>OY482666.1:12954485-18851081 GCA_960531205.1 Andrena bicolor | reverse complement strand
TAAGATAATAGTCAATGGTTTCTGAGGATACAAAGCTACATCATACATTCCAGATGCTATATCATTCCAAATGTTACTTGACTGATTATAGAATTGCGTTCGAATTATCTGCATTGATCGATGTAATATCTTATCTATTTTATCTAAATCAAGCTTTTCTGTTTCATTCTTTCCAGTTTCTTTTCTCTGTATTATTATCTCACGATTGTTTTCTTCGCGAGGCACTTTTTGAATACAGATTAGCAAGAATATAATGAAAATAACAGCGAACAAAAAATAACTACCATATTTTGTGAAAGACTTGTCTTTGGGTGGATTTGGTAGTTGCTTATATGAGCAAGAAATACTGTTAGTTACATTATGCGAAGTAGAAGTAGTTAAACTGTTAATACTTCGTTTGTGCAATTGCCTTGTTACAGGAGAATTGGATGCAGAAGTAAAAGAGAATTCTAATATCCGACTCTGAGACGAATCACTATTAGTACTATCATTGGTGCAAGGATTTTCTTGATCGTGTTTAATACTGTGCACACTTTCGTGTGTCTGGGAACTGTCAGAATTATTTAAAGAATAAGTATCAGCCCCTAATACATTATAGTTTCTTAAGGGTGGACGTGCTTTAGGAACAGGTGGCGTAGAAAGTTCTACTCGATTGTTAGTCTGAAAGAAAGTACATTATTCAAACGTTAATGTGTAGTATTATTTCGAATGCACGTAACGAAAACAACCTCTTATACGTGCGAGTACCCATACTCGCTATTTAAATAATAAATTTACATACATCGAATTCCTTCATATTTACATTATAGTCGACAAAGCAACTCGAGAACTTTCGAGACGGTATCTTTAAGTTACTTTAAGAACTATCACTTTTTGCAGCTCATTCGTTGATTGTTATGATCGCTGTTGAAACGGAATAGTGGCGGCCATATTTGAAGCGTTCCTCGTAATGTGGTATTCACCTAATATATTTTAATAATTATAGATGCATATTTTTCTTCAATTTTCATTATTTTTAGAATTTATATTCGGGAATAATCACTTCGTTAGTATTATATATTTACAATTAGACGTCTATGGGCGGTATTCATAAACGTGTCTCAAGCGAATGCTTAAGATCATCTTCTAGCAGACGATCTTATTTCACTTGAGAGATCAGGAATTCATAGACGTTGGTTAAGATTATCTTAAGCATTTGCTTAGAATAATGCTCACTTGTCAATTACTTGTAAAAGATAACTTTTTTCTACTGCGGTGTAGTGCTTGCTTCTATCATATTAAACTAATATGTAAACATGAAACGTTGTATTATTCGTTCCTTAATCACAAGCCAATCACTAAACCGATGTAACGTAAAATTAAAAACACCTCGGAGAGTGGAGATTCCTTTTAATTTTTTTCTTTGCATAATTGATATACTCGATATCTTCGAGGAGGCCTCTGGGAAAGCAGAGCGATTTTGCCTTCTGATTAGAAAATTCCCAAACTGTTCTCTGTTACAAAACGATCTTTCAAAACTATCTAGAAATATATTGAAGTTTTTACCGGCATTCAATTTCATTTTATTTAAAACACCCGCGCATTTCGCGAGCAGAGTGCTTTAGCGCTCCACGGGCACAACCCGCATTAGAATCTGAAATTTCCTCGGAATCGCGCAGCATGGTAATACTTACCTACTCTCATAAACATTTCCCCCAGACGAGGTATAGGATAGATGTATCACCTTATGGATGTTCGTGTCGCCACCCAAACTGTGTTACCGACCCATATTTTGAGGACTTAATGTAGTGACATCTGCTCACGAACAGCGTCCAACTTGCCAACTACTCTGAAATGTGTTGAAATGCTGAAAAGTGTGTGCGTGCTTGTATACATGTAACTTGTTTGAAGGCAGGATTTTTCTACGCCATATTCTTTGACTCGGCCAGTCAACGACTCACGCGGATTTCTCTGCGAAAATCCATTTCGCGGATCAAGACATTATGGTGCGCAAAAATGGTATTTCTTCAAATCCCGTGTAAGCTATAAATTACAAGATGACATTATTTATTAGTACTTTGCGTGCAGTAGAACTCTTTCACGTATCGTACGCCGAAAAGTATTATAAATTCACGCTGCTACTGATATTCCCGCAAGTTACTAATGCACTGTTTAATCATTCTAGTGAAGTAATAATAATTGGATTCTATTTGCCCCGAGCATTAGTTTATCGCCGACATTGAAATTTACTCTACAAGGTGTGACCACGCACGTCCCGAAAAGCAGCGTTTTCATTTTTTATTTATGAATATTTCCGTTTTTTGGACATTTCCTAAGAAGCCGCTATTACGAGTCGAAAGGCAGGGAAGAACCCGACAAGGTGTGACCACGCTTTCTAGTAAAGTAATAATAATTGGATTCTATTTGCCCCGAGTATTAGTTTACTGCCGATATTGAAATTTACAGTAAAATCTAATTCTTGAAAGCCTCGCAGAATGTTGCATGATGCAATGCAAGTCGAGTTACTTTTCAAACCCGCATTGCGAAATAAAATTTTGCCTAGCCCTGAGAAATTCATCGGTTCAGTGTTCAGTGAAATGTGTGCATGTCATAGTGCATATTATTTCGTGACTTCTCAATTCGTGCATCAATTTCATCGGTTACTGGACCATGTAAGAGGCCCTTTAAGAGAATTCCACTGAGATATACCCAGTACCTAGAAGACTACCCGAGCAAAACACTTTTCTCGGGAACTATCATGGGTCCTCAGTATTGGAAGACATACGGAAAGTGCAGTTTGCATACAGTCGCGTCGGAAAATAAATTGACGCTCATTAAAATAGCATAACGTTTTTAAAATTGGTCCAAATGTCTTGAATTTTTTTTAGAAGCTAGCGGAATTAGTTTCCTAGGTGACGTGTTTCGACGTTTTAAGAAAAATGCACTTGGTCTGAATAGCAAAAAAAAAAAATAGTGAAGGTCGTTTTTTAAACTTTTTTTGTGACCCTTGATTGAAAATTCAAAAAACCCGTTTGTAGGTTTAAGTAAGTTATATACGTGTCTAAAATTTCATTAAAATCGGTTAACATTGCTCTGAGTTAGACACGTTTAAAGATCGCAGAATAAGGTCGAGAATCGCGAAATTCCGGGAAATCATGTATCTAGCTCAGAGCAACGTTAACCGATTTTAATGAAATTTTAGACATGTATATAACTTACTTAAACCTATCAACGGGTTTTTTGAATTTTCATTCAAGGCTCACAAAAGAAAGTTTAAAAAACGACCTTCACTATTTTCTTTTTGCTATTCAGACCAAGTGCATTTTTTTTAAAACGTCGAAACACGTCACCTAGAAACTAATTCCGCTAGCTTCTAAAAAAAACTCAAGACATTTGGACCAATTTTAAGAAAGTTATGGTAGATGCACCATTTGTGGCCACTTTAAGGATTTAACTGACTTTCATCGTAATTATCTTTAAAATTGTACTTCAAATCAGAAAACTAAAAGCTTTACTAAATTTTACACTATCTTTACTATTAATGTCTAAGTTACCATTAACTAGAGAAATCGTTAAAGAATTAATAAAGTTAAAAAATATAAGAAATCCATTTTTCACCGTTTGTGGCCACTTGCCACTTTTCGCGTAAGCAATAAATGTAACCTCATATTTCTGGTCGTATACTAAACAAAATATTTACGGTATAATTCTACACATAATTAAGTGTCCGCAAGCAATTTCGAGCTAAAAAAACGCGATAATTATGGACATGGCCAAAAACGGTACAATGGCTACAAACGGTACATCTACCCTATGCGATTTTAAAGAGCGTCAACTTATTTTCCGACGCGACTGTAGCTGCAGCTGCGAAAAGTACAAGCGTTAATAAATAAAATTATTTCCGGGCTTGACGAATTTTAAGTTAAGGGGTTATATACGTTTCTTAGCTCTAAATCGTGGTGAATGTTTGCGAATGATTCAGGGATAAAATATTAATCCGATTGGTTTAATTCCTTTTGTGTTTTATAGGTATATGTCTATATACTTATGGTTATATCAGACATGAGAGTTGGAAAATTTATAAAAATGTCGGTTTTTCTCAAAGCATCATTTTCCAAGACGGTGGGCATGATAATTGCCTCACCGTTCATCCGATTAACTTCATTGTTTCCACACACATATTCTATATAAGATTCGTTATCGGGTGACGTTGAGATTTTTCAATTAAATTCAACTATTTTTTAATAACAAGCAAAAACGTACGACTTTTATAGCGAAAATCACGATCCTTTTCTTCAAAGTATAACCATTTTCGCAATTTTTTTTTTCGAAAAATGGCGACGTCACCCGATAACTATGATCCCCAAAATTGTTAAAAAATCGGTGATTTTTGTTTCGGACCACTCGTAGGGACTGAATCATGCCCACCGTTTTGGGCGGCGCCAGAAAACATGTTCTACGCCACTGCCCACGAACGCCACATTTTTAAAAATTTTCCAATTCTCATACATGTTTCATAATCTATAAACGTATACCTATAAAACACAGAAAGAATTAAACCAATCGGGCTTATACTTTATCCCTAAATTACTACCAAACATTGACCACGTTTCTGCGCCGCGAAACGTATATATATATATATATGACCCCTTAACTGGGAGCCGTTGGAGCGAGACAGAACGACAACAACCTCTGCCAAAGTCGTTGGAGCGAGACAGAACGACAACAACCTCTGCCAAAGTCGCGCTCCATCGCCGAACGATAACACCTGCCAGTTCAACTTTACACGCGAGAGTGATCGGAACTCAGTGAACGTGCGAGCATATTATTTCGTGATATATCGATTCCTAAATTAATTTCATCGATTACTGGACCATGTGGGAGGTCGCTTAACAAGATTCTACTGCATTTCACTCAGTATCTAGGAGACTTCTTGACCCACTGCTTCGGTACATTTAAAAACTTGCAGTGCTTTGTATTTAAAAACATGAGATGGCTGTGCGTTTTAGTATTGTCAACGCGAGTGTGGAGTCAGTATTTTTACGCATCTTGAACTAGTTAAGACTTAGCACCGGTGCTCAAATTACTTTTTGATCGTGAAATTAAAGTGACATTTTTGTGTGTGATACATTCTATTCGGTACTACTGAGCTTGGTCTGTGAACCTGCTGAAGAAGCTTCCTGTCTGCATGGGTAGCAGTCTGACTGTGTTCTTTGATGGGTGAGTGGTACATTTTAATTTTCTCAATTTTTCTGCATGCAATTGAACGAATGATTGCTGGAGCGAGCACAGTGATCACGAATACGTATTTAGTTCTCGTGAACAGTAACATTAACGCGCGTGCTTCCAAATGTTTAATACAGACGAAAGCAATAAATAAATTTCAAATTCGACGTCAAAATTCTAATATCGCGTTTTAAATATTCCAAATTATCTTTCTTGAATTTTATAATCAAAGCTTGATGCTTTGAATACGAGTCACACTTCTCAAGTTTAATTACTTTCGAGTCATTAGATTCTCTTAATAAAACGAGAATGGAAAGCATTCATTTCTTAAGGATTTTCAACTATATAACTTGAAGCTCTTTCTCATATAAATATAAATAACTTAGAGTGACAGATGCTATTGGTACTACTTGGTCACTGTGCTATTTTTCTCACTCCTTAAAATATTTAAACCAGCCTAGCAATAAGTTTTAGTTTAAGAACTTTAGTCGTAAGATTTTTCCAAATTTTCAAAAATGCACAAAGCATTGGTCGAATGTGGACCAGAAATATTTCGTAGAAATGGGTCACTTTCGTAGGTACCTCCACGCTGGTGTGCTCGGCTCCTTGGTAACGTTTCCCGAGCATTGCGACTTGCGAAACGGAATCAAGCTAAAGCCTACGATCTAGTTTAAGCGTCCAGATCGAGCCAAACCAATTTATTCGGTGAGCTTGGTTCGGTCTGGACATCTATTCAAAAATGCACTTGCGTACTTCGAACGATAAGCTTCTGCGTTCCACCTCGTTCTTTTTAAATATAAGAGTGTCAAATGCACTCTTCTAGAAATACAATTCGCCTTCGATCTCTGATTTCGATTCGAAAATTCGGTGCATCGACGGTGAATGTTCGCGTCGCATCTTTCGGTCCTTTCGGTCGTTTTGTCTCCTTTGCAATCTCAATCGGGAGATTCTTAGCTTTCGCATATCCCTCGAGATTACGCAAGTGCATATTTGCAATAGATTATGCCACCGGGGCCCATTGTAAAGAGTGCGAAAGGCTAAATTTAAGGGGTTAGGCCACAGTAACGGGCCAAAAAAGCAGACGATTTTTAGACGACGATAATAAGAAAAGTAAACGATCGATTAATATAAGGTTTTGTGGTTTAGTTCACTATATTATGAACTATTAGAAAAGCTTATAATATTTACAAAATAGCATTTGTATGCCGTGCAATGTCTCCATTTAAACTGTCCTTTTTTTCGGATGGCTAACTGGTGGGCCGGATACCAGGAAATCGGATGAACTGAATCAAAAACCCCAAAAATGTCATAAACTATAATATATTTCCTAGGCATTGACGATCCAACATTTCAATTTTTGCGAAAATTGACAAAATGGCCGATGTTTGAAAAATAATGATCAACGTTTATATTTTTTACAATAATTAAAAAATTTGAAATGTTGGATCGTCAATGCCTAGGAAATATATTATAGTTTATGACATTTTGGGGGTTTTTGATTCAGTTCATCCGATTTCCCGGAATCCGGCCCACCAGTTGGCCATCCGAAAAAAAGGACAGTTTAAATGGAGACATTGCACGACATACAAATGCTATTTTGTAAATATTATAAGCTTTTCTAATAGTTCATAATATAGTGAACTAAACCACAAAACCTTATATTAATCGATCGTTTACTTTTCTTATTATCGTCGTCTAAAAATCGTCTGCTTCTTTGGCCCGTTACTGTGTCCTAACCCCTTAAGGGTAGAGGTGCGCTTGCTTGTCGAGAGTGACACCTTTTGTATTTGCTTTTGCTTTCTCTTACGATTAGCTTCACCCTGCACCGTAGATACGTAAAAATTTGACTCCAAATTCGCGGTAATACTACTCTAAGGAGATTTACTCAGAATTTCGTTGGCGGCCTCAGGGTGGAATTAGATCTGGGTTAAGCTTTACTAACATTGTAGAGTAGAATTGGAACATTTTTTTGGCATTGCATGCCATTAGCGCCCGACGAGGCTGCTGTTTTCACCTTACAATTCGGAATTAATATGCGCCCAAAGAGGCTGCTTTTCTTCCGTCTTGTTACTAGGCGCCCATAGTGGCTGCCGTTTTCTTTTCTTTTTCATTAAAATTGAAAAGTATTAAACGCTCAAAGGTGCCACTGCTTGTTTCTATCAGTCTTGAGAATCGTTAAGCGTCCATAGAGGCTACCCTTTCTTTTCTCATTACAATTGAAAAGTTTTAGGCGCCCAAAGGGGCACTCCTTTTTTCTATCAATCTTTAAAATCATTAAGCGCCCAATGTGGCTGCTCGAAATTTTTCTGAATGTCCGAATTGCGTGGCGCTCCATGCGGCTGCCTGGAAATTAAAGCAAATTTTTTGGAACTTGTTTAAATACAAATTGTCTGTTTCAGTAATAGTTTTTGTGATCGCTCGTAATGCGATCGTAGATTCAGTGTTTTTGCGCAAGTAAAATTAGTCGAGAGCTCCGGTGCTCTAATAGCCTTTTCACCGCGAAAGTAGAGTCATGCACGAGTCCAACTGGAGCTGCTGGGCTGAGGGCTAAAGGGGTGCTGAGCTGAGGGGTGCTGGTCAGAGGGCTGCTGGTCTCAGGGTTGCCGGTCAGGGGTTACGAGTTTGCAGAGATGCAGTACTCTTGATGACAGCGAACGGTGAGTCACTTTATAACTCTTTGAATGTGGGTGCATGCAATAGAACATAATGGTTTCTGTAGAAAACGTAGCGTAGCCAGCTCTTTAGATTCTGGCCGTTCCAACACAAATGCGCGACATGCAGGGGCCCATTTCATATGATCGGTATTCGTTTCGAGAACACTTATGCAATATTTCGCGAATATGGTCTAGGGCGTCTAGGCAGTAGCCTCATGACGTGGCTCTTTTCTAAACCATATTTACGAAATATTGCAGAAATGTTCTTAAAACGAATGCTAATTATATGAAATGGGTCCCTAACCCCTGCGCATGTGTTGGAAAGAGCAGAATTCAATGAGCTGACCATACAAGGTACTAGTAGAAGTAGTATAGTAGATAGTGACATGCATGTGTCTGTTTTAAAATCAGAAAATTAAATCAATACAACAGTTGCTCGCGATTTTTCCAATTCCGATTAATAATTCGTAACATAATCTAATTGATCGAGTCGAGTAGAGACACCGCGAAAAATTTGAGAAAGTCCCTAGTGGAACCAGACTTCCTAGCAATCTTGCAGTCTAGCAAGATCCTTTGTGGTCGTGCGTAATGCGATTGTAGAGTCCCCGGTTTTTTCGCGTCCATCTACATATTTTGATGACCCCGCGGCTCTTACTTAGAGTATTACCGCGAATTTGGAGTCAAATTTTTGCGTATCTAAGATTTGTTCAGAGCACCGCAGCTCCAGTTGAATTTTCTTCGCGAAAGTAGATCCAATTTTTTGCGCATACAAACCTCGTCCAGAGCACCGGTGCTCTAATTGCTTTTTTATCGCGAAAGTAGAGTCAAATTTTCGCTTAGCTTCAATTTTCAGCTTAGACTTGCCAATGAGATTCTAGGCCCTAGAGAAGGCCTAGCTCATGGGCCCTGGAGAGGGCCAGAAAATTAAATCAATACAAATGTTGCTCGCGATTTTTACAATTCCGATTAATAATTCGTAAAATAATGGAATCGCTCGAGTCGAATAGAGTCACCGCGAAAAATTTGAAAAGGTTCCATGTGGAACCAGACTTCCTAGCAATCTTGCGGTCGAGCAAGATCCTTTGTGGTCGCGCGTAATGCGATTGTAGATTCCCCGGTTTTTTCGCGTCCATCTACATATTTTGATGCCCCCGCGGATCTTACTTAGAGTATTACCGCGAATTTGGAGTCAAATTTTTGCGTGTCTAAGATTTGTTTAGAGCACCGCAGCTCCAGTTGAATTTTCTTCGCGAAAGTAGATCCAATTTTTTGCGCATACAAACCTCGTCCAGAGCACCGGTGCTCTAATTGCTTTTTTATCGCGAAAGTAGAGTCAAATTTTCGCTTAGCTTCAATTTTCAGCTTAGACTTGCCAATGAGATTCTAGGCCCTAGACAGGGCCTAGCTCGTGGGCCCTGCAGAAGGCCCAAGACACGGGCCCTAGAGAGGGCCTAGCGCGTGGGCTCTAAAGAGGGCCCAAAAGGGGGGCCCTAGAGAGGGCCTACCATAGGCCCTAGAGAGGGTCCGAAGCATGGGCCCTAAAGAGGACCTGCAGCATATGCCCTAGAGAGTGCCTAGGTACACGCTAGCTTGGAAGCCAGCGAGAATGACAGGATGGACCATATTCGCCGACCGGTGAGTCATATTCTGTACTTGCATGCGATAATAGACACAAGTATCTTGTATATCTGGGTAGTAATCTTTGTGCGTGCATTTTGGAAGGGTAAGCATCCTACCTAATTGCACGCAGTGTAGTTTGGTAGGATATGCATCTTATAAAATGCATGACTCACCGAGTCCATTCCGAGAGTAAGGAATGTGATATAATTGAAATCCCCCCCATAAACATGACTCATGTATGAAAGAAGCTAATTCCGTTTAATTCACGAAAAAAGTTCTCACGCAAAGATTGTGAAATCAACTTTGCTAATTCCAATTGTATTCTCGTTCTCCGTTCGAACATTGATTCCTCTGTCACTTTTTATACTTGACATTCCTTTATTGGCCACAAATCAATTCAGTGCTCAGATTTTCAAGGAATTTGCCGGCGATGTCTGTAGTTGACACAAATACTTTTATAAGAGAGACATCTTCTATTAAAAATGTCGTATGAAAATCGTTTTATGATGGAAAATAATAAAAACTTGGTAGAGACTGATTTAAACGAATCGAAGTCGGTAATAGATTAATAGCACATTCGGCAACCTGCACTAGTGCCCACTGAATGCGAACTTTTTCGCTTCCCATTGGCGAAAATTCGCACCCAATGCGCACCATTGCGACCGTCCGAATACGCTGTAAGAGAGATGCGGAGAATATGAAACATTTTGTTTTAAGTCGACTTTATAGTTTTTTTCTTATACAACGCCCGCCAATTCCGTTTTTAATGTTTTTCGTGAATTATAGGGAATTAGCTTCTTTTAGACATGAGTCAAGTTTATGGGGGGCGGGGGGATTTTATTACTTTTTTCATAATTAATTATAAATTTTGTAAGTGCCATATTTCATAATGGTCTTCATCATGAGCGCGGTTCATATTCTTGTATTTTTTTTTTGCGTACTTTTTAAACGATTTTTTAGCTTTGATCCTCTGTTTGTTTAATAGGTTTATATGATTTCATCATTTTTTTTCACAATTAGTTATAAATTTTGTAAATTTTTTAATTTGCTGCTCTTTTTTCAAATTAGAGCTACCTCTATACTATATCTCGCAGCGTGTACACACATATGAACCCTATAGACTTTAAAGTAAAATCTTTTGAAAGAAACTAGTGAAAAGTGATTGAGAAATGTGATAGTGAAAAGTGATAGTGACAGAAGACACGTAAGGAAACCTAGGCTAAATTATTATAGCATTAAGTATTTAAGGCCCCATGTAAAATTGCCAAGTAGTCACTGAATCATTAGCTTTGTTGCACTTTCGTAGGATGGAACTTACTTTCCATCCATTTGTTTGGGTTAATAGGCTAAGGTTTTCATGTACAGGGAGATCGATGGGACTTTGATTCCATCTATCTCTCTACGGGTCTCCAAGCGCAGCAACCTCCTCGTGGTGAGATCTGGTAATCGGTGAGAACCGAGCCAATGGCTGCGATTGTCCAATACTCTACTTAGTCGGATATAAGAATTTCTCTAACTTACGATACTGTGATAGAATATAAGAATAAAATATGTAACTTATGATAGAAGAATAAGTGCAAGTTGGATAGAAGAAGTCGTTATGATAGAAGAATAAGTGCAAGTTGGAATATTTCAGCGAGATACTGGAACTGATGCGTTTTTGACAATTTTTAAAATCCTCTTTGCTTCAGCACCTTATTGAAATATATCAACTGACGATTTCTTGACATTCAGGTATTCCATGTTACATCATGAAAGCATGTCTTCCACAAATAATGCTGTTGTTTATATAAATTCTTATGTTAAAATAATTTGTTTTGCGTTTAATGAACTTGAATAGGATAGCAAGGTTAAAAGGCGTATGTGTTCCTTAGAGCATTTATATATGCTCTAAGATGTGTTCTTGTTTTGTTGTGATCCTTCTTTCTCTGTTGTTGCACGGAATACGTTTATAAAACGATCTTTAAATTGTTACTCTAACAGAATCATTTGTAACTCGCGGGTTTCAAATGACCTAGTTTTACACGTGTTGAATTTTAATTCCTACCATGCGTAGCGTTACAATCTGTTTCCAGACTTTACCGGTAACGTTGCATGCGACACTAAAATGGTAAGGGGGTCCTAGGCAGGGGGGCCAAGCTGCCCTCTTACGAACGTTGAAGCAGAGTTCGTAGCGCCTCCTACCAATAAAGTGCGTACTAAACTATGAGTGTGTGAATCGGTGTGAATCGGAACGTATGTGTAAGTGTATACGTGTAATGCATCGCTTTATAACCTATCCACGGATCGTCGCGCCAGCGACACGTATGCAGCAGATAGAAGGATAAACATTGAAATTGAATATTTCTTCTTTTCATAGGACACCAAAATATATTCAATTTCTTTGTATATCCTTCTATCTGCTGCATACGCGTCACTGACGCGACGATCCTTGATCAGACGCAAGTGAGGACGCCATTTGACAACGTCGAAAGGTTGTGTGACGTGCTCACTGATGCACCTAGGTATGTGTGTGTGATGTACCTAGCGCCTCCTACCAATAGAGTGCGTACTAAACGGGAACTTCAGGCAAACAATGCCAGCTTGGCCCCCCTGGTCCTCACTTGCGTCTGATCAAGGATCGTCGCGTCAGTGACGCGTATGCAGCAGATAGAAGGATATACAAAGAAATTGAATATATTTTGGTGTCCTATGAAAAGAAGAAATATTCAATTTCAATGTTTATCCTTCTATCTGCTGCATACGTGTCGCTGGCGCGACGATCCGTGGATAGGTTATAAAGCGATGCATTACACGTATACACTTACACATACGTTCCGATTCACACCGATTCACACACTCATAGTTTAGTACGCACTTTATTGGTAGGAGGCGCTACGAACTCTGCTTCAACGTTCGTAAGAGGGCAGCTTGGCCCCCCTGGTGAGGACGCCATTTGACAACGTCGAAAGGTTGTGTGACGTGCTCACTGATGCACCTAGGTATGTGTGTGTGATGTACCTAGCGCCTCCTACCAATAGAGTGCGTACTAAACGGGAACTTCAGGCAAACAATGCCAGCTTGGCCCCCCTGGTCCTAGGACCCCCCAAACAGGTGACAGAAAAATGCATTGGTTGATAGGTCTATCCTATACCTCGTCTGTGCATTTACTAAACAATTCAGAAGTTCTTAATTTTCATGAGCGTTGATAGTCTGCATACATTGTGTGTATTTACATATATGTTGAAAGTGTGGGACGAACAGGAAAAATTTTTCCTGACAGAAACAATCGTTCGGAAAGGCCTGATTGTTTGGAGAGCTATTTTTTCAAATTTTGCGCCATTGGAAATAACGAGGTGAAGCGAAACTGTTCGTAACATTTTAATTCCTTTTAATGAATTTTAAACGAACGTGCCGAATGTACGTACGTATCGACAATTCTGCGCAACGCGCAAAATAATTTCGGTTCAACGAAACATGAGAAATCATTAATTTTGAAGAATATTCATACATTCCTACCAACATATATATATATGTATGTAATTACATATATATGAATGGTAACGGGATGTGTTGCCGAGAGAAATACGCTTCTGCAGATTTGATAAACCACAACAAAGATTGTTCTCTGGCAGCAGACGTATTAGATACCTGTTTTATAGGAATCAAGAGATAATTAATGATAGTTTTATGGTGACGGCATGTGCGTCAATCCGTTAAAGAAAATATGCCATTGGGGTCCGCTTACTGCTCTCGGTAGGTGAATCGAAAGTATCAGTTTTGCATCTGTTTATGATTGTACTGTGAACGAAAGAATGTATTTATTCGTTTGGAATGATAGCAGCAATAAATACACCGAATAAAATCTGCGCACTTTGGTTATGTCTCGTCATTACGCGAGAGATAAATTGAGCGTCAAATACCGTCGGAGATAAATTTGACATATAACTACTTGCATTTTATTTTATACTTTACATTATACACTACAATAATATCCCGTGATATTTAAATAGTCTCCCGAAAGTTCTGTTTTTTATTCTCTGTTCAATGATGATTTATGTGCGAATGTATTGTATACGTGTGTTAATATAAATATGTCAGTTAAACACAAGTAACTATTTTACTTCCATCTGTCTTTATTAATATTTTCTTCTTTACGATGTTTTTTTTTTCAGGAATTATAAAAATAATCACTTTGATGACAATACATTGTAGTAGACAATGGTGGCCACCGCAAGAGAGCTTCTCCGGAGCAATTAATTTTACCCTTTTTTTTTGTCTCAGCGGCTCTTCTCTCTTCCATTTCATTAGTGCCATTTACGAGGGACCTGGTTTCCTTTCGTTAAAATGGATGCCGGTATTGCAATATATATATCGAAGGATAATAACTAAAATGTACATACGATACTCGAGATAAAAGCACGTTTGTCTTTTCAGGAAAAGGCGACGGATACACAATTTCTACAATATTGCTCTGTCTGCGAAGGCTACAAAGCACCGAGATCTCATCATTGCAGAAAGTGTGAGATTTCGTATAATTTGCAAGAATTCATCTTTCGTGTAGTTTATTACGAGTTGTTCCTTGATTTTTAGGTAGTCGTTGTGTAATAAAAATGGATCATCATTGTCCGTGGATAAATAATTGCGTGGGACATTACAACCACGGACATTTCACGGCGTTTCTAGCAAGTGCGGTCGGTGGATGTTGTGTTTCTACTTTTACATTAGTTTCTTGGCTGATGACTGTACTGTCCTTAAAACCATTATCGTTCCCACCACCTTCTGTACTTATTCTGATGTTAGTAATTTTCAGTATCGGTTTGTCAATTGGTGTTATTCTAGCAGTGGGAACGTTACTGTACTTTCAGGTAGAATATCAATATCATTATGGAATTTATAGTTACGTAGTCGCGTAACCACGCTCTCCATATCTTTTTTCAGATGTTGGCTATAATCAGAAATCGAACAGAAATAGAGGCTTGGATCTCGGAGAAGGCTCACTATCGAAGATTTGGAACTAGAGACAAATTCATTTATCCGTACTCGAAGGGATGGCGTTTCAATGTCCAGCAAGTTCTCACGTGGGACTGTACTCCAGTGGGCGATGGAATTAATTGGCCCGTAATAGATGGCTGTGACCAATACACATTAACAGTAATTTCTTCTGTTTGATTCAAAATAGATATATAATTTCTGAATAACTCGATGAAAGCTTAAAGTACGGTCACTTCCACAATACTTCAGCGAGAGCAATTAGCACAGAAGAAAGATAAACGGAAGAGGGCTAAAACTTATAGGGTGATAGAAGAAGCATCTGGATCATGGGTGCCGTTGAGACATGGTTGGGGTGTATTTTGTCACCCGCCTTGTACGGATGAACCGCGTGTTAAGCTCAAAGTCGGCGACATTGTGCTCGTAACACGATGGAGGAAGTATGTTCGAAATATATTTTCAGTAGCTAATTATTCAGTTATTTATACATATATATATTGGAGAATGGATACTCTGTTTCGCAGATACTGGTTGTTCGGAGAAAAGAAACGAGACAATGAGAACGAAAAGCAAATGCGAAAACGAGGTTGGTTCCCACGTCCTTGTGCGATTGAAGTAATCGAAAATGGAGCGTATTCTTCCTCTTTAACGAAGTTGGATTGAAACATTCCTGCTTTCTATTATATAGAATTTCAATGTACTTATATATATATACCACTGAACGAACTATGATATTTTTGTCTAGTATATTTCATATGCGTTAATGATGAATGAGTGGTCGCGTGTGTCAATAGTCAGTCAGTAATGTGAGATAAGGGTTGCAAAGTGTGGAGCATTTGAGACGCCAGTGAGTATAGTATGTATTGTACAAAATGAAAAAAAAATTGATAGTGTCAGGATATGTAATTAGCACAAAGCAGGTGCTATAAAATTTTTTCTTCGTAAAAATTCAACCAGAGTATATAACGTAAGTATTCTTGATGTGTATATATATATATGTAAGGGTTGATCGTTTTAATAATTTTCTGTGCTACATTTGTAAAAGGATAAATTATTGTGTTCAGTATGCAGATATATGTATATATATTTTAAACGCAATCCCGATGGTTGTAAATAGTTTATTTGTAATCATACAGCGGTAATGTGCTCAACACCGCTGTTAAACGGTGCGTATCTTTTAAATTTTGCAACGAACGGTATAACTACGCGAATTTTTATAGTTAGATTTCCTTCTATAGCTCTTAATAAATTACAATTTAGAGTAGTTGATTTCGACAATGGCTATAATGTAAGGAACTTTAACGTGTAAGTTTTTATCAGCAGTTTGTAATCGATAATTAAAAACTGATGTGCTGGAAGTTTCATCCCAGGGGTTCTCATTCCAATGAAAACGCTTGTGAATATTTTTATGCCTCGTGCTACGTTGCTCCCAAAGCTCGGAGAGAATCAATAACACTCTGAAAAGTATCACTGACCAGGGGAACAGACCTTATTTTTTTTTACGTATAAACATAGAACGCGTATAAGTACATACAGTTATAACACATGTGTAGATCAACGTTAAATCGATGCCATTAAATGATGGACATTATTAAATGAAAACGTTGCACAAGAATTACGTTATATTAATTTAACATTTAAAATTTTGCTAATATTCGAAGGTAATAACTACGGGCGATAGTGTTAAAATTGGAGGATACAATCAATATTATTGACGATACTACATACTTACCTATTCGTAACACGATTCGCATTATTTTACAAAAATGAATAATTGCTGATAATTTATTTACGATAATCTACAGTTATATTCCACAATTCAATTTATTTTTTTCGAAACTTACATCCAATGTGTACCTATATATGTTCGATACTTTTTATATTTCGTCGATCCATATTGCTTGAAAATAAGAAATGCGATATGTCATGCAAAAACGTTTCTAATATTTTTAACCGATTTACGTTATAACTCTATTTTCACAAACACACCGACTAAAAGTTATAATATAGAAAATTTTTGTGATGTTTTAGGAGATGAGTAAAATTTTTAGAAAAATGCACTCGTGAAGATTATGAGAATTAGCAAAGACCTAAATGCCGTAACGTAACGCATAGTCAGTCGTAACATTGACGAAGGGATCGAAGTGAAAGTAACAATTAGCAAAGGTGAATTGAGCCTGCCTTTTATAATTCCATGGTGGGATTTTACCACGTTTGGCTTACTTTCAGGAGATCGGCCGGTGCAGTTTCTTTCGAGCAGTTCTACCTGTAACACGATAGCTACAAATTCCGTCTTCTTTTTATTCATTCGATTATAGTAAGTGCCATTTGAAAAATGATATAGAAATAGAGTCAATGCGTTCTTCTCGCGCTCAGTAATGCTTTTTAAACTAATCCCGGTGAACAAGTTTGACATCTAACAATTTCATAGATTAAGGGTTTAATCACAATTATTAGCTGGTTCTCAAGATTTCCAAGCAGAATTAGTGCTACCAGAATTATAGATATAGGTGACACGAGAATAATTAGTTTCTTTCTAAACTAATCTCGGCGAATAAGCAAAAGACACTGAAATTCTAATCCAATTGGTCGTAAATTACAGTTTTCGCTAATGCATCGCACGAAGAAACCAAATTTTAATTTCAGTGCGCTGATTTCCCATGGACCAGTACCTATCCTTTGAATAATTAATACTGGCGATGAAGGTGTAGGCACGTGCCACTTGACTGTTTCGATTTTCATTCTAATTCTTATCTAATATATGTTCAAAGTGTTGAAACGAAATTGTCGGTACTAGAATCAATATTTCGCAAATTAATCCCAATGAACAAACACCAGCTATTTAATATCTAATCGCATTCCAATTAGATACCCATTCGTTGGTCCTTTAAGCTTTTAACATTTTTCAAATTTTTATTAATATCGAACCAAAGGTGGCGAGCGCAGGAAGAACTTGGGCAACGAAGAATGAGCGTGACTATGAGAAGCATAGTTATTGGCACGTTAGTCGTGGCTTTCTGTGCACTTTTCGCGTACAGTTTCCCTGATGGAGCACCGGTGGACACTTGCGTGAAACCGAATCGGGCCAACGAGCCAAATCACGGTCAAGCAAGGTCACAGCCGTTAGATAGCAGCCCCTATACATTCACAGGGTCGTCGTCGAAATATGGCCCCGGCTCTCAGATAACCGGTACGTCCAGCGACATATGCCTTAACTTGCATAATTAACACCTTAACATTTACTCGTACGAGACGCAATATTTTATTGCGCAATCAAATTGCCACTACTTCCACATTCCTTGAACGTGAGCGATTCTATTCTACTCTGAATAAAAACCGTGTAGGGGAGACCGGGGCTAAAAGTTTCGGGGGTAAGTTGTTCCGACAGTTCTATTTTCAAAATGAAAAAGAGCGTTGTACTTTAAATTATTTTTTCCGTGTAAGTTGATCACGCCACTCTGTGGGAAAAATAATTTAAAGTACAACGCTCTTTTTCATTTTCAAGATAGAACGGTCGGAACAACTTACCCCCGGAACTTTTAGCCACGGTCTCCCCTACCTATTGAGGTGTAATCGTTGTGTACTGGTGCTCTAATAATTTGAATACCTACTGTATAATTTTCAACAGTAATTTATATAAATTAGGAACGTATACAATGGCTCGTACCTATCGCTGAAGAATTAAACAACAGCCCTTTTGTTTAAATATTTTTCTTCGATTTTGATAGAATTTAGCATATTGATAGTGTTAAGAAATATTAAACACGGATTTTTTATTCGCTGAAATTCGTGTTCAAGGGATGAAAAATCTAAATTTCGGTAGTAGTTACAGGAATTTCAACTGATACTGATAATATGCGTGTAATATTTTCTAATACCTACTCATGTGCCAAGTTTCATCAAATTCGGAAATTGCCAATTGGGGGAAATTTCTTGGAGTGTTAAAGTTTTCAACCTAATTAATTGGTTAAAATTTAAATCATAATAAATGTGTAAGTCGATGGCTTATGCTTATTGTAAGAAAAATTGTAAGAAAATGAAGATACTACCAGCGAAGAATTATTGTTAGTTTAAAATGAGATAGAATCAATTAATTCGATAATAAAATGTTTTTTGCGTGGCAAGTTCGTACGACAGAAATTACCTATTTCCATTTCTGCTGGCAAAAGTATGTCAGGTGTAGGTACAGAAGGACACGGTTCTGTAAGTTTCCCAACGTTTGAAGGAAACAAAAGGGAAACTGTCGTGAGAAAAGAATGCATTCATAATAAACAATCAAACTGAATAGATTACATAATTTTCTTTTAAGACATGTGTAGGTACGTCAGCTCTCTCATGGTTTTTACTATCGAGTAGGTATCACAAATCTATCTTACTGTTTTTGCGCTTTTCTCGTAATCTCATGGTGTCCTTTTATGAAAAGTACGAAGCTCTTTCGCAGATTTTCCTAATTCTTTTGAGAAAATGTGAATGATCTCTATTATCTACAGAATATGAATCAAATTAATACAGAATCAAGCGTCAAAATGAATTCGTTCTGACATATCCTGCCCCACGATTTTATTTAAAGTGAAAAAACACCATCGAAATTGTAGTACAAGAAAATAATTATTTTGTACAGAATTTTTAATAAAATCGTTTAACATTAATTTTTTTTTAAATATTTTTAGTTTAAAAATTATTTTTGATTAATTATTAGCAAAATAGCCGTGCTTGCCTACAGTATTGATTAGTACTGCAATTAATATATAGCTGTCCCATTAAAACAAAGATTCTTCAGGTATATGTATCATCGAAATCGGTTTAGTAGAGTTTCAGTTTTGTGCCTTCAAACATATATGTATATTAGGGTGGACTTTATTTTCCGACTTTCAAATTTTTTCAGGACACCCACTAGAATTGTGCCACTGGATGAAAAAATACTTTGCGTAAAATTTGGAGTCATAAATATCGAGTAAAGCTATAGATAAACAAGGAAATATTATTTATGCGGTGATAAGAAAAAAATTCTGAAAACGGGGAAACTTGTTCCTAATAAGTTCTATTAAATCTATTTGCCCCTTATTCACTGAAAAAAAATATTCTGGTTCACTCGAGCCGGTCAGATATAGGGTAGAAATGCACGACTTTTTATTTAGACAGCATTCTTATTTAAATAATGTCCAATTCCGGTGGTGGCTGATCCCGCGTGTTTCGCACAAATTAACGGTATGACGCGAGAATGATCAAGCCGAGAAAGAATGGTGGATTCGAGGTAGTGTGGAACAATCGATCCAATCACGGCGACGGGGATACCGTGGAACTCGGAACGCGTCTAAACGTTAACAATCGCGCATTCTGCGGTTCGTGGGTCGGTTTTGCATGTTCAATCATCGGAATAATAGCGCACGCCAGAATTGCCAGTGGAAAGAATTCGTTTCCTGCGTAGATTTCGCCAGGCAATGACGCGACGTCTGGTTCGCGAAATTACGTGCCCGAAATTCGTATTATTCACGAAACTTGTTTATCGTGTCATTTTGTCCTTACACGGCTGTGTTTCCACAAACCTTACTAAGTTGCACAATCTTTCAATCTAGATTCTAGGCAAACGAGTATTCATACCTACTTACTTGGTAGGTATACGTTTCAGTTAATTTCTACTCGTTATCGGTAACGTCAAAGAGTATTTGCAAACTTTTGTGTTTAAAAACTGTACTTACCTGTATTCATATCAATTTACAGGATTTATTTCAATAATTACCGTAAAAGGTTTTCATTCGGGTAATTTTTAATCCAAATCTATCAATAAGTAGATAATAATTCACATACTTATTTAAATTAATTATTCAATTGAATAATTATAGATTATTTAGGGTTGTAAAAGACACAGCCGAAGGGGCAGAGCACTGCGATAGAAACGTTGCGTGACCGTTGCCGAAACGTTGCAGGAATTTTGCTGGGACTTTGCCGTAATTGCACCGCAACATTGCTGGAATGTTGCAGGAATCCTCCTATGTCCGCTACTATGAAACATTGTACGTCAACGTACCTGCAACCTTCTTGCATCCTTCCTGCAATGGGGTGTGCTGTATGGGTAGTATTCGAATACTTAAATATTTGAATAGTATTCGAATACTTAAATATTTGAGTAGTATTCGAATACTTAAATATTTGAATAGTATTCGAATACTTAAATATTTGAATAGTATTCGAATACTTAAATATTTGAATAGTATTCGAATACTTAAATATTTGAATAGTATTCGAATACTTAAATATTTGAATACTTAAATATTTGAATAATATTTGGGTCCTTGGATATTCGAATTATATTCGCCAAATAATTGAGCAACTAAAGTATTCGAATACCAAAAAATTCGACAAATAGTCCCAGTCCTAGTTAGCACTAATGTTTTCCAAATTGACGCGTGCAATATGGAATTTGAATTCAACGTGGCCTGTTTGAAATTGAAAAGTAGACGAATATAGGTACACCCACCTTCACTCTGGTCAAGCTCATTATGTCCTATGTAGGACGTTGCTTCTGGACACTGACTCTAATAGCGCGTATCGATCAAAACTTACGCTGAAAAGTAACAAGTACGACTGTCGTACAACCAACGCGTCTGTGGAGCAACATTCGACGAGCAAACACTCACTCCAATTTCGCCAGACATTAAAAGCAAGAAAGATAAAATTTGCGAGCAATGTTTCACTCTGCACTGAGGGAAATAGTTAGTTGGATGGGAAACATTGCAAATAACCACGGGCGCCACGATTGAATTTGCTGACAGTCACATATGTTGCTCGAAATGAAAATAAAACCTTAAGGAAATATGCAATTGCTAGTAAATACAAGTTTTAATTGGTTTAATTTATAACGTTACGAACGATAGGTGATGAATTATTTTTTAAAAATTTCTCTTTCCAAGTCGTTCTTCTTCTGTTTCTATAAACACTAACAATAAGTTTATGATGTATACAGGTATCTTTCAGTAAAGGGATATGGGCTTTTAAATTCATTTCTGCAATTGAAAAATTCAATTTTTTTTACAGTATTTTCTTTGCTCCGGAAATTGGCAATCCATATCCTGAACGCTAATGAAAATGGGGTCAAAAACTCATTCTGCTAAAAGCTGCAGTAGGTATATTGAACAAAGAAAATTGGAAAACCTACATAGTAGGTATGTACGTATAGAGTGAGTCAAAGTGACCGTGGGCATCATACCATTCTACGTCCTTGACAGCTTCCTCGTCAATTTCAAGTTAGAGTAATAAATAAATGATGTTTATTTAAGCTACTAAACATCCTAATAATTCAAGCTTAATTATGCAAGTCCTGATCATATCACAATAGCGAGGCCAATATCAAAATTAATACATAATATAGCATCCTTACAATAGCTCTTAATATTAGAAAAGGATGATATTGAAATTTATTGAGTATCTGAAACATTAATGAAACAGCAATAATTCACAAATTATGTGAAAAATTTCATAAACCAATTTCGATAAACGTTCGACAAAAAATATTAAAAAATATATATTTTGATATTAAAAAAAAACAATTTGAATATTCAAATTGTTAAAAAAAATTGTTATTACCCAAGATAAGAAAAAAAATTTATTTCATTAATTTGAGGAATTATTAGTACCTACACGTAGATTCAAAGATAGAGGTACAGTAACAAAAATACGTCCGCTAAATAATTAAACAAATATAAAATTGAGGAGAACGTATTAAGGAAAATACAGAAAAGTTAATTTATTAAATACCAAACTGATGACACGAACTCACTGTGCAGTATCTATACGTTCAAATCCGCTTTCTCAGACGTGACGTAAATGGTAGCAATATTCAGAATGGAAAGTACATATTATGTAGTTCGTTCAACTGTGAACATAATTTTAGGAGCAACCTCCTCGTTTTTATCAGAACTAAACCTTACGGTGATTCACCTACGACTAACTGGTTTTTTCGCAATGTCTGCAAATGTTTCACAAAACCACAATGGACTAGGTGAGACGGAGTAGAAAAAGGCAAAATCCATTTCAATCAACAACGGTCAAAACAGACCCCAATATCCACGGTCTGTTTACGTTGTCGAAGAAAATATGGTTTACACGTTTTCACGTGGGTGGAATGTTCGTTGATCCTCTGGTTGCTGTCGTTATCAGACTCGGCCTTCCTTCATTCCTTTCAGGAACCAATTTTCTTTGCCTTTTATTTCCTTTGTGCGTTCTTCTTTCATCCTCCCTCCTTTCTTCCCTCCTTTGTCTGGATGTCTCCGATGTAATTAATGAAATTCATAAAAACGAGAAAAATACTCCCATTGTAATTGTAATGAATAACTTTGTTCGTTTGACGAATTGAATCTGAAATCTTTCTTCCTCTGAAAGTCCATTTTACCTTTAAAACGGCAAACAGAGAATACATTGAAAGATTTGAAGAAGACTTTACTACAAAAAGGAGGCGGCTCTATAATGCTAGTATTTACTACTTGCATACTATCTGGATTTAGTGAAAGAAGGGACATGACTACATATTTCAGTATAATTTTTAAAAAATTCTGTAGATTAATGCTTTCTACGTTTCCATCTATCTACTGATACATAATTTTACAAAAATAATAATTCTGTTTAATGTAATTATTTATCCGAGATCAGTGGATTTTTATACAATTTTCTGCAGAAAGGGGCAGCTCTAAATTTGGAAAATTCACCCTGCAATAGAGAAAATATATTTTTGTTTAACATAATCACATGTATGTGTCCAAAAATATTTTGTTAACACTGTTTTCATTAGTTTTCCAAAAGTTAATTTGGAGCTGCCCTCTTCTTTCCGCCATGTCTTCAGTTCCGTATTTTTAAATATCTAATATTTTCACTTACTATAAATGAAAATGTCATCGGCGTCGTTGAAATTAGTAGGAACCTACGTATTCGTTAATAATTATAGTCTCACGTACAAATTACATAGTGAGATTCTCTGCTTTTAACTAAACTTTCCTATAACTAGTGGGTATTTGTCAAAAAAGTATTTTCTAATTCGATGTTCGAAAAAGAAAATTCTCATTGTCGCCGTACACATTACCTTGCAAGTCAGACTATTCTGTGGTTTCCTCTGAGATTGAGGTTTCTCCGTTAACGAACCCTATCTTCGTCGTTTTTCAGTAACCATCAGCGGCTCCACGTTCAAGGGATTTTTCCTTCAGGCACGTGACCCCGATACGAACAGTTGGATCGGTTCCTGGGCCCAAACGGAGAACACGAATACTCACCCTGAATGCAGTGCCGTGACACACGCTGATCCACACGTAAAACAACATGCGACCCTCATTTGGAATGCACCCCCGAACGCTCAAGGACGTGTGTACTTCACGTAAGTACCTTCCACCCCATTTTTTTCATTCCTCCATATCTTTTTTTGTTAAACATAATTCGCGAGGATATGGTCAATTATACTAATAATAACCGAACAGATCAACTTCACTTTCTGTACCTTTCTCAATTTTAGTATAGGTACTTAATATTATGTACATTGTGGTGGCTCTTATACGTGTACTCTTGGTAAATTTGTTTTCAAGATTTTCTTCGATAAAAATCCCATTTATTTTTGTTCGTCTTCATAAATAAAAAGTGTTCGAAAACCATTTAAACTTTCAAAATTTGAGAAAAAGAAAGATTCTCTTTCCTTCAGTTTTTCGGACTTTTTTCGAAAACCGTTTGTCACACGATAAAAAGTAATACAACATAAAAGATGCTCCTTGTCCGGATCCACAACTTTTGTTTGACATATTTTTTTATGTAATCAATAACTTGGACGATATTATATAAAATCGACTTTTTGAGCTGTTAAATAATTATTTAAATGTTCAATAATTATTTAAATGATCGGGCTCAAACTTTCCACAGTTTTTTTTTAATTATTTGGAACTATTCTGGAGGGTACCCCGAAGGAAATTGAAAAGTCGAAAATAAGAGCCACCCAAGTCTACAAAGTATAAAAAAATGGCAATCAGTATTAAGCTGGAGCTGAAACAGCGCTTACGAGTTGTACCTTGTAAGCAATGATGGATTACCTATATCATTCCTGAGTGTACATTGTATGCAAGCTAAAAAATTGCTCCTTATCGCCCTCTCATTCGAAATAAGTAATTAGTCACTAAAGCTCTGTTGCTAGAATAATTTAACTGAATTTCTCTTAACTTTGGTTGAACCAATTCACGTGCCGCTCGTTATCGGATAAAGTAAAGCGACTCGTGTCCTCTGCTCTTTTCTCGAAAGAACAAACGCGTGCATGGCATTTCTCTCCCTGGGGAAGCTACGTCCATCAAATTAGTAAGAATGCAGGATTTCCACGTCGATAAGAGATAACGCAGTAAGACTAATTGCAGTGCATTGGCCAGTGGAAGTAATTGGTTGTGCTGCACGATTGCTCGCGAATGTACTCGTACACGGGGGGGTTGCTAATAAGCCAGCGAATTTCCAAAGAACATTATTGGTCAGAAAGTGCACATATCAAGCTGAAAGGTTCCCACTCAATTGGCCAGGCTGCGGAGTTTTTTGGACAGATAACTTTTCCCCAGTAAAAGAGCATTCGAAATGCGATTCTAAATTCGTTGTTCGTCCTGTATCTGTGTTACGCGTTTCAGCTAGCGCTGAATATTTTACAAGTATTCGAATGGTACGAATAAACTTCGAATATTTCAGTATTCGAATGTTATTATTCGAATACTATTCGAATACTGCTATATTCGAATACTATTCGAATACTGCTATATTCGAATACTATTCGAATACTGCTATATTCGAATACTATTCGAATACTGCTATATTCGAATACTTTTCGAATACTGCTATATTCGAATACTATTCGAATACTGCTGTATTCGAATATTGATGTATTTGAATAGTATGGTGTGAAGTGGGTCAAAATTAGCTTCCAAGATTTCACCCTGACAAATGAAGCTAAAGAACTTGATTTATAATTCACACCATACTATTCGAATAGTATTCGAATACTTGAATATTCGACTAGTATTTGGGTACTTGGATATGCGAATTATATTCGCCAAATAATTGAGTATCTGAAGTATTCGAATAATCGAATACCGAAAAAATCGACAAATAGTCCCAGCCCTAGTTTCAACGCCACCAATACGATATTTTGTACGAGATAAGTTAGGGCGTAATATGCGGAAGAGAAACAATAATATAGCTAATTCTGTGATTGCAAGGCAAAACCACGCGATTTACATTAACCATCAAATTCGAGTTTATCTACCTATTCTTCATCGAACTCTACATGTAGGATAGAACAAGTGTTGTTAGAAGAAAAGGGATGCGTGGGGAGAAGTTTTTTTGCTTTCCATAACAAATATAACATACGACATAAGTGCGAGGCCAACATAAGTCCTAAAAGTTTCGGTTTGGCTGATTAAAGTATAAAAACTAACAGACATATTCTATTGGAACGGAAACAACCGATATAGGCATACTTTGTATGAAATGAGATGGCTCATACATATATAAAACGAATAATTTCACATCAAAATATAGGTACAATAATTTTTTCTTCTATTTTCCTCAGCTCGCTTTGAGCGTTAAGCAATTTTTCTTCAATCGATATTTCAAACCTTAAACGGCAATGACTCGACAATGAAAACACGGTCGTGTAGGTATCGTTCTGCCGGACAACCACTTAATCATTCTACACAGGTACCTATTGGTTTTCTGATTGCAGTGGAACTATTTTGAAAGAATACGCAATGTACTGGTCCAACCTGGTGGCTTCGACTAAGGACTGACAAGTAGGTATTACTTGTAGGTATCACACTTATATTTACCCACGTAAAAATAATGTATTCAAGTTATTAACGACAACACTTTTGCATTTAGGATTATACCTTCAAGATTATTGTGATTAACGGGTTAACAAGAAGAAATTACGTCTTGGGGGAGACACATGCCTATTTACGAACATCAGATACAAAGAATAGAGAGATATATTTTGTATATTTTATATTTTCACTGATTTTTTATAACGGTGATTAATGTTAAATATAAAACTCTAACAATCGACGTGACCCTTCTTCTTTATTTCTAACTAGCTTCACTACTTGGCTTCGCCGAAAATTTAGGTTCTGAAAATTTTTTTTTTTGTGAAAATGGTCGCATTCGTTTGGATTAATCAGACATAATGAGCTGAGGCACGTTTTGTGATCCCAGAGTTTATCGTTCGAAAGTTTATAGGCGACAGACAAAACACACAAAAATATGGAACCTTTCTGCTTTATATATTAAGATATTCATCTACTGTCGTACGGAATACATATTCATAGCAGGGTGACTTTCTACGGGCATCCGACCTGTCGGATTTACTTGCGTAATGCTCGATTGATCGGTTGTATATCACGGCTTGTTCAGCGTCCCGCGATAATCCGTTTTGCCTTAAGCCACTTCTGAAGAGTGTAATCCGTCAATGGAGGTAAGTCAGTAGATAGACGTCGCCTGCGGGTTCGATTTCACTCAACAAGTTTTTATATTACCATATTAATCAGGAAATACCTATCCGACCAACATTATTACCAAGAAGATGCTTCATTAAAAACTTACTACATGTTCCATCAACAAAGCGTGATATCGTCGACAACGAGTCATTGGTTAAAAAGGGAAAACTTTCACCTCACAAATTTATTATCATAAAAAATGATTGTAATCTTGAAACACATTGGACTCAGATCTTCTAATTCTAAGGTCCGATTAACCAAGATATTCACGTGGCAAGTAGTGTGGCACGAATTAACGGGAACATTGTCTTGGGACTGTCGTAGAAAATTTTCAGCAAATATTCGACGGGAGCCACCAATGATAAATTTCGAGACTCTTCGGTGGCCAATAAAGTAGAGATAAGGGCGGCGTGTTCAATGTGTCGGAAGAGAACCCGTTCTGTCCAGGCTGGTCTTTAAGGAACGCGGTTACTGGACTCATGCTGAGACACGTGAATTGATACGGACAAGGCGGTTCCTACATGTTCCCAAAGAGGGTTTTGCCGTTTCTTCACCGGATACCTACCGCTAATGGAACTCAGCACGCTTTTACGTGAGCAGAAGGATCGCGAGACGTGTTACGTAAGTCCACCGTCCGGTAAAAGTGGGTCAGTCTCGCAAGGGAGGCTTGATAACTTTAAAACCGATTTCGTTGATAGTTTACAATTCTATCGTCGAGGAAGCGAGCTTCTAAGAGCTATCTGCTCGATCTAGATACACTATTCAAAACAGGTACCTGGGTACACGTGAATCCATGCTGACGTGAACTGAAATCCTGGGCAAAAATAAGTTTCAATATGTCACTCGATAATTTTAAATCCCAACAGGGCAGTAGCGGTTCTGATTGTTTGAGAGATTTTGCTTTTGGTTTGGAGTTTAAAAGACACTGAAGAATTGAGATTTGATTTAGGGTCACTCTAGATTCCAGTTCAGGCCTGTCCAGGAATTTGCAAGCAGCCGTGAGTTGCTCTTCGCTGTCGGCGGCACACAGTGTGCGAATTTGGAAAAAAATCGCTCGACAGCGCAAATCTTGACCGATTTCAATAATTTTTGTTTAGAAATAATCGTAAGGACTCGGCAATAACGAAGCACTGTAGTAAAACCTGTATCAGTTGGTCTAATCTATACAAAATATTATTTAGTATAACAAAGATAAAAACGTGAAGTTTGGAGACTAAAGATATTAAAAATTAATTTTTTGTAAATTTATCATCAGTTATAAAATAAATTTTTTTTAGAATTGATGTTTAAAATAAACTGTAAGTATAGCTGATTTAATCTTATATTTTTAAATGATATTTCAATTTTATTAGTTTTGATTTTGTTTTTAAAATATATTTTTTTTAAGTAATTGTAATTAGAATAGAATTTTTTGTGGTAACTAATTTTATAATAATTTCTTTATATGAATTATATGTGATATGTTCCATGAAATCGGTCAAGATTTGCGCTGTCGAGCGATTTTTATCCAAAATCGCACACTCTGCGGCACCGAGCCAGGCCCAAGAGCGAAAAGTCTTCTTGGTTGGGGGAATCTGTGAACGCGCCACTATCCCCACTCTTTTAAGGCTGCCGCTCTTGCTTTCGCTCGCAACCACCCGCGGCAGTTCTTCGAGGGCAAGAGCAAAAGTTGGAGAGGCCTGTTCCAGTTGATAGTTTCGAAATATTGTAAGTGGTTCTAGTGTTCTCCAAACAGGTTGAACTATTCTTAGATCTTTTACATCTAGTTGTATGTATCTCGTCTTACTCTTAATTTGTGATTCGCTAATTGACGACTTTGCTGAAAAAAACGGGGCAGTTCCGTGATGATTCGTAGCATTGAATGTAAAAAAAATTTACTGTGAGTGAACTGTGGGTGAAAATTGTTCTGTAGTTTCTGGTACAGATGCCGACGATCGAGCAGATGAACCTTGAAATTATCTCATAATTTAACAAGCATATTTCTGTACCATTCTTCTAAAATTCTGTAGATTGATGCTGTCTGATGTTTCCATGTACCTACCTACTAATACAAAGTTTTATAACATAATAATAGTGTTTAACGTAATTATTTACCCCAGATTAGTAGATTTTTATACAATTTTCTGCAAAAAGGAGGCAACTCCGAATTTTAAAAATTCACCCTTTAATAGAGAAATGATATTTTTGCTTATAATTAGTAATAGTGTCAAATGATGTGTTAATATGTAGATTTTAATATTTTGGATATTTTTTAGAGGACCGAAAAATAAGATATAAAAGTCAATACATGATTAACGCCCAGGGCAATAACAAGATCGACGATTTTAAAATTCTGATAAAACCGTCCTCCATCATGTGTCACCAACTATAGATGAAATGTCTGATTGGTTTATGTTGCTCTGTCTTCTTTCTCCCGTTATCGCGTTACAATTGATCGCGTACATGCAGATAACTGATGGCAAACAAATCGGGAATAGAGGAATTGTCGAAAATCAATAAGATACTGACAAATGTTTATACAGGCCGACTCAAAAGCGTATATTGCAGACTTTCGAGCATAAAATTTCACGATATTGCCAAAATATACAATGATTCAAGTAATTGAAAATGTACTCAGGTGTAATAATTTAGCCTTGAGCTTTTTTCTCTTGAAATGGGGCTCATTTTTACTGTTCTGAACGGATTTAACTACATATATAGGGTGCTTCCGTTTTTGCTGGATGTAGAAGGAGTTAAACGTGCTCACACACCTTATTAACCCTGTAACTCCCAGTGTTGCACCGGTGCAACACTCATTTTGAATGTGCGTAAAATTCTATCGTCTGTTTATATTTAACTTTCGGCACGGAATGGAGAAAAATTGAAATAATCAATATTCAATTTTGATCTAGTTATCCTATAGAACCATTATATGTATATATAGACTAATATATATATATTATCTCACAATTTTGAAATAACGGCTCTGGGCGTTAAAGGGTTAAAACGCATTTAATGTTGTGTAATATCAGTAACTTGCAACTATATTGCTATACCTATTTCTGAGAAGTGTAACTTTTGAAATATAAAAAAATAATCGCCAATAAACAAATTGGATAGGAAAAAAATAAAAATAGAGTGCTATAATGAATAGCGGAGTGAATAACGTAACAAAACTTAAGCAAAAAATTTTCTGTATATGTAGATCAATTTTGGCGTTACAAGTTAGCAGTATGTCTAATACCTATAGCTATTATAATTAATAATCACCTGAACCTTCTCTGACGTTAAAAACTTCTCTACTTGCTCCTCCATTGTGGAAACTAATCTTTACACACGGTTTTACTTCCTAGCAGAGCCTTTCATATCTGACTTACTAATATTACACAACATTAAAGACATTTTAATAAGGTGTACGAGAACGTTTAACTCATTCTACTCAGAAACCGCATTTGTTAATATACCGTAAACTGGGGTGACTTTGCCCACCGGGGTGACATTGCCCACTTTTTTACTCTGACTGATAAATTACCATACAGTTGAATTCGCTATTTTTTTTCGTTTGACCTTGGACAAATTATTGCTATTAATTACAAAACATCATATGTTCTAATTACTTCCCAATAAAATAAAATAAAGTCTTTCCGAAAAGTGGGCAATGTCACCCCGGGCGGGAAAGTCACCCCAGCTTACGGTACTTTAAGAAACCACTTAATTTGTTTTTAGCTTTCTAGCGGAACCTGTATGCTTAGCAGTGGGCACCGCACATCACTGCAGTATGACGCATATGTGGAACTAAACTAAGTAGCTATAATGTATGATCAATATTTTTACATAAAAACGATTAATCATTATAGCCAGAGATGAGATTAAATGAATATGTATAAGAATGACGATAACAATAATGTTTATACTTTCTTCATAAAAAATCTAAAAAGACCGCCAGATTTTAAGCCTCTCTACAATTTACATAGACGTACGCAGAGCCGGATTTACCTTTTCAGGGGCCCTAGACTGAATATTCGGGGGGCCCTCGGTTAAATATAAAAAATAAAATAACGCTGATTTGATTTTTTTTATCATAATACTCGTATAATCTAAATAAGAATTTAATTTCAAAATTAACATTGAATATCAAAACTAAATATAACATTAACCCTCGGTAAGATTTTTTGATAAATTTCTCGAAGAAAAAATTTAGAATGAGGGGCCCCAGCTAAACGGGGCCCTAGGCTTCAGCCTTGTTAGCCTAAGGGGTAAATCCAGCACTGGACGTACGTCCCCCCATAAATATCCATTTATGTAAATATGTTTACACGTGGATGCCTACACACCTGCCTATGTATACAGGTCTTTAGGTCATGTAGGTGTGCTTTCCCAGCACTAAAATTGTCACACGTAGCCTCGTGAAAACGTTCGAGCCACCCCAACACCTCCAAGACCCGCCAAGGCAATTAGACTTGGGACTCAATTATTATCCACAGTGATTCGAAACAACAGAATTTACAACAGAGTCCACTGTAAGCCCGTCGCTATTTTATAGCCAGAGAAGGTAACGAAGGGGGCGTTTCGTACCATCCGACGCGGTCACACCGCATCGTGTTAAACATTCATCGAGCCGTTAGATAGGTACCTACGTGTCCTCTGTTTACGATCCATATTTACAAGAGACTTGACAACGTATCTCGGCGAGCCGACTAATCCGTGGTTGCCACGTTAGGCAGGGGGTTAAGTGCACACGCCGCTGGGACGCGGACGCCGGGGGCTGCGGGTCGCGACCGGCCGACGGTGCACGGACTCCCCACCTCCCCCCCGGGGCTGTTGACGGGACGACGACGTGTTCCTCACCTAGGATCATGCATATTTACGTCGCGGTGCAGAACATCGACGGCTGTTTCGCGAGGAATGACTCAGAACCTCTGCGCCCCTGCGACGTTCAGGCAGCGCGAGAGGGGGAGTCGGGGAGGAGGATGGGGGTAGAGTCTAACGCGTGCTGGTTCTCGCGTGCATTGCGCAGGACGTCGGGGCGCCCTGGCGTCGCGACCACCCCCGAACGATTCGGTCGTTGTTTGCCTGGCTCCATATCGTGAACGCTCGGCCGTCGCGTACACAGCATCGTGGACGGTGGTGTTGTTTCCCTCGGCCTCGCCGTTCTATGAACGCTCGTGCGGTCGGTGAACACCGCACACCGCACACGTACCGCTAAAAGAGAGGCACAGAGAACGGAGAAACCGCGGCGACGGAGGGTGTTCCGTCGATCACAGGTGTCCTAACGTTGTAGCGACGCGCAAAAGGGCGCAATAGCGCGGGTGTCGTTCCCCAATCTGCTCTCGTGAACTTATTGTTCACCGACAAGTAGTGAAGGTGGGGGGGGGGGTGGTGTTGGTGGTGGTGGTGGTTGCGGCAGAGCACCAGCTCGATCGCGCGTCGCGTCGCGTTCCCGTGAACTCTCCTCTTCTACGACCCGAGTTTGTTTGAAACGAGACGGGGCCCCAGCCAACGGGGCGACGGACACGGACGCGGCCGGCAAGAAGGGAAGGAGAGGAGCTCGCGACATTTGTTGTTCGGCTGCGTGAACGGTGCCCGAGAAACGTGCGGAAGTATGCGCGTGCTATCGATCACGCGGCCTGATCGCTCGGATATGTGATACCGGAAGTAACTACGGCAGGCTTGACCTGCATGCAGGTGCTCGACGGTGCGTACCAACGTATGCGTATAGCACGGGGGGAGGGGGGGTGGTCGAACGAAAGCAAGAGAAGGGTGCGCGAGAAGTGCCGCGTATCAGGGCTAATCGCGAAGATGCACGCCGCCGACGCCGTCGCTCGGACGGCGTCAACGACGTCGTCCGCGTCGCCTGTCCATGCCACCAGGAAGTGGAGCTCCGCGGCCAGGCTCATCTGCACGGTCCTCGTCTCCTGGTGGATCGTTAAGGATCAGCTGGCGCTCGGCCTCTCCGAGCCACCGGAACTCACCACGCTCGAGGGTGAGTTATTATCTTCCACCCTGACTCGGCCTCATTCGCCGCTCGCATCTCTCCGTCCCGGTCCACCTCTCTGTCCTTCTTTTCATGCCACGCGAAACAACTGCAGCGTCACACAAACGTCGACGCGTTCGGTATATGATAGTTAGTTCTATTCGATAGGATATTTTAGTCGCACGTAGACAGTTTCGCGAGTGAAAAATTCACAAGAGCTTGTATCTGTTTCGTGTGATGTAGGTACCTATTCGAATTTCTTGGTTCAGATTTTTCTCGACTTTTTGTACCTTTTTTTCTCGTTTGAATCGACGGGGACAGCTTATTGACTGTCTAACGTCTAAAGGCGGAACCACGCATTCGGCAGTTTGCGAGCAACTAGCTGTATCTGTGGGTCCAGCGACGTAGGGAAATTCCCCGATTATTATCAAATGTTCGCGCGAGTTTCTGTACGAATGTCTGCAGTCACGAATCGAAGCGCTCGTCATTTTCCGAATAGGCGCATAGTGCGAAGATATACGCCAATACTTTGGCGAACAATTTGTCGAATGTCGGATCTGCGGTTCCGCCTTAAGTCGCTTACTTAGTTGGCGGTGATTACACACGCTCAGACTGCATTCTGGTCGCGTTTTTGTCCGATCGATACCTAGTCGACGAATATTATTCCACTTTCGACGATGATACTTGTTGACTGATTCGACGTGTCCTCTGTTTTGCGTGTTTTCTTCTAAAACACTGAAACAAGCATGGTTGTCGCATGAATAGTGAGCGAGTTCTTCGCACGTTCGAGCATGGCTGTTTATTTACAACTGACCCATATACATAGTTATACATGGGTATATTTTGCGATCTGTCGACTGTGTCGGTGATCCGGTAATCTCTAATGCGACTCCACAAAGCTCGCGTAACTCGTGATTGAATCATTAGGCGAGAAGCACTAACAACGAATTTTCTACGATTATTAAATTTATCGCAGCGCGTGAAAATTAGTTGGATAGAAATCTACGTGCATTCAGAGCCATCCGACATTTAAAGACTGTCCTTTTCTCAATGAAACGTTCAAGTGGTTTGGTCTTTCATTTATAGGTATCAGGTATGTAATTGTGAAACTAGGCCAACAAGATTCGAAGAATTTACAGTGGATTGTCGTTTGAGCTTCATGTCTCTTCAGATTCGCAACTTCAATCGCCCGTTGCGTTGAAGAGTCTCGGTTTATTTCCCTTTTCCACATTGTGCTTCCATTTGTGTCCTTATTTCCTGGCGAATAAGCTTGAGCTTCCTCTTTCCAATCGTTACAGCCGAGCGAATTGTCCCAGCAATATCTCAGCATTCCCCGAGTTCCTTCAGGATTCGTCGATCTCGCGTTAATCTTTTAATTCCCCCGTGTCACGGATATTGCTGGAATATTTTTAACAGAAATTTAGTAGGTATGATCGTTTCCGACTCCTCTTCACACTTCCCAATGAATTGGTAATCTATTTTGGTCGCCTGTGCCATTAGAAAAACAGCTTCCATGTTAAATACTCTCTTCAAGCGCCTCCTCATTTTTAATGATTTTTTCAGAGTTGTGCACAATTTGATTCGGTCGATCAATAGCGAGTACGTTTTTATTTACTACAAAAGAATTGGTTCTCCGTAGGATAATATATATTCACATGATTTCTTATTGATTATTTATTCGCATTATTTGTTACCCATATCCTCTGTTATTCGCTCAATATTATATTTAGTATTTGTAATTCGTGAAAAGAGTTATCAGTCAGCAGGTAGCAAAAACAATCAACAAGTATGAATTTGCATAATTATTTGAATAATTTTGGAATAGTCATCTATGTAAATTATTCGCTTATGTAACGCGACGAATTATTCGAAAAATGTGGTAGAATATTCTATGCATTTATGGTTAAAGAGATTTTATTTGAACAATTATTATTTATTATTATTATGAATGTTGTCTTTACTACGCAATACAAGAAAAGTGAAATAAATATACCTACAACACGGGTCATAAGTCCGTGGTATAATGAGATGAGGAAGATTCTATAGGTCAGAATAGGTCAACATACTAGAATAACTTTCTGCCGTACGAAGCTTGATTTTTCAGAAAATGAAATATAGGTATCATGTATACCTATTATATATATAATTTTTCAGAAAATGAAGTGTAAAATGAAGTATGTCAACTATATCATTCTGAAAAATCATATATATATATATAGGGAGAGAATATATATATATATATTATTATTACTATTATTATTATTATTATTATCTTAATATATAATTATCTTACAATTAGATACATGTTTATTCGAAATACATAATTTGAATAGTGCTCAACTGCAGTGAACTCTCTTAATCTTTTCTTTCAATGCTTAACGTAATTCTTTTCCCGATTTTATCATTTATCGTAAAGGAACTAGGGCTGGGACTATTTGTCGCATTTTTCGGTATTCGAATACTTCAGACACTCAATTATTTGGCGAATATAATTCGAATATCCAAGTACCCAAATACTAGTCGAATATTCAAGTATTCGAATACTGATGTAAGAAATACTGGGAGAAAAAATTGTATTGTCATCGGAACTAAGTTTGTGTGCTAAGTTTCAAGCCGATTGGATATGTTAAAGTTGGTCAAAATTAGCTTACAAGATTTCACCCTGACAAACTAACGAACTCACAATTGAAATTAAATAAAAGCTTGTAAAGAAATGAACTTAAAGAACTTGATTTATAATTCACACCATACTATTTGAATACATCAGTACTCGAATACTTAAATATTTGAATACATCAGTACTCGAATACTTAAATATTTGAATACATCAGTACTCGAATACTTAAATATTCGAATAATAACATTCGAATACTCAAATATTCGAAGTTTATTCGTAGCATTCGAATACTTGTAAAATATTCGAATACTCACAGCTCTAAAAGGACCTCATAAGTGGAAGTAGTAATGCAGAAAGCAACCAACCAGCAACGAATACATTGCATAACTGGGTCCAAGTGAAACATTATAAATTGTTTGAAAACTCGTATGAACCTCTTTGAATTAATTTTCTTCTAGCAATCAAAACACTGTAATTAGGTATGTACTTGAAGCTTTACATTATGTTCGCACGTTTTAGAATGGTCATCTTGGAACGATAACGAGTTTCATACGTTGTAAGAACGTTTTCGATGGAAATAATCGCGAAGAGCGTACATTCAAGATTGCATTATTTGTTTTGTCTCATGGGTCCATTCAATGCGCCAATCGCTATAGGTACTAAGAAGTTTATATCAATCGCTCGATGAAAGGAGTTGTTTCCGTGAATATTGTTCTTAATTTTTTTTTTATAATTGAGCAACTAAAGTATTCAAATATTCGAATACCGAAAAATTCGACAAATAATCCCAGCCCTAGTACCTATAGGTAATTTAATATAAAAGCTAAGAACAAATGTCAAATTATTATTAGTCGCATGTTTCGCGAAGGGACGTGGCTGGATGGCTCTTTTCTATGTATTTTCATGTGACAGATCATTAAAAGCTGACAAATGGCTTCATGCCAAGTTATTCCTAAACAAACCCTAAACAAGTGCGCATTCGCTGCTTCTTCAGATATCGACATATCTAGAAGCATCAGGTAGGGAATACATAGGTATTCAATAGGTACCTACAACTTTATGAAATCTCCCAAACATCATGTGACCGAAGAAATCTCATTAACTTCAAACACAACGGTTGCGTATACCTAACATTTTCATCGAAAATATTTTCTTTGTCTTTGGAGTTACAGAAAACTATTCTACAAATAAAATTATGATATTATAAAATATCGTTCGTTTTAGGCCAATTATTTAAAGAAGAATATAGAATCGTTTTAGTTTTCCAGTAGCTCGATGAAATATCCTGCAAAAATGAATCATAGAATTAACTTGCCACAAATTGTATTTACCTACCTGTTTTTTAATTTTTCGCAAATTATGCTTAAATACTACCTGTCCCATTTATTTGTGTAGATATTGATACTTTTACTCTTATTCCTTTCTTTGCAACGGGTGGGATATTGGAATTTGGAAAAGCCATGCAGTAGTCAAAACGGAATAACGGAGAAGCAGTGTTTCAATATCTCATTAAGTGCTCGTTTCTGACACCATGTTTATAGAACATCCCTAATCGAAAGCAGTAAATAACCGGTCGCCCTGTACACTATTTAAAACCTTTTACATATTTTGCGTCAATAGCAACGTAATTACGCAATTGGTGGGAATAGAAGACTAATTCTATCGTGGCGCAATTAATCGTACAAGCATTTAACGTAAAACCCGGTGAACAGTTAGCGGTAACGATCTTGCAGTGTAGGGCAATTGAATGCGTTTCAATTTCAGTTGTAACGGACATTTAGGCAACAGCAAATGTTCGGTGCTAATCCACCGTTGTAATAGAGTACACATTGCGATATCGTGTCCCGATACAGTTTTCGTGACACTCGTGCGTGCAAGGATTACCTTGGTAAAAATTGTCGGCTGTGCACTCGCGGCTAATCAATACAAAATGATATTGTATTGCGAGCTATCACCCGGCAGTGGTGGCACCCTTGAATGTCTGTGACGCATTCGCAGAGCTGTACGCATCCACGGACATAAACTGCATTTAACGGACTGCCCAACAATTACATGACTCATCCGTAGTTGTGTGCACCGTAATCGCGCCCGGGGACTTCGTCCAACAGTCTCTGCCAGTCTCTGCCAAACGCAATAATGAAAAAATTAGTCGCGCTACTTGCATGATGAAATCCTCAGCTTCTGACGTGACGTGTCGTATTCTCTTCGGACATGGAGTCCTCCATTTTATTCGCTTAGAAAGGACTTCCTGCATTTCAACTTCCATTTCGTTAAGCACTCCCGTGTATGCACGTTATTCCCACATTTTCGTGCCATTCATTGTTTAATTCTTTGGCCTTTACGTGAAGTGGCAAACTTACGAAAATTTGGGTCAGGTTGAAAATATTATTTTACGCTTTTAATAACTAATATCATTCGGTGAATATTGATTTGGTCGTAATTAATTATTATATTACTAAGTAGGTGCCTTTTAGGACCCGTCCGTTGCACGAAAATATATGTAAAATGGAGCAATATGTATTCAAGGCTTTACTTAGCAAAAATTAGTACATACTTGGAACGTGTATGTTGATGTGTACCTATTACTGTGGATTTTAAAACGTATTTGCTGTTTATTTAAAAATTGCAACCAAAGTTTATTAGATTATTAGTCTGAACATACTTGCTTAAAAGCATATACTTGTAATATGAAAGATGGTACAGTATTTCCTCGCTGAAGGCTCGCTGGTCGGTCCGGGCGTTGAGCCCATATCGTGATCAGCGCCCTAATTCCGAGTGCTCGTTTCTCACTTCTTTCTGGTCGAAGGGGGGAGCGAGATGGAACGCTTTGCGTGCGCCCAGATAGAATCGTGACTGTTCGACGCATGCGCACGATAGCCAGGCACGGCACGAGTTTTTTTGCGCCCTAAGCGAGCTTGCCAAATTCCGCCATTTATTATAATACATTTCATTGAACTTCTTCATGACCATACTCTTCATTCTACTCGTAGTTTAAAACCGTTGTAGTATAAATTGTAGTATTTCATTTAAAAATTTATTTTCAACAATGCCAACAATGAAAAGACCATTGTGCGCCTCTTGTCAACCTTACACCCTAGCAGTTACCTAATTTTGCAGAGTAAAGTCATAATTAATCTCAAATAAATGTAATATAATAATGGACGCAATTTGACAAGTTCGAATAGGGCGCAAAGAAGACTTGAGCCGGGCCTGCGTCAAGATTTTGCGAAGCGGTTCCCGTGCTCACCGTAAGCGCTCACGACTATCGCGCACGCAAAGGACGGAATGTCACGGCGTCTGAAAGACGGAGCGAGACAAAACATTAACGCGTCGTCTGTCTCGTCCCGTCCTCGCTCGCTTTCAGTGGCTTTCGCTCGCTCTCGCCTTCGCCGGACAAGAGTGAGACAGAAGTGGTGGGGATAGCGAAAAGCCCACATCGTGTACACCAAACCGAGCCCTTAACGAGACAATACTGTACTCGAAAAAAGCTTCTAATACTAAAAATTAAAATGTAACAAAAGAATGACATCAGAAAATGTTAAAAGAACTCTATGGATAATTTCGTATGTATGTATATACTACACGATATACAAGCCATTGTAGGTCAAACATAGCTATTTGGAGCAGCGGAGTTAAATAAATTATGCAAATGGTTTTTTTCCTCCGAGCATGGAAAAGACGTCCTCTAGGAGGAAGACGACCTTTTGAACTAAGTATTACGATTGGGTACGTGAGATATTTCATTTGGTCGAAACTCGTAAGCAAACTGATCGCTAGTATACAGTTATACACGCATTGCGGATAAAAGCCTTGGATTCGCTTGTGGTGGGTATTTGCATTTTGCGGACTGACGCGAAATGGAGCGTGGAACATTTGAACATTTTTCAAGTTTAGCTTGCCACAGAGAAGCAAGAAAAGAAACTCCTTGTGCCACTACCTATTCAACCGTTACCGCGTACTTTTTGATCAGCAAGTATTCTGATGTATTATATCATATTTCTTGTATTCCCAAGCGTACGACGAGATTTTTTAAACTATCCGCTACATTAGAATATGAACAAGCATATATGTAAATATGATGTGAAAATCGTTAGTTAGGGGATTATTAATGAAAAGAGTTAGAACACAGTTACTTCTACTCTAACTGTAGATTGTAGAACACAAATACTAATTAATATTCTTTTAGAAAAAAATATTCAGCTAATAGGTATCTGAGAATCTTCTGATAACTCGAAGATTGCTATACAAGAAAAAAGAGAAAAATCTTGAAGAAAATCCTGCTCTGATGTTATTAAAAACATAGGCCAATATGGGTGAGCTTAAATTCTGAAAAACACAAGAAACTTCCGTGAAAATCACTTATGAATAAAAGCAAAATGTTTAATGCTTCCAGTTTTGATTAGCCACCTTACTTTGCGTTAATTTATTCTAATGATAAACGTTACTCGTGGGTAAAAATTTACGGCAGGGAGTGTAGGTGTAACGAAACTCTTCATTGATACATATTCCACACATATGTGTGGACGTAAAAGCGTTCCCACCGCAAAACCAAATTTTTAAAATGGCTTCTTGGATGTCAGTTGTTACTTTATTATAAACGTAAATAATTTTCTACCAGAAAATTACGAAATGTTCTTTAAATTTTACTCTTTTAAGTGCAAAAAGTTCTGTAGGACTACATGCTCCTGCTTTTTAACCCTCTAACGCCCAGACGCTTGAACCGTTATTTCGAAATTGTAGGACTGATATGTATGTTGTATCTTGTTATTTTCAAATCGAAAATATCGATTTCAAACCTATTTATAGGATACTCGCCGTTTAAACTCATATTGCATAGATGCAACATTAAGCGTCAAGGGGTAAGAAAATAACAGAACCTTTCAGGAGTTTCATTGTTAGTTTTTACTGTAAAAATAATATTTTGAAATTAACAATAATTATTATTACACTTCATTTTTCTGGTGGTAATCACGAAAACAGTTTCTACTACTTTTAAAACATAATCGTACACTACATTTTACACAAGCAACACATGCAATTCTCTTGATACATCTGCATCTTCCTTTCTCTGAATCTTCCTTGTAAACAGAAAAAATATCCAACAGAGTCGAAACGTATTTCATTGTATGGATGCGAAGCACGAGGTTTCTTCTTTTTTTTTAGTATTCTCCAAACTTGAATTTGAAGTTGATGGATGACCACGTCTTTTTTCTCTGCCCAATTGAATTAGATCGTTAGCTACACGCATTCTAAATATTCTGTACGAGATATTTGTCTGTTGGTGGTTTCACGGCTCGATACGAATTCTTCTTTGCACGTGTAAGCAGTTTTGCTAACGCAAAAATAATGAACTGTACAGCATAACTAAATACTTTTTTCGACTACTACCGCTCAGTGTTGCATCGGTGCAACATGCATTTTTAAATATATAAGACTTGAAATAACTTCACAACACTTTTGTGTACATAATTTATCTTTCCACTAAATACAACGATGCAAATTCTAATGAAAAAAGAAGAACTTAGCTACTTACAGTGAGAAGTGCAAAATTTTATGATTGTGGATTGCGGCGGCCCCAGGCATAGGTACAGGCATGCGTACAGACAAATGAACTGTGCAACGAGAGGCAACCGAAGTTAATTGCAGTCGCATGCAGTTCAGTTAGTACCCGTTTCCATGCGCTAAGCATAGTCTATAATGTATAGCCTCCGTAAGGCATAAGAACCTGACCGGCTCGGTTTCGAAATGAAGGCGGCCTTAGGGCGTGTTCTAATTACGCTGTAGCGCTTGATAAAAGGAGTGGGTGCAACACATGTGATCCTCACAAAAGGAGTATCCGACGTAATTAAGTACCACGACCTGTTTGTCGTAGGTTCCTTGCCCCAAAATAAATCTCTTATAATCGAGGAGCAACGGCGACGCTCCGTCTAACAAAGAAGCTGACCGAGAATACCGTCGTGGGAGATAATAAAAGCTGAAAATTTCAAGCATCCAGCGTACGTCCGGTGGCTTCGACGCGTCAAGTGAGCAACTGCAGGTGTTGTTAATAAGCTCCTAAGTGAGGAGGATCGTTAAGTTTAGTGTCACACGTGTATCGGAGATGTCATCTGTTTTCTCGAAGGCAACAGCGTAACAGCTCTACTTTTGCACGTTGTTATCGAATTCATACGATTCTGGGAATATGTAGAAATTCGATGAGGGGCTTCGACTTCTGAGCGGCCCCAAAAAACCAACTTTCCACTTTTATTTTTAAATAACACTTTTTTTATTGAAATTAAAACATTATGAGTACATAATCTGTTTGTGTGTTTAAAAATATGGTTAACGTGATTTTATTTTTCCTGTCTTCCCCTTTTTTGTAAGGGGCCCAATATTTTCTTTTGCGCCCGGGGCCTCAACCGACCTTAATCCGCCTCTGAATGTACATTAGAAATACCTATACATTATGGTACTAATTTAAATATGCGCATATATGATCCTATTGGATAGAGAGGGTGCACTTTCTCTGTCTTCTTATTTCTTGACGGAGGCAATGTTCCCATCCCTGAATTGAATTTTTGAAAAATACTGCGATTCCTGGACGTGTGAACATTTCTTTTGCAGTCGCGATACTACTATGCACGTATGTTAAAATGAAATCAGACGGCGCGTGGCTCGGCGAGTCTCGCGCAAAGCTCGAGCTACGCGCCGTCCGATTTCACATTTAGCGTCATCAAATTTAAGGGTGACTTCGAGGGTGGTGATGCTGCAATAGCGAGTCCAATTACGAATCAAATCCCTTAAAGTTTTTTTTTCATCGGTTCATTAGATCTTCTGAAATCGTGGTTACGCTTCGAAATATCGTGTTTCGAGACAATCCTGTTCAAAGTATTCTCGGCTCCTACCTGCATTCGAGTTTGAATTGGTTATGTGACTGTAGAATCTATATCGTTCCGAGTTTTGGTGTGTAACTTTCAACAGGATATTGTACTACGAAGATATATGTATATAAAAACATCGAATTTCTGAAAAATTTTAACCGGAGGGTTCCCTTAAAGGATTACGATCCGTTTTTACGGTTTTATCCCATGGCATGGGTAAAATCTATAACCTCCTCCTTTTTGAAATCGGTTAAAAATAAATTGTGTGTCTATTTCGCCATGCATGACGAATATTATACAGACTTCATAGACCCCAAAATTTACAGTAACCGTGACCAATACACATGTCTAAATTAATAATCTTTCAAGAAACTTTGAATAGATTTTGTTCCATTTCAGGGTTTTAACACAACAATGCAGAAAGACACGTTCATCTTTCGAGATTCTCAATTCGAGAATAACATTAATCACGCGAACAGAACGATTTTAAGATTTGGACGTTAAACTGAAAAATTTCCCGTCATTCCAGTAACAACATTCAACAGTCTTTGGACAATACTAATATCTAACAAACAACTTCTCTCTCCCTTCGTTCGTTAAACGTTTTCTCGGTCTTACCTCGTTAATATCCTCCATCTAGGCTGAAATGCATCTTTTTGGTTTCAACTCGTTAGAAAATGAACGGTGTTAGAATAGAAAATCTTAGGTTCTGGTGCGTTCCTATCACCAAAGCAAAAAACCCTTGAACCCATTCCGAGAAGAGTCATCTAGAGAGAGAGAGAGGAAATCTAACAAGACACTGAACCTTTGAGCTCTGGCGAGAATCATAAGTGGTCAATGGCCTACTTCTGATTGCGAGGGCGTATCTATAATCAATAAAACTTTCTACCAATCTGACTTGAGAGTCTCTGTGTTAAGTAAAACCCCCCGGAGTTACCTCATCCAAATCGTAACAACGCAACGGTCGGAACAACAGACGTAAAGACACTGCAGTCTGCACTGCGGACTCACGTGCAACCCAACTTCGTCCCGAAGTCGCGGGCTACGGCTCTACTCGCTGCACCCTCTGTTAGATTTGAACTAGTTTTGTAATTCTTGGACTAGTAATTCGACGTAGTAACAAACACCGAGGGCCTGGAGCATTGGAATTGTTACTGAATAATACGTACATATGTGGTTACGCTACTCTGTGATACGACACTCGTGAACAATCGCAAAATTTCTGTTCCACCCTAGAATTTGATGGAATGACTCGATTTCATGCAAGAACGACTTGATTTTCACAATACGAATACATACTTACTCTGTTTTAACGAGATAGGGTGGATGTACCAGTAAATGAACACGTACCAGTGAATGAACATTTTTTATTAAAATGAGTAAAATAAGTTATTAAAATAAGCAACTAATTATTTAGAGACATCTTTTCAGTTCTTGCTTCATATCCAAACAATTTTTGCAGCACGTGGAATCATTCGCGCTGCAAACATAATTTTATAATAGTGTTCATTCATTAGCCTTAACTGTTCATTTACTGGTGCGTTTACCCTATTGCAAATTATCGGAGATCGAACATCGAGAAAGTTTCAATTAACATTGCGCAACTTAATATTAACGTGAATCTTTATACACATAGCTATTTAGGTATAATATGTTACTCGATATTGCGTAATGCTCCACTTAGAGACTTAGGCCAATTAATAAATATAAAAGGAACCATGAGGACGGAAGAATATATTATCCTGCTTCGATATTGATTTTACTATAAAAGGGCAAGGATAATCAATTTCAACATTAGGTATCTACATGAATTTATTTTTACTAGCTATTCCTATTCTCTTATTTAATCCCTCGCGCCGGTAGACATCGAACGTCGACATTGATTTCCTATCATCCCGTTTACAATTGCGGAACTTTGGATTTCAAGCTTGGAAATATCAAACTTCTTTCAAACACGTAGGTATATCATACACCTTTCCCTGGCTGGTACCTCCGTGATTTTGCAATCGATTTCCTGTAGCCATAGAACTTTTACCTGTTCGTCGTGTGTCGTGCGAAACAACGGTAACGCTTATATGCCAGTAATTTACGACGGATGCACTAAATCTTCTGAGAGGGGGAAATCACCGTCGGAGAACGATGAATCATTAAATATATCGTTGCATAATCGCTGAAATGTGTTCGTTAAAAAAAGAGGTTCATTCTCTTGGATTTTTCTTTTTTCAAAGGAACAACGTCTCTATTTCTCGTTATCGAATCGAATATTCGCATACCCATTTGTAAATCAGCTCCCTGTCACGTTGCTGACGTAACAATTGAATCTGATAATGATGCGGATAAAGCAACCTGAAGACTACGGTGAACCAACACGAGAACCGCACTACGTATCTCGTTTCTGGAGTGCGAATTGTACGCGGAAATGCAATTACAGTAGCTGTTTCTGCTCTCAGTGTTCTCATCGTGTCAGCCGCGCGTCCACGTGGAAAAAGTTGCGTCATTAATAAACGATGCACGTGATACGTGGCATCACGGGAAATTAATAAATATTAAACTACTTGGTAGTTAACAAGATATGCGATACACTCGTAGATTCCGTAATTCCTAATTTCCTACGGTGATTTGTCGGCCAAAAATCCAGGAAATTGCTTCTTGTTCCAGTCATTCGATGCATCATATTATAATCCATTCTTTACAGTCTATATTACTACACGTATGTACTTAATATAGTTATATAATACATGTAATAACGTGTAGATATCCATACAGAACACTTCGCTGCAGCAGTATTGCAGGACCGTTGCTGTAATATTGCGTTGCTGCAGGTTGCATTGCAATATTGCAGAAATATTGCACACGCGTCCAGTGGCAACGATCCTACAATATTCCTGCAATATTGCGCGCACATCGACGTGCAATGTTCCAGTGGCAATGCTCAAACAAAATTGTGCACATATTGCCGTGCAATACTGTAGTGAAAATATTGTAGAAACATGACTGCAATATTCTGAAGAATTGCAGTATCATTACCTCAATTTTGCCGCTTCGTTGCAGAATCATTGCCGGAACGTTGCAGAATCATTGCCGGAACGTTGCAGAACTATTGCCGGAACGTTGCAGAATCATTGCGCGAACTTCTATTGGTATTTCTTGTGACAACATTGTTCCCCGTTTTATTACTATACGCTGTAAGAAAGCAAATAGGCCGTTCTTTCTTTCAAAATTATCTTCGCTCGAGATTCTTCTAAAAGCTTCAGACAAGAAATGTCATCGAGCGCGGCGGTCAGACGATGCAAAATTGAAAGTGTCCGTGGCCAGACTGGCTTTTTAATATTGTACCGCAAGAATATGCACTGTCGCGAAAGCTTTGTTATAGAACAATACTTCAAGTTCAAGCTGCTGCGAATTATTCACAACACAACACGGTCTTTCGAAGTGTCGAACCTGCAGTCCGAAATAATTGCATTAATAATTTATAGCGTCATCGATCTGGCACAACGAGGTGGATGAAATATTCAGGGCGTATCCAAATGAAACAACGCTAAATTAGGATCGAATGAAAAATGCAATGCTTGGTTTCGTACCAAAAACCATTTGACAACGTCACGTTGAACGTCAATGAACATGTATGTACAATTTGAGAACAATCCACCTAGTAGCTTATTTTCTATAAATTTCTAAATAATACCCACGTTTTTAAGACCCCCAAAGGAGAAACCCATATTAGAAAACAGTCGTATCTTTTTATTAGCTTGTACAACCTTCAATTTACGTCCCATGTACATTTGTTAGGAGATACATATGTACCGTTATAGTTTATAACGGATCTAAACGTCGGAAATTATCTCGCTGAATACATAAAACAGCTTTAATGAAGCTGTTAAATTATATTGTGTTGACATTCTATTAAGAGCATCGATTACACGCGAAGTTTGAAATCTCTTTACCCTGAGAAATCCATTAACAGTAACTGATACCGTATAGCCTGTAAGACTATCTGCAAGCTTTTTAAGAGAAACAAACCCCCTGGCTCTCCGATTGTTTCAAGGAAATTATTCTATTTCCAGTAATTTCGTTTTCATAAAAATTGAGCATATTAAGGTGGGATTCTCTTCTACGTAACAGCCCTAAAAGTAACTGATATTCATTGTTAGTATTGGATTAAACGTTTTGGGGATGTAAGGAGGTATTTTTAAATTTCCAGAAATTTTTTTTATGTCGTCGCTTCATATTATTTATTAAGTATTATATTTTATATGTAATTATAAATACCAAAAAGATTTATTTCATTATATATTGCATTTACAGAGATAAAAATCTTTAAAAATAGTTTAATCTTTCGGCCGATCAAAGTAGAATGACCCCTTAGGGCTTAGAGGGAATTATGGGAAAGTTACAAATTACCGTGATGGAGTTCGGTCTGCTATAAATCGTGAGAACTCGACGAGCATTCGTCGCTGGAACAGACACGTCCAGTAGTTTAGTCGAGTAGCGAGTAATTTAGTAATTTACCATTGTTTTAGTAAGCTACTCGACTAAATTTTAGTGTCCACACACGAAAAATTACTAAATTATTTGCTACTCGACTAAACTAATGGACGTGTCTGAACCAGCCTTAAGAGAGGGAGAGAGAGAGAGAGAGAGAGAGAGAACGCAAAAACTGCGTCAACATTACGAAAGGCTAAAAATTTTCTAGATGAAAGAACAGAACTGGCTCGAGAAGGGGTGGTTTCTAGTTGAAGTGGTAGTTGCCTGCCGTGACAGTTACACGGCGATACCTATCGTCCTCACGCAATGTTGTTAGCGGTGGCTGTACTTTTTGCCATTAACGTGATTATGCGACTTTTCGCACGAGTTGCCGGGGTGACTAACTGTGTGCACCAGTTCCACGTTGATCGAGGCTGAACCGTCGGGTAAATCGATCTTCATGGAACCACCGATTGAGCACAACACCTGGTTTCCCGTGTGATCGCAAAAATAACGTGGCATAGTCGCTCCACAATTTACAAGTTTTAACAAGGATCTTCATTAAAAGTCTGTTATTAAAGGTGTTACATACACCTGGTCGCTTTGGAAAGAATTGGTTTTCCGAACGAAACCGGATAGCAACGCTAGTGTTCAATAAGTAATAACTTTCAACTCTTTTTAACCATTCAGCTGTATAGTATAATGCTTAAAGAATTGAATGAGGTGTTTGAAATTAACACCTTAACTCGCGTTAATGTTATTACGTCCAGAGGAAACTAGATTACATAGATAAAGGGTATACGGCTTCAAAGGAGACGTTAAATGGACTGAAAGAAACCATTTCAATGACAAGTGGGCACGTATCGGAGATTTAACTTTGTAACCCTTGTCTTCTTAAATGGAAACACATGTGCTGTTACTGTATGTGATACAAACCGTAATGAATTTTTATCAGCACAAAGTGCTCGAAACAACCGATTGATCATGTCTTTATCCAATTCAGAAGAGAATCGAATAGAGGAATGTGAAAAATATCGGGTGTACTGATATTTCCACTGTTTTCCTAAATTATCCACGAATTTTTCCGAGCCGTGTAGTTTTTACCCGATTGCGGCACGCAAAGGAGGGTTTGTGTTTATCAGGCTATGTTTGTATGTCCAGATGTTACGCCCTAGACTTTATAGTATAGGTAAATGTTTACATTAGGGGAGGATTCTCCGATTTCAACCTTGACATATTTTCTTAATGTCATCATTCTGAACAACATTTCCCTCTAAACTTTTTGGCGCTCGGCTTTGGTTTACGAGATATTCAAAAAAACTTTACTTAAAACTAGAACTGCCAACGATTTCACAGTCGACGATATTAGTATTGGTTGGGGTGAGGCAAGTGGGGTAGGCAATACTAATACCGTCGGTTATGAAACTGATTTCAATATATTATGCCGAAAGTTTTTTATTAATATCTGTGAAACTAAGGCGAACCGCGAAAAAGTTTAGAGGAAAATGTTGACAACATATGTCAAGATTATTGAAATCAGAAAACCATCCCCTAATGTAAACATTTACCATTTTATTATTATTATTATTATTATTAAACATCTTTATTGCACAATACAAGCAGAAAACAACGAAGAGAAAGTAAACAATGACAAAATCAAAGGCGAAGTTCAGTCAGGGACTGTTTATAATTTTGAGGGGTGGTTTAACTCCCTAAATATGAAAATGGGATAATATAAAAAATCACGTATATCTAATTTTTCAGTCCTCTAAAACATATCCAAAAACCAAAGTAATCGGAGACGGATAGCTAAATACCTCTCCTTGTTAATCGCACCTACACCAGTTTGTTTCGAAACGCTCTGCTCTTGTTAGTTAAGTACTAAAAAAAAAACATGTTCTTATGTCTCAGTTAAGAATGAAGTTATAAGTAACTTAATTAACTATGAAAGTAAACAGATGGAGCCGTTGAGACATAAAAATTGTTATTATCTCAAATTATCAAAATTTGGTCTTATACCACTATGATTCTCAGCGCCCCCCCCCCCCTCCCCCCATGTACAGATTTCCTTTACATGACATAACATGAAACGATATAATAAAAGAATTTTAGATTAACAAATTACTGTAATATAAATGAACCTTGAGGATAAACTACTCTGTAACTGAAATTTCATTGTTTCAAGAGCAATGCTCTCAATTCCCCTGTTCGCGTATATAATTTCAAGAGTCTCATCATGAAAAATCATGATACTCGAATTCAATGGAATTTAAACTACAATTCAGCTGCGGAAAAATATTCGGTTTAAATTGGAATATCAACACATTGTGATCTTTAATATCGTTATGTCTGTATGTCCGTATCGACATATCGATGTGATCAGGTCGACACAGTAGTATCAATGTACGTAGGTACTGACAGCGTCCTATCGATCTCATTGTATCGCTTATCATTTATCGACGTGGGTGTAGCAATCTCGTGGTATCAGTGTACGCGCAACGTCGTGTCGCATACGATTATATCGATATATTGACATTATTGTATCGATTTTGTTATGATATCCCTATATCGATATATGTCGGTGCGATTATATGTATTTGGGGCAAAAGGGGTAGGTGTCAGAGTTGTGTGCGTTTCATTCTGGATTAGTTTTAAGGGGGCCGTCTCACCGGGCCTTGAACGTGTGCGTTAGCTCACACGATAAAATAGTTTAAAAATAATCTGATTTATACCGTGTTTAAATTCATTTTTATCTGGGAAATCTCAGAAGTATGTTACTGAAACGTTCATACCGATACGATAGAAAATAGGAAAGTTTTGCATTCACTTTTTCACGGATTTCTAGGTGACACACGTGAAAAAATTTATTAATTATTGTAAGTAGACAGTTGTTTTTGTCGAAAACGAGGTATTTCTTTTTCAATTAATTACAAAGAAATAAATTGAAGCTGAGGATTGTTGTTCGCTTAATCGCGTAATTGATTTGCGCAAGCTTTAAAAAAACACGTTTGTTTCGCCAAAAATATGCACTTTTAAAACAGTTTTTTCTATTTTGTTGCGATTTTAACGAAACGAAAGGAAATCCACCGACCTGCTTGTAAATTTTATTCAGAATACCTCTGGTTCTACCCTGAACCTATAAAAGTAGAAAAATTATGCAAATTACAGCTACAACATGGCGATGTTTAAAAAAGAGCGTTTTTCATTAGACACAGATGAGGTTTTATTTTCTTTTCACAAAGAATAAGTGTTTTTATAAACTTCAATTTAGGTTCCGCCCGAAACTACACATTTTGCGAACATGCTCGAATTTTATTTGAATCGACTAGAACCTCCGTTTTTGAGTTACCACTGCGAAATAATTTTATGTCAAAGAACAAATTTCGGCTTCAATTTATATCTTTGTAATTAAACGAATAAAAATGTTTCATTTTCGACAAAAATGATCGCTTAAGTAGTACCCTTGCTGTTAAAATATTACCTCGAATAAGTAGTACTTATGGGTATTCAAAAATATGTACGCAGAACCCATAAAAAACGGTGAAATTGTGTTACTATACACGCATGCGTAGAAAAGCGCAATAGTGACATAGAAAGTTGCAGCATTTATTTAAGAGTATTTAATTTCGTTTTGCAACCCTTTCTTCATACTTGAAGCTAGGTCGATGACACCCTCTCGGCCGACGTCCGAGAGAGTGTAGGCATACATAGTGCCAATCTTCAATCGCAAAAACGATAACGTCACGTCAACCGAAGACGACCCGACGAATTATTCTCACAAAGAGCAGAACTGCGAGTCGAGTCGAACCTTTCGACTGACATTATGGGAATGAGTACATGGAGAATTTTTAGTGGCCTATCAAACACCTGACTTACTACCCTGCTGAGCCGGCCCTGTCTAAAGGTGGTTGCCAGCTTCAGACTGCAGCAGGCGTGGGACGGCTGGCACGTGAGAGTGTTGGCAGTGTGCCACAGCAAGCAAAGTGACCTACTTTCAACGCGTAGATTGACCCAAGTGTCGCCATTTTTGCTGGGAGTTGCCGGAGTAGTTCTTGCAGGGCACGGCCAGTGGTGTGTGATCCTTTCTTTTTTCAGGTCGCAGCAAGGGGGACAAATCGTTAACTGACCACGCAATTATGAGGGAATAGCCAGTTTCTTTGATGCCTGTGCCCTGGAGTTTGCACGGTGACGCGCGACGGTTCTAGCGGCCGCTTTATGTGGCCGTTTTAAAACGGAAATTGCAAGTCACGTTCGCGAGCCACCATCAACTTCTCCTTTAGATAAAATATAGTTTCGTACGCGACTTGTGTCTTCTTCATTTTACGGCTACTAATGTTTTAACCTTCATCACTCAGAATCAGAACGTGTTACTTTAATAATATTTCTTACTATAGCCGCAATTTCATGAAGAATTACTTGATTACTACAAATTAGTACACTTTTGCGTTCTACACTGATAATTCCAATATTCAAAATTAAAATTATCTGGTCACTGCTAATGTACATGGTGCTAGAAAAGGGTTCTAAAACCTAATTTACCACACATAATTAGTCAGAATATCATAAAAATGTAGAATGCTTTTAACAGCATGTCACTTAAACCCATATTCTATAATAAACGAAATTTTTATTAGTAAGTCGAAATTAAAAATTTCACGATATCCGTATTTCTTATTTTGGTATGTAGTTTATATTTACAAATTTGCGCGAAATTTGAAGAACAATTTACAACACTACCGGGTAAAAAACTATAAATTTGAAGTATATTTTTTTAACCACTTAGTATTCCTTGAAGTTGTTTACTTAGCTGAATGCGTCGTTAAAAAACTCACAGTTTTCGAAGTCTAACTTTTTACCCATACCCAACGGTTTCCGAAATACTGAGCAATATATGTTTTCAACCCTCAAATTGAGGGCTTTCACCCCCAGATGTGGATGATTGCCAATACAAAAAAATACATGTCAAATGTTATTGACTGTTCTACACATCGGCAAAGCGTGATCAAATCGGCGTGTGACACTTACAATTAGGTGATGTCCCTTGTTAGTATCTAGTATAAACTGCACTTGGGACAGCGTATTAAAAACAATATACCATTCTTTAAACAAAATACATTTCTTATTGCTAGTTCAAAACTAGATATAACAAGAGCTTCTATATTATGTGCAGGGTGTTCAAAGAAGTGGAAAGCAAACTTTTAGGGCAGGGGTGTCGAACTTCTCCACTTCGAGAGCCGCACGAGTCCGACCCCCGGTCAGCCAGTTTTCCTTATTTTTCTGCAGGCGTTGCGCGAGACCTGACAGGGATAGAGTGCGGCATCCGGAGTAGGGCTGGGACTATTCGAATATTTTACAAGTATTCGAATGCTACGAATAAACTTCGAATATTTCAGTATTCGAATGTTATTATTCGAATACTATTCGAATGCTACGAATAAACTTCGAATATTTCAGTATTCGAATGTTATTATTCGAATACTGCTATATTCAAATACTGCTATATTCGAATACTGCTATATTCGAATACTGCTATATTCAAATACTGCTATATTCGAATACTGCTATATTCGAATACTGCTATATTCAAATACTGCTATATTCGAATACTGCTATATTCGAATACTATTCGAATATGGTGTGAAGTGGGTCAAAGCTAGCTTACAAGATTTCACCCTGACAAATGAACCTAAAGAACTTGAGTTATCATTCACACCATACTATTCGAATACATCAGTGATATTCGATCATTTGATATTCGAATACATCAGTGATATTCGATCATTTGATATTCGAATACTTGGATATTCGAATTATATTCGCCAAATAATTGAGCAACTGAATTATTCGAATACCGAAAAATTCGACAAATAGTCCCAGCCCTAATCCGGAGGAGAAATTCAACAGTGTGAAATAAGGTAATGGAACCAGTAGTCGACCACTTTCAGAAAAACATGAAAAATAAGGTTTTTAGAAGTGACGATCTTTTGAACAAAGTGCAGTTCTCTAACTGCACCCTGTTAAAAAAATCGACACTTCTAAAAACCTTATTTTTTCATGTTTTTCTGAAAGTGGTCGACTACTGGTGTCTTTACCCCACTTAGATGTGGAGGGGGCCGTTTTCCTACGGCTCTACGGAGCAAGCGAAGAGGAGCTCGTGCGATAAACGGTTTTCGAAAAAAGTCGGAACAACTAGAAAAAAAACATTTTTTTCTCAAATTTTTAAAGTTTAAACGCTTCTCAAACACTTTTTATTTATGAAGGCATACAAAAAAAGGAATTTTCATTTTCGACAACTATTTTTAAACATTTAAGGAAGGGGAATATACTGAAATATGCGAAAAAGATAAGAAAATGTTTAAAAAATAGTCCCCGAAAATAAAAATTTCATTTTTTTTACTTCGAAAGGTTACCTACATTAATACCTAAAAACGGATTTCAAAGGGGTGAAATGTGTTTTCATGGAGTCCTTAAAATCTCTTAGGCTCGAAGCGAAGCGGGGGGTATTTTGCTAGTTTAATATAAATTCAGTTTGTGAAGTACGAGTGACTCACTTGAGCCAATGTTAGATGCTTTCAGATAAAGATTTAATTTCTTGCCTTGCTTTAACCTCCCCTCCAATGCGTTCTAAACGCGGTAGGGAGGAAGCATTCCTCTGGTAGGGGTGCTAGACAGCGCCCCTATTGTGTGAAGGTTTGTATATGTATAGGCGTGATACTTCGAACTGTCATAAACACCCAACGACCGCTACCAAACAACCTACGTGCGAAAAACGGGGCTGCAAGTAATGATCGAACGAATTGAACACATTATTTATGATGCCACGTTTTAGTGTAAATTTAATTCTGCAAGGACGAACAGAAATATCTGTATGAATTGGTTCACGTACAAACGATACAGTTAAATTATGCATACCGCGATGAGAGTATTTCTTTTTTATTAAATTACGTAAAGTAAAATTAATTCTCCCATTATTGCTAAAGGTAAGAACATCTTGTGTGATTAGGATTGGACAATAAACGTATTAAAATTGTGAGAAAACTATACTATGAGGCAGCAATGCTGAGGATTTTTTTTTACATTTTGACGTTCAGATATTTACCAACATATAGGGCCAGCATAAATTCTTAAAAAAGGTTTTTATAACCCTCAATTTTGCAGCCCTGTGAAATTAACGTACTTTATTTTTTTTCTTTCTTACATGTAATTAACGCCTACCAAGTGTACACTTGAAAGTTCAACAGACCGTCGAGGCGTTAAAGAATTTTAAAGGGCAGGTTGATGCTGTGAAGATGCCGACGCCCGGCCCGTTAGCAAAGTCAAGGAAGCAATCCTTTTCTCCGAGGCAACGAGACCGAGCTTGATTACTGCATTGTCGCCACATAATGGCCGCCTACTATGTAGAATACGATCGTACTCAAGGCGAGGGACAAGCTGCTGTCGTTTCACCTAAAATACGCCCGCGACGACGATTTAGAAAGATAGTGCGATGCTTTGTGAACTGGGTATGTCGGGCACAGAAACGATGAAACGAGTCGCAAAAGTAACGCTGCCGGTTTCCTGGGAAAAATAGTCACACTTGTGGATAAAAAATTCAATTCAAATGTGAAAATTAAATAGTGACATCATTATTCTACGTTTGAAGCGTTTCAAGAGGGGACGAAGGAACTAATACATAATCATATGTACATAATGAAATGTAAAAAAATCCAATTGTTTTGCAATTATAGTAAAAAAAAACTGAAAACAGTGAAAATCGACCGTTCGAAAAAATTAGTCCTAATATGGAACACCTAAGAAATTTGTAAAGAAAATTCAGGAATCTTTACGTTTTTTACTAAAAATGCAGATTTGTTAAGTAGAAGATACAGATAAATAAATATGCACCATTTTTGGAATTTATTCCTGCTTTCTGCGTCTCCTACACGTTGGGCACGTGAATAATACGTCGAAAGTCCCACATTCTTCGTGCGCCCACTGAACGCAGCGAATTCCGACAAGAAATTAAGAATTATACTAACAAGAAGAGTATTCCAGGTGTTCGGTTTGAATATTGGATATGTTTCAAAGGACTGAAAAATGAGATATACGTGTTTTTTATAGCGGCCCGTTTTCATATTTAGGGGGTGAAGCCAACCTTCAAAATTATAAGATTTTCAGGTGTTCATCTCTCATTGCTTTGGTTCTTGGATATCTTTTAGAGGATCGAAGAATAAGAAATACGTGTTTTTTTTTTAATTTGGCCTGCTTGACTGTTTAGGGGTTGCATCCTCCAAAGTTTATAAGAATAGATGGTGCCCGCCTCCGATTGCTTTGAATTTTGGATATGTTTTAGAGGACGGGAAAATAAAAAACACGTGTCTTTTTATTTTGGCCCGTTTGCATATTTAGGGTGGTGGAAGCACCCCTTAAATTTCATGAGATTAGGTAGTGCCATCCTCCGATTGCTTTGGTTTCTGGCCAAAGCAATCCGAGATGAACAGCTTAAAATCTTATAACTTTGAGAAGTGGTTTCTTCCCCCAAACATGCAAACAGGCCCAAATTAAAAAGACACCTGTTTCTCATTTTTCGGTACCCTAAAACGTATCCAAAAACCGAAGGAATCAGAGACGAATACCTGAAAATCTAATAATTTTGAGGGGTGGTTTCATTCCCCAAATATGCAAACAGGCTGCTATAAAAAAACACATATATCTCATTTTTTGGTCCTCTAAAACATATCCAAAACTCAAAGCAATCGGAGGCGAACACCTGAGATACTCTCCTCGTAAGAAAAAAGTAACTTTATTGGTAAACTATTGTTGAATAATCAAGAACACATATTTAATATTAGTAAATTATATCAAAATAATACTTTGTAACATACTTTCACTGCAATATTTAACTGTTTAATGCACTTTTCAGAAACATTTACACCCCACGAAAAATATAAACGTTTCTCTTTCAATGATGCATACCCGACTGATTCTCAATTCAGAGTATCATCGTCTATTGTGTCTGGGGATCTAGTATACACGATTGCCTGAAGAGTTCGTTATTTCTTTATCGAAATTTTACGAAGTTCCATATTACGTGCCGTTCCATATTAGCTGCCTTTACCGTACGGTAACGCGGAAGTAAGACATTCGCTGGAGATTGATTCGCCAATGCATGTTGCTGAATAAAGGATTCGAAAGGTAGCTTGGTTTTGTGGAACTTGGAACGCGAGGAGATTGCACAAATAAATGAACCCGTACATATTTTCTCCAGACTTAGGTATTCTCGCCATCGAATGAAAATTTATGTAGTACGTATGTACTTGCTTTCTTCAGATAATGTGCTCATTGTCAGGCGACACGCCTGTAAAATGAGAATTCCATTTCGACGGGTTTAGGGATCCAGGACAATATTCTCTCCCTTTAAAAGGCGCCTGCATTGTACTAAAACGCGAAGGTGCACGCGCAAGAATAGGTACTTGGCTAAGAATCTAATAAGACCGAAGAAAAAATTTCCAGGCTCTCTGATATCTACGTATCTACTTTCAGTATGAACAACCTTCGTTATTCGTGGCTTCTGCAAAATATATATTTCCTACGTGGATTTAAATATTCATTGCGTGTACCGTGCAAACATGTAAGATCAAGAAAAATAAAGCAATATCGATTTAGCAGTAGTCGTTGAAACTGAATTGTCAAGGTTACGAGTGAATTGAAAGGAGAATTGTGAGTTGACAATAAAGAAACCATGAGTAAAACGAACTCTTAGGAATTCGTTCGCCACTTATTGTCAGTTTATCTATTATTGATAACTATTCAAAATTAAAAATTAACGATCGGAACTTGAGAAACTATTTGCAATTAGCGCACATTCTTGTACCGAGGAATTGATAAAGTGTTACTCACATGGCTTTATATAGCATAGGAAAAGGAAAGTTCGTTACTCTAAATGATATTTAATATTAATTGTGGTTAATGGTTGAGTTTCAGTCATCTAATTGCAAGCAAGTTTAGTCACACTGCATACAATTGGAGTATAACTATATTCCCGATATGGAAATTACTTCCGCGAGTTTTTCCAAAGGACGAATCAATCAGGAAGCTTACTATAATTCATGGAACTAATTCGTACGAAAAAAGGAGAAGAAAAAGTGGCAGGGGTTCGTGTACGAATAAACGTGTGGAGGACGTAGAGTCAGCACACGTGAAACTTGCATACTAAATGACTAAACGTAACAGAGTCACGACACTATCACTGTCCCTCAGATATCTCGAACAACGAGAAAGCTGCGTGTAAAGTGTTTTCGCGATATCATCAAGACGCCACGACGACGCCACGACGCGATGGCGCCGCGCGGCTTCAACACTAAACGAGAACCCTCACTGGGGATATATTAGTAATACCTCCAGTCATTAACACTAGGGCTGGGACTATTCGAATAATTTAATATTCGAATATTTTACAAGTATTCGAATAATACGAATAAACTTCGAATATTTCAGTATTCGAATGTTATTATTCGAATACTATTCGAATGTTATTATTCGAATACTATTCGAATGTTATTATTTATTTATTTATTTATTTATTTATTTATTTATTGTTATATACGGGTGGGCACCCTTTGGAAAAGATAAAATGTACATGAGCAGAAAGACGGAAATATGTACATGAGCAAAGACGGAAGACGGAAGTGTACATGTGACATGGTGTAGTATACGCGATTACAAAATTAATTAGACAGAGTTGCTACGCAATATCATTATGAGCTTATTCTTAAAAAACATATTGGTGTTCGAGAAAAAGTCAACAACTTGACAGAACTTATTGGCTAATTTACACAGACGGTCGATGGTGTTATTCTCGTTGAAAACGGAGGTGTGGTGTGACTGGTGAAAAAGCGGAAATCTCCTGAGGTCCCTAGGTGGAGCATTAAGTTTAAATAATTCTAAAATTGGGGAGCAGTCGATATAATTGTTTAAAATCTTAAAAACAAACATTAAATCTGATACGGTTCTACGCTGTTGGAGAGAAAGCATGCCAAGAGATGTTAGAAAGTGGTCGTATGTGTGGCAGAAATAGGGAATTGGCTGGCCCATTTTATATGCGATAAAACGCAAAAACCTATGTTGTACTCTTTCTAGTGCGTTGGTATGGACCTGGTGGTACGGGTTCCATATTGGAGAACAATATTCAAGATGGGGGAGTACTAGCGCAGAGTATAATATCCTGAGAGTTGAAGGATTGCTAAATTCGGAGGTGGATTTGGTAATGAAACCGAGCGCTCTGGACGCCGCGAGTGCTATGTTTTTGTAGTGTTCCACTAAGGATAAGGAGGGAGTAAAGGTTACACCCAAATCCCGCACGTGATTAAGTGTGCCCAGTGTAGTACCATTGATCTCATACGGGCATTCCAAGACGGTTCTTTTGCGACAGAAGCGCATTACATTGCATTTAGAGGTGTTGAGTGTCATAAAGTTACAGGCGCACCAACCGGCGAGATTCGATAGATCCTGTTGTAACAGAGAGGCATCCAAAGGTGATTCTATTCTGCGAAAGATTTTAAGATCGTCGGCATATAATAAAAATTATTATTCGAATACTATTCGAATACTGCTATATTCGAATACTATTCGAATAGTATGGTGTGAAGTGGGTCAAAATTAGCGTATAAGATTTCACCCTGACAAATGAACCTAAAGAACTTGATTTATAATTCACACCATACTATTCGAATATATCAGTATTCGAATACTATAATATTCGAATAGTATTCGAATACTTTAATATTCGAATAGTATTCGAACACTTGGATATTCGAATATTATTCGAATACTTGGATATTCGAATTATATTCGCCAAATAATTGAGCAACTGAAGTATTCGAATATTCGAATACCGAAAAATTCGACAAATAGTCCCAGCCCTAATTAACACTCGTTAGCGTAATGCTACTTTATTGTTCATTAAGTATTTTTACGTATTTTTCTCTATACTCAAATCTGTCGTTATCATTCAGATTACAAAGTATATTTATTTGCTACTATCTCATGGTTTACTCTCAACGAATTTGTTACAATGACACGCGGACATATTTCTATACTTTGAGCATTCCTTCAGCACGATAACCTGATTCATTAGAGCCTAATATCGTAGATGACGTAGATTATCAGCCGTCACTTTGTGGGGTAAAATTGTGAAATTTTTCGGATAATTTTGCGGTCCAAGTCGGCTTTTCGTGCAGTCACGTCCTTCGTTACAGATACGGGAAGACGTGACCCGTAACCCGTAACCAGCCGAGGTTTTCCTCACTGCGGTTTCTGCACTTTCAATTCATTCCACTAAGCAAAATAAGTCCGCCCGCGTTGCGGCGAAGGGGAATAAGGCAGTACTAGGACGGACAGTAGTGCACCGGTATATTAGTGTTTTAAGTTCTTGAGCCACCTTCAAGGAAATGAAGTCTGTATGGATTTCTGAAGATACTCTCGACTATTCTTTAATTAGTCTTTAATTTAATGATGATCCGTGCTAAAATGCATTTCGAACCACTTTCATTCCCTACGAAGTAAAAGATTTCATTATAGCTTCATTTTAAAGGATCTTCTTGCAAGGAAACTCTCCCAGGTGTCCGCCTCTGATTGCTTTGAATTTTGGATATGTTTTAGAGGACCGAAAAATAAGATATACGTGTTTTTTTTATAGCGGCCCGTTAACAATACTTGTCACGTTATTAGCCCCCTACTATTTGTTATCTAACAAATATATGTAGGTATACCATATATTTCTTAATGAATCTGTTGAATTATTCTGCCTTTTTTCGACCCCAAATTATACATATAAAAATGTTTAACTCGCGCAACACATATAATCCTCCGGCAACTTATTACGACACGTGAAATTTATAGGAGAAATCTGTTTGGAGCATTATGTTAATTGAAATTTTGTTTTCTGTTGTAGATTTGAGTGAACGAGGGCCGAGGAAATTCGGGGACCAGTGCGAGGGCGATCACGATTGTGGTTTCACGGGGTCATATTGCGAGCCGAAGAAAAGCAAATGCGCTTGCAGAGAGGAATTTGAGGCTACGAATCATATCGACAAATGTGGACACCGTAAGTTAGTATATTTTCAAGTGTGCCGGATGCGAGGCGCCTAAGTAGTAAGTGCTTCAATAACGATAAGTAAAAAATTATTATAACCACAAGAACGATCTCATCAAGACCGTTATAGTCGCATTACATATTTCGAGACGTTTCTGTCCAGTCACGTACAAGGAATGCGAGTTCACCCCTTAGCGCAATCGAGTTTTGCGATCAGAATGATATGAAAGTCGAATGGTAGCTGTTTATAGTTTTCTTTCACAGACTCTAGATAAGACTTCATGCAGAAATGTTACGAGAAAGTAAAAGGGAGGATGAAGGATCCATCAGTCTAAGTTATGCTATCAGTAGTAGGTCTGGGTTAGGTCATAATTCACAAGGGAAGATCCCGAACCCCAAAATTCAAAAAATTCTGAAACTTTGTGGATATATAGGGGATTTCCTTCTGACTACAACGCAATTTTTTTTGCTGCCCAAAATCACTCTAAGGGGGTGAAATTAACCCCTGAAAATCTGGTTATTTTCCGATTTTGTGTTATAACTCGTGAAATGTAAAATAATTTTTTTACCAAATGATAGATCTAATTAAAAGAAGTAACTTTTGTCTCGAATTTTTTTCTATCTCTTACAGTTCGCGAGTTATAACGGAAAATCGAAAAATAGCCGAATCTTCAGGGGTTAATTTCACCCCCTTAGAGTGATTTTAGGCAGCAAAAAAAAATGCGTTGTAATCAGAAGGAAATCCCCTACATATCCACAAAGTTTCGGAATTTTTTGAATTTTCGGGTTCGCAATGTTCCCTTGTCAGTTACTTTCTTCACGATTACTTGCTTAGAAAGATTTGTGACTTTCTAAAACTCTGAATTACATTTAGGCGAGCATTAGACTTCAACTTTCTTTACTGAAATTTTTTTTCCTTCTTTTCTATAAATTTTTATTAAATTACCGTGCCGAATAAATTGCTATACAAAAATGGCCACTTCCACGAGAAAATAAATGACGGTCAACAAACATCAACATTTTGAAACACAGAGATTATATCGCATTATTAAATAGCCCTATGATATTTAAAAGTTTGTATTGCCAAACTTATTTATTTTTTTTCGTGTCAATTTTACATTATTTTATGTAACACATACAGTGCTCATAATTATTAGAATATCACCATATTCATGAATAGGTATAGGTGCCAGTATATCATGGTATACATATTCTTCAATGATAGGAACAAAGAACGCAATGTCAGGATGCTCCTGTTCGGGGATTCGAGCACGGACAGTATTAAGCCACTCTCCTAATTACAAGCTCGTAATCGATACATTGAGGGCAGTGTGGGTAAATGATCAGTCGATCAGATTTGCCACGCTAACCCTCAATTGTACTCCACACTCCACTGTCCATAAGCATAGAGCAGCTACCCTACTTTCCCCTAAATGTCACTATTCGATGCAGCAGTCGTCTATAATCTTTTTCCTGGCTATAATTTGTAGCAAATTACTTTCTGTATAGGTATACAAAAAACAGGCAACTTTAAAATTAGAACAATTATGAAATTTGCTAGGAAAATTTTAAAGAAATATCGTTAATTAATGATCTGGAAAGGTCTATTCCTCGTACTTCAGGTTTAATCGTACGTTACAGGGGACGACCAAATTATTATACTCAAAACATTTTCGTAAAAATCTGTGAATTTAGAGTGTAAAGAAGAATTATAAGAAATTCTATAAACATAGGATCAAAATACTGATGAAAAAATTCCGCAGTTCTGTTGTGTAAACCTATTGGGTAGGTATCAATATAATTTATCAAAAAGGATGAAATCGAGATGAAGTTACTGTGATGACAAGTACCTAATTGAAATTGTAGCAGCTGTTTATGCTTCCAAAATTTGGTAATATCTGCGTGATACCTATTATTTAGGGCTGTTGCCGCGTTTTAGTTTCTAAAAATCAATAACATTAAGAATTATATAAAATTCGAGAATTCACCGATAATTTCAGTTATACGTAGTTGTTAAAATTAAAATAACTAGCGAGCCTGAAGTCATACAGGGTATCGTAGACTAGTTGCAATAGGGTACCAGAGCATCGGACGATAATAATGGTTTGACGTATCAACAGCATCTCGAAACAGTAAGTCTTTTGTTTGCCCACGATGATACCGAAAAACTACACATAAATACTATTGCATGGTATGTATCGATCAAAGATTTGCTCTCAACTCGCGTACTGGGTTTGACCAGAGAAAGTTCACTTTTCTTTATCCGTTCAGAGAAGGAAACACTGCCATTTTAATTTACAAGTTTGTACGACTCGACCTAGAACTGCCGAAGTAGACTACGATAAAATGCTCCAGTTGAGATTTCAGTCGGTGCGGTAAATTGAAGTCTGATTGAACCTGATGCAACGATGAATACAAATGATGTTGAAATTGAACGTAGCAGAGAAAGGTCAAAACCACGAAGTCGCCAGTTTCAATAAATTCTCCGTTTCATAAATCTGAAGAGACACTCGACAGAGCGCTTGTGCCGTTGCATAATGTTTATAAAGATCACAATAACACGTATAAAAAAAAACGGAATAGAGGTAAATCTTATATCGATGCAATGCCTGAAGAATATAGTAGCTAAAATATATAGAGAGTGACCTTAACTTGTAGAACATTAAAAACTATTAAACCCATATTTTTTGGTTGTTACAAATCAAACATTTAAAGGGAAGTCGCCCCTTCGAACTTGGCTTCAGGCGAGTACAGTAGTGTCTCGAAAGATGGCCGTCGTTTCTGATTCGAAGTAAGGCGATCGGTATCCCCTCCACTTCTTCCCTTGTTGCCGTTACGAATAAGGCAGGCTGCGTGTAAGCGAGAAGGGCTTTCGCGATAAGACAATAAAGGCAAGCCAGATGGACTGGAAATCTGTAGATGAAACGAAAATTTTTTTAGACAAATGTTTATGCCTGAGTATTTCCTGTGTGCTTTAGCTCTGCCCGTGATAAATACGAAATACGTAGCTACACTAAGGGCCAAAATCGGCTTCCCTTCGGAAATTTGGCAACGTTGCATGTCACTAGGCATAACTCAGTAATTCTAGTGACATGCAACGTTGCCAAATTTCCGAAGGGAAGCCGATTTTGGCCCTTAGTGTACATGGAACGAGTGCCTTCGAACTTCCTCGAAACAATCATTTTTTAAAAATAAAACGCGCATATGTAGCGAGTATTTCCAATGTTTACGGCGTGATGAACGAGGCGAGTTGCCATTAACCGTGTTTGTTTGCAGCGGCGAATGTGAACGAGTCGTGCTTCTTTAACGAGCAATGCGAGGCGAAGGTGATCCAGACAGAGTGCCGAGACGGGCGCTGTATTTGTATCTTCGAGAAGATCCCGGTAACGCAATCGGACGGGCTTACAGTATGCGTCGGTAAGGAAATAGGGGAACTACCTACCGAGCAAGTTCCGCACACTTTTTAATGAGATTCCGCTCTGGTTCCGTCAGCCACGATTCACGGCGAGAACAAGACATTCCAAGTTAATGAAATTCCGGTTTACAATCTTGCGCCGTTCATTAATTCATCAACTATACCTTTCTCCCGATCAATTCAACTGCACATAAATGTAATTGAACATAGGAATGAATATCACAAACAGTAGTATCTGAATTAGAGCTGTTGATACCCGGGAGAACGGGTACCCGGGTACCCGTGAGATACTCGGGAAAAAAAAAAATTCCCGGGTAGGCGCTACCCGGGTAAACTACCCGAGATACTCGAGAGTCTCGAGATCTCATAGAGTACCGTTCCATAATTGAAGCCACACTTCTTAATGTTATTCCAAACCCTTCGAGGGTCGAAAGCCATAAAATTCGGTGAGGTACCGCAGAGGGTTGACCTCGCCACAGGGTGCCAGACCTGCATCTCTCTGACAGGCATCGCTCCAGAATTAGGTTCTGTACTCTGGAAGTTCTCGAGATTCTCGAGAGTCTCGGGTAGTTTTCCCGGGTAGCGCTTATCCGGGAATTTTCTTCGTCCCGGGTATCTCACGGGTACCCGGGTACCCGGGTATCTCGGGTTCCCGGTCCACAGTTACAGCCCTAATCTGAATACCTATTAGGCTTCCAATAGTTCGCCAATTTTATGTGCAATTTTACGAATTACATAGGTATGTAGGTAATATAAATCCGGGAGCGTGTGAATTTTTAAAGAGAATTACGTTTAAAGTCGAATATATTTTTGAAGCAGGGATCCTAACCCGCCGGGAGCGGGTTACTAGTAGCATAAGACAGTCTAGTCTAGACAGCCACTTAACGTACTCTGGTCATTCGGCCGAAAAATTGTGCAATTTTTATGAATTTTTTACTCAATGAATTACAAATATAATCATGCGAAACTTTTTACACATTATTTATCTACTTGTGCCTTGCTCAATTTTTTGGCTAGATAACCATAGTATCCCCTTAGGTGGCTGTCTAGACTAGACTGTCTTATGCTACTAGTAACCCGCTCCCGGCGGGTTAGGATCCCTGTTTTGAAGTAGGTACTTTTCATATTCTTTGAAATAACTACCTATCTCCAGATATGATTCACTTTTGTTCTCGCCGGACGCCGACTGACTGTTACTGGAAACACTTTTCAGTGCCATTTTTTTGTCGAATTTATCAACTGACCAATAGCTAGACCCTCTGTTACGTTTCGTTTAATGATTTTTGTATACTCAAATGATCTGACTTTCATCGTGCATTTGGTTTTTGAAAATAAGAAAAAGAATGGGGGGATGAATTAGGAGAGTAGGGAAGGTGCTGCGAAATTAAAATAACAATAGTGTAGACTCAAGTAACTTTATTGCTAAGCTATTAAAATATATTTTTCCAGCCGAGCAAAAAGAAGAACCCAATCTCCAATATATCGACCCGACGATGATCGGAGTTCTCGTTGGTATGGCCCTCATGTTCATCATTCTCTGCGTCGTTCTTAGGCTTTTCAGCAAGTAAGCCAATCCATTTGCATATACTTTACGGTCACTATGAACTTTACCAATTTTTCTAGCGCGACTTTATAACCTACTTCATAGGCGTAGCTAGGATTTTTGTCTGGGGGGGGCCAGGCCCCATCTCCCCCCCCCCCCTCTCGCGCTCTTTCTCTCTTTTTTATAGGGAGAAATCTTTAGATACATACACATTTTATAACAATCGTTTACGTACATATTTATTTAACTCTAAAACAAAGAATAAACGGAATAAAAAATTATTTATTGTTTAATCTCGGGAAATATAAACAAAACTTTTAAAAGGAAAAGAAATACAGTAGAAAAAATAAATTGTCATTTATTAAAATCAATATATCATGAATATCTCTAGTTAAAAGTTCCCTAGGGGGGGGGGCCCTCTCGCGTTTGGGGGGGCCAATCCGCATTTTGGGGGGGCCGGGCCCACCCGGCCCCCTAACTAGTTACGCCAATGACCTACTTCTCCAAGAAGTAGCATAGGAAAACAAATCCTCCGAATCCCATATCTAACATAAATTTACCGTTTTGTTACAACACTTTTATTCAACGAAATGTAATATAATCGATTAAGCGTAGGTATCATAAACGAATTTCTTATGTACACATATGTACTCGTTATAAGCTCGTTTCTACCATGCGTTGTACGCTCGGCGACTATCCCCACTTCTTGGAATCCTTCGGACGAGAGTGACAGAACTCAGAGTGACAAGATTCCACAATAGTTAATAAATAATAAGAAGGATCGCCTTAAAAAAAATATTTTCTGCAAGTTTAAAGATGCCTCCTCATATCCCCAAAGAGTTTAATCCAATATTAACAATAGTCTTCAACAAAAAGTCGTAAATATCAGATACTTTGAGGTTGTTACATGAGAATCACCCCCAAATTCGATTCTCAGTAGCGCTCATGGGACGCGACACTCACGAGACAATCACGCTCGCCGAAAAATTGATTGCATCGTTTTAAATAAGAGCATCCACGCCTTCCCTTGGACGAGGCAGAATTCAATTTGGGCATGTTTCAGGGCTCGCTGGCGCGAGAATCGTACCATCTTCAACACACCGAACGCCCGTCTGATGAATGTGTCGCTGCTGAGGGAGAACAAGCTTCTGCACCCGCAGGAGAGACGCGGTTCAAGGGCAAGCGTACGGGTTCCCTCGAGGCAACCCTCGATGGCCTCCTTACGCGCCCACTCGCCGAACGCCTCGCAAGGTGCGAAACACTCTCAGCACTCACAGCACAGAGTGAGCCGTACGGGTTTTTATTCATTCACTTACTAAGCAAGCAACTTGTTATACAGTGTCCCGTTGAAACGAAGCAAGCGAATCTTTTACGCGCCGGGTATATCGGGTGTTCGATGGAAATCGAGGCGCCACGCCCCGAATGTCTGGCGAGCACCGTGAAAACAAAGGAACTCGAGCTTATCTCTCGACTGTAGAACTATTTTCTTAGCCACGAGTCTTAGAGTTTCTTCGATATCAAAAGCAATTGCATTTTTCTTCCAAAGTGTGTCGTTGAGTTTCTCCTGAGTACGATCGAAACGTTACGTCCGGGTGTAATATTGAATTCCCAGCGGTAGGAGTGTTCAAAAGTGTGTACATAGGTGCTTACCTATTTCGTTTGAAAGCGGTAACACGTGTTCCATGAAATATTCAAGGTAAACATGTGCTCGAGAAGTACGTAGAACACCCTTAGCGATTATCTCATTGTTAGTTTGTGAACAATAATTCTGTTTGAGAAATGAAACAGTCGTAAAGAATATAGAACGTAGAATATAGAACACGGTCTTCCGTTCTGATATGGACGACCCGGGAGGAAGTTTAACTTTGTTTTTGCACCGTAATGTTTTTTTAGTTAGGTATCACGTTCCATGTAAAATTTCGAGACTTTCGAAGGAACATGTTCGCAGTGCGCAGCGGTGTTGATTAGTAATCGAAGGGGTGGAATGGTTGCTCGAGCTAATGAGCTGTTACTGAAAATAGCTGTCTTTCAGTAGCTATATCGATTTCCGTAGAACATCCTATATATGTACAATAATATAGATACGAGTTTACAAAGTAGGTGACTACCTACTCTTGCCTATCTCTCTTTACTTTAGAATCCTTCTATCAAGCGCAGAGTCCTTCTGAATTTCTCGCATGCACAATTGCCTGCCAAACGGGTAGATATCTGCTGATACTTCCGATTCGAGAGCTCATCAAGATCGATGTGTTACATTAGATGCATCGTTGTGACTGAATAGGTTGACAGTGTCCACGAAAACACGCCATTCCTCTCAAACTACTGCCATTAATACTAAATAAGACAAGCACGAAGTCACGTCCACGCGTTTTATACCTTACAATTTGCAATTCACATAACTGAAGGATACTAATTTACTAATTAGGGTAAATTCAATTACTTGTGTTATTATATGTATTTACTATGTTTAACTCTGCATACGGGAAGTGTGGGACACGTGTTGAGTGAATTGTGTCAAAACTCGTAAATCCGTATGGGATATAAAATAATGAACAGAGGAAAGTACCTATACCTACAATTTGCATATCTCGTCGTCAAGCTTTTCACTAACTGATGAACGATTACTTAAAACGTCCCCCAACTAATGACAGAGAAAACTATAGGAGATCGTATTCAACGTGTACATACATTTCTGACACAATAGGCTGAACGTTAAAAGACTGAAAGATAAATAATTGCCCGCCAGAACGATGCATCTTAATCGCCATAATCATGTTCTTCTTTTAATGGATTTGACTCTCTTTGCAGTCGACCATCTATAGCAGTAGTCTGTTTAATGATCCCGTCTGTGACCGTTAAATCTTGATTATCATGTACTATGGACCTATGAGGTGCTCTATTGTAAAAAAAACTTTTCAAATTGACGCGTCCTTCGAAGAGGGTAAGTTTCGTAACTCTTACGTGTTACTGCATACATATGTATAATATTAGGTACACGGTGTATTGTAGCGTATATTGTGTTTCTGTACATAGCCCTATGGTACTTACCCTCTTTCGGATACGTCAGAACTTCGAGCCTAGAAGTCTGCGAATTCTGTCAATAGACCTGAGTTTCCTCTATCTAGCGTCTTCGAGGATCACGACTATAGTTGCTTGCTACAGTAAAAGATCGTTGCTTGCGTATGACGAATTCTATCGTAGAAGATCACGTTCAGACAACTATACGGCCTATGACGTATAGAAGTAACGTTCCATTGAAACGAATATGTAGATCGAATCGGGAGGGAATAAGAAAACTTCTCGACAAGTCTCTAATGATCTGGCGAGAACCGTGCACCGGAAGCTAGTAACTTCACGGTTTTACGGCTCAGAAATATCACGTCAGATATGCTCTCATTTCGCGAGATATTTTTTTATTTCCTCCGCGTAGTATGACCAATTAAAAAATTAGCTACTAAGTAGTAGATATGGTACTACACGCGTCACGGTAACCAGAATCGATATACATACATACTATACGCACTCGAATACGTGTATATCTATATTTTCGCACGGAGTTCTGAAGTAGTTTTAAAGGAGATCAGATCGCATTTAAGGGATGCATCTCGGTCAATTGACTCGTTTGTACCCACGGTAAGGCAAATTGTCGATCGACTTCACCGCAATTCAATGACAAATATGCCATAAGATGCTACTCCGTATTGTGTCTTGCTAACAATGCTGGATTTATTTATTGGCTCAAGTACCGTTATCGGTGAAGTCGATCGTAGGATTACGTACACTTTTCAAGTTCGAGTTATCAAGCACTTTTCGAATTAGACAATTGCATGTACATGCACATAGTGGCGGTCTGATATGCAATATTGAAAATTAAACGTTCCAACATTTGAATAATTCGGATCGAATTACATTGGCCTACTTTCCATTAGCAAAGACTTTTGTGAAATTTTGAAAACGAAACATTTGGCAATTATTCTTTACTGTATTTTAACGTCGATTATTTTTCAATTTGTTGGTTTAAGATTGCAACGAATTCTCGAGTAAACAGTAAGCAGCGATATATGTATTTATGTTTTTCTGCACATAATTTCTTCTTTCATCACTTATAACTTATAACTCATTGTCAGTGTATGCACCTGTTACTATTATAGCAATTCGTTAAAAGAAAGCTGACGCCGCTTCCAAAAGATGAAATTTATTTTTATTTTCGAAACGTCTAACAGTTTAGAAAAACGATAATTGCTGGGTATTGATTTCATCAACACTGTGTCCATATACATGGACTAAAACTGGAAAAAAAAACTGGTAAATTTTTTTCAAAATTTTCTTCGGGGCACCCGCGAGAATAGTTCCAAATAATTCAAACGAAATCTGTGTAAACATAAAAGATGCTTCTTGTTCAGATCTACAACATTTGTTTCACATATTGTTTTGTAATCAATAACTTGGAGGATATTATAATTATTTAAATGTCCAAGGGCCCAGGGGCACCTTTTCGTATTATTCGATCTGGCTCAAACTTCACAGATTATTTGTTAATTATTTCGAACTGTTCTAGAGGATACCCCGAAGAAAATTAAAAAGTCGAAAATAAGAGCCACCCTAATATACATAAGTAGGTATTTCTCTAATTTCCCCCTTATAGATAATTGATTTCGTTTTCACACTCTCAAATCATTGAAGTAAACGCTAAGAGCAACAACATTTTAACCGAAAAAAAAAAACAGATTAATAATAGCACCTACCCACAATGAAAATTCATAGACAAGCATGTAACCAAAATCTGTTTCCACAAAAATCGAGAAATTTATGAAACTTTAAGCAAATTATGCATCATGCATCTAAATTGGAGAAGGCGACACAAGCAAAAGCTTAATTGCAAATAAAACAGTAAAGTACTTTCTGTCTCACGGACCATCTTCCCTGGATAAATGTATTTCGTTGTTTGCAATTTATTGTAAATACCATTTGTCGCCTAAAACCTTGCCTTTAATCGTGTGACTTTTCCTTGTGTATAGCATATAAAACAGGCCTACTGAGGATGAGTTTTGAAATTGCACCTCGTTGCGAATTCACGACCGCCACTGTAACTTTTCTGACAAAGAACCTGTCTCTAAGCGATAAGTTTCACCAGCCGCAGGTCTTCATGCTTAACCTTTGTTCCGGCTTTTCGTGTTATGCCAGAGTGTTGTCGCGCCAAAGCACGCGATACTTTAGCAAAAAAATCTCTGTCACCAGGGTCACGAACAGGATCACGACGCGGTAGCCGCGGCAGCAGCGGCAACGCGTCGGCCGTTTCAACGAAATCGAACAAGTCGCCACCGAATCAACCGAGCAACATGTCAGAGACCGTCTTGGAGAACGTCACCGTGGAAATTTTCGAAGCAAAGGCGTAGATCTACCAACAAGAAGAATCTCCTCGACCATCGTTGCGTGCTTTATCAACGACGCGACGGTCCGAAGGACGTCCGAAACATTAGATCCTTCACAGCGTTTTCAAAGCGATTTAAAGAATCTCCTTTTAATGTACAAATTCCAGTTTTCGGGTTCCCTTCCTCTTTTTGTGAAATTTGTTTATTTATCTTGCGCCGATATATTTATTATTCCCTTGATAAGGTTTTTCTAAGTCTATCGATCATCGTGATAAGAAAGACATTGCGAGTCACTATGAATCGCCTGATAATATTTCACTGCATTGGCTCTTGAAGCGAAATGCCGAATTGAAATGAACGAACACAAAGTGGCGGCGAAGAACTTTTAGAAAATACTTCATTCAACGTTAAGGGAACCGAAGGAAACGATGTTACAACCGAGATAATCATTATTTATCGAGATAATCGAGTTACTTAATTTTCGTGTCTATGCGACGTTTTAAGTGCGATGGATAGAGGCAGCAAGTTATCAAAAACGAACAGATTAAAATATTATATATTGCAAGCTTGTAATATCGCTCCTTTTCTCCCAACAGTACCTTTAACGTCACTATTTCTGTCCAATATTATATTCGATTTAAAAAGCAAGGTACCTTGAATGTATTTGTAATTTTGATAAATTGCTACTGAGAGCAATCGGACGGAACAGAATGATATTAAAAGAAAAAAAGAAAAAGCAAAAAAAAAGGTAATTAGATAGATATATTATAGTATATTCGCGAGAAGAAATCTCAGTATTCTGCACAAAACCAAACGGGCAAATAATCGCGCTAAAAGATATAGGATTTTCTCAAGAACCCCGCAACGCATCTAAGAAAGTGCAGGAAGATTCTGGTAGATCGTTTTAGGTTATGTTGTACTCAAGAAAGGAATACAAAAAATAAGAAAAACAAATCTCTTTTTTGTACAAAAAAAAAAGAAGCTTAATCTGACGAGTCATGGGCTAGGAAACGCAACTTCTTCGACATGTTCGTTTCGTGCATTGATCCACGCGATGGCAAGGCCAACGAAAGCGAGACATGGTAAAGATGCAAAGTTGGTCGTTCCAATTGTTCAATGGAAACTCATAATTTTACATCGTTTACAATGTTCTTTTGGACCAAAGGATATCGTACGTTTCACCATTGAGATCGTTTCGCAAACAATTCATCGCTACGAGCTGACTACTCTAGCTGATAAACTATTCGTATTTTATAACCAACTCTGAAACAATACTCGGCAAGTTAAAGAATCGTTGTAAACTCAACATCACTGTGGGTAAATATCACGGCGATCGTTCGTCGATCGCGCATACAAGCATCCAAATGATTGATCGGGGCGAGCCAGAAAGATAATCTTTAAATCATCGCGTTCTATCTTTTACCTCAAACCCGTTCTTCTCTTCTAACCTTGCAATATCCTCTAAATCATTTGATTTGGATGTCTCCTTAATCGTCCGACGAAAGGTCGAGCTAGCTGGAGCTAAAAGATAGAACCCCGGTGCCATAGGAGAGTTATCATAGAAGATTTTTAATACGGTCAGCTGGTCTGATATTAAGCCAACACACGAATTATTTGGGCGGAGGGCGAATCAGAGCCCCGTTTGTAACGGCCGTTGTGACGGAAAAGGAAGGCGAATATAATTTTCGAGGGGGTGAGAGAACCGCCAGAGAGGCTGCTAAGTATAATACTAGCAGATCTCTTTTAAGTATGCTCTCCCGGCACGATATCGATGACAGAGAACCGATCGTTCTCGGCATCGACGCTGCTTTTTCGAGAAGCCAACACGAAAGGGACCAGACGAAAGTGTTTGAAACCGACATCCTGAGATTAAACGCTACGCGTAGAAACCAATTACGCCGCGTGATAATTAAGCACCATCGTAACTCTATTATAGGTAACTATGTATCTCACAGTACCACAATTAACGAACAACTGATCGCGCATGACTCAAGCTGGGCTTACATTAATCCAGTCCAGTGATCCAGTCCACCACTGGACTTACATTAATCCAGTCCAGCACTGGACTTGAACTGGAATAATCTAAACAGTGTTGCCATTCCAGCAGGTTTCCACTGAGTCGAAAGTCTACTTTTCAATCCAGTGTTTACCCCCAACATCGAAGACGCAACGTTCCAGCGTTACTGGAATCGTCTAGACTGCTCGATCCAGTGCTGGCTGAACGGTAGTATGCTGTACATGTGTTTACAAAACACATAGGTAGAATCATACGCGTGAGCGCCACTAACAGTCCTACCCACTTTCAATGGTTCCAAAAAGGACTGGAATAATGTGAAGCCAGTTTTAGGCAACGAGATAGTTGTACACAGGACTCGTTTCTCATCGCTGAGTTTAATAGTAGGGGGCAGTTTAGCCGTTTATTCATGATCGATTACAACCATTCCTCTCTTATCTATTGCTTCTAATCGAACGTCTAATCACGATGACGTCTGAATAACGAAGTTACCGCTTCGTTCCCTGATTACCGCGAAGGAACAGGAATTCACTTCTGCGAACGAGTTAGCTGGATCGAGCGGTGAGCCAGATATCGCGATACAACGCTCTGAAACTCTAAACCTAAAATGTAGTGCAGACGGTAAAAGTAATCGATTGTTCCGAAGCGGCGCCGGCGGAAACGTAGGGGAGATGAAATACATAGATAGTCGCCTCGAGAGACTTCGGCGTAGGTAGATAGAACGACCAAACGTCTTGTACTCGTTTATACGACTACCATATTATATCGCACAATATCTTGTTATCGAAAGCTTATGACAATTTACACAAATACATACACAAACACACATACACACACACACGTGCGCAAGTGCACCCATCGATATTGTTTCTGTCGAATTTCAGGAAATAATGAAAATCATCGATAGTCCGGTACGATTGTACCTCGGTAATTTAGTGCCTGCGCTCTCGCGTATATAGCAATTTACTCAGAGAGGTGAAATACAAATATATAGATACGTACGTATATGTACTTATATCGATACGGGAGAAAAAAAAATCTATATGTATACACATATACATATACATAACACTAGGCTTGGCACTATTTGTAGACTACTTTTGGAATGCCTAGTGATTGTATCCACTCTGTGATCTATGCGCAACGTACAGCTACAGGTTCTTCTTGCCACAGTCATTGTTACTAATTCTTAATACATACATATGTATAACAAGGGTAATTGTTAGCGTTAACGTCGTTAACGTATAAGCGGCTCGCTTAGTTGTTATCGTCCCGCACCTAGTACTCTATCCGTTTTTGCACCCGAGGATCCACTTGTATAGCACTCTCGTCACGTAAGAGGAAATTAGGGACAGCGCCATTTTAACGATTACGCCGCAACTGTCGTAAACAATTACTTAACGAATACGAAACAATCGTGTTCTTAATGTGAGATTAGCTTGCATTCCAGCGAATGACGGTTTCCGAGCAGATCGAATGGAGGAATGGGGTTAAAGGGGACGAAAACAAACGGATTCGAAGAAGAAGAAATACATGCGTGACGTGAGCAAGATACATATACACACAATACTTGTAAATGCTTATTTGATAAGGACTCGAAACGACGACGAAGAGGGATCGGTCTAAACCGCGAACGAAATTCGGGGAAGGTTTCCGTTTCCGGATAGAACGTCTCCTCTGTGTTCGATAAATTAGGTAACTACACGAGACTCGCTATTGCATTCTTTGAATCTGGACATTCCATTGAAACAATATCCGACTGTAGCCAGCTGTGGATGGTAATCGTTCGCTTATGACTTTAGAGTAAGATTAATTGTTAGTACGTATTATTAAAATGCTTCGAGTCGTTAGTTTCCCTCCACCTTTACTATACGAAACACAAACGAAATTACCAAAGAAACAAGCAGGGTGCCTCGTCTTTATTATACTCAAAGACACTCGCTCACTTTTCTACATCTCTATTCTAAAGTGTGGAATCCGTTTCTCGTGTTCTGACGTGGAGAACGTTTTCTACATGTACCTAAGCGTAGAGTGCAACATTTATGACAACGACACTGATAACAATCCAAAAGAACTAAAAGACAATTGTATCCAATTTTCTTTCTCCGTTTTGAACTTATTATCTGCCTTCGTGTTCTCCGTTATTCCGTAACAGAAATGTGGTATTCAGCGTTCTTTGCTTCTGAATGTCTGCGAAGGTATTCAAACCGGAAACTAAACTTATCAAGGTCGTGTCAAACTTTTAACGTATCGCATTCGTTTTATTACGCTCCTTTGCGCGTTATTGTATGCACTTGAGTGGGCGATTTTGCCAGAGGAACGACGATTCCAAGGGAGAAGTCTGCGTTCATTTAGAGATATCTTTGTAAAATTAGTCTCGCTAATCACTGACTATAAGCAACTTTGACACAGGGATATTTATACATACAAGAATACGCGTGCGAGTCGGAAGACTCTTCGGTACGTACCATCAATCAACAAGCGACAAATCCGTAATTGTTACAGTGAATCAAGAGTGTTTATGAGATTTCTTGTTATCGTACTGATCGTTAGAATTGGAGGCTCATCGAAAAACCGAGCAAGCTCTCGTCCCTTCGGGCGACAGCTACCAATCGCGTAAACGTTGACGAACGACGCCGTAATCCAAATATGGGGAAGTGTTTGGATTACTCTTCGTTCTTGTCAGACGTGGTCTCCGAAACATAGATATATGTATGTATAAATCATATTAAAGTAACACCGTGACCACTTTTGATATCTTTATGGGATTCGATCGACGACGCTTCTACGTGCTCGACGTATCAAAACAGAACGATAGATACAATAATACATACATACCTCGAAACCGGAAGATGCAACACAAACGAGAAACACCGACTAGGTACACACATACTTACCTACATATTCTTGCTAAAACAACGATGAAACGTCCCGAAATTCGAAATCAAATTTAAACGATACGTTGTCGATGCAGTCTCAATTGGTGATTAGAAATCAAGATCGAGACGAAAGATCGTTGATCTACGAGGGTTGCGTGAACTAATGGCGAAATGATTTTCGCCGGATCAGTGCTTTATCGAAACATTACATTATCTTACCATTAGAAACTAGAAAGCGATCTTTTGTCACGGCGACGAGTCTCGCAATTTTGTACTTCTCTTGTTACAGCCTCACATACGAACCTTTCGAATCCAGCACGAGTATTGTCATTGAACGATTCCAATTACCTACCCGACCATACGATTAATTATTATCGTTGAATCGATATTCTTAAGATCAACTATCCGTTTTCTGTTACACGTAATATTACTGTTAACGAATTATTGCAATCACCGGTCACCGCTTGCTCTTAACCTTAAAGGGACTGCGTAGCGTAAGCGCACGATTAGCTTCGCTAGACTTCCGCGGACAAAGTAGATGTTACGGTTGATCGGTATGCGATCTTGCGCTTAATTGTCGAATTGCTGGCGAACAAACATTCAAATGATCCGTCTGATAATTTCGGCTACTGAACGGTAGACGGTTCGCGTGCAGTATTGTGATCCGAAATAGTAGGTATAAATGACATAAAGATTAATACGTAACAACGGTACACGAATACTTACGTGACGCATATGTACTATGTAGGTAGTTCGCTTCGATCTAAAGACGCGCGTAAGGTAAAATTAAGCTCTATTATTACATATGCTACTTATTAATAACTTTTAAGAATATCTATACACGGTTTACGTATAGCCAGCAACTAACTTGGATCTACAGAGACGTATTTTCAGAGATTATAAGTACCGTTCGTGGCATATTTAGGTGAACTCACGCGGGGAAATTGAATAGCAAACATGTAGAATTTTCTAGGTACAGTATGGATGGGTGCGGGTAAAAACGTATGTGAGTCTCTCATTTCTCGATTTTCACTATTTTATAATGTCCGATACGTAACAAATGCGAATATCGTTCACTTCTTGGCAATATAACTACCCACACTATTTTACTAGCGGCTTAGCATACCTTGTAACCTTTATATTATACATTTCATATTATAGCTTGTAATGGATAATTAATAATCTATAACAATTGTATTTGAAACTTGATTATATTACGACTCTTTGAATTCATTTTAATAAAATCTTAATACACTGTATCCAGCAGTTAGTTTCTTGCCTCTATATTGTTTAGTTAGAAAAGGATAAGGAATAGAATTATAGAAACACAGTCGCCATAATCATCATTTTGCCCCTCAACTCGGGCTGAGACTATTTGTCAAATTTTTCGGTATTCGAATATTCGAATACTTCAGTTGCTCAATTATTTGGCGAATATAATTCGAATATCCAAGTATTCGAATACTATTCAAATATTAAAGTATTCGAATACTATTCAAATATTAAAGTATTTGAATACTATTCAAATATTAAAGTATTAGAATACTATTCAAATATTAAAGTATTCGAATACTATTCAAATATTAAAGTATTAGAATACTATTCAAATATTAAAGTATTCGAATACTATTCAAATATTAAAGTATTCGAATACTATTCAAATATTAAAGTATTCGAATACTATTCAAATATTAAAGTATTCGAATACTATTCAAATATTAAAGTATTCGAATACTATTCAAATATTAAAGTATTCGAATACTATTCAAATATTAAAGTATTCGAATACTATTCAAATATTAAAGTATTCGAATACTATTCAAATATTAAAGTATTCGAATACTGATGTCAATATTCGAATAGTATTCGAATAATAACATTCGAATACTGAAATATTCGAATATTCAAATATTATAATAATCGAATACTATAATATTTGAATAGTATTCGAATACTTTAATATTTGAATAGTATTCGAATACTTTAATATTTGAATAGTATTCGAATACTTTAATATTTGAATAGTATTCGAATACTTCAATATTTGAATAGTATTCGAATACTTTTAAAATATTCGAATATTAAATTATTCAAATAGTCCCAGCCCTACCCTCAACCCCCTTTTTTTTTGTTATACAAATAATATTCAGATTTTTGTGTGAAGGATGAATTGACATAATGACACTCTAAGCATAGAATACTTTTGAAAGTAATTAGTTTTCAAATATTTACAATACCGTAGATACTATACATATTAAAATTTAACTTCACTTATAAGAATTCTTTGCTCTCCAATCAAGAAATTCATCGAACTCGGCTTCGTCTTCGCTAGAGGCGTCCTCGTCCATGTTCTTTTGCTTCCTATCAGTAGCTTGTACTTGTTCCTTACGTTTTACAAGGTCCATCACCCTATCGACACCACAATAATTTGTTCATTATTCAAACTTATGGCTCTTAGCGAAACTGATTTAATTACCTGGACCAATGTCGGATCTGTTCCTCTATTTCATCTAATTGTCTTTCTGTCGTCGCTTCTTCTTGATCATCGGCAATAATTTGCGCAGACTGTGCTGTTTCCTCTTTAATTTCTCTTTGGAACTTTTCCCATTCTTCTTCTATGGGGTTTTTGTACTCGACATTACGGACCTACAATTTCCATAAAAAGTATGCTATTCTATAGAAATGTACCGCATATTGTCTTCGATATAATGGCCTTACTTTGGCGTCCAGAATTGGATCATCGAAGAATCCTTCTGGAAGAACTGGTTGGTTTGTATCTTTATTTTTCTCTGTTTCTTTCTCCTCTTCTATCTCCACATTTTTTAATTCTTTATCGTTTATAAGCTGTTTATCGTTCTCCGACCTTTGTATCGTCACAGAAGCATTCGATGTTATAGTGCCGTTAGATTGTTTAGAAGTATTATCAAAGAAATCGGATGGTAAATTCGATGCTACTTGAGTTATGTGTGTCAAAGTATTTTTCAATATTCCTTTTATCTTTTTATTTGCCGAAGATTCTTGAGAAGGAGATGAAGGCCTTTTAAATGTGTGCGCAGGTGTTTTTGAAGTATCTGTGTCTAGTTTAGCCTTCTTCGCCAACGTTATGTTTTCTTTGTGAGCTTTTGAGTTCAGATGAACTGGCCAAACTGTTTCACTGCGTATAGTAGCTTTGCATAAAATACACATAAGCTGTCCTGCATCTGTATACGTGTTTACCAAAGTTAAGGAGTTTAAAAAATATTACGTTTTACCTTTTCTCATTTATTAATCTTAGGAAGATAAAAATGATTGCACTACGTATAAATAACATTATACCGTAGTCATTAAATAGATGTCGAAAATGTTATATTATTATAGAAGTGGAGCACGAATCCTAACCTAAAATTGTGTCAAAATATTGTAAAAAAGGATATCTTGCTAACGGAGATTCGATTTTCTTTACGACACCTAGTTTCTTTTTGTGTTCGCTCATTGCTTTGCGCAAATCATCTTGCGTTAATTTTCTTTTAAGAGACATTTTAAGATAAAAAGTACACTTTTCAAGCGCAAATGCAATGTCTTTCAGGTTGTTTTGTATTGACCGTCCTATATGTATGTGCTTATGTATGTATTTATGTATGCAAGTACATACACACGTCTCAAACGATTGGGGCCGATCGAGATTCGATTGCATTCGAGCTTATCAGGGTTGGATTTTTCTCATCGCGAACATTCTACAGTATTTCATGAAAATGGTCAGGGCACTGTCAAGCATTGAGCTCTATACTAACTGGAGAGAGAACAGAGCAATGGCGGCCGATCAGACAAGGTACACAAATTAGTGGGTAGAGCTGCCTCTGTCCCGCGCGGCGTCTTTACCGGTCTATACAGTCTATACCCCCACCACACGCAAATTTACTACAGGATAGTAGAGATATAGAGAGGGATAGTAGGAAGAAGAAGGATGCATGGACACACTATTTTCCCCTCTCTCTCTGATCGCTGTCGCCTCTACTTCTTCCAACTGCTGTTCACACTCCAGTTAGTATAGAGCTCAATGCTGTCAAGCCACAGGTTCCCGTCTAGAACACTTCTAATTCATGTTGTAACACCACTGTGGCAGATATGAGAATGCATCGCAAATGAAACTCGGTCGAGGTGGTCGAATAAATATGACAATTTATTCTCTATTTAGGTAAGTATGTTAACACTTCGAAAAAATTTAAACAATGAGTATAATTCTAGTGTAAATATAAAAGTAAAATATAATAATACTTATAGTTAAGATTCTTCTAAAATGTAATTACAATTTAATAATAGCAACGTCGTTGGTTATCATTTCACGTTAAATAAGAAAGTAAATCGAAATTTGTAGCATTGCCGAATAAAATATCAGTTATGGAAAACAGTATTTTTACACCGTCTATTAGTAATGATCGATTCCATGTATCTGGACCTTGTAAATCATGTGGCAGAGAATTGTCTAATGCAGAATTGTTGACACTAACAATGAAGTGTATCAATTTTGCAGCAGTAAAGCACAAAAATCAAAGACGTAAAGATGCAGAACAAACACCATACATAAATCATCCCATAGGTCTGTAACTTTTTACCTATTTACTTTTACCAGGACTTAAAAGCAAAGCATGAAATATTGGTATTATACCTTTATTTCACTTTTGTACCTACATAACCCTTAGGGAAACAGAAACATGAAAATACAGGTATAATGTGATACCGTTATATGAAAATACTGGTATATTAATAAGTATTTAGTGTTTTTTTATTGGTATTTCTCTTTTATTACTATTCTCAAGATATTTTTAATTACATTTCTACGAAGCAAGTTTAAGGGAGCAGTTTAAAAGATCGCGAAATTCCCGAAATCAGCGATTTTCGACCTTATTCTGCGATCTTTAAGCGTTCATAGCTCAGAGCAACGTTAACCGATTTTGATGAAATTTTAGACACGTGTATAACTTACTTGTATTTCGGTTTCGGTATTACATTATTCTGGTATGTTCTGATTGTATTTCGGTGTCGGTATGGCTTATCCAAAATATAATACGGAAACCAAATTAATACCGCTTTTGAGTCTCTGGCGCAAAGACAGAATTATAATTTTCAAAGATATGCATTGGAGAACGCATAAGAAACTTAGAAATTAAGAAAAAAAGGTATGATTGCATGAAATATCTCTTAGGTGTGGCAAATATTTTGATCCAAGAAGGTAATGTCCATGACTCAGCTGTAATTTTGGCAGCTTTACTACATGATACAGTAGAAGATACAGATACTACATTCGAAGAGATAGAGCAAGAATTTGGTAGTGAAGTTTGTAATATTGTTAGAGAAGTAACTGATGATAAAAGATTACCAAAAGCGGAGCGTAAAAGACTGCAAATAGAAAATGCTTCTGGAAAAAGTCACAAAGCTAAGTTGCTTAAGTTAGCAGATAAATTATATAATTTGAGAGATCTCCAGAGAACCACACCAGTCGGATGGTCACCGGAAAGAGTGAAGGAATATTTTAAGGTAATTGAAATAGGAAGAACAGACTTGTCGATGTAAATGTATATACTAACTTTGCTAAGATTAATCTGTTAAATTCAAAATACTAATTACAGTGGTCCAAAGCTGTGGTAGATGGGTGTCGTAGGACAAATTTTAATCTGGAAAGGGAACTAGATGTAATCTTTGCAACTCAAGTAGCTAAAGACAGGGAGAATTGCGTATGTAAAGGAACATTCTTATCATAATACTACTGTTTTATTAATTAATAATTCTATTGATTAATTCAAAATATAAAAAGAGATGACATTTTGTTTAACAAATTAATGATTACATATTACTATTAAATGGCGATTTTACGAACATTAGGGGAAACGTAAAAGCAGCTGCATAAATTGTATAAAAAGTAATTTACAAAATTTGTAAAAATATTATGTATCTTATAATACATGTATATAAATTATTTTTTATGGAATAATATTTTTCATACACTCAAGATTGTACTATAATTCTCCTAATTTTTGTTACAATACTCTTGGAAGAATGACTTCATGTATTCTGCTAATTTATCCACCTCATCTAAAGTAATAGCATTATATAAAGATGCTCGAATTCCACCTACTGACCTGTAATGAAATATTTTTGCATTTAATTAGATGGCTACGAACATAGCTTGTTGCATAACTAATTAAAAACTTTTTGTGCAAACAGATGATGTTGAGTATGTTTGGGGTCATTTGAAATCTATTGTATTATTCCATACAATTCAATTTGTATTAACATTATCTGAAACACTTTTTGTACGACATACCTACCTACTTTCATTTCTTTCTTATATGGTCATATACTATATATGTGTATAATTGAATAGTGTTGTAATACTATAGAATATTCATTTGAATTAATTTTCATTAAAATAGGAAGATATCCATCTTGACACGATATTAAGGGGGTGAAATTAACCCCTGAAGATTCGGCTATTTTTCGATTTTCTGTTATAAATCGTGAACTGTAAAATAATTTTTCTATCAAATGATAGATAAAATTAGAAGAAGTAACTTTTGTCTTGAAACATTTTTCGATCTCTTACAGGTCGCGAGTTATAACAGAAAATCGAAAAATAGCCGAATCTTCAGGGGTTGATTTCACCTCTTTAGAGTGATTTTGGGCAGCAAAAAAAATTGCACTGTAGTCAGAAGGAAATCCCCTACACATCCACAAAGTTTCAGAATTTTTTGAATTTTCGCGTTATATAGACTGCTTTCTAATTGCAAGTAATACTGACCTGTGACCTTTCAACTGCAGCATCCCGCGCGCGCTCGCGCCGGAAAGGAACTTTTTCTCAAGTTCCTCATCGCCTTTGTCTATTCTAAATGGTACATTCATTCTGCTCCGTACATCTAGCTTAACCGGACACGTATAAAACCCTTTCGACTCGTTGATCGTGTCGTATATTTTCTGACTTTTCATAATCGCCAGTTCTTCCATTCCCTCGACACCGCCTTGCTGCTTGATCCATTTGAAAACTAACCCGACTACGTATATTCTAAAAATCAAACAGAGATGCGTTAAAAAATACTGAACATATTTCCTTGGTAATAGTTCTCAAAATTGAATAAGCGTTTTCACTTTCAATTTGTACGTGAATTTTTGTGCGTTAGAATGCTGCTAATGATTGTGAAGGAATATCTAATACCATGCGCTATCTAATACTACGTATATTCATTTTTATCGTCAAGCAATTTTATCGCGAATGCCTACTGAAATACTGGTGGTGTATTGTGCAAGGAATTATCGGTTGCCATAACAGTGAAGTCGAGTACGGTAGGACAAACTTTCATGGCATGACCAAGAACATCATCTCGCACTATCACAAGTGTTACTCCAGCTGGACCAATGTTTTTCTGTGCACCGGCAAATATTACTGCAAACTGAACAACATGTTATTGTAAATCGTTGATTAATCTTTTTTCTCAGCCCGTTCATCGTCCGATTGAATATTACATACTTTCGAAATGTCTAAGGATCTGGAGAGAATATTCGATGACATGTCCGCCACAAGCGGTACTCCATTTGTTTCGGGAATATAATTGAACTCAACACCTTAAACAATTAAATACATCTTCATCATCGACTGGACATAAATAAACGGATCGTTGTATATATTGTTTTTGTATCGTATTATTATTTATTTACCGTGGACCGTTTCGTTAGCGCAGTAATAAACGTAGGATGCGTTTGAATTCAAATTCCAAGTAGATGGATCGGGGACTTCGGTATATTTCGTCGTTTTCGGTAGAACTAAATTCACATTACCGTACTTTGTTGCTTCCTTCGCTGCTTTAGCCGACCAAGTACCTTAACAAATTGTTTTATGTTAACGTAAAGCGCATTAATATCATTTTAACTTTTCCCCAGACCCTACTTAATTATATGTTCCCTTTTGTCTTAAAATGTAATTTCTTTAGTGGCAGCAAAATTTGATTTCTAACGTAAAAAATGAGACTTATGAAACCTGCTATCATAGATTTGGAATTTACCAGTTACTATGTAATCTGCAGTACCAGTTGTCATCATATTTAGAGGGACAGCTGCAAAAATTCCTGTTCCTCCTCCGTGCATAAATAAGATTTTATAATTATCCGGAACGTGCCTGTAAAATTTAAATTAACATGCCAGACTTACGAAATACGTAAATAAACGATAAAAGCAATCGATAAATGTTCGTTAAAATCGGTTGAATTTATCATTTTTAGCAATGTAAAATTCCCTTCCTATTGTTGCTCATATCAACTTACAATATTTCACGTAACGTTGCTTGAGCATCTTCAATAATATTTTTAAATTCGTTCGATCTATGACTCAGCTCCAAGACGCTAATTTGAGTATTACTGTATGCCAGCAATTCCCTTTGTACATCTTTTAATACCTATAAAAAAATACAACACTATCGATATGTCCGGCAATTAGGATTAAAAATACAGGGACGAATTAAATAAAAATATATTTTCCAAAGATGCGAGGAATGTAATTCACTGCATCGATGCTTTCTCGTAATTAATGTACGCAGATGATTCAATTGGGGTCCGCGGCAGTTGAATGAACGAGTTTGACCTTTTACATAAACGATATCACTACATTCGTGTACTTTATCTATCTAAGTTACTCGTTGACCCTAAAGTAATATGTTTAAACTGTATTTATATTTTTCCGCTGCTTTTCAATTCGAAGTGATATTTACCTTACAAAATTTTTATATAATATTTTGTAACTAACGCGTGTCCCTCCTTTGACAGACGAAAAATAATGCGAACTTTGGGAATTTTTTAAAACAAAACCATTAAATATATTTACTTCCAGATTTGTGGCTTTATTTGTCAATCTTTAGAGAATATGAAAAAAATTGTATGCAAAACTAGTGGTTATGTCCGCAAGTATAGTGCTTCAAATAGAGCGCCTTACAAAAATCATATGCGCATTGTTAGAATAAAAGCAGCCGTTGTAGTTATCTGAAATAGGAGACTTCAAAATTTGTGTAATCTGTATGAGTGTGGATATCGCTGAAGAAAAAAATATACATGGGGGACACCCGCTTTCTTTCTAGCGCCAGCGTTTTTTTTATGTTAGAAAAAGGGAGGGTGTCCCTCATGTACATTTTTCTCTTTCCACCGCCGTCTACATTTTTGCCCATTGCATGCTTCCTCCGTGTTTAAATGCTCTAAGCTTGAATTAGATTAAATGAGAAATACTAAAAATTAAAAAGAAAAAATGGCAGTGCCTAAAACAGGCATTGATTTCTGCAAAAAATTCGCTGGTTTTTTAAGTCGCAAAAGTCGAATTTTGCAAAAAAACTACTTAGTTTTAGTACCAGCGAGAATGGGGCATCTATTGAAGATATATGTATGTATGCCAAGTTTGAAGTGAATCGGGTGATTTGTTTTTGAGCTATCGTGCTAACCAATTGGAAACACATCGTTGTGAGAAAAACGTGTTTAAAGTTTTAGGTACCGTTTTTTTTAATTAAAATTTTTAAAAGTATTGCCTAAATATGTACAAATATAGGCATAAAGTTTTTAATTAATATAATTTCAGGGTTTCTCTTAAAAAAAAGATCGAACGTGTTAAGTCTAACCAGATCAATATACAAATTTTTAGGAACATTTGCTCGCATAATCGATGGAAAATCAAAAACACCGAGGCATTTTGTTAAATGTTTTTTCAGGAACACTTGCAAATAGGGTTTATAGGTTATGTATATTCTGCATACATAATAATAATTCAAATAAAATTAACTGGAATTACATAAATGAAATAAATTGTTAATGAGTTTGACATTATTTTGGAAACCATTTACTTCCTTAAAATATTAAATCGAACCAGTGCCGATAAACGTCGTATATTAAAGACGTCCCCTCGGCGTCCCGTTTTGTAACACTGGGTCGTTCAAAAGACGAATGTATATAAGCGGTTGATGGGACGTCGAGACGTCCTTGGAAGGTCTGTGTGCTATGTGGGAGATTCCGATTTTTACGTAATTCCCTCGTATGTACATGAATTCCGGCTTAAGATCGTAAATTGATGTACATACCATGTTTACAAGGATAAAGAATTCGCTCTTGCGAACATAATAATTTTCTCACGGTACCTGGTGTGGTATCTTGGCTGGTCCCGCTCCAAAATTAATTACAACGCTCGAACTATTGCTTTGATCGGTCATTGCGACGTACCGGACGGCTGCTATGGAGAGACTGAACTGGCTTTAATACAGAGAAGATATTCCAGTTCGCCGTGCCTCGCCGTGTCTTCCGATAAACGTCTTGCAGGCGCTTTATCAGATACAATTCCTTCTTTGCATTTACTACCAACTTTCTTCACGTTTTACAATACTTCCGCCGACAAACCCGTTAGAAATAACCGATACAGTTAGTCATTCTATTTTCAATGTACTACTTCCTTTACTTTCTCTTTCAATTTTTGCTTTGTTTACAATCTCTTTATGTAACCGATCGCTATAACTTCTTCGGGTCTAGTTGAATAGAGACTAAAATCGCTTACTGGGTGTCTGATATCCTCTTTCATTCTGCTTTATTTACTCCGTCGTATAGACGAAACCTGTTGAACAGGTCTTGATGAAGGAGTATTGCGGATTGGTTGTTCGGCGCGATACGATTGTAGAAATGTCTTATACCAAACAGCCGCGAAAATTGAAATATTCATTAACGGTAATGCCAAGGAATTTAATATAACTTGACAATGGCATTGCCATATTGTTATTATTACTATTGTACTAAAATATTGCGTAAACACTGTGTTACTTTAAATGACAATTATCTATGAAATTTTATAATAATGTCTTCAGAGAAATAGGCCTTTTCCAGATCACAACAACAAGAGAGTGAAATAGGCAAAAATTTTGCAATAATATATTGCTTGACGTTTTCGAACGATGTCGGTTTACTGATAAGCGTGATAAGTCGATTTACTTAGTCAACGAATGCCTCCTGCAATGGCATGTCCTTATCGTATCATTATGAAAACAAACTATTCGAATGACCTACGACATATGTGATGTATTTAATAGAACGTTGACATGGAGGTCATTCCACGCGAAATCGGGCACTTTTAGGAATGACATTTCGGATTTTGCTGAAATTTGGATCCGCTGTACTTAGTCTTTAGTGGCATATAAATGTGTTGACCTGTTTTCTCTAAATTATAAGTGTTGAACTAAGAAACTGATAAAAATGAGCTTTTGTGGAAACATAAGTGTACGTAATAAAAATGATTTCACATAAAAAAACAAATTGTTGACAATTTATTTTGTAACTCTTCTAAACAAATGCATTTTAAAAAGAAAACTTTGAGAAAACAAAACGGCTTCGGATGAATTCCCGTCGAATGAAAAAAGTATCTGTGGCCGTCGGCTGAATTCCCGCCAAATAAAAGAATTAATTGTGGTCATCGAATGAATTCCGGTCGAATAAAAAAATTATTTGTTGCGCTTCAAATAAAAAATAACTCTGTGTTATTTTTATTTGATGACAAATAAAGATAAAGTATCTTATTTGATAAGTTATTTAAATAATGCCCATTTCTGATCTAGACACAAACGTGTTGTCGCGTAGACGTACAATTATAGAAAGAATAGGGTAAATATATACATATGTATTTATTACAAATATAAAAATTTATTCGTTCATGTAATTAAAAATAGTTATAAATATTACATGATTGAATATTTTAAAGCCACGGTTTCCATCCAACAAACGAACGTCCAAGAATATTTAAATCGGTTGCTTGATCCAGCAAGCATTCAACCTAAGAATTTTATTAAACACTTGGTGTAATAGATTTTAGTTACTACGCAGTCATAAATGTATATAACATACTATAAAACATTACCTGTTTCTCTGGAGTTACATACTTCTCCTCTATCCTTGTTCGACTTCGTTTTATATCATCAGTTCCAGTAATAATTGCATAATACCTATCAAAATACTTATCATTGTGCTGCTCTTTTAATTGTTCCAAAGTAATTAAGGATGGTTTGATCCCATTTAATTTTTCGGCAACTGCTTCGATTTTTTTCTTTGGCACCCATTTAATGTCTATGAATTGAATAAAACGGTCATCTTTTGCAAGTACTAATTATAATAATTCTCACAAATTATATACAAAGCGACCCATTTTAACGTGAAAGTTAATAAATTTTGGAAAGTATGTTGATTAACAAAAGAGTTAATCACATAAAGGTTAATGTTGGTTAGGTTAATTGAAGAGCATTTCAAAGTCATTTACACTTTTACAAGATTCATATCTGGGATATGTATTCGTTGTAACAAGGTTGAAGACACACAATTTTCTTTGAGAATTTGAGACCAAGACAATGAAATTTAATTCAACTTTAATATAAATACCACTCTATAAACTTGCACCCCGCATATGGCAGGCATCCCAGGACCTATCTATCCCAGGAGTATGGATTAAAATAGGTTTCTTCATACTTCATTACATATAAAATACAAAGGGAATACCTGTAATATCTTCTTCACTTTCTCTTTCAGCCTTATTAACATGTTCAGTCCAATTTAGCGGTTCATGAACAAAAACATCCATACAAGATAGAATAGGACCTTGCTCGTTTCTGAGCGCTCGTAACACATGAATCATTATTGTTCCCAAAAGATCGTTTTCAGTGAAAGGCTTCAGCAAGCCAAGAATTTGGGGCGTTAAGCGAAATGGCATCAACTCAGGTATCTTTTGATCAATGCCTGCACCAAAAGCTAAACCAAAGTCGATGCCTAAGCACCGTCCTGAGCCAATAGCTATGAGGATGTTCCCAAGATGTCGATCACCGATGCCCAAAATCCAGTGTGCGATACACATAGTGGCGTACGCGGTGATAAAATTTCGGCGCATGGTAACGAAGCTTTCTACAGACGGGCATAATATCATGAACGTTCTGCGTAAACTGTCCCATTCGGTTTTACTGATAAACTCGTTCATTTTAGCGATCACTTTTGAGGAACTACACTTTACTGTCGCCTCTTTGTATCTTTCGTGTTGCCTTCTAGAAGTTACAGCCCTACATATCCATTCCTCATATTCTCTAGGTATGGAGTCATATCGACCTGTCTCCTGCTCGGATAGTGTGCAGTGTATTAATTCCTGCAGTGACCTTGTGTTATCTATCCATTGTATGAAACCCACTGTTCTGGATAAGGGTATCACCTGAATTGAAAAGGAGATATTAAAAGATTATTTCAAAATCAAGGTAAAATATAATAGAAGTTAGTGACGTTCAGTGAGGTTCAGTAGGACACAAGAATCACCTATGACACCCACTGAAAACGTAACTGTAATGTCAAAAGTAGTTAATAGATCACCCAGCTGAATAATTAGCACACAGTGATATATTCAATATTTTTAAATAAATACGAGATAAAGTGTTTGTTGCATCACTGGGATTTAGTTCATTCTATTAAATTGTCCAGAAACTTGATCTTCTCCTTTTTAATAATATATTTACTCACCTGATAAGTATCAACAGACAATTGTCTTTGCCTGCAAGCGGTATCAGTATGTAATGTTTTGTTCATAATGGTGAACAATTGTTGCAACCTCTGATCTTGTCTTAGATCCTCCCCAAATTTGACCAGAAAATGGTATTCTTTTGCATCATTGCCCACCATGGTAATTCGAATTGGTTTGCGTAGTGATTGCATCACCTTCACAGTAGATTCAAATTTTATGATTTTTGCATGGTATTGCGGCATAGGTTTTCGATTGCCAGTATACTGTCCAGGTATCTCGATGTTTCTTTCACGAAATTCGTGTAACCATGGACTGTAGTCTTTTAGCTTCGAACTATCCATACGTTTACAAAGCGACTCTTTAATGCTGTCAATCATTTTGATTAGTCGCTGCTTAATTTCTTCAGGACTTTTGCCTCTTAGATTCTCTATTCTACTTTCATACGCTTTAATTTTATTAAAAACACTTCCCGGTTTTGGATCATGTTTGTCTCCCCGTGTGCTTCGATATACCTTCTTCAGAAGTATATCTATTGCTGTTAATGGTCCAAGTCGCAAGTTTTTTATACAATCAGATAAATAATATTGCAAGTACAATTCTGGTTGAACTACGTATTGCATCGCTAACAAAAATTGGTCGACTTCGGGTCTACTGTCGAGTATTTTGCGAATTTCGTAAGTTCTAGTATCGTCCAGAAGAGCACGGCTCGTTTCCGCCGTCAAGCGAGATGTATAAAGTACCGCATCCGGATAAGTCTCAACGATTCGTTTCAGAATGGGTATGATTAATGGGGCGATCAACGTTTCGAGGTGCGAAAACAGTTGCGCCTGCCAAGAAAGAAACAACCAAGTCTGAACTCCGTCGCACTCTCTTAAGAAAATATATTTCGTCTCTTCGTCCTCAAAATATTCTGGTTTTAGCAAGCAAGGAAAATAGTGCGCTGCTTCGAGAGATCCGTAACTCATTGCCTTCAATGTAGAATTTACAAATTCCCTTCTTAATTGAACATCACTCGAGTTACGTGATAACCTGTCGTAACAGTACCTCGCGAGAGTGAAGTAACACTCCCTACTGTTCGTAGTCGGTGGATCGCAACAGGTCTTTAAACTATTCAAACTATAAGCTTCCAATGAGTCTCTGATGGTGTCTAAATCACCGTTTGCAGTATTTACCCCCCTCAAGATTGTAGCGTTTATGGTTAAGAAGTCAGAAAACGTCTCATCTTTTTCGCTTAAGTCTACAATTTTCGAAGCTAGTTTGCTCACTTGCTGTCGAACGGCAACTTTCGTCTTCGGGTCAAGGTCGTTCTTTTCCAAAAGATTATGACAATGATCCCAAGCAGATGCATAATTCGACCACTTTTTGTTCATATTCATGTTAATCTCCCCTTTCAAAATTGCTTTCTTTGCGGCCATTAATAAGAACTGGTCTACCATGTCCGGCGAATATTTACTTATATCCTTTTCCAATTGAAGCAAGTATTTCCTTGCTATGTATCTATTTTTTTGATCTAACGCTGCTTCGATCATTTTCAACCGCATTTGAAATATAACCGAGTGCAACTTATGAGTAAAATGAATTTCTGATTCGTCTTGCGTTTCATTCTCGTTACACTGTATCACTTTATGATTCAGTAAGTGGCTAATGAAATTTATTCTGTAGGATGTTAATGTATCCCATGGGAGAATAGAATCTTGTGCTGATGGTACGCTCTTATTCCAGAACTTTAAGATCTCTTGCAAGTCGCACGGGGCCTTCGCTGTTTTTAAAATCCTTATAAAGTGATTCACATCATTTATTATTCGCAACTTTTGCAGTTTATGAGCTTTTAACTGTGTTGAAAGTGGATGAAGCGCAATCCACTGTTCCCTGATTTCATCCAATGTGTTCAATAAAAATTCACGAGCAACTTCCAATTTATCGAACAGATACGTTGATAATTCTGTTCCAAAGAATCGTTTCATGTGTTTCGTTTTTGCATCGTCGCTTAGCCAAGACTCCATGATGTTTATATTATCTGCAAGATTATCATTGCTGGTGTCATCATCTATTAATTTACGTACATGTCCCTCCATCAACCACGGAAACATCCAATCTTTCCATGAATCATTCCAAATGTTGTCTAAATTTCCATGTAATCGTTTCTGTGTCCACTTATCGATTTCATTCCATTTACATAAATTGCTCAAACATTCGAACGAGCCTTGAAGACAATGCTCTTTGACCGCTTCTGATTCTGTTTCATATGCCTTTTCGTATGCTGCTTTCGCTCTGACCCAATCATTAGCTGCTTGTGCAAATGCTGCCTCCTAATATAAAAAAAAATATCAGTGTGTGTTAATATTCCGCGAAAGTTCCGCCGTTCTGACTCTTTTCTTCTAATCTTAATGTAAATTTTTGAATTACAAAGAATTGAGTATACTTCAGAAGAAAGTAAACAAATAATGTATAATTTTTTAAACTGTACTAAAAAGGGAAAAACAATTTAGAAACCGGCCTAAATGACTGTCTTAGATATCTATAGAAATAAATACGTACTCGCATATCTTCATCTCTGATATGATTGCGGAAAATGCTGAGGACTACATCAATATCATTCATAGACTTGTAAAGATTTGTTAACTGCAACCATTCGTCAGACGAGTCACTTACACCAACATTCCGTGCTTTTTTTGTTGGTGGTTCAGAATCGTTTATATCATAAATTATATTTTCCTCTAAGACAAGCGACCCAAGGAAGTTCAAATTGTTCAATGTTGAAACTTTTGTAATGACTTCTGGCGAACACTTTAATACACGAGTGGTTAATAATACTTCTAAAATTGCAGATATACTGGAATTTGTTCCTTGCTGATTCTCTACGATGTGCTTCAAATTGTTTGCAACTTTTTCTAGAAAACCATCATCTTTGCACTCTTTGAGTAACGAGCAAATAATGGAAACAGTTAAATCCTTGCAAATCAATTGATCTTTCTTTGCCAACTGTTCCAATGGTTCGATGAACGCAGCATGAGATATTGCAATGTCTGGAAAATCACCTATTCGATACTTTCTATACAATTTTACGCTGCTTCTCTGACGAGCAACTTCTTCCTGTATCATATTAGCACGCTGTATGTTCCTCTTAATTTCCTTTTGACGTATAGCTGCAGCCACTTCGGTTGAACTACTCAAAATTCGTATCGATTTTTTATTGTAAGCAGGTTGCGGTACTTTTGGTACTTCGAAATGATGATCATATTCTTTGTCATTTGAAGTTAACAGAGGATCAATATCCATGTTAGTCGGTAGAAATTGGGGATCCTGTGTCGCTTGAAGCACTAACTCAGCATTAGAACTTGTGGATGGTCTTGCATATGTAAAATCTGAGGATGTATTTCGTAATGTAGAACTCGTTTGACTAAATGATTGATTTATTTCGCTAGCCATAGATGGAACAAAGAGTGGAGCCTTTGATCTCAAATAGTTTATCCTCCACGGGAGAGAAATCTTGTAATCTGCGTAACTACAATTATGTAATGGTTCAAATATTTTCTGTGTATACTTTTTCGACTTTTTAGTAAGGTCTAAAATTATTAAAATCCAAAATGGCAGAAAATTATTGCCAACACTAGGAGTATACGTGTGTAACGTCTCCAATAATCTTTCTTTCAAAGTACACGATAACTGTGCATCCTGAGACCAGAAGTTCAGTATTTTTTCCTGCAGTTGTTCAGCGGGATCCAAAACAGCATTAAGCAGCATTTCTCTGCTGCTTTGCATCAATTCTCTTATATTTTCATCTCCAGATGTATCGGCAGCATATTTCTTATATATATTCGTAAATATACTGTAAGCGATTTCTCTATATTCAACAGATTCATGTTTTGCGTAAATGGGTACTAATTTCGCTAGCGATACAAGATTTAATGGCGGAAGAACAGGAACTAAAGTATCAATGATTTTCAATGCTATCGTTTCACAAAGTAATATCTTATTCTTTAACAGATCGTGAAACTGCATACAATCTAATTCCTTCAATATTCGATCCACGCGGAGATCTGGTATACACATCAAGAATATTTCCAAACAATTTGATTTTCCTTGCACATCTACTCTAAACATGTTTGCGCTAACAAACTCGAAATAAGTCACAGCAGCATTTGGGTAACTTTTGCATAGAGCACCAATGCACTTCATCTGTCTGTTCTCAAATTTTGTTTGCATCTGTCTCAATATACTTCGAATTTTGTCCAGTATATCTGATTTTCTATTCGCATGTTCATCATGGCTGCCGAAAAACGTAAGAATGAAACCGAAACATTCGCACGATTGCAGAACTGTTTCTTCGTCGTCTCGCCACTTTTCCAAAGATTTCTCCAAAAACTCTAAAATATCGTTCCTTTGAATGATGTCGTTCTTCATTCCATTAACAAAACAAATTAATATCAAATATACCGCGGCTCCAGGTGCAGATTTCATCTTATCCGTTAAAATTTCAGGTAGTTTCAAACAACTTTGCCACGTTTCAAGTATCGCTCTTACGATGTTTCTATTATATTTGTAAACAGCTCTGGGAATCTCATTGGTCTTCGTTACCAATGCTTTACCAATGATTACTTCCCATAACATTTGTGCTATGTTTTTGCCATTGCTTTGATCAGGCACAATCTGCCAATCTATCAGCATCTCTATAACATCAGCAATGATATAATTTAACTGATTTGATTCTAAATACGAATACGTGGCCCACATTATATTCTGAAGAATAAGCTTCGCATAAGGCTTGAATACAGTTTGCATGTTCGAGATAATTTTCAGCATGAACAATCGAACGTTATCATACTTTGTTGATCGAATGGTATAACAAAACTGCGTTAGCCATTTCGGCATTACGATGTTATTACCGGTAGGTGGCAGAGATATATTTGTCGATATTATATGATTTAGAGCTCCGCATATGGAAGCCATACATTCATGATTATTTAACTCGTCACTTTCAAACGTTAGACTCATGCTTTCTTCTTCATAGTTATTGTTAGGTTTGTTACGCACTACTGCGTCATTGAAATCGTAAGCATTAATGTCTTCCTGCAAAGTGCAGGTAGATAAGTCGTAGCTATAAATATACGAGTACCCTCCAGAAGTCTGCTTTTGGTTCTTGCTTTTTCTTATATTAATCTGCTTCTTGCAGAGCTTTGGGTACTCCTTTAACGTCTGGCAAAAATTGTACTTCTTCTGGCAGTCCACAATATTTTGCCAAATTAATTTCTCTTCCTTTCTATTCTCAGCGAACATGCTCATGTAATGACATTCCTCTTTTTTTAAACATACAATTGACAGGGAACAGTTGTATGCAGAGCAATGTAGTAATCGCATAATTTCTTTTTGTTCCGGTTCAGGTGTCTTTAACATGCGCACGTTCAATGCGCTGCTATACAAATTTTTTAAGAGTTCTTCCTTAGTTCTTACGCTGCCGATGGCATTTCGCGCAATGACACTATTGATGTCTTTTTCCTGTATATCTATTTTTGTAAATATAACTGCAATCAGTTCGTAACAACATATTTTCGATGTTATAAGTTGTCTCATATCTGAGCTATCACCAACGAGACTTAGGCGAATTATGTCATATATTTCTTTAATATTTCTTGTGAAGAATTTACGTATTTCAGTGGATTTACATAATTTAAATGCTGGTAAAAGAAATTTATACAGTATATCGAACCTCTCGTCTGTCGGCGTATTCAAGTTCATAAACAGTTTGTGCACTTTTTCTATAGACTCTAAAGCGTAATCAGGGGTAATTGAATCGAAATATTTTTTTAGATTCTCGTTCACCTTTTCGTCGCATAGGTGCTCGGCCACTCCAGCCGCGAATAAAATTATAGTTTCGAGTACTATGATCGATTTAGTTACTGGTAACACCGTTAACAATGTTTGGAAGCAATTGATCACTTTCAATACTTCCACGTTTCTCCGCGACAACTCATTTGTGGATACGGACAGTCTGTCGTTCCGCAGACTACGCAGAATCACGAGCAATTCCGTTTTTGTATTAGACGTCATATCAGTTACGCAAACGAGGAAATTCTGAAGAATTCGAATTTTATACTCTATATCGGACTTCTCTGACAATTGGTTGAGAATCCATGTATAAAAATCTTCACTCAGGAGCAATAATTCCGTTGGCTTTTCTTTTAAATGCACCGCAATTCCATAAATACTTATGAACTTTTCTTTCCTATCGTCAAGATTATTCACTGCTCCCTCGAATCTTGTAAACCTTTTAACGACAGCGTCCACTAAAATTTGGGCGCAAATATGCAATTCCTTCTTATGTCGTCTTACGAACAAGAATAATTGCTCTGTTATTGCTAGTAAAAGCGACGGATTCGATTGTAGTTGTTCGTCAAAAATGTCCATGGTTTTTTCCGTATCTTTTAACATGTATCGAAATATTTCACTTTTAAACACATTTAAAAAATATAATCCGTGTTCGATTCTTTTACTGGCTGATCCAAGCTTTGTATCAGTTCCAATTAATTCAACGAGAGTCCTTGTCATTGATGGCTGTAAGCAAATAACTGAACTTTACATTCTATTCATGTACATTCGATGTGCTTTTCTACTCTCTATTTACATATTTAAATGACACACCTCGTAGTGCATAAGTAATAAATCCATTACGATTCCCAAGTATTCTTTTACAGAAGGTTTAACATTTACACAAACCAGTTCTCCTATTTCTTCTTTTGCTAAAACTTTGAAAATGCTTGTAACATTATCTTCCCACTGCTCGCGCAACTGTGGTGCCTAATAAACACAATTACACTTTGAGAATTTAATGATATAAAATAAAGTAACAGTAAAAGAATCCTTATTCATACATACATAGTTGAGTTGTCTGAGAATATCATTTTGCTCCAGAAATATTAAACCCCAAACATAATGTTTTAGCTCACTACAACTGGCAGTGCCAGGCAGGATTCTCTTTAAATCAATGAAATTGTCCTTACGTTTTTCCACAGACGCAGATAGTTCACCTTTAATACTATTCAACAAAGAATTATGATTTATCCGCATTGCTGATTGCAACAAATCCCGCATAACTAATGGAAGTGCTTCAGCCAATACTAGATTTTTCATATCAAACCCTACAACTTGTGGGCACATTATACACTTCGAAATTAACTCGATGAAATCTTGGTTGAAAAAATAATCTGGAATAAAATTTTCCTGAAATTAAAAAATGACAAATTAAAATGATACAGCGATCCTTTAACGGCAATGGAAAAAGAAGAAGGAAAAGACAATAAAAAAAATACTCACTTCATAATTTAGAAGAATTTGTAAGAAATCGAACATGGCGATTATTACTTTACACTGCAATGTCTGTAAATCTTCAAGTTCTTTTGTTAATATCGTTAAATCGTCTTCTTTCACTTCAATTTTAATTTTATTTACCAGGTGAACAAAATTGCTCGCGCAATTGAAAATTACATCTGTCTCCAAATTCAAGTTTGTGAATAAATATTGTACACTTAACAAATTGTTTCTTATCAACCAAATGCAACAATCAAAAGTTCTCAGCAAGGGTAGGATACTATTACAAGAGTGATCTTCTACCTTCGACTTCAAATCCTTCAATATTATGAGATTAAAGTTTTCGATTCCACGAGTGTTTATATAATTCTTTATCACCGCTTCAACTGAGACATAATTTGTTACGTGTTCGGAAAATTTAATAACCAGTTCCATGCATTTTGTTCGACAACATTCATCCAAGCAACCACATTGAGATAACAGCCAGTACACTGCATCAGTTAAAGTTGTGAATTCACATTGTTTTTGACGATTCTCATTTTCCACATTCAACATATCTTTTTTTGCTATTAAAACTCTCTCAACGTGGTCCAGTGCAGTGATAATTGCGGCGTTATTACAGCCATCCAAACTTTTCACAAAGCAATGCAGAATCTTTAACCAATATTCAGACACAATTTCTTCATCTTCGCGTAGAATAGCATAGAGATAATTGAAAGCTGTTGCGGCTGCCACTCGTTTAGACACGGAAGGATGAAGCGCAAACTGTATCATTTTACACACGACTTCGTCAATGTTCAATCGAGTCTTTCTCTCGTTAGCAGACTGCCTCAAAGACCACTTAGTAAATTCGGCTAAACACATGCCAGAGAACTCTCTGAGCGACGAATTGGAATCGCTACTCAAACCGTTGAAAAATGAATCTATAAAGTATACAATTACTGGAGACATAAGCATATATCTTGAACTCAACCAGTGTGTCAATTGAAGCATTAAGGGTTGAAACATTTTCCTCGCCGTTTCGTCGAAATCGCAGCCTAAATTAAGTAGGGCCGGGCATAACATCATGTATATAGGAACAAATCGATCTGGATTCCGTGCTAAATATTCAGACGTTTTGCCAAGAATAAATGCCACTATCGAATGAAGTACTTCACAGGCAGCTATTTTCGTTCGCCTGTCCCCAGAATTTTGGGCCAACAGGATCACTCTTGGTAAAATTTTATCGAAATAGATATCTGTTTCTGCATCGGAGAATATCAACGAGTACTTGAGTAAATCCTTTTTATCCCAAGTAGCTCCGGTGTCCATAGATCTTTTGTATTGAAAATCCATTATTATATCAGCATCAAGAGAGGCGATAAATAATAAAACTCTCGTCTGAAATCTTTCCAAAGTGTTCTCATCATCTCTTAATATTATGCGTTTAATAACTTTCCGCTCCGCTTTTACAATGTCTTGCAAGATCTCCACAGAACTTTCTCCACTGTGCAAATATGGTTCCAAAAATGTCACAGTTTCTCGTAAAAACTTATCTGTGTGCCGATTGTCTAAATAATTCGTCCATTTTTCTAAAGCATTTAAAGCTGTACACGCCACCTCAAATTCACTTAAACCCACGGTGAAAGCGATTTTAAACGCTGGAATTGTACTGTTCAATAAGCTTTCTAAATACATTTCTGGCATATTCAGAATCAAATACAAACACGTGATCAATAATTCGTTAGAAAACGAGGGGATCAGATTCAGTAAGTTCATTACATACTTATACAACAGTTCTAATGTTTCTGCTTTGATTTCATCTTTACTGAAGCTGCGAATATGTTTAAAAGTCGCACGTACTAACTTATAAAATCCTGATATTAATGGGTGCTTGTACGACATGCTGATTATTTTCAACAAGAATTTGTGCACGTTGTTTATCAGCAAGATAGATTCCAATTCTCCGATTATATCAACATACAGATCAACGATATTTATGAAAATTCTAAAATCCGCTCCATTCTCGGCGATTTGAGAAAATGCTGCATCTGAGAACACACTGTCTTCTATGTTTTTTGTATTCAAATTTAATTTACCGATTAATACGATGCACACTTCGATCATTGCATCAACTATTTCTTGTATAATCTGTCTGTGCTCTTTGTATCTACTTTCCTTCAAAAGTTCCAACCACAAAGGCAAATAATTTTTGTAACACGTTGGTAGCTCTTCGAGATCGTTCAAACCGCGTTGCAGTTCCGCATCCACGAATAAAGTATGCGAACAAGACCATGTTATTCCGTCGTAAACTAAATAAAAAGAATAGAACTTAATAGACATAATAGAAAAGTAAATCGGCGAGTATTTTTAAAACGTGTAAAACACTTACATAGGTGATAAAGAAATTCTTCTAAAAGATCTTTATTAATTATACCGACATTAATGATTGTATTTATCAGTGATGATATTGCAGAACCTTGGGCATTTATAGGAATGTCAGGAAATCTTTTCACCAAAAGAACGCTAAGCTTTAGAATTACATTAATTTCATTAATAGATAGGTCCAGTATGTGCAATATTATTTCAGAAAGGGCTTCTTGATAGTCGGAAATAGTTTCCAACTGTATTCGCTTCAAGTTTTCTCTATAAATTTCAAAATTACATATTAATGGATTTACACTTTTAAATATGCAATCATACCCAATATATTATAGAATTTATACCTGGAACAGAGCAGCAGTGCGTAATGAGCTGTCAGGGAAAACATGTCCTTCACATCATCGTTAGTGAGATATCTTTTACACGGCGCAGCCATTTGACTAAAGCCATATACGATATAATGTAACATATCTAAATTTGTCTTGTCATTATTTTTCAGCTGCTCTTCGAAAAGCTTTTTCAAACCCTAAACCATAGTCGAAAACGTTACAAACTACTAATCATAATTACCTTGCATAAAAATTCTATAAACAACGATGCTCACCAAGAATATTATTTCGTCATTCTCAGAAGTTTTCTGCTTTAATGTGCTTCCGATTAATTGAAAGAATCTTTTCAAAGCACGTTGTCCGCATTGCTTGCATTGTACATTAGTGTCTTTGGACAGGTCTCGTAGCTGTTTGTACCAGAACTTATAATCGCGATAAACAAATTCACGGAAGTAATAGATGTGACGGGAGAATAAATTAATTGCCGATTTCAGTGAAACTTTTTTAGATGAGTTTGTGTTCGGACAACTCAGGTCTTTCATCCATTCGTATAATTCTGGGCGATAATGTTCTTTTATATTGACTGGAAGCTCGATCAATATATCAGAAACAACGTCCAAATATATTTTACAAATATTATCGGATGATCGAGATGCAGTTTGAGCTGTGTACTACAATTATAAACATAACAATAAAGTCTGTGGCAAAAATGTCAGGAATTATAATGTACCTGCATTTTGAAGTCATTTCGCAAGTGTTTAAAAATGCGAGAATATTTCTGCGTGTCCAGAATCTCTGAATTATGTTTGGCAATTGTACCCAGTACAGAAAATAATGAACATCTTTCTGTAAAAAGTAAATGAAAACCATTGTGTAAAATTATTTATATGTATGTATTTAAGTATTTTAATATTACCTCTGATGGATACTAAGTGAAACTTATTTACAAATGTTTCTGCAGTTTCACCTAACTGTAATTCAGATTCCTTAAATATTTCAATCAATTTATTAAAGGCACTGCAAGCAGCGTTTTGAATAAGCATTGAGCATTTCGTCAGAAGTGCTCGTTGGCATGTATCCTACAATTGAATAATAACCATGGTCCATCAGTTAAAAACAACATAATTCTATTATTCAATATAATATGATTATACTGTTTAACAGATGTAACAAAACTTTTGCGCAAAGCATAACACAAGACCTTTGTTTCGATGATGTAAGGTTCGAATATATCAGAAAATTGCTCTATAATAAATTCCAGAAGATGAAATGCTTCTTTAATAGCCGCATCAAAGAGTTTCTGAGATTTAAATTTAGCAAGTTCGGTATTAAGAAAATGCAGCAGACCCCTATTTTCGGCAAACAATATGGATAACATCAATTCTAAAAAGAAGGTACAAAATGTGAGATTAATTGCAAACGATATTTTTATTGCGTACTTATAGTAAAATCTAATACAATAGACCTAATATCGTAATGCACTTTTGGAAATTAAAATGTAATCTGTTAACACATACCACTATCATTTCTCGTAATATTCTGAAAATATTTTCTACCATCTTTTAAAAGCTCTGTTAGGCTACTGCTATTTTTTTCCGCTACATTCCTTTCGAAAATATCCATAAACACTTTAAACGATTCCATGTTTATTCCCGATTTCTAATCGCGACTCAGATGATTTTCTCACAAATGCCCAATAACAAACTGAACAATAAAAATGATTATAATCGAGAATAATACAATTATTTTATAGTTCGTGCATGTTTGTTATCCGAACTATTTATATCGTATAATGAAACGTTTTCGGCTATCCATCTAACGTAAACAAATCCAGTCGAATTCAATCGCATTTTAACCCCACCAAACTGCGCAAAAGTAATAAGATCTCGGGCGGGTTTTCTCGCGCATGCGCGGCGATTTTAGCATCAGTATAGGACAAGTTTCGATAAAATGGGGTTCCTTGATCACCCTGCTGCTTTCCCGCCAATAACACTATATACACCTGTTAGTTGCGCCAACATAGATACGGTACTGCAAACGCCGCGCATGCGCGACAAAACCCGCCCGAGATCTCATCATTGCCGCGCAAATTCAGCGATACAGTATCGATACATGGTATCATACACGCCTGTATCGATATTTGTGGCGTTAAATATCGATGTTTTATATCGATCTTTGGCGGTTCGATATTGTTGCGCGTGTTTCGAATGTGGCGATCACAGGTGGGTAACGTGTTTTTCACCGCGTTGTGAATGCATTTAGGTATGACGTGTCGTAAATGTATGTATAATATTTCGTTTTCGAGACCATTCCATAAATTTTAATTAATTCAAATTTTGAACAATTAAAGTAGTAAAGCTTTTTTTACAGAGATGTAAAAGAAGTATCCCATTCACGTATGTAATGTGAAAAATATAATATTAGAGATGTAATATTAAACACGAAACGTAAACTCAAATTAACTTTCACCACATATGCGTGCCGCAAATTGTAATTTGTGATTGCCAAAAAATGGGTGGTACCCAGATAGCACAGGACGTCTTTAAGACGTCCATTTTATGTACGTCCATTTTAGGTCGGAACGTCTGTGGCTTGATTTGTGAAAATGGATGTCTTTAAAGGTGCGATTTCATGCCGACACCTTGCACTCATTTTGAACCAAGTCAAAACCAGTCACGTGATCGGTCCACGTGACTTCCAGCGTCGACGCTCGTTTTTAGCGGGAAAGCTAAATGTTCAATGTTGAAAATTACATTTTTTTTTCAAAATCGAATTTCTCGGAAACTGAGAGTGATGACTACAAACGGTTTACGGATTCGTGTTCAGCGCACACAAGTCTATAAGAAACGGCTATTGAATGTTACAGATAAAAATGCCTGTTGGACAGTGAAACGTGGAACGGGAACGCGGCGCGTGGGGAGTAGGGCTGGGACTATTCGAATATTTTACAAGTATTCGAATGCTAGGAATAAACTTCGAATATTTCAGTATTCGAATGCTAGGAATAAACTTCGAATATTTCAGTATTCGAATGCTAGGAATAAACTTCGAATATTTCAGTATTCGAATGCTAGGAATAAACTTCGAATATTTCAGTATTCGAATGCTAGGAATAAACTTCGAATATTTCAGTATTCGAATGCTAGGAATAAACTTCGAATATTTCAGTATTCGAATGTTATTATTCGAATACCATTCGAATACTGATATATTCGAATACCATTCGAATACTGATATATTCGAATATCATTCGAATACTTCTATATTCGAATACCATTCGAATACAGGTGTATTCGAATACCATTCGAATACAGGTGTATTCGAATAGTATGGTGTGAAGTGGGTCAAAATTAGCTTACAAGAGTTCACCCTGACAAATGACTTGATTTATAATTCACACCATACTATTCGAATACTTGGATTAACAACTGAAGTATTCGAATATTCGAATACAAAAAAATTCGACAAATAGTCCCAGCCCTAGTGGGGAGCACAGTCACTATACCTCCAGTCCTTAGCAATGTATTTTCCCTGTGTTTCACAGCAAAACACATCCCTCCATATTGGCAGTGGCAGATTTAACAGGGCGGCTGATGAGCAGTTGCCGCCTGGACCCCTGCCCAGAGGGCACCACCAGGGACCCATTTCCAAAAAAAGAATATGATTAGCTATAGGTATCCAAACACTACTATTTTTTTCGTACTACTACACTTGGCTTGTTTTTAGTAAACTACCTACCTCTTCATTTTTCCGAAAAATGGGCCCCTTAGAACGTTTGCCTTCTGGGCCTTTTCTCTTAAATCCATCACGGCATATTGGTTTCGAGTAATAAAAAGTGCTTTTACGTTATATTACACGCATCAGAACGAAACCGTTACATATTCTGCGCTTGTCAACATTTTGGTATTTTTCACTAAAATTGCGAAAATTTAAGGCGGTGTGCAGAACAGAATATATTAACCGATCGAGCTGAAATTTTACACATTTATTACTATCACGGGTGGGCAAGTTTTCCGCGCTATTACAATGCAGTCCGACGAAAAAAGTGTTTTTCGCTACACAACATAGGGACTTTTGGTTATTGACATCAGTGGTTAACAAAAAATTACATTTTCAAATATTTATTGAAGGATTTATCTTGTTCCAAATATCCGAACTGTCTTCCAAATCCTCCGTACTTATATTCTAATTTATCGAATTCAAAAAATTAATCACAATTCCGTAACATATCAAAGTCAAGTATACAGATCTACTGTTTTATTACGCTGCGTTTATAACTGATTTGATAATTTACATAACCGTTACAGATAACGACAATTCTACAAAACAATAAAAGTAAAATGGAATAGCGGGCTTAAGTTTCGTTGTTTGCAAGATTTCTTCGTAATTTTTTAAAGTTAAAGTTCAAACCGCCACGGTGAAATGAAATGAAATGAAACAAAAATAGGGGAGTCCCACAGAAAATTTGAATTTCTTTTTTTTTACTTAGTAAATAAGTGCCACCCTAAGGTACATACGTAAGTATGTATATGCATTACTGGGGTTGTGTTTGAATGTACATAATGGAACCCGGATTTTCCTTGTGCTTTCATAAAGATACCTGTCCCTCTCTCTCGGGCAAGGTAACCAAGGCGGATGATCATTAGTAGGTGTGGCAATCCTCGTGTTGCACGAGACTCCACCCACCTGTCCGCCTATTTCAGGCTTTAAACTTCGATATCAGGCCTGAAAACCAGTCTGTATATGGTGGTCGCGGGTATTTTACTATATCGGGAGTTGTTTTGGCGCACCACGTGAAATAAACAAGTATGCAGTTGCAAATGTGTTTAATCTGTGAAAATCAAAAATACCAGGAACTGGGTTGATATATTTTATAATAACAACATTTCTTCAGTGTAATCTTCCCATCGCGGGTAAGTTGCAGTATTTCATTTATTCGACTTTGAAAATGTTATTGAAAATGTTAATTAAAAAAAATAAAGAAATTAAAAAATAAAAAATATATAAAACAAAGTGCATTGAACACGAAAAGAAACAAATTTAAGTGTTAATATAAGTTCAAATGTGGTAAAACTTTAACTTTGTAGTGTTATCTACTTATATATGATGTGCTAATGTTGTCCGGTTACGGGGGTATTTAATATGTATTAAAGAAGGATGGGCACAAAAATTTAAGCATTTTGACATTCGTAGTGCATTCACAAAAGATGCAATGTTTTGATAGGATACTTAAAGCAAATGTAAAAATGTTAATTTTTATATTATATAGCAAAATGTTCTGTGGGTCAAAATTAGCTTACAAGATTTCACCCTGACAAACTAACGAACTCACAACTGAAACTAACAATAAATAAAAGCTTCTAAAAAAATGAGTTTAAAGAACTTGATTTATAATTCACACCATACTACTCGAACACATCAGTAATCAAATACTGAAATGATTTGGGTAGTTGGATACATCAGTATTCGAATACTGAAATGATTTGGGTAGTTGGATACATCAGTATTCGAATACTGAAATATTCGAATAGTATTCGAATACTGAAATATTCGAATAGTATTCGAATACTTGGATATTCGAATAGTAGGTATTCGAATACTTGGATATTCGAATAGTAGGTATTCGAATACTTGGATATTCGAATAGTATTCGAATAGTATTCGAATACTTGGATATTCGATTAGTATTCGAATACTTGGATATTCGAATTATATTCGAATACTTGGATATTCGAATTATATTCGAATACTTGGATATTCGAATTATATTCGAATACTTGGATATTCGAATTATATTCGAATACTTGGATATTCGAATTATATTCGAATACTTGGATATTCGAATTATATTCGAATACTTGGATATTCGAATTATATTCGCCAAATAATTGAGCAACTGGAGTATTCGAATATTCGAATACCGAAAAATTCGACAAATAGTCCCAGACCTATTCTGTATCATATTACGAGCCATCGATACCACAATAAGTATCGCGGATCGCGGCGCAAGAGGCTGATCGCGAGCGTGAGTAAGTAAGCAGTGAACTCGACAGAAAGTATTTAGCGAAGAGCAGGGGAAGGGTCGACGACGGTGGTGGCGGTGGTGGTCGGTGGAAGGCAAAGCTCGAAGGACGCGGAGGGTTGCGGAGCTATCGGGCGTGAATAATGCGCGGCGCCGTCCGTTCCTTGGTTCGTAGGTTCGATTCTGGCTCGGCTGGATGGATTGATAAAGATTAAAGGTAAAGGGAGGTGGCAGGGTCCAGGGGTGTTTTCGAGTTAGGCGACAGAAGTCAGCCAGCGAAACGAATCGGCCGCACGTATGGAGGGGGATGATGTCACATAGGGGTTCCCCCCCAGCGTAAATACATACAGATGCAAGCCGGACTGATGCATCGAGGCTGTGTTACAGTGACGTAGGTAGAAGGAGTTTCGTCGAGTTCAGCATCGAATTTTCACTTTTACCGTTCCTCCTTTCCTTCTCTACAGATAGTTGAATTTTTTATACACAGGTACCGTCAAGGACCCAGTTCCTGATCAGAACCCAATTCCTAATCAGTTTAGTATATAAATACCAAATAACAAGTTTATCACGATACAAATTTATTCCAAAAAATTATTGAATAATTATGAAGTATTTTTAAATTTATACGCAAACGTTTGAGAGCTCATAGTAAAATGTTTTAGGTTCATCAGAAACTGCTCTCTTTGCATCTTGAGTGTTCAGGAACTGGGTCCTTGACGGTAGTACTCGATACTCGATAGATGTCTTATCCCCCGCCAGTTCCCGTCGCTTCAAACATCGAAATTCACAGATGTGTTTCTATTTTGTCAATTAGGTATCAGGCATACCTTTTCAACTTTATATTTCGACAAACTAATAAAAGGAGCGGATTCGTTTATAACAAGGATGTAACAGAACATTCTGCCAAATCTCCTCCTTTCTAGTTGCACCATGATTTCGGAAACACACTGTATGTAGGTACGCACTCTGTGGTCTACAATAATGTAAACACACACACCCCACTTCCACTTGAAATAGTTACACGAATTTGTAGGTACTTTTGGGGAGCTGTAGGCAGTGGCAGATTTAAGGAAAAAGGCCCAGGTGGCAAACATTCCGAGGGGCCCATTTTTGGAGAAAAATGAAGAGACAATTTACTAAAAACGGGATAAGTATAGTAGCACAGAAAAGAAATATAGTGTTTGGTTCAAATCGCAATTTTTTTTATGATAGGGCCGTTGGGGGCCTTCTGGGCAGGGGCCCATTTTTCGGGAAAATGAAGAGGTAGTTTAATGAAAACGGCTCAAGTGTAGTAGTACGAAAAGATGTAGTGTTTGGACTCCTATACCTAATCATAACTGTATTTGGTTATGGGGCCCTACCGGGGCCTTGTGCGCAGGGGCCTAGGCGGCAACTGCTCATCGGCCACCCTGTTAAATCCGCCACTGGCTGTAGGTACAGATAAATGTTGAGGTACGCGTGGGAGCAATTCACAAAACATCACGCAAAGTCTGTCTTTTCAAACCGAAGAAAAAGTAGAATATTATATTTACTCTACAGCTTCACCACTAACTTTGATAGGTACTTGTTGAGTTTTGAAAAAGACGGTTGCTTCCTAAATTCTCTGCTAGCGTGTAGGTAATTCGAAATAAGGTAACAGCGCTTCCCATTCGTTTTCACGGGAGCGAGAAAGCCCGGTATACTTACGTATACCTTTAAAACTCCGCATGGCGGTGGACGAAATTTCGTATAGAGCGCCCGCATCCAGCATAGTAGGTACCGGCAGCGACGAATTAGGTAATTCGATTTAACGTCGCCGCGTATAAAGCCGTGTGACCGACTAAACGACACTGCCAAAGCGTTCCTTAACGATCGCGTTATGATCGCGTCGAGTAACAATGCCCGCCAAACGTGTCTCGGTGACGGTGGTCGCTTTATCTCGCGCGGATCAAAGGAAATCGTTACGCACACGATGGAATCTCTTCTCCGTGAATCGCAATATCGAGGAACCTGCACGACGAAACGACCATTTAAAATGAAATACAATTCTTGTCCGCGATGAGAAGAACGATCGACGCCGGACGTCTTTCAGCGGTGGTGGTCCTGGAAAATGGGACGGGACGCGGTCGATGGAGCACTGTGAATCAGTAACGGTGTCGTTTCAAAAGAGGATTCCTATATATTTAAGCGTCTGTGTATAAAATGGTGCAGATGCATCTATAATACCTAAGTAATATATTCTGGCAAGAATACTTTTTCAATCCGCACCACCGATAAAAACGAAGCGTTCGCGGCCCAGGAGCCGGGGTTGAAGTTCTGCCTTCAGAGGACGAGCATTCAAGACACGTCGAATCAACGTTTGCTTCGACGAAGGTCTTTTTCCAATTGCCATCGTCATTCTAAATAGCAACTTCGATGAGAAACTGCTGAAGAATATCAGTCTAAGTGTATTTAGAAGAAAACAGCCTCTTTTATATCCATCTAGGTACAATTTCATTAGAATTAAACAATTCATTCGTTAGCTGCATAGAATTCCTAATGATAAATCTAATCGAGTCTCGATGCATGATAAGTAGATAACACAGGTCTGCGATGAAAAAGCTATTTTCAATATTTTAGTTGTTTTTAACATATTTTTTACTACTGGATTAGAAAAAAAAATTGTGTACGTGATAGAGCATATTATGATCAAACGGTTATTTTTGCATTTAACGGTTCAAATTCCTACAAAATCAGCTTACGTTTTGAAAAAAAGTTTTTATATCATAATAAATTCGCTTGGAAGTCGGTCTACGCCAATGCTAGCAGCTCTGGCTGGGATGACTCACACGATCTCTCTGGCAGCCTCCTTTGCACGGTCCCGTATGGCATATAGTCGTGCACAATGGAGAATAGTAAACGCAGTAAAGGTAACTCGCAGAGAACGGGGCCAGCTCCCCCCTGTGTGTGAGTACCCGCGGGTCACGTGCCACGATTTTCACCCCCGTTCGAACCGATTGCTGCCAGCCAGAGTATCTGGATCGCAGTGACGCTCGTCGAAGCGATTTCGCACGGGAGGGATGGAACCCCGGCACGGACCTCCTTCGATAAAACTAATGACTGAACGTGTGCTCCTTCATTTTTAAACAGGATCTTCAAATCCGTGTGGTTTTAATACCGGTATTACGTCAACAAGGCTATACAGAAACCGATACCGAAATTGGTTAATACCGAAATTGTTAAAGTACCGAAACCGAAATAAATACCGGTATTTTTTCGGTTCTTCTTTCGGTGGCATGGTAGATTAAAGCAATATCCCTTCATAAACCTTCTTAATTCGAGCTATAAAAACACCAATCAGATAACAAAAAAATCTCTTGGCACTGATTTGAATTGAATGCACTGCAAAAGTTATTTTGATTTAGGAGTATAATTCTGATTAATTATTTTTCTTTTTATATCAAAATTAAAAAATGTCTTCTTTAAAATCAAATCAAGGATAGTCTAACAATTTTCTGTGCACACTCATGATATTCAACGCATATGTAGAGTACTACTGCGTTCTGTTTATTGAGCTCCCTTAACATTTCTTCGAGATCATCCGCTTCGTATTCATCTTCACATGTTGAAGTTGATGTATTTGTAGCACAGTTAGTAGACAACATCTGATGTTCTTCTTACAATTTTTGTTTCTATTGCCATTAGGGCTGCGACTATTTGTCGAATTTTTCGGTATTCGAATATTCGAATACTTCAGTTGCTCAATTATTGGGCGAATTTTTCGGTATTCGAATATTCGAATACTTCAGTTGCTCAATTATTTGGCCAATATAATTCGAATATCCAAGTACTCAAATACTATTCGAATATTTATGATGTAAGAAATACTGGGAGAAAATATTGTATTGTCACCTTGTCAGAATAATAAAAAATATATTTTTCTATTATTTTTTTCTGCAGCTAAACGACCAAACTTCACCAGTATGTTCTATGAGTATAGAAGTAAGAAAAAAATGTTATAAGTTTACCTACACATAGCTCCCCACATTGACAAAAAGTTCGTTTAGGTTTCCATTTCAAGATACCGTTCCCCGTTTCAAATACAAGCCACACATCGTACGGAGATTGAATATAACACTCTGCGAATTTCACGTGTATCTTGCTGTAGTTCAGTGAATGCATGCATCATTAATCCTTTCTATCAGTTCTTATCGCAAATCGACTGTTCTACGATAGGTAGGTACACTACCGCTTTCACAGTTCCCCACAGATAAAAGTAAGTACAGCGGTTAAAATTGGGTGATCTCGCGGGCCAAAGTCCAAACAATTGACAAGATACATATGAAATTCGAAGAGCGTTAAATTCAATCTCCCTACGATGTTAGGCTTGTATTCGAAACGGGGGACGTCATCTTGAAATAGAAACACAAATGAACTTTTTCTCAATGTACCGTGAGAATAAAGCGTTAGCAATATTGCCTTCAATATTTGTTGAGGATGAGAAATGAGCTGATTCGTCGTCGGTAATTAGTAATGATAATTTAGTATTTACATATATAGACTTATTTTGAAGGTATGCCAAATAATATGAAGAAATTAGAGACGACTGGGATGCTATTAACCGATTTTACACAATTATCAAATGGCATTGAACAAAATCTAAGATGTAGGTTTACCTGGATATGTTGAAGAAAAAAATTATGTCGAAATGAAATGCAGGTTTTAAAAAGGAATCCCATTATCAAAAGCATATCGTATATCGGTGAAACTTTAAGAGGTGAAGTTGCTGAGAACCCAACAGGAATTAAACAACGCTATTGCAGTAAAAAATATGCCCCAATCACATCATGTGATGTCGAACGTCCGTTTTCCGCTTATAGATTAATTTTAGTCGATAAACATTATCAGTTAACTACGGGGCAAGTACAGAAAAATGCTCATAGTTTATTTCAATTTACATTTAATCGTAATGTTTAAATAATAAAGGTCCCATTATTACGGCATATTTTGAGCATACATAACTACTTATTGCATACCCCGTATATTATTTGCATATCCTGGTGTATTTCTGCATATGCCGTTTTACAGTGGCTGACGAAAGAAAGTTTACTACTTTTCAAATCGCATAACTTTTTTAGAATTGCTTCACACGATATGATGTCTTTTTTTTAAAACTAGAAGGATTAGTTTTCTAACAATAAGTGATGCGTCTCGTCGTTTTGAAAAAGTGCAATTGGTCGGAGTAGCAAAAAAAATAATAAATGTAGTTTTGTAAATTCAGGTAGATACCCGGGATATGTCCCGTCCGATTTCAAAGATTATTATGAAGCTCTAAAATATTGGTATTGTCCCGCAGAACAGGACTTATGATCCAGATCATATCTTTCATTTTATTCAAACTCTTGTCTTATTTTCTTGAGAAACAAGTATACTGAGCTTGAGTGTGTTCTCCACTTCTAAATAAAATAAAATAAAATACTTTATACAGCATGTATTTTAAAATCAATGACATTTCACTGAACACAAGATACATAGTCGCAGAATAATACCATCGTATTTGATTGTTCTGACATTAATTGTATGGACATTCACTTTTGTCTGATTTGCTGTAAAATGAGTTTTTCGGGGACCCCCTATCCCCGTTTCGAAATTAACAATTTAATATCAACAGCTAAATAAATTGCTGATTTAATCTCACAAAACTATTACCAGACTCGGGACTCGATCAGGCCTGTAACGAGGGAACGCGTCGAATTTCTCGCGAACTTTTAAAGTTGAACCGCGTCCGAGTGAACTGGTCACGTCACCAATTAACTCGTCCAGCGTCTCGGCGAGGATCTTCAATTAAACAATTTACGGTTAAATCGAGCGGAATTTCTAGTAACGAGCCCGCATGTTCGTTAAGAATGATTCCTGCTCACCTACGTGGCGGTGGCCATTGAGGTGGTACGAACTACGAAGGCAGCGCGACGTGTTAACCTTTGATCAGGTACCACGTGGACCCACATACGTTGCACCTACTTCAATCTACAAAATTATGACTCACGAGAGGAACCCTGCTGCCGAATTTAGATCAGTCATAAAGCCAATTCTACAGACCCAACGGTAGTTAGCACCCGGTATAATGTGAATTCACGCATTCGATCGACACCGAGCTTCGTGGTATTTTCTATCTGGTAGGCTTTTTCTTGGACAACCGTGACTCATTCTCGTTACGATAATTCGTCCACGCGCTAGTTGTTAGCTGCAGCCAACGACGACGGTTTTTTGGAAAGAAGTTGTGACAAAAATAGAGCAGAATGATTGTGACATCAGTTTTAAATTTTAAAGTTCTACACTCTGAACTTTACACTTCAAGTTCCAAGTCCCAAGAAGATTCTAATTATTACCAAATTCAAAGCACTCAACTATAAAGTATAAAATCTGAAACAGAAAGCTTTGAGGTTTCACGCTCCTCGCAAAGTCTAAACCTCTTTTGGGGGGTTTGTGAAACTCTGAGCATTGAAGTTTCAAGTCTCGAACTTCAATTACGGCTGGGATTATTCGAATATTTTACAAGTATTCGAATGCTACGAATAGTATTCGAATATTTGAATATTCGAATACTATTCGAGTATTAAGTATTCGTATACTATTCGAGTATTAAGTATTCGAATACTATTCGAGTATTAAGTATTCGAATACTATTCGAGTATTAAGTATTCGAATACTATTCGAGTATTAAGTATTCGAATACTAAATATTAAATATTTTCACGCGTTTATGTTTAGTCATTCTCAGGTCCAGTATCAAAATTATTGGTTCCTTTTTAGTACATTTTAATAAAAGCATGTTTTTTAAAAAAAAATTTACTAGTATTCGAGTACTTAAATATTCGAATAGTATTTGGATACCTGGTTTTCGAATTATATCCGCCAAATAACTGAGCAACTGAAGTATTTGAATATTCGAATAGCAAAAAATTTTCAAACACTCCCAGCTCTAACTTTAATGAGTCTTTCTATCCCAGTCGTATGAATTTTATAGAAAGCTTGTCATCTTCATTTATAAAATATTGAAGTACCTAACCTACTGGGTCCAAAACCAAAATCTGGCAATGAAAATGAATTATTTATTGCATACAGAGTGTCATATTCTATTCCTTTGTGGTCACATTGAAGAATTGTCTGCGCCGATAGAGCCTGGTCATTTGTTTACGAAACGAAATATATCGCGCTTAAGGTGTATGGTGCAACGTTAATACGCAGCGGGTGATAATTTTTATTTACAACTTACGTGAGGGGCCTCACCTTCGCTTATTTCAGTCTGCGCCGATAGCGCTATCGTTTTCCACTTTATTTCCTTCGCCGACCACAACATCCTTTCATCTGTTCTCTTATTTTAATCCGACAACATGATCTTGTATGCTTACTATTCTTTATCGTCGACAAACATAAAAGTCCTTTGAAATCTGTTTCCTACCGGCTTTCTAATTCGGTCGACTACGAAGCAAAGATTCAGTAGAGGAATGCGTTAAAATTGCGAACTGGCAGCTTTCAAAACGATTAAATTGAAATTACGAAAAAGTGTGTAGGTAATTAATACTAATACTTTCAATTAGTGTTTGGAAAATCATCTGTTTTAGATAACCCCAAAGGAAAACTTGTCTTAACTAACTAAACATTAAATAATTCATGACCTTCTACTGCATTCAATGAACTTACAATTATAGAAAGTTAAATTCTTCTATGAAATCTCCTCAACAATTTCATATAAAAAAAAAACATTTACACCACATAATGTCCCCCTCCGTATCAAACAACTCTCGTAATAACTTCAACGACCTACGAGATATTCCAGCGTTTCCAGTTAAAAGAACCACAGTATAGTATTCTGCCCTCCTTAGTTAAAACGTCCTATCTAACATTTTTTATTTTTCAAGATATGTTGAAATATTTGAAGTTCCACATGTCTTTTACCTTTTAGGTAAAGTTTGAAAAACCTACGTGCTTCGTAATAATTACCTACTGTAGAACTTCATTATATGTAGTTTGTCGTAGCAGATCTAACAACTAACAATTAGTCAGAAAACATTTAAATATGCCTTAACAAAAGCCTTCTTAATGGTCAACGAATTTTTAAATATATGTACAACTATGGGAAAGCAATTCAAACAATTGCCCTCTGTTGAAAAGTGTACATTTGTAATTTGAATGCAAAAGAGGAATTTTGCCAAAACCCTTGCTTCTAAGTGTATAGTTTAGATACAAAATATGAAATGGTTCAATCCCCCCGCCCCTCTCGAACTCACTTATGTTTGCCGACAGATATTGATTTTCGTGAGGTCAAACACGGGCCAATGGTGAGTCTGAATACATACGACACATACATGATCGCGATCACGGATTTACCTAGGTTCTTTGCCGTTCATTTAATTTATTGTCGCGCCATTGATTGTGTCGTTTAAGTTTGCCACTTTGTCGTAGGCAGACAGTTTTCTATCCCTCTCAACTGAATTTATCCAAGTGCAAAATACACGAATGGTAATAAGGACTCAGGTAACATAACCCGAAAGTGTGCACAGAGACTGATTGTGAGCAGTGAAACAAGAAACTAGGAGAGCTTTAAAATCCTTACCAATACATCTACGCGAAAACAGATCTGGACGGAAATGATTTGAAGCACGAAACGAAGGATATCTCAAATAATGAATGTTTGTAGGTATAAATGACAAAATTGTTTTGCAACAATTCCCATATATTTAGCACGGATATTTTCCCTTCGTTCCAAACATTTGGGTCAAAGAAGGAAGCAAGGGATGAACCAAATGAGGACAAATTAGGTGCCAACTCAGACTTTTCGGACCTGCGCAGACAACAGGTGAGAAGAAATCGCAGTAGTATAAAAGAGAACTGAACAAGGTCTAAGCAACGAAGAAAGGGGGAAAAGATGAAAGGTAGTAAGTAACTAGCGACCAAGGATATTGATGATGGAGTCGCCCAGAAGTCATATTCCGACACACATTCGGCAGTTTACGGTGACGTGAAATCAGAGGTGAGTCGGATGAACGAAGGGGAGAAAGGGGGTTGAAAACGTTAGGGGTGCAACGCGGTGGGGCACAGCGCAGCGAGAGCGTGAAGGGGTCCAGAGAGAGAGACGGGACATGCTCAGACGCACATATTACGGCGCACGTCAGTATTTAAACACGCTTGATGGGAAGGTGGTGCACGAGGGTGAAATCGGGTCCCCATTGTGCTCAGGTGTGAGGCGTGTGCGCAGGGGGTGGATGGGGCGAGGGTGAGCTGCGGGGAAAGGCCGAGGGAGAGGAGGGTAGATTTGCACACGCGGCACGAGCCGCTCCAACAAAGGGATGGAACAGATTGGAAGCCATTCATTCATTCGGTTGCCCTGTATTTTTTCCCCGTGTTTGACTGGGAGAGCATCGTCGACCACCCTCCTGCCATTCTGCCCCTTTCCTTCTACCCGACGGATCTCTGACTATCGTGCTGTGCGCCTACAGGTACGGTCAACTACATACTATGTCCTTTTCTGCTTCTTTTTTTTTTCATTTACGCGTTGCAACGATCGCCAGGATTTCCCACTAAAAAGTATACCAAAAGGAAATCGTTCTCCTACATTTTCGAATGAGAAAACACATTATGTAGGTATAGTAAAGAAGTCGAATATTTGTTATTTTCTAATAACGCGTAAACAGGATTAAAGGATTAAAACATTGTGTATTTAATATTGTAGCGTTTTATTATAATATAAGGAGGATGGCAGGGTTGATGACTATTGTTCAAATACAAGGCGCGATCGAAATAATTAATATGAGCGACAGGAATTAGGGCTGGGATTATTCGAATATTTTACAAGTATTCGAATGTCACGAATAAACATCGAATATTTCAGTATTCGAATATTACTATTCGAATATTTCAGTATTCGAATATTTCAGTATTCGAATATTTCAGTATTCGAATATTTCAGTATTCGAATATTTCAGTATTAGAATATTTCAGTATTCGAATATTTCAGTATTCGATTATTTCAGTATTCGAATATTTCAGTATTCGAATATTTCAGTATTAGAATATTTCAGTATTCGAATATTTCAGTATTCGATTATTTCAGTATTCGAATATTTCAGTATTCGAATATTTCAGTATTCGAATATTTCAGTATTAGAATATTTCAGTATTCGAATATTTCAGTATTCGATTATTTCAGTATTCGAATATTTCAGTATTCGAATATTTCAGTATTCGAATATTTCAGTATTAGAATATTTCAGTATTCGAATATTTCAGTATTCGAATATTTCAGTATTCAAATATTTCAGTATTCGAATACTATTACACACCGTAAGTGTAGACACCTAATATGTACATAGTTTACGAGGAAAGTCGCATTTGCCCGTTGGCGATAAGTGCCTGAAATTTCAATAGTGTAACAAGTAGCGCGGTGGTGTGGTGATAAAGTAAGTAAACCTGCTTACATATTTTTTTTCATAGTTCATTTCAATTTATATACAAAATAATATGTCGCTTCTTTTTACACACATTGAGGTTTGAGGTTTCTGTTTAAGGCACTTAACGGGCAAATACGGCTTTTGTTGTAAATATCTCGTGAACTATTAGGTGTCTATATTTACGGCCGAACAGGGGTGAAATCTATCTTTCAATTCTCTACCTTTCCACGAAGTTTCATCTAAATCCTCATGTGGTTCCCCTGTGAGCCTCGCCTTTGCACCACACTGCGCATGTTCTGTTTCCTTTCTCTTTCTCTTTCTCCTTTTCTTTTTCTTGTTTTTTAAACGATAGGTATAATAAAGACGTTACATATTCCGCGTCGCGAGTACAAATGCAGTCGCGTGTATCAACCGCGACGGTACTCGTCGAATATTCCTAATAAAAGAGAAACTATCCAAAACAGTGTCGATCGTTCTCTTACAATCGAACCTGAGAGATTGAAATAAGTGAACGAGCACGCATATTAAAAGCCTTTTATCGTAACCGACTGCATTCGGAGTATTATCGAGCCGGGGTTGAAACCCCGCTGGATTCACCCTCCTGGCACAGTCCGAGTAGTTATATTACGCGCATCGACTTGTACAGTACCGTTCATAATTATTGGGATGACTGTGCGTGCCGAGGAAAGGAGGAATTGCAATTTTCATGCGTCTCTTGTATTTCAATTCTATTTCACAATCTGATTTGTAAAATCACAGGTGATAGTACCTATTCTCGGTGACGCTAGCTCGAGCCAATGGGCATGGAATGAAGATAAATTTGTTGCACAGTGCGTTCTTACTTTCTGACAGCTATCTCTATTTTTGCTTCCGAGGAACAGACCGCAGAATTTATAGAATGCAGAAACGATGACACAAGGAGTAATGATAACTATGGGCGGCGTTGTAGATATTTATGGTCGTGGACGAGATCGTATTAATAAATTGAAGACTTTGCAGCAAGAAGGAGGCAGCTACAAACGTATCAACTTTTGGAAAACTCATAAGCATAGTGTTAACAGAATATTGTTACATATACATATGTTAAAAGTATTTCACCCACTTAAAATCTACTCAGGTACATATGAACATAGCATTTAGCACCATTACTAAGTAATAATATTTTTTCTCTATTCGAACTGGGACTATTCGAATAATTTAATATTCGAATACTTTACAAGTATTCGAATGCTACGAATAAACTTCGAATATTTGAGTATTCGAATACTATTCGAATATTTGAGTATTCGAATACTATTCGAATATTTGAGTATTCGAATACTATTCGAATATTTGAGTATTCGAATACTATTCGAATATTTGAGTATTCGAATACTATTCGAATATTTGAGTATTCGAATACTATTCGAATATTTGAGTATTCGAATACTATTCGAATATTTGAGTATTCGAATATTTCAGTATTCGAATACTGATGTATTTCTTACATCAGTATTCGAATAGTATTTTGGTATTTGGATATTCGAATTATATTCACCAAATAATTGAGCAACTGAAGCATTCAAATATTCGAATACCGAAAAATTCGACAAATAGTCCGAGCTCTATTCTCTATGAACGGGTGAATTTTCAAAATTTGGAGCTGCCCCCTTTTTGCAGTAGGGTCTTCAATTTTACTCGGACGTACGAGAGTGCTGCGCCGGCTCAGCTAGCCTATAGGTAAGCCTCAAATTCTGTGGATCACTCATTTCCAGGTTAAACTCAATTTTTTATGCGGTAGACCCTTATGTGATGCGATAAAAATTACTCATTAAATAAGGAAATGTGATTAAATATTAAGTTAAGTCTGAGATGTTATTTAACTTTATTTATTACCCGAAGGAATATTTCCAAGTTCTCTGTTACTCCAAAACGAACATATCCCACGCGATATACATACGTTACACGAGTACTACAGTTTGCTGTACTTATAAGAATTATATCTGTTATCACATTATGAATTATTATCATACAACATAACCCAAACATTATAATTTCCAGTGATAGCAATAAGCACGCTTATAGCTAAACTAGAAATCAATATATTAACTGCCTTCAAAAACAATTTAGATAAATTTTACCGCAATAATTGCAGATTTTTAAACAAAGTGAAATTCAAATGCAGTGTATGCGTGAATAATTATGGACGGTACTGTATTATATCTATGTACATACCTACATACATACATTCGTGTTTAGGGAGGTGAGACAGACATAGGGTAGGGTGGGGTTGGTGGGTGAAAGAGGGACAGAGAACACGAGGGGGAGAGGGTGGTCAGGGGGGTAGGTTATGTTCTTTCCGCCTGCGTACCCATCTATTCAAGTTATTGCATTACTGGCTTAGCTTTGCTACCCCGTACCTCGAGCACGATGCGCAGCCACCCCATCGTCCATATCCAATATCCATCGACACCGCGGCTGCATTTTGCAACGTGCACCTTTCCAGAACGCGTGACCGCAATCCCGTTAACCTTTCGCTTCTCGAATCATGAAGGTGGTAGCCTTGGTAGAACCATACGCAATGGAAATGAGGAGCTTTCATTACATTTGTGTTATACTGAATACCTGGGTAGTTGGAGTTCAGTGTTTTTACGCCGATTCCTGTGAATTTTTAACTTACCTAATTTAGATTGTTGTAAATTACACTTTATATTACAAACTAAGAAACAATCCTTATTTTCTATCTATCGTGATTTCGTGTATGGCTGGGACTATTTGTCGAATTTTTCGGTACTCGAATATTCGAATACTTCAGTTGCTTAATTATTTAGCAAATATAATTCGAATATCCAAATATTATTCGAATATTTGATAAAAATTCTTTTTTCCAAACGAATATTATTCATCATTGATAAGTAATACGAACTTTACAGATACATCACGTAAACTGAAAGAAATGTTGGCTCGAATAGTGTTCGACTCTATTATGAGAATAGAGTATTCACGTTGGGCACATTGATTATTTATTGGGATCCGTTTATCATTGGAATCAGTTCCACGAGCATGATTCATCGAAAAATCAGGGTGCTTGCCGAGACACGCTTATTCGATCCAGTATATACCTAATACAAATCATTCCTGTAAACAGAATCGCGCGTGGATGCGCGTGCACGCGCTCGCATTTCATTACGCGATGCACGTCGCATCGGGCGCCTATACCGCACACCTGATACGCATTATGTATTTTGGTATCGTTAATGAAAAAAGTCACGAGGGATGAAAGTGTCTCTGAGATATTTCAGAAGGTTTCATAAATTAATCGAGGTCAGTAATCATCATAATTACTGGAATTAACAAGCGAAGAAAATAGAAATTGCACTACCTTTTGACAGTTTAATTTAAAATTCAATATCATCAACATTTAAATTTTACAGTGATGAGCAACCTTTTGTCAGAAGTGGGCCACAAGTGGAAACCTACTTCTCTATGCGGGCCACAATATTAAATACATATATATAACTAATCCAAGAATTTCTGACATTGATTTACAATAAAACGTTTTTTTTTTTAACTTTGATGTACTGTTTATCTAAAATCTAAATGACGTATAAATTACAAATATCGCACCTAATATTATCAAGCTCGTTCGTGAAAAATCCGATATGACGATGTTCAGGTGGGCCACGCGGCGAAGTTCAGGTGGGCCACATGTGGCCCGCCAAGTGCGTGTTGCTCATCACTGATTTAAATGAACATACCTGCCTACTTAATTATGAAGTAACCGTAAATCAAGAATTCAGGTACCTACGCTACCCCACCCCTACCGAGTGCGAGTGGAGAAATGAAATAAAATTAGTTCGAACGGCATTTCAACTGTCGAAAGGTTTACCTCATCCGCGCAAAGTCAGGACATTTACTCTACTCTATAGGAAGCTTCGTAATACCGACGGTCTGCGACCGAAATAAAGTGTTACGTTAAAAGCTATATCGAGGAGTATTAAAGTTACGGTGGCGGAAAACCAAACCGCACGGTCTATTGGCGAATGCCACGCGGGAAATATGATAAAATTACCGAGTGAGAACGATAAAACGTTAACGAATCCCACGATCCGTCACGTATCGACGCGAAATCTATTTTGCTATTCTACGAGGCCTGTCGAACGCGATAAAACACGGGTCGTGCCCATTGTAACGCGGCTAATGGCAGATTTATGGCCACTTCGCACCTCGTTTACGCGCCCCACCAATTAGGTACCGGCGTTCCAGCACCTTTAACTACTGTAAAATCCCCTTGACGGGCCACAATTACTTCAATTCTCAATACCTGCTTACACGGGTCGCTATTCCTCCGTCCCTTAATTTCTTATCTCACTCCACTGGCTACGCCAAGCTGCCGCTGAAAAACCCGCTTGTGTTGCGATGAACGGATGCCTTCCGACACTTTACCACTAAATGTCTTCTACAGAATTCAGCATCAGTACCTAAAACCATGAAACATTAGCTTCGATGAAAGTTCGTCATTTAAAAACTGTAGGGCACTTGTTAATATAGCAGGGAAACTGCTTTCCCTGCTATATCCTGAATATTTTGATGCATTAAACGTAGCCGAATCTGTTTCCCCGGCGAAATATGAAATTTCGAAGCGTCAACGTTGAAACGTCGCAACAACGATAAAACAGAATTAGCACGTGCGAAACACGTACATACCGCGTGTCTACATCGAGAAACTCCGAACGCATGACCTGGATAACTTTGATATGCTCGTGAATTGATGGGGAAACGTCGATGCAAATGCGGTGCAAAAAATGGCAAGCCATTAGAGGGACGTTGATAGTTTGACGGCGACTCGGTTGGAAATTGATATTCGAGACAGCTTGATAACGAGGGCTTGAAGCATTTAAAACGTTTATATTCATGTTTTTTGTATTCCTCGTTGTTGCAATCAGTGTTATTTAAAATCAAAGCTTTTCCTGCAAACTCTCCTTAAATTTTATCTTAGGTGAATCCGGGAGACGCGGTCGACCTAATTTAAAATGGCTATTAAAACTAATATAGATATTATTTAGTTTATCAAAACAAACCTATATCTTCAGAATTTTATGCTGATTCAGAAAAACTGGTCGATATTTGCTTTAAAACAATATTTATGTTAGTAGGTACCAACTATTGTTGTTACGACTACTTTACTGCTCGTATTAATTAGTGGTTTATTTATTCGATTATTGGAATAAATCACCTTTCATACTTATCAAGAATAATCTATCACAAGTATATTTGCAATGGACACCTTTTTGCCGTGAAATTCCATGAAAATATATATTTGGTTTCTCTAGGAATCACACTGTACAGGCTGTTTCACTACAGATGGCAATCCTTTTGGGGGATGGGGCATTGATTGCAGGGTTTTCTGTTTATTGCGTGTAAGTTGAACATTATACCTGCGGTTAAAAATAAGAGAGAAAATTCTGAGAAACTTAAACAGATAATTTACCATGAACCAAAATATTCACCATTTCGAGTATTCACCTCTATTTACCTATACCGTTAAGGAACTAGTTTCTGATCAGTTTAGAGGGTTTCCCGCTTTAATATTTATTTTTAACCTAATAAAACATTAAACCATAGACTTTTTTTTATACTAAAAGTTGAATTAATGTTTAAACTTTAAGGAAAAATTTTAAAAAGTTGAAAATAAGTATATAATTTAATTATTTATAAGGTATGAAATAATAAGGTGACTAGGAACTAGTTTTTGATCATCTAAAATTAACAATACTAACTGCTGTCACAGACAACACCTATATTTTTGAATTATCAGTTTTTATGTTAGTAATTATTTCAAGCAATTATTTATTGACATAAACTCAAAAAAACGACTGATCAAAAATTAGTGCCTGTTCAAGAACTAGTTCCTTAACGGTACTGATTCGTGTATTTCTCATCTCTCAAATCGTCACTTAACTTTCATTCAACTTCCATACAGTTGCCACCACAGTGTTAAGTATAAATCTCTGTGCATTAAACTGAAAACAGTATCCGACACATACGTAACAATGGAAAAAACGATGTCTGAAGAGACCCTAGGTAGGTTTAATGTGTTGCGTCTGCAAGGTTGTTTTAAACAGACGCGATTTACTCCGTTAATTGTTTGCCACTGCAGAGGAGACACGCGATAGGTTGGGAGAGGAGATTTCCTCGTGGGAACTGGTTGTACTCGAGCAGTCGAATTTATCGATGAGTCACGCGTGCGATCTGGCCGTCGCCACGTTTTTGCAGAATCGTTCTCCTGGAGGGGTAGGTATTGCGCGCGGCACAGGGCGGCGCGGCGCGGTGGCCCTTTGCACGTACGTACGTATACCTAGGCCATAAAATCTGGCCCGCATAAGGGCGTCGAGAGGAAGGTGCGCGGCGCGCTCGGTCTGGGCCCTCGGGCTGTCGCCCATATGGCGACCATCGACGTTATTGCCACACCGAGCCATAGGTAAACTACGCACACTTTTGTACTTTTTGTCTCGAGAGAGAACGCTGTCCCACGTTTTCGTTCGGGTCCACCTTCCCCACGGAACACGGTCTCGTTCTATAGTCCACTCGCAACAGTCCACTGCATCGTTGTCTCTACGGGGCCTAGGCAATGTGTAGCGTGTAGGCACACACCTACCGATGGCCACTCGAGTCTTCACTTGGCAAATTCTCGACGAACTTGGACTGGCTATCTCGTATCACATAAACTCACGAATGTTTTCTTTTTTATTAAACGGAATGTCTGCGTTTTTCTCTTATTAGATATCAACGCGGTACTCTTGCGGAGTGTTTCATCGCGAGACACATTAAACTTTATGGTGAGTTCTCTTGTAACGATGCGTCGATTTATGGCGATTGTCGCCTGTAAATCATCATTACCCATTGTAGTCCAATGAAATTAGAGTGAAATATGGCCAATCTATGGAATAATAACCAAGAAGCTAAATTTCGGTATGGGCCTTTCGTCGTTTTAAACAATATGTCGAAAGTCCTTATCGAGATGGTTTGTCGCGAATATCTCGTTATCTAACAGTTTTGCGGTAAAAATAGTTATTATAAAATTTATAGCTTTGGAAATTCTCTACAAAAAAGGTTCTAAGAGTTTTTTCGTAAAAGTAACCATTTTCATGTAGGAAGGCTTACAAAGCTTCAACCCTTATACTATTCGCAAGGGAAGATACCGAAGTCAGAAATTCAAAAAAATTTTAAAATCTGTGGATATGTAGGAGACGACCTCCTGAATACAACGCAATTTTGTTTGCTACCCAAATTCACTCCAAGAGGGTGCAATTGACCCCTGACAATTTTTCGATTTTGTGTTATTACTCGCGAACTGTAGGAAATACAGAAAAAGTCTAAAAGAGGATGAGCCCAGAACGAAAACCTTTAAACTAATGAAATTTAATTTACAAGTATTTTACGTCTGTTGTCAGTGAATATTTAAAAACTACAATATTAATTTTTTTTCACTGAAAAATATATGTAATAATCCTATCGATGTTACAATATTTCCTCCACACACGCATCCGCAATCGTCGCATATCTCGAGTCTCGGTTAAATTATATTCAAGTCCGAGTTTCGAACCTCCGTCGACAAACTGCCCTCCACCATTTTCTCGATGCTGTCTCATTGGAGGAGCTCCTTTCTCCCCCGTATGCGCGCCAGCGAAAAGGAGACGATTCTCCGATCGGGGCTCGCCGTTGCGTTGCTTTAACAACGAAACCCATAGGTAGCTATCTCGCATCGTCGAGAAGTTTATCGTGGCTCCGGAAACGCGACCGGAAGGGGGATGAAGACGTGCCGAGGTCTGCCGAAATGAAAGCAACGAGGGAGACACCTGAGTCTGAACACTCTGAACTGTGGTCCGAGTTGTTAATATGTCGCTTTTTATGGGCTGAAAGGTTACACAGAGTAACCTGCGCATAGGCGGTACCGCCGCAAAAAAGGAACCTTATGAAATCTGATTCAATTACCGCCGCATGGTTTCAAATTTCATAGGTAAGAAGGTAAGAAAGTGCTGCGTTCATTCCACGACCTCGTCGTCTTTTCGAATTGACTTTTGGCAACGTAGATGTCCCAATGAAGAATAAATTAACGCCGCTGTGTAATTTAAATATGTTAAAGTTTGAACCTTTTATAGGTACTGTACATTCGTTGGCATTCTCTTCTGTGATTATTCTACATATAATGCATATTAAATTATTGTAAATAATTATATTAAATTATCTTCTCGGTTATTTGTTATTTATATTAGAGCTGGGACTATTCGAATAATTTAATATTCGAATATTTTATAAGTATTCGAATGCTACGAATAAACTTCGAATATTTGAGTATTCAAATGTTATTATTCGAATATTTAAGTATTCGAATACTATTCGAATATTTCAGTATTTGAATACTATTCGAATATTGATGTATTGAAATACTATGGTATGAATTATAAATCAAGTTCTTTAGATTCATTTTTTTACAAGATCTTATTTATTTTCAGTTGTGAGTTCGTTAGTTTGTCAGGGCGAAATCTTGTAAGCTAATTTTTACCCATTTCAACATATCCGATCGGCTTGAAACTTTGCACAAATACGTAGTTTCGATGACAATACAATATTTTCTCCCAGTATTTCTTACATCAGTATTCGAATAGTATTTTGGTACTTGGATATTCAAATTATATTCGCCAAACAATTGAGCAACTACAGTATTCGAGTACTCGAATACCGAGAAATTCGACAAATAGTCCCAGCCTTAATTTATACAGGAGTTGCTGCAATAATCGAGGGAGAAATGAATTTATAACTTTTTGTAATCCACGCGTTACGCGAAATCAGATTACATACTCCTCATTAACACATTACCGGTTAAAGTTAGGTATGTTACAACCTAATTTCTATAGATACTGTGATATTGCCGTTAGAGAGTCGATGAAGTTTATTAAGCAGTACCTAGCAGTAACTAGGAATTCACCCAGTGATTATTAATCAACATCTAGCGAAGGGCGGACGATCGGCGCAAATCAATTCGCGTTATCGTCGCGATGCAAGCAGCCCCAATATTTTTAACGCGCGTCATGGATAAGCCACTGCTAGTATGTCATAGCACGGACAAAGCTACAAAGCACCAGTGTGTAATGTATCTCGAGGCTGGCGGGCAAATATTTGTTACGTTCAGATTTCTGTTTGCCGTGAGAGTGCCGCCGCAAAATAAGATAGGCAGTAAGGCACGAGTGCAGCTACCGACGTTCAATTCTCTTGTACTTTTTGGCTGGGCAATCAGCGGCGCACACACAGGAATCTTGAGACCCACGAGTGTTTACCTTCGAGTAAAGATCCTGTCGAACGAAGCGATTATGTCTAGGCCGTAAACATGGAGCAGCTTAAAACGTAATACCTTTGGAAGTTAAATCAGGAAACATTCGGACCCAATTTACTTAGAGTAGTAACCGTGTATTCACGAATGTCTTTACTCTTTAGACGAAGCGATTCTTCTTAAACCACAAAATAAATTAAAAAAAATTAAAACCGACTTCAAAAAAATAAAATTGCACTAAAAAGTATAAAATAATTTTTCTAAGAGAACTCTAAACTTTAAGTGCGCACTTTTGCCCCGCAATACTTTACACCGTAGGGTTTATACAAAAACCGACTTTTGAAAAACCGGATTTCGAATTCTACTATTCGCAAAAACCGGATTTCGAATTCTACTATTCGCAAAAACCGGATTTCGAATTCTACTATTCGCAAAAACCGGATTTCGAATTCTACTATTCGCAAAAACCGGATTTCGAATTCTACTATTCGCAAAAACCGGATTTCGAATTCTACTATTCGCAAAAACCGGTTTCCGAATTTTACAAATTTATTTAAAAAAAAAAACGGTTTTCGAAAACCAACAAACCCTAGTACACCGCGTGTAGACCTATACCTATACCTACGCTCGAGATGAACCTGTTTAATAAGAAGAGCAATAGAGAGAAGTTCTTTCAGAAAAAAACGCGGAGGGGGGGGGGCGATGAGCGAAGGAGAGAAGAGTAGAGGAGAGGAGAAGTGGAAAGCAACGGTCGTACTTCTCCCCCGTGTAATGGGAGTAGCTTTTTATTCTCGTCGGACGGGCGTTAATTCGTCGAAAGAATTCAAAAATTCGCGGGATGCCCCCATCGGAAGATGGAGACGGGTTTACGACCGACTGAGTTCGCGTGGATCCCACCCCGACTGGTTTCGCTTTTACCTGATTGATTGCGATCGGGAGGCTCGTGGAAGCGGGATGGCATCGTGGCAACGAAGAGACGCGGAGGCGGAGAGACGAAAAGGCGAGGAGAGAGCTGGCCGTTGGAAAGAAAGAGAATGGGAGAAGAGAGCGCACAAGTGGCGCACACATGGCGCACAGTTGTTCGAGAGGTCAGGTTTTTGTTCACGAGCCTTCAGTTTTACAGATCCGGCCGAGTTTCTGTGTCTCTATACCTATATACAGGGTGATCCACCTAACGCGAGATTCCCATCTCCTGTGATTACACGGCGGGGAGGGGAGGAGGAGGAAGGGGAGGGGGCTGGTTCGATGAATCGTGCAATCGACCATCGGGACATTTCACGATCTTCGATCGTGGTCCCCACGGCTGCTTTCGAATTGCGGCTGAAGGGTGGATGGAAGCTTCCATTCTGATGTATGCATTACGCGATGCACGATGAACAATGCGCTAACAAACTTTGCTCTTCAGGAATAAGATCACGGAACGTGATAGATTTTTGCTTATTCATTGGCGAGGAGGAAATGATACGGTTCTGTTGCGCAAACTTGACGAAGCTTCGAAAACAGAGAGCTGTAGGGAGGAGGAAATTATAAATATATAAATATGTACCTAGGTACTATTCATTCAAATTGACTTTGCGGTGTAAGTTTATTACTACGGAATACATATGAATAAAAAATTCTTTACAGATCTCAGTTACTAGACACTATAGTAGGAGCTACTTTATCTGTAAAAAATGTGTATTGGTGTTTGAAAAATATTTCTCGTTTCCGTACTAGAGCAAATTTGTTAATTACCTAGCTACTGTGAATTCGAATTGCAGGAATTGTAAAGATAATTTTAGTGTTTGAAATAAGTTCATCCGGAGTATAAGTAAATTTTCTTTGATGAATCAGCATGAAAAAGAATTTTCATTATTAGTCTGTCTCCAGAGTTACGCGCCCCGCAGCCCAGAGGATTTTCCAAGGCTCCAAGATTGAAAATACAAACTCTGTAAACAGCCCTATGAATCACCCTGTACACAAGCATCACGGGTAGGTATACGTACTACATACCTATCTATATGCGACGGTTGCGTCGGCCCCCATTCGCCCTGACAAATTGTCGAACCTTAGCGTTTACGTTCGTTTTGTATAGGTACCCAGGCTAAAGGTTGTAAGATACGGTGAAATTCGAGTATGGGGAAAAAACGTTGGCTTTCTAGGAGAAACGATAAAGAGCATCGACTATAAGTCACCCTCTCGTTCCTCTCGTTTAGCCATGAATCACTAACGTTATTTGTGTTACGAGTTAATGGGCGGACAAACTTTCGAAGTGATACAGATCTGTGATGGGAATTATATAGCAGAAATAGGATTGGACTGTGAATTTCTACAACTGATACGTGTACCTATGCCAGGGGCATCAATTGTAGGTAAATCCTACTAACGAGCCCCAAGATATTTTCTAATAGAGTTAAGTAGGTACTTAAATGTGCCTGCGCAATTTTTCGTTAATTAAATCCTAAAACAATTTCCTACTAAGTACTTGAAGAAACCCAAGTGTATACAAATACTGTTCGAATATTTAAGTATTTGAATACATTATAGTATTTATTTTTTAAAACAAGCGTACTAAAAGTGTACTAAAAAGGAATCAATAATTTTTATACCGGACCAAATGACTACCTGAGAAGAATTCCCCCATATGACTAAACATAAACACGTGAAAAATAGCTTACAACATTTCACCCTGACAAACTAACCAACTCACAACTGAAATTAAATAAAAGCTTGTAAAAAAATGAACCTAAAGAACTTCATTTATAATTCACACCATCCGTTATTCGAATATTTCAGTATTCGAATACTATTCGAATACTGAATACTTAAATATTCGAATACTATTCGAATACTGAATACTTAAATATTTGAATACTATTCGAATACTGAATACTTAAATATTCGAATACTATTCGAATACTGAATACTTAAATATTCGAATACTATTCGAATACTGAATACTTAAATATTCGAATACTATTCGAATACTGAATACTTAAATATTCGAATACTATTCGAATACTGAATACTTAAATATTCGAATAATAACATTCGAACATTCGAAGATTCCAAGTTTATTCATAAGATTCGAATACTTGTGAAATATTCGAATATGAAATTATCCGAATAGTCCCAACCCTATTTAGCACAGGCACGGATAACTAAGTTAAGTGTAACATAGGCAACTGTATCACGGAGCGTTATAATTGATTTCAGGGCACGTGAATGAACAATGTAAAATTTTTCCAGAATTTTGAAGTAGGCATGTACTTAGGTACACCTATACGCAACTGCCTTACAGCCTACAATTAGTTGGAGAGGCTATGATTCATACAAAATTCAGACAGCTCCAATGAACTCATCGATGGTATCGAACAGGGTAAAGAAACAGGCCAACGCGTCAGCCATTCGTGAAGAACGGTAACACAAAGGAGCGCGTTATCTGAACAAGAAGAGCGCGCAATCTTTGGTAAAACACGATTGACCGTCGGTCTCTAGAACAATAATCGACAAAGGAACGCCTCGGCCGCCAGCGAGTTACTTCGCGTACTACAACGTCCCGTCTCGTTCTCCGTCTCCCGAACGACGAGATAAAAATTCAGCCGTTATTTCGAAGAAAAGACTCACATCAAACTAGATCACGTTGAATTGGAGAAGTCAGGCCGAAGCCAGACGTCTATTATACATATCTCCGCTGATTAATATACGTAGGTATAGCTGCGGAATGTAGATAAACGCGTTCGGAAGGGACCACGTTATATTCTAAGTTAAAGTACCAATCTTACAGCGCGATAAGTTAGGTAGATAAACCTTTCAAGTCAGATAAACGAAACACCCCGTTTTTTCGAATGCTGTATTCGAAAGGGCCGTCGAGATGGGAGAAGTGAGAGAGACAGTCGTCGAATAATCGTACTAACGAGTATGCACGGCCGTGCGAGTAGTACGGTCCTTCCTCAAATTTCCCCGCTACGCTGAAAAGGCAGAGATCAATACGGGAAAGGTATGTAAACATTAGCGAACAGTATGAAACAGAGGAAGCTCCCTAAGTAAATCCCAGAAGGGAGATTCTCTTTTCCCCCGCCCAGAGTTCTCTAAAAACCGCGTACAGATGTCGGTATATATTTAGATAGTAGGTAGGTACCTACGCGCACCTTCGCAATAAGTGGACGCTAAAACGCGATCGAATGCGTGGCCAAAGTCGACGAAACCGCAAACGTGGCACGCGGCGACTTATCTGCGCGAGTACGTCGGAAATCCGTAGCCTCTGTACCTACACCCGGTGATTCACTCTTCTATTGTCCGATCCGCGAGGAAAGAGAAGCGAGAGGGAGAGAGAAAGAGTGAGTGAGATGGGGAGAGAAAGCGGAGGGAAGAGAGAGAGTGAGAGAGAGAGAGAGATAGAGAGGTAGAGGGACGGAAAAAAACAGGGTGGAAAGATAGGCAAGAACGCGTGCAGTCTGACGTTCGTAGTTCAGTCGAGACTCGGCTACGCCGAAGATAAAGGAACACGGTTGCGAATCACGCCGCGGTGGCGCCTAATGGGCGGCAACAAAAAGGGAAACGGTGTGGTCACCACACCGCGCCGGTATCAGGGAATTTCCCCTCCGAAGGGGGATACGCGGCCCCACCACGCCGCCCTCTAGATTCCCACTCGATTATCGTCGGCCGAGCTCGAACACGCTCGGTGATCTCCGCATGGTTGCTGGACCCGCCGCGTCGCGCCGCGCCGGAGATCGCGCAGTGCCGTAACCACGGACGAGTCTCCCCTTCTTGTCTGAGTTTCTCCTTCATCGTCCGGAGAGAGCAACGATCTCGCATGCTTAATCGAAACACTTGACGCGTCACGGGTGAAACGTGAACATTTCTATCTCTGTTAAAAGCGAACAAGGAAATCACATTTCTCGAGAGAATTTAATCCCACGAGAAAGTACAATGATGCTTGGTGAATACGGCGGTTCGTACTCCGGCTTTTCTCCTTCTTTACTTACACGTGGCGCTTTTACTGATCGGTAGAAACGTTTATGTCTATTAAGTAGATACGTTCGCAGTATACACTGCTCTATAGTGAATTTTTAGTGATTTACGTCGCATCGCCCTCTGGGTTTCTTCCTGCAATTCTATAATCATGTTGCGGAAGTGGAGAAGTATTGGCGAGGCAGTTTAATAACTGTGAAAATTCCTGAGCTTTAGATCAACGGAATCGTGTAAAGACGGTAGTGTACGGAACGAGGTTCAACTCGCGAGATACCAAGAAACTCAACACCTCGAGACGTGATCTTTGAGAAAGAGAGGGTCGGCAACTATTGGCTCTAATTGGCCAGTGCATCGTTGAATGGAGTAGGTCCGGCTATGCTTTCGCTCGCATATAAGTCCGACTTTAAACGATCGTAGGCCGACGCTTCTCGTTTAGCACTTGTGCACTAAGAAAACTGTGTACATCGAGGATCCTCTCACACTTGTTCACACGCTATTCTAATATCAAAGCTAGTTGCTCTGTTCAGAGTAGAAGCAGAGAATTTCTATCAGCGTTTAGAAGAAAAATGATGGTACAGTAGAATTCCAATAATCCGGCACTGTCCGGAATGATTTTATTCGTAAAAAAAAAGAACTCGGTGTGTGAAGCAGGTGAACATACCAACACTGTTTAAAAAGACTTATTAATTTTACACTTTACGTACTCTATATATATATATTTTTGTTAATGTATTACATTGCTATAATAATTATGGTCTTTTCGCAGATTATTTTCTTCATTTTTACCGTCTTACAGGTGTAATCCAATAACCCAGACTGCCTGTGTCCCGCGCATGGCGGATTATCGGAAATCTACTATAACTGAATTAATGATTTATGTTAAAGATCGCATAATAAAAGCAAATTTTTTCCTGAAAGCATTCTGAGCATTGCATTGCGCATGAAGAATACGCGAAACGTATACGGTAATTCTTCCATCTGTTTCGATTCTGAACGGACATATTACTATCCCACAAATTAATTTTCCGGCCAATTCTCTCCTCATACTATGAATCAACGTTTATGCTCGTCAAAGAAGATTCAGTTAGGCCTTTTGCTCACATTGGGAGTGAGGTGGGTGACGCTAAATAACTCGGGCTTCTGTAACTCGATATGTAAGTTCGAGGGCACAATACACGAGTTTTCAAAACAATATCATCTCGTAGGATAAATGATTTCGTTACATACATTCTCCAATGGGATCGCAATAAAATTCTACAAAACTTGGTATTATCTTGTTAAAATGACCAACTTCCATAGGCCGAAAAGTATATTCTCCGTAACACCCTCGATTGTTGCAACATTCAGGTTTCATTGAATCTGTTCAGCGAGATTAATAAAAACAAGCTCGTGCTAATTTACGAATCAACAACAATCCTGACGACACGAGGCCGTATCAGACTTTCATCCAACGTGCATACACACCTACGTACATGTACATACGCCTGCCCCTAAATAATCGTTCGATGTCTCTCGCTGAGCGAAGCAGCGCTCTCCCATCTCTTTCGGACATTGTTTCGAAGCGGTCCTTCCCTTTCATTCAGTAATTCGCAGGCAGCTGCACACTAATAATAGTATCGGATACTGCCGCCACTGCTTGCCGTCTCTGCTTTCGTCGCGACTGTAAGTACATTAGCCGTCAATATCGTCGTTTCCGACGATAAGCTACCTTGCCTCTCTCTGCGCTCCGTACATACATACATACATACATACACCCGCATTCCTCTGTCATCTCTTTCTCGCGACTATGTACTATATATACAGTGAGTAACGAAAATATTCGGACACATTATAAAATCGCATAACTTTTTTCAAATTAATCCAAACGACTTGAGTTTTTTCCAGAAGCCAGAAGGATTAGTTTGCTAAATGACGTGTTTCGTCGTTTTGGAAAAAATGCACTTGATCGGAATAGCAAAAAAAAAATAGTAACGGTCGTTTTTAAAATTTTTTGTGGGCCTGTAATGAAAATTCAAAAACCCCGTTTGTGGATTGATGTAAGTGGTATAAATGTCTAAAATTTCGTTAAAATCGGTTAACGTAGCTCTGAGCTATAAACGTTTAAAGGTCGCGGAATAAGGGCGAAAATCGCTGATTTCAGGAGTTTCCGATTTTCCCTAAAACGACATTTACTATTTTTTTTTTTTTTTTTTGCTATTCCGACGAGACGACTGTAGAATGTCGATGAAATAGGACAATAATTTACGACAATATTTACTGTAAATCGGGTTGAAAATTGAAGTCATGACATCTGACCAACTCTCCCGAGGTGCCAGAAGAAGTGGTTTTCGTCGTTGGCAGAGACCACTCACATAATTATTCACCGAAAAATAACAAAGAAGAAAGCTAAATTATTTATAACTGAATACAACTACAGATTCATTGATATTCAACTTGTTTACGCTAAACAAGTAAAGATCACATCAAAGAAAAAGTGAACTACCTACTGGCGAATAGCAAGGCACATGAATATAAAAGTGAATAAATAATCTAAATAAACAAAAATAATAATAAAAAAATCATAACTCGACCATCTCTCCTTTCTACAGCGAGAGATATGGCTAAATACTTTGGCTGCATCGTCCTTCAATATCTCTACTATCTCATCATCCCAAACATTAAAGAAAACTAAACTTAGAAGTATATTTTAAATACAATTCTGTACACCGCTGTTTGACAAAGAGGTTAAATGTAACCCCAATTTACCTTTCATAACCTATAAATCCAGAAAAGCTTAGAAGCAAGCGAACTGACGCTATTCATTCAACTGTTTGGCGTCTACAGAAGTAATTAGTCTGCACTTCAACGCGTTTTTACGTATGGAGTCTGAAATATAGCGACGCGACCAACTCTCCGGCCCGACCACGTCTCCCCGATTTACCCTAATATGAGAAGAATGACTTTTGCCATTATAACGACTAGTTAAGAAAACAAGCAATGTTTAGTTAATGACTTGGAGAGCAGAGAAAATGGATTTATTTATCAAGCCGGATGAAATGAACGTTGCGAATGGTTTACCTATTTGACAATAAATGCGCGTTAACGTTCACGCAATCCTCGGTTTATTTATCGTTATTACTATTTCCGCCAGGAAGGAGACGATCGAATGGAAAATTTTGTCGATACCGATGCGCGCGCCGCCGGCGACGTAGGTTGCATCGCAAATAAAAGCTTTTTGTCTACTTCGAATGTATTACATACCTCATGGCGGTGAAAAGTCAAGGGAATGAATGAAGATAACCGCACACGCTACGGAACGTTATCTCACCCCCCGAGTTCAAGGTATTCGAATCGTGTGTTGTTATTGCAAACTACCATACAAGATCTTCTATACCCATGAAATTACATACAGCAATGAAATCAGCAAATGAGAGGTTTAATATCGATGAGAAAAGAATTCTAAACTTGCCACCCTTTAACGATTATATTATTATCATTTAAATGTACGAAACTGAGACATGCTAGCAGTATCTGAGGCAGAAATGTTAATGGAGGTAGAGTAAGCGGACAGTAAATCTATTGCAGGACTTGGAGAATGCTGCACCCAACACGTGAAGAGGAAGCCGTAGAAGTAAATACAGTATCGACGCAGCACGCATCCTTCCTTTCGGCAGATAAATAGCAAGGCAATCACGCGAGTGAGCCAATGGGCCTAAAAGATACCGAGTTTCCGGTAAACGAATGCGCCACGATAAGGAGCTCCGCCGCGATCCATAAACCGCTATTACTGAAAACAACAACGCCAAGTGCGGCGGTGTGTCCCACCGGCGCGTCGTCTCCACGCTACCGACAAGCACCCCGCTCGTGTCTCGTGGATATTCCGTAGCGCGAGATCGATAGCGTACAGGGCGCCGGCACCGTTAGCTACGTTCCTGACCTTGATTGCGGCCGACGCACACGCCGAGATGCGACGCAGGTAGGGGATGTGGCGACGACACGGGTATAGACGAATATATAGTTCGCACGAATCGCTCGAGGATAACATCTCGTAGCCCAGGGAAGGCTAGCAGCCTGCGAAGGCGATAGGAGAAGGGTGGGGATGCAGAGTGTAGCGAGAGTGGGAGAGAAAGGGGGATAAGTTGGACGCGTGGAGGGGGGTTCCAGCGTGTCCGTCATAACGCATAGAGGGGGTGAACAGGAGAACGGTTGGAACGGTTACGGGGAGAGACAGACTATGGAGGGAAGAAGCGGTGGGAAGCTGTGGTGGGGGCGGTCGAAGAAGGCAAGGGAGATGAAGGGAGAGAGAAGGAGCATGGGGGCGGTGGCTGCTCCGCTACGGCCGCCATCACCATCCGTCCCATCCTATAGTAAACTCCGAAGCAGCAGTCCCCAATCTGTCTCCATGTGTGTTAGTTAGGACCGTGTTTTACCGGTGCTTGCTACTTCAAGCTGGTAGTAACACCGACATTTCTGCCTTGTCCGCTCTCTGCGATGCCCTAGCATCGGCTCCCGATACCGTCGCACTTCCCTCGTTCCTTTCTTCTCTCCGTCTATTTTCCCCGCTATTCTTTCCCACCGGCTTGCCTCCTTAAGTGTGTTTTGCTTCTGTGCGTGCGAGAACGTGTACCGCGAATGAAAAGAATCGGCAGAGAAGAAGGAGAAGGCGGCGGAGGTGGCGGAGGAGGCGGCAGAAGAAGAGCAGCGTATCGCTTTCTATACGGCCCGTTTCCAAGGATATAACCGGTGCGCGTTGTCTTCCTCTCTTTTTCGGCGTTCCTTTCTTTTATCCCGGTTCACGCGAGAGAGAGAGAGAGAGAGAGTGTAGTGTGATTAGTTGGGAAGTCGCCAGTGGACCGCGTCGTATAATTCGTTCCTCGATATACTTACGCACGCTTCGACGGATACGAGGCGAGACGAGACGTCGGGACGGTCGTTTGAAGACCAAGCGAGAGAAGAAACGGGAGCGACACGAGGGAGATTGTCAGCGAGACCCTTTGTGCGGACGGGAATTAAGTCGCCTCTCAGACGAATCACGCGAAACTCAACGAATGTATGTGCAAGCGGGGCGTTTTTCGCTGCCCGACAAACAAGGCCGATTCATTGCCCAGCTTCTTTGAACGATCCACTGAATCTCTCGATATTCTTTCGTGCTGGTCATCCTGGAATACCAGCAACGGACGTGGAAACATCAAACGGACCTCAGACGTGTCCCACCCAGTCGGTCCTCTCGAATCGTCGCCGTGCTCGTGGAATCGTCACTTATCGGACGAGGGGAACGAAGGAACGGACGAACTATCTGTGGACCTCAGCGCTGCCACCCGCTGGAATTTCTTCTGTCGTCGTCTGCACATAACCGCTCTCATTCCCTCGTTTCTTGGTGACCCTCTGTTCTCCACCTCGCGCCTCCCCTCTCCCTGTTATCATTCCACCTCTCTCTCCCGCACTCTCTCTTTCTTCCACTACCTCGCGAAAGGCTTGGCTCGTTCATCTATTTTATATCGAAGAAGAAACGTGATCAACGTTCCCGTGTTTCGTTGAACTCGTCGTGTGCGCGAGTGACACGGCTGTTTTTAATGTTCGCCGCGGCCAGTGTCGGTTCGCGTTGCTGCTGGCTGTCCGGCCTTACGGTTGCACGTTCCCGGGTGCGTGGACATCCGGAGTCGAGGGACGATCATCGGTGAGCAAGAAGACGCAACAGTGGCACACTCGCTCGATCTCCCCGCGCAATCAGCCACTCGCGCGCTGGAACGTCCCGAGGAATTTCGTCCTGCCGTTCGAGGCTTGCGACGTGTCGTGGCTGACCGCTTCTTCCCTCCGTCGTTCAATTAAATCGTCATCGTGGTCACGATCGAACGTCCAGCGGCACGTAATTCGTGTCTACGCCTCCCCGACGCAGGAACGGGCGGTTGGTTATCGTTACCTTCCTACCGTCACCGGCCACGTATTTATCAAACGATTGGGAAGAGAAACGGGGAGGAAGAGTGCAGCCATGCGACGCTGTACCTTGAAACGTCACAGATCACGTTGGACGAACTCTTGAACGGTATCACTGGACGCGCTGCGGCTGCCGAAGTATCCAACCTGGCTGAATCGTCGAACATACGCAAGACGTACCTCGGGGAGCACTGGCTCGCGCTCACGCGAATATGAGCATGACTCTCGTCCGAAATACGTTCAAAGGTAAGCCCACTTTCGTAACCTATAGGCGGGCACTGTAACGGTCTCTTCGGTTCTCGCGGTTCGCGCTACTCGCGACTGCGCACGCACCCCTGCGGAATCGTTATTTTTTGGAGGGCGTTTTCAAAATTCTTAGCTGCTACCGTAACGCGAGTATTCTGCTCATAGCAGACACAGTAGAGTTTAACAACACTGGATGCATGTTCTCCTTAAAAATCTCTACGTAGAACTTTTTACTCGTTTTGTTACGTTTAAAAACATAAATGATAAATAATCATTGGAAACGATGTCGATGTTGTATCGCAATCAATCGATGTTACGTCAATTATTATAGGATTACTAATTTACGAACTAGCAAGGTTGAAGGTTGATAGAAATGATTTCTGCTTGTGGCTCTCTTCGTAAATCGCACGCCTGTTTGCCAGCGCGCGCGCCCTTTCCACGCGAGTGTACCCGAGTGCGCGTTGTACTTAACACGCGCGTGTATTCAACGCGTGCGCACACGACGCGTGAGAATACTTATTATCTATTTTTCGGCGAAGTAACATGAATTTAATGGTGATGCAACTGTTCACATAAATTCGTGTTTAATATTTTATCATTGCTTTTGTCTTTTTTTTTATTAAGCTTTCTTCGTTCTCCGTACAAGTACGTGCAATGATACAACCGACACGAGGTTCACTTTACGACAGGTTAACGCGATGACGCTGTTACTGCGCTTTGTCCACGAGCATGGGTTATCGACAATTTTTATCGACGATACTGCAACAAATATTATGGCGTAGATCGGCTTTGCGTAAACCGCGACGTATAACTTTCGAAGCCGAAATATCGTAAACAGTTCGTGGAAGGCATCGTCAAAGGAGCGCGTTGAACGGGCAAGTCCCGCGCACGTGCATCTAAACGCGGATGCCGCGTTCTTCGGAAAGTGTTTTTTTCGTACCGAGACTTATAGGCTTTCGCAACATCGCGTTGATTCGTGCACATTTTTTATCGCGGGAATATACTAGCGTGGTCGCGTCACCTACCGATCATCGACAGATTTTCGTGATTCACGGGCGTAGAGTTCGTTCGGCTGAACTTCAGACTCAACGCGTACATAAAGCTGGGTTTACATTAGTCCAGTCGCTGGATCCAGTGAGTGGTTTGACTGGATTATTCCAGTCGCTGGATCCAGCGAGTGGTTCGACTGGAAATCAGGCGATATCTTGATTATTCCAGTCGTTTCTGAACCGTTGAAAGTGGTAGAGTGTAATAATAATAGATTCACGCAAAAGAAGGATAAAAAAACATAAAAGTAGATTTTCGATCCAGTCGAAATCTGCTGGAATGACACCACTGTACTGGAATGAACACACTGTTTTACATTATTCCAGTTCTAATCCAGTGCTGTACTGGATCACTGGACTGGACTAATGTAAACCTTAACTACTATATACGTACTTACTTTCGTGCTGTGGATGCGCGAAATGTTTAGCTGTACCGCTCGCTCCGCGACGGCCGTTTTGCTCAAGCGCCGTTTTACGCATTTCCAGGCCGAAAATCGCTTGACTCTTAAACTGCCGCGTGATTTTTCTCCGTATACCTAGCTCTGCCCTCTTGCTAAATTGTGAAATGGAACATAAAGTTTCGTTTAATTACTACTAAATATGGAAAGTCAATGAGTAAAAGTTTGCTCCTATCTAAATTTTAAGTTTCAATTAATCGTTATTTTAACGTACTTTGAACGTAACTCTAAGTTTTATTCAAAATTTAACTTAAACTACTTTCATTAAAACTTCATACACAGAGATACGTACATAGATAAATTGTGACAGAATTCTGCAACAAAAGGTGCCACGTTTCATTTGAATGAAACTTTATTTCTACAACACAAAGCTTCAAGTTTCATTGAAGTATTATTAATTATTGTTGGAGAAGGAAAAACACAGCAAGCAATGAGCACTGCCATCTAGTGGCACTGCCATTGAACTGTATGAATATGTGTGGTTCACGGTTTGAGGTATAAAGTGACCGTATTGTGTGTATAGTAACTTATAGTACTTATAGGTTACAACACGACACGAATAACATGCGTGACTTTTATTTGATGCTTAGCTTAACATTTAACTGTGTGCATTATCAACTATATATAGGGTAAAGAACGCAATTACTGACACCTGACCAATTACTGTCATGTTAAGCTATAGTACTTAAAATAACGAATAAATAAACTATAGAATATAATTTATAGCATAGATTATAGGTTGAATTACATAATTATATTGGTGTATGACTTTACAACGTTTATTTATTTGTTATTTTAAGTAAAATAGCTTAAGGTGACAGTAATTGGGTTCTTTACCCTATTTTCTTTAATCTTTTCCTTTAATTTTCTATCACCTTTAAAACTTGCAAAAAATTTCAACAACCAAATTCATTTATTTGTTTTCGATTAAAATCAAACACAATCAGAGTTAAATAATTTTCTTTACAATAAAGGACTTCAAGGTTCATTTAAATTTTATTCGTTAAAGTGATTCATCGAGAAAATTTGACATTCAACGCGATAATGCGGGAACATTAGTTTTAATTCTTTGTATAACATTTTGGTAATTAATCGGGAGGTGCGTGGAAAAATCTTTTTGTCAGGTCAATTTACATAAATTTAGAAACGCTATCGGTAATCAGATCTCTGTCTGATTGCGTTCAGCAGAAACGTAACTCGACACCCAGGAAGCCAAGATCAGCGCGAAGCGTTCCTTCGTGAATTAGTATGTACTGCTGTAAGTATATCCGATATACCCAAGTAGTCTACGGACTTGAAGCGGCGGTGATTACTGAATAAGCTCGCGTCGGAGTCGTGCCCCGCTCGAAAATATTTACCGATACAAAGTATGGAGAGGCGGAAATTGCGAGTCTATTTTTGAGAGCAGGTAGGAGACCGTTGACGCGTTTTCCCGACAATCGCGTCGCCAAGTCGACGAAAGAATCGTCGCGTCGTGTCACCAACAGCCACTCAATCGATTTCGAGTTTTCTGATGAATGGAGGCTGTAACTAGACTATTAGTTTACTTTACATGAGTATGTACCTCGTTTATCGGTTTTCCAGAAAACACATAAAAAAATCTTTTGATACATTCAGTATAAATCATGTCTCAAATGACATAGGCATTAATTATTGAAAAATAATTGAATACAAACTATAAAAAATCGTCCTATCTTCAATAATATGTTTCTAAAAATTATATTGCAACAATTTCTCTTAATTTTAATAGCACATCATAAGAATTATTAATTAGATTGATAAATAACTTTTCTTTTCTTTCTTGAGAAGTTTGCTTCTCTTTGTTTGCGATTCACGTGTTTTCACACCTACCGGTTGTGAAAGTTTGATTACATACATACGTAGGTACTACATGTACGTGTGGGATCTAGGGTTCTACAGACATGTAGGTACTTGAGACTATGGTCACTTGCAATGTAAATTTTATTAGGTTTAATGTAGGTGAATTTGTAATATTTACAGCTGCAATATATTGCTATTGGTAGAGTTGCCACCCGTACTTTAAAATAAATTATCTTACGTCGTTATAGGTAAATATACTCTATACTTTTGAATAACAGTAAAGTACGCGAAAATACTTTATTTCACAATTAATGATATTACGTGAAATGTAACGCAATATTATTATCTTCTATCTGTTCCCGCCACTTGAGCATTTTCTGAGAGAGTTTTCTCTGTCATGAATGTGAAGTGGCGAGTTGAAAGAAACAAGGCCTCTCTCAATCTAATAAAAACGAATTATTTATATATTTCAATATGAATATTGAGTGCAATGATGCCATTGAGATATTTCAAAATAATAAACATTTACTCTGTAATGCTAAAAGCAATAGAAAATATGTTTGGAAGAAATAAAAACTAATAAGATTCAAATATACTTTTAATTTGTTCAGCGTACTTTTCTGTAAAAAAGGTGGCAACCCTAGCTATTGGTGCAAAATAGTGGTATGTGCATACATACTTTTAATTATAAAAAAGTGTAGAAAATAATACGATATCAGCTGCAATGCCTAGGGTTATACGGGATAAGCCGGACAATTTCTCCCCATAGGAAGTGAACGCGTGAAAGTGCTACGCTTGAGACAGTACTTCCGGTGCCAATCATAGATTTAGTGTTGTAATCGAGTTATACATAACAACATTGTGATCTGAAAGGCAATATAAATACTCTGTGGTGGGCTTTGAGAATAATTAATTATACAAGTAAAGGATATTTAATTAATAAAACATATGTTTGGTTGTCAAAGATTTCAGTATCTGTATCTCAACAGATGTGATTTCATTGCGTTGTTCAGTATTAGAGCATTAAAAATGGCAGTATGTATAGGTACCTACTTATTATATCTATGATATTTTTGAATGCCAGCTTTCGGAGCACAAGCTTGCAATATTGTTGGAATATGACACCTTTCGTACAGAAATGTCAAATGTTGTCCAAAGGACAAATCCCTTAGATTTCTTCTTCTAAAGTTAATTGAACAGCAGCGTGTGTCATTTGGCTACAATAAATACAAGGAAAATCTTGGTGCAGCACTGCTCCCAGTTAAAGACTTGCGGATTATCTCGCTCCCCACTTCCACACATTTTTCGTTTACGCGAGGGGGATTAAGGGGACCCATCACACGCGAGCTCTTGACGTTCGAGAACTGAGAACGACACGCTCGGCGCTCGTAGATGTTATGAACTACTGAAATTTTCAAGTTATCTCTATGTAAGTGGTAACAATGGATTCCTGCGACTTTCCTAATCAGAATAACTTCTGTAAATCATTTCTGCATTCCGTAGCTTTAAAGATAGTTCGAATGACGTGGTCTTAAAATAGAAAACTTCAGAATACATCAGTTAGTACATGATTTCGTCGTGGAACAGTTCAGCCATAAAATCCGGTCAACCATTGATAGATTCGCTACCTTACTCCCGTTAGAAGCTCGCATGGTCGGGACCGAACGCGAGCTGTTAACCGGGCAGCACCTCTGTACATTCAGAACTCGATAGAGTTGCTCACCTCTCAGCGTCTATGAAAATACGAGATTGTGATTTCAAAGACATTGTAATATATAACACCTATTTAATTGACTTAATCTATTGCTACCCATGTGAAACGCGCGGCTCATGGTCTGTTAACCCCAATGTCAAGGTACTCATATCTTCATGACAATGGGAAATTAGACCTGTGGTCATATGCCATTTACCTATCATTTGAAACTATCTTTAAAGTTGAGAGTGAGCCGCGACGATGTTAGATCGACCACTTCAAGTATCTATGGAGGAGAACGTATTAAATTAATCCTCGTCAGTCGGTAGAGGTGCAAATGTAAATTTTGCGTTTTTAAATTGCGATAACCTTTTTTTGTGACATATCTAAATTTTTGGTCTAAATTACATAAACCAAATTTCAGAAAAATATCTCTGCTCCCTTCCAAGATAGAAGGTCGAGTCGAGGGTTGCATCCATAACATCGGCATAGGCACAATTGCGCCCTCATACATTCTGTATGAAGATTTTTTAATGATAATGCAATTTTATTATAAAAAAGTAAAAAATAGATAATTTACATTATGAAAGAAAATTTTTGAATTTTTTTTATGTATTTTTATTTATTCATTTATTGTACAATTTATACCGATAGTGAGAATATTCGTATAAAATATGTGAGGGTGCAATTGTGCCTCAGTCGCCTGCTAACGTTGTAAAATCGTGCCGCCTGACGAGGGTTAATGATTTTCAGATCGTCCTATTCTACAGTATGCATCGAGCACCACAATTAAATTCCTCAAAAGGGTGAATTTTCTTAAAAATTTGGGCGACGCGGCGCAAGGTTTTGAAAGAACGGTGAAAAACTCGGACTACAGTTCGTGGCTTCCCCTTGTTAGACCAGCGATGACTCGAGTCCCTTATGGGCCTTTGCCCCCCTCTACGCACCGTATTTTGTTGGCGTGGAACGCGCCTACAGAACGCAGCATCAGTCAGCGTCCATGTGTACATATTGTGTATAGCAGCGTAGGCAGAATGGGGGAAGGTGACTAATTGTAAGTTCTAGAGCTTACAATTTAAACACCTTTGCCTTAAACGTAACATCATACTCCCGTATTTCCACCATACCAAGAAGGTCGTCGCACTTGAAAGCGTGAATGGTATGCGCACCGACCAGTTCGCAAAATTCGAAAACCTCGGAATAAATACATACATGTATCTTGTAGTTCGCCGAACGCTTTGATCGGTCGCGTCAATATGTTTGAGGAGATTTCATGATATTCTTCTGTTGATTCGCGTGCCACCTATGATGTAGACTACTGACGAGCAACTTTTTCATGCAGAAACCTAATTTTTTAATTTAAAAATGGTTAATTTATAGGGCAATTTTTTTTTCAAGGATATACTACGGTATGACCCAACCATCATAATGAACTGAAATTTTGAGGAGTGGGGATGGGGGAAGAGGACCCCTATTATAAAATTTTAGCTGCGGGTATTTGTCAGTTTCTGAGATATTAATAAAAAACTTTCGGCATAATGCATTGAATTCTGCCTATACAGACGTTAGTAATACAATCATCTCCTCGTCACCGTCGACTGTTTCACACTAGGGCTGGGACTATTCGAATATTTAATATTCGAATATTTTGCTACGAATAAACTTCGAATATTTCAGTATTCGAATCTTATTATTCGAATACTATTCGAATACTACTATATTCGAATACCATTCGAATACTATTCGAATACTACTATATTCGAATACTGCTATATTCGAATACTGCTATATTCGAATACTGCTATATTCGAATACTGCTATATTCGAATACCATTCGAATACTGCTATATTCGAATACCATTCGAATACTGCTATATTCGAGTACCATTCGAATACTGCTATATTCGAGTACCATTCGAATACTGCTATATTCGAATACCATTCGAATACTGCTATATTCGAGTACCATTCGAATACTGCTATATTCGAATACCGATGTATTCGAATAGTATGGTGTGAAGTGGGTCAAAATTAGCTTACAAGATTTCACCCTGACAAATGAACCTAAAGAACTTGATTTATAATTCACACCATATTATTCGAATACATCAGTGAAGCATATGTCGGTGCAAAGTTATTAACAATTAGTCAACCTACCCCTTGAGACAACCTGCCTCCCCTACTTAGTTTCGTTTTTCACGGCGATCTTGGAAACGAGAGCCACCGGAGAAATCATGACAGCTGATTTCGTGACGACGCGGACGCGTCTCGTGTTTTCTACTGCCCTGACAATCTGACGCGCGATTCGCGCGTAGAACTCGATTATGCACCCTCGTTTCGCTGGAAAATATAAAAGCTAACGGTACAACAATAACACATATTGAGATAAGAACGGGGGTAGCAGAAAAAGGATCCGAGGAACACGCGAACGGATAAACAGTAAACTACGTGTGATGCGCTGTCGCTAATACAGTAGTGTTATTCATCTCTCCCGCGGAATAGAAAGAATCTTATCTGTTGACAAGAACAATGTATATACACCCGGCTCATTCGATTCTGGTCACTCCAACAGAAATACATGACAGCGGCCCACTCGAAACGCTCAGTACATAGCCATTTCGAATACATCAGTATTCGAATAGTATTCGAATAATAACATTTGAATACTCAAATATTCGAATATTAAATTATTCGAATAGTCCCAGCCCTGTGGACTATAAGCAAAATCGTGTGGCCTTGCCCTAGCATTATTATAATCATAATAATATTATAAATTTATAATGCATAATAAGAATATAGATAATTATACATTGTAGCGTAGGTTATTTGCGTGAAGCAGGAGAAATGCATGGAATATCAAGGTGTTAAAAATCGTCAATATTTATCCTGAAACTCGACTAAACATGATTACAGTCGCGGAAACCGTTGATTAGAGGCATGTGACGCGCATCGAATTCATTCATGCAATTGCAATGTACATATACTCGGCTCATTCGACTTTGGCCGCTCCAACACATGTGCACGGCGACCGGCGGCTCACTTCACACGGTTGGCATTCGTTTCGGGAACTCGCTCTACAATGTGTATGTATGTAGTTCGTAAATATGGTCTAGGTGGGAGTCTATGAGGTGACTTCGCTATAAATCATATTCACGAAATATTCTAGAAATGTCCACCAAATAAACTTCAACTACGTACTATGTGAAGTGTACTAGCCGCGATTCGCACACGTGTCGGAGCTTGGAGCGGCCAGAATCGAGTGAGATAGTAATACAACGTGACGTAATTATTGCATTTCTTCTCGATAACGAAGTAACATTGTCATTTGATCTACATTTGAATCGCGTATATAATTCGTAACATTCTTTTGCAAGTATGTTTGTAGCACCGTAAATGACTTTGTTGATTGACAGATGACTGCATGAAAGTCTGCTTTGTTGATTGACAGATGACTGCATGAAAGTCTGCTTTGTTGCATAATAAAAAAAAAAACTGAAAACGACTTCAAAATAATGAAAATGCACTAAAAGGTAAAATATCATTTGTTCCCTTATTTAATCTACGACTCTCATATTTTTTAAGTCGGCGCCTCATCATTTGCACTGTTTAAATCTGCAGCCGACTTAAAAAAGATGAGTCGTAGATTAAATAAGGGAAAAAATTATTTTTTACTTTTTAGTGCATTTCAATTATTTTGAGGTCGGTTTTAATTTTTTTTTATTTTCTCTTTTTAACTTTTTAGTTTTATATATATTGACACAACGTGCTGAGCAGACATGCGTGTACATACATAAACTAATAATAATTAGGTGACAATAGTCTTTATTATTAACTAGAACTGGCAAAATACTGGCGATGCCCCACCGTCTTTCGAATAAAAAAAAATATTAAAATCGGTCCATATGTTGAAGAGTTACGTGGGGTCAAACAAAACAAAATAAAAAAAAAATACATACGGATCGAATCTATATTCTATAACTTTCTCCTTTCTGAAGTCGGTTAAAAATAATAGATCATAAAATGAAAAGCTAAAATATTGTCAACTCCATAGTCATACAAACAGAAGATAATTGGAAGAAACTAGCTTTACTACTAGGCTTTGCCCGTTTAAATTTTGGTTTTATAGAAGAAAAAATATTTTCCTTTAGTGTGTTTTTTTTTTTTTTTTTTAAAGGTAAATGGTCACATTTGTCTGGAAAATTTTTAGGTGACAGAAAAAACCCAAACATTCGATACACTTTCTACTTTATACCTAAGTAGTATAGGATAAGCAGTGTTCTTGACTAAAAATTCAGTCGACGAATCATTCGCGGCCTCAATTACATGGTTTTAAATATTAAGTAGTCTCATTATCATTATTCTCGGTGCCTGTAACGATTATTTAACTGAGCATTAAAAAATCATATTGATAGGCATACACGTCCCAGAAATCTTGGTCAGTTGATCCAACATGCCTTACGAAGTTAATCTCGATACCTTCGATTAATCATACGCCCGCCGATAATGAGATGAAATAGATTCTCATTCACTCCCCCTCGATTGCTAGCCGCGCAATAACGGCTACGTCTTGTTTTCGCGCGAAAATCATGGCAATTAACCGGCAAACGTGACCAAAACAAGCCATCCCTCTTCCAGAGTTTTATCAGCCAATTGATCGTTGTTGCTGAACAGCGCTAGAGAATCGCGACGATTTCAATGGAGATCACTAACAACAGGCAACTCGCACGAATCTTGTTTTGATATATTTCTGCTGGTGTGAGGCGACGACGTCGTTTTCGAACGTTTCTCTCGAATTAATCGACGAAGTTGATATGACCGATTGGACGACATTTAGCCTGTGACCAATTGGTGAGCGCGTTCCATTGGCTGGCTGTTGCGTACACATAAGACATAATGCAGTGGAATAGCGGTGCCATTTGTGTTCAATCACGTGCGTTATCGAGGATTTACCGCCATGTGTCTACTTCTTTCTCGAGTATATTTCTTTTTTAATGTCCTTTGGAAATGGCCAGACTTGTCGCCACGGTTGCATTTATTATTATCCCGTTGCAATTAGGGCTGGGACGATTCGAATATTTCACAAGTATTCGAATGCTACGAATAAACTTCGAATGTTATTATTCGAATATTTCAGTATTTGCATAATAGGGTGGAACTCGGCTACTCTTGGTGAAAATTTTTCTGCAAGATTTTTTTCACGCCAACCCCTAAAGTTGTTCTATTGGGTAAAAAAACAATTCCTGTAAAAGATGAAGTTGATCGGATAAGAGGAAGACGCGTACATTATGTTGCAATAAATGTGAAATTTTGTAGGAACGGAAAGGTATGAAGAAAAAATGTATAATGACGGTTAAACTTCTTTTTTATGCACAAATATTTACGATAATAGTGCTACAGAATGATGCCCGAATTTTGGCCTCTCGGCGACCAAATTACGGGTGACTGGTCGCAAGTGCGTAAGGAGCCTAAATCTTCATGCAAGTAATACTAATGGATAGACGAGGATTGCCCAAGGAAAATGAGTCCAAATACGAATATGTACTCATTTTTTCTTACTCTCATAGTCGCAACAAATTGAAAAATAATTTAGAAGTTCATTATAAATGGGGCACCCTGTATACATCATCTATGATTTAAAAATAGTTTTGACTTATTTTCATCCGGAGAATCTCGACAATTCATTGACGATACTTTCACGAAGATATAATAGAGAATACGAAAGTTACAAATTTTCATTACTAAATAGGTACCTAGTTAACCTGTAAAATTTATTATTTCAATATAGAATTCTTCCCCGTGCTAAACATTCTTCCATACGACGAAACCATGTCACAAAATCATTGCTCTAGGAAAACGAGATCTAATAGCCGCTCGTAACTAGCAGGATGATTCCCTAAGTACATTTCTTTTATACACCCTCGTGTTCACGAGTGCACCATTAATTTAAATTCAACCTTTATTGGAACTGTAGATTAGTATGTTGGTACATAGATGCCTTGAATATTCACTGAAAAATACGAGTGAAACAATGTAGATGATGAGAGCATAAAGGCGCATTCGCACGGCGGCGGCGTGGCGCGGCGCCGAAGACGCGTCGCGATGATCCCGGTGACGCGACACCACCGTCGCGCGCGAAGTAATACCATTTGTCGGCGGGGTCATTGAGCTTGATAGGGCGCGGTCCACGATTTTTCGTGCACTCATTACAGGAACAATAATGGATTCTTTCTGTGTTTACGTCAAAGTGTTTCTAGCCTGACGCAAATTTTTTAACATAACCGGTCTCGGTAATCATAAATTACAAAATTTAAGTCCACTTTTCAAGGGACTCTCTGTCATTAATGCGGTAGAAACGGTGAGGTTCGATTCCTGCTGGCAGGAGCTTTTCAACAACATAATAATAATTTCCGATGTGAATTAGGCGATAATGGCGTCTTCAAGAATCACTCACAGCTATAATTGGAAACTTTTATAATCAAAACAAACTACACAACATGGAATTCTTTGCAAGATAACGTATACCTACCTATTTGTGTTTTTTTTTTTTACTTGGCAAATCTTTTGATATATATATATATAACCTACGCAGGGTGTTAATCGCCTTAGAATAAAATTCTGAAAATATGCTTCATTTAATAATGCATGTGTGAAGTATTTGGCATCTATCACTTACAAGCTGGCATCGAAATTCACACTGAGAACATTAATTGAGTGATTCGAAAATGTAAAGGAATGTGCCTACTCCAAATTTAATAAACACTGAATTTCTCCCAAGTCAGTCACGAAGCAATTTATTCGTTATATAATTCCAAACAGTGATACTTTAACTACCCTATAGGTAATTAAGTTCTCTAATTCTTCCTGTAAGTACATATAATAAGACGCCTGTTATGATGATGATTTCCAACAAAAAATCACTGCAGGTTTCGATGGCAGTTGTATAATGCCAATTACATAATTTGCGAATGCACTAAACGGGACATTTATTGCTACGAGTACTATTCAATCCTAACAAAATGATACGTTGCCACTAAATTGATGAGTATACTCGTGAATAGATATTGCCCATACTTGATGCCACTATCAGTCATAACTCTTTCGCTTTCGCCGTTGCCTTCACGCATACTCGTTGAACCGCCCACAAGAGGTTTTCTTTCTTCAGTCGCCGGAATGCTTTCTGGCTCGGTTGAATTGGCCCCTTGAAATCCAGCTCGGTGATTCGGGTGGATCAATCGAGAGTGATGGGCCACCGTTGTTTTCTCCTTGCTTTGATTGTTTCTTGTTAACCCTTCGTACGTTTCAAGCATGACTTTCGACTGTTGACCATGCCGGTTGTTCTTCATATTCATACAGTAACGATTTCGGAAATGTGTTTTAGAAGTATAAAGTATAGTTAAAATAAAAAAGTTGTAAAAAATATACATTGGATTTTCCAGAAAAAATTCTTATCCTTCAAAGGATACTCTGTGCCGAAAACACACCATTTTTTTTGCATATTTCGAAAGTATTTAGTTGTTAGAATATACTGTTGAAGGTTGGGAGCAATGTTCAAAGTATTTCGACATTTATAGACCTGTGAAATGAGTTCGAAAATTTCCCATTTATCATTTATAAAGAAAAAAGGTGGACTTTTCTCTTAGAAAAATCTAACTTTACCTTTGATTTCTCACCATTTCTTTATTTTCCAAAATTCTCAAAATCGGCCCTTTGGACGATAGCTATTAACATATTTTATAAGAAAATTGTACTGTTTTTGATTTCAGACACGACACACAGTTTTTTTCAGGGCCACCGTTTAGCCGTCTAAAATCGAAAGACTTTCGGATATGTATCCATAACTTCCGAAAAACAATAGTTTTTTAACTGAAACTTTTTGTTTAAGTACTTCATAATACTATGTAAAAATAGTAAAAAAGCGGGAAGTCTTCATCAAGCCGTTGCCTTGTAAAAAAATCCACAAAATGTACACATTTTCCGAGGGTTCAATCGAGTATATTCCTTAAAAGAATAATTTTTTGAGGGGGTATGTGACTAAAGTGGACTAGAAGTTCTCAAATGAAATGAATTTCGTAGAAGTCAGTAGGTACATACGTGACAAACTGCGACATAGAGGACGACCGAGATTTCTTGGGTTTCTTAGAAGCTTTCGTGACAATTGACCACGTCTCGTGGACAGAAGCTGCCCACTTTCCGCAGGCAATCGGCACGCTACACTATTTCATATGATAATCTCAGGAAATGTCTCTTGCTGAACTGGTTCTGATAGACGGTGACGTCTTGAAATTAAACCCGATATTCTAGATCATGTACAGCAAAGACCCTTGTTGTTGTTGTTGTTGTTGTTGTAACGTCCTTATTACGAATGTACAATGTTGCCTGTAGTAGTTAATACATATTACTGCTTCGCAGCCCTATACATTTATCAGCTTTTCACAAATATGCACCAGCAATAAATAAATATATGTACCTCTTTAACTGACCCTGCTCTTATAAGTTCTTACTCAACTACCGATCCCCACATACAGTCGTGAACAAAATAAAGTGGGCAGGTGGTAGGAATGGTTACGATTCAAAGAGCTCTATTAAAAATCCTTATGAAATTATTTAAAACGAATTCATTTCAAACTTTGTACATTATTATAGACCCATAAACCAGTGATCGATTTGAGGTTTTACGTTCTGTCTATCCAAAACGGTGGAACCTGTAGCACCTAAACCAGTGGTTTGAAATAAAAAACAATGTCAGATTATTAAAGGGCATCAAACTTGCTCGTGGACTTAGCAGTAGAAATTAGAAAAAAATGACATGTTTTCAGAATATAACGACACTTGAAGTTTGAAATCGCTTTTTCCCCATATTTCTCTTCCTTTCAACGCCTTTAAACATGATAAGAAGTTTATCCTTTAAAATAAAAAAGGGATAACTGAAGGGGAGAACTGTAATTTTGAGGAGTTGTCAGGGAAGGGAAGAGGACCCCTATTATAAAATTTTAGCTAAGGGTATTTGTTCGTTTCTGAGATATTAATAAAAAACTTTCGGCATAATACATTGACTGTTTTACAGCCGACGATACCATGGTTTACGCGCCCCGCGCACTAACCTAGGCCCAACCAATACTAATACCCGGGAGAAGTTGGAAAATAGAATTTTTTCCCATTCTTTGGGTATTTTCTTCTATTGGGCAATAGCCCAACAGATTTCCATCACTCGATGCAAGTCTCTCGAGAGCTCAGCACTTCATTAAACAATCTTTCAATATTCCAATACCCTTCAAGGGCAGTATCGTAACTTGATGATGAAGCCATTGTAATAAATATTGAAACTAAGTACGTGACAAAACAGCAAAGGCCTCAACAACAATCGCACTTCGCTTGGTGAAGACCGTTCGCGACCAGTTTTCGTTACCGTACCCTATACATAAGTACATTTTGAGGCTCATATCGTATATTGTATCGTCGGCTGTGAAACAGTCGACGGCGACGAGGAGATGCTTGTGTTAGTAACGTCTGTATAGGTAGATTTCCATATATTATGCCGAAATTTTTTTATTAATATCTCAGAAACTAACAAATACTCGCTGCTAAAATTTTATAATAGAGGTCCTCTTTCCCTCCCGTCCAACCCCTCAAAATTTTGATTCATTCCGATGGTTGGTTCATACCCTACTACAGCTGAGAAACGTGTTCAAAGTTTTACGCAAGTACCGAGTGGACGCAAATGCCTACAACTTCGGGAATTTTGCGAAATTCAAAAAATCCTTTTAAACACGTATTCTTAAAGGGTTAAACATTCGAAAAATGAAATAAATAAAAAATTAGGCAAAGCAGATGTGTTTTGTGCAGCGGTAAACGAAAGAAAAGGAATCGTAACCAGATGCAGCATGTGGCCGAAATATTTCGTGCATGTAAGAGTCTTTATTCGACTAAAACTCATCGAGGTATTGCACCGTATCCGCTATCCCCATCGACAATTGACCGACCGAACGAAAATAATTCCACGCGGTAAAAAACACAAAGATCACGACGCACTTCTGAATGGCAAATAAAAAAAGAATAAGCTATCGATTCTCTGCACTGACGTTCTTGCCATTTAACAGCAAACGTTTTTCACCTTTCATCGACGCGTTCCGCTTTTCACAATGACCAGAGGAGTACGCGAATAAAAATAAAATTCTCCGCGGGTTGCCGCGTCGGAATCGCAGATTTGCACGTTGCGCTGTGAAAAAGCTACATCGGGGAATATAATTCTTTTTCGTTGTCTCTCAGTATACGTAATATCTACCGTCGCGTCGTTAAAGCTGTTCACCTGCGCATGATCAATTCACATTAGAATTTTCCACGCAGGTACGGCGCCAACAAACAGACATTTCCTCTGTTCGTACGAAGTAATGGTGAATACATACGAGTGGATATACTTTGGAGAACAGATGGGTGAAACAACGAGAACTCCTTGTGCAGGAATAAATTGCAAAACATGGTTTGACAAAGAAAATTTTTAGGTATTCCCTTGGAGGATATGTATTTTCGTGTAACAAATATGTATGTAAACAGGGAGTAGGTACACAAGACTTAAAATATTTAAGCATTTCAGTGGAGTATATATGTATTTTTTAATCCACGTAGAATGAATAGCCAGTTCTGTTATATTTCATTGTTTGAACGAATTTGAATTGTTTTTCGCTAAACACTTTAGTAAACTACGATGATATATGTCGTCAAATGGAATTTGGCATGCATATGTATTTTGTATTGCATCTGTATCCAACAACTACTTGTTAGTACTGAAGAACGCTTAGAGAAGACAAATTATATATACAATTATATATAATGAGCTATTAACAAACATTTCGTTAATTATGAATACGTAGGGGGAGAAGGAATTTTGTATAGAATGATCTACATATAATAGAGCTGGGACTATTCGAATAATTTAATTTTCGAATAATTTACAAGTATGTATTCGAATGCTACGAATAAACTTCGAATATTTGAGTATTCGAGTGTTATTATTCGAGTATTTCAGTATTCGAGTGTTATTATACGAATATTTGAGTATTCGAGTGTTATTATTCGAATATTTGAGTATTCGAGTGTTATTTTTCGAATATTTCAGTATTCGAGTGGTATTATTCGAATATTTCAGTATTCGAGTGTTATTATTCGAATATTTCAGTATTCGAATAGTGTAGTGTGAATTATAAATCAAGTTCTTTAAGTTCATTTTTTTTACAAGCTTTTATTTAAATCTTGAAATTTTATAAGTTAATTGTGATTTGCACACATACGTAGTTCCGATGACAATACAATACATATTTTCTCCGAATATTTCTTACATCAGTATTCGAATACTTAAATATTAGTAAAGTATTTGGTTACTTGGATATTCGAATTATATTCGCCAAATAATTGAGCAACTGAAGTATTCGAATATTCGAATACCGAAAAATTCGACAAATAGTCCCAGCCCTACCCTATAACACGTTCTGCAGCTAATATAAAGTGACACAATCGGGTCGATAGTAAAAGCATCTTTTATTTTCATCATGAGCAACAAGATGTAGTATGTACGATCAAAACTAATCGGTAGAGTCACAAATGAATCCGAGATTCCGAGATATTAGTTACACTTTGCTATGGTCGTTTCTGCATTCCACTGACGTCACTGGTGGCGCATCCCCTTCCATCGAGAATAGCCGCACCGAAGATACGAATCTGCACGCAGCCTCGATTACTTCAACGTTGACGTTTACTCGAGAGAACGTTCATCTTAGACAACGAACGCTCCACGCTTTAGGTGGGCCTGTTATGTCGAGACGGATTAAAAGATTTGTTCGTACTGCCTCTGTTTCGCTATTTTCCTTTTGTCACGGTGTTCGTGATAAGGATATTACCTACGACGAACGTGTCGCGCAGGATTTAGATACCGGGGCTGAATACACGAAGATGGACTACTAATTGTATCTAAGAATCATCACTCAATTGTGACACGCCGATTTTCATGTACCTTGGACATAAAGGTAAAACATGTTAAGCATGTGAAAATATGTGATAAGTATTCGTTCGTATACTTATAGCATACCAACCAAGAGTAGACCTACCACACTGTAATTTCTCGGGAAATGAGAAATAAGAAATTATAAAATTTCTCGAGAAATTCTTGAGAAAGAATTCTCGAGAAGGAACACTAGATGATTGTATTAGTAATGTCTGTATAAGCAGAATTCTATGTATGATGCCGAAAGTTTTTTATTAATATCTGCGAAACTAACAAGTACCCGAAGCTAACATTTTATTACATGAGTCCTCTTATCTAACACACCAGAGTCGTGCACAAGTTGGAAATCCCTTGGCATGAAAATACGTCGACGTCATTGAAAGTGGACTTTTATCATTGAAAAGGGTGCACACCGCACATGATAAGAGGCACGGGAGTGTCCCGCGCCAAGTTTACGCGCAGCGCAATTTGCAATTTTCATCAGAGAAATGCTCATGTTTTCATGTAAAAAATGAAAGCTCATCAAATTTATTGGGATTTTTTCCTAAGAAACTGTTAAGCGGGTCTTTTCCAAACTTGTTGATCTTTCCAAAAGTTTGGAAGAGATCTGCTTAACAGTTTCTTAGAGAAAAAATTGCCAAGAATCACCTTATTCCTTGCGTCCTAATTAGGGCTCCCTCCCCCCTTAAAGGCTTCGCACTCGTCCGACGGAATTCGGGATAAAGAGGCAGAGCGAGGCTCTGATAGCCACGGTGAATGATTAAAAGTATGTTAACCACGCGGATAAAACGTATTTTCTGCTCGACGAGCAAGCTACCCGATAACAATCGATTTGGGGTTTTGTAATAATTAACGTCACGAGATCGTATGTGTTATTATCGTCGCAACAGTTGACAGGATTCGATAGGCGCTTGTTTAAAACGTTTAAACGCGAAAGCAACATAAGTCTGGGGCATAGTTGCTATGTACATCCTCGTAGAGTACGCAGAGCAAGGCAAGAAAGGTCACGGCTTTGACCCATTTCGATGTTTTATCGGCCTACCACGCGGACAAAGTTCGACTCACCCGTACCTACATACACGAGTGATCCTAGCTTCGGCGGAGAAGATTACGTACCTATATGTATACGTAACTTCCGCTCTCTTTCGTTGTCTTTTCGTACCGATCCCAATATCTTATGGCAACTAAGCTCGTTTTCTCAGCCGCGCCATCAGTGCCTTCTTCAAAGTTCGAAAAATTCTAGTGTACGGTTCGGTGTCGCTCTTAGGCCTGAGGACCATTTCTCAAATACTCAAATACTCATGTAAGAAATACTGGGAGAAAATATTGTATTGTCATCGGAACTACTTATGTGTGCAAAGTTTCAATCCGATCGGATATGTTGAAGTGGGTCAAAATTAGCCTACAAGATTTCACCCTCACAAACTAACGAATTCACAACTAAAACTAAATAGAAGCTTTTAAAAAAATGAACTTAAAAACTTGATTTGTAATTCACACCGTACGCGAATAGTATTCGAATACTGAAATACTCGAATACTATTCGAATACCGAAATACTCGAATAGTATTCGAATACCGAAACACTCGAATAGTATTCGAATACCGAAATACTCGAATGGTATTCGAATACCGAAACACTCGAATAGTATTCGAATACCGAAATACTCGAATGGTATTCGAATACCGAAATACTCGAATGGTATTCGAATACTGAAATACTCGAATGGTATTCGCATACTGAAATATTTGAATAGTATTCGAATACTGAAATATTTGAATAGTATTCGAATACTGAAATATTTGAATAGTATTCGAATACTGAAATATTTGAATAGTATTCGAATACTGAAATATTTGAATAGTATTCGAATACTGAAATATTTGAATAGTATTCGAATACTGAAATATTTGAATAGTATTCGAATACTGAAATATTTGAATAGTATTCGAATACTGAAATATTATGAAAGAAAAGTCTAAATATGGTAACTCAAAAAATGATGCGGGGCCACAGTGAACCCCGTGTGACCAATTTGTGATTATAAGAAGGCGTAACCACGAAGGGTTAAATCGGACTATTTTTTAATAGTACGTTCCTCTTTAACTATCAATAATCATAAACATGGTCCGATTTATGTCGTCTTTGTACTCATTTTCATGGAGAGAACTTCACCAACCAATTCGTACTATTTTCATAAAGATAGGCTGAAAAGAATGTAGCGTGAAAATTTCATATATCTCTTTACATTCCTCATCCATTTGTCATGATATGCTCAGCTCGAGGTGATTGGGGTGAGGGTGGAGACTGTCGCACAAAAATGGCGGGTGAAGATGGTCCGTTCCAATTTAACCGAATAGATTTCAGTCGAATTTAATCGAACACCACTATAATTCCATGTTTTATGTGCATTCTTTGCAATCGAATTAAAGCAGTTTATTCCTGGCAGATGGCGTTGTATAAAGCAAAACAAAAGTTTTGTTTGGAGCATTTATTGTAATAAAACAGAACTGTAAACGACTGATATTTCGTATTCTTTGGTTTTAAATTCTTAAAAGTCGCTTCGTATCAAGCTTGTGATTTTACTATGACAGCAGCTACATGTTAAACTGTTGTAACTACGTAAGTTTTGGGACCAGGATATCTAATACGTAGAACCTCCCAACCAATCTGTCAACGTTGTCGTATATGTGCTAAAAAAACGCCGTATGTATTAATTGTCAGGGAACAGTAGAAACAAACATTCAGATTGTTTGCTGGCCACCGGTCAGGAATGCACGAACGTGATCGAACGATCTTCGTGCACAGCGTGGCAAAAATCTTAGGCCAGCATGACTCATGTTATCTTGGCAGGCAGGCGATTTGCCAAGCGTTCCAATCGTCGTTTTCATATCTGTTTTCTCCCATGTCGAATGTTGCTTCCGTCGTTCGATTTACCATGACTGTTGCTCTACTTGATTGGACGGCGTCATTTGCACGGAAAAATTCTATAGCTTAAGGGGGTAGGTTACCCTCGAAGGGCCTAACACAGGCCGTCTTTCAAACGCAAATTGTAGAGTGATAAATAACAGTAAAGAGAACGTTCCTTTTCTAGTTTTGCTCGTTATTTTGTGAACTTTAACACAAAAAAAAAGAAATCTAAATATTAGTTAAATACTAGATAAAAGTTGTGACTAAAAACGTAAGGGTGTGTACGCGGTGCACCGTTCGAGGGTGAACATAAAATCTGGAAAACCGCTCCAACGATTTGGATGAAAATTTAATGAGACATGCAGAAAAACATTCCCCACGCTGTGTAGGGAGCAGATTTTCGAAATAACTTCTTAAAAAAAAGATAAAAACAAAATTTCATAGAAGAAATCAATAAAATCGTATTTTTTAACATAAAAATTGTGTTATTTTAAAAAAATTATTTTTAAATAATCTTTTCCCGGTACATCGTGGGGAATGGTTTTCTGTATCTCTCATTAAATTTTCATCCAAATCGTTGGAGGGGTTTTCGAGTCACCTCTTTTACATTATTCGATTTCTTAACGACGAAGGGCGTGGGAGGCAATTTTATTTCTATTTTTTTTTCTATTTTTGATGAACTTTTTCATGGTTGTTTGCTGTTCCAACGAGATCCCGTGCTTCTCACAATTGTATATTTATGAACGTTGGCTGAACGACGTAGACTGTCTGTCTGGTGATTCTACTGTATCTTAAAATCTGCTGCAAGCAACGTCGTTCGATATCCTCGGAATTTGACTAAACTTGTCATCTATGCCTCTTATATGTCGCTCGGAGAAACGTACATATGGAATTTTTCTTACTTCATTTTTGATCGATTCGAATTGGTTTGTCGTTGGATGTATATTAGATATAAGTACTTCATTCAGAGAACAAATCGTTATCGATAAGTTGATAGCACGACAGCATGAACTACAATGGTGATGATATTACTTTTCCCCTGGTGCTTGAAAGAAATTGCATTTTTTTTAGGAAACTTACTTTTTTTCCGATCGTTGCCACTATTGTAATTATGAAATTTTTCAACTTCTCGTTACATCATGCTATTAAGGCCATCTGGTAGAATAAAATAAGCTACCTACTTACTAGAGACTTTACCACCACACCCCGGTTGTACGAAATTTTTTTAGGTAGTTTTTAATTACCTACCGCAGTTGTCCAAATGCAACTATCTCAAATTACGAGCAGAAGAGCTAGGCTTCAAATCCTGCATCGAAGTGGTTCTCGCTTTTACCCCATTCATAACTTTCAATTTAATATCAGAATGAAAACACTGAATTAAAAAATGTTTTATGAGAATAATTCGATATGTGTGGTAGGTACATCTACCTATATAAAAATTTACACTTTCTGAAATTCTATAATGTAAATGAAATTCTATGCATTTCATCCGGAAAGAATGAAACCTCGAAACTGTATAAACTTACATCATATATGATTTTGTAAACTTGTAAATGTGGCTAATTTAGATTCTAGGATTTGTTTATACACGTCGTTTTCAAACTTTTTGCTTCCAAACTCATTGCTACATACGTGGACGTCGTCCAATTGGATCTGTATTTTCCTGTGAGAAGAACAAGTAGGTATTTCCCCCCCGTGTGCTGTTAAGGAGTCCTTGGTCGTATCTGGGATCCTGCTCTTTCCTTTTCGAATAGGAGGATAGCGGTATAAAAGTGAAATTTTGCAGTCGTATGCTGACCTTCCAGAGGGTGAAACGAAATGATTTTACGATGGGTAAGCCCCAAGGCCTCGTCGCTTAACCTCGCTTCCTTCTGGCCAACACATGTGTGACAATACAGATTTCCTTCCAAGAGGAAGCTAGGAAAATTTTCTGGGAAAATGTACCTGAAGCTGTTCAAAATATCCAGAGTTCTAACAGAATACATAAGAAGGGTATAATAAAATTCAATAGCACACACCCTTCCGGTTCTGTTGAGAAAAAGTATGGGGTCTAAAAAGAAATAGAGAATTCATCCTGAGGCTTCCTTAGGATTGCATCTAAGAAATAATCACGTCTACTGTAAGACGTTTTCTTTTTTGTAACCGAACATTCTTCAGCGGAATAATTTTTGCATGTGACGGCATGTTTCGAAACTTCGATTCTTTATATGAATCGAAATTCGAATCGAAAATCGATTCTTTATATGAAATACGGAAAAAAAGGGAATGACAAGCATCTACAGTGCTTGTTATTGTTGAAAAATATTTGAATTTCGTTAAGATTATGGAGATAGAAATTAATTATCTTACAATTAGATTGGTGATGCATGGAAGTATTTCACCCCTTCAGTCTGTTAACACCTATTAATGGAAAAATGAAATCAATTGCAACTTCTCAGCTAGGTACTCGGTGGTTCTAAAAAACATCTACAGCTGTTTGTTTTAAATAGCGTTTATATGTTCCAATTACTTGCATATATTTATCAGCGATAACTATAAAACCAGACTGTATGTCTAAATTGGCTCGTGAGAATAGACTGAAATCGTAAACGCCTATACGCGAAAGCGGTGAACATGAAGTTATTTTCTATTGAATCAATTAAGAAACCCCTAATATTTGCGGATCCTTCTATAACCATTATCATCCATATATATATATATCTCGACTTGGGTGGCGTCCGTGGCTTCGTTCGTCTAGGTCGCGGCGGGCGGTTGCGACGACGGCGGCAGCCCCTTGCCAGACCTAGCCCCCCAGCCCCGTCCTCCCTCTTCGTCCGTTGCACGCGAAAGCGCTAAAACGCAACTGTCCCCCGCGACAATACAGATGTAGGTACGCGTGGACACGGGCCGTGGGCTGTTATCGCTTTGGCGAACAACTGACGCAGAGGAGAGCGGGAAGAAAAGAGAGAGAAGCGCGGAAATAACGGTGCATGTGTGGTTGGTGTTTCAGGTTGCAGCGAGGACGAGGCAGCAGGTGTCGTGAACGCTGAGGTGGGCGGAGGTTGCGCGGCCGGGGCGCCAACCACAGGAAGTTCTGCTGGAGGTGGTGGTAGCGGGCCAGGTAGCGAAATCGGTGGTAGGGGTGGTGGCGAGGGTGGGGGTGGAGGAGCAGGAACAGGAGGTAGTGGCGGCCAGGGTGGCGGCGGTGAGGGCGGATCGACGAAACAGGGTGGCGAGAGGTGTCCCCAGTGTGGTATCCTCTGTCGGGACGTTCACGTCCTTCAGCTCCATCTCGAGGACACGCACAAGACCACCTACCCCATCGACAAGAACGATCTCAACGCTCAATTCCCCCAAGTGGTGAGTGAAACTAACGTCAAGGACGAGAGGACTCCATTGTTCCTTCTGTATTATTGATCATGCGCGGTCGACCTGCGGACTCCCTCTTCCCCCTCGCCCCACCCTTCTGTTTGTTCACCCCTCCCACAACTCTCTCTCTCTCTCTCTCCCTCTCTCCCTCTCTCTCTCTCTCCCTCTCTCCCTCTCTCCCTCTCTCTCTCTCCGTCTCTTTCTCTCCCCATCCTCTCTCACGTCCTTCATATTCCTCAACTGTTTTCAAATTGATTTTGGATATTGTGTCCTCGATCGGGGTCCGCGTGTCTCCAACACTTGAACTTGAAAATGTACTTATGGTTTTCGGGGTATGATCGACGATAATATACGTAAATAGGTTTCCAGATCGGTTGGGAGAGGGTTTAGAAACATTAATGTTTCATTTTGGAATTGCTCCGGATATTTGCTTGTATAAAAGTTTTCTTCAATTATGTAATCTTCATACTCACTTTCATTTGCAAATGCATCGCGTGCAGTGTCATTTAACTGACGAATACAGTTGCCATCTCGTTTCTCATTCTGTTGAGATCGATTCCAGGCTAGGGCTGGGACTATTCGAATAATTTAATATTCGAATATTTTACAAGTATTCGAATGCTACGAATAAACTTCAATAATTTGAGTATTCGAATGTTATTATTCGAATATTTGAGTATTCGAGTGTTATTATTCGAATATTTGAGTATTCGATTGTTATTATTCGAATATTTGAGTATTCGAATGTTATTATTCGAATATTTGAGTATTCGAGTGTTATTATTCGAATATTTGAATATTCGAATGTTATTATTCGAATATTTGAGTATTCGAATGTTATTATTCGAATAGTTGAGTATTCGAATGTTATTATTCGAATATTTGAGTATTCGAGTGTTATTATTCGAATATTTGAGTATTCGAATGTTATTATTCGAATATTTGAGTATTCGAATGTTATTATTCGAATATTTGAGTATTCGAGTGTTATTATTCGAATATTTGAGTATTCGATTGTTATTATTCGAATATTTGAGTATTCGAATGTTATTATTCGAATATTTGAGTATTCGAGTGTTATTATTCGAATATTTGAATATTCGAATGTTATTATTCGAATATTTGAGTATTCGAATGTTATTATTCGAATAGTTGAGTATTCGAATGTTATTATTCGAATATTTGAGTATTCGAGTGTTATTATTCGAATATTTGAGTATTCGAATGTTATTATTCGAATATTTGAGTATTCGAATGTTATTATTCGAATATTTGAGTATTCGAGTGTTATTATTCGAATATTTGAGTATTCGATTGTTATTATTCGAATATTTGAGTATTCGAATGTTATTATTCGAATATTTGAGTATTCGAGTGTTATTATTCGAATATTTGAATATTCGAATGTTATTATTCGAATATTTGAGTATTCGAATGTTATTATTCGAATAGTTGAGTATTCGAATGTTATTATTCGAATATTTGAGTATTCGAGTGTTATTATTCGAATATTTGAGTATTCGAATGTTATTATTCGAATATTTGAGTATTCGAATGTTATTATTCGAATATTTGAGTATTCGAGTGTTATTATTCGAATATTTGAATATTCGAATGTTATTATTCGAATATTTGAGTATTCGAATGTTATTATTCGAATAGTTGAGTATTCGAATGTTATTATTCGAATAGTTGAGTATTCGAATGTTATTATTCGAATATTTGAGTATTCGAGTGTTATTATTCGAATATTTGAGTATTCGAATGTTATTATTCGAATATTTGAGTATTCGAATGTTATTATTCGAATATTTGAGTATTCGAATGTTATTATTCGAATATTTGAGTATTCGAATCTTATTATTCGAATAGTTGAGTATTCGAATGTTATTATTCGAATATTTGAGTATTCGAATGTTATTATTCGAATAGTTGAGTATTCGAATGTTATTATTCGAATATTTGAATATTCGAATGTTATTATTCGAATATTTAAGTATTCGAATAGTATTTGGGTACTTGGATATTCGAATTATATTCGTCAAATAATTGAGAAACTGAAGTATTCGGATATTCGAATCCCGCAAAATTCGACAAATAGTCCTAGCCCTATTCCAGACACATGGTCTCCATCGCGGATACCTACCAAAATCAGGAAAGATATTATGCTTCTAACTTTCCAAATGCGATTATGGAATAAATCTGGTCGATTAGCATACGATTTTGGTTACTTCGATTTTGAGATTGGTCCAAGATTATGATGTAGCGTATTCAACACATTTTTAAATTCTCTAAGTGCATTATTCGAAAAAGGTTAACAAATCTATTGAAAATCGTATGTAACAAAAGTAATGGAATTGTAATAGAAGAAAGATAAATTATATATTTCGAGAATTATAAGTATTCTTATTTATTCTCAACGTTGGTTGTATGGAACTGTTGAAATGGATTTTTATGAATTACTCCAAATTTTATGAAATATCGTATGTATTATAAAACTGATTTATTTACCTAATCGTTACGCGTGCACAGTTGCAAAGTATGAAACATTTCGTTCTCGTTTTAAAGCACACGATTGTTCTTCAGTTTTACTTTGAAATACCAGCCCGCTTTTGTTACTTTATGTAGTTCACGGCTACACTGAAGCAAAAAGACGTTGCTGTATATACCTTGAACAAAGTAGGCTCTACTTGCTGTTCCCTCATGTAAAGTGTGCCTTTTTTGGACAACACGCCTCGAGAACAAAAACACTTTGCACATTTTTTAATTGCCATAAATGGATCATCGAAAAATCAACGTAAAATTATTCACAATTACAATTCCATATCCACGTATTATATAGAAAATATCTAAGTATTCTTATTATTCTGATTGTCAAATGTAGACGCAAGCCTTATATAAGTGTATTAATTAAATAAAAAATCCTCATAGTTCACTTCTTAACAAAATTTAATCCTTGAACCGAGCAGCAATAAATAATTAATACGCCAACCGTTAGTACTTATAGTAGAAAATTTGCATTCTTGATAAATGTATTCTAACCATTTTGCTTTTTAGTCGTACCTATATTAAAGTGATAATGTTGACTTTTGGTGTATTAACAGAGCACCGAGCTCAGCACGTTTACCCCTAGAAATAGCTACACGGTTAAAGGATTGAGATCAGCCAATAACACTGGGAAAACTCCACACTGATTAACAATCGATTTTTGCAGTCCTGCAAGGTGTGCAGCAAGACTTTTGCTAACGTCTACCGACTCCAGAGGCACATGATCAGCCATGATGAGAGTGCCGTGCTTCGTAAGTTTAAGTGTCCCCATTGCGAGAAAGCCTTCAAGTTTAAGCATCACCTCAAGGTACTACGAGTGCACCCTTATTTTTCATTTCTCATTTGTACATCGTTATTTCGGTTTCTTCTTTTCCGTTTTACGGTCTCTCGCACAGCACCGCCTGACTCGATATAGAGTAGGTACCGGAAATATACATTGCATCACTGTCTTATTACTATTACTTAGTAAGTAGAGAAACATTATTGCAAAAATTGCAAAAAATATAGCTCACTACTTATCTTGGCCAAACTACGGTGGTTACGAATCGATTTTATTAACGTTTCGAAAAGCGATGCAATAAATATTTCCCGTACTGTACGTAGTTTGTCCCTTGGCCGTTCGACATTTCTCGACGAAAATTAGTGTTTTCCTTTTATTTTTCTCTCTCTCTACTCTTCAGTTAAGAAACGAACATACTCACGTAGAATGCATCGATCGATATACCTAAATCCTAAATACATGTATGTACCCCTACTTGCATCGAATGGGTTATTCCTAGAAATTAATATCCGTTTGGTTTTAATTCGTAGACACCATCGTGCACCACACAGATATATCTCGTCCGTCTCTTAATCTTAGCCCTTTTTTTCCTGGTTTGCGCAGGAGCACCTCCGCATACACAGCGGTGAAAAGCCATTCCAATGCAACAACTGCGGCAAACGTTTCTCCCACTCGGGCTCGTACTCGAGTCACATGACGTCCAAGAAGTGCTTGATAGTGAACTTAAAGAAATCCAGACACACAAGCGTCAACAACGTCGATCGCGGGCCGAAAAAGGCGCAGCAAGCCCTGCCGCCGGGACGACGCGAGGTCGATCTGCTCACGGCGAATAATAACACTTTCCTCCCTATTCTGCCGAAGCTTTCACCCTCAGATTATCAAGAGATACAACGAGAAGGAGCAGGTGAGAGCGTCCACAACGCCATCCTTTCACGAGTTTATGGAAAATTAATTAAAAACCAATTGTTAGGTACCCATTCGTTTTGTGTTTCATGTCATGAAAGATTGAAGGATCTTCAACAGAATTTTCTTTACTGTTATGCACTTTTAAAGTATTCGATTAAAGAGAAGCAGGCTAACGCCCATAGTCTGATTCTCGGCCAGTTGTGGCACGAATCAGACAAAGCCGAGATATAAAAGATAATCATCCTGTTCCAGGTATTTACGATATGCCGACTCTTTTGCCCCAAATGATGGGGTTTGGTAGTTATTTCCTCCAAACGTCCCTGGGCAAAATCCTAAACCAGCTACATTCCAAGAGATTGGACGAAGTAGCCGAGCAATTCGAGTCTCATCGGGAGCTAATGAGTCCGTCCACGGCGGACTCCGAGGGCACGGAGGGCACAGAGGGCAAGGAGTCACCTGCCCCAACCGAATCTCAGGGTCTGGACGCGGTTCGACGAATTTTAGAAACTGTCAATACCTCGGTCACGAAACAGCTACTGGAGGCGAACGTGCGGAAACTATCCACTTCACCAGCCACGATGAAACAGGAGCTCGAAGAGGATTGTCAAGTAAAATACCGTTCAGTTTAATTTGCTGTCGATCCGATCCGTTTCGTTCCGCGGAAGGAGAACAGTATGGTAGTGTATCCTATTTAACGTAAGTGTATTGAAATCGTGCAGGATCAAGACAGCGAAATGTCTAGCGAGATGGCACACTATCCCGACTGGTCGACGGCAGATCAGTACGATTCCCAGAGCGAAGGTTTAGCGGCGAAGCTCGAGGACGTGAATCAACCCACCGTGAAATCAGGCTGCAAGAGAAAAGCCGAAGACAGCTCTGAAGCGGAGTCCGAGGACGAGGAGGACGGCACCCAGACTCACAATGATAACGGAAGAAGAGTGAGAGCCAGGTCATTGATAGACGACGAACAACTGGCTGTTCTAAAAGGGTACTATGCCATAAATCCTCGGCCCAAGAAAGAGGAGATCATCATGATCGCCAATTACATCAACTTCCCCACTCGCGTTGTACAGGTACGTAATTGCCGGTTGTTGTTGATCCAACCGTATCTCGTAGGAAGTTTAAGGCTGCCGTCTCAGCGAGCCTTGAATGTGTGCGCACGGTCACACAAGCTAGGAAAACCGTGTACGTATACGCGTGTAGTAAACAAATCGTAAATTACAACTTTCGTCCTGGAAGCGGCCACCCTGCACAGATGTCTACTGAAGGCAACTGTACCCGCAAAAACATCCTTCTGGCCGCTTCCAGGACGAAAGTTGTAATTTACGATTTGTTTACTACACGCGTATACGTACACGGTTTTCCTAGCTTGTGTGACCGTGCGCACACATTCAAGGCTCGCTGAGACGGCAGCCTTAAGAGTAGGCAATTGTACTAAGAGAAATCGACTCGCGTTAGGTCTGGTTCCAAAATTCGCGGGCGAGAGATCGACGGGAGTCGAAGATACCGGCTTTACTGCCGTTGAACACTCCGATCAGTCAAACCGCGATCGAACAACCGCTCGACTTGTCGAAAAAAGAAGCGCTCACGCAATCGGTCTGCAAGGACAACGACGCTAATTCGATGAAAATCGTCTCGTCGCCCCCCGCCGACCAGAAGAGTACTGACACCTCGTCGTTACATAATCCTGACACGGATGACCTGGAGGATTCGCCCCTCGTTATAGACGAGGAGACTACCGATTCCGTGGAAACGAAACGCACACCTCCTGCACTGGGAGAAATTGTTCCAAAGGTACGATGCGGGAATGCAGGAAAATGCAGAAATTTTGTGGAGTATTTAGCGGGTTTTAATGACAAGTACGATGTGTTCCGTTGCGGTTTTGCAGAATCAACCTCCGGCTAATGGGAAGAACGAGAACGAAAACGCGAATCAATCGGAGGCTCCGTCAGCAGGAGAAATCGAGCAAGGTGTTTACTTCTGTGATCGGTGTGACAAAACATTCTCCAAGCACAGCTCCCTGGCAAGACACAAATACGAACATTCCGGTATGTACATATCTGAATGCTGATTATTTATTTTACTGGTGCATATTGGTAGCAGTCGATAATTACTTCTTCTTTATCCTTTTGCGCTCCAAATGTTATGCTCATTGATCGACCAGAGATGCATATTCTCGTTTCATGTTGCACTTTGAACTCTGAAATAAAGAATAATATAACGGAGTAAATGCAAGGCCAGCACGCCATTTAAGGGGTTAGACCACCTTGGTCAGTTCAGGAAATACCGCATCTTTGGAAATTTATTTCTGAGTAACAAAAACCGTTTTTTTGGTCAAAATTACATACATCACATTTTATTGCATTATCCGTGATATTTTGACGGTCAAATACTTGAATTTATTGCGGATTGTTGCGGGAAAATTTGAAAATGGATAGTTCTAGTTAACGACAATATTCATTCCGAAAAGGTTTATGTTTCTTGAGGTCTTTCAATTGTTAGTTTAAAGATACATCAGATACGATTGAATAGTATATCTCCTATCTTAATCTTCATCTATTAGGAATGGATCAATTTTAAAGCAGGTTTGGAATTAAAAAGAATGTTACTATTTCCAGTAATTTTTTGTATTTTTTTTCTTCATTGGACTACAGAGTACATAAAAGTTCAAAAGTAAGTTGCATAGAAATACACATGTTTTCTCTTCCAAAGGATTCTGAACACGATCCAGACATTTATTCTCCAAATCTCAAACCTAAAAAAAAAAACCAATTGCCTTCGTTATCAATGCTTATAATTTAGTTTTAATAATTGTAAATAGTATCGTATCTATGTATATGCAGTTATCGATAAGGCAGTTTGATAACGCGAAACTTAAAAATGATCTGATACTTCACAGGAAAACGGTTCAGGTGATCTCAGTGACATACTTAGTTTTTGTTTCAGCAATAAAATCAGTCGAAATTGTGAATTTTCATATTATCGTGCATATCTGCGAGACTGCAGCAGAAATGAAAGTAAAGTTAGGAACGAAGTTTCATGATTCTGAATTATACCTACAACACGGCGGTAAAAGATTTGCGAAGAGATTTATGATGGTGTGAATTCTGAAGAAATTCATTTGTTTCTCACAAATTCTATACCACCATGTCGTAGGTCATTCAGAAGCAGAAGATTTTGTATCTAACACTTTTTTACAATATGAAAACTGAGCATGTTTTCTTGTGTTTCTACATCTAGGCTAAGGCTGGGACTATTCGAATAATTTAATATTCGAATATTTTACAAGTATTCGAATGCTACGAATAAACTTCGAATATTTGAGCATTCGACTATTATTCGAATATTTGAGCATTCGACTATTATTCGAATATTTGAGCATTCGACTATTATTCGAATATTTGAGCATTATATTATATTTGAGTATTATATTTAAGTATTCGAATACCGATTTATTCGAATATTTAAGTATTCGAATACCGATTTATTCGAATATTTAAGTATTCGAATACCGATTTATTCGAATAGTATGGCGTGATTTATAAATCAAGTTCTTTAAGTTCATTTTTTTACAAGCTTTTATTTAATTTCAGTTGTAAGTTCGTTAGTTTGTCAGGGTGAAATCTTGTAAGCTAATTTTGACCCACTTCAACATATCCGATCGGCTTGAAATTTTGCACACATACGTAATTCCGATATGAAAATACAAAATTTTCTCGCAGAACTTCTTACATATGTATTCGAATACTTAAATATTCAAATAGTATTTTGGTACTTGGATATTCGTATTATATTCGCCAAATAATTGAGCAACTGAATTATTCGAATACCGAAAAATTCGACAAATAGTCCCAGCCCTAATCTAGGCCCCTTTTATTGCTAAGACAAAAATTGATGTGTCAGGGAGTCCTTCTGAAAAGTATCAGATTTTATTTATTTCTCGACTCTCAGAACTTGCCTTGTGAGAATATCTGGAAGTTGACTTTGGCAATGTTCAATAATTTCTTTTGTAAGCGCGGTAGTTGGGCCAATTCGATCGAACATATTGATAGTAAGTACCGTGTGCACGAATTACAGAAATTGTATGAATTCTCGCAGGGCAAAGGCCGTACAAATGCGGGGAGTGTCCAAGGGCGTTCAAGCACAAGCATCATCTGACCGAACACAAGCGACTACACAGCGGCGAAAAGCCCTTCCAGTGCTCCAAGTGCCTCAAGCGCTTCTCTCACTCCGGCTCCTACAGCCAGCACATGAATCACCGTTCCTCTTACTGCAAGCCATATAGAGAATAGAAGTATTCCGCTAGTTGAAACGAAGACTCGTGGGCTTAGTTAAGTACGCACGGTCGTTTTCACTTCCATACAGGACCCGGCATTTAAGTTCGAAGAAATATATATATATATATATATCTATATATATATAATGCATGCCTTCCGGTCCCGCGCGGGAACACTAGGTGGGGGGGAAGCAAAAATCTGGCAATGATCACGAACAAGCAGAAGGGCAAGCGATCCTATCGCGTGTTCGGATCGTAGATGGCGCTGCGTGAAACTTAGCGAAAAGTTTTAATGTCTAATGTAGCGGTTAGCTGGATGGACAAAACCGCGGAAACGGAAACGCGAACAGGTAGACGGTACTACTTGAACGGGAAGAAAGTGATGGGCAGGAAACACGTTCAGGATCGATTAAAAGATCGCAAACAGAGAGGCTCGACAAATACGAAGCTGTCGAACGCAAGCGTCGTCCAAACGTCTCGCAAGTTTCGTCCCAAGTTCGTTGTCGCGCTGAAGAGAGAAGGAAAAGAACGAAGGAAGGAATCAGCGGCGACAAAGGGTCGACGAGTATAAACCAAACAATACGCAACGGTACCAAAAATGCATAATGCAATAATCTATTATATATTATATATAATATACATAATATTTTAGTATTTTTATTAACAAGAATTATATATACCATGACAATAATAAGGAAACTAATTAACGTACAAATTTGTTAGCCTCGTTCGCACGGGGCACGCGATAATTCAGTCGCAACGCGCAGCAGGCGACGGAGATGTAACGCGATAATGGAGTTCATTTGAAGAGGTGAGGCGTGCAATCGGATATTCGATAAAAAAAAAACGAAGCAAAATTACGATATATATATATGTGTATATATATACTGCACAGGGAAACTCGTGTTACAAGATAACGAAACTTCTGAAATATTTTTAACAACTTTGGTCTCAATGAAATAACCAGTTTCCAAGAAGAAGGAAAAAAACTTTTAAACCGCGATTAAAAGTAACATTTCGTTCGTCTAAGAACTTTGAATTGAAATTTTCGATTAATTTCGTATTAGTGTTCTGAATTTCGTTACTTATGGATACAGAATCGTGACACACTACTAATTGTAATCGAAGAAAAATTAAAAAAAAAGAAAATGGAAAAAAAGAAAGGATAGAGCGCGTGTGCAATTAAATAAAAACAAACACTACGATGAAGATTGGGTAAGATCAAGACCGAGAGATTCAGAGCAATGTATCTGAATTTAAATCGCTAACTGAGAGCTTAAATGCAAATTCCGATAAACCGCTGAGAACGGAAACTAGAACCCCTAGTTGGCGGGTGATCTCGTGGTTGAGTCGTTTTTAACTCGCAACGAGAACCGGCCGAGTTACGATTATACATAGCGCCAAGGTATGTTCTGGGCCTTACGTGTCGGTGATCGATGCCATATAACTATCTTTCGATCATTGTGTACTTACTTTGAATTCCGTGGCCGACGCAACGTCGGCATGCCCGCAGTGTGACACGTTGTACGTGAGAGATTCAAATTTGAGTTAGAGTTTTTCTTGCCACCGAAAACCTCGTAATAGTGACACGATCTAAATTGTAATACTTGCATAATTAGAGTCCAAAAGGTTCTTTCTTATAACCGTTTGCACTACTCAAAATAAGTGGAGTTTTAAACCCTTATCACTTGATAAAGTGTGTTATTCTAAAGTGGTATACAATTTTGATATACAGTAAAAACATTGTTATATAAATGGAAAATATAAATAACACTTGTGAGTTTTTCTATATTAAGAAAGGGGAAGAAAGAATCGGTCGATAACACAACTGACATAAGATATTCTACTTTCCTCTGCAATTTTTGAGAATAATATAAAGAGAGTCGCTGTAAATTTCATTCCTGACATTACATTGAAGTCGCTTTATTATTCCCATAGTTGGGTTTTATACGTGATTGACCAGATCGCATATGTGGGGCTGGACCAGAGATGGGCAAAATTTTTATTTAAATAAAATTTCGAATTACGAATAAAAGTTAAAAGAATTATTCGTCATGTGTGGAATAAAGTTAATTCGGATTAATGAACGAATGGCGACGTTTTTTAAAACTTTTATTCGTTATTTGAAATTTTATTTAAATAAAAGTTTTGCCACTCTCTGGGTTGGACACTTTGAGCAGTAAACATTTTTTAATATCAAGATTAAAGAACATCAATCTGTTGTCGGTCTATATAAATAACTCAATTAATAGAGCATGCATCTTACAAACGAAAAAATTAGGTTCCAATTGGGATCTTGGAATATCTGATAAGACGATTCTTTATCTCCCAGAATATTTGATTCTTTTAAATTATTCAGAACGCGATGTCTCCACTCGGTTCGAGCAGTTTATAAGATGTTCGTGTTAACAACTCACGTTCCTTGCAAGCAAATGGTATCAGGAAGAAGTTGACATGGAAAAAGTTTCTCTATTTTTTATAATACTTAATTTTATAAGTGCTTAAATCAATTCTCAACATTTACAATATATTCTCCATTTTTTTCAATGATCAGCTACCGTGTCTCAATATATTATGAACGTAATGAATTCGTCGATACATGACATACTAATATTTAAGGTTTCGCGATTTCGAAAATAGATCTGATAAGAAAGATCTGGTATATATTGAGATAATAATCTCTTCCCGTATCTTTTTTTCTGCAATATTCATACCAACAAATTTAAGATAATAATAAGGTAAATGTGCTATATAATTTATTATGAATTTTAAAATGAATTTATTACATTAATTCTTTTTTAATATAAAAAAGTCGTATATGAGTTTTATGTTGCAATTGAATCTCCACGGATCATCGTTTCGACGAGAGAAAGAGAGAGAGAGAGAGAGAGAGAGAGAGAGAGATTAAGAGAGAAAGAGAGATTGGGTGAGAAAGTGACTCGTCTTAAAAAAAAAGTATGCCTTAGACATTCCGTGAGAATCGATTCGCATCGACGGTATCCGTGCCCCTTTTTTTATTTATTCGTAACTCTCGAAGAGTCACCACGGCCTCTCGTACTTTCCGTCAAGCTCGTCGGATCCTTCGTATCGCTGAAAGTCGACGGAAACGGCGAGCTCGTCAATTTTCCGACGCGCGAAAGAAAATGGCATCGAGAACCTCGCAATAAGAAAAAAAAAAGAAAGAAAAGAAATCCCTTCACCGAGATCCAGGCTCCGCTCGTAAACTCTAAGTATAATATTAAATGCTTCCAATAATGTACTATTAAAAATTATTATTACGACATTTTTATGATTTTATTTGTTCGGACGCGTAGGTAAGCGGTATATATATAATATTATATATATATATACATTATATATATATATAATCTACAGATCGATAATACTCGAGAATGTATTTTATAACGGTTTATGCCTCTTTTTATTTACACGTACCACGAGTGACAAGTGATATACATATATATTATATTATATTATATTATATATATTGTTATTGATAAAGATCGAGGAAAAGAAACGACAACTTATACGGGGATACACGGCAAAAGTGTATGTTTAAAAAGTCGCGCCAAAAGTAGTGTCGTATTCGACCGAGCGGGGCGACACCGTTGCATTTCCTCCGCGTCTTAGGGCGGTATTCTCAGTCGTTTCTTATTCTTAAGATCGTCTTAAATATGCGGCATCCTCTTACTAACCTCGTAGACTAGTAGAGGATGCCGCATGTTTAAGACGATCTTAAAAATAAGCAACGTCCGAGATTACCGCCCTTAAAGCTCCGGTTATCCGCGACAGGCATCGTGTTCGTACTACGAAAAAGGGAAATCCAGATATGATGCTTATAATACTCATTTATTATAGTGTTAATAGTTAAGAAATATATTTTTATATTATTATAATATTACAAGACGATATAGTACTAATCGATTGCCGCGGATCCGCGAACCCGCGATGAATCTGTTCCTCGGCTGGTACAGACATGCGAGAATCTTCTATTTTTGTTTTCTAGTTTCGAAACTCTATCGCAACAACGTTCCTGTGCAATCGTTTTGTTATTTTCCTCCGTTATTTCTCCACACTGTGTTCTCGTCATTTTTCCATTCTTTTTTAACGTTATTGTTTTGTTTACACGCATGTTTTTCAAATCGTTTAATTCGTGGGTAGTTTTGAAATTTATTTCTCTTTTCTGTTTTTCTCGACAACGTTGCAATAAGAACCTTCTCGTGTTAGCTTTCAATAATTTGATGGTCCTTGTTTTCGTTCTCGAAAAGCCTCGATTCTGTACTCTCGAATACTTTGACGACCAACGGGTTTAGGACATCAGGAAGGAAAAGCAGGAAACTTACGAAGACAATATTACATACGTATAAGTGACTAAATAAAGAATAAAAGAATATATATATAAATAAATAAATATAAATATAGATATATATAATGATAGAAAGAAATATTTGCTCTGATTCGGGAGTATTTGCAACCTGCTCGCCTCGATGTATGTATGTACGTATTATTAAATAACCCAAACTACAGCGTAATTTTGCCAGCTTTCGCGCATCGGCATCGGTTATGCCTCCGTTACTTCCTAAACTATTACACGAAAGCTAACGGGAATAAATAAATAAATAGATAAATACTCGTGAAACACGAGAAAGCGAGGAGAGAAATACGAAAGAAGAAAAGGGAAGAAAAAAATTGTTAATGATTGTTAATGCAACGATTTAAAAATGAGCACCGTACGATGCCTTCCGTGAACGACCGAGCTTGCCTAGTTACCGAGATAAAAAAAAAAAAAAATACAAGTTTGACGATTCGATCTCGATGTGAAGCCTCGTCGAAAGTAAATTCTTACTCCGCGCTGCTTCTCTCGTACGTATAACGAACATTTGCTTCCTCTATCGCGTAGTACACATAATAGCACGAGCAAAACGCTGCCCCATAAACTAATAGAGAGTCTCTGGAATGGTACAGAATTCAATATACCGTGTGCAATGTTGCGAAAGTGCCAATTCCACAACGTCGACAGAATTGTGATTTTATCCAGAGGGAAGCACGCGGAAGTAATTATGTTCGCTTTAAACTGTACTCGACGAACACTGGTGGTTATGCCATTGAGCTTTCCATGACTATACGTTGCATGATCACCAGAATCGTGCGTGTGTGCGTGTAAAAAAAGAAACGTATGCGTGTATGCGTGTATGTGCACAAGGGAAATACTCGGAGAAATACGGCAGGACAATAAATAATACCGTTTCATTTAGAAGTTATAGAATCGTAAGCATTATACAGTATATGTACGTCGTAAGTGTGAAGGAATAAATTTGCTAAATGCACGGCCTGCACAGTGCACACGTGCGCGCGTGTGTATGTACGGGCGCAGCATGTATGTAAATAGGTAAAATACTCTTGTAAGGTTACATTTAGTCACCAGGAATAGCGATGCGGATGTTATTGTAACGGCGAAGCGTAATATGCGGTAGATGTTTGGAAGAACTGAGGAACAAAAATGAAAAGCGGAAGTTAGTTACCAGCCGCGTAGTGGATGCAGTGCCTCCTCCGAGTGAAGTGATCCCATGGTTGATGCGAGCACTTGCAAACATTGCGAGAAATAAATTACTGGATAACATTACGATTGCAGGCATTTTATAATTCGCGATTCAAAAAAGGATACTGTTGATTTCTTTTTTTAATTCCGTTTACAACTGGACGATTATTTATCCCTCAACGAATACAATTTCTACTACTTTATTAATAACGCGGGAGAATTCATACTGTTAACTCTTTTAGTACTTGCAATGTTTGTGAACGTGGTTTCGTTAATATATAACATGTTTGAAGCTACCAATCACTTTTGGGAGAAGGAGCGTCTTTTTGTAATGGGATAACTAATTAATGTTATAAAAACGTATTATTCTAGTAAATAACGATCCTTTTGGAGGTTCGATCGTTGATAATGGGCATTCGATGTAGAGACAAGGAAAACGAGAGAAATTAAAAGTATGGTGTAAAGGATGAGTGAACACTGCATGCACGGCGCGGCTAAATTTCGCGGCACGAATCATTTGGATTTGGTTTAAATGGTATCGAGCCGAGCCTGTTACACTGCGGAAAGAAGCAGAAGAAAGGGAAAGAAATTAAAACAATGTATTGTGACGAAGTTCCATCCATAATAAATAAATGAAAATATTATACAGTTAGGCCGACTTTTCCGCCAGTTCGTGCCTTTTTCAGCAGGGAGAGAGAAAGAAAGAGAGAGAGAGAGAGAAAGGGAGAGAGCGAGGAGAAAGAGAAGGGGGGGAAAGAGAGCAGTTTCGGGATCGATCTGAATGCATGCTATGATGTACCCGTCTATTAATAGGGTGGAGATCCGAGGGAAAGACAGAAAGAAGATAGAATGAAGTTGAGTAACTTCAATAAGTAGCGACGGGAAATGGACAGGCAGAAGAAAAGGATGATAATTAATTAACCTGGATAGATCGAGAAGGTTAAATTTGATGAAAAAATAACCAAGAGTCCGTCGTGTAATGCATATTCTTTAAGAATGTTGCGAGCACCCCGATTCTTTTAGATAATGAAAGTAACAAGTAGCAGAGGCAATGAAACAGCAGGAATAAAAGATGTGCGCGGTGAAATGTAAAGACATCAACTGAGTGACATGAATGAAGGGGAGAATGAAAAGAAAGGAAATATGTGTGCGTGAGAGAGAAAGAGAGAGAGAGAGGGATAGAAAAGATAAAAGGATGTGTGCATGAGCGAAAGAGTGAATGGAAGGAAGAGAGAAAGAGAAAATTCTAGCAATTGTTGAACGTTCATTAAATTGTCCTCGTTTCACGATGTAATAAAGGCTATTTTACTTTGACATCGATGTTGAATTACTTGCTTTGCACGTTGACTCCTCGGAATTCGAGATGAGAGCAAAACTGCGAGTCTGTATTGTCTTTTATGTTTCTGTGCAATAACAAATGGCACGACTGCGGTCACCGATATGTTAACCTTTGGCACGGATTTAATTTTGATTTACCTTTGTATGATCGATATTATATTGTATTTACGTAGAAATATAAATTTTGTTTAATCTGGTATTTTGGTTGTTATGGAAGATGTACAGAAATTGGAGTTTCCCTTTTATTTCGTGATTATGTAATTGTAGGTACTAGACCTTTGCTCTCTATATTAACAATCACCGCGATCTATTTTTGTCCAATTTGTATTTATGAAAGATTTCTTTATCGTGAAGAAATTTGTGGGTAGCACCTATATTGAACTCAATCACATCCATATCGAAATGTCTTTAACCGTTTCGCAATCTCAGGCTTTGTATTCGAGATATAAGCAATTAAAAATTCGACATGAAAAATCGAATTGTTGAAACCCGTGCAACATTTACTACAGAGACAATTAAATCTGTAGTGTTATCATTAATTAACAGATTGCACAGATGTATGAAAGACAACGGGCATCACTTCGACCACCTATTGCAGTGTTTCCCAACCTCTTTTTGGTTCGCGACCCCTTTTTATAATATTCAAATAACCTGCGACCCCCCCCCCCCCCCCGCATGTAAGGTAAGGTAAAGAAAACACATTAAAAGTGAGTATTTCAGAATATAATTCGAACTTAAAATATTTTTAAAAAAAACACTAGCGACCCGTCAGAAAACACTTCAGGAGGACCCACTTGGGGTTCTCGACCCACCGGTTGGGAATCACTGATTTACTGTATATAACTAAAGTAAGTAGTGAGGCTATGAACAACGTTTTTGCAAATATCTCGCCAATTATTAGGCTTAGGATGAATAAAGTTTAATACTTTCTGATAGAAAATTCACTGCTCGTTTCAATTTTGTTAAGAAAAGGTAGGGGAGAGTGAGGCCAAAAGTAACATTTTTTTACATTTGGCCTAGCCTAGAAATACTTTTTATATATAAAAAAAGAAAATTGTGGTAGTCAAATACCGGCTTTACACGGTTGCTCCAAACCGTTGGGCTTGGCGCGTCGCTCCGGTACTTACAAAGCGCACGCGCCAGATCCGCCGGTTTGTTGCGTCCGTTCCAAATTTGCAAGATTTCGCGTGAAGCGTCGCTTGTCTGCTGGGAGAATATGCCAGTGGGACGCGCGACTCCTTGTAGTCTCATTAATTATTTTTAATTCATTACGAAAGACTCCACGTATTCTTTGATCTTTCTTCTGCAAAGTCTTTATTCTCGTGGGAAAATATTTCACGTTTGCTAAATTCAATAAGTTCGTAACACGCATGATTTCTTAAATTTTTGTTCTCGTAATCGTCTGATTTTATTTTCCACAACCGACTCCCCGGCGACGCTGGTTGGCTGCGGCCTCACTTAGCTTGGCTAGTTGGCTTGCCTTGGCGCTGGCGTCGGTGAATTTTCCTCTTGGGGCTCTTGGCGTTGATTGGTTCAGACGTGGGTAGCCGTCCCCACCCTCGTCCGCTCATCGCTTGTAGTCGGTTTCCTCCAGTTTCCTCACCACCTTGTTCACAAATCACAACGGCCAAAGCGAAACGTGAGCTAACGTGAGTGAAAAGCTAGTATTTCCTTGTGTTTACTGTTTAACAACTAAAAATGAATGTGCAGGAGCATAGAACAACTGCGAAGAGGGTGACAGGTAAGAAAATTTTATGTACGATTCGAGACACTTGTTTATTTGAATATTCGTGATATTTTTTTAATTTTTTTTAGGTTATAAACTCTATTATCAAAAACTTACAATTTACTGTAAAAAATATTAAAAATGATTTCATAAACTTAAAACTTATATTTTTGAAATGCACTTGTTAAATTTAATTAATAGACACAAAAATGAATTTTATTATCTGCAGGGATAGAACGGAGAGGACCAATGGTACATTGGCGGTGCGTAGTGCCAGGTTGTTCTTCAAATAGCAATATGAAGAGACACAGCTTCCCTAAAAATGTCATAAGGAGCGAACAATGGTTGCAGGCGATTAATAATCCAATCCTGGATGGTCTTACATCCGATGAGTTGCGCAACTATAAAATTTGCCAGCTACACTTTCCTGAAAGTGCCTACAAAATTACATCTGTTCGCCAAATATTACAAGATAATGCGGTACCGCAATTAATGTTGAATTTGAGATCATCTGCTGCATCTCCTTTAAATCCAGGAGATGGCAAAATTATACGGAATATCGAAATAGCAGAAGATGAGAAGATGCACGAGAATTGCACACTGAAAAATCCACTGAACGAGTTTATGGATTTTAAAGTTTTACCGAGTTGGGACGATATATACATGCAAGAAAATTGTCCTCCTAAAGCACTGAAGAACAATACCAAGTATATTTCAATTTTAAAGAAGAATAGAATTGAAAATACTACTCAACACTGTGATGTGCATATCTCATCTCAATCTTCATCTAGTGTGCAAAATGTAGAGCCCTCAACTTCAAAAGATGATTCTGCTTCGAAGGAAGCCATTGCCATTTCAACTCCGAAAAACTCTAATAGACGAACACCTATTGGGTCAGTAACGAGGAAAAACAAGTTGACGCCAGTGGCTAAATGTTTACGTGGAATAGCGTCTGATTTATTGACGAAGCCCTCTAAATATGTATATAAGCTGGGAACACCAAAGGAACGTTTACAGAGGACTGAAAAGTACATGGCAATGGTGAATATGAAGAAACTAAAGAATCTGTCTAACGCACAATTACGGTTTTTAAAAATGCTGTCTCGAAATATGAACAGAAATATTGACAGATTATTAAAAACTAAAGGCTCGGGTGCTAGAGCTCAAACGCACTTAGCAAAGCAAATTCGAATTCAGTACACCAAGAAGTGTAGAAAGAAGTAGATTCACCAATGAGATCGTAAAATTATTATATCGATCCGGCGTCGACAGCGCTGTAAAGTGTAGGACCACTGCCCGTGTCAGTGGTCACTAGTGTCAGCAATGGCACTTTTCCTTGCGGATCGTGCGATCACGCGGGGAGATCGACGCCGCCGTAACTTTCCCAAGAAAGTGACGAAGGAAATAATAAATTCAATTCGCTGTTAAGTTCACAAGAACAGACAGACAAAAGACAGAAGAAAAGATGCATAGGAAAATCTACGTTGCAAATTACTTGCATACGTAAGGGCGCCGAGTACAGTTCAGACAAAGTGCGCTAGGCTGGTACGTGCGTCGCAGGTATGCATGGTGTAATAATAGTAATAATTATGATAATTACGATAATAATAAATAAAATATCCTTTATGTTTTATATAGAACTCGTCGGTTCCTGTCTTAGGGCGAAATCTCGCTACGATGTATCGGTCGACAGTATACTGCCTGTAGGACGTTTCCCTGATCTCCACGTGCTTCTCAAGCACCTTACGATGCACGTGTATTTAAGTGAAATTCAAACTCAATTTTCTCGAAAACGAAGCCTCTACCGCAAATTCGTGACTCTGGATTTTCGACTTATATTTGCCTCTGGAATCACCCCCCAAAGTATTGATCATAGGTAGAGGGACACCATATATATATGGAGGTCGCATACAAAGGAATACATATGTAAACACATGAACAATGTAATATAAGTAATTAATATAATTACTTAGCGCTATAGCGTTTAAGCAAACTGTTAAACTGAATACAAGGAACATTTTTAACCGACTTGAAAAAGGATCTATTTTGATGTTCTTTTTTCTATTCGAAAGAAGCCCCATCCTACACTGCATGAGGGAAAAAATTATTTTTCACTTTTTAGTGCATTTTTATTTTTTGAAGTCGGTTTTAATTTTTTTTTTTTTTAATTTTTTTATTCAATGAAAAATCTGAGCCACTCACTAATCCTTACCGCTACTAGTATTTTTACAATTAAGTATATTATACAGAATCTAGGGTAAGAAATACATTTGTTGGCAAAATAATGTCCAAGTCTGCCAATAATAACTGAGAAAAAATGGGGAAGGTTTAGAGACTTAGGTGAATGTGAAATATTTAATACCTGCAAATTTAATTAAATATTTTTCTCTAACACGATTTTACACCATATGGTGGTAGCACGTGAGCTCAGATCACGTGATAACCGTTTGTTTGAATCTGTTTCCGCCTTGACTTTATCAACTGGCATCGATGAAATTCGAGATTATATATAGGTATGTACATACTATATAGGTAATTCACCATTTTGCTCATTCCGACTTTGTTTAGAAAATACAGGGTTTGAATTTTACGATTTTTGCCCATTTTCGTAGAAATGGGTTGTACTTATCAATTTTTATCTCGGAACCAATTTTGTCGGATTTACATGATTCCGTCTGCATTTTGATCTAGACTGCTCGGCATTACTGAATGAATTTTTTCCGGTTGAAAAATCATTTTCACAATAATGAAAATTATAAACAAATTTTTATTTTTCAATTTCGGCTTGAGGTCGCCATTGTAAACATCCGAAAAAAATACTACCATATTCGCTGATGTGTTTTCAATAAAATAAACCTATCTCTTACTGGTAATTTGCATATTGAACGTCGCAAGAAGCTGTTTAAGGCAACGGTGCGCCTAGTTTCAGGTAAGCGAGCCGCGTGTTCCGATGTAATGATGTTTAAAAACAATATTGACAGAACCCGTCACAAAGGTGTCATTTATGTCTGCAGATATTTTCTTGTGTTAAAATGAAATTCTGTTGTTAATAAATTATAGTTTCAAATAATAAATAAAAATGATAAATACCCACACATATTGTCACATATAAAAGTAAAAGCTTCATATAAAGAAATACTAAGATATTTTAAAAACTGAATCAATATTGGTATTTATTGATAAACTTTACATGGTGCTTAATGCAATCAGCTTTGTAATTAAATAACAGATTTAAAGTTTCTCTTTTAGCTTATTACACCTATACATGGACGAATAAAGTAGTTTTTCTTTAAAATTAACATTAACTTTACAAAGCAAGTTTTAAACACTGTATGTCTACAGCATCTCCTTTGTACCTATTCAATTGACTTAAGAGATGTAGTTTCGGTTGTTCACAGTGAGTCGTATGTAATTCATATGCACTGCATATATTTAGCAGTATAGGTTCTTGTAAACTTTTTACAGGGTTCTTTGTAATTGCACTTTCATATAAGTGTACTGCTGCTTTTAACTGTCCTGTATATAAAAGACAAACAGCCATGTTATTAGTTAACGCAATATTCGAAGGATCTATTGCTGCTGCAGTTTGAAAACATTTGTATGCTTCCTGAAACGAATTTTGGGCTACTGCCATTAATCCTCTGTCCATTAGTTCTCTAACAGTTGGTCCACTGTCTTGTTTATGACGACTTATAAGCAATTTTTCTGCAGCCGAAACATCTCCCAAAAACAGATGTAGCCTTCCTATGCTAGATTTTAGTGCATCTGATTGTTCAGGGCTCCAATCTGGAGAGTCACATAATTTTTTTAAAATATCTATAGCCAGTACATAATTCTTCATTGTAACTGCAGAATTAGTAATAGATATAAGGACCCTGGACCTTCTGCCTTTCCACAATCGTATCGCGTCTTCTTGCTCTGTGGCACTGATTTTAATTCGTGCTCCATCTCCGCCGTGTCCATTATTAAAATTTGCTATTAGTTGATTGACCGTGGCTAAAATCTTATACAAATTATCTAATGCGTGCTTTGGTTTTCCACAGTACAGTGGAATTTCGGCTAAAAGTAATCTAAAGGAAAAGGAAGCCATGGAACCTGGTTTTGTACCATACAGTTCAGGATAAAATGTGAAATACATATCTGGCTTGTCTAAATTACCAAACGGTTTAGATTCTTTCTCTAAAACATCTATTTGTCTAAGTTTAGTAAGTAGAGCAAGCCTAGTGTACCACAGTTGTAAAGAATGTGGCGTGTGTTTGCTAGGTTGATTGATTTTGCCATATCCCTGAGCGTACACAGCCAAAAGTCTTCCTGATAAGTTTATTGCTGCTTTGTAGCAGCCAGCTTGTATTAAGTTTCTCAAACCACGTTCATCTTGCGTTACGTCGGAAGCAGTAAGTACATTCCTATGAATATTTTCATCTTCGCCTAAGAAGTGGATAGCGGTGGTCTTTATTAAGTCAGGCATGTCTCCCTGTATTGCAAGTCCAGGCATTGTTAAGTTGTCTCTATCAAGAGAATTAGTTCCATTAGTCGATGTGGCGATATTTCTCAAAACTTTCCTTGTCTGTTCTGATGGTATCCAGACATCTCTGTGTATATCGTTCGATGTATTGTGGTCGAATCGCTCATTACCGAGCAACACACTACTTTTTAAAAATTCATTGGAACGATCCGCCAATAACTCGAAATCTGGAATCCTACTACTCGAACCTCTTTGCATGTTGAAAAAATCGTCTTTCTTTGGTGGAACAATCTCGTCGAAAATTGTGTGCGATGTATTCTCGAAATAACGACTGATATCAGCTTCCTTATCTTTTATAACCTCTCCCATAGTTTCGAATTTCGGTTTCGTTGAAGTTTCATTTTTATCGGCCATTCTACATTTATCTACTGGTTTCTTCCCATAAAATTTATCTACATCAATTTATATGAACTTGGGAATTGTTATAAATTTCAAATGATACCAGACCTTAAACGTCAACTATGGTCAACTGTCAAAGCCAAACAAAAGCATTTTACTACGAAATACTGACCGTTAATGCGTGCATTGGTGGCGCATAGGATTCCCTAGAATTCTCCCACTTCTAATGCCCGATTTCTTCACCTCCGTATAAAGTGCCGGTCAGTGAACGACCAATTGGATGCTATCATGTGTCAGATATCTGCCAGATAACTCTAACTGGAAGATATCTGGAGGTGAAGAAATCGGCCGTAATGCGCGTCTCACGGTCGATTTCTTCCATTGAGCTCTATACTAACTGGAGTGTGAACAGCAGTTGGAAGAAGTAGAGGCGACAGCGATCAGAGAGAGAGGGGAAAATAGTGTGTCCATGCATCCTTCTTCTTCCTACTATCCCTCTCTATATCTCTACTATCCTGTAGTAAATTTGCGTGTGGTGGGGGTATAGACTGTATAGACCGGTAAAGACGCCGCGCGGGACAGAGGCAGCTCTACCCACTAATTTGTGTACCTTGTCTGATCGGCCGCCATTGCTCTGTTCTCTCTCCAGTTAGTATAGAGCTCAATGATTTCTTCACCTTCAGTAATCTTCAAGTTAAAGTTATGTTCCACATAACTGCCAAATGATAGGATCCTATTGGCTTAGAGCATTTAAATGCTCTAAACCAATTGGTCGTTCACTGACCGGAAGATTACTGAAGGTAAAGAAATCGGCCGTAAGCCCACACCGCGCTAGTGAAGGATCACTACACCGCGCTATGTTTTACCTCCTTTTCAACATTAGTAACTATCTTCAGTACAGATGTAATATTTAAGAAAAGCTCAATACAAAATGACGGAAACACAAAAAATAAAGAAATATACTATACATTTGTAAACATTTATGAAACCGCACCAATAGCATCAATTGCACTGACTACTTTCTGTACGAAAATGCGTGCAGTGAAAACCAGGCTGAAGAAAGAGCTCCGTGAAGTGCTCAACCAATCGGTTCCATGCTCGACGTTCCTGTCACTTGACAAGTTCGTCTTCGTGGTATCGGATACATGAGATAACTGCATTTTGTCCGTATATTTTCTTTCGGACACTGCCTTCTCATTAGACCACAGAAGTTTTGATGGTGATTCTCGAATTGTTGAATTTTATTTATTGAATTTTTTATCAGATATATCAATTGAAAAATGGCTGTGGTAGTGAGAACATTTTCAAAATTCACAGGTAAGATTCGAACGATCATTATGGATCTTTCAGTCTTTCAAATAAAACGGATACATACTTTGACATTTTTAACACCTTCGCGAAACACGGCGAGATTCCTTGCTCCTTTCCCGAGATCTTCAGTGAAAGGCGCTGTTTCAGAAACTAAAAATACATCTGACAACCCGCGTTCACGTTAACACTTCATTATATAAGGAAGCGTATAATTATTCGTAACTCGCTCTTTATACGGAAATATGACTTAATTAATTAAGCTTTTAATATAATTTCGTTTACTAGTAACTAACAGCAAAGTATTATGTAATTCCTTATTAAATACCCGTCCCTTTTACCTACATGTGCTGCAGTATGAGCCCTCCAATACGTTTTTCTATTTCATCTATATTTTACAATAATTATATTACTTGTTAGTATGATTTCATGAAACCATTAAAGCCGTACGTGCTTTCTATTCATTTGAATAACATAATTAATTCTTTTGTTCCGACACAGTATATGTCATACCAATCGATCAAACATAATGAACGATCTTCAGTCAATGAACCTTGACCTAAAAGTTAAGAAATTTGATATTGTCGCTATAAATAACATCTGGCTTAATACAATAATGATTTATAGTACATCTCTATTATGAATTAATACGCGCCCTATATTTGTAAAGCTGTTAAGACTGAACTTGAAAGAAATATTACAAAGAAATTATGGTTAACATATTTTTCATTAATATCTGGTTCTAAGATGTACCGTAACTAATAAATTATTGTATGTATACCGTCGCCGTATATTATTCCTTTTGTGTTTCAGTCAGAAATTGCGGGAATTTATTACGTCCTCAAGTAAGATTCAATTATACAGACACTAGGAAAAATCTAAAGATCGATTCCAATACCAAAGTTATATGTCAAGGTTTTACTGGAAAACAAGGTACATTTCATTGCCAACAAGCTATCGATTATGGTACTAAAATAGTAGGTGGTGTTAGCCCCAACAAGGCTGGCACAGAACACCTCGGTAAACCAGTCTTCAAATCCGTGAAAGAGGTCGGTGAATGAAGTTCATTTACAAATATTATTCTCTACTTTTAGTATGCGATTGTATGTGTTAATCCTTTCGATGGTACAGATATTTATAAGCGCTCTGTTAATTAGCGGAGTGCACGCCACACGACGAATACCAATAGATTCTCAGTGAAAACGATTAACAATGATTATTCGCTGAATAATCTCTGTACATGAAATATGCTAAACGCAGAAACCTTAGTACCCGCCGCAAGGATTGTGTTAAAATTATTTTGTATGTTGTTTTTCATACAGGCGAAAGAAGCCACTGGCGCCACTGCAACTGCTGTTTATGTACCTCCAGCAGGCGCTGCGTCAGCGATCATGGAGGCCATCGATGCGGAAATGCCATTAATTGTATGTATCACAGAAGGTATTCCACAACACGACATGGTGAAAGTTAAAAGGCGACTTCTGGAGCAGAGTAAATCTCGTCTTGTCGGGCCGAATTGTCCTGGAATAATAGCTCCGGAACAGGTGCGGATACTTTAAATTTATCGCTACTTTTGCGTTAGTTTTCGTATATATTACTGCGTATCCACCGAGCGATATAAAAGTAGCTTGTCCTTGCTAACTGTTCTGTAACGTGTCACTATTTCAGTGTAAAATAGGTATTATGCCAGGGCATATACATCAGAAAGGAAAAGTTGGTATTGTATCAAGGTCTGGAACATTAACGTATGAGGCTGTGAATCAAACAACCCTTGTGAGTGAACCCTTGCCGTTTCCGTCAACATTTTCTTTTACAATATTCTTCGCGATAAAAATACAAAATTGATACTATTTTCAAATATGTCGTAAATAATACGAGGTAATTATATTACGCTTTAAGGCTGGTCTGGGGCAATCACTTTGTATTGGAATTGGCGGCGATCCGTTTAATGGAACAGACTTTATTGATTGTTTGGACGTATTCCTCCGCGATCCAGGCTGTGATGGTATTATACTGATTGGTGAAATCGGTGGCAGTGCAGAAGAATTGGCAGCAGAATATCTCATCGAGAAGAATACTGTTGGTTGCACTACTGAATTATTGGTACCCAAATCCCATCCTATCCCATTCAATCGTTCTAACTCTTTTCCAAGCAATCCCAACGTTCCTTATTATCCACAAGCTTTTCACAACTCTTGTAACTATAAATTACTTCAACATCAACGCGTATAGATATTACACGTGCGACATAATTTTAGGGTGATAAAGCTAAGCCAGTGGTATCGTTTATCGCTGGTATCACTGCCCCACCTGGACGAAGAATGGGACACGCTGGCGCAATTATTTCTGGAGGAAAGGGAGGTGCGCAAGATAAAATCAATGCACTCGAAAAGGTATCAGGACTCGCTTATTACACAATCTGAACATCGTCCTCGTAATTTCTATTATATTCGAGAAAACGTTCTTTGTAGGCTGGTGTAATTGTGACAAGGAGTCCTGCGCAAATGGGAAATGAGCTTTTAAAGGAAATGACTCGTCTTGGTTTGGTTTGTAATTAAAAAGAAAACACATGCCGTTATAAGTATATGTAGTTTGCCTCATGTGCATGTATCTTCAAACAATAAATTGAAAGTATAAATAATACTGAGATCGTTTACAAAACGAAACAATATAACATTAAAATAATACAAATTCTCAGAGTTGCGATACAATGACATTGTTGTGCGAAATTGTCCAGCTATATTATTCCTGACGAGAATACTTATAAACGTAAACGTGAACATTTGTTTAAAGAACTGAATTTATTTTCACATTGTACAGTTATAGAAAACTACTTTTATTGATGTAGTTTTTATTTTAACAGTCGCAACTATCCAAAGATAATTTTAAAAATATCTGTGGAACCTTTAACTGTTATTGCTCTATCACAGTTTTTCTTAACATAAAATTATAAATTTTTCTATGTCCATTACATCATATTTTTAAGAAATGATTATTTAAGCAATACTTACTACTATTGTAAATTGTGTCAAAGCTATATCTGTTATAATAAATAATCAAAACAATCGATCAGCCTGTTTTCTTATAAATGCAATGCTTTATAATTACATTTAAATGCTTCTTAAAGTCTATTAAAAATTTCTTTATGTGGAGAAACCCATTATTTCATTTATATACTCTGCTATACGTTTATACTTTTTATTAACAAATGGTTTCAGCTGAGCAAAGTCCATCGTTTGGATAGTGTTAAGCAAAGTTTCACAGGTACAATAATATAAATACTTATCCATATGAAGTTGTTCTGCTAATTCTATCTGATGATTGCTCATCAAACTCTGATTTGTAACTACAATCACATGTTTCTTATTTTCCAATCCATCAAGGATACTTCCTGCTCCTGCATGGCTTATAATAAGATCTACCTTTCGGACATACTCAAGTATGTTCGTGCTGATAGTAAAATATTCTATAGTATCAAATCCACAACGTGGAGTACAATCTGGTGCCAATGAAGTTTTGCCAATTTGCAAAATTAGCTCGTTGTAACCTCTTAATGATAATGCCTAAAATAATTTTACAAACGTAGAAAGTAAATATGTGGAACATTTTTAGCAATTAATGATGTCTGATAATTTATTACAATCTGAAATACTATAAATAAAAAATCAGGAGGAATAAGATAACGTCTTTACATAATCAATCCTACATATCCTTAAAATCAGATGCGAATAACATAAAAAATGGATGTAATGTTCAAAAATTTCAAGTTCACGAACGAAAGAAATCCAGGGAACCCGCGCTGGGTATAAGTACAGGGTCATCATTTAATCTTGCAACCCGCGCTCGCGCGAACAAGTAAAGCGGCAACAGCGCTTCACGGACGCATTCCACTACACCATGCACCGGCCCGGTGTTCGGAGAGCTGCCAGCGACCGCTGCCAGCGACCGCTGGACAGCAGTGATTCCCGAGCTTTGAAAATTTTAGGATGGTATTTATCAATTTAACGTCGTAAAGAGCTATTCGGAATTTCTCGGCTCGGGTTGAAGAATTTAGGGCTTTTTTCGCGTAACTTTTGAACTATAAAAGATATTGGAATGCAATTTGTGCTGAAAAATCATTCCCTCTTAATGATGGATAATTTAAAAAAATTTTACTTCATTTTTCTTTTATCAATTTTTCAACCATAATTGTCGTGAATAGCTTTTGCGAACTGTTTATTTGATACTGTATTTAATGCTTTTTTTTAAATTCAGGGTGTTGATAAACAATAGGCTAGTTGTTTCTGCATTATTACTTTCATAAATTGAGAAATTAAATTTTTATTAAATTATGTGTTAGTTCTGCAGACCTCAGAATCTATTGTTCTGGTTTTCTTTTTTATAATTTTATTCTTAATGAAGTACAAATCATCGATCGGACGTAAGGGGTAACTAATGCGACGGGTCTTTGATTGTAGCGGTGTTTGATTTTTTTTCTAGAATTTTTGTGTCTGAATGTTTTGACCTTTGAGCTACTCAACGCCACGCCTATACCGGCTTCCGTTAATGTCATTTTTTGGAACGATGCACCATTATTGTGGCTTTTACACGCAGGTGGCGAAAAATCTCCGTACAGAGGTATAGCCTCGGGGTCAATACTGTCGTAGCTTAAAATTTTTTAAATTGAGACGAGTACGAGACCAATCGACATTGTTTTCAAATCTCATTCCAGTAAATCGATCATAAAAGCGGAGCGCGCGGTTCGCTTATTGAGCCGGGATATTCCGAACAAGTAGGTCTTTGCGACGTTAAGTTGAAAAAGACCATCCTAAAATTCTCGAAGCTCGAACATCACTGCTGTCCAGCGATCGTTGCCAGCACTTCGAACAGTCCGAACGCCGGGTCGGTGCATGGTGTAGTGGAATGCGTCCGTGAGGCGCTGTTGCCATCTTACCAGTTCGCGCGAGCGCGGGTTGCAAGATTAAATGATTACCTTGTGTATACACCGTGTACACGAAGTGCAAACAATTCGAACACCAACCGCCCCCCTACAGTGAAAGAGCCAAACAAATGGGGAGCGGCTACAGGTGAATTTACATGATTCACTTCGGTTGGCTGTTCATGCTGTTTCACTTCGCGAGTACGGTCGGTGTTCGAAAATTGCTTGCACTCTTCAAGACCTTTGATGGTCAGCTGTCATTGAGACTTTTTCATGGTAGTTTATTGACAATCTCGAAATTACGAATTTTCGTAGGCATTTCGACTAAATTTTTACGATAAAAAAGCTATCGTTAAATCACCTTTGATGAGAAGTTTTGAATATTGTATATCAATCAGATAATTCTTTCAGGTCACACATTGTTCTATAGATCGAAGATTGTTTTTAACATTTTTTACTCTCCTTACCTCTAAAACTGCCGAGCTAAGTACAGTCTCTATTAATTCATGAAATTTGGTTGTGCCAACGGTAACAAATACTTTCTTTTTTAGCAATGCCATTTCAATGTCACGTGTTGGAATGACGTTGAACTTGGTTGAACTGTTGCATAAACCACGCATAGACCATGCATAGACCACCCCTGGTGTCGCGATCGTCGCCTTAGCGGTGTTTAGTGTAAGATCCTGAGGCGCGAAGTTTGAACTAAGCAAATTAAATTTATTACAATAGAGTTAAGGGTGAACGTTTCAATATTTTATATCTGTCTTCGCCTCCTTCTTAAACGGTCGAAAACATTGTATTGATAAAGAAGAGAAAGATACGAAGGAGCTTGTTGCGCTCGGAGTGTCGCCTCTTAGTATACCTTCTCTTTGCTTAAGCACGTGCTATTTTGTTTATTACCGCGAGTTTAGTAAAACATGCCAATAGAAGTGAAATCTAAGATTTTGACGTATGAAGGGTGCAATTATTTACGATATCGTTTGCTACTGTCTACGTTATCGGGCAAACCTGTGCGAATAACAAATATCAGAATCAAAGATGATGATCCCGGACTTAAAGGTTAGTTACTTTTCAAAGGTATATGAAAATCATAAATTTATACACTCATGTACCTATTAACTTTGTGTATGTGGAATATAATTGTTTTGAAGCAAACTTTGACAAATACTTAACACCCTTTTAAACTTCGTATATTTAATCTACATATAGCAGTTTCTAAACTGTTTCCATATTTCATATTTTTCCCAAGAATCAACTAATTCTTTTATGCTATTTTGACGAAAATAAGGTGTACCGAACACGAATGCGTGTTTCATTTTATACCATTTGGTCATTTATGTGTTTTTTTAGTTCCTTAATCAAAATTCGGTTCAATTCAGTCAGCCTATAATTCTCATCAATTATTTGTAATCCATTATATATTTTGTGTATTAGAGTACGAAGTGAGTTTCATACGTTTATTGGATAAAATTACAAATGGATCAAGGATAGAATTAAATGAAACCGGTACTAATATATATTATAATCCTGGTTTATTAAATGGTGGCGAGTTGGAGCACGACTGTAGCTTGCAACGAGGTATCGGTTATTACTTAGAAGCAATTCTGATATTAGCACCATTTTGTAAAAAAGCAGTTGATGTAAAGCTTAGAGGAATTACTAATAATACAATAGGTAAGTAAACAGTTTAAGTCAAACTTTTATTATTAAATATTTACAAAAATCTTAGCATTAATGATTATTAAATCTAGAATTTGGAAGAAAAATTATAATAAGTATGTGGTTTATTTTTTAAGATCCATCTGTAGATAGAATTAAAGCAGCTGCTCTGCCCATACTGAAAAGATTTTTAGCAGGTGATAATGAAGTTGTATTTAAAATTAATAAAAGGGGAGCCGCACCGCTGGGGGGAGGAGAAATTCATTTCAGTTGCCCTGCCAGCCGTTATCTGAAAAGTACTCAGGTCAGTTTTATTCTCTAATTCAAAAGTGGCTTCTTTTAACAACTATATTTATTCTAAAGAAAGTTTATTTGCAGTTTCAGAATAGCGGGATGGTGAAACGAATAAGAGGCACTGCATGCAGTATACGTGTTTCTCCTGCTATTGCTAATCGAATTGTAGAATCCGCCAAAGGTGTTTTGTTGAAGTTTTTACCAGATATTTATATTCACACAGATCACTGTAAAGGTGCATCTAGTGGGAAATCGCCAGGTATAGATATTTCTTACCATCGCCTTCATTTTATTCTTATGTTTATTAATCGTTTTAAATATATATACCAGGCTTTGGAGTAAGTTTATCAGCTATAACAACCACCGAAGTTGTTTTGAGCGGGGAAGCATTTTCACCTCTTATGACAACAGGTTCTTTACCTTGCGTGCCGGAAGACCTTGGTAGAGAAGCAGCTATGAAACTAGTTGACGAAATTTATAGGTAGAGTAGACGATTTTAGGTGATCCGAAATATGAAATAGTTGAAATAGAACGTAAGTTTTTGTAATTTTTAGAAACGGGTGTGTGGATTCACCTTTCCAATGTATGACCGCGATGTTGATGGCATTAAGTAAGAAAGACGTCTCCAAAGTTGTAATCGGACCTTTAACACCAGCAATGTAAGTAACTGTCTGCTGTAATTTCTAACAAATTTAAAAGGTCATTGATATATGAAAAATTAATATCCTTACAGGATACAGTTTCTACGCGATTTGCGTGATTTTTTTGGAGTCGTCTTTAAAATTGAACCGCTAAAAGATGAAGATGAAATATTAGAGCAAGTTGTATTAACTTGCGTAGGCGTGGAATATAGCAATATAAGTAGGCGGACATTATGAAAGATTATATTGTACTCGTATCTTTATTATACATATTAGTTTTTATAATTGAAATTAATAAATTATCAAAACCTGTGTTTGTATTTTAAAACGGTATCTTTTTATGTATTGTTTACAAAACAAACATTTGCAAGCGAGTTGGTTTGGCAGGCCACGCGCGGAACAACTCCAATTTCAATGTGTTCCATAAACTTTGGTAATTTTTAGACCACTTTTTGCAATCGAAATAAGTAACTTTTTTTGGATGTCTTATATTGCAATGAAAGTTTGGATACTTGTCGCAAATCCGTAAAAACATTTCGAAAAGAGCTCGCCTGGTTACAAGTAAATTGTTACCTTTTTTCCTTTTAGTGGCTCCTTGTTTTCTACCATCCACTGCAACTTCTGTATCGCTATGAAAGTTTATTATAATTACTTTTACTATTGACGCTCTCGTCGGTACAGTTTAATGCCAAAGAATTTTTAACAATCAAAACATTACCGATTTCTTACAGCAGACCATATAATACTCGATGGACACGGATGCTTTCTTTCGTGGCTTCTTCGTTGTTCGAAAGAAATGTTAGCTTGCATGATTTTTAATTTATGTGTCTCCTTATTAAATCGTTTGTACAATCCACGTTCCATTGATTCTAAGGAAAAAGGACATCCACCTCCAACTGTAATAGTTTCCATTTTTATTGGAGGTATTAATATTGATAAAAGTGAACCTTGTAATCCAAGAATATTCCACCTAGAAGATATGTAAAAGATAATTACCATATTCTGTAGAGGGTAACCGAAAATGATCGAATAATCCTAAACTGTAATCGTAACTGCCACTTTCTGCGGTTTATATTTACTTTGCCATTTTATCTGAACACGACAAACTAAGAGTAGGATTTCCCCTTCCCGGTTTAGTCCGTAATGGTCCAACAACATGATAATTCACTCCAGGTAAATAAGGATCTTTATGGTTTTCTGTTTCAACACATTTCGCACCCGTTCTATATATATCTTTAATTAATTGTCCTTCTTTATCATTACTTGATTCCATGATTACTTTTCCTTCATCATTATAATCGTCTTTCCTCCGTTTTATTGGAGGTGCATTATCTCCGTAGAACTCTTCTTTCGGAAATATGGAACAATCTCCACAGGGTGTTTGACTTGTGAAAAAATGGAATGATATTCGATCATTTAGTTTAATTTTTCCGTTCTCATCCATTATAAAGACATCACTTTTAGCGCCACTGAGTAATAGATCAATTTGTTCGTACAAGTATCTTAAAAAGGCACGCCTGGAAAGAACCTCGGCATGAGAATCGCTTAATCTACAGCCTTCCTCGTACAATTCCGTATTTATTAAATCTATCTCCCCCAAGCACTTTGTTCCTGTAGCAAGAGCTGCCAAAGACAACAAACCATCATGCTTTCTCAACAATATACCAGATAAAACAGTCCACTCTTTCTCCGATGGTTTACCAGTTTTACTCAGCTTTCTATACTTTTCTGTGCAAAGCTTTGCAACCTGATTAGCAAAATCCTCCATGCTATTTGATTAATATAAAATTAAGCCAATATTTCCGGATTAGTCGATACGATTAATTTCTTTCATTTGTTCAGTACACATTTGAAGGGTCCCAGGCATATTTCTGTTGAGGCAGAGAAGACAGCACTTTCATACTTTCCTCGTCAATGGTAAAATCCAGTTGTATGTTATCTCTTATATGTTCTCTTTTTACAGCTTTAGGAATCACACCTGCAATAACATCGTTAAACGAAACTTGTTTGTAGTATCAATTAAAATAGTAAATTACCTACCAATTCTCTGTTGTAAGGCCCACTTTAACAGTAATTGCGCCGGTAATACGTGAAGTTCGGAAGCTATTCGTGTTATAATCGGGTCTCTTAAAAGACTGTTATTACCGCTGGTTCCCAGAGAAGAATATGCTTGTACATGAATGTCTTTTTCATTACAATACTTAATTAATTGTTCCTGACGATAATGCGGGTGACATTCAACCTGTAATATAAAAATTTAATATACTACCATTACCACTGTAGACTAAATATTGTTAGAGTTACATTACTTGATTAACAGCTGGCGGCACGTCCTCGCAATCACGCTGTAATTCTTCTAGATGATTTACTGTGTAATTAGACACACCTATAGATCTGAGAATTCCTTGTTTCTGTAAATCCACTAATTTTTTCCAAGTCTTTGCTCGTAAATTTCGATTGTTTATAGAATTCTCAGGTATACGAGATGCGCCTGGCCAATGGATTAAATACAGATCAATATATGTAGTATTAAGCGCTTGAAGAGATCTTTGCACAGATTTTTCTATTCCTTCTGCATTCCCATTTTCACTTGGAGCTGTTACAAAATACAATTTCAGTATATTTTCTTAGTATTATACTATAAGCTTAATCATAAACTTTGCTATTGTCTAGCATATAAAAAATGATTTGCTATTTCAGTCCAATAGTAAGTAAATGTATTAATTATTCACGGGTACATACACAGCTTGGTTGTGATAAAAATATTGTCCCTTTCAAGATTATATTTGGGTAATAAACTTTTTAAAGCGTATCCAATGTCTTCTTCGTTTCGATAAACTGCAGCTGTATCTGTACATATATAATAAAGCAAAAGAAATATAAAATACTTTCAGGATATATTTAGAATCCAATAATTACTCTTATATGTGATCTACGCATACCAATAGAACGAAAACCCGCCTTTAAGCTTTCATCAACAACCTGATATATTGTATCTCTCCCTTGAATCCTGTATGTCCCAACTGAAAGTAAAATGATTCAATATTTTATAATGAACTATTACATATTCTATATTAGGTATAGGTTGATAACATTGTTTTATTGTAAAATTCAGCAATTAAAATAAATAAATGAAAGTATTGATAATACGAGCATAATAAATATTACAAATAAATTGAAGTGTGCATGTCACTGTTAAAGCCTGAATATTGGTAGAGCTTAAGAATTACCAATAAAATCTAAGAATTATCAATCAATGTTGGTGAAGGTCTGAACTAATGTTTTCCAATCGTTGAAAATGGTTGGAAAGCTTACAAGTAGAGATGTCCAACAAGTGTGGTCATGACTACCCTATAAAATGAAAATAATGTTCCTCTGATCTGGTAGTTGGTAGGAACTTGGAGTAAGATTTATTTAATGGTGCCCTGTGAGGGAACCACCCAATTTTTCAGATTTAAGATAAAAAATGTGTTAAAAAACTGGATGGTCATGTGGATTTGAACCAGCAACTCGTGGATCTTGTGCATCCACAAGTATATTGTTTGTCGGGCTGTTATTCTGCCGGAAGAGTACGTTTCTGAAACATTTTTTTATCTTAAATCTCTCGAAAGTGGGTGGTCCCCCAAATGAGGGGCCGCCAAATACATCGAACCCTAACCTAGGTAATACCGATCGAAGGGGAAAATTATTGCGGGCTTTTACCATCGTTGGTTGGTAAATCTTAGATTTCACCGGTAATTCTTAAGATCTACCGTATTCGGGCTTTTACAGTAACATATAGTATACAATAGTAAGTAGCAAGAAACGAAACAATATTTTGTATGCCCTGACAATCTTACATCCAACAAGAGGCATAACATAGCCGCTCGAGAGACGAACATTTTGCATTGAACCGCTCATAATAACATTTCATGTATTTAACAACGTTTCATTCAGTTTCATTTATAAAATTTGTCAACACAATCCCATAGCGAATTCGGACGATCGCACTGGTGCGCACTGAGTGCGACTTTTAGCCAATTGGAAGCGAGAAACTCGCACTACCCTAGTGCAGGTTGCCGAATCTGCTATCAATTTCTGAATATCTGACTTCTGATCTAACAAAACCTCTTCGACTTTTACACTGATAATAACGCTAATGCGAAGATGATATTACGAACGATATTCATACACTGCAAATAAATAGCGCTACGGGATGCCGTTTTCAGCACGCATTTATTGCAATAATAAAAATGGATTTTGTAGCACCCCGCAAATCACTTCGTAGAATTATTTTACTGTTATTTGCATTCCGAAGTTCAAATGTGTATTAACAAACTGTTTGATATTAAAAAAATGAATATTTGCTGAAAAAAGTTATTTTTCATAATATTACATTCGAATTGGTATTATTTATGCATTTATTATCAGTGTAAAAGCAAAGAGAAATAAACTAGGGAAATCACTAGACAACCAATTTAAATGCCCATTCGGCAATGATCGGTAAACTTCGGAAATAATCGGCACATTGCGGTAAGTTACATTTATGCCAAATTTTTTCACTTCCGACTAAAATCCCGGTCAGTGAACGACCAGAGATGCTACCATGTGGCACTCGTCGACCAGTTGAATGCTATCATTTGGCAGTTTTGTGAAACATAACTCTAACTGGAAGATTATTGAAAATGAAGAAATCGGCCGTTAGTCGATTTGAATATCCCGCCCGAATAGACAACCAATTTAAATGTCAAGGTCAAGTAAGGACTTCAAAGGTTCCACCCGGAGTGACACCTTTTATTATATTTCCTTTTTAGTAAAAATTGAAGAAATTTAGTTAGAATAGAAGTCAGAAATTTAAAGGAGTCGTCTACCGAGTACTGACGGAACAGCCTCGGCTGCCAGTGTTGTTCAGTGGCGCTGTAGTCCGCGCCACGGACCCTCGTGTCATAGATGGGAATGCCGTTTTCCATAGCGTGTCTCGGGAGGCAGGAGTGGGGTCGTCAAGTATTTTGGACGGCAGTGTATATGTACACTAGGCGGCAAAATCGGCTTCCCTCCGGAAATATGGCAACGTTGCATGTCACTAGAATTACTGAGTTATGCCTAGTGACATGCAACGTTGCCAAATTTCCGGAGGGAAGCCGATTTTGCCGCCTAGTGTATATCGCAACTCGTTCACAAAATCCATACCCTTTAAATAAAACTATATCATGTGAAAATTAAAATAATACGGCTGAAAGAAAAGTGACGGCAATTTTGCGAAACAAGTACATACCGTGTTGATGGATATTAAATTCATGCTGCAGTTTGTTGCACACGAACATAATGGTGGTTCTATGCCACGGAAAGGTAGCATGCTGCATAATCAACGGAGATTTCCTAAAATTCAGCGTAGTTAATGAAAATTACGATTGATGGTGTATCATAGTTGCCAAATATTAGATTACCGAAAGAAAGTCTACGTATATCCTTTTTCGATTTTATTGTTATTACTGACATAAGAATTTAATTATATCGGAATTTTTTACACGGATTAAAATTTTATTGAAATTTCAAGTGATCCGATTACGAGACTAATATTGACGCCCATAGATAGCACGGCATAAATGACAGTGATGTATAGAAAATAAATATCTTGATAAAAATGACGTGGTGAAGAGAGCCTTATCGTTTTATAAAACCATCGAAGAAATTGCAAGGTACATATGCTTTTCCTGCATCTCTTAAATTTCCTTCTCGATATTGTTACAAGCATTTACGGCAGAAATAAGATCTACTCGAAATGCCGTTTGCTTCCAATATACTCTCGTGAAAAACAAATCTTCTGACAACTAAGTGCTCTTCGAATTATATGACATACGATACGATATACAAATATTTTCACTGTATGATGCGTGACATGCAACAGTCCGTTTATACATCGATGATTAATACTTTTCTGTTTGAAATACGCACATTTATAAATGTGAAAAAAATTTCAGAAGTCAGTAAGAAACAGAGAAAATAAATGTATATTTTTTTATTCGAATATTGTGTTTCTGTTGTTCTTTAACGTTTTATTTCGATTTGTTTATTACATCATTCATTTGGCTTGGACAATCAAACATATATCTGTGTGCGTGTGTGTATATTTATACTTTTGTATATTGTAATCATTATGTGGTTAGATGAGAGAATATTTATATTACAAAGGCCTGATAATAATAATCCACAAAGAACAGTAAATTCTATTAGAATCTCTTTTCAACAATATGTTTACATTATTGGAGTATATGCGTTTTACGTTACTTACTTTTTGTATGGATATCAAATAACTGAACGTGTGAAATAGGATGGAAGAAAGTACAAGTTCCGAGAAGGTTTGGTGCAAGACTAAAGCGGAGAAACAAAATAGTTTATACCATGGAGAATCGACAACTCAGTCTATGGAGGATAATTCTACTTCTTTAGCAGATATATTTGATACAGCATTTACATCTACAGTTGATCCCTCTCCGCAATCAAGATTTAATTCAGGTATAGATGAACCGTTAATAATGCGACACACAAACGTATCTTTATCGTATTATGCATATTTAACGCAACCGATATTTCTTCTTTTATAATTTAACTGATCGTTACTTTTGACATTTAATCAACGTTATTAAGTAATTTATTTTTAACAAAAATATATGTATATATTAAGAAATCTCAGTGAATTCAACTTTTGGTTTCTTCGTTTGCAGGCAATGAAATGGAATACGAACACTTATTTGCGGAAAGTGATAGAGACGAACCTGAAGTAGCTCCTATTAATCCTTATGTAAATCCACCACATCATTCTTCTTCAGACAATAATTTTGTTTTTGGAAGTTATTTAAGTGGTCCTCACACAGCAGGAGACTCTCATGAATATTGGCCGTCTGATCGTTTAAATTGTAATATGTGTCAAAACAGGCAAGAAAGAAGCACAAAACAGGAATCTCATAGTCGCCAGTTAGGAAACGCGTGCGAAGAAAGAGCTTGCGAAAATTACCGTAAGAGAATCTTGCACGAACGAGATCCACCAGTAAAGCATAAAAGTAAAAAGAACGAAGAACATAAATCATCGAATGAACAACAATCCGATAGTTTAAGTATAGCCGGACCGTCGAGATTATCAGACAGCGTTTCTCATAGGTATGCGCTTTAACTTAGCTTTCGTTCGTCAATACCCATACTTATTTGTTTCTGCTATTACTTTTTCAGCACAACCAGGTCGACCAATGGGAATGTTTTAAATAGAATTATGCAGAATATGGAGAACAATGGTGCCAACGAATCCAATACATTATATCGCCCAGTTTTGCCAAATACAATTAACTCTCAACAGCATTCTACTCGTACAAGTATTAATTATTTTTTTGTAGCATCGATATTAAATAAGTCAAAGATAAAGTATTTAATCACGGTAACAGCTATTCTTCGAATCGTCATGTTACACGTTAATGATACTTTAATTAGGTTTATAAATAACAAAACATTTTCGTATGAATAGGAAACGATGATACGCCGTCAGCACCAGATCTACAATTAGATTGGTCCTCCAGTAGCGACGATGCCACTAGCAGTGATGACGAAGATGGATCGGTTGAAGTTCTTGGAACAGTGAATCACAATAATAAAGTAAGATAGCTGAATTATATTCAGATAAAGTCCACCGGCAAGATTCAACTGTATATACATTGATTTAACAGAATTGTGTACAGAATAACGAAGAAAGTAATCGTCCAGTGACTGTGGTTGATTTAACCGTGGAATCAGACGAAGAGCATACTCCGTCTACACCTACAACTTCCGTGACAAATTCATGGACAACAGATTATGTACATAGGTACGGGGAACAGGTTATTTAAATACTCGTATATTATTGTACATTATCCAATGTATTATATTTTATATGCTTATCGATTTCAATAATCATTTTAGTGGGAACAACTCTTACTGCATGCATGGTTCACCAGACTACATGTATCACGGCCGATGTATGCATCATAATTACAGAATTCCAATTCCAGTTATACCTGTAGGATATGGCCAACTACCAGGTAAGAATATTTGTTCGCGCTATAAAAGCGTACTCTGTAACGTTTAAGAACGGACATTATTTTTGTAACTTTGTCAGTATTTTAATGTGTAACATTTTCTTTTACAGATACTCCCACGGGAGTGTCGAGGACACGGATGCATCCTATGCAAGAAAGACTATGGGTGATCCAACAGCGAGTACAAGAACTGCACAGAAGACGCCTCTATGCAAGATCTTCGTCACATCACACGTTAGTATAATAATAAACGGACGCAATTTGTACATACACTAGAGCCTGGTTAGCTGGCCGAGGTTCGGGACCGTATCTGGCCATCTATCTGGGCAGGTAGAGTTCCAAGAATTCGTGCGAGCGATTGAGAAACATTCAGTGCGAGTGAGATACCGATAGCTGGCACGAGATAGCGACGTCTTAAGTCGGTAAGCTGTTGAAACGAACATGCTTAGGCGTCGGGACACGCGAGCTCGTGAAGCTAGTTCCAAGAATCGACAGGGCAGAAATCTGAGCATCTAACGGGGGACTACTGTATATGTAATAATCAGGGCCGCCTTTAACAATGGGCTAAATGGGCTATAGTCCAGGGGCGCCCGTGATCCAAGGGCGCTTAAGAATCAAATATGTTGAAATGCTTTTTTGGAGACAAAAATTTTTACCTGGATCTCTTCAATCCGGGTCTCCACCAGGGCGAGCACGTGCGGGGCATTGTTCGCTGGGGTTTCGTCTGTTCTTGCCGTGTCCACACTGCCGCAAACGGAAGAAGACGTTCACATACGATTTGTTCACCGAGTTTTGTTCATGTTTGCGGCGGTGTGGACGCGGCAGCGGGCGGGGCGTTCGCGGGCATTGCTTTTGTTCGTGTTTGCCCTGGTGGAGACCCGGGGTTCTGATGTACTGTTCGCGAAGAAATTGCACCCTTGGGGGCTAGGGCGCCAAAATTTTTTAGCCCAGGGCGCTCAAATTTGTTAAGGCGGCCTTGGTACTAATCTCTGTATTTAGTAGCACAACATCCTGTGGTCCACATATGCATCAAGCATCTCAACACATGTGTAATAATGGCACCACCAGTCCATTGAATAACCGCTGCAACGGATCGGAAAACATGACATTCGCAGAAAATTATCTACCGCCGCCAATTCTGCCACCACCGCAACAACCTACTGTTTATAGTCATCCAGAGGCCAGAGGGCCACCAAACTTCAATCCCAATTGTCCTGTACAACCTATGATGGTAATTTGATATTTTCAGAAAAATTGTGTTACTCAATTCGAGGATTATATTAACAATGTTAAGCTTTTTTTTCTCAGGAATATGACTTTTACCCAGATAATTTATATACGGCTTTCTGTGCGCAGGTAAATTCTTTGAGTGGTGTTGTAGAAATGAATCAAACGCCACCAGTAATGTTGCCTTCGATGCCGCTTCATCGATATGTGCATCATCACATGGTTCATCATTACGGCCATCATCAGAGACCATTGGATCCACATATGCATGGCGTTGTTCATATCAGTTTTCACCCCCGTTTGGTACAGTCTTAAATACGATATTTTAAACTAAATTGTTTCATAATAGTTTTAACACAATACATATTTCTCAACACATAGCAAGGGTCTCGTGCACACGATGTGATGCCACTAGGACCTGTGATGCCACTTTCACCTCCACGTTTCGAAGATTACATGCGCCTTGTCGATTTACGACGTATGGCTCACATTAGTTGTGGAGCAACGCAAGAGTCAATCGAAAGTCATACATTCCCTCATAAGTACAAACGGGTAACGAATAATAGAATATACACATTTTCCTCCATCTTATCATTATCACGACGATTTCACATTTATGTTTATTGCATTTTTCTTTGTTGCAGGTCAAGAAGGTTGAAAATGGCGAAGATGCTATTGAAAAGTGTACTATATGTTTGTCTGAATTTGAAGATTGCGACAGTGTCAGGTACGAATTATTTTACGTATTCTTGTCAAGATCTTTCCCCTTTTCTAACGCAAACTTTCACTTACGGAAGATTATGTTTAGTGACTCTTTCGAAGAAATAACTTTTTACCTTTTTTTTTTGTACAGGAGGCTTCCATGCATGCATTTATTTCACATAGACTGTGTCGATCAGTGGCTGTGCACTAATAAACGCTGTCCTATATGCCGAGTGGACATTGAAACTTTTCTACATAAGGAGCTTGCTACCACTGCATAGTTTAAGGTTGATCTTACCTATCTCGTTTCTTTTTTAAGTATGATCAGGTAATATTTGCATCTTCTAAAACACTTAAAAAAATATCCTATTTATGGATACACATTCGTCTGACATTACTATGAAGGTTGGTGTAAAAATTTTATTGTGAATAATCAAAATATCAATAACTGAACAGAACTAAGTTCCTGGAGATGTAGGAGGGGTTTGTTTTGATTTAACGTTATTATCTTTGCATCCGTGTCATGGGTATTAATAATATTGTATATAAGACACGTTAGGTTTGTTCGTACCGCGTTATCATATTAATGTAATTTGTATTTTTTCTGATGATTATTATGTATACACGATGCTCGAAAATTACGGGACGAGCTGAAACATACAATTCCTTGTGCTGTAAGGAATTCTAAAGTCAGTTACCATTTTGCAGTTTCTTTTTGAATATAGAGGCGGTTTAAGATTAAAAATCCGACTTTCAACGCGAGCTATTTGAATGAAATATATTTTCACTTGGTATTCAGAACGCCTCACGCAGCAAAATAGCACACTCATTTTATATGCGCGACATTCGATACTTGTGTTATACAACTGTAGAAGACAAAACTTTTTTATTTCATATAATTTCACATTCAATTGAACGAATTTTTATTCAATCACTGGTTTCAAAGAGCATTGAACGAAAACAAGTTTCACGATCGCATTGCTCGTCAACCACGCGTCGTGAGAAATATCCTTCGAGGGAATGCCGATTGCTCGAAGTTAAGCTTGGCAAGGATATTGGGGTTTACTGCCGAATTCAGAATACACAAAAACTGTAGGGTAGGCAGTCGTGGAAGATCAGGGAGTGGTCAGTGGTAAGAAGTACGTTTTGCTTATTCGTGAGTAAGATTCATAACGGAGTAACTGTGTCCTAGGGGTTGCTCTACATATTAGTAAAAATGGTTGTTTTTCACTTTTACGATTCTTTTACTAGTTTTCTTCTTAAGGGTAGCTGGGACAAGGTTTATCATACATTTCACCAATGACAGTGATCAAAAGGACCCCATTTCTCAATTAGCTCACTCCACTTTTGATGTATTTTTAAATTTGAATTGGTTATATTTTCAAAACGATAGCTTAGATTAACAAATGGTAAAATAATGTTTGATTCGGTTCGCTATAAGGAATTTAGATGTTTCTGCTTATCTCACAATTTCGGAGCACTTTGTATAGTGTTCAGATGATAACAAAACGCATTTGAAGTGATAAATGTCTTCGCGATTTTTTGTACCTTACTGTTTTATTATGTGTGATAACGAAAAACATGTTAATTATTGATATCTCGGCGGAATCGCCAGTATTGTGACTTTTTTTTTTCATTGGAAAGGAAACAAATGTAAACTAATAAGAATCGTGCAAAGAATACTTTATTTCCGTGTTACAGTAATTCTACTGGGTGCTATATCGATATAAATTCTATATACATACTCTAAACGTTGTAATAATTTGTGAAAACGTTAGAAGCTACGTATTGATACATAAATACTTCTCGAGGCTATGTAAATTTTCATAAGTTTTTATATTAAACGAGTTGTTTAACCAAATTGTATTTGCATAATTTGGCGAATATATAAACGCGCAACTGGGAAATTCCATTGACCGTTTACGAATTGGACACGTATTATTATTAAAACAATAACTTCTACCTTTGCTTAGATTTTCAAATTTTTAATAATAAATGGAAAACAATGAATTTTTCATAACACCAAATCTTATAAATAGATGGAAGCCTTTATAAAAGAGTAAATTATCTCGGAAGTAAAGGAGCATAATGAACAAATACAAGAATAATGTAGAAAAATTCTAAACAGTAAGTATAATTAAAGGAACGCATACTATCGCTAATGGTATGATGCTACTGTATTGTATTACTGTATATATTCACACACACACACAAACACACACACGCGCGCGCGCGCGCAGTAGCATTGCATACAATACTTATAGCAGTATATTGATCACATACAGTATAATATTGTATCTTTAAGAGTTCAGATTGAAAATTATTTGGATCTGTTCGATATGATAAAAAAGTCTTCACCAAGCATATTTGCAATAAACCAAAATAAGTTGACTATATTGACTTGTTTTTATACAGACAAAGAATATAGATGCCTTTCCAAAGTGAATTTATCAGGTAAATGTCCCTGATTTTTATACTAAAAGGAAATGTTAGTGCTAATGAGAATTTCATACTATTATTGGCAATAAGTATTGCGGTTACATGATGATTTTCTGAGTGTAACATCGGAGAGCATAGAACAGTATAACGTGAACATCAAACTAAATCAACAATTGAAAGTCACCGAATTGATTATGCATACTTTCTCAGCCTAATTAGTAAAGCTAAGTAAAATATTAATTAGTCAATTGTCTTTGCTGAGCATTGCGATGCACAGATTTTATAAAAATACACCAAATTTTCATTCAGCAAATATATAAAAATACAAGCATTTGAAAATTCATTCGATGCACAATAAACACAATTTACATATGGCACAAACATACATTTTCAGTTGGAACACATTCATTGAAATCAAAGCTTTGCTATAATTTAGAAGAGAACTGCTGTAAAAGTTATTTACTGCACTCTGCGGGCCTTATATAATATTAATATTGTAAATAGTTAATAGATTATAATATAATCAAAATGAAATTGAAATGTAGAAAGCAGCGGTAATGCGCAAATCTATCACCATTGAACTTCCCATGCCTATATACCTACAAAAAGTAAACTGATAAGTTCCATGTTGTCATCGTGCGTAATTGCAATTGTGAGACATTATTCATCACGTGGGAAAAATAATATTCATAATCATTTTCAAATGAAAATCCAGTTTAAACAGCGGTGTATAATACTGTTGAAGCTGTATGAAAAATTTAGAAGTCTTACTGCGATTTAATCATTGGGATTATGTACTACTAATTTTAACGAACAAAGAAAACATATGAGGAATTAAATTACTTTAAATACAGACTGTTAAAGTATTTAAAACACGTCACTATAATTGATATTTTAACTTGTGTAAATTCTGTTTTAAAAATAACGGGTACTTTGTTACCTTCGTAATCTAAACAAGTAATTGAAATGTACGGAGTTTGAATTTCAGTAGAGGTAGGAATATACGTGTCGGAAAAATCACCAGGATATTTACCATAGTGTTTCTTGCTTGGGCATCTTTAAGCGTAAAACATGTGTTTTGTTTTATAAATATAGTATCGAATATACATAAAAACTGTGTTAATTGTTTTATGATAGTTTGCTTAAAGAATAAACTTGTATTACGTTATTATCACAAGAATTTCAATATTTGTGTATCAAAACAAGCTGATAACAAGACAAACCTAATTTTGCAATTGCGAAATTGCAGAAATTTTCCAGTAGCACGGTTTTTTTTAGTAAGAATCATTTATTGCTCTGACATTATAGACAGAGCTTCAAACTATTAATCGATAAAAAGCTCTTGCAGGTAATCTATTTTATTTATTATTTACGTATATCTCAGTATTTGAGATATGAATTTTGTTATGCCAATGCGAATGCATACATATAATTTCATTTGTATACATCACTGAAGGTGTGGGCGTTTAGATAGTGTCTGATGGAAAATTATAGTCTATGTAAATGAAGTTGCTGTTATAATTGTTCGAAAATACATGTATACTAAACGATAAATCTGAATAAAAGGAATGTATGTATTTGTGTGATGTTGATAAACTGGCCATCAAAAACTTATTTCTTGCATTTCTGCTGCATAACAATGAGTGGACGTGTACTTTTGTATGGTTATTAAATATGTACATTGAGACACAATAATTTTATATACCTTCGTAAATTATAAGAATATAACTTATATATGTTATTATAGGAATACAGTCCTATAATATTAGGATTACAATGTAATACAATGTTAATTGTATTGATATATTGTTAAATTATTAGAGAAAAACTTACTCAAAATAAATGACGTACAGAAAAGCAAACTATAATTATTATCTGGCAATAAGAAAAATAGTACGAGTGAATGTATAAGAATATCGTAAACGACTGAATAGTTTAACTTTTCCTGTTTAAAATATCAAACATTTGCAAATTGGCATTATATTTTTCATAAAACTATGAAATAATATGTTGAATACTTAATGTGTACTATAAAAAGTAAATTGGGCTTCGTACTTGTTTGCGATAATAAGTAGGTAATGCAGGGAGTATTTACTTTTCATATTTTCAGAATAAATGCAGATTAAAGACTTATTCAAAATTTGTGGTAAGATGAACGAGTTGATATATGACATTCACGAAATACCGTATTTGTAAGTTTTTTGTTCAGTCGGATTGATGTAATAATCTAGAATGATTTATCGTCCAGCGAGTAAAAAAATTGTTTCAATGGGGTTTGTTTTGTTCCATTTTTAACTTAATTATCCAATTTTGGTTACAAACGTAATCGAGAAAACCGAAATTATTAGTTCGAATAGATTTTTATCAGTTGAACTCTTTGTGTGGATTCTCCATCTTTTTACATACTCTTCTGATTATGATGTGGCAGCTATTTCAAAAATCATAATATTGGCAGGTATTTCTTGACAAATTGTAATTGTCTTTTTCCTCTATTAACTGCATTAACATTACATATACACATACACATACTCAAGTGTGGTTTCCTTTTGGTAACTCCATGTTTAATAATACAATGAATAATAAATTTTTTATCATAGAACGTCTTATCCGATCAAATCGTGAAGCAATTTTCTTTAAAAAAACTTTAAAAAAATTAAAACCAACTTCAAAATAATAAAAATACACTAAAAATAATTTTTTCCCTTATTTAATCTACGATTCTCATATTTTTTAAGTCGCCGCCAGATTTACACAGTGCAAATACTGAGGCGCCGACTTAAAAAATATGAGAGTCGTAGATTAAATATAAGGGAAAAAATTATCTTTTCCTCTTTGGTACATTTTTATTATTTTGAAGGCGATTTTATTTTTTTTATTTATAAATAAATAATGGAAAAAGTTACGAGCAATCGTTCTTTCTCTGATCTAAGATTGAATCACCGATGGCTTTCTTCAGCCTTTACATTCCTCAGTACTATTTAGAATCACTTCCATAAACTTTTCAGAAGCTCGCGAGGAAAATTCCTGCGCGATACTGATTTCATAGCGTAGCCGTGGATAGTGAAAGGGGTGTAATAGGATTAAAAAGAAGAAACCAGGCCATGCACGGTATAGCTAAGTACCTACTGTGCGGCTTGGAACAGGTCCCGCGCAGAAGGTTCAATGGATTATCCTGATTACGTACGTGTCTATTTAGTGTGGAATACGATGATAGTAATTATTGCGGTCGCGAACACTTCTATCATACTAAGCATTCAGTATCGCGTGTTTAGCTGTATATTTTTTTTTATCGAAGAACGTTTATTCGTGTCACGCCTCAGTGATCATTTTATTTTATCCCAATACTACCTACTATTCAAGGCAATTATTTAAGCCAAAGATTTAATGCCTGTCGAAAAGTTAACGCTCATTTCATCGTTCGTTTATGCAATAACAGGGTGAAGAAGAACGTGGAAAAGAAGTTACCAGCCCATTGTCAATACACACGAGATTAGATTATTCTTTGTAGAAAAACATTACAAACGCACAATCGTGTGAATCGTTTAAATCAGCCGATTGTTCCCCCCCCCCCCTCTCTTTGTGATCTTGGCAAGATGTAATTATATAATTCAAAACTCCTACTTAGAATCGTCCAGGTGTGCACATTGAAGCTGTAAGAAACGATATTGGCTTCTGGTTGTCAGGAAGTTAAGTAATGCGATATAACTATATTGTTTGAGTTTCGGTAACAAATAAAGGATATAACGATTGGCTTGGATTAATCCCATTTACATTATTATACAATAATTTCGATTTATATGTCTACAAATAATTATTTCTCAAATTATATTAAATACGTGAGAAAGTTGTTTATATAAAGAAGTGTCAGAAATGTTAACAGATAATTTGGGCGGACAGTTTGTAATGGATAGGACGATAGGTATATGTTTTTTATCTTTGAACATACTGTACGTATAATATCGGACTTTTATTTATTATGAGATTATTTATTTCAGAGATATACTTTTTCTTTTAATAGAAACACATTGAATAAGATAATTGAGTTGCGCTTTTGATGAACTGTTTATGAGGAATTTGTATTTCAACAAGCTTAGGAATATTTGATAGAAGACGTATGTTTTTATCAAGCCAGCAAATATTTTATATCTCCACAGAGAAACAAATCTCTACGAGCAATAATCCTGCAAAAATTCAAGTTATAGTACACCCCTGCACAGATATACAATCAGCTTCCTTCGTCGATTAACTTTTGTGTAAACAACTTAGTTTCTTCGATAGTTGGAGAACTAGTAATCAACGTACACTTGTTAAAAGAGATTATCAACTAATCGATGTAACTCCGAAGGTTACATTGTATCATAATTAAGTGAGCAGCATCTTATAAAAGAAGAGTTCACTACCTCATGGAAGAGCGCAGAGGAAATTAGTCGATTACCTATGACGAAGATGATTGAGGCGTGATCTGCGATCTGTTCAATGCCACTTGCAGAGCACTGAATTCTGCTCACTAGGGAAAAGAGAGGGAGTACCTCTCCGCCGGTGGCTATATAGCCAGCTACAGAACCGATCATTTCAGTTCTGAACTCTTCTGTCAGGACTTGTCCTCTTTACTTTTTCTTTCTTTACCTACGTCGGATCAGCCTGACTCGTCGACGGGTATCCGAGATTCTTCAAAGAATCCTCGCGATGCCGACAGTAAACAGTAAGATCCACACGGCTGATACCGCTCTTTAAAAGAGTCTTTTCTCAGATAACGAGTAACACCGTTATCGACGAAGCGCGCAGATTAATTGGTGTGAAACGATTGTCTGTTGAAATGGAATCAGGACGATTCATTCGATAATGCATGTCTGTGGGACTGTACGTAAATTTTACTAGAGAAAAGGAGATCGAGTTCCTCGAGTGCTGGCAGAGAGCTGGATGAGTACAGAAGAGACGGACGCCGAGTTATCCTCTCCTTTTCGAGTTGCCCTCCAGTTTTAATCGGCGATCTTTGACTTGGAACGAAGATGCCTCCGCAAGAGAAATTTGAGACGCCTGTTCACTTGAACAATGCTTGCGACAACAACGCGGCAGTCTATCAAAACACGTTGAGCCAGGGAGTACACCAAGCCGATCAGCGCGTTAAACACGAACAAGAAATGAGGGACATGGACTTCGACGAGCTGTTGCCCTACGTTGGAGAGTTCGGCCTTTATCAGAAGATTCTGTTCATCCTGATGATCCCCTTCGCCTCGTTCGTCGCATGGGTTTACTTCTCGCAAATATTCATTACGCTGATACCGGCTGAACACTGGTGCTGGGTACCAGAACTTGCGAACCTCACTGTCGACGAAAGGTGCGTGAATTGCTTCAGTTCTTTCCCACAATTCAATCAATCGCGGAACCATAAAGACCGAGTCAAAAAGATGCTGGGCTGTTCCTTCAAAGTCGAACAATCGTACCCCCTTGGTTTCTCATAGTCCAGTTTTCTAAACATTATCTTCGGTTTGTCGGGTGAAGTGCAAGAAAGCTAAAGTGTTGGAAATAGTAAGATCAGTTCGTTGATTGTGAGCAGCATTTGGTTAATTTCAGAACGAGCTAACGGAAGTAACGTATTAAGGAAATACATATTTCAGTTAAATAATGTAACTCTTTGCTCGAAATTGAATTTATTCTCCATTGCCAGTTGAGGACTTTTTTTTGGTTTTAATGAAAATAGCGAAACTTGACGCAAGATTTGTGCTTCGAGTGCAAACGCTTATGACGAATCAGAATGTAGGGTAGAGCGTTAAAATATATACCATTCCACCTAAGAGTAGACCTGCGCCCCTACCGATTTACGACCGATCTGCGCAGCTCCCACGGATCTGACACACGCCCGAATCTGACTTACTACCAATCAACAGTACATCCCTGCGCGGGAGGAGTCTACTCTTAGGTGGAATGCAGTTACTTATAATCGATAGTAGGGGTGCAGAAAATTACACAGTTCTCTGGGTACGCTTTATTATTTCTAGTATTTGCCATTTAGATTCGAAGCGAGATAGTTTCCAAATATCAATTTGCTGTTAGTGAAATCGATGACGATCGGCTACTAAATCGTGCTCCACGAACATTTTTATTTTATAAGTTAAATACAACAATTCATTCTCGGACCGATGTTCACCAATACGTTTCTGCTTCCCTCGATTAATGCTACGTGTCCGCAAAAGTTATACCTAACATAAATTACGAGTTGGCAATTGAAAGTGTCCCACAATTTTACCATTCATAGCGAGAGTTAACCCTTCGTGGTCACACGGGGTGTATTGTATCCCAAGAGCAATTTTTTATTTGAAATGCCGCACCTTTACATCTTCCAAAGTGGATTTATCGCAAAAAAAAATATAAAAAAATTTAAAAATCTGTATTTTCCCACAACAATGGAAAATCACTCATTTTCAACTACAAATTTTAGCATATCAAAATTTACATTTCTAGAAAAAGACTATTAAACCATGACTGTATAAGTATTACGAATGTAGAATTATCACTGAAAAGTTAAAAGGTTCAAAAATACGAAAATGGTACCTCAAAAAATGACGCTGGGGTACAGTGAACCCCGTGTGACCAATTTGTGATTATAAGAAGGTGTGACCACGAAGGGTTAATAAACACTAACTTGGAATTATTTCTGCTGCCGATTGATTTAAAATCGTCGAAGGATTTGTTTAAATCGCGTTTGCCGTAGTATTACATTCACACATTAACGGTGACGTTAGAATCGTGTCATTGTATTCCAATCGATAATTACTCTAGAAACAGACTCTAGTGGTTTGGATTTTACGAATTACGCGAAAAACAATGATTCACACCGCTGCACTGCATTTATTACGGTATTTGCGTGCCTATTCGGTACGCAAAGTAGTTTTTACACTACTGGCCGACCGCCCGACACCACGCACCGCAATTAATTATTGTTCTTCGTTCCTGATTCGATCTCTGATAATGCGTTCAGCCGAGTAATGGCAAGAAGAGCGTAGAAACTATCATTCGGATGCTGATGAAAAATGCAATTGCATTGCACCACTCAGGCAGGCTTGCTTCGTTGCATTAATTAATAAAAAAAAAATATTCGTGATTAATGATTACCGTTGACATTTAGTAGTTGCTTCGCGATGCAGAATAGGTAGCGATGAACCAGATTGATATTTCTTGCGCAAGTGTATCGTTGCTTTTGCAACGCAGGTAAAAAAAAAAACATACCATCAACAAAGAATTTCGTCACTCGATGAACGTGACGTTACAACGAAAGCGAATAGTGCGCGAAATTATGTAGGTCCGACGCCCGTTGCAAACGATTTCCCTATGTGGTAAGATCGTTCTTTTGACTTCAACGGCGATTTCTACTTAACTGTCGAAGTTATCGCGGTTGTTGTTACGCATCAACTGGCAAATGAGTATCCCTGAAAACTGAAATGCACCAACGGGTATCACGATCATCTGGAAAGTGTGGAAACACGGTGACGAAACGTTGCAAGTAACTGGATTGCACCTCCGTTTGGTTACGTGATCGCGTAAGCTGCACCGTAGGTTAACAACCTTGGTGTTATTCAAATAATGTAACACTTCAGCAGAGCCTCTAACATTTCATAAATGTCTAAATAAAAGGTATCTTATTCTCAGCGAGTGACAGGTTGGTTCCTTCGCGCGATCTGTCTCGCATTCTCCGCCATTCCCTCCAACGAAACTCCGACAAATTACGTAATGTAAATTCTCATCAGTCCTTTACTTCGGTAACATGACATTCTATTAACACAATCACTGACGTAGAAACACGAAGTGAAACACCAACAACTGAAAAAGAATTCACCCACGTTCGACCGTTCGAGTAGACACTTAATAGTTTTACGAAACACGTATTTAACAGGAAAGATCGTTGAAGAAAAGAATTATTGAGGAAATGTCTGAACAGATTTGTGTTTGCCGTCCAAATGATGAAAAAATCAATTTAAATGTGAAAGAGATAATTATAAAATACTGTTTTCTATATCAATTCGGGGCAAATAGAAGCGACAGGAAAGAGAAATGTGAAGCAAAAGGAAACTGGCAATAGGTATTCTAGATCTCGACCGCAATGCTTGGAACGGATCTGCTGGGGTATCATATTGTTTGATAGAAGTTTGGAATGATAAGCATTTAATAGAGTTGCTACTGAAAAGAAAGGATGTTTATTGTTAAATATCTCACGAACGAATGAGCATCTATCCAAAAAACCAAGCATGAATCAACTGTAATATTTGTAGAATTCCTGTCTATTTACAATTAGTTTGGTTAATATCGGCAGGCGTGGCGCTCGGTTCGCGTGGTGTGCTCGCAAACCGTCGCATTCTATGGTTATTGGTTTACCACAATTCGTTAATTATTATTATTATTAAGCTTCTTTATTGCAAACACAGAAGATAACAACGAACGACAGTAAACAAAGACACAAGCACAGGCGAAGTTCAGTCAAAGACTGTTTTCCAACTTAACCTAAATTATTCTCTTAACCTTAATTCTTCTGCAAATTGGGGAAAACTGTCCTCCAGCGCTTTTGCGAATTCGAGACTGTTAAAGTACTGTCTTCTGCCTGCTCTCCAGTGCGAGCTGGCCGTCGCAATTATTAGGAACGTCGTAGTAAATTGACCACACAGGGAACGCGAGAATTCGTTGAGAAATGTGCAACGATTTGAAAGAAACCTTCGTAGGAATAATGAGAGCGTGAACGCGAAAAATAGCTCTAAACACGTAACATTTTGTCTAACATCCTGTGTTAGTTGCATGCCAAATCGAAGCAAAATACATACTTACATACATCCGACTGTGCCCATAGAGTTTTCTTTAGAATTTCACTACCTATCAGTTTTTATCCCCTGCATTATAAACTCAATGCTTTTGCAACTCTAAAGGAAACATTTTTGCAAGTTCCACGCCGGGGTCAATTTGAACACCAGATGTTATACACGTAACACGTGGCATTAATTTGTTTGTACAAATAATTAGTGTTTTATTTGGAAGCAACTTCTTTCACCCCACATAGCTATGTAAGCTATTTATAACATATAAACGTTTCCTGTTTGCTAGATTCTACAAACTAATTTTTGTTCTCAAGTAATTACAGTTAATCCTCGTTATAGTGTATATAATAATATGTAGAGTACGCTGCAACTGTTTATCCTTATGCTGGGTTTACATTAGTCCAGTTGCTGGATCCAGTGAGTGGTTTGACTGGAAATCAGGCGATATCTTGATTATTCCAGTCGTTTCTGAACCGTTGAAAGTGGTAGAGTGTAATAATAATAATAGATTCACGCAAAAGAAGGATAAAAATCATAAAAGTAGCATCGAAAAGTAGACTTTCGATCCAGTCGAAATCTAATGGAATGACAGCACTGTACTGGAATGAACACACTGTTTACATTATTCCAGTTCTAATCCAGTGCTGTACTGGATCACTGGACTGGACTAATGTAAACCCAGCTTTATACACAGTGGCGCACTCAAGGGGTGGGGGAGGTCATAAGGGAAAACAAGGAAAAGGAACATTTCGCCAGGAGAACGACGTCTCGCAAAGAACGGAGTATCAAGTGTCCGAAAGACGGAGCGAGACAAAGTATTAACGCGTCGCGCGTCGTCTGTCCCGTACCGCTCCTCGTTCGTTTTTAATCTGGGGATGGGGGGCGAGCTGAATAGAAAAAAAAACCCCCTCCAAAAAAAAAAATAAAATGCTGAGTGCGCCACTGCGTATAAGTGTGAACCGCGTAACGTGATCACCTCTATTGTTTTCGTTATTAGTGGAACGACCAATTTTGTTTTGTCATAGATGACACGGTTTTGAAGGACCTTCAAGGTGATGACATTAGATTTTTTCTATGTCTGTAATTTTCTCTTTGTACATTGAGGCTACCAGCGCAATAGTGGCGTAATAGGATGGTTCTAATTTACTCCTGGTAAATTTTTTTTTCAAGATTTTTTCGGGGCACCCTCCAGAATAGCTTCCAATAATTAAAACAAAATCTTGTCAAGTTTGAGCCCGATCGGACAACGGGAAAAGGTGCCCTTGGGCCCTTGAACATTTAAATAATTATTTAGCAGCTCAAAAAGTCGATTTTATATAATATCCTCCAAGGAGGATATATCAAATGCTTTTAAAATCAAGATCCAACTGGCTCCGTGTATTGAGGTTCATCATCAACCGCTGATTCATATGATTGAATAAATTTCTTTTTACTGTTTCTCGAGCATTTGACGAACGAAATCTGTCAGCGATTATTTTCGATTATTCCGCGACTCGATTCTTCATAACAGTAAATTCAGGATATAAAATGCAGTGTACGTGTGCATAATACAATTCAGGGCCTGTAACATGGCGTCATTCGTTCACTTCACACGCAAAGGTCAGCCGATGCGCGTGATTAATCGCAAAGTTGTAAGACACAGTTATGTAGACGTATCAGAGGTATCTGCCCTATCGTACATATAATATTTTCAATATTATTTTATTGTATTAATAACTCCTTTCTCAGAATGACAATTTCCAATTTCAATGCGATCGAATGTTCGCAAATTTTTTTACAATAGGTAGCTTCGCCGAAAATATTTAATTTATTATTACTGTGTTTCATTTTCACTGTAAAATATTGTAAATTGAAGTACCTATGTAACAAAAAAAAAAAAAAAATCACTTGGCTAGATTCATATTGTAGGTGAGTGCATAGTGAACACAGGGCTATCTATTTTGGCTTTTGATTTCCTTAAAGAAGTGATACCAATAACAAGTAAAGTGATGTATGTAAATACAGGGTGTATCTTAACATGTGGGACCCACTTCAACGGTGGACGGCGGACACAAAAACGTTGAAAAAAGTCCACATAAACATGTCCCTATTTGACCTTGTTCCCGAGTTATAACCAGTTTTGTATTCTAGTGCTGTGCAACTCCTTATCTTTATAAGGGCTCGAAATGGCCACGCTCGCCCTGAGTGCAAGCCTATAGCGGTCGTGTTGCAGAATTTCTAAAAAAAATTAATAAATGTGACCGAAATGTGGTGGTGCACAGTCATGCATAAATGACATGCGACGTACGACATCAAGTGGAACTTCTTGCAATGCTTCACTCAATTGAATGCTTAGGAAATTTACAGAAAATTTACTTGTCAATTTCCCATTGCGAAAGCCAAGTCAAATTACAAACAGTTATACAAACATTTAGTAGAATCAGTTACACTATGTATCTCTGTTTCCCACTAACAATTAGACCTACAAGGCTGAAACCTAGGGCCCCGTTTAGCTGGGGGCCTCTCATTCTAAATTTTTTCTTCGAAAAATTTATCAAAAAGTCTTGCCGAGGGTTAATGTTATATTTAGTTTTGATATTCAATGTTAATTTTGAAATTAAATTTTTATTTAGGTTACACGAGTATTATGATAACATAAAATGAAATCAGCGTTATTTTATTTTTTATATTTAACCGAGGCCCCTCGAATATTCAACCTAGGGCCCCTGAAAAGGTAAATCCGGCTCTGATGTTAAGATACCCTTACCCACCACACGAGGCTTAATAATATAGTTCCAAGTGGTCACGCGAGTAATTCCTATTTTCTATCTCTTTGAAATTGTACACGTTATTAAACTCGGTATAGTAATCGGCGTTGAATGATTTATCTAATACATGCTTATTTTCCATGGACCAACCTGTAGAAACCATCAGGTCTCATAAATTGAGACAGTCAGAGCAACAATGGACCAACGCACATTAAAAAAAAATTCCCTATTTTATATGGCTAGTAGACTCTATTGGAATACGTCATTGCTACTAATTCAATTTTGAAAAAAATTTGGGTTAGTCCGTTGTTGCTCTGCCTGCCTCAATTGCATTCGCAATGTTCCCGATGAATTCGGTCATTCGATCGATCTTGTCTTCCTATCCATTCCACGTATTTGCATATTCATCGCTTAAATTTACACAAACCCATTTCAAAATACCATTTCAAACAGAAACGCTTTTATAAAATTTCTGAAAAACGCCATCTTTATATTGTACGTTCGAATTCATCTCCAATAACTCGAAGCTCGGCCATCTTCTTCAACCTAATATTAATATGTATGAGTTAAGTCGAAATGCTGCATACGATGAATAAGTCGCTTATTTTAGGCTTATCTAAAGTTATTCTTCAATTCTAATGCCAGAGCGTGTACTTGGAAAACTGCATAGTTATCATAGTTTGTACTGATTATAAGTACCTAGATAGTTTCGATTGTCTGTATTTTTCGCGCAATTAAACACTTCCCAGAGTGTTATTATTATACGTTAAAAAATCCTGGATATTAACTACATCCTCTTCACCTCGGGTCGTATTTCCTCTCAAAATAATTTGTTTATTTACACCCACCATACGGCGAATCTCGAATTTCACGAGGTTAAATTTAATAACTCGCGCTCGCCCGCGTTAAAATTTACAAGTCATAAAATTTTTATCGGCAGAAACATGTCCGATTGCCTTTCAGAACCACTGTTAAATTATTTTCCTACTTGCTCGAACGTCCGCGGGCCTCGAAGTCCCTGAACTACTACAATCTCCCTTTCCTTCCTTTCAGACTCGCGTTGGCGATACCAATCGGTCACGATGGTTACTCGAGATGCAGCATGTACGATGTAAATTACACCCAGATCCTGCTAAATGAAAGCCACGTGCCGGAGTCGTCGTGGCCAACGAAAGCTTGCCAGCACGGTTGGGAATTCAATTACACCACTGTTCCTTATGCAACGGTGGCGACCGAGGTGAGACGAAATAAGTACTCGTGGCGCAGCTTCCCTCGGCTATTTTCACCTCCACTTTATTTCTCGGTTCGAATATATTTCGCGCCTTCCCCGAAGCCTTTATCAAGATCGATGCTGTCCAATGTGTTCCTCGACTCGTCGTTCTATCGAGTCTTGTAACGCTCTGTGGAATCAAAACTGTTCCTCTAAGAGGTTTCGAGCGGGAGGTTGAAAGAAAGTCATTTATTCTCACGAATTCCTGTCGAGTTTTTTCTATTTCGAAGGAGAGGACAGAAGCATTTTGTTGAATGTTTCTTCGATGTTTTTCTGGGAGCACGCAGTATATTTTTTTATTCGACTACGTATCGTTTTAGAACGGTTAGGGACGGAAAAAAATGTCACAAGGCAAAATTGAATGGTTTAAGATGGAGCATATCCTTGAATTAATTTTATGCTCTCTTGTGCATCATTTATGACATTTTTCTCCATCCTCGACCACTTTAAAGTTATAGCTTGTCCCAGTTGCGTGAGACGCCTTGTGCTTATATTATATCAAACTATATTCTAGAGTTCTGGATTCAATATTCCAGCATGAAGTGAATTGTAAAGTGTCGATTGCTATAATGCATAAAGTGTTACAAAATCCAATGAAGGAAAAAGTGTGTGAGAATATTCACTTATACTTGAGCTTCGAATCTACGTTTCTTTGATCGTAATTGGGCATACTTAACCTGTGACTAGAGTGAGCAAGTGGGAAATTACCTCTACTAGAGTAGGTATAGACTTTTCGACTTAATCGCGTTATCACTCGTTTAAAAACTTTTCCGTGTAATTTTGAGAGTAATATGAGGATCTTTAGTATCAGTGTTTCTCGCCCCTTGGCGTTATATTGAACTAGCTTTAATACTCGGCTTCGCCCGAAATTTAGATACTGATTTAATAAAAAAAAAATGTTTTTAGTTTTCTTTTGAGAAAATAGTGACATTCATCTGGATTAGTCGAGCATAATGAGCTGAGGCACATTTCGTGATCCCAGAATTTATCGTTCGAAAGTATTTAGGCGGCAGACAAACACGCAAACATATTAGAAGCTTTCTGCTTTATATATTAAATGTAGAAAAATTAAGAGAATATACGTACACGTGTATATTACAAGTGACTCAATCTTTTCGCTGAACAATATTTATAAGACTTTTGTAGTCCTCCCATTACGATCTGCAAAGTGCAAGAGGAACGAAGTCGCTCAGATGTCTTTGAAACTTCTTTAAGCTTATGTAACATCGACCCGAACATTATCGGCCTGATTTCGTGGAGAAATCGCTAGCCCAGGTCGTGACGTTCCCTTGTAAGTTTTACAAATCACTCGAACCTAGATCTCTGTTGTAGTTAGGATGGGTGTGCGAGTACAGCGCCCTGCCCACTACGGCACAGAGCATCTTCTTCGTCGGTGCGATCTTCGGGGGATTGATTTTCGGCTGGGTGGCTGATCAATATGGCAGGATACCGGCACTAATCGGGGCTAATTTAATGGGATTTTTGGCGGGAGTCGCCACCGCTTTCACCAATACCTTCTGGGAGTTCACGTTATGCCGTTTCTTCGTCGGATTTGCGTTTGACAATTGCTTCACCATGATGTACATTTTAGGTAATCAGTGTTTTCTTTGACTGTTGCATGCGTTCATTCTCGTACGCTATGCTTTACTTTTAATTTTCCCCGCTAACAATGAAGTACATAAAAATTACTATGCTTGGAGGGAATTCTACTGCTCGAGGAAAATGAAGAGTCAGAGTTATTTACCGATTGCGCAAAGACTAAGCGAAATGATTTTGTAGTTTCCCAAGCATTTAAAGTTAAAATGTTTTAGCAGAAAAGTTCTTGTAACGCTCACGAATGTATTTAGCTACGAAATGATAGTTTCATATACAACTTTGATCATGGATTCTGTGTATTACCGTTAAGGAACTAGTTCTTGATCAGGCACTAATTTTTTATCAGTTCATGAAATAAATCGTTCTTTTGAGTTTATGTCAATAAATAATTGCTTGAAATAATTACTAACATAAAAACTGATAATTCAAAAATATAGGTGTTGTCTGTGACAGCAGTTAGTATTGTTAATTTTAGATGATCAAAAACTAGTTCCTAGTCACCTTATTATTTCATACCTTATAAATAATTAAATTATATACTTATTTTCAATTTTTTAAAATTTTTCCTTGAAGTTTAAACATTAATTCAACTTTTAGTATAAAAAAAGTCTATGGTTTAATGTTTTACATACCTTATAAATAATTAAATTATATACTTATTTTCAACTTTTTAAAATTTTTCCTTGAAGTTTAAACATTAATTCAACTTTTAGTATAAAAAAAGTCTATGGTTTAATGTTTTATTAGGTTAAAAATAAATATTAAAGCGGGAAACCCTCTAAACTGATCAGAAACTAGTTCCTTAACGGTACAGCCTGGAAATAAGGTTGCCTTTTCAGTTATAATGAAAAGACTACTCGTGGACTGTTGAAGTGGTTATAAATATTTTGAGAGGTTTCAGTATCACTGCTGGTACTATAACCACTACTACTTTCTTCTTATTAGCTTAGTAAACAAAATTCGTAGTGCAGAAATTCAGAAGAGAATGCCGAACACAAGTTCAAATCACTCTGGCTTTAGCAATTTTTCTTTCCCCAATCAATTTCTAACTGACATACAAGGTAGCCGCATAGATTCTCTAAAGTACTTGAAAATATTTTTATAAATCAAGAAACTTTAGAATATCTGTCCTTACATCCATCACCATACACCACGTTGAATTTCACGATGTGGTAGTGGCAAACAATGCACCAGGCAAAGGATCTCTACGCTAAACGCTTCCACATGATTGGACACTTAAAATTCTTCGCGTGGAACTTCACGACACCACAGTGTTACAGGAAAATTAAACGCGTGACTGCTCTCTAGTGCATGATATGTGGGATACAACGCACGGCTACGACCTCGATTATGTAATCTAATATGCGCTGGAAATGAGTTAAGGGACGTTATCGCATTCCATATCGGCGATCATGTGTGTAGGTACTTTCTCAAACGCTAGATTAATGTACGGCTGATGAGCAGATCGATCAATCTTCTTTCGCGTTCGTTCGGAACGCTTCATCGGTGTCTCTTTGTGTAATGAATTAGTACAATCGCTTCGTAGTGGTGACATTGGTAAAATTAGGAGAGTCCGAGCAACTGGCAATTAAATGTCCCGATGGCTATGTGGACGCGGACGTTCGAATCTTGCCAACTTGGCCTAGTTTTCGATAGTGGAGCGAGTCAGTTGACGGCTGTCGTAAATTCTTCCAGGCCTTCGACTTGAGCCATTGTGTCACGGTCCATGCACGCGCGAAAGTTGCGTTTCGATTTTCATGGCAGGAATGCTGTTAGCGGGGCACCTTGTTGCTTGATCTAGGGAACACACCTTAACGCCCGCTCTACACAGCGTCCGTTTAGGCGGCACTGATTTCGTGGTAAGGCCCGTTTCACACTTACATAGTGTCCGTGTACGTGGGCACAGTGTACACAGCATCAGGTGTTGACGGCACGTGTGAAAGCATCAATACAAATGATAACCTTTGCGCCGTTTAAACTATATACTTTAGCATTCCATCTAAGAGTAGACCTACGCCCAGGGCCACCTTTACCAATGGGCTAAATGGGCTATAGCCCAGGGGCACGCGTGATCCAAGGTCGCTTAAGAATCAAGTATGTTGAAATGCTTTTTTCTCTTCAATTTTGGAGACAAAAATTTCCTTCGCGGGCATTGTTTCTGTTCGTGTATGCCTTGGTGGAGACCCGGGGTTGTGATGTACTGCCTTGCACCGATTACGAAGAAATTACACCCTTGGGGGTTGGGGCCCCAAAATGTTTTAACCCAGGGCTCTCAAATTTGTTAAGACGGCCCTGCCTACCCCTCTACCGATCTGCGCAAGTCCCACGGATCTGACACGCGCGATTGGTCGTAGCGCTTTCCCTGCCGGTTTCCTACCAATCAACGGTATATCCCTCCGCGGAACGAGTTTACTCTTACAAGGAGAGGTTCCTAGGTATCCGCCACCGATTGCTTTGAATTTTGGATATGTTTTAGAGCACCGAAAAATAAGATTATGAGCGCGAGTGAGACGAAACTTCGCCCCCTCCTTATTAAATGAGGCATGTTGATGTAAAAAGGTTTAACAATACTTTTCATTCTTATAAAGAATTTTGCGGCAAGATTTTTTACAAATATCCACCGATACAGAGGTGTCCATTCACCCCTGAATGCGGTGACCATTATTTGTTATAGACCCTATACAAAATGTTCTTCGAGGTTCAATTGTTCTCGAATTAAATATTCGGGGATTTGCAGACAAAACTTTCAATACTCTCCGAATAATGTTGACGTAAAAATACGCTAAAGGTCTGCACAGGGTGAAAATTCCTTGGGGTGAAAATACGTCGACGCCAGAAAAAAGTATTCATTGTCATTTTTTAATAATAAATAAGACTCTGATATTCCTGAAAATAGTCATATAATACGGAGTCTGTATAGGACTTGACGATCTCCGATTTTATATACCATTATTATTCTCAGAAGCGTTTTAAAATTGTGTTATTTTGAGCGCGTTACGTACTCAAACATTGTTTTCTTTTAATATTACCGCCCTACTGACGCGACATACTACCTCATCTTGTGAAATTCACATAATTAGTCGAAGTCTACACTGCACATCGCGCGTAACAGTTGCAAATAATGTGCACATCCTGATGAAATTTCTGGCAAAACGCTGATATGAACACTACGGTGGCTCTTATTTACTCTCGGTAAAAAATTTTGTCAAGATTTTCTTCGGGGCACTCCCTAGAAGAGTTTAGTGTAAAATTTTAGCTCGATCGGATAACGGAAAAAGTTGCCCCTGGGCCCTTAAACATTTAAATCATTATTTAACAACTCACAAAATCGATTTTATATAATATCCTCCAAGTTATTGATTAAATAAAAAAATATGTCGAACAGAAATTGTATCCAATCGGTTTTTTGAACATTATAATTATATAGGTTGTTATTCCATCAAGTATATCCAATTTTTTTTGGTGTGTCTTAATAAAACATGCATCAAATCTGATAACAGCTTATATCCTAGCCTTTCTGGTATTCACACTGGTAAAGTATGATGAATATATCAACATCTTGAATAACATGTTAGAAAAGTCTTTTCAAAGTATCGTTTGGAACTTCAATGGCTTTTTAAAATCTTAAGTAATTCAGGTAATTGTTCCAAGTCATTCAACTCTTTGAGGAGAAGGTAGTATTCCATTTTCAGACATATCTAGGTCTTTTTAAATATTCTTTAACGAGAGTTGACTGAGAACATGTAGTTGAAGAAGGAACAGATTGTTCTAAAACATTTGCATGATTTATACATATATAATCATTCGTATAGGTACAAAGTGTTTATAAAAATGTGGAACATTTCTTTTTTTTTATTTTGGAGCGTAGAAACGATCTAGAAAAAATGTTCCACATTTTTATAATAACCCTGTATACGCGTAAGTGAAAGTTTCACATATATAATTATTTAGGAATTAGCTACACGTACTTGAATTGGCTTCATGAACCTTACCTGTTAATGGATCTGTTCCCTACTTATTAACAACCATTTTTTCAGTGCATAATTCATTTATACTCTGAGCAGTAAATCAGTGGACGCGCGTCGTTCGAGGCTCGTTAAGAGCCTCACTACCAATGTCACGCGTGCGTTTGCATTTGAATGCAATACATGAGGGATTTATAGTTGGAATCTCGGGGGAAAATATGCGGCAGGATTAGTTCTGTTGGGCTGAAAAAGATACATAGAAATTCATTTTGAAACGTATTTCTGTCCTTGTATTTAATACGTTTATGTTGATTGTCGGGCTGCTTTGTGTTTCGCCGATATGCAAAGTATCAATGGCGATATTATTAATACAGTATAATGTATGCCTCTTTATCGTACATTAAAGAGTAATTGAAACAACTCTTCTTGATCAACGGCGACATGGAAATGAATATTTCCCGTGCGTAATGAAGGAAAATGCCATCAAGAAACTCGAATGTTCTTTCTAGGAGAGTAATGGTTCTTGCGTTGGAGGTAATGGTGTATGAAATATGATGAAACCAAACAAGAAAACCTTTCTCAGTTTCTAGTTCTTTGCCTCCTTTTCTACTATAAACACGTCGACGCAGGTTGCCCAAAAATTGGTGAAATTTTTTTTTAAACAAGACGAACAAATGGAAAGTGTTGAATAGAATTTTTTTTCGCTACGAGCCTTCGTCGAGAAAATCTGTTTTCAACGTATGTGAAATATGCTCGCCGCGATTGCACAATGTATTCGTGGGGTATTATTTATATATTTTTACGTAATTCAGGGAGTTAATTGTAGGATAAACCAAGTTATCATCGTTTGAGAGATAAGATTGACTTTACGTAAGTCGAACTGTGAAAATGTTGGGAAATGTTCAGGAGAGACTAGCTAACAGGCCTTGCTCAATTGACAATTGCAGCGTACATTCACTTCTCCTTAAAGATAGAAAATAATGAAGATATACATTCAAATGGAAATGTTCAATAGAACCGAGTGCAATTAAATCTCTCTGACTGTTCCATTAGGAAGTTGCAACCTTATAGGTATATATATTTATCGCTTGCAACGTATAAAAACGGAACACTAGAACAGATGCTATTAGAGTTCGTTGATGTCTAACAGTCTCGTTTGCTATTACAGATTCGTAGAGAAAGAAACTTAATGCCGCGAACGGCCATGAAAGTGAAATATTCTACGATTCGTATTAACGATAGAAAATTGTAAGTTTGTACTGGTGATTAGAGTGATGATAGTTGACGTAGTGGTTTTGTAGTACCTAATTGACAGCCGAAGGTAATAGCATTGCGAACCTTTCTCGGAGATCCTACAGCCTTAACTCACGCGTTACCTTCGTTCAAAGACATCAATCTTTGATTCTTATATGGAATCAAGGTCGAGGCGATCGATGACATTCTTGAACAACTAAACCTCCAATTTAGTGGCAGTCACGTGTCACGAAATTCGCACGAAATTAAGCAGTGGAGTTTGTGAACCTAGCGTCCGCATGGTGCATTCCAGAAGTTAGAAACGTGGCTCTAATTCCACGATTGTGTAATGCCACAGGAAGCAGTAAACACGATGAGCTTTCTTGACACTGAATGTCATCTATTTATATACTCCACAAAATAGGGAATAATTGTTCTTAACGAAGCGTTAGTCATGTTCTAGAACTTAGTCTTTAATTGGGTTTCTCGTCTAATAGATCCCCCCAAGTACAGCAATCATTGTGAACATTGTTTTTTGTTTTATTAGGAATTTCAATTCAATTCGGCAGTTACTTAGTATTTTGAGAATTAAGTATTGGATATTCGGCATTGAAAATTCAATGTTACTTTTTCGCAGTGCTTTAATTCCAGTTTCTTTACTAACAATTTTCAGTGAACTAATATGAGTTACATGCTGTGAAATTAATTTCCTTTAATTCCATTTGAAACTATTTTTCCTGGCTGAGTGTTGTGGTGCATTGGATTAAAACGGCAAACGTTCCCAACATTAACATTAATTTTCACCCATTATTACTTCATAATGTATAACATTGTATTAATTAATATTGCATATTTTCTCAGTTGGGATACGTTCGACCGAAATAGATATTGTTGTGAGAAATACGTATATCTGCGTGTTGTTCGTATTTTATTTTCAATTGCAAGCTTTCCAAATTTTACTATTGCTACTAATACATATCTTTTACATCATCATAGTGAAACTTTCCATTCGAAACCACTTTTCCTCTTTCAGTATTGGAATATGTGGGACCAAAATGGCGGACGTTCGTGGCAAACATGTCGATAGCCATGTTTTTTACGTTCGCTGCGTGTGTTTTACCCTGGATCGCGTATTTCTTGGCCGACTGGAGAATGACTTGTATCGCAACGTCGGTTCCCTTGGCGTTAGCAATAGCGACGCCCTGGCTGGTACCGGAAAGTGCACGATGGCTCGTGAGTCAAGGTCAAGTGGAGAAGGCTATCCGTATCTTACATAAATTTGAGCGAATAAACGGTACCAAAGTGCCTGAGGATGTCTACAACCGATTTCGGGTAAATACGGAACAAACCTTTTTGTTGACCATTCAGCTTTGATATTACCACAAAATGGTACCTTGAAAGTCTTAAGTCAACCATTTCACGAGAAGTTAACTTTGCTAGAAAGCATAGCACCGAAACATTAAAGACTTCTGTTTTTTAAACGACAGGCAACCTGTGCTGAAATACGTAAAGAAGAGGAAGCGGAGAAAACGTATTCCGTGATAGATTTATTTAAATCTCCACGACTGAGGAGGATCACCTTGTTGTTTACTGTTATATGGTAGGTACTTGAGAAACTTAAATAGTAACAACACTTGTAGCAATTAGTAAATAATGTATTAAGAAATTAATTTTTTAAATTCATTTCTATCAGCACCTCCACGAATTTCATTCTGGATGTCACGCGTCGCTGGAGAAAGAAATTCGCTAATCATACGAAATGAAAATAATGTTTATATTCCGACAAGAATTTTTATATCAGACGGCGCGCAGAATTTAACCGTATCGAATCTTCTTTTGCACTGCAGGATGGCGATCTCTTTGGTGTTCGATGGTCACGTACGAAACGTCGACAACTTGGGCTTGAACGTCTTTGTGACTTTTACGATCGCGGCTGCCACCGAGTTGCCAGCAGATACTTTCCTCACGGTTGTTCTTGATAGATGGGGTAGGAGATGGCTGGCATGCGGATCGCTCGTCATTTCTGGAATCTTTAGTATTTGGGCCAGCGCGGTTTCAAACAGTTCGTATTATCCACCCTTTAAATACTCATTATTTAATCATTTCAATCGTTAGACACGTTTTCATATAATATGTTTAATTAGTGTACTTATGCAGGGCACTTCGTGGAATAATTTCTGGAGAAACTTTAAATCGTAATTGTTTGTTCAGAGTTTCACATTTGTAAATGAAAATTTTCATAAACTAATCAAAAGTTACAGATATTATTTAAATAGAAAATCATATGTACTCGTAAATCACATGTAGGGTAGACCGGGGCGGTAGTAACACTTTGACTTTGGAATAGCTAAGTACACGATTACGCAAGGACTATTAAGGTAGGTGTTCACTTGAACGTAAAACTCGCGCGAGAAGCTCTCAAGAGTATTTCTCGCAAGTGGACACTACGTCCGAGAGTGACTGTCGGAGAGCGACGTTCAAATCTCAGACAGCGGACGTGTTGTAATTTGCTCTCGAGTGGATACATAGTAATATTACTATCCGACAATTGCTTCCGAAATACGAACCAGGTTCGTATTCTGCGAGTGCTGTCGCGAGAGTAAGTCTTCTGGTTTATGTAGTAGGCTCGCGTCGCGGCAGACACGGCGTTGCCAGATAGGCGTTGCGAGGCACGGCGTTGCCAGAGAAGTGTTGCGAGGTACCGCGTTGCCAGAGAAGTGTTGCGAGGTACCGCGTTGCCAGAGAAGTGTTGCGAGGTACCGCGTTGCCAGAGAAGTGTTGCGAGGTACCGCGTTGCCAGAGAAGTGTTGCGAGGTACCGCGTTGCCAGAGAAGTGTTGCGAGGTACCGCGTTGCCAGAGAAGTGTTGCGAGGTACCGCGTTGCCAGAGAAGTGTTGCGAGGTACCGCGTTGCCAGAGAAGTGTTGCTAGGCGGTTAGCCAGGAAAACTTGAACTTGCGTCGCATACATGCGTACAATGTTTCGAAACTGCTGAGCATCTTCAATATGCAGTTCCCTCGTAAGAGTTGAACATGCTCCTAATTCTTGTCTACGCTGAATCCATGGCCTGATTCAGCAATTTCTCTTTCTACATTGCTTCTTTCTCTTTTTTAAAAATATTATAAACACTAATTAAAGCACTAAGTTTTCGCACATCCATAATCACGGCCTCACTTCGTTCGTAGCTTAAAAGAAACTGAAAGAAATTGTAGAGAGTGGGCGCAGACCAATTTCTAGTGGACACGGTCTTGAGAGTTCTATCGGGTAGTAAGCTCTCGGCGAGTTTTTTATCACCTACCTGAGAGTAAAAATTTTCGAAATTGCTCTCAAGTGGACACACTTAATTTTCATTAATATTTCTGTTTCAGATATCTATTCAGCTACTTTGGCCATTCTGGGACGATTTTGGATAAACATATCCTACAACATCGGTCTTCAGTACGCAGCTGAAGTGTTACCGACTGTCGTCAGGGCTCAGGGTGTTGCCTTGATACATATAATGGGATACGTCGCGAGTATATTGGCTCCTTTTGTAGTGTATCTCGATGTCGTCTCATCGATTCTGCCCCTTCTGGTGTTAGGCATTTTCGGCATCTTAGGAGGTCTCCTTACTCTATTTTTACCAGAAACATTAGATATGGATCTTCCTCAAACATTGCAGGATGGAGAAGAATTTGGGAAAGACCAAAAATTGTGGGATTTCCCTTGCATCAGCAGGTAAATTTTGCAAGTGTTGACTATGAACGCTTATCTAAATATACAAAATGATTTGTGAGTGCATGTTGATGCTTGAGTAGCTGAATTTACACACTGAAATATGTTAAAACCGTCATATGAACATAGGTCGTGCATACTATGATTTCTGAGTTATGGAGGATTAAAGTCATCAACGCATGCTATGGCGGATTTTGCTGTTGAGTCTCGCCTTTGCTGGAAAATATCAGGCATTACTAGAATAATTTTGAATCCATTACGTATCTTTTCTTGCAGTTCTTTAGCATCAGTAAATCGTCATCGACGACAGATTTTAAATGGTCCCAAAAATAAAGATCTAAGGGATTCGTAGAGTATATTGAAGCAAAACAAACATTTCCTTCGATCCTCTATAATTCGAACACCATGGTATGTACAATCTATATTTACACAACAGTTCCTTCTTATTTTGCATATATGTATTTATGTCAATGCATGCATGAATCACCATGTTTGTTTTGCCACGTGAGTAAGGACATCAAAAGTAAAATACACTATTACAAATTGTAGAATAACTTGTGCTTAAAATGTATTGTATTTAATTCCGTTTAAAAAACTCATGGTGACCTTTGAAACTTTATGTACGAACAATGCGGATAAAAAATAATTATTTTGCTTCATACACTTTATCGTACCGCGAATAGTTTACGAGTAATTTCAAGTTGTCAAGTTAGGTGAATCAGCCTGTACTTTACAATTTCGGCTTGTTTTTGCGTAATTGTTCAGATCATCTATCGTTGTGTCAGATTTCTTTTGTACTCTATTAATTTCTAATTAGCTGCTCGCGTACTAAAAGAATTTCTACATTCGATTTCCTCGAAAACAAAAGCGGGAGTGCAAAAATTAAAAAAATTTAAAAAGTCTCACTACCTACCTATATTTAGGTATATATCTATTTAGAAAATTAAAATTACTTGATGATTTTCATTCCTTATAATTTAATCGATCAAAACTAGTTTGTTTTCTTCTTCAGCAAAGAAACCTCATAACTTCCGCCTATACCGAATTCCATCTAAGAGTAGACTCGTAAAAATTTCAGATATTTGATTTTCGTAAAGAGTAGGATATTCATATTTGTTCAGGTGATTCTTTGATTTCTGAAATTTTCGGAAAAAACAAATAAACTGATTCTTAATTCAATGATTCTCAGAAAACACGCAGACGAGGAAACACCGCCAGCTACGTTCCGGTCCTTCTCTAGATATAGCGCGAGGAATTCGATGAGGACATCCCTGCGCGGTGAAACCTTAAGGAGTAGCATGATACGAAGATCGAGCGTGAGGTCAAGAAAGAGCAGCAACTTGGTTACAGAAGTGGAAAGGTTATAACAAAGTGTCGTTCACTCTGAAATCTCGCAAACCTCGATCTCGATCAAAGAATCCCTAGTATTATAAAGCCTTGTGATAGCAGCGCTGTCCAAGTTATCGAGCGGCAAGTCGTTAAAGAAATTATGAATATTTCCAGTTTAGCAGCAATGGGCGAAACATAAACAGAAAAATTTTGTACAACAGAATATCACCAGCAATAAGTAAGAAATCAACTTCCCTTCACTTTCTCTGTCTGGTTAAATTGAAATTAATGATAATACGACTGTGTTTGGTATAACAGAATAGTATTTTGCTTATTATTACTGAAACGCTTAATAAGAGATATAATTTTGTTTTTAGATTACTATCAATAAAATGTTTTGGTATCATTAACATCATGAGTGGCATCGCGTCGACGCGTTTTTACGCCAAGGGATTTGTGTTCAGTAATATATGCCTCGGCATGTTTTCGCGTCGATATTTTCTGGCAAGCATCGAAAGTATTGTTCGCGAGTCGTTGAATGTTTTCTTCGAAAATAATGCGAATTCGGTGGTCGCTTTATACTTTGCCACCGCAGCGAATCTTCGCTTGCATGGCAGTAGAGCCTACGAAGAGTCGTCTAGTAACGACAACTTTAATTTTCAAACAATGAATTGGAGAGATTCTCCTGATGAGTCTAAACACGATTTCACTGGGACTGTTTGTAATCATATGCGATGTGCAATATACAAATTGGTCTGTAGAATGTAGAAATAATTTGAATTATCCATGATTAAAAATTGCTCGAAAAAGATCGTATTCGGACTGATTTTCATCAGAAAAATATTGCGCTTGCGTTGGTCGTACTCATAGGCAGTGTCCACGGGAAAAGGCCCCGTAGGCAAGGACTACGCTCCGTAACGCATGCGCGATGACGTCAAACCAATCAACGCGAAGATGGTAAACGAAACGGCGCCACCGTCAATTCAAACCAAGCGACGGTGGCGCCGTTTCGTTTACTATCTTGGCGGTGATTGCTTTGACGTCATCGCGCATGCGTTACGGAGCGTAGTCCTTAACTACGGGGCCTTTTCCCGTGGACACTGCTCATAGGTAATAGTATTTTATAACGTCGCTATTTGGACCAAAATTTGTGGCTTGTCGCATTCGCGTGCCATCTCGCCACTTCCCAATCTCTCGCACTCGCCGCGCCGACTACAAAAGAAGTAGTGGAGATAGAAATGTACTTCTAATGAAATTGGGTACCCGGACTTATAAGGGGCCAGCAGTATATAGAAATTCAAATCTTTTAATTAGTATCGGCATGTGTTTAAAGTGTGTGGCAAACTTGATAAAACATTTATCAGGACAGAAGTGAACCTTTGAAAAAACTTGACCGATTTCAAACGGTATTTCGCTAAACCTTGTACCCGCCAGTGTTAACGTATCATCAATCAAAAATGTTAGTTTCTTGTTATAAACCTCTAACGGGTGCGGTTTCTGACATCACACAGATGCGTTGTGCACGGAATACACGTGACGTTAAACAAAAAATTTGTTATTCTTCACCTTCCTTTTGTAAGTTAATCACTGGAATTTAATTGAAATCATTCAATTTAATTCGTACCTTACAAAAACCGATAGTTTACTCTGTCAATCTCCGGAGTATGTACACTAAGGGCCAAAATCGGCTTCCCTTCGGAAATTTGGCAACGTTGCATCTCACTAGGCATAACTCAGTAATTCTAGTGACATGCAACGTTGCCAAATTTCCGGAGGGAAGCCGATTTTGCCGCCTAGTGTACATACTTTCGTTGCGATAATGTACGGGCCCGAATGAACCGATGAATCTCTTACGTAGGAACTTTTTCCTTCAGCTGGTGATAAAATTGCAAATTTGTAATTCCTTTCGAGTGAACGTGGATTAATGTTGAGATAACTTGATCAGCGTTGGCGATGCGCAAATATAGCTCGTGTATGTACACTAAGGGCCAAAATCGGCTTCCCTTCGGAAATTTGGCAACGTTGCATGTCACTAGGCATAACTCAGTAATTCTAGTGACATGCAACGTTGCCAAATTTCCGAAGGGAAGCCGATTTTGGCCCTTAGTGTACAGACAGTGAATTTGAATCTTTAGGGCCGACCAGACACATACAATGTATGTAGAAGGTGGCCACCTCCTAGACGCTACCAATATGCATCTCCTTTATATAGGTATCGCGTCTAGAAGGGGACCGGCCCCTCCGCTATGAGTGTATGTGGTTGATTCCAGGGATTCAAATTCACTGTGTGTACATTAGTACGTGTAAAAATTTCTAGTTTGATATTAGAAGTTACACGCACCTTTAGGCGTGCACGCGAATGTCACGAGTAAGGGAGTTCGCGTATTTTGACGTAGGACTATGTCTAATCGTTATATTTGTAAACAGCATGGAGTGCGCGGGGAGATGATTTAATATTTCTGGGTGTTCCGCCGTGTTGGACTCATAATATTTCGGCAACCGTGAACCCAACACGACTGTGTGAGGTATCATTTTAAAGCTCTCGAAGAGATATATTCAAATGTGTAAAGGACATATCGCAGTGATTTAAACCAAAATTTTTAAAAATTATTTTCTTGCGATCTGCAAGTTGTAGTCCTACGCTCAAAACTGACAGCTCAATCAAAATTGAGCCTATTCGAGTTTTTTATTTTACTGTAAGGCGTTCGTAGTTATTTTTGTAATAAAAATGATAAAGATCAATCGATTGCTCTTATATTTTCCAACTACATGTCTCCCTTTGAACCAAACCGATAACATGCATGCAGAGGGATGGAAATCATTTTTAAGTCTGATGACGTCTCAGACGAAGTGTATATCCTCTTAGTGCTCATACTAAGTAGGTATATAATTTCGCTTAGCGTGTAATTGATAAAACGGTTCTGTTCAATATGCATCAATGCCATCCTCCCATTAAAACACGATATTTTAAACAGTAATAAAATTAATTTGCGTATTGCAGATCATTTTGAATGTTGTTACTATTTATCAAGTTGGTTACGTGTAGATATTTTATAGGAGGATATAATAGAAGTACATCATCTGAATAGTTTTCCCCAGTTTATTATTATTGGGCCCGTTCCACTCACCCCCAAATCGCCGGCGCCCGCGACCGCAGGAACTTCCGCCCCATTTGCTTATAAGCTGTTCTGAGCGTCAATTTTTACTTTGCAAATAACTTATCAGATTTCACAGTTAAAAGCAAATAGAAAACACGATTAATGCGGTGTGTGAGCGACGCGCAATATATCACTAAAAACAACTGAAAATCGGAAAGTTCTTGAACATAAACGTGATCGAGCCATCTCACCTGCAAGGCCATCTCACCCGGAATTGCCCTACGTGAGTGCCGAGTGGCCGTGTGTTACCCATGTATTTGCCGCTACTCAAATGCCTATAACTTCGGGAATTTTACGAATTTCAAAAAGTCCTTTTAAACACGTACCTACTCCTAAAAGGTTGAACATTCGAGAAATGAAATAAAGAAAAGTTTTCCTGGTATCGATGTTTTTTTGTTATTTATTCTGTATTGAATTGTTTTTTTAACCTATCAATGCTTCAAAATATGCAGGAATATTAGTTTCAGATGTGTAATCTTCTCTTTTATTATTCATTTCATTCCTGTTACGTGTTTGGTTATTTATTTGCAAAATTAATACATATCTTCACTTATCTCTACTTGAGTCATTATTTCATATTTTTTTCTATTCTGAAAATAATCTTTTTCATGACATTTTCTAAGAAAACTTTTTGACCAAATATAACTGTACGATGTTCGAATATTCTAACGTTTGATTAAACGGTACTCGAATAATCGAGATTCTACTGTATAAAATTTATAAGACTCGATATAGCAATATAGTACTTTTAAATAAATGTCCATAGGTATGGTGAAAAAAAAACAACAAATGATTTTACATCATTGAGCTGTATTCTTATAGCTCAATGTTTTACATTTAATAAGTAGTTAACACGTCATGATGCTGAAAATTCTTAATGACAGGGATTAATACAGATGTTCGAATTAATTATGTACATTATATAACTAATAATCTTAACGTAGCAAGAATAGATATTGTTTCATTACATATTTATGATATTCCAATACGTACTACAAGGACACTCTCACCTTACGAGAATAAAATGACTATATAATGAGGGGCTCAGTGGAAAACAGGCACATGCTTCCGCGAAATCAGTTGTAATTTTGCAATGCATAAATACACCAAAACATAATATAATAACCAGTTAAAGTGCCCCTCATCTGAATACAAAAACCTTTGCATAAAACTATGCATACTTTCCGAAATAAATTCTAAAAAGAATCGATCTTCTTCTACCTCCTGAGTGCGAATAACCCCGCAAAGGAGGCGATTAGCGAGATAAAATTAAAGAAAAAATGTTCTATAAACATGGTGTGGAAAACCGATACTTAACGAGATATAAATCTCTAAAGGAGTAACCAGAGATGTCAACGCCTAGTGTAATCTGAACTGATAGATTGGCCACCTAGATCACCAGATATGCCACCATCAGATTTTTATTTTTAAACAATAGTTCCCTTGCCAACACCTCTTTGTGCATAATTTTTCAGTAATATATACGCTGCCGGAAATAGCTTCAAAGGTCGTTAATTATATTTCTTGCGAAATTATTTATACCTAGACACGGTTCAGATTGTAATCGTATATTCCTCTCGCGTTAATGTAACTTGTGCATATATGTATGTACGTGTACACATGTATCAGAAGCGGTGCCAGATCGAGTCAGAGCAAACTCGCTGAAATGACACTAGACTCCGTAACGGATCTATAACAACTGTGTATTTATTATTAGCAATATCAGTAGCCGTCAAACTGTTTATCGCGCGTCATAATTATCGGTATTTTGGATCGAAGTTGTATTGAAGGCGAGTTTCGTTTTGGTTTCCATAATTTTCTGTTCCATCGTGGAATTCGTATTCCATGGAGACTACGATTATACCCATAATTATTTTATTTTGTTTTTACGCTATGGAATTTATCGGGTAAATTACCAAATGTTATAAATCCTATCCTGAACGATAAGAAGGCCGATGCGTTGCAGTCGGAGGCTGCATCAGAACTAATGAGAAACTAACATAGAGCTGAAATATTAAATCACCTCACAAAACAAAATTTTGTTTATACAAAATGCGGTAATTTTGCATAAAAGGGTACACCAATTGTTTCGAGCTAGGACATGTCTCTTGTCATGTAACCAAACCCCTCGTGCTCCCGCTCACCAAGTTACCAATATTGTAATAGAGTACTTCAAGGTACAGACTGACGAGTGACCTCATGAGTCGTCCAGGGTACTTTCCTTCACCCTGGATCCAGTCTCTTCGATGATCGTAATAATTGCCAGATGGGCCTCTCATATCTCTCCCGCTTTTCCTATCGCGATACCTTCCTCACGTAGGTCGCCGTACCGCGACCACCACAATCCGCGGCCCACCAATCCTACACAAAATTGCGTTGTACTCATAGAAACTCATAGAATCACCTTCATTTACATACATATATTTTCCCAAAACCTCTTATTGTTAGAATAAACCCACTGTCAGATAATTTGGCGCTGAGCGAAGAAGGCTGATCGAGGCATCGTGGATCAGCTTACGCTGCCAAGACTATGGCGACCACCTCGAAAGAGCGTCGCCTCCGCCGGTTATCAACGGTTGGAATAAACATTTTGGGCCCGTGAATAGTATTGGCCAAGAATTTTATTTTAATCTTACACCACGTGCTCTAACAACTTCCATAATTCCTCAGAATATCTCAAACCATCTACCCATAAGATTCTTAACCACCTCTCCAACGAAGAATCCAATAGTCGATACGTTCAATGCTCAGCAGTGGAATCTTTTGAATCTCTAGCTAGGTACAATAGAAGCATGTACTTGAGACGAAATTGAATTTATGTACCACGAACGGTGGCAATGGGACACGTGGCCCCCGGACGGTCGCGATTCGAGAAGCGTGCGAAATTACGTGTATATCTGTTTGCCAGACATCGACTCTTCTTCTCCGTCTGTTCCTCTTCGATCCTCTCTGTCCTTGTTTGTTCTCTATTGGCAAACGCGTGTCATCGAGTATCGCGTTCGTCTTCGTTAAGCAAGCTTCTATATCAGCGATACACGAGCCGGTTTCCCCTTCATATTCGTGCAAGGTCTCGTAACCTACGGACGCGTCACTCCTTTCTCGTTCGCGAGGAAAGCCGCGCCGCGTTAATCGTCTATCTAATTACGCGCTTCTCACTTCCGGCAACGGAATCGTGGCCGAGTGTGCGTAGAGATGTTCACGGTTCAGTGACAACAAAATTCTCTGGCTCGATAACGGACATCCGAGCGAATCAATGTGAGTACGCGGCAAGGCTATTTGCCCGGGGGTTTCATCGTGTCAGTCGTTAATTAGTACTAATTAGTGGCGATCGTGGTTGTCGCGCGGGTTGGAAAGATCCTTTGGCTCCCTCAGTGTCGACGCTTTGCAAAGGCAGGTGATTCGTTTGTGCCCATGAATATTTTCCGTTACTCGTTACATAATTGGGAATCGATTGTACTCGGAGCAACGCCAAAGGACACCGGTTTTGGCTAATTAAGCGTCGTCACCTCCAAATTCATGAGGTATTTCGAGAAGCAGGATAGCGAGGAGAAACAGGTGAAGGCATAAAGGATCGTTGGAGGCCTCGTCGGGAAGGATGATCGATAATCGCGGACACGATTTGTGAGGTTTGAAAGGTAGTTCGATGTTTCCAACGAACCTTTGTTCTTCACACGTAAGTCGGGAAAGTTTTTTGTTTTTCTCGAGTGTGTCGAACTAGATGGTCGATAATTGTTGAACGAATTACGAATTCAAGGCTCTGTTTAACAAATCCAAAATGAAGAAGCTACGGTTTTGTTTCAATTTAAATGAACGACCAGTGAATTTCACATGATATGTAAAAGATACAAGAAGTACAAATATTCTCTGTATCTGGCGTCATAGATTATTTCTTGTGGAGAACTGTGAGGAACAATGTTTTCATAAGGAAAACAGCGACGTATTATCACTGCTTCTGCTTTTATTGCAACAAGTATTGTTCGAGGATTACGTTGACTGTTTATGGGGCACTAAAGAAAAATACAAGTGTTGCTGGAAATCGCTTCTAATTCTTCGTAGAATGTATTCTCTACGATTGTGCGGTGTAGTTTTATTTTTTAATTGTTTGTAGTACTATTATCTATATCGCGAATCCACACTGTACTCTACTTAATATATATAGCCCAGTTTTTGATCTTTCGATGTCGAATCCATTTTGCCCAATCTTTCAGAAACTCGATGCTTAATTGTTTTAACCAGTGTAAATATTAGCTTGTATCTTCATATTTCAATTTTAACTGCTACAAGTATCTCAATAAATACTGATCAGCTTGGGAAAACTGATTGAACTGTTTAAAGTAATCACTAGATTATTCGCTTTCAAGACTATATAATTTTCGTTACTATTATTTTCCCGTATGTTTAATTACGACGGAGATGATTGACAAATCGAAAATTTCATTATATTCTATACTAGTAGGGGAGACCGGGGGAAGTTGATACGTTTTTGCTTTTTCATTTTTTTAAAATTTTTTTTTAATTAATTACTTAATAACAAATATGCTAAAATATACTTTGGTTCTTCCTCTGTAATATATTGTAAATAAAAATTTGAGAAAATACATACAAAATGAATGAAAAAATGTTATTTTGACGAAAGTAAAATGTATCAACTTACCCCACTGCGGGGCAAGTCTCACTTTAACTTAAGCTGCCTCTTTTTATTAATGTATCTTAATGAAGTCATTTTATCTATTCCGTATATTCTCAGGCTTTGACATGGCGACATTGGCTATTTTTCTACACCGACACACGCTTTTTGCAAAATATTTTGTAGTATTTTGCCGCGATTCGTTTTTCTGACATAATTTCGTACCCCATTCCTAGATATAAAAGGAAAACTCCAATTAGAAGTAGGTAGTCGGGGAAAATTAATACACTGTATCAACTTACCCCGCAGGAAGTCATTATGTACAAACATATCTATAAAAAAATGTAGAGCATATAAACAAAATAACAAAACGTAATTACATTACCTTCGAAAGACTCAATGTGATGCCCAATTAATTTGAGTGATAAAATTCTCTATCCCGTCTCAAGACGAATTGGAAAGTGAACACAACTACCTATTTACTTTTTCTCTATAAAAAAGAAAACAGTTAAAAATGGATTGCTAACGCCAAGGTACACAGACGTACGCTAGATCGTAGTAAAGAATTGAACAACAATGCTTCACATATCTCGCACACAAGGTGCTACATATATACAGTGTCGAGATAATTCGTCTGTATCAACCTGCCCCCTGTATCAACTTGCCCCCGTCTACCCTATAAATTAATCCGTTGAACTTTAAAATTTTTATTGATTGCAATTGCGAGCATAATATAATTACTTAATGCTTTCTCTCTTCAGTTGTCATAGTCACATTAACATTCTAATCGCTACCTTGAAAGCGTCTTTTACGCTGAGCATTCTCTCGACGTTCATTCGATATAGTAGACCGTATATCGATTAAACTCATCCATAACCTATCGTTGAATAATTAGAACTATATTTTATTTACAGTTTAAAATTGTTAATTAAATTTTTCTCAATTAAGCATCGTAGAGGCATTAATATTATAATCACACATTCGCGCATGCCCTTGACATCAACTGTTATGTCAATCTTTGTTTAGCATATCTGCTCTATCTCATTTATAATATTTCTTCGCCAGCTCAAAATCGTGTACAATTGACTCACAATTAGTCGCTATGACAATTATATACATACTATATAATCAGTTATTAGATATTTGTAATTATGCGTTACAACCAGGGGCGGATTAAGATTTTTGGGGCCCGGGGCAATCAAACCTTCGCGGGGCCCCCGTGGTTCAAAAGCGGGAGAGGGGGGGGGGGCGGTAAAAATATATTGTACAATTAAGTTTTAGTTAAAATGTTGTTTTCTTATCTTTAATTTTGCAAATTCTTGTATTAAGTCTTCATAATCGACAGATCTTAATAATTCAGATTCAGTTGTTAAAATCGCTTAGAACGGGGGCTTCAAAAAAATCTTGAAATCTATCCTACTTTTTCGCCTCCTAGAGGGCTCTCCAAGGTCGGTCCCGCGGAAGCTTGGGGTTCTCCCACTCTCGTCCGCGCTGTCAGGGATACCGCGCGACGCTATCCGCGAAGACGTTTGCCCTGCTAGCGCGGTCTCCTTGACAACGGAAGGCATACTGCGCGAAAGAAAGATTGGAAGGGGAAGCTGGCCGCGTGCGGGGCCCCTACGCTGGAGAGCCCCGTTTTATACCGTAAGACAACTCATATTAAATCACAATTTAAAACTAAATCGACGCAAGCAAACAGAATTGAGGATAGATTTTTAAAAAAACAATTATAATTGGTTGAACAGTTCGGTGTGTTTTAAACTATTTACATCAAAGCAGCGAGGTTGCCCAATAGTTACTTTCGAAAATAGCTCTGAGAGAAGCAAACGATAACAAACTGAAAACTTACGACAGTCATCCCTTGCGGAACTATCGTATGCGACACAAATGAAGTTAAAAGCCTCCGGAAAAGTAGAGACATCAATATAATCTTATCAGAATGAGTGATCCCGAAAGATTTCCAAGCTACACAGTTTTGCAGTCGGAAAAGAAGAAGTGCTATCCAAACAGTGAGAGTATAAAGATAACTTCAAGCTCAGTAGACGTTAATTTACAAGCTTTACTCGAGGTGGAACGTCTCATGACTGTTCAAGAAACTGTTCTAAATATATTAGAAAATAAGGATTTAGAACACCTTTGTTTAGTGACAAAGTGGGGGTTCGATGGAAGTTCAGGACACGTCTACAACGTCCACGGTACTTGTACGCCTTGTGTGTGAAGATCCGGATCACAAGAACAGCAAAGTAATTTGGCAAAACCCACGTCCATCTTCTACGAGGTACTGCAGACCGTTAAAAATGCAATTTTTAAAAGAAATGACGCAAGTCACCCTTGCTGAAAAATGTGGGGTAGACCTAGAGATCGAAAATCTTAACAATAGATTTTTTACCCTTAAAAGTAGATCGTATTCTGTTAATCATAGATTAATTTTTGCGATGATTGACGGTAATGTGTGTAACGTTCTTACTGAAACATGATCTACGCAAAAATATTATATTTGTGGTGTAAAATCAAGAAAATTCAATTCCATTGACGAAATGATAAATAGAGAAGTAAAGACGGAAAATTTACAATTCGGCATATCGGTACTACATGGTTGGATTCGTTTCTTCGAATGTATCCTACACTTAGCGTACAAGCTTCGAATAAAAAAAAAGGACAAGGTCGAGGGGGGAATAAAGAAATCGTTTCGGAAAATAAACTTAGAATCCAAAAGTTGTTCAGAGAAAAAACTGAGCTAATCATTGACAAACCTAAACCCGGGTTTGGTAATACTAATTATGGCAATACAACCAGGCGTTTCTTTGCCAATACAGACTTGTCTGCAGAAATAACAAATATTTAGATTTACAAATATTTATAAATAAATATATAGATTTAGTAGATTTGATTTAAAAAATGCATATAGTATTAGTTGCAGTGTCATGTGGTCATGAAATTGGTGTAGAAAACTTCCAAAAATTTTCATTAGATACAGCTAAGTAGACTTCTTGTACAAAAATATCCGTGGTACTGTACCTATCCGATCGAGCTCAAACTTTACACAGTTTTTTTTTTAATTATTTGCAACTATTCTGGAGGGTGCCCCGAAAAAATTCAAAAGTTGAAAATAAAAGCCACCCTAATGTACACTCATTTGAACCCCAGTCCTTTGGTAATCGAGACAGAAGAAAAATGGCCTGTTTTGTACCTTTTGCAAAGATCGTTTTTTAAATCCTTAGATTATAAAAATAGGAGAATGATGGGGAAATGCGTTTGTTTCTTCCACTAGAATACATTCTTATTGAATTGTAGAAATTTTTTGGGGAAGGACAATTTAGTTTTACGTATTTTAATCTTAGTAGGGAAAAATACCGCAGGAATAAGTAAGTACACCCGCAGTAATATGTACATTTACCCCAACTAACGAACATTATAATACTACACCCATTCCATGTACACTTCGGTTAACATTTTTCCCATAGTCTATATTATTATTACAATCAACGTTGTGAAAGTGTCCATTCCATCGCGGATTATCTCGTCCAACATGGCGACGTTACTGCGTGCCTCGCAATCTATTGCCGAGACAACAGTCTCTACTTACTATTCAATTTAGCGAGTCGCGTGTCACGAATCAGTTGATCCCGGTACAGTAATTGGAAGGCACCAGAACAAACACTTACACTTAATCTATCGTTTAAGGGATCGAAATAGAGGCAAAGAGGCTCTTGACTGTTCGGACTTTGCTCGATGCTTGCACTCAATTCTTCAGACATTGAATGCAACAACAGACTGACCCTAATATTCGGTAAAATGAGAAATAGGCGATTTAAAAAATAGGGTTTCAAGAGCATTTTGTTCCACAAGCGTTATTGCCAATGCAGTCATCATTTTTAGCTTTTAGCTTTTTACTTCCTAATAAAAACAGAAATAATTTTCCATTTAATTTTAATAAGTAGTGCACACAGATATCACCACAAAAGTTCAATACAACAAGTAATTTTGTTATGCCATATGGTTTTAAATTGACAAGAATTTTTTCCCTATTTTATATGGTACTAATTCAATTTCGCAAAAAATGCGAGTTAATCTGTTTTTGTTCCCAATGCCTCAATTGTAACGTCTTGGGGTATTATACGAGTTGAAACGCATTCGCCTGACGAAATTTTTTCCGGTTTTACGCGTTCGCGATAAATGGGCTCAGAGTGAGACTTCGCATTCGCGTTCTCGTTCATTGTGATATCTGCATACGTCGAACTGTATAATGCCCATTAACACACGCAATCCACGATACAACGATACCTTCATTCACAAAGATTATTTTTAATCCGAGTGTTTTCAATTTGAAAGCATTAAACGCACCGACAATGTACTTTTACATGACGTTTGTTGCTTTGTTTGTGTGATTTAACGATGCAAAAAGGAACATTCACATGTGTATTATCGTTATTGTATACAGTCGATAATTTATTGTTAGCGAAAATACCGAGAGGGAAATGGTTATCGTTTGTTCTAGAGAAATGAAGGACGTGAAAAACTTGCACAACTCCGTAGGGCCCACCGAAAGGACGGCTCTGAGGCCAAAGGTGGAAACGTTCGATGACATTCTGCCATTCGTCGGCGATTATGGCAGATATCAGTGGTTACTCTTGTTGTCGTTGCTGCCGTACGGGGTGACGTACGCGTTCCTCTATTTCTCGCAATTTTTTATAACCATCATACCGACAGAACATTGGTGCAGGATAGACGAATTGATGAATACGAGTCTGACTCAGGAAGATAGGTAAGTTTTTCTAAGAATGGAGGAAAAGAATAAGGAACGAAATAAATCGTTTTAAATGCTTGGCAAATCGTATGCAATTGCAAGCACAATATTTCGTAAAATATTAGTAAAACTCATCTCCTCAAATTAAACTGTAAAACAAAAGAAACTTTTTTTGAAAAGCCTCTTTAATGATCCATCATATATAATGCATATTTGTTACTACCCAAATAAGTTTTTTTTTAAAGCTTATGATATTAATAAACTTCATGCCAAAGAGCAAGTCTCAGTTTCAATTTGTTTCTTTGTAATTAATCGAAACAGAAATGCTTCATTTTAATATGTGCAGATGTGGAACATATTTGAAATCTCGAGTAATTCGAAATTCGAATGTAATGTTAGAATAATGGAATAATTGAATTTTATTCAATACATATTCGATTACTCGGAATGCTCGAATAACTGTGGAAAAATTCGACAAATAGTTGCAGCACTAATTAAGTTTCGATCTTCTAATTTGTATTAGTTTTTGTTCTATTGCTGATTTTCTATGCTATGACATGTTTAGGATTCAAATAGCAATTCCACCTTCGCACGAGTATCCTTTCTACGACCGGTGCCATCGGAAAGATTTAAACTTTTCTGAGCTTTTGATGAGCGGCAAAGATCTACGTTCCTTGGAGTTCAGAACGAACAAAACTGTTGAATGCACCAGCTGGGAATATAATTTCACGCAAATCCCATATCCCAGCGTGGGAACTGAGGTGAAGTATCTTTCAACTGTTTTCTTATTTTCATTTTGTAATAACAATACGAAAGCGCTATAAATCTTATTCTATGCAATCATAGACCGCCTCTATAAAGTCCCTACTATCTCGTGATTGATTATAAATCTGGCCACGTTTTATAATTTTGACTCTAGTTGAAAGCAGGAATAGTAAATATATGAAATACTATGGAAACTTTTAACCTGTAAATGACAAGACTTGATAACAATCGATCACGTCGCATTGCTATTTATAATATTAATGTCATACTTCAAGTGCACAATAGCTGAATAATTTGAAAATCTAAAAATATACATATAGTAGGTATTAAGGGGGTATAAAACTATTGAAATCTCGAAAAATCGATATTTTTATTATTATTAATTCTGAAAGTGCCATGGTTTGTAAACATTTACAACAATGTATCGCGAGGATATTCGAAAAAACTTGATTCGTGTGTAACTATTACAATTTTTGTTTAAATTCGCCCAGCAAAATTTCACACGTCGCTCCAAAGCATTTTGCTTTTAGATGATTGGTTCACCTGGGACTATGTACACCGATATAATATGTACACGATAGAATGACTGTGTTGGAAATAAGGCACAACATGAAATAATGATGTAGTAGTCCAAGTACCTGCCACGTTCGTTATTTTCAATGATTAATCCTTAACCCTTCGTCATTAGCTAGATTGGGTATGCAACCGAGAATACCTCGTGTCATCGGCTCAGGCCATCTTTTTCTGTGGTTCGATCGTTGGCGGTTTTATCATCGGGTGGATAGCAGATCACAAGGGACGCATCCCAGCGTTGATGGTCTGCAACAGCATCGCCCTCCTTAGCTCAATTGCCACAGCACACGCGAATAGCTTCTGGTCGTTCGCCATGTGCAGATTTCTCACTGGAATGGCGTTCGACAACTGCATCAACATTCCGTTAATAATCGGTGAGTGTAACGTACAGCCTTAGTGCAAACGTAAACCATTTGGCTGACAAGTTTAATCGTTACGTGTACTATATACAAGATCGTTGTACAAATTCTACAAATTGAGTAACGGTCGATGTTACATCCGTAATTTTGCAGGGATCAGATTTTAATAGGTGGTGTAAATATGTGTATGGTTGAAACAAACGTTTTGCCACGTATAAATCTAAAGCAGGGTTAACTAGCTGGTGGCTCGCGAGCCACCGGGCCCCGGTGACCGGATGCCAGATCGGGGACGGGTTCCCTCGAGAATTTCCCCCACCTTGCGCATACTACGCCGGAGCAGCATGTCCGTGAGCTCGGCGCTTCGGAGTCCAACTCACGGACACGCAGCTCCGGCGTAGTGTGCGCGAGGTGGGGGAAATTCTCGAGGGAACCCGTCCCCGATCTGGCATCACAGCCGGGGGCCTCTCCGCCCTGCTGCCAAGCTGAACGGCGCCCCTCCATACCGACCAGACTCTGACGATCGCAGTCGATTCTTCTTTCCTTCTCTTTTCGACTGTAACCGTCAGAATCTGGTCGGTATGGAGGGGGGCCGTTCAGCTTGGCAGCAAGGCGGAGGGGCCCCCGGTGGCTCGCGAGCCACCAGTTAGTCAACCCTGGACTCTAAAGATAGGTACCATGAGAATGGGTACATTTTTAAACTAATTGAGTATATGTTTGGGTAATTCTATGGAATTAATCTCCTTTTTTTTCAAATTCATTATAATTTCCAAGGTTAGTATATGAAATATGTCCGTACTGTTTCACACTAAAAAATTATTTCACTATGTCATTCGACAGACTTGGAAATAATCCATTTCTTCAAGAAAAATAGCTTATTTTTTTTAATTATTCGATGTTTACTAATTTTCAGTACTCGAGTATATGGCTGTATCGAAACGCACTCTAGTTGTTAATGTCGCTTTTGGTATATATTTTGCTATCGCCAGCACGGTTTTACCATGGATGGCTTATTACATTTCTAATTGGAGAATTTTCACGTACGTCAGTGCCCTGCCACTTTTGGCTGTTATCATTACACCATGGATTCTTCCAGAGAGTGCCCGGTAAGCGAATTCTCAATATGTATTTTTAATTCAATCCCCCAAAAGGATAATGTTAAGTCTCAGAGGGGATTACTGACCCACGAGCGTGCAGTGTTACACAATGCGAGCGCCAAGTTTGTTATTTTGTGAATACTTAATATATACAAGTTAAGCCATCGATGTACTCCTAAATTTATTCAAAATGTTTTTCACAAGATGGTACGTTTCCAATGGGATGACGGACGAAGTAATCGAGAAACTTAGAAGAATAGCAAAAATCAATCGAAGGAAACCAGATCCTCGGGTTTATGACGTTTTTGCCGTAAGTAGATCAATCATGATTTTGAAAGCACATAATATAAACACACTGCTCATTTAGATACATTTACTAATGGAGATCACCGTGATTGAGTTTCGATTGAATACCTATGCATGTACCAGTGACGCACTGTGAGTATAGCACTATCAATTGATAGTTGTTCGACTCTTTCGTAAAAACGGGGACGAGTACTTCGGACGAGAGTGAGAGAACCCGAGAACGAGCGGGAGGCTCTTTCGTTTCCTCCCGCTCGCTCTTGAGTTCTCTCCCTCGCATCATTGGCCACAACGCGCCGTAAGCCCGCCGGAAGCCCCGTTCGTCGGGCTTATAACGAGAGCGTAATGTAATATGCGCTAGGCCCAGGCCCGAATTAAAGGGGGGCTAGGGGAGGCTGTAGCCCCGGCTACATCAAAGCGATTAGATTACTACTCCCCCCCCCCCACGCGCTGTTGAACCACGGGGGAGGGGGGGGGGGGGGCTCGAAGGTTCGATAGCCCCGGGCCCCAAAAATCTTAATTCGGGCCTGGCTAGGCCTCACACGTACACGATTCAGATATAATCGATTTTACCGTGACATGATTGCAGGCGAATCTGGAAAGTTCGAGTAGGTTTAAGGAAACAGCGACGGTGTTGGATCTTTTTAAAACGCCCAGGCTAGCAAGGAATACAATCCTCCTGGTTCTATTCTGGAAAGTATAAGGAATTAACTAAATAGAAGCTTGACGAATGACAGGTGTCGTTTTGCAGGTGTCTGACCGTGATATCGTTTGACGGTCATGTTTACTCGCTGAAGCTCATTCAGAGCTCCGTGTTTGTGTCGTTTTCCCTCACGTGCTCCACGGAACTACCAGCTGGTTTGTTGCTGACGTTGGTGTTGGACCGATGGGGACGTAGATTATGCGGATCTCTTACCCTGGCGATGACTTGCTTCCTCAGCATCGCCGAGCTCATCCTGCAATCTAGTAAATACATACTGTTGGTTGTTTAATAGTGAAACGATCCACGTTCAGCGTCTTAAACGGATGAAAGGGTCTATGCGGAAAGCTGAATTTATTTGGAAGAATAAATTTAAAGAAATAAAGTAAAAGACTAAATAAATTAGAAGTTGTAAGAGGATATAGAAAGAATTTGGAAAAATGGATGAAGTTAAGGCAGATAAAATTAATTATAAAAAATAGAAAAGTGGAGTTTATATGAAACTGCGGTTCCTTTGCCGCCAAACTTTTAAGAAATAGTGAAATTGAGAACCTTGCAGCAAGAGGGGTGCGGCTCCATCTTTACCAATTTCGAGTAAATTAAAAAAAAACTGTTTATAAAATTATTGCTTTCATTTAACATTAAAAAGAAAACACTAATTGTAAAATATATATTTGCATTTTGCACATAATAAGTAGTGGTTATTGAGTTGATAAGATTTTATTTCTATTTTTGGAAAATGTTTCAAATCTGGAGCATTTGTAGTGTGCAAAACAGTAATGGGTACAGATTCGTTTGTTATCGGATTTGCATCAAATGTGTACCAAACGTTGTAGATTTTGTATATATATATTACACATCATAATTCTAAACTAAGAAATAGTGTTGCAACCCTCTTGCTACAAGGTCGTCAATAATAATTATGGTCGTTTCATTGTTTTGAAATATGTAATATTTAACGTATGCTAAGTTAAGTTTAATAGATAACTGAGTTAACTCTACAGAATTTATTGTTTAGTGACTGCCAAGCTCGCGATGTCGGTGATGTCTCGGTTCTGTCTAAACATGGCGGCCAATATTGGCCTGCAATACGCCGCGGAGCTTTTGCCGACACCAGTTAGATCGCAAGGTGTATCGCTGATTCATATTTTCGGTATCATCGCGCACACCTTGGCTCCGTATATAGTAGACTCGGTAAGTGATACTTTTCTTCAATTAAAATTAAGATTTTGATTATAATTAACTTTTACCTCTCAGACACTGCAACCATATTATATATTCTTCTTGAAAAACTTGGTCTATTCTGAAGTAATTCGAATATTAGCGTCCTATTTTACAAATTCTATCCATTTTTGAAAATTACAAGATTTTTCTGTGTCAAGAAAACATTCTCGAAGGTATCATGCTGACAAGTTAGAAAAATAGATTTCGAAAAAACACGTTTAAAGTTAAGAAGGACAAAAACTACCTAAAATAATTTTTTTTGTAACTTGTACTTAGTCTGCCATTCTAGCAGCATACTGTGGACCCTCCTTTCTTTCAGTTTGTACATTGTTTGAATTTCTGCTCTATCTGCGAGCGGTACGAACATCTTTTGCAGTTTGTCTCTATTTTCAAGATTTACCAATAGAGTCATAAATATAGAAATACTTTTTTGAGTTCCAAATTCTTCTTTTTAGGGCATTATTTATTTGTAACGCATTATGAAAAATTCTAATTGGCACATTACCTCTGTACATAGTACACTATTAATGGAAACATTTTTTTGTTAGTGTATCACTTATTTCTATAAAGGTATTGCAAAAAACTAGGTGTGCAAATACTTTTTTACTCACTGTGTGTTCATTTGGAAGTGTTTCGAAGACTTGCTAAAATTCTACATATACTGGGTATTGAAGAAAGTGTTCAGAACTTACAGAGGAAATACTATCCATTAAACTAACAGTAAATAGAAAACATTTAACAAATTTGACTCGGAAGATCAGTCACTTCAGCGTTACACACAGGGTGAGGAGCGATGAAGCTCAAGAATAGAGGGGGAAACCCCTACAGGAGTGGTGGTAATGTGTGCGTGAACTGATGCCAGCGCCAAGCCAGGAAACAGATTATCGACGCTGGTTGGCCGTGGTTGGCTTCGCGTTGGGGCCACTCGGCTAGCTTGGCGCTGGCGTCAGTGCAAGCACGTATTACCACCACTCCTGTAGGTGCTTCCCCCCTGCAATCGCTCCTCACCCTGGTTACAAAGACTCTCAGTTTAAATAACAAAATGAACACATATTTTCCACAAGGATATATGTTACACTCATTGTGAGAAAATTCTTGCTAACTGTTTTTAGCCGTGTATGTATTGATGCAAGATTTTTTGACAGGCCAAAGTTTGGGAGGGATTTCCAATGTTGATAATTGGCATAGTATCCTTCGCTGGTGCTGCACTAGTCTTGTTCTTGCCAGAAACAGTTGGCCACAGTCTTCCTCAGACCATCAACCAAGGGGAAGAATTTGGGAAGGACCAAAACTTCTGGTCGCTGTCATGCAATCAGAAAGCGAAATTCGATCGACCTCGACATTATCATTCGTGCGAACGATAATTATTAGTGGCTGCATTTGAATGAAGAACTGGTGGAGGAAGCAGTATCTAAAAAAGAAAATTGCGTTCCATGTTGGTAAAGCTGTAGCGAATTAGCTTGACAGTTTAGTAGATAACTAAACAAATTTGAATTTTTCTAATCATCGAAAATCGATCGATGTTCGTATTCCTATGCAATTTTTACTTTACTTTAGTATTTTAAGAGATTATTCTTTTCATATTATTCTTGCATTGTGATACTCACTGTCAGAGCAAGAATTCCTTTATAGTTGTGTTCCTATAAAATGTCTATTTTTGTCCTAGATGTTAAGGAATTTTTTACTCCAATGTTACATTCATTTTGTAATACGCGCGCTGAAATGTCCAGTAGTTGGTACTGTTTTAGTGATCAAGGCTGCACTGAAGTTAAACAGAAATAACAACCAATGAACATTTCCATTCGAAGTGATTTTTTATTGATTTTATAGTAGAGCTGGCGTGAATTTAATATAACGTTTTAATAAGAAGCTTTTTATTTCTGTCTTCAAGACTGTACTTATTGAAATTCCGCCAATATTACGAATTTTAGTTAATTTTACTTCATCGAAAATAAATTCTTTAATTAGTATACGGTATCATTCACTATCCAAAATGTGCAGACGTCGACTGCCTGTAGGAAATATGAATTTAGGTCTGAATTAGATAAAAATAAATTTAAGATTCTGCTGTACTAATCAGTTTCGATGAGATTGAAATGGATTCAACCAAAAAACTTCATACATATGTGAAGTTACTTGTAGGCGTGTTTAATTGAGGAACATAAAAGTGATATTTACAAAGTACCAACTACTGCAATCAATTTGTGTGTACATTTATTAATAGAAATAGAAATACTTGTTTATATGATTTAGGAAAAAGCGTTTTCTCGTACACAAATGTATAATTTAATGCTACAAATTGTGCCATTTTGATGATCAGTGTTCATCGTTGTACCAATAACAAGGCTATTAACTGAAAAATATATGACTTGCGTTCATTAATAAGGACCCTCCCTCCAATATGTCGTTCCAACATATTCGAACGAGAATGAATAATGAAGTAAACATTATCCAGAGGCATTTCAGCATATATTTACAAAATACAAAAACTTAATGTTAAGGGTTGGTGGCGGGGTTAACTTGAGAAAACTTGGATTTTTCGAAAATTATTTTTACGCGATTTTGTAGATATAGGAAAACGATGCATCTTCTGTTTAAAGGTCTTTTCGATATCCCTCGCCGTTCTCGAAATATTCCACGGAAAATAAAATTCCGCATTTTTTCAAGGGGTGATTTTTCCCCCCAAAATTGCATTAAGGTACCATAAAAAATAGGGTTGCGTTACGGATGAAATACTCTACTTGCACACCGACTTTCATAATTTTCTGAATTTCCGGCTTGCCGAATGTCCCTTGTGAGCGTAACTCCTTAAATCACATTTTTCTTCGAATCCTAAAGGGCCAGACAAATTCTGCGCACAGGTTTGAATTCAGCGCGTCAAAATCTATCGGAAATGATGTATAATAAGTCATGGGAAAGCTTCAACCACACGTTATAACGAAGAAACCGAAATTTTCTTTGAAAATGTCAACTTTGACGACGATTTTCAAGGTCAAAACTTGTTTGTCATACATTCTCAATATTTTTCCCTTATTCTGCAACATCTTACCTGTAACCTCGAAAAAGATTCATCCCTCTATCTTATTCTTATCAAAAGTTCTATGATTTTAACACAAAAAGGAGCAGTTTGTCCCACTGTGCGCCGGGTTGGTGCATCGTTTAGTGAAATGCGTCCGTGAGGCGCTGTTGCCATTTTACTTGTTCGCCCGAGCGCAGGTTGCAAGATTAAATCGACGGATGTGCAGCGGTGTTAAAAGATTAAGTATGAAGAATCCTATTTGATACACTGCAATATTTGACATAAGTGTGTAACTATTATTATCCGATATAATGTGTAATAACATTACATTATTACACAGTGTGTTTGGCAATGAATAGGGGAAAATGAAATGGGTGAATTTACGTGACAAAATAAGACGATAACCAAGAGTAACGAAATTGCTGCAGAGAGATCGTTTCTTAAATATTAATGTTTTAAAAATGTTTTAAATGATAGCATATAATCTCGTAGAAATAAGGATGAATGCGTCGTTGTTTTTAACAGCGATTGTAAGTAACTCTACTGGTCTTGCGCAATGCGGGCCGCTGATCGTCTAATTGCCGTGCTTCAGGCGTTTCTGACAGAATTATTAAACATTTTAATAACTTAATACGAAGCATCCACAGCAATTTCATCATATCTTGTGGGCTATACAATTTATTATATGATATAATATAATTCTTATTTATTAATCGTATTTATTGTGTTATAATACTCCTAATTGGACAACTTAATTATTAGCTTCCACAGCAGTATCGAACGCGTATCAGCAAACTTTTCATTTTCCATGCACTTTACTTTCAAAATTTCCTATCATAATTGTCTCTTCGTTCGATTTGTTGACTCAAGGGTTGTTGTGGTATTTTTTGGGCTGCTTCGCGTGCATCTGCTTCCTGAAACGTGTAATAGCAATTAGTCAGAAACTTATTAAACAGTAGACTGTATTATAGCACAGAGAAAGTAATTGCGTTGTTTTTTCCAAATAAAAAAAAATATTATCTCAACTTTTATTAAACAGTTTGGAGGAATGTAACTTTTGTGCATGGGTCATTTCACATCAAGTCCCTCATTATGTATTTGCATTCGTTGTTATGAATTTTAATGAAACTGAAGAAATATATACGGTAAAAAATATAGAATAAATATTTTTGTTTTAATGTCTTAGTTTTCGGGAAAAATAATATTTAACAAAACTCTTTTGCGTATGTATTTGACTGCGTGTTATACTAAATTCGATTACCTGCTGAGGTAACGTTTTTGAGGAAGGTTCTAACGTTTTTATTTTTTTTAAATAATGATTCTAAAATAATAGTAGTTCGCGCCGCGACTGCCAGGCGGCGACCGGGAGACTGCCTCTCGCTTGCGAAATAGCAGCGCGGCGGGAATATGTGGCCGAGGGCTCGATCCGTAGGTACCCAATAAGGAAGGATGTTTGGAAATTCCGCTTCCAAAGGGGGTGAAAAGGAGTAAAATATATTTTCTCGGACTCCCTATTCTCTAATATCTATTAGGCCCGACTTGATATCAACTTGGTTCTTACTCACAAAGATATTACCACTCATATAAATGCCAAATAAACAATTTTAGGATACCCCCATAATCAATCCCCAAGAGGGGTGGTCAAAAAGGGTGAAATGTGTTTTCATGGAGTCCTCAATATCTCTTAAGCCCGAAGCGAAAGCGCGGGGTATTTTGCTAATTTTACTATAAATGACCATTAAAAACTTACTCTAATAAATCTATGTTATCTTTGCTCCACGTTTAAACTTATTTTTTGGGGAACCAATAAAAAGTGTATGATTACATTTCATACAAGCAATTATCTTAAAATTGAAAAAAATAAAAAATATTTAGAAATAGAAAAACCGAAACCAAATATATCTTAATTGAGAAGTAGAAACGAAAGCAGACTCTAGTTGAAATAATGCACAGATGCAGATATAAAATTTATGAAGGATTATTATTAACCATTTGAATGTGCAACATTGATTTTAAAATAATATTCTGGCAAAAAATATCAAGACTAAATAAATAAATGTTACTATAATTACACTTAATGTTAGTGTAATTAAACTTAAATAAATAGAGAGGAGAAAAGAAATTTGAACGAAACTTCGAGATTGTGATTTTAACTTTCGCATTTGCATGCGTTACGTAAACAGGTATAAAATTAAATGGAATAATTCGCGTTTAAATACGCAATATGAGATTGCGTTTATAGGAAGAGTATAATGCATATGTATGTACGTGACTGTGTGGGAAGGAAAGAGGGAGAAAGTGAGAATCGAATAATGGATGAAAAAGAAAGCGAAAGTGGGAAAGGATACGGTGGTACAAGAGAAAGAAGGAAGCTGCGAATAAGAGAAGGATGAATTGTAGGACGCACCTCTTGCTGACGAATCCCGGCAAAGATGAGGTCGAGGCCTTTCTGAATCTCCTCACTGACTGGCGGTGGCGTGGGAATGTGATCGCCGGTCGCGTGAAAGCCAGTTTCATCGGCTGTGTAATGAATAGCGATCAGCTTCCCTTCGGGACTTGTGTATGAATAGCTTCCTTGTTGAACCAGTGCCTCTCCTTGGTCCTCGCCTTCGCCCACTTTCTTGATGTAACCGCTCTCCTCAGCGATGATATTGTTTCCCGTTTCGTAACTGCAAAGAATTTAATGGCACCATATTTGAAAGTCATTTCAGGAATTTCCGAAAATAAAAGTATCTGGACACTATTAAAATTCGTATGATTCGTTCAAAATTGGTCCAAACAACTTGAATTTTTTTTAGAAACAATGGCTTCTGAATATAGTAATTTGATTCTAATTTTTTTAGATAAAGTATATAATGCGGTAAATTTATTAAAAGATAATAACTTGCCACTTAATGAATTTTAAATATCAACATATAGTAATAAATATAATATTTCAACATATAAATGTATAAGATTACTGAATAAAAATGTGCACAGTTGTTACCTTGTTTTGTATGTTCCGTCATGCTCTTGCTGCTTATTCCAATGTAAAATTGGAATGGGTGTAGTTAGATGAAGTTTCCTCTCGTCATTTGATGGATTTTGTTTATCATCCTGGTAACTGTTACGTCCATGGTAATTCGTATCTTGTGCCGCTGCTAATCCCAGGATTACAGTAACTATCTATCACAATAAAATAGAAGCTTCGAAAAACATTCAAACTTAATGGAATTCCTGTAGTAAAGAAAAATTTACTAAGTCGAATAACGAAATTTCTGTGGGAACATCAAAATTTAATATCAAGGAAGATGTACCAACAGTTCCTTTACTGCAGCATCCGACGATGCAGTGTTAGTGAGATGAGTGAAAGTCAGAAGCAAATGCCAACGTCGGTCATTTAACTTCTGACCTACGACGCGTTTGCGAACTCGTTAATTTACATTGCTTTATTCTACCTCGGGTCCTCTTCATCGTCGGAATTGATTAACATTCTCAAATCTCTTTCCATAACTCAGATTCCAATTTCATTCCAGTCATCGTAAAATTACCAAGACTCGTTTACTTACACGAAGATTTATATAATAGTAAAAATTCATATTGATTACTTCTTTAAAGGCAGTGAGTAATTTAATCTGACAATAATTGCACAGTGGTAAGGTATTCTTATCTATTTATAAGTTACGTACAACTATTGCACTCAATTTTATATCTTCAATCAATTAAGTAGGTATACTTCATATTAAACTAGCTGACCCGTTACCCGGTTTCACCTGGGAATTATTATTATTATTATTTATTATTTTAGATAGTAAATTTATAAATAGCCTATAATCTAATCTAGGACATATTTAATGTATATTCAGAATTTCATTAACATCCGTTCAGCCGTTTAGGCGTGAAAGAAGAACAAACAAACACATAACGTTTCACTTTTATATATTAGTAAGGATTAACTTAATGTATAAATGTACAAAAAATTCTATTAAATGTTGGAAACTGAAATAGAAATGTGTTAATATTTATATTATCAAGATGCGCTCAATGAAACGCTCTGCTTTTTAAACATTTAATTAACAATGTACTTACACACGTGTTTCAATAAAAATTCAAGCGTTCATTCTACTTTATGATAGTTTAACGTATGAAAGTTACAGAAACATATGATATATTAAATCATATAATAACTAAATAATATAGTAGCAATTAAATGCCAGAAGTGTAGAATATTTGAGAACCATCATGAACGGATTTATTTCGCATAGAACGTTACGAACGTGGTTTTTAAATTATATGTATTGGATATTGTAAATGTTATATAAATACAGTAACAGAAAATATCATCACTTATTATGTATTAAAATTTAGAGTTAATAACTTTATTAAGTTCTTTACTCTATTTTCAATCAATCTTGTCACTGCTTAATTAATTATAATTAATTAAATTCAAGTAAATCTATCAAATGCTGATATTAAAGAGACGTATCTATGGAATTTTGGGAATATGTTATTATAAATGTAACTAACAAACGTGTTTAAAACTTCGTTAGTGTATAAAAGGATTCACGTATGAAACAGAACGAATTATACAAAAGTTAAGGAAGTAAAAGTAAATCATGCAAATTCTTCTATATACAGTTCTCTTCTGAATTTTAATAAAACTACATCTGCTTTAACACAATTAGTTTTGAAAATAATGCTACAGATAAAAAATAACTGTAAATAAATTTGTTGGACTAGACAAGATGTTGAAAAGTATAACAAAAATATTTTAGTATAAATATGACCACAATAGATACAATTATGTAAATAAACAGTGATATGAAAATGACTTACGATGCTCTTCATCTTGATAAACGTAGCAGTTTTGGCAAAAGGTGGATATTCCAAGTGAATCCAATCGTTTGGGACATCAAGTAAGTAAAGAATTCTCCTTTTATACCAACTCTCACTTTACCCCCACTCGACAAATGATGAACCTCCGAAGATATTCCTTACAGTTCGTAAGAAAGATCTTCACATACATAACGTTCTATACGTGCATACAGAATTGCTGAATGCTGTAACATAAACGATTGCTCGAAAAACATTTAAATGTCTGAGTAATAAAACCCTTTTCTTCCGCTGTTGTAAAAAATCCATAATATTAAAATATAGGCTAAGATTGTTTACTAATTATGTTCAAATAACGTACTTAATTCATTATGACTTAACTTCATTAATATATCAATTTAATAATAACAACTTCATTAATATAATATCTTCCAAATAACAAAAAGTTTCACATTCTGAGCAATCGGAATATTTTTAGCACTCCCTCCTCTAAATAATCACCCAAGAATCATTTCTCCCCTCGATCCATTCTTCAAATTATTAGCATTTAGAGTTATCAACTTTTGGTCAGTCCGTATAGTTTTACGTATTATTATTACATATTTTGTGTTATGTGTTATTAATTCCTGAGCTGCGAGATCTAAATTTTTAATTTTTTTAATACATATAACAAGAAAACCAGAAAATAATATATATTACTTTCTTGTTCTTAATGGGTATTCCAACTCCTTCGAGAGTTGAAAGCCATAAACATTCGGTGAAGCATCCCGGGGTGTTGTCTTTGCCACGGGGTACCAGGCAACATCTCCTCGAGTCGAGTCGCTGTAGGAGCTTTTAAGAGTTTTTCTTTTCGAAAAACACGCAACTTTGGGAATCACATGAAAGGTCAAAGGTCAACACCCTATTTCAATGTGTTTGTCTCACCAATATACGCGATCTACTATCCGTTTCAAACGCATACTGCTAACTTTAAGGCATTATTACTGTAAAATGAAGGCAGATCGGACACTATGTCATAGGACCGTTTATATTCCATTGGACCTACCCTAAAATATCGCTACGTCTACCGTTTACACCCTGTATACTTGCAGATACATATAACCATAAGAAATAAAATTTTTGTTCAAACTATCGAACTCGGAACATGTCGGTGGAAAGATTGTTTGAGCATTTGATCGTAAACTGTAAGGAAAGAAACAACTCAACTATACAAAATTAAATTTTCGTCGTTTAATGACATGTTTTATAAAAATCGCTGATCATATACATTTAACGTTTTATAATTCATTATACGTATCGATCTTTACAATTTCTTCTGACAATGAGTATTCTTCGAAGAACACTCTTTTGAATCACAAAGATTAACTTGTATATCCATATCAATGCGGGCCCGTACTGAACAAGACCATTTTGTTTGTTTTTGTGGATTCTATTAGTTACTTAAGACTGCATATAATTCTGAAACACGTTCAAAATTTCAATCCTAATGCGTGGATAACAGTACTAACATGTTGACAACTTACTTTTACGTTTATTTTATGAAAACTAGCAGTGGGGACGTACACTATGGAACTAGTGTGCCAGGTGGAATATAACTGAAAAATAAAATTAATACAATATTTAACACTTTACACCACTAAACAATATATTCATATATGTCTTTACAATTTGAAAAGTTCGCCTAGGGCGCAAAAAAAACTTGAGCCGGGCGTGCATTTTGCGAAGCAGTTCCCGTGCTCGAAGCATGCGCGCGACGGTCAGATAGCCAGGCACGGCCATGGATCGGCGGACTCCAGCTATCACTGATGGAGGGGGAAACACCTACAGCAGCGGTGGTAATGTGTGCATAAACTGCGCCTGCGTCAGTCACGCACACATTACCATCGCTCCTTAGGTGTTTCCCCCTCCATCAGTGATAGCTGGAGTCCGCCGATCCATGGCCGTGCCTGGGTATCTGACCGTCGCGCGCATGCATCGAGCAGTTACGATTCCATCTGACAATGAGTGCTCGCGCCCGTTGCGCACGCAAAGCGTTCGATCTCGCTCCCCCCTTCTGCCAGAAAGAAGCGGGAAACGAACACTCGGAATTAGGGCTCTGCTCACGATGTGGGCTCAACGCCGGTCCCGACCAGTGAGCTCTCAGGGAGACAATACTGTAACTAAAAGTAGGGTAAACCTTATGTTGTATGTAGTATTATCTTCCATTGGAATAGTGGGAGAATAATAATCCGGTTTTTGAGCCCACGGATGTGCGATTGGATCCGGAGAATCTACAGGCTGATAACTTAGTTGCATGATGGTTTCCGATTCCATTGGAATATTCGATGAATTATACGTGCGAACTGGAGCGTATGTTGGAGCAGGAGTCAATGATTTATAATCGTTTTGTAGATAGGAAAGTCTGTGAGTAGTACAACCTATAATTGAAAATCCACTGTCATTTTGAAACCATCTCAGGATTTTAGTCTTATATTTTGTATAATACTTTTTATATTTTTTTGTTCATTGCCAGGGTATGTAGTAATGTTTTTGTATTAAGTACTTGTTGGGTTTATAATAGGTGTTTATTATATAAAGAAAAGGAACATAAAGTTACACTTATTAAAAGTAACAGCGAGCGTGATCTTTTTAATCTAATAATTAACATAGAATAGTAAGTCGAACGCCTCACCTGAGATTACGTATAGGTACTACAGTATTAAAGACGTAACTCACGTAAAAATTTATTTATATATTCACTCACGTAATAATTTGGAATTACATATTCAAAATATCTTCCTGTTCAAAAATGTGAAGATGAAAAATATAACAACAGTACATACACTCCATAGGTGAAGCTGCCGGGACAATACTATCATCTCGTCGAGAATCCGGTTGCGTAGGTAGGCATTTCCAGGTATAGTCATGCTTTTGTGTAGTAACATCCTGCATAGGTCCTCTACCTAACAGTTGCTTGTTACAGGGTGTTATTGGACCCTCCGGTTTCACGCACCAATTTCCTAGGAAACTCATCTGAGGTAAACACATTAATTATGTATATCAATATGAATTTGAAATCTTAATAGTTGTAAAACATTATGTAACGCTTAACTGTAACGCTAATTACGAAATATAATATAGAGTTCGAAATTTTCTCCTCACAAACGAATTGTTGAATTCAATAACTTACTTTAGAGCAGGCCGGCTTTAAAGTAATTATGGCCATGACAGAATACAGTGCAATTACTTATACGATTATATAATAATGCTAGACTAAGTAATTACATATAATGGCGATAATGTTCTAAAATTGTGAGATAAACCGAAACATAAGTTCTTCATACCAAATTAAATTAAAAAGTCCCTCACGATTTTACAATTCGAGTCATCGTCTTCGAAATATAACTGACTAAATCTTATACAGGATGTTCCTCTACCTCAGCGCCGTCCAACTTGCCTCTGGAGAGGCAAAAGCCGTCCCCCACCATCGTCCGCCGTTACCATGGCGCACAGACGCGGCCGAATCAAAGTAACAGTGAACATCGACGTCGCGCGTGTCGTCTGAGCTTCCTTGTCTACGGAAATGTCGCGGTCTCCATTGCAGCGTCGCGCGGTTTCCTTAACGACAAGTCACACTGCTTCAAAGGAAGGTTGGAAGGGGAAGTAGACGCGTGAGGGGCCCCTACGCTGGACAGCGCTGCTCTACCTATAGTCAATACTCTAGGCAGCGATTCTACAGGCGAAAATAAGACGAGAATCAGGAGAGGCGGAATTACGGTGAAGGTTTCGTTTTCGAGAAAATTTTTCAATTCATCCGGCCCGCCCGTACCCGCTGCCGGGTTTGTCGGGGCAGCATCGATTTGCCCGTGATGGTAACCGAGAGAATGTGGCGTCAGGCTCAACAGTGTGCGCAAGAGAAGCTGGCTCTTCGAGCCAGAAAATGCCAACTCCTGCCAAGTATGGAGGCTTGGCTGGGCAGGAGTGGGGTAGGCTCACCTACCGAGTGACGCAGGTATTCACTAGACATGGGTGCTTTGGTGTATACCTGTGTCGCATAGGCCAAAAGGCGACGACACCAAGCATGGGCTGATCAACGCGGTTACCTTACAGCAGGGCTGGCCAACCCGCGGCCCATGGGCCGCATGCGGCCCGTTTCCCGACTTGCCTGCTCTACTGGGCCGCATGCGCCCCGTTTCCCGACGTGCCTGCTCTACTGGGCCGCAGGGGAACGACCCCCACCATACTCTTTTAACTCCCACCCTACACTGTACTGGTGGCTCGCGGGCCGCATGTAGCTACTGATGGTGGGGGGACGGGCTGACTGGTAGTGGGGAGGTGGGGACTGTGCGGCCCGCGGCGGCGAACAAGTTGCTCAGCCCTGCCTTACAGTGTACTTCGGAGGGAACCTCTCGTTTGCAGCAACGGTGTGAGCCATGTCCTCATTCCTAATATAAAGTTAGGAAACCTTAAATATGGATATTTTTTGGATTTCTTACTCGATTAATAGTGTCATAAGCTGCAGGACAAGGTGAAGGAAGAATATTATCAGGTTGTCGAATTAGATCTCGTTTATCTCCGCCACAGCCAAAGTAGCTAAGGCGATATGTAGTATTATTATCAGAACAACAGCCTGCGTTTAAGACATTTTCCGTTTCCTGGAGAATAATAGGTGCACGTCTCTTCTCTGAACATGGCCAATAGCTCAACTTGTACGTTGTACAGCCATCCATACGTTCAACAGGCGGTAAATATTCTTTTTTGGCGTTCCATGGCTGCTTTTCCTAAAAAATGTAACAATTTATACTGGGGTACCAGTATTTATACATAGTAAAATTATTTCCTTTATAGTGCCTTAATGCAAATGGAGACGTCACGAGCAGTAGTGGAGGAGTGAACGACACGAGCGGTGAAAGCGTCACGTGCCTAACACATGGATAGTCGATACAGACACCAACATTTTTGCAAACGACAGTAGTTACGCTCACTGAGCTCTCCCTACCCGAGATCTTCTCCACTCCTCATTTACTGTTCGTGTGTCACCATTTCTCCGAAGCTGCCTGCCCACGGGTATTTGGGGGTGCCCCGTGGGACACTTGTTGGACATGCTTCTGAGGGACGAAAAAATGAAAATTACCTTCATAGGACTCTCATTTGGCCAATAACTAAGTTTGTACGTTGTACAGTCATCCATAGGGACATCTGGTTTCTTATATGTCCTTATCGGACCGTATGGTACAGATGGCAAATGACAACCAGATTCAAAATAACTCAATTTATATGTCGTATTATCTACGGAAACAACAGTATTCTTATTCTTTTTTAAATTGACATTAGATTAGAACAAATTTTTTTTCTTAAAGTATTAAGAAAGAGAACATTGAAATAATTTTACATTGTCCTTGCAGTTAATAGAATTGGAATTTGTAGATTTGATTTCTTACTCTCTATAAAATGCAAAGAATACAAGCACAAAGACAATTAAAATGAGTTTACAGTGTTCAATATTATATTCTTACCACTTAAAGGTTCAGCCTGGCAAAATAAATTGTCCTGTGCTTTATAAGGTTCTGCTGATTCGACGCACTTCCACGTATAGTCATGTTTTTGAGTAGTAACGTCTTGTATAGGACCTCTGCCAAGCCACTGTTTTGTACATGGTGTAATACTCTCTTCTGGTTTTATGCACCAATTACCAAGGTAGCTTCCCTGAAATCGCATCACGTCATTAGATATTAGTGTTTTCGCTGTGTATTATGAGCGCAATTAGTATCAAGTATACGATTAGTGTCATGATCAAACATTCTGGGGATGCGAAGGATAACGATAATGGAATTGAAATTACTAAAAATACTATTTCTTAGGTGTATACGGGTATCGTTTGTGTGAGACTTCAAACTGTATACTTAAAAACTTTGAATTGTACCATTAAAATTAGCATATAACGCCGTGTCTGAGCCATTGTGCACGATTACGCAAGTACAGATTATAATATTTTCTATCTAAAAAAAATGTGATTATTTGTTATTTGCTACTGTAGGAACGAATGTGTTCAAAACGAGTTCGAAAGCCGCGCGTTCAGACCGGAAACCGACATGCGCGCCACACCGAGGCAAACCGTTGCGAATCGGTGCGAACTCGTGCGAACTCGTACAATATTTTTAAATCAACAAATAGTAGTTTTGTTACTTACCTTGTATGTGGTGTCATCAGATATTTCACCATCACCAACAGTCAACCAGTTTCGGGGTGGAACTGGGTCAACAGTGACGCTGGGGCATTCCCAATAGGACAGTCGGTATGTTGTGTTATCATCTATTGGTATACCCGATCTCCAATAGTACTAAAGCAACATTTATTAATGTAGATAGAAATGTAATATAAAAGTCAAATAAAATTAGGTAAATAAGAAAACCAGGTAATAGATAAAACAAGCTAAGAGGATATTTTGTGAAAATAATGAAAGTGGAAATGAGAACTAAATGAAAAAATATGGGTGAAGATCGTACGGCAGTAGGGTAAGTGTGGGTATTACTGCGGATGTCCCGATTACTGCGGATATTCTAAAACTCATCATATTTAGTGTTGGAAAGTACATAATCTCTTGAAAATTTTTGATAAAATTATTTTCAACTCTATTACAAATAGTTATTAATAAGTATGTACAGCAAAGTTATTATTAATTCTTTTATCGTAGTTTGAAATTCGTCAAGGCGAAACTTCGATCAATTCCCGATATGGCGGTCATGAACACCTACTGGAAAAACATTTATATTTTTGTTATTAACAGTAATACATCTACTGTAGCGGAATGCTCGATAGAATAACAGTTATTTTTTCAGAAAAACAGTAAATCAGTCGTCTACATTTTAGTTTTAATATTTATTTCGCACCGCAGTATTAGGTGCAGTACTTGACACTATGTGCATGTATTACTGCGGACCGACGACTGGGCCCCTAACCTTTCTTCCGACCGTATTCACGTCTGTCTACGTAACCTGCAAAGATGCTAAGGTTATGTTTTGCCTGACATCAGACCGCAGTAATACATGCGCAGTAACTGGTGTTTCGTTAGTAACTGGCACGCAGTAATACATGCATGTCCGCAGTAATTCATGCAATGACATTGATCGACAAATCTCTTTGTTTTTAATTAACTGTGCTTATTACCCCGCCCTTATATTTTTTTATGGAATTATTAAGGTCCCACCTTTCTTTTAAAAAAAGAAGGAGGAGCTTTCATTCATTTGAACGCCGTATCGAGGGTTCTAAAGTTAACCTACCTTAAAAGTCCGCAGTAATACCCACACTTACCCTAAGTGAGAAATGGAAAAGAAGAAAAACAAAAAACGGAATGGGAGTAAATATGTTTTCGTACGAAATCAGTAATCATAACACTGACTAACGTCGACGTGTTTTCGCGCCTTGGGATTATGCACGATTTGGGCGTAATTTCACGCCGATAGGTACGTTTTCAAAAACGTCGAAGTTATTTCGAATGTCCCATAACGTTTGGTTTGAGAACACACAGAGCTCGGAGTTCGCTTTATATTTCGCCACCTCAGGGACCACTCGGTGATGCCAGATCTGTGACGAGTTCTCTCGAGAATTTCCCCCACCTCGCGCACACTACGCCGGAGCTGCATGTCCGTGAGTTGGACTCCGAAGCGCCGAGCTCACGGACACGCTGCTCCGGCGTAGTACGCGCGAGGTGGGGGAAATTCTCGAGGGATTCCCCGTCCCCGATCTGGCATCACAGAGACCAGTCTCTCGCATGCAGTCGGGCGCAAAACGGCCAGCGCGCGGATGAGTCATCCGCGATCAGAAATCACAATTTTTTATAAAAATATTACTAATGGATTGAGGAGATTCTCCTGGTGGAAATGAGTTTAATACGACGAGATATTACATATTGATCTACGGAATTTAAATTATTTCGTAATATGGTCCAAATAAGGTCGTATTTCGACTCATTTACATATATGGGTTAAAATTTCATTCTCGAGAATAGTTGCTTACACGCAAATTATAATTATACAACATTAGAAAGGGATAATTTTATCCTATTTTATGGCGCAAAATTCATTCCGATATTTTTACAGTTCGACTTCCGTTTCCGGTCGCGAGCATGCCGGAAGTGTGTGCTTGGTGTGCAATGTGGGTAAAGAAAGAGTGAGTGAAGAGGTGTAGGAGAGGATAGAGAGTGAGTGGAGAAGGTGGGGGAGAGGTGTGGTAGGGAGTAGTGTAAAGGGAATAGGGCAGGGATAGTGGGTGGCGAAGAACGAACGGGATAAGGGAACGATTTGGAGGTTAGGTGGGGAAATAGGTGTTGTGTGGCGAGAAGAGAAAGGCAGAGGAACAGGTAGAGGGATCTGTCGGACAGGAGAGGAATTAGGAAGAGTTGGCAAAAAAGCGGGAGATTTGAAGAGGCGTGAAAAGGAAAAAGAAGGAAGGATAAAGGAGAAGTTTTGAAATGTTTAACATGCATGTCAAATAATTAGTACAAAAAGATACCAAAACGTAAAATTATTATTCAATTCCAAGGGCAGCGTTTGTGCATTTTAAGAATAGGGAAGAATAAGTGCATGTGCAACAGAAAAGGAAGAAATTAATTCTACTAATCTGTGTTAGTTTTACTTACACGAATTGGAGCGAAAGACTTTGGTACTTTTGGTTGTACATATTTCTGAAAAATCGAAATGTTTGAAATGAAAATTGTAACATATGAAATGATGATGGGCATTATGTAGTGTAGAACCGAAAAGAAATACTCACCAAACATGTGTGTTGAGGTAGGCAACAGCAGCAACAATTACAGCTTTCATCATGATCTAACTGAAAAATAAGAGTTTATTTACTTCCTGTATAAAAAGTGTATATTTGTATGTATATTCCAATAAAACCTGTCTGTCAGCAGTTTATCTACACTGCTGGACAAAATTAAGGGAGCAATATAATTTTCCGACACTTTTAGTCATTTTCAAATGTTTATTTCCGCGAAAAAATGGTAGCAAAAAAATATTTTGGAAATAGCAGTTTAAAGCTTGAAGTTTCTATTTTTTTAATCAAGGGCTCAAGATTTTTTCATCTATGAAAAAAACTCTTGCGATTGCAAACTCTTTAGCGTTTCATTGGTTTCTATATATGTAATAATTATACGATATTTTATTGTTGTCAAAAAGTGAGATTTTATATAGGTTCAGTTGCGTAAAACGTATTTAAATCGCTTTAAATGACAAGTTACTCGAATAACAAACTTACTCGAATTTTATTCTTCGCTTCAATAATTGAACGTTGTTGCGGGCGTGGATACCTAAAACATGTAGTAATATTAGACTCGGTTATAAATAACACAAGAAAAAATTAATTAATTAAAAAATATCTGTGATAACTAACGGATCAGGCGAACAAATCTGCATGATGGCACCAAAAACAATTTTATTGCGCAAACGTGCAGAAGTAAAATTTGCAGCGACCCTGTTAACCATAAAAAAATATAAATATAAACATTAGTGACACTGACACATTCAAAAAGATAGGAAATGATATTACAAAAAAGCAACGTCATAAATACAGTATACCAGAATCACAGGAGGCTATGAAATATTATTCAAAAAAGCGCCGCGATGCGAAGCGCGGCGACCGCTCATCGCTGATATTAGTGATGATATTAGTGATCCGATATGTCAGAACAGCGCCGACGAACATTTCGCTTTGATCGCCGCGCTTCGCTTCGGCGAAATGGGCGACGGTCTTTATTCGGTGATATTTTGTAGGTAGAAAAACCAACTTATAAAGACAATTAAATTTAATATGCAGTAAAGTACTTACATTAATGCAGATTTTTCGCATAACATCTATATGAAGGAAAATTGTTTACTAAACTGCAATATAGTCCAGACATCACACAAACATTTTGTAAATTATTATATGTACTCAAAAACTTCTACATAATCAGTAACATCGTAAGAAAATCTGTTAAATTTCTAAAGACATCGATGTAGTTAATAAATCCCCACAAGATTACCTTTTTTAAAAATTGTTGGGTATGCTGGGGTGGAAGTGTACCCGCGCGTGGCCATCGGGATAACAAAGGGGGTGCAGCGGGTGTTCCCCGCTCTGTTACCCCGCCACGCGTGCCTCCTTCTCGTCAACCGTGCTTGTTTGTATGTACCCTTATTTTAATTAGTATAGTAAGTAGTATAATTAGCGGTGGGAGAACGGCTAGGTAAGTATCTTCGGCGCTAGAGACACTATCTCTATTCGACGCTAGAGACACTATTTCGACGCGTAGCACTCGCGCCGCCTCTCGGATTTTTTTTTTAAATATTGGGAGTATACTGGAGAGGGATGAGGAGTAAAATTCAGATTATTAAACAAACATCACCAAGTAACAAATAGGTATTGATTTATTCCCCATATCGAAGTTTGTCCTTTACTTTAACTAATTAATCATCCCACTTTTCAAAAACTTTTTAATAAACGGCAACCGTCAACTAAAATCCATGAGAAGGCAGCTTTTTTACAAGTTCACCGGTTTGGTTTAGGTTCGGGATAACCCAAAACCTAAGCGGCACGTACCCCATATCAAAGAAAAAATTGCGCAGAATCATTATACAGGCAATATATTCAAAAATCATTGAAATCGATGAGGTGGACCCTCATCTATACCTACAAATATTAAATACCGTCTATTCCCGTTTCTTTAATTGAAAATAAGGGAATTTGTAATAAATATGATCAAAGTCAATTAAGCTAATGCTTTTGTCAATTCAGTAGTTCTCTGTCACTTAAGTTACATTGATAAAATTAAATTATAAATTATTCAAAACAATCACAACGACGAAATTATTTAAATTTTCAAAGTCTTAAATATTAATGTGATTTTCTAATAATAAAACAATTTAAGATGGCACCTAACGTTAACACTTGAAGAAACCTTATGATTTCTTCCGAATATTAATATAGTAATTATTAACAAATCAATTTGGATAAGATTATTTATCCGTAGATCTTGATCTTAGTCTATGCAAACTAGCTGGTGACGGATCATATGGTGTCGCTGCGAACCCTACATATCTATTGTTCTTCCGATGAAGAAACCCACCGTTTTGGGGATCCGTTTTATAATAAATTATTCTTCTAATACCGAATGGATCGATATAACCGAATGATCCAATGTTGTTCCCAGTCTTATCTTGTTCCTCTTCGTGATACTGTCTCTTCAAATAATACTGAAATCCATTGGAAGTTGTATACGATCCATCAAATGGAAGAAAATCAGTTGAACCACTTCGAGAAATAGGCCTTGACAGTGGGAGACTGGTTTTAGAATTATCATAAGCTGTACTAGCTGTAGTAGCATAAGCCCCATCATTAGAGCGTTGCAGATAATTATTATAAGTATTTTGAAGTTGGGAATAATTTTTCATATTTCGCACTCCGGAATGATAACTTGCTCGATTCAAATTTAAGTACTCATTATTTGAATTAGATACGGAAGGAATATCCACACGAGGTCTGGGTGTAGTACTAACATAATAATCCGAATTAATATCATTATTAAGTAAGGGACCAACGTTAGCTGCGCCCGATTGCCTGCAACAAAAATAAGCATTAAAAGTATAAATAATCATCCACAAAGCGTTAGCTCGCACACTACGTGCTACTTGACAACTGATGCATTCTATTTTAACGAATATTTAACAATATAAAAAAAATATATATTGTCGGACCAATTCGATGAATTCTTCATTGTTCATTAATCCTTCTTATCAGTAAAATATTATACCTGAATGGATTTGGCGGCCGTGATGGTTGTACGAGGATTCCAGTCTGAGTAGGCACCCTTTCGGCTTCCTTCATAACATCGTAAATGGGTGCGTCCTTACCCACATATATCATTTTCGATCTAATTGCAACATATTAATGTAACATTAATTAGTATTTCTCATTCGTTTCCAATACTCCATGTGTCTGTTTTATTAATGGATCTTACAATTCAATTTTAAAACGAGTAGTGAATAAAGGAAAGCTATCCACGGCTGGATCTTTTTTGCAGAGCATTCAGAAACTTATTTTAATCTTATTGTTGCGGCACAACATCAATGATTGAGGGTGTAAGTCAACAATTGATACAATTTTAAAAATAAAAATCGTAAAAGAATTTTAATATATTTACTCAACCTTAATATCCGAAATCCGCTGTCATCGGCTATGTAATCCTTGAGACGAAAATATCCAAGAGGGTCTAGCCAGCCCTCCGTTCCAATAACTGTGCCATCGACTAACCTTTTCTCTTTTCTGTATTGTCCATTTAAGGTTTGAAAACGGAAATATCTTTCAGGACCCTCATCCGTCTGCACATGATATTGCGCATTGTGATCAACATTCCAACCATTTTTCTCAGCGTCAGTCTCTCTCGTAGTTAAGCATAAGACCGAAATCTGAAATGAAAATGTACTATTAGAAAATTTAGAGCAATTCTTCCTTTTTGCATTTCAATACATATGCAGTAGTGTCCTTTACTACAAAAGAAGAAATCTTAACCCGAGTATCCTATATAGACCTTATAGGTATGTTGCAAACGAAGTGTTTTACATTAATGTTTTAAAGTAATTGTAAAATTTATTAATCATTCATTTTATATAAATAATATATTACGTTTATCTTAACTAACAGCAATCCTATAAATTGACAGCTTATTATAAGTATAACCCTGAGTTTGTGTCCCACTTGATGTTCATCTTTATTATTTAAATTCACACATGTATTTCACACATTTGCGTTGTTAAGAATAACAAGAGACATAGGAAAGAATGGTGAGATCTTGAGTATTGAGGACAGCGGAAGTAAAGGAAAAGTGACGGTGAAAATACCGGAGTTAACAGGATCTTGAAATCTGGACAGACAATACCTCAGCGACAGTAACTTCACGGTGTCATTGACATTTAGACGTTTATTCTAAGAAATTATACGCTAAGATAGTTCCTATCTAGTGACTAATATATTATTATTACGTTTTTACAATTCGTCAAGTATTTGAAATATTTATTGTTAATTGGATTTGAAATGAAACTGATAACTGCCTGGGGATTTGACATACATAGATACTTTGTATTCATAAAAAATATTCACGTCTCATTTGGAAGGACGGCCTTCACTACTTTTAATTTAGATGCATAACGCGATGTATTAATTATTAGTCAGTTGTGTATAGCAATAAGCTAAAAAGTTATGCGTCATATACACCGGAAACATTGTGTTCATAAAAGAATAAATAATTCTCATGAATTGTAATAGACTTGCAAGTATTAAATGGTGAGACATTTGTAACTGCTTAGGCAGGTCATCTCACTGGTTTGCGTACATCTTTGAGCACGTTTTGTAGCAACAAATACGACAGAAGTGTCATATAAATATAGGTTCCGAAATCCTTTATTAAAAACTTAGATACAAGAAAAGATTGAAATGATTCGCGTAATTGAAAATTATTATTGGTGAATGTGTATGCTGCCGTGTTAACTCGAAAGGGCGTATCTGCAACTTTCGGAGGAAGATATTTTATTTGGACTTTCGTATGTACCCTGATTGTTGGTAAATTGTCTAGAATTGCACAGGCGTAGGTAGTCCTTACGTGACCGTCTCTGAATGTAAAACAAACATTCAACCACGTTCTACACTTAACATTTGCTTGTGATACTATACCATCCAAAGTGGAGTTTAGTAAATTTATTCAAACTTTCATAATACGTTATACCTACGAAAGCGGAGAAAGCGGATATGGTTTTCATTAATGCTAAATGTCGTCAATTAATAGGAGAAGCGCTACATTCGTTTGTACGCTGAAAGATATCCCGATGACGCTAGATCTTCAGGGTACATATCTTTTCAAATATAAATCAAAATTTTCAGGAAACTGGAAGTGTGGATACCAAAGCATACTTTAGAGTCGCATCGCTTTAGAGCATGCATCGATAACCCAGATCGTCATTTTGTACACTTGTAATAGCAGGGCGTATGTATGTAAGTGAACTAATTATAAAAGTTTTCGACTTGTTCATTGAAGAACAGCCTAGAATAACCTTCTGTCACAGGTACACCATTGTACGCATCTTAAAACGCTCTATTAAAAAATTACCAGAAGAATTACCCCTATTGATATTAAGCTATGCCTCCCTTGTAACCAAGCAACATTCGCCTGAACTATGCATCTGTTTTAGACGATGAAAATTTTTTTCTTTTCTTATTTTATAAATTTACATATTTTCATTTTAATTTCCGCAGATATATATTCTTTTCATTACTTTATAGTACTCGAACCTACTTTTTTCGACATTTTCTTCAATGTGACATTATTTAGTTTACTCTTACTACTTCCCATTTAATACATTAGGTATGCATACATATTGCATTCTTGTACGAATGGTAAAAATGATTCTTATCTTATATAAAAATTAATACCGTTCGATTCATAGCTTCAAAGACAGAAATTCGTTTACATAGACCAAAGATGCTCAAGAACTGCGCCCTAGGGCAGTAGTTTGCGCCTACGGACGGGCCCGCCCGTTCCCAGTCCCCACTTCTCGGTAAAATGTGTCGTAGTGGGTCCGTTACAACTGTGTATTACACACTTACACGCTCCGCTCCCACTACTCCAGCTACTCCCCACTCCGTTGTTAAATCCGCTTGACCTTGAACAGACTCGAACTCGAATGTGCGTTCGCGCCCTGAAAAGGGATTGTTCGGCATGCCTGACGTAGGTAGACCATTCGGCGAATATGGTTGGGAATTAATGGCTCTGAATTCATATATCTGCGTAAATATTCAAAATCAAAATTCTTCTTCTGGTGCAAACCGTGAAAATAGATTAGCGCGGTCGGCCCTACTGTGTATGTGAAACTGTATCAACGCGCGCCTCCTGCGTGTGCGTGCGTGCGTGCGTACACTACCGCGGGCTCAGCTGACTCGGCTTTAAACTGCGCGGCCCAGGAGTTCCACCGTTAATATTCAACTGTTAATATATCGAGAACGAAGCCTCGGATCCCAAAACGGTAAAGGACTTTTTGATTTTCTTTTGCATGAACAATTCCTATTATTTTGAGGACACCCTATAGAAATCGATCGTTGAGGGATCACTTGCGAGAGAGCACAATTGGTCAGAATGTCCTCTTGTGGCGGAGTCGGAGGTATCGCTACAGTACTCCCTGTCAGTGGGTATCAATACCAGATGATAATCCCTTTGGATGAACACGGCGGTAAGCGATGTTCATGTACGAGCCCTATCTCGATTCGATTTGTCCTATGTGACTGGCTATGGTCAACTGGTAGAAAGTCGTGGGTCGATTATTTGAGACAAGTGCGTGGCTCGAGCCATGGCGAATCGTATACGCTGTTGTCCTAGAATGGCCACAAGAGGCAGCGACCATCCGCTGCGTAGAACTCTCACCGATCAAGTGGGACGTACGATGACGCCACTGGTGACCGGGAGGATTGAACGGGATTGAATGGCCACCCTAGAAGAGGGATTACGAAGGCGATATGATGAGAATCGGCCGTCGGTTCCTTTTCGTGGGGTCGGCTGCTGCGTGTGTTCTGAACGCGGTCACCAATTTAAGGTGATGACGTGAGAATGTTAAACAAAGACAATTAAAATGCAAACGGGATAATATAATGCATTTACAATCAAATCACGTTACTGCTCCGCGTTAGAGCAGCGCGGAAATGTTATTGAATTGCCCATTCACATCGAGATCTCGCGGCCGAATGTCTTGACCATGAGTCACGTTCGATAGCGTCGTCAAGAAAATGCGTGCCTTCCAAAATAGGGAAAGCACCGAGTGGGTGGAGAAAGGTTTCCTTGCCCGAACCCAGAGAAAACATGAAGGCTGCAAAAGATTAGGTTTATTGCTTTACTGCCCCCGCCATTTCATCGGACAAACATAAGGAATCGATTGGTGTCGTTTTCGCAAAGATCTGATGAGAAATTCGGAACTGGAGATTCCTCACTTCTTAATGAGTGTTCCTGTCTCCCCGGGGGTCGAAGCCTTCGAGTCGAAGGCCATGACGCTCAGGGTGGCTTCAATTATGGAATGGTACTTTATGAGATCTCGAGACTCTCGAGTATCTTGGGTAGTTTACCCGGGTAGCGCCTACCCGGGAATTTTTTTTCCCCGGGTATCTCACGGGTACCCGGATACCCGTTCTCCCGGGAATCAACAGCTCTAATACATGCGCGTCAGTGGCAGCGTATGCGTCAGCATAGGACCACCGCTTATCTACTGTTTTTGTAAATACATCGCGACGGTCGAAAATAAAACAAATGATGAAGCTGTTGAAATTTTCGAGATACCTATTCCAAAAAAATTCTGATCAGTAGTTGCTTAGGATTAAATCGGTTTAACGGCCGCCCGTGGGGGGAGAGAGTGTGTTCGAAAGCCTCGGAGAGGACCTCGAAATCTCAAGCCGAGCGAAGTTTACCTACACGTATAGAGAAAAGTTGTTCAGAAAAAACATATGTTGTCAAGGTCAACATCATTGGGGCCGGGCCCCCTTTTATCAATATTTATCGAATTTTGTATTTGTTACAACTATCTTATATTAGCTACTAGCTTTACTACTCGGCTTCACCCGAAATTTAGATTCTGATTTTACAAGAAAAAATTACTTATTTATTTTTTGTTGGAAAATCATCTGCACTAGCTAGGCATAATGAGCTGGGGCATATTTCGTGACCCCAGAGTTTACGGTTCGAAATTTTTTAGGCGACAGACAAACACACAAACACTTTCTTCTTTATATAATATTAAGATGAAAAGATCTGCAGGACTTTTAGAATCATCTCTTATTAAAAGTTTAATTATCAGGATAGCCATGAATTGGTTTTTTTCTGCCACCCCCCTTTTCATGAAAGGATGAACAAAATGATTTAATATTAAAACATAAATAAACACGGTTTATTAAAAATAACGAAGACGGCATAAATTAAAATCCTTTATATGTCAGTCACCAATTATCGACAAAGTAACGAACGCTTTATGTGATCAGTTATGCGCATAAAATTATTATGGCTTTCGTGGTACTTGAGCTGATCACCAGCCGCGTGAAATTAGAACAGCGCTTGGGAAAGGGAACATTCTTTACCATTCGTTTGTTGCAGGTCACCCAATGGTTTTGATGGGGGTGTACTCTTCCTAACAATAATATACTACATATTGTGGTTTGAATGTTATCGTCGAGTTATCGGTTGGTAGTATATAATTGATACATATTGTCAAAATAAATTCAAATAGGAAATATTAATATATCCACTAAATTGTCAATTACGAATTTAAAGGTAATGACTTTACCTCAATGATTGTATATCACAAGAAACTCTGCAATTCCTAGTTTAGTATGTTTTTCTTAAAACAATTAAAATTGAGAAAAATAATATATAAATGTGTATAAAATATTTAGATAAGTAACACATATAATTTTTGTAAAAGGTAATTACTTTGCACATGTGATTCAATTGAATGATCAAATATAATATATACAGGAAGTATAAACGGATGTTTGGAAATTAAAGTCCAATTACGAATTCTATTCAAAGTTAAATTATAAGAGCACATTTTACATTTTGTTATATTGTAAACAAAATTTCTTGTGTTATAAAGGGTTTGAAGTTAGCTATGCATACTGTAATACCCCGGATTTACTTAGGTAATATTTGGTTGCAGAATACAATCGACGTAGTATGTCAGAAAAAACGTAAGTCGAAATATTAAGTTATTTTTTTTCAAATTAACTACATATGTTAGTTCTGAATTTAAATGTGGGTAGATATTACACTTGTATATGACAACTCGAAGTTCGTATTGTGAACGCGACTTTGAACAAGCGTCTACCGCTTCACAGACAGAAACAAAGTGCGAATTACTGTATTAGAATGTAATTTTTTAACACATTTCCACTCATAATTACTACTTTGATTCTCTAATTATAAAGTGAATGTGCTTAAAATTTAGAATAGTACAGTTAAATATTGTGTTTCATTCGTCGCGAGAACTAAATCGAATGTGATTGTAGGCGCGGACAAATGTAGTTTAAATTGAATTCAAAACTTTAATTAAAATTTTATGATATTGACCTCAGAGCTATTTCCTTATATGCCATTTAAATTAAAAGATATCACAAAATATTCATGATACAAGTCATAAATAATGTTAAGTGGTACAATATCAAAACCTATCCTATTCAAATATATTCAACTGATTTTGATATAGATTTATCTGATTTTCGTACAAAAAGTAAATAAACATGTGATACAACATAAGAGAAAAATATTTAAGATCGTATAATCGCAAATGCAGAAAATACAGTTTTTGTTTGAAAATGTCGTTAAGGCAATTAAATTATGTATTTCTAGAAATCCATAGTAGTGGGCGGAATTTCTTTTTAGAATAAACAATTTTATTTGTATATCATTAATCGTGTACCTTTGACATATACAAATTCCTTTGAATAGTTTCCTAATAAAATTGACAATGGGTGAGTACACAGTAATCAAATGCAAACATTGAAATGGAGGGTACATATCCACTAGACTGGATTGCAAAAATCGTAAAAATTTAAGGACGAAACGTACCGTTAAGATATTGAGGCAACTAAGTGTCCACAGAAGCATAGTTGTTATAATGTTTATTGGAGTGTTGTAGAATTATATCACCATGCTGTCTCCTTTCGTCTTTTCTTGATTATCCTTAATTATTTTTAAATATTATTGTCGATTATTCTTAAAAGGAAGATAAAGGATATATAGAGATCGTTTACAAAAATTTCTACATAATTAAAAAAAATTCTATATGTTGTTTACCGTCTACTTAAAACAGATCTACAAATATATATAAAGTATAAAGTTACTTTAAGTGACAATTAGCGTATAATAAAATGTTTAAGTATATGTGAGGGAAGCACATATTATAAGAAATATTTTCGATTTGTCGTAACGAAAAAAAAGGGGAAAAGGAAAAAAGTACGTTGATGCATTTACTATATCAAATATTATTCACTATAAAGTTTGTATAGACATTGCTATTTAGAGTAAACACGTTGGTGAAATAGAGAAAGAAAAGAAAGTAGACGAAAAAGTATCACTGTCTATCACCGGCACAAATATTGACGATGTGAACGCAGAGGACGCAATACGGGAACTGAGGCCCGATGGATGCTTTGTGTTTTCAATGTATCGTCAACCATTCCATGGATCTCACAATCAGCTCTTTCCTTTGCAACCATACCCCTACCTCTTCAAGGAGATCGCACCGTTTTTCCCGACGAGCAAAACCGCGCCTACTTACCACTCCAGATCATCACTCTACATTTACGATCACCTTGAAAAACCTCATACATATGGATCTCTTCAATGTGTAATCTTTAATTTGCAAATACTCTCACGCATCATGATTGATGATCATGCACGCATATTGTCAACCTTGCACATAATAAATGATGACCAATTCAAGTACTATGGATCGAAATTCACTAATTTGAATTATTTTTTCACTGTCAGTTTGAAATTGATCATGCTTCCTTGTTCTATTTCTCTCAGATTACATCTCTACAGTACATAAGAAATTTAAAATATAAAAATAACATAAAGATGTACGTGATTATTGTGGTATCATATACAAAACTCTGCTGTCCAAATGTGATATAATATGATGAATAATAATTGCAACGTAACTCCATTATACATTATTGCAATTTTAACCAGAGACTATAATTGTTATAACCCTCAAAAGTTATGCTGTAAGAATTAATATGTTTTGATTACCGATAACCATTATCGATGACGAAATAATCTGAATAAATGCACGAAGTATTTAATGCTCTAATAAAAGTTTCTTTTTAATGTTTCTTTCTACTATCCTGGTGTCAATATGACGTTACCGTTGAGATACTTATACAATAATTCGCCTTACACCGATTCGATTTGGCTCCGTTATTAAGCTATAGGAAGTTTACTGTAATAAGCTAAAAGTTCGAAGTGATATTTCAACTTTATCACTTATATCTATTATCTATTCTTTTGTCTCCAACATTGTGATGTCATCAACTAGACTAGACTGGAAGCCCCATACCTTAAGAGTGGTATGGTAAAAAATATGAACAATGAGGTGGCAGACGACTCATTTTAATCATAATAGACATTTCAGTTCATAACTCGGTAACTACATAGGTATACTTATTGTGTACATTGTATGTGAGACGAATTGGCATTTTCAGTTCATATGCCGGTAGCATTGTGAATTTACCGATGGTGTATACTGTATAGGTACAAACCTTTCTGTTTTGAATGACCTCTCGAACACTATAGGGAAATTTGTCGGTTATGCTACAGAACACACTATATACAGGGAGTTTCATGTACCCTCATCACCTGAAATATTTCTGCTATATTTAAAATTTCATAAAAATGTTTCCTACAAAGGTGCATAGTTTTTTTTTGGGGGGGGGGGGGGGGTAAGCGTATAGTAGCAACAGCTTTATTCTGTTGGGAGGGTTTAATGAGATGAAAGTTTCTTAAAGGACTCTTAGTGACCTCGAAGGACTTATTGTTTCACATCGTTAAATTCGTCTTTAAAGGGGCTATTGGGCACCGACATAAAATATAGCATTCCTAAATCAAACACCGGCACAAACACCAACGAACTAAAAGAGATCAGCCATCAGGTAAGGCAGATCAATAATATTGTAAAATACGATACCAAAAAACCGTTACCACTCTTCATTATCGAACTAGAACCCAACGATAACAACAACGAAATATACAAAATTAATAAACTGGTAAACACCATAATTTCCTTTGAACCTCCAAAGTCTAAAAGGGATATTCCTCAGTGTATACGCTATCAAGCCTTCAGCCACACCAAAGACTACTGTAACAGAACTCCTGCATGCATAAAATGTGCAGGTAAAAGTCCTGTACAAAGCAAAATAGATCACGTTAAGTGCTATAATTGTCAAGGAAATCACCCTGCCAGTTATAAAGGCTGGATGGTAAGGAAACAACTACAACAAAAACTCTACCCCGCAATCAAACATAAAACAAGTACAAATAACTCTTATACATCATCACAAAGCTACACCAAGCACAATAAGTCAAATATATTGGCCGGTGAATTCGTTGTCGCGAACAGCGATCGAGGAGAAATCAGCCACCACCAACTGATGATCGTCGATTTGAACATATCCGGGTGGCTGTTATTTATTCTTAGCGTAATAGTTGTATGCGTTACGAAGCTATGCGCAGACCAATACGAGATGAAGCTATCGATAAAACTCCTGAATTTTTTTCGGAGGTAACGCACAACTATTCTGATGTGTGCATTTCCACGCTGACAGCTCGGTTTGGCCTACACGCCAGAAGCTTGACACCATCCCCACCACTTCTGGCTCACTCTTATTCTGCGAAGGCGAGAGCGAGTCAGAAAAGGTTGGGAAAAGGAGCACCGAGGCGGGCAAACTGTGTGGTGGGGGAATACCCCTCACGAAACTCACCGGCCAATATATCTGATACCGACCTTATAGCGAATTCGGTAACTCGCACTGGCTCTGCACTGAACCCAGAAAATTACTTGGATTGGTTGATTCTTATAGAGCTATCTTCATTTCTATCAGAAAGAACCAATGCAAGTCATTTTCTGGCACCAGTACAGAGTCAGTGCGATGTACCGAATTCGCTATTAGTCAACCATCCTAACGCATTAGCCAGGGACCTGCACCCAACCGATCAACCTCGAAAACTACGGAAGAAACACCCGAGTGACCTGCTTACCTGACAATACGCCAGACTACTTAAGTCTATCCACCGCCCATACTATTATAGCTACAGACACCAAGGATATTAACGTACAACATATGTATGTAGTTCTACAATGACGCTATTCAATGGAATAAGCGTCAGCGCGATACACTCACTCATAATGTTATAGCAATTTTCCGAATGTCATTATTGAGTAGATTGTAATAGTGATAAAGGATCACTAGATTGTAAAGGTTCTAGGGAAGTATAAAAAAACTATGTTATACTATAAAAATACTATATTAGAATTATTTTCTTTCTATTTTTCTAAAATATTCTGTACATGTTTTCACATCAATGCATTCTTTGCGATAACTCTACTTAGTTCTAATTATTTACAATAGGAAGGTAAATATTTGAGAGATTTATTTTCATATATTAAATCTTCCTTTACCACAAATAATATATGTAGACTTTAAAATCGTCATATAAACTAAAGTTTTTTGCGAATAGCTCGAAAATTAAAGCTGAGCGGTGGTAACATGTACAGGAAAAATTTATTCAGAATCGTACCCCCCCCCCCGATAACATATTTCAAGGTCATCGAAATCGGTAAGGTGTACCCTTTTATGCACAATTAGGGGAGAGTCGTGCAGTACCGACCCCTTTAAGTTTTTTTATTATATCTTGGGATAGAGTCGATAAAAATCAGAAATTCAAACACGTGTTTGTAGTATAGATAGAACTCAGTAAAAGGAGTGAAATTATTTTTATGAAATTTAATAATAAGAATTAATAAATCGCAAAAGTAAAAAAGTTGTAATTTCTAAGAAACGAAAAATTGTCGTCCAGTACCGACCAACTATTAAATTACTAGATTTTAGGCATAAATGATAACCAATGTTAATAAAAAGACATTTTATTACTACAATACAAGATTTTTTTGAAATTTTATTTGTACAAACTCGCAAGTAAAATAATTAATATTGCCCAACCATCACATTCGGTATACTACACCCAATCTTTGTCAAATGATTTCTTGCAAGCAGAGATGGGCAAAATTTTTATTTAAGTAAAATGTCTAATAACGAATGAAAAAAATTAACTTTATTCGTTTAATAAAAAATTTAACTTTTTTCGTCCAATAAATTCTCATCGAATGAAAAAATTAAATTTATTCGTCGAATAATCTAAAATTAAAGTAAGTTTTATTTAATCCTTATTTACATAATTTTTTATTTAGTTAATGTCCAATTCTGCTTGTAAATAACACACTGGATAACTTCTTCATTAAATCCCAGCCTCCTGTTTGTTAGGTTATCATACCTATCCTTATTTACTTTATTTTTCTGCGGGAAAAGCTAGAAGGAAGGCTAAATGAACATCTTAAAAATTAATCTGAGTTGTTAACAGATTGAACTTACTGATAAGAAAAATTTGGTCTCTAGTGGTTGATAGAGTCTGTTGGTCGGTACTGCACGACAGTTGGATGGTCGGTACTGTACGACAAACACGGGGAAACATTTTAGATCATGGTATATTATGTACAAAAAAATATTGCAAAACTAGGACGTTTTAATAAACTTAATAGTCTAGAGATAGTATACATAATAGGATAAAATCATTTATTTACACAAGAAACAAAAGATCAGGTTTAAAAAATAACTTTTAACCTCCCAAATATCAACGTATACATTTAATGCCTCAGAACATCGAGAGCAATGGAGTAAACAATATGGCCCCGAAATATGTTATAGAGAATTGGATTTTCCATTGGTTAATTCAAATAAAGTGCTAATATTTGGTTCAAGAAGCGAGAACTAGCTTTGGTCGGTACTGTAAGCTGGTCGGTACTGTACGACTCTCCCCTATAGTTTTGTTGATATTAAACATTAAACTCCAATACAACTCTTTCCTTGAATGATAATGAAGAGAATATTAATGGAATTATCATTGGGAGCATCACTTCACGTTAAAGTTATACTAACGTATCACATACATTAGTTTTGAATTTTCATTTTTTTTAGGAATATGTATGTGGATTTAATAATTAATTTTCTCTCATATTTTACGTGGAACCATTTTTGGTTGGCATGATAAATTTTATATCCCCAACACAGATATTTTTATTTCCGAATTTATATTTCATCTATTTAAAGAACACCAAGTGATGAAAGTTGCCGAACATTATCAAAATCATATATAGCAGAGCCCAATTCATCTTCTTATAGCGATCTCTTGGTCGAGTTTCACGATCATATTTTCTCCTTCGTTTGCATCGCTTTCACTTTTACGAGCTGAGAATATTGTACACGTTGAATGAATACGCTTGTGTGGGTGTGTACGAAGCGTTCTCTTACAGTAAAACTTTCATACACATATCATTTCAGTTTGTTTTACGTTACAATCTCCATTTTAAAATTTCCCGTTGCTGTTAAAGAAATTTATTAAAGAATTGCTTTGATTGTTTAATTTTTTAACAGGGCGTCTCGAAAGTAAAATGTAAAATGAAAATAAAAAACTGTAGGTATAATGTCTTGCAAAAGCATTCTAAAGTTATATTGATATCCTTTAAAAACACTAATTAAACTATTTTAATAAGTATTTAAAGGTATTAATAAACTTTCAGTAGATGGTAATAGTAAAAATATAAAAATTCCAAAATCATGAATAAATATTGATGGACAATATATCTTTTAACGGTCTGAAAATATTCAGTTTATGTGTAAGTAATAGAATTTATAATGGATATAAATACTGCGATCTGAAAGTGATGAAAATTGAAAACTCAATTAAAATTAGTATCTTCGCCCACGAATATATTCCTGTTCTCTAGTAGTTCGTAAATATTTATTTAGGTCAAAGACAAGCATTAGCGTTAACATTGAATGTTGAATGCTTTAATACTAATTATTTCATGTATAGTTAGGTACATCTCGTTTATAGCTGCACTTCAGAACGTAAAGCCCTTGAGAGGAAAATAAAAGTACAATCAAACCACTTTATACCTTCACTGGTATGCGTTTAATAACCGAAATCTTTTCCGAATAACAAATAATAAATTGATAGACAACTGAACAATTTAATATACAATGTACTTTGCAACAAATGATCCATAGGTTTATAAACTGTTGAAAATAGAATAACAAATGCATGATTATTTTTTAACAGTATCTACATATTTTGTGTATAGGTACACATGAGCATCGATATGACAGTGCCGGAAGAATATTATATTACGCGACTATTACGTATAAAGTATACGTATATCGTGAGTCAAGATATTATTCTGTTATGAACTGTTTGTCATAATTTGTTGTCCACTGCTTAGGAATGTAGTTAATTGTAATGTTTGTTAATACTAGCAACGCAACGAAAACTGATAAAGTAAACTTTGTATGTACAAACAAGAAGAAAGAAACGATTCTTAACAATACCAACGTTACACAGGAAAAAAGTATAAATATCCGGATTCACTTGCAAACGTCAGTAAATGAATTACTCACTTTTTTATTACTTCTCGATTTATTGTCAACAGAAATTCAAAAATTAATTCAGTAAAAAACAACAGTAATGATATTAACCAAATTATAATTTAATAACGATTATGGGCATTTACGTAAAATATTGGAATATATTTTTTTATTTTCTACGGATATATGTAGGATTTGTAGTCTAGGAACAATGAAAACTTACCGCAATGAAAAATGTCACTTCCTTCCCTCGCATTTTTCGTCAATACAACGGATATGAGGGAGCAAATTAAAAGTGGAATAGTCCTGTGTTTGTTATTTTGAATTTGCTTCCTGAGATACAGGGACCAATCCTCTCGCATCTAATCGTACCCGATTACTGATTCAACGCCGGCCAAGTCGAAGTCGAATCACATTTAAAAGCCTACGTGAGCAAGGTAAGCTGCCCGTACTTGGCAGAGCAGGCCGCCGTCCGGGCCTACGCCTTCGCAATTTTCCTTTACGGATTATGATATCATTGTGCGCCTAAGGTCATATTTATTTACACGCACAGTCAATACACTAAGGACCATATTTATTAAAATTTAGTTTTTAATATTCTTTACATAGGTAATTTGATTTAATAATACCAATTAAGTGAAAAACAAATGTAGATATGCAAGGAAATAGCAACACAAGATATATTATATACATAGATACGGATGCATACCTATTTGAAAAACACGGAAATGAAGAAAGAGAAATAAATGTAAGACCAAAATAAAAAACTGTTGTGCGCTTTTTTAAATGAATGTGTCACAAACGATAAACGAAAACATAATTTTAATTTAAAACAGTTAGTAACGCAGCTAAATTATAGTTATGAAAGAATAGGAAGGTGTAATATACTGTGTAAAATAATTGTGTTTTCCCTTAGTGTCTTTTCTTTAAGTGTATGAATTATGTAACAATTCGGTACCTCAGTTCATGTATGTATTTGTAACGTGCATACCTCGTATTATTATACTCGATTTAAAACGTGTAGTAGTACAAACGAGATGCAAAAGTATGAGCACTTGCAATTTGAGAAACAACGAATTTCTTATAGGTATGTGCAATTCAAAACATGTCAAATGAGCTGAATGATATCGGTTAACTAGTAATCTACAGGGTGTCCCAGCTAACACTGGACAGAGCTATATCTCCTAAGGTATTGTTATTAAAAATCTGAAAAAAATAGGGAATGCATGGTACGAGGGGCCCAACTTTTTAGCCCGAACGAATTTTTTTTTCGATTATTATTTTAAAAGATACGATGGTCAAGTTCGGATTTTCAAATGGCACTAACTTTTTGGAAGTCCTGAGTTGATAGTGCGTTAAAAGACAAAATCAATAAGCTATAATGTATACACTTTATTTCCACTGGTTTTTAAGATATTTCGCTTGCAAATTTCCTGATTTTCAGTGGAAAAACCGTCTCTGGACTGGCAAGGACCGGGGTCAGTTTTACTGTCGTCACGGGTAGCACTGCCTTTTGAAATAGATACCTACCTGCCAAAGGTCTACCCCGGCCCACGGGCTGGACAATTCTTTTCCGTCAGAAATGCCACTTAGGTAGGTACATCTGCAGTATCGAGAAGCGCACCGTTACTTTTATTTCGCACTTGCTTCTACGCTCGGATGACCGGTTCTTTTGGGAGGGATGCACGTTCGATTGATTAGGTTAGAAGGTGTGAAAGTTGCTAGACAAAATATCAACCATCGGAATATCAGAACCAATCGGATTTGCATCTCTCACAAACGGCTGCTCTCTTGAACAGGCCTTCTTCACAGCAATACCTCCTCCCCCAATGCCCACCTTCTCTCGCACGGAATATGTCAACGCATGCTTTTGTGTTGATATCGAAGCTCGTGTTTATACTCGAGAGGTCCACGCGTGGACAGCGGGCTACCCCTTTTCTTCCTGTGTCTCCCCACGAGGAGTATTGACGGTGGATTGTACGAGCGTAGATGTCTGGATGCCAGTTATTGAATTCAGGAGAGGATAGAAACATTTTATTACAAAACACACATGTACTATAATTAAAGTAAATCGTATTCCTCTCGGGCAGGAGTCGCCCGACGGTCGTCGAAGAGATGCGGCCTCTGGTACCCCGTGGCGGGGACAGTCCTTCGCAAGGCCTCACTCGATTTTTATGGCTTTTTCCGGAAAAAGGTACGAATCCTGGGTCGAGCGTAGCGAATTAGGGTCGAACCCCGGCAGTCGAGGGTGTCACATTCATTACAGCGTATTAAAAAATTATTTTCTTCATCGTATCGAAAGGGAAATGACGCCGATGGATTCCTTATGTTTTTCCGATGAAAATCATACCAAATATCATGCAGATCGGACTACTTTGACACAACCTATTTGTATTCTCTGTGTAAAAGTCGTCCGATTTACAAGATATTTGGTATGATTTTCATCAGAAAAACATAAGGAATCCATCGGCGGCACTGTCCTTTTGATACGACGAAGAAAATAATTTTTTAATATGCTGTAATGGATGTGACACCCTTGACTGCCGGGGTTCGACCCTAATTCGCTACGCTCGACCCAGGATTCGTACCTTTTTCCGGAAAAAGTCATAAAAATCTCACGTGTTAATGATATTCCAAACCCTCCGAGGACCGAAAGCCATAAAATTCGATGGGCACTGCGGGGTGTTGTCCTCGCCACGGGGTGACAGGCGTAGCGAGAGAATTACCCTGTATCTTTTTATAAAATAAAATAATTCTCTATTCTTTATCGTATGGATATGGAAGTGTCGCCGATGGATTCCTTGGAGAATTAAAAGAAGAATTCCTAACTGACTGACTCATTAACGCTCAGCTCAAACCGTTTAACGTAGGAACGTGAAATTTGGAAAGTACATTGTTTTCATGACGTAGGCTCCCACTAAGAAAGAATTTTGGGAAATTCCTTTCTCAAGGGGGTGAAAAAGGGTAAAATAAGATAAGATATCAACTTGGCTCTTACTCACAAAGATTACCCACACAAATGTCTAAAAAACAATTTCAGGATTTTTTCCTAATCAATCCCCAAGGGGTTGGTAAAAAGGTGTGAAATGTGTTTTCATGGAGTCCTTAATATCTCTTGGGCTTGAAGCGAAGCGCAGGGGTATTTTACTAGTAGAAGATAAAATTGAAATAAATAAAAAAAATATTAAAGTAACTTCGCCGTATTGAGAAACGATATTATAATGCACGGAACAATTAAACAAAAAAAATAATAGTGAACTAAGATACAAAATAAATAGGAAATGGTTCGAGTGAGGATTTATGCAAAATAAGAATACTGATGGAAAATTATGCTTCTTCAATTTTAATAGCTTGAGTCTTTTTTTACGTGGTGGAAATCCCCACGGATACCCCCCGTGAGACTCGAACCCACTAAAACCACCAAGGAGACCTGGCGCGGACCTCCCGACACCCACGAACCCACGATGCCGTGCTTTTTGTCTCCGAGCCCGCTGCATTTAGGACGGACCGGGAGGGGGCGATCGGTAAAGCCCCGAGGGGGCTGCCCAAAACCAACGGCTGTGGTACTGCGCAACCTTGCGTTGGTAACAATGCGTTTTCCACTATAAAAAGGACTTGGGGCTACTGCTAGAAGGTTGTCTGCCATGATAATTAGCCAGAGTTTCGACATAACCATCAGTCCGATGATTATATTCCGGCCTGTACTACAGACCGCCGTGGCAGTACGCAACAATGAGAAATATATCGCAATGAAACTCAGTCGAGGTGGCGCTCAAGATGGCGATCTGAGCATGCGCGTGATGATGCCGGAGCGTCCAACCAATCAGCGCCAAGATGGGTGACGATGGGAACCGAATCGACGCCAGCGCCAAGCCAAGCCAACTAGCCAAGCCAAATGAGACCGCAGCCAACCAGCGTCGCCGAAGTATTATATCCCCAATCCGTGATCCGCGAAGAATTCCGAATAAACTCACAACTTCAGTTTGTACTTTTAAGTTGGTAGGGTTGACAATCAGAACGTAGTTACGCATGATGCCCTTGTTTACGTTAAAAATTGTGAATTCAAAAGCGATACAATTGACAACACAAAATTATAGAGATATCATTGGATTCTTTACAAACCTGATACGATGGTGCGATACGCAGCGCTTAAAGGTCTATACGATTTGGAAAAGACCATCGGAAGTGGAGGTTTCGCTAAAGTTAAACTTGCTACGCATGTCTTTACCGGCGAGAAAGTTGCTATCAAAATAATGGATAAAACGGCACTTGGGGTAAGTAAATAGTGAAACTAAAATTCGACAAACACGTATGATTCCATCACAATTAATTTTTGAATTCTCAGGACGACTTGCCCAGAGTAAAACTCGAAGTTGAAGCACTGAAAACTTTATTGCACCAACATATTTGTAGACTGTATCAAGTAATAGAAACAGAGAGTCATTACTTTATGGTGATAGAATATTGTTCTGGTGGAGAATTATTCGACCATATAGGTAATATATATCACAATTTGATATTCTATATCTTTCTTTTATCGTCTGAAATTAAAAAGGTCATTGACAGATTGCATTACTACTTTTTATTTATAGTCGAGAAAAATAGACTCTCTGAAACAGAGTCACGAAAATTTTTTCGTCAAATTGTCTCAGCAGTGGCTTATTTACATAGTTTAGGATACGCTCACCGTGACTTAAAACCAGTAAGTATTGTGTTTGTTATGTTAGAACAATTGTGCAAGTATCAGACAATATTATTTTTCATCTAGGAGAATGTTTTATTAGACAAAGAAGAAAATTTAAAACTTATAGATTTTGGATTATGTGCAAAACCAAAAAATGGGATAGATTCCCATTTACAAACATCATGTGGCTCTCCAACATACGCTGCACCAGAACTCATATTAGGAAGAAAATATTTAGGTAGCTAACATTTTTCCATGCTTCAATTTATATCATTATATCAAAGAAAAATCATAATATTTGTTATATAGGTTCAGAAGTAGATATTTGGAGTATGGGAGTTATTTTATATGCATTACTGTGTGGTTTTCTGCCTTTTGACGATAATAGTATAGAGAGTTTGTATAAAAAAATTCTTGTAAGTTTCTTTTTAATGTATTAGATTGTATAAGGAGAGTAATTGATTGCAGTTGAATTTTAGAGTGGCAAATATGATGAACCGGGTTGGTTATCGAATAGCAGTAAAAAGCTAATACGAGCAATGTTACAAATAGATCCAAAGAAACGAATTACTATACAACAATTGTGCAAACACCCATGGATTACAGCAGAGTTTCTTAATCCTGTTTCATTTATTCATAAGACTAACGTAAGAAACATTTCAAATTTTCAGTTATCTATAAATATTTTAATATTTTAATAGGAACTATGATTTACAGTTTGAGAAAGATGATGATGTATTACGTACATTGTCTGCAGTATGTGGTGAACATGCTTTGGACATGTGGAAGAAACTTGTAAAAAGTGATCGAACTGATTATAAGACTGCTACGTATCTTTTACTCTTAGACAGAAAACTTCGTGGACTTTCACTTCGAATATCAACTTCTGCAAAGTCTCATTTTAAATCAGAGGTAGTAGATTGTGTATCACATATATCATAAAATATGTATTAAACTTATTTTTGCATGATTCTTTTATATTACTTGCAGATTGAAGGGGAAGTAAATAATGTTATAAGTAAGCTCAATTATTCTCCATCAAGTAAAAATACCAGAAAGTCTCCAGAATTAGATGCCACTTATAATGTTCTTCCCAAAACACCTGAAACTGGTGAGCTACTACAATTTAGACGTTTTCACACATATTACAGATAACTATACCATATAATTATTGCTCTAATGTAATTACTGTTTCTCTGTTCGTTTCTCATATAGCTAAGAATTTTTTGGAACCACATTTACCTGGAAGGAAACGACTTCGAAGTAAAGACGCTGATGATGTATGTTCTCCTGGTATGCTATATAAAATTGCAATCATTTTTTCGCTATTGGTTTAATAATTTTTCTGAAAAGAATCAATTTGATTTAAATTGATACATTTTTTTATTAAAATTTACAAGAAATACGTTGTACTAACTAAACTTTTATTAATGATAACTGGTCCTTTTCATTAAACAACTTGTTAGATATCTTTGTGTTCTATTACAGTGACTGTAGTTACTTTTATGATACATTTTCTTAAGTTTATTTCTAATTTCCTGATACTAGCCACCTAATTAGAAACTTTTAATTGAATTAAAGCTTTGAAGAACCATAAATTGTTGTTGTGTGAAAAGCAGATAATTAGTCAGAGAAAAGCAACGACTTGTGAACAAATACAATTTGGAGTCGTAAATAGCTATATATAGGAATTCTTTATCCCATTCCCTTCTAAAAGGTATACTACTTTTTTTGAATTCCCTATTCCTTCTTCTACAGTTCCCATTTACTTCTTACTATCCATGCTGTTTGTGTTATTCAAATTTTTTACAATTAATGTAATAAATAATATAAAAATTGTTTACAGTTCCTACAAAAAGAGCGGCAGAAAAAGATAGAGTCGTTTGTATGTCGAGTAATACTCCAGTTTCTGATACAAAGTAAGCATATATTATAATAATAACGATAGGAATAAAATAATACCTTTGAAGTGGTATTAATGAAATAAATTTTTTTAGGGGAACACAATCTTCCACACCAGGAAGTGCGAGAAAAGTAATAATGGGTATAGAACGCGGCTTAAATCGCGTACGTTGTGTCCTTACACCAAAGAGGCGCGTGAAAAATGAAAATATTGATCCTGAACAACCGAACATAGTGTCTGGCAAAGTTTGTACTTAAATATCCATATTGTAGATGCAGTAAATATTCTGAATTGATGTGTTATTTTGATACTACCTTTCAGGGTCTTTGCAATGTGTCGTCAACATCCAGTGATGATCCGAAATATGTTCTTTCACAATTACGCCGAGCGCTCCGTCGTAAAGGAATTATGTGTCATCAGAAAGGGTAACATTTGGAAATATTTGGAAATTTATTAGATATACATTAGGGTATTTCATATTATTTATTTTTACTTTGCTCACGTCTTGATTCCTATTGATATGAAAAGAATGTCTGACAAATTTTAGGAAGATTGAGTAATATTTACAGTTTGCACACTAAATAATATGTAGTAAGCTAAGGAAACACGATTTCCAAAGATAATTATTTTTATTCTCAAATCCTTAGCAAAGAAACTAAATTCAAAGAAGACTTAGACTTAGATAAATTTACATTTTATTATTATTATTGTTCACGTCTATGAAAATTCTGTATCTTATTATTTTACCCACATTTTTAAAACCTGAAAAGGGTCGGTTGTACTGCAACAGCATGACTCTTTAATGTCAGATAAGTAACATTTCCGTATAAGAGTTTTTGTTGTAAATGTAATAGTTCCTGCGTAATCGTATTCCCAAGACAAAGTGTTGCTACCCTAGTGATAAAACTGTGCAACCCCCAAATATTATTAAATTCGTCTACAATTTGGCATACACATCACTTATATGAATAGGACCAAGGGGGCGAGCGAACTTACATGAAAACAACACCTTTGGAAAATTGAAACACCCTAATATACATAGATACACACTAAACTTATAACTAAAATATTTTGGTAGGTTCATACTTCAAGGAGAAACAGAAGATTCCCCACAAGATGACAAAGATACGACACGGCCATTTTCATCCAAGAACGCTTGTTCTTTCGAGTTGGAAGTTTGTTTGTTAGAGAGTGTCTCGAATGATAAATTATTAGTCGGAATTCGGAGAAAGAGATTAAAAGGTAACGCATGGGTTTACAAACGAGTGTGTGAAGAAGTTCTTGCTCTGGCAGCTGAAGATCTCTCCACAGAACCAGAAGCTTCGACAGAGTCGAAGTGCCCGATTTGAAGTCTTCCCAATATTTTTATATGAATAATATACACATATATTTGAAATTATGCACGGTGTAGAGACTAATCTACTGTGATCTCTATTAATCATGTTAAATAGGTTTTAAAAGTATTGCAAGCACAAAGAGTATTCCATAATTTTCCTAATATAAAATCTCGGCAGATACTGTTTACTGTAACTTTATATTCAATAACGTATCTGCATCATAGAACCTTTGTAGAATATTGTTTCTTCGTAGAAGAAATATTACAGAGATATAAAACTTCTTGTAAATATTTTTCCGGACTTGGAAGATTTTATTCGTGTATAATATGTCCGGAACCGTCGTTTCTCGACGAGAAAGGGATCTTACCCCGTCGACTCCGGCGTAACCATAATCCCTAAGGCCGGTTAAAGCGCAATGGAGTACTATACAGACCAGGTGAATTAACATTTTTAAGGATCGAGGAGAAAAAAAAACGAAGATAGGTGCGTTTTGTCCGAGGGCCGTCGAGTTAGACTCATCAGCACGATTACAGCCGACGGACCCTGCCCTGGGCGCATGGGGACCAAGAAGAATAAACTTGGATCTTGTATACAGGGTGTTTATAAAAATGTGTAAGTTCTGCTCACCTAAATCATAAAAAGGTTTGTATACGCATATGTCTAATAATGCAGTTATAAGCATTTTCATATTTCGTAAAACACGAGCCCGAAACGCCTATTAAAGTAGCCGTGTTTCGCGGATCGATATATTGATTATCATTTCGCGGATAGCGACGAGCACATACGCACGGCTGAAGCGAGCCCAGTTTATTATATAACCGATATAGCAATATATAACCATGATGGAACGGTTATAATATCGCCTCTGTAGAACCGGAACCGAAACCGATATAGGCCAGAACCTTTTTCACTTGTAACTGTTTCAAGATTATTTCGGTTCTTATAACTATTTCGAGAACTGAAACCGATATCATAACCGTTTTCAGGGGCGGTTTAAGATTTTTGGGGCCCGAGGCTATCAAGCCTCCGGGGGCCTCGTGATTGAAAAGCGGGAGGGGTTGGGGGGGGGGGGGGGGTAAAAAATATATTGTACAATAACGTTTTAGTTGAAATGTTGTTTTCTTATCGTTAATTTTGCAAATTCTTGTATTAAGTCTTCACAATCGATAGATCTTAATAATTCAGATTCAATTGTTAAAATCGCTTAGAACCTAACCTCCGCGGGGGGGGGGGGAGTGGGGCCCGGGGCTATAGCCCCCCCTTAATCCCCGCCTGACCGTTTTCAACTCGTGATAAAAATGCTTCTAAAACTAACATAAGAACTACTGGACATATGCGTATAACTATTTTTTGATTTTCTTGATTAGAACAGATCCTGAAAAAAGTAAGCGCGGCGACCACCCATCGCTCATATGACAAAACAGCAGCGAGCACACATCGTCAAATTTCATTTTTTTTTATAAAGTATATGAGTGCAGTTTCCGTTGCACGTATGGATTCTTTGTGTACGGATTCGCGGATTTTCGAAACATTTATTCTAAAGCCCACCAATTTTACAAAAATAATTTGTTTAAGAAATCGGTAGGTGCAAAGGAAACTGCAGTCATATAGTTTATAAAATAAAAATGAAATTTGATTTCAGACCTGCCGTTCCATAGTTACACATTCGACCAGCGCACGTGGAGGTCTAGAAGATTAATTAAAGTATTAAATTTATGCATGTTTTTCTATTTTTTTATAGTCTCTTAAGACATTGTATTAAAGGCAAGTAATAAAAATTTTCTATGAAAACTATAAATTTTTCCAGAAAAAAATCTTAAACTGGCTTACTTTTCCGGCCGTCGCAATGGTGGTTCCCCCTTAACCATTTGCTTGACTAATTGTTAGACACGAAACGGTCTCGAAAGGCCGTTTCGTCCTTAGCCTGTGCGAAGCTGTCCGCGCGTACACTTTTCTTCCACGGCTTAAAATTATGGTTAACGCTATTAAATCTAACGAGTCGCAAGGGGATGACAATAAATGAATCTGAATTAAGCGAGAAAAAAGAAACTATATACTGTTACAAAGTAAACGTATTACGTGAAAGAGGAAAGGGGGGGGGCTTCTAGATCGCCTTCGCTGCTCTATTGCGAATTGAAAAGAAATGGAAACAGTTATAATCTGGTCGCATAACTTTGAGGTGATTATAATTTTGGTAATTACCTATCGCGGGGGGTTCTGCCTTATTCCGCTCCTGTGCGAACGATCCACGGCATATCCCTTTCCCGTGGCTGTTCTAGTCAGGACCTAACAAACAAACAGCAAACAAGTTCTATAGATCCGAGGCATCGATCGCGGCGGTTTCTGCGTTGAGCTGCCACTGGTGCGGTCCTACTTGAAGCGTGAGCTCGAGCTTCTGGAGGACATAACTCCCCCAGGAGTACTTCCTGGGTGAGGGTGACCACGATGGCGTATGTGTGCCGTACCTCCAATCCGGACACCTTGTCGGTCAGGGTGATCTCTGCGTCCAGTGGGACCGTGGTCCCATCAGCTACTGCGGTCTGGAACTAGCTGAACCCTAGTTGTTCAATGTAGGCGTCCGTGGTGAACTTGGCCGGGATGCGCCTTTTGACCCGGCCTCTGGGGCGTTCCTCTCACCGGGTGGCAACGGCAGTCTCAAGTGACCCGTCCTTCGGTACCGCAGTAGGAACAGAACGACCGTCCTGTCCGGCGCCAATCATGACGATAGTGGCGACGTGAAGACGGTTATGTTCGTCGGCGCGCTTTATTAGCTCGGTGAGCGTAGTGACTTCGAATCGGCGAATACATTCTCGGTACTCGGAACGCGGGTTCCGGTACAATTTACCGAGCTGGCGGTTGACGTCGAACTGGCTATGCTGTTGCATCAGTGCCAGGAGCGCCATAGAGTATTCTCGTGCCGTTTCTCCATATCGCTGCACCCATTGGTGGACAGTCTCCTCTAGCTGTTCTTCATCGATGGGGCTGTAGAAGCCCCCGAATTCGGCGATGAAATCTGCCCATAACTTCATCAGTACCAATTCATTGCCGGCTCCTTTAGTATTTCACAGAGGCACGTTAGGAATTGTTCGGGGCTGGTCTTCTAGCTGTACTGGAGGTCTTCGAGTCGCTGAAGGAATTCGGCGGCCCACTTTCCGCTATCGTAGTGTTCACCCTACTCCCGGATTTTGTCCATCGCTGTGTTTGTTGATACTGGCGGGAGGGCTCCCGGGCTGGTGGTGGGTTCTCCCTTAGTTTGCTCCAGTTTGCTCGGTGTCGGGACTGGTGGAGGGTCCCCTATCGATTGCGTCGGTTTTTCCCCTGGGTGCAGAGATGCTCGATGACTCGGCAGCGGAACTAGTCGACGCTTACCTTCGGAGTTCACTCCGAGCGTTTTGGTAATTTTTACAAGTGCTGTTTTCGGCAGCTGATACACCCAGCTAACGAATGTATTCATTCGACACCTCTTCCTAAAACCCCTGTTCGGGCGCCAATTTGTGACCCGCTTATGGCGAAGCACGAGGAAACCAGAGGAGAGTTCCTTGCCGGCTCAGTCGAGGATGTCTCGGATTCGTCGAATAAATGCACCACCGTTAGCTGCTGTTTTATATAAAGAATTTATTTCCGCCCGTGGAGCGTTGTTGACCGCGATGCTGGCGCAGACCACGCAGCGCAACTTTAAGCTAAGACAACGCAAGTTAAAACTACGGGGCGCAAAACGGCTTAGTTCTAGGCTTATTTTTAGGCAAGTAATGAGTAGGCGAACTTATCTCTAGGCAGCTTATCGCTAGGTAGTTTATTACTAAGGCTAGTGGCTATGGATTCATTTAAATGCTCTAAGCCAAATGGTCGGTCACGGACCAGAAGAAAAGGAAGATACGTACAAAAATACGTAAAAAATCCCATCAGAAACATTTCACGTAAAAAATGTAGCCAGGTCTCGTGATTCTTTACCCGTAAAAAGTTGAGATCTCGTGTAGAACCGAGTCTAGCGCTCTCATTAATTGTAACACTTTCATTCACAAATCACTCAAAATCTACATCTTTAGTTAAAGAATATTTTGCGACTTGGCAATTATGCAATACGGGAATGTGACGCCTGTTGTTTACAATTTAATATTCACGTTTAGTAATAAAGTATTGCATAAAAAATTTATATGGGAACTGAAAGTATATGTATTTACACCATGGACTTAATTTTACATAACATTAACTTCCCTCTGCTACGTAATTGCCAAGTCACAAAATGTTCTTTAACTAAAGATGTAGACTTGGAGTGATTTGTGAATGAAAGTGTCAAAGTTAATGAGAGCGCTAGACTCGGTCCTACATGAGATCCCATAACTTTTTAAGGATAAAGAGTCACGAGACTTGGATACATTTTTTACATGAAATGTTTTTGATGGGATTATGGTTTACTACCCGGTACTCCTTGTCTGTCTTCCTGTTATTGTAATAATTGTTATAGACATGTAACAATTAAATCATATTTTTTACGAGAATGGATGTATAATGAAGAAATAAATTATCATAAAAAACATATTTAAGAAATGATATACTATCGATAACGTAACAAGAGCAGTTGAAGCCGCACTAGAATCAAGGCAAAATGCAAAAATATTACTTTGTATAGAAAAAAATAATAACATTGATGAAAAAAATAAATGTTCAATCCCTTATTGGGATGTAACTCATCTGAAGAGTAGAACTACATATTTAATTTTACACGGATCCCCAATATTTTAAATATCCAAATATTAAACTTAATCCTATCTTCTTCATTTATTTCTAATATCGGTAATAGTTTTGAATCATATGGATCACTGCTATCTAGGATTTTTGTAGAATATTCAAAATGCACGCCTGATAAAATAACGATTCCTTTGTTACACTTCATTTCTACTATTGCAGGTAAGAAAGTATCATTTTCAAGTTGATAATCAGCTATTACTTTTACATTAGTATATGAATTAGCATTTTGAAAATAACCACCTCCGTTATAATAAATTCTTATGTTATCATTAAGAAAATCGTTATCATCTATCCTTAATTTAAGTAAAGCTGCTCGAGCTCCGCTATGACTTTTATAATCATATTTTGCAAGAATAGGTCCTACGGATTTATCAGGAAAAAATGCCAGTTCCCTTTCCTCTGTAACCTCCAATTCTCCTCCTTTATCAAATTCAACAAAATTAGAAGCATAATATGCACCTGCACAGAATCCTAAATAGTTCCCGCCATTTTCTACATATTGTTTAATGATTTTATTGCCCTCGCCATTAAGTTTCTTAGCATAAGGTATATCTGCACCTCCCGGCATTATTAATAGAACTGCGTCTTTAGTCCATTCTTTGTATAAAATACCTTCTGCATCAATAAAATTGATTTTGTAACTTGTAGTAATATTCTCTAAGTTATGAATAGTATGTTTTAAAGATGATTCACCTGCCCCCTCATCATTATATACGTATATACTCATAGTTTTAGGTATAATTGATTGAAATTCAGTATTACGCATAAGGTTTCCACTTTACCACTTAACAGAGATGGTCTCTGAATCAGTGAAGAGATCTCGGGCGGGTTTTCTCGCGCAGGCGCGGCGATTTTAGCATCAGTATAGTACAAGTTTCGATAAAATGGGGTACTTTGATCACCCTGCTGCCTTTCCCGCCAATAGCACTACACCTTTTAGTTGCGCCCCAACATAGATACGGTACTGCAAACGCCCGACATCTCTTCATTGCCCTGAATTTCTGAAATGGCAATCAGTATTGATACATCGATATATCGATACAACCGAACCGCAACAACTGATTAGAATGACTATTCGTATTGATTTGATGACTACCGTAAGGATTAAATTATATTAATTAATATTGTGCATGCACTATAAAAAAGGTCACCTGAAATGAGGGCGGGAATACATGGACCGATACGTACGTATCAATACCGGTTGCCACTTTGACTATCAATATGTATCGATAGAAAATATCGATACAATTGGGATGTATCGCCATCACTGTGTTACGGTTACACGTGGTAACCACTGATCTCTATATACAGATCAGTGGTTTTTACGGTGCTAGCCCACACTAGCCCAACACCGTTCCCAACGGTGCAAACCAGTGTTCGGAGGGCCGCGGTTGCAGTGAATGAAGGGGCAAACACCTACAGAAGTGGTGGTTATGCGCGCATGATTCGCCTGCGTCAGTCACGCACACATAACCACCGCCCCTGTAGGTGTTTCGCTGCAGCCGCGAAATAATCGCTTCAAGTCGTTTGGATTTGTGGTTATGGGGTATATTTATTGATGACTGGGTAATTTTTTCAACTTTTGGGGTTAATTTTTTTTAAATATTGTATTCTCATTTAAACTATGCGCGCTTGCAAAGTTTCAAGATAATTGGATAGTTGGAAGTGGGTTAAAAATTGAGTTTCTAGATTTGAGCCCTACAAACATACAAGAAAAACAAACAAACAAACAGAGAATCGAAGCTGAATAAAATCGTTTAAAAAGATAGTAGCAGTTGCTGCGCAAAATGACTGCAATTATTAGTGTTTGAAATATCGATGAAAAATATTGATATATCGACATATACAATATCGATAAATATCGCGCATCACTGCCGTGTGTTTACTGTCTACTTAGGTATATACAGGGTCATCGTTTAATCCTGCAACCCGCGCGCGCGCGAACTTGTAAAATGGCAACACCGCCTCACGGACGCATCCCACTACAACCATGCACCGGCCCAGCAGAGGGCTGCCAGCGACCGCTGGATAAGAGTGATGCCCGAGCTTCGAAAATTTTAGCGTCGCAAAGAGCTAGGTATTGGGAATATCCCGGCCCAGGTAACCGAGCCGCGCGCTCCGCTTTTATGATCGGTTTACCACTTGCACCCCAGATTACTGTAATGAGGTTTGAAAATAATGTCAACTGATCTTGTACCCGTCTCAATTTCAAAAATTTTAGGTACGACAGGGTTGACCGTGGCGCTATACCCTTGTACGAAAAGATTTTTCGCCACCCTTCAAACAATAGATTCTGAGGTCTGCAGAACTAACACATAATTGAATAAAAATTTAATTTCTCAATTTATGAAAGTAATGATACAGAAACAACTAGCCTATTGTTTATCAACACCACAAATTTTAAAAACAGCGTTAAATACATTATCAAATAAACAGTTTGCAAAAGCTTTTTAAACAATTATGGTTGAAAAATTGATAAAAGAAAAATTAAGTAAACGTAAAATATGTTAAATTATCCATCATTAAGTGGGAATAATTTTTCCTCATTTTTCTGCGCAAATTGTATTCCAATATCTCTTATAGTTGAAAAGTTATACGAAAAAGGCCCCGAATTTTTCATCCTGAGCCGGAAAATTCTGAATAGTTCATTGCAACGTTAATTTGAAAGAGACCAGCCCAAAATTCTCGAAGCTCGGGCATCACTACTGTCCAGCGGTCGCTAGCAGCTCTCCGAACATCGGGACGGTGCATGGTTGTAGTGGAATGCGTCCGTGAGGCGGTGTTGCCATTTTACAAGTTCGCGCGCGCGCGGGTTGCAGGATTAAACGATGACCCTGTACTTAGGTACATATATTTCCCTTTGCGACATGGTTAGATAGTTTGTATTCCTCAGTTCCTTCAGAATACCATTATATGTATACACAACTTTGTGCAGGTTTTAAAAAAATTGATTGTCTTTATTCATTAATACTCTGTTTCATTTATTATGAATTAGAAATCAGATATTGTTAAAATTATTCAATTATTTTGTTATACCCTATTGTATTGTATATTGTTTCTCCTGTTAAACAGGATGGCGTTTCAAGCTTATCCGCTTATATTGCCCAACGAACTATAAGTCATATATTCTTTTTCTCTCCTCTCTCTCCTTCGAGTCCCAGCAGCAGCGGTGCACCGGGAGAATTGTTATACCCTAACTTCAGGGTGTTGGAGACTTGACTTTAACAATTCTTCAAGCGTGAGTTCCGATGGTAGATCAAGTAATTCGAAGCTCCGTTTCCAGAGCAGTTTTGCTAACGCAGGGTCACAAGCTTTTCCTGACATCGTTGATACCCGACAATTGCTAGAACAGAAAAATTAATAAATTGTAATATTATATATTCGAAAAATATAAAACAGGTTTAAACGTTCGTAACTAGAAGCAAATATTCAACGGTTTAAAATAATATATCTCTAACAACTATGATCATTCGTGATTATTACAAATTATCGGTGCTTCACACTTCAGTTCCGTAAAAGAAAAGTGGCTTCTCTCTTCTTGAGAATTCTTAGTTGTTAGCTTATTAATTATTCGAAGTTGGCACCCTTAGAAGGTATCAATGTGCGTAGTACAGTCAGTGACAATGGATGCGGCCTGGTACCCCGTGGCGAGGACAGCGCAGTGCCTCACCGAATTTTATGGCTTTCGACCCTCGAAGGAGGTGGAGTGCCTATTAATAAGTGAGAAATCTTCGACTTCCGTATTTCTCAACAGATCTTTACGAAAACGACAATAAATGATTCCTTACGCTTTGCCGATGAAACTGACACCAAGAACGACGTATTTCGGAAAATAATGAATCAAATTCCATAAGTGTAGACACTTGACTTTCGTCTTATTTTTACATTCTGAATCACCCTTTAATGGACCTCCTACATATAACCGAATATATTGTATAACTATCCAAAAGTGATCAGTGGCAGATTTAGAGGGGAGGCTTGGGGCGCGCGCCCCTCCCTCAAGCGAAAAATACTTATTTTAATTTGCAAAATACTTATTTTAACTTAGCAATATGAGGGAAAATATGATAAATTTACCTATACTAAAAAAAAACACTTTCATTTAGCAGGATAATATCGGAAAGGTCCCTGGTTTATTTCTCAAATCTACGCCCCCCCCTTCAAGAATATCTTGGATTCGCCCCTACGCCCCCTCCCAAAAATCCCAAATCCGTCCCTGAAAGTGACTCAATCACCTCCTCAATCCACAGATTTAAACATGATAGAACAAGCTCGGCAGAAATTGTAAATGAAAGCAAAAGAATATGAAATGTCCAATAAATATCACGTGAAAGCAGTACTACAGAGGGAATAGAATGTCCTACGATATATAATTTTCAAAATTGTGAGATAGAAATAAAAAAATTGGAAGGACCCGCAAGTAGCGATCTGGATCCGAGAAGAGTTTTCAACATCCCTCACTACAATGTTTCCCTTAACGAACTAAACAGGCCGCGGCCCTTGCCATACAATATTGCTATATATAACTAAAAAGCAAAAAATAAAAAAAAATTTAAAAACCCGACCGCTTAAAAAGGGAACTAAAATGAAAAACTGACTTAATTTATTTATACATGGTATATTATTTATCATAAATAGGATAATAATAAGATGACAATTTAAATTAACTCAATTGACTGCAATCTGAGGCCTTAAATCTTTTGGCTCCATCCTTATCCTTATACTGTGAGTGACTGTACGTTGAGTAGGGCTGAGCGCGCACATATATTGTAATGTGGATGTGTCACACTAAGCCTAGGGTCGAATGTGTATGCGTCAGAATGGGCGAGCGTAACGTGTATATGCCAGTGGGGACGTGGCTTTCGTCGTTGCTCAACGTATGCGACCCTACTCGTGAATGCTGGCGAATGCGAATGCGCATGGCCTGAGCCGTCTGTTATCGGGATTTTTCACACACCGAAGGAAGTTTGGAATGCACTGCGCTCAGCGTTGATGATAGAGGCAGATCCGGATATATTTCTCAAATCGGGTAGGGGCCATTCCACGCCAACTCGATCGCTTTTGTACTTCGTTTTAGTTGAATCGTAAGTATTTAAAGTTATTAATAGTTAGTCTATATTTATTTGAATGCTACTTCTATGTATCTATATCTTTATTTATAGTACACAACTATGGCAGAGTGGTCGAACGAAGAATGTCTTAAGCTAATTTCTTTATACGAAAAACATCCTATTTTGTGGGATCCTAAAAATAGTTTTTATTTTTCAAAAAGTAAAAAACTTGACGCGTGGGACAGCATTGCGAATGAACTTGAAATGGATGTGCAGATTGTGCGGCAAAAAATGTCGAGTTTACTCGGATCCTTTAGACAACAAAAGTCTAAAGGAAATCGTGCCATGGGCACCGCGAAAGGTATGTACAAAAAAAGTTTCGATCTTCCACAATGTATTATTATTTATAATTATTAAATTATTTATATTATTTATTTAATTATTCAAATAACTGGTAAATTGCAGGATCAAAACAAGTGTACTGTTCAAAATGGTTTGCATTTGAAAGAATGCAGTTTTTATTGGATAAGAATCAACCCAGGTGTTCCATCACTACAGAAAATGTGAGTACACAGGGTTATGCAAAATGGGTGTACATGGCAAATTTCCCTCACGTTATTATTCCGCGAAGATGGAGTTCCGTTAGTAGCGTAATCGCTTTGCGAGGTAAATTATTAAGTGGCAGAAACTACGAATTGTTTCCATTTCTTTCTGCGATAATTCTCCGATTTATTTTTCATCAATTTGAGGGTGGAAACAGCGTTGAATTCGAAATCAAAACATTAATTCTAAATATTATTACTGAAAGCAATAACAAAATAACATTTATTATACATTGTATAGTAGATTCTTTCAGTTTTAAGATGAGCATAAACACAAAGTATTATCTCGACGTAGTACATAGATATGTACTTAGAGCGAAATGATGGAGTGTCAGTTTGTTAATTCAAACCGATTTTACAAAAATGTAACAATTAATATCTTGAAAACCATTCGCGTTTGAAAAATATCAGTGCCTATGTAGCAAATCTTGTGAGATTTTACGTGAAATGGCTCGGCGCGTCCAAGACCAAGCGGGTTCGATAACGGAGTGGGGAGCAGCTTGAAGAGTGAGGACTAGGGCTGTTCGGGTGCTCGAATATTCGGACGGCTTGAAATTCGCACCCAGCCGGGACTCGGTTTTCGAGCCGAGCCGGGTACCCGTAAAATTCGGCCGGCCCGAAAAATCCGGGTAGCTCGAATTTGTTTCGAGCGGCTTGAAAAATTCGAGTAGTCCAAATCGTTTCGGGCCACCCGGAAGAACCGAATAGCCCGAATTGTTTCGGGAGGCTTCTCGAAAGAAGGGGTTAACTCGAATTGTTTCGGGTGGCTCGGAAAATCCGTACGCCTTGAATGTGGTTCGAGCAGTTCGACTAGCAAGGGCGGATTTCGAGGGGGGCGATAGGGGCATCGCCCCCCCCCAAGAATAGTATATATATATATATATATCTGAATTATATATATATTTCTATTATATGTGTATGTGTGCGCGCGTGTGTGTAATTAATAATTATGTACTTTTACACGTTACGCCCCCTCCCCCCAAGAAAGGCTCCTGGATCCGCATCTGCCAGCGTGCACATTAAGAGACACGGCAGTGTCTCGCGCCAAGTATGCCTAAATACGGCACTGTTGCGTTTGTATCCTCACCACTTCATGTTGGAATCCTTCGGTCGAGAGTGAGAGAACCCGTGAGTGAGTGATAGAGGACAAAAGAGTCGACACGAAGTTACCGTCGGCTATGAAAAAAAGAAAGCATGATACTTTGTCTCGCTTCGTCTTTCAACAGTCAGCTCGAGCTCCAGCTCGACCCGCACTTGTTTATGTAAAATGTAGTAGCTGCTACTTGGCGCGAGACACTGCCGTGTCTCTTAATGTGCACGCTGGCAGATGCGGATCCAGGAGCCTTTCTTGGGGGGAGGGGGCGTAACGTGTAAAAGTACATAATTATTAATTACACACACGCGCGCACACATACACATATAATAGAAATATATATATAATTCAGATATACACAATACCTGTTTTAAACCGCAGGTTCTACCCATTTTCGAATTTTCCAGGTTATGAACTTTTTACGGCATCTTTGGGTGCCCAGAAAACCTCATGCTAAATCTAAACTTTGTAGGCCATTGGGAAGTACGAAAAAAGCTTCTGGACAGGTTTTGCTAATAAACGAACACCTACCTTAAGCGTCTTATTAGTTATTAAGAATCGAATTCCACTTATGCCCAAATTGACCGTGATTTTCATTAAAGTAGGATTTACTATATGCGACTGGACGCAATGTCAAGAATTGCAAAGTCAATTTTCCCGCAAATTAAGCGCGATGTAAAAAAAAGGTTCCGTTTCTTTTCTACTAATAACAAGTAAATAAGTCGAGAAAAAAGAACAAAAATTTTTGATATTGCGCTTCGTTTTTGAGAAAATCAATTTTGAAATTCTTATAATTTACATATGTAAAAAAATCTGTCAAAAATCTAAGGTGGCAACACTGCCCACGATGCCGGTATCACTGCACGATTCTGACATCACTGCGCTAGACTTCAGTCTCTATCAGTCTGTATTGGTTACTCATTCCAACAACATCCTTTGGAAGGTTTATGATGGCCGAAAGTTCTCACGCGAAAAAAAATGCGAGGTGTAGTACATGCTTCAACCCATTGTGGGAAGAAGCATATCTTTTCGCAGAACGTGGCGGTGCCGCAATATGTTTAGTGTGCCACAAAACTGTGAATCAATTAAAAAAATACAACATCCAGCGACATTATACAGCGTATCATTCCAAAATGTACGCACATCTGTCACCACAAGAGAAACTTGACGAAGTCGACAGGCTAAAGGCACGATTATTTGTAGTAGGCGAAGAATTGCAGAACGAGGTAAGTTATCTTAATTTATCTATAACAGGCATGCTCAACTGTCCTCTTGACATGGGTTGGCGCTGCCCGCGAACGCGTCTGTTGAGCGTGCCAGATCAATAAGAATACTGTATGATTGTCAGTTTTTGAAGAACATGAAGTGACATGCTAAACCATTGTTCTGTTGTTAGGATGAAAAACCTGTCAACGAAGCAGCGTCGCGTTCAAATTATATTGACGCATTGGAGCTTGCAAAAACATGCCGACCATTTTCATTGGGCCCGTTCTTTAAAGAACTCCTGGTGAAGGTGGTACAAGAGGTAAGTCCAACAGAGAAAAATACATACGAATGTATTAATATTTCACGAATGACGATAATCCGTCAAACAGAAGAAGTGGCAAACAATGTGAGGGGCTATTCAAAAAACATCAGCAGATTTGTAATTTGAACTTTAGTTACAAAATACTAGGCTACTCAAGTTAATAGCAGAAAAATATTTAAAGTTTTTGTGACCATTTACCACAGATGACGTTTCTTCAACTCCACAAACTTCTCGTGAAAATAAAATCTATATTTGGCTCTACGTGTGTGTGTGTGTTAGCAGTTCTTTCCTTCTATGGAAAGTAAAATCAGTTCATGGAAATAGATTATCCGATACAAATTTAAGAAATTGTCTCGCATTAAATGAGTACTTATCAGAACGGAGTTTCTGACATTTCTGCGTTAGTGCAAAAGAAAAAACTGTGGAGATTGAAGCACAACTTGTATATTCTGTTATATTATTCTTTTATTTAAATAGAAACTGACATTAAACTCAATCACAACATATACGAGCATAATAAATTAAAACAATGTATACCGTCAAACCGTAAATATATAATATTTGTTTTTAAAGAAAACTTGACAAAAAAGTTGGATATATTATTCAAAGATGACTCTATCTTTATTGAAAAATTTTAGTTGAAAAAAGTTTTTTGTCACTCGGAAATAAATTCCCAAAGATGCGGTATTTCTTGACCTGGCCTAGGTGGCATAACCCCTTAAAATAAAGAGATAAGTTTGCAAAAGACACTATATATGACAAAAATATGAAGAACACAAATTTTAAAAACAATAATTGAAATTAAAGCAGTAATGTAATATGTTATATTATTTTACAGGAAATTAGCAGTTTATCCGATACTGAGACTGAAGGTGACTGTCCAGAAAAGAATTGGGGCGTCAAAACTGTAACCGTGGTTCAAGAAGACAATGAGAATACTACGCCGCGCAACACTACTGCTTCATCGTCAAGAGTACGTGAAAATTTCATTGGACCGTCACTACCGAAAAAGGCACGGAAGAACGAGGAACACTCAATAGTGGATATGGCATTCCAAATTTTAAAAGACTCACATGAACGATGCACTACATCGACGAAATCCGATAGGTTTTCAACCTACGGAGAACACATAGCAAATAAATTGCGAACCTATCCTGGGAAGGTCGCATCAGTAGTAGAACATAAAATTAATAATATTCTGTTTGAAGCAGATATGGGCTGCTATGACCGCGATATATCCATTCCTTCCGGTAGCTCCCATTCTGCACAAAATAGTGTTCCCTCCACAACGCCTTGTCCAAATTCTCCACCAACAAGATCCAAATCTCCATAGAATTCCAAATCTTTACCTCCAAATTCCAACAGATCTCTACAATATCCGTATACAACAACTCACTCACTTCCACAGACGATGACACCACTTTCATAACACTGTTATTATTTTAGTATTAAAATAAAGCTTTATTATAAAATTAAATTTGTAGTTTATACTTACCTTTACATAATATCTTACAGCTTCAACGAACGCACAACAAACTTCCTTTAAGGTGCAATTTCATGCTGACGCTCGACGCTCGTTTTGAGTGTCAAAACCAGTCACGTGATCGGTCCACGTGACTTTCAGCGTCAAGCGGAAAAGCTAAACTCGGTTTAAAAATGTTAAAAATTGAAGGAAATACAAAGCTTCAAAGTGAGAAATCGTAAGAAATCGCTATCTTACACAGTTTAATGTTTAATCTAGGTATCAACTCACGCTTAATCAGGTACGATTTACACAAGTATAATTATAGTAAATATGCTTAACTTACTCGTAATAAAGTCCGGTTTCTTCCTCTGCACTTTCATCCACAGCACAATGTATAGTTGTTTGTGCTCCTTGCTCTGCAGTTTTAAAAAAGGGTTCAATCGCTCTCATGAATATTCTTGCACCTCGAAAAATAGTTGCATCTACGTAACGACCCAGTTCTGTTTTCACTACTCCAGGATGTAGGGCGTATACATTTACACCATTAATTTTAGATTCTGGAAATACACAAACAACCAAATATGTAATAAAATGAATGTACGATTTTACATACTTTATAAATATACAATAATGCCAATAATTCTATTTTCGGCAATCGTGCTCTACAATGTCGCCCCAATGCACCATGCGCGGTTTATATGGTACGGGCCTGAGGTGCTCTAAGCTACTCGGCCTTTAAAAATCGGCCGTCGCGTTCCTTGTACTACGGTATGACCCAACTATCATAATGAACTTAAATTTTCAGGAGTTTGGAGGGAGGTGAAGAGGACCCCTATTATAAAATTTTAGCTTCGGGTATTTGTTAGTTTTTGAGATATTAATAAAAAACTTTCGGTATAATACATTGAAATCTAACTATATATACAGACGTTATTAATTCAATCATCCTCTCGTCAGCGTCAACTGTTTAGGTGTTAATTTGGAAGAAATTGACGACTGCGGTGTCAAATTTTGTGTAATTTTACGAACTTATAATGCCGCGAATACAAACATAACAGAAACAAAATACGAATCTTATTTAACACAATTTACGTACATATGTACTCATATTGCTACTCACCTTTTAATTTGTTCGCCAACTCTTTAGTAAACAAAACGTTAGCCAATTTACTTTGGCAATAAGCTTTAAAAGCAGAGTAAGAATCATCCATGTTTAAGTTCTCAAAACGTATATCACCATCTGTAATACGATATACCTATTAGTTATAGAGAAGATATTTATAAATTGAAGTGTAGAGAACATGTATAAATTATTTTTCTGTGATGGAATAAAATTTCCATTTGCCGAATTCTCATTATCTGAATTCCCTGGTGGGAGGTTTTTATAGAAATGTATTAACATACTGGCTCACCTTAATCTATTTAATTAATTTAAATAAATATGCTACACTAATCTAATCCAACTTAGAGTGGATAGTAGATATACTATGACAGTTCTAACCCAAATTTGAGTTTTGAGGGAGGGGCAATCCAAATTTGAGTTTGAAAAATCTAAAATTTGTTTTTTGTTTGCTGACGGCGGACGGCGGGCGCGGACGGTGGCGAATGAATCTATAACTTTTGTTTGCCATATTTTTTTATTTTATCAATAACTTGGAGGATATTTTAGAAAATCGACTTTGTGAGCTGTTAAATAATGATTTTTTAAGAGAACGTTGTTTGTCAATATCATCTTTTCTTACTTTTACTAAATAATAAATATATCTATATAGGTACTTTTATATGTATTTCAATTTTTTAATAACATTTTAATTTAGTATTTTAATATTTGTATGTATTTTATATTTTTGTTCACACTTACATTTATGCGCCACGGATGAAACGTTAATTATTCTACAAGTAGGTGCAGATTTCTGTATTGTCGGTAAAAGTAAAAGCGTTAATAAAAAGTGTCCCAAATAGTTGACTTGGAAATGTGTTTCAAAACCATCCTCCGTTTTTTCGAAAGGATGCATAAATACTCCTGCATTATTAATTAATATATGAATGGCAGATTCTGTTGCTAATAAATGTTGCGCACAATTCTTAACGCTGGTTAAGCTACTAAGATTTAGTTGACAAATTCCCAATTGTCCTGGTTCGCCATCGAATCCAGTCCCATTATTTCTGAAATTGAATTTTTTACACTTACATATTACATAAAATTGCATTTATTCAAATTGATACCGTAGATACAGTAGTGCTCCTTATTTATAGAATATCATTCTTACGTAGACTATATATTTTAAAAATAACTTATTCTGCAATAATATATCAGAAAGGACAACGTTAAGTCCCAATGGGATATCTGACTTACGAGCGTGCAACGATTTCTTAATTTCGAAATCAGATGGAATCACCGCGAAAAATGGCTTTAAAGTTCGAAATTTTACGGGTTTGGACAAAAGAAACCGGTACTATCCCATTTACCCTGTGGGACCGTCACGCGTATCATCTGAGTTTCCTTGTTTGCGGAAATGTCGCGATCTCCTTTTCAGCGTCGCGTGGTTTCCTTGACGACAAATCACGCTACTCGAAAGGAAGGTTTGGAAGGGGAAGTAGACGCGAGAAGGGCCCCTACGCTGGACAACGTTGCCCTAACACAGCGCTGTCCAGCGTAGGGGCCCCTCACGTGCCTGTTTCCCCTTCCAATCTTTCTCTCGCACAGCGTGCCTTCCGTTGTCAAGGAGACCGCGCGACGCCACGAAATCTTTCCAATGGTGTATAACACTCGCTGCACGCTCATATGTGCTCATATGCCAGTAATCCCCTCTGGGTTTTAACATTGACCTTTAATTGTGAGTAAAATAAAGCCTTAGAATACTATTGCACAAATACCTCGAAGGATTTTTTTGTATGTCTTCCATAGCTTCTTTTGCTCTATTCATATCGCGACATGCTAAAATTACTCGAGCCCCTGAAAAATAAAGTACACTGCAGGGGTATAGAGGCACTATCTTTAGTTATCATTTATCATTTTTGTTACAGATGTATATTTTCAATTCTTTTAAAATAAAAAATAATATTGTATAATATTCAGCAAGCGTCATTTGACTGACGCGAAATATATCATCTCTCTATGTGGTTTATTTGGGGCTGAGACAGGTCTGTTCAACAGGGCTCTGGCAACCTCGAGCACTCTCGGGTACCGCAAGCGTGCAATGGATAGGGAAAAACTGTAATAGTGCGCGGTGCAGGCTCGTACCCATAGGCTGGGCCCCAGTCATTCAGGCCTATCCTACGAATATGAGCCTGCACCGCACACTACTACAGTTTTCCCTATCCGTTGTACACCCACGTTATCATTGACTTCCGAGCTCCCCTTTCGCACGGCTTTGGCAAACATCATGGAGGCCGGGCTTACAAATGTTCCAACTGGTCTTGACTGATCTATGATCTATGAAAATTACAATCTTTATTAAAGAACCTTTCACAATCACGCCATTTTTCGCGCATACCTGGCATCTGCAATTAACATTATTTAAAGATTTATAATTACTCAATTTGTTACCAATTATTTGGAATTTTCATAATCATGCGAACTTTAGTAATTCATGAACGATTTTCTTTTAATAGTCTGTTGAAGATCGAGATTTATCTGGAGAATCGGTTCCGGAAAATGAAGAAAGCACTCGGACTGAATCACCACTTCATCCAGCTGGACCATCAACAAAAAGAAAAAGAAGCGACTGTGAAAATCCGTGTGTGGAGAAAGCATACAGTATAATTGCAAATGCCCAACCAAGAGATGACTGCTCCACTTTTGCCGAGAATATAGCCACGAAAATTCGGGGACTCAAGCGACGAAGACAATTAATTCTAATGCATAAGATTAATACAATTCTATTCGAAGCAGAAATGGAGGAATTAAAGGAAACTGAGAGAGGGTGAGTGTGAGAGCATAAATAATAAATATGGTGAACAAATATAACACAAATTTTATTATTTACCTTCACATATGTAATCCTTTAAAGGAGTATTCTAATGTAACTGCCCGTTTTTCAATGTCATCTTCGGAGATTTATTTAACAAGAACTATAAGTTTATACTATCTGACGTTATGCCTGCATATTAAGGTATGTTTGAAGTAATACTCAGAATTTTTTTTATATAGTCGATGGCGCAAGCTTCTAAAAAAAAATATTTTCCAACGGGTGTTGGTGTGGGAACTGTTCTATATAGTCATCCAAAACGGAAAGACTAACCTTTATTTTCTTTATTATGTTTGTCGCTATGGTGGGAACCCCAGAGGCGCCCTAACAATAAAAATTTGCAGAATGACAGCATTTTTAAGAAAATGTTCGATTTTTGCTGATAAATTTAGATGTTTTCATTCTGTAGAATTAATTTGATATAAGACTAGCTGAAATACCTGGTGTTGCCCGGGTTAATGCAGCTTTTAAAATAAAAGCGACAGTATATTATATACGGCAAAACAGTTGATAGAGTTATTAAAATTAGCTGGAAAGACAATAGTATTTTTTCATAGTTTATTTGTTGTCATTAGGACGAAGGTTACGTCTGAAAGCTAATTCCCCGCGGTGCGATTGTATTGAAATCGATATTTACGGGTTAATTATCGATACGGCAATATATCGTTACATTAAGTATCGATGTATTGGTTGAAAAGTATCAACATTTCGATGTATCGATACTGTATCACCATGACTAGTAGAACGGGTGTTTATATTTGCATATTTTGCTTGTATAATGTAAAGGTCATATTAAAATTACATATGAACACTCCTCGTAGAGAAAAAATGTTTTGAACAGTTCAAAGTTCGAAGACATAACCTAACCGCGGGAACGTTATTAAAAAAGGGGGACCTTAATTGGGGGCACCGTAATACGGACAACACACTTTTCGGGACACGGTAATTAAGGCAAAAACATGTATTTTTGTTTCAAGTAAAAAAAATATAAAAATTGAATATTTTTAACCCCCCCAAAAATGCTTTAATAAACAGAAGGGTTCAAAAAACCAATATAAATTTTCCCCAAGCAAAAATAAACATAAGAGAAGTCGGTAATTAATTCCTTCGTGAGCAAGTCGGAAGTCGGCGTCAAAGCACCGTAATTGGGACACTTATCCTACCTATGTAGTTAATTTTTTGTTGTAAAAAAGTGTTTGTAATTTCATTTTATTTTATTAGAAGTATTTATTTTAAATAGTTTAATAAACCAAGGAAATAGTGTCCTCACTAAACTGTTAACCTTTTTTTTGTTTGCTTGTCCCGCATTGGAACCTAAAATATCTGATCACTTTATAGTAATGTGCTAATGTGAGTATATGAATGCTGAAGTACCTATGTTTGTACGAGGATGCATTTGAAATAGAACCAAGAAGTATTAGCGGAATATGAGGAGGTAAATGATAATGTTAGTGCGAATCAAAAACAAAAGAGAAATACTTATAAGATACCCCCTGCAAGTTGAAAGATTTTCTAATGTAGTAGAGTTAAGTATATTGTAACTTTAAAGCGGGAGTTGTTGAAGCCATAGTAGTGGAGTAGTAAGATAATCGCATCTGAGAGCAGATGGTGTGCATAGTTTATATCTTAAGTAAAACTGTACGTTTGATGTAAATAGATAAAGTCTGGAGAAGTCTCTGTATATCAACTTTGTTGAAAATGCAAATTACTTAACGACACATGTGTACTTAATGATTTTTCTTACTAGACATATAATAATAATATTCCTCAGAGAATACCTGTAAGATTACATGAATGGCACATAAATTTATGTTTGTAAATTAATTGATTAAGTAGAAAAATATTAACATGACAATATGCAGTACACAGTATTATATTTGAGATGAATACATGATAAATAAGCAAATGTAATCATTCTTTAGTTTGTGATATACATTTTCATTGCCCTGTAAACACACTTCGATATCAATAAGTTGGCACTTTTTTTAAAAATGTTTATATTACCATAGAATCTTTTATAAACATGCATAACACTTAGAATTGTATAACAACATTTTATATTAATCATCTTTTTAATTTCTGAAAAACATACTACATGTGTGTACATGAAAAGCCTTACAATGTGTCCTTGAAAAAATACTTTTCACAAAGATGAGAGGTTAGGAAACGAGGACTTGCATATTAACAGATTTTAATAAAATGTGTAGAATACATGATAATAAAACAATACGTAAAGTAACTTACAAAATCATTTTAACAAATAAATAGTACGTAATAACATGACAATTACTTTTCAGATTAAAAAGTATCTTTAAAATCGAAAAGTATTTGTACGTCGTGACATACATATGTATCAGAATAGATATATTTTAATAATTTAATTAACATTGTCATTTATCATATTAATGATAAACTTACAATCTACATATTTAGATATAAACCACAAAGTTATAACCCTAGATAACATGCAGATGCTTGAAGACGTCTTAAGGCAGTTGTCTTAACGACGTCGTAATAACTGTAATAATATTGTCACAAGGTTCAGACGAAAAACACTTAAAATGGACGTCTTAAGACAGTCGTCTTAACGACGTCGTAATAACTGTAATAATATTGTCACAAGCTTCAGACCAAAAACACGTAAAATGGACGTTTTTAAGACGTCGTGTGCTATGTGGGAAGTATTATAATAACGGCCAATTGAAATTCCTTCAATACTTAAGTTTAAGATATTGTATTAAAAAAATATATTACTATAGTCGTTAAAATCGATGTAAAAATTCTTACCTCTTCTGTAAAAATCTCTAGCAGCTTCTTTTCCAATTCCACAATTCGCACCTGTTATAACGATAGTTTTCCCTACCAGACGGGCTTTGCTTCCGCAGTTATTGCTAAAAAACCACATATTTTCAACTGTTTGGTACACACCAAGCGCGATAAACTAACAGAAATGCTCCTGGTCACTAATAAAATTGTAAGCATCTGAACTGAACGGAGCGTTTCCTTTCTTTTTGTACCGTTATCTCATGACATCTTCCACTGATGCGGTCTTGTACATACATACATTACACAAACATTATACACGGTAGAGGAGCAAATTCGCTACATATTCACGTATAATCACAAACATCTTGTATGTAGGTACACACATACATTTTAAAACAATCAAAATAGAAATAATTTTCATTACATATTTATACGTTTCGAATGGTCAAACCCGCCAAGCATTTCAAGATTTTCAAGTTCTCTTGGTTGTAAAAGTTTCACTGAACTTCTTGATTTCCTATTGTATATACACTCCGCGTCAAAATTAAAGGAACACTATAATTTCCCGAAAATTTTGGTCATTTTCGAATGGCTGTATCTCTGCGAAAAATGGTCGCAAGAAGTATTTAAACAACGCATTTTAAAGCTTGAAGTTTCTAGTTTTTGAATCATGGACTCAATTTTTTCATCCATTTTCATACTGTTTTATCAAGATGAAGCGCAGAAAACGAAGTTTCAGAATTTTTTGCCTAGTTTGAACGTATGCGCGGGACAAGCAAAAGTTTTTCTGGTAAATGCAATGAGGTGCTCCGATAGAGCAAACATTTCTCTTTAATTTCGTTTTTTTTTGGTTTTGTTGTATGATTTTTATTGACCGAGTTATTCACGATGAAAGCAAAAAATACTTTTCACTTTGGACATCTGTAACTTGCAAACTCATGATCGTAGACAAATTTTCATGAGTGTTTTGGAAAGCTAAGAAAGTTGTCGATAACCATCTACAATAAAATAATAGAATGACATCCAGTCTGCAATTATATTAAATAATATCCCTTATACTATTTAATCATTTTATGATATTTTTCATAATATTTGTGAATATGCAAGAAAACGAAACATTGTTTTGCATTTTCTGTATCATAGTTCTCAATGTTGCCGTAAGTTCTACGCATAGGCTATCTTTCAAATGGTTCAAGGACAGCCGGAAGTACGATAATATTCGCGAGTTGGAATCTCGGCGACCGTGTGTTCTCATATATGTATCTATTTCCGGGTTTTTTATAATATTAGTATTGTGCCCGACGAAGTGGATAATCTCAGGTTCCGGAGAATGCCTTTTATTCGGAGTGGTAGGCGAATTTCACACCTCCGATTTCATGCTTCACTGAGTTTTAGGGATTTCGGCGCTGGAGAATCATTTATTCGATCGTTATTTAAATAATTTGTTATCTAGATAATGCCCAACTCTAATACGTTCTACCTCTTCACTGATACATTGTATATAGTCGCGCACGTGGATCCAGCCACAGCCGTCTTTAATACTAGCCGTGCTGACAACGTGGCTACACTGCTTATGTGAGAATCGGGAGTCCGACCAAGTCCGATTCTTGAATCTTGGGAGTTTGGCAAGTCTTGCGGTGGACTTTGTTGAAGAACGTTGTTTAACACTTTTTTAGGAAAATTGATACAAATATACGAAATTTTTTAATAATTACATACCAAATAATATATAAATACTACAATTTATTGTGATTCGGTAAATTTCCTCACCACCTCAGGGGTATTACCGTGGCGCGTTACCGTTTGAATCATAAACTGGGTGGTTCGCCAATAGCCATATCATCCCACATATTAAAATAAAATAAAAACGTAACAAAAATAAAACAATGTGATCAAAACTGAAAACAAAAAATAACAAGGATGTGATCTACCTGAAAGAAAACATTACAAAAAATAACAATTATATAATCTGCCTGAAAGGAAACAGAAATAATATTTAAAATAAAAATGGAATAGAATGTTAAATAGGGGAATTTGAAATAGGGTACTAATCAAATAAAACAAACTACATACATACATATTAAAGAATGAGTGACATTTTGGAAAATATACATTTATAAGTTAAACTTGTTACTACTCTAACTAAAAGTCTTCAATTTCCGTTTACTAGAAGCAACATTTCTAATTATATCTAACTGATTTTGTTTATATTTTTTACATAGTCATTCAATAATATATTTGAAAAAAAAACGATAATAATTTAAACAAAATATCGCGGTAATCTTTACCACAAATGCACGTTTCAGAAAATGGGAAATAATCAAAATCTAATACAGCGATGCCCCGATGGGCGGTCCGAGAGTACGAGCATTCATCGCGTTTTCCAAAGCTCGCGTCGATGGGGGTACTCGAAACCAATGACGTTGCGGACAGGTAACGGATTGGGATCTTCCTGCTTTTGTATTTGTGCACTTCATAACCCGCCCTGCTTCACCCCAATAAATAATCATACTTATTTCTCCATCCACATCGTTCGCGTTAATGCAAAACGTATTATTACATATATTCAAAAATATACTAGGTGGTTCCTATAACATATGTCATGGTCTGTCCCCGGGATTCACTGCTTGTACTTATTTTCTTAGTTAGCCCACAAACAACACTTAAATTCATTTTGAAAATAATCTTATAAAACCTTTTTATTTCGTGCTCAATAATTTTCCATTACAAGATAATCATTCTATTACAAAGTACTAATTATGCACAGGGGCATTCCACGCCAAATCGATTTTGCACCCGATGCGAGGGAGTTTGTTCTAAATGTAATATGATGTAGTTCACGTGAAATTGTGGAGGGTTCAAGGAGTCGTGATTTCGCTAGTTTCAAATTTGCTTATTATCGTGAAACCTTGCTGTATGTACTTCATGAATTTTTTATCTCGGAAACTATTTATCGTATTGAGTTAAATCGTTTTTATTTTAATCTACAAGGTTTGCCCTATTTGAAGAATATTTTTTAAAATTGAAAATTTATTCTTGACATGCAAAATTATAAACAATTTTTTATTTTGCAAATTTCGCGTCGAAGTTCACGTGTTCTTGAATTCGATAAAATCCCTGTCATCGAATGCAAAAAGTGATCGAATTGACGTGGAATGAACTACAGGTATTAACAGAAATGATATTTACTGCTGTGTAATATTTTTACTACTTTCTTCAACTTGCGTTTCTTCTTTTAAATCAGCTGCATTCAAACACGCATTGTTCACACTAATTGGCCTGTCGGAAATAATTGTAGGAGATACGTTTGGATTTTTTGTATGCGCACCAGGTACAGAATGTTTTGCAGACGATATTGTGTCGTTAGACTTGTTCGAATGTGACGATATCAAATCGCATGCCTTACCAAGAATTATTACACTATTTAGAATTCTTAACGCTACTAAAATTAAATACGCTAGGAGTAATAAAATTATATTTGCCGGTCTCGCCGACGGTGTGACAGTCGTACAAAGTACTCTGCCCATCGCAACTCCTAGAGGAAGAGGAATAAAACCCATTCGGCGGGCCACCAAGTCCGATGGGTCGGAGAAAGCTGTTTCTTGACGGGTTTGTGCCATATCATAAGCTAAGCTCGTGGTGTAGTCCCTATAGACAGTGGACCGGAGTTCGTTGAAACGAGTTATGAAGGCATGTTTTACCTGAAAGAAAAATTAATTCAGATGATTGCTTAAATTAATCCTCGCACACCGAATGGCGGGTCATTTTGACCCAGGCCGTAGCTCGCCTGCTGCAACAGTCAACGATCGTCTATTCGCTTTTCACTATGGGTCAAAATGACCCGGCATTCGGACTCCGCGCTCTGCTCAAGCATCCGGTGTCCGACGGTTAAATAAGATGTTGAGGCATAATTTATAGTCGGGTTGCCAAGATGTTTAATCTTTTGTACTCGACAGTATAATTACTGCACAGAAGGGAGGCCCCTGGCAGGCGGTGCAGTCCGCTGTTGTGACGATTGGTTTTTGTCACCGATTGGTGCACACTCATAAAGACAGGGCACACGTATTTTTGTTATACTTGGCGAAATCGGCCACATCTATTTACATACTACAATGTACACAGATGGAGGTTCAGGTGGAGCTGGCGGCGCACTGCACTGCCTGCCAGGAGCCTTCTTTCTGTGCAATAATACTACCTACCTGTGAAGAAGCGCATTGGGATGCTTCTATGCAATTCAACAGATTTGTACAGAATAAGTATTATAAGTATGACTTTATATGCAATATAGATATTGACAAAATCTTATCAGGTTTAAAAAGATAGTTTGATATTTACAATGTTTAGTATTATTTTAGTTTCAGCATCTTGCGTGCATTGCGGTTGTAAACATACATACACTGCATTCCACTTTAGAGCGGACTCGTTCCGTGCAGGGATATACTGTTGATTGGTAGAAAACCAGCAGAGAAAGTGCTATGACCAATCGCAAAAATGTTATGACCAATCGCGTGTGTCAGATCCGTGAAGTATAAAAAATCACAAAAATATATTTTTATGAAAATCCGCTCATGCTAACGCCGTGGCCCGACGACGAATGCTCGCACGCCGTGCCGTCTCTCGCTTGTTTTCTTACGATCGCCCGGGCGACGCAACGTACTCTTCGCCTTGTTGCCGCGTGGCTGCCAGATTCTAGGAATCCCCTCGCTACTGTTTCTTACAAAAGCGTATTATTTACACCAAAATAAATCACCCAAACGGTGTATTATAATTGATAACTACAAAATAATTCCTTTGTACGATATCTCACATCTAATAAAAGAGATCAGGAATAATTTGTTAAATGAGGATTTAATATTAATGCAAAAAGAAAACATACTAACGGCAACGTGAAAGGACATTATCGCAGCATATAAAATTGATTTCCAGAAATTTATAAGGCTCGCGCCAAAACTTACGCTATACGTAATATGGCGCCATAGATGTTCATCGAAAAATGCAATATAGAGAAAGATTCTGATTCAACCTTCGTATCTATCGGAGATGCGAATCCAAACAAGGATTTAGCAGTAATGAATGAAATAATGGGAGCAATGTATGATGACGAAATGCTCAATTTGCATGCGTGCGATGACGTCACCACCGTCGAACCAATCAACGCCAAGATGAAACTGATGGAAGATTCGCCGACGCCAGCGCCAAGCCAAGCCAGGCCAACTAGCGTCGCCGCGGAGCGGTTGTCGTGCAAAAATGTGCAAAACTATGTTTTGTGAACTGTTTTCGAGTGCGACGCTCGGCAGGAGAGATTTTTAGTGACATAATAAACTGTGATACGAATCAGGTTAGTTTTCTAACAATTTGAACCCCATATAAATCCAATACCACGAAAAAATAAGTTTGTTCAGCTAGCATGTAGTATACTCGAATCACTGTGCGCCGGGCACATTAACAAGATTGTTCGGTTGCTCATCAAAAACTCGTGCACTCCTCCTATGCTCATGTATCCATACAAAGACAAAGTACCAAAAAGAATTATTCAGAATGTTCCAAGTGGTTGGGTTACAGGGATATCTGAAAATGGTTGAATGACCACTGAAACATTCTATATGAATTGGTGATAAATGACCTAAATGAAAATTCAGAGAAATTTTCATTCCCATGTATTAAGCATAAGGAATACACTCTTGCTTACTGCATACATTATTATTTAACCTTAAGAATGCGACAAGTAGCTAGAATAAAAAATAGAGAGCATTCTACGAGCAAAGAAAAAAAGAAAACAGCCAAACTGTACAACAAATAAATAAATATTTATATAATTGAAACAAAGTCTTAATGTGTGTCTATTATAATATTATCCTAAGACACTATAAAATATTTGCTTCTTAGATAAGTAGTAACCATATCTCTCTAGGATTTTCTGATAGATCGCGGATACACTTATGATAATTAATAAAGGATGAATGTATAAGGAAATTGGATTTTATTTTCTTTTCGTCTTTAAATTCAGTTAAGAGGCCTAGGAGTAAGTATTATTTATCGTCATAAAATAAGCATTTTACATAACGATAAATATTTGTTTGGTCGTTAACAGACTCTCATTTTCTCATTTTCACTTCTTTCTAATATATTAAAATTGTACAATTCCTATAATACATCCAATCCATAAGAAAATAAAAAATATCTAATATATTTATAAGTTTGTTTACATACCCAATCCACAAGGAGTTCAGCCAACATCAACAATATACAATCTGGTAAAAGGACTGCAAGACGTTCTGACTTCCATGCATATTCTTTCATTGTTTGCAGATTTACAGCGAGAAGAAGCATCGTTAAATGAAAACGTTCTCTTACGTCTGCACAAGATAGTTGAAATAGATTATTTTTGTCAAACTTCTTAAAAACGGAACCTTTCAATTCTACAAACTGAAAAAAGTTCATTTTGTGAATTACATATATTTAACATTTTTTATTTTGCCTCTTTACTTTTTCAATAAGCTCACAGTGATAACATATGAATCGTATGTGGGCAACCGGGCAATGTATTATAAATATGTACAATGTTCCATAAAAAATAATTGGTCCATTCCGTTACTTTTAATAGCTTTTAATTTTTGTAAAAAACTGGTCACATTTAGAAGTTATTTTAAAAAATTACGTTTTTAATGTATAGAAATAACACTGTGAGTGGCGCAAGGCTTTTAAAAAATGCTCCTTCAAGTCAGGCGAACATTTTCGAGCGATAGGTTTTGCCGAGAAACTTTTGGTTTACCTCGAACTGAGCAGTATTCGAGGACCCACGGACCCGATATTGTCGATGCTTTCCAGAATATATTGACGCGAAATCTCGCCAAAATCGTGCATAAGATGCAAATCCCTTGGCGTAAAAACGCGCCGATGCCAAACAAGGTGTTAACTATTTGTATGACACTAAAATTGTTCTATTTGTTTATCAATATAATACAAGTATAATACACTATTTTTTTCCTGTACCCGAGACAAGGACTTAAAAAATTATTTAACTTCTCTATCACATGTGTCTGTCATGGCTATATTTGTAATTTCAATTACTACGTTTGAAAGTACATCGTAGAATAGGACTATACTAACATTAAAAAAATACTTACATTATTGGACATCATTATAGTAAGCAGAGCTTTGTTGCTGCTGTTTATCGCTACATTCAAAGTGGTTGCTTGAAACAGCACCAATATGCTATGTAATACTTTAACAGTAAAAAATGTAAAAGAAAATATGTGTCTTGTCGCTGTCGTGTGCCCTCTCGCTAATTTTCATTTTTTTTGCACTCGCCGCGGTAACTAACAAGAAAGAAGTAGTCTATCTACCGGGCGATAGAAGTGTACTTGTAACGAAACGTGGGACCCGGACTTATAACGGGACAACACTGTACAGGAGTGTCTGTTTAACAGAAACGTTCCAGACCTCACAAACTGGATCTGAATTACCCCTACCACAACATTTGTTGATTTAAGGGAGGATTGCGCCTTGTTGGGCCGAAAATAGGTAATTCTTTATGAAGTTTTGGTATAAAAACAGTTCGACAAATTAATTTGTGGTTTGGCAGAGAGAGAGAGAGAGAGAGAGAGAGAGAGAGAGAGAGAGAGAGAGAGAGAGAGAGAGAGAGAGAGAGAGAAAGAGAGAGAGAGAGAGAGAGAGAGAGAGAGAGAGAGAGCGTTGAAAAATAATCGGGTGACCCTGGCTTGACGAAAAGTACTGTAAGGGTTATCCGAAACCCAAATAGAAAAAGAGATTATTACAGTATACGAATGTGGCTATGAGTAATCCTGTTTTATGCATGAACTATGTTGTACTACTTCATCAATTCTATTACAGTTTCTGTTTTATCACATTTAAATTCACTGATTATAAACTAATTACTTAATATTTAAATAAAAAAGGATACAAACATAAGTAAAGGCAAACAGTAAATGTGGAAGAGTACCCAAATGCTGAGCTCCCGTTTGCGTCTTGTATCTAGGTTCTGTAGCAGTCCACAAAAGAGCATCTATCGTGTCTTGACCAAAAGCACTGAATAATCTATCGCCAACTTCCAGCATATTATAAAATATGTACAGTTTTATTACTGATTGACTTTTTACCAAATGATACATCATAGAAGTGTCAACTTTCCATGTGGCTATCCAGCAGCCAATCACAACGATTCCCTTTAAAAGGTCGCAAATCTCTGCTGGCCTTAGATGTTTCTTCCCAAACTTTAGATTATGCCTCTTCTTCCTAAATGAAACATTAATTTTATATTGAATGTGGTCTGCTTAATATGACCTTCATTGAATTAATTGTTTATGTTGAGTCCCGCATAATGATAGGAGCGAGGCGACAGGTTAATAGCATACGGAAGGCGTAATACCGGATGTAACAATCTAACGAGCGAAACCTAAGAAAAATGTAATGTTTTGGGGGCGAAATTGAAATCGAAAATTCAGCGGTAGCTGTAGACGGCAGCCTTAAATATCCCATGGCAACTAATGAAAATTTAAATGTCTGCGTGAACGGGAAATTTGAGTTTTATTTTTAATTTTCATCACACGTTTTAGTGCAAGAAATCTGATTTTTTTTTTGGTGGTCTAATTCTGTACTTTCTGTGAGTTCTGTGCGTAAAACAATGGATTTTAGCGAAGGGGCAGGTCTGATGAAAATTAACGATACCCTTCAATTTTGGATAAAGTGATAAAGAAGAGATTTTCGTCGCAGCTTCTCTGAGGTGAGTGATGCCGTGCGATAGTGATTACGAATACTACCGCACGACCCCTCACTTGAGTTGTCCCGCATGTATAACTACACGCGGATTGCCTGCTTTTAGGCACATATTTAAACTATAGGTATAATTGGTCTTCGGAATTCGAAAGCTATTCGAATTATGTATACTTAAAAATAACCTGCAGAAGGTCGTATTTGGACACATTTTCGTCAGAAAAATCTCGTCTATCCATTGCTAATACTCTCACGAAGATTTAATAAGGTATACAAGTTTTGAATTTTCATTAATATTGGCATGTGAACAATGCACAAGGCGAGTTGGACAGAGTTTTCCCGGAAAAATCGATCGTTTGGAAAGATAACACCAATTTGAAGGGTCACTTCTTAAGACTTTGTGCCATTGAAAGTCACTACAGTCAATAGTGATTGACGCATTTGAACGTAATGAAACAATCAGATGATAAAAACAGTATGCATATATCTTACATTTTACGTGTAATATTAACTTACCCTAGACAGCGCCAAAGAGGTCTTGTTACAACCGTCCACAGAGCCATTATGAATCTTATTGGTAAAAATGTATATACAAAGAGGAAGGAATCTGCACACTGTAATAGAAAATTATTATTTTTATTGTGTATTTAAGTTCACCTTCAGTTTGTACAGTATAATTTGCCGTGTTATGCCAATACACAATATTTAGTAGGTACCATACTCGTTCGTGGTTTCTCATACTCATAGATAAAATATTGCTTCAAAAGAAACATTGTTCCGCCTCCGATGGGGTGTAATAGTGGGAATTAAGGCCCCAACTCGGACTAGATAGCGCACGATCATTCGGCGAATAACCGTTGCATGTGAAAAGACCCCGAGACGCTCAAAACAGCACCAAATTTTACGAATTTTTTTATGATATTATGAGGTTGAGAATTAGTTCTATACTTCTTATGTTTAAGACAGGGTTGATTATACTCCGATTTCCCGAAGAAGGCGCCTGGGCGGCCCGTAGGAGGGATAATAATTATAGGTACTTCTATACTTTACTAGTATAATTAATAATTACCCATCAAAAATTAAAATAAATGAATCTATTATAATCATTTATTTAGTCACAATTATATTTATTATATGTAAACTAATTTTTGTATACGTAAACTATTTAATAGTGCAATTGTGCATTTACTATTCGAGATTAGTCATAATGACAAACCGTCGACCGCCAGTGACCGTCACAGCAATGAATGTGTTAATTGTAATTTCATTTCTAATCCATTTCTAGTCCAAAGTTTTTCTTTGTTCAGCGCCCCCTTTTTGCGAATTATCTCTATTATCAAAATGTCCAAGTGTAGTGCGTGCAATTTTTGAATTTTAAAAAATTAGATTGAAAATAAAGCAAATGAAATAACTAGAAACTTAAATTTTAAAGCTACTTACGAAAATAAAGCAACAAGGCGGAATTACACACAATCAAATACAAAATATTAAACAATAGTCATTAAGGGGGTATTCGCTCGAAAAGTTTTTATCAATTTTTTTCCCTCCAAAATAAACGTTCTAAAAAGTTCTGGTTTTGTACATTTGTTATAGAAATATTTTACCAACACTTTCACGCCGTTACATCAAAAAGTGACAAATATTTATTATGTTAGAGATGTTTATGTACGATCACTTTCAAAAATTCCTCCTTTACGGTTAACATGATTGTGCCCATTGTATTCATCTGAAATAAAAAAAACTACTTTTATTCTATTCAGTACACTTGCCTTAATCGCCCGTACCACAGTCATTCATTAATATCGAAGAGAAAATTTATGTAACCAAATTTTTTCACTTTGGCCTGTTAGCCCGTTATATGTATATACAAGATATATGTACATATATACAATAGGGTGGACCTTAGTTACTGTTGTCGAAAAATAATTTTGAGATTTTTAGCGGGGACACACCTATAATTGTGCCATCGGGAGAAAAAAATGTGTGCAAAATTTGAAATCGATCGGAGAACAGGAAATCGTGCCTCATCGAATTTGAATTTTTTTTTATTTTTGTAAATCTTTTTTTTCAAAACTTTGTTTCCTTTTTAAAAAACCAATTTTACGAAAACTGAGGGTGATGGCGAAGAACGGTTTGCGAATTCATATTAAGCGCACGAAAATCTATAAGAAACGGGTATTGAATGTTACAAGTCCAGATGGCTGTTGAATAGTTACAATTAAACTCTTGCATGAGTTTGACTGCTCGTTCGGCCGAATCGTTTACTGCTGAATTATTTACTATATTTAATGCAATATTATAATTGAGATCATTTTCCGATTCTAGAGAATCCATATTTATAAAATCTGTTAGAACAGTGTACTCTTAATGGAAGTATTGGTTATTTCATTAAAATTTTGAAATCTGTTATTTATAAATATATGAAAAAATTTCTTCGACAAAAGTTGTACTCTTTGACAAGGTAAAAATAATGCCGACGAAAAAACTTTTTTCTGAAGACAAATTTATGAGATTTCAGGGTTATGATTTTTTTAAGTAATCTTATACATACTTTGATTCTATACTGTTACAGAGCATAAAAGTACAAATTAAATGTTATATAAATATGTATATTAACGAGATGCTACAATGGAGAAAAATAAGTTGCAAAAATAAAAAAATTCCAAATGCAATGAGGCACGGTTTCCCGACTTTCGATCGATTTCAAATTTTGCACACATTATTTTTTTCTGTCTTGAAAAAGATTTGAAAGTCGAAAAGTAGGGTCCATCCTAACGTACAATGGGAAGTTAATCAGTTCGTTAGTTTCTGAGAAATCATGCTAACCAATTTGAAAAATGTAATTTCAAGAAACACGCGTTTGAAGTTAATCGTCAAATTAATCCGCTATTCGCACGTTTAAATAACTTCAAACCTGTGTAACCTAGTTAACATTTCGAATTTAAATTGTTTTTCAACAGAATACTCAAGAACCTTCATATCAACAGAGAATATATGTAAAAATCCATTTGTCGAGCGAATATCCCCCTTAATAAGAAGTCCAGGCCGAGTGTGACACTAGTAATTTGTCTAGATTTGGCTCTATTTTTATCAGCAGCATTCTTAAATCTCCGCGCTCATCTACACTCTACCAGCTGTTACTCTGACTTGGCCGCGTCTTTGAGCCATGGCAACGGCGAACAATGGTGGGGAAGGACGACTTTTGCCTCGCAGGAGGCAAGTTGGACAGCGCTGCTATAACTCGCTCTCGCCTTCGTAGGAGAGGAGTGAGTCAAAAGTTTTGGGGATAGCGCTGAGCGTTTAACAGGCGCTGTGGGTGCAATATTGGCGAGGAATATGTAGTAGTAGGATTGGCTCACTATGGCGAGTAGCGACGTGTGTTACCAACGACGTTGCGAAATATGTATGTAGTTTACCACGGCCAACCAGCATCACCGGGAAATAGGCCGTCAACGCTGGTTCGCCGTAACCTCACTTGGCTTGGCTTGCCGCTGACGTTGGTTCGTTTCCCATCTTGGCGTTGATTGGTTTAACGTCACTGCGTCATCACGCGTCTGCCCCCCCCCCCACTGCGAATAGTTTGCCCACGAAACAGATCTCTGCAACGGAACCCATTTCCCGGCAACGCTGAATGCACATGTCATGTTCAGTAGCGTCATAGTTGCGTCTTTAGCATCGCGCGGTATCCCTGACAACGCGGGCGAAAGTGGGAGAACTCCACAGACCACGCATGTGCTGGCTTGGACGCGGCTGCTCTAAACTCCAAATCATGTTCACAAAATACTGCATAAATGTCCGCGACAAAAAAAAAGGCCAACCATGTGAAGTTGACCACTATCAAACGCTAGCGGCCACAATTTTTTTAGCATCATGTACATGTGTACATAACACACTTAGGTAAGGTATAAACCGTATAAACTAGGATTTCTATCGGCCATAAAAATGAAATCGCTTTTATCAATGGCTGCACTACAATTTCAGTTAATTGTCGTCAGGTATTAAGTGTGCAAATTAATTCGGTGCCTTTAAATAGAATCGATTATAACTTCGGTTTGAATTCGAATATCTTCCCGTCGTTTGCGATATCATGTACAGGATGTATAACAAGTAATGGTCACTGCTTTCAGGGATGAATCTACACCTTTGGATCGGTGGTCATTGGTAAAAAAATCTTTCCGCAAAATTGTTTAAAACATTGAAAATCGTATCACAAAATCGTATCGAAAATCACTGTTTCGGGAGCCTCATATAGTAGAAAAGACTCGCTCCCGTTTAGCTCGGGTGTTTCCACGGATTGATATGATTATAATTTCGCCTTTGTCTTTTTAAACGCGAGGAGGAAAGGGTATGAGTGTGAGTGAGAGGAAACGAGAGCCACTGCTTGTTGAGTGGCTCTACACACTCTAAATACACTAGTTTACACCCATTTTGCACAGCAAACGCCACTATTTTTTCACTTATGTAAAATGGCCTGCTGTTTCCGAAAATAAGGTCTAATAAATTTTCTATGGATACGTTTTCGAGAACTTTCTACCGGTGTATAAAAAAGGTGGTCTCACTTCATTGCGAACATGTCGTGTTGCGAATATGGTAAAAAGTTCACCTGTCAATATTTCGATAACGCATCTTAGAAATTTTTTTAGATTTTATTTTCGGAATCAGCGGCCCATTTCACATAAGAAAAAAATAGTGGCATCTGCTGCGCAATTTTTTGTAAACTAGTGTTATTGTATAAACATTAACAATTTTTTGCGTCAAACAGTTCGTTTACGGCACATGAATTTTCTTCTTATCATTGAGCAGGGCACATTGATGTTAAAAAATTTAACATTAATTTAGCGGAAAGTTTTTTCACAAATATCCCTCAATCAAAGCCATAGATTTATCTCTGGAAGCAGTAACCATTACCTTTTATACAACCCTGTATATACAAGAACATCATTTCAAAAGCTACGTTATTAAAAAAACCAAACAATATTTATATTTTAATGAAATATAATATTCAGAAAATTTCCTTACTTGTAAGAAGCCATAGGCCATAAATTTTTCAACTTCTCTTGGAATTTTCATAAAGGAGTAAATTTTCTCCCTTCTTGCAGAAAATCTTTCCTCGTCATGTTCCAATTGGTACCCCCTTGTTAACTCTGTCCTTAGAAATTGTGCAAGCGACACGCCTGTAACAGTAATTAAAATTTGTGTTTATTAGTGACTAAAACAACAATTGATAAGGGAATGAGAAAATAGTAATTCTTATATTCAATTATGTTTCTATGTGTATGTATATGTATGTACATGTAAACGTTAAACCGTTCAATGTTTAGTTATTTTGAATAAATACAGCTTACATACTGTACCCTCAAAATTAAATGTATTTAATAAGGATTAATGTCTTTAGTTGAAATGTATACAGATAAATTCTCAAATTATAGACGATTACAAAAGATTATTCTTATAGAAGTTGCGTAATTTATACGACGGAATGCAACATTAAATTTAAAAGTTTTTAAATAAAATATAATTAAGACACTTTCACGATTAATGATCATCAGTATAAGATTTAATCGTACTCTTCAACTTACATTATCAAACTACTAAAAATTGTCACTACATACTAAAAGATATTTACATTTTCAGAATAACTCATTTACTTAGCCAATTCGGGAAACAACTAAAGACATCGATATTAACAAATATAGCTCTGCAGGTCAATTCAATAATTTTTGAGATGCATTAAAAAACAAGCTGATGAGAACTTGATATTCCGTCATTGATAGAAATGAATAATTAACCAAAAGTAAGTAGTAATAATAGTAAGATATAGTTTTATTAATATTTCGTACTTCTTACTTCTTATATGAACAAGTTTTTTATATCCTGACCGTTTAAAAATGAATTACACACATACACTTGAAACTATTATCTTTATAAAAGGGGCAAAACTCTACCCATTAAATTACTTTGAGAAACCATGAATAGTAGCGCAGCTACAAAAAATACTTGTGTAATATAATAATCAAATATATATTGACAATATGTACCTTCACAGAACAAATAGCAACGAAATGTAAATACATACCTTGCCTGTTTCTTTCACGTTTCTCATTGTCAGTACGAAACTGTCCTTTCACATTTTCAATTTTACTTTTATGAATATCAGATTGTTTCGTTGACTTCAAACGTAAGTACGTTATTTTGCTGGTTTGCCAATTTTCATCGATACTCATCGCTTACACTCATTCCTCTTCTTGTCACAATATAACCTGAAATCTACTGTTTTATCACTACCGATGTTATTCTCTTTCTTCCCGAAATATTGTTCGATGTTTCAAGTTTCTGTCCTTGCTTCGTCTTCAAAGATACTATTTACGTATGCGTTTAATTTATCATATCCACCTTTAGCTGTTACATAAACCAAAACATCACATAAAAACGCAAATACGTAGATAAGCATTATCCGGAAGATGACCAGAAGAGTTTTCTTTATCATATTTCTAGAAGTGTTATTTCCTCGTCAATTTCCTCACAGTAATGTTATCGTCAATTTTACAGTTAATTAATGTTACATTAGCTGATAATAATATTCAATGAATAATCTTTAAAAAAATATGAGTTTTATATTGAACAGTATTTGAAACATTTAATAACTTGACGATTACTACGTTTTAATTATTTTAATTTAAGGAGTCGGTATAGTCTAACAAGGGGAGGACACCGGTGTGTAAATCGCGTTTAGAATGACAACAAATGACATTAGGCGTAAGGTATAGTACAACCTTAGTGTTACAGAATCCTAATGGATTTTGTCTAAATTTCTGTACGTATAATGTAAATAGTTCAGTCATAAGTGTGCAGAGGGGGGGGGGGGGGGGTGCAACAGAGGCAGTTGCCTCTTTTTCCTTTCAATGACGTTCGTTTTGCGGATTTTGCTCAACGCCCGAGTATAAAAGTTTGTGACAGAAAGACTACAGATTTGATATAGGATTTATTATATTCGATGATGAAAGCAGACTGACAGCAGAAAGCTAACAGATTGTACTGCCTTAACCTGCGAGCAGATTGACGGCAGGGTCTGGTGATACAATTTAACAGCAGAAATCGAGCAGATTCTGTGCAACGCGATTTGGGGGCAGATAGGCAGCAGAAATCAAGCAGATCCCGTTGACATAGCCTGCGAACAGTTTGGCGGCAAATACTGCGGAGAATCTGCTGGTACAATTTAATGTCAGAAATCGAGCAGACCCTGCGCACCGCGATCTGACGGACCATGCGGAAGTCACAAATCGGCGGGAAGTTTGCTGCTGAACCCACTTTTCGATCAATGTTGTGGAATCCAATTGGTAGATATTATTCCTTCGCCCAATAGGAAAAATTACTTGCTCTTATTATTTCCGGTTTCGGTCACTAATGGCGTTGACCAATAAAAAACGGTGACACATTTTCCGATCACTACAGCAATAAATTGTATTTCTGCGTCGGTCATTATAACTAGTTCGCGTACCGACCGTTAGTGTCGCAGGCTAATTTTATTCCCAATTGTTGGATGGTCTTATGTAAAGTTCCGAAGGTGTTACACTTTTATATTCTAATTATTCCTGGTTGGTGTTACACGATGTTATCAAAGCGTATTCAAGTGATGTATAGCAATGTGTTTATTTTGAAATATTGTCGTTATTTTATTGGGTTAGATAGTGTGTACTGATTTAATTACTACAAGAAAAATTGTTAATGTAACCATGGCAATTTTATCTATCGGTAAAATACAAGATTTCTATGTGTGGAATGTAATAATATCGGCAATTGTTTTTACACTAATTGCATTTATTGCATTTGTTTTTAAAAGGTTAGTAATAATATAAAACTTTATATACGTTTGGAAATACTTTTCTCTTTAAATCAAAGAGCAGCACCGCGAAAAGAACTTTGAATAATATTATTATTATTAGTATGTGTGTGTGTGTGTGTGTAAAATTTAATTTATTAAGAATGAAGAAATAACAATTCTATCTTTCCCGAACGCGTTTTAGCATTATATGGCTACTTATTGTGTGCTGTCTATATATAACGAGTATTTTTTATGGACTTACAACATTACAATACATCAGTGTGGGACTAGTGAATTTAAATGCTATAAGTGACACACTTAATCCAACCTATGAAATTAAAGATCCATGTAGTGTATGTAGCAAGAATAGCTGCAGGAGACATAAATTGCTACCACATTCAACTAAAGTGAAAATACCGAAGGATTTTGACCACGCTTTGGAACAAGTAATTATGTTTCTATTTTCATATTCATATTATAATTTTGCATTTTAAAGGATATATTTCATTCTTGCGTGCTGTAACGGGAAATTCTCGTGTAACAATACCCAAAATTTATGATTTTTTTTTTTAAAAAACTATTGTTAGTATTGCATTAAATTAAAAAAAAGTAAAAAAAATATTTTCTGCAAGTATTAAGATGCCTTCTTATATCCCCAAAAAGTTTAATCTAATATGACCAATATTTAAAAAAACAAACTTAAATATCAGTTACTTTTGGGGCTGTTAGACGAAAATCCCCCCTTAACAACATGTTATTTGTATTTTTAATTTACGTCTCCTGGAATCTATGATTGAATAAACGAATATAATTTATTTTTACAGCTTCTGGAAGATTTGTTACAAAAATATGTTTGTGCATGGTACTCAGATTTCTCAAACAATGAAGCATTTGTGCACCAACTACGCTTAGCTACGGCTACGGCATCAAAAAATATTACACTACGTTTGTTGCGCACGGATGTGGCAAACGTCATCTTTAGCCAGTTAATACCATTGATTTTGCAACATGCTCAAGATTGGAAAAAATTTCGCACGAAAATAAAAGATATTTCTGATGCATCTGAATTTCGAAGTCATGTGAAGAGTTACTTCGGTCACAAGATTCATCCAGCGGCTTATTCGCGTGAAGCTGAGTTAAATTATCTCCGAGGACTGGTTACCGTTGTTGTACCGTACTTACTTCCTACTATGCACGTATCTACTAACAACAAGGTAAGTTGTGATTTATTCTTTATCAATTTTACTATACTTGGACAGAGGTGATAACACATGAGCAAGTAATCTTCCTTGACTCGTCGAGCGAGCAATATCAGCATCACATTTAACACTCCTCACGGTTATCTCTGTATATATTAAACGAGTTCGAAGTCAAGCTTAAACTGTGAAGCATATTGAGTGTTTCTGAAGCAGGGTTGCCGGGAGAACTCCCTACTGTAGGCAGAAGGTGACGTCACATTGAGCTATATAGACTGTGGTAAAAAGAGATATTTATATTTTGGTTATAAGATATACATGGTTATCAATTATATTGCTGAAACCACATGTCGTCCACGTCCATATCGTTCAATTCGGGCCAAAAGAAATTGGTTATCATCGATCTGTAGCGCTCGCCGTTGACGGTGATAGCCTCACCAACGTCGTTTTGGAAAAAGTACCGACCAATGACGCCGCCGGTCCCAAAATTCGTACCGAACAGTAACTTTTTGTGGATATATTGCCACCTGGTGAACCTCGCGTGGGTTGGCGTCGTCCCATATATGGCAAAAATTTTGTATGCTTTGCGGGGATTTGGCGAGTTGCCCCTGAACTTCGAATGTATAAGCATGTTTCCACGAGAAAGTATAATTCAATTCATTCCAGAGAAATTGAACAACTGGCTCGTTCCTTATATAAATCGGGGCGAATAATCAACGGCTGCCCCCTAGAATTTCAGCTAAGGCAGCCTTACTAAATCCTAGTACATAGACGAAGTATTCGATGCAGCTTTACAAGTTGAAAGACGAGAAAAAATGACGTCCGGGTTATTATGTAACGAGACATACGCATATGCGCCCTGGCTCGACCTCTATCCTCGTACGATCGTCCTGTAATGGACGACCATCCGAGGTCTGAATGATGAAAACCGCGCAACAAAAGGGATCTCGAAGAACCCCGGTCCTCGTATTCTGCGTATACATGAATGCGTCACCGCGACTTATATTTTGCGATTCGGCACCACCACGAAATCCCATGACTCTTGTAACTAGGGAATGCGAACACTGTAGGCACACGGCGCTCATAGACCATTTGTTCCGCAACGGAAACGGGAGAAACGTCGAAATTATAGACAGTCGGACCCGGCAAATCACCCACCCAAAGACGCGAGCATTTAAACTACCAAGGCGCCCGTCTGTTCGTCCGAAACAGGGCAGGCGGATACTTCTCGCCGGTACGAAAGCAGGTAGACCTTCCAGCGCGAAGCACAGTCTCGTGCCTCAGACAGACACCCTCCACTCGCATCCGGGTCAAGTCCAGGGAATTGGCGGACGGTGAGGGAGAATTTATAAGCCAAATAAAAGATAATACTTGATTTAACCTAACACATATTTTCATTTCAGGAGGGAAGCCACTGTGACGGTCGAAAATAAACGCTATTTTCAAGACATTCTTTTATAATGAAATGTAACTTTCTACAACAAATCTTTATTTCCAACTGAAAATACATATATTTAACTAACATGTTATGCTCTCAGATTGAAAAAAAATTCGGTAGTATGGCCACAGCATACGATAACGTTAGGCTCTGCAAAAAAACAATTACAAAACGGGCGCACGTGTAACTTTCCAACATTTGCTCCTAATTGCACTAAGAAAAAACACCAACAAAAAAATCGGAAAAAAATTTTCACAGTGGCTTTCCCCCTTAAACAATTATATTTTATCACATTTTTTTAATTTTAGGTCATACTCCGTGAAATTCTGGCGAATTGGATTCTCTTACCCGCAATCGATGCAATTGCTGATCCAGAAAATATAAATGCATTAGTAATGTTAGCAACTCATCGCGACGGTTCAGTTTCCAATTATATACGTACAGTTAATGTGCCGATGCTGCAGTGCTGGATGACGATTCCGACGGCACCAAAAATTACACACAATCATTTGAAGCCCTCATTAGACGAAGTTTTAAATGACCCTCGATTGTTATATAAGTTCATGCAACATATCAAAGAGTCTGGACCTATGAATCTTTTTCAATTCTGCTTAGATATTGGTAAATATTTACATTACCCTAATTATACGAACAATAATTCTTTTATCCTTAGTATTATGATATTCATTATAAAATTTAAACATACTGAACGCAGTATTTCGTCCTAGAAAGTGATTGTAAATGTGTAATATGGGATATTGTCTGCGTGATTGACATACAGAATTACATGACGTAAATTATTTTTCGTAAGTTCAGTTTACAGGCAAAATAGAGCTGCACTTTTTATATGTATGTAGCATATTGTTATCGACAAAAAATTAATTTTTCAAATTCGTCAATAATTAGGGCAATGTAGGATATAATGTATGAACAATGATTATGGTATACATTTCCAAATGCCGTTATATTCAGTTCTCTAACATATTCTATTTTCTGAATATTATTATGTTTATTTATATTTAGATGATCTCAGTAAGCGTATGCTAAATCCAGATATGAGCGCGAAAGCAGAAAGTACTTTATATAGTGACATTCAAAACATGTACTTAACGTACCTCGATTCTAATGGCCCAGAGTATTTACATTTACCAGACGATATATCAACGGGCATAAAACGAAGTAAGTATTCATAGCTTCTATGTTTTTTACGTGAGGAAATCCGCATCGAGCGTCTCGGCCCCCTAGAGAAAGGACCTAGAGAGTGTCAGACTGTTACTGACTAAAACGCCATGGTGAAAGTCTCGCATATAGGGGCGCATCGTGAGAACCGTGTTAGGTTCTCAAATTTTTCAACCCGTTAATTTGGAAGAGACCATACTAAAATATTCGAAGCTCGGGCATCACTGCTGTCCAGCTAGCAGCTCTCCGAACCCCGGGACGGTGCATGATTGTAGTAGAATGCGTCCGTGAGGCGCTGTTGCCAATTTACCTGTTCGCGCGAGCGCGGGTTGCAGGATAAAACGCTGACCCTGTACATTCGCGAATGCCCCGAGGCAACGCAGTCGCTTCGAGCTTCCGACTCTTTAGGCCCCAACACAGTCCCCGGAAAACCCCGGTTTATGACATCCCCAAGCGTCAGGCCCCCCTTGACGACAGCTAAATGACCGCTTGGCTGCGAATAATATTAACAGCTCTGTCACTATGTGTGTGAGCGCTCTGAAAAGGTGGGTCAAAATGGACACAGGCGCAGAATACGCAGGGTTAAGGTGTTCTCTTCTAATTTTCATGCCTGGATGAACTCCATCTTGTTCTTGAAGATCAACTAGATGTTCTAAAAACCTCCATGAAATTAAATTATTATTGGCATCGTACATATCTCGTTTAGCTACAGTATTTCGGATTAATTTAAGGACATGACAACCATCACAAATTATATATATTGGTTTTTTGGATATAGGATGATAAAAGTGTGCTTCTATTGGATTATCATCTGAAATTTCTGCTCCTAGAGGGTGAAAACGAACTCCATAAATCGTATCCTTGCGTGTAGGGGTGAAAGGCCGTACTGGTAGTTCTCTTCTATATCTTTTCCTCCAGTAGTAACAAATTTTTTTTGAACATTTTTGGTAAATGTTACACGTGGAACTCGATTTAGTATCTGCTAAATATTGAACAACTTTTCCATCTAACATTGTCAAGTGTAGTTTATGAGACACCGATATTTCTTTTCCATGGATTGATATTTATGTTCAAAATTTGTCATAATTCTGTCAGAACATCCCCACTTTTCTTTAAAAGAGCAAAAATAATGCAGGATAGGTGCTTCGTCCACAATGTCTACATCATAAGTATGAAATTTAAATAATATATTTTTGATACCTGATAAATGTTACACATTACATTATTTATCATTTAATGATAATGATTTCAGTTCTCGAAAAAGGATCCAAAAAAATTCAAGAGTTAAGAACGTCTCGACCATTTTACCAAGCACATCAGGAAGCTCATGCCTTATTAGAATCCACGTGCCTACCATCATTTCATCACAGTTTCCAAGTAAGAAAGTAACGGTTTAATTACTTTTTTATGTTGCACATACAACATTAACTATTATCTATTTCTGATATTACAGCTATACGATTTACTATGCGGACAACGAGTATCAAATTGTGCTAAAAAAACTCCCCTCGCAAGGTGAGTATTCTGATCTTTTACAATTAAAATCTACTAAATAGAATAACTGAGGTCGGATTCGGGTCGATAATCAGCCACCACCATTTGACTTCGTGGATTTGTCATATGACTGCAAAAAATGACCGACTTGACGAGGAATGACCCTATTGTTCTTCTGAGCGGATCATTAGTGGCAGCTTTAACCTCTCCAATCGGTCGTCAAATTACGTGTTACTGCTCGATCTAAAAGTTCTGCTTCCTACATTACACATACTCAGGGATCGGCGGACTCGGGCTGTCCCTAGACACCTACAGGAGCGCTGGTAATGTGTGCGTGAATCAGCGTGGACTCGCTGCTAGCGTAGCTTCGGCAGACTCGAGCTACGCGTAGCCGGAGTCCATCGCAGCGTCCGCAGCTATTGGTCAGAGGCTTGGCTTGGCGCTGGCATCGGTACATTCGAGACGTCACATTCGCCTCGCGTTGTCGCCACTTGGCTGGTTTCGCGCTGGCGTCAATTCACGCACACATACCACCGCTCCTGTAGGTGTCTGGGGACAGCCCGAGTCCGCCGATCCCTGCACATACTTCCTATGTGAATAAAAAATTTCATTTAGTGTGGTAATTTTTTTGCTAATAGCGCGTATTATTTATATTTGCAGCATTACTGGTGGAGCGACAAATACATCAATGAAAATTGGAAGTCCATTGCCAAGGATTGATGGAGTCTTGCGAGCATCAGCAATTGACGGAATGCCTTTCCAAGACATGTATCAGGGCGAAGAAATAGATTATCCTTTACGTTCGTACAGTGAAATTAAAGGCGCATATGATAATGTTCCCAGAGATCTAACAATGTGGCGAATTAATATTCCACACATTGACACTGGAGATAATCAAACTCTTTATATGATTGCCGTGAATAATGTCGCGGAAAGAAAATCTTGGACTGTCTTACGCCGCGATCAAGATTTTTATGCTCTAAGAACACGGCTAGCAGAGTTTCACGGTGATAAAGAATTGAGTGATTCGCCGTTACCTTCACGAAAAAACCCACACTCTTCCGGTGCTATTAATAGGCAACGATACGAAGATTTTCTAGGAAAGTTACTTTCAAAGCCAGTGCTTAGGAGCAGCGAACTTCTATACAATTTTTTGACAATTCCAAATTTAAAACTATACTACACGAACTATAGTACACCGGACATTGGGATTCTTTATCAAAATATGGCATATAAGCTGCGAAAAGAAAAAGGACAGAATCTGGACAAATTTATGACAATATTTCTGGTATCTACTAATGTCAAGAGTGATTATGCGGATGTTGGAATTGAATTATCAGGCGAAGCAAATATCAATGAAATAGAGAAAAAGGTGCATCGGAGTCTTACATCGGGTATATTTGGCGACAATCTGAATTTGGATATCAAGTGTCGGACCACATCTGAAGCATTATCGGAACGGTCTCACGTGAAAGGTGCCTGCTTTTGTATTGCAGATGCTGGTAGGTTTTCCATTTTCTATGTACTGTTTGCTTTCACTCTTCTCATATTTTTATGTCGTGAATGTTCATTTAAAAAGTAAAATTAAACTTAACATTTTCCTTGCGCTGCTATCTGTTACTTCGCTTTTTACTCGCTTAATACATATTCTTTTGTTTTGAGCTTCTGCTAGTATTTATGGTTAATTATTCTTAATGTTTCTATAATATTCGCTTAAATCATAAATTATATAAAAAGTATTTATAATGAGTCTGCGTGGTAATATAGGATAGCTTTGTGATAATGTAGATTGATTCTATTTTACCGATAGTCCGTATTTAGCGGTTCGAGTCCCCGTGGGACGTTACACATTCATACACATACTAAACACACAAACAAACAGAGGATCGAAGCAGAATAAAATCTTTTAAAAATGGTATCAATCAATTCTTCTTGACGAAGTTTTCTAGTGGTGTATAACAATCGCTGCACGCTCGTAGGTCTGTAATCCCCTCTGCGACTTAATATTGTCCTTTCGTTCGAGATGTCGGCACCATCGTAATTTCTGAAAGAAGATGCCAAATGCGAAAAGGGAGCTGAATACCATATCGTTTCTTTAATGGAAGGGCTTATCTTCCTAGCATAATTCTTATAACGGGACAAAACTGTACAAAGCAAACTCCGAGCTTGGTTTCTTTTTCAAGCATAATCAATCAGCAATTCTCCGACAATAATTTATTCATGTATAATGTCAATTTTATGTACAATGAAAATCTAATAATCTTAATTTTTCTGTTTTTCATTTCAGTCGACAAACTATTACTCGTGCCTCCAGCAATTTCACGAGTGATTTGGATGCTTGCTTTGTCAATTCGTGCAAAAGTAGATCCATTTGTTAACGTTCTGCTGTACAACGTATTAGCAAAGCTTTTAAGTAGTGGTCGCGCGGCAACTGCAGTGAAACTTTTGCATACAAAGGTTATGGGTGATAAAAGGTTTATGCACGAAACGACGTCTGAAGAAACTCACCGAAATTATTATGAGAACGCCAAAAAAGGATTATATAATTTATTGCCTTATTGGTTAATAGGACTTTATAAACCATGGTCTGAGCTAATGAATTCTGTCCTAGATTCTGTGCAACACGCGCCACTCAATAAACATACTGCATATATTCTTTTAGATCAAATTTTGATAAGTCTATTTCCTGAACTGACAGTTGAAATTATGGAAAAACATTAGGTATATTTATGTAGCTATAATAATAATGTACAGGGTGTAAAAAAAATATTTGTTGTGGCTTTCAGGGGTGAGTAAACACCTCTGGATCAATAGACATTGCTACAAGGGCTGTCCGCAACATTGTTTATATATTTATGACATTTAAACTAATTTTAATTTTTTTACATCAATCTATTCAGCGATTGAAAAAAGAAAAAGTTTAAAAGAACCATATGTAGCATGTTTAGTCGGAAAAAATTGTTAAAGATTTCGCAACGAATTAATTCTGTACAGCAGTGATTCTGAACACGGGGACGCGTTCCTCCTGAGGGTACGCCGGGAGAACTCGGAAGTCAATAGATCTATAATTGTAAGATATTGCCACGCTGTGCGTTCCTGGCTTAGAGCATATAAACATGGAGGAAGCATGCAATAGGCAAAAATGTAGACGGCGATAGAAAGAGAAACATATACAGGAGGGTACTATAGTGATATGTGGATATAATATGGATTTACTGTACTTATTTAAGTGTAATTTATGTATATGATCTATAAGTGTTATAAACAAAATATTTGTGTAGTTTTAAAATTGCAAAAATAGAACAATACGGTGAGTCTTATAACGATCATAACCTTCATTTGAGTAGACAATTTTATTTGTATTTGTATTAATAAATATGAAACTGTAATGAAGCAGTACCACCTATGGACAGTATGTTTTTGATATACCTTTACAGATGCGAGGCAAGTGTTGTGTACCCAAATGCAATAGCAATTAGGCAACACGTGATGCAAAATATTCCCCTGTTTTTCGCTTTCTTCGAGATGAATGGTTAAAGGAAAAGTGCATAAAAAATATACAAGAAAAAGTTCGGAACCCAGTAAATGGGTCTATTGTTTGTCAACAGGCTTTTATTAAATAGTATATAAAATATCTTATAAACATCAGTAGTTTAATCGGACTGATGTTTCTTTTGTACGAGGTGATGTCAATTTTTTTTTTTTTTTTTTTTTTTTACATGGAGGAAATCCCCACGGATACCCTCCGCCCGCGGGGGCGGGCCGAGGGTTATGTGGGACTCGAACCCACTAAAACCTCCACGGTGGTCATTCTCTTGTGCGGAGTTGCGCGCCTGAGGGGCGGGACTTGACGCGGGAACAAACTCAGCGATTCGTCCGCTTGCCCTCCGCTCCTGCGCACAATGCAACTCCGCACGAGACAGCCCCGTATCGGGATCTTACCTGGGAGGGGTGCCACATCCTCCCCCCCAATTCTGCGTTGGCGACGCGTGGCGGACCACACGCCAGCGTCGCCTCTTCCGGGGTCGCTGTTGCTAGGGTGAGCGGAGCCCCCCGGCACCCCCACCCTGCGACCGAGACAGGTTCCGGCCTGTACTACAGATGGCCGTGACTGTAACTATGGCCGAAGGCCCGTTTCACACTCATATCAAGCTCATATGAAGTTGCAATTCTTTAATCATTGCAATGCTCATGGACCCTCGCATTAAGGATCGATTATTGGCGGGAGAGAAAAAAGAAGCGGCTCACAATTTACTGCATCCAATTGCAACCGAGTACCTCGATGTAAGCGAGGAGCATGCGACAAGTATATCATCAAACCAACCGTCATTTGGGTGTAAAACAATAAGTAGATTATTACATATTGTGTTGAATGTTGTATATTTTGTTTTATTGCAGAATCATCGCCTTCGGGGAGCCTATTTGCCTTTTTCGAAGATATCCATAGAGAGGAGGAGAAAACAATCGATACCGCGCGGTACAGCCACTCCACTCTCTTTTTTAAATATTTTTTGCGACCATTTTTCGCAAAGATACATCCATTTGAAAATGAGCAAAATTTTCGGTAAGTTATAGTGTTCCTTTAATTTTGACGCAGAGTGTATAAAAACTGTGTATGCAGGCTAGTTGCAGGTGCCTCCAACATCTAAAGGTGACCTTTGTTTTTCCCCGCAAGACATACATGTTTTGTTCCCATGTACAGACAGAAGTGTACCTGTGCCATGTGTTTGTTGATACCTGAAAGAAATTGGATACCATTTGTTGCAGCCGAAATCAGCGCAACGGCTGATCGGCGGATTTAAACGTGCGTGCGAGAGCATGTAAACACGGTGACACACCGTTCGGTAAGACGGTTGGCGACGTCACGCGTTTTTGCCGGATTCGAGCGTTGCGCGCTTCCGAGAATCCGGCAGTTACTTCTTCGAACATCGTTGTCGACATCAACACGCTCTCGCACGCACGGATTACCGTTATTCTTTGTCGCCCAGCGACCCACGATTCGATCTGCAATTAAAACGGCTTCACTAGCCCTCGCGCCCCGCGCCTTGTACATAGTGGTACAGATCTTGTTTCGTGTCAATTGCGTGTTTGTGAGTCGTGTAATCGTGCTGTATTTCTGTGGAGTGTTCGTCATCATTGTTAACAACGCCCACGAGCCGAATAAAGCAGTGTTCGTCCACCATCGTTGAGAGGCATCTCTTCCCTGGCCAACCAGCGGCGATCCACACGCCTTCACAAGGCATTCGCTTAAACACCATTACAGTACCTATGTAAGTTTTTAGAGTATATGCTATCGCTGGAACGTAGCTGGGGAATTGTATATAATCGATATGTAGAGTACGTAAGAGCGAGATTTGAAACGGAGGACGATGAAGAGTTTTTATTGTACAGCGCGTTGTGTTTCCCGGGGGGTTTTCCTTGCTAGTTTTTGCATTCAATAGCTTTGAAATTACAGTTAGGCCAGGCGAGGATAGTAAATAGCTTCACTTTTCCTGTCACATCTGCGTGCCAAGTTTCGACGAGCGGGCAAAATTCTGTCCTCACTTTCAATAATTGCCGATGTCCTGTAAGGGTAAAAAAACTCCGGTCGGAAGAGACCGAAAGTCATAAAGTCATAAACTTTGTTCGGGCGACGTCTTCTTGATCCTGAGGGTCGCGCTTACCTGTTAGATATGTATATACTGTATGTAGCCTATGTAAACTATGAAATCGGAAAGCGTGCCTCAAGCGTGGTCCATGGTGTGACGGTACGGCCAATTGGCAAGCGTGTTGAGATATAAGCTAATATATTCACTCACATCTAGAGACGCGTCATTAGAGACCTGTCATTACTAAATAAATAAGTGTTCATCAGCTAAGTTTTCGGTAAGACTGGATTACCTCATCTGAAATTTTCTAATAATTAATGAAGCTAATATATTCATAAATTATTATTTTCAGATCGTGGATAGTGGGAGTTTTGTCATACTTTCTAACCTCACTTTGTTTCTCTTTTACTTTTCCTGTCTTTTTTCCTCTTTCTTTCCATATTCAAGTAGTATTGGCTGCTTATGCGCCGAATTAAGTATAAGTCATCATGTCTGTAGTTAATAGACTACTACCACCACTCAGTTTAAATAGTATGCAAATTATCAATAGAGGCGAATGGTTAACAGATGATCATATTGAATATTTTCATAAATTATTACAAACTAACTCTAATTATAAACCACGCCAGACGTGGAGAGTTCAATTGCCTGATATACAATTCAACCAGTTTCTGAAAATCAGGATCACATACAGATTTTGCACCAAAGCGAACAGTTTGGAAACAATGCAGGGGGACATTGAGTTTGTAGCTTCTATAAACATGAGGAAAGAAGAGTTTATATTTATGATTCTCTTAATGCCTCAAAGTTGCATCATAAAATTTATCTGGAGAAGTTATACCCTTTTTTGAACGAACCATGACGGTGCAATTGACGAAGAATTTATTGAATTTCCACACGTATAAGCTCAACCTTACAGTCGGGATTGCGGAGTTTTCGCGATTGCATTTGCTGTCTCGTTATTATTCAATATAATACCAGACAAAGTAACGTACAAACATGCGTTGATGCGTCAACAGGTACGCCACAGATTGCAATATTTGTTCGTGGTGTCAATGAGAAGTTATTAATAGTAGAGGAACTGCTAGATTTCTGTCCGTTAAAAGAGACCACGACAGGAGCGAATATCCTATTGTGCATGGAAGAACCGGTCGACAGTATTCGTCGAAACTGGTGACTGTCATAACCAGTGGTGGTTCGGGGCATGATTTGAGAGCACAACGGATTCGTCGGTCGCCTCCGAAAGGGTTTAAGAAATCTTCAAGTACCTCATAAAATTGATAACTTCCATTGTATCATCCACCTACAAAATTGATGTGCTAAACATATTGAATTTGAAGACGTTATGTCAGTCGTTATTGAAACGACCAATTATATTCGAATCAACGGACTGAAACGCAGACAGTTCCGCACGTTTCTGGAATATGTGAAGAGCGATTATGGTGACTTGCCGTTACATACCGACGTGTGTTGGCTTAGCTCTGGTAAACTTTTAGACAGATTTTTTAATCTTAGAGACGAACTTCCTGTATTTCTGGGCATGATGAACCACGACGTTTCGCAATTGCAGGACAAGAAGTTGTTATGTAATTTAGCATTTCTATCGGACCTATCAGATCATTTGAATATATTAAATGTAGGTTTACAAGGGAAGGGTAAAACTATAATAGATTTCTACGATTCTATTCGCGGATTTCGAATGAAGCTCGATTTATGGATCTCACAATTGCACGGAAACAATTTCTGTCACTTTAAAAAACTGACATCTGTACTCACAGACGAAATAAATATAGATGTAGCTAGATATAGAAAAACAGTGGAAACTTTAAAACAAGATTTTACAAACAGATTCCAAGATTTAGATAAATTAGAACAGTCTGTGACGTTATGACGAGTTCAGTAAGAAATCGAACTTCCGTACTCGACGTGTCAAAAAACTGCAAAACGTGTGAAGCTCCCACCCTTATCGTGTGACTAAACTGCAAGAACTGCTTCCAACAGACTACAGAAGACGTGTGGATTTTTGTGTGTGGTTTCAACGTTTGGTTCAAGAACGTCCAAATATTTTGATGAAGCGTGGTTTCATTTAAGTGGGTACATGAATTCGTAAGATACGCGTATATGGGTAAAACAAAATCCATATGAAATTTTTGAAGCGCCGTTGCATTCTCAGAAAATTGGAGTGTCATGTGTCTGATAGACGAATTATCGGCCCCATATTTTATGAAACAACATTTAACACGGCTATATATTTATCAAAATTCAACAAATTCGTCAATGAATTGACAGATGACGAATTGACAACCGGATACTACCAACAAGACGGAGCATCAGCTCATACTGCCAGAGCATCATTGCGGGAAATTGAAAGTTTCTTCGATGACCGAATAATTTCCGGAAATCGTTGGCCACCAAGATCTCCAGATTTGACGCCACCAGATTTTTTCTTGTGGGGTTTCCTGAAGGGACGAGTGTACAAGAACAATCCTCGTACAATTGACGACCTGAAGAACTGCATACGACAAGAGATAGCTGGCATTACCGAAGTTACAATACATAAGGTGTCCCAAAATATGCAGGAGCGGGTTCAGAAATGTTTGGACTGCGCAGGGCACCATTTCCAACATCAGATGTAGCAGGAAATTGGTACATTTTCACATTTTCTAATTTTCGCACTCACGTCTGCATTTCGCACATTGGAAGGGGTCGAACCCCGCATAAATGAAACAAAATCATTCTTACCATAATGATAAGCGACACCGTTCAACGATCATCAGTCGAAACAAAGTCAGTTTCCTACAAGCCGTCTTGAAGATTGGTACTCGGAGCAGTCTTGTTAATAGTGTCAAATAATATCCACGTAAGTATTAAGTAAAACTTCTCTACGCTTTATCATTTGCATCATTTGCTTCTTTTCTTCATTCATTAATTTGTATATTTATCAGTAATGGGGAATCAGACTCATAAAACACATTATAAAAAATGTGTATATCCCAATTGCAATTTAGTAAACCGTAATGTAACTAACGGTACGACATTCCATTCATTCCCGGTAAATGACAATGATAGATGCATAACGTGGCTGGTTAACTGTAGCTTAGATGATTGGGTGGAAATGACAAACGCGGAATTGAGAAAAAGTGTATAATGTAGCCGGCATTTTTTGAAAAATAGTTTTCACGTATCCGGGCAATTACAGAAAGATGCCGTGCCTAAAATGTCTTTTAACGATACGGATAGCGACTTAAGTATGGAAATTAAAGCCAGTTCATCATCAGAAGAACGCAATAATTTGGAGGAACACTGAATTTCTTTGTTTCAAATCAGGAGTCAAGAGAGACGCTTTGTCTACAATTTTAGATGAGATTTTAGTTGCTTTGCATGCAACTGGTTTAAAAGTCAGAGCGGTTGTTTCCGATCAGGGAAGCAGTAATCAGAGCATAGCAGACGACCGATCATCTATACAAAATCCGTATTGTGAACGAAATGGCCAACAAATTTATTTTTTGTTTGATTTTTTACATTTATTTTAAAGCATTAGAAACAATTTATTGAACCATGATTTTTTAATTAATGGATCTATTGTTTCATGGTCCAATGTAATATGTTTGTGGAATTTAGAAAAGGACAAAAATACTAGAACAGCTTAGAAATTGTCCGAGAAGCATGTAAGGCCAAATTCTTTCGATAAAATGAAATGTAAGCTAGCCCTCCATATAGGGGCTTGTTTGAGTTGCACATATTACAAGAGAATGTCAGGAAAGAAACAAGGAAAACTGCACCCCATTGAGAAGATTCCGGTGCCTTTCCATACTATACACATCGACCATGTCGGACCCTTCGAAGTCACCACACTTAGATTGTCTGGGGCATATAGGTAGTCTGCTGACCGATTTACAACATGATGAGACGACCATTAGGAGGAACCTGATATTAGCGAACATAAATCCAGCCTTAAAGGAGACTTTTATTGATACGCAGGCTGATGAATATCTATATAGCAATAAGGTGAGTCATGTCTTAAAAGCCGCTAAGGCAATGGAGACAGTGTAGAGTAAGTATAATTTTTACAATGTTTGTGATATCTGTCACTATGTTTTATGGCATAATAAAAATACTTTCCTATCGGAATATGAGATTTATAAATGTTTTCTTACTGTTTTCGATTAGCTGCAAAAGTTCGCTTTCACCACTGATAGCTGGACGTCGCAGGCCACCGAGACCTAGCTGTCATTGACGGCACACTACTTGAGCGACGCATTTGAACTAAAAAGTTACACGCTCCAACTTATGTGGTTGTCGGATAAACACACAAGCAAGCATTTGTGCGAAGTGCTGCGCAATTCAATACGAGAGTGGAAATTAGAAAAAGGTCACGCAGATTCATTTCGCCACAGATAATGCGGCCAACATAGTAAAAGCCATAAGATTAGGCGGTAATTCCGTGTTTCGCTCACACATTGCAGGTAAACAAACAATATCAAATAATTAAATGTTACAGTAAGTAATACCATCAATATTTCATATTTAATGGAACGGGTTATTTTCAGTTGGTCATAAAGGACTCGGTAAATAGTTCGGAAGAATTGACCGCTCTCATCAACAAATGTAACTCCATCGTAGCGTTTTTCCACCACTCTGCATCGGCGGAAGAGAAGTTAAAGAAGGAACAGAGGGGGATTTTTCAAACGACCCGCCTCGGAAATTAATAGGGGATGTCGAGACACGGTAGAACTCCCAATTCGATATGCTGCATCGGTTACTGGAGGTACGACGTGCCATAAATGCAGTTCTGTGTGAGCCAGACATGCCACACCATATATCCAGTTGCAAGTGGTCCAGGATCAAGGACTATCGCAATAAATTATAGACCCAATATTAAAATTAATACAGTCTTGTACAGCGATAAATACTAGCACTATTTGCGAAACCGTCAAATATAAATTAATATGATTTCGGCGCAAGGTTCGGTCACTTTAAACATAAAATTCAAAAATTCGTAAAATTCGTAATTCATTAAAAGAATATTCAGAAGAGTCGGAATACACACTATTTTTAAAATACCATTCTATACTAAGCACTTGTTTCCTTCAATCAAAGACAAATTACCTATATCAAAAGCTTCAAACGTTACTTATTCAATTCCTTGCATGGGATGCAATCAAGTGTATATCGGTCAAACCTCAAGACATTTAGAAAGGCGAATTTACGAACATAAAAGAAATATATTTTTGTCTCCCTTACAACATACCGCTTTAACCAAGCACTTATTAGAGTATGATCATAGATTCGATTTTGAAAATGCAAGAATTATAGATAAAGAAATCAATCTAAATCAGAGAATTCTTCTAGAGACACTACATATGATTAAACAACCCAGCGTTAATCTTAGGTATGAAACACCTAAAATACAAGAATATTACGCAACATTACTAAAAAAGTAATGCCTTATGATGTAGTTCTCTATTAATTCTGCAATTATGAAAATACTTATGTCTTACATATCTTAAAAGTTATGTAAAATTATGTTGCTGTCTAACACCTAAAAAAAAAATTAAAAAACGTCATGACATATGACATATTAGCAATCAAGTTGGTTTTATAAGCGGTATTGCTTCGAAATTTGAATGTTCATACATATTATCCAACGGTCTGTTTTTAGCCTTGCCTTTGTTTTCACCTTCTGAATGCTTGTCGTTTGCCCGGTATTTACTTCAGTCATCTTCCAACCGACTCAAGTGTCGGACGTTACTATTTGAACGTGCCGACTAATAAATTTAATATTTCACGCAATATTCTTCTACGTATATCTTTCCTTGATAAAGGTCCAAATCCGGACCGAAACGTCGGAAACTCTATATTTTATACACAAATGAATAGTTGCAAAACGAATTTTTGAATTTTATGTTTAAAGTGACCGAACCTTGCGCCGAAATCATATTAATTTAATAAATCCGGTCGATATTAAATCTTAAATAACCGTCAAATATAAAGCGTTGGAAAGTAAAAACCAAATTAGAGACGAAGTAAAAAATCAGTTAATAAGTGTGAAAGTTGATGGAGCGAAGTCTCCCTTTAATGATAGGTATATGAGAAAAACTGATTAATAAACTCGTTGCTTCGGAACCAACAGTTCAGAATTTATTTTTTAATCCCTAAAACAAAGTACTGTGTGACACTTTAGCAAATTGAATCCCCGACAAAACGAGCAAAAAAAGATACAACAGAAATCGGTTATGACTTCTCTGAGATACGAAAGTTTGTCCACAAAAAGGCACTTTGGAACCACTGTGCGACGAGCCGCATAGGTCGGGCGTCCAGTCGTCCAGCCCCCCTCCCCCCCCCACTTATTTATCTTCAGGAGTTGCTCGACACCAATGCTCATGAGTGAAACGATCCTCCCACCATGTGCAAATAAGATTACACGTATAGTCGGTGAAACCAACATATGAACACGAAACGTAACCGCGTCAATTACCAACAACAACAAGAAGAAGAACAACAGCAACAATTTTCCTTAATACGCGTTTCCAACGAAATTCTCAAACTGTCAATAGAAGAGAAGAAGAAAAACGAGATTAGAAAAAGAAAAAGAAATAGAAGAAGAAGACGTCGAGACGCGAGCGCGAAAGTGGCGAAGCTTTTGAAAGCAGAGAGACTGTCGCGACACTAGAAGCAAAGATTTGACATTTGAAAACATTGAAATAAAAAATATAATTATAAATTCTATTCGGAATAGGATTAGAAATGTGTCAATAAATGGAAATAATACTGATAATGGTAAAACAATTCCAAGTGCTTTGCATTTTATATATATATATATATATATAAAAAAAAATTCTGACAATAGTGATTCAGAAATGGATATGTATTTATTAGAACCACAAATAGATCATAATTCAGACCCATTGCTGTGGTGGAAGACTCATGCGGACAAATATAAAAGACTGGCAGAATTGGCAAAAATGTATTTAAGTATTCCGGCTACGTCTGCCAGTTCGGAGCGCACATTTTAGAATTATCAATTTCTATAGTTTCGTTTATGGAATGTTTTCTATCATATTACCAGTGGAAATTGTAGTAATCTTTTTCATATGTAATGAACCCCATGTGACCAATTTGGGATTACAAGAAGGTGTGACCACGGACAGTTAAAATACTGCACAATCTTACTGCGTTCTTTTACCACTTGTTTGAAATTGTCAACTGCATCCAAACCTTCTTTCTCACTCAATTATACATTATGTGCAGCATAAGAAATGCTGTATCGCACATTATCAAACAGATGGTTCGAACAGTTATACATATAGTTTTTCGTTATGTAATTACTTTGAGTGATTTATTATTTATTACATCAACAATTAACTCTTGGTTATATTAGCAGTTGACTTATGAGTTTCATATTCCCCGCGTTCGTTTAGTTTTATAATACCAACGGTTTCAACCTCTGTCTTATCGTGCGATGGCTTCGCCCTCGAGATGATCTTGCCTTATGTACCTTGTTGTTCTCAGTCACCGTCTAACCGACTTGTACGTCGCAGGCTTCGTTTAAGCATGCCACATAAAAGCATAAGCAGTACCTAGTTTCAAACTTTCCTTGATAAAGGTCTAAACACTGACCGAAACGTTGGAAGATGTTACTTCTTTAATTGCAAATCAGCTTTTATTATTTTTAATTGACCGAAACTGTGCGCCGAGATCATATTTTAATATTTTAAAGAAATTTTGCGGTCGAAATTATAGTTTTATTATTATCAAACAGACTTACAGCCATACATACTGTTGCGAGCACCGGGTATAGGCCCGTGCATAGCCTGCTGGTGCTCGTAGCTGAAGACAGAAGAGGACTGTCTTGGACCGGACGCCGTAGCGTTCGGACGCACGTCGTACTGTCGTTTACTAGTTGTACCAAATACAGTTCTATCGTGCACCCGTGTCCACCATTCTTTACTTCTTTGCGTCGGGGTGGTCGGTGTTGGAAACACCCCGGCGCAACAATACATTAGATGCATTGTCATGGACCATGGCGTTCACTCTACTGTTAATATTCCATTCTCTATTATATGATGGCTAAATTCTCCCCTCCAAAAGACGATCTTCCATGAACTGTGTGCAAACTGTATAATTTTTTCTCTCGATACCTGGAGTATGCGCCCTAATAGAGGATAGGAATTGTATGTAAAACAATGAGATTAAATATTTGTAAATGTGAACCATAAGAATGAGATTTGTTGATCAAATAAATGTATTTAATGTATTTAACAATCGAATATAAAAAATTGGACTAAAGGTGGGTAATACTTTTATATGAAAACTGTAAATTATTCCTGAAAAGAAATTCTTAAAAGTGGCGTATTTTTCCAGCCGTCACAATGTTTAGCTTATATACACATTTACTTTGGACACGGAACGGACAAGTGTGTCTAGACCTTAACACAAGACATTTATAACCCGAGTAGCCTGGTTTACCCGGTTAACGTGGGTTTCAGTAAGGGCGGCAGCTCTTAGCTGTGTGTAGTCGTTACGTTTGACTACGGAATTCAACAAGATTTCTTTTATCAAATATTTTATATTTTTCACTTCTTTGTGTAAAGAAGAGAAAATAATAGGAAAGTAAATGTTGTTCTAATATAATTATGAAACATACATTGGAAAAACCGCTCCTCGAAGAGAGGGCGGCGACTTCCCTCTATGAATTCGTCGGCGGAGAAGGAACCCCCTCCCTCTTGACGAAGTAGATTAGTGGTAAATACCATATCTGGACCCCAAAAATTAATTAGGCAAATCGGCCAGAGCATCTAGCCAGGGTCACGGTTTATGACCGTATTGTCCCGGGAGTTGGCGATTAACAACGCTACCTGCGGGTCTGAACTCGTCGTATGTACTAACCACCGACAGAGCAATATACGGATTAACTCAGACAAAAGAGTGTCTACAATTCTTAACGGCGGCACCAAATTCTTCATTGCCCTTTAGAAGTTTTTCAAACGTTTTCGCTAAAATATGAAATTACCAAGTGTAAACAACGAATGAATTTTCGCTTCGCTCTAAGCGCACTTTTGTCCCGACGCACAGTGGGCCTTGGTAGAGTGATGCGTGCACGTGAAAGTAATAAATACGTGAGGGCAAGGATTAATGCTGAGTTTACATCTGACGAGTGTTCGGCCGATTGAGCTCACTGGGCCGAGCACTCGCCCAGTCTGAACGCATATTCCAGTACTCGGCGGACAATAATCCGACGGACAAATCCGCCAAGATTTTCACGAGTAGCGGACTTCCCAAAAATGCAAAAAAAAATTTTAAAAATGGTCAAATCGCGATTTTTTCAGTGTCCTCTTCCCTTAAGAGGGGAGCCCTATTGAGGGCGCTAGGAATAAGGTGATTCTTGGGATTTTTTCTAAGAAACTGTGAAGCGAATCTTTTCCAAACTTTCAGGGTAAAAGCAAAACAGAGTAAACAGTTCACTGAGGGCGATTTCGTAAAGCAATGTCTCATTGAAATGGTTAAATCCTTCGGAAAGTGTATAACACTTGAAGAAGCTGCGAGCATCCCATTTTAAGTAACAAAACTGTGAGCTCCCGAATTTTTTATATAGGCGCATCTACTGAACAGAAGTTAACTGCACTTTTAACCAACTGTCGTTATTTCTCTTTGTGTTTGGATGAAACCACCGATAACCGGGTTACGAGTGAATTGAGCATTTTCGCTTGAATTGTACAAAATGATTTTTCGTGTGCAGAGGAGCTTTTCGACTTCGTGGCTTTGCACAACTCGACGACAGGACTGGATATTTTTAACGCAGTGGAGAACACTGTTAATGAATTCTATGTTGATTTATCGAAATGCTCTGCAGTGGTAACCGAAGGTGCGAAAGCCATGACAGGTGTCAAAATCGGACTGAACAAGCAATTTAAAAAACGCAATTTCAAATTCCCAATGATGCACTGCATACATTCATCAGGAAGCGTTATGTGGGAGAAATATAAAATTATCTTCCGCCATGAAGAAGGTTACGCAATTAATCAATTCTATCAAGAGCGGAAATAAATTTCTATCGCACAGGAAATTTATAGAATTTCTTGAAACGCATAACGCTGCTTCCACTGATGTCTCTTTGCATTGTGAAGTACGCTGGCTCAGTGCAGCGAAATGTTTAAGTCAATTCTTTGCTATAAGAAACGAGATCTTCCATTTCTTGCAAGAATATCCAAATTCAAAGGCAGAAAAATATTTCCCTTTATTAACGGATGCGAGTTTCCTTTGTGAACTCTCACTTATAGTAGATCTTACTAACCATTTGAACACCTTAAATTTAAAACTGCAAAAACCAGGCCAAACTATTTCGCAGTTGTGGAGCCACGTCGATTCTTTTCGTAGGAGGCTGGTAGTTCAATAAAATCATCTCCTGTCAAAAGGCAAAATTTTTTTCTTTTTTCCCTCATGTAGCTTAATTTTCGAAGAATTCGGCAATGAGTGTGATTTTGATAATCATTTGCACATTCTTCGATCGGTGATAGATCAGTTCGATGAGCGTATCACTGACTTCGATTCGCTGAGAAATGATCTAATTCTCTTTGAGAATCCCCTCACCTTAAAAATCGAAGAACAAGCCCTCGAGTATCGAGAAGAACTGTTCAATCTTCAGCACAACATTTCTTGGTAAACGAGGGAAGGAGAAGGAGCGTAATTCTTCAAAACACTGGAAGAATTGATATATAATGTCAATGACCCATATCCGAGTGATCGGCGGATCGCCTGACGCGTCACTAACACAGAAGTACGGCAAACGAATCGGCAGCTATTGTTGACAAAGGAGCTGAGTGGGCCATCTCTGGGCATTACCGCCTAATTACGCCCAGGTGGCTCACTCAGCTGTGAATTACGTCACACCTCTAATCACGTGACTTCCCGGACACCTGGCGAGGATTCCGGGAAGCCAGAATTCCTTCTTCTTGCTTCGACGCTTGAATCAAGCACATGTTTCGCGAACGCGCGTGTTCTTTTATAACGAACAATCTGCCGTCGCTAGTTCGCTGACGCAGGCGACAACAAGCTGTACGTGCCACCTTGCAACTGTGGAAGAATTTGCGCACCGAGGATTTTACGTTTATATTAACATCGAGATTGAATACTGATTGTTTAGAAAATTTCTTTTCCGTTCTTCGGTTGCATGGTGACTCGTTCAATCATAATCCTTCGGCAAAAGCAGTGGCGTCTCGCGATTAGAAGGAATAGTCTATTGATCTTGAATAGAAGTGTATCAACTGTGAATTTTACGATGGACTATGACATACAGTTATTGTCGGAGAATATGCCAAAGCATAATAAACCAGCCACGTTCACGTTTGAGAAAATGTCCGTTTTTCTCGAAATGAGCAGGCACTGTTGGCTTTCCGTGCATACACTGTGCAAGACAATTTTGACTTTGAACATCTTTATGTTCCAAGGAAAGATTTTTCTATTATTTTCCAAATTATGTCGCAAAGATTTGATGTTTATTACCCGGCGCTACATGTTCAGACAAACATATTGGATAAGCTATTGTTCATAATTTGTTTTGTTGTAGAACGAAAATATCCAGAATGGTTTAACTAAGGTAAATGTGCTGCACAGAGTAAAGATTTAATCTATTTAGCATTAAGAGTAAAATTACATAAAGACACAGCGTGACTTACGGGTAGTACGTATAAAAACATTGCAAAAAGATTTACCATGAGACATTTTATAGAAATTTACTTTTCGTAGTAGCTGCCTGGTCTTTCGTACATATAGAAAAGCAGAGTGTATATAGTTTTACTTATGCACAGGGTGTGAATTTCATTGCCTCGGATCGAGCACACACAGCACTGATGAAGGGGCAGTTCCTTCAGTGTGTGTGTGTGTGTGTTCATAGCATTAAAATTCACTGTCTGTGCACAGTTCGAAGTATTTTCTGTGTTCCATTTATCGGTATAACACTGATTAAATACATTTATTTTGCTGTCAAATTTTTCACTTTCTCTTTAGACGCACGTTTGTATTTGAGTGAACATTGAGAATACTTAGGGATGGCAAAGACCTTCTTTCACGCCTTCGCGTGGCCCATCCCGTTAACTCTGTTACTTCAATGTTGGAATTTTTTAACATTAACAGATTCACTTTGAAGTAATGGCGGAACTAAGGTGAAAGAAAGGCACATGTGGTGCACTCAGTGTTTTCCCTGCCAAGTTTTTGGCCATTCGGCCTCTGACTGTGGGTGTCCTCCCAAATGTGTCGAATGTGCTGGCATGCATCGATCAGCCGATTGTCAAAAGGCGAGGGAGTCTCCCCCCCCCTAAATTCATAAACTACTTGGGTCAGCACACAGCTACCTACGGTGAGTGCGCTGCTCTCCTTAATTACCTCGAAAAAAGAAAACACTCTTCTAAACCCGTCAACGGCTTAATGTTAAATCCTCACTTAAACCCAATTTCAAAACCATCTCAGGAGACAGAATTTCCACCCCTTTCACGTCCATTTTCTACCTCACCTTCTCAGGCTTTTGAACTTACATTATAAATTTTGATTAACGAGACACTTAAAACTAGTTGGTAACGATCAGTATTAGTTTAAGAATGGCCAGATTAAATATTAAATAAAAGAAAAACGACCAAGATCGTAACCGAAATTGTATCGGTCTCGACTCCTTGATTAATACTGCAAGGCTTCTCCGAAAATATGTTGATGGAGAAATTGTACGATTAATAAAACAGTGGATAATGGTTACAACTATGATTTCTGAGAGAAAGAATAGAAGAAAGAAAAGAAAAGGGAATGGATCGGGTTTTAAAAATTTGCGTTGTCCCTCGTAGGAATTTTCTGGCCGGGGAATACCCGCTGGTGTTTGAGTGAGTCACCGATTCGAGGTTGCTTACGGTGGCTCTTCCACGGTATAAGCATGTTACAACTTGTCAAAATGTTTCAGCGCTAGGCGAAAGTAATATTGCGTTATTCTGTTCAGTGATTCCCAAATTTTATAGGGTCCTGCATAGTGAGGGTCGAATTTATCTAATCACGGTTCCTTTTGTACATAGACGAGGTCGTTTGATGCGAAAGTTACCTCGTTGCATTTCCAGTCGTGAATCCGTTTTGAACACGATTTACTTGCTTCTAGTTTTTCTCGCGCTCTTTCTCGAATCTCGTTTAGACGTTCCACTAAATTTTGTACATATGACGGGTATGCGAGCAGTTTTTCGCGAGACATAGACATAAACGGATCCCGGGTTAATTGTCCGAAAACTATTTCGTACGGCGTAAAGTTTTTCGCATCATGTACCGAGGTGTTATACGAGTACGTAGCAACAGGTAGGAGTACATCCCAGTCCTCGTATCTTTCCAAATAATGTTTCAAGTAGGATAAATCCGGGAGACACAGTCAGGCTGGAGAGCTGGTCGCGAATGGCTATATTCAGACTCTACATCTGTGTATATGTAAAAGTGTGTTAAGGTTCAAAACAATTAATTCTCTAAGAATCAACTGTTTCGACTAACTCTCCGGCCCGGCCGCGTCTCCCGGATTTACCCTATTCGGTAAGAACGATGTGACTCCTTTCGAGGGAACAGTTTGTTTGTGAACGATACTCTGACGTAGTTACATGCTTAATTCTAAATGCTCGGGCTATTCCCTCCATTATATCATTAATGAAATTTGTTCCATGGTCTATAAGTATTGCTCGTAGTCCGCCGAAGATTGCGATGAAATAACGAAATATAGCGTTAGCGGCAGTAACGATGCTTACATCTTGTAATGCAATGGCCATAAAAAATTTTGAAAATTGACATTGGAGTGTTAGAATGAGACGATTTCCGCTGGGTGTTAGTGGTAATGACCCGACTGTGTCTAAAGCGACTTTATCGAAGGACTTTGCCGGTGTGTCGGTTATTAACATAGGCTCGCGAGTTTTTATGCGCACGAGTTTTTTCTCTTGACAACTTTGACATTTGCATATGAAATCCTCCACGTCCCGTCGTATCCTAGGCCAGTCAAATCGACTTCGTATACAGCGGTAAGTTTTCGTGACGCCTTGATGTCCTCCTATCAGACTCACGTGGTAGTGGCAGGATCTTCCATTTCGTCTTTCAGTCGTCGTTGCGCCTCACCAGTACAGACCTTGATCTTCACTGGTGTTACACGAAAGATATCCTCAAGGTGAATTTTCAGGATTCCGGCCTCGAACCAGTGTAGAGTGTCACCCTGTGTCGCTATCCCAAAGGTGCTCACGCGTTCCCTTTCTATGGCGTTCCTAAGTGCTGATAGCGATGCTATGAGTTCGTTTTCTCCCATTTCGTTGTAAAAATTCGTGGCTTCCACGATGCTGAAGACTTTTCCGTCTTCGTTGCGTGTGACGACTACATGATTCGTGACTACTTCTTCCGAGAACTAGACTGTCTCCTCGTAGAGTCCCATGGCCTTCAAGGTCTTACGGATGGGGCTTATCAGTACCCTATCTGACGATATGAAGTGAACGGATGTGAGCGTATTTTTCACAACCCGTACCTCACACTGCATTGCGTGAGCCTTGAATTCTGATGGATCAGGTAACATTGGGCCGAATGAGAGTGGGCACGTTATGGAAGTTGGATAACTCGAGGAGTCCATGAACGATCCAGGATCAATTTCCCGTGTTCTAGTTGAGACAGGTACTTTGGCTGCGTTTGACTCTGTATTTTCCTTCATTCCCTCGCGTGAAGTCGGATCTTCTTGTTCTGAGGACAACTCGGCTTCGGGGAGAATCATCGTTGATTGTGGAATATTCTCTAAGAAGGTGTTCTTCAGATAGAGGTTAGCAGTGAACCCGACCTTTCTCGATGAGTTCCGCACGTGATGCAAGAACTTCTCCCCTTTCAATTCCGTTCTCCAATTCTGAATGGCCAGCAAAATATACCTTTGCAGTTTCTTGGCGTTTTTGTGTATAGCTCAAGCGCCTGATCCAATTGTCATGAATCGGAAAAGGGAACGGAGTGAATTGGTCGGTTCGCCGTTACCATTCTACGTTGGTGGTAGCATATGATGGTCTCCTCTTGAAGAAGGTAGGAACTTCCGATTGAATTTGGTGTTTGAACCAGAAAACAATCCCCAACTGTCGTTGATTTTCATACAGGTCGTTTCAAGTGTGGTGACCTATCCTTCTATTCCCTCGAGTTCCAGAGCTTTGTTGGTTATTCTTAGGGTGTCGGGATGGATGGCTCGTAATTCTAACAAGTTTAGCACGGAGCCTGTACGCTTACTAATATATAAAAGTGAAACGTTGTCTGTTTGTGTGTCCTTCTTTCACGCTTAAACGGCTAAACGGATTTCGATGAAATTTTGAATATACATTAAGTATGTCCTAGATTAGATTGTACGCTATTTATAAATATGCTATTTAAAATAATAAGTAATAATAACAATAATTCCCGGGTGAAACCGGGTCAGCTAGTCTATTATAAATTCTCCCTCGCCGGCCTCCAGTTCAAAGGCCTTGATGCGCATGCGAGGGAAGGACGGGTGCCGGATGCACGGGGATTTCCTTCGAGGTTTGCCCCCACCCTCGGACAAACGGACGGGCGCCTTCGTAGTTTAAATGATCGCGTCTATCTAAGGATGATTCGCGGGGTTCCGACTACCTACAATTCCGAGGTTTGTCACGTTTCCGTTGCTGGACAAACGGCCTACGATCGTCGTGTTTACAGAGTTCGCATTTCCTAGTTACAATGTCATGTGGCCACGTGGCGGTGTCGGATCGCGATAACAATGATCGTGCTCATGCATTGCTGTCTACGCTGAATACGAGGACCAGGGTTCTCTGAGATCCATTTCGTGGCGTGGTTCCCTTCAGGCAGGCCTTCTGCGATGGTCGTACGGGGACGGAGGTCCAGCCGGGAGCGCGTATGCGTATGTCACATTACATGATAACCCGGTCGGTTACTTTTTCTCGTCTATCGGCTTGCAAATCTGCATCAAACGCGTCGTCTAATGTATTAGGATGTAGTAAGGCTACCTTATTCTTCAAATAATTCTTTCACGCTTGTAGTTACCTGTCGGTACAGGTAACTTACGCGATTAATATAATCGATTACAGTTTATTGTGGAAACATGCTTATACGTTCGAGGCCCAAGCGTAATTCCCTATATCAGTGACAAGGGGTATACCGAATTTTTAGAAGGGAGAGTAATTCGTGACTGGTTTTTGAGACTTTTCCTTGTTATATGTTTTATTCAATAGTCCGAAGAATAGAAAAGAAAAATAATAGGAGCACTAATTTCAAATAATTTTTGTAACTTCCACATTCTGAAAATATGATAGTGTCACGTCCCGCGACGTGGAGTCAACCATTATTTAATCCTTTAAAACATTCAAACTTACTATTTCGTACTTTAGTATTTTATAACCATCTCTAATAAGTTATAAATATAATACATAGCCGAAAAGGCATTATAATCGAAACTCGCGATAAGAAAACCAAGTCAAGAATCATCAACGGCAATAGTGAGCAGGAGAACCAGCACGAAGGAGGTAGCCACACACTGACTAGCTGCACACCAGCTAGCCAACCGCGCGCACACCAGGGGGACCAGTAGACGCCAGCTGATGGGTCAGAGGCCCCTTCCGCCAGCGGAGTCGACACCTTCACGAAGCTGTGCTCCTGATCATCGCCACAAATTTGCCCTCCCTTAATATCCAATAAATCGAGCTCCAATACGGAACCGATGTACATTAACTTCAATCCCTAGTATGTGGGCTGTACGAAAGCAATCGTACAGAGCACATCGAAAACCCAATAGCGTAAGCATCGAAAAAATGAATTAAACTAAGAATCTAACTATCGACGCTGCTGAGAGTTTCGTATAACGGCAGAAATACGTCTTAAGTAAGTCAGAAGATACCGAAATAGGCGCGCAATAGCTCAAATTCTGCAGTAAACAAAACTCTCGGATAGCCCTCTGGAAAGAATTCTTCAGGTGGATCCCACGGCAGATGATTGGAAGATTTCATCTCCCACCGTCTAAATTGTCATGTGACAAACCTGGACAAGGAGTGACCGACTGCCCTATAAAAAGGGATCGGACCACCCGCGAAGATGATTATTATGTGAATATTCAATCAATCAATGCTTATTAATCGATCTATAATTTAGAACGATCAATCGCCAAACCCTTGGAACTACTACAAACAATAAAAGTGTTAGTAAAACCCAAACAAGTGAGTGAAGTTTTACCTTAGTGATCCTATTCCTTACTTTGGGCATCAACACCTTTTTATTATCATCAATTTATAAATCGTGAAAAATGAACAAAGTTAATCGTGATTTGCGCCCGTCAAGGATGACACTTATAAGTAGGACAGCCGCCCACGGGGTCATCAAGCAGTGGTTATAAAGAGCGATACGCGTGATTAATTAATCCCAAAATGGTTTACGAGTGATCATGTTTTGCGCCTGTCGAAAGTGACTCTAATAAGCAGGACAGCCGCCCACGGTGTCACTGGAAATTAGGCGTAAACCATGATCCCGGGAAAGAATGAAACTAAGTAAAACGAACCATCAATTAAAAGGTGGCGATGCCCAGAGGTCACAGAGCCGGAAGAAAATACCAATTAAGAAAATTGGCGTTCGCCTTCAGAAACGCACCAGCAGAAACTATACAATTATTAGGAGTTCTTGCGCAACCGGCAGTTTTACATAATCAAAATTACCAACCCTTCGGGAAAACACTCGAAGCAGGACCCTGGGCAGTGCCCAAAGAAAACGACGCACCCGAAATCAACGGGTTACCATCAGGACCCATTGAGTGGAGATTGATTCCAATCGATATCTCATCACCGCGTGTGAATTAAGGTAATTAACAAATTAAAATGTGTTATAATCTATAATGTGTCGTACTCAACTATCCCAGAGCGTAAATCCCTGGACTAGCTCGAAAGCGGATCGTAAATATAAACTCCCTTAAAAACGCAGCCCCGAATAAAAAGTAGGGACGTAACAGATAGCAGTAAATCAATACTTCCTGTATTAGTAAAAAAGTTCCAATCTTTCTTCTTTTATTTGAAATACTGTAGCCATATAATTATAACATAAAGTCGACAGCGATTTCAAGTGATGTATGTGTCACGATGAAAGTGTTAATTTAGTAAATGTATACAGTTCCCAGCAGCTCCTAACCAATGTATACCGTTTGAGTCACAAAACTCATTTAGTGACCTAAAAGTATTTGGATTCTACGGGTGTATTTTGTTGGTTGTTCCTCTACTTTGTACACTCATATTATTATATATCACCACAATCTCGCTGAAGCAAGGCCAGGAGCGATCCGCATTGATCCATCCTCTTTCGAATGAGTCCTAATCCCGCCAAAATCTGGTCATATAAGGACCAAAAACAAAAAATCCCAAAACCCATGTTTCGGGCCAGAATGTGTCGATATACAGATCGTTGTATTACCCGTGTCTACTCCCTTAATTTTGATTTAGGTATCTTACTACAGGGGATTCGTTTAACACAATTTCCTACAATTACCGACTTGGGTACACCACTGCATCAGTAATTGTGCACGAAATGTATAAGGCGATAGTCAATAATGGATAAAATAATGCAGGAAGCTATACCTCTTCCAACGGAAGAAAAATGAAAACAAATTAGCAGAGAGTTTTTCCACCGTACAGGATTTCCATATTATGTAGGAGCAATTGATGGAAAACACACAAATTCAAGCTCCAGCGAATAGTGGGTCGATGTACTTTAATTATAAGAAGACGTTTTCTACAGGCTCAAAATTATTTAAAATTATTTAAACTTTTAAAGACAGTTCTTCCAAATATAAAATAATTAATAATACCCATTCAGTCATCTTAGAGACGGGTATACCAAATATATACTCTGCAGTGAAATGCCGGTAAATGCGAGCGGTACTAGAGAGCCCCGAGGGATCGAGACCTCGGCCAGTTATTCCCGCCGCGGTATGATGCTGACGCTTGGTTAAAGGTGTGGTTGCAAAACGTTTCTTCGGACTGTAACAAAATCTTCGAGTGTGGGCTTTCAGAAATAAGCTGGGACTCGTACACACAAACGCATTTCAGAAACATTCAGAAAATGCTTCAGAAAGAAAATGTTGGGGATAATGTCTCAGGCGAAAATTCTGCACGTTCCCTTGATGATAAAATCAAAACCGCGGAGATTAAATTCGCGGCTTTCTTCGCCAAAAAGAATATCCCTCTTTCAATGGCACCTGATCTGCTTGCACTTATGCAGCTAATAGGCAAGGAACCTGAAGTTTTGCAAGGTATCAAAGTTAGCCGCACCAAATGCAGTCAAATCATTAACAATATTTTGTGCGTCCATGAAAAACACAACGCATCATTGATAATGTTCGCCATTGTAAATTTTCAATTTACGAGGATGAAACCTGAGATTCAACGAACGACAAGTGGCTCTCATTAATGGTCAGATATGTTTACCCATCTCATTTGTCGATTAAAGCAGAACTGTTGCAACTCATCCATTTGGATGCCAGCGATTGTTCAGCGGAAAAGATTTTCAAGCCTAATGATGCCAACCTTTCTCTAGAAGATTTCGCCAACGAGGCCAGAGATTTAATTAGTAACGGAATTTCTATTAGCGGCCATTTTTATCACTTAAAAATAAAATCATTTATATGCAATGTACCTGCCAAGTTCTTTCTTAAATATATCAAAGGCCATGCCAGCTATTCCTCTTGCACTAAATGCCACATCGTAAGTAACAATATAGACAACAGAACGTGCTTTTCTGATACAGGTGATCTCCGCTTAAGGACAGATGTTGATTTCAGATCCAAAAATGACAAAGACCACCATGCTGGAACATCGATTATAGAAAAAATTCCTGGCATCCACATGATTAATTCCTTTCCCCTAGATTACATGCATTTGATTTGTCTGGGCGTAGTAAAAACATTTCTCTCTCTGTGGTGTAGTGGCAAACCCAGTACCAAAATATCACTACAAGCGCAATGCAAAATATCACTGTCATTAATAAACATATCTACCAGCATGCCAAGAGAATTTATGAGAAATCCTCGAAGCTAGGATATTTTAAAACGGTGGAAAGCAACTGAATTCCCTCAATTTTTATTGTACACAGGGCCAATAGTTTTATTCAAAGAATTAACTGACGATAGGTATTTAAATTTTCTTGCACTTCACACCGCATTTGTCATCTTGTCGCACAGAAAATATTTTATTCATCTCAATTATGCAGTAAAATTATTAAAGTATTTTGTTGAAACATTCGAATCATTATACGGATCAAAACACGTCTCACACAATGTTCATAATCTGCTACACTTGGTAGATGATGTAAAAAATCACGGACCTCTTGATAATTTCAGCTGCTTTCCGTTTGAAAACTTTTTGCAAAGTATTAAAAAATGTATTAGGAAGAGTGAGAAACCATTGCAACAGCTCGTGAAACGACAATAAGAAAAGTCCCATTTTAGTATAGAAGCAGTACATAATCCTTCGATATATCCAATTTTCCAGAACGAACATTCTCGTGGTCCATTCATAGAAGGTATTAATAATGCAAAGCAATTTAAACGTATTAGTTTCAGTAATATTATTTTACAAATCCGGCACCGTAACAATTGCTGCCGCCTCGATGATGACAGCATTATTATTTTAGAAAACATTATCATATCCGAAAACGAGTACAAAATAATTGGCAGAAAATTTTTACAACTGCCAGATTTTTATGACAATCCATACACATTACAACAACAACAACATAGGTCCTCGTCAAATTTTCAATGCAGCAGAAATAACGTATAAATGTGTGAAATTAGAAACTTCAGATAACGTTATAATTTTCCCGCTACTTCACTTCATTCTTCCGACATAGGTACATATTAGTATTTATTTGAATCGCATATTTATTCTGTATCATAATTTGAACGTGCCAAATGTGGCATTTCTAAAGGCGATTACATTATATGTTGGCCAATTTTGTTTGGGGGTTCACACTTTTTAATAGCATTGACCACTTTATCTTCGGTTAACATTCTGTTAGGCGTTGATTTGTGGCGATTTTAGGAGGCGTCGGTAAAAAGAGCTCATTCAGCGAATCGCCGCGGTTCGAAAATAATTTTGATACCCATTTTCGCTTTTTACAAGACTCGCTTTCCGGCGGCAGGTCTCTCATTTCTTCCGTCACAAAGTGGTCTGGAGGATGACCAAAATTCTATTTCACAATTTCAACTTTTCAGGGTTTCTAAATCCGCATACCTTTCCCTTTTCAGATGATTCTTTCATCAGATATAATATTACGAAGACAAAATCATGAAATTTGATGTGAATCTAATTGTTTGAATTACTCATTATAGGACATCAAAATACGTGTTTGTATCATACAGTTACATAGGTACGAAAGTATATTTGAGTTATTTATATGTGTTATAGGCATTGTATAGTCCATATAAAAATAGTACAATATTTGTACGAATTTAAACTTTAAGGAGGCTTATAAAAAAAATGATTAAGCTTGATTAACGTCGGACTTTTTTTTACATGAAAGCTTATACAATTGTTAACAAGAGCATGTAAATTTCAAGTGCACTCTCCTGCAGTCTTTAATTTTATGTAGACATATAGAAATGACGCTCGAGCTATTTGGGCCACCCGATGAAGACACTGATAAGGCCAGGTCGGGAGAAACGTAAGAGGCTCTAAATGAACTGAGAACCGAAATATCAGAAGGCACGGGTGTAGAAAGCAACGAAGAGGAAAATTCCGTTGTAGAAAAAGTTGCAAAGAACGAGATGCAAGACCAATCGCGTCTCCTAAATAGCAACGATATAATGAATTTCCAAAAGTACTTGCTCAATTGCAGAAAATACGTAAGCATGCAGAACATAGGGAAGACTCTGGCATTGAACACTTACGAATAACTGGTGTGAAACGGTGTGGCTTCAAGAGCATCTTCAGCATAATGTGCGCTTTATGCCATTAGAAAGCTGAAATCCGCAAATCAATCGGACGAAGCCGAAGAAGTGGATAGCAAGCAAGGCACCATTAATGCAACAATTTTATGTGGAAGCAGTTATGCCCAGTTGGAACACACTTTAGCAGGAGTGAACATACGTTGAATGTCGAAGAGAGACTTTGTGAAGAATTAAGCTGAATTCGTCAAGTCTGTAATTGTCGCTGCAGAAGAAGAGATGTTAGCAGCGGCTGAAGAAGAAAAACGTTTGGCGATTGAAAGAGGCCCTCACATCATCGTTGTGGTAGACGGAAGCTGGATGAAGAGATCGTACCGTAGTGGATGTTATTACGATTCTGCATCTGGAGTTGGCGTAATCGTTGGCTATCACACGAAAAAAGTTTTATTTTACGGCGTTCGAAATAAAGTTTGCAGAATTTATCGGATTGCTGCAAAAAACAAGAAAGAACCCCGAAAGCCCATATGCTTCAAAAACTGGAACACATCTCGAGCATCGACTGCTATGGAGAGCGATGCTATAGTAGGATTCAATACTAGCATAGAAAAACGTGGGCTCGTTTATTCTACTCTGATTGCTGATAGGGACAGCAGCCTGTATAAGAAGATTATTGATCCTGACACATATAACAGACAGATTCAAGTAAAAAAATTGAATGCACGAATCATTTGTTGCGAAACTTCTGCACAAAAATGAAAGCGATTATGAAGAAGACTACACCTGGACCATTCAGGCAAAGCTGTGGAAAAACCGCAAAGTTAAGATACAATCAGAATGTATCAATCAACGAGAAAACGAAGAATTTGTATGGCGACATACAAATGTTCCGGGCCACGTGCTTGGTGAACACAAAGAGTGTGCACAACTAGAATATTTCTGCGATGGAAACAATAAAGAGAATAAAAGAAACATCGTTCCAGAATTGATGACAATTAGAGTGTACAAGGACGTAAAAGAAATACTTCGTCCATTGTTAGCTCATGCGGAGAGCTTACTCTATAACACCAATAATAACGCTGCGGAAAGTTTGAACGCAATAATTGCCAAGTACATTGGCGGAAAATGATTAAATTTCGCCGAAAGAGGATCGTATACAGGAACATGTACTGCTGCTGTCATGGAGTACAACAGTAACCAAGAGCACTCGCGATTGAATGCGATAATGAAGAAAAAAATCGTCCGAGGTTGCGCGCCAAATGGAAGAATATAAGAAGAAAAAAAAGAGCTGCAAAACAGGAGAAAACAAAGGCTGCGTATATGTACGCAAGCAATTGCCCTCGCAGAAAGATTCCGATTATGGACAAAATGCACAGGAGCCAGACATGCCATCCGAAATGTTTGAACTGGAGCGGGAAAAGCATATGCAAATGCTCAGTGAGTGGCAAGGCAAAAGACATGGTATTGAAGAAGAAACCATCGGACAAGCAAAGAACCGCAGATGGTTGCAGCACTGGTCCAAATTGTTGACAGCATCCAATTTTGGACAAGTGTGCCGTCCCCGACTTGACACGCTTTGCGCCAATGCAGTGAATTCATTTCTGTATCCGAAGATACTTAGTGCACCCGCGGTGGAATACGGGAAAGCATGCGAGAAAGTTGCTCGCGAAGAATTGAAGAAGCAATACACAGATATTGCAGAATGTGGAATTTTCATCGACGGCTGCAACCCCTTCTTAGGAGCTTCACCGGATGGAATCATCGGTCAAGAGGCTATTGTGGAAATCAAATGCCCCAAAACAGCAAAGAACTTTTCGCCAGAAGAAGCTATTGAAAAGGTACCCGCTATCCGGCGGATATTCACATGTAAAACAGGTATTTCAATGAACAAAACGCATCACTATTTTTATCAACTACAAGGTCAGTTACATATTACTGACAGAAAGTACTGTATATTTTGCGTTTGGACCTCGAAGGGGCTGAAATCTATAAAAGTAGACAGAGATGGTGCGTTTTAGAAAAGAGAAATGCAGTCAAAACTGGTTCAATTTTATTTATAATGCATGCTACCGGAATTAATAGATACTCGAAAAAATAGATGCATGCCTGTTCGGGGGCACTCAATTTATACTAGCAGAAAGAGCGAAAGAAAAAGCGAAAAGCTTTGAAAAGCGAAAGAGGTCTACGTCCGAAAATAGTAAGACTCCGGTCTTAGCGATCCGGCGTCGCACCGCGCTGTAAACTGCAACGGATCCACGTTGCAAATTATTTGCATACGTAAGGGTGCCGTGTATGGTTTGGTCGAAGGACGCCAGGTTGGTACATACGAGCGTACAATATTTATATTCTATTGCCAAATTAAGATTTTTGTTACCATTTTCGTAATTTTCTAAAACAATTGTTCGTAAACTCAAGCATACCTCATAATTCCGGATAGATTCAATTTCACAAAATTTAATTATTTATATCCGTCCGCAACCAACTTTTTAAAAAATTGATATTTTTTGCAGAAAAACAGGTGAAAGTGAGGAAACATATTCTAATTTTCTTCAATTTTTTATTTGCAATAATAGTGGTGCAAAATGAATGGTTTTAACTTCAAAATACTCTAATTGAGTAATGTTAAAATACATACAATAATGATTAATATATGTAGGAAGTGAAGCCCGAAATAAAGGTTATACGCATCACCGCGAATTACACGAAAAACAAGGATTTTGCAAGATACAGCAACGTAAGTTATGCAACAATGGCTTGCGCTCGAAAAATCGTCAAGCGCAGAGTTGCAAGAGCGGTCTTTACGTTACTCGAATCCTTTTATTGTTTAATCGGTTCGTGTTTGTTAAGCTATTCTCTTTTGTCAATCGCGTAATATTCCATTTCCTAACGATATTTCCTCCTATATCTACGCTACCCTCGACCGTCGTGTATCTTCCTATTCTACCTTGTCTTCGCACAAGGGAGGAGGGTTGCCTGTCTACAGGGACCGAGAATCGCGTCCACGCCAGAGTCCCGATCCCCACGGGCGTCCGCTCCTCGCTACCAGAGATTATGTCGTCCATAAGGTTGTCAATCACCGAATTACCCTTACCGCGAAATTTACAGTTCAACTCCTAACTCGGGGAACTCGCCGTGTCAGAGCCACCCGAATGAACTCCTCAGGTCTGTGCGCCCCCTTCGTTTCTATAAGCTCTACATAAATAGTCTAATCAAAAATTTTTGCGACCTACCTTGTTAATTGAGACAATAATTCAGTGTTCTGTATGGTGTGAAAACTCGTGACATTTAACCCTCGCACACCGAATGCCGGGTCATTTTGACCCGGCCCGTAGCTCGCCTGCTGCAACAGTCGACGATCATCTATTTGCTTTTCACTATGGGTCAAAATGACTCGGCATTCGGACTCAGCCACTTTCCGAAATTAGAATCCCTAGTCACACAGGATACACAATTTGATCGGTATCAAACTGCGTTACGTAAGGAGACAGCTGAGAAGCATAAGATTTATTAATTCTGAAACTAAGAAATCAGTTAAAACAGATATTCCGTGCCTACAGAATTTGATAAACACTTTGCAGGGTTTCCAATTATTATGGGAGAAATTAGAAGGAGTGGGCTTCGAAAATTTTGCTACGAGGAACATCAATCAAGATCCAATGGAGAATTTTTTTGGCAATGTTAAGAGCCACAATTTCAAAACGAACAAGCCTACGTGTTATCAATTTGAGGCCATATTTAAATCTTTTCTTCTGCCGCAATACAAAACACTACTCAGTGGTACTGGATATTTACCACACGAGATGAACGATGAGGAAATTGATGAGGATCAGGATAAGGAAGAACTACCCTTTAACAGTATCAAAGAAACTAAAATTTACAATTTTGGTGATATTATTAAAAGTATTACAAAAAGCCTACCTGTATGTACAAATTTTTTAACTCTTTTGAGAAACAGTCGTCTAAGAGACAAGGAACAACATGCTTTGCTTTACGGATCAGCATTTACATACAAAACGACATTTAGGAAAAATACTCAGCAAGAATATCTCCCACCAAGGAATGAGTAATAAGTTGCAACGCATGATCCAGCGTATGCTAGATTTTAATTTTTGGATATGTATAATTATAACACTAGTTCATATGTAGACGACGTTGATTTCTTTTCTGATAGCACTTCTTTGTTCAAGAGTAAGCTGTACAGACAGATTGTTACTTCAGGAAATCTCTAAAACGTCATAGTCATTAAGCATGCTTTGTATTGGGCTTTGCTTGTTTATCTTTTACTAGCAAAATACCCCCGCGCTTCGCTTCGGCCCTAAGAGATATTGAAGACTCCATGAAAACACATTTCACCACCCCCCTTGGGGGTTGATTAGGGCAAAATTCTGAAATTGCTTTTTTGGCATTTATGTGGGTAATCTTTGTGAGTAAGAACCAAATTGATACCTAATCGGACATAAGAGATATTAGGGAATAGAGAGTCCGAGAAAATACATTTTACCCCTTTTCACCACCTTTTGGGATGGAACTTCCAAAAATCCTTCCTTAGTAGGTGCCTACAGACCGAATCCTCGGTCACTTATTCCCGCCGCGATGCTATTTCGCAAGCGAGAATAGCATTTCGTGCTATGTCGTGTCGCAGAACTACTATTATTTAAAAATCATTATTTAAAAAAAATAAAAAAGTTATAAACTTCCTCTTGTCAACAATGTGATGTAACACATTTGTGGCTACAGTTCATATTTACTGAGAAACCGCATTTCGAAGTATGCAACTTCAATTTTATATAATAGTATTGGGAAACCAAGAATTTCGATACGCCAACTAGTGGCAGAAAATTAAACTACTGTGAGTAGGCCGAAATTCGTCGAAGTCCATACGATTATCAGTGTTTATATAGACATGTTGTGAAAAACGGGTGTTTTTAAATTTTTTTGAACACCAAATTTTTACTTGTTCGATTAATAAATACTTATTCGGAATGTTTGGTGGGATCCGGTCCTACTTGCAATAGTTTGCCAATTTACCACCACAGCGCTGAAATCTAAGCCACGCCTCCACTTGGTTTCCCAATAGATATAGATATTATACATATATATATATATAAATAATATAATTATAATTATATTAGTAGGATCGTCCCCAACTTTAAGTTCCTTACCTTTCAGTGTACCTTTCAAACCACTGTTAACGCGGATTACTGTTTCATTTTGGATTAGCCATTTTGTTTTTAATAATTTTGACTTCAGATTTGTAATCAGCAACCTCAAAAACCCCGAGATACAAAGTTATGTATAAATTGAAAGTTCCACATTGATGCTATCATATTTTTTCTTTGATATGGGGATTTCGGACCATTTTGCAATGATGTAGCAATGCTGCAGTACTGTATGGGTATGCATGTATTTTTGTTAGTTATTTCAATTCCAATAATTAACTTCTTATGTGTATACATATATTTATTATATATGTAAATTTAGTGATAAGTATCGAATCGTGCAAAATGGTTTGTGGCAAACCAAATGTTTTACTTACATTCAATTCTAATTTCGATTCAATGTTTTAACTGTTATTCGATTCTATCAATTTGTAGAAAATGAAACACACTGTTCACAGCATTTACAAATGAACAAGAAACTGACCTGGACGCTCTCACCGATCAAGTGTACAAAGTATGTAGATCGACAAATGAATGACAAAATGATAGACAGAAGCTTAGAAACCATTGCAATAAAAATGTAGGAGTTAACTTTAATCAGACTACAACCACTATTGAAATTAAAGAATGAGTTGCTACACAAACTGGATGGCTTAGAGTTGCAAATGCAACCACTTCAGAGACAATTGAATCAATTAGTAATCAAGGAGATAAAATTGCTCATGATATGTAATATTTCTTCTTTACATTTTAGAAAAGCCCTGCAGTAATTTTTAAAATTATTTCAAAAATCATTATGTAATGCATATATTATTATTTATACTGACATTCTCTCACATCTATTTTAGTTATAAACCCCTCCTGTACAAGGGAACCATCGCAGGTGGTTGTCCAAGATTTTAATGAAACATTATACACGTGTATACTCGAGCTCATTTTAGAAGGAACTTATTTCGCGCATGTTGAATGAGCTCATTGGTTTCAAGGGAGCATTTGTTTCATGTACAGCCAATAGTAGCCAATTGGCTGCGCCAACATGCGCAGAATCGATCTAAACTCGTCGGTCGGCAAGTTCCTTCTAAAATGAGCTCGAGAATAGACCCGTACCCTACCAATGCAGAATATATATGATTATAGCCATAAATGGTTTATAGTTTAAGAGAAATTTAACTTTAAACATTTCTATAAGCATCCTATATTTCTATTACGGTGCTTACAGAAATGTGAGGATCTGCCAGAAATGTAGGACGCTTACCACCTGGGACGCTTCCCTTATTAAATCTTTTCCCACCTTCAATCTATTGCTAGTCCTTTAATGAATTATCTCTATCATTCTAAATGTTTCCCCTCTCACACTAAATCTTCATAGCTTTTCAAATTTTAATTCTATATTTAGATTATATAATGTCTTCTTTTTACTAGGTTATTTATCGACACATTTAATACGAATATATGAAATGTTCATGCAAAAATTGATGCACGCTATTACAATGGGTGGCCAAATTATTATACTCAAAACATTTTCGTCAAAATCTGTGAAAGTCGTGGCTGTAATTAAATTAACAATGCATGAATGTTATGGTTTTTTCATTTCTTGACTAACTACAAAATCTGGCACCATTGTGAATGATATTTCAAGATATTTCATTTGTTTTTAAAAGCACAGGGATAAAATTATTACAAATAAGACAGAAATAATAGAGAATATCATCAGAGTTATATCAATAAATAATAAATAATGTTGGATATAAGAAACAATAAAACTCACGTCACAGGTTCCTTAAAGTAGTCGTTTTAACTCTGAGTTCGACTCCTATTGTGATCTTACGAAAATACGAAGATTTCGATATCGCACCCGTAAGCCGGTACAAGCTCGAACAAAGTTGCCATCGGTAAAAGCAAGATTCTTCAGAAGCAGTACTGCTTCAACCCTCAGACAAATCTTTAAATGATGATGCCTCTCCACGCTACTGAGTGAGAGGTTCTTTAGTATCGGCGACGTGAAATGATCACGGAAGAACGGCCACTCACTATGGCGGCTGCCGACCGTTGGAAGTTGAATTCGAGGAACAACAGCTAGCGACCTCGGCGACCGTTCCGTGTGTATTTGCACTGTTGACCGGTGAGGCACCTTCAACACACTCTATTACAATGCCCAATATCAGACCGTTATGTTCAAATTATGATTCTTCGGCAAAATCGAACTGATCATCAGTAAAATAATCGTGCTTTCGAAAATAAGTGTCCTGGTGATTATCGTTTGTAATGCACCGATGCTGGCTCTTAAATTCTGCCCACAATTTCTCCAGAGCATCTAAACGGCACCACACTATTCTACGTACTTCTTATTTAAATTTTCCATGACCCTTGAGATCCGCTTAGCTATTTATGTATGTTCAGTTATTAATCGATGAGCTCGGCCATATTGAGGATCGTCGATCGACAAACGAAGAGTGAGCACGTGCGTTGACGATCACAGAATGTAACTATGGGTTGCTATGGGTTACGCAGATGAACCGCGGCAACCGCCACCCGGCTCGAAGGGACAATAGAATGTTCGCGACTAAACTAGAGAGCGCCCTTAAATCTGTAGGTTTAGGGCGGTATTCTCAGTCGTTGCTTAAGACTTAAGATCGTCTTAAGCATTTGGCATCCTTTATTAGTCTACGAGGTTAGTAGAAGAAGCCGCATGCTTAAGGCGATTTTAATAATAAGCAACGACTGAGAATACCGGCCTTAATTTAACACCTTTTCTCATGTGCCACAAAAAAGATAATATATTAATTGTAACTGAAACCACACAACACAATAACAAAGCGGTTATAACTAACTTCCTGATCTTAATTATTCTATACTATGACTATACTAAGCTTAAATACAAGACTAGAGCACTAGAAACTGTGTAAAAACGTTTCGTTTTGAAGAGCGAGATCGCATAAGTAATGGACACGTTTTCACCCCATCGCAGCTGGTGCGGGAAGAAGGAAAGACCGGTCCCCAGGAAGTGACGTAGTTAATCACATGAACTTGTTAACAGGTGTGTGAGTTACTCGCGTAGGTAATTTGTGGTTTCGCCCAGAGATGGCCCAATTATGTTATTGACCGTACAGAAATAATAGAGAATATCATCAGAGTTATATTACATACATATGTACATTGTTGAGTGAGCATGAATTGCTTCACATATTTTACATCCAGAAAACGAAACTTTACGTCAGAGGTGCATCAAGAGCCGACTAGAGCCGGAGAACTCTGCGATTTTGGCTGCCCGATCAGGAGTCGAGCTACTACGTTGCTTAGCTCCTGGGTTGTTGGGAATGTTCTTCATGCACAAAATTGCCTGCGGAGGCGGACCACCTACAAGAGAGTCGATGACGTCGTGATGTCACTAATGCACTGCCACCAGCGCCAAGCCAAGCCGTGAGATGAACGCGAAGCTAAAGTGACGTCACATGCTTGTCACGCCACTGCGATGAATTGTGGTACTAATCTAATCCTCCTTCCCTGTCCTAATAAATTGAATTGAAATATATATGTAATATTCATGAGATTTCGAAGGAGAAACACAAAATGGTAATGAAAATATTATTTATTTATGCAGTAATTATGCTAAATTGAAGGAATGTATCCTATTATAATATATACTATAGGTGTAAGGTGATAAAACGTATATACATATATTAAATTTATTATAAGACATACATTATTAGACAGACATAAATATATACATAAAATATAAAACAAACAGGAACATGAATATACATATTAACAACTATAATATATACATTTATAAATATAATATTTTCTAATTGTCGCTATATATCACTATCACTTGCATCCTTCTCAACTGGCAATTTAATTCTGGTTAGTGCAGCTATTGTTCGTTTCTTTAATCTGTTCCTATTTTTGGTTTTTATTTCTGTGACATTGAAAAACGTCAGCATTCGAATAAGGCAACGATAAGCACAACTGCGATAATTTTTATGTTTCCCAATATAGTGAATAATATTAATACCGTCGGTACTTTCATGCCAGAATTCAGGTAAATTCATTAACTTCAACTCCTCCTTTCGCTCTATTGAAAAATTAAATGGTAATAAACACCATTCATCTAATATAGTGTCAGAAATAATTATGAATTCCAATTTTGTTAGAATATAGATTATAATTGGTCAGGCCTTATATTTGTTAATGCCTAAAGCTGTGTCCGGATTTAAAAAGTGCAGTTAAAAGTGTTTGTGTAAACAGCAGTCTATTAACAATATTTGTGAAGGCCAATTGGTAACATTTCTTTATGTTTGTATAAAATTGAATAATTTCGTTATTATTTTGAAAATCATTATTTATAATTTAATTTATTGCTGTTACACATCCCGATCCAGTATAAATTGTTGTCAATGGGACTAATTTCTCTTTATTATAAACATTTATTTCGTGTACATTTAGTACTAGATATTCTGGCTTTATAAAATTGCTTCTTAATGATTTTAACAATCTGGTACATTCAGAGAGCAGGGAATGAATTAGAAACATTGTGTTAATCACAGTAAATACAGTTAATATATTACGTAAAAAATGCAAATATGCCTTCGCATACAGACTACCAACGAGATTCTTTACAGACAAATACTATATTGTTAAGGAATTTATAAAGCACTTATACAAGTTTTCTGCAGAATTTGTTACGTCCAGATAAGACTATGTGAATCCCCCTGCGCTGTTAGAGTGATTCACAGTATTCTTGCTCATTCAAGGTGCTAAAGCTCACCTTGTTTACGGCTTATAATAAATAAAAAGGAATTTTGGAATAGGGGGATACCAAAGTATACAGACACGTGTTCATTTATCATGGAACAAGTATATTTTAAATGAATAATATGGTTACAATCGGCATACCCATTGCTGACGGTTTGACAATAAGGATAGAGAAAAAACAGCCTTTACTATATTTTTTCGATATTCTGCCCAATTGCAATTTGTTTCTAATGCACAAGAAGAGAAATTTGAAAAATACATTAGGTATAGGTTGTAGCAACGTTTTTTATGGGTTGACCATTGAAATCGTGCTTTCTGTGCGACTTCTGCGATATTTAGCACTCTGTTCGTGATTACACCCCGGCAGTCGGGTAATCACGAACACCAAGGGTTTTTCTTTTTCACTATAAAGTTGATTTTTATTATAATTTTTCAAAAATTCGTCACAGTACTATATAGGTGAATAGTTTAAGTATGTTTGTAAATAATAAACAAATTTATTTCTCACATTTTGTTTGCTTTTTGGCTCAGGTGTTCGCAATTACCCCACTCTCCCCTGGTGGAATCAAACGGAACGTGGCTCGGCGAGCTTGCTTGGCTCGTCCAGGCTCGGGAAGTCGGCTTGGCCGATCGGACGCGCACGGCAAAAGATTGCCGAGCCACGTTCCGTCTAATTCCATCTTTAAACACGCGCTACAGGGCGCATTGCGCCCCGAATACTCCAAATTTCATACAGCACGAGGTCCCTCGTTGCGCCACGGGCCATTAAAATCGACCCTTTTAATGGTGTTGTGTAGCGCGCATTACACGTGTTCAACCGTGCCTTAACAGTCTAACTCTTTTGGTTTCCGAGAAAAATCCAAATAAACAATGTGTCAATTCGTACTACTGAAAACAAATATGTGTAAATTTAAAAAATCATTGTTGTACCAGTTTGCACTATGTTTGTAATACGTTTTTACCGCGTTGTGCCGTTCGAAAAAATTGCTATAACTCTTGGTTTCCGAGAAAAATCCATATAAGGAAAGTGTCGATTCAGAATAAGTTAGAGGGCACCGTAATTTACTTATCGCTTTTGCATAATTCATTTTCACTTCCAGAGATAAGATTCTAAGAACACTTAAAAATTCATTTCGTTAATTATGATAACAAGTAGAAGGTAAACGTGAAAAAACATGATTATTAGTGTATGTTAAAATACAATGACGTATTTTTATTATTAAGGTCGATTCACGCCGTAATTCGTTAAAATCACATTCGCATCCTTAGCCAGTGAAAAATGATCGATTGTTCACAATTCATTCAACATACCGAGTCAACGAAAAAATTCCGTTAGCATGTATTTGGTACCACTTAATTTTTTAATTATAAGCTCTTTTGTATTACACAAAATAAGTAACAAAAACACATATGGAAAAACTACCCCCTCCACCCACATCATACGTAGCACTGTCACTTTTCTCAAAAAAAATTTTAAGATTTCGAAATATTAAAACCACTGAATAATGTTTTTAACAACTATACATTTATCCTTGATATACTTAAATTCTGCATTCTTCTTGCGATACAATATGGCGTAGATTTTATATGACCATAATGTTTAAAGGGCTAAAGTTAAAGAATTCAGAAATTGCAGTGCACTATGTCAACCTACTTTGGGTACTCTTATGTATATTATGAATATGTAGCCAAAATTGAAAATTGTTAGAGCAGATACTGTCTGAGAATAATGTACCTAACGTTGTGCATATTAAGGGGAGGTTCTGTGTAGAGCCCATAAAAATAGGTGATCTTTAGGAATTAATTAAAGGAAAACTACTAAATATAAATCAGTGGGACTTTTTGCATTGTATTAAAGATGTTTTAAATTATAGAAATATATTTTTTGTTTTATAATTAATCATTGTAGACGGCACTGGGGAGTCGTTAAAGTAGAGGCATCAAAAAATTCATCCAAATCGATGGCATCTGTATCTCCAAAAGTTATTATCCTGTATATCAAAAGTCATTATGCCTAATGACATTTTTATAGAAAATAAGGACACTTGAAGTGTGAAATCACTTTTTCCCTATACTTTTCGTCCTTTCAATGCCTTTAAAAATGATACATTTTCATTTTTTTTGTAATTCTTTCTGGTTTCCCCCTAGCCAGAAGTATATTTTTCAAAATAACTTTACGAATTTCAACAAATCCTTTTAAATAAATATTCCTAAAAAATTAAACATTCGAAAAATGAAATAAAAAAAAATTGATTTTTAGACCGCAACCTCCCCTTAAATCATTTTTTTTTATACCTATCTAGGTATCAATTCGCAGGAAGAAACCGGTAAACAGTCGGCATAATTTTTAAATTTTAAATAATTATAACTTTTAAATTTGAAGACACCGATGTGTCTTAAATTTTGTATTTTGATCATTTCAACTTTTGGTGTAAGTACCTATACAGTCAGAAACTGTGCAAATACCTATGCACGCACGTACAAACAAACTCTCTGAAGAATTTAGGTGTAGGAAACCGCGCAATGTAAGTCACATTACAATTCTGTTAGCGCTTATGCTTGTAGTTCAACAATTTCTTCTTATCAACAAACAAAATGCTATCGAACATACGTGTATATTAACACTTTTCATTATTCTGACGTGCAATTCGCATATTTTGAACTTCCTGTTTGTACGCAGATAACAAAACACATTACAATTATCTAGAAGAAGTCGGTGTTCGCATGCATCATGCATCGACCTGGCATCTTACGTCTTTAAGTCATTCGGTGCGTAAATATAAAAAAAATGCTCTAAAAACTAAAAAACAATTATTTTCTTGTACTACAATTTCGATGGTTTTAGTTTTACTATTCGTGCATACGTGACGGATCATTTCTCGGTAAATTGTGTATTTTCGGTAATCGCTAATATTTTCGGGTAATTTTTTCTCCCCCTCGGGGTTAAATTTTTTTAAAAATATTGCCTTGCCATCCAAACTACGGACGCCTGCAAAGTTTCAAGAGAATTCGGATAGTTAGAAGTGGGTGAAATTTGAGATGCCAGATTTGAACCATACATACACACATACAAACAGAGGATCGAAGCTAAATAAAATCGTTGAAAAATAGAACAACTAACCGTGTAAACCAATGAATACTTTTATTGATATAAATAAAATAATATAATTGAATAGAGGAATATTATGTATTCGATGTCACGCGTTTCACATTCGGGAACATCGCGTTTGTGATGACAATTGAATGCATTTTTTACCCTCTTATTACAAGTGGAAACGGACCCTAATGTGTTTACTGGCAGACAACGATACACACACATATGCGAATATGAATAAAACCTGGGTGCATGAAAAAGATAATAAAATTGCAATAATAAATGCTCCACTTATGACGTCAGCAGCAAAATGATATGAAACCAGTATATATAGTGCTCAACCATACGTTGAGTTATTGTTCTCGAAATCAAATACCTGGGTGACCGTGGGTGAACACTATTACAAGTTATTTATATGTGAGTTCATCTTAAATCTGATAAAGTAAAAAACAAATATTTATCTTCTTTATTATATGTGTACAACGTGTTTCTATGCAAAAACTGATTGCAGTGATCAGATATTTAAGGAATAATCAGGATTTTAGATAATGGTGGTTGTAGAAAGAAAAGTTTTTCATAATTTCATTTTTATTACACGGAGCATTAGGTATACTTTATCCTCTGGTATTTGCTGGAAACCTAAGTGTGAAACGTCGTAGACCGATTATACGTTAATACTATATTATGTTTTGATAAGGTTTTTTGTAACACCATGGGTTACAGCAACGAATAATTCAGCCAAACCGTATAGATATAGAATGTCCAGTGGGAAAGAGCTCACGAGCCGAATCTCGCAAATTAAAATTTTTAGAGCTATTGGGTTCCTTGAGTTACGGAGAAAAACTCTGGGCCAAAGATTTTCGATCATCCGAGGCAGGGGAAATAGTTAGCCCTAGAATGAGTGAAATAGCGGGTACCAGCGAATAACCCTCTGTCGACGCCGCACAGTGTGCGATTTTGGACAAAAATCGCTAGACAGCGCAAATCTTGACCGATTTCAATAATTTTTTTTTTTAAATACTCGTAAAGGGTTCAGCAATTGCGGAGGGCTGCGGTAAATCCTGTATTTTTTGGTCTAATCTATAAAAAACATTATTTACCATAACATGACATAAAAATGTGAACTTTGAAATTTAAAGATATTAAAAATTAATTTTTTGTAAATTTAATATTAGCTATAAAATAAAAAATTTAATTCAAATTTACAACATTTATGTGTTAAATAAACCATTAGTGTAGCTGATTTAAATCTAATATTTTTAAATTATGTTTTATTTTTATTAGTTTTGATTTTATTTCTAGTATATATATTATTTTTTTTTAATTACAATCCCTAAAAAAAATTTAAAAAAAATTTAAAGAAATAAAAAATTAAAAATTAAAAAATAATATATATAGGTACTAGAAATAAAATCAAAACTAATAAAAATAAAACATAATTTGAAAATATTAGATTTAAACCAGCTACACTAATAGTTTATTTAACACATAAATGTTGTAAATTTGAATTAAATTTTTTATTTTATAGCTAATATTAAATTTACAAAAAATTAATTTTTAATAACTTTAAATTTCAAAGTTTACGTTTTTATGTCATGTTATGGTAAATAATGTTTTTTATAGATTAGACCAAAAAATACAGGATTTACCGCAGCCCTCCGCAATTGCTGAACCCTTTGCGAGTATTTGAAAAAAAAAATTATTGAAATCGGTCAAGATTTGCGCTGTCTAGCGATTTTTGTCCAAAATCGCACACTGTGCGCCGAGGCAGGCGAAGAGCGCAACTTGAGTCAAAATTTTCATATTTCCCATTACACATATCATACTGTCATCAGACAGTATCACCGATGAGATTATGTCGAAGAAAATGAGTCCAAACACGAAGCAATTCGGTCTACGTTTTATTATGAATTTACGATTAGAATTACGGTGCTTCCCCGTTTACCTAAGTGGAAAGCACGTTTCTTGTGACTGACTTGCAACGCACACTATGTTCATTAAAAATAAACGAATCGCTTCGTGTTCGAACTCAGTTTCATTGTGAAATCCTCTAAAATTCATTGGTCGAGATTTATGAAAAATATGAACACTTTAGTTTTCCATATTCGATATCTTATCTGGCCCGCCTGTTTTATTGTTCTTGGCTGTGAAGGGACGGCCTATCCGGGACTGAAGGGCTTTCCCCGCAGCGAGGAAGTAAAATAGGGTGGGAGACAGGGGTATAGGCCTTTCTCAATAATCCGAGGCCCGAGTCTTTTCGTTCATCCATAAAGAACTTAAAAAAAAAAATACGTCAAGTAATCCACGTTATGGATAGAGAACGCATAGAATGAACGTGAATCGTATTCCAAATTTCGCATTGCTAAAAAAGTGGAGCCGTAGTGTTTATTAAGTTCAAAGCGCCATATAAGCATATAAATGTAAAATAAATCATGATTATATTTAAAACGAAGGGATTTTCTCGATTCATTTCAGATTACTGTGAAATTCTTAAAAGATTCCTATTTTTCTTTAGAAGAACTTTTTGCAAGCATGTCCCGTTTAAACTTTGACAACGTAGAACTGTGCGAGGACACGTCAAAAGATATTGACATAATAAAGACTATAATCGACACGAAGAATGACGAAGAACCGTTCTGCATCCTAGACGTCGCTAACGTGGTACAGAAGCATCAGGATTGGATTGAAAAAATGCCAAAAGTTGTTCCGCATTATGGTAAAATTGAATTAATATATACTTATTTGACTTCAATTTTTATTTTATGATTCAGTCATTCACTTCAATTACAGCTATCAAGTGTAATCCAGATCCAACAGTCATTAAGGTCTTGGCTGCTATGAATGCTGGTTTCGATTGTGCTTCGGAAGTATGTCTTTACTTCTCTCGTCGTTAAGTAAGAGTGATGAGTTTCTTTAATTTCATAACATTTATTCTTTCATACATTCGAAACAGAGTGAAATAAGACAGGTGATGAAGTATGGAGTAACCGCGGAAAGAATTATCTTTGCGCATCCGGCGAAACTGCCTTCCCATATAAAGTATGCTCGGAAAATGAACGTCCAGAAGATGACTGCCGACAGTGAGAGTGAGCTTATAAAAATTAGTGAACTTTTCCCAGAAGCGAAGTGAGTAGAGCAACGGATTGGCAATCATTGCCCATTGACGAACTGCGTTTCGAATAATCTTTCACCTTTCTAATGATTAACAGAGTAGTACTTCGCATCCGATGCGATGCCATGTCGTCGCTAGTATCTCTTGGATCAAAATTTGGCTGTGATCCGAACGAAGAAGCCGTTCGGTTGATACATCTTGCCAAAAGTCTTAATCTGACCTTGCATGGATTCAGCTTTCACGTCGGCAGTCTGTGCGGCGAATTAAACGCTTACAGTAGAGGTATTTCAATGTGCAAACGATTGATCAACATAGCTAGAACAATTGGCTGCAAAGATGTTCAGTTAATCGACATTGGGGGTGGATTTTCTGGTGGCACCGACTGTCGAATTGATAAAGTGAGACTGATTATCCTGCAGCTACATGTCTTTATCATTTGGTTCATTATCAAATTTACAATTTCGTTTTTTATTGTTAGTTTGCCTGTATCATTAACGATGCCATTCAGGATATAGACCCTAGCATAACAATTATTAGCGAGCCAGGACAGTATTATGTGTCGTCAGCAATTACTTTGGCATCGTACTTGCACACAAAGAAAGTTGTTCCCATGGGAGAGAAAATGATTCAAATGTACTACATGAACTGTGGCGTGTACAGTTCTTTTATATGTGAGTTGTTCAACTTGAAGTCGAGAATTCCAATTCCCTTGCACAAGGTATCGGTATTATTGTATAGTCTAAGATATTATCATTCAACTAGAGCAGGCCTGCACAGGGAGCCTTTTTCAACGCCTAGCGGCAAGCAACCAGCCGTATGCCATTACTAAGGGTAGAATCGGTGAGGATAATTGCAGTAGTGTAGGTTGGAGCTCGTAGGCGCGTAGCGTAAGTACATATATATATGGCTGGGTTCCTTGTAGGGCCCCAGTGCAGAGCAGGTCCCGCAATATAATTCGGTGGGGTCAGTAGGGCCCCACAAGGAACCCAGACATATATACTTATGCTACGCACCTACGAGCCCCAACCTACACTACTGCAATTATCCTCACCGATTCTACCCTTAGTAACGGCGTACGGTTGGTTGCTTGCCGCTAGGCGCTGAAAAAGGCACCCTGTGCAGGCCTGAACTAGAGTATTGTAAAGAGTAATGTTTTCTACGTGGAATATGTATTTGTGCTTTAGCCAACGAGTGACAAGAAATTTCTTTCTTTTCTTTGGGGTCCAACATTGTGCCCCATGGACTGTGTATTGAAGGATGTGTTGCTGCCGGAATTTCAAGTTGGCGATTGGCTAATATGGAAGGATATGGGGGCGTACAGTGTGTCTTTCACTTTTCCATTTAATGGTTACAAAGCACCCACAGTGTATCCATTTGTGAGGAAAAGTCAATGGTCCGTATTGTTTTGTGAATTACTTACATGACGTATAGATATAAAACGAATTTATTGTGAACATATGTTTAAGTATTAATCGATTTTCAGGAAGACCATTGTTGCAAACATATGAATTTAGAACAGAAACCGCAGGTATCGTATTAAGTTGCTGTAATACTACCACGATACCAGTGGCCGGTGGTTGGGTATGGGGCAGAGGTATGAAGGTGGAAGGAGAGAGAAATGGAAAAGATCCAGGAAAGATATATAAGGTGGACGCTGAAGGTGGACACCGCGATATATGGTGAGGGAGGAGACGAAGAGGAAAAAGCGGAGGGCGCGGATGGAAGGAAGAGCATGGTGGTACGAAGAAAAGCGGGCAGGGGAGGGGGGGGGGGATTCACTTTAAATAAAATCGTGGGGCATGATATTCCGTAACAGGATATGAATCAGTTTAATGCTAGAAGTGATATCACTTTAATTAAGAAAGTTTTCCTACGCATTAAAGAAACAAAATATTTTAATTGTTGGATACAGTTTGTAATATGACATAAGGCTGCCGTCTCAGCGAGCCTTGAATGTGTGCGCACGGTCACACAAGCTAGGAAAACCGTGTACGTATACGCGTGTAGTAAACAAATCGTAAATTACAACTTTCGTCCTGGAAGCGGCCAGAAAGAAGTTTTTGCGGGTACAGTTGCCTTCAGTAGACATCTGTGCAGGGTGGTCTGGTGCGTTTGAACGCTAATAACCACCGTACGCTGAGATAATAATGAATTTCTGAATCGAAAACTGACAGAATGAAACTTCAAGGCTTCTCCGTTGGTGGCGCTAATGTACTCGAACCTCATTCTGTCAGTTTTCGATTCAGAAATTCATTATTATCTCAGCGTACTGTGGTTATTAGCGTTCAAACGCACCAGACCACCCTGCACAGATGTCTACTGAAGGCAACTGTACCCGCAAAAACTTCTTTCTGGCCGCTTCCAGGACGAAAGTTGTAATTTACGATTTGTTTACTACACGCGTATACGTACACGGTTTTCCTAGCTTGTGTGACCGTGCGCACACATTCAAGGCTCGCTGAGACGGCAGCCATAAGGTTAATAAAAACTGTAGTTGATGATGTTCCATTTTCCAACCGATACTTCAACTTCTGGTTGCACATGGTGCCACAGGATTTTATTTAAAGTGATATTAACACCGTCAAAATTGTAGAACAAGAAAATAATTATTAATTATAGTTTTTAGTGCATTTTTAATAAAATCAATTGTAAAACAATAACTGCATTTATAAGAATATACAAGACTTTCACTTGGACACATTTCTTGTGAAATGGTATTATAATCTTTAGTTTTCTTCAAAAGATTACGCATCTTCAAATGTTTAAACAGATTCGTAGTGTATTTGTAACTCTGATAGCTATCTACCGGCAGTCTGCCAGCAGATTGACGGCAGGATCTGCCAGGAGAGCGCAGGATCTGCCGGCAGCTACGGCGCAGCCTACGTCCGCATTCAGCTACGGATCTGCCGGCAGACCCTGCGTGGCAGACTATGAATACCGGCCCCCGATAGAATACCTATGGTCGGTGTTTAATATATTTTTTAAAAAAAGGTACAAAAAAGTACGCCAAGTATATAATCCCATAAAAAAGAATCACATTTAAAAACATTGTCATAAATTAATAGCTTTGCAAAACGAAGGATATACACTAATTGCGCCAATTATCACAATGATTATTTATACAAAGAAAAAAATGTATTAAATAATATTAACCACATATATTTTTATACAAATAAATATTTTAATACGATTAAATATTTTATTCAAAATACTTGGCGCTGCTCTCCGAATTAGTATTGCTAAACTGAATAAATATGTATAGATTGCATTAAAATCTTTTTCTTTGGTTCATATCTCAGTGGTGTGTTGTATTATTTTATTTATTAAAATAATAAATCACCGAACTGAAATAAAAAACTGACCGAAAATGTGACCTGACCGGAATTGTGACCTGAACCTCACCCATTATGCGACCTGAACCACACCGATTAAGCGACCTGAACCTCACCCATTATGCGACCTGAACCTCACCTATTATGCGACCTGAACCTCACCGAAAATGCGACCTGAACCTCACCTATTATGCGACCTGAACCACACCGATTATGCGACCTGAACCACACCGATTAAGCGACCTGAACCTCACCTATTATGCGACCTGAACCTCACCTATTATGCGACCTGAACCTCACCGATTATGCGACCTGAACCTCACCTATTATGCGACCTGAACCTCACCGAAAATGCGACCTGAACCTCACCTATTATGCGACCTGAACCTCACCTATTATGCGACCTGAACCACACCGAAAATGCGACCTGAACCTCACCGAAAATGCGACCTGAACCTCACCGAAAATGCGACCTGAACCTCACCGAAAATGCGACCTGAACCACACCTATTATGCGACCTGAACCACACCGATTAAGCGACCTGAACCTCACCTATTATGCGACCTGAACCACACCGAAAATGCGACCTGAACCTCACCTATTATGCGACCTGAACCTCACCGAAAATGCGACCTGAACCTCACCGAAAATGCGACCTGAACCTCACCTATTATGCGACCTGAACCACACCGATTAAGCGACCTGAACCTCACCTATTATGCGACCTGAACCACACCGAAAATGCGACCTGAACCTCACCTATTATGCGACCTGAACCTCACCTATTATACGACCTGAACCTCACCGAAAATGCGACCTGAACCTCACCGAAAATGCGACCTGAACCTCACCGAAAATGCGACCTGAACCACACCGATTAAGCGACCTGAACCTCACCTATTATGCGACCTGAACCACACCGAAAATGCGACCTGAACCTCACCTATTATGCGACCTGAACCTCACCGAAAATGCGACCTGAACCTCACCGAAAATGCGACCTGAACCTCACCGAAAATGCGACCTGAACCACACCGAAAATGCGACCTGAACCTCACCGAAAATGCGACCTGAACCTCACCTATTATGCGACCTGAACCACACCTATTATGCGACCTGAACCTCACCGAAAATGCGACCTGAACCACACCGAAAATGCGACCTGAACCACACCGAAAATGCGACCTGAACCTCACCGAAAATGCGACCTGAACCACACCGAAAATGCGACCTGAACCTCACCTATTATGCGACCTGAACCTCACCTATTATGCGACCTGAACCTCACCTATTATGCGACCTGAACCTCACCTATTATGCGACCTGAACCACACCTATTATGCGACCTGAACCTCACCTATTATGCGACCTGAACCTCACCTATTATGCGACCTGAACCACACCTATTATGCGACCTGAACCACACCGAAAATGCGACCTGAACCTCACCTATTATGCGACCTGAACCTCACCGAAAATGCGACCTGAACCACACCGGAAATGCGACCTGAACCTCACCGAAAATGCGACCTGAACCTCACCGAAAATGCGACCTGAACCACACCGAAAATGCGACCTGAACCTCACCTATTATGCGACCTGAACCTCACCTATTATGCGACCTGAACCACACCGAAAATGCGACCTGAACCTCACCGAAAATGCGATCTGAACCTCACCGAAAATGCGACCTGAACCACACCGATTAAGCGACCTGAACCTCACCTATTATGCGACCTGAACCTCACCGAAAATGCGACCTGAACCACACCGAAAATGCGACCTGAACCTCACCGAAAATGCGACCTGAACCTCACCGAAAATGCGACCTGAACCTCACCGAAAATGCGACCTGAACCTCACCTATTATGCGACATGAACCACACCGATTAAGCGACCTGAACCTCACCGATTATGCGACCTGAACCACACCGATTAAGCGACCTGAACCTCACCGATTATGCGACCTGAACCTCACCGATTATGCGACCTGAACCACACAGATTATGCGACCTGAACCTCACCTATTATGCGACCTGAACCTCACCTATTATGCGACCTGAACCACACCTATTATGCGACCTGAACCTCACCTATTATGCGACCTGACCGAAAATGTGACCTGACCGATTATGTGATATTTTCGGTCAGGTCACAATTCCGGTCAGGTCACATAATCAGTCAGGTCACATTTCCGGTCAGGTCACATTTTCGGTCAGTTTTTTATTTCAGTTCGGTTATTTATTATTTTAATAAATAAAATAATACAACACACCACTGAGACAAGAACCAAAGAAAAAGATTTTAATGCAATCTATACATATTTATTCAGTTTAGCAATACCAATTCGGAGAGCAGCGCCAAGTATTTTGAATAAAATATTTATTCGTATTAAAATATTTATTTGTATAAAAATATATCTGGTTAATATTATTTAATACATTTTTTTCTTTGTATAAATAGTCATTGTGATAATTGGCGCAATTAGTGTATATCCTTCGTTTTGCAAAGCTATTAATTTATGACAATGTTTTTAAATGTGATTCTTTTTTATGGGATTATATACTTGGCGTACTTTTTTGTACCTTTTTTTAAAAAAAGGTAATTTTGTTGAGATTCCATTCTTACACGTGACCGCACATACTCTGCCGTACGCGCGGCTGCATACAAGCCAACTGCGCATACGTGCACGACGCGCGCCACGTGTCCATGAAGAAAGAAAAATAAGAAGTACATAGTAGTCGTTATATTCGTCCGCGGCCGACGAGAACGCGTCTCGAAGGACGTTCAGCATTTCTGTTCCACGGCCACGGAGATTACCGTTTCCTGTTGATCCGTCCATTAATGTCCTTAAATGATGGCTTCGAATTTTGTGGGAGGGGTAGGTCTGCGTTAGCTTTGAATCTGCACGTGAAATTCCGAAGCGCCCTATATTCTTATTTAAATTTATCTAATGCTTAAGCAATGCCTAGAAATTAAACTTAATCTGCGACCTAATATATAAACCAGTTATAGGTGATTGCAGAATATCATGAAATTGGGAAAATGTGAAAAGATCGAGTTTTAGAAAATTCAAATTCACCGAAGGACGTTCAGTCTTACAAGGAGAGTATTTTTGGTGTCCGTCTCCGATCAATTTGATTTTTGGATATGTTATAGAGGACCGAAAAATAAGAAATACGTGTTTTTTTATTTTTCCCCGTTTTCATATTTGGGGGGTGAAAACTGCGTCCAAAGTTAGGGTTGAAAAATCATTTTTGTGGACTTTTTGAAAATCTGGTGAGTCAGTCATATTTCGCATTCAAAGACAAAATTCGTCCATTGACACTATTCTCCTATATCTAATAGTTCTCGAGATATTCCACAAAAATGATTTTTCAACCCTAACTTTGAACGCAGTTTTCACCCCCCAAATATGAAAACAGGGAAAAATAAAAAAACACGTATAGTTATCAATGGTTCTCACTATCGAAAACTATAGATAGCTTATTTTCACTATCATCGGTATTGAAAATCGTAGGTTAGTCAATTAAAAAATAATAACAGCTGAAATTCAGAATCCCAAATTTAATTTGTAATATTATTACAAATTTCGATGGTGAGAACCATCGATAACTATCGTAAGTACCATCGATAGTTCTCCATCACTATTCAGTCTTTTTACATTGTTCTCAATCATAGAGATTTCCGTTTCCTGTTAAGCCGTCCATTAATGTACTTAAATGGACATGGCTTAAGATTGAGGGGAGGGGGTTAATATGTCTGTTGTAGAAGCCACGAGAACTGTTAGCTCACGCTTCGAAACGAATCGAAACCGTCGCTCGCCATTTAATTCTGGATTCAGCGCGTTCGCTCCCGAGACTATTAAACTCGTGCAAGTTTTATAAATGGGACGATTTATCTTCGCAAGCTATTTTTTTTGTGGACCGCTACGTGAAATCTTTTCCCCCTATGATTGTGGCTCCTGTTCTCCCTGACTACCGAGATACCGAATTTTTCGTTATATGTATATACAGGGTGTTCCGTAACTGATGGTGGAAACTGAGAGGTGATAATTCCACGTGAAATAATAAGTTGGAAATAACGTTCTTCTATTTGGAGACCGGGTTTTCGAAAAAATTAACACTGAATATTTAGTACGTGCACGTTTACTTGGTCAAGAGTTGGTATTAAATATAGTATAGTCGCAAATAAAATGAATTCTTGTGCAAAAATGAGTGGGAATTGTGCAACTTCTTTTCGAATGGGCATTTGTTCTTGAGAAAGACGGTGTTGTAAACGCAACTGATTTTCAAAATTGAATATCTCGAAACCATAGCTCCAGACCAAAAAATGTTACTCTATATTTTCGACTTGTTTCTTTAGGTAGAGGATTAAGAATATTCTATGGTTTAATGACGGACTGATTACTCTACGTAATCCCTAATGACAGTAATATAGTTAGGGTTAGGCTTACAAATTTGTTTTTTTTATTCTAATCCTACCAAAGAAAAATTATAAATACGATTCGATGGTCACTGGCGCCCCTTCCCAAAATACAGATATCGTGATTAATCATTTCAATTTTCGTTTCACGTCATTTTTCTGCCACAAGCCGCTTTGTTCTGTAAAACATACATTTAAAATTTATTTACTATATTTCCTCCTTCATAGCAGCACAATTAGAAGATGCTCGCAAAACTCTTGTTACCTAAAACTGAAGCATTTCGAGGCGACGCGCAGTGCCGGTTTCGATTTTATAGACAAAACTGCAAAAATAAACATTTTCAATTTGACAAAGTAAATGCAAATGTCGATTGAACAGCTCGACGTGTGTTACAAAAAACGGCACGTTTGTCTTCGTTGTCGCGAAAACTATCACGTAAAATAGCATGTTTCGTCTTTCTATTTTGAGCAATCCAAAATGTGCTATTTTTCGTGGCGAAACAGTATAATGTGCTAATTTCCGCCGCAAAATACAAAATGTGCTTTCTTCGTGGCGAAGCAGTGTTTAGTTTACATGGCGGAAGACCAAACGTGCTAATATTCGTCAGAAATTGTGCTGTTTTTTGTAAAAAAATGAAACGTGCTAAGTAGATACTTTTCGCAACGCACGTCGGTAGGTACAATCCTCTCAAAAAACTTCAAAAAAGTAAAAAAATTACGCCAAGTACATGAAAAATCAAATAAATCACAAAAAATAGAAGATATTAAATACATAATAAAAAAAAGATGTGAAATCAAAATGAGCTGCCAGTACATAAAGGTGCTTTCCAACCAACTGCGCTTAAGATGAAACAACTACATATACACAGCTAAAAGGCTGTGTTCATATATTCCATTATTCATATCGCGGACATTTTAATTAACCCATCAAAAAGAATCTCATTTAAAAACATTCTCGTAAATTAATAGCTTTACAAAATTAATGATATACAAAAATTGCGCTAATTATAACAATAGCTATTTATACAAAGAAAAAAATGTATTTACAATATTAAGCGGTTATATTTTTATACAAATAAATATTTTAATACGAATAAATATTTTATTCAAAATACTTGGCGCTGCTCTCCGAAATGGCGTTGCAAAACTGAATATAAATATGTACAGATTGCATTAAAATCTTTTTCTTTCTTTCTTGTCTCAGCGGTGTCATGTATTATTTTAATATCATAACCAAGACAATTAACATCTTTTTGGTGTCGCAGCGCCAAGTATTTTGAATAAAATATTTATTCGTATTAAAATATTTATTTGTATAAAAATATAACCGCTTAATATTGTAAATACATTTTTTTCTTTGTATAAATAGCTATTGTTATAATTAGCGCAATTTTTGTATATCATTAATTTTGTAAAGCTATTAATTTACGAGAATGTTTTTAAATGAGATTCTTTTTGATGGGTTAATTAAAATGTCCGCGATATGAATAATGGAATATATGAACACAGCCTTTTAGCTGTGTATATGTAGTTGTTTCATCTTAAGCGCAGTTGGTTGGAAAGCACCTTTATGTACTGGCAGCTCATTTTGATTTCACATCTTTTTTTTATTATGTATTTAATATCTTCTATTTTTTGTGATTTATTTGATTTTTCATGTACTTGGCGTAATTTTTTTACTTTTTTGAAGTTTTTTGAGAGGATCTCACTTCTTTTTACAAAGGTAATTTGCATAGTAGGGAATGACTTCAAATAATTTTTAATTAATATTATATATAAATTACAAAGGTTCATCATCAACAGCCATGAACAGTCTTATGACGAGACAGAATTAAGGATATAAATTTTACGTAATCGAAACTACGCACACCTGCAATGCTTGAAGACGATTGAATTGGTGGAATTGGTTTAAATTTGAGTATTTGGATATGAACCAAACGTACAAGAAGCTGAATGAAATCGTTTAATTAATATAATATATGTCACAATAAATTTTTTTCTCTGACGTAGATTACACTGCATCATCTTCAGCTTTGATTATCTGTAAATACATAAAATTCACATTTTTTAGTTACAACTTAACGTAAAACTTATTATATAGAAATAGAGTGGCCCTCTGCTATAGCAAGTGTAGAGACTACAAAATGTGTCCGAAGGAGATGAGAGTGTATAGCAGAAAGTCTTGTTACAGGAAATTTAAATGCTAATGGTAATTCAGCAAAAATGAAAGAAAAGATCCAATACTTTTAACGCACAATTTATTGGTATAGGTATAAAATTAATTTAGTATGTTTATTGGTGAATTGAAATATTGTTAATGGGAAACAAATAAAATTAATGACTAGCGTGGGAATTACTGTGGATTTTAATAAAGTATTGTGTATATTTCACTCCCAAAAGATTTGACAGTGTCAAGCGAGATGCGTTTTTAGTGTACTCTTTTCACTAATGTGATTTACTCTACATCGCAAGCAGTACACCATAATTTTCTTAATTCTTAATGCTACACTAATTTGACAAATTTTGTCGATTCACCTTATTTGACAAATTTCCCAACACTTGTGCGAAACAAGATGCTTCTCTGACTATCGAACCTTCTCCGGACAACTTCCAAGCCTGCACGTCCCCTTCATTTCTATTTAAGCCTGTGCGTCCCCTTCATTTTTATCCAAGCCTCTGCGTTCCCTTCATTTCTATATCCAAGCCTGTGCGTCCCCTTCATTTCTATTAAGCTTTACATGAAACTCTGAATTAAAAATAGTTTGTTAGTATAAAAATATCTGACAATTTGAATGCAATTTGTTACAATATACTATTTTGTACATGCATGATACAAATTTTCAGAAACATATGCAAAAGAAGATGCTTCTCTGTCGAATCGAACCTTCTTCGGACAACTTCCAAGTCTGCAACTCTACATAAAAAGAGTATTAAAAAATTTTGGTGACTTACCTTGTTAATTGGCACAATAATTCAGTATCCTATGTGGTGTAAAAACTCGTAACATTTCAAATTTGGACAACTTCGTAGGTTTGACACTTCGCAGGTTATGAGTATATGTATATACAATTCGCAGGTTATGTATACGATGTACAATGACAGACGACGATCCCTACCGAATAATCCCGAGAGTCGACGAGCGAAGAACGAAACATGTGTTAGTTCGTTTTCGCTGAAGGTGTGCGTGTAACGCGTAGTATACGTATTATGTTGACGAAAATTTTCTTGACGAAGGAGAAGAAAACGGACCGTTTTCGACTGATCCATGAGACGATATTATCATATCTCTGATATGCGTGAACCGATTTTATTGATTTTGGTCTTATTCGAAAGCTTATATGCGGTTTACATAAGAAAAATGCTTTTAAATTTAGAAAATATTGCACGCGTGATGAGATATTAATGAAATAAATTTCAGGTTAGGTTGGAATAGCCGGGGGACGAGTAAAGATACACGGCAGCGACAGTTCGACATATATAGGGTGTTTTTCATGTACTTGGCGTCGAGACGCTACCGCGTCTCTAGATATATATTTCGGTCGCCCAGATATTTTTGGCCCGAATACAATTATATTTTATTATATAAAAAAAAAACATTATATTGGGACGTTCGATTCACTTTAAAAGAACGATTTTCGGAATCGTTTCTGAATCGAATCATGAGAACTGATTCTGTTAAAAACTCGAAACCATAGAATCGATTTTGCAAGAATCGCTCCAAATATCGTAAAAAATTATTAAATGTATACAACTGATGAACATCCATAGCCATTCCCTCCCCCCTGGGGGGAGGCCCGTCTTCCCAGGACGTGCAGGGTAGAGGGTATGGTCTCCTGGACCAGGTGGCAAGTCGTCCCTCCCTCCTCGGCCTCGGCCGTTGAAGGGAGTCTCTCTAATCCCGAGGCAGCGCAGGGGAAGGAGATGCGGTCATACCGGGCGGTATGATCAGCTCTGGGGGAACTCCCGCTCTCCGAATGTTTGTACACTCACTGGCTGCATGGCCCGAGTGACGCCCGGGACCTCGGCACGTGCCGTATGCTCCCCCCGCTGTATGTTGCAACTAAATCGACTAAATACAACTGATGAAAATAAACAAAATGCTAAAATGAAATAATTAAGAATTAGGAATAATTAACAATGTTCAATTAAAAAACAAATAATCACTAATCATGAATAAATCAGACTTATTGTGCCTCGCTGAAATGTTGAGGCGCACAATGCCACAAAATGGCACCAGACACATGAACAAGAGAAATTCTAACGGTTCTTCGTTCGTATTAAGAAGTATCGAAAATATTGATAGTTATACAAGACTATCGATAGTGATTTCGATAGTGTCGGCTATCGATAGTTCTCCACCTCTAGTGGCAGTCATATTTGAATCCATTTGAATCGTTTCTCAGAGCGTGGTGTACAGTAGCGTCAAGTAGCGTGTTAAGGAAAAAATTATTAGGAACAATGGTTCAGTGCACCGTGCCTTTTTGCAAAACAGATCAGATTCTTAAAACTGGAAGGAAAAGAACGATGGTAACAGTAACAACCAGAAAGTTACGTCCCACAGGTATTGAGGTTATTTTATTCATAATGAAACAAATTATTATATTTAATACGTTCACTACCGCCTTTTAAAGAAAAAATATATGAAGGTATACCGGGTAGCAAACGTGTTAGAGTAACTATATTTTCAAAACATATCTTATTTTGAACTTTATTTCTGTTTTTATAGATTTCCAAACAATTTTGATACTTGTAAATTGTGGCTAGATATTTTGGGTATCCAAGCATCAGTTTCAAACAGAGCATGCATTTGATAGAAATGGTGTACGCGTTCGCCTCAGGCCAAATGCATTCCCAAATGCAGTATGTATAATAATATTTATTATTGCTATGAATATTGCTGGCAGATTGAACAGTAATGTTTTTTGTGTTTATATGTTATGTGTGTATTTGTTTTATGTTAGAATACTATGGAAAAAGAAAATTTATCACCCAATAGTGATCCAACGCCATTAAAATTATCAGAAAATAATACGACAAGAGCATTATCACCTAATGTAGGTTTTTTTTTTTATAAAAAATTGCTTTTAATATATTCTGATGATAACAAAATAAGGTGATAATGTCAATATTTTTAAACAAACATTTTTGTTATTATTTTAGTACAATATTCTGCATCAGCAGTGGAAGATGGAATGGCTTGTTCCAATGATAATTCAACATCGACTGAACTGTGCCAATTATCACCGCAGCCTTCAACATCGACTGAGCTGTGCCAATTATCACCACAGACTTCACCATCGACTAAGCTGTGTCAATTATCACCACAGCCTTCAACATCTAAGGAACATACAACAACAATGGTATCACAATGTTTGTTTATAATTCTCCAAAGAAATGCAGGTTACGAAAAAGAATCAAATTCTTACAAACTCAGATGAAAATGAAAATGCAAGCTATGGGCCAAAAATTACGCCGCAAAAGTAATCAGGTGTTGACACTGAAAAGTATGTTAGAAGATATGAAAAACAAACATCTGTTATAAGAAAGTCAAGCTGAGGTTTTGAAAACGTTAGGTGCGTCTAATGGTGAACTTTTTAAACAATGTCTGCTGCGAAAACCTAATGCATGCTTATCTAAATCTTCTCCACCGCAATTGCGCTGGTTTGCATTAACGCTGCACTATTATTCATCCCGCGCATATGAATACATGCGTGAAAAATTTAATAATTGCTTGCCGCACCCGAAAACTATATCTGCTTGGTCCAGGACAGTAAATGAGGAACCTGCGATTAGTTCAGAAGCAATGTTATCCATTACGGAGCGTGTAAGAAACACTAATTATCCGTTGCTTGGGTGTTTAATGTTTGACGAAATGGCAATTTGCGAACATGTTGAATATGATGGTTCAAAATTTAGCGGCCATATCGATTATGGAAAAGATATTGTTTGCGAGCTTGATATTGTCGCTACACAAGTTTTAGTTTTTATGATTGTGTGCCTGAATAGTAGCTGGAGAGTGCCTGTTGCATATTACTTCATGAAAGGAGCATTTGCAGAAGATAAAACCCCTTTCACTGTACAGTGCCTTGAAGCAATTCATGAGACTGGTTTGAGAGTAGTATCTTTAACATGTGACGGAACAGCTACAAATCTGCCAGTACTAAATAAGTTAGGGTGTAATTTTAATAACTTTAATTCATTATAGACATCATTCCGCCATCCCACAACAGAGGAAGATATTGTAGCCTTTTTGGACCCGTGTCACATGATTAAGTAAACTCGTAATACTTTAGGAGATAGGACGAATTTACTTGAAGGGAAAGGTAATTATGGAATTGAATAATTTCCAATTATCTACGTCGCGGAAATCGAGATTCACATTATTTGCAAGACAGAAAAGTATGGTTATGCGCGAAGTGCGAATGTTTAGCGTCTTGTTTAGTGGATACTAATTTAACACATATTTTCTTATAAATGTTAATGTTCGCCTGGGGTGTGTACTGTGTGGAGATGGAGCTGAAGTAAGTATCGCATGTGTATCTTGTTTATTCATACGTTACGTTTAATTTTATACTAATATTGTATTTGTTGTCAACGCTAACACAACAGAGAATATGATGATTCTACACAAAAGAGAAGTCTACTAGGTACCACTGATTACGGGACGTACTGTATATGGATTTGTTATATGAAAATGTTGAAAGTTCTTCTTTGAATATGGATACACCTACAGCAATAACGGTACATTTGTGTTGGTGTGCAGGTCCATGTGATGTCGCGGGTAGGGAATAGGTTGGTAATTAGGACCTGCCGGCAGATCTGTAGACTGCATCGCAGCTGCCGGCAGATCCTGCGCTCTCCTGGAAAACTGCCTGCAGATGGCTATCAGGGTAGAGCTTGTAGAAACGGAGGGGACGCACAGACTTGGAAGTTGTCCGGAGAAGGTTCGACAGAGAAGCATCTTCCTGCACACAAGTTTCTACAAAATAATATATTGTTCTTATACCAGCAAACTATTTTTACATTAGCGTTTTCCTGTAAAGTTTATGGAAATAAAGGTGATGCGCGGACTTGGATAGAAATGAAGGGGACGCACAGGCTTGGTGGTTGTCTGGAGAAGGTTAGATACACAGAGAAGCATCTTGCTTCGCACAGTTTCTGGAAATTTGTCAAATAAGGTAAATCGACAAAATTTGTCAAATTATCATAGCATTAAGAATTACGAAAATTATGGCGGAATGTTTGCTATGTAGAGCAAGTCAAATTAGTGAAGAAAGTATGCTGAAAACACATCTCCCTTGATACTTTTCAATCTTTTGAGAAAGATATTCGTAATACTTTAAAATTCACAGTAGTTTCCACACTATTCATTAAATTTATTAGTTTCCCATTAACAATATTTGAATTCGCTAATAAACATACTAAATTAATTTTATTCCAACACCAATAAATTGTGCGTTAAAAATATTTGATCTCTTCGTTCATTTTTGCTAAATTACCATTAGCATTTACTGCAATAAGACTTTCTGTCATACGCTCTGACCTCCTTCGGACACATTATGTAGTCTATCCACTTACTACAGCAAAATGATGCAGCAGAAGATGATGCAGTGTGATTTATGTCAGAGAAAAAAATTATTGTGACATTGTATTATATTAATTAAACGATTTTATTCAGCTTCAATCCTCTGTTTGCTTCTTGTATGTTTGCTTCATATCTGAAAACTCAAATTTAAACCAATTCCACCAATCCAATTGTCGTGCGTGATTAGGATGACAATATAATATATTGTTAATTATAAAAAATAACCCCGAAGGGATGAAAAAATTATCCAGTCATCAATAAACACTACAAAATGTGTGAAATCCCAATCGATAATCGAACGGGAGCGTACAAAGTAACTCCCGAACGCCTCATTGCAGTAAAGTCAACTGCCGTATCCATATTGGAGTCCCGGAAATTGTATAAACACATCAAGACGCAACGTCTGAATTTTTGAAAATTGCAACCCTGTCCTATCAACCAAAATATGTATTCCTACCTAAATCCAATAAACCTTGTCTGTCTAGGAATTATCCTTGATTTCAATCCATGAAGGCTAGAGTAATAATTTTATTAGTAATAGACATGTAAATAACATTTTGGCCTACATAATTTAGTTTTATCTAAGATTGGTGCATGTTTAAGCATAGGCTTACTCCTTTCGCTGCCTGCCCCACAAGTGAGGTATCAAACTTCAGGGAAAGTGACCAACTGTCCCGAATCGTGCGAGACGTCCCGGATTTGAGTTGTTTGTCCCGGATTCGACATGTAACATTCTGAATATTTTTGCAGTGGCACGATGGGCGGTATTCACAGTCGCTTCTTATTCTTAAGAGTATATTCAGTACAGTCTCAAGATGCCCCCTAGATTCATAGTTGTGTCTTAAGATAATCTTGAGATCGTGTCTGAAGCATTTGCTTGATGAAGATTTTGTCTAAATAAGTAAATCTTGTAAGGTTTATCTGAAACACAAAAAGGAAAAGAGATACTTAATTTACATGAATGTAGTTATCCTACATCCTATACCTCGTCTGTATCGGGAATGTTAAAACTACAGTGTGACACCTATAACTTTGGTCATTGTAATTTCTGTCGCCTGAAGGATGTTTCATATTTTATCTTTGCATTTTGCGGGTCCGAAGGACTGGCACCGTGCCTAACCACGGTGATTATTTTTTTTTAAATTTTGTCCATTGAACATTATACTATCATCTGTCGGTAAGGTAGCTAATGACATTAAAACGGTAAAAAATTATTTTCTGAATCTCCGAAAATCCTTCTCGCGAACATTATGTCTATGCAAAATGAAATTATTTGTCAAATTTTAGCCGACTCGGAGCGTGAACGTTTTCGAATGTTTAGCCCAGATTGCCACAACAAAAATTTGAAAACCTACAATTTCTGAACACCTTAAGCGACTTCATATCAAAGAGCAAACAATTTTTAATCGCGATGTCTAATCGATCTTAATTGTTCTTCTTCATTAAAGGAAGTGGAAGGATGATCATATTAGGGAATATTTGTTAAAACCCAGATAGTTGTTTCGTTTTAAAAAATTTGTGGCCCTGAAAAGGGCCAATGTTATTGTAATCGTTAAATGATTATTTTTTCGCCGAAGCCTTTGCAGCTTTCGGTGATTTGGCGATCTTCGGCTTTGGTACTTTTGTCTTGGCTGCTGGCGCCTTCGTAGCCTTCTTTGTCTTCGACAGATTTTTTGTCTGTGCTACTGCCTTCTGTTTTGCGGCAGCTTCCGCTTTCTTTGCAGCAACGGTCTTCGCTTTCTTCGGAGAGGGTGACTTCTTGGGTTGCACCACTGCTGGTTTCTTCACAGCAGCCTGTTTCTTCGACACTGCGGCCTTCTTCGGGGTCACCTGTTTCTTCTCAGCAGGCTTCTTTTCCGTCGTAGTCTTCCTCACTTCTCGTTTCGACTTACTCTTGGTCTCTGGACCCTTCGAAGGAGCGCCAGAGAGCTTGAAAGAGCCGGAGGCGCCCTTTCCCTTCGTTTGCATAACTGCACCAGAAATCACAGCTGTTTTCAAATACCTCTTGATAAATGGAGCCAGCTTTTCGCCGTCCACCTTGTACGTAGATGCTATGTACTTCTTGATGGCTTGCAACGACGATCCCTTGCGATCCTTCAGCTCTTTGATGGCAGAGTTCACCATCTCCGAAGTTGGTGGATGCGAGGACTTTGCCGCCTTGGATTTGGCGGCTTTCTTTGATGGAGTCGCATTCGTCGACTGATTTTCCGCCACCGTTACGTTCCCAGAGTTACTCTTATCCTCCATTCTTAAAAATTATACGACAATCGTATAAAAAAAACAGAATATCAGAGAAGTTTTATAATAAACCGTTCACAGATTCTGCTTGGATCTATCAGAATTAAACGACGCTCGCTGCTTAGACTCTCATATTTGCTGCGGCAGCACGGACCACGGAGGAAACCCCCACCCATGTTTCTGATATCGCGTTGCCGAGAATCAGAGACTCCCTGGTGCATCCTATCGAATTAAACCAAGATTCGTCCTTTTAAAAGCATTTATCATGTGCTTAACTGATTAATTATTGTCGGCAGTGTCTCACACTGTCGTCGTATCCCGCCTTCTCCCTCAGTTTCACCCATTTCATCCTGCCGAACTCACGCAGACGCATGATCGTTCTCTGAGACAGGGTAGACCGACGCGGAAAATTAGTTAAAAAACAGGAAAATGTTTAAATAAGCATGGCTTATTTTCTGGAATCGAGTGTCCTAATCTTAGAGCTAATAATTGATATGCGAGAATCCGCGACAGGTAACGGATGTTGGCGGAAATTCAAAGAGTTCTACACGGTGGGAAATACAAAGATCGAGAAGACGCAACAGGAATGGCGACGTGATATTCACTCGAACAAAATGTTTATTGAAATTGATGAAACCATAGTGGATTGCAAATATGAACAACACTTCGAACATTGATTTATTTGAAAAATTACTCGTTTGCAAATGAGAAATATAGCTCCTTTGCGAGGCGGTTCCTTGGAAACTACGCGGTTGCGTTGGAACCGATGTTTCTTCTTCAGAAACGAAAGTTTATGCACAAATATGTGTCGGTGATTATGAATGTAATGTATGTAAAAAAACCCAAAATAGAGATTTCTCTTATCTTATGTTATATTGATTTATAATTCAATATTATGAAAGTATTGTTGCAAAATAACCCTCAAGTAAGCAATTACATGATAGAGGCACTTTCATAAATCATTTGTCCTCTGTAAGTAATTTGTGAGAAAGGAAATACTTACATATTTGTGTATGATGTATTAACGTTAGATGGGGGCAAGAAAAGAAAAAAGAGAAAAAACGAGAAATAAATATACTTAATTATGCTGAAAACATGAGAAGAATTAGGAGAAATAGTGGTAAAACATACATTACCAAAAATGGTGAAGTTATTAGTGGCAAAGTATTTGAAAATAAAAATTGCTTTTGTTGGACAAAATATTTGAATTTATTAACCTGTGAAGATCGAAAATCTACGTTCCAGCACTTTTGAAATTTGGGAGACATTCCAAATGTTTAAAATACATATTTTCGTACAAGTTACTGATAAAATTTTACAATGATAGATAAGTTTAACATTAGAACAGCATACTGTATGCTGTCAAACAGTTTGTTCAATAATGGAAAAATATTTTTTAATACGCCAAAATGCAACAGTCTAAATATCTCGAAACAAAAAATACGTGAATTACACCACTTTCATAATCAGCGGCACAAATGTGTATTATGCAAGTTGAATGTGGTACGAAAAAATGTTAGTTTTATTGAATGCCTGGATTACTATTGATTAAATTACAAAATGCGATGGTATAACACGATATATGAATAATATATTCGACGACGCAATGAGTCTACTGTATCTATGGACATGTGTTTACGAGCTTGTATGTATGATTCCCTCCACATGATAATTAATTAGAATAAGTGTTGAAGCATTACAAATCGTATTTCAAGTAAAACGAAGTATCATAAGGAATACTGGATATTCAGAATAATAATAGAAGGAATGGTCTCTTACGGAACATGTCCCGTTTGAAGGAACCATTAGCATCGCGAAACTCCGAGTAATGTAGTCATGACTCACAGTATTTAAGACGAGATCCATTATCAGCCTCTTAATATATGAATAGAGTAAAATTTTAATCTAAACATACCTACCTTCCAGTTTTGCCTAGGTTGCCGATTTGAGATCAATTAATCAAAAGATCGATCTTTTGCACCGTAATTTTCAATTTTTTGCATCGATTTTTCAGTACAGGTCGATCCTATGGAATCGATGCTCGGGGAACAGAAATCGTGTTCCAATTCTTTATTATTTATAGGTATAATTTTTTTGCGTATTTCAACTGACTTCAAAAGTAATCTATTGCCTGCTTCCCATTTCATGATTATACTGCTATATGTAGCGGCTTTTATTTTTGACATTATACAATATTTTGACTTTGTTGCATTACATATTGTTAGAAACAAGCAATCTTATACATAGGTCCGGCTTTAGGATACTTGGCACCCTGGGCAAGATTATCATGGCGCCCATCCAAATGCACGAAAATCAATTAGCAGAACGGATATAAATGAATAAACGCATACAGCGACGCCCCTACAGATTTGGTGCCTCGGGCGGTCGCCTTGCCTCCCCCCACCACCCCCTTAAAGCCGGCCCTGCGTATACTTCACGTGAGGGAGTAGCGAGCAGTTTATGCGCATGCGCGTTTCCTTTGTTCTATCTACGGCGACAAAAACGTGCACTATTTACTTAGTATTCAATGAATTTATGATACCTAAAAATTGAATCGATTTCTTGGAGATCGATTCATTACAAGGCGATTTTTTCCTGAATCAATTTTTCATCTTGCGATTCGAATCAATCAGAAAAAATCCGCAACTCTAGTTTTGACTAATAATAAAATAGTAACCATACAGATCACGTTTTTAACTTTAATGCTCTTATAAGTGTTGAACTGTGTAAACTACAGTATTCTAAAAATATACAGCGGTATAATCCTTGTTAAAAATAATTATTTGCATGATTTTAACAGCAAAATGGATGTCAGTTTTACTCTCCATTGCTTATCGAATGAGTACGACTATTCTACTTGCACTCTAAGTCTCAGTGGTACCACTTTAAGAACTCTAAAACGTGTTTCTTTCGCGTAACTATACAAAAGTTCAATCAACAAGTACTAATGCACTGGATATTTCCGACTTATTCCTGGGTATTTCGGCATGGCAGTTGCTATGTGCTGCATTCAGACAGAGTAACATGGTTCTCTTTTATTACGGCAATGCTCAACTACAATAAAAAGACGAGCTATTTCCAATATTCAATGAATGGTCTGCTCTTTAGGAAATTACGTCATTGGTTATGGTAGGAGAAAGTATTTTCTTCCTCCGTAACCATTGAAACACACTGCTCTAAAATATCTGGGTATTCAGTAATGCTGCTGCTTTTATGAGCTATAGTGGAATTGTTAGGTATATTTTTATAGTCCCAACCAATGTTAACCTCGTTTGAATATTTGGTGGCCCTGAAAAGGGCCGATTTTTGCTGCGTCGTGGTATATGATGGGACAATTAACCGCCAAAACCGTACAAGGTTCTGCCTTGTCGCTTCAAAGCGTAGACGACATCCATGGCAGTCACAGTCTTCCTCTTGGCATGCTCAGTGTAGGTCACAGCATCGCGGATGACGTTTTCAAGGAAAACCTTCAACACGCCTCTGGTTTCTTCGTAGATCAATCCAGAAATACGCTTCACACCACCACGACGAGCCAGACGACGAATGGCTGGCTTTGTGATACCCTGGATGTTATCACGAAGAACCTTCCTGTGACGCTTCGCTCCTCCCTTTCCCAAACCCTTTCCTCCCTTTCCACGGCCAGTCATATTGATCGATACAAGTGCTCAAGTTCACGGTTACTTGTGAAGTGTGCTGTTTCAGCCGGAAAACGGTGTTATTATATAGTACTAGGAAGCCAAAACCCCCACCACCATTTACCACCCAATCAGACAGCACCAAGGGGAGCATCCCCTCCCCACTTGTGTACCGACCAATCAGGTCTTGGTTAGGTCTGGGTTGAAAGTGCATATAAGCGACGCAGTTTTGGGCTTCAGGCAAATTCGATTCCGTTTGTGAAACGAAAGCGTTTGTATCGTATCAACGACAATGGCTCGTACCAAGCAAACTGCTCGCAAATCAACTGGTGGAAAGGCTCCACGAAAACAACTGGCGACAAAGGCAGCACGTAAAAGTGCTCCTGCAACTGGTGGAGTGAAGAAACCTCATCGCTACAGGCCTGGAACTGTAGCCCTTCGCGAAATCAGACGTTACCAGAAGAGCACTGAACTGTTGATCCGGAAACTTCCGTTCCAACGTCTAGTTCGTGAAATTGCTCAGGACTTCAAGACGGATCTTCGTTTCCAAAGCTCCGCTGTGATGGCTTTGCAGGAAGCTAGTGAAGCTTACCTTGTTGGATTATTCGAAGACACCAACTTGTGCGCAATTCACGCTAAGCGAGTCACCATCATGCCTAAAGACATCCAACTGGCACGTCGCATTCGTGGAGAGAGAGCTTAAATTTTCTCTGCTCTAATAACAATCGGCCCTTTTCAGGGCCAAAAATAATTCCTAATGTAGTAACCTGAGGTTTCAACATCATCATTTTGAGAAATTCAAAGCCTGAATTACGTCATCCAATCCTAGGAATTTAAAGTACATGCCCCTATGGCATGGATGCATTCCCATGGAAAGTACTTTTATAGCTTCACAGGCCATTCGAAGGGACGGAATTTCTGACCTGCGGAGGGACTGTTAGGTGAAGGATATTCTTTGTACCAAACGGAGTCGAACCCTGAATACAACAGGAGGGTTCCTCACAGGTCAAAATTCTTTAACGGACCCTACTCCAATTGTGTCGCCCAAATCCTTGAACAAAGTTATTTCAGCTGCGTACTATTACATGTACAGTGAACCACAAAAGTATTCGGACAACATTCCAATCCCAGTTAACAGCTTATAACTGTAATAAACCTAAAGATTCTTACATATTTTCATGCCTGTCGCTTGTTTCTGCATGAACCGATTCCGATGAAATTTTCGACATGTATTTATAGAACTTACTTAAACCTACATGTTTTAAATTTTCATTACAGTCTGCGATAAAAAAGTTGAGAAAGCAATCTTCTCTATTTTCCTCGTTATTCCGATTAGAATCAGTATTTTTTCAAAACGACGGAACACAAGACCTAGTAAACTAACCCGTCTAGCTTCTCAAAAAAACTCAAGTCGTTTAAACCAATTTTAAAAAAGTTAATCTGTTTTAAGGGGTGTCCGAATACTATCGTGACCCACTGTATCTATTCATAGAACTCAAAATTCACTGATACTGTATCAGCATGTTTGCTCCGTGCAGAACCAAAATCTAAATTAGGATTCCGTATGACTTCAAATTATGCTGTGTCGATTAACATTAAGCAGTGTAAGAACATATCACAGAGAACCAGTTTTCTATTGCAAACGTATTTTCCCAGCAGGGTCATGGAAAGATACATCTGCTCGAACCACCTGGCCCATATGTTCGCCCGGTTTATTCAGTACTTAGAACCCCCGGAACCGACTTTGCAGGTCCTATGTTTTGTGGCCTGCCATGAACATTTCCAACATGTTATACACGAATATGGTGAATTGGAATGTTCAGTTACTATTAGTGATGAGACAAACACTACATCGTGAACTCATTTTAGTGTCCATTCTACCTTGTCGACCAAAAGAGACGTATTTTTCATGATTTGTTTTTAAGAACTAATGTACAGATTTGTAAAATCCGTACAATAGTTCCTGAGTAAGAAATACGTGTAGTCAAGCAAAGTAGAATAGACTCTTGAACTGATGATTGGATAAGGTTTAGTATAGTTTGAATTAGAGATTCCTTCGTTATGAATTATTTTGTGGCCCTGAAAAGGGCCATTTGTTGTTGAGGTGGTAGTTAAGCTTTCTTCTCGGTCTTCTTCGGCAGCAAAACTGCTTGGATGTTTGGGAGAACACCACCTTGAGCGATGGTTACACCAGACAGCAATTTATTCAATTCTTCGTCATTACGGATGGCGAGTTGCAAATGACGGGGAATAATTCTGGTCTTCTTGTTGTCTCTGGCTGCGTTACCAGCCAACTCCAGAACTTCAGCAGCCAAATATTCCATAACTGCAGCGAGATACACTGGTGCTCCTGCACCAACGCGTTCTGCATAGTTTCCTTTGCGAAGAAGTCTGTGGATACGTCCAACAGGGAATTGAAGACCTGCTCTGTTAGAACGGGACTTCGCCTTTCCCTTCGCTTTTCCACCTTTGCCACGTCCAGACATTTTCCAAGAAATCGATTCACAAACTACAAGTGTACTCGACGAAAGTCTGGAGGAATTTGAGTTTTTCGTAGAAAGCGACCTCTTTATATGTGATGTCTGGCTGCCTGCACCCAACCAATGGCGCGCCAGTCACACCGAATCGAGACCTAAATCCGGCCAATGACGTAGGGAGTCGCACGCCATTGGCGCGCTCTACTGTTAGGTTCCGTAGCATATAAGGCGGCTCCATTCTGTGCAAAATCATTCAGTCTTGATTTCTCACCGAGGTGAAACGTACTTCAAGTCTACCAAGCATTTGTGAAGATGCCACCAAAAGCGAGCGGAAAAGCTGTGAAGAAGGCTGGTAAGGCCCAGAAAAACATCAGCAAGACCGACAAGAAGAAGAAGAGGAGGAGGAAGGAGAGCTATGCCATCTACATTTACAAAGTGTTGAAGCAAGTCCATCCCGACACTGGAATATCCAGCAAGGCGATGAGCATCATGAACAGCTTCGTCAACGATGTGTTCGAGCGGATTGCTGCCGAAGCCTCCCGTTTGGCTCATTACAACAAGAGATCGACCATCACATCTCGGGAGATCCAAACAGCCGTGAGACTTTTGTTGCCTGGTGAATTAGCCAAGCACGCAGTCTCTGAAGGCACCAAAGCTGTTACCAAATACACCAGCTCGAAGTAAATCCAACGGCGTGTCTTTTTATACGGCCCTTTTCAGGGCCAACAACTTTATCAAAACGTAGTCAATCTTGTTCTGACATGAAAGCAAAAGGGGGAGAAAGAGCGAGATCTGTAGTGTATGCCTGTTAAAAGTTCGCGGACAAGTATCAACGGATGAACCGATACCGTCAAGGTATCGATACTTTTAAGGCTCCCCCAAACCAACACGAATATTGCGGCACGGAGCGGATCCGCCGCGGATCAGATAAGGTTGCCCATAAGCCGCTACGTATGAAAACTGCTGAACCGCGGCGAATCCGCTCCGCGCCGCGATATTCGCGTTGGTTTGGGGGTGTCTTTACTCATAACTTGTATTGGAAGGAAGTATCGTCATATTCTCGGTTTCGAATCAAGAGTATCGATAGGTAGGGTAAACTCGCTTAAATCGTACCCAATAAGAACAAATGCTTATTACGGGGAAAATGATACAAAATTAGTGGTCTCTATTAATAGAATAAACAGTTTTAAAAGCTCAAACAACAAAAACAATCAACTTCTATTGATAAAAAAGATTTATGTCTAATAAAAAAGTACCATTTGGGATTAATGTTCCTAAATCCGTGAGAACGCTCATGGCTCGTCGACCGGCGAGCCTGGGCGAGCTTGGCATGAGACTCGCTGATTCGCTGGCCATGAGAACGTTCGTTGATCGCCGTTTCGCGATCCTGGGCGAGCCTAGGCGAGTCGCCCCGGTTCCCCGATTCACGTGCTGTCAGATTTCACCTTTAGAGGGCCACGGGATCAGCAGCAGGAGCCGCTCCGACCGCACCGTGGCAGGGTGCGCGCGCAGTAACGGCTTGGAGGGAGAGGGACAGCCCTCGAATATAGAGGGCTCCCCGCAGTGTTGCCATAATCATGGGACGTGAGACAAATGCTTATCCCCACTGTGACACAAGTATATCCCTACTCCTGTCTGTGTGAGCTGCCGAGCAGGGATATGCTTGTGTGCAGTGCGATGGGAAGAAATAGGGGGACGACGGTAGGTCACAGTGGGGGTAAGCATTTGTCTCACGTCTCACGATTCTAGCATCACTGGCTCCCCGGGAACAGTCAAATAGCGCTGCTCTCAGCCAACCAGGCAATCGACGCGCGCGGACGAGTTTGGCAGTTGGGGTGCACTTATGGCATAACCAGCCACTCGTCCAGGAGCCGACCGGGTTCTGACCTCTGTTGGTCCCCGAGGTTTTGCGGTATGGGGTCGCCGTCGGGACAGTGAGAGTGATCGATCGCGAGGTCGTGGGGTGGAGGTGCCGGGGGGCAGCCACTTCACCCTGGTAGCAACGACCCCGGACTGGGCGACGCCGACGCGTGATCCGTCCCGCGTCGCCTAGATTAAGAGAGTATAGCGAAGGGAGGTAGCACTAATAATAATACTCCCCTAGGGAAGACCCCATTAACGGGGTTGTCGGATGCGGAGTTGTGAATGTGCAGGGGGGGGGGGGAGAGCGAAGCGGATGTAATTGCTAGTTTGATCCCGTGTCAAGTCCCGCCCTTAGGCGCGTAATTCCCACCAATTTTGTACTACAATTTCGATGGTGCTTTTTCACTTTAAATAAAGTCCTGGAGCAGGATATGTCATAACAGAATATGAATCAATTTAATACAGAATCAAGCGTCGAAATGAATTTGTTATGACATATCCTGCTTCACGATTTTATTTAAAGTGAAACAGCACCATTGAAATTGTATCTAGTACAAGAAAAGACTTATTTTTTTTAGTTTTTAAGCATAGTTTCTAATGCCAGATGGGCAAAATGTAACTATAAATGCAGATAAAATAAAAGTTTTTAAGTGTATTTTTAATAAATTCGTTTGACATAAAATTTTTTTATATATTTTCTATTTGCATAAAAACACTTACACGTAGCCCACCGGTGGCGCACGGACGCCGGCGCAGGCCCCGTTGCTGGTGCAACTTTCGGTGGTGATAGTGGCAGCGCCGTGGCTGTAGCTACCACGGCAGCCGGTTCACTGGCATCAGCCATGATAATATCGTCTTCAGAGCTTGGAAAAATAAATTTGATTAAATGTAGTATATAAATTTGTATTATTTAATTTTTCTGTAACGAGGTATATATTTTCTTTTTGTTATGATGCTTCTTTTTCGGAATACGTTCATAAGACGATTTTTAAAATGTTTCTGTAACAGGAACTTTTGTAAATAGGGGGCTTCGACTCTCAAAAAATGGCCTAGTTTTACCTGTGCTGAATTCTAATTCCTACCACGCGTAGCGTTACAATCTGTTTCGAGACTTCACCGGTAACGTTGCATGCGACGCGGGAGCTTGGGGTTCTCCCACTCTCGTCTGCGTTGTCAGGGATACCGCGCTGACTCCGGAGTCAGACAGAAGCTGGGGGAGGTTCTCACTCTCCCAGGGAAGACCCCGTGCAACGGGGCTGTCTAGTGCGGAGTTTGCACATGCACAAGAGGGCAAGCGGATTGTATCGCTAGCTTGCTCCCGTACAAGTCCCGCCCCTCAGGCGCGCAACTCCGCACACGAGAACGACCACCTTGAAGGTTTTAGTGGGTTCGAGTCCCACATAAGCCGCCCCCCTGCCCCGCGAGGAGGGGGTATCCGTGGGGATTTCCTCCAAGTAAACAAAAAAAAACGGGATGTATTATATATGGATTTGTAAATGTAAATATTAAAAGTTCCTCTTCGGCCTTACATATATGCGTTATTTATATTATTTTTTATCAATTCTAATCACTAATCCCGTATATTAATAAAGAGAGAATAAATACTTTTTGAAATAAATAGAATTAATTATTTAATAAACTACAGAATCTGCTTGCTGGTTATGTAAGGGTAGGGATAAACCTACAGCACACTTTATTGGAGGAACGTTGCACAACCGTTGCAGTACATTGCAATGTTGCCGTTTGGTTGCAGGTTGCATTGCAATATTACTGTAACATTGTAGAGACATTGCCGTGGAATATTGCAATGGACGCGTGTCCATTCCTGGAATATTTTGCACACATTGGTAAACCGAGTTAGTGGGACGCCCTGTATAACAAAGCTTCTGTAAATTTCTCAGTGATACCGACAGCTTTACCTGTGTCAATGCTAGAAACACATGTTTCCCGCACCCACCGCTCGAAAAGCGGAGAGGGCGCTCGGTAACCAGTGGTTGTTTCCGAATATCGGTATTTCAGAATGGCGACACGGAAGACAATTGAGTGAAAGGTCTATTCTATACCTGGTCTACGGTGAAAAGTCCATTCTAAACCTGGTATGTGACAACTCTACATTTTGTCGGTTAGGTAGGGAATGACATTAAAATGGTGAAAAATTATTTTCTGAATCGCCTCAAATCCTTCTCGCGAACATTATTTCTATCCAAGATGAAACTATTTGTAAAATTTTAGCCGAATCGGAGCATGGACGTTTTCGAAAATTTAGCCCAGATTGCTACAATAAACTTTAAGAGGCTACAATTTCTGAGAACCTTAAGCGACTTCATATCAAACAGCAAAAATTTTTTAATCGCAATGTCTAATCCAGGGTTGACTAACTGGTGGCTCGCGAGCCACCGGGGGCTCCTCCGACTTGCTGCTACGCTGAACGGCCCCCCTCGATACCTACCAAGCTTTGACGATCGCAGTGAATTCCTCCTTCCTTCCTTCTCTTTTCGACTGCGATCGTCAGTGTCTGGTAGGTATGCAGGGGGCCGTTCAGCGTGGCAGCAAGGCGGAGCGGCCCCCGGTGGCCCGTGAGCCACCAGTTAGTCACCTTGTCTATTCGATCTTAATTGTTATTCTTCATTAAAGAAAGTGGAAGCATGATCATATTGAGGAATGTTTGTGAAAACACAGATAGTTGTTTCGTTTTAAAAAATTTGTGGCCCTGAAAAGGGCCAATGTTATTGTAATCGTCAAATGATTATTTCTTCGCCGAAGCCTTTGCAGCTTTCGGTGATTTGGCTGTCTTCGGCTTCGGTGCTTTTGTCTTCGCTGCTGGCGCCTTCGTAGCCTTCTTTGTCTTCGATAGATTTTTTGTCTGTGCTACAGCTTTCTGTTTTGCGGCAGCTTCCGCTTTCTTTGCAGCAACGGTCTTCGCTTTCTTCGGAGAGGGTGACTTCTTGGGTTGCACCACTGCTGGTTTCTTAACAGCAGCCTGTTTCTTCGACACTGCGGCCTTCTTCGGGGTCACCTGTTTTTTCTCAACTGGCTTCTTTTCCGCCGTGGTCTTCCTCACTTCTCGTTTTGATTTACGCTTGGTCTCTGGACCCTTGGAGGGGGCGCCAGAGAGCTTGAACGAGCCGGAGGCGCCCTTTCCCTTCGTCTGCATAACTATACCGGAAATCACGGCAGTTTTCAAATACCTCTTGATAAATGGAGCCAGTTTTTCGCCGTCCACCTTGTACGTAGATGCTATGTACTTCTTGATGGCCTGCAACGACGATCCCTTGCGGTCCTTCAGCTCTTTGATAGCAGAGTTCACCATCTCCGAAGTTGGTGGATGCGAAGACTTTGGCCGTTGCGACTTTGCCGCCTTTGATTTGGCGGCTTTCTTTGATGGAGTCGCATTCGTCGACTGATTTTCTGCCGCCGTTGCGTTCCCGGAGCTACTCTTATCCTCCATTCTTAAAAATTATACGACAATCGTATAAAAAAAAAGAGAATATCAGATAAATTTTATAATAAACCGTTCACAGATTCCGCTTGGATCTATCAGAATTAAACGACGCTCGCTGCTTAGACTCTCATATTTGCTGCGGCAGCGCGGACCACGGAGGAAACCCCCACCTATGTTTCTGATATCACGTTGCCGAGAATCAGAGACTCCCTGGTGCATGCTACCGATTTAAACCAAGATTCATCCTTTTAAAAGCATTTATCATGTGTCCAAACGATTAATTATTGTCGGCAGTGTTTCACACTGTCGTCGTATCCCGCCTTCTGCCTCACTTTCAACCATTTCATCTTGACGAACTCACGCAGACGCATGGTCGTTCTCTGGGACAGGGTAGACCGGCGCGGAAAATTGGTTAAAAAAGAGGAAAATGTTTAAATAAGCGTGGCTTATTTTCTGGAATCGAGTGTCCGAATGTTAGAGCTAATAATTGATATGCGAGAATCCGCGACAGGTAACGGATGTTAGCGGAAATTCGAAGAGTTCTACACGGTGGGAAATACAAAGATCGTGGAGGCGCAACAGGAATGGACGACGTGATATTCATTCGAACAGAATGTTTATTGAAATTGATGAAATTATAGTGGATTGCAAATATGAACAACACTTCGAACATTGATTTATTTGAAAAATTACTCGTTTGCAAATGAGAAATATAGCTCCTTTGCGAGGCGATTCCTTGGAAACTACGCCGTTGCGTTGGAACCGATGTTTCTTCTTCAGAAACGAAAGTTTATGCACAAATGTGCCGGTAATTATGAAAGTAGTGTATGTAAAAAAACCCAAAATTGAGATTTCTCTTATCTTATGTTATATTAATTTATAATTCAATATTATGATAGAATTGTTCCAAAATGACCCTCAAGTAAGCAATTACATGATAGAGGCACTTTCATAATGAGCCGCGACAGTTTCACGTTCATTTCGATAGTAATGTAAATCATTTGTCCTCTATAAGTAATTTGTGAGAAAGGAAATAATGACATATTTGTGTATGATGTATTAACATTAGATGGGGGCAAGAAAAGAAAAAAGAAAAAATAAGAAATAAGTATACTAAATTATGTGGAAATGTGAGAAGAATTAGGAGAAATAGTGGTAAAGCATGCATTACCAAAAATGGTGAAGTTCTTAGTGGCAAAGTATTTGAAAATAAAAATTGCTTTTGTTGTACAAAATATTTGAATTTATTAAGTTGAGAAGATCGAAAAAGTACGTTTCATCAGTTTTGAAATTTGGGAGACATTCAAAAGGTTTGAATAACACATTTTCGTACAGAATGTAAAATTTACGATTATAGATAAGTTTGACAGTAGAAGAGCATATATGCTGCGAAACAGTTTGTTCCATAATGGAGAAAAAAAATTTAATACGCCAAAACGCAATAATCTAAATATTTTATACCGTTTTCATAATCACTGGCACAAATGTGCGTTATGCAAGTTGAATTTGGTAGGAAAACATTTCAATTTTATTGAAAAGCTCGATTACTATTGATTAAATTACGAAAGACGATGGTGTAACACGATATATGAAGAATACCTCGCCATATTCGAGGACGTAATAAGTCTACTACATCTATGGGCATGTGTTTACGAGCTTCTATGTATGTATGATTCCTTCTACATGCAAATTAATTACAATAAGTTTTGAAGCATTACAAATCGTATTTCAAGTCATAAGGAATAGAGGATATTCAGAATAATAATAGAATGAATGGTCTTTTACGAAACATGTCCCATTTGGAGGAAACATTATCATCGCGAAACTCTGAGTAATGTAGATATGACTCACACTATTTAAGATCCTGTATCAACCGCTTAATATGTAAATGGTTTGAAATAGTAATCTAAACGTAACTTCCAGTTTTGAATTTTGACTAATAATGAAGTAGTAACCATGAAGATCATGTTTTTAACTTTAATGTTCGTATAATAGTTGAACAGTGTACGAACAGGAATAATACACAAAAGTTTAAACTACAGTATTCTAAAAATATGCAACGGTAGTATCCTTGCTAAAAAGAATTATATTCATGGTTTTAATAGCAAAATGGATGTGCGTTTTACTCTCCATTGCTTATCGAATGCGTCAATTCATTGTACTGTAAGTATAGGTACGACTATTCTACTTGCACTCTAAGTCTCAGTGTTACCACGTTAAGAACTATAAAACATGTTTCTTTCGCGTATCTATACAAAAGTTCAATCAACAAGTACTAATGCACTGGATATTTCCGACTTATTCCTGGGTATTTCGGCATGGGAGTTGCTGTGTATTGCATTCAGACAGAGTAACATGGTTCTGTTTTATTACGGCAATGCTCAACTACAATAAAAAGACGAGCTATTCCAATATTCAATGAATGATCTGCTCTTTAGGAAATACGTTATTGGTTATGGTAGGAGAAAGTATTTTCTACCTCCGTAACCATTGAAACACACTGCTCTAAAATATCTGGGTATTCAGTAATGCTGCTGCTTTTATGAGCTATAGTGGGATTGTTAGGTATATTTTTATAGTTCCAACCAATGTTAACCTCGTTTGAATATTTGGTGGCCCTGAAAAGGGCCGATTTTTGCTGCGTCGTGGTATATGATGGGACAATTAACCGCCAAAACCGTACAAGGTTCTGCCTTGTCGCTTCAAAGCGTAGACGACATCCATGGCAGTCACAGTCTTCCTCTTGGCATGCTCAGTGTAGGTCACAGCATCGCGGATGACGTTTTCAAGGAAAACCTTCAACACGCCTCTGGTTTCTTCGTAGATCAATCCAGAAATACGCTTCACACCACCACGACGAGCCAGACGACGAATGGCTGGCTTTGTGATACCCTGGATGTTATCACGAAGAACCTTCCTGTGACGCTTCGCTCCTCCCTTTCCCAAACCCTTTCCTCCCTTTCCACGGCCAGTCATATTGATCGATACAAGTGCTCAAGTTCACGGTTACTTGTGAAGTGTGCTGTTTCAGCCGGAAAACGGTGTTATTATATAGTACTAGGAAGCCTAAACTCCCACCATCATTTACCACCCAATCAGATAGCACCAAGGAGAACATCCCCTCCCCACTTGTGTACCGACCAATCAGGTCTTGGTTAGGTCTGGGTTGAAAGTGCATATAAGCGACGCAGTTTTGGGCTTCAGGCAAATTCGATTCCGTTTGTGAAACGAAAGCGTTTGTATCGTATCAACGACAATGGCTCGTACCAAGCAAACTGCTCGCAAATCAACTGGTGGAAAGGCTCCACGAAAACAACTGGCGACAAAGGCAGCACGTAAAAGTGCTCCTGCAACTGGTGGAGTGAAGAAACCTCATCGCTACAGGCCTGGAACTGTAGCCCTTCGCGAAATCAGACGTTACCAGAAGAGCACTGAACTGTTGATCCGGAAACTTCCGTTCCAACGTCTAGTTCGTGAAATTGCTCAGGACTTCAAGACGGATCTTCGTTTCCAAAGCTCCGCTGTGATGGCTTTGCAGGAAGCTAGTGAAGCTTACCTTGTTGGATTATTCGAAGACACCAACTTGTGCGCAATTCACGCTAAGCGAGTCACCATCATGCCTAAAGACATCCAACTGGCACGTCGCATTCGTGGAGAGAGAGCTTAAATTTTCTCTGCTCTAATAACAATCGGCCCTTTTCAGGGCCAAAAATAATTCCTAATGTAGTAACCTGAGGTTTCAACATCATCATTTTGAGAAATTCAAAGCCTGAATTACGTCATCCAATCCTAGGAATTTAAAGTACATGCCCCTATGGCATGGATGCATTCCCATGGAAAGTACTTTTATAGCTTCACAGGCCATTCGAAGGGACGGAATTTCTGACCTGCGGAGGGACTGTTAGGTGAAGGATATTCTTTGTACCAAACGGAGTCGAACCCTGAATACAACAGGAGGGTTCCTCACAGGTCAAAATTCTTTAACGGACCCTACTCCAATTGTGTCGCCCAAATCCTTGAACAAAGTTATTTCAGCTGCGTACTATTACATGTACAGTGAACCACAAAAGTATTCGGACAACATTCCAATCCCAGTTAACAGCTTATAACTGTAATAAACCTAAAGATTCTTACATATTTTCATGCCTGTCGCTTGTTTCTGCATGAACCGATTCCGATGAAATTTTCGACATGTATTTATAGAACTTACTTAAACCTACATGTTTTAAATTTTCATTACAGTCTGCGATAAAAAAGTTGAGAAAGCAATCTTCTCTATTTTCCTCGTTATTCCGATTAGAATCAGTATTTTTTCAAAACGACGGAACACAAGACCTAGTAAACTAACCCGTCTAGCTTCTCAAAAAAACTCAAGTCGTTTAAACCAATTTTAAAAAAGTTAATCTGTTTTAAGGGGTGTCCGAATACTATCGTGACCCACTGTATCTATTCATAGAACTCAAAATTCACTGATACTGTATCAGCATGTTTGCTCCGTGCAGAACCAAAATCTAAATTAGGATTCCGTATGACTTCAAATTATGCTGTGTCGATTAACATTAAGCAGTGTAAGAACATATCACAGAGAACCAGTTTTCTATTGCAAACGTATTTTCCCAGCAGGGTCATGGAAAGATACATCTGCTCCAACCACCTGGCCCATATGTTCGCCCGGTTTATTCAGTACTTAGAACCCCCGGAACTGACTTTACAGGTCCTATGTTTTGTGGCCTGCCATGAACATTTCCAACATGTTATACACGAATATGGTGAATTGGAATGTTCAGTTACTATTAGTGATGAGACAAACACTACATCGTGAACTCATTTTAGTGTCCATTCTACCTTGCCACCAAAAGAGACGTATTTTTCATGATTTGTTTTTAAGAACTAATGTACGGATTTGTAAAATCCGTACAATAGTTCCTGAAAAATAAATTCATGTAGTCAAGATAAGTAGAATGGACTCTTGAACTGATGATTGGATAAGGTTTAGTATAGTTTGAATTAGAGATTCCTTCGTTATGAATTATTTTGTGGCCCTGAAAAGGGCCATTTGTTGTTGAGGTGGTAGTTAAGCTTTCTTCTCGGTCTTCTTCGGCAGCAAAACTGCTTGGATGTTTGGGAGAACACCACCTTGAGCGATGGTTACACCAGACAGCAATTTATTCAATTCCTCGTCATTACGGATGGCGAGTTGCAAATGACGGGGAATAATTCTGGTCTTCTTGTTGTCTCTGGCTGCGTTACCAGCCAACTCCAAAACTTCAGCAGCCAAATATTCCATAACTGCAGCGAGATACACTGGTGCTCCTGCACCAACGCGTTCTGCATAGTTTCCTTTGCGAAGAAGTCTGTGGATACGTCCAACAGGGAATTGAAGACCTGCTCTGTTAGAACGGGACTTCGCCTTTCCCTTCGCTTTTCCACCTTTGCCACGTCCAGACATTTTCCAAGAAATCGATTCACAAACTACAAGTGTACTCGACGAAAGTCTGGAGGAATTTGAGTTTTTCGTAGAAAGCGACCTCTTTATATGTGATGTCTGGCTGCCTGCACCCAACCAATGGCGTGCCAGTCACACCGAACCGAGACCTAAATCCGGCCAATGGCGTAGGGAGTCGCACGCCATTGGCGCGCTCTACTGTTAGGTTCCGTAGCATATAAGGCGGCTCCATTCTGTGCAAAATCATTCAGTCTTGATTTCTCACCGAGGTGAAACGTACTTCAAGTCTACCAAGCATTTGTGAAGATGCCACCAAAAGCGAGCGGAAAAGCTGTGAAGAAGGCTGGTAAGGCCCAGAAAAATATCAGCAAGACCGACAAGAAGAAGAAGAGGAGGAGGAAGGAGAGCTATGCCATCTACATTTACAAAGTGTTGAAGCAAGTCCATCCCGACACTGGAATATCCAGCAAGGCGATGAGCATCATGAACAGCTTCGTCAACGATGTGTTCGAGCGGATTGCTGCCGAAGCCTCCCGTTTGGCTCATTACAACAAGAGATCGACCATCACATCTCGGGAGATCCAAACAGCCGTGAGACTTTTGTTGCCTGGTGAATTAGCCAAGCACGCAGTCTCTGAAGGCACCAAAGCTGTTACCAAATACACCAGCTCGAAGTAAATCCAACGGCGTGTCTTTTTATACGGCCCTTTTCAGGGCCAACAATTTTATCAAAACGTAGTCAATCTTGTTCTGACATGAAAGCAAAAGGGGGAGAAAGAGCAAGATCTGTAGTGTATGCCTGTTAAAAGTTCGCGGGCAAGTATCAACGGATGAACCGATACCGTCAAGGTATCGATACTTTTACTCATAACTTGTATTGGAAGGAAGTTCGCCATACACTCCGTTTCGAATCAAGAGTATCGATAGGTAGGGTAAAGTCGCTTAAATCATACCCAATAAGAACAAATGCTTATTACGTGAAAAATAGCGGGGAAAATGAAACAAAGTTAGTGATAGTCAACTTTTTATTAATAGAATATACAGTTTTATAAACTCACACAACAAAAAACAGTTAACTTCTATTCATAAAAACGATTTATCCTTAATACGGAAAAAGTACGATTTAGGATTAATGTTCCTAAATCGTACCATATTTATCCAAATTCATACTTCCAAATTTTATTACTACAATCATCATGTACATATTCAAAAGTATTCCTATCTATTCCCGCACAAAGCTCGTGTACCCACATTTTGCACTGCATGCATTGTATCATATTTTCCTGTCTATTTTCTTGACACAATTTACAAAATCAGCTTTTATTTTCATCATCTATCTCCTTCTTTTTTTCTTTCTTTTGTACATTGGTTTTACCGGTATTCATCCTCTTACGAGTTTTCTTTACTGATCTGGCTTTTCTGGTTATGATTTTCTTTTTCGTTTCATCCAATTTTTTTCTGGATTGTTTTTGTATATTCGTACAAGTACGAGTTAAGCGTACGAGTCAATTTGCATTCAAATCTACAAAGAGAAGTAGTACCCCTACTCTACTCCAGTATCGTCATATTTTTAACATAAAATAATATAAAACACGCATGCGGCGTCGGCCGCAATGCTCATTATTTTGAAGTGCTTTTAAAAAGGAAAAAGTGGGTTTGATCTTTTCGGAGGGGGTATTGCGTTTCGACATCTTAATACTCACAAGAATCGTTATCTCTATTTTATCCGCGGATATCCTAATGTTTTCTAACTCAATCAGAGGAAACGCCTTCATCCGGTGATCAGTCATTAGCGCGAGAAGAATAATTAGTTTTTTGGATATCATACTCAAATGTAACTTTTCTTTCATCGGCTGTTTTATAAAATATTCGAAGACAATCTTCGGATTCCAAGTAAAGTCGTACTTGCGCCTTGAAGGTCTTAAGTTAGAGATAAGTTAGATAAAGGCGGTGGTGTGTTCCGTTTCAGGTAAAAATCTCTTGCTCTGTCGACATTGTTTGTAGACTTTATTGAAATAATATGGGGTGCGAATTATATGGTCATCTGCCCTTAATAACTGAGCATGAAACGACTTACTGTGGCGTTAATTTTAATGATGGCATCCTAGATTAATACATCCAAGTCATGTTTAAAAAACCGATTTCGTGACGAAATTTATGAAATAAACCTTGAATATGAAAGTGTATTCATATTGTCAGAGTTTTAAATTAACGAATTATCTGAAAACCTGCGAGAGGGAAGGTTTGGGTATTGATGATATGAGAATACCTTGCCTGGCCACGTCAAGTATTTGTCTTCCAGGCCGCGAACATCTAGCCAAATGTCTAGATGTTACATTTTATCTTCACATTATTAAAATGTCCGCGATATGAGAAATGGAATGTATGAACACAACATTTTAGCTGTGTATATGTAGTTGTGTCATTTTAAGCGCTGTTGGAAAGCACTGAATCTTACATTGTGTTACACAGTGTCGTCTTTGCACGGTGTTGGAAAGCTCCTTTATGTGCGTGCAGCTCAATTTGATTTGATACCTTTTTTTATATTGTAATTATTATTATCTTTTATTTTTTGTAATTTACTTGATAATACTCTTTTTCGTCCTTGACCTTTTCATGTATCTCCCATTTGTATGTTTGTAGTAGGTATTGCTTTGATGTAGATATTGTCCACTTTCGTTGTTCCACTACCATTGTGATCGAACAAAAGTAATTTTTCAATAAGAATTTGTTTAGTAGCAGTTATATTGACTTTCTTCATCATGTTTGAATCTGAATCATCGCAATTATTGCAAGGATCTTTCAAATTTTTCCATCCTGATTTTTTTAACATCTTGGGCAGTTCAAGATGTGCCACACAGTTTGTACTGAGAGTAGTACTTATGTAATTACACATTAAACATATCTTAATACCATTGTTATTTCGTGTTGTACTGCATTCTTAATAAGAATCTCATGATCATAAAGAGAGGTAATAAACTCAGCTGCATCATTATACCTTCTTTATTTAGCTGATAATAATTTTTTCACCACATTTTAGTTACAACTTCACTTAGAACTTATACAGAAATAGAGTGGCCTTTTGCTATAGTAACTGTAGAGACTACATACTATAATGTGTCCAAAGGAGATGAGAGTCTTGTTGTAGGAAGTTTTAAAAGCTAATGGTAATTTAGCGAAAATGAACAAAGAGATCCAATATTTTTAACGCACAATTTATTGGTATTGAAATAAAATTAATTTAGTATATCTATTGGTAAATTGAAATATGGTTAATTGGAAACTAATAAATTTAATGAATAGAGTGGAAACTACTGTGGATTTTAAAGTATTACAAATATCTTTCACAAAAGATTGAAAAGTATCAAGGGAGATGTGTTTTCAGCATACTTTCTTCACTAATTTAACTTGCTCTGCATAGCAAGCAGTCCGCCATAATTTTCTTAATTCTTAATGCTATATCTTTTGACAAATTTTTTTGATTTACCTTATTTGACAAATTTCCAAAAACTTGTGCGATAGAAAAAGGATGCTTCTCTCTCTAACCTTCTGCGAACAACCTCCTAGCCTGTGCGTCCCTTCATTTCTATCCAAGCCTGTTCGCCCTCTTCATTTCTATAATAAGCTTTACATAAAAACTCTAAATTAAAAATAGTTTGCTGTATAAAAATATCTGGCAATTTAAATGCAATTTGTTACATTATATTATATTTTGTACATGCATGGCACAAATTTCCAGAAACTTGTGCGAGAGAAGATGCTTCTCTGTTGCACCTTCTCCGAACAACTTCCAAGTCTGTACGCCCCCTTCGTTTCTATAAACTCTACATAATTAAAAAGTTTTTGCAACTTACCTTGTCAATTGAGACGATAATTCAGTGTCCTATGTGGTGTAAAAACTCGTGACATTTCAAATTTTTACAACTTACCTCATTTGCAGAGTCCCCAAACAACATTTTGCTGCTCTGGATATTTCGCGGAGGGGGAACACGTACAGAAGTGATGGTCCACCCGTGATGCCAGAATCGTGGCCCCAAACACGAAGCCAACCACGGCCAACTAGGCCCTCGACAATCTATTTCCCTGCGACGCTGGTTGGCCGTGGTTAACTTCGTGTTGGCGCCACATAGCTGGCTGGGCGCTCGCGTCAGTTCACGCATAGTGATCCCTAGAGGATTGATTTTATCCAAACTGTATTCGTTTTCAGTACTACTACCCGTAGCCCGCTTTTAGTAAACTACCTCTTCATTTTCCCGAAAAAATGGGCTCCTCAGAATGTTTGCCGCCTGGGCCATTTTTCTTAAATCCGTCACTCATGGTGTCGCAGTTCTCCCCGTTGATTGGTTCGCAGGTCTACGGTTCCCCAGCGCGGTGAATACTGCGAACAATCCACCAATTTTGTCAGTAGCGTAGCTAAATTACAGTAATTTACGTATATAATACATATGTACAATACGCATGTATTATACCTGTATTATACGATACATATTTTACGTACCCATCACTGTGAATACCTGCGTCTTCCATATTTGTTATGCAACACGAGCGCCACTATTCCCGCGGTTATAGTTTTCTTTGCCGACACGTTTCAATTTCTGAGTTTTGTTCACTGTTGTTCTAACAAAATTTCATCGACTTTTATGCTGATAATAATGCTAATGCAGCAATGATAGTAATGAGAATATAATTTTATGAACAATATTCATAAACTACAAATAAATAACGTTATTTCAGCATGCATTTTTTTCTAAATCGCCATAATAAAAATAGTATATCTAATAAATATCAAATAACAATTTACATTCATTACTTCGCAAGATATAATTTCCTTATACTTCCTTATATTTCTGATGAGTTGCAGGTCTAGGCACTTTTCGTATGATGTTATTTGAAACGATATTTAATTAATATTGTTTGAACTAGGTATTATTTCAGGCAACATATGTAATTTCGATATTGAAATAAAATTATTCCTTTCAAACTTGTTTCATTTCAAAATATTTCTCATTGTTTGTTATTTTATGATGTATTATTTCATTATTTGCCCTTTCATTTTGCTAGCAACAATTATTTATATAATAAATAATATATTGTGCGTATATTACCATTAAAATTGACTAACTTTGGTAATAAATAGAATGAATGTTTGTAAACATTTGGATTTAAAAGTCAATATACAAACTTTTATCATATGTATACGCAATTAACATAAAATATGCTTAAGTACCTATTGCATATTACTTATGGATTTCAATATGTAATAAATAATATTTAGTTAGTTTAATGTGCTTAATTTCATTTATTTATTATTGAATGATAGTATTAAATGTTACATTCAGATAGAACTTTTAGTTACAAAATAGCCAATAATAAAGTGCATGATTCTGGCAACCACAAAAAACAATAAGTAAAGCCGAAAAATTCTGCTCCAATGAAGTATTTTCATACCATAAGGTTGTAAATGGAAATTTTGATTTTTTATCCTTGAATAATAACATTCCTCGACTTCACAAATCTACTGTTACGGCGCAACAATAATATCTTATCGTGATCCTCGAAACACGTGAAAAAATTACACATGCAGTGCGAAGTAACGAATAGTTATTATACAGCATATAGGTTATATTCTGTTCTCATCCGCCACATGGAGCAGCCGACGATATAATAATTTCATGCGCATTCAATCGGCGCAGCGCCTGGAGTCGACCGGCTCCTAAGAAGGGGCACCTTCCCCGACGCCCCGACGCTCATCCGAGGTAACTTGGAACGATAATTTTTAGCTGAATGTATGTACCCATGTGTGCGCTAGTGCGCATGGTGAACGACCAAGAAAAGCATCTATAACGTGTCAGTCACGTGTGACGTAGCGGCTTGTGTACGTTCAGTAAGTACATAGATACATTACATTGAAATTAAAATTGCGAGAATTGTTGGTGGTATTTTTTCATATTCAGTGTTATGTAAATAATATATATATAACGTTATATATCAGATGAAAGTTTCAGTTCAGATATATAGGTAGATAATTGTCTGCTGATTGGCAAACAGTAGCTGACACATGCTGCTCACGTTACGCGGTATAATGTAAAACAATCTGTAAAATAAGTGTTATTTGTTACATCTATGAAGTAATTGTCATGTACCAGGATAGATTAGCTTTTAATAGTTGACCAGAGATCCTGGAGGCGTGGCGTTATAACCAACTATATATGCCGTATGCTTTCTTCCGCACGCGTCGGTACATGGCACGCGTATATTCGCCCGTATGCACGTACATGTGCGTGCGCGAGTGAACGTGAATAAGCGAAGCCGTGAACGTACATTTGAAATCAAATACCTAGTAGTCGCGAATGTTAGAACGGTTTTACAAAGTATTTATCAAAATATCATAATTGTATGTTTATCAAGGTGTAGTTTTGTGACAAGTACATTGTTTTGAATTCCTGCACTCGTTCATTAGAATAACGGTATCCCCTGGCTCTGTGTTGACTTTAGCATTTTCACGTTTGTAGAAGGTAATGTGCATAAATTTTATATTTCATGTTAAAGTATATAGAAATTTGGTTATTAAGCCTCTAAGTATATATGACTGTTAACAAATAAAGTGATATTACGGATAGCGTACTAATTTTAATACATTTACATTAGAATTCGTATCACGCTCCCATTACTTTGAACATAACCTTACACAAACGCGTGGTCGCATCGTTTCGAGCCTCCTGTTTATTCTGGTTTCTCTTTCGTTAATTACAGGCTCCTTACGTAGAATAACGTTTCGATAAAGAATTCGAAGTTGTGTCATGGAAACAGGATTTTTAAATTTCCATGATGAGGAACACTTTTCAGATTTTTCATTATCCCTAGAACAGGTAACTTGACTATTAAGTTTTCTTTACAGCGTAAATCCTTACGACATTAATTAGTGTAATTTTCCCCTTGTCTCGCATTCTTTCTGTCCTCAGCTTACTTTCTGAAAATTATATATTTCACTTCACAGTTTTAGCTGCCCGAAAGAATGAATCTTTAATTTTTTTTTTATTAATTTATGGCATGTTATGATAAGAACCTTGGGGTGTGTTAAGCTGTGTTTTTTTAAGAGAGGCGCTACATGTCCCATTTTTTGGATTTTCAATTATTCATTAAAATACAATTGAATTAGCATCATTTATATTGTAACTTTCAGTGTTCATATGATAATGGAATACAGAAATAGTTGTGCTTATCACACTGTTTTTTACAGCTTTAAATTATTTTAATATACGTATTATACCATATGTTACTTTTAAACAGAATTTAATGGAAAAACCTCAAGATTTATTAATGCACATGGTTGAAAATGACTTTGATTATATGGAAACGCATCTTGATATCACAAATTCTGATAGTTTATGGAGTAACGACCATGAGTAAGTTATCTTTCATTGCACCTAATTTTCAAAACAAAATACAATAATGAACCTTATGTATTTTAGACGTATTACAGACATGGACGAAATGTCAATTTCTGAAATCCCCACAATCTCAAAAATTGATAATATTAAAGAAGATTTTGCGAAAGTTCTTACAGATTGGCAAGAGCATATTGGTTACTTACAGGTTTTACTGATTTCTTATAATGTTATTTATTATTTCTACGCAATGAGCTCATTGTTAGCAATTCTTTTAGGCCACGGATATGGATGAATATATGGATATCATAGGCTTAGGTATGAATTCTACCGATAAAAAGAGTCTGTGTACTTCAGACAATATACTACAGGACGATAAGCTAATAGAAATTCAGGAGTCTGATTTTTTAAAAATGAAGCAAGAGGAGTTAAAAAAGGAATCCTTTCAAAACGAACAGAATATACAAATGCTAGAAAGCAGTGACGATATCTTAGGTTTCTGTAGTTCCCTAACTTATTTTTATCTAATTAACTGGTAGTTTTATTATAATACAAGTTCGTTATTCTGTTTTGTGCAGAAGGTACAGTAGAACAAAAATCATATCACAAAAGAAGAGATACTATTGAAGTTGGTGATAAAAAAATAGGAACAGAATCTAAATCACTATCTACTGAGTTTAAACACATAAAAAATCAAAACAAAGTGAAAAAGCACATACCTAAGTACGACAGTATAGGAATCGATATCACTGCAAATGTATTAACAAAGCAAAAGAAAAAGAAGAAGGAAAAATCCTCAGTGCATAATGCAAATATAAGAAATAGTGTTTGTAATAACAATGAATCTTCCTCAAATCACTTACCAGGTAATATACTTATATTCAAAGCTATTTTAATTAAACAATATTATGGAACATTATTCGAACCGATCGTACCTCATTCGATATTATAGTCTTGGAAGCTGGAGATGTTAAAAGTTTACTAGAACAATTTGAAGCTTCTGAAAATACGTCATCTTATTTATCTACTAAACCTAATACAGTATGTGAGCAAGGTGTACCTGTAAAATATACTAGAATTCAACAACGCATGAAACAGTCCCGAGTCAATAGCACAAAAAAATCATTATCACAAATTTCAAATTTGCATCAAAATATTAGAGACGCTCTACCTAAAGAAGTGATTGAAAAGATAAAGGTAATTGTATGAAAATCTAATAAGTACGAAAAGAAATTTTGTTCGGTATAAAGTCAGATCGACATGGATGCAATTGTATTTTATTAGACGTCTGGAAGGAAAAAGGTAATATCGATAATACCAGCAATGCCTAATGCACAAAGTAGTGGTCGTAGCAGCGGAACACGTATGCAAGATGCTGCTGTAACGCTTTCTCGCAACAAACTTCTAAAAATAGTTGAGTAAAAACATTCTTTGCAACGTTCAATTTTATGTTTTTAATATCCAAGTTAATAATGTTGTACGCTGTTAAATCGTAAGAGAACTGTAATGCTTTTGGAGAGATGGATAACTGTTTCTTATTGCACTAGGTAACAAATAATAGTAAAAGTAGAACTATCGATGGTGGACTAGTACAACTGGATCATGACTACTGCAGTAGTACTAATTCCTCTATTAGTTCAGATAGTAATAGTGAATATGAAAGACAATTTAGTGACAATGAAAAAGTGACTTCAGTCAAGAATGATGTTCAGAGATCATCTCATTGTTATACGGCAAATATAAAACAAACATTTTCGTCACAGTTGAATAAAATTATTATAAAACGAGAATTTTCAACTGAAAGCAATTCGAGGAAAGATAGTGGTTTAGAGTCGAGTGAAGTAAGTGACAACAGTGAGGAACTGTCGGGTGTCACGATAGTTAATGACGTTCAGGTCAATGGATCTATAAAATTGCAAACTGAAACTAAGAAATATCAGATAGGCACGTCGACAGGACAGCGTAGCGATGAGAATGCTGATATTTCAAACAACACATCGAATTGTCCTATTAATGAAGCTCAGAACGAGTCTTCGAATAATTCAACGCAAGAGATAAAGATACGTTCAGCTTTGGCAACAAGCATTTTACAGTTACAACGAGGTGTTTTGAGTCAAACAAAAACCGTAAAAGGAGGGAGTCACAAAGCAAAACAAATGGTTTCGGTGTTAAAAAAGCAACTTCATGTACAACTACCGGTTGTAACGACTATCGCTAACAAAAGTATAGTAACTACTACCAATCACTCGAACGATCAAGTGCAGAATATTATTATTCAAGATAGCGAGGAAACACTTCCACGGGAGGAGGAAAGGAAACCTCCTCGGAGAAAATTAAATTTGGCAGAGTACAGAAGTAGAAGGGAACAGAATCGTAGTGATAATAGTAGAACAAATTCTCCGATACAACCTATGACGTTGATATATGTTCATCATGCTTCTACTACAACCGAACCTGTTAAAGACGATCCTAAAAATTTGATTTGGTCGGAAAGAGAAATTGTATCAGTTTTAAAGCCAAAAGCAGACATAGACGAGGAGAAACTTCGTCCGAAACCGGTCACGTGTGATGTAGGAATACAAACTTACGAAACTGTATTTGAATTTCCCCCAAAATCTCTAATTGATGTTGATGAAAGGCACGAGGAGCAAAGGTACAGAAATAGAACCATGCGTTTTAGATATACATATACGTGATATAAGAATAAGATTATTTACACCAGATAAACGCTATCGATTAATGATTTTTATTGAAATTTTAATCATTGTCAGAGATAATCATGTACGGGATACGAGTCAACGAGTTTGCAGAAAGCACAGAGTCAGTTCTAGTTCAAGCCGATCTAGATCAAGAAGTAAAAGCAAAAACAGGAGTAGAAGCAGAAGCAGAAGTAGCAGCAGTCAAAGCAGATCTCGCAAACGGAGTAACACGCGTCATCGAAGAATAAGTCACCGCCGCAGCTCCGTCAGCTCAAGTAGTAGTTGGTCATCCCGTTCACGTTCACGTTCAAATACTAGGTCTACTTTCAGTTCAGGATCAAGCTACTCACGATCGCGTTCTAGATCATCAAGATCGAGATCTCGGTGTTCCTCCAGGTATTCTAGTTGCTCAAGGTACATATTTACAAAATGCGAGGAAGGAAAAGTAAAGAATATTTTATTAAATATGTTAAACCAACCGTATTTGTAGATCTTCATCTCGTTCAAACTTCGGAAGGACTAAATGGTCAAGTCGCCGAAGAAGAGAACGACGCTTTCGTAGAAGTTACGAAAGGCATAGGCAACGCTCCTCAAGTAGCTATCGTAGCTATAGAGATTGGAGACGGTGAGTAATTCATATTAGTAACACTTTTTCGGGACGAGCAATTCGTTTATTATTAATTTTTCGCCTGGCATGAATATGTTTGTGCGTTAAAACTAGTATTTATATTTTCTGCCAATTACGTGTTTTCACGCCGAGACAGCAGAGAAAGTGTTGAAAGTATAGAGAAACCACAATCAACTATCATTGAGCAGATTTCGTTAGGTTGGATATAAGTGAATTTGTATCATTTATAGAATCAGAATAGACTTCTTTGTGTAAAATATTCGTATACTGCGTTGGTGCACGGAACGGTGCACGAAATTTGCGAAGAACAGGTTCCTAAAATAAAATTCAATCAATGAAATATTAAATGATTTTTCGGAACACCGGGACAAAACCGAGGAACAGCTAAAAATCTGGGAAAACCGGGGCACATTAAATCCCTAAGATAGACAATGTATTTAAGAATATCTGTGTAAAACTTTACAACAATAGTTAGAGTTTTACTAAACTTATAGCGCACACTGCTCCGGAAAAAAGCTATTTTGACAAAAAACCGAATCCCTTTTTTTTTTCTAGGTAAATTCAAAATTTGTGCACCCGTACCTTCAATTCCTTTTGCTCTTTGTTAACACCTGTTTGGCTTTTTTTGCTAATCAAGTCTCTGGTTGCCTCCTGCGCTTGAGGAGTGTATCTATAGAGTCATTGCATGAGTCCATCTCTATAACCATTTGGAAAGCAAGGGAGTCGATTAAAATCCCTCCTACTCCCATAAAAGAAAAACAGGTGCAAAATCTTCGTTCAAAATGCATGCGGTGATGCTTTTCAACGAATTCGAATAATTTAAATTGGAATTTCGACTTTCGATAAATCATATTTTACTTTGAAGGTATTACGATATCAATCCGTAGAAAGAAGAATGTTTACAATTTTTTGAACCGGTCAAGGTAGATTAACTACTTAATCGAATTACCGGCTTAGGCAGAGTTTGGATTAAGCGAAATTTTGTTCATAGAGCCCATACTATACATAGTACTTGCTTACTTATTTTATCATAATTTTCATGGTTCAATTGTACATTCGAAGATCCCCGTCGAACTCCTACTCGAAAGCGTATGATACTTGGTACGACAGAGAGAAGCAAAGACAAGTGGAGGAACGAAGAGTGATTTATGTTGGACGCTTAGAAGAAGGAATTGCTAAAGCTGATTTGCGTAGAAGATTCGAAAATTTCGGTCCTGTAGTAGATATTAGTGTACATTTCCGCGAACATGGGTAATCTTTTTTTTTATATTTCGTAATTCCTCTGTATACTCTTGGAAATAAAAAATATTCAAAGTTTTTTACATGTTTTAGCGATAATTATGGTTTTGTAACATTTGCTTACAAAAATGATGCATATGAAGCAGTAGAACACGGTAATGATGATCCAGCTTTGCCCAGATATGATCTATGCTTTGGAGGCCGACGAGCTTTTTGTAAAGTGAAATATGCTGATCTTGGTAAGAAATGGTTATATTTAACAAATAATATTATATATTTAATTTAATAAAGTTAGGCTCGCAGCTAGTGAAACATTCGAGAAATTTTTTGAATATTAGTATTCTGTATATTTCAATCAAACAGTAGTTCCTTTCTTGTAAAATACTTACAAAAGCTATCTTGTATTTGCTTAATCAGGATTACTATATAAAAAAAATGTCCAGTGTAAGCTTAAATTACATGATTTCTAAGAAAGGAAATGGAACTCAGGAAGAATTATGGAAAATATTCTAAATGTAATGTATTTTTCTGATAGATGGCATGGCAAGCAGTTCACCTAATAGTAGTGGACATAATATACCACAGGTCAACGAAGATAACACATTCGACCTTCTGCTGAAAGAAGCAAAAGCTAAATTGCGTAAAAGAAAAGCTTGACATATGTACTACTTATTAGTTATAAATGTAATTTAAAAAATAGTACTGATGTCATTGTTGATAATCAAGACAGAAACAGGCGGAATCGTACTTTCCATCAGTTGAAATGTAGTTAAAAATTACGACATGTTTGTTATACAGTATACGTAAACATCGCAATAATTTTATGGCATCTGTAAAAAATTGTGTATTCGGACAGCTACCTTTTCCGACGTAATCGGGAACATCACACTATTAAAATGTACAGAATACCCCGCTTTGATCTATATTTTCAATATCGAAAGTATTACATTTTATTCTACGTAGAAGTCTGGTTAGTTAATGATGTATAATTGTTATAGATTTATTTTAGAGTACTCTGCCCTTTTTATTAATAATTTATTGAAGTCATTACAATATTAACTATGAATTCCTTGCAACAGTGCTGTTCAACCTAAACTCCATAGCCTAGTGACCTTGCCACACTACCTTCGTTACCTTAATATGAAAACTAGTTGAGGCCCCCCGCTTTGCGCGCGCCCCTCAAACAAACAATATACCTAGCTTATAGGTAGAACAGAAACGCCGAGGTGAACAGCACTGCCTTAGAAAATAAACATGTAAGTGCGTTAAGCAACAAAGTGGTTGTATTTCAAAAGTGTTTTGACTTGAACGGTATGAATTAACATTATATTATGTATTGCTTGAAAAACAACATTAATATAGGGAAGTAAATGTATTTTTGTTACCTTTGGAGATGCTGTAGACTGATTATAATGGGGTGTACTATCTATTAAACTCAGGAACAGACCTATAGTTATTATATATAGAATGCCAACTACTCAAGTATTCGTGTATGTACACTCAAAAATGTTGAAAAAAGTAAACCAATTTGATAATACATTTACTTTATTCGTATACTGAAAAATTATTTGTCGTAACTTCTACTTTCAATGATTGAACTAACCAGTACTTGAATTTAAGTGCAACACGCAGTACATAGTGTCGTCGGCAACGGGTGTCGGAAAATTTAAGGCTGATTCTACGTGTCACAATTAGACGAAATTGCGATGAATTGGTGACATTCCTCCTGCTCAATGGTGACATTTACATTGTTCCGTCCGGTCACAGTTTAACGCCACCATGTGAAATTCATTGAAGAATATGTGTCGACGGACGGTAGCCTGCCGCTGGCTAGACGGATAGTGTGAATCAGGCCTTCGTTCCCGAATTATTAATTGCTGGAAATATGGTAAAAAACGTTTATCGTGAGGGACTTGTACTACTGCCGGCGCGCGATAGTCAGGTCAAGCACGGCGGAGGCACACTAGGAAAGACTTACTTGACGCCTGATGTCATATGTCATTACGAAAATGGGGTCTTCACAGATGCCTACGGCACTGCCCTTGCCGTGCCTGACCTGGCTAAGAAGTCCCGCGCGTTAAACGCGTATTTTCAACAATTAATAGCTCTGAATCGAAGTCTCAAACTTAAACTTTGTCATTCTCAATTTTCATCTTATTTTCGCAAGTGAAATCATTCCTTAAAGTTTCTGACACCTGTTGCCGAACACTCTGCATAAGTGTGTTCAAAATTAATGATGTTTTATTCTTACATTTAATTATCGAGATAAATCAGCTTTGATATTTGTATTTTACATTTACAATTTAATGCTTGCTATCTAACTATATATAACATTTCATATAAACCTTTAAATCTCGGCACTTTTAGCATCAAATATATAATCTTACGGTGCTTCCAAGATTTATAAGTTGATAAGAATTCTCATCCATAAAGGTAGATTTATATTATGCGCACAGAGAAGGAACGTACCGGTTCCGCGCCGATCAGACACATATTCTTTAATGCATTTAAAGTATATTAGAACAATACTTTGAGTATTTAGAAGAATACTTTGTTAATGCATATGCATATGTTTCTCGGTTCAGTTCAGACACAACCGTGACGGCGAAAGGACAATAATAAATTTATGATGGATTGCGTAAAGCTTATCGAAATTGTCAGATTATGCTTTTTTATATGACCAACAATTGATAAAAAATATTCTAAATATAATATTCTATTCTATGTTATTTTTTCGCGACATTCGAAAATATTGAAAAAATTTTTCTTCATCGTCTGTTTGTTTTTCGTAGTGTCCAATATTCTCGTTCAAATTTTAATCTTCTGAAGCGCTTGTGCATACCAAAACGGCAGCACCTTTTTCTTCAAACTTCGCCTGCATCTAGTAATACAGCCACTACAGTCAAATCTTCCATACTTAAATGAGAAAACATTTTTACTCGCTACTACATGCCTTTACGAATCGCTTTCTGTTGACTGACTGATCGGATGCCATCGTTCGACGAACGTATAATATGAACACTCGTATCTGTATCGGAAGAGTGCCGATACGGATAATATAAATCCAGCTTTGTGGAGTTTTAATTTTAGTATTCAGGATAAGTTATTTCATATTACGAACTTGAAATATTTTTGCTGTTTTTGGTGATATGGAACGTGTGTAGAGAAAGTACTTGATTTCAAGTTTGTAAGTCGTATGAAAGTACTTTTTCAAGGTCAGTTTTTGAAGATTCTGAGGCAATGCTGTCCACAGGGAGATCCCTTTATAAGGGTGTGCCGTACTCCACGCGTTATATGCTGTTTATATAGAGTAGGTACTAGCTTTACTACTCGATTTCGCCCGAAATTTAGATTTTGATTTTATAAAAAAAATTTCTATTTATTTCTTTGTGAAAATCGTCACATTCATCTGGATTCGGTAAACATAATGAGCTGGGACACATTTCGTGACCCCAGAGTTGACCGTTCGAATGTTTTTAGGTGACAGACAAACACACAAACACTTTCTGCTGTATATTTCAAGATTAACTACACGCATAATATTCACGTTTCAAGATAGCAACAATAACAGAATGAGAGATGCTTTTGGAGCTCATATTGGACAGTATTGTCTTACACTCACCTAAGTCTTTTCTTTTTTAACGGAAGCTATATTTTTTAATGCAAATAAACACAATACAGTGAAGCAAGTTCTGTACTATTGCGTACTGTGTAATTTCAGTACAAAATCTGGAGTTGACATTTGAATTCTGGGCAATTTTACCGCATTACAGTTGATACCCCATTGAGCGTCAATACCGGTCACGTGATAGGTCCACGGGACTTTCAGCGCCGACGCTCGTTTTGAGCGTGAAAACCAATCACGTGGCCGACGCTCAACCAACGAACGAGCGAGTCAGAGTAAACTCGGTTTAGCTTTTCCGCTTGATGCTAAAAATCACGTGGACCAATCATCTGACTGGTTTTGACGCTCAAAGCGAGCGTCAGCATGAAATTGCACCTTGAGCGTTTCGCCTATGCCATGAAATTCAAATGGATCACAGATTTTTGGGTTTCGTTCTCTCTTGTGACTCTTGTCACTGGTGGCGCTGTATAACGATTCCCTTACCGGAAGAGATACCTATCTATAAACTATTATTTATCTATGGTCACTGATCCTTGTGCTAAAGTGTATCAAAGTGTATTATGGTCAATTATGGTGTATTAAACGAGTGTAAACGTTATGAAATTTCATAGAAGCGTAAAATATATAATACGTATCGTATAAGTCTTTAATTTGTATAAAAAAGAAAGGCAATCTTGCGGTGTACAGAAGTTAGAGGAGCATATTTTTCTATTAGTTCTTATGCTAACAGGAGGCAGTTATGGCAGACGCTGCTGCAAGACAATTGCAATATGAATATAAAGCTGTTAGTATATTATTATATCGTATCATATTAATATCATTTTACAATTTTTCTTCGTACTATAATTTCACTCTCACTGATATCTTTTAATTCAGCCGCATTTCTTATAGAATATATAGGTTACGTTCACACGTATTTCTGAAAGGCAATACTGATTTAAAGAATTATTGTTATTTTGTTTTTACACTGTTTATTTATTAACGAATATTTATATTTTCAGAATTCTAATCTTGTATTACAAGCTGACGTACGATTAATAGAAAGACGTAGCAGAGATGAAGCTACCGGTGAGGTTATGTCACTTGTTGGCAAACTTGACGGAACACGAATGGGTGACAGAGCACAACGTACTAAACCAGGAAAAGCTGAAGAACGAAAAGTCAAGTAAGTATTAGTTCTAAAGAAACGTTACATATTTCCATAAAACAGGTATCGAAAATGAGTTTGTATTTAATAGGCGTCAAAAGCGAGATGAAGCGCAATATGACTTCGCGCGAATGAAAGGCGCGACATTGCTTTCGGAAGGAGTAGATGAAATGGTTGGAATTGTCTATCGTCCTAAAACTCAAGAAACACGGCAGACTTATGAAGTATTATTGAGCTTTATCCAGGAAGCCTTGGGAGATCAACCTAGAGACATTCTTTGTGGTGCGGCTGATGAAGTATTAGCTGTTCTAAAAAATGACAGGCTTAAAGAAAAAGAGAAGAAAAAGGAGACAGAATTATTGCTAGGTTCGTTGGCAGAAGAAAGGTTTGCATTGTTGGTGAATCTTGGGAAAAAGATAACAGATTTCGGAAGTGACGAGAAGAACACTACGAACGATGAAAATATTGATGAAACATATGGAATTAATGTACAATTTGAAGAAAGTAGCGAAGAAGACGATGAAGATGTGTACGGAGAAATTAGGGAGAACGATGACGAGGGTGACGAAGGCGAAGAAGCTAATGATGACAGAGCTATTCATGCTGAAAATCTAGGTGGCGCGGAAGAAATGAAAAAGGAGAAACCATTACATCCATTAGATATAGACGCCTATTGGTTACAGAGAAGATTAAGCAGAATTTATGATGATGCAATGGTTTCGCAAGCGAGAGCTGCTGAAGTGTTAGCAGTTTTGAAAAATGCTGGCGATGATCGTGACTGTGAGAATCAGTTGGTACTTCTGCTGGGCTATGATTGTTTTGATTTCATCAAACAGCTAAAAAAATACAGGCACACAATAGCTTATTGTACTATGTTGGCATCTTCGCAATCTGACTCGGAACGACAAAAAATTCGGAATAAAATGAACGATGATCCTGTGTTAGCAAAAATTCTACGTCAGTTAGATACAGGTAAAGGTGACGACGACACTGATGAAACAATGGAAGCAAGAGCGCAACGAAAAAGGAGGGAAGAGAACGAAGACACTGGTGGTCCCGGTGGTCAAGTTCAGGGTACAAGAAATCTAATAGATTTAGACGATCTCATATTCGCGCAAGGTAGTCACTTTATGGCGAATAAACGTTGTCAGTTACCCGATGGTAGTTTTAGGAAACAGCGGAAAGGATACGAAGAAGTTCACGTTCCTGCGTTAAAGCCAAAACCATTTACAGACAGTGAGAAACTTCATCCCATTGATCAGTTACCGAAGTATGTGCAGCCAGCTTTCGAAGGTTTCAAAACCCTCAATCGGATTCAGAGTCGTTTGTATCAGACCGCTTTAGAAAGCGATGAGAACGTGTTGTTATGCGCACCGACAGGTGCTGGAAAAACTAACGTCGCGCTCTTGTGTATGATGCGTGAAATTGGAAAGCATATAAATGCGGATGGTACAATTAACTCTGATGAGTTCAAAATAATTTATGTTGCACCGATGCGTTCATTGGTACAAGAGATGGTTGGAAACTTCAACAAAAGGTTGTCAACATACAATTTAACTGTATCAGAATTAACTGGCGATCATCAATTAACAAGAGAACAGATAGCTGCTACACAAGTTATAGTATGCACACCGGAAAAATGGGATATTATAACACGAAAAGGAGGCGAGAAAACGTTCACTTCGTTAGTTAGATTGATTATTATTGACGAAATTCATTTGCTACACGACGAGAGGGGACCCGTTTTAGAAGCATTAGTTGCTAGAACAATCAGAAATATTGAAACAACGCAAGAAGATGTGAGACTGATTGGTCTTTCAGCAACATTACCGAATTACCAGGACGTTGCGGCCTTTTTACGTATAAAACCAGAGACAGGCTTATTTTACTTCGATAACAGTTTTAGGCCTGTCGCTTTAGAGCAACAATATATAGGAATAACAGAGAAGAAAGCATTGAAACGTTTTCAAGTAATGAATGAAATCGTTTATGAGAAAACAATGGAACACGCAGGTAGAAATCAAGTTCTTGTTTTTGTGCATTCGCGGAAGGAAACCGGGAAGACAGCACGCGCTATCAGGGATATGTGTTTGGAGAAAGATACACTGGGACAATTTCTCAGAGAAGGATCCGCATCTATGGAAGTTTTAAGAACGGAAGCGGAACAGGTGAAAAATCAAGAACTGAAAGACTTGTTGCCTTACGGTTTTGCCATTCATCATGCTGGTATGACAAGAGTGGATCGAACGTTGGTCGAAGATCTGTTTGCAGATAGGCATATACAAGTGTTAGTGTCTACTGCAACATTAGCTTGGGGTGTGAATTTACCAGCGCACACAGTTATTATTAAAGGAACGCAGGTATATAATCCGGAAAAGGGTAGATGGGTTGAACTAGGTGCTCTAGACGTGCTCCAAATGTTAGGCAGAGCTGGTCGCCCGCAATATGATACAAAAGGTGAAGGTATTCTTATCACGAATCACAGTGAATTGCAGTATTATTTGTCACTTCTGAATCAACAGCTGCCCATTGAGTCACAATTAATTAGCAAAATGTCAGACATGTTAAACGCGGAAATTGTGCTGGGCACTATACAAAATATTAGGGACGCAGTTACCTGGGTAGGTTATACTTATTTGTACATCAGAATGCTTCGCTGTCCAAATTTGTATGGCATTAGTCACGACAAGTTAAGTGAAGATCCATTACTTGAACTGCACAGAGCAGATCTTATTCATTCGGCGGCGGTAGGATTAGATCGCAGTGGTTTAATTAAATACGATCGTAAATCTGGAAACTTCCAGGCTACTGAATTAGGTCGAATAGCATCGCATTATTACTGCACTCATGACACGATGTCGATATATAATCAACTACTGAAACGCACTTTAAGCGAGATTGAATTGTTCCGAGTATTTTCATTATCTAGTGAATTTAAACACATTAATGTTCGGGAAGAAGAGAAGTTGGAACTGCAGAAGTTAATGGAAAGGGTACCCATACCGGTAAAAGAAAGCATAGAAGAACCAAGTGCAAAGGTTAATGTTCTTCTACAAGCATATATTTCTCAATTAAAACTCGAAGGATTTGCTCTTATGTCTGATATGGTATTCGTCACTCAATCTGCATCGCGGTTAATGAGAGCAATTTTCGAAATTGTTTTATTCCGCGGATGGGCCCAGTTAGCGGATAAATGTTTATCTTTGTGCAAAATGATAGATCGTAGAATGTGGCAATCAATGTCGCCTCTTAGGCAATTCAGAAAAATGCCCGAAGAAATTGTGAAAAAGATAGAAAAGAAGAACTTCCCTTGGGAGAGATTGTACGATCTGGGACCTAATGAAATTGGAGAATTGATTCGAGTACCCAAATTGGGTAAAACTATTCACAAATACATTCATCAGTTTCCGAAATTGGAATTATCGACGCACATTCAACCAATTACACGATCCACTTTAAGAGTAGAATTGACGATTACACCCGACTTCCAGTGGGACGAGAAGGTACACGGTGCATCAGAAGCATTCTGGATTTTAGTCGAAGATGTGGATTCTGAAGTAATACTTCATCACGAGTATTTCTTGCTAAAGGCAAAGTACGCAGCAGACGAACATCTGATCAAATTCTTTGTACCCGTGTTTGAACCATTACCGCCGCAATACTTTTTACGCGTCGTATCAGACAGATGGATCGGAGCAGAAACTCAACTACCTGTTAGTTTTCGTCACTTAATTCTACCAGAGAAGAATCTGCCGCCAACAGAGTTGCTCGATTTGCAACCGCTTCCAATTACCGCTTTACGTAACTCGAAATTTGAAAATATCTATATAGATAAATTTCCACAATTTAATCCAATTCAGACGCAAGTATTTAATGCTGTTTACAATTCAGACGATAATGTTTTCGTCGGGGCACCGACAGGTTCAGGGAAAACAACTATTGCGGAATTCGCAGTGTTACGTTTATTCACTCAGAATCCAGAAGGCAGATGTGTATATATGGTTAGTAAGGAAGCATTAGCGGAATTAGTTTATGCTGATTGGTCAACAAAGTTCAATCAACAATTGGGCAGAAAAGTAGTTCTTCTGACTGGTGAAACGGGAACAGATCTTAAATTACTCGCGAAAGGACAAATCATAATTACGACTGCAGATAAGTGGGACGTATTATCACGAAGGTGGAAACAGAGAAAGAATGTACAGAATATTCAACTTTTTATCATCGATGAGCTTCAGTTAATTGGTGGCGAAGAAGGGCCAGTACTAGAAGTAGCGTGTTCCAGAGCACGGTATATTTCATCTCAATTGGACAAACCAACTAGAATTATAGCATTATCAGCTTCCCTCGCAGATGCAAAAGATGCGGCTCAATGGCTAGGCGCGCCCGCTGCTGCGACATTCAACTTTCATCCGTCTGTCAGGCCTGTACCTTTAGAGTTACATGTACAAGGAATAAATATTACTCACAACGCGTCCAGATTGGCTGCTATGGCGAAACCAGTGTACAATGCAATACTTAGATATGCTCCGCACAAACCAGTTATCGTTTTCGTCCCTACTCGTCGCCAAGCTAGATTAACAGCTATTGACCTATTAACATTCACCGCTGCTGAGGGACAACCTTCGCGATTCTTTCACGCAGAAGAAGCTGATATTAAACCATTCCTTGATAGAATGACTGATAAAACGCTGAAGGAAACACTTTCACAAGGAGCCGCATATCTTCACGAGGGATTATCCGCGGATGATCGGCGTCTCGTTGAACAGCTATTCGATAGCGGTGCTATACAAATAGCAGTTGTTACCAGAGATCTTTGTTGGAGTTTATCTATTAATTCTCACCTTGTAGTTGTTATGGATACTCAGTGTTACAATGGAAAAACGCACGCCTACGAGGATTATCCTATTACGGATGTCTTACAGATGGTGGCACGTGCAAATCGTCCGCTAGAAGACGACGATGCCAAGTGTGTTCTCCTTTGCCAGAGTTCAAAGAAAGATTTCTTTAAAAAATTCTTAAATGAACCTCTACCTGTAGAAAGTCATCTGGATCACAGACTGCACGATCACTTCAATGCCGAAATTGTGACTAAAACGATTGAAAATAAACAAGATGCAGTTGATTATCTCACATGGACCTTCCTGTACAGGCGACTTACGCAGAATCCGAATTATTATGGTTTACAGGGTGTAACGCATAGACATCTATCAGATCATTTATCTGAATTGGTCGAAAGTACTTTAAGTGATTTAGAACAAGCAAAATGTGTTGCCGTGGAGGATGAAATGGACACTCTGCCTTTGAATCTTGGAATGATTGCAGCTTATTATTATATCAATTATGCAACAATCGAATTGTTCAGTCTTTCGTTAAACAACAAAACCAAAATCAGGGGACTGTTAGAAATTATCTCAGCAGCTGCTGAATATGAAACTGTTCCCGTCAGACAACGCGAGGAAAATTTATTAAGAAGTTTAGCAGCACGACTACCACATGCTCCACAAGCAACAAGAATGGCTGATCCTCATGTAAAAGCACAGCTCTTATTACAAGCACACTTGTCTAGAATACAACTTGGTCCGGAACTTCAAAAAGATACAGAATTAGTGTTAAGCAAAGCTGTAAGACTAATACAAGCTTGTGTCGATGTTCTCAGTTCATCTGGCTGGCTGGCTCCTGCAGTCGCTGCAATGGAATTGGCGCAAATGGTCACTCAAGCAATGTGGTCTAAAGACTCTTATTTAAAACAATTGCCGCACTTTACTATTGAAACTATCAAACGTTGCACGGACAAAGGAGTAGAAACCGTCTTTGACGTAATGGAACTGGAGGATGACGACAGAAATCGCCTCTTACAACTATCCGAGGTGCAAATGGCAGATGTTGCCAAATTCTGCAATCGTTATCCAAACATAGAAATGTCTTACGAAGTCCAAGATAAAGATAAGCTGCACAGTGGTGGTACAGTCAATGTTATCGTTCAACTTGAGAGAGAAGATGAAGTCACAGGGCCAGTTGTTGCACCATTCTTCCCGCAGAAACGTGAAGAAGGTTGGTGGGTCGTTATTGGCGATCCGAAGACCAACTCTTTGCTCTCTATTAAGAGACTGACGTTACAACAAAAAGCCAAAGTCAAGCTTGATTTTGTAGCGCCTGCTCCTGGACAGCATTCCTACACTTTGTATTTCATGAGTGATGCTTATTTGGGATGCGATCAGGAATACAAATTTACTATCAGTGTAGGAGAATATGAATCAGATGCCAGTTCGGGGTCAGAGTCAGATTGAGAAAAATGAAAGTAATTGTAACGTTTTTTCTGTTACTTTATTATATATATATATATAGAAAAACATTCATTGAGGTCACATTTATTTTCAACTTGTATCAGATTTCTCTTTATTTTCAAACTTTTTAAATTAAATAGTTCTATACAATGATATCATAGTGACAGTTTCTGTCAATATTAAAAAAAAATATTAAGTATAAGGTAAATGACGTTCTTTCAGTCGGTAAAAGATTATATTTGAATAACAGTTTAATACAGTTTTCCGTGTTTGACTTTCTAAATATCTAGGATAAGTTTTTAATAAAAACAAAGAAATCTTGAACAAATTTTCGATCTCTTTATGTATTTATTACTGTGTAATTATTATAACACTAAACTGTGTATTCAACCACTGAATTTATAAATGTAATTGGTTAATATAATTATACTTCCAAATCAATCAAATTTCAACACTTTATTCTTGTGTCACCTGCACATTTCTTATTAAAAATTTCCTCGTAATTATACTATTAATATAAGACTGCGCGATCGCGAATATAGACCACGATTCGAGCCGGGTAGGGTAGTTCGATCGCTGACGAGCACCTCACGCATGTCAATACACTTCGATGCTCATTCTTGGATCCTCGATTCCTCCAGGGCATTAATAACATCCGAAGGGGTAAGAGGAAGGTATCTCTTTTCAAGCTTCGTGCCACCCCCAAGCACTATGGCGGCCGTGGGGTTTTAGTGGCTAAGAATCCCACGCTATGTCGGAGATGCTGGGGTGTCTTTCGAAGATTTCCCCACATTAAAAAAGAAATGAAAAAAGGGCATTAATAACAATTATGCCTGCCCATTATTCCGCTTCTTCCTCCTTGGCCGTATCAGTAGGGAGTAATGTTAAGTCATCCGTTCGCTGTGTACTCTACGGTGAATGATAGTGGATACATCGCACGAAAGGTCTTCTATGTGACCTGCCAGGTTTGCGATATATACTCCTCGGCAGGAGATTGTAAACTCCCATATCCTGATTCTGCCCTGTCCGCCACCGTCAAGCCGCGCTCCAATGTGATATCGTGCAACCGTCATTGTTGTGACTCCCCCGCGACACCGCCGTTAGATCGTACATCGTCTGTTGGAAAAATGTCAATGCACCCCTTACCCAAAGAGGCTGAACAGCCTGACCAGATGTTTACAGTATGGCAAGCACGGCTACGATGGACCCAAACAGCGCGACGCTATGCCCATCATAAATTAACCCCAGACTTCAAAGAATTTTCACTAACGACGATGGAAAGACTTCTCTGAATGAGGAGAGTCAGTTAGACTCGACCTGAGGAAGACCTTCCGCCTTCTGCTGTCTTTTAAAAATACATCCGAAACATTCTGGAAATTAAATCTTCAATCTATTTCCCTTCATCTTATACGTCGCCGCACGCTTCGGTCCTTAAATGTCAACCATCGGCTCCTTGAAGGCGGCAGCTGGTTCCAAGGAGGATATCTCCCTACTTAGTTCCCTACTCATTTGAAAGTGCAGTAACGGAAAATCAAATAAAAAATATGCTGCGCGATTCTAAGATAGTTTCAGGTATCCTCTATCACTAATTGTAGACAGAATTTGCGAGCCGCAAGGGTGGCGCTACTCGTGTCTATCGATTGACGCCTGTGCAGTAAGCAACCTCGACGTGACCGTCGACTACAGTACAGGGTAAGTGATCGTCGGTTAATTTTCTATTGCTTCGTATCGTTTCGTATCATTCCAAATTTTCTTCATGTTTACGTGTTTTGCAGCGTTAATTTTCGTTAACGGGGATTAACAAGGAATATAAAAAGACGACAAAGGAGGAGAAACTGTACGCTAAGGAAAAAGAAGAAAGAAAACGCGTCGAACCGCTGGACGTGAAACGTCAACATTCGAAGCAGCATCTTCCATCAATATAACGAATCTACTGAAACAAAGTAAGAAGCATGAAGCAGTGAATATTTTAGGATAGAATTTTCAATCCCTCATATAGGGAGAAATATGAAATAATTTCTAGCCAAACGAGAAATGTTATTTTGTTTTTGAAAACGTGGAAATATAATAACAAGGTGCATGTATTAGTTATTTGAGTGGATATGAATATAGTCATTTGGCTGCTTATAATAAATTTATTTTCTTTGCTTTCATTGTGTACCAAGGTACTTATAAATTATAAAGTTTCATAGTTTGGCTATCAAAATACCAGATGCTATTATCATCAGTCGTATACTACTTTACATTGATTATTCTACATTTGCCACATATGGAATTATTCTGATATAAATACACATTAGATTGTAACTGAACTATTTCAGTTGCACAAATGAACAGTGGTAATAGAAGTGACAGTACCACTCTATTAAAAAAGAGGTATACTTACAAAAAGAGGTCTAGAAATGAATAACAGGCTTTTTTAATAAATCAGAGTTTAGATTATAGACCTCAACAAGCTATTTAAGAAATATCCTCTTTATGGGCACATCTCGATGTTTGTTTTTAAAATAAATGGAATTAAAGGATTCCTGTAACAATGTAACAATTGTTGATAATCAGAGGTAATAAATATTTAAGCTATTTAACATGTAACGCACATAGCAGATGTGACTATATATTAGGAGACTGCTTCCTGTTTGACGTAAAAAAATTTCTTCTAATATTCTATATTCATGTTTATTCTTGTTTATTTTAACTTTTCATTTACTCTCATGATATGTGAAATAATTTATATAAATATGGGAATAAGAGGGCTTGATATATATTTTCATGAAATTTACAATATTGGGGTCACTAGAAAGCCCATGGTATCTTTATCCCCAAAAAATTTTATCTTACAATGTATGTGTAAGAAGTTGAGGTAACGCCGAGCTTACGCGCAGCGCGAGACACACTGTGCCTCTATTACGTGAGACCCATTTTTCAAGTAGATAATGTACATCATGTACAAGGTGTACAAAACTGTTTGCATGAAACTTCTCAAGCAATTCCTCAAAATAATCAGGGAGGCTTAATATACATACATGAGCACAAGAATCAATTGTTTCAAAATTATCAGACGTTTCATTTAGGCAAATGTTTACAACAAATGTTCAATATAATGCTGTTGATTTTGATACATACTTGAGCGTGTTTTTACACTCCATAATTATCTATACAAATATCACAGATCTTCATCTTTCTTCTCAACACCAACTATAAACTTCCATGTTTCAATTCTTATGCAGTATCATCTACTGTATCATCTGCGTCCTGTCCAGGGGACCTAAAGTTGCTTCCTCGAAGGTCCCTCCACCAGAGCCCTCGCGTGTCTCGTATGTTGGGTTTGCTTCCTGTACCGGTCGAGTTGCTGTCTCACCAAGTTCCCCGTCCATTCCTTCACTGTACCCATAGGGACACCTATAGAGCAAAACGAATCCCGATCTGGTCTTCGGGCGCCTTGCCGAGCCCTCTCATTTACCCTTTCGGTGTCTTCGATTCCGTCGTGTTCTGGAACCCACAGTAATCAAACGTGATTGTTATTTGCTAACTCGTTAGTATAACAACACAGTCTAACACCAGTCTGGATTGGAAAGGGACCGAAGTGCAGCCCGCCTGTCGCTACAAATGTAGATGTGTTTGGGGTTGTAGCCCCTGCCCAGATTCCATCTGAGATAGACCTGGATGACCTGCACCTTCGCTTGAGAGGCCGATATGTGGGGAGCCCAGGGCGATGTGACTTGAACCCATTCCACCCTGGGCCTCTCCCCATATATCCCGGCTCCGGTTCCCGTTTTGGTATTGGGTTCATCCGTGTACCAGCCCTCCTAGAAACAATAATTCACTTTGGTTCGCCTCCAAGTCCTCCCTGCTTGCAGAGTAAACCTCAACGTTGTGTCGGACATGGTAGATTGGATTACACCTGTAGAAATAGATTTCGTAATTCCTACGTTTTTCGAGAGCCACGGAAATAGAGGGACTCGGGTGGTGGGACTTGAACCCACGATTTTACGGATCCTCTCCGTACTGGCCAACCGCCACGTCAACTCCATTAACGCCGACCATTCGAGATCTCTTATTCCAGGCTCCCTTTTATGGGGGTTTTCGATACCACACATCGGTTTCCGCCGCAGCTTAGAGCAGCAAATGTCACATGGAGCACCGATTAAATTTCGCAACAAACTTTGTTTCACGATCGAAAATGTGGAACCACGTTATATTCAATGAAAAGGGCAAATTCAATTTGTATGGACCTGTTGGCTTCAATTATTATTGGCACGATTCGTGGAACGAAAGAAGAATTTTACCTCTTTGCCCTAACAATAAAAAATTTTGGAAGAACAGGTGTAAAAATAAAGCAGGAAAATATGAAAAAGTGCTAGAAGAGCATTTACTACCATTTGTGGCAAGTATGGAGGACAAAAATGTAATTTTACAGCAAGATAATACTCCACTACATCTTGGTGCTTCCATCAAAAACTGGTTTGAAGAACACGGAAATTAATTTTTGGTGTGGCCGTGTGAAGACTCGATCCAATTCAAATTCGTTGGGCAACATTACCATAAAAATTTGTATGCAACACGAACTGAAATGGAGAATTTAAGTCGCTTGTGAAGATATTGTACAGAACACTATATAATAGAGAATTTAATTAACAACGTACCACAAAGATTTATCAATGTAATAAATAACAAAGTTGTTCGATAAAATACTGAATAACACTTTTAAACAAAACTGCAATATTAAAACTATTTAAAAAGTCCTCATCTAAGTCCACATGCTTATGTGTTTCTTCCAAGCAAAATATAATGCAATTTATATACCTCATAATGTAATTTGACTATAGTTTATGTAGAAATTAAATCAGAAAACCCCATCGAAAGTAAAAATGTCATTAATAAATGTATTAATTTCACTATTTATTAAAATATTAAATAAGTTCTTTCAAATTTCACTTCAGCTTATAATTATTCACATCACTGTAAATATAAAAACATGACCACATATTAATAATGTGGATTCTTTTTTATATTTTCAGAAACATATATGCTGAAGGATAGAAGAATACAAATTATAAAACTTTGCGATAATATGATCGATCAATATACGCAAAAATATACATCGACATTGCAACTATTGTATTTTCATACCAAAGTAGCCAATTATTTGTAATCGTTAATGTACCTTCTGTGATAACTTGAATGGATTTGCGACTGATAGAGAATATAACAGAGAAGGCTTGAAATATGAATAAAATAGAGCATACGTTTATTGTTCCATTGCACAAAACAAGTTCACTCACATTAACAAATTCTCATGTAATCAACCTTCAAACCCACTTTAATTTAATTAGCACATTGAGATTAGTCTACAACTAAATTAGCAAAAATGTAATTTATTCACTCGTCTAATATAGTTTTGATTTAACAATTTTCCAAAATCTTCACTTTTTTTATAAATAATTGTGTATAAATGACTTGACGTTATATTTGCAAAAGAGATCGATAATGATAACACTAATCAATTCTTATATCTTGTTAAAAGTACAAGATTTCGAATTGTTAGAAAATCTAGTTAGGTCATCGCTGACTAATAATCACAAAGGATTTATTAATGATCCTATATTATCGCATGGTAATAATGGAAACAGTAAGTGACGAAAACAAGAATGTACGATTTTCCTTAATTCACAAGAAAATCTTGAATATCTAAAGAATTGAAAGACTGTAACATGGCTGAGGACGAAGCAAAGCCGGCGTCGCCAATACCAATAGCTGCCCGTACCCAATGCAGTAGCAGCTTAACAAACACACAATGTCCAGCACTCCAAGTATCGTCACGAATGTTACGATCGCCGAGTCATGAGAGCATTACGACAGACCTTTCTCTCTTCAGCGTATCCTCAATAGCAAGTGAACTACGAGGCGCTAACAGACTTGTGACGTTTAAATCTTACACCGACGTACATCTTGCTGGCCGCGGTCCATCCCCGAAACTAGATTCTTGTCAGATTCAAGCTACCAGGTATGTTATTTCATTAATAACTACGCCATATTCGTTTCACTACTCCCATAATATATTATAAATCACATTTATTGCTATAAATTTAAAATGTAACCATCTGAAAACAAAAATCGCATATTCGCGCATTATCCATCTTATACCTTTAGTTTACATTTCATAGCTCCATGTCAGTTTCAACTGTGGAATCGTGTAGTCCAGAGGTGCACAAAGAGCCGCTCGGAGCCGGAGACCTCGTAGGGATTCTGACCCGACGCGGCGCCCAGAATCGCAGAGATCTTCGGCTCTGAATTGCTCTTTGTGCACCCCCGTTGTAAGTAAAGGCGCACTCCCATGGCGCGTGGTTCGGCAAGCCTTCCAGGCTTGTCAAATCCCATTAGCGAGCGCGAGTCGGAAAGCCATTTCGATAACGCGGCTAGCGGAATCTGATTAATCTCACGGCGCGTGGCTCGGCGAGTACAACGCGAAACTCGTCGAGCCACGCGCCGTGGGATCGCACCTTAAGTTCCTCACCTCAGACGCTCTTTACGCGCATTTTCAACATTATTAATAACTCGAAAATGAAGCCTCAAATGCAATTTCGTCATTCTTAATTTTCGTCTTATTTTGGCATGTAGAATCAGCCTTTAAAATTTCTGACATCTGTTGCCGAACATTCTGTACATATATATAGTTAGAAAAAAGGGAATTACGTAGTAGTTTCATATAGAAATGATGTGCACAAACAATGCGTGACAGTTGAGTGTACTTACCGATTATAGCTACCACACGACTCACACTCGTGTTTATCATGTTTGGACTGCACCTACGTTACGAGTCACACTCGTGTTTTTCAATTTTTGTACGTAGGTAATCTGTAGCACGAGTGTCGCTCGTTATTGTAAAAACAAGGGGTAAGAACGGAAGCTTGCGGCAAGGGTGAGTCGCTGTGCACGAGGTGATAAAGGATGAGGGTGAAGACGGTCGCACAATAAAAGGTGGTGGGGATGGTTCGTTCAAATTTAAAACCAGGCTTCACTTTTTTGACGCATCGTGTATTTATATTCGATTTTCAGGGCATCAATCAGCGGAACGCTGACTCCGCTCGTCAGCAACCTTGTTTCGCGTAGCGTATTACACTTGTTGCGAAAAAAATGTGTGTCAGTGTGTAACACAGTAGCAATGTCGTACAGGTTTTTTATTGAATTGATTAGTACCTAGGCAATTGATTGATTTGGAAAGTTTATCCCATAGGAGTGAGTGATCTACCGAATCAAATGCTTTCTTTAATTCGACAAGTCTCACGTATACATAATTTGCCTTTAGGTTTCACTAGGACCTCTGCAACCCTCGCAGACAGTGTAAAAATGTTGTCTTCGCATGATCTAGATGCCCTGAAGCCTGCCTGACTTTCTGGAAGGATCCCATTTCATTCACTCTACGAGTTTATTCTGTGAGTAATAAGTGATGTGTATATTTTGGTGGTAGAGTTTGCCAATGGAATGCCCCTATAGTTGCTCGGATCAGATGGCTCTCCTTACTTGTATAACATTCACATGTTGATATATGTTGATTCTAAGTGAGTGCCTTTTAAAATGCGTTTGTAATTGCATTCGGGCCAGGCAGTTTGAACGGCTTTAATTTCTTTAGAGTTAGGTTTAGTTCTGACATACTGAATTCGCCATCTAGGTGAGGATCCCCGATGTCAATAAATTTCAGATCCATTAAGATTTTGGGGGTATATGTATTCTTAGTTCTGAAAGGTCACCCACTCTCCTTTTGACAACGTGTGCTCCACCACATTCGTACCTTTTAGGCTTTTGTACCTGCGCGAAAAGTCCGTCGTGTTCTTTGCATTATGTACTTAGTTTCTCTGTCGCCTTGAGTAGATGGTTAGTCTTAGATCCCTTAATTTTATGAATGTATTTGGTCTTTCATTTTTTGTGGTACTGACCCCTGTTGGTTACTCCCCATTTTCTGTTCAATCGTCTAATTTTCTTCTTCAGTACTTTGCACTCATAACTACACCATGGTTTATTCGTTGTCATGGTTTACCCTGTATAGCTTTTCCGCGATCTCCTTGTTTAGAAAGTCAACATCATTGGTTATGTTACAATCCTCATCTTCCAGTCTTCCCTGTACGCTGTCATCTTGTCCATTAACCATTTTAGACTAACATGTTGTGGGCAATGAGTGTTTGATATTGGGTTTGTGGTTGCCTTCCATTAGCTTTGGTCGTGGTTCTCCAAGAAAGCCTGCACTATCATATGGTCAGAGATGCCTACTTTCTCTACTTTGAAATCATAAATTTGTCCCAACCTTCCCGACTCTACCAGTCAGTTACACTTGATCCGTTACTTAGCAACCCTTACAATACATTCACTTCTGCCGTTGACAACCATTAGGCCAAGGCCATCAAAGGGTATCACATAACAGCCTACAATTGTCATTCACTTCTTTGTCTGTTGTTACTCTATCTAAATCTTGCCCCTTATGCGAACCCAGGTCTAATGAATTGAAGTAGCCAATCGTTGGAGTTAAAAATCCCTTCCCATTAGCAGCCGAGTGTTATAATCTTCTATATATTCAGTCAATCTCAGCAAGTAACAATAATAATGTTTCTTTGTAGAACTTTGATCTAATATGTATGTACTATAGACTATCAAATCTTTGACACCGTATGATTGCGCTTAATGATTATCCAAGAGTCGCATTTCTTTATTACAGATACATTGCTAAACAACTTCTTTAAGCGTAAGGCTACAAAATCTCCCGATACTCTGTCCGTTTGTTTTTCATGTATGATTCCGTTATACAGGGTGTTCGGCAACAGATGGTAGAAAATAAACTAGGTGATTCTGCGTGACAAAATAAGACGCAAATCAAGAGTAACGGAATTGAGGTGGAAGCTTCGGTTTTTAGTTATTGGGTGATGTTTAAGAATTCGGCTCAGCAACACGCCTGCAGAACGGCAGTTCACCAATCAGAAGCGCGCGTTGGGTAGGTCAGCTGAGGCGCGTACAGTCGCCGTCAAAAGGCAGACATTGCTCCATGGGCGTAGGGATAGATTCTTGTAACATTCGCTGCTATAACACGATCTTGCGATACTTCATAAAGATATTTAAGTGAATTGCTGCATTGCATTAAACCTGCCCACTCGCTGAAATCCACGAGGGCATGCAAAAACCCGCCGTTCGGGAATTTTACAGTAGAGAGGGTGAATATCTTTTCACTGCGATATTTATCATTCACGAATGCCCTGAGAAATTAAAGTAACTGATTGAATTCTTCTGAAATTATAGATTATCTAAAGAAACTTTAATCGGTACAATCGGTTTCGTTGTTTCTTTAGGCCAGCCGATATACCAGAAATACTTTGGTTCGAAGAAGAGAATGAACTGATTCGTAGTTGTGGAGTACTTTCTTCGGTACTCGGTCTTCGAAAAAGCTTCAGTACAAGCGATGTGTCCCAATTACCAAGCCCTGATGCATCAGGCCCAGGTGGATTGCGACCGACAGTCTCCGCTTTGGCCCTCGGCATTGCCCAAAGGAGTTCCTTGATGTTGGAGCATACTAGATTAAACCATGCTTCAAGATCTTGCAGTACATGGGTCGCTGTTGGGGAACCGGTAGCCAATACGTCGCAACTTCCTAGCCCTCACGGAGGAGCTGTGCAAGATCAGCAACAGCAACAATCGACATCGAGCCAATCAATAACATCCCAATCGGCTCTGCATCCTCCACTTGCACCGCCTCCACCTCCTCTGCCCTTCACGGGAGCTGATCTCGTCAGATCCGTCAACAAAAAGGTTCGCCAGAATTATATCCGTCGAAGGTGAGTCTAATTTTCACTTTTTCCATTTTTACTCGATTTCATATTTTGCTTTCGGGGTCTCCCTAGTGCGACGGCCTGAAAATAAGGCGGTATTTGAGGATTTCTCTTAAAAAAGATCCCAAGTATCGCATTCTTTTCAGGCCCTGAAAGATATTCTTATGTCTAGTGTTATATCTCCGAATATATAAATTAGCTATGAGGTTATTAGAATAAACTTTGTGTACAAGAACACAAAATAAAAAGTAACTATCTGTGGATAGGTACATACAATCAGTCGGCAAACAGCGACTGGCATATTTTTGTCAGTTTACAAGGAGACTTTACAATAGGTCGCCCTCGGATTGGTGTTCCCTCGTTGGGGGAGGTTCCTCCGAGTCATAGGTTAGATATGCTAAGCAAACGACGATATTCGCCGCATTCCCCTCCAATTTCGTTTTTATTAAGACCGCTGGCAGGTGCCTTATGCAAGATTCGCTTAGCCTCAGGGCGTTGAGTCTACTGCTTATAAAACACAAGCTCCCGGGTAAGAGTCCGAGGTCGCACAGATTATCGAGCCCTGCTTCAGGCCCGGTCCTCTTACACGATCCCTGTTTAGCCAGGGCTCCTGCATGAGGACTGTGTATGGTGTGCTGCACCGCTATGCGACAGAGGAGCAGGTCTGTTGTCGCTTTGCAGTGTTGCAAGTTAATCTGTGAGAGGGTAATGCTTCATGCAGCCTCGTTGGACTTCAAGTCTTCCACTCGCTCCACGAGTGAGCGCTACTACTTTCCTATGAGGAGGACGGTCCTTCCTTGTGAGTGCCCCGGACGTTTTACCCCCGGTGGCCATCCCCGCGGTCTCTCCTGTTCCTCCTGAAGTTGATGCTGCAGTGCCGGGGCCACGCGTTCGGGACTACGTCCATTCATCCAGGCCCTCCACCCTTATTTCTCTGGGCTACTTCCATCAGTCCCTCAGAGGTTGCTCTGTGTTCTCCGCGTCACCCGCCGGTCTGAGCAGAGATCTCCCTAAAGAGTGTTATGCCCAGCCCTACGTGAGCCACGAAGCTCCGCTACCCGAGTCTTTGGTGTGAATTGTCGTCAACACCCAAGACTCAGATGGGCAGTTCTCCACCTCCTATCCCACATTCTTGGAAACCGCAAAGTCTATCTTTTATCTTCTATTTATACACTAAAAAATGTTGCCAATATTTACATCTATCATGGACCATAAGTTTAATGTGTTATACGAGTACAGTAGTCTCTCGCTGTACGCACGCAAATCTTTACCACCACCATTTTTGCCTGCTCTGGGCGAAAGGGCAATACACAAATAGTGAATCGGATGTAAAAGCAATGACTTTCTTAATGGTTTTCCTTTTATTTTCACGTAATATTAAATAACTTTGACGTACCTTCACGTCTAGCCTTACAGAAACAATGACGTAAAATGTAGAATCTTAAAATTAACTACAAATTTCCATGCTCCACAGATTATTAACAACTTATCGAGCTTTGGAGCGGCTTTCACAGAGCGAATTCAATTTAGATCAACTGGAAGCTGCAGCAAGTGCGGCTCAATCAACATCCGGAACCACCTTATTGGTCCCGGGAGCATCATCCATTACTGCAACAAATCTATTAGGGCAAAAGGAACGAAATCATGCATTAACTGTTAAAGATGTTGAAAGAGAACGTGGAAATCAGTTGTCGAAATACGAGAGGAACATGATGATTTTTAATTGGCTGCACACTCTTGACGATACTGTTATTGTTGACAGTATAGAATAAGTTATATGAAATAATACATATGATTGATCATAGTTAATCCTTTCGCTACGCTTGATATTTAATTGAAATATATATTATGCGTTGAAACTTGGATTGAAATACGTTTATCAATGCAAACAGAAATATAAGCACATTTTACATACTGTAATGCCCCGCTACTAGATCACAGATCGTGACCAACAACGATCTTCAAATGTGATGTGGCACGAATTTTGTGTCGAGACTTATCAATTTATCTTACGCCTGAATCGACAGAAAGTCCGACCTTTCTTATCCTTGTTAAGTTCCAGTAGAAGAAGTACTTGTGCAAAGAGCTGCATTTGTGAGTGGAAGGGCCAGAGCAATAAATGCGCAACAAACTTTATCAAGCGAGAACTAGTATCGAGGTATTACTGTATTACAAGCTGTCCAACTGAAAAGTTTAATGTAAGTAATTAAGTAAATATAAACAATTACGTCTGTTTTGAACCATAATATATGTTATAAAAACAGGAATTATAGGTCAAACAGTTTTTATCTTTATAAATAGGTTTATTTATGTGTTGTTTGTTTTTCCTTAATGTATGAAGTAATTGATAAACTTATATTTATATAAGCAGAGAAAATTATTTTTATGAAAGTTATAACGAATATAATGAGTGTTAACTTCAACAAAACTTAAATGCAAATTTATGTTTTCCCACAGTCGAACAGTGTCACTGGTCCCGTAATTTAATAACACTACTCATGGAGCATCGAGATAGATATCGCACACAGTAGTTTTTAAACAATACTACTCTGTTACTTATTGTTTAAGTCCAGAACCTCATAGTAACAATTTGCAATAGTATTAACCATAGGAAGAATTAATTTTGTTAAGGCTATTTCAGGCCACATTACATCTGGAACGTGAAAGAATTTTATTAAAATTATATAAAGCTCATTCAAGCCTTTCTGTGCTAAAACATAATCTAATAACGTATAAAACTATCACAACTGGGGGATTTCCGATTTCAATTGAAATTTTTTTTAGAAATGTAAAATCAAAATGGAGGAACACACTTTCATACGTTTATGTTAAAGCGATATTTAAAAAACATTTACGATTATAATAAACCTAAGTGTTTTAAACAGCACTTCTTATTCCTACGGTTTTTTTAAATACAATTTCTTTGAAGACGTGACCTACTTACGTGATTGTTAAAGTGATTTTTTAATCTCTAATATTCGCGTTTTTTATTACCAGTAGCTGAGGATCAATAATAGTAGTTTATAAACTGGCTGAGGCAATAACAATTGCTATCTGTACTGAGTTGTTATTTATTCAGATTAGGGGAATCTGTTTTATATGAAATATGTTGCATTCGATGGGACTTATTAAGGGGTCAGTCCACTGTGACGGTTTGAAAAATGAAGCTATTTTTAAAGATTTTTTTCTCCGTAGATACTAACATATAATGCAATAAATCTGTTTGGTATTTTTTAAGCTACTCTTATATTCTACAAAAAGAAATTAAAAGATTTTTTTAATTTGTTTTAAAACTTTAAACGCGATTATCTCAAAACAACATTTTTTTAACTGGTGCAGGTGATTACAAAAAACTATTTGACCAATCAGTCTGAAATTTTTATATGTTATTCAGCACATCAGTGGCTATGGTCGGGACCACGGAAACCTTTTTTGATTAACCATTTCATACTTTTTATAAGTTATAACACATAACTGAAAAAAACTCGTGGCATTTAAAAAATTCAAGGCCTCCTTAATATCTCGGATATATATTTATAAGAGATGAAGAACATGAAATACTTTTTGTTCGACGACCCCATCGGATATAATTGCACATATATATTTCATACAAAATAGCAGAATAATATAACTACTTAAATCAGATTAATTGGGGTCATCTCTATTCCCACTTTTACCATGTTATTGATGCATAGGTCTCTAGTTATACCTATACAGCTAAACATACCCTACTTGGCTTTCACGTAAACTTATTTCTTTAATCAAGAGCAAGAAAAGTGCTTACCGTCATTTCATAATTCGTAACTTATATTCTGATTATTTAGTCGTTGCCCACCGAAGGTCTAAATGTAAGAATCCTTGTCAAATCGTTGTTGACCCTCTTATATAACTAATTCCGAGGTAACTGTACAAAACAAATCTAACATTCATTTCGACAACCATCTGGCAGATACTGATCAATTAATTGTGGTCATTTTATTATTCGACCGTTGCCAACCCGACGTGTTTTTTACTACAGCAATGGCATCGATATTTCCAACATAAATATTAGTACAGTAGCCTCTCGCTAATGGTCACACGGCTTGAGCTGGCGGCGAGCACTTAGCGAGTAGCGGGGACGATTCCGAGGCGCCAATAGTGCGAGTGAGAAAAAAATGAGAGCGAACAAGACGGGACGGAAGCGAACCCGCGGCGACATAATGACGGCGTCCACTTGCCCGAATACTACTCCAAGAAATGGTGGGGATAGCGACGAGAGTTTGTTAGCGAGAGGATACTGTAGTTACGGAAATACGTATGATACACGGTTTCGCATGTACAGGTCTCCTCTACATATTTTATCTTACACTATGCTATCTGTTTCTCCTCTAGATCTCTCTTGTTTTTCCTTTATATCAAAGGATTTATCCGGTGTAAGAAGTAAATAAATAAATAAGATAGTTTCCAGAAAGCGATAAGTAACAAGTTATTTCAGATGGCAATTGTTATTGACACAACCCATATAAAGATTATACTCTGCTGTACGCGTGTTCCTAACGAATGATATTTTTCAATATTATAATACAATAATATAATGAAAATTCAAGTCTAAAAGAAATGTTTTGTATGTCTAGAAAAGCGAGTTCCTGGATTAAAGCATGTACAGTATTTATTCGCTATAATCTCGCGAGTCAGGACCGACGGTAAGCATACAGCGTGTAGGGACACGTTTCTGAGCCTGATTTCCCCCTTACTCTCGTTTTCACCTCTCACGAGTAGTGGTCCCCAGGTGCGACGCGGACTTTTAAACGAGGTATTGCACAGTAGTAGAACTTGGGATACTGAAGCCATTGATATAGTGGTGCCCAGTTAAATGTGAATGGAATCTGCCCGGTCAAATTTGAATGAACCATCCATTTTTAGGATTATTGATAGTTAAATGAAAATGTACATACTGTACTTGTCAAAATAGGGCATTTATTAGAATTAGATGTTCGTGGTGCTTAAAGTTCCTATGCATCCATTGTTTTTATGATAAATACCAACCAAGCTTGTGCCTAGATGATGGAAATGTTATTTAAATGAGATATTTACAAAAACATTGTATCTCAAATGTTAAGGTGACTAGTAGAACACTTATATAATGACAAAATGCGTAAGTAAGAACAATGTTTCAGGGAAAACTCTAATTCGGGCTGGATCCCGCGCCGAAACAGCAATCTGCTAATCGCTTTACCAGTTACGCCACACTTTCGGCTAAAATTATTGCTTACTCTTTTCCAAGCGTGGAGCTCGCAAAACTTTAACATTAAATGCCTCGTAATCTATGGCCAAACTTATATATCAATAGCTTCAGTATTTCAAGTTCCATCTCTGAGCAAAACCTTATTGAAAAATCAACGGCACCGCGGGGGACCGTCCCTTGTTAGGTTTGAGACAACAGCTCACTCGTTCTCTTCGCATGGTGTACCAGAACAGGTGGATATAGTGACGAGTTTATAGCGTAGAGAGCAAATCGAGCTTATATGTAGCGAGAGAATGCGGTATCTGCAATAGATTTTGCTCCATCTTTCCTTTTTTATTATAATACGTAAAGCAATTTTAATTTCACACAATCTGTATAGAAGTATCAGCTTAGTTTTACAATGGTTTCCATTTAATGTATAAAGATGTTTTTAAAATTCATTTACTAATTTAGTAAACAGAAGTGTAGCGGAATTTTTAGTGATATATTAGAATATTTCTGCTACATTAACCCTCGAATGACCGTGCCTGGGTCTACTTTGACCCACGTTCTCAAGAACCCGTTTCTCCGAACTATTCAGCTTATATTGATTGACTTAAGTTGGCAAATTACTTATATTAGAGTCCATAAGGTGGCCAGTGTGTCTCAAAGAATTACATTCTTTGATCAGTTTACAGGGTTGAATTATATAGATTTAGTTCTTTGAAATGAACTTTAGAGTTAAAAACATCAAACGCTGCCAGGTAAGAATCACGTTCCTAAGTGGTTAAATAAGACCAATGGCGTGTACGGGTTTAAACTGACCCAGTTACGGTCCGTCAGTCGATCGCCAGAAATGTCAGCCATCCGAGGGTTAAGCCGGGGATTCCCTTGGAAGCCAAGCTAAGCTATGCTATGCTATGGCTGGCTGTGTTATAAAACATAAAAAAACAGTACAGCTGAGCTTAACTTTTGGTGAAAACGGTTCCATAATATATTAAAGCCAATTTTTTAAATATTAGCATAGCTTAACATAGCCTACGTTAGCTTTCAGGTGAATTCCCGGCTTAAAAATTGATTTCTAAGAAAACAATATTGTTAATATAAATTATGTACGTAAATAGATCTATTAAACCTTATTCGTGTAGAAAATGTTTATATTTCGTATGTTTTTGTAATATGTATTATGATTCAGTGGTTCTTCGGATAGTGGTAAGAAAAATTAGTACATAATTTGCTAGAGTACAAGCACTTCTATTATTACATTTAATTTACAACATTGCGTATATATTTATCCCTTATTCTAAATGTTTCATTTTAAATAAGTTACACAAGTTTATAATTTATATGTATATATTTATATTATTATATACGTATAAGCTAAATAAATTATTAAGTTCAAATAAAGTCAATTTTGAATTTATTTTCACGAGGAGAATCTCGCCAATCCATTGGTAATACTTTCACGAATATCTAATACGAAATATGGGAATTAAACTCCTCACTACTCTCACTACTATTTACACTACATACCACAGTTGTGCTAATTGAATTACGTAACTTAATTACATTATATTTCAATTACATAATTTAAACATTTCAATTAATTCAATTCCTAATTACTGTAATGGTGCGTCTAATTGAATTACAATGTAAATAAATTACAGCTCACAATTCTGAAGAAGTGAGAAAAAAGTGGAAAAAATGTAACAAAGGAGTTTATTTCTCTTTATATATTATAAATTTATGAATAATACCATGTTCAGCACTCATAATAATTTTTTTCTGTTCGAAACGTTTACCTACATATTTCTTTCCCACCTCTTATTACCTCTCAATTTGGATACCTCTTAATTCATAATTATGATTCAATTACATCGTACTATGCAATTACAATAGCAAATACATTGCAATTGCGAATTACAATGTAATTGAATACGATGTAATTGAATTATTTTGTAATTATAATTCACGGAGTAATTCAATTGTAATTCCGCACAACTCTGCTACATACAGTATTTTCATTATTTATTTTCATTTTATGTAATATATAAACATATAAACATAACATATAAAACCTATAATAAACATAAATTTCGTATGCATGAAAATGCGATCGATGTACGTCAAATACAAAGTAAAGCAAAGGAACTGGAGAGAAAAGTAGAAAAAGAGTTTAAGAGAATTACAAAAAGTGTAAGAACAAAAATTTAAGGTTCAAGAGATGGAAACGAAATAATTTATATTGTCTTTATTTGTTCCGTTGCTACTTTAAACGACTCAGTTTATAAAATATAATCTTATCCTTTATTCGCTATGTTCTATTTACAGTTAGACTTTCGTTTCTTCTGATCGTTTCGTTACGAAGTATACATTACACGTGGACCTTCTTTCCCTCCGCGGAAAAAAACTAGAACCCCTTTTTAGCGTGGTTTCGTATCACAATGGTTTTATTTTTACAGTCATTTGTTTCCGTAATGCCCGATTTCTTCAGCTCCAACTAAAGTCCCAGTCAGTGAACGATCAATTTGATGCTATCATGTGGCACTCGTCGACCAGTTGGATGCTATCATGTGACAGTTACGTGGAACATAACTCCAACTGGAAGATTACTGAAGCTGAAGAAATTGGCCGTAAGATCATTGGTCTAATAGTGATCCTCTAGCACAGGCCTGTCCAGGAATTTGCTCGCACGAGCAGCCGCGAGGTGCTCTTCGCTCTCGGAAGCACCGAGCCAGCTCCGAGAGCGAAAAGTCTTCTTGGTGGGGGAAGCTGTGAACGCCACTATCCCCACTCTTTCACGGCTGCCACTCTTGCCTTCGCAACCACCCGCGGCTGCTCTTCGAGAGCAAGAGCAACAGTTGGACAGGTCTGCTTTAGCACGTTGCACGCGGCTGATGTCATAAAAACTGCACTCATTTCACACAAAAAAAAAGCAGTAGCACCTAATTCAGATTGGAAAGAGCAGGTCGCAGCGACAGGAGGCTCTTCGGCGAAATCAAGGATCGAACAAAAAACGGAGTAGATCCGCGAGTGTCACCAGTTAACATAAAAATTTCTACAATTACAAGTGAAGGTCTTCATTCATTCCGTAAAATTGGGGATAACCCCAATGCCGCCGGCACCATGGTGGCTTCGGATCACCTAACCCCTTCCAAAACTAAAACCCAGCGTTATCAGGTTCGGAAGGAGCAATCACCATACACGATAAATGTGAATAATAGAAGCAGATCACTATGCAACAAGGACGCCAGTTCTAACCCAGCCATGTTTAGACCTGCAACTCCTGAATCAGATGCCAATTCGGGACTATTTGATACACCGAATGTTCCGGTAAGAAACAAATTCACGGCATTAATGGATTGCTTTGCCCCTAAAAATGCTGGCAAATCATCTAACCGTATTATTGCTGCTAATTCGAGTTCAACCCCCACCAACACCCACACCCTTCGCTCATCTATGCTCAAAGAATTCTCCGACTCTGTCCAAGCCTCAATTGTTGACAAATTTGACCTTAAATGTTTAGGACACCAAAGCAAACTCCAATTATATGGTAGGCCATATAATTGAAAAGGTGTTAGGAGAGGATCTCGCCCTAGAAAACCCAAAAGAAATTGAGTTGCACAATTTTCTGACAGCCAGGTGAAACTCATGGTTAGCATCTGGGCTAAAAAAGGAGGTAAAGGAATCATTACTTAAGAAACATTCCAGAAAGGGGAATTGCAATTTGGAGGCACCTGAGCTTAATCCAGAAATTATATCTTCATTAAATGAATCATCTCAGAAAAGAGACAAACATTTCTAATTAATGCGGAACTTGCCGGGTTCAGGATTACCGGCCTTGAGGATGGCTATTTTAGCAACCCTGAACAATAACGAGGAACCTGTAGACAGGTTAAGGCTGTTAGAATGGTTGTGTGATGTTGTAAAATAATCTTTAGCAACCATTAACGATTTAGTAACTATCCGCAAAAATGTCGCGTAATAGTGTTATTTCAAATCAAGTTGCATAGCGAAAGATAAATTACACGGAATGCAAAATATATTCAATATTTCGCAACATAAATTAATATTAGAAACCGACACACGTTGGAATTCCACATACAACATGTTTCATAGATTAGTAGAACAAAAGCAGGAAATAGAATCAGGATTATCATACTTTAAAATTTCTTTCGAATCCCTCACTGACAAAGAGTGGGAAACATTAACAGCTTACCAATATTAGAACCATTTGAATGCCAGTGAAATTACTTCTGAGATGGAGGTTGAATCATTATCCGAAAATGAATGGCATATTATTAATCAATTAATAGAGACTCTCGAACCACCGAAAATAGCAAGTAAAAAAGATGCAATATGAAGAATTATTAATGGGAGATTTTTATACGCAATGAATCCAATGTCAGTTAAGCTTACAAAAATTAAATAACAATTTTGCCACCTTGTTATTAGATGCAGTAAAAAATCGTGAACAGGATATTCTCAACAACAAATGTGTATTATCTTCTATTTTTTTTGCATCCGCGATACAAGAATTTATTATCTGTATCAGAAAAGAATACTGCCATTCAACATCTCATGGATATGTGGAAACATTTTGAGAAACTGAATTCTGCTAAAATAATTCAAGCACAGAGTGCAAATTCTTCTTTTTCAGCATCTGAAGATATTGAAAAAGTTTTATTAGAAAAAGACTCAGAGCAACAGAATTCGTCAAGTGTAGCATTTAGTATTGCTGCAGCATTAAATGCATTTTCACAAAGTCCTATTAAATAGAGACCAAAATGTTTTGGAATATTGGGACGAACATAGTTTTCCCGAACTGCGAATACTTGCCAATATTGTTCACGCAGCTCTAGCTATTCAAGTGTCCGTGAAAAGATTATTTTCAGGGATAAATTAATAAAAATTACCGGTAAATGAGGGCAGGTAGAGCGGCCTGACATGTGTAATTCAGTCGGTCTTTGCCAGTCGCACGATTTGTATCGTGCAATCGTAATCGATAATTGTAATTGCATTATATTACTCGGTATTATTTTATCATGGATAGAAGAGGGAAACGACACAAAAACCGGAGACAAAATCACAAAAATGTGATAGAAAGCGGAAGAAATTGCGCCCATCTAATCAATATGAATTTTCGGAAAAATATCCCAATATGAGCACGTCTGCGAGAAAACTGAGCACTGACGGCGATAGTGATATAACGATAAATCCAAGTGTCAGCTACAGATTGTTGAATATCATGACTCTTCTTGCAAAACTAAGCCAATACGTTAAATGTAAAGTGTGTGAAAGTGGCGTGACATATTGCGAGAAGAGTCTTGGATTCAAAATTATTGTAAAGTGCAACTCGTGTGATCCAGAAGAAATTTCCTCATGCCCGACAATTAATAATGCATACGAAATTAATCGTCGATTTATATTTGCAATGCGGTTGCAAGGCGTGGCATTATCTGCAGCAGAAAAATTTTGTGCATTCATGGACCTGCCGCGCCCAATTTTCACATCGTTTTACGATACTATTGTAATCCAAATTTGTAACGCCACGAAGTCCATAAAAATGTTATCAATACTAAAAGCTGGCGAAAGAGAACGAAAATTAGTTCCCGAGAAATGTGGAACTGTAAGTGGATTTACCGCAATCATCTTCAATTTCTGTTAACATTATGAAAAAAAAATCTGAAAATATGACGCTCCTACGGCGCGCACGTAACCCTTGGGTCTCACGCGCCAAAAATATTGTTTTAAGGGGTGAGCCTTATTGACACCCTTGATGAGAGTTATGCCGAATTGTAGCAATAAAGTAACCAGTTGCCGGAAAACCACCATAGAGGCAAGCTCAAAGTCCACAACACGTAGTCAATTATTATATATATCCGCGTCTTAAGTTAGTTGTTTCTGTAGTCATTATTATTAAAGTTAGTGTCAGGAGATACTGTTGTTACAGTTATTTAAAATTCTCCCGGCCAGTCACAGTTCCCGTTGCTATTAGTTTCCCGCCGGGAAGCGTTGTTCTGACACACATAAAGTGTCAGAAACGCACCTACGTTCGCTAATAGTTCAGTGACGTACGGTCGAAACAAAAACCAATGTAAACTATTAGTCTTACGTTCGTTGTTTCTATTTAGTAATTTGCATACTTGTCTTTGAGAACATTGCAGTATTATTTTTTATATTGTAGTTTTTCCGTTTTGTTCAAACTGACGTAGCCTTTTACATCAGTGTGTTGTTTGTAATTTTTATTACGGGTCTATGCTTTTATGTTTCTAACGATTGGTTAATTCCAAGTTAGAAGCATGTACTATGTATACAGCGATTTCGGTTCATAGATTTCTTTGAGATATACTTGATTAACACTTCAACGGAGTTCCTAATTTCATACCATGTAATTTTAATTGTTAGGCCTTTGCACCTACCCTTATTGTTACATTAGATCCTAATCGGATGCTGACTTCCAGATTTGGCGGATTTTTTCCATTTTGTTCTTTCACTATTTTACGTACAATTTTGAACAAAGCCATTCAAAGGGGATGGTATGTTCCGTCCTCAGACGGAGTATTTCAGGTGACAAATATTTATATTTGGAGGCGCCATTTTTCTTATCTGAAAGAAGAATATACAGTTCTTTAAATTATCTTGCAGGTAATAAATTGCCAATTCATTACAGCATGTTGTGCAGAGTTTCATAAAAACAAAAAAAAAGAAATATGTACGTACAATATTTTGCAGTTTTGCTAATAAAGCTGTATGGGTCAGAACCCATCAAAGAATGGGATATTTACTTTCCCATTCACCTCAAATCCAATATGCCTCTCCGCAGCACCATTGCGAATGTACACTTGCTATAGGCTTTCTTTGGCCTGTGCGCTAAGCGCTCATCGGTACCCCCATCATTTCTTGGAGTATTCGGACAAGCGGCTGCCATCATTATGTCGCTTTGTAATGGCTCGCCTGGGAATCGTCTCCGCTACTGGCTAAGCACTTGTCGAGGCCGACCCGAATGCCTATAACGAAAGGATAAAAGTAAGAGTAAACGTAACCTACTACGTACTAAAGAAATGCGCGTAAGTTGCATTTACTTTCGTTATTAAGAAACTACCAACGTACCAAATACCACATGTTTTGTGGCTCTAGCAAGTCTAATTTTAAAATGCAACTTTGTATAGCTCTGACGCTTTGGGATCACATTATATGTTCCGGTTCAAAATGTACCTTGGATACAGTTCCATCCCTGGAACAATATGTGGAATTCCTCAGGGGTTATATGAAAATTAATTTGTCATTGGAATCTTGATTTCTGAAAAACATGAAAGTTTAAATATAGAAATACCTCTGGATATACATAAATTGTATGAAGACTGTTCGGTAACATTGTTCAACAAAATTTAACTGTTTTCCGGACTTGTAACATTTACTAGCCGTTTCTTATAAATTTTTGTGCGTTGAATACGAATCCACAAACCGTTCTTCACCAACACCATCAATTTTCGAGAAATTCGATTTTGAACAAAATGTAAATTTTCAACTTTGAACATTTTTTGTGTTCAAACGGTAATACTTATTCGTTTATGCAAAATTACCGATTGTTCATAATGCTTATACCTACAGATGAAATCATCATTTTTTAATTAAACAAACATACCTGGGTCCATATACGAATTGTTTACGTATTCTTGTATAAGCAAACCCGGCAACTCTAAAGTTGGGCAAGCATTATACTTTAACGTTGTTCTATTACGGATGCCTGCAAATCTGGATTCCTCCGCAAAATGTATTTCACATACGCGATATTGTGGTCTTTTCCGTGGATCGACCTCAATTAATTCCTCCCTGCATATCGCTATACACCATTTTTTCCGAATCTGAAACAATAGCATACTATATATACACGTGCTTGTACAACTACTGCAAATCGCTACATTCACTAAATATGTCCATACAAATAGAATTACAAAATGGTTATCAGTACGATTTTACCTCCTTATCCTTCGGTAGAATATGTAACTTAGCATTTCTGTAACTATTTTTGCAGTTAGGCACACAACACTTCATTCTTACTGAAGTGCTTCTAACAAGTATTGAAAGCACACTCCCTCGATCACGTTCCGTTTCAGTAGCATTCAGTAGCAATTATAACAAAGGAAATGTTATGCGCCGGTAGAGTAATTACCGGTGGAAACACGCCACGCATGCGCGCAATGGCGCCGCGACGTCGAACCAATCAACGCCAAGGTGGAAAACGAAACGGCGCCACCGTCAAGCCAAGCCAGAGGATCACTAGCCAAGCCTAGTGATCTTAAAATGTGTCCCGTTTTCTATTGGTCAACGCCATTAGTGACCGAAACCGGAAATAGAGAGCTAGTATCCAATTGGTAGATGTTATTACTTCGCCCAATAGGAAAAATTACTTGCTCTCTCTATTTCCGGTTTCGGTCACTAATGGCGTCGACCAACAGAAAACTCTGACACATTTTCCGACCACTACCTAGAGAATAACTAGGCTTAGCTTGACAGTGGCGCCGTTTCGTTTTCCACCTTGGCGTTGATTGCCTCGACGTCACGGCGCCATCGCGCGCATGTGTGGTGTTCCCCCACCGCTAATTACTCTGCCGGCGTATAACATTTCCCCTGATTTCCCCCGTTCACTTCATTGTTGTATGTATGTGTGTACATACATACGTGGATCTGAATATTATATTTTGGAAGAACTTATTTTCCAAGCTTAATTTTTAATATCATTTATATTTTTAATTAACTACAACCATGCAACTTTCCCTTTCTTTCCTTCTTTAAATTTCATCATATATCTTGTTGAATCATACCCTATATAGTACGATTTTTTCAAACAATCCACGTGCATGGCCTGTATACTTTCGGCAAAAACACACTTTTCTTTACAATGTCTACGCTGAATTTAGAAATCTTTCACGAAAGAGCAGCAGCGGCAGTAAGTTGTGTCATTGATTTACGTTTTCCCACGGAAATATTTAACTACGAATGTGTAATTTCGATAGTTATAGGCTAAAACTTGTAGGTTATAATTTTCATATCTTATATATTTATTGCAGGAACAGGAGATAGCTTTCTTAAAAAAAGAAATCGAATTCTTGCGACAAAGTATTACAAGCAATAATTCCAAAATACATTCTGTGCCGAATGATGAATATTCGAAATTAGAACAAGAGAATATAAAATTGAAACATAGAGTAGCTATTCTGATAAGGGTATGTTTTTGCAACAGTTCTATTAACTCTGTACTAATAACTTACTAATATAATTCATATACTTCTTTCTAATACAGTTATGAAGCATCAATATGGTGTTATAATGAACAACACTGGAATCCATATCAATTTTGAATCCGTGCTTATATTCAATAAGATTATTTAGAACAGAGGAACAATCTCACTGGTCGATTTGGGACCACAGCGGAAAAGAAAACTTTGTAAAGGAGACACAGCTGTATGTTTCAAAGAATTTGGAAAGCATAATTATTTAAACAAAATGTTATGAGAAAGTTATAATAACTCCTTCTAAATGCAAGCATTCCCTGATATTACATCAGCGTGTGTATCCACTAACAGCCACAATTTTTCTATTGTCTAGTAACACGTTTGTCAAACAACTAAAATTGTTATTGGACATACATGATGAAATCTAACTACAATTACTAATATCCATTATTTAATGGAGAAATGAAAGGAATGTTATAATGATCAAATATGTACGCAAAGTGCATTTGATTCTTAGACACCATAGTAGATTCACATAGTGAAAGAGCCGTCCCCTCTTAGGTGCTTCCTATATCTTTCTTGAACAGCAGACGAAGGAGTGGCTGGCTCTGTCACTGTATGAATTTAGTTTATGTCCGAAAATCAAATTGTCTGTGATAATTCAAACCCACGTATGAACAGTTTGTAAATACAGCGGATCTGCATTTTACCGATTTTACAAGAGGAAGAAAAAACTTAATATTTTAACCATTTTAAAGGATTTCTTTGACTGAACTTTTTTGGACAATTTTAGCACTCCTTGTAATAAATACTATATCAATGGCGTGACCTTCAAAAAAACAAAACAGCGTTTGGCAACTGTGGGCACGAAATCTCAATTTTGCTACTTTTGCAGATCCACGGTTCTTCTCTCTCACTGTTAGAGGAGCATTACCTTTTATCAGAGAATGTGGTATTATGATATAGTCTGTCTCAGTAGAATGGTAGATGAATACTCCATTTTTTGATAACATAATTACAGTATTTCTTTTCCATTTTACTGAAAACTGAAAATTTTCACTGCTCAAACAATGTCAAATATTTCGTTTATGTATTACTGGAGAAACCTAAAATCGAACTAAAAGGTGTTACTGGATACGCATGTGGCTGCAAGGTTGGCAAACAAATCGTTGGTTGTTGCTCTGATGTAGCAACAATTTTGTGATTTTTCAGTTTTGCTTGACATCAACCTTCTACAGACATACCTGTGGGTTTCCTTAATGATTCTTTTAAAGATGGATCGTCATCCGAAGAAAATGAGGATGGAATATGATCACTATGTGAGTCATAATCACAATTTCATTCTTATATTTACGAGGATTTATGATAACTTTCTCGTCAAATTCTGATTAAATAATTATGCTTTTCGGATCCCTAAAATGTACAGATGCATGTCGTGTAAAAACTTTTCCCCGCTGTGGTCCCGAATTAATATAACAGTAACATTGTCTCCAGAAAGTTTAAAGAATATTTAATTTTGAATCTCATATTATTTGAAATACAGATATTACATTCACGATTTTCATTTGTTCCGAACAGACTGTTGAAGCTGAAAGACGAAAGACACAGAGCGGGATGAAAACTACCGAGATTTGTAACGCGACCGGGATATACGACACTTTATTCGATTTGTTCGAAAAAGCTATTTCTACCGTATACCCGAATGTACCTAATCCCCCAGTGATTATAACGTCTTCTAACAATCCAAAATTTGGAGATTATCAGTGCAACAGCGCTATGCCACTTACTAAACAACTTAGCAGTATTGGTATGAATTTGTTTTATTACGATTATTAATGTCGAAATATTGTCCATATTAAGCGAATATACTTTACATATCTGTATAGGGATTAAAACATCTCCACGTGATGTCGCGAATAATATAATGTCGAAAGTAGAGGAGTCACCTTTGGTTTCTAAATTGGAGATCGCAGGCGCAGGCTTTATCAATATATATTTAAAACAAGAATTTGCACAGACAATATTGAGCAATTTAGTAAAGAGTGGGAAAATGTTTCCACCGTATACAAAGAAACAAAGAGTGATAGTAGACTTCTCTAGTCCCAACATTGCTAAAGAGATGCACGTCGGACATTTAAGGTCGACAATAATCGGTGACAGTATTTCAAGATTATTAGAATTCTTAGGGCACAACGTGCTAAGAATAAATCACATCGGTGACTGGGGTACTCAATTCGGAATGCTGATAGCTCACCTTCAAGACAGATTTCCTAACTATTTGACTGTCTCTCCACCCATTAATGACCTTCAGGTAATTTCTTATCTTATTATATGTTCGAATTCTATGAAACTACTTTAATCAATCAACGTTCTGGAAACGTTAGAGTTTTTACAAAGAATCGAAGAAAAGATTTGACGAGGACGAAGAATTTAAGCAACGTGCTTATAACTGTGTCGTTAAGTTACAAGCATTTGATCCTGATATGATAAAAGCGTGGCAACTGATTTGCGATGTATCTAGGAAAGGTAAAATTGTCTATATCATTTGAATAGAAATTAAACGATCGAGTTGTTGTTGTAGTAAGAATACATATATTTTAAATATAGAGAACGAGAAGGTATACGCTCGATTGGACATCAAGATAAAAGAAAGGGGAGAATCCTTTTATCAGAAACATATGGAAGCTTTAGTCAAGGAATTAGAATCAAGGGGGCTGCTAGAAGAAGATGAAGGGCGAAAAGTGATGTGGGGGAAACGTGATAGTAACCAAATACCTTTAACTGTCGTAAAATCTGATGGTGGTTTCACCTATGATACTTCAGATTTAGCGGCTCTTAAGCAGCGTATAGAAGAAGAAAAAGCTGATTGGGTAATTGATAATGATTTCATTGATTGCCGTGAGCACAGTATTTTTCCGTCATTTTACGAACTACTATACTTTTTACAGATAATATATGTAACAGACGCTGGACAGTCTATGCACTTTCAAATCTTAAAAAGTTGCGCCGAGTCCGTGGGAATTCTAAAAAGTTGCCATCGAATGGATCATATTGGATTCGGTGTAGTCCTTGGCCAGGATAAAAAGAAATTCAAAACTAGATCCGGCGAGACAGTAAAACTGAATGATTTATTAGACGAAGGTAATTGTTATATTTCATTTTATGTAACATTGCAATATATGTTTGACAAATTTTTGTCTGTTATTTAAGGTTTGAGGAGGGCGTTCGAAAAGTTGAAAGAGAAGGAACGTGACAAAGTACTCACAGAAGAGGAATTAAAAATGGCTCAAGAATCTATCGCTTACGGATGCATAAAGTACGCGGATTTGTCGCATAACAGAAATCACGAATACGTGTTTTCCTTTGACAAAATGCTCGAGGACAAAGGAAACACAGCGGTATACTTGTTGTATGCTTTGACTAGAATACGCTCTATTGCGAGAGCAGCTAATATCTCGCAAGAGAAGCTACAAGAAATAGCGCAAAATACTCCAGTCTCTCTGGAGCATGAGAAAGAGTGGAAATTAGCTAAAGTATTAATAAAGTTTCCTGACGTGTTAATTAAGATTTCGAAAGATCTGTATTTGCATCAGTTGTGCGAGTACTGTTATGAAATCTCGTGCGCATTCACGGAATTCTATGACAGTTGCTATTGCGTCGAGAAAAATGAACTTGGAGAAATAGTGAATATAAATATGGGACGTATGCTACTGACAGAAGCTGCTGCGATTATAATGGAGACATGCTTTTCGATATTAGGTTTGAAACCAGTCGCGCGTATGTAAACATATTTATACGGATATATAATGTGAAACAACAATTAAACAGTCTACCCTTTATAAGAATTGCAAGACGGAATCGTATTATTTTTACTTTCCCGTTAGACGTTTCTGAAACCCTTTCGAAAACCTAAACTGTTCAAAGTCCCGCGGACAAAATGAGCGTCGGTCACGTGATTGGTTTTAACGCTCAAAACGAGCGTCAGTATGAAATCGCACCTGTACTACAGGTAGGGGGCGTTGAGGAGCAAGCGGGCGATAAGACCGCGCTTGAAAAATTTGGTCGCCCAAACATTTTTTAAACAAACAGTTACATTTTAATAAATAGCATTGAAATATCAGTTTCTACTTATTTAACTAAACAGGGCAGTGAAAAACTGTTGAAGGTAAGAAAATGAATGGAGGTACGCGATTGCGATAAAGTGAAATCTGTAGTGTTGATAAATAAATTCACACGTAAACACCGCTGTCCCAGGAAATCTTCGATAATATTGAATCTGCGTCTTAATATTACGCAAAGTAAATTTTCAAGAATCGAAGCGAAATTATTCGTCAACTAATAGGTTTAGGGCTAATAATTCAATATTTTTCGATATTTTGGCATAAAAAATATGGCGTTCTATATTTAAAATAACGAAGTTGACCTTGAAATCTCCGAAAAGCCACCACCTATAAAAAAGTACATGCACTACATAATAAAAATCATGCTCCCTCAAAACCATGCAATTCTAGTATAAATTTTTTTCATACAACGCTTTATGTAGAAGTTATTTGAGATTTGCAAGTTGCATAGACCACCTTGTATCCATATCTATACATAATAGTCACTATCAGTTACTATGATATAGAATATTACGTCAATGTCAATGACATTAATTCTTTATCTATTGCATCATTAATAACTGACGTTTACCTTCGCGACCTGCATGGTGTGGTGCAAGTGCAAGCTGCGCAAGTGCCATCACTCTCGCAGTATCGTGTTGGTATCGTACCTCATCGTACCTGTCGTGTATGCTACCTGCAGTGCACGTGTCCATTACCTACTCTCTAGTATTTATTAAATCTAGTTTAAGTCTGTTGTTATTAGCACAATGGTAATTATCAGTATTTATTAATTTTCTAAAAGAACGATCACACTTTGTCAATATTCTTATAAAATTTAAATTATAATATCACGAAATCAGTATAAATAACCTCCATACCGGTATTTGTTCCAACTGGAATAAAGTTCAAATATGTTTCCAGTAAATTATTTTCACCATTCATTATGAATAAAGAAATGTGTTTCACTAGCCACTGCTTTATTACAAAAGGCTCGTAATACTAATTAAATATTCTCGTAAAAAAGTTTCGGACAAAATAATTGAAATAATTATGGTTTATAATGACTAAACTCGATGGAAATATACGACTAATTATTTCACAATTGCTAGAAATTTCTTCGGTACAGCACTCGAGTGAAATATTCTTTTAAAATATAATGAATATTTTAAAAAATTAATTTTCCGTAGACAACGGAAAGGAAAGGAACGTTTAAAGTGGAATATCTTCAGAAGATTGAGAAAGATGTACAAGCAGAGTGGGAAGCTGGGAAAGTATACGAGGAAGATGCGCCTTTGGAAGGTAGAAAAACTTCGGACGAAAAGTTTCTCGCAACTTTTCCTTTTCCGTACATGAACGGGAAACTTCATCTTGGACATACATTTTCGTTATCAAAATGTGAGGTAAATATTTAATGTAAATATGAAGAAAGAAACCAAGAGCAAGTCTACAATTTAAATGAATTGAAATAAATTTAATACATTTAATAACTCGTAGTTTGCAGTACGCTACAATCGTCTCTTAGGAAAGAAGGTTCTCTTTCCGTTCGGCTTCCACTGCACCGGCATGCCGATCAAAGCGTGCGCGGATAAATTAAAAAGAGAGATGGAATTATATGGCTATCCGCCACAATTTCCTGAAGAACAGGAAGCGATAGAAGAAATTATAGACGATATACTGATAAAAGATAAAAGCAAAGGAACAAAGGTAATGCGGTAATAAATGTGGCACTCATGTACTTCGTAATACAGGAAACGATTGATTTCAGAGTAAAGCAGTTGCGAAAACTGCCACCGCAAAGTACCAATGGCAAATTATGGAAACGCTTGGCTTGGAACACGAGGAGATCAAGAAATTTACTGACGCCGCTCACTGGTTAGATTATTTTCCACCGCTTGCTGTGCAAGATTTGAAGTCAATCGGGTTACACGTAAGTTACGGAAGCTATTTGCGGTTCCAAGATACGTATACAAAATGACCCGTAAAGGTAACGCGAAATTCATTCTAGGTGGATTGGCGCAGAACATTTATTACAACCGATGCAAATCCATTTTTCGATTCGTTTGTACGCTGGCAGTTTCAGCATTTAAAAGCTAGAAACAGGGTGAAATATGGGAAAAGGTATACGATTTATTCACCAAAGGACGGCCAACCTTGTATGGACCATGATAGATCATGCGGAGAAGGTGTCGGGCCACAGGAGTACACATTGATTAAAATGAAACTACTAGAACCTTATCCTATAAGCTTAAAGTACGTTTCATGCAAATTACAAAGTATTGGACAGAGTTGAGCGTTATTCCAATAAAATATCGAATAAATCTGGCTCGAATAACGCTACAGATTTATTCGGTATTCACGAATGAATCCTGAGGATTTAGTCGTCACTCGAAATGAAATTTGCCCATCTCTCTGGTATTGGATGTATAAATAGTGGTTGTAATATTTAAAGTATTTTCACAGAGCTCTGTCTGGTAAACCGGTTTATTTAGTAGCTGCGACTTTGAGACCGGAGACAATGTACGGTCAAACAAACTGCTGGATTCACCCGGATATAAATTACATCGCATATACTCTATCAAATGGAGACGTTTATATATCAACAGAAAGAGCGGCACGGAACATGGCTTATCAAAATGTTTTCAAGGAAGAAGGAAAGATATCGGTCGCGTTAAGACTCAGTGGAAAAGTAATCATTCTTCCTAGTTTTATCAGGAAACTAGTAATGGGAATATCAATATTATCTTAAGTATTATAAATTTTATAGGACATATTAGGGTTACCAATGGAAGCACCTCTTACAAGTAACAAAGTAATTTACACTTTACCGATGTTGACTATTAAAGAAGACAAAGGCACCGGAGTCGTTACTTCCGTACCCAGCGATTCTCCTGACGACTACGCAGCTTTAATGGACTTGAAAAAGAAGCCAGCTTTCAGAGAAAAGTACGGTATAACCGATGAAATGGTGCTACCTTACGATCCTGTAGGTTTAATACGTATTTGTTACGTTGACAATAATTCTAAATTACGAATAAAGAATATATTAATAAAATTCTTTTTTATAGATGCCCATTCTCCAACTGCCAGAATTTGGCAATTTATCTGCGGTGACTTTGTATGATAAGTTAAAAATTCAATCTCAAAACGATAAGGCTAAATTGCTGGAAGCGAAGGAAATGGTTTATCTTAAAGGTTTTTACGATGGCGTGCTGCTGGTCGGTAAATATAAAGGAAAGAAAGTTCAGGATGTAAAAAAGCAAATACAAAAGGAGTTGATAGATGAGGGAAAAGCAGTTATATATTACGAGCCTGAGAAAACCGTTATCTCCAGATCGAACGACGATTGTGTAGTAGCTTTGTGTAATCAATGGTATTTGAATTACGGAGAGGAAAGTTGGAAGAAACTAACTCTGGAGGCCTTGAAAAATCTTAATACTTTCCACGACGAAGTGAGAAAGAATTTCATGGCGTGCCTCGACTGGTTACACGAATACGCATGTTCAAGAACTTATGGACTTGGTAACACATTCGTAACAGATTCGAGCAACGACATCGAATAATTCTAATGATATAAATTTTTATAATTCTACATTTTAGGTACTAAATTACCGTGGGACGAACAGTGGTTAATAGAATCACTCTCCGATTCGACGATCTACATGGCTTACTATACAGTAGCACATTTACTGCAGGGAGGAACATTTAAAGGCGATAAGCCAAATACTTATAATATAAAGTAAGCTTCAAATCTTAGCTTGAACAATTACTTGAGTTCTTTGCAAGTTGACAATTGTGTAATTTATAATCCGAAAGAGAACTATTAATGGTGTAATGTTTTTAAGGGGTAATGAAATGACGCCGGAAGTATGGGATTACATTTTCTTTAAGGACGCTAAGCTTCCAAAAACAAGCATAAAAAAAGAAGCATTGGAGCATATGCGACGTGAATTTCAGTACTGGTATCCAGTAGATTTAAGGGCTTCTGGAAAAGATCTAGTGCAAAATCATCTTACATTCTTCATTTACAATCACACCGCAATATGGCCAAAGCAACCTGAATTATGGCCGAAAGGAATAAGAGCGAATGGGCATTTACTATTAAACTCGGCCAAGGTATACTGAAACCTTTTGTATCGTTTACGCTACGATTTACAGAGAAAACTGATTACAAATATTACTTCGTTAGATGTCAAAGTCGGAAGGAAATTTCTTGACGCTCTCCGAAGCAGTGGAAAAATTTTCGGCAGATGGTATGCGACTCTGTCTGGCCGATTCTGGAGATTCTGTGGAAGACGCGAATTTTGTCGGTAGTATGGCGGACGCTGGAATTCTCAGATTATATAATTTCATCGAATGGGTGAAAGAGGTACTAGCTTCCAAGCCTACGTTTAGGCAAGAAAAACCGCATACATTCAACGATAAGGTTTTCGAAAGGTAATTTATCAAAATGCGTTTATTATAGCTTCATTCGTAAAGTCTAATGAAATTAAATTCGCATAATTGAACCAGTGAGATGAACTTAAAAGTACGAGAGACTGGAGAAAATTATTCAAAAATGCTGTACAAGGAAGCATTGAAAACAGGATTCTTTGAGTTACAAGCAACAAGGGACAAGTACTTACAGTTGAGTGCGCTGGACGGTGCCAATTGGATACTGATTATGAGATTCATAGAGCTTCAAATTATTCTGTTGTCGCCTATTTGTCCACACATGGCAGAACATGTGTGGAAGCTCATTGGTAAAGTAAGTATTCGCGTTCAATGGATAACTGAATATTTATTATTTGAAATGAATCACGGACTGAAATCTACTTTTTTTTTTTTTAATAGGACGGTAGCATATTAAATGCTAAGTGGCCTGAAATTGGAGAAATAGACGAAATTCTTATAAAGTCGTCACAATATCTTACGGATGCTGCGCATTCGTTTAGGCTTCTTTTGAAAAGCTACGTCACGCCAAAGAAGGGATCGAAAGGAAAAAATGAGACAACAGTTATAGAAAAACCGACGCAAGGCACGATTTGGGTAGCGAAAACCTATCCTTCTTGGCAAAGCATTGTTCTGACCACAATGAAGAAGTTGTATCTTGTAAGTATATATTACAAGATAAATTTATATGTTTCACATATTACATTACTTTACAGGCAAATAATAATAAACTGCCGGAAAATAAAATTATCGCCGTGGAATTAGGAAAACTGCAAGAATTGAAAAGGTATATGAAACGTGTAATGCCGTTTGTGCAAGTGATGAGAGAGAAAATGGAGCTTCTTGGCTTGAGCGCGCTGAATTTAACTTTGGACTTCGACGAATTTAGCGTCCTTCAAAATAGCAAAAAGTATCTTGAGAATACATTAGACGTAAGTAATAAACTGCTTTCTCCCATTCTCGTTTAAATTTGTGGCATATATTAATGTTGTCTGCGTATACAAACCTAGCTGGAGAATATCGAAATCAAGTATACGGATGAAGCTCCGGAAAAAACAAGAGAGGAATGTTGTCCAGGCTGTCCTTATATGAACTTCTTTAATAAACCTGGGATTTCAGTGCGCGTAATAAATCCACAGAAGTGCAGCGGATTATTCACTATGTCTGCGAAGATTATGAATGCGGACAGTGTAGCGGATGTGATATCGCGGATGTCGAAAGAAAGCAAACATATAAAAAGTATATGATCGTTGATATTCAAATCATGCAATATAATTTGTATTACTTGATCAGACTATTTTTCTTTTATTTTTTCAGATTCATCGTCAGTTTCTCTGTACCGTTATGATGATCCCGTTTTGGGTCCTAGAAGGAAACCAATCGTCGATGACATTTTTAAAGATAAAACTAAGATTCCTCTCAATTCCGTATTTAATATTGATGTAGAATCCAAAAGTCTCAAAATATGTGTGGACGGAAATGTACATGATGTTGGTGACGAACTAGTATATGCAGTTGAATCTGTGGAAAGCTAGTTATATGATATAATTGAGTATATTTATACATTTACATTGTGTATAGATTATTTAAAACAAATATTTATACAATTTCTTATAATATTAATAAAACTATTTCATGTACAATTATTTAAAACACGTGCTGCTCGTACCTAGAGCGGTCGAAACAATGCGTTTCTTTGGGATTTTTTCTAGGAAAACCGTTACACTTTTATTAATAACTATTCGTCTATTGTTAAAAGTACATCTAAAGGACAGGTTAGAATTTTTGCGTTAAACAATATTAAAAGGTTTGAGAGTTATAGGCGATATCAGGGATGTCCTTTCTTTTTAAGCGTTTTGGGGTGACCATCGTAGCTCGTAGCAGAATCATCTGAAATGGAAAATTCGAATAGCTTTAGATAGTGTATGAAATTATCTAGGCGCTATCGGAGGGATTTCTTTTTTTTTTCTTAGTTTTTTTTACACGCCAAGGAAGAAACGACTTTCTTGTTGAAAATCGATGGTTCAACTTTGCAGCTATTTTCTCTCAAAATAATTGTCCCAAAATTGGGCCCGATAGCGCCTCGATAATTTCACACATATTAATATTCTTTAACGCAAAAAATACTAAACTTCAGATGCGCTCTTAACAATAGATGAATAGTTATTAATAAAAGTGTAACGGTTTTTCTAGAAAAAAATCCCAAAGAAGCGTATTGTTTCGACCATTCTGGGTAGGCGTCCCCCTTAAATCTATCTCTTATAAAAAGTCAATTCTTTGTTATGTTTTCAGTAACTTTTCTTTTTCATTCTAGAAACCTTCAGTAATTCCCTATAATTAAAAAAATAAGTATTCTGCATGTTTATATCTCGAAAATAATTTTATTCATACAAAAGTACAAGATAAATATTTAGATATCAATTTATAGTTTATGTACATATTAATTCTAAAATATTTCTCTGCCATCAAAATATAATTTTGCATTTAAATTCTCAAGAGTACGATTTTGTATTATAGTACAACTGACAGAGACAGTTATTTGTATATAAAATATACGCGTACAGTGCGCATCAGTTTTCAGCCACTTTTCATTTGCTCTGCCAATTTTCCACTTCTGCTCGTATTTTCCTTATATGCACAGCGTGCGTTCTACAACATCCACCTACGTATCGAACACCCAAATCGAGCCATTCCTCTATGAACTGATGTAAGGAATAGTTATTTTCCTTTTCCACCCAACCACTTTCTACGGTGTACGTCTCACCGCTGTTCGGGTACGCTACCAATGGCACAAATTCTTCTTTACTATTTCCATTAATTCCTTTTAATAAGGAACTAACATTCTGGGGCGCAGTACAATTAACACCAACAGCCAGAATTTGTCCCGGCAAAGCCTCCGTGTAACACTGCACTGCGATGCTTCGGAAATCAGAGCCGTCAGCTATACTCTTCCCATCGTTGCGACAAGAGAACGATATCCAAGCCTTAGTATTTGGGAATTCTTTCAGCAACTTGACTAGCGCTTCAGCTTCTTGTTTGCACGGTATTGTCTCTATTGCCAATATATCGACGCCACTGTCTACCAATTTACTAATACGAGGCCTATGCCAATCCATGAGAATTTGCGTCGACACGGTTGAACAGTATTTACCAGTGTACTCCGAAGCATCGTGTAAGCAGGCACCATATGGTCCGACGGATCCAGCAATCAATGGATTTATATTTGCAACGTTCCCTTTGCTCGCGAAATCTTTCTTATATAAATTCACTGCTTCTTTGGCATAATCAACAGCCTTGCAAAACAAGTTAAGGCTTTCCTCTTCCGTCACAGACATGTATTTTGAAAAACCATTTATAGACGCTTGATAAGTATTTGTTAGAATTATATCAGCTCCAGCTTTTAGGAAATCGAGGTGCGTAGCAATAATAGCTTTCGGGTTCGTAATAAGAAATCGTGCTGTCCACAAGGGATCGCCATCTATTATATCACCCACGTGAGTCGCCAACTGTGTAGAAAATCCACCGTCTAATACTTTTACTTCTTGCATGATCGTTTCTTAAGATTATTGTACTTCGTCGGTGGAAATTATGTGTTTAGTAATAATAGATATGAAAATAATACAATTATTTTTAATTATATAATTCTCCTAGTTGCCGGCACGTATCACTTGACGTGAATTATACTACAAGAAAACGGCTCTTGTAATTTTATGCACGACTTGATTGTATAAATGTCTCACAAAGTCTGAGGCAGTCTTCTCTACGACTGAACTGACTTCACAAAGTACACTTATTCCGAAGTCCATAAAGAAATATTAAGGGAGCTTTTTCAAGATTACTCAATAAAAGATTATTTTCTTTTAATGCCTACGCCGAGAAAACAGACACTACGTCAACAAGATCAGATTGTGTCACGTGTTTACACGTGCTATGATAAATTACACGTTTCTAATCTAAATGACTGTGTACACATTTTCAAGTATCTGCGTCTGTAGTGGAAATGCGTTTGATAATATTAGTCAATATTTACTAACGTCTTCCATTATATAAGTTTCAAACTGCTGTACTCAAATACTTTTAACTTTAATAATAATTCTTTTCTCATAATCTTTCGTATCATTTAAATGCAAATAATTATTGAAATATCTGCCGAGGCTTTACATATCTTACATTTTTTTTTTAAACATTAATATCAATTAGAGATCATGGTATAAAATATTGTTTATTATAAATGCTGGATGACAATCCTTTATTTAAAGTAGAAAATATAATATCGACCAGATTTTAATAAATCTACATTTTTAATCTTTACTTTGCACTCGTTTCATTGCTGATGTTTTTTCTTAAAATTATTAACTTCCTTTCTGATTGATTTTATGTTATCTGCATACATTCTGCAACAACCTCCGATATATTCTACTCCAAGTTCTAACCATTCAGGGATAAAGCTTTCGAATAAAAGACAACTTTCGGCCTTTGTCCATCCTTCGGTTGAAGAATATGTTTCACCGCTATTAGGGTATACTATTAGCGGTATGGATTCGTTTACGCTTTCTCTGTTAATGTTTTTCAATAGAGGGGACACATCCTTCGGAGCAATGCAATTGACGCCAATGGCAATTATTTGCCCTGGCAAAGCCATTTTATAACAGCGTGTAGCTACTTCTTGGAAATTACTTCCGTCTGCTATATTCTGACTGTTTCTTGCGCAAGAGAATGAGAGCCACGCTTTAACGTTCGGATATTGCCTTAAAAGTTCGACCAACACCTCTGCCTCCTGGTAGCAAGGTATAGTTTCCAATGCTAAAATGTCTACACCAGCATCTACGAGTGCATTAATACGCGACTTATGCCATTGCATCATAATCTGACGCGGTGTAGTTTCACCGTAAGCTCCGTTGTATTCGGAGGCATCGTGTAAACCAGCTCCATATGGTCCGCAAGAGCCAGCAATCAAAGGATTCTTATTTTCAACGTCGTTCTTCTCCCGAATTTCTTTTCTGTAATCGTTAACAGCTTTCTTGGCGAGATTAACTGCTTTGTGTAACAACTCGATGCTATCCTTCTCAGCTATGGATAAATGTTCCATTAAACCGGAAACAGAGGCTTGATACGTATTTGTTTCTATAATATCTGCACCCGCTCGTAAGAAATCTAAATGCGTCGCGTACACGGCGTCAGGGTTTGTTGCTAGAAATCGCGCTGTCCACAACGGATCGCCGTCAATTTTTTCACCGACATGAGTGGATAATTGCGCCGAAAATCCACCGTCCAGAATCTTGACATTTGACATCTTCTCGGATACGAGATTTTATCGCGATATAAAGATTACTTAATTGTTTTGTTTATCGGAATCTGGCGATCGAAATCGACATTTAAATATCCGTATCGTAGGTAATTTCAAATGATTTCGCACTTACAATGTAAAAGATTGCAGTTTCTCACGACTGAAGATATAGTTATACAGACCGGTACAATCACAACGGCGACTCAATTTCGTGTTTCTTATCGCGTTGACTGATAAATTAATTGCGATAACCTCTTAATAATCTTTCATATATTAAATGTTCATCGTTCTCTTAAGAGAGTATCGCCCTCTGTTACTTTATTTTAAGATGCATCGTTTATAAAAGGAATCTGTCATAAAAAAATACGGTGTGTTATTTTATATGTAATATATACAAATTACATATATAATACATACATTATTATATATGTAATTTGAATATGTTCCTGCGCAATATAATCGATGCATCTGGTAAATTTGAATGAAATTTGAAATTATTTATTACAGTTTTCAATATTTTGCGAGAAAGCTGTAAAACGAATAATTTGAAATTTAACTTTATGCTCTAATAATATAATTATTGTAAATAAAAATGTAACATAAAATATTGTTTAATTATTATTTAATATCCTACATATGTATACTATTTTATGTTACAATACATACATTATTATATATGTAATTTGAATATGTTCCTGCGCAATATAATCGATGCATCTGGTAAATTTGAATGAAATTTGAAATTATTTATTACAGTTTTCAATATTTTGCGAGAAAGCTGTAAAACGAATAATTTGAAATTTAACTTTATGCTCTAATAATATAATTATTGTAAATAAAAATGTAACATAAAATATTGTTTAATTATTATTTAATATCCTACATATGTATACTAATAATTTTGTTTGGCAAAGTTTTTAGGCCGTAGAATAGAATTTTACAATTTTTATTATTTGAAAAGTACGTTTTCGTATATTTAGTAAGCTATGTAAATTTTTGTAAGAGTAAGGCAACTTTTTCTGATCATGGAACAGAATTAAACGTCAATAATTCGATAACGTCTATCGGTAATTTTTTTATATGCAATTAGGTATAAATTAAAGAATCATACTCTAAATGTGCAAGTTGATTACTGATAATCTTATGAACTTTGTTCGTGTTTCTCACTGACGAAGTTTAGAGATACTTGGAAATACTTGAGACTTATAAAAGGCAGACAATACTTATAACTGGTGAGTGCTCTTTAAAGAATTTTTAGCAATTTACTTTATAATGTTTACATTTAGAATCGCGTACGTGGTTATTATTTTAAAACAAGAAATATATAAAAAATATTACCTCTTCGTATTCATTAATTTTATAAATTTTAGGTAAATTTAAAAACGAAACAAACTAATTTTTTTTACCGAAGCTTAACAAGAAATTTCGGAGCAGAAGGATTAATTACTACTGAATTTGAATTTCAACAAGGAAATACTGAATTCGAAGCTATGTCAAAGGAAGAAAAGCAGTTACTTGCTACTCACAATGACTTGTAAGTAAATTGAAAAAAAAAGAAGATTTATATACATGTAAGATACTATTCAGTTTTTTTAGGTACAAAAGAATCTGTTTTCCATTTGTGATATGTATACATAAAAATAAATTGCAAACAATTCTTACATCGATTCAAGTGCGCTTGCGTAATGCACGAGAGAACGAATTACACATTGGAATTCATGAAGTTAAAAAAATATGTATGCAGTCATAGAACACAGTGTGTCCCAAAATTCAGAGACTTCTCGAAACATGAAATATTCTGATGCAGAAAGACCTCGAAAACTCCTTTACCATTTTGGAATCCGAGGCTTCGTTTTCGAGATATTACTTAACAGTTGAATATTAAATAGCGGTAGAACTTCCGGGCCGCGCAGTTTAAAGTCGGGTCAGCTGAGCGCGCGGTAACGTACGCCGGCAATCAGCTGTTTCGGCTTTAAACTGCTTGGCCCGGAAGTTCCAGCGCTAATATTAAACTGTTAATATCTCGAGAACGAAGCCTCGGATCCCAACACGGTAAAGGACTTTTCGATGTCTTCTTGCATGTTCCGGAAAGTCCCCCAATTTTTGGACACTGTAAATAATCTTGTGTGGTCATATGCACAACAGTGTTTTGTATTTCTTTTGAATTCAAAATCTTTAGTTCTACATTTCTACTATTATATGTACTTTACATGTTACTGTTATTACTTGGCAGATCAGTTAAATACGAATTGTTATTTAAAATAATATAATTAAATACAGGAATTAAGCATTCGTTGCTATTTAATATATTCAATAATACAAAGCCAATAATTCACATGTTTCAAATAAGGATGTCAAAGTTCACAGTATTCCTAAACTTTTTTCAATAACAGCATGAGGCTGACCCATTTGTTCTCTGAACTCAGATGTATTTAATATGTCTTCAAACCTACATGTGAGAAAATTTAGGTATAATTAATTCATATTCTAATTGTGAATACTTATCAACAAGCTATCATTTTAAAACAAATGTAAGTTAATATACCGTATCTCCTCGTCTCGTCCAAGTAAAACATCTCTCATCATGCCCGACGATGATAAAAATGGGAGCCTTCCAATTTTCTCAGCTGCTTTTAATTCCATTGCTATACGCATAGGAGCGTGTAGCCCTTGTGTATTTCTGAGCAATACCATGTTCATACGATCACGATTTTTTTGATACTGAAACATATTATGAATGTACACAACGCCATAATGATTATTGTAATTTATTAAACGTATTTTCTTACATTTCTTTCAGACGCTTCTAAGGAATGCGAGTAACCTATGCTTTGCCTAGTTCCTGATAACCTAAAAGAGACAGGCGAAATAATATTAACAATCAAAAACACAACAATACTTAATTCGTGATAAATTCTCTGCCAATATATTTATTCATACCCAGAGACCATGGGACTTTGTATACCGCAATTGTCATCGGAAATGTTGAATTCATTGCTGACAGTTGGTTTCGGAACAATTGACGGTAAACCGAAACTCTGAAATTGAGAGTTTTATTAAATTTTTTTAGCATTATCATTTCGTAAAGAGATAATACGAAGCCATATCATTTTTAGCTATTACTATTTTTTCCGAAAATCGAAAAACTATTGTAAATATCTCTCATAACATAACCTTATTCTTAGAAGGAATAATATTTTAATATACACGTTAAAATTACGTTTGCGAATTTAGTACAACATGATTAGTGTAAAATAATTAAAAATAGTATTGTACATTACCATTATGTCTGAAGTATATGTAATTCAAGTTTTTGAGAAACAGAAAGTCACTTTACGTGATTCGCAAAATGCACTGTAGGACTGTAGCAGTAGAATAGGTTCTGATAGGTTCACAAACTCATCAAAATACAATTTGACGTTTGTAGAGGAGATTGTTGGGTGACCACGCGAACGTAGCCACGGAAATGTATACAATCGATATGTAAATCAGGAGCGAAATTTAAAAGCAGATGTTCGCGTGTGATTGAGAAAGCATTGTTAAGGATGCGTGGGAAAGATCTTAAGTAGAGCTCAAAACCAGGAAGAGGACACCAATTAACAGATCCCGGGACGAATCGCGAGATTTAATTTACGTCACGAATTAGTTGAGATGTCCCTGGCCTTTGTTAGCTTTCTTAGTGAGCGGCAAATGTGTCCACCATTTTGAGCTACAGTGGAAGTTACAAATTGGCGGGCACTTCAGTATTAAATGAAGTTTGCTGCTGATCCCACTTTTCGCTCAATGTTGTGGAATCCAATTGGTAGATGTTATTACTTCGCCCAATAGGAAAAACGACTTGCTCTTTCTATTTCCGGTTTCGGTAACTAATGGCGTCGACCAATAGAAAACGGAGGATCACCAGAAAACGGTGACACATTTTCCGATCATTATAAATTATTTCTGGAATTTTCTTATCATTACACTACTGCCCAAATATTAATCTGGCTTTTGAAAGAATTATCAAAATTTAGTCCTCCATACTAAATTTTAAACCTCCAAATACTTATTTTATATTCAGCTAATTATACCTTCGTCTGTGTACGAACGGAACGAACCCTTCGTAAAAGAGGTTGCCCCTCTACAATTTCCATAATCACTGACCCCGGTGCATGACAGTTGTTTTCTCGAAAATTTGTCGCCCGGAGTGAAGTTATTTTGCATCTTTACTTTGCTCGTTAACTAACCATCATTAAACAATGGTATTTATTTTACGTACTTTATTATATCTAAAAATAGCTCAAAATACTTTTTCTATAATACATTTATGAAACTGCAGTCATTATGGCAGAAAGGTTTACATCGTAACCTAGAATTTCAGTTTCTCTTATTAAATTTTGTATCAAGTTGTATGCGTTTTATTGTATTTTTGTATTAATTTTTGTAACTTTTTATTCTTCTTATTAATTCGTACGAAACAAGCAAGAATACTGTAACTTACGATTAACGCGATACGCGGATCGCTAGCTGGGAAAATTAACTTTACACTCTTTTCAGTTCCGCAATCAGTACGATAGCGACGTGACGGTATGGAGTCCGCAGGGACGGTTGCACCAAGTAGAATACGCAATGGAGGCGGTGAAACTAGGATCAGCCACTGTGGGACTTAAAAATAAAACACACGCCGTCCTTATCGCTCTCAAGCGGGCATCCTCTGAGCTTTCGGCGCATCAGAAAAAAATTATTCCCATAGACAAGCACATGGGAATCTCTATTTCGGGCTTAACCGCTGACGCCAGAATGTTAAGGTATATTAATTTCATTCATTGTTCTCTGCGTTACGCTAGTTTACAAAATGAAAAAAAAATTTTGCGCAGCTGATGCCACTATTATTTTCTTGTGTAAAATGGCCAGCTGATTCCAAAAATATGGTCCAAAAAATTTTTCTATGGATGCGTTTTCGAGATATACACAGGTGAACTTTTTACCTGTCCGGTGAAAGAGTGGACCCACTTAATTGGAAATATCTCGTGTTGCGAATGACCGATATGGTCGAACATTATATCAAATTAAAGATAATCGAATCACCGACAAATGTACCTGACCTCCTTGTGACAAAAAAGTAATATTTTTCAACCAAAATTGAGCTCGACAAGTCAATTAAAATTGAAATAACAATAAAATGTAAAAAAAAAACAAGAAAAAATGATATTTTAGTATTTTCACACAATTGTCTCCAGCTTCAGTATTTATCCATAGATGAAATAAGAAACAGGGGCCATTTTTGCGATTTCGATTTTTCCGAGATCATTAAATGAATTGTCGATATCAATTTCAGTCGAAAAAAATAACTTTTTTCACATATTTCCATCGATTTCAACCGAACTATTGAACCGATTTGAAAATGTTGTGAGGTATATTTGTTGGTGGTTCGATTATCTTTAATTTGATATAATTTTCGACCAAATCGGACGTTCGCAACACGAGATATTCGCGATTAATTGGGCCCCATCATCTGCGGATATTTCGAAAACGTATCCATAGACAATTTTTTGGAACCTATTTCCGGAATCAGCGGGTCATTTTACACGAGAAAAAAAATAGTGGCATCTGCGCAAAATGGCTGTAAACTAGTGTTATTGAAATCATTGTCTTTAAACTTCTGCCAAATGAAAACTAAGAATTCTGTCTGTTTGTTTACAGTCGGTATATGCGGGCCGAATGTTTAAATTATAAGTATTCTCACGACGATGTGTTAGCTGTAAGCCGCTTAATGACCTCGTTGGGAAATAAATTACAGACCAGTACTCAAAGGTACGACCGAAGACCGTATGGCGTAGGTTTACTTATAGCCGGTTACGATGTAAGTAACTATAAAATTCTACCGATCGCTGTCTGTTAAAAAGAAAAGTTGCGTGAAATGTTTGTTAATGTTTATAAAGGATCAAGGACCTCATATTTGTCAAACGTGCCCTTCGTCGAATTACTTTGATTGTAAAGCAATGGCTATCGGGGCACGTTCTCAAAGTGCTCGCACGTACTTAGAGAAACATCTTACCGAATTCTTGTCGTGCGACCTCGACGAACTGGTAAAACATGGTCTTCGCGCATTGAGGGATACGTTACCTAACGAGGTTGATTTATCTGTTAAGGTAAATCGATTTAATCTACTATGTGTAAATGATTTTAAAAACTTGTAATCGCTAAAAGAGAATACTTTGTTTCAGAATGTCTCAATTGCGGTGGTGGGAAAGGGTACAGAGTTCATAGTATTCGATGAGAAAGCAACGTCTGTGTATCTATCTCAAATTGAAGACGATAAACGCGGAAGGCCTACCGAGCCAGACGTAGAACAAGATCCTAGACCTCCGCAACCTCCACCTTCCGACGAAGGTCCGCAAGACCCTCGAGTTTCAGTCGCAATGGAGACAGATTAAAAGTAACAAATGTATTCTATGTATACGTGGCAAAATGAACACGCATTTTACGTTTGAATTTTCTACTTTTACTATTAACGCTATCATGTTCGATGCAACAGTGTTTGTTGCCGGGTCGCCAGAATTTGATTACATTTCCGAGGATAAAACATATTTCGTTGGCTATACAGACGCAACAGTATATATACAATTCAATAAAATTCTTTTATCGGGAAAATTTACAATAATTTGTACTACGTGATTTTGTTGACACAGTTGAATTCGGTCATTGTTGGTTTTCAGTCCTTTTTTCTCTGTTCTTCTTCAATATGTTTGTTAAGAAAAATTCTCCAGCTTTATACGATGATCGTACTAACGGACCACTGGCGGTGTACAAAAATCCCCTTTCGTTCCCTTCATTTTCCCATTTCTTAAACTTCTCAGGCGTAACGTATTCGATAACTTTTAAATGTCTCTTTGTAGGCTGCATATATTGTCCTAGGGTTAAAGCACCTACACCAACATCCCTCAAATCCTTCATGGTTCGCTCGATCTCTTCGTCAGTTTCGCCTAATCCCAACATTATCGACGACTTTGTAATCAATTCTGGATTCAGATCTTTCGCTGCCTTTAAAACATTTAGCGACTGCCTAAACGATAAATGAACATATAAGTCTTCTACGATTATTAAGAGAAATATAAGATACTTAAGTACGAGACATGACTTTACCTATACTGAGCTCGCCTGTCTCTAACGAACGGTGTCAAACGCTCCACGGTTTCAATATTGTGGGCGAAAACATCAAGATTAGAATTAACAATTGTTGCAATGCAATCCTCCTTTCCCCTAAAATCTGGCACCAAGCATTCCACTAAAATGTTACTCCTGCGGAAGCGTGCAAGGCGCATCGAATGTATTCATCAGAATCTTAGAGAAATTATTTACTACGCCAACGAAAGAAATTAAACGACCCACGTACCTCTTCTTAATTTCCTTCACTGTCTCTGCAATATGACTCGCTCCTCCGTCGCTCAAATCTAACGGAACATAAAATTTTAATATACAAAATCTCGCCTTTCGTAAATGTAGAATTATAAAAGCGTTTACTAACCATCTCGGTCAACAGATGTAAGTACAATATAATCCAAACCCCAGTCTGCTATCGCAGTTGCTGTGTTTATTGGTTCTTCTGGATCTAATGGTAAGGGTGTACGAGACGTTTTTACAGAACAGAAACGACAACCACGGGTACATGTATCGCCCATTAACTATATTAAATTTTTTCCACTATTATGTTTTCATTCTAATTGGTAATCGTTTTGGATAAGAGCTGATCGTTCCTTAATGGCAGTGCGATAAGTAATTGGAATTGGTAAAAAATAAAATTGTTAAGTTATGATTAGAGATGTACCGACTAGGGTTTTGGCCAACTAGCCGAGTAACCGATTAATTGGCCCCCAAGAAGGCGACTAGTTGCCGACTAGTCGCGACTACAAAAGTGGCCGAATAGTCGGCTTAACCGACTAGTCGGCCACTAGTCGGTACATCTCTAGTTATGATATTACCTAATACCGAAATGAGGAATCTTTTCTACAACAATGATCACGAAACTGCTATTACGATTTCAATGATTACGAACATTGCTGGCTCTCGTTTACATTTGCGCGAAAGATAAACTAAAGATTGTGTACGTATTATTAATGAAATTAGAGCGAGTATAAGGTGATGAGATATATAACGATCACGATACACACCATGATAGTAGCAGTTGCTGTTCCATGCGTATCCCCACCCCAACATTCACCGATGTTGGGACATCGTGCTTCTTCGCATACAGTACTTAATCGCAATTGTCTCAACTGCGACTTTATTCTACTGTAATTTTTACCCATTGGTATCTCTGTTTTAAGCCAAGGTGGTAATCTCAAACGTGTCTTATCCCCTTTTTCTAATTTCAACTTTCCATCGTACTCTTTGGCATCTCCAGCGATAAAATCTCCAAAGTCAGGGCCATCTTCTAACTTTTCAGAGAAAGTTTTCTCTTTGACGCATTGTATACGCTATAATGCAAACAGAACGGGTACGATAATCTGTATATAAAAGAAGAAGCGCCGCCCAGCTTAAACCGTTTAACCTAGGAACGTGAAATGGGGAAGGTACATTGTTTTCATGACGTAGGCGCCCACTGAGGAAGGATTTATAGAAATTCTGTCCCCGAAGGGGTGAAACGGGGTAAAAATAATATCTTCTCTGATTCCTCGATATCTCTTAGGTCATTAGATATCAAACTTGGTTCTTACAAACGAATACGTTAAAACCAATTTCAGGATTTTGCCCTAATCTGAGATTTCTTAACATTCTTCTAAGTTAGGGAAGCTGTATGTAGTTGAGTATAATTTTATTTCACGAGGCAATGAAAAATAATTTGAGACCACTAGGTAGAAAAATAAAATGGTTCCTACAAAGTGATATTTAATTCCTTGCAAAAAAATTAAGACTTTTTCATACAAGGCTCTGCTTTTGAAAAAATTCAAATTTGAGTGACTGTGGCCTCATCGATTGTCCTTTAACGCAGAGAAGATATGTTTATGAAACTTGAGCGACACAAGTTTTATTTTTATTTTTATCTTTTGCTATGTAGCATACATAAGAGAAATATATGTAGTACAGAAATTTTCAAGTTTATACTATTAATAGGTGATCGACCCATATGTGATCGAACTTTTGAATAGTAGCCTATGGAGGCTAAAAAAATATATTTAACTTACCGTTGAATGGAAATTACAAACGGAAGATAGTCTCGTTCGACTTGAATTACGAAGTGCTGGAAACATATCGATGTATGTCAATTGATGTCAACGAATATTCGAATAACCCCTCAAAAATCAACCAAAAACAAACCCACTCTTAAGTCATAGAACCACAGAGCTTGGCAGAGCATGACAGCTACTGAGAAATGCAGTGACAAAACCTATTTGTATTATATCTGTAATCTGCCGAATTCAAGTTTCAAGCGAGAGTTTTGAAGACTATTATCCAAACCAATGATTTTAAATTTAATATAATAGAAATATCATAGGATAAATCTGAAAAGAAAAATATCAGTAATTGAATAAATTTTCATAGAAACTATTTTAATTTTAATGTCCGTGTGATATTTATTCTGGAATTCCTATATTCTCGGCTTATGAATTTAAAATTACATTAAGCAATTTGCGCATTAGAATTAGAAATATCAATTTAAAAATTGAATTACGCAGGACGCGTAGCGTTCCCATGAAAATATCTTTCTGCGTGAGAAGGCGCCTTTATTTTGATTCGAATTTTGTTAGTTTAGTAACGCATACTGACGTAATATCATCCGATCTTTAGGAGATCTATGATTGGCCGCAGCAAAGGTCGGGTGACCGTTCGTAATTTGTTATTAGGTATTACGTTTGACATATCAGCGTGTCGTTGTTTTAATTATCCTGTTTCTTTAATAAAAATAAATGTTTGACTTTGACATATAACACGCCAGGATGGCTGACCCCGAGGTATGGTCCTCGACGCAGGACAACGATTTCTCCAGTTTTCAGTCAAATGACAGCTTCAATTTAAACGAAGTGACTGGTATCGATGGTACGTTGCATGCAATGTTTATCACATTAAAGTTTGCTCTTTGTTTTGTTTTGCTTAATATCGAAATCTTCACATGCCCCTCCACCGTGCGCGATAGTTTGATTATACTCCGTTCTTTCGTAGCACCATTAATCCTTATTTAATGCTTTTTAAGGGAAAAGAAAAACACCATTACGCTTCATTGATTTAAGATATAAAAAAGTGTAAGAATTATATCTTTCATTTGTTTTAGTTGCTTGATTTACGTGGCCGAAAATATCTTTAAAAAGATTATTGCAATTATGCACGTATCAGTGATAACATTAATGCTGCTAAAAAATATTTTGTTATTTAAATGGAATCGCGGACCATTGCGGAATAATTTTCATTATTCTTTCTAATATCTAGAATTATAAACCGTTTAAATTCGTTACACTCCGTTTTATATTTTTAATTGCAGATCTCCTTACGAACTGTGAGAGTGAACTACTGAAAAATGAAAATCTATTTAGCGACGACGCGTTACTCTCCCAACTGGACGAGCCTTTGGGGATGGACACGGAAGGATTGGATTTCTTAAGCTTTAACAGCAGCGAGGAATTTAAAGAGTTCAAAGAATTTCAGGATTTTAAGGATCCGAGTATCGTTAAATCCACGCCGAATGAAAATGTAATCCCGACTCCGGCGGTAGCAGAAAATCCTCGACAAGCTCCTCGTGCGTCGCAACAACAGCCTCGGCAGCAACAGAAACAGCAGCAACAACAGCTATCGTTGCAGGACGTAACACCTGTGCAAAATAGGCCACAAAGAATATCCGTTACACCAGCGCCTACAGTATTTAGTTCGCAATACGCTATTCCGCAAAATGTGAATTTCAGTGTTCAGTCACCTGTGGTAACGATAGCACCGGTGGCGCAGCAGAGACAATTGCTTCTGCCGGCTAAACTCATAAAGTCAGAATCTGTGGTTTATTCCAGAGGATCGCAAGCCGTTACTTCGGCATCTGTACCGCATCAGATACATACTTTAGTAAATACAGCGAATGGGACAGTTTTAACTACCGGTGCGACTTCCGAATTCTTAATTATTAATTGTTAATTATTAACAGTACGATCTGTTTGAATTAAACCCATTTATTTAACAGGTATCCCTGTTGTACTGGACACGGATAAAGTACAGATCAATCGTTTGAACACGAATACACACGTTGGCGTGCCGAGAGTGAAGGAAGTAAAACGCAGTGCTCATAATGCTATCGAGAGGCGTTACAGAACGTCGATTAATGATAAAATCATTGAGTTGAAGAACATTATTGTCGGAGTAGACGCGAAATTGAATAAGTCTGCGATCTTGAGGAAGACCATCGATTATATTAGGTATATTACGTTATGGCACGTTCAAAATTCTCGCGCGGACATCGTAAACTAACGAGAGTGTAAAAATTTCAGATTTCTTCAGAATTCTAACGCGAAGTTGAAGACGGAAAACATGTCGCTGAAAATGGCCGCGCAGAGACAAAATTTGCGCGATTTACTGGTATGCGGTGAACTGACACCGCCTAGGTCAGATTCGAGCGAGCCATCTTTGTCTCCCGCGCCGGCACCATTATCTCCACCATCTCCTTCGTCCATAAAAGACGATCCGGATGTGTTACAAAATGTTCACTCGGCGCCTGTCCTAACGAGTCCAGGCATGAGAGATCATACTAGACTTACGCTCTGTGGATTTATGCTTCTCTTCTTGGCATTTAATCCTCTTGGTTTTCTCATCAATAATGTCGGAAGATTTAATTCTGATTACGCGAACACTAAGTTGGACGGTCGCACGATTCTTAATTATCAAGGTACAAGAGCGTCATTGCAATGCATGTACCGTAATAATATCATTTAATGGACAAGCGATACTAATGCCGCGTCTCTTTCAGATCAATCGGAGCCTGAGAATCCAATTTGGAGCACCGTGTTTCTATGGTTGACGAATATCGTACTTCTAATCGGCGGGATTTGCAGATTATTACTTTACGGCGATCCAAAATTACCCTCGGACAGCAAAGTCTTCCTGGAAATTCATCGATGGAGGCGTCAAGCGGAGTTCAACATATCGAAAAATGAATCTAGCCAGGCATGCCGCGATTTGCATCAGTGTTTGCAATACTTCGGCCGTCCCTACCCGTCGTCGCGTATAGAAGCTTGGCTCGCGACTATCTGGCAAATTACGAGGCAGCTTCTTCATAAGCTGTGGATTGGTAAATGGATCTTACACGTCCATAAATGGTTGTCGGAGAAAACAACGAGGCAACACGCAGAAATGTCCGCCATGGAGATGGCCATTATTTACCAGCACATGCTTTGCCTACGTTTGTCGGAAGGATCGAAGAACGGGACGCTGTATCTTGCTCTCTCCGCTGTGAATTACGCGGAATCCGCTGGCGAAACTATGCCGAAGTCATTGCTGGCAGAGATATATATCAATGCTGCGCTGTACTTCAAACAGTCGCACTTTCCATTCATCCACAAATATTACTTGGGCAAGGCGCGCACGTTGCTATCATCCTGCACCGTCCCCCCGAAGTTCAAATGGATAATGAGCGACGAGGGTGCTAAATTTTTAGCATTCCAGAAGTGGCAATACGGTGAACAGCAAGATAACGAATTTACATCTCAAACAAGCCGGGCCGATCCCTTATCTTACGCATCTCGCGCATACAGAGATCATTTGATTGGGCATTGTTTGCGTACTTTAACCGGTACCGTCGGAGACGCTCACTTGTCTTCGATGTTAGAGTACGGACAAGTTATCATGGCATCCGCTGGTGTAGACGCTGGCTTTTTGTGCACCGACAAAGTTACTGTTACGCGTAAGTTGATGGAAAAGTAAATGTACATTTAATAAGTTAATCTTGTTAATGGGGCTGATATTTCAAATTCGTTCTATTTTAGATCCCGAGGATGAAATCGGTTTATGGTGGGGAGCAGTCCTGTACGTGGCTGCGTGTTGGAGATTGAGGGAGGACGATTCGCAGGCATGGAGTATCGTTGAAAGCAAATTCCCTTACGAGAGGAATTATCAGCTCTGTAATAGCAACAGGAGTGTCAGTCCTTTGCCGTACATCGTCTTGAATGCTTTACAAGCGGCGAAAACCACGAGTAAATCAGCCTCCATGCGTTTCATCGAGCAAGCAGGGGTATTGCTCGAACAATCTTTGGTTTATTATAATTGTAAGCAGCAGTCGTCGCAAAATGTTTTGGTAAGCATCGAAGTGTATTATATTATATTATATTATATTCGTACCATAAGTCCCATTTAGTTATACTCAGTTATAAATATTAGTGGATTCATTTTTCACACATGCTTTTAATACAAATACGTAGAATATGAATTAATATTCGCGTCGACAGTAGCGTTTAAAGTGTAGCGTAAACGTTGAAGTTATCGATAGCTTTTGTGGACAAATTTGTGCAATTGCTTTCCTGTTACAAGTGTGCATTGTAGTTGCATTGCATGAAATATAACTGTGCAATACTTCTACAGTGCAACTCTTGTGGCAGGGCTCGGCGCCATGTAGTAGAGTAACACACGTATCCGAATCCATGCATCTCCAATCTTTCGTTACTACACGATTCTTGCATTTCTTCTAGCTCACTCAGTTGTGGATTTGTGATTGGTTGCTCGAGATGCGCACCACATTCTGGCAAGAGTTAGAAAGCGATTCAGAGAGGCCGAATGCGGCGGGCATACCTCTCGGTGGTTTTCAGCGCGATTTAGCTTGTTTGAGGCAATTGTGCCAACATATTCCAGTAAGTTCCAGTGTTGGAATAATATTACGAGAGACTAGATTATATTGATAATTAATTTTATTATGCATTTTTTCAGTCTACACTGGCACGAGTATTCGTTTACGAAGCCACAGCGCGTATAATGGCTGGGGCAACACCGGTGAAAACTCAAATATTGCTAGATCGTAGTTTACATCATAGAAATTCTCGATCCTCCATTATCTGCGGAAAGGATCGTTCGCAGGATCAGTATAGCGGGGAGAGAGAGCACGCAGTAGCTTTGTGTTTAGCGTGTCGACATTTACCCGCACTATTGTTAGCCTCGCCCGGAGAACGTGCTGGCATGCTTGCAGAAGCTGCTAAGACACTTGAAAGAGTGGGCGACAGGAAAAGGCTTCAAGAGTGTTATAAATTAATGCGACAATTGAGTCCCGCTATATCTGTCAATTGATACATATTGGATAAAAATGTATCCCCATGTGTAGTTGGGCTTTTGTATACTATGTAAGATTAATGTACATAAATTTTCATGCGGACTGTAAATTGGGAAGTAATCTTTTTACGTTTATAAGTCGAATTATTTAATCGATTGTTTCGTAGGTATATTCGTAATTTAATATTCACCATTAATCATTATACTCGTATAATAAAAAGTTTTAACATACGTTCTTAATGGGTTCAATGGCAATTTCTTCATAAAAATACTTTAAAAAAAATTGCGAGACCGAGTTTGCTCGTTGCATAAAAGAAAAGGTATGCACGTAATATTTCATTGTTTTATTTTGTTTACAAAATAATAGTAATCGAGTTATCCTAGGTCTATGAATATAAAGATAATTTGTATATGATTATTCTACCAAAGAAATCTGTGCTGTCGCTGAACACAAACTTAAAATGTTTTGCTTCTTTTGGTTCCCTTAAGTTAAACTTTTGTACCGTATTATTATCCTCTGGATAGAACGGCTCGAGAAATTCAGTCCCTTCATCGCCAGCTTCTATGTGACAATTTTTACCAACAAATCCACCTTGAAATTGAATCTCGAACGAACTTACTTCGCACTTTTCCTCAAAATTCATAATTATCCATTGTGGAGTTCCCTGGAATGTATATTTCAATATCTAATATTTTATGACGCAAGTCGCGCAGACATAGATGTACAATTTATGCTGTCATGTACTTCTTTACCAACGCATGCTACAGTAAAATATAATTTTGTAAATATTAAACATTTTCGTACCGCGTCAGAATTCCAACAAGTATCAGGGCAATTATCGAACATGTATTTCTTTCCATAAGACCTATTGTCCTTATTTGAGACTGAACTGACCCTACGCAAATAACATATTTTAAATACAGATTCGGCAACATTGAAATGTAATTAAAGTTTAGCCCAGGTTACGTATTAAATTTAAACAAATGTACTGAATAATAGAAATATACCTGGATTCTTTCGAACAATAACGAATAACTTACCGGCATTCGAATTTGCGTCGCGCTAATAAACAAGTCATAATAAAAGAAACAAGGCTACTTTAACAGCTTGCGCGTAACTTAGTTTTGAATATTTTATCGCTTTGTTCGATCACTTTATTGCTTTACTCGATCTTTTATTTATTTATTTAGATTTGCAGGAGATTCTTATCAAACTGCACGAATTGTTTCGTAAATTTTCTGTCACGAGGTTCATGGAGGTTATGTTACAGAATTATTTAGGTTAGTGTGAACTGAGATTGTAATTACAAACAGTAGGCATAACTAATTATTGTCAGCATAACATGTATTATTCTTCATTTATTTTAAACTATGATCTATACATAAGCAACGATATCAGAAAATATGAATACATATAATTAATAAGTGTATGCAACTACAGCTACAAGTTTAAAGGATGTTAACATATGTGAGAAAAATAATATTAAACTACTCTATTTATATACTACAGTATTTTGAGAGTAAGAATGTTTAATTGCATTTGTGTTTTAAGTAGTGATGAGATCTCGGGCGGGTTTTCTCGCGCATGCGCGTCGTTTGCAGTACCGTATCTATATTGGGGCGCAACTAACAGGTGTAGTGTTATTGGCGGGAAAGCAGAAGGGTGATCAAGGTACCCCATTTTATCGAAACTTGTACTATACTGATGCTAAAATCACCGCGCATATGTGAGAAAACCGGCCCGAAATCTCATCAGTGGTCCAAAGAGAAGATATAATAAGAGGCGTCACTTGACAAGGACAGAAAACACTAGTGTAATCACTGGGCAACCAATTTAAATGCCCATTCGGCAATGATCGGTAAACTTCGGCAATAATCAGCCAATTGTGGTAAGGTACATTTAGTCGATTTGAATATCCCGCTCGAAATAGACAACCAATTTAAATGCCAAGGTCAAGCAAGGACTTCAAAGGTTCCGCCCGGAGTGACGCCTCTTATTATACCTACTCTTTGGCGTTGGTTCGGATATAGTATATAGTGGATATCCAATAGTAATTTGTTTCGGCACCAATGAGCGTCAACATGCGCAGACAGGTCTGAATTGTCTGTCGGCGGTTTCCTTCTTAAATGACAGGGATACATAAATTCTTATTATGCGATTGGTTCGTAATAATTGACAGGTAATAATATACTTAATATAATAATATAATATAATATAATATACGTCTACTTAAATTCTTTATGTTCGCTAACGTGCAACCGAACATAGTAAGTGCATGTTACACATGACGTACATGCCAGTTAGACAACAACTTATCATCGAAGTCGAAAAACAAGCTCCCAATATTACATATCTGCAGAATTTACAAATGTACGATGTACCACCGTCCGGCCAAATTAAAGTAGAAGAATTGCAGCAATGGTGTGTCGATCGACTGACAGGTAGATAATTCGAACTTAATAAAAAAAGTAATAAATACCATTACGCGCGTTTTTCTGTTTTCATGATATTAAACGTAACTTATAGTTGCATGAAATACAAGAAACTTAAGATATTAAGAGTAAAATTATCGCTCTGTCTACTTATTTTTTATCATACAAAGCAACTAAATTTTATTTTGTAGTTCTGAAGTTAGTAGAACAAATATCAATGCAAAATTATAGAAAATCGTCCGTATGTAAGGATATCTTGATTAAGGAATTGGAGAAAAATGGCCTTTGTGATTTTGCGCTACTTATAAATGCACCTGGTTATGAATCTCAGGGAGGAATGGAACAGCGTTTAAGAAGAAACGATTGTATGTCGCACTTTATATTGAGGTCCGCATTTTCCTTCGTATATGACAAGATGTTGTGGTTCTTCGAGCAAGAGACAAGATTATTCAGATGGAGATTGTCATCCTTGGATAAAGAAGGGATCGAAGCATTTAATTCCGTCAATGGACTTAAGTATACTGCTGTTAGTGCTGTACATATGGATAAAAAGAAAAACTGCATACTACAAAGATATATTAAAAAAATCCTCTCATTTTAGATTACCAAAGAAGAGAAACGGAGGATCGAAGAGGAGTTATCAATGTCGTTACACCACCCAGAAAGTATCGATGATGTATTTTACAAAATAAAGTTTACCAGTGTGCCGAGTCTAGTTGCGAAGCGACGAGTATTTTTAAAAGACGGTATTGCTTATGTGCCGGAAACGAAGATGTCATTGATGATTATTCCCGAATTTAAAAGAAGATTAAACGAAGGATTTGCTGTAAGTGTCTTAAAGATAATTTGCAACTAAGCGCTTTTATGATGTTTTCTAGCAATTCCATGTTATTTTAGTATTCACGATTAGTTGCGTCAAGTGTTTATGGCGACGAAAGGATAACTAAACTTTTTAGTGTACTTCCAGGCAGCGTTAACACTCAGTATTTCAAGTCTAAACTACACAGACAAGTGAAAATTAAGGAATTAGATGAGGTATGCTTCGGTCTTGTATTTGAAATTACACCGAAATGAAATGTTACTTTAAAATTAATAGAAACGAGAAAGAATCTTTATTTAGCTTGACATTCTTTCTATCTAGCTATCGAGAACGTCTTATCCATTGTGCATGAGAGTGCTCCACGAAGCGTTGAAAACAAATCATCATCTCACAAATGGTGGTAGGGTGCAGTATTGTTTGTTTCTCAAAGGAATAGGAGTCCGTGCAGCTGATGCGTTACAATTCTGGACGAATGAATTTCTCAAAAAGTTTACCGAATATACTTTTCAAAAAGTGTACAGATACCAAATACGACATTTGTATGGGCAGGAAGGAAAATGTGCAGATTATTTGCCTTTTTCCTGTGCTAAAATAATGAACTCTGTTATTGGTTCGCGAGATAAGCATGGGTGCCCATTTAAGCATATGACTCTCGATGTGCTTACCGAAACACTGTCTAAATGTGGATTGGTTCAATCAGGTAAATAAATTAAAACGAATAGTTGATGAAATATTCTATCGGTGTTTAAAAAAATTTACAAATCTTCCAGATATAGAAATGGTGACACAATATTCAAAAGAAGGTTCTTATCTCGACGCGTGTAGAACATACTACGAGATCACTCACAACTGTATTACAGCGAAAACTTTTGACCATCCAAATATTTATTTTAGTCACAGTTGCAAAGTTTCTGATGGTATATGTTCAGGTAAGCTTCGTTAATATATTTTGATAAATATTACAAGTATTTCTTTACGAATTTGTGGGATCTAATGAAAGTTAGTGTTAAAAGTAATTAAAGGAAAGAAATTAAATAAGATGATGTTTTATCTTTTTTGTTCTCGTTGTTAGATAAAAAATATTAATACATAAATTAACTGTTTTAGATTCGGAAAACTGAAACTGCTGCGAATTGTAAATAAAGTAAAGGGATAAAGCAAACTGAAAGTATTATGCGAAATATATTTTTTTATATATACCTATTTCATATATATATTTCTTTTAACAAACATTCGCATCAGACTGTGATTGAAGAATCGGTGTATTTTGCATTGGCTTTGTTAAAAATAATCCAGAAATTACAAGTGTAATAGGTAAAAGGTATAAAACTTACATTATGTCTTTTGTAAAAAATGAAAACAGATTCTTCAATTTTAAATATTAAATTAGCTTTAATATATTCAAGTGTATTAAATAGTAGATTACATGAGATTACTATTTCGTGACTTGCGAATATTCGTTCGCAAGTACTTAGTAGTTTATTTACATTTACAAAATACCTAAATGCATTTAAAAATGCTTCTCGCAATGTATTCGCATGAAATTAATTGATTCTAATTAAACGCCTTCATTTATGTTTCTCCACAGACTCTTCTATGACTTTGTTAAGTTTACGATTCTGCCAATCAAGGGAAATATCATCGAGATGGTTGTCGAAGTCGACGAGATTTCTGTAAATCTCCGCTTTCAACAAGGAATACAGTGCATCGGTGTGCATTACTCCTTTATCATAAGTTACACTGCAAGAATAAAGAAGAAACATTTTTATGCAATAGTAAGTGTGTTAAGAAAATATATATATGAAATATTTCGTTACTCGGATATATCTTTGATCTTCCATTTGCCATCGACGAACTGTGACACTCTCAAAGGATTTGCGTTCATTCCAAGCGTTACTTCTTTATTATCCACCTGATTACAGAAGAAATTGATGAAAATATTTTTAGACAATCTCAGCTTACAAGGGAAGATCCCGAACCCGGAAATTCGAAAAATTCTGAAACTTTGTGAATATGGAGGGAATCTCCTCCTGATTACAATGCAATTTTTGTTTGATGCCCAAATTCACTCTAAGGGGGTGTAATTGATCCCTGAATATCTGGTTATTTTCCGATTTTGTGCTTTAACTCGTGAACTGTAAATTTTATTAGCAAATGATATATCTAATTAAAAGAAGTAACTTTTGTCCTCAAACTTTTTTCTATCTCTTACAGTTCACGAGTTATAAAATGAAATCGCAAAATAGACGGATTTTCACGAGTTAATTTCACCCCCTTTGAGTGAATTCGGGCAGTAAACAAAAATTACGTTGTAATTAGGAGGAAATCTCGTACATATTCACAAAGTTTCAGAATTTTTTGAATTTTCGGGTTTGGGATCTTTCCTTGTTAGTAATACTTACCACAACAAGTAGAGCATTGCCACAGTTTTCTGCTATTTTGTCCGCCATTCTGTGAGCAGGTTTATCGGTGCTACGTTAAAAGAAGGAGCTTGTTAAATTAACAAAATTAAACGAAGCATATGCTTAAAAATAATTAACCTTTTTGGGGTAAGCTAGCTTAAATTCGATAAGCGTGCATGGCAATTCTCATTGATTAGATTTCCTAAATACATACACGAACTTCTCGATTGGATGAATACTAAATTACCTTAAATCGTGTATGGTTTCGTTCGCAAGATAATAACCCGCGAGTACCAGACCTTTGCTCATAGCATATTGATCGATCTGCAAACAATTTCACTTACATTCATCTGGTTATTAAACATATTTTATTTAGACTCGCTCTAACATTATAAAACTTCAAGTTGCCGCATAACCTTCAATTCATTGCTACTACTTAACAAATCGATTAATTATTATAAATGTCCGAAGGATATGTTAATACTTTAGACGTAAATTTCCACGTTTACAATAGAAATAAGAATACTATTTGAAAATTCTAAAATTATCGTATATTGAACATTTGATTCGATTAATTTTTTTAATTTTATTAACACTCGACCACTTATGTTTGCATGTGTAATATATAAACCTTTGCACATAAGATTGATTTTTGTGCGAGTAAGTAGGGTTAGCTCATTCTCGATTATTTAAATATTTACCATGGCCAAAGCAATTTCCGCCATGGGCGAGATGTGAAGGCAGATATGAAACAGTGGGATTGCATCTTCGATTCGCAGCTCCATGGATTTCCCATCACCTTTGTTCTTCTGTTTAGCTAACAACAAACCGTTTATCGCGCAATGAGGATATTTGGCCGCGTGTAATATAATTTTACAGTACGCTCGACTGGAGAACGAGATATCTGCCATTTTTACGTGGATACACATGCGTGTGTCAGTGTGTAAATAGGATAACACTGGATAATAATAACAAAGTTACGATTGCCTATCGATACTATCGATAGTTTCTTCGATATGAGTAGGCGATTCATGTGTTACTCTCTGAAGTTGGTAGCGCGCATAAGAAACAATAGTGGGTGTAAAGAAGTTTCGCGGTTCTTTTCACTTTTCGCTCAATGTTGTGGAATCCAATTGATAGATATTATTGCTTTGCCCATTAGGAAAAATTACTTCGTCTTTCTATTTCCGGTTTCAGCCACTAATAGCGTCGACCAATTGGTAAATTCATGCCCGGTTTCTTCACCTCCGACTAAAGTCGCGGTCAGTGAACAACCAATTGGATGCTATCATGTGGCACTCATCGACCAATTGGATGCCATCATGTGCCAGATATCTGCCAGATAACTCTAACTGGAAGATATCTAGAGCTTTACCTGTGCATTCGCCCCGAATGTGCATCGGACGCGCACCAATTGACGAACCGAGACGAACCGAATGCGCGCCGAACGGTTCGCCAATTGGTGCGCGCCCGATGCACATTCGAGGCGAATGTACAGATGAATACCCGGCCTTCCAGGACTGGTCTCATAGAAGTATTGAAATAGTGCAATAATGTTTTTGTCATTAAATAGTCTGTTAAATATTACAAAATCGATCATCAAACAGTCGAAATTCACAATATTGCCAATTACATGTGACAGCTAATCCGATTTGAGTGCTTTAATTTTCGCCACCAGATTGCGTAGCGGAAATAAGAAAATGCCAATAGAAAACGGTGACACATTTGGGTCGGTAACGCAGTTTGGGTGGCGACACAACATCCACAAGGTGATAGGTCTATTCTTTACCTCGTCTGTGGTTGCTCTTAGCACGCATGTAGTAGTGGGGGTAATAACAAACGGCAGTAGGGGCAAGTAGGGGTACGCGAATCACGATGGAAAGGGGAGCAGTTTGATACTAAATACATATGTGACTTCCGTGGTTCGTCGAAATCGATAATACGTTGGAAACTGTTGATGTCAACCGAATATTAATTCTCAGCCTAAAATCCTTCCGATCTTTTCCATTCGCAACAAAATTCTCATCTCTCGTTGGACGACCTTACAATGCAGAGTGTCATTAATTCTGTAAAAGGCACCGCGCTTGGTGTCGCCGAATACTTAACCCCTGTACTAAAGGTATGCTAAAGCATAATAAACCGAATATGTTGCAAAATAACACGTTTCCGTGTAACGAGTATGTCAACCATTATTCATTATTCACTGTTCGATCGTTCGTTTATATCGCACCGCTATATATTTCTAACGCTAAGCTGTAATAAATTTACCATACAGCTTTCATATTTTTAAGATAAGTTTCCTGCATAGAAATCTTGGATAATCTCGTTGATCTCTGTTGTCGTAGCTACAACGTTTATCTTTTAAATGTATATGTGTAAGATCTTTGTTCCCAATGTACGAATAATCTACGAATATTATTCTTTTCGCAATGTTAAATATTGTACTCTATGCTTTCTGGCATTCGAACGTTCTAGGAAACGTTTTCTATGTAACGAACAAGGTACAGAGTCGGAATAAAATGGATTTCTAAAAATAACTTTCTTTGTTGTACAGGGGCCTATAAAAATGTATTTACAGTATTTCCAGAGAAGCTTAGTATATAATTTTTTCTGCGTACATGTACTTTTAGTTAGCTAACCTTTGCTTTTCGTGCTTATCGTTTTTTCATAATTTTACAATTCTCTATTATTCAACCCTTTCAGTGCGGGACACTTTCAATTATATTTACTTTTCTTGACATTTATTATTCGCGCTGCGTCGATGAATTAAATACAAACTGTGTCTCCATAGCACCCAAAGGGTGAAACTTTCATTTTGTATATTTAAAAGAGATATCTTAATATTTTTGAACGAATGAACTTCCACTAGGAAAGGTAGCATATTTACGTTATACTTCGAATGTAACTTATAACATTAAAGGAAAGTAAATTTCGAGAAACTGGAGTATTAACGCCAGAAGAATTTGTGGCAGCGGGTGATCATTTAGTACATCATTGTCCGACATGGCAATGGGCTACCGGTGATGAGAACAGAGTGAGGCCGTACCTTCCCAAGAGCAAGCAGTTTTTATTGACTCGCAATGTTCCTTGCAGTCGCAGATGCAAACAGGTACTATAGTTCTCAGCGAAATGATATATGAACCCCATTATTCAACATACTTGGGTGTTGCGAGGAAAGTCATGTAAATCGCTGATAGTAACTTCTCCGACTGAATTTTAGATCGAATACACTAAGGAACAAGAATGCATTATAGAAGCGGATGACCCGGAGGGTGGTTGGGTAGATACACACCATTACGATGCTAGCCTCGGTGGTATTGATGACAGAGTAACTGAAATGACGTTAGAGGAGACACATCTGCCTCGGTCGATTGGCGCAGGGGAGAATAATGACGACGATGACGATGACGACGAAGGTGATGAAGGGGATGGCGAGGATATGGAAGCTTTTGAAGTCAGTGGAATGTTAGATGAACAAGATAAGGTATTGTTCATACGTTATGAGCTTCGAAAGTACAGTCTATAAACAGATGTAACGTATACGCAATGATCAGTAACGCATTCAGTAGCGGATTTAACAGGGCGGCTGATGAGCAGTTACCGCCTAGGCCCCTGCACAGAAGGCCCCTGCAGGGCCCCATGACCAAGGGAAAAATATTAGGTATAGGTATCCAAACACTACATTCCTCTTTTTTTCGTACTACTACACTTGGCCCGTTTTTCGTAAACTACCTCTTCATTTTCTCGAAAAAATGGGCCTCTCAGAACGTTTGCCGCCTGGGCCTTTTTTCTTAAATCCGCCACTGAACGCATTACCAAAGAGAAGGTATACTAACAAGGAGAGTATTTTAGGTGTCTGCCTCCGATCATTTTGATTTTTGGATATGTGATAGAGGACCAAAAAATAAGAAATACGTATTTTTTTATTTTTCCCCGTTTTCATATTTGGGGGTGAAAACTGCGTTTAAAGTTAGGGTTGAAAAATCATTTTTGTGGACTTTTTGAAAATCTGGTGAGTCAGTCATATTTCGCATTCAAAGACACAAAATTCGTCCATTGACACTATTCCCCTATCTCTAATAGTTCTCGAGATATTCCACAAAAATGATTTTTCAACCCTAACTTTGAACGCAGTTTTCACCCCCCAAATATGAAAACGGGGAAAAATAAAAAAATACGTATTTCTTATTTTTCGGTCCTCTATAACATATCCAAAAATCAAAATGATCGGAGGCGGACACCTAAAATACTCTCCTTGTAAGAGGCGACACTCTGACGAAGAAACCAGTTTTAAAGAGAGACGAAATGCACAACCGATTTAAATGTCCATTCGGTAGTCGGAAAGAGTAGGGATATACAGCTAATTTAAAGGGACAAGCCAACGAAGAACTTGAAAGATACCGCTCGGAGTGTCGCCTCTTAATATACCTTCTCTTTGGCATTAGATCGAAATCTATTTTAAATTCAATAATGCATACTATAGAAAATATCGTGGCCTAATTAAATTTGAATTGAAAAGTATGCAGCGGAAACTGCGAAGAAACCAGCCAAAGAGAAGTGGGAGGCATGTTCCGAAGGAGAAATAATTCACACACGTACATACGACTTATACATCACGTACGACAAATATTATCAAACACCCCGATTGTGGCTTTTAGGATACGACGAGGTTCGTTCTCTTATTTGTAGAGTTTAGAAGGTGCTTTTTAACTTAAATACCATCTTCCTTTTACAAAAGAATCGCAAGCCTCTGACAATGCAAGAAATGTACGAGGATGTTAGTCAGGACCACGCAAAGAAGACTGTGACGATGGAGGTTCATCCTCATATACCGGGACCACCGATGCCTTCGGTTCATCCCTGCAGGTAATTTTCAGCAATTACTACTGTTCTCTCTAACGAGAATATTTTTATTACAGTGAACAATAATTTTTATTGCGATAAAATTGCAGGCACGCCGAAGTAATGAAGAAAATTATCGAAACAGTAATGGAAGGTGGTCGGGAGCTTGGTGTGCACATGTATTTGATAATATTCTTGAAATTTGTGCAATCCGTAATCCCCACAGTCGAATACGATTACACGCAAAACTTTATGCTGAATGCTTCCGGTTAAGAGCTTCGTGGATTTCCATCGTACTTTGAGGGTGATCTTGATTTTAGTTTTTCGGCGCATAAGTAACGGAAACTGAAAGGACTGTGAAGCATACAAAACGTAATAAACTCGTATCAATTCAAAGAATTGTAAAACATCTGTATTTGGCCGATTCTATTTTTACGTCTCGTCCCTTAAGATTATTTGTAATCTTTAATGTTGTTATTGTATCGCCTTTATATGAATATCAGCGCATTACAGCACATTTCTCAAATAAACGATGAATTCAGCATGAATCTTTTCGTCTTTGTTTAAACATTAGCGACGAAGCTGCACGTATCTTTTCAAACGGTGTATACAGTTTAAATCAACTTGGGAATATTTTGAACTCCGCGAAATAGGAGGAAGATGCTTTGAAATTCGTCCGCCAGAGATCGTTGCTTCCGATCGGTATTAAAAAATGGCGGTACTCGAGTGTTCCGTGTTTACATGTCATTCATCGCGTTCGACGTTTACGAGTGAAGACTTCATTCAAAGGATAGTTTCTTCATTCGTGTCACAATCTGTTTATGGCACGTCTAGCACGTTACGCGCAATGTAAATCCTTGGATCGAGCTACCCTTTTTGTAATTCGATTTTTCATAGGTTAGGGAGAGTCGGTGATACACGAAATATATGTATCGTACGTGAAAAGAACATTTCAAGGAAAATGTCGACTCTGTACGACCAGATAAAGCTTCTTTACGAGCAGTGTTTATATTCGAATGTTATCTCACTAGTAAGTAAATGTAACGAGCGATTCAAAATACTTCCTTTCCTTAGAACTTCGATACAGTTAAATCTGTGGAAGCGAGACGCTAGCGTATCTGACCAGTAAACTGCCTCTGTGTATCTAATATAATCGTTTCCGTTGTACAGGCAAATTTAGTATTATCCCTCAGCGAACACAATTCAGATCTGTTGCCGATACACGGAAAGTTCCATATCTACGTTTATTACGCCGACGCTCACTTCTACTTGGGAAAATATAAACGAGCCGAAGCGCTTTATAAAAAGTCTCTGCAATTTCGCAAGTGCCTGCTGAAATCGAAAGGCGCCACGAAGCCTTTAGAGGGTCAGAAGGATCTTCCGACGGACGTCGATATAAAATTCCAGATACATCTGTGTTTGATAAAACTGAAGAATTCCCAAGAGGCGCTTCAAGTGCTCCAAAGCATTCCTGGCAAACAGAGAACGCCGAAGGTAAATGTAATTTAGACGTCGATTTTGACTCGTGTCTTTACATATTTCTTCGATTCCAAGGTGAACATGGCTCTGGCGAAAATGTTCCAAGAGCAAGGAATGGAGCGCTCCGCGATTACGACTTACAAGGAAGTTTTGAGGGAGTGCCCCTTGGCGTTAGAAGCTGCGGAAGGTCTGCTCTCTCTCGGAGTGAAAGGAATCGAAGTGAATTCGTTGATCGTGGGTTGCGCGTCGAATCTGTCGAATTTAGACTGGTTGAATACTTGGATCAAAGCTCACGCTCACATACACAATAGAGAGTATACCCACGCGGTGTCGACGTTGAGATCGCTAGACAATGTTAATCTGCTAAGAGACAATTTCAATCTATTGACGACAATGGGAGAATGTTATTACTACGCCGGAGATGATAAAAATGCTCTGTTATGTTTGCGAAGAGCAAGGATTATAGAGCCAGATGTGATGAAAGGGTAATGATCAGTTAGTCTACTCGACCGATGCGTAAAATAGTGGTGGAGAACTATCGATGGTTCTCACTATCGAAAACTATAGATGACTTATTTTCACTATCGATAATTATCGGTATTGAAAATCGTAGGTTAGTCAATTAAAAAATAATAACAGCTGAAATTCAGAATCCCAAATTTAATTTGTAATATTATAGTGAGAACCATCGATAACTATCGTAAGTACCATCGATAGTTCTCCACCACTAGCGTAAAACTGATAAAGAAATATTTCTCAAATTATTATTATCACGCAGGGTCGACGTTTATGCCGCTGTATTGTACAAAACCCATCATATTAAGGAACTTGAAAGACTGATTTCTGTAGTGACAGCGAGCAACGAATGCACCGGAGAAATATACGTTGCTATGGCGTATTCACTCTACGCCGCTGGGAAAAGTGGTAGGGCGGATACTTTGACGGCCCAAGCTTTGAATCTCAGTCCGAACGATATAGAGGCAACGATACTTCGGGGGAATATTCTTATCGAACAAAAGAAGTATCAGGATGCGCTTTTTTTCTTTAGACACGCGGTGCAGCTAAAGCCGTATCGGTACGAGCCACACAAGGGTTTAGTAGATTGCCTGGTAGGGATGCACAGATTACGAGAAGCCCTCAATATCGCAAGTGGATCTTGCAAACAGCTCGGGCATACTGCGAGGGTTCTCACTGTAATTACACGAATCAAGTTTAACGCGAAAGATCCATGCGATTGATCACGAATAAGAATGAGAAAACCAATTTCTTCACAGCTGTATGCCTCCGTGCTCATGAAGGATCCAGTTTCCGTTGGAAAGGCAAAAAATCTGTTGGAGAAGGCTTTGCTCCAGGACGAAGTCTACCTGCCTGCGGTTTATTTGCTAGCCGAGATATACGAGCAAGAGATGAACTTGGAAGCTGCAATCGCGTTACTCGAGAGGCAAGTGGAGATTCAATCGACGTGCAAACTGCATCAGATGCTCGGGGATCTTTGGGCAAGAGTTCACAACGAGGAGAAGGCTTTGGATCATTACGCCATTGCTTTGAAGTAGGTTCTTCGAAGCTATTAGAAATGACGGTGCAATGTAGTATCTAACGCGACTCTTTACTTGAAACTTTAAAACGATACGATTTATTAAACTAGTCTAGATCCGAGCAACAGGCGGGCCTTGGAAGGAATGCATCGGCTAGATAACTCTTCGAATAAGCTGGATTCAGCTTACTACATGACCGTGGGCGAAGAACAAACAGATACAACTTACGATGTTGGCGATGGCTTACCGGATACTGATAATGACGAAGCTCCAGACGAAAGTGAAACTGAGGCTGTATGGTCCGACATGGATCTAGAGGCAAATAGTCAATAATACAAAACAGTTTGTTATGCAACTAAATAGCCGCGATATGATTAAGTTCGAGCTGTAATTAGCTTTTATCGTCTGTAATATTTCTTTTACCGTTACTTCTGTAAATTATAAGAAAGTATAAAACGTTTCAAGAGCAAGGGGTCTCGCAACAAAAAGCGAATTACTTTCATACTTTATTTTATATTAATTCTGTAGCCCAGTTCGTCGCCCCAATAGCCAGCGAATTAACTTCAATGTACTTAGAAAATCCTGAACAACGTAAGAAGAAAGCGAGTTCGATCTTTCTCATTTATTCGTCCAAAAGGTACAGTACCGTTTTCTACGATATTATTCGCCTTCGGAAATATCGTGTACACAGAATAGAACTACATACTACAGAGTTTATTTACACACTATACAGGATTGGAGATTCATGGAATCAATAATACTATTAATGCGCGAATTTATCAATTGACGTACATCGTACATATACATATTTCGTTCACCTATCTCGAGAAAGAAAGAGGAGTCGCGCAAAGGACAATTTGGCGGGGTCGCCCGACAAGGGAGCGAAGGCCGTAGCTGTTATGGCGTACATCGTTCGTTTCCGTGTCCTTTGAAATAGATAATGTCGCGTATACGTAACCCCCCCTCCTTTACGGCGAAACAAAAAACATTTTTTGGATTCGATGTATTAGAAAACGCAGAATTCAGTCTTAAAGGTAGGAAGCACGCGTATTTCCTAAGTAGCTCGCTTTGGTCTTCGAACTGCGTTCATTATTATGTGTATGTATATGTTTGTACATGTATCTCGACGCATCATCCTTATTTGATAATGCACATATCCGTAAGCATCTCGACGAGATTGTGAAGGGGCATCTGAAGAGAATTTTCACGACGCGAGAAAATTAATAAATAGGAATGACCAGAAAAATAGTCGGGCATTAAACGTGAAAGAATCGCCCGCGAGACAGAATGAATATGTACGACCGATCGCTACAATGATCATCCTTTACTGTTCGCAAGAAAAAAGTAAGCTTGTCGTCACAATGGGTTACGCGTGTTATTCATTCAATATTCGTCTATACGGGTCCCCTCTATCCGTGGTTCTCTCGCGTTGTTCGTTCGTTTCGTACTTCTTCGAAAGTTTTCACTTGTACCCCCGAGGCTTCTAAAGAGGAGGAGGTGGAGGAAGAAGAGATAATCGAAGACGAGGAAGAGGAGGAAGAGGAAGACGACGGGTCCTCACCGACGATCGAAATGCCAGCCGGGCCGGGGGACGGACTGTCCACAGGTCGAAACGAGAAACCAGGGGAGTCGAGGCTGGAACAAGATTCTGGGGTTCCGGTGGAGCTGATAGTTGGATGCAGACTAGATATCGCCACGTCCAATCTAAATAAAATACACATACATACATCGTAGATACCGACAATCGAACATTTCTCTTTCTTACAAGGGAAGATCCCGAACCCGGAAATTCAAAGGATTCTGAAACTCTATGAAAATGTAGGAGATTTCCTCCTGATTACAACGCAATTTTTGTTTATCGCTCAAATTCATTCGAAGGGGATGAAATTCGGCTATTTTCCGATTTTGTGTTATAACTCGTGAACTGTAAAATAATTTGTTTACCAAATGATAGATCTAATTAAAAGGAGTAACTTCTGTCTTGCAATTTTTTTTCTATCCCTTACAGTTCGCGAGTTATAAAATGAAATCGGAAAATAGCCAAATTTTCAGGGGTTAATTTCATCCCCTTCGAATGAATTTGGGCAGCCAACAAAAATTGCGTTGTAATCAGGAGGAAATCCCCTAAGTATTCATAGTTTCAGAATTTTTTGAATTTCCGGGTTCGGGATCTTCCCTTGTTAGTTTAAATAGCTGAACTTACCTAGATGCGGCCGAAGTTAATAGGCCGGAGGTACGTTTTGTTGGCGGCTGTAATTGGTGATCCATTCCGGAATCGTCTAGTTCAAATTTTCTTTTAACGGAGGCCAAGCAACTTGGTCGTATCGCGATGGGACTTAAACTCCGTCTAAATACCGCAAGAGATTAGTTTAATTCGCGATTAGAGGATCTACATCTATATCTTTTTTTATAGACAAATAAGCTTACCTTGTAGCAAAAGCTTTTCTAGTAGGGCTAGGCGATAAGTTATTCTTCCAAGCAACCGCATGAACGCCAGGCGAATAACACTGCCTCTGACCGAAGGTTGCTCTTGTCGGTGACGGCGAAGAATACGTAGTCGAACCACTTACCGACAAATTGATACTGAGCGGATCGAGGACTCGTTTCGCGATTGGTCGTGATTCTATCTTAAATTGTAGCGAAGCCGAGTCTGAATCCTTAAAGGACAGCCCCTCCGCTTCGATAGTGAGATCCTCCCAAGACTGAGAGATTTGCATGGCACTATGTATTTCTTTCTCATGTGCCGCTTCACGACCAGCGACGTCGATGCACTCTTCTTGCCGTAACTGACTAACGCGCGGAGTTAGCCTAGGAACGGTTCCAGGACTCTGGAAGAATAAATATTCCATGATCCTACATGCCGCTTACGAACCAAGATCTTTCTCTACCGCATAGCGACAATTATTCAAAGATATTAAATCCAGAGGCTACGTATGCTAAGAAGGGCCGTAATTCTTACGCTAGTGCTGAAGCGTCGTGTACGAGGAGAATTTGAAAATATATTAAAGTTGGATGGAACATCCCTGAAAACAATTCGTATGGTCAGTATTATCTCGCAGAGTGAAACTGGTATACTTTACATACATATTGCAACGATTCGAGCGCTGCTATTGACTCGCAGTAAAATCATAAGGATCGGACAGTTGATGACGAGTTACCTTGGTGCAGTGGCGGAAGGTGATGTTACAGACATTGTTGCTGTGATCTTGTTGATCATGGGTGCGCTACTAGATCGTTTCAAACTGACTATCGCACGGTCAACATCCATGATCGTCCAGATCAGCTATCTGTTGCTGCATCTGTGCGGTCGCTCTAGTCAAGGTACATCGTAACTCTTGGTACATCGGAGCGAGCGCGTTGATGTTGATCACTAAGCGGACTGACACCCGACTCTTGGCTGGCGATGAATGTATATTACGCCTCCCCTGGCTGCTGCTGCGCGAACATTCAACAATAGCGAATCCTGTCCTTTGGCACGGGAACCGAGAAGATGCCGCATTTGAGCTATCATTTAAACTCTGCCGCTTCGTCCTCGGTCTCGCTATTTGACGCGCTGTTAGCGCGGAATCTCTGTACTTTATCGTCAGTTTAGCGTAGGGTGAGGACAGGGCAAAGCGGACTACCCACGAGCAGATACTGTCGGGTCGAGAGTATTCATAGCAATAGAGCGAAACGGCGACGGACTAATCTCCGCGCTTCGGATCTCTGGCTGCTACTCGAACCCTATCGTCCGGGAACCGGGTTAGAAATTCCAACTCGGTTTTAATATTTCGTGACGTCTGATTCTTCCCGACAAGCACCACCTTGGCTGCCAGCGGCGATTGCTATTCCTTCGCACGGCTGTCCAACTATCGTCCCTTATCGCGAAGCACGCGTATGTCAGACCTGGCTACGATCCCTTTGCTTCCTTACGAGAAATCGTTCGCGATTAAGAGGCACACCGGACTCGTTGGTAGCCTTGTGCCTTTCGTTAAGTCCATGGACCTAAGAATACATGAAATGAACGGATCGTAAAACTTAGCTACTTGTATAAATTATCGGTAAGGGGAAAGAGCAGGGAGGAGAATCGTAGTATCTTCGTCGGTACTCTTCTAAAATCATTGCCTCTCTTTTTCTCTCACTCTCTCTCTCTGCGTTTCGAGAGGCGCAATATTTGAGTATTTTCAATATATCGCGTACAGTAAAATAGTTCCGAATGGCGCGGTGCAGTTGGAAACTATCGGGCGACTAAATTCGGTGATCATTCCTCGCGAAAAAGATAGCGGTGTCAAGCTTCCGATCTTTTTCTCGCTACGAATTTATATGGTCCATGGTGCGAAACAGCAGGGGCACGGTTTTTATCTAGATGAAAATTTCGAATAACGAATGGAAGGCGGAAGAATATTTATTCGTTGTTCGTTGAACAAAGATGAACTTGGATTATCTCTGGTCTACTGACTACGGGTAACGAATAAACAGATTTACGTATTTCGAGCGTATTTATTTCACAGATAAAGATATATTTTTCTTCACAGCAGACACTATTTTTATCTTCACTTTGGTGCGAAACTTCTATCGTTATCTGCGTCTTTATTCGAAATTCAATCGAAATGCCGAATAACAGAATTAAAGCTGAATTGTATAATTCCCAATATGTTAAGTATATTTACTGGTGACATAAAATTGTTAATGAAACAGACCTTTTTATTTCTCTTTATATAGTTACATAGGGGCATATTGTGCAGGGTTGTGATAAAAATTAAAGTAATTGAATAACGATAATGTCAGCCCTATTTTCTCTCATCATTAATTCGTTTATATTAATTTCATATAAAATTTATCTAATATAGGAATTCTAAAGATATAGACTCTCTTAATACTTCGAATAAGGTCTTATTAAGCATTATTCGAAATATCATTCGAATACAGATAAACGTAGCGTTTAATAAATGTTTCTAGAGTAAAAGAATTATCTTTAGCCGTCAAGTATTGCAGTTAGAATAAGTTCGTTTATTCGCCAAGTTCACCGAATAAATATAATTTGGAATAAAATGAAAAAATAAATACGATTATTTAAATAACCGTTTCTCGTATTTACACGATTTTTCAAATGTAAGCTTACTTTTCTCGCTTCTCATTCATTAAATTTGCATACATCGAAAATAAATTGCACAATCACAAATACATAATTCATTTCTCAGATTTGTGTTTTTATTACATAATCTTAACAAAAAAAGTACTCAAATAGTTCTAAAGTGTACTAAATGCATTTAATTATTAGAATTATTACTTTACTTTATTGTTTTTTGGAAATGTGCCTCGTTCAAGTATAATACAATGTAATACAATTTCTCAATATTAACAAGCAATAATGGGTATTTTATTTAGCTACTTCATTTAAACGATAGAGAATTTACTTTTAAATAAGGATCTGTAATGTACGCGAATCAAGTTGCTTTTAAACCCTCTTAAAAGAGGAAGCAATTTCTCTATGCTGCTTTCATTCGTTCCAAATTCGAACAGCTTTTCCGATCCCCGAATTAGGATGGAAAATTAAAAATGTCCTTGAGCAATGTTAGAAGGTTTTATTTCAGCTTCGCTTGTGCGAACCCTACTCCTGTACGTACCGTCTTAACTAAAACAAGATACCCATACCAACATATAACAGAGCACGTACACAAAACATGGAAACGACGGTATCGCGTCCGACATTCGTAGAGTCGCAGAAACAAGAGCCGCTTAGTTGTAAGTAATTAAAATTTGGTACAAATAAAAATGCCATTGGATTTCCCATTAAAAAATCGATCTATCCTATATCTACGTCCGCGTACTGCATATTTAACTGAGTATCTATTATCTGAAATAGTTCCAGAGGTTGCGGTATTCTGCCAGTTTCCAGCTTCGACCATATAGGAACATCTGAAATATCATTAAAAACATTATTTCTCAGCACAGCTGCACGAATTAATGCGACCGTACGCGTCGCCGCGAGATAACACACTGTTTACCATTGAAATGTATTTCAAAAGCTCCGGATGATATGAGTTGCCCTTCTATCGCATTGAAGATGAAGAATATCATCATACAAGAATAAAACCGATTATCTACGCACCATCGCCAGATGGGTGGTAGCGGTTGTCCCCAGTTGAATCCACTTATTATCAGTACTATTAATAAAATTTTAACAAAACCCTAACAAGAGAAACCAAACGTCGCATCAAATGATTATTGGATATCGCGCAGAGCAGAGATGAGAGGAATATATTATCGTTATTACTAGTATTTTAGCGATTAGCATGTTATATCCAGGGGGATTGTAGTTCTCGCCGTCCATCTGTAAGTCTGGATACTTCTGTCGAAGGATGCCGACATATTCCTCGAACACTTTTCTGTATCCGCACGAGTAACTGGAAAAAAAATTGGAAGACAGAAGCAAGTGAAATCGGAGTATACGAAACGAACGGGAGTTGAAATAGATTATTTATGCCGCTGAATATTCGAGGCTCACCAGTAGAAGAATTTTAACGCTGGGCCTGTTTTTGTACCGAGTTTGGTTAGCGGAACTTGATTGTCATCGGCTTTGGTGCCCAGTGCGCATAAAACGATGTAAAAGCACAGAGCGAATTTCACGAGGCGCATCATCCTTTTTAAGTCATCGAAGTCGCGTCGGTTGCATAAATTTTTATGAAAAATGATTAATTCGATTTACGACTACCGAGAAACACTAAACTAGTGCTTCTTCACTCCTACCTATGACCGCTCCATTCACTTATCACTATCTTCTACTAAATAGGCATTAGGCAGAGCGGTGCCGAATCGAACCGATCTCAGCCGAATCGAGCGAAACAGGGAACAGAGTTAACCATAACCAGAATTTATCAAACTTACCGAAGTCCAGCGGAGTCGTTGAATTCTAAATAGCGAATATGAAAATAAAATCAAATAAATCAAATTCGCTTCTCGGTCGTCGTCTCACAGATCTTATTGTTATTCAAATTTTGCGAGCACAGTTCCGACGGAAATTTTCAGGTTACTTTACTCACTTCGAACATATATATATATATACTGCCTGAATAAGGCTAGGCGATATAATTCTCGTGCTTTAGTGTATTCGTTAAGAAATTAATATTAAGATTCATGGGCGAGAAATCAGTGTCGTTTATTAAAGCGAAGCGAAGGGTGATTTGCTATAATCTTTATTTAAAAATTTTTGTACTAAACACACACATACATATAAGTATCACAATTCTAGATTAGCTAGCGAAACGTAAAATGTATGGTAGAATGACGCACTTAAAATAAAGATGATCTTGATAAAACGCTTTCCAACATTTCCAGGGCCGTATTTTTAATGACGGGATGTAACGACGAAGTAGAAATGGGAGGCGCAGTTTGGCTGTTGCTTTTAAAAAGAATTTGCTTGTATCGTACGCCTCCCATGTTCTCTATTGTACGAAGAGGGTGTTCTCTTTAAACGTGACGGAGGCCTCTCTCTCCGTTTTATAAATAAATACTGCGAGTATTTCTAGCTCGTGAATAGAATACTTTCGAAACGGTAATAGCTAAATGCGATAAAGGAAAGCTCGTAACGGAACGAGGTAAAGCGAAGTGCCGAACATAGTACTTATCTCTTATGCACTCGATGGGACAGAGTGTGTATTCTTCGCGTGCGTAGATTTATTACGTCGATTACCTTCCTTTTAAGGTTCAGCGTACAACTTTGTAAATAGAATATTCCACCCTTCAAACTTACTCCGTGGACTTTCATCGATAAGAATAATCGCTACTCTTAATAATCGAGCTCAGAGCAATCTCTCCTCGAAGTGTACCGTGCAACTTTTCGAAAGACCATCTTGGCAGCAGTATATCCAAGAAAATTCAGAAGTCAGATAGTTTTCCACTGGAAAAATGGCATCCTCAATTTGATAATTGACATGTGTTGCTTTTAGAACGTGAAGCCGTCATAAATCTGGGAATCTGCAAAAGACGCGAGATCGCAATGGGAAGAATAATAAGAGGTCGGAGGAGATAGTAAACAGTTACCTAAATTTACCTCATAGGATCTTCGAAATAATCTGATGGTATTTGAAACAATTGCGGATCTATGTCGTTGCGAAACGCGAATTCTTGAAAAGTGATTTTCGCCGTGACCGTCGGCAATATTGGTATGTCAATTTTTACGGGGAAGCCGGGTGGCAATTTCATAAGGACGAACTGTCGCAACTTGCTGAAGTGCTTGAACGGCGCGATCACTTCCAAAACGTTTAATAGCATATCGACCGTCAGCGGGAAGTCCGGACTCATGGCAACTGTTGCTTTAAACGATTTACTGCTCTCCTTGTAAACGAGATTCCTTCCTAGTAACGGGCATTGCCCGGCCGGCGCGGAGATGTACTCGTCCCAAGTTATGTTTGATTCTGGCGGCGGCGTTAGGGAAGCTCTCCTAGCGTGAGGCTGAAGAATTGATAAAAATCACTATATACGAAAACGATGGAAGAAGAATAGAGCCTCTCGTCGTACCTCGCCATTCGCAAATCCTTGCGAATTCCCTTTCGTCAAAGATTCCATGATAGCCTTATTCTTTTGTAGGTCCTCTTCGCTCAGATGTTCCCGTCGTTTCCTACTTTCCAAAACCATTCCATTGATTTGGTAGAAATCTGCATGGAAAGGTCCTACCATTTCCTTTATTAAACGTTTCAGATTAGTTAGGAAAATATTTTCGGAAAAAAATTCGAGACACAGATAGAGGAACGCCGGCTTTACCCTTTTGTCTTCGCGGAATATCCAGCCTGTTTGAGCTCTCGCAAATGTAATACCCTTCGTCGACATTTGCGCTGCCATGATATCGCTCGACATAAGAATATCAACTTCGTCTTCTATTTCCAACTCTGTCTCCTAAAAAAAGAATAAGCGAGCAGTAATAAATTTAAAGTTCCGAATAAGAGCTACTCCATTGCGAGTGTTGGGGAATAATCGTTGGGACGGTAATAATCAAATAATTTGACCTCGTATCTCACTCTTTGATAAAGTTTCGCTTTGTTGTCGAGTACTGTTAACGATTTGCTTGGTTTCTGGTCGCCGTTGAAAATGAACGATATATCGCCTCTTTCCCATCTCATATCGTTGAAGTCCACCAGAGTGGTGTCCATTCTAATAGACGCTCCGCTTTTATGTATCTTACAAACGTCGGAAGGCAGTACACGGGAAACTAGTGGCACTGAAAAATTGTAAATCCGCCGGATAAATCGCTGTCGCGAATGTGAGTGAGAGCAATTAAATGTTAAAGAAAATTCTAGCTTAGAAGGTGAAATATTAGTGGAAAGTACCCCAACTTTGAAAGTCCCATTTCAATTCCATATAGAAATCACCCATTTGCCGCAGCGTCGCGACCAAATTTGGCCTCCTCTCTTCCATTTGTTCTCTGGCTTGTTGCTTTAATTTCCGTACCAACGACGATACTGCAAAGGAGGCAAAATTAACAATAAATAATGTTAAATAGCCGGTGATCGATTAATACGACAACTAACTGGTTTGTCTATCTCCGTAACTAATTGCCTCCGCGAGTGGACTCCATCCGGCCAAGTTCTTCACCTTTACAGGTGCGCCGTGAGCGAGCAACAATTGGACAGACTCTGAAAAAGTCGTCGAGAGTTTAATGCATAATTCTTTGATATTTAGAATTTATAAACGTTCGATCGCATCTCGTTACCTTTCCTTCCCAACATTACGGCCAAGTGCAGAGGTGTATTTCCTAAATAACAGAATTCCATATATTATTCTTAAACCGTAATTAACCGTTCGCACGGATTTTACGTAACGGCAGAAAATCTATAAGACGATAACCTTGCTTATCTTTCTCGGCGATATCGTACATCCTGATCATAGAGCTCAAAGTTTTAACGTCCCCTTGAAATACACATTTGTGTAAAGGATATTTTTTGTCCTCTGAGTTCTCGGCCATGGCCGTTTACCCTTATAAGGGAAATTATAGTAACAGCGGTAGTGCTCCCTTTCTTTATCTAATCGAATCCCTTTTGATATAATAGCGATTCTCTTGTATTCCATTTCCAAAGAGCTGCATGCTATATTAAATGAATAGTCATGCCAAGACTCTTGTTACACGAGAGTCATTTACAGGCAAGAGCTCTCCATTTACTATGTTACACTCTCAGCTATTAACAACATCAATGAGCATTATTCGCGTTGCAGCGAATTTTGTCCTTAAAATTTCTAATGGGATTTCGAGGGTGCAACACTCGGGAGGTATCGCACTTTAAAACGAACCCCCAAATCTCTTATTGTTGTTCTCGTTAATGTTGTTAACTCTGTCGCTGTATTGTTTCTAATCGTATTTGTGCGGCACGTATTCGTGTTAGGTGGTCATTTTCATTCGTTTAATTTAAAGTGGTTGGTGCCGTGGCCGCTTCTATTCTTAATATTTCGTTTACAAACATCGAGAGATCCTACCCCTACACTCGTGCGATATATATCTGCATTTGCGGATTGCAATTTCTTTCAATATTATTTATTTTCGACTATACGAACGTATACTGCGCTAGTACCACTACACTCAGCGGCACAGAGCTGTGTTAACTGCCTGCGGCCTGCCTATCGTTTATGTATCAAGGTGCGTTTATGTATCTAGATATATATGCGCGCGTGTGTGTGTGTGTATATACATGCGCGCGATGCATATCGCAACGCAACTATGCACATTATTCGACGCCCAAACGTAAGCTGAATTTTTAAAACTTGTAACTTCAACGGTACGACGATTCGCAACTTGTTTCTTTCATGTTTCACTGCGATATTAATCCAATTTAGGATTGCAACGTTGATAACACGTATACGCGAGTATCGTATTGTTAAGTGATAAAGATGAAGTTACTAGAATGTTATTGTAGCACTTTATAATTACTAATTTTCTATGTATCGCTTTTCCCCAATTAAATAATGAACGTATTTCCAGATGAATCACGAATCACTGAGGTGTATGAAAAATGTATCTAAATTATTTAAGACGGTCGGATTTTTTTTTACACGATTCGTGAATATTTTGTTGATTATATAACTTCGTGAAAAAAATAGGTAGTTGTGTTACGGTGGAAGTGTGTCTAGAGTTAATGGAAATCGATAATAATATGTTTGAAAGGTAGTTTAATCATTTGCTACAGAAACGAATATTGTAAACGTACAATTTACTTAATTTTCTAAACGTCTCGATGCGCTGTTCCTTAATTTCTAATGGTAAGGGAACGGATCGGGGTGTTGTTCGTTAAATGGAAAATATATTTTAGTCAAAAAATTTATTGTACAGCTATTTTTACAATCAGACTTATCCAATATTATACAAACGCGAAAAAGTTTCAATGCAGAAAGATTCCCTTAACATTGAGAATAAAAAGATTGTTACTCAACGTACAGTTTAAACAGTATCAATTAAATATCATTGAATTATTTCCTTCCTAGACATCTAAAAATATAAAGATGACTATGAAAAGCCGTTGTGATCGTCGGAACCAGTCTCTTCTCGATCGATATTCACCGCTTCGGTAGCTGTTTCTGGAGGCGGAGGTATTAGCGAAAGTGCAGTATCACTAGGTACCGGGTGCGTTCCTCTGTGTGTCGGAGATTTAATAACACCTTTGTCGTTTATCTGCGCGGGGCATTCAAAGTGAACACAGTGAAACACCTGAAAAATGCGTAGAAATTATCAGACCTAAACGGAGCTCAGATTATTCCACTGTATAATGTTACTATCGTATTAAAAGTATTCTTCAAATACACTACGGAATAATGACCTCATTGGCTGTATTATGTGTCCCGACAATACGTATAAACACCACAGGGCGAGGTGGCTCGAAGTGTATCGTTTGCCACGACCGACAAGCTTCTCTGGTCTTATCGGCAACCAGAACCCAAGTCCACGAATTTCCAGACACTTCTATGTAGTAAGAGTACGAACGATCGTCGCAATCCCAAAGTAATAATCTAAGTGTCGAGCGAAGAAATGTATTTTTTTTTTAAATATATCATCGGCTTATAAGACACTGTCTTTCAACTTGTAGCGCATACCGCATGGAGTCTATGATATACGGTTGTCCGAGTTGTACTAGAATGGAGCCAGAACCAAGCTGATGACACGTGTATCCGTTATCCCAGTCATAATTCAGAGTATTGCCATTCAGTAAAGCATTTCGAGTTCTAAGATTGAAAGCAAGTGATTGTTCATGAAAGAGGTATAAAATATATTTACGACAATAGCCCACATACCTACAAACGCCTTCGGTGACGGTAGCGCTTCGGTCCATGGTCGCAACATTTCGTGTGGGAACAACAAAACCGTTAAGAAGCTTCTCTGTGTGATTCGTGAAATAAGCTTCGAAGTTCACGACATGGAAAACCTTCGGCAACGAACGTTACGATAAATAAATACGGACAGGCATAAGGTTGAACGTATCTTTAACAAAGATCCGATCGTTTTACCTTGTTTACAGTGTTATGCGTCCCAACGATACGAATATAAAGGACTACTCTCGGCTCGAAGTATAAGTACTGCCAGCTGCGGCAGAAATATTGCGTGTGATCGATAATTCGGATCCAATCTTTCTGGTTCATAGACACCTGTGAAATAGTATAGAATTAATCAGGTAGAACAGTGTAACGTTCGGCACGCTTCTCTTTCACTCACTTCTAAGTAGTAGGAATAGGAGCGCATATCTTTGTCCCAGAGCAGCATCTTGACGTGATTAATGATGCACTGGGTTCCCAATTTAATCAGTATACCGTGTTCCTGCGACTCTGTGATAGTATGCCTTGTATATCTGATGTGAAGAAGACCGTTTAATTTAAACGAATAATCCGGAGAATGCGTTCAATAATTTACCCTCGTTCCATATCGTAATTGTTCGTGTCTCCGTCCAAGAGGTAACTGCGCATTTCGCCCTGCAAAACTTGAGCGCCGTGCATGGGATGGGCGACATTCTCGTCGACCACCAACAGACCACGATAATTAAGTTCCGAATCTCGAATTTGTGTTCTCGCAGCTATCGCGTCTAAGATCGCTTCGGGAGAAACCAATTTCGTTGATCGAACGGTATGTAAAAGATCCGTAATAGAGATCAAGCTTAATCGTACCTTATCTATAAAAATCGAGTGCGTTAGTTTGAACGTTAGAGAAAGATACGGTCTTTCGCATCTCCTTACCTAAAACACTTTTACCGTCGACCTCGGGATTCGCGTTTATCCATGCTCGCACGGCTAAATAGATATCGATCTCTTCTGCGTAAAATGAATCTCTTACAATAAGTTCATTCAAAGCAGCGGCGCTTAATTGTAAAAAGCTCTCATGCAGAATCACTTGGCAAGCGTGTTTGTCCATATACTCATGACAAACCTAGAATAGATTAATTCCTCTATTTTCAAACATTCTTTTGGACGCCACTGTGACATCATGCTCATACCCTGGTAAGAAAGTCTAGTTGGTAAAGAAGCGCCGCATCAAGTATGGGGCAAACATTTTTTATATCTAGTATTTCTTTCAGATAATCTGATATAGAACTTTCCAGCTCTGAGAACCCATAGAGATGCGCTAATCCAAGAATATCCAAAACCACCTACGCGAAAAGGCAATTTATAAAACGATCAACGACAACGATCGAATCGGTTAATAGAATAAAGAAATACCTCTTCGCGTCTATCGGTAAGAGACATACGTCCTGTATATATGTACTCTAGTAAACCTTTGAAAGCGGCTAGATTGGCGTCTTTCAGCTCGATCTCGCTTTGCGTCGATTCTTTCAATCCCCCGAACAGCAGGGCTCTGAAATATTGGCTACGCGCGGCTAATATTATTTTGTGCCCGTTAAATCTTTGACCGCCAACGATCAAAGTCACGTCCGAACAATCATCCGAGAGGTAGAGAGCGCCGATGTCCTCGGAAAGATGATTAATATGTTCAATGTCACCAGGAGGATTTAACCGGTGATGAGAACTCATTTTTTCCTTATCTTCTAATTTGTTCGATTCGAGCTTCTCTTACTTCCTTATTGTCCTTGTTTTATGTACTTCGAGGAGATCCTTTTACCGATAATAATACAAAGCATTGTTGACGTCGAATGACATCAATCGCAACATATCCTAATATACCTAAGAACACTTCTCTGCCGACATTTCTCCATTTACACCGATTATCGTGTGAAACTGTAATTCTTCTAGATTACTGCTGGAGACGGAAAGGGATGGTTAATCTTAACGTTCGCTCGTTGCTTTTCAGTTTCACTCGTATCCGAAACTTGTTCCCCGATTTCACTTATAAGTTGACACACTTAATAGCGCCACTTTTTACTAACGACAACTTACAAAAACTTGAGCAGAACTTAAAACAAACCACTGAGACGCGAAAATCAGGATGTATCCCAATTTGCAAATTCATTATTTCGCATTCTGTGAATCTCGCATTGCCTCACATCCACATATCCGTACGTACCACATACGTACATGTCATGTACATTATGCATTTGTACATACCTTCGCTTCGTCTGATCAATGTGTATAATCATATATAAATATCATAGAATCACAGAAATAAAGAGAGACGCGCATCGTGCTGCATCATGCTACCGCGTAAAGATCGTAAAGATGCATGATCTCGTGGGGATTTTTATTGGAACGCCAGTTTTTTTAACTTTTCTTTTTATTCAGGCATTTTTTTCTGGTTAAAAATGTTAATTTTTCATATTTTATTTAATTGAAATAAAAGCACATGTTTTTGCCCCAAATACGGTGCCCTGTGATTCTTTTTTAATAGCGTTCCATAAAATCCCTAGCGCTCCGGTTCTTTCTGAAAAAGGAAAATCAGGTTAGGCTTAACAGGTACAGAGGGAGCGCTGAGGGGGCACATTATTGTACAAACCTGTCCATTTTAGAGACTTCACTTTAAAAAAATATGAAAACGTTTCAAAAGTGTTCATTTTGCTATTTTTTTTTTTATAAAATTAGAAGCTTTTATCATATAATCAACGATCATAATTATCAATTTATTCACTTCTGTAAAGTAGATACATATATATTAATTAATTAAAAAATCCTTTGATAAATTTTCTGCTCGTTTCCAATAATTCCATAACGAATAAATTTCGGTCCATTTTAAAAGTCATCTGGAGGTTATTCAGTGCCATCAAACTGCACTAACCTACTCCCTTCATGCTCACCCGTAGTCTTTCCTTCTTTGCTGAGTTTATTTTAATCGAGTGATTGCTTGGCAGTTCCCTAGATTCTATATCAAAACCGAAGGGATCGATGGAACTTTGTTTCCATCCATCTCTTTGGTTTAGTAGGCTAAGGGTTTCATGTATGTAAGTACAGGGAGATCGATGACCATCGGCGTCCGCAGGGGGGAGGGGGAGGGGGTACTACCCCCATACTATGCATGGTAGAATGTAAGAATAAAATATGTAACTTGAAATGTGGTTCGTTTGTTCCTACCGGATCCCAGAACACGAGTATACATAAGTGTTAAGATAGAAGGATAAATGGAACTATAAAGTGCAAGTTGGAAACTTTCAGCTAGCTACTGGAACTGATGGATTTTTGACAATTTTTAAAGTCCTCTCTGCTTCAGCACTTTATTGAAATATACCAAGTTACAATTCCTTGGCGAGGTATTCCACGTTACATCATGAAAGTATGTCTTCCGCAAATAAAGATGTTGTTTATATAAATTTTCATGTTAAATAAATTTGTTTTGCGTTAAATAAACTGGAATAGAACAAAAAGGTTAAAAGTCGTATGTTTTCTTGTTTTGTGGTGATTCTCTCTTCATTCTTTGTGGTTGCATGAAATACGTTTATAAAACGATCTTTAAATTGTTACTCCAACAGAATGATTTGTAAATCGCGGGTTTCGGATGACCTAGTTTTACACGTGTTGAATTCTAATTCCTACCACGCGTAGCGTTACAATCTGTTTGGAGACTTGACCGGTAACGTTGCACGCGACAATAAAATGGTAAGGGTGACACAAACCGGTGACAGAAAAATGCATAGCCCATAGATATGAGGCAAATAAAAGACAGCCTCGGTTTTTGATAGAGCGGCATCGTTCTTTTTTTTCGGAGAACAGTGCAATATGTATAGAACGCACATCTCTTGAGGGAACACTGGAAAGAGAAGACCACATACTTTTTTTTTTCTTTGGTTAGTAAACATTTCACATTTGATTGTGAGCGTCGCTTATGCGATCAGACAACCTCGCTTACCTAGCGTTTAAGACGTAGAATATTCACTACATTTGTACAAGGTAATACTTTTAACGAATAAGTTTAAAAAAAAGGGGAAAAAAAGAAAAATTCATTGGTTGATGGGTCTATCCTATACCTCGTCTGTGCTATCCTATACCCGGTCTGTGGTTTGAATAAACCGTCCCTTCGCTTCCTTTTAGTTTGAATTGTAACCGCCAGTAAAGTTGCGATCGAATTCCCCTATGAATCGATAACGTTGCTAGCGACAGGAAAATGGTAAGGGGGCTCTAAACCTAAAGCCTCGACCTTTCCGATTAAATCTATTCTGTGACAGATGAGGTATCTGGAATTTCTATAGCCCGTCTATGCTAATACCTAATCTGTGCTAAAAGCTTGATTAAACGTGAAATTTGCACGATACACCACACGCAATTCCGAGTATACTGCCAAGCGATTTGCAAGTAATTCCTTGGAAAATAGAGGAAAAATATTAAAACACAATATACACGCTTGTAAAGCTTCACAGCACAAAGTTGAACAGGTTTTATTAAATACATCCTAAACGGCCATCCATTCATAAAATTCTCGCGTATTACCGCCTTCGCCGTAAAGTACAAGTTAAAGTGGCGAAAGCTCGAGTTACCATTCACAATCAGTTAGCGAGTTTTCGTGCGGCGGCATAGTAATTTGGTCGTGAGAACTTGTTGCGCCGATTACGGTCATTCCACCGACATCTGGAAGCGATTTCCGTGCCGTAAAATCTTGCAGCCTACCTGCTGACCGTACCGGATCCATGCGGATCATTAAAAATACGACCGTAACGAGAGGTTACGAACCACCGTGTCGCCACCACCGTACACTCACCTACCTACACCAACAAGCTACATACATAACATCCACCACGAGAACCAAGCACGTTGGAAAAAGAAGATAAAGATCTCAACGCTAATTTCAGCTGATAGACTGTTTTGTTCAACGTGCAAAATACAGAGTGGCCTTAAAAATCTACAGTGGACAAAAAATTACGCTTAAACTCGCGTGTGTAGCAGTGGCTGCGGTGCGCAGGAGCACGAAGAAGAAAGGCGAGAGGAGAGAGCCGCTGAATCGGAGAGAGCCTTGCGTGTGTGCGTAAGTAAGTTTTAGGAGGGGATACTAGGCGTGGCATCCGGGACCAACCAGCCGACCAATCACAGCGAGGGGCGTTACCCAGCTGTATAACAATGCTTCCCCGTAACGCATAGTTTAGTGGTTATCACAACCGCCGTCGAATGAATTTTCCTTCTACAAACCTTTATTTTCTCGCGAGGGAAATAATTACACAGAAAGTAAAAGAGGCGATCGAGGCCTGGAAGCGGTGACTGTACGAAATAGAAGACGAGCTGCTGCAAAGGAGAGAAATCAGGCTGCTTCCATATCGCCCTCGTCGAGTTGAGAGTGGGGCTTAAGTACCGCCTACGTTAGAAATCATTGACACAGGCGCAACTCGCGAGCTTATGCGGCCGCGTTTGTGTCACGGGAGCTTTTCCAGGATCGCGATCCAGGGGGGGAGAGAGAGAGAGGAGAGAAAGAGAAAGATGGAAGAAAGGGTAGCAGGTTGGAGGAGCGTTGGTCCACGCTCGGTGGGGAGTCCAGCGTCGTGCACCGTGCACCGTGCATCCAGTTCTATACCTAAATGCGTACGGCACTGTTTTAATAGTACACACGTGCAGCCACGGGCCAATGAATTGATCCAGCGAGGAGAATCTCTCCCTGGATAAGAAAGAAAGAAGGGGGGCATCACCGCCCCCACGGGGGCCCGACTACGCGCGTACTTTCGATCGCGGACCTACGGTGGCCAAAGGTCATCCCGATACGCGAACGCGAAAGTACCTAATGACTCGTTGGATGAGAACAGTGTGGTTATCGGTTGACGGGAATCCCTACGCAGAGTGTTTCGCGCTTGCAGGTCGAGTCCCGTCGGGGACGGCCGTGAAGTGCGCGCAAGGAAAGTGGAATATCGACGTTTGAGATACTATGTGAATAATTCTGAACATTAGGTAGGTACCTATGTCCGTTCTGCGAGGCAACGGCGTTAGGGTAATTTGTTTTCTTTTTATCTCGGACCGAGATCTCTCGCTGGATATTAACGAACTTGTTAATCTCGAGGGATAATGAGATTTCTGCTGCGCCGCGGGGAACCACGTAGCGGGCAGGCGAGATTAAAGCCGCGAATGACAATGATAATGTAATCGATGGGATCCCGTGAACGTTCCGAGTGTGTCAAGTACCGACGCGACGGCTTGATAAAAGTGTGCGTCTCCTGGGAAGCTCCTGCCGCCGAAATCACTTTCGCGCCGAGGGAGACTAATTGGTCCTCTCCCCCCCCCCCCCACCCCGGGTGAAATGCCGGCGAGCGGCGAGGGCATGAATTTGGCCGAAGGTTCGTAAAACAACGCACCTCACACGTTCCGCCACTTAAATCGCTGGGGGATTTCAAGAGATGTACGTGGTTTCGGAAACAGACTGACTTCGTCACTGTCGGTGGAACGCCGGGTCGTTCGATCAGTGCGCCAGATTTAAGGGGAATACCACTGTGACGGCCGGAAAAGTAAGGCATTTTTAAGATTTTTTTCAGGCATAATTTACAGTTTTCATGGAAAATTTTTATCGCCTACCTTTAGTACGCTGTCTTAAGAGGTTATACAATAAAAATAAATAGAAAAACATGCATAAATTTGAATATATTAATTAATCTTCTAGACCCGTCCACGCGAGGTGGTCGAATCTGTAATTATGGAACAGCAGGTCCGAAATCAAATTTCATTTTTTTTTTTATAAACTATATGAGTATAGATTCTGTTGCACGAACCGATTTCTTAAACAAATTATTTTTGTAAAAATGGTGCGCTTTGGAAGAAAAGTTTCGAAAATCCGCGAATAAGATGGACAGTTTTTCGAGCGTATTTCAAAAAGTTTGTTTTCAATAAAAAAATCGGAAACTACACTCATATAAGTGTTATAAAAAAAAAATGAAATTTGATTTCGGACCAGCTGTTTCATAGTTACAGATTCGAGCAGCTCGCGTGGAGGGGTCTAGAAGATTAATTAATATATTCAAATTTATGGCTGTTTTTCTATTTATTTTTTTTGTATAATCTCTTAAGACAGCGTACTAAAGGTAGGTGATAAAAATTTTCTATGAAAACTGTAAATTAGTCCCGAATAAAATTCTTAAAAATGTCTTACTTTTCCTTAAGTTCCCCCTTAACCCGAGATTGCACTTTTCAAAATTTCGATACGTATCTTTCGAAGGAGCGGCGTGCGAAAAAGGGCCCACTGAATCATCCCCAATCGCGTGCAATCTACGTTTCAACCACTGGGTTATAGACGGAATAATTTACACGGGCAGGTTGTAATTCGAAGCGATAGGCGGGATGCCGGCAAATTGTTCGTTCTATGCTCGTCGAATGTATCGGAATATTACGTTACGGTACCCGCATGGTGTTCGGGGCGAGGCAACAGTCATGTTCTCACCCTTTCCTCGAAAAGTTCCTTGAGAAGCAGCACTCGATACGATTCCATCTTCCCCTCATCTGTATAAATTCATCGTTTCCCGATGAAAAGACAAGCTTCACATTAACATCCCCGTTTATCCGATTTACGAGCCAACGCTGAGAGGTGAATAAAAATCTGTCGCTTAGGCGTGCGTATCGATGAATCGCGAAAGCAGCACACGTCACAGCCGGGCGTGTCGTTTTTCACGGTTAAGTATCCCAGAGGCCTCCTTTCGAAAACATTGCCGCCTGCTCGAGCGGCGAAAGGGGTTGGAATCCCTCCAGTCTCCCTCTAAACGAGAACGGATCATCGCCTATTTTAAAGTAAATAGAAGCGCGTGTTACGTGCCGCGGCGGCCGTGAACGGGCGGGCGTGCCGTTTCCTCCAGTCATTTGTAGGTAGAAAAATGTCCGGTGCCCTGGAACGTCATCTCCCACGAGAAGACTTATGTCCCCGAGCAGCTGTCTCGCGACAGCCGTGAGTCTCTGCTGCCCCGTTTTTCCCTAACGCGGCCCTGCTTTCAAACACTCGCAGTGTGCTTTCGAAATCTTTTTTTTCGGCTGGGTCACGCACCATTCATAACACGTAGATTCGTGGGATTAGATCCGCGTGATTTTACTTCACTCTTTTCTGCCGGCGGTGAACAATTTGGGGAGAGAATTTTACTAAGTAATGTTAAGTTGTAGGTACTCGTGGCTCTGTAGTTTGGCCGTTTCGAAAGCGTAGACTGAGTAGCAGTGTTGCTTTTAATTCGGGTAACTTGAAAATCAAACCTTTCAGGCAGCTAATAATAGTGCACTGTTGCAAGACTTATAGTAATAATGGTAGCAACTGCTTTCGTGTAGAGCATACAACATCCTGGCACGTGCGTAAACAGTTCTTAGACGGTCTCTCCAACGGTCTACCCCGAAAACGCGATGTGTTGGAAAATATTCTGGAATTCTTTGGGTAAGGATTCATTGTTGGGGAAGGTGGGGCAAGACGGGGTAGTTAAGGTTTGATGATGAATAAAGCACAGATTTTCATAATCATTCTTTGGTAATAGGCTTTCAGTTTAACTGTGAATCAACCTAAGTTTTACAGGTTTCAATAGAATAAATAAAAAAATTGAGAAAAATACTTGGGGCAAGATGGGGTACAAATTAAAAAACAGTATAAATAAAGTATATATATATACAAAGTAATTACTTATTGGGTTGACAGAGGAGGCACATATGTATGGCTTCGTCGTCCTCATCTCCTACATCAACACAGGAGAAATGAGCTCATTTGCCACATATTTGGCAGGTTATCCACCTTTCCGCAAGGGAATCAGTTCTTTTGGGCTAATTAATAGAAAAGAAGTATCATTTTCCTCGGTCCGTCTTCCGTCTCAAGTTTCTAACCATCCTGGAACAATGAGAAACTTTGATTTTTATTTCTAGATTTCTGAGGGGCATGGTGGGGTTACTTTCATTTTCATTACCCCATCAAACCCCTTCTCGTCTCACGACAATCGTACGAACACTCCCCGAAATATTATTTACTGTGGGGTGAGATGGTCATAGTTTCGTTTAGAGTCAGCTACAGCCAACCTATTTGAAATAAAGCAACGAAATTGATGTAGAACAAAACTTCAATCCTTTGTCTACATGTCCGTTAATACCAATAAACGAAAAATTATTATTTAATATACCAGCTTTACAAATGAAAAAAGTGTCATTGCCCATATCTCCGTTAATGTCCGGGAAAGATGGTCACATCTTCCTTTCAGGCTAACAAGTTGTAGTCCTTAACTGGTTATCTCAGATTTTTTCTAGTTTTCGTCCACCATCGATTTGCCCGCTTAAAACTTCGTTGGGCTCTTGCTGTGAGTCTTCTAATCCGCATGTATGACGCACAGTGTCGAACTCTGTGCAAATTTCACGGTCCCGATAGCTCAATTTTGATTAGGGCGTTTGTATCACGAGATACGCGGGGATCCCCGTCTTGCCCCACCTTCCCCTATCCAAAATTTACTCTGATTCATACTACTTAGGTACCTATCAGATATTCACAGTACAGAAATGTCTGATTGCTTTCCGCCAGAAAATGTTTCCTCCCGTCGCAGAAAACGAAAACTCTTTCCGACGCCGTCAAGGGAATAATGTAATCCCTCGCTTGCCGCGGTGTCCCCCGCTCTAAAATTAAACGCGCGCCAAAAATTTATTTAGTCTCGCGTTGCTGCACTCGTATCGGAAACAAATCAAATTTGTCGACGTCGTAAAATCACGCCTTGGCCGTTCAACGCCCGGTGGGTGCCGAGAGAGAGAGAGAGAGAGAGAGAGAGAGAGCAAATACGGAGGCCCATAAACCTAATCTCCTTCCTACACAAATCACCCCCGCGGAGGGGTTACTCCGCGAGCTTTTCTTCGGCGACGTCCGATTTCTCGTGGTTTCGAGAAGCCACTTCACGCCGCGCGTCGTCACCGTGGTTTCGTGTGACGAGAACGCACAAAGCTGCTCTCTGTTCCGACTCCCATTTAACCGTCGCCTTCGAAACGGTCCGATCTTTCGATTTTACGAGCTCCGAAGTGAGGCCCCGCGCCCCCGCCGTTGTTTCGAAAGGAAACGAAGGCGCGAACTCCGGTAAAACGATCGCTATCGGATCCCCCGAGATGGATTTCCGCAAATGTCCAGCGGCGGTCGGGATCACAGAGGCCGCGAAGCATCCAGCTGTGACACGGTCGCTTTAGTGGCCGGATAGGTGAAGACGACATAAGCGTTTCGACATGTGTAGAAACACGACATCCGATACTTCCTCGCCAGGACCTCCTACTGCTAGCTGGTTAGGTAGCTGGTAGGTGGTTCATCCGATTCAGATTTACGACGGGATCGTTTAGACTTGGAACGAGAGCATCGCGGTCGTTCCTCCACCGGGCGCAACAAGTAAATAAATCTTTGCGCTAACTAGCCGCAAGCTCGTTTGTCCAACCGGTCGTTTATCCCGCAATTCAATGCCTTCGCGAATTTTATTCCTGCGCTCACGAAATCGAGGTATCTGAAATAATGGTGTTCTGATTAGGGTGCGGCTAATAGTCCCGTTTTTCGTATAAACTTATGTAAAATTTAGTATTAACAATCTAGAGATATCCGGTGTTATTTTATAAAAATTATAATTATTAGGTTTTACGTTTACGAAGTTCGTTTGGTGATACTGTTATTTTTTGTTCAGTTATACCATAAAATCAGAGGTAGATTTAACGGCGGGCGCGTCCGGGCCCCGACTTCTGAGGGGCCCCACAAAAACCAACTTTCCACTTTTTTTTTAATGACACTTTTTTATTGAAATTAAAACATTATGAGTACATAATCTGTTTATGTGTTTAAAAATATGGTTAACGTGATTTTATTTTTCCTGTCTTTCCCTTTTTTGTAAGGGGCCCAATGTTTTCTTTTGCGCCCGGGGCCTCAACCGACCTTAATCCGCCTCTGCATAAAATGTTCGTCAATTCAAAACGGACTTGTTGCCCCATGTGCGGGGCAAAAAGTTTGCCTTGCTAGTCGCCAGTAGGTACTTGATTTTTTCTTTGACGTGTTCCTTACTTGTTTCGCGTAAACAAATTAAATATCAATAAATCCGTAGTTGTGTTCACTCATAAATAATTTTGCTTTATCCTTTGTTAATTTTCCCTGAATAATTATGTGAGTGGTCTCTGCCAACGACGAACAGTCTCTGCTTTCTCCCGGCACCTCGGGAGTCCGGAGAGGTGGTCAGATGTCATGAATTAAGTTTGCAACCCGATTTACAGTAAATATCGTCTTAAAGCAAATATCGACCAGATAATTTTTCTGAATCAGCATAAAATTCTGAACATATAGGTTCCTTCTGATAAAATAAGTAATTTCTATATAAGTTTTAATAGGTCGACCGCGTCTCCCGGATTTACCCTAACTCAAAGCTTCCAACACTTTTTTACCACAAAATACACTAAAATATCCTGCTAAGTACTGTTTCCAATGAACCACTGTTTAAGAATAAGAGTTTATCAATTTTTCTAGAAAAAATTGCCAAAGAAGCATAGGGTGTATGTACCAGTAAATGAACACGTACCAGTGAATGAACATTTTTTATTAAAATGAGAAAAATAAGTTATTAAAGTTAGCAACTAATTAATTAGAGACATCTTTTCAGTTCTTGCTTCATATCCAAACAATTTTTGCAGCACGTGGAATCAATCGCGCTGCAAATATAATTTTATAATAGTGTTCACTCATTAGCCTCAACTGTTCATTTACTGGTGCGTTTACCCTGTACCAGTAAATGAACACGTACCAGTGAATGAACATTTTTTATTAAAATGAGTAAAATAAGTTATTACAGTAAGCAACTAATTAATTAGAGACATCTTTTCAGTTCTTGCTTCGTATCCAAACAATTTTTGCAGCACGTGGAATGAATCGCGCTGCCAATATAATTTTATAATAGCGATCACTCATTAGCCTCAACTGTTCATTTACTGGTGCGTTTACCCTGTACCAGTAAATGAACACGTACCAGTGAATGAACATTCTTTATTAAAATGAGTAAAATAAGTTATTACAGTAAGCAACTAATTAATTAGAGACATCTTTTCAGTTCTTGCTTCATATCCAAACAATTTTTGCAGCACGTGGAATCAATCGCGCTGCAAATATAATTTTATAATAGCGTTCACTCATTAGCCTCAACTGTTCATTTACTGGTGCGTTTACTCTATGGTTCTGACCATTCGTCACTTTTCATTGGTGAGTTGCTTGAAAGCAAGGAGGCTGATAGTGCTGATACACTCGAGGTCGATACGAGGTGATACACTAATGACTAATCGTTGAGAGAGGCGCCCGCTGTCAGGAAATTCCTCTTTGTCTCGCGCGGGCCGGAGTTCAGGGCGTCCCTCGAGCTTTCGTCTCCCGAGGACGGAGAGACAGCGAGACGCCTAGCCTCCCTTCTCGTGCATGTAAATCCCACATGACCGAAACGGAGGCCGATGGTGGGGGGATATGTAACACCGGGTTCCCGACTCCCGATTCGAACTTCAGTTTTGCTTACGACGACCTTAAGTCCCGCCGCCTCTTGTCCTCTGACCGAACACTGGCCCAGCGAAAGCTCGCGGCACGGGGCTTGACGGGAACATGTGCCACTGTTCGTTCGCCACGTGAGGATACGGATACACGCGCGATAGGACTCATCATGAAGCGTGAGTGGATCTTATTTCTAACTTCGCGGCATCCCTGCTGTTACTCGTCGGCAACGGGCTCGACCGACGGCTTCCAATAATCCGTGCGAAATAAAGCTCGCCGGCGTCGGTCGCAGGCTGGCTCGGTGGAACGAGAGAGAAATCGTTAAATAAAAGCGACCGTGAAGCCGAGGGCCGAATAATAAAAAGAGCAAGAGCCGCGTGTCGGGTCGTCACGGCACCAGGCAACGAGCCATCGGGACTTACGGCCACGCGAGATTCGTGAAATTTCGTCGGGGGCCCCGTTCTTGATTCGCAACGGCGCGGCGACGACGTCGCGTCGCGGGCCGAGCTTCTCGAGAAAATTAACTGCGCCTTATTTCGTCGGGGATGAATAAACGCGCGGCTTGGGTGTTCGCGACTACCATCGGACTTGCTGAAAGTGTTCTACGTGACGTTTGAAGTTTCCCTGCTGGTGGGACTGATCTGTTTTTGGTTTTAAATAAATCTTCTCGAATTTTTCACCGCTTTGCAAATTCAAGGAGGGCAGTTGGCCCGCGAAGATTCAGATTCAGCGATATTCGGCTAGCTGTTAGGTAACGGCCACCGCCGTTGCACTCATTTGCATATTTTTATTGCGCGTGTAGTTGATGCTTGCGGTATATGCTTGCCTGATTACGGTAGAGGATGCCTCGTCAGCATAACAGACATCCTTGTTATCGGACAGGCGTCCAAGGTTACGCCGTTGCTGCCTAACTCCGCAACGATCTGTTCCTCCTCCCACCATTTCGCCGTGGATACTTTAATCCCCGTGTTTCTCGAATTTTTGCGACAGAAATCTTCTCTCTACCCTTCAATTTTGTATTTAGAGAACCGGGAATAGTGTAGTCCGGAGTGTTCGATCGACTCGAGTAAAAAGCATGCGTGAGTAAAGTATTCGTGTTACCCTGGCCCGAAAAAAAACGCACGCGCGTGGATCGATGCGTTTATAACCGATTTCCGTGTTACGAAACTTGGAAATTTCGTATTCGCGTGCATGGCGAAATATCGCCGTTGCCGTTTTCTCGCTCCTCTAGTCCTCTCTACGGTAAAATCGCGACCGTCAGTGCGAGTCGTGGCGTTTACTACCGAGTCGAATGGCAAAAGTAAGGAAAGGTAGGTGGAGTCGAAGGGAGAAAAAACTCTTGCTCTGACTCCACTTCGTTGGCACATCCCGTTGAAATCAAAAAAGCAAAATTCATTTCGAATATAATTGTTGAACGAATCCTACTTCTAGGGAAAGGATCCAATTACTGTCACCTCAAACTATAGTATACTAGCTTTACAACTCGGCTTCGCCTGAAATTTAGAATCTGATTTTATAAAGAAATTATTTATTTATTTTTTTTGTGACCCCAGTGTTTACCGTTTAAAAGTTTTTAGGCGACAGACGAACACACAAACACTTTCTGCTTTATATATTAAGATAATCTATAGTACAGTTTATAGGCTGACAACGTTTATTTATTCGTTATTTATAGTAATTATTCGAAGTAAAATTATTCGAAGGCTGACAACGTTTATTTATTCGTTATTTATAGTAATTATTCGGAGTAAAATAGCTTAAGGTGACAGTAATTGGGTCCTTTACCATATATACGATAGAAGAAACACGAAAAGGGAGGAAGGAAATGAATTATCGAATCTTCCGCTTGATGGGTAGATGATTCCAAACCGTGAACATTGTGTTCGCTGAGCCACGCGCGTGGAGAAAGCAATCAAGACGGATATGCACGTGAGAAGCGGCAGGATTACACGGATTCGACAAGCCATCTGGGCTTGTAACATTCAATAGCTGTTTTTGTTAAATTCGAGTTTGAAAACACCTGCAAATCTTTCGACTTTCAACATCCTTTGTGTGAAAACGGTAACAGTTATTCGGTAGCTCGTTGCGTCAAATTATTCCACGAACCCTCGCGAACACAGCGGTATATTATTACATTATGAACATTTAAGGACACCCGAAATGCACCCATTACTAAGTATTATTGAGCAACTAAAATCGACGGTTTCTTGTCGGTTGGATTGCTTAGATACCAAATAATCACCATACTGGAACTTTTCACAGTTTTTTATGTACGCTTTTACAAGTAATGTAAAATAAAAAAAATCAGAATGTTGAAAATTATTCAATTTATTTGACGCTAAAGATGGTCCCGAGTAGCGCGCAGCTGTAATCAGTGTACATAGTCCCAGGTGAACCAATCATCTAAAAGCAAAATGCTTTGGGGCGAGTAATTTCTACACTAATAGTTATCGTGTGAAATTTTGCTGGGCGAATTTAAACAAAAATTGTAAAAGTTACACGCGAATCAATTTTTTCCCCACATTTTTAGGGGAAAAAACGTCTTTAATTAGTTATAAAACATTTTACAAACATCCAATGTTGATGCGCAAATTCCACACTATAGAGAAAGAAATTCTACGGCTCCACTTAAAATTTGAAGTGAAAATATTCATTGGTTCAAGAGTTATGATGCACACCGTTTCTGAAAATTGGTGTTTCAAGAAAACCGGCGTCAAAGTTAAGTGCGAGGCGTTACCGTTAAGGAACTAGTTTCTGATCAGTTTAGAGGGTTTCCCGCTTTAATATTTATTTTTAACCTAATAAAACATTAAACCATAGACTTTTTTTATACTAAAAGTTGAATTAATGTTTAAACTTCAAGGAAAAATTTTAAAAAGTTGAAAATAAGTATATAATTTAATTATTTATAAGGTATGAAACAATAAGGTGACTAGGAACTAGTTTTTGATCATCTAAAATTAACAATACTAACTGCTTTCACAGACAACACCTATATTTTTGAATTATCAGTTTTTATGTTAGTAATTATTTCAAGCAATTATTTATTGACATAAACTCAAAAGAACGATTTATTTCATGAACTGATAAAAAATTAGTGCCTGATCAAGAACTAGTTCCTTAACGGTACACTCAGTAACGTTCAGCGCTGTAATTTCCGTAATTATTCGAATTTCCACCTGAAACTTTTTTGTAAATGTTCACAAACGATGACACTTACAGAATTAATAATAAAAAAATCGATTCTTCGATATTCCAATAGTCCTATACCCCCTTAAGGGTTTTAGCGCGGCCTCGTGGTTTCGAAGAAACGCTGAGCGAGCTCTCACCTCCTCCGCGCTCTGATGTATATCCCTGGGTGAAAGGGCAAACGCGTGGAGGTGATAATAAGCCGTAAAGACTGTGAGACGCATCGTGAATGCGTGAAGCGTTCGTTCCATCTGGCCGCGGGAACGACCCTACCTATGTCGAGCATCGGCCAATCATCCAAATGGCAATATTTTAGCGAAATCATTGCCGGGGATGGTGTCGCCGATACGTTTCACGAATTCATTTCTCTGAAACGTGGCGAGGCAACCTCTCCGAAGAAGGATCTTTAGGTAGGTGTAGGTACTCGTTGAGAAATAATCGCCGCCTCGATTGTCACTAAATTTCTCCACCTTCAAGGATTCTGCCGACGAGGAATTATGTATCGACGGTGATTTATATGATGCCATTCCCGAGGCTGCTTCACAAATATTTGTAGTAAACACTTCCTTCCCGTTATCCCGGGGTTTCTCTGCTCTGATTTGTGTGCACGATCTGTATCAGTCCCTGTATCATAATTTCTGCGATCTCCGGGATGGGATTGGAGGGTAATATAATAGATCGCAGGCATCCGTGTTCTTTCGATGTTTGTTTCCCGCGAATATTGAGGGATGTTCGTGAGCATGGATTATAACGTAATTAAACACGAGTGCTGGAGGTGCGAGCTATAGGGGAGAGTCGTACAGTACCTATCGACCAAAACTAGATCTCGCTTCTAATGTTAGTTATTATTATTATTTCGTCTTTATTACTCGTCAAACAAAAATAGAAAAGAGAGAAAAAAATAATGATGTAGTACATGAAGAGAAAAGTAAAGGCGTGGCTGCAATAAAAACTGTTAATAAGCCTAACCACACTGTTAGTTAACTGCACTGTCGATGGAGAAATAAATACACAGATTCCTCTAAATAAATTACAAAGCCGCCACATTTATTAATTTTAATGATTATTTTTTTTTTATAAGGGGAAGTCCTTAAATTACGTAAGGGTAATTTTAGCGATTTCTTACCCCCTCCCTTTCCAGGTATACGAATTCGTAAGATTTGATATTGCAAACTACTTCTCACTTAATATTTTTTACATTGAATTTTTTCAGTTATTAAATTTCTTTCAAAGGTTTATATAATTCATTTAACTCGGTTTCGGGAAATTGCTTAAATAAAAGTTTCATTCTATTTCCAAAGATTCTTACTAACATTATTAATCGCTTAGACCTTACTTTTTTATTCAAGCGTATTATTAATCTTTATGATTAAATTTTAGAAAAACGATTTGTCCCCTCTTATGAAGCACTATTCGCACTACAAATTACTTGTTCGAAATTCGATTTTTACCAACAGTAGCCCAAGTCACGGTAAAAAAAAATTAAAATTGCCGGTACTGTATGACTCTCCGCTATGCAGAATTTATCTTCGACCTGCCTAAACTCAGCGCGTCTAGGGTTTCGTTTAAAATACAGCCCCGCGATACGTTATTCGCAACGCGGACCACCGGTGACCAAGGACCCGAGTCAACAGCGCAGTACCAACACCAAGAAGAAAGAGAAGAGAAACAGTGATCCATAAAAGGCGTGACGTCAAGGAATTACTGGACCCGAAACTCGGGTCAGCTGGGCGAAAGCCAAGGGTGTAAAATAATGGCGCGTTAGCCTCGTGTCTAATCGAGAAATCGACAACGCCTAAGATTACGTCCTACATATTCCCGACGCATCTTTCTCGGCAGTGTCGGGGATTCCTCTCGAAATTGGAATGCGTTTAAGCGTAGCCACACACCTGCGCAATACACTTACCGAGGTAAACAGGCACTAGTGAAACGTCGATCGTCGGACAGAGGATTGTAAATTTCCATGGAGCCAGGCATGGCCGAAGAATGTTTTCCCTCACCGCGACGATGCAGCTGGCCTATGCAGCGGCGAGCGCAACGCGGAGAGGTATGTAGGATGTTATACTTTGCCGGAGGACGACAGAGTGACGTCATTCGACGCAGTGTACGTGTCCAAGTGGAAAACACGGCCGACACCAATTATCCATTTTTGCACGGAATTATCGCCAGCGGCCGAGATAACGGTGTCCATGCCCGCGTGGCGCGCGAATCGTTTACCAAGATTACGTGCCAATTAGACGGGGGACGAGAGTCAGAAGCTGGTGGATCCGCGTGCAGTAGCTCCCGCGATGGCCTTGCCCAGGTATCGGCAACTGGCCCCCCTCAAACATCTGTCGGATACGCAACCTGTACGAAAATATTTACTCGTTCTTGACACTCTTCGGCGCGATATCGCTGGACGCTGGTTGCAACAGAAGCGACACGTGCGAAATCGCTGCGAGCCGAAGGGAAGGGTATTTGTTGAATCGGTACCGACGCCCACCGAAGGTACCGAAGATAGTGTACAGGCACCAGTAGTCGACCGTGTATCAGTAGTCGACCACTTTCAGAAAAACATGAAAAGTTTTAGTTCTCTAAAGCTGGGTTTACATTAGTCCAGTCGCTGGATCCAGTGAGTGGTTCGACTGGAAATCACGTCGACGTCTACATTATTCCAGTCGCTGGATCCAGCGAGTGGTTCCACTGGAAACCAGTCGATGTCTTGAGTATTCCAGTCGTTTCTGAACCGTTGAAAGTGGGTAGAGTGTAATAATAATGGATTCACGCAAAAGGATAAAAAAACATATGAAACTTGCTTTAATGTTAATTTGTGAAGAAGTTATTGATACAGTTGATGAAGAAATGAAGAAAAAAAAGCGAATTTGAATGCGAAACTGGATAAGCAAACAAGTGTATGCTGTACTATGGTTCAGGCGGCACTAGACTGAGCCGTCTAGACCAGTCCAGCAAGGTTGGAATGTTGTGTTCTCGAAAAGTAGACTTTGGATCCAGTCGAAATCTACTGGAATGACAGCACTGTACTGGAATGAACACACTGTTTACATTATTCCAGTTCTGATCCAGTACTGTACTGGATCACTGGACTGGACTAATGTAAACCCAGCTTAACTGCACTTCGTTCAAAAGATCGTCACTTCCAAAAACCTTATTTTTCATGTTTCTCTGAAAGTGGTCGACTACTGATACATGGTCGACTATTGGTGCCTTTACCCTACTGAGCTTTCTACCTAAACAGTGGTAGCTAGCCAGACTTCCACCATCCACGACCCCCGGATATTCAGATTAATTGCAGCCGCTAAGCAGCAAGATCCCATTAACAGGCACGTCCCGGGATGAGAAGAAAAATAAAAGAATCCGCATCAGCATACGTCCCCGATTGTCATCGGGGCCGGGAGATGACGTCGCGTACGCTGGGTGGCCATTTTAGAGGCATGCCTGGACGATCAGTCACACTTAACGTCAGGGCTGAAGTGACTTAGTTTAGGGCTGTTTAAGGGCGGGCTGTTCGCGGGATGAAAAGCTCGGGGGGCCTCGCCCATTCGAGTCCCGACACGGGGGTGCGAGACAATCTCGCCCTCTCTCTCCTCCATCTCACTCTCTCTCTCCCCCAGCCGTTTCTGCCCCTCTCCATCCGAGGTAGCAGCTAACAAACGAGAGGGGTGAGCCGGTAGCCGACCTTCTTCCCTCGTCCCTCTCGTCTTTTTCCAAAAGCACTCGGAAACTGTGCGTCGTCGTTGGTTTTTTTTTTCTTCCCCCCCGACGTGCACGCGTAACAAGGGTGGCTCCTCAGTCCTCACGCGCGACGTTCGACCTCTCCGAGCGCCGGGAGGGTTGTTAGATCCTTGCGCGTGCAACGGCGAAAGGGGGCAGATTGTCGTTACACTAATTGTTACCCGGTGCGCGTCGCGGTCCGTCAAAATACCCCCGTTTTGCCCGCGCCCCCCTCGCGCACCGGCTCAACCTACGGCTTCCGAGGAACGGCCGATATAAATTCGGCTGCTGCCGTGTTTGTAAGCGCAATCTCTGGCCACCGCACGCGATACTTAACGCCGGTTACGATCCGGCTTCTCGCGTTTCAGCGCCACGATTCCGGCGTCTAAACACCGCTTCGGATTCGTGATCGATAAACGACCCATCAACCGCTCGTGTAAAACTCTTTCCTTCGCGTCAAGGTACCCGGGAATCCCGTACTGTTTACTGTTCGTCGCATCGAAGCGAGGGAAACAAAGAGAGCTAACCCGCGATTCTGCCACACCGCTTTCGACGGACCCTCGGCAAAATTAGAGAGAAACCCTCCCTCCCCGATAGGAAGGACGAAGGCCTCGGCATCGCTGATACTAGGGTGCACTCAGCAGTGGCGAAGCGAGAAGTCGGCGTGTTGCCGTGTTTCTTTTATTAAATAAACGCTCGGCCAACGGAATGAGATCAGCGGGCTTGTAGCGGGAGTGTATCAACGTTGGCTGGAAGACGCAGAGAAATCTGAGGTGGCACGTCTATGGCGAGGGTGTAGGGGGGTGGCGCGGGGGGGTAGGGAAGTGTTGGATTACCTACTGTATATACGTTGCCGGGCTGGCTGGCGGGTGTTGTTTGTTGGGTCCACGAACAACATTGTAAGTAAGTGGAGTACGTGGATGGCCGGGGGTAGACCAGGGTCCGCGGTGGCCGAGCGAGCCACGTGTTGTACCGTCTAAATGTCAGCGTATACGACTACGTAAGAGCGCAGATATGTCTGCGACCGCTGGCTGTTACTCGCTCCCCGCGACCGTACGTGGTCAGCACAATGTAACAGAAACACGGCTCGTAGCGCAATTTAAACGAAGCCGCGATTCTGGGTATCGGTAGCTACCTACACGTGGATTCGCTCGGCGCGCGTGAACGAGTCACTCGACGTGGAGCTCGAGGTGCACGCATCGGAGGTGGAAGATGCATCGGGAACCGATGTCTGTCTAAACTCCTCAGATTTCTAGGGGAGTTTCGAAGAAGCTTTTAACGATAGGTATCTACTGGAGTCAAAAGGGGGGTGGAAATTTCTTTGAACCGCTGGAGAAATTAATTAGGATTAAGGGGGAACACCACTGTGACGACCGGAAAAGTATAAGTCATTTTTAAGAATTTTATTCAGGACTAATTTACAGTTTTCATAGAAAATTTGTATTACTTACCTTTAGTACGCTGTCTTAAGTGTTTATACAAAAAAATAAAATAGAAAAACAGCCATAAATTTGAATATATTAATTAATCTTCTAGACCCCTCCACGCAAGCTGGTAGAATCTGTAACTATGGAACAGCTGGTCCGAAATCAAATTTCATTTTTTTTTTATAACACTTATATGAGTGGAGTTTCCAATTTTTTGATTGAAAACAAACTTTTTGAAATACGCTCGAAAAACTGTCCATCTTATTCGCGGATTTTCGAAACTTTTCTTCCAAAGCGCATCATTTTTACAAAAATAATTTGTTTAAGAAATCGGCACGCGCAACGGAAACTACACTCTTATAGTTTATAAAAAAAAAATGAAATTTGATTTCGGACCTGCTGTTCCATAGTTACAGATTCGACCAGCTCGTGTGAATGCATCTAGAAGATTAATTAATATATTCAAATTTATGGATGTTTTTCTATTTATTTTTTTCGTATAGTCTCTTAAGACAGCGTACTAAAGGTAGGTAATAAAAATTTTCCACGAAAACTATAAATTATGTGTGAAAAAAATTCTTAAAAATCCTCACAGTGATGTTCCCCCTTAAAACAAGCTCTGCGAACCTTGTTGCACGTTCATACCTATTTCAGACGATAGGAGCGCAGGAGACAGGCGGCGTATCTCGTTCGAGAACGGGGGATTAATATCGAGTGTACCCTACAGTTTTTGAGCAAATATGCAAGAGCCAAGCTCGCAGGGAGCAGTGGCAAAGATAATATTTGTTGAGATTTACACGCGTGCCGTACAGACGATATTTCCATACCGGTAACACCGCTGTGTCTTCCACGATCGCGCACACGCGCGAGAATATGTGGAAAATCGCGCAGTTGTGCATATTTAAAATAGCGTCGCATTGTGCCGCGTGAAAATGTTGCGCTTTACGCGCAATCCACAGAGAAGATATAGGGTGGATGTACCAGTAAATGAACACGTACCAGTGAATGAACATTTTTTATTAAAATGAGTAAAATAAGTTATTAAAGTAAGCAATTAATTAATCAGAGACTTCTTTTCATTTCTTGCTTCATATCCAAACAATTTTTGCAGCACGTGGAATCATTCGCGCTGCAAAAATAATTTTATAATAGTGTTCATTCATTAGTCTTAACTGTTCATTTACTGGTGCGTTTACCCTATATACCAACAGTACGCGGGGAAAATAATTCTGCCGATTCGTTCGACCAATTTGCACGGGGGAAACAATAATACGTTCCCAAACGATTCCCAATGCGAATTCCGCGCGTCCTTCTTTCACAAATATTTGAAACCGCGTCTAGCCGAGCTCTGCGAATTAAATCTATTTTTCGCTGATGCAGGCTGACCGGAATTCAAATATAAAACACGCAGCGGATCGTGCATCATCTGGACTGTTTTCATCCCGGGGACACCACCCTCGGAGACGTCGCTACCTCCCTCGGTCGTCGCCGTCCGAGGTCGCGGGGGAGGATCAGACTCCGGGCAATTCTGTTGTTTGTTCTTTTATCGAGGCCCCGCGCATCTCCACCGGCGGCCGTGGCACATTTTTGGCATAAACGTCGCGGTTTATGCTTGGACACGCGGCACGCTAATAATTTAGGCTGTAGTAATGGTCGCGTGACTCGTGGGGTCGACTCGCGACGAACTCGGCGCGTCGATTTGCCTCGAAGCAACCTGGCCTTGCGATACTCGTTCCACCGCATCCTGGGGATCCTCGGTTCCCAAACGAAAGTTACAAGTACACCCTTGCCAGGGACGTTCAGACGACTCGAGCCCCCGAAAACTGACACATCTCCCGTCAACCCCTTTCTATCTTCGTCCACCGAAGACTCGGAAACTCCACTCGCACATTGGCCACGGCAAGGGAAGCCTCACCGGGGAGGCGTAACTACGACCTAGAGCAACGACGAGAAGCCAACCTTCGTTGGGGCCGTTTAAATGCGTGGGCACACTCTCGCCGTCGCGTCGTGAGATCGGTGAATGGATTTTTCTGACGAAGGGGGATGATGAATCGCGCGCCTACCAACCCCCCCTCTCCCTCTTGTCTTTCCGGGCGACGAGGAAAAAGCGTGGCCAGGGGGGTGGTTTATGCGCTCGACGACGAAAATGTAGGTGAGCGGATGTTAAGCCGCGGCGGAGTTGCAGGCTCGCGCGCCCTCGAAAATCCATTGAGACGGTCACGAACGGCGAGGAAACAAGGCGCTTCCCAGACCCCATCGAGCGTCCACGGGGTCCCTCCTCTGCGTGCGAACCGTCATCAGTGGACGGTGCCTCTGGTGTTCGGTGCCTGTGACCCACTATCGCGCTCCTGGATACGCTCCAAACGAAACTGAATCGATTCAGCAGCTCGCCTAACAGATTCCCCGAAGGGCTGATTAATTCTAGGTCGAGCCGCGGGGCATTCAAGCGTCACGATTCGGACGTTTCCACGTTCACAGATCTCTTTCGTCGATATTCCTTTGGAAAACGCGACGCGCGGTGCCGGCGAACGAGCTGGTGGACCCGCGTAGGGGGGAAAAATAGATGCCCCTGTCAGATTCTGCGTGTTAAAACGAGAAGCGTATGCCTATATGCGCCGGAGAAAGCCCGAGCCGTCGAGTGTTTAGAAATTTTTCAGAGTCCGTGAGGATAATTTCTGTAAAGCTTCGACGGTGAGGAATTCCATTGGGGTTTCTTTTCCCGCCGAGGAGGGACGCGAGGAGGCATTGATTGTTTAAAATCAATTCACATCGCGGAAAGCGGACGGGAGTTTTTTACATAACAATAGCTATCCGCTTCCTTGACAGTCGAGTTAACGCACAGTGGTTTGGGACGAAACTCATCACTTCTGAACTAATCAGTTTTCGCTATATGTACCCTGATACTTTTTTGAAGAGAATATAAAAATGCATCGATTGGTGTATTAAAAATATATACAGTTCTATTAAAAAAATTGAGGCGATCTTGATATTTCAGTGAATAAAAAGCTTTTTTATTAATATTTACTTTTGCAATTTGTTGTCAAATGAATACTGACTAACTTTTGTTCGAAACATTTTTTTATCAAATTAATTTTGTCATGTGTATCGAGTTTGATTGCTATTTTAAAACTGAAGACAGCATCCAGGGTGGGAAATTAATGGTAGATGTCGTATAAACAATTGGAAGAAGCATATTGGATGTGTAGATTAACTTAAGTGCCTTATGCCTTCGCGGGACGCGCGAGAGTGTCTTAATAATGATTTTGGCAATCTTTTCTGTTATGTGCAAACTCGAGCATTTGAAATTAACGTTAATATAAAGTTTAATAATCCCAGTATTAAATTAATATACAAAAAATCACGGAGGTATTTTTTTAAAAGTCCCATCGAAGTTGATAAACATTTAACACAAAGAATTAGTACAAATTGTTAGTATTGTAAAAAACTGACTCGGCAGTTTTGAAGGTAGGTATGCCAGCATTAAACACAACTTCTAAAAACCAAATAAAAATTATAAACATTCCGCCAATGTGTTTGAAAAAATGCATCGAAATTTCTAATGAATTTCCAGTATCACTTTTGACAACAAATTAGTAAAATTCAGCAGAAGTTACGGGTATCTAACATTGAAACCTACGTTCCTCTATTAACATTTTAAGATACAAGAACTTCTGTATCAAACACTTCGGATTCTTAACTTTTGTCTATTACGCGAAACACTGCGTAACGTGGAGGTAGAAATGTACAAAAAATTTTTGCGCTGGTGCTGTGGTGGCCGACACGAGGACCGAGAGAAGTTACTCAAGCGATTTTCCTCGCCAGGGATTCTCCTGCTCGTTAGTATACAATGCCGAACCGAGCGCGAGGGATCAGAGTTTTCCAGGCGTTTCCCCGTGGCTGGGCGAGATTAGAAGAAAGATCCGTTAATTGGACGTCGGGCACGGGCGAGGATAAATTGGATCGCCACCCGCTGTCCCCCTCGTTGATTACTTATCGCCGATATCGATTATATCCCTAATGGCATGTCCCGAAGCTCGAGCGCGAAGTCAAATCTTTACAAGCGACGCGAACACTTTACGACCGCCGAAACCCCCGAAGGAAGCCGCCGGCGGCGCGAAGGGCGCGCGTGGCCTTGCTCGCAAGCCAGCAGCAACCTCTCCCGGCCACGGGCACCGTTATGTCGCGTCTTAGCCCCGAAAAGGTGCGAGGATGACGGGGGAGCAGGGAAGACGAGACACATGTTTCGTATTAGATATTTTCTACCTGTGTCGACCCGGGCCCGGGCCGCATAGAAAGTGTTTAACCAAGGAATACTACGGCTGGAGGAAGGTAACGCTGCAGGAGAAGGGAAAACACGTGTTCACGGTTAAGGCCACGGACATTGTCCACGGGGACGCGGCTGGGACGGTTGGCAGGTTCCTTCCTCCCGGAACATATCCGCAACACATGTTTCCAATTTCCTCGGGATGCACTTTGCGTCCCGGGCAAAAAGGTACGCGGCAAGGTGGTTATACAGCCTGGTCGTAAACGGCAGGTTGTCCCCGGTGTCATCCCCGACGGCTCGGCGAGGTTTTTCCGCCACGAGGATTCCCGAAGCGAGAGCAATCGAATCCTCGGAATTAGGTAGAATAATGGATGCTAACCTACGAAATCTGTTTAGATTCTAGAAATCGAGTCTACTATTCTTTGGTGCACTTTGACAAGTGTATACCTGCATAAGTTGTAGTGCATAAAGAATTATTGATGGGCGCGTGGGCCGGAAAGAATGTTTCAAGACGCATCGCTGTGTTTCCCTGCCCCCCAACCCCGCAGCAACGCGATAAATCGTGTTGGGGTATCTACGTTTATGTTGGAGCTGCGATAATAGCGAAGAAAAATAAATATTTCTTTCTCGACGCTTTTATCGTTGATCATCCATATACTTAGTAAGCGTTGCTCTGCTCGTTGCTCTAATATAAACACTTCCATTAGGGTATGTCCGGGAGAGTTCGACCACCGGGAGAGCCCGGCCAGTGTTGATATTTTAATACTGACGCAAGACAGGGCACGGTGTGTCATTGACAGAAAAGAAATGAAGGCGCTTGTTGTTTGGCTCGCATTAATCATTGTCACAAATCAGGGTAATTTGAATTAGGGTAAAGAAACCAGTAAATGATCGAATTTTTTAATGAGAAGCCCAGTAAATGACCGCATACTTTTATTAAGAATTGTACTTATTAATGTTTGTTTAATATGAAAAACTAAAAATATGGGATATTAAAAGTGCAACTACACTCTATTTATAAACAAATGGTAATTTTTAAATTTATAATTTACATTTCTTTGTCTAATTGTCATTCACTGGTATGCGGTCAATTACTGGTTGGTTTACCCTATAAGATACAGTTGAGACTTTATGCGAGGCTGAAAGTTTTTAGTCCAAGTTACGGTGGTGGTGATATTTGAAAAAAAACAGGGAAGTTTATTTACACTCTTCCGATATTGGGGATATAATATGAATATCACTACAGTGTAATACCAACAATACGTATGTAAGGTAAAGGCCCAGTAGTTGACCATGAATGAGTAGTTGACCTTTGTTCAGAATAACATGAAAATAAGGTTTTTAGAAGTGACGATCTGTTGAACAAAGTGCAATTCTCTACGATCTTTTGAACAAAATGCACTTAGAGGAGTGCAGTTCTTTAACTACCCTTTTTTCAAAAGATCGTCACTTCTAAAAACCTTATTTTTCTTTTTTTTCTGAATAAAGATCAACTACTGATACATGGTCAACTATTGGGGCTTTCGCTTATACGATTTAATTTTTTTTTGATAACTAGATCGATAGTGGGTGGGCGACATACGGGTGAGACCGACCAGTTGCAGTGCCACTGATTTTCCTTGAAAATGGAAATAAATATTTGAAATTATCGCACACTATAATTTATGTATACTCTAAATTGCTCGGGCTTTGCTTTAATGTGCATAAAACGACAAAAGTGTGAAAAACAACGATGCTACAATTTCTTTTCCAAAAAGTGGTTGAACTCTCCCGGACTTACATTATCGGGTAAGATCGCTATTATACAGGATTATAATCAACTCACACAGAGGCACATAGTACTTTGCTCATCAACTTAGGTTAGTTTAGTTAGCCTAGTCATGTATTTATTATTAGCTAATTCAGACTCTGTAATACACACTTGTATTGTGTCGTAAACCATAAGGATTCCCCGTAAAACAAATAATAATAATTACAAATCAATATAATGTATTTCCACGCTTCGCTCTTATCGCCGCATCTAATCGTTAATCGCAGCTCCAACATAAACGCACCCTTACGTAACGAGAACAACCCTTTCGGCAATTACCGTTTCGTGGAACGTAAAGTTTGAAGGGTCCTAAAATTCCCAGGATTCGAGGGCACGGGGACTGGTGGCCTACGGGAAGGGAACAGTACGGCCACCAGCAATCGCCTTTGCTTTCGATTTCGCCAGCCACCGCGGCGTCCGGCACGACCGTCATTCGAATCACTTGGGGCTTTCCCCGGCAGCCTCGCCGGGCTACCGCCTCGCTCTGTCTCCTCGCCCTTCTCTCTCTCTCCCTCCCTCCCCCCTCCCCCGCTTCGGTCCCCTTGCCCCGTTTGCACTTCGCTGTTTCCGTTCCCTCTTCAAGGGAAACCGGAGGAGCCTCGCAGACAGCGGAGAGGCTCGCACGTGCGTGTGCGGAGGGGTGTCTCTCGACTGACCCCTGCTCCAAGGGTGGAGCTTAAAATAAGGGTGGTACCTCCACGGCTTACCTACCCCGCCGTGGAACAGCATTGGGGACGAGACGGAGGCGAAGGTGGAGAGAAGGATCGGCACCGGGTTCTACCCCGAGCCGAGCGACTCCGCACGCCGGTGCACTAGTCGTAATTTAAGTTCGACAGACACCGGTCGCCTGTACGCGCGCCCTCCCTGGCCTGACGGATCCTCGCTGTGCCAAGGTCCGTGACGGGAATCGAAATTCGTAGATCGGTGCCCTCGCGTTCTCCATCGCCACCTGGGCGAAGTACCCGCGGGACTTATCCTGCCACGGTGGAGGGGGGCGGGAGGTGGGTTCGAGGGTGGTGCGGAAGAGACTTGTTGGAAAGTTCGAACGGGTCTGGTGGCGACACGTGGCCGGCGGGAATGCTCTGAGGAGGATCGAAGTGTCCGAGTGTCATCGATCGAGCTCACCCTATGCCAGCGATCGCCAAGCGAGGCGGCTGGATCGAACTCGAGCACCCGGCAGCATCGGTGTAGAAGATGGCGCCCATGGTCGAGAATCATGGTCGCAGCGTTGTTTTAGGAAGTGATCCCTACGTCGGTAGCTGGAGGCGCAAACAGGCGCAGAAAGGTATCTCCACCTACTCGAATCGTGCCGGTCAGTGTTTTCTCGCGGAAGTGCGACGCGGTGCTCTATAAGGCTCGGTTTAGGCTACCGGTCCGGTCTCTATCATAAAATCACATCCGTGAGCTGGGCGCTCACTATCAAAGCCGGGCGAGTGTGGACGCTCAGGGATGTGAATTTCATCGAGACCGATAGTCTGAATCGAGCCTAATACCTATCGAAGATTCCTTCCTCAGGAATCGTTTCCGAAGGACCGACACTTCGTTCGCCGGTCTCCGCGATCCCCAGGCGAGAGAACGCCTCGCCGGTTTCTTTGTACCGCGAGGAGAACAAACGATCCTCAAACGCACCGTTCCGCGAACGGAGGAAATAGATATATAACCGTGCTATTTCTACCATGCCACGCGTGTTAGGTTCTCCGCGGCGATTCTAGGTACCGTGCCAATGCATCACCAGCCGTTCGCGGTTCTCCATTCTTACGTGTGAAAGGAATTATACATAAGAATTCTCCGGTTTCCATCGTTTTACACCTACGCGTGAAATAGAAACTGATATATTCGATGAACCGCATTGAACGGTCGCGCGAACCTTCTCGAGTCGATCCGCGCAAGCTGTCACGCAGAGATTCGCGTAGAAGAGACAGGAATGCTCGAGAACATTTTTACAACGCCTCCCCGGGGAAAGCAAGCGACTTTGCCAGCGAGTAACGCGATCGCCGGGTGAAACGACGGAGGCGGATGGAAAAAAAATGCATTATTCAAGCGAATTTCCATCCGTGAGAAGTGCCAGTAGATGGGTAGCTACGTCGTTAGGTTGCTCTCTTGCTGGCGTTTTAATGACGGTTTGCTCCCTTTGCTTTCGGTTCTTATAACGAGGAGCTTCGACGTCGTTACGCCTTTCGCGCTGTCTGTATCATTCGCCCGTCGACGACGCGCAGCAACCTACCATCGATCGGGATATTGGCAACGTTATTCGGCGGGGTGCACCCCGTTCGCGGGCGTTGAATTCCATTTTACATTCCCGCCGCGGCGAGCACGTGTAGGTATTCAACGTCACGGACCGAAATCCCGTTCGCTGACGATGAGCACCTACCTCGGGGCCAGATATATTGGCCGGTGAGTTTCGTGAGGAGTATTCTTCTATTCTCAAGGTTTCTGACTCGCTCTCACCTTGCCAGAAAAAGAGTGCGCCAGAAGTGGTGGGGATAGCGCCGAGCTCTTGACGTGTAGGCCAAACCGAGCTCTTAGCGTAGAAATCCATACATCAGAATAGGTGTGCGTTAGCTGCGAAAACGAATTCACCGGCCAATATATCTGGCCCCGACCTTAGTATCAACTCCGCGCGATTTTCTGGTCGATGATAGGTTTCGTTGGCGTGTGGATATTAATGTGGGAGGACTGTGCCTCACTTTCGCGGTCTAGTAACTGCTACTACTCCTCTGAAGAAGCGATTACTGGGTTCTCGTGGGTCCGCAACACTTCTAATCTGCTTTCTAACCTGCGTCCCAACTAATTAATGCTCGCGGTTTAAGGGATTAGTGGACTATTTCAGAAAATCGATTACTTTTTTTTTACTGATTTTGAAAATCTTGTCTTTTATCAAAATTTTAAACGAAATTTCATGAAGAGATTCGAATAATTATCGAAGTTATAGCAGCGAACGTAATTGAGTGCACAAGCACTTAACTTTGAAGCCGGTTTTCTCGAAACACCATTTTCAGAAACGGTGTAGGTACATAATAACTCTTGAACCAATGAATATTTTTACTTCAAATTTTAACTGGAGCCGTAGAATTCCTTTCTCTATCGTGTAGAAATTCTGCATCAATATTGGATCTTTGTAAAACATTTTATAACTGATTATAGACGATTCTTTTCTCGTAAAAATGTGGGAAAAAATTGATCCGTGTGTAACCTCCACAATTTTTTTTCAAATTCATCGGCAAGTTTCCACACTGTAGATATTTGTGTATAGAATAATCACCTGAAAGCATTTTGCTTTCAGATGATTGGTTCACCTGAATCGATGTACACCACCTGCATCGGCGCGCCGTGCAGGACTATTTTTCAACAATTAATAACCTCGACAATTTTAAACATTCCGACGATTTTTTTGTTTGTAATTACTCGCTAACATGCCCGCAATAGATCGTCAAAAGCACAACTATGAGGATTGTTTGGTATCAAAGTAATTTAGCGTCAAAGAAACTAACGATTTTACGTATCCACTACCCCCTTAAAGGAGATCGATTCCTGTCGATTGCCGACAAGCTTTCTAAAACCTACCCTCGTCTCCTTGTTTTACAGGCAACAGCCCTTCTTCAGACACCCTAGATCTGAGCCCGCACAATCACCATCACCTGAACAATAATTCGATCCTCAGCGATACAGGGCCGCAGGAAGTCGTGATGAAGGAGAAAAGTAAGAATGCAGCGCGTTTCCGTCGCATCAAGGAGAATCAGGAATTTCTGGAGCTCGCCAACCTGTTGCCACTTCCGTCGCCAATCACCACGCAACTGGACAAGGCCAGCATCATTCGGCTGACGACCAGCTACCTGAAGATGCGAGCGGTGTTCCCTCACGGTAATGTGTAAATCGTTTACTAGTTACAATTAGGCAGCCTTCCTTGGATATGTTCTTCCACGAGATCAAATATCTGTTTGAGGGGCAACTGTTTCAAAATATTCAATCATTCGAAGTAGAGTGAAATATACACCTTAGAATAATCGAATAATGAAAGATTCTAATGAAAGATAAATAATATTCTCGAATCCCTCAAATAAAACCACTAATTTGACTAATAATAATAGAAATAACTTAGCAATAATTTTTATACCTAATCACGGTCTTCTTAAATTCTAAAACTTATAGAACCATACAGTTTCCTACTAGCGCAGCTGGACTGCCCTTGAAATTTCGATTCCAGAGTTATTAAGTCGGTGCAAAAGCTCCTTCGTTTTATCGAGCCAAATTATTATTATTATTATTATTATTATAATTAACGGGAAAACCCTTAGTATACAAGTAATTACAAAAAGCACATAAAATACATAAAATACATAAGATAGAGCCCAAACCATCGAAACTAAGTGACTATTAATTAAATTATTTATTAAAAGTAACAATATGTTACTCAAAGTATTTTCCTCGGCCATCTATTACCTTTAGCCACTTAATTCCTGCTAATTGTAAAAGGAGCTGCGGGTAAAAACAGACTTCATACCGTGAGCGTACGAACTTGTGCCTCGTGCCTAATACAATGAAATCGATTCGGAGTAAAGGAGCATGTAGAGTAGAAGAACGATCGAAAAGAGCATCCCTCTTGCGGACAGTTATAGGTAGGTAACGAAACGAAACGATTGATTCCGCAAGCACGCGCCGCGTAATAAGCTTCATTTGATTACGGTAAACGGATGAGAAACGGTGTTCTTTGTTAATTCAGCCAGCGAGCACTTACGCGCAAAGGGCAAATAGTATCGGATGAGATGGATGTGATTGCGCACTTAATGCATTGTTAGTCCCCGGTGCTTTGTAAGCAAAGCATGGGGGCTGTTATAGTGTTACAATGGCTTCTCCCGTCTCGCCCCCTGCCGCCCTTCTTGCGGCATCGGCGAATTGAATTTCAAGTGGCTGCATCCCTCTAGAATACGGTCGCGTCTTTATTCTTTCGGCACAAAAAAAAAAAGAACGAAAGAGGTGGGAGAAACGACGCGATGCCCAGCCTGTGACAGAATACAGAGGGGGGTGATTCTCTCTGTGGTGCAATAAATTAGCTAGTGAATGGGTAAACGGGCGTGAAATTCTTACGAGAGATCGAACTCGATTGTACGAAGCTACAAATCGAAAGTCAGCGACGGTTACTTTCTTAACCGAGAGTTGAAACACTTTTCCTACAAAGAAACTGGAAGTGGACCTCTTCCTGTACTCCGTTTCACCGTTTTCTACAATTTTGTTAGAGAACATTGAGAAACCAGGCGATAATCTACTTAGGTTGGTGTAATATAAGCAAAGAGAAAAGGAAGGTGCTTGTTTCTTGGTGAATAATTTCTAAAGCGTAGGTATCTACTAAGTAGTAAGGCGACTATTGCGCGCTAACCACCCCATGAAATCCGTGATTAGCAACCGCTTCCGCGAAATTCCGCGCGGCCGCAGAAAACGTCCCCGCGGCTGCACTGCGGGTAATTAATGCGCGGGCACGGAATACTTGGCCATAGGCTTAGTTACACGCTCGAGTGCGGAACGTTGCTGGAAACATGTACCTATATTGGATCGTCGGTGATAAGGAGGCGGCGACGTCTTCCTCCGCGTGCCTACCTTCTCATCAGAGATTTCTTAAAATCACGAACCAGAAATACGAGAATGAAGGGTTCGCGCGGAGGATCGTCTAATAAGGAGAGGTTCCCAGGTGTACGCCTCCGATTGCTTTGAATTTTGGATATGTTTTAGGGAACCGAAAAATAAGATATACGTGTTTTTTTATAGCGGCCTGTTTTCATATTTAGGGGGTGAAATCAATCCCTAAAGTTATAAGATTTTCAGGGGTTCATCTCCGATCGCTTTGAATTTTGGATATGTTTTAGTGAACCGAAAAATAAGATATACGTGTTTTTTTATAGCGGCCTGTTTTCATATTTAGGGGGTGAATTCAACCCCTAACGTTATAAGATTTTCAGGTGTTCGTCTCCGATTGCTTTGAATTTTGGATATGTTTTAGAGGACCGAAAAATAGGAAATGCATTGTTTCTATTTCGGTCAATTTGCATGTTCAAGGGGTGAAAACACTCCTCATAGTTACCCCCTAATAACGGTGACTGACGACAAGAACATCGTCTATACAGCAAGTTATGATGCAAATTAAAATTATTACAAGTTTTACTCAACATATTTTTGTACCCCGTGTGAACTTTGGGGGTGGTTTCACCCTCTAAATATGAAAACAGGCCGCTATAAAAAAACACGTATATCTTATTTTTCGGTCCTCTAAAATATATCCAAAATTCAAACCAATCCGAGGCGGGCATCAACTATTCTTATAAACTTAGAGGGGAGGTTTCACCCCCTAAACATTCAACCAAGCCAAAATAAAAAGACAGGTATATCTTATTTTTCGGTCCTCTAAAACATATCCAAAATCCGAGGTGGGCACCAAATATTCTTATAAACTTGAGGGGTGGTTTCACCCCTAAATATGAAAACAGGCCGCTATAAAAAAACACGTATATCTTATTTTTCGGTCCTCTAAAATATATCCAAAATTCAAAGCAATCCGAGGTGGGCACCAAATATTCTTATAAACTTTGAGGGGTGGTTTCACCCCTAAATATGAAAACAGGCCGCTATAAAAAAACACGTATACCTTATTTTTCGGTCCTCTAAAATATATCCAAAATTCAAAGCAATCGGAGGCGGACACCTGAAAACCACTCCTTCTAAGAAACCTCGGGGACGAGGATACCTAATCGAACTGTTTCAAGTGACAACGATCTCTCCCTACGAGAATGACTCGAGACCACTCGAGAAAATTGGTGGACCGCGCGAGGGAAAGGGACTGACGGTTGCGAAATAATTTTTCAGGGCTAGGAGACGAATGGGGTGCCGCACCGCCGCCCATCAACCCCCTGGAAACCGCCATCAAGGAACTGGGCACTCATATTTTGCAAGTAAGCGCTCATCGTTCTTTGCCTCTCCTCGCATCGCATAAAGTCCTCGCATGCGTTATCTCGACTATAAATGGTCAAGCTTTCACCTCCACGGCCTCCCCTCTAACTTTAACCGCATGTTTATAATTTATATCGCAAACGTTGCAAGTGTTCGCCGTGGTGGTTGAAATTAAAAATGTAAATGCGAGGATATTTTTAGCGCCGATGCGATTTACTTTCTGATCAACGGTTTCTCGTTTCAGACCCTGGACGGTTTCATATTCGTGCTGGCGCCCGACGGCAAAATTATGTACATAAGCGAGACGGCCAGCGTGCACTTGGGACTGTCGCAGGTCGGAGATATCCCTTCATTTATTTCATTGATAACGAACGATCGAATTTCGTCGCGATCACTGCCGCCCTTCCCGTTTTCCGTATCGGGCGCGGTGCATAGCGCGAAAGCGATACATAAGAAAGAACGGGATTTCCCGCGTATCCGGGATCTGCTGACGGAGACTGTTGATGCGTGCAGGTGGAGTTAACGGGGAACAGCATCTTCGAGTACATCTACCAGCACGACCACGAGGAGATGATGTCCGTCCTGAATCTGCCCCAGAACCAAGCGGACCTCACGGGCTTCACTTTCCCGCCGCCGAATTCGCGGGGCGAGATCGAGCTGGAGCGCGCCTTCATCCTCCGAATGAAGTGCATCCTGGCGAAGAGGAACGCTGGACTGGTCACGGAAGGCTACAAGGTAACGTGAATTTATTCCAAGTTTTTCTACTTATAACCACGTTGCACTTGGGGGGTGAGAGTGTGATTTCAATATGGTAATTACGGGTAGTGGTGCAGAACTATCGATGGTACTTACGATAGTTATCGATTGGTTCTCACTATCGAAATTTCTAATAATATTACAAATTCAATTTGGGATTCTGAGTTTCAGCTGTTATTATTTTTTAATTGACTAACCTACGATTTTCAATACCGATAATTATCGATAGTGAAAATAAGCCATCTATAGTTTTCGATAGTGAGAACCATCGAAATTTTTAATAATTTAAATTAAATTTGGGATTCTGAATTTCAGCTGTTATTTTTTAATTGACTAACCGACGATTTTCAATGCCGATAATTATCGATAGTGAAAATAAGCCATCTATAGTTTTCGATAGTGAGAACCATCGAAATTTGTAATAATTTAAATTAAATTTGGGATTCTGAATTTCAGCTGTTATTATTTTTTAATTGACTAACCGACGATTTTCAATGCCGATAATTATCGATAATGAAAATAAGCCATCTATAGTTTTCGATAGTGAGAACCATCGAAATTTGTAATAATTTAAATTAAATTTGGGATTCTGAATTTCAGCTGTTATTATTTTTTAATTCACTAACCTACGATTTTCAATGCCGATAATTATCGATAGTGAAAATAAGCCATCTATAGTTTTCGATAGTGAAAACCATCGATAACTATCGTAAGTACCATCGACAGTTCTCCACCACTAATTACGGGTCCCTCCACTTCCCCCTTCTAACACCGTTTTAATAAGGGTGCTTTCGAAAGAAACGCAGAAGAAATTATATCCAAGGCTCCCGCGGTTAGTCAGTTGCGTGGGGGTGAAATATACGAGGATCGGGAGGTTTATTGGCTTTCGTAAATCGCGCAATATTCGCGGCAAACAAGCCATCTTCGGGAGAGGAGCCGATCGGTGCGATTAGCATAACGGCCGAGGCTGCTTGCACAGGAAATCGTAAAACGTATAAAAATTCAAATGCTAAATAAGAGATAAGGAGAGGCGAGCTAAGTAGGGACGGCATTGTCCTGGTCACGCGCCAGTCGAAAAGAAAACGGCCACCAGGTAGATGCGAGCTGCACAAATTCGCCTCCGCCTGCATCCGTTCCGTGCAATAAAAACAGCATCGGCTACAAGCCAGTCTCATAGGGTGACTGTACCTAATATCGCCAGGCAAAAGTTAAATCGCTGTCAATTGAATAATAATTGATATTTTTCCATGCAGTTCGTTTCGAAGTGAAGAGAAATTATTCATCTTTCGTGTAGAGGAAGTTAGAATCGTTGAAACCTACAAACTTTTAATTAGGACTCAAAAAACGTAAGACCTGCAAAAATCGAGTCCTGAAAAAAGTGTATTTAATATCATCAACTCAAGAAATATTGATTGATTCATGTATATATGAGTTTTTAAAGTCATTTTCACACGTGGTTTTATTATTTATTGCTCTATAAATGTCTTTTTAGCTATCTGTGATTTTATTTTTATTAGAAAAATATAGATTTTTAAAATATTTTATTCTTTACGTTCCGATGTACGTATTGGAGAAATAAAATTGATTTCGCTTGCTCGGCACATTTCGTAACCCCACCTGCAACAAACATTACATCGAAACCTTTGTTCTCCGGTAGGCGGTATTGAGAACACCCATACTGCTAAAAGAAAAACATTATTTTCATTACGGAAAATATTTGAATCGATTTCATTCCTTAAGTACATCATTAATTAGGCATTTCTAGTAGATATTCTTGCATTCACGGAATTATTAGACTTACTTTCTCATAATGTGATGTAAAATTGTTCAATAAATTTGTAGGGTGGATGTACCAGTAAATGAACACGTACCAGTGAATGAACATTTTTTATTAAAATGAGTAAAACAAGTTATTAAAGTAAGCAACTAAATAATTAAAGACTTCTTTTCATTTCTTGCTTCATATCCAAATTTTTGCAGCACGTGGAATTAATCGTGCTGCAAACATAATTTTATAATAGTGTTCATTCATTAGCCTTAACTGTTCATTTACTGGTGCGTTTACCCTACACTCTTAAGATTCTCTAAAATCCTTCCCTTCCTGTAATTGTGGATCACATGACGCTGCAATTACAGAATGTCTTCCCACATACGTTTAGGTACTAATTCAGTGGATAATCAATAAATTTTAGAGCTTATTTTGCGACATATAGCGGGTGGCGATATTAGGCACAGTCACCCTACCTATCTGGAATAGGTACCTACTTATCGAAATTCACGCGCCAACCCTTGCGACATACCTATATCTCTATTGATTTGAATTCTACACTCGACCAAGAAAAATCCTCGAACCATTCGTAAATACGTGATTAACATCCCAGAACGCACCGAAGGCCGTTACACAAGGATCAGCCGAATTACATTCGTCGATCCGATTAAGGCCACATAGGCCAGACCCAACTCCAGTTCCCGGGCACGTGCTAATCTGAATTTACGATCGTTAATATCGCCGGACGATTCACCGAAATCGGGAAAGCCCCAATTCTGCCGATTGCTCCGCGCCCGCCAAATGTTCGACATATGCCCGAGCAATAACGACGGCCCCCGATCGTTCTACTTACGTTAGCCCCCCGGAAGGAAGGGGTGAAATATAGGCGGGCGGCGGGAAAGGGACCTGCGACACTTTGCACTTGTCAACCTGCAGGGAAGAGAGAGAGACAACCCTCGAGAAGGAAAATGTTTGGCAAATAGCTCGTTCAAGCCCGCAGCGCTATGATGACCGCGTGGCTCTCGACAAAATCGCGCACAGAAAGACCCCAATAGGCGTTGAGCAAAGTCATGAATACGACCCCTGTAAGCTGTTAGGCGAGCCCCGGGGCCGACCGAGCTGGGGTTCCAGAGAACTAACGCAAGCTTTTTGTATGGCACTTAGGCGCACAAAGACCGTGCCCGTAGTTGGCTTATCTTTGTGAAAGCGCGAGCACGCGTTTCGTCGGATCCACGGCCTCGGGTCGACGATCGCGCGAACGTCGAACGTCTTTGCGACGGGGGAGAATGTGCCGCGAGTAGGGGAAGTACAGGCAAAACCGGGACGTTAAGGATAAAAGCTTGTAACTTTCACATTATTAATGTGAGAAAGAAATTGAAATCAGGATTTATTAGATTAAACTCTTTATTAAATAATTTTATATATCCATTTTTTTTAATACAATGACAAATATAAACAAATTACGATTTAAAATATGGTTCGCGTGTACCATACTAAAAACTTTCACATTTTTAACCCTGTAACTCCCAGTGTTGCACCGGTGCAACACTCATTTTGAATGTGCGTAAAATTCTATCGTCTGTTTATATTTAACTTTCGGCACGGAATGGAGAAAAATTGAAATAATCAATATTCAATTTTGATCTAGTTATCCTATAGAACCATTATATGTATATATAGACTAATATATATATATTATCTCACAATTTTGAAATAACGGCTCTGGGCGTTAAAGGGTTAATGTGAAAAAGAAATTGAAATCAGGATTCATTAGATTTAACTCTTTATTAAATAATTGTATATATCTATTTTTTTTAATACAATGACAAATACAAACAAATTACGATTTAAAATATGGTTCGCGTGTACCATACTAAAAACTGGCACTAGCACCTATAACAACGGAATTAGTCCAATTCTTCAGTCCCCCAAACAGTGTAGCCTTCATGAGCCCACTTACAACACTGCACCCAATCTTCATTCAATTTGGATGAACCATAAGATTCTTGGACATGAATGCAAATATTTTCACTGTCTTCATCACCACTGTTATCATTATCTTTCCGTATTTTGTTCAATTTTGTGGTTCTCTTTCTCTTTAGTTGTAGTCCTTTGTTAAGATTTAGTTTAATGCTGATAACTTCCTCTTTTTCGTTTCTTTGTTATTACCTCGTATGGTTTTGTCCCAGCATATAATTTTGTAAATATTCCGAATTATCAACAATACCAGGGAGAAGTACAAACAAACCGTGTTAGTTATTTACACTTTAATATGCAACAATTAACATAATTCAGACAAAAAAGTACTTACCCGAACACTGCCGAAAGTGTTTGAAGTTTCTTATCTATCGAAAATTAGATCAGAGCCTTCAAAAACACACAAGTCGATATAACTTTAGTAAGCACGCTTGTAACACGATTATCTTTTGTTGATGAAGTAATGCATATCCCGGCAATACGTCGCTGCAACGACGTGAGAAAATTTAAGGCCGTTTTAAAAATAATAGCACGTCCCGGTTTTACCCAGGTACTCGGTTTTGTCCTAATTTCCCCTAAGTAGATGGTGAAGGTACGATCGGATACACGTGTACGATTCAAATTTCATTTGGGGTGGAAGATCGACTATATACATTACAACGATGAGCGAAGAGTAATTGAACGATTGGATATTTTCTGTCCCCGGAAATTTATATTTAAAATAAGAATTTGTATGTTGGGGAACAACTATTGTGAGCGGGTTGATTTCTTTGCGCGGAATTTGTACGTCTTTAGGGCCGGACTGCTTAGAGTTCTTCAGGGAACGGTTTGATGTTTATGATTTGGGTCCTATGCTTTATGCGTGGGGTATGCCGGTTGATTTTTCGTGAGCGGTGATGAGGTGTTTACATTTTCTGTTATGTTTTTTTTGTAAATAATGGGGTTTTCCCATAAGTTAAATAAATAAATAAAATAAGTATTCAGAGGAATGGACGAAACAAACGGACACAGTACGGTTAATAAACAGTTTATCGTAGAAGCGTTAAGAGATCCGTATCGAATGGAACAAGTTCTAATCTTGTTTACGAGTGGCTGGGCATGATTGGGGTTGGCTTGCCGCCTTTCCACAGTGAAATCGAGCGTGGTCGCGCGCGCCCTTCCCTCAGATCGTATTCTTTCCTACCGCGAGTTCCGCGGCACCACTCGTGCCCCTATGCTAGCGCGATGCAGCGGGAATTGCATACGCGAGAGAAGAGATATGCAACGCGGGCATACGAATAGGCCTATTTGCTTCACAAATTCCGGGCCCACTCGAGACGGCCGGGCTACGAACGAGGCTTTTTTTTCCACCGTTTCGCATCGGCCATTTAATTAAGCAGGAATTGTTAATTTACACGGGAGTACGTGGCTCCACGCGAGAATCCGCACTTGAACCGCCGCACCGGGAATAACCCGCCTCGAGTGTCGCACTTACGCTCTATCAGCGATTCCTTGAATAACATTAAGAATAATCGCGTGCACATGTGCGACTAACGATAACGTAACCGTGGGCGAGTGTCCCGCCCCTTAATTGCAACGATTCGTCTGAATCCCAGTGGCCTCCCCCCGAGACCGTGGACTCGGCCCTTTAACTACCCCTCAGCTCTTAACGAATACCAATTCCTCAGGGCTCGACGGAATACGAATGTTCGTGCAAAAGTTGGCACCCTTTCGGGATTTTTTGGGGGGAGAACTTGAAGACTTTTTTAAACAAACTTCTATGTATTCGAAAGTGTACGTCTTATGCTACTAGTAGTAATTATTCCAATGGAAAATATAAATAAATAAAGGAAATATCAGCGATCTCCCGGCAGCGATTTTTTTTTCAGTAGTTTGCGGTGATCGCTGTAACTTTTATCTGATTTATCCGAAATGAAAAATTCGAAGGAATTTAGTTAGTATATTAAATTATCTCGTCCTTAATCGTTCATTATTCCGAAATATTAATTTACCAGAAAATGGCGGCTGTTCAAATTAAAATATCGATTTTCGCCACAAAAACGTTCATTTTTCATCTGTAAAATAGAAACTACGCCTATAAAACTACAAAAGTTGAATTCATTCGATACAGCGATTCTCGAGATATTTTGCTCGCCGATTCTGAGAATCTAGTTTCGAGAAAAGCACGTTTAAAGTTTTAGGTTAGGTTTACATCCTCCAGGACATGCCTATACTAAAACTCTCATAGCTCCGGCAATTTTAGTCGGATCAAATTGAAGCTTTCACACAACACTTTTGAGACGTTGTACTTTAAGAAAATGTAAAAACCCCAAAATCCATTTTTCCGAATTTCGCAGGTAGGCATAACCCCTTAAATGTCGACGAAATCTATGCGAACCGCGAGGGATCAGGCCGGAATTTCCCGGACCATCGAATCAACCGTGGCATTCGCTTTTTACAGGTGATACACTGCTCTGGCTACTTGAAGTGCATCGTCGAGAGCACAGTGGGGACAGAGTACGAGAACGGCTCGGGCAGACGCATCCGAAACGTGGGTCTGTTGGCGGTGGGCCATTCCCTACCGACGCGCTCCATAACCGAAGTGAAGCTGCACCAGAACATGTTCATGTTCCGCGCGTCGTTGGACCTGAAGCTGATATTCGTGGACGCGAGGTAAGGAAGCAAACCGTGTGCGCCGCGATCCCGCGAGATTCCCCGCAGTCACGTCTATTTGTCTCGCGTCTTTTCATAAAGGTACCAACAGGGACCAGTGAAAACTAGACGGATTATTCCTCCGGCTGACGCAATTACGGCGCGGTGTCGAGGGGCTCGCCGGCCATTAAAATCAGTTTCGTGTTACCCCGCGGTTGTAGACACTTGGCTCTTCCCTTTTTTTTTTCCCCCGAGTTTTTTCGTCCCTTTTATTCGCGCCAAATAAATATCCACCGTGGACAGGGGTGTGTGTGTGTATCGTGTGTGTCGGGAAACGCTGGGAAACGAACACGTGGCGGCGTATAAATACACGGGGGTACGCGCGACGGAACGCGGGATGAAATTTTATACGCCCCCTCTCCTCCCCAGCGAAAAATCGATTCCGCCGATGACGACGGTTATGTAAACTCCGAATTGCACGGACCTCCTTGTAGTAAATCCGAGTAAAGGCAAATAGCCCCGTCGCGCGTGTGTACCTGACGGTGGGCGCAACGGAAAATACTATAACGCCGCGATTTCCCTTTCGCGTTGTTGCAGGGTGGCGCAATTGACCGGCTACAATCCGCCGGATCTGATCGAGAAGACGCTGTATCACTACGTGCACGGGTGCGACGCGCTGCAGCTGAAGCACGCTCATCGGATACGTAAGTACCTATCGGTTCCGTCTATAATTCTCTTGCCGTTCTATCGAAAATTCCGATCGACGTTGAGCGTTCCTGCTTGGATACCCCGCCGCGATCAACTGGAATCTTCGCAGTATCAACTGCTCCGGGTACCTGGAAAATTGATTCAGAAGAGGAAGACGTAGAGTCTGAGCTGTCGAAGCTCTGAGAAGCCTCGAGCAGTAGGTGTCGGCTAAAATAGGCCTTGTTCCGTGGCGTGGGTGTCCGAGAGCCGTGTCGGAGGCGTGGACGTGGTATCAGAGTGCTGGAAGAAGAGGCTCTCGCCGGGCCGAAAGCAGCTGACGCTGCTGCTTAACGCCGGCGACGCCCTCGCCCTGGCGAAATATCCTTTGATCTTTCCTTTCTCCCACCCACCGTCCCAGCCGACTTAACAGCATCCACCTTTTTCTACGGAATTTCGCGCGGTCGTCGCCGCGCGCCAACACGTTAAGCCCGTAAGTATGTGCATACGTAGCACATACAGGGTGTACATTATTGATTGAACAATGCTGCCACCGGCGCTACGAGCAGAGTAAAAGAGAGTCTGTTGCCTGGTGTAGTGTGTGTATGAACATCGGGCGCGCGAGGGTGGAAGGAAGAGGGACAGGAGGGCGGAGGAGGGGAGTGTGGCAGAAGAGGGCGAGAGAGGAGGAGGCGGCGGCTGTTACCGCTATCACTGTTTGAACAGACTCGCAGTTTCACGAGCGCAACTCGCGAAGGGAGCCTGACATAATGCCACTAATGTCCGCGCCTGCGGATTGTACGATCGACGTTACGCCCCGAAAATTTTCTTCCGAGATCCAAGTCCAAGCCTCGATTATACATTCCGCGCTAAACGGCTGCTCGCCACCCGGAATGGATCAGGGAACAGAGCCCCGCCGCCAGTCCCGTTCCACCACAATTTCGTTCGTTCCTTTTCTCTGTTCGCAGTGCTGTTCAAGGGGCAAGTGACCACCAGGTACTACAGGTTTCTAACGAAATCGGGAGGCTGGGTGTGGATGCAGTCGTACGTGACTATCGTGCACAACTCGAGGAGCTCCAGGCCCCACTGCATCGTGTCGGTGAACTACGTGTTGACGGAGCCGGAGAACACGGACCTGGTGCTGAACTGCGACCAAATATCGTCGAACTCCAGCCCCGGCAATCCGCCTAGCGCGCCTCTGGACACGCCGGCGGCTGGCGTCAGCGCCGCAAAGAAGATGGACAATCACAGCCCCAGTCCCCCGGCGACCTATCGAAACAGGACGAAAGAGCCGGCCGATAACGATTACGCGGACAGTGCCGCTTACCCCAACCCCGAGTACATGAACTCGACCAATCACAGCCACTATCTGTCGTCACCTTACACCGCCCAGACGGTGAACGGGAACGCTCACGAGGAGAGCTCGTACTATCCCGCCGACATGTTTTACCAATACGGAGGTAAGGATAATTCAGACACAGCGAACACTTGGTTCGGCCGTTCCTCGTGAGGAGCCTTGAAATGAATCGCCTTGGTTCCAGACATGCATCAGGACCCGCTGGGCTCCGTGCAACAGCAGCAAGAGCCTCAGCACCAGCACCTGCTGCACCACGCCAATTCGCTGACGAATCTGCAGCAGCACAGTCCCCAGAACGCTCAGCAGAAGCGTCAGCACCCCGCACACATGCTGCATCACGCGACATCCCTGACCAGCCCCCAGAGCTCCCAGCAGAAGAGACCTTACTCGACCTCCTCCAGCTCCGGAGGCAGCACGGACGCCATGGACGCTCATCTGCCAAGCCCCTTGAGCCTGCACTCTCTGCCAGCCAGCTACCATCCCCATCACAGACACCAGATACCAGACTCCACCACCTCGAACCCGAACGAGGTGGGTGGCGTGATAATGTACCCGAATTGCGGCTTCAACAACAACGACAGCTACAACGCGGCGGCTAGCACCGCTGCCAACATTCAGCACCACGAGGCAGCGTATCAGGCACACTCTGGCCATCACAACGCCGCCAACACCGCGCCCGTCAAACACTGCCACCATCATCATCATCATCTGGAGCAGACGCCAGCTGGATACACCAGCGTGATCGTCGACTCGCAGCAGTACAGCCCGGGTTCGGTCGCGGACCTGCACGGCCACCACACCCATCAATCGGCGCCCGTCAGCGGCGGCACACCGCCCCTGGTCATCCACCATCAGCATCATTACGAGGCCCATCACCAGTTCGTTCACTGACACCAACTGGAGGTGCCTTGCGCGTAGCACCTCGACGTTAATTGCGACGAGGACGACGAGCCGCGTTACCACGGCACGCCTGGCCCTAACGAGCACCCGGCGAACGACAGTCTCGGGGTAGAGCCGCAGCGGTACGCTACTCTGGCCGACTCGCAGGACGCCGCGCAGGGACAGGTTCACCAGGTGAGCGCTGGCTTGAGGACCTACACACCGGACAGGCCTGTCGCCTACGTTGCGCCGTACAAAAGGTTGTGTCGAGGGACTAGGGTGGAGTGACGAGTGTGCGGATCGTGTTGCGAGCAGAATTTCTCTTTAAATAAAACTTCGAATAACGAGTAAGGGTAAAAAACAATTATTCGAAATTTTATTTCAACAAAAATTCTGCCCATCCCCGAGTATGAGCGAGGTGGTATTTCGACTATCTCATCTGAATTTTCCTTGAGGGTTATTGTTTCGTTGAATGGCGCGATTGATTCCGCGGGGAATAGAAATTATGTGCTCGGGATAATTACTCTTCGTAGGAGCGAATGAGCTGACTGAATCTTTCAATGGGGGACTCGTCAATCGTGACGACCAGTATCTTGTGTAAGATGTGTTGGAATGTGCATTTATAAGAACTGTGTGTCGTCTGACGTGATAAACCGGTGCGAACCGGAGGATCACGAACATCGGCCTGTTGTTCGACCTAATGGAAGTACAAAGGTAACTTCTTAAGAGTCACGTTTTTGTTTACACTCGGTGTGCTTAAGAAAGCGGAGACCAACCAATGGTTCATAGTTCAGGAACCTTCTCCGATCTACTTTCAACGTCTCTGTTACATTATTCACATATCTTAATAACCTTAAGTACTTACATACTTAATGTTAGCCGTCTCATTATTCGCAATGTATTCGCCGTTTTCATACTGATTCTTTGTTTAATCGAAATTTCCATTCGGTCTTAATTCGATTACGTTGCCTAATCCAGCTATGGGACCGGGGAACTCGAATAGGCGGTTCGAGTGGATGATCGAGTCTAAGCCGAATTCGACGTTCTAACAGGGAGAATGCAAAAGTTTCGAAAAGAACTTCAAGAATTTCTGCTGAATTCGCGCTGGACGTGGCTATAGCTGAAATTCTTCTGCTTTTTAGGGAGAAGCGAGAGAAGATCTGGAGCAAGGAGAACTAGTGATCTAGTTACAGGCGTTGTAAATAAAAAAAGTAAACCGACCAGCAAGCTCGAATTGTTTTCAAGCTCTCGGCGTAGCTCGATGTACATAATCGTAGGGCATGTAAATTACGTAGATCGTCGTAGATCATAAGACGTGTACATATTTCATACTTCTTAAATAGATCCGAAGACTGACCGGTGCTTGTACCAACCGACCAAAGAAACACGCCCCTCTTATTAAAAAAAACAAAGACGAGCAACCCCGTTATATTCTATTTTTATTCGACCGAAGCGAGCAACCACGCGGCTTCTATGTATATGTAATATCGTCTCCTCAACAACAACCGCCCCCTCCCCAGTACATCCCAAACCACCAGCGTTGTTTTATAATGATAAATTCCCTAGCGACCCTACCGAGGATGCGAGCCGTACCCGTATTATTTATAAATGAATGTAAATGAGGCGCGACAAAACTTCGTAGCGCGAACGGATCACCGCGTTGTACGATAATTCTAATCATAAGCTATGTAAATATTGTACAAGTATCGCGCGAATTGCGCCGCATACATATGCGAGAAAATATAATCATATTTTCCTCTGACGACTCGACTCATTGCCGTTCGTTACGCGGGAACCCCCTTCCAACAAATTAATCTGGACAAAATTGATATCGCGCAACAGGCACGTGATTGCAATGGAATCGCATTGGATTAAACCAATGGAACCGAATTTTTCCTCCTCAAGTGGAATAATTATTCGAAACGTTCGTGATTATCACAGTTTTATTTGTGTGCGCGTGTGTGTGTGTGTTGGTGGGCTGATTGGACGAGTGCTTGAAATTATTTCGAGCAGTTGCGTGGTAAACGGACAGATTTTCCGATGGCTCTATCGACGTTCGCCCCCTCGAATACTACCTGTAAACAGGCTGCTCTCGACCGTCCGGCGCTGCTTTACAGGTGGCGGAGTCTTCTTTTCATTGCGGGGATTCCCCATTACCCTCGATCTGCCTTTCCTGCAGGTACCTCCCACGGTGAAAGGCAGATGAAGATACCGGCAGTGCGGCAAGTTTCCCGCCCCCCTCCCCTCCTGAATTATGGAGATTAAGCGAAAACATATGGGCCCCCGGGAAACGTTCTCGAATATCCTAAGCAACCCCGTTAGACGATTTATCGCACGGCAATTGTTCAACAGGGTTTTATGCGAAGAATAATCGAAGCTTAACAAGTGAAACGTTGGTGTAGGACCTTGATATTTCCTTGCGAACACTGACACGCAGGTAGAGACTTTACGAAGCATGTTGCCTGTAATTAAAATATACAGGTAACAATGGGGCCTAGTTGCGCAGAAAGCTGCCAACCCCTTTAAGGTGGCAAGAAATTAGTAACAAAAATTAAATCAAAATTATGCGACTGGTGGCGGAAAAACAGCGATTTTTAGCAGAATCTCGAATTTTTATGGACTATATCAGAGGTTGCACGTGGAATGGCACATGTTTCACGCATCCTGCAATTTTTTCAAGTCGATCTGAACCTCTGTGGATTCGCAAGTGCGACAAAACCCTGAGGAGGGGTCGTCCTTAAATTACGTAAGGGTAATTTTGACGAATTATTACCCCCTCCCGACCCCAGTATAAGAATTCGTAAGATTTGATATTCCAACCCCCCTCCTTATGTAAAATTTTTTACATTTAACTTTTTCAGTTATTAAATTCTTTCAAAGGTTTATGTGATTCATTTAACTCGGTTTCGGCAAATTTCAACTAAAACTACTTGTCTGGAACATTAATGATAAAATTTGTTGTTATTGAAAATTAGGTTAAAAAGTATTACGTAAGACACTACCTGACCCCCCCCCCCCCCCTTCTTAGTTGCTAAATCAACAATTTTGCCAATCTTAATACAAACCAAACAACAATTTGTTCAGAAAAGATAGTACTTTCGGAAATTGCAATAAAAAATCGACTTTTCGACTGCTAAATAGTCCCCTTAAAGCAGCACGAGATAGAGCGCGCGTTACTTTAAAATCGAGGGTAGGCATACACTATAAACGAGTAGAAAACCACGCCGCACAGTAGAAATCGCGAGAGTTGTCCGTTAACAATGCCGTAGTGGTGGATCAAGCCGAACCCCTTTGTCGGAAACAGGAGAAAACAGCGATTCTGTTTTTCTGCGACGATCCCCCTCCCCCCTCCATTGTCGCCGAGCCAGCGGGAACAATAAATTAATTGTGCCCTGCACGATTCCTGGGCCAGCTTTCGGCGCGGCGGTCGCGTGCTTGCCTGCATGGGGTCCGGTTGGTGAAGAGAGCCACGTGCCTCTTTATAATCGCCGTCCGCCTCGGTCTCGCTCCTCCATTAAAGCGACTCTGCGAAAAGGCAGGTTTCGTCGCTAATTCCCTATGGGCTTGACATCGTTTCAAGACTCTGTAATTATCAACCAGTATTTACGACACATTAATGCAAGTCAGATATAAGGAGCAAGTTACAAATATAATTAACAGGGGGTGGATTTTTATAAATATAGTCTGAGCAGGCTGCAGCCCAGAGCGGCAATTTTTCGGCGAAATCAAATTTTTGCAGTGTTTTCTACAAGGCTTCTTGACTTACCACTAATTCGTATTACCTACGTGATTAGTAATATTGAATTAATTTGAAAAATTCCTCAATTCTTGCAAATTCAAATATTTAATGATATTAAATCTCGAATTGCTTTGAAAACTCTGCTGAAGGGCATCATCGCCACCTCCGTTCGCGGTTCGACGGGCATGGACAGATCTGTGAATAATTGAATATACATCAGCAGTGACGTGGCTGTAACGAGGAGACACAGCAGCTAAGGGTGTCCCCGCTCACGAGGGCCGCTATTATCGGTCGTGTGTGACTGGGACACGACGAACGCGCCGCGCCGGAGGAGGGCGAAAGTCGCGTGCGCCTCGTTAAATTGTTCAGCTGGTGAATGTGACCCAGCCATGATTCTGTGAAATTGTGCGATCATTCGGCGATGTCCGTTGTCACTGCGTTCTGCCCGCGATTGCGAGGCAAGATCGTCTCAAAGCACTACGCGCCAGCCCTTAATTTGGGACGCACGTTGGACGCGGATGCTGCTTAGAGTCATTTCAGGTAGCTTCACGGTTCAGAAGCGATAAGTCTTGCACCTCAGAAGAAACAGACCTGGTGAAGCAGGAAACGTCTTAATAAAAAAACACGGGAGTAATTCAAATTTTGTTGTCGAGGTTCAATGACCGATTGTGCGAATATGATTGGAAGCACACGGTAAACAGATTTCCAGAGGATTACGGTCTGAACGGCACGCGCAACGCTCTTTCACTATAGCCACCTAGGTACTTTGCAGGGAAACGAAAGAACAACATCCCACGCGGCGATTGAACGATCGAAGAGCAACATATGTACCGTGCCGTGGTTTATAGAAGGTCGGGGGCCAAACTAGCCGTAATCCAGGCCGATTAAGGACATAAACGCGGATCCACTGGGTGCGGTTAAGCTAAACACTCGACAAGTTGCGTGTGCAATGGAAACACTCGAGGGGAGAGGATTCACCACTACGCTTGTTACTTCGAACACCTCGAGCGCGTAACAAAGTGCAATAAACTCTGATCACACCACTTGCGTTTACTGTCACGAAAGTACAGCGTGATAACCTTAATTCGTTTATCATATGTCCGAGCAGCAACTGCCAGTCTAATCGTTAATTCGGAATATGTTCTGCTAATCCCTTCGACCGATACTGCATACAAATCCGGTAGAACAGAAGCATACCTCTGCGTACAATTCTATTAAACGCCACTCTAACCTAGAATTCATTCGGCGAAATCCCCGAGAAAATCTTACGGGCAAACATCCGGAGCAAAAGATTCCTCCGAGATATTTTCCAAACGGTCTTGCTTGCGTTGCTGCGCTACCGGTTACGGATAGATCACACTTCCACACGCAAGCCCGAAGCGCGCGAACCTACGCACACGTAAAAGGCACGTGCGCCCGCGCGCGTTGTAAATCTGGCGTGTAGGTCACACGTACACGCGCGCGTACGCAGGGAGGACGGGCCTGTGCGCAATCAAGGCGAAGGGGTGCTTTTGCTTTAGCAGAGTCGCCCCATGGTAACCGTGGCAACGGCACGTAACGCCGCCCACAGCCCTCGGGCTGTCTTGTCCGATGTGTTTGCTCGATGATTTTATACCAATTACGGCCTATCCCCGTGCTATTGCCTACTCCCCGTAACATCGCCTGTATCCCTACCCACATCCTCATCGTCCACCCACTCCGACGACCATGTCGGCGTGTATCGGCAACAAGGTGCTCCACTTCCGTTCCGCGATAGCGAGTACGCTCCTCCTCGGCTACGTGTGCGGTAGCAAGCAGCTGGCTACATCCAACATCCTCCTCCCGGATGCCGAGGTCCGAGCGACATGAAGGAACAATATCCATCACACTTCGAGACTTCGCGACACTCTGTTCCACGATTTTCTCAACATTCCCTCCCAACACCGTATCACCTCGAACCGATCGTAATTCAACACACATGACATTGTGATCCTCTAGGCAGTGAGCGGTATAACCGCAGCCGTTTGTGCAATTTGAGAGCAAACCCGGAAATAACATAACCTAAACATTCGTTAAATCGTCTGCTTTTCAAGCTGAATTGTTTATCTATCTCTTTCTATCCGTATTTCTGTATCTTTCTTTCTTACCGTTTTCTGACGGTCGCATTGAGTGCGACTTTTAGCCAATTGGAAGCGAGAAAACTCGAACTCAAAAAATTTCATCAGGAATTAATATTTATTGGTGGAGGTAGATTAATTAATGATCTATTAGCAATTTTTAGAGTAGGATTGCGCACTGATGCAGGTTGCCGAATCTGCTATAACAATGACAGCCACTTATGCGCCCTCTACGGCGCTGATATTGATTTCATTTATCGACTCGTTCTATCGCGGATCGAGGGACGTGTGCTCGAGATTTCGAGCGATCGAGACACGCTACTTAGGGAAATTTTCGAGCTTATAGTAAATCGTGGGGGAGGTGATTAGTGGAACACACGCGTTATTGGGAAATTATGTTGGGGGTTTATGATTGTTCGGAGGATAAGCGTGGCTTATTAGTTACATACTGGGAGAGATTGGTCTCAATGCCTTTAGCTACAGTCGGTACCAGAATGATATAGGTAAAAATATTGAAAATTAAACAAAATTAACTTTCGATTTTCCCACCTTTCTTTGAACTTTAAAGGTCTGTGAAATTTTGAGCACAAAATATTTTATCACAATTCTGGTAGCGACGATAGCCAAAGGCATACAAATAAAGAGTCTCTTTACATTTTTTGCTTCAGATCACCAGAACAAACATAATCATGGCCACAGTGACCCAATGTTTTCTTTTCACGATTACTTTAAAGCAGTCAACTGCGTTTGATTTTCATTTTTCTCTGTTGACAAAATTTCTAAAGATAGTTTAAATATCAATAAGCAGGTAGCGATAAACCGAATAATAATAAAATTTATGAGTTCTTTGTAAAAAAAATCCGAAATAACGCGACGAGAACGCCTCGTCAGACCAGAATACCACCTTAAAGGACAAACTTCAATATTGCGAATAAATCAATATTTGTGTTTTTTCAGAGTGTTTCTCTTAAAACATGACTTGTTTCATCGCATCCCTGCTTAACTAGCGTATTTCACATGTAATACAGCCTAAAAGAAAATGTTACCTGATTTGGTGATGGAAATAAGATTAAAATTATTCAATAAAAATAGGTATATTTCATAATCTATGTATTTGTTTTTAACAGAAGGCTAATTACTCTTTTACCATTAACATGGTTAAAAAACAGTCACTGTCATTCAACATTATTCATATAACAGTTGTTCAGTTGGCCACCTGTATTTTTCATAATATGTGTATAATTTTAACGAATAAATAATTCTTTTATAAAGTTTCAACTTTTATTTACCGATATATACCGAATACGAGAGATATACATATCATAAATACATCAAACTATTCGCAAACTTTCAACTATACTCTTATGGTTTTTTGTTATTAAATCACTGCAATTTCCAAGCTTCAAAGCCGAGTCATCCTATTTGCTTTTATATATAATCGCAGTATATAATGAGTGGACAAATATTAATTACATCCGAAGAAAGAAAGTACAAGGGATATGAATATGTTCATTAAAAAAGGCATTTCGACGTGGACAGAGGAACTTTATGTGGGCAAAATGCTGGAAACCTCAACAATAAACACAAGAAAATAGTAATTTTAAATAATTTATACTCTATTGTAACACTATAAAGACCTTTTATGGGAATAAATTGAGAGAAATTGGAAACAAACTGGATTATTATTCAGAAATACGTTTTACGTATTCCTATTCAAATTCCAAACTTGCAATTTCAAATATATACGATATATCCTTAAGAATAACATAGATTCTCTTTGTAAACAAGTCGATGTTGAAGAAAATTTTGGAACTAATACGTATAGAATACTACTCAGAAATTATAAGCTTCTTTCAAAAGCAACACAGTAACGGAGAACTGTTTAAAGCTGCCGGGACCATCACTGCTCATCAGACCTAAAATAAGAACGATGTGTTACGATAAGAATGCATGTCGTTCGTTCACGAAGCGAACCCATTTGTATAATTTAATTGGCGCATCGAACAATAGTCGATTGTTGTATTTTCCTTGGTAGAACACCATCGCTTAGAGACGTAGTAGAAGGTCGATGCTCGTACGTATTTCTTTTTCCTTTGCGCACTGAATCGTCTGTAACAATGAGAAATAATTGTTATCTATTAAATATATAACCCACATAATAAGGATAATAAGCATCGATATCGATGTGTTCTTTTTTATACTTACTCATCCTTCCTCTTTGAGCGACGCAAGGTTTAATGGAAATTCTCACCACAGCCACCTCTCTCTAGTTCTCTCCGACTTGTATCCCAAAACGCATCGGCTGTTCGTACGTAGCAGGCTGAATTGTCGTTTTTTGGATTACAATCGAACAGCAATATCATAAATTATTTAACAATATCGTTTATCAATAGAATGGGCAGAATTCAATTTGAGAATCACGATTTCTCTGGAACCACTGATCGAATTACTATGAAATTTGGTAGGTAGGTACCTCTTGGCCCCAAAGTGCTCGCTAATAAATCTTTTTAAAAAACTCCCTCCCCTTCACCGAAAAACAATATTCTATATCTATAAAATTCAAATCAAATACCACTGATAATCACGATTTCTCTGGAACCACTGATCGAATTACCACGAAATTTGGTAGGTAGGTTCCGCTTGGCCTCTAAGTGCTCGCTAATAAATCTTTTTAAAAAACTCCCTCCTCTTCACCGAGAAACCATATCTATATAATATATACATATATAGGTTAGTATACGTTATTGCGACAAACAGGAGCGCAGTTCGCGCCACGACCGCGGAGCGCACCTCAATACCGTAGCAAAGCAAGGGTATTTCGCTAGTTCTAGAATAAAATCATTTCAAATACAACACCCTACATGCATTACATTAAATTCCACGAATCTCAGTCACCAGCAACATATCTTAAACCAGCGATCACTTACCTAAATACAAATCCCAAAGCCGCAGAATACATTCAGTATTTGAAAACACTCGAAAGAACATTCGATACCAATACATCGACCCTGAAAATATCTCGAACGTCCATCTTGAAAGCGACGTTCGAGGTAAATCGATACACAGTAGCGACTTAAACCCTAGCACCAACCGCCACGCGCTTCAGATCACTCGCTCTTTCTCTCTTTGCTCGCGCAAGAACGCAACGCCGTTTATTTCGAGCGACTCTGTCCGTCCTTGTCCCGCCTGTCGCATTTCCACACTCTTTCCTTTGTCTCTCCCCTGTGTCGGTGGTCTTCGCGAACGAAAGGGGACACGTTTACGATCCTGAGATCGAACGTGCTTTCCATCGGGGTGTCAAGGATGTCACGGTGACGGCGGTTCTGTGAAGTGGGACCTGGTGGAATCTCGAGGAAGGCGCGAAACGACCACCCAGCGATCCATCAACATCTTCAGACCCGATACCATCCGACAGGTCCGACTTCGTTTCCTACCAGAGCTCCTGGAGAACTCAGGAGAAACTTGTCTCGCTGCCTCGACGCGAATCGCGAGCCGGTGCGAGATCTCCGTTCGCAACTTGGTGGAACGCAGTGCAGTGTCTCTTGGCGAGAGATAATGCTCCTCGCGGTGGGCAGCGAAAGCTCGCAAGCTCGACCGATCCGCGCCGCGTGAAACGAATTAACCTAAGGACAAAGCCGTGAAACCGTTTCGTTCGGATCTAGCGCGAGAATGTCGAGTTCGAGTTCCATCAGGTGCAATGAGAACGTCCACGAAGAGGCACGGGTCCTCCCTCGAGGCTTGGTGTTGTCCTGAATTATCGAGCGGCCTTCTCGTGTGCATGGAGGAGAACCTGCATATCAACGTCAAACATGTTCGGCTGCCCTAGAGAGGCCGTGCGCGTCAAAGTGAAGGTACGGTTCGTTTAAGCTTCCAGTCGCATCGAGCTTTTATCTTTTTCTTTAGATCGCTTTGTCGGTGTTGACGTTGCTAGGGACTCGGTAGGCAGTTGTTTGGCAGGCTCTGGTGGCATTGCTGGGGATGTTTTTGTTTTAATCGAGCGGCGATTCTCGCGTGCGAAGGAGCTTCGAAAGGGAAAGTGTTCTATTGTTGGTGAAAGGAAGGGATATTGGTATTCGCTATTTGTAATTTCTCGGAGAGGTAACTTTTATGGGGCAGTTAGTTGCTTCGAAGTGTAAATAATGCTTTGAATTATTGTGCCATTGGGTTGGTATGTATGAAACGTTTTCCTGAGATCTGAATCGTGCAATTGATAGAACAAAGGAAACTGTGCTTGATGTTTAAAAGAGATCAGTGTATTTATGCATCGAGTGTTGGTAAGAATGATCACTAGTCAAACAATTCGAATTTAAATTTCAGGATTAACCGATTATTTATGATTTATCCTTCGATCGGATGGTATAACACATTTAATGTAGAGAATGTATCTTTTGATTACTGAACTTAAGGAAAATAGTTGAGTCTACAATTATCTGTTAACTATACAGCAAAGAGTATAGACAATCAGAAATATCACAGATATTTGATTTTTTTTTTAATAGAATGCAAATAAAACATAATTTAACTCTCTGACCCTAACATTATTCGAAACTCACTGTACAATAGACGCACAATATAGTTTGGAAATTAGTGCGAATCCCCCGAAAATAAAGTTCAATTCCTCTACATAATCCCTACGCCTCTAACCGTCAAGAGTCGTCGAAATTTAAAAAGAAAACTTTTCATTTTTTCCAGTACGCGAAAGGTCGCGTAGAAACGCGTTGCGCTGCGTAATTGGAATAACCAGCGTTCTGTAAAAATAATTAGAACGTCGCAGTCCGCGAATATTTCAACGGCACTGCGGTAGAAACGTCCAATTAGAAACCGCCATAACGTGCCTCGCGCAGACACACGGTTATTCCCACATTCGGCATTCACGAAAATAATCCCGACTGATCGTCGACGCGTTAGCTCCGCCCAGTAAATCGCGTGCAGACGACCGCAAACGATTAACACCGTTAAAACCTCCAATTTCGCTCGCGCTTCTGCGTGGAATAACATTTAAGTACAATTGCAAGGCGTCAAGCTGCAAGTCCAGCGGCATCTGCCGAACTGACCTTAACCTTTAGCTAGCAACAAGTCGGTAAATATTCGACGTCTCCTCGAAATTGATCCTCACGTCCATCAAACCCCTCGCGTGACTAATACGTATCGATTCAATTTGTAATTCAGTCAGAATGCAATATATGCATGACGCGACGCGAGTATCGCGTTGCGCCACGAAATCCCTGAAAGCCCGAGTGAAAGATTAGAGGGGCGATTAAAGAAGTTCCGAGGATCGTGCTCACTCGTCGAATATTTTCAAGGCTAGGATTTCTACGATAGAAAGTCGCGATGTAAATTCGGTAGTAATGCGATCGGTAATTTATATTTATTCGTCAATTTTCACGCAATAAAACTTTCAACGACCAATGACTAACTAGCGCAATGTTTGCATTAGTTATTTAAAATACCTTCATACCAGCGTTCAACTAAATCTTCCTATTTTATTTCCAATTTCTTCTTTCGTCTCGTGACAGAAAGGTATTTCAAGCGTGATTAATGCCACAGAGAATGATATTGCAATGACCTTGAAGCCTCGGCCAATCCTTCATCACGACGTTTTAATATCTCTCTTTCTTAATATTCATTGATTGGCTCTCATGCATAGAATTTCCTCGATTCAGGGGACTAGTGGCAGGAATTAAAGCCTCTCTCGCGTACAAATCGGTTTCCCAGCGTTAATTAAAATCTTCCGTTGGATCAAGGGCGTCCGGAGATTTGTTTCCAGGGGGGAGGGGGACTTTAGGATGATGGTAAAGAAAATATACCCCTCTTGCTTTTTTTCACCTTTTTTAGATCTTTAAAGACCAGTTTTGAAAATTAAGTGATTTTTTCTCAAAAGCCAGAGGGGGCAACTGACCCTTTTGCACGGCGAGGCGCGCGAAAGCGAGGGCGAGTTTCTTCGGCCCAGCGAGGAGGAAAGCGTGCACGGTTGCGTAAATGCGTCTGCCACAGCCGTTGACTTACATAAAATAGATACAACGGTATTACGACAATTGTCCAGGCTTTCGCGATGCTGCTCACATTCTACGACGGGCTTCCAGGGTTAGCCCTGAGACTTTTGCGATCTCTTGTGGATTATGATGCATAAACTCTGGATGCGTGCACTACTAGGACTGCGGGTGAACTCTGCGACGTAGCTAACGAGGCACAGATATGCCTGGGTTTACAAGTTCCCCGAATGGAATAATTAATTCTTTAGGGTATTTAAGAACGCGCCTTGCGATATGAATTTTAACAAATAACAGGGGAATTTTATTCGAATATACTGAAGTTTGGCACTTATTCTCGAGATTTTTATACTTTGCTCACGTAGAAGACTGCTCGACCTTCGAGTCATTGATTTGTCACAGCTTTTGCATAGGAATAGCCTGTACCATTTATTACTTAAGAGTTATGTCCTCTCCAAATCTTGCGCATGTATCTAAGAACAAAAAAACTGGAATAATCAATTCTAGAACTAATAAAAATTCGGAGAAAAAAAATGGGGGAAATACAGCGGTGGTGAAAGGAAAATTTATAATTCCTGTTTTTGTATGTCTACATAATTAACCCTTTAATCACTATTATTTCAATATTCTTTGCGTTTGGAGCGCTTGGCTCTACAAAAAGTACCCGCAGTTAAAGGTTTAAGTAACTATTAAGGCCTATTCTGAGCACCCAAAATGTGTGGAATATTTATTGCTTCTAACGGGGCTATGTTATTTTTGTTCCCGCCTCACAGTTCGAGCATTCTTTTGGCCAACACTGTATACGCTTAAAAAAGAACACTGAGCACACAGGTCCACGAAAGTGGCACAGCCTCGATTTCCTCGTGAAATCTAGAGTGGTGCTTACCATGCGTTTAATACATCGCCAATTGATTGAGTTACACGGAAGATTTTAGGGAAATGGGTGACACGATTCCACTTGCCACGGGAACAGGCACTCGAGTAGTTCATAGCGGTAGCCCGCGATACTGTTAATCCTCTTACCCTTATCCTATTGAAGGCAGCCGGTTGAACGAAGAACAGAGTAATTCTGTGCATAAAGTTTAACGAACTTTGCTCGTTTGTGTTTAGAAATGCGAGACCAGACACCAGCCGGAGTACCGCAAGTTCAGCGTGGACCCGCAGATAACGTCTATCGAAGTGCTCCAAAGCATCCTGATCAAAGCGTTCGATATCAAAGGGTGAGGAGATAGTACTGTTTGTTAGGACCGGGTAAATGGCCGCTGTATTACATCGGCAAACAGAGGGAAGTTCATTCGTCGCCCTCGTCCTTTCACTTTGGAAACACTGGCGATTACCCTGCTTATCTGTGAAAATGGTTGCAACATGGATAATGGCCCCCTTACATTGTACCACTGAAAAATCCTCTTCCATGCGGGGAAGAAATTTTCTAAAATTTCTCTTCCACGTGGGGAAGGAATTATCGAAAAATTCTCTTCCACGTGGGGAAGGAATTTTCTAAAATCTCGCTTCCACGTGGGGAAGGAATTTTTTAAATATTCTCTTCCACGCGGGGAAGGAATTTTCTAAAATTTCTCTTCCACGCGGGGAAGAAATTTTCTAAAAATTCTCTTCCACGTGGGGAAGGAATTTTCTAAAATTTCTCTTCCACGTAGGGAAGGATTTCTCGAAAAATTCTCTTCCACGTGGGGAAGGAATTTTCTAAAATCTCGCTTCCACGTGGGGAAGGAATTTTTTAAATATTCTCTTCCACGCGGGGAAGGAATTTTCTAAAATTTCTCTTCCACGCGGGGAAGAAATTTTCTAAAAATTCTCTTCCACGTGGGGAAGGAATTTTCTAAAATTTCTCTTCCACGTAGGGAAGGATTTCTCGAAAAATTCTCTTCCACGTGGGGAAGGAATTTTCTAAAATCTCTCTTCCACCGTGGGGAAGGAATTTTCTAAATATTCTCTACTACGCGGGGAAGGAATTTTCTAAATATTCTCTTCTACGCGGGGAAGGAATTTTCTAAATATTCTCTACTACGCGGGGAAGGAATTATCGAAAAATTCTCTTCCACGTGGGGAAGGAATTTTATAAAATCTCTCTTCCACCGTGGGGAAGGAATTTTCTAAATATTCTCTACTATGCGGGGAAGGAATTTTCTAAATATTCTCTACTACGCGGAGAAGGAATTTTCTAAATATTCTCTACTATGCGGGGAAGGAATTATCGAAAAATTCTCTTCCACGTGGGGAAGGAATTTTATAAAATCTCTCTTCCACCGTGGGGAAGGAATTTTCTAAATATTCTCTACTATGCGGGGAAGGAATTTTCTAAATATTCTCTACTACGCGGAGAAGGAATTTTCTAAAATTTCTCTTCCACGCGGGGAAGAAATTTTCTAAAAATTCTCTTCCACGTGGGGAAGGAATTTTCTAAAATTTCTCTTCCACGTAGGGAAGGAATTCTCGAAAAATTCTCTTCCCCGTGGTGGAGAGATTTTCTAAAACTTCTCTTTCACGTCCTTGATCGCCTGAACTAAAATGTTTCAACCTGAAAAACCAACGAAAAGAACCGGAAAGAAACATTTTCGCAGGGGCTGGGCATTTTCAAGCGTGTACTAATAGCTGTGCAATATATTTATGGCTACATTTTTCTTGAACACCTGAGTGCAGAGTGCTTCGTGGAATATTAAAGTCACAAATGGATTTCGAGCGAGCGTTAAGTTTATAAATAATCACATGCGTGGCTGTTGGACTTTTACAGAGAATTCACCGTCTCGTATCGGGCGATAGACGATTACGGATCGGAAACATACCTGTTCCTGCTCTCTGATTGGGACTTGGACGCGGCGTTTATAAGGTACTTTCAGATAAGCCCGTACACCGAGGAGGGAATTAGCCGATAAGACTTTCGCGATGCGCAGAGTAACGATAACGGGTGCTGTTTCAGCGCCTCGGAGCCGTATCTGTATCTGCAAGTGAACCTGAAACCTTTCGGGGAGACCGGCGACTGCGAGTGCTACTGGGAGCAGAATGCGCAGGAAGTGGCGACGCGGCAAGAAACCGGGTTTCCGTATAGGACGCCCAAGTTACCCGGTCTTATAATGAATAAGGCGAGTAGCCAGTTACAGCCCTCGGTTTCACCACAATTGGCTGTGGCGTTAAGCAGCCCAGCCACTCATCTTCTCCACAAGTCCCTTTTTAATCGAGTACAAGGTCATCGTAGTCTTCAGCAAGTTTATGCTTACTGTAAGATTGTTCCTTGGCGACGGAAGTGTGTGATTTTGAACACCGACTGGCAACAAAGTTGCTTGTAAATGCAGAATGTCTCGTGACGTGGGAAAGTTCAGAGATCGAGTGGGGATATAATAATAATAATAATAATAATTTGGAAAGTGATCTGTGTTTCGAAAAGAAAATAACTACCCAGAAGGCCCGAAAAAGATACGATTGATCAAAATCCCATATTTTGTTTTCTATACTACAACACTGAGCCCCCGTTTTTAATAAACTGCCTCTCTTCATTTTCCCGATAAAAATGGCCCTCGGTGCGTTTGCCACGTGGTCCTTTTCCCTTAAAACCGGCCACTGTGTATACAATATGTTTTATAAATCGGGATATTCTTTTTCTAGATGGAGAGGACGCTGAACATGGTTCAACGTGCTCTGGGTAACTTGGGCGAGGAGTCGTCTCATCAGCAAAGTCTCCAACCACCACGGCTACCGCTGACCGACGCGGAATTCCGACGGTTTCTGGATCCCATAGGGCAAGTGATACACCCTAAAGAGCTAAGGGCGGTGATATACTTCGGCGGGATCGAGCCCAGCCTGCGCAAGGTGGTGTGGAAGCATATTCTAAACGTATATCCCGAGGGGATGTCGGGCCGCGGGAGAATGGACTACATGAAGAAGAAGTCTCAGGAATATCAAAATCTTCGGGAGAGGTGGAAAAGCCTCGTGCAGAAGGGGCAGAACGTCGGGGACCTGGCGTACGTAACGAGCATGGTACGGAAAGACGTTCTGAGGACGGACAGGCACCACAAGTTTTACGGCGGCTCCGACGATAATCAGAATACAGCCAGCCTGTTTAATATTCTAACAACCTACGCCTTAAACCACCCGAGCGTCAGCTACTGTCAGGGCATGAGCGATCTAGCTTCGCCTCTTCTGGTCACCATGAGGGACGAAGCGCAAGCTTACATATGCTTGTGCGCTCTTATGAGAAGATTGAAGGACAACTTCATGCTCGATGGGATCGCGATGACCACCAAGTTCGCGCATTTGGCTGAAGGTACGTGAATATGGCTTTTAAGGATGCTCGGTGCGCGGCGAGTGTGTATAGAATGTAATTAGCGTAAGAGAAGATAGTACGAAGGGAGTTAGAAGTTGGTATACATCTTCACAAAACTGTGGCATTGAATGGTGTATATTTTCAGGTTTGCAACACTACGATCCTGACTTCTACGCTTACTTGAAGCTACATCAGGCGGACGATCTATTGTTTTGCTATCGATGGCTTTTGTTGGAGATGAAACGAGAGTTTGCTTTGGACGATGCTTTAAGGATGCTGGAAGTTCTGTGGGCTGCTCTACCAGCGTCTCCGCCGAACGGAGAACTTGGCCTTGCAGAGGTACCTTTCCCTCCGCCCTCGCCGCCTCCAAGCCCAAACGTGAAACACATCCGCGAAAACGCGTACACGAAAGTTTGCGCTATCAGGCGGCAGAGCTCTTCCGCGAGCATCGCCGCCACTGGGAAGAGAAAAGCGCTGAACACAGACGAGCTGTCTATACAATCTTCCGCGGAAGCTAATGGAGATTCGAAGAGGTATTTATCGGCACGGATTAGTGGAAGTATCGAGGCAGAGATAGTATTGAATGACGTAAAACTCACTGTTTGCAGATCGAGCTCCCTTTACGAAACGTTCTCTGAGCCAGAAAATGACTTGACGACCGCAAAGAATCGAAGGAATAACGAGTTCACGGAAAAGTGCCTAAGTACAGGTTCTCTGCCTGGCAAAGCGAAGCGGGTGAACTTGTTGGAATTGAAAGAAAGGCTAACGGTGCCCGGCAGAGACCAGAATAAGAATAACGAACAGAGCGACGGCGAGAAGAACTGTGCCAGGGTGGTAAAGAATTTGAACGAGTTCTTCAACTTCACGAGCCTGAACCGCAGTAAAGTAACACCGAGCGACGCTGAGCCAGAACTAAGGTTCGTTTCAAATTACGTACAGAGACATTCCCCTAACCCTAACCCTAAAAAATATAGTTTCTTCGTAGAAATCACGTTCCAAACCGAGCATTGTTTCATTCCGTAGGCGAGTTTCAAGCGAGAGCGGAGTGATCAAAGTATTGAGGGACGAGCCGAGCTCCCCGGACGATCCGACGGACTTCTTTCCAATGACTACTTCGATGACTAGAGAATTAAGACTGGAATTAGAATCACTCGACCGACAGGTATTCGGGCCATCGCCGCCCAGCGATCAGCAATGCGACTGCGTTCTTTCTAAGCGGGAAAGCGAGCTGGTCGAAAGTGAAACGGACACGGAATTGGCGAGGTGTAGCCCAGCTGCGGATGTGTTCGTCTGGGAGAATCCCCTTCACATGTTACAACCGAGGCATCACCCAGCCACACCGGACGAGCAAGCAGAGCTCGAGTACGACGGTGAAATATTGGAGGATCAGAACGGTGTCAAGTCCGTTACCCCCATTAGATTACTGAAGCGTACTACTAGGTAAGAACGCCGCTTAACCCCTCGCTCAACGATTACCGGGTCACCGTGACCCGACTGTTGCTACGTCGCTGCTACGCATCGACTCAGTCGTAACGGGGATAGAGTACGTAAAGGTCGAGTTCCCTAGCCGCGGCCGGCGGCGGTCCCACTAGTGCAACAGAGACACAGATGCATACTTCTCTTTGCACTAGTGGGACCGCCGCCGGCCGCGGCTGGGAAACTCGACCTCTACGGGTCCAAATGACCCAGTAACCGTTCGCCGCGTCACTGCGAGCGCCCGTAGTCCGAGGGTTAATAGCCCCTCGAACGTTGCGCCGTCTTACCGCAAATCTCTGTGTCGCACAGGTCCGAATCTGCTTCGGATAGCGAGGAGACGGAGAGCTGGCACCAGAGCGCAGCGATATCCGAGAGTCCAACGAAACAGCCCGTGCAAGAGCAATGCGAAGAAGCCACGGAGCTTATGAATCTCATTCCAGCGGGCACCAGCGTGGATCAACTAGGACAAAGTTCTCTGCCACCCCCGAACGAGTTTGGCGGCGGCAATCCGTTCCTCATGTTCCTCTGCATCACTCTTCTGCTTCAACACAGAGACTTTGTAATGCGCAATCAAATGGATTACAACGAAATGGCAATGCATTTCGATAAGATGGTCCGTCGACATAACGTCGTTCGAGTCCTCAATCAGGCAAGGCAGCTGTTCGCTGGTTACTTGAGAAGACATTCTTCGTCGTCGTCTTCCGCCAAGTCGGACTCCGTGAACGTCTAATCCTCTCTAATCTTCACTGCTCGAGTTTACTAGCTGACATCATGTAACACGAAAGGGAGGAGGTTTAAAAATACATCTTATCGGTAAAGACACACCGCGGGGAAATAAGTCTAAAGTATGTTTTTTAAATCGGGGAAAGTGACTCGGGATTACTTTCGCAAACGAAAGAGCAAGATATCAGATGGGATACGTATCAGTGATAAACTAGGCAATAAGGGAATAAAGGAACCTTTCCAAGGTGCTCTTCCGATAATACGTTTATGGAAAATCTTTGATTCCTTCGCAGATTTTTACCCCCTCAGACGTATATGTTTACTTATTTATACGTTCGCATTTAGGATTCCTATCGATTAATATTGAACCGTTTAAAACGATGATCATACCTTTTATAACATTTATTTACATCTGCCCGTTTCTACTGCCCGTTGATAAGTTCTCTTTCTAGAAGAGGTTAGTTAGGAGAGATTGGTTTTTTTGCTTCGAAAGGGTTACTCCCTCGGCGTGCATGAAATGATCTATATAAATTAGCAGCACTCGTTACTATCCATTGTTAAAAGCACATTCGTACCTCGCGCGTAGTTCCAAGCTCGCGGAATCAGGTGAGCTGAAAATTTCTCCGACATTCAACGTACGAAGTTTACGACAGATCGTCTTGGATAAATGGATAACTGAGAAGGAACGTACTTAAGTCGCGGATGGTGGATCGTTGATTCCGTTCGCTTATCCTCGACACTATGCACAAACACCATCTGCACCGCGTCGACGAACCCTTTCGCTGTACCTCGATTTAGAATTAAGTAATTAGCTTAAATTTGTAAAATATATCTAGGTACGATGGTGTTAGTAGCCGTGTCTTACTTTCCTCTCAAACAGTATGCTCGAGAAACGACAATAAAGTGCATTTAATTTTACCGCTAACAGCGAACGTTGAATTCGATTTTCGCTTCCATTTTTATCTTGTACATACGTAAGGAACATTAATTTCTTCGGTTTTGTATTTTATTTTAAATAAACTAATAATTTACATTTATATTACCTACTGACTACGATATAAAATATAGTTAATGCTGAAATTCATTAGTTTTATTGTAACATTAGCAATACCAAGTCACAGCGCTTTTCTTAAATACGACGGGAACTAGGACCTCGCAGATTTTGCATTGTTTTACCGAGAAAAAAAAAGGAAGAAGGGAAACTTTACCAATCTACTTTCTCCTGTTGCCTCCGCCGCCCGCCAATATCGTGAGGATCCTTACAAAGATATTCAACGTATCCAGATAGATAGAAACGGCGCTGAAATTAAGCAGATGCGATAAAATTAACCGCCGGCTCGTATACTCGTTCGCGTTTAGATCTTGCGTACTTTTAAGAGAGAACTTACCTATTGATTGGGTCGTACGGCCTCGCTGCGAGCCCGTATTTCGGATGCATTTCAGCTTGTTTCATAATTCTTTGGGTATCGTACAACAGGAACATGGAGAACAGTATCAAGCCACCGTACAGGGCGAACGCGTGCAGACCAGATCCGACGACTGTGGTAGGAGGCAAAAACATCGATCCCACGGAGCTGGCGAATACAACTCCCAAACCAATCGCCAGCGGTCCGCCCATCGTTAAGAACTTATCGCTGGGCGCGCAAACAGCGAGCGTTGACAAACCGCCAACCACACCGGCTGTATACCATCCTGCTCTAAGCACCAAAGGTCCTCCCAATAAGTACAAAGGCGCCAGAACCGCGCCGACGATACCAGTGTGAATCAGCCACGCCATTTGTTTCGTTCCGAAACCTTCCTTATAAGGAATACTTTGTAATGCCATTCCGCTACCAATCATGGCTACCATAGTTACACCCAGGGCAACCCACCCTTGGCGCGTAACCATGTTCATAATAGCTGGAGAGCGCAAGCAAAGCGCTGCCGACCCGGCACTGGCTGCTATAGACGCGCCGAAGTACATGTATGTTGCTTTAATTCTATCTTTCACGTAGTCGGGCCACATTCTGGGGAAGAAGCGAACGGTTTGTTACGTTTAGTTTCTATTCGTGGGACCAGCGATACTTGTGTACTACTGTAGGAGAAGAGTACCTCGCGTAATCTATGGTTCCTGCGGTTGGTGAAAGACCGAGTCCATAATAACACAGTGCACCTAATCCAATTACAGCGCCTCCGGCAACGGCTCCCTTCCCAATGCTGAATGCTGAAGGAAGAAGTGAATATAAAATGTTACGCAGCATCCCCAAATTCTAGTTTAATACATCGGAAGTTCGGAGTTGTTTACGTAATATATAGTTTTCATAAATTTTTGGAATGGGGATGAAATGACGCATAAACGTTTACGGTTTCCGCATGGAACTCTCGAAAATAATGAACGCATGCTGGAACCATATCTGGATAATTTGTATCATTAAAAATAAACGAGGGTATATATTTATATTGTATTTCTAATGAAACTTTTCCTCTTGTGCCTTGCATCATTTAGTTACTAAGAAACTTGGCTAATAATAGCGTAAAAAGCTCCCATATAATGATGTATATTCGTGGTTGGATTGCGCCATATTACGCGCCATTTCTCCGATTCGGGGTTTTGAATTTTTACCTGACTCCCCGGCAGGAGCCATCGCCTGTTCGGCGACGGTGGGTGACCTGCGGGCGGATCTCGTGAATGCACCGCGTCCACCGCTGGCGAATAATCTCGAAGATTGTAGCCTCGGGATAAGTGGTCTCGGAGCGATCGGGGTTTTTAGAAAGCTGGCCAAAGCTGGTGAGGCACCAGCCCGGCAGACCCTGGCAAGCATCATCCTTGCCGCTTAGTGCTCGCTAGTTCGGTGATCTGTCAACGAGAAAACGTATTTACCCGTTAGCTGCAGGCAAAGTGTGTCGCGCAATAAGTAGGATTACACACGAGCCGAAATGCATCGAAGTACAGTTGAGGAATCGAGAAATCGACCCACTCGTCGAGATTTATTTGGAATTCCGGAGACCAGATTCTTCCCAAAAATTTTCGCGTGATTACTCACATGTCGCAATTGGACGCAATAACGCTGCAATTGTTTCTCCTTTCGAGCGATCGAAACTACTAGCGAAACGTCGAGAATTTCAATCGTTGCGTTTATTCCACTGACAACTCCACGCATGCGTTCCTCTGCTAAATACAGCTAAATACAAGAGTACAATACATACACCGATCGCAGCGCCGCTTTATCTAAAAAGAAGTGCCATCTGCTATCGGTAACGGAAGGAAAAATGTGCGCAATGAAAATTGACGATTTCGTACATTTATCCTTCGGAAATTATTGCAGCAAATAATGTAATATAATAGGAATATTATTAAAGTAAACTACAAATATACAGGTAGCCACGAAGATCACCCCTTCTCGAACCTCATCATTCTATCTTTACTCGAAGGAAAACTTATATAACCAGTTATTAAAATTAGTAAATCCCTATTATAGAAACGATCCAATTATCCCAACTATATTTCTCCCCCCGGACGGCGTCAGACAAATGACCACTAAAATGACCCCGTGTTCCCTTTCAAAAGTTTCGCGCCGAAACGTGGCAACGTCGCGGTCGCATTCGCCGACCAATGGCGACAACACAATCCGTGGAGAAGGCAACCAATCAGAATTTTTAAAAGAACGCAACCCGTGCTGCACCGGATATGACGAATATGGTGGGGATACAGTTCCTCTAGTAGATCTACCGCGCGGCGGCTTCGCTCTCTTCGTTGTCGGACGCCATAGTGGACGCCTCGTTTCCAGAGCACGGTCGAGTGTTAGCGAGGAGGCCTCGTTCCGACGAATTATCGCCTTCGGAGTACGCGGCCATACCAGCGAGCATTCATTAATTCCAAGCGAACGATGGCAGGGGCTGAGTCGCCGGTCACGAAGCAGGAGCAGCAGAATCCAGCCGCGGAAAACGCAAATGAAAATCCACGAGAACGTAATCCACCGGGCGGCGGAGGCGGAGGCGGCGGCGGCGGCGGTGGTAATCGCGGGCCGCGTGGTCGAAAAGGCGGTACACGCTTCTCCGGCGGCCGCGGAGGTGGAATGGGCGGTGGAAACAGAAATAACGACGGACCGGTAAGATTTTCTCATATATTCCGCGGCACAAGCTTCGAGCATTCGAGCGTTCTTTGTTCCCGCCCGCCATGTTTGCTCTAAACTGGTGCGTAATACTTCCACCGGTTTCACGCTTGTTTTCGCGTCTCGAGCGTTTCCATTCGTAAAAGGGCCGAAGTTACAAATCGTGTATAATTATTTGCTTAATTCTTGCGAGCCAGGTAAAGCTAGTTTCATATAAGTTTTTAGTAGCGTGTATCGCGCACTTACGATAATGGATACTCCTGAGGATGTAGAGTCAGTCCGTCTCTCTTGGATTAAGAGGCTTAATCAGTATTAAAATAGATGAATCGAATTTCAAGGGGGGATTTTTAGAAGTATATAATAATTATTGGTTCAATATCGCAACTGAAATTTACAAGGGCGACAGAGAGGAAGCGCGCCGCGCTTATCAGAGTTTTTGGATAGGCTACTTAGTTACGTATGATATTTGCTAGAGTTACGTGTAGCTGATTTAATGTCGGATGTTTTTAAAATTGGATAGAATTAAATTTTAAGTACGTTGGATGCATACTCTGGGACTTTGTAAATGTTTTAAATATCACGTTTGAAAACACGGGAATTGAAATTGTTAATGCAGAATGTTGGTAGAAGCTGTATCGTTCACGTAGACGCAAGTTAATCGTATCGATTTTCCGCACAAAGTAATTACAAAATGGACGCACACGAAAACTAAGATGGCGGACAAGCATTCTGGACCCGAACACGTGGCGCGGAAAATTTTACTTACGATAGTAACTCCAAAAAAGAAATATAATCAACGATAAATGATTATTCCGAGTCATTCTAATAATTCTACAGCTAAAAATATAAATATACTGGAGTCTTTGTATGCATTTTCATGTAAAATGCAACTTTAACAGCATTGCTACTTTGTACAATGAGATCTTACTGATTCTAAGCGTGGTTGGAATAACACTTTCGAAATCCCTTGAAAGAGATTTTAACATTTCCGAAAATTTGTAAGAAGTGCTTGTAACAAAAGTTCGATTTTAAAATTCAAAAAGTTTCTATGGACTTTCCATTTCTCCTGATGCTCAAAGCACCTTAATCCAGCTCTGATTATTACGACAAAGTAATAAAACAATTGAATTACGTGTAGCTTAGAATTTAAACGTAGTCTGAATTCTATGAAAATTCCAACGATTTTTTTTTTTTTTTTTAATAACATGAATTACCGATGACTCGAGCCTTGGGTCATAATTGAAACACAACACAATATTTCTTAGAGGCAATTGAATATGAGAGATGAAAAAAATTTATGTTAATCGCAACTACATACAAATTCTATTAAAATGAAACCTATTTGCAACCATTATTTTTCATCGTTCAATTCATGTGTTGTAGAATATTTTCTCATCAGATTTTATTATTTTTCGATTGTATTTAAAATGAAATGGTAATTATTTCAGATGAAAATGGAGTCCATGGACGGAGGTATGGATAACACCATGTCCGAAGGAATGGGTGGCGGAGGAGGAGGAATGGGAGGCGGAATGGGAATGGGGATGGGTATGGGTATGGGACGTGGCGGAGGAATGCGCGGAGGTAGAGGCGGCAGAGGAGGCGGCGACAGAAACATGGGAAACCGATCGCAAGATGTAAGCACTTTATACGAAAATGGGTGCATCAAGCCTATTTTATTTCACAAGTGTTCTGCTTGGAAGAAGCGAAAGACTGGATTTGTATTTAAATTAATGTCCTCCTTACCTTTAACCAGGATCGCTTAATGGAGCGCATTATGGCCATCAGTGGACCAACCCACGATTTGCCGCCTCAAGAAACCACAGAAAAGAAATTCAGCGGTCGAAATCGCCTGTACATCGGAAATCTAACAAACGACGTTACGGAAGAAGAGATCCAGCAGATGTTTCAACAATATGGCGAGATATCTGAACTTTTCGTCAACAAAGAGAAGAACTTTGCATTTCTCAGAATGGTAAATTAAAATTGAATATTTGAAAAGTTCTTTTTTATCCTCACCAAAAAAAAAGAATGATTAAAACAATTACCGTTTGATAGGAATGATAATAACAATTGGCTGCAATTTTATATGTATGACCGACGATTTTGTGATCAGAATATTCGCGCGATATTGAATTGTGATTTAAAGGTGAATCTGTCTTGTAGGATTACAGGGTAAATGCTGAGAAGGCGAAACACGAGTTGGACGGGACGATGCGCAAAGGCCGCGTGCTGAAGGTACGCTTCGCGCCGCATTCGTCCACGATTAAAGTGAAAAATCTCACACCCTGGATCTCGAACGAGTTGCTGGAAAGATCGTTCAGCGTTTTCGGCGAAATCGAGCGGGCGATAGTTGTGGTGGACGACAGAGGGAAATCCACCGGCGAAGGGATCGTAGAGTTCTGCAGGAAACCGTCGGCCCAGCTCGCTTTACGAAAATGCACCGAGGGATGCTACTTTCTAACTGCGTAAGTTTCTACAATAATGATCGATAAATATTATCCACCCCGGCGCCACGCTTGTTTGACGTATTTCATTAATCAACAAGTGCCAAAGTACAATATGACTGGGGGAAAGAAAAATTAGTTCCCATAGGAAGCATGGTACAATAATTATTTGTATTGTGTGCTGAAGGCTGGAACACAAAAATTATTATATAAAGTAGAAATCTTCTTGGAACGTTGCAAAATTATTACAAATATTTAGATGGGACATTTGTTGCAGTTCGTTGCGTCCAGTGGTCGTTGAACCGTTCGAGCAGCAAGACGACGTGGACGGTTACCCGGACAAGAACTTGCCCCGAAAGAATCCCGAGTTCTTCAAGGCCCGCGACATCGGGCCGAGGTTCGCGCAAATCGGGAGCTTCGAGCACGAGTACGGGACGAGGTGGAAGCAGCTTCACGAGCTGTACAAGCAGAAGGAAGAGGCGCTGAAGAGGGAAATGGCGATGGAGGAGGAGAAGTTGGAAGCTCAAATGGAGTTCGCCCGTTACGAGCACGAAACTGAGTTGCTCCGAGAACGTAAGTGTTTCTATCCCATACGTCGGGAATTTTTTATAAGCGACGTACGTATTCTTACACGACGGTACTGTGTCTCGTTACAGAGCTACGCATGCGCGAGGCAGACCGCGAGAGACAGAAGAGGGAATGGGAGATGAAAGAGAGGCAAGCCGAAGAACAAAGGACGCGCGAAGAAGAGTTACGAAGGAGGCAGCAGGAAGAAATGGCGATGCGTATAAGAAGACAAGAAGAAGAACTGCACAGGCGCCAACAAGAGAATAACTTATTTATGCAGGTAAAATTGACTTATAATCTGCTTGCGGGGTGAAAATTATATGTCAGTACGATATTAATATTCTCAATTCCAATGTATTTGAGATTATAAATCGCTATTTATTATTATTATCTTCTATTTTTTGTGATTTATTTGATTTCATGTACTTGGCGTAATTTCTTTACTTTTTTGAAGTTTTTTTATGGGGTTATAAATCACTATGCAAAATTCTAAAGCAAAGAACGCTTAATAGTTTTGTTGTCTGTTGTATCTTATGCTCAACATTCGTTTTCCTTTTCATTAGTAATTATGAATAGAACAATGTGCTTACCACACCGACACTTTGTAATTTTCACGTTACTCATTTTTCTTAATAATGCTTAGGGTTGTGTTCCCTCTATATTTAAGGAGCAAGCGATGAGAGGAGGTGGAGGTGGTGGCAGCGGCGGAGGAGGCGGTGGCGGCGGCGGAGGAGGAGGTGGTGGCGGTGGTCTAGGAGGAAAAAATTACGATTCCGTTAGTAATAGTGATCGCGATGGATATGGTCAACCTGACGGTAAGTTTCAAAGCTTTAAATATTATGTAGTATAAAGAAGTATCTACAACTAGCATTTATGGTTTTTGGAAATTTTCAACCGAGTGATAGTCATGGTTTAGTATCTCACATCCATTTATCTTTTGCCGTGTCTCTATCTACATTCTCGACAGAGTATCGAACGTAGAGTTCGTGATTATCGCATGACTTGGTCGCACGTAAAATACGATTAAAATCGACGGAAATTTTGAATTCTCAATCGTACACAGAAGCAGTAGTAATAGTTTCTAATAATGCATCAACTTTATTACAGGTGGAAGCGGCATACCAGTGGTAACGTATCCCTTTGAATTATTATTTCGTTTAATTTTTTACGACAAAACAATTGCTTATTCTTTTTCGAAACATTTAATTTCGATCCTTCGTTTATATACGTACTTCTATCTGGTGATACTCCGAAAACTAAGCCTACACACGGGAATTTGTATTAGATGAATCGAGAACTGCGTTCTTGCATGACCAAAAAAAAAAGAGCCAGTATCGTTAGTGAAAAAGTTCCGCGACACATAACGCGAGAGAACTTCTTTACAAGTATATTCCCATGGCGCATGCTTTCCAATGTAGCGGAGTTCTAATGTCTGCAAATGCCAACTTCATTGTCACGTGTTTAAATTTCATGCGCATGCTTCGTACAGATAATTCGATATCAATTAATTGGCTATAACATGTGGAGGAGCCAATGAGAGGGCATACATTGAAACTTTCTCTGTCTGACCAGCCGTTTCTTATCGATATATCGTGGTGCGGACAGACGTAGGATTTTAAATTGTGTAATTTTTTACTCTGTCTTCGCCGAAGTAGGGTTTATTTTTAGACACTGATAGAGGATATGTTTATATCCGCTGTTCAATCGCAAATTTTTCACCCACATTCAAATGATACGATATTATCACGATTATCTTCGCTTTGAAATGATACCAGCTATTGAATACTTTTTTCCCCCCGTTTTAATGGACAGCGAAACATCTATCAAGCTGCTGTTGGCTTTATTCAAGTTTGTCAGATCCGATCTGACGTCTTATAACCAAATCTCTAAATTAACATTTTACTCCGAAGTGGTGCTATAAATTTGAGATATCTCCATAACGTTAATTGGAGGATCTCATCAAGTTGATTATCTTCAATAACGTCCAAGCTCTTGGAACTGTGCACAAACAACCGAGAAAGATAACGAGAAATTTTACGTAATTTCTATGTACATTTGAAACGATCTTCCTTACATTTTACAAATGCCATAGGAGATTTTTAATATAAGAAATTATGTAGGTAGGATGATTTTATATCTGATAGATTCGTCTTCGTGCATTAAAACCCGTTTACATTTTTTAAAATGTGCCGAACCTTCGGTAACATTTATTAATTTTTTGACAAGAAATGCCATTTTGTACGTTATTAATTTCTAAATGTTCTGAACATATCCCGTTCGTAAAAGATTTTTCACGACTCTCTTGCGGAATTCCTTTTCGGTACTTATTCTCGGCAAAATACGACGCTTCAGAGGTACGGCATTACGAGCTTTCCAAACCCCCCTTGAATATACAATAAGATATGAGAAACTCGGGTGTTCAACTTGACTCACAATAGAAACACGAACGTTATAATGGGTATTGTTCTCTGGGTAAACGAAATGATTGTAACTAAAAAAAAAATAGAAAAACTACATTAACGCTTTGCCGCATTGGTCTCTCCATATGATTGCAGACAGGAGGCTCTGTCTTCTATTTTTCTCTAGATGTATTAAGGATTAGGTACTTACTATGGAACTACCATTTACGCTTTGATTAATAACGAAATTTCGATGTTAAAATCGAGTTCTCCATTCGGTACCTTCTGCATTACCGAAGATTAAAATTTCTCGTATAGTTCCATAGTAATAATTTCATATTTATTGACAAACAAATGCCCAACAGTATTAAACATCAATGAAACATGATCGGCTGTATTCAGAAACTACGTAAAGTTGCGAAATTGCCGTGTTATCTTGCGTGTCGGAAGTCGCCCGAAGATGTGACATTGTTGAAGTGTAGTTTCTGAGTAGAGCAGCGATATTGATTCTAATTTATGATAAATAATCAAGCTTTGAAATGATCTTCATTTTACACAACGCAGATTTTTGGGGGAACTATTTTTAATATGGTGCGTGTTAGCCTCTATGAATATTCCTGTATGCGTTACTTCACGAAACATCCACTTAAACATTCACCAAGTATACGCGCCACTCCGAGAGGCATACGCATTACGTAGAGTTTGCCTAGGGACCTTGATCACGCCCCTCTGCTTTCTCCTACGAATGTGTATAGACTCTCGGGTCGTGCATAATTCTAATCCATATTATCTCTACGCCGATATATGAAACCAGTAAATTTGCCGACGAACGTCGCTGTTAAACAGCTACGAGTGTAAATAATTCGGCAAAGTGTCTCTTTATCGTTCTGTGGTGAAGGAATTTTATTCTGACAGGATTTCGTGAGAATATATTAGGCTTTTGGGGGTTGCTGGGCCACGCCACTGTACATTTTGTACACGGAGCAATGAGAGATTCTCGTGGGTATCATACTTGGTATCGACGTGTGGCAAACTGAAATCTTTGAAAAATGGGAGCTTCGAAGCATCGAACAGCTGTGGCACAATAAAAATAATTAGCTCTAATAGGAGAATCTATGCTTTAGTTCTGATAAAATAAAAATTCTGAAGATGGTGCCGCAGCGCACAAATTTTCGATCTTAAACCCGAATACGATGATTGAGAGAAAAAAAAGAGGGCACTGTAAACGACTGGTTCCGCGGCGTGGATTATCCTTAATCCACTAAACAGATTTTAACCGACTCCGGCGGTGAAATCACCGTCGCCAGATCTATACGTTGGGCATTTGCTTGGTCAAGCAACGGTTGATTAATGTCGAGAAAAACGTCATATGATATTCTGAAAAAGGAGTATAACACGTTTATTCGTATGTCGTTTGTTTTTAGCGCGTGTATCACGCACGCTATCCATTCTACTAATGTGTTGTACATTGCAAACAGCGTATCTAACATTGTGTTTTCCCCTTTCTTTTCTATGTGATTTGACGAAAATTGACGATGACCTGTGCTGCTGTCGCAAACATGGATGGTCGACCTGAAACCGTGAACCGTGTATTTATGGTACATCCAAAAATCTACGAAACACCCCATGCGTGTGTGTGTTCAACCGTTGTCGTAAACGGGAATAATCGGTGGCAATTCACTTCCAACGATTATCGACAAACGCACTCCCGACTGCACTTATTGACTTAACAACAAAAAAAAAAACACTTCTTTTCCACGCGTGGAATAAACGGACACGCCCCGACCTTCTCTTCTGACGACACTCGCGCGGATTAGGATCCAAAGTCTTTCATGGATGCGTATAACAGTATGGATCGCGGCAGCCGAGGGGGTTACAATGACGATCGCGGTCAGATAATGGATTTAATGGACATGAGGGTCGATATGGGCAACATGGGTGGCGGTCGTGGAGGTAGTGGTGGTGGTAGTGGACGTTGGCAAGGTGGGAATGATCGAAATCGTCAGGACGATTATCCTAACAAGAGGAGACGCTATTAAAGAATATCTGACAGTATTATAACAGTCCCCCATTTCTTTTTCTTTCTTTTTTTTATTTTTTTTTCTCTTTTTCTATATAAATTGATCGATCGATTGAGAAGAAATTTACGTTCACCGATAGTAGCGTTCTCATTGTACTCTTCAGTCATGTTTCCACGACTTTTGCTATCGATCATCTCTCACGTTTTATACATTATAGGGTAGGGGTGAGGGTGTGATTCTTGGCAAGAATGAGTGCGGGTAGAGTTGAGATGTGATGGGACGAATAGTGGTCGATGCTATTTTTTATATCTCTCGTGTTTGATCTGACGCGATGTCGCGAATCATCATTATCCGCGTGCAAGAGACGCTGCGTTTTATACGGACTTTAAGTTGATCGCGGGGAGGCATCGACGGAACGCGAACCCGAGCAAAAATATTGCGAGAAACATCTATTTGGATGATTTATAATACTAACACACAACAGATATATTTGATACATTGACGAGTTCTTTAGGCTCCGGCAGACAATTATTCTCTTGAGAGGAATAGAAACTATGATAATCGATTATCGAGGTGTGAGCAACAACCCTCCCTGTTAACGCTGACTACTAACACGATCATATCATTTCCGAAATCTTTAAGTGTAAGAAATCATAACATTTAAATAGTACGCCCCTTTCTCTCCCCCCCGCCCCGTTTTTATTTCCTAGAGACTGTTCTGTTCCGAGAGAACGAAACGCATAGGGAGAAAGAACTGAACTTCTGAGCTGGCGGTATCGCTAAGAATTCTCTGTCATGGTAGCATACTATCATAATTATAACATGTAGAAACGAAGTATATATTCATCGTCAATTAGTATTTTATAGAAATCATACGGGAGTTTCATTCGAATTGAGAAAAATTGTGTACATATTCCAAAAAAAGAATTAAGAAACGACATAATATATATTAGTTTGTCACTATTGTATTGTCGGATTATAACCGTTAGTTTATCATTTGTTTGATTTCATAACTTTTCAAAGTAAAAGTAATTACGCTCTGATCGTACCCTTTGCTTTGTACTTTACGATACACAATGAGAATATTAAATTAGTTTATAAGTGAGAATGCGTTCGTTGATCCTGACTGAAATCGATATCAGTCGCTCGGTGGTAATTCGCCTTTCCATAAGGAGGGGAAATAAGAAAAGGAGTGTCGGACAGTTTTTAGCTAGCGTATTACGTACGTGTTTTTAAGCTAACGGATGGTGTGAGCCTCACCATAAAGGAGTATATGCAATTTCAGCATTGCTTGGAACTTCGCAAAAAAGTAATTATGTTAGAATAAGACGTATACCAGCAAAGTGATCTGGAATTATGCTACTCGAAACTTTGTGAAGGAACTTAACTGACAAGAAGTAATTTTATGAATAAAGGTCTCTATATATATACATGTATATATATCTATATGTAGGAACTATTTATTTAATATTATCGATCTTCACGGTTGTGGATGCATTGGAAACATGCGTGCTTGAAGGATAATGCGAAAAACTTGTCACGTTTCTGTTGCTTTCGATACAGATTGTAACCGATGAAAAGGGGCAGTTGGGCAGCCCGAGAACGGCTGACTTGTTGCTATTTTTGTAGGAAACGTAACCACTTACAGGCTTTCAAAGTTGCTATTACACAGAATCAACGTTATACTTTTACGATGTGCAAGACAGTTATTCGTTTATTTTTATAAACAGCCTGCTCGAGTAAATGATGAGAGACAGTTAATTTTGGTTGTGTGCACACAACTGTTTCCCATGATACTTGATGAAAATTACAAGCTGAAGGTGACACAAGAGTGCATTGATATTTTTGCTTACATTGGTTTAATGGGGAAAATCGATAGGAATAAAATTTGAATTCCTACCGGCTGGATTAGGTCCCAGCGTTTTCTGAACATGAGGTCTTGAAACGATACGACGTATTGTGGGTATGAAGTAAATGAAAGTGTCCTTCCATCGACATACTTCTCGAAATGATTTTTATAACACACAAATGGTATGCTACTTTTATATTTCAATTGCTTTTTTTTTTGTAATAAAAGAATTATTAAGAACGACTTGTAAGAATTCCTATTCACGTTACATGCATAGATGAATAGATAAATTTTTTTGTATTCTTGACGTCGTTACTCTTGATCGTTATTTTTGTTTTATTTCTTTTTATTGTGGTTCTCGATACTTTCTGCTTCTTTCCAATTAATTGCAAGAATGTTTCAGACAAAGTCAAAACGTGTTTAGTGCATTTAACGGAGAAGTGTCTTTAGAATAATGTACGAAATATATTTTTCCCCACTGGGAAGTAAAAATTTTTGCAATCAAAACACTTGAAATAATACAAGTAAACGTAATAAAAATTAATCCATTATATTTAATTCTATATCTTATACTTCAGATCTACTGTTACACCTTTCTTTCAGGAACTATTAAGCACATAATTTTCAAAATTCCACGTCCAGTGAATACCGATAAATGGAACTTTTTATTTTGTAAACACGTGTGGTATTTAATATTCTCTTGGCTCCATATAACCAGCGGTACTTTTCTCTACACACAAAGGAACGTTATATTTCTCTGCACACGTAAAGAAGATCGTCACAGTCTACCATTTTTCGCACAATCTTCTTTTAATTACTCGCATTACTCTTCAACGTGTCTTTACCTACATCTGCTCTTAATCTACCAATCATCTAATCTTATTTCTCTCTTATTCATGAATTTTATGAAAACCTCCCGATTAATTCCAAGTCAACTGACCTACAACTGTGTGCTGCCCGTAGTTTAGATAGTTAATATGTATAATATTATGTTTTACGTTATATTTATAATTAGGTACTTGCAAGGAGACTTTGTATTCGCAGAATGATGGATCACGATCCTATCGATAGGATCCGATGAAACAATTCATTCGGCGAACACTGCCCCGCACGAAAACGTTGCAATGCAATGATAAAAGAAAAATAGAGTGCATGCATTATTCGAGGCATACGCTCTATGTGCGCCCAAAGGGCTCTTTAACAAACCAGAAATCTTTGTCTTTTTTTTTAATAAAAAAAAAAAGGAGTTTCTGCTGACACGTGGATATCAAACAATGTAAACCATATATATTTATATATCACACGTGTGCTACTAAATTGAACACGAGAACGCTATATGACTTTAATCATAACCACTTCTGAGAATTTCTGCGGACGAACGTATCCCATCTTCTTACTCGAAGAAAACGACACTACCGTCGTCCCGAGTGCACGCGATCGCTTGACATCGCGAAATAATTGCACGATATATAAATCGAACGATTATTAAGCAAGAGTCTTTTAACGGAGGAGAGACAGCAATGACAAGATAGGCTTACTTACTTGAAACTACACTAGTGTCAATGAATCTACTGGTACGAGGTGAGTAGATTTTGTAAAACTGTTATTATGCGTAATTCTATTTTAATCTTCGGGTGGGACGATCACACAAGGCATCTGGTAAAGATTATAAAAGGGATGCGAGTACTACTGGATTTTAAGTAATTTTTTAATATACAATTTTTCATCGACAGTGGTTCAAACGTTCCTCGCCATAAATCTGGAATATTTTGTATTTTGAGTGTACCTGATTTATATTTTATAATAATATGTGCGCAGAAGCTGTGACTCGATCTGTGACTGATATCCCAATTTGTAATCTTCACCAGCAAATTTGGATTTATCTGTAATGTTGCGAAGCTTCGAACTGTTGGCGAAAAGAATAAGGAGTTTTGCGGTACATGGTCCACTTCGTTAACAGAATTCAATATATTTCGACTCCGCGTCGTTGGGAATTGATTATAATACTTGTCTCGTGCAAACGTGGCCGTTTTATGTTACACGATTCTGCAAGAAGTTACTACTACTCCTTATGTGCAAATTTATCAGCCTAGACTGTGTTTTTTACCTACGACAACCAAAATGTGTTTGCGTGCCGACTTTAACAAACGGTTGTCTAGGTTCGCTATTGAAATCTAGGCTGTTACAACTAATTGCTACTTCAACTGATTAATGTTCTACTTGGATGTCTGGGGTGGTAATACGTATGGGGCATCTGAGCCGTCTAATAAACATCACACGCATAACAATTTATCGAATCTGTTCTCGAAGAAATGTTAATTAAAATTAGATAGGCTGGAAATACACTGCAACGAATTTTCATTTATGAAAACCACGTGAAAATTTCGGTTAAAGTCTGAACAGTTTGAAAGATTTCAGCGCTTCGCTCGCTTATGGGGAAATTTATGTATTTTTCATTTAGAAAACCGTCTCGACACATTGTATTTTTAATCTTCCGATATCATTCTATCGCATTTGTTTCTAAATGATTTGCAAGAATTGTAGCTCCCGTAATAAGAGGATTTTTTCCTCCACATTGCTTTACCACCGTATATTTGCTAGCACGTATTATATCTTACAGTACGATTATTCGCAATAGAATGTTAGCTATCGAAAGGAAAAGAGAAGTTTGAATTTTTTCTATGACGTGACCATCGTCGTGCTCGATAAGCAAAATAAGTCTACTTTTTTTATAAATCAGGATTCTGATGAAGTTTGTGGTGTTATATGATGGCACCCTTATTGATTTTATTTCGCAGGCCGCAAACTTGTTTGTAATTTACGTATGAAAGATGTCAGTTCGCTGGTTTTTAGATTAAAAAATTAAAGGATAAATACCGTGCTGTGAAGTACAATATACTTATATCGTCTTTTGTGTTTGCAGATGCTCATAGCAGTTGCTGGTTGAGGATATGATTTGAAACTCATGAAACTGTGAAAAGGTAGGTTTCATGGATATTAATAGTAGAATTTAAAAACTCCCAGCAGTACTTAGAGTGTGTTCAGTCAATCATTGTGAATGATTCTATGATAGAGTATAGATACTAACAGTCTCCCGATGTACTGATTATTATGCAATCGATCAAATTTTCGGTGGCCTTATTAAAAGAGTGTTTCTAATTACAGCTTTGAACTTTATCATGCTGTACGCAATTGAGAATATGCCCTGTGGAAATTCGCCCTGTGCGAAGTATCACATTGCGCAAGGAGGAGCACGATCGAAGTATTAAGGTTCGTTCGTTTCATTTTCTTTTTGAAAATTTTTTCAATATTTAACGTGAACAAAATATATAATGAGAAATATCTATGTGCGATTGCTTTAAAAACGCATGCTTACGAAATGGTTTCATATTTTTAACTAAATATTTTATTCATTTTACAGGAAGTAGATTCGTCGGAGACACGGTTCACAAGGCTTAGGAAATTCAAGAGTATGGATAAAGCGTCGTTGCACGTGTGAATATCTGATTTATAAAAGTGTTTCTTTGTTTCTATTCTGAATACCTTCGAAAGTATTCAGTAGAAACTAAAATGTAATAACAGATATTCTCAATTATGCACTCTTCCTATACGCCTGGAAAAATCTGGCTCGCGTTGGATCTTTCATTTTAAGGTAACGTATCTTTTAAATAGATTCTTTAAACCTCGAGTGTCTTGCATATATAAATAATAATTTGAACTGTTTTTTACTTTATATAAAAAGAAAATTAATTGGTTTATAAAAGTAATAAAATGGGCATTTTCAAACATTTAATGATGATAATCTTTCGGGGCTGAGTACTTGTGACGAAGCTTAAAAACTCCAACGTGTACAAATAAAAACTGAGATCGAATGAAAATTCTATACGTTTACCTCGATTGTGTATTCTATTAGTAATTAGATTTGTGTATCTTTTTCAGCACTTTATGAAACGCTACGAGGTGGAATCGCTCTAAATTTGATATGGGAGATTAATGGTAATTATCTACTTTAATATTCACGAATTCGTTATTACTACGATAATGAATAAAAATTTTAATTGTAAGGATGGAATGAACTTCAATAGTAGAGCGGTGGTGGCTTTCTCGAAGCGTCGAAAGACTAGAATTTCGAGGATTTCGAAGTTTTACGTGTTTTTCGTGATTCGAAAGCGAAATGAAAAGCATAAAATCAATAAATAAAGTATCGCGTTTCGCAGCACGCCTTGAGAATTTCTATAACGTTATTTTTTTTTTATATATATATATATATATATATATATGAATTTTGTTCAACTATGGTCAATAGAAATTTATGTAAAAATTCTGTTGACTCGAGTTCTTGAAACAAGATATTTCGCGTACAAAACAGCACTTCAAGTTTCGAAAGTTTCGAGAGAATTTAAAAATTGCTTCGAACCTAAATTTCCTTACATAAATTTCTTTATGATGAATTTTTGGCTAGAGTCCTGATTAAAAGAGATGACACAACATTTGTTCATACATACTCTGAACCTTTCAATTATACAATAAAAGTATGCAACGTAAATGAAGTTTCGTAAAAAAAATTTCGTTCTTTTTTTGTTACAGTCTTCCGATGCCAAATGCAAAGCAGAATAAAATTCTACGTAATACGAGGGATCCAATTCATGTACGAGTTGGTTTTAACTACATAAATAAACTACAAATAATTGATCTTATTTCGATGACGGCACCAATGTAATTTTATAGGAAGAATAATATTATTGCATGTTGTATTGTACATTTAAACAATAAAGTATCAGATATATTTCGTAACACATTTTTAATATCCAAAGTTATTTAACCAACTGCTGACTACGAGTGAAATTTTCATTGCACGTAACTATTCAATGTATATATAAAATATTCATACGATTTCGAAAGCTTAGAATGTTGAATGACACGAGGTACGCAATTAAGTAAATTTTTAAAAGAAATCTCACTGAAATTAGCTAAATCGTTTACTCGTATATAATTTGGTGGGCAAGCGGTGGCGACACACACTGCTTTAATTAATTATCGACACGAAAACGGCTCTACCGCGTAGCATAAACGCGACATACATATCCATTGCGCATGATAACCTTGCCGTTCCTCCAAAAGCATCGTGGCGCCATTTAAAAATTCAAATCTTCATGTAAATCTTAAATTAACAAAATAAGGTGATAACGTATCAAGATATTTTATTAATTTTAATAAATTCAGAACCACTTCGCTAACGAAAGGAATTCAAAGAACTCCAATTAATCGAATGGCTCGCGGAATCATAAGTAAATCAACACATTCATCATATAATTATACGAACAATTAGTGTCTTCCTAGAAACAGAGCATCGAATGTTTATTATTATTTAAATATCACGTATCAATATTTCTTTTTCTTGTAAAAATTACTACTGTTAAAGCTTGGTTGTTGAATTTACAAGAGATCGTCGATATCTAAATACGTACTTTGATACAAATCAGAGGAATTGTGGTTAATCGTGCGATCCTTAATTTAACAAATAAAAACTTGAAGATTTACTGCAGCACGGTGAGATATTCCTCTTTTATAATAAAATGTCACGGGAACGTAAAATTTGCCAATATAGGGTTTTCGTCTTAATGGTATATATATATAATATATATATATATATTATCGGATTTCTCAACGCAACGCGTTTCACATTGGATTACATTTAAATACATTCAATTATTGCATAACGATTAACAACACGTGCGATATACTTTCCTTTTGCATTAATAGTTATCGTTAGTGATGGAATCTTGGAATTATTCGAACGGTCTCCAATGAACGATGGAAAACATCGAGATTTCGAAAGGTCGGAAGAATAGTCGACGAATACACAAGGTCCTTGGAAATTCAAAGGCTTAAGAGTAGGCATTCCCGTTTCGTACGAGTGGAATATATAGAATTTTCTACCATCCTCGTAGACTGAATTTCCAGAATAAATTTTTACCCCCGATGGTAGTCGCGCAGTATTCATCGCAAAGTTTCAAAAGTAACGTTTAAGAAGACAGTAAGAACGATTCAAAGTTTTTTTTTCCAACGATTGGAATAACGATTATCCATCACACTGGCCATTCATATAGACTGCAAGAGAATGATTGGTAAAACTGAAATTCCTTTCATTCACCGTTATCTCCAGCGAGCTTTATTTTATCCCAGCCCTGTAACTATGGATGGAGTGTCTCCTTACGCGTTTTACTTTTCTCCTGTTTTTACTTTGCTCGCGCGCAACGGCGACGGTAACGGAATGGAAAACGCTACGCCTCGCGACAGGGCTGGGTTTCATCGCATGCAACGCACGATAATGTATATAATGTACACATAAATAATTACATAGATACAATTAGGCATACTTTTGTTTTATATACAAGATACAAGTAACACGGAGAAATCGTTCACTTCGCTCCGCGACGGGATGCTACGTTGGGGAGCGGGCTGTCCGCCGTCTCGTATCTTCCTTTCTTTTCTTTTTTTTTTTCTCACAGTCAACGTTCCTTTCGGCGTTTACGAGTATTTCGCTTCGGTACCGATCGTAGACACGCCTGCGTGACAAATGCCTGCGGTACTATTTTTCCTCTTTACCACGACAATCGCGACACTACTGTCGCTTAAATTTTGTCATCGATAAATAGAATTCGCGTTTGCCTTTAAATCCATCGCTCGGCTTCTTCGCCCCGCTTGTTCGAGTCTACAAGATGCGCAGAGCCGCCCGTATCGTGTAAAATGCGAGTAGCAAATTCTGCACGTAGGCAGGCTCGAAAGTAGAGGGCAGTAAATACGAACAAATCCAAAAATATTTGTCTCCTTGGGCATACTACAATTTAAAGTGCTTCCTCTAAATCTAAATTCTAATATAGCTAAGGAGATATAAATCTTCAAAATCATCTTTTATAAAAAACGGCTAGTCTTCGGTGACCAACATTCTAGGATTTGTTTATACGTCCCGCGGCCTTGCCTCGTGTAAAATTCTACAAGAAATTCACTTGGCACGCCATGCGATTGAATTTGATGGATGGACTGAACGGATTTCTCGAGCATATCCCGATTATCGATAACAAAACTTCTTTTGGCATATGCGTTTGATGGGTTTTGCTTGATTCATGCTACTCGTCGTCGCTCGACGAGGGGAACTGCGTGACATCCAGTCACCGATTCGCCTTAAATCTCCAACAGCGGTGTTGCAAGTACGCGTTGAAACTGGTGGAATTGAGTGTCACATAGCCCACGCGCAACAGACTTCCCGCTCTTCCGTGGCTCTCGATCACATCCGGACTCGTTACTTTCTCGTCCCACGAAAGATTCACTCGTGACTTTTGTGCGATTCATGGAGAGACGTAACAAAACTGCAACGCGGGGATTATCGTACCACACACACATGATTGCACACCCTCGCCATACACTTGCCACGTCCGTAAGAATCTAGACAACAACGTCGTCATTTTTCCCTAACGAAAGACGTATATACGCGAAAACGCGGTGCTTAAATATGGAACATTGCGCTAAACTCGTAGGAGGCAATAACGACAATAAATTACGCTAAATGAACTTGATAATCAACTACGATCCACCGCCGCATCGCGTGCGCTCGTTTATATAAGTGGAGAAACATTTCAGCTCGAGAGAGAAAGAGAGGAAATAATAACAAACAAGTCACACTTTGCGCACGGTCGTCGGCTATACACAGATCACGATTCAATCGCCTCGCACTTTTCACTTTAAAGCAACGAAATAAATATTACTATATAGTCGTTTTACGCGTGGAACACAGTAATTCGTCGTTATAAACCCGACGAACGGGGCTGGCGACAGGCGTACGACGCAATGCGGATTGCGGACACTGAGTGCGTTCCAGTTGGGCCCACAGCGACCGCAACGCCCGTGTTTCTCGTAGAAAAACGGGCGTTGCGGTCGCTTTGGGCCCAACTGGAACGCACCCTATTCCGTGCGGTAGATGACGCGAGTGAGAATTCCGAGGAGCGAGCGAGAGGGAACGAGACGGTTGACACGAAGTTGCCGTCGTCGACTCTTTCGTTCTCTCACTCTCGACCGAAGGCTTCCAAGAAATAGTGGGGATAGTCACCGGGCGTACTACGCACGGTAAAAACTCTACAATAACGACGAATTGCTGTAGTTTTTATAAAAATCTACAGGGCGTGTCCAAAGCCTAGGAGGATGACCGTGTCTCAGGAATTTCTTCTCCCCTTCGCCCTCCGAGGATTTACCACCTTTCTCTCTCGCCTGGTTTTTTAATCGTAAATACCGAGGCACGCGAACGGCCGTTAAGATCAGATCCTGACGCACACAAGTTCGCTCTAAAAGACCGCGGAAACATTTAATTCGCTAAACGGTATAAATCACGCGACACAGCGTGTAAAAGTTCACGAGACAGGAATTCATTTGAAGCGTTCGACCACACATGCATGGATTAAACGTAAAACGTTTTATACAAATTGCTACATTCACCTACGGGCTCGCCACTTGCATTATGTATGTACAAATCCTTGGGCGACAATTCTGTTTTGGTTTTTTTTTCCTTCTTTTCATTTTTGTATGTATATATACACATGTATGTACTTTCAACGCGAGGCTCCTTATGGCAACCTCTTCGCTATTATATCGGGGCTTTCAGGAATATACGTATACGTGTCTTAAATAGCACACGCGGTAGCATAACATCGCATAATGTACAGAGGCGCCACGCAAATCCTTGTACGTAGAAATGTTCAACTAGTATCATAGTGTACAGGCTGCTCTTAGGCAAACGTCGCGCGAAATGGTTGGTAAACAGTGAGAGACGTAAAAGGTAACAACAAAGAAGCTTCCCTTCATTATTTTTGTGTATCGTCTGATTGTACCAATCGGTCTCTATTTTTTTTCTTCTTAATCTAATGTCGTATCTTTGATCCAGTACAGTAGCGCAGATTACAGATTTGGAGAAGACTCTCATTGGTCGCGACGAGAACAGAAAAAGTAGAGGGGGAAAACGCTCAGCTTGGACCGAGTCAGAAACCCGATCTTTGGAACGAGACAATACTGTAAATTGTACTGAAACAAAAACTTGAGCCTACATTAAAAAAAAGAAGAAAAAACAGAAAGTAGAATTAAAAAAAATCCTCCCACATTTTCCTGTATCCCCCCTCGTATCGTTTAGCAATCATTTCCCGCGACGCTCGTCCGTAGACAGACGCTCTACGCGTAACGTCAGTACGAAAGTGTTTCGTACATTCCACCTCTAGCGAAATCTAACGAAAATAATATTCAGATTCGTGTCTACGTAGCTAACAATGAAATTACGGTGCAATTAAATCACTAGATAAAAAGAATACTTTTTCTTAAAGCGTGACGGCATTCAAAATATCTCTGGCGCTACGACAAAGCAAACGCAAATGATCGGGCGTTTCCGTGCGCGAGCGACCAACGAATTACCATTTAAATTACACAAATGGAAAGAAAGTGGATAGATTGAAAGAAAGGAACAAATATCACGTACCATACTCGACGGTAATCTCGGTTATCCGCCGTATCCTGCGTCGCGGGGCCGATGATTATTCATCACTCGAGCGTGCCCCGTATGGTACGATATCCGATTAGTAGTTACCACTAGCACTATATTAAATACCAACGAAGCGCACCAACGTTCAAACGTTCACGACGACGTCCACTTTTCGAGCAATTCCTTTCGTCTACCAACTCCCAACGTCCCTGGCTTCTATACCGATCCCGCTTGGATCTCCCGCACTGTTCGTTTCTCCTCCACAGTTCCGTGATATAGGCTAGGAACGTCCACGGTTTTTTATACATTGAACCGCGTCTCGGAACCGTCGGCAAGCATCAACGTGACCGTTCGGTTGTTTATCCATATCAGCCGAGCTAGTCGCATAGGGTTTAATCGGGCCACGTCGTTGATAGGCGCAGTGCTGTACGATTTGACACAGCGTGTCTGGGAATTTCCTAGGCCGAACATACCGCTGCTCGTTTGCTGGAAATGTTGAAGAGTATAATTATACGCGCACGCGGGGGACATTATTCCATTGCGCGATGAAAAAGAATGTTGAACCGTATCCTCTTACCTGCCAGAAGCATAATTTATTCTCCGTACACGAGTAACTAACCAGAAACTTGCCCTCGGGTGAAAATGCTAACGCTGTTACAGGCGCCGAATGCGCGGGTACCGTCTGACATTTAACGGTCGCTCGCAATTCGTACAGAGCTAGTTGACCGCTGCGACTACCTACTGCTATCCTGCGCGTCGCTGGACAATGACTCACCTGAAACGTAAGATCTCGTTATGTACCGTTCGCGGAGAGTGTTGAAAAATATACTACAGACATCTGTATGTATGCGAAGCTTATTTGATATAAAGTCGAGGCAATTTGGTCACGGCAGTGAAAACCATTAATTTATCCAGCCGAACCTCGAACCAGATAGGCCCTCAATGAGCAAACATCCGAAATAGTAATAGTAATATAAGGTGACTTGCTTGATTAAATCTAGTTGCCGCTGGGAACACTTCGTTCAGTGGTTTAGCTTTTAGATGACCTGGGTCCAGACAATGTAAAATAATATCCATCACCTGAAAATGTTGGGGTAGTTGTAGTAAGGATAATAGAGGCTACTTCCAGATAAATCATCTGGGAATATCTGCACTCTCACCTCAACCAGAAGATCGCTCATTTCACTCTGCATCTTGTCGATCAGCTGCTCGACGATCCTGAGTATCTCCGGTTTCGCCCTGGCTAGAACGCTTGCGCCCATATTTACATTCAGCGTCTGCGCGTTTTGCTGCAACGTATTGTATCTGGCCACTTCTCGGGCCATCGTGGTAATAAACGCGGCAGGTCTGGCAGTGGCGATTAACGTTAAAGCGTGACGTGCCGTGCGGCACGTGTCGGCTTGAGGCGTAAGCGGAAGGCCGTATGTCATACTCGGTACTAATTTGTCAGCGTCGCAGCACATCTCCAACAGTCCCAATAATACCTACATTCCCATGATACGGCGAAATGATTTAGTTCATCGCAAGCTGTATTCGTTAAACAGAAGAACTACACTGCGTTCCAGATTAGAGCATACTGGTTTCGCGCAGGGATACAATGTTGATTGGTAGTTAACCGGTAGGGAAATTGCTACGACCAATCGGGTGTGTAGGATCCTTGGGAGCTGCACAGATCGGTCGCAAATGGGTAGGGCCGTTGGTATGCTCTTATATGGAACGCAGTGTAGTTAATATTTCGCCGCTTACTTTCGACACGTCGAGGTACGGTTCCCAAACGGTGAATCCTCTACCGATGAGATCGATCGCTGCTCTCCGTAGCGGCGTGTGTAGAGGCAGTTTCGGAGAATGAGGCGCGTGCAAGAGGTGCGTGAGCGCCATACTAGTGTGCCTAGCGAGATTATTATTCCCTATACCAAAACCTTCCACGATCGAACTCTTTCGCCTCTGCTCGTTGTCCCTCCTCTGAGTGGCCGTGGTAACGTCCTGGCCAAATTCGGCTCCTATCACGCCCAGCAATACAACCGCTGTCGTCTGCTTCCGTTTCAACTCCGCTACGCTCGACGGTTTCCTGGCCACGTTGATCTCTGCTAATTATAAACGCGTGTGATAAGGATCGTGCTTCCGCTCCTTTATTCTCAAGACTATTCGAAAGGTATAATGTCGCATATGAATTCCACCTTCTACCATCTCTTCTTCCTCGTCCTCTTCCTCTGCATGGACTTCGCTCGGAGGAACTGGGCTACCGGAAGCTGGAGGGTTTTGGTTCTGCACTTGCGGCGCAATAGGCTCCTGAGTGCTGTACATTGGCAGATACTGCGACCAGCTATCTACGAGTGATTTCCTTCCTTTTGGACCCATTCTACCTAGTTCGGCGAGTAGCAAAGCCTGGGCGGCTTCGCGGATCTGAAATACCACCGTTCCGTACAGCTGCGTGCATCTTGTTCGCGGGTGCACAGAACTCCCGTAACCATAGGGTTAAAACTATACAATACGCTCCATTTGACAAAACGCCCCACCATTATTTTACCCACACAAACAAGGATGCATCGACGCGATCATTAGATTCGAACTTGCCTCGGTATTATTACTGCGGCAGTTGTGGGTGACTGAGGCAAGTTCGAATCTGATGATCGCGTCGTTGCATCCTTGTTTGTGTGCGTAAAATAATGGTGGGGCGTATTGTACAGTTTACCCTACTAACCTCTAGGCATTGATGTTGCCACCTGCGCGCCATCATCTCGACCTGGGGCCGTTTAAACGTCTTCGCGCCGCCCTGCGACACCACTTTGTCGGGCAAAAGCACGCAATGCAGCGTCGCTAGAAGGGACCAACCCTGTTTGATCTGAGCTTGCTGCGCTGTATACATTTCCTCGTTCTCTTCTTCCGCTTTATTCCAATTAACAGCCGATCTATTTCCAGGCCTAAACAGATCAATGAAAATTTATCCTACATCTTTGCTTATTCCGCCGAGCAAGTGCTGACCTATGCAATTTACGATTCCGTTCTTGTTCAGGTACAAAGGTTGCATTGTTCATTGACATTAAAGTATTGGACAGAGCGACTACCGCCAGTAAATGGTTGCTGGTTAAAGTGGTAGACAGCTCCCAGTGTGCCCTTGCTGTGAACGCTCTGGTAAGCCTTTCCTGCCTGACTAATTCAGCCGGCAAACGTTGTTCCAACTGCGTTGCCGGTTCCCCGATCGGCTCCAACTGCATCTGCCACGTCGGCAATAATAACGACATGTATCCTGCAATAAGTGGTGTGTTGATTTAGTATTGAGACTACCTATATCGCGAGCTTTGATATTCTCTACTCGTACCTCCTTTGGACAGTACTCCGAATGAAACAGGGACCATGGGCCTCAACAGGCCCAGCTTCCCTTCGCAAACGCGGTCCAAGTCTGGATCCAAGCCCCACGCGTGCAGCAAACTCAGGATAAGCTGAGCGACCTCCATAGTCGCGTTTGGTTCGCTGAATGCCCCGTTTCGTTTTAAATTGTTCTTCCCGGCTTCGTTGTTGTTCCAATTCTCACCTGCGAACGATTGAAACTGACCGAGTAACTACGAATTCGTTGGATCTACAAAACTGTGCGCTGAAGAAGTACAGTGTGTAACGGATACTCGAATGTTTAAAACTTTCCATACGACAGAATGCTGGCTTTTAATTCTAGATACTCGTAGCACGATATGGAAAGCTTTCTCACACAATACGCAACGATACGATGTTTGTGAAGAAAGGAATCAACGTACAAAGCAAAACCTATTTGTGAATGTGAAATAAATAAAAGAAACGAATAGTTTGTAGCAACGAGCGACGATTCCTGAATTCCCTGAAAATGCAATTTATATTTCCCATGTTTGAGAAACTGTGTTGGGCACACTCTTATATTCTCTGCTTCGACAATGGGTAAGAATGTGATCCATGGGGGCTCACTGATCAATAAATAGTTGAGCTCAAAACGTGCAAGTGCGTCGGAAAGAAAGTTGGTGAAAGCCTCAGCCACTTTGTGTCGGGGAGACACTGAACTGAGGAATGCATTTAACGTGAGAAACTATAACGCCGAGAAGCAATACGTCAAATCTAAACTAACAAAAAAAAAATAAAGAGAAAAAGAAACAACCATGCAATGTGATTCGAACAGTATAAAAGGTACAATAACTTTGCCATTTTCCTTAAATCATGGCTAACCTTTACCGTCGAGAGTCGACGGCTTGAGGCCAACGCTTTCCACCTTGGCCTGAATCTTTGTGTGTACGTTCTCTGCACCCTCCTTCATCTTAGCCAATATACCTACAGAAAGAAACTGGCTTTAGACGGTATAATAAACGAGAACACTCTGAACACGGATCTTTTAGCTACAGCCGAGATGTGAATTAAAGGCGCTAAGGAGTCTTACGTGAGCAGTATTACGTGAAATAAACATTCCAAGGAAGGGCATATCCGAGTTGTATGCGTGAATCGATGTATCCAAATACAGAGGAGAACACTACCAAGCGTTAAGTGAATTAAGAATGCAAAGCGCTGCTTCCTACTATACACAGCTTCTATTTCAAACGTATTCAACAAACAAGTAACGATACAGTAATTTTTTCGTCGATCAAGAGTTTTAACATGTGCGGGGCGAAGATCGAAACCAAACAAGTATGTGGAGAGACTACTATTCGGGCCGAGCTGTTGTCCGAGGCAAGAATGTATCGATGCTCGAACTAAGTTTCGAGCAGTACACGGTGAATTTCAAAAAAAGTGTACATAATTCCGTCTACTTGTCTGTGCACATGCAGTAGTAACATGGGAATTGTATTTGCGTGGATTGTTGTCGAGCAGCGTTGTGCGTGAAGTAACATAAAACAGGGCTTGGATGAAATCTTTGCTAAAACTTTACAAAATGTACAGGAAAAACTAACCAGACACAAACTACGATTTGCAAATGACAAAGAAACGAAATAACAAAGCACGATACCATGACGATCCTTCTCCTTTAAAATTCGTTCAACGTCGCCCGCCTTATCCTTGACGCGACCGAAAAAGTCTATAAAGTGGCGCGTTAGCGGAAACATCTCTCATTAATATACACGTGAGCTACATTTTTTTAGTAATATCGATATTCATATTTGTGATACGAGAAAAATGTATGACGAGCCTTCACCTGCGATCTTTTTGTGAGCGTCCGGGCTGGCAGACTGCGTGAGCGCGGCAACCTTTTGATACTCCGAGGCGGAAATCAGACCTTGGGCTTCCAACGAGCCGGGTGACATTGCGCCGTATTCGTCGCTAAGCAGTTGTACTGTGGGAAATGGAAAGGTAACACCATCAGATCGTTCGTCGCGTGTTGTCGATGAAATTCGGTAAAAGGTATACCTATTAATGCTTCCATGTCGAAGAATAAAATGTGACTCTCTGGATCTTTGGGATTACTTCTGAAGCCCTGGATCAATAACGGTGTGCCCTTTGCTTTTATCTGGCTTCCGTGATCGGGACCCTGCACGCCGTGGAGTTGTTGCAGCTGATGCAACCCTCTTTGCGTCGCGTGTCTTATAGCAGACAGGTTTCTATGCCTTAAACCTCTGAAGAAGCAAATACCATGTGGTAAAAGAATATATCAGTCTCTCGGATCTCCTCCCGAAAATTCACTCAAAGTTCTCACCATCCATGTTGCAAGTTTTTTCATTTACCTAAAGAAATGCACGGCAGGATTTGCTAAGCCTAGTTCGCCACCAGCAGCTAACCCGCCAGCCGTAGCCATGGTGTTCTCGTCACACGCGTAGAGCACCTCCTCTGCGATAATGCCTGCATTGAATTGCCAGTTTTGATCTTAGAGAACGGTAGCTACATCGATACATTATAATTCGAAAATACACGAATGTCTAGATTTATACCCGCACCGTGTAACACGCGATCCAAATGACCGGTTTCCATTTGCCAGACGTACACGGCCCCGTCCGAGCATCCGACTATCATGAAGTCGTCCAGCGGCCTCCATTTTATCGTGACAACGGGGAACAAGTGTCGGGAAGCAAGAACAACACACTTTCTTTCCGCTAACGATAATAAGGTAACGCTATGGTCTGATGCGACACTGCAAACACACTTTTGTATTCTGGGCTAAAAGGCAAACAACGAAATTATATAAGTACGCGAGACTCGATAACGCGCAAGCACTCGATGAGATAACTCTCGAGAAGCTTTATCAGTTGCGATAATGTACTTGTGAAATAATCTCATTGCAATTCGATAAGTGGAAGGATTAACGAAACTGAACGTACGCTGCAGTTATCGGGTGGTACCATCAATTGCGTAATTTCACCCGCGTGAACGCAAAACCTGTGTATCAGCGTGCCGGCATAAAGATCCCACAAACACACGGCAAAATCGACGGAACCAGAAACAAGATGTACCCGATCGTAACGTGGCGCTGCTCCATGCGGGTACAGAAGGCAGTTTACGCGACCGGAATGGCCCAACAGCACTTGATGCGGAGGCCAATCTATAAACCACATGATAAATTAAAAAGAAAGAAGTATGACTGTATAATTTTTTTTTGTTAGTAAACGTTCGTACAAAGTATGAATTGTTGGAACAAAAAAGAAATGTGTATTGTACCATCGTATTGTTGGTGATTGCCATGAAGCAGCTGAAGCATAACTGTTTGTGTCGCAGGGACAATGATAATACTGCCATCCTCGCGACCAACGACTAGTCGACTTTGTTGGGGTAGATATATACTGGCTGTTAATTTTATTCCATGCCCATCCCCGCTGTCCAACTGATCTAATATTCCAACCGGCGGTGGCTTCATGTCTTCCCAGGCAGCCGTCAGACTTGTTTTGACCGCTGGTGGCAGTGAGAGAGGCGGTGCGCGGTCATTCTGACAGATCTGAGTTAGCTGTTGATTCGTCACTTCCGGCACTGTCCAGAGAACAACAACACCTTCGCTGTCGCCGCGCAACAAGTATTTCAGGGTTTTGCTTTGTCGTTGGGCTGTAACTAATCGCATTGCTGGTGGGCACGACAGGGGCTGAAATAGAAATGGAATAATGTAGCTGGTAATTTAGAATCTGAAGTTGTGCTATCAAGTAAATTACCTTGTCTCCAGGTTGCGTCAGAGTGCAGTACAGATAGGGTTGATCGTACTCGGCACTTGCAGTATGAAAATTTTTATTGTCTGCAACGCTACTAAGTTATCGGAACAAAAAAACAATATTATGTTATTCTAGTATTTATAGCTCTCTGCCTTACAATAATACCATTTATGGACACCAATCCGCGTAAGCTTTTGCATGCTTTAATGCACTGCTAGCTACTAAATCAAGAATACTTTGGTGACATTGTCCATAAATGATAGACATTATATTTTGCAAAGGCTTACTTGTGTTTATTAATTTTAATAGCTTCGTTTATTATTTGTTCGAAAAGTATAAATAAGCAGCAAAGCATTGCACAATTCATTAATTTACAGAATTATATAGTCGTTGTAGCAATTTCTTAAATACAAAGAAAGAAGAGATCCCTTTGGCAGTGGAATTTATTCGCAAATAACTAAATCTAGCATGGATTACTAAAGCTACCTACGCAAGTTGGCATGGCACTACTAGAGCTTCGTTGAAAGGACTGTTTTTTTGTCATCACCTTTTCCATGATAGTGTAATATATGAAGTAGTGGTACACGTAAAGCAACGAAAAACAAATGGAACGTGAAAACACAAGATATGAAATGCAAAGAGATGTGCCTCTGTTTATAGTGACTTTATTCAACGTGTTCTATATTATTATACTAGAATATTCTGGTGCTGCAGATTTTTCAGAAAGCAAAATATGAAGAAAATGCTTGTAAGCAAACAGTGAACAGAAGCTACGCGATCTGTTATCCTATTAAAGTTTTATCAGCAGAGAAACCAGATCACGTAAAATATAGAATTTTCTCTAGGAAGACATAAAACTTTGCGTGCCTAAAAAATATTATTAAGTAATTTTTAAGAACCGTAATTGAACGGGAAATATCATTCTTTACCAAATTTTATACGGAAATCTGCTTTATGTAAAATTTCCCAAGGAACGTGAACATTTCTATCTTTCTACAACGTCTCTTCTGTCTTCTTCGATAAATTAAAGCAAATATACAGAACAGGCTAATTTCTCAATTCCTATTAAATCATAAGTTACGCTAATTATGTCTACCTGTAATAAAAATTTAATATAGTAGGGGTTCTTATGCTACACATTTAACATTGATTAATTTTCAGACTAACAAATGTTCTTTTACAAACTACAATAAATATTTACTTTTCATTTCACTGTGTTTATCTTTCGTTTATATACCCACAAAGATATACGCAATTGTACCTGATGGACAACATTTGACGAGAACAGGAAACATTGACGATGAAAAGTAAATCAGTAGAAGAGCAATGTGTTTAATATAAAATTAATACGAGGAGAAGTACATATATAGAGAGAGAGACAGAGAAATTACAGTGGAGAACACAAGAAGAGAGTGTGTAATAGAGATAATGCAGGGTTACCTGCTGAGAGCCTTGCCCTTCAGCTTGCTAGAAGAAGACCAGATCCCCACCGTAGAATGCAGTAGATGTGTATTATATGAAAAAGACACATCCCCATAAAACAAGTCATAGTGTTAAATGTAAGGTTTGTAACATGTGGAAATGAAGGACTTTACTGTAATGTAATCATATTCTCACTGACAATCTTTTTTAGCTCGTGTCGGCACTGTTTCTGATATTTTCTTCTTGTTTACTAAAAACTTTATTCATTACGCAATGAATATATCATTAATAGAGGAAATGTTATACTCGTACGAAAAATATGAAAATATGCGAAAGTGTAATAAATTTCTCGTGAAAATCAATGTTGAAAACAAATTGTTCTTTATAAAAATATTTCGTAGTTGGCACGTATTCGAAAAGTATCTTCTTCAACAGTTGTAACTGTATTTGCAATAATCTTTTTTTTATCAAATAGGGAGATTAGAATTTCGGTATTGTACATAACGAGATGGAATATGAATGTTTCATGGTAAATGAAGTGAAAAATTACAAGGAGAACAAATACTACGTGTGCGCATTGCCAGCAAGTGCCTCTATAGGATAGCATTCAATTTTTAAATTAAAGCCTCTGCTTAATTTAAATGTCGGTGCTTCTGACTGGGATGAATTCATTTATGTATCTAAATATTTATGAGAAAAGGATATTGGACAATTGCAAAATCAAATTTGTAAAAGTACAACTAACTATAGTTTAAATATTTCACTGTTACTTTTCGAGACCAGATCGAGTCTTTAATCATTCTGCAAATGCTGTAAGGTATTTAATGTTTATCTACATATAAGACAGATATTCTTTTTTTCAGAGCATTTGTGTAAATTTCGTAGCATTAATTGAAAAGTGCCTGTTATACTTGTGTGCTTGGTTTTGTTAATTGTTATAACATTTATTAGGACCAACAAATGCAATACCAATATCTTTCACCATGCTATAAGCTATACTATTTCATTGAATAGTATATACGTCTCTCGTAGGAGAATGATGTGTTAATCGTTATACCCAAATAATTTACAGTACTAAAATCTCTGAAAGGAACTACCTGTCAACGTGTACCAGAACCCTATAACCAAAAACAAATGAAAGATCTATTAAATAAATTGACATTACGATAAATTCGCAGATTACCATGTGTCATGTAATATGATTACGAATGTTTCGCCTTGCAAATATTCGATATCGTGAATTATTTAAAAGCTCTTCTACCAAGTAGTGAAACAACGAAATTTGAGCATTTCATGGAAATTCTAATACAAGTATAAAATATCCAAGATCCAAAAGTAGAAAAAGAAAAAATAAGAGAATATCGCACCATGCGAAGACGTACTTAGCTGGTAGTTTATAGAGGTAACCGTGACCTTCGTCGCTCCATAAAATCACCCTGTCCGCAGCCAAAAAGTCTCCGGACATCCAACGTTCGCCGCGAGCCGCAGATATCGAGCATAGGACAGAGAAGTCACCGGCGTCGTATATCTGGCATAAAAGAACATATCGATTAAAACTGAATTCAATGCGAATGATAAATAACTAAACGCGCACCTGCCAATCCTTGGAGCACACGATTAATACAGTCCTCTGATTATATGGACAGCAGGTCATCGCAAGCGCGTTCAAGCACTTTATCTGTTTGCTTTCGTGCTCGTAAAGAGGTTCGCTGTTACGGTTCTCGTGGCCAAGAAGAGTCCACACCTTGACCGTGCCAGTTGTCGTCAAGGCCAGCACAACGTCGTCTTTAAATGAACGGAAGCGCCTGTTGCGCGTTTAACTACATCGAAGAAGGTGTCGTAGCGTTTTAAGCAAAAGAATCCTCGTTTCGGATCAGCAAAGTCACATCTTACGAATGTTATAAATGCACGAGACAGTACTGATTCTTTCGCAAAGTTGTAAAATAACATTTCAACGTTGCTGAATAAGTATAGTAAAAATAAAGGAAAAGACTGCTGTTATTATACATAATTTCATGCAAAGCGAGGTCCAAGACACATGGAGATCTCAAATTATGCTCAGTTAGCTCGTGCGCAAGTATCTTGAATGTCGAGTGTAAGATTGTTGATTTACGATTTATGTACAGAAAATACTATCCAAGTATTCTTTGTTAAAATCACAATTTTATACTAAACTTCAAGGATACCTTATATGCCAGATCGCATGCTTATCACATACATATACACGTACTCGAGCTACGCAATCGTATCTACTATGAAAATAATGTGAAAACCCTTGATCAATTAAAATACGTGCAGTTAGACTTTTTTAAATTAGAATTTATATTATTCCTTGTTAGATAATAGCATCACATCCTAGAAGCTTAAATTATAAGCAAGAGACGAATATTCATTGTAGTTAGCTGTAAAATAATGAAAAAATAAATAGCGTTATATGTCTTTTCCACATTTATTATACAATACGATAAATAATAAAAAGGGAAACTTGTTCACATTTTCATTAAAGCTTCTACGTCAAACGCGCTATTATAACATGAAAAAAAAAGAAATGAAATACTAATTTGCCAACTAATATTCTATATTTAAAAATCACAAAAGCTATTGAAAATTGCATTCATTGCATTCAAATATTGAATATACATATACTATATAATTACGAGTTTATATCAACGTATACTTACGATGGGTATAGTTTATCACACAGAAATGTTGTGAAAGTGATCAATGAATGCAGGTAAATGCAATGTATGCTTTAATGACGAGGTCTCGTGAGAGGTGGAGTAAGTGAAGGAGATTAGCATGAGAGAAGGGATCGTTGAAGTGTTAATAATGCCTGCTCGTTTCAATCTACGGGCCAATGAAATTTCGAAGAAAACTAGGAGAAATAGAAATTATCGAAAAGACACGATACAGCCTCGATTACCAGTGCGATCGCACCTCTGTGTATCCATGTAATTCATTAACATGCTGCAACAATGTAACCATCATTAAGATTTCAAATAAATTATTATTAAATAGCAAAGATATATTACACTTCGTTAGTATCATCGTTCAATTGAATTATTCTCAAAGAATACGTTGTACAGAGAAAATTAGGCAGGTGCGAGGTCCCTAGAATACCCAAAGCGTAAAGCTTCTTTAGAGTTAATTGCTTAAGAACGAGACGGCGAAAAATTCGAAACCCGAGAAAGATATGAGAGATAAATATATACACACAGATCTTCGTTAATTCCTTTACCAAAACCCGACACAGTAAGGAATATCCAGGTACTTAATAAATACGCAAGAGTGCCGAAAAGAAGTACATTTCGCCGATGACTTTAATACTTGGAGAAAGAGATCGATCGAGCAGATTGATGGTATATAAAAAAAATTAACAGGCCAAGGGGTACCAAATATATTGTGCAAGTGTCCACCGAACCCCACACGAAATACATTATACTGTGACCAATACTACTCTTTTTACAACAATAAATGTTTGCACAATACAAATTGGTAAAGACGAGAAAGAGAGAGAAACAGAAAGAGGTAAGGTAGCGGTATATGGTATAAGGCGTAGATGTGATGGAGTGTAACTAACTTGTATGCACGTAGAACCGACCTTTCCGTTTGGCCGGCCGCAAAACGTGCAGAGCGCTAATCCAATCAGGATTCACACGTGAACTCAGGGTGAACAAGACTTCCAAACTGAAAGGGTCCATCACTAAAACCTCGGGGTAGTACCTGCAATCCCAGCGAAGGCGTTCTGAATATTCCGAGGTACATCGACGGTAAGCAAGGAAAATGGATATACTTTCGCTTCGACTTACCCGGAACAAAAGAGTCTAACGTCTTCCCCACCAGCAGAGACATAAGGCAACATCTGTGTATGAACGCTACTGAGTTTAACGGTCTCCCTGCACTTTCCATCCACCAGATCCCAAGTGCACATCTCCCCGCTTTCGCTACTACTGACAATATAATTCTGTTCCATAATAACGCTCGCTCGACTCAGACACAATATCGGAGCAGTGTGGCCAACGAGTAAGCATCTTGGGGTCATCTGAAAATACATTTCAAAACGTAATACACTCGTTATGAAAACGTTTTTTTCCCTTTATCGGCGAGGCTCTCTCGGACTAAAACAGATCCGAGACGGAACGCTCTCTTTCACAATGGAACGGAAGCCTTGCTTTTACCGTTAATACGTCGTGTTACCGAATTCCTTTTACTAAACGTTACAGTTACTGTTTTACTTGAAAATCGTACGAAACGCGTACGCTATAACGATGATAAATTATATTTACCTTCAGCGTTTCAGGATCCACTTGCCATAAACATATCTGGCCGTCGTAGCATCCCGTTACCAGAGTTTTCTGGTCTCGGGATAAATAGATGCAAGAAATGCAATGAGTCGGAGCTATACGACCCCATAAAACTATGGGTACCACTAAGCTTGTGCCCGATGTCATTTTTAAAATTCAACCTACAATTGATTTCATAAGCGTCGTTAGTTGCGTCGTTGGATCCAATCTATCCAACCTACGCTATTAACATCAAAGTTGCACACAATTTGCACAAGTCGCGCGCATTATTAATACAAGCAGCTATCGTGTATGTACTATAGCGATGCGTGGAATTATACGCAACGTTAGCGACTCGTACCTCGAGTCTGAAAATAACAGCCTACAACGACAGCGTTTAATTTTCACGTTTATTCGCTGTTTGTATTATATAATGCCCATTTATTCATATTTCAAAGCTGAATGTTACTCGTTGTTCATAATGCAACCGCGATAGTTCTTATAGAAATCTACATTTCAGTTGCAATTTGAAGAAACATGTTTGTTTTGACAATATAGAAACACAGATGCATAGGCTAAGCACATGTTTGGATTTGCGAAAAAATATCGAGACGGGAGTCGTGCCTGGAACCGTGCGACGTTTCCCTTGCGGCACCGCCAGACAGCACCGAGTCAAAAGTAACGTGACGCGGCGAGGCGGGCGGTTTCACTGACAATGCAATAAAATAATCCCGTAATAAAGTGGATGACAAAACCTTGTTATAGAGTGGCCGAAGGGTAATCAGCGTTACATCGATATTAACGGCAGGTATACTCGTCGATAACAAATCGATTCTCCGTCCGTGGGGAAAAGGGCTTGACAAGCATCTATCGGAAAGTCCATCACAACAACGCGGGTACACTAAGGGTCTCGGAGAAAACCTATTAAAAGCAATTAGAGGCGTCTGCTACATCACATTCACGAGATGTCACTGACAATCTGTGCAGGCTTTTGATTTCTGCTCGCGCCCTGTATGCAAGTGTCTCGGCAAAGCAAGGCGTGCTCTATGCGAAAGGAACGTGGGAATATTTACCGAAAATACAGATTATTAATGACAACGGCTCCAAACGTCGCAACTGGCGATATATGCCAAAAATCATACAACCCTTACTGCACTCTCACAATCGCGGCCATCTTGATGTTGAGGATAGTCGGTGGACTAACGCATACAATCAGCTGTTCCACGTCAAAAAGATCCCTAGTAAAATTCCGTTCTAATTCCTTGGGAAAAGTAAAAAAAACATGGGCAGCGGTGGTAGCCGCGAACTGCCCTTAAATTCTGCCGCCTCCAACGTTCGCGTCGGAGCGAAATAACGGGCGGATCGAAACGGCCATTCGGATTGATTAGGTTAAGGCTATTACTAGCGAAATAATCACGTGGACAACATGCTTGCCCTCTTCACTTGACGTCTACGAAGAATCCGCGGGGAACTATATATTAACCTTCGGATACTCGGAAATTTACGCTCTTATTATTCGAGCGATCCTTTTTCGTCGTTTAAAATAGAACAGATGTCGGTGATGATTCTAGACGAAATTATTCGGATATTCCATTAGAAAATGCAAATATACAGTCGTATCTGTCCGCAATTTTGAAATATAGGTCACAAGTCTCGAAATAAACGTGACAAGTTTATCGAGACAGAGCCAACTTCACGAAGTGGATGGTGTATGCGGCTGATATCAGTCTGTATCACTCGTATGCAACCTAAAAATCGAGGCTCAATTTTTTTCCCTCGAATTTAATCGCACACGCGAATAACAGATCGGCCGCAGAGTGCAGAACCCGTCGAAACTAATTTCTTCTCGTTGGAAGTATTAACAGAAGCGATTATATAGCGAGTTGGATTAATCGTTCTTGAGTGGCACTCGGTAAGAAATTTTTTCGATCTACCAATGTAAACACATGTTAAATTATACACAGCTGGAGGAGACTCTTGGAAAAGCGTTTTTAATTAACGAACGTGTGTGAATATGTATAACGCGAGCATCCACGGCTATCGAAGGCTCGATCTCGCTTCATTTAGCGCGTGACTTGCGTAGCTTCGTGTTACGCGGGATTACGCTTCAGTTTCGAACATTGCGGACGGAAAGTAGTATCGCAACTTTCGACAACGTCGGCAAGCGATGAAATGTCACTACGAAGTGTTGGGAGTAGCGCGGAATGCTACTCACAACGAGCTGAAGAAAGCTTACAGGAGGTTGGCGCTGAAATGGCATCCGGACAAGAATTTAGATAATCTGGAAGAAGCCAAGGAGCAATTCCAACTCGTACAGCAAGCATGGGAGACGTTGAGCGATCCCCACGAACGCGCTTGGTACGACGACCATCGCGAGGTCATATTGAAAGGTGGCCTCGGCGAGAACTACAAAGACGACTCCATCGATCTCTTTCAATATTTCACCAGCACTTGCTTCAAAGGCTATGGCGACGACGAGAAAGGGTTCTACACTGTTTACCGCACCGTCTTCGAGACATTGGTTGCCGAAGACTCAGAGTTCGCCAAGGATCAAGACTCGGACGAAGAAATCCCGGGATTCGGAGATTCGCAGAGCTCGTATGAAGATGTTGTTCACAACTTCTATGCTTACTGGCAGAGTTACAGTACGAAGAGATCGTTCGCATGGCTGGATCCTTACGATATAAAGGACGCCGCTAATAGGCGAGTCGTACGGCTTATCGAGAAAGAGAACAAAAAGATTCGGGATAAAGGTAAAAGGGAGAGGAACGAACAGGTGAGGAACCTGGTCGCTTTCGTGCGCAAGCGGGACAAACGAGTGCAAGCTCACGCGACGAAGCTCGCCGAACGTGCGAAGGAGAATTTGAAAAAGGCGGAGGAGTGGAAGAGGCAACAGTTGTTGGAGAGGCAAAAGGAATTGAAGGAGCATAAGATATCGGAGTGGTCGAAATTCTCGAACATCGAGGCCGAACTGAAGAATATCGAAGCTAATCTGGCTCGGGAGTTCGGCGAGAATTTATCCTCCGACGGAGACTCGGACGACGAGGATGTCTTGGATGATAATTCTCTTTACTGCGTAGCTTGCAATAAAATATTTAAAACTCGTAAAGCATTTACGAATCATGAGAATTCCAGGAGACACAAAGATAACATCACCGTGATGAAAGCGACTATATTGAAAGAAGAGAAGTTTGAGAGTTCTCAAGACAGTGATGTTAGCTCGGATACAACTTCGGAAAGTGAAAAGAAGTTGGCAACGGACTCACAGATGCCGGACTTTTTATTAAATCCATTGCAAAGCTCGTACAATCGAGTTGACGCCAAGGAGGAAGCCTCTGAGGAAGAATTAATATCGGACAATGAAGACGGCGACGATTCGAAAACTGTTAAATTCAGAAAATGTCATCCAGAAGGGCCTGAACTCTTTACAAAGCCTGAGATGGATGATGCTATTTATGTTCCCCCTAAAGTAGCTGACAATGACAACGAGGACTTGACTTCCGAAGACGAGCTTATCTCTGATCAGGAAGATGAGAAAGTTCAGCAGCCTAAGAAACAAAAGAAGAAGAAGAAACGAAAGAAGAACATTCAGAATCCGTTGGCAGAACAGTCCAGCGACGAAGAAGATGGGAGCATCGACGAGGATATGTTATTATCAAAGAAACAACGAAAGAGGCGGCAACAGAGGAAAGCAGTAATAAACAAAGTTGTAGAAACTAGTCGGCAAGCATGTAATAACGAAACCGAGGAGGTTGAAGAACAGATGAAGAAAGAAAGAAATGAGGCGGGCGCGCGTACTGCTCGCGTAGAAACTAATGACGACGTTAACGGAAAAGTTAGAAACAAGAAGCTTAAAAATGCGAGAAAGCTACATAAATCGACTGAGAAGGAAAGTGGGGCTAGAAGTAAAAAGGACTCCGAAGTTTCAGATCTATCGCATTGCTGTGCCATGTGTAAATCTGAATTTCCTAGTAAAAATAAATTGTTCGAACATTTGCAGAAAACCGGGCACTATCAAAAAGTCCACTTTCTAGTGCAATGAAAAATAAGATAAATCTAATACAGACGAAAGAAACAGTGACAGAAAAAATCGTTAGTCACGTTAAAGAACATATATAGTATAGCCCTATTTATTGTAATTAATACAAGGAATTTCGAAGCATATTCGATTAATAAATGTATCCTGTAAATCATCACCTGGTATTATACTTTTTTTACGTGTACTGTACGTTAGGGTAGCTCTTATTTTCGACTTCGGAATTTTCTTCGGGGACCCTCCAGAATAGTTTCAAATAAGTAAAAAAATTTGTATAATGTTTAAGCTCTATCGGGTAACGGGAAATTATCGTTTGTCGCACGAGAAAAAGTAATAGAACATAAACGATGATCCTTGTCCGGATCTACAACTTTTGTTCGACTTTTTTCTTATTTAATCAATAACTTGGTCGGATGTAAAATCGACTTTGTGAGTTGTTTTATAATTATTTAAATGTTCAAGGGCCCCTAGGTCCCTTTTCCCATTATCAGATCGAGCTCAAACTTTACGCAGATTTTTTTTTTTAAATATTTGCAACTATTCTGGAGGGGATGCCCCGAAGAAAATCTTGAAAAAAATTTTTACCAAGAGTAAATAACAGCCACACTACTGTACGTACGTGTCTTCGTCAGTGGCGGATTTAAGAAAAAAGGCCCAGGTGGCAAAAGTTCCGAGGGGCTCAATTTTTCGGGAAAATGAAGAGGTAGTTTACTAAAAACGGCCCAAGTGTAGTAGAAAAAAAATTGTGTTTGGATGCCTATACCTAATCATAATTTTTTTTGGAGATGGAACCCTGGGAAGGTTCTGGCCAGAGGCCCAGGCGGCAACTGCTCATCAACCGCTCTGTTAAATCCGCCACTGGAGTCTCCACCTTGCCTAAATTAAATATTTAACAAGAGGAATTATTAAGTAGATACAAAATAAATTATGCATTTCTTGCCATAATAGTATCTACTGAATAAGCTTTATGTGTCTCTAATAAATTGCGATAAAACTAATTTGAATTTACAGTCGAAAGCCATTTTATTCCGTTATATTAAACTTGAATTATTATTGATAATTTACCGTAGGTTTAATATTAAGACTACGCGAAAGCTTAGTTTACGCAAAAGCAGAGTATAATTTTCCCTTAACGCGCAATATTTTATGATAGCAAAGTTGATATTGAAATTTTTCAGGTAGAAATCAATGTGACCATTAAGCATGAATGCAATTATCCATTGTGCCGCTAACCATAGGTAAGAATTACGCATCTTTCATTGTTTTTTCTCTTTTCTTTAGACGCTTTCTTAAACAAACATACGTAGTATACAAAACAGAGCAGCTTCAACTGAATAAAAGAGATTTCGGTACATGCAATTCCACGAAGATAATTGTGATGTATATTTTCAATTGTAATTAACAATCAAAAATGTTGGACTTTAATTTAAGGTCCAGATTAATGGCTACCAAAAAACTCATTTATCCTGCTGCTGATCGCAACAAGGAACCGATACTCTCAGTTCTTCAGAAACATATCCGACGTGGCCCGGATCAAATTTTTTTGGAAATTGCATCCGGCTCTGGACAGCATGTAGCTCATTTTGCTCCTCACTTTCCTCATATCGTATTTCACACGTCCGAGTACGAGCCAAGGCTGTTGGAAAGTATCGCCGCGCATTCTTATGTATTCTCAAATGTAAAAGATCCTTTGAGAATAGATATTACTACAGATTTTCGCACCTGGGGCGATGGCATTTTTAAGGAAGCCAGTATCGATTATATCTACAATGCAAATATGATGCACATCTCCCCCTATCAATGTTCTATTAGTTTATTCGAGAATGCAGGCAAATTACTGAAACACAATGGCATTTTATTTACGTACGGGCCGTACGCGATAGATGGGAAAATAACGCCAGAAAGTAACGTTAATTTTAATAAATCTTTGAAGCTTCAAGACCCAAGCTGGGGTATCAGAGACATTACAGATTTAAAAGAATTGGCAGAGAAGAATAGCATCGAATTAATAGACATTGTCGATATGCCTGCTAATAATAAAACACTAATATGGAAAAAAGCTTTAATAAGCGACGACCCCCGTTAAAACGAACTAAACATGTATGTAATTATTAAGCATTAATCAAGTTCTCCTTATATCTGACTTGCTAAATGTATCAAGTATTATTTTTAGTATACTTTAATTTTATATTAAAATACTTTATTCTGCGAGCAGTATATTACATATACGCTTTTTACAATTAGATCTGACGAGTTTTAATTATTGTACGACATTGCGCTGTTTTTTGGTGGAATCTTATAAATCTCTATACAAAAAAGTTTACATTCTCCAATCCTTCTGGTAAATAATTTAATCCCGATGAATCTTTCTCTCTCATATTATACCCTTTACCATATCCTAAAATAAAATTCGTATAAAATATCTTGTTCTGCTTACGCCTTATTGTTTTAAAAGATAACGAACAGTACAAGATGATTACCGAGATTTTTCATAAGCTTCGTCGGAGCATTTCTTAAATGCAAAGGTACTCCCGGCTGAGGCCCCTTATGTTCAGCCACTAGTCTCTGAGCAGCTTTAAGCGCGTCTTCCATTAATCTTGACTTAGGTGCTCTAGCCAAGTACGTTGTACACTGCGCCAAGAGGACATCGCACTCGGGCATTCCTATCATTTTACAGCCGTGCATCGTATGTACAGCAATTCCTGAAAGCGATATCGCAAAGCTACATAAATTTGTTGTATTACGAGAACCGAAGGGCTACGATTAACGCGACCTGTTGCGTGAAAGTTTGACGCTACCAAGAGCTTTCGGGTCCTCCAAACCGATATCCTCGCACGCCATTCTCACTAATCTCCGCGCGATGTAAACTGGGTCTTCGCCGCCCAGCATCATTCTGTTCAGCCAATAAAGAGAAGCGTTCTCGTCGCTTGCTCTAACAGACTTGTGTAGAGCAGAAATCATATCGTAATGTTGTTCCCCTTTCTTATCGTACAACATATGAGACTTCTTCAGACTTTCCTTGATATCATCCAACGTTATCGTCGCAGGGCCAGTTCTTTCGAATTCCTCCTCGTCCGGTGTTTTACACTGAACTGCTAGCTCAAGACCGCCCAGAGCTATCCGAGCATCGCCGTCGCACGTTCCCGCCAGCCATTCTATGGTCGGTTCATCTACAATAAACTTTGGTATTTCTTCGCTCTCCTCAAACTTTCTAGTCGAACTATACACCGTCCCTCCCAACGAAGACACAGCTCGATTCAATATAGATATTAAATTAGGCATGGTCAGTTTCTCCAGAACTATTACTCTGCAGCGACTCAGAAGCGCAGAATTCAGACTGAACGAAGGATTTTCTGTCGTAGCGCCGATCAACGTAATCGTCCCGGCCTCGACGTGAGGTAAAAACACGTCTTGCTGACTTTTATTGAAACGATGTATCTCGTCCATGAAAACTACCGTTTGTCTGTTAAACTTCAATTCGTTGGAAGCTATAGTGACTATTTCCTTCACCTGGTTCACACCGACCATCGCAGCGGATAACTTGACGTACCTCATTTTGCCATTCGATTTAGTTTTGCAGATGTGAGCTATAACGTTCGCTAGGGACGTCTAGAATTAAGAGGATTTGTACACGCGTAAATTCTCGGTAATTATCGCAGTTTTACTCTTCCATAAAATACCTTTCCGCAACCAGGTGGTCCCCATAGAATTACATTCGGTATCTCGCACTTGTGCAGTAGTTGAGATAGTACAGAAGACGGGCCAAGAATGTGCGTTTGCCCGACGTATCCAGAAAGCGTTTTAGGTCTCATCCGTTCGGCAAGGGGCACATGATCGTTGCCGAGTGTCTTCTCAACTTCTTTACCTGTCTAGAAATTGTTCTTATTAATCACTATCGTTCGTTCCACCGTTATCTCTCTGGAAAATATAATTACATTGGCATTAGACGAAATTCCTGGACTCTGAAACTCCGCGTCCACGGAAGACGATTCTATTACGCCAGTCTTCCTCTTCGTCGCTCCCGAATCTGTTTTCTTTCCTTTCGTAGGATTTAACTTTATCAACTTCCTAGCAGGGCTTCCGTCCTTCAGAGAAGTCTGACATTCATTGCTCGCTGATTCGTTCAAGAATAAACATTTACCGACGTGGCTTTCTATTACCGCGGGCAAGAATTCTTTGGAGCAAATGGGACAAGAGATCTGATTGCTACTCATGTTTAAATCTGCAAAAGACAGGCATGTGTGTACAAACAATTACGTTTAATAATCGCAATGAAGGTTTGTCCGAGAAATTTATGTAAAGTAGAGACGAAACGGGTTCCCTATGTTGCTAAATGTTACGACACTGTAATTCGGAGAATTTCGTATTTGTAAATGCTGCGAGAGTGTCCGTGGTTGTTAAAAATTCCAACACTAGTCTCTTGACTCGCGACACTTCGTAAAGCGACCGGTCATACAAGATTACCGCGCGATGCGCAGAATGAATTATCGGTGAGGATTTTCGGCGACGGTACCGTTATATTATGCCGTGCCGTGTTAACCTGAGCTCGATGAAAAGTATCATCGATTCTATATATTAGATATCCTTGGCATTCCACCGTGGTATTTAGCGGCGTGGATCTCGGCGCAGTATTAAGGAAGCCGAGGTGTCGATTGTCTCGTTATAGGTGGACCGAAATTTTTTCAAACAGGCCACCGTCGGTTGCAGCTATTGCTCGATTGATGACGTGACGTGGGGTAGAGACTAGACGCCGAGCAGTGACTAGACAACGTTTCCCTTGATTTCGTTGGAAGCGAAAGAATCGGGGACAATCGAGTGCCGCGCACGTACTTACATATTTACGACGGGCTCCAGGCACAGTGAATTCGTGAGATGGAAGTTCGTCGCAGGCGAACAAGGACGCAAGATAACAAGCAGTCGCAAGCCCAAAGCGCCAAGTTTGATTATGAGCATATTCCTGGCAATTACGTGGAAAATCTTGGGCCAATCGAGGTGAGAGATTAATATATAATCCGCACGAAGACACCTTATACTACTCAAGTTCCGTTGGAATCCTCTTCAAAATCTACATTCCTTGCGTTCCATTCAATCGATTCGATGTTTCGAAACGTCGAACGCGACTCGAACGTACTTAACGCGCAATTTTGTTTTAGCTCGTCATCTGTACCTCTTAATTCAAATTTTCACTATATTCGTAATAAATGATATCAATTACGCGCGCGTTATTGTCCCTTTCGTTATTTTAACAGAGAGATGAGGGAATTGCCTCGTACGGGAACGAGAAATCAAAGATGAAGGAGCAACCGGTAAACACGAGGACACGGACACGAATTAAAATAAGTCTCGAGATCGATTTAGTTTCGCTGATCTTATTGGTAACTGGGATCGTTAGTCGCCTGTATCGTTTAGAAGAGCCGCGAAGCATAGTGTAAGTTATCAATTACCAATTAAATTGAAAATATATTAAAAATACTCGAGCAACTCTCCGAGGGTAATTCGAAAATTTTAGCAATTCTCGGGGGATTGTAAAAAATTATAGAAATATTTAAAAGGAACCGCGTGTTTCGAACAGGTTCGACGAGCTGCATTATGGAAAATACGTGGGACTTTACATGAAGAGGACGTTCTTTTTCGATTCGCACCCACCGCTGGGGATGCAACTTATCTCCGCGGTGTCGTACTTAGCGGGTTTCGACGGGCAATTCAAATTCGACAGAATAGGAAGCCCATACGCGGATACCGTTCCGCTATTCGCGTTACGATTGGTGCCCGCGTTATGCGGCAGCCTTTTAATTCCAACAGCTTATCACTTGATTCTGGAGCTGGGATTGAAACAGTGGACTGCCACACTAGCTGGAATTCTGTTGTTACTCGGTAACTTCTTACTCTTACCATGCGTACACAAGCATTACCAATTTCTCATACAAATCCTCACCAATATTTCAGACAACGCTCTGCTGACACAATCTAGATTCATCTTGATGGAAAGCATTCTAATGCAGTTCTCGTTGTTCGGACTGATATGCATCGTGAAATTTAGAAAAGTGATGGATCAACCGACAACTATATCCTGGTGGATATGGCTGACTCTGGGCACCGCGAGTTTAACGTGCGCACTGTGGTAAAAATCATAAAGAATACAGCGTAATTTCTACAATCGGACTCGACGCACTAAATTCAACGAAATATCTTTTTCAGCATCAGATACATTGGATTATACTCGTTGATCCTCGCATTGTCTTTGATCGCTTACGATTATTGGAACCTGATACCAAAAAAGACTTTATCCAGCACGGTTCTCTGTATTCATCTTGCGATAAGAATTTGCTTGATACTCAGCGTTATTTGCACTATTTATCTGTCTGTATTCTATGTACATTTATCGATACTCTCCAAAGCCGGTCCACACGATTCCGTAATGACGAGTGCCTTCCAAGCGAGCTTGGACGGCGGTCTCGCCAGCATCACGAAAGGCCAGCCCGTAGAAGTTACGCATGGATCACAGATTACTTTAAGGCACACGTACGGAAGGGCCTGTTGGCTTCACAGTCACAATCATATGTATCCGTTGAGGTACCCAGACGGTAGAGGTAGTTCGCATCAGCAGCAAGTTACGTGCTACTCTTTCAAAGACGTCAATAACTGGTGGATCGTAAAGAAGCCGGACAGAAATGACTTGGTCGTCACGAAGCCCAGCGAACCGATAAAACATGGCGATATAATACAATTGGTACACGGAATTACAAGCAGAACACTGAACTCGCACGACGTTGCGGCTCCGATGACACCTCAGAGTCAAGAAGTCTCTTGCTACATCGATTACAACATTTCCATGCCGGCGCAGAATCGTTGGAGGGTGGAAATTACTAACAAAGACAGTACCGGCGATGTTTGGCACGCGATTCAGAGCCAAGTGCGGCTGATACACGCGAATTCGGATTACGCGTTGAAGTTCAGCGGAAGACAGTTACCCGATTGGGGTTTCAATCAGCACGAAGCCGTGGCGGATAGGATGGTGGATCAAACGGATTCCATATGGAACGTTGAGGAGCATAGGTACACTAAGAGCGATGATCAGAAACAGAGAGAAAGAGAGTTGATCAACGCTGAAATGATTCCGTTGCAAGCTACCACTTTGAGCTTCTGGGACAAGTTTGTGGAGCTGCAGATAAAGATGCTTTTCAGCGGGCAAGAAGGGCAGAATAGCCACATGTATTCTAGCGAGCCATTGGATTGGCCGCTAATGTCCAGAGGAATTGCGTATTGGGTTTCGAACGATAGCAATGTAAGTAGAAATTATTTTGATGCGCTTATTAATCCATTCTCGTTAAAATATTCTCCCGTTATTACAGGCTCAAGTACATCTTCTAGGAAATATAGTAATCTGGTATTCCGGAACAGCCTGCATAATCATATATTCGTCTCTATTAATATTTTACATGTTAAGACGAAGGCGAATGTACTTCGATATCGCGCACGAAGAATGGAATAGATTTTCCAACAGCGGAAGTATGTTGTTAGCTGGATACTTGCTGCACTTCTTGCCCTTTGTATTCGTTGAAAGGACTCTCTTCCTACATCATTATTTACCAGCATTCATTTTCAAACTGTTGCTTACGGCAGCGACGATAGAGCATCTGTATTACTTGATCGGGTACGTTGGAGAGTTGCTTTAAAGATTTGCTAGTTAAACAAGCTCGCGAGGATAAACTTGATATTTCTGATTTTCAGAGCTCGATATCGACACAATCATCTGCTGCTCGTATTGAGAGGCGGTACCGTTGTATGGTTGTTTTCTGTTATTTACGTGTTCAAGAAATTCACCGTATTAAGTTACGGAACAACACATTTAAGTGCCAAGGATGTTTTAAAGTTAAGATGGAGGGACACGTGGGATTTCATTGTACATAAATCGTAAAGAAATGTTGGCTGATCATGTTGGGGATACTTTTTTTCTTTAACTAAATACTCATTACGTTTGTACTTACTTACCTGTGAACGAAAAAAAGTATTCATCTTAGAGTATATCAAGTATAATATTGCGAAAGTAAGGAATTATGTACTTTCATGCACATCGCGATGCACAAATTTTAATCATTTTTGTGAGAATATAGTTCGCGTGCTCGAGGTACAATTGATATAGATTTATTACTTTTCATATTATAAAAAAGTGTGTACTTAATTGCATAGACTGATTACATTTTATAAAATTTTTTATTAATGTCTGTTAAGTGTATGCGTTTATATATATATTGTGAACAGAGTTGAAAACAAAAGCTACGAGATTTACGAGAGTTATAAATTACTTTGTAGTATAAAATTTACATATGGTTAACCCTTTTACAGCGTAGTACGAGAGGGACGTCGGGCAAGCTGTATTTTTCTACTTGTTATCGCGAGCGCAAGTAATTTCGACGACGAAAGAAATACACATTTTTAGGCCCTTGCTTACCATTTTATTACACTGTAAAAGGGTTATGCAGAAACGTATGAGGTTTATGATGGAATACGTATTTGTGCAGTAGAATATGATAAAGAGTCTAATAAATCAAATATGACAAATAAAAATCTTGTATCTTACATTTGTATTTTTAACGGGGGGAGCCCGGTATAGCGGGGCGAAGAAATCGATTTTTTTTATCGTGAACATCACGATAATATGCTCCCAAAACGAAATTCGGAAAATTAAAGCGAATATAGCCGGTTTTGCTACCATGTTACCAGAAAACTTGAAATGTGTTTTCCTCGAAACGTCAGTTTTACAATTGGCGGGCAATGTAACTCCAAAAATATTCAACCGATCGACCTTGCGCACGGATATTTGTAAACATTTTCTTCACAGAACAACAGCTATTGTTTAAATAAATAACTTTAAGGCAAAATTTCGTGGGAAAAAGTGAACTTTCTTTTCAAGACACCGCCATTTGTTCGATCTCGCATCTCTCAAGTTTCGATTTGTCCGTGCACTCGTAAACTAAACAAAAATTGCTCGATTTTGGGTTTTAAATGAATACAGTCGACGCTACGTTGCCCGTCGAGGAATAAGCCCCTATAACTCTGTTATTTGCCGCTCTTTTTTAATAAAATTTATTTTTTATCTACCTTAGGATAATACAATATCCTAAAACTTTCGGGAAGATTTATTGAATACTGTCAAAAAAAAAAAAAAAAAAAATCCCGAAAATGCCTCGATTTTCAGCTAGTCACACCAGGCTCCCCCCTTAATGTTGTAACAGAGAAATGACAAACAGTAGTACTTGATCTGTTACGAATAGATAATTGTATTTTACATTGATTTTTTAATTAATCCTTGTATAATAAAAAAAAACCGTTCGAAGGTATAAATGATTGCGATAGAAATAATGTTGGAAGGAGAAACAAAAGTATACAAAATATCAACTCGCGATGTAAGTCTTAATAAAGATGCAAATTGCAAAATTTCGATTTGCTTGAACAATGAAAGTTAACGTTCTTCGCGAATTAAAGGAATTTGTTCCATATATCAAATTTACTTTTCCACCATAGGCAATGTGCGCGTGGAACACGTGATTTCGTAGTTTTTAAATTTGATTTCATAATTCTCACAACAAACAGCACCGACATAACTTAAAAAACAAAATAATACGGTAATAATGTGATTACAATAGAATAGACTCCTGCGTTATCACGAATCCAGAATACATACATATTTGAATTTCTTTTATACAAAATCAATTTTATTATTGGTACGTGAAAACTATAGCCCGAATAAGGTCATCCCGCATAGTGTGTGAAGTATTACCTACGCCAAACGAGAAAGCTACACGATTACAGTCCGTCTCTCCGGTCCAAATTCCCGCTGGATAGTATCCGGTCTTATTAAATACAACTTCGATTCGATAAACCTATAGTTAAAAGAAGCGTGAATAACTTTACAAAAGTATTCGAGGCATTAATATCGTACAATATCAAGTTGAAAAGAACTGTTCGCTGATAGAATACCTTGTCTTTCTGAATGTAGACAGGCCGATTAAACGTGATCTCCGCAAAAGAATAAGTTTTCGTTTTCACCGTACAGTGCGTGTAAGTCAATCGAACATTATCAGAATCGAGAAGATGGGCATAAAAAATTTCCGTATACGGTGTCCGATCCCGACGATCCCGAACTACGTTATCCACCTGTAACAGATATTGTAAACGGATAGTACATAGCAATCGATATACCGAATAAGTAGTATTGAGAAATTAAATCAAACACCGACACGTATAACTTACTCCGTTTGGAAATTGCGTAGGTACTTGAACGCCCAGCACGCATATATTTTTATTTACACTAAAGGTAAGAGAGCAATCTAAGACGTCTCTAGTGTAACAGTAAATGTTTCTGTTTACTATTCTGCTGCAATAAAATTTTCGATTTTCTGGTACGCCTCTATCAATTATAACTGGGCACGAATTGTTTACAGATAAATTTTCACCATCCTGCCTTCCTCTAACTTCGGACGTTCTCGGTGTACTTTGAGACGAGCTACTAGATTCAATGATTGGAACCCGTGAAGCAACGGCTGCAGCAACGGGTAGAACAAGGGATGAAACGACGGTCCGAATGAAGCGTGGTTCGCTAAATATTTCTTTAGCGATCTAAAACATAAAATCCCATTAAGGGACGGAGTACCGAGGGTACTTACCAAACGAGAACGTTTCGAGAACTTACGGGAAAGAGGTCCCTGTTTGTAGTGTGACCAACGTTCAACAGCCTATCTCTACAGTGAGCGATAGTCGAGAATCCTTCTGGCATAGATATCTTATTGCTGCCGCACAATTTGTTCATAAGAATCGCGAAGGTCTCGTCTCGAGTGAGCAACGGCGACATTCCTGGGCCTTCCGCAAATTTCTGAGGGCTCAGCGTTAAGAATCTAATTTTCGACAGAGCATTGCCGATCACAGATTTCAAACATTTCCCGTCGCTAGGATCGAGGGATTTTCTTACACACTCAGCTCTCGCCCAGCGTTCCACGGCATGGAACAACTCCAGCTCAGAGTTTATTTGCAATTTCGTTTGATCCAGCACCGTTAGCAACGTTCCTAATTCAATTTCCTCCCAACTGGGCTCTTCTATCACCTCGTTCGTTCTACTGCAAATAATTTGAAGGCACGTCTTCATCAGTACAGACTCCTCGAACAATTTGGCGAATTCGTAAGCTCTGCAAGCTTTCTCCGGAGACAGATCGGACCACAGATAATTCTTACATAATCCCATCAACGCCGGCAGCATGTACTTCTTGGCACAATAATACAATTCACACGCCAGTTCGAAGGAACTCAAGTGAATTTGATCCGTGTATATGTATTCCATCAGAGCTTTAAAAGCTTCAGGCTGAATATCTCGAACTGGTATCGGCTCGTCCTTCTCGGCCAGTTTGCCGAAAAACATGACTTCGAAAACCGGACTGGACATTGCCAAGAATAGTTTATGAGCTCTTATCGTTTGCTCATGGGATTCGTTCCCAACGACGAAACTGCAGTCGGACCATTGTCCCGTCTGCAGCAAACACTGGCCGCGTTCGGAGAGTTTGTATTTGACTGTCTGCCAGTCACAAGGCAGATCCATGTTTACGGATTTCGCGACGCGGAATCAATCGAGATTCGCGCGGCGACGCATCGATCACGATGTGAACAGAGAGTAGAGAACGACGCACCGATCCCTTAAATAACAAAATGCTTTCGTAGAAAAAGGTACGAGAGACGAACACAGTACGAACGTCTCAAGCAGAGTTGAAAACAGTAATATTCCTTTCTATCGTCGAAACAACTCGAACGAACCGTTATTAAATATTAAAATTAATTACTCATGGTTCTAATATTAATTCACGCATCAAAGTCGCGGCGTCGACGTTACATTCTTACGTACCCTGGTGAAACCTAAGAGTTCACAGTTCGACGCTATTAATTCTCGACGTTAGCCGAACCCTTTGCGAGCGTTACGGACGCGTCGCCCAAAAACCGAAAGGATCACGAGACCGATAGAAGCGTATAAAAATTATTTGTATTTTATTCAAAAGATTCTTTGGCATTACATAGTTCTAATCTTTCTTTCCTCGTAACAATTTCGTAAATGCGCTTACACATAAAATACTTTTTAGTAGCAATCCCTGCGGAACTGATATTGAAACCAATACACTGGGATGGATCTCAGAACCGATATTAGAACCACCGACGAAAAGAAGGTACAGGAATTAATACATTAAAATCGCATACAGACTCGGTAAATACAACGTTTCCTATTCATAATATATATATATATATATTTACACCAATTTTCCGCTAACTGTTCAAGAAATGCAGCTTTACATAATAGTCTTTATAGTTGTAACTTCTTCGACTTGTTAATCTCAGCCACGATATTCTGACGCGCATATTTAGCTTAATGACCATACGTACCTATCTCTCAGCGATACGTATTATCGCTATATATACGCAACATGTAACGAACGGTGTCAAAGAGATCCATAGAACGCGTTGGTCTCGAGCGTCAAAATACGCAGGGGGATAATGAAGGATATCTTCCGTATTACAGAATCGCGTGGCGCACCGTAGTAATTATAAATCACGTAGCGCACACGGCCCTCCACCCCGTAGGATCTTTCCTCCGGTTAATCAAAGGAATATCGACTAACAAGCGGATGACACAAGCGCAGAGACCCGCATCCTCGCCTCGGTGCGTGTGGAATGCTACGCCATCTTGCTTATACCCGCGCTCCATTACATCGTTTTTCTTGAACAAGTCGTCGAGACGGTCGACGGAGCGCGTCAACGACTTTGACGTGGTTTTTCGGGAGCGGAACGCTCTAACGCTCGGCACCGTCTCGGATAAATGGTACGCGCATGGAGGACGGTTCGCCTCTATGCTACACTGGGACTCGAATAGAAACCAAGGTTCGAACTGGTTCGAACGGGTGGTCGGGGTGCAGCGCGAGTGTAACCAAAACCAACATCTCCGCGGAGAGAGACATGCCAGTATTATTTTGAAATCCCGACAATGTGAAAGCTCGCGTCCAAAGTAGGTGGCAGTTTTCACGGACAAAGGGCCCAGGGAATTCTCCCCGATCGTCGTCGTCCCGTACATGGGTCGGGAGGCGCGACCGAGCGAATTCAAGTTTTCCGCAATTTTTTCATTGGCTTCGATGACCGTTGTGAATTTTCCCAATGGCGCATGCACGGCTCAGCTGTGTGGTGCACTCGCGACCGATTTGCGTAGGGAAATAATGTATTTTATAGTATTTTTATTCGATTAGACAGAGTACTGAGCACGGTATTCGTGATATTAGGTACGTTAGAGCCGATCTCATTCTGCCGTTTCGTTAACCGACCGCGGGAGATAATACGGGGGCAACGCGGAACATCTTTTGTGACGGGCTCAGGAGGCACCTGCACGGGATCCACCTTACTCCGCGAGCCTCTTGACAGACTTTGTCGGCTTGTCAATGCCAGAATTTCTCGCATTCCGATTCGGACATCAACATGCAGAAAGATCGCTCGAATTCTAATACGCCTGGCGGATCACGCGACTGGCATTCTCGAGATAAAAATTCTTTTCGACCAGAGTGACATCACGAGTTTAATAAATCCTTCTGTCCACTTGTTATTCGACGTAAACGTGAGATATTTCAGTGAACGCTACTCGATCGATTCCAATTATTCAAAGTCATCATTGTTCCTTAACGATTCTTCTTTGTACAAAAATCGTGTTGAGTCATCGTGCAATGTTTTCTCTGCTATTCGCCAACGAATCTCTTTCGTTTATCGAGTAAAATTTTCTTCCCCGCGGTTTAATCCTGCACCCGTCGCAAACCGTGAAGACGAAAGTGACAATTGTGTTATACTTTCCTCTTCTCCTTCGATGCAGCGTTCGTTTACTTCGACGTATAAATCTTTGCTCTTAACGCGCGCGTTATCTGCGAATCGGTAACCAAATTGTTCTGGGAATTACTTTAAATTTATGAGAAATCATTTTACGCGAGCAAGTTTGATAGTTATTACGCGACCGAAAATATCCGTGTATGTATTTTAGAGTTTATCGAGTAATTCCTTCCGATCTGATATCGTTTTGTTATTTCAGGAAACATGGACTGCCCATCCATCGTTGCAGCAGTGCGTAAATCGTGCTCGCATCGCATGTAGCCCTTCGTTCTGCATTGCTTTTGATGCACCGCGAACAATAGATTTTTGAGGCAAATCGTTTGTAGCTTCTAATAGGAGGAATGGATGCGGTGCGAGACGAGGACAGGCGCAGGCGCCTGAGGGTGCTGGAGGAGCGTATAAGAGATCCGAGGAGTATTACAAATATCGATTGCTTATTGGATACGGTCCAAGCCCTGGTGGCGGATTGCGAGCATCCCAGCGTAAAACGTATGAAGAATATAGAAGCGTATATGAATAGATGTGAGTACTCGACTCTTTCGGGTCGATATCAGGGAAACATCTTCGTCGAATCGGTGTAAAAACTAGGAAATGCTCTTTCGTGTCGTGAAACTGGACGTTTCGAGAGAAATACTTTTCATGCTACAAACTGAATTTTAGTTAGAAATTTATCGATTGAACAAATGTTAAAATGCGTGTACCATTTTACTCCGTTTTTAAATTCTTTGCGCGACAAGAGCAAAGTTTCCAGTACCATTTATTAACTAACGCGACGATCGCGTCGATTTCCTAGGAATAGAACTTAGGAAATGATATTTATGCTTCCAGATGACTCGGTGGCTCAAGATATTTGTAAAATGCGAATGCGTACGGATGACTTCACTCTGATAAAAGTGATCGGTCGCGGGGCATTTGGGGAAGTACAGTTGGTACGGCACAAGTCTACGCAGAAAGTATACGCTATGAAATTACTCAGTAAATTCGAAATGGTAAGACGCGCACGTACGTGATTCGTTTGAAAATTAAATCGTATCGTTATATATCCTGTACTTAATCCCGTGTCGCTTATCCTGTTTCTCTCAGATCAAGCGATCGGATTCGGCATTTTTTTGGGAAGAACGCGATATAATGGCGCATGCCAATTCCCAATGGATAGTTCAACTTCACTTCGCATTTCAAGATCAAAAGTATCTTTACATGGTGATGGACTACATGCCGGGCGGTGATTTAGTAAACTTAATGTCGAACTACGATGTGCCGGAGAAATGGGCGAAATTTTATTGCGCGGAGGTGGTGCTGGCGTTGGACGCGATACACCATATGGGATTTGTTCACAGAGATGTGAAGCCGGATAATATGTTGCTGGATAAGCACGGTCACTTGAAGCTCGCGGACTTTGGCACGTGTATGAGAATGGACGTTGTACGTAATATTTTCTGCGGAGTTTTCGAAATTAAAGACCGATAAAGTCTGATATTTAATTTTTCCGTTTCAGGATGGACTTGTTCGTTCTGATACCGCGGTGGGTACACCAGATTATATATCTCCCGAGGTACTTCAATCTCAGGGTGGCGAAGGTGTATACGGAAGGGAATGCGATTGGTGGTCAGTTGGTGTGTTTTTGTATGAAATGCTTGTCGGTGATACTCCTTTCTACGCAGATTCGCTAGTCGGGACATACTCGAAGATTATGGACCATAGAAATTCGTTGCAATTCCCTCAAGAAGTAGATATCTCTCATTCTGCCAAGAATCTGATATGCGGCTTCCTAACGGATAGAACCAAGCGTTTGGGAAGAAACGGCGTGGACGAGATAAAATGTCACCCGTTCTTCAAGAACGATCAATGGACCTTCGAGAATTTAAGGGAATGCGTGCCGCCGGTGGTGCCGGAGCTATCCGGCGACGATGATACCAGTAATTTCGACGACGTTGACAAAGAGGACGGGCCGGAGGAGAGTTTTCCGGTGCCGAAAGCATTTTCCGGCAACCATCTACCTTTTATCGGCTTCACGTATTCCGGGGATTATCAATTGATGGCTGCGAGCGGGAAAGAGTCGGTGGACGGATTAGAGAATCATATCGATAACGGTGTGAACGATGATATTAAGATTTCCCAGTTGGAAAATTTATTGGATCGGGAGAAGAGGCAGGTGGAATCGTTGGAGTCGAGGCAAAAGGCTTTGACGACGCAGCTGGAAGCTATGACACGTCGGGAGACCGAGTTGCGCGAGGAGATCGGCAGGGCGGACAAGGAATTGACTTTGCTGAGACACAATTACAAGGAGGCGCAACGCAGGGTAGAGCACGAGACGGAGTCGCGCAGAAAGGCAGAGTCGTTGTTTGTCGAGTTGAAGAAGAAGTTTGACGAAGAGCAGACGAAAAGAGCCCGCGACGCCAGCAATTCGCAACAAACCTCCGAGCGAGTCGCCTCGCTGGAGAAACAAATTAAAGAAATGCAATCGAAGCTGGAAAGAGAAACGGAGACTGTAACGAGGCTACGAAAGCAAGCCACGGAAATCACTGTTACGCGCCAAGCTGCGGAAAGAATGGCCAACGAGCTGCAGGTGGCGAGGGGACAGTGGCAGGCACAGCGAGACAATTTACAGCAAGAAGTGGCCACGTTACAAGTAAGTGGACTGTGGCCTTCGAACTATTGGATATTATTGAATGAAAATATGGAGATTAACACCATCTCTATCGTTTTCTTTTTATAGGGGCAATTATCGAAGGAGCGTAGCTCTCGGTCGCAGGCGTCATCGTTAACTGCCGAACTGGAAACTCGTCTTTCTGCTCTTCATCTGGAGCTGGAGCACAGTCGCGAGAAAGAGGAGAAGGCAATCATGGATAACAGGCAATTAACGGAGAGGATTTCAGCGTTGGAGAAAGAAGCTGCTAGTTTGACTCTGGAACTAAAAGCTGCGCAAGCTAGGTACAATCAGGAAGTGGTGGCTCATCAAGAAACGGAACGTTCGCGTATATTATCTAAAGAGGAAGCCAACGTGGAGGTCGTAAAAGGTACGTTTGCTCGAATCTCGATCACACAATTGCGATAATATATTTTTCACACGCTTTCTATCCTAATATGCGTGACAGGGCGAAAGAATAAAATATTCGAAGGTAACGTACACACCAATCCGTATATAAATCCGTGTTCCGTTATGGCGTTCATTCTGAATCGTTGCAAATTGTTAAATTTAATCAATCACGTTTTATTATTACCTTTGATATTTCCCCACGCGTTTAATCACTAATCTTTAATCTTTCAATTTTCCCGCTGCGCGTACTGTATATCCGTTTACGTACGTATATTACCGATTTCTGAATTTACCACGCCAATCGCCAAGGAGAGCAAGCGACTAACGCCAATGTGATATTAACAGCGCTACAAGCAAAACTAAACGAGGAGAAAAGTGGAAGACAACGTGCCGAGTTGCTCGCACAAGAGAAGGAACGGCAAACTTCTATGCTCTCTGTGGATTATCGCCAGATACAGCAACGATTACAGAAACTGGAGGGTGAGCATAGGCAAGAGGTGGAAAAGGTAAAGGTATTACAGGGTCAGGTCGAACAGGAACAGCAGAAAAGAAACGTTCTGCAGACCGAACTGGCACAGCAGTCATCCGAAGCTGGACGGTTACGTGCCAGAGAGCAGCAGCTGATCGGTGAGGTCGATCAGCTGAGAGAAGCCAAACGGCAGATAGAAAAAGACCTACATCACGTCAAGACCCAGAGGAACATGGATCAGTTGCAGGCGAAGGAATTGCAGGAGCAGTTGGAGGCAGAGGCGTACTTCTCGGTGAGGCTACACGTTTCATAACATAAGCCATTATCCGAGCAGTACTTTACTTTCACTCTGTATTTTCCGATTTCAGACACTGTACAAGACGCAGACGCAGGAACTCCGAGAAGAGCTAGACGAGAAGATACGGTTGCAACAGGAGTTGGAGGAAGAGCGTAGTTCTTTGGTCCATCAGCTGCAATTATCGCTGGCCAGAGGAGACAGCGAGGCTTTAGCGAGATCGATAGCCGAGGAAACTGTGGCGGATCTGGAGAAGGAGCGAACGATGAAGGAATTGGAGTACAGAGACGGCGTGGCCAAGCATTACCAGCAACTGAACGCGACAGAGCAAATTATAAATCGGCTTAAGGACGGTGAAAGTGAACTGAAGAAGAGCGCCGAGCAATATCTGAAGGAGAAGGACGATATAAGTAAACGGCTGAAGGAATTGCAGGATCAGCTCGCTAAAGCGCAGTCCAACGCGGAAGAGATCGAGAAACTCGGCAGCAAGCTAAGGACCGAGCAATTATTGAAGCAGCAGGCGGTTAATAAGCTGGCGGAGATCATGAACAGGAAGGATTTGTCGTCGAGCGGTAAAACGAAGAACAAAGCGTCCGCGGCAGATCTGAGGAAGAAGGAGAAGGATTGCAGGCGTTTGCAACAAGAGCTGACGCAGGAGAGGGAGAAATATGGTCAACTCACAGCTAAATGGCAAAAGGATTTGCAAGATTTACAAGTAAACAAACTATATCCTTTGATTCTCGAATAATGTCCATGCGATCTTCTTAACGATAACATATTCTTCCCACAGGCACAATTGGTAGAAGAGAATCAGGCGAAATTGAGGCTACAGATGGAGCTGGACTCGAAAGATTCGGAGATAGAGACGCTGCAGATGAAGATCGCGTCGCTGAACTCGGAAACGGCCAGCGTCTCGTCCGTGGAGAACGACGGCGAGGATTCGGTTTTATCCGAGCACGGCGCGATGAGATTGGAGGGTTGGTTGAACGTACCGAACAAGCAGAACATTAAGAGGCACGGGTGGAAGAAGCAATACGTTGTCGTGTCTTCGAAGAAGATAATATTCTACAACAGCGAGAACGACAAGCTGAACGCCGATCCGGTGCTAATACTGGATCTGAATAAAGTCTTCCACGTTAGATCTGTTACTCAGGGCGACGTAATCCGAGCCGATGCCAAAGATATTCCGAGAATTTTCCAGGTAAATGACACGCGGCGGGAAAAAAAAAGAAACTCTTTTTCACTCACCGTACCATTTTCCCTTTCCGTCTCTAGTTACTGTACGCTGGCGAGGGCGAAGCGAGGCGTCCGGGCGACGAGGGAAACACACTGCCCGGAGTGGAGCTGCCGCAACTGGCTGACAAGCCAGGCACGCAATCGTTGAAAGGCCACGAATTCGTGTCGATATCGTATCACATGCCAACTACCTGCGAGGTATGCTCGAAGCAGCTGTGGCACATGTTCAGACCGCCACCGGCGCTCGAGTGTCGAAGTGAGTACCTATCGAGGGGCCAGCGTCATAAATATTCCTTGGTTCATCGAATATTCACGCGTCTCTTGGCCCTCGACTCTTCGTTTCTTTCTCATCAACTCGTATCGTCGCGATCTTTCAAACATTTTCAAACCTTAAACCAGTCGACGCGCATAATAAACTGATCTAACGCTCTGTGCCAGGGTGTCGCATAAAAGTGCACAAGGAGCATCTGGACAAGAAGGAGGACGCCATAGCGCCGTGCAAGTTGCACTACGACCCGAACAGCGCCCGCGAGCTATTGATCCTGGCTGGTAGTCCTGACGAGCAGAAATACTGGGTAGCGAGACTGTCCAGGCGCGTGCAAAAATGCGGCTACAAGGCGAACTCGCACGTGGACGGCACGGGGCAGCGTATCTCGCCAAGGTAGCGTAGCCGTGCGACTCAACGTAACCGGAGACTAAGTAGCTCTCTTGTATTGTGGCATCGCATGATTGGGTGTAGCGAGGTTAGAGTCGTTTGATTTTTCTTGCACCCCCGTCTCCCTGTACGATATAGACGCTCGGTTTGCATATTCCGACAACGGTAACGCGCGAGAAACGCGAGCGCGCGATATCGACGCGCGTGGCGTTCGGTAGCAGGGGTGTACGAGTACTTCTAGCGGCCACTGGTTGGGATCGTCGACTTTCCTTGTCGATTATACGACGCGTAAATGCTCCAGATGCAAGGGAAGAGTTGCAAAGACAAATTTAACGTTGCATTGCTTGAAATTTGAACGTAAGAAACTTAATTGTACCAGGTTTCTAATGTTTTCAAAGTAGAAAGTAAATGTTTGCTGATCACTGAGAAATTTCAATGTAGCGGGGCGTGGCTGTTGAACGACTTTGGCGTAAATATTCTCACTTTGGATTACAGGCTGAACGACGTATCCGTGACTTTAGTTAAATTCTGTTCTATAGCAGGGTACTTCTTGGGTAATCTGATAATACAAGTTTTGGAATCTGATTCAACCCAACCAGGCATGTCTCTGGGACTCACCCCCTTAGTGTTCTGTAAATTCGTTTTTACGACGAAAAGCGGAAACTGAGTTTTACCATTGTGAAGTATATTTCATCGTCTTATGTCGATAGATTTTTTACCGAAAATTTGCTCTAAAAAGTCCAAAGGTAAGCATGCACGAGTGTAACGCGGCTGTTTCAATTTCAACGATCGAGGATTTTAAAAACTGGAAAAATCGTTTACACTCGATGTTTCGATATATCGAAATTGTATAAAAATATTATTCGGTAGTAAATCGTAAAACCTCTACCATTGCGTTTCTTGCTTCTTTTTTTTAATTATTAAAAGACTGATTTTTGTTATTTTATTTAAATAATGCGTGGATTTTCATCATCTCACGGTTCAAGTTTTGCTTGCACGCGCTTAATATTAGTATATTTTTCTATGCGCTGAAATTGCTACCTTCCTTGTAACTTTTTCAGGGCTGTCCATAGATTTTAATAAAAACAAGTTATTATTTAAACTTGCGACACAGCAGTCTTTGTTAATTTTTATTCTATTATTATCTACGTTTTTACTATAATCACCGATCGATGTCCTCGATCGATTGTTCCGTCGAGCTATCGAGTCCAACAATCAAGTCGATACGTTGCGAGTCATCACGATTAGCAATGAATCGATACATCTCGCTTCCGCAGTTTAAAATGAATTTCTTTATGTGTGTTCTTAAGCGAATTTGCATGCCAACAATTAAGGTAATACGACGACACGTTAAGCGATACATATCTCTCAATTCACATTCACGCACGATAAATGTCGCATTTCACGAAACGAAATATTCATTTACAGGGATTACTTTTAATCTTAATTTTACTTTTAAGAAAGAGAAAAGGAGGAAATTTATAAAAAAAATTACAAAATCTGTTAATTGCTGACTTTCTGTTCGCACGCCGATGGAAAGTAATCCCACGTAAGCGTCTCCATCTAGAAATAAAAAGAAATCACAAGTTTCGAGAGTGTTTCACCGAAACACTGGCTTTCGCATTTATGTCCGGCGTCTTTCATAGACGCGAAAATCGCTGTTGCGCTTTTTCCAGCTTTTGTTTGTGTAATTAGCTCCGCGCCGTGTACAATGTGTGCTCTTGATATTATTTCGAACGAGCCGAACGTGACAGCACCCCTTCTTCCTCGAGTCTTCTTCGAGTTTAATCCTCAGCGATTTATATTTTTTTCAGAGAGTCCACCAGATCCACCTTGAAGCCATATTTATCGGTGCAGCAACGATCCGCGACTCTGCCAGCGAACGCCAGCATGGGCAAGTGACCTTATCGTTAGCATCGACGACACGATACCTGGTTGGAATTCGTTGCTTCGACGTCCGCACCGGCGATCCGGTAAACCGAATCAAACGCGGTTCAGGGCGCGCGCATCGCTCCAGTCGCGACACTCTAACGACGCTCGAGCCTCGCGACAGCTTTGCGACGCCAGAGAAACTCGAATTCGGATTCCCCGTGTCTTACAAGCATCCTATCCGAGTACAAATTTAATAAACGGATAATCTGTTGGTAATGCTGTCACTCGTATCGACTGTAATTTGCAGCTAGCTTGTTAAACGAATCGAGCGCGACTTTGATGCGCAGAGCGTTCGCCTGGTTGATACCAGACGCTTCTGTAAATCTACGGTGCGAGGAGAAAAATGGAAGACGAACGTGTTTCGTTATTCTTAAAGAGCCAATGGCTCAAAGTCTGTTTCTTCGATGGGATCGAATCTTTCTTACTGTCTTGATATTAAAAACTAATTACAGCCTCTCGTTTAGAGAGAGATTAGAATCCCTTTAAGGCCGTTTTCCGCATTTTGGCAAAGCGAGGCGCGACGAATAGAAGAAATTAAAAATCATTAATTTTCGTTACGCTTCGGTCTAGCGTGCGTGGCTCCGTAAGAATCAATTGTTTATAAACTTTTCTCTTCGTATCGCTTCGCCACGATGCCGAAAGGCCTGCGATGATCCTAAATTGATTAGGAATTTTGAAGATTGATTAAAAAAAAAGATATATATGTATATATACACACAATGAAATTGTATCCTTTTCCATTTTATCCCCTCGGCTCGTCGCTACTTTAAAAAAAGAAGAGAAGGCCGAGTATTAAGAGCACAAACACCCGTCAACCACGACGGGGAAACTCGATCGAAGGGATGTTGGAAAATACATGTCACAGAGAATCAAGACTGGAGGAGCCTGTTTGGAATACCATGAGATGAAAGTTCGCTGGGAACGAAGCACGACAATTTTACCAGGCGCAAGTGTTCGCGACGAAAGTTGTTATCTGGAAGTCGATAGCGGCGTTCACGAACGACGGGCACACAGAGATCGCGATATATGTAAATTAAGAGCGTGGCCCGTGTTCTTCTTCGTACTTGTCCGACTGCGTTCGCGATCGTAGCTGGCGAGCAAGCTCGTCGATAGTACGCGTAGTATTCCCGGAGGATCACCGTGTTGTTTTATAAATATTCTCCACGAGGATCGAGTGTTTATAGTAATTTTTTGTCTTGTAGACGCTTAGGATTTAAAATATGTCCCCATCCCCCTGTACATATATTCGCAGGAGCTGTTTTTCACTTGGTCTACAGTTCGTTGGCTACTTTCCGGACGATCGCGTAAAGAAAGTGGACGGTGCGACGCTGTTCGACCCTTTCGGATGCTGTATTGCCTCTGTACATGCGTTCAAATCCGTAATATCCCCCGCACGGAGACGTGTTCGGATGTCGAAAAGCATCGAGAGGGTCGAAGAGAAACGTCGACGCGCGCGCGCGCGATGTAGCTTGCTCCGCGGTGGTTTAAACGCGCGCCTCGAGGACACGCTGTGCGTCGCGTGTCTGCCACGCCAGATCGATAGTATTATTATTTTTATACGTTTCGAGATTAAAGTATTTAAAAATGTTGCGCTACGAGGGGGATTGTAGAAAGACACGCGCGCTCTCCAGCCAGCTGGTGCGGCTGCCAGAGTTTCTCTTTTTATTAGCACGAGAGACACGTATATTATGCTTTGTATATTGGACGTCGGTAATGCCGCGATCGGCGTAAACGTGCGACGATGAGCGTCGAAATGATTTCATCGCGAATTTACCAGTAGGGGAAAACGTCGATCGAACTTTCGAGCTCGGTGTCTATTCTCCCGTTTCTTAAACATTCTCCGAGACTTACCTACGGCACGGCGTAGTACGTCGTCCTTCTTTCTCAACTGTCCACCTTCGCGTTGTTTTATTTTTTTTTCCCCCGAAGATTCGAGCCCGACGTTCCCCTACGCCGTAATTTCCCGTCCCCATTGCCATGTAGTTCGTAGAAGACGAACGCGGATTGCGACCAAATGATGGGCGAAAGCGAGCACAGCCGGAGGCGGACACGCCAAGGAATAGCGCCACGACACGAGCTTGATTTTGTATAGTAGAGGTAATATTCGCAAGCTGTAATTTAAGGATTTTTAATACGATGTACGATATTCGCTATTATACATACGTCGAGGAGAGAGATAAGGGGTAGGTGACGCGCATAATGAGAGAGAGAGAGAGAGAGCAGCGTCGAGCGAGACTCGCGGGAGTGTTTCGAGGAGACAGGGAAATACAGGAAGACGAGGGAGAGAGGAAGGTGTTAACGAGCGTAGGGAACTTATTAATTAATCGTCCGCGCCGTTTGTGTTCTTACCATGGTACCTCAGCGACGTGTCACGTCGCTCTGGGTCGAGCGAAGACGACTAACGACAAATGAAAAGCGAAATTTTCTCGCCCCCACAACGATATCTGTTAACTCGCCACCGACCCTTGCCCTCTTCGCTGGTCGCTACGTCATTTTAAATGGTGCTCCCTACTTCACCCACTTCGTCCCTTGCCGCCATTCCTTCGGCCCCCCGCGGAACCGGAAGCCGAAGGCAGCTCGTTATCCGCTCTGCCCGTCGTTCATTCGATTCGATAATGAGCCTCGAGTGCTAGTAAACAAAGCGCGAGAACGAGGAACAACATCATTTTCTCCGACTGAATGCCCCGCGCCTTTTTCTCTCTTCCGGTCCGCCGCCGGCAGTGCCCTCCGGCGGCGCGCCGGAAGTGTATCGACAGTGCGAGACAATGAGAGAAGACCAGGAGCAAAGGAGAAGCGGAAGTGAACTTGTTAGAGCATATTTTATTATTGTTTAGTTATTTACAATCTGTATATTATTAATTAATATTACGATTAAAAGTATTTTGTAGATAATACGCGAGTGATAGAACCGTTTCCACCATCAGCGATGATGACGATATACGATCGATTGTTAAACAGATTCGATCTCGATTTTTTTTTTATCAGGCGATCGGTTTTTCTATTTTTTTTTTTTCGTTTACTCGTCCAAGGGGTCCCGATCGATCATTCACCGTCTTTTTATATATATTTATATGATATTAATCGGTAAGACAATACAAGAACACGGAGTCAGCACGTCTGGCATCAGTTTCTTTTTTTGTTTTTCTCTGGCGAATGTAATTCTATCCCGAGGACCTCTGGTTACAGGGACCGTCGTGGAAGTATAAAGGACTCCAAGCGACGATATATCGAACGAACGTTCTCGTTTCTCGCGCTACATATTCCACGACCTATACTTATGTACGCGTATTTAGCGAGTGCTGGCCAATCAGTAGCGCGGAATATTCTTTTATTCCCAACGGATATATTTTGTAATACAAAAGGACACCGTTTCGCCGTCATTTGAAATATTTCCTACCTTCGAATCTACGCGATTTAATTACTCTTTTCTTTTTTAATCTGTAATCAAAGTCCCGAGATAAAATGTTTCGCGATGGGACCGTTCGTTCACTTTCCCCGGCAAAAGGGCGTGTAATTAACCGTCGAATCTAAATTGTAGATTTTTGTAATAAATTTAGAATTATCTCCGAGCGTGTACAAAATTTCGTCGACCGGCTGTACGATGAATTTTGTTCGACGCTGATTATTGCTCGTGTGCAGAAACATTGCGAATATCCTCGCCGTTTGTTTTCTCGAACCTCCAACACTGCTGGATGCCTAATTAGAATGCGATCGATAGTTAATTAGTAGCCTTTGGGTATTCGCGGCGCATCGGCGAGCCGAGGTGACGTCTTGAATTAATGAAAGGGTCCTCTTTGCACGGGTGACTGCGTGTCGACGACCTCTTAATTCTTTCCTCAGCTCGACGATCTAATCACCCCACTCTCTTCCCCCGTTCGCGCGATCATTGCGCGACAGGAATGGAACTCGAATTTCCTATCGTGGACGCTATTACAGTTGACTTTCGTATAAATTCATTACATTTTCGCAGCGCGATAAAAAATTACCGCTTTGAAACTTCGATGAATGAGAAAGGAAATGACCCACTTTCGTATAATCTAATATCGAATCCCACCGGTACATGCCCTTGACAGGTCTGAAAATAGGATTACATTTCTGATTTTTTTTTCATATAAAGAAACGTCATATGTAAAAATCGAGATATACACCTTGTTGCGTATAAAATAACTTCTCTTAAAAAGAAATCTGATATCTTTTTAAATTGTGTCACAGCAGCCTCTTCTCCCAACACCTCTTAATATCACGTTTGTTTATATGAAAGAAAAATCACAAAAATGACTCTATTTTCCGATCTATCGAATGTGTTACTATTGCGAGCTGGAGTGTCAAGGGGAATCGTCCACTCGCCCCACCCAATCCTCTCCAAGAAATCCTACCATTAGGTTCTTAGCGACTGTCCATATCCGCGGTTTGTCGCGACGCACTGTGTTCGAGGGTATAGGTTGACGCGAGTGGACGGAATTCCTATTGGCCCTGTGACATTTCAATTTGTGAACCCCCTAATTCTTCGCCCTCATTGGAAACAGGTTATAAAACGTTACGCGAACAGCATCTTCTCGACCGTGTTCCGAAGTGGTGAATAACCTCGCGTTTTTCTCAGAGACCAAACGCTCCGCCGTTTTATTCGTTATTACTTTCAATTATAAGTTCGTATCGTCGTGAAGAGATTCGCGCGGGTGAATCGGAGATTCAATACGCGTGGGCACACGCTGCCTGTCCTCGTCCCTTTATCGACCCGCTGTGCCTGGTAGATCCTTACTTAAGTACAGATACATGAAAGTCAGTACGCGGATACTTTTATGCAAAACTCGGGTAATCCGTTTCAAGTACACGATTATATACTTTTGATTACGTTCGCCAAGTCTAAGGTAGTCCCAACGGGCTGTTGACGATGGGACGCTCACTTCGTATCGTCCTTATGCCAGTCCGTTTTTCCTCTTCGAGTACAGTGAATTCTCGTTATAAGCGTGTGTATTCCACTATGTGTTGTATGTGCGGTCGGTATCCACCACCGATTCTTGAAATTTTTAGGTCGACAGCGAGCGAGAGAGGACGAAAGAGTCGACACGGTGTTACCGTCAGAGTTGGACATTACTCGAATACATTTCTATTTATAAAGATTTATTCGAATAATGCCCAACTCCGGTTACCGTTGGCTACGAAAGAGTGAAAGCACGATACTTTTCCTCACTTTGTCTTTCACGTGCTTACGCTTTGTCTCGCTTCGTCTTTCGCATGCTTACGCTCTGTCTGTCTCTCTCTCGCCATTGGTGGCTCGGAATCGTCGACGTCATGCGTTGTATGTACAATTCGCCGCCACCCCGAGCGTGGCGCTCATAACGAGAATTTAGTGTACACTCGTGTGTCTAACCTCGCCGAATATAATCCAATCTCTCGCACATTCCCCTACTCCGATAATCTGGATATGTAATTCGTTTTCCGTTCCCTTCCGTTGTTGGCTAACTGCTTCGTCCGACAATCATCTCATCCTCGTGCCAAGCAATCGAACGGGCAAGCGTTGGACCGTTTAAACGACTGGTCCTATTTAAATATAGAGGCTTCGAAACGTCAGTGGGTATTTTGGTGAAGTGGGGGTAAGTTTCAAGCAAATGTCTCGATGACACGATTATACATATATTTCTGTACAAAATTCGGGTGCAAGGTGTCCCAGAAGCCGCCGTACATTTTGCTAAATCGATGGGAGCCTCGAGGTGTTTTTTTTTAACGCCTCCTTGGATTTCCACTTTTAGAAATACTTCGGCGGTCCTTTTTCAAGATGACGGATTGGCGAACCATGAAATCGACTCCTTTTAATCAAAGATACACTCGATCCTCGATATAATTCGAACCCCTCCAATTAACGTTTATTACTTTGTATAAAAAGGCCCGTTCGGATGTGATTCGATTTAACCGAAAGGCACGATAGCTTTTGGAACGCTTTGCATTTTAGTCGCGAGCGAGTCGTTAACAAGAGTACTTAATGGTACGTTCATGGCTGTCATTGCATCGCGATACAAAAGGAATGCGCTCGTTTCTTTGGTGATATTTAAGTGAGTAGATATCGCTAAAAATGAGTATTAATCCTCGTAATTATAAATGGACCGATAATGTTGAAACACGTTGGATAGATTTAGCCCCGTTAGGCAAGTGGCGACAATTTGCCGGCAACTTGGTCGACGAGAGGATCGGAAACTTTTTGTTGACCAAGTGCGTACGAACTCATATCCCCATGTACTTCATGGTCGTCGGCGATCTGTTCGCAAGTGCGTAACGAGGCTTACTTTTCGAACCACTTCGCTCCTTCGTTTCCAAGGAGATATAGGAGGGGGTTCCCTTAACGCCGGACTGTACCAAATACCGGACATCGGCTATATCTGTGAATACTTGCAACGCTATACCTAGCCGTTATTCCGCGTGAACCGTAGAGGGGATAGAAAAAACAACAATTAGGTTTCGACACGTTCCAGTCGCGTGTGCACAGCTAAGGAGACTATCGTTTAACATTACTTCTTTCTTCTTACTTGAGAAGAACGTCGGGGACTAAGGGAACTCTCTCTATACTTCTTCGCCGCTTGTACGACAAGTAACCGACATCGAATCCCAATGAAACCTGGATCCCATGCGCCTTTATACAGAATGGAATCGGTAAGATGGAATCAGCGCAATCCACTTTGTTGGTTCTACACATACTCGGAAATCTCCATTTCTTCACACTGCACCCAAGATCCATGAAACGATCAAAGAGACGTCCTTCCTCAGCGCACAGAGGGCTTTACAAAAACGCTTACGTGTATGTACAAATGATTGAAGCCGTTTCTCTCGCACGGTAGTTCCTACGGAACGCTTGCGTTTACGTTCTCGCAAGCAGAGGGAAGGGGAACAAGGAGCAACGCGTCACGTGCCGGCTCTCGACAATATCGGCGAAGATCTGCAGGTTTCTATTTGTGCACGCTTTTGATTCACGTTTACTCCGACGAATTAAATTATGCAAGTTCAGAACACATTTATCACTCCTTTCAAAAAGAGAAGAGAGGATCGACTATCTCGAACGTATATTGGTAAGTTTCACAACGACGCGTATAATGTACCGGTTCGTGGCAATTGTCTTCCTTTCGCTTTCCCTCGTGCACACCGCGTCGTCGCTCATGAAAGAACACGCAAAAGTGTTTCACCCCTATGCGATCATTTGTCGCCGGCGAGTCGGTCGCTCCAACGAGCCGCTTTGCCTTTCGAAGGCCTCTGGGATCGTTCGATACGCGGCAACGTGTCGTTCTGTCGCGGCCACGCTCGGTTACGCGAAGGGCTAGGGGGGGATTGGCCCAGTGTTACATCACCCGGCCACCTAGGGCGCGCCAGTTTACTCCTGTCGGAAGAGAAATGTCTTCGCCTAGCACAAAGAATCTGTTCCATAGCGACGGAGGAACGCGCGCAAAAGTCTCGGCGAAACCGTGGACCTCGGTGTTCGATTATTTACAACATAGAGAAGAGATCTGCTCTACCGTTTTAAACGCTATCATTATAAAGGCGATACACTCGGGGAACATGCACGGCCGCAAGATATAACCAGAGCGGAGGGCGGAGATCGGTTGTTCGGGATGGCCTCGATGTGTTTCATTGAACTTCGTGCGAAGGTATACCCTGCTAATCGGATCGAACGAGGAATATCAAAACGAATCTGCCAATTTCAACACTCGGGGTAAAAAATGTTGGACATCCTCCAGGGTGAAGTGGTGTGACGTTTCACGATTCGTACGCGAAGGAAGAGCGGTGTATAAATTGAGTGAGAAGTTTATTGGGAAACCAAGTGGAGGCGTGGCTTAAATTTCAGCGCTGTGGTGGTAAGTTGGCAAATTATTGCAAGTAGACCCGGATCCCAGCAAACATTCCGAATAAGTATTTATTAATCGAAGAAGTAAAAATTTAGTGTTCAAAAAATTTATAAAAAACTCGTTTTTCACAATATGTCTATATAAACACTGATAATCGTATGGACTTCGGCGGATTTCGGCCTACTCACAGTAGTTTAATTTTCTGTCACTAGATGGCGTATCGAAATTCTTGGTTTCACAATACTATTATGGCACTACAGTTCCGAGCACCAGCAGACCGGCTCGTCCCTATAGGCAAAATTAAATAGGCAGATTCGCAAAAAGGCATTTTTGAAAATAAAGTTTTAAATGAAATATTACAAGTTGTACTGGAAATTCAGAGTAAGGTCGTCAAAAAGCTCAAGTAAATGTAATATTTATTTATTTATCTTCAATGAACAGATTCATTTTGTGACAGAAGGAGGTGAAAAGGACACAGAGTAGAAAATCAAGCGCTACCACTAAACAAAACCAGAAAGTACCCAACAGAAAAGACATAAGTAAAATTTATATTTTAAAATTTATACGTATGTAAGTGAATATAGTAAATGGCGCAAAAAGGGCCCGAGCGGGGCCTGAACACCAGCAACGTCCACGACTGACAAATGAAGAGGTCTGGCGCTGAATTTTATCACCAACAATATTTCTCTCGTATTCAACTACGATCAGTCCCATTCCACTAACCACATTCCTCGCTCTCGCGATCAGCAGGATATAGAATCCTGCCTCGGAGCTTTCCAAGTGAAACCACGCCGGACCACTTGGAGGAGCATCCCGCAACAACAAAGAGACAAACATGTCCGCCTCGGATCAGGGGTGAGGATTAAGGGGACCTGCTCGTTGCTACTTGTCCGGCTACGAATATATGCACGTACGTATATTCTACTTTCACTCGATAACGACGAAGCTGTAAAAACTTTGGAAATCCTGAAGCCCCTCCCCGCGTGGAGCGATGACCCGCAATGGGGGGGGGGAGGAGGATTCGCGATGGTTGGCATCCGTCGAACCCCCGTTCCGTCTCGATTATGAGTGGCTTTGCGCGAGAACAAGGGCCCTATCTATTTTGTTTCTGGCCCAGGAGCGGGTGCTTCAGCCCCGGGATCACAATTCCTCCCTGCCCGACAGGGAGGGCTTTGCGAGCGCGGCGCTGGTCGCGTTTTCCGGCGAGTCTGGGCTTCGTTCGTCCTGAACCGACCTCGGTCTATCGAGGGGACCTACGCGTACTCTAGGATGCGTCCTGCTGGTTTAATTTCCGACGAGACTGCGCAGTCTCGCGGCGAGGCATTATTTCCTTACCAGGGAGACCAGACCGCGGTGCGCCAGCTTCGGCTTCAGCGACAACGGCTTGTTCTGCGGGGCCTGGGCCTGCTGGTGGCTCCTGCTCGGCGGCTGTTGGTCCCGCGCGCTCTGCTGCTTCTTCTTCAGGGACTCCTGCTTGGCGCCGCTGTGCATGCGAACGCAGCAGAAGCTGTTTATTAGCGCGACAGGGCCCCGGCGAGTACAACTGCTGAGGATTGTCGAGGAAGCTGCGGGAGGTGTGGACGGCAGCGGCGGGATAAATGATAAAGGGATATGTTTGGCAATTTAATCAAGCTGGAGACGAGAGTTCAGGTGTGGTAACCTGGTGTGGTGCCTCGCAGATATAGGGGAAGTAGAGCCATGACGGGGTATCTCCCTAAACCCTAAGTGAAAAATGCCAGGCACGTGACAAATACATCATTAGGAAGCCATTGTGTTATAATAGTGTGGTCGCTAGCAAAAGTGAGTGGGGGAGCACGCGTTTTTTTATTTATAGCTGTAAACCGTTCGCGTGGTGCGTCGATGTTATTTCGTGTGATAAAAAGATTTGAAATAAATATATATGTAAGAACGGTAAGTCTATTATTTTTCTTCTATGATAATCTCCATTTCATCTATTTTAATGTGACATATTTAAAATTTCACTATTTCTTTATTTGTTGTACGAATATATTAATCTTTGAAAAACGATGCTTTGAAGCAAGATGGAGTTCATGATACAATCATCACTTTATTTGCATTTTTTCTTAGCTTTCCCATCATGCCCCTAGTTCCCCTATACCTACTGATGTGGAAGCGAGAGAAGCTGGGTAGCTTCCCAAGTGTCACGACAGCAAGTCGAGAGACCACGGAAGTACTCAGCGTACGTGTGTACCTACTTTCTGGACCCTGGTGGCTTAAGTAGATTTTCGCGCCTTATTAGTACCTCAAGTCGCCGGGGCGTTTGAAAATCCTGACCAAATAAGTCCACTTCGGTAACAAGGGGCCAGAAAGTCACTATTTCTGCGAGGTGCTATACTGTCGCGCAAGGGCGTCCGCAGACTTTTTTCCAGAGTGGGTGGTAACTTTGAGAAACGGTCAAGTTGACGGGCGACGGTTGGTTGTTCGTCGGAACCCTTCTTGCAGCGTCAATTTAATTTAAGATTTAATATTGAAATTTAAAAATATCCTCTTCTTTAGTATAAACTTAAATAACATTAGTTTTCAAAAAAATAAGGGATGACCGCAACCCCTTGCCCCTCTCTGCGGACGCCCATGCTGTCAGAGGGAGGTGTTCAGCGAAAGCGTGACGTGCTGTGAAAGTATTGGTTTGCGTTTTGAGTGTTGAGAGGTTGAAGAAGGGCAGGGAATAGAAGAAGTGTGAGGAGGTCGGTGATAATCAGGGTGAGTTCCGACACTTATGTTACTCGTCAACTATTCATTTAGTGAGAAATGGTATCAAGAAGAACGATATGTACTTTGAATCTTTATCGGTATACGATGATCACTTTCGGCTTTTTATATCTATCTATACCTAGTGGTATATAAAAATGTTCGTGCCATGTGTGTGTGTATGTTTTAAAGCGCAGAGTTCAGAAACTACTGAACCGATTTCGATGAACCATACACCATAAAAATTTTTGTTTTAACGGGACTACTACAGGCTATGCTGCTATAAAATAGTTCCCAACTGCAAGTTTTACGTAGCAGTACTAATCAATACCGTAGCGGAGCTCCGGTATTTTGCTAGCGGAATACAAAATGATACTTGGTGGAGTAGAGAGGCCCGTAAATTAACTTTTGTATTAAGTAAAACTTGGACATTAATGTTGATCGTTGTGTAATCAATGTAATTGCACAATAGCATCGTATTTCGATAAAGGGGAAACAATTTGGGGCTCCTGTTTGAAACATTTTTCATAGAATCAGTTGACGAGTAATTAAAGACCGTCAAGTTACGTGGTTTACTCCGAGTATCAAATTTCGCAAATTGTTTAAGGGTTGCGTAACCGAAGAAATCGATTACTGAACAGAGAATTTGAAACAGCGTGAGCGCGACAAGGTTGCAAAGGATAAAAGTGATAAAAGTCAATATTAATCGATTCATTTAGTAAATAACTCACTAAATAATTAAACGAAAGCAAATATTATAAGACAAAACAAATAAAAAATATATCTTTGAGTCACGCCATTTCCCGCAATCATACCTCAATTTATTATTTTCCAAATCATCTCGCTCAAAATCTATTAACAAAAGTAGATTCATACGTCGCCTGTTTGAAGAATCTTTTATTTCTGATGGCAACGCGAGGGTGCGGAATAATTAACCGAGCAAAGGGGTCTAAATAGCAGAAAAACATCATGGTTGCCGCAGCGTGGGGGAGCATCGACGTTCGCCCTAAAGAGTCCTCGTTCTACTTTGCATTCAGCGGGAGTGAAGAAAAAAAAACGGGGCCACGCGTCTTTTTCACGAACGTTCTTTTCTTTCTCTAAGTAATCTTAATTGCGTCGAGGGTAGCGCGCACCCCCAGACTGCATTGAAAACAAAAGAAACTGGCAGCAAATGGTTTAGCCTCGGCGGAGGAGCAACTTACAAGTATCGGGTGAGATCTTCTACGTCGACGAGCATCGAATCTTGCTCCATGTGGAGATCGTCCCTTCTCAGCAGCCCTTCGACCAGCGCCTCGTTCAACGACGCGATCCTGGCGTGCAGATCGTTCGCTACTACCTGAAGCTGGGCCACGTTCAGCTCTGTCAAGAGGACTCGGGACAACCGGCGTCTGTCCTCGCCTAATTGAACGCCGACCTGGGAACAACGTTGGAGAATTCTGCGTCAAGCCAAATGGCCCTTTGCTTCTTTAGCATCCTAGCGTTTAATGGTGCCTGAATTTGAGGGATTATTCTTTACGGTCTATTATATTCCGCTTCTTCTCTCAGTTGTCACAGACTTTGACCTCTAAATTGTTCTGTGATACAAGTACCTTTTTGCTCAGGATAAGAGAAACTTTAATTTATTTCGATGGATTACCATTCGATCGTTCGATGGAGGACCATGACGAAGTTTTTAATCAGGGGCGGATTAAGGGGGGGGGGGGGCTAGAGGGGGCTATAGCCCCGGGCCCCACTTTCCGGGGGAGGGGCGTTCTAAGCGATTTTAACAATTGAATCTGAATTATTAAGATCTGTCGAAATTAAAGATAAGAAAACAACATTTTCACTAAAACTTAATTGTAAAATATATTCCCCCCCCCCTCCGCTTTCCAACCACAGGGGCCCCTCGAAGGCTTCATAGCCCCGGGCCCCAAAAATCTTAAGCCGCCCCTGGTTTTAATACAAAACGTTTCGTCGGATGCAGTTTAGGGCGGCAAATTTAGGGAGCAGCAAATTTTGGGGGAACAACAAATTTTCAGCGAAAGAAATTCGAAGATGTTTAAACCCCGGAGCTTGTGACAACTTTAATAACAGTTCTCTTCTTTTTCACGCAGCAAATTAGCAAATACTCACACGCGAGTAGCAATATTGAATTAATTTTGAAATTCTCTCGACTCTCTTCGATTAAAATATTTTATAATACCTATTTCAAATCTCGAAATCCGCCCCTCTATCTTGAAAAGAATTTTAATTTCCTCCACGGTGTCGTGAGAAATAGAAGATACTCAAGTTAAACATTCTTATGAATATTTAGAAGCGGACTACCGCAGAGGCTGTGACCAGAATGATAAGTCTCGTTGGTTCGATTCCGTTAAACTTTACGCGAAGTAGGATATGTATAAGAAATTGCACGAGGACCCACTTTCTCCAGACTGGATCGCACCATCTCCGTGATGGGACTCTTTTTCAGCCTCTGCCTCTCGACCTCCATCTGCATGTGGGCCATTTCCTTGGCCTGCGCCAGGGCCATTCGCGCTTCCGTCTGTAATCTGGCTTGCCTGGCGAAGAAGTCAGCCTCGTCGATCGGTGCCGAATTCGAGCCGGACTCCAGCCTCAGTGGAGGAAGAGTGAGCACCTGCGGTCTGACTGGGATCTGCTGCTTATGCTGCTGCTTCGAGTTCAGGGAGGTTGGGGTGGAACCAGGTGAAGCATCGTTCTCGGAGCACGGGGATTCCGTGTCAGATGGCGTTTCGTTCATGAAGCAGATCTGGAGATTCATGCCTAAACAGAGACGACACTCAGTGAGAATTCTTTTTATTTAATCGACAATTAAATACTCTTCATCCTTGGCACAGTTTGAGGGAGGAACTCTTCGTAATGAGAGCTTCCGAAGTGAAACGCTAGGAACTTTAAACTGTAAGCGTTTGGATATCGTTAATTTATTTCGGATGTTGATTTGGATCGAAATTTGGCACATTTTTTTAATTTTTCTTTGGAATTCTTTAGTGATATATCGCTGAGAATGGCTTCTTTTATTTTAGGGAATTTTGAAGTGTATTGTTTAAACAGTTTATTATTTAGACATTGCGAGTTTGAACGAGGAATGACTTATATTTCAGTGTTCCCCCTTTTATCTAACGTTCCCACCACTTTAGTATCTGTATTGCAAGTTCCGTGCACTTTGTATCGATTTGATACTATTTTAACTAAACCCTTCCAATTACTGGACGAAGAGCTCTTTCAGAATAAAAGTCAGGCGTTCGGATTGAAAATTTAAAACCGCCAATCTCCTCGTGGACGATCCTCGGACGAAGCGTCGCTTCAATTACGAATTGCGGATCACATTAATCGATAACACATTGCACGTAAATTTCAATCGTTATCTCATTCACCTCAATTATACGCAAAATTCGTATCAAAATCACTACCTCGACGTTGCACTTTAACCGCCACTTAGAAATTTGTATAATCCCCTCATTGCCCGATAATTTGCGACTGTGTCGTTCCGAACGCTTCGCTAAATCCACCCCACTAAACTCCTCGAAAATAAAAAACGATATCATGAATTTTTTTTGTTACTCTATCATTTTGATTTTCAGTGTCGTGAAACGTACCCCCTCTTTATTTGTTAAGTAACAATCACGTTTGCAACACGTTCCGCGGAGCAGATGTGCTGGCGAAGTTGCGAGGGGATGCATATCGCGGAGGCAGGGTGTTCGTAGTCGCGAAGGGTGCGAGTGATACTGACCGCTTTGAAGCCGCGACTGAAGGCTCGGCTTTCTTCCGCGTTCAGCGCGCAAGTCCTCAGCGTCTGGACCCATCGCTAGCCTCCTGCGAATCTCTTCGCGGTCGTTTCGTCGCTGTGAACAGACAGAGGAGGCCGTCTGAAGTGTGATTAATTGTTACACACGGTGGGCGCGAAGCCCCCTCGGTGCTTTAATCCCCCAAAGTTTCGCGCTTCTCCTCCTCGAATTGTATCGGAATCAGCGCCGCGTGGGAGGTGAGCCCATTAATGAGATTGACAGTGTGATTCTGGTAACGGCACTGCGTAATGCGCTGCGAATTATCAGCGGGGGAGAGGTGTAATGGATTTCCCATTAATCTGAGGGCGCGTGAAAGTTCTTAAACCCTTTCAGACACCCTTTATTATCCATTACTCGGGCGAGAGCAAGGGCTGACGTTTTTTTTTTCGAAATTTTGAGAATTATAATCGAAGGGCTGACGATTATTTTCGAAATTTTGAGAATTATAATCGAACTTCTGACGATTATTTTCGAAATTTAGAGAATAATAATCGAACTTCTGACGATTATTTTCGAAATTTTGAGAATTATAATTGAACTTCTGACGATTATTTTCGAAATTTTGAGAATTATAATCGAACTTCTGACGACTATTTTCGAAATTTTAAGAATTATAATCGAACTTCTGACGACTATTTTCGAAATTTTGAGAATTATAATCGAACTTCTGACGATCAGTTTCGAAAATTTGAGAATTATAATCGAACTTCTAAAAATTATTTTCGAAATTTTGAGAATTATAATTGAAGGGCTGACGATTATTTTCGAAATTTTGAGAATTTTATTATAATCGAACTTCTGACGATTATTTTCGAAATTTTGAGAATTTTATTATAATCGAACTTCTGACGATTATTTTCGAAATTTTGAGAATTATAATCGAATTTCTGACGATTATTTTCGAAATTTTAAGAATTATAATCGAACTTCTGACGATTATTTTCGAAATTTCTTTGTATCCTTTCAACACCCCCCTTATTACTTATTACTTGAGCAGAAGCAAGAACTGACTATTATTTTCAAAATCTCGACGACTACATATTACGAAAACAGAAACACCAACAAAAAGTAGGTTTATTGGGATAAGTTTATAGCTGATCAGTTTCAGAAATAGCTTTGACTCTGTAATGTCTAAGAACATGCTGTGTATAAATTATAAACTACATTATGTATTTCGTCTCATGGGTAACTGCTAAAAAAAAACTGTTCTGTGTGGACAGAAGTATTCGATACTTTTACTCTCTGAATCCAAGTAGGTACTTACGTTTCAATCGTATATCCTGGCCTATTCACTTCATCATAATAGCTACATTATTATATCAACACTCTTTTAGATGAAAATACATATGTGAAAGTGTACAGAATCACAGTAAAAATATTATTGTCAGACCACTTAAGAGGGAACGGCAGATACGTTGACGAATGTGTAGCGTGACAGATTCAGTGAAAGCAGACATAAGTGGCCAGACGTTCCGAATACATAATGCTACTACGTGCTCAGACCGCCGAACTTAATCTACTCAACGATTCATATACTTTTTCCACTCAATAACACTAGACCTACCAAACAAGACTGGTTTTAAATTTAGTAATAATTTTTAAACACTTTTTAAGTATGAAAAAAGTGTATTTCCAAGTAGTATAAATATATATAATATTAAAAATTAAGAAAATATATGAATAAGGGTTTATTTTCCTTGCATAACGTATTTCATGAATAACCATCAGTCACTTCGACTGGTTTGGTAGAAATAGGTCTACAATATTAATATTGTCGGTGGTTCTAGTGTTAAATTAGCTTATAGAATTCCACTCGAAATTATAAAAGGAAAGACTGAAAAAATCGACATTTCGAATGCCAGACGAAATTCAAAATGTTGGGCTGAAATGTTCTTTCAGCTAGCCTTCCTTAAACCGTAATTTCGGGTCTTATCGCGTCTGTGGTTGTTGAAAATTCTTAGGGAGGCCATACGATTGCCAGAAGTCACACCTGAAGAGTTTCATCTGGATCTCCTCGTACGACTCTATCAAATCGAGCGACAAGATCTTCCCTTTCAGCCTCCTTCGTTTCGTCGGATTTCTGGAGCGATGCGATCGTCCCGTCTGACTTCGGCTGTTCCTTGACGGGCTCTTTATCGTCGTCCTGATGCCCCAGAAATGAAAGCCGGCTCGGTAATCGATTACAGGGCATCGACGGGATATGTGACTTTCGACTACGCGAATGGCGACGGAGATTTTCAATTAAGAAACGTGGCGAAGCGTTTCGGAGTTCAATTTCTCTTTAGCGAGAACTTTACTCGTTTTTTTTTTAGCAGAATCGTAGGATTGATTAATTTTTGCCATTTTTTTCAACGTAATTTGAAGGAAAAGTCTTCGGTCGAGAAATTTTGGAAATGCCTCTTTCTCTTTTAACGCTTTCCAATTTTTTTTTGTGCAAGTAGGGTAACTTTTTAATGAAATATCCTCGGCTTTAAGTTTATAGAAATCTTCGTCTTAGGTAAATTCTACCAAGATTCCCGAACTTCGCGGTATTGAAATTCCAATATTCACTATATTCGAAGCTAATGATTTCCCTCTGTAAACTGAAATCGACTGGGCCAGTCGAGTGGAATGAATTCATTGGCCCGCGAAGGTGAAGTTCAATATGTCAAACGCAGCCTCGACCACGGGGATTAACGGCATTCAGAATTTCCCTTTGAAAGTGATTTGACCTTTACCATTTCTGAAAGTTCGTGACATATCGAGAAATCTGCTTTTACCCGCAGATTTTTAGATTTTATAAATAATCGTGTTGCAAAGGCAAATTACACTGAAATATTTTTAAAATTTTTCACACACTTTTCGGACACTATTAACGAAATATAATGACATTTTTGCATGGAACATCAGTGTGTTTAGGCCTGAAATGCTTAGAGTCCACGGCAGGATGCGATAATTTCTTTTGAAGTTTACTTGTCCAGCCACCTGCTCAATTTTTGATCTTGTTATTGGTGAATTTTTATTTGGTTTCTAGTGTTTTTGTGGTTTATAATCTTGCGTGCCGTTTATTTTTATATTATAAACAATCGGGTCTACCCGTAAAAAGAAAGAAATAAATCTGCAATTAACTAAATATACTGTTAATAATAATATTACTACGAAGAAAAATGTAGCAGAAGTTTTCGAACATCGTTAATTGAATTTTCAAATCCACTTTTTTTTGCGAATTAGCTCACGCGAATGCGAAAATTAATTCCCCGGCAGTTGCAGGCCCCACGACCTACTTTCACCCTTCGACGCATCGAATCGTGTGGGTCGTCAACCTTCCATGGGATGACAACAACAAGCTCAGGAAACGATTTGTCGAGCAGGGTCAGCGAAACAATGCTTTCGTCGTCGATATCCTATCGCTGAAACAAATGCTTTCTTCTTGCTTTCCGCACGTTTACAACTGTCCCTTTTTTCTTTGTATAGGAATACACTGGGTCTTCCATTGTGGTTGGTACTGATAGAAAACGGCACACTTTTGACGTAATATATCGCGAAAGAGAAAGAGGCATTCTGTTCATTTATTAATTGCTAATTAATTGATATTCCGAGGCCCTTCTAAAATGGAAAAAACACTGTAAGTGCCCAAAATCAAATTCTGTACTATAGTATAGAGATGGTCAAAATTTTTAGTGTTTTATAGTTGATAACTCGAATTAACTTTATTCGACACATGACGAATAATTTTTTTCACATGTATTCGTTTTCGAAATTTTATTTAATTAAAAAATTGCACCTTCAATTTTAATTTTATTTAAATAAAAACGTTACCTTTAATTTTAATTTTATTTAAATGAAAACGTTACCTTTAATTTTAATTTTATTTAAATAAAAACGTTACCTTTAATTTTAATTTTATTTAAATAAAAGCGTTACCTTTAATTTTAATTTTATTTAAATAAAAACGTTACCTTTAATTTTAATTTTACATAAAAACACTACGAATAAAATCTCGTCGAGAAAAAATTAACTGTATTCGTCGAATAATCTAAAGTCGAAGTAACTTTTATTCGATCCGTTATTTAAATAATTTTTTATGTAGTTAATGCCCAACTTTGCTATAGTATTACCATTGGCACGTGGAGCATTTTCAAATAAATTCTTTTTTAATTTTTGGCACATACAGAAGACATTCTATAAGAATTTTTCAATTACTGTCAAAACTAAGAACTCGAAATAAAATACGCGAATTTTCTCAGAATAGTTGAGAGAGCCTTACAAGAAACACTGTTTTGAATTTTAAATTTACGAGTGCTTCATGCGAGGGTAAAGACGAAGCAGACGCGGAATAACTCCGTCGCCATTCATCGTGTCGATGTTGAAAGATTACTCTTACAAGATCGGAGTCATCGTAAGTGAAGGTGTAAAGGTCTGTGACGAAAGGTGAGTCCTTTTTGTAATGCTTCCTCGCCTTGCTGCTGCTACCCATATTTTCAGTCTTCGCTCTACTTCCCCCAAGTTTTTAGGCACTCGACAGGCTTCCTGGATTGTTTCTGTCCTCGAAACAGCGCGCACTTTCCCTTCACTTCATTTGCACAATCTCTTCTTTCCCTGGGCACACTTAACAGTCGAGATTTCTTCCAGAAACCAGCGGTCGCTCATCGTGACAGCGGTAAAAAGTCAACGGGTTCGAAACGATCCCAGAAAAACCGCAAAGCGATAATAATATAAATTGTTCAACCGTGTATCCAGCTGTTAAAGCGATCGAAGATATCGCGGTACGAGTTTTCGAATGATTTCTTCTTCGCGGCGCGACGCAGTGGAACAAGCCTGCAGACTGGGTTTATCTTCCACGATCCACTTTCTTTTTTATTTATCGCGCGATGTTGGACGGAGGCTCCAAAACGGGCGATACGAGTCGCGCGAGTAGAAACTGCTTCTCATTCGTTTCGAACCATGCCGAGGAAAGCAGAGATCTTCGACACGGAATTCTTGATCGCGATGGAGTATTGACTTCTTCGGTTCTCTACACAATCGAAGCGAGTGCCTGCGTTCATTCGTCGCCTCAAAGAGCCCGCGCGTTTGTGTTAGGTTCATTAATGAGAGACACGCGGAAGACGCGAGCGAGGCGGAAGTATAATTTAATTGCTTCGTAATGAGATATCGTTCGAAGGAATAGGTATTACAGTTTCTTGCGGTCTTTCAGTCTTCAATTTCGAAGTGCACTCGATTATTATTATTATTCTTTTGTGGCTTCTATTATTATTATTATTTGGGTAGGTAAATGTTTACTTTATGGGAGGCAAATCCGATGGCCTTGAGTGCACTCAATTATTATTATTATTCTTTTGTGGCTTCTATTATTATTATTTTGTGATTTCTATTATTATTATTATTTGGGTAGGTAAATTTTTACTTTATGGGAGGCAAATCCGATGGCCTTGAGTGCACTCGATTATTATTATTATTCTTTTGTGGCTTCTATTATTATTCTTTTGCGGTTTCTGTTATTAATATTTTGTGATTTCTATTATTATTATTATTTGGGTAGGTAAATGTTTACTTTATGGGAGGCAAATCCGATGGCCTTGAGTGCACTCGATTATTATTATTATTCTTTTGTGGCTTCTATTATTATTCTTTTGCGGTTTCTGGTATTATTATTTTGTGATTTCTATTATTATTATTATTTGGGTAGGTAAATTTTTACTTTGTGGGAGGCAAATCCGATGGGCTTGACCTTGACACACGTTGTCATTGTTGTCATTTTGAACAACATTTCCCTTTAAACTTTTTCACGCTCAGCCTTAGTTTCTGAGATATTAATAAAAAATTTTCGGCAAAATATATTGAAATCTGTGCCACCACCGACGGTATTAGTATTGGTTGGAGCTAGATTAGAGCGTAAAGCATGGTAACGAACGGATGTGAGTATCTGTTAAACTCGATAGTTCTAGTGTCAACTAAAGATTATTTTTACGAATTTCTCGTAAACCAAAGCCGGCCGTCAAAAAGTTTAAATGGAAATTTTCAGAACGACGACCTTGACAATATACCTGTCAAGGTCATTGAACTCGGAGATGCCTCCCCCAAAGTAAACATTTACATTATCGCCTCCACATATTGACGACTATAGTGCAAACGTTACCACATCACGTTTCAAGTTACTTCAAAACAAAATACCCCTCGAATCGCCACAGAAGTACTTTTCACTCTTGGCACCCCAGAAAACGTACTTTAAACGACCGCGAGCCTCAAAGACTCCCCCCACAAAAAGAAACCTCAAATTGCTGCATACGATCCACGACACTACAAGGTTGCTCGCGATCTCTACCGATTACTCTGACCGCAACGCTGTCAAAACATGGATTGTCAAATAAATAACGCGGCTCGCATTCGGAAGCCGCAGAGTATTATATCGCCACGGTGTTCCTCCAAGTGAAACTGTAGTCCGCAAAATCGATCCTGTTCCAAGTTCTCGAGCGGTCGCTCAAAGTTCAGCCAGGATCCAACGAAGGCTTCTTTAATCGATCGACGGGCGTTTTTTAATTCGAGGGGCACCGTTCGGCGATTAGGACGTTGACTTTCCCCCACACACGTGACAGGGCACGGCGGAAGTGCGGCGGGATCGCTCGCGTTTCTCGCGACGGAAGACTCGCGCGAGTCGCGGACAACACGAGACTGGCGTAAAGCGAGTCAAGTGAGCGGCGAACCGATCTTCCGGCTAGGCTCGCTGCCCGAAGGAGGTGGTGGAGAGTCTGGTGCTATTAGCCGTCTACGGAGGCTGGGCTAGCTCTCCGCTTTTCACAGTCCCCGGTGAAAGTGGTTGGCTTCGTTGGATGCCGGGACTCTGTGTTTGCGGGCGGCAGGATTTGTTAGCCAGTGGGTACGCCTCGAAGCGCATCGATACAAATTGCTTGGCACTAGGGTAAAGGACCCAATTACTGACACCTGACCAATTACTGTCACCTTAAGCTATTTTACTTAAAATAACAAATAAATAAACGTTGTAAAGTCATACACAAAAAGAATTATGTAATTCAACCTATAATCTATGCTATAAATTATAAACTATAGTTTATTTATTCGTTATTTTAAGTAAAATAGCTTAAGGTGACAGTAATTGGTTAGGTGTCAGTAATTGGGTCCTTTACCCTAGTTGACGTTCTATCTGTCGCTGTTGCGAACCACAACTTCGCGATTTCCATCTATTAAGAAATCGTGCCTGGTTGGCAGGCGTGATTTTCGGGAATTTTTTGTGGGAAATCTAATGTATATTTTTTACTACTATTTTCTTACTTGAAAAGTACATATATTCAGCAACTCTCAGTAATTTTGTTGTAGAAAAATATTAAAAAATGAACGAATAACAGCCACTCTCCCGGAAACTATTTTTTCTCCGGTGAGCAACTCTTCTCTTCTCAACTCGGCTCCCCTAAGAATAAATCCTGAATGCGTCATTGAAGAAGATTAACACTGAACGTAAGTTTGCTTCAGATAATTAATTCCATTTATAGTCACAGGATGAACTTTGATTTTAAACTAGTAGATCGCAGGTTCACTTCCTCGAAACTCATCTTCGAATTGCTGCGGTTCAAGATGGTGTATAACTCGCCAAGCGTTTCACTTGGCTGCTCATGCGAATCTCTTGACCTACGGCTGCTTCGACTATTAAGGAGCAACGTTATCTCGAGATACATTATCTCGAGACGTGTATAACTGTACCCTTTTAGAAGTGGATCACAAGTGAAGAAAATCCCTGTGTGCATTTAACCTCCGGCACTTTCGCGTTAATTACCCTCCGCGCATAAAATTAACGTCGCTATAGCCCCGCAGAGATTTTCTCATGCAACAATTCAGCCTCTTGCAAGGCAGACTGATAAATTCCATGAGAAAATCGGTAAATCAAGCACCAACCATGTTCTGGGACTCCAACATTGAGAAACTTACAGAAAGTGCAGTTAATTAGTTTAGCTCGTGAACAACTCAATTAAGATACACGTACCTGTCGCTTAAAATCCAAATACCAAAGATTTTTTTCAAAAACTTCATCTAATATACTGTGGGATCAGGAACCCCCATAAGGGTTCCTTCTTAAATTAAATTTTCAAAGTCAAAACTTCGTTGCCATACTTTTTCAATATTTTCCCCTAATTCTGCAACACCTTTACTTTAACATCCAAAAAGATTCATGACTTTATCTTACTTCCATGAAAAGCTCTACCATTTAGACACAAAAAAGTGCAGCTTGTCCCACTGTGCGGGTTTGGTGGAGTTGGGAAGGTGGCCGGCCAGTACGCAGTGGATCCGAAGATCGTGGGTTCGAGTCCCATCAACACGTAGGAAAATTACAAAACCCGTTCCTACAATAATAGAGAATAAATTTCCATCGTCTTAATAGTGTTTTCAACTGCAAAGTTGCACTTGGCGCAGAACAAGCTTTCCCTCGACAGAACTTAAATAAAAAATCCTCCCTTCGATACAATCCACCGGAATGGTCCACAACAGTGTTGGAGAACTATCGATGGTACTTACGATAGTTATCGATGGTTCTCACTATCGAAAACTATAGATGGCTTATTTTCAAAATAGTAGGTTAGTCAATTAAAAAATAATAACAGCTGAGATTCAGAATCCCAAATTTAATTTGTAATAATATTACAAATTTCGATAGTGAGAACCATCGATAACTATCGTAAGTACCATCGATAGTTCTCCACCACTCAAAGGGAGGAACTCCCAGTCAGCAGCTCGCTGGAAAATACTCCACCACCGATCGTGGGCACAAGAAATCGGTGGGAAACACTCGGCTATCGATCGTCTCTACGTTATCACACGAGGCCTCTCGAAATCTTGCGTGTCGTGATACGCGGCGCTATATCCGACGGTTGCATTGAATGCATTGGATCGGCTTTTCGTGCCGGCATCCGTTTCCTGCTCCCCCATTTCCATACAATGGACACATTGCGCCGACAAATATAGATCGTCTGCGGATTTAATGAGACTCTCGCTATCGGGACCCCGAAACCGGGTCGTAAACCTCGTCGACCTTATTTTCCGCGTGAATAATCCGGAAAATCCTCAGCGCGAAACATCTCGTCGAAATTACGGCCCCTCCTCCTCTTCGCTGCTCGCGGCGAAAACGGCGTGGAAATTAAAATCTCGAAAGCGAGTTCGAAGCATCTGCCTGCTCTCCACTTCACCCCGGCCTGAAGTGGATTAAACAAGCTCTTCGATCCGTTATTCGAGGAACGGGCGTAATTGCGGCAGAACTCGAAACTCCGAATCGGCCGCCATTTACACAAACGGCCTTGCGAATTAATTGGGTTAATTCGAACTCGAAGAATGCTCCGGCGGGAAAAAAAATGCGAGAGGGTGGGAAACGATTTTTGTTTGCGCGCGTATTAGTTTCGTATTTGATTGAGGAGTCAATTTTGTGGCTTCAGGAGTGGTTTCGATATGTTTTTTGTTGTTAACGTGAGCACGATTGATTGGGTGCTTTGAATTGGGATTCACTGTTCTTGAGAATTGAAAATTATTGGAATTGGTGCAGGATTTCTCACGAATTTTTATATCTTCGTTTTTTGTAAGTGTTTGTTTATATTGCCCCTATTGCTGTGAATCTGCAAAATATATATTCAAAGAATTCACCGAATCCAGAAATCTGCAGAAATCTCTTCGATCCATTAATTTAATTAAGGGGTTTGACCACCTTGGCCAGGTCAAGAAAAACCGCATCTTTGGACATTTATTTCTAAGTGACAAAAACACTTTTTCTGATTAAATTGTTTTCATAAATATAGAGACATCTTTGAATAACATATACAATTTTTCCATGTTTTGTTTAAAAACAAATATGACGGTGTTCGTTATTTCTGATGAGCAGGTTTTTGAAACAAACTTGTAAGCAACAGAATTGTCACTTCTTTCGAGTGGTTAAAAAATAACAAAATACCTACAGTTTGAAGCAAAAAGCTCGGTTTCGTGAGTACAAAAATCAATAACCAAAGTCCGGTCAAACCTAAAATATTGATTAAAATTTTAATCGGACCCAGTACTTTTGTGATTTAGAAATAAATTTCCAAACATGCGATATTTCTTGACCCGGCCAAGGTGGTCAAATTTCTCAAGTTAATTGGATCACTCTTTCCCTTTCTCCATATACAGTCCCTCCCAAATTATTTCCCAAAATCCAATCGCATATCTTCATATTGAAATCCTGCAATGATCGGGTAATGTCAAACCAGGGTTCAAAAACGAAAATGAAGATAGTAGTGTAAAGGACCCAATTACTGTCATCTTAAGCTATTTTACTTAAAATAACAACTAAATAAACAATAATATATATTATAGGTTGAATTACATAATTCTTTTTGTGTATGCCTTTACAACGTTTATTTATTCGTTATTTTAAGTAAAATAGCTTAAGGTGTCAGTAATTGGGTCCTTTACCTACTTTGCACAATTCGTCCTTCTGACATCACATCTAACAAACCCGCGTGTACACGCATTCATTCTAATTGCAATTAAGCAACGAGCTTTCTGGGCTCTCAGGCACATACGTATTTTTCACCGCGGATCGATGTGGCCGCCTGCTATCTCCGCGCAACTGCCCACCGCATCCTCCGCCGCTTTATTTAGACGAATCGAGTCAGAGTTTATCGGCCATGCAACATTTATGATTACGAGCCGGCGTACAAGTAGATCTCCGGCCTTCGACGAGAGCGATTCAATCTCGTCGCGTGTGAGTGTCCATTCAGTTTTATCGCGCCGTTTCTATCCGCGGGAACATCGACCAGGTCCGTTTTTCTCTAGCGCGTCCACCCTCCCTGATTATGCCACCTTCTCCATACGAGTGCCCTGCGATTATGTACGTTTCCCACCTCATATTTATTCGCTGCTTGTTTCCGCGTGTACTCCTATTCGCTCGGCGATAACGCTTATCTCAGCGACGTTCCATGAATATTCATCGACCCATCGGAGGAAAAGCGAGGAAAATTTCGAGCTGGCGGTGGCTTTTTTAAAGTAACTCGATTTCTTTCTTCGAGTCGAGTGAAATGAAGGCTTGTGTTACTTCTTTTTACATATCTGGATCTCAGAGCTGGAGTGTATTAAATCCACTTTTTTGAAAAAGAGGGAAAGAATTGAAACGGGAAACATGTGAAATGTAATTTTTTAAAAATGTGCACTTAATGCAGTCTAATTCTGCGGGTCCAGATATGTATTCTTTTTTGTTGTAGTTAAAAGTGAAAAAGGAATGTATTTTATGCGTATGAAATTTTGGTGGGGTAAATTTGATTTAGATTTTTAATAAACAGTTCTGTTAATGACGACCTATCGCTTAATTTCTTAGTCCTGTTCTAATTAATAGAAAAATACATAGCTGCACTGACATTGTTTTTTTTTTATAATAAGTATAAAGTAATTAACACAGTTCGTTAAATGTGAAAATTGAGTTGTGAGTTGCGTCAAGAATCAATGAATCTCCAATGAATATTGTTTCTCAGGTTGCATGCTGCACGCCCACAAAACGCGTCTTTAAATACTGCTATGCAAATATCGCGCAGTTCTATGCGAATAAATATCACGTAATTAACATACCCTGTGTCAAAGTGAAAGGCCGGACGCCGTTCCCCGGCGTGTAAAGCGAGAAACCAATTTCTACGCATGAAGCTTTCCTCGTTTTAGACAATTATTTGCTTTCAGCTCGATCGTCCCAGACGTTTCTCAAAATCGTGGCGAAAAAAAAATTGCGAAGCGGTGTATCATGCAATTATACGGGAACAGTCTCCACTCACCCGTCGTTCCTCTTCGCGGGCAGCTCTCAAGTGAGACTCGATCGCGTCCAAGTCGATCTTTGGCATTGCCGTTTCGATATTGTAGACGTCGAAGCCGCCTTCAAAGAAACAAGATTACAGGTAAATTTATCGAACTGGGAATAAATTAATTTCTCTTTCTCAATTCATTCATTTATCACTTCACATCTTTCTTTATCAATTCTTCTGTTTTAAATTAAATATTCTTCTGAAGTTGATAGCTACTTTTCACGAATTTTAGATTAAATTTACAATTTCACAGGTAAATTTATCGAACTGGGAATAAATTAATTTCTCTTTCTCAATTCCACCCTTCATTTATCACTTCACATCCTTATTTATCAATTCTTCTGTTTTAAATTAAATATTCTTCTGAAGTTGATAGGTAGCTACTTTTCACGAATTTTGGATTAAATTTACAATTCAAGAGTTTGGAATTTTTTCATTTTTCCGCTCTTCTCTTTTACATAACAATTCGAAATTAAATATTCTTCTGAAGTTCTGAAGCTACTGAGCTCTCCAGGAATTTTATGCTGAATTTGAAACCGAGTAATTTGGACTGTTGAAATTTTTTTACACGACCACAGCGTGAAATCCGAGGAACTACGGCAAGCACAGGAGAATACATACTAGGGAATGAGAGGCGTAAATGGCAGCCATGGTGAAAGAAACGTGTCATGTATAATAGATACGTCGAGGTGCCTTTATTGTCCCAGAGATTACGCTAATCGTGTAGGCTTCCTATGACGGTGCACGTGAAAAACGGGGAGCAAGTTTGACCAAGATTACGCGTTCCCCAGTTACGCTGGGATCGAGGTTCACGCGTCGCAGTCACACGCGCCTTATTGTCTTCTACGCTCTTGCACCGTAAAATTTCACTTCTCTTGGGCAACAGTGAATTAAACGCAGCCGCGTTTCCGTGACATTAAGTGGGATCCAGAGTAGAAACTTCCGTTTCCACTCGCAGAAAGATGTTACAAGCGCAGCGACGCATGGAAACTGCTCGACGTAACTTCTCGACTTCAGCCAACTACGTCTTATAAACAGTCTGATTTTTTTCTCTACCTTCCAAGAGTTTCAAACCCATCAGAACTTAAGAAGCTTCTAATATACACAACCACCATATTAGCTTAAGGATACTAAGTAGGCAACCATTTAGGTCGAAAATGAAGAATTTCTTTTTCAATTAATTACAAATAAATAAATTGAAGCTGGGACTTCTTTATTTACATCATTAAACTTAAAAAAAACATGCTTGTTAGCATATACTTTTGACTAGTGTTCCTTCTTGAGAATTCTTGCTCGAGAAATTTTATAATTTCTTATTTCTCATTTCTTGAGAAATTACAATGTAGGAAAATTACTTTAAATCCCATTTGTTTTCAGAAATGAATTTTTAGTTAGTTCAAATTCTGTGTTACTCGTGAACGTATAAATACATCTACAATCAGTAATAAATGTTAGTAATATATACGAAGAATTGCGCGATTATTTATAAACTTTTCTCTTTACATCGCCAATTAAACCAACATCCACTCGAAATGAAAGAAATTTTTCTACAGTCGCAGATTTTGTCACAAAAAAAAAGAAGTAGATTGACTGACGCTACATTAGACGCATTGCACTTTTGAAAAAACTATTTTAAAACGAAAAAGTAATGTTTCACCTTGCTCACATATTATATTAAATAAATAAATTTATCAATTATATTTAATATCTATTTTTTTCATTTACACAAGTTTTGTCTAAGTTTCAATCAACATTATTTCAAAAATATGAATTTTGCAATATTTTTTAATTTCTTGAGAATTCTCGAGAAATATAATCTGATTTCTCATTTCTCGAGATGCGAAAAATATCGAGAAATCAGGAACACTACTTTTGACTAATATTTCGACTAAACAAATGTTTCTTTAAAGCTTACAATGTTAATATACGTTGTGCCAAAGAACAAGTCTCAGCATCAATTTATTTCTTTGTAATTAAATGAAAAAGAAATGCTTCATATTTGACAAAAACCTAGTATCTTTAAGAAAGCCAACACAATTCCATCCCAGCACCGAAAGGACCAAAGAACCTCGGATAAAAAGGAGCAACCCGACCCACCTGGCCCATTGTCAGCGTCAGCCCTCCTCTTGTCAGGGCGCCTCGGTGCGTTCGACATCCTCAGCTGTTGCTGTTGTTGTTGCTGCTGCTGCTGTCTCCTCTTCGCCTGGTTCCTGGCCATCTTCTCCTTCTTCCTACTGTCCGCGCTCGAAGCGTCCGGCAGCTCGCGATCCAGCAGCTTGTTCGTGTCTTCGATGCCCTCTTTCATCATCATGCTCATGGCGGAGGAGGACCGCGAGGATGAGTGAATGGGACGGTCCAGCGCCTCCATGGCGACCACGTCCGGCACCGGTTGCACGTACTTCTCGAGGTCGACCCCGATGTCGCGGCCGATGCTCGAGAGCAGGTCGATCTCCTCGAGCTTGGTGTACGTGGGCTGCTCCTCCGGAGAGCTGTCGGTGTCGGTGTTGCTCTCCGAGTCGTCGTCGGCCGAGCCGTTCGACGTGACGGCCTGACGGTTGCCTATTTTGGAACGGGCCTGGCGAGGCAACTCCTTTGCCTCGCGTATCAGGTCGATGTGCTCCACTACGATATCTTCCGTCTGAAAAAACGAGAATGCTCGTCAGCCCCTTGCTTCTCGTGGCCGGTGGCAGAACACGGAACAGGGAACGAACGGAGAGACTATCGGAGTTGGAAGCTCTTGTGTATTTTTTTCATTTGTAAATTTTCCCGTGGTTTTGTATTAATGTTTTTATAATTCCACGATTGGGGTGGATAGTGATTTTAGTACAGGGAGGCGTATGAAATTTGAAATTTGAAATGACAAATGAGAAATGAGAAATCAAAAATGAGAAATGAGAAATGAGAAATGAGAAATCAAAAATGAGAAATCAGAAATGAGAAATTTGAAATGAGAAATGAGAAATGAGAAATGAGAAATGAGAAATGAGAAATGAGAAATGAGAAATGACAAATGAGAAATGAGAAATGAGAAATGAGAAATGAGAATTAGAAATGAGAAATCAAAAATGAGAAATGAGAAATGAGAAATGAGAAATGAGAAATGAGAAATGACAAATGACAAATGAGAAATGAGAAATGAGAAATGAGAAATGAGAATTAGAAATGAGAAATCAAAAATGAGAAATGAGAAATGAGAAATCAGAAATCAGAAATTGAAAGTTTGAAATTCGAAATGCTAAATCAGAAATATTAAATTTCAAATCTGAAATTTGAAACGCAGTGACTTTTGTTCAAGGTTCTTTTTGTAAGGAACGGTACTTATATAACAAATAAACTGTTTAACATATTCATGCGTGGTGGCCATCGTAACGTTAATGGTAAAGTGGTATATTTGATAATTGAAGTTCATTTGGAGCTCGAGGTTGATTTGTATGCTTGCTAGCTGCCGTTCAGTTAGTAAGCGAAGGTAAGACCGTGTTAAGGATTCAGGAAATTATGATTAGCGTTGCCTTGTAACTAAACGACGCACGTGAAACAGTCAAGTGTTGCGCCGTTTTAAAACGAGGAACGTGGCGTGAACGCTGCTCAACACATTAATGTGCGCTGCGCTGGTATGCGTGCCGCGCGAAGTCCCCCGCAACTGTGCCACGAACGATATAAAGTAAATTCTCATTAATCCCCATTACCCTTGCTTTACCACAACCAGAACCCCCATACCACTCGCTTCTTAATCTCTGCGGAAAAATTGCGGCAATTAAACACCCTTAAAACCCATCGTCGACTACTTGAAAACCGTAAAAACGAATAAAAATTCCTTTCACCACCAATTAACGATCAATTTATCGATTAACCCTCCACGGACACACCTTCTTATAATCACAATTATTTTTGACTTACCGTTTTCGTATTTTTGAATCTTTTAACTTTTCAGTGTTAATTGTACATTCGTTTACTAATTGCACAGTTCTTTTCTAGAAATGTAAATTTTTGATATTTTGAAATTTGTATTTGAAAAAATAGTTGTCGATAAAAGCGATTTCTTTTATTATTTAAATTTAACAAATTTTTAAATCTTATTATTAAGTAATTTGCATAAAAATTTAATATTGGCAAATGCATATCCTGCGTGACCCCGAAGGGTTAAGGGGGGAATTGTATTTCATGGGCTGAAAATCTGCAAGTTCTTGAAAGATGGGTAACAACCTGGTCGAAATTTCAGATGAATCGAATCGCTAGTTCCTTAAAAAAAAATCCCATCCTATATTTTCAGCCCAAAAAACAGGATTCACCGTTAAGGGGGAGCCCTATTTAGGACGCTAGGAATAAGGCGATCCTTGGGAATTTTTTTCTAAGAAACTGTTGATCGGATCTTTTCCAAACTTTCAGGGTATTTTAGTTCACATTCAAACAATAATAATTAATTTTTACGTTGCAAAGTGTTCGGTAGAAATGAAGATATATGAACACGTTCGTTAGGACTCGCGCGCCAGAGTTGCAAATTGGCGATTATAATGGTGGCCTCATTTCTTCCCCGAAATAAAAAAACTAAGGGTTTTCTTGTTTCTAGTATAATTACATTCTCGATGAACCTAACAAACAAAAAAAAAGTTAAAAGTTTGCAAATTGGTGGGACTTGCAAGAAAAAGTTGCGATTCTGCTCCAAGATATTTCGCATTATTTATGGAAAAAGAGTTGTTCAGTTCAATTTATTTATCAATATCTTAGGTTCATCGACTATGTAATTGCACTAGAAATAACAGAATCCTTTTTTTTATTTCAGCGAAGAAATGGGGCCACCATTACAATCGCCAATTTGCAACTCCGGCGCGCGACTCCTAACAAACGAGTTCATATATCTTCATTTCTACCGAACACTTTGCAACGTAAAAATTAATTTTTATTGTTTAAATATGAACTAAAATACCCTGAAAGTTTGGAAAAGATCCGATCAACAGTTTCTTAGAAAAAAAATCCCAATAATCACCTTATTCCTAGCGTCCTAAATAGGGCTCCCCCTTAAAGGAAGCCCTAATAGCGCTCTTAATAACTCATCCCAGAGACTCCAACCTATCATAATCAATTGCTACCGAACTTGATTGAATTACGTGTACCTATCTCGTTTCATTAAACATCATCCACATCGCACATGCGTTGCTTCCCATAAAAATCAATTTTAACAGCGTCTAATTCAAAAAAATTTTCAGAAGAATTGGAACCCGTCAAACAGAGATTAACGAGAATTCACTGTACATGGTCCACGTGACACTCGCAAGCACCCACTAAGCGCGCAAGACTGACGCACTCGTGCTGAAGCACTCGCGCGCGCAATGGACCGATGCGTTTGCCAGTTACGTTCCTCGATCTTCCTACAACTCGACCGCTTCGCGCGTAGAACAGAACCGGAGATTCAAGCTCGAATATAAAATAGACAGCCACGCATCGTTACCCGCTCCGTTCGTTTCGTGGCAGAGGCATCACCGAGGTCTCGGGACCTACCTCGCCGACTTCGCTGGTCTTGCCGGAGTCCGGTATCTCCTCGATTTCCGGAAACTGGAGGGTCTCCTTCACGCTGGTGGACAGCTCGACGATCTCCACCTCGACCGGCACCTCCCTGTCTCGCTTCTCCTCCAACACCGCCTCGGAGAGCTGCGGCGCAGCCTCGGCGACCGTGTCGGCCAGCGCCTCCTCGAGCTCCAGCACCGTCAGATGCGCCTCCGCCTCGACGACGCCGGTGATGATCCCCGGTTCCGGCGAGAGAAAGCCGAGCGACGGCTTCTCCTCCGTCCTCAAGTCCTCCACGCTCTTCACGTAGTTTATGCACTTCTCCGACGGCGGCACCACCGACTCGTACAAAGACGTTACGGTCTGGAAACAGACGGTCCGCCGATCATTAGTCTCTCGCGGCCTTTGCGCGGCTGGTTAATTGAGCGGTGCTGGCGACGTTCCACCGATCGTTCCTAATATTGTTACAGACGTGACGAAAGAACGTGTGTGGTTTGTAGAGTCGATGGTGTTGGTTTTTGTTTTTTTATTCAATTAGGAAGGGAGGACCCCCAAGTCGGAAAGTTAGAAAAAGAATGTGTGAAGCTTTGAGGAGGATGTATAATTACGTTATCTGTTTTGCTGTCCAAATTGAGGAGTTGAAATGGCAAACGATGTGAGTGCCATAAAACTAAGAAATAATCAGTGCTGTCGACTCCTATTTTCTGATTGAACTGCGAGTTGAACGTACTTCAACGTTGGTTGAATTAATTTCAGGACATGAATTAATTTCAGGACATGAATTAATCAAGTCGAATGAATTGGGACACGATTATTCTTCTATTGAGGAGTATTTTGGGGTTCGAAGAATATTTTCGTCGGAGACAATTGAAACGATGAGGAGCACTGCTCCTACTGCAATGATAATTGGCTTCCATAATAAGCGTTGATGCAATTGATTCTTGGTTCTCACTGTCGAACTGGGAGTTTAATATACTCCATTGTAGACTGAGATAATCTGATCGTCGAAATAATTCGAATGGCGGGTCCAGAAATAGGGACGCAATTATTTTTCTATTGAGAAGTGTTTTGGGATACTATTTTGGGTCATCCGCGGCAAAAGCAGAGCTGTAAGAAAAACTCGAGCTATGTTTAAAGATGTTTCGTATCCTTAACGTGCAAATCCACGACGAGACAAGAATAGACTTTAATTTCATTATTTTTCAATTATTTTGTCAGTAGTTTCATGACACAAGGTCCGTGATATATTTTCAAAAATCTCTCGCGACTATTTCCACTATTTACATATAGTTGTTGCTGAGACTTTTGCATCAAGATAGAAAAGTCTCATGTAAAATCTCATAGTGGATTAGCACTTTTAGCCTGTCGTGTTTATATCGGTATCACGAGTTTTATTTGAACGTGAGTTTCAATCGATCACACCGATACTTTCTTCAAATACAGTAGGGCCATTATCTGAACCCAAACTGTTCGCATACAAGAGCTTACAGGTAACATAACACTCTCTTCTCTATCTTTTAAACAGTGAAACTAAACCACAAGCCTCCCACTCTAAATTCCTTCTAGGGTAGATGCACAATTTGTGGACAGTTTAAGATATTGTATATACCAGTTTTGGCCACTTCTTAAAAAATATAATATTTTTCCGTGTAAACTATAAATGTAACCTTACATTTCGGGCGGTATACTAAACAAAATATTTATGATGTGAAATTCTCCACAGAATAATGATCTGCGAGCAATTTAAAAATAAGATAATTATGCAATGTCCACAAACGGTACTTCTACCCTATTCCCCAAAAACCGTCTCGCAATCTTTCCACATTTTCAAATTAAAAAAACAATTAGAGCTGTCGAGTACTCGGAAAAAGCGAACCGAGCGAGGATCAGTTTTTCGAGCCGAGCCGAGCCGAGTACCTGTAAAAACCGAGTAGCTCGATAAATTCGAGCCGCTCGGTTTTTTTTTCGAGCTACTCGGTTTTTACGGGTAATCCGAGCCGCTCGGTTTTTTTTTCGAGCTACTCGGTTTTTACGGGTAATCCGAGCCGCTCGGTTTTTTTTCTCGAGCTACTCGGTTTTTACGGGTAATCCGAGCCGCTCGGTTTTTTCTCGAGCTACTCGGTTTTTACGGGTAATCCGAGCCACTCGGTTTTTTTTTCTCGAGCTACTCGGTTTTTACGGGTAATCCGAGCCACTCGGTTTTTTTTTCGAGCTACTCGGTTTTTACGGGTACTCGGCTCGGAAACCGAGTCTCGGCTCGGTCCGAACTTCAAGCTACTCGAATATTCGAGTACTCGACCATCCTTAAAAACAATCCCCAGTTCCCAAAAACTCAAATTCCACTCCACCTTCCAAATCAACTTTCCCCGTCCACCAAGCCCTCGCAAATCGAACCAGAAACCAAAATCCACTTCATCAAGTACCCAGTCCGTTTCGAAAACGTCCCCGACTCACCTGTATATTAAATTTCGGTTTCTCGTAGAAGATTTTCCGCTCGTTCTTCTGCCCGCAGAGATGGTTGATACTCTCCTCGATGTTATTGTTGTACTCGTTGTCGTTCTCGACTGGCCGCGAGTCGATCTCGTTGTACCTGGTGTAATCGGGGCAGCTCTCGTCCTCCGTAAGGTCCGTGTCCGATAAGAGTGACGGTGCCAGGTGCTGGAAACCCGGATAGTTGGGGTTGACGATGCCGCGGCAACCCGCCGGAAGATTTCCCTCCTCGGACCAGTCGGACCACTCGGACGGCGTCAGCTCGTGGGACGAGTCTTCGTAAGAGGAGTTACGCCCTGCGGAATTTCATGCCGCTTGCACATTGCCGGAATAGCGAATAATCGGGCGCAGTAACGCGGCACTGACTCATCCTGTGTCTAGGTCTGGGGGATATGACGATCGAACCGTTTGATTAAACTGCTCGGGCAGCGGACGTTTCCGCGTAGTCCAGGACGGTCAATTAACACGCTGATACGGCGGTGACTAATTTTTATGGGCAGAGACAGATGGGCTGGTCGGTAGAAGGAAGCTTTTAGGAACGAGACGCTCCAGTGATCTTGAAATTAATTGTAAATTTTTGCAGGTCAAGAGGAAGCCTGTTGGACGCCTCGCAAGGCTCTATGGGTTATCTTCGAAGGTTTTTTTATTAATAATAGTTTGAAGAATCGTAGATTATGATAAAGTATGATACTTTATTTTGTTTAATTTTACTTTATTTCTTTTATTTTTATATTATCCATATCTCTTGTTTTCATCTGCTTTACTCTGTATTCTAAAGGGTTCTCCCATTGAAATAATAATAATAATAATAATAAAGTGTCAATTAATTACTGTTATTTCGAGGACTCAGCCAATCAGTGTGAGTTCAACTTCCCCTGAAAATGAGTTATGTAGTTCAGAAACCTCTTTATTGTTAAAACTTTCAAATTGACAAATCAATTAAGTCACTACTTTCATACGTAAGTAACAAATTGACGAAATTATTCAGAGAGCAAATCGTATAAATGTCGATTTTAATGCTAAGAAACTTACGCTGATTGGCTTCGGAGCTTTCCATTTAAATATTGCATAGTTTAAAACTCTAATTCTATTGCACATCTCTGTTTATTTGTTCAACAAAGACGCTAAATGTTGGCGTGTTGGCGACGAACCACGTGCGCCAGGACCCCGTGCGTCAAATCGTAAAAGTTCCGGCTAATGTCAAGGGCAGGTTCGTTCAAAATACCGAAGTTCGTGACTTTTATAACACTGACCGGGTTTCGCTGATATTTTACAATTGCGCCTATAATCGATTGCTTTCAATTGTGCACGGCGCCAACTTCGTTCCCCGCAGTCTTCTTATTAAGGCGGAATCGTACATTCGGAGAGTGTTCGTCAATCGGCGAGCAACCACATGCGTGGATCTAGAGACGTAAGCAAATGTTCCCTGTCCGTCGATTATATTAAGTTTGCGCGAGCGTCTGCACGAACGCCGGCAGCTGTCGATCACGAGTCGAAACGACCGTCATTTGGCGAATATACAGCGTGGAGATACACTCGAATAATTTGGCGAACAGTTTTTCGGATACCGAATGTTAAGCAAGAATTTAATAGGAAGGGCCCTTTTTTCATTTTGACTTTTTCGACCGGGGTGATATTTAAACACAAAGGCTTGGGATAATTTTAATAACAAATATGGTAAACCAACCAGTAATTGACCGCATACCAGTGAATGACCATTAGGCAAAGAAATGTGAATTATAAATCTAAAAATTGAGAAATCAGAAATCAGAAATGAGAAATCAAAAATGAGAAATCAGAAATGAGAAATGAGAAATGAGAAATGAGAAATGAGAAATCAAAAATGAGAAATGAGAAATAAAAAATGAGAAATGAGAAATGAGAAATGAGAAATCAAAAATGAGAAATGAGAAATAAAAAATGAGAAATGAGAAATCAAAAATGAGAAATGAGAAATAAAAAATGAGAAATGAGAAATCAAAAATGAGAAATGAGAAATCAAAAATGAGAAATGAGAAATGACTATTTGTTTATAAATAGAGTGTAGTTGCGTTTTTAATATCCCATATTTTTAGTTTTGCGTATTAAACAAACATTAATAAGTACAATTCTTAATAAAAGTATGCGGTCATTTACTGGGCTTCTCATTCAACAATTCGGTCATTTACTGGTTTGCTTACCCTAGCTTTCTTTTCATTTAGCAAATTAGCAATAACTCAAGGAGGTAAAAGATCGCCAGAATTACCATTAAGTAATTTAAAAACGGCCCCCGTTGAGGGTGGCAAATCTCAAAATCTTATCTCCCGTGCCAAAAATGAAGCTTTACCTTCGTAGTCAGCCAAGCTCTCGATGGAGCTGCTCCTGCGGATCCTGGGTACGGAGAGATTGTTGTTCAAGTTGCCGGCGTCGTTGATCGAGCTGTCGATGTGCACGTTGTCGCGCGTGATGGCCAGCGAGGACCACGTGGTGGTGTCCTCGGCTACGCGAAAGTCCTCGGCGTCGTCGACGGCGAAGTCGCCGGAGGACGGGCTCCTGGTGACCGGGCCGACGTTGGTCGACGAGGTGTCGTTCCGGTTGCCGATCCCCTCTGTGATCGGCTGGCTATGGTCGCTCCTATGAAGCTGACTGCGAGCGAGACAGAGAAATGAGTCCAAGCGGATCGATACGTCCCGTTAGCCGCGGCCCCCTTGCGATCCGCGGCGATGCAAATATAGGCGGGCACACCTACGTAAGAGGTCTGCGAGACGAGACTCCGCTCGCCCATCGGGGAACCCCTTGCATTCCTGCGAGGAGAAAGATCGCGACCGCGAGGGACCGATTCGTTGTACGTGTCAACCATTGATCCCTTGAACCGTGGTCCTTTTGCGGGGTGCTTCCTTTTTTGTTGATGATTTTACGTAACACTTTGCGCTCCAATGTGTGGGTGGATTTTTTGTGCATGGATATTTTTTATTGTTGGGGTGATTACGGTTAATCGCAGGCTTGGTCGCATCAGAGATCGGTAGAATTTTTATTTAAATGAGAACTTTGAATGGCGAATGAAAATTGGAAAAATTATTAAAAATTAAAGTTAAAGTTAAAAAAATTATTCGCCACGAGTCGAGAAAAGTTAAAGTTAAAGTTAAAATTAAAGTTAAAAAAATTATTCGCCACGTGTCGAATAAAGTTAAAGTTAAAGATAAAATTAAAGTTAAAAAAATTATTCGCCACGTGTCGAATAAAGTTAAAGTTAAAGTTACAAATTAAAGTTAAAAAAATTATTCGCCACGTGTCGAATAAAGTTAAAGTTACAAGTTAAAGTTAAAAAAATTATTCGCCACGTGTCGAATAAAGTTAAAGTTAAAGATAAAATTAAAGTTAAAAAAATTATTCCCCACGTGTCGAATGAAGTTAAAGTTAAAGTTACAAGTTAAAGTTAAAATTAAATTTGAAAACTTTATTCGACGCTAAAATTGAAACCCTCGAGGAATAAAAAATTAACTTTATTCGTCGAATAATCTAAGTTTAAAGGAACTTTTATTCCATCCGTTATTTAAATAATTTTTTATATAGTTAATTCCCAACTTTGGTTGCACTGTTTCTGTGAGTTGGGAGTTTTATAGTTTTGTAAAGTGTAACAATTTGAGTGGCATCGATAGATTTGCATTCTGTGCACGGTTCTGGCGTGTTTCCCAGTTGGTATGTTCTCCAAGATGTGGTTGGCTCGAAGGTACATTTTTCGAAATCTTGTGCCGCTCGAAATGTTAATGAATTTGAATTTTGATTTACGTGAAAGGCACCGTTGGAGCGCAAAGTGTTAAATCTGTTTATTACCCAATGTTTTTAATACTCCGTACTATTTAGGTTCCTTCGTTTTATTTTTCGAGGAAGAGGAACGTTTGGGGAGCACCATATTAAAGTGGTATATTGAAGTATCGATGCTTGAAATTTCAGATATGAAATATCTATCTTCGATTTCTGGTGGCAGACGAATATTTGAATGGTAATATTAAAGTAACTTGAAATATTAATACCTCGGGTCTTGAATCTTTTTCTCCTTCTAATTGGAAGTTATAAATACAGAACGGTACCACATCTTTTAATGAGAAGGAATATTTCAGCAGTACTGTTGAATTACTCTAATGGTATATTGACGTACGAGATCGTAGTCTTTACATTTCTCATTAAAATGATTCAATTACTCTGTAATTATATGTATAAGATATACCAGCACACATTTCCTTAAGAGTTTTCAAGAACTTCCAAGGTAATATCACATTAATATGAAGCACTGATCCCCAAAATTACAGACCTCATTTTTTAAAACATTCAAAAATGCAACAGATTCAGATTTCAAAATTCCAAAATGTCCCCAAGATTTTATTTGCCTGATTTTCAGAACAGCAGGAATATTCAGAGAACACTGTTGCAGATATTCTTATTAAAAAAAAAACTTTCTTTCTGAGTTTTGCGTCCACTCTAATCTCATTCCTCACAAAGGTCGCTCTTTATTCCAGACGGCGAATGATTTAGAAGGTACACAAACACATCTACTCGTACACTATCGGTGCAAAGAACAAAATCTTCTATGAAATTAAGCAGCAGGCGTCGTTGAACTCGATTGTCGCAACTGAAACGTGAAGCGATGCAAAAATATTTCTAAGCCCGCGAAATCGAGTTGAACAGTAGATCCCATGGTGCAGAAATGTGCAATCGTATCGATAATGATAAGGACCTTGCAATGTGCGTGGATCGAACATTTTCTCAAGGCATCGACAATACTCCGATCTCGACATGTCGCATGTCCAAATGAAATTCGTATTACGTCGTGCACACACAGCATCATTTATAAAACAAGGATTGAAAATCTATATAAAACAGAGCCGTTCGAGTATTCGTAACAGACATGCGGTGGATGGAAATTCGGGCCGAGGAAAAACTTGGTTCCTTAAACCGAGATTACGACTCAAGGAGCTTAATTAATTAAGCAGCTTAATTACAAAAGTAACTCGAAAAAAAATTCAAAGAGCTGAAAAAGCTGTAACACTTTTATCACTCGAATGCAGCTGCAAAATAAATGGAACAGTAGGTATTATTCTTCCAACCAGTGCCGCACCCAGAGAAAGGGCTTCGTAAAAAGAAAAGAAGACTTTTCTAACCATCCAATAAATTTTTTTGAATTTCCATTAAAAATAATTTTGTCCCTTAAACTCCGCTCCCCGCGAGATTAAATCCTGAGTGCGCCACTGTTCCAAACAGCTGAGCAATTTCAAGTGACTCAGAGCTATGGAATATTTTAATTACTCGAACAGTTTCATTTAGCTTCAGCTCGAAAAAAAATCGGGTTCCTCGAATTCCTCCCGAAACATTTTCCCACCCGCTCGAGGCTTTCGAGTATTCGTGTGACGAACTTGTCTCCCGTTTCCCAAGTACTCGAACAGCTCCAGCATGAAGTGGTGTGTATAATCTGATATTCTAATTTCTATCCAGGAGACTAAAACACCGCACTAAAAATTTCTAAGTGTTTCACGTGTTCGTTCCCTAAAGGCGAACATCGAGGCCCAGTGAAGGAACAGAAATTGTCTCTAAGAAAAGGTATACGTCTATCCTATTAACAATAATCGTTCGTTCAACAAACTTGTATTTTGGGGCAGGGTGGGAAGGGTTCATGCGACAATCACTTGTTGCGACGTGTGTGCGTTGTTCGAGATGTTCGAGAAAGAAGAGGGGGGCAGGTTTGAGTATTTACAAAATGATGACACCGATAAATAAACATCTAGATCGAGTGGGGGGGGGGGGGATTGCTTTTCGCTCAACACCATAAGAAGCACATGGTATATGTACTTGAAATGCGTGAAATGGAAAATATAGAAATGAATGTAAACGTTAAATCGTATCAAAAGGGGACCGTTTAGAGTCAACACTAACCTTTTATTGGCTTTCCTTTTCAGTTAAATGCTTTGGCATTGCTAATAATAAGGTTTGGAATAAATATTCTACAATTTACACTAGATAAGTAACATATAAAGCGACTCGACTGCTAGATATCAGTGAAACTACGCGATTCAACGTGAGCTAATTGCTAACACTACCAAGGCTGTACTCTCGTTAACTTTGGTGATCGAGAGGCTATTCTAGAGATATTAAATGTACCATTTAAACGGGTCAAGTACGGGATTGGTTGTAAAATTAAACGCAGGGTGAGTTGGAGAAACAGGTGTCTAATTTAGAGGCTTATAGTACTCGCGTAGATGGATAAGGAGAATTTAATTGGCATAAGTTTCTGAATCACGTGTCTGTCTAAGAAGGGAATATCTCGAACCCGAAAATTCAAAAAATTCTGAAACTTTGTGGATATATGGGAGATTTCCTTCTGATTACAACGCAATTTTTTTGCTGCCCAAAATCACTCTAAGGGGATGAAATTAACCCCTGAAGATTCGGCTATTTTCGATTTTCTGTTATAACTCGCGGACTGTAAGATATAGAAAAAAAGGTTCGAGACAAAAGTTACTTCTTTTAATTAGATCTATCATTTGGTAAAAAAATATTTTACAGTTCAGGAGTTATAATACAAAATCGGAAAATACCCGCATTTTCAGGGGGCAATTTCACCCTCTTAGAGTGATTTTGGGCAGCAAAAAAATTGCGTTGTAATCAGAAGGAAATCTCCTATATATCCACAAAGTTTCAGAATTTTTTGAATTTTCTGGTTCGGGATAATTAGCGATTTTCTATTCTCTGATAGCCTGCATCCCTTTATTTTTTAAATGTTATGTGTTAGTAAAGGTGACTAAATATTTATAATACCGTTGTCATATTATGAGACTCAAAAAATTGGAAGAAAATTTTTTCTAAAATAGAGTTATTGGGTAAAGGACTTGTAATTTTGACTACATAATTTGCTCAGTGGCTCAGAAATTTCTCTACCATTTCGACAGAGTTGATTCACAAACCTTTCTAACTAAACACCTCTCCTCCATTTCGGTGACTACTATACGCTTCCAGAATCCGAAATAAAGCAACAATAATGAGATTCACGATGTCATCCAAGTGAACTCTTGCGAGCTATGCCCCTCCAACATCTACGACACTGTTACTCGACTTAAGAAAACAGTCTCACAGAATTCCGTCAGATCACACAATCAAACCCATCTGTAATAAACCCGAGCGCATCATTAAAAGAACATAGGTAAGTACATACATCCAACTTAAACAAAAGGAACGTCTTTCACTCAAGACTCCCCCACATTGGAAAATAATCAGAAACAAAAACAGAAAGATTCCACGAAAAAGATCTGCAATTAATCACCCCAAAGAAATATCTATTAATTTCCACGTCGCCGCCCCCTAAAAAGGAAAAAAGAAAAGCTCCAAGATAGCAATCTTCAGTGGCGCACCCATCGGGGGTGCAAAAAGTCCCCGTCCCTCCCCCTCCCCAAAGAAGAATGAAAAAGGAAATTAATGTCACCACGACCGAAGTAATTCAAGACCTCGTAAAATAAAACGAGAACTAGATTTTATTCTTTAAATAAATTTGCATTAAGAATATTTTTATCCGTTCAACCGAGCTGCCCCAAGATTAAATCCTGAGTGCGCCACTGGCAAATCTTCCACCCCAGAAACCAACCTCCCCCGTGGTTTCACGCGTCCCAAAATTCTCGCGACGAATTCCCGTTAATGCCACGAACCAAAAGCGACGATGAGAGAAAACAGAGTGGTGGACTACGGGACAAGAAGACAGAACGTAACGATGAATGGACCTTTTTGTCCGAACGTAGGATCGACTTACTTGTTGTTCAGTCCCCCAGGGTGCAGCGGTACCGAGACGATAGCCTCCCTGAGCCGCATGTCGCCGGATCCTCGTCTGAAAACAGCGGTAACAGATCGTCTCGTGACTCTCGTTGGCCCCGTTGGCTGCGCGACCCTTCAGCCTGTGGCCGACGACGACACGGTGCGCGCGTACGCGATCCTCATCGACACCGCGGTTTCATTCTCGCGGTGGGCCACGCACGAAACCACGCGCGCCGGGGTTGCACGGGATGCCAGAAATTAACGGGGGGGGCGATGGAATCGACGAGCGCGGGCGGCTACGCTCTACCCTAGGCGAACGTGCAAGGAAAAAGGGACTCACCGGCCGCCATGTTGAAGCCGTGCGCAAGGGTGCTCGCGTTTCCCGTGGTTTATCGACTCGCAACCAACACCCTCGTTTCGCTCTCCTTTCGATCTCCTGCCTCTCTCTCGCCCTCGCTCTTTCCCTACCTCCACCCTCTTCCCCCACCCCCTTTCCTCCCTCCTCCTTCCCCCTTCCTCCGTGCCATTGCATTCTGCGCAACCTGCTGCTGGGCGCTCGACCCCCTCGGCTTTGCGTTTTTAATTTCTCATTTTGGCCCTCTCAACCCCCTCGGCTCTCCTGTCTCTGTTGGACCCTCAAATTATTGTGGTTGTGTATCGCTTTTTCTTTCGGGTAAATGTTTTCTTGCTTTTTCCAAGGGTTTTGGGCCACGCGCTGCGGTGGCAGACGTTTAATCGATCGCCGGATGTTGCGTTTAGAAGGCTTTCTGTCTTAGCTAAGGGCGTTTTGGGAAGTTGAGTTTTCGGTGGTTTTTGATTCTACGTTTGTTAATAGTTGAAGGTTTAATGGCGGGGCATTGGTGGATATCCAAGTATTGTCAGGTTACAAGGGGACCTTCAGGTTTGGCAATTTCGGAAATTGGTGATACTTAGTGTACGCGGAGGTCTTCACTCGGGCATTAATTTCCCAAAGCAGTGAGACGCGCTTTTCAGCCAAAGTCGGGGATATCGACTTTGAAAAATTCTGAGTTCCCTTAAGCTTGAGGGGCACGGGTCTGCGATACACGCGTGTTTAGGTGAAATTCAAAGTGAATATTCTCGAAATCTAAGTCTTTACCACAATTTTGTTACTTTTGAATATCGTCTTATTTTTGCACGTATAATCGCCCTTCTAGAGTATTGACCATAGGTAAAGGAAGATAAGGGAATTCAGAATTTTTCAATAGTCGATTTTCTCGAATTTCGCTGAAAAGCGCGCCCTACAGCTTTGAGAAATTAGGGTAAGTCGGGGAGAGATGGCCCACTTTTTAAAAATCAACACACCGTAAATTTAGTGGTTTTATAAAGGACAAAAATATATTTGCAAAAGAAGCGTGATCGAGCCATCTCACCCGCAGGGCCATCTCACCCGGAATTACCCTAATGTCCGACTGAAGACCTTCGCGTACACTAAATATCAACATTTTCTGAAACTGCCAAATCTGAAGGTCCCCTTGTTAGTTAGGTTTTGATTTTTATGGTGGTGGTTTGAGACATGGTTAATCTACCAATTTTGTAACTTTCAGTTTGCCTTTTGTCGTAGCATACAGTAGCTTCTACAAATCAGCGTGCACGTTTCTAGAGTTTCTATATAAAATATCCCTTTGCTGTTGAAGAGGACTTGAGAGAATAGGCCAAAACGTAGAGTAGTGGACAAAAAAGTTACCATTTTTTCAATCCACTCTATTTCTATTACTTTTCAACATCTGATAAAGAATTGAGAGCTGTATAAAACCCAGTTTAAGATGAATTTATTTAACTAACAAACAAAAACCCTGCATAAAATTAAACAAGACAACAGACTTTTAAAATCGACAAAAGAGTCACTTGTTGAGAAGTAATAAAAAATCTAATATTTTGTGCGAGCACCTTTTGCTTTTAGGACGGCCTAAAAAGTTACGAAAAGTGGCAACTCCTTTGGATGCCATATAAAACTTTTGTTTGTTAGTTAAATAAATTCAACTTTAATTGGATTTCATATTCAACTCTCAATTCTGCATCAGAATATGTATATTAAACACAAATCACAGTTCCAAGTTGAGGCTAAAACATAAAAGAAATAAAAAAAATGATAGATAATTTTTTGTCCGCTACTTCAGGTAATTATAAATTTATAGTTTGGGGTGAAATGTTATTCGATTTTATTGATATCTAGTTTTTTTTTAATAAGTTCCCTAAATTTTGAATAAGATTTTATTGATATCTAGTTTCTTTTTAATAAGTTCCCTAAATTTTGAATAAGATTTTATTGATATCTAGCTTTTTTTTAATAAGTTCCCTAAATTTTGAATAAGCTTTTATTGATATCAGTTTTTTTTTAATAAGTTCCCAACTTTAATAAAATAGAAGCCCCTATATTCAATGAAATCCATGTTTCGTCGACAGGGCTTTGTAGTTAAATAATCGAAGTACTTATTGTTGTATAATAAATACTTCAATATCCAAATAAAACAAGCATTTGTCGCTTTGTAAACGTCCATCTTGATCAGTGGCTGATTTATTTGCTTTCGCCTGACTTTGATTTCTACGGCGTTCCCTTCGCTGCCTTTACGGACGTTTTATAAAATTTATAGGCCGTGGCGCGTTGGAAAAAGTACATAAAACACAACGTTGCCCCTACCGATTGCTCCCTGGAGATTGAAACCGGTAGTGGATTACCTTGTGTATCTGTTCCACTGTTCCTCCGGCTCACTTCTGTTATTTGACGCCTACTTACTTCCTACGGCTTCTGTTTTCTCATCCGTTTACCTCGATTTTCAAAGCATTCTTAGGACGCAGTTAAGCGAATAACTCAGGAATAATGATTCTTGATCCACTTTCACTCTAAACTTACTAAGAGAGTCAGTAATCCTAAAAATTGGCACGATTCAAGTTTCCCTTCAAATTAAAAGTAAAGTATCTTCTCCAAATATCAATGAATACTTGTATAAATAAATGTTTTCTCGAAACGAATAGAATTGAATACTGAAAGGAAACCTCGCGATAATTCTCCGCCGATAATTTTGTAAAAAGTTACCCGGTCTTTTTCAAAATATTTCAGAGTATATTTACGAATTAAGTACTGGGAGATATTGTGATGAAAATCAAATACACTTATAGCCTGTAGTGTCTTAAAAGAGAAAAAATCATTTTCATCTAATAGGATTTCTCTGGAACAGTTAATAAATTATAAGCGTTACTGGGGTGGATTCAATTCAATTAAATTGAGTAGAATTTATTATTCACGTGTCAGCTATCCTGTCCAGACAAGAAGGAATGGGCGGATGTTCCCTGTCAGGGCAAGAAATTCGGTTCTCCTGACTTTCCCTTTAAATATGTAGAAAGCAAGGGAATCGTAACTTCCCTGTATAAGATTGGAAAAGCGAGGGTCGCGAAAGTTTCTCTTGCCAAATACAGTATTGAAAAGTTGGCCTTCTCATTTCTCCTTGAAATGTAACATTTAAAATAAAAGATCAATATTCGAAGGCGAAATAATTTGACCTATTTATTATCGTATTTCTCGATTAAAAATTTTCTCGTTAATTATGCGTTGAATTGTAATAAATTCTATATCTGTTCGACTCGACTTGTCTTTTTTTTTTAAGAAATGGTGCTCAGCCAGGCGACATTAGTATGAATGAATTTCGAGGAGAATTGAAGGTAGCTGTGCAGTGCCAAAGGTCGCTGACAACATAATTCTCATTGTAGTTACCTCGACAATCGCCCATTTGCCTGATCGTTATCGAGTGACCTAATAAAATTTTGCCATAGGGAAGGCTAACAATAAATCTCCTTTCTGCGGAGGAAATACTAATTCGTGCACAAATCACGTCGCGAGTAAAATAATTTGCCCAACTCTGTCGATCTTTCGATTTCTGCAACGATTCATTAATATTCCGTCGATGATTACAAACTACTACGGTTATCTGTGAAAGCTTGTTATTAATCTCTGACTTCGAGATTCTAGGATTTAGAAATTCAATGATTAAACTCTGAAACTAACTCTTTTAATTTCTACTGAACTTCCACCGAGCGTCAACGGCTGATACAGAAATTCTGGATAAATTTACACTTCAGGCGAGGGATCGCGATGAGAATAGGGTCAATGGGCGTCTGCCAACTAAGCCTTCGATTAACTCTACACCGTCAGATACCATCGGTGAAAAAACACTCGTACTATTTTCAACTACTAGAATGGATACAGAATACTGCGCTAAATACCCACGAAGTGTAACCGTCAATGCAATACGCAAATAAAAACAGAAAATAATGTTTCAAGCGTTATTCGTCGAATTCCTTGGCCAAGAAATTTTTCAAAAAATCAGAGGAAAGTTCACGCAGTGAAGGAGGAAATGAAAAAGTAGGATAGAAACAGAAAAACGTCCCCCGACTGTTCCTTAAAAAATTGGTTCCCATTAACAATTAAAATCCCAAATATATTAATAAAAAAAAATGAGTCCAAAATTTGACCAAAACAAGGGTGTATTTTAACACCATGTGCCATTCTCACACTCAACTATTAAATAGGAATCACAAACCCTTATTTCACAACAAAACATTTTCGAAATGAAATTAAAATGAACCTATCCATCAGAGTTGGGCAAAATGTAATCTAATTACAACTAACAAATTACGATTAAACTGTAATTGTGTAGTTGATTACACATTATATTCTGTAATCGTTAATTTATCTGGTTGATAAAAGTGAGGTCAACCACCTACATTAACGATTACAGAAAATAATGTGTAATCAACTACACAATTACAGTTTAATCGTAATTTGTTAGTTGTAATTACCAACTCTGCTATCCATCGACTTCCTAAAAATTTCTGTTACACAGGGTGAAAGGTACATTGCAAATCCTTATCATCCCCCGCCAATGGACCCTGCTCGACGTATTAAGCACGTGAATAAATAAAGGCACCAATTCAAATTTAAATGGAGGAAAGTTGTCGGAGCGACGGTCCCTTTGAAGTCGCGGTTGTCACGCGTCCCCGCCGCCAATGGCATTCTTTCATTATCGTACGGAGAAGCGAAGAAAATGAGGGAAAGAGACCGAGCTGGTGAAAGGAGGGGAAAGATGGGGGAGGAAAAATGAGGGTTGCACAGAGCGGAGTAGCCCTGACACCCGACTGTTTTCCCGACCAGAGGGAGACTCGCGTTCCCTCTCTATTATTCTCTCCCCTGGCTGTCTCATTCCCTCTGTTTCAGAGTCAGGCATCGATCGACCAACCGAGTCCTTTCTACCCTTCCTGGTGGCGAGCTCCACCATGGCCGCAAGCTCATCGGAGGGGGGTTCCCAGTCCGGGGTGTGTATATCGATGGTGCGGATGAAACTATCGATAGGCACGCGAAAGGAGACGGCCACCGGCAAACCGAACCGCGAATCCGTGAGGTAACAATCAAGGGAGATATGTGGATATATTTCGCTGACAACCGCGGGAAGCTTGGAGCGGTGGAGCTGGGAGAAAGTTGAAAGTCGTGGGTGAATTAGAGAGGATCTCTGAATTGAAACGGTGGAAAGTGTGGATTCTGTTGAGAAGAAATTTATATTTCTTGGAGGATTGTTGGATGTGTTATTGAAAATTGACGGGTGGTTTGAGAAGAAATTGTTAAATCGAGATTGCAGAATATTTGAGTTTGTTTGTGAGTGAATATGAAAGTATTTAATGAGGGTAGGTATGGGGGAATATAGGTGTGCATTGGGAGATTTCTGAATTAAGATTCTGGAAATAACAGTTTTCGAATGGAAATTATTCAAATGTAAACTCCTCTGATTCACAGTCACAGAGTTGCGAAGCGATAAGTATCAAAGGCACCTGATCGTTAAGGAAAAGTAGAAATTCAGGAAAACATCTGGCATTGCAATAATTAAATTACAAGAGTATATATAAAATTGGAATTTCTCCATTGTATAAATAGAAAGTACAAGAAACAAATGCTTCATGCACTGCGGATCGGCACCTCCGATCATTTCTATTAAGATTCATCCGCGGTATCATAAAAGTGCAATTACAAATGTATCTGATACCAGAAGAGATGGGCAAAGAATTATTTGAAATAAAAATTTCGTACACAAATTTTTATTTCACACACAAATTTCGTAAAAATTTCGTACACAAATTTTTATTTCACACACAAATTTCGTAAAAATTTCTTACACAAATTTTTATTTCAAATAATTTTTTGCCCATCTCTGTCCGCTACAAATAAAATATAGTTCTGATATCTATACTCGGATCTTGTATCGTTCAATTCAATTTCCCTATTGTGTGTATAACCTGTGGCACTGATTGCTGCTATCATTTCTCCGTGCCCTGTACTGCGATTACAATTTCCTCTCCTCTTATCAACACGCGTACAGATCAAGGGTTTCCCTTGGCGATTGATATCGGTGTTGCTCGCCCATTTGATTGGATTTCGGTTTCGCCTATCGGCCAAATTAATTGATAGGGAATAGCAAACGATTTCCATTGGAGAGGCTGTTGCGTCCCTTCATTGGTATGTACTTCACATCGCGCGGCCGCATAAATATTCCAGCACGAGTCGTATGATTAGAGCTTTGTAAAGCTGTTTGTGGAATGCTGATGACAAAGCTTTGTTACGCGGACGCGTTTGAGATTCTATGGAAGAAGATGAAGAATATTGTGGGAGGGGACTACTATATGAAAAAGGAGCTTCGTAGAAGACACGCGGTGTATATAGAAACAGAATGCTATATAGAGAAGAATACTATTCGGGGAAATGGTATAGAAGCGAACTATTGTACGAGAATAATTTTGAAGCGGAGGAACACTAGGGTAAACGACCCAATTACTGACACCTGACCAATTACTGTCACCTTAAGCTATTTTACTTAAAATAACAAATAAATAAACGTTGTAAAGTCATGCACAAAAAGAATTATGTAATTCAACCTGTAATCTATGCTATAAATTATATACTATAATTTATTTATTCGTTATTTTAAGTAAAATAGCTTAAGGTGACAGTAATTGGTCAGGTGTCAGTAATTGGGTCCTTTACCCTATAATATTAGAATACGGAAGAAGACAAATTTTGTGGTGCAAGATAAGGATATCACATCAGAGATCGGTAGAATTTTTATTTAAATGAAAACTTTGAATGGCGAATGAAAGTTGAAAAAATTATTCGTCACGTGTCGAATAGAGTTAAAGTTAAAGTTAAAAAAATTATTAGCCACGTGTCGAATAAAGTTAAAGTTGAAAAAAACTTTATTCGACGCTGAAATTGAAACATTGAAATGTGCAAGATAAGGATGTTATAAAAATGAGATATTACCTATATAAAATGACATTTTTAAAGAACGACGTAGAAAAAGAAATATTATGCAAGAAGTTATTACGAATATTTTAAGTAGATAGCTAACGAAATATTTATCACGCACATTTAGGTATATTATTTCAGTCGAAACTGATTCTACATTATTCTCAATGGCTCCATTGACCATGACGAAGAAAGAATGCCGTATTACCATTTCAAAGTTTTACGCTCTAAATCAAGCATTCCAACGCGATGGTTTGATTTTAATTACGTGGTACTAGACTTCGTGGCGCCATTGTATAACGCACAACATACTTCTGGCTGTGTTCGAGGTCGCAAGCAATAAATTTCGTCGCGAGTGCCTAGTCAGCTCTAAATATTCAACTCCAGCACCGTTGGAAAGGAATGACTCCAAGAAGCCTAATCTCCGCTCCGTCATATCGCACCTTCATCTTTTCCCTCGAAAGTCTCACTAACTATAGATTCAGTCTCTTAAAAATTCAACTGCCCTATTTAAGAATCGTGCGTAGGCGTCAAGCTCTATTCACAATACTAATATACTACTCGACACTATTCTTTGATTAGGTACACGCTAATTGAAAAATAAATACCTAAAAAACGGCATACCTATACAATCTTCTTAAAAGTCACGTAAAGACAACGAACACAATTATTATTCTAATAAATTTACATACAACCTTAGAAAACTTATAACGAGGGCCAATTCGTTGCGACAGATTTTTTAGACGATAAAGATGGTCGCTTTAAACTCACACTTATTTACTAATTCTTAAATTTCAAACAATACTCCATCTTCTTCTAATAATTAATAATTTAAAACAATGCCATCTATGTAGCAGATAATACACTTATTATTTTACATGAATTTCATCTAACTTTTTAACGTATACGCGGAACTATCATAGCAACAAAATATCTCATCTCCTTCATCAGTGTCACCTACACTAACAATTTCCCTGCATTGCCTCTGACAAGGAGAGTATTTTAGGTGTCCGCCTCCGATCATTTTGATTTTTGGATATGTTATAGAGGACCGAAAAATAAGAAATACGTGTTTTTTTATTTTTCCCCGTTTTCATATTTGGGGGGTGAAAACTGCGTACAGAGTTAGGGTTGAAAAATCATTTTTGTGGAATATCTCGAGAACTATTAGAAATAGGGGAATAGTGTCAATGGATGAATTTTGTGTCTTTGAATGCGAAATATGACTGACTCGCCAGATTTTCAAAAAGTCTACAAAAATGATTTTTCAACCCCAACTTTGAACGCAGTTTTCACCCCCCAAATATGAAAACGGGGAAGAATAAAAAAACACGTATTTCTTATTTTTCGGTCCTCTATAACATATCCAAAAATCAAAATGATCGGAGGCGGACACCTAAAATACTCTCCTTTTGAGTGCCCTCAGCTCCACCAGCGATCCCAAAATCCTCACACACCGCAACGATCACTTCATCCCCATTTCATCGAAAGTCTCAGCAAAGCCAGCATCCACTTTTCCATCGACCTCCCCGGAAAGCCCGATCCCCGTTCACCCCGACGTACCCCGAAGAGGCTTCTCGTCACGTTTTCGCGTCGTTCCACCCCTCGTGCGGTCGGCCACGTCGGTCCACAGGTGTACGAGCAGCCTGGCGCTTCTTCCACACGGCCCCAGCTACTTACTTTCTCGGTTTACGTGGCGCTGGTTGCCTATCCAGGGGCTGGAGAGCCGGTTCCCTCAGGTTTCGCGATGGCCACGAGCGTCGGGTCGCTGGTTTCGCATCAGTTCCGCCGCGAGCAGAGGGCAGAAAGGTGGTCGGACGAGCACGACGCCCGCTGTTCACCTGGATTCGCACCTTCGGAGCCTAGTCTCCCTCGCTTCTCGACCGTCGAAGCCACGTTAGAAGGAAGATGCTATCGGTGCACGCGCGGGCAACAAAAGGAGACTGCGAGGAACGGTGTCGGCGTTCGATCCCCCCCTCTTCCTCGCCTTCTCCCCTCTCTGTCGCTCTCGTTCTCCGGCAGCTACCCCCCGAGGGGGTGGTGCATGCGCGCGGAGGATCGTCGGGGTTGCTGACGCCACCGTTCGGGGTGAACGCGGAGATTTCGGCCGCCCCGGTGCCGAAACTCGCCAGCTGGCTCCTCTACGTCACTTTGCTGGAATTCCGGGGACATCGGGAACTCGGGGGATGATTTTTTTTTTTTTTTTTTTGCGAGGTCTGTAGTGGGATGATGCTCTAAAGCGGGTGGTTTTTAGTTGAAAAAATGTTGGGACGCGTTTATTTGATGGGTGCATGATCCTTCGCGCTCCAACTTGCTCGCCTTAATCTGATCGATCGAGCAGAGTGCTTTTAGTGGGTGACGCGATTATTGAATGGGGGATGTTATGGTGGAGTGATTTCGAATGTGGGTGTTCATTTGGTTTTGCCAAGTAGATACTTTGTTTCTGTCGGCTCTAGTGGGAAAGATGTGTAATGCCGAGTTGAACTTTTGTAAATCGCGAAGGATTAAATATAGAAATCTCACGGCTGATCTGAATTCCAAAAGATTCTTAATAATATTTTTTCAAAACTTCAACTCAAATGCGACACGGGTTCCCGTTGTCCAATCACTTTTAACCTTTACACATATCATTTTCTCACCAAACCTCATATTTTAGGAGGGTAAGACCCCAAAAAAACTCAAAAAAGTTTTTCATCCCTATAGCTAAGGACCACTCTAAGCGACACTCATGATTAAGAATCTTTTGGAATTTTTTGTTTCGGATAGGTAGGCCTGAGCCGGGAAATCACCTATGCCGTGAACATACCGCTTTTTTTTAGGTGCCATATTGACACTAAAACCACAATTAAAACAAATTGTAAAGATTCTTTTTAATTTTTTTTTGTATAATATACGAGTAGCTTAATAAATACCAAAAAGATTTATTTCATTATATGTTTAAAAAATCTTTACAAATAGGTTGATTTTTCGGCCGGTCAAAGTAGAATGTCTTCTTAAAAAAATCTTATTTTTCAAATGTACATTTTTATAAAAATTCAGATTATAAAAGGTCATTGAAAAGCTCGAATTTTTAAATTTATAAATTTTATTATAAATAAAGGGCGCAAGAAAGGCTTGTGTCAGGCCTGTAGATGGGCATTAAGAAGCATTCTTGCGAGTGCATTAGAATAAAGAATAGAAGAAACACAGAAAGATTATTCTACTTGCTCATTTTTAAATTTAAGTACACAAGGTGTTTCGCTATTGACGGACCCAACATTGTATAAGAATTCAGTGCCCAAATGCTGACAAACGAAAGAAAGCTTATTGAGGATAATTAATGGACCTTGTCCTTGAAAAATGCTGCCTGAGTGTTTCACCCAAAATGGTTCCAAGATTCCCCCCTTTGACTTTAGTACGCGAAATGCCAAGGGTGACCGTCAATTTCTATCTGCTCTATGGAACAAGCCAGTTGCATTACTTTTTGATGAAAGTGTAATGAGAGTGCCCCTGGGGAAATGTAACACAGCTGAACAAGGCGAATGAAACGCCGCTGCTGGTTTCTAATGGTGTCAATTGTACCTCAACTTCGATACAAGCCGACAATTGGATATTATTGACCCGGATGTTGCTGTTTAGAATCAAGCACCGTGGAATAGAAGTTATAATACAGTTCATGTGTTTGGTAGATGTGGCACTTCCAGCGAGAATAAAATCTAGCTCGTGGCGTACAATTATTCTCTAAATTCTATAACATGTAATTAAATGGCGATATAACGTCCATAATGCTGTGTGCCTGAACACTGTTATCGCGGTTGCCAATTATTTTATGCAATTAAAGCGTGCCCAATTACCAAGACTGAAGAGCAAGGTAATGGAATATCTGTTTCCTTGATGAACGAAATTTCAAATGAAACAAGAAATCCAGTTACACTTCAAATTATTTTCTGACTTAAGCGTCATTTATTTTGTGCATATTTGTTGAGAAAATATAATAAAAATGATTGCTTGAAACAGATTTGTCGTGTAGAATAATGAAGTTAATCCCTTACAATTCTAATTTTGAATCCTACAGTTCTTGATTTTGATACCGAAAATCAAGAATGAACGATGTTTAAACGAATGGAATAATTCCCAAGCCAAAACACCGCGCTCTGACGTGGTTTTGCAAGAAGTCAATGCCCGAGGAACGGGTTTCAGCTATATTGCCACGTAATCGCGATACCACGCGAATATTTAGCGTATTACTCATAAGGCGCTGTCGACACGACACGTCCCGCATAAAATTCGCGTTAAGATCATTCACGGACCTCATATAATAATCTATCGATTGGCACTGCGACTTGTCGCAATGCTCTACAGTACTTTTTGAGATTAATTTATATTTCTATATCTTTCGCGTAACAATTTAATCTACCTAGTATCTCTACACCGTTTATTATTAATTAAACATACTCGATCACCCCCTTTTCGTTCATTCATAGTTACTAAAATCTATGCGTCTCTTTGAAAACTCGCGTACAGTGACATCTGTTGACACTTGACTTCTCTTTACAGTAAATACTATACAGCTACGAGATGGCGCTGCAAGCAAATTCCATTTGGACTTTGTTGTACAGATTCCTAGGCCGGTATTCTCGGTCGTTAGTTATTCTTAAGATCGTCTTAAGCATGCAGCATCCTCTACTAACCTCGTAGACTAGTAAAGGATGCAAAATGCTTAAGACCACAGACCAGGTATAGAATAGACCTTTCACTCTATTGTCTTCCGTGTCACTCGATTTTGGGGCTCAAGAGCCCCATTACCATTTCCGTGCCGCATCCAACCTTAACGGCTAAGCATGAAATAAGAGTGCAGCGCTATAAGCGGTAGGAATGGAAGTTATAATAGCGGTAAGAATTTACATACAGGGTGTCCCGATGTCAAATTAATACAGCATTTTTAAAAGGCAAATAAATTTCTTAATTTCTTTATTAATCAGCAACTCTACAGACTTATACAACGGAGAAGCATTGTACAACTTCGCTCACGACGTAACGAATCTCTGCTATCTTATAATTCCCTAATAAATTATTTGCGGACATGGGTTTATATAACTTTTCAACTTTTTCAATTGTTTTCAACCGTATGCCCGGGATATGTACTCTGTATACAGATATACACTTTCCTTTATCATTTTGAACCCTTCCTATAATAACTAATTAAAAAATGATTAATCAATTATGGTAATCTTATGATATGTGTCTCGTATCAAGCAGCAGAGTAGTGGTGGACCCATGCCTACATATACGCGTAACTCTACACAATCAAATCGTTCCGAAGTCTTTAACAATTTTTCCTGACCAAAGGGTTGCTTTCCTTCATATGGCTTCTTTCAAACATTATCCCTTTTCAACGTGCAGAGTACGTTGATGTAAAAAAAATTGGTAAATTTGTCGAAAAGCTACCTATTCACCGATTTCAATGACCTTCACATATGTTTTCAATGTCGTCATTCTCAATGACATTTCTCTTTAAACTTTTTAATTCTAGTGTTAAGTAAAGTTTTTGCGAATATTTCGTAATCCAAAGCCGACCGCCAAAAAGTTTAAAGGGAAATGTTGTTCAGAATGATGACTTTGACAACATATGTGAAGGTCATTGAAATCGGTGAGGAGTTTCGAGATGTTTACCAAAAAATTTAACATTAATTTTCAATGTTATAAACAATTTCGCGGACAATTTTTTTTACAAATGTCCACCGAACCAGAGGTGTAGATTCATCCCCCAAGAGCAACGACCAATAAATTTTCTACACACTGTGCAATGAATGTGGAAAATGAGTAGATAGGAGTCTTCTGTGGGAGCGAGTACTGTTAGAAAGAGTGACGTGTGACGTGATTTCGGTGTGACTGATTTTTGGGGTGTGTGATTGTGGCAAGAGTGAGGTGTCAGGCAGCGCGCAAACAATGGTTGAGGGCCTCAGCCTGAGGGGGTCGCGTCGCGGCAACAATAATCTGTATAGACCAGGGGTGTCGAACTTCCCCACTTCGAGAGCCGCACGAGTCAGGCCCCCGGTCAGCCGGTTCCCCCACTTATTTTTCTCCAGGCGTTGCACGACACACGGCAGGGAGAGAGTGCGGCACCCGGAGGAGAAATTCAGCAGAAGTAGGTGTGGAGGGGGCCGTTCTCCTACGGCTCTACGGAGCAGGCGAAGAGGAGAAGGAGCCACTGCGGCCCGCGAGCCGCTAGTTCGACACCCCTGGTATAGACGGTCATCAGGTAAGTGGTTGGGGAAAACCCAAGTGGTGTAAACGATACTCCTGCAGGTCAAGATACTAAATGTCATTTTCGCTTCTCCTTTTGGAACCATTTTAGCTTCCGACCTTTTGCCTGCTGTCTAACATCTAGACCAGGCCTTCCCAAGTATAGAGCTGTACGAGTACTTGAATATTCGGGTAGCTTGAAATCCGAACCAATCCGAGACTCGGTTTCCAAGCCGAGCCAGGTACCCGAAAGAACCGAGCGGCTCGGATAGAACCAAGTACTTGAATTTTTCCAAACGGCCCGAAAGAAATCGGGCAGCTTGAAAAGCAAGCGAGTGGGCCGTAAGAAGCCGGGTGGCTTGGAATGAAACGAGCGGTCTGCATGGTAAAAACGTGACACTAACGACGAATTACTGTATATAACATTGTTAGGATTAGGTTTAGGTTTAGGTTTAGGTTTAGGTTTAGGTTTAGGTTTCGGTTTAGGTTTAGGTTTAGGTTTAGGTTTAGGTTTAGGTTTAGGTTTAGGTTTAGGTTTAGGTTTAGGTTTAGGTTTAGGTTTAGGTTTAGGTTTAATTTTTAATATTAACCTAAACCTAAACCTAAACCTAAACCTAAACCTAAACCTAAACCTAAACCTAAACCTAAACCGAAACCTAAACCTAAACCTAAACCTAAACCTAAACCTAAACCTAATCCTAACAATGTTATATACAGTAATTCGTCGTTAGTGTCACGTTTTTACCATGCGTTATAATCACGCTCACTATCCCCACCATTTCATGGCATCCTTCAGTCGAGAGTGAGAGAATCCGATATATGCGAGACAGAACAAAAGAGACGACGCGAAGTTGTCGTCGGCACGAAATAGTATCCGCATCGCGTTAGTATCACGCTGCCAGCCCCGATCGTCGCATTACTGTATATTGTATAACATTGTTAGGTTTAGGTTTAGGTTTAGGTTTAGGTTTAGGTTTAGGTTTAGGTTTAGGTTTAGGTTAATATTAAAAATTAAACCTAAACCTAAACCTAAACCTAAACCTAAACCTAAACCTAAACCGAAACCTAAACCTAAACCTAAACCTAAACCTAAACCTAAACCTAAACCTAAACCTAATCCTAACAATGTTATATACAGTAATTCGTCGTTAGTGTCACGTTTTTACCATGCGTTATAATCACGCTCACTATCCCCACCATTTCATGGCATCCTTCAGTCGAGAGTGAGAGAATCCGATATATGCGAGACAGAACAAAAGAGACGACGCGAAGTTGTCGTCGGCACGAAATAGTATCCGCATCGCGTTAGTATCACGCTGCCAGCCCCGATCGTCGCATTACTGTATATTGTAATAACATTGTTAGGTTTAGGTTTAGGTTTAGGTTTAGGTTTCGGTTTAGGTTTCGGTTTAGGTTTAGGTTTAGGTTTAGGTTTAGGTTAATATTAAAAATTAAACCTAAACCTAAACCTAAACCTAAACCTAAACCTAAACCTAAACCTAAACCTAAACCGAAACCTAAACCTAAACCTAAACCTAATCCTAACAATGTTATATACAGTAATTCGTCGTTAGTGTCACGTTTTTACCATGCGTTATAATCACGCTCACTATCCCCACCATTTCATGGCATCCTTCAGTCGAGAGTGAGAGAATCCGATATATGCGAGACGACGCGAAGTTGTCGTCGGCACGAAATAGTATCCGCATCGCGTTAGTATCACGCTGCCAGCCCCGATCGTCGTGATTCTAACGAGGCATTACTGTAATCGTTCAATTGGTTTATTACACACGCCTCACATAGCATGTTTATATTTTCAAGAGTAAAAAAACGCTCTTTCACGTTCGTATTTATTGTTTTACTGTATTATTTCCGCATTCAACGGCTGGCTATCCGAAATGAACTGAGCATAGCTTCGAATATGTTTCATAATCAAAGTAATAGGATGGACAATTTTGAATATCTCAGAAACAATAAGTTTTAGGATTAATGCACTTTAGTACTTTCATACTCAGAATTCGCTATTCTATTGAATTTGACGATAAAAAATTTGACAGTCCATTTGAAAAAATAAAATTGGCCTCACATCCAATCTATCCCTGTAAATAAACTAGTTTCACCGTGTTTTGTGTTTCTTACAACGAGACAACTTCTATAAATAATATTTTCGCTTATTACTTGAAATAATAGATATTTAAGGGAAACCGAGTTAGTGGGACACCCTGTATAACACAGCTTCTATACTTTTCTCGGTGATACCGGCAGCTTTACCTGTGTCAATGCTAGAAATACATTATGTTTGCCGCACCCACCGCTCAAAAATCCGAGAGGGCGCTCGAAAACCAGTGGTTGTTTCAGAATATCGGTACTTCAGAACGGTGACACCGAAGACAAAAGAGTGAAAGGTCTATTCTATACCTGGTCTGTGTTAAGACGATCTTAAGTCTTAAGCAACGATTGAGAATACCGCCCCTAGAGTGTAACACAGACAAGGTAGAGCACAGACGAGGTATAGGATAGAACTATCAACCAATGCATTTTTCTGTCACCGGTTTGGGGGGTTCTAGGACCCCCTTACCATTTTAGTGTCGCATGCAACGTTACCGGTAAAGTCTGGAAACAGATTGTAACGCTACGCATGCTAGGAATTAAAATTCAACACGTGTAAAACTAGGGCCGGTATTCATAGTCGCTACTTATTCTTAAGCAAATGCTTAAGCATGCGGCATCTTCTACTGACCTAATAGCTAGTAAAGGATGCCGAATGCTTAAGCATTTGCTGAAGAATAAGTAGCGACTATGAATACCGGCCTAGGTCATTTGAAACCCGCGAGTTACAAATGATTCTGTTAGAGTAACAATTTAAAGATCGTTTTATAAACGTATTCCGTGCAACAACAGAGAAAGAAGGATCACAACAAAACAAGAACACATACGCCTTTTAACCTTGCTATCCTATTCAAGTTCATTAAACGCAAAACAAATTATTTTAACATAAGAATTTATATAAACAACAGCATTATTTGTGGAAGACATGCTTTCATGATGTAACATGGAATACCTGAATGTCAAGAAATTGTCAGTTGGTATATTTCAATAAGGTGCTGAAGCAAAGAGGATTTTAAAAATTGTCAAAAACGCATCAGTTCCAGTATCTCGCTGAAATATTCCAACTTGCACTTATTCTTCTATCAGAACGACTTCTTCTATCCAACTTGCACTTATTCTTCTATCATAAAGTTACATATTTTATTCTTATATTCTATCACAGTATCGTAAGTTAGAGAAATTCTTATATCCGACTAAGTAGAGTATTTGACAATCGCAGCCATTGGCTCGGTTCTCACCGATTACCAGATCTCACCACGAGGAGGTTGCTGCGCTTGGAGACCTGTAGAGAGATAGATGGAATCAAAGTCCCATCGATCTCCCTGTACATGAAAACCTTAGCCTATTAACCCAAACAAATGGATGGAAAGAAAGTTCCATCCTACGAAAGTGCAACAAAGCTAATGATTCAGTGACTACTTGGCAATTTTACATGGGGCCTTAAATACTTAATGCTATAATAATTTAGCCTAGGTTTCCTTACGTGTCTTCTGTCACTATCACTTTTCACTATCACTTTTCTCAATCACTTTTCACTAGTTTCTTTCAAAAGATTTTACTTTAAAGTCTATAGGGTTCATATGTGTGTACACGCTGCGAGGTATAGTATAGAGGTAGCTCTAATTTGAAAAAAGAGCAGCAAATTAAAAAATTTACAAAATTTATAACTAATTGTGAGAAAAAAATGATGAAATCATATAAACCTATTAAACAAACAGAGGATCAAAGCTAAAAAATCGTTTAAAAAGTACGCAAAAAAAGAATACAAGAATATGAACCGCGCTCATGATGAAGACCATTATGAAATATGGCACTTACAAAATTTATAACTAATTATGAAAAAAGTAATAAAATCCCCCCGCCCCCCATAAACTTGACTCATGTCTAAAAGAAGCTAATTCCCTATAATTCGCGAAAAACATTAAAAACGGAATTGGCGGGCGTTGTATAAGAAAAAAACTATAAAGTCGACTTAAAACAAAATGTTTCATATTCTCCGCATCTCTCTTACAGCGTATTCGGACGGTCGCAATGGTGCGCATTGGGTGCGAATTTTCGCCAATGGGAAGCGAAAAAGTTCGCATTCAGTGGGCACTAGTGCAGGTTGCCGAATGTGCTATTAATCTATTACCGACTTCGATTCGTTTAAATCAGTCTCTACCAAGTTTTTATTATTTTCCATCATAAAACGATTTTCATACGACATTTTTAATAGAAGATGTCTCTCTTATAAAAGTTTTTGTGTCAACTACAGACATCGCCCGCAAATTCCTTGAAAATCTGAGCACTGAATTGATTTGTGGCCAATAAAGGAATGTCAAGTATAAAAAGTGACAGAGGAATCAATGTTCGAACGGAGAACGAGAATACAATTGGAATTAGCAAAGTTGATTTCACAATCTTTGCGTGAGAACGTTTTGAATGTTTGTCGCGGATTAAAGGTACAATTGGAATTAGCAAAGATGATTTCACAATCTTTGCGTGTGAACTTTTTTCGTGAATTAAACGGAATTAGCTTCTTTCATACATGAGTCATGTTTATGGGGGGGATTTCAATTATATCACATTCCTTACTCTCGGAATGGACTCGGTGAGTCATGCATTTTGTAAGATGCATATCCTACCAAACTACACTGCGTGCAATTAGGTAGGATGCTTACCCTTCCAAAATGCACGCACAAAGATTACTACCCAGATATACAAGATACTTGTGTCTATTATCGCATGCAAGTACAGAATATGACTCACCGGTCGGCGAATCTGGTCCATCCTGTCATCCTGTCATCCTCGCTGGCTCCCAGCTAGCGTGTACCTAGGCTCTCGCTAGGGCCTATGGTGCAGGTCCTCTCTAAGGCCCATGCTTCGGGCCCTCTCTAGGGCCTATGGCAGGCCCTCTCTAGGGCCCCTTTTGGGCCCTCTTTAGAGCCCACGCGCTAGGCCCTCTCTAGGGCCCGTGTCTTGGGCCTTCTCCAGGGCCCACGAGCTAGGCCCTGTCTAAGCTGAAAATTGAAGCTAAGCGAAAATTTGACTCTACTTTCGCGATAAAAAAGCAATTAGAGCACCGGTGCTCTGGACGAGGTTTGTATGCGCAAAAAATTGGATCTACTTTCGCGAAGAAAATTCAACTGGAGCTGCGGTGCTCTGAACAAATCTTACATACGCAAAAATTTGACTCCAAATTCGCGGTAATACTCTAAGTAAGAGCCGCGGGGTCATCAAAATATGTAGATGGACGCGAAAAAACCGGGGACTCTACAATCGCATTACGCGCGACCACAAAGGATCTTGCTCGATCGCAAGATTGCTAGGAAGTCTGGTTCCACATGGAACCTTTTCAAATTTTTCGCGGTGACTCTACTCGACTCGAGCGATTCCATTATTTTACGAATTATTAATCGGAATTGTAAAAATCGCGAGCAACTGTTGTATTGATTTAATTTTCTGATTTTAAAACAGACACATGCATGTCACTATCTACTATACTACTTCTACTAGTACCTTGTATGGTCAGCTCATGGAATTCTGCTCTTTCCAACACATGCGCAGGGGTTAGGGACCGATTTCATATAATTAGCATTCGTTTTAAGAACATTTCTGCAATATTTCGTAAATATGGTTTAGAAAAGAGCCACGTCATGAGGCTACTGCCTAGACGCCCTAGACCATATTCGCGAAATATTGCATAAGTGTTCTCGAAACGAATACCGACCATGTGAAATGGGCCCCTGCATGTCGCGCATTTGTGTTGGAACGGCCAGAATCTAAAGAGCTGGCTACGCTACGTTTTCTACAGAAACCATTATGTTCTATTGCATGCACCCACATTCAAAGAGTTATAAAGTGACTCACCGTTCGCTGTCATCAAGAGTACTGCATCTCTGCAAACTCGTAACCCCTGACCGGCAACCCTGAGACCAGCAGCCCTCTGACCAGCACCCCTCAGCTCAGCACCCCTTTAGCCCTCAGCCCAGCAGCTCCAGTTGGACTCGTGCATGACTCTACTTTCGCGGTGAAAAGGCTATTAGAGCACCGGAGCTCTCGACTAATTTTACTTGCGCAAAAACACTGACTCTACGATCGCATTACGAGCGATCACAAAAACTATTACTGAAACAGACAATTTGTATTTAAACAAGTTCCAAAAAATTTGCTTTAATTTCCAGGCAGCCGCATGGAGCGCCACGCAATTCGGACATTCAGAAAAATTTCGAGCAGCCACATTGGGCGCTTAATGATTTTAAAGATTGATAGAAAAAAGGAGTGCCCCTTTGGGCGCTTAATACTTTTCAATTGTAATGAGAAAAGAAAGGGTAGCCTCTATGGACGCTTAACGATTCTCAAGACTGATAGAAACAAGCAGTGGCACCTTTGAGCGTTTAATACTTTTCAATTTTAATGAAAAAGAAAAGAAAACGGCAGCCACTATGGGCGCCTAGTAACAAGACGGAAAAAAGCAGCCTCTTTGGGCGCATATTAATTCCGAATTGTAAGGTGAAAACAGCAGCCTCGTCGGGCGCTAATGGCATGCAATGCCAAAAAAATATTCCAATTCTACTCTACAATGTTAGTAAAGCTTAACCCAGATCTAATTCCACCCTGAGGCCGCCAACGAAATTCTGAGTAAATCTCCTTAGAGTAGTATTACCGCGAATTTGGAGTCAAATTTCTACGTATCTACGGTGCAGGGTGAAGCTAATCGTAAGAGAAAGCAAAAGCAAATACAAAAGGTGTCACTCTCGACAAGCAAGCGCACCTCTACCCTTAAATTTAGCCTATCGCACTCTTTACAATGGGCCTCGGTGGCATAATCTATTGCAAATATGCACTTGCGTAATCTCGAGGGATATGCGAAAGCTAAGAATCTCCCAATTGAGATTGCAAAGGAGACAAAACGACCGAAAGGACCGAAAGATGCGACGCGAACATTCACCGTCGATGCACCGAATTTTCGAATCGAAATTAGAGATCGAAGGCGAATTGTAGGTATTTCTACAAGAGTGCATTTGACACTCTTATATTTAAAAAGAACGAGGTGGAACGCAGAAGCTTATCGTTCGAAGTACGCAAGTGCATTTTTGAATAGATGTCCAGACCGAACCAAGCTCACCGAATAAATTGGTTTGGCTCGATCTGGACGCTTAAACTAGATCGTAGGCTTTAGCTTGATTCCGTTTCGCAAGTCGCAATGCTCGGGAAACGTTACCAAGGAGCCGAGCACACCAGCGTGGAGGTACCTACGAAAGTGACCCATTTCTACGAAATATTTCTGGTCCACATTCGACCAATGCTTTGTGCATTTTTGAAAATTTGGAAAAATTTTACGACTAAAGTTCTTAAACTAAAACTTATTGCTAGGCTGGTTTAAATATTTTAAGGAGTGAGAAAAATAGCACAGTGACCAAGTAGTACCAATAGCATCTGTCACTCTAAGTTATTTATATTTATATGAGAAAGAGCTTCAAGTTATATAGTTGAAAATCCTTAAGAAATGAATGCTTTCCATTCTCGTTTTATTAAGAGAATCTAATGACTCGAATGTAATTACACTTGAGAAGTGTGACTCGTATTCAAAGCATCAAGCTTTGATTATAAAATTCAAGAAAGATAATTTGGAATATTTAAAACGCGATATTTGAATTTTGACGTCGAATTTGAAATTTATTTATTGCTTTCGTCTGTATTAAACATTTGGAAGCACGCGCGTTAATGTTACTGTTCACGAGAACTAAATACGTATTCGTGATCACTGTGCTCGCTCCAGCAATCATTCGTTCAATTGCATGCAGAAAAATTGAGAAAATTAAAATGTACCACTCACCCATCAAAGAACACAGTCAGACTGCTACCCATGCAGACAGGAAGCTTCTTCAGCAGGTTCACAGACCAAGCTCAGTAGTACCGAATAGAATGTATCACACACAAAAATGTCACTTTAATTTCACGATCAAAAAGCAATTTGAGCACCGGTGGTGAGTCTTAACTAGTTCAAGATGCGTAAAAATACTGACTCCACACTCGCGTTGACAATACTAAAACGCACAGTCATCTCATGTTTTTAAATACAAAGCACTGCAAGTTTTTAAATGTATCGAAGCAGTGCGTCAAGAAGTCTCCTAGATACTGAGTGAAATGCAGTAGAATCTTGTTAAGCGACCTCCCACATGGTCCAGTAATCGATGAAATTAATTTAGGAATCGATATATCACGAAATAATATGCTCGCACGTTCACTGAGTTCCGATCACTCTCGCGTGTAAAGTTGAACTGGCAGGTGTTATCGTTCGGCGATGGAGCGCGACTTTGGCAGAGGTCGGTGTCGTTCTCTCTCGCTCCAACGACTCCCAGTTAAGGGGTCATATATATATATATATATATATATACGTTCCTCGGCGCAGAAACGTGGTCAATGTTTGGTAGTAATTTAGGGATAAAGTATAAGCCCGATTCGTTTAATTCTTTCTGTGTTTTATAGGTATACGTTTATAGATTATAAAACATGTATGAGAATTGGAAAATTTTTAAAAATGTGGCGTTCGTGGGCAGTGGCGTAGAACATGCTTTCTGGCGCCGCCCAAAACGGATGGGCATGATTCAGTCCCTACGAGTGGTCCGAAACAAAAATCACCGATTTTTTAACAATTTTGGGGATCATAGTTATCGGGTGACGTCGCCATTTTTCGAAAAAAAATTGCGAAAATGGTTATACTTTGAAGAAAAGGATCGTGATTTTCGCTATAAAAGTCGTACGTTTTTGCTTGTTATTAAAAAATAGTTGAATTTAATTGAAAAATCTCAACCTCACCCGATAACGAATCTTATGTAGAATATAAAATAAAATAAAATAAAATATAAATAAACTCAAGACATTTGGACCAATTTTAAGAAAGTTATGCTATTTTAATGAGCGTCAATTTATTTTCCGACGCGACTGTATGCAAACTGCACTTTCCGTATGTCTTCCAATACTGAGGACCCATGATAGTTCCCGAGAAAAGTGTTTTGCTCGGGAAGTCTTCTAGGTACTGGGTATATCTCAGTGGAATTCTCTTAAAGGGCCTCTTACATGGTCCAGTAACCGATGAAATTGATGCACGAATTGAGAAGTCACGAAATAATATGCACTATGACATGCACACATTTCACTGAACACTGAACCGATGAATTTCTCAGGGCTAGGCAAAATTTTATTTCGCAATGCGGGTTTGAAAAGTAACTCGACTTGCATTGCATCATGCAACATTCTGCGAGGCTTTCAAGAATTAGATTTTACTGTAAATTTCAATATCGGCAGTAAACTAATACTCGGGGCAAATAGAATCCAATTATTATTACTTTACTAGAAAGCGTGGTCACACCTTGTCGGGTTCTTCCCTGCCTTTCGACTCGTAATAGCGGCTTCTTAGGAAATGTCCAAAAAACGGAAATATTCATAAATAAAAAATGAAAACGCTGCTTTTCGGGACGTGCGTGGTCACACCTTGTAGAGTAAATTTCAATGTCGGCGATAAACTAATGCTCGGGGCAAATAGAATCCAATTATTATTACTTCACTGGAATGATTAAACAGTGCATTAGTAACTTGCGGGAATATCAGTAGCAGCGTGAATTTATAATACTTTTCGGCGTACGATACGTGAAAGAGTTCTACTGCACGCAAAGTACTAATAAATAATGTCATCTTGTAATTTATAGCTTACACGGGATTTGAAGAAATACCATTTTTGCGCACCATAATGTCTTGATCCGCGAAATGGATTTTCGCAGAGAAATCCGCGTGAGTCGTTGACTGGCCGAGTCAAAGAATATAGCGTAGAAAAATCCTGCCTTCAAACAAGTTACACGTATACAAGCACGCAGACACTTTTCAGCATTTCAACACATTTCAGAGTAGTTGGCAAGTTGGACGCTGTTCGTGAGCAGATGTCACTACATTAAGTCCTCAAAATATGGGTCGGTAACACAGTTTGGGTGGCGACACGAACATCCATAAGGTGATACATCTATCCTATACCTCGTCTGAGATATTACGAATCTTTTCGTACAACCGGTACTGTAGTTCCGTGACCCAAACATCCGTAGACTGCTACCTACATTCTCTATTTTGTCTATGGTGCGACACATTTCTAGTGAGAATTTTAACTCAGGCCATTTGTCACTCGATGCCAACACCATTTCTTACTTCATTAATCGAACAAGACTTTTATCATATCGTACAGCGAATCATTCGAACAGAATATAGTAAAACGTGTCCTCCCATTTAGCTTGCGTCAGCATCTACGATCAACCTGTTTATTAGAGACGAGCCTTAAACGAATAGTACCAATCTTCGATAAAAAGTTACTAGTGTTTCGTAGTTCTAGTGACGGGTTTTCCTTGCAGAGATTACTCTGCCCATAAACGTGGAACAGGAGGGGCCACGTGACTGGGAAAGCGACCAATCAGCTGTTTAACTTTGTCGTGCCGCCAAGCTCGTCTATTCCGTACTGTGCACGCGGAAGCTAGAAATCCGTGCGACAATTTAGCAAACAGGCGAGCGTTCCGTGCAAATGCTTGATACGGTAGAACAAAGATACGGCTGACTCTCGTTACCGCGCGTGTATCAAGACGTTCCATCGTCTCTGTATCGTTGAATTCTCATCTCAAATGGTTCTATATCATAGTCGCCATTTTGGTGATAGACCGAGCCAAGATTAGCGAGTGTACCTATGATCTTTTTATTTTCACTCGGCATTCGGTCGATCGTCGTGATCGTCGGTGACGCCGGGACGGAATTCTAACCTCGAGGATGACGCAACAAAACAAAACGATGAACTTTCTCATACATGACGCGAACGGTGAGTATGCCGAGTGCGCGCCAATTATCAGCATGCCTCGCTTCCGCGGTAATGCCACGATTTTCTCTCGTGCTCGTTAACATCCCATCCTCCCGTCGCTCCGACTCCACCTTCTCGGTCGTCCTTAATATTTCTATCGTTCCCCGTTCGATTCCTGCCCGCCGCGGGCCCCCGTTGCCTCTTTTTCCGCCTCACGTTCGTCGCGAACCTGCACCGCGTTTCTCCGCTAAATTCCTCTGTCGCATTCGGTAGAGTGTGTTTCCACCTCACCCACCGCTATCAGGCAGACAAGGACAATCCCCTCTTTCATTCTCGCACCCGGTTTTGCTTGGGAAATTATGTTCTTGCTCGTTTTCAGTGTCCAGCCGAAGGGATCACTTTTACTTTCCAATGCTTTCATTCAAATGTAAAGATCTTCAACAGTTTGAACAGTCCATTTATGCAAACTATAGTAGCTTAGAGGATTGATCTACTTAATGCACAAATATTCCACGCATACTTTGACGGATATTCGCAGAGAATCAGTAAATTCTCTCACAGCTTTTGGAGTGCTTGAGACTGAGATATTGTAACCTATAAAAGCTTCATCTTGCAGAGATTTTTTGTATGGATCACGCTTCGTCGTATATCGATTATTAAGCGTCGCCTTCTTTGCGGGATTCGGTGCTGTCGGAATAAAAAACACGGCGGGCCCTTTCCTTATTCTTCAATGTCGTATCTGCCTTCCTAAGTGTTCAGGCATTGAAAGAGAATTTACAACAATTTCAGGTCATCCACAAGTGATCAAGGTAGTACAGAGTACGGCTAATAAGGCATTGGGCGGCATTGTCAGTACAACAAATGCGGGTGGCCTTAAGGTCTTCAAGACTCCGAGCCAAGAATCTCAGGTACAATGGTCGAATATCCCTTGGCCTTTATTTCCTTATTGCCCGGAACGTGTATAGAGGTGTTTCTGTTGTTTTGTACTTTGATGAACAAGTTGCATGGGATATGTTTCTCTTCTCCAGGTTTTGTCATCTAACGCACAAGTTCTTAGAACTATTAGTTTGCAAAGTCCTTCAACTCCTGGCCAGAGTGAGTAACTTTCTATATGCTATTCAGATTTTTATTATTCGTCCGTTCGAAGAGAAAATATGAGTCGAATTTCTTGTGATTATTCCAGGACTGGTTACGATACCTTTGCAGAATACAAAGCTAGCGACGAGCAAAGCCGGCGAACCTGTACTGACCAAGACTATACAGTTGACATCTGCGCAAATGGTAGGTCTAGCCGTGGGTAAATCCAACGGATCGTTTTTTCTATTTGAGAGGTTCCAGAGTGATTGATCGATATATATTTGCTCCTCTGCGTAGAGCGATATAAAACAGGCAATAGTATCTCAGCAACAGCAGCAGCAGCAGCAACAGTCCAGTAACCAACAGCTTGTTAAAGATGCGAGTGGAAAAACGTACATCAGCCCGATATTGGATCACAGTGGTTCTAGGAAAAGACAAGATGTCGACGGCGGCGACTTTGTACCAGAGTAATAACGCATTATCTTTGTACACGTATCGCGTGTTTCCCTTCTTTTAATCGAGTTCGATCGAACCCTTCTTTCGCGTGCACAACAATTGTTTGATGTATCGTTTAGTCCGCGCCAATCGATTAGTGCGCCAAATCAACTTGACTCGGGTATTTGTTAAACTGAATTCGGTGTTTTCGATGTGTAGCAAACGAAGAAAAACGGAAAAGGTCGGCAAGGGATTGCGTCATTTTTCGATGAAAGTCTGTGAGAAAGTGAAAAAGAAGGGAACGACATCGTACAACGAAGTTGCTGACGAGCTTGTTGGAGAGTTCACTAATCCCGCTCACATAAATTCCCTAACAGATCAGGTATATAACATCTCTCTCTTCCGCAGTAAGAATAAAGAATGAAGGACGAATACACAAGTTACTGCTTCTCCTCCGTAGCAATATGATCAGAAGAACATTAGAAGACGCGTTTACGATGCGTTGAATGTCTTAATGGCGATGAATATTATTTCAAAAGAGAAAAAGGAAATCAGGTGGCTAGGCTTGCCGACCAACTCTCTTCAAGAATGCGTGGCACTCGAGAAGGATAAGAAGAAGAAAATCGAGAGGATCAAAGCGAAAACGCAACAATTACACCAGCTGATCCTTTCGCATATCTCTTTCAAAAACCTGGTGGAGCGTAATCGTGCCAATGAGAGTCTGCGCGGCCCACCGAAACCAAATTCTGCCATACAGCTGCCATTCCTCATTGTGAATACTAGCAAAAAGACTGTCATAGATTGCAGCATTTCGAATGACAAGTACGATACTCCTTTGTCAGAAGCAACTGTATAATCAATACTTAAATTCCTTCAATCGACTACTATTATAATCGTGTTTGTTGCAGAACCGAGTACCTGTTCAATTTTAACGATAAGTTCGAAATTCACGATGACATTGAAGTTCTAAAACAAATGGGTTTAGCTTTCGGTAAACTATGCAGCTTCCACTTTTTCTTTTTTATTTAAATTTCTCGTATTGCTTAACTAATTAAAGATAATTATTTCGATCAGGTCTAGAGAAGGGAGAGTGCACTGAGGAAAATTTGCGAAAGGCCAAATTGATGGTTCCGAAATCTCTGGAGAAATATGTGGAGCGTATGTATCATTGTTGTAGCGTATGAAAATTATGAAACCGTTATTTATTCGATTACGTTTTACGATACTTAGAACTGGCATCCGGCGATTTGGAGAAATTCATCCCAGTGACCATTCCCGGGCCAAGTACTTCGATGGAAGACTTGGACACGAAATTAGAAGGCTCTCGACCTCCTTCATCTTCTCACACTTCCCTTTCGGAAGATGTTCTGTCGCCTCCGTCGCAATATTACTCCGAGGAGGAGGACGAGGAGGAGGAAAGTGATCAAGACGACCAAGCCGATAGCGATCTCGAAGTTAACTAGCACTCCGAACGATCTTCTCGGGGCTGGACTCAGGGTTCGTATATCTCTGGAAATTCTACCGTGAAATTGAACCTACCGTTCGTTTACCACGTTCCCCGATGGGCGAAATGGGAACCAACGCTCGAGAATTCAGATATTCTTATTCCTCAGGATATTCGTCACTGTTAGCAGCGTATTCGACATGGTCGTCATCGATATCACTCTCAAGAACGTCGTACTCGCGCGCAATCAAGGCGCGGACGAGTAACGGTAATCGGGGACCTCTTGCAAACAGAGGCCCGTTGCCGCCGTTGATAAAAGTCTGTTAATGCGAGATGAGAATGGTCAAAGGATGAATTGAATGTCGATTGGGGCCAAGGAGGAAAACAAAAAAAATGCAAGAAACAAATCGCGTAGAAATAAAAAGAGAAACTTGAGAAGCTTCGGGACGTCACTCGTCTGAACGAAATGGGAGGGGGGGGGACACTCTCGATGCATGGCGATCGACAGGATCCACGATTAATGCGGCGCGACTGAAAACCGAGGGTGCTATTTTAATTGTGCATCATCTTAACAGGTTTATATGACTAGCATCTATGTATTGTAAATTATAATCTTTACAATGATATCGATATTAATGTGTACGAGACATTATGACCAGTACTCATTTTCTTATGGCACGTTTATAATTAATATTGCCCGAGCTAACGTACCGAGATAAATGGTATCCTGGATACGGGCACACGTCTGATTCAATTTCGAAGTAAAAAAAAAAAAATAAATTGTAATAATGTTAACGTATTGTGTATACCAATTTCTCTTCCTTTATACGTTTAACTGCTTTCTCACTTAATAGTGGCTTTTCACTTGTTTCGAGTTTCAATTATAATCGATTACAAATCTTTAATTGATAAGTGCACAATATTATTAATTTGAATTTTTTATAGATATTTGTATAAATATATTATTACGACATACATTACGCATTATATTAAGTGAAAGTTTATTATTGTTACCCAAGCATTTCGAATAAAAGATGGTGATAGATTTGTATTAATAAATTACTCTACGTGACTCGGTGAGTTTGCTTATGTACATGGAAAACATTTTATATCTTGTATATTTACAGCAGCTAATTTATTGCCCCCGACATTCTGGGTGAAATGTAGATTTTTCAGTGATCTATATTTCTAATAGCACTATCGCCGATGTTAATACTTCGCGGCATCTTAATTGAGGTCGTCGTCGTCGTACAGATCCTCGAAATCTGAAAGCAAGAAAATGCATCAGCATTGTTACCTGCAAATACGAGGTTGCGGTAACAATCGGGTTGTTAAAACAATCGAATACCATTGAAGAAGTCCGCGTGCACTGCTTTCTCACTTGCGGTAAGATCGACTAGTAAACGACTGCCTCCAGCCTAGAATAATTTATTCTTCTATTCAACAATTCGTTAACAATAGTGCAGTGAGCTTTGCCAATGTATAATTGAGACCTAATAAATAATAATCTACATCTAGCGCAATGCTTTTAATATAAACATAACCTCAATACAACATTTGCGATTACCTCTTCGAGCTCGATGTAAGACCCAGCGCCTTCGGGGAACATTTCATCGGCCACCAAAGTCGGCTTCATCTTGTTTCAAATTCTAATTCAACAAACACTTTCTAAATGTCTACTTGGACCGCTTCTGTTTTGACAGAACAACACGCGCCAACAATTTTTGTATACTGTTTGTTGTATACGTCGATCTGACCACTGAAAATGTGAAATGCTACATCAGCGCCATCTGGTAGGAAGCATTCGAACACGTTGGCGCGCAAATAACCGGGAACTTTGAATTTGAATGAAATTGAAAGTCGCAGAATGCGAACGATGTAGAACCAACGTGAATAATTAAATCTCCTTATCGAAGGGGTTAAGAGTAGTGGTTGCACGCGAAGGAATTGAACGACATTCTGTTCTCTCTTTTTTTTTTAAAAAACTGTAATTATTATTAATCGTAATAATATGATTATTGACAATGACGCGGCTATGTGCACATTAAAACACCTTAATCCGTATCTTACAAGACCAGCTTTTCTTTTACATTATATACAGTAGCTAAATATTGTATTATTTCACTTTGCAATATAATAAAACTATTTATATATTTATATATTTATATATGTGTCTCACGTATGTGTCTGGGTTCGTCGTAAGCGTCCGCGCGCGTCACGCGTATGCGCGGGCGCGTACAACGACGGTTTATGACAAGTTCATCGTTAATCGAGTTCCCTATGCTTAGCGTAAGTAAGAAACGATTCGAAATAAAACGATTCCGCTTGGCTCTCCCATTTTTTTTTCTCTCTCTCTCTCGCCTTCTCCATTTCTGTACAAACGTAAATAGGCTCCGCTAAGGCTCCGCTTGTCGCCAACGAATTCTGTCCCCGGCTCCCAGGATGCGCAACGTTAACTCCCCTCCCCCCCCCCCCCCCGCCCCTCAGAATTCAGGATGCTACCTATCATTAATAATATATTAACACCTCCTTTCGATCCTAGAACCAGTCGACTCGATTCCGGCAGGATCGACAGAAATCACGATTCGATTACTTCTGACGTTGGGCCTTGGCGATCTACTATTTACAAATTGATCGAAATGAACCCCTTTCCCCCGATGCCGCGCGCTTCCGAGCCCGCCAACACGCCGCTGACTCGTTTGTAAAATCAGTTTATATAAATAACACAAATATATGTATAAAAAGAAAACAAAAGAGGAGTTGCGTACTTTCCGGTCTCGCGGTAAGTTCCGACCTAACGCCATTCGGACGTAATTTGAACCAGAGATGATCTGCGCGATCCTTGTATTCTCTCGAAATGATTATACGTAGAAAGAGATTCTTGAGCTAAAAGTAGAGGAGCTTTAAACGTTTCCGCGAGTGTACAATGTAAAATAATAAGCAAAAAAAAAAACGCACAGTATATATACATATAAAGATATATATATGTATAGATAGAAAAACCTAGGTATTTGCAGCATTATTGCACCGTCATTTTCTACACAGTTTATTACAACTCATAAATACGCTTTTTCTTATATTGGACCTTTATCTTTCTTCTCTCATATACCGAACATCGTAAAAAGATTTGTCACTGTGATACGAGAACGAGATCGTTAAAGAGATAGAACACTTTAAAAAAAAAAATCTACAAGAAACACATTTTAACTTTTGCACTGTTTTCATAGATCACAATTCCATTATTACACGAGAGCGGGGATCTCATTAAATGATGTCCCTTTTATAAAATCAATAAATAGCGAGCAACAAGATTTAAAAGTGACGCGACGGTCACGGGACGTTTCGTAAACGTTAAGGGAAACGTTTCGTTAGTTCCACTTACACGGACGTTCATTCGGATCTGTCCGCTGTTATAGGTAGTCGTATAAAAAAAAAAAGAAGATGAATCCTCGACACTGATCGTCAGATAATTTAAAAGAATACTTACAGAGCAATGATTAAAAACGAAAAGTAAATCAAGAGTTTACCATACTGTTAGCTCAGGAATCATTCGTGTGTCGGATACAGTGTTTCTAAATCACGTATACAGGATCGGGTACCCGAGTGCGCTCGTTACGTTCGAGCTTAGAAGAAAGTGACGGGAAGAAGAGCTGCCGAATTCTTTCTCCGAGGATCATCGTTCCCGTGTCAAGGCCATTAGCGTTTCTTCGAATGAACGCGCGAGAAACATCTTGATATGGGATGGATTAAAATCTAATGGCTATTCAAAAAGGGCAGTCATATGTAAAGAAGAAACAATTAGACGACCTTGAGACTTTGGAAACGACGATCTCCAGAGAAATCATCTCGGTGATCGTCAATCCTCCCTTTCAGCATTCATCCGCGCGCACTTTCTCGTAACTTCAAGCGCGCTGGAAATTATTCGGGTGTACACACCTTTGCGGCTACCCCGGAGCCTGTACACGCGAAAGAACCTCTGCACGCATATAAATATGTATTAAGAAAAGAATAACATTAAATGATAGAGAACTACAAATACGCAAAGTCATCGTTAATACGAAAATAATCCTTCTCTGAGACAGGCATTACATACTCTTTCAAAGTGGCATACGATACTCGATTCGAATTTTCAACAGCGATTGGATTCGAGCGTCAAGTTCGATGGGAAACAATAGAATAGAAGAACAGATAATTTGCCGGTGGTGCGGATGAACGATAATAAGTACGCAACAGCGGACGTAATGAGATTTGCTGACTGGATCTAGGGTGAAAGTACACGCCGGTCCGCGCAGAGAAATTCCGTACCCCGAATTCCGAGGTGAAATTAGCTTCACGCGTGATCTTCCTTTCCGTCGCGGAGCAAAGGAGGAGGCGGAGGTTCGGGTGTCGCGCTCCAATAATGGAGGATTCCTTTTCCCTCGCCCGCTGGCGTCACAGCGGAGCTTCAACGAGGACGAATATTTCCAATACACAACAACATTCCGAATCGGATATGGACGATGTCACGATTAGTAATTATATCTCTCTTCTCATATAGTCCTTAACTTTGAACGTCCAAGAGGGATACGAATCCCCCATATTAATATTAATTACGCAGCCGTCCCGGAGGAGGGATCATGTATAATGTACTTCAAACGATTCGACGCGAGATATGAGAAGACTTTTACCTTCATTGGTCAAAGTAAAAGCGTAAAAACCCCGAGGAGGGCGAACGAGCTATATGATCTATAAGCTATCGTAATTAAAAAAAAAAAAAAACCACCTCAATTCTCTATTACAACTTATTTACACTAAATAAGAATAAATTATTAACATTGTACTCGATGTAAAATATACTTTATATATATATCTTTCTCTCCTGCTCTCTCTCTCTCTTTCTATATATATATATAAAAAGACGACATTAAGAGATACTATATATATATATATATGTATAAATGTATGTATATATATATATAATATCAAATGAATCGTATTAAACGATGAAGAATGCGTGCGTTTACGGTTTTTACGGATTTCCTTTGACACGTTATTACAATAATGAATAATACGTTTGGCGTATTTCTCCTGCGTAGGGACGACTGCGTAATCGACGGACGATTTTTATTGCGACACAGACTATACGATTGATTTAATGCAACGAGATGGGGGAATGGGGTGGGGCGGAGGGGGGACGCGCGTGAAGAGCTGCTACACAGCCGGATTGTCCTCGTGACGGTAGTATTAACTTTACATTTTCGGATTTCTCCGCCCGAACGTTTACCGCTTCTTTGACACGCTTCTAACATCTCTAACGTGCTCGTTCTCGTGGGAAATATTCGAGCGATCTCAGCGGTTTTCTCTTGGGAGGGAGGGGGGATACCGAATGTTTCTGCGCGGCCCAGGATTTGCCTGGAAGATCGGACCGCGTGGTAAAACACAGCCATCACGTAAGCTTCGCACTGATTACAAAAGTTCTCTCGCACGCGTTCTCACATGTACTCGCTCTCACTCGCTCGATATCACTCTCGTCCTCGCGCATATTCACACGGCCACACGCACACAATCTCTCACTCTCTCTCTCTCTCTTTCTCTGTCTCATCGACTTAAACTAAATACAATCGTAGATTACAAGTATGTACAATTAACTAGTGTTTTCTTACCGCGAAGGTGGTGACGAGGCCGTGTACGAAGCTGTTCAGGAGAACCACAAATACCGTCTTTTTGATCTACATCTCTCCCGTTTCACGGGCACGTGTATTACGCACGTATTCACGAGCAGGGACGAAACGAAATAAAGAGTTTCACGACGCCGGGTTTCGTCAGGATTTCTACGTTGGGATTCCCCCGGGATCTTCTTCGTCAACGGCCTCGAGACTGCGCTCCGTCCGTTCTTTCGCGCAGGAAAGAACATAGACATTTTCGTCGTCGCCGCCGCCGCGAAATGGCACGCCCGTTTCATCTCTCGAGTATTGTGTTAAGAATAAAACCGGATTTCTCGAGGAGCGTAAGGTTCCTTCGTTCAACGTGTCGGAGAATGTCCTTTCGTGCGAGCCCCGAAACGAGTATATCTTAGAAGCGTCGCTATCACCCTTGTTCCTCTCGCCGAAATGAGCGTTCGTTTTTTGCGTTTCTGTCGCCGTGAGAAGGTGAAATTCACACATAAAAACACCTTCGTTAATAACATGAAAGAAGAAGAACGACCACTTGCATGTAATAACGATAAAAAATAAAAAAAAAAAGAAGAATGAATAAAAAGATGGTCTGTAGGTATTACTAATAGCGCAGTACAAAGTGGTTTTCCCTACGACAAAAAAAAATGCTGTATCAAAAAGATTTTTACATATTGTAGGCTTATAAGGGGAGGTCACTATCTGGACCGGCGCTTTTTGGATGAAAATCAGCTTAAAGTGTGGGAGGCCGACGAGTTTAAATCAATCTTACGAAGCATTGGTCTTGAACGATTAATTATTCTCATTAAAAAATAGCTTGAAATGTTAAAATTGAATTTTTCGTCACGACGCAAATTTCTCGAATTGCATCACAGTTTGAATTACGATTTCTGCTCGACTTTGGAACTAAAACATTCAAATGCTCCTTTCATTTGTCAAAATGATTACTCTTTAGCGGCCAATGCTTCCCAAGATTCGATCATACTTATCCGCCTCGTTCTTTTAACTTACTCCAAAAGGTTTTACCGGGAAAAAAGCGATCGTCCAGATGGTGGCCTTTTGTTAACAAGACTTATACATTACTCCACTGTATCAGCTATTTCCAGTTTTCAGATTTCGTTACCTTTCAATGCGATCGATTTCTTGCGGTTCGCGTTCTTTCGAATTAACAAGTACCGAATCATCTGTAAAGTAAAAAATAACAATTATCAATGATTATGAAAATTTGCAAGTCCTTGAATAGACCACTACTAATTGCCTCAAAGGAACAACATTTGTTCGGATTCTCTCGTTAAACCGGCAAAACATGTTTGGCCGAAAAATGATAAATAAATGAAAAATAATATAATAAAAGAAAGCAGACATCTCGCAAGTATAAGTAGTTCTTCACCTTTTTCTCTTTCAAAGACTAGTTGAACCTCGTGGAACGTTATTGTTTCCACCTTATCACGGCAAACGCGCTTTTTCACAGCTAGCACGCGCAAGCATATTTCGGTATGCAAAGTTCGTCACGATCGACCGTAAAAATCGTACGAGCACCGTGTGTTGTCGTGTCCTCTGCTCCGTTACTCCACGAGTATCATTAATTATCACCTAACTTGGCATCCCTGCGGTATACTTGTCGCGGCAGGACACGCGGAGGAGTCTCTTTGCACCGAACTACTGTTCTCCTCCTCTTCCTCCTCCTCCTCCTCCCTGGAGGAGTCATCCTCTTGATTCTTAACCGGCAGATTCTTCGACTCCTCGTTAGAAGCCTCGGGGCTCCTCGGTTTCTCCGTGGTTAAAGAGGACTCCTCGCCGTGGACAGGCGAGCCCTTCAGCTCGTACCCCTCCTGGCAGCGCGTCAATTTTAACCTGATCGGCGTGACCTTCGCTGAACGAACGTTCCTGGGTGCGCTGCCGCCGGTGTCTGGATCCGTAGGTTGCTTCTCCTCGAGGGTGGCGGCCACCGCTGGATAAACCGGCTCGTCCTTGGCTGGCTCCGGAGGCGGAGGGCCTACCCTACTGTCAGTCGGATGTCGTTCCTCTTCCTCCTCCTCCTCCTCCTCCGTCAGCAAGATCGGTAACTCGTCGGGCGAGTCGTTACCCTTCCCCAGCCTGATGATCAGCTTCGGTGGAGCAGCTCCACCTTCGAGGATACGCACCCTGGCCTCCTTCCTACTGGACTGCCGTTTCTTTCGCTTCCCGTTCTTGTCCTTCTTGCTCTTCGCGCGGAGCTTCTCGTCGTTGTCGAAGCCAGCCATGATCATCCGCCTGAACTTCATGCTCTCCCTGCGCAGCTCCTCGATGGTGGGAGTGCTGGTGGGTATGCTGCTCAGTCGCTTCTTCGGCGGTCTGATCCTGGTCCTGTCGTCCTGTCCGCTCTCCTGCCCGCCGATTATGCTGTTACCGATCTTGATCTTCAGCTTCGGCGGCCCACTGTTCGTGGTGGTGGTGGAGGTAGTCGTCGTGGTCGACCTGCCGCCGCTACTCTGCCTACCCCGTCGACGATCGGCGTTTGGAACGGCCGCGTTGCCGCTGGAACTAGCACCGTTAGCTGCACTACTCCGCCTCCTCTCCACGCTTCCCTCCTCCTCGTTCGCGTCCAGGAACCCGGCAGGTCTCTCTTTCCGCCTCTTCTTCTCCATGTTCGCGTCGACCACCGCCTTGTAGTCTTCCCTGGTTGGTATGCTGGTCATCGACGCGACAGCCTTGGGTATCGTGATCACCGTGCGATTGATCGGCGGCATGATGATCGGCGCGGACGTGGCTAGATTCCCGCAGCCTGGCTCGTCCATGTTCATGTCCTGAGAGCAGTACTGCCTGAGCAGCTCCTTCTTCCTCATACGTCGAAGATTCGACGTGCCAGAAGCGACGGAAGCACTGGTGGCGGCCGGTGCGATGATCACGGGAGCCTGTTGCGCCAGCGGCGGCACCGACGAGGCGGGAACGTAATTCGCATCCAGGAACGGACCTTTGATCTTCACCTTCAGCTGGTTCCTGGAGTCCGTCAGGGAGACCTTGTTGGCGTCCACGAAGCCAGAGGACGAGGCGTCGATGCTCGCGTCGAAGCTCGGCTTCGAGCAGTCTTCCTGGCCCTGTTTGCCTATCAGCGCGGATCTCAGCTCCTTCTCAAGGTCCTCCTCGATATCCGGAAGAGCGGGATCGCTCGCCGAGACGCCGGTGAACGTGCCCAGGAAATGATTCTCGTAGGTTTGACCGTGCAACGTGGAAGAACTCGACGCGTCCAGGGTGGAGTTGTACGTCCTCATGTCGACGGGGCCGGGGATTAGTGGTAGGACGGTATCGAAGCTTTGTCCGGCGTTCGACTCGGTCTCCACGACCGCGGAGTCGTCGTGACCCGGGGAGCATGACAGCCTCCTGTCGTCCAGATACTTCCTTCCTCCTCCGGGACTAGAAAGTCTCGACTGGATGCTCTCCGCCGCCACAGCGGTGTCTCTCCTTTCGACGCCAGCTGACGCGACATCCGTTGACTTTTTCCGCTCCCTCATGGTCCGCAGATCGGCGATGTTCGCCTCGCTGGTCGAGTCCTCGTCGGAATCGAAGTCGTACACCGTGCCGACTAACTTGTTCTGGATAGAATCGTCGTGCTGCGCGACACCAGCTACGGCCACCGAAGGCAGCCCCGAGTTCTGCACGCTTCTACCTCGTCCTCTACCCCGCCCGCGTCCTCGCCCCCTGTGCCCACAATGCTGGGCCGAGTTTTTCGCCCCCCTGCCGCGCCCTCGCGTCCCAGGAACACTCTTCTGAGCCTCCTGCTGCTGCCTCGGTGACTTCCCAGGAGACTTCCCTTGCAGCGAGGTCACTCGAGCCGAGGTCCTGGTGGGCTTGGTGGGCGACTTTTTGCCAGAGTGCTGGATCTTGCTGTCCGTCAAGGCTTCCTGGATGTTCTCGACGATCGCCTCGCTGGCATGGCTCTCCGGCGGCGCTACGGTGTTCAAGAAGTTCATGGGCAGGGAAGGTGGTTCGGTTACTTGCGTTTGCGGTTGCTGCCTAGTCCTCTCGATCGTTTCGACAGGCGGGACGATTTGCGGTGGCGGCGGAGGCGGTGGCGGTGGAGGCGGCGGCGTGGCTATTTTCGTCGGCGAGACCATGGCCGCGGTTAGGGCCATATTGTGCGAGGAAGACGTGAACGCCGCGGTGCAGGGCGAGGCTTGAAGGTTCAGCGAGTCCTCGAGCGGCTTCACGTGCGGCAGCAGTGACTGGGCCGCCGGGAAAGCTGCTCCGAACGCTGGCGGAAAGAGGGCTGGCCCTGGCGAAGGGTATGGCAACGGGGCTGCGCAAGACTGTGGCGGGAACAGCGACACCGGGCCGGTACCGTAGCTGGAGTCCGCGTAATACGTGGACTCCATCGAGCACGGTGGAAATGGAATAGCCGGCACGTTCTTGTACGGCGGAATGGAATGATCCTCTGCGGAGGAAGCGGATGTGATCGACGAGGACGTGGACCTACGGGACGGCAACACCTGACTCTCTGCCCATCTGGTGTCCTGCCGGCCGTTCAAGTCGTTGTACGGAGAATTCTGATCGTACTCCTGCTGTCTGACGACGTCGTCCTCTTTATCGAGCACCCTGTCCATCATCTCGACAGCCTGGTCGTCCTCGGAGGCCGGCAGCCCGATCAAATGCCTGTTCACCATCTCCATCGGATTCTCCTCGGGTATCTGTTGGTCGAGTATCGTCCTCTCGTGCGGCTCCTGCTGGCTGTGAAGCATCGCGTGCGGCTGCTGCAACAGATACTGTTCCTGTAAAGTCGTCGCGCTCAGGTGGGAACGCGCCAATGTCTCGGTTTCTTGGATGGGCTCGCTGGGGAACTGGTGATTGTCGTATCGATGGTTCTGCGTTTGCATTAAAGCGTTCAGGTGTTGCACGTCGGCGGGCTCGAAGCTGTTGATGCTCGGCGGTACCCATCTCTCGTCGGTCTCGGCGCGATCGAGCTTGGATCGTTCCACCAGGCTGACTTTGTTCGTCTCGCGATCCTCCTCGTAGGCCGTGTACCTGTCGTTGGTGCTCGAGTAGCAAGTCTTCCTCTTTTCGTCCAGCGTGTCCTTGCAGATGCCGGGACGGGTTTCGGTGGTAGCTATCACTTCGTCAGGAATCTCAATGTTACTCTTCACGTCCAACAATGGCTCCGCAGGCTCGAGAATCTTCCCCTCCCTATCCAGTTGTTGATTAAGTTGCTGTTGCTGCTGCTGTTGCGGCTGTTGCTGATCGAATATCTTCTCTGTCGGCGGCTCTTCCTTCTTTATCTCGCCGTCTACAGGTACTGCCTCTAATTCAAACTGACTAGAATTGGACTTCTTCGAGAGCTCCATCCGTAACTTCTCCACGAGATTCAGAGTTTCCCTGGCACTGTTCTCCTTCGAGTCCTCTTTAAACCAAAGTTCATTGTTAAAGGAGAAACTCAATGGCGCGGCACGTTCCTCCGCATCTCTCGATATACCGAATCCGTCCTCGTTCACCATTTCCTCCGTTAGCATGTCTTGATCGAAGTCGAACAACTCGGAGACACTCGGATCCTTGCCGTGCTGCGGCGAGAAGATCGAACGGTTACCAGACTTTCGCCTCTTCTGATGCTCCTTCTCCGTATTCTCGATCTTCTCCGCGATAAACTTGACGTTATCGTCCTCGTTGGTCTCCTTCTGAAGATTCTCCACCGCTAGAACGGCGACATCCGCGCTCTGCGTCCCGACAATCACGTTCTCCAGGCATCTCTCCGCTTTCTTCTTCCCAGCCGCGATCTTCTCAATTTGCGGCACCTCGGCAACGTCCTTCTTTATCAGGTCTATCTCGAGTGGAGCTTGTTCTTCCGGTTTCGCTATCTCGATACCTATATCGGTCTCGTTAACATGATTCTTGCGATCCTCGTTTTTCACGGTTTCCCTCATAAGCTGAATGTCTTCCAAGGACTCTTTCTCCTCCTTCTCTTCCTCGCACACGGGCTTCTCGATCTTCACTTCCGTGTTCTTATTCTTGGACAATTTGTCGAGGTGTTCGCGCTTCTCGAGCAGTTTGTCCAAGCCTCTCAGCGACTTCTTCGGGCTGTCCCTCTCAGCTCTGCGCTGTTTCATCTCCTCCTCCAAAGTATTGATGGCATCTTTACCCCCAAGCTTCTTCACTTTCTTCTCGTCACTCTTCAAGGCGGTTTCCGGGCACTCGTTGCTCTTCTCCTGATCGACAACCTTCTGCTCGACCTTCCTACTCTCTTCCTCGTCCCTCTTCTCGCTCGCCTTAACGGGCTGCTTCTCGCTCAACCGTTTCTCCGGCTTCTTAGCCGCTTCTTTCCCGCCCTTCTCATCCTTCGCAACGGAATCGTTCGGTTTTCGCTTTCTACCTTCCGGCTTGTTCTTGTTATCATCCTTTCTCGGCAGGGGTTGCTGCTTAACAGCTTGCCCCGACTTTTTGGCAGGTCTGGACCCAGAAACACCTCTCGGCCCATCATGATCTCCAGACCTAACGAGCAGATCCTCATCAGTCTCTGTTCCGGCTGGTTGCTTTTTATCTCTTTGATCCTGCTTCTTGACAACACTTGCTGTTTCCGGTTGTTGTTGTTGTTGCTGTGGCTGTTGTTGTTGTTGCTGCTGCGGCTGTGGTTGCTGCTGTTCTTTGGAGGGTCTGCGAGGTTCCTCTCTCTCAGTAGGCGGCTGAAACTCTGGTCCCCGCCGCCCGTCGGAAGTTTTAAGCTTCTTCTCGGGCAGCTTCTTGAGTTTCCGCCCTGAGACTGGTTTCCTTTCGGTTTCGCGTTCTGGCGACATTTTACTGGTGTGTTGTTTCCTATTCGCTGGGGCCGCGGGCGTTGCCGTGGCCGTTTTACTCTTCGTCCTGTTACCGGCGTCGCTCTCGGAGGAAGTGGTGGAAGAGGAAGCTTCCTTAAGCTCGTTCGAAAGCCTCCTACGCGCCGGGCTCTCGGAATCGCTGCTACTCTCCGTGGAACTGCTGCAGCTATTGCTGCTGCTGCTGCTGTCGCTGTTGCTCGAGAGCACCGACTTCCGTTCGCTCGGTTTCCTGGATCTCCTAGCGCGGCTGGCCTTGGCGAGCACTTCCTCCTTCTTCGAGGTGGAGGATTCCTCCTTCTTCGAAGACAATTCTTCCTTCCTGAAGGACGCCTCTTCTTTTCTAGACGACGAGGAGGACGAGGACGAAGATGACGAGGACGACGACGAGGAGGATGAAGAGGAGGACGACGAAGATGAAGACGAGGAGGATGTTTCTTCCTTTCTTGACGAAAGTTCTTCTTTCCTAGCCGAAGAATCGTCCTTCCTGGGCTCCTTCCTTTTAGCACTCTCGGGAGATTCCTTCTTCGACCGTCCATCGACGGGCTCCTGCTGCTCGGCCTGCTGTTGCGTCGGCTTGCTACCCAAACCGCTTTTGATGTGCTCCGCGGCTTTCTTCGCGGCTTGCCTTTGCGGCACGTACGCCAGGATTTCCGATCCATCGCCGAACTCTTTATCGAAATCATAGACATCGTTGCTCTTAATCTCCTTCGACGGTTTGCTCTCCCTCTGTCCCTTCTTGCTGGGACTTTTGTCTTTTGATTGCTTCGAGGATGAGGTCGAGGAGGAGCACTTGGGAGGCTCCTCGACAGGTGACTTGACCACTTCCGGCACGGAATCTGGCACCGAATTGTCCTTTTTCCCTTGCTGCGTACGTTGCATGATCTCCGACGCCTTCTTTGCAGCCTGCCGTTGCGGTACGATCAGCGCAGATGGTATATACTCCTTCTTTTTCGCGCTACCTTTACTTTGATTCTCTTTATTCTTCGTCCCTGTATTGTGATACGTCAACTCCGTGTGCCTGGAGTCCTTGCCGAAGCTCTTCTGGGAATTTTTCGACAGGTTCGCCGCGGAGAACTCCTTGACGGCTGCTTTCGTGATCAACACCGCCGAATGGGACGCGTGTTCCTGAGAATCCGAGTCGGTGTCCGAGTAAATGGCCGAGGCGACAAGATGCTTCGTCGCGCCGGCGTTTAGCGGCAACAATTCGTCACTGTCGCTGCCGGAAGCGCTTCCCAATTCCTTCTCCATGTGCTGAAGCGTGTGCGACCTACTGTTAACAAGCTTCTCGTTCTCGCTGTTCTCTTTAACCATCGAATGCAGCTTGTCCGCCTGCTGCACAGTCTTTTTCGTCTTTCTGCGCGGTAGCTTCGTTTTCGTCGAAGTATTATTCGCTTCCTCCTCCGTGCTCGACTCGCTCTCGAGCTTAGAGTTCTTTGACTTCTCCGATGTTTTCGCCTTCGTCGCGTCCGTTTCGCTGCTACTGACCGACGACAAGTCGCTGCCGTAGAGATTCTTCTTTCGGACGGAGCCGTTGAAGTATAACTTTTTACTAGAGGCACCATTAAAGTCTTGTGGCGGCTGCTGTTGCGGCGGCAGCGGTTGTTGTTGCTGCTGCGGCTGCGGCAGTTGCGGCTTCTTCTCGTCGCTGGTTGGAGAGTCTATACCAGCGATCCGGGCGACGATCGTGTCGAAGTCGTGAGTGTGATCTTCCGAATCAAGATGGGAATAGAGCCGGTCGTAGATCGATGGTCCGTGATTGGCTTCCATTACAGCAGCGGCTGCGGCTGGCGGTAAAGGTGGGCCGGACATCACCAAAGCTTGTTTGTGGAAGGTTTGCTCTCGTAATCTGAGGAAAGATCGACAGAGCTTTTCTCTCCTGCCAACCATGTAACACAGATTCCTGACTCTCTCCAGGTCTTGGCGCAGTTGAACGAAAGTTCTCATCTTTTCGAGGTCGGCCGCTTGTCCCTGATTCCGCGACCCGCTACCCGACAGCTCCCCGCAACGTGGTGCCAACAGCGGCTTATTGTGACCAGCCTGGCAAATCGAACATTAACGAATGTATTTTATCAAATGTATTTCGAATTCTATAACGAATGGAATAGAATGATAGGGAATGTACTTACTCGTCTTTTGAGTTTCCAATAGTTGTAGATGTAGACAACGCTATCGGGGTCCACGTCCAACTGCTGCGAAGCAATATCCTTCAAGCTCACGTGTTTGTCGAATTCTGCCTCGATTTCTTGCAATCTAATGGAACGGATGTAATTGAAAAATATCAATAGATGTAATGGAAAGTATGTGTGGTGTTGAGAAATGAGCACGCGTACTTTGCAGCGCGTGCTTGATTCTTCTCCTCGGAAGTCATATCCTTTCTCTTGCGCCTTCTGGATTCCGCGTCCTCAGAATCTGATCCTGCTTTGTCAGCTCCGCTTCCTATACTACCTCCTGCGCCTTGAACTTTATCTTTTGTATTCGTTCTACTATGTTTCTGGCAGTAGGACTGTAAATTGAATTTTTACATTTTCTTTCTAAAAAAATTTCCAAAAACAGAAGTGTCTTTTTTAAATTGTACGATTTCTTTAAGTACACTCTAACTCAATGTCTAGTTCGATATCACATTCTATACAACTCGGTGAATATGCTCTACGTTTCCTATTCTGCTTGAGATTACATCCCTAAAATATATTTCCTTTTTTTTTGTTCTGTTTGTACAATGTTCGAAAACAAGTTCAAAGTACCCTTAGTTTTACTCCATCGTCGGCCATCTCATCTTCGATGATCGCCTTCATTTCCAAGCCGTATTTGAAGGCACACGTCACGTGATAAGCCGTCTTACATGTCTTTATGCTGCACTGGATGCAAGCACCGACTCTTTCTCGACACAACACGCATATCAGGGCCCATCGACTTTGCTGCAATCGAAGGTTTCATTGAGAAATTTTACAACAATCCTCCGCAAGCTTGTACGCGTCTTGTCGATGTGCTGCACGTACCGGAATGCTGGATATTTTAGTGATGGGTTCCATTCTTTCAACACAACCAATGCTGACTTCCGGGATCCATAAAGCACAAGAAACGTGAGCCCACTTTTGGCCACTGCGAGTACACTTCATAGCACCACCTTTGTTAGGACAGAGAACACAATCCGGCCGTTGACTTAGAGAACAAGTTCTGCATAGCCAGGAACCATCTGGTATCGAAGTAATTCCGTAACACGCCTGATGCACGCATATGTTGCAGCAGTCGCAAAATACCATTTCATTTCCTTCCTCAGAGTCGGGCTAATGAGAAATATTGTTGGCCAATTAAGCAGTCGGCACACTTTACTTAACAGCTCTTGCTGCCAGGGGTGAAATTATTCGGGGAGTACTTACAGATCTACAGACGTCACAGATTACATTCTCATCGTACTCAATACCGAGACCCTCCTCATTCTTTACAATAGTCTGTATTCTTTCCCAACAACGAACCTCCAGCTCTTCTATCACGCGTTCCAGTTGTGACTCCGTGATCGGCAATTGACCAGCCTAAAAACGCAAAATTAATATTTACTTCTTCGATACGCGTTACATAACTTCAGTCGCTTCAACTACTAATGTATCGATTTCGCAGGTTTTCCATGCCAGTTAACATTCAGCAACAATAGCGAAAACAGTTTACTAGTTAAGGAAATAATTGACTGTTTGTCGAGATTTTGTAAAAAGTTATCCGCGCGATGGAAATTGCTGAATTTCAAGTGTACCTGTGCACGCTCGCCGTTCAACACGTCCAACCAAGCAATGTCGGTGTCATCAAGGTCATAAGCACACGCTTTTTCTGCTCGCGTGGGTGTTGTGCTTAAATGATGATCTTCGGAGTTGAAGTAATCGTCACGAGATATCCTTACGAATTTTTTAGGTCTATAAAAGCATTGTTATCAAACAAACGTATTAGAGTACATTAACACAGACATCGAGGCGACATCTTCTACTTGTATATTATCTTTAGCCTATCTTGCGAATGAATAACATTTTGCGCTATAGAGAAATGAAAATCGGGAAACCTTGAGAAATTCATTCAAGGTATCAATACTTTAAGCAAATACTAATTCCATACTGACCCAGTTTTTATGGTACAGTAGCTACTACATAGACTATTGTTGGTATCGACATAATTTTGTAACTTATGATCGAGATCGCGTCAAACATTCGTAAGAGAAAAATAACGATCGAGCGATTTTCCGTGGAACTTACAGTTTGAATTCACTGTGCTGTTTTACGGGTGCTGCTTGCGTGATAGTGACTGTTGGTTCAGGAAGAGAATCTGGGTTGACAGGTACTTGAACACCTCTCTCCCATTCTTGCTTCCACTGATCAGTAATGACCCAATATTCATTGGGACTTAGTGGCTCGCTGTCAGGTAATTTCATTGCGCTGATCAAATCCTTACGAAATAATTCTGCAGGAGCCTCAGCAGAGGAGCGATTGTATATACTAGAGATTTTGATGTCACTAAGAGGTCTGGGGGTCCAGGATGCCCCTCCTTGACTGGACGACGCCATCGTCTCCTCCTCTTCTGAGGGCCCCATGGTAGCTGCCAGCGACGACGAACCCGTCGCTGGACCCAGCCTACATTTGCGCCTTTTGATCGCGCCTGGGTAAGACGCCAAATCATTGTCGTTTCTGTTTATTCGTTTGCCTCGCTGTGCCATTCTACTATACCAAGTGAGCTAGCGATACGTGGCACGTGCAGGTGAGCCGCGCGCACCCTAAAAGATCGTATTGTTTTCAATTACGTAATTAGCTCGACGTGGAGTCGAGGAGAAGACATTTGCTTGATTACTCACTACATAGTCGTCCATGTATTTATTATCTAGAAAGCGGATTCCTCTCGGAGCTGTAACAATTAAGACACAGTTATAGCCTTCTCCAGCTTAAAATAAAGCAGAACAGAAAATTTAATTTGAAGCTCTTTAGAACAAGTAACAACAACAAGTTTCTCTCGGCTCTATGTACGATTCTCTGTGCAAGACGGACAGTTCTTAAGACGTAAGGAGATATCGGTGAAACATGATTTTTAGTCGAGATATTACAGAAAATAAAGCTTCCATGCTACTCAACAGTGTTCGGACCACGCTAAATCAAAAGAATCAAAACACGTTGCGAATTGAACGATCCTTGAATTATATCGAACGAGTGGAAGTCGATAACTATTCGTTAACAGATATCTGGAAAAGAAGAAGTCTAACGGACAAATACGATGCACAGACGTAGCAGTGATATACAATATCGAACGCGTAGAGTGGGGAAAAAAAAAAACATAGAACGTAGCCATTCGATGGTGTTTCACATGTTGCGCACTACAACGGAACAGAAAACTAACTTCGGATACTATCGCACGTATGGAAATATCTGAGGTACGCTTGGCAACTGGTATTACACGGAGATCACAAGCACAAGACACAAAGCATTCTTTCGCTAGATGGATTTACAAATGTAGGCACTCGACGTGGGAAATATCCAACGGCACAGATTCACTATTCTGAGAGATTGGCGCACATCGACGGGTTTCTGCACGAATTCTAACGGCGGACGAAAAAAAAAAAACATTCGAGAGCATAAAAATCGGAGAAAAGGGTTGATGGTATAGACCGATTGTGTTGCAGGGGGTCTGCGGCCGTTGATCCTCGATGGCCGCCGCGGAGAGGTTATAAATGGGGCAGTCCAGCAGGAATAGTTATAATTCGAGTGAAATTGTTTTCCCGTAACGCTACAAGGCCCCGGGCGGTTGGAAAAGCACAAGGATCTCGGAGGAACTGGCCGCCGTGGCGGGTGGCATGTAAACATTGCGACGGAGTTACTCCGCGGCGACGCTCGAGCGGCGCCGAGGCTCGACCGTGGAGGATCGCCGTAAGACTTTCGATGACTCGACACGTGGAAGTCGAGGCTCGCGGTCGAGTACAGACGTCTAGAAGAAGATCGGGCGGAGAGTCGAAAATGCTCACGGGTCCATTGGGCTGGTGGTGCTCCTGCTGGCCGACAACATTGACAATACAGATGGCGACAGGCTCGACTCGCACACGAATCCCGACGCACACGTACACACATCTGAACGCACACGTAGGCGGGCTCGAGTACACATGCACACGGGCGTAAGTAAATACGCACACGCGACGTGAATGCTGCACAGGTACGCACGGACGTGAATCCACACGCACACGGCGCGGATATGACAGACACGCGAGCACAGGTCCGACACGCACACGCAAACATGAACACGCACGCGCGCGCAAGAGTGAGCAGGAACGTAGGTGAGAGAGAAAGACAGAGATGGTCGGAAGGCAGCAAATGCCTTATTATTGATCTATCGGCGGAAAGGGTGATTTCGCGCGCGATGATGCACGTGACGAATAATAGCCGGCACGTCTGATCGTGAGGGATCGAATTATTCTTCGATCGGTAGCTCCGAGATGGCAGTAGTCCGAGTACGCCTCTGTCACGGCAGCCTAACCAAGATGTCCTCATTAGCAATTCGAGTCGCAGCCGCGACCAGCTCAGCTTTTACTCACTTCGTGGGCCGAGGGCTTCTGTCGAGCTCGCTCGACGCCCTCAAATAGCCTCCGTAAGGACACCCAATGGCTTTCTTCCTCGCGCGTTGCACCGAATCGATATTATATTTACATTAATGTGGATACTGCTGTTTGGCGCCATCATGCCTAAAAAAATAACTGTCTGAGCGCGGAGTCACGTGACCCCGCGAGAACACGGCGAGATCTCGCGATCGCTCTTATCCGCGGCGCACCGCGCAACGATGCCTCTGGGAACGGAGCAGAATCAAACTTTCGATAGTTTCACACTCGCGTGTCTCCAATTACATTTCTCTTGGAATAATCGGGATCTCGCGAGAGATTAACCGTAGCGGAGAATCAATGGAAATAACTTGTATTTAGTAACCACGGTCCTTTAGGATCACTGAAATAAATTACAGCGATTATGGACAATAGTAACTCTTCTTGGCACTAATGCATGTATGATTAAAGAAACCTATTAAATCGATATACCTGAAATTCTTTAATTTTTTAAATATATTTACTCTTCGATTGCGGATAATTACGGTGTATTCACGGTGTATTTGCGGGCTTTCGTGTTAATGTTGGAGGGAAAGTATTGACCTACACGTGCGATCTAGGGACATTTGAGACCATTGTGAACCGCGAAAGAGAAATTCGCGAACAAAGGAGGCCTGCCATTCTTCTGGCGGCCTTTTAATTCCCTATCGCGAGAGTCAACCGATGTTTTTCTAGGGGGAAGAGGTAATAATTTTCAATCTATATTTTCAGAATGGTTGACGGGCGGCAACTACCTATTTGTTTATAGATTTATATGTTGCAAATAAGGCTGTACAAAACGCGGGAGCTGAAAGGGAAAAAGAATTAGTGATGAGAAAAGTATGTCACGCATTACCGGTTGAAGTTTCATTGAATTCAATTCATTTTACTGATGGAAACATAAACGGGTATTCGAACTTGTTTAACCCATTTATTAAACATTCATCAATTATAAATAATGTCTATATACCATTCGTTCGTTAAATAGTTCTCCAAACGATGTACTTCCAATGATTCTCATTATTTAACGCCTCTCTTATGCTCGAGTCTTTCGAAACTTTTGAATATAACCAACTTGGCAGTCCAGAACGATGAAACGATTAAAGACCGAATTAATTAATGCGACAATCGAGTCGTATTTGAAACGGAGGCATTATCAGGCAGGTCACATTTTTATAATCGTTCTATGAATTGTAAGTCGAATTATAACCGATAAACATAACATAACCTTTCGTCACCCCTGGCTACTAATTACAGACTAACGACGTCTTCTACAAAAGTAATCAAGTGCATTGCCGAACTAGCGATGAAATGACTCTGAATGCGAGTGCCGCTTCCGCCACGTCTCAAGATAACTCGATCATTTTCAGTGCCATTAGCATCGATGTTGCTGCCGCAGATCAAGCGTATCAACGGTAGATCTCCTCTTTCTTTTCAATTTATATTAACTAATTCTATTATTCCGATGCTAAACGCTACCAACGGAGGGACGCAATTCCCTTCCTCATTAGCGACGCTAAGCGTGCATTATTTTTTTCTAGATTAAAGATGTGGGTAAATATTGTACTCAATGATAAATTGAAAATGGAATTAAAAGGGCTTCTATACCCTGTATTTTGTCACTTGTATTTAGAGATGCTACATGCTGGCAACAGACAGGCAGCAATTCAGTTTTTAAAAGCGCATCAAAATGAATTTAACAGTGAAACAGAAAAAGACTTCTTAGAGGAGCTATCCAGTGTGTTCTCGGTGCAAGATATCGAACTGAGACCTTTGGTAAATTCGTTTAGAACTAGAAAATATAAAGTGGACATGTCTGATACCGCTCACTTGTGTCTTCAACAATTCCTTTCGAAGCATGGGCACATCGTACTAATGCAGGTACGGCGTGGATATACACGCGTGGAATATGTATCCGTAAGGATTTCTACATCGACAGTATATAACTCTATTTTACCTTCGTTCTTTAGATAATAAACACGCACGTGACAATAATTAAAAAGATGGACCTGCCCGAATCCGACCCGGAGGGATGCGAAGAAACAAGTTCGCGCTGCGAAGCAGGCATTAATGGATACGTAGAGCAGCCGTTAGGTACCGGAGCCGATCGAGAGATGCGAGAACTGCAAGAAGCTATAAGATTAATTCGAAACAACGTGCATCAACCTCTACGGATATTTACAGTGAATAATGCTGTCGAAAAGTAATTGCCTGCAAAGTATAATTACGAAGTTCAGACGACTCGTTTGGAGTCTGTGCGAATTAACAGAGAGGAGGCAACTGGTTATATAACACGATATATATTTTTGCAGCGCGAGCAGTGCAAGTATTCCGCCAAATATGGACAAATTAGCAGTAGGATTTAGTACTACAGAGATTAGGCTGTGGGGTATAAACGAAACAGTATTAATTAAGCCAAAGCATGAGGAACCCTCCTTCTCGTTTGCCTCTGATACTCCGTTTTTACATAAATTTTACGAGACCACGGACAGAACGTAAGTTCTATAATTACCAGCATGAAATATATAATACAATATAAGAGCGTAATATAAAATTGTAAGTTCGTACGATTTAAGGACCGAAGGAGGGGCAATGATACTTAGGGGACACACGGACGTAGTACACGATTTAAGGTTTATCCCAGAGTCAGATATTCTACTCTCCGTGTCTAGCGACAAAGATATGAGGGCATGGAGACTTAACGATTATACGTGTGCCGCAATTTATAGGTATACCATGCGTGCCCAGTTTGCACTCCGTCTCTCCGGCAAATCATTTAACGACACCGCCGGCTCCACATGATTCTGTTCTATTAACAAATTAATTTATTGCAGTGGTCACAGTTATCCTATATGGTGCATGGATCTTAGCGTATTCAATTTGTATGTAGCAACCGGTTCTCACGACAGAACCGCCAAATTATGGTCCTTAGATAGAATATTTCCATTGCGCATATTCGCTGGTCATTTTTTAGATATAAATGTACGTTTCTGAACAGCAATAACCGAGATAAATAAGTCGGATCCCCCGCCTGTTCGGAGCTTACAGAGTTTCACCGTGGCGTTTTCTTGCAGTGCATAAAGTTTCACCCGAACGCCCGATACTTGGCAACAGGCTCCGCTGACAAGACCGTCAGGCTATGGGATAAAGACGACGGGAATTTATTGAGGGTGTATATCGGTGCACAGTCAACGATTTATAGTTTAGCGTTTAGTCCGGACGGAAAGTATTTGGCCGCCGCTGGTAAGATAATTCATCGTTTCGTCGAATAACGCGAGTTTTTTTGTAGCTTATTAAAACATTGTTCGTTCTCCCAGGCGATGACAAGTCTATCTCTATTTGGGATCTGGCGACCAATGCACTGCTGACTGAACTTAATGGCCACGAGGACACTGTCATGTACTTAGACTGGAGTTCGGACGGTCAATACATTGCCAGTGGAAGCCTGGATGGCACTATTCGTTTATGGCCTACGCACGATCACATTAAAACTATCAATAGGTAATGTCCGATCGTTAGAGATCGATAGAAATGCCACGCTCTGTTACGGTAACGCGACGCGACGTTTTAATCGTCTTACGTTTCAGCAATTCATCAACCGTGGTACCTGAAACAGAATCACCGCAAATATACTCAACTTATTGCTCGAGTATCCTCTCCCTGCGTTATTATAATAAGAACAATTCGCTCGTGTGTATCGGAACGGTGGACAGTTTATAATATATTGAAATGAAGGATAAATTAAATGCTGGATATATTTGTAAATCAGGTCTTTTATTATCTTTCCCGGTGAATAACGTTATAACCCGGGGAGGGCGAAAGCTTCTAATACTGTGGCACCGTGACGGAAAGAGGTCGGTTCTCAAAGCTTTACAATAAAAATTTCTCAATCTACGCTGAATTTGGCCGATCTATCGCACACGTTCATCGACGAGATAACGTGCTTCGTATAAAATCCAAGAAAGAAGATCGACGCGTACCACAACATCTGTTGCCATGCCTTGAAATTTTCAAGTATTCGCAAAGATCCTGCTGTACGCGTACTGAAACAGAACGTTCAGTAGCTCATCCCATCTCTCGCACACATTTCGTTCCTAATTCTACTATAATTCCAACAGCCATTTACCATAATGTCGACTGCTTCTCGACGGTTTTGGTCACGTCTAGTTCCAACAAGGAAATCTGCGCACTAATTAATCGATCCTCATCTTCCACTTGACTGGCAACGTCGGGACTCACTGTATCATTGTTAGTCCCTGGATCATCTCTCAGGGAATTATTGTTCTCCTCGTTAGAGTTCCTCCTCGACTCGGTCTGCTCGAATATGTCGCGCAGCTCGACGACGCTATTGAAGCTGCTGAAGCATACAAAACAAACTCTTCTATATCCTCCGTTGCAATGATTACGCGCGCTTCTTTCTATCAAATACTACAAACTCCGTTCGATTCGGTTTCACGTATTCCCACTTCTGTATTTCGGAGCACAAGGATGGCCTCCTGAGGGTGACTCTGCCGCACACTGAATTGCGTTGTTTGGGGCATTCCTAAAATCAGGGAAAATACAATTATTTTATTCTTTATTCCACTAAACGAAAAATAGAGAAACTAAGTAGGAACGAAGAAAAGATATTACCTTTGCTGGGTCTTGCGAAGTCAGGGGTCGCGAGATAGTTGCGATGCTTGCTCTTCTTCTAGCCATCTGCAAACAACGTTAATGAAAAAGAAATCGACGAATGTGGAAAGCCTGCGGTAATATACTGTTTAGATAATTACTCGATTATTAAAAGGCAATCCGTTCTTGTATCGTATTTTAGGCAAGTCATCGCTCAGCTCCGCTGGATTTTCGTCTATCACGATGTTATTCTCCAGTAAGATCCGCCTAGAAAAGGGAGGCTCCTGAATGTTCATCGAGTCGATTTAAGGGGGTAAACCCGTTTGAACCCTCGGAAAATGAGGTGGATTTTTTTACAAGTCAACGGCTGGGTGCAGATTTCCCGTTTTTTTACTATCTTTACATAGTATTATGAACTATTCAAAAAAAAAGTTTCAGTTAAAAAACTATTGTTTTTGGGAAGTTATGCATACACATCCAAAAGTCTTTCGATTTTAGACGGCTAAACGGTGGTCCTAAAAACTCGCGCTACGTTCAACCAATTCACTTCCAATTTTGCATGCAGAATCATATTAAGATTTCACATCGTCCAACAAAGGATTTTTTTATTCCGATTCCCCGTTTATTATTTATAAAGGAAAAAAGGGGGATTTTTCTCTTAGAAATATCTAACTTTACCTTTGATCTCTCACTATTTCTTTATTTTTCAAAATTTTCAAAATCGGCTTCGTTGGACGATAGCTATTGACATACTTTATAAAAAAAATTATTGTTTTTGATTTCAGACACGACATACAGTTTTTTTCAGGGACACCGTTTAACCATCTAAAATCGAAAGACTTTCGGATGTGTATGCACAACTTCCCAAAAACAATAGTTTTTTAACTGAAACTTTTTTTAGTAGTTCATAATACTATGTAAAGATAGTAAAAAAAAAACGGGAAATCTGAATCAAACCGTTGACTTGTAAAAAAATCAAACGGATATACTAGTGGTGGAGAACTATCGATGGTACTTACGATAGTTATCGATGGTTCTCACTATCCAAATTTGTAATAATATTACAAATTAAATTTGTGATTCTGAATTTCAGCTATTATTATTTTTGAATTGACTAACCTACGATTTTCAATACCGATAATTATCAATACTGAAAATAAGCCATCTATAGTTTTCGATAGTGAGAACCATCGATAACTATCGTAAGTACCATCGATAGTTCTCCACCACTAGGGTATTCCCCCTTAAGCGGGAGAAAGAGGATCAGGAATCCTCTCCTGCAATTAGACTCTTACTTGGCTTCGGCAATCTCAGTGGCCAAAAGCTCACACCTGGAGCGCAGCGTCTGAAGGTACTTATCAGCCACAAAGATTGCTCTGGTGATCCTCTGCTCCTGGCAAACCGCTCCGAGCGTCTCAGCCGCGCAGGAGACCTTATGAGCGCATCTCATCACCATGTCCAACCGATGACGGACCCTTTCCACTTTCTCTATCGACTCGCTGTCCGTGCACAGGGGTGAGAGTTGCTGTTTGTGTTTCAAATAAGCGAACCGAGTGATAACGTCCCTTGGGACGTAGAGTTCTAAGAATCTGACCGCGTCAGAGTTGACCACTGGCAGGGAAAGTTACTTGCCTCTATATCTCCGTGCATCTGTTGGATCTCAGCCGCGAGATTTCGCTCGGCTAGATCTCGATTGCGGCGGGACAGCGAGAGTCGTCGATGCAAGGTGATCCTGTCTATGCCAAGCCCGATCGAGAATGCGATGTACTTGCGCTCGACCTCGGTGTCCAGCAAAGTTTCTCTGCCGGAAAGAAAGAAGCGATCGTCTTGCACCACAGCTACCACTAAACCCCACACGTGTCCCGAGTTAATTTCTCCGGTACCTGTGCAGGGTGTCCGTTCCCTCCGTGCTGGATAATCCCATAGCCTGCAGGTGAACGTCGGTGAAGCTGGGAAACGCACCGAGTGTCTTCCCTTCCTGTTCATCGGACGACTCCTTCGGCTTGGCACACCCGGAACGACGTCTCGTCAGGTGGCATCGCTCGCCGTCCCCCTCGGATAAGGACCTCCTCGCAGCGACGAACCTCTGCATCGAATAATACCGCTCATACCCTGGCACTGTCCTAACTGTATCGCAACGAATGTTTTCTTTTTCCCACGTCCATAGATTTTCGCCACATCGGGCCTATAAATATCGCGTTACGCGATTTCAACTGGACGAGGGTCTCGGCGGCCCGGGGCTTTATTTCAAATTTACCAGCAATATCTGCCGGACGTTTGCCCGACTCACAGAGCAAATATTATTTTTCCTATCGGGCGAAATAGATCGCCAGACGTAGCACGACCATGTGGTGCCGGTAACGATTCCACGTACACATGCAGGGTATTAATAAAAACGTTCGATATTTCTTCAGGACCGATTCCGCGTATCGAAAGAACGAGAAACAGCCCGCTTGCACATCTCCGGCAGCGATTAATTGCTTAATTACGCGCTACTTTGTGTACTTTTCAGCACGGACCTCTCGAGCGCCTGTAGGCAGCAACCGATTTACACCCCCGCGCATCGGGTGGCCTATTTATTTTAGGTAGAGCGAGACTACCGTTAAGGAACTAGTTTCTGATCAGTTTAGAGGGTTTCCCGCTTTAATATTTATTTTTAACCTAATAAAACATTAAACCATAGACTTTTTTTATACTAAAAGTTGAATTAATGTTTAAACTTCAAGGAAAAATTTTAAAAAGTTGAAAATAAGTATATAATTTAATTATTTATAAGGTATGAAATAATAAGGTGACTAGGAACTAGTTTTTGATCATCTAAAATTAACAATACTAACTGCTTTCACAGACAACACCTATATTTTTGAATTATCAGTTTTTATGTTAGTAATTATTTCAAGCAATTATTTATTGACATAAACTCAAAAGAACGATTTATTTCATGAACTGATAAAAAATTAGTGCCTGATCAAGAACTAGTTCCTTAACGGTATTGAAGGGCAGAGATGTTTAGGTGTCTCCATTCAATTTCCTCAACCTGTGATCTTAAGGTGCAAATCCACGATGGGGCAAAGATCTCGTGGCTCACATGAGACATTAACCCTTCGTGATCACACCTTTTTATAATCACAAATTGGTCACACGAGGTTCACTTTACCCCAGCGTCATTTTTTGAGTTACCATTTTCGTATTTTTGAACCTTTTAACTTTTCAGTGATAATTCAACATTCGTAATACTTATACAGTCATGGTCTAATAGTCTTTTTCTATATAGAAATGTAAATTTTGATATGCTAAAATTTGTAGTTGAAAACTACTTTACCAAGTAGTTGTGGTAAAATACAGATTTTAAAATTTTTTTTTTATTTTTTATTTTGCGATAAACCCCTTTGGAAGATGTAAAAGTGCGGCATTTCAAATAAAAAATTGCTCTTGAGGCACACCCCGTGTGACCACGAAGGGTTAATCTCACGAGAAAATTATTTCACGACGTGGGTCCAATAATGGATGAATTTTAATTTTTTTCACGAAACTAGACTCTCACGAGACAAGTTTCATGATATATTTTGAAAAAACTCATCTCTCGCGACTGTATTTATTATTTACATTTAGTTGCCGCTGAGATTTTTGTCTTCTGATGGAACTTTACACGTAAGACTGTACGGTTGCCGTCCCACAGGCGTCCGTGAGATTATTGAGGAAATAGAAAATATTCCTACTCGCAGTGCTGGATTTTCCCCTTAGACTATCAAGACTGAAGTCTAGGGCCCCCTTTAGTTGCGGGCCCCTAATTCTAAATTTTTCTTCGAAAAATTTATCAAAAAATCTTGCCGAGGGTTATTGTTACATTTAGTTTTGATATTCAATGTTAATTTTGAAATTAAATTCTTATTTAGATTACACGAGTATCATTATAAAAAAAAATCAAATCAACGTTATTTTACTTTTCATATTTACCGTCAAGGACCCAGTTCCTGATCACTTAAGATGCAAAGGGAGCAGTTTCTGATCAACCTAAAACATTTTACTATGAGCTATCAAATGTTTGCGTTTAAATTTAAAAATACTTTATAATTATTTAATAATTTTTTGGAATAAATTTGTATCGTGATAAACTTATTATTTGGTATTTATATACTAAACTGATTAGGAATTGGGTTCTGATCAGGAACTGGGTCCTTGAGGGTAACCGAGGGTCCCCCGAATATTCAGCCTAGGGCCCCTTAAAAGGTAAATCCGGCTCTGCCTACTCACGCAGGAAATAGAAAATATCGCGTGATTAAACGAAACTTTATCAGCATATTACGCATACGAATCTTTCTCGTTATTACGATACCTACGTAGAATCGATGCTGGAAAACTGTTCGTCCCTGAGGAAATTCCATATGCATATTATAATACCGTAAGGATTACCAACTTGTCGCTTCTCGCGCGTTGAATGGAATTCCGCGTGGTCCCCGGTTTTCTGCATTCCTTGGGTCTCGCCCGAATCCGGTTTCTTCGGGAGCGCACCGGTGGAACAGAACGTCGATGGTCGCGGGGGACTGTCACCCCTCGGTTTCTCGTTTGTCGCGCAGCGAACAGGCTCGATCGGCTCGTCCTCGCTATCCGAACCGACGGAGCTATCCCCGTGACTCGACATTCCGAGATCGACTGATGTATATTTTCCAAGGCGACCGGCACTCGATGCGCTCGCGATCGCGCGTTGATATGCAGAATCTTTGATCTTGGCCAGATCTGCGAACCAAAAGGACGGACTTCCAACAATATACATTTATTGTATTTTTAGTTCTCATAAGCTCCGTCAAGTTTACCGCCGCAGAAGGTCGCGCCGGACGGTGCCGGCGGGGTTCCCCGCGGGCCTCCCGCAGACGCCTCATCGTTCCTCGGCTCTCCATCGGCTGGCGACGCGTCGTTGATCAGGATGGAAAAGTTCTCCGGCTTCGACGACAGGCGGCTTTCGCGCGAGTCAACGGCGACACGTTCGTCAGCCCGCTGATCAAACACAGCGATCGTTATTTTTAAAAGAAAATTATTTTTAACTCTTAACGGTCCCCTCGCTCATCAAACTCTCAATTCTCTATAAAAATAAAGAACCGGATTTAAATACTCTGCCGGAGAGAACGTCGCCGCGGCCGTTAAGAGTTAATTCTTCCGGATTAGGACGCTTAAAGTTTCACCTCCGGCGCTTACTTTCAACCCTCCGCTACCGCTGCTGTCTGATTTAAAATGCTTCCCGATCGAAGCCTCGGTTATCTTCGCATCACCGGCCTTGCCCTCCCTAACCTGGGGCAGTTTGAGCGTTGCTGCTTGCGAGGGCTCAGCTCTAGTCGCGGAAACTTGAGCGTCGTTCGCAGGGAACTTGCCGATGAGATCCTCGGCCGTGGAACCGCTCAGGAACTTGCCGCTCTCGATCAGCGAACGGTAACTATTAACGAAACCTTTCTTGCACAGGCTGGTCCGCTGGCAGAACTCGTCGCTCTTCGACTCCGTTTCCTCCCCATTCTCGATCCGAACGGAAGGGCTGCTGGAGGTGCGCCGGAACTCCACCGTGTCCCCTTGATTCGTCGCCGTGACCACGTCGAACGATCGGCAGAACACGGACAGCTTTCGCTTTGGGATTTTCGGGAATTCAGGCTCGTCGATCGCCGAGCAGTCGGCCACTTTTAAATACGCAAATCCCTTGTCAGGGTCCACTTCGGCCGATCGAAGCGCTTTGCCGTCTGCTTTCTGGGCCACTTTCGCGGACTCATCCATTTGACGATTTCCCTCGTGGTGAATTGCTAATAATTCCTCGCCAAGGCGACGCGCGACACGTCGCTCGGGAACAACTCCGTCAATCGGCGCCTATTTGCATTTCCAGAAACAGAGGCGCGCGCTTTAGTGAGATCCTCCAACGCGGCGGAGGATCGTAGGCAGCGAATTAGATTCAACGGAGCCGCCGGAGTCGTACGAATCCAATTTGCCGTGCAAGTTCACGGAACACCTAGCGAATGTTGGAACACGGTCGCGGCGTTAAAAAGATTATTACGTAACGAGAGAGCGTATCGACGATCGCGTGCAGCGCACCCGCGTCAAATGAACCAGAACGTTTTAATTAACGGCTCGGGCCTGGCTCGATTTTAATGCCGCGTTTCGCCCCCCTCCAGACGAGACAAACAATCCGCATACATTACGCGGACGGTTAATTAGAGCTGTGCAGCGTACCCAATCTAGCACGGCGATCATATCATTGTGGCGATAAATTGGCTCGTCCTTGCTCACCGACATAGTAAACGTTCGCGGGACATTAAACGTCCGCATGTGTTCCTAAACGTCACGTTGATTCATTAAGACGTAACGCTGACAGTTGTTCGCGGACCGGCACGACTTAATTAATTACAATGTCAAACACAAAACATTCTTATCCGTGAAACGTTCGCTTCGGAACGCTAGCGCCTGCTAATTCCTCGCGAGAATATCGGAAACAAATTGCCGGATCTAACTAGGGTGGATGTACCAGTAAATGAACACGTACCAGTGAATGAACATTTTTTATTAAAATGAGTAAAATAAGTTATTAAAGTAAGCGACTAATTAATTAGAGACTTCTTTCCATTTCTTGCTTCATATCCAAACAATTTTTGCAGCACGTGGAATCATTCGCGCTTCAAACATAATTTTATAATAGTGTTCATTCATTAGCCTTAACTGTTCATTTACTGGCGCGTTTACCCTATCTACGAATCTTCCTGAAAATCTTCAAATAAGTGCCTACTTTATTATTCATCAACGTTTCAAATAGATTTTTCAATCGACGGGGTTGCAAAGGGTGCCCAGAATTTTGATTACAGAGTGCACTCGAAGTTAATTCAACGTCGATATAGGTCACTGCAGATCTTCCAGGTTCACGGTTGGCCGTGTTATTAAGACCCAGAGGAAATCCTGTTACGCTTAACGATATTAAATTCCTTCTACGATTTCGCACGCCTCGAAAGGAACCACGTGCCCGCTGCCACTCGTTATTGTTTTCGGCGATGAGTTATTAATAAATCTGATTCCGCGGATGCGTCCGTGAATCGCGGATGAGGCTTAGTTACCTTCGGCAAGCAACGGGACGGAGAGAAACTTTCACTTATAGAGTTGACGGGATAACGTTCGCGGGGGCTTTCCCGCGTTTCGCGGGTCTTCTCGTAGAATTCCTGACCAGCGAGACGCTTAATCGCGACGGTTGCGCGAAAATAAAATTCCTCTTACCCATGCACGAGCTCTATTTACGTAGACGGCCACTAGTTCAGGGAAGGGAAAGGAACGCGTTTGAAGATTAGTTGAAAGGAAAGTGTAGAGCGGTGGTCGTGTATTCTCTGTCTCGCGCATTCGCCGACTGAAGCAAACGGCATAGGGAAACTGGAATCAGAAGGAAGAACAAAAGCTCGAAGAGGCAACCGGAATACGGCCAGCACGAACGCCGCAGGCAGACTGAACCGCGAACGCTTATAAAACAGCTCTCTCCTTCTCTCTCTGTCCGGCTTGTTCCAGGCGCGCCTCTACGTCCGCGCGCCTCCCTTTCTGGCTACCTCGGTCGATCCACCTTGCTCCTTTTCCTTTTCGCGATTCCCGCTCTTTCGATGCGGCCTCAACTGTTTTTGTGGGAAAAATCTGTTCGCTGGATGTACACGCGGATAATATATATGCGGAATGCGAATAAGCATAATGAATGCAGTCTACGAGTTGTCGGGGAGTCACGGTGACTGCTCCACGTTTCTGGGAGCAAAAAGGATTTGTCAAGGGTGATCCGAACATCTTTCGCGCTACCTAAGATCCTTGTTTTTATCGTCTCTTTGCGCGTGACTCGAGCTATTCGAAATTGAGGTCGCAACATGATGGGTGCTCTATGATAGTGCGATTTCTTTTGACACTGTTGCGGTACGTTAGTGTCTGAAATTCTGAACGATCGAAAGAAGACTCGAGAATGCTTCTGATATTACCAAAGAATGCACAAGGGACACGGTTATTTTTATTCCGGTGTACTTTGGAGAAGATATTCGGGCCAATGTCGCACAGTCATCAACCCTGAAGATCTATTTTTATGGGGAACCCTGGACCCAGTTGCCGTGCCACGTTGTAAGCGAATTTCCCGTGAAAATCGCGGTTACATTGCCGATTTAAACTGACCGCGATCGGACTACTGAGAAATTCAGTTAGCAGCGATTGAAGCAGGCGGAAAGGTAAATACTAAGCTCCCTAGAAGATCGAAAGGAAGAATCCATCTGCTCTCTGGCTGTGGGTTTTACTTGCAGCGGAAGATAACGGAGCAGGGAATAAGTTCGGGGTGAAAACTCGCTCGCGCATGGCTTTTGTTACCGGAATAAATACTTATCACTCACGGTGATCCGACGACTCTCGGTGACCCGAGTTCCCATTCCTCGCGGCAGTTTTGCATTTCATATTTTCTTCTTTCTACGCTGCGGCACTGGATCCTCGTGATTTTCAGCAGATCTTTCGAAACTCTGTTGCGCAACGAGTCTAAACGCCGAGATGTTTCTAAACGGAGAACGAAAGCACCCATTACGCCTCGATCATCGATCACTGACTTTTCAAACAGTGTCCACCGAAATTTTTCTGTCTTTCTGACACGTGGCGACTTATATTCCCTTGACAGATACTTACTACCTTACAACGTTGCGAGGCTCGATTGCTCCTTCGATATTCCACCGGCGCTTGCGTCAAGATCTATTATAAGACTCTCGTAATTTTCTCTAACTTAACATTGTGCAAGAATCCTGTCCAAGCCGGGATCAATTGTCGGCGATCTAACATTAGCCCGCGCGTCAATTATCCTAATTAAAAGTACGACAACGGCCAGCGTCGAATTAATGTCGATTGCTGGCCACTGACGTTGTCACCCGAAACTAGTGGTGGAGAACTATCGATGGTACTTACGATAGTTATGGATGGTTCTCACTATCGAAAACTATAGATGGCTTATTTTCACTAGATATCGATAATTATTGGTATTGAAAATCGTAGGTTAGTCAATTAAAAAATAATAGCTGAAATTCAGAATCCCAAATTTAATTTGTAATATCATTACAAATTTCGATAGTGAGAACTATAGATGGATTATTTTCACTATCGATAATTATTGGTATTGAAAATCGTAGGTTAGTCAATTAAAAAATAATAGCTGAAATTCAGAATCCCAAATTTAATTTGTAATATTATTACAAATTTCGATAGTGAGAACCATCGACAACTATCGTAAGTACCATCGATAGTTCTCCACCACTACCCCAAACACGATGATACGGCAGACAGACTGGATCGTTTGGAAACGGTGGATCGTGCAGTATTGCTTAGCGCCCGAGTTGGGCAAAATGTAATCTAATTACAACTTGCAAATTACGATTAAACTGTAATTCTGTAGTTGATTACACATTATTTTCTGTAATCGTTAATGTAGGTGGTTGACCACAATTTTATCAACTAGATAAATGAACGATTACAGAAAATAATGTGTAATCAACTACACAATTACAGTTTAATCGTAATTTGTAAGTTGTAATTAGATTACATTTTCCCCAACTCTGCTTAGCGCTTCGCGAGCTACGGTGATTTTAGTCGTGGAATCTGCTCGATTGATTCGAGGCTTATAAGCGTGCCACGAAATTCAGTGACTTTCCGGAACATACAGTATCCTGATGCAAGAAGACTTTCGAGCCGCGCAGTTTAAAGTCGAAACACGTGAGCGTAGAACAGTGACCCCTAGCACTCACACGCAGGAGGCACGCGGTTTAAACCAGCGCGGTTGGCTTTACTGTGCGCGCGAGTCTGTGGCCGTGTTCCGATTCACGCATAATGCAGCATAATGGGCATGAAGTGCATAGGGTACGTGACATATCCTATGCAGTCTATGCGCAGTATGCGTGAATTGGAACACGGCCTGTATCTACGCGTACCTCCTGCGCGAGCGTGGTGGGGGGCCACCGCTCCGCGCACAGCTGTTTCGACTTTAAACCGCGCGGACCGTAAGTTCCACGGCTAATATTCAACTGTGAATATCTCGAGAACGAAGCCTCGGATCCAAAAACGGTAAAGGACTTTTCGACGTCTTCTTGCACGAGGATATTGCGTGTTCCGGGAATTCCCTGAATTTTCTGACACACTTATAAAGCTCGAATCAATCGAACAGATTCCACGGCTAAAATCATCGTGGCTCGCGAAGCGCTAAGCAACAGCGCCTGATCCAGCTTTTTCAAATGATCCAGCCTGGCTCTAGACAACCGGTTGGCGATTCGGATCCGGTTAACGGTACAAAGAGAGGAACGGCACGTAACACTTACAGAGACGCCTGCATCTCCCGTTGCACAGCATCACCTATCTCCTCTCGTGATAACGAAACTTCCTGCGAGTTATTCCTCTACGCTCTGATTTATAACGTCACTTCAGCTTGCACGACATCAGTTTCGTATCGGCCGCATGTCTCGTGGGTTGCTCTTCCGGCACCGTGTACTGAATTTCTCATTTACGTTGCTGATCGTTCATCCCCGAGATGCGTATTAATCTTCTGCTAACCATCCTCTGCCACCTAATCATCGGTTCCATGGAGTTCGAGATCAGTATCAACAACGAACGTAACGGTAAATACGGTTTCGGCTGTCTCTCCGTAGCGAAATCAATGTTAATGTCGTCTACGTCGCTGATCTCGGTCCTTCCTTTCGGAGAATTTTTTTTCCACGTGGTGGATCATGATTGACCGTTCTATTTGTTCATCCTCGGCGAGCGCGCACGAATCATAAACGAGGGAGTTATTCACCGTAGATTCGGTATTCCCCATACGCGAGGAACAAGAAAGAAATGTGCCTCTACAATATCTACATCAGCTTTCTGCCGTCAGTTCTGACAATTTCGCGTCCTTTCCACCGAGAAAAGTGGAGTTTGTACGGTTGGAAGTTTGCTTAGCCATTTGCACGGCGTATCGGAGCTGAATTAGTAAAAATTATATAATCTATATTCCACGTTTCCACGTTTCCCGGTGATAACAGTACAGTAGCGTTACGAGCTACGTGTACTAAGACCTCCGTGTTCCTTTTCGGTTGCGTAGAAGGTGATCAATGCACTCTGGAGAATGGCAACCAAGGTATCTGCAAGAAGCTACCAGAGTGCCCTGCCAGGTTGAAGGAGCTGCAGGCTGGAATTAGAGCCTCGGACTCCGGGGGAAGATGCGGATTCGATAATTTCACAGAGATCGTCTGTTGCCCTCCCTATGTCACGGTGAAGATTGGCCGTCGACCAGCCGAAACCGGTACGTTTCTGTATTCCAAAGCGTTCTATTCACGAGACGAAACGTAACGTAAGCGGGTGGTCATCGAATAGAGCGTGAATCGTCTTAACGTAATGTTTCCTTCGGAATTTCGTTTATCAATGCTAAGGATCGCACGGAGATCCGTGCGCTAGAAACGTGAAAGTTCACAGTCATACGTCTGACATAATGGAGCTGATCGTTGGGGATATACAGAAATCAGAATCAGTGTAGAGAATCACGCGAACAGAATTTCCCTTCGTTCAAAGCAAAGAGTCTGAACATTTTTAGTTCAATCTAACTGTGAAATGTAAGAAAGATATTCCGGGGAGATTTTTTTGTTAGACCAGACGGTCCCCTGAATAAAAAATATATATCCTTTCGAGATTTTCTCTTCCTTTCTCTCTTTCTCTCTAACTCAACTGAAATTATAGCAACTATTCATTCTCCCTTTTCGTCGCTAAGCTTGCCAGCAGTATGTATGGCCTTTTTCCACGCTATATCAACAGCCCTATGTAGCCAATGGAACCCCAGCAAAGTCTGGCGAGTTTCCATATATGGTGACTTTAGGGTATAAGACCACTGAACCCGGCCAGGATGCACCCCGTATTATATACGACTGTGGAGGTAGCTTGATATCTCCTCAACGCGTGTTAACTGCTGCGCATTGCGTGAATAACATATATGAACTGGTCCCTTTCGAGGTAAGTACTACTCAGCAAAGATACATAGCTGCTGTTCCTTAGTTACAATTGAAGGAAAATGTGTGCCTGGACGAGCTTTACAAGACTATATTTTTTAAAATACAGTTTAACAACATTTAATTTTCCAATTTTTCTTAGCGATTGGACAATACATTTTCACAGTTTCGAGCGCTAGTCCCTTTATTGCATCCAACCCTTCAATTAGTAAAGACACTCTGACCAAGTTTGAGTTCAAGTTCCTCGGAGAAATGTGTAAATTGTACGTCTTGTTGCAGGTACGCTGCGGAAACGTAGACATAAGCAGGAACGAGGGAGTCCAAAGCATCCCGATAAGCAACATAATTCCCCACCCGCAATACAGGCGCAGAACGAACTACAACGATGTGGCCATTCTGAAACTGAAGTACAAGGTACATCTCTCGAATAGAGTTTGGCCTATCTGCCTGGAAACCAAATCCGTAACTACCATCGATATAACACCGAACACACGTATGGTAGTGATTGGATGGGGAGCCACTTCCTTCCATGCTGGCGGGGGATCTGACACGCTGATGAAGACGCCAAGTCTCAGGTACTGCATACGTATGTTCAGTTTCCAATTAATAATCATGAGAACTAAAGCAAAATCGATTTCGAAGTCTCGTCGGCTCGAGTGCTGCCTTGGTAAACGTGTCTGTGGAAACACTGAAGGGGGTTTTCCCCTTTCGAACGCTTGGAAAATGTGTGCATTTTGTCGATTTTTTTACAAGTCAACGGCTTGATGATCAATGTTTTTTAATTAATGTGTCCCGAAAACCGGTAAATTAGCAACTTCTACTTGAGTAGAAAATCCCAGTGACAGGCAGACGCGTCAGCCACGTCGCACTCGATCGCGACCCGACGAATCTTTGCAGCCAGTTTTCTGAAAAATCTTATTCCTTCATTACTCAGAACAGAATCGTTCTCTCCTGTTTCCACGAATTACAGTCCACCTGATTTATCACTCCAAATTCGTCAAATTACGAAACATAAAAGATCTTTTTTCCAGGTGCTATTTCATAGTGTCCTTTCTGAATACGCGGGATTAATAATAACGTGAATTATTCATATTCCAAAAATTACAGGATCGTGAAGAAAGAAGTATGCAACGAATTGTACAGCGAGTTTACCCGCAAGCTACCCCATGGTATCGATGACACTATGATCTGCGCGGCAGATCCCAATTCCATCAGAAATGCAGATGCATGCGTCGGTGACAGTGGAGGGCCATTACTGTTGTTAACCGAATCTGGTATAAGCGTGATTGGTATCACGGCTTTTGGAGTCGCTTGCGGCAGCACTATTCCAGGAGTGTACACTGCGATATACCCTTACTTGGACTGGATCGAGGAACACGTGTGGCCAACTACTGGCAGGAATGAAAAGGACACGTTCCCAACCAGAATGCTTACAAATATCACCGTGTGATTTATCGACACTGATGTATAAATATCAGCTGAAATATCTGCAAAATATATTCACGAGATGGTATTGTGATTCGCTGTTTTCCTTATTGCTTTTCATATTATCAACGAATACACAAGGAACACAGTTAATTTTATCCTGGCGCATTTCGAAGATTGTATTCGGGCCCATGTCGCACAGTCATCAACCCCGAGGATCTATTTTTATGGGAAACCCTGGAACGAGTTACTGTACCTTATTATATGCGAATTTTCCGCGGAAAATCACGACAACAATTAGGTACCTTAGCAATTGAAATTGACTGCGATCGGACTACTGAAAAAATTAAGTTAGCAGCGATGCAGTGGGTAGAATATTAAATACACAAAGGAACCACATCTGAGGAAAACTCCGCCCTGGAAAACTACTTCTGAGCGCTACCGACCGATCGAATCGAAGAATCTTTTCACACAATTTCCACCTAAATCTTTGTATTTTTTTGACGCGTTCGTTCTTCTGTTCTCTTAACAGATACGTATGTACTATTTAACAACATTGTGACCTCGATTGCTTCTTCGATATTCTGCCAATATCTTCTCTATTCGAGTATACGATATTAAGATTAGGGCTGGGACTATTTGTCGAATTTTTCAGTATCCGAATATTCGAATACTTCAGTTGCTCCATTACTTGGCAAATATAATTCTAATATCCAAGTATTCGAATATTAAAGTATTCGAATACTATTTGAATATTAAAGTATTCGAATACTGATGTATTCTAAATCATGTTCTTTAGGTTCATTTGTCAGGATGAAATATTGTAAGCTAATTTTGACCTACTTCACACCATACCATTCGAATACTGAAATATTCGAAGTCGTACGTCGCACAGTGGTCTCAAATCCCGAAAACGTGGCCAAAAGCTCAAATATTATTCAATTTAGGCAAAAATCGGTACTCTGGGGTTTTTGGGGTCGCTGATTACGAATCTAAATTTGAAACTTTAAAAAAGAAAATGGCGAATATAACATGACGGACAACAATAAATATTACACAAATACAAATAGTAAACAAGAATAATCGATAAACATATTATGAAAATGAAATTTCCGTGTCCGAGTTTTCTTCCGAGCTATCTGAGTCATCATCAGACAATATGTCTATTTCGGAGAAATCATCCGTATCTATTACCGCATTTATGGATGGCTGTAGTAACAAATTCACCGTTTCTGGCGATAAATTTTAAAATATGCATAAGATGCAGAGAAAATCATTCTTGTACAACTTTGTACCATCAGGATGTATAATAAATGTCATCTAAATGTTACAAAATCGTCAAATAGTTCAAACTCGTTGAGGCGAGCAATTTTACTCTCGTATGAGCAGGGTGGCACCTAGTGGCAGTCAATTTTTTAAAAATTTGCAAGGTATAAGCATTAGCAATAGGCCAGAACAAAAATTTCGGTGGAAGTTCGTGGAAGTTACAACTTTTCAACTAAATTTATAAAATACGTGGGCCAAGTTTTGCTTCTACGTTCTCCAAGTAATTTTGCAGTCGTACAACCTAAACGCTAACAGTTACGGTTACTTGAGAGTAAACAAATATTCTACTTACTTCGTGGAGTAGTATCCATTTTTCGCAATGGAAATTGATCAACTCTTTCAGGAGTTATTGACTTTCAAAATCGGTGTTCGAGTTTGTATCGGCGCGCAAAGAAAACGTTTCAATAACAGAGGTTAACTTTGAATTGACTTACCGGTCAAACCATAAACATTTTGCCGTTTCCCTTGTCGGTATTTTATGGCCAGATTATCACTGTACCCAACCCAACGGCTAAAAATCCCGAAATTAAAAGTTCATTTTCGACCTTTTGGCCACGTTTTCGGGATTTGAGACCACTGTGCGTCGGACGGAACTGGTATATCTAAAAAAGGTGGGTCAGGCGCTATTGCTTAGCGCTTCGCGAGCCACGATGATGTTTGCCGTAGAGTCTGCTCGATCGATTCGAGATTTATAGAATGGAGATGCAACCGGCTGGTAGTTCGGAGATCCGGTTTGCAGCACAAGGAAAGGAACAACAGGTAACACGTATATAAACACCTGTATCGTTGAGCAGCATCACCAACCTCCTCTCACGATAAGGCCCCTTTTAACAGGGAGATCGGAGCTGACGTGTGCGAATCATGCAACGAGTCTTTCCCTTCGGCCTGATTGATCGCGTCACTTCGACTTGCACGGCATCAGTTTACTCTTGGGCAGCACGCCACGCGGGTTGCTCTATCGGCACTGTGTCTCGTGTCCCTCATCGCGTCGCCGCTCATTCTCACCCGAGATGCGCGCTAATCTTCTGCTAACCATCCTCTGCCACCTAATCATCGGTTTCATGGAGTTCGCCATCGGGAACGACAACGAGCAAGACGGTAAATACGGGGTCGTCTCCACGGTCCCTGCGCAGGGAAATCTATGTTAAAGTCGCCGAGCGGGGTGCATTCGTGTCCATCGTTGGGTGATCTGGGTGCTTCCTTTCAGAGAATCCGCCCTCCACGAGGAGGATTATGATTGACCGTTCTATTTTTCATCCTCGGCGAACGCTCACGAATGCCAAACGAGGAAGTTATTCTCCGTCGATTCGGTATTTCGCGTACGCGAGGAATAAGAAAGAAATGTGCGTCAACGAACATTGTGACGTCAGTTTTGACGATTTTCGCGTTCTTCGCATTAGGCAAGGTTGATTTTGTACGTTCGGAAGTTTGCATGGCCATTTGTCACAGGCGTATCGGAGCTGAAGTAGTTAGTGTCCGATAAATTAGTTTCCACGTCTTCTCTGTGATAACAGTGTAGTAGAGTCACGAGCTACGTGCACTAACACCTCCGTGTTCCTTTTCGGCTGCGTAGAAGGTGATCTATGCACTCTGGAGAATGGCAACGAAGGTACATATCTGCAAAAAGCTACTGGAGTGCCCTCCCAGGTTGAAGGAGGTGCTGACTGGAATTAGAGCCTCGGACTCCTGGGGAAGATGTGGATTCGATAATTTCACAGAGATCGTCTGTTGCCATCCCGATTTAACGATGAAGATTGGCCGTCGACCAGCCGAAACCGGTACGTTTCTGTATTCCAAAGCGTTCTATTCACGAGACGAAATGTAACGTAAGCGGGTGGTCATCGAATAGAGCGTGAATCGTCTTAACGTAATGTTTCCTCGTTCGGACGGAGATCCGTGCGCTAGAAACGTGAAAGTTCACAGTCATCCGTCTGACATAATTGAGCTGATCGTTGGGGATATGTATACAGAAATCAGAATCAGTGTAGAGAATCACGCGAACAGAATTTCCTTTCGTTCAAAGCAATGAGTCTGAACATTTTTATATCAATCTAACTGTGAAATGTAAGAAAGATATTCCGGGGAGATTTTTTTGTTAACGATCAGGGCACTGAAGGCGCGTAAATCATTCGAGATGCATGGTCCTTATGCATGTTCCATTTGAAATTTAAATAGCCGACTTTCAATTCGTAGTAGATTTATACTTAAAATAAGAAGTTTTTCCTTTAAGGGAACCGTTCGGTCAAAATGCTCGAAAAATATGTGACCTTTACGATTTTTTTTCTTCCAAAAGAGTATACAACTTGCAGGAAAAAACTTTATGGTCTTTCTTTATTCGTGTTTCAAGGATGTAAAAACTTGTTTTTTCATTTTCATATAATGGTTCGAATTTTACGTGGCGCTCAGTGCACCGCTGCAACAAAAGAGGCGTAAACGGTAGACAGTAGAACTCGACGTAGGATTCCCTGAAATCGAAAAACCAAAGATATACTTATGGGTTATATCAGGGTTGACTAACTGGTGACTCACGAGTTGCCGGGAGCTCCTCCGCCTTGCGGCCACGCTGAACGCAGTCGAATTCGTCCGTGCCTACACAGACATAAATACATTTGATTGCTACGGCCGGCCACGGCCGTACGTTTACATATATGTAATAATAATTAATACGACAATACGAACTGATATATACTTACTTTTACACATCTCTGTGAATGTGAACGTAAAAATTATTATTTTATTAAACGCACTTTCGCATCTGTATGTAGAACCAAATACATATTGATGAAATTTTTAAACCCAAATCCACCAATTTTTACGTTCACATTCACACAGACGAGTAAAAGTAAGTATATATCAGTTCGTATTGTCGTATTAATTATAATTATATGTACATAAACGTATGGCCGTGGCCGGCCGTAGCAATCGAATGTATTTATGTCTGTGTAGGCACGGACGAATTCGACTGCGTTCAGCGTGGCCGCAAGGCGGAAGAGCCCCCGGCAACTCGTGAGTCGCCAGTTAGTCAACCCTGGGTTATATGAATCACTATCGCACGAACCTTTAAGAAGGCAAATAAAACAAAATAGCGACGTTTGGTGCACATTTGGACACAGACATGCGAAAAGGGGCTAATTCTGCGCCTAAAAATGTTAATAACGAAGAACTGTGATCTATAAAATTCGTGATCAAAGGGTGATGCGATAGTGAATTCAATGACAAAGAAAATGCCACCAATTTTTTTGTAATCGTTTAATAATCTCTTTTGTTATGGTGTCTACCGTTCGAAAAAATCATGATTCGAGAAAAAAGCGTTTGAAGTTTTACGCGAGTCCTGAGTGGCCGGTTTTACCCTCGCATTTGCCGCTACTCAACTTCGGGAATTTTACGATTTTCAAATAATTCTTTTAAACACGTATTCTTAAAAGGTTGACCATTTGAAAAATGAAGTAAAAAGAAAATCGATTTTTAGACCAGGCGGACCCCTTAATAAAAGATATATATCCTTTCGAGATTTTCTCTCCCTCTCTCTCTGTTTCTCTCTTGCTCAATTGAAATTATAGCAACTATTCATTCTCCCTTTTCGTCGCTAAGCTTGCCACCAGTTCATATGGTATCTTTACAAGATGACTCCTCGTCCGCATGTAGCCCATGGAACCCCAGCAAAGCCTGGCGAGTTTCCATTTATGGTGGCTTTAGGGTATAATACCACTAAACCCGGCCAGGATGCACCCCGTATTAAATACGACTGTGGAGGTAGCTTGATATCTCCTCAACACGTGTTAACTGCTGCGCATTGCGTGAATAACATACATGAACTGGTCCCTTTCGAGGTAAGTACTACTCAGCAAAGATACATAGCTGCTATTCCTTAGTTACAATTGAAGGAAAATGTGTGCCTGGACGATCTTTACAAGACTATATTTTTTAAAATACAGTTTAACATTTAATTTTCCAATTTTTCTTAGCGATTGGACAATACATTTTCACAGTTTCGAGCGCTAGTCCCTTTATTGCATCCAACCCTTCAATTAGTAAAAACACTCTGACCAAGTTTGAGTTCATGTTCCTCGGAGAAATGTGTAAATTGCACGTCTTGTTGCAGGTACGCTGCGGAAACGTAGACATAAGCAGAAACGAGGGAGTCCAAAGCATCCCGATAAGCAACATAATTCCCCACCCGCAATACAGCAGCAGAACGAACTACAACGATGTGGCCATTCTGAAACTGAAGTACAAGGTACATCTCTCGAATAGAGTTTGGCCTATCTGCCTGGAAACCAAATCCGTAACTACCATCGATATAACACCGAACACACGTATGGTAGTGATTGGATGGGGAGCCACTTCCTTCCATGCTGGCGGGGGATCTGACACGCTGATGAAGACGCCAAGTCTCAGGTACTGTATACGTATGTTCAGTTTCCAATTAATAATCATGAGAACTAAAGCAAAATCGATTTCGAAGTCTCGTCGGCTCGAGTGCTGCATTGGTAAACGTGTCTGTGGAAACACTGAAGGGGGTTTTCCCCTTTCGAACGCTTGGAAAATGTGTGCATTTTGTCGATTTTTTTACAAGTCAACGGCTTGATGATTAATGTTTTTTAATTCATGTGTCCCGAAAACCGGTAAATTAGCAACTTCTACTTGAGTAGAAAATCCCAGTGACAGGCAGACGCGTCAGCCACGTCGCACTCGATCGCGACCCGACGAATCTTTGCAGCCAGTTTTCTGAAAAATCTTATTCCTTCATTACTCAGAACAGAATCGTTCTCTCCTGTTTCCACGAATTACAGTCCACCTGATTTATCACTCCAAATTCGTCAAATTACGAAACATAAAAGATCTTTTTTCCAGATGTTATTTCATAGTGACCTTTCTGAATACGCGGGATTAATAATAACGTGAATTATTCATATTCTAAAAATTACAGGATCGTGAAGAAAGAAGTATGCAACAAATTGTACAGCGAGTTTACCCGCAAGCTACCCCATGGTATCGATGACACTATGATCTGCGCGGCAGGTCCCAATTCCATCAGAAATGCAGATGCATGCGTCGGTGACAGTGGAGGGCCATTACTGTTGTTAACCGAATCTGGTATAAGCCTGATTTGTATAACGGCTTTTGGAGCCGCTTGCGGCACCACTATTCCAGGAGTGTACACTGCGATATACCCTTACTTGAACTGGATCGAGAAACACGTGTGGCCAACTATTGGCAGGAATGTAAAGGACACGTTCCCAACCAGAATGCTTACAAATATCACCGTGTGATTTATCGACACTGATGTATAAATATCAGCTGAAATATCTGCAAAATATATTCACGAAGTGTTATTGTGATTCGCTGTTTTCCCATACGAATTTCTTTTGAAATTCCTGCAGCACTATGGTATCTACACTGTAGATTGATTAGTTGACTAACTGGCGACTCACGAGTTGCCGGGGGCTCCTCCGCCTTGCGGCCACGCTGAACACAGTCGAATTCGTCCGTGCCTACACAGACATAAATACATTCGATTGCTACGGCCGGCCACGGCCATACGTTTACATATAATTATAATTAATACGACAATACGAACTGATATATACTTACTTTTACTCGTCTCTGTGAATGTGAACGTAAAAATTGGTGGATTTGGGTTTAAAAATTACCTCAATATTTGATTCTACATACAGATTATTAATAAAATAATAATTTTTACGTTCACATTCACAGAGACGAGTAAAAGTAAGTATATATCAGTTCGTATTGTCGTATTAATTATAATTGAAAACGTATGGCCGTGGCCGACCGTAGCAATCGAATGTATTATGTCTGTGTAGGGACGGACGAATTCGACTGCGTTCAGCGTGGCCGGAAGGCGGAGATCTACAACCCTGGTCTACAGGATGGAAGGAAAACTTCCGGCGATAATGCTTTTCATATTATCGACGGATGCACAAGGAACACAGTTATTTTTATCCCGGCGCATTTTGAAGAATATATTCGGGCCGACCGTAGCAATCGAATGTATTTATGTCTGTGTAGGGACGGACGAATTCGACTGCGTTCAGCGTGGCCGGAAGGCGGAGACTACAACCCTGGTCTACAGGATGGAAGGAAAACTTCCGGCGATAATGCTTTTCATATTATCAACGGATGCACAAGGAACACAGTTATTTTTTTCCCGGCGCATTTTGAAGAATATATTCGGGCCAATGTCGCACAGCCATCAACGACAGGTAACACGTACATACCCATACAGCACACTCTCCTTGCGGCATAGTTGCAGCATACTTGCGGCGCAAGATGGCAAGGACTCATGCAAGGTTGCCGCAACTATGCAGCAAAAATTCTATGTCCGCCTGCTGCAAAGTTGCACGGCAACTTTGAGGCAACTTTGCACGGCAACTTTGAGGCAACTTTGCACGGCAACTTTGAGGCAACTTTGCACGGCAACTTTGAGGCAATTATTCACAAAATATATTTCCACGGGAAAAACTGTTAAAAAAAATAAAAAAAAAGTTATCGGGTTCAGGGCCACTTGAACACCGGGCCGCCCGCATGACAATCTGACGCGCTACCGTTGGGGCTACGGAATCTTCTTGGACATAGAATTGTTGCTGTATAGTTGCGGCATAGTTGCAGTGCATACTTGCGGCATACTTGCGGCATAGTTGCGTTGCAACTATGCACTGCAACTATGCCGCAACTATACAGCAACAATTCTATGTCCGCTCCGCGCAACTTTGCACGGCAACTATGCCGCAACCATACATCGACATTGCGCTGCAACCATGCAAGATCGCAAGGTTACTGCAACCATCCTGCAACTTTGCCGCAACGAAGTGTGCTGTATGGGTAGACGCCTGTATCGTTGTGCAGCATCACCAACCTTCTCTCACGATAAGGCCCCTTTTAACAGGGAGATCGGAGCTGACGTGTGCGAATCTTCCTACGAGTCTTTCCCTTCGGTCTGATTCATCGCGTCACTTCGGCTTGCACGGCATCAGTTTAGTTTTGGGTAGCACGCTACGCGGGTTGCTCTATCGGCACCGTGTCCCGTGTCCCTCATCGCGTCGCCGCTCATTCTCACCCGAGATGCGTGCTAATCTTCTGCTAACCATCCTCTGCCACCTAATCATCGGTTCCATGGAGTTCGCCATCGGGAACTACAACAAGCAAGAAGGTAAATACGGGGTCGTCTCCGCGGTCCCTGCGCAGGGAAATCTAAGTTAAAGTCGCCGAGCGGGGTGCATACGTGTCCATCGTTGGGTGATCTCGGTCCTTCCTTTCGGAGAATCCGCTCTCCACGAGGAGGATTATGATTGACCGTTCTATTTTTCATCCTCGGCGAACGCTCACGAATGCCAAACGAGGAAGTTATTCTCCGTGGATTCGGTATTACTCGTACGCGAGGAATAAGAAAGAAATGTGCGTCAACGAACATTGTGACGTCAGTTTTGACGATTTTCGCGTTCTTCGCACTAAGCGAGGTGGATTTTGTACGTTCGGAAGTTTGCTTAGCCATTTGTCACAGCGTATCGGAGCTGAATTAGTTAGTGTCCGAGAAATTAGTTTCCACGTCTTCTGTGTGATAACGGTGTAGTAGAGTCACGAGCTACGTGCACTAACACATCCGTGTTCCTTTTCGGTTGCGTAGAAGGTGATCAATGCACTCTGGAGAATGGCAACCAAGGTATCTGCAAAAAGCTACCGGAGTGCCCTTCCAGGTTGAAGGAGGTGCTGGCTGGGACTAGAGGCTCGGACTCCGGGGGAAGATGCGGATTTGATAATTTCACAGAGATCGTCTGTTGTCCTGTCAACGTCACGGAGAAGATCGTCCGTCGATCAGCCGAAACCGGTACGTTTCTGTATTCAAAAACGTTCTGTTCACGATAGGAATCGACCGAGGGTCTTCTTAACATAAAGTGTCCTCGTTCGATCACGGAACTTCCTTTTTTTTTTTACTTCGTACGCTGAAGTCGTGAAAGTTCACAGTCATCCGTATGCCATAATTACGCTGATCGGTGTGGATAATCAGAAAGTTACGCCCGCGTATGAGTCACTACTCATACGGGGTTTGTGTAGAAAAACACGGCTCCATATCAAAACTACACAGTACAAAACTACACATGCAATTTAAAACACATTCGATTTGCAGTGCACATGCAATTTAGAACACATGCGATTTATCATGGGCATAGCTAGGATTGCATTCGGGGACGGGGAGCCTAAAGCCCCTCTCATTTGGGGTGGGGAGGGGGGCGGGGGGAATAAAAGACTCCTTCGGCTTCCAATTCGGCCATTTGTGCACTGAATTTTGAATTTATGTACTTATGTAGGAACCAATATAACCGGGATCGTGTAATGCGGAATTAGGTCACAATTGAATTTATTTCTATTTTATAATAAACTAATTTAATTTTGGATGAACGTTTAAGTTATTTTTTTCCGGTCAGGAGGGCAAGTGAAGACTACGCCCATGCGATTTATAGTGCACATACAATTTAAGACACATGCGATTGTATGTGTCCTAAATTGTATGTGCACTGCAAATCGAATGTGTTTTAAATTGCATGTGCACTACTTGTTGTGCACTGTTCTGACGTGTCCTAAATTGCATGTGTAGTTTTGTACTGTGTAGTTTTGATATGGAGCCGAAAAACACGCGCCACATGTACATCGCGGTGGACACGCCAGTGTTATTATTAGTAACTGGCGATTGTCGATGACACCAGGATGCATCGGGAATGTTTTTATCTCCGATTACGTGGCGTTCGATTTCAAATTTCCGCGGACCCCGCGAGGCGTCCACTGAATACCTAACTGGAAAAATACAGATTCGCGTTCAGGCGCGTGTATATTTCACCGATTTCGTTTTGCGCAGAAGAATGAAATTTCAAATTTCTCATTTATATCTAATCTAAGTGAAATATGGGGAAGAAATTACAGCGAATTTACGTAGGTATATCAAGACACTGAAAGCGCGTAAATCATTCGAGATGCGTGTTCCATTTGAAATTTCAATAGCCGACCTTCCTTTCGTAGTAGATTTATATTTAAAACAGGAAGTATGCATTTAATAAAAGATACATACACTTTCCAGCATTTCCGTCGTCGCAAACGTTTAATAGCGCGTCGATCTTGCCCCACTGAAATAATACCCGCTGTTTTTTCCGTTTTTTTCGCCATTCAGCTTGCCAGCAGTATGATAACGCGATATCAATAAACGGCATGGCTCAGAACGACCTGGCGTTTCATATACTCGGCGGAGTCGATGCGCAGGTCGGCGAGTTTCCATATATGGTGGCTTTAGGATATATGAAGAAGAAAACCGGCGCGGATGCATCATCTCTTGAATTCAGTTGTGGAGGTAGCTTGATAACCGATAAACACGTGTTAACTGCTGCGCACTGCGTGAATAACATACACGACAGGGTCCCTGAAGTGGTAAGCACTGCCCATGGTCAGCGAGATACTAGTTCAGGGGAGGCAAACCTTTTTATCTGCGAGTGTGCAAAAATTTATAAATAATATTTCTCGAATTGCTGACGTGCCAGAAAGTTTTGAAGAGAGGAAAAATTAGTAGAAAATTAATCATCGCGGAATTTTATTGAGAGGAATTTAAAAATTAACCTAGATTTTCATAAGAATTAACCAGAGTTCAGTATTAACTAAACAAAAAGTTGTTTAAATAACGGATCAAATAAAAGTTACTTCGGCTTTAGATTATTTGACGAATATAGTTAATTTTTTCATTTGACGAATAAAGTCCACCCGGGGCAATTTGATTCGACACATGACGAATAAATAACTTGACAATTGACATACACTTTGTCGTATAGTAAAAGCTGGCCAAAAATATTTTCTTAGGTGTATCTAATTATTTTATATTAATATACAGATATTAATGATAGCACCGGAAAATCATTGACGGGCCAGCAAAATTTTCGTACGTGCCATAGGCTCGCCACCCCTGTACTAGTTCCTCCCCCTTCGTTACAAGTTCTTCGGAGAAATGTGTAAACTCTACACCTTGTTGCAGGTACACTTGGGAAATGTAAACATAAACAGCAAGGAGGGCACTCAACGAATCCCGATAAGCAACAAAACTTGCCACCCGGATTTTAGGCGAAATTTGGACTACAACGATGTGGCCATTCTGACACTGCAGTCCAGTGTACAGATCTCGCCTACAGTTAAGCCTATCTGCCTTCAAACCAAATCTTTAGATACCTTCGATATAACACAGAGAACATCTTTGGTAACGATCGGATGGGGCGCTTTCGACGACGCCTTTGAGTTATCTGACACGCTGAAGAAGACGCCAAGTCTCAGGTACTGTATACGTATGTTCAGTTTCCAATTAATAATCATGAGAACTAAAGCAAAATCGGTTTCGAAGTCTCGTCGGCTCGAGTGCTGCCTTGGTAAACGTGTCTGTGGAAACACTGAAGGGGGTTTTCCCCTTTCGAACGCTTGGAAAATGTGTGCATTTTGTCGATTTTTTTACAAGTCAACGGCTTGATGATTAATGTTTTTTAATTAATGTGTCCCGAAAACCGGTAAATTAGCAACTTCTACTTGAGTAGAAAATCCCAGTGACAGGCAGACGCGTCAGCCACGTCGCACTCGATCGCGACCCGACGAATCTTTGCAACCAGTTTTCTGCAAAATCTTATTCCTTCATTACTCAGAACAGAATCGTTCTCTCTTCTTTCCACGAATTACAGTCCACCTGATTGATCACTCCAAGTTCGTCAAGTTACGAAACATAAAAGATCTTTTTTCCAGATGTTATTTCATAGTGTCCTTTCTGAATACGCGGGATTAATAATAACGTGAATTATTCATATTCCAAAAATTACAGGACCGTGAATATTGAAGTATGCAAGAAATCGTACAGCGACTACCCCCGCAAGTTACCCCATGGTATCGATAACACTTTGATCTGCGCGGCAGATCCCAATACCAAGAGAATGGCAGATGCATGCATCGGTGACAGTGGGGGGCCATTACTGTTGAAGACCGAATCTGGTGTAAGCGTGATTGGTATCGCGGCTTTTGCATCCGCTTGCAGCACCATTAATCCAGGAGTGTACACTGCGATATACCCTTACTTGGACTGGATCGAGGAACACGTGTGGCCAACTACTGGCAGGAATGAAAAGGACACGTTCCCAACCAGAATGCTTACAAAAATCACCGTGTGATTTGCGACACTGATGTATAAATATCAGCTGAAATATCTGCAAAATATATTCACGAGATGTTATTGTGATTCGCTGTTTTCCTTATTGCTTTTCATATTATCAACGAATACACAAGGAACACAGTTATTTTTATCCTGGCGCATTTCGAAGAATGTATTCGGGCCCATGTCGCACAGTCATCAACCCCGAGGATCTATTTTTATGGGAAACCCTGGAACGAGTTACTGTACCTTATTATATGCGAATTTTCCGCGGAAAATCACGACAACAATTAGGTACCTTAGCAATTGAAATTGACTGCGATCGGACTACTGAGAAAATTAAGTTAGCAGCGATGCAGTGGGTAGAATATTAAATACACAAAGGAACCACATCTGAGGAAAACTCCGCCCTGGAAAACTACTTCTGAGCGCTACCGACCGATCGAATCGAAGAATCTTTTCAAACAATTTCCACCCAAATCTTTGTATTTTTTTGACGCGTTCGTTCTTCTGTTCTCTTAACAGATACGTATGTACTATTTTACAACATTGTGACCTCGATGGCTTCTTCGATATTCTGCCAATATCTTCTCTATTCGAGTATACGATATTAAGATTAGGGCTGGGACTATTTGTCGAATTTTTCAGTATCCGAATATTCGAATACTTCAGTTGCTCAATTATTTGGCGAATATAATTCTAATATCCAAGTATTCGAATATTAAAGTATTCGAATACTGATGTATTCGAATAGTATGGTGTGAATTATAAATCAAGTTCTTTAAGTTCATTTATCAGGATGATATCTCGTAAGCTAAGTTTGACCCACTTCACACCATACTATTCGAATACATCAGTATTCGAATACTGAAATATTCGAAGTTTATTCGTAGCATTCGAATATAATTGTAAAATATTCGAATATTAAATTATTCGAATAGTCCCAGGCCTAATTAAGAACCCCATAATTTTTTCTAACTTCACATTGTAGAAGAATCACGCGTCAATTATTCTAATTAAAGGAATGGCAACGGCCAGCGTCGAATTAATTAATTCGATTACCGGCCCCTGATGGTCTCGCCCCAAACACGTTGCCCCACATAAATGTCGATTGCAGTGGCGATGATACGTCGGACGGAACTGGTATATCTAAAAAAGGTGGGTCAGGTGCTGTTGCTTAGCGCTTCGCGAGCCACGATGATGTTTGCCGTAGAGTCTGCTCGATCGATTCGAGATTCATAGAATGGAGATGCAACCGGCTGGTTGTTCGGAGATCCGGTTTGCAGCACAAGGAAAGGAACGACAGGTAACACGTACATAGACACCTGTATCGTTGAGCAGCATCACCAACCTTCTCTCACGATAAGGCCCCTTTTAACAGGGAGATCGGAGCTGACGTGTGCGAATCTTCCTACGAGTCTTTCCCTTCGGTCTGATTCATCGCGTCACTTCGACTTGCACGGCATCATCAGTTTAGTCTTGGGCAGCACGCCACGCGGGTTGCTCTATCGGCACCGTGTCTCGTGTCCCTCATCGCGTCGCCGCTCATTCTCACCCGAGATGCGCGCTAATCTTCTGCTAACCATCCTCTGCCACCTAATCATCGGTTCCATGGAGTTCGCCATCGGGAACGACAACGAGCAAGATGGTAAATGCGGGGTCGTCTCCGCGGTCCCTGCGCAGGGAAATCTAAGTTAAAGTCGCCGAGCGGGGTGCATACGTGTCCATCGTTGGGTGATCTCGGTCCTTCCTTTCGGAGAATCCGCTCTCCACGAGGAGGATTATGATTGACCGTTCTATTTTTCATCCTCGGCGAACGCTCACGAATGCCAAACGAGGAAGTTATTCTCCGTGGATTCGGTATTACTCGTACGCGAGGAATAAGAAAGAAATATGCGTCAACGAACATTGTGACGTCAGTTTTGACGATTTTCGCGTTCTTCGCACTAGGCGAGGTGGATTTTGTACGTTCGGAAGTTTGCTTAGCCATTTGTCACAGCGTATCGGAGCTGAATTAGTTAGTGTCCGAGAAATTAGTTTCCACGTCTTCTGTGTGATAACGGTGTAGTAGAGTCACGAGCTACGTGCACTAACACATCCGTGTTCCTTTTCGGTTGCGTAGAAGGTGATCAATGCACTCTGGAGAATGGCAACCAAGGTATCTGCAAAAAGCTACCGGAGTGCCCTCCCAGGTTAAAGGAGGTGCAGACTGGGTCCCGAGCCTCGGACTCCGGGGGAAGATGCGGATTTGATAATTTCACAGAGATCGTCTGTTGTCCTGTCAACGTCACGGAGAAGATCGGCCGTCGATCAGCCGAAACCGGTACGTTTCTGTATTCAAAAACGTTCTGTTCACGATAGGAATCGACCGAGGATCTTCTTAACATAAAGTGTCCTCGTTCGATCACGGAACTTCCTTTTTTTTTTACTTCGCACGCTAAAATCGTGAAAGTTCACAGTCATCCGTATGACATAATTACGCTGATCGGTGTGGAAACACAGAAAGTTACGCCCGCGTATGTGTCACTACTCATACGCGGTTTGTGTAGAAAAACACGCGCCACATGTACACCGCGTTGGACACGCCAGTGTCATTATTAGTAACTGGCGATTGTCGATGACACCAGGATGCATCGGGAATGTTTTTATCTCCGATTACGTGGCGTTCGATTTCAAATTTCCGCGGACCTCGCGAGGCGTCCACTGAATTCCTAACTGGAAAAATACAGATTCGCGTTCAGGCGCGTGTATATTTCACCGATTTCGTTTTGCGCAGAAGAATGAAATTTCAAATTTCTCATTTATATCTAATCTAAGTGAAATATGGGGAAGAAATTGCAGCGAATTTACGTAGGTATATCAAGACACTGAAAGCGCGTAAATCATTCGAGATGCGTGTTCTATTTGAAGTTTCAATAGCCGACCTTCCTTTCGTAGTAGATTTATATTTAAAACGGGAAGTATGCGTTTAATAAAATATATATACACTTTTGAACATTTCCCTCGTCGCAAACGTTTAATAGCGCGTCAATCTTGCTCAACTGAAATTATACCCGCTTTTTTTCGGTTTTTTTCGCCATTCAGCTTGCCAGCAGTATGATAACGCGATAACAATAAACGGCAGGGTACAGAGCGACCTGACGTTTCATATATTCGGCGGAGTCCGAGCGCAGGTTGGCGAGTTTCCATATATGGTGGCTTTAGGATATACGAACAAGGAAACCGGCGCGGATGCATCACCTATTAAATACACTTGTGGAGGTAGCTTGATATCCGATGAACACGTGTTAACTGCTGCGCACTGCGTGAATAACATAGACGACAGGGTCCCTGTCGAGGTAAGCACTGCCCATGGTCAGCGAGATACTAGTTCAGGGGAGGCAAACCTTTTTATCTGCGAGTGTGCAAAAATTTATAAATAATATTTCTCGAATTGCTGACGTGCCAGAAAGTTTTGAAGAGAGGAAAAATTAGTAGAAAATTAATCATCGCGGAATTTTATTGAGAGAAATTTAAAAATTAACCTAGATTTTCATAAGAATTAACCAGATTTCAGTATTAACTAAACAAAAAGTTGTTTAAATAACGGATCAAATAAAAGTTAGTTCGCTTTAGATTATTTCATAAATATAGTTAATTTTTTCATTTGACGAATAAAGTCCACCCGGGGCAATTTGATTCGACACATGACGAATAAATAACTTGACAATTGACATACACTTTGTCGTATAGTAAAAGCTGGCCAAAAATATTTTCTTAGGTGTATCTAATTATTTTATATTAATATACAGATATTAATGATAGCACCGGAAAATCATTGACGTGCCAGCAAAATTTTCGTACGTGCCATAGGCTCGCCCCCCTGCACTAGTTCTTCCCCCTTCGTTACAAGTTCTTCGGAGAAATGTGTAAACTCTACACCTTGTTGCAGGTACGCTTGGGAAATGTAAACATAAACAGCAACGAGAGCACTCAACGAATCCCGATAAGCGACATTATTTCCCACCCGGATTATAGGCGAAGCACGAACTACAACGATGTGGCCATTCTGAAACTGAAGTTCAAGGTACAGATCTCGCCTACAGTTAAGCCTATCTGCCTTCAAACCAAATCTTTAGATACCGTCGATATAGCATCGAGAACATCTTTGGTAGTGATCGGATGGGGCGCTACCGACGACGCCTTTGAGTTATCTGACAAGCTGATGAGAACACCAAATCTCAGGTACCGTATACGCACAGTTTACAATTATTAACCCCGCAGTGTACGCGCGAATTAAAATCACACCATTGCACGCGTTGGGCCTCACAGGCCCGTATCTCCAAATCTAGGAATGCATGGACATTTTCAGGGAAAATATATTTTCTTCACTGCGCGTAAACGGCGCCGCCGTTAAATTACGTAAGGGTAATTAGAGCACTTTCTTACCCCCTCTTCCCCAAGTTTAAGAATTCGTAGGATTTTATATTCCACGTCTCTTTGCTCACGTAACTGTATTCAGTTATTAAAATTCTTTTAAAGATTTATAGGTATTTAAAATTAGGTTAAAAATATATTACGTAACACGCGACCTCACGAACTTACGTAATTTAAGGACGACCCCTAACCATCGCACTCGTATTTTATTAAGAAAATATTTATAACAAAATAAAATACCGCAGAAATATCAGTTTAACGCTACCGGTCGTTGTTTCTTTTTTTATATTCATTTAAATGTTCACTTGGGTCTGTCAGGCCCCACTTGTACGGTTAATAATCATGAAAAGTAAGGCAGAATCGATTTTGAAGACTCGTGGTCTCCGTGCTTTGGCTGCAGTGCCAGCGGAAACACTTAAGTAGAACCTACCAGTGACAGACAGACGCGTCAGCGATCAACAAGGGAAGGATCCCGAACTCGAAATTTCAAAAAATTCTGAAACTCTGTGAATATGTAGGCGATTGTCTCCGGATTACAACGCAATTTTTGTTCGCTGTACAAATTCACTCAAAGGGGGTGAAATTAACCCCTGAAAATCCGTCTATTTTGCAATTTTGTATTATAACTCGCGAACCGTAAGAGATAGAAAAAAAGTTTGAAGACAAAAGTTACTTCTTTTAATTAGACATATCATTTGGTAAAAAAATTATTTTACAGTTCACGAGTTACAGCACAGAATCGGAAAATACCCGCATTTTCAGTGGTCAATTACACCCCCTTAGAGTGAATTTGGGCAGCAAAATAAAAATTGCGTTGTAATCAGAAGGAAATTCCCTCCATATTCACAAAGTTTCAGAATTTCTCGAATTTCCTGATTTTCCCTTGCAAGTCGCACTCGATCGACCCGACGCATCTCCGTAACCGGTTTTCTCGACAACTTATTCCGCATTTTTCATTCATCGCTGCATAAATAATCGTCCCCCCTTCGTTCCACGAATTACAGTCTATCTTGTTTATAATTCCAAGTTCTTCAAGGTGCCCTTTCCTAGTATCCTTCCAAAATACATGAGATTAATACCACAATGAATCATCGTATGCTCCATAAATTACAGTCTCGTGAACAGCGAAGAATGCACTGAATCGTACCGCGACGTCAGCCGCAAGTTGCCCCGCGGTATCGACAGCAGTATGATCTGCGCGAGGGATACCAACGAAAGCAGAAGGGCCGATGCTTGTTCGGGTGACAGCGGAGGGCCGCTACTGATGTTAACCGACAACGGCGACAGCGTGATTGGCGTCACGGCTTTCGGACAGGCCTGCGGCAGCGTAATCCCGGGCGTTTACACCGCGGTGTACTCTTTCTTGGACTGGATCGAGGAGCACGTGTGGCCAACTACGAACAGGAATGAAGAGCGCGCGGGGCCAACCACGATCCGGGACGAAGCGGACGCGTTCCCGAAGAAAGCCTTCGCAAATTTCACCCTGTGGTTCGCCGACACTCACGTATAAACGTCACGCGATATATCCGAGGAATATATCCACGAGATATCATCCCGATCCACCTTCTTTTCCGCACACGGAATCCCCTCGGCTCGCTGGCGCCCCGTCGAAAAGCAACGAGCGGACAGTGTAAACATTAACAAAACCCGCTTTTATTTATTCACATTCTGTACAAATGTATTTTACATAAAGGTCGACGATTATCCGCCGTCCCCGACTTACGCGTCGGACGGCCGTCCGTAAATTTAAGCATCGTTCCGAATACACTCCCGAAGCGAAGTACATACCGCGCGATCAGTGGAATAGGCAAAGGAATAAATAAGGACCGGAACGTCTAACAATTATCGTTTCGCACGCGAAGAACGTCTCGAACGCGCTCTGAGTGAAATAAAGTATTCTGAAGGTAAAGAAATAAAAAAACGCTACGAGAGCCTGGGATCCGAAACTACTTAGTTTTAAAACGCCCGAACCTAAAGGAACACACCAACACCCAACACCAACGTTTATAGCAGTTTCAAATAATTCTAAGTAACGCTTTTAAGTAATGAAATTAAGGCACGCCCGAGGCAAGCGTCCGCGCTCGCTCGTGCCGTGCACACGATCTCCGTTCCACGCCCGAGGCGAGCCGTTTAAATCCTACGCGTTGGAATCCTCCTGCGCCCGGCGAAGGACGCGCCACGGTTATAACACAATGCTAGTATACTGTAATACATAATACTGTCAAGATCAGGTGCGAGTTGGAGGCACGCACAGGCGCGCGAAACCCGACGAACGAGGTCCAAGAAATTTCATTGCTCGCCCCGAGACGTTCCCGCCGGTCGAGTGAAATTAATCGGCAGTCGGTTTCTCTAACGCCGTACCTCCGTACGCTCTACTGTGGCTGTGTTTCAATTCACGCACAACTGCGAATGAAATTGGTGGCATCGTACGATTCCGTAGAATATCTCTCACTCGCCACCAATACGATGCCACTTCCGGTGCAGCGGCCGGTGCAGTGACTGCTTCCCCTCTGAAATTCTGCGATAGCCGCACGGTCACTGCACCGGAAATGGTATGATTACTGGTGGCAAGTGGTAGAAATTCTAGGGAATCGTACGATGTCACCAATACGAAGCCACCAATTTCATGCGCAGTATGCGTGAATTGAAACACAACCTGTAAGATTCAAAGGTTGCGTGCGTAGAAATTGAGAGAGAGATAGAGAGAGAGAGAGAGAAGAAAAAGGGGATTCCTCGTCGATAGAGCTACGTGTATTCCCAACACCTGTAAGAGCAACCACCCAGCTTCGCGTCCCTGAACATCCCCGCGAGATTCCAAGGATTCACGCCAGCCGGTCGTGTCGAGATACGAAAGTGCCGAAGGAGACGCGAGACGGTTGATGGATCCAATCGAATCATCCGAGTCGTCCAGTCAGAGGGCGCGTTTCGGTGACGGGCTTGCCTCTCAAGCCCGTCGACGCGAAACATCCCCCTTTATTGGTGCCCTTCGATGCGAACGCCTCAGCCCCATTTCGTGGCTATCGTGTACAGCGATCTGAGGAGCTCCAGCGCCCTGCCGTCCGACGAGGAGCTCTCATCCTCCCGCAAATAGTTGCTACCGTCCGGCGTCACCGCGTTCTCGGATCTCTTCACCATGTTCGCGGAGTTCTCCGTGGTGGTGCGAAACCTCCGAGTTTTCCTGCTCCTGTACGTGGTGACCGGCGGCTCGGTGGTCGTCATCGGGCTGGTGGACGCGGTTCTATAAACGGAGGATCGCGTGGCAGGCAGGGTGAGCTGATTGATACCAGCTACGACGCCTCTGGACTCCTCCGACGAGAACTCGTTCACGGGTAGTTTAAGCAGCGCGTTCAACAGCTCCTCCTTCTCCCGCTCCATCGTTTTGTTCACCGGGTCGCTGCAGTGTCTGACCAGCAACAGAACCAGCTGCCTCACGGTCTCATTACTGTCCGCCTGCTTCATCACCCTCATCAAGGTGTTGCTGCTGGTGGCGTTCAATTTTCCAAACAGCTTCTCCGCGATCTCGTTCTCGGTACCGTTTGAGGTGGACTCGAGTGGGTACGGTGGCGAGGAGAGTGGACCATCTCGAGGTAGGGTGGACGTGATGGAGGACGTTATGGTGGTGGTGATGCTGGAGCGCGTGGTGATCAGCGGTTTCGGTGTGACGGTGTTCTCGACGGAGAAGGAAGTGGGTAGCAAGGAGAAGGTAGTAGGTGAGTCTTTGTCCCTGGATAGCCTGTTCTGCGGGAAAGGTAGGTCGGATTCGTTGATGGACAAGTCCTCGGAGCTGCCGGATGAGTCCAAGTGCAGGGAAGGTGTGCTCGCGTAGTCGAAACTCTCGTGGCTGCCCGTGACGCTGTCCGGATCCACGGGGATCGTTGAGCCGGGATCTGATTCCAGACCGTGATTGATGCGCTGAGGATCCACGAAGACGGAGGTCTCCCAAAGGTGCGTCACGGCGGGCGACGACGTCCAGTGATCGTTGCTCAGCGTCTTCAGGTCCTCCTTCTCACTGACACTCTCGAACGTGTCACTAGACTCGGTGTGAGAGCAAGGTGTGGTGTCCACGATGTTCGTTGTACCGAAGTCTATCGCCTTCGGCGTTCCTGTCGGCGAATCCTCGGTCGACTGACTATTGTGCTCGCGGTTGTAACCGCTCCTGAACTTCATGTAGCTAGTTCGCGACGCGGGAGGAGAAGCTACGTTCGATTTCGCCTCGAACAGCGACGCCTTGTGATGGTGGGCTTTGCGGGGCTGACTGCTGGCGGTCTCGTAGCTCTTAGAGGGACCCAGAGTCGTGGAGCGTACGCTCTGAACGGACATAGGGGTGCTGGGATAGCTCTCGGGATTCAGAGACTGGGATATCCTCTCGTTCTCCCTTCGTATCGTTTCCAAGTAGCTCTCGAAGAACGGTGGAGTGAGCTGCTGCTCCGGCTTCTTGCTCGTGGGCTTCTTGTTCCAGCTGTAAGTGACCATGTGCAGGAGCAACGACGGCGGAGAGGGCGTCGGCGAGACCACGTAGTTGTCGCTTAAAGGAGTAGTGACGAAGAGCTTGTCGCCTCTGTAAGGCTCGGTGACGATCGTGACGCTGTTATTTTGGAAGCCACCCACTCGATTCTGGCTCCTGGTCTCGTCGGTCGAGACGTAATTGTCAGTCACCAGCGATCCAACCTTGTCTTTGCCTAACTCGTCGTTCCGATTGTAAAACACACTCGAGTCCCCGGTGTACGGAGTGCTGCCGTGCTCCACGGCGAACGTGTTGTCTGTCAGAGGCGCCGAAGTGTCGAAATAAGAATTGGTCACGGAATTCGGGCTCGTCCCGTAGGCTTCGTGGCTTGACGCTCTGGGAGTGGTGTAGTACGTACTCGGCAACGTGTTGAAAGTCTCGTAAACATCCCGCAGTGTGGTGGGTGGCTCGAAGGTAGTGGGATAGACGGTGGTCAATTTTTGCCTGAGGTCGTTGCCGTCGTCAGAGAAATCCAGCACCTCGTCCAGCTCCCTAATCGACGAAGTGTAATCCTCATCGGCAGTCGAATACGCGGTCGTGGTCCTCCATTCTTCAGGCTCCGTCGTCGTCGTCCTCGCCGGCTCGGTAGGCCTGATCTCCGTGAGCACCCGCTTGAACGTATCCGGATCCAGAAGGTACGCGGACAACGCGTGAGTGAAGACCTGAGCCAGCTCCCGTAGTCGGCTGCTGTTCGACTTCCGAAGATCGTCCAACGAGCCTCCGCTCTGCTGCAGCTCCAGGTCCTCGTTGTAATCCTCGCCGTAGACGCTGCCGCTGTCTAAGCGATCCTCCGTCGTCACGTTGTTTGTCTCCACAGCGTCGTTCAGTCCGAACAGCTCGGCGTACGAGTTTATGGTGTGCTGCGTGAGAAGGCTTGACGGTACTTGAGCCGTCCCGTTGCTGTTCCTCGAGACGATCGACTTCCCCGCGTCCTCCTCGGACTCGACGCTGACCGAGGAGTCGGTGGCCTCGTTGGAGTCGAAGTTCTCCGTGGCTGTGGAGAAGTACAGAGCCAGGGAGTGCAGAGTCGAGGGTGCCGGGGCGCTAGAAACATTAGCTGGCCTCTCGACCAGACTACTGACGTTGTTCTCTAAACTCTTCAAAGAGCTCAGCATGCCGAGCGCGTGCTCCCTGTCCGAGAATCTTAGCGAGCTCGATTTCAATTTGCTCGACGACGTCGGCGAGGACTGCCTCAGTTTCGGTATCAAGGTCCTAGCCGACGTGAACGTGGGCACCGTAGGGCTGTACGGGGTGGGCTTGGAAGTGGAGCTGGTGGTCGACGTGTAGGCGTAATTCTTGGTGAACGGGACGTAAGGTCCGAGGGTGGACATCACCTTGCCCTGCTTGTAGGTGAAGCTTCTATCATATGGACTCAGATCTTTCTCCGTCACGACGTTCTGCTGGTAAGCAGGGGTAGTTTTAAGTGGCTTCTCCGTGGTGGTGGTGACCAAGGTTTGTCGATAGCCTGGGCTAACCGTGGAGGGACCCTTGCTCGTCGCTCTATTGTGTTGACTATCAAAAGTACTCCTCGTTGTTGGGCCCTCCGTGCCTCGGGCGAAGCTACTACCACGAACGGACGATGTAGGCAGAGGAGTGACCTGGCTCGCGCTGTACTTCTGATGAACGGAATTCGGTGCGACGCTGTTTTCGCGATAACCCTCGGTGGATGAGTACGAACGAGTGGTCGGAGGCGCCTCCGTCCCTGAATTTCCAACGGTCCCTCTATTCGTATTTCTATTATCAAAGCTGTTATAATAACTCGTCGTGGGGAAATTGTCTCGAACCCCCACGGTACTCCTGCCGTTCCCTCTGTAATCGTAACTGGTGGTCGGCGGAACGTCAGGATCCGTGGATGGAACGTCAGGAGTCGTCGAGGGATACGTTGCAGGGGTACTCTCCGCGGTAACGTCGTCGTTGCAAGGAGGCGTTGTCGTGGTGGTCGCGTACTGCGTGGTCGATTCGAACGGGGTGTACGTGGTGCTCGTGAACGAGGAGTAATCGTTCCTCTGGGTGGAATAGTCCTCGCCTCTAGAAGTGGTGGAGGCTATCGGGTCGTAGTCAGGATTTCTAGTCGTGACGTCTCGATTCTGGTACAACTGATAGTAATACTGATGCGAATTGCCGGTGTTTTCGTTGAACCTGTTCCCACGATTGCTGACAAACGCCGCGCTCTCGGCGAACTGCTGGGACTCCTTTATCGGGCTGGTATTGCCGGCCCTGAACGTCGTGGCCTCCGTGTAAGACGGGGTGACCCTTTGCGAGGCGACGGGCGTCGAACTGTTCCTCGCGGAGCTTTTAAACTTCAATCTCTTCCGCGCTCCCTTCTCGTCCCGCTGGCTATTCGTGTTCCGATTGGTGGCGTGATAACTCTGCGGCTTCTTTGGGGTGCTGTAGTAATCCTGGGTGGTTGGGTACTTGTTCACGCTCCCCTCGTCGGTGTTCCTCGTGAACTGATTGAATTGCTGCTTCGTGTTCGGTGGCTGGCTCGTTTGGAAGCCGTTGCCGTGGAACTGGTTGCCGTCTCTTTGTCCGTTCGACTCCTGGCTGAAATTGTTACCGGCGTCGAAGTAACGAGAGGCCTTTATTCGATCCTGATTCGGCTGCACCTGATTCTCTAACGGCGGCTCCTCGTACGCCTTCACTCGCCCGTTCTGCTTGCCGTCGTAGCTGAGATTCTGCACGTCGTAGTAGTCCTGCTGGCCGGCCCCGTCCACCGATTGCTGATAGTCCAATCTCGATCTCCTCGACTCCGCTCGCCTCCGTTCCTCCTCGATCAGCTGCTCGCTACTCTGCTCGTACAGTTCCGTGGATTTGCTGCAGTCCACCTTGAACCACCAATCGCAAATCAGCTGCGATTGCTGGAAGATGGTGCCGTTCGGGCAGAGGAACGATATCTTCCGGCCGTTGTCGCAGATGTGGAATACCTGCAACGATATTTCAAGATCGCAGGCGTTCTTGCTCTTCCGTTTCCCGCGGGCCCCGTACAATCATCCCAAGCGTTTTAATATAAAACTCTCGTGCCTCCGCGCAGACTACTCTTCAACCTTCCCCTGATTACATATCCTGACTATGAGACTTGTACTCGACAACGGCAATTACGGGGCATTTATTACTTACTTGACAATTTGTCTCCAGGTCCGCGTAGTAACCACCTTTCAAGCCGCGGCAACTGAACGATGTGGCCGGAATCGTTGTCAGAGCCGGGAAGTCTACTCCAGGCTGCCCTGTCACGCCTATCAAAAAAACCATACATTCTTTTAAACGACTAGATCGCCTCCTCTCGAAAATCATCCGGTGCCTCGGCTTCTCCTCGGCGGAGCTGCTACTCCCTACGTATTTCCTAAGGTCTCAAAGCGCGAGGGAAGTTCGAGAAACAAGCACCGAGGAGTCCCTTAATTTCCATGCAAGCTCGTTGTGCGCATGCAAACGAAATCTTCTCGAATCGAAGTTCACATTACGCCACTTATCGCGTATTAATGGCATAAAATGGTATTCTTCTGAAACTTTAAACTGGACGAAGAAAGAGGAGGTAATACAGTTTTTCGTTTTTCCTTTTTCCCCATCGATCGCTATCGATTACATAGCGATCGGGGAGGGAGGATCGGTTGTCGCGTCGATCGGTTTCAAAAGAATACTAACTAGATGCACGCGCTTTGCTCTACGCGCGGTAGGAAGCTGGAAGAGAAAGTGGTCGATGCAGTACTTGTACAGTATTAATGATAATACCCGCTCCTTTGAGCCATTCCTTGAGAAGATCCGCGTTGCCGAAGAAGACTGGGAAAGGAAAGGCGAAGAAAGTATTTTAGAGAATATAATAGAAGGGGTTAATAGTTAGTTTTTAACGGCGTTAGTAAGTCAGCATTGGGACCTTGATAAACTTGGTACTCGCCATTCTTCTCCGGTGCCGATCTTCTTGCGATTCTTCTCAAGGATTCCGCGTTCTCTTCTGCCGATGGATCTGCGCCCGATAGATCCAGCCCCGATAACAGCCCCGGCAGGCTCGTCCTTTTGTTGCTATTCTCTGACTGGAAAGGGGAAAAACGATTCATGACAAAGTCCAACATCCACTGCGGAGCCGTGCAACACACTCATTCATCTCGCTCCATTATATTCTAGCAGGGAATGTTTACGTGACGCTCTAAGGCGGCGTAAATGAGTAGCCATAATAATCACCTCTGCCTTACAGTAGCTGGGCATCAAACTAATTGCCGAACCTGCAAAAATGAATGACACGTCAGCACCGAAATTCTAGAGACGCGTAGATTCGTGGAATTAAATTAAACTTCTTTCAACGATTAAGGAGTCATTCCGGTTAGCGCGCCGATAAATTCAGCGATTATCAGGAATTTATTGAGACGAAAATAATTATAGTAATGGAATAAAACTTTTTTCTATTTATTAAACTACATTTCTACCGTGAATAAAAAATATAAAAGTAATACAATTATTGCTTTTGAAATGCCTTTGAAAGCGGTCTTGATGACAGATTTAAAAATTCATGCCTCACTCGTGATGGCGATTTCAGTTGTTAGACTTATCTGAACTCGAAAATCCAAACAGATTCTTGATCAGTATGACCGCCGCTATCGCTCCGAATATAATTAGTGATTTATCTTCGAAATTAGCAAAATGGCAAGAAAAATGTTTTTCAGCTTCTTTCTTTTGCTATTTTCTATTTGAAAAGTAGGTTGGGCTGAATGAAAATACTTGACCGTAGTCCCAGAGAGAGTCACAGGTGTGCAGAATAAGCAGTGAAAATTATAAAGCAATCGGTTCGATAGATTTTAAGATTTTATCTTCACCAAGTGGACAAATAACGTTTCGAGAAAAACGCGTTCAAAATTTTCATCTATAGAAGCCGAACCTCTGCGGTCCCTAAAAATTGCCTCTATAGAAGCTAATATATTCAAAACTTTTCCATGAAAATTTAACAGTACATTTTTCAGGATATGTACTTTCAAAAAATGTTTAAAAAAAACTCGTTTTTTTCAACCGGTATGACTCCTTAAATAATACCGCTGTACTTACATAAAAATATGATTATTTCAAGGTAAGCCATTCTCGATAAATCCTTGCGCATGATTCTATAACAAAACGAAAGATGAACGATTAATCTCCCTTTAACGCCAAAACCTTTCGCTATTAACTTCGCCAAAGGAGAACTAACAGGTACTCATGGATACCTCGCACGAATCACGGCCTAGTAATCGATCTCACTTCCACGCAAACATACCATTAAAATCACAGCAGTACGTTTCTAATTAAACGAACGGAACTGGAAAAGGCATCATCCCCTCATCGCCTTTTACCAAGCCTTCACCAGCTACATAAACAAAAGTCACTCAATAGGTACCATTTAAAGGGGGGATTCTACCTTGTTGGGCCGAAAAATAGGTAATTATTTGTGAATTTTTTGTATAAAAACGGTTTGACAGGCTGATTTGAGTAGATTCATTGCCACATTTGTTACCGTGCCTGATTTTATTTAACACGTTGCGTACGGGTGACGTGTACGGTCACGTCATGGAACTCTTGGGCCCGGTCCCAATAAATGTGGAAGGTGAAGAAGAATTTTCCTTTTGCATACGCATTCAGTACGAACGTGTTCATCAGTGTGTGCATGTCGTTCCAAATTTGCAACGTTTTTCACCATAGTGCAGCTGTTTCTTGTATTTAGTTGAAGGTCAACTATTTTTGGTGCCGGACGCAACGTGTTAATGAAGTCTTGCCGATTTTTTAGAAAAATTCGATTCACCATATTCAGAAGCCTGCCATTTTAACATTTTTTTATTTATCATAATGAATCTACTACCATCGATAGCCACATTCATACAGATTAAGAATCTCTTTTCTCTTTTGTGTTTCAGATTATCCTTAGGGTATTTTCCGTCAAAGCCAGGACCACCCGATTTTTTTCAACGCCTCAAGTCAGCGCTCTGTATCAGTCACACTTCTTTTTTTACCGTCACATAAAAATTCCCAACAATAGCTCAAGATACAATAAAACAGCCTGTCAAACCTCAAATTAATTTATCAAATCGTTTTTGTACAAAAAATTCACAAAGAATTACCTATTTTTCGGCCCGACAAGGTAGAATCCCCCCTTAAATTATAATCGCGGTGCAGTGACAGGAAGAATCTACGACGGAACGACTATCGAGTGTAATGAACTGTCGATGCTCGCAGGACATTTCAACATCGTCACCATCTGTCCCCAGCGTTCCATGGACCATTGACAAGGATGACCAGGGGAAGAGGCGCCTCGATTGAATCGCGATAATGCGCCGGCGGGGACGCGCACTATGATTACCCGTGAAATCGATTGCCCTAATCAAACGGCTGGCCGTGGTAATGGGGTTTCCACGAGTAAACGTCAGGTTGGCGCGCGCGGGGCCCCGGTGTCCGTGGCTCGGTGACATTCAATCGGACACCAGCCGCCGAGGGGGCCCCCCGTTTGTCGGAAGAGTCGGATAGCTGCTCCGCGCTGTAACGGGGCATGACGCAACCGGCGAAGACGGTAGGGAACATCTTGTTCATTCTCACGGTTCACCGATTTACCGGACTTTCAAAATGATTACGGTAGTCATTAGCTTGGCAGTTGGCATTTGATGCGACGCGCAATTTATGGTTAATCCTTTCGGGCGAACCGCGATGAGTATTATAATGACGTACTTTCACTCTCGGCCGCGGCTACACTCGGCGTGATTCGATATGATCCAACGATCGGTGTCGTTCGTCTCTTTTATTTACCCCCCGGCTATTAGCATCTCCCCCCCCGGGAATTGATTCCGCTATCGATCATCGCGGGACTTCGCGGTCGCGTCGAGCATGCGATTGAATTCGAATTCTTACGTCGGCTATTGGTCGTTTGATTATCGAGATTGCACGCGAACTTTGACTCGTCGTAACAAGGTTTTTGCCTATTAAGGGGTCATGCCTATAGTTGGCAGGCAGAGATGGGCTAAATTTTTATTTAAATAAAATTTCGAACAACGACATAAAAGTTAAAAAAATTATTCGTCATGTGTCGAATAAAGTTAACGATGTTCGGTTCCGAAACGAACAATAACGCGACCGGGATGTCCGCGTTTAGTAACTTAAGATTATGTTGCTCAACTCGTTTGTAACTAAATTAAGAGCTCCGAGAATTTCGCCTCGTATCGGTTGTTTATCCGGCGGGTATCTCCTTGTTTATACGTTGAACGCTTGAGATCGTCGCCGACGATAACGGTTTGACTCCTCCAGCCTTCTAAAGGTTATACCCCCTGCCCCTCTTGATTCCGGGATTCCCCGAAGAGAGACGGCAGTTTATCTCTAGACTTCATACGCACAACACCCCTGTATATCACATAATTTTAGTTAATATTAAAGGTTTAAATATATAGAATATTGGAAACTTATGAAACCAGATCCTTTCATTAGTTTTAAAGGATTATCCGTTCGGTGAGTGATTGCTGACTGCAGCAAGACGGAATTTACGACTCCGTTGAATTGGAATTTCGAACAATCGGAACGGAACAAACGATTAACGATAAAGTTAAGATTTTTTTATCTTTTATTCGTTATTCGAAATTTTATCTAATATCTAAATAACAATTTTGCCCATCTCTGTTGGCAGGCGTGATTTTCGCGAATTTTTTGTGGAAAATCTAATGTATATTTTTTACAACTATTTGCTTATTTTAGAAGTACATATATTTAGCAACTCTCGGTAATTTTGTTATAGAAAAATATGAAAAAATGAACGAATAACAGCCACTCTCCTGGAAGCTTTTTTTTGCGGTGACCACGATTTCTCAGAGCCGAATCATCTGATTACGAAAAGTGAAGAAGATTCTGTTAGTGTATGAGTTTATCTAGTTCGAAGGATTTTTGTTTTTGATGAAAATTCTATTTTTAATTCACGTAAAACGCAACAATTCAGACATCGAGAAATCATGATTTTGCGTTAAACGGCCGTCATTTTGTCCGAAATCATTTTTTTTAAATATCCTTCGTTCACGAACAATATAGATAAACTCATATACCAACAGAATCCTCTTCACATTTCAATTTTAGATGATTCGGCTCCGAGAAATCGTGCTCACTCCAAAAAAAAGCTTCCAGGAGAGTATCTGTTATTCGGTAATTTTTTAATATTTTTCTATAACAAAATTACTAATGGTTGTGGAATACATGTACATTTAAAATAAGCAAATAGTTGTAAAAAATATACATTAGATTTTCCACAAAAAATTCTCGAAAATCACGCCTGCCAACTACGATCGAATCCTTCTGTTCCTATATCCTTCAGTGTCGAGCGTGCACTTCGATCTTACCGCCCGCAGCAATTTTTAAAACCCCGGAGAAAGCTGCTTACCGATTAAAAATTCCACAAACCGTTCCCATTACATTTCAGGCGGTTCTAATCGTTCGAGAAATGAAACGGAACACGAGGAACAATCGAGGAGCAATTTCTGCTCATCCCTGCGGTGTACGGGATGAGTTCGCGGGTCCCAGGACGATTACGGCCCTCTCGGTCGATGATTCTTAACCATCCTAATTTGGCGGCTGGTCGAGGGAAATGTATTGTGCCCGTGCCCGTAATAAGGGGTATCCTCGATTTTCCAGTAATCGGTCCCGATGGCTGCGGCGACGGGAGAAGGGAAGCTTGCCGCACAGGGCCCTGGCGGATAGAGCGATGTCGAAACAATAGCCGGCAGATAGCGAAACAAAACTTGGCGTCTTAACGAGCGCGTACTCGCATACGTGCCGCCTTCCTCTTTTGTAATGCTAATCCGAAGGAGGCAATTATTTCAGGAGTAAACCGGTAACCTTCTGCTTTTCCCGGGCGACGTCGGCCAGAATTTGGTTGTCGCTCGTAGAGGGTCGCCGGTATAGGGCGCGCGCGAAAGTGGCCGCGGAAAAATTCTGCCCGGTTCGACGATCCAGCGCGTTCACCGAGACTCGACGGAGAAGAAACGAAAGGAATCCGGAAATTACGACAGCTCGTTTAATTATTCCCAGATGCTGCCTCGCCGGGCCGTCCTCTTACACATCCACCGAGCAGCAAAGACAATAATTCCTGCCGCGGTTTAATTGCGCCCGCGATTTACACCACCTCCTATAAGTCGCGAAACAGATGATCGATCCTTTCCGGCTCGTTTATTCTAGAGCTGGGACTATTTGTCGAATTTTTCGGTATTCGAATATTCGAATACTATTTAAATATTAAAGTATTCAAATACTATTTGAATATTAAAGTATTCGAATATTAAAGTATTCAAATACTATTTGAATATTAAAGTATTCGAATATTAAAGTATTCAAATACTATTTGAATATTAAAGTATTCAAATACTATTTGAATATTAAAGTATTCAAATACTATTTGAATATTAAAGTATTCAAATACTATTTGAATATTAAAGTATTCAAATACTATTTGAATATTAAAGTATTCAAATACTATTTGAATATTAAAGTATTCAAATACTATTTGAATATTAAAGTAGTCGAATATTAAAGTATTCAAATACTATTTGAATATTAAAGTATTCAAATACTATTTGAATATTAAAGTATTCGAATATTAAAGTATTCAAATACTATTTGAATATTAAAGTATTCGAATATTAAAGTATTCGAATATTATAGTATTCGAATACTGATGTATTCGAATATTAAAGTATTCGAATATTAAGGTATTCGAATACTGATGTATTCGAATATTATACTATTCGAATACTGATGTATTCGAGTATTAAGGTATTCGAATACTGATGTATTCGAATAGTATGGTGTGAAGTATAAATCAAGTTCTTTAGGTTCATTTGTCAGCATGAAATCTTGTAAGCTAATTTTGACCCACTTCACACCATACTATTCGAATACATCAGTATTCGAATAATAACATTTGAATACTAAAATATTCGAAGTTTATTCGTAGCATTCGAATACTTGTAAAATATTCGAATATTAAATTATTCGAATAGTCCCAGCCCTAGTTTGTTCACATTTGCTCGGCCCGACGATTCAATGATACGGAGCATCGTGCAAGGGTAACGATCCGACGAACGGGCTAACGAATCCAGTCACCGGATTATTATCGGCCAGACTAGTTGCGTGTCCGGGGGGAAACAGATTACTTTTCCCAATGAGGCCTGAACCGGGAAAGTGGGAACAACGGCAAGATCGTACGCCTTCGCCGGCTGGATGTAACTCGCTGGTTGAATGGGGGCCTTTATTAGCGGAATCCCATGCGGAGTGACGCAAAATCGAATGATGCCCCCTTCGGACGTTACGTCTGCGCCTCTTGCCTCTGATTCACGGCAGTTGCGCTCTACAACCATTATCCTTGGTTAAAGCCGTGCATCGGGGTAACCGGCTGAGCCGCGCCGGCTGGGAGGCTGTGCTCGGTTACCTTATCAAGATGTCGAAATCATTTAATGGCTATCTTGCGAGGAACTTTGCACGAGCATTCGCCGGCTTGAATTTAAGAGGTAAGTTTTCTATCGCTTGCTTAACGATTAGATTAAGCCGCGCAGGCTTCTGTTTCGCCGGCGAGCATTGTTACTCAGATCCCGAGATATTTATGGAAATCTGGGCTCCTACTGTTCCAGCTACCCGTGATATTGAAACGGGTAATAAGATCTCTCTATTCTATCATTCGTTCAGCTTCAACGAGGCCAGCAACGGCCGAGTTAATTGCCGTGGAATCAGCTGCGGCAGTTTTCAGCGCATTTTATTACGGTCAAAAGCATGAAATTCTCTTTTCTCGTTTGCAACTCCGGAAGGCAAGAGTACAACCATCGGCTAAGCTCACCGTTTCCCGTTCGTTCTTTTTTTTTTTTTCTTTTCCAACGTCAGTGCCCGCGAAGCAATCTGCAGTTCCATTCGCGCTGACTAATTTTCTATGTAATTTCATACCGGGGCGAGAGGAACGCTCCGAATTACGCATACGTTTCTTTGCACCCAGGTGTGTCTGTTACGCGAGGTGCAATTTTAACACCATCCACGCGCGCTTTACGTTATTACAGGCCTCGTTGAAGAAGAATCATGTTTTTTCGAAGCCTCTTCCCATGTGCGGGTGGCATCTTACGTAAAGCATTGTATTCATTATGGGAGAGTTCGTGTAACTGGTCGTTCCTTTCGTGACTGACTTTTGGTGCCATAATCCTTTCATACGGGATTATTTGGCACCGTGTTTTTCCTTTATTCCATCTTGATAAACTAGCCTTCTTTTCCGGTGACACGGCGCTCCGTGAATGTGAATTGAAGAAATCCTAAAAACGTGCCAGCAACGAGAGCGACCGTCCTATCTCCGCCTCTATCTCCCCTCCTATTCATATCAATTTCCCAAACCCGTCGTATTCATTCCATATTTACCCTAAATCCCTCGCAAACAACATCCACCGCGACCCACTTTCGAGCGCCTCGATCCCCTGAATTCAATACGCGTTTACTTCTCACAACGAGCCAACGAAAGGCGTTATAACTTAATCGCTACCGCTATCCCATGATCGTTATTCGCACTTCGCCCGAGGAGAAAATTTCAAAGTGGCTGCTTTTCGAGGGGGATCCGCGCGGATGAGCGGCGTGAGAAAATTGAAGTAGCACCGTATTTTCGGTACAGGAAACGCTCGACGCGCGATCGTTATGGAGCAGCCGCCTTATGAAACATCCTGTTCACGAATATAAGTCCGACACATACGAGAGCCTTTCGGTCCGTAGCCTCTCCCTCCCTCTCTCTCTCTCTCTTTCTCCGTTGGTGACGGGAAGACAAGCCCGAGACTCCGGCAAGAGAAGCGGAAGTACGGACCTCCTACCGTCGTGGAACCGCGGCATCGTGTCGGCGCTGACCCCGAAGCCGGGTAGAATCCGCCCGCGTTTACGGTCCCGGAGTGCAGAAGAAAGGTCATTCGGGGCCACTCACCGACGCCTCTGCCGGCGCGGAAGATCGTCGAGATATCGCCGAGAGGAACGAATCTGATTACCGTGCCCGGCAAAGAAGATCCTAGAAAGCTGTTATAAGCCGATATTGAGCCATGCCAGCGGGACGGCTGGTGAATCTCGGATGATTGCGGGCGTCGCGTCGCGTCGCAACACCGACGTTTAACCGAAAAGTCGTGGTAGGGACGCGCCCGGCAATATCCGCCCCGCGTCAGCGCCAGCTGAGTCTCCTCGGCGTATAATTCCAGTCGGTATTACTCGCCCCGGGGCCCGGGGAAATGTTGAAACAAAGTGACGCTATGATTACCGTGCACGCCGCTGGAAGACGCGGTTCCCCGCAAATCTCTTTTTATCCCGATAATAAATAGCTAGCTGTAACTCGGCAGATCCGCGTTTCGAGATTCCTTCGCGCGGGGTAGGGTTCGCTTGGAATTGACAAAGACGCGAGCGCTTCTCGAGATTGGCGAATATCAATTACAGGGGAATTACAGGGTTATCGTAACGAAACGGGGGTGATTGCGAGGGAAGTGTTTCTACAGACTTTGGTATTTTACGCGAATATTCGGAGAGCTTGAGAAATTTGGTTATCGTGCAGTTTTTATTTTCTTTTATCGGTTCGCAGCTCGGAGGTATTTTTACAGCGCGCATCCTCGCGTCATTGCTCCGAGACGGAAGCGAAGAAGCGAGCGACTCGTACGATTTATTGAGCACCCGTTGATCCGGAAGAAGAGGCCACTTTCGCCGCAAGAGCATCGAGCGCCGTGGCACACGTCTGGCTACCTACGACCTCACGGGACACTCTACTCTCCTGGCGCGATCGCGATTGCGAGTCGCTGCTCCGCGACCTCGCTTCTTCTTCTTCTCTTTTTCAGCACAGAGAAACGTCGATTGTCCTCGCGTTTTCTCGCGTGCTAACGGGTTGGAGGAGGGTGGCCGCTCTAACAGCGGCGCGGGACTGTGACATAAGTGGAATTACGAACAACACACGTGCTACCGGTACACACGCCCGGGACTTTCTGAAAGGATCTCCGCAGATGGTATCGCGGCTCCTAACTCCCCTCCACTCACGCCGCGATTATCCGTTACTGGCTTAATCATAAAGCAACGAGAGGATCATTTTCCAGGATACTTATGAAACATCTGTGTTCAGCGAGGAAAGAAATTAGGGTAGACTAGAAGGACGAGCCTCCTATCTATTGTCGTTCGACGTCAATTCCTACCGAGCGTATTATAATTATGACATTGTCTGAATTATTGCACCCTGAGAAGATCAGACGTTGCAGCCGTATGATGTTATCCTGCGACCCGATATTTTGCGCAACTTTGCCCCGCGGAACGCGGCCGACGGGAATTCTACTGTCGGATGCGGGGGCCTCAGTGTCACAAGTCAGTTTCGAGAAAGAGATCTGGGGTGAACCAACCGGTGAATGACCGAATTGTTGAGTTTATGGACATTTGAGATTAATAGTTGAATATATTTATGTGTAACAACGAAACAACTGTTACAAATTGCATTTAAATTTATTTTTTTTTCTTGAAATTTCTATAAAAATCATTACTTATTCTTATCGTAATTTTTAGAAAAACGATTGTAAAATGCAAAATGTGTAGAAGCCTAGTAAATGATCGCATACTTTTAATAAAAATAATACTTATTAATGTTTGCTTAATTAAAAATATGGGATATTAAAAGTGCAACTACACTCCATTTATAAACATATAATCTTTTTATAATTAACATTTATTTGCCTAATGGTCATTCACTGGTATGCGATCAATTACTGGTTCTTTACCCTATAAACATTACGAAGTTAGGTTTTTTTTATACATAGAGAAGTATTTGTAAAACTGTCTATGATACTTTATAAATGGATATATCTCCTTTGTAGTTGCACTACTTATTATAATCAGAATTGTGCAATAAGTTATTCAGTGAAATTAATTTTAATTCTAGATCGTGTCGTGGTCAACATCGATTAAAAAAATTCACCCATAGCTCCGTCAATTTTAGGGATGAAGCATAGACGATGGTAGAAAAGAACGAGGAATCTAATTATGCATTCTCTGCGAAAAGGGCCCCGGTGTTCTTAGCCTGTTCTCGCGTCGAACCCTGGAATTGCAATTTTTCCTTTGTGCCTGGAAGTGTAGGCAATAAAACTAGGCGAGTTTTGGAAAAGCTCGCCTTCCAGACGCTTCCTATTTCAATCGAACCGTCCGCGGCTTTCCCATCGCGAGCGTCAATGCTTTCCGCGAAATCTGCTCCGAAGGCTCGGGCTCGTTTCTCAGGAAGACGTAAAGCGTTACGTCCTCGGATGATAATAAAAGCTATCCGTGCTAGGCAGTAACGCATCTTACGTTATTAATCCATAGCCGCGGGGCTTTCACCGCGCGCGGCCGGCGAATATAACGCGCCGAGGAGAAGAAAAATGGATTTAGCTTTTGCGCGTGGAAACCGGAACTCGGAAGCGTAGATGTCTCGCGGATTTATAGGTTCTGACGTGCGTGACGTTGCCAGGAGGCTGACACCGTAGAAGCGTGTTCCCTTCCATCGTGAGATGCGACGCAATGTCGACCATGGGAACCCCCTTTTCTTTATGTTTAATTAATCACCGTCATAATTATATTGTTTCGGAGGAGCCGTATTGTTCCAGCAGTTTAAAGTGCTATTTACATCATACCCGCGAAAACGGGGTCAGAGGCTTTTCAAATTTCCATGAAAATTCGATTCCTCGGGAGATCCTGTTCCTGATTTAGAAACTCTCTTCGGAGAGATCGAATGGAATCGTTTTTAAATCGAGAAGCGAGATGGTGCAAATGCTCTTCATTCCCAGCTATCGAATAAATTAAACTGGTGGCCAATTAATATTTGATTGAAGGACTCTTGTAGAAAAGTCGAATGTCGTAAGCGATAACTCTGTTGGCTAAGAAGTCAAACGTATCTTTCGGTTGAAATTGCAGGGCCGTGTGGGATCTCAGAAAAAAAAGGGCCGCGACAAAAGGTCACGGTGTTAATCGGCGCCGTAATGAGAGGTGAACGACCCATTTAACATCCCAACACAAGCGTATCGCTTACGGCACTCTGGTTTTTCTCCAACATCTGCCCAGGGTTCCCTCGACGATATGCGAATTCGTTTTCAGTTTCTTTCGCTTTGGAAGCTCGGCATTTGAAGGTGATCCCGTCCGATTTACGAAAGAGGAGTGACAGGAGAAGCGGCAATGAATTACATTAAGAATGTGAAAGGAATAGGGCTCGCAGATTAAATCGTATTTCATATCATTAATATCATGTATTCTTATAATTCGGCGGTACATTTCCTTTCATCTCTCGTACGTTCAAAGTTCTCCGAGTCAACGACACGTTCGCGTTCCAGAATCGAAGGTTTTTTTGTGCGCTTCAAACGACATTCAACGTAGCCGAGGAACATGCCGCGCTACCCGCTACCACCTGCCATTAGTTTTACAAGTGTTCTTTTATAATATACAACAGTTCTACGAGATATATATACATACTCTTCCGTATCATTCCCACAAATGAAAATTGTCACCGCCACGATATATCCCACTCGCGATAAAACTTCTATCAAAGAAACTACGAGCCAAGGACGAAATAGGTAACCGTGGATAAACGTCGGAGTTTTAGCGAGACGATCCCTGGAGAATTACAATTTCATATCGCCCGCATAGATTACCCACGCATAAATTACAGGGCGAATCTAATTACTATCAGGTATTATCAGTGATTCGATAGGCGATCGTGTTCCATCACCCCCCGAACTCCGTCGCTTTACCATCCCAAACCAGGGAACAGCGTAAACAGCGCGCAAAGTACATTGAACTTACTTCTACACACCGGAAAGGTAGGAGGACGAGAACTATTCATCGACTATACGCATAAAAGGTATTGCTTATTACGATTGCTTATCTACTATCCCGCGCGTCAACAACGCCGCCCCTTCGAACCGCGAGACGCTCTTCCCACCCCCTTATCTCCGCGATTGTCACGCCGCAGCGACAACGGCAATCAAGGGACCGCGAGAGATCGACCTCGTAATCCCTGTTAGGATCTACGAAAGCAAGAAACTATACGTACGTGACGGTTCGATTCACTCGAGTCCACCCTCCCCCGCAGGAGACACTTCCTCGACTTGCTACGGGCGATTGTTTACGAGCACGAAGAGGCACACATCACCGGCGACCGGGGAACAAGCTCTGGCCCCTCCTCGGACAGCGTATCACTGACCGCTCGCGGTTTACGTTTAGAGGGATCTATACCGGCAGGCCGGGGCACAACCAGAGTGGACTGTGACACGCGCGTAACGGGTTGCGTCGCGAACGGAAGGTAGGACGATACTGAGGAGACGTGAACTAGGCACGCGAACCCCATAGCGCGCAAGGATCACTCGAGCCACCCTTCTCTCTCGTGTCGACTGGCCTGCCGGCCGCTGTCCCTATTCCACTCCCATTCACGCTTCCAGCTATTACCCCCGTCCAGCTTACGCTCGCCCCCACTCGCTTCCTTGCTTCCTCGTTAGTTGATCCTCCCTCTGATGTCAAACTCTCACTCGCTCGATCTCTCTTCCTTTCCCCTCCCCAGCTCCCTCTCTCTCTCTTTCCTCTCGTCCCCTGTAACCCCATGCATAGCCCTCCCCGCTAGGTGTATCGAGGAGCCTAGCCGACGAGCGCACGCGCTTTACGCGTTGCTTACCTTTTACCATCCTCCGAAGCCAACTTCTTTCACCTTCCACCCGCGCCATACGCCTTCTCTTTCCCTCCGCTTCCTCCGTCTGTCCTCCTCGAATTTTTCCGCCTAACCCTCGCTCCTTGGTCATCCTCTTCCTATGTGACCCGATGCTATCTGCCGTGCTTTCTCTTTCCTCTTCGTGGCTTACTGAGACAGTTTTAAGGTACCGTCGCGTTGCCCGGGCTCCTGGCAGCCGAGCGTCGCGCCGCTCGGTGCACGCCGTCGCTTTGCCTTCGACGGACTACGATACATGTTTTTTTTTTTTTTTTTGAGATGCGCCTTTACCTCTAGAATTCGTTACACTTGTCGCCGGCCCGCTTTCTTCCCGCCTGACCTCTTCACACTCGCGACAGCCGAGCTCGGCGACTTTCATACCGAAGGATTTTACCTTCCCTTTTAATTACCTCCACTCGCGACGTGCTCGGGTCTCTTAATTGCCTCGTCGCCTGGCGAGCCGCCCGCGGAAATTAATTTCGCGCTCCCGTTCCCATTGCGGATCCGTCAACTTTTCCTATCAAACTTCCCCGATTCCTCCGAGAACACCTACGTACCCCACCCCCTCTCCCCCCTTGTTTCTTTCGTTATTCCAACGATTCTTTAGCGCTGATTGCGGGGCAACGTCTGATTAAGAGATACAAGGATCGAGCTGTGAGATCTCTGCATCCTCTTAGCCCGGCTTCTCTGTTACATTAGAAGAAAGTAAACGCGATATGTGATAGAGGTTGCGTAATACGGGAAACCTCTCGAACGACGCGCCAAGGGAGAAAGGATTTGGAAGGATGCACGGTGAAAAATGCGCGGCTCGGTGGGTTCTTGCTGGTCGTCGAATAAAATGCTTCGAGAAGTTATAACGGCGATGGGGCCAAGGTCGGTCTGTGTTTATTGTACTCGTTGATCGGCGATCGATTCGGGTGAATACCGCGAGTACCGTGGTCCAATATATCTGCAACCTAGTTGGATTTGAAATTCTCTTTTCGATTTATTCGCGATCGTTTGGCCCCCGAGGGGACGTTTTTTCTAAACAACTTCCTTTTTGCTTCTTCGCATTTGCTTGCGGTTAGGGTTTGTCGGTTTTTATTTATAAATTTGTAAAATTCGAACACCGGGTTTTAAATTTAGAAAACCGGTTTTATATACCTACTAGAATTAAAATGAAGAAATGATTTAATTATTTAAGTACATTTTTACTTGAAATCGCCTCGGACACAAGCAAATTGTAGTAGGTAACTGTTTATTGTAATACTAATCATGAGTTCATATTTTCAGAAAAAAATACTAAAGATTTATAATTTGGTACCACATTGTAAAAGATTTGTATTTTGTACTGATTTTAGTTATTTTAGCTTTTTTCATTTGGTTTTGTATGCAGTCTGTTTTGTTGTGTTATAGTTTTGTAGATCCATAAATATTAGATGAACTCAAAAATTAGTACGGATTCGTACGGATTTTAGTTATTTTAATACTATTTTTATTTAGTTTTGTATAGAGAATATTTCATTTTGTTATATTTTTATAATTCAATAATATTAAGAAAACTGAAAATGTTTAAAATAAATAAAGTTACTATTTTAATTACATTTTCTGTTGTGAGAATTCGAAAATCGGTTTTTTCAAAAGTCGGTTTTTGTATACACCCTACTTGTGTCTGAAAGTTAACGCGGCACGCGTCCGCGGCGTGAATCATTGATACGTGTCTGATCGCACACGGGGCGTTTCTACTTGCCCGCCTTATCTGGCGAGCTGTGCGCCGCGGACAGAAACGGAAATCTTTCTCCCATTTATCGGACGCTCGAAAACACACGCTTGGCTAGTTGGAAAGATCTGAACGGCCCGGATGAAGAATCCCGTGTCCCCGTAATTGCCTGCAAGGTCCCATCGCCGTACACGTTTCGTTTCAACTACACCGCGCTTAAGAGTGAGCAATAATCAAATCGAGTGGGTGAACTTAAAGGATGATGTCGCTCTTTAATATCCATTTTGGTCAGCTAACGTTTTACACGAGTTTGTTCGCCTTGAATCGCTCGCTCGCCTACAGTAATCGCCGAACTACGAGGGAACAAACGGGATTGCGCATCCCCCGCTTGCGAGACGCAGCATAACATTTCTTACGCATTCGATACGAAAAAATCTGTGGAAAAAAGCCATCGGGCTGGAACGGGGGCGACTAGCAACGGGAGGGAAGGTGGGAGCGGCGGTTTGGTGAGGGAGCGAAATACATGATCTCTAAAAACTCGCATAAAGACAATCGTCGTGTTACATATTACGTTTGAATAAATTCGCACGTCTCGTGAAATCACGGTCGCATTTAAAAGTACGAAAGGGAGGCGAGATATACACGTCTAAACGACCCGATACGGTTTTCGTGCACACACACACATCCTTCCACGTTTATGGGAACGCAACAATGTCCCGCCCGTTTATAATTTATACAAGAGAAACTGCGTGTACAAACGAATAATTTTATTCACGTGTCCTTGTTATTATAAACTCTACACGTCGTGGGAACGAAATTCGTACAGGGATTTCGCAAGGCGCGCTGCACGCGGCTAATAAAGTATCTCCGAGCCGAAAAACCGATTCCTTGAATATCGTAGCGACCCACCGCAGCTCGCGAGGCTCTCGGCGTTGACAGCGTTGTCGCGGGTCCGTCCGATCTTATGCATGAATAAATAGAAAAAATCGACGAGCATCCTGGGGAGCCCTATTGTCTCGCTTCCTCGGCCGGGAATCGCGTTCGGTGTTCCTTCGCTGCGACGCGCCTTGCGTAACACTGGGCAATCTATTATCGATCTATTATTAACATTCAACATGATCGCGCGACTGGCCCACACGTTATTGGAAAGTTTCATTCATCTGAAATCAACGAATGCGCTCGTAGAAAGACGTAGAAAATAAATCGCCTCCGTCGATACCCACCGTCAGACTTCAACGGATATATACGGATGTTCGCGTGAACCTAATGCGTTACTGCTCTGCGCGCAAAGTATTGTCGATAGGATAGCGTTCAATCGGTTGCCTCTTCCAAATTGCAATTTTACATAATGCCTGTCCGCAGGAACGATCGGTAGGTGCGCAACGTAAGATACAAGGGGATCGTCTGTTTTAATTAGGGCTGGGACTATTTGTCGAATTTTTCGGTATTCGAATATTCGAATACTTCAGTTGCTCAATTATTTGGCGCATATAATTCGAATATTCAAGAATTCCAATACTACTCGAATATTAAAGTATTCGAATACTACTAGAATATTAAAGTATTCGAATACTACTCGAATATTAAAGTATTCGAATACTAGTCGAATATTAAAGTATTCGAATACTACTCGAATATTAAAGTATTCGAATACTACTCGAATATTAAAGTATTCGAATACTAGTCGAATATTAAAGTATTCGAATACTACTCGAATATTAAAGTATTCGAATACTACTCGAATATTAAAGTATTCGAATATTAAAGTATTCGAATACTATTCGAATATTAAAGTATTCGAATACTTGTAAAATATTCGAATATTAAAGTATTCGAATACTGATGTATTCGAAGTTAATTTGTACCATTCGAATACTTGTAAAATATTCGAATATTAAATTATTCGAATAGTCCCAACCCTAGTTTTAATCACGCCGCCTCGTCGAATAAACTTGCTCGGAACTTTTTCTTCCTCGTTCATCGGTATGTTTCATGTTACGTCTGTATATCGGCGATGCACGGAATTACGTCGGGCAAGGCAGTGATTATAGCATATACTTTTGGGTCATCTCACGTCAAGTCTGATTCACTCAAACAAGAACTCTCGCGACTCTTAACTTAACGATCTTCAATGTGAACTGAGAAAAAGTGTCCTCGATCGAGAAACTTGCACCATTCCTCGGCGCTTCGCTACGCAATCGGGGGCGTCTTCAGCGAGGGTGAATTAATTAAAATCTAACACGCAGTACGTTACTTGGAATAATTCAATAGCATCGTGAATTGTTAACCGTAAAACAGGCAAATAATACCACCTCCCACGTCGGGCGTGTTTAACGTTAAATGACCCTTCCGTATCATTCCCTACCTAAATGTATTTTACTTTATTTCATTAACATGTTACACGGTCTAGCTCCCTGGCGCATAAACATTTATTATTTCGGGCTCGCTCGAGGCAACAGCGTCTCGTTCCTTCTTACGGAATAGCACGTTACAACGATACTAAATATTCAGCTAATGACTTTAACGTAATTCGGAAAATATTCGCGGTTAATAAACTACGGATCTACAGAGTCTACCTTAAATAGTTTCAGATATCCGATCGCGGATTCGATCTTCCTTCGCTATAGTACATTGTTACAAGCATGGTTCGTGATGTAAGGTGTTTGCTCGGTGATCGTTAAGGATCCATAGATCCGTACGGATGCGAGATCTGGCGAACGTAGATTATAGTAATCGTATGCACGCGACGTCGAAATTCAATCGACGAACAAGTAGTTCGGGCACGCACGTTTCTTTCGTTGATTCAGAAAACGCTGTTAGGGGATCCCGGCGCCGTGTTGTCTCCCAAATATGCTACTCCAAGTGTTTGTTTCTTTTTTTGTTCACGGTATACAGGATTCAGACTTTCTTAAACTTTAATAATGGTTACTTTTGCTTTTTTTTTTTGTTTTTATTAGCCGCTGTTAAATCAACGTGGCTTTGTCTGAAATCATATTCACGAGGAGCTCTGAATAGTATTTCATGCACATACAAAATTTCGACTCATCGGGCGCCCAAAAAAGCAATTAGCTATTTGGAATTTTTCTTTTATTTATTTAAAGTTCCACGCGCTTCGACTGTGCGACTCGTTGTAATGTTAAATATGACGCAAACAAAGGAAAATCTCTACTCTTGCGTTACTAATCGTCACTAACAAGGGGACCTTCAGGTGTGGCAATTTCAGAATATGTTGATACTTGGTGCACTTGAAGGTCTTTACTTGGAAATTACTTCCCCAAAACAGTAAGGCGCGCTTTTCTGCCAAATTCGAGAAAATTGACTTTAAAAAATTCAATAAAAAGTACGATTTTCCAAGCTAGCAGAGTTTTTAATATTCGACTAGTATTCGAATACTTTAATATTCGAATAGTATTCGAATACTTTAATATTCGAATACTTTAATATTCGAATACTTTAATATTCGAATAGTATTCGAATACTTTAATATTCGAATAGTATTCGAATACTTTAATATTCGAATACTTTAATATTCGAATACTTTAATATTCGAATACTTTAATATTCGAATACTTTAATATTCGAATACTTGGATATTCGAATTATATTCGCCAAATAATTGAGCAACTGAAGTATTCGAATAATCGAATACCGAAAAATTTGACAAATAGTCCCAACCCTATTGCCAAGCATTGCCACCATTAGAAGACACAAAACTGACATTTCAACGCGGCACCCAATTCCTCTTCAACGCGAAGGATGCGCGTGAATTACTCTTTTACGATTAAGTAGCTTTGTTGGGAACCCGACGAGTCGTTCTCCCGAGATCTCATAGAACGCAAGGATAGTCTATCTAGGTGAATTGTCTCCACGGGCTCTAAGCAGATGTAGAAGAATGAGGGGGTGTGTTACTGACCTCTTCATCGGAGGCTTGAGTAAAGGCCGCTATCGCTTGCTGGACCTGCGGAGCTGCGGGCCCAACAGCAGGATGCGCCGCGGCTTGTTTAGCAAGTTTCACGGCATCCTGCGCCGATTGCGACGACTCGGTCCTTCTAAGATAAGCGGCCTCTTTTTTAGGTGGTACCACCGGCTTATTTGGCGGTACTGGAGGAGGCACGCCCCGAGATATCGGTGGCTTTTTCGAGGGCAGCATACCAGATGCTTGAACCGCCGAACCAGAGCCAACATGAAAACCAAGCTTTCCTGTAGTTTGCGTCGGCGGTATAACTTTTACCGCGCCTCCGGGATTAACAGGAGCAGGCACAACCACACGTTTCTCTACAGCCTGAGGAATGAATACACACGAGAACCGATTTAACCTTAGGGCTATCCCTTCGAAACCACCTCGCCTTAAAACGGTGCGCGTAGATAACGGTAGGCTGCGTCTAAGGTGAACTAAACAGAGGGAGAAAGAATTATACCAAGTCACCGGGGTCCAAAGCGATAAAACAGGTTGGATAGGCTCAGAGCCGGCAGCATTTGGGAATTGTTTGAGAACAGATCGGGCTTGTTACCTAAGCGCATAGTCTGGTGTATATCTCTCCAGTGTTTTAAAGTACGCTTGGGATGTTTGGTTCCTGGCGAACAATGAGTAGCTCTACAATGTTATGTGTACTTTAGTAACGCCGTGGGAGAGCGGGCTATTAAAGAGTAATACGAATCCTCTTTAGCGAGCGAAGGATACTAATAACAGCGAACTTAAACTCCAGAGAATCATAAATCGTTTGCTACAGAGAGTGTGTGGTGGTCTAATTTCGTTGTTAGGATAGTAGATCGCACAGGTTGGAGGAGAAAAATAACAAGGTGTACAAACCAAACCATGTAAAGTTAGCGGTAGCGTATACGGGGTTGCAATTAGGATGGCAAGCGGGGAGAAATCTGGAAATAATGCTCAAAAGTGAGTTGCATACAATTTTTAATTAAGGAAATAATCAATGTACATACTAAATAGTAATCTTATGTACAAAATAAGAATAGCATAATACAATTTAGGTTTAAAGTTTGATGGTGTACTAACTTATACAAAACAATACGGTGTGATATAATCGGTATGAATGGAATTGTACAAATAATGAAAATTGTGTGTTTGCGTGGGCGCGCGCGTGTTTGTTTGTGTGTGGTCCGAAATAAAAAAGCGAGTTCCTGATATTACCTAAATAACGAAAGGATGTCCGATTATAGCTACAACTGTGTACACCATATTATAAACTTCGACATATGCATCAGCACTCAATATAATATATAATCTTTATATAATAAGGTAAAGCAAATTTCAAAGTAACGTCGTAATAATTAAAAAAGAAAGTGCTCGTTGAAAATTGGAGATGCGTACGTGCAACGCATCCGCGAGATGTGTGCATGCGGCATTAATGCATGTGTAACTCGTGATTTACTGTTTACCCTTATCTCGTGTTCTCTTTTCGTATTGTTCTGTGCACTCTACGTCTCACTCTCACGCCTTGAATAAGAATGTACAAAGTATCTAACAATTGTAATGTACTGTTATTCTGAATATATACATCGATCGTTCCTTTCTACCTAAGCAATTGTGCCCGTTGCCATCTGCGTATCATCGGAATAAGTACGACCAGTTACATACCAACGTGTTAGAAGAAGAAATTTAACCAGTTTTACCCCAAAGCAGTTTCTGTCTAATTACATTGGCCCGTCGAAAGGCAATAAGGAAAGTCAACAAAAAAAAAAAAAATTAACAATAAGTGTGCTCTCTAAAGACACAAAGTCAAGACATTTATATTTATCATTACTATCATGCAAATAATTATATAACGAACAAGATAGGACTAGAAAAACGTATTATGATTTATAACGTTCGTGGAACATAATATCAGATAGTATTACACCTAAACGGTTGACGTTGTCATTCCTAAACTAATCGCGGAAGCACTTGTTACCGTGAATGATATGACTCTACTTCGTAATCGATAATGCCTCGTCAATTATATCGTTTCTGATGCATTCTCTAAAGTTCTGACACAAGTTTTGGAACATGTACGAGTAACGGTATATTAAAAAGACAGCGTAAAATGTTGAAATAAAACATACAAAAGATTTAAATATTATAGGACCTATATTATAAAGAAAGTCTCTTACAATAAGTGTATGCACAAATATTTAATGTATAGTATCCTCAAATTAAAGTAGAATGAGAAGGAAAATGAGGATAGTTTACCTGGGTTTCAGAAGCTGTGATCTCTCCACTGGTGGCTGTTATATTGGTAGCGTATGTGACCCCGCGTAGTGCCTGTCCAGGAGTGACTGATCTAGCAATCCCAGTAGCTATAAGAGAGTGAATGCAGATATTTTCGTTTAATATTTAGCTGCAACGTACCTATGCTAAATATATTAGAAAAATATTTGTTTAAAGAAAAAGAATAAATATATATTTAGAGCTGTTCGAGTACTCGACAAAAGCGAGCCGAGCCTGACTCGGCAAGAAGAACGGAGTACTCGTAAGCACGAGCGGCTCCAAAGAATCGAGTACTCGAATTTTTTCGAGCGGCTCCAAGAGTACCAACTAGTCGATTTTTCTTTTTTTTTTCTCTTCGAGTACTCGGCTCGGCTCGGAAAACGAGTCTCGGCTCGGTCCGAATATTTAATATACACATCTAAACAGTTGAGAAATAGTTAAACCCGCGTTCCTATGAAGCAGCATTAAACAATAACTTGTATCAATGTTGAATATATTACACGAGCAATTAACTGTCAAAATGTAATTAGTTCGAATGATCTCTTAGAGAACATATATCCAAAATACTTTGAGGGCATCCGCTGGTCAAAAAATTGGAAAAATTTGTTTTCCCCATATTTTCAATCAACAACGTCTCGAAAAGGCGCAGTTCAAATTTTGGATCGAAATTCCTAACGGCACAGATTTTATAGGCAGTTAAAGGGGATCGACGGTGTGACGGCCTTAAAAATAGATATTTTTGAAGATGGATTGTGACGCAGGTATAATAGACAGAAATGTGATTTTTCTTTTAATCAACAATGCATTTATTGATTTAAGAAAAGAATCAATTTTTGTTTTAATCGAATAAACGCATTGAAAGTAGGCCAAGTCCCCGTCAGCAGACAAACGTCAAACTTTAAGCGCTTTTTCTTCAAACAATTTTTCACGCACTGTCGCCACGATAAAAAATGTAATTCTTGACCGAATCTAAATCCAGTTTTTCTTTTTACAACGATGCATATCAGAGGCAGAGGTGGGCAAAAATGAAAGAAAAAAATTCTTTTATACTCTACATTTGTAGCAGAATAAAGTGCAAATAGTTTCAGACCCACACATTGTATACTCTTTTCTAGAAAAAATCATAAAAATTACCTATGTTTTCGCGCGATTTGACCGGCGGATGCCCTTAATCGTTTAAATCCTATTTGAACTTTAGGGTAAGATATGCTGTTCTTACTTGGACCGCTGACAGGAACACTAGATACCGTGGCAGTGGGCTGAACAACTTTACTACTAACCATTGGTGTTCCAGTGCCCAGTACTGCGCCTTTGCCTGCACATCGTACAATAAAATCAGAACGACGTTGTTACTTTGTAATTCTATCGTAATTAATTAATATACGGTACATACTTGCTTGCGGCGCGCTAGCAAGCCTGACTGTAGGCATAGCGACTAAGTTTGCTGGCTTAACTGGAGGGGGTGGCGGTGTTGTACCGACCCCTCTGGGAGAACCTCGCGTCTGAGACTCTTTCCACACGTCCATTTCGTTTCTAAGCGTATCTAATTCTAACTCGAGATCTTTAACCCTCTTCTCCTCTTTCGCTACAGCTTGCCTATACTGTTGCCTCTCCATATCGAACTGCGCCAGTTGCTTCTCCAACTCCGCTTCCATCTGCAATGACTTTTTACTCTCCTCCTCGAGCCCCTCGGCCATAGAATCTATCCGCACTTTCTCCTCGCTCAATATCTGCGCCAAATCCTCCGATCTCTTTCTCTCTTCTATATACTTCATTATTATCTTCTTACGCTCAGCCAGCAACAGTAGTACTATCTGCTTTTGTCGAGTTTTCTCCTCTTCTAAAGTATCGCCCGCTTTCTTTAATTCTAGTTCCAGTCTTTTTTTTTCCTGCTTCTCTAATTCTAATTCCTTCTTCAATCGCGTTCTCTCCTTCTCAAGTCCATACGTAATATCATCGCCCTGGGCAGTATCGTGCTCGTGTTTCTGCTTCTCTTCCTCCAATTCCTTGATTACCTAGGATAACGTCGTTATAGTTAGAACTACCAAACGCATTTTATTCGCCTTGAAAGCGCATCGTACGTACTACTCTGTGCCTGAGTTCGGCGTCTTTAAGAATTTTGGTCATTCTAGACTGCATACGCCTTTGCTGTGTCACGAGTGCTTCCAAACTGGCGACGTGTTGATCTATTTGATTCGGTTCCTGCCCCACTGTACCACCTACAATCGCTACGTCGCGGGCAAGCGCCGTATGCGGATCCGAAGTTCCGCCGAGATATCGAGTGGTTAATAGGTGTTTCAATTTCTCTGACTATACGCCACAAACAAAGAAGATTACAAAACAGTTCGATTCGTCTCTGAAACTAATCATACGGATTATATACTTCGATCGGGGGAAAGACATTACCTTTAATACTGCTATTACAATGTCCCTCGCCTGTAATTCACCTTCGAGGTGCCCTAATAATTTTAGTAAATCGCTTTTGCTCAATTCCATTTTCGGATTACGCTGCGAACAGAATTTAAACAATTATTAGCAGCGAACATTCAGTTTAACGTACAAGGTATTCCTCGATCGCGGCACACATCTAACGAATTACTCGAGCTGGCAACAAAGAAACAAGATACTCGTAATCGTACAAAGAGCTAATCTGGTGTCCGATCTAAAACCATCGATTATCTCAGGAATAAATAGATCGCGAACCTACGTTTACCAGGCAACTTTCGCTTCTTCTGGCAGACTCGATTGACCAACAAAACTTACGCGTACAACTATCGAAACTCTCTGTATAGATGAAGCGCGATAGACTGAAATGTCAGAGTGACAATTGTTCCCTCGGAACGAAAAAATTCGCTAATAAACAGACACCCACTTTCAACGTATTGGAGGAATTCCTGTCAAGTGTCTCTATATTGTTAGACTGTTGCAGAGCTTGTTGTTGTTGCTGCTGCATCGGCGACGGCGACGGCGATGGTGATGACGACGGCGATAAATGTTGTTGTTGATAAGGCTGCGAGGATGGTGCGGGAGCGAGCGACTGCATCTTCGTGGCGGAGACCGAGATGGTCGTCGCTGATCCGGATGATCCATTCGCCGGTGACACAGTCGCACTCAAATTCGTGGCATTCTGACTCTGCGATGCCATTTTCGAGAAAAGAAAACGAATTACCGGGGAGGATCTATCCCCCGACGAAGGCTTGCAATTTCAAGGGAAAGTACTTAACAAGTACTCCGGGGAAAGTATCCTGTGGTTAAACTGTTTCAACCTTCGGTATTAATACTTTCATTTGAACAAGGAAAGCCCCGGCTCCGAGAGCCAGCTTCGCCACGCGCCACATTGCCCTTCGCCTTCTTTTTCCCGTCGCGAGCTTATTTAAATCATGCTGGACCGATTAATCCGGCATTCACCTTATATACGCGATTATTGACAAATCAACTACAAAGCGTAATTCACGGCTAGGAACATATCTCGTGAAAGGTGCTACGGGATCATTCATTATCGATTATTCCTTATCGAATTACAACGATTCAAAATTTCGACTTCGAGTTTACGAGCAGCGGCAAACTTGAAATCTCCCATCGATTAATTCGAACGCGTCTACTTGCAGACACGCGAGATTATTTAATTAAGAGTTCTCTAGATTGATTAAACGAGACCGGAACGGTTTATATAAGATTTATGTAATATTTCCGTGCGTCTTACAATTTTAGGGTAACTTTGTGTAAATCGTAACAAAGGAAATCGTAAAATGGAATTTGTAATATTTTTTTGAATATTGTATAATTTTTTTTTTAGTTCTTTCAGCGGAGTAATAATATTCAACGCGGATACATTTTCGTAACGTGCAACGTAATGTTTAATAAATATTTGTATTTTTAATGTACCGTTAATAAATACGCAACATAAAATTTGATTGTTCTGAACGTTTAAAACATTTGTTTGTCAGCTTTGTAATTTGTTTTGAAAATGAATTTTGAAAGCATTCGACAATCTATTCTTGGAAAACTATTTGTTACGGTCCGTTTCCCTATTCCCCCGAAATCGTAGATAAGCGAGGTCTATATTCGACAAAATTTGAAATCTTATCAGTTTTATCGATGTACTTGATATGCCGATGAAATTTTCGGCTATTAGTGACTCACAAATGATGAAAGAGCCGTACAGTGATCATTTTCAAATATGTCAGAATTAGAGAAAAAGGACAATTTGAGTTCGTTGTCGTTTATGGATTTTAAAACATACGGGGACATTTTTTCGGAAATCGAAAATGAGGATACAGTGCCTGAACAATCGTAAGAGAATTTAATTACACGTGTAATAATTAATATATATTCATTTATTTCTGTGCAAATTAAACGCTTACAAACACAATTACAATTCAACGATATCGCATAAAGTTAAGTCAATTTTAGTTAAAAGAAACTTTACAATTAATTTTGTAATTGGTGAAGGTATTTCGATATAGTGATAAATTTTTTTTATTTAATTGTAGAGTCGCAGAAGAAATCCAATCATGGGATACATTTAAATATTTTCCACCTAAGAAGAAAATTGTATCGATGCAGAATAAGAAATGGTTGGATGCCTGCACACGTGCTATTAAACTGTTTGTGTACGTTGTACTCTTCTGCATTGTCTTTTGCAGTAGTCTATTCGCTAAATGCACAGTCCTCTTCTCAATTGCACAGCTCGAAAAAGACAAGTCGGTGCAGTATTGCGATTACCAGTCAGGTATCATACAAGTATATTCTTTGTACAATAAAATTAATTATGAGATAACATCAAGGTGACGAATATTTCAAGAGAAATTGTTCCAATATTTCAGACTACAGCGAAGAAATGAATGCAAGAATGTCGAAAGAGGGCAAAATAATTTGGACGTGGTACATCATTTTTATGTTTCTTGTGCCAGAGTGTTTTAACATTTTAAACGCTGTATGGTGGGCTGTTTTCAATAAGAGAGAAAGGATGCCTAAGAAGCAAAGTATCGCGATCCTTCTGCTCTTGGAAACGTTACATCCGATCGGTTTAGCACTTTTAGTTTTCTACAGTCTCCCAAAGATTAATTCCGTGGATGCTGCAGCCATTTCTAGCTGTATCTATTTCATTCCTGCTCTGCTGAGTAAGTAAAGACACTTATAAATTAAATTATTGCTGAGTGTGTATACATAACTGCTTCTTGTATTGCAGATTTATTTTCCCCAAATAAGAATTATGCAAGTACTTCGAGAGTACTCGTATTAAGTCTATCATGCCTGGCATTACTTGCGCAAGGTTCTGGAATTTTATTACCATACTTTTTATATTACGATGCTCGTGATTCTATAACATGGATCCTTCCTGTATCAATTCTGCTATCTTCCTGTCGTTGGTGGCTCAATTATGTTTCTATTCACAGTTGCTGCGGTAATCACGAATTTTTAAGTGATCTTATATCGTCGCTTTGGTCCCACGTAACTACGATAATTTATTCTAAATTTCTTCTCTATTCAACAGGTTTCTTACGGTATTTAGAGACTGTGAAAATGGATCTGACAAACAGTCGCCAGTTATTACAAGGAGGGATAGCATTCTGGAGATCTTTAATCTTCATTTCGAGTGCCATCGTGATTTCTACGTTGGGGGAAATTGAATTTAAAGAATTCTTTCAATTCTCAGGGAAAGGTGCATACAATGTCGATATAATTAAAATTTCAAAGTCTCCTATGAACGCACTAGGGGCAAGAGACTACTTCGATAACACAGCTGTTCCAGAACAAGATACCTCTACAGCTTTATATGCGTTTTTGGTACAGGCTTTCTGTGCTTTTCTAACATTCGAAGCAGGTAAAGTCACGGTTTTTATAATGTCAACAGAGGCGATGTTAGTTCTTCGATACTGATTAAATGCTCGTAATCTCGTTGCAGCGAAATATGCATACAAAACCCAGATGCACAGATTCGGCGCTGCTTTTCCAATAAATTTAACCACCCCCGGAGCGATTGCTCTACTAACAATATTCTCTGTTATAAAAGACAATGATTCGTGCGCCTTTCACGGTTTCATACCAGACTTCTTATTCTTCAAAGAACCTAGTTACAACGATATTAAAGATTTTCTCCTAAATTGGCGTATTTACTGCTGGATTTTATGGTGGTTGTCGGAAATTTGGATCACGGTGCAGCTATGGCTGGGTGAAAATGAGAGGATCGCTCCTACGGAGAAAATTTTCTACATTTCGAATTATGATTCGCTCATAATTGATCAGTTCACAGGACTGAATAAGCGACGGCACGAGACCCGCAACATCGTCGAAGAAGAAGAACTTTTAGATTCCTTCGTAGAATCAGAGGTCCGCAGCTTCTCTTCTTCTGGAAACAGAGTATTTCGGTATTAACTATTAATTTCATAGTATAAATTTGCTTTCAGACTATTAGCTCGCAACTATCGAATTCAGTATTATCGAAGGGAGGTACGACCAGTAAGAAAAACATTTTTGCCACGCAGATTTATGCTTGCGCTACTATGTGGCATGAGAGGAAAGAAGAAATGACCGAACTAATCGGTAGCATTCTGCGATTGGATAAAGATCAATGCGAACCGTGCGCAATTAAAGATTATTACGAATTTGAAAGTAAGTACCACTCCTGTTCCAATCAGATTGTTTACATTAAATTAAGGATGCCTCAATTAACTTAAATCTTCAGAGGATTAAATGAATATAATTTAACAACCATCTTAGCACACATATTTTTCGATGATGCGTATTGCTGTAAGCATGGTTGTTCCGGATCCTGTGACCACAATGAAACTGAAGTGCAGGTGAATCAATACGTAACAACGTTCGTGGAAACTATGAGAACGAATGTGCAGAGTGGTGGTATGCGTTCGTTATGGCCAATTAAATATCCAACACCCTACGGTGGCCAACTGGTTTGGATTTTACCCGGGAAGACACGTTTAACAGTCCACCTTAAAGATAAAAATAAAATAAGACACAGGAAACGATGGAGTCAGGTGCGTCTAATGATATAAACATATCTGAAAGAGATTTCCATCAGGCGTTCAATTATTAACATGTTTTGTTGTACGCTAATTACTATGTTTTACCAGGTCATGTACATGTATTACCTTCTTGGATATCGCTTAATGAGCTCATCGATGGATATCGATGATAAGGAACTGATGGCAGAAAACACTTATATTTTAACGCTGGATGGGGACATTGATTTTTGTCCAACAGCCGTTAAAGTGTTAGTAGATTTAATGAAGAAAGACAAGGAATTGGGTGGTGCCTGCGGGCGAATACATCCAATAGGAAAAGGTATTTCTGCGTTCTACGAAGTATAGCATAGAATATAACAGTTTTATAATATTAGCTTAGAAGTGATATACATTTTTCTATACAGGTCCAATGGTGTGGTTCCAGAAGTTTGAATACGCAATAGGACATTGGCTCCAGAAATCAACGGAACACGTAACGGGTTCTGTTCTCTGTAGTCCAGGTTGCTTTTCTCTTTTCAGAGCGAAAACTTTAATGCAGAATAATGTGTTGGCAAAGTACGCAACTAAATCTACCAAACCAAGGCATTATATTCAGTACGACCAAGGGGAAGATCGATGGCTCTGCACGTTGATTTTACAAGCCGGCGGTAGAGTAAGAGGATTTGAGTTTATAAAATATGTAAAATCCGAGGATCCTCTGCCACCCTGTATTATTCAAAGTAATCTTATTCGATCAGGTGGAGTATTGCGCAGCCAGCGATGCTTACACTCATGCTCCAGAATCGTTCTACGAATTTTACAATCAACGTCGTCGATGGATTCCGTCAACTATGGCGAATATGTTCGATTTGCTGAACACTTCGAAAGAGACCAGAAAAGTAAACAATAATATTTCATGGCTCTATATGGCTTACCAGTGGATTTTAATGGGCGAGTAAAAGTAGCGAAGTTCAATAAAAATCTACATTTTCCAGAATTGTTGCCTATTTTGGTAATTCTTTAACTTTTCGAACTTATTCCATTCTAGGTAGTACAATTATAGGACCATCTTTCCTCTATCTGATGATGGTTGGCGCATTTGTCGAGACTTTCCATATAGATCACTGGACAAGTTTCTGGTACAATCTAATTCCACTTTCTATCTTTCTCGCAGCCTGTTTCTGTTGCGAAGAACGAATCCAGGTAATTATCCAAACCGCGCTTCTGACGAATCAGAAATACCTTCGATGGACTAAATATTTTGTTCCGCTAACTTAAGAGAAGCATAAGTGCAGAATCAATTTGATATTAACAATTATTAATGCAGCGAAATTATATAATTGTTAACTTTTCTTTGCAGCTTATAACAGCTGCAATTATGACTGTTATATATAGCTTGATAATGGTAGTTGTGCTAGTTGGAATGATTCTACAAGTAGCGGCGCAAGGATGTTTCGCACCCAATACTCTTCTGTTTTTCATCGTAGTCGGTCAATTTGCATTGACGGGACTTATGCATCCCAAAGAATGGGAATGCCTGAACACCGGATTCGTTTATTATATTACTGTACCATCGATGTATATGTTACTCACCATCTTCTCCATCTTTAACGTTCACAATGTTACATGGGGCACCAGAGAGTCGAAAGTAATGTCTCCCAAAGGCGCGTTATTTACTTGCAAAGAAAATTATAATTTTCGCAACGAACGTTTTTTGTTTCAGGAATCGAAAGCACAGTTTGGAAAATTTGATAAGTCTCAAGCTGAGCGGGACGATGAAAAGGCGGAGAAGAAATGGACAATATCTTCAATGGCCAATTTACTCAAGTGTAATTTCGGTACACGTAACGCTTCAGAAAAGGAAGAGATATACTTGAAGTCTATTTACAGTGCAATAAGTGAGATCAATATTCGTTTAGAACAAATGGAGAGGTATTAAGTTAATAGAAGATATATAAATATAGTGAAAAGTGTAGATTATGAAATTAAATGGGGAAAATGAATTTTTAGTAATTATAGGATTGGAAGCGTATCGAAAGACGACGTAGAAGAGAAAAGTAGCAAAGGCAGTAAGTCATACAGCGAGCAAACAGAATTAACCGTTATCGAGGACGACGAATACAAGAATACAGATTCAGAAAGTGAAGTTTCGTTGGAAACGCCAGCGATTCCTTATCAACAGCATTCCAATTATTTAGTCAGTCCTCACTGGCTTCAAGACGAATGCATAAAGACCGGGGCTGTAGATTTTCTTCCTATCTTGGAAGAGGAATTTTGGAAGCAACTAATCAAGAAGTATCTACATCCTATAGACACTGACGTAGAAAGCCAAGTATGATTTCTTAAAGAATAAGTTAAAGCATTATACCCGTTCGAACCCTCGGAAAATGTATACATTTTGTGGATTTTTTCACAAGTCAACAGTTTGATGCAGATTTCCTGTTTTTTTACTATCTTTACATAGTATTATGAACTACTCAAAAAAAAAGTTTCAGTTAAAGAACTATTGTTTTTGGGAAGTTATGCATACACATCCGAAAGTCTTTCGATTTTAGGCGGCTAAACGGTGGCAGCTTAAAAGTTTAATCGACACTCTTACAAGTTCTAAATTCTGTTTCAGAAAAAGATTACAAAAGGATTGCTGGCTATACGCAACGAATGCCTACTAAAATTCTTTATAATAAATACTTTGTTCGTGGTAGCGGTTTTTTTATTGCAAATCAATAAGGACGTTTTGCAGCTTCAATGGCCTTTTTCCATAACGTATAATATCACTTACGACGATGTAAGAGCAGAAGTATGTATTATAATCTCAATATAGAATGCAACCAATATTAATTCGTAGGCCGACTAATATTGTACTTTTTCTCAGGTACGCATAAGTCAAACATTCATGCATCTGGAACCAATTGGATGTCTCTTTATAGCCGCGTTTGTTGTGATCTTGTTAATTCAATTTTTGGCGATGTTCTTTCATCGATTCAACACATTTACTCACATACTTGCCAACGTGAAGTTAAATCTATTTTCCCGCTGCAAAGTAATACGACACGTAAAATTACTAGTAACACATAATTCGACTCGGATGCCGTGATTTTTTTATGAATCGGAAGTTTTTTATAATGCGTTTACTTTTTCAGGGGAAAAGAGTTACTAATAATCACGCAGAAGGTATAGCGGAAGGACGTCCATGTGGAATAGACAATGAAACAGAATATAATTTGACGAGTAGCATGCGTTATTCAAGAAAAAGGAGAAATATTGAGGAATTAGTGGAAGGAGTACAGAACACTCCAAAAATGTCTGCTAATTTTGAAGTATTGTTTCATGAGAAACAAAGCGAACCTGCCACTTCTGGTATATATTTCCAGTTTAACATTTTTTCGTATTTGGATACTCTTGTGTTTTATTAATCCTATTAATATCTCAGGTAATAAAGTAAACTCTATGAACGTACCGAAGGACACAACGAAAGTGCAAGGAAGTCGACCTTCTAAAATTAAAGCGGAACGTAAAAAAGACGAACGTAAAGACGACGAATCGTCGAGCCCTCGCGTGAGAAAGACAAGCGAGGAAGTGAAGAATTATGAATATTACAATGCAGCATTTTTGGACGATGACGACAAATAACTTTAATCCGTAATAGACTCGTTTCGTTAGTCTTATTTATTTCGCCAATGAAGTAAACACGAACTTTATATTTATATGTAATATAACTTTGTAATAAAAAGAGAACTTTGTAAGGAAATGTTTGTGCTTGGAAATATTTACCTTGCGTAAAAACGGTGTAGCGGTAATTTACCTGTTTAAATAACCTAACACATGTAATAACATTTTACAATTAATTAACAGTTGATCAATTTTTGCGATCGACAGTTAAATGGTTGACCATTTTTCGTTAATCCTTCGTCAGTTGCGTTTATTTTTTATTTAACACAATAGCATCAACAATTATAATACTGCCGAGAAACGTAAAGATAATATTTCTAATTATTTCTAACCGCGAGAATGCCGGAAAATGGCGACGTTCGCCGTTCCGCTACCACTTTCTTTCTAAAGTCTCTAGAACGTATCAGTTCACATTGATCTCCATAGTAATTTTTACAATACTTTGGATTCTCTCGCGAATCATTTCTCGATACAGGGTGATTCGCATCGACTTGGCTCTCAATCTGTCGACTTTAAAAGGAACTTGAAACTTCGAAACGATGCTTCTGTTTTCGCTGAGAATCTGCTTTTAAAAAATAGCTTGCTTTTCAAGATAAAAAGAAATATGTCTCCAAGAAGAGGAAACTTGCGCGACTCCAGTGGCGATTCAGGTACGTAAATAAACAACGATGTTAAGTCAGTACGTTTTATCCAGTGTATATAGAATCTCTGGACGACGACAGTGAATTGTATTTTTCATTTCTTCGAGAGTAACACATAAATTTTTAGGTTCAGAGTCGGACAATCAATCAGGATCTTCTAGGTCAAGTCGCAGCGGTTCCCCATCCAATCCTGGAAACTCTACACGCGATAAGAATTCCGATGACGAAAATGATGCTCGGTCAGTGGGTTCGAATGTTAGCGGAAGGTCTTCTAGATCCAGTAGTCCATCCGCAGAGGAGAAAGCAGGATCTAAGCCAAATTCCAAGAGTCCATCTCCAGCCAGATCGGATTCCAGACACTCGAGTGTCGGATCCGCTTGGAGCGAGAAATCTGGTTCTCAGAGATCCAGAAGCGGTAGTCCGAAATCGGTTGCGTCGAATAACAGCGACTCGCCAAGATCCAAATCAGTTTCACCACAGGAGAGGCGATCGGAGAGTCCGAAATCCACGGAGTTAGTAAATAATTTTGTAGACGTACTTTCTTAAGACGTGCCAGTAATATGTTCTACTAATGTTTTCAGAATGTTAAATTCTCCTGGTATCGAAAGAACCGAACCCGCTGTTTCTGAACGAAAACCAGATAGTCCGGAAGAAAATAAGGACGACAATGAGTCCGAAAAGTCATTGAAGACGAGAGGTCCGTAAGCTGGGCGAGCTAATAATCAGTTTTGAAAGCGAGATACATATTATTTTTTCTGTGTATTGTAGGCAGTACAAAGTCGAACGACAGCGAGGGAGAAGCAAGCCCTGTTCGAAAGGATGATAATAGTAGGTCTGCGTCTGAACTAGAAGATATGGTGAAAAAGGTGAAGCCACTGATAGATTCCGATTCTGAAAGTGAACCGGCGCAGAAAGACTCCGTCGCCCCGACAGCGGACGCTCTCTTTGGAGATGCTAGTGACATTAGTACAGACGATGAGAAAGATAAAGAAGACGAGAAGAGGCAGAGGAGGAGTCGCAGCAGGAGTAGAAGCAGGAGTAGGAGCAGGAGCAGGAGCAGAAGTAGGAGCAGGAGCAGAAGTAGAAGCAAAAGTAGGAGCAGAAGCAGGAGCAAGAGTAGGAGTAGAAGTCCGGACAGATCTGATAGCGGTGGCGAAGGCCCGAGCCAGGTTGTCGTTAGGGATGTACGTACGAAATGTCGAAAGCATTCGAAAGTATATTTGAGAAACAAGAAATAATTGTAATTCACTGGTGACTCGATCTTCTTTTACAGGACCCCGAGAAAGAAAAGGAAGATGAGCCCGAACCTCCGCCAGAAACGAGAATCGATGTAGAAATTCCCAAAATCACCACAGATTTGGGTCGCGAAATACATTTCGTGAAACTACCAAACTTCCTTTCAGTAGAAACGCGACCGTTCGACACGGAGACGTACGAAGATGAGATCGACGAAGAAGAAACTTTAGACGAAGAAGGTCGTGCTAGATTGAAATTGAAGGTCGAGAATACTCTTCGTTGGAGAGACGTGTTCGACGATCACGGTAAAGTTGTTAAAGAAAGCAACGCCAGATTTGTGAAGTGGTCCGATGGCAGTATGTCTCTACACCTGGGCTCCGAGATCTTTGATGTATATAAACAGCCGCTCCAGGGTGATCACAATCATCTGTACATCCGCCAAGGGACCGGTCTCCAAGGCCAAGCAGTTTTTAGAACAAAGTTGACCTTCCGTCCACATTCAACGGAATCGTTCACTCATAGAAAGATGACGATGTCCCTCGCGGATAGGTCGCAAAAGACTTCTGGCATAAAAGTACTGTCGCAAGTAGGAACCAATCCGGATCAGAATAGATACGAGATGATCAAAGTAAGTTGTGTTTAATCAGTTCGATCTTACCGCGGAAGATGTCCATGGGTAATATTATGTTGAATGTTACCTTGATTTTTCAGAAAGAGGAGGAGAAATTACGTATGGCGATGAGAGTTCAAAGTAAGAGCAAAAAGAGTACTACGAGTAGTAGAGGTGCTGGAAGATCTGTCGGCGGATATGGCGCCGATGCGTACCACGATGATGGTTCGGACGACGAAGGTGCCATTTCCCTTGCAGCAATTAAAAATAAATATAAGAAAGGATTAAATACTCCTGTTAAAGGTAAATTCTACGTGATAGGCATTGATACGACAAAACAAGATGTTCTATTTGAATATTTCGAAACTATCAAGTGCTTTTATACTTTTTAGCGTCCAACATATATTCGTCGGATGAAGAAGGATCAGATTTTGAAGCTCTCAGACCGAAGAAGAATATTAAAGGGAAAGTTTTGAAAGATTCAGACGAGGACTCGAACTCCGTAAGCGGCTCGGAAAGCGGAAGGGAAGATGACAATCAAGGCGATAATGTTAGCGATTAATTATCAACTTTCCATTACGATAAACCGTTTTGTAATATAAACAAATAAATTTTACTCCCAAGTATCGACAGATAATTGTATTCCAAAATATAGATCATTAAGACTTTTCTACGCGATATTTGTGACGATTATATTTACAGTTAATTAGTTATTAACAGTTATTTATTTACAGTGGCGGACGAGTGGTTGCAACTTTTAAAATCGTATAACTTTTTTAGAATTGGTCCAAAAGACATGAGTTTTTTTGGGAAGCTAGAAGGATTAGTTTCCTAAGTAACGTGCTTCATCGTTTTGAAAAAAAGCAATTGGTCGGAATAGCAAAAAAAAAGTAAACATTGTTTTTTAAACTTTTTTTGTGAGCCTGTAATAAAAATTCAAAAAACCTGTTTGAAGATCGCAAAATAAGATCCAAAATCGGGTCTACAAACGGTTTTTTTATATTTTCATTACAGTCTCACAACAAAAAGTTTAAAAAACGCCATTTACCTACTATTTTTTTTCCAAACGACGACACGTCACTTAGCAAACTAATCATTCTAGCTTCCCAAAAAAACTCATGTCTTTTGGACCAATTCTAAAAAAGTTATGCGATTTTAAAAGTTGCAAACTTTCTTTCGTCCGCCACTGTATAAATTAAATAACTCTTAATCTACTTAAAACTAGCAATCGGCCGTGTTTCAACCGTTTCATCGCTTCCTTTAGTTCACACGTTTCACCGCTACGCGCACGCTAGCATTTCGTTGTCCATAAACTGGACAAAGATTTTTACAGCAATAAATAAACGACTTTGTTGCTAAAAATGTGTATCTAATGAGTTGCGAAATCCCTTCTACCAATCACACGATTAATAAACAATGTTTTATGAGTTACTTTTGAAATTTTATGTATACCTAAATGTAGCTAGGAGGATCTAGAAATTCTTCCCTAAAACAAATTGGCAGAACTGCATGAACGCAGCGACACAGTGACCTGTGCCACGAAAACATTTTTATCTTGCTAACTAATATTCTTATAATTAAGAATTGTATTCCAATTTGTGAGTATAATTACTGTTTTCATTAACAGTGATAACTGAACCGATATATGTCGATAGCGCTAATAAATGTTTATATTACTACGACAAGTGACAAGTTTGATTTAATAAATATTATTCTTTGATTTTCATAAAGCTGTAAAGTGTTCTATTAATTATAGCTTGGCTTCATTATTAGTTATATTTTTGTTCTCAGGTTAATCAGACATGTAACTACCCTTTATATACACAAGATAGTTTTAAAACATAATTCTCGTATTACTTATTCGTGTAAGTGGCTCGCGTTAATAATTTCAGTAGAATAGTATTTCACATTAGAATGTTTTGTCTCTCTTATAAAAGCAAATTATAGAAATAACTTCCTACAATTTGTTCCTATTACTTTTAATGAAAAAAAATCAAACTCCAAGATTTCTATTTAAACGAATGATTTACCATTGAGAGGTTCGAAAATATCTGCTCTAGCCGTTAATTGTTTCATTGCTCGTAATTGAGGTACTGGTTAAGTAAATTGAACGTATTTCTGAACATAACCTTGAAACTGTTCTTCTTTTCTAGGAAGCGCTTAAGCACGAACTTTTTTACAAACCAATATATGTTTACGCAATCGAAGGAATTGTACAGGAATTGCGAAAAGAGTGTTCCTTGACTTTGCAATAATTTTATAGTAATAAAAAGGTATTAACATTAAACTAACAAATGCCAGAATATAATAAACACGTAATTCGCGATATTTAGATTTCTCGTACTAATATACCACAAACTATTTTAGGTTTATACACAATGGTCGCCCACACTGTACTCCTCGACTTTACGGTCCCATCGAGTGTGATAGGAGATATAGAGAACCGTTCTAATCTAAAACTAGCGATCGCCAATGTTCTCAGAGAACACTTCGATGGCGTGAAGCCGTTAACCGAGTCAAATATCGACGGAAGCCTGTTAGTCCTCTACACAGGCCCAAGAGGCAGCCTGATAACTGTACGGGGATATACCGAAGGCTTAATCACCATTAATATTGAATACTATAAGAGAGACGATGAAGAAGCGCTGTTGAATTTTGAGGTACAGTCACTTATATGAATTCCTGCAATTGTCTTGCGATATATAGTTGCAAACTTTATAATATTTAGTTGCCTCTCATGGGTATTGAACAAACGATCAGCTTTGGTATATCTGAAATATGGGGTCATTACAAGGTACATCTTGTTACATATTAACGTCTTACACGCCTTTGCCTGGCGTCGAAAACTGAAGTTACAAGTTCCCTTGTATCGTAAAAAGATCATCGTTCGATGAGTAGTATTATAGAAATAAGTAGAAATTTTACTATATGCGGAAGAAACACGTGTAACAAAGAGGACCTTGTAGCAGTGGCGATACCTGGAAGCGGACGTTGCGATGGCTCTGAATAGCCAACGCAGCAAGTGCCTGCCACCAGTAAGGCGAGGAACGATATATGACCTCTATCTGACACTATCAGGTAGAAACCACTTCCCCAATTAGTTCCCATACTTAGTTATCTATAGCACCTTACAAAACGTGCGAATCGTTACCGTTGCACTATAAAAAGAATTGCCGACAGCTCCGATCGATTAGTCGTTTTCCGGGTTAACGCGTATTCTTCCCCCGGTATTTCTTTTTAGTTCTTCTGCAAAGGGATTTCAAATGACTCTTGACACACAAGTAAAAGGGAGAGTTGTAGCGATTGGTTTAACAAGAAGGTTTTTTTTTTTTTATTCATCGGTTCGCTTGTCGCGGCCACCTTTAGTTGACCAGAGAATTGGAGACGGCGTTGCAAGCGGCAGCAGCCTCTACGCGCTCGCACACGCTTACACCAATTAAACGCGGCGGACCTTTTGAGAGATACTTTCCTACCGCCGGTGAGTTTTTTTATTTATTATTCTGTTTACGGTATAAGCGGAACTCTGCGCCTGCACAATTTTCCATTCTATCTTGCGCTGTCAACGAAAATTGCCTTTGACTAATTTCCCCGATATCATTCATTTCTTTGAATTGTTCATGATCCTTTCGTTATTTCTCGCGCGAACAACATACTGATCCCTGTTAAGAGGAGATTCCGGTCTAGAGTCCCAAAAAATAGGTGATCTTTAGGAATTAATTAAAGGAAAACTACTATTTATAATTTAATGGGACTTTTTGCATTGTATTAAGGATGTCTTAAATTATAGAAATGTATTTTTTGTTTTATAATTAATCATTGAAGACGGCACTGGGGTGTCGTTAGAGTCAAGGCGTACAAATAATTCATCCAAATCGGTAGGACCTGTATCTCCAAAAGTTATTATCCGATTCGACTGAAAGTTTTTTTATTTTGAAGAATATACTTCTGGCTGGGGAGACCAGAAAAATTATAAAAATTATAAAAATGACATTTTTTTTAGAAAAAAACGACACTTGAAGTTTCAAATCACTTTTCCCGCATAATTTTCGTCCTTTTAACGCCTTTGAAAATCTTAAATTTTCAATTTTTTGTAATTTTTTCTGGTTTCTCCCCTAGCCAGAAGTATATTCTTCGAAATACAAAGGTTTCAGTTGAGTCGGATAATAACTTTTGGAGATACAGGTGCCACCGTTTTGAGACCACTGCTTCGAGAAAAACGCGTTTAAAGTTTTAAATGCCTGTAACTTCGAGAATTTTACGAATTTCAACAAATCCTTTTAAACACGTATGCCTAAAAGGTTGAACATTCGAAGAATAAAATAAAAAAAGAAATCGATTTTTAGACCGGAACCTCCCCTTAAATTTTCATTATTTCATCGCGTATTATTCATCGTAATTCTGTCTCAGCTATTTAAGAACATTCGTATCCATTTTCAAGTACATTTTCATTTTTAGTGTCTCCTTTTAATAAAGGAGACTACTCATGACTATATCGCATTGTTCGCTTTATCAGTTCTGTTGTAGTAACTATGCGAACTTCATGATTTCCTGATCTAAGTGGCATCTACGAAAAGGAAAACCTAGACACGTCTTAAAGTCCTTAACGACACTAAGAATTCTAATTCTTCGTATCGAAAGACCCACGAATTTCACCTACAATTTGTACGCCACATTAGAAACATGAATATTCATAGATATAAATAATACGATGCAGCTAGTAATATGCGCATGAAACTCCTAAGTCATCGATATTTTGATTATTTACTTTAGTATTGATGTCAGAAGAAAATCTTTATTATTCCCGCAAATTTATGCTTAGCATCGCATGCATCTGTTAAATGCTTTCTTACGCGATTATTCGAATGTTGTAAATTTACAAGATTTTTTACAGTCATCCGTTTCTTTCTTTTCAAGATGACAGATTACTTGAATACGATATAGATAAGTTGGTCTTTGAGGCACGCTCTCCTTATCAGAAAGTGCAGATCGTCCACTCGAAATCGCTGGGGAATCTGTTGGTTCTTGACGAACTGCAAAGTAAGTAATAAAGAATAGCTACACAGTTTCGGAATACCTGACACTAATGAACTGTACAATTTTTAGATATGTCCGAAGCAGATCTTATATATACAGAGACTTTGATGCAACGTGGAAAGGAGAATTACACAGGGAAGGAAATAGTGATTTTAGGAGGCGGAGATGGTGGTTTACTCTGGGAATTGCTGAAGGAAAAGCCGAAGTTCGTTACGATGCTCGAAGTATGTTGAGCTGGTTTTATAAAATAAATTACAATTCCGTGATTAAAGAATTCTATACTATATTTTACAAAAAAAAAATGGTGTCTATTTTCAGATCGATGATATTGTTATAAAAGCCTGCGGTCAACATATGAGAAGCATATGCGGGGATTGCCTGGATAAAAGAAAGGGGGAGAATTATGAGGTGAGTGGCAGTAATTGCAAAATAATTAGTTCTCGTTAATTAAAGGCCAAGGGAGCACAAGTTTTTTTCACGAAACATTGGGAATTTCAGATTATCGTCGGGGATTGCGCCAAGGCTCTGACACACATGATCGAAGAAGGCCGACAGTTTGATTATGTGTTCGGCGATCTCACGGACATACCGATTAGCACTACTCCGCACGGAGACGCGTGGGATTTCATCAGACTTATCCTGAATTCCTCAATGAAAGTTCTAAAGCCCACGGGAAAATATATGACCCACGTATGTACATCTGAACTTGGATCGTTCCGATTTAATACGTTGTTCAGATTCGAGAATTCTGTTTAACGATCGTCTCTGTTTCTTGTTAAAGGGCAACGGAGCATCTTGCTCGGAGTCGTTAGAAATGTACGAGGAGGTTCTCTCGCAGCTCTGCCTGCCGGTGACTTTTACTAAAGATCGCGCTTTCGTGCCATCTTTCTACGAGGATTGGGTTTTCTATCAAGTATCGTTAAAATGATGGATTAAACGTATAACCCTGAGGTCCCGGGGGAGGCATGCTCACAAACCATTCCCTCCCTTATGACCCAGATTCGACCCTAGTCGCAGATTTTTTTCTAACAAGTCGGTTTCTGTAAGAAAAGATCCCGATGCTGGACATACAATCCCAACTGACACTACTACGCTGGCGTCTGTACATATAAAAGGTGGTGGTTATCTGTCCTTATTTAATCGTTTAGTAACTAATAAACTATACAAAGGTGCTCAATTATTTTTTCTAATAACTGTCAATAATCAAAATGAATCATCCTATGATTTAGTGCAAGTGAATCCAAAGAAAGCAATACAAACGGTTTACTGTACAAATACATGTCGATAATTAACCCTTTAATGCTTCGATTTATTTATTAACACTATGGTATATAAAAATACAGACTGAATTAGATGAAAACGAAGACGCGTACAAGTGCTCATTTTTTTTTTTTTTTTAACACGGAGAATATAAATACAACTCAGGTTCAAATTACAATTTATTTATTTATATTTAGTAATTAATAGTTTGTACTAGAACAGTCCTGTATATAAAAGCTCGAAGTATTATAAGAAGCATGTAGTATACCAGGCAATAAGGGGTTAAGTAATACACAGAAGTAACGAGAATAGATAGCACTTATTTAAGGAGAATTATTTTTACTTTCTTTACCGATCTCTCGATCTCAATGAAAGCATTTTTCTACAGCTACATTCATCTTCCTTTGTCGTTTTGTAGAAAGTATAAGAATAGTTAGAAAAGTAAAGAAACTATTAATTATTGGTAAGTAAAGGGAGTCTGAAACAGCTGCAGGCATTAATTACATTGATTATCTTTTAATACTATTAATTAATTCGATATACTTAACACATTTAAAATTATTTTAATATCACCGTTTATGTATGTTAACATTAGTAAAATAACATTCAATCATCACTCTTCTTGCTTGACAAATATTAAAATCACGATTAATAATTTGAAATTCCTTATGACTAATAATTCCCCGATACTAACAGTATTACAAACTTATCGATAATTCATGGTACCATAGATCCTTAATTACTGAAATGAACAATTAGCGATTAATTACTGTTACCTTAACGCATAAGAGAATAAATATATTAAAGTATCTGGAGATGGTAAGAATGGGTATGAAAAATTCAATGAACGAACGATATCTTATCCCAGAGCGAGATATTTTCTACCTCTAGAATTCGAAATAAATATATTATGAAAATGTTACGGGTTGGTTAGTCAGTTCCGTGAATATCTATTTCAGTTGAACATTAAAGGTCGGTACATATGTGGGTCTCTGATATGTCAGATATTCGGGTAACTTTTCTACTTCATGAATGGTCGGTTCTATTTCTGTTTCCAGAAGTATCTGATCTAACCATTGCTGAACTTGCTCCGAATGTCCATAAGAATTATCCTGCTCTTCCATAGTGTTGCACCCAGAGTTTCCACAGCTCTTATCATCTTCCTGTTCGTCGGCAACGGAACTCGGCGCATTCAAGTCGTTCGTTCGAAGCTCCGTGTCCGTTTCCGAGGACCGGTCGTGGTTCTCCTCGGAATCTTTCTCTTGGAAGTCGAAAGCGTGACTGGATGTCTCCGCCAAGTTTGATGCACTAGAGGTCTTCAATCCGTTGGATACATTTTGTATTTTTCTATCTTCGATCGTGGAAGCAACGTCGATCTTCGTATCGGAAGAATTAATTTCCGAGCTCTTGATGGATTTATCGAAGCTGACGTGGTCCTTGTTAACATCTTGATATTCTTGGATCTTGTACGGTTCTAAATCAGTCAACGCTGTCGAATTGGAACCCGTCAGCTCTATCCGTCCAAATCTTTTAATCTGTTCTTCGAGGGTGCTCCTCTCGTCTAATATCGCTGCGGAAGACGAGAGGACTTCTTGGTTAGACAGCGCCAACGATACCTGTTGTCTATAGATGGCTTCCGATTGCCGTAAAAGTTGCTTCTCTCTGGTACATAATGTTTGCGCCAGGCAAGCGAAGGACAGCTTAATTTCTTCCTGGACCTTGAAAGGGTGCGACAAGTTAGCGTTACATCGATAATGCTAATCACCTACGTTATCATTAAACCTAACAGAGACGGAGTTTATTACTCGCTACACGAACATGTAAATTAAAATGCAAGATAACATTTGGCTTGAAATTGATCGACCATTATTTGTGCGGAAATAAATTGGCGCACATAACCTTGAAGTGCTGATTAAAGAAAGACCGAACTGTTAAATAAGAAATGAATGAGAACATAAAATTACCTGAAGGAACTGTTTTTCCAAAAACGTCCTTTTGTCAGCTATCAGCCTTACCCTGTCAAGACTGTTGTCGCTATCGTCTTCATTCTTCTCTATCATGTTATTTACTTAACGTTCCCGGCAATAAATAATGATCACTATCGCAACACACCTTTGTCGATAACACGATGCGTAAGATTCAATATTATCGACGATTCGGTGATTTTCAAACGCACGCGAAGAAACATCAACGCAAGGTTCGAAACCTAATCGCAAACTATTCGATTTCTAATTATTCTACACCCGTTAGACTACGCGCACTGCCATTTCGATGCCCAAGAAGTTAGGAACTTTGTCCGACGAACTTGAAATAACAATCATCGTGGCATTTTAATTTATTCTATATTACGCGCGTTTAATAGGATATCCAGTCGCGAATTTGCGAAAGAAATACAGCACCTACAGCACGAATGAACGTCAGGAGGGTCAGGAGGGAAGTCTAGCGAGCACCATGCATCCTTACTACACTTCGCTTGTTCCACGGTGTTTGATTCGAACGCAGGTTGCAAGGATATTCGGCGCGAGAAGTTGAATATACTTTTGCGATCGAATAATAAATTCGCACGCACGGAGCGTTAAAACTTCCGAATGATTTTCAGCGATCGTCTTTATTTACCAAATGAAAATGTCGTACAGATTCATTCTCTTTATCTCGTTTTTTGTTCTCTTGCATCCAGCGAATTTCAAGTTTCGCGCGTTCGCGCCTCCTACAAGAGAAACGGAAGACACGGAGAGACACGCGTAACTACAGTAGGTACTAACGAACTATCTAAACGCAGTAATTCTCAATTAAATATACAATGGGTTTTGTGAAAAAAGAAAACCTATTCAAGTTGCTTATCAGCTTACTCTAATAGGCGCTGATAACGATCCCTTCTTATTAGCGACATAACGAATATCTATTATCATATCACTTGCTACGCGAATCTACAATTTTTATTAAGAATAAAGTTTGCACTTACATACATCTTGCACGCGAAGTCATATACAAGCCGAGGTATTTTTTCTTTCCCGTTAGAATTGAGAAGAAATATCACGGCTTATTCATTGACCGCGCGGGTGGAACGTAATAATTATGGCAGCGTGGATACGTTTGTTTTTATGAATAAATTCAAGATCGTGCGGTAATCCTTATTTATCGTACACGCCCGATATCGCTAGAATAAGTTAGCAGCTAAATCTGTGATCAGGCTCGCGCGAATAGCCCCGGAAATTTCACGAAGCGCGGCGCAGTGATTCTCATTACGCGCCGTGTGTCTCCGCTTCTCGGCAACTATTCGCACGTACCGAAAATTTCTTGCGCTCATATAAATTACTAAATATACTTAAGCTAAGACACTAAGCGCGATTTCTGAACACTTTAGTCGCGTCGTACTCGATGGGGGCCGGCTATTTTCTCGACAAACTTCTAAGGGACGATAAAAAAAAGAAGAGAACTCGTTTAAACAGTACTGACTTGGTTGGCGGGAAGGAACAGGTGGAGGGCTGTTTCCGGATTGACGAGAGAGGGGTGGTTCTACGATAGGGAGAGGAGAGATACAGGCGACACAGTAATAACGTTAAGCGGCTCGTTAAATCGAGGATAGTCAGGGAATAGTGGGAATTAGAGCGATAAATTTTTCTTCAGGATCAAAGTAGAACCGTGGCGGTTAAAGTGGTGTTAGCTCGAGCGACGGCTGGCCCATTTTCATCCGCAGACTCGCCACATCGTCTTCTATTCGGACCAGCAGCTTGTATTTCTGAAAGTCATGGGCAAGGAATGATCAAGTTTAGCTTAAGCGTTCGTTAAACGGTGATGTATGATCGATAGGATGGCCGCTTTACCGTTGGACTATCCCCTGGCGTTGTCATCCAGGCGTAGATCATGTAACCGGGTATGCAGAGCATCGACGACAGAGCTGTCATCCAGCCGAGCACGTGCGACCACCACGGATACTCATAGTCTAAATACTTGATGGGTGTCCATTGTACCAGATTGAAGATGAAAACGCCCTGTCGCGATTACCAACATTAACGTCAGAGCGGCGTGAAAGTTAGGTTAACTCGGGGTAATATGCCACCGCAGGTATGTAATATGCCACTTCTCAATAATTTTTTAAATAATGCACAGCCAGCGTTGCATTTGCACTAATAATTCCGTTCAAATTTTACCTTCTTTCATTTTCAGTAAATCCTGGTAAGTTATAAAATTATCGTCTTGATCTAATTTCATACTGTAACTAGAATGCAGATTATACATTTGTGTGAACAGTTGTACAAAAAATCAATAGATTATGATAAAGCATACTAACAAACGAATTTTTTAACCTCTTGCACATCCGTTAAAACTATGTACTTTGTGGAGAGACTTTCAATCCTTCTTTTTATGGCCATGTGAAGTAATATCCCATATGTTTGTCGGTATAATATGCCACAAACTCATATCTTTATAACTTTTCCTATTTAATGCTATCGAGTTGTTTTTTCATATTAGAACCGTGCCTAAGAAGTATGTACGAACTTTGAATGGTGAAGGAGGCTCGTACTACAATATAGAACAAATTTTGAGAATGTAGATATTTCTTATAACGATTTGACTGATGCAGAAAATAACAACTACCGTGCAATATATGAACTATATTATTACGATAAAAGAGGACCTAAATGTGACTGAGTAAAACCACTTGTTGCAAAAAGTGGGTCCATGGAGACTGCGAAGAGATTGGGGACTGTTTAGTTTGTAAGAAATAGCTATTTTTTCAAAAATATTTTATGTTTCACTGAGTTCAAATATTTGTTGTTAGTTACTAATAGCTCTTGAATACTTTAAATATTGTTGATTCTCAAAAATTTGAGTGGTTAGTTCGCTTTTCATAGCTTGTGGCATATTAACTCGGACCTTGTGGCATGTTTACCCACCACTTGGGTAATATGCCACTTTCGAGGGTTTTTGTATTTGTACGTTTCTCATTGAACTATAAAGGTTACACTTTCATATAGTTTTATCTTTTTCCTGGTACCTAATTATACTTGCGAGATATCGCGTTTCAAAGTTAACTGTGACATATTACCCCGAGTTACCCTAATCGCATAACGCCGATACCTATCGTTGGATGGAGCACGGAGAAAAATCGCGCGCACAACTTACAACGCAAATCATCGGCGTGGTGAAGGTCCAACAGAGCTTCCACCACATAAGAGGGTAATACCCTATCATGTCCCTGAGGGCGTCGTAGAATCGATTGACGCCGAATGCCCAGCTTATCGAGACGCACTCGAAGAAGATCAAGAAGAGAAGGCAGAAGCCGGAGACGGCGTACGAGTCGAGGATCTGGAAGACGTACATGCCGCCCTGGGAGATACAGGACATCCCGATGATGTAGGACAGCACGCAGACGATCGCGATGAAGATCTCCTTGCGTCGGCGAAGCAGCTGCGGCCACTCGTCCACCTTGGGCAAATCGGAAGGTTTCCGTTTTATTTTGGGAAAAGGGAACGCGAGCGTGGACGCCACTCACCATTGCAGTGATGAACCCTTCCATGGTGCAGAACTGAGAGTCCAGGCCGATGAGAAGCAGCATGAAGAAGAACAGGCAAGACCACATGGGCGCCCCAGGAAGCTGGAGAACAGCTGAAGGGTAAGCTAAGAATGCCAGGCCCGGGCCGGAAGCTGCCACTTCTGCGACAGGTTTCTGTTGCTCGTGGGCCATGAAGCCCACCACCGAGAATATTACGAAACCGGCGAACATACTCGTCGAGGAATTCACCGAGCACACGATTAGAGCGTCTTTGTAGACATTGTTCGTGAACTTGTTGTAACTACCGAGAGCCACCAGGGTGCCCAAGCCCAGCCCGTACGAGAAGAAGATCTGAGTGACCGCGTCTATCCACACCTGGAACGTCCAACCAGCCGCGTAACAGAAGATCTTAACGAATCTCATGCTAGCTACTCCTTACCTCCGATTCTTTGAGTTTGGAAAGGTTCGGGCTGATATAGAATCGGATGCCTTCCATGGCTCCGGGCAGGGTGATCCCGCGGATCAGGAGGATCGTCAGTAGAACGTAAGGGAATAGGGAAGTGAAGTAAACGACCTTGCCAGTCCACTTCACGCCCTTCCAGATGCAGAAGTAACAGAGGATCCAGACCAGTAGAAGCGTGCCAGCCAATTCCCAGCGAATGGTCCCCACGTGCTCCACGCCGTCGCTGATCTGGAGTGCTCTTCGTCTGCGAAAATCCAAGCGTTTTCGCGTTCAACGTAGCTCCGTACATCGTCGTTGGTCTCGCTTAATCGAACTTACTCCCAGAACTCTTTCACCGGATCCGTCAACTCCGCGACCGTCATGTTGACGTCGTTGACGGTGCACATTTTAACGATGTTAAGCCTGGTCACTTCGTTCCAGCATAATAACGAGTCCCTGTCGTACGGGTTCACGCAGTTCTTCGTGTTCCAGTAGTTGTTGCAGCTTCCCCAGGGTAGCTCTGGCGAAACGAGGGGAGATCAGAAGGATCTGTTTTTACATACGTGCACGCGGTGTTATACGGATATAAGGCAAGGCGGAACGGACCACTGCGCATCGACATGAAAAAGTAGAAGATAGCCCAGGCAAGGATGACGATGTAATACACGTTCATCCAGCAGGACATGACCGCGGCAGCGTAGCCGATACCCTTAAAAAGGGGGGCTATCTTGAAGACGCCCAGGCCGCCGACGGTGAGCATCTGGCCGAGAGCAAGCTCCATGAAGAACATCGGTATCCCAGCGAGCACCAGCGTGAGGAAGTACGGGATTAGAAAAGCACCGCCGCCGTTCTTGTAGCAGAGATACGGAAATCTCCAGACGTTCCCCAGGCCAATCGCCAGGCCCACCTTTCCGTGGAAATCGGATTAATCGCGGGGATGCTCGATAGGAAGCATGCGAAGGGGGGTAAAGGAGGAACCATGGACGATTACCACGCTCAGAATGAAGTCCAGTTTGGTGCTCCATGTGCCGCGCTCCGGAAGCGGCTTCGTCTTCGACGAGGGCGTCAGATTCAAAGCGGTCTTGTCGGGAGCCTCGGGATCCCCGAGCTCGGGTTCCCTCGATGCTTCCGTCATCCTGATCGATCTTCCTCGGCTGCCGTGAAAAGGTTCCCTCGATCTCGCTTTCCCTCGGCCTTTCTCGCGTGTTCCTCCACAGCTCGCGGAACTACCGCGAAGACATAACAGTGCTTCTGTCGACAATCATACACATCACCCTTTTCGAGTGCTCCTCTTACATGGTATACTGGGACGCTGTTCGAAAAATATGAGAATCCAACTTAAGTTGGCGTTAAGATTTCCGCGGGAAGCGTCGCCTGCCCTCGCCGGTTCCTCAAGGTCCCGAGAGGCGTAATCATCCACGAAACGTTTCGAGCGAGCTCCTTCCCCGGAGCCGGACGCGATTTGCGTCCCCTCGCGCGGAAAATCGACGGAAAGCTATTACCCTTCGAAATTCAAGGATGCCAGATGACTTTTAAGCGGAGAGACTCGGCATCTTCTCGAACAACGGGGGATAATGATAGATGCTTAAGGGGGTAGGTTACCCTCAAAATTTTCGAAAATTGGATTTTTGCATATTCCGCGAGCTACATCTTTTCCGCGTATTTTAAGCGCAACCGGGCCCCGAAATCCCAAAAATTGAAGGAATTGCAGTAAAAAATATACGAGCCTGCACATGAGATCGGATAACGATGTCCAACTTTAAACGCGATTTTCCAGAACCTACATTTTCCAAAATGGTGAAGATAAAATTTCGAGAACCGCTTGAATGAAAATTTACAGGGAGCTGTAAATTCCCCTCCATGTATTGGGAGCACATTTTCAATACAAATTCTTAAAAAAAAGATAAATATTTTCCCTATAAAAAAGGATAAAATCAAAAACATCAGCATAAAAACTATATTAATTTGTTTATCAAAATTTTGCTTCCTGCACAAGATTACGGATTCGAAAAATGCCTTTACTTTGTGCGTTAGGTAATTTATCTGTCCGGAATCGTGTTCACATTTATATTTATAACTTTTTTTTCTTTAAATATATTTAAAATTTTCTTTTTGCGCATTAAAGTCAACGAAATGCCGCTTAAAAATTAAAACAAAAATTGTCTCTATATTCATTTATTACTTCAGAATATGCGTTTGAAGAAGGGCCTGATTTGGGGCTGTTGAGGGTAACCTACCCCCTTATATCCCACTGCGTAGGTAGGCTTCGGTTCGTTCCTCGGCGGCTCTTAATACTCGACGATTCATTAATCTGATCGCGGAAGTGAGCGGAAGACAGCGCGGTACCGAGGTCGACGGGTCGGGACCAATAAGACAGAATTAAGGCGCAAAAGTAGCATCGACGGTTAAATACGAATGTCCGGCTGGGGGTACCCTGTAATGAATATCCGAGTCGGTTGTCCCCCCGCCCTCGAAGCCCATCCTTCTCCCATCTTCCCCTTCGCGGTGCCGATCCATTGCTCGGCTCCCTCTTCCTCTTCCACGCTCATAAAAAACAGCTATATTCTAATTAACCGAGAGCGCGTTGTTCCGCATAACCGACATAGCTGTGATCTTGAATTCCTGCGGCTGCTGTCGATCGACCGCGATCGGCAAAGGGTCGAAGTATCGATGGCGTCTGAACTGTCTCGCGTGTCGCGATCGCTTCTACTTTGAATCGCAACGAAGACTACTTAGAACGATCGCAAAAAGTTGTCGCATACAAACCTGCTTGCAATCGATCTTCGATCCCACCACACTATGCGGAGATATGCTCGGAATTCCCAGCTACCGGGCGGGCGACACGCTCCTTTCCCGCGAGTTTCCGGCAGTTGGCGTGAAGAACAGGGGGCGAAGAAGCCGCGGTAGATAAACAACGATTTCCGAACTTGTCTTCCCCTAGTTTGTTTAGTGTCTCGAAGCGTTCCGAGTATCGGTATGCACTGCACTGCGCACTCTTGACGGTCTTGATCCTTCACGCGACGGCTCGGTCGAGTTGAACGGGCGGCATTTCCGGTGGGCGAAGAGAGGTCCTCGACTAGGCGTGTGCACTGTCGATCGGCTGTATATTGATCCTCGGTCTCCCGATCACGAGGCGAACGGTTCTCTCGATCCTGACGGCTCCAGCGGCGTTACGATCATCGGTTATCGCGGCTGGCGGATCTACGTGAAACGATCGGGTTATCGTGATCTCTCCTCTGTCCGCTGGCCTCTCCTTTTCTCAGCGAACTTTCCGCCCTCGGCTCGCAAGGCTTGCTATCTCGAGGCGCACGACTGGGGGACGGTGCGAGTGCTCGGCCGGCCCGCTCAGAACTGGAATCGGGAGTTGTTCGCTTTCGACAGCGAACCAGCTGAAATATCGGGGGTACGAAATATCGGGGGATCCCCCTTTTCCTTTTTTTCCCCCGGTCCACCCTTGCGACGCGTTTGCATCGGTGTCACGCGTTTATTCCGCGCGCGCGCTCACTCGCGCCCGCCTGGCGGCCAGAGAGCAAGAGGGGACCAGGAAAGCAAGGAGAAAGAGGGTCAGCCAAGATCGCAACGGTATATCATCATCAAGTTGACGGCTATCCCGGCGAACCTCTGCTCTCTTTATTGTCACTGTTCCGATGCGCGCAGGGTGAGGCACTCGGAATTACCACCTTGGTCCGCGTCGGTGTCGTTCCTTCCGCAGAGAAATTAAAAAAGTCTCGCGACTTCCAGGGGAACCTGAGTCGGATGAAGCGAAGCCTTTCTAGGCGGTGGCTGGCGATCTAGGTGGACTTTGCGACGGTGACTTTTCTTTATTGAAATAAGAAGCACATGATTCTTCTCCATGTAACCAAAATTGGGTCCTGCAGATAGGACCTTCCTCTTCCCAAGTTGCTTCCTAGGAAGAAGGAAATGGATGTTCCGCTCGCTGCGCATTAGGCCAACGTGGTCACCCTATTTCGATCACTAAGTAGATTTGGGAAACGTCTTTACTCGTTTCATGCAACTTACGCCCCCCTTTCTCCAGTTGCCCTTTTTGCAAATGCACCACTTCGTTACGAGTGTACACTGCAGAAGCTACTCTCTATCCGCGGAAATTAGTACGCTGCAAGTATTTCCGTTGCTTGCGCAATGCTAAACGATCGCATCTGTTCGAGGAGCGTTCCAAAGTATTTTTTGTGCCTGCCGCCGGGACCTGTCGTCACGCGAACCAAATTTCTACTCTTTCTGACGAAATGGAAGAGCACGATAAAGTAGGTGAGCAAGACTAGGAAGCCAGTATATCCGGAGGGTTCACGTGACACCGATCTATCGCTACATCCGGTCTGGGTACACTCTGTAATATAGATCATCAGGATGATCGACATTAACTCACACAAATCCCGAAGCATCTACCACATTTAGACACCGGTCGCTGGTCGATCGTACAGATTGAAACTAGCATTTATAAAAGGGCGGAAATTTGCTTGGGTAGCCTCGCTGTTAATTGTCGATCGAACGGGAGAGGCGCGCGGGGACCTCAGTTGCCGACGAAGACCGGAAAAATGCGATCTCGATTCCTCGTCGCGCGGAAGCAACTCGAAATAGGGCCTTCGATTTTTCGGAGACTTTTTTTCACAAAACAGGAAATTTCGATTGCAAATAATTTGTGTACCTTGGGTGCGTGCGCGCGCGCGCACGCACGGTTTGATTGCTCGTTAACGGGCAGCATGGCAGAGGGGAGTATCCCCAATGACCAGAGGATGTGCGGGAAGTGGCGCGGGAACCGCGTTAAGAATTGCTTTGCGGGTCAAATCTTTTTTTTTTTAAACAAGTCGAATCACCTTCGAATTCATAAAACATCTTGAAACTTAAAACGTTTATATTGCGTTTTATGGTTAAGAAGGATGGAAATATTTGGAAGATGCCAACAGTTTACGAGTTTTCGTTGGCTTAGGAAAATATTTATTTCGCTCCCACTTTTGTAACAATGTTAATAACATATTTCATTCATCGCATACGTTTAAAAAGGAAGTGCAAATATAATAGGTAGAAAAATCAATTGTACTGCTTCGTTAAATAAATCTTGGGAATAAACATCGGAGTCCTTTATAGAAAAGTACAAAATAAGCAACTTGCAACAATGTTTTGCTTAGCAGGTTTTAATCGATATTCATTTTAAATAATTATATTCAGTTGCAATTATTTCACGCATACACTCCCTTCACCTGTATAGAAAAATGAAAATCTAATGCTACATTGAGAATAGTCGTGTAATAATAAAGTTCACTCTTAATTAATCCTTAATATATTGAAATTTGAATATTCAGAATTAAAGCCCGTAGCGAGCGGGAGATTTAACTATCCGCTTTCGAACTTAATCCTTCCCATAATATTCGTTAGATGGCGCTTAAGTTCCACTTGCAGTAAAAAATTTATCAAGGTTGGTATCACGATACATTATTAAATTGGCAGCGATAGAAAATTCTGTCACCGCGTGAGCAATAAGCAGGGACCATCCCGTTTTCTAACCTAAAGAAGTTTATCCTTAATTAGACAAGCAATCTGCTTTTATTCTTTTCTATCCACCACTCAGTGAACCAGTATTTTATTTACCGAAATGGCCGATGCAATGCGTCAAACTGTGGCTGGAATGTTGAAAGGCATCGAGAGGTACTTATTCCCCACTTGTCAAACATTTAAAAACCTTACTTTCCCTTTACACGCTTTACGTAAATATGTAATATAATAAAACGATACTCAAAAGATCAGTACACCGTTTAAAAGTATCGTAATTAAAGGAGAACTTCTTTCAGATACAATCCAGATCATTTAGCGACCCTTGAGAAGTACGTTGAAATACAATCAAGAGAGAATGCATACGACTTGGAAGCTAATTTAGCGGTTTTGAAACTGTACCAATTGAATCCGCATAGATTTAACGTGGACATTACCTGTCAGATATTATTGAAGGCTTTGACTAATCTACCGCACACAGACTTTGTTCTGTGCAAGTGTCTCCTGAGTGAAAAGATCGTAAGCCTCTTTATAAACGCGCCTTGCCTGGAAGCAAATGTTTTGCTGATCATCGTTCGATTTTAATATACATGAATTGGTAATATAATTAAGGAACTATAATATGCTCTTTCAGATGCAAGACAGCCCCATTAACCAAATCATGTATTTAGGAGATATTTTGGAGCAATGCGATTTCCAACATTTCTGGGACAGAATCCTTTCTATGTCCGAACTATGTGACAGAGTTGTGGGGTTCCAAGACTCTATAAGGAAATTTGTCTGCCACGTAGTGGGAATTACTTTCCAGACCATCGACAAGAGCCTGTTGGCGCAACTGCTCGGCGGTGTCGATGGTAATGTCTATGTTAAATTTTCTGATTCTCTCCTGTCATGTTTATAAATTGTGGGAATTTAAATTTTATAATCAAGCCGTTTAATAACTTAGCCATTACGACTGTATTTTTAGATGCTACCTTGAAGCATTGGGTGAAGAAATATGGATGGAAAGAAGAGAGTAAAACCATGATTTTTATTGCCAATCAAGACGAGAATATCAAGACGAAAAATATTACGGAGAAGATCGATTTCGAAAATGTTGCCGGCCTGATGGCCGCTTGTCTGTAAAAATTGTATCGTAAATAAATTTTGTATACAAACTGAGCTTGTTTTCTCGTAGTAGGTAAATAACTCGGACTTCATTGATCCTGACTTCGTTTCTATAATTCTACAATGCTTTTTTATCATAATTCCATGATACATGAAAATATACATATTATCTAAAATACTTCTGTGCAATTTCAATGCAAATCAAGTTTATCGATGCTTGTAAAAAAAGTTAACATAGACGGATCTTTTATTTCTACACGCTATGAAATGCGGCGTTAAATAGTTTGAAGGTGTGTACTCATGACGGAATTTCGCTGAAGGCATGGCTCGAAAACGTTTCTACAACGGAATTTAAGCTCGGGTAAGATCTTCAATATCCCTTCGTCGGTATTACGATTAATTACAATTATTAATACTTGGTTCAATTGCACGAGTACTAAGCTTACAAGTATATTTAGACTTATTTATTCTTATGGAATGACTCGTAAATTACGGAAAACATTGGTTGAATATTTCACCCTACGTTGTTGTCGATAAATATCACATAGCAAAACTGAGGCAAGATAGTCTTCAAGAAAAGCTTAGTATCCAAAAAAATATTAAAACTCTACAAACTGTCCAATTTTAAATAATAAAACAGTTCTTTAATTATATTTAAATATAATTATATAAGACAGTTTATATAATAAACAATCAATGTATAAATTGATATCCCTTGTTCTGTTTTGTAAATTCTCTAGTACGTAATAATATCTCAATATTTAATTAATTGCACCTTAGACGCGTTAAATAATGAAAACATTCTTACACGTATAAAAAATCATTTACGGCATGCAAAGCCATAAAGAAGCATTCGTAGCTGGGAATTTAATTAAGTGTCCGCTTAAACTTCATGATCGATCAGGTACGCATCTTTTCGGAAAGTATACCGTGGCGGGTTCTGGCAAGGAAGCATCCACAGAATCGGATGACCCTTACCACAAACCTGAGATAGTAACATTAAAGTACGCGAACTGTTCCTCTTATAATGGTGATTATTTTGGATACGCTTCATTGTATTCTCTTCCTCCAGGATACCTTGAAACTGGTCTACCAGTATAGCGACGACGAACATGCCGAACAATGCTGATTCCAACACCAATATAATACAGTGCAAGCTGTAGAAAAAACTTCCTGATTATTCCTTTTCCTTTTCAGCCACATGTTTTATAATAATAAGTAAAAATAGCAAAGATATCGAAGGAATCTTTGAATGATACTTATTGTCATACACGTACTCGCGACTCTGCTTAACAGCTACGTCGTTACTGCAGCGGGAACATTCTAAGATCCATGATGCTATCACCAAGCCTAGTGCATACACAGCCAGCATTCCGACATACACCAGAAACTGGATAAAGAACTTTTGATTTCTTTCTCCAACGCAGTTGTTTATCCTTCGAGGAACGTTATAAATTATGATAAGTGATTGTATTACATTCAGTACATTAGAAATAACACAAGTCGAGAAAAAGAGAACTGTTTTATCAAGAAATATTAAAATTTAACGGTCGTAAAGGTATTTGAAGAATCATATCCTTTATTAAACCAAAGATTATGAAACTTGAAAAATAGAAGATTACTGTAAAATCCTGTTTATTTTTTTAAAAAGAGTAAGCACTGGTTAAGGATAAAAATCATTGAGGGGGGAACCCTATTTAGGACGGCTAGGAATAAAGTGATTCTTGAGAATTTTTTTCGAAGAAACCGTTAAGCGGATCTTTTCCAAACTTTCAGGGTATTTTTGTTCACATTCAAACATCAAAAATTAATTTTTACGTTAGGACTCGCGCACCGGCGTTGCAAATTGGCGATTATAATGATGGCTCCATTTCTCCCCTAAAATAAAAACCTAAGGATTTTCTTATTTCTAGTATAATTACACTGTCGTTGAACCTAAGACATTAATAAATAAATTGAATGGAACAACTCTTTTTCCATAATTAGTAACTTTTTCTTTCAAGTTTGTTAGGTTCACCGACAATGTAATTACACCATTACGTGTTCATATATCTTCATTTCTACCAAACACTTTGTAACGTAAAAATTAATTCTTATTCTTTGAATGTGAACCAAAATACCCTGAAAGTTTGGAAAAGATACGCCTAACAGTTTCTTAGAAAATAAATTCCCGAGAATCGCCTTATTCCTAGCGTCCTAAATAGGGCTCCCCCCTTAATTCAATCGAGCCTGCTCCAGTAATGGAAAATCTGAAGAGAATATTTGTAGTGGCGGAAATTGTAGCATACCATGGACAGTGGTGATCCATCCTTCTAATGCATCGCTTACAAATTCTACAATGATGCGCTTTAGGCGGTCTGTAAGTATCGCACCTAGTACAGACAGTCCAATTCTCTGTCTCGTCGCACTCGACTTTTGTCTCTGGATTATCTGTATGAATGTCAGAAAAATCTATACGACTTTGCGGTAGCGGGACGAGGCCAGGATCGCTGCAGACCGCTTTCAAGTGTGACATTATCAATAGCAACACGACGGTATTGAAAGCCACTACATGAAACGGACCCCACAAACTGTACACAACAATAGACAAGGAAATAATGTTAATAATAAGCCACCTGGTGATCTCCGAGAATACTTTCTTATAAATTGCGCGTGGAATTCGTCTCGAAAGGGCGGCGACGCAACAAAATCAGGAGGAATACTACGTTCCTTTAACAGTAGTTGTTTACTGGGTTGAGTAGAAAACATTTAAAAATACATACGTCTACATCGTCATGATTATAAATTTATAAATACAGATAAATACAATCACAGATACAAAGAGAACTATAAAATGCACACCTGTCTTGTAAACTATGCAGTATAACCCATCGTACAACGACATAATCCGCGTAAAAGACAGCGACGTACGTGACTATGATACACACGATGCCGCAGGGGTCTCTCACGAACATTTTTTATTTATTCCATACTCCTTATTAACAAACAGATCCCCTATCATCACAAGCCAGAGCGATTTCATGTGATTTCGCTCTCCATCGAATTTACTTCACGCAAGCTAGACTCGAATCTTTCCACTTCCATCTAACTTCAAGTCTTTTTATTCTAGAATTCCACTGAAACACCAAATTCCGATGTATATTTCCAACGAAACGAAACTCTCTCTCGGCTCTCTATTAGTAAATAATGGCTAAAAAAAAGAAATGGACACCGATGTCAAATATCTGACCAATGCTCCGATCGCTATGGACTAGCCTAAACTGACCGCCATCGTATCGCTGTCACTGAAGAACCACGTGACCGCCGCCCCCCCATCCCACAATTCAGCTTTCTTTCACAATTGAAAATTTGTTTCATCCCCTCCACCGATTTCATACCTTTTAATAAATATACATTGATCGATATCATAAGTATAGTCTAATATAATTGTGAAATCTAGGTACAGTTTGTCTATGCCCTTTTTTCCTTTTTACTTTCGCAACTACGACAGTAAGAATCAGTACAATACTCGTTATAAAAAAGTCAACGTCAATTTTTATCAAAGAATATGTACTACTTTCTTGTTCCCGATATAATTTAGGATATTTTTAGGTGGATGTATATATATATATGTGTGTGACGTAAAATCACGTTCTTGTAATATACAATAATACGTAATTAAACGAAAAACTTTATTTACAGAACTACTCGCAAATAAAAGTAATAGCGATAATAATAATAATTAATAATAATTAATAATAATAATCGAGTCATTATGAATCGATCAACGATAATTATAACAAGTGAAAGAAAAGGAGAGAGTGAGGAGACAGAAAGAGAGGAAGAAAATAATGGTAGTTTGGCTACATCAGTGACTGTGATGGTGTAACAGTGGCAACAGCAGCTGAATAGACTTCAAATAGTAGTAATTAACGGTAGCTGTAGCAATAACTTGTATTTTGGACTTATTAATTTTCATGTATAGGCGTAAGTTCTGTAATCTGCTTAATAAGGTACGCCTTCTCGTCGTTAAATTGCTCGTCGTTCGAACGATCAGTGTGGAAACGCGTCAGAAATTCGATTAACTTCTCCTTGTTGCGCAGCAGAATGTCTAGAATCGGTTTTGGCTTATTTGGATTCGCCACGAACACCTATGCAATTGCGAATAAATGTTAGAATACAGACGTAAAGGATCGCTCGTTACATTTAATAATTGGATGTGAAATAAATGCTCTCGTATTATTTCCGGGGGGGTCTAAGAAATGGTGGAAATCCTAGAATGGTAAATCTCATTTTTCCAAGTTAAATATAAGCTAATGCGTAATAAAAGGAAACTACACGTATAACGTAACGTAGCTTGGCGATGAACTGTTAACTGAAAAAGATATGAGAAAATATATGAATATACCTTGAAAACGTGAAACGCTTCAAATTGTATATTACGTGATTTCTCTTTGAGCATATTCATCATTAATTTCAGATTATCAGGATTCGAAATATATCGTGTCATTACCTGTAACATCAAATCTCCTAAATTAAAATGTTCTTAAGCGTATACATGTACATATATATATATATATGGATTATTCTGAAATTAAGTAATTAACGTTATACATACAGTAAAATTGTGTCTATCGAGTAAAAGTTCCCCTAGCAGTTTCAAACTCTGTCGTCGGGTAACATAGTTTTCCGAATCTAATAACCTTTGATAATGAGAGAAAACTTTATCGTAATTAAGTTCTAAAAATTCAGCGCTCAGTATTTTATGCCTGGTAAGTAATTCCTAAAAACCAACGTACCGGATGCACCAACAGTATGCTTTACTTTAAGTACGATATATCATGCGCTTATCATCGCTTACTTTGAACGTAGAAAACGCGTCGGACGATATGTCGAAGGTCGAGACTTCAACATATCTGAAAAAATTGTAAAAGTCGTCCGAATAGATCATTATTTTTGCCAAGGCCTCGTATCTTGCACATTCTCTCAACATTGTGCCGCAATTTAAGGCAATATCTTGGTGCTCGTACCTGCAATTGTTACACTTGTGTATTTAAAGTGCATCAACGCGCGCTTACACATCGCTGGACAACTTTACCTCGTGTAAAAACTCACCCAGACATAAGAGTAAATAATATCTCCGGTTTGGTACATATGTATTCCACTGTCGGAGCCCTGGTTCCAATTTGTCTTCTAAGTATATTATTAAATACTTGAGCGACATCTTTTTTCCCCTATCGAAGCGTGCCGTTTATAATCAAGAATTTGATAAATGAACGTAATGAACAATTAAAAGCCTGTTTGAAAATGCACTTTGGAGTTCGCCGTTACACTTACGAGTTCGCATTGTTCGACATACCTCGAAATCTATGCGACTAAGATTCTGCACGAGTAGAAGTAACAAATTACTATTATATAATTCTTGGGCCAACTGAGCGACAACGATGTCCGCTTGAGGCTCTGTCTCCGCCGTCCCGTACAGCATATTCTTTATGTGTACCAAATTTTTACTGACATCCTCTTGGGCCTAAAAAATCAACGTACTGGGTCATAGAAATCGATATACGGCCTAGCAACATACCTTTTCTACTTTCTTGTCACCGCGCTCCAACGCATTTACCGCCTCCTTAAGAGCCTTCACTACTTCCGCCGGGCTCTTCTGAGACTTTCCAAACAGAGGCATGTTTCTCACAATGTACAGACCTTGCGGAGCATAGGGGGAATAACGAGAAACGCGTTAGATTTCTTGACGCCTTAACCGCTATTCTCAAATTATATCGGGCCGAATAACTTTCTATTAACGACGAATAAATTGAAATGCAATAATTGCGAGGCGGATGAAATTTTGATCGAAGAAATTCTGTGATTTTGATCTATAATCGTAAATGCTCCGAAGTCTGATTACTCGAAATTCCTTATATTTCGAAATTATGATAATCTGTCATGCACGTCCGTACGAGGAACTCTCGCTATAAAATCGTACTCTTTACAGATATATGTTTTATATGCTATAAAGCTCGTGTTCAAGGATGCTAAACATGTTTCTTCAGGTTAGATTCGCAGTTCTAAATGTCAAATTCGCTGCAAACTACTATACACTATCGTCGAACATGGACTTTTATAAACATTAATTTGTACTTTCCGTCGCACGGAAAGTATACGTTAGGTTTAACCTAACAAAACGTTAATGCTAAGAAAGTGGCGATTGACAAGTCACAGAACGATCGGAAGAGATATGTGAATCGAGAAATAATTGCGAGAAATACGCCGAACGAAATAGTTGTAACAAAAATGGAGGTCGTGTATCAGGTCGATCAACGATACTACAATGACGATAGAGAGATTACAGTGGAAGGAAAAAAAGAGAGATCAACGAAACGTGCTGGGAGACTCATATTTTTCAATGAGAACAATGATTGTTGCGAGATGAAAACTGAACGATTTAAAGTAACAGAGGGACACTGAGCTGCGACTCGCAGGAATGCGAGTACGACGAGGGATATAGCAACCGTTTAACCTGTGCGTTTCAATCGTCCCCGCGAGCCTTAAAATAATCTTACCATTCAGTCAGACCCTGAACGAACCCTCAGCCTCGGTTCGAAGTATCCTACGAGATTCTTTTAAAAGCGCACATACAAGGCAGCTACTTTTCAATTCAATATTCCGTACGAAAAACACAATCGAGACGATTATGACAACTCGGTCAATAACAGATTCCAATTCTACGCAGTGCGATATAGTTCGTTTCTTTTTACCGAACGCTACGAACGAATTATTTATCTTTGAAAACTTTTTGACTAATTGCACGATTCTGTGACGTCTCTTATCAAAATTCTTTCACGACTAACGCCGAATCTGCAAAAACATTTATTGGCTCAACTGCCTAGAAACTTTCTCTTCGACCAATCGACAGGCATGGATATTCAAGTCGCGATTCCATTCGTTTAAATACAATGTAGGCTTTACCGTTTCGAAGAACCGAATTTTAATCGTTTGCTGTCGGACGTTCGTATCCAATTTGGTTAAATGAGTGAATTTCGAAGCAGATACTTTTGTGACACGTGTGTCTGAGACTTGATTTCCAGTAAAATGAGTAGAGATTTTTTGAATATCCTGTATATGACTGCGGTAACAGATGTCGATGATGATTCGTTCGGAACTACAGCAAAATTCTTAATTTACAGACCAGAAAAATTCCAGCCACCTAACGGCAATAGTTATGAACTAAAGTGGCCCCTAGAGATATGTAATTCAATGTGCTGCGCTGCAAAGCCTTGTTCATATATTAGTTAATTGATTTATTAATCTCGAATAGTGGTGACAGCCCAGAGGAATAATAGAGGAACTATAGTGTCTCTATTCAATAAAGAATTCATAACTGAATAAATCTCCATACTATGGCCACGGACGAAGTGTAGGATAGACGTCTAAATTTTTGTTATAGAATTCGTTGGTTCCAAGTTCCCTCGCTATTTCTGCGCAGTATTCAACTTTATCAATTCAGAAGAGAATGAGACTGCAGCGCTCCTTACGATGAGAATTCAAATTAAACAATATCGATATAGCATTATCGACGAACTATAGGATAGACCTATCACCTTATGGGACTTCCTGTCACTTAAACTGTGTTACCGACCTATAACTCAAAGACTGAATTCAACGGTCTCTGTGCACGAACAGCGTCCAACTCAGCAACTGTTCTGAAATGTGTTGAAATGCTGAAAGGTGGTTGCGTGCTTGTATACTAGGGTGGCTCTTATTTTCGACTTTTGAATTTTTGAAAAATCCTTGTTTTCCTTATTTTCAGTGTTTGATATGTCATGAATGTTTCTTAAAAAATTGGGACCGAAATTCGCAAAAATATCAAACATCTAGACATCAGAAGTGAGCTAGGTATACAAATGCATTTTTCTCGAAATCATGATTTCCAAACGTGTTACTCACGATTATTCAAACACTATTCAACCGATTTACTTCAAATTTTGCATGGCTATGTGATACACTATTACTCAATTTTTTCACAGCGCGGATTTTTTATTTTATTCGTAGTTTCTTTTTTATTGCGTAAAAAGTGCAAAATTTCATGTCAGATTTTTTTTTAAAATTTTGAAAATTTGTGAATGTATATCGAATATTTCATATTTATGAAGGCTAAAAGAAATGTTTTTTTTATTTTCAACCCTAAAGAGTAGGTAATGCTGTCACGTTTCTGTCATCAATGCGTGTACTTCACTTCTCATGTCTATATCTTCGATATATTTGCAAATTTCGATTACAAGAAACGAAGTAACCAATCTTATTCGGAATCGGCAATATAACAGCGAGCAACGGTTCGTCTATTTTTCGTTTCACATCGAAACGTAGAAGCATTCGCCGCGTCGCGACGAGTCCAGGGGACGTGGGAGAATAAATTCGCCCGCTCGTATTGATTACTGCGCATGTTACAGCGGGAAACTTTCGAAAAACTGCTGTTGCGTACTACCCAAGTACGCTTTGTTTCGGCAAAATTCGTTCCCCATGGATTCGAAGAAATATTCTCACGAATTGTTTTGCGACGCTTCCTTTGCGGGTTATTACAGAAACATGATATACTTTTGTAGCCGCCGGAGTAGTTGGAAATCCACCGGTAAAGTGTAGGACGAGGTACGACGCGCGCGCGCGCGCGAATACTGACAGCGTAGACGAAGACCGAAGATAACCGACGGCGAACGGAGGACGACGGCCCGTTCCATTTCCGAGCACGGTTGGTCGGTAGAGTCCTCTCGAGGTCGAAACAGTCTGATGATAGCCAGTAGTACGTTCGTTTCGAATTGAAAGCTACCGAGTGTACCGCGATCACTCTGACCAGTTTTTCTGAACGACGCTGGTTACGTTTAACCCGCGGAGGATAAATACGTCGACAATTGCGATTATAACTAGCATCGTGTTCCCGCTGGCGTTGCCGAAATTCATTACACTTTCGGATGGAATTCTGCAAGTGTCAAAGTGTTACGACCGCATACATTTCGATCTGCTGGAATACGTAAGGCGCTTCGTTCTCGGTCTTCGGTGCTGAGTTGTACGCGCTCGGTGCGACTACTCGATGTACATATGTGTGTGCGTGTGTGCGCGATTTACGGTGAAAGTACGAGTCACGGGAACCATGACGGTGCGTCGTGCCGTTTAGAAGTGCGCCCACGTTCGTCGTCCAAGATCGATAAAACGGTAGTGTTATTAGAAACGAGCGTTCGCTTGCGCCTCGTAAACGAGACACCGTGCATCGAGTAGATCGTGATGGCGGTGATGCGAGCAACGTGAAAACGAGCTAACGATAGCGTTGAGAAGAAAACGGTGGTGGTGGTGGCGGTGGCGGTGGTGGTGGTGGCCGATGGTGCCTACTTGTAACGGAGACGACAACGAGCGTTGGCACCGTTCTTGTTGCTGGTCGTGACGATGATACATAATAACGTTCCGAACCGCCGTTCTTACGGGAAGCTCCGCCGCGATCGATTTTCGCTTTCAACGTACGAACGTTTCCATGCGCGGCGTCCCAACCCTGATCCACGCTGGTAAACCTCTGGTTTTGTAATGCCGCCGGGAGCAGTGTTGTTTCCTAAGGTCGTGTTCAGATATATTGGCCGGTGAGTTCGTTCTCGGGAACAGCGATCGAGGAGAACTCAGCCACCACCATCTGACGATCGTGGATTTGTCAGTTACAGTTGCATGGCTCCCGAAAGGTACGGTGGGGTAACCGGGACGCTGCTCGGCTCCGCCTGAACGTAGCCAGAGTGGCTGTTATTTATTCTTATCGCATATAGTTGTGCGCGTTACGAAGCTATACGTATACTAATACAAGATGAAGCTATCGAGAAAGGATGAATGTGCTGACGAATAAAACTCCTGAATTTTTTCGGAGCTAACGCACACCTATTCCGATGTGTGTACTTCTACGCTAAGAACTCGATTTGGCCTACACGTCAGAAGCTTGGCGCTATCCCCACCACTCCTGGCTCACTCTTGTTCTGCGAACGCGAGAGCGAGTCAGAAAACGTTGAGAAAAGGAACACCGAGGCAGACAGACGGTATGGTGGGAGAATATCGCGAAACTCACCGGCCAGTATGTCTGAACACGACCTTAGGAGCTAGAAATCGGTGAGACGCGCGCACAGAAATATGCTGTGCCCGTCGAATGACACGATCATTTGAGACCATCGCGGAGGATCGATCGCTGACGATCGATCGATAGCGGTGGTAGGAATCGTGAGGGCGCGTGCACCGGCTCGCGGTGCCCTTTTCTTCATGGTGCAGCGAGAAATAAGGCTCGTTACCGTGAGGGTAGCGTGAAAAGGTAGACGAACGGTGGTGTTGAGGCCACGAAGCAGCGGAGTAGGTACTATATACGTATACCTACTCTACACGTGTACGGAGATAAAAGGAGACAGAGAGGAAGCCCGATAATGAAGGAGCACGGAAGCAAACTTCCGGCGGAGCAGCCTGCGAAGATTCTCAAGTCCCTGTTGAAAAAGCCCGGCCAATCGAAAGCCAGGTCGCAGAAGAATCGAGTAGTGATAAACGAAAAGCTGAATGAATTCTTCGCGGCGGATTATATAATACTGATAAAAGAAGAATGTTGCCCGGATTACGAGGAGGACTGCGACTGTTGCTGTCAGGAGCACGAGTTGATACGATTGGGAAATTGCAGGGAATGCAGGGCCGAATTGAATCTCCGATTCGGTGTCTCGGATAACGGTCGATACCGCGATGACGTTGAAAGGGACGAAGAAATAATACACGGCCACGGGGCGAGGAGGCAAGGTTGCGGGGCTGAACCGTTCAATTGCGTGGAGTTGCGTGTCGAGGACCAAGACGAAGAGGAATACGACGGAATAGGGCCGGAAGACGAGGAAGAAGAAGAGGGGGAGGAGGAAGAGGAGGAGGAGGAGGAGGTGGTGGAGGAGGAGGAAGAGGAGGAAGATGTTGGTGCCAATCGAGAGGAGGAAGAGGTAGTGGAGGCGGAACAGCGGCAACGACACGAACGCGAGCAGAAAGTGACGCGGGAAGAGCTGAGAGTAGAAGAAGCGAAAGAGCAAGAATTGGTAAAAGGGAGAAACACGGATAAGGCGGCTAACGCTGAGGTACATGGTAAAAAGAAACGGGATAGGATCGATGGACCGAAAGAGGATGGAGGTCGGAGACGATCGATCGAGACGAATGTATCTATCGTACAGCCAGCATCGACGACACCATCGCCGTCGTCAACTGCTGCACAGCCACCACCACCACCGCCTCCGTCGTCGTTGCCATCGCCACCGGCATTAGCACCCGCACCACCACCACCTCCTGCTCCGCCGCCGCTGCCGCCGACACCACCGTCGCTAAACGGATCGTCGTCGTCGCCTCTATCGCGGCAAGAGCATCAACAAGAAACGTTGAGCCCACCGGAGGGTTATAAAGACATCTACTCCAGCGGCGATGTCTCCAGCATACCGGAATGTAGCTCGGAAACGTCGTTAAACTATCTTGACTGTGAACGAAAGACAGGTGAGCCACGATTGGGATGCCGCTTATCGTTGTTCATGTATTATTAATCTTCCAAACAACCACCCGCTATATCGTTTCCTCGGATGAACGTACCCAGGCGAATAAAAAAGTGTTGCGCGAAGCGTGCCCTACTACATACACACAGCTCTCCCGCGTATCTCTCCCGTGTTCCCATAGAATTCGCTTGCGCGCAACACACAGGGGTTTAATAATGAACTCCTTGGATCGAGGCCACGTACTTTTTCCCACGATGCGTGCATACTTTACTCCTGCCGTGCGTTCGCTGCATGAGATTCGAAAATCGCGTGCCTCGAATTGTCGAGATAGGAACTAAGATCGTGCCTCGCTTTTAGCGTCAAGACGTACCAAATGCAACAGAAGCAAGTATCTACAGACCTACTATCGTACGGAATTACGGATACGTTTAAAGCGATAATATATACGCGTTCCTACCACAGCTCACTGGTAATCGATAAAAGACTGTGTCGATTGCTCTTAACACCGTTCTCCCAACACCTGTTCTCGTCTGACGGTCCGTGCGTTACGGCGACACGGCAATTTCGTTATTCGATATCGCGTGCATCGAAATACTTGTCGGGGAATGATACGGACATGCGTAGACGCGTGAGCATCGATCGCGTCCTTACTGTCGTTCCCGAACGTGTTGTTAGCGGCACACGCTGGCCAACGCTCGCCGGAAGTACAGCGGAGCGTGTCTCCGGTGTTTTCACGCGGTACTTACCCAACAAGGCCGAACGCGTGCATTCCTGAAGAAAGTGACCGGCACCTTTTTAAATTTGCTTGCCCCATCTGGGTCGCTGCTCTCTACCGCGAATACGAACCTACATTCCGGCAATACGTTCCTCATTTTCTTATCTCTATGCATTTATGTATATACACCGCATGGATATTTCACGCGTAATATGGTTTTCCAGATACGGAGATCGAAGGGGAATCCCGATTCGACCGGGAGGTAACGGAAAACGACGATGAAAACGCAAGGAGATCGTGCGAACGACTTCAGCGAACAACGTCTACCGGTACGTTTATGTCGACGATTGTGATATGTTTAAACGCCTCGGGAACAAACTCTTCTTTTATTCGTAGAGCCACGGCATCGGTACCTCGTGGAGACGATTACTATGACGACCGTCACGGAACGGCGCATTGTACGCGAAATCAGTCAAGAAGAAGAAGAAGAAGGAAGAGGGGGAGGAGGAGAAGGAGGAGAAGAAGAAGAAGACGAAGAACACGTTGTGCGACGGGAGGACATTGATCCCTCGAATGAAATGGGGAGCGATTATTGGAAGAATGTGTTCAATTTAACCGACGACAACGATGCTCGCGTCAGGATCGATAGTATTAACGAACGCGTTGCTGATGATCGCGATACGAGACAGACGCTATACCCTACGAAGGTAACGACTGATAAGAAAGAGGAGATTGACGAGGACCGAATAATTCGAGACGGAACGTCCTCCGATATAAAAGAACTCTCCCTAGTGTTTAAGCTTGGTAATTCGTGTTTGGTTGGCAACAGCCTAAAGCCGAATTCCGCCGTCAGGCAATTATTCCCTAACCCGAAGTTTGTTTCGCCACCTCCGGCGCCACCCGGCAAGCTAATCTCTTCGGCGAATTGCCACGACGATCCGCGGCAAGATGTTGCGAGGCTCCTGGTTACCGCCGAGAGTTTGCGTTTAATCGATGCTTTAAAGAGACCGAACATTTCCGAGCAACAATGCTCGCCAAAGGAATTTGGTGAAGAATCGAATCTGATTAGCAGAACCATCGAGAGAAATACCCTTCGAAGAAGGCTTGTCGACAAGTATCGTTCGCGAAAAAAGAGCCTACCTTCCAACAATTTATCCTTGGAGGAGCGAATCCGTCGACTCACCTGCGTGGATCCGGAGGAAAGCGAGGTTTGCGCGAATTCCGCGACGATCGCGGATTCGGTGACGGGTATGAAAGGCGGCGACGCCGTCGATTTAATGGTACGCGGCTCGCCGACCGGGCAAGAGGAACCTGCGTTGCCGCCGTCGAGAATGCTCGTTCAAAATCCGACTATGATTACGGAAACATCGATAGGACCCGTCGCTGCGGGACTCGACGCGCTAGCTGGTATAACAACAGTGGCGACATCTGCGATGACGACGGCGACGGCGACGATCGCAGCTACGAATTATAGCAAGCAACACTCGTTTGGGTTAGGTTCCAGCACCGTTGCCGATCACACGGCGCACAACCACTCGACGTACAAGAAACTAACGGATCTGTTTGTCCACAAGAAAAATTCCAGCACGCCGGATCTTGGTCTGGGAAATGTTGAAAAGACTAGCAATGCTGGCAAAGAGTATCAGCAATCGAAAAATTCCGTACTGAAACCGAATAACTCGGACGTGCGCAAACAGTTCTTGGCCAGTCTGGCGCCACTGTCGTGCGTGACCGTTAATAGTGCCGATACGCGAGAAGATTATTACCGCCACGATTCTACTAAAACGATGGTGAACGAGAACCACGATTCCGCGATGAGTTACGATACGATTGCGTCTTACAATTTAAAAGACATCGAAGCGGCGTTACGCGAAAGCGATCGGAACTTCGTCGGCCCACCGGACGTTACCAAAGGCACGCCACCAATCGTTATCGAGAGACCGGACATCGGGGATAATATAACCGACGAATTGCTTGCGTTCGTCCAGCAGGACAAATTTCGAATGGAAAGAATCAAACGGCGGTACAGTCAAGTGGAGGATCATCGCTATCTTCCGGTTAATAGCGAGAACAGTTATGCTCCTGACAATAGAGTTGACAGAGTTATCGATGGAAAATCCGACGGTGACGATGGTCAGCGACAACTCGAGCCTATACTCCTCCGCAACGGCGTTATCGTCAATCGTCTCAACGCCCCAACCGAGAACAAGAATCATGGTCAAGTTCACCGCGATACTGGCCCCCGTTTCCAAAACAACGGCGACGGCAAGAATGACAAAAATAACGGCGACGTTAACGACGTCGACGTCGACGACGAACGCGGCGGCGGCGATAACAATGGCCACGACGACGGGGATGACGACGACGAGGACGATGAATTGAATGATTATGGATTCAATCGTAGGCCATCGGTAACGGGTATTAAACAACGGCTATCGAACAATGCTGAGGAAACTTTTCGCCAAATGGTTGTAGAAGGTGACGCTGCGAACGTTCCCAGGTCGAACGTTCACCGTTCCTTACCAACGTATTACGAAAGTAATAGCGTGAAGATGGATGGTCGCGCGGAATCGTACGACCACGAACAACCGGTCGATGATTCCAACCCGCGTTCGTTCGTTGGCACCTTGGCTACGGATGACCGAGACGCGAATACGATCAACAGAATAAACACGATGCAAAAGCAAATCGATGATATTTATCAGACCATTATAGAGAACACTAACGTTACCACTCAAAATTCGATGGAACGGGGGCAATACGCGGACGATACGTTCACGCGACGACACGCCCAACTGCCGATGAACGATGCCACGTTTCGTTTTCATCAGGAGCCAAGGAACGGCGGCCAGCAATATTATCAAGAACAGCTGAACACGGCGAACACGGGAACCTCGCGGAGCGTCGCGCTCGGGAACGAAGAGATCGAGGGCGCTAACAACGACGGAGATTACGCGGCCAACGGCGGCCTGTCCGCGAATCCTAGACGACGCGAGCCTTTAGTGACGACGCTATCCAACTATAATTGTAACGTAATGCCTACGGTGAATACCGGATTTCCCGCTAACGGCAAATGTTATCGTACCATGTACTTTGTTCCGTACAACGGCCTGTCCGACCCGACTTATCAAAACATTCAACGCATTCTACCGGCGCATCCATCTCCCAGTTATGCTAGCCACATCGAAAGGTACCCGTATCCTCGGACGAGCGGGAATGATCATAGATCGCAAACGCAAACGCAATCGCAACCACAGTCGACGTTGCAACAGCAATCCCGGTACTACCATCCAGGGAATCGTTCGCTGTCGCCGGTATCGAGTTTAACGCGAAGCGATACTGCCACTCCTCTACCACCTTCTGGTCCGCTCGGTCACTCCGTACCCTCCGCCGCCACCTCTCCGCCCCTCTTTGATCCTCGACTCACTTCCATCTCATCCCCTAATCCTATTGCCCTGCCGGCATCCACGCAGCAAACCTTGCATCTGCATCTGCATCACCATCAACAGCCAGACGACTTCCGAATTTCCGGCCTTGCCTTTTCTTCCTCCTCGGTCCCTCATGCCGCGGGTCATACGTTGCAGCTTCATCATCACCAACATCAGCATCACCCGCATTATCATCAGCCCACGTTCTACCGTCTACCATCGGAAGTCACCACCGCGACGCCTCCTCCCCCTTCGCCTTCTTATGCCGTGTTCGCACCCTCTAGATGCGCCGCTCCGTTTAATGGTAGTGGTGTGGCAACCACCGAAAGTTCGTATCGATTCTACCAAGTGCAGCTGGGACGTACCGTTGTCTCATCTCCCTCCGATTTACAATCGGCCCCGACCCTCTTGTCCTCTTCTACCATCGCTACTTCCACCGCCGTCGCTTCTTGCCCCACCGCGATCCCCTCCGCGTTAACATCCGCGTCCTCGTATTCGCCCTCCTTACCCTCGTCGTTCTCTTCCTTGCCCGCGCTCGCTGCAGCGGCTCAGCATACGCCTACGCGCGCACTTCCGAATCACGTTACCGAATCTATCCACGGAACTGCTCGACCCATTCCTAATGACGTCACCGCCAATGTTCCCGTCCAATCTTCCACCACCTCCGCATCCTCCTCTTCCTCCACGTGCTCGTCTTCCTTTTCATCCGCGTCCTGCTCGTTCTCCTCGTCGCCGTCGTCCTCCTCCTCCTCATCCTCCTCCTCTTCATCGTCGTCTTCCTTGCAAATTCCTTGCTCGCCTTCGAAACTACAGCAACAGCAGCAACAACAACAACAACGACAACAGATTATCGGCCCTTACGCGTCGATAGAGCGTGGCGTTCCAGAAGGAGCGGCCAGCTTGTCCACTCGCGACGTTCCACAACCAGCGATTTTACTTACATCCAACCCCTACGTCACGCATAATCCCAACGGTGTGTCTTTGCCAACTCGCGCGCAAAATTCGGTATATTACGCGATGAACGTTTAAACGTTCTACACGGATCCAACACGACACGACAGACAACACGACCAACCACCACCACATTTTCATACGTATAGTCGAGAAACCTCCGTTAGACGCGAATGAATGTCCACGCCTGCCGAGCGATGTATGTATTTGTACTCTACGTATATCGAATCATGGGCAATTGTCGAGAAAATGTTTCACCGCGTTTACGCGGTAAAAAGACTGCCGCGGTTCTATATATAGTGCCTATCCGAGATATAGTGACTTAGGTGTGAAGTCCCTCAGCGGGGTCTTACCCGACACCCTGCTGGGTACTGGCCGCTAAACGTGCCCCCCTACTACCTCTTGTAGGACTGTATTTAGAGAAGACCAGGTCTTTGGGCCTTAGGGCCCCGGTTTTGTCCTAGTCTTTTAGAGAAGACCAGGCTTTAGGGCCTTAGGGGCCCGGTTTTGTCCTGGTCTTTTAGAGAAGACCAGGCCTTAGGGCCTTAGGGCCCCGGTTTTGCCTCTAAATGCAGTCCTGCAAGAGGTAGTAGGGGGGCACGTTCAGTGGCCAGTAAGTCACTATATCTCGGATAGGCACTATACATGTATCATTCGCGTCGTTGCGCGATACGTACACGAGGGGCTGACTCGAGACTTGTAGAATTTCGAAAATAAAATTTTGACGTCGATCGCTTACGTTATCATCGACTCTAGTCACGCGAAAATACGTACACCGATGCGACTACAAACATTTACCAAAGTAGTAGTACCTGTGCGCGCGTACACGCAAAAGTGTGGCCGACGAGAAGATTACTTCGCAACGGGTTGAATTGAATTTAAAACAAGGAATTGAGTTACATCGATTAGGAATTATCATGACCCGAGAGATTGCGTGCAACGCATATAGAAAGGAGTCGTCCTTAAATTACGTAAGGCTTTTTTTTTAGGGGGGAGGGGCGAATTTCTTACGTTTTCTTACAATGGAGGGTGGGGGAGAGTCAGGTAGCGTCTTACGTAACATTTTTTAATCTAATTTTCAATAAATACAAATTCTATCATATTAATATTCCAGCAAAGTAGTTTTAGTTTAAATTTCCCGAAACCGAGTTAAATGAATTATATAAACCTTTAACAGAATTTTAATAACTGAACAAATTAAATGTAAACAAATATTACGTAAGGAGGGGGTTGCAATATTAAATCTTACGGATTCTTATGTTGGGAGAGGATGGGTGTACGAAATCGACAAAATTACATTTACGTAATTCAAGCACGGCCCCATACGTATATGATACCTATATCGCAAAAAGTTACCCCTTGGATTACTTGGCTAAATTCTTGTCGAAAAAGAGCAACTGGAATGTGTGGACGTTTGCAACGTCAACTTTTGTGGCCTACATTTGTGCAATGATATCCCGCATCTACCTCCTCCGTTTCCCATCTGATCGCTTCTCCTTTCTCGCCTGATGATTGCGAGAGGGGGAGAGAGAGACGGAGAGAGATTGGGTCTAAAAACTATTACTACAAAAGACCGGTAGAAGGGGGTAAATATTGAAAGGAAGGGAGTGAGCCAGTGATCCATTTATTCTGCATACTCTTCGTATTACGAAAACAATCGAGTTCGGATACAAGACCAAACGATTAGTTTCAACATACCCCGTGCGTAACGAGGTGTTGATTGTTAAAAACCGCTGTGTCATAAAAGCTCGCGTGTCATCTATCGTACGTAGACACGCGCGTAGTGGCGGTGTATCGCGGCTAGAGTAGTACCTGCCGCGTAGCGTCTCATATTAAAAGTCAAGTATCAACGTGTTAGAGTAGACGGTAAGATGCTCGATATCGCGAAAACGTTATTCGGGTGTGATCGATTTTAATCCAAAGTTAGGTACCAAACTTGTACGATAAGCGGCCAAATTTAAGAGCAAGTTTTACATGTACTATAGATACCTCGTCATTATTCAGCGATATCACCGTGAAACAATGTATGTAAATAAAGATCTAATCACCCATCGATATACATCATTTCTAGTACGTACACACTTACGTAGCAACGATGGAGCAGGCGGTAACGGATTTGACGAGGAGCTTGGAAAAGTCTACGGCGCCGGAGAAGAGAATAATAATTATAGATATCCAGGTGGAAGAATGTATCGATGATGGTTGTACTCGCATAGACTCGAATCCTGTTTTTTTTTATTTTTTTAAAACTGATTTATTAAAAAATTCACACTACCAATTTTTATCGATAAAAACGTCTTACGTATTAAACAGTTGAATGTTTTGCAGATTCTTCGATGAGACGAGATCCGTATGTATGTTTGTAATTCTCGGTGATTATATATCGTTTCTTTCGTGCGATCGTCCAAGTACATCGATGCTCGCTCTGCTGTGAATCGATTTAAACGAAACCATCGATCGGCGATTCTGTCTTTCTTCCTCGAAAGATGGGGTGCATCGACCAACGTGTCGATGCAACTCCGTTACGTAAAAAGTATATAGAACGTCTGTCTCCCTATACTTTTGTGTAAATTTTTTCGTTCGAACGTCTCGGCAAACGAAAGACGGTACTCGGAGTAGCCGCCGATACTCGGAGATCAAAACACTATCGACAGTCGAAAATATTCTCACGTGCGCACCGTACGATTCAACTCACACAGTCTTCTTCGGTTCTGAACAGCGGTAAATGAGCTTTAGAAAAGGTTTCAGTTAGATTCTACAAAACGACACATCGTCTTCTTCTAACTGGCTCCGGAGGCTCTAAAGCTGCTAGAATCGCTTCGTCAAACACGTTTTTCAAGCCTTTCTGAAAAGCGAAAGAAATGATGAATGTGCTCTGTTGAAATGAATAAAACAAAGTACATATATATACGGCGATGTGGATTAGTAAATAAATTCAACGTTACCTGCGTAAGGGCACTGCACTCGACGTATTTCACCGCCTTCAGCTCTTTCGCGAGCTTTTCGCCTTGTTCGGCCGATATAGGCTTCTGCTTATTTTTTGCGAGTTTCTCTATAGTCGCTGCATCGTCCCGTAAATCGATCTGAGTGCCGACCAATAAGAACGGTGTCTTTTGACAATGATGAGTTATTTCTGGAACCCACTGATGAAAAATTTCTGATTGATTCGTTGGGACGTTTTGATTAATCGACGTATCGCTTGGCGAAACTTGAACGAAGCTTTACCTTTTCTTTGACGTTCTCAAAGGAGGATGGCGACACCACAGAAAAGCATACCAGAAACACATCTGTCTGGGGATAACTCAAAGGACGTAATCTATCGTAATCCTCCTGACCTTGGAACAGAAGATTAGACGTAAGTAAAATAGATTTAGCGGTTTAAGCAACATTTATATCAACGGATCAGCTTGGTAATTGAATCGGTAAACACTGTGTATCGGCGATGTATGTGAAATTAATGATTACCAGCTGTGTCGAATAATCCTAATGTATACGGTTCCCCGCCAATCATAACAGTTACTGCATAATTGTCGAACACTGTTGGAACATATTCTGATGGAAATTTGTTGGTGGTATATGAAATCAAAAGACAAGTTTTACCTACTGCACCATCTCCCACCACAACACATTTAATTGTTTGCATTTTCCTTGTTTCTCTTAGATCTCTCTCTACGGAAAGATAAGAATGACACGTTACTACAGAGACAAATGATGATAATTTGTTAAGACGGAAGCACTCTTATACCGGATTACTTGTGTCAGCGACATACAAGGTGAATCTCTGTCGTGTCCGTTCCAATGGGACCGGTCTTGTGTCTTGTCTTGTCTAGTCCCCATGGGTTCTGTCATGTCCTACCAAGTCATGTCTGATTATCTATTACATACACGTTACGATCCGTCTTACGTACGCACGACAGGACGTACACTCGCGGAGACTCGAGGGACACAAAGGTACAACGACGACGAAGACGACGTTCGACCGGTATCATCGTCGTCGTCGTCGTCGTCGTTGAACCGGGTCGTTTGGTTGCTTCGTGTTTGTGAAATAGAATTCTTTGTACCAGCAACGAGAAACGTGTCTGTCAACTTGCAACGAGTCGGTTCAGCTGCAGAGATACCTATCTGCTACGAATCAATTGTGTCGTCCCGGAACGCCATTTTAGTAGATATTCCGTCGAATAAAACAGTTTTTCTTGTCAAGTATCATCATCCGAATGTACCAATGGATATGTCCGAGTGCATTTTTCACAATTCAACGCGGTAAAAACCGTATCACGTCGAAGAACGTAATATATTAAATTTAACCGAAATACTCACAAGCAACTGGGCGTCGACAACACAATTTACTGTCACAAATTTCGTCCAAGTCACATAGATGGCCGACAACTCGGCGATTCGTGGATACTAGTGATCCCTAGAGGGTCACTAGCGGTGATTAAAGACACTATAATTAATAGACACTGCCTTTGATTAATTAGTTGCTTATTTTAATAACTTATTTCGCTCATTTTAATAAAAAATGTCCATTCACTGGCACGTCTTCATTTACTGGTACATCCACCCTATATCTCTTTCCCTCTCGTAGGATTTAGTCAAAACATGGCGGATATCGATTCATTGGCTGCGTTCAGCGGACTCAACCGTTGAGTAGCCGTTCAGTAGCACTCACCAGGGATTGGCGGAAATGTCGTGCCGCAAGAAATTTCCGCCAATCTCTGGTGAGTGCTACTGAGCGGCTACTCAACGGTTGAGTCCGCTGAACGCAGCCATTGCCAGATAAGTGTCCCGCGTAAACGCTTAAAGCGCGAAGTTTGAATCAGACTAGGCAGAATTACCAAGTAAGGTAGAAAATATATATATATATATACTTGATAATTTTGGGATCGTTAGTATTAAATACTAGAGCGCATATAATTAATACTAAAATTGGAATGACAGTGTTTTGGATACTTTTGTTCAAGTTTTTTCGCGTAAGTCGTTGGAGAAAAGCTCCTTTTTAATTGCGCAACGTTCACAGATGGGACGTGTTTTTCTGCAAGTATTGAGAGGAGGTGCGTATACTACTTCAAGTATACTTGTATATTTGTAGGATGGATCTTGATTCGCAGCAACCTCCTCGCGAAAAGACTGCTGGATAATCTCTCCGTGATGTATGAAATTAGTAATCGCTTTGCGAGCAACACATATTCTAATGTTATTTTATTATAATTATTAGGTATCACAAATAATATTTGAGCAAATGGCTGCGCGCGATCTTTGTTGTCTGTTTTATCGTGAGAAGAGGTTTCTTCATTAGTTGAATTAATATAATACGCCTTATATATAGAATACAAGGGCTCTAGAGCGCCCCCTCCTCATCCAAACGTTATCGATTCAGAGTGGAATTCGATCGTAATCCTACTCGAGGTTAGAATCGAAATGAAATGTGGTGAAATTAATTGCTACGAGACAACGAAAATTAGACTATATAGATCTGGGGATCCGGAGTGCTTGGGGAACAGGTATAGCGCAAGTGACAACAAGTGTGCGCCGGAAGCCGGAACCAGACCAATTTTCAAGTATACATTGTAGTACACTCTGTGTTACTACAGTGTGAACGCATCGTTATTCTTTTTCCGTCCTTTACGCAAACTTTACCGACTTGGGGGGTGATTTAGTTGAATTAGTTCCTAGAGTCACCGGTCTGAAATATAGAGTGCGCCCGTCAGAACCACTGGTTTTCCGCCAAGTCGGTATTTCAGTCGACGGCGTGACACAAACATCCCGTAAAGACGAGGCATAAGATGCACGCAATGCCCGCCTATTCCATGTGTCCTCGCCTGCGGTGGTGTGTATCAGTGATCGCACGTCGGTAAATTAACCACGAAGAACGTATTAAGCTCGAGAATAGAAGCAAAGGCCAAGAACATGGCGTACGTTATGAGGCAAGCTATTCCAACGGTTCGTGTCAATTTGAATTTGGCAATTACGAGAGACACGTAAAGTACCGCGAGAGTAGAAAATAATGATATGGCGCTGTAAACGAGTCCTTGTGAAATGATCTTTACGTAATGCTGGTTGGGTATCGAGGGAAAGAGCGTCGCTTTTAAGAACCAAGGTAGTCCGAGGCAAAGCAACACGTCGAATACATTCGAGCCGATTGTATTGCTTATCCCCATAGCCCCGTGTCCTAGAAATACAGAAAATCGTCGGTGAGTCATCGAATTACGTAGATAGAAAACAAAAGGAACATACGAAATAATTCAAAAACGGTATTAATTACACGGCAAAGTCAAGGAGAGGAAAAAGTTCCGCGACCGTTCGTATGTACAATCGCGTGCGACGAATGTCCCCCCAATATATATGTATACAAGTCGAAACGACGTGGCGCATAGTTGATCGTAAAAAGATTAGGCGAATTTGATAATAGAGTTGCGGCGGTGGCCCGTGCCGCGTTATCGTAACCCGATCTACTCGCGATAGCGCATTATCGCCGAATGGTTGTTTGCCGGTTCCCATTGTTTCTTGATTAGCTATACTACTTGGTATTTATCGGGGCGAATCGTGGTAAATCGCGGTAAATCCTGGCCACCGCTTCGAAGCGCGATTTAAACGAGAATTTATTTCAACAGACACTACAACATAATATATATGTAACGGGATAAATGACGACTTAAAAATACGAAAATTACCTTGATTCGCGACGATAACGCTGGACACAGCCTCCGGTACGCTCATTCCTGCCGCAAGAAAGGTCAATCCCATTATAGAGTCGGGGATCCTAAACGTATCGCCTGAAATAATGATCGATTGTCACGCAACGTGTACACATGCACGCGGTGTGTACGCGTAAGGACAGAGGTCGAGCACTTGGACAATTATCGCCCGTCGTCGTTGTCGTCGTCATCGTTTCTTACAATTAGTTGGACATTTATAATTACACTCTGGTCACGGAAGGATCAATCGAGCGCGCTCAACTACGTGGGCGCAGAGAAACAACAGCTACTCGATAGTTTGTAAATAAAATTATTTCAAAATCCATACCAATCACGGTGATGACCCATCCAACTATGTACGAAGTTGTCGCGATCCATACTATGCACATGGCGAAAGTAAATGGATACCAGGTTTTCAAATGGCTTCTTCTACAATCGGGAATGGTAATCAGAAGTAGAAAATTAATTGGCCATGTCATCAGCCACCAGATTCTTTCGCACACCGAGTTCGGCCAGCTCGTCATGTCCACTATATCGACTAAAAAGATGGCACGCATATCGTGAATCCGTTCCGCGCAGGTACACCCATGTTCAATCCAATTTTAGGGAAACATGGAAGACAGCTACCTCCGCTATTAATTGATATTCATACGTGCGCACTTACGTGACTCCTCGTCCTCTTCGCCCGATTCCAATAGATTCATGCCGGGCTTCTTGACGACGACGTCTGAAACGTTGGCGAAATACAATCGTGTCTTTTAGGTTCAACCGATCCCGCGCTTAGCGTCGGATACATATATAAAAGAGAAAGGGGTTAAGGGAGAAATAAATTGATATGCTAGTACCGTGATTGGGAATCAAGGGGCTCTCTTCGGTTAGATTTTTATACTTCTTCCTCTTGACCGTTGCGCGTTCAAGGAACTCGGAGATATTTCGATTGAAACACATTGCTGAAACGATACACACATAGATTCGCGCGTTGAATGAATCATTGAGGGAAACCCGCCGCCGGAGAAGCAACGCCAAGCGATAAAAATTTAAATAAAAATAAAAGATTATTTTAATCCGCGGCGCACGAGGCTGCAAAGATCGTCCGAAATTAGTTAGTTAATTGTTAACAAGTGTCCCGGAACTTTCCGTGTACATACCCACAATGTATAAAACATAGAAAAGAACGAGAATTAGTGCTTCGTACCACTCGATACGACCGTCCCGTAACGTCAAAATTAATAGCAGAACTGTAATCGTGTAAGCGATGATGTCCCGCGTTACAGGCCACCATTCCAGTTTTAATACCTAGAAATTAAACCCGTTTGATACGTTTCCTTTTTCTATCCACCCCTCCCCCTCCACCATTGCCACCGAAATAGAAAAGACTTTGATACTCTCTTGCACTGATTAATCGTGTTAAACGGTAACGGTTGCTTTAATCAGCAACTAATCCAAAGTAAGAAGTAATCTCACTTGATTTGCGAATAAGCCGCAGCAGGCAGGTACGGCCAGTATATTAAAGACAGCGGAGCCAACGATCGTGCCGACGCCCAAATCCCCTTCCGTCACAAACGTTCCTACAACATTGATAAACAATTCCGGACTAGAGCTGGCCGCCGCCATAATAGTCGCTCCTGCGACGTCCTCCGTGACATTGATCTCTGAAAGTCAAACAGGCCCAATTTGTTTCACGAGCTCTCGTTTCGTCGGTGCCGGCCGCCTTTAATCTCGTCCTGCCGAGAATTTCTTTCCCTCGGACGAACGAATGCGGAACAGTTGGTATATGCAAGTAGGCAGTTGTAATAATATTATTGCTCCGTTCAACTTACTGCCGCAGATCTTTTTAATCGATGGCACGAAAAAGTCGTCGCAAACGATAGCGAGCAACAAGAACATATAAATCGCTATTACGAAGTGTATTATTATAAAGCCGGATTGTCTTTGCTGCCGCGTCAGCCCGTCAGGCGGGAACTCTTTGATCGTCGGAGGTGTGCAGGTTGTCTCGTTTCCCTCTGCCGTTGTTGTTGCGTTCGGCTCGAATTGCAACAGTTTACGGAGCCCTTGAAGAAAAGATACGGGGTCTACTGATGCGGACAAATGTGTAATGTGTAAACGTGTTCCGGGAACGTGGGGAACGATAAAACATGTTACCGAACGGAGGAAACGGGGAAAAACCGGGAAAAAAGAATAGAGAGGTAAAATCACATTTTAGAGTAGTTTCTGGATTAGAGGTTCGTGTAGGTAGGTACACTCTACCCACGTACGTGCGTACACACACAAATACGTAACAAGCGTGTTACGTAACGGTTGATTGAAAATTTTAGTATTGCGCTACCATTTTTCACCTCTTTCCTTCAACGTAGTCACGTGTGTGTAAGCAACAGGACCAGCGCATTTACGTTTTAATTGTTGTTAATTGGTGCTTATCGCTTGCCGTTAACTGTTCCTGTACTCATTGTCAGTACTGCAAAGAATCGTGGAAAATTGTTTGCGGGCCAACTACGTGTAGGTGTTTTTTTTTTTTTTTTTTTTTTTTGCAGTAACGTAACGATGTCATCTTTCAACAAGGGCGAGAGAGAGAGAGTAAGGAATGAGAGTAGTTGGGAGGAGAGTATAACGCAAGGGACTGAGAAAACGAGACTTACGCATATCCGTGGGATTATTTGCACTTGCCGTACTGTTTGGAACAAGCATCGGTAACGTATTTGCGAACAGCAAATATATCGTCGGTATAACGATGATGCAGGATATTTTGTAACCTATCATTCGCTTGTTTTTTCGCGCCATCGTGAGATTTATAGCTGAATTAGTCGAGGAGAAGATTCCAATGGCCGAATCAACGATACAATGCTGCTGTTCCGTTTGATACTGATTGTAGTTTCGCGGAGAGACTATCGACAGACCACGTCGATATTTTTCGTTTACGAGCATTATCGGCTCCAACTTTACACAGATAAGATACTACACGAAGCGAGAGAGTCAAGACATCCCTTTGCTGATATAATCCAACGGAAGGAAAGTTCCTGCCTCTGGAACGCAATCTAACAATGGGAGCATCCCGAAATTGAAAATTCAAAAAAAATTCGAAACTTTCTGTAAGGGGTTCTCTGCTGAAATTTTTTTGCTGCCCAAATTCACACTAATTATAAGTAATTAAATATCTATCCAATTACCACGCAACCCGTTGAACGTCTGAACGCCACTGTGTACCCTACATTTATGTACATATGTAATATCTTCTCCTCCTTCTACTCCTCCTCCCCCTCCAACCACGAAAATAAAGCCTAAGCGATACTTGATAATTTTATTTTTCCAACCACTTTCTTATTTTCAATACCGATACCGCGCCACTTGAGCGCGTATCGCGTGTTCGTTTTATAATAACACACTTTCGCTAGAATTCGGTTAGAAATAATGAGTTTAACGAGAGAGAGTGAGATTGAAATGGAGATTGGAGAAGCAGATGGCGAAGAAGGGCAGAGAGAAAAGAAAAATTTGGGACGGTGGCTTTTCGGGAATTAACAGGAAAATGTGCACGATGCCACGTTGAATTTTCAAGGAAGCCGCAACGAGGATTGTAGTGCAATGACGATTTCGCATTTTGACCGCGGCACGATTCAGCAGGCGCGATGCGCGAGAGATGAGAAGAGAAGAGTTAGAGGGAGGGGCGATTCCAACAAACGCTGCCGGACTTTAGAGTAGTTGTTAATGTAGTATATGTGTGACAACGGGATTGACAACATGGATACGACTGACTTGGGAGGAGGTTCGTTCGAATATCTTGTCAGTATTATAGAAAATCGATGGGTTTCGCGGTGCATCGGGATCAGTTGACACCAGGAGAGAGCCGGGGGTGTGTTTCGAGGATCGTAATATAACGTATAACCGGATAATATTAAAGAATGTAAATTAGAGAATCGAACGAGGTGAAGAAGACGAAGAAAGAGATGAAGGAGAAGGAGGAGGAGAAGGAAAACGACGAGGAGGAGGAGGAACAGCCACCAGCAGCAGCAGCAGCAGATGGAGCAGCAGCAGATGGAGCAGATGGAGCAGGAGGAGGTGGAGGTGGTGGTGGCGGTGAAGAACGAGGTGGAGGGGAAGGGAAAAGACCAAGAGGTGGAGAAGGTGGAAGAGGAAGAAAAATTGGAGGTAGAAGAGCATGATGATCGGCACTAGCATCGGCAGCAACAACAACAACAGAGGAAAGAGTAGAGGAAGATAGAACCTAGGAAAAATGCAAAAGCAGAAAGAAGGGAGGGCGGAGGTGGTGGACGTGGACAAGGCGGAGGACGGTGCAGAAAAAGAGTAAAAAAAAAGGCCGCAAGATCGAATAAAATCAAGATGGAGGGGTCTCCGAATTATAGTGCATTGTACATGTATCGAGGAGGATTGAAACGTACAGGTGTGTCGTGTGACGTCGCGTATCGCGGTACCGCGGTACCCGCTTGTGGGGTTCAGTTGCCAACGATTGTTCGGGAATACAGACGCAATACTTCCTGGATGGGAAAGAATTGGACGCGAACGAGAGAAAGAGAAAAATACGAGAGAATAATTAGAGAAATAGAAGTGCGATATACAATACAGAATTCAAGGACTTGTAAACGCGGCCTGGTAATTTTTTATGCTTTCGCCGATCGAAAGAGTTGTGTGAATTTTCATGGTAACGGGAGGCTCGTCTCCTTCCTATAAATCCACGGCGTTAATAATTGGTTCAAACTGCTCCAAGTAGTTTAATCAATCGATTAATCAAATTTCATTCCTATCACCCCCCCCCCCCCTCTCCCCCCTCTGCGTCCCCACTCCACCCTGGCCATCTCCCCCACCGAACCCCCGTCACGCTCCCGGTCCATACCTGCTTCTTCCCTTCTCGCCCGTCTCCTATTTCAAGTCGAGTTTCTTTTCTTTCGGTATTCCAGATAGCAAAATACATTCTATCCCAATACGAATCGAGTCCTCGCGGTGTTCTCCTACGCGTACATACGTTCGGCGAGCCGATGGTGATAATACTCGAGTAGCTATATATTTTTATTTGCCGCCGCTAATGGCATCAGGTCGCGATGGATGGGCATACGATATTTCTATGGATCCGTTGTTCGCAATCGGCAGAACGGATGACGGAGGCTCGGAGCTTTGTATCGATTCCGATTGTTCGAGAGCGGAAGAAGGGGAAGAAGACGAAAGAAATGAGAGTACATACGTGAACAACACTTGACCCATTTCAATTCTGTAACATGTCCGTATAGAATAGTACACGTCCGCTATTATCGCGCATGGGAAAAAAAGAATCGAATGGACGACCGATTGCGCGGCAGAATCGCACGACTGTCGTAACGATCTCGCGTTAAAAAATACAAATATCCAAAGGGACGGGGCACTTTGGTGGAAAGAACGGCGAGACGTTGCCGATTTGCACGCAAGCTTTGGTGCACTTACCTACCTACACTATATTTAACGATCGATATTGAAAAACAAAAGGAGAATTTTGGAAAACAGTCGATTTGTCGGCATTGTACGGAATGTAGAATAGTACATGATATGTATGTAGATCGTATCAGCCGTACAACTGATTAGAAGTAACGATTAAAAAATCGTTTCGCTCGTTCGAAGGATGCTAGGCGTGGGAGGATGGGTGGATGGATTACTAATTATTGACCACCGGCGCAGGCGATTAATAATCGGCAACTGAACCGCGATGGCTGTCGTTTGTTTTCAGCATGACGAAACTGTTCGACACCAAATGGCCGAGCCACGTTACATCTAGTTTATGCGACGTACATTAGACATGAATGGCATCTCCTCTGCCAACTTGAATGAGAGCAATTTAACTTCTTTAGGTTGCTTAATCGGTAGGAAGTCACATCAGCTATACACACAGCTGTGTAACCTGTACAACACACCGATACGTGAATCGTTTGCTTCGTTACGTCCGCGTCGGTAGTAAGAAATCGTAGAAGAAAAATCACCGGGCCCTAAGAATCGTCAGAATACACGGGGAGAGGAACCGGTTGGTGGATGATTATCTTTTTCATCGCGCGTAACCGGAAGAATATTATAACCGAGAAGCAATTACGATATTCGCGTATACACAGCATTAATTGGACGATATATGTACTTAATAATATGTAGTACCTATTTATGTACCCACGGTTTGCAAAGAAAGCCGATTTATGCAAAAGAGAGGCACGACAATTTCACTTTTAGTGTATAAGTCTAAAGTCGAGAGGAAGGGAATATTTCTTTTGTACAACACGAGCAACGTTGCGGGTCATTAGCTTGGGATTAAAGAAAAATCGAATGTTGAAAGGTGGGGAACACGCGGACAATTGAAATCATTGAGAACAAATCTGTCTCGTCTGCGTGTATCATATAAATTGTACACCTGATCTGTTAGACCACAGGTATGTAAAGTGGCGGACGATAGAAAGTTTACAATTTTTAAAATCGCATAACTTTTTTAGAATTCGTCTAAAAGATATGAGTTTTTTTTAGAAGCTAGAAGGATTAGTTTGTTAACTGACGTGTTTCGTCGTTTTAAAAAAAAGCAATTGGTCGGAATAGCGAAAAAATATTAAATATCGTGTTCTTAAAGTTTTTTCTCTGTGCTCGTAATGAAAATTTAAAAAACGCCTTTTGCAGATTTAAATAAGTTGCATGCGTGCTGAAAATTTCATGAAAATCGTAGTATTCTGCCAATTGCAATTTTTTCAAAACGACGACACACGTCACTTAGCAAACTGATCCTTCTAGCTTTTCAAAAAAAAAAAAATCACGTCGTTTGGACAAATTCTAAAAAACTCATGCGATTTTGAAAGTGGTAAAGTTTCTTTCGCCCGCTACTGTGCACACCTATATGCGCAGTGATAGTTTAGTGTACGTTTATCTCGGGTATAACGTATCGATGGGATAAGTGCGATGCCCGTTTCCCTTGAGGGTAGGTGTAATAATTAATTGACAAGTGGAATCGCACGATGATGACGATTATCCCTATCGTCGCACGCGCAATATTGTCGGTTATGTTATACTACGAAAGCGAAACTTTACAAAGAGACAGATTCGCTAGATGAACGACGAAGGTCGGTGAACTCATTACGTTCGTACTGATCGTAGGTAGTCGAACGAATACGACCAATTGTCATGATTCGTAATCGCCGAGTACAGTGAGTATCTGGACATTTGTGTTGAACAAGCGTGCTGTAGCAGCTGCGCGCAAGGTTGTCCAGACTTGTACAATGGATTTGCCGAAAATCGGGCGACGATGTAGCGCCCAACATGCTCGATTACCGATCGCAGGCCGAGCCAGCAGTTTAAAAGGCCGTAAACAACTGTGTGGTGGAAGATGTGACGTGAAAGGAAAAGAACGGCAAAAACTACGTTGTTGTTGGTCGTTGTATTTGTCGCCGCACACCGCCGCGTGTGTCTCTTGGTTCAACGCGACGTTAACGGAAAAGAAAGACTACTGCAAGTCCGAGATCCGTGATTCGAAACAGATCTCTCGTACTTGTTTCACCCGTTTTACCTTTTTACTGCATTTGTAAATTTTATTCTAATTGTAACATTCGACGCCCGAGACTTATTTTATTCTACGAGCCATGTACACTTGTTAACCACTACTTCACGTTGCAGGTATAAATTGCACACCCCCGGCGATAGAAGATTTTCCACACGATCTTTTCGACGAGAAGCAGAGGCAAGGCGGGGCTGTTGTCGTGCACGTGATCGTTTCGCTCTATCTATTTATCGCGTTAGCAGTAGTATGTGACAAGTTCTTTGTTCCCGCGGTGGAAAAAATTTGTCACGGTAAGGAAAGTTCCTTTTCATTCGATTTACCGTTAAGGAACTAGTTTCTGATCAGTTTAGAGGGTTTCCCGCTTTAATATTTATTTTTAACCTAATAAAACATTAAACCATAGACTTTTTTTATACTAAAAGTTGAATTAATGTTTAAACTTCAAGGAAAAATTTTAAAAAGTTGAAAATAAGTATATAATTTAATTATTTATAAGGTATGAAATAATAAGGTGACTAGGAACTAGTTTTTGATCATCTAAAATTAACAATACTAACTGCTTTCACAGACAACACCTATATTTTTGAATTATCAGTTTTTATGTTAGTAATTATTTCAAGCAATTATTTATTGACATAAACTCAAAAGAACGATTTATTTCATGAACTGATAAAAAATTAGTGCCTGATCAAGAACTAGTTCCTTAACGGTATGTACTAGATTATTATTGGACGGTTTTAATCACGAACGTTGCGTTCCCTTAAACAAATACGCGCATGTGTGTGTGTGCACGCATATAAAGTTCGGTTGCGTTGTTGAAATTACAGCACTGTCGATGTCCAAGGACGTGGCCGGCGCTACCTTTATGGCCGCAGCAACGTCGGCACCGGAACTGTTCGTAAACGCGATCGGCACGTTTATCACTGAAGGTGACATCGGCGTCGGAACAATAGTAGGCTCGGCTGTATTCAATATCCTCGCAGTGCCGGCTTGCTGCGGGATTGGCGCGGGAATGGTAAGTTTGGGTGCAAACCAATCGGGAATGTGCTGCGTTAATATGTACGTATTTTCTATCTTTCCACGATAGGGGAGAGTAGGGGAATTACGAACGCTTGAGGGTAAAGTTAAACTGAAACAAAAGTATTCACTCTAATCAGATTCATTTTGTAGACAATTGAACTTTGGTTAATTATCTACAAAGGCAACAAAAACAATTATAGATATTTTATTAAACAAATTATCCTCGCGGTTGCGCGCAGCCTTCTTTTTTTTGAAAGAAAGACAAAACTCGTTCTGTTCGGCATTACCCGTAGCTAGCAGGGTAAATACTTGTCGCGTAAAAGTCGGCGCCAGATTTTCACAGTGCAAATGACGAGGAACCGCCTTAAAAAATATGAGCGTCGTAGATTAGATAAGGGAAAAAATAATTTTTTTACTTTTTAGTGCAATTTTATTTTTTTTGAAGTCGGTTTTAATTTTTTTATTTTTAACTTTTTAGTTTTATATATATTGACACAACATACATAAAATAATAATAATTAGGTGACAGTAGTCTTTATTATTAACCAGAACTGGCAAAACATTGGTCCAGAGTTGACGCAGTGTAGGATGGGACCACTGGGCCATCGCCCTCTTCCGAATAAAAAAAAATCATCAAAATCGGTCAAAATACTGAAGACTTATGCGGGGACAAACATAAAAAAAAATACAAATTGGTCGAAAAAATGAGCACGAATTTTGTCGAAGTGGGGGGGGGGGGGGGCGAACGAACACTTGTTTGTTTGGTCTAAACGCACCTTAATAATATCGCGGGTGAACAGGACAAGCGAATTCAGCGAAAATCGCGGTGTTCGAGTTTACCCCGCGTTCGCAATTCCCCCACTCTCCTTTACCTACTAGCCCTACTACTCAATTACTGATCTTGCGTTTCGCGTGTCGATATCACGAATCTCTGTAACGCACGTACTTACTTGGGTACGTATATACCCATGTATGTATGTATGTATTTCGGTCGATATGCACAGGTAGTGCCTCTGGACTGGTGGCCGGTCAGCAGAGACTGTCTCGCCTATGGCGTTACCGTCGCTATTCTGATATGTATCATACACGACGAGCGCGTAGAATGGTACGAGGCGTTAACGCTAGTGTTACTATACATCGTCTACATTGCTGTCATGTACTGGGACAAATCGTTTCAGCGATGCACACGATTCCGTACGCACACCGTTGATCAATCGTCAACGGATGACCACCGACTGGCGACAGGTAAGGATCCCTATCTCTTGGTACTACCAATCGGGTGGTGTTGGTAAGGTGAAACATAGGTGTACCACCTATGGTCAGGGTTTTCCGATACAAGGTGTCCCGAAAATGTTGGAGGTCCTTGAAAGGGTTAGGTGGGCTGATTTGAAGTAGCTTTTTACTTGAAATAAAAAAATTATTTAAATAACGTATCAAATAAAAGAGACTTTATCTTTATTCTTCATCAAATAAAAATAAGCCAGAGTTACTTTTATTTGAAATAAAAATAACCCAGAGTTACTTTTATTTTAAATAAAAATAAACCAGAGTTACTTTTATTTGAAATAAAAATAACCCAGAGTTACTTTTATTTGAAATAAAAATAACCCAGGGTTACTTTTATTTGAAATAAAAATAAACCAGAGTTACTTTTATTTTAAATAAAAATAAACCAGAGTTACTTTTATTTTAATTAAAAATAATCCACAGTTACTTTTATTTGAAACGTCACAAATAATTTTACTTGTTTGACGCGAATTTATCCGACGGCCACAAATAATTTTTTTGTTTGGCGGGAATTTTTGCGGCGCACACAAATAATTTATTTGTTTGACGGGAATTTATCCGATGGACACAAATATTTTTTTTTATTTGACGCGAATTCATTTTGACCTTCAAATAATTTTGTCGTCTTTTCATTCATTTGTATATGAAAATTATTTGAAGCTCAAATAACTCTGGGAGTAGAGAGCGAGAGAGGGGGGAGCGTGTGCGAGAAGGGTAGAGATCGATGATACTTTTTCGCTCTCTGTAGCGTTAAGCAGGAGAGCACGATGCGAGGAGGTAGGTAGTTGTTAGAGCGAGAGTGAGCGGGGATTAGAAAGAGAGGAGGATATTAGTAACGAGCGGGGTTTTTAAATAATTTATCAGACGTTGCGGATAGAACACGATTTTTTTGATTAATTATTCATGGTCGTTACCTAACTTCACGTCGAACAAAAAAAATTATTTGTGACGTTTCAAATAAAAGTAACTCTCGCTTATTTTTATTGACGGGTCCGAATAAAATTCTTGTCTTTTATTCGAAATCAATTTTTCATTTAAAATAATTTTTTGCCTATCTCTGTCTGCAGTTCTACACTCGACTGCAGCGGACTCGCGCTCCGCTTGGTCGCGGTTATCCGCACATTCGGTAGTACATATCTCGTTAACAAAGCCCTTCAAGAAGCTCCAACATTTTCAAGACACCTCCGTATACATAACGTAGATATTGTAAAATATCGCGTGTACCCGCCTATTTCAAGACCAAGTTCGCCGACCATACCTGCCAGCTAAAGACAGATCTTCGAGACATTTTAACTGTTAAATTCTTTCTTTTTTTAGAGGGCAGCATCGAAATTTGTTTAGCTAGATCCGATAAGGTGCAACCGACTGGTGATCAAGCCGAGCACACGGACGTTCCGTTACAAAACGGAGGGACGAAAACTCAGGAAGAGAACCCCGCGGATTCTAGTAAGTGTAGAAGTAGTCCGACTTGCTGAGAACTCGTCCTCGCGTTTCGTGGTAACTCTTATCGCTGCATCGTTGCACGCGATCCGATTCTACTTAGTTCTTCTCGCTCGACACGTACGTAGGTATTTATGTAGCTTATAGGTCACTTAGACCGTATGTTCGTACGATGCCGCTTGAAATAAAATGGGAAAGCAAATGGAAATGCTACGTGGACATAGCCGATGTACAGTTCTGTCTCTCAAATTGCACGCGTTTTTGGATTCTCTATACACGCGAAGCTATCCCCACTAGGGGAGACCGGGGCTACAAGTTCCGAGGGGTAAGTTGTTCCGACAGTTCTATCTTCAAAATGAAAGGAGCGTTGTACTTTAAATTATTTTTTCCGTATAAGTTGATCACGCCACTCTGTGAAAAAAATAATTTAAAGTACAACGCTCTTTTTGATTTTGAAGATAAAACGATCGGAACAACTTACCCGCGGAACTTTTAGCCCCGGTCTCCCCTACTTCGTTTGTAGTCGCCGCGCCGCCGAGGGGAGACCGGTTCATTCAGCAGTCGAACTTTAAGAGTGAGAGGGAATATCACATTCTGTCCTTCCAAAAATCGGTTCCGCCGAGCGACGAGCAAAAAATCCAGTTCTCGCTGCCCCATTCCCCTTGAGCGCTCGAGCGTGAACTCAAAGGAAGCCGAATAGACTACTCGTCTCTCAAATTGCGTGCGCCCGGTCTCGACTCACGCGCCTATAGAGAGACAGAACTGTACTTATTTACGTACGTACACATCAGCTGGCCGCAACTAAAGTTAAAGTCTTCCTACGTTATGCAGATTACGAGTACGAGTTGTTGGTATGGCCGGCACGGGCAGGCTGGATAAGAAAAACCGCCTGGATCATGACATGGCCGATTCACCTGATATTCATGTGCACGATACCGGACTGTGAGAAGCCGCGATTCAAGAACTGGTTCCCGGTCACGTTTCTCATGTGCATCATTTGGATCGGATCGTTGAGCTACGTTGTCGCCTGGATGATCACTATAATCGGTAAAGGAGGCACCTAACGACACAAGATCCCCCGTTGCGCATGGAAAACCAACGTATCGCTCAATTTCCAGGTGACACGCTCAAGATACCGGACTCCGTGATGGGCATTACCTTTCTCGCAGCCGGCACCAGCGTCCCAGAAGCTGTCTCGAGCGTGATAGTGGCGAAGCAAGGTAAATTACTATATTCGTAGCAATAGCAAGTGCAGCGCACAAGCTTGTAGGAAAAAAAGTTATATGTATCGCCCGTTAAGGGGTTAGGACACATAAGGGGCCAAAAAAGCAGACGATTTTTAGTAGTGGTGGAGAACTATCGATAGTACTTACGATAGTTATCGATGGTTCTCACTATCGAAATTTGTAATAATATTACAAATTAAATTTGGGATTCTGAATTTCAGCTGTTATTATTTTTTAATTGACTAACCTAGGATTTTCACTACCGATAATTATCGATAGTGAAAATAAGCCATCTATAGTTTTCGATAGTGAGAACTATCGATAACTATCGTAAGTACCATCGATAGTTCTCCATCACTAATTTTTAGACGACGATAATGAGAAAAGTAAACAATCGATTAATATAAGGTTTTGTGTTTTAGTTCACTATATTATGAATTATAAGAAGTGCTTATAATATTTACAAAATAGCATTTGTATGCCGTGCAATGTCTCCATTTAAAATGTCCTTTTTTTCCGGGTGGCCAACTGGTGGGCCGGATTCCGGGAAATCGGATGAACTGAATCAAAAACCCCAAAAATGTCATAAACTATAATATATTTCCTAGGCATTGACGATCCAACATTTCAAATTTTTTAATTATTGTACAAAATTTAAACAGAAAGATGTCGACACTTCTGTCGAAATTTGATCATTATTTTTCAAACATCGGCCATTTTGTCAATTTTTGCAAAAATAGTTTATGACATTTTTGGGGTTTTTGATTCAGTTCGTCCGATTTCCTTGGCCATCCCGGAAAAAGGACATTTTAAATTGAGACATTCCACAGCATACAAATGCTATTTTGTAAATATTATAAGCATTTCTTATAGTTCATAATATAGTGAACTAAAACACAAAACTCGATTGTTTACTTTTCTTATTATCGTCGCCTAAAAATCGTCTACTTTTTTGGCCCCTTACTGTGTCCTAACCCCTTGATTGGGGGTAACGCGTTAAACCCTTGGATCGATTTATTTTGTGTCAGGACACGGTTCGATGGGGATTAGCAACTCGATAGGATCCAACACATTCGACATATTGTTGTGTTTGGGCCTGCCGTGGCTAATTAAATCGTCATTTTCACCGACGCAACCTGGGAAACATTACATCAGTATAAACTCCGGTGGACTCGAGTACAGTGCCATATCGTTACTGTCGACATTGATGTTACTCTATATTGCTTTTGCCTCGAATAAGTTTCAGCTCGATAGAAAAGTAGGCCGAGCCTGTTTATGTATGTACGCCGTGTTCCTCATATTAGCGTCGTTGATAGAGCTCAATGTATTCTTCAGGGTGAACTTGCCCACGTGCCAGAGGACGGTGAAGTGATAAAGAATATCGAAGATAGAAAACGCTTAATAATATTCGATACGGTTTTAGTCGATCGTCATTGGTTCTCTCGAACTTGCGAGCAACACCGCGCAAAACACCGAGGGATACCTACTGTTTTATATTACGCGAATCTACTTCCCCTCCTTCCCTCCCACCCTTCGACCCGCGCGTCCAGCCGCCTCAACCGAGACGTTCCATCCCGAGGATCCAATATATCATGCCATCGTTTTCTTCGTACACAGAGAATAGATGCATATTGCCTACCTATCTGAATCGCGTTACGTTGCCCTTTCCCTCCGTCAACATTTCTCTCGCACACACACAAACACACACAAACGAGCACCGCCTTTGGTCAACGCCACCGAGCCACCGACTTCTCTTCATCCTGAGCCAACAATCTATTGCTATTCTCTCGCGCTATTCTTCTTACACCCGGACAGTGGATGCCTGCCACTTGGTCCGGTTTAACCATCGGCATCGGGGCAAATGAAAAAAAAAAACTAAACGTCTTATATCCTTTGGTAACAAGCAAATACATACGTTCACTGCGTCACATTCGGATGCGCGCATGCACTTTGCAAGGTAAAAAACTTACAAGTGCTCGTAGAAATAATGAGATACCGGCACGCAATGAGGTGCGAAGCAAGCATCGGCGAAGCGACAAGTAATTACAATAAACGATAATCGACAATCGTCCGGTAGATCGTAAGGAAAAATTTCAATCTAAAGAGAATAAAAAAAAAAAGAGAAAAAACTGAGGCGCCGGCAAAAATATTGTACGATCGTAGGTATACCCGTAGGAAAGACTGCCGCCTTTTAGGGACATGCCGTTTCGTCGTCGACATACATATTCACAAGATATATAGGTACACATCCGCATACATCGATACGCGCGCCCGTGATCAAGTATCTACGATCGACCCGAGTTTTTCACGACCAATTATTATCGTCGCGGTAGGGGATCGCCGGAACGAGCAGCCGTCACGGTATCCTAGACAATTTTATTCCGATAATAATTGCTCGCGAAATCGTCGCTGTTAACAACACGCGTCAGCGTCACAATTCGTTCCGATTAAATATGCCGTCGCGCACACCGAGATTCCCCGCCCGCGCCGGTTGTATATTTAGGTAATCTACGAACTTAACAGATTTAATAAAGTACTGTAATAAGTTATTAAAAAGAGAAGTAATCCTCTTAATTCATTCACCGCGCGTACCCGCCGATCAACCGATACATCCACGATAAATTCCTACCACTGCAATGTGTCTCGTCGCGCTGGCAATTGTAATCAATGTTTCCGCGACCTTTGGCAAAATTTCAACAAAGGAGTGTCTGCTGGAACGGCAAGAAGAGGCTAGGATCGCCACGCGTCGCAGATTCGTTCCAGCGGGGAGCAGAAACACGTCGGACTACGGTGCCGAATTTTTGACAGGTAGGTACGACCCAACAACGTTCTTTCGTTTCACCGTACCGTACGTACATAGATACATACATACATACGTAGTACTTTGAAAAATCATTAAATTCATGCGAGTGAATCGAGACGATCCAGCGCGCTGTTTGCCGGAGGCTTTCAGCGACGATAAATCGACGGCGGCGCAAGGGAGAAGGACACAATGCCAAGTAGATGTACCAGACATACTTAGTGTTGGGGGCAACGAGGAGCGTGCGATGGCTGAAGTGTAATAAGAAGGGCTGGATCGGTAGCGTGGGTCGGGTGAGATGGTAGGTCGAGCGCGTACTATTGTATATAGGTCGGTAGGTCGAACAACGTGGGCGGTCATAAACGGTTCAGGAAGGGGTCAGTTGCACGTCACCGCGCCGGATCCGCAATGCGGCGTTGTCGCACGGAGACTGTGTTGCCGTTGCGTTTTCTGTTCGCGAATTTTTCCGTACGCGCGCACCTTGTCGCGAACGATGGTTGGTAACGGAAAGCCGCGTATGCACGTCCACGTACACCGCGGGCTTGATCGAAAGGTCCATTTATATCGTCGGAGGGAAGAACCGGCGCGGATCGATCCGCGTAATTGATCCGCTCGCCGATAAGAATATCAGGAACGCGGCTCTGCAACGGGAACAGGTTGCGAAACTTTAGCACGAGCTTTTTTTTTTTTTTTTTAATCCTTTCGAATTTTTCGTCTCGTATTTCGTGGAAGAGAAGAAGCGATACGTGGGTATTATAGATGATAAGCGGAGCGAGTAGGGCCGCAGACCAGAGAGGGCAGGTGAACGAAAGACATGTATAACTCTGAGAGAGACTCGATGCGGCAAATGCGGCGAATGCGCTGAATGCGTTGAATGCGACGTGGGTAATGTCATGCGCCCTGAAACTCCTGAAAGCGACCGCAACCCTCTGGCGAGGGACGGAGCCGCGATAAGGGTAGACGGCGCGGTGCCGGGGTGAGTGCGCGGGCGCGTGCGCCCGCTGGCTGGCTCGCTCGCGCACACCGGAGCAGCGTACCGCGGAGGAACGGAGATACGAAGGCTCGGAATCACGCAAACTCGTAGCCGCCGCTGCGAAAAGGAGGGAGTCGCGGTGTAGCGAAATTCTGCAGTGTTGCTTACCACGTAGGAGGTATAACACTCGCCGTCTCTACGATAGGATCCCTACATTTTTACAACGTTTCCGTTTCCGCGTTTCGGTGTTTTTCTTTACCCCAACATTCGTTAACGTTTACCTCGGCAAAACATCTCGCCCGTGTCGCTGCGAGCCGTACGTAAGATTGATTGTTTAATGAACGATACACCGACACCGACGCCGACACCGATACGACAGAAGTACAAAGGGAACGTATCGGGAAACATCCAGGGAAACGAAGATTAATGCTGCGACCAGCATGCAACCCGGGGGCGCAGTTACTACGGGAACCTAGATCGAAGCCGAAGCCGAGATCGAGATCCGAGAACTGGGATCCAAGGAGAGATTTGGGTCAGAGTCGGAGCTGGGAACGGAATTGGAGCCAATAGAAATTTACTGTACCAAGATCGCCAGCCGAGCTGTGGAATTTACCTGTTCCCATCGACGAATCTGTGAAGGACGGATCGGTGAATGTTAAAAACGTCGGATCCAAGGGCAATAATCGTCGCGCCTATCTCTGTTCCACGGGAATTACATATGACATATCGAAACTCATATCGACCACCGTTCGTCTGTACCTAACGATGCATTGCCTTTAGAAGGGGGTGGAGATTCCGTGTTACGGTTTTCAAGCAGCATTGCGATCGAACCGAGTAAAACGGGTCAGAGAACGTCTCGCCTCTACGTAGCGGGATAGTTGCGAACAGTACCTACCTACTTGTTCTTTACTGCGGTGCCTACATAACTTAAATTTAATAAAAATAAAAGAAAAAAAAGAGAGAGGGAGAGAGAGAAGAGAGAAGAGAAGGAAAATGAATTAGTGCCTATACTACAATGTTTGCGCAATAAATAATGTGAAATGTTACAAGTTGAGAAAATAATAAAAAAGAATATCGACTCGCTGAACCGAGTGGTTTAACGTGCACGTACCCATGTACCTACATATGTACATACCTACGTTTAGCGATCGAGGGCTACTCGAGAGAAACTCGATGCCTCCCTCCTGCAATTGTAATCCGATCGTACAAATCGTATTACGTGTTTACGATATTTAAATATCATCAAGTGGACAATGAAGCAGTGTGATTTTTAATCGGATCGTTGACAAATTATGAGTCGAATTATACTGGAGAGAAGCTTTCGAAAGCCGTGTCAGCGAGGCCCTCGGATTCGTTTCCTCGGGCACTAGTGTTAAACCCCCCCGCGGTATTGTGCTCGATCGATCCGTTAGATCTTTCCTCCGATCTCGATCGCGTCCCCTAAGGATTCTCGCTCCTCCAGAGGCAACCTTCAAGCCTCACGGGTCACAAGTATCATCTGGTCGATCCAAGTACCTACGCGAGAATGTCTCGTTTAATGCTGTGTAATCTTGGTAATACGTCCACGGCTGGGAATGACACGAACAACAACGCGAACACAAACAGTAGTATGGAAGATGACGACTACTATCCGCTACCTACTATTTATCGGTGAGTAAGATTTTTATTAGCTTGCTCTTTGCATCTCTCCCGCACTTGTTAGTTGTTATACGTAGGTAGCGCTCTCTCTCTCTCCCTCTCTCTCTCTCTATCTCTCAGCGTTGTTTCCAAGCGTTGTTGTCCATAGAACTCGACTTACAAGACGCAAGATTCCATCAGATACATACCTATGATATTATTACTTAGGTACCCGCGCGGTACCTGACCCAGAACTACTCGAGTATAGGTCTCAGATTGGAAGCTCTATCTGAAAAATAACAGTTGGATAGATTTATTCGAGCGCTTTTGACATGCATAAAGAGATGAGACTATGACAGAGCGCAACGAACAACTCGCAATTCCATAATCGTTAACATAATCGCCACACTATTATACCCAGGTACCCAATATAAAAGCTTCTTCCGCTGTTGCCGATGCGTTTCGCCACCGCGTGTACGTCATCAGAACCATGCGGCGTATAATGTTATAGGTACATTAACGATATTCTACACAGGGATCGTGTTTCCCCCAATCGGTTTCAAACGATTTTCTAATATATAATCTACTTATCCTTCGTTGTCGCTTCTCCCGACTGTGTAGGAAAAGTGTTAAACTTTTCACCCTTTTTCCATTCAAACGTCGTGTACCTGCGCGTAACCGTCTCGTGTGCTCCTAGAATTAGCCTACGAGACAACAACACTTCAAGTGTCTCCGATGCGTTTTCGCGTTAAATTTTCATCGTTGTGTGTCTGGGACCTTCTGAAAGAACGGAAAATTCGAAAAGCCAGACAAACTGTTGAGAAGATGTTTCCATAGGTTTCCACCTACTTACTTGAGATTCTATTATTATTATTATTATTATAATACTATTTATCAGTAAGTAGCGTGAACGTTGTTTAACGAGAGTGACATGTCACGAAGATTTACGTGCTTGTATCGAGGATCCGATCGATCGTGACCTATTAATACTTTGTATACTTTATATGCGCAGCTGTCGTGCACCTATAGCGAGTCTGGATTGCATGGAAGAGTTCAACGGCGGTGGCGGAGGCGGTGGTGCTGGCGGAGGTGCTGGCGGCGGCGGCGGAGGCGTTGGTAGCGGAGGCGGCGGCGGTGGCAGTGTGGATACCGGTGTGCACTGCAGCAATACCGCTGGAACGAAGGAACAGCTGCTGACTAACTGCATTGCCGCACAAGCGCAACGCTTACAGCATCCTTCGCCAGGTATTCGCTACCGCAACTTGGGCAAAAGCGGTCTACGTGTTTCCAATGTTGGATTAGGTACGCTGAATGTTTTCCCCCACTTTCGTAGAAACAAAAGAAAACAGAATCGCGCGGTTACCCGACCGTTTTTTCCATCTTGATGTACCTGCGCTTGAATGCATCCCTCTGTTTTAGATGGGTAGTAGCTAACCAATCACCCGTCGTCCGTACATTTACGTTTCAACGCGGGTACAACAATTTCATTTTCGCCTCTTTATACATATATAGGTAGTCACTAGGGTTGCCACACTTTTTACAGAAAAATAATGTAGGTTTGCTTTCGTGGGGTATACAAAAAAGTACGCTGAACAAATTAAAAGTATATTTTAATCTTATTAGTTTTTATTTCTTCCAAACGTATTTTCTATTGCTTTTAGCATTACAGAGTAAATTTTCATTATTTTGAAATATCTCAATGGCATCATTGCACTCAATATTCATATTGAAATATATAAATAATTCGTTTTTTATTGGATAGACAGAGAAAACTCTCTCAGTAAATGCTCAAGTGGCGGGAACAGATAGAAGATAATAATATTGCGTTACGTTTCACGTAATATCGTTAATTGTGAAATATAGTATTTTCGCGTACTTTATTGTTATTCAAAAGTATAGAGTACATTTACCTATAATAACGTAAGATGCTTTATTCTAAAGTACGGGTGGCAACCCTAGTAGTCACACAAAACATGGGCAGACCGTACCTTTGTTCCTCCTCCTTTCCGTAGATTAGTTAGCATTCCCATCTCTCCCGTTGTTTTCACGGTGCGCTTATTACCCAACAATGCCTGTATGTATAAGCTTCTGTTGTACGTGTCTCCGTAACGATAGATCAGTGATTAAGGAACCGTGGATAAAACACGCGAGTGGCGAAGAAGGGAACGCAGGTAGTACGTTGGAATCTCGATACAATCTTCGATTTTTATTATTTTCAGCTGCGATGCCTGGTGTGGTAAATTAAAATTCCATGGGATCTTTATGGACAATTCCCCAACTCAGGTACTCGACAGCCTTTTGAACCCTCTCCGCGTGTGAGATGCAAACGTTAAACGTGTGCCGTAGAGGAAGATGTATCCTTCAATGGTATCTATAACTTATCGAATGGCGTACGGGCTCATAACGCTGAGAGGGTTAAATTATCGAATCGATGGATTGTGCGCACGAGCTCCTTCTTCGTAGCTTTGTGCTTGGTTATAGCGGGGAAAATCTAGGAAGTCTAGGACTAGCGACGGGGAAAGGGGATGGGAAATTGAATAGTGAAAAAGTGAAGAGGCGGGGTTAGAAGGTTGAATAGAGATGCAACGTAAATGTGTGAATACATATATTCAAGGTTTCACGAATAATTGGCAGGTTGTATTCGTGTTGCACGGTGGGGAAACGACGGTAGGTACCTAGAGATAGAAAGAGCCACCCAGTCGCACAAGTGTTGCCGCCCAGAACTGTCGGACACGATGGATAATCGAATTAATATTTGTTGAAAGAAGCTAGACGCCTGGATGGTCTAACAAAGTTACTTTGCGCGCGTAGGTACGTGGACAACATTCGGCGTAGGAGGATGCAGTAGCGAGGAGGCAGCTGAAGCTGTTGTCGCCCTTGCTTATGACAGTGGAATAAATGTATTCGACCTGAGCGAAGCCCACAGTGGTCATAGGGCGGAAATCCAGTTCGGGCGAATATTGTTGCGACGCGCTTGGAATCGCTCTAGCTACGTAGTTACCACCAAAATATACTGGAATACCAAGTGAGTACTTGCGTACGCTGACGCTCGAGTGTCGAATGCGGTAGGAAGTAGGACTGGGACTATTTGTCGAATTTTTCGGTATTCGAATATTCGAATACTTCAGTTGCTCAATTATTTGGCGAATATAATTCGAATATCGAAGTATTCGAATATTAAAGTATTCGAATATTAAAGTATTCGAATATTAAAGTATTCGAATATTAAAGTATTCGAATATTAAAGTATTCGAATATTAAAGTATTCGAATATTAAAGTATTCGAATACTATTCGAATATTAAAGTATTCGAATATTAAAGTATTCGAATACTATTCGAATATTAAAGTATTCGAATACTATTCGAATATTAAAGTATTCGAATACTATTCGAATATTAAAGTATTCGAATATTAAAGTATTCGAATATTAAAGTATTCGAATATTAAAGTATTCGAATATTAAAGTATTCGAATATTAAAGTATTCGAATATTAAAGTATTCGAATATTAAAGTATTCGAATATTAAAGTATTCGAATATTAAAGTATTCGAATATTAAAGTATTCGAATGCTATTCGAATATTAAAGTATTCGAATGCTATTGGAATATTAAAGTATTCGAATAGTATTTGAATATAGCAGTATTCGAATAGTATTCGAATAATAACATTCGAATACTGAAATATTCGAAGTTTATTCGTAGCATTCGAATGCTTGTAATATATTCAAATATTAAATTATTCGAATAGTCCCAGCCCTAGTAGGAAGTTGACGTTGGGAAGGTGGACTAACGCGAACTTGAAATTCCGTAGGACGGAGGGTCGAGGATTGTCGCGCAAACACATCATCGAATCGGTGCAAGCGTCGTTGGTCAGACTGCAGCTCTCTTATATCGATATAGTAATGATTCATAAAGTCGATCCGATGTGCCCTATGGAAGGTTTGTTCCCCGACCGCGGAATAATAATCACAGATTATTCCCCTTCTATCTTTCCTCTGCTTTTACTTTCTCTTCCTGCTACCCCCTGTTTCAGAGATAGTACGCGCTATGAACTACGTGATAAGCAAAGGATGGGTGATGTACTGGGGAACATCTCGATGGACTCCCGTCGAAATCATGGAAGCTTACACGAATTGCCGTCAATTCAACTGCGTCACGCCGATCGTAGAGCAAGCCGAGTATCATCTATTTTATAGGGAGAAACCAGAACTTTATATGCCCGAGTTGTACAATAAAATTGGTAATCACCACGTCGGCTTTTAAAGAATGTTAAACGCTAGCGTATCTATCACTGCGAATATGTAACGCATCTCTGTGCAGGGGTTGGTCTGATGGCATGGTCCACGGTGACAATTGGTATGGTTTCTACGAAACCGGAAGACTACGGTGTCTCTTTTTTATCGAGATCCTCTTACAAGGTAACCGTGCGGGAGTGTGTATGTAGTTTGGATATAAATAACGAAATAAAATAACCGCTGTAACGGTTACGGTTTCAGAACAAGTATTCGTCGTTCAGTTGGACGGAGGATGAAACGCAATCCTTGTACAAAGAGGTATGTGCCGTTCGGTAGCGCGGGGGTCGCGCATTAATAATAATAATTATAATAGTCAGTTGGTATCAGTTGATTCGTGCATAAGAAGAGCAAACGTTTTTTGTTTCAGCAGGAATATGGCTGGAAAGAAAAGTCCACCGACGATGAGACCCGAAAATATTCGGACAAATTGCGAGACGTTTGTGCTCTGGCCGAACGGCTCGGTTGCTCTTTTGGACAACTGGCCATAGCGTGGTCGTTAAAGAATGAAAGTGTTCAGTGCCTTCTCCTCGGTGCATCAAACATAGATCAACTATACGAGAGTCTTCAGAGTTTGCAGGTGATGATTCTGTCCGATTTTCTCCTGATTTTGGCCGATTCCGTTACGCCGATGGTGGTATAAAGGGAAAATTAATCGCGGTTTCAGCTGATCCCAAAATTAAACGCGAACATAATGAGCGAAATCGAAAGAATTCTCGACAACAAACCGTCCCGACCTCCGATGATCTCTACACTGGCACTCAGATGACAATCAATTTGCCCCCACGGGAGCGGTGGGGGCTCTTTAGAAGACGGGGGTAGTCCGAAGAGCGAGGGTGCCAACAGTCAAGATCAAGAACAGACCAAAGAACTGACCGGCAAACTACCGTTTTGCGAGATACAATGAGACGCGCCCGCGCGTTTACGTAGAGTACGTACGTTCGTGTACATTTTCGTATTGGTCAAACCAATTCGTGGACGGGGGAGGACCGAATTCAACCAAGGTGATCCGAAGGGAGCCGGAACCAAATCAGACCGAGCCAATAAATCACATTTACCCCGGGTATTGGCCGCACGCATTGTTCAACATTCAACGTGCTCGGTGCAAAGTGTTTGCGAATGAATGAATCTCGACGACAATACTTACGATTACGGTTACGATTACGATTACATTCAATAATAATTAATGACAAGTATTGGCGGATAATGTTGAGACACGATTTCTACATTGCGCGGTGTAACCGCGCGACTATTCGTTTCGCGATCTCCCAAGTGATATACCGAGGTAAAAAAAAAAAAAAAAAGAAAAACAACACGAAGCAATTCGAGGATTGCATCACACAATGTCTCTGATTTGCGAAAACGAGAGCATGCAACCGGGTTTTCTACGAATACGCGAGTCGAACCTTTACCCACGATTCACTAAAGTCAAGTGTTCATTAAACATAGATACATACGCACGCATACACAGACGCGTGTATGCGTGTACGATGTAGCGCCTTCGTTGCGGCCGTAGGGAAAATCGTAACTTTGCGTGATTGCAACTTGTATGTATGTACTTTCTTTCAGCTCTGTAAAATTCTGTAAAAAACTCGTTTTATCCATTCCACGATTCCCTCTGCTCGGGACAGACAAATTTATTCTGCACGCGCGCCAAGGATAACTATAGTACGTAATTAAAACGCGTAATTCTAACGGCGGAATCTCACGGTATTACCTGCAGTTATATACGTGTTATCGTGAATATTCATTCGACTTTCGTACCCAAGTAGTAGCGTTTAAATTATTGATTCCAACGTTTGTCGCCGCTCTTTTCCACCTCGTACCAAAATTATTGGATCAGTGGTTTTCCGTGTACACATAAACGTGTCGCAGCTGTTCCCGTACCGTTCGTTATCGGCAAATGAACAGCTCTATAGCACGTTAATTATAGCTATGTAGCTAACCGGGCAGCTACGTAGACAGATAAACTACTGTAGACGGGTAGATATAGGTATGTACATATAGGTAGGTGTGCGTAGTCGAGGTTAATAGATGGACAAGTACATATGTACATATAAGTAGATTGGAGATAGGAGAGTACCTACGAACGGCGGTATGTGAAGATATACATACGTACGTACCTATTGCCGGTTGTGCGGGCAGAGTAAAAAAAAAAAAGCTCTATATGGCTGGCACGAGTAAATAGTAGATAATGAAATTTTTTCCGATTTGTAATTTGATTGATTGAAAAGCGTGACAAATGGGACGTTTATAACGCTAAGCTTACTCGGTATGTAGGTATTATCTTCTCTCGCGACGCGACCGGTTGTTTTAATCAAAACCGTCCTTATAGCGCGGTGTGACGCGTTTTGAAAAATCAGCGAAATCGCTTACGAATGCTACTACGTATTATTTACACAAGTATGTACATACTCGTGTATGGTAGCGTCGCCTGGGTTGAAATCTGGCAAGCAATGATCCCTACATTGTAGATAACTACGTATGTGCATTGCATACGTGTAAAAAGATAGCCACGCGACACTAGTTTACAGCAATTTCGCGGAGCAGATGCCACTATTTCTTTTCTTTTATGTAAAATGGCCCGCTGATTCCGAAAATAAGAGGTGTAAAAAAATTCCTATGGATACGTTTTCGAGATATTGACATGTGACAGGTTTTGACCTGTCAAAAAGGTGATCCTGCATGATTGCGAATATCTCGCGCTGCGAATGACCGATATGTTCGAAAATGATCTCAAATTAAAGATAATCGAATCCCCGATAAATTGACCTGACAAATTTTTCAAATCGGTCCAGTAGTTCCCGTGAAATCGATGGAAATATGTGAGGAAAAATTCATTTTTCTACCGGAATTGACGTCGACAATTCGTTCAATCATCTGGGAAATATCGAAAACGTATACGTAGAATATTTTTGATACCTTACTTTCGAAATCAGCGGGCCATTTTACATCAGAACAAATAGTGGCATCTGCCGCGCAAAAATATTTTTTTTTATTTTGTAAACTAGTGTAATTAAAGGGGCAATTGGAGAAGATGAAGCGGGACGAAGCAGATCTCGATGGTTTTCGCAGTTGGCAAGGGCCGAGGGGGAGGTGGAAGAGAGGCGAAGAGATAAAGAAGAGAAATGTTGTGAATGAGATTGAAACGTGAGCGATCGAGGTTTGAAAGGGAAGCAGAGAAGATTGTGCACAGTGTTGGATGTCGAACGAGTATGATTGCTGATCGATCGCACGACTTGTGATTATACGATATACATACATACCTAATCGATTTCTTAAATCCCGAACGCGCGCGTCCCAACGATAACAACAATCTCGTCGCAACTACATATACTTACTTAGAGGCAGTAACCGATATTGAATATCGATCAAACTGCGGCTACTCTCGCGTCGATCGCGCCAATTACATCTGCGTCGCGGTCGATACCGTTTTCCACGCAACTTTTTTATCGAAATAACGATAATGCGATAATATTCGTACAGCGTAGTATATCCGCCCTGAGAAACCGGGGCAAACAAATAATACACGATCCGAGGCATTTTAACACTTTAACGGGCGAAACGATTCAGAGAAATTAAACTGCTGAAACGTCGAGTGTTTTTTGTCGCTTTGTTATTGGCCCTGACACGACGAGTGATGGTTAGAAAATTTATGAAAACTATCAACCGTGCTTTATTCCGTGAATAATAGGAAATTGTGCGGAGAGAAGATTGAAGTAGTGGGATAACAGAATAAAGGTAGGAGGAGGAGCTTGCGAAACAGAAACGATAAATATTTGCAATAATAGAAAAGTGTATGAATTCTGAAAATACACTCCCAGATTGTACGGATTCGAGAGAATCGCGGGGCAAACAGGTGGATTAATTTATCGTCGGTAAAAAAATAGTACAATACATCTGATATAGCGGGTACACTGGTAGTCGCACGTTTTACAGTTTTACATAGAGATACACTTATTAGACGAGCTCGGTAGACTGTTCATTTCAAGGTTGGATCGAGCAGTAGATCAGACAACATGCTTGAATTCCAGAGGAAAGAGATTTCGGTAAACGATTCTCGAGCGTTATCGTTGCATAGTTCATCATTAGGTATCTTATCTGATTAGACGTATACGCGCCAGCTGGTTATCGCCATTCGTTTACGCGATTAATTGTTATCGCGTGAACATCGGGTTAAAAACACAAAGAATGGTGTTAATCGCAATAAAGGTCGATGGAACTGATTAAATCGGCCCGAGTTCTGTTACAATGCGTCCTTGATAGAGTCCCGGGCCGATTTAATCGTCGTTGATACGAGCATGGTATGGACCGTGCGCGAGTAACTGAAAAGCTATGCTTGAAGGATTCACAGGTAGCGGTTAACCCAATTATGCTCCCTGGCTGCAAAATTTTTGGTACTTTTCCAATCGTCTACCTATACGTAATCTACATATTTAGTACATACACAGAGTTTCGCGGATTGACGTTCGTGGAACGATATCTCTCTTCCGTGATTGCAAGTAGAAGATTGCATTCGCGTTAATTGCATCGTTGCAACGTGTCCCACCGACGCCAAACATCGCAATTGCCCCGCTTTCGTACGACCTTTTGTATTTTCTTACTAGCGAAAGCCTCTCTTTCTCGTGATGTCTCGTGACTTGGTAAGGTTCTATATGTATAAAAATTATAAACACCCTTACATTGGATGAGGGGCGAATACGTGTGCTACCGTACGTATTGGTCCATTGGTTTCGCTTACAATTTCTTCCAATTCGAAGCTTCGCACCACAACTTGGACGATTACGTACCTACGTTCTCCCGGTTTCCGAACGAGCGACTCGCAAACTCAGTCGAGTCTAATTTCTTTTCGTGGGGGTCGTGCTGAAACCATTCCTCCTGGTCAAACTTATTCGCCGGGCGTAAAAATAAATGATTCTTTACTAAGACGATACGCTTAAAGGCAAAATACTCGTGCGGTCGATGATGATTGAGGTCGACAGATGTGCGACCGCTTCAGTTCTAGTCTTTCCTTTACTTTTATGTGCATGGTCCCCATCACTGTTCTCAGTCACGTCTTCAACGAGTGGCGCTCATCGTCTCTCACAAGACTCGCGAGATTTAATAGGTACACACATACCTATTTCGCACCACCAATTGATTACACGATCAATCCGAGGAGACAATGTTATTACACACATAAGTCGCATGATACCATCGTCGCGAAGAAATTGCACTTGCTTGTTGCCAAGACCAGTTGCACTGTGATAGCGGAGGGCGAGATAGGAAAAATGAATTACGGGATAGTAGGGGAGACCGGGGCCACAAGTTCCGAGGGGTAAGTTGTTCCGACAGTTCTATCTTCAAAATAAAAAGAGCGTTGTACTTTAAATTATTTTTTCCGTGTAAGTTGAACACGCCACTCTGTGGAAAAAATAATTTAAAGTACAACGCTCTTTTTGATTTTGAAGATAAAACGATCGGAACAACGTACCCCCGGAACTTTTAGCCCCGGTCTCCCCTACGCGCGTGTTGAAGATGAGAGGAAAATACGAGAGATACGATGGATTAATAATGACACACGGGAGGGTTCACATAGAAAAAGATGTTTAGTTCGATGAGAGTGGCAAACACTATAAATATCAAGTATAAAAGGAGACAGATCAGCCCAACCTTTTTGTTCAACTTGAACTCAAAGTACGCTATCACCGCGTAAAGGACGACTATACAGGCGACTATCGACAGCACGCTGAACGACAGAGCACCCGAAACGATCTGCACGTCCTTTCCCGTCATCAGGCATTTTATTATCCACGGTAAACCCAGGCAGAGCAAGATGTCAAGGATATTTGCTCCCAATGTGTTACTCATCGCCATGTTTCCGTCACCTACATATTACACAATTTACCTAAACAGGGCTCGTTCAACGAGATTTCCATTTCAGTGGTAAATAATTGCCGGTGAACGCTTACCTTGCCTCGCTAAAATAACAATCGACGCGAGTTCTGGCACATTTCCGCCGGCAGCTAAGAACGTGATACCCATTATGGAGTCCGGTATTCCTATGGTATCGCCGACAACCGTCATCATCCAAGAGACCAAATAGGAGGCTATCGCGATCCAAATCACGCACATGATAAACGTCAATGGATACCACCTCCTCAATCTTTCGTGCCTAATATCCGGTATCGTTATGAACAGCAGAAACTTTAATGGCCAAGTCAAGAGGAACCAAAATTTCCCGGCCTTGGATCGTTTCACTGGCCACGTGAATGGATTTTCTGCGAACAAGAAAAAAAGCTGTTGAAGTAGGTATATAGTACGCGTGCACGCACCAGCAGCTACATACCTGGTAGCTCGTTTTCCTCAGATGTCTCAGAGATTCTTAAATCCTCCGGATCGTTTTTGCCGTTTCGCTGCCCTTTCGATCCGTCGACGACGCTCGAAATCTCTTTAGATGGTGCAGCTGTATTGGTGCAGATGTAATGCGGCTTGTACGACCCCTCGACGGACGAAATCTCGCCAATGTTGGGAACTAACGAATCATAGGATGTTGTTCTTTACCTAAATACTTTGCCTGTTCCTTGCATCGTTCTTCCCGACAACCGAGTCTATAACGTGTAGGTATAGGTACGTACTACTTACGTTTCGCTGTTGAACCTGAGCTTCCTTCGCCAGAGCATTTCACCGCGGTAGGGGAAGACGAAAAGATTTTCGACATTTTACCGCAACAGAGCATCAACTTTTTACCACAGAACAGCAGAACCACGTAAATAACGAACAACGCCAGGAGAATCGTTGCCTCGTACCAAACGATCAACCCATCCCACATTATTATTACCAGTACTCCAACAGAGATCACGTACATGATACAATCGCGTGACAGTATTCGCCATTCTAAGGGTATCGCCTGTCGGAAAGGGTGAGAGCATTACAAAAGGGAAGAAACATGTTCCGCGCCGATACGCGTGGGCTGCTTGGATCGTTAAGGGGGTAGCACTATTTAGGGCGGCTAGGAACAAGGTGATTGTTGGGGATTTTTTTCTAAGAAACTGTTGATCGGATCTTTTCTAAACTTTCAGGGTATTTTAGTGCACATTCGAAGAATAAAAATTAATTTTTACGTTACAAAGTGTTCGGTAGGAATGAAGATATATGAACATGTTCGTGAGGACTCGCGCGTTGGAGTTGCAAATTGGCGATTGTAATGGTGGACCCGTTTCTTCCCTGAAATAAAAAACCAAGGTTTTTCTTTATTTCTAGTATAATTACATTGTCGATGAACCTAACAAACGAAAATAAAAGTTGAAAGTTGGCAAATTGCTGGGACTTGAGAGAAAAATTTGCGATTCTGACCCAAGATATTTCGTACTACTTATGGAAAAAGAGTTGTTCAATTGAATTTAGTTATCAATGCCTTAGGTTCATCGACAATGTAATTATACTAGAAATAAGAAACTCTTTGATTTTTAATAATAAGAATGAGAAAATCTTTGATCTTTTTATTTCTAAATAAGAAAATCTTTGATTTTTTTATTTCTAAATATAATCTTCATTTCTACCGAACGTGAAAATTAATTTTTATTGTTTGACTGTGAACTAAAATACCCTGAAAGTTTGGAAAAGATCCGCTAAACAGTTTCTTAGAAAAAAATTCCCAAGAATCACCTTATTCCTAGCGTCTTAAATAGGGCTCCCCCTTAATTCAATCGAAAGAGAGCTATTTAGGTATCCTACACTCCCCCAGGTACTACTACTACTGCTACAAGTGTACTTTACTCTATGGAATATTGTATATTAGTCTATATTTGTAATGATCAAGGGGTTGGGTCATTCTTTTCCTGTACGCACTCATGTACTTAATTACGTATCCACATCGAAATATGTACATTCAGTGGCGAATTTAAGAGAAAAGGCCCAGGTGGCAAACGTTCCGAGGGGCCCAATTTTTCGGGAAAATGAAAAAGTAATTTACTAAAAACGGGCTAAGTATAGTAGTTTGAAAAAAATGTAGTGTTTGGCTACCTATACCTAATCATAATTTTTTTTGGAGATGGGGCCTTAGTGGGCCTTCTGAGCAGGGGCCCAAGTGGCAACAGTTCATCTAGCCGCCCTGTTAAATCCGCCACTGTGTACATTACATTGGGGAAAGTAAAATTAAAAAAAATTCAATTGGGCTCCTATCGAAGATGATAAAAATTTCAATTGCGCGCGCGCGCGTGTGTGTATCCGTGTATGATACGTAACACGACGCACCGTCGCAAACGGGACGTAGCTTAGTTCAGGTTTCAATTATCGTTAATTTTGGTAAGAAACCAAGTGTATGCACGCGCATGTGTGTATCTATGTGTGTAAGTACTTACGTGAAGAGCCGTTAACGCTCCGCAAGCCGGAGTTGCGAACGTGTCAAACACGGCGCTACCGACAACGGTCCCGACGCCAAGATCCGATTCGGTAAGAAACGTTCCGATCACGTTCACGAACATCTCGGGAAAAGAGCTAGCCATCGCGAGGAATGTTGCCCCGGCGACATCGGTGCTTATGTTCATGCCAACGCATATGCGATCGAGTGCCGGTAACAGGTAACTGTGACACACCATTGCCGTCAATACGAAGCAATAGAAACCGAGAAACGCGTGCAACACCACTGCCCCGTAACGGCGTTGCTCGTACGTGAACAGATCTGCAGGGAAATCGTCGATCGAGGGCGGAGAACAATCGTCCGTCGTATTCCCTTCTTCATCTTCTTCAACCGTAAAGTATCGTTTGTGTTCACTGCTTCCGATTAGTTGTCGCTCACCATCGTTTCTTAACGGCCTCCACCGAACGACTTCGTGGCCACGAACAGCAGTGCCATTCGACGAGTATTCGTTCAGAGACGACTCTACAATAAAATATGTATTTCCTTTTCCTCCGACAGAGAAACAGACGGGACGAAAGAAATAAACTAGTCGAGGGGGACGCAGTGAAAGCCCTAAATTCATATACTAGGTATGTACAGTGTAGACACTATAGTAGACGATCTTCCGATTCTATGGGCGTAGCAATATATTCTTATTTCATCTGGTATCATTTGCGTTGTTAATTCTCGCCTCGGAATGGTTAAGAAATCACAAAAATTATGTAGAGGGGGATAGGGGAAAAATAAAAGACATAGTATTCTTAAATATGCATATATGTATGTCGTTGAAATTGTCCAGATTCAGCACTCACCATTCCCGCGAAGCGCGTTAATACCCGGGAAGAACACTGATAATAACACGACGAGACACGCGCAACATATGGGAAACCGTGTATTTATATTCATTTTCCAAGTATCCTCCGTATGAGGATTCTGAAAATATCGACCTTCGATCCGAGTTCTTTACTGAAATACGTTAAACTAGTTGTTCAGAAGCACTTTGCGCGTTTATGGTACATTCAACTGATTACAATCCCTTCCTAACGTCCATCCACGCGTCGTTATTATCTGCTTGACCATCATCGACGGCATCGTACTTCGTCTTCGTCGTCGTCATCGTCGTCGTGGTCGTCATCGTTGCCGATAATTGACGACAGTAACGAAAACCAATTTTGAAAATCGTTACACGCGAGACCGTCTATCGTGGATTTTCTATTTGGTCAAGTGTTGTGACATATACTGTTGTAATTCGGCCGCTTATCTATTTTCTTCATCTCTCGGCTGTGCGGTTTGTTTCGTCGTCGTTTGCGCATCAAATCTACACGCTTTCGTCGCAAAATTTCAACGGCAAGCATAAAAAGGAAGGCATGAAAAAAAATCATCTTCGTAAAAAGATAAAATGCACTAGATTACGTGTGGAAGAATTGTATAATTTATTATTCTACATTAATCGATTCGTTTATAGTACGTATGCCCAAAATTAACAATACCGTGTATGCCGCTCGGGGACAACTCGCGTTTGTACATGGCACTGTTGGTGGGCACGGTAAAGTTCGAAAAGGGAAGATGGTAACAAAGGGGAAATGGGGAGAAGGGAAAGGAAGGATAAAAGAGGTGAATCGGGCAAAATCACAGGAAACTTATCCTTGGAAGAAGGCACGCATACACGGTCCATGTAAGCTACTGTGTGCGCGCGTCACCCACCAATTTACCGCAAACATACATACAGAGACATGCGCACAACGCGACGCGGGACAGGACGGACGGGACAAAGCGCGGCACGGCGAGTGCATACACACAGCACGCACACCTGTCTCTGCGCACAGTAGGCGAACGTAGAAACGCGCAATGGTGCGAAATATAATCCAACAGAATATCCTCGAAATCGAAATCGCGGCAACAAAATTCAATATAGGGTAAAGACACCAATAGTCGACCATGTATCAGTAGTCGACCACTTTCAGAAAAACATGTAAAATAAGTTAGAGAACTGCACTCTGTTCAAAAGATCGTCACTTCTAAAAACCTTATTTTTCATATTTTTCTGAAAGTGGTCGACTACTGATACATGGTCGACTACTGGTGTCTTTACCCTATGCAAATACACAACTAAATCGCACGGAACCGGGATACCAAAGTCCCACGTATAATATAATTCGATTGTACTGGCTTTTCTGGTGAGATTTCTAGAAACACAGAAACGCGCGTTAAGGTACAAGATTATGTCATTTGTGCGACGATGTCATGATCCCACGCGTTAACACGCTTTCCTTTCGTTAGTTACTTTACCACGTTTTTCTTCAAGGACTTATCCTTACCATACATAGCGTCTAGAAACAATCCCGAAAATACCGTCAACGTGCCTAGCCACTGCCTATGAGACAAAGTGTTACCAAAAATCAGTATCGAACCAAGAACGGTGAAGAACTTCCTAGTGGTAGTTATAATGGCGCACGGTAATGGACCGAATTCTACGACTGTAATAAATATGAAATATTGCCCGAAAGCACCTGCTACGGAAAACATTGCTATATGCCATATGATAAAAGGATATCTGTGTAAAAACTGGACAAATTCGAAGAATTCTCCGGAAGCTAGGATAACGATACCACTGAATATTACAGCCCACGCGTTCATGTTCAGCATCATATGTCCAGACTTGGAATTATGTTCTGCTTTCATTCGTTCCTGTACAGCGCTAAGTAAACCGTCCATTGTTAACGACAGTAACAATAATAGCTCTCCAAACGCTGTTTGTCCCTCGGCTTGCTTCTTCGACGAACCAACATCTTTGTACATGAACAAAGCTACGCCAATGACGACTAAGAAGACAAACAAGTACTTCCTAAGGGGATAAACCTGTAAGGTAATGCACCAAATAGTTACGACGAATGCTTTTCCAGAAGTTGCGGCAAATGAAGGAAATGCATCGATCGAAACAGTTCGATTTTTATGTAGATATTATTCTTGTCCGAATGGAACTTGCTTTGAACTTTTCAGAATCTGTGGAGCTTGGTAAAGGAACGGGTTAAGGGTTTTTGTGGAGAGCCGAGGGAATCTTTTCTCCATAGTGGAACCAGTTGGATGAAAGAGCGGAGAAGAGAACAGAATGAAAAATTACCTGCCCGTAGCAAATTACATTGATAGAAAAAGAAAAGAGTGAGAATACAAGGGGAAGAGAGAAAGAGAGAGAGAGAGAGAGAGAGAGAAAGAAAGAGAGAGAGAGAGAGAGAAAGAAAGAGAGAGAGACAAAACACAGGGTAAAGGTGATACCTTGTTTCCAAGTAGTACTCCGAGTATCATCACAGGGATCGGTTTACCAGCTTTTCCAATTACTTGTGTTGGATAAGTGACAAACTGTAAGGCCATGTTACTGCATACCATGCCTAGTAAATATGTCAGGGCAGATATCGCGTAATATGTTCTCGGTGTAGTGTCCTCACCCTGTTTCATGACCGTCAATAAAATAGTCTTGGCAAACAGGTAATTGATTAAACATTGGCAAAAAACTAAGGTGAACATATAGGTGAACTTTTCACTGTTCTTTTCGTCCCCATATTGTCCTCGCGTGATTTTCTCTTGCAGCATGGCAAAGTGAAAGTAACATACGAAAATACCGAGAGCACAGAACAACAGTTTCGAACGTTTCGAGGACTCCATTGTAATAATTAATTATACACGCGTGATAATTGACTAACTGGTCGCGGATTCGGCTGCTACGTTATCGTTTGGTTGATGGGCCGGTATCGCGATTATGACGAGGACACGATGAAATCGTTTGACACATTCTATGCGAACAGTTTGCGAATGGTGCTCAAACAGTACGTACACAAAAAGTTATACAGAAATGATACGTGGCAAGCGACGGTAGGTTATGTTCGACGCGAATCACATGCGCCCACATCAAGCATTCGCAAGACCGCACGAGACCGCCCGAGACAAGATCACCGGAGTGTGTCAGTAGATGGCAGTACTTGCTCTTAGTTTCTCTCGGTACTTTATTGTAGCACAGACGAGGTATAGGATAGATGTATCACCTTATGGATGTTCGTGTCGCCACCCAAACTGTGTTACGGACCCATATTTTGAGGACTTAATGTAGTGACATCTGCTCACGAACAGCGTCCAACTTGCCAACTACTCTGGAATGTGTTGAAATGCTGAAAAGTGTGTGCGTGCTTGTATACGTGTAACTTGTTTGAAGGCAGGATTTTTCTACGCTATATTCTTTGACTCGGTCAGTCAACGACTCACGCGGATTTCTCTGCGAAAATCCATTTCGCGGATCAAGACATTATGGTGCGCAAAAATGGTATTTCTTCAAATCCCGTGTAAGCTATAAATTACAAGATGACATTATTTATTAGTACTTTGCGTGCAGTAGAACTCTTTCACGTATCGTACGCCGAAAAGTATTATAAATTCACGCTGCTACTGATATTCCCGCAAGTTACTAATGCACTGTTTAATCATTCCAGTGAAGTAATAATAATTGGATTCTATTTGCCCCGAGCATTAGTTTATCGCCGACATTGAAATTTACTCTACAAGGTGTGGCCACGCACGTCCCGAAAAGCAGCGTTTTCATTTTTTATTTATGAATATTTCCGTTTTTTGGACATTTCCTAAGAAGCCGCTATTACGAGTCGAAAGGCAGGGAAGAACCCGACAAGGTGTGACCACGCTTTCTAGTAAAGTAATAATAATTGGATTCTATTTGCCCCGAGAATTAGTTTACTGCCGATATTGAAATTTACAGTAAAATCTAATTCTTGAAAGCCTCGCAGAATGTTGCATGATGCAATGCAAGTCGAGTTACTTTTCAAACCCGCATTGCGAAATAAAATTTTGCCTAGCCCTGAGAAATTAATCGGTTCAGTGTTCAGTGAAATGTGTGCATGTCATAGTGCATATTATTTCGTGACTTCTCAATTCGTGCATCAATTTCATCGGTTACTGGACCATGTAAGAGGCCCTTTAAGAGAATTCCACTGAGATATACCCAGTACCTAGAAGACTACCCGAGCAAAACACTTTTCTCGGGAACTATCATGGGTCCTCAGTATTGGAAGACATACGGAAAGTGCAGTTTGCATACAGTCGCGTCGGAAAATAAATTGACGCTCATTAAAATAGCATAACTTTTTTAAAATTGGTCCAAATGTCTTGATTTTTTTTTAGAAGCTAGCGGAATTAGTTTTCTAGGTGACGTGTTTCGACGTTTTAAGAAAAATGCACTTGGTCTGAATAGCAAAAAAAAAATAGTGAAGGTCGTTTTTTAAACTTTTTTTGTGAGCCTTGAATGAAAATTCAAAAAACCCGTTTGTAGGTTTAAGTAAGTTATATACGTGTCTAAAATTTCATTAAAATCGGTTAACATTGCTCTGAGTTAGACACGTTTAAAGATCGCAGAATAAGGTCGAGAATCGCGAAATTCCGAGAAATCATGTATCTAGCTCAGAGCAACGTTAACCGATTTTAATGAAATTTTAGACATGTATATAACTTACTTAAACCTACCAACGGGTTTTTTGAATTTTCATTCAAGGCTCACAAAAAAAAGTATAAAAAACGACCTTCACTATTTTCTTTGTGCTATTCAGACCAAGTGCATTTTTCTTAAAACGTCGAAACACGTCACCTAGAAACTAATTCCGCTAGCTTCTAAAAAAAACCCAAGACATTTGGACCAATTTTAAGAAAGTTATGGTAGATGCACCATTTGTGGCCACTTTAAGGATTTAACTGACTTTCATCGTAATTATCTTTAAAATTGTACTTCAAATCAGAAAACTAAAAGCTTTACTAAATTTTACACTATCTTTACTATTAATGTCTAAGTTACCATTAACTAGAGAAATCGTTAAAGAATTAATAAAGTTAAAAAATATGTATAAGAAATCCATTTTTCACCGTTTGTGGCCACTTGCCACTTTTCGCGTAAGCAATAAATGTAACCTCATATTTCTGGTCGTATACTAAACAAAATATTTACGGTATAATTCTACACATAATTAAGTGTCCGCAAGCAATTTCGAGCTAAAAAAACGCGATAATTATGGACATGGCCAAAAACGGTACAATGGCTACAAACGGTACATCTACCCTATGCGATTTTAAAGAGCGTCAACTTATTTTCCGACGCGACTGTAGCTGCAGCTGCGAAAAGTACAAGCGTTAATAGATAAAATTATTTCCGGGCTTGACGAATTTCAAGTTAAGGGGTTATATACGTTTCTTAGCTCTAAATCGTGGTCAATGTTTGCGAATGATTCAGGGATAAAATATTAATCCGATTGGTTTAATTCCTTTTGTGTTTTATAGGTATATGTCTATATACTTATGGTTATATACCTCAGACATGAGAATTGGAAAATTTATAAAAATGTGGGTTTTTCTCAAAGCATCATTTTCCAAGACGGTGGACATGATAATTGCCTCACCGTTCATCCGATTAACTTCATTGTTTCCACACATATTCTACATAAGATTCGTTATCGGGAGACGTTGAGATTTTTCAATTAAATTCAACTATTTTTTAATAACAAGCAAAAACGTACGACTTTTATAGCGAAAATCACGATCCTTTTCTTCAAAGTATAACCATTTTCGCAATTTTTTTTTCGAAAAATGGCGACGTCACCCGATAACTATGATCCCCAAAATTGTTAAAAAATCGGTGATTTTTGTTTCGGACCACTCGTAGGGACTGAATCTTGCCCACCGTTTTGGGCGGCGCCAGAAAACATGTTCTACGCCACTGCCCACGAACGCCACATTTTTAAAAATTTTCCAATTCTCATACATGTTTTATAATCTATAAACGTATACCTATAAAACACAGAAAGAATTAAACCAATCGGGCTTATACTTTATCCCTAAATTACTACCAAACATTGACCACGTTTCTGCGCCGAGGAACGTATATATATATATATATATATGACCCCTTAACTGGGAGTCGTTGGAGCGAGACAGAACGACAACAACCTCTGCCAAAGTCGCGCTCCATCGCCGAACGATAACACCTGCCAGTTCAACTTTACACGCGAGAGTGATCGGAACTCAGTGAACGTGCGAGCATATTATTTCGTGATATATCGATTCCTAAATTAATTTCATCGATTACTGGACCATGTGGGAGGTCGCTTAACAAGATTCTACTGCATTTCACTCAGTATCTAGGAGACTTCTTGACCCACTGCTTCGGTACATTTAAAAACTTGCAGTGCTTTGTATTTAAAAACATGAGATGACTGTGCGTTTTAGTATTGTCAACGCGAGTGTGGAGTCAGTATTTTTACGCATCTTGAACTAGTTAAGACTCAGCACCGGTGCTCAAATTGCTTTTTGATCGTGAAATTATAGTGACATTTTTGTGTGTGATACATTCTATTCGGTACTACTGAGCTTGGTCTGTGAACCTGCTGAAGAAGCTTCCTGTCTGCATGGGTAGCACTCTGACTGTGTTCTTTGATGGGTGAGTGGTACATTTTAATTTTCTCAATTTTTCTGCATGCAATTGAACGAATGATTGCTGGAGCGAGCACAGTGATCACGAATACGTATTTAGTTCTCGTGAACAGTAACATTAACGCGCGTGCTTCCAAATGTTTAATACAGACGAAAGCAATAAATAAATTTCAAATTCGACGTCAAAATTCAAATATCGCGTTTTAAATATTCCAAATTATCTTTCTTGAATTTTATAATCAAAGCTTGATGCTTTGAATACGAGTCACACTTCTCAAGTTTAATTACATTCGAGTCATTAGATTCTCTTAATAAAACGAGAATGGAAAGCATTCATTTCTTAAGGATTTTCAACTATATAACTTGAAGCTCTTTCTCATATAAATATAAATAACTTAGAGTGACAGATGCTATTGGTACTACTTGGTCACTGTGCTATTTTTCTCACTCCTTAAAATATTTAAACCAGCCTAGCAATAAGTTTTAGTTTAAGAACTTTAGTCGTAAGATTTTTCCAAATTTTCAAAAATGCACAAAGCATTGGTCGAATGTGGACCAGAAATATTTCGTAGAAATGGGTCACTTTCGTAGGTACCTCCACGCTGGTGTGCTCGGCTCCTTGGTAACGTTTCCCGAGCATTGCGACTTGCGAAACGGAATCAAGCTAAAGCCTACGATCTAGTTTAAGCGTCCAGATCGAGCCAAACAATTTATTCGGTGAGCTTGGTTCGGTCTGGACATCTATTCAAAAATGCACTTGCGTACTTCGAACGATAAGCTTCTGTGTTCCACCTCGTTCTTTTTAAATATAAAAGTGTCAAATGCACTCTTCTAGAAATACCTACCTACAATTCGCCTTCGATCTCTAATTTCGATTCGAAAATTCGGTGCATCGACGGTGAATGTTCGCGTCGCATCTTTTGGTCCTTTCGGTCGTTTTGTCTCCTTTGCCATCTAAATCGGGAGATTCTTAGCTTTCGCATATCCCTCGAGATTACGCAAGTGCATATTTGCAATAGATTATGCCACCGGGGCCCATTGTAAAGAGTGCGATAGGCTAAATTTAAGGGTAGAGGTGCGCTTGCTTGTCGAGAGTGACACCTTTTGTATTTGCTTTTGCTTTCTCTTACGATTAGCTTCACCCTGCACCGTAGATACGTAAAAATTTGACTCCAAATTCGCGGTAATACTACTCTAAGGAGATTTACTCAGAATTTCGTTGGCGGCCTCAGGGTGGAATTAGATCTGGGTTAAGCTTTACTAACATTGTAGAGGAGAATTGGAACATTTTTTTGGCATTGCATGCCATTAGCGCCCGACGAGGCTGCTGTTTTCACCTTACAATTCGGAATTAATATGCGCCCAAAAAGGCTGCTTTTCTTCCGTCTTGTTACTAGGCGCCCATAGTGGCTGCCGTTTTCTTTTCTTTTTCATTAAAATTGAAAAGTATTAAACGCTCAAAGGTGCCACTGCTTGTTTCTATCAGTCTTGAGAATCGTTAAGCGTCCATAGAGGCTAGCCTTTCTTTTCTCATTACAATTGAAAAGTTTTAGGCGCCCAAAGGGGCACTCCTTTTTTCTATCAATCTTTAAAATCATTAAGCGCCCAATGTGGCTGCTCGAAATTTTTCTGAATGTCCGAATTGCGTGGCGCTCCATGCGGCTGCCTGGAAATTAAAGCAAATTTTTTGGAACTTGTTTAAATACAAATTGTCTGTTTCAGTAATAGTTTTTGTGATCGCTCGTAATGCGATCGTAGAGTCAGTGTTTTTGCGCAAGTAAAATTAGTCGAGAGCTCCGGTGCTCTAATAGCCTTTTCACCGCGAAAGTAGAGTCATGCACGAGTCCAACTGGAGCTGCTGGGCTGAAGGCTAAAGGGGTGCTGAGCTGACGGGTGCTGGTCAGAGGGCTGCTGATCTCGGGGTTGCCGGTCAGGGGTTACGAGTTTGCAGAGATGCAGTACTCTTGATGACAGCGAACGGTGAGTCACTTTATAACTCTTTGAATGTGGGTGCACGCAATAGAACATAATGGTTTCTGTAGAAAACGTAGCGTAGTCAGCTCTTTAGATTCTGGCCGTTCCAACACAAATGCGCGACATGCAGGGGCCCATTTCACATGGTCGGTATTCGTTTCGAGAACACTTATGCAATATTTCGCGAATATGGTCTAGGGCGTCTAGGCAGTCGCCTCATGACGTGGCTCTTTTCTAAACCATATTTACGAAATATTGCAGAAATGTTCTTAAAACGAATGCTAATTATATGAAATGGGTCCCTAACCCCTGCGCATGTGTTGGAAAGAGCAGAATTCAATGAGCTGACCATACAAGGTACTAGTAGAAGTAGTAGATAGTGACATGCATGTGTCTGTTTTAAAATCAGAAAATTAAATCAATACAACAGTTGCTCGCGATTTTTCCAATTCCGATTAATAATTCGTAAAATAATCTAATTGATCGAGTCGAGTAGAGTCACCGCGAAAAATTTGAGAAAGTCCCTAGTGGAACCAGACTTCCTAGCAATCTTGCAGTCTAGCAAGATCCTTTGTGGTCGTGCGTAATGCGATTGTAGATTCCCCGGGTTTTTCGCGTCCATCTACATATTTTGATGACCCCGCGGCTCTTACTTAGAGTATTACCGCGAATTTGGAGTCAAATTTTTGCGTGTCTAAGATTTGTTCAGAGCACCGCAGCTCCAGTTGAATTTTCTTCGCGAAAGTAGATCCAATTTTTTGCGCATACAAACCTCGTCCAGAGCACCGGTGCTCTAATTGCTTTTTTATCGCGAAAGTAGAGTCAAATTTTCGCTTAGCTTCAATTTTCAGCTTAGACTTGCCAATGAGATTCTAGGCCCTAGAGAAGGCCTAGCTCATGGGCCCTGGAGAGGGCCAGAAAATTAAATCAATACAAATGTTGCTCGCGATTTTTACAATTCCGATTAATAATTCGTAAAATAATGGAATCGCTCGAGTCGAGTAGAGTCACCGCGAAAAATTTGAAAAGGTTCCATGTGGAACCAGACTTCCTAGCAATCTTGCGGTCGAGCAAGATCCTTTGTGGTCGCGCGTAATGCGATTGTAGATTCCCCGGGTTTTTCGCGTCCATCTACATATTTTGATGACCCCGCGGCTCTTACTTAGAGTATTACCGCGAATTTGGAGTCAAATTTTTGCGTGTCTAAGATTTGTTCAGAGCACCGCAGCTCCAGTTGAATTTTCTTCGCGAAAGTAGATCCAATTTTTTGCGCATACAAACCTCGTCCAGAGCACCGGTGCTCTAATTGCTTTTTTATCGCGAAAGTAGAGTCAAATTTTCGCTTAGCTTCAATTTTCAGCTTAGACAGGGCCTAGCTCGTGGGCCCTGGAGAAGGCCCAAGACACGGGCCCTAGAGAGGGCCTAGCGCGTGGGCTCTAAAGAGGGCCCAAAAGGGGCCCTAGAGAGGGCCTGCCATAGGCCCTAGAGAGGGCCCGAAGCATGGGCCTTAGAGAGGACCTGCAGCATAGGCCCTAGCGAGAGCCTAGGTACACGCTAGCTGGGAGCCAGCGAGGATGACAGGATGACAGGATGGACCAGATTCGCCGACCGGTGAGTCATATTCTGTACTTGCATGCGATAATAGACACAAGTATCTTGTATATCTGGGTAGTAATCTTTGTGCGTGCATTTTGGAAGGGTAAGCATCCTACCTAATTGCACGCAGTGTAGTTTGGTAAGATATGCATCTTACAAAATGCATGACTCACCGAGTCCATTCCGAGAGTAAGGAATGTGATATAATTGAAATCCCCCCCATAAACATGACTCATGTATGAAAGAAGCTAATTCCGTTTAATTCACGAAAAAAGTTCACACGCAAAGATTGTGAAATCATCTTTGCTAATTCCAATTGTACCTTTAATCCGCGACAAACATTCAAAACGTTCTCACGCAAAGATTGTGAAATCAACTTTGCTAATTCCAATTGTATTCTCGTTCTCCGTTCGAACATTGATTCCTCTGTCACTTTTTATACTTGACATTCCTTTATTGGCCACAAATCAATTCAGTGCTCAGATTTTCAAGGAATTTGCGGGCGATGTCTGTAGTTGACACAAAAACTTTTATAAGAGAGACATCTTCTATTAAAAATGTCGTATGAAAATCGTTTTATGATGGAAAATAATAAAAACTTGGTAGAGACTGATTTAAACGAATCGAAGTCGGTAATAGATTAATAGCACATTCGGCAACCTGCACTAGTGCCCACTGAATGCGAACTTTTTCGCTTCCCATTGGCGAAAATTCGCACCCAATGCGCACCATTGCGACCGTCCGAATACGCTGTAAGAGAGATGCGGAGAATATGAAACATTTTGTTTTAAGTCGACTTTATAGTTTTTTTCTTATACAACGCCCGCCAATTCCGTTTTTAATGTTTTTCGCGAATTATAGGGAATTAGCTTCTTTTAGACATGAGTCAAGTTTATGGGGGGCGGGGGGATTTCATTACTTTTTTCATAATTAGTTATAAATTTTGTAAGTGCCATATTTCATAATGGTCTTCATCATGAGCGCGGTTCATATTCTTGTATTCTTTTTTTGCGTACTTTTTAAACGATTTTTTAGCTTTGATCCTCTGTTTGTTTAATAGGTTTATATGATTTCATCATTTTTTTTTCACAATTAGTTATAAATTTTGTAAATTTTTTAATTTGCTGCTCTTTTTTCAAATTAGAGCTACCTCTATACTATACCTCGCAGCGTGTACACACATATGAACCCTATAGACTTTAAAGTAAAATCTTTTGAAAGAAACTAGTGAAAAGTGATTGAGAAAAGTGATAGTGAAAAGTGATAGTGACAGAAGACACGTAAGGAAACCTAGGCTAAATTATTATAGCATTAAGTATTTAAGGCCCCATGTAAAATTGCCAAGCTTTGTTGCACTTTCGTAGGATGGAACTTTCTTTCCATCCATTTGTTTGGGTTAATAGGCTAAGATTTTCATGTACAGGGAGATCGATGGGACTTTGATTCCATCTATCTCTCTACAGGTCTCCAAGCGCAGCAACCTCCTCGTGGTGAGATCTGGTAATCGGTGAGAACCGAGCCAATGGCTGCGATTGTCAAATACTCTACTTAGTCGGATATAAGAATTTCTCTAACTTACGATACTGTGATAGAATATAAGAATAAAATATGTAACTTTATGATAGAAGAATAAGTGCAAGTTGGATAGAAGAAGTCGTTCTGATAGAAGAATAAGTGCAAGTTGGAATATTTCAGCGAGATACTGGAGCTGATGCGTTTTTGACAATTTTTAAAATCCTCTTTGCTTCAGCACCTTATTGAAATATACCAACTGACAATTTCTTGACATTCAGGTATTCCATGTTACATCATGAAAGCATGTCTTCCACAAATAATGCTGTTGTTTATATAAATTCTTATGTTAAAATAATTTGTTTTGCGTTTAATGAACTTGAATAGGATAGCAAGGTTAAAAGGCGTATGTATTCTTGTTTTGTTGTGATCCTTCTTTCTCTGTTGTTGCACGGAATACGTTTATAAAACGATCTTTAAATTGTTACTCTAACAGAATCATTTGTAACTCGCGGGTTTCAAATGACCTAGGCCGGTATTCATAGTCGCTACTTATTCTTCAGCAAATGCTTAAGCATTCGGCATCCTTTACCAGCTATTAGGTCAGTAGAAGATGCCGCATGCTTAAGCATTTGCTTAAGAATAAGTAGCGACTATGAATACCGGCCCTAGTTTTACACGTGTTGAATTTTAATTCCTAGCATGCGTAGCGTTACAATCTGTTTCCAGACTTTACCGGTAACGTTGCATGCGACACTAAAATGGTAAGGGGGTCCTAGGACCCCCCAAACCGGTGACAGAAAAATGCATTGGTGATAGGTCTATCCTATACCTCGTCTGTGGTAGCAGCTATGCGCCAAAAGTTCGTCTCCACAGAGTAGCTGAAGATGTCACCTATGTACAAGTTCTTTTTATCGACCGCAGTAGTTTCATTAGGGTCCGTCTGTTTATAAAGGACGCTTCGATCGATTCGGACCATAACCAAAATGAGACGGTAACCTTAACAATCTTGATCCTATTTGTAATTATTACGGTCGCGGTCAATTAATGTCAATCAACTGCTGCATTTTGCGCGCAAAAATTTGTCAATCGCAAGATGAACATTCCGATACGATGGACACTATGCGTTTGCGCGAGCATAACTCTTGTGTTTTGTTCGCGGAGTCATGCAGCGGGAAACTTCGAAAATGATCGCTCGAGCAAAGAATCTTTTCATTGTGGCGAGGGTTCAAGTAGGCAAACGACGAAGAATAAAGAAGGGCCATCGGATTACTGTTTGGCAAACGATGCTCCTGCTCACATGTACACGAAAATGAATGTCGATGGCGTCGATCGTCTGAAAAATATGGCCAAGATAGAGGCAGGCACATTCGGAATCGGTACAAACGACGAAATTTTCGTTGCTGACGGCGAAGGGCCGAGGCGACAAGTATACCTAGATAGTTTTTATATGGACAAGGTGGAAGTGAGTAACAAAGATTTCGCGGCGTTCGTTGACGTAACTGGTTACAAAACGGAAGCCGAAAATTTCGGAGATTCGTTCGTCTTCGGGGGTCTGTTGGACGAGAAAGTGAGAGCGAGTATTCCGGTCGCTGCCGCTCAGGCTCCTTGGTGGTTACAGGTGAGAAATGCGAGTTGGCTGCATCCAGAAGGGCCTGGTTCCCAGATAACGCGTAGGTATACTCTTTTTTTCTTTTCCAATCATTTGAGATTGTGCATCGGAGATAGCAGAATGTAAAATCAAACGATCCAGACAGGATGGATCATCCTGTGGTTCATGTATCGTGGCACGACGCTGTTGCTTATTGCGATTGGTTAGGGAAAAGATTGCCCACAGAAGCAGAATGGGAAGTGGCATGTCGCGGTGGTCTTTCCGATAGATTATATCCGTGGGGAAATAAGTTGGTTCCGAACGGTCAATACAGGTAAACGAAAAGCAAATGATCAAACACACACCATCGTACCATGTCGAGATTATTTCAGGGCAAATACGTGGCAGGGCGATTTTCCAAACAATAATACTATAGAAGACGGCTACAAGGGTACCTCACCGGTAACGAAATTTCCACGAAACAAATATGGGTTACATAACATGATAGGGAATGTCTGGGAATGGACATTTGACTGGTGGGTAGTCGAAATCACGAAACGTGGAGGGCCCAGAAATCCAGTACGTATATATATATTATATATATTTAACGGATCTTATCTCTTATTCTCTTTATTACGCTTATTCTCCTGGGCCAATATTTCTTCATGGCGTGAAACATATTTCCAGGCTGGCCCATCCCATGGTACAGACAAGGTAAAGAAAGGCGGTTCCTACCTCTGTCACGAGAGCTATTGTTTCAGATATCGATGCGCTGCTAGAAGTCAGAATACACCCGACACGTCAGCTGGAAATCTTGGTTTCAGATGCGCCTTATCCGCTTAACTTCCATATGGAAAATCTTACTTCTTCTATGAATAAATAATAATAAGACTTGAATATTTTTTATTCTGTCTGTCCCTTTTCTTTCGATCCTATTGTACATTTTCGTGCGAGTTGAACTGCTCCCTCGTGTTCCGCTCATTAAGCGTATAAATATATGTATAGTAGGTACTTATATACTTGCTTCAATACGCACAAATTAATGCGCGCGTACTCCCCCACTTTCCACATTCGGATCCGTTCGACTGCCGTCGACGGGTCTCGGGTCTCATCGGCTCTAAACAATTCTAAATTTGACGGGCGTCGGCTCGTGGATCGTGATCTACATCGACGTCCACCCAAAGGCTCTGTGTAAACGCAACTTTATGTTTACATTTCGAATTTTCAATCGAAAATATCAAATTTCTCGTGCAGTCGCAGGTGTCGCAATTACTCGCAAAGTAATTGTAGGTACGCGTTTGCGTTGGGTCAGTTGAGTGTGCGCTGTACAGTTTAAGTACGGGCCGTGTATTTGGCGCAAATATTGTGAAATGGCGTAGTGTCGTTGGTGAAAAGTGAAAACACTGTGCACGATATTTGTATGGGCCTAACCTGAATCGTGAGATCACGAGCAATCACGAGCACGCATCCTTTTTAATCGAACGGGTATATAACTCTGTACCTAATTGAAAGAAGGAAAGAAAGATGAGCAATGTTGTAAGAGTATAAAAAAGTACAATTACCTATATATCGGAAAGGGCAAGAATCGAATTTGAAGAGAATTGGAAAAGACGCCAGTTTGTTGTTTCGATAGAAATACAATACATACGACGTTATTTAGGTGGTTAGGTGTGTCGGCTACGAAGCAGAATGAATTACGGAAAGAAATCTCCCAGCATGGGCACGCCTTCTGTATATTCACACGTTACCACGCGCAGCAGCGCGAACCTACGATCTTCGCGATCGGTAAAAAGTGTCAAAATGCCTTGGTATCAGAAGCCAATTTTGACTCATGCCTATGTATTAAATATTCAACGAGGCGCCATGTTTACCGCGGTGTTTTCGTTGGTAGGTATATACAAAGTAAGAATTACACGCGGGGATTTAAAAGACTTTATCATGATTGATACACTTTGTTGTAGAGTTTAGCAGTGTTCACCGTTTGTACTTCTATATTCGATCTTTATTGTTTATCTCAAGCGGCACCAGGTTCGACGCATTATGGCTACTATGTGATTTCCTATGAATTTGTCTACGTGGGTAATCGGCACGGTAAGAACGTTGTGTAGAGCTACGAAAGTTCTTACGCCAAATGCAACAAGACATATATTTTCATAAAATTTCCATGCCATTCGTGAAACTTTATTCCAATATTTCTTTTCAGTTCGTAATGCTCTTGTCGTCTCTGCTTTGTTCTCTATGATCGGTGGAATAGTGGTGTTTGCGACATCTTTGATGTTAATAGTTGCTTTGCGAAAGGAGTACGAAAAGAAGATGGTACCTTGGCTTTATAGTTTCGCTGGGTTCGCTGTTTTCAGATTGTTCGCTTTTGTATTCTTTAGCACGGTAAATGATATGATATTTGCCTACAACATTGTGATGTGTCTCCTGTGGATGATGTTCGTTTGCTTCTCCATTTATGGATGGTTAATCGTTTATTCTCTGTATGTGGAATTGTCCGATCTTACGAGACTAGAAGATTTGGCACATCTGAGAGTAAGTTTTCTGGGAAATATCTGGAAAATTAATAACTCTTCCCTGCTCTTTCTTTCACTGTATTTTATCATTGCTGTATCCTCTTATGTACACTCCGATACAAGTGACTGATGGATAGATTTCACTTTTAGATCGGTACCATGCAATCGCTCAATGCATCTACCACTCACTCTATCGCTGGTTCTCGACCAACGACACCTCACAGCGCGGTGTCGACGATGCCAGCCAATTAAAGAATCTAAACGAATTGAAAGACGACCGTTAAGTTTCCAAATGTTTAACGTAATCGAAGCAGAGCTGGGATAAGCTTGGAAACGATTTAGCGGGGTGCTGGATGTATGCACCGCTGACGCAACGATGACACTGCCCAAGCGCTTATGCGGCGCACACAGAAGCTGATTGTGTCTACCTATCCGTCCATTAATTTTAAATTCCGTCCAAGCAAGATGACTTTACCAATGCTTATACTAGACGACCACTGTCGTGGAATCAACGTAATTATAACGACGTGGCACGAAACAAATCATTTAAATAGTAAGGACCAAGGTATCGTGCCTTGGAAGGCGAGTCCCTTAATTGCTCGCAATATGTATTAGTTCTTACAGTGCCTTCTCATTTTTTATTAATAAAATCTTAATAAATACGGGCGAGCGGTTGCCTTTTACCTTCTTTTTCGTGTGCGTGTGTTTGTGTGCGCGCGCGCGCGCGCATACGCATACAGAGTGAAATGTACATGCAGTGGACGCGAAACGCGCGAGAAATATTGGGACGCCGTGGTTACTGCCATTGGCGGGCCAGGCCCCTAAAAATGCGGAATGGTCCCTCCCTAGAAACTATCAAAATAAGTAGAGATGTTTTGGCCGACTAGCCGACTAGGCGATTACTCGGCCCCCAAGAAGGCGACTAGTTGCCGACTACAAAAGTGACCGGATAATCGGCTTAATCGACTAGTCGGCCACTAGTCGGTACATCTCCAAAAATAAGTAAAATAACATTCGTCTGTTAGTAAAATCCTTTCTTATAAGAAACAAATATTTGGGCCGAGACTATGCGGGGGGAACATAACTTCATACATACGTACGTTTCAGCTTGCCTGAACTGCAAATAGTGCAAACATGGGAGACGCATCATCGACTCTGTCGAAGCACCGTCGATGTCGGTACAATGTTCAGTCGAATAAGGCTACTCTTGTTCGACAGGCAATGGAAGATCGGGGCTCCGTTCCAATTCTTGGACGTTTAATCGAATCCGATTAGTTTGTCTTGGCAAAGGTTTCACCGTGTATACGAGCGCGCACACAAAGAAAATAGCTCTTCCGAGAAAGGTTAGAAGGAATATACCTATCGCCATGAATACCTTTGAAAGGATTCCGAAAGTACCCGTTAGTACATACATGGCGATCGCGAGGCACATTTCTTATTAAGAATTATTCTATTCGGGTGCTTGTGAAATTGTTCGATTATATATGGACGAACGGAAGTTACCATCCGTCTTATCGGATCGTTTCATCCCGTCCGTTTTGCGAACAAAAGATGAACCAGAAAACTCGATGAACGGTAGGCTCAAATCGATCTTATCGTTTATGTTTAACGATCGTTATACAACGAAATTATAGTCAGTCGTTAAATTTATATGTGTTTGCTGTTGTTTTCCATTCGAAAAGAGAGGCGGAGCCACAAGTCTGCGTGGATACTTATTAAGTTGCATACGTAGCTTTCCAAAAGGAATGTGTTTAAACAGAAGAGACATACGACATACGACATACATACTTACATACATGCGTATATGTAGTAGATCGGTGCGCAAACGGGACATCCGATAAATTTTTTTGCCAATTACCTCGCGATTGCAATTACTGTGCGCGGTTCAAAGTTGAAGCATAACGATTAATAACATTGCGATGTAATGTAGTGACTGTAATTGGAAAATCAGGCAGCCAAAGACATGGTAATCTAGTAGATTTACTTTTTTCTCAAAAACCGTTTGTCGCACGAGAAAAAGTAATACAACATAAAAGATGCTCCTTGTCTGGATCTACAAATTTGGAGGTTATTATATAAAATCGACTTTGTGAGCTGTTAAATAATGATTTAAATGTTTAATGGCCTAGGGGCAACTTTTCCGGTTATCCGATCGGGCTCAAACTTTGCACACATTTTTTATTTATTATTTCGAACTACCCTGGGGGTTGCCGCGAAGAAAATTCAAAAGTCGAAAATAAGAGCCGCTCTACTTAGTATACAACGCTTCTGGCACCACTATGCTTCGCCAGCGTAAAATGTTTTGCACAAGTTATTTCTTGTGTAGGTAGGTAATGCGTACTGCAGCTGGCACGACGATCGACGAACGGTTGAGGTTACTAATTGTAAGTACATATATATACTACTTATACATATACATACGTACACAAGTACACGACGGTTTTCCTTACAAATTTTCGGTATGACCTTCGAACCTGACTCCTACTGCACTTGAGAAAGCAAGAAGAAATATGTAGATGCAGGAAGAACGGACGATGGAAGAATGATTTGACAAGGAAATGTTTTATGTGTAGAGGGTGGGGGATGGTTGTTATCCACGTAGCTCACTGAAAAACTTCCATACGGTAATCTTCTCCGTAAATCAAGGAAACAATTGGGGACCAAAAATATAATCAGAAGAACGCAAAGGTCGGGTTCAAGAATTCCGAAGGAAAATACATATTGTATGTATACAGGCATGTGCGTACAGAGACAGACTTGCATAGCGGAGAAAATTTAACACGTCCATTGCGTTCCTGAGTGACAGCTGTAGTAAACTCAGTTGATCAAGTTTTTTTCAAAGATGTTTTCTTTATTAAAAATGGAAGCATGACGTGCAATAAACGTACATACATACATATATAAAACAAGACTGACATTCGGCGCTGTTTGCGCGAGTAAAAAATCGTTCTATGAGAACATTCGCGAAAGAAAGAGGGAGAAGGAGGGAGAGAGTAGAGAGAGCAAAGAGAGAGAGAGAGCACAGAGAGAGAGCAGAGAGAGAGAGAGAGATGGAAGGAATCATAATGTATTTCATTTTCTTACAAATCTCTTATTTGCTTCCTTATTCCCTTGCATTGCAATAAAATGGTAAAAATGTAAATAGATTTGTATTGTCCGTTCGAACGGATGCAAAGGTAAGGGAACGCGACGTATTCCAACCGTCGAAAAGAGTCGAAACATTTGTCTGTTCTTCCGTCTTTTTTCCTTCTTTCCTATTAATTCTTCCGAGGTACCCAAGAAAAGACAGAAAGCTGGCCCCGCTTTTAAGAGAAAGACACGGGCACTGGTGAATCCGGTGAGCGACATCGGCTTGATTAAAAAATAAATCCCGATGGAACAATATATTCAACGCTATAAACACACATACACGCGCACGCACTCACACCAACACATATAATACACATGCGTGATATATTGGCTACGCAGGATTGTCACGCATAAAGCCGAGAGATGCGATATATGGACAACCAACATATTCTCAACAGACCATAAGCAAGGATCAACTTGAGGGCTTGATGGATCCAATATAATCTGCAAGAGAGTAATTAAAAGTGACTAAAGAGAAGTGAAGAGGAAAACATGAAGCTAATACACCTTCTTCCACGTACCTCTGCCATTTGATGCGTGCCTGCGGAAGAGTGTCTAACGGGTCCTTTATTAGATAGATCCGAATCCCTCGCATGTATGTTCTAAAGTAATGATCCCAGTCGATCTGAGTGACATCGCAAGCAAAATTTTCCCGATCCTCTGGGCTCAACTTGTTCATTACTCCTTTAAACGTGTCGTTCGTAAACGTCCACTCCTTCGTAGTGAAATAATTCAGCACGTCCATGAATTTGTGTATCTTCTTGTAGATCTTCAACATCCTTTGATGAAAGAGATGTGAGATGAATTGTAGGCGAGAAATCGGCCGATAACAAAAACAGGAGGAAGGAAAAACAGGAAGATTGAATATGCAATCGAGATGATAAGACAGAGCTGCTGACGGAGGCGGGAGTGGGAGAGATAAAATCTGTTGCACGCGTACCTTGGTTGCTTCCCCAAGCACAGCGTGGCGGTGTCGAGCAGGAGAGCCGGTAGCAAATGTAGAAAATAGACGTAAAAGAAATGAACAAACTTGTGTTTGTTGTTTCGGAAGCTGTAATACCATATCGCCTTGCCGGTGGGAAATTCAAGGCCATATTTCTCAGACATAACCTTGAGCTGGTCGTAGGTGATGGGATTGTCTTGCGAGACGTAATTATAAACCGGCACGTCGTTAGATTTCCCTTCTTGAATGGCCGGGGACCTACAAGCGTTCGCAAATGCCAGGGAAACAAGAGAGTATAGTGTTTGCCACCCAATTAACAGCTACCGAAAAGTTTTCAAGGTCTTCACGTAAACCTACTAAAACCTACGAGATCGATTACGATTACAATATTATATATGAAATATACACCCTTTTGTCTAGATTTCTCATCAAATTCTCAGACAATCACGGCGAACGTTGAACGCTGCCACACGATGATAAACAACTTTTTGTGGCCAGAATTGATCGATACGAATTTGGACGACATGTGGTCCCAACGGGAGATGGTGCGACATACTACACGCCCGACGAAACAATGACTTTATTATGATCAAAGTTCAGCGGCAAAGTTTCTTTCACGAAATGCCGCTGGATTATTTTTTGGCAGCTATGAAAGGTGAAAGGTCAAGCGTACCCACCGACAAGCTCGAGAACGAAATTGGACGGGTCATTGAATCATGTGAAAATGCGATGAAAAATCTAGACAAAATGGTGGGATCGCGCGGAAACAAAAACAACTGCGGCGGCCTTTTGGCCGACATACTTGAAATATTTTAATCGTAATCGATCATACTAAGGAAGTATACATGGCTGGCATGTGTTATACATAGAATATGGAATGTAGAGCGAGAACAGCAGATTGCGTTATAATACTCGTATACCTTGGACGGCTGGCTACGTCCCAGGCGCAGGCAATCAGAGCGTTTATCGTTAAATCTCCCGGCACAACATTGGCGATTATCGAGCCGTCGCAGTGAATCGATCGGAGGATCCCGGAACCGGCGCCAGCCGCGACACCTGTAGGCCCGTACAAATTGTCGATCCAACCCTGTAGCGGCTCTTTGTACGTGGATATTACTAAAAAAAAATGTTATTCTCGTCAAGCCTAGTGGTTCGATTTCATGTGCACACCTAGCTACGCATTTAAATGTAAATACAGTAAATAGTAACTGTGTTCCCAGCTGTTGTTAGTACCAAAATAGGTACCCACAACCGCGGCCGGGGCGCATCAAGTCCAGACGCATTATTATAACTATTACCTAAGATACACACGCGTATACTAATTACTAACCGATCCCGGGACGAAATATCCCGACGGGTAGATCGCCAGCCCCATTCTTCACGGCACTTTCCGCCACTGCTTTAGTGAATGTGTACGTATTTGGCCATGCGCCCAGCAATCTGTAACACCGAAAGAAGATGCGATCAGTTTCACGAAATGAACATCTGGAGACCTGGTCGATGCGTTTTTCCACTTTACATCGCTTACCGCGGAGTAATTTCGTCGACCAGTTTCTCGTCCAAGCATTCTATGAGCGTGACCAGCTTTTCCGCTTCCATCGGGGGATCGTACACCCTCTCTTCGACATAGTTATACGGACAATTGGCATACGCCGTCGACACGTGCACGAACGACTGAAAAGTCCTTTTTCCATTATATAGATCTTACCTTATAGGTACGTAGAAAATCGTATGCGCGTTACCCGCCCACCTGTATCATTCACTTGCCTTTAAACAGCACATTTCTTTACATAGATCGATTATGTCTTTAGGACTGCGAACGTTTATAGGCACCGCGAGCTTCATCTTTTCATCGAACCTAACCGTCGCCGCGACGTGAAACACGACCGAGACATGTTGCGCTACCATAGCTCTGTCCGTCGGAGACATGCCCAGAACTGGCAGGCTACAATCTCCAGCTATCGCAACGATTTGGTGCCTAAATTTTGGCTGCTTCTCCTTCAGTTTGCTGAATAGCTAGACACACAAACCAGCAGTCAGGATCAAATGCTTTAAACAGCTAAAATTTGCTCGGAATGAATTTTCAAGCAAAGATGTCGAATAGGTTGAATGGGGTAGAATAAACGAAGGAAGAGAGGAGAAAGAAATGATCCTGTATGGTATCCGTACAGAGTGTACTATATATTGTACACAGGGTGTCCCAAATCCGCGGTTTCGTCTTCGAGATATTAACAGTTGAATATTAGCGGTCCAGATTCCGGGCCGTGCACGGTTTAAAGCTGAAACAGCTGAGCGCGGTCGGTAAGTTGGACCGCTAATATTGAACTGTTAATAGTGTTAATATCTCGAGAATGAAGTTGCGGATTCGAAAAACAAGAGATAAAAGACTCTTCCATGTGTTTTTATTCCATGAATTTTCCGGACACCCTGTCGTTCAGGGTGTTCCCCGACTTTCTAGTCAGTGCATTGATTTGTTGCGCGTTTACGCGCAACATCGGGGGCAGGAAATCGCGTCGGATGGAGAAATAGGCGAGTACGATGAAATCCTTACCGGATCGTCGAACAGTTCCTCGATACGTTGATGTACATCCTTGCCTTTCTTCGGACGTACCAGCAGATAGATGAACGAGATCCCCGGGCACTCACGGAGGAGCTTCTCTATTAGCAGCTTGCCCATAAAACCGGTACCTCCGGTCACGAAAATGCTCTGCCCATTGTAAAACGTTTGGATCGGAGAAAGATTCAGCTGCTCCGAATTCGTATGGCAGCGATTGTCTTGGGGCGAACATTCCGTCATGTTCTCGTTGAGATTGCAACCGGTCTCCGGGACCGCCACGTCTTGGCCGCAAGGCTCCAGCAATACCTCAACCATCGCGTTCGCCGTTCGTCGCTGACCGTGCGTCGTGTGTTGTTTCGGAGGCAATAACGATAGCGGACAACTAAGAGGAAGAGAGAATAACAGGGCTGCATGTGGGATTGGAAAACTGTTACCGCCGCTTGGTTCCGCAGCGCCGCGACGCAAAGCGAGGTGTCGTTCGTGTTTCTGTGATAGCTAGACTCGAAGAGAAACCGCGTACCATCAAGGAGTGAAAGTCGATCGTGAACTTGGTCGGTGTTTCTCTCGTGCTCCGAATCGAAAGACCGATTCGATAGTGTTAGGGTCTTTGCCTTTCGCGGTTCGCTTGTTCATCAAACAGTTGCGGAGAAATTGCAAAAAAATTGCAAAGAAATTGGTCGAAAGGATCGAGAAGAGCGATCCGACCGGAAACTCGAGTGTTGGATGTTGAGGGAACCCACTGAATTGAATATACATGCGACGTATTGTACATAATGAAGTACAAGAAGAAACAGTACTTATTTCAATATTCAGATTTCCCAACCCCCGCCCCTCTCCAATTAACACGCGTTTCCATTCTTTTCGTTATTACCGCCATTTGAACTTTATGAAAGTCATAATAATTTAATGCCCATCAGCAACCGCGAGTAGCTGGTGCTTCATCAGCACCTGATGACTGGTGCAAACAATAACCCCAATGCATACACTTTAATATTGCATATGTATTTAATGATCAATTATTTTTACATTAAATTTCCGTAGAAGCGCGTATATCGTGCATACATTATTGATCTCGGCTCAATGAAAATAAAACTTGATGACTTGCAAATCGTGAACTTGAGGTAGAAGAGTTCCAGACCGGAGCCTGTGGCTAGTAGGCAGTTCCCTAGCCAAAAAAAGGCCACGCGATCACCATCCCACAATTGAATCTCGACGGCCACGTTTAAGATTAAACTAGGTAGAGGCGTCAACTTGTAAGGCGCAAGTATCTACTCGTTAAAACACATACACACGCAGGTATGTAGGATATCCCGAGAAACTGGATGTTGTATAAAATCTTGAGACTCGGACTACGTGAACTTTAACCTGTTATTTAACACGTACTACCTAGTATAATAATAAACTACTAGCGGTCATCAGGTTCCTTTGCTCGCGCGTGTTACTCTTATAAAAGTGTTCATACACAGAGACAGAGATATGTAAGTAGTTAAGGACGCGACGTAACGAAACTGCGGCAAACTCCAGACGAAATAACGGTACCTAAGTACGGATGCTGCGTCGTCGGCACGGTTCACGGATAACGGTACGCGTTGTTCGTTACACAGCTATTCCATTCGGCGCAAAGAATTCCGAAGCGCGTGAGACGCCGAAAACTCGAAAACTCGAAAAACTTGTGGGATCCATAGGAAGATCAAAGCACGTCGAATTAGAATGTTAAGTGTTCGTTGAAACGTACGTAAGTACATACGTAAATACACGTCACACATTTATGCGGAATTTAATATTAGAATTGTTTTAAATTCCATTTTAAGAGAGCCAGGATCAATCAAAATTACATGTACGGGAGCTTTAGAGATTATGGTAGGTCCAGTGATGTCTGTGAATGTTTCTTACCGCTGACGATATTCAGAATGTATGAAAGTTTTAGAAGAAATAAAATTAATGTAGCGAAGAGGTTAAACTGTTTATGGAAATTTTTTATAAGGTCTGTGTGGACGATTGGCTCGACTCGGACGGTCACGTGTAAAGAGTTATCGTAGGTACATTTATGTATGTTCATAGAATTGCACTGACCTTATCCTGTGTTCCGTGACATGAGCGCCCGCACTACGCTCGTAGATGTCTTAAAAGTTTGACAATCGGACAATAGCGCACGAAATAACGAGATAACGAAACAAACTAACGAAATGACCAGCAAAACGAACGAAAGAACGCTAAATACCTTGGTAGGCAGTTGACTTTCTCTTTGCGCGAATCTACCGATCCTCCTCTTATGCCACCTCGAGTCTTTTGCAAGCGATACACCTCAGAATTGTCACTCGTCCCGTCGTCGATCTCGCTTTTCCTTTCTCCTCCTTCTACTCTCCGTCTTCCCCTACCCCCGTCTTCCCTTTACCCTTTGACACTCTTTCCCCTTCTTTAACCGCCGGATCACGCTCGACCCCCAGTCTCAACCAGCTCCTTCCTACGCCGGTTCCTTGATGCTCTCTTCTTTCCTGTATTCCATCCCCGATTTCCCTGCACTTCCAACATGTCCTTAGTCCTATTATGTATATTTATAAGTACGTGTATGTATGTATAGCCTTTCTTTCTTTGGAACGTTTGATCCAGTGAAAAATGAAAATTCGTCGAGTACCTAGGAAGCTCGGAATCAATTCGATTGCGAGTAGGATCCTTGATAGGTGTTTGGAATCAACGATCTATCGGCTGTGCAAATAGAAACGTTTAAGGCTGGAGAAAATGTCTGTAAAGGATCACATTCGTTATAAGAAGGATTGCTGCCGGGAGCTGCAGGTCTTTGTGTAAGTGTTAGACGCCACGCGAGTTTCCAGGAAACACGGTCGTCCGAAACGATTCAAAACAGTCTGGCTGGAAATAAAAGAACCAACTACCGAAACTCGTAAGTAGATATCTTCGACTCGGCTGAAATTGAAATTCAGCAGCGATCAATTTCTGCGGGTGTAGCAAAAATCGCGCATCCGGAATTTTCATTTATACATGCAGCGTGCATGTATACGTATGCACGTGTGGCTATGTGTATTACTGTTGTAATGTAAATTACTGGTATCTTGCCAACGTTAACCGAACGACTATATGACCAAATGCGTTTAAACGTAAGCGAGAAATATCAATGTGATTGAAATTCTTCGAAAGGTTTCTTTCGCCACCGGAGAAATCAATGTAAACATTCTTCATCCAAGTCTAGGGCTGCCGTCCGTAAAATCATTAATGTAGGACAGAGAGCATTAAAACCCCGGACATTTCCACTTGAAACCCGGACACATTTAACTATTTCTTATATGAGACACTGAGAGCAATAACGGACTAACTAGGGTTGCCACTTTTTTACAGAAAAATAACGTATATTTGCTTTCGTGGGGTATAAAAAAAAGTTCACTCAACAAATTAAAAGTACATTTTAATTTTATTAGTTTTTATTTCTTTCAAACATATTTTCTATTGCTTTTAGCATTACAGAGTAATTTTTATTATTTCGAAATATATCAATAACGTAAGATACTTTATTTTAAAGTACGGGTGGCAACGCTAGGACTAACCCACATTTTTTTCGAAATTGAGTTAGTAATAACGTATTCTCAGGCCCGTTTCTGGCGGGGGTACAAAAGGTGCCCCCACACTTGGGCGGCCGCAGGCTGTTTATTATATGTAAAATTTTGACTAGTAAGAATAATAATCGAAACTCTTTTGCATGATAACCGTTTAAAACTATCTGCATATAGATAAAAAAAGGAAGCACTGCATATCAAATTCTTACTTAAAGAATAGTAAATTCATAAGGCCGGCAATATTGTTTTTGCACCTGGGCGGCTAAAACTCAGAAACGGCCCTACGTATTCCAATAGGCTCTACTAATCATATAAAATAGGGAAATTTTTTTTAATATGTCTTGTTCCGTTGTCGCTCTCCCTGCCTCATATTAAGTACGATATCCCAAGACAAGAATTTTTGTAAATTATAGACTGTAACCGCAATGAAGAAACAGAGATAAAATATTTATGACTTTTTAAGCGACTAGCATCGAAAAACCCAGATCACTACAGAAATCCCCCCGGACGCGGTGGTAGCCTTATCCAAGTCTTAAGTACTTTACTTATACCTAAGGAACAAGCGCATACCTACTAAGGTACTATACGTGTAAAGTGCAATCTGAAACGTGGTCCAAATATTATATACTTTCTATGAAACTCTTTTTTTATTAATTTATTTCTGTGCGACATTTGTACATGGCAATTGTTTGAATACTATTACATGATGAGTATCTAACCGACGCGACGGAATAAGTTAAAGAAATTTCAGAAAGAAACCTTCGCCGTATCGATCGTAAAGATTGACGATTTTCGAGTGTCGAAACGTTTCCGCCTTTACGCTACTACATATGTACATACGTACATATACATACATTCTTCTTTCATCATCTTTTACATATCACATACATACACGTTTTGTAACGTTCCCGGATCACATCTCCGTCGCTGTATCCAATAAGCACCTACATACATATACAATATACATATATGCATACATTACTTGTGTAAATGATTCAGCCCACTAGGCGCAATTTCACTGAAAACTGGCAAAATACTTATTTTCTCTACAAGTATGCAGACGTTGCTTCTTACAAGATATTATCTACATACTTGCGAGAAGAATGAACTTGCACCAACTTTGTATTACAACTTACAGGAAGCATATAATCAGGGATATAATTTATCTCTTCATTATAGATGTACGTAAATAAGTTTATCCATGTTTTATTCTTTCGCTATTTGTATACAAAGGTATGTACAACGGAAGTACAAATGAAATATAAAATGCAAGACGTAAAGAAGGATCGTTGCATAATAACAACAACAACAACACCAACGACGACGACGACGGAAAGAAAGAACGAACCGACGAAAACAACGGCGAACTGGAAAGGAGAGACGTGTCGATGCGTGACATGACGGGACAGAGCGGGGCGTCAGGCAAGGCTAGGCGAAGTGTGGTGTGGGGTTTCGTGACGTTTCGTAGCGTTTCGTGGCGTTTCGTGGCGTCGTGGCGAGTTGAGAAGAGACGCCGTGGACCGCATCAAGTACGGCTTTGCCTACAGACACTCGTTTCGCAATAGGTAAACAAATTGACACGATTAACATGATTAGCGCAATGCATCGACTCATGTATATATGTACGTATGTATGTGTATGGAAATCACTACGGTTTGTGCGTATGAAATGGTTTAAAGAAGTTTTCTGCGATACACGTGTACCTGTTTGAAAATTAGGGTAAAAATGTTAAGAAATCGTCGGCAGAGGAACGTCGGTCGAAAGATTGAAGCCACGTTGAAATGAAGTGTTTCGATCGAGTAATGCGATCGCATAATATCGACTAAAAGACTTGATTTTCACGTTAGATGCGTAAATATCCCGGTAATGTTTATCAGCGAGTTACACGAGTTCTTGTGGAACGAGGAATGTAAAAATCGCGTCGTCTTACGCGCGAGAAATCTCCTGGAGCGTTCGATAAACGCCGCGGGCAGCTTTTTGCATCTATGTATGTAGATATTTATGTACGTCAGACCCTCGTACATTTACGATTCATTTCGTGCGGATCGTATTAGCAAAAACTTGCGAAACGTGTAGCGCTCTTAATGCGTTTTACATTAAATGTTGAACGTTGATCGAAATAGTTTTTCGAAACTTGTTATGGTAAAAATGTTTATCCTGTAGAAATAGGCACGAGTCGATAACGTTCACAGTGATGGATCTTGATTTAATATCCTTTGAAGCTCCACCGTTTATAAATCACTACCGCCTGGTTGCGTTGCTCTAATCGTAAATATTTATCGGTCTCTCCCATTTCACTTACGAACGGAACTCGGAAGGATGTATTGTACATACGTGGCTAGGTATACGAGCTTTCGGCTCGAGCTGACTAAATAAACTCTGTGAAAATATTTGCAAGGGCACTTGAGGCAAGGCACACGGATACCCGTTATATAATAGTATTCTCGTAGGCTTAAAACTTATGTCAGGATGTGTCTACTCTTACTTGTCACGTGATCACCGGCGGGACAGAGTTGGGGCCGGCGTGACGGTTACGCGGCGAAATAGTCCGAAATACATAAGAAGGGAGAAGGAAGGACGGGTAAAAGCTAGAATGGAAGGAAGATGCGCGCTCGCGTTTGCACGTGTGCGTGTGTAACGCACGCGAGTGAACAAACAAATCGTTCGCTCAAAGTCGATGTTTGCCGAGCCTGTACAACCGTAACCAAGTGTTTCGCAGAAGAAGGAAAAAACGGTTAAACATTACAAATGGCGAGACACGTGACATTTATAAAGTTCGTCAAGGTGTGCTAATTGGCCAGGAATGATTTCTATTTTCCTCCTTGGCCGCGTACCCGTTAACGAACTGGACGTTATCACGCTAATACGTAGCGCGACGATCGCATATAGTAATCGCTGCCAATGGTGTTTGCCGGGGGTCGAGCGATATCTACGGTTTCGTTTAGAGCGTAGGAATATTCCGAGTACCAATCGCGATGAAAGATATTCTGCAACTGTTGCCTCAAGTTATCCGACGTTTCATCACCGATACTTTCAAACGTCGTACCTATACCTAACAGCACACCGTGTTGAAGCTCGAACATTTATTCGTTAAAGAATGAAAAAGAAAAAATGAACGAGAAAGATAGAAACCTGCAGTGTTTATGAAATAATCCCCGGACCAATTGCTGGTTCCTATGTAGGCTGCAGCGTCAGTCACCATATACTTGTTGTGATTCACCCTCGCGTATGGTATTTTATCGTATTCGGGAGTGGTAGGTACCACGAATCTCCTCTGAAAGGGCAAAAATTAAATTACAGGGAAATGCGAATGAAAATGTGTCGGGGGAGAAACCGAGGTGCCTGGCCTGCCTGTACTGACCACTTGGATTTTCACGCCTGCGTAACTGTCGGTCAAATCGAGCAGCGATTTCAGAAAGAAATTCTCCGATTTCCGGGAATGCTTCCAAGAGGATATCAACAGCCGTACCTGTACCTTGCGTTCGATAGCTGCGCTCCTTAAAGCGTCGTCGATTATTGGCCAATACCTAAATTTCGTATGAGTAGCGAGGTATAAAGTGATAGTTGAGAAAACTGGCATACGTACTTGACTTTAGCGGTGTATATAGTTAATGGGAAATAGTCCATTACAGCGATATGAATAAATCTCTCTGCTTTCTCGATGCAATAGAGAATAGCGTCAACGTCGTTTGTTCTACCCTTTGGCGAGAAAGCTGGAGGTGAACTCTGAAGTAGACGACGGTTTCGAATGTTATACATATATAGATATACAGTCCATTCCATATAAAGGAGCTCATGCACGTTGAGATCGGTATCGATACATGTTGCAAATATCAGTATCGCGATAAAAATCTCAACGTGTATTTGACTGTCTCAGTATCGAAACATTGATGCACGCATCTTGGATCTGGCTCACCCTCCTGGCTGGGCGAGCAAGATGCCAGTTTCATGAAACCCGTATCGCGATTTGTATCGATACATGGATTTCAGAAATGCCGTTCGTATAAACTGCAGGGCTGCACAAGGAGCTGTTTTCGGCGCCTGGCGGCGAGCAACCCACCTGTCTCGTTGCTAAGGTTAGAATCGGTGAGGAGAATTGCAGTAGTGTATGTGCATTTGGTGTTACTTGAACCTAGCCATATATACTTAACGCTACGAGCCTACGAGCCTTAGAGCATATAATTTAGCGCTGGCCAGCGTAGGGGCCCCTCACGTGCCAGCTTCCCCTTCCAATCTTTCTCTCGCACAGCGTGCCTTCCGTCGTCAAAGAGACCGCGCGACGCTAAGAAGGCCATGACGGGCTAGCATCTTCGCGGTTAGGAGGGCTAACAAAAGACGAATAATCCGAAATTCGCGGGAAGTAGTAGCATTGGCTGGCTGTGACGGTGCGTGTCGCTAATACACATGTCGTATCGGGCGTCCGCGCTCGCTCGACGACGGACGCGCTGGTCTGTCATGGTTGCCTCTTTAGCGTCGCGCGGTATCCCTGACAACGCGAACGAGAGTGGGAGAACCCCGGGCTCACGCGTGAGCGACCTTGAACAGCGCTGTATGGCATATATAAATGGAGGTCTCATTGCCTAAGAGTGAGTGCTTCAAAACTGTCGCCAACATCACGCGAGAGACAAAGACATGTGCGAATTGGTGCGGGAGAGAGAGAAAGACATGTGTAAGCGAGAGAAGTATAGGTTCCCAATCGACCGTAATGCGCATGTGCCGATATCTATACTTTTCTCTCTCACACCAGTTCACACGTCTTTCTCTCTCACACGATATCGGCACATGTGCATTACGGTCGATTGGGAACCTATACTTCTCCCTCTCGCACCATGTTGGCGACAGTTTCAAGCTTTCAATGAGACCTCCATAGTATATGCTCTAAGCTACGAGCACGCACATACACTAGGCGGCAAAATCGGCTTCCCTCCGGAAATTTGGCAACGTTGCATGTCACTAGGCATAACTCAGTAATTCTAGTGACATGCAACGTTGCCAAATTTCCGGAGGGAAGCCGATTTTGCCGCCTAGTGTACACTAGGCGGCAAAATCGGCTTCCCTCCTGAAATTTGGCAACGTTGCATGTCACTAGGCATAACTCAGTAATTCTAGTGACATGCAACGTTGCCAAATTTCAGGAGGGAAGCCGATTTTGCCGCCTAGTGTACACTACTGTAGTTCTCCTCACCGAATCTAACCTTAGCAACGAGGCAGGCGTGTTGCTCGCCACTAGGCGCCGAAAACAGCTCCTTGCGCAGCCCTGGTATTAAAGTAAAAGCCAACTTACCGCGATAAACGTTTCGTATTTATTGTCCATGAACGTGAAATTCATTGGATTCTTTATATTGATGTTCGTGCTGAGAGTATCCGGCCAAACAGGCGGTATTTTACCGTCCGCGGCCACTGTCCAGTAAGCCTGCGAAACGTTGCGGAAAAAGATGATGCCTACGTTACGATTGCTTTATATCGCTTTGTCGAGAAAGCGACGTAGCCGTTGGTCTTTGTGCGCGTAGCCGAATAACGGAACGGTGGACTTACGTCGAAAATCTTGGCGTAATCGTTCGCTAGGCAACTGCAATTTAAAGCGACCAGTCCGAGCTCTTTTACCTGCGAGAGCGATCGCCAATCCATATTGGCTGAACCGACGTATACATGCGTTCTGTCAACCACCCACAGTTTCGTGTGAAGCACACCGCCTCCCAACAATCCCGCGAAGTTTAAACTTCGCACCTGGATGAAATTCTAATTTTAGCAACTTTTTCCCAAAACGCTCGAAGCTTGAAAATCAGCAGTTTTATCGTAATTTCTTTTCTATTAACGATTTTCAAGGATTTTGCCTCGCTACGTTTTTGTATGTTTGGCAGGATATACTTACCTTAGCGTTTGCTTTTCTTGCCAAGATCTCTGTGTCGATGTTCGGGCTCATCTGAGACGGTATGTTCTGCGCTATTTTCAAAATTATGTTCCGATCTCTACCCGCTTCGAGGAGTAAACGAAGAATCTCCTCGCCCTGAAACAATCATCGAGAAACTAATCTGCTTCGGATGCGAAGATCCGCTATTGCCAAAAGCTGAGCAGCGTGAGTGAATCCACGCAAGTACCTGTTTCGCGCTGTCGTCCGGATACACGTCCTCCCTCCTCAGTGTCCAATAAAACGAAGCTATTTCTATTTTCTCTTGCGCTAATGATATTAATTTCGCCCAACTATCGTACGTACTCTCCAGCGAGACACTATCGTCGGTGTAATTCATGCCAACCGGTAGTGTTTCTACGAAGGAAAAGTTGCAACCGTTCATGCAGCTCGGGTTAAACTCGTAACTTGAGTTGCTGGACGCATACTTGTCCGCGGCATGGTCCAACAACGGCAACAGAACCACCAGTACTATCAGGATTAAGATGACCGTGATTGGAATGCAGCTGGGCCTACACCAACCTTGCGCACCTCCCCACCTGCGCTCGTGTACGTGCAAAAACAACGAAAACAAATGAAAACAATGACGTTCTTCTATCAAAACTCGGAAACAGATAGATACTAACTTGCCGTTTGTCAACGAATCGTCCGTGTCGTTTCTCAACATATAGCCTGATTGATCCCACAATTCGAGATCGTCGTCAGGGGCAACGGTATAAGAGTTATTTCCACCAGCGTCAGCTCCGCCGTTGCAATTTGTACGATTCACCTCTAACCGTGCGTTTTCAGAAACTGTCTGCCGTAAGAAAGATCAAATCAGTTTTGCATGAAAACGAAGTTCCGTGAAATTACCGATCTGGTACTTACGGATAATTTATGCTTCACAACTGGGGTCCTGTTCCTTCGATTCGGTAACAAAACTACGACATCTTGGTCCTTGCTCCGCTCTTTCGTGTATTTTGTATAAGACTTGACCGTCGAGGCTGTGCCTCTAGTCGCGGAACAGGTCGCGACGCTTATGGGATCTCCACCACCGGTGGAACATTTCGAGTACGCGACATTCTTCACGTTATTGCTGCCGCCGTAAGAAACGTTGTGCGTGTTGTTCACCTTTTCAATCAGATCCCATGCAATCGATCAGGTCACGATTATGCAAACAATCTTTCTCCACCCGAAAGCTTTGGCATTTTTTCAAATGTCTACTTCTTAATTGTAAGTGGGCAGTAATAAGAAAACGCGCATGCCAGAGCGAGAATGAATTTTTAATATCATTGTCGGTAAAATTTCATTAACATGCACGGGATGCATGGCGAACTCACTTGTACCAAAATATGGCAAGCTTGGGAAGCGATTTGAAAGAGGCCGTCTTGTAAATTACGTCCTGTGTGCTCGGCACTTTCGGAGCGGCTGCTCCCTTTCCAAGCGAAGAAGGACATATCGATGGATTTTACTGAAATCCGAAAGCAATGTTTTGTAGGGCTGGGTAGAACTTGGCCTTTAACCCTTTAGCGCCCGCACCTGGATGCCGTCGAAGGAAAAATATCGCGTTTTGGTTTTATCGTTAAAAATGGTCTGAATTTATATATTTTAATACAAAAAAGTTTTTTATTTTTTTTTAATTTATTTTTTACAGAGGTCAAAATGCATAAAACCAAAGAATACAGGGTTCAGATAGGTCCAACTTTCTTTAGTGAATAAAACTACACTACACATGTTTCACTTAAACTGTTGCAAACAGCGAAATGCGAGTGCAAACGGCAAAACGGCAAAAAAAAATAATGATACGTTTGGCGCTAAAGGGTTAACGTCGCTAACCAATTTCTAATGCTACGATATAGGATCGGTGCTGAAAAACTTGTACTGTGTATGCTGGAATTCTATTTCTAACTCGAATCGATTACAACAAACTCGTTGTTGCGCTTCCCGTGGTAGTATTTCAAGAGAAATACACAACATCAACAACTGTTTCTCTTCAACTGACTTGAAAAAGAAAGAGCACCACAACTACTCGATTAATTTTCGTGAAACTTATTAAATTTAGATAACTTCGATCAACTCTTGGGTCACGGTGAAAGAATTATCAAAATCGCTCAGGGACTTTGAAGTCACGCGAAAAACAAGAAATCTGTTTCTTTGTTATTGGAATCTTCCGATTCTAGCAAGCGGTTCTTTTTTTACGAGCAGCTCCTTTTGTATGTCTGCCCATGCTTTTTAAAACAACTGAAAAAAACAAATTTAAAAAAAATGAAAACTGACTTAAAAAAAAAATGTAATGAAAAGGGATAATAAAGTTGTTTCCTTATTTAATCTATGCGAATGATGAGACGCCGACATAAAAAGAATGAGAGTCATAGATTAAATAAGGAAAAAGCTTTATTAGCCCTTTTCAGTCAATTTTTTTTTTTTTTGGAAGTCCGATTCAATTTTTTTTAGTTGTTGCATTACCCATTGTAGCGTGCGATTTAGCGTGATCTTGTGTACAGAACTCTACTTGGCTACATACCTATGCAAAAGTTTCAAGGGAAAAGAAATCTTAACAACACAAGAGAGCAGAGGCGCGACGCAGAACCATGATCGTTATCGATTAGCACCCTAATAATTGCACTGCCATGTATCTCGAACGATAACGCCAACTCGCCGTCGCGTAAAGATCCGAAGACAAAGCGGGGAGAAATGATTGTCACGCGGCTCACTGAAAACATACCTCGCGACGAAAATGTTGCCGTGTGACCGTGTGTACATACCTAAGTACACGCGGCGTCCTAGCCGTTGCGTCTGTTGACCTACCTATCGACGTATTTTGCGGAGCGACCAGTGTCTATCGAAAAGTAACGTTCACTTCGCAACGGCCCGGACTTGCGCTCAAGAGCTTTCCAGTTTCCATCACCTACCTAACAATAAGTATACATATATATAAGTATGTATACACCTACCTAGATAAATTTCACGCGTCCTTTAATACTTTTCTTTTAAATTTCATTCACCTTTCAAATACGTATCGTTGAATCAATCAGTTGGTTCCCATTTACGATATTTCGATTAGATTCGATTTCGATTTCACTAGTTAGATTAGACATAAACCATTTCTCTTTACCGATTTCTCGTCTCTCATTGTCGAGAAAGCAGAACGGAAGAAAAGCGAGAAAAAAAGGGGGGGGGGGCGTGAAAGAAGAAAGGAAAGGACCCAAGAACACTATCTTGGATAATATATTACCAATATGTTTCTGAATCGCTTCCACCTTCTTCTTTTGCTATTAATTGTAAGATCCAATAAAAAGAGGGTAATAGTGATGTTGTAGGGTATTTTTTTTACAAAGTACTCGGTTCATGTTTGTACAAGTTTCGTTATAATTTAAAACACATGTGGGCATCCCTGAGTCACGATCTTTCTTGACAAACAGACTGCACGCTTTTTCTCAGTTTCTAACGTACATCTTCTCACAAGCGTTATTTGGAACACCTCGGACCGAATAAGAGGTACATACATGGGTATGCATGTATGCCGATTGCACCTTCTGTCCGTTAAAGCTTTCGTATCGTTGCCAGTTTCGCACGCTCTTATCCAACGCTGGAAAAATGGTAACACTCCCATCCGTTGGAAGAAAAGTCCCTAGGTTCCTAGTCCCTAGTTCGTGTTGTTCAAATTGTACGATTTTAGGTATTTTTAGCTTCACAGTTTGCACCAGCGTGTTCAGCTTCAGGATTCCGGGAACGTAAATAGAAACACGGTTTGTTCTTCTTACCCTTCTTACACGTAGCCGAAAGTTCCTTCTTTTCTATTTGTCCGAGCAATCTACCGCGATAAGAGTAAATGTGGGAAAGGGGTGAGGGGGCAGGCGCGAAAAGTAATATCTTTGGAAAGGTGACGGAAGGTGAGGAAGGAAAGAGGAAAGAAAATGGATAAGAGCGAAGAGGGCGAAAGGGGCATAGGACGACGAGGATGAGTTTTGTCCTGGGAAGAGGGAGGGGTGGGCATACACGAAAAATGCACACAATAAAATTGCAATAGCCAACGTACCAATCGGCGATGCAAGCCCAGATCTGCAGTCGATGAATGAAGGCGTGTATTCACGTGTATTCTAGCGTTGTGCAGCGTCGACTTGTATCATCGCGTTACTCCAATCCAAATACTTGGTTAGAACTGTGCGAAGTGTTTCACTTGCCGCTGTCTCCGTCTTCTTTGTCCCCGTCTCTGTATCTGTCTCCGTCACCGTCTCTGCCTCGGCCTCTGTCGGCCTCTGTCTCCGTCACAGTCCCCGTGTCGCCATCGCAGCCGTAGCCGCCATTGTTTCTATGGGCGAGCAATCAAGCGAACGAGCGAGTAAACGGAATAAGGGAGTAAGAGGGTGGAAAACAACGAGTACGAGAGTAATAATCAAATTTTGATTGTTAGGTGGGAGCGGAGGAACGCTCTGTAGTGACAGACATGAGAAGTGTACGCGTTCCGAGTGTTGGATTATCGTATATCTTGTTGACCGTTTGACGAAAATTAAGAAAACGATCGCGGAACGTTGCAGAAATCGTGCATGGTGCATCGAAGAGAAGCAAGTTCGTTCGTAGGTGTTGCTCTCCTCCAGCCGTGGTTTCGCGCGGTGATTGTGATGGTGATAGTGATGATAAAAAGAGTGGTGTGCCGCTGTTCTGTGTCATTTGGAGCGACGAATGCTCTTTCAATGGAGAGACTGGTCGTGTCCAGCTCGTTCCTTTGACCGGATTACACGAGCCATCTTAAGGAAAATTCGACACGTGAAAGTAATTTACTCGTCCCGTGAAAATTCTCTGCATGCGGCCTGTTTCACCGGAAAGATTTTCCTTGCAATTGCTTAAATATTTCGTGTAATCACGATCGTATACGAATCGCCCTGATAGATCCTGGCGATTCGCTTTACACAGAAATCACGAACTTGGATCCTGAAACACTATGCGATAGTCAGTGAAGCTTTACACGTCCTTTCTTCGTTACGACGATTGCGATCACGAACGTACAAAGGTTAGTTTCCGTTGACAGCGAGACAAAAGTCCCATTTCATGTATCAAGTACGGGAATTTTCGATTCTTTTCTGTATCGGTGTATCGAATTCTTCGGTTTTCGGGTTTTCGCGATACCATCGAGAAATCGTGTTAAAGTCTGTGATTACTTAGTTTTATAAGTGAAATATAAGTAAAAGGAAGGAAAAGCCAGAGAACGAACGCAAAGGATTTCGAAGCGTTCGTTTGAATGTTTGCCAACATGGTGAATCTCTGGGTTTGCAATAAAGCGTTGAAGAATGAGATGCGCAGAATCGTAAATATTTCGCGCATCGCTGGAACGAAAGGGCAGTTGGTATGCGAGGTTCTCGCGGGTAAAGGGAGAACACGTTGAACGACACGGATCGGAACACGTGTACTTCATTGAATAATGCATCTCTATCGGGGCGTCCGTTTGTGTTGGCGCATTTCACTGTTATCTTAAAGCACTTACGTTTGCACCGCCACCAGCAATCGCAGCGAGAGCTTTTCCTTTCATCTGATCGTTTTCATTCGGCTTCTACTTCAAAATGCGAATGTCACGCACGTACCGGTACGTTTCGTATCGGTAATTTCGTGAAAACGGCGGTAGCGATACGGATGAAGGAAATATACGTAGTCCGTTGTCGTGCGGGATAAATCGACTGGTTCGATCGTGTTAGTCGTTGTTGTTTGCTGTTATCGGATCATCGAGTAAATTTCAAGAATTCATATCGGGAATACACGGTTCGAAATTTAAAACACTAACGATTCCGATAACACGCAGATGGTAATAATCGAGCGACGATCATGTCGTGTTTGAATCGAATCGCATCGTATCGTATCGTTCATTATTGGAAGGAAATTCTGCGAACAGTAAATCGTATTGTTTCCGTTGTGTTGTGTCATTTCAGGATGCTTGGAGGTTCGTTTCTACATCGGAAAGGGATTCGCGGCCCGACGACGATGCTGATGTTTTTGATTTTATCGTTAGGTGACCCATCATCTGCGGATGGTGAGTAACTGATTTTAATCCAACCAAGTAAATGCGCGTGCATCGGTTAAAATTTGAAAACTGCCGAGCAGGCAGTATTTCTCTACTGTGGCAAAAATTATTCTGCTTGTAAAAAACACTGGCCATTAGGCTTAACTTATTATTAGATGAACCACTACTACATCGCAACCGCGAGTGTTGCAAAATAAATTAATTAATATCTGTCCATTAACCACCAACATCCCCAATCTGTAGTCTATACAAGTCTGTCCGAGTCAAGTCTAAGAAGGTGTCGGAAAGGCTGCTGCGTTTCACAAAACTTAGAGAATCTGTAATTTTCCCATCACTTGGCTCTTTTTTTCTTTCGATTCCTATATCTTCTCGTTTATATTCTCACCACACTGGCATGGATTACATTGATAACGTTAATGATTAGGCAATGGCTGGAAATAGACGGTAGTCAATAGCCTACCAATAAGCTGTTAGACTGTCGTCTATTATTATTATTATAAAGCACGAGGAAACGACACGAAAGGAAGGCGAATAAAGTGGGTGAATATAATTGTTTGTTAGGTCCCTGCGAGTTTCCAGCGAGTTGGGCCGGAGAATGGTATCAGCACGAAAAACTGTTATCGATTACCATAAACGATACTGTTCTGGGTGAAAGGACGTGCGTGGAGCAATCGAAACACTCATACATCGTGCAGTAAGTATTCGTAAAAATGATTTTCAGGTGTAAGTGTATACGTGTATATTAGGGTGGTTTTTATTTTCGACTTTTGAATTTGCTTCGGGGCACCCTGCAGAATAGTTCCAAATAATTAAAAAAAGAATCTGTATAAATTTAAGTCTATTCGACTCACGAGAAAAGGTGCCCCTGGGCCATTAAACATTTAAATCATTATTTAACAGCTCACAAAGTCGATTTCATATCATATCGTACAGGTTATTGATTAAATAAAAATAATGTGTCAAAGAAAAGTTGTAGATCTGGACAAGGAGCATCTTTTATTTTCTATTACTTTTTCTTGTGCGACAAACAGTTTTGGAGAAACGTCTGAAAAACACTTTTTATTTGTGAAGGCGTACAAAAAATGGAATTTTTATTTTCAAGACTATTTTTTTCAGTTAAGGGGGTGAGGCATATATCGAAATATGCGAAAAAGATAAAAAAAATTCATTATTTACAGTGTTTGATATGTCATGAATGTTTCCAGAAAATTTCAGCCCCAAATTTGAGTCTATATCTTCAATATTTTTGCGAATTTCGATCCCAAACTTCCAGGAAACATTCATTACATATCAAACACTGAAAATAAGGATTTTTTCATATCTTTTTCGCATTTTTCGGTATATGTCCCCCTTAAATGTTTAAAAAAATAATCCCCAAAAATAAAAATTTGAGAAAACAAATTTTTTTTAATTTTTCCGATTTTTTTCGAAAACCGTTTGTCGCACGCCATAAAAATAGACCATAAAAGATGCTCCTTGCCGGGATCTACAACTTTTCTTTGACAAATTTTTTTATTTAATCAATAACTTGGTCAATATTATACAAACTCGATTCTGCGAACTGTTAAATAATGATTTAAATGTTTAAAGGCCCAGAGGCATTTTTTTCCCTTATCCGATCGAGCTCAAACTTTACACAGATTTTTTTTAATTATTTGGAACTATTCTGGAGGGTGCTACGAAGAAAATTTTGAAATTTTTTTACCAAGAGTAAATAAGAGCCACCCTAATGTATATAATGTAATAAGGGTTGATCCGTCAGAAGACAAGGACAGGTGGATGACCGATGTATGTATGTACGTATAACGTATAGCGTAAGACAGGTTGCTTTAATCGTTTCCTTGATTTCAGCGGCGAGAACTGTTACTACTGCATAATCGTCAACGATCGCCACGAGAATCTGATCCAGTTTCGCGAAGGTGAGCCCCAGAAGTGCCAAAACCATTTTCTTTGGTTTACCGTTTGCCAGCATTCGTTCGTGTTGCCCCATCTTTGCTCGTTCATTCTCGGCTATTGGGTAATTGGTTTTCTCGTTCTCGTTAGGCTATTGCCAGCCGGAACGAACCAATTTGGAAGACATATGTTCGAAGATCAAATCGGACGATACCTTGTATTCCATGTTTCGAGTGAATTCCAAACCTATACCGTGCCCTTTCAGCGGGCCATCGTTTACGTTTACCTACGATAAGGGATACGGGGAATGCGCAATGCCCATCAGTCTCGGGGAGAAATGTACGGACGAGAGTAAATTGCTTCTCAAGTATCAAGCTTGCCCGGACGTGAAGAGAAGCGAGAGTAACAGTGAGTATTTATCGAAGCTCGATCACTTATCCGCCATCTATTTCTATTCCATTTCTTCTTTTACCGTTTTAAGCCGTGCCACCTTCTATCGTTACGCTCACCAATCATTTATTCTTCAGCGGAGGAATTGCAGTGCCTTGCCGTGTGGAACGACGGTCGTAACAAATATCTTGTTGGAACGTTGCAAGGAAGAAGCGTGTCAGGTGCTGAGAAAACCTACAGGTACGTACCAATTCAAAATGATAACGTTCAATTCCAAATCTATTTCACGTATTGTTAAAAACTCTCCCCATATTCTCGTTTCTTATTTCTGCACGTTCTCAGATGTTTTCTATACGAAGAAAAAACGCATCATCAGGATAACGTGGTGTATTTGCTTGCTCAATCCGGCGAACCGACTTGCAATGGCCTAACTACCGTTTCCGAGGGATCGCCTACGATCAAGCTGACGAAAGGTACCAGCACAGCTGCTTTAATATCCCTCGTTAACATTTCCCCATTCCATTCTGGTTTACCCGGCGATTATTTTCGCAGTCGACAAGCAGCACAACAGGTGCAAATATCCCTCCTGGATCACCGAGCATCACGACTGGCACTCCCTAGACGGCACAAAAGTATATCATTTTACGAACAAAAATGCAACGCTTAAAGTTCGAGTACAAGATACCGAGGAGGGTGTGTTTCACGAGGAGAAGATTGTTTGTCATAATTTGGAGACATTGAATCCAACCGATAATGGGCAGGGGTACAAAGTGAAATTGATCGCTCATGTTACCAGTGGGTGGTAAGTGAACGTAAATCTATAAGACATGCGTGTGTAAAGCGTTTTTAAATAATTGTGCTTGTCCTTTCAGTGATATTGGTTACGTTTGCATGATATTCCACAAGAGGGATCATCATGTTATAGAGTTACAGCAATCTGGTGAGTGCAACTTAATACTTCTGTCTCGAATACGAACAAATTCAAAGTCTCTCTTTTTACTTTCTTTTAATTATCATCAATTATTCGTAGATGAAAAGGCTATAATGCCGGACGAGGCGTGCTCCCTCTTCGATATGTCCGCCATGCCGTACACCACGTTGATAAGTCAGTATCGTCTAGCGAATAATTGCAATTTCACCGATCCATTTAGTTTCAATAATCATCACGGATCGATGTTTCCATGTTATCGCGCAGGTTCCTCGTTACGTCAAAGAAAATGTCCCAATCTTGGTCGATACGCGATCTTGGGATTGGCTCCGTTTAATTTACCCGGCACGTCGTTCCGGCGACAACGTCGTAGCGAGAAACGTTCTTGGAGAATTATCAAAAGAAGATCTTGGAGCGAAGATGTACAGCAGAGGAAGATGCACGAGCAGGATCAGAACCAGCAGCTACAACAGCATCAACAGCAGCAGCATCAAGAACAACAACACCAGCATCACCATCATCATCATCATCATCATCACCCATATGGAGGCGAGCAGCAGCAGCAGCAACAACAACACGGAGAGGAGTGTAGACACGCTAATGTTGAAATAGGCTGTTCCTCGTCGGAACAAAGCGAAATTGTCATTGGAGAAACGTGCGATAGAGAAGAGACAAGTAAGTGCGATTAGTTGCACTATTCTTCGGGTCCAATTATGTGTTTTCGTGCAAAATCATTCTAGAATAATATGCACGCGTTTGATTTTCTTTTCTAGCGTACTACTGTCATGGAAGTTGGGAAGAAAGAGGTACTTGGTACACGATAGTGTCGAAAAAAACCAATCAGGCTTCCCCGGGACTAGGACAAACGTTTTGCTTCTCCATGCGTTTCGACGGCAACACGGGGAAAACGTCTACAGTCGGAAAAGCTATTAGAACGAAACTTTCTGAGCGAGAGCTTTGGTTCACGAGATTGGATCGAGTTTGTCGGAGAGAACCAGCCGAGGATGAATGGCCCTACAGGCTTGTCGATCAAGGTATTTTCACCAAAGAACGTGCAAAGTTTTTCTCTCTCCAAGTCTCTTTTCCTTCTTTATATGCAGTGGATATGTAGAGAGTATGTATACATACCATTTCTTTTCTCTCGTGTAACCATTGTCTTCTCGTTGTAGGTGTGTGCGAAGACGTAACAAAAGCAGCTTCCAGTTTAGCGCCACTCTTTTCCCTATCTGGATCCTTGCTTGTTGTCATCATGGGAAATTGCGCGGCATACAAATATCTGTTAAGATGATATGCAAATTTCAAGTGAAAGAAAGCCGATGTTTGCGATAAGTACGTCCGGTTTGAATGCGTATGTGAAACGAGCAGAAGACAGGAATGGGAAATTTTGCTATCTATCGTTGATTTCGTAAAGACCGAAAGCAAGAGCGAGTAGCTCGAGATAAGTAGGTAACGCGAATAATGGATTAGAAAACGAGGCCCAAACTATGCTCACGACTGATTATAGGTTTGTTTTTATAATATTTTCCGGCCGGTTATTAAGCGGTATAGCCGATCGTAGTCAACTGTCACTTTTACTTCCTGTACCCTTCCCTTTAATCTTTTCTTGTCTGCCCCCATTTTTTTTCTCTCATTTCCCATTTGTCATTTGCTGATTCTCAGTTGTCAGTTGTGAATTCTTAAACGCTAATGACACGATAGCCATCGTACGATCGTGTCGTTCGTCTTTCCTGATATCTTGTTTCCATTTCCATCTACTCCCAGACGCGTAGGGACGTACTTGGATCTTAGGTGTTAGGCCCGTCCGTTTCGTACGATGATCGAGATTTTTGTCCGACATTGTCTGTCTATATCCTGCAAAATTATATATTTGCATGTGTATTTTTTATATAGACGTACGGTGAAGGAGAAGTATGTAAAACGTTGGCCACGATGCCGGGTAATCGTAGGTAATTAGTTGAGAAAGCGAGCAACGACGCGACGACGCCTCGATTGTTTCTCTGTACGCGACGGATTTTCCGTGTCTCGAGGTAGCTATACACGCGGTGTTGATCAACGGGCTATCACGGGCCCGCAGCTTTTGTACATATAAGCAGGGTATAACGAGGCAAGACCATGTTTGATTAATCGCGAGTAAAGTCGATATAATCCTATAACTACGAATTTCCTTAATTTAACACGTAACAATTATGATAAGGGAATACTTTTTACCTCTCGACTAGCTACACTTTGTACATAATAATTTAAGCACTGTACAAAAATTGTTTTTACAGAGTATGTATGTATGGAGTTTTCCACTCACTGCCGCACATAATTATCGAGCGCTAACCTAAAACCTATTACTGGCTCGGTTATATTCACCTTTGTGAATCGTCGACAAAGTACACACGTGTACGTGCATCCTCGGGAAAATGGGGGAGATTGAAACTGCTGCGCTCGATATTGGGAAACCAAGTGGAGGCGTGGCTTAGATTTCAGCGCTGTGGTGGTAAGTTGGCAAACTATTGCAAGTAGGCCCGAACCCGCCAAACATTCCGAATAAGTATCTATTAATCGAAGAAGTAAAAATTTAGTGTTCAAAAAAATTAAAAAACACTAGTTTTTCACAACATATTGTCCATATAAACACTGATAATCGTATGGACTTCGACGAATTTCGACCTACTCGCAGTAGTTTAATTTTCTGTCGCTAGTTGGCGAATTGAAATTCTTGGTTTCCCAATACGCGAAACGAGCGAGACGAGCGAAACACGCACTCAATGGAATCATTAATGAGCATCTTGGTCTCTTATTCTTTCTCTCTTGATTGCACAAATATGTATATTGTGCCTAATTGTAGCGACATGTTTATTCGTTGCTTTATAAATTGTCTCTTACTCGAAATTAATTATTAGAATAGTGCGACCATCTATCGGCCTCGTTGCATCCGTAACGTCGGTTACGTTTGTACACGCGTGTATGTATGCGACATTAGCAGAGCGCGATTATATTAAACCCTATAATAACATACACACGCAGAACATAAGAGGATAAACGAACGATTGAGACTGTTACAGAATTCACATAATTAGAACAACATTCGTGTAGGATGATGGTGCGTTGATTCTAACTCGTAAGATGGACACATTTTGAATATCGAGATAAAATCTTATTTTTATACACATAAGGCTGTTATTTCCAGGTTCACCGTTCTTTCGCATTAGTTTCTTCGAGAGTCTTTTGACATTTATTAGTCACCCACATCTACCTTCCACCCCTTTACACCTTACCCTGGCCAGTTTATACAGTTCGCTTTGTTCCTTTTATATATATATTGTATAGCATTTGATAGACGAAAGCGGATAATCGTGCACGTCATTCGGTTGAATTTCCTTCGATATAGTTTCATGATTGCGTTACTACGCGTCAAGCAAGCGAGGTAAACCCCGGTCACTCGTCGTATATACTATATTATAAAATACGATTCGATCGTATCGGATGAGAGAGAGAAAGTGTGTGTGTATGTGCGCGCGCGTGCGTGTTGTGTTGTTTGTGAAATGAATACTAATATCTTTAACGCAACAATACAGCGATCGATATCGATGAAAACGACATTGAAATATATGTATAGAGGTATCGCGTCAGTCACAGCCTTATCATAATGTTTCTACGATATCTTGTCGAATACGTAATATCAGCGTTTTTTATACAACAATTCGTCTATATTCAGGGGAAAGGGATGCAAAGTGATCGAGTGACCATCAATCATAACCAATCACAGAAAACCTACTAATGTGTGTATGCGACGCGTGCGCTTTTGTATATTTTATACGTCGAATCGAATGCGTGTGTTTAAAAGAGCGATGCGAAGTGCGTGCACACGTGCGCGTGCTTAATAGCAGTCTATTTTTTCTTTACATTGTGATGTGAACGCAACAACGATGATTATGACGACAGAGACAGACAAATTTGAGAACTTACGAAGACGACGGTGTAATAAATGAAAATAGTAATATTTAATATTTAAGCCAAAAACTCGCGCGTTGCTTGTTTGATTAGCCGGCGAATTTAATGAGAACGCATCGATCGTGTGGCGGATATCGCGAAGTTTCGAGGGGAGGGGAGTAAAAAGAAGATGGTTGAAGCACAGTTCCAATAGTGTCTCGAAGTGATCGTTCGTTCCTAAGCGACAGAAGTTTGTGATGAGACAGACGAAAAGCAACGCAACGGTATTTGTGTCTCGAGATTGGAAGCAGTCGGTCCGTTGTATGGAAATGAGAATTTGATGAATGCAACATGTTAACTCGTAGAGCGACTCTGTCGACCGACAGTTTAACTTTAAGTCGACGTAGGTTTAAAGCGGTTCCGACGTCTTAGTTTCGCCAAAATCGCTGATCAAATGTTGTGACCGATAACTAAAAGCTACACTGTGTGTAACGTTTATTATTATATTTTGAATATGATGAAATACACGTACATGTACAGAATATACGCATAGAAAAGCACGCGGATGTATTCACCCCCCCCCCCTTCCCTCCCACTGCATACGCTGTAAACATAAACATGGAGCATCGTATATATTTTTATAATGTATCTAGGAGAGGGCCGAGAATTTTACGATATGCGTATTTTGCATATGTAAACACGGAAAAAGGATTTCACCGTTGAAAATGGTGCTTGTTATTAATGAACTCACGAACAGTGTTACCGGGAAACACACTCGCAGGTCCTCCAGGTCCTCGACACTTCCTCGAGAATCGAGGTATGTATCCGTTAGGGATTTTCACCACGTAAAAAAAGGCCCCGACAAGATTTAATTTTAATTCCTACCACTCGTAGCATTGTAATCTTAATTTAGACTGAATCGATAACGTTGGGTGTGACTCAAAAATGGTAATACGACAGACGAAGTATAGGAATATACCTCGTCTGTGGTGTCACTCAAAATTATATTGGATGATAATTCTATCTTACACCTAATTTGTGGTGGCAGTAAACGCACAATGCACGCATCGATGGTTACCGATCACCGGTTACCGCGCGTGCGAACAGCTCTGGGTGCTGACGCGCCGCGCCGATGAAACGCACGAAACTATACGCGACCGGGCACGTGGACAGCTTGGATCGATAAGCGTGCTTCGTGTTTTGACAAAGCGGTCGATCAACCCGCGTGCGCTTCGGGTCATCTGGGGGGGCGTGTTTGTAAACCCCTTTAAATGGTTGACCCACGCGCTACGGGCACACCACAGATTCCTGACATCTCTGAGACTTATGTGTAGGTATATATGCAAGTACATGCTTTCTCGAGCTGTTTAAAATTTAAGATTCGGTGTGAGTTTTGTTTAAAAATTGTTGATCAGAATTTCCAGTGACACTTGATCGGTTGGCAGCTGCCGATGTTTCCCCGATTGAAAGCGCGCGCGCGCGTGTAAATGTGTTACTTTGGAGAAGGCGGAACATATAGGTATTATTATGAAATTAAAAAAGTAGAACGGTCGGGGATGAAATGTAGGGCAAAAGCAGCCGGGGTTAATGGCTCTAGTACGTAGGAAACGTTTGCGCATCTGCGCAGTATTCTACAGATTTGTAAGGTTCAATAATTTGCCACTAATACGAGGAGGTTTTGCTCGATGGTATTCGCGGAGTGTTGCGCACTTAACGTCGCAATCCAATCGATTCTTACTTGATGCGATTTTTCAAAGCTCTCATACACCTTTAGCACTTTATATACGTTCTGTTGGCTCTGTAGCCCATTTTCGTCGAGAACGTTTCCTCGACCAGTTAGCTATGTATACCTACCATCAAGACATTGAGGTAACTCTTTAACACGTGACAGACACGATTGTTCGCTATCTGCCATAGCTCGCGGTTCTTTATATACATAGACACGTACCCATTCGTACACATACGATCATTTATTTAGGGTTGGGAGCTTTCCTAAAGTCCTACATCTGTTAAGAAAGAGAAGCGTGACATGGGAAGATGACGAGAGTTAAAAGGGAACGGGCCGAAATGCAGGGTAATGGTAAGATTCCGCGAAAGGAGCGGCGTGGTTCACGGAGAAATAAAAAGAGTAGGGTGAGGAGGCCGATGATGGCTGATCGGGCGGGCGCGACGGTGCTGCTAGTTCGGTTTTCGCCCCTTGGAGGAAGAGCGCAAGCGTCAGTGTCCTTTCTCGACGCTCGTGTGTGCCCGTCGTGCTCGTCGTGCTCGTCGTGTACCACGCCAGTGTTGCCAGTAATCCGTTGAATGCGAAAGCAAAAGGTGGCGATAGTTTTCGGAGGAATACAGGTATCTAAATTAAACCCTTGTCGCTTTCGATATAACCGAAATCGTGTTCAACAGTCTCCCCACCATCTTACATACATACTTTTATACTTTGCCGATGTGTTTGTTTTCTTCCTTTAAGCTTCAAGCGCTACTTTGTTTTGTATACACCTTACATGACGTTTCAACTCATTCGACTGTATAAGTGAAATTTACCTTCATCATCCTCACCAGTTTGTTGCATTTCTTCACTTGATATTATAAATTGTGTGTCTGTAACGCGCGTATACCTGCTTACATATTTACTTATATGCACATAGGCACTTGCTCTATGAAACTCGTTTGATCGTGTTGACCGTGTGCGTAAATGAATTGAAATGCATTGTGAAGACAGTGGGATTGTAAAGGAACGTTGATTAGTGGATATTGGCAATCTGCATTAGGTATAGCGGACGGTATACTCGGTTGAACCTATTGGCTTTTCCAAGATCATTGAACGTTGCAAAGTGTTACCACCGCGACCTCCTCGTCACCTTTGCCTTAGTCTGACTTTACTCAACCTTTTCGAATATCTTTTACAATCTTTACTTGAAACGATCATTTCCTTGAATACCGACTGTTTCGATTGGTGCGGCACGGCGTTGGTATCGTCGATAAGTGGCGTGTAGAATTATTACTCTTGGAAGAACGCTTCCGTTTTCACCTGAACGGACTTTTATAATGAATAGAAGAACGAAGATACGTTGATTCTCGTCGGTTTGGTTGTTTGATTGTTCAACACTAAATTATCGATTCCAACACAATATATGTATCGTACTTGGAATCAGATACATGTTCTGCATTCGACATACAAGTCGTACATTCACGTTGGTAAACGGAAAGTTATATCTATACCCTATAGAGATATATTCACGCAGTTGGGTCGTGCACCAATTAGCATTTCATCAACAATACAATCTGTTACACTTAGAAGCGATGCTTCTTTTCATGGCATTTCTAGATAGGAAACACATTTCGTGTTCGCCATTATTAGTCTAACGTTCTACCTTTGTTGATTAGATGCCAGGTAACGCGTTCCGCGTGCAGCGTATCGCGTGTCTGTGCACGAGTTTCTCTATTCGTTATCAAGCACGAGTGCTCGGCTACTGATTCCGAGCGAAGTGGTTTCATCGAACAACGACGCGACTCGACTCGACACGACTCGACTCGACCGACCGACCGAATGCAACCGCGATGAATCGCCATACCGTTTTGCGTTATAGACGCAGCCGCGGCATTGGAGAGTCGACGATCATCCAGAACAGTGAAACCTACAATCCGTTGGGAGAGAAACGAGAGAGACGCGGCAGACGAGATAGAAACGGACAGAATGAAGGATATTCGATCTAAAATTAAGATCGAATGGATCAGCCAAATACGCACAAGTGTCGGAACACGGGAATTCTAACTGACCCACGGTTAACATTCACCAACAGTTCAATGCCATTGACCGTGTCACCATCTTTCGGGGGAAGTTAAGGAGAAGAGTGCGTTACACGTACAAACGTCCAGCAAAGAAACCGAGCTCCGGTTATCCAAAGGACAGTTGAAGTGGAATCGTAGCGCGAAGCTTGTGGTTCGTCGGGCAGAGAGTAACTAATCGTAAGTGAGGTAACAGGGCAACAGGCAGGTGGTGGAGAACCAGGAGGAAGAAGAAAACTAACGATAAAGAGAGTTAAAGAAAAGGCAACATAAAGATTGGAAGGACCGAGAAGGGCGAAAGACAGTTAGACGAGAAGCAGGGAACGCGAGGATTTAATAAAAGAGCCTCGTGACGGAGGGGCTTCGCACGGCCCTGGCGCGACTGCGGCATTGCACCCCCACGGGGGGTTCTCTGCCAAACACACCGAATCCTCCCTCCACACCGGAACACAAGAATCACGTGAGTACGCGAGACTCGTAGAATAACAGAGGAAAGAGGGGAAGGATTATTTGGTTGTGAATCGTTATGAGTGTTATTGCGAGCAGGGATGCCTGGATGGCCGCGGCCGCGGGTTCAACGGTAGAAACGATGCAAGCTCGCGGCGTAACGGGACCGAGTCATCGGCGCGCGAGTCGCATCCGCATCCGCAGTCGCAACCTCAGCCACAGCCACAGTCACAGCCACAGCCGCAGGCGTCGCGTGCAACCGGTACCGCGCATCGCCACAATGGAACGTCGGAGAATTCGCGCGAAAGCGATTTCTTGTCGCACGCAGCCTCCGCGCTTCGACGGTTACACTTCAAATCGGCTGGCGGAAGTCGAAGTTGCCGCACAGTCCCGAAAGTGGTGGTTATGGGTTCCAGTACCGCTTCCGAGACTACGATCAACACCAGCACCGACAGCGCCAACACGATGCTCACGATGGTAAGAATTCGTCGTCCTTGGAGCGAGAAACGATCGACACAGATTAGAGAGCCACACTGATCGTAGGTGACGACAACGGACGGAGAACAGGCCGACGACAGTTTCGATTTGGCGGACATCCCGTCGGAGATGTCGCCGCCCGCTTCGTTAACAACAGCTCCGCCACCTGAACCAGCTCCTCCGTCACCGCCATCCCCGCCGCCTCCGCCGCCCCCGCCCTCTCCGCCGATCGCCGAGAAATATTCCACCGCTGACGGGAAGGCTTCCGAACCGAGGCCGTTACCCTCCACCGTCCTGAGGACCGAGATTACTGCCTGCCTCAACATCCGGGCATCGAGTACGTTGAATCTTCTCGAGGAGGCCGACTCTCATCTAATCACCACCGCAACGTTCGCCGCTGTTGGCGCCCTGAACGAGACCAGGGTAACCATTTCCGGAAGGACGCCGCCTCTGCCGGACCTCCGAGGCACCGATTTTTTCAGGTTCGTATACACCGCTTCTTCTGCCGTTTTCCTTACCTTTTCCTTAAGGTTGAGTTTCCTAGCCGCGACCGGCGACTGCGGCCGGCGGCGGTCCCACTAAGGTCGGGACCAGATATATTGGCCGGTGAGTTTCGTGAGGAGTATTCTTCTATTCTCAACGTTTTCTGACTCGCTCTCGCCTTGCCAGAAAAAGAGTGCGCCAGAAGTGGTGGGGATGGCGCCGAGCTCTTGACGTGTAGGCCAAACCGAGCTCTTAGCGTAGAGATACATACATCAGAATAGGTGTGCGTTAGCTGCGAAAACAAATTCACCGGCCAATATATCTGGCCCCGACCTTAGTGCAATAGAGAAATATGCACCTGTGTCTCTGTTGCACTAGTGGGATCGCCGCCGGCTGCAGCCGCCGGCCGCGGCTATGAAACTCGACTTTTAGCTCACCGTATTTCCTTCCCTCTATGCCATGCACTCGTACCGCCGCCGATTAGAAGGATCCCAAGCAACAAACCTTCATTTCCCCCCCTCTGTTTCTCTCTATATCTTTTTTTCTCTCCTCTTTCTTTCCTCTTTTCTCTCTCTCTCTCTCTCTCTCTCTCTCTCTTTCTCTCTGTGTGTGTGTGTACATTCTCCTAGTACGCCGGTGAGAGGTTCGGTGGACGCTGGCCAACCGGATTCGGATAATTTGAATCCGGTGTTGACAATGGTCGTGGGCAAAAGCGAAGAAGGTAGCAGTCGGCTCGATCGATCCGCCGATCGACCAAACAACTCCCCGTCTAGCGATAGCAAATACGAACAAAGAAAGCCGAGCGTGAACGTTACGACGAATCCTTTGGACATATCGTTGATAGGAGCTCGCGTGGCCAACGACGGCTCAGCCAATGGTCCGGGTAGGACCGCCAGCAGCAAACCCCGAGGAAAAACTGCCGGTGAGTTAAGCCTAGTGGAACAAGCGAAACGCTACGATACGGATACTTTAGCGAGGTATACGCGTTGTCGTTGTATTCCAGTAGGGGTCAACTAACTCGTTAGTTTTCTATTTTTCGTTCATCTCGGTAGTCTTCTTATTTTGTCGGGCTCGATCGTTAACCAGAGAGACGCGGGAGACGGACGGTCGATAATTCCGCTACCGGGTTGTAGAAATCGTAGAAAGAAAGTGAAACGTGAAAGAGCGAGCGGAAGGAGGTAGAGAACCAACGCAACGGTTCGACAGTCCCGAGGGCGTTCTGCTTGCTAAGAAAATCAATTGTTGTTGTTTTCTTTCAGAATCTCATCCCCTCGTTTCGACCATTCATTCATGGGTCAGGCTCTTTTTCCCGTTTTGCGCAATAGGTATACAGTTGATTGTGCTCGAGTTGTGTTTCGAGACCTTTGACACCGAGAGATCACCGCTAAAATTCGTCGAACGCCGAGGACGCCGAGTAGGAGGGAGGAAGAAAGTCCTTGGGGTCGCGTTAACCGTCGACGCTTCTCATTCGCTTCAAATTTTCTAGAACCTATTGCTTCGAACACAGTCGGAGGTCTCTCGGTTCGTGGTGGGTCTCGTGCATAGTCCGTCAGACGCACTTTGCGATTCCACCCGTTTCCGCTCCTCCCCTCGCATTCATTCACACCTTTATACATTTTATTATAATACATTTACTAGAATACTTGCGTATCGTTCACTGCATTTTTCCTCACATCTCGCTTTCTCATTTTCCCGTTTCTTTGCGTTTCTTGCTTGTTATTTCGAGTTGAGCCAGGGCTCACTCTCTCTCTCTCTCTCCACTCTCTCCTCCCTCTCTCCATCTCTCTCCCCCCTCTCTCTTTCTTTATCTCTCTCTCTCTCCTCGTTCGCAGCCGGATAAACAGTTCATCCCATATGTTTATAATATAAACCTGTACGATGCGTCGTACTACGACATTTTGCAACAATCACGACGTTTCGCAATCCTTTATGATGTTCGACAAAGCCGCTGGAATAGTTAACGATCGATAATCGTTATCCATGGAAAGACGGGAGGTAGCGAGGAGCGTTTGGGGAAATTTCTCGAGGAGAGGAGAGCTGTCAGTTATCGACCACTCGACCCCTCGTTACATCGTTATATCGTTCTATTTTCTCGGAACTCGACAAGTTCGCGCGTTTCAGTTCTTGAGACCGCATGTTTTGGCCGATTTTGCCGTTAGTTCAAGTACCGTAGTTGCTAGCGCTTCGTTTGCCACAGCAGCCTACATACAATATCGCCGAATTGCCGCCCTTTTACACGGCTATGCAAGGTACTCGCTTCTCACGCTTTGTTCGTTCGTCCAGGTCGAGGCACATACACCTCTTTCGCATTTACCTTTTACCTTTTTCATCTTCGCTCCAACGCCTCTATCCTCTTTCAGCCTTTCTAACTCTCCCTAATAAGTACGTTGGCAAGGAGAATCGGAAGAGGGAGAGGAACCGATAGGGAAGACGGAACAAAGCGTAGTTGCGTTGCGAGTGATTGCAAAGCATCCGGTAGGTGTAACAGTACCTACTTATTACAATCGCGCTTGGAATCTCAAAGAATGTTCGCTCGATGAAATTGCCACGAACTTTCCGCCACGGGCGGCAATTCGGACAACATTGGAAAGACGCACGCGTACCTGTACCTACAAACATACCTGTGCGACCTAATGTGCGAAGCTTAGCATCACGTGAAAAAGACTCTCCCGGCATCGTACGTTTTTCGGTCGGGTCAAGAGACATTCGATCCCTTTCGCATAAATGCCTATCGTAAACTCGCCGGGGACAAGAGGGGTGCGCGCAGTGAAGATGCGCTGGTGCTGGCGGACGAGTACCTAATTGGACGTAGAATATTGAGATCCGACGTCAGATCGGTTTCGTATTTTTTTCGTTGGGTCGGCACCGTGTTGCGCCGCCGGCGATCGAGCAGGAAAAAAAAAGCGAGATCGAAAGAGGGGAATGGAGAAGAAAGATACAAGTATGTACTATATAGGCACTGTGAATAGAAACGGTGGCGGGAATGTTAGCGAACGAAAAACGCGCCAGAGACGAAGAAAATGGGGAAATGTTTTTGCGTTGCTGCTAAAAATTAAAGCTAAAACGCGAGAAATTGGTCCGGTGCTCGGAGGTCTTTTAATAATTCGCAATGTACACGTTTAAGCGGAAATGCAGAGGAAAGGTAACGGATGTTTATTTTCTACTACCGAAAAGGTGGGAACGCGGCTGGAAATAAGAGATCGACGCAAGCAGCGACTATCGTGGTTCAACAACCGTCGCTCTCGTTGGATGGCTCGGCCGGAGCCGCCACGATACTTTTGCACCCGGAGGTCGACGTGAGGCGTCGCGAAGAAAATATGAGGCAATTGTTGGACGTGGCGAACACGCTGACGCTCCAGGAGATACACGATTTCGAGATGAGGTTCGTCCGAGATGCTATCTATTGTATGTAGGTACATAGGTACACACGTAGGTATAGATATGTATAAGGTACTTGGGTACATATAATCGACGCGTCCAACTGACGAATGATACAGTACAGGCGTTGTCGTTTGTCGCAGGTATGGCAGCCCGCACCACAGTCGATCGCAATCGGTCAAGACACCCGGCAGTCGTTCGTCGGGCAGGCCGAATTATTTGAGTCTTCCGCAACAGAGATCGAGAGTGGCGAGTATGCCGAACACCGGCGTCGAGGAAGAATACTACAGGCTCAGACATTTTAGTATAACCGGTAAAGGGGTGGTAAACAGAGGAGACTCTCTCAAGAGCCGGAGATCTAGGTCGAACAATAGCGTCGCTTCGAGCAATTCGAGGTGAGACTTTCTTACCGTCGACTCTCCTTTAAATTCTTCGCAGGGCTAAATGGTACGTGGAATCACGGTGAATCGTGGGAAACGCGTCGAGTCGCCGGCGAAATCGCCCTTTACAGTTGCGGGCTGACAAGATCGGACATGAGGAATACCACGAGGTAAGGGGATCGCTCCTTGATTCCGCCTATGAGGCATCATTTCACGCAACACCATCGCGCTACTATATTTACATAGGTACATATGTAGCTGCCGATAAATCACACGGCTAGCAGATCACGCGCGTAACAAAGGGCGAAGGCAACATTTCGGCTGGCGGGACTTGCATTCCTTTCAAGTCCATTCTTGTCATCTCCCAACTGTATACGAGTAGAAAATAGTTGTACATCGTACGCGGGGTGGAGTGTAGGCCCTAGGCGGGGCCAGTACGGCCCAGGGCCGCCTCGGGGATCAGGGGCGGGACGGAATCGTGAACAACGAAATGCTAAAAGGGACGAGGGAAGAGAAGATTACGAGGCAAAATTGCTGATCTGTCCTACGGTTCTACTCTAAATCGAACGCGTGAGTTTACGTGTGACATGAGCGTTTAAGCGACGTAGACACACGTGTTGGACATTAGAGGAGGATCCAGCCGCGACGTCGAAACGCAGCAGGGACCACACTGCCGCCAATCAACATCTATTCGAGGTATCGCGGTATCGATCGCGAAACGCATAGATTTGCTATCCAAAAATGGAAATATCGAACGATAAAAGAAGATGTTGCACATTAGGTGTTTAGCGAATTAGATGTTAAAAGAGACACGCAGCTTCGAGAGGCGTTCGATTCACGAGCCCCCCAGAGTTGTTTTAACCGCCGACGGCATATCTATTTCATGCTTCTTTCTTTCTTTTCTCTTTCGTCCTTTTGTCGCTCTCTTTCGGGCTGGCTATTAACGGCGGTGCAGTACGGAACACCTGACGGCTTCGTATCCTGGTTCGGCAAGGAATTCAGCAGCGGGCTCGTTGGCGAGCTCCCGCGAAAGCAGCGCGTCCCAAGGGCCAACACCGTATCGCGTTCTCATGTTGGGGGCTCCAGCTGTGGGCAAAAGCTCGCTGGTTTCCCAATTTATGACCTCTGAATACCTCCACGCCTACGATACCTCGATAGGTAAGTCCGGTTGTTGATCGGTATTAGGTGTGCGTATTGCCAAGTCGTGCATTCTTCCATTACAGACGACGAGTCTGGCGAAAAGACTGTTAGCGTACTCCTAGCCGGCGAAGAGTCCGAGCTGACGTTTATCGATCATTCCTGCGCTGAGAAGACGGTAAGTTATACCCTAGGCCAGGCCGGCCTCATCGGGTGCAAATACCTCCTGCATTTCTGGGACCCGGGTAACAGCCGAGCGCGGGATTCTTCCATTGCTACCCGTTGTGAGATTTGTGAGAGAACTGCATGAGTGTGCGAGCCTGTTAGGACGGCCGCACACTCATGCAGTTCTCCCGCAATCCATGCTGTGGTTAGCAACGTAGCCAGTCCCGCGATTGGCTGTTGTCCGGGTCCCAGAAATTCAGGAGGTATTTGCACCCAATTGGGCAGGCCTGACCTAGGCAACGTATTTAGCTAATAAACGCCCCAGCGATCGTAGCTACACATATGTACCTAAGTAGAAAGGTACGTCGCTCGCTCATTTAATATTCCGAGAGAATGACCCGCATATCGGATGGCTTGGTGCCTTGTTCCTCTCTCCTGCTCACCCCTCCCGCCGTAATTCACAAGGTTGGGGCCAGATATATTGGCCGGTGAGTTTCGTGAGGAGTATTCTTCTATTCTCAACGTTTTCTGACTCGCTCCCGCCTTGCCAGAAAAGAAGTGCGCCAGAAGTGGTGGGGATAGCGCCGAGCTCTTAACGTGTAGGCCAGACCGAGCTCTTAGCGTAGAGATACATACATCGGAATAGGTGTGCGTTAGCTGCGAAAACGAATTCACCGGCCAATATATCTGGCCCCGACCTTAGGTATGACATGAAAATCTGTTTTCTCTCTAGAGTCACCGACTCGCATAAGCGGGATTCCTGATCTCGTATCGTGCTATAATGGTAAAGAATGTTTTTACTTAACGTCTCGCCAAATACTTACTTGGTCGAATTTCTGCTCGCGCACGCTTACACTAGCGTCAATGTAACGATGTAGGAAAGCGAAGAGACACGGTCGAAAGCACAACGGTCGGTCGTTACGTTTTAAAGGGTAAACGTGTCAAGTATGGGCTCAGCGAGCCATCGTGAGCAGCGATTGATGAGTATCGAGCCATAACAATCGGTCAACCGTAAAACGGTCCGACGATCGATCAACCCGTGTCTGTCACATGTACATACAATACACGCGCGCGTGCGCGCGCTCTATCGAGCATGTTTCCCTTGAAACTTGCTATTCTGTACTGACTGTACGTAGGTAATTATGTAGGGGAGAGTAGGGTAAAATGGAGCTCTTAAGTTTGGAGGGTGATAACATAAAATCAGATAGAAAAAGAGACACCGAACTTCAACGGGTGTCTTAAGTGGACCTTAGACTATATGAAAATCAAAGCCTTTGTTAAGAAAAATATTTGGCAACAAAGGAAAATGAGATTTACCGGAGGCATTGAAATTTTCGCCTCGCTCAAGTGGTAGGGTAAAGCGGAACACCCACTTGAACACCATGTAAACGTACGAAATCTTTATTTTTATGATTTAAAAAGTATTCGTTTATGCAAAAAAACTATAAATATGTGTTTTAGGTATAACTATTACAAATAAAATATAACAAAAATATATATTATACACGTAAGAAAAAATATTTTATCAGATAACATACAAATTACATTTTTACATGAATAATGAATATCAACACGTGCAGGAGCATTTGTTAGTTTTTAGGGCATTTTAAATAAAATTGTTTAACTTTAATAATTTTTGTATATTTTTTTATTATTTTTTATTATTACATATCCGGGAGAGTCCGACCACTTTTTGGAAAAGAAATTGTAACAGCGTTGTTTTTCACATTTTTGTCATTTTATGCACATTAAAGCAAAGCCCAAGCAAATTAGAGTATATATAAATTATAGTGTGCGATAATTTCGAATATTTATTTATTTTCGAGTCATATGCTACCATAGCGTAATGCGAATTCGTGTCTCTTTACAGCCGGAAACTTGCATAGCTGCGTACGAGCCACACGCATACTGTGTCGTCTATTCAACAACCGATCGTGCTTCGGTGCGCGTAGCCGAAGAGGTTCTGCAAACTCTTTGGCGTAGCGATCACGTATCGGCTCGAGCGGTAATCCTTGTAGGAAACAAAGTCGACCTCGTTCGCAGTCGATTGGTTTCGACTGAAGGTAAGAGGCTGAGTCCCCTGCCCTCGTGGCCTGCCAGCGGATAAATCCGGGCATATCATTATCTATGTACGATGTACATACATATCACATGTAGCTGCCTTATGTGCTATCCGGTTATTCTTTCTCTCTTTCCAACTATTCCCTTGCACTTTCCACTCTGGATTTGCTATCGAGCAAGCATTTTCACGAGAACATCGACAGGTAATTAGTTTCCCTTTTCAAACGATTTATTTTCTTCTCGTTACAGAAGGAAAGTCTATGGCGACGTCCTATGACTGCAAATTTATCGAGACATCCGTTGGAATAAATCACAACGTGGATGAACTTCTTGTTGGTTTGCTCACACAAATTCGCTTGAAGCTTGAAAATCCTGAGAGGACGAGGGATCTGTTCCGAAAACGGTCGCGAAAGAACCGTAGTAAATCACCTTTAGGATCTTGCTCTGAGAATAATTCACCGAAAAAGTATCGCGGTAGTCGCACAAGTACAAGCTTGAAGGTACGAAACTTATTGGGTAAGGTGTGGGCCAGAGATAGCAAGTCGAAAAGTTGCGAGAACTTGCACGTCCTTTAACTCATACGTGACACATACGGCGACGTGACTGCTCTTCCTCCTCCACCACAGCTTCCTCCTCCTCCTTCCCCTTCTTTTCCCCTCCTTTCAGCAATAACAATTCTCTCGTTTCTTTTTCCTCCTCCTCCTCCTCCTCCTCCTCCTCCTACCCTTCGTTGCATTTGTCACATGCGCGTGCTCTTTTTGTTCACATTTCTCGTCTTCATCGAATTTCCATCAATTCGATCGTTGGACCATTTTTTTCAGTGATCCGCAAGCTCTTTTTTTCGTCGTGTAGTTTTCCCGCACCGTTATCTCTGTTATTCTTCCAATCTCTCCGACTTTCATAAAATACAGGGGAAACGATGTTGTGCCGTTTTAGGAATAAAAGGGATCGAAAGAAACAGTGCAGGACAGACAAGCTAACAAGTCTGATCATACGAAATTTATGGTACATAGCACACAATGCGAATTGCGAGCACACTTTCGGCATTCAAGTTTTTGCATTTATCTTATTTTCACTCAATAATCGTACAGCGTACGAAACGGCAATTGAGCATAGATTGAATGCCGGAAATCAAAATTCTCGAATTTACAGGAACGTGAACGCCGAAAGGGCATGGCTGGGAATGCGAGTAGAACGAACGCATGCACGCACGCACTTACGCACGCAAGCACGCATGGACGCACATACGTGTATGTATGTAATAAACATATGGAAACTTTTGATAAGATACTCGCGATCGAGAATTCCCATCGCGCCCCCGTGTCTAATTTTACGGAATCTAAATGTTAAGTAGAGCAGCATACTTATTTATTAGTAACAGTTGGACCGGTTAAGGTTAAGACGTATTAGTACCATAATATTAATTCCGCCCCATCCCCTGCCCCTCCCATCTAACTCACTCACTCGCTGATTCTCTGCGAACCCATTTTCATTTTAGTGCGATGTAACTGCTGTCCCGTTTTCTGATTTTATGATCGCTGCATTATTATCCCGTTACTCTGCGTAAATACAGATTAAATAAACACGCGAGCCATGCCCCCGAAATATCGTATAGTCGCTGGTGTTTAGACAAAGGTAACCGTTCCAATTACGATTAGATTTTCTTCTATGATAGCAGAATAATTGGTGGGACTATGTAGCAGTTATTAAATTCGTGTGCGAGAACTCGAGCATTAATGCATCTGCTGTAGGTGTTAACGTTTCCCACCATTCAACGTTGGACTCGTCTTTATCCATTTATTGTACAAACGTAAACGGTATGAAAAAGTTATCGCCCCGTTTTATTGATCGTCTGTTCGGCTTAAAAAACATATGAAAATAGGAGAGGAACGAATGGTGATACATAGATCAAGTCGTGATTCGCGATAGATTACTTATTGCATTGCACCGTAATTTTTCAATGAGTATACATATACATATACATTCATACAGTAGCAATGTAGTTAATTATGTAAAATGCTCGTATCGAAATTGTCTGGAAAAGTCAGACAGACAGATGCGACCGATTCCTGTCCGGGACTGTCGTGCTGTACGTGCACGGGTACAGTATAGTGTACATATACACTACACAGTGTACCTACGTACGTATGATGCTCCCGAGCTTGCGGCACACTCCGGAGTCGACTCTCGATACCGTCCCCCAAAAATCGTAACGTTCCTAACCTCCTTAGATGAGCATTTTTACTATGTAAACTTCACTCGTCATACCTATGTATGTAAGTATATGGTTAAATGGGCGAATAAATCGGTGTTGCCCATCGTATTTAGCGTTACAAAGAGGGGGGCGCGTATACATTACTGATAAACAGATATAGGAAAGTGATTTTGGCAATTATTATTGGCGGTGGTCTCTCGGATAGAGGTAGCAAGCGGTTGAGAGCCGTGACAGCCGTTTATAATTTCCTATTTCAGGGTGTCCTGTACACTCTTCAATGGGGCTTGCGAAAACCGAATCAGAAGTGAAATATATACACCCACTTCGTTTTTTTACTATACAACGTTTAATATCGTAAGATCCAAAGTGGAGGCTCGCGTGTTTATTTAACTCGACGCGCTTGGATGATTCGATCCATTTCCTTACTTCCCTTCCAGCAGCTCTACATGCGCGAGTAGTGAAATAGGAAAAGTATGTCAACTTAAGGGGAGATTCCGGCCTAATAATCGATATTTTCTGTTATCCGACTCGACTGAAACTTTTTTTATTTTGAAGAATATACTTTTGGCTAGGGTGGAAATCAGAAAAAATTAAAAAAATTGAACATTTATAAATTTTAAAGGGGTTGAAAGGACGAAAAAGAAAGAGAAAAAGTGATTTCGAACTTCAAGTGTCGTTATTTTTTCAGAAAATGTCATTTTTTTAATTTTTAGCCAGAAGTATATTATTCAAAATAAAAAAGTTTCATTAGAATCGGATCATAACCTATGGACATACAGGTCCCACCAATTTGGATGATTTTTTTTACGCCTCGACATAACGACTCCCCAATACCGTCTGCAATGATTAATTATAAAACAAAAAATATATTTCTATAATTAAAGACATCCTTAATACAATGCAAAAACTCCCATTAAATTATATATAATAGTTTTCCTTTAATTAATTCCTAAAGTACGGCTATTTTTATCGGCTCTAGACCGGAAGCTCCCCTTAACCAGGCGTCGAAGCAACACGTTTCGAACGTCGCGACATTTCGTCTGAACGAAGGGTAAGAAAATAAACGCGCGGCTGATGGGACAGTTGGAGCCGTATGGAACGTGTAGCTCGCATCTCATTCAGTTTCCTCCCCTATTCATTGCATTCACGGATTGTACATAGAAGCCTAAACACCAAAGTGGCACGCATGCATTAGATTTTCATCTGCCGCTGAGTCTTATTGCTTCGACCTGACTGCCGACGCACTCGCACTCGCACTCGCACAGTGTTTGACATAATAATATTGTAAGAGGAAAGTGACCGGGGTAAGTTTTCGAGCAGCTTCGGAACAGCAATAGTTTTGACTGTAGCAAAGACTTCCCGTGCCCTTTAACAATGTTCTAGATTCTAGAACGTTATCATTACGACACTCACCGAATTCATTTATAAAACACATGTATCGAAAGCCTCGTGCATACAAGCGACCACCAAATTAGAAATTAAGTGTTGCACCCGTTTACCAATTAACGCCGATCGCTTCTCGGTAATTAGCAATTAACGGTTTGCCAATATCGACCTGTATAATAATTGGAAGAGCAATTAGTCGTCGTTCGACGACTCAGATTTACAAATTTCGATGGATATTTTATAGGTAGAAGTAAGTTTGTTTCCTTCGATGTTTGTACAAACCGAATTGCATTTTATCCGAATACCTACGAACGCGTACAAAGTGGGCAACCGAGCGGGGGATCGAATTTACGAAATTTACAAATCGTACTCTTGTAAATCGCAACACCTACATACTTACTTACATGCATACATACTATACCAGTATACAGTATACATACCACGCCGGCTTGCCTCCTCCCCGAGCCCCGCCACCCCTACCCGCTGCGCTCGCTCGTCGTAAAAGCGTGCTACATCCATACACGTACATGTAATTCTATACCGAGCGAATATCGCGCGCACTTGCAAGTGCACATTTTCATCCTGTTCCCCTGCTTATATCGACGATACCGTCCTCTGCTCTTCTCTCGGTCGTGATCAACGACGAGAGCAGCGACGTTAAACGCCAAAAAGCATGCTCGTGTATTTCTGCTCGACACAACATCGAAAACGAGAGAGCCGTCTGTCTAATCGAATGGACCAAATCGATAAAAAAAAAACTAAGATACGCGAAAGAAAGGAAAGGAAAGAAAGGGGAAGGGAAAGGAAAAGAGTAATGCAAAAGCAATCCCCGTTCTGAGAAAAGAACGATGTTCGGTGATGATGATCCGTCCACCTACGTAAGCTTTCAAAGAATCCTTCGTGAGCAAGAGTCAGGTTCAATTGGAGACCCTGTCGAGTCCAAGTTACAGAGCTTTTCCCCCGAAGGAGCCGAACACCGTTGTTCAGTTGAAACGGGGCGGCGTCCTGCATTGCCCTCGAGAATCGAAAGTCTCGAGGACCGTACGAGGAGCGAAACAAGATCATCTTCGACGGACTTTTCGTTAGATACATCCGTACGTATCTGTACGTATAAAATGCGACCAGATGTGTACTCACAGACGGACACCCACACTGCGGACCAGAGCCCAACGATGAGGCGATTTCTTCGATTAACGTTATTATAATACATATGTATATCCTGTACCTGTGCGGCGGTGTATTATACATATATACATACATACATACATATACATACATATAGTATACATATACACTTATATATATATATACATATATATACCCTGTAATACCTACCGGGCCGACTTTATTGTCTCTTCTTGTTAGCGTATAATACGTTGCGTCATTCTCCATATTAGCGTCACTATCAGGGAAATGATTTTCGATCCGACACCGGATTTTAGCGGAAAGCAGGTGAACGAACGCAAAGAAATTGGCAATTCGGCCCGAATCTTTCTTACGCCGCGAGGACGGCGATGGCGATAACAATGACCGCGACCACACCGACCATGATACCATACCAATAATATGGACATTCTTCGTTTCTATTTGTATTCTTCTATCTGTACGTATATCGAATATATCTGGGAAAAAAATAGAATTATCAGCATCCACGATGGTCTATAAATTATCACATCTTGAAATCAATTGGGAAACCCATTCGACTGTGTATTCCCATCTCTACCCCCTAATCGCTTTGCCTAACGGCTAAAAATCATTGATTCGATTTGGCAACGGGCGATCTTCCTAAAAAATTTGATCAGGATTTTTTTACCGAAATCGATTCATCGGCGGTATGGCTGTTCATCAGTTGTTCGAGGAGTAAACCGAGTTGTTCAGCATGGTATTCTTTTTCATTTTTCGTGTAGGGGAGAGTGAGAATAGTTGAACCACTTTTTTTTGTTATTGTTATTTTTCTATGAAAATTTTTTATTAGTTACGTTTTTTTTGTAAACAAATGAAAAATCAAACATTCCTTTATCATTTGCAAAATCGCTTTGCAATGTAATGCGGTTTATTTTAGATTGTATGAACAATTACACCGGGGCGAGGGTTGTCCAGATCTCGTGTACTTTTGTGGAGATACAAGATTTGATAGCTTCCGCTGCGGGGACCGAGCGAGCAATATCTTCGTATTTCCGCAAAAGTCTATGAGATCTGGACAAGAACATCAGAGGATGAAACGGATCCACCCATACCGATTCCATGGTGAGTCGCTTGCTTCCGGAAACGGAAGCAGCGGCGACCTCCTCAGAAATGAGGAGCCAACGAAAGGGCAACAAAGTCAATGATTCAGTGACTATACTTGGCAATTTTACATGGGGCCTTAAATATTTCATGGTACAATAAATTAACCTAGGCTTCCTCAGATGTCTTCTTTCACTACCACTGTTCACTATCACTTTTCACTATTTTCTTTTAAATATATTATTTTATTAACCTCCTTCCCCGCGAGAGCATGAACCTGAAATGCTGAAACAATCAACTATATTATGTTCGTAATGCTGTGGTTGGCTTCAAAGGAAATTAAGAAAATACTTATTCGGTTGGTGCCGATCGAGATGATTTGAAATGTCAGAAGAGCACGCAAGAGCATGCAGAACCATCGTAGAGATACCTACATGAAGAAGAGCAGAAAATATAAATCCATCGATGAGATTCATGAGAGGGAACAAATCATGCACAACCATCAAAGGAATGCATCGAATAAATTAAATCATTTAAACCCATCAAAGAAATGCATGAAATAGGACAGATCATGCAAACCCATCGAAGAAATACACGAAATAGAACGACTCGTGCAAAAATCCACAAAGGAATGTGTGAAATAGGAGAGATGATGAAAAACAATTGAAGAAATAAGTTAAAAAGGAAGAGAAATCGGTTTTGGCCTTGGCAGAATAATAACATTTTGAATGGCTTTTAACGAACCCGAAAATTTCATCGGCATCAACCGAATAAGCTAACCTAGGTACGGGGCCGAGGGGGTGAAGGAAGGACCAAGGGTTGGAACCCTGACCAGGTCCCCAGGAAGTTCAGGAAGTCCAGGAGCTATATATATAGAGTTCGAGAAACTATGTCCCCCGATCAAAACAAGGTCGACGGTTGATTACAATTACGAAATCCAACGAATTCTTCGGCAAAAATGGATTTTCCACTAAAATATCCATTCCAGTGGCTATTGCTATGACAAATAATGTTAATAACATTTGCACTAACCAGCCAGCATAAAATATTATTAACTATGATCGATACAACTCAAGATATGAAGCAATTAGTAACATTTGGCCTTGGATTTGCAAATGATTTTCTACGCCGAATGAATTCTCTTTTATTCTCAATGTTTAATCGTTCGCTAAATTAATATTAATGCTTACACATATCACACAGTATTATTTATAATGTATAAATACATTTGTTGTAAATGAATAGTTGGAGGAATATTTGGAGAAATATTAGTGATATACTTGTTTCTCCCCCCTAGTTACTAACATCGATCAAGTATTCAGTTTCTGAAAAAGTCTTCTAGGTAACGGTAATCAGTGGAATCCTGTTAAAAGACCTCCCACATGGTGCAGTAATCGATGAAATTGATGCACGAATTGAGAAATCACGAAATAATATGCACTGTGACATGCACACACTTCACTGAACACTGAACCGATGAATTTCTCAGGGCTATACAAAATCTTATTTCGCAAAGCGAGTTTCAAAAGTAACGCGATTTGCAGTTGCATCCATGCACTCCACGACACTCATGCATCATGCAACTTTCCGCGATGCTTTTAAGTATTAGATTTTACTGTAAATTTCAATATCGGCGATAAACTAATACTCGGGGCAAATAGAATCCAATTATTAGTACTTCACTAGAATGACAGCGCATTAGAAAGCTGTGGGAATGGCAGTAACAGCGTAAATTTTTAATACTTTTCGGCGTACGATACGTGAAAGGGTTCTACTACACGCAAAGTACTAATAAACAATGTAATCTTGCAATTTATACCATTTTTGAGGGCCATAGTGTCTTGATCCCCGAAATGGATTTTCGGAGAGAAATCCTCGTGAGTCGTTGACAAGCCGAGCCAAAGCATAGCGTAGCAAACGTCTGCCTTCAAACAAGTCACGCGTATACAAGCACGCAACTCCTTTCAGCATTTCAACACAATTCAGAGTAGTTGCCGAGTTGGACGCTGTTCATGAGCAGATGCCACTACATTCGGTCCTAAAATTATGGGTCGGTAACACAGTTTCACGGTGGCGACACGAACATTCATCCCATACCTTGTCTGTGCTGATGGTATTGATCAGGCCCGGATTAAGATTTTTGATGCCCGGGGCTATAAAACCTTCGGGGGCCCGGTGATTCAAAATTGCAGGGGAGAGGGGGAATTTTTGTAATACAACATTTAATAAAATGCATAAATCTTCAAAAATCGAAAATTATTGTACATAGAATTAAATGACACTCAATCATAACGAAAAATAATATTAATAGACAAGCAACGGAAAGATATTGTAAAATGAACTTTTAGTTGAAATATATTTTTCGCGACTTTAATTTTGAAAAATGGGGCATCAAGAAGCGGCTGTAGCCCCCTAGCCCACCTAATTCGGGCCTGATATACCTAGAAAGAAGCAATAAGAAGGCTTGAGAAGGCTTACCTGGTAAACCTTACCAGGCTCGAGCAGCTCGAGCTGATAAGTATTTTGATTTCTTAGCGCCAGTGAGTAGTGAGAGAGGTAATTTTACGGTAAGGTCGTATACATAAGTATGTGTGTACTTACCTACATACATACTAACACACTTATACACACTGATACACACCTCCCTAAATGGGTAGGAGCGTATGTGCACTTGCAAAGCAGAATGCACGCAGGTATCTACACATGTGCTGTGTTGGCGGCGTACAGAAACGAGAAAAGTATTAATAGAGTATGTAAGTACCCTGTGGTGTCACAGATCGCGGACGTCTGTATAGGCTAGTAACCTCTATGTTTCTCAAACGACAGAGCGACAGATGCATGCATTCGACGCATCCTCGGTTAATTCTTCACTCGTTCGGTAGAATAATAGTTAATTCTCATTGTCAGTGAAACACGGTTAGCCGTGACCAGCAACGAACATTGCGCAGCACGGCAAACAACGTCGAAGCAAAGTGGAACGTACCAGTATTACCTATACAGACTTCTGAGTTTGGTCCGTTAAGGACGGTTAAGGACAAGGATCATGTCGAAATCCGACGTGCCAAAATTCGTGACTGCCCTTTTCTCCTTCAAAGGAAAAAACAACGATGAAGTAAGCATGCCTCTTTCTCTATTACAAGCTGTTGTTGAATCGTATCTTTCGCTCGAGTCTGTTCGCTCTTCAAGTTCAGTCGTTACGTCCCTGTTCGCAGTTGTGTTTCAAGAAAGGAGATGTAATAACGATAACACAGATGGATGAGGAAGGTTGGTGGGAGGGTACGTTGTACGATAAAACTGGCTGGTTTCCATCTAATTACGTGAAAGAGTGCAAGGCTCCAGGTACGGACATTGACACTAGATAGTCCGTTTTAAAAATCCTATCCATTCTGACATTTTATATTTATGCTTCTTCGCACTCGAGATGGCGGCCTTTCGATCGTTAAGACGTCGCCGGAGAAGCTTCTGGCAGAGTCGCCGGCTCAGCATAGGCTTAATCGTGATATCGTATTAAAAGACATACTCGATTCTGAACGGGTAAACATAGCGGAATTACAGGGTTTAATAAATAGCTTTCTACATCCCTTAGAATCGGCCAATATGTAAGTAAACGGGATACTCGATGCTCGAGACAGAACGAGGCGATTAAAATTAGAACGTTCGGTTTAGACTAAGCAAAGAGGAGTACAAGCAACTTCTAGGGAATACCCAGGAAATTTTAGAAGTCCACCAACGATTGCTGAGCAACTTAGAGACAGCTACCGTGCAAGGTGGTGCCTCGAGAGTTGGAAACATATTTCTAACGCTGGCGGCGAGGCTCAAGTCCATTCATACGACGTATTGTGGAAATCATCCACGAGCTGTGTGCATTTTAGATCGATACAGGTTCGTGGCGAGTCTGTTGGATCGTAAGCGTATTTATGTAGATTCGAAAGTAACGTACTTCTTGCCGTTGTTGTAGAGACGAATTGAACGAGTTTATGGAACGCGAGGGGGCAATATCGCCTGGTATATTAGTGCTAACGACTGGTCTAAGTAAACCTTTCCGAAGGTTGGACAAGTATTCCGCTATGCTGCAAGAATTAGAAAGGTATACGGAAAAGAACCACCCCGACAGAGGAGATACCCAGCGCAGTATAGCTGTGTACAGAGAAATAGCGGTGCGCACGTCCAACTGTACTTTGAATGTTATCCGGCTTGGCATCTATATCTATGTATCTGTTTTTCCGAGACGTGTCCATGCACGATGTATGATATTCCTTGTACCTTGTTGCGTAGGACCGATGTGCGTCTATACGGAAGCAACGCGAATTGGCGCTTCAGGTGTTAACTAGTGGTATTAAGGGTTGGGAGGGAGAGGAATTAAGCTCGCTTGGAGAAATCCTTTACGTCGGACCCGTTACTTTGGCAAGCGGAACAACCGGGCTTGACCGTCGAGATAGATACTTTGTCCTTTTCCCTACCACTCTTTTGGTGCTCGGTGCTAGCCCGAGGATGAGTTCATTCGTCTATGAAGTATACTGGCCGCCTATTTCAATGCACCAGACACAAGCCTAAGCAATTTCAAACGTGCACACTCTTTCCTTTCTTGTAGGGAAAGCTTCCATTGACGGGCATTAACATTATTCATACAGAAGATACTGACGAAATAGCAAATGCTTTCGAAATTACAGGTAAAAATTTTCTCCTTTATACAGGAGATGTATATCTGCTTTTGCTTTTACTCCTTCTTGTCGGTCTGATTTCTTCCCTTAGGACCGATGATCGAGAGTATTCTCGTTTTATGCGCCACTAAGGAAGATCGGCAACGTTGGATCGAACTGTTGATCCAGGAACAGATAACGAGCAGCAGCCTTGTGAAATCATCGACAACGTCACGAGTGAGTTGTAATCTACCTCCGTACACTCGCCTCTCCAAGTACTTTGCCAAGCTGGTCAAGAAGAAGATTATACGTGCCGAATTACTCAAGAAATTACTGTATTTCCAATATGTCTTGAAACCGGATCTGAGTAACGTACAAATGCGAAAGCCTAACGTAACAACGTACGCCCTTTATCCGATGCGAACAAGTAGCCGGTATCAATCCAGTGATTCCGAGACAACCAGCTACGAAGAAGGGAAGAAAGTCACGGAGGAGGAACGGCTCGTCGGGAAGCCGACGTTACGCAAATCTACCTTGACTCTCGATGTAAAATATGCGATGGGGGATATCGATCTTAGCACCGTAGGGGTATCGAACGGTTCTGCTTCAACTGGCTTTTTATCCCAGCGGGACAGTGCACGCGAGGCCAGTAGAAGCTTGCCCTTACCCGTTCCCGTTGCCTACCAGTACACCGGTCCGGGGAACGGCAACGGCATTAGTATTGGCCCCGTTACCACCGTCGATCACGTAAACAACGAAACGGCAACCGTAGTTAACAATCCACGGGTTTGCGAATCGTGTTTCGCCAATCTTCGCTGTCAAGATCGGTCCGGTGTTACGTCAAAAGCGACGAAACACGCGGCCACCGCAGATGCGTTGAACTCTTGGGACAACGCTAAGTTCAATCGGGAACAAGCTGTTAGCATTAGTGTTGCTTCTATGCCTATTCGGCAAGAACTCGGTTCTCATATGGACGCCAGCCTGGGCTCGTCCGATTCGGGAATGGCCGAAAGTTATCGACTAAATTCATCCGAGATCAATTCCTCCTGTAAATCGTACACTTGCACCAGTAATAAGTACATTATCGGAGATCCTGCGAGAGATTCGTTCAGCGAAAGTGAGAATGACGAGAACAATTTCGAATACCAATGCATTTGTACCTCACCATTCGATTCTAGCCCCAGGGACAGCGCGCATCTATCCGACTTGTCGAGAGATTTCTCGAGATATGATAATTTAAATTCTTCGTTTTACGACACGAACGCCACGAGAGTGGGAGATTCTAATCGTCCATCGCACGATGCCAATGAGACGGAGGGTGAAACGGAGAAAGGCACGATTCACGCTTCTTTGGACAAGTTCGATGATTCGGTGCAGAGAAGGTTCACGCAACCGGTACCGTGCGCACATCGAAGCATCGTACCAAAGATTGCGAGGAGCGCGATAATTCGGAGAAATTGTTCTACCGCCAAATACGATTACGGCGGACCGAGCCAAGTCTATACGTCGGGATTATACGCACATTGGTGGTTGAAGAAATCTATACCGCTTTCTGGATTTACAGATCAAGGCAAGCTTCCATGGCATGGCTGTTTCCTGTTTTCATTCGGTTAACGTCCTTGCCTGTTTAGCTACTAATTATATCTTATATCATGTACTTACATAATTACATATAACGAGCGTACGCTTTCGTTTCACAGCCATGTTGTGTGAAGTAAGCTATCGCTTTGCTAATACTGAGACGCATCGCGAGATTTTCAATCGAAAGATAAGGTCCGTCTAAAGTTGTTGATCGGTTAGTTGGTTTGTGATTTATATGTTTCATGTATCTATCCATCTGACATAACAAGTTAGGGCATGCTAGCGAACCAAAGTAAACCAGATTTCGTCGTAAACGTTACGTTCCGTTACCTTGATTCTTGTGTTTCTTAATCGATCAGATCTGCAGTCAACCGAATGGGAAACAGCAACAGCAGCATTCTCCTCATCATCCCCCTCATCATCACCACCCACAACAACAACAACAACGTTCAATTGCGGAACACTCGCCATCCCCCATGCCGATTAAGACATGTTGGAGTATTGCTTCGTTACGACCGGCTCCTCCGTTGTACACTCTCAAGGCATTTGGTAAAAGAAAATCTATATCGTATAGTCCCGATGTCTGACGCACACTACTAACCGAAGAATAATGAATGTACCGTCTTGTTTGCAGACGAACGGCAATTCGAGAACGATGCGATTATACTGAAAGTGATCGAGGCATATTGTCTTTCCGTGAGTGCTAGGTTCACCGTCCACTCCGGAGAATCGACTTGTAGGTGATCAGTGGCGTTCAGTGGTTCTTATGACGGAACGATTTTAAAGGAATTATAAATGTGGTATCATGTATTGTATTTGCATTCTAGCAATGTTGGATTACGGTTTGCATAGAACACGCGATAGAACATCTTTCACGCATAATAGAGGAAACTGGGATTTTTGTAGCAACAGGTAAACGCTTTCGTAAAATTCGAGTCTAACTGGGAAACCGAGACGTTCGCTAGCATATATTTGCTATTTACACTTTTAGGATACTCTCAGAAACAGTTAAAACGTTGAAAAGTCAGATGACAGATTTGCAATCGCAAATGTCTCTATTGACAAAACAGCTGGACGAAGAGAGGAGGTCGAGACTTTCTTTGGCTGCTACGGTAAAACGTAGTATGGGTGTTGTAGATGGATCGGTGTCATGACCTTTGCTCTTTAAATAATTATCACTCTTTTTTTACTGCAATGGTTGGCAAATGTTCGATTACATTCATATGTTTGCTTCTATTCTTTACCATATTATAATCCATGTGTTGCAACAGGAATGTTTCTGGAATTGTAAATTTTCTGTCGCACGGTTCAAGAGAAAAGTCGAGCGAGGACGAATAAAGAAAGAAGAGAAAGAACTGGAGGAACCTGTTTCAATCTGCCTTCTGTGCCTTCTGTCTTTACCCACACAGTTAGTTTCGGTATCGAACAAATCGATGCTTAACGCACCGCGATTGTTACGTGTAGTTGATAATATAATTAAGATGGAATAGCTTGAAGCAATGGACTCGTAAAAATCTTGATAATCCTTAGCTCCGGAGGTGCATTAGAATTACAATAACGATCCATTGGATAGAATTGACGTAGTTAAGTATTTGGTGTGCTCATCTCGGTTTATTTTTAATTCGCTCCAATTCGTTTACCCTGCTTCGTGCATGTTCCAACCTGTGCCATGCCATTTGTAGAACCTTTTGGCTCGCGTATCCGGACCCTTCGTGCGGTTGCCCTGAGGAAAAACAACAAAACTTAAAATACGAGAAAGAGATAACATAACCTTTAGGAATCGCTGATTGCTATTTTCTCACCTGTTGAAACTTGGGTTAAATAATTGATCTGTTCACTTAATTTGGACTCGACGTGACCTAGAGTCTTTAGAAACTGTTGCGTTTGCGCTTCGGCCTGCTTCAAGCTAGATTTTTCTTTGCTCAGCTCGACGAAAGCTTGTCCTACAAAAATGAAAAAAACTATCTTCTAAGGATACGAGACTCGTTAGGTCCGGTGTCGTATTAGGAATGAGAAAACCTTAATCACCTGCGCTTTGTAAGCACACGATAATATCTTTCTCGATCGCTTCCAAGATCTGTATTCTCTCCATCGGTGGCGTCATCGCGTAGATCAGTCACTTTTCCCTCAGTCTTTTTGAAAATCAAGGAAAATCAAGAAAATAGTAGCTAAGCAAATCGGAAAACAAAAAATAATCGCACTAACTGCTGGTACATAACTGCGATCAGTGCGATCGAAGTTGCCCGAATATGGCCGAAAATAGTCGAATAGGTGGCGCTTGTAACGCTGCTTCACCCATCATTCTAAAATACATACTCTCATCTGTAAGTACATATTACTTCTCGTTGTATATACATAAGCTTATGTATGATGTTATGTACTTACTCCTATTTAAAAACACAATAAGAACCATTATCCATCGTACCTACATACTTAAATCGTTTTTATTTGCATGAAAATTAACGAGAAACGTTATTATCGACTAATGTGACTACTCTGATAGAAATGAAATCAGTGGAGGGTGAACGCTGTGCATACTGCATAGCCAGCATAGCCGAGGTAAGTATTGAGAGTGTTGAGACTGTTCTTGAGAGTGCCAGTCAGCCGACGAGCACAGTATCGTCGTCGATGAACTTATATTCAGGTATTTCCAAATTGGTAGGCGCCGGTCCCTTCCGTATGCGTCCAGCCGCGTCGAAATGAGACCCGTGACACGGACACAAAAATCCACCGGGTATCTTGCCGGCATTAGGAATCGGTATGCAACCGAGATGCGTACAAATTCCAATTACGATCAGCCATTCTGGCCTTTTCGTTCTTTCATTGTCACTCTGGGGATCTCGTAACTGCGCGACATTCACAAGTTGTTCTTGTTCTATGATGGATTCAGCTCTGAAATGTATTCGAGACGTACTATGTATGTAAATACGTGCTTGAAGCGAAGGATAGGAATACAAGATACTATATTGGCAAGGAGTTTCTTTTCGTTTTACCGATGGTAGACGAAAATCGGTTTTCCTCGCCATTTCACAATTGACATCTGCCCCGTCGGGATGTTTCGCAAATTAATCTTAATTTGCGCCTCCGCCAGAACGTCTCGCGATGGAGACATAAATAGTACGCAATGCAATATATGAGATTTTATTCCATACAAGGCTGCGACACCGGCGACTAACGATCAAGCAACTTTAACCTTATTCTAAATAGTGCCGAAGCTTGTGAAAACGTACCGAAAGACGCCGCGTAAGTCGAGGTTCTTCGTTCATCGACGGTTCGCGCTGCAGATTCATTGGAATTTTGCAAGGTTTCTCGGCGATACTCTTGAAAATTTCTCTCCGGTAAGTCGGTATGAGCATATCGATCCGTTAATCGAATGTGATTTATATTCAAGCAATTTCTAAATACTCGGCGCGACGCGAAAGGGAGATTGTAGCATGACACAATGACACGCAACATTTCTATTCTGATTTCGACTGTTTGTCGCTCCAAGCTATGGCTCTTTGCAATTTACGATTCAACTGTCCCAGAAACAGTTGAACGAATGTAGGTACATCTGTATGCAGAATTTTAATTGTGTACAACGTCCCGATAAATCGTTTCAGGCAACCCCAAAACTTTTCTTTTCAGATAACGGCTAATGAAATTATTGATGTTTTAAAGTCGTTTCGATTTTTTACAAAATACAATTGCTAACATGTATATTACACTACTTTACAGCCATTTTGGGCAGCAGGTGTCACTGTATTTTTTAACCGACTTCAAAAAGGAGGTTATAGATACGACCAGTTTGTTTTTTTATGCTTGTCCCCGCATAACTCCTCAGCATATGGGCCGATTTTGATAATCTTTTTTTTATTCGAAAGAGGGCGATAAATAATAAAGACTATTGTCATCTAATTATTATTATTTTATGTACGCACGCGCATATCTGCTCAGCATGTGTCAATATCCTTTATTCCTTTATTTAATCTAGGACTCTCATATTTTTTAAGTTGGTGCCTCATAATTTGCACTGCGTAAATCTGGCGCCGACTTAAAAAATATGACAATCGTAGATTAAATAAGGGAAAAAATTATTTTTTACTTTTTGGTGCAATTTTATTTTTTTGAAGTCTGTTTAAATTTTTTTAAAATTTTTTTCTGATGTAAAATGGCCTGCTGATTCCGAAAATGAGGTCTAAAAAAATTTCTATGGATACGTTTTCGAGATATCGACAGGTGAACTTTTTACCCGTCTGTCAAAAAGATGGTCCCACATAATTGCGAATATCTCCTTCTATTTTTTCGTTAATTACAAGACGTACGTGTACAAAAAGTTGACTTATTCGCCACGTATATGATACTACCTTTCCTAGAATAATCCAATAATAGTTTCACGCTATACCCAAGTACACAGCTGTTTAACCCCTTCGCCTATAATACCGTGTGAGACCCGTGACACGTCGCTTGGGCCAAACATGAAAGTACGTGCCCAAGGGCATTGGGGAGTGGTTGGAAAACGCAAATGCGTCTTAAAGATTAACGGTTTTTATTAATCACTCTTGCAACACCTTTCTCTCTCCTACAGTACTTATATTAATATTTACAAAGTAATATTTGCGTAACATTTGACTTTTAATTGGACTGAATTGGAACGGAAAAGAAAAGAAAAGATGCAGAAACCCCTTAACAACGTAAGGAAACGAGGAAAGGGGAATACATACTGAGATTGAAAAGTTAAAGAGGCAAGAATAACGATGAAATGAATTAGGATTAATGGAGCTCCTTCCAATAATCTAGGCTAAAGTCTCTTGCATATATACCAAAACTAACGATATCTGTGCTCGGTTTGTTTAAGGCGAGGGTGACGGTCGTCTGTTGACCGTGCGTGTCTGTGGTGTACGTCCAGTGTTTAAATGGAAACAGCGTAGAGTCCATGAGAGTCGGCATTACGAGAAGCTGCGGGTAATCGTCGAACGTTGCCTTAATATTTAGACTGGTAAATACGGTATTTGACGGTTGAACGGAGCCGCAAGAAGCGACCGAGTCATTGGAACATTGTACCAATCCACAGACGCGGATACCGGTTTCCACTTGCAGGCCAAACATGCGAAGTCCGTTGTAAGCTACAGCACGGTAATTGGACGAGGGATCGGTGGAGGACGTTTCAATGTCGAAGGCGCAACAGAAACCTTTGTGGCAAAGAGAGCTGCTCATCGAGCCGTTTAGACGAACAGTGTTGAATGCGTCGATATTGTCCACTTGTATGATCATTCCTTGAATTTTCTCTACTCGGCGTTTAGTGTCGTAGGGGGGGTCTCGCCTCGCGTTCAAGAGCTCAGTATTCTCTTCCTCCATCTCCATCTCCATCTTGATTCCCTCGTCGGGTTTTCTCGCCAAGCCTGGCGTTTTCGGGATTCGAGAGATTAAGAGTTTACGGTCGGGATGGTGAGAAAACGTTACGTTCGCTATTCCATGGCGACCTAGAAAAGCAGAATGTCAGGCACAACTTATGTACATTATAGGTTCATAAGTACATAGTAGTAACAGTACTACTTAGGATAACGTGTACCAACGCACCTAAATAAATGCCACTTCCCATGGACGCAAACTCTGTCCCGTGGTATCCGGCCGCCAATAGATTCACATTCTCAGAAAAAGACCATCCGAATTGCATTTGAACGGCTGTAATGAAATTCATTGCAATTCATGTGTGAATAACAATTACACTGCTGTCTCGCAGACTTACCCGTCAAGAATGGCACTTCGGAGCCCCAGGCAACCGGATACACGAAATTCGATACTCCTTCGATCCTCGTCAAGTTTAGAGCTGGTACAGGGAATAGTATATCGAAACATATGAACGTGCCGAACTTGACTCCGAAATCGGTATCGAAGGTAACGATTTCCGGCGTTTCGGTGACTTCAAACACCGGATATTCCATGAAAAGATTCGTCTTGCGGTACCTGTTTACAACAATAATTAATTTTACGCAGGCACTCTGCCGCGGGCACTACTATCCTCGCGTTGCGTGGTGACGGTGTCGTGAATGTACTTATGGAATTTATTATGCACCTGGCAATTATTTTCCCCGTCCGGTCAAACACCACGTTAGTGTTGTGGTAATGTGTTTCGTTCTTGCTATCCAATCTCCTCTCGGCCATGTTTATTACCAAGTAAATTCGATTCTCTTTGGCCGCACACGACAACATCTTCAATGTCTGCACGAACATCAAACATACAAGAAGATAGAACGCGTCAGGACTCCATTTCCGCTCGAATGTGGGAAGTACAGGTGATTAGACTTACATCGCTAACGTCTTCGCGGTTCCCTGTGCAAGGAACGTACTCATCCAGAGCGGAAGGGACCGCCGTTGACCATGGTTTCATCCGCGATTTGTCCGGCATCATCACTGACGTCAAGCCATCTTCTGGGAATACGATAATATCGGCGCCCTAGCGAACACGTAGGAATTGTAACCGTCAGGACTTATTTTAATGGATATATCTACAGTGCAATATGCATGTTTCTTCTTACCTGTTCGCTCGCTTCTTGGATGAACTTGATGTAGGCTTCAGCGTTCGTCTTCAAAGTTAACGGGCCATTACCGTAAATAGTAGTCGGTGCGAATTCCACCACCGCTCCTACGTAGTAGTCCCGCGAGTCCTGCTGTGATGGCGCCTGTTTAACACATCGATCATGAGGGAACAAACATAAAAAAAAACATACATACGGGTCGAATCTATAACCTCCTCCTTTTTGAAGTCGGTTAAAAAGGGATCGCATCGAGTGTGCACCGAGTTCCTTTGACTCTGGGACACAAATCGCGTACCTCAGCCGCTAAGCGCGCCCTATACCTATGTCTACCTAGGTATAGGTACACGTAGATTAGGGTGGACCTTACTTTTCGACCATAAAATTTAGCACGCCGCCCCGTAAAGTTGTTCCATTTCATGGAACAATAATTTGTGCAAAATTTAGGATCGATTGGACGTCGCGAAGACGCGGCTCGTCGAATGCGAAGTTTTGAAATAGGAGTAAAACTGCACGCTAAATGTAACATAGACATAATATATAGATGGAGCTTAAACTGAGAGGGTGGCAAGGTAAGAGGAGCGACAAGAGTAAGGCCCACTCTAAGGTATACAGGTGAGGGTTTATACAAAAACGCACTTTTGAAAAAAACGATTTCGAATTGCACTAGGTATTCCCCAAAAAACCGATTAAATCGGTTTTCGAATTTTCAAAAAAAACAATATTAAAATAGAACATAAATATGTGTACTTATTTAAAAAAATTTAATATTCACGGAAATATAAAAATATAATAAAATAAAATATACTCTTCTCTATATAAAACAAAAAAAAACTAAAATCCGTACAATTTTTGAATTCATATCATATTTATGGATCTACAAAAATATAACGCAATAAAATATACTGCATGCAAAACCAACTGAGAAAAAAACTAAAATAATCAAAATCCGTACAAAATATAAATTATGAATATTTATTTCGTTTAGTATTTTTCTTTCGAAAATATGAACTCATGAAGATCACTTCGTTTTATAGTAAACTGTTACCTACTACAATGTAACGTTTTTTAATTAAATAATTAATTCATTTTACATATTAATTCTAGTATATAAAACCGATTTTTTTAAATTTAAAAACCGATTTTCGAATTTAACAAATTTATAAAAAAAAACGGTTTTAAACCCGGTTTTTAAAAACCGACAAACCCTGATTTAGGTAGATATAGGTAGATATCGGTACATATAGGTAAGTAGGGGAGACCGGGGCTAAAAGTTCCGGAGGTAAGTTGTTCCGATCGTTCTATCTTCAAAATCAAAAAGAGCGTTGTACTTTAAATTATTTTTTCCACAGAGTGGCGTGATTAACTTACACGGAAAAAATAATTTAAAGTACAATGCTCTTTTTCATTTTGAAGATAGAACTGTCGGAACAACTTACCCCTCGGAACTTGTGGCCCCGGTCTCCCCTACACATGGGGAGTCCCCTTGTGCAATGCACTAAAGAGGAGCCGCGTCGATTCTTTAACTGTGTGAGCCAGGTTGGTGTACAATGTACATCTTTACGACGACGGATTGATTAACGTGTTAATTTTACCTGAGACGAAAGGTGCAGAAGAGTTAGGAGGACCAACCCCAGCCCGAAGCCACTCCATTTTCCACGCATAGTAATTGTTGAGCTGAAACAAGCACGCGCGTTTATAAATAAACATTCTTCTACATAACTACAATATTAATTCCGCAACGAGTGTATCCGAGATTATTAATATGTATCGTTGCGGAAGAACTTGCAAAAGGTCGATAGCCGGTGATACACAGATATATATATGCAAATGTGGCAAAATTTGCGCGCTTCGTAACCGTTGCGTTGGCGAGTGAATAAAACGAGGGAAAAATTATAATCGTTTTGCGGTTACCACGGATGAACCTCTGATGGATGTTGGGCGCGCGAACGCCTTGCGAATACTATCCGGTGCGGTTCGGAGATCTGGTTTATATGTTGCTGGATCCCTGATCCTTGATCCCTGATTCCTGAATCGCGGTGCTGGACATGCGTGCGCAACGACACCGTGTCTTAGCTATTACACACTTATCGAACTAATGAGTTCTATATCACCGTCGCGTGTGATAATAATCACTTTGTTTTTTCCATCACTTGTCCAGGATAAGTATCGATCGGATTTATCTCAATCTGTAAGTTTATATCTTTAAATCCACAACCGACACGCAACTACCTAGTAGTTGTAGGAAATTCACCTCATTCACTAAACGAATGAACTTCTTTATATACTAATTAACTACAGCTCATTTCTACACTTGTCCAGGGGAGGGTCAGTTGTCCCCCATGACTTGTGAGAAAAAATCGCTTATTTTTCAAAACTGAAAAATTGAAAATGATATCGGTTTAAATTTTTAATTAAATTGGCACTATAAAATGTGTTTAAAAGTAAGAGGAGTATATTTTTCTTTATCATCATCCCAAAGTTGCTCCCCCCTGGAAAAAAGTCTCCGGACGCCCCTGGTGCACTCTGCACATCTCTTTGAAAGAATAGCAACAGAAATCCATTGAGCATTTTAACGTTCGACAACGAAGTTTGCGACTTGGAAACACATCTACATTTTATACGTATTGTATGCTCCAGAATCATTATGCAACGGCGGATTTGGAAGCTTTACCAATTTTTTGTTCGTCGAATATTTGTCGCCCTAGGCATCAGTCTACTTACAATTAGCGTATACTCTGAGTAATTTGCACATATCGGTCTACATCGCACGTCGTATTTTATCGTAAGTGGAATTGTATAAATCGTGATGTAGTATATCTACTTTCCACGAAGCTAATTTAAAGAACGATAAAATCCGTATTGTATGTATGTAGGTACTACTATATGTACACACATGTATGTATTTGGCTTACCTGACGCACCGGCGTGGCCGTGATCCTAAATATAAATTGATTGATAATGCTGATTATCATTGCCATTATCCCGTTGCCACAGGATTAAGACAATCAAGTAAGAAAAAATAATATAGAAAGTGCAAAGTCTGGAGCGATCCGAATCTTACTCATTGAATTTCGTATCTTATCAATTTCGCTATCTGTTATCACGTAGTGGAAAGAGATGAAAAGTATGGGGAAACTCGGGCAAAGCTGGGTACCTGGGTAAAATCAGGACTGCCTTAAATTTTTCCGCGTCGTTACAGCGAGGTATTGTCGCAATGTGCATTATTTCATCAACAAAATCTGATTGTGTTACGAGCGTGCTTACTAAGGTTAAATAGTCTCTTGTGCTTTCGAAGGCCCTGAACTAATTTTCGATCATTAAGAAACTTCGAACACTTTCGACAGTGTTCAGGTAGATACTTTTTGTTATGAATTACGTTAATTACGTGTGTCGTAATTAGGATGGGATTCGCAAGGGTTGCTGTAACGTAACCGGATAACGGAAGGGTGGTGGGGATCGCGAACGAAGACGAGGACAAGAGGGCGAGCTAGTGTGCGGCTACAAAACTGGCGGGGTCGTGAGGGCGGGGGTTGGCAGCTGCGAGACAGCAGTGCGTCGCGACGCTGTCTGCCACGCGGTTGCTCTTCCTCTCCTGTCTCGGTCCCTTTTCCATTTTTCCTACGTAACATCCGCCCCTCTCTCCCCCCTCCCTCCCTCTCTGTTCTTTATAGTTTTCCTCTCCGGTACCCCTACCTGCTACGCTTTTCCCACCCCTGACCAACGAAACACCGATCCCACGGCTGACTACCTATGCACATACTTGTCTCTCTGCTTTTGTCCGTCGCACATTCTTCCATTTCTACCCGTTTTCGATATTTCTTCCCTTGCTTCTCTTTTATTTACAACTATGCCCATTCAACCTGAAAGGACCAACTGGAATCGTTGCGATGTTTCCACTGCTTACTCGAGTTCGCTTTCGTTTACGTCAATGAACAGTTTATATCGTGTGCGAAAGCGAAGTATATAGCATTTAATTGCGAGCGATTCGTCCGAAAACAGGTAAAGATTTAAAGGAAGTAAAGAAAGAAGGATAGGTAATTGATAAACGTGAAAAGGATGTCGCTTGATAATTAGTGCCCGTAACTTGATTACCATTATTCTCCAGTGTAGAATAAACATAAGTTTCTTCATTAGAACAATTGTATTCTGTATGTGGCAAAAATACGCCCTGGAACAACTGGGAAAGCCAATAGGGCTTCCGAAACTCTTGAAAAAGCAGTGTACAAGTATATTATTTAGTATCAATTTGGCCGTGATAATGAAATGTGGTTTCGACGCGTCTCTTGTGGCCTCTAGGCCCATACACATGCTAAAAAATGTAGCAGCCTCTAGACCGCGAGTAAGGTGTGTAATTTTACTGAATAAATCAATATAATACTAATTATTTTCGTACGCTACAACTAGGTTGATAGTTTAAATTTATAAAAAAATAATTTTCAAGGAATATTTCACCTCATATCGTGGTTTTATTACAATTATATATTAACCATCTAAGCACAACTACAAACATACAGTGGCGTGCAAAAGTATTCAGTCACCCTTTAAAACAGAATAACTTGTTTAAAATTGGTCCAAACGACTTGAGTTTTTTTGAGAAGCTAGAAGGATTAGTTTGCTAACTGAAGTGATTCGTCGTTTTGAAAAAAATTGCAATTGTTCGGAATAGCGAAAAGAATAGTAAATGCCGTGTTTCTCAACTTCTTTGTCTGTGCCCGCAATGAAAATTTAAAAAATGCCTCTTGTAGATTTAAGTAAGTTGTATACATGCTGAAAATTTCATGAAAATCGGTTAACGCAACTATGAGCTAAGTACAAACCGTCGTCAAATGTTATCGTATATTGAAATAGCTATAGGTACATAGTTGAGCAGTTGAGAAATTGCAGTGCCCACATTGAATGACGGGATACGAAGTAAAACGAATGAGTACATACCTACCTGTTACCTACAGGTTGTTTTAGCCATTATCGGTTTATGGGTAGTGCTTAATGGTCACGATGCTGTTTACGAAGCTATCGTAATCAATAATAACGTGTCGATAGTTGAAATGTTGGTTGTAGACGGGGGCAAACGTCTACGTTGACCGATTCACATGGTATCTTGGATCGGCCAAGGTTACTATTCGTTATTGGCAATGGAATCGAGACGAAGCGGGTCATCTATGAATAACCTTACGAACTTTTCTCTCCCGTGGACCAGTATCTCTTCGCGTCCACCTCGATCGATTAGGTAATTTTACTTGTAGCTCGAAACGAGTTGCCCCGCTATGCGATTACATTTTCGTTCGCGAGTCGGATAAATTTACATACCATTACGAGAGAGTAGAGCCATCAAACCGTTTAACTTTAAAACACAGATTCGGCCAGAACTAACTTTTAGATACAAAATAGAGGGGTGTACTGCCTACATAGGTGGATAAGAATACGCACAATTACTCGAGAAATATTGGATTGCAGCACACAAATCTATTCTTATATGTATCTTCAGACTCTGTGCGAAAGACAGTGACGGATTTAACGGGGCGGCTGATGAGAGCAGTTGCCGCCTGGGCCGCTGCCCAGAAGGCCCCTCAGGGCCCGATTTCCAAAAAAGAATTATGATTAGCTATAGGTATCCGAACACTAGAATTTTTTTCGTACTACTACATTTGACTGGTTTTTAGTAAACTACCTCTTCATTTTTTCCGAAAAATGGGCCCCCCAGAACGTTCGCCACCTGGGCCTTTTCTCTTAAACCCGCCACTGCCGAAAGAGTGGAATTTAGAGACGATTTAGCGTTTAGCCACTGCGTAGGTGCCCGTGCGTGTCTTTTAACCTTTCCAGACTTACGTATAGGATATAGGTATGTAGTATGCATATAAGTATAAGTACGTACAGGAGTAAAGAAAAGCTACGTCCGACCTACTTTCGGGGCTTTTCACATCGCTCACAGTTAATTATGAATGTCGTCTTGCCTTGGAGCGAGAGTCGAATTTTAAATGGGGGCCGGCCGGCTTTCGGTAAAAAGATTTCGTTGCACTTGGCATTTGGCAACCGAGCGTAGATATCATGGATGACCGAAGGTTCGTACAGTGCCTGGGTTCGGGAATTCTCGTTAAAGGCATACACGTATAGTAGGAATGCACATGTCCTACATACGAATGTAGGGTAAAGGGCCCAAATTTCGTCTCCCTGCATTTCTCGACTCCTAGGTAGGCCCGGATTAAGGGGGGGGGGGCTAGGTGGGCCATAGCCCCGGACCCCACTTTCCGGGGAGACCCCGTTCTAAGCGATTTTTAACAATTGAATCTGAATTATTAAGATCTGTCGATTGTGAAGACTTAATACAAGAATTTGCAAAATTAAAGATAAGAAAACATTTTAACTAAAACTTAATTGTACAATATATTTTTACCCCCCCCCCCCCCCCGCCGTTCAACCACGGGGCCCCCCCGAAGGCTTGATAGCCCCGGGCCCCAAAAATCTTAATCTGGGCCTGCTTCTATGGTTGCATTTTTAGTGTGGTCTGGTGGTAAATGTTGCATTAGTCAGTAGTGTGACAGACTTGCAAGTAACAGGTTAGGGTAAAGGACCCAATTACTGACACCTGACCAATTACTGTCACCTTAAGCTATTTTACTTAAAATAACGAATAAATAAACTATAGTATATAATTTATAGGATAGATTATAGGTTGAATTACATAATTCTTTTTATGTATGACTTTACAACGTTTATTTATTTGTTATTTTAAGTAAAATAGCTTAAGGTGACAGTAATTGGTCAGGTGTCAGTAATTGGGTCCTTTACCCTACGTGTTTGATTGTTTGAGAAGGAGAAGAAGCTTTTACAGGCTTCAGTATGATAGCGCGTTACTCCTAGAAGTGAATATTATTTCGGATTTGAAGTCCTAGCACTTTTTCGGGCATATCTTGTAGTTTCTTATGCGCAATAACTTTGATGACCATCACTCGTGTGGTCTGTTAGAGCGGGGTCTGTTCAAGGGCCCAGGGGCCCGTTTTTCCGTTATGCGATCGGGCTCAAACCTTACACAGATTTTGTTTCTATTATTTGCAACTATTCTAGGGGGTGTCGCGAAGAAAATCTTGAAAAAAAATTTCACTAAGAGGAAATAAGAGCCACCCTACTTAATATGCACTATGCGTATTGCATATAGGTACCAAGAATGTTCGAATTTGCGATCGGGTGGACAGAAAGTCGAATTAGCGGCGAGATTAATGGATGCCCTCGGTGACACGGAAATTGTTATGGATAGTGCAGTGTGACACTCGAGACGCACACGCAACGCACGTGCACACCTATAACGTATGTAGATAAAAGAAGACTCTCCTCGACGTCTCTCGACTCCCCAGTGGATTATTATTAACATAATGGTCGATTATTAGGCGGATCACCGAGTTTGAATGTGCTCGATTGAACGGAGGCGGACGCGGAGACGTAGTGGAAACCGTCAAGAGTGTCCAAAGGGGAGTAATTTTTCCCCGAGACGAGTTTTTAATTAGAAAGAGGGGGTAGTTGGAGGAATGATTAGCAAGTACGGTTGAATTTGATTGGTTTATCAAAAGGTGAAAGATAGAATCGCGTCCATAGATATACTTAGATAGGTAGATAGACATGACGGAGCGGCGAGGCGCGTGATTACAGTGGTTGGGTAGTTGGTCGTGGCACTATCCGTAAATAAATCACGCACTTACTTGTGCACCGCACACTCAGTGGGAGTTTAAATATTCTACCATTCAACCAGATCCACGTACTTACTTAGGTATTTCTTCTTGGTATATGCATAATCATCGTAATCACTAGTGTTTATACAAAAACTTACTTTTTAAAAAACCGGTTTTCGAATTTTCACAAAAAAAAATATATAATTAAAATAGTAAATACATATTTGTACTTATTTTCAACATTTTCAGTCTTTAAAAAAATATAACAAAATAAAATGTACTCTATCTATACAAAACCAAATAAAGAAAAAGAAATCCGTATATAGGTATCCGTACAGTTTTTGAATTCATTTAATATTTATGGATCTACAAAAATATAACGCAATAAAATACATTGCATACAAAACCAAATTAAAAAAAGCCTATAATAAAAAAAAAACAGTACAAAATACAAATTATAAATCTTTATTTCATTCGGTATTTTTTTTTCAGAAAATATGAACTCGTGAAAATTAGTTTTACAGTAAACTGTTATCTACTAATTCATATATATATATAATATGGAGTTGCGATTGGCTCGTTCGATTCGAAACTTTTTTTTTCTTCGTAAGAGCTAAGTAGTGTGCATTTAGGCAGATATATTTACCTACACTGTCCGCAGGATACAAGACCAGTTGTAAGAAAAGCAAAAGTAAGATACGTTCGCCTGGAAGAGATCGATCGTCGCTTTATTTAAATTCTTTATTCCCGCTCTGTCCTTTACAACCCTTTCTGCTTGGAAACGCGGGGAAAGAGCAGAGAACGGATGGGAAGAAATTATTTTTAACGTGATCACGTGAAACGGAAGGTTGTTTCCCGTGGTGTTCCCTTATCGCCACAGTGATTGCGTTCGATCGATGCGCGATGAAAGAAGGAGCGAAAAGTGAAATCGTGACGCAGCGCGGTAATGTATGTATGTAACCCATGTGGGTACTATGTATTCGTCAAGAGATATTTACTCGAACGTAAGTGGTTGGGCTTGGAGCGAAAGGGTGCAATCCTAATGGCAGTATTCGAAACGGTCGGTGGACCGGCAGAACTCTGGATTTTTGCTTTCACTGCCTGGCTTTATTTATGTGCAAAAAAAAAAAAAAAAACTCGCAGCAGCAGGGAGCCGATCTCGAGTATCGACCTTCCACAGAGAATGCCGGTGAAAAAGAATGATTTCCCGAATCTCGCGACTCCCCTTATTAGCACAAAAGTTTTTTGGCTAAGCAGAAATTTTCTCCAACTAGAAAGCTCCTTGTGCGAATAGTCAAACGGAGTAGGTAAGTATATCCTTTGATTTCGGCGGTGAGTGGATGAGCGAAATGTGTCGGCAATACTGGTCGTAACTTACCATCGACCATTTATTGTCGGCTGATAAGCCAACCCGTTTCATGAGATTGTTCAGAAGTAGAGAACTGAACTCGTAGAGCGATGCGGTGAGATGTGCCCACACGTCTGATGATCCACGGATCATCCACTCACGCCTAGTTATTAATCCTTTCTCTCTCTTTCCCTTTCCTTTTCCCATTCTCTTTCCCTTCCTCTTCCTCTTTCTTCTTTTCCTGTATTTCTGCATTTCTGTGTTGACGATTGGCGTACCCCGCGTAACTCGCGAAATGATTCATAAGTAATATAAATTCAATTCAGACAGATTCGATGATAAATATGATCAGACCGAATTTATCATCGAATCGATATCGATTATCGCTGCTTAACTAAAGATAATAGCAAGCCGAAGCAAATCGTACAGGTGCGTGGCGCCAATTGGAATCGTCTACTATTAAAACTATGTGGATTACCTACATACATGGGTATCGGCAATATTCCATTCTATTTCGTCCGTAGGATGTTGCAGGTATCTATACATATACTTACGTACCTACACGGGAGCAAAGAAGAAGTGGCTACCTATTTAGGCTTCGGCTTATCGGCAAGTTCGAGTTGGACAAAAATCACCAACGACGCCGACGACTAAAAACTAAAGGGCTGGAGCGTTATAAATTCCGTTATGCCTGACAAGATGCCAATTGGAAGCGTGCCAAACAGTCGAGTGTTTCGTAGCACTTAAATCGACGAAACGCAAGCAACAGATGCCACTTGTTACGTTGCACGATAGGTACATATAGGTGGGTAACTGTTTGGCTTTACTCTACAGCTGTAACAGTTGCGTCGCTTTGTCTGATCGTTCGATCATTTGGCATTCGTTGTACGGGCGGGAGCTAGTAGTGCCGAAAGAAAGGGGTGGGGTACCGATAGCAAGGCAAAGTAGAAAGTACGTCTCACCTGGATTATTTAACGATAAATTAGTGAACGAGTGTCGTGCGTTATCTTTCGCAATTCTCCATATTTTTTCATCACCTCCACGTATTATCTACACGCTACAAGCCCGATGCCGATAAAAGCGATAATGCATTATATCGTGTATCTGACAGATTTACATCGCTGCGTCACCATGCACCCGCATTTTATGGTAATGTGAAGTGGGTGGTAAGTAGCTGTCGCAGTATCACGCGCGTATTCTTGGCATCTGCTATTTCTAGGGACTTTCTATCGTACGATAGGTAAGATGAACGAGCTTCCGTCAAATTCTTCCTCTTCAACTACTGTCGCACAGGCGACACGCTCGATATACCTACGTGTTTAGCTATGCACACGTGTATTGCACCGAGCATTGATTTCTATTGGGAAAAACTACTGATTGGGAGACAAAAGAGAGACGCAAGGGGGAGGTTTTCGTTCCATACATCGCATAGCGAAAAGATAGAAGACACTGTAAATAGTTTCACTGAAATTTTGAGAGTGTTGGGTGATGGGCTACAAGGAAAAGTGGTAGAGGATGACTCTAGCCAGACAGTAGATACAGACGTCTGAATAAGGAGAAACGTCTGAATGCGTCTTAGAGAAAGGAGAATAGAAAGCAACATGAACTGGCAGTGGATGGTGATCGAGGCGGGGAACATCCTTCTTCTAGTTGGAACCCGGAACGCCTGAGAAGAAATCAGGAGACGCAGGTTGAATAAGGATGGGAGGGAGAATGACGAAGAGAAACGACGAGTGGTCGGGATCACGAAGCGAGGGGTAGAGGACAAGGGCGTACAGTGGTTGCGATATAGAATCGGTCGCCTAAAGGGAGGTTGGTAGGCCAAAACGGGCAGAATTCTGGAGGCGCGCGCGCGCGCTCGCCACCGCGTGGATGGGGGATAACGAGGACGCGAGGAAAAGAGAGGGGAAACGCGTATCTAGTCCTAGCAGGAGTAGTAGGGGGATGGAAGGCTTGGGAGTTAGGGTGGGAGGACGACCGGGTTGAGGGGTAGCGTGGTGCGGTGCTGTAGAGCACGGGAAAGGAGCAGGACGGCGAGTATTTATATAGTTCGCAGTGGAGCACGGGAAGGTGGGAACGGTGGGAACGGTAGGAACGAGGACAGCGGCAGGTGGAGGTAGGAGAAGGTAGGAAGAACTGGCGGGGGAGGAGACGCGGGAAGCGAAGTGGGGGGGCGGGCAGGCACGTTAGGGGTTAGCAGTAGGATTCTAGGGGTTGGAAGCAGCTGAGAGCAGTACGCGAGTAGGTCATACAACAGAGAAGAGCGGTAGTTCGCGATTGTGCAACGGTTCGTCCGTTCAGGTGGGACGGAACGTGCGATACTCGTTCGGCCATCGCTACACCTTCTCTCTTCGCATCATCGATCCAGAATTTCTCGGCCGATCTTATTTGCCGTTCTTCGTCAGTATTCGCCGACCGGCGCCGTCATTCCCGTTGTCGTTGTCATTAATCATCGCTGTTCCCGTTTGTCGTTGCCGTTTGTTGTTGCCGTTCGCTGTTGCCGTTACCGTTGCCGTTGCCGTTGTCGTTACCGTTGTCCCCCTGCGAAGGACACCGTCGGCGATCAAGAAACATGGATGCTCACGTGGAAGATGAACGGCTGGACGTTATTATCGTGTAATTAATGGCCGCCGCGGTGGATTATTGGCCCGGGATCGTGAGCTACAACAAGTAAACGTTCATTGATTTCCCCAGGAGGCCAGCAATCCGAGCACTCTGAAACCGTTCTTCCGCGGCCCGATACAGTGGTTGGTGTCGGTAAGCCCCGGATCACTTACCTTTTCGATGGGATTTCTCTCCGGCGATCCAGCACACGAAGGATCCTTTCTTCCTTCCGCCATCTCTAGCACGTCGGACACGGGGGAACGTTGTATCGCGGCTGTAATACCTATCGCTCGTCTTCGATCGTTTAATCCTCTCGCGACGGAATCGAAGCGATCGTTCAAGGACTAATGAATCAAGACGAGAACGGGCCGAAGGAAAAGGAGAAAAGGGATACCCGATACGCTTAACGTTCCTTCCAATGAGTTTTTTCCAAGACACCCAACACGGGGAAGACTCTTGACGTTTAAAAACACTTTCCACTTCACGGACTTAACGGAACGAGGGAGACAGAGCGAGTGAGCGAGCGAGCGCGCGCGCGCGCCTGAGAGAGAGAGAGAGAGAGAGAGAGAGAAGCTTGAGCGGATAAAATTGATCGCATCATCGTTCAGCTTACCCTGTAAGACCGTTATTGAAAGGCAAACTTATTGTTATCGTTGATTGTTATTTGTTGTTCGTTTGTAAATCTAGTTGTTGGTTGTTGCCATTCGACGAATACTACGGTGCTTAGTTATACTTGGACGTTGGACAGAAACGAAAGGACAATTACGTCGATCTGTTTCTATATTAATGTACAGTTGTCGTGGAAAGAGTAATCTCAGATTGTCTTTCCATGGGAAACGTTGGGCCACGTTAACAACTGTCGTTGGATAATTCGAGCGGTCTAAATCGATCGAAAGTAAAAAATTCCTCGTCGTGATACTTGCCTTTTATTTTCTGACGGCGCGAATTCGTCTGCCGTTGTTGAATAATCGAGTGTCCGTCTCTCTCTTTGAAGAAGAAGAAGAAGACGAGGAATCAGAAGAGAGAGAGGGGAAGAAGTGGAGAAGATAAATGTAAAGGAAAAGCCAAGATAATCGAAAGGCAGGATTTCTTACCGGAACAGGAACAGAGTAAAAGAGTGAGAGAGGGTGAGAGAGTGAGAGAGTGAGAGGGCGACAGAGTGAAAGAGTGAGAGAGTGAGAGAGAGAGAGAGAGAGAGTGATAGAGTGATACACGGCGGGGGTGGTGAGAAAGAGGAAAGGAAAAGGTGGAAGTAACTATTTGCTTGGACGAGAGCAACGGATTGATCAAGTGCTTAAACGGTTGGACGCGTTGAGCGTATTCGGAATTCGATAGGAGACGATAGAACGGAATCGAGTGGCGACGATCTCGGAATAAAAGTAAAAAAAAGCTAAGAAACTCGCGAATCGGCGGAGAGAGAACGGAAGGGGAAAAGAAGTAGCGACGACGACGACGACCGAATGATGCGAAGGGGCTTGAAGTTTAGAGAGATCGAGTCAAAGGAGGAGGAAGAGGAAGCAAGCTGTTGGACGAGGAACGAGAGCGTTTCGTTGCTGGACTAGATGCTAGTTGCGGGCGAGGTTCTCGCAACTCCTAGAGGATTTCATCGTGCCGAGTATATCTCTGCGTCTACCGAGGGAGTAGATAAGATCGAGGGCCGACAATCGGAGCGGTAATTAGAATCGGGCGACAGCCGCGCCGCGCCGTTTCGATTCGGTGAATACGCATCCAAGCAGAGGAGGGTGGCTCGTCCGAATCGATCGGAAGGCAATCGAAGCCGGCGACAAGTGACAACAAACTTATCCCGTCCGTGGTCTTTCCACGGGTAAACGATCGAATATGGAAATTGCAGCCTCTGCAATGTTGGACGGCCTGAAAAATAATCGAATCAGCAAGTTGGCACTGTCGCGGTTCTTGTCGCAGAGTCTGTGAGTAAATTAACCCGGCCGTTCGTCACGAGCACGTAATCGATTCGACGCGATACGAGTAACGAGGGTTGCTCACTGCTCGGAAGCATCGGCACGTAGCGCGCACTAATTGATTGCTTGGCTTTTCCTATGCTTCCGCCGCGTAGGTAAATTAGGTATCGTCGCGTCGTCTCGCTTAGATAGTTTTTTTTTTTTTAAATACATTCAAATTAGTGCCCACCTATCATTTCGAGCTATTATTTCTCCACGGAGTTTTCCAGTAATTACGCGCAAGCGTAGAGTTTTTACCATTAACGCGACACATTAGCGGTGCATACCTATTAAAACAGGTATAATTGCCGCGCAAATCGCACGGCTACAGGCTACGTATCCCACTGCGAACTAGTATACAGGTGTATACCGAGTATGCACACCGATCGCTTCCTTCCGCTTTCTATTTTCGTTTTTCTTTCGCTTTTGCTCGCACCACAGTGCTCACACTGCCGACGAGGAAGAAAAACATGCGCGCGAGAGTTCCCTTAGCTTCTGCTTGTCCAGTCAGGGCCGTTCCTGGGTTTTGGCCGCCCAGGTGCAAAAACATTATTGCCGCCCTTATTAATTTAATATTCTTTAATTAAGAATTTGATATGCAGTTTTATATCTATATACACATGATTTTAAACAGTTATCTTGCAAAAGAGTTTCAATTAGTATTCTTATTAGTCAAAATATTACATATAATTAAATGGCTGGCGGCCGCCCCTAGGTTTGGCTGCCCAGGTGCGGGGGCACCTTCTGCACCCCCGTCAGGAACGGCCCTGTGTCCAGTAATTTGACTTTTCACTTCTCCCAACGTGCAAGCTCTCGGCGAATGCTTCTCGGCGAGACGTTAAATCGTAGGCGACGTAGGTTAAAAGAGTACGGTTTAACCAGCCTCGTATCTCCAGAAAGTGTCAACTGCTTTTTATGTGCCCTTAGCTATTCAACCGCGCATTTTCGCAACGATCACCAGCGCGTTTAGGAAGATGCGCGAGCATAGAAATAGGGGAAGTGGGGAAATCGGACGAAAGGTCCGAATGAGAGAGCGTGGCGAGGAGAGGAGAGAAGACGACGGAGATTTCTCGGCCTGTAGAGTCCTTCGAGCTGCTTCTTTACATATCTAGGTATATGTAAACGTTGCAAAAATACTGTTGAAAGCGAGAGCAGAGTTTATGCATCCTTGGGCTTTACAATCGCGATTAGAAAAAAAAAAACGAAGCTGCGACTGTACGAAAGGGAGGAAGTAAATATAGAAACGTGTTGCATTCCGATTCTAATCCGACCTGTCTTTCCGACTGATTGTCAGAGAAAAAGCCGATAAAAATGGGCAACATTGTAGCATGCCTGGTTCAATGTTTGCTCGCAATTTCCTTCTCGAGGTTGATCCTCGAGTTTCCACAGCAAGTCGACCGTATTAGAGTGTTAGAGTAGGTAAGCTATGTAGTAATGCGGGAATCGACTATGTAGCGTTGCTTCCATCTACTTTTGTGCCACCGATCCTCACGTTCGTCACGTCTACCGTGGATTAGAAGATTCATATGTGCGCACAGGTACACGTAAATAAGGGAGAAAGTTTTAAGCGAGGGGGTTGGCAAAATGTTGCCAAGCAACGATCCCTCCGATACTCGCGTCGCGTCGTCCTAACTACATATTCGTTTGATCCACCATTTTCGCCAAGGTTCTTCTTTCATTTCGCATACGTACGTATGCATAATACATGTAGGTACTTAAGCATACACTCCGGCTGCGCAGCACAAACAGCCGTCGTCTTACAACTGCTACACCATTAATCGATGCTCCAACTATTCGCAGCGGCGGAGCTTCCAACCGAAACACTTACGCGTACCGTGTTCCACCCTCGAACCTTTTTCATTCCGTTATTAGATGGCACGACGATGCGCTTACTCGCGGTATGCCTGCAACCCCCATTTTTTTTCTTTCTCTCAGTCGCTTTTATTTCTTATCAGGGTTTTTCCATACGACCACGAAGGTGCGCGTAATTGAAAGGACACCGATGCTGGCCCAGTTTCTACCGCGGCCGCGGCCACCTCCGCCCCCGCCTCGGGCTTTTTCGGATAAAAGAGAAACGGGAACAACCTCTGGCCGGGTCCGTCATTTCAGATTCCGTTCGTAGATCCGCGACCTCGCCGATTCGTGATTTCCCTCGCTCCCCGTCGTCTCTGTGTCTCTCAGCTTCCGACGCTTCGGCTTTCGAATCACCTCGATCGATACAGCTTGTCCGATTTACGATCAAACAGCGCTAGCCCTTCGCCGAACGCGGCATCTTGCGCAGCATGGCGAACCGTAACATCGGTTATCGATCGTCCGGACGAGCATCGATATGAAATCTAATACCCCTTGGATAAAGAGCTCGCGGCTCAACGGGGTAGTACTCGATTCCCGGAGAAAGGCACAGCTTTCGTGGAAAGTGCTGGTGATTCGAACATGGTAGCGAAGGGGGCGAGCGGGAATACTAGAGTTGAGGGGGCAAGAGGAAAGCGGTGGAGGTGGAGGGTGGCGATAGAGGTGGAATGGTAGCGATGGAGGTGGAGGGTAGCGGTTGTGGCGGCCGCGGCCGCGTTACTGGCGGTGGTGGTGGTAGTGGTTGAGGTAGAAAGTAAGGGAAAGAAGACTATGTGATGGAAAGGGAGCGAGGAGCAGGAGGAGTGGAGGTCTGATAAAGAGATGAAGAAGCGACAAAGTCCGGAGAGCGTAGAGTAGACTGGACAGTAGAGGTGAGCTGAGGTGAGATGAGATGTGATGAGATGAGGTGAGGAGAGAGGGGCGAGTAGAGTAGAGCGGAGGAGGGGGTCGGCAAGGAGGGGAGAAGAGGGGAGAGTCGGTCGGAGGGATGAGGAGAGGAAAGAGCGAGACGGGAAGGACTGGGGAGGGGGCGTTGGATCCCCGTGCGTAGGAGAGACTGGCCATGGGGCCGGGAGCTCCTTCAGCGAGTATCGAGGTGGCGCCAATGTATCGAAAGCTCGAAAGCATCGATGCGTGTGTAACTCGGACTTTTTCACGGCAGTGAAAGTTCAGTCGGTGGTACGACGCGGTTGCGGTGAGAAGGAGGCGAGCTGGCGCATTCTTGGCGAACAGTTGCAGCCGAACGCAACAGGACGCGGTGCGTCTCGACCTCGCTCGTTTCCATTCGAGCCGCTATATAGCGTCTGATTACACGTACCTACGTTATATACTTAACTTTCATTGATCGCGCTTTCCTCTCACATTGGAGTTTGTCGCCCAAGGAACTCGGTTCTCCCTGTCCCTCAGAACCCCATCAGTCCTTCATGTCCCGCGAACACCGGCCAGCTATCCGCCGCAATCAAATTTCTCACGGGAGCAACGCTCGTCGATTACGGGGGGAAGTGCGACGGAACGTTCTCGTGATCGTTCAGCTTCTCTGTACAACTTCGATGCAACTATACTCGAGTAGTTGTAAGCAATACATGAATAGTAGTCGCGTATCGGTGGACAGTATGGAAAATGTTAGACACGAGTATCGTAAGATTGTGGAAGACGTGGAACCGGATGGGAGGAGGAAACCGACAAGTGTCGCATGTCGCGTGGCGATCGTTAACGTTTAATCGTGATCCTACGCCTACGCCTACGCCTACGCTAAGCATTCTTCGAATGCGTGGACCGTGTAACAAGTGGCTGGGACACCTAGACTCGTCGTGATCGATCGATTACTTTCATTTCACGTCCTGCGGATGATGTCAATTTTTTGCCGCGTTGCACAGTGCATACTCGAAAGTGATACATGGGTACATAGCTCGATTCACACACACGCGCTGTGTACGTGAGTATGTACGGGCAAGCTTCCGTCGATACTTCAATATGAGCCGAAATCTTTGAATCTCTGAAATCTCAGCTTAGCTCTTCTCAAGCGTTCCAAGCATATCTTCATAGGTCTGTTAAATTCTTCAACGCGCATTTCTTTACATCGCTTCGATTTGTTTACACGGCCCAGTCTTCTAATTTCACTGCTACAAATACACGTCACTTTACCCGGCCTAGTTTCTTACGTTCAATTTGGTTAACTTATATCTTCTGCACCTTCTTTCTCTTCCTAACGAAGTCATTCCTTTCGCCGATTCAAGAGAATCTTGCTATATTCAGAGAACGTAAATGAATCTCACCAAACGATAAGTAGTACATACCTATAATTTCTGCGCCATGTCTCGCGAATTTCTCGCAACTATCACTATTCGTAAGGTTCATATAATCGAGTCGCCAGTGCGGGGACACCGGTATTTCAGCAGAGAAATTTACACGATTGTTGTTGCAAGTACTTATCATTCGAAACCGACATACAGTGGCTACTTGAATTTCAGATAAACGGTTTCCAATCGCGATTCCGATGCGTTTCGACACATTGACAGCGTCCGTGCATCAGACAAACGCCAACGAGGGGTAAACGCATGCAAACGAAACTCGCGTTTTTTTTTTTCGCGACAGAGTGAGTAAAGAACGAGACGTTTTTCTGCTTCTCATTGAATATACATTATAGGTATGACGCGGGAATATTGGCTAGGAACCTGTTGCTTGAATGTACTTCGCCATTGACCGAGCCCAGCCACGGCCAGGAACCCTCATACCTTTCCGCTGTGCGCGTGCGTCCCGATCGATCGTCTAAACGTTGATTTCATTTCCTGCGGAAAAACTCTGCCTCCTCGCTATGGCGAAACCACGATCGAAGGCAACCCTTTCGAAGCGAATCGGCCTGCCCGTCGTTTCGTCAGCTTATTTGTCCTCCGAATGTCGGCTAAAAAAATATATTTCATCTTCGTCGGATGTTTCTGTCGTGGAGAAGTAGGTGGCGAAAGGCGAGCGGGGTAGCGCGGGGGTGGCGCGGGGTAGCGCGGGGGTTGGAGCAGGCATACGTCAATAACGTCGACAACAATACATCGTTAGGCTAAAAAAAGAATGTGTTTGGAGTTTTCGAAAGTATCGGAGAAAAGTCAGAGTGTCCCGTGTAGCTATGATAATCTGCGCGCGCCGTGTTTATCGACCTTCGCGAACTCGGTTGCCACGTGCGTGACCCAGCAGTCAGCACGTCCCCGGCCATGTTCGGGATGCATGTCGTTGATAATATTATCGACTTTATCTCGGATGGCTCAGCTATAAACCGATTCATTCTTTCCGATAGTAGGTACATCGCGATCCCGCGATCTTGAACTTTGTGCAAGTTTGATTGTCGCGATAGTATTGCCATTATCGGTGATCGCGTGTAGGCAATTCTGTATTAATAACGTCGGTAAGGGTGATAGAGGTGATCAGTAGTAGTGGTAAGCGGCTAGTCAGACTAGTGACTAAAGCATGTCGGCGTCGGCGTCGGCGTCAGAGTCAGAGCCGCGGTCCGGGGTAATGGCGGCGGTGGCAGTGGCGGTGGCTGTAGTACTAGCGAACGTAGCCAAGATCGATCCAATAACCCCCTTCCTTCGACCAACTGACCAACCAAATGTCCGTCTAATGAAGCAAGCAAATTCCTTCCGTCCAAACCGATTTAGAGTCCGAACGCGCGCGATCTTCCGTGTCTATTGTACGCCTGCCCTTCTGTTTGCTTAGTCGCTGCCCGTTATTTTCGCTACCCACGTCTCATCAACGAAACCCGAGAACATGCGAGCTTTCGCGCGGTATAGAATACATTCGTCTGCCTGGCGTCGGCGTCGTTGGGAGCACAGTTGCTCGGGGAACAACGGTTGAACACACTTCTCGAGATGGCGTCGCGATGCAATGCGACGGGGACGCGACGCGACGCGATTATTATCACGCGCGGGACATCGAGAATTTCGATTTTCACCGCCGGCTTTCCATCTGCACCGCGACAGGTTCCAAATGTTTCGCACCGATCGGTTAGAATCCCTCGAAAGTCTACCAAGCGACCGGGCTCGAAAGTCCTCGCGCGTTGCGTAGGCATGGCGTAAGTCGGAAGTACGACAGAGCCAAGCGTCAGGGTTCGGATCCAATCCACTTCCACGCTAGTAGGATTCGCTCGAGTCGTGTTCAGGCAACGAACGCGACTTGGAGTAAACAAGCAACGAGAGACGGGATACTCGGCGAGTCTTGAAAACGAGTGAGACGCGTGGGACCTAAACGTATAATAGTTATTTGGGTGCGAGGCGACCGTTTCCTGTTTCGATTCGTCCGAGCAGATCGAAGTTTCATGACGGGAATGTGTGTGGATTTTCGTGGTAGTCGTGACTAAAGACAGTTTTTCTCGGAACAATAAAACCATGTGGGCTGCTGTCTCGAGGTCTTTGGAAATACTGGTTGCCTTCTTCGAATATTACACGACCAGGTAAGAAGTGTGTGTCAAGCAGGTATCGCTTTACTACAGTCCCGCCAAAACAGTCTACCTTCTAACTATCAATTGCAACTGACCAAGCATCTGTGAATGACAACTACTCGCGCTGCCGGTGCATTCTCTCTGCTTCGCTTTCTCTCTCTGCTATCAACACTTTCTCAGTCTTCTATGGTTCTCTATGCAATTCTCTTCTCTTGTCTTCTCTTCGCGTCTACCGTCTCTTCACTACCACTCTTCTCTTCTCTTCTCTTCGCGTCTCTTCTCTTCTCTTCCACTCTTCTCTTCTCTTCTCTTCTGTTCTCTCTTCTCTTCTCTTTTCTCTTCTCTCTTCTCTTCCCCTCTCTTCCCCTCTTCCCTTTTTTCTCTTCTTTTCTCCTCTCTTCTCTTCTCTTCTCTTCTCTTCTATTCTCTTCTCTTCCCTTCTTTTCTCTTCTCTTTCCCTCTCTTCTCTTCTCTTCCGCTCTCTTCTCTTCTCTTCTCTTCCCCTCCCTTCTCTTATCTTCTTTTCCCCTCTCTTCTCTTCTCTTCCGCTCTCTTCTTTTCTCTTCTCTTTCCCTCTCTTCTCTTCTCTTCTCTTCTCTTCCCCTCCCTTCTCTTATCTTCTTTTCCCCTCTCTTCTCTTCTCTTCCGCTCTCTTCTTTTCTCTTCTCTTTCCCTCTCTTCTCTTCCCTTCCGCTCTCTTCTCTTCTCTTCTCTTCCCCTCCCTTCTCTTATCTTCTTTTCCCCTCTCTTCTCTTCTCTTCCGCTCTCTTCTTTTCTCTTCTCTTCCCTTCCCTTATCTTCTTTTCCCCTATCTTCTCTTCTCTTCCCCTCTCACCCCTTGCTTCTCTTCTTTTGTCTTCTCTCGTCTTCTCTTCTCTTGTCTTCTCTCGTCTTCTCTTGTCTTCTTTTGTCTTCTCTCGTCTTCTCTTCTTTTGCCTTCTCTCGTCTTCTCTTCTCTTCTGGACGTTCATTCAGTATTGACTTTCAAATTTTCACGCAATCTCGCGTCCAAAGAGAGCGTCGGAAAATATTCGACTCGAGCAACGATTCTTCTTTCGACTAAGTGGGCGAACGTACCACGAAAGGTTAAGGTTGCGACACTCGCAAGTTCACTGACGAAACTACTTGGAATCTGCGGTTGGGACGAGTTCATTTATTTCATTCTAGTGTTTTTTTTTTGTTTTTGGTGTCGAGTTGGGAATACCCGAGACTCATTAACTCCTGTTTTATTTTTTTTTTTGTTTCATGCCTCCTTTCGGCGTTACGGTTGGAATCTAGGGCGCAACTGGAGTAAGTATACAACGAGTTGGTGAATAACAAGACAATTTTAATCGATACTTAACTTTTCTCGTACTGCTTCACTTGACTCTTCTATCTTCTCTTTCAATTTTCCTTCCTAATGGAAAAAAATTTCGTTCCCGGATGGGCGCTGCTTTACTCGAGTAAGTAATTCTATTCGATCTGTTATATTCTCGATATTCTGTCTGTTCATCTACATAATTCCGACTCCTCGAACCCGTTGTTGCTTTTAAAACATTACCACCACCCTGTCTCTTTATGGACGCGTGCGCTATCGTACATCAACTCTGTACATAACTGGCGGGCAATCTTTGCATCTTGTAGGAAGCACGTGTCTTTGTCCGCTTTTCGCTTTAAACTTAATTCACCTTGCAATTAGCTTATATCTCTTTGCCAAGCTACTTAAGCAGGGAAGAGCAGAAAATTCTCTCTCTAATAACAAATCGATAAGATATAAGATACATATTCGGTATCGTGGAAAGGTCCTTTGATGCGTATCTACAAGTCTACTCTGTTCAGCCTAAGCGGGTAGAATGTATAGATGGTGGCTCAATAGAATATAGAATATAGAATATAGAATGTAGAATATAGATTATAGAATATAAAATATAGGATATAGAATATAAAATATAGAATATAGAATATAAAGTGACCAGGAACGAGAGTTTCATTTACTATATTCTACGTATGTATTTAGCTTAGGTGGCATCCAAAAGTTGTTGTTTCTCGTAGTTGATAAAGTTGTTTCGGCGGCCGTTCAAGTCGACGTACTTACACGTGTAGTCGTTGTGAGTGCGCTGCCCTTAATTTCGATGGCGCGACGCAGTGGCCAATGTTGTTGATACGGCACCATAGATCCAGTCCAATTTATAGAGAATGTAGATTGTAGACTATTGTACCGCTAAAATCTGGCGTTACAGGAGGAACACGCGAGGAACTGTGGCGTTGTAAAATTCTGAATACATGTCAGATAGCATAACGCATACGTACTTGGCGAGACTCGGACGACGACTTGGACGCAGTCGGCCAAGAACGAAGGGCCGGTGGTTGGGTGATTGATAGTCCAGTGAAATTAGGATCAGTCTTCGGAATAAATCCCAGCAAGCTAAATCTTTGAGTCTAAGGTTCCAGATTATCACCACCATACCGCCGATCCCATAAACCGAGCAATGGAGGAGCCAAATCAGTGCCTTGCCGACATTGACCTGTTTTCTGTATCGCTTGATTCTTTCAGGAATCAATTATGTAGCCGACTTTCGGTATAATTTCTTAGGTACCTGCGTAGTCGCGAAATATGTTGAAGCATGCAGACTGTTTTATTTCTTTTGTATTACTTGTTATTTTTTTTTTGTATTCTACAGGGTTTCCCGTTGATAATAATAATAATAATATTGGTATGGGCTTTTATTTTGTCGTTTTTTTTTTAATTCCCGAGTTCAGGATCTTCCCTTGTCAAAAACATGAGGATTGAAACTTGATAACCCGACATACACGAAAATGATTACTCCTACAAAAAGAACTCATAGCACCTTTTTTGTAGAGAATTGCCTAAGCTATATATTTCATAATAACTATTTTTCTTGTAGAACTGCTAGATAACGAGTTGTTCGCGAAAAGCTGTTTTCATTTTTCCTAACCCTCAGTAAAATTTCTGACGGTAGATGTTTTGATCGATGGGGACTTTTGACATATTGTTTAAAACGGCCAAATAAAGGCCCATAGCAAAATTTAGCCTGGTGGGAATTATTCCGTAGATTGGGCAGCTTCACGTCTTATTTCACTGGACTGTGAGGAGAAGTGAATTTTCTACCGGACGTTGGAAGAATAATGATCCGGTGGTGTTTTAGAACAACTGGCAGTCCGGCGAACAAATCGGCGGCGTCTACGGTTGGAAGCGGTGGAGTGGGATCTAGCGGGAGCGGCGGCAGCAATGTTGGCGGTGCCGGCGCAGGTGGAATCGGCGGCGCGGGCATTGGAGGGATCGGTGGGTCGTCGGGCGCGACCGCTGGCAGCTCCGGCGGCGCTGGATCGGGTGGTGGATCTGTTTCCGGGTCTGGATCGGGATCCGGGTCCGGATCCGCACCAGGCATTGGAAATGCGAATGCCGGGGCGAGCGGCGTTGGAGCTGGAGCTACCACAATTTCCGGTGGCGGTGCTGGCGTTCTCGGTGGTGCCGGAGAGCCTCGTACACCAACCGCGGGAGCGCAGAACAAACAGCTGCAGAACGTCAAAGGGGATCATCCTTCGGTACGTTTATTTCCCCGCCCTTTAATATTACCCAGTTAGTAGCTACATATTTCGAAAGAATAAAGTATAACATCTATTTAACTACCGTCTGGATCTTCTTTCTTTCAGAAAGCCTTCCTGCAAAGCAGATCCATGTCTTTGGTCGACATGTACATCGACAATTCGGAACCCAGCGAAAACGTTGGACAAATTCACTTCAGCCTGGAGTACGACTTTCAGAATACTACGCTTATCCTTCGTATCATACAGGTTAGGGAAACGTTCACTCCGGAAACCACGAAAAGTTTCTGTCGCCTTCCGACGCTTACACTTTGGCTTTTTGTCTCCGTTTCGATTATGGAATTCGGAGAAATTGTCTCCATTGGGACTTATTGTTTTAAAACCAGTTCTTCCATAGCGTGTGAACGATCGCGTTCGATTTGGTCAATATAGTTGAAAGTGGACAAATTTTTTTCGATTCAAAGGGCCGGAAAATATGGGAAAGGGAAAGAAAGGAGATGAGAGGAGAAAGAAGGAAAGGAAACGGAATGCTAAAGGAAAGAATACGAAGATGTTTTGCGTAGCGTCAAGAACAGAAACGAGAGGAAGTTGCCGCGAGGAGAGAGGCGACACGCGTAAAGATCCACGATTGATTTCAGGGTAAGGAGTTACCGGCGAAAGATCTGTCTGGGACGTCTGATCCGTACGTTCGCGTGACCCTTCTGCCGGATAAAAAGCATCGACTCGAGACGAAAATAAAGAGGCGCACGCTTAATCCACGATGGAACGAGACGTTCTACTTCGAAGGTAAGCGAACGAGACGCGTCGCTTTAGGGGCGGAATGTTGCCCAATGCGGATCACACTGTCTCACCAGCTCGCCCGTACCCTTAGGGTTCCCGATTCAAAAGTTGCAGAGCAGGGTGTTGCACTTGCACGTGTTCGACTACGATCGATTCTCCAGAGACGATTCCATCGGGGAGATGTTTCTGCCGCTCTGTCAGGTAATTTCCGTAATTCCTACCCCCATTTAATCCGGCGTTGCAGAGATCGCACGGTGAGCGCGGGGTTCATTGGTCGAGATCACTGCCGTAGGTGGATTTCTCGGAGAAACCATCGTTTTGGAAAGCTCTGAAGCCTCCAGCAAAGGACAAATGCGGAGAGCTGTTGTGCTCGTTGTGCTACCATCCGAGCAATTCCGTGCTGACTTTAACGCTGTTGAAAGCGAGAAACCTCAAGGCGAAGGACATCAACGGCAAGTCAGGTGAGCTGGACGAATATACCTACGCACTTGGTTTCTTCGATCACGCGAATCGTGGACATAAGTACACTAAGGTGGTCCTTATATGTACACTAGGCGGCAAAATCGGCTTCCCTCCGGAAATTTGGCAACGTTGCATGTCACTAGAATTACTGAGTTATGCCTAGTGACATGCAACGTTGCCAAATTTCCGAAGGGAAGCCGATTTTGGCCCTTAGTGTATGGTAAAAAATCAATTTTTTTTTAAATTTTCTTCTGACTCTCTCAGAAGCTTCCAAATAGTTCAAAAGAATTTCTAAAATTTTGTTAAAGTATATTAGGAATTAAAGGTCGCTCAGTGGCATTGAAAATGTACATGCGAAATATAAAGTCGTTGAGCGACCTTTATATATCAAATATACAAATAAAAAACACGAAGATATTTTTTTTGGCAAATAGAAGATTTTAAGAGGGTCAGGCAATACAAATTTCAAAGTTGAAAAAGAAGGACCACCCTAAAGTACACGTGGACCTACCTATGTACATACTTGGTTTTTTCTCGACGGACGCGTTTAGATCCTTACGTAAAGGTGTGGCTGCAATTCGGCGACAAAAGGATCGAGAAACGAAAGACACCAATATTTAAGTGCACTCTGAATCCAGTGTTCAACGAAGCGTTCTCCTTCAATGTACCGTGGGAGAAGATTCGGGAGTGCTCGTTGGACGTAATGGTAATGGACTTTGATAATATTGGCCGAAACGAGCTGATCGGGCGGATTCAATTAGCAGGTAAGCTGAATGTGAACATTATCTACGATCGGCTGCTTCTCTCCAAATACTCTAGTTACTGTTGCGACGAAAGAAACAGAATCGATAGATTTGGGGACCCATTGTGTTTCAGGGAAAAATGGTAGCGGGGCGAGCGAAACGAAACACTGGCAGGACATGATCACGAAGCCACGACAGACGATTGTTCAGTGGCACCGACTTAAGCCAGAGTAAACGCGTTCGAATACGCGTAACGTTCGTAATTCGTGGGAACATCGGAAATCCTCGATCTACACCAGATCAGCAGCTCTCGGACTTTGAAAGCTTCTCCTTTATGGTACTCGGTGTTTCCCGACAACGCCAAACCGATCGAAACTACTGGCTCCCGCTCCCGCTATCGCTCCCGCTCCTCCTCCTTCTCCCGCTCCCGCTCCTCCTCCCGCTCCCGCTCCTCCTCCTTCTCCCGCTCCCGCTCCTCCTCCTTCTCCCTCTCCCACTCCCGCTCCCGCTTGGTAGCCCAGAAATGGCCAAAAGCGGCGACTGAAAATCTTTTCCTCATTCTTGCTCTGTTCTCTGGTTAGCCCCGTGTGCAGAACAGGGGAATCGAATAGCCGCGGCGAGCGAGGTTCTCTGGTTTACCAGTAACACGACCAATCTCGAATCTCGAATGATGCGCGCGAAGAGTTGCGCGACTCGACTTCGAATTCGAGATGAATTTCCATTTCCCGCGACGACATTTCCCTCGTGTTACGGCCAACAGACGCATCCCTCGGCTCGCCCATCGACACTTGCTGTTTCTCTCCATTCCTTTTCTCCCCCTTGTTTCTCGTGTACGGCGACGACACTCGGTGAACGTATCGCAGTTTCACCCTTCACACGAAAGCTAACGAGCCGATTTTCACGCGAGATCGCGTGCCGACTGCGCGTACATATACGTATACATACAGTATGTATCTACTTTGAGCGGCCAAGACGCTCGAAGATACGACCGATCGATATTATTTTCACGATTTTATTCACATTTACATACATCGAATGTTATTTTTATGACTGTTTTGCACGCGTAAGTACCTAGTACGTACCGAGTACGTAATACCGTTGCTTCGAATATTGAATGGACAACGGCGCGGCGATTTAGCGTTTCCTATGCCTCGTGAATCCGGTGTCTTTCGATTCCTGTGTGCCACTAGAAACGAACGTGTTACAATTTTTTACCCAACAATCGGATTACCTACGGTGTGAAACGTTGGTCGAGCACCAACGCTGGGTACGAACCGAAACGGCCAACATTTCTAAAAGAAACCTGGGCTCGACGATTCTGCCTTAGGTAGGTATATCCTTTTTATCGCGATTCCATGTCGCCGATATTGATCGACCTCCCTACTCCGTACCCTACGTTTCCCTTCTCTCTCTTTCTGATTCGTTGTCGAAAAATTTCAACACTGACACGTACCCGCGACGTACGAAATACTCCCTTAAATCCCCCCCCCCCCTCCGTATGCATCGATATCGATTCGTTTCTATCTCTATGTGCTAGCATCGTGTTGCTATTAACATTAACGAGCAATTGGAACAGGACACCGGGATGTTAACGTTGAATTCTTACTACGTAGTAGGGCACGATAAAGCAGCAGATATTTTTGACGGAACTTTTGTATCGACAAAGTCGGAGATTTTTTGGAAACAATGAAAATTGTGATCGGTGTTATACCTTGAATTAATCTTAAGCGTTATCCACATCTACTAGTTTGCTGTTGTTGACGATAACGTAGAACGATCCCCCAGAGAGATCGAATTCAGCCGTGGATTTGCAGATTTTGCGTACATGCAACAACATACATATGTAGGTATATGGGTATGTATGTACATACTTACATATGTATATTCGCGCTCGACACATGTATGAGTGAGCGTGTGCCTGTAGGTTTCAAACGACGCGTGGTGACGACAGAAACAGCGGCGAGAACGAATAGCGTGCGCAATCACGAGGGTCGAACACACACGTAGCTTTAGATTTACGCGCGTATGTAGATCGTTCGCGTTCGCTAATCGTAAGACGTTAGCGCGACACAGCGCAGCCGACGAATATTTTTACATTCAACGAATAACGAATTTCGCGTAAACGCGGCACCGTCTCGCCTGTACGGGGAGGCTACGGAATCGTAAGGATATTGACCGCGTCGCGAGTCGGGCCGATTCGAAACTCGGCAGCCTCTTCGGACTAGGGCGTGCGCGCGAAACTCATCCAAAACTCACCGTCAGATCATACAAAATAACGTACGCGTGCGTACAGACGCGTACGGGAACACTTGTTTACGTTACACCACACGCGGGGCGTACACTGTACAGTGTACACCTCCGCGTACGTACGGCTACGCAACATTCGGGCGTGTACACGTAAAGTAAATCGACTAGCACAAAAACAATTAGACTAACGTTTGTATGTTGTGTAGATAGCCAGTATGTACAATGTACCCTATATTATACCGTTGCACGGGAAATGCGAAGTGCGACACCCGGTACATTTGGTGCGAACTCGTTGAAACAAAAATGGGACGCGTTAAAACGATGCTGCTCGACCCGAGTCTTTATTATGTGTATAGAGTTGCCGTCTCATTCGGCTAACCAGATCCGTACCACTTAATGGTCACGTGAGCGCGGTTCGTTCGCGCGTCGATCATCTGTATTGATCTGTAAACTCCTTCGTCTGATCAAGTGCCAAATGTGAACGCGGGCGACAAATTCCGATCAGATGCAAAGTGAAAAGAGATTAGAGACGAGACAGGACGAGAGACCCGGACGAGACCGGGAGAGAAGGCTTTCGTTTCTGTGAACGCGTGATTCTCCGTTTCCTTCACTTGCACCGTGCCCGATGCTATAGCAGGACTAGCACTGGTGACAGATAACGCGACGGAGTGGAGGCAAAGTGGCTTTCAACATAGACGACAAGTAGATACAGCTGAAACATTTACGCTGACCGACGACGATCGACACGGATCTGGCCGAATACGGGCGAGTAGCCTCGACAGAACCTTTAGATATACATTGTGTAGATATCGCCGTGAACCACCGTAGACACATCCTAGATGTGGACGATCGGCCGGAAACATGTTGCTCTATATATGTGTAATTATTCCGTACTATGCATATCTGACGATGATGATGATGAAGACGATGATGATGATGATGATGACGATGACTATGATGACGACGATGACAACGATGATAGTTGAAGGTGAAAGACCGGTTGATCGAGCAACCAATTACAAATGTTTGTGGTTTTAACGCGTTCCCTCGCGAATATTGGAACGCGCGTTAATTCTAAAGATTTTTAGAGTCAAACGAATGGTCACGATAGGTAGGGTATACAGCTAAATATGCGTTAGTTCGAACTGGATGCGAATTGGGCCTTATACCATGGATTACCTCAGACGTAAGCAGCTTACGAGTCGAGTTGGAGTTGGAGTTTAACGATACAGATAAGCGAGCGTTGATAGGATTTTAATACGCGTGAATAACACTACGATGTTTACAAGGTTAAGAAATCCGAGCTGGCGGCTCATTCTCAGATGCTAGTCAGAACCGCGCATCGCTAGTACTATTGTACGCGGCTTCGCAGACATCCTTCGTTCTCTCAGCCTCCATCGTCTTTCGGACTGGCAGAAAACGGCTAGAAAAAGTTGTTTGTTAGCGGAGGTAGAGGGCGAGAGAACGGAGGATAAAGGGGGAGCTTGGATCGTCATGGTTAGAGCGCGGGACTGTCTGGAAATTGTTGAAAGTGTGAAACTCAGAAAATAGAAAGTAAGGGCGAAGAAAGTTCGGGGCAGTTTTGAAAGACGTGTTAAACTGTCGAGACTAGACTGTGAAGAGGAAGACGAGCTAAGGCGACGAAGACGACGACGGGGAATATAGGAATATACGTAGTTAGAGAATGTAGCGGATACAAAGTGATGCGGCCTCCGCTTCCTGGATACGCGACAGAGCCACTTACATAAAAGATTTGCTCGAGGATGCAAGGCGAAGTGATAGAATTTGTCCGAGATACATACGTGGTTCGCGGGCGAAACGTTCGTACACGTCACGTGGTACGGGAAAGAATAGAGACGGAGTGTGCTGTAAACGGCTGGGGAACGGGAAACGGGAAGATATTGCAGTGGGATGAAGTTCTACGATCGATCGTTCGGCTGTATTAGAGTTTTAGACTAAAGTCGAGGCTGCCCTGACGCGTGTCCAGTTTCCGCAGCGCGCAACACTGTATATTTTTTAGCTTCGTATTACATACGTACGCGCGCGTTAGAGATCGATCGTATCGAGTGGGCAGTTTAAAACAACTACACAACTAGAGACCATGTACACGTGGATGTTTTCTGACAACCTGAGAAAGAAGGAACGCGGGCAAAGCGTGATATAATAATATTCAGAGGGACGCCGGCGTGCTTCCGACAAGTTGGCGACGAGATATCCCCGCGCGTCAGCTCATCTCGCCCGTATATACTAGGTACGGCTTTCACGCCGTATCGTTTCCGTGTCGTAGCACTATTTACCTACTATTTACCCCTCCGCCTCCGTCATCGCAGAATCAAACCGCAACACCCGAACCAGACCAGTCCTTTCGAACCTCGCACACTCCACTCCCGTTCCGAGTCCCGATCCCCGATCATAGAGAACAGAATTACCACTCCCGTCGAAGCGCATCAATTAACTCTTTACGCTTAGCCGTAACCACGATATCGCTGTGTGTTTCCTTCGAGCTGTCGTTTTGCGTTCAAGTTCAGATCGAACGGAGACGTTTATTATTTCCTGACTATATCGCTTGATGCTCGAGATACGTTATGTATTCGAATAAAAAGAATTTCGTTTGGAGCAACGTTCCCCGGATTGTCGTGAATCTTTTCTCCTCTGCTTACGAACGCTTGGTGATTCCGAGGCCGCGGGTCGGTCCGGTGAGAGGGGATGAAGTTCGATCAAGATGACATTTCGATGACGTTCGTGCGGTCGAGTAGCCGCGCGACAGTCGACATCACCGTGAACGGTATTTGTTTTATTAGCAGCCGGGTCTTGATGCCGGCCGTGTCCATGGCCAACTGATACAGATCGGCATAGAACTGTAACGTCAGCAAACGGGTATTTAACTATATAATTTATGTAACTATTAAGGTAACTATTAGAAGTAAGCGAAGAGGATGAAGAGAGCGCAGCGCGCTACACTTTACTGTCACCTTGGCGTCGTTCTCGTCCAGAGGTAGGTGAGAAAACTCGGGACTGATCTCGGTGCAGCGTATGCGCATAGTTTGCGAAGGTGTCACCAGCAACGTTATATTCGTACCCTGGAGAACGGAGAAGTTGTGTGGTGAAAACGGAGAGGTAAGTGTGACGGCCGGAAAAGTAAGGCATTTTTAAGAATTTTATTCGGGACTAAGTTACAGTTTTCATGGAAAATTTTTATTACCTACCTTTAGTACGTTGTCTTAAGAGACTATACAAAAAAATAAATAGAAAAACAGCCATAAATTTGAATATATTAATTAATCTTCTAGACCCCTGGTCGAATCTGTAACTATGGAACAGCTGGTCCGAAATCAAATTTTTTTTTTTTTATAAACTATATGAGTGTAGTTTCCGTTGTGCGTAAAGATTTTTTTGATTGAAAACCAACTTTTTGAAATACGCTCGAAAAACTGTCCATCTTATTCGCGGATTTTCGAAACTTTTCTTCTAAAGCGCACCATTTTTACAAAATAATTTGTTTAAGAAATCGGTAAGTACAACGGAAACTATACTCATATAGTTTATAAAAAAAAAATGAAATTTGATTTCGGACCTGCTGTTCCATAATTACAGATTCGACCAGCTCGCGTGGAGGGATCTAGAAAATTAATTAATATATTGAAATTTATTGATGTTTTTCTATTTATTTTTTTTACAAATTGTAAATTATGTCTGAAAAAAATTCTTAAAAACGGCTTACTTTTCCGGCCGTCACAGTGGTGTTCTCCCTTAAATAGCTGCATACATATGTCGATCGGTTTGACCGAGAAAACATTACCTCCTTGGCAACGCAGCCGTGCATCTCCTTCAACTGCAAGACTATCTCTCTATAGTCGCGAGTCGCGTTCCATCGAGACCAAGCAAAGGTATAGGAGGTGGACAGCAGAGCCATGCATTCCCGCAATTGTTTCGCCGCGATCGGATGCTTGATCGCCAGCCCTTTAAGATAGCTGACGGCATCTGCTTCCGGAAACAGGTCGCACCCGACCTGTTGCATTCGCTGCGAGCCGATAATAATATTTCACAAACTTTTCTATTACATATCTGCATGCATACCTCGATCAAAGTCTCCAGCTCGGTATAGTCTCCCAATATATGCTTAAGCGGCTTCGACGCACCACCCACGAGCGAATTCAGGCAGACGCGATCGTCCTGACCACGAGAAAAAGAATAACTGAACGGCCACGAAGGAGAATATGTACACTAAATACTCGTTAAGAGCCCGACGAACGGGGCTGGCGGCGGGCTCCTAACGCGACTGGACACTATTCCGCGCGGCCACTGGCGCGAGTGAGAAAACCCAATGAGCGAGCGAGAGGAAACGGGAGAGCCTCTCGCTCGTTCCCGGGTTCCCCCACTCTCGACCGAAGGACTCTAAGAAATGGTGGGGATAGTCGCCGGGCTCCTAACGCGTGGTAGAAACGGGCTCTTAACGAGGATTTACTGTATATGGGTACGCACCCTGACTATAAACTCCGCCTGAACAGTGGCCGCTGTAACGCTTAAGACAACACCGCCGTAGTCCCGACCGCTTCTCCCCGTTTCGGGCTTCAGCTCCCAGCTTTGGAACGGCAGATTCGCAAATTTATAAGCAGCCAACCCGTGAACACCCAGTCTGCCGCTCCTAAACGCGATCGTCTGTTTCTCTTCGTTGTACTTGACGTCGTGAACGTCTTTGGTCGACCAAATATTCTTCACCGGTATCCAGTGGGCGACCAACGGTGGCTCGAACCAGTAAACGGTGTCGGGCAATCTGTTACAATGGGAGAACGAGACACGGCCAAATCAGCGAAATTTACCGACTACCGAATACCTATGCTTGTTGACCAAACACCGACTTCAGGGTAATCAGAGCGAGCGCCTCCATCGCGGCCTCCAAGGCTTTCATCTCGGCCTCGATCACTTCGGGTGTTCTCTCAGAGTCCGCCGCTGGCTGCGGTGGCTCGTACGGTCTCGCGAACGGCACGAACCTCGTCTCCTTCGGTAACTCGACTGTAATTCACCTGGACTTGAATCAGCCACCCGGATAGCGGCGTCGAAGACAAAACGCTGCGCACTCACGAGTCGTCAGCCACGTCTCTTCCCCGAGATCTTTTGGCTGCGGTGGTTGATAGACGAGGTCCACGTGGAATACACCACCGAGAATCCTGTACTTGCGTAGATTCACGTCGGTCTTTTCGCATCGCGTGAACAACAGCCTTCTCACCTCTTCCCTGGTCTCGTCTGAGAGAACGGAAAGGTGATTAATCGAATATATTGGCCGCTACCACCAAATTATCCAGACCTCACCTTCCCTCTGTCGAATGATGTCGTTGGCGGTGGGTAAGTATGGCAGAAGTTGCGTGTCCGCAGGTAAAATAGACAGCAGTTGCTGTTGTTTGCCTTTGGTAGCGGACTGCGGCCTTTTCGGTTTCTTGCGACGTCTACCTCTTCTATCGGCGCTACCCGCTAACGCAGGTGGATTCACTATCCGCTCCAGTATTGCTTTCTTCTCCTCTACCCTCAACAGTCTCTCTTCAGCTTGGTCCCCCCAAATTCTAAGCTTTTCTGCGAATTCTTCTCTGGAGAAGTGGAGCAAGTCTGCGCATGGTAAGTAATGCACATTGTAGGCACATAGGCAGCAACGCAACTACGGTCGCGTGCAAATGAACGCAAGCTGGGATTAGACAACTTACCGATAGAAGGGTCCCGCGGGAGGATTAGATGGTTTGGTAGGTCGGGCATTCGGCAGGAGCCCGTCTCAACCGAGTAATGATCGTAAGCCAGCCAGAGTCCTCGAATCGCCATGCGATAGCAATCCACGTCCACGGGCATTTTGATCGTCAACTCCAACTCATGGAATTCCACCTCGATCGGCTTTCTATTCATCCAACAATAAATATAATCGGTATTGATACGCCAAAGGTAGCCGTGACATTACCGTTCCTTTTCCGTGTGCCGCTTGGCCGCGATGGGCAATGGGATCGGGGCCCAAACGCAACACACCGCTTCGTTCGCCGTGGAAACGTATGTGGCCGTTTTCGGGTCCATTCTGGTCATGTTCGCTTCAATGTCACGCAACAGCTGATAACACGCGTCGTCTATCCATCGTTGTAGCTTATACCGAAGCTTTCTCGCAATCTGCGTGCATTTAAATCGCCACGACACGAGATGACGCGTTTGCGTTTGCTTGCCGGTTGAAGCTACCGAAGTACTCACCAATTCGCATTCGCCGGCGTATCCCGCCGAGATAGTCGTGGAGAAACGAACGATCCTCTCCAGTTTGGTTAATAGCTGAAACGAATGCCGACACCACCGTTATCACCGAACATTCACATTTCTCACCGCCTATGTACGTACGGAAGTGATCGTGCGGCACTTTTCTGACATAGCGACGACGTTCGCCTCCTCGTGCTCCATGGCCCAAAGGAATAGAAAGGTGTTCATGTCGGGCAGCGATCCGGGATCCGGTAGACCGTCGCAAGTCATGTACCTGGCCCACTGAAATTCGATTGAAACAGTTACTATTTAATTTAATTTAAGGGGTTAGCTACCGTCAGGAGGTAGGAAAAGAATCGATTATTTGGGAATTTATTTCAGAAACTACATACATATTTTTACGCAATGGTTTTTGTATTCAGACGAGGGACACTTTAACAAGTTATTATATTATATTTTGGTATAAAAATATTTATTTATTGCACAATTTATAAAAAAAGTTTCCGGGAAATTAGTTGTAGTTTTACAATAACTAATTATTTTTGTACCAAAACATAATAAAAAATCCTGTTAAAGTGTCCCTCATCTGAATAAAAAAACCATTGCGTAAAAATATGCACTGAAATAAATTCCCAAAGAATCGATTCTACCCTCTGACGGTAACTAACCCCTTATTGTTAATTTAAAACCCGTCCGACGAATACCAACGTTCTCTGTCTCCTCGAGGCTTCGCGCGTTCTTCGCGTACGCTGCCCAGTGAAGGGAAAGAACACCCCGCGTCTCCTGTAGCTGCGCTTCTCGATTTCTCTGCTCCTCCCCTTCCACTTCTGCCCTGCGTTTCACGTTGTATTGCTCCAGCCGGATCTCTTGCTGCATGTCCTTTATCATCTGATCTCTGCGAAACGAAAGGATACGATATAGAAAAAATTCTGCACGTGTGATGAGAGCAGTCTCTGTTTACCTGAGGTTTATAGTTTCGACCGCATCGTCGCCGGCCGTGTCTGCATCCCTCGGTGTAACTTTCCGCCCCTTTCGGCCCATGATAACGGACCTGGCACCTGTCACGACCGAGGGCGTTGACGTCTTCTACGTCGACGAAGACGCGATCAAAGAAAACGACGGCTCGGAATACAATTAGATGCCTATCTAACGTGTCTAATAGTTGGCGAGAATGTACACCGAATGGAAAGGAAAAGTAACCTGCAACTGTTGCCACCTCTCGATCTGAAACGCCGCAGTGTCAGGTGAATCGTGGATAGTTTACGGAGAGATTTATAAATTTCAATAACCGTCGGCTACCAAGGATAAAACGCGACGGGGCTGATCCACAGATCTCCAGACTCGCTTCTCCCACGCGATTCCTTGTCCGTCTTTCTCATCCCTTTCGTCTTCTTGGTCATCGTACTCCTCGTATAAGATTTCCGGCTCCGTCTCGGAAGGAGCATCGTTCGGCCGTTCCGTTTCATTGCTCGTTATTGAGCGTTCATCGGTCGATTGCCTGAATACCGGTAAAACCGCGATGCATGTGATCATACGTAAGTGGGGCCTCTGTTGGTTTCGACGAGGTGAGGTCGAAATTCTTCGTCGAACCTTGGAGGATTGTCCACGAGCGCGGAGCTCGAATCATCGATCAATTTATCCTGATCTTGCTGCAGCGAAGAGATTGCTGACATCGACGACTTCGATACCGTTCCATTGATCGGAGACCCCGACGAATCCATCGTTTCACCATTTTTCCTAGGGCTGTGTTGGCTCGATATCCGCGGTGCCGCGAAACAAATGTCAATCGAACCGATACACGTATGTAAATATGTATCCACGCGTTACCGGGCCTTTCAAATGTAATCAAACAGGAAAGAATAATATCTCCACGCAAAAGAGAAGAGGAGGCTCTCGTCCACTTTACGAGCCGCGGAAAACTCGTGGAGATTTCCAATTTATTTTTCATCGAACAGTTAGTTGGCAGCATACACAGTTTGTTGAACCTGATAAAAACGATCCATTGTAAATTATGCATTATGGATTTATTTGGCAAGTATGTGAGTATGTAGATATATACGTTTAACAATGTACAAGTGAATACGTATGTGCATAAATATCTACTTCTATAAGGTTGGACGTTAAAGCTGTAACAACATCCGGTGTTTCCCTGTTACAGTTGTTTAGCTATTACAGTCTTGCAAGGACGATGGTTAACAATGGGCGGATGGGTAACCAAGGTTTTGATCTTTGAACCGGTGAACCGGAATACAATTATCGGTAAGTAAGTGCTACGTTCAGTCGTGGCGATTTATTTGTCACTGATCATTCGTGTTTCTTCTGGACAGGAAACGAAAGGACCGCGGAGAAGGAAAGAAAGAAAGCCTGAGCCAACCACCGCCGCTGCCACTGTCATTGCCACCGATATTGACACTCCGTATACATTCTTTTACAATGGCAGTAAGTTTGTTAAATATCGAAGGAAGTGCCATTTACTTTGCGGGCATTTTAACCGCGTCTAATTTTACGGTCCATATTACCTTCCGAACCTAGGCCCACGACGAAACAGAAAAGGAGAAGATATCGAGAGAGAGGTCCTCGATAGCCGGGTTCTACGCCGGAAGGAGTATCCTAATTACGGGTGGTAGCGGATTTCTTGGCAAAGTGCTGATCGAGAAGCTACTCAGATCCTGCCCCGATGTCCGAGAGATATATCTGCTGATGCGGCCGAAGAAGGGACTGTCCATCGAAGAGAGATTGAGCCGGGAGTTTCAGTCACCGGTAAGTTGCGGAGAATATGGAAGTGTGAAAGTTTCAAGCAGCTTGGTTTAGCCCGTGTTACTGAACGGTTCGTTTGGTTGCCCGGTAGCTGTTCGATAGGTTACGAAAAGAGAGACCATCCAACCTCTCGAAGCTAATCCCCGTCCTCGGTGACACGAGCGTCGACGGACTAGGTATGTCCGCAACCGAGAGACACACTATCACTAGCCGAGTGTCGGTGATTTTTCACGTTGCCGCGAACGTTCGATTCGAAGACAATCTGAAGAAGGACATATTATCCAACTGCCGAAGTACCAGGGACATTTGCATTCTGGCGGAAGGCATGGAGAACTTGGTGGCAAGTAGAATTCTTTTCTCGTTACATAGCGGGTAAGTATTTTCACGGCCCGTCTCGTCTATTCCTCCACTAACGCCGATGCGTTCGCCAACACCCGCAGGCGTTGGTACACATTAGCTCTGCGTACGCTCAAGCCGATAAACCGGTGGTGGACGAGATCGTTTATCCGCCGCTTCTCAACTGGAGAAATGCCATTGAGATGGCCGAATCGCTAGACGAGTACACTATACGAACGTTCACATCCAAGTGAGTTGGCTGGAGCCGTTACTCGTTGCTGGTAGGGCGCTAGGGCGCTGACGCGCAATCGCGACTAACGATCTCCATCGATATTTCGGCGCAGGTACGTGGGATCGATGCCGAACACGTATACATTCAGCAAACGACTGGCGGAGCAAGTGATCAGCGACTACTCTCAACATCTGCCCAGCGTGATCTTTAGACCGTCGATAGGTAAAGCATCCCCGCGTCGATTTTCCAGCGACGCTGGTGATAATAAAGTCGTTGTTGCGTTGAACAGTGGTGTCGACGATAGATGAGCCGGTGCCAGGCTGGATAGATAACTTCAACGGCCCGGTGGGGATGATGGTGCTCGGTGGAAAGGGAGCGTTGCGCGTCGCCCGTGGAAAGTCAGACATTGCCAACGACTACCTTCCCGTAGACGTGGCCATCAAAGCCACGCTGACGGCCGCGTGGAAACGGGGGCGAGTCACGTACGAAGACGAGATTTTTCCAAATCACATTAACCCAGGCCTAAGCCTACGTGATAATTTATAACGCTGTGCCGCAGGGTTACCAAGGATCCGGAGGTTCACGTTTACAACTGCACGTCCTATCAGATCTGTCGTGTTCTTCAGCAACAGCTGATACAGACGGGTTTGGCGATTAACGAAACAACGCCTCTCGAAGGGATCATCTGGTATCCTCGAACCACGTTGACGAGCAGTTCCTTCTACTATTACGTGCTAACCTTGTTTCTTCACCTCTTACCGGCCCTGCTCATAGATGCATTCCTAAAATTGAAAGGCCGCCAACCGATGTAAGCGAATGCACCTCGCATAGCTTTTTATTATCCTTTTACTTCTGTCGCTCTCTCACATTCTCTCTCTCTCTCTCTTTCGTTCTTTATTCTCGTCTTCACTCGCAGGCTCCTCAAGATTCATAAACAGGTATACTACGCCACGCAAAAATTGGCGCATTTTACGCATAATGAATGGGCCTTTCGCAACACCAATATGAAAAACATCCTGACAGAAGACGTACCAATGCCGGAACGAATGATCTTTGGTTTCGACTACAGCAACATTGATTGGACGGAATATTTTGGGTAAGTACCGCGAATCTACCTGTATCGATCAGGTAGTGGAGGGATAGCTTGTCAACTTGTAACATCAGTGAACCTGGTCAACACTGGTCAAAGTAGACATCCGGTGGCTCACAGCGATAGGCGTACACTCTTTAAAATTGTATGACATTTTAAAAGTTGGTCCTAACGACTTGAGTTTTTTTGAGAAGCTAGAAGGGCTTTTTACTAAGTGACGTGTTTCGTCGTTTTGGAAAAAAATGCAATTGGTCGGAATACCCCCAAAAATAGTAGAGGAAGTGTAGCATATTTGCAGAGATGGACAAAAATTATTTAAAATAAAAATTTGTGTATGAAATTTTTATTTCAAATAATTTTTTGCCAATCTCTGCATACCTATTTGGAATACTGTTGGTAATTTGGTATACGGAGTATCTAATAAACTATTTAACGCTATCTAATTTGTAACACTAATGATCTGTTAACTATTTAATGAGATTTGTGGATGAACCGGCGTTTTGACACTTTCGACTTAATCTGCAGAATAAGTAAACGTTAATCTGCAAAACTTATTCAGCAAGTATTTAATTTTTCCAGTCATGGTTAAAATATGTCAAAACTTTGGAGTTAAACTTAATCTTCTCTTTTGAATATTCCTTCTATAGTTCCGCGTCACTTTTGCGATAATTTCGAGAATGCAAAGTGCGACGTGAAATTTTAGGTTTCAATGCCATGTTGCTAATTCGGAATACCGAAGGTGAAGGTGATTTGGAATATTCCAAAGCTTCACACATAACGGCCACCCCCGCGTTGGACAGCGCTGACTATTTATATTTACCTGAGATTGTTCCTATATTGTGATTTTTCAACCTGATTAGATCGTAAAAGAAAATAATTTTATTATCTAGGTACGTTTTTTTTTTAAGTTTATAAAATGAAGGTGAATTGGAATTCCGGTGTTCCAAGTTACCTGCACCTTAACGAAATCGCTACTTCCTGTCATTTTTCATTTAGAATTTTGACCAAAGTTTCAGTCACTTTATGTTTTTTATTATTATTACTGAAAGTTTGAAATATGAAAGTTTATTAGTTTCCCTATGATATTATGCAGTTTCTCAAACTGGAATTATTAATATAGATACTGCACTTCCTCTATCTAAAGGTCGTTTTCCAACGTTTTTTTTCTGAAGCTGCATTGAAAGTTCGAGAAACCGGTTTCTAGATTTAAGTAAGTTGAATACATGCTGAAAATTTCATCACAATCGGTCAACGTTTCTCTGAGCTACAAACGTTTAAAGATTGTAGAATAAGGTCGAAAGTCACTGATTTCAGGAATTTCGCGATTCGAAAAACCTGTTTGTTAAAATCGCGGAATTCCTGAAATTAGTAATTTTCCACCTTATTCTGCGATCTTCAAACGTTTCTAACTCAAAGCAACGTTAACCGATTTTTATGTAATTTTCAGCATATATACAACTTACTTAAATCTACAAACGGATATTTTGAAATTTCATTACAGGCTCAGAAACAAGAGAAAAACCCACCTTTACTATTTTTTGGCTATTCCGACCAATTTCAATTATATTTCAAAACGACGTAACACGTCACTTAGCAAACTAATCCTTCAAGCTTCTCAAAGAAACTCAAGTCGTTTGGATCAATTTTAAAAATATTATTCGATTTTAAAGACAGTACGATTTTGGGCTGAAGCCACTGTATACCACCAAATAGTATACGAGTACCTATAACGTACATTGTACATATTTAATAATAATATGTAATAGGTAGACTGCGGATGTTTATGCACGTATAATATGTCGTAATATGCAACAAATATGCAACATATATGCAATACTTATGCAACATATATGCAACATATATGCAAAATACAAAGTGAGTCATCCAAAGTTGAAACCTGAAATATTTAAAATGCAAAATAAAAAGTATAATTTTGGATTTCTCTAATGACAAAACAAATTTCTGTCTAGGTGCCATTACTTTATTTTTTGCCTATAAAAATATGCATTTGCATGAACATCCGCAGTCTAGTAATAGGTAACGCTGTTCAAAATTCCCTTCTTGATTTCTTTCCATCAGGACCGCTTTACTCGGAGCGAAACGTTACCTTCTGCACGAAGATCTCTCGGAATTGGACAAATGTAAACAGCATTTAAACAGGTAAAGTATCACTCTCACGAGTCTGATAGGAAGAACTCGTGTGGTTTGGGAGGAATCGAAATCGAGGTCTGCATCGACTGCACTATCCATTTCTCTCACGTGCAGTGTGTGAATTCTGATCGATCTCTCTTGCCCCTTCCACGCTGACCGCAACAACTTTGCCCTTGGCTCAGTCCTATCGGCTCGCCTTGTTTTTACACTCTCCTTTCCTCTACTCTACGATCGATGTTTGTGCCACTGACTCATCTCGCGTTTTCGATCTCGTATCGTGGACGATGACGAAGGAATCGGAGATTGCGGAGCAGACTTAATGGGAGGATGAGTGTTATTAATTGCCGCATGACGCTCGGTCGTGGAAATTCCTACCGAGTAATTCTGAAAACGTATGCTCGCACGCATCGCGCTCTCGTTTCATATTTTTAGTTGCATTCACTCGAAAATTATTATATATATATTCTTTATTATTGTTCCCGTAGGGGTTACAATCTCCCGTACAACCCTCTCCTTAACAGTTCGCTCTAAAATTATTAGAGTTTGCTTATTTATTGGACTGCAATCCACTATTGAAAGGACACTACCCACGTCTGTTCCGCTTCGCGACATTCTGAATTCTAAAATCTAGATTATACTTGATAGGTGCCTGATAAGTAACCAGTCTCAAGATTCGAATCTTACAGGATGCGGTGGATCGAGAGGATAGTGCACGGCTGTTGTATCGTACTGCTGCTGTGGATCTTTGGGAAGTTCGGAATCTATTCGTACATTTTTGCGCCGCTTATATCGCTGACGAACGGATCAATTTTTAACGAATAGTTGCAAGTTTTGCAAGTGGTCGCGCGTCCCGCGTGCTGGATTGTTGGTATTTGCTTGCTGTTCAGAAACCAGGAAAATCGTGTCGAGGTGTTTATGAAAATAAAACATGAGAGAAAACGGATGGGTGGGTTTGAAAATTCTTAAACCTCCGATCCACCGGGCTTATTGTTAAATCCTAGCGATACACGCCAAAACTCAGTTCAGATGATACAAGAATCTACGACTGCAATTTCATGGAGTTTCAACGAGGTCGAAAATTTGACTATTAGGAATGCAAGTGGAGGCGTGGCTTAGATATCAGCGCTGTGGTGGTAAGTTGGCAAACTATTGCAAGTAGGCCCGGATCCCACCAAACATTCCGAATAAGTATTTATTAATCGGAGAAGTAAAAATTTATTGTTCAAAACAATTTAAATACACTCGTTTTTCACAAAATGTCTATATAAACACTGATAATCGTATGGACTTAGACGAATTTCGGCCTACTCACAGTAGTTTAATTTTCTGTCACTAGTTGGCGTACCGAAATTCTTGGTTTCCCAATAGTTGGCCTTTACGGCATCCTTACCACTGTGCGCCGTCGCCCCCACCTATCAACGCTAGACAGCACCCCTTCCTCTGAATCCTTCCGAATCAACATCAAACCACTAAACCACGTTTCTACCTCTTTGTAGTAAAATCAATTCTTCTCTCTCTTTCCCCCATTGCCTCCGGTTTACGTACTACGTATTTAGGTATGTACGTACTACATACACTGGGACCAGCAGGACACTGCATCGATCTCGATGTTGCATGGTAAGAACCGGTAAGAATGTCGGAAATATAGGCGGAAATAGGAGAGTAGAAACGAGAAGAACGCGAGGAACGAAAAGCAGAGGGCAGTGCCAGATGTGTAGCGAACTGCCAGATATGTTTTATAGATTTATACGATAAAAAACTGCGAAACAAATAGTCAAATAGATTTTCTTTTCCCTCCATCAATTTTACGTACATAGGTACCACCGCGTGGTTATCTAACTGGCGGGTGCTGGCGGGTGCTGTCGACAGTCTGGTGAGCTATCCGCAGCTATACGCGCGTATCCATATGCGCACATGCAAATGGAGGTTGAAACGGACGTCACCGGTAGTCGCGCATGCGTATCCGCTATCACTGACCCAGCAGACAGGCGTTACAGTTGTGTGCCGTCTGGTGTGGCCGGTCGAGCGTGGCTCGATTTTTTACACGTCCGATGTATCGGCTTGCAGAAGCGAAATCGCCACTACGCCACGGCTACTTCCATTCATTACTGTTACGAGCGAAAGCGGGCAGAACAGAAGGCTAAGGAGAGTTACATTCGACGGAACCAGTTTATCGGAGGTAGGTATAATGTATGTATAAGCAAGCGTGGTCACGCTCCTATTCCTGGCCAACGACCGTCGCCGCGTCAGCTAAACCACATACGTCTTACGATATCGCGAGTCCCGTTCCACAACAGTCCCCCGTCGCCGCATGGATTGTGTGCAGTTACCACCAGTTATGCGACTTACAACCGTGACGTTTACGGGTCATGATGGCGCGCGGCGTGGCCGGGCCATGCGATTGTGCGTACTACGTACTACGTGCTACGCACCGAACGAGCCAACAAGTGAAAGCTCCACCAATCGAAAGGTGCGACCGATGCATTTAATACGCGGCAATCTGGATTGTGCTTGCAGGCTTTGTGCTAGTTGCGCGCGGATTCCGAACAGTGTATATTGTCATAGCATAGAAACTGATACGAACGAGGCGGAGAAAGAAAGTGATCATAGACTGTAGCAGGTGGTCTGGTCGCGAATCGAGGTATTAGCAGGCCACGCGACAGACGGCAGCCTTGCTTCCCAGGCAAGCTGGATAAGTCTTGACGAGCTCCCGCACATACTTCTTGTCAACCACTGTCCAATAAACAGATTACACAACCGGGGTTGCCGAATAAACTATTAATACTGGACGCAGACGGGAGGACCCTCGGTTTCGCGTTCGCGCTTCCGTTCACGACTCCTTGGTTACCAATCAACGCAGTGTATCACCGTCTTGCTCGATTTCCTCGACTCTCCGATGGAGAAACAATCGTTGCGAAGTAGATAATGACTTACAGCAGTGTAATTCCGCGCGAGGCGGGAGTGGCTTCTAGAATATTTTTAGCATAGTTGCGAACGCTGACAACGACAACCGTTTTTATCGAATATGTAGAATTAAAGGCTCCCCAAAACCAACGCGAATATCGCGGCGCGGAGCGGATCCGCCGCGGTTCGGCAGTTTTTTATACGCGGCGGCTTATGGGCAGCCTTAAGGTCGAGTTTCCTAGCCGCGGCCGGCGGCGGTCCCACTAGTGCAACAGAGACACAGATGCATATTTCTCCATTGCACTAGTGGGACCGCCGCCGGCCGCGGCTAGGAAACTTGACCTTTATCTGATCCGCGTCGGACCCGCTCCGCGCCGTGAATATTCACGTTGGTCTGTGGGAACCCTAATGCCGGGTTTACACCAAGACGAACACGAACAAAAACAATGTTCGCGAACGTTTTCGTCTGTTCTAGGGGCGGTATTCTCAGTCGTTGCTTATTCTTAAGATCATCTCAAGCATGCGGCATCTTCTACTAGTTTTCGAGGTTAGTGGAGGATGCCGCGTGCTTAAGACGATCTTAAGAATACCGCCCCTAGTCGTGTTCACTCCGCCGCAAACATGAACAAAACTCAGCGTATGAATCGTATGTAAATGTTTCGTTCAGTTTGCGGCGGGGAAAACGCGACAAGAACAGAGGAAAACGTTCGCGAACAGTGTTTTTCTTCCTGTTCGCCTCGGTGTAAACCCGGCATAAGAGAACCACCGCGGACGGAACCCGCGATTTTCTCACGCAAACGTCTATCTTTAATTACGCGTGTACCGATTCCCGACCAATTCGTATCTTTTTGCAGGTGACTGGCACATTCGTCGGGAATATTTAGCGAGAATTCGATAGCGACAGTACGCACTGAATGAGCTGTTTCCCACTAGCAATTGGCCAGGAAAGAAGAGACGATTCATCTACAATGGCAAACACAAGCACTATGCCTTTGCCTCGCATCGACAAGACCATACCTACTTACTCGCCGCCGGACGATGCTATCGTTATACACTCGTCGAAGCATTTCGACGATATAATTGAGAAAATTGAAGGCCTTCGACTTGGGCGTGATCGTAAAGCCGGCAATTGTTGCGGTTCTCTGGTCAATCGATTCGACCGAAAGACCAGTGAATCTATCGATCGCGGACGATCTGTCGTAGACTGTCGATCCAATTTCCGTGACAACGACATTCTCAGATGTCAGACTACAAAGACCGACGAAAACGACCATGATGACGACCATGACGACCATGATGACGACCATGACGACCATGACGACGACGACAGTGACACTGATAGCAGTAGCAATAGCAACAGAAACAGAGAAGACGACAGCCGCGTTCGCGTTTGCGTGGGTGAGGAGCAGTTAATCGAACGAGGACCGATCAAATCACACTTCTCATCAACGGCTCACGCGCCACCTTACTGGATGACTTATGGGCGATCTCAAGATCTGAAAAACACTGACACGTTCACCTCCGATTATGACAAAACTGCTGAGCAAATTCTCCGTGACAAAGAATACAGCGAGAAATTGAACGCCTGTCTGGACCAATTGCAAGATGCTGCCAGGACAGTCTGTAATGCTTGGACCAACAGCAAGGATCAGAATACAACGAAATCGTGCAACTTGGATAACGAGGTAAGTAAGCCGACCATCGTTTCGTTCACGCTTTCCCGATAAATTGTTTCCTCGAAATTAATAAACAAGACTTTCCGATTGCTTTAGTTTGAGCCTGCCTCAGCCCCGGCCGCAGCCCCGAAAAGCATCGCGAACGAGCCGAGCGAGGACTCGTTGTTAGAGATTCTGGCACTGGGCTATGTTCAACCGGCGCAACCCGTCTCGGAGAGCAGATTACTATATTCGCCGGACACGACGAGTACATGGCACGATTCTCGCGTGGTCGATGGTCGCGATCCAGCCGCCTCGGAATCGGAGAGCCGTGGCTCCAGCTCGCCTAATAGTTCGGTCTGTCCGTCTACACGCGCGGAATTTCCACCGACGATACGGTCCAACAACTTTACTTGCAGTCCAATCGGTTCCCCTTGGGTAACAGGCCTTTAGCCTTTAGCCTTCAGCCATTAACCCTATCGATGCACTACCCTTTACATATACCCTGCGCGTTTTATTATATAGTCTAATAGGCTGTTCACCGTTGTCATTCACAGGTCGCCGCCACCCAGTACAGGCCGCGTCAGCCGATATCGTCCTCTTCTAATTCCTCTTTCTCTTACTCCTCCTCGTCGAATCAATCCTACGGCGATAGCCCAAGCCCGAATCCAATGTATCAGCAGGTGCCTCTCGGATTGCAAATGGGAGAGCAGCTGGACGAGGATCTTGAGAACTTCTCGCTTTGGGGCGACACCCGCGAATCTCTCCAGGATGTTGTCAGTGACGGCGATGCGGCCGGCAATATCCTCGATACCATCGACAAGAACGATTTACAGCTGGTCGATGAAATTCTGAAAACTTTAGGAGAAGAAAAGCCCGAGGCGGAAACGGCTTGGTCCAAGTCGGAGAGAACTGCGAATATACTATCGTACGTAAATGAGTTCACCTGTCAAGAGGCCCTTCGGGCAAATCTACTAGCCGAGCAATACTTGACGCGGTTCGACCTAGCGAACTCGGCCAACCGTCCAAATCGCGACAAAATTTCTGCCGGACACGTCGCAGGTAACGATCTATCGGAGTCGAACGTTTCGTACCAGGCGCGTGAGAACAACGGTATGGGCGGTAGGATACCCAACCTCCAGATAGCAAACCCGATCGCGACCGATTACAAGGCAGACGCGATTGTCCCCAACTACTACAACGAGGATGTATCGCGCGGCGTCGTCGACGAGAACCATTGGCAAACACAGGCAAAGACAGTCGGGACGGACAGCGACACCGTTCGCAGCATCTTCCAGTTCCTCCATTCCAATCTCCATGCTCCCGGTTTTCCATCGCCGGCCGCGATCGATACTGCCCTCGCCAGCCATATCAATCTTCACGAATCTAGACCCAGCGAGTCGACGAATCCGACAGATCCCATTCAAATTCCAAACGTGCTTATGGGTCCATGGTGTGCCGGCTCTTCTCCTTCTGAGCAACGATTAAGCACCACGTAAGTATGTACGTAGGTTGGAATATTGATACGATCGTGAGCGATCTAAAAAATTGTACCTACCTACGTCGCGTCATCTTTCTCTTTTTCTATCTTTCTATAATTTTCCCTGTGTCGACACAGAAATTCCGATCGCAGTATAATGCCTTGGCCTTCGTTGAACTTACCGATGGTAAAGGCGAGCGAGAGACTGAAGGACGGATTGAACGCGAAGGAAGTAGAGAGAGCAATGAGTGATCTACTGAAACGATCGGTCGAGGAACTGGCGAAGCAGGACGAGGACGGAGACACGTAAGAATACATATGTGCATAAGTACATATGTGTGTATTTGGTTATTGTCGGGGTAGTCTGACGGGATGGTGTTGAGAGCCGAGCCTTTGTATGTGTCTGGTAGGATGCTGATGTGCTTAGTGGGAAATCCGGACGAGCTCGCGAAGAAGAAGGCTTACTTAGCACCGCTCGTCGAACGGCTGAGCACAGTTAAGAAAGCTCTGTCGGTTTCCAACGATCGCGGCGAGGACGCTCTTTACTTGGCTGCTCTCAATTGTCCGCAATATCCCTACGTTACCGGATATTTGGCCGCGGCGATGTTGCAGAAGGGACTTGACGTCAGTCAACGATTGTATCACACTCGTGTAAGTGTCACGCATTTGTTTCTCCACTTTACATCGTCGCACAATGGTCAATGCACATTAAGGTGCACTTTATTTTTCGGCTATGAAATTTTTTTGGCCTCCCCCGCCCCCCAGAACTTTGACACTAGTTGGAAAAAAATTCAGGCCAATTAGACCACGGCAAAACGAAGCGCATCCAGTTTGAAAATTTTGAATTTTTTAAAACGGGACGAAAATATACAATATGATATATCGTTGAATTTGTATTTTTGTCTGTTTAAGAATATATACACAGCGTATACGATTGTTAAACAAATAACATTCGTAACCTTGGAAAAACAATCGTACCATTATATTCGCCCTTTTATATACTACAACTTTCGTCTGAAGAGTTTTTTTCATATATCCATAAACGATGGAGATATTAAACATTTTTTATTTTCATTAAAACGCTCTATTGTACAGAAAAAAAGCAGTTCTAAGACTGAAAATAAGTTATTATAGCTAATATGTAAATTAAGAATACAAATGTCATCAAAGTATTGCGCCCCGATCTGCTCGTGGACGCTCGATAAGACCGAGCAAATCCTGCCCTAGGCGCGACTGTGTTAACGAACACAGTCTTGAGTGCGTCACAAAAATTCAAATAGCCACGGAGACATTGACCTGCGGTTTCTATATAATAAAAATACTTTTTACGCGCGGCAGGAATGACGCCAAAATGCAAATGATAGAGTCAATAAATGCCTGTGCAGACGGCAACGATAAGGAATGCCTAAAAAAATGTAACAATGCGGAAGAATGGATCGACAAAAAAATGAAACATTTTATTTCTCCTGATTTCAAAATATTCTTTGACAGATTTTTAATACCAACGACATTTTTGGAAAGACATACAAATTGGGCGAAACATCGTTCAAGGATTAAAAGTAATAATTGAAATAAATAAATAAAAAGTGGTAAATGACCCAGGTTTCACACCCTGTGAATTTGTTTAATATCTCCATCGTTTATGAATATATGAAAAAGCTCTTGAGACAAAGTAGTATATAAAAAGGCGAATATAATGGTACGATTTTTTTCCAAGGTCACGGATGTTTTTTGTTTAACAGTCGTATACCCTGTGTATGTATTCTTAAAGAGAAAAAAAAAATACAAATTCAACGATATACCATATTGTATATTTTGGTCCCGTTTTAAAAAATTCAACATTTTCAAATTCGATGCGCTCCGTTGTCCCGTGGTCCAATCAGCCTGAAATTTTTTCCAGAGCATTTTCCCAACAAGTGTCACAATTCTAGGGGGCGAGACCAGAAAAAAATCTCGCAAAATAATTTTCGTCAAGAGTAGCTAAGGTCCACCCTAGTGCACGCTAATCGCCACTAATCCTAGTCGTACTGTGTAGTGTATAGGTATACGATTTTGCCCACCTATTTGCCTCACAGACTTGTGTATAGGTATATGTATAGCCCGGTCTTTACCTCCCCTCCGCAGGGTGACACATTGATACATTCGGTGGCAGCGCAAGGAGACTGTCACGGCCAAGTTCTCGCCGAATTGCTGGCCTTGAAAACGATCCAGGGAAACGTGGTGTTCGATCTGTCGAAACGCAACTACGACGGTTAGCCGTGATACGTAACTTTTTTAACGGCCCACGAACATCCATGAAAGGGCGTGAGTCGATGCACTGAAACGGTAAACTAATTTCGACTTATTCTGCTGGATTTACGTAGGACGGACAGCCCTTCACGTGGCGATAGAATCGCACAACCCACTGGCGAGAGGGATCACGTCCGTGGCCACCGTGGAGTTGCTCCTGAAGCATGGTGCCGACCCTAGGATCAAGGAGACAAAATGCGGCGACACGGCATTACACATGGCCGTGTCTTTAGTCTGCGACCCTGCCTTGGTGAAGGTACTTATCTGCAATACAATCAATGGTTCCTTTAACGGTCACTCTATCCTTTCGCGCAGGTATTGCTGACCACACACGCTTCTGATTTGTTGAACGCGGTCAACTACAACCAGAATACGCCGTTGCACTTGGCAGCGGCTGTTTCGAGCAGCGTCCCTTTCGAGAGGCAAAAGGAAGTGTGTTCTCTCTTGATACAAGCCGGAGCGCACACCAATATTTCGAATCGCCACGGAAAAACACCGTTGGCCCTTGTCTTGCCCGAAAGAAAAGACACGATCAAAAGGATTTTCTACAAAAGATCCTAATTGCGAACGCAATTCGGCCACTTGCCGATACAGTTCGTTAAACACGAATAAGATAAGAACATTTTCCAACTATACATTTAAGAAAGCCATCGCGAATGATATACATACGTGTAGAGATATAGTAAACTCGTACCTACCATCGGCCGCCAAGACGCTTAAGTCGTACATTCGGCAGTTATACACACATGTGGGTGTTGTTTTTTATCTCACGTTTCTTCTCGAACCGAAAAATGTTTATTTGAATACCTGCATCAACTGACCTGACCTAATTCTCGTATTCCGCGCGGCCACGCATGTTGTGCAGAGTTGATGGAATTGGAATAAGGAAGTGGGGCACACCATGCAGGTGTCAAGGTAAACAAGTTTCGAAGGCCCCGCCGAGACAAGGTCGTTGAGAGAATTGTCAGAAAAGAAGCGCCCGAGGCTTAATAGGTATGTATAACTTGGAATTTGGACCGTAAGGAGTATGCGTCTCACTTGGATGAACGTCGATCAAGTCCTTGAATAGTTTTCTACATTAATGTATGCTGCCATCTAACTGCCGAATCTTCGGCTTTACTGTGTCTCTATCATTGACTATACGTACGTACTAAGTTACATACACACGTACTTTCCATCAACGTTCATATTCGTTCGAAGGCTGCGTACAAAATGTTTATTCTTTCTTTCTTCTTTGTCGTGGATTAATCATTGTTTTACTCCGCTGATTCGACCCGAGTTGAATAAAATGGTGGGAACTAACAATAAGTACAGATAAATTATAATATTCATACAGACATTCGTACTCTTCGGCATAATTCGGTGACGGGTATACGTATGTGGCACAGGCATTGTTTTTATTATTTCTAGTATTCGAGCGTCGACTTAGTTCACGCAGTGACTCTCAACTCCACTCGATATCCGACTACTGCACTACCGCTGGAACATAGACTGCGTACGGGAAGTTGTAAATACTCGGTAGTGTACCTATTTACTAACATAAGTGAGCAAGAGCAAGAAGAGAGGAGCACGGCCGGGAGGAGAAAGAGAAATGGAAAATGGACGAGCGAAGCGTAGGTAAGAAAGTGCTACGAACGGTGGTGATCGATCCTGGAGATTTATTGTCGCGATATACCAGTTCCGGCGGATACGCGGCGTGCTTTTCCGCTGGGAATTGACCACTCGTATTACGGACAGGCTATGGCCTAAGCGGTTGCTACAGTCAGCGTGGATACGTGTAAGTAAGTATGTATATGTAACTTGTATACGTGCGCCCGTGATACTACTCGCCCGGAGGGTCCAAACGGGAGGCTTTAAAAAGTAAAAACTGCAGTACGTACACTATGGTGCGGGAGTATGTATGCACATAGCTACCTACTACGCAGAGCCGAACCGATTCACGCGTTTGTTCTGCATATACCGATTATCTCGATGAGTATGCTCAATGGATGGGACTTGTTGCGATCCAGCGACGCGGGACGCTCATGTCACTCTATATAAAAGCGGTACGAAACAACTGTCCATCTTAATCTCGATGAGCCAGCAGACCAATTTTTATTCGGCGATTGTCCTCCACGACGATAAGCCGTCTTTTCTCTTCAACCGCGATCCAGACAAGCGGGTCGTCCAAGTTTGCGGATCCAGGGAAAAGTTTTCGTGAAAGAAGCCTTCGTAGAAGAGGAGGTAATGTGAACGGTAACCGGACCAGTTCTCGAGAACAACCCTACGGTACCTACTCGACGAGGAAGGAAACGAGAAGGTGGTCCAATTTGATTTAAACAGAAGAGAGAAGAAAGTGAAGAAGAAAGAGAGATGGAGAGGGTGGTGGGATTGATGAGTTTCGTGGCAATCCTGGCATTACTCACCGCTGCGAGCGATATCAGTGAACAATGCGAAATTCACGAACAGACGAGGATCACGTGCCGCTGCGTTGGAAACGAGGTAAGTTTCTCATCTCGTAGGTCGTGTCTCCTGTTGCCAACGGCTAAACAACGCGTTACGAAATTGGTTTTAGGAACTCTTCCTGCCCGATGGGTACAACTACGAGAACGTGACGAGTCTGCGGATCACATCTTGCACGTTCGCGAATCTTCACTTCTCTAGTTTGACGGAAGCCAATCGGATCGCGGAAATCATCGTGCAAAACATCAGCGAGCGTTTAATCTTTGAGCTGTCTCTGACTTCGAAGAAGATGAAGCGGCTGAAGCTATCCAACATCCGACGGATACCACTGATAACCCCCGACACCTTCGCCAGTCTGAATAGCATCGAGACCGTTAGGATCGAAGACACGCGAATTGATCGTTTCGAGGAGAAATTCACCAACATCGCGATAAACAACTTCTCGATGACGAACGTTACGATAAGACGTATCGATGGATTGAACATTTTGGAAAAGGGCGGAATGCTGCGCATAGAAAATAGTGAGTTCCAAAACATAATGGCCTCTCTGAATTTCGCATACTTCTCCAGCGTAGAGATTCTTCGTTCCAAGTTTCATTTGTCGAAGCCAGGTCACCTGGTAATCGCAGGCGATCTTGTTTTCATCGAGAACTGTGTTTTCTCCAACACCAGCGCGAACGTAGTTGCCGTGATGAGCATTACGATGAACGCCAGCTGCGCGGACGGGAAAAGCTCTATGAGACTTTCGTCCGGCAGAATCCAGAGTGTGAACAATCGATTTCCTACCGAAATAGTGTACACCAGGAACAATCGGGTATCCGAACAGGTTTTGAACCGTAATAATACGGTCTGTATCGCTGGCAACTGCAAATGCCCAAAAAGTGGTAGTGAAAGTATGCTACGAAGAACAGTGACGATTTTCTCAATGTTTGCCTTGCATGCTTTCCTCGTGGCTGCTACACCGACATCGGCGATTCTCTAATTTGTATCACAGTTTTTACGCGAACATAGGCAAGGAAGGCTCGTTTTGTCGGCGCGAATGTGCAAAGCTGCCAAGGGAAGAGCTCGCTTCTGTTAGGGTAAATCCGGGAGACGCAGTTGGGCTGGAGAGTTGGTCAAATGGCTATATTCAGACTTTACATCTGTGTATATGTAAAAGTGTGTTAAGGTTTAGAACAATTAATTCTCTAAGAATCAACTGTTTCGAGTAACTTTCCAGCCCGACTGCGTCTCCCGGATTTACCCTATAGTTTATTCGTTCCACCGTCGCGATCCCTTCGTTTGTCGTTTCTCCAAGTCCTGTCGACTTTTCTAAACATACCTGACGGATCCTCTTTTGAAAATCTGAAAATCTTCCCAGTTGTACATATACGTTCGCTCTCTTTGCTTCTCGACTTCTCGGCTCCTCCTTTCTCTTTCCACAGCTTGGCTCAAACAGCCTTGACGGCTTTCCAAATGTTTTTTTACGTAGCAAGTCTAAGAGCAGCGGAACTTGAGGCGATGACCAAAAGTCAAACGCTCTAACGTTCTTTTCACTATCTGCCACAACGCACCCACCATTTACGTACCAGAACTGATTGTGAGTCGGTGTAGTATGTACTGCACATGTGTATGTATGTATATGACGGCTGAGCGTTACATGAAGTTGCATTACAATTCGTAAGTAATAAAGGCTTAGTCTAAGTCTACGATTATTGTTAAAAAAATTACACGCATCCACCGAGTTGGTCGTACTTTTTCATGTGCAATGACTTACGTTTGCGTGTGAATTTATATTCATCCTAACGAGCCGACTACCGGCATTCTTATTTTTGTAATCGAGAACTTAGATGGCGCCAGTTGTACCGCAACAACCAAGTTCGCCACAAGATGCGACGTGATCATCGCGTCTATCCTCTCCTCTTAACATAGTTCGTAAAACAAGTGTAAAGCGTTGATATTTATGTATGTACATAATTACATATGTATATTAAGATCGCTCAATGGCACCACAAAATTATACTAGCGAGAGTTTTCAAGAGGATCCGCCGTACCGAAGTACCACTCCGGTGAAGCAGCAGTAGAAAGAAAAACGTGACAAAGAAAATGAATGAGGTAAGAACAAACGTGAATCGTGAATGTACAGTGAGTAACGATAATATTCGGCCACTTTTTAAAATCCTATAACATTTTTAAAATTAATCCAAACGACTTGAGTTTTTTGAGAAGCTAGGATTAGTTTGCTAAGTGACGTGATTCGCTGTTTTGAAAAAAATTGCAACTGTTCGGAATAGCGAAAAAAATAGTAAAGGTTTTTTTTTTTTTAACTTTTTTCTCTGAGCCTGTAATGAAAATTTAAAAATACCGTTTGTAGATTTAAGTAAGTTGTATACATGCCTAAAATTTGATCAAAATCGGTTAACGTTGCTCTGAGCTATAAACGCTTAACGATCGCGAAATTCCCGAAATCAACGATTTTCGACCTTATTCTGCGATCTTTGAGCGTTTATAGCACAGAACAACGTTAACCGATTTTTATGAAATTTTAGACATGTATATAACATACTTCAATCTACAAACGGGTTTTTTTAATTTTCATTACAGGCTCACAAAAAAAGTTGAAAATATCCTATTTTTTTGCTATTCCGACCAATTGCAACTTTTTTCAAACCGACGAAACACGTCACTTAGCAAACTTCCAGCTTCTCAAAAAAAAAACTCATGTCGTTTGGACCAATTCTGAAAAAGTTATGCGATTTTAAAAATGTCGGAATATTTTCGTATACTCAGTGTATATGTAAGTAGGTAGTTAGAACGAGGGTTAAAGAGTGTACTTACAAGGTGGGGTATAGTAGCGTTCGAACGTTTATCGGAGGGGTACACGCACGGCTCAAAGTGCCGCGAGTTTTGACGGGTCAGTAACTCCAAAAATATTTATGTCGTCCCCCAACTATTCTTACTCCCGCGACATGGATATTTTCGGCTAATGTTGGGTAACCCCCATGCCAAACCCCAACGCGTTTCCTCGCTTTTCCCCTAATTACAGTAGTTAGTGGCCGGGTCGAGAAACTCGGACGAAATTTTGTTGTCACTGTTACTTTTCCAAGTTGTCTTGAAACGCGCGGGTGCAACGCGACGCTTACGATTCTGCGATAGACCGATACGTAGATTTTAGGTGTACTGTGGTGTCATAACGTCTAAATAAATGCCTGAGCTAAGCAATACGATCGCAAAACATCGAGTTAAGAACATGCAAAGATGCGCATGGCAGGTGACTGATCGAATTTGCAGTTTGCTAGACGTAAGGACGATGATACACGAAAGAATCAAATCAGATTTGGAGAATGCTACATAGGCACGTCGGAAGATTGTTACGCGGCAGTAGAGACTAGCATCGAGGAATTCCAAGTAGGTACATATGTAGGTATCTAAAAGATTGGAATCCAAGCATCGCGGACGTTTGCAGGATTGTCCTGGAACGACCGCAGCGCGGCGTCGCATGTGGTGTGAATATGTACTAGCGTGGCTCTTATTTACTCTTGGTAGAAAAATCTCAAGATTTTCTTCGGGGCACCCCCTAAATAGTTCCAAGTAAAAAAAAAACTGAGAAATGTTTGAGCCCCTGGGCCCTTGACGATTTAAATAATTAATTGTTAAGTTATTTAACTCCAAGTTATTGATTAATTTAAAAAATATGTCAAACAAAAGTTCTAGATCCGGGCAAGGAGTATCTTTTATGGTGTATTACATTTTCGAAAAAAATCGGAAAAACTAAAAAAACTTTTGGTTTTCTGAAATTTGGGAAGTTTAAATGCTTCTCGAACACTTTTTATTAATGACGGCGCACAAAAAAATGGAATTTTTATTTTCGGGGACTATTTTTTTAAATATTTAAGGGGGGCATATACCGAAAGTTGCGAAAAAAAAAAATATATATTTTCTGTGTTATATATGTCATGAATGTTTCTTGGAAGTTTGGGATCGAAATTCGCAAAAATATCGAAGATATAGATTCAAATTTGGAGCCAAAATTTTCTGGAAACATTCGTGACGTATCAAACACTGTAAATGAGGAAAAGTTTTTTATCTTTTTCGCATATTTCGATATATGCCCCACCCCCTTAAATGTTTAAAAAATAGTCCTTGAAAATAAAAAGTGTTCGAGAAGCATTTAAACTGTCAAAATTTGAGAAAAAAAGTTTATGTTAGTTCCTCAGACTTTTTTCGAAAACCGTTTGTCGCACGAGAAGAAGTAATAGAACATAAAAGATGCTTCTTGCCCGTATCTACAACTTCTGTTTGACATATTTGTTTATTTAACCAATAAGTTGGAGGGTATTATAGAAAATCGACTTTGTGAGCTGTTAAATAATGATTTAAATGTTTCAAGGCCCGGGGGTACCTTTTCCCGTCATCCTGTAGGGCTCAAACATTACACAGATTTTTTTATCATTCGAAACTATTTTGGAGGGTGCCCCGAAGAAAGTTGAACAGTCGAAAATGCGAGCCACCCTAATATGTACCTTTTAGCTTAAGCTCTTAAAAGATGAGGACAGATGCGCGTTCCGTCGCGTCGAGTCTCTCGAGAGATGCGCAATGTATGTGTCCATGTCTTGGCGACGCGTGGCGAGGCGTCGATACACGGACTTGACAAGCTTTCCGATTTACCAGTCTATAAGAGGCCCGTCTATTTCCTGTGTTGGAAGCTTTGGTGATGCCGACACTCGAATGCGAGGCCGTATCCATAAATCGACCGGGACACTCCAGCTGCCTTGGCTTGGTGGACGAACTGCGCGCGATTAGGGTGGAAAGAAACGAGGGAGGATGCATCGGCTCTAGAAACACAGACACCGCGCGCCTCGGTGCCTCCACTAATTTCCTTCGTGCGTGATTTTTCGTGTTTACACGCAAGATCCGACCTTTTGCTCGTACGCAACATCTGCCTTCTGCGTGAGCTCTCGACGCTACGTGATCCTCAACGCCAGCGTGGGAACTAAATTATACCAAGGAACATACATACATACGAGTACATAGATATTTATATATGTACTTACGAAGCACGTTTCAAAGGAACCTTTTTTCGTTTCTCCGAATGATTCGTAAATCGTGCCTACTTCCTGCGGGGTTTAAAGGTTTTGGTTGATCTTTATTATCGTGCAGCGCGATTAAACGTATCCATATGTATACGTACTTATATACAGGTGATGTGCCGAGGGAGAAATAATATTACGCGGGACTCGCAAAGCGAACAAACCGTGCGGTTTGATCGAACGAATTTTCAATGTTTTCGTGTTCTCGTCGTCGGCGTACTCTTTGAGACGCCGAGACTTCCCTCTGGAAGCAGAGCAGCTCGAGGGAACCGGGGAATAACGTTGGTATCCAGAGTGGATAGAATTGTGAGAGTTGCGAATACTTTAACGGAGACACGCAGATCGGCGACTGGCGAGGAACTTATGCACAGCACGGAGTGGCCAGGTCGGTGCCACTTAGTGTTAGGAACTTGGTATTCATCCACTCGATGTGGCCAGTGGCTAGTCTAGGAACGGTCGAGTCGGCGAAACCTCTTCAGTTCTTAGTTAATACTGTTCTCCTTGTTCTAATTGGTGGAAAGGGTGCCGACTGCGCGTCGCGCCGTTTCGCTGGTCGAGCGAGATGTTTCGTTGATACTCTGAACGATCATGTTCAGCCGGTCCAAGCTGCTCCCGCAGACCTGAGGCGACTGCGGCTCTGTGTGGTCGAATCCTGCGAACGAACATTAATTAATGCCATCAGTCTTCGCGAAATCTCGGGACACGTATCGATGCTAGATCTTTCACTGTTGCGAAAGAGTATTTTCTATAAAGTTACAGATTGCAGCTGAAAAGAGCGACTAGACTTTTGCCGACGGCAACGATGGCTTGGTGGTAGCCGAGTTTGCGTGACCGGTGCGCGCCAAAGTTTTTGAATATTAAGATATATCCACGGACGAAACGCGGCCTCCTTTTATTTTCCAATCCTGTCTCCCTAGCGATATATGTCTTCGTTCGTAACATTCGGGGCTTACTGCCAAAGCCAAGTAATTTTCCACGGAATAAATCGAGCGTAAATTGTTTCTCGACCATGACGAGCGACTCCAAGCTCCGAAGCTGACCGAAATCGTCCACGATAAATTAGGTAGCTGGTATCATTTCGATTTCCAGGTAGATATCATCTAATCGAACTGTGATCGGGTCAGCAATCATTGTCGGTCGGACAATTCCATGAATGGAAGAATCGACGAGCGGTTTGTTGGCCGTTCGCGACAGTGGTACTTTATCGAAGGAGCTTCAAGCAATTTACAATTGAACGTAGCACACGCGTTTGTTAAAACGGAAATGGGAATAATTAGCAACACGTAGCGGTTCCAGGCGGTTTAACAAGTGGCGTTGATCGACGTCCGCTGAGGAATCTTGCGCATACGATGTAACCACGTAGATATCTATGTCGCGTCGTTTCGTCCAAGAGTAGTTGGCCGGTGAGTTTGAATCGCGTCTTAAATTTCGACGAAAGTAAATCGAGACGTCTTAATTGCATCCTTCGGTCTTCAAAGACCCTACTTATTGTTAGTTCGCCGAGTGAGCTCAGTTCGCTCGATTCGTTCTTGGGGACACACAAAGAACCTTTGATTCCTGCTCATTAGCAAGAAACGCAACGACGATGTTGAGAATTTTGCCCCAAGCATTGGGGGATGTTCCTTTCCGTGACTAAAGGACTTTGATCGCCTCTGCCGGGCCTCGCTCTAGAAACGAACCTAGCCCCCGGAAACTGAGGATCGAACTTAACTTCAGGTGAACGGAGCTGGAGAGCTGGGAGCGAGAGCTAGAGAGCCAGCTGAGGAAACGAGATTTTCGAGAGACATTAGCGGATTGTGGACGAGGCAAAGTATATATGTATGTACATATTTTGGCCCGAGTTTCCGCCGCGTTTAAACACACGTTCCGTCGCGTCGGCAAAAGGATAGTCCGGCGACGCGGCGCGGCGATGCGTCATACTAATGTACCGTGGCAATATATGGCACTTTGGGGTGGTTAGAATTTTCTCATCGTTCGACGTTCCGTGGACTCCCGCCTCGGGGGCTTCTCGCGAATAGTAACCGTACGGATGGGAAAATGCAAAGGGGCTCCCTTTTCCTTCGGGGGGGCGAGTTTCGTTGGGTGTGGCGGATAGGAACGATACGATAGACGGACGCGTTCAGTCGGAACACCGGCTATTTTGAAATAACGCTCGTTAAATGGCACGCAACAGCGAAGCATTAATTAAAATGATCAGGTCCCGGGCCTGAGTGGGTTACGGTTCGGTAAATCGCTTGGCACCGCCACCGAAGAACTTGTTTCTCGTTCTCTCAACCATGCTTATGCCTATTCCTACTCCTACCGCTAGGACCACCAGCCGACTCGTTTTTCTCGCCTCGCGGTCTCGGACTCGGCGGAGGCGGAGGCGCGGCGGTGCAGTGCGATCATGAATTATAGGCCGCAGCTTCTAACGAGTGACTCCTCTACTGTGTTTCCCGTGTACCTCATCTAACCATCTCGAACACCTACACAATCGCGACGTCACTAATTTCGAATTTATTTTTATCGCGCGATGCGCGTATCTGAACACTCAAAATTCGATCCGATGCCCCGGCACGTAATTCAACCCGGCGCACTCTTTCCTTTCGCTCCGCTGAATTATGTTTCACGGTTGCCAATAGCCAGGTATTTGCTAACGCTAATTAATCCCAAGTTATTTTAATGGCCGAGATTCCGCGATTTCGCGATCTCGCCCCGGCTCCTCGTTCGCGATGCTATTTCGCTGGATCCGATTCGACCAACTTCCCTCGCTTTCTCCTCGTATCGCCCTTGTTTTCAGAAAATTTCACAAACTTTGCCCGCGTGTCCTAGGTTACGGGCGAACAGATACGGCTGTTGGTCTATTTTCAGGATGTAGGCCAATTAATTTCGCCATATTTTCGGTACCGCTGGGAAAAACGAAAGCTGCGAATGTCTGGCGAAAATAGCAAGAAACTGGGCTGAATGATCGAAGCCGATGCTGCGACAAAGGGTGTCCTTTACTCGCGTTTCTACGTTCCCCGGAGTACGGTGCCGGAAAGCCTGCGGGCCGCGAGGTAGGGTATGCACGGCAGCGGCGCGACGCGTGACGCGTGGCACGTGCCGCGTGGCTCTTGGCGGCTCGCTACGAGTCTCGAGTCTCAAGTCTCAAGCCCGTCGCGCGCGAGAGCGAGCCACTCTGCTGGGAGAACGTTGCATCTCGGAAGCTCGTGGCCTCATGGGTGGGCTATCTATAGAGCGAGTATAACCGAACAGAAACCGAGTGTCACTCAAGGGTGACAAAACTCATTAATACCGATCTGCTTAATGCTCCGTCTCGTGTCTGGCATTAATCTGCTTAAAAATACCAGTATCGCGAGCGATCTACCGTTTTGGAAGCGTGGACGGGAAGAGAGTGGGTCGGTGGATGGAGCGGAGCACTCCTTAATAGACGGTTCCTGTCTTTCCACGCATTTCACCAGCCACGCAAACGAAAATTACCGTTTCGCGGATAGAATCTCACTCACCGTTGATGGGTTGAAACCTTGCCAAAGGATCCGAGAATTGCCTCAGTCTTTCCGTCATGTACCGCGGTGAATCTGCGCCCTGCAAATAAAAAAATACCGTCTTCATCGCGGTCACTGCGAGACGAGGCTGTTTCGTCGTACAAGAGACCGTGGAAAAATAGACGACAACTGGATCGGAAACGGAGACAGATCGAATTCGAGCGAACCCTCGCGGACATTGTCCAAGTGCTTGATCTCTGATGATAGTAGAAGCTCGCGACCGCGTCAGGCTGCGCTAATCGGACGTTGGAAACGGTGGACGTTTCCCGAAGACAATAGAAATCGGAAGAAAGGATAGTAAAACTAAGTGGCTGAAGAAGCTCCGCTCTGCGGTTCGTCGTTGGAATGCTCACGGGCCGGACGGCTGCGGCGTCGCGTTCTCTGATCTCATGCGCCTTCTTTCTCTCATTCATTCCTCCACTCTACAGACCACTAAACACTCCGTACACATTTTATCCGTCTCGGGTTCCTTTATTTGTTTCGGCGCATCTATATGCGGCGTCGCGGCCAACTATTCTCGGAGTGAAAGCAGTTTCCTCACCGCACTGTCCACGGCCCGGAATCGTGCATTCGTCCATGCATCCGCGCGCGTTTGCAACTTGTTAGGAGAAACTAGCACTGACAACTAGTCTTCCGCACCAAGATTCATATCAAGGGGAAGAACACGCGCCCGCCAACGGGCCGCGGCGGTGCAGCGAATCGTAGGTAATCGACTATTCGCTCTATCCGTATAATAGCTATCTTCCCCGTTTCTGACATTTACGCTTCCAGTGCGCCTACATTGATCGTTACGTTGCATCCAGTAGCTACGGATTACGGATAACGAAAGAAAGCTTCACTGGGACGAGGAATTGGCAATGAGGGTGGGATGGGATAAAATGGAAGAGTATGGGACGGGACAGGACGCGGAATCGAGAAGCTTTTATCGTAAAGTAGGGTAGGTTAACCGGCCTCGACTCGCGACTAAAACAGCTGCTTTAAATAAGCGCGATGTTTGCTGTGGAAGATAGCTTCTCAGCCTCGATGCCGGAGGTCGATGCATCTACTTCTTTCGGAATAGAATCCCTCGAGCGAGCAAAATCTCCAGTTTGTCTCGCGAAACGTCTAGAGTCGTGGGACTTCTTCATTTGCTGTTCGCTGACAATCATTACAGGATAATCTCTGTCCTCGTATCTTTTTCATTCCTCTTTGCCGTTCTACTCCCACCGACAAGAGCGACGTAGGATTAAAATCGAAAATCCTACTTTTAACCGTAAAAGTGCCCGTCGGCTGGAGACCAAGTGCCGTTCAAATCTTCGCGTTGTCTTCAATTGATGATTTGGAGTTTTGCAACGACTGATGTTGCGACAACCGTGTCCGATGCAGTTACGTTTGAAAATGGAGTTTATATTTAGCGAGAATACGAGCCGACTGCTTTACGCGAAACACCAGAGAAATACGTATATTTCATTGTATAATCCCCTCGGGAAGCGTCCCGAACTGGCTCGGTTTCCGCTCCGCCTGAGACGCACCAACGAGATCCCGAGTGCTCACACGGCCTCCCTTCCCTCCAGTGAACGGAACCTTTCCACTCTGATCCGATATACATACCGGGGCTACGCGTGTACACAGTTTCTGATATACACGCAGATCCTGGTCCAACAGCCAGATACCCTTCGCCACCGTCTCGGCGAGCAACGTATAAAGCTTCGATGCTAGCTCGGCGCTCCGTGTCAAATCGCGACAGCAGTAGTTAACCCTCCGGAGGTCGCGGTTGATCTGACAGATACCGTAAAATGGGGGAACATTGGCAGGTTTTTGATACATTTTGTTGTATAATGTAAAAATTGAAATGTTTACAGTTGCTTTAAGTATCTTATCATAACATTGCATGTTTCGTGATTGTACTACAAGTGTTGAAATGCATAAAATTTTTGTCATTTTCTTCTTTAATGCATGTTAAATACCAGCCGGTACGGGGTAACATTGGCACATCATATAAATAGCAGTAACAGGTTAAGTTTTACTACTCTGATGTCAGTAAACACTGGTTCAGACTCCAGTAGTTAATTATTATTATTATTATTATTGAATTAACGGGAGAACCCTTTAGAATACAAAAATTAGAACAAGTAATACAATTGGTAAAGCATATAGAAAAACGATATAAAGATAAATAAAATAAAGACAGAGAATATACAGAAAAAACAGAAAAAGAAAGAAAGCAACAAGAAAAACATAACAGTCTACAAAAAAGCGCAAAGAACAAAACAATTGAATATGATACGAAAACACTTTAGACTTAGGCTTAAGGTTTAAGGAGGCGACAGCCCCATAAGCACACGGTCCCTGAAGGCAGCTAAGGAACCAGTGAATAAGTCGATATCCACAGGGAAATTGTTAATCTAATTGTTATCGATTAGCAAATAATTGAATCATTTTTCGTGTGTGAATACCTAAAATCTCGATCTCGAATGCGACTTTATATGTTCATGCCAATGTTATCCCCTCCTGCCAATGTTCCCCCATTTTACGGTACATATGTATATCTTTTCCTGAATATTTTTAAACAGGAACATTACAGCTCTTATCGACGAAGGGTAGCTGTTGTTCAAACATTCACTCGTTATAGTATATCCATCGCTCGAGTCTAAATTGCTATCTCCAGATCGCTCAAGCAGGGATTCTAAGTTATCGTATCTCTCAGATAGGGTAGATGCACCATTTGTGGCCATTTTAAGGATTTCAGTGACTTTCATCGTAATTATCTTTAAAATTGTACTACAAATCAGGAAACTATAAGCTTTACTAAATTTTACACTATCTTTACTATTAATGTCTAAATTACCATTAACTAGAGAAATCATTAAAGAACTAATAAAGTTAAAAAATATAAGAAATCCATTTTTCCACCGTTTGTGGCCACTTGCCACTTTTCGCGTAAGCAATAAATGTAACCTTATATTTCTGGTGGTATACTGAAGAAAATATTTACGGTTTGAAATTCTACACATAATTAAGTGTCTGCAAGCAATTTCGAACTAAAAAAAACACGATAATTATGCACATGGCCAAAAACGGTACATCTACCCTACACCGTGACCTCCAGGAGAATTTTTGGGACCGCGACCTCCGGAGGGTTAAGTATCTATATAGGGTAAACGCACCAGTAAATGAACAGTTAAGGCTAATGAATGTACACCATTATAAAATTATGATTGCAGCGCGAATGATTCCACGTGCTGCAAAAATTGTTTGGATATGAAGCAAGAAATGAAAAGAAGTCTCTAATTAATTAGTTGCTTAGTTTAATAACTTATTTTACTCATTTTAATAAAAAATGTTCATTCACTGGTACGTGTTCATTTACTGGTACATCCACCCTAGTTGAGGTTTTTTACTCGTGCGCGTCGCGGTGGACGCGTGTCCGAATTTTCTGGCTGACCAAGGGGGTGGTTCGAAATTACTTACGCCGAAATTGCTTCGCGAATAGTACACATATTTCACTGGAGCGATGAAAATACCGAGCGATTGCCTACTTTCGATTTCTGACAGGCGCGAGGACACAGAGCGCGGTTATCGAAAACCGATAGCGAGCGCAGCATTCTATCGACGGAAACGACGATCAAACTTCTCTCTCCGCGGTGCTCCGTTTCCCCATCTTGTCTGTTAACGCGTGTGGCAAAGCATACAAACACGACACCGTCGTGTGTGTAGGTACCCATAGATGTTTTACCCGTGTACCTTTGATTTCCGTTTCGTCAGAAAGAATCGTTAGTCCACTTACCGCGTGTTCGGCTAAACCGCGATCCTGATTGGCCGAGGATCCGTCAGCCTGCAGCAGTGCCTCCAGACCTTCTATGTACTCGATCGCGTTTCGCAGGATCTCCACTTTCGGCAGCCGTTGATTGGGATTATTGCTCGTCCTCCTTTTCAAAACTTCGAACGCCTCGTTCACCTGCAACGGGACGAAAGACGCTGGGTGATGGCTGAAGCAGTGATTGCAAGGGAAACTAAAAATGAGGATAATAAGAGACAGACGACTCGGAACTGACCTTTCTCAAGCGCCTTCTCTCCCGCAGGGTGGCCGCTTTCCTTCTATCAACGGTCACGGTTTTCTTCTTGCATGCCTTGCAAGCCCAGAGGAGGCATCTGCGCGGCCCGTGGCTTGGAGCTGACGCGTCCAGCGCCACGTGAGGATGAGGTACGTGCTCGCTCAGTTCGCTCTCGTTGGATTCGTTGCTCCTTTCGTTGGATTCGCGGGGCTCGCCAGGCCCGTCCGGCTCGTTCGGCTCGTTAGGATCGTTTGGATCGTTCGGCTCGTTCGGTCCGTTGGAATCGTTACCCTCGTTGCTCTCCTCCGCCTCGACGGACACCGTGTCAAGATCGGCGGTAGGATCCCCCGATACCACCGACGACGTGTCGTCCGAATCCAGAACGTATCGAGATGATTGCAACCTGTCGACGCATAGCAAACTCTCATATCCCCTCCTCGGCTCCCGGCCGGCTAACGAGCAACAACGAACTTCTACCTCTCTTTCCTCTGCTATTTCTCTTTGCTTTTCACGTTTGTTTTTTTTTCCGATGGGAATGGAAAAGATCTGGATTCTATCAGGCACGCGACGAGGTTATAGAGTTAGGAAGCACCTAAGTGGAAGCGAACCGGCCCAGTCCCACGGAGGACAGTCTCCCGGATTGGAATCGTTCCAGGTGGTCGGGTAACGCGCGAGCCTCTGGGCTCTGTTAGGTTGATCGGTGCGACGAGAGACACAACTGCACGCGTAAAGGGAAAGCGAGATAGGTACGAGGTGAAAATGCTTTAATGCGCGATAAGGCCATCAGCGGGTTTTCGGTGAAAATAACGAGCGACTATCACTCGATTCGGAGTTTCGCTTTCACTCTCCCAGGGTGCGACGGGGGCCAAGGAAAAAGCTCGAAGGAATGAATGGTAAGAGGTTGCGCGGGAACGATGATCGTACCGGTAACGCTGGGAGCTGGTGGATTCTAGTGGCGAGATGTTCTCGACCGCCTGGCCGACGGTTCTTCCTCCCTCGTCCACGGCCCCTTGGAGTTGCAAGTACCCTTGCAAGTAGTCGATGGTCGGCGGATGCTCGGCAGACGACGGGTAGCCGCGTCGGCGGCGATGATGATGGTGATGATTGTGATAGTGATGGCGGTGGTGATGGAAACGATGATAATAGTGATGTCCGTGGGGAGGATGATGTCGAAGTTGGAGGTGATGGTGCCGGTACGAGTCGTAAGAAGAAGGTCTAGCCTGGTAGGCGGCTTGACACGCGTAAGACAACGCGTCCGTTACGAGGGTCATCGTATCGTATTTCTATAGTAATCCCGCTGGTACGGCCCACCTCCACTTTTCGATCGTTTCTCCCTTTCGGTGAATTCGCCACCTATCTCCCTCGGAGCGGGTAGGCTGGCGGCAAACTTTGAAACTCTTCTCCTCGAAACTTCACTGAACATGCACTTGCTCTCGGCAACAAGCGAATCGCGGCTGGCGATCGAAACGACGATCTTCATACCGAGCGCGGCATCGAGCCAACGATCCACCCGATTCACCCGGTCGATGGCTAACGATGGGCATGTAGTACGTTGCAACGGGGTGCAGCTTGCGCCGGATTAATTAGCTCGCGGACGTTTCCCGATCAGACAGCCAGACGAGAAGGCGGGAAGTGCCGACGAGATCCTCCGCGTGGTAGACGGATGCGAAATCTCGGGAAAAATCGAGGCACAGCGGGCTTTTTTCGAGGTAGCGCGTGACGCGGTAACGCGTGGCCCCTGCGGCGTACGCGAGAGCGAGTGGCGGCCCCAAAGCTCGCCCCGTACGCGCTCGTACAATCTCGTAGCGGATCGTAGCCGCGCACCCGTGCTTGCGCTAGCGCTCGCCGCCGCGCTTGCGTACATGTTTCGGGCCCGCCAAAACACCCGCGTCCGCGGCGCCGTTCGAATAGTTTACGAGCCGAGTTTTGTGGCCGGTCCACACCCAGTTGAACTATTTTCGGCCAGAAACCGGCCAATTACGGACCATCGAAATCCTCACGGATCCACTGTCGTCCCGCCTCTTCTCTTTCCTAGCCCGACCTAATGGCTGGCCAAGTCATGCCTCGGGGTGTGGTTTAATCGTTGCTGCAGCTCCTCGAGCATTCGCGCCGTCGAGTTCACCCCGCGTATCAAGAGGCTGGAACCGCGAGCGAGGCGCGCAGTATGTACCTAGTTGGATCAATCGGGACACCACCTACTACGTATTCGGGGCGAAAAGGTTTGCAATGCCATCGCAGGCTAAATCCTTTGCTGCGATCCTTTTCCCGATACTCCTACCTAGTTCTCTCAGTTATACGCGTAGATATGAGGTACCTGCGACCTACATGTTCCTCGCATCTCGATGCTTTCGAGCCATCCACGTTCGTCGCTCCCCGGAGAATTTTTCTCACGGATCAAACTACGAGCTAAAATTATTCTGGCTCTAGTCCAGGCGGACGAAGCGACTGGTAGTTGGATTAAAGTATAAGCTCGGTTCATCTCGCGTCTCGAGGCCTCTTCTTTCTGTCGGCCAGTTTACGACTTGGAATTGACGTTAGGGTTAGAAGAACGACGAGTCGATAGAGTGACCGATGGATGTACCTACTTAGATACCAGGTAGGTAGATATTGCATTGTAGGTTTGTGCGTGGAAAAGTAGGTGAGAACTGAGGGGAAGTCGAAGAACGGCAAGAATTCGATGGCTACGGTAGATGTGGAAGAGAATTGAAACAGGAGTTCTCGGTTAGATTCCTCGAATGGCTAGAATCGGCCTTGAACCGATAACCTCTTTACCTACATAGAAGAATAATATTGAAGCGCGATTCGCGATCGTGGAAGCGAGCGAGGGTTGAGGGCGAGTCACGCACCGCCTAACGGAATCGCGTCGCGTGGTTAATCAACAATCGCCAAACCGAGACGTTTCCCAAGATGCTTGCCGATTCATCGATCGAACGGGCGACGAGGACGAGGCACGGGGGCGAGGACGGCGCGGCGAGGGCGAGGGTGTGGACGAGGACGAGGACAAAGACGAGGACGACAACAGTCTACCGCGACAAAGGTGATGCTAGCCGCTCGGGAAAGGATGATCGCAGCAAGTACATAACGAGTATGCTCAGAAAGGGTGAGCGCGCTCGCGCGCGCGCGCGCCGCGGGAATACGTTAGCAATGTAGCATGGAAGGAAAGTGGCGTGTAGGGGTGACTCTGTACTGCACCCCCGTAAGCGGCACAGTCCTCGTGAAATCTCGGGGCTGATCGGGGCTTGTCGTGCCGAAAACGAGGAGGGTGAATCGCGCAAGGCGAACGGTCCGGATCCGAGAGAAGCGAGACGAAAAACAGGTCACGCTCTCCTTCGTTCAGGATTCGGTCGGCTGGGATACCTACATCCGCCAAAGCTCGCGAAAGTTCACGAAAGGGCAATGCCTCGCCCATTTTTATGGAAGCGCCAGCTCCACAGTGGACCGCTCGGCTGCTGCCCATCCCGATCAGATTTCTCTGCCCGCTCGAGAGTCGGGGAACAGTTCCGCGGAAAAACTTCCAACTATTCCCATCGAATGTAACCCGATGGCGGATTTTTCAGCCCAAACTTGCCAACTCTTCTCTCTCATCTGTCCACCCGATCACGCCAGTTAGCCGCCCATTTAACCGACCGAGCGAACGGATTGAGAACGCTTTGGCGCGCGCACAACCACGGACCGTGCAGACGCGGAAAGTCCAAGATTGAATCGGAATCACCGGACAGCTCTGACAGGGATATAGTCTCGCCTGTACGTGTACGCAGACACGGAAAGATGTGCTGTCGTCGGATACGGAAGAGATCTCACGCTCACGGCTTCTCTTGGTACGTGTACCTCGCTGTAAGGGGGTCGGGGTGGCGAAAGGGGGGAGTTGGGGGAGTATAGCAATGATCGGGGAAAGGGGAGAGAGAGAGGCGGGCGGGGGGAATCGAGGTAAAACGTGGCGGGGCAGAGAGCCGTGGGGGCGTATGGAGAAAAGCGTGAACGTTGGCCTGGAGGGTAAGGAGGGAAGAGTAGATTAGCGGAAAGGAGAGAGGAGAGGAGAGGGGCCGGCTGGAGAGGGATGGAGCGGCGAGGCTGAGAGAAGAGAGGAGAGGAGAGGAGAGAAGAGGAAAGAGAATCGGTCGGGTCGTGTGTTGCGGGCTGCTGCGGCTCGGGCGCGACAGTTCTACCCCGACCATTGCCGGTTGACTTTCGCGAGCAGCCCTTAACGCGGCAGAGAGTTCCACCATTCCGACAGACGTGCGGACGGAGACGCGGACTGACGGACGGACGGATAAACAACCGAATAGCGATCCGATTTGCGACGGGTAACACTTGGACCGCGTTATAGCCTCGCGTTGGTCGTGTACCGGTGGCCGATTCGTTACCCAGCAGCGGTTCGAGACGCGAGGTCCCGCGAGAAGAGATATAAACGGGCAACCGAAGAGACACAGGGGCGAAGAGGAGAGGAGCGGAGGGGGAGAAGAAGAAGAACAAGAAGAAGAAGGGTTTCGCACGACGCGACGGGACAGTCGTCTTGACGGACGATTCGATACGTCGAGCAACCAACGGCATGTGGAAACGCCTCGAAACGAATAAGATCGTCGCTTATTACTCAACGAGCGCGAAACGCCGTGTCAGCCGTTTGAATCCGAAACGTCCTCGATCCTTCGATTCGAGATGGGCGCCAGATATAAATCTTGAGGACTGTTCGACGAATCAGGGCGGAAAGTCGCCGATCACCAGCAGCGCTGCGATCTCATATCGGCTCGTTTCCCTCCGATTCGCTACCCGCTCGACGATTTAATCGAGCAGAAGCAGTAAGACTGTGCGTCCGGCGGCAGGGCGAGGGACAGCACGCCAGACGTCGACGAATCGACTCGCGAACCCGTTCGTTCGGTGCCCAACGGCACCGAGTATTCAACCTCCTAATCCGGCTACTGATCGTTGCGCGCCGACAGATTCCCGCGTACATCTTAGCCCCGCGTTTCCGGGCCGAGCTGTCTCGCGAAATTTCGCCGCAGCTGATCCACGCGAATGCGGTCGCGTGATCGGGACAAGCGGGGACGAACGGTCAGGCGAGCGGGCAAATAACAAACGAACGTGTCCCACCGACACGGTATCGACCCCGCGCCGGCACGATATTACCACGCACATGCGTCGTCGATCGCGATCAAAGAAGCGGTCCTTTCGCAACCGATGAAACGAACGGGTTAACCGCGCGGTGCGCTACCGATACCACCGCGCGTCTTTGAACAGTTGATCGAATCAGTCGTTACATAGAGATATTTATATATACGCGCTGTCTCGCACACACACACACACACGCACGCACATGTGCGTGCGTACGCGTCTCGCTGCTGCAGGCGCGCGCGTGTATGTTTGTACGTGTATGTGTTCACGCGCGCTTATATTCGTGTGTGTGTAGGCTACGGTGCATTTATTAATCCCGCAAATGCCTGCGTGTATGCGATCTGTTATTGTTGAATGATAAATTTTACGACGTTACGCGCTTAACGATAATGAAAGTTATTGGGGGGAGGGGGTGGGAGGAAGCGCCGGTCGCTTGGAAGTATAGTAAATAAGTGGTGGACTTAAATGTCGCGACTCGTCGAGTTATCAGTCGATCGTAAAGACAGGCGTCGCGGTCGCGGTCGCGGACGCGATCGCCGTCGCGACTGAACGCCGATACCCGTGTCGAGAATAAACGGCCGCGTCGTTACTCATTTATCGATGGAGAATCCGCTCCTCTTTCTCTGCTATGCTCCACGTCAAGCTCGCAGCCGCGTTCCCACCTACAGACCCATTCGTCCTTCCCCTCGGCCTTGTCGCAATCGCGGGCCAGTCGGCTCCACCTCGATAACCTTCGGAAAGTACGTCTACCCGTTCCCCCGATGCTCAATTTAACTCAAGTACAAAAATCCGCGAGAGCAGAAATTATTTTTTTCTCCGAATCGCGCGAACGCACTATACTCCGTCGATCTCAACAAGTCTGTCCAGCGCACAACTTGAACCGCGTCGAACGGAAAGCTGTCGGAAACGGAGCAGAAACGGAGCTACCTCAAACATTGCACTTGACTGCGGATCGCATCAGCCGATAGCGACCGGGACGATCCCGCGGTGAAGGCAGAAACGGCTTTAACGTCTATAGTGGTTTAGATCTCGCTGCGAGGATCGATACCACCCCCGTCGAGGTGATTTTTTACGGGAGAGTTGCGACCCATCGGAATGTTGGCGTAGCGAGCTCGATAGAGAGGACTAATTGTCAGAGACACCAGAGAGCTGTTCAGCGGATGACGGCGAGACTTGCGAGCAGAACCAAAAGATACACCCAACGCGTCGAGCTGATGGCTAGAAAACGTTGCGAAGGGCACGAGTCGCTGGCGACGAGGAATATTCAGATAGAAAGGGACAATCGATATGCTCGCGAGGATATTTAAGGAGGTATTCGACGGGAAACGTAACGAGGGAAGGCAGACGCAGCCATGTCATGGGAATCTATCTCGTCGAGAGACTATCTCGGGCAAGTATCGACTTGGGGGAGCGAAACTGCAGTAAGATTGCGTGGGTAGAGTAGGTGCGCGCTCTTTTTTAGACGGGGATTCGCGTGCCCGTGAAATTTCTTTAACGCTTTTACTTTCCTCGCATTGGCCGACGCGACGCGAAAAAATTCGGATTCGATCGGGAGAGTAACTAGTCTACCGCAGCGGTTATCCTTGCTGCGAGACCGAAGAAAATGGAACGGAAGCGGGGACTGTCGCTGCGGTAGGTACTAGGTACTCGCCAACTTTCGATCGTATATAGGTCAGGAAAAGAGGTCACAGGTGCCTCGCCCACCGTGACTAGCAGGCGCCGCCGCGCCGCGCCGTTTCGAGGGGCAAGCTGAAATTCCGTGATCGAATTTGCACGTTGCACGATCCCACGCGAGAACCACGCTCTACGGCTCAGAATCGAAATATGCGATATATGAAACGGAACGCAGGACACCTTTTTTTAAGGCAGTAGGATAATCATAGCACTCGCTGGCTTTGAAATAAAGTAATTGTACGCGAAGCGGCGTTTGCGTTTGCTCCGGTGTTCCGTGACCGCGAAATCCCAACGAAAGTCGCCTGCCGGAGCTTGCGTTCGTCGATCGATCGCGTGCCAATCGTCGTTACCAATTCGCAGAGGTCCGGCCAGCCATCAGCTGTCGGCGACCGCGTTGCTGGGTAGTCCGGACGGATCGCGTCATCCACTCGACGTATGCGAATTCGCGGAGGAGGATTACGGCCAGCAGCATTCCAACGGGAACGGCCATTATCAGAACGGACGTTCCAGCGCTGGTTTGTGGGAATGCCTGATCGGCTGTAGGCGGCGATTGGATCAGCATTTGGCTCGAAGGCGGGTAAGTCTGAAATTGCACCGTGTAGCTGTGCTCCCGCGTAGGGGAGAGTGGGGTAATCGCGAACGCGATGGTTAATGGGGTTTTAATAAATAAAAACTGATGTTTCCTCTCCACTAGCTAATAGCAACGTATTTTAAGGGTTGACCATTGAAATCGCGCTTTCTCTGTGATATTTAGCCCTCTGTTCGTGATTGAACCTCGCCTATTTATCACACAAGTTTTTTTTTTGTAAGTGTGATAAATAAAGATGAATTATTATTATTATTATTATTATTATTATCCCATGGGTAGTCGAGTAATCTCGAACAAGAAGGGTTTTTCTGTTTCACTATAAAGTTGATTTTTATTATGATTTTTAAAAAATTCGTCACAGTACTTTATAGATGAATAGTTTAACTATGTTTGTAAATAAAAAAACAAATTCATTTCTCACATAGTTTTTGTTTTATTTGCTTTTTCGCTTAGGTGTTCGCAATTACCCCACTCTCCCCTACATCCCGCGAGCATCTGACCTCGACCACTTCGATGGCGTTACTGATTCCTCGATACGCGACCTCGGCCTACGCTTTTTCTCGGTCATTGTCGAGTAGCTGCTACGGAGCCGGTGCTGCACGCGATGGCAATGGTCATTGGTCACGCCACGCGCAATGCTTTCCAACCCTTTCAGCCTCGACACCCCCACGCAGGCACAAAGCTCTTTGAAATCCACGCGTTCCGCGCGCAGTAGATGGTGGAAGAACAGCTGAGATAACCGGTTATCTAATCGCAAGATGAAAGAGATGGAAGAAAGGCGTTTCCGGTTGATCGCGGAGTCGCGTTAAACGGGATTAATCTCGATCACGCCGAACGCATGATCGTGTCACCTTCCACGAGCTTGTTTGCTCGCCACCGGCCGCGCCGCCCCTCCCGGTATCGTCGAGGTCGAGCACTATTTATATGTATCGTACGGGATCGTTGGATCTTAAATCATCGACGAAGAAAGTTCAGGGTTGAATCGATATGACCTTCCCTGCCACGTTTAGCCACGCGCCGCGCACTAATCGACAATCTCTCTACCTTTAATACGTAGGATCTACCTAACACGTGATTCTCGCTTCCTCTCTTCACATAGATACAGAAATTTTCCTTTCTTTTTTTAGGTCGAACAGGGCTTAAAGTTGTACCGCGCCCACAAACAGCAGGCCGCTGTTCGTAAATGGAGGGGCGCTCTGAAGAACATCAGACAGCGAGAGGACAAGTTCGCTCTCCTCGGTTACCTGTATCAAGCTTACATGGATTGGGGGAAATACAGGTATCTGTTGCCGGCGCGGCATCGGCAAACTCAGAAAGTAGCAGACAGAGCACTTGCCAAAAACATTCAATCACCCTCGTATTCCATTTCCTCGATTCGATTTGCTCGAAAGCAATGGAAGGGCCGGTAAGGAAAAGATTAGAGGCAACAGACGAGAAAACGTTGGAGCATAGGTACTTTCCAAACTGTTGGGCGTTTTCTAAAATTACCTTGCTTTGTTAGCTCGATTAAAGGGGAGAGAAATGAATGGGCCGTAAAGAAGGGGGTAGGGGTTTCGCAGGGGTTTCCAAGCTTAAAGTACGGACCAGGAACGTAAAAGAGCTTAAGGGGGGGTTCTACTTTGTGGGACCGAAAAGGTAGGTGATATTTAGGAATTTTTTATAAAAAAACCGTTGAATGGATTTATTTAAAATTTGACAAGTTGTTTTACTTGTACTTTGTAGTATTCTATCAAATTTTTATGAGGCCATACAAAAAAAAGGGCGTGTGTAGAGCGTCGATTGCAGAATGTTGAAAAAAAAACGGCTCGTGCTGGCGTTGAAGAAAAGTGTCCTATGGCTTATCTGAAATACAAAAAGGAATAGGGATTCTTAATCTGCATGGACATGGCTATCTATGGAACTAGAACAATTCAGAAAAATTAAAAATTGTTAAAATGGCAGCCTTTTGAATAAAAAATTCAAATGTTGTCCAAAAATTGCAAGGAATTATTTAAATAAAAAAAGAACGGTAACAGATACAGTCATAATCCTAATTCCAGAGATAGCCATGTTCATGCAGATCAAGAATCCATTTTCCTTCTTGTGTTTCAAATAAACCATAGGACACTTTCCTTCAACGCCAGCACGAGCCGTTTTTTTTCAACGTTCTGCAATCGACACTCTACACGCACACGCATTTTTTTTTATAACCTCACAAAAATTAGTAATAATACTTAAAAGTACAATAAAACAACTTGGCAAATTTCAAATGAATCCGTTCAACAGTTATTTCTATAAAAAATTCGCAAATGTTACCTACTTTTCCGGCCCCACAAGGTAGAACCCCCCCTTAATAGAGTGATGATAGCCAACGGATAGTATTTACTTCCGCGAGACGCGAGATTCGGAAGGAGAAGCTCGAAAATCCTTGACACGGTAACGAAGCGTTTCCGCGTGGTTTCTCGCTCCGAGAAGCGGGGGTGTCGTGTCGCAGCTATTCGCAAAGATCCCATTTCGGTCAGCGTATACCTACGAGCATCCGTGGCTCATCGTTTGCCGTCTCTTATCTTCTTCTCCTTCCTTTCTCGTTCCAAGACACGGGACGTGGAGAAATCGTGTCGTTTCAGGGACAGCATCGACTTCGGTCATAAGCAACTGTGCATTTCGGAAGAGCTGGATTCGCCGAATATGCGAGCAGAAGCGTACTTGAACTTGGCGAGGGCTCACGAAAGATTGGGCGCGCTCGACAGGGCCCTGGATTACGCCAGGCACAGGTGCGACAGATTCTACTTTTAGGGTAAATCCGGGAGACGCGGTCGGGCCGGAGAGTTGGTCGAAACAGTTGATTCTTAGAGAATTAATTGTTCCGAACCTTAACACACTTTTACAAATACACAAATGTATAGAGTCTGAATATAGCCACTCGACCAACTCTCCGGCCCGACCGCGTCTCCCGGATTTACCCTAAATCTGACCGATTCCATTCCATTGGCGCTCTGGCGTTGCAACTTTCCAGATTTCGTTCACCTATCGACGACTCTGTACCTTTCCAGTTTGTACAACGAATGTGATCAGTGCGCTACCGCTGGATTGGTTCATTTAACCGTGGGCAGAGTTCATTTGGAGCTGGCAGGATTTTGCAAAGCTCTGGAAGCTTTTCAACGAGCCCATAAAATTGCTCATTCCATACAAGATCCTTCGTTGGAGCTACAAGTAAGTGTAGGTTTCCGCCGACGCGGATATCCTCGCTGCTACCTCTCCGTTCGTTTCCCTTCTGTGTTCGCCGACGGAACAGACGTGCCTGCGTAGCTACGTAGTACGCACGCGGTATCCGATAGCGTTTGATTCGCAGGTATACGTAGGCCTGTCGGAGCTGTTCTGCAGATTACACGACGCCGACAAAAGCGCCAGATACGCAGCAAGGGCGTACGATCTTTCGAGAAGCTTACAGCTGGGCGATTTAAATTCGCGACATCACAGAGCGGCTCTTCTACAGATGGCCGCGGCCCTCCGAAAGAAAGGGGAGCTCGGCGATGCCCACGATTATTGTTCGGTACGTTGGACGCATTACACGTAGGTATGTAGACGATGGTTGCGTTGAATTTTGTGACGTTGACGCAGGAAGCAACCCGATTGTCGCTCGTCTCTGGGGATCAAGCCAGTTACGCAAGAAGTATACGAATAATGGGAGACATTTATAGGAAAAAGTCCGACATAAGCGTAAGTAAACGTAGGATAAGCAGGAGCAGGTTTGCCAGGAGCAACTGCCCCGACTGTATCGTTGTAGAAAGCGTTTCGGCAGTACGAGAGCGCTATGGGATCGGCGGCAGCGACCGGTGATCGGCTCTGCCAAATGGAGGCGATGGACGGTGCCGCGAGGTGTCTCGAGGCTCTTCGACTCCAGCACAAAATATGCAACTGTCGTCCTCTAGAGTTCAACACGAGATTGCTCGAAGTGGCTGGATCGGTCGGTGCTAAGGTAACCTTCGGCTTGCCGCTGGGTAAAGCTAGGTCCGCATTAACCGCCCGGACGGCGGCAGGACGGCGGCCGTCCCGCAACAAAGACACAGATGCATACTTCTCCATTGCACTAATGGGACGGCCGTCGTCCTGCCGCCGTCCAGACGATTAGTGTGAATCTAGCTTAGTGCGTACGGCGGGGCGTTCTACGTTTCTAATGGCTACTGTTGAACGCAGTTCCTGGTACGAATCGTAAGGTCCAGGCTCTCGCGAATCTACGGCTCTCTCGGAGACGAGGAACAAAAGGCTCATCACGAGAGATTAGCCGCGGCAATGGAGGAAGATTTGGAGCTACGATGCGGCGGCTGTAACGAGCCTTTCGGCCTCGAAGCCGATTCCTTGGAGGCGTTGCCCTGCTCTCACATATTACACGCCAGGTGATACGAGCCTCGCGATATGCAACGTTTGGACCCGCCACTCCACTCGATTCTCCCCGTTCTTTAACCGAGCTGTGCTCCGCGATTTACAGGTGCGCGTACGACATATTGAAGAGACGTGATAAAAAGAAGAAACGTTTGTGCCCCGACTGTCACAAGTCTGTTAGTTCACGATTGTACCTGCATTGCGAAGACCCACACGGCATGAGTACTTTAAATCACAGTTCCTTGAGTCTGGCATCCTTGAGAGCCAGCAGTCTAGCCACGCTGGACGACTGTCACGCCACCAGCAGCGTTTGATCTGCGTTATAATTACCCATCTACCCTTTATCGAGTATAGGTGTGATTTCAGAATACCTAGTCTGCTCGCGCGTTCGTGCGTCGTCCTTTGATAACGCCAAAAAAAAAAAAAAGGAGCAATCGCACAAGCACGCGCACAATCACGAGCACGCGACAAGTACAAGACCCGCGCGTACCCCGAGGAGCCGACGCGACGCCACGCGACGCCACGAGCAACTATGATCAGATCTCATTTGCGATCACAATTAGATCCACCACCGATATTCGGCACCGATTTTTCCAACACCAAACCACCACGGCAGCCACGGCTCCTCCGAGTTTCTGTCCTGTACGAGAGATCGAATTTCCGCAATTGGCCGATTAAACCATTAAACAATTAAACCATTACACCATTAAACGATTAGATGATGTCCTTTACCACCACGGTTTACCGAATTACTTTACAAACAGATTAGAAGAAAACAGTTTAAAGGAAACTAGCACCATGCGAAAAGACTTAATGGCAATAAAAATGCACATCCACATCGTTTGCCGTCTTCCGTTACTTTTCCCTCGTTTACACCCCCCGTACTGGCGTAATCGAAACTAACCTACCTATATTAATATTTTCCATTTCCGAGGTCTATGCCAGCACGTGTATATATACATACCTATTTATACAGTAAACTTCGTATTTATACACGTCTACAACTCTGACATTTATCTCATTCGCGAGTTAAAAAGTATCGAAACAATCGTTACACAATTATCGCGAGTATCGTACCAGTTACCAGTATCGCGAATCGAAATTTTCAAGTAGAGGAATATGTATAATGTCTCCTTCGGTGAATTTGGAAAGCTCATAGAACAAATAGCCCTTTCCACCGGAGCTTTACTTTTTATATGCATATTTAATTGCAAGACCAATCGATCGAATCGCGTTACCGGATTCTTTGAATTTCCAAGATAATAGGCTGCATGCGTGATACTACATGCAAGTATGCACGTAGGTGCAGGAGGCGGAGGGAGGCGTAGGCATTCTTCTTTGGTTCCATTCGGTTCTGTCAGGAACAAGCACGACATCTAGAACGTGATTGTGGATTTACTGTGCGACCGCCATGACAGCTGATGCTTTTCGTATCGCTTGACGTTTGGTCAGAACATGTCATTTTGCACTATTAATTCCAACAAATGGCAGACTTCTTTTTCGGTTTCGATACAACAGTTGCAGTAAGTAAGCTCGTTCTTACCGAACGTACCATTTGATTTTCAAATGTTTGTCGAGAGAGTGGATAACGGTTCGATGAAAATAGAAGATCTTGCTCGTTCTCGATCAACAGCCGCGTCGCGGCTTAACGGGTTTGCGGATACCCAAAACTATCCTTCAAGCTAATCAGACGATAAAAGGGATTACTATTTATGTCGCGCGAAATCGTTCGATTTGCTAATTGCTGCGCAAATGTTTAGTATCTCGTCATCTTCTCTCTGTACCTATCGTCTCTAAAATACGCAGTACGTATGTACCTACTACTACCTCCTCAAGCGGTCATGGAGGTACGTCGCATAACCTCTCCGATCTCTCATTCCCTCTAAAGGTCATTAACACTGTTGCCTTCGTTCTAATTCTTATCATCTTCATCTTTTTTTATTCTCCCACGCTTTGCCACGCAGTTCTAAGTTCTAATTCATCGATCAACGATTCGTAAATGTCGTTCTAGTCGAATTTCCGGGGCAAATTCTCTCGAAACATCTACTTCTGCACCAATCACATTTGGATCGTATTTAAATTTTTTTTTTCATATTCACCGACAAGTTTCTCCTTCGTAATAACAACACTTGCTCTGTTCTCCTATGTTTTCTATAATGTCTGCAGAATACTGGCAGTTTAGAGGAGGTGCTGGATTGCTTGCTAGAAGAAGACGATATTGGAGAAGAGGAGGAATACGATGCGTTGAACGACGAAACTTTTGGTTCCGAAACCAATATCGGCGATTGGGAGAAAGACCATGAAAAACTTTCAGAGATCGCGGAATCCAGTCGCCCTCATAACCAAAATGTTCTTAGCAAAAAGGTAAGCGAATCGGAAGTTCTGCTCCTTTAATTTGAATTTGAAGATAAATTCTGTCCCTTAATGATATTTACAGAACGGAGTCGATACGGATGTGGAAGATAATTTGTCGCATTTAGTATTAGATGATAAAGAAGGAATCGTTCCTCGACCTGGAGTATGGGATAGTCCTACTAATTTATCATTTCCTAAACCACGACCGTCTTTAATCCTACCGTCAGCGTTAACGAATGTATGCACCGTCGAAGAATTGGAAAAGGGTCTCATCGCGAATAGACCTCCACCAGGATTGTCAAAGCCTGTTCAGTTGCAACAGCAGCACCAACAACAACAACAGCAACTGCTGCCACCGCAAAAATCCGATGGATCGCTTATTTTCGGGTCGCTGTCCGTTCCACCACGGTTTCCACCGGGGCTGGGTATACCACCTCCCCATCCTGTTGTTTTACCACCAAATATAAGATATCCACACCCTCAGTTCGTACAACATCCTAGGCTATTGCCAAGTAAGCGTGCTCCATAATATGTAAATAACGTTTTAATACGATTAAGTAAAATAACGCTAAATTCGCCACTGATTTCATAGATCAAACCGGAAATGTCCTGAGGTATCCCGTAGCGACGCACTTGATGTTGCCGCACGCTCCACAGAGACAGCCAATTCACGGTTCATTTTGCAGTAATTTTCCTGTAAGTTTGACGGAACGTTACGGATCGTAAAATAAATATGATAGATGTTGAATGAAATGAGAAACGTTTTTACAGCAACCCCCGCATTCGAATTTAGGGCCTCCCCCATTCTTGCGAACGGATCATGGTATGGTGCCCTCGTATTCCAATAATCAGACTGGCCATCACCAGCAACAGCATTCGTTCTCGCATTCTGCCACTCAGAGGAACCAAAACAGGTCTTTTCAGTATGGGGAGCAGCAGGGAAATCATCAGCCGTTTTTTAAAAATAATCACCATTACCGCAATCATGACCGAAATAATCAGCAACATTACCATTATTATCATCATCCCCAAGGAATGAATGGATTGATGAATTCGGACGAATGCGACGAATATGCAGGTCTCATGAGCAATCGGGAGAAACAGTGGTTGATCAACATTCAATTACTACAACTAAACACGAACGAGCCATATGTAGACGACTACTATTACACTGTCTTTTGCGATAAAAAGAACAAACAGGACACGAACCAAGATCAAAAAGATAGGAAGCACCATAATAACAATAATAACAATGGCTACCACAGAGACTCTAGGTACACCGTCCTTTCTTCTGTTTGGCTTTCTTTCTCGTTACTTCGCTGTTTGAAACCTCTGAATCGTCACCTGATCGCTTTGCTCACAGGGATCGCGACCAATCTCATCTGGTGTTGTCAAAGACAATACACACGCCACCACAATTTGAGAATTCTCTAGGAAAGCTGCAGTTCACCAGCGTAACAGCACCGCGCAAGATTATCGATATGGATCTTGTACCAAATAGTGATCCTCAATCGGTCGCGCAAATCCAGCAAAAAGATACAAAAAGGACGCGACAGTTGTTGCTAGAGATTGAAAGGGTATTAGTAGAATTTTCGAAATTAACAAAGCGTTGAGTTGCTGCTTTCTGGCGCGTTGCATAAAAATAAAATTTCAAACTTTCCAGTTGTATGTAATCCAATTACGTCTCGAAGATCTGCATAATCCTTTGGCTCTGCTTAGCGAGCAACAGAACCTGGAAAAAGAGAAGGAAGCGAGTAGTACTGTTAAAAGGACTAGCCCAGAGTTAATAAACATGATGATGACGTCTCTTATTCAATTGATACAAGAGGACAAATTGACGAGCATGCTAAGCATTCGGAAAGGGAAGGTAAGTAAAGCGACGACGTACGAGTCGTTGGATATTCGATTCTAGTATCACTTTGTTACTCACGTATCACGCTGTGTTACAGGCGCTGCTGTTGAGGTTCATGCCGTACTTGAACGTGACGGAACATCGTAACCAATTGGAGGAATTGTGGAACGTGATATTCCGAGGACTAGCTGTTATAGGACGTAGAGATTCTCACTTGCTGATATCCTTCTATTCGGAATTCCAACGTTGGTTTTCTATCGTACAGGACTTTAGTACTATACTTGGACTAGCTCGGTCGTTATCCGACCCCGCTAATCATCCGATGAAGAACAATAGCTTAGCTTTCGCGCTCACGAATAAGGTTCGTTTAAAATGTTATCGCGTATTCGCCGCTTTCCACCTTCAGCTGTTTCCCTTCAAGTTACTCTAAATATCATTCAACATTTTTACTATCCAGTTTGGCGTATCCGTCATAGCATCGATGCTGGAGCACGCAGAAAGCTTGTATCCTACGGATGACTCGTTATCTTCCGAATGGTCGTCCTTCGTAGCGAACGTGGTCGAAATAACCGGTGAGACCGCACCTTGTGTCGCCCCTTGTCGACCGATCGCTGTCATGACGCTCAACCAGCATTTAAATCGACTGTCTCATCTGAAAAGTGAGAGATACACAACCCTGGAACTTCTGCTAACCGACGCCAATCCTTCTCGATAGTCGAACGTTATTAGGTATATTCCCGAAAATTTGATCTTTATTACGAATGATAAAAGAAATTTTGCCGGAGGAGAATTATGTAGCATATCGATTGCTACATACATCATCAGTGTTGATCCAACAGTTCTTGCATACCAGCATATTTTAGCACAATTGATATCCATGTTTCACAGAGTAGACCTGCCTCTTTGATCTTTATTTTAGACATGAGCATGGTAATTTGCTCGCTTTTCATTTAAATACGTACATACATACACACACATATGCAACTTTTGGCAGTCTGACTCAAGATCTCGTACAAACTTTGTTAGAAATGGTGCAACTTGTTTGATCGCGAGTCTACCGTGTAAGCCTGGTATCGATTATATCCATCGTACACTATAAACTACACATCCTATCTATCCACACGATCTTTGCTTATAGTGGTTTCCTTACATTTTCTTTTCCTCCTTCTCTCTTTCTCCCTCTTTTTCTCTCTCTAGTGGCACCCACATGATATTAATTGTAAGATGTAAGTTTAGTAATATCGTCTAAACGTTAACGATTCATTGTTGTGCTTCACCTAATTTCTTTGCGCATCATTTAACGCCGTCGTGCCCTGCGATCTCGAAGGTATTGTAATTTGTTGGATATAGGTTGAACTTTACGTCACTAACATTAATCGTTAGTGGACGGTACAATTGTATTTAGCAGAACGGACGTGGAAACTATTAGCGCAAGTGTATTATCCGTTTTTATATTAACCCGTTCGACGAACAGATTTTCCTCCTCGCATAGGTATATTTGATTTGAAAGGTAACGATCGCGTGCTTTCTCCGATCGATCGGACGAGTTTGCTCGTGAAACGTTATACGTTAGACGTTAGACTACGTAGGATGTGTAGGCTTTTAAAAAGTTTCGGATTTTGAAAAGAGCAGCACGTTATTATAAACACTTGTTAACAAATTAACATGTTTCCCAAAGAGATTAATTGCATAAGATAATACATGCATCATCCTGGTGCAAGAGGTTTTACAAATTTTGTCCAAAATTATCTAAAAGTTACATCGTCTATTTATTTGCATTATTTGTTCCGAGCCTGAATAATGGCACGGGAAACGTACCAGCAATGATTGTATAGGTTTCCACGTAAAGGAAATGCATAAATATTTCAGTGTTTTTTATAACGATCACCGTTTTAAATAGCGACGAAAAGTTGTATCTATCGATGTAATTAGCATCACCGTCAGAGACACATGGCTGCAATGATTCTCGTCCCATTTGTCATCTGTCATCTGTCACCTGTCACCTGTCACCTGTTCTCACAATTTGGCAATTATTTCGTGACAACATGTTTGGGTGCGCAAGTAGCGAGACCGCGGACAGCGATTTAAAATATACGACGACAAGGCCTTTAGTATACAGTGTAAGAGATTACTTTTTATCACGATACACATTATAATAAAGTCTTACATATGTATGTACATTTAGCTTGTACATAGAGCGACTCCGATGAATGAATGACTTGATATATTTTGTAACTGGATGCGAAAGAAAATTTATTTTTCGCTTCCGCGAGATAGCGCTAAGTCGTTTTTGCGAACAAAGAATGAAATATTGTAAAAGCGATAAAAAAAAAGATCGACGCATTATTTTTTAATCACAGTGCACTGTGAAGTAGTTGTAAAATCGATCAATTGACTCGGCATTTTCAAATAGTGTGTATATCGAATATTGGTGAAAGCATATATATATATATATGTAGTACAGTGCGTTACATTGCGGTCCAACACTTGTACCCTTTTTCTCTTTTGTTTTTCTTTCCCATTTTTTCATTACTTTTCGTTTATTTTCTTTTTAAATGTATATCCCACTGTATCTAATCAAGTTGCCTTTAAGTTTTACAAATATGTACGTTTTTACTGGTAATTCCAGCAAGTCTTTCGTCTTTGGATACACTGTGGAAAGGCGGTGCGTTACATAAATATAATATTTTGTCATAACAGATTCTGTTTACGTTGCGGACCGAGTTCAATTAGAATTTGTTTGAACACGAGAAGCTAATTATATTTACTGTTTTGTAAAATAACGATCGAGAACGATAACCGAGGTAAAGTAAGCGCGTTTCAATTCCTCACTATCGGATGAAAGGTATTTGTTGAGCCTGTACAAATTTTTTAATCTTTGAAAGTAAACTGTATCATAAAGTTTAATCCGCGTTATTCTTTGCGTGTATTACACAATTATTAATCATACAATACATAAAAATATTTACTTTACACGTACGTAGTAAAAGTTAAATTTAATGTTTATTGAATTGGAAACCAAATTTGGGAAATTAACTATCATTATATAAATAATATTGATAGGGAGTATTAAATAAAAATTCGTGTTTTCAAAAATTTCTAGCAATTAATTTCGAAAGAAAACTTTTGCGCGACTTGTTGCAAAAAGAAAACAAGCGATTACACCCTAGACGAGGTAACATCGCAGTCTAATGAATTTTTCTGCCCTCGGCACCGGGTTTGTGAGATCCTAGTCCTCGATAAATGTAATTTGGAATAGATATCTCACTATGCAAAGAAATGGTACATATAAAATGAAAACGTCTATCTTCCTGTTCCCTTATAATTCAGGAACTAATACAACAATTTCTCAATTAAAAAATAAATTTTTTTAACGCGTAGTAGAATTCTGAGGGAAAGTTTACGGCTATACATATATTGTCATCTAGATATTACTAAATTGGGACCGAGTAATAAACGAAATATATACTGAGGAGAGGCAGATAGATGACAACATATTCCAAGGTTATCGAAATGGGTGACGACTGTCATACAAGAAAAGTATATCGATGACTATTTCGAGGAATCGAACTTGTTATCATTACTCATCATTGGGAAAGTTAGCAAGTGACTTTAAGGATGTATGATCACTGATCAGTGTGATTAAGCGCAGTGAATGGAAAGGGAAACACCTACAGGAGTGGTGGTAAAGTGTGCATGAACTGCGCCTGCGTCAGTTACGCACACATTACCACCACACCTGCAGGTGTTTCTCCCTCCATACACTGCGCTTAATCGCTGTGAACACTGTGATGGCGCGGCACTTCCATACATATAATATCTCACGAAGTGATAAACTTAACCTTACTGCTTTAATTTAATCGGTTCAAGTGTATTTGCAAATATGTTTAACCTGTTACGACGATTGCTCTCGTTTCTAGAATATTGGTATTTCAGATACACGCTTGTCACAGAATTATACATGGTGGAAAAATGGGAAAGAAATTTTATCAGTATCCTTTTAAACGAACATTAAAGAAAACACAACTACAATGGCAGAGTGTTCGTGTGGATGTGGAATGGTTGTTCCGATTTTAGAACGAACATTTTTAGAAACAATCTATATTTATTCTTATGTCGAACATAGATATGCTGCTCGTAATGCTTTTCTTTTCCTTCTTCCTATTTAATTACAAAGTGCTGTTGCCAATCACAGAATACGCGATGCACACTTGAAAACACTACTGGAAATACTAACGCCAATCTGTTATCTTGTACCCAACAAGTTTACGCGATATAGTTGTAAATTATACACATAGAGCAATACTTTTCTACATGGAAAGGTTCGATTAAACTATTCTAAGCAATAAGATAACTGTGTTCTTTTTTGGTTTTTCAAATCATACATACTTGTAACGTAGTTTGTTACATTTTGTCAAATTATCAGATCTTTATGTATTTGATATTGTAACACAAGTGTACATATGTGCATGTAACATGTAATGTGATAAGCGGTTCGGTGGGAAACTCGCTTGACTCGATCTTCCAAAAGTTAAGAAGAAATTAAGAGTTAAGGATAAATTTCAAGTTACACAAACGTTATCTCATTTTATTTATTTAATAACGATGAGCATGAACACAGACAGTTTTTTTTAATTAACAATGTTTCCAATACGAGTAGGCACAACAGGAGTGATACAAATCAAACTTTTTCTTTTCAAGATTGGAGGTGAACTTATGCATCGAAGGAAAAGTATCGTAACGATACTGGACTCAACATTTTTCGTTATTTACCAACGAAATTAACATATTACCTTAGTTGTATTGATTAAATTCATGAGAAACGTAGTAATATAATAATAATAATAATAATAATCATAAAACTTTAATCGCTAAAATACGTAAGAATTATAACACGCTGCGTATTTGAAGCAGCTAGCTAAGGGTATTATAAATGTATTTACATACGGTTTTTCCCGAATCTGTGCGTGCATCTGATGGAAATTTAAGAGAAGATGATAGAGTTAAAACGATAGCTACTGTTTAAATTAAGCTACTTTTCACTTTTACGTGGAATAGATATGGTTTACTTGCTAATATTGCAATTGTCTTGTCGAGGGAGAATGTTCGAAAAGAACTTGGACCCTCAACGCGATGGTTACGCTACATACGACAATAGTGGGTCCAAATCGATCTCTTTTTGCAAATCCTAAAGTCCGATATATTTCCATGGGAAATCATACTGAATCGATATTGATCGTGGGAATGTAAAATAGGTTCGCAAGCCCGAAATATCCCGAAGAGAACAGTAGAGTATCTTACTGAGAAATGTAGGATGAAAGAAAATAAAAAAGGTCCGACAATATTGTGAAAAATATTAATTTTTAATTTTTCGATGCTCGCGAGAAATCAATGTATGTGTCCTTTCCAAGTATCGACAGTTCGTAGAATGGTATTGGTCCCAATACTGTACATATGTCATACGTGACTGTAGTAAAGTGGTACAGTAATGTCTCGTTATAAGTTGTAAGAACATTTCTATCCCAGCTACGTACTTCTTTTGTAATCGCCGCGGCGATCGCGAGAGAGTGAGAACGAGGGAGAGGGCAGGCGACAGCGACAAGCCATAAATCTCGTTTGAGATAGCGGCAGCATCGTATTGATAACCGAAAGAAGACTGCGAACACGAAAGGCCAGCCGAATATATAGCATACCGTTTCGTTAAAGTTAAAGTTAAGGCCGTTAAGGGAACGGCTTGTCCCCGGAGCGTCGTCCTCATAACGGGACAAAACTGTAGATGCGAATGGAAAATTAATAATACAACGTACAATAGCTCTATTCAATATGAATACATAGACTCATATTAAAGGTAAATACGATATAGATCTTCCATCTGATTGCAAATCGTTTTCGGTATCCAATCGCCTAACTCGTACCCTTTGCTTGTAATGATACTCCTTGAGATAACTTTTCAGGGTCTTTGGCAACTGCAGCTTATTTATACCATCGTACGTCGTCCGTGTAGTTATCACTGCTCGGCACAAATGTTGTAACGGGAAGGCAAAATTTCGATGCAATGGTATCGTAAGCATAGGTTCGAAGAACATACAACAAGATGGATCCTTATAATGCTCGATTAAACCACACACCTGCGGAAGCACACAACATTCAACGTTCAAATTCAACTGGTTTCATTTGCTGTTTGTTAAAGAATCATTTTACTGCGTACCGTCCCCGAGGCATAAACTCCTGGATCGTGCGAATCGAAACTAAACCTGTGATTCCACTGTTCAATTCGCGCGTGCAGAGAACGACCGTATCTTCGGAAACTAACAGAGAACAGGAATTCCTCTTGCGCCGAGTCCCGCAACAAGAACGTGCCTTCCGGCTTGTCTTCCAACAAACGTTCTGCCTCGTATCTGTCCATTTTGCCCCAATAAAACGAGCAGGTTGTGATTGATCGAAGATCTGGCACGAGGCAATGAACGTAATCGACCTGCAAGTGCGTAACAGTAGATTAACATGCTTAGTCCAGTGAAATTAAACGGAAATCTGCCCAATCTACGGAATAATTCCCACCAAGATAAATTTTGTATCTGCCTTATTTGGTGGTTTTAAACAATACGTCAAAAGTCCCCATCGATCCGACTGCCGCTAAAAAATTTACAGAGGCTTGAAAAAAAAACTGTTTTTCGCGAATATCTCGTTATCTGGCAGTTTTGCGACAAAAATAGTTATTATACGATTTATAGCCTAGGAAATTCTCTACAAAAAAGTCCCATGAATTTTTTTCGCAGGAGTAACCATTTTCATGTATGTCGGGTTACCAAGTTTCAACACCCATACATTTGACAACGGAAGATTCTGAACCCGGAAATTCTGAAACTCTGTAAATATGTAATCCTCCTGAGTACAACGCAATTTCGTTTGCTTCCCAAATTCACTACAAGAGAGTGCAATTGACCCCTGATTTTTTTTTTATTTTGTATTATTACTCGCGAACTGTAGGAGATAGGAAAAAAAGTGTTCAGGAAGAAGTTACTTCTTTTAATTAGGATTATCATTTGGTAAGTTATAGTTTTTACGGTTCGCGAGTTATAACTCAAAATCGAAAGAAAAAAACAGATTTCAGGGGTCAATTGAATCCCTCAGAGTGAATTTGGACAGCAAACAAAAAATTGCGTAATATATACCTATATCAACCCCTACATATCCCCAAAGTTTTAAAAAATTTTGAATTTTCGAGTGGGTGGATCTTCGCTTGCGAGAATTAATACACTTAGTCCAGTGAAATTAGGATCTGTAATTAGGAAAAAAAACTCATACATCCTTTTTTGCAGAGAATTTCCTAGGCTATAAATTGTATAACTATTTTTGTAGCAAAACTGCTAGATAACGAGACATTCGCGAAAAACAGTTTTTTATTTAACCCTCTGTAAAATTTTTAGCGGCAATCGAATCGATGGGGACTTTTGTCATATTGTTTAAAACGACCAAATAAAGGCCCATTCCAAAATTTAGCTTAATGAAAATTATTCCGAAGACGGATCCTAATTTCGCCGGACTAACTTGAGATACTATCCCTGTACTTCTCTGTGGAGCATAATATCTATACCTGCGTATGGACTAGCCTTTCGATGTTCTGAATTATATCGATCTGAGACAACGCTGTGAGTGCAGCCGCTTGTATGCGAGCGTGGGATTGAAATAGGGCTGCCAAGCTGTCCACGGTTATCCCATTTGGATGTACTTGTACTTGTATCCCTGAAGGGTAATTAGGCTTATAACCGGGTGGAGGTTCGACACCCTCTTCCATTTCTCGCGCACGTTGTAATCGAGCTCTTTCATCGCAATCCTGCGACAAAATATACTAAAACAATAACGTCATGTACAAACATAAATATACTATTATATCGAATGGAGAATACAAGACATACTTCCATGGGAAAGAACTCTGCATCGAACCTTGAACGATCGACTACAGGACTGGGTGGAAGCGGTCCGAGGACAGGACTTTGCGGGGCGGACCGACTGTTGAACATAATACCGGCACCCATAGGATGCTCCCCGGTCCTTCTGTAACCGGTGCACACGCAATCCGAGCTGTTATTTCCATGCCCGGGAATAATGTCCGTGCTTTTGGAAGCTTTGCTCTTGGCGCAGTTAAATTTCAACACCCAGTTGCTTCGCTTCTTCTTCGACGACAAGACATGAGTACAGACCGGACTCTGATCCTTGTTACGTTGTTTATCTGCAAGTACAGAACAATGTACAGTAGAAGATCGAAACGTCTAACGACACGAAAATATTGAATACGAAAAAAGACATACAGAGGATGTCTCTTACTTTTTCTTTTTACAAAGGATAAAGTTTTAGAAGACCTGCGTAACGGCGGATTTACAGGGCTATCTTCCGAACTACTGCTAGTATTACTACCGCCAGAGCTACTGCAACACGCTTCTTGTTGCTTGAAACGTATCTCTGTAGTGACGTTCCCATTGTTACAAATATGCCTTGTGTCCTGAGTTTCGACTGGCTGGCTGTACAAACTTTCGAATCTAGAATTATGATTATCCAGATCTAAATTCAAACGATCGTTGTCCAGATTCCCGTCCAACTTGCATTCTCCGAGCATAATCAAATCGATCGAGTCTAACACAGGTACGTTTCCGTTATTTTCATTGTCGTGCATGGTACCCTCCGTACCATCTTGATTCATCATCTCTAATTCAGACGAATAAACAACATTAGTGCCCGCCTCGGATGACTGTCGTTCGCCGTCCATTCTAAAAAATTCTCTGAGACTAGCGAAATGCTGTCCCATCATTAGACGGAGTGACAGGCATCTTATCGTATTAACAGTGTTTCATTTGTATCTTTCTTTCCCACAATTATTATGCCGTCGCATCGTACGATACCATTTTATCACATGAGTCGCTGGTCATAATTATCTAAAACAGAGTACGCGTAACTCCTCGAGTTTATCGAAACGCAAACTTTTCCTTCCCGGTTATAACGAGGGAGGGCGAGGAACATTTGCCTGTAACATGCACTTATTGTTAATCGAGTAAAAGGAACACTAAGGATCTCCTATCTTTTACGTTTTTTTACGAAAACGAGTCGTACGTATTTGTTGTTAATTAAAAGTAGCAAATCGTGTGCAGATATTTACCTAACAGTACCAAGATCCAATAATATAGTTTCCTCGCAAACGCTGTTGGAATTTTTTTTCACACGCTCGTAATGAGTATTTCCTGATGGCAGCTACTTGAAACATGTCCAGACAAGTTTTCACGAGACTTCCTTAATCGATCGACATTTACGTACGTACGTAGGTGTTCAACAGATGTTTCTAATCTTTAACAGAGTGTTTCTCTCACTGCACGATCGAAAACATATTCTCGAAAGTAACGCACTTCTTTCCCAATGATCGTAACGAAGCGAGTGAAATTGTCAAAACATGACCTAATAGTATATCGTCAGCCATTTTCCCTAACTGCTATGAACTGCTAACTGGTCACCCGTGGTCTGGTGGCATCTGGAGGGGTCTGGTGGGGTCTCGACGCCTCGACTTTCGAGCATCGGCATCATTGATAAAGTGTAAACTAGATAGTGTTCCATATGTTTGAATAGGTAATTAAGTTTAGTTGCATTTAGTTGTTTAGATGTAAAATAGAGGGGATAGTTTTACAGTTTCATCTTTCGTCGCGAATGCTCTTCTCTTTCGTTCTTGTTCCTTCCCAAAGTCTAAACAAACAACAAAGTTCAATGTTTACTTTCGTTCAAGCAATAAATTGATTAGAATTTTCAATTCCAGTGGAATTTCGACGATGAATTCTGACGACGAATACACGGCTTTGGTAACTGGATTCGGTCCATTTGATAATCATGCCATTAACGCCAGCTGGGAAGCTGTGAAAGAATTAAGCAACTTATCTGCTACTTCGGAGCGACTCAAGAATGTTAAAGTGATCGTGAAAGAAATCCCAGTTTCGTACGACGGTGTAGTCGATTACGTATCTAAACTGTGCAACGAGTACAAACCTACAGTAAATTTCTCGTCCTAATGAAATCTCACATTCTATCGAGTTATTTAAGATTTAAATAATTTCTATTTATCCTAGGTAATTCTACATGTAGGTGTGTCGAAGGTTGCATGCTGTTTAACTATAGAATGTTGTGCTCGTAGTAGTGGGTATATAAGGCCAGATATACATAATAAATGTCCGGACGAGAATGATGTTGCAGAAAAGATTCTAAAAAGTGGTATCGATGTGAATAAAGCTTGTGACATTGTTAATAACAGGTCGAGGGAGACAAATTGTAAGGCTTGCGTTTCTTACGACGCAGGCAGATATCTGTGCGAATATACATTTTATAAATCTCTGGAAATAGATCCTATGAAAACGCTGTTCGTTCACGTTCCAGATTTCGATAAGTATTCAAGCGTTCGAACCGCGGAAGGCTTGCACGATATATTATGTTATCTAATTGAAAGTGCGAGGAACCTCCCTGATGAGGGACAGGTTTTATCATAGTCACTATACGGTTTTACTAAAAATTACCCAATTATCTGTAAAATATCAAATTTAATTTTAATACAAATAGCATAATGTATTACAAATACTATTATCGACGGCCTAGTCTATGATCCACCTTGTTGAAATCTAGTACGCGCCGGTGGTATATTGTACCTAAGTTCAAGAAATTCGGGTTTCCTTATCATAGATGCTACATGACCCATTTGAATCGTACAGTCGGGGTTCAAGTTCGGGGGTAGTAATGTACACTCTCGTTCTAAAATACATGCCAATCCTTCTAAGAGTTCCACGAATCCCATTGACGCAGCTGCTCTGCGTAATCGATTTACTTCCTGTATAAAAGTACAACACAACATAAGTCAGAACATCATCCGATCTCGTAATATTACCAGCTTACCTTATAAAAGTTTTGTGTCTTCTCGGGCAATTTTCTCGCATGCCTTAAAATCTTTTGGATATCAGATTGCAATCCAACTTGGCGAATCCAGGAAGGTGCATTCTGTGTGTAACTCCTCTTCTCATTTGGCCTAACTGGAAAGCTAACGGCAGCACCTTTGGCTGCGTCGACTGGTCCCAAGTTACTGAAATTACCTAACCAGGGTACAACGTCTAAGCCTGGTTCCAACACTGTCAACATTAAGTTTGACTTTTTTTTAGTATCGGCCCACGAGTATATAAACCCGTACCATTCGTTATTCAGTGAACAAAGCGCCACCATATTCTCCACCTGTAACAAATAGGTATACGTAACTCCGTGACGTATCTTTCGAAATCTCAATTCTTGCGTTACCTTCAATGCCCCGTGTAACAGCACACAGAAAGATGGCACTTTCCCTTCGTCTCCGTTTTCTTCGGTATCGGAATCCTCTTCCAAAGATACGCCCTGCATACTGGGACTTTTCTCTGTAGCTAATGGTAAAACTAGATGCCTAGAAATAGCGCTGGGACTGCCGACATCTGCCACCGATACGTAGCCACAAATTTCGATGGTCTTTGATATCATTAATCCAGACACTAATTCAAAGTCTGATTTCTTAGTATAAGACTAAAACGACACGTGTTACATCAGGCCTAGGCTACTTCGGGCTACTTTATATTCTAGTTTTATATATTTTATTATTATCCTTTACCATTGGCGCTGGTGATAAGAGAATACAGGAACCCAAATTTCCACATTTCAAGTATCCTTGGAAAGACACATAATTAGTTTCGGCTAGTTTCTGGAAACAAGTTGTCACCGAATGTTTCGAAAGAGGTGCTTCAGGAACCAGTACTACGCTGTCGCCACCAGCCAACTCGATTAATCGTTGGTAAAGTGGCAACCCTATGTGTAAACCAGCATCTGATAATGCGTTAAAACTTAAAAATATAGTAAGACCTGATGAATCGTTGACGGAGGGTATTACGTATTCTTAGTTTCATTGACCATACCTTGCTGCGACGTAATACACACGACACTTAATTTCCCTGGATAAGGAAAGGGTAATGGAAATGGATTTACGTCCCTCGTTACGTTTAAGGAATTCAATGAGTCACCTAACGACATCGGACCGACTCCAGGATTGCCATCTGTGATTAATATCACTTGACAGGCAGTGGTATTACCCCATTCTGCCATAATAACGTTATTAACACCATGGAGAGCAGTTTCGATGCAAGTCTTGTCGCACTCCTCTATGTTTTGTAATTTTGAACGTATACTATCGTAATCACGAGTAAATGGGCAAATAACTTCGTACAGGGAAGAAAAGACAACCTGAATAAAGAAGGGAAGCGTGAGATTACAAGAGAATAGTAACAATTTAATATTTTGTATCGAAACAGGCGCACTTACTAAAGACACAAATTCTAACTTCGAATTCACTTGCAGATAATGTAACAATGCATTTATACCATGAACAGCTAGATGATGCCTTGTTAATTGTTCGGTTTGATTGTTTTCACCAGATCCGTTTCTTAATATCGGGCGTCTCATCGAGAGAGAAACATCTAAGGCTATAACTGTCGGCATTTTTGCATGGGAAAGAATAAATTCTAACGGAATTCTATTTAAATATACACCGAGACGTCTCTGTTTTTACGTTTTGTATGTTTGCTGTCTATACGAAATATACCTTTAGGTTAGGTATACTGTTTACGTTCGCACAAATCAACACAAGTTGTGTATACACGTCATATCAAGTCATGCTGCAGATTTATCGGCTGTACTTCCGATAACCCCCATGCTCCGAATTGGCTTTTATTTTGGAAACAGTTTCATTTTGCATAGAAATAATGTTTGCGAAAAGGATTTTTGACGACTCGAGATTTTTTTTATCATTTACGTGTCACTTCCTATGTTACCGACACGTTGAAGACGGCTCTAAAGCCACAGAACCTGCTGTTTTCAATTGTTTTTAAAAGGTACAACGCATTTCACTTTTAAACTTGTTCCGGATGTTGACTCGTGGGCTCGTAAAGCATGGTAGCGAACCGATGTGAGTTCGGTATTTATTTGTTTTAAAAGTTTTGACCATTATTATCTCACGTTGGTAAGGTAGGGAATGACATCAAAATGATAAAAAAAATCAAGTCGCCAAAAATCCTTCTCGCAAACATTATTTCTGTGCAAAAGAAAACTATTTCCAAAATTTCAGCCAATTTAGAGCATGGGGGTTTTCGGAAGTTTAGCCCTATTCTATTTGATTTTTGAAGTTTGTTATATGGACTTTTATGGTATTATAAACGGGGGGATATAATATAAGCATTATATATTCTTCATTCACAATCATATTATAGGTCTGACAGGATGGAGATGTCGGTTTCCATTCAATCTGGTATCTATCCATGGCAAAACAATCGCAATATGTTATCAGTCAAGTTCATTGTTTCCGTTCTTTGTCTTGACTTTATATATGTTAAACTTATCAGTAACAGCCACTGTGGGGCGATTGTTATCTAAGTACGTAAAACTGTACGGATAATCGATCAACGAAATAGCGGACAGGGAAGAAGACGTTTCACAAATGTGATCGTAAGAAAAAATACCGACAATGGCAAGAAAGAATCTTGGCCTTACGCGCCAAGGAAATAATTAACCGGAAGGAGTATCGAGTGTGGATTTCGATGTGTAAATTTGTAAATAAAAAAAATTGTATGTTAAACGATTTTATTAAAAATGCACTAAAAATGAAAAAAATATTTATTTTCTTGAACTACAATTTCGATGGTGTTTTTTCACTTTAAATTGAATTATTATTTAGTTTTTAGTGCATTTTTAATAGAATCGTTTAACATAAAGTCTATTTTTATATATTTTTTTATTTTCTAGTTTTTGTGGATTTACATTTCACGTATTTTCGGTAATCGCGATGCGACTCGCGCTCTGAATGCAGCGGCTTTTTGTCGTTTTCCTAAAGAACGCGAGTGGCTGACTTCAAGTTGTTTGTATTTGTGGTTAGGGGTTATGATATATTTATTGATAACTGGGCAATTTTTTCACCCCCTCGGGCTTAATTTTTTTTTTAAATGTTGTATTGCCTTTCAAAATATGCACGCCTGCAAAGTTTCAAGACAATTGGGTAGTTGGAAGTGGGTTAAAATTGAGTTTCTAGATTTGAACTATACAAACATACAAGAAACAAACAGAGGATCGAAGCTGAATAAAATCGATTGAAATCAGGAGTATTGCGTCAATTATGTTTCTGATTTGCAGTCGTCTATCAAATTAGGTGACAATTTTATTTTTTATCTCTTCCACAGTGTTGCTCGGTAACAGTGATACAGATAATATGTACAAGAACCTCGATAACAATAATCAAGCACCGCTGCAAAAGAGACAAATAATGTCGGAGTCTACATAACGAAGAGTTAAAGTTAAAATTAAACTTCGGATAATATTTCCACTGAAATCCGCGCGTATCTCCAAGTGTTCATTATAACTACGATGCAACAGTGCCTTTATCAATGTCGATACTCAACGGATGTTGTATTCTTTCCTTTTTTCAAAATATCAGCTCCCCTTCTTTTCCTCTCTAGACAATAATTTATCGCCTCAGCGTTGAATTATACATCGCTGCGCTTTAGTTCATCACCAGCACCACCGCCTTCCTTATCTTCTCCCCTTCCTGTCTTTCGCACTTCGCTCCGCCGTCTCCCTTCATCATTCGAGGCCTGCGCGCCTCCCCCTGCGTCGCGCTTACAGAATAGTTTTCGCGCAGCGTTTGGTAGTTATAAAAGGGGCCGCTCGCGTCGCAACGCGCATTAGCCGTTGCGTCGGTCTGGTGAGCGGATGTTATTGCGCATTATTCCTCTAATAATAAAGATATCCAGTAAGAATAGAACGCGAATTAATAACGACATTCTAACAGTCGATCGTTGCGTTCTACACGCGAGAAGCTCGAAGCACAGCATAACCTAGCAGGGCAGAGGCTTCGCCACGCGGCGTCATATATTGTGCGTCGTTGTGTAACCGTGTTTATCATTTGTGGCGGTAAAAGTGATCGAACTCTGGGAACAATCGTGGAGCAGGCACAAAGGGAAACAGAGACATTAATCCCTGCGGGTGGCGTTTTAACGTTAGTGGCCCTATTTCGGTGGTATGAGATACCATCGTGAAAAGCACGAGTCGAACGATCGAGGGAAGAAGTCACGCGGCGAGGAACAAGAAAAGGAATAAGTGGCGTGAAAAGACTGTCACGCGAGAGGTGTATCGCGTTTCCCGTCGATCATCGTCCGAGCATTCGTCGTACCAGGTCTGATACCTATGCTCCCGTCCCCGCATCGCGACGGAATGGAATAACAAGAGGCTTGATCTGATCGACAAAACCGACGAGAGTAGAGACGGCGACCGACTGATTCGTAGCGTCCGTACTCAGTCCTCAGTGTAGGCTAGTCGGTCGCTCGGTAGTCGTTGTCACTACGATTTTATGTCCCTTTTCCTCCTCCACCGATCTATCTCGGGGCCACGACCCTTTGTTCCTCAAGACACACTCGGCCAGTGAGTGTCATCCCGGAATTTACCAAGAAGCATAACGGTACGCAGCTTTTCAAGGTGTTCTCTGGAACGAGAAAGAGAGAGAGAGAGAGAAAGAGAACGAGAGGTTATCTTCGCGTAAACAGACCCACCGAAGAAACGTATTATTCTTACATGCTAGAAATCCACGACAAATCTCACTCGTCCGTACACCGGGCAGTCTTGACAACGATAAAACGATTAATAAATAGGAGTGGTCATTCGAAGGAGGGTAGAGAGGAACGAGATTTTGACAAGTAGTGTTCGATACACGAGACGCACAAACATGGCGGCGAACATGTGCATACAGAATTGCACCGACTCCGCTGGATTCCTCTATAAACTGATCACGGATGATATGTGGGCACCCTGGGAAGCCGCGGCGGAGTATTTCGAGTACACCCCGTGGCTGTTCTCATTGCTGGGCAGCACTATGATCGGGCTGACCGGTATCTTCCCCCTGCTGGTCATTCCCATTGATGAAGGTGCCGATTTGAAAACTGGAGGTAACGCATTTATTTAAAACCGGCACCTACCCCACTATCTACTGAATCTACTCTCTTGTTACGCTGTATACACGATTCCTGCGAGATCATGGTGTTTCCTACGCCGTGGGATTCTCCGGAACCGTTCGCTCGCGCAGCGAGGTTATGTGTACGTTTTGACCACGCACGCGGGAAATAGTTCATGGGAGGTTAGTACAGGTGATCGAATCGGTCGATTCACTATCTCTCGACTCGCTGCCTGCGTTTAACTGGTTACTTACTCTCGTTTCAATTTCTAATATCCAGGGCGTAGTCGCATGGTAAATTATCCTGTATAGATTTCCCCGTAATTCAACGTATTCCCGTGCTCGGTGTTCCGAGTTCCAATTACACGCGGGAAAACCAAACTCAGATAACTTATGATAGAATTAACGTCATTACCAGAGTTATTTATTCGATAAGTTCGTTCCTTTTTTTCGATCGACGCGATCGAGAGATAACCTCGATTAATCTTCGAAATAAAGATTGTGCTAAAAATAAGATAAAAAGTATATGCGAGAACGAGCTAATCGACGCGCCACGGCGCAGGCGCAGGATAGACAAGTAGACATCGGCTTTCTTCGCGATAACTACGCGATAATACTTCCTGGATGATTGCTTCTATAATTTGTGATTTGTTTTCGGCGATTTATCGTTAATTTAATCTCCGAATGAATTAAATTCCTTACTACGTAAATTTACCAACAAGCCGAACTGTATCGAATACCGATGCGAATTACGTTCTATAGTTAGTGTCCTTGCTTCGCGAGTCGATACTTTCTCCTGACACAGTGTGTCTTTGCATATGGCACGGTTGGACATTGTCAATTCTGCTTAGAAATTTGATTGGTAAATATTTCCAAGTAATCGTTCTGTTTGGATTTCTGTGTCTTTGGTCGTAGACTCCTAACGATACATATTTCTGCCCCTCATAATCTCATTCTTGTGAAAACTTAACCCGGCAATCTGCATCGCGGAGGAATGTTTTAATTTTCACGAAATTATATAACGTTCGCGTTAATGCTGTTTGGTCGATGTTCGATTAGAGCGAGCAGAGTTCGTGGCAGACTCTCGGTATAATACTTGTGCAATAGGATGCGATCGTCTACCGTGATTTCACTAGAAATCCGTGGTCAATTGAATACAATCCTTTTTTAGAACGACAAAGTCACGCGCTACTTTCATCTCGCGCTATTGTTACCAACATTTGCGACACTGTCGCTTAAAGTTGCGAAACGAAAGGTTTCCGAATCTCCTAGTTAGCCTAGTTGTCTTAAATCAATTTCACCTTTGTATAAAAATTGTCTTTCCAAAGCGAAGAACTTTGTCTTCTGTCCTCTTCGAACCCCGAGCATCAGAAATAATATGCTGAACAATTCGATCCACCCTTTATATTTCCCTCAGCTTTTGGTCTTCGAATCTTAGAACTTTGTCCATAATAACAGGCTGCCACGCTTCTCAAATAACGTAAGTATCAGAGTAGAAAACGGGATGAAAATAATGATGCGTTATTACGTCAGGTAGAATTGTTGGGTGCTTGAAGAGAAACGTGTTCGGCCACGTGGATGGCTCCTACTGCGCATATTGCTTCCCTTACCTACGTCGTTCGCCTCTTCTTCGTGCCAACATCTTCCCTGTAAGCGTATTCTCGTTCACTACAGGGAAACGCCTCGAATCGAGCCAAATATTCCTATTGTCGTTCGATACCTTTCCGATTCGTCGTCATTCGAGGAAGCGATATAAAAATGGCACCTCATAGCCGTGCCAACCTAGTAATCGCAAATCGAAATGAAGAAATCAGGTGGAGCTTGCACCGTCGACCAAAATATCACTGAAAAATTAAACAGTTAGGGATGGCATTTGATGGAACCAGTACACCAGGAATTCGTTTTGATCCCGTTCCAACAGCCAGGGGTAGTTAAATCCGAGTTCCCAATCCCTCTGCGTTCAACGTGCACCGTCCCCACAGCTTCCGTTATTCATTTACGCCGAGAAATCCGGAAAATGTGGGTAGGCTTCGAGGAAGTGCACATGGCGTAAGAACAGGGCGGTCCATTGTCGCGAGCTGCGTAAAGCATCTTCAGAATCGGTGCCATTCTTGTTAGCGCTGAACGCAGGCTCCGCGCCAATGTGACGCGAGCAAGGTCGTGGAACTTGGTCTCGGGTGCACGCGTTGCGACAATGGAATTCGCCGAAGAAAAAAGGAAATGCAAATGCGATTCTGCATGATGCATCGTGATCGAGTCGGTGCTTTGATGCAACCGAGACAGAAATAAAAAGAAAATGCATAGGATGTCCCGATCCAGTTGCGAAACACCTCTGCGTCATTCCAGTCCCTTCTTCCCTTGTTCCTTCGTTGGAGCGAGGCAGAAAGGGAAAGCTTTCTCTCGAGTACGTCGCGTCTCGGCTGCCTGGCGAGAATTTCGCGCGATACTTCTTCGGACATCCTCTGCACGTGATAGAGCTGGATCGAGAGCACGAGAACCCCGAAACTAGCCAATATGAAGTGGCGTTCGTCGAAGACCATGGAGAATATAGTGCCTCTCCGAGATATAGTGACTTACGTGTGAAGTCCCTCAGCGGGGTCATAAGGCGGGATCTCCTACCTGCGACCAGTCGCAGCGACCAGCAGCGACCCCACTAGTGCAAGGGAGAAGTATGCATCTGTTTCTCTCTTCCACTAGTGGGGTCGCTACCGGTCGCTGCGACCATGGACCTCAAGGACGGTGCATAGTTGCGGGGGTTGAAGATCTCCGCGGGGAGGGAAGGAATACTTTCTGCCATCTTGTGCTGGTCAAATTGTGCTGCACTCTGTAGGCGAGATTACTTATTAGGACTATTAGCGTAGCTGAGCGTCATTCAGCTGCGCAGTTTTAAATTTTGCCACGGTATGATATGGATGGCAACACTAGTTGACCGGTACAAAATGGCTGAAAAGTATTCCTTCCCGCCCCGCGGAGGTCCTCACCCCCCGCGTCCATAAGTCCAGTTTATGCACCGTCCTTGAGGTCCACGGCTGCGACCGGTCGCAGGAAGGAGATCCCGCCTTTACCCGACACCCTGCTGGGTACTCTGCCCTCCTTAGTTAAACTGTCCTATCTAGCATTTTTTCATTTTTTGAGATATGTTGAAATATTTGAAGTTCCACACGTCTTTTACCTTTTAAGTATAGTTAGAAATGTCTACGTGCTTCCTAAAGATTTATAAACAGTCTAATGTATTTAACCTAACTTTTTTAAAAATGGTTAAAATATCTTATCTGAAACAATTAATTAATTGGTACGTTAATAATACATTCCCTACCTGTACAACTATTACAAAAAATGATATTAGGCTATTACGAAATAATGACAACGTGTTTTAATTTGAAAGAAGGAAAATAAGTATGGTGCCAAGGAAATGATAAAACTTCAGTTTTCTCGGTTGTTTCAAAATGCTAGATAGGACATTTTAACTAAAGAGGGCAGTAACTGGCCGCTAAACGTGCCCCCCTACTACCTCTTGCAGGACTGTATTTAGAGAACACCAGGACAAAACTGGGGCCTTAAAGCTTTAGGGCCCCGATTTTGTCCTGGTCTTCTCTAAATACAGTCCTGCAAGAGGTAGTAGGGGGGCACGTTTAGCGGCCAGCACCCAGCAGGGTGTCGGGTAAGACCCCGCTGAGGGACTTCACACGTACATAAGTCACTATATCTCGGAGAGGCACTATACAAATGTAAGTTCCAGCCACCTCGTGGCAGGAATTTACACGTACACGTGACTGTAGCGTGGTTTTAAACGGTGCGAGGGAATTCAAGGGCATCGTTGCATTCCGCGAATCCTGTGCCGCAGTGGGCAAGCACATTTCGTTTATTGTATTCACATGGAAATGGATATTACGCAAGCGGGATCGACCTGATATCAATTATACAACACTAGCAGGGAATGCAGCGTAAAAAATGTTCGCGAAGACGGAAGTCGTAGTTCTTGATACACTTAAACTCATTGACTCTTAGTTGGCTCAACAGCCAACTGGCATTACATAGTGTACTGTATTATTCACGAGAACACCCTGTACAGTTCACATAATACGAGGCGAAACAGCAAGCCTGGCGGTCAGCGATAACTCGGCTCCTCTTTATCAGGAGATTCCGAACCGTTCGGCCCATCCAAGAACTCCTTTCTACGAGGGGATTCTCCCCTCGCGTTGGATGTAGAATCTAGCATACATAGGCGAAAGAAGCAGCTGCAGCAGCCGGCTTTCACGCCACCACTTCTGATTACACCTGGAGCCGAAGCAACAGAAGCAAATCGATACACTTGCGAGTCGCAACCTTTTAGTTGCACCTTTTCTCATCCTGCCGTTGAAAACCCACCTACGATACGTTTACTGCGACGTTCACTTTCATCCTGTCGTCCTGTAACCCACGCTTTACAACGATCTCTTAGGGAACAAAAGGATTACAGAGGTTGCCTTTTAGAATTTAGTTTTAAAGGGCGATCGATACCGGATGGAGGTCATTTAAATGGTAAATTGCATTCAAAGTCGTCGGGGCTGTATTCGATTTAAATCGCCGCAGACTCAACTAATTTTCTGTATCGCTCAGTTCTTCACCGCTTCGTTAAGCTTCTCCTTTTGCGAATAAAATGGAGTCTTTTTGGTGTAGGCACGCGAGAATGGTCCGTTTGCTTATTCTTCAGTTGCAGCGTCGCGTTCGGCCGCTCGCGCCCCGTTGACCTTCGAGAACAGGCTTCTCGATCTTTCCTTTTTCGCCTCCGTCTGATATTTCGATTACGGTCGGTGTAAAGATGTCCCGTTGTGTATTACGAAACCCTAAAACGACGGTGTAAGATTGCGCAAAATAATTGCCCGCGGTGCAACCAGACTGCACTCTCGTTTGCAAATCACTGCAGATTTCTCCTCGAGCTAGACACGATCCACGTGGTCCCCTCGTCTAGTTGGATGCCATCAATCTTCACCACGCAATCCACGGACTTTAGCTTCTTCTTTTAAGAAGAGTTCACGACTTTCGTTTATAACGCTCCGTTAATTGTTTAGTAGACGATCGACGACTGGCTAGATTCAATAACTATTTAACGCGCGATTCCACTGGAGGATTCTAGAAATAATGGGACGAAACGGCGGGCATTAGATCACGGCTCTGCGATGGCCTATCACGCCAACGATTGCCGCGGAATGAGACCATTATCAAGCCTGTTCTCTCGGTGTTTCCGCCCACGAGGAGCGTCGTCGAGCTGAGGCGCGCGCTCGCGGTTTCTTTCTTGCCCGGATCCGTGGGACTTTAACTCGCCGCGATAGCGATCCCGATATCGGCAGCTGCACGCACAACTTTGCATTTAAACAGTTTCTGCGAATGCTTTTCGCACGCCACCGGGATCGATTTTTCTATTTTCAAGCCGACTGACGCGCGCCGCCAGGTTTTACGACTGGTATCGCGTTCAGCGGAATTACGTTAACAGAACGCTAGAATGTAACAGAAATTCTGAATGGCAAAGGAGCACTGAGTGCATACAGTTCGCTACCGCGCTAAGGTCGGGGCCAGATATATTGACCGGTGAATTCGTTTTCGCAGCTAACGCACACCTATTCTGATGTGTGTATCTCTACGCTAAGAGCTCGGTTTGGCCTACACGTCAAGAGCTCGGCGCCGTCCCCACCACTTCTGGTTCACTCTTTTTCTGGCAAGGCGAGAGCGAGTCAGAAAACGTTGAGAATTGGAGGATACTCCTCACGAAACTCACCGGCCAATAGGGTAAAGGACCCAATTACTGACACCTGACCAATTACTGTCACCTTAAGCTATTTTACTTAAAGTAACAAGTAAATAAACGTTGTAAAGTCATACACAAAATTAATTATGTAATTCAACCCATAATCTATGATATAAATTATATACTATAGTTTATTTATTCGTTATTTTAAGTAAAATAGCTTAAGGTGACAGTAATTGGTTAGGTGTCAGTAATTGGGTCCTTTACCCTATATCTGGCCCCGACCTTAGTATTGAAATTTGAAATTCCGTGGACGGAACGCCGACGAATCTTGGACGATATCTACCGATGACTTTTTCCACTGTCCTGCGCGGTATTCATGAGCTGTTAGGTGCTAGACCGTTGAGCCTGTAATTATTTAGAAAGTTCGCGGAGTCGACGGAACAACGAGAACGCGAGGGGGTCGATAACAGAGCTACTTGGCGCGTTTGCATCGCGAGATTAATGGCTATGAGTTGCATCGATAACGTGACGTTCGAACGAGTATGTATATATCGTAGAAGGATCTATCACGTGTTGTTGATGGATAGGTAGGACGTTATCTAGCAGCGTGTAATTAAATCACAAATTTTCCTGTCATTTTATTGTATCGCTGTACCTACACTGGGTTTTTATCGCGCCACTTCATGTTTCCGATTAAGAGAAATGCGAGATTAACTGGCTGACGAGGTGTCTTGCGCAATTACCAGCAGATGTGACGTACTTCTGATAAGAAACAATGAAAAATAAGGGAGGCAATTGGTTCTGGAAGTGTATTAATCGATCTTGATACGGTATCGAATTTGTTTGTTCTGAAAAATATTGTGCTTTCTTCCTGACTCCTTTCTACTGTCATCCAGGCAATTCTTACTCCACATTCCGCGTTATATTAATTATTACAATGAGTTGGTTTTTGCGTGGTAGATGCTTAACATTTTAGATTTTAAAATAAGGTTGGTGGATTAACGAAATATTAATTATCGGCTAAATTTGGTATCGATATCGAGAATATCTCCTTGCGAAGAACGTGGAAGTTTTAATAATTTCAATTTTAATATTTCAATAGAATTGCAATGGATTTGAAATTCATTGTAATATAGTAGAAACAAAATAAAATTGCACTAAAAAGTGAAAAAATAATTTTTTCCCTTATTTAATCTACGACTCTCATATTTTTTAAGTCGGCGCTAGATTTACACAGTGCAAATGCTGAGGGCCGACTTAAAAAATATGAGAGTCCTAGATTAAATAAGGGAAAAAATTATTTTTTACTTTTTATTTTTTTTTAAATCGTTTTTAATTTTTTTTTAACTTTTTAGTTTTATATATATTGGCACAACATGCTGAGGAGATATGCGCGTACATACATAAAATAATAATAATTAGGTGACAATAGTCTTTATTATTAACGAGAACTGACGAAATATTGGTCCAATGTTGATGCAGTGTAGGATGACATCGCCGTCTTTCGAATAAAAAAAAATATCAAAATCGGTCCATATGCTGAGGAGTTATGCGGGAACAAACATAAAAAAATTATAAAAAAACGGGTCGAACCTATAATCTCCTGCTTTTTGAAGTCGGTTAAAAATCAAGTGGTCACTGGGGCGGGGCTATCCAAATTGTCCCACCTACTTATCAGTTTGTTCCGCCTACTACGTTTAAAAGATAATGATTCACCGTAGATAAAATAATTTTCAATGCTCAATTGAGTTCGAATAAATCAGTAACATCTCTTTCCACCATCTTTTACTTTACTTTAGACCAATGTCTACATTTCCTAGCTCCTTGGAGTCCAGTTCCTCGACGGCGAGAAGAAAATTCAAATCGGACTGATATATTCTGATGAATGCAGGAGCAACAGTTAGGCACAGCTAACTATACGTCTGATTCCGAGATACTGCTACTTGCAATCGTATCACAATGTTTCATCACGTAGGAAAAAAACAAAGCGTATGATTAGTTAATTGTTCTGCGTATTGCATATAGGGTGGTTAGCGATACGCGCTGATTCCGAGGGAAACGACTCACCGCGTGACACAGAAACCAAAATTCACCAGCTGAACGCTTGTTTTTAACGATCCTGCCACATTACTATCGCATAATGCAACTTGGATGCCCGTTAGAGAAGATAACACAGATTAATCATTGGTCACGCGCAGCGTGACACACTCGTTTCCTCGGTTCACATGTTTACAGACGCCGGCCGTTCGTTCGCGGTGCATTCGACTCATTGTGTTTCCCAGCTACAAGGTGTTTTAAATGTTAGCGTTCAAAGTCCACCGAAAGTCTAACAAGTGCAACTCGAGGCAACACAAGGGGTACTTCCCGTCTAACCATGGGTTCCTTTTTTATACAGGGTGATTCAAAAGTTCACCCAAATTAAATTGAAACTAGCTTCCCTTAGCAAAATCAGAATTGCACCGCGAGAGTGAATATAAGCGTAAAGAATTTCCGCCTCGTAAACGAGCAAATGTTTAACGTTATGGAAGTTGCGCAACTTGGAAAAAATGTCTGCGAAACCTGACACCGGTCACCCGGTCGCTCGTATATGTAAACAGAACAGTAAAACGGGTTTTCCGTCGCAGTAACAGGGTTATCGCTCGCCTGTCATCGCTAATTTTATTAGTAATGACTTATTGTTCGCCGCGCCGCGGAATCACACTGTTACAATTCTGGGTCGACTGTTGGCAACGTTTATTTAACGATCGCGATGGAGGGTGCGCGCGACACGGGCCCACCGAAATTCGGGTGCAACTGGTAGGGGAAATGTTAGCGATTAATGTCAAACGGGTTGTAGCAAACGGGGGGGCTTGTGGAACCCGTAAACATCGATTCGTTTCAAAAGAATCCACGATTTATCGATCGCGCGAGGTCGGTGCAAGGTTCGAGCGGCGGTGAAAAAAAAAAAGACATGCGAAAACTTAATTAACGTTTTAAATCACGCAAGTTTATATATATATTCGCTGAGACGAAAGGTTGAAAAACTGATATCGCCTCTATTAACGTTTGACCGGCGGACTTTTCGCGATAAATATATTTGCAAGTCTGCTTATCGTCGATATTATTAACGCCGCGTAGGTATTCATATAGAACAACAATTGATTTTCGCTTTGAACAAACTCGGCAACGATTGGAAGCGAATTTAAAAAAAAAAACACTAAAGGTTTCTATCTTCTGATGACAACTAACTAGCAATAATTGCAGATGTTTTTCTTTTACGAATTATACGGCTCGGCGAATGGAAACGCTGGGAATCACTCCGAGATGAAGGTTCACGAGTGATGACTCTATCTGTTCCAATTTTCTTGGATGTTTGCGCGGTGACGATCGCGTGCGCGTCGTAATTTGTTTTTTACATCCGGCTCGCGCCAGATAAATCGGGAGGGAGCGGGGGGAAAAGATCCGAAGAGACGAAAGATTCTTGCGCCGCAAATGCGTTACGTTGGCGGAAATTGCGACTATAGTTTTTCAGTAGCAGGTCGTTGCACCGGGAACGTTTGTCAGGTCGAACAATTATCGTAATAGAAATGATGCTCGATGATCGTTGTCTCCGGTAGAAATAAATTAATTGTCCGTCGACCTCATTCCGTGCATAACTAAAACGATAGCTCGAGTAACCGACCCCTTGACAAATACTGTAGATAAATGATACGGGGTTCGAGGGTGAAAAGGAAAATCGAGTAGCCACGGATGAAATTTTGTAATAAAATCGGCGAACCATCGAAGCTCTTTCCTGGATTCGCGTCGCAAATAAAAACTCAAACGTTCCGATAGGTCGTCTGCTGTGGACAGCACATCTACGCACTTATTAATGCTGTCCACTTAATAATCCGTTCTACAAAGAGTGGATCAAGGCCTGGCAAGAAATCATCTTGTCCCCGACCAATGTGAATATTCTTGCCTTTCGATTTTTCGAAGGAGGAAAGAGGGAATGAATAACTAACGCCAGAAATCGTCCACAAAAATTCTTGAACGTCCTTTCAGGGTGAATAAATGATCCGCGATCCCGAAAGATCATAACGAAACGATTACGCTTAAGATATTTCGCTTGCAGTCGTAGCAGAGCTTTTGCGTAACGATATTTAACGGGACCTAATCGTAAGGTTGCTGTTACAAATGCCGAAACTGCTCGAGTAGATAGATCGGGATCGATTCGCGCGATCCGTCACAGAGATATCGACTTATAATAAATTAGAAGCACCGTTGACGCGGCTAGCCGCGATCTAATCTGGGAGACGATATACGAACTCTTTCGATAAACATCTACGACGGAATCCTTTGCGATCGAGAATCAACTCGTTACGAGCCGAGGCCGTTTCAGTTGAAAGTTATTGTAGGAGCTACTTTATTGAATGCAGATAAGCGGAATTACGAAAATAAGCAGCGCTGAGCTATAGCGGCAACGAAACGCTGGTTCTTCACGTTCCTTTACCGAGTCGATCGTAGAGCTGTTCGAGTACTCGAATATTCGAGTAGCTCGAAATTCGAGTCGAGCCGGGACTCGGTTTCCGAGCCGCGCCGAGTACTCGAATGAAGCGAGCAGCTGGAAACAATCGTGTGGCTCGAACAATCCACATGTTTCGTTCGTCTATCGCTACCTTCACTATGCAGTGTACTCGCTTTTTAATCGAGCCGCTCGCTTTTGAATCGAGCCGCTCGCTTTAATCGAGCCGCTCGGTTCTTTCGAGCGCTCGGCTCGGATCGGTTATTCGAACCGAGTATATCCCGGCTCGCTTGTTCCGAGTACTCGAACAGCTCTAGTCGATCGCGTTGGGAAATGATAATCGATCATTGGGAAGGGAAGAAATACGATCTTCGAAGCGTAAGCCTTCCAATTGAAATATGAATCGACTGCGAGGTGAAGATATCAGGTGGATTGAATATTATTTTAACGCGGTCAGTGAGAGGCTCAATCGAGAGTAAAATTGTTAGGATCGCGCGATTTGGTTTCCCAAGTTTATCGCAGCGAGCCACGCGGAAGAAACCTGTCGCCCACGTCGATATTCTTTTATTAAATGCGAGAGACTTGTGCGTAGGTCGGAGTTCGAGAAGAAAAGTATCCGGAAGAGTTGTCTTCTCGATCGAACGATCGGTGCGCATCTGGATCGACTTCATCAACGCCCACGTCTCCTAATCTCCTTCGGAACAGATTACAACGATTCAGTAGATAGGAAATCCTTGTACTCCTATTTCAATAGCAAATCCATTTACACTCCGGATTCATCCGCTGCACGCTTTATCCTTTCAGAATAATAATTAATGAATCTTGATAATTCTGTAGTAAAAGACATTTTACATCCTCGCTAAATTTCCAATCTCTTTTACTAAGAAAAAAGCTCCCCTTCGCCCGATATTCCACGGCTTCGACGCTACACCCGATCCTTTCTAACCGCTAAATTTCCATTTCTGTTGCAGACAGCGCTGGCACGCTGAGAATACTATTGAGCTTCGCGGTCGGCGGCCTTCTGGGTGACGTTTTTATGCACCTTCTGCCAGAAGCATGGGGCAGCTACGCAGCGAAAACAGGTAGGTACGAGGATGAGGAACCTGTGGCTGATCGAAGGTCGCGGTCCTTCGCGAGGAGACGCGTTCGAAGGCGAACAGAACTGTGCCTCGAGGCAGACTCTAGTTGGCAGTAAATTAGCAGCAACCGGTGGCTCGTCCTTGCCTGCAATATCGTGGACATGGCCCGCGCGAGATTAAGCTTAGGAACAATCGCGTTACTGTTCTAACTGACTTTCAAAATTAAATTCTCCGTATACCGGCGTTCCTCCCGTTTCAAGAACCATCGAACTATCCATTCCGCGTCACATCGGGGATAATCAGTTTCAGGGCCGAATTAAGATTTTTGGGGCCCAGGGCTATCAAGCCTGCGGGGGGGGGGGAGTAAAAATATATTGTACAATTACCTACTTTAAAATTTTGCAAATTCTTGTATTAATAATTAAGTCTTCACAATCGATAGATCTTAATAATTCAGATTCAATTGTTAAAATCACTTAGAAGGCCCCCCCCCCCCTCCCGGAAAGTGAGGCCCGGGGTATAGCTCCCCCCCCCCCCCCTTAAAGGTCCGCGCACACATATCCGTCCTGAATGAGTTCTGTGTCAGTTCCATTCCGGCGTGCCAGTGGTAAGAAGAAAAGACCCTCTATGCCCATAGAGGGTCTCTTCTTCTTACCACTGGCACGCCGGAACGGAACTGACTCAGGACGGATATGTGTGCGCGGACCTTAAGCCGGGCCTGATCAGTTTCTACTTTCTGAGAAAACTGGCGCGTGAATGGCCAAGCCCGGAATTATCGATGGATCATAGTTCTTTGCGTACGGTTTAATGATGCAACGCAAATGCTAAGTAGGTAGAAGTGTAAGCCGAAGGGTCAACGCAACTTCGAAGCAGCCACTTATCGCGCGAAACGTGAGCTCAGAGATTGTAGAGCTCGTTCGCGGTCTAAGATATATAGATGAGATAATGCCCGGTTATCGAGCACGCGTGTAACGCGACCGTTCTCTCTTCAGGGTTCGTACAATCGAGAGTGCATGTGCGCTTCACGTGCGGCATCCGCAATTTCTTCGTGCGGTCGCGGCACGTGAGGCACACCGGTTCGCTTTACGAGCCTTATAATAGCTTTTATTACGCTCTGACGACATCCACGGGTTTTTTCCTTGAATTTCGAGCCGCGTAACCGAAGATCGCCTGATAAACTGTCGGGCCAGTAGAACCGTCGGTGAAAAAAAACTGTGAAAAGGATCCCCTTTTTTTCTTGGTTCCAACATCGCGAAGCTGTTGACTCTTCGGCTACCCATTATTCATGTCCCAGCGAGCTTCATCAATTCTCATTCCGCCCCGATCGCCGCGCGTTATTGCGCTGAAATTCCTTTCTAATCGAACTCCAGGTGTCTGAACTGCACGCCGTTTCAGCGACGCTATAACTTATCGCGTTGGATCCTCTGTTAAGCGAGGCTTGAAGCGAGCGGTCCTCCACCTCGGTCGACCGCTTTGTGAACGGTTCAAGGGACGGTGCCGAACCCCATTGTGCTTCAGTTGCGGATTTCAATTGCCGCCTGTCTTCTCCTGAATTAAACCTATTCGGTCCCGGCCCACCTACGATTTCCCAGCCACCTTCTCTCGCGCTCGTGAATCGTTCCAGTTAAAACGGTACTGGAAAAGTAGCATATACCCTCTGGCCGGTTTAACCGAGAGCGCTGACGCGTGAAAACGAAGGGAACCTGTGGAAAAGTTCATGAATGAGAAATTGTTTTTGTTGCAGCAGAGGATGCCGGTCATCCGTCAATGGCGTGCGGCCTCTGGGTGCTCAGTGGCTTCCTGGTGTTCGTTATAGTGGAGAAGCTCTTCAGCTTTGAAAGAGACTCTGACGCCGGGGCCGACGAGTCCGCGATAGAGGACAAGGGTGAGAACGCTAGCGTCGAGGAAGAGAGGGAAATGGAGAACAACAACTGCATCCCTTTAACCGGTAACAACCTGAAGAACGAGTTCTCCAAGCGTTACGCCAAGACGGACTTCTCGAAGACCATCGACGAGGTAATTGCCATTCAGAGCTCCCTGACAAGCATCCCTAAGGAACAAAATTTATTTAACAAAACTACCCTCACCAGTTGCAGCCCTTTTTGGAGAAGAATGATCACTCGCAATTGTCGAACGGCTACAAGGACACGCGCAAGAACGGGTTCGTCGTGAACGGCATCAAGCCGATGCTGATGTGTAACAAATTCTCAAACACCCTGGGCGGAGGTCTGTCGCTGGACGATGCAAAGGATTGCCTGAAGAAGCTGGCGAAGAACGGCTTCTCTGCCGAATTGTCGAAGGGAAGCTCCGAGAAGACTGGCCAGACTGCGAGTAATGTTCCTGGCGACGTGAAACCCGTCATTAAGCAAAAGTCGAGGCATATAACTGGTTACTTGAATCTGCTAGCCAACATCATTGACAACTTCACTCACGGGCTGGCCGTGGGTGGCTCTTTCCTAGTGTCCCTCCGTTTAGGAGTGCTTACCACCTTCGCTATCCTCGTGCACGAGATACCGCACGAGGTCGGGGACTTCGCTATACTGCTACGCAGTGGATTCAACAGATGGGATGCCGCACGGGCGCAGCTCATCACCGCCACCGGTGGCATTTTTGGTGCCATGGCTGCGGTGTTGTTCTCGGGCGGTGAAGTAGGTGGGTGCTGGCGCTCGTAACTGCAACGGTTAAGGCTGCCGTCTCAGCGGGCCTTGAATGTGTGCGTACGCTCACACAAGCTAGGAAAAGCATATACGTATACCGGTGTAGTAAACAAACCGTAAATTACAACTTTCATCCTGGAATCGGCCAGAAGGAAGTTTTTGCGGGTACAGTTGCCTTCAGTAGACATCAGTGCAGGGTGGTCTGGTGCGTTTGAATGCTAATAACCCCATATGTTGATATAATAATGAATTTAGGACTCGAAAAGTGACAGAATGAGGCTCGAGTACACTAGCGCCACCAACGGAGAAGCCTTGACTCATTCTGTCACTTTTCGAGTCATAAATTCATTATTATTTCAACGTACGGTGGTCATTAGCATTCAAACGAACCAAACCACCCTGTACAGATGTCTACTGAAGGCAACTGTACCCGCAAAAACTTCCTTCTGGCCGTTTCCAGGACGAAAGTTGTAATTTACGATTTGTTTACTACACGCGTATACGTACACGGTTTTCCTAGCTTGTGTGACCGTACGCACTCATTCAAGGCTCGCTGAGACGGCAGCCTTAAAGCTTGAGCGAGCTTTATTCTTGTGTGTGGGTTCCAGTGGTTCTAGGCTCTAATCGAAGATATCGTTGCTTTTGCAGGGGCGAAGACGTGTTGGATATTACCCTTCACGGCGGGTGGCTTCCTGCACATCGGTATGGTGACCATTTTGCCTGAACTGCTTAAAGAATCTAGTCCCAAGGAATCCTTGAAGCAAGTCGCCGCGTTACTCCTGGGCATCACCGTGATGGCGGTTCTAACGATTCTTTGCGACTAAGATCGTTTCGGGTTTTTCGTTTCATATGATAGCGTTAAGTTCAGCGGTCGATCTACTTTATTGACGCGTACCGAGCGTCGGATCTTCTTTTTTTATATTAGGTAATGTCTCTCCGTACGCGTCAGATGAGTAATTCGAGATTGCCATAAAGATGTTATTCCGTGTATAGTACTTGTTGCTCAATAGAAGATGATTGGTCTACGTTGAGAGTGAGGGAGCGAGGAACGACGATTAACGACTGACGAATATCCCTCCTACAAATTACGTAATGGTCTATGTTGAATTTAGGTTTGGAATAAGAGTAATATAGTCATTTGTACCTTCGGAAGGATTACGGGATTGGTATTTTATTTTTCTTCATCCTGTCTGATACTGATTCCGAGTTTCTCTTTGTGATCGTCTTCAACTGTGTGGGCGGTTTTTCATTTTCATTCCAGTGAAATGCATCTTTGATCGTCGATCTCTTTTTACGAAAAAACAATTAACGCGTCTCTGATAGCGGAAAGAAGAATAACCGCAAAAAATAAAGAAAAGGGAATATTTGCACGAATTGCTTTCATATTTTTCTATCGTTTATTGGGGGATCGTATTATTTGCCAGTTCGCGATTATCGATTTATGAGAATACTCTTTAAGAGATACTGTTATAAAACTGGCATAGTTTATACTCGAATGTCTGTATGGTTCCTCTGTAAAGTAACAGTGAACAAATCGCAGGAAGCGTCATTCCGTTTCTGTTAAGATCATCGCTTTTAAAACTCTGTTGCCTAGAAGTTGCACACGCGAAACCAGTATTGACGTATGACTTTCACGTTCTGAAACGAATCATGGTGTACATAATGTTTATGCTTCCTTGATTACTGTTTAATGAAAAGAGGAGAAGAGTTTTGAGATTAATAGGAATCTGTACATTAAGCACGGAAAACGAAGCGTATTTTTCGGACGCGGCCGTCGATATTATTCGTTGTCTGCGCTCCGTTAGATGTATATTTTAAGTTCCTACAGTTTGTTGTAAATAACGTATCGAACTTATCCGTTTGTCTATGAAAACAGCAACAAAGAAAGAAAGAAAGAAATGACTAAAAGATAAAGAAACAAAATTTATATATCGGATTACGAGGGCAACAATTCGCAAACAAACGTCTTGTAAAGTCTGTAAAATTGGTATGTAGATATAGATTCACTGTGTTTAATAAAACGAAACTTGGGAGATTATGTAAAATTGATCGATTGATAGAAAGGCAGCGAGATTAGTCGATACACCGACGTAAGAGGAAGACTCCATCTCTTTTTCCCTATAGGCTCATGTGTCCCTCTAAAAAGTGCATATTTTATAAATCGCACAAAACTAAACACAATCCTTGTACTTAAAAGAAAAACAAGGTATTCCTTCACCTGAACAAGATAAAAAACTAAACACGATGCATGAGCATCTTTCTCAACTACCGTGTAAATAGAAAGTCCTAAAACTTACGAGGCTGATTTGCAATCGGCGATTTGGCGAGTATATTTTTTATGAACTACGACTATACGAGCAGATTTGTTCATGTGTAATCATTATAATTTGTAAATAAAGTATGTTATTCTGTAACACAGCTCTTGGTGTCTGGGGTAGCATTTTCTTTCCGAGCGAAACCGCGTCAGTATAAATGGTACAAAATAATTTATTAAACGACCATCTTAAAACACAAGAAACGTAACAACATTTGTCCGCTATATTATTAAAGATAGGCAAACTCAATCATCATACACGCTACTTATATGCACAGGCATTACGCGACGCTTCACACCCCGCTCGACTTATGATACACTTATGCATGCACTCGTTAGAAAAATTCATCACACTTTACAGTAATCTATTTACAAATGACTAAGTACTGTTTCAGCAAAAATCAATGATTACATTGTTACTCAAAGAATAACAATACTTGTTACCAAAGATACATCCGGTGACAAGTTTTTTGGAATAGTATTGGATACTCGACGTACCCGTGCGAGGAAGAGTTCCATTATACATAAGACTTTTATACAAACATAAATAAGAGACTTCACAACGAAAACTAAAATCCTGGAGCTTCTTCCTCGCAAACGTTTAATCTCGCCCATTTAATCTCTCTCTTCGCCTATAATTCGTCGTGAGGAATTTCGGAAACGACTGTTTGAAGTTTCTCGATTAACAGAACAAGATTATTCAAAACCTCGTTCTCGTCTTGTTCAACGACGGGCTCCGAGTTCTGATAGAAATTCAATAAGCGTTGTATGACGGGAAGCAATGCGTCTTTGTATTCTCTAAACTGGTCTTTACAAACAGGAACAATGGTAATCATGCTTTCCGAAATAGTTTCAAGGAATTCGTAGTTGTCGGTTCTGTATTGATTGTTAAGCTCGTCTTTGAAACTTTTCGCCATTAGGTTGCTTAAATGCTTGCAGTAATCGTACGTTAATAATTTCTGCTGAATATTTGCGACGGCGTACGCTTCCGTTTTCACCTTCAACTGTTCGGTATCGGCGACTTCTTGCAAGTTTTGCCTCTCGATAATCAGATCATTGATCAACTTCATAACTTTCATTTGTACTTGTAGCTGATCCTCCAGCAGAATTTTCCCAAATATTTCTACTCCGCCATGGTCAATCCATACCTTCTGCGCGGCCGGAAATTGTCTTATTAAGGCACTCAGAGCGAAGAGACACCTCGACTTCACTTCCAGTTTAGTATTCGTGACCAATATGTGCAGAAGCTTTTGAACGAAATCGTTCTGCAATGCCTCCAGTTGGACTTTAGGATTAGATTGAACTGCAGCGCCGAGAAGCCTTAGCGCCTCAGCCTTTATTTCGCTGTTCGTTCCATTCAGGCACGGGGAGACAATTTTACTCATACTGTAGATAAAAAGACATCTTTAATTAGAATTCTCCGTAATGATTTTTTCGCTAGAAGGAATTATTCCCACACGTACCCCTCCATGTCAGCGAATACTTTGGCATTGTCAACGTGATGAAGCAAATATTCCAGATTGTACAGGATATTCAAAATTTCTTCCACTTCTAAAGCAGTCAATGTCCCCATAGCAACTCCGTTCCTATGAGTTTGAAACTTCTGGAAGTAATTTATTAATAATTCGGAATCAGTTGTGATATCTATGTCCATTGCTTGGAACTCTTTCTTCAGGGTCTCGTAGTCCCGGAACTTCTGCTTCACCTGCTGGGCATGCTCGTCCTAAAAATGTAAGATACGGGTATAAGAAGCTTTCTTTTACGTACTATATACCCAGCGAAAGGTAAAAGTTACATTTAACTCTGCGGCGGTTTCCGCCTCGTCTGACATAATTTTCATCAGTCTGGCTTTTAAATCTTTTATCTGATGGCTGAACAAGTAAGACTTCTCGGCAATCGAGGCATCTGCTTGCGCATTTGCCACCACTTTGTCTGGATGCAATGTTAAAGAATTTGAACGAGAACTGTTCGCAATTTCAGTATCTTTCTCATCCACGTCCTCGCTATCCATTAGCTTGGCCTCCGTTACCCCAGTTTGAAAATTGTGTCGCACGTGTAGCCCCTTAGGTATAGGTGTACCTAACGGAAGATTAAAATTATTGCTGATGCAACAAGGTCACGAATTACATTTCTCGACGAATAAACAATTAAATTATAAAATTGACCGTGTATGAATCCGTTAGCACCTTTAAATAAAATTTTGTATACGTCACTGTTGTACACGATTTACGAAACATCATACTTTAATATATTTAGGATATTTCGAAGTACGATAAATCGAAAACTTTTTCGACAATTTTTTTGCGGGAGTAGTAATATTGCAATTAAGCTGCGATGCGAAAGTGACGGATTCGTGTCCCTAAGAAATGCGTAACGTCAAATTTGACTGACGTGGTCTTAGGAAGAGCAGAATCAATTGCGTAAAAAGTAGTCCCGAAACGCACGGTACGCAAGGAATTAGATAAGGCTCTGCTTACCCTTTTTCACTGTTTGCCACTCACGAGTGGGCACAAATGTCGTCTCGTTTTTTTCGTTGTCGCCGAGAATTACCGGCGACAAACATAAACAAGTTAGAATAATTATATTCGGTCGCATTCTGACGAGTTCCTGTCGTTGACCGAGGGCTACAGCTTATCCCAAGATGCGCCGAAAACTTTCCCCGCAAATGTCGTTGAAAATCGTCTACTAAATTTACAGAAAAGCTATGGAAACGATTTCTCGATTTTTCTGTTTAACTCTCTTATCGCGGTTTTCTTCAATTTAAGTATTATTCACGTGTTGCGCCCGATATTTATGCCGTGAGTGTGTCGATGCTAGTTTCATGTTCCTACCACCAGGGTGTCACGCAGCCAATCAGCATTCGGTGCTGTGTTGCCAAATCTCACATTCGAATCAGGTATGACGATTCATTAAACGCGCCTTTAAATGATCGTCGAGTATATATCTCTGAGACAGATTCTTACATTCTAAAATCACCTGTATTTAATTTCTCTTTGTATCTCATGATCTTTAAGTCGACCGCCTTGGAAAAATCGTTAATAATCTCCAATTAAACGAGCTAATTTTGTATATTTCCCTAGCTGTTAAGCGACGCGACGTATTGGGGTAGATAACACCCCTCGTAAAGCCTTCAGTGGTGTCCCGTGAACGCTAAAAGTGGCAACAGCGCTCGTAATAGCGGCGAGCGCATGGACCAATGAAAGACGAGAACGTATTCTAGGCGCGCAAGGCCGAGTACGCGAAACTCATTTGCTACGCGTTCATCTAGCACGTGCGACCACTGTTCTTCGCGCAGTGACCGTTGTGCGCGCGGCGTCTTTGGCTTCTCCACTCTCGTACGGCACGCACACTCCAACAGGGCCCCTCTACACGTCCGCTAACGGGAATCCTTTAATATCAGATCGATCGCCATGGCAGAGGAGTATCTCTACGGTAAATATCAGCAACCGTGTCACCGTGATCGTCGTGGACGCTTTATTTCGTAGCGCACGCGGATACTTTCGGCGCCGTTTGCCATACGACGCGAGCGGTGCTATGGTCGAGACGCCGGCTGGCTTTCGGCCATTGTGACGAGCCCCCATTGTCCCTAAAGAGCTAACGAACGTTTCTCGATTTTCTGCCCAATTATGATTCGACGGCAAGCGATACCGATATTCTGTGCGCGTACTATCGTGATTTGTGTGTCCAGGAATCACCCTCGAAGGACCCAACTCCAGCGAGATATGGGATCCAGAGCACAAGAACGACGACGCAGACGGGACAAACCAACATTTCGGTGCCGATCAGAAGCTTATCATAAAAATGGTAAGTCCAGAGATGTCGAGGAGCTGGTCTCCCACAGATTGTTCTATTCTTTGTCTAGCCTCTATGCAACGCACGCCGCATCGCGGACTTTTCATAGTCATCCGTTACGAACGACGGGTTCCCGTCGACGCGCGATTTCGTCCACAACGGTTTTCTCATTACTGTCCACGATGTAGCCTTCGATTTACCCGACCCTTGCGGTCTCTGATTTCTACGAACAATGTAACATATCTCCCGATATAGTTCTATTTAACAAGACAAGAATGTGCGGCTACTGTTTGGCGTCGCCGCTAATCCCGATTTTTTCGAGCGCTTTTGCAACGTCTCGCTACGTTTGCGCGCGAATATTTAACAAATGAATTGAAAATCGCCGGCGCCCCTCAAGTTTCTCGCTCTGCGAGCTGACTTAACGCTCCTTGACTTTCGAATCTTCGAGAAATTAAGAAACTCCCCCTGAAGGCTTTAGAACGTATCGATGGCGCGTTCATTAATTAAGAATTTATACGTATTCAGGCACGGAGATATTCGCTAATTTTACGTAAATTTAACAACGTCCGCGAACGTATATAGATTCGGGATGTTTGTCGAAAGGTTTTCGAATAGTTTCTTTCAATAGCCGCAGCCGCAAGTTATGACTCATAACCTTTGATTGTGTAAAATGTAAGGAAATGTAAAGTTTACCGAGAAACCCAAACAAAATAAAAAGTTGCAAGTATAGAAGCTCGCGATTTCTAAGTGGGCAATATAAGGCTTGCATGCTTTTTTTCAGGCAGGTTAATGTTTTTTCAAACAACTTCCACTTTCAATTGGTATATATTCGTCTGTTTCTTGTAGGTACTTTTAGGTCCAGAGGCTAAACCTGGCGAGCTTAACGTACTACAGGTAGAAGCAATGGGGCTGAAGGGTCCCACTAAAACACCGATTGCCTTGTTGGAGATGGGAAAAACTGCACAGATCAGCTTAGATCTGAGTTTTCCTGACCCTCCAGTCACATTTACTTTGGTTAAAGGCAGTGGCCCCGTTCACATAGTAGGACACAATCTTCTTGGTAAGAGCTCGCAGCGTTTTTTGGTTCGCATCCTATTGAAAGTTATTCGGCGAAGGGCAATAATTATAGCTGGGCGCCTTTTAATAAACTTCATAGCAAACTTCGATACAATTTTGACGCAAAATTATTAAAGGTTTCAATCGATCGATCGTGTCTTTGAAAAAAGATTATAGATTCAATTGGACAAGGCTTTACGCTCGTATTTGTTTGTTGGAGAAAGATAGTTGTTTGAAATTCTGTACGTTGAGAAATCTGTTGTCGCGAGGCATCGTTAAGCGTTCTTAGCAGAGTTAAACGAACTTCTAACGTAAGATCGAGTAATCTTATATTAATTCTAATTTTTAGGTACGCATATGGAGGAGTTCGACGATATGGATGATGAAATGGAAGAAGAAAACATCGATGATGACGATGATGAGAAGGTATAAATAATTTAATAATTTCTCAAAGTTAGTCGAGCGGATGCATGCAATTTTGTACATGTACATATTAAAAGTTTCTCAAAAATTCACCGTCGAGAGAAAAGATTGTATTACTGACTGACATTCTGAATAAGACTTATTAGCGATATCAGACTCGAGGCGAAAAAGTGACGCAGAGTATTTTCAAAAAAATATAAACTCGCGACATACATACATACAAACAGACCCGTCCGAAACGAATGGTTCTAGTTATACTTTTATTATGTATGTTGACAGAAGCCATAGTATTTCATATTCTATATATTAGGAATACAAATTTCAGGCGCTACAAAAGAAACGAAAACACTCTGCAGAGGGTAAAAAAAATGGCACGAAGCGTGCTAGGATGGATGAAGCTGTAGACAAGTAGAATGCTAATATTAAAATGCCGCTATTCAAACATCTTCCAAAAACGAGTTTTATCAAGAATATTTTCAAGTCACGTTACTTTAACATTAAGGTTCGGGGAGGGGAGGGCTCCGAACATCATTATCTAAGGAATAAACAGAAGTCGTGGATATACTTTCTGCGTTTGTGTTCTCATTCCATGTGTCTGTTTTATTTTTTTGCATAATAAATCATCCCATTTCGAAAGAGTTGCTTTTATTCTTTATTCATCTTGTTTCCTCTTTTACCATATTTGCGTTCGTAGTCACGATATTGAAAGAGAAGGAAACGCATCAGAATGTCAGTAATACAATCTTTCGCCTCGATGATAGAGAAGGAAATACGTTGATTTCTTTAACAGCTTTCTACCTGATTATTATTTACAGTTGCACTTATGATATTGTCCAGTTTCTATATGGTTTGTTGTTTCGATGTGCTAGGAGCCAGAAGACGAGGAAGACGAGGACGATGAACCCAAGAAGAAGAATGCCAAATTAACAACTGCAGCCAAATACAAAAATCAAGCTAACAAGAACAAGAAAAAATAAACACGAGCCTTAAATACTATGGAAACACAAACTTTTAAGTTAGGCTAATAAGCGTAAGTCCATCATTATCATCCGCATTTCTGCGAATCCAGTATCGTTTCATCAGTTTATCAGTTTATCAGACGACATACGTTGCCTTCGACGCTTTTACAACAGAACTGGACTAAAAGGTATATCATTTCAATTTCTGCTGGTCTACGGGCAATAGATTTTAATCGAGCAGCGTGAACTGTTAACGCGAGAATGATAGGCGAGAACTTCTATCAACATTTCGATCGTTTCCGTAAGCTCTATTAAGCCGAAACATTTCTCGACATGCCTTGGAGGAATGACCCTTAAAACGTATTAGACAAACTCTATGGGATATTAAAAAATGTGAATCAAAAATTTATTTTTTTGACAAAATTTTATGGAGTTGAATGTTCAGAGGGCATTCTTCCGAGAGCCGAATCGCGCACGACAACTTGCCCTTCGCCTTCTAACGGAATTAAACAGAGAAATAGAATCGAGATTAACAGGAAATCCGCGAGACAACGCGAGAACGTTTGGCCCAGTTCTTGTTGATAAAGTTAGTGGAAAGCGCGGACGGAACCTACAGCGAAGGTGTACTTGTATTATTTCCTTTTTTGTCTTCTCCGATGCCGTGTTCACACATCGACACTTCCAGTGATACGCGAACGTACACTACCTTTAACCGTAGCCATGTAAATGCGATTCAGTAAACGAAGTTATTATACCGTTTAAAAGAAAAGAAAAAAAAACCATTGCGAAGATAATGTTCCAGTGTAATTTATTATTTTCGTGTGTACAAGATGGGGGAAAAGGGTAATAGTCACAGAGAGGGAACCCTTACGCCAGATTGTTATTAACGACTGTAAAGGGGCTAACGACTGACAAAGAGAAAAAAAAAAGAAAGAACGAAAATGACGATAAGGTCAGAATTAAATGAAAGAAACATATTTACGCGTCATCTCGACATTCATTCCATTTTGATGAAAGGATTACAGAAGAGGAGGTTACAGGTGTACTACACAACACAATGTGATGCTCTTACATCCCGTGTTATGCGATGAAAGCATATGTAAAGCGTGTATAAAACGCGCCCATGCGATTGATAAGTAGTCTGTACACCTATTTTGTACATATACGATACAATAAAAAATTTCACAACTTTTAATCAGTATCGCACGATGTAACAGTTCTTATTCGAAATCATCTTTCCATCTGTGTATGCAAAGAGTTGTTCATGCTATTTTGCTAAGTCGAAGGCTGCTGTTGAGTAGAGCTTCCCTAGGTTAAGGAATCTTGCGGTATCTAAACGTCTGTCATTTGTCGATGTAATTGGGCACGTCTAGTTTAATGAAAATGACTTTTCGTCATTATGTGATCGAAAGAAATTGCTCGTTTGTACGGCTCTCAAGGTAGCAACTGAGAACATGTCGGTGACCTGTATTGTATAAAAATTACATATCCTTTATCCTGTAATAAGGATCCCGAATCTCTCTGCGAATAAACAGAACCTGAAAGACTCGTAAATTAGTTAATCGGCTAAATTTTATTTCGTAAATTGTGATAAGTCATTTACTAATCTCGTAACTAAACGATATAATAGCACAGCTTTTCGCGCAGTGCGATTTGAAGTTAGGAAAATTGTGCGATTAATCTTCAGACTCCTCGTCAGTACGTAACATTCGCTATTATGATATGCAGAATATCGGATCCAGGGACAGCTTGAGTAAAACTGTAGATGCGAAAGTATTTTGTACAAATACGCAGTGCCAAATTGCGAGCGAGGAACTAGCGAACTTACGCCAGCAGGTATAAACGCTTTTATCGATAATTGGTGAACGAAATTAACACGAATAATTAAAAGGTGACAGACCTGAAAGAAACGGTTGTCTCTCTAGAGAACATCATAAAGATAAAGGACGTGCAGCTGGAGAACACGCAGCGAGATAACGAGCGCTTATCGGCTGAGTTAAAGAAACAACAAAGATGCGTGAGGAATATCAAACGTAAGACCTGCAGAATCTTCCTTCGATTTTCATTGTAACCTCTAAGCGTACGGAATTAATTTTAGAGCAGTTGGACGACGAAAGGTTCTTCTACCAAAGAGAAAAGGATTACTTCAATGATGAAATACAACGACAGAAAACGCGGTGCGTCAGTGGGACGTCGAGATTGCAGCAGCAACAAGAACAGCTCGAGCACAGAAAAGATTCTTTGGAGGAGGAGAATAGGTCGCTCAGGGAACAGTTAAAAGAGAAAGCCGAGACCACGTACAATTTGTGTATAAAGTTTCTGCGAATGAAATACGCGAAAGATTCATTGAGGCAGAAGCTGGATCGATTGTTAAACGAGCATCTGCAAGTAATGGCAGACATGATGGAAAAACTGGACGAGGGCAGAGGCGAGCTGAACATCATCGTTTCCGAGAAATTTCAAGACCCTCTGCCTCTGAGTAAAGCGAAATTTTTGCAGGTCGGTTGGTTTGTCAATCTGAAGTTTGTATTTGTTATAAGAATGTTAACCACTGTCAGGTGGTGCAAAGAAATGCCCGGCTCGTTCACGAGAACGCGATGCTTAAGGTTCAGATACAACAGCTCACGTTGAACATAGAGAAACTAAAGTGCTGCACTCAGAAACCGAAGTTGATTAACGTGGATGCGAAAATTATTACCAAACTGGTCGAACAAAGTGGAAAAAGGTGCAGCAGGGAATCCACGAAATGGCTGCCGTTTCAGTAAGAAAATTCTTCGCTACTCCTACGAATCTTTCTTATCTTCGTTCGACATGCAAATTCATTGGATTCCCTTGTCGATAATTAGATTGAACGTAAACGACGCTGAAACGTGTTCGCCCCTCGCCAAACCCTCGACCCGCCAGAATTCCGTGGATTATTCCGGAGACGCGAAATTGTTATCGAAAATTCGAGGGAACCCCTCTAGAAAGTACGCGGACACTACGGCACGACAAGTTCAAACTAAAAAACCGAGGGAATTGCGAACGGAGTGCGTACGCAGCGCACCGGACATCGTGCGGATGGAAGCTCAACAAAGTTGCGCAACGATTTCTCGAACGGACTCGTTGGTCGATTTTCGCGATGCCTCCACGAATACCTGACAAGAGAAATTGCTTGAAAGCTCTTTTGTACAAATGTAAATGTATAAATATCCTTTTGTATTCCTGTTCTTCTTCAAAAAATAATATGTACCGACTGTGCATCGCATGCAGCATATTTTAAAAACGGGTATGTATCGACTGCGGAGTGTACGATGTACCAGCTGCGCGACGAATGTAGTTCGCTTCAGTAAAACCTTTCGAGCACGCTGCACCAGATGGCGCGCTTGGCCTCAAACACGAAGCAGCTTCTAGTTTCGTTCGATGCTCGGATCGGTGCGAATTAGTTTAGTGCAGTTTGGTGTAAAATTCGGTGTAAAAACCGTCGTCGCGATTGGATGCTTTGAGTGACGGGTTAGTCGAGCGCAGTCCTGTTCTTAGGCCCGGGGACACTGTGCAGTCGCCAGGGGAAACATTTATATTCCCGTAGGTGGAGAGGGGCCCCGCTCCATTACTTTGCCCCAGGGCCTACAATGCTGTTAAGACAGCTCTGGCCGAGCGCGAGGGGGAGCTTCGGAACGATGGTACGTGCTCGGCAACAATATTTATAACGACATTTTCAATCATACCACCACTCTGTTGTCGCTAACCTCGTCGAATGACACCATTGCGCGTAATCAAATAACGCGACCGGGCATACATTACGCACTGCAGCAAAGTATTTCAAGTAAGTAATTACTCGAGATAGTCGAGGCCATAACGAGTACTATTTAGTTTCAATAGCCGTAAAATTAGTGGAGCTAATAAATCCCTGATGCAACGCTCAACTCGTTAATTGGAATAATCGTGCGGCATATACAACGACAGAGGTTCAGGTAGCTTGCCAAACGGGGTGGTCGATGAGTTGCTCGAAATTGGTGCCATTTTATGAAATTTTCTTCCCTACGTAATCGCCGTGTATTTCAGGCTAGCAATTCGGGATATTTGATCATATTATCGGGTACTCAGTTATTACTAAGGAGAATGGTGCGGTTTTTTCTTCCGAAGAAGGCACGACGCGATATTATCGGCAGAAATATCGCAGGGTAGCCTCAATTACGGCGTTCGTTCGTCGATACCCGCGAACGCGAGGGCCGCGGCGAGGAATCGTCGGGGCCCCGGGTGCTTATAAACGTCATTACGACAGAGAGGCTGTGATTACGTTAGAACGACGGGGCTACGTGGCGGGAGTGTGGGGTGGAAACGAAACGGTGGCTCGAAGAGGGCCGATGTATCCTCGTCTCCTTTCCTCCCGCTTCGTCTCGCGGCGCGGCGCGGCGCGGAGCCGGTTCGAGGCGAAGCCGGGTTTTAACGATCGGTCATTAAGTCGCGAAGAAAATTGAGACGTCCACCTCTCGGTGAGCTCATACCCAATTGAGTAGCGGCCTTAATACCCCTTATGTATTATCCGGTAGGCGAAGCACCTTGTTAAACGGATCCGCCATTTCTTCTTCTCACTTCGTGTTTTTCCATCGCGAGGGGATCGCGCTCGATCGAAGGCCCGACATTGCCGTAACAGTTCCTCGTTCCACCTCACCCATTTTTTTCATCTACACGGGGTTCGCTCACCCTTTCCATTATTCTTTTCTCCTCCAAATGCTACTGCGAGCGTAGTTAAGAAATAACACGAATCTCGGAAAAATCGAGATTACTGAAAAATTGACTTTTCAGCTTTTCCGCGACTTGTTTAAGCCCACCCCCCACCCTCGATTTTCGATTTGACGGATCTAGAGGAAGATACTTCTGCTAGATCCTAAATTAGATGATTCGAAACGAGCCACGCACTGGTTCGACACCTGTGTACTTACGTTTTCCCTATTCGAGCGTAATTCCCGTCGATAGGTTAACGAGAAATCCAGCATTCCGTGACACGCGTTTAATCCTCGTGTGACGTATATTTTCCCCCTCGGTGTGTCGGTACTTTGAGTAATGGGCGCGGAGAACGTAACCGTCGATCCTGATTACGGATCCTGATTGAGAGCATTAGTGCGCGCGCCCGTTATCGACCATCGGACGTCATGTACGGTGCAAGCTTGGCATAAATACGCCACGAAAGACAGTAGATCCGCGAAGGATTTCGATGCACGTCAAACGATAGCCAGCGATCGGTAAACCCCCGGACATGCATTATTTCAAGGCTTCCCGATTCTCTTGGTAAGTTGGTACCTGGACTAGGAAAAACTTAGCTCCTAGGTACACCGAATTGGGTGTCGTACTTAGCCTCACGCACGTGCTACGATTGCGTTTCGCGATTGGACACGATATGACACGTGTCGAGGAATAAATCGCTTAGCTAAATTGGGAAACTTAGGCGCTGTAGCTGTTTAGCTGATCTTGGGATCTACTGATACCTAACTTAGTTAAGGGGACTAAGTAGGCAGTCGTTTCTGGTGAAAAAGAGACTCTGTCCTTTATTTATTTGTAAAAAAATGAAAGCACATCTAGATGTATCCTTTTGCCCAATGTTTATTACTGTCATACAGATTGAAAAATAAATGGTAAGAAATATATATGTGCTTTAAAAATGGCGCTGCAGACGGGTAAACATTTTAACGTTTTTCCGTCGTTTTGCCTTAATATCGGTCTTCAAATGTGACGTAATCCGATTTTAAAGGTGTGATTCTTGTTTGTTGGATTCATAATTTCCGGGCAAACCTATAAAAACCAAAATTAAATTAAACTTATGTGATTGGTGGCTCAGAAATGGCGATTTTTCCGAGAAAAATTCGTTCTTGTTTGGCTGAAGTTCTAGGTTCATAGGTTCTGGGTTCTAGATTCTATAGGTTCTAGATTCCATAGGTTTTCGATTCCAGATTCTGTGGGTTCTGGGTTCTAGATTCTATAGGTTCTAGATTCCATAGGTTTTCGATTCCAGATTCTGTGGGTTCTGGGTTCTAGATTCTATAGCTTCTGGATTCTAGATTCTATAGCTTCTGGGTTATAGATTCTATGGAGTCCAGGTTCCATAGATTTTGGATTCCTTAAGCGGCCCCTACACGATTAGACTTGCCTCGAGACATGTCTTGAGGCAGGTCTCTTTCTCTCCTTCTCTCCACCTTGCCAGCACGAGACATGAGACCTCGTCTCGAGGCATGCCTCAAGACAAGTCTCATCGTGTAGGGCAGGCTTTAGGTTCTATGACTTTCATAGGTTCTAGGCTCTAGGCTCTAGGCTCTAGGTTCTAGGTTCTACAAGTTCTAGGTTCTAGGTCCCACAGGTTCTAGGTTCTAGGTCCTACAGGTTCTAGGTTCCAGGTCCTACAAGTTCTAGGTTCTAGGTCCCAAAGGTTCTAGGTTCTAGGTCCTACAGGTTCTAGGTTCCAGGTATAATGAGCATTTTGGTGAGTAAAAAGGAAGGAAATACGATAGGTGTTATAAGATTGGTTTGCTAAGGAAGACTTAGCAAACTACAGGAGGACTTGTCTTCCTCCTCGGTGGGTTTAAAATTGTCCGTTGATTGGACCAGAAATGGCCAGGAATAGGCTTGCCGGTTGCGCATTGAATGTCTAGGTGGCTGTAACGAATTCAGAAGCGTAAAAGCATCTCGCGAGCAAGTCGCATTAGCAAAGGGGGCATCCGTTATCGGCGATCGGGCGCCGCTGAACAGGGCGAAACCGGTATAAATATGCCGTCAAAGGACAAGCAAGATGACAGCTGCCGTACATACGTAATATTTCATCGCTAACAAGCGGGGAACGCGCGACTCCGGCCCGGTTATGCCATCCATTGTCGAAGATTACATCGTTATTTCATTGTTTTACCCGCCGATTCAAATTCGCTTTTTGCTCGCCGCCTCGCGCGGCATACATGAATCAATATGTTCCGTAATAATCGAGTTATCGCGGGACGCAACGTTTCCCTCCGACAACGCCGAGGAAGCGAGAGAGTTGTCGTGAGAGTAGCATTCGTTCCCCGCCTTGGGAACATCCTCCAACGTCGTTCTTCATCGGCGCGTCACCTTCGACCCTTTTACTTTCAATCCACTTTCGATTGTTCGCCCCGGCGACCTTGAGCAGCCTCCCCTCGGCATAAATTACCCCCGAGATTACACCCCCAGCGTACCTTACGGAGTCTAAACTTCATTAAACTGTCCCGCAAGATTCTTTCCACGCAACACACTTTCTGCCGCCGACTTTGAAACGCCAAACTCGGTTCCCAAGCTGGCTCCTTCCACCGGCGCTTGAAATTACACTCCTCGAACACTTAATACCGTGTCCCGTTGCCGCGCAGCGGAGAATCTAGAGTTAACGATCCGATCGGTAGCGCCAGGTTCGCTAGAAAGGTCACCGGGGGCCGTCGAATTTTCTGCGAACGGCCGCGAGTCGAAATTAATTAGGTCCTTCGCAGGAAGAGCTCGGGCTGGGAAGGATATCGAGCGTCGAAGGGTGGCGGGGACGAGGCCAATCGTGCGCCTTCATTGCCCTCGACGCGTTTCAGGCCGTGAGCGTTAATTGGCCGGACCAATTAATTCCAACAAGTTCGCTCGGTGCGATTAGTGCTCGCGTACGTGGTGGTGTGGTGTGGCGGTGTGCTGCGCACACACGTCCCTCTCTCTCTCTCTCTCTCCCTCTCTCTCCCCTGCATCTCATCCTCCTCCGCCCTTCTCTTCTCCTCTCTGTCCGCCGTAACAAGCAGAAGCTGCGGACACCGATCTGCCCCCGGAAAACGAAGAACCTGTTCCACACGCGGTGGAGGTTTCTCGCATTCTCGGCTGCTCCCGCGACACCAGATACCGTCGTTGTTCCACCGTGCCTTCGGGTGAACAGGAATCGGACGCAATAACGAAAACACAAATTACGGGAGCACCGAGCGCCGATCGTCTCGGGACGATAATCTTCTCGGTGCTGCCGGTGGTCGGGAGATTACCGCCACTGTCCCTCTCGCGGATAACCGACTCCGTGGGGGCTTTCTTTTTCACCTCCTCAGATCCACAAGCACGCCGATAATTGGGAATATCGGCGGACACTCGCTGATTTTATGCATCCTTCGTGACGAGTAGAATTTGCAACTGCAAAGTAGTGGTGGAGAACTATCGATAGTACTTACGATAGTTATCGATGGTTCTCAATATCGTAAACTATAGATGGCTTATTTTCACTATCGATAATTATCGGTATTGAAAATCGTAGGTTAGTCAATTAAAAAATAATAACAGCTGAAATTCAGAATCCCAAATTTAATTTAAATTATTACAAATTTCGATGGTACTTACGATAGTTATCGATGGTTCTCACTACCGAAAACTATAGATTGAAAATCGTCGGTTAGTCAATTAAAAAATAATAACACCTGAAATTCAGAATCCCAAATTTAATTTAAATTATTACAAATTTCAATGGTGAGAACCATCGATAACTATCGTAAGTACCATCGATAGTTCTCCACCACTACTGCAAAGGGAACTTGTCCGATGGAGTCTCCACGCGCTTCTACGTGGCAGCTCGAGCTACCCTAGGAGATTAGACGGTGAAGATTGCTCTCGTTTCCCCGCGCACATGGAATTTCTGATCTATTAGGTCAAGCAGCCCCGTCAAGCACGATTTCGGGTCAAGCTTCGAGCATCTCCGCCAATGTAGACTCCTGCCAAGAGCATAGGTTCGTGCGCCGACTCGTGGACGATATTTACGGTCCTCCCGTGGCGACGGATCCGTCTAAACGTCGCCGCAAAAGAAACTACAATTTTCAGGGAAATACGGAGGAGGCCGTGCTCGAAAATTTATCGCGTCGGCACTCAGCTCCCTCGTCCGGGCTATCGGCAGTGATCTCGATGCTCGCTGATAAAATATCTCCGACGTCCTCGTTTGGACGAGCGCGCTCGCCTCGTTCTGTCCGGGACTTGATTGGTGCATTAAATACGCGAACGTATGCGTAACTCGGCCTCGAGCACATGAAAGACGATGGGAATAAAGTCGGGGAGTATAGTGGCAGCCTCCTCGCGGCACGTTCCGCGAGGAGAGCTGATCGTTGCTCTGAAACGGTGGCTCGAGGTAACCGTGGATGGGAAGCTAGGAAATTTCGGAGAGTAATCAAAGGTAAAGCTAGAAATGGAACTTCTTGGGATTTGATATCATTTCGAAGTACCCAGGTGAATTCTGTATTCGAAATTGATCGATAAGTAGGAGAGGGTTGCCTATATCGTACCAGTTAAGACATTTTACGTTATATTTCATATTTGGTATTAATTTCAACGCGAATGACTATTGGAGATTGTAGTTTGATGTTTTACGCACCTACTATTATACGCTTAACCTTTCGCTCAGAACAAATTAATTTGTTATTAATCGTTTTGTCACATTCTGTAAAAGGTACGATTTAGGTAATCGGTTTCCTAAATCGTGCCTCCACCTAAAAATAGTATTAATAACAAATAGAGAAGAAAATATTCAATATAAAGTAATGATTATTATATAGTTACATATACATATTTATATGGATCACACACAGGCCACAATAACCTATGAATATGATATATGTACATAATCTACATACGAGTTGTCAAATCCTACTGGTACGATTTAGGAAACATGGTCAATTTATATATAAATATCCATTTAAACCTTATAATGAATGTAATATGTATCTACTTAAAATGAATGTAAAATATTGTACGTTTTTAGAAAAATACAAAACTACACGACAAAATTGCATTGTTTGTTTATTATCCACTAAAATAAACTGGTAAAAAGTTACATCAATCATACCTGATTTTTTAAAATGTTTATAGCACGCACGAAATAGGGTGTACGCTCAAAAGGTTTTGTTTCTATTTCTTATTTCGCATTTACTTGATATTTTTATTATTAGATGTCATTTATATTCATTAATTACTGAGAAATTGATGAGGTACGATTTAAGTCACCAGTAAAATATTGGCAACTCTGCCCTACCTAAAACTCGATGCTCAGTTGATAGAGGGAATTGTGTTATAATATAATAATTCACCGTATCGTTAAGGTAACATGGACACTTGCCTATTAGGCGGAAAAATAGTGTCACTCGGAAATGTGGTTGTATCGCGAATTTATCCGAGCAACGAGTCGCCGTTGAAAATTAGACTCGGGGCGCGTGTGTACCTTACGTCCGGAAAGTCCAACCTATGAGTCTAAAAGGTCCAGCGGTGGCCACGGCGGAGAGAAGGTAAGCCGGAGGTTGATTTATCGGCCAATTAGTCCACCGTACCGGGTGCGCTTCTCTGCTGCGTCTCACCTTCCAGATGATATCCCGGCAAAGACCGGCACATGGGTTAAAACGGCGGCCGGGCGAGGGGGGAGAGGAGAGAAAAAGAGAAAGAGAGGAGTGCAGTGCCGTAACTATTCGATCCTTCAAAATGGAATCCTACCCAGAGAAAATAGCGCCCTTTCGATCTCTTCCGCGAGTAGTCTCAACTTCAATTCCACTTTCCGTCCATCACTTCCTCAGAGGAAGTCGTGAACCGTGCGTTAAGTGGTAGACAGTAGAGGTGGAGAACTATCGATGGTACTTACGATAGTTATCGATGGTTCTCACAACTCTTCAAACTTTCCTTCGCCCCTTGTAAAGAAGCATCGAAATGTCCAAAAATCTTCTGATTCCGAGGGGCGGGTGAGGTGGCTGAACGTTTGCGGTGCGCTACAACCGCGAGCGGAGGCAAACAGATGTTGCGCCCCTCCGTGTCGTGGGAACGACGATATTTGTTTGACACGAGATACGAGATCTCGTCTCTTTTTTTCCCTCCCCCCCGGGCGTCTCTTCTCTGGCCAGCTTACAACGGCTCCATTAGCCCCTCGGATCTATCCAAATCTGTGGTCTGCGGTTAATGGTACAAGCATCCGTTCGGAGTCGCGAGGCACTGCCTATCTGCTCCGTGGCGTTTGTCACCGCGGTGCCGTTCAACGTTTAACCGAACGTTAGAGCGTCGTCGTCTCCGGGGGCGAAAATAGACGGGCTGCCTGCCCTCCGCTCGAGTCGTTCCCAGAAAAATGCCTGACGCTCGGGGAAACAAGATTAAAAGGCACTCTCGTTGCGCCTGTACAACGGGCGACGCGCGTCACCGCTGAGAAACCGAGGATACGCGCTTGAGTCCGAGTCCCCGGGATAACCAGAGTGATTCCGCTTGATAAGGTGTCCCAGTTTATGAACTGGTCGCGGCCGTAGGTTCTTCAACTGGCCATTCGACGCAAGGTTTACAGCGATAATCGAGAGCTTCGGTCGTCCCGAAGATAGGAGGCCAAGGCTTGGGAGCGATTTTTCCATTTGGTTCAGGTACAAAGTTTCACCTGGGCTTCGGGAAATTAATATCCACCGAATCTTTATTTCCCAATCGTTCCGACGGCCTGGCGGAGCTCGCGGTTCGCCCTCCGCGGAACGAATGAAAATGCAAATCGTGAGAAACGAAGGGCGGAAAGCGAGAGCCTCGACCTCGACAGTTATTACGGCCGATCTCGCCGCGTTGTTCCCCTTATATCCCCGCGGAAATGAAAAATGCGCCGCGAGCACGTCGGGATATTAAGCGAAATACTCGACAGCGTTGGAAAACAATTACGTCGAACGAGGATTCGAGGGATCCACGATTCCCGGATCCGTGGTGGGAAACTCTGATAACAGTATTTCATCTTAAGGATGCTCCCGCTTTCCGCGAGACGCCTCGTGGTATCCCCTTTTATGTACGAAACACTTTAAGCGGGTCGTGAATCAAGCTGGGGGAGGGTGGTTGGGGAAAATACGAGTGCCCGTTTCGAAACTCTTCCCTCGGGGACTTCTTAACGCGGTATCGCGTTAGCTACTCGCGGTTTGATAAATTGCGCCCCGCCTTTCTTCTGCCCTTGAACGTTCCATGTGTTAATTGACGGACGCCTCTTGTTGAGCGTCCGCGATCCTCCAACTCCGAATCCTCGAAGCAGATTTATGTCCGTTTTTGCAAGCACCGTTGGCCCGTTTCTTTCTGCGAATTCTCGCATGCCTGCGGCCGCCGATCCGCGGCGCGATGACACGCGCGTTAGCTAATGCCCGCAACACGACCACGCGGGGCCCTTTCGCGCGCGCTCGTGATTTCCATTCTCTTTTTCGTGCCCCCTTAACGGTGCCCCCACGTTGTACGTGATGACTCGCCACCGCCACCATTAGATCTGCCGACTCGAATTTCAGTTGCACCGCCGGCAAGCCAACCTCACCTTTTCACCATTCCACGCTCGAATTCTGCCCGATTTCAGGCTCGATTCCCATTGCAACCGTTCGGCTACGTTGCCGCAGCATTCGTCCCTTCACGGTTCTCGAAAAAAAAACACTTTCCCCGAGGATTTCGAACCTCTCCGTGGTGCAACGACGCCCTTCGCTGTGCTCTTAAAAGCCGCGTTAATCTCAGACAAGCTTCCACTATCCCCGAACGACCCGTTATCAGTGAAAAATTGTTTGCGAATCTTCGAGTGAACGCCGTCGCGAGCTCGCTCGCGCGATCCACAACCAATGGAGACTGGTGATCGCGCGGATAAGCGAGGCAAGAGGTTTACGAGTTTACTTTATTGCCCCGGGGACGACGCATTGTCAAAATGTGTTATGGCCGCGGTGTATAGAGCCTAGTTTAATATCCTGTCTGCGTTTAATCGTACCGGTATTAGAGTAGGAGGCCATGGGTGGTCCCATTAACTGTCCGCCACGTTGAAGCGGCTTTGCTTTACCTACCTCTGAATATTATATCCGACCTGCATTTGCGTTATTAGCTCCCCGATGTAACATCGTGAAAATTTTTCTTCGCCGCCAGATTGCCGATTAAAGCGTCGAAACTTTGAGCCCCCCTCCCGTCGGGATCGTCGAAATTGAGCGGGGGGCGAACAACGGGGCGAGGTAATCTCGTTTACCACCGTCGTTTAATCCCGTTCCTTCAGGAAATTTCTATGGCATCTTTAGCTGAAAGTCGTGGGTAATTACTCCCTCGACTGCTTCGCTGGGTTTCGTCAATTTGTATGGCGATTCGAGTTGCAGCGATTGAAATTAGGGCTGGGACTATTTGTCGAAATTTTCGGTATTCGAATATTCGAATACTTCAGTTGCTCAATTATTTGGCGAATATAATTCGAATATCCAAGTATTCGAATAATATTCGAATACTGATATATTCGAATAGTATGGTGTGAATTATAAATCAAGTTCTTTAGGTTCATTTGTCAGGGTGAAATCTTATACGCTAATTTTGACCCACTTCACACCATACTATTCGAATACATCAGTATTCGAATGGTATTCGAATATAGCAGTATTCGAATAGTATTCGAATATAGCAGTATTCGAATAATAACATTCGAATACTGAAATATTCGAATAATAACATTCGAATACTGAAATATTCGAAGTTTATTCGTATTATTCGAATACTTGTAAAATATTCGAATATTAAATTATTCGAATAGTCCCAGCCCTAATTGAAACGGACGTTCCTGAGACCCTCTTCCATTAATCGTCAGCTTCTTCCAATGTATCGGTAGGTAAAGGTACGCTCACCTCGCCGATACGACTCTCAAATGGCGTAGTATATTCTACCGCGGCCACAGTAGCAGCGGTTGATTTAGGTTGACACGATCGAACCGATAAAAACCCTGACTTTTTTAGCACAGAAGCTCGTGGACATTTTCAATAGTCACGGTGCGTGGCGTTAAGTAGTCATAGTCAATGGGAAAACGCGAGGTGAAAGTCGTCCATTATTACGGCGGGGCGTTAAAATCGTGATAAATTTAATATCATAGCCGGCGAGTGAACCGGACCAATCGCCGCCGTGGCCAGATTTACGATCTGGCCGACAGTCCGTGCTTACCGCCCGTTACAATCGCCGATATTAATGTCGGGCTCGATAACAAATTAATGAAGTTAATTATACCGTGTTTCGATATGCTCCGCCCGTTCCGGGGCTTTATTTCGAGGACTCCGGGCTTCGCGGGATCCTCGTTTCGGGAGGGCCTCGGGTTTCCACCGAACGATCGTCGATCCAACCTCCCAGCGTTAACTGCATTGCGAATTATGGGAGGCTATCGCGGTGTTCCAGTATTTTGCTGCGCGATGCATCTCGGTCAGAGTGAATCGAGCTAGGCAGCGGCTAGAATTGAAGGGTAAGGGGAGAAAAACGGGAATATCCATTTTTCGTGGGTTTGTGAATTTATAGTATATTTTATTATTATTATTGGGCTGTTGATCCACTGAATAGGGCAATGTTGAGTGCCAACGAATTATTAGGAAACTGCGACTAATTTATTTGTTTATTAGATTCAATGCGTACACAATTACGGAACCGTCTTCCCTAGCGTAATGTTATGAGCTGTCTGATTCTAATAATTGTTCGTCTATTCTGTATATTAATGGGTTATCCCGTTCATATTAGTAAATAATAATAATGATAATTATTATTGGTATTATTATTATTAAAAATGGACGGGAAGAGCCCATTACAACGACGTGATAGGGTTTTCCTGACACAATAGTCTGAATAGCTTCCGCTTAAAAGAGGAGGTACTTCAAGAAAAAAGTCGACGTAGTATACCTGCGAGCTAGAACTTATAATTACGCGATTCATTGGGTCTAGTGACCCATATTTTTATTAGAACTTGCGGGATACAAAAGGTGGCCTTCTTCTCACGCATCTGGTAGGAGCATGTAGCTCTATGAGTTCCAGCAGTGCAGAAAAATTCATTTCACTATTAATGATCTTAAATAGAAAGGACAAGTCTGTTACAGTTCTGCGTGCAGTAAGGGTTGCCATATTTAGTTTAATAAGTATCGATGATGCCAGACGGGCCTGTGAATGTGTAATTTATATTCTTCAAATCTCAGAAACCTATGGCGCACTATTTCCAGTTGAGTATTGTATTTAATTGAATTGAACTGTTTGCTTAAGTAAGCATAAGCTTCTGTCGTGAAAGTAAAACAAGAAATTATTTAAAAAAATTAAATTCATTGAACCTTGCTTCCTTAGGTATCTACCTACTGGTGGACTAAAGTATTGAAACTTAATCTTCACGATAAAATAAATAAATAAAATACTGTTTCTTGACATTCCCTGATTTCCCCCCTCGCCCTTCAATTGTCACTTGCCACCTTATCAAAAACGCAGGCCGTTTTGCTCGCAGTCAATCGGTCCCACGTGCCCCGCTAGCTATTGGCGAAAACCTCGTCTATAGTTCGCACACCGTAAATACGTACGCGCGGTTTTTTGGTCTAAGGATGCGCGTAGGTTGGCAGAGAGGCGAAGGTGCAGCAGATGCGCGGCCTGGAACACTATGTGTCGGTCGTAAAATGCGGGTCGCGGTTTAAATTTGTATTTGCAGAGCGATATAACTTCCCTCCGCTCGCTGGTTGACCAGGGAGCCAGTTTACCCTATCCTGTGCTCCGACGTCGATTTTCGGTTGCTTTGGGTGGAATCCGCGGATTGCTGATTGCTTGGATTATCCTTCGCGTAATCAGTGGCTTATCGTTCATCCCGCTTCTGCTTGACATTTATTAATCCAAGGCATACTGTATATTTCTCACGTCAAGCAAAGTAGGGTAAACTTGTCTACTTAATTCAAACTTTTCACTAAAATTTTTCCATGATCCGTAAGGATTTCGTACAATCACTATTTGTGAAAATCATTGAAACAATTTTCTGTTGCTTAAGCTTATAAAACTGTCTATTCTATTACTAAACAGTTGATTACCACTAATTTTCTTTCATTTCCCCTGTCATTTTTCATGCAATAAGCATTTGTTCATAAGGAGGTACGATTTGGGCAAGTTTATATCTATCGCAATTTTCCTCGCCCCCGTCAGGATCGACAATCGAATTATCGCCGGTTCATATAACGAGATTCCCACGTTGGTATTCGAGGACCTATAAAACTCGTCGGGCGCGCAGCTTAAACGATCGATAAAGTATTAACAATGCAAAGTTTGAATTTGTCGTGCCACTGAATCGGTTGTTCTCCAATTTCGACCTTTTTTTATCTGTCCTCGTCGAGCTCTCTTTCCTGTCTTTAATTATGAACCCTGGACTTGAAACGGGGAGGTGGGGGGAGGGGAGGGTTCCAATCCTTTTTAAAGAAAAAGACAGAAGGGAGACGGAACAATGGGAATTACCAATTTTAATTTCCATCGGTAACCGATGGAAATCGCATTCAACGTGGAAGAATTTATTAAACCGTGAACCCGCGCCCGGTCCCGGTGATTCTACGTGCAGGGACAAATAGCGACGATATTGTGTTTTTAATCAACTTATTATGCATATGTATGTCAACCGAGTCAAGCGAGCCGTCGAATTCGTTCGTGTCGAAACGGCGATCGATAAATCTGATAAGTATTCGTCGGAGGATGTGCTTGGTAATCGTTAGACGTCGAAATTGAACTAAGCTCGTTAATTCGGCTGTCCTACGCGACTGGGCAAGACTATTCCGAAGACTACTCCATTCACAGCACACTCTTTCCTCTATTAATAATTTTATTACTCCATAAAGCTGGGTTTACATTAGTCCAGTCCAGTGATCCAGTACAGCACTGGATTAGAACTGGAATAATGTAAACAGTGTGTTCATTCCAGTACAGTGCTGTCATTCCAGCAGATTTCGACTGGATCGAAAGTCATTCCAGCGTTGCTGGACTGCTCTAAACGGCTCAGTCCAGTGCCATCTGAAGCATAGTACAGCGTACACGTGTTTGCTTATCCAGTTTCGCATCCAAATTCACTTTTTTTCTTCATCTCTGCATCAACTCTATCAATAACTTCTTCACAAATTCACATTAAAGCAAGTTTTAATATGTTCTTTTAGCCTTCTTTTACGTGAATCCATTATTATTACAGTCTACCACTTTCAACGGTTCAGAAACGACTGGAATAATCAAGACTTCGACCGATTTTCAGTCAAACCACTCACTGGATCCAGCGACTGGACTAATGTAAACCCAGCTTAATGCTGAAGTCACGCGGCTTTATGCATACCTAACCATTATTCGTTTTCGGCGATCGTGAAATGTGGTACATACATATTTCTTGACGATCAATCACGTTTCGTACACAGATTGCAGGTGCGCGTGCCCCCATCCTCCCCCTTGGCTTCCATCAGCCGCTCGTGCCCAGGATTACGCAAGATAAACGCTTTTAATTATTTTTCCCTCCCCCGAGGCAGCGAAACCCCGAAATCCCTTCGGCAAACACGGTTAATACGAATCAGCCCCCCGGGACAGGATGCAGTTCTTCACCCTCTATAGGCCGCTCTCCCTCTCTCTCTCTCTTGCGCGCGTGTAAGTGGGTTTCAGGGGGCTTAGCGCGCGTACACGCACGCGCGTGTAATGCCTGCATCGGCGTAGACGGGTCCATTCACCGTGGGCCTCGACGCTTTGCATCTGTGCGCTTGCATTTTTTCCGCTAGGAGCTTCTATCGTTTCCGTTCCCAGAAATGAATTCCGCTCTCCCCGTCTCTGCCGAACGTTTCCATTGATTTCGTGACTCGCGCGAGCAGAATCCTAGCGCCCTCTTCGAAATCGTCGGAGAATATTTGAAATAGGTATTCTCTGCTTGTGACTGGGAGTTTCTTGCCAGGGTCGATGTGAACACAATCGAACCTCCTCGGTAAATGTTTTACCCCCCGGTGTACATAATCGCGACCCCGATTTAACGTAAAGGCCAAGTGCCTCGACTCGGACGCTATCTGCTGGTTTAACGAGAGCGCCGTTAATCGGCCATCGAGCTGCACAAATTTCCCAGCGCGATCGCCCGAGTACGCCATTGCTTAGGAGATCGGGGCGCGAAAGGGGATGCGAAGAAGGAGCAGAGGCGGAGATAGAGGGAGGCCGAGGTGGCTAGAGAGGTTGCACGCGTGGCGGGAGAGAGAAAGTGGCTCTTTTAACAGGCCATTATTGTGTGCCGGGGACATTTTCCCGGGCCATTATTGTATCTGACGATAAGTCGGGAGATAACAGAGTCGACCGGCGGTCCTGACATCCCCCGTCGTCCCTCGCGTGCGCGCGAGAAAATCGGAATCGCTATCGAGATTCGATCGGTGACTAAGCGTTGTTTGTTAAGTGGCTCTTATTATCGCCCTCGTTATTCGATCGCCTCCCTCTTCCCCCATTTTCGCGAGTGAAACGTTCGCTCGAGCCTCAGCGATACACTTCAGTTAGAAAGAATCATTTATCAGCCTTCTAAAGCAGCGTTCAGTGGCTTTGCGAAGCAGCTGCGAAGGACCGCCAAGGACCCAGTTCCTGATCAGTTTATTATATAAATACCAAATAATAAGTTTATCACGATACAAATTTATTCCAAAAAATGATGAAATAATTATGAAGTATTTTTAAATTTATACGCAAACATTTGATAGCTCATAGTAAAATGTTTTAGGTTCATCAGAAACTGCTCCCGTTGCATCTCAAGTGATCAGGAACTGGGTCCTTGACGGTACGGCTTCCCAGTGAGGAGGCGATGAAAGCAAGTTGAATTAGACCGATCGTCTCGAGGCCGGCGATCTTAATTAGCCCCCGGGCCCAAGGTGGTCCAGCCAGCCATAGATTAGGAAACGTGGACTAGGGGCCGTAGTAACAAGTGACGTTATCCCGCGGAGTCATAATTCCGTCCGCCACCGATAGACCCGGCCAGGCAGAAAAAGGAGGAAAGAGACGGAAGAGCGGATGGGGATCGGGAGGGAGGGATTCGAGGGGGCAGCCCTTCAATTATCGAGCGCGGCTCGCCTCACGGCGGCCATGTTGCACGATCCGATGTGTCCAGGTTCGGTGTCCATTCTGGACACTCCGGCCTCAGGACGGCCAGCGGACTCCAGCGGGACTATTGCATATGTATTATATGCGATTGTGTTCCGAGAAACTTCTGGCCGACATACGAGGACTCTGTCCAGGCTTCTCTCCTTCCTCCTCGTGCCAGGCCCGCGGTGCTCGCCTCTTCCTCTGCCTTCAGGGAACTCTACCAGAGTCACTTTGCACCTGGCTCGTGTTCGAGCTCGTTGCCAGCTCTCGTTTCCAGCCAAGTCCACCGCGCGATATCGTCTATCCCCCTTCCCCCGGTTCCTCGCGCTCTTTTTTTTTCGCCCCCGTCTCCCCTTCCCCCTCTCGCCGTCGCCCCCGTCGCTCTTTCTCCTGCCCCCCTTCTGCTTTATTGGGGGGGTTGAACGGCAGTCGAACAAGAACGGATCGCGCTCCCGTCCATCTCGCCGCGCGATCGTGCGACCGCTGTCGACACAACCACGGCAAATTCGATTCGGGACGCTTTCTTTCCAGGGAGGATGATTGGGAGAGCAAGTCGCGGAGAATGCTCCGACACGTTCCTTGAAGGGAGGATCCGATCGCGCGCTGCTCCACTCGCTTTTCTCTTTCGCGGTTTGAGGCTTGAGATTTTTGCTGCGACGATCGGTGAGCGCGAATTCGGAATAGAAGCTCGGAGCTGCGGTGGCTGGCGCTGGTGCTGAGGAAGCCGGCTCTAGCTCCGGTGCCTGCTGTCCTTCCGCGGATTTCACGCGCGAGTCTCGGTGGGTAAATGTCAATGCCTGCCCCGCGGTTGGCCCGAAGCATTGACCCTCGGCCCAAGTGATTGTATTCCAATTATTTTTCATTATACTGTGACTCAAAACGAATCGGTAATCGGTCCACAATCGCCGGAAGTATTACGCTCCGGCCGTGATTTCCAATACGCGCTTAGCCTGGTTAGTAAATCCTTGACTCCCGTCGCGATTGGTAAAGCTTAATAACGATCGAATCCTAACAGGTGGCGGTAACGTTCGGTTGACCCTTCCTCGGTTATCATTCCAATATACGAGGCGTCTGATCGCTTTCAAAATTCCGTAATTCCTATTTAAATGAATTCCACAGTTTTCTCCCAGACACGGCCTGCTTTGCATTTAGAAGAAAGGCCTATTGTCAATGCGCCTTCGTATTCGAGTTGTTTGCGCGAAATTAAGCAACTACAAGTGGCCGGCATCGGTAATGCCAGCGGACCTCGATAAATGACCTCATTAACGTCCCCGGTTGGAAAATATTCAACGTGGCCACAAATAATGCCCGCTCAATCATGCTAATGCAATTCGTAATCGTTTTGCATGTCGTTTAGCGCGTCGCCGCGCGAACTTGTTACCTCGCGCGTCCTCGCGTTGCTGCAATCATGCCGGCACGAAAGTAGAAACTCGATGGAACTTCGCCTCGGTCGGAGCAGCCGGCAGAAGCTTAAGGAACTCGAAGAAGCCTCGGGGGTAATAAAGAATTCGTCCGAGGATCTATCAGAGGCTTTCCTTATCTCGAGCTAGAAGCGCGAAGGGGGGTGGGTGGCGGCGTGGAGAATCGAGAGACGCGACCCGTGAAAAATCCCCCCTCGAAGAAAACACCTGAGTCTGGTTGGGCGGGTATCGGAACGCGGTTGCACAAAGGAAAAGTCGTAAGTCAAGAGACGGCAGACGGTTGCCGTGTCATTTGTCATCGGTCCAGGGCGCAATTGTTCGCCGTCCTCGGCCGCCATCTTGCCACCCTCCGGACACCTAATAGACCACCCTACGCATTCAGCGAACTCCGGTGATAAATCGTGAAATAATCTCGTCCGGGCGGCATTATGTCGGATTTATAAACGGCCGAAAGAGCCCCGGACCCGCGGCTCACTGGCCCGTGAGGCTGTTTCATTTTTCGCCTCGACTTTTCGCCCCGTTGCCCGCCTTCGGCTTCGATCGAGAGGCCTGTCACCGATTCGATCCTAATGACGACTTTATGGGGAGTAACGCGTCGGTAATATATTTCCACGGGGAGGGGTAAAGGCGCCATACAATCGCGCGTTTCGTTCGATTAGACTTGTTTTCGGATCACTGGACGCGCACCGTATGAATAGCAGAGAACAGAAATCCTTTCAGCCTCGCGTCTTCTGAGAATATCACCACGGCTAGGAATTCGATACAGGGTTTCGAGGAGCCGGGAGATTCGACACGGTTGTTCGAAAGATACAGAGAACAGTGACTGGGACCTTTCCCAAAGAGCCTTACCAATTCTGCTGTCGAGAAAAGTAATTGCTCCTTCTGGCTGAACCTCGGGAACCGAACGGTGTCAACATTCTGTGTATCTTCAGCTCCAAGTATCCACAACTTTCAAGAGCATCTCCCAAGAGACTTCAGTACGAAGCATCAATGAACTCCTCAGCAATAACACGGATCGTCCTACTTCAGTGACATCCTGAACGAGTCTTTCTCATTCAGAATCGTCTCCTCTGTCCGTCAATGAACAGGGCAGTTCTAGCGAATCAAACTGGCAGGAAAGAGTTCGCTCGCAGACGATGACAGGCGTCTGTAGCTTTTCAGGGGCGAGTTCATTAATAGGGGAGCTACAAGAACGAACTGGAGGACGTGCTGCGGCGTGAATGCCTCGTGTACCTTTCAGCCGCGGAGAGATTTTGGAAAATCATTCGACGGGGGAAGATGTTCCGCCGGAGCGCGGCTTTGTACGGGATTTCACGGGACGAATTCATTCACAAGAGGTTTTTCGCCGGTGAATGGCCACTCCAGCCACGGTTATGATCTCGAGAGGATCGATTCTGCGCCACTCGGCCGGGCGTTTGTATTCCAAAGTGTTCCCCGATGCGCGAACGATCTCCTTGGCTTTGGATACATTTATGTGAGATCGTTATTGAGAGCGTCTTCCTCGTTTCGGGGGGAGCCCCTTGGGCACGGAATGATACCTCAGGTACAATAGAAACCCTCATCGAGCCAATGGCGAGGCATTATTTCCCGTCAAATCGTTTTGTACCTGGTGAATTAAGGTTTGACTTTTTTTGTAACCAGATCGAGATTTTCTTTAAATTCTTCATCATGTGGTTGACCATGTATCAGTAGTTGACCTTTGTTCAGAAAAAAACATGAAAAATAAGGTTTTTAGAATTGCACTTTGTTCAGAACATTCTAAAAACCTTATTTTTCATGTTTTTTTCTGAACAATAAGTTTTTTAGAATTGCACTTGTTCAAAAGATTCTAAAAACCTTATTTTTCATGTTTTCTCTGAACAATAAGGTTTTTAGAATTGCACTTTGTTCAAAAGATTCTAAAAACCTTATTTTTCATGTTTTTTTCTGAACAATAAGGTTTTTAGAATTGCACTTTGTTCAAAAGATTCTGAAAACCTTATTTTTCATGTTTTTTTTCTGAACAATAAGGTTTTTAGAATTGCACTTTGTTCAAAAGATTCTAAAAACATTATTTTTCATATTTTTTTCTGAACAATAAGGTTTTTAGAATTGCACTTTGTTCAAAAGATTCTAAAAACCTTATTTTTCATGTTTTTTCCTGAACAATAAGGTTTTTAGAATTGCACTTAGTTCAAAAGATTCTAAAAAGTATAAACCTTATTTTTTCATGTTTTTCTGAACAAAAGTCAACTACAATGGTCCACTGTTGGGCCTTTACCTTATGTATTTATCATTTCGCTCTGTTACACCCAGCAAAGGGGTGTTCAGTTCTTGCTTAGATTAAATGACCGTTGGAATGATTTGATAGATATCCAGGGTCGATATTCGATTTTTGCTAGCTACGATCGTCGCCGGTCCGCGGGTATCACTGCGAAAACGTCTCTCGACGCGTTTCAGGAAAAATATGAGTAACAGCTCACGGTAACGGCCTCGTAAACAGGGCTTTACGGGTATCGTAACTTTTGAATCGCGTAGCTCGCGCGTCCCAGTCGTAAAATCTCTATTATCTAAGAGCTCGTCGCCTTTCGCCGAGTTTTATAATAAATCTCACATAATTATTTCGCTCGCGTCCGCTCGAATTAACTTCTTTCCTTCGATCCCCCGCAAGAAATAAGACGATCCTGGTACGGTTCCACTGTAACTTCCTGCCAACCTCCGTTAAGGGGTTAGCTACCGTCAGGAGGTAGAAAAAGAATCGATTCTTTGGGAATTTATTTCAGAAACTACATGCATATTTTTTTACGCAATGATTTATGTATTCTGATGAGGGACACTTTAACAGGTTATTATATTACGTTTTGGTATAAAAATATTTATTTATTGCACAATTACAACTGGTTTCCTGGAAGCTGTTTTTAGAAACACGTTTTGCAGTGACCAACATTATTCGGAACTGGGCTATCTGAAGTCAAAAAACGAAGAAGATTTAGTTAGTACAATAGTTTATCTAGTCTTCAATCGTTCCGTTTGATATAATATTAATCTGGGACAAAATGGCAGATGTTTTAAGTGAAAAGATCGATTTTCGTAGACAAAACACTCATTTTTCATCCATAAAATAAAACTATGCATTGGAAAAACAAATGCTTCGATTAAACTCTAGATTTGAATGTCTAGAAGAAACTTACAGAGTTTCAGAAAGAAATTGGTGAAGCGGTTTTGGAGAAATCGTGGTCACCGCAAAACGTATTTCCAAAAACAGCTTCCGGGAAAATAGTTGTAGTTTCGCAATAACTAAATATTTCTGTACCAAAACATAATATAATAACCCGTTAAAGTGTCCCTCATCTGAATACAAAAACCATTGCGTAAAAATATGCACGTACTTTATGAAATAAATTACCAAAGAATCGATTCTTCTACCACCTCCCGACGGTAGCTAACTCCTTAGAGAAGGAAGCCCAAGTACGCTGCAACTGCTTTGCCGCACTCGAATACCAAACACTGAGAAGTGTGGGACGATCAATTGAAAAGATTCTATTGGTCAAATTCTATATAGCATTCTTACTTCCTGGAGGGTTCTCACCCCCTTCCCCCTTCAGCTAATAAACTTACCTATCAATTCGCGTTTTCTCTCCCCACGCGGGGGGATATCCGCGGTATCTGCTCCGAGTATCCCCCCTCTCACCGCCGTGGCGGGCGAAAAAGAAGGGAAGGGAAAGCCGGAGGGTGGAAAAAAAGATTCGTCGAATCGGCTGGAAGCAGCGGCCATGCCGATATCCGGTCGCATCGGCGGCGGAATAAGCGAAAAGCGTTTTACAGAGACAGAACTCGAGGGGATGGCCTCGCCGAGATTTCGCTCGAAAATAGCACAATAGCTCATCTCCCGGCGTTGATACGGAGCCCTCCTGTGCTACACTGACTTATCGAGTGAGGCATATTTAATTTCCGTTCAACGCTGCCACACCGCGCCCGCCACCCCCGCGCTTTACACACGCGTGCAACCGTTTGCACGCTCGTCCGTGCTCGTGTCGAAACCCACACCGCCGCCGTTTCGCACGCCCATTCACACCTACTCGCCCCGTCCCCCTAGACCGCCACCCCCTTTATCTACCCTTTTCCAATAAGGCTTCCTACTGCGGAATTACCCCTTTTGCGACACGGCACAATATTCGCTTTCTGCGGGACATTACGGCCCCGTGTCTTTTCCCTTCGGTCACTTTATCATTCCTCGAGGAATACCTCGCCCCACTGGACCCCCTTCACCCCCGCCCCCACCCTCGTCAAATGGTAACGAGTCGTTTGACATTAGAGCTTCGTCGAGTCGAAGGTGACGAGTGTATTCTCCTTCGAGGGGAGAAATTTTTGGGGGTGCACTTTGCGCGTGTTTCATTGCCTTTGAATAGACTCGGTGTGCTATTATTTTTATCTCTTCTGCAGGGAAAGGTGTCTTCTGTATTGTCTCTAAAATAACGTCCATCCACCGTCGATGGCGAATTTTCTGGCTTCTGCGAGTATTTTTATGGCACTTTACCCGGCGCGGACTATTCAATCTCTCGCTAATGAATAAACGCGCGCATAATGCCGCCCCGGGTAAGGCAGATACCGTTTGTAGCCCATTTCCGAGTGGTCGAGAATATTCCTCATTAGTTGTTGCGCGTTTAAATGTCACGTTCCTGGACGTAGGGTGGATGTACCAGTAAACGAACACGTACCAGTGAATGAACATTTTTTTATTAAAATGAGTAAAATAAGTTATTAAAGTAAGCGACTAATTAATTAGAGACTTCTTTTCATTTCTTGCTTCATATCCAAACAATTTTTGCAGCACGTGGAATCATTCGCGCTTCAAACATAATTTTATAATAGTGTTCATTCATTAGCCTTAACTGTTCATTTACTGGTGCGTTTACCCTATGCGCGTTTTCACGACGACGCGCGAACGCGTTTGAATGTTCGTCAGAAACTTGCCGGTTGGAACGTCTGTTCGAGAAGCTGAATGCCACGATCGAGACCGAGCTCCCTAAAATTCCCCAGAAATTTCATGGGCCGCCGGTCGGCAGATTTCGAAAGTTCAACCCCGATTCGAAGGCCAATAACATTTCCATAAACGTCTCCGAAAATTCTCTCCGCGCGGGGGGGAAAGAATTACGACGGGGAGGGCGAATCTCGACCCCGGAACTTTTGATATCCATTTCTCGATACATCAGGCTTAATCACAGTCATAAGTCTCGCGGGGGCTCTCTCGCCCCCTCTGCCTGCCCTCGGGCTCTATCAGATCTCCCCCCCGGTTAAACCACGGGTAAACCATACATAATAGGCAAACAGAGAACGTATGGGGTCCATCGTCGCGAACGCTTGACTTTTCGTTGTGTAACGCCAGGCTTTTATGGGGTGCATAAAGGGCTGGGAAAAGGTTTGTCCCTCGCCACGCGTTCCGCGCGATTCCCTCCGTGCGGCGAGGGGTGGACAGTAGTTAACCGAGGATCCCACCCCTAAGGATCTTGTCCACAGATCGTTGGGTGGCCGAGATTCAATTTAGGTGCGCGCAACATTAAACGCTTATTTATATCGCCGACCAGTTTTTATGGACCCTTCTGTATCTACGAATTGAAATGTCCTCGGAGGGGGTTGGTGTTATCGGTATGCATATAATAGCCGCTTGATCGGGTGTTTTTCAAGTGGACGGTGTTTCAACTCCTCCCGAGAAATATTTGCATTCGTTTTTACGTCCACCCGTGACACCCTCGTGCTCTAACTGGCTTCTTATAAATCTCTTTTTTATCGACGCTCGCGCTTCATAGAGTCTTTCGCGTAGCTTTGTTCACTGGATAATTTTCTTGACAGTACTCGAAAGCTCTTTCGGTGCTCCTCTTTCACACGGAGAATTGCGCCGGGCTTGCAGATTACCTGGCTCGCTAATGGCGGTCGATTAAAGTACCAAGAAACTCTGCTGGAAGTCGATATCGAGTAGGACGAGACACAGACTGCGGTGCACGCTTGTTTTCTCGAGGAACGCTCGCGTTCCCGTTCCATTGTGCGACGATTCCTGGAGCAGCTCCTTTTTCCTTTGTCTCCAGGGTTGCAGTCGGGCACGGGGAGGGATCCTTTCTCGCCGTGGAACAAGTTAGTAATTAATTTTTGCGAATTACTCGGCAGTCGACGTGCTGCCACCGGTATACGTGCAACTGGAGCGCTATCTTTCCCCGTTCTCGTCGCCCGTCCCTCTTAAATAGCGATGGACTCGAGGCGTCCACGCGCGTTCCATTCCACCCTTCCGCCTCCTTCAATAAAACACTCGGCTAGAAATCTGACGCGGTTCAAAGTGGATGATAAATTTCTCAAATCCACTGAACTTGTCTAAATATTCTTGTAAATTCGAGAAGTAATCGTTGGACCACCTAGACGTCGGTCTCCGCCCATGTTTACCAGAGTCTAATAAGGACAGCCCGATAATCCCCCATAAATTCCCTCGCCGAGGCTCTAAATCCTCGAATAAAAGCAGCTTAACGCGTCAGGCAAGATTCATTCTTCATTGGAAAATAGAAATTCAAGGAGTCGAACGGCAGATAGGCTTGTTCGCCCACGCGAGTGGTTCGCGCCCATCGCGACGCCGCTCGTCGAGGCGTTCGGCCGCGTCTCCGCCGCCCCTTCCGTCCCAGGCATCCCCCTTTCCCCGTTTCAGCACAACTCAATTTCTCGTTTCATTCTCCAAGCACGGTGCTATCTCGTTCGCCCGCCTGAGTTCCCCCGACGGCCGCGTATAATACGCCACCTACCCAGTTATAATAATGGCACACGGAGGGGTTGGCACCGACACCACCGACGCCGACGCCGTCGCCGCCACCGACGCCGCCGCTGCTGCCGCCGTCGGCTCGCGGCTGTGCCGGGCCACTGGTATTGGTTGATATTTCCAACAGTTATGTAATTTCCTGGGTATTGTCGGGGCTCCAGAGAGAGCTCGTAGCTACTCCACTCTCTGCCTCTCTGGCTCGACTATCGTCCGCGAACGAAAGGGGAAAGAGAGGGAGGATCTGGCTTCGGTTGAACAGAGACGGCTAGCAGGCCGGTGCTACGAGGGCGACGAAGAAGCCAGCGGTGGTAACGGAACGAGACGAGAATACGGGAACGAACCAGGCGACCGTTTGGGCCCCGGGGGCAGAGGGAGCGGAGACAAAAGGCGAGACGAGAGGGAAGAACGAGCAGGAAGAACGAAGCCGGAGAGACTACCCGCTAGCGACCTCTCCTACGTTCACCAGCCTACCTACTCCAGCCTACTCGGGAGCCTGCAACGAGCGACGACTCTCTTCTCGAGTTCTCTCCGCGAGATCCAGCGACACCGGGAGATCGCACCGACAGCCATCCCGTGGCTGTCACGGCCGGCGAAGGATCGCAGATAGGAATGTACGGAGCGACGAGTGGTTACTCGGTGTCACGGTGATCATGGATACTGTCACCGGACCCTGCTAATTTGCACGAACGTCGCGGATCCGGATTCTTCGGCCGTTCTGCCATCCCGGGTTCGCTCGCGATTCCACGAAACCAGGGGCCCCTCAGGCTTCCCCGGGGATCCTACGATGAATTCTTTCGCCGTTCCGCTGGCGATTTCTTCTCCCTCCGGACGCGTTAGCGGTGTCCATCCACTCGCACGTGGTGGACGATTAGGTCCTCGCAGCGACCGGGACTCCGCGTAACCATTACTGACATGTGTAGGTACGTGGGCGCACGGGATGTGCGCTTTAAAATTCCAGAAACACCAAAGAAGTTTAGTACACCGAGATAGGGGAGTCTGGGGTTGGTTGACTGATTCCCTTTAATTCTTGTATTATGGAATAAATTATGCTGCGATTCGCAATATTGGAGCATATGAATTACCAGCTTGCAATCATACCTGTCAACTATCCCTGTAGCTGGGGTCTGTTGACTTATTCCTCTCACTACTCTAAATAGGTAGGGGAAAGGTGGGATAGTTGATCACAGTTTTTCTTTTTTATTAAAATAATAATAATGGTTTGCTTTGTTTGTATTTAATTATTTGAGTTTTGATATAAACTGATGTGATCATGTATCCCCGCTGATCAACTATCCCACCTTTCCCCTACAATAAAAACTACAATCTAGACTCAATTAAAACGATTTTCAAAATTATGCCTGTATACCTAATGAAATTTGGAAACCTTTGGTATGCAGTAAGTGAACAATATACGGGGCCAGATATAGTGGCCACTGGCCGGTGAGTTTCGTGAGGAGCATTCTTCTATTCTCAACGTTTTCTGACTCGCTCTCACCTTGCCAGAAAAAGAGTGCGCCAGAAGTGGTGGGGATAGCGCCAAGCTCTTGACGTGTGGGCCAAACCGAGTTCTTAGCGTAGAGATACATACATCAGAATAGGTGTGCGTTGTGAGGAGTATTCTTCTATTCTCAACGTTTTCTGACTCGCTCTTACCTTGCCAGAAAAAGAGTGCGTCAGAAGTGGTGGGGATAGCGCCAAGCTCTTAACGTGTAGGCCAAACCGAGCTCTTAGCGTAGAAATACATACATCAGAATAGGTGTGCGTTAGCTGCGAAAACGAATTCACCGGCCAATATATCTGGCCCCGACCTTAATGGTCTATATTTATAAAAATTAGAAATGTAAAAAAATTAGTCAACTAGCCCCGGTCTCCCCTACCTATCCATGAATTCTCATTCCATGGAGATGAGCCTCTTTCATTGCACCTTTCCCGCAAAAAGATGGTTACGATTCCGACAGAGGAAGGAATCGTAAACTTCTGCCCGCCATTTCGTCGCGCGTGAAGTTGAAAAAGCTGACTTCGCCGCGATAGAGATGGGTCGAAGTACGGAATCTCTCGGTCGGGAGAGTTTACGCCGCCCTTTTATATCCACTTCATACCGCGATATTTCTTTCCATCGGCTGACTCCGAAATTAGGAGTCCAAGGATTCCTGGGGCCAGGGGGAAGCCGCGTCGGTCCGCGCTGGCCGCGCGACGCACAATAGGGAATCGTTGCACGTGAGATGGTTCGGTGAAAGGGCCGAAGAAACTACCCTCTATCTCGCGCCTTTCACCCCGCCACTCGCCCCATTCCCTTTCGCGATGCCGCTTACGTTAGATAAGGCTCCACTATCGGGAAGAACGTCACGGCGTTCCTGCCCGGTAATTTCCTGCGTTTTATGGGTCGCTCAAGGGGCGCCGGGACGCTCGATCGCGGGAATTAGGACGGACATCGCGATCTTGGCTTGTAATATGCAATCTCGCGTTACGCGTTGCAAGCACTCTTCTTCGTCGAGGATGCTGAAGCCTTCGATTTTCAATTGGGGAATGCCGATATGAACAGATAAGGGTTGCTTCACGCAAGCTATGCCTACTCTTCAACCCCTGACAGTCAGCTCCCGTTGGACTCAAATGTTGGTACAAAAGTGCTTTGCCTATCTCAACTTAAAAAAAAAAAATTGTGTCATTAATTCAACAGTAATTAAGATAAAGGACACAATTACTGACACCTAATCAATTACTGTCACCTTAAGCTATTTTACTTAAAATAACGAATAAATAAACTATAGTATATAATTTATAGCATAGATTGTAGGTTGAATTACATAATTCTTTTTGTGTATGACTTTACAACGTTTATTTATTTGTTATTTTATGTAAAATAGCTTAATGTGACAGTAATTGGTCAGGTGTCAGTAATTGGGTCCTTTACCCTACATGCAATTGAAATGGACAAAATATTACTAATTGAAACACGATGAAAATAATAAATGGCGTTTATCTTGAATACCATAAGCGTTCTGTATTTATTACTTTCTATTCGGCGTGGGATACGACCTAAACTATTAGCTAGCGGAGAAGGAACATAGTTTTTATTTATTAAAACGCCGTAACATCGCATTCGTGATAACCCCGCGTTCGTATTTACCCCAAACTCTCTTACACCTACATACCCACTGGATGATTACTGTGTACAAAGTGAATACAGAGACTGGGCGAACACACCCCTTAAAAATTCCCCTGGAAATCGCCAGCAGCATCCAGGAGCCACTGTAGAACAGAGGCAGAAGAAGGGGTTGCGCGCGATGTCGCAAATAATTGGTCAATAATACTCGCGCGGCTGGCGAAAAGCGGGCTGGCTGGGGGTGCAAAACGTCGTCGGGGGCGTTATCGTGCACAGCTATAGCCGTGTTCAACGAATACCATCCCCCGTCCCTCGGTCGAGGCCCCACACCCCGAGGGCCGCGGCTGACAACTTCTCATTGTCCGGGATTCAGCTTGACGTCGCGGGGACGTGCTCATTGTTAATTAAACTACGCGTCGCCGCGCCATTGCCCGCACAACTCTCCGTGTTACCGATAACTGCGCCCCGTACACGCCGCGCCGCGCGCGTATCGAGCCGCCGCCGCCGCGCGCCGAGCGTATTTTCCACGCGCGCGTTTTCACCCCCGCGACCAGACACGCTGTCTCCATCGGGCTGTCGCTAATAACGCTGGCAGTTTAATTACCACAGCGAATTAACGTGCCTTGGTTCGAGGCTGCGATATTTCCTACTCCTCTACCAATGGAAATGTAACTTTTCTAGATGGATATGGTATCTAGATTCGAACGATTTTGATTAATATATTTCGTGGCAGCTCTAAGCATCCTCTAGTTTCCCTTTAGTAGCTGTACAGGTATTCTTTTCAAGATTCTAGAAGTAGTTGCTAGGCGTTATAAGCGATTAGAGACGCAATTTTCTATCCAATTTCCGTTCCGCTAATTTCCTAGTGGCGAGAGGGTGATTCCATTGGCGGAGTAGAGTGCCATTGGACGTGGGTGGTTTTTACGCCGATGACACCGAAGTCTCGAGGCCGAGTCGTCGGTTAATATTGACTGGCGGCGGTTACGCGTGCGCCAAAGTGGTTGCTCGCCCGAACAACCCTCCCATTTTAACTCGCATCCCTCGGCCGCCCCACCGAACGCTCTCGCGACGCTCATGGCGCGTGCTTTCCCACCTTCTATCGCAATCCCCCTGCACTGCCATGTTTTTTCTCGTAATTTTCCAAGCTCGCTGTACATCCCTTCGCACACTCGGACATGTCAGGTGTACATGCTGCGGAATCCGACACTCGGAATGTCGCGATTCGAAGTCCTGTTGAATTCTACAAATAACCGTGCTTCTTCCATCCGAGTGTCGATCGCGGAAAAGAGCGTCGCCTCCCCGCCGTGCCTCCTTCGTTATCTCGTAATTTGTCCGACGGTTGCATAATCGATCCATCAATTTACGCAACGCGGTGGCGCACAATTACATAACGTCCCTGGCGTCGGTATCTATCCCTGTTTCCGGGCGAAGACGAAGTCGCCATTCTAGACGGCACAATTAACCGGCAATGTGCAAGTGTTGCCAAAGTAACAGCACGTCTAAACAATCCTGTTATCTTGCCGCGTCCCCGTTGCGAACTCGGCCAGGTCGTACGGAACGCGGCGAAGTTCAAATGGAGAGAGGAGAGCTTCCCCCTGGTTAATGTCACGATAAGCACCCAAGCAATTGCGATATAACTGCCAGGCGGTGTGCGCGCGTCGTCTTGCCCGTCAGTCGCGTAAAAATCCTTAGCAGATTTCGTCGCCTCCGTATCGATCTTTCTCGCCCAACAAATCGCTCTCTCGCCCGCTCTTATTAGCGCGGATCCTAATTGAAATATTCTTTACGATTTCGCTGGCCCTACCCCGGATCGCGTTAACGACGCTTCGCGGAGGATTATCCGCGTCTCAGCGTGGTTTATGCTCGTGCATTCGTTTCTAATAGCCGCGTACAGACCCCCCGTAAATAAATTCTCATTACACTTTGCATTGTTTCCCCGCGAAGAGATAGGCACGAGGCAGAGATAAGTTTGAGACACGGGCATTTGTAGCCGGGATACGTGTCGGCCGATAGTATGTATGTACAACGATATTCGAAATGTCAGAAGTGCAGTCACGTTTCGCGCGCTCGCCTTTAAACGTGAGATATCGTCGGGCTAATGTGAGATTAAGTTGCTCTCTTATTTCGAAAGGCAACATTTGTACGCCGTGGAAGGCGGCCGTTGTAAAATGGCAGCCAATAAAAATCACCGCCAGCGGCTTCCCTCGGGTCTCCCGACTCAGACTTTCTTCGCCGACTATTCCGTTAAAGGTGTCGCGAATATAGTACATCGGAGTCTCCGTAATCTGAACTAATAGGGAGACTGTAAAGGTTCGAACAGGAGAGATTTTGATTAAGGGGTTATGTCTAGTCAGCTTTCGAAAAAGAACGCGATTTTCGGGAATTTTTTGTGGAATATCTACTGTATATTTTTTTACAACTATTCTGTTACTTTAAAAGTTCATATGTGGAGATAATCTCAGTAATTTTATTATAGAAAAACATTAAAAAATAAATTAATAACAGCCATTCTTGCGGAAGCTGTGTTGATAAAGGCGTTTTGCGGTGAGCTTAAGTTCTCTCTGAGCTGGATCATGTAAACTTCAAAATTCAAAAACATTCCGTTAATATATGGTTCAATTCAGTAGATGAACGAAGGAATTTTTATTTTAACACAAACTCTATTTTCAGTTAACTAAAAACGAACAATTCAGATATAGTAAAAGCGTGTTTTTTAGTGAAACGGTCGCTATTTTGTCAAAAATCAAATGGAAACAGTGCCATCGACATTTCTGTATGAACTGCGTAGCAGTTAGCCCCTCGAGCTTTTGCCCCGAGCAGAATTAATTTCAATAGAGAGAAGTACGCTCCTCTATTCGCATAACGGAGCATCGAGTAACGCAGCTTCCACTGCACCAAACAATTAAACTATCTCTTGGAAGGAATCCAAAAAAAAAAACAAAAAAAAATGCTCGTTCAATCTTCTCGGCCATCGAGCAGACTGCCCCAAGGCTCATTTGCGAGGACAATCGGCGCCTAAACGACACCTAATCGACTTTTCCGCGCGGCTGTCGGGTCGTTTCGCCACCCGCTCGCGACGAGGTGGCCCGAAACACTCCATTCTTCCCCCGTCCCCAGGTATTCGCATTCAACTGTCGTCCTTTCGTAATAATTGCTACCGATTCCCAACCGCCATGCTGCATTTCCAGCTTTTTACCTCCGAGATCCCCCTCCACAGCGCCTCGTTTCCCCACCCCATCCTTTCTCTCTCCTGCTCGCTCCTTCTCCCCTATATTCCCCTCTGTCTCTCTCTCTCTCTCTCTCTCTCTCTGCCCTCCCCCCGCGTGCGCTCCTCCGCCGCGTCCCCCCGCAGCGCCCACCCGTCTTTCTCCCTCGCCCTTCGCTAGGTGCATCGTCTTCCCACCGCGAGCCGTCCTTTTCTTCCCGGGAACATCTTCTATTTACCTCCGTCTCCCTTCTTCTTTCGCCTTCTTCCCTCGGGGCCTCTCCCCCCCCCCCCCACCTCGCGGAATCTCTCTCCACCGCTCGTCCTCGTCCAATGTTCATCCCCTATCGAACTTCGCCTCCCTCGTGCACGCGCGCTTTTCAGCGACCACTCTCTTTGTCCTTGTTCCAGCTGTGCGCGCACGTTGCGGGACGCTCCCGCGTCGTTGTGTGCGTACGTGCGCGCACGTGGAGGACGTGGTCCTGAGGATCTTCCCTCTCCGTTGCACCCCCGGCCGGGTAACATGGCCGCTTCAGCGACGCAATTAGAGGAAGCCTGCGCGTGTGCACGCCGGCTACAATATCATTAAGATACGGTCCCTCCCCTCGCTTCTTCTTTTTCCCTCGCTCTCTCCCTCCCCCCCCTCGGGGGCCGCCTCTCTCCCTTTCTCCCGCTCGTTTTTCGCCTTTTGCGCCACCGACCCACCCGTCTCTGCCTCCTTCCAACCTCGCCCTCCTCTCCCGGCCGACACTTTCCCTCCCGTCCTCGTTGCCCCGAGCACACCGCGTCACAGGGATGAGGGGCGACGAGGGGGAAACGGCCGCGGGAGAGAGACACCGGCGAAGATAATTGCTTAATTGTCAACCCCCGGTCCCGGTCCACTCGTTTCGCGAACACTCAGCGTCACGGCTCCGGCACAATAACCGTCCGCTCGCCCTCTTTGCGCTCGCGGTCCTGTCTAGCCCCCGACTTAATCGTCCGCGGCCAGAGACGTCCTCGTAGTTAATTGTTACGCAACGACGCCGTGGATCGGCCGATGGGACTTGCTTCTGGGAACCGGCAATTGCCGGGGGTTCCAGGGGACGCGGCAGTCGCCCGTGTCTTCGGAGCCAGTGGCTGCTCGAACGGTGCTCCGCGAGATCTCGTTGCCAGATAATGGCTGAATTTGGAACGATCCAGTTATCGCGGCGGGCTATCTCCGTGCACATTACTCGGGATAATTAGAAGGATCTAATAAGGTTTGCGAGTTAAAGCGACGAGGGAATATCGTATTTAGAAATCATTCCGCGGCGGTGCTCGAAAACCTTGAACGTTAAAACCCTAAAACCCGAAGCTGCAGCTAACGACGAAGAGTCGGGGGGCCCATCGGGTTCCTTTTGTCGGACTCCTCAGCGATCCTCTCCTCCACCCGCGCCTGTCCCGACGAAGCTTTATTCTCCCTTTCCCGACCAGCCTCGCCGTTCCTCGGCCGCGAGGACCACCCCTTGGCGAAACGTTGGCCTCGCGGCCCGGGCGGGGGAGGGCCGAGGGGGGAGGCAGCGTATCCGCGGGTCGCTGGTATAAATCCTTATAAATTGACAAAAAAGCGGGGATATCAGCTGGCGAGATCTCGTGGTAACCCACTCGAGGGCTCCCTTAGTTCCCCATGCTAAAACAAAAGGCGACCCACCTCGCGGCACATACTTCTCCGCACACCGGCGTGTCGCGCGCACCCACACGCTGGCACACGAACTCGTGGGCGTGTTCTCTGTCGAAACACGTGTGCACGCGCTCGTTTTCAGCGCTCCTCGTGCACGACTGTTGCGCGACTCCCGTCGTTCCCCGCGTAGAATCGAACCTAAAACTTTCGGCTACACCTTCGTCGATACCGAACGGCCGGCGGAACCTTTCCGCACCCGTTCCTCAGCCCCAGAAGTGGACCATAGAAGTGGAAGAGGTCTCCTCGGATCTCCTTCGAATTCGATCTCGCCTAGCTTCCCTGGGACAAATCGTAAGGGGATGTAGGGAATGGCCTATCTACGGTGTTAGAGGGTAGAGTTTCCTGAACCTGCCGTGAGAATGCTCGACTAACCTTGAGTTATGGACAACCGAGCCTCGGGCATTCCTTCCTCGTCAGCGCTGCGCACTGCACAGCTTTTAAGCGTCTGATATATTTACCGTCGCGGTTCGCGTCGATGCTTAGTCGGTGCCCCGTGTCTTCCTAATTCGTCACCCTAGCCGCAGACTAACCCTATTTAAATGCTGCGCGTTTAACGTCCACAGGGACCTTTTCCTCGGGGAGTTAACGAACCACGAACAATTAACGAGCTTTCGCGCTAGCTTCCAGAAATGGCGAGTCGCCGTGCACCGCGTCTCCTCTTACGGTGCTCGCGGCTGCCACCCTGCATCGCGGAACGTCTGCGTTGTTAAGTGAGATATCGCCGATGCTGCCTTCTCGCGGACGTACAACGCGGGGGCATTATGATCGATACAGTTCCGGGAGCAGAGAGATTTCGCGTGGGCAAGTACCTATCGCTGGCAGACGATGCTTCATTCCGTGGATCCGTTCCGCGGCGGAGTTCCTCAAACGGGAATGCGCAAAGGGAGCGAGCAAACGAGAGCTTCTTTCTTACGATATGCATCGTTATACTCGGGTCCGTTGGACGTTTCAAGTCGATGGCACGGATTCCTTTGCGTTTCGCAATGGCACTCGCTATTGTCTTCAGCGTCTGCGAGCTTAGACTCGCCTCGGTATCGCTTCGTTTACTTCCAGACTTCGACTCTCCGGAGTCCAATTTCAATCGACTTGGCCGAGTGCCGTTAAGAATCTTCACAATTTCAGGAATTCTTTCCGTGATCACAGGGTTGCAAACCGCTCCATCTTATTATAGCTACAAGCTTCAGTTTCTCTCAGACTTCGCTTGGGGTTTAAAATCCTCAGATCAAGATACTATCGCTTGAAGAGAAAATTTTGCGGTGATGCAGCGTGTCCCGGGACGAAAGTAGGTGGAACTATCGTACGGCCCTGAACGACCGCCAAGCGAACCCGAAGAAGGGAAGCGATCTGGCTGAGCGGTTCTTGAGCGTGAGTGCTCGGAGAGTAAGACAGTGGCCACGAAATAAGAAACCGGTTGGGACCCAATTTACTTAACAACGGCCGAGAATCCAACACTTACGGATGTCCAGGGAGTGTGCTCGCGCGCGCGCGGGCGCCCGCTCTCCAGCTTCGCCGCTCTGTTACACATCGTAGGGGGTAAATTTGTGTGGGTTCGCCAGCGCCATTACCAGCCAGATTACAACCACCAGCGCGGCCCGATCGTTGCTCGCCGCTGACGTCCTCCTGTAACTGTTATTATCCCGCTATTAACAATGCGGTTTCGCGTTGCTAACTCCACCATCCGGAGCATTGTTCCCTTGTCCACGGAGCCGAGGTCGCCGGCGCAATTTACGGCTCGAAATTTCCACCTTTTTGGGGGATGCCAGTTCTTGCATTCCATTGTGTACTGCACGGAGGTCGAGAATAGAGCTGACTTAGCTAAGCTGTGCTACACTGGGAGACCTGAATCTGGGACCACTGGAAAAAGTCTGACTCTGTTCGTCTGAAGTAAGAAGATCTCCTTTGGTTAACCACCCTCGCGACGATATCTTTCTCTCTCTAGAGTTGTAATATTGCCGCACGGTGGGCGTTATCTAGAAATTTTTAGCGCGACAATTAATTCACGGGCCCCTTCTACGTGGAACGATCGCTATTACCGGAACTTCGCCATTGATGCTACCACGAACAGCACGGCCCGCTATTGGCATACCGGCTATTAATATTGTCACGTTCACCGACGGGGCACATTCTCCAGGCATGCTGCGCTCACTATCACCACCACAAGCTTCACTCCACGGCCTGGCTACTAGCACCAGCGCGGCCGCTGGTGAACGGTGTCATCACCAATTTTCACCACCACCATGGAACGGTCTCGCCGGGGCCGTGTACGGTAGCCAGCTACTAATTTCGACTTCATCGGCCGAGATAAGGCCGGAATTTTTGCCACTGCGATCCAGCAGAGAGAGCCGGCGCTAACACGGGCCCCGGGACTCCTTAATTTTCTGCCTCTCCAACCCCCCCTCAGGAAATCCTGTTGCCGTTCCGACGTCGGTAATTAGTAGATTCTATTTTTGCGCGCGATATCGAATCGCGCTTAAATGCAGCAAGATTCTATGAAGTTATTAACCCAACGTCCCGTTTGTTCATCAATTTATTGCCGCGGAATGAATCCTCAAATTGCCTTCCTACCCCGGTTGAAAGTTAATGAGAAGTCCGAGGCGCAGTTGGGAAAATTCGAAGTAACGAGAGGGGGGATAACGAGGCTTCGACGGGGTGGAATTTAAGTGGAGGGAGTTAATACGCTTTGAGCGTGATGTAAACGGTGTTGTTCTAATATTTCTACTAAGGTCGGGGCCAGATATATTGGCCGGTGAGTTTCGTGAGGAGTATTCGTCTATTCTCAACGTTTTCTGACTCGCTCTCGCCTTGCCAGAAAAAGAGTGCGCCAGAAGTGGTGGGGATAGCGCCAAGCTCTTGACGTGTAGGCCAAACCGAGCTCTTAGCGTAGAGATACATACATCAGAATAGGTGTGCGTTGTGAGGAGTATTCTTCTATTCTCAACGTTTTCTGACTCGCTCTCACCTTGCCAGAAAAAGAGTGCGCCAGAAGTGGTGGGGAGAGCGCCAAGCTCTTGGCGTGTAGGCCAAACTGAGCTCTTAGCGTAGAAATACATACATCAGAATAGGTGTGCGTTAGCTGCGAAAAGGAATTCACCGGCCAATATATCTGGCCCCGACTTTAGATCCAAATCTTCCAGTGTTCTCTGAGAACCGTACGCATTCGGCTATTCAGTGTGGAATCCATAATTTTCCAAGTGTTTCCCATGTTTTTCTCCTCTCCTCGCGCGAGATCGTTCACCTCTCTTTCCTCGCAAGGCGCGTTTGCCGAGAGATCGGATCGAGAGCCGCGGCGCGACACTTCATACATCGAACCGCTAATTGACGTGGCCGAAATCTTGATTGGTTTCACGGGCGGAGGTGGGAGCCCGGCGATCGCGCGATTCGTTTTGTCAACGGGGAAAGGTAAAAGCGACGCGATCGCGAGAGGAGCCGGCCCTAACTAGCTATAATTTAAGCGGCACCGGCCGCGGGCGAAAAATAAATGAACGCATTAAATTTGATTATTTTATCGGTCGCCACTCCGAGCCACTCTCTCGCTGAAGTATCCCCTCTAATTGCGAGCATAATTCTCGGTTTTTATTCAGTCCTACCGGGCGGCTCCGCGCACCGCGATCGCGCAGCTACTAATTTCGATCTCATCGATGGAGATAAGCCCCCGGAATTTTTGTCAGCGGCCGCCGCCTTCGAAATCCCGGACTTCTTCATTTTCGCGGCGGATCCGCCGGTAGATTCCACCCGGGATCATTAGGCCGCGTTCATCGGGAGCCTGTGCGCGGTTCTCGTGCTTTCGGATAATGCGAAATTAGTGAGCCCGGCCCCTGATCATGCTCCTCGATGCAGAGTTGATAAAAAAGTTGTATTTTAATGCGACCGAAGAAACGCGAGTCCGCTCTCTCTCTCGTCATCCGAGTATCATTTTATCGATCATCGGCGACGTTCCTCTGGGAGCCTTAAAACTACAAGTGTCCACTCCACGCTTCGGCACCAGTCAAGTGTTTTTACCACCGAGGATTCCTTTACCTTCAAACTTTAATAGACACGGCATCGGTAAGGTGGCGTCCATAGCTCCAGAATCTTTCAACAGCAGAACTCCTCGGGCGGACCTGATAATTCCATCCGAATCGAATACCTACTAGCCGGGGACAGTCCCATCTAACGCACGAACGCTTGTTCGCTTTTACTTTATCGTCGGTATCTCCGCCGACGATGTTCCTTCTTCCTCGGAATTTTCAAACGACCCGGGAGCTATTCTCGATCTCTCCCCCCTCTCTCCTCGAAAGCGATTTCACCTACCTAGGCTGGCAAGGGACATCCGACTTTCCCACCTCGGAGGATGCTTGGTCGCCTTACAACGTCGTACGGGATAAGCGTTCTAACCTTTGATCCCGTCGCGAGCAACGACGCTAGAATACGAGGCGGTTCCACGTTGTCCGCACCCTGTTCCGGGGGCCCACCGAATATCCCGATCCAATTTGATGCGCACGGTAGCTTCTGGCGAGATACCGCGGCGCGAGGGGGCCACGGGGGAGGGTGGGGAGGGGGGGAGGGTGAATGGTAAATAACCGAGCCGTCGGCCGTGGACACGGGCGCGGGAAGAAGAGCCTAATTAAACGATGTACAATTTATAACACCAGCCGGAAGGTCTAATGGCTCGCGTTCCTGGAAACCCGCTGCCTCGAGCGTAGGGACCACACCTAGCTGGGCCCTGCCGCTCACAGAGATTGTCATCGCGTCTACCGAATGACGCCGCACCGCCTCGCGTTTCTTTCACCGATCGGCCACGGCGCACCGAGCTTCCATCGTGTGCGTGCTTGTCGACGCTTCGTTATCACGGTTAACATTAACGATCGGTTCGTTACAATGTAGAGCGCGGAGCGTCGGAGGGTGAACGTTGCATGAAAGCCTCTCGAGGTCGCGTGGAAGATCAAGGAACTTCGAAGGAACTTCGCTCGTCACATGGCAGCTCTATCTCTGCGAAACAATTAACGTTCTTCTTTTATTCTCTTGCTGTTTCTGGTTTTCTTTTGTAATGTTATTATTATTTAAGTATGCTAACTAATTTATATGTATACTATATCTTATGTATCTTCTGTATTCTAAAGGGCTTTCCCGTTAACAATAATAATTATTATTATTATTATACGTCTTTATTACTCAAAGAGAGTGAAGAAACTTGAATATTACAAATGACATGGACGATAAGAGTAAAGGCCAGGCTGCAGTGGTAACACTATTGGGAAGCCTAACCGCGTATAAAAAAAAACTAAAGCAGAGACAAAAACAAAAACAAACCAACATTAAGAATAACTAGACTAAGTTGGCTTAAGACTTAAAGCTAACATGAGAATAGCACAAGGAGTATAGTTAATGTCTACTGTGCAAAAAAGAATTATTATCATTATTATTATTCTTTCACTTGGAGTGGAATTATTATTATTATTATTATTATTAACGGGAAAACCCTTTAGTAAGCAAAAGATACAAAGCTTAAAGCGAAATATAAATGTAAGCGTTACAAAATAAATTAAAATAACTATCGTAATTTGGGAGTAGGTACAACTTTATTTATTCCTTGATGCAGTGGCGCACGCAGGATTTAATTTTGGGGGAGTCGAGTTGAGCGGATGAAAACTATTTTTAATGCAAGTTCAAAAGAAATTATTTAAATAATCCACTCCAGTTTTCTTTTCTTTTTACAAAGTCCCTTCTTTGGAGTTGTCAAGGTCCTTTAGCCACCCGACTGCGTGCGCCACTGCCTTGATTCACACACGTATTATATTGATTATTAAAATCTTGCGAAGGTAGTAAGATTAGATTCCCAGAATCTGCTCCGTGACCCAGCGGAAAATAATTTTCCCTTACCATAGATCGCAGAAGAAGCACCCTACCCCTCATCGCGACGCAGTGAAAGAGTCCCCGAGAGCGGTCTTGGCCACGGCCGAGGCTCACCACTATTTAGATGTCTCTCGCATCGTGCAACGGTTCTTGAAACGTCGGCATACGCTTATCGGATTCCAATTAACCGCGCGATCGAGCGTTCCTCCCGTAAACGGTTACACCTGTGGTACGTAGCCGGCCGCGCGGAAGTGCCTCGCGGCGAGCAAGAAATAATTAGAGCTTTCGGTCCGGCGGGGGAAGCGCGGAGAATGTAGGAAGCCCCTTAATGACCTCTGCTTACACGTACTCGCCGGTACTAACGTACTAAACAGTACAGGGGCCGGCTGTTTCGCCGGTTGCATCGATGGACCGAGCAACTCGATAACTCGGAACCGGTATGTCCGCGCGAAACGAAAGTGTGAATCGTGCCTCGCGCCCGACACGAACCCCGTCGATTTTCTCGCGACTCGACCTCGATTTGTCTTCGCTTTACATGGGCTTTCGTTGCTCGCGCTTTCGACCCGATTCCCGGTAAAATACCGCCGCTTCAACGGAACCGCGCGGATTCCTTCGCCTTTGCAGCTTGCGCCGAAACATTTCGCAGCGTTTCTAGCCGCAGCCACAGTGGTCTGTCTTATTGATGACCTAGCGGGACAAAAGTCCAAAATCATGACCCATCCAAAATGAATGAATCCTTGTCATACCACAAGCTACCGAGTCAGAGATATCGGAATGATATGGTATGCAAATTTGTATGTATTTTATAAAAGTGACGGCCCTTAGTAACAGTTTGTTAAAATGCAACAGAATCAGCAATAAATCAGTAGTGCTCCGTTGTATCGCAATTAAAATTGTTAGTATTTTACAAAATGGATTGCAAACGTAGAAGTAAGTAGTAAATGAAGTTTCAGCCATGAATATTTTAATTTAATGACAGAATTAAAATATGATCATAGAAATGGTGGATTTTTTCAATAGCTTTCGTTGGAAATGCTCTAAATATCCGGGAACCTCGTGGAACCTAGAATTTTTTGTTGGGTTTTGTTCTATTTGCCTTATAGAATACACATTGACAAGTTACAGCTGCAAATATTTGCAACTCTGCGTTATTAAACTGTTTGTTTGTTTGTAAGATTCAAATCTAGAAATTCAATTTTAACCCACTTCCAACTACCCAATTGCCTCGAAACTTTGCAGGCGTGTGTGGTATATCACCATCGAAATTGTAGTACAAGAAAATAATTATTCTTTAGTTTTTAGTTTTATAATTTTAGGAGCTTTCGTGTTGGGGATCTTCCCTTGTGAGGGATGAACGTTTTAACGGTGGTAAAACAATGTGGATGGTGTTTTTCAAACATTTTCATCTAATTGATGATTTATGGACGAACTGCGACTTTTGTCCCGCTAGCTTCTTAATAGACAGACCACTGTAGAAGTCTCTATATTTCACATCGAACTGTTTATCGTTCTCAAGTAAAGCTCCGAAGTAATCCGCTACGATTCTCGTCGACAGCTCAGGTTCCGGCTGCGAACAGTGAAGTTCAGCGTTCCCCGGTCCGTTGGAAAAGCGCGAGGCGCGGACGAGGAGGAGCGAGAGCGCGGGTGGATGGACGTTAAATTGGCGTGGCGAAGATTTAGGGGGAGGTTTCGCGGGGTTTTATAAAGTCTGCCGAGGGGCAGGGGATCGCGGGCAAAAACCAGGCGGAATTGAGAGCACTCTCGAGGGTAATGCGGCATAAAGGAGATAAAGTACGTTTAATATCGTTGAAACAGTTATGGCCGCGATTATGCCTCCCGTGGACGTCGAGCTCCTGCGCATTTTGTATACAAATGTATCCATCGGCCAAGTGTCCGCCGTGAACCGGGTTAACGTCCCGGTTGCTTAATAACGCGTTATCAACGGGGCTGAAACCGTAACCGGCGGCCGTCCGAAACGATTACCTCCGTCGGGGGTAGGTACGTTCTGATTACGGGAAACACTGGGAATTTTACTGCGATCTCGATGTAACGTTCGGTATCGCGGCAGCTCTTCCTTCCTCTCCTTTCTGGCCCACCTGAACTTTCTTCTGAAGCGATTTAGTAACGCTCGGCCTTCGAAAACTGTCCACCTTCTGGACAGCGAGACTCGTAAAACTGAAAGAGCTTCTGGACTCCTTCACCAAAGTGCGACGCAACGTCAAATATCCTCGATTCGATCAGGCGTCCTCGAAGCGGCGTATACCTCGGCGATACGATCGACCGGGCGATTCAATTTACACAAAACAGTATTTAAAGGTCGTAAAAAGTGTACAGGAAGGGGGGTGGGGCTGGTCTATGCGGGGCACGCTTGAATATTCATAGGGCGCGGTCATAAACAGCCAAATAAATTGGAGAGAGCGAGTGTAAACGCTAAACGGTTACACGGGGGTATTAACGGCTGGCGGGGAACGAAGATTTACGGGACAGTGTGCCGAACAAATTAACGGACGTAGGGGTGGGGGAGTTTTAAGGAGAGAGGACAAGTCGACGGAGGGGAAGGGAGAGAGAGAAAAAAATACGTATGAATAAACAGGAAAAGAAGCAGAAAGAAGCGCGATCTCGCGATAAGAAGTCTGAAGATCCAAGGCGTTCGACGAACAACTTCGCGACTCGTCGATCCTCGATCCACGATCCAGCGGAGCCACCGGAATCGGGTTAACGTCCGTGTTATTTTTGCTGCGAGCTGTCAACCCGGGAATCCTTGCGCTAACAAGGTGCCGCACCGGTCGAGCATCCGAGTCGGTTTTTATCAATGGTCCTTTGGGAAGTGGCGGATGCCCTGGTCCTCTTCAGCGAGGATCTAACGAGGGCCAGGCTTTTTGCGCATTAAAATATCGACTAATTGCCCCAGGATTCTGGCCGACGTTTTTGCGCCACCGTTCAGCCCGGCTTCCCTCCCCCCTCCGAACGTGATCCGCCGACCGAATATTTCCGAAATCTCGAATTCGACGGACAACTCGACGCGTGACATTTTTTCCTTTCCTACGCCGGTAACCACTGTTTCTCTTTTCCAGGAAGAGTCGTCTTCCAGCTACCGCATCCTCCAATCGTGGCTGGACTTTGGATTGTAGTTTTCAGCGACGACTTTGGTGCACGCTTGGTGAGCGTCAATCACATTTCTTCGTTGATAAAATCAGTGGTTTATTAATAGGGTAATTTGGGGTAATATACCACTTCTTTTTAAATAATACACAGCTAGCGTTGCATTTGCACTAATTCCGTTCAATTTAGTGTAACTGCTAAGACGACAATAGATTTTGTATTTTACCTTCTTTCATTTTCAGTAAATCCTTGCAGAAAGTGGGTCCATGAAGACTGCGTAGAAATTGGGGACTGTTTAGTTTGTTAAAAATAGATATTTTTTCAAATATATTTTACGTTTCATTGAGTTGAAGTATTTGTTATTAGTTACTGATAGCTTTAATAGTTTTAATATTGTTGATTCTCAAAAATTTGAGTGAGTAGTTCGGATTTCATAGCTTGTGGCATATTACCTCAGACCTTGTGGCATATTTACACCACCACTTGGGTAATAGGTATGCCACTTTCCAGGACTTTTGTTTTTGTACGTTTCTCATTGAACTATAAAAGTTGCGTAGGGTGTATGTACCAGTAAATGAACACGTACCAGTGAATGAACATTTTTTATTAAAATGAGTAAAATAGGTTATTAAAATAAGCGACTAATTAATTAGAGACTTCTTTTCATTTCTTGCTTCATATTCAAACAATTTTTGCAGCACGTGGAATCAATCGCGCTGCAAACATAATTTTATAATAGTGTTCATTCATTAGCCTTAACTGTTCATTTACTGGTGCGTTTACCCTATCTCTACTTATTAGTCAATGCACAGAACTTAGTTACACTTTCATATAGTTGTATCTTTTTCCCTGTACAATACAGCGTCAATTATCCGAATCTCGATTAACCGAATCGTCGATTATCCGAACCAGTGCTGCATCATCGCTATTCCCACCACTTCTTCGAACCAATGTAGCGGTACCATTTTTATTGATTCATTTTTGCGTAATATATATTACATTTCAAATTACAGTAGTAGTAGGTACCCCTGTATTTAATAAATAATTGTAGGTGTAATTCCTATAGTTACAAACTGGGTAACTACATGCATGCTTCATTCTCCGAACTTTTCGATTATCCGAACAATTCGGATTTCCGAACCATGTCAATCCCAAGCATTTCGGATAATTGACGCTCCACTGTTTCTACTTATACAAGCGAGATATCGCGTTTCAAAGTCAACTGTGGCATATTACCCCGAGTTACCCTACCAAGAGTCTCACATGGGTGGTAGAATTACAACGCGTCAGATTGGTGACGATTTCAATATTATCCGTGGATCAGATGTTCGTGGAAGTCCCTTTAGATACGTTGAGCCTCTGCTTACACCGTTTTAATCACGAGCTCCTTCGTTAATTTTGATGTCCCCTGTCACGTCGTAGACCCAGCTAACGAGCCGGGCGTTGTTTAATCCATTTATCCGTGGCATCGCTGCTACCGCGCGCCGAGGATCTTTCTCGCTGGAGATGATGATTCTGATTCGATCTACGGGTTTAACGAGGTCGTCGGGTTCCGTAGAGTTTTCGGAGCTCCTATCGTTCACCTAAAAATATTCTGGTTTTGGGCTTTCCTTTAAGTTATCGAAGAAAATTCTGCCTCAGAGTTCCAGTTACGCTCGAGTGTTTACATCTGGAGTTATTTGTATTGGAATTTAGTCTTCGACCGTAAATAATACACCAATTACGTAATGAGTCCCATGGAAGAGGCACAGACGCATTAACATACTCGTTTCCGTGGTGACGTATCCGAAATATGTCCGTCATCCGAGGAATCTGGCCGATGGCGCGATTAAGAAACACGCCTCTCGCCGGTGTTCGCGGCTTTTCACCGCCAATTAATACGATTTCATAACGATCGATCGTTTTTCCCCGGCGACGAGCCCGGGGGGGAACAGGATCGCGGGGAAAATCGCTAGCGATCGGACGATAATTCATAACACGAGATCGGCATTGTGTTCTATTTAGAAACCGGTCTCGCGTCTCGAGAAAGAACGACATCAGCCTTCGCGCGTCCCTTAAAACGAGCCAGAGCTTCGATAACTGTGTCTTCAATGAAACATCTGAACACTCGTTTTGACATTTACTCAGGTGTAAACTATTCTTTTTTTGTTGTAAATGGTATAATAAAGACGTTTTATTATTATTATTAAGCTGAATGTTTTTTACCACGAGGTATTTGCAAACTCCAGCGGAGCAATTCTACAACTGTGGATTTTTATTCACGAATGTGTACCTATTACTTTAAGGGAGGACCCCACCCTGAAGCTACTAAAAAAAGAAAAAGTTAGGGATTTTTTGTTCGTATAAATAAAAATATAGGGCTTGGATTTTTTTTATAGTTTGAAAGCTACAAACTGGCCCACACTCCTGGGAATGACTGTGGATCATCTGGGAAGGAAATACAGAAAAGAAATAAACTGGAATATATTATATTCCACCTGGCCTAGGCTTTTCTCAAAATACGAATTATAGCCGTTTGAAGAATTGACTTTAATTCTTTTCAAAAAAATTTGCCCTGAAATGCTGATAAAAAATCAAATAATTCAAATATCAAAGAAATCCTACGCTAGGTGGAAGATAATATGTATATTCCAGTTTATATATCTTTTTTGTATTTCCTTCTCAGATGATCCAATCATTCCCGGGAGTGTGGGCCAGTTTTTTGCAGTTTTCCGGGAAGTCCTTTGTACAATTTTTCATAAAAAAAATTCTAACAAAATAGAGGTTGCTTTAAAACTACATATCCTTCTTATAAAAAATCCAAGCCCCATATTTTTATTCATACCTACGAAGAAAAAAATCCCTAACTTTGTCTTTTGTTACTGGCTCAAGGTGGGGTTCCCCGCGAAGGTCTAATATCCCTGCATGAACTGCAATCCATTCACATATCGCGTCACGTCTATCTACCACGAACCAGAGCTCCCAAGTATGTACCCTGAGCTCAAGTCCAACCACTGGAGACAGTGGTGACCAGTCTACCGTCCCGACGTCAGTATCTATGTACATCTTCCTCTCTTCAAATAGCAGACGATTGCTGGCGACAACGATCCCAACTCGAAACACCCCCCCGCACTATAGTCCCAAGTAACACACGTTCCCCGACACGCCTTTCTACCAGCGACCGGTGCTCTCCAGCACCAGCAAAGGAAGTCACCTATCCGCCGAGCCAGCGCTCGGGCCCCGCGGTTCGCCTAGCAAGCGACCAGTTCAATTTGTGTTAAGGTGCACGGGGTCCCGGCCCGCTAATTGCCTCTCGAATACCGCGAGTAGTTCGCGGAGAAACACCTATTTAACCTAGCATTCCTCGCGACAATCGTCTTTTACGCGCGCGGAGTCCACTCGAGCGGCGCGGCTCGTTGCCCCGAGCAAAAAGAGCGAGCGTCCAGTCGTGTCGGGGCCCGGCGAGGCGGCGATCACAATAATTGAACGGGGCGAGCCGAAAGAGAGAGAGAGAGAGAGAGAGGGACCAAGCCATCGCCATCGGTATCTGACAAATTATTGCATGATTCCGGGGGAGGGCCACGCGAATGCCTCGCCCCGACCCCCTTTCTTTGCCCGGCGACCACCACCCGTCCGGCGAATTTATAATTTTCGCCGCGCATCCACAGAAGCCCAACGGCGTCCTCTCTCTTAATCGGCGAATTTGTTATGCGGCCGGGCTTTTTGCGCCGCGGACTGGTATCAGTCGGCGCGATAACTCCGGTCGTTTTGCCTCTCGAGCGCCGTTCTCACTTCTCGGAAACGATCTTCCTTCGCGTCCGATCGAAACTCGAAGTCGAAGGTGGTTTGGGGGTGAGGCGGCCGCCGCGTGGGAGTTTATTGTATATGAATTCTGTTTCTCATCTCGCGAGGGACTTGCTGGCCCGTTAAACGGGAGGTATAGGGGGGTGATGAGAGGCGAAGTGGTGTCCTTGATTCCGTGGAATGGACACATTCAGGTAGTTTCGGGTACGAAAATCTCGCGCCCGGGGAACGGGAGAGAGGATACATCGATTGGGAAACGGGGAATGGGGGGAACGGATAAACGGAATCGTGACAAATTGTCGTTTGGGAAGGCGGCAGGAAAGTCGGCCGCCTCTCTGTCGGCCGCGGCGGCAGCGGATGATCTGAAATTTACAACTTTTTAGGGGGCCGTTTTATGGGTAGTTAGAAAGTTGTAATTTAGTTAACGAGGTAACCCCGGCCAATTGCATTATACGGAGATAATTTTTAATTTTATGCCCGCTATATTAAAGTTCGACATCGAGTATCCGAGCATGAATAAATTTCACCGGCTACAAGCTCTACGGGGACACATCTTCAATCTTAACGCGATCCCGTCCGCAGCGTAATAAAAGTTTTTATTACGGAACGCCATTTGCTTGGATCGCTCGCGTGGAATCCAACCGTACAGGCAGATGGAGAAATTTCGGCTGAATTCCACAAATACCGTACGCCTTTCCATTTCCATCCCAGGCCACGTCCCCCCCCCCCCCCCCCTCCCCGACGGATTCGAGGCGCGCCTCTGATATTCGTCTTCGTCTCCCGATGCCCGGCCGCCGATAAAACAAAACCACAAATCCTTATCATCCCGGTGATCTCGATTCCCGAATTGGAATAACGCTTCCACCGGGAAGCACGATGATGTTTCTCAAGGACCACCGGTCCACATCTCGAAATTACAAAGTTTGGCTCAACGCCCGCCTCGGGAATATTTTATTCCCCGCTACTTGAGAATTCAAGATCCTCGATAGTCTTCCTCGAGCTCCTCTATATTTGTCTCGTCCCCTACGAGAGCGTTCGGAAGCTTCGTTCTTCGAAAATTGAATATTCAGATGTTCACGATGGAACTCGAGGTATCCGTCAAATCTCCGTCCGGATGCTGCGGAAAGATTAATTAAAAAGTAAGCGAGCGCCAAGCGGCAACTAAAGATCTCATTGTCAGCGGCGACGTTAAACGAGGCGCACAAGGTGGAATTAGTCACGAATGTTAGTTACGGGGCGGCTGGTTTCCGATACGGTTCGACCGTTTTCGTGCGTGTAAGAACAGCCATCGTGTCGTGCCTAATTAGGAGCACGTATCCCCGCGCGTGCTTTTTGAAGCGGGCCGCTCGCGCGCTCGCGTTTGCAGATCGGGCCGCGCGGCTTTCTTGCCGCGGAACTTTCTCGCCGTAAACGCTGGACGCGAGGCCCCGACCGGCACCCGCGGACTCCTCCGGCTGCTTCGTAAATTTCCTACGAAGTCGGAAACGGGATTTCGTCTCGATTCATCTTGCCGGCAATTACCGGCAACGGCACATGATCCGCGTACCTGCCTACCGATGCGCTCGATTTATGGGAAACGCGTGTAAGCTTCGGTAGAAACGATTACTTTACTTGCGCGCCTTTCCATCGAAAGCCGAACTTCACATGGCGATCCTTCCCCCCTCCCTTCGACGATCGATACCCCGGCATTTTCCTTTTTTTCGCCGACGCGTACGTGCAGCAGCTATTGAAACCCCTGCTTTGACGAGCGCTCGGCGTCCTTTTCCAATATATTCGATTAGGAACGTCTATAATTCTTCTCCGAAGGCGCTCCGGCGTGGACGCGCGGGGCCTGTGGCCCGGATTGAATTTTTCTAGTTATCAGAACTATTCAAAGTAGAAGACGCGCTCGAAAAGCGAAGCGTTCATCGGCTCCGGTATTCCGATGAAATTGTATCGGCTAGGGGTCCACTGGCAAGAGGAAGGCTTTCCTTCCCCGAATCCATCGGGCCCCTTTTTTCTTCCCTCCTTAATTCCCTTCTGGAGAGGACACGAATCCGAGCATCGGTACACCCGTCGAAACAGTGGCTGGCTCCCAATTAGGAGGCCTCTTTTAAGTAATGCCCGCGATCTCTCTGCCCTCTCGCTCGGGCCCACGCCGGCCTTTACCTGTCCCCGCGGTCTCTGTCGGCTCGGCCGCTGGCACGATTGACTTTCCGCGGCATCCTCGTCTTTCTCTTGTATAAATTAGTCCCAGCCGCCACATAATGGCGTGTCGATGCGCTACTGTCCCCCGGCTAGCCTCTGCCTTTTTAATTCTCTTTTTCCCCTCGTGCCTCAGGTAGTGCCACAGGGACCCACCGTTCTCTCCCGTCCCTCTCCGTTCTATCCACGTCTTCTTCTGGCCTTTCTCCTCGCTCCCTCCTCGTCCCACGCGCCCGCGGGACCATACCGCTGTCCCTGTTCCCCCACCACGGCGGGGCCCTCTCTGCCCCTGCGGAGATCTACTCTCTGGGCCTCCTTCCCCCTCCCCCCTCCCGCGCCCTTCCACCTTCTCGCTTCGTTTCGCCGCACTCGTCAGACCGGCCGCTTAATTTACGACCAATTAATTTGGATAAACTGAATGAGGGGAGCCCTGCTTTCGATGCACGCGTTAACCGTGAATTTTTTTCCTCCCCCTCCCCCGGGCCCGATGCCTCCCCCTCGCCGCCTTCCGGTCCAGCGGCGGTGAGCGCACACTCGCCCCCCCCCAGACCTTTTCGGGGGCCCGGGCCCAACGTCTCTTCCCCGCGGCTGGAAACCGGCGCGGCCAGCCGGGGCCCCGAACGGATGATCGTCCCGATGACACGGTTGTAATTTCTGATCGGAGACGACTTGATCGCCAGCGCTCGATAGCGATTGTCGTTAAAAGGGAACGGGGTATCGCGGATCGTTTGCGTGTGTCCTTCTCCCGGTAATTGGCATGGAACGTGGAGGATCGCCCGTTCGGGCCCGTCCGAGGGGCAGGAGGGGGGCTAGGTGACTTCGGAGATGCTGATCGAATGTTCGGGCACACCTTTTTTCGATTAACTCGCCAAGGACTTCTACCGAATGCTCTTTCCGCCACCGCCTAAAGGGAGCAACCTCCCTTTGTATGCTTCTATAAATCCTGGTGTTTTACGTAGAGCCCTAGGTGACGGATTAAAATCGAAATGGTGGATGGAAGCGAACGAAAGCCCAGCACGATCGTCTCTCACGGGCAATTGGATGGCGCGTGAAATGTATTCCGCTCGCCAGAAAATCAGCGTCGATCCGCGTTTCTCATTGTATCGGACGCGGGGGGTGGGGAAGCGTTGCAGCAAGAGGCAGAGGAACGGGAGAAGGAACGGTTAGAGAAGCGACGGTGAGGAGCAGCAAGCAGCAGCACGAAGCAGACATCGAATCGGGGCTCGATGCCGTGGACAGGCCTGCTTGGTATTCCGTTCCCGTCCGGAGGCATAATTGGCCGCCAACTGGCGACGCTCCTCCGGGTATCGCGAAGACAAGAAATTATTCTTTAATTAATTGTCAGCGCTCAATGTGGCCGCATGCGTAGGATCGGTCGGCCTCGTACATAAATTTCATCTATATGGGAGCGCCGACTGCGCGCGTGTAAGAGCCTCGCATAGAGGGATATCCAGGAGAAAACGCCGGGACCAGAATGGAGAGGGGCAGCGGAGAATATAAGGAGAGCCGAGAGAGCTTCCGATCTGCGGAGGTAGCAAATACCTGGCGCCTGTTTGTAAACCCTTTAACGGTAAATCGTCGCTCTAAAGGGTCTCTTTGCACCTTCACTCCTCCACTCTCTCTCTCTCTCTCTCTCAGTCGCCTCCCCTCGGTTTCCTCTATATTCCTCTTAATGCTCGCGTAGGTGATCTCCGGGCAAGATGGAGCACCGTATAAAGAGGGGAAAGTTGCTTCAACCAGTTAGAATTGCAGTTTCCGCGTTCGGATCGCGCTACTGGACACTTTGCTTAGCGAGCGTGTCTTCTGAGTCGTCATTAAGCTATCCCGTTTCCAAGCATAAACGCTCGATAGTTCGTATGGAACATCGAAGTAAATAGTATATTCGCGATCTCGGTGAATGCTGGAGAGGAAAGGCTGTTTAGGTTGCCTCGTACTTTCCTCTAACAGTAACGCGGCCACGGGGGCAAGGTTCCTCGGCTGCTCGTAAAACAACGACAACTTCCGGCGATTTGGCCCCGTTTCTAATAACCAGTATATCAGGGGGCCCGGGTACGAACAATTAGGCTACCGGTCTCGGCCGAACGGACGACAGTTACGAGCCGGCCGAGGGATTCAAAGAAGGCGGCGAACTTCTTTGATCGGACGTGCCAGTGGAACGGATCCCCAGCCTTCTCGTTTTAGCCCGGGAAGGTGGCTCCTCTGGCTACCCCGTTCTTGCAGATAGGGAAGGTGGACCCCGCGCAAGTATACGTGAATCCACGCATTGGCGTCGAGATCACACCTGTCTCTGGCAAACTCCTACGGCAGTTCCAGCCGAGTCCTACTTAATCCTTTGGGAGAATAAAGTACAAAAGACTCTATATGTCCACGAATAATTTGGAATTTCTCTAACTGATCTGTAGGAAGCAGCCAGCCAGTATAACCATTTGTAGTGGACAGATGGAGTATCAAAAGAATATGAAAATTATCGGGTAGAGTGATCACGTAAGCTTCCTAGCCGGGCAACAGAGATTATTCGGTGATCAGTTTAGAACGTACACCTCTCGCAGATCGTTGCCCAACCCTTCTCGCCTAAAACCGAGCGGCTCCGACGCTCATGGACAGATTATTCGGGACAGGTGCGTACACAGGCCCCGGGGTTCACGTACGTAGATACAAGGCGGCGTTCCGTGTGCGTGGACCCCGTGGCACCGTATATATTTTATAATTAGCCTGGAGGGCCTCCGTTCGATAAATCAGCGCGCCGCCCGGGCTTAAGACTTAATTAAAAATTTAGTCAAAAACCAATTAGTGGCTACGCCGAATTAACATATTTCTAATTATCTGCCGGACACTTTCGGCCGCCCTATACCGCCGCCTCGACTACTTGCCGTGCACGAGGAGGCCGCCGACGTTCTCTCCTCCCTCCTCCCACCCCCGTCGATGACTTTGCGATACATTTCGTTGCGCCCAGCGGAACTCCCTTCTTTTTTTCTCTCTCCACCTTCATCGTTCCTTGGGACATAATACTTCTTTCACGGAGGCATCACGCTCGGCTGAAAAAAAAGGTCGTTGCCACGATCGCCGTCGACGCAACCAAGAGATTATTGTTTTCTCTCCCTGCTCCTTTTTTTCCGTTTCCGTCCGATCGATCGATCGTAATGACGATCGTTCGAGTGCACAATCCGGGTTCGATGACTCTCGACTTACCTTTCGTTCCGGCTCGTTTTCGTTGCGGGCGATCGGCCCTTGCCTCGTTTAAACCCGTCTTCTTTTATTCGATGATGTGTCCAACTCCGACGCCTATGCATGGTCCGCAGACTACGCGCCCGGCCGTTTTGGGGTGTCTCGCGGGGATCTCGAAGGAACGGTAAGAAGTCGGTGTTTAAATACTGAAATCGCGTTTATTTCACTATGGTATACTTCCATGGATAAATTATATATCATGTTACATTTATACAGGGCGCTTGGGTACAATCCGGGGACCTCGTCGCGCTCGCAATTGTTACCGATCGGCGCTCGCGTATCGCTGCCTCCTTCCCTCGAATCGATCGTGGTACGCGTAGATACAGAATTTACATACCTCTTCGCTCGTTAAACACCCGCACGTATGTACACACGCTTCCCTATCGTTCTCTTAACGCTTAATAAACGAAACCATCTAACACACTCGTGCCCCCTGACTTTATCTCAGGCGACGCCCTAAAGCGCGCGGGTCTCCGCGTCCTATTCGAACTCCTTTGAAAGAATACGCTATTTAGACTCGCGAGTTCGGCTGGCTAATTCTCAATGCTGAAAGGGGGCAAGGCTTCGATCGTTGGAGAAGCGATCGAATCAAGGCTTTAAGAGGTTATGTCTAGTCAGATTTTGAAAATTTTTTGTGGAATATCTACTGTATATTTTTTTAGAACTATTCTCTTACTTTAGAAGTACATATGTGAAGAAACTTTCAGTAATTTTATTATAGAAAAACTGAAAAATAAACGAATAACAGCCATCCAAAGGCGTTTTGCGGTGAGCAAGTTTTCTCTAAGGCAGATCATCTAAAATTCAAAATTCAAAAGCATTCCGTTAATATATGTTTCAATTCAGTAGATGAACGAAGGGTTTTTAAAAAATTTGATTTTTGACAAAATGGTGACCGTTTAACTAAAAAACACGCTTTTCGATGTCTGAATTGTTCGTTTTTCGTTAATTAAAAATAGAGTTTCTGTTAAAATAAAAAATCCTTTGTTCATCTACTGAATTGAACCATATATTAACGGAATGTTTTTGAATTTTTAATATTAGATAACCCGGCTCAGAGAAAACTTGCTCACCCCACAATGCCTTTTTCAACACAGTCTCCACGAGAATGGCTGTTATTCGTTTATTTTTTAATATTTTTCTATAATAAAATTACTGAAAGTTTCTCCACATATGTACTTCCAAAACAAGAGAATAGTTGTAAAAAAATATACAGTAGTTATTCCACAAAAAATTCCCGAAAATCGCGTTCTTTTTCCAAAGCTGACTAGACATAACCCCTTAAGAGTGGAGTCGCGGGGAGCCATCTGGGTGCAGGCTTCTAGATGGGTGGCTGTTTTAGGGAAATTACCGTTTACGTCGCGTATTCCTTTCAATCCAGTCGATTAACTCCGCTCGTAGATTTCGTCCAATATGGATCTCGCGCTTACAGAGATCTAATCGAAGTCGAGTCTACCTTTTCCCGTCAGCTTCTCATGGAAATCGAACGTCCTGTACACGCGTATATACACAACACGTCTATTTACAATATGTACATCGGTGTTACGGGCTTTTCCGTTGAGATCAACGCCTTCGAAATGCCTTCTAAATGCTGTCACTCGGCGCTGCGCGCGACCTTTCCGCTCGTTGTTCGCGAATCGGTCGAGGCTCGATGCTTCGAGGGCCCGTGGAAATTATAAACGATTCAACTCGAAGTCGAAACGCGGGGAAACGAGCAGACTCGAGAGATGAAATTTCTCATCTTTTTGTGCCAACACTCGCTTCTGACAGGCGACAGATCGCGACGGTAAAAGTCATCGCCGATTTATCGTCTCGCGTACACTCTCGGCGAGCTTGACTTTTTACGACCAACGGGGACGAGTAATTCGCGCGTTACGAAGTCGCGGCGTCGAATAGTCGTATCCGATTACCCAGATCTCCGTTTCGGGAGACACGGTTCCCTGCTGCTCGATTGGACCTCAGTGATGCTGTGGAAACTGGGCTCCCGATTCCCTTGGAATTTTCACGGTTCGATTCAGACAGGTCGGAATCCTCAGTCGAACCTTCAATTGTGTCGCGAGTGACTTCATCAAGCTTTCGAATTCACAGATCTTCGCTCACTGGGCTCTGGAAACCCAGTTACATCTTCCATTCTTCATTCTTCAACTCGTCATCCGAACTTCATCCGACTTTTGCCGATCCACCATCAGTTCCCCACCCCTCCGGAAAATTCGAACACCTTCCAGTCACCTCGATCACATTCTCCTCGAACCTCGCCAAGCCTCCCCGTCCCGCACTCTGTTCCCAAACCCTCAGCAACGTCGTCCATTTAATCCACAAGTTCACTCTCTTCAAGTCCACAGTCTCTGACTCCCGTCATCGTTCCCAAGGCGTTCGGTTCTTTCTTCCAACGACAAAGTCACCTCGTCCCGTCGCCACCCTCCCCGGGTCCAATCGATCTTCCCCGCTTCTGGATTAGAGGAGGCGATCTCAGGTGAGCTTCCCTCGCGGCTCGCTGGCCCAGAAGAGGCAGACTGGCCAGGATACGGGCGACTTGTTCTCGCGCCGCTCGAGTCTGCCTTATTAAGGCCTGTGTCCAGGGGGCCCCATGAACATGGCTGCCGCGGCCGCGACATGGGTGTGCCTAGCCATGGCCGCCGCGATGAAGGGAGGCACTCCTGGTGTTCCAGGAGGCCCCACTCCGGAGAACATCAGGCCCGAGCCGAAACTCGGGTGCAGCAGCGGCCTCGCCGACAGCCTCAGCTTCTCGATTTCCGCCTCCTGCAGCCGCTTCGCCTTCGCCCGCCTGTTCTGGAACCAGATCTTCACCTGGAACAGGGAAAACGGGGAGATGGTGAGACGATGGGGCGACATATCAACGGGCACCGAAGCTGCGTGACCGCTTTAATTTCAGCCAGTTAAATTGGCCGGGGTTAGCTAGTCGAACCTGCTCTGTTGGAATACGAAGAAGCGAATTACAATTCCCGACGGTCGAGCCACTTTCCAAAATCAACTTTTCCCCAGGCATTGTTCTGTCGGCGGCGGGGACGAAATCGCGGACGGGGATCGACGCGGCGAGAACGATAGTCGATCTGGCTACACGCGGGAGGGGCTCCGAGGCATGTAATTAAATAATTACGCTATCGATCAGCGGTATATATACGCAAGCGTTCTAACGAGGGACGCGCGAGTAGAAAATAGCCGGCCGCGGTGCAGCATGAACGGCCGTTTAGCGCGTAATTAGCCGGCTCAAATTGGTGAAAGCAGCGATCGGAGGCCGAGGCTGGGTGGAATTCGAGGCGAGTGGCGGCTCGGGAACCTCGCCGCGTGGAAAAGTATTGCGTCGCCCGCGTCGAATTCGCCCCGAGACTGTAGGCAAACGTTCGTTCGCCCGCGGTAATTGTGTTTGCGCAGTCGGCGGACAATCCTTCTGTTTGGACAGTAGACGCCGACTGTGGATCCACCAGCCGAATCGCGACACGCGTCCCTCCGACTACGGGCACCTTACCTCCCGGGGAGCCAGGAATCCCGCAGGATCCGTGCGACGGGTTCTCCTTTTGGAAAACGCGCATTTTCCGTTCGCACGAGTCCCGTCGCACGATTAACAAGTCGGCGAATCAGCGAATTAGTCGGTACCTCCGGGCTCCGTTAACGCGAGCGCTAATTGGACTGGCATTCGGAACGACTGTTGCCGTCTCGGTACACGCGCGATCCGAGGATAATTATTCTAATAATAACGGGGGGCCTGAAAGCGATAGTGTAGGCTTTCCGTGATAGTTTTATGAGTGACGTAATCGAGGCTGGAAATTGCGTGGGGTGCTTCGAAAGTGATGCACCAACGATTTTGGTACGTCGAATTACGCGAGCTTCCCAGCATTTCGAATGAATGTATTCATCGGGTAGATAGATGTGCCGAGATAGATAGATTTCTTCGTTCGGTGGATCGTGTTTCTATGAAACGTGTAGAGTTTTGATTAGGGGGAGCGCTGATATACAGATCTATGTATGTTCACGTGCCACCTAATTTGTCTTCGAAACCGAACACCCTTTCGATGTTTAGCTGAGCGTTTCAAGCACACCCTGTACGCTGCTCCGTCGGTCCGAAGGGTTATCGAAGGAGGTGCGCGTGTGCTGACAACAATGCCCCCATTACCATCGTTCCTCCTCCCGTTATTATTATTTTTATCGGCGGTTAATGGCGCGGCGTCTACTCGGCTCCCATGGAATTAGCATTAAGCATCCCGTAGCACGCGTAACGAGTTCAAGGAGCCCGTAATCAGATCGCTAAAATGGATATAATGTTGCATCGGCGCGGGGCGGCGAAGTAAAAAATCTGAACGCCGTGGAAAAAAAAACGATATAAATCGCCGGCTCTTTAATAAATCAGACACGACGTCGGACAGAGGTACGTACACGCGTGGCCGGGTCGTGTGTGCGCGTAATCGTGGACGGAGGATACCCCGGGTATCGCTTAGAAAGTTAGAAATCTCGCGTCGCGTGACAATGCGCAATCAAATCGTTACTGGCTGCTCCCTGTGGAAAGACTTATTGCAATATTCCAAGAGGTTTTTCTCCACGTGCAGCGAGGCTTCCTGTTTTTCACGGCCGTGGGCTCACGCGTTACCACGTTTCAGCGCGATTTTCCAGGGACGCGAGTAAGTAGCGTCACGCGTCTGACTCCCTTCGCGAACCCTTTTATTCTATTCGCCGTTTTCGCGTCAGAAGACATCTGCCAGCGCCTAACAATTATACAACAGAGGGTCCACGGTGTTAAATACTTTGGACTCTTAGTCCAACGCGACCTGAGTGTCCATTGGCCCCCGTTGATCTCTGTTTAGTCTGCTCCCTGTAGCTCCGTTGCTCAAAATCAAATGATCCAGAATTCCTTGAAATTCCCCGAGACTCCCAACAATGCCTGTTTAATTGCCTGTGCGAGGAAACGAAGGCGTTCGATCGATCTTCGGCCATCGGCTCGAGGCCATTTCCACGAACAACGCTATTGCGTTCTAACGGCGCGAATATCGCCAGCCTAAATCGCGAACATACCTCTTCGTCGCGGGTGAATAATGAGAGGAGAGGGCGCGGGGCGTTTCGGCAGGGCGAAGAGGACAGGAGGCGAGGAGATCGTAGCTTATCTAAGCAAATGAATACGACGAAGCTTCATTTCGTCTGATGCATTGTAATGAATGCGGAAAGTGTATCTGAACACGCTAACTGCACGATAATAGCCGCATCGCGACCGTCTTTTCGGCTGTTACACGCGTCACGGCACGACGAATGTACAGCCTCGTTTGGAATTACCGTTCCTTTAATTCTATCGCTGGCGAGGTACATTCGCAGGATTTCTAGGCGACGCTGACAAAAGATATCTGGCCGCCTCGAGCTTCCGCGACCTGGCAAGAAATTTCATACTCGTTTCTCTGATATTTTACTATTATCACGCGGCGCGAGTAGCTTACTCCACGTCGCACAAATCAAAAGTAGATTCAGACTGTTGCGGGCGGACAATTAATCACGGGCTATGCCTGAAAGTGGAATAGGAACTTTGTGGTCGGACGATTAATAACCGCAGTCTAATGCTAAAAGTAGATCCGGCGGTTTATGGCCAGACACAAATCGGTGCAACCTATTCCTCTCCGTCTACAAAGTTTTTTCTGTCCCTAACTACATTTCCTCAATTGTACTAGGCTCCTAAGGCCCCTTTGCCTGAAACGCATAATTAGATTCTTTATTCTTTCCTGCATATGCCCTCTAAATTTCATTGCCGTATCTTTAAAATCGACAGAGCTATGGTAAATTTTGTCAATCGATGTTGACCAACTGACTCTACCTTAATGTGATTCGATCTATGACTATTTTCCGGACTATAGTTTTTTTTTTCAAATTTTATTCAAATAATAAATAATAAAAATAATGTTAAGGGGTTATTCCTGTTAGCGTTCTGATAAATTTAGCAACTTTCAGGAATTTATTGCGACGTGAATAATTATAGTAATCGAATTAAACTTTTTTCTATTTATTAAACTACATTTCTACAGTAAATAAAAAATATGAAAGTAATAAAATTTTCAAATGCTTTTGAAAGCGGTATTCATTACATGTTTAAAAATTCATACTTCATTCGCGAAGGCGATTTCAGCTGTTAGACTTATCTGAACCCAAAAATCCAAACAGATTCTTGATCAGTATGACTGTCGCTATCGCTCGGACTATAATTAGTGATTCATTTGCAAAATTAGTAAAATGACGGGCAAAATGTATAGAAAAATGTTTTCCAGATTTTTTCTTTTGTTATTTTCGATTTTAAAAGTAGGTTAGACTCAATGAAAATACTTGGTCGTAGTCCTTGCGAGAGTCACAGGCGTGCAGAATAAGCAGTAAAATTTATAAACCAATCGGTTCGATAGATTTTGAGATTTTATCTTCAGGATATGAAAAAATGATGTTTCGAGAAAACCGCGTTCAAAGTTTTCACTTCTAAAGGCTGAGCCTCTGCGCCGCTACAAAATGTCTCTGCAGAAGCAAGAATAATCGGAATTTTTCCATGAAAATTTAACAGTACATTCTTGAGAATCTGTGCTTTCGAAAAAAGTTTTAAAAAAATCGATTTTTTTAACCCGTCTAACCGGAATGACCCCATAAAAACATTCTCTTCTTTAATTCTCCCTTTTATGAAAGATGAGCTTGAGGGGGCTACAATTACAATTAATTTCACTGATTCATTTATCAAATATGTAATTCCGATTGCAATAATCCAGCTACAAAGGAGATATATCAAATTTTTAAATATTATAGACAGCTGCACTTATACATATGTATAAAAAATATCTAACTTCGTAATTTCAACAGATACTTTTCTCGAAACTAACTTTTCTCCACTGAGGCCCTTCATGCACCCAACTGTACAATTTCAGACGATTCACCCAGCAAGTTTGAAGCCTGAACCACCCAGCAGAGCCAGCAATCAGCTACAAGGATTGTCGCGCGGAAAGTCATGGATCTCCTCGAGCAGTGTCTGGTGAGTCTCAGCAAATCTTAACAGATACCGCCTGAAAGTCTTATCTATCCATTCGGTAACCCCGCTCAGTCGAATCAGACCCCATTCGCGCATCAATACTGTTTATTCCTCTCGGATTGCTCGACATTTTCAGCGATTCTTCCGACCACATTCCCATTCGATCACCGTCGGCTGAATTCGTCGTCGCGTCAGCTTCGAATAGTGTCATTAACTTCACCGGCAGGTGTGCAGGCTTTCGGAAAATCGGTGAGTCGAACGGTATTTACTCCGAAGCCTCCGTGAGTCGTCGGGCACACGAGCGTACACTTGGCCAAACAATTCGCGACGCGCAAAACCTTGCCTCGCCATTGTTCGGGGCGGCGGTCGGGGCAAATGAGCGCAGATCATTTCGGCTGATACGAAAATTAAGTATAATATCATTCCATTACGTTCAATTTAATTAACGTCAATCATGTTAATTGCCAACCGCTCCGCGGAAGGGTGTGTAATTACCCGGTTCGACGTGATGTATCCGATGCGAGAGGCGGACGAGAATTTGCTCGTTTTAACCGCCTCCTGGCGAGCAATTACCGCGAGGAGAAAGAAAGGAACCATATAAAGAAAGCACGGCAGTAAAATACGTGTGCGTGTGAGAGGAATGAAATTGGGGGGGTTCGAAGGAGGGACTTTGGAAAAACGAGTGTGACGTTCCAATTCACCACGATTCCGTTTGCGCGCTCTCGAGGGCGTGCAAGGGTGGGTGCACCCTTGCACTAGCGGTGGAGAACTATCGATGGTACTTACGATAGTTATCGATGGTTCTCATTATCGAAATTTGTACTAATATTACAAATTAAATTTGGGATTCTGAATTTCAGCTGTTATTATTTTTTAATTGACTAACCTACGATTTTCAATAGGGGAGACCGGGGCTACAAGTTCCAAGGGGTAAGTTGTTCCGACAGTTCTATCTTCAAAATCAAAGGAGCGTTGTACTTTAAAATATTTTTTCCGTGTAAGTTGATCACGCCACTCTGTGGAAAAAATAATTTAAAGTACAACGCTCTTTTTAATTTTGAAGATATAGAACGATCGGAACAACTTACCCGCGGAACTTTTAGCCCCGGTCTCCCCTACCGATAATTATCGATAGTGAAAATAAGCCATCTATAGTTTTCGATAGTGAGAACCATCGAAATTTGTAATAATTTAAATTAAATTTCGGATTCTGAATTTCAGCTGTTATTATTTTTGAATCGACTAACCTACGATTTTCAATGCCGATAATTATCGATAGTGAAAATAAGCCATCTATAGTTTTCGATAGTGAGAACCATCGAAATTTGTAATAATTTAAATTAAATTTGGGATTCTGAATTCTGAATTCTGAAACCTACGATTTTCAATGCCGATAATTATCGATAGCTATCGTAAGTACCATCGATAGTTCTCCACCACTACCTTACACTCGAGTAGAACTATCCTCCTGCGATCGACAGACCTTTAATTCCTTCGGAATTAAACGTCAACTACCTTAGTACACGAGGGGACGTTTCTCATACACTTCCGTGGGATCTTCAACCCGACCCATGGATTCTCTTCTAATCAAATTCGACTGAACGTTGCGTGGAAGAAAAACGCGCAGGAAAGACGCGTCTCTACCCGAGTATTTACGTTTGCACGTTCCTAGAGGCGCGTGCCAATCAGTTCTGTCCGCTGGTTAATCACGATCCGCGATTTCTCGAGGCCTAATGGCTGTTTCTGGCGAGTCTCACCTGCGTTTCCGTGAGGTGAAGGGAGGACGAGAACTCGGCTCTTTCGGCGATGGTCAGGTACTGCTTTTCACGGAACTTTTTCTCGAGGGAGAGCAGCTGTTGCGTGGTGAACGGCGTCCTCGGCTTGCGGTTTGGCTTGTGCTTCCTCAGGGTGCACCTGACCGGGCCTGGTCCCGGGCCTGGAAGCCTCAAGTCCCCTGAAATCAGCCCGAAAAAACTGTCGATCAGCGTCGTGGAGTCGGATCGTGGACGAAGTCTGAGGCGGGCTAGCCTCCGTCGATTAGAAAGTCCCGCGGCGGGCTAAAGAAGATCGGGGGATCTTCGAAAGGTCGCGCGCGTCCCCGAGAAGAATGCCTTCCCGAAGAAGTTCGTTAGCGGCGAGAAAGCAGGAATTGGAGGATCGACGAGACTCGATAATTCTGGACGCGGGACTCGGATGGGAATTTTTGCCTCGGTGAATTTATGGATCCCGATGGCGGAGGAGATGCGACGCGGTTTGAAGGATGAGGTGCGAAACGAGTGACACCGGCGATTCCGCGGAATAAGGGAGAGAGTATGTTGGGCTAATTACTGTAACGGCTAAGTAAAGTATGACACGGCGAGAGGCGACCGTCTCGGCGCTACCAATCAAACCGTCCGAAGGGTACACGAGAAAATATGTTTACAATCGGTCGAAAAGTCCGCGGTACACACGATTAAGCGATACTACGGCTGAGATAATTAACGCGGCCGATTACGCCGCGAAGGTGAATTAAGATATCGGCTGGCAGGCCGAAGAGTATTTTCTCGCGCGGCCATAACTCGCGTAATTATTGCCCAACTATCGCTGCTGATAAATCGTTCAATGTCGGCGCAGCTGTCGAGAGAGAGAGAGAGAGAGAGAGAGAGAGAGAAAGAGGGAGAGAGAAAGAGAGGCGACATCCAATTATTCATATATTTCTGTTGCTCGTCACGCCTCGACCGCCGACAAAAATATTGACAGTGTTTACGATCGCGTTTGCTTAACGTCTATTTATACGATTACGTTGTTTCTATTATGATGCCTTCGATTAACCCGAACTTGGCCCCCTCCCTCCATTCTCTCGCTCGCGTATCGAGGATTCGACGGATCGAGGAAAAGTACGATGATCGAAGCGAGAGGATATGAAAGTTATCGTTAATTATACCAGCGGCGCGGATAGGAATAAAGATCGCCAGTGGAAAATCGGACACACCGTCGCGAACTTCGTAATATATTAATCGTGTTTGCGCAGATTTGTTCGGATGGCGCAAAATTATCGGCTCGTTATTTCCGTGCGTGCATTGCATAATAATTATCTGGCGGCCAACGATAACGTCCACCGGGCAGCGTTAATTAATGCGCCATGGACGGATCGATCGAAAACGCGCCTCCATCCCCTCCAATTTTCGACAGACTTTTCACTTGCCGCTGCTTCGTGATAATATAACTCGTCTCGTCGACATAATTCGTTGTTGGGACGGTCTGGCCGCAGGCGATACTCGTTGCGAGAATTATTATCACTCTGAGTGCTGCTAAGGGACTTGAGACTTAAAATTCGCAATAAAATACACAATTATTTCGTCACGCCGTGCAGAGAAATACGAGCAACTTCCAATGCAAGTGTTCGTTTCAACATACCCCGCTATCTCGCTTGTATCCTCGCGTTACAAATTCGTTGGGCCATCGAGCAAGTGTTCCCAACTAGTGGTGGAGAACTATCGATGGTACTTACGATAGTTATCGATGGTTCTCACTATCCAAATTTGTAATAATATTACAAATTAAATTTGGGATTCTGAATTTCAGCTATTATTATTTTTGAATTGACTAACCTACGATTTTCAATACCGATAATTATCGATAGTGAAAATAAGCCATCTATAGTTCTCACTATCGAAATTTGTAATAATATTTGGGATTCTGAATTTCAGCTGTTATTATTTTTTAATTGACTAACCTACGATTTTCAATACCAATAATTATCGATAGTGAAAATAATCCATCTATAGTTCTCACTATCGAAATTTGTAATGATATTACAAATTAAATTTGTGATTCTGAATTTCAGCTGTTATTATTTTTTAATTGACTAACCTACGATTTTCAATACCGATAATTATCGATAGTGAAAATAAGCCATCTATAGTTTTCGATAGTGAGAACCATCGATAACTATCGTAAGCACCATCGATAATTCTCCACCACTATTCCCAACCCATTTCCCGATTCTTAACAATTTTCCAGTCGGACACGACACACTGGAAACTGTTTTTTTTACCCAGCAAGAAGCACGGTTGCTCGGCGCGAAAAATCCTCTCCCGCGCGAAAAATCCGGCCTCGTTTCGCATTAACGATCACGCTCCTCGCCGGTGTCGACATAAATTACTCGCTCGTCGATCGCACGTACGTTCCTCCGCAAGCAGCGCAGTTAATCCCCAATTTAAATCGACGGCCACCGCGTCTCGATGTCGCCCGTTGGTAAGGGAACGATCCAGAACGACGGTGAAATTGAATCGTAAAAAATAAATTGTCCCCCTTCCCCTCCGGCTACTCTGCCTCGCCCAGTCCTCAAATGATAATTATCGTCGCGACGATGGTCGATGATTAACTCGGACTCGCGCAATTAACCGATTCTCTGCCCGGTTTCGTCTTCATCGACGCTCCGGATACCTCCGACGTTCGTTTTCGCGTTGCTTTATGAATCCTTCATTACCCGCCGATTAAGTAGGTGGAAACCGACTCGAAAGTTCGATGGGACGAAACTCCGCTGTGGGAAAGAATTTAATGTCTCCTCGATACGCGCGCTTTAACACGCGCCAGCGATTTACTCCAATATCCTTCGACGCAGTCGAAGAAACCGGCAGTCCGTCAACGCAAATAATCCGCAAGAAACATCAGGTTTACTCAGAAACTGCCACCACGGACACGTGCTTGCGAACAGCCAGCGGTATCTCTGCATCCACGTTGCTGCTCGATTGAAAAACCGTATACACGGCACCCCGCCGTTCGAGCGAGCACGATGTAACCCCGCCTGCAACGATTTATCGGACGCGAGAGCGAAGGAATCGCAAACATCGAGTAACACGATCCTCTTATCCAATCCGGGAAGCCCGTCGATTAATTTTTACGATCCAATTGCCGGTGTCCCGTTTCGCTGCTAATTACCGCCTCCTCGGTGAAGCTGGCGAAAATTCGCGGTGCCCGTCGAGGTGGACGGAAAAAAGGGGGCCGTCGATCGGCGAACGAGGAGCCGGCGGACGATCGTCCCCGCGCGCACGAAGGTATCGGTATAGCACTCGCGAGCGATTTCGCGTGCGAGGCCTCGGTCCGGCGGGCAAAAACCGGGGGAGGTGGAGAGGAAGTCGAAAGGATGACGATTTCGCGGCGAAACCGCGGGGCAACGGCGAATTCCTCGCGCTAATTAACGATCGGCGCGGCGTGCAAAAAACCGGCAGCGGGCTGGCGGCATTGTCGAGCGGATCTGTCGCGACATCGGTATTACGTCTTCCATTCCTGTACGTGGTTCAGCCCCCACCTTCCCCCGTTTCGGCCCGTTATCCACCGCCGGCTAGTCGGCTAGTCCGCTCACATAACCGATCAATATGTTCCTCTTAGACGCTAATTAATTTCTGCTAATTAAACGCTCGCCCGGATCCCCGAGGAAATATATCTCGCGAGCGGCGAGTTTCTGCGTACGCGCGTGGACAAAGCACACCTGCGCTCGCCAACGCCGGAAGCTTCGCTCCCTTTCTCGTTAGTCAGTCGTTTCGAGGCATTGTTCGTTGTGTTCGAGGCGACGGGGCCTCGGCCGCAGGGAAGTTCGAACGGCCGACGCGGTGGAACAGACTCATTTGCGAATTGTTCTTTTCTTTTTTTTTCTCTCGGTGAAAGAAATTGTGTCGGCTTGCTGAGCTCGAATGTTCGAGGAACGGGGCAATATTCACTTGGAACGTGGTGAATATTCTCCTTGGAAATGTGTGAAATCGGAATCGGCATTCATCTTATTAATATTCCTGTTTCGTTGGAATAATCGCCGTGTTGACGTTCCTCCTTCATCGGCAGCCAATCGACTCGATTTTTCCCGCCAATTATCGAGCGCGTTGGCAAGCCAGGCCGCGCACGGAACCGAGATAATTATTAATGCGTTAATTAGCGTGCTCGCGTGCGTTTGTGCGACTGGTCGATTAACGTGGCAGCGTTTCAACGGCGTTTCTCCGCGAGACGCTGTCGGAATATTCGACAAAGAGGCCGAACAATGCGATCGCGCGCCTAATACAGCCGGCTGGCCTCGTTAGTCGCAGGGGCCCGGCAATAATCGCGCGTCTCCGCGCGCACGGTAATTAACAGAAATTAATTAGGGACCGAGAGGTACGTGTATCGATCGGCTCCGACGCGGCTGTAACAGATCCCGGCGATCCGTGGAGACACGTTCGTTCGCCGGATCTCCTCGTCCCTCGAAATCGTTTCCAAGTGTGTCGATCGGGTGTTGCTCGCCGATTGCTCCTTCGACATCCATTAATTATGCATTTATCGTGCCCCGACGCACGCCTCTTCGGCTTATCAGGGACCAGCTGCTGAAAACTGCTGTCACCTCGAGACTTTCCAAATGTAACCTGTATCCCTTTGCAACAGTCTACGGACGTTCTGTCGGAATTAAACTCTTCCACGGGTCCGATCGTTCGAATCTCACCCTATCACCAAAGATCCAAACGGTTAAAGTATATTTGAATCAAATAAAACTCCCTCGTTACACCTGCCACGTTACGTTAGCGAAGTACAAGCATTTCTCCGCACGCAAAAGAACAGCGAAAGCAAAGTTTTACGACTCCTAGAGCACTCGTTAAGGTATGAAACGGTGGAAGGAAATCACAAGCGAAGGAATTCGTATTACGAGCACGCCCGTAATCAGCCGGGGATAAATCCCAATCAGCTGTAATTAATCGTAGGAATCACGGAAATCCGAAATTACAAGTCCGCGTAACGAGGTACAACTTAATAAACGCCCGGGATATTTAACGAACGTGGTCGGCTGCCCGGTGCCTCGTCGTAAAACGAGCGCGCGAAGTACGAGGCGTCTTTGTCTCTCGTCGATCGTGCGGGGCTGCGGGATCATCGCGAGGGAACGTTTATACGCGTATCGATCATAAATCATGGGAACATTTAATTAGCAGAAATTAATTGGCGTTCGTAAGAAACATATTGAGCCGAGGCCCGGCCATCGGTAAGATTGGCCACTGGTCGCGATACAGGGCGAATTGTCAGCGCGATATCGCCGGCGCGAGAGACGAGGCACGTTTCCATCGGCGACCATTTTACTCCCGGGGTGGAATTTATTGCCCCCGTTCGAGGGACATTTATCTAGAGGGGATTCATTACTCTCTTCCCCTCCCCTCCCCCACGCAGATATCGCCGTATCACCGGGACCCCGCCGATACAAATGGATCGCGACAAATCAGTAATTAATAACGAAAGCTTTTTTACGCGGACCTGGCGATACCGAAGTTATTATCGGCGTCGGTGGAAAGAAATGAAAGGATCGACGACACTTTCCCTGGCCGTTTCTCCCCCACGGGCGTCAGTGGTCACGCGCGGTCGTAGGATGCACCCCGGTTTAAACGTTAATTAAGCCGACCGTGACGATTTCATGGCCGTTTGATTTCGCTCGATCTTACATCGGCCTCGACTAATTGCTTTCTCCTATCGGCCGGTGTCTCGATTGCCAGCGAAAACTCGGCCGATTCCGCTCGCCTGTCTTATCAACCGCGTGATTCATTTCCCCGCCGCGGATTTAATATTACCCTCCCTTTCCTCGGAAACTAATTGCGTACAAGCTACCGTCTCTTAGTGTTCGAGCGTCCGCTGACAATGCACGGCTGCGGTAGAATTCTCGCGATTGATCGTTAATAAAGTAGAAGAGCAAACTCGTTTCACGGCAATTAACGCGAGGGGCACCGTTTTCTTCTCCCCCTGTGGGAGAGCGGAGGGGGCGCGACGGGCCTCACGTCGAAACACACCCCCGCGGACGGTAATTAAGTTCGGTCGGGGATGATGAATCGTTGGGAATATTTTGTGGAGCGTCATTGGACGGTGGCCGGGCGTCGTTAATTCGTTCCTGGTCGCGGAGCCGCGGCAGATAAATGCGCGCGGCCCGACGGTGGCGCTCGAGCGTTATAAATGACGTCCGTATTCATAATTTTCGAAAGCCACCGCCCAGCGGCGGGCCTACGGGTTATCTATCGGCTGGACAGCCTCGTATCGCGTCCCCCGCCCTCTAATAGCTGTGCTGGACAGGCTAATGAGCTTTTCATCATGCAATTTTACGCCGACGCGAGCGTCGAACAGAGGGGTGAGTTTCTCCCAGCTATGTATCTCTAACTCAATGTTTCCCGACTCTTTTTTTTCAATCCCGATCTCCTTTTATAATAGGTACTCAAACAACTTGCGACTCCCTACTCAATATGAGACAAGGTAAATTTAACGAGGTGAAGAAAACACGTCAAAAATAGGTATTTCAGAATAGAATTCTATCTTAATAATTGAAACAAATGAGCGTTGAAATTCGCTAACTAAAAATAACCGTGGTGGCCCCCCACTGGTTACTAATTATTATTAAGCGTCTTTATCGGAAACACAGAAGTAACAACGAAAGAAGGTAAACAAGACACAAGCAAAAGGCGAAGTTCAGTCAAAGACTGTTTTTCAACTTAACCTAATCTGCTAATGACTGCTCTAATTAAAGCGCATCGAAATCGAAGAACCCTGTAACCAGCGGAGAATCTAACCCACCCCCTTTCCGTAGATAGTAATTTTTGAAAAACCCATCGACACCGAGACCCAGCCATCATCATCCTGGTCGCACACAGAGGCGCAGTGAAAAATCTCGGTCGGGGGATGTTTTTTCCAAAGATCCGTCTAAAACCGAACCCACTGGCTGGACAAACTGTCCCCCGTTCCGATCACCCACGACCGCGAATATTCCGTCGGAAAAAACTGGTTCGCCTCGAAGGCTGTCTAATCAGCGAGCGTCCAGGGGGGACGGCAAAGAACCCGCGCTACGGGAAAGACTTGCGTCGGCCGGACGGGAAGAAAATTCGTAACGGACGGGGCAGTAGTTGAAAGACGCGGGTAATTGGTCTCGCGCTCCGCGGACGAAACAGAGAGTAGGGAAGGTTGGGACGGCGGCAAAACGTGCTGCCGGGGCGAGAGGGAGAAAGCTGGAGGGGAAGAGGAGGGACGGAGACAAGAGGCGAGCGGTTTGTCGTTATCATCGGCAAAAACGGCTGGTGGATGACGTTGGTCAGGAAGCTGGGTGTGCCGGGGCGAACCTAACAAGGGCAGTTTTTACCCTCGCTTGAATGCATTATGGATGCGGGCAGTTATGTATGACTCTATCATGCTTGCGAGGGGGGGAGGAGGCTCGCGTACGGAGGCCCTCCGTGCACCACCCCCTCGGGCTCGCTCGCGCAGAGAGAAGTCCTCTCCGTTCGCTCCTTCCTCGACTCTTCAACGGGCTCCGAGACCGCTCCCGTAATGGTCTTTAGAGAGGTTTCTTTCCTGGAAACGGCGCGAGTTTCCCATTACATGCTGCGCCGGTAATTTCTGCCACCGCTGCCACTGTTTTACACGCTGGTTCGTTCACTCGCGTCTTGCGGTGGATGCTAATGGACAATTGCGGCGTAGAAATTGGGAGAAATAGGTTGGAGGAATTCTGAGGCTCTGAACTCCAGTGAACTGAGATTTCAGGGGAGTCGAGAATTTCAGAAAATTCCGGGTACAACTTCGGGAACCCGGTCCCGGAATTCGGGTCGCAGAGATTTCGAGATCCTCGGGATCCTTTTACACGGTCGATTGAAAATGTATTGTTCTCCTAGGTATTGGACACTTATAGCGGGATGAAAAATTTTAATTGGGCCCCGGGGTACACGTGTCACGGGAAAGGGACGAAAGCCACGAGCCGAGGAAAGGTATGTTTTAAGAGGCCTCTGGTACAAACCGGAACGCCGTTAAGGTAAAATCGTCAATTAAGTCCAGCAGGCGTGGATGCTAGGATCGCTGGAGGTGGGGCTCGGCAGCGGTGCGTTTCAGCTAGATCGATTCGTGGATCGAGACCGGTAGCTGGCTCGTTTAATTGACCGATTATTTCGCGCCGCTGACGTATTCGGTTACGCTATGTCCGCGGTAGAAAGAAAAGTCATTCCCGTCATTCATTGGCTTATTCGAGCGCGGTGAAACGGAGGCTCCGCGACGCAGCGGCCGTTTGTTCTTTTTCCCCAGCGACGTAATCGATCGAATATGAGATCCTTGAGAGATGTAGGATAATCTTGGGGGGGAACGACGTCCAGCCCGATACGCCACGGCGCTCGTTCTCCATCGCGACGCCGGGCAAGTGTTTTATTACGACGGAATGGCCGTCTAACGAGCGATAAAAATCACCGTTTAGCGTTCGCCAGGAAACGCAGGATCGCCTGCCCTAATAGCCTAGATACACGGCGGCGTCAGGTGAACGAGAGAGGTTGGATCGGTTCGCGTGTGCTGGCGAGCAACCGAACGCGCTCCGTTTGACGTTTGTGGAACGAAATCAAGAAAGCCAGCGAAATCTTGCGATAGCTCAGAGTAATCGAGTTAAAGGGGTAGCGTGGATGGTGTCTGCAAGTGAAACCGTGGCGCGTTCGATTCCTCGGTGCCCTGGATGCAGGCAAATACTCGCCACGGGTGCAGCTTGACAGATTCAGGCAGAAGAATCGAATATTTAATGATATCAAATAGGAGAATCTTTCGTTTAATCATCCATCACCTGGTGAGGAATCTTGCTGAGGCTAGAATCTTTCCTGACACAATATTCTCGCATCAAATTCTGCTCCAGAGATCTGCGCTCTGGGATATATGAACCAGAGATGGGCAGAAAATTATTTGAAATAAAAATTTCTGTACGAAATTATTTATATCAACTCTCTCTGTACTTTTCTGTTTCCATTTTTATTTTGAATTAAGAAAAAAGTATATATTTTTCTGCACTGACACCTTTCTAAGCACAGACGCCTCTGTTCAACAAGCAGAAGCTTTTCCACCCCGAACAACTTCCTACTGCCAGCCTTCGATTATGCTCACGACTCCATCAACGCACGAGTAAATACCTTAGCACGTAATTCCAATAATAACCGGGTTCTCGCGTGACGGTCGACGCTAATATCGAGCGTTATGGGGCTGCGTGGCACGAACGCCGTGCCCAGCCACGCCATAGGAGCCGGGCCAGTCCTCCTAATCATCAACATTGTAAGCCAGCCAGCCGGGAAATCCTCGACGATAGGCGAAAAAGGAACGAGAGCAACGATCCACGGGGGCGAGTTAGTTACGCCGACCCGTAAATCGGTGTTGATAAGTAGCGTGTAGCCAACGCTCGAGCGGCTAATACTCGGGGCGAGCAAACACCGCGATGGCTTTTGACGCGGGAGAATAATGGCTGCTTGAAGCTCTAATCGATGCTCCTTGCCACGGGCCAAACGGCTGAATTTCCAGACGTTTACGCGAACCGGTTCCCCCATTTTCTCTGTCCCGTCGTGGACGAGCGTGCTCCGTAATCCACTGTGTTTCGAGGATTACGCCCTCGTGCAGTGTCATAAGTGGCTCTACGTCTCGGACTTCTTGTGCAATCTCAGTAACGCGTGTAACATGGTCCTGTTTTTTCAGATTTGAGGATATTAAGGCGGCTCTCGAAGGAGATCTTTGTTGGGAGTAGTCGTGAGACGGGGATCGATTCGGCTGTAAAATTGTGCGCGCGATTTGGGGCGAGCTGAGGGCGAGACACGGTACGCGAGACTCTGAAACAGGGATCCGAATCGCATAGTAATTCTAACCCTTACATGGGTAACAAAAGGAAGGTTTCTGTAACCCATAATAACCGCGAGGGAACGGTTCTTAAATTCTAGAAGAAACCAGAGTAACCCCGCTACGAGCCGGTTACTAGTGAAATAAGACAGTCTTGTCTAGACTAGACAGTCACTTGAGGCAAGTCAGCGATGTGTCTAATCTAATACGGGCATTACATATTCAGATCAAATTAAAATATACGAGTATATAATCCATGTGGGATTGATTAATTTTAGAGGGTTGTTAGAAACGGAATTTATACTTTATTCGTTAAACTTCAAGAATTACTGAGCACCCACATCTTCTACAGCCGTGTATGCGTTGCGTCTTATAGCTTTCATTGTTTAATACTTTCTAGCATTCGAATATTTCCCGTCATCTACCGAAGCACCGAACAACCGAGTCGTAAACTGGCACCGTCGCGACGGTGTGATGTTTTGGACAAAAATTGGCTGACAGCGCAAATCGTGACCGAATTCAATAATTTTTTTTTTTAAAATACTCGTTAAGGACCCAACAATAACGGAGCACAGCAGTAAAACATAATATAACATAAAACATAAATTATGCAGATTAAAGATACTAAAAATTAATTTTTTGTAAATTTAATATTAGCTGTAAAATAAAATATTCACTTTATATTTACAAAATTTATGTTTTAAATAAACTGTATAGCTGATTTAAATATTATATTTTTAAATTATATTTCAATTTGATTCGTTTTGTTTTTATTTTTAATATATAAATGTAAAAAAAAATAATTGTAATTCGCAATTTAATTAAAATCGAATCTTTTATGGTAACTAATTTTATAATATAATTTAAGAATAGAAGATTTAAATCAGCTATACACTTTATTTAAAACATAAATTTTTTAAATTTAAAGTAAATTTTTTATTTTATAGTAAATATTAAATTCACAACAAATTAATTTTTAATATCTTTAATCTGCAAAATTTGTTTATTTTTGTTTATATGTTATGTTATGTTAAATAGTATTTTCTATAGGTCAGACCAACAGATACGGATTTTATTGCACTGCTCCGTTATTGCTGAGTCTACTACGAGTATCTTAAAAAAAAAGTATTGAAATCGGCCAAGATTTGCGCTGTCGAGCGATTTTTGCCCAAAATCGTACACTGTGCGTCGGCAAACGCTCGCGAATTCGGCGTGGCAAAGTTAATCTTTGACTTCGCATATTTATTACATTCACGTGCATGCATCAGCCTACCAAGGAGTCTCCGATATTGAAAGAAAATTCATTACTATTTGGAAACATGATTACCGCTATGATTTTCACCGTATTACAGTAACCGCATTAACCCGGTCAACCGGGTTACTCGGGTTACAGATGAATTCTGTTACCCAGTTAGGCGGGTTAGTCGACGATACGGCGTACCGAATCGAGTACGAGTTAGGGTTCGCTTCCCTGACTCTGAAACGATGAATTAGATGGTAACAAAGTGGTATTGTACGCTGTTGACTCATGCTTCCACTATGTATCGCCAGTTTCTTAGCTGCACTGACTGCTGGGGTAGCCGAGAGGGGAGGATAGTCATAGATGTGTACAGAGATCGGAGAGAGCGATAATGACGACGGTAAGCTCACCGTTTGGGCTGGTGGGTCCTCCGTGTGGCGTGTAAAGGTGTCCATGAGGATTGTGCGGGTGTGGGGGTGGGGGTAGCCACGCGAAGCCCGCGAGAGAATGCGGAAATCCCGCGGGGTTCCAGCCTGGAGCACCAGGTGCGCCGGTTAGGTAAGGCGGCCCCTGAGAGGGCCTCTGAACTCCAGGGTGTATCGGCTGAGGCACTACTGGGCTGGACTTCTCCTCTTTCTCCGGGTTGCCGTCCAGGTCCCTCTCGAGCTCGCAGTCCGAGTCCATCACGTTCAGATCCTCCGACTGGCCAACGCTCCTGATCTCTTGGTCCTCCAGATCCAGATGATCGTTCCTGTCGCCTTCCAGGGAACGATTCGCCTCGGAGTCGCTTCTATCGTCCATCATCTCCCGTCTACTGGCCGGCGACACGGACCTGGGGTTCGTGATCCTGTCGATCCTCTCGTCGTCGTCCTGGCCCCGCTCCCTCTGGATCTGAATCGACTCGACGATCCTGCTGGCTGGCGAGCTGGCCGACAGTCGTCGATCGTCGCGATCCCTTTGGGCCTCCTGGTCTATTCTAATGGGCGAGGAGGACTTGTCGTGGCTGGTCGTCCTGGAGAAGTCCTTCACCGTGAGGATCTCCTGTCGGCCCGCCGACGGGTGATCCTGGTCCAGCCTGCTCGGGTGAAGATGGTGGTTGCCGAACGTGAGCCCGTGAGGGCTCAGCCTGGCCAGCAGCTCCCTGCTCTGGAGTCTCTGCTGCTCCATCAGCAGCTCGCGGTACCTGGCCTCCATGTCCAGGCTCTTCTCGGTCTCCGTTCGATCGTCGTTCTCTCGCCTGGCGAACGCTCCGCCGGTCACGGCGGTCTTCTTCATGTCGCTCAGCAGGGAGTCCACGCTGAAGCTTATCTTGCCGCTCCGTGGCTTCAGATTCGACGATGCTGACGTCGGAGTAGCCATGTCGACGTCCTCGCAGAGGCGATCGCTCCCGGTACTTTGGCCTGTCACCACGCCCTCGCTGCTGCTCATTACGATCCGCTTCTTTCCTTACTCCGTCGATCAATTAGCCTTTGACTTCGGTCGGCGATGTTTAGCGTGATCCCGTCTGAGATGTCTTGACACTTAGTTCTGCGGGATGATAGAGAAGGTCCGTCGAGGGTCCATCTAACCTAGGGATGCTTCAGAGCACGAATGTCCTAAGCAACTCTTCACTGGTGGTCACTTAACATGTATCCTGGTTTACACTTTACGCTGCCTGGACCTCACTTTGAGTAAAAATTCGCCTGCTTTATCCTGGTAACGGCTCGTCTGCCCGACACCCAACACCGTCGATCTACGCGGTCATCGTCCTCTACCTTTGCTGTCCATCTGTCCAAGCAAACTGCTAAAACCACGTCAGCGCGACAACCACCAGCGAACTGTCATCGCAGCAGCCTGCAACCGGTCGAATATCATCGGGAATGTTCACCGACTGCCATCCTGGCTGATCCCGTAGCCCGTTATTCCCGGAATCCGCCGCGTCGCCGCGGACCGACCGTGCCGGCACGAGCGGATCCCCCCATTAAAGTCAAAGCAGTTTCTTTACGAGATCAACATGACTCCTCCTGGACTCTCGGCTCAAGCACCGAGCATTGTTCCGTTCCTCGCGCGCACTGACGCTATTTTAATTCCCGTGATCGTTACGCTGACAGCGGAATTCTCTGGACTCGTAGCGACAGGGCTGATTGCTTCTCCAGAAGCCTACACTCCGAACTCTCTCTACACTTGCCAGAGTAATCCCCAGGTATCCCGTAGCTCTGCGTAACTCGTCACTGTCTACAGACTCATGCGTGAACTTTGATATGCATCCAAGATCAAGACATAGAAAGATTCGAGTGTCCTGAATCGAGCTCGTTGACTGTCCTTCCTCAGAACTGGAGTATCGACGCGCACTAATTCAATGTTACCGGGCCCTTCCACCTCTTCGGAGTAGATGGGCTAGTAGAAGAACCAGACGGCTCGTGACTCGTCGTCCTTCATAAATCTCAGTGATCGCACCGAAGCTAACACCAAGTCCCAATCACCACCACCGACCGTCTTATCCGGAAATCTTCATCCCCCTGGCTGGCTGGACCAGCCCGTCTCGAAAGCAAGCTGACACTCTACTTTGCAGCGGCGAGTATTATCTGGAAGAATCGAGAGGGCCCCCAGCTCGCGTACCCCCAAAGCACTGTCACGATCCCGTCACAATCGTCGGCTCCGCGCGGGGGGAGTGTGTGTGTTGCTTGGCGTAATCTGCGTGTAATCTGCCGCGTGGTGGCCACTGCTGCCGCGGAAACGACACTGATTACCAGCTCGGCTGCGTAGAGGCCAGCCTCGGCGTTCTCTCTCTGTTGCCCCGGTGGCGGCCGGCGTCGCGGTGCTCGCCGCCGATGCTCGCGCGCCGCCCCCGCGGAACCCGTGGAACCGGTACCGTGTCGTGTCCTCGGCCAATGCGGACCATTCCAGTCACACCACAGACCTAACCCGGACCCCTCGGCGGTGGGCGTGCTTGCAACGGCGACTGCCCGCCAATGGGGCTGCTCTGTCTGGCCGTGCTCGAGGCTCTTCTCCTTCCAAGACCTAACCCACGGCACGGTCTCGCGCGTCCGTCGCCTGCCAGATGGCGTTTTCAGCATCGTGCGGTGGCGCCCCTGAGCAGCCGCACACACCGTTCCGCGCCTCGTGGGGGATGAAACGCGGCGGCCGTCCGACGGAGTGGGGGGGATGCTCGTTTCGAAGGGGGCTGAAGCGGAACGACGGGCGGGGATGATGAGGCAACTGCTCGGGGAACGTGACGACTCCTAATTGTCTAATTCCCGGGCGCGATGCGCGAATTGATTGGCAATCCTCGCTCTCGTCCTCTTGTGCGCGCGTGTGTGTGTATGTGCTCGCGCGCGCCACCCTGCTCCCTCTGTTTTCCCTCCCTGGGCCTCTCGCCGGGCGCGTCACGGGCTTTCACGGGATAATGACGTGTTGCGATGCCACGGCGTTCGGCTGCTGTTGCTAAACGCCGGCAGCTTTTACCTGGGAGAAGTTTCGCGGTGGGTGGGTCGCTTATGGTGGGGGAGGCTGGACGCGTTGTTGGTGTCTGGGATCGGGGGTGGTGAAGGGTAAATGATTGATGGAAATTGGAAGCTTGATTGGCAGGTTTTCGACGTGGCCGGCGAGGATTTCGAGGAAATGGCGGTTGTAGCGGTTGTCTGTGGGAATCGTGAAGTGGAGGGTAAGGGGTGGTTAGATGGGATTTTTTCTGGTACTGCAATGGCGTGGATCCGAACAGCGAACAACTCTGCTGTCTCTGTTAGATTAGTTTTCTACGCGTGAAGCGTTGACACGCGCATATCAGAGGGGGTTAATGGTCAAAGGTGGTGTAACTGGTATTCCTGACAGGATACTGATTCCACTAACTGATCCATGCGATAGGCATTGTCCACAAAGTTACTCGCTCCTCTGAGAATAAGTGTTGTTGTGCACCAGCCGAACAGTATTTTAGGATTAAACTAATCCGATCGACAGGTTGGTGGCTGACAGGGTTCGTACTGTCAGCCAAAACCTACCGGCGTCCCGTGGGAGGGTCTGGAAGGGGGATGAGGCGCAGACTTTCCTGTCGCAGACTCGGAGAGTCAAGCCGATTAACTAAAATCTTGTTACAACTGCACGACAGGAAGCCTGTGGGGTGTCCTTTAAACCAAAGCCACCGAAAACGAAGGATCTCTTGCTGAGAACCATCTTAGGAAGACACCTTCCAACTATCTTCCAAATCTCCAACAGAATCGACCACCTTCTTCTTAACCGCGACATTTCTCAATCGGAAACGCCCCTGCGCATCTACAAGCAGCACATCATAGCACCCTTTTCTCGGATTATTAATTTACCAGCAGTCCAAGACTTCAGCAACGGCCGCAATATCATCCCGACGCCAATAAAAGTCAACGTTCTTTCCAATTACCACTGTCAACGGCGCACAGTGGGGCAACGTAACATAAGATTCGCGGAAAAAATCTCATAACTTCGGTGTTTCTCAATATTCTTGGGTACATTTTTTTTTTATATTGTTTGTTAATAGCCAACGGTTATATGGACAGAAATATTAATAAAATTAACGCATCTTTAACAAATGAAATAATAATAAATCGCGTAAACATATGATAATTATGTACTAATAAGTATGTAATATTACTTAAGCAATGAATTAATTAGCTTTGAACATCATAAAACATTCTAGAACATTAGGGATCCTATCGCTGGTTATAAGCCTAAAAATCTTAAAATCTTATAATGTTAATTTACAATGAAAAAAGGAATGTTATATAAGTATTAGCAAATAATTATAAAATGTTTTCTCTGTATTAATTGTGGTAACAATACTTTATTTATAATTTTTTTTTTTAATGTTGATACTGTCCATACAATCTAAAACTATCAAAAAGTAATATAAAATAGAAACTACGCAAAAATAGCGAGAAATGCCGATGTGACGAGTTTATGCGCACTCCTGCGATTATGTATCAATAACAGCCAAAGTCGCAAATAAACGCAGCCAATTTTTGGAGGGTTGTTAGTAGATGGTATCTGCTTTCAATTAGTAGTATCTAGAGCCCGGAGCAAGGCGGAGCTTCTTTTATAGACCTAAAAGAGTTAATGAAGACTTGAAATACTAGGTAGCTTCATTTGAAGTTGTATAGTGAGATTACGGTGAAGAGTTGCCAAAAACTATTTACGTCACAAATAAGCCGAGACTACACACATTCGAAATACACGAGGTAAAACAATAAAAATATCTAGAGGAATTCAGAAAAAAATCGACAATTTGGTACAAATATTGACACGTTTCCTGTTAGAATACGAAAGGTCAACTTCAGATCAATTTTTCTTTCCAATTCACACGAATATAACATATCTGTCATATAGGTTAGACACGTTGGTCCATTGGCTATCAGGATACAGTGATGGATACACAAAAATACAACTTTCATTTTAAGACTTTTTTCCTCTCCAGCCCCACTGTGCGGCGTCGTCATCGCCGGTATCTCGGGTGTACCCGGATCAAGCGTCCTCAGGATCATCGGAGGACCCTCTGCCCCTCCGTTCCTCTTCAGGAGGGAGGAGTCGTCGCCGTCGTTCTAGCGTTCCAAAAGCCGTTTGCACATTAGCGGCGAATAAACGACACCGAAATATAGCGCGGATGCGCGATCGCCATAATAGGTGCAGCCGAGTAGTCTATTAAGCGTCCTCAAAACCAGTTAGTGAGTCGGCAATCCAGTTTAGGTACAAAATGGCTGTCGTTTAGCGAGGATTAATGGTCTCGGGAGTGCCCCGGGGCAGCATAATGGGGCAGATGCGTCCTGGATGAGGGGGAACGGATCCCCCCCACCTCTTCCCACCCTCCCTCCCTTCATCCACCCTTCGCGTCCCGACCCCTCTCCCCTGGTGCCTGTATCAGGACGACAACCACCCAGCCACCCTCCCTTACTCCACCCCTCGACTAACCTCATTATATACACCTATCTGGCTACGGGGGTCCATTATGCCCTTTTTGCGCTTTCCTACGTACACATCGGGCTAAATACACTCGCCTCCACTGGTCTGCGTGTGTACTAAGGACGTCGGCGGTGTGTGCGTGCGGGCACGGATCGGCGGTGCCGCCTAGGGGAGACAGGCTCTCATATTTGGGCCTCGAAGCGCCGTTTAGTTTGGCGTTTCATGGTCGAGCGACTCCCCCTAGCCTACTATACAGGACGATCGTTTCGTCCCGACGCTCCTGGGAGTAAAGTAGTCGTTTCGAAATCGACTCCACGTCCCTCTCTCTCTCTGTTGCTCCTGAGGGCGCGCGCGACTCGTGCGCGTCGCTGAGGAATCACGGGGCTTTCGGTTGGGGGGGTTCCTGGCGCTGACAGAGATTTAGAGGACGGCAGTCGGTGAATTAGCGAAGGTGGCGGCGATTTAAGACTCGGAGGAATTCTTTAGGATTCAAGGTATCGACGCGTAGATGCTGCCACGGCTGAGGATCTTTTAAATGTCTGTCCTCTTGGTCACCTTCACCCTCGCAACATTGTTCTCCGTGCTTCGCGTTAGATCTCCGCTCGCTGGGAGGATTCCAATTTTTTGTTTTCACGTCCCACGGTAATGTTACCTAGCTGTCCAGGAACTTTTTGCACCGGGTACCAGTTCCGAGTAGCACGCGGAAGCCCCGCAGCGTCGGCCCCTTAATCCAGGCCGTCCCTGGGGGCCGCGTAGCCCGAAATTCGCACCACGCCTACAGTTTAACGAAATAATGCCGGTCGTTTAAATGGTACAATGGAATCTTAAATACCTGGCCTTTTGTCGCGCGGGGCACCAGCAGCAACTGGCCAGCGCCGGACATTCTGCAGGTGACTAACTTACTCCGCCTCGTTCCGTTCTTCCTTCGACGCTATCCAAAGCTGCACGTAAAACGCCCGCGCGCCAGGATTCGAATTCCGCGTCGCGCGGGCTAGTCTCCGCGCGAGTGGGCGATGCTTCGAACATCCCTGAGCTCGAGTATTTAAAGAAAGATGACTTGCTGGGGTCAAGATGCATCTTTCTTGTTCCGTGACCTGGAAGAGCATGTACCGAGGCCGTTTTAAGTCGCGGAGTCGAAGGGCGGCGTTCGCGGCAACGGTTCTCGATATTTTCGGATTAGAGCGGGAAGGTGAGAGCGAGCGTAAAGAGGATTTGCCGGTGGGCGTGCGTGCGAGAGAATTATCCGACGCGAGACGGAGGAGGAAAAGCGCCAGGCTCTCGTGGACCTTGGGAAATCCTAAAATAATCAAACACGGGGCTGGAACGGTCGGCTGATCCTGCAAACAGGATTAGGACGAGATGCACCGTGGGGTTACTGGCTCGAGCTGGCCGAAATCTGCCGCTCTACCTGTTCCCCGGAAACTTGACTTTACGACTTTCACGTTAACCCCCGCGTCCACCTCTCCCGCTATGGGTCAAAATTTGTTTCCTCCATCTACGGCTGTTTGTAGTCGCCGGCCTCGTGCAAGATCCCACCCCTTATCTGTCCGCGGAGCGACTCGCCACGTTCGACGGATTGCTCGCCAAACGGCCGCGTGTTTGCCGGTCAAACATTTCCCAATTGTTGGCAAAATACCATTAGGAGGCCGACTGGGAAGTTGGAACTTTGGGAAAGGGACATTTTGGGGTGTGTAACAGTAATCAATAGTACCTACCTACTCCTTCTTTGACTAAAGATGAGGATTCTTTCGTGGGTAGCGATCTAACAGAATCAACTCCCTTAGTTACAAGCATCAACGCTTCTCCTAGATCACGAGCCAAGCTCCTAGAATCTAATTCACCCTCCCCAGAATCTCAGCGCATCCCGAGTGAGAAAAAAGAAGGAACCGTCACGCGTACTTGCTCCGTGGCATAAAAGGGGATGATTTGTAACCGGTCATTGTTCGAGGACCATCCAATGACGGGGCAGCAGATCTCCTATCCGCCCAATGGGGCTTAGGGGAAGCCACTTCTCAGACAGTTACGGTCGCCGGGGAGAACAATCATCAGGGGTGTCGAGCAACCCCCCTCGGCTGTATCGACGGAACCAGATGCGTCCCGCTGGCTAACGCACCGCGACGGCCCCCATTATGTTTGTTTATTTATTATTAATAGGAAATTCATAACAATCACATAATAGGAGCCCGCGTATAATGGCTTTGTCCGCGGTGGATGAGACGGAGCTGGCTTCGCGCGCGCGCGTCGCCACGCTCGAGCTGGCTCCTTCACAATGCGAAGCTTTCCTCGGATATTCTCCACGCCTCTTCTAAAATCCTGCTCCCCGTCGCCGCGCGACGAATTTCGCCGCTGGTCGTTGTCCCCGCGGTCCCGCAGGAAATTAATCGGCCCCCGGGACGTATCACGTCCCCGTCATCGTCGTCGTCGTTTCTCTTCCGCGTTCCAGCGCCACGAAGGGAGGGGAGGGCCGTATAAATAACGCCACCAGGGTGGAAAGGTGGCGGGCTCGCTCGTGTCCCTTTGGCGGTGGGTGGGTGGGGGGGGGGGGGTTGGATTCGATAAAACTGTCCGGCGCGTGAATCAAAATCGAGCCCCTGATAAAGACAGTCGATCAGCGGGCGTCGCGGGCGCGTCCACGTCGCGCTGTCGAATTGAAAAGCCCGTTTCCATCGAGTCTGGATCCGCGTCGAAACGGATCGAAAAACGAGGGGGGGAGGCCGACGGGCGAGCGAGCGGAAAGAGCCGAGAAAGAGAACGTGCCGGAAAAATGGGGTGGTATTGAAAAATGGCGCTCGAAACGAGAACTCGGTGCACGATTTTGCGCGATTTTGCGCGTTCCACCCTGTCCCATGGCCGCTCGACGAACCAGCCACCCCTCTCTCCCTCCACCCAACCCACCCCCCCCTCGTCTCTCCTCGCTCTTCCATCGTCGCGTTGATGTGAACTCAAGGGTGCAAATTCCCGCTCGTTCGAAATTCAGGACAGGAAATTAGACGGGCGTCTCCCTCCCATAGAAATACCCGCGAAGCGTGAGAGATACGAGGGTGGTGCGCCGCGCAACCCCCTCGCTCCGTATCGTGCTAACAGCTATCCTCTGCCTCGCGGCCCCCTCCGCCCCTCGCAGCCTCGTCTTCAATCCACCCGGCAACGCGTGCACCCTTTCAATGCCTCTGGATAAAGTCGACGTAATAAGAGCGCCGGTGGCTCGTCGCGATTCCGCGCACCCCCTGCTCTTTAGGGTGGCCGAGGAAATTTTTAAGGCGACCAGCGTAAGCTGATTTCCCGCGAGATAGTCGCCATCTTCCTACCTACCGTTCTGCGATGCTTGGGTAAATAGAGTGGCGCGGTGATAAGCTCGAGTCGAGGGTTGATTTATTGCGATAAGAAAATTAATGGGGTAGTCTTCTTTTAAGGTGTTCGGTGGCCAGTTTCGCGCAAAGTTGAGGCAAATGGTCTTTCTACCCCGCAAAGGAGAAGGACACAGGTGATTAATGTAAACGCGATCACCTACTTCGGTAATTCAAGAGCTTTGTGAAAGAAAAGGAAACTGGATCTTATTCTTTAAATAAATTTCTATAATTTGCATTGAAAATATTTTTATCCCTTCAACTCTGCTTCACCTCAAGACTACTTAGTATGTTGGATTAGTTCACTCTTGTAACTATTTGTACTCTACAGGGTTTTCCCGTTGATATTAATAATAATAATAATAACTATATCCAGAATACGAGTCGAGTGTCCAGCACACCCTTCGTCAAATCCAAAGCGTTCTCCACGCCGAAACGATACAACGGCGGAACAAATTCGACGTAAAATCTCAGCCGGTCTCGTGGATTTTTATTTACTCGTTGCCCGTCAGATTTTCACGCGGCAAGCTTTCCCCAAGGCTATCCCATTCGAAGCCCCGGTGACAAGTTTTGACAGGGCGGTCCGGTTCATCTGATCTCGGGATTAGGTCAAGACCTCGACAGGTTGTGCCTGGAGGATTCGCCTCCGTTGTGTTTGGTCTTTCGAAAGTCACTGTCACTTCGCCACCTCGCTTCCCTCGCCCCCGTTCCCTCGCTCCCGTTGTCCACCTCGCTCGACGACTAGTTTGCAAACCAGCAGGTAGACTCCAAGAGGCCTGTCTTAACTCCAGCTTGTGACGCGTTGTTTTACACGCGCTCGTTCCCTGCCCAACCCTCTAATCCAATTTGCAAAATCCAAGCACCGTTACTCTGTTTTCGGATGGAGATTCGGCGAGGCCGAAACACCGGGGGCGGGAAAGCAATGGGATTTCTGTGGGAATAACGGTACGGCCGATTAGAGTGCTCTCACTGGTTGGTTCTCGTTGAATTTCAGGCTTCGTTTCTTTCGACCGGAGTGTCGAGAATTTTACGGGAATATATTCTGAACAGGTGGAATGTTTGCGTGGAAGGATTCATCGCAGATTTAGCTGTACGCGTCTGTTGGAACATCGACGCTTAATGGAAGCATTTACGCCGCGCTCACAAGAGCAACGGGCGAGGGCACTCAAGGAAATTGAAAGGGGCGTGTTATTCCATCAAAGGCTCGTTTGGGAATCACAGCTGGCCGATCGAGGAACGGCTTCATTCGGGCGTTCGAGGGTTGTCATCGATCCCCGTTGATCTCTGACCCCCGCGTCGCGTGTTCCACGAAAATATTACTCGAATTTCAGGGAAACACGGGTCGGCAGCGACGATCCTCTGCTCCTAAATCCTTCCGCCTACCCTGTCAACATTCATTCCCCCGTAACACCCCGATTAAATTACCATCATTCAACTACTTTTCACCAGACAGCCGCAACGCGAATCCCGCGAATCGAATTTCATGAGCACGGTCTCGGGCTGGTGATTTTCTATTACCAGGCGCAATTAATAGCTCGGCGGGGTTCGTGCGAGGAACGGGTAATTGCCCGGGAGCACGTCAGCTCGCATGAAAGCGCGTAATAAAAATTATCCTAAGTAGTCGAGGGGCGAATTTAATCCGCCGCGGCGTTTCCGCGTGTATCGCGCTGCCCTCCGGCCAGCGGCCAATAAAAATGCAATTCATACAACGTGCAATTTCCTTCGCCGTGATACCCTGCTAGTACTGTCTCAGTACAGTCGCCGGCACAAGTAGCGGAAGACGTAGGAGGCTGACGGTGTCGCGCGACGGCGAAAACCGTGACTCAACGACCAGCTCGATCTAATTAACGACGATTATTTGGAACGTGTGTACAGGGTGGCGGTCCCTGTAATTTCGGAGCGTTACACTTTTAATCAGCGCTTCACGGGACACCGGCCAACCGTGACGCGCCGTGCACAATGGACGATGGACCGTGCACGCTGCCGACAAGGGTAGCCGCGCATTGTGCGTTGATTTAAGGATCCACGACCGTTGACAGTTTCCCATCTGCGACTCGGATGGGATTGACGCCGATTAAGGCGCCATTGATCCCGCTGTAAATGCCTGCAAATGGACGAACAACGAGTTTACAGTGAATTAGTCGTCTCGGGGTGTTTAACTTTTCCTTCGAGAGGGTGGAAGCTCTTCCGGCGATGCTTCAAGTGGACGGAGGATTCGAGGTGACTCAAATCAGAAAGTGGCGCACTCAGGATTTAAGTAATCTTGGGGTGAGTCGAGTTCAATAGATAAAAGTACCTTTTATGCAAATTCAATAAAATGCGAATCAGGTGATTATAAAAATTTATTTAAAGAATAAAATCCAGTGCTTTTGCAAAGCTCTCGAATTACTTCAGTCGTGGTTACATTGAACTCCTTTCTTTGGGGAGGTGACACTGGAGTAGATCACTTGGGTCTCCTTATTCTTAAGATCCTTCGATGATTTATGAATTAAATTTGATGGAATCGACGGTGTAGCGATCTGTATCGTCGATTTATTAATCCAGAAGTTGCAGAACTCTCGTCGCAAGACTGTAGCGTCAATAAAGTATTATTAACTCTCCCGTCACAACGTTACAACAGAGTTATCGCCTAACGCTTCGAAACAGCGATTCCGATGAGTCGAAAAGGGATTGGTGTCATATGGAAACATTCCTCCATCGAACGTGCACGGCCCGAGCAGCCGAGAGCCCCAATAAATCCGTATCCCTATCGTGGCAGCTGTAATTAAGAAAGAGTCTCGAACTTTGACCGCCGGTCAGCAGGCATCGTGCTGTCACGCATGAGCGCACGCGATACGCTCGTAATCGTCTCTATTTACCAACACTTTAAATTCGATACAATGAACGCATTCACGGACAGCTGACGCGTACGGGTGGGCGGGAAGCGGGGGGTCGGCGCGGAACGTGCGCAAGGATAACGGGGAAATGTATGCACGCCTGTTACACGCTATCAATCGTACGAATCCAATTTAATCGGGCTGCTAAGTGGAGTAATTGGATAATTTACATCGCGAGCCCGTATTCCGCGGAACGAGCTATCCGAACTTCCTCGAGCGTTCCATTAAGACCGACGTCCAACCATCAATGATCCCCATTTCTTCCTAAAAAAAAAACAGTCGAAACGATAGGTAATTATTCATGTATCTCGTAAAAAAATTCATCTCCTTCGATTTTAACCACGCTAAGCAAATATTCCGCAAGATACTCGCAAATTAATTTCGGATAAGTAATTCTGCATCAATGAAGCAGAAGGTTTGGGCGTTTCCTCGGTCCCCAAGCTTTTCCAACGGCGATAACAGGAAAAGATCGAGGAAACGGAGTGGTCGGAACCTGGCTTTCGCTCGGAATTCCGCTCGCAGGGAGTTAACAGCCGAGGAATATATTTCGGGTGCGTCGTAGACGGTCGAATTTCGTGTGAGAAGGCCGAAACGTCGCCAGGGCGTGGCGCGGGCCGCGTTTCCAAAGCCCGACGACCGGCGCGAATCTCTTTTTGTCTTCGAGGCATCCTTTCTTTCCCCAGAAGGACCACATTTTTTATCCTTCCGTCGCTCGAATTTTCGGCCCGACCGCGGTCCATGCGCGACCGCGCCCCCTCGCTCGCCCTAGGCCTGATTTTTGCCCTTACGGGGGCGAGTGATTTGCATGGAGTTGGACCAGAGGGCAATTAGTCATCGGTGTCATTGTTCCAAATCCGACACCGATATCCGCCGAGAGACGCGACTCGGGGCGCCACTTTTCTAATTAGAAAGGGAACGGAGAAGGAAGCGGGAGTGGGTGGAGGCTTTGTCGGCCTCGAGGGAAGAAATCGTTATGTATTTCCGTTTGGAACGGAACGTCTGGGGTTCGGAACCATTTGTTGGGGAATTTGTTGGATAAGAACGTGAGATTTTCAGCGGATAATACAAGGGAAATTTGAATCCTCTAGCTTGTTCAGGGTGTTAGGCATTACTCAAGTATATATCGGGTGTCATTGGAGTTGTAGAACTGTAGCTATTTGTTGAACGAGAAGACACGGTTTTGAACGGTGGGTGCGAGTTGAGGATGCTTTGGGTAATTTGATATTTAGAAGCTTGTTGTGCATTCCGCGCTGTGTATCTCGTTAATTGCAGGGAAGATAACTTACCCATTTTCTGGGCGTTCACATCGATTTCGAGGCCGGGAGGAAATCGTGTGATTTATGGCTCGTTTAATTATTAATTGAGCGATTACTTGATGGGGGCAGCGTAAACAGAACAAATTTCTCTGGAACGGGGCTGTTGATCTCTTGCTTCGCGACGATCTAATGCAAATATCTCTTTGGCACAGTGCTACTGAATGCTTCTAAATAACTAAATAAATCTCTGAAGGAACATACGCGGGTTTAAGGGGACAGCAGTTTTTAATTGAAACGACGGGGAAAAAGTGAGAGCTCGTGAATGAACGTTCGATAATTATAATCGTAAGAGCCGGCGAGCGACAAATGGAGTGAAGCCCCGCACGGAATTTCCACGTAACGAATGGAAGCGTAATCGTTGCTCGCGACAAGGGAGGCCGTGGCGAGATCACAAGAACGCTCGGTAAAAAGCGCTGCGCGGCGATAACTCCTCGATAACGCCTTGTAATTAGTCACTGCCAATTAACAGCTGCTCAAACGGAAAACAACTGGGCTCGTTAGCGATATTTCGGCCCGGCCGTCTTGCCGGAAACGCTCGAGCTTTTCCTGTCGCCAGAATTTTCCAGCGATCGTGGCCCGCTGCAATTATCTCCCGACGAAACCAGCCAGAATGACGTAAATCGACGAAAGAGGATGTTTGCGCAATCGTTTCGCGCGCAACTTGTGCAAATATATTTGACCCCGATCGAACGTCGGTGAAATATTCACGAATTAACGCGATTAGCGGGGAAAACAATCCGATGGAAATAAACATCGGTGGAAATGATGGAGAAGGAGCCGCGACGAACGTCGTATAAAAAACACCCCGGCCCGAATATATTGGAGCCAGAGGGAGGATAGACTCTAGGTTAGTGGTGAAGAACTATCGATAGTACTTACGATAGTTATCGATGGTTCTCACCATCGAAATTTGTAATAATTTAAATTAAATTTGGGATTCTGAATTTCAGCTGTTATTATTTTTTAATTGACTAACCTACGATTTTCAGTACCGATAATTATCGATAGTGAAAATAAGCCATCTATAGTTTTCGATAGTGAGAACCATCGATAACTATCGTAACTACCATCGATAGTTCTCCACCACTATTACTATTATTATTATCGACGGGAAGCTCTCTAGAATACAGAGAGATGAAAAAATAACAAAATAGTGGTGGAGAACTATCGATGGTACTTACGATACTTATCGATGGTTCTCACTATCGAAATTTGTAATAATATTACAAATTAAATTTGGGATTCTGAATTTCAGCTGTTATTATTTTTTAATTGACTAATATAATATCGATAGTGAAAATAAGCCATCTATAGTTTTCGATAGTGAGAACCATCGATAACTATAAGTACCATCGATAGTTCTCCACCACTACTCTAGGTGAAGTCGCCATCGCGAGTTCCAGAACGTTACACCGTCGCAGTCGAACGGTGACCAGTGTTTCCCACGTGTCGGTCCACGAAACTATTAAAAGGTGCAAGGAGAAGCCGGGGAAATGGTGTTTGAAGGCTTCGAGGCAGCAGAACGAGTAAGTGAAGGCGTTGCGCAAAAAAAAAAAAGAAGAAGGCGGAGTGGGAGATGAGTAAGTAGGGGACGAAGTAGAGGGGTCTTTTTCATCTTCCTCCATTTGTTTCACGCTTGTGTGTCAGGGAGTCGCCGTCTATAATTAGGCCGGAGATAAGGCCCACCGCCGTCTATCCGCAACAAAACAAGTTTTTGCAAATCATTAACGTATAATTTTAATTGCCCGCTTTGACGAGGCTGGAATTAATTACGGTGACCGGGAGCACGAAATGAATTTCACCGCGCTCGCGCGTCATCCTGCTCCGCGGCGTAGCGTGTGTTCACCGACGCGTCGCGCTTTGGTTTTAGGGCCCCGAGGTTGCAGGTGTGCGCGGACGAACGTGTGCACGTCGCGGTTAGTCGATGCACGTTTACGACCGCCTCCGTTCCTTCCAACATCTCGTTTCCCAGTCAGTTATCTTGTTTTCAACTAATTGTACGTGGCATAGTTCAGATCGCGATAACGCCGCGAGCCGTTCTTTCGTTTTCAGACGGATAAGGGGATTTTAATGCGATTCGCGCGCTCCACGCTGGATTCCTTTCCTCGCGAGCTCGAGCGCAACCACCGTGCAGCGAAATCTCTATCAATTTTTTTAACGCTCATGCTCTTCCGAATGTACCCCGCGCGGTTTTAATTTAAAACTTGCAATTTAAGCCATTGGCTCAGCGCGATTCGAGGTTCAAAGTAGATATTAATTATTGTTCTGTGGAAAATCTTATAAGAGACCGAGTTGTGCTCGAGTTCCGTAAGATCGTAGCTCCTGTTACAGCTTTCTGAATAATTAATCCTCGACTGTATTATTTTTCTGGTCGAGCTCACTTCGAGCAACGTTATTCCTGTGTTGCAAGTAAAATTCCGCATACCACGCGGCACCGCGTAGTAAACACGATATCGACCCTGCTTAGATTCCTACGCAGAACGTTTCAATAACTTGTCGCGATAAAGTCGATTACCATTCAGCTCTCGACACGACCTTCCCCGAAACTTTCCTGCGCGGTATTACGTTACGCGTAGAGGCGCAGCGTGGAAAAACATCGTGTTAGGGGAAAACAATTCTTATTATACCGATCGACGTTTCCTCTGGCAATTTCCTCCGGCAACTCTCTTTGAATTCTCCAACAGAGTTTTTCCACCAGCCTTTTTCCCTGCTCCAGCGCGAGGCGCTCGCTTTGGCCCGGGTTTCCGTGAAAATCGTTCATCAAGTCAGACAAGAGAAGAACAGTGTCCAAGATCTTCATGGTCCAGGTCAATTCCGCGCGGTCACTTCTGAGGCTCCACCGGGAGTCCCTGCCCTCGACATGTCGAACATTCGCAGATGACGATCTAACGAACGGAAACAGGCTCGGTGGATCCTCGTGGGCCCTGTCTGCTCCGACCGAGAAAACGACCGCCAAAAACGATCCTCGAAGAGATCCCACCGCTAATTATAGGTTCGCCGGTTCCTCCACGATTGTTTGAACGTGTCAGCCCCTTGTTTGCGGGTTGTTAAAGGCCTCCCTTCCCTCTCCCCCGCGGTTTCCCCGTAACCGTAAATTTCCTACACATTTTCCACGTTCTCGGCCGTCGTTCTTCCCCTATTCTGCTTCCACGTTATTAGCGAGACTCTTAATTGCACAGCTCGCCTAACTCCTCCAGCCATCCCGATCCGAGGCCCTTAAAATAACCGTTCTGCATCGTGAAATGTGCGATGACCAGCTAATAACCCCGCGGTCGTCTTAAAGCACGGACAGCTGAGGCCGTCATTTCGGTGTGTCGCGGCCTGACTTGGATTACGTGTTGCATTAATCAGTGACAAGTCGGCTCTCCTCAGAGATATATGGGGCGAATAATTTCTCGGGCCTGGAATCCTTGGAAGAAACCCGTCGTTTCACGCTCAGCGGCTGGATATCCCTGACAGTCGGTCAACCATCAGCGATGCTGGGACCGGTAATAAGCTCGCCGGGGTAATCACGATACCGTGTCATTTATAACTGCCTACTAATTTGTAGTGTAAACGACGTACACGTGTGCAGGTCGATAATCGTGGCCCGCCGGGTAGCTAAGGGCGCGTGCGTATTTACCTGCTGGCCCTTCCTGAGCAGCTTAATCGCCCTCAGGGCCGCATTCAACGGATCACGCGAGTCCCCGACAAATGTCCCTCTCATTTCTCGGCCTTTCAAACACTATAACCCTCTTGAATAGCTTTCTTAATAACTGAAATCTTCAACAACCTTGGAAGCCTGAATCTGAGATCTTACTCGACTTTGGGCTGCCACTCGTCGACCTCAGATAGCAAAAACCCAGGTGGCTTCAGTTTGTTTCATCTCCTTTTCGATAAGAAGCTTAACCACAGAGTTTTTTGTCTCAGAATCCTCGGTGTTTTAATGAAAGTTTTATTAGAATACAGGGAACGCACGTCCCTGGGCCGTGTTAGTCGCAGACCCATTAGTAGGGCCCGTTCGGAAAGGAGCTTTTGCTTCGCCCGCGTCGCGTCGTTTCGAAAGCGAGGCATCCGAGGCGGCGAATGGAGGCAGCCCCGAGGGGGCGAGCAGTCAGGCACCGCGCGAGTCGGATTTATGAATTGCCCAAATAATTTATTAAGCGTAATTTTCAATGGGGCCCAAATTGAATCTGATTTAAGTACAATGCCGCATTGTGGCGCGGCAGGCTGGCCGGGCGCAAGCAGAATGCGAGCCTTGATTCGAGAACGCGCGGACTTAAGAGAAGGTGCTAACTAGTCTCTGAACGGGCCCCGGCTATCTTGCCTCGGTCCCCCCGGGCTCCCCCTTTACTCCATCTCTCTTCGATTTTTATCACCGTCCCATCTTCCCTCCCTGTCGGCCACTCGGACCCACGGCCGCCTCCCCCGCGCGTTTCTCTTCTTTGCTGGGCCTCACGCCACGACACGGCCACACGTCCCCGAAGGATTTCGATTTTCCTGACCAACGTCGGCGCGAACGTGCCCGAAGAATGCCCTTTGATTGGGCCCCGAATGCGGCTATCAATGGCTAATGAGCCCACGACCTTGATACACGACCGCCCCGGGCCCCGTGAATAGAGAAATTAATTTCCAAGGTTCATCGACACCTATACCCGTTCCACGACTTAACGTCCACCTCGGGTAATTGCTTCTTTAACCCATCCTTTTCGACGAAAACTCCATTTGTTTTCGCTCTCGCGTAATCCTCGTTTCGTTTGGCACTTTTAATGGGCCTTTTTTTTAAATAACGTAGAAATCTTTGGCTTCGCGATCCCTGAAGCTGTACTCATTTTTCGTAAGCGATGACATCAGCGGGATACAACGCCGAGAAGAATCACTTCTGATTGGGACACGGCTTTAAGCAGCCGTGCTAATGATCCTGGGTGGATAACCAGTTAATTGGATCCGTCACATCGATCCACCTGGGGAATCGGTGTGTTTTGGTTGTGCAACCGATACAATAATGCGAATTACCGCACGATGCACCTTCTTTCAATTAGATCCGATTGCTCGTGTAACCTGCTGTTTAAAAACTGTAAGTACTTGGGTGACATAACTTATACTTTCAAAATAGGTAATGGGCTAGGGGCGAGAATGCTTCCTTTACAAGTTTAACGCTTTAATTTCCCCTGAAAATACCGCGAAATATGAAACTCACCGATTTATGCCACGCAGATCCCACTGTCATCTCCAAACAAAGTTTGTCGTGGTTTGACACGGACAGTGGTGCGGGAACGATGATTTCCTCGTGCAAATGACGCGATGGTAACGCGCAGCGACCCGCGATGCACCGCTAAGTGGTGCAGATCGGGCCCCACGTATCGCAGGGGACCACCCATCGGCCGTGAATTGTCGACAGTTCCAAGAAATTGCCGAGCAATCGCGCGGCACCGTCTTCACCTGAACGGACTCCTCGTTGGGACGCCTGTCGTCGCGACGACGCGCTCACCTTGCCCCCGTCGCAATTATTCGCCTGGAATTTATCGATTTCGCTCGGATCTCAGCGGGAAATTTCAATTACCCCGCGTAAAACGGCACCTCTCGTTAAATTAATTTGAATGGCACCTACCGGGAAGATGTTCGATCAACGAAGAGCTTTGGAAGCTTCCATGGTCGGCGGTCTCGTGGACTATCCAAACTTCCGGGATCATTTCGAAGCTGTTCTCGACGTCTCGCCGTAACGAACTTAGTCAACTGACCAATTAAAACAGAATTCTCATCCGTCTGTATCAAGAGCGTATAAGGATAACGCAACCGTGCTTGGAACAACATAGCCCAGACCTTTGATGCTGCTGACAAGTACGCCATATAGATAATTCATTTCTCAATCGCTCGTTTTTCTTCCCCCCCTGCATACTTCCTCCCCTTGCCGTACTAGTCATTGAGAAACGAAGAAAATGGAGCTGCGAACGAAGCGAGCTGGTACTCCTCCGTTTCCATTATCTATTGACAGCATCAATGGTATCGTTGAATCAGCACGGGAATCGCTGCGAACCGGCTGCCTCCTCGAAATAATTTCGCTTAATGATCGCAGGTGTGTAAAATAGAGAGCGATTAAACACGATTTCTCGGCGCTCGGTGTTACGGCGTGGGGCACAATGGGGCGGGAACGCGGCCCGTGTTGAAGTAATCGAGAAACGGTAATTTCAAGTGAGCCGGGCCCGCGGGCCCTATTGTCCACCGACCATCCTTCAAACTAGAATTCAATTGCGTCACGCCGCGTTATCTCGAGAGAGGTACCAATCAAACGCCTCAGAGAGTTCCCGGTGGTCTTGTGTGTGGCCCTCGAGCCACGCGGTTCCCCCAACGAGAAAATGACCACAACGAGAGGCACAGCGAGCGAGAAGAGGAACAGAGAGAGAGAGAGAGAGAGAGAGAGAAAAAAGTGTTTGTACGTTGAGAGACACATTTATGGCCCAATCAACAGTGTATTCAAACATAGTCACACCTTCTTGCCAGGGGACGGTGTACAGCCACGGCGAAAAGCATCCTGCCGATGTAGCTACCAAGGGATCCGCTCCGTGAGCCTCGCGAGAGCTATCGTCCGCAGGATCGACTCACCTTTGATCGCGAGTGGCTGACAGGAATACAAAAATTAATAGAATTAATTAATCTCAAAGATAAGCGCGGACTTACGCTTTGCACCGACTATCTAAAATTTCAGGCACAGATAATCGTAAAACAGAATGACCTTGTGGACCAGTGGTGGAGAACTATCGATGGTACTTACGATAGTTATCGATGCTTCTCAGTATCGAAATTTACAAATTAAATTTGGGATTCTGCATTTCAGTTGTTACTATTTTTGAATTGACTAACCTACGATTTTCAATACCCATAATTATCCATAGTGAAAATAAGCCATCTATAGTTTTCGATAGTGAGAACCATCGATAACTATCGTAACTACCATCGATAGTTCTCCAGCACTATAATATTACAAATTAAATTTGGGATTCTGAATTTCAGCTGTTACTATTTTTGAATTGACTAACCTACGATTTTCAATACCGATAATTATCGATAGTGAAAATAAGCCATCTATAGTTTTCGATAGTGAGAACCATCGATAACTATCGTAAGTACCATCGATAGTTCTCCACCACTATTCCCAGCACCTCAAGCATCCACTCTGATAGACATACCTAATAACGATTTCGAAATGTTAGTTTCTAAGCCTCCGAGCGACGAGACAAGTAGTACCCACGCACTACTACGCGTAAAGCAGTGTGAGATCCTGGAAAGAATTTCGACCGACCTCGACGGTCAAAGAACTCCCGAAGGATCGATCATCAGAGAGCCGTTTTTCGTGGCAGCTGTACCCGACTCCTTTGACTCTCGAGATCAATGGAGCGCCGTGAATGCGATACGTATTTTTCTGCCCACGTACGCGCATCCTTCGAATTTCTCTCGCTCAGGCGCCTCTCGAAACACTCCCTCGCGCCTTTCGATTCGAGAACGACGACGGAATCAATTGCATCGAATGCTAGCGATATCCCCAAGCGTCCGCTCTAAATCACCGGTGAAAATGGAAAATTACACGGGAGCAAATAATCCTAATAACGCTGCGCAGAGGTTCCAACTAACCCGCCTAGGGTGAGGTACGATCGCGTAGAAAGATCACGGTCACCCTTCCCCCGCGAGCACGCGGCCGGGTTGGAAATTATACGACACTAAATCAACCGGAAGCCGGGAATCGTCGTCCCGGCTTGTTAATCCTAATCTGCATTTTTATCCTCGAGGAGCCACCCATATCGCTGGAAACGGGTGGCGGGGGGGGGGGGGGGAGAGGAGGGGGGCCGGTGACGGTTTTCGTGGCGACGCGTCGCTCGTATTTTCAAAGCACTTTAGAACCATTTAGCTGAATGCGTAGTCGGAGTTTATGGGGGTCCTCTGGTGGCGTAGGGCTCGCTGTTCGGCCACCTCTCACAAAGAGGGGCCACGGGGCCAGGTGTCGGATCGTCCGCCACCATTACCGAACAGTATATCACTCTTCTCCGAGGGGGGACCATAGCCACAATATTGGCTCCCATTCGAGTGCCGGCTCGAGCATCGTGCACGCACTGCCAGCGTGCGGCACCCTTAATTTTCATCATTAACCTGTTGAACAAGCCTGTGCCCTTGATTGGGCGCGTGGGGAGCATTGGGGGCAGCTGTGCTGAATGGCGACGGTGGTTTAAGGAGGGGTCATTTTCATTTAAATTTCTGGTAATGGGACACCGCGGGATCAGATTGAAATTTTCTGTGGAGGGAGAAGTGCTTGTCGAAGTGGTGTTACAACCTCGGACATTGGACCCTCAAATCCCCATAGAATGTACGGATCACTCGTTTCCTCGGGGACTAACCCTATTTTTATGGGGATAAATTAGCTGGTACCAGCCGAAGACTTCGGTGAGTCGACCAATAGCGAGGGGAGGAGTCCACGGAAAGGGAAATTAATGCGTATCCAGCCACGGTTCGAGATTCCTCGAGGATGTTTTTCGAGATTTCGATCCGCCGTGCCCTTTACGCGCGGTCCATCAAACCGCTCGTTAGCTGACAAACGCCGCGTTAATACGAACGACGGAAGAGGGGTCCCCGTTGATTTCGAGCCACTCGGCTGGAAGAATACTGGTATTTAAGGGTGTTTTATTAAAACGTTGATCCTCGATCGTTGGGACCACCTTGCATATACTTTCGCCTGACAACTGTCCATCCATAACGTTTCAAATACGAGATGATTCCCTTGGAAGAATTTGGTTGGTGCTCAGAATCCTTGCTCCCGAAGAGCAATGCGGGGTGATTGAAAGCGAGAAATTTTTAAGATACACGGTCGTCTAGCCTCTCCCCTCCTCCGTCGATCATAAGAGCCTTTACAAACCTGTGCCACGAGGAAACCAATAGGAATCGGAATACTCGACGAGAGAATTTGATTTTCCAGCGGAATTGATAGTCCGTGGAGAATGGAAGGTTCGGAGGGAAGCGACTGGGCCCCATTACGGTAATGCGTCCTGGATCCATTTCAGGCTTCATGATTTTATGGATCCTTCCTGGAAAAGTGGAGGGGGGTCCCGAACTCCCGACGAGGAAGTACCGAGCACCTGCTCGGGCTGCGGGTTTGGGTTGTCGGACTCAATTTCACTCTTTTCAAGGGGTCGACAATCGAAGCCACTCGAGAACGGAAAGCGACACCAGCGGTCGCATCCTCTCGAGCTTTACAAGGATTTAAACAACTTGGAATGGTCCACGGTTCCGCCGGGGACACAATGGCACAGCGTCGGATCTTTTACAACTGGATCCTTTACGGCGACGCGAATCCGCCATTCACGGGGACAAGCCGTTTCTATTGGATAGGTCCTCGAGACAAGAACGTTTGCGCCCCTCAAAGACCACACGCCTGGATTCATTAAAACGCTGGAAACGATAGCTTCCCTTTCGTTCGCTCAAGGAATTCCGGAACTTTGGATCGTTTTCTAGGCGCATTTTCTTTGGAGTACTTCTATGGAGTAACTTTGCAGTTCATTTTCAAGCGTCGTATCAGTTCTAAGTGAAACTCACGTGTTTTCAAATCTGTACTGTATTCTGGAGTAATTTCTAAGAATTTTCCTCCCATTTTTTATCAGATATATCTTCACTTAAAGGAGGAGCCTGGTGTAGCGGGGCGAAGAAACCGATTTTTTTTATTGTTGCATAAATCAATAGTTGAACATCACGATAGTATGTTTCCTAAGCTGCAAAACGAAATTCGAAAATTCAAGGCGGATATAGCCGGTTTTGCTACGGAGCACCACGTTAGCAGAAAACTTGAAATGTGTTTTTCTCGAAACGACAGTTTTATAATTTGCGGGCAATGGAACTTCAAAAATATTCAACCAATCAACTTGACCTTGTGCATGGATATTTGTGAACATTTTCTTCAAAGAGCTTAGCTATTGGCACAACTTTTTTTTACACATTTAAAGCAAAATTTCGTTGGAAGAAGTGAATTTATTTTTCAAGAGGCCGCCATTTGTTCAATTTTGCATCTTTTACGTTATGAATTTATACGATTTGTGCGTGCACTCATAAACTAAACGAAAATTGTTCGATTTTTGGTTTTAAATGAATACAGTAGACGCTACGTTGCCCGCAGTGGAACAATTCCGTCGCCAACGGACTGAGCATAAGCCAGTATAACTCTGTTATTTTCCGCTCTTTTTTAATAAAATTTTTTTTTCATCCACCTTAATCTGATAATACAATATCCTGAAAGTTTCAGAAAGATCCATAGAATACTTTCTTTAAAAAAAATTCCCGAAAAATGCCCTTAACATCTAGAGTAACTACGAAAGCATCTAGATACACAGGAAGCTTGGAGCGTGCACGATTCTTTTGGTCAGAACAGCGAAGGGAAGTGGAACGTGCACGAGGTGCAGAAGCCGACCGGGCACGTCCTCGACTTGGGCATTTCTCGCCCAGGTGAATGGCGTTACGGAGGAAAATGGTCTGTGCGAGGGCCTCACGCCCTCGACAATACGGCAATCTCGGCCGAACTCGGCAGAAAGAGGAGAAGAAGAAGGGCAGATAAAGGTAAGCCCCGAGGGTCGATTCGTTCTGCGCCCATTGTCGACCACTTGAAGGATCAGTTTTTGAGCGAAACGCTAGAAAATGGCCCCCCTCTCCCCGTTCTTTTTCGCGGCTCGGCGTGCCTCGCATAATTGCGATTTAAGAGGCCCCCGAACAGCTGCGACCGACCGACAATGCCGCAGCCACTCGAGACGGACAATCGAACAATTTGGACCCCGCTGTCGTGGTAACGCAGTAAAAGTCAAAAGTCCAGAGATTTTCCGGTGAACAGTCCACTGCAGTCTCCGATGCGCCGTGGCCTGCAGAACGGACACGGGTCGCCCTTTCGAGTATCTAGTGTCTGTTTAATTGCTCCTGGAGGCTGGAGGAAAAGTCCTCTGTCCCCGGAAGGTGATACGTACAATAGCGTAACGAGTGCCTTAATTCTGGACTGGCAATTGTGCGCGAGTGGCGGAGGACAGCAAAGCAACCAGGGTGTGTTCGAGCACTCGAGTTTTTATTCTAGTTAGGGCGAAAGTACTTGAGATTAGTGGCGGAGAACTATCGATGGCTTATTTTCACTATCGATAATTATCGGTATTGAAAATCGTAGGTTAGTCAATAAAAAAATAATAACAGCTCAAATTCAGAATCTCAAATTTAATTTGTAATATTATATGTAGTGGTGGAGAACTATCGATGGTACTTACGATAGTTATCGATGGTTCTCACTATCGAAAACTATAGATGGCTTATTTTCACTATCGATAATTATCGGTATTGAAAATCGTAAGTTAGTCAATTGAAAAATAATAACAGCTGAAATTCAGAATCCCAAATTTAATTTGTAATATTATAGTGGCGGAGAACTATCGATGGTACTTACGATAGTTATCGATGGTTCTCACTATCGAAATTTCTAATAATATTACAAATTATTCCTATTCCTAATTCCTATTATTCTATTATTCTGTTGTATTTTATCCTATTCTTTTTGCTTGTACTCTATCTTGGCACTATTTCATTTTGATTTGATGTGTTCTGTTTTCGTTTCTACATTTATACACTATTTCTCTACTGATCTTTTCTATTCTATGCACCAAAGGGTTTTCCCGTATATATATAAATAAATAAATTAAATTTGAGATTCTGAATTTCAGCTGTTATTACTTTTTTATTGACTAACCTACGATTTTCAATACCGATAATTATCCATAGTGAAAATAAGCCATCTATAGTTTTCAATAGTGAGAACCATCGATAACTATCGCAAGTACCATCGATAGTTCTCCACCACTACTTGAGATCTGCCCCCAAACACAGAGGGCACCTCGGTTAACGTCCAATCGCGCAGAAGATCCAGTGTCTATTACACAATTGCCACGATCAATCTCCATCATTGGCGTGGAAGCGAGCCTCGGTATTCCGCGTTTAGCATTCACGGTCAATCCAGCCGCTTATTTCGACGAGTCGGGAGGCGCGAGCCGTCAGACGCTTACGACCCACCTAGTCAATTAAGAAGACAGCCGATCTATTAGGGGATACCCGTCTCCCTCGCTTTCTCTCTTTCTACCGGCCAGCCGCGTTGCTTTCTTTTCCCCGCTTTTCTGCCGCCTGTCCCGCGATGAAATAAGAGAAGCAGAGGGCAACGGTTGTTCGCTAGAAAATTGGGCGACGAGAGGGGGAGGATCGCGACGGAAGAGCGGACGGGAGTTAATTGAAGGGAAAAGGAACTGTCGACGTTCTCGTCGTTGTTGCATTAGCGACGATTCTGTGGCGAGGACTCGAGACGTCGATGTTAAATACGAGCAACGACAACTCGCCTTGCCGAGGAAACGGACGATCGGATCGATAGCCATTCGGCGATATTAACTCCCAGTTCTAAACCGCCCAGCCACCGACAACTCGATCGCTGCCCTCTCTAATCAACAGCCCTCGATAATTCCCTCTATCCTTGCTCGCTCACTTACCACCGACGACACAAAGCGGAGTGAGCCGTTCACCGCTGACAGTTCACCAGTCGCTGTCCCGTCGACCCGTTCCTCCGCTTCGAGAGGTGTAACTCATCGCGTGCTTACGAGCCGTCTAGTCAATTAAGAAGACAGCCAGCCTATTAGAGAATACCATACCCTCTTCCCCTATCATCTCTCCCCACCTCCATTCTATTTCCGTTTCTTTCCTCCCCCGAAATCCTCTTTGGAATCAATCCCTTCGATAGCCGCGAAACGGCGCCGCCGACGTGGAGGAAAGCCAGAGGCCCTTCGCCATGGAAAAAAAAACGAAGGGAGAAAGTGGGAAAGGGGAAGCAGGAAGAAGACGAACGACGTTTACACGTGAAAACAGGGCCGCGCAACAGCAAACACGAGGCCGCAGAACAGCAAAGCGTCGAGATCGAGCGGTCCTCGTCGACTCGAGCCGCTCATCCAGCGAGATGACGTACGGTGGTGGGCTTCTATTTTCGTTGGCGTGTCTCGGAGGGGAAGGCGACATGTGCTCGATATTTAGACACCGAACCGCCTTCCCTCGGAGCCCCTTGTTCCGCGCGCGACAACCGCAACTCTCTCCTCTCTCTCGAGCTTCTTCGCTCTTCCTCCTGTTCCGCTTCCTCGTCCGCCCTTTCCAGACGCCAACCCCTCCACCCAACGGGGTATTTAGTTCCACGCCGTTATAAATTACGTATCATTCGCTCTCGAAACTGACACCGCGGCACGCGCTCACGGAATGCGAATACCGGCTCTGCCTCCCTCGTTATCCTTTTTCTCGTTCCCCTCGCGGGCGCGAGCTCGTCGCCTCCTTCCCCCGCCCTCGCTGGCACCGGCCACTTAACTCCCCTGTTGCGTGATTTAAGCTTTTTCCAGTGAACCGGCCTTCTTACGCTGCCCCGCAATTTGGGTTAGTTAGTGGCGCGCACGTGGACGCTTCCTTTTTCTTCGCCCTCGTCTTCCTGTCTCCTCTCGCCGGGACTTAATCTCGACGGGTGTCCGCGTTAATTCAAAAGAATCTGGGTTAAGAATCGTTGTTTTCCTCGGGTAACACGGCTACTGTGAGTGCTACCAGAAAATGTTTGTTGTCAACGCGTTGTTTAATACAGGCTTAATCAACCGTACTTGTAGAGTGAGAAAGCTTCTCTTCGCAGGACAACTCTCCCCAAAAACGGAGCCAGGGCTACCTAATTCTAAACACGTGTTCGAGCGCCGTTTCCAAGAAGCGTTCCCCGTCGACGTCGCGGCCCAGGTTTACGATCCTCGCGAATCGTCGACGGAGCCGCGCGGCGAATCATCTGCGCCCGCGTTGCACGTCATCGAACCAGAGACAAAGAGGAACAGTTTGCCGTTCCCTTTGCCCTTCGAGGGTCCGAAATAGTGTCGCCTACGTTACTCTTCTAAGTTAGGTACCGAATTATTCTGAGATTTCTCGATGCAGGACACACCCCTTCAACCAAATACCTACCCTTCTCCCTCGACGTTAAAAAATCCTGCTCGAAACACAGCGAGAGCCGGGAAGCTCGCGTAAGAAGCCACAAACGGGCCGGAAATAAAAGCGCGAGGAACGGTGGCACGACGACGAGTAAAAGGAGGAACGGAGGAGCAGCGAGGGCGGAGTGCGCCAGACGAGATATCAATTCTCTTTACGCGGCAAAACGGTGGCAGCTCCACTAATAGACCGAAAGATTCTCATCTGTTTAACCCGCGTACTCGCGGTGGACGCGTTTCGCGCGGAGGCCAAAGAAGAAGACGAAGGGGCAGCGCGGGCCTGCCACGCGGTTCGTGCAACGGGAAAGACAAAGGGCGGGCGACAGGGCGGTGGACGAAGGACGGAGGAAGGGAGGAAAAAAAGAAAAATATATCGTCTCGTTGCCGAGATGCCAGAAGCGAGACGCATACCTCTTAATTGGAACGCTTTGCTCGGCCTAAGCGATTTGGCCGGATTTCGAAGGAAATGGGCGTTTAAGTGCGCCCGGGGACCATTTACAACGACCGACATTAGCGTGGTCGGCTCCTGCCTGGCTCTCGGTCACCGTGCCTGCGTCGTGGCGTGGACCATTTTTGCATACAGTCGTCCCTCCACTCGTCCCCCGGTCCATTTCCAACGACCTAATTGAGGCTCGTTTATGGAGAAGGAATCTCACCCGGGAAATTCGGCTGCCTCGTTCTCGGCCGTCGTGCATAAAACCACGGGGCTCGTTCGAACGGTCCGCGGCGAGATGCTCCTCGAGCGTGAAGCTCGCGCGCGCATTTCCCGAAATAAACGAATCGACGGGGCTCGATGGCGCGCTCACAAATCCCGTGAGTCGAAAATATTAAGAATTCCACGCTTACAATGTCGAGTTAATGGAAGCTCAGAGACGACGCTTGGATCGAGGGTGAAGTGGAGGATGGGAGAAAGGGGGAGCTGGCGTAAAAAAGGCGGGAGAGGTCTTTTAACAACCAGACTCATTAGGAGCATGCTGCTCGCTTTTTACACCGAGACATTTGTAAGCAATACAGACTTCAAAAAACAAACTCTCCTGTCGCAGCCACCGCTGCCTGCGCCGGACACCTCGGTTTGCTCTCTTTTCGCCATTCGCCATTCGTCCCCTCTCTTCCCTCTGCCTTTCCTCCTTCGCGGACGTTTAAGGGTGTCTGGGAGAATTTAAATTGCGAAACGGCCGGCTGCTCGCGAGAAACCCTCCACCTTCTCTCTCTCTCTTTGTTATTCTCTTTCTATCTCTCTGCTTCTTTCATCGAGCTCCTGAGCGGTGAGTCCTTTTCTTCGTAATATCCTTGACGACGATGAAATTCATTCACGTCAGTTGCGTCGGATGTCTTCAGTGTGGATTGAATCTAATCCAATCGACAGCTTGTAGTCTTCTAAATATTTACGCGCGCCGGCCTCGGGGCCCTTTAACTTGGAGTTATTCAAGAACCATCAGACCCAACAGCTTCGCGCGTTTCATTGATTAAGACGTACCCATTCTTCGATTACCCCGCAGGGGAGCAAGAACGGCATCAGAGCGTCAGCGTTGCGATTCATTATTGCCTTTCCGCTCGAGAGCCACAGTTGTCCCCGCGATTCCACGCCGCCTGCTCGCGCTTATATCGGGATATCGACGATTACATCATTATCGCGAGGCATTTTATTGACCCGCGGGGCCCGGCCAGTCATCCCCGTCGCGGTTCAGCCGCTGTAAAGTCGTCGGGCTTATTACCATAATCGAGATAAACGGTAGATAAACTGGTGTCATCGCCGTAATTCCTTTGATAAACCGCGGGGGGATCGCTGGCCTGCCGGGCGTTTTAATGAATTTTTACGGGAAAGATAAACGCCACTGAATTAATAATGCTATCACCGTAAAGTCCCGTAATAGCTGTTATAAATTTCATTTCAAAACTTCTTCTTCCACCGAGGTGAGATTTGGCCTTCTGGCAAAGGCCGCTTCGTCGGACCCGCGGCAAATCCGCGATTATCCTCGAAAAGACTCGCGAGGATCTGACAAATTGATCGACGCTGCGCCGCGGAGCGAATCTACCTGCGAGTTTTCGGAAACCTCGACGCTTTGGCCGAAGAATTAAGAGGACACAGGGTCCGTTAGCTTTTGGAAATGGAATCCGAGAGCCCGTCGTTAAATTAAATTTGGACAGAAAAGCTGTAGGCAGAGGGGAGAGCGCAGACGTCCGAGTCGGCCGGACTATAATTAACAGCGAAATAACGAGGGAGTTGTCGAACGCGAGTGTAATCATTACGAACGCCCGCGAAACACCCGAGAACATGTGTTCCTCCTCGGCCAACACTTCCTGTCGTTAAACGTCTGCGCAACTACTTGCGTTTACGCGTGGCAGCCTCTTCGGCGTGTGTTTGTAACCACGCGCGGGAAGACTGCGAATTGGCGACGACGAACGGATCTGTTTCTGCCCGCCGATCTCTGGTAATGAAACCAAGAATCGGGAGAGAAGATTACGCTTCTGGTTCTCAACTAGTGGTGGGGAACTATCGATGGTACTTACGATAGTTATCGATGGTTCTCACTATCGAAATTTGTAATATAGATGGCTTATTTTCACTATCGATAATTATCGATATTGAAAATCGTAGATTAGTCAATTCAAAAATAATAACAGCTGAAATTCAGAATCCCAAATTTAATTTGTAATATTATTACAAATTTCGATAGTGAGAACCATCGATAACTATCGTAACTACCATCGATAGTTCTCCACCACTATAATATTACAAATAAAATTTGGGATTCTGAATTTCAGCTGTTATTATTTTTTAATTGACTAACCTACGATTTTCAATACCGATAATTATCGATAGTGAAACTAAGCCATCTATATTTCTCACTATTGAAATTTGTAATAATATTACAAATTAAATTTGGGATTCTGAATTTCAGTTGTTATTATTTTTTAATTGACTAACCTACAATTTTCAATACCGATAATTATCGATAGTGAAAATAATTCATCTATAGTTCTTACTATCGAAGTTTGTAATGATATTACAAATTAAATTTGGGATTCTGAATTTCAGCTGTTATTATTTTTGAATTGACTAACCTACGATTTTCAATACCGTTAATTATCGATAGTGAAAATAAGCCATCTATAGTTTTCGATAGTGAGAACCATCGATAACTATCGTAACTACCATCGATAGTTCTCCAGCACTATAATATTACAAATTAAATTTGGGATTCTGAATTTCAGCTGTTATTATTTTTGAATTGACTAACCTACAATTTTCAATACCGATAATTATCGATAGTGAAAATAAGCCATCTATAGTTTTCGATAGTGAGAACCATCGTTAACTATCGATAGTTCTCCACCACTATTCTCAACTCGATTCTCATTTCCTCGAAGAATTCGCGGAGTTGCCTTGTAACTTTCCACAGATCGTGAATTCTGAAATCGAGGAACATTCCCATGTTTGCTCTCGATTGCTTCCAATCGAGTGCCCTCCCCCGACGCCAAGCATCAAAATAATATTACTCTTTGCAACACAGTCAATGCCAAACTTCCAGCTCGTTAATCGCCGTCCGCTGTGCATACAGCGTTATCCAATGTTTGTCATTAAAATTATTCACGGCTGCCTATTAAGATGTATCAGAGGCAAGCGACGTTATCAGTGATATCGGCCGGTGTAATTTTTCACGGGCCGAAAACAGATGATGCTAGCTTGACACTTCTAATTAGCGAGCATTCTCGCAGGCCTGTTCGCGCTGGCTGCCAATGATCGCAGTCCGGCCGGCGCTCGCAGCCTTTCTCCTTGCAAATCAGGGTGGAATAGCTCGTCGCGTCCTTCTGCCGGTAGAAAAAGATTCAAAACGAGTCTTTAAAAGACGCCCGGCGACCATTCATCTCTGAAACGTCCGAAGCTAAACATAGGCTTTGAGACGAGCCGAGGGACGCGTTTTTACGAGCTCCGTGCCATCTTCCACCGATAACAGAACAACGGGCATTCTTTCGAGTCCACGGAATAATGGCGATCTATCCTGCGTGTGCATCTTGCTTCCACCTTAGCTGCAACCTGCATCAACGAAGTCTCCGTTCGCAGACTCGTAATACCTACCTTGAACAGCGATCGAAGAAGTTTAAGACGACTGCGTCGTCCGTAAGAATTTCCTAAAGTGTCGTGGAATGCCGCGAGGGATGATCCGTGGAAATGGGGAAAAACTCGCAGAGAAGAGTAATATGGTTAAGCAGAAGTGTCCGCGAGTTCGTTCCGCGAAACGATTTCTGCGAGGTTTCCTGGAGCCCGCGGAATAATCGCGATCGGCTGGTGCCGCGCGAAACTAACGAAGAAAAGGAATAACCGAGAGAGCTAATGAAGTGGGCCCGGGACAAAAAGAATTCGACGCGCGGGGACGAGCATGCGGCTGCTCGAGTTGCCGGCGTAACGAGGAAATTAGCGCTAATGCGACACGGTCTAGCTCGGGCTCGCGCTTTTTATTCGCGTCCCGGAGAAACGCTAACAAGCCCCGGCCGCGTTTTGCTAAATCACCGGGATGAAGTTTCCCCGCGGCGCTTTCCTTTTCTCTCGCAATTAACACTTCATTACCACTTCTCGTTTTCCGCGAAATCTGTTTGGAAAAACCTGCACCGCGCTTCGGCTCACCTCGATGGGGAAAAAACTTGTGTTATTCGAAGAAAAAGTTAGCTTCTGGGAGAGCGACACTTTGCTTGACTGATTACCGGGAATATCTGAGATACTTATCCGTTGAAATCTGAGTACTCGAGTGACACTTGAGTACTTATAAAGAAGCTGCTTCGACACTTAGCTTACTAGAGTAGGTACTTACGCGTAATCAAGGTGGAAGTCAAGCAGGGGCCACTGAAACTCAATCAGCCGTTATCTTGTTCCCAAATTACCCCGCGCGAGGATCCGAAAAATCTCTCGACCGATCGGATTTCTTTCGCGCGTTTTACCGCGACACTGCCGCTAATTACGACGCCTCGTGACAGGTGCAATTTGCGAGATGACCGTCGAGGCGGTCCATGAAATTCAAGAAACACGAGCGGCCCGCTGCAGCTGCGCCAGTTACGCCTCCGTAAACGTGTTTACGAAAACGCGACGGCTCGTACGTCAGTCTGGTCGTTAGCACCGCGTAATTGCCCGAGCCGCGATTAATACGTGTAACGAATTAAACGCGGGCAACACTTTGCGCGTCTCCCTCTGTCTGCCCGGTTGCTTCAATTTTGCAAAACTTTCGAGTAGAATGTTTTAGTGCTTTCTAGGCTTCAAGCAGAGAGAGAGAGAGAGAGAGAGAGAGAGAGACTCGATAGAAAAAGACCCCCAGCTAAACTACTTAGGTTTATTCTAATTCAAAATACATACACCAAGGAAACTTTCCTTAAGGCTTAGAATAACCGCACCGATTCCAGTGAAATGGAGGCGTGGATCGTGAAAGGAAAGGCGAGTTTTTTCGTCGGTAGTAATTTTCTGGTCGCTTGCCGAGGCGGTTATATTTAATGCTTTAATCTGGCGGAGCGTCGGGCGATCTAAACACGCGATAAATCTGTGGACGGTGCGACGCCTGAAAAAGCGGCAACAAAACAGCTTTTCCAAGCGGAAGCGTTAAGTGGCGTCGCGGAGAGAGAGCCGCGCCGCGGCGCGCGAGCTTCCGTGCCTGGCCATTAACGATCTTCGCGCGCACTCTACTTCAGACACCCCTCGTCGGTCTCGATATTAATGATTTCCCAAAACTCTCGAGCCGTGTGAAAACTGCTCGCGGCGATCATGGACTTGACGGCTCTCCTTTCACCACTCGAAGGCACGCCGGTCGGCCGCTTCGGCACCGCCTCTCTCACGAGCCTCTCGCAGCTGCACTCGCGCCTCACAATGACTTTCCGTGCACCAGATCGGTCGTTTATGAGCGTAGGAAAAAAAAAGAGAGGCCACGGGAAATGGGATGCACGGTAGGTCGAAGGAACATACGATTCCTTCGGCTGACTGCACTTAATTCTCGGGAGGATGCGACCGCCACGGGTCTGATTAAGAGCGGAGGCGATGCTGATGGGAGGACTCGAGGTGCATCGCGATGCAATTGCCCGGGTTCCCCGGAAGAGACGGGGCTGGGGAGAGCGGAAGCGGGCAGAAACAAATGAACTATTAGAGTTTCTGCGTAGCCTGGAAGAAAGGGGCGGGGTGGTGAGCCAGTTAAGGGCTAACAAGTATATACGCGGTGCGCCAGGAACATATACCGAGGCGTATATACTTGTTAGCCCTGGCTCTGGCTAGGCGCCTCTCTAACTAGCCACGCATGGCGAGCACGTGTGGAGGTGTCGACTGCCCTAGCGCCCTCCGCGCGACCCTTTCCCTAGACCGTGACCCTCCACCCCCTTTCTCATTCCCGTTCCTCTTCGCTCGGCCCTTTGCGTCACCGCGAGACGCTCCATTTCACGAGCCGTGAAATCCGAGCGAAAATATTTGGGCGCCTCGCGCAATTGGCCGCGGCGACTGCGTCACGAGCTTTCATATCCTCGTGAAGCTACATCCTCCACGCCTGAGAGTCTCCGAGTGATCCCCTCGGGAATAATTCAAGGTGGGTAATCGTATTTCTTCCTCATTTAATCCCTTTTATACTAGTAGAGTGATGTTAACCGGTTAACTGGCACGGTCCTTTTGATTATTCGGGCCCAAACTGGTACCATCGAAAAATTAAGTGAATCACACAAAATTTGGTATACAGGGGTTTTTTGAGTCGCTGAACCGATTCCGGGGGTAATTTTTTTCATCTGACACCCCCAGCCCCTAAAAAAATAGAATTTAGGGGTGAGTTTGTCAATTGGCGGTCATTTTGGTTCGCCATTTTGCGTCTGCTATATTGAAATTTAAAATTCCAATGCTAAATTCAGATTCAGCGACCCCAAAAACCGCTATATACAATTTTTCTATATCCCGATAGTATTTTAATGTTTGTCAGCCAATTTGGTTTGGCCATTTTGAGTCTGCCGTATTGAATTTTACAATTCCGATGCGAAATTCAGATTCAGCGACCCCAACAACCATTACATACCAAGTTTCATTCAAATCGTTTGAAATACAAAAAAGTTATTCCATTTGATCATATATGATACATTGACAGAATTGGCCAGATTTTTGTTTGATCATATATGATACATTGACAGTTAACCGGTTAAGGGTAGGTTTATATTCCATTTTCGTCTGTGTAGCTAAGAGGGCAATGTTCCCGGTAAAAGGGAGAGTATTAAAATCGAATACATAGAAGGGCGAAGGTAACGGGGCGCAAGGACGATCCTGCCAGCCAGGGGTGGCGACACACCCAGCTCGAAAGTCTCGGTACGTCTTAAGCCAGTTACTCGAGGATTTCCCGCGGAACTCTTTGAAGTTTCGAGGAGAGACCGACTGGCGGCGGTTTTCTGCGGGGTGTATTCTAATTTCAGGACGGTGCCGCGATGAAATTGACCGTCTCGGAGGCACGCTAGCTGCGAGGGGAACGGTCAATTGGCGCGCTGCTCGGGGATCAGCCGCGCGGGGAAAGCGGCTTAGCGGAGGGGAAATGAAATTTAATTAACTTGAAACAACGGGAAATTATCGAGCATTACGCGGTGCTCGCCGCGGCACGCACGCGCGTAAGCCTTCCACGCGTCTTATTTGATTCTGAAGAGCTTAAACATCTTCCTCGTACCGCGTTCCTCGGGAATTATCACGATTTACGCGGAAAGTTTCCCCGAAACAGGAGGTCTCGAATTCGTGGAATTACTCGACGTGAAATGGCTCGTACGAACCGCGAGGGGCTCGAGAGGGGTGGAAGGGAAAGGTGGAAAGGAGAGGCGCGGGGGTGGATCGAACGGTAGGCCAGAGTAAAATCGACGAGGGGGGTTGGAAGGCGGACGGGACGCGCGGGTTCGCCAATACAAAAGGGGAAGCTGGAGATTACGATCTTTCATTCGTCCGCTCGTTCCAATTATTTTGTCCAATTAAAATATCGATTTTCTCCCCCATCGCGGCGCTCGCCTTTCGACTGCGTCCATGCCCTCCTACCAACCCCCTGTCTGCCCCCACCAACGGTTCTGCACCTTGTTCTCCAGCGGACACCCCGATGGACAGAGGCGGACGCGGATGCTTTAGAGCCCTGTGTCGAAGGATTCCGGGAAATCAAGCTTTCTTTTCCTTTTACATGTGAAAGTAACACATCCTACACTGTCATCCTTCAAAGCCGCGGCTAGCGCTTATTTATTAGATCATCCCTTCTCACTTCCTTTGCTTCTGCCACCTCTGCAACCTCACTTCACTTAGGACCTGGTCCCAGCTTCAGCCTCAGTCCTAGAAGGAGAATATTTTAGGCGTCCGCTTCCGATCATTTTGATTTTTGGATATGTTATAGAGGACCGAAAAATAAGAAATACGTGTTTTTTTATTTTCCCCGTTTCATATTTGGGGGGTGAAAACTGCGTTCAAAGTTGGGGTTGAAAAAATCATTTTTGTGGAATATCTCGAGAAGTATTAGAGATAGGGGAATAGTGTCAATGGACGAATTTTGTGTCTTTGAATGCGAAATATGATTGACTTACCAGATTTTCAAAAAGTCCACAAAAATGATTTTTCAACCCTAACTTTGAACGCAGTTTTCACCCCCCAAATATGAAAACGGGGAAAAATAAAAAAACACGTATTTCTTATTTTTCGGTCCTCTATAACATATCCAAAAATCAAAATGATCGGAGACGAACACCTAAAATACTCTTCTTGTTAGTCCTAGTCTATTGTATTCTTATTAAGCTCATGGAGTTTTTAAGGACTATAAGTCCAGTTTTTATTTTTACTTTTAGTTCTAGTTCGTAGATTTAGATTTTGTTTTGTCTCTAGTCTTAGTTTAGTTTGTATTCAAATTATATGCTTGGTCTGTGACGCTATTACGAGGTTAGGCCTAATAACAGCTTTAGCCTCGCCTCGCCTTTTCACCATCCTGTGTATAATTGCTGGAATAAAGACGAAAAATAAAATAAAAAAAGTGGGAAACTGTAAAGTACTGGAAATTTAAGGGCAAGTCAAACACTTCGTAGGAGTGAAAGATCTCCGTAGTTTCCCCGATTACGAAAGCTCCTGTGTATCCTTTCCATTCCATTTTCAACCCCTCGGCTCCCAGCAACCAACCGCGCCATTTCAGCTGCAATATTCAATTATTGGCTGCGAGGGGGTGGAGATGGAGGAAAGGGGGAGCGAAGGCGCTTACTGTATCCTCGCTGGTTCCAATGACGCGGGAGTACCTATCCACGAGGGGACGATAGGCCTCCTGGTTGAAATCTGAAACAAACGAGGCACGTTCCGTCCGTCCGTCGTTGCGGTTGCGACCGAAACGCCGAGTGGAGTCGCATCCCAAATGCTCGTGGTGCTCCTCGCCGCGGTCCTCGTTTAAATCGACAATCGCCAGCGGAACTAATCGAGGAGAGACCGGGGGATCGTAAACTCTAATTTTTGGATCGCGTCGCCCCGCGTGGGTGTCTTCGATCCGATTTTTCGATTCTCCTTGCCTCGCGGCTGCGACTTTCGGTCGAAGGATCGCGGATTACCTGGTTCTTGCTTTGGAGATTCAATGATTACAGACGTTGATGTTCTGGGATTAGTTTAGGGCACCACCGACCGAGGAACGAGAATTCTCTCCGGTGTCCACGCTAATAGGATTTGTCGAAACGACGATGTAAATTATCGCGGTGGCAATCGATCACGAATGTTTCGCGAGGATGGAGCGCTTCCATCCAAACGAGCGTGCATGCACTTGTCTTTTTACGAGGAGAAATTATCCCTCTAAACGGCTATTAGAAACGACCAGCGAGTGGAAGTCCTCTGAGAATAGACGATCTAATTCCGTGAACGGGAGGAAGCGTGGAACGGTGAAAGCACCAGCAGATGGGAGTTGGAGAGGGTTGCGGGGGAACGAGGGAAGAAGGAGACGGACCACCGTGATTGCAATTTTAACGCCAATTTGACTTGAATCTCTTCTGGACGAAAGAAATAGTGTTTTCATGCTCAATATAGCGGCGAGCTAATAATTAACGGCCAAGCCGTGGCACTTTGTCGTTCGTCTGTACAGGGTGTCCTTGTCGTACCGATTCAACAAACCGAGGAAAATTCGCTTTTCCCCGTTGCTTTCCAAAAAAACCTCACACCCTCTGCTTTCAATCCCAACGCACAAATTCGAAAAGTCTTATTTGAAACACTGCATCGTCGAGATCCTAGAATTTCGACACCGTCTACTCGCGAGGTTCCTCTTTAAAACTTCCTCGTGCCAGCCATAATCTGACAAGGTACAAGCACGCCGAATGTCGCGAGCAGACTTTTCTCCCAGATGGGAGCCGACGCACAGTGGCGAATTTCGCCGAAAAGCTGGCCAAAAATGAATCTGCAATTCCCGTGCAAATTATTAAAATATTTTATTGTAATATAACTCTAAGAAGCTAAGAGTATAATTTTTTAACGTTTAATGTTTAATTTGTTGTTTTAATTATAATTATATTATTAAAAATATTAAAAGTATTGTGGTTTGTAGGTTTTAGTCAAATAATTACGCAGTCATTACTGAAACATTAATATTTGTATATATTTTAGCATTATTATATTGCATACTTTGGATATTTCTCGTTGCGTTCTTTTGCCCCATAACACGCGAACTTATGCCCCACATATCGGGTAAAACTTCGCATTTCACACTTTTTGGAAATATTTATTTTATATAAGTTGTGACATGTCAATTTACATGAAGTCACTGCCTATCGAATAATGATTATCAGTGTAATACCAAGGATTTTAGAGAAGTCTAAACTTTAAGTGTGCACTCTTACCCCACATTACTCTACACAAAAATGAGAATATTTGCCAAAATAGCAATTTGTTGCAAAAAACTGCAACGGGGTCTTAAAGTGCATACCTTGAGCTTTCATTTAAAAAAAAGAATGGTGCTTGAGCTCGCTTGAGTTGTAACTTTTTGCTTAAGAATAAACAAAAAATGAATATGCTTTCAGTACTTGTTTATAAAAACTTTTACAGACTTCACATTTAAAACAATAATAGTGTATATGATACTACACCACAATATATAATGCTTATTTTGATAGCTGGACTCGATAAGCTGAAAATAAATCTCAAAGTAGACCTTTAAATTTCGAGCGTCAACTTTGAACTGACATATCTCAGCAAGGGCTGCAGTTTATATATTTACATTAGTAAGAAATTATGCACAAATATGTCATAAATAAATCGCACCAATTCGATTTAGCAAATTTAAAACTTTTACATTCTGATTTTTGGCCAGCTTTTCGCCGAAATTCGCCACTGTGCGACGCGGCGAAAACAGAAAAGGTTAAGCGAAACTCGGCGACACACCGTGTACGTGTACCGAGTGGGTCTTGCGGAGTTAGCGGGTGGTCCTCATTATGTCGGCTACCCCACCGCTCGCTCGTCCTATCTATTTAACGTATCGTTTGCCTTGGTAACCATCCAAATTGGCCCATCCCTCTCTATGCGCTGCCAGGGCGCATCTCCCGATCTCACTCGTGTTCTCCTTAATTATTGGGAAGCCGATGTTTAATAACGGCCGTCCCGCCGCCGCGACCTTTAATAGAAAACACGCGTTTCCTGCGTGCCGGGCTTGGCGTCGGGGGCAAGCTTCATTGCTAGCGACAAGCCCGGCCTCGTTTATAGAAACGATTAGCGATGGGATCAAGCTCGATCTTTGCTCACGAGTCGGAATTAATCCGATGCTTCCGCGCCGCTCCGGCGAAATCGAGTTGTACTCGTTAGGGTGGACGCTGGAGATCGATTTGATTCGCGGGGTTAGTTATCGTGGGACGGATGCGGGAAGTTAGGAGTGATTCGAGGGAGTTCTCTGGATCGCGATGGGTGCTTCTCGAGTTTATAAGGGAGCGTGGGGTAATCGCGAATGCGATGTTACGGCGTTTTAATAAATAAAAACGATGCTTCCTCTCCACTAAGGAGCTAATAGTTTAAGGTCGTATCCAACGCCGGGCAGAAAGTAATAAATACGGAACGCTTATGCTATTCAAGATAAACACAATTTAGTATTTTCATCATTTTCAAGTAATATTTTGTCCATTTCAATTTGTATGTAATTACTTACTGTTGAATTAATGATACAATTGTTTTTTTTTTTTAAGTTGAAATAAAACACTTTTGTACCAATATTTTGTGACCAAGGCTTGAATTATGATTCCAACCTCTGAAATAAATTCTTTTTTATTTTTCGATGTCGTGGGGCAATGACGAACAACTCGGATGGGATAATCTCGAACCTTCTTCGAAATTTTCAGCATGTATAAAACTTCCTTAAATCTACAAAAGGGATTTTTGAATTTTCATTACAGCTCAGACAAAAGAAGTTTAAAAAACGACCTTTACTATTTTTTTTTCGATATTCCGACCAATTGCAATTTTTAGCAACATTTTTTATGAGTTGACCATTGCAGCCGCGCTTTCTGTGCGACTTCTGCGATATTTAGCACTGTGTTCGCGATTACCCCACGGCAGCCGAGTAATCACGAACACCAAGGGTTTCGCTTTTTGACTATAAAGTTGATTTTTATTATAATTTTTCAAAAAACCGTCACAGTACTTTATAGATGAATAGTTTAAGTATGTTTGTGAATAATAAACAAATTCATTTCTCACATAGTTTTCGTTTTGTTTGCTTTCTTGCTTACGTGTTCATAATTACCCCACTCTCCCTTACTCGTCTTATCGTTAAGAATCTGTGTAGATTGACTTGGCAAGATGTTACTTGTGTCACTCTTAATTCGATCCCCAGAAATTCCCCCGAACGTCCACCGATTTTTTGCAACCTTCCGCGCCCAGGAATCACGTTTTTCCCCTCTCGCGGAGGAAAACTATTTCTGGTCGAAGTGTGACGTGATTTCCGCGGAATTTCATCAGTTTCGAATTGGCCTCGACTTGGTATTTCCTGGTCCCACTTGAATATCATCGCGACGGATCTATTTCGAGGAAGCTCGGGCGCGCGACGACGAATAATCAACTTCTTACCCCCTTTCCCTCTTTCCAATATCCCGTTATCGTTCCGCACCCGGCCGAGGCGAGTTCGCCCATTAAGAATGACGAGATTGATACCTCCGCGGGAATAAATTCAGAAGTGAATGGCCTGTGAAGTGTGAAACGGCCGGCGGGGGCAGCGGAAGATAGCGAAGTGCTTTGTAAACCGCTTTACGAGCCCGTTTATTGCGCTCGTGATTCTTCGCGATTGACCAACGGGGGCCTTCCTCTTATCACTCGCTCGTGATTGCACCTATTTGTTTCGCGGGCAACTCCGGATCTGAGAAAAAGCCTGTAGAACAGCGCCGCGGTACTCGGAAGAGCCGGCGAGTTTCGCGAACTCGCGCGCCGCGGACGCCGCGGGTGAAGGGAGGGTGCCGCAAAGTGGAGCGTTGAAAAATTCAATAAGCCATAACGGCACGATAACGCGCGCATAAACCGACACGCCGGGGCAATACACGGGGCGATCTGTCCGCGCGAAACTACGGTACAATTACCGTTTTAATCTGCAGTTTCTAGCGCCATAAATTGCCGGGAGTTTACATCGACACCGACAAAGGGAGCGAGGGACGCGGAGCGCGGAGACGGCACAGGGAAGTTCGCGCGATGAAATTTATTGCCGGAGCCAATTCCGCGCAAATGGAAGAACGTCTATGAGGTTTTATTCCGCCGGCGTTATCGACAGCTTCAATCGGGCCTCCGGCTTTGCTTTCGGTTATCGCCGAGTCGCTTGCATCCGCGGCACAATTAATTGCCGTCCATGCTTCGCCCGCACGGGAAAATCCGTATATATTGCCCTCGGTCTGGGGAAATTAAAAACCTTCCAGGCGATCCTCCGCTCGCTCTCCCTCTCTCTCTCTCTCTCTCTTTGCTTTTCCATTATACGATGGATGTTAACTGCGACTGTTACTCCGGCGAACAGTGAATCAACGTTATGTAGTTGGCGATGGTGTATAGTTTTATAGAGTAACGCTTGATAAATGGCACGGCGATAGTAAACAGTCGCAATGGATGGGATGCCGGTGCAAGTATGTTTAGAGCGGAGAAGTAGAGCGGTGCTGGTCTTCAGGCACCGCGAGAAGAATGTGTAAGTACTCGAGGAAGATAGGTACTCGAAGACAGAATTCTGTCGAATTTCGAGCGACTGAAACGTCTGCAGCTGGAAAAGTCGACGGGGGCCTCGGCTCTACGGCGTGACAGACAGCTCGCGAGAATGGAAATGAACGGGTGGAACATCGATTCCAGCAAAGATATCGATCCTTTTCGCAGCGGGCGGATGAGGTGCCAGTCGCGAGACGGCGGAAGTTCGCGCGATGAAATTTACGGCTGCAGGCAATTCCGCGCAAATGGAAGAGCGTCTATGGTTTTATTCCAGGCCCGGCTTTATCGGCACCCCCTATCGACGGGCATTTGTTTTTGCTTATCGGCGGAGCTACGTGACCGGGGAGTGCCACCCCGTAAATATGACGGACGGATGCGACGATGGGATCTCAGCGGCGTCAGAACAAACGAGCGGGGCCGCGGAACGGTGGCGGCCGAAAATCTCGACGGCTCGATTTAGGGGGATGAACGGCCGTGAGCCGAGCGACCGAGCAGCCGAGAGGGACTGCTCTCGCGGGTTCGACTGCGAATCGATATACCTGGCTGCGCGAACAAACGAATTCCACGGAGGGAAAGGGCTCTTCGGAGCCAGCTATGTTCTTGACCCTCTTCAATCACCGATTCGACACTCCCCACCACCGCCTCCACCTGGTCCCTTTGGATTAAAAATCCTCTGGATGGACCCTCCGTAGGTGAGCCGACGTTAAGGCTCACCTTGTCAGTTGATTATGACAGGTCACTAGACGCCTGAAAGTGCACTGACCGCGAAAATACAGACGGCGGAGTAATTTCGCAGAGCCGTGGTTCCAGCTAGCGGAACGTCGAGGCGGATCAATAACGAGACGGCGATCGACCATTCCCCAGCCGAGTACCGCATTTTTTGGGCCTTAATCACCGGCCCTAATTGGTCAATTACGCTCATTACCGTCTCCGATGTAGAGAGACGAGTCCGACGATAAAATCTCCCCCTCTCTCTGTCCCTCTGCAGACCGAAGCCTTTCCCCCCCACCAGCGGGCTTTCATCCACGGTAATCCCTGCCCTGTATGCCTCCCCTGAAACGGCCGGGTCGCTGTTTGCAAGAGAGAAACTTATCCCCTGGCTGGGAAAAATCAACGGGTCTATAGTCTCGTTCAGCTGGCGAAGTAACCCAGCCAGAGGGGCGGTGCTAACCGAGCCATGCCCCCTTCTGCCGTATCCAGGCCTCGCCCACTTTTGGATTTCCCCTTTCTCACGCTTTCTCCCCCACCGCCTCGCTCCCGTTATGCTCGTCTCTTTTCAAGCAACGCGATCGTAGCCCCCCACTAGAACGGCGCCTCCACCCGCAAAACGAAAAAGTCCGAGCGGCGGAGCCGACGATGGTCAAAGTCAGTCCACACGGAGAGCTCGAGTCGAGTAGAGGCTAGTAGAGGTCAGCTGGCCGTAGATCCATCGATCCGTCGATCCTGCCACCTGTCAAACGCGCGACAGCCCTGTCTGGACGAACTAGTGACACCTCGCGTGACCACCGCTCCATAAACTCTACCCAGCCGACGCCGTTCCCTCGGGATTCCAGCTGCTAATCACCTCGTGACAGACTATCAGTGAGAGTAGACCAGTCGTTGGTAGATCCGAGGACACCTCGGCTAGCTTCCAGACACCAGTGAGAGAGATTTCGCCGAGTTTCTGGGAACATGAGACAGTAGAGACCTAGAGTCTCCGATAGAGTGATTCAGTGAGGAGTATAGGTTTATCGAGGGTATCAAATCGCGGTCCAAGAATGACAGTAATCAGGATGACCTCCCCGGTGACGCCTCCATCGACCAGTCCAGGCTCGAACGAGGCTCAAGCGCCCCAGGCAACCTCGAAACCTGTGCATCGTTTGAGCTTTTCCGTCGCTGCGCTGCTAGCCGACACCAGGAAGCCTGATTCCAAACCGGAGACACCGTCAGTGTCACCTAGATCGTCACCGATCTCCTCCTACTCGCCGATCAGGCAGGAGCACCTGATCACGAGCAATTCGACGCTGCAGAGGTACGCAGCCGACTACAGAGCCAGGTATCTCTCAGTGTCTCCCAACGTTCACGATCTGAGGACCACACAGTACTCGTCCTGCGAGTCGCCGAGGAGTGCGATCGACGCCAGACTATCAACCAGGTTCCCTGACACGGAGCTGGACAGGATAGACAACCTAGCCCAGAGATCTGCCTCTAGAACCCTCGACTACCTGGCGCAAACTTCAACAGACCCCGCGGCTACGTCAGACGCAGTGGTATGCTCGTCGCCCCCGAAGCTCTCCGCCGTCAGTCAGTCAGATTTCGGCTCCCAGTCGCCGAGAAGCAGCTCGCACGAGGCTCGCTCCAGGTGCTCGGAGACAGAGGACATCGAGGACGAGGACGAGAACAGCCTGGTGGACGTGGAGGACCTGCAGCACCACCAGCAGCAGAGCAGCAGCCCCACGCCAGTCAGGCCGACGCCAGGCTACATCGGCGGATTCTCCAGCCTGGGCAGCATCTCCGGCATTCCACCCAGCCTGCATCCGGCGGTTTGGGGTGGCAGTCATCAGGGTGCGGCCGCGGCCGCGGCAGCTGCGGCCGCCACCTTCTTCCCCTCGCACTTCTCTCATCACGCGCCGCTAAATGGTGAGTACTTTGGTCCGAAACGGTGGCTCACCGCTCTGCTTGCTCGTTTTCGTCGTCGCCGTAGCTATTTGCCATTTGCCGGGGCGACGACAACCGCGTTCGGTCCGTCTTTGAGCCGCTGGCTGGCCGCCAATCGACGCGCGCTCTTCTTCGTCGTCGGATTCTTTTCGTGGTTCGCGTCTCGCCCGAAACTGGTCCGATTGTAAACTCGTTAAGCTGCCCCTCGAGGGCCTCGTTTGGGGTCCCGCGTCGGCCGCCCGATCGTCAACGCTGGCCGCAGCCGCGGTTCGTTCAATGAAGCCGACGGCCTCCACATTCTTTGCTTTTCTCGTCCTGTCGCGGATATTTTTGGGATCAAATTCGACGGTTCGGTTAAACGGAAGTAGGGTCGACGTTTCCTCACCTCTGGGCTTCCTTTTTCTTCCACTTCGATTGGGGCTACCACCTTGGGCTAGGATTTACTTGCACCCCTAGGTGCTGGGTGATAGAGAATTATTTTCGATTGAAGCTGCGATGTTGAGTAAAGGATTTAGGAGTTTAGAAAGTAACGCGGAAGGTATGGAAGGCAATGGAGTAAAGGTGCGACTTTAATATTGAACTTTAGGAAATGCTGCTGCGGTTGCAACTGCGCGAAGATGGGAAAGAGGGATCGCCGGGTGTTAATAGATAAATTGAGACGATCTATCGACGCGCCGCGGGTATTTGCAATTCAATTATGGCACGAAACCTACTCACCTAAAATCGCCGCGAAAGGAATGCAGTTCTCGGAACGCGGCGGATGACTCGTCGCGATTGAATCATCGTTAACACTAATTATTGAGGTCGCGGCTTGATAATTGCGGCTGGGCTCTCTCGTTAAAGTGGCAATCAAAGTTTTCTCGCTTCGTCAGACCGCCGTTGGCTGCACGGTGGTGGAATAAACGAACAGAGGGCCGGTTCTTGTCGCGCCCGAGGCATCCGGGCGACAGGAACAATGGACGATTATTGCAAAAAGGTGTTGCAATTGCAAATGGAACACCTAACGATGGAAAATCCATTCATTCCGCTCGTTCGCAATTGCTGTTTGGTCGTTAGAAAACGATAGCCCGAGGAATTCCCACAGCTTCCCTCGAGGAAATAATTCTCCAAACGCCCTTCTTCTCTTTCCTCGAATTCTATGAACGTACAACTTGAACCACGTGATATACTGAACACCACGTGCAACAATTTACGCACGTACAAGAATTTATAAGACCTCTCTGGATAAGAATCGAATTCTAAGGGTCGAGAATCAGCATAAATGCGAACATGTTTTTTTAGCGAGGCTACGGTATCTCCGTATCAATTTATAGATCATTGTTGGACAATTGTGCCGCAATTTAGGGTGGCTGTAGTGTGGAATACAATCGACCATAATCGCCGAGCGGCGAAACGGGCCGGAGGCAAGGCAGACGAGTCATGTAGGGGGGAAACAAGCGTAATTTTGAAATATGGCCTCTCGTGGAGGGTGTTCTCCCGCAGATTGCTTAACCCTTCAAACTTTACCGCTCTCCGGCTTGACTATTCTCGAAAAGGGGCGGAGAATAGGGGTTGTCTTCGCGGACGGGAGAGGAACGATGATAAAACGCCATTTATGTCTTCCATAAAGGGGCATTCAGAGGGAATTTCCAGCGGAAAAGAGGAGAGCTTTTTAAATTGGATAATAATCGGCGTACTGTTTCGAGACCTTAGATTTCCGCTGATCCAGCGAGCAATCGCTTATGCATTACTGTTTATCGATTCGAATCGGCTAATAAGAACGTATTAGAAATCGTGGCGCATGAAAAGCTTGCGCAATCCAACAAAGAGCGGCCGATCGGGTCTTCACCTTGCCTTTTTCTCAATACAATCGGCACTGTTTCAGATATCTCCGCGTGATCAGCTAATTATTTCAGTAATTTCCATTAAAATCGAACTGAAAGGGTAACGAGGATACTTTTCACCGTGTGCCCGCGGCTGGTTAGCATGAATCGATGCATTCAATGCGATTCTTTACACACTGCCAACAATTCACACCGCCTCGGACGCCGCGGAACTCTAAAATACCGATACCCTCCGCGTCAACAAAGTCTGCGCTCAACAGCTCCCATTCATCTTCAACTGCCTAAACCCTCGAGTAGCCTCCGGGACTACTAAAATTCTCAGCGAACAAAAGAGCACGCTAACGATCCCGAAAGGGAAGACCGAACGATACTCGAGATTCCCCCGATCAATTACAGCAAGCGGAAGCTCACGATGACCGACTCGATCGTTTGCTAAACGCTCCACGGGGATCGTTACGCAACGGTCCAACCGAGGATCTCTCCCGAGATCCGAGATCCACCTCCGCTCCGGATCATCCGTGGATTCGCGGAACGCGATATCTCCGCGGCATCAGCTAATTATTTCGAGCGGCGCGTTCCCGATCGCGCGGCCGGATTAAAATCGACGGCCCCGGCGTTTTCGGTGGCCGCCGCGAGACGTAGAAACAAACGAACGATGGGAAGCGGACGGGACAGAGAGGGAGAGTGAGAGATCCTCGGAATACCGAGACTAATTGGGACCCTTGGAAAGCCGTAGCGAGAGAAAGATAGAGAGAGGGGGGCAGCTAGCGAAAGAGGCAGAGAGCGAGAGATGAGCGCACAAAGGACGATTCTCCTCCGTGAAGAGTGGTTGTCTCGGAATCGCAAAGCCCTGTTCGCGAATCCCGAAGCAGGAAGAACGTGATTCTCTCAGGGGGGTTGGCGGGGCAGGGGAAGCCGGAGGGGGAGGAGGAGGGTGGGAGATGTTGGTGAAAATTTGAAATTCAGAAGCGACCGCCAAGAGGCCGAGGACGAATCCTCCCTGGCCTTTTGTCTCGTCTCGAGATCTCTCTCGTTTCTAGAGCCGTTCACCTCCGCTCTACAAATCTGTCAATTGTCTCGAGACAAATCTCGGGGAATATAACCGATATATCCTCACGCGATACTCTCTCCCGCCTATTCTCTTTCCCCGCCCTGCGAAACGTTTAGGTGCCTCGCTGTATTCGATTGTTTTGGCTCGTTGTATAAGCTGGGAGAAACCGTGCTTGGAGATCTCTGGGAGGATCATTTGGTTTGTCGTTAGGGTGCCGAGTCGAGGGTGAAATTGCTGTTTTGCAGGTTTACAGTTTCCCTTTTCTTTGGTACACAGCGAGGAATCTGTACATTAATCCTGACAGTTTAAAATCGACTTGGCAAGCTTTCCCTCGATCGTCCTCCTAAAAACAATGAATAAAAGGGGACCACGGTTCCCGATCAGTGCCAGGCAAAATGTCCACCCGCCTAGACACACGTAGTGGCACAACAACGCCGGTAATTGTCAGGGGCCCTCGTAGTCGAGAGGCCTGAGCGCTCGCGGCGGCTAGAAAAGCGTCGGAGCCGGTCGTAAAGGCGAATTATTCGGTCGTCGCGTAAACGGGCAGCGGGCTATTATCGCCCGGCAGCTTTCTACGGGACCGGTACCTATATCGCCGCTAATGAATACAAGCGGTAGCGACGGCAGGAACAATTCGCGGCCGGAATCTTGCGGTCGCCTGGTAAAAAGGTAATGAGGCCAGTTTGCGGCGCCGTTCCGACGGGAAAATTATGGATTGACCCCCTAAAAAGTGCCCTGGCTCCCGCGATCGGCAAAAACAGGACGTTGCGGTCGGCCAGGGTTCACGTCGGCTACCCTGAACCCTTGGGAGTGACGCGTCTCCGAGTGGATGAGCGGGGCGAAGGGAGCCCTTCGCCTGAAAAGTGGACGTGTGTGACCTCGAGCCTGAACCATCCTCTGTTGTTTCGATTGCAGAGAACGGAGAACCGGCCAAGATCAAGTGCAACCTGAGGAAACACAAGCCGAACCGGAAGCCGAGGACGCCTTTCACCACGCAACAATTGTTGGCGCTAGAGAAGAAGTTCACGGAAAGGCAATACCTCAGCGTCGCCGAGAGGGCCGAGTTCTCGTCCTCCCTTCATCTCACGGAGACCCAGGTGAGTGTCGAGACGTAACTTCTGCTAGGGTAAACCAACCAGTAATTGACCGCATACCAGTGAATGACCATTAGGCAAAGAAATGTGAATTATAAATTTAAAAATTAATATTTGTTTATAAATAGAGTGTCATTGCACCTTTAATATCCCATATTTTTAGTTTTGCGTATTAAACAAACATTAATAAGTACAATTCTTAATAAAAGTATGCGGTCATTTACTGGGCTTCTCATTCAACAATTCGGTCATTTACTGGTTTGTTTATCCTACTCCCTTTTCCATACTCCGGCGAGTGCTACCCTGAACTAGTGGTGGAGAACTATCGATGGTACTTACGATAGTTATCGATGGTTCTCACTATCGAAAACTATAGATGGCTTATTTTCATTATCGATAATTATCGGTATTGAAAATCGTAGGTTAGTCAATTAAAAAATAATAACAGCTGAAATTCAGAACCCAAATTTAATTTGTAATATTATAGTGCTGGAGAACTATCGATGGTACTTACGATAGTTATCGATGGTTCTCACTATCGAAATTTGTAATAATATTACAAATTAAATTTGGGATTCTGAATTTTTGAATTGAGTAACCTACGATTTTCAATATCGATAATTATCGATAGTGAAAATAAGCCATCTATATTAGAAATTTCGATAGTGAGAACCATCGATAACTATCGTAAGTACTATCGATAGTTCGCCACCACAACCCTGAACCCCCTTGACTCCTTTTTCAAGGCACACTCCCGTTAACTGTAATGTCACCGGTCATTTATCAATCGCAACTATGGCACACCTGTAAGTCTACTCGTCTCGATTCCTAATTTCACACGAAGAGTTTCACGGGACCTTTAAACGTTGCCTCGCGTGGTTTATTATCGTCTACCGTTTCCAACGTGTCAGCGAACCTCCGACAATTACGTTTTACGACGAACGCTTCCCATTTAGCGGCGACGTTAACCGAGAGCTCCGTCCTCTTCATCCTCGCCGGCCAGTTCAAGGGTCTCTCATTTAAACAGAGATCTCGGCTCGATGTTGCCAGATGCGGGGTAATTAGCGCGCGTAAGCGTGCAGTATCCACGAACCGCTGGCGAGGAACACGGCTAATTTTATTAATAGAGTACAAATTGCCCTGAAACGCGCCTCACGATACCGCGCGATGACCGACCAATTATCTCTGGCCGGGCTCTCCCCTGTGCGCTCGATTCCCGAGATACGGTTTCGTTCGCGTGTCCGTCACCGCGGTCATCCGTTTAACGTTGCTATTGTCGTGAAATATCGCGCGGGAGACGCACGAGCCCTTGGCAAATTCGCTCCGAGCGGTGTCTGCACTTCGCGGGCTACTTAACATTAGTCTCTAAGTGATTTCTGTGCTTCTAAACACGTCGGAACGATGTTTCAACTACGTATACACACAGCTTAGTTCACAAATATTGAATCTTCATTTTTAGCGTTTCGAAAAACAAACGGGTTTAAACATGCAATGGTACAGAATATTCAGTGGTATACAAATGAACAAAAGAAAATTATTTTCGACGAATTTACGAAGTAGATGTAAATATGATTTTCATACAGCACAAAGGATGAGTCACTTTGTTGCATATAAAAATTCAAATTTCACAAAAAGTGGACATACGATATTTGTGCGCTAAGCCATCGACGTGATCTCCAGAGTCTTCACCATTCTTTGCGAAGGGAACGTGGAAAGACGCTCGTGGGTGCCAATAATTCTGAAAAGAATCTACACTAAACCAATTCATTCAACACGGTTCATAGATAAAACACTCGAACTAACTTTAGCCCTCCCATCGTTCAATTCTCTCCCAAGATCTGACGTCAACTAAGAAGTCACAGTGCAGTAGCCCCGAACAAAGTCCCATCCAATGTTACAAGCCACTTTCCGATCGATTTGCAACGGTAGCCGCGGTTTCGAGTCGGCTCGTTCCCTCGATCATTCGAACCTCCTCCACCAAAGATCCTCGCGAAACCGCAAGGGAGCCTCGGCCCGCGTAAACGATCCCCGGGCAAAGTGGCTAGCGCGTACAAATCGGAACTGCTTCAATGTTGCAGGTGAAGATCTGGTTTCAAAATCGCCGGGCGAAGGCGAAGCGCATGCAGGAAGCCGAGATCGAGAAATTGAGGATGTCAGCGGTTAGGCAACACCACACGGCGCTGTACGGCTCTCATCCAGGTCTGCTCGGCCCGGCCAGCCTCTACCCCGTCGGAATGCTGTCTCATCCCGGTTTAACGCAGCATCATCCGATCACCCAGCATCCGTCCAGGGAATGAAAGCAACGGGCGGACCTGGAGCCGCGCAACGACCGGTAGTGGACCGACCTGTCCCCCCTCCAACGCCACATTACTATTTCCCTTGGGAATTGTTCTTCGACCGGCGATTGTAGGCCGAGCCTGTCGATCCTCGCGACACGCGGCGGAGTCAAGTCGACGGAGAATTGGACCAAAGTGGAGCGGTTGGACGGTCGCAGGGGAAGAGAGAGAGAGAGAGAGAGTCAAAGTACAATGCATCGCAGAGAGTAGAGAGGCGTTTGGTAGGCGAGCCGAAGTAGAATGAGTCGATTCAGGCGAATCGAAGTAGAATGAGTCGCCGGGGAGCCGCGTCGAAGTAGAATGCGTCGACGGGGGGTCGAGTTCCAAGGAGAATGCAAAGCTGAACTCGTCGACCAAGTTGCTGACGCGATGGAGTCGCAGTAAAGAATTGGGTAGCTTTCGACTCGATCGCCTACCCAAAGGGAACAGAATCCTCTAACGCCTCTACGCTAAGGCGGAGTGCATCGTGATCCTGTGCCAATTTTAGACACGTTCCGGAGGAACGTGTCCTGTACATAGAATGTAAATATCGTCGTTCTCGAATCGAACCCCGAACGTAGTCTTGTAAATACGATGTTCGTCGAGCAAGGTGGGGCGTAGCCCGGAGCCTCGGCAGCGGTGGGGACGCCAGCCACCGTTGCCCTTTTCCAATTTTGTATAAATGTAAAGCGGACGGCCGAGAGAGCGGACGTGTCTATTTAAAATAAATCGCAATAACGAAGTGACGCCTGTTGATTCTCACTGCCAAGACACCTGTGTCCCAGCCAGTCCCCCAGCGCTGTCTTCTAGCATCCTCGAGAATTTTATGGGTAAGCGTGTCCACGAATCTCCATAAATTTCATCCTTTAAATCCGAGTTCCGAGCACATTTCGCCGGCGTTCGCGTCGTCCCGTGGGCTGTTAAGAGACGAAAGTAAGTCGGTGGAAGCGCGAGCACGTCATATTAATTAGCATGCGTCGCCGGCCCGTCCGGCGAATGGGCATTGGGAGAGGATTTGCTAATTGAAAAGCTCGACGCTGGTTCCTCGCCGGTCACCGTTTCCCCGGCGTACACGCGCGATTAGAAAGTCGGAATAAATTAGCCGCGGCAATTAAACGAATCGATGATCTCGCCGACTCGGGGATCGATAAATCGGGCGAATTTATTTGGTCGTTAATCGCTAATAATCGGGCTGAATGGTTCGGCGGAGTCCGCGCGATTTATGATTGGCGTGTTAATGAGCACGGGAAGACGGGGCTGAAGAGATTGCGTAGGCTTCGCGGATGTGGGAGTTCGGAGGATTTGTTTCTGTTCGAGGATCCAGCGACTGGGGTCCAGCACCGTGGCTCGTTCGAAGAGAAAATCACGTTTCCTCATTAGTCCCTCCGACGAAGAATATTAATCTAATCAATTCGACTTGTTAGCAAATCGAATACACGCAGTTATCTAAATTTACGCAACGATGACGCAAGTCGAGAACCTGGGGGACCTCCTCTACCGAGTTTCAGAAACATCGGGCCACTCATCAACAACAATCTTCCCAATTCACGCTGGGATTCCTTCGCAACCTTACTATGAGTCACAATTTCCGGAATCTTAGAGTAGGATTTAGTAGATGAAAGGAGGAAAGTGCGATCGAATTTTGCATACAGCTTCGCGTAGAATCTCTGCGCATTTTTCTCCCTCGCAGATTAAACACAATGTTGCAAACTGGCTTACAAGCGCTCTTATCAGAACAAATTGTCGACCTTGTAAATGCACACTTTTTCTGATACAGATGTTTGCTTAGTAGCTATGAATGGAAACATTTCTGTGCCCGTGTTTACGCAACTTTTTCTCGGTATTTAGCGTCCGTGGAATATTGCTCGGCAGAGCGGGCCGTGTTTCCTCCAACTCGACACTTCTGACGATTGAAAGAACGTGTCATACATCCTCCATAAGAATGTATCGACCTCCTTGCCATCTGCGACTACAACAATTCAATCATACTCCACAAGTATTCATTCATAAAACACAGAACTGTAAAGCTCTTAAATCGTAGAATACACAACCTGTTCCTCAGAGACTAACAACACTCCAGTAACGCGTGTAAAGTGTTAATTAAGCCTTTCACGAGCATCCACCCCTCCAGAGTCTCTCCGTCCTCGATCTTCCCATGAACGAGTGAACCAAAATAGTCGACATTAGGCGTACCGAGGGTATCCCATAAATATCCTCCCTTCCGCGAAGAGTCAGGCACCCTTGAGTGGTGGTGGGGAGGAAAGTTGAAAGGATCTTACGATCGGTAGCGCGGGTTTTGAGCGTACGGTGGCGTAGGCTACGGGAAGGTCCCGATGGCAATCTCCGACAGGGTAAACATCCCCCTTCCCATCGCGCCGCTCTGGTCCGCGCGATTACGTCGCGACGATTACGCGGTAGCCGAGAATGGCGTCTCTGTGCGTACATGTCGCGGGAATAAATTAGCCGTGGCAATTAGTTTCGGAATCGACCCGCCCCGGGCGGCCGGCGCCACCATCTTGATTGCACCCGTGGAGAACCTTTAAAGACAGTAGCCAGCACTGTTTGCCGAAAGGCCCGAGAGCGCCGTTCGCGCGGCCTAATTAGCGATGCCCACCGAGATATCGCCGACGTACGCTAATAATACCGGGCATAAATATTCCGAATTTTTTCGTCTGGTGGCCCCGTCCGGCTTCCTCCAGCCCCCTACCGCCGCCCTTCTGCCCGTCCATCCCCTTCCCGCGCTCCCTCCGTCGCTTCCCTCCCCGCTATCCGGCTCGCTAATTTTCTTATTGTCGCTATCTAATCGCGGTTGCACGCGCTCCCCCCCCCGCGTGACCTTTTCTTCGCGCGATTCTTCTCGGCGCAATCGGTAATTGCTCGCGCTGTTTGTTGCCCGCGCGCGGAGCATCAGCGAGCATCGTGTTCGACGAATTTATGGCTATCTGCGCGCGAGGGAATGAGAGCTTCGGTTGTGAAACATGGGCGTTGATTATGGACGGGGATGTTTTTAAACGATTGTGTAATCTTGTAAGCGTTCGTTTAACTGCCACCTCGAGTTCTCTCGCGGCTGGTGTCTCTCCTTTCTTGCACCCCCTATTCTATCGCCCCTGCGCGAGCACCCCCAATCAGATCTCTTCACCCCTGTCGGTGGGACGTTAAGCTGGTACTTCTTCCTCTAATCGAATAATTAAATGTTCCTCTCGGTCTATAGAATCTGATTGAATCTGACTCAACGATGTCCATCGAGGGTTACGTTGCTCTGCTAAACCAATTGTCGCAGTCTACCTGCAGTTACCCCTTCGAGCGTCCACTCGTCAAGAAAAGGCTCAGGCAGCATCGATCTAAGAGTGTCCAGGTCGAAAACTACGAGTCACTTGGCGGTCCTCTCTTCTCTCCCCTCCCCCGCGTCGAGATAAAATTATCAGGAAATTTGTTCGACGAGAGGGCAAAGATCCGGCCGGACACTTTAATTTCTTCGTTTGACGGGCGGGGCACGCGCGGTATCTCTGCCCTTATCGAAATTACCCCTGTCCCTCAGGCTCCGCCGGCTAGTCATCGTGCCCGGGCGTTTCCGCTCGGTACGCTTGAATTTTAATCGTGTAATTAGTCCCCCGGCCACTAGAGATTGCCCGGAGTCGTTAGCTGTTTTGCTTCGCCGTTTCGTGTAACCAGATAACATCAATCAGATGATATCGCCTAAGCTACCGGTCCGCTTGTTAGGCTTAGCCGCGCGACCCTCGGACGTCGCGCATCATCCGTTCACGTTAAGGCCGCGTTATCCGGCGCAGCCGCGGGGAACCGCGGGGGCAAAATCGAGCAACACGGGCCACGATCGATAAGCGAGCGCTCGAGAATTTTGTACGTTTCCATCTTTACAGGTGCACGCGACACTCCGCTAATTAACCATCTCCTACCAACCACTACTGTTTCCTGGCCAACGTATCGACATCGCGTGCTCGCTGTGTGATTGTTCCGATTGCATGGCTGGACGATGCGCGCTGTTACAGAAAAAACAGACGTACGAGGAGTGTAGCGGTTAGTGGTGGAAAACTATCGATGGTACTTACGATAGTTATCGATGGTTCTCACTATCGAGATTTGTAATAATATTTGGGATTCTGAATTTCAGCTGTTATTTTTTTTTAATTGAGTAACCTACGATTTTCAATACCGATAATTATCGATAGTGAAAATAAGTCATCTATAGTTTTCGATAGTGAGAACCATCGATAACTATCGTAAGTATCATCGATAGTTCTCCACCACTATAATATTACAAATTAAATTTGGGATTTTGAATTTCAGCTGTTATTATTTTTTAATTCACTAACCTACGATTTTCAATACCGATAATTATCGATTGTGAAACTAAGCCATCTATAGTTCTCACTATCGAAATTTGTAACAATATTACAAATTAAATTTGGGATTCTGAATTTCAGCTGTTATTATTTTTTAATTGACTAACCTACGATTTTCAATACCGATAATTATCGATAGTGAAACTAAGCCATCTATAGTTCTCACTATCGAAATTTGTAATAATATTACAAATTAAATTTGGGATTCTGAATTTCAGCTGTTATTATTTTTTAATTCACTAACCTACGATTATCAATACCGATAATTATCGATAGTGAAACTAAGCCATCTATAGTTCTCACTATCAAAATTTGTAATAATATTACAACTTAAATTTGGGATTCTGAATTTCAGCTGTTATTATTTTTTAATTCACTAACCTACGATTTTCAATACCGATAATTATCGATAGTGAAAATAAGCCATCTACAGTTTTCGATAGTGAGAACCATCGATAACTATCGTAAGTACCATCGATAGTTCTCCACCACTAGTAGCTGTGGGGCTTAAGTTTTCCTTAAGCTTTGTTCCGCACAAATCACTCCAAGTTTCTCCTCGATGTTCGCACCTCCAACCATCAACTTGACACGCGTACGTCTGCGAACCACGCCGTTCCCCAGCCGTCGTCATCTATCAAAGCTCTCCGGGCACACGTAAACGTGACCGACACTTAAAATCGTTCAATTAGTCGATGACCATTCTTCCCTCCCCGCCCGGTTATCGCAGCGATTCTACCAGGGTTCGGTATCGATATCAGTCAGCAGGTAGCTTGTTAGCCCTAACGACGAACGGCTCGGTCGTCGGTTTCACGCGCGACGAGAGGTTTCCTCGAACGAGATTATTTTCGTGCGAGATTACGAGCTGTTCGCTGCCGCGGGGCCAGGCCAGAGGGCCCTCCGTTCGGAATCGTTGCTGGTGTTCGGCCGGCCCCGAGCGTCGTGAACGGCGACGTTATCCGGCCGGATCTTCGGCTGGAAAATCGTCCGGGTGGAGAGAGAGAGCTCTCTATCGTGGAGCCGGATCGGGACACCGGACTCCCGCTCGCCACGGTTTTCACGGGGCTTAATAAGCGACGGGGCAGAGCAGCCACCTTCGGCGGCGTCGCGTCGCCACGAAATTTATTGTAATACGGGTCACGACGCCGCGCCGCGGTTTCTGGGAATTCGCCTCCGGCCGCCGTTCGATAACGAACAGATGCCCTCTCACGATTCGGATAATTACGTAATTACGCGGGAGCGTATCGAAGGACTCGTTAGTTCTGGCCGCGACGTACGCGACAGACCCCGTTGTTCCGCTATCACCGCTTAATTACCGATAAGATGATTTACCTACAACGGTGGGCGAGCATCCTCTAGGATCTCTGGGTCTAATTTCGCTCCGAGCCTTTGAGGATGGCGCAGCGAGTGCAACGTACCGATTCTTGGTAGATCAAGGCAGATACACTTTAATTACACATCGGAGGCTCGAGGTCCCTTGATCTTTTACCTGTTGTCGTGACTCCCGTTGGGTGCTTCAAAACCTTTTACAGACTCGTGAGTACAGTTACGGATCGGTTCAGCGCCAAGTTCCAAGTCTATCCTCGATTTTAATTGCCGGCCAGTAGCTCGGCTCACAATTTACAAGCTTCTTTCAGGATTCCTCGACGCACCCATCCCCCAATGACAGCCGAGCAGTACTTTTAATATCCCTCGTGCTTATCGTCCATCAATGGTAACGACAGACTCAGGCCATATTTTGAGAGAAAAAAAAAGAGGGAAGCGTGCCTGACCTAAGCAGCGCTCGCATGTTTTCTTCGCCACGGTTATCTGCGAGGCGTCCCAATAAAACGGTATCTGTTGTGTCGAATTAAAGCGCCTCCGTCGAGCGGTCGGTGCTTAATGAGCGATTAAAGGCGGCGTTATGCAACGAAATTAATTATCTGCCGATAAATTCCCTCCACGGAGGGTGTATTAATGATCGCGATAAACCCCGTGGCAGAAAACACGCGAGGATACAGATTGCTGATTAGTCCACGCCGTCTGCAAGCTGTGGATCACCGAACGCGTGCACGTGCACGCGAGTCACCGCGTCTTTCGAACTTTGGGTTCTCGTCAATCCCCGATTAACCCTTGCGCCGCTAATTATTCCGCTTTTCCAACTTTCCGCTGGCCATCGCACCAACCCGACGCAATTTTGTCCGCGACGCTCGTTGGGATAACAGTGGAATTTTCGACCACTCAAGCGTTTCTAACCAAAGTGGAGGAAGCAATACTGCCCTTCTTAGTTAAACTGTCCTATCATTTTTTCATTTTTTGAGATATCTTGAAATATTTTAAGTTCCACGCGTCTTTTAGCTTTCAAGTAAAACTCGGAAACTCTACGTGCTTCGTAAGGATTTATAAACAGTTTAATGTATTTAACCTAGAACTCTGTAATATCTTATCTAAAACAATTAATTAATTGGCACGTTAATAAAACATTCCCTACCGGTACACCAATTACAAAAAATTATATTAAGCTATTACAAAATAATGACAATATGTTTCAATTTGAATGAAGGAAATAAATATGGTAAAAAGTAAATGATAAAATCTCAGTTTCCTCGGTTGTTTCAAAATGATAAATAGGACATTTTAACTAAAAAGGGTAGAATAGAGACTGTTTTAAGAATTTCGTTTAACATGTTAGGTTTTGCCAACCAGTTGATACGCTCTAAACGCGCGAAGCCACCCTGTAGACAGATTTACGACGACCAGTTTCTCACCTATGATTGCATTAATTTAGTTTTGATATATGTCTCATGGTTGTCAGGCTTCTTGGAAGAACATGGCTACTAGAAAATAGAGAAATTTTCGAGGAAACTGACTCGGGGAATCTGAAGAAATTGATGAATAGTCTGGAGGAGAGGACGCGAACGACTTGATGCCATATTTCTTGAAGTATTTTTCCTCCTTTGACTCGATGGAGTAGTGGAATTTTTATTGACCCAACAGATTCGATGTTCGTGTTCTTCGGGGTCTCGCGATGAGCAATCGCTTTCATCATGTTGCGCAATTTCTACCGTTCGCGAGTATTGTCAACTGAAGGATCCTTTTTCTTCCAAAATGAACAATTTCTTTTTCAATTAAGTACAAAAAAGTAAATTGACACTGAGACTTGTTCTTTGGCACAATGTTTAGTAAGATCGTGGTCTTTAAAAAAGCATGTTTGTTTCGCCAAAAATATGCACTAGGTATAGATGACGCCACAGATGAATAATTAAAGAGGCTTTTTAAAAAGGACTCTTTTGTGTTGCATCGATTTTAAAGAAATGAAACGAAATTCAGCCACCTGCTTGTAAATTCTACTTGAGAATACCTTCTGCAGTAAACCTGTAAATGAAGCAAAATTATAAAAATGACAGCTGCGAAGTGGCGATTTTTAAGAAAAGTGCGATTTCGTTGCACAAAAATGAGGTTATTAGTTTATTTTCATAAAGAATAAGAGTTTTTATTAACTTCGATCTAGGATCAGCCCGTAACTACACATTTTGTTAACATCCTCAAGTTTGACTTGAATAATTGGAACCTCCGTTTTTTAGTTATCCTTGCTAAACGAAAAAACTTTTTTAAAAAGCACCTTTAATGATACACCTGCAGCTCCACGTAGACTGCATATTTTTTACTAAATATACATGGCTCTTTAAAGGTTAATGATGTTAATAAACTTTGCCTCAAAGATCAAGTCTCATTTCCAATTAATTTCTTTGCAATTAATTCTAAAAGAAATGCTTCAATTTCGACAAAAGCGACTACCTACTTACAATTAGTACCCTTAAAACATACGATTTTTTGCTCCGAGCCCAGTGGCAGACACTTAAAATTACAATAGAAGGCGAAGAGTACACAGAACGATTGGACGCAACGAATCTGCCGCAGAAGAGGAGAGGCGAGATGCCAATAATCGTCGAGGACATAGCTTGTTCTGCTAAAAATGATCAAACGCCAGCGCGTAGAATAGATGAATTCCCCGATAAGTGTCATTATCACTATCCAAGCGTTTCACAACCGTCATCTCGCCCGGCAAAAACAAACACGCGACTTCTGCTACCAATTTATCGGCACACTAACCTCGTTAAAGGCTGTTCGTTAACGCTGATCGAGTCCCCGGGATTGCGCAACGCTCCGTCTACGATCGCGGATCCCGCCCGTAATTGGTTCGCCATCGATCAAACCGCGTAAAAGCAATTTCCCTGCCGTAACGTCTATATTCGCGTGGAGAGCCGCCGCCGGTTACGCAACCGGCGGGCTAATTATTATTAATCAAGCCGCGGCGCCCGGGGATTCGTGGACCCGAAGAAAGCGGCGAAGGTGAAGAGGCGGGCAAAAAATTAATTAGCATTTTGATTGCCTCGGATCAAGCTCGTTGGCGACCATCGAAAATCAAACAGAACAGCGGGGGCCGAGAGGAGCGAGAGATAAGTGCCGCGAAAAAAAAAAATAAATAAATAACCAACGGTTCCTTCGATACGTCGCGACGTAACTAATTCGTTATGTAACACGTGTTTTTATGCTGTTCGTGGCACTCGCTGATAACAATATCAATTCCAGCTCATTTGCCCGTACGTCGCTCGCTAATTATCCGCTTACGTTAATTATGGTGTAAACAATTTTCGCCGGACGATTGCGAAACAGGCGACTCCTGAAACGTGTTTCCCTCGCCGATTATAGAGTCAGGCATGCGAATGCGCTAGGATAAGAAAATGCAGATGCGGCATTATCATCTGAAGACAGAAAGCTGCGGGTGACTGTGGGCGAAAGTTTCCTTCAGAAGCACTCCGTTAATTATAACTGGCAGTGGTACTCTGCAGTCTTTTAATCGCCGCGCTTAATTGATGTAAATTTCATTCCGACGCGAAGGTTAACGCCGAAACTGAAGAAGAAAGGAGACGCAAGGTGTCGCCACTCGGGCAAATTTTAATAATACTTTCCCGACGAGTATGCTGTTCCATTGGTGGTTGAATTGAATTGTCGAATTCACCTTTTATGGAAGTGAAAGGCGACGAGCCGGAGAAATGACGTTCAGAGGAATCGGAAGGCAGGCTACTTGCGCGCTAATATCGAAGGATCGCCGATCGGAATCGCGAAAGAGCGCGAGGAGGCGTCGCGCGGTGGACGTCGCGAGTCATTTATCAGTCGCGGAACGATTTAATCGCGGGGCCCTGAATTAACGTTAACTTGGACACGGCGTCCGAATCGATCTTCGTGTTAATTAATATTCCTCGCCGAGGAGCGAGCGTGTCGGCGAAAAAGAGTAGCTCGACCGAGGGATCGGGCGCGAGAAAGAGGGAGGAGGAGCAGAAAAAGAGAGACACACCGATGGGAGCGGCGGTGGCGAGTGTGTTGGTTAATCCTAAACCGGTTACAAACGCGTTGGTCATCGTGATATCGTTGACTTACTAATTGGATGGATAAAAGACAAATATATTTCGCCGAGGAATGAAGGAGAAAGAGAGAGAGAGAGAGAGAGAGTGAATTGACTCGGGGGTTAATCGTCCGACTCGAGTATCGTGAAAATCGTTTCTGCCTTAAACGGAATTGGTCGGCGGGGCACCCGTAGTAAATCTAATTACCAGATGTAAATAAGTTCGCGCTGGCGGCCGCGTCGCTCGCAACGTAATTAAGACCGCTTTTTGTTCGTGATTAAACTTCACCGTGAGACTGCTGGGAATTGTTTTCATTCGAGTGGCGAACAATGACAGGGGACTTTCGATCTAGCCATTTTTCATTTTATCAGAAAAAGGGAGACTTCGATCGAATTTCTTTTCGAGAGGCGCCCCTATTCCTGTCTTCCAGCCTTCCTTTCGAACCTGTTCAATTATATCGAGACGAGAGGATAAGATGTCTAAGTGGGCCTTCGACGTCCTCCGGCCACCTCCGCCGGAAGTGGAGGGATGGCGAGCAACGCTCGATCCGAGGCACTTCGATCTTCGTTAAGCTGCAGCCTGGTCGTTCAATGAATCCATCAGAGAAACGTCCCACGAACTCGAGTCTTCGCCAGCACCGGGAACTTTCTATCGGGCCATTTACGCGACATAACGTCGCGCCATAATTTCGCGCGATTTATTCGAGGGCAGGGGACGCGCGCTGAATTGTTGCTTGTGCGTCCGCCTAAGTGAGCGCAAAGTGGTAGCTCGTGTAGCTGGCCGTAGGTGGCCGATACGAAAGCCTCGCCGTATCGTAAACCACTTGGTTATTATTGTTCACGCTGGAGCACCGCGGTGTCACCCTTCGTTCCATTCCGGAGCTTTCAGAGGACCTCTGGCTCGCTCAATCGATGCCTAGAAGGATACTAATCCTTACGTACCTAAGTAGTCTCAGCTCGGGGCCAGATATATTGGCCGGTGAATTCGTTTTCGCAGCTAACGCACACCTATTCTGATGTATGTATTTCTACGCTAAGAGCTCGGTTTGGGCTACACGTTAAGAGCTTGGCGCTATCCCCACCATTTCTGGCTCACTCTTGTTCTGGGAAGGCCTGAACATTTAAATAAATAATAAATTAATAATAAATAAATAATAAAATAATAAATTATTTAAATAAATAAATAAATAAATGAATAAATAAATTTCTGGCTCACTCTTGTTCTGGCAAGGCCTGACCATTTAAATAAATAATAAATTAATAATAAGTAAATAATAAAATAATAAATTATTTAAATAAATAAATAAATAAATAAATTTCTGGCTCACCATTGTTCTGGCAAGGCGAGAGCGAGTCAGAAAACGTTGAGAATAGGAGAATACTCCTCACGAAACTCACCGGCCAATATATCTGGCCCCGACCTTAGTTTCCTCAGGTTTAATTATTTCACATCATTCAAGAATCAATTCTGCTTATCATAAACCCACGAATCTTCAACACTCGAGTAGCTATGTCTCCTTTCTCAAGCTACATCGAAACCTCATCAACACCCCCAGCAGCACCCTACCCAAAAGTGGACCCAATAAATTACGACATCTTCAAAGATACACGTGTTCCTCCGTCTGTCGCTCGAAGAAAAGCGGGGGAGAAGATCCAGGGAAGCTTTGTAGCGTAGAAAAAAGGTAACTGGTGCATCATGGGTTGAATGCCTTGTGAAAAGTCGCCGCGATAATAAAGAGACTTAAGCTGAAAAGCACGCGAGACATTCCACCCGCGGTATTGTCACCTCTGAAGAGAGGGGGGAGAGTCCATTGAAGGAATTTCGAGGCACAACTCAATTCGAGACTGCCTCGAATTTCTGAATGCGTGCTCGCAGGGGTGAGCGCCAATGGCGGCGGGGGGGATGAAACGTCTTATGCAGTCTATCGCGTTGCGAACGATATTAACTCCGGGACAGGCGATTGTCGAGTGAAAAAAAGAGCAAGTGGGAGCAGGGGGTTGTAAAAAGAGAGAAGGTCAATGTGGACGCGCACGATTCGATGGATCCGTTGTAGTTACTCGTTCGACCGAGATCCCGTGGGTATCTTTACGCTCGATCTCGAGTTTAATTTCTGGAGAAGTCGATTCTCGGGGGCTGACATTCTCACGGTGGCTTTGAACCGTGGATCCACGGAGGAACGAATTCTTGGGTAATTACTACGAGAAAGATATCCAGATGTCTGAAAGATCACTGTCTAAATCTAAGCTTCTTAATAACCGCCGCTTACAGTAGTCCCTTGTTTTAAAACGTCGAAAAACGCGATAACTCCATTCCTCGTTATCGAAGTTGAATATCAAAGGAGCGGGGGAGCCACAAAAAGATGGGTGCAGGATAGAAGATTATTTATCGCGCGTTTCCTCGAGCAGCCCTCGCCTATTATAAAACTGTGCGCCAACTGGGGCGGCAGAAAAAGCGATTAAATTAAAAATTTGTTAAGAAAGACTCGTAATTACCCGGGATGCCGCCCCCTGGGAGCCGGGTTCACTCGTTTCTCGCCGATAATGTCAGCCCCGGCAGCATTTTCTCCTCGCGCTTCGCCCATCCCTTGGCCGGAGCTGGTCGAAGGCGGTCGCCCGTGTACGCCGTTTATATCTGATTGTCCCTCGGGGGGCTGGTGTAATTAAACTCAAACCAAAATTGCAGGTGGCGCCGGGGAAAGTTCTGTCCCGGTCTCGGTTACAGGCGAAGCCGGGCAATAACGCTTCCGTCCAGCCATTACACGGGCTCCTTTCACGACGGAACCAACGCCATCCGCAACCACGTGTTGGTGACGTTTACTCTGCGTCTTTGATACACTTCGCGATAGTGGCATTTTAAATTTGAGCTAATTTGTGGTGTATTGTTAAATTAGATTGAAGAATCCTTTACTGTCTTTTTATTATATAGAAACGCGAAATGGGAATTTAAGTAGAATTGGTCAATATTTGCAATAACCTTTTGATGGAATCAAGCATTTATCATTTACACTTTGAATACAATTCTTTGAGAAATAATTACCTCGAGCCTCGTCAATTGAACTGAAGAAGAGGGTGGTGGGAATTGAGAGGGAAATCTCAGCAGGAGCCATTAGTAGAGAAATTCTTTACCTCGATCTCAGAGGCTGTTCCACCTCCTCGACCGTTGTGTAACGGCAAGGCGCGGAAAGGCGAGGAAGAAAGGGGGCGATTCAGGGAGGGTCAAAATTATTCCCGCCGCGCCACGTCCTACAATAATTAACGCCATTATAGCATTTAATTGCAGCGAGTGCCAAGGCCACCCTTCGCCCACCGCCATCTTGTTTTTCCCTGTCTCCCTCCGTTTCCACCCGGCCGTCGGCCGGAGGGTGGAGGCGCAAAATGGCGGTTAATCCCGGCGGGGGTGGCTATTTAAATTCCGCCTCGGTTCGAGCCTCCTGCGACGCCGTTTACGCTTCGCCCTCGGATCAAGGAACTCGGACGATGCTGCTATCCATCCCTCGATGCTTCTTGCGTTGCGTTTCAAGGAAAATATGTCAGTGACCATTATTCTATAGGTACTTGGAATCACGCATCGAGGGAGTCTGGATACGATTAACTAAGTAAGTACACATATGCATCGTATACAAAGTTTTTCGCAGCATCCACTGTTGCAAGGCAATCTTTGATAATTCCTCTTCTTTTCTCAATATCGTGCAGCAGGATGACTTTTCCCAATTCCCAGGAAAACTGAACTGCCAGCAGACCCCAATAGATAGGGGAAAGTGGGGTAAAACGGAACATCAATGTTTCTCTTAGATAACAGTTGCGAATGAGTTGGTATCGCGTGACATGGGGCCAAAGGGTCCTCACAGGTTTTTGTGACAAACCATAGATCCGTGCACATGTTATTTTTCCGTTGAGAGAGTTGGAAAAATTTCCGGTATTGATATATCAAGTTTCGACCATTTTTCGGCACTTGAATTTCGAAAATTAATAATGGCAAGTACATCGTTGGATTCTGTAGTTCTTACGCTACATTTTGACGTATTAAACAGTTCTTTACCTGACGCTGAAGTGTAAATATTAATTATTTACTGAATGACTGCATGTGGGGCAAAACGGAACACTTTTCGTAGGGCAGGAATGGCCACATCGGGCCATTTCGGAGCAAGGCCTCCATGATGTTTACTTTAGCCGCGCGGAAGGGGCCTCGAAAGCCAATGATAACGTGGGCGCATCACGGATAGGAAAACTGTAAGAGTGTAAGTAGTAGCGTGCGGTGCAGGCTCGTACCCCTAGGCTGAAATAACTGGCCCTCTTAGGAGCCCAAGTGGCAACGATCGCTGGGGCCCCCAAGATACTCAGTCATTCAAGCCTATCCTACGGGCATGAGGTTGTACCGCACACTACTAGAGTTTTCCCTATCCGTGATGCGCCCACGTTATCATTGGCTTTCGAGGCCCCTTCCGCGCGGCTAAAGTAAACATCATGGAGGCCTTGCTCCCAAATGGCCCGATGTGGCCATCCCTGTCGTAGGGTAAAACGGAACACCTATTTAAAGCAATTCCACCAATCCAATTGTCTTGAAACTTTGCAGGCGTGCGCAGTTATTATGACAATACAAAATTATGGAATAAAAACGGGAGGGGTGAAAAAATTACCCAGTCATCAATAAATATAACCCATAACCACAAATTCAAACGACTTGAAATCAGCCTGTAATCACAAATCAAATCAATTCAATCCATATATTTGCAATCAGCATATAACCACAAATCAAAACTTGGACACTAAAAAGTAAATAATAAAAAATATGCATAAAAATTTTTTGAGTTAAACAATTTTATTTAAAATGCACCAAATACTGAAAAATTCTCCATGCACGTGTTGATATTCATTATTCACGTAAAAATCCATGTGTATTTGGTTATTTTCAGTAATTTTTATGGTATCTGGTAAAATATTTTTTCTTATGTATATTTTTGTTATATTTTATTTGTAATAGTTATACCTAAAACACTTATATGCTCTCCAAGTGGGTGTTCCGTTTTACCCCTCCAATTGAGCGAGGCGAAAATATCAAAACCTCCGGTAAATTTAATTTTCCGTCGATCCCAAAGATTTTTCCTAACAACGCCTCTGATTTTCTTATAGTCTAAGGTCCACCGAAGACGCCTGTTGAAATCCCGTATCTTTTTCTCCTTCCGATTTCACGTTACCACCCCCCAAAGTTAAGCGTTCCGTTTCACCCCACTTTCCCCTACTTCTCGTTGCTGTCGACACAGGGAAGAGGCATCTTTGCATGTCCGCCTCGGTTCCGAGCGATCTCGGCCGGGTGGTGCGTCTGGGAACGCGCGTGCACCGATCCCAGCGTGTGCACTCGTGCACAAAGCGTCCCTCGCGGATGCGGCGGTGGATCGTATATACGATCCGGGGCCCGGTGGTTCATAACTCGAGGGCCAGGCCGGAGCGCACGAATGAAGTTGTCGTCGTAAGGCCTCTGCCTGCCGCGGCGAAACTTATCGGCCAGAGACAATGCGACGCATAAATATCTCACGAGCTCTCCGTCGTACGTTGTCCGGGAACGTGTGCACGGTGCACACGTGTACCCGGGGCCCGGGCACACGCGCGTGTTCCGCCGTGCTCCGTCGTCCGGCGGGTCAAAGTGTCGGGGCTGGGCCAGAAACGGATAGGCACTGAAAAACTGGCGCACGACCCTTCAGTCCCCGCGGCCAGACACGCGTGGTGTCCTCACGAAACGGGATAGCTATACAGGAAGGCGAAGAGATTTTCTTGGAGCTTGATAAAGGGGTTGTTTCGAGTGTTACTGGGAAGTTGGATGTCCCGGAGTTTAGGCTCCATTCCCGTTTCTCATTAATTCTTCAGTAACTTCAGCAACTTCACCCCAAACACTCGAATTTTCCATTTTGGCCTCTGTACACTAAGGGCCAAAATCGGCTTCCCTTCGGAAATTTGGCAACGTTGCATGTCACTAGAATTACTGAGTTATGCCCAGGGTTTGAAACCGTTATTATAAAGATTTAGGTTCTTGAAAGAGTTATGAAGAACCTTTATTCTGAATAACCGTTAAAAAGAACCTAAATATCAGACTATAAAAGTATAAGTTAAGGTTCCTATATAGCTCTATAACTTTTATTTTTTAGGTTCCTATATAGCTCTATAACTTTTATTTTTTAGGTTCTATAAAAGTTCCAAAGCGGTTATAGAACCGCTACATAATATATATTTACTTACTTATTTATAATAATTTTTAAACAATTTGGTTACACACAGTAGTCTATAGTTGTAATATGTTTTAATTTCATTTTCTATAAAATTCTGTACAATCGTTACAAGAATCGGTTCTATAACCGCTTTGGAATGTTTATAGAACCTAATAAATAAAAGTTATAGAGCTATATAGGAACCTAAAAAATAAAAATTATAGAGCTATATAGGAACCTTAACTTATACTTTTATAGTCTGATATTTAGGTTCTTTTTAACGGTTATTCAGAATAAAGGTTCTTCATAACTCTTTCAGTGAGAACCTTTATATAACAGTTTCAAACAGTTATTTCGCAACCTTTTCACTTATGCCTAGTGACATGCAACGTTGCCAAATTTCCGAAGGGAAGCCGATTTTGGCCCTTAGTGTACCTTGCGAAGCACAATCCACAGTGCACTCTATTTATTTTTCAACCGCAATTTAATCCCGCGACAAGCACCAACCCCCAAGCAGGCGATAATTCTCCCCGCCAACGCTGCTCTGACAGAAGATTCCCTGGGCCGGCATCGAGGAGGGCCGAAGAGTCAGACAAAGGGCCGGCCGCAAGAGTAATTCCGCCGGGCTGACTCGGTGCCCGCGATCGGCGCTATCTCCGCTACGCGTAGAATGAGAATCTGTTTGGCTGGAAGAGATCGATCGTCCCCGCGCGTCATTTGTCATCGTATTCCGCGGTATCTGGGCAGTAGAGGGGGACGGGTGACGAGGGGGTTGCTCGCGATGGGGCTGGGAAATGAACCGAAGGGGGTGCCGGAGTGCACGTGGCCCGACGGCGTTAAAACGATGTATCGGTGGGCGATCTAAAATCATTGGACAATGACGCGCTAACTGGATAACTAGCGGGGTCTCCTTATCTCGAGGTGCGATAAGCGGCGCCGGCGAGACCCCTCTCCGGGCCTCGTCATATTACATTAGCGCCCCGCGGAATAATGTATCGACGGGGCTGTTACCCCCGCGTGAGCGGGCCGACGCGACGCCCCCTCGACGGCGACGACTATACGACTATATTCACATGGTAATGCGAGAGGAGCGCGATATCGGCCGCGCAGGGCGAGGGTGAAGCGTTATTAACAATTTGGGGTATCGGGGAATCGGGAGAATCGCTTGGGGTGTTTCTATTCCGTAGCTCAACGCCGCTACCCCCTTCGCCGGCTTCCTTGGGCCTCGTAAACGACTGTCGAGATCCTGTCGACCGATACCGCCGCTTCTTTCACGCCGTTCCTCCACCCTGACGCGTTCCGAACGACTTGGAGGAGCCTCTGCCATCGCGGATCGGTGTTTGAACTTGAGGAACTCTAGTCGGCAACGGCGAGTAATTACACCCGAGATTTCGCATCCTTTGGATATCGTGGATACTCGTCAGAGTTCTGTGGCTATCTTAGCGAGGTGTATCAATTTCTCGAACGCCGGATTAAAGGTGTTTAGGTATTAAATGATCGACGTGCGTGCGAGACAGCAGCGCGGGAGAGATGCCCGCTCTCGGTACTTGGTTATTTGCACAGGTTCGTTTACACTGTTCGCTCCGCTCGGATCCTGAGCTTCTTACCGCGAAAGCTCTAACGAGCCGCGGTGCCCGGAGCCGAGCCCCGTTCTCACAGCCGCGCCGTAAACAGGGCTGCCAATGAATTGTGCTTACTGTTCTTTCGCAGCGATGCGGGACGGAAACGGTATCGCCTCAGTGGTCGTCGTTAATTCTCACCTTCCGTTAACGGCCAGGCGGCGTGCCAGCAAACGCGAGGCGACTTTTCTGCTCGAGCATCGCTGGTAATTGCCGCCTCGTCGGATATTTACTGCCCCGGGGCTCCGTTCGCCGGCCGGCGAGAGTACACCACCGCGGATTCTGAGGCAGACGCTGCGCTCCATTGTTGTATCGATAGTAACAGCGTTAGAAAGTTACGTGGGACGAAGGGGTTCGCGGGGATGCGGCGTACGCGAACGTACAATTAATAGCTATAGCAATGGGGAACCTAGTGACAAATCCAACATCCAAGAACTCCCCCAAATATACTAACTCTCAATCTAATCCTAGAACGAGACAATGACACTTTTAGAACGTAACTGACACACTGTGGTCCCATGCAACCCCAAATTGAAAGAGTGACCGAGAAATAAGGCCCTTTTAGCCTCTTTTTGGTCCCACGATTTTGGAACTGAATTTTGTGCCAAATGAGACATCAATCACAACAAATTTTCAAGTTGAGGTGACAATTAGTTTCTGAGATATGGGAGTCCGATAATTTATAAAATTATTTTCAGTGGTTTTGCTGGTTGCTAACAAGGAATTTGAACTTAGATTTTCAAAATTCACAAATCAAAATTGAAATCAAGAAATATAAATGTCTGTCTTCCACCATGTTGAATCGGCCATTGTGAATTTTGAAAATCTATGTTCAAATTCGTTGTTAGTAGTCAGCAAAACCCCTGGAATTAATAGTTTAAATTATAGGACTGACATAAAAATCCGTATATCGAAGCGAATGGGCTGAATTTTCACTTCTTTGTCCTCCCATATCTCAGAAACTAATTGTCACCTCAACTTAAAAATTTGTTGTGACTGATTTGGCACAAAATTCAGTTCCAAAATCGTGGGACCAAAAAGAGGCCATTTCTTGGGTCACTCTTTGAATGTTTCAGAAAAATTCTTTCATATTTTTCTTCAAGGCCGCCGCGCATTTTGGCGACTCGCGGCGGATACGAAGAGAAAAATTGACAAACAATTATTAGGTACAATAATTATTATCAATTTCTTTGCTTCGCCACTTTGCGCTTCGCCAAAATGCCCGACAGCCCTTAGATGTCTTTATCCTCTTCAGAAGATATTTACAGCACATGTTTTCTCATCGATATTTAGGAGTTTGATATGATTCTATGATTAATTGCACGAGTCATAGTGGCCGAAGGGTTCACTGCGACGCAGCTAAGTAGTAATCGAGCAGCCGTCAGAGCGCTCGAAACGAGGCGAAGTATCTAAATATCGATCGTTGGCTGGAAGCTGGCAGCAGATGAAAGCAGCCAGATGAAAGAAGGAGCCAAAGAGTGGAGAAGATAGCGGAGAGGCAGCCAGGGTGGCCCAATATGGCTCCGGTCTCGTTCGCCTGGAAGAGAGGCTGAGGTTCCTGTCCAGAGGGAGCCGGCGAGTTAAGGAGCGTATAAACCGACCATTAGTATCGCTCGGCCACTGTCCATTGTTTCGTTGTTTGCTGAAACAATTGACGGGGGCCAGCCGGTGTTCGGTCGTCTCGTTAGCGCTGCGCTTCCACAGAGGACAGCATTGTTCGTCGCTCTCTGCTCTCTCGCCGGGGCGGTTAGCACCCGCGGAAAAATCCTAACGAGCTCCCTCTCCCTCTCTCCATCCGGACGTTCCTCTTTCTTCCTGCCTCAGGCTGCGCCTCGCCCCACCGCCCCTGCATCCGCTGCCCTTTGGTAGCCTGGTCGTCGCTGTTAACACCTCGAACTGATTTTCGAGGCAGGCTTCCCTTGTTCCTCCTGAGAAATGAACCGGAAAGAAGGAAATGCGAACGGTAATTGCAGTAATGTCGAGGATTTCTCGCGCCGATATTCCACGGCGGGGTCTTGGAATTGTATTTTCTTCTGAATGAGTTGAGCTTAGGGGTGGCGAGTTTTTACATGAGAAGGATTATTTGTTATTTAGTCTGAGAAGGGGGTTGAAGATCGTCGTGATCGATGTACGACTGCGATCTTTCCTGCATTGAAAAATAAACGCAAGCCAGAGTGACGGGACAGAGATGGAGAGAGGGGTGCGAGCGCGGGGTTCGGAGGGAGAGGGGCTAGACGAGAACGAAATAGGGGTGGTTAGAAATAGGAGCTAACCGAGCGTGAGAGATTAACCCCTCTAACAGCGGCCGCCCAGTATATCAACGCGGGTGATAAAACGCCGCCTGGCCCTCTGGCTGTGTGTTGCCACCCCTAACTGCCTCTATTGACTACCAGAATCCAATATATTCTACTCCAACGGCGGAGAAAACCGACTGGGAGGCGCCGGAATTTCATACATCTTCTTTCGACGATCCATCGCATGGGGTGAGACCGACACGCTCCCTCCCTCCCCATCTTCCCTCCTGTTCGTGTACTTTTCATCCCCTCCTCTGCGTCGCGACCCTTAGAGTTCTCACGGATACTACGATAACACCACGATCGCTGGGGATCGAGCTCGTTCACCCCCTCTGAATCGAAAACCAGAGCCTCGATCGTCGCTGTATCGATGCTTTCTACGACCCTGTGCTTTCAAGGGGGTGATGAATTAGGGGTGGAAATATTCGTACCTAGGCTCCTTCGTCTATCGAGTACCTGTTCCATTAATTGGAGTATATTCTAGAGAGAAATTGTTTCACAGTGTAGCGGCTTCAGCCCATTTTTCAACCCCCTTTTTATCGAGCCTAGTAATATTGACTACCCCCGACGTCGATCGCCTCGAAATTACAGCCCCAAATTCGTTACCAGATTGAAATTGGACGGTTCCGAACGCACCCCGTTCGAACGCCACCACCGAGACAATTCACCCCCGCGCGTTCCGGAGACAGGACTCGTATCGGGTGTCTGGTGATCCTGTCGGAGTGGCAAAAGACAAATCCACGATTCCTTCTCCGTGTAAACGGGGCGCAGGGGGCGGGTGAGGAGTAACACAGAGCCCCGTCTAATGCCTAAACACCCTAATAGCTCCGTAAACAATAGGGCTGCTTTGAAGTCGGGCGCGATTCCGAATTTTCGAAAAGATACCGAGGGCGGAAACGCTGGCTCCGAGTTTAACTTGTAAGCGGATAAGGTTGAGTCAACGGCTTATTGTTTCAGCGGGGTTCTGGATTCGAGCACGTCTCGAGGGTTATCGATGGGGTTGTGTTTGCCCAGTTGGACCAATAGGGCCCACTCCCCCACCCCCACCGAAAATATGCTCCCATTTTCCCGAATCCCTGCGCCTCGGTGCACCTTCGGACGCCGGGCTACTTGCACCCACTCGTTTATCACCTTCCAATCGTTTCTCTTTCGAAACCGAGCTTCCAAAGCGTTCGCAGGGTTGCCCGCGATCGCGTGGAAGAATAAGAGGAAGTTCCGTAATCGCGGGCCATTACAAATTAATTTATGACGTTTGCGCGCGCGCGCAAACCGGCCGGGTTGCGCAAACCCTCCCGTTAATTTGTCATAAACAATGGGCCTCATTGTCCGAGGCTGAAAGCGTGCTCGGTAAGTACAATTGGCATAAATACGCTAGGCGGCGCCGAATGCCCATTGTGCGAAGGCCTCGGACGAACTGTGGCATCTAATTGACACGCTTCGGCCCGATTATCGCGCGCGGATTGCCACACCGCGCGGCCGCTAGTGCGTTCGATTAATTCAAGGCGGTCCACTGTTACAGGCTGGCGATCGGTCTTCAAGGACCAGTCCGTTGCGAGGCGATCTGGAAAGGAGAACCGGGCACAGGTAGAAGTTCATCGAGTGCTCCCCGCTTTCTGTAAATATTTCAAAAAGAGTATGGAGCATCCTTAATAATCAGAAACTTTGGGAAAGTATTTAGGTTTCCACTGATTCGAAACACCCTTCGTCGATTAATAGAACAATGATCTACGGTTGAACGCTGCTAGCCAGCGAAAAGAATTCGAATTAGCCAGTGATTCGCGAGCGTAATACCCGAAGCTGGGTGGCACGGGAGGGTGGAAGAGTCGGGAAGGTGATCCAGCAGTGAAATAAAGGCAGAAGAGGCAGGCAGGAGGCTAGGGGGCAGATAAAGGGTATTTTATCTCGCGGAATAGCCGTGAACTCTTCCTCATTTCAACCCGGTTCGTTCCTCCCTCATTTCTCGCCTCTTACATCCCCCCCCACGCCTCCCCCGACCAACAGCCCCGTCGTTCTTTCTTTCTTTCCTTTTTTTTTTCATCCAGGGGCTGTTGGCGCTATCCGCGTCGAATCTTTCAATAAAAAATTTTGTAGCCCCGCGGAGTCAGCGCCATTTTGTGAGTTTAAATGGAAATCCGGACGGCAGAGTGGCAGGGAGGCTGGCGGAGCACTCTTAGCATGCAAATTAAAGTGCTGCCATTTGAATGCGAATAAAACGCCCTCGAGAGCGCGCGCCAGGGACCGGGCCGCGCGGAGAGCGCGCTGGAGGGAGAGAAAAAGAGAGCGCGCATGTATACGTGCACACGAGGGGGGGAGAGGAGAAGAGAAAGAGAGAGAGAGATGCGCCACCCGGCTGCTAGGGAGGGACAGAGACAGAGGGGGTTGAAGCAGATAGAGAGAGAGAGACGAAGTTGACAGATCGCGCGACAGAGGTGCTTACGTGGTCGAGAGGAAATTTCGAAAAGAATCCTTCTTCCACCCTCCGGGGCGAGCTACGCCCCTTTGGAAATATGGCGCCTCGGAGGCTTGCTCCTCGTGGCTGCGGGAACGCGACTCAGCCGCGTTTCCTGCATTTTTACGCCGGCAAGAAGCCGGCGGGGGAAGGTGCCGCCGCGAAAGCGGATTTTAACGTACGATTCCGCTATTGGGATTTATTGTCTCATGCGGAGCCCGAGCTAGCTCGGACCGGCTCCGGCCGTAAATTCCGGACACTCGGGGGCGCATTAGCGACCGGCCGAACGATTTCTTTCATCGACGCGATGCGACTCCTCTCGGATTTTTGAGGAGAACTTACTCGGGTTCGGGGGAGACTTGCGGCGATTCCCGCGCGGAGGATCTGGCAGAATCGCCGGGAGCATTTGTTACGTTGGGCACTTCTGGGGGCAGAGTGTTTGATCGCCGCGCAGACTTCCGGGCTACGTGCTAGACGTTTCCAGGTTACCGGATTTAACGTGCATCCTGTGCGGAGCAGCCTCCGAGTCACGCGCCAGGAAATTGCGGTAAACGCTCGGCTCGCGACCTTTCCTCGAGGAATGCTGCCGTCGATTTCGCGTTCCCAGTTCAGCACGGGACGTGGAACGGTATCGGGGACGCTGGGTAGCGGGGACGCCATTTCTCTGGGAATTATTTCCAATCGTTTGGGCTCTACACGATTTTATTTGGGACGCACAGGGGTGGGGAAGAATTGAATGGTAGAATTCTTCTCTATGACGAAATTTCGCGCCATTATCCTTTTCCATACAGCACACTTTGTTGCAGAAAGGTTGCAGAAAGGTTGCAGTTAGGTTGCGGTGCAATGTTGCACAGAGATTTCTGCAACATCTCAGAAATATTACCTGCAATGTTTCAATCTTGCTCGTAACGTAACTGCAACCTTTCTGCAGCCTTTCTGCAACGTAATGTGCTGTTTGGCTCGGTGTATCCTAATTCTACGAAATATTTATTGAACACAGGGTTGCAAAAGGCCTACGTGGAATTTAAGGGAATTTATAGTAGAAGAAGGGGATGAAATCGATCGTCCCTCTTATCTACCGCGTTAATATCCCAGTGTGCGCGGGGGTTTTTTAAGACACAGAGGGTGGGTGAGCAATGGGGGCGAGAGTTTTTATAAGAACGCATAATTTTTCGGTCTCCCCGGCTGCAATTAAGACTTCTCGCGACGGTTTTCATAAAGCCGCATTAAATCCCGCGGCACGTCGGGCCGGCCTCCACCTCCGCGGAGAGAGAAGCACGGTGGAACGGCGGGGAGGAAATATTATTTCTTATTCCGAGTGAAGTTGCCAGCGCGCGGCTGGCATTAGGCGGGCGAAATAATTCTGCAGAAATTTCATAACTGTCGCCTGACGGGGTCCCCTCGCTATAAGAGATGCTCCAGGTAATAACCAAAGCGAGAAAAGCTGCTCTCCTGTTCGCCACCCCCCGAACCACCCCGCCTGCCAGCCGAAGGAAACGTTCGGAAAGCAACGCTCTGCGAAAATAACCGTGATTTGTGGAAAGATCTGGGTACACGTTTCATTCCACCCCTCTGGCGTTTTTATTCCACCAGCTTCTTAAGTTACAACCCCACTAACCAGCTTCATGAATTCTTTCCGCCCAGTTCGAGGAACCCCCGAAATACTGCTTCTCCGATTCGAAGCCGCGGTAAGGTTGAACATTCCGGCGGGGATGAATAAGCAACGAACGAAGTTCCATCAGGGGGGGTTAACCCTGCCGCGAGAGTTACAAGAGCTACGAGAGCGACGATCGCGATCCGGATCGAGGAAGCACCGAGGAAGTTGCAGGGAAATTTCGAGGCTTTATCGTAGACACTCGAATTCGAGAGGAATCCTGGAACGCATCTCGTCTGGCTCCCGCGGGAATAGCTCGCGCAGGTCTTCCCGACCATCTTCGCGATCTCTGTTGCCGATCTCGAGGCTGAAAGAGCGTCGTGAAACGCGTCTGCGATCAGGCCGGGGGAGTGGCTCTTAAGGAGGGAAGAAAAATCGTTTTATAAATTCCATTCGGCTCCCGTTGCATTTCCCTTCTGTCCTAGCCGATATACCCGTTCCCCGCCTCTCTCTCTCTCTCTCTCTCTCTACCTCTCTTTCTCCCACCCCACCACCCCCTCGTTTCTCTCTTTCGGCTGCGATCCACAGCCTATTCGCCCGATCTCTCCATTCCGTTTTTCGTTATCGCGTCCAATTCCAGCGTTGAAGATATCTGGCCGGCGATAAGGGCGACTGGAATTTAAATAAAGCGAATCAATATTCAAATCCGCCGCCCTCGCGAGCCCTCCCGCACCCGACCTCCCCTCGAAACGTCGCTCCTTCTTTCTTTCCTTATTTATTCCTCCGTTTCTCTGGCGCTTTCCGCGTCGGTTTATATCGACGGTCTCATTTATTCCAGTCCCTTTGTCGGACGAGCTGATCTCCTTTCTCTCTCTCTCTCTCTCTCCTGGCCCCTTCGACTCCAATCGCCCAAATGATTGCTTTGCACGCGGTCGATCGCGTTTGCTCCTGTCGCCAGGCGAACAGGCCACCAACTTTATTATATCCCAGTGGATTCTCGTGCGCCGTCATCCCGCCTCGACTTGTCAGAAGCCACCCACTCGTCGATCATCGCGAATCACCTTGCGCAGCAATATTTTGGCAACCACCGTCCTCCCCGGGGGACCACGCGTACAGGGACTCGCGCACTGTCCCTCCACTCGATCGATCTTCCAACGGAGAATACGCGAGCGAGGAATCTGGCAGCTCGGATAACCGTAGAGTGACGAGAGCAACCGGCATTTAATGCTTCTACCCGGCAGAGGCTATCGTGGGACCGGCCGAACTTGCCTTCGCCGGACAGAATTTAGCGTAATTCGACGATTTCTGTGCAAACGCGCCTGCAGCCTCGATCCAGGAGGCGCCGAGGAGCGGCCAGGCTGGACTACGGTCATCCAGGATCCAGCGAAGGCGGTTTTCGGGCTTTATCCCGCGGGAAACGGGACGTCCGCGATTGAATTTTATCTCTCGGCTCATGCATGTATATCGAGAATACGCCTGCAGGGACATGTAAATCCAGGAATACGTTGCTGGGCGGCTGGCGTTGCGTTAAACAATGGCTTTTGTTCGAAACACACCCCTGGAAAGGGACTGGCGTTGCAGGTCCGAGAGGGGCTCAAATCCAGGGGCGTATTTGACTTTCGATGCTGGCCAGTCGATGCTCGGAGCTTCCTCCATCTTGCGAGGGACGTAAGAATCGTCTCCCTAGTCGAGGGTGGAATTTAAGGGGAGAGTGGCGCGATAAGAGCCACAATTGGCTCCATTTTAGTGCGAGTGGCGATCGCTTTCGGGAAAAAGAATCTGACGATTGGAAAAGCTTGTGGTAGATAATTTTCGAACAATAATACAAAAGGTTTCTGTAGTTCTCCTCGGAGGTCCGAAAATTTAAACTACATTGATTCTCTCGTCGAAAGAAAAATTTCGAGTTAATTACTCGCGGGCTGGAAATATTGCTTCTTAATCGCCAGTGACCATCGCGTGACAAAGCCCACGATCGATCTTCGTCGACGATTAATATATCCGCAGTGGAATTGGCAGCCAGGCAGAAAGAAGCTTCGAAGGGCGGGTAACAGAGGATTAACCCCGCAGGCTGCATGATTGATAGGATTAATAACGCGCCCGGCGAACCCACCCTCCGCGAGCCGATAAAACAGCAGCGTGGAAGACGGAATACTTTAACCCCGGATTAATAGGCCTGTAAACGGCGCGCAATGATTTCCATTAATATTCATGGGGCCGCCGCCGATGCGGAGCGCGCTTATGATTTATGGCCTTTAATTTTCGCGCCGCGCCGCGTCGCGACACGCGCGCGCGTGCGTGCGTGCGTTTCCAATTTGCTGCCAACCACGCCTCGATCTAAGTGGATCTCAGATCCGTAAGAATTCACAATTCAACGGTTTCGTCGGCGCAATTCTTCGCGACAGTGATTCACCCTCGTTATTTATCGTTTTTCGGGGGGAAGAACACGCTGTTAATCTTCGTTCGGTGAATGCTCGGTGGTTTGATTCTTTTTATTGGAAATCTTTTATTGAAACGGAGCAGGAGTTGAAGTAGGCATCGCGTCTCTTCTGTTTCGTGAGAAAATACCAGTGATACACTTGTGGCTATTCTGGTGCGTGGAAAGTGAAGGGCTGCGTCGTATCAACCCCTTTCCAGGTGCAGAAACGCTCGAAGACGTTGACCAAACATTTTCGAAAGGGCGCCGAGCGTAAAGCTACTTAAGAGGCGTTGTCGGCACCTTTGCCAGTGGCGAAACTCTGGGACAAGCGTCTTTCCCAAAGGAACCGCTACACCCTCCAAGTGCCTCTTGTAACTCGATCCTGCGGGGTTTGTGGGTGAAATTTGCGAACACTTTCACTGGGTTTCTCAAATTCCTGAGACTGTACCTATTCCATGGAATACTCTGTTTTTCTGGATCTTGAGTATCCCTTCATTTTTTTTTCTTTAATTTAATTGCAATTATCGGGTTAGACAACCCTTTGGTATCTATAATTAATTAGAAAAATGAGGCAGAGAAACGGACGCATATTAAGAAATAAAGACAAAAACAAAATATAACGAAGAAGGAAAGGAAAATGGAAAATATGAATATACAATATGAAATATTCAGCGAAATAGACGTAGAAGCTTTGTACGGATCTTATCTATTGAATCAGAGAAGAAATCAAGTTGTTTGTGATATGAATTGGCGACGCTACATATTTTCAGATTTAAGAACGCCTCCTCAAGCAGAAAACTTTCCCTCTCTGCTCGAATTAGTTCACTCGTTTATGCAGAATTCTTCCCCTCGCAAAACACCCTCAAAATCAATCTCGAATCAATGCAAGGAATCCACAACAGGTCCATGAAGACTCCCACAGTCAAGCCTTCGCACAGTTTGGCCCATCCCCAAAATATTCTTCGAGCCCAAAGATCAACATAGTCTACCTTTCTCTTTCATCCAACAAACACCCGCGAAACCTAAGAAACATCCCTCTCTGGCGTCAGGAAAATTCACCGCCGTCGTCAACTGATTTGCGCGGCACCCTTGAAACACCCCGTAAGGCCTCGTGTCGCAACAAGGTCGCGAAACGCTCGGCGAACAGGGTGACTCGACGCGGAAACGTCCGCATTGCGCAGCCTCTGGTATTCTTTGTCGTTTAACGTTGCTAACGCGCGGGTGACAGAGGGGCGCGAGAACACCGCCGGTGCGTTTGGAAAGGGTGAAAGAGGGTGGGGGAGGGCGGAAGAGGTCGGCCAGCTGGAAGGGAGGATCGGGAATTCAAATACCGCCGCCATTAAACTGAATAACGAGGAGAGCTGCCGTTCGAAATATGAACACGGCTATGATTTGCGGCCTCGTAAACCCGTTCATAACGAATAATAATGTCACCGCGCGGCGCCGCTCGTCGGCCCCGTGTTCCCCCGCCCTTGCAAATCCACCTACAATATCGCCAAGACTTTTTTCATGTCTCATAACGCCAGACCGGCTGAAATTAAATAATAAAATATACCGTGAACGCCGGTTACGTCGTTAACTCGCACTCGCCCCGTCATCACCACGCCTGGCGCCGTCCTCAGCTCACCCTCTTGCGCTGGCCACTTCTTCAAGCTTATCATGAATTTCATTCGCGAGGAGACTCGACGTACCGTTCAATTTGTTATCTATCCATTAACTTCACGTTTGCTCGTCCAAGTGCATCTGGAATTCAGTGTAATGGATCTAAAGTAGGTAGATTAAATTTTAGATTCTTCTATCGAGAGGATTCCGGTGTAAAGGGAACGCGAAATTGCCAAACAAGTTGGAAAAACGCTCGTCCAGTTGGTATAGGTATTCGTCTACTAAAAACGAGTTGATACTTAAGTAGTAAAGTTATTCCTGCACTGGCCGCCAGTAACTAGTGGTGGAGAACTATCGATGGTACTTACGATAGTTATCGATGGTTCTCACTATCGAAATTTCTAATAATATTATAGTGGTGGAGAACTATCGATGGTACTTAGGATAGTTATTGATGGTTCTCACTATCGAAAACTATAGATGGCTTATTTTCACTATCGATAATTATAGGTATTGAAAATCGTAGGTTAGTCAATTCAAAAATAATAACAGCTGAAATTCAGAATCCCATATTTAATTTGTAATATTATTGTAATATTATTACAATTATTAATATTACAATTGTAATATTATTACAATTATTAATATTACAATTGTAATATTATTACAATTATTAATATTACAATTGTAATATTATTACAATTATTAATATTACAATTGTAATATTATTACAATTATTAATATTACAATTGTAATATTATTACAATTATTAATATTACAATTGTAATATTATTACAATTATTAATATTACAATTGTAATATTATTACAATTATTAATATTACAATTGTAATATTATTGTAATATTATTACAATTATTAATATTACAATTGTAATATTATTGTAATATCATTACAATTATTAATATAATTTGTAATATTATTGTAATATCATTACAATTATTAATATAATTTGTAATATTATTACAAATTTCGATAGTGAGAACCATCGATAACTATCGCAAGTACCATCGATAGTTCTCCACCACTACCAGTAACGCGTCCAGCATCCACGTAGCCCGCCACTAGCAGTTCCCGGATCGTCCCGCGTTAAAAGCCAACGTGTCGTTCCGGTTTTTACGCTCGGAACACGCTCGTCTTCTACGCGAAAGGTGTACGAACGGTTGTCCTTTACGAATAGTCACCGCCCAGCTAAACGAAGACGATGATGCGCCGCGAAGCAGGTTTGTCCGCATCGCGTCTCGGCCTGGGAACACTTTAAACGGCAGATAAGCGGCGCGCAGTGGCAGGTGCGTCGCGACGAATTTCAATAAATACGCGACGCGTATCCCCCCGTATCGGGCCGGATCGGAAAACACGAAGCAATCGAGGCAGATAAGAGGGGAGGCCGCTCTCCAGGGCGAGTGTCGCGCACTCTTTATCGGCCGATTCCGCTCGCAAATTGGCGAGTTTAGCGCACGCTTGCTCCGAATAACGTACAGTAATTACGCTACCGGCCGACACGCGAATACGAACGTCCCTTATCGGTTAATTGCGCCGGTAGTGGAAAGAACGCCACGGAGATACGCGAGACTTGAGGCATATCTGCGCGTCGGGATCTACGATTCCTCAATAACGACGTTTTCGCCGATAACCAACGGTATATACCTTCGTCGCCGAAGTGTCCTGGAAGCCAAGGCGAGGACGGATCTCGATCCAAACGAGTCGTGGCGACGATGGAAAAGAGAAATCGAACTTCATTGATCGAGGGAACAGAACGATCGAAACATCGGCGTCCCCATTCAGAGGCGCGAGAGCTCTCGGGCGCCAGTACCAAAAACGGCAACAGACCGGGTTCCGGAGCGCGAAACCGCGCGGAGAAAAACTTTTGCGCGGCGCATAACTGCGAAGAAACGATCGGATGGACATGGAAGCTCAGTGGCCAGCTGAAATACTCGTATCGTTGAATTCCACCGTCTTGTTTCCATTTTCCCTTGCTCCCTCTTCCCCCTCCTATGGGGGGTAGGTGCATTAACGACAGCGTGTATCACCGTCTCGACGCCATCCACTAAATTACTCGGTCGCTCGCGTTCATGCGGCTGCCAGGGGGATCGAGGGGGAGGGGGTTAAATAGAAAGGCTTTATCGCGGCGAGTAAATTCTTGCAGTCGGGGCGAGATTGAAGGCGAGTTAAGTAGCCTGGACGGTCGGAACGTCGTGATAACGCGACGGTAACGAGCCGGTAGCAGCGTGTGTTCGCCGAGTTATTCCGTTTACAGACTACCGGCCCCTGCAGCCGCGGCCCTTCTCTCTCTCTCTCTATATATATATACACCTAATAATGAAGATGTTGTTTTAATTGCCGGCTCGCGTGAGCATCCCGCTAATTAACGCACTCGCCACCGGTGACTGCTGCGGTCCACTCCTCGTCGCTCCGTCTCCGTCGCTCGCCCTTGCTCGCTCTCGCTGCCCTCGCTGCCCTCGCCGCAACTCCTTCCCCCGGGGCTCGGGCTTACACGACTCCTGCCGACGGTACAACGGGCACCCTGATTGGCGTAAACCGCTTGCATAATCACTCGAACCCCCTTAACACTACGCCGGCCGTGTAATTTATTTTTCTCTTCGACCACCGTTCCTGGCTATTATAAATTTCAGGCAACCGCTGGGGTTGAGGGCGAGGAATAGGGGCAGGGTAATGGAGTTCGCGAAGTCCAGGGCATACATAGAACGATTGGAGGCGAGAATTGATCGTCGCGGTGAGCAAGGGTTGATGCGATATTATTCAGCAATTCTATTTTCGATTTTATTCGACACCCGCGCCGGTTTCAGTCCATCCACGTTTCTCGCTTGGATTTTCTAATTGCGGAGAGACGGAATCGTAATTTCTAATAAATTGCCGGGGAAACACCGGCGCGCGCTTCCACGGCGATGTTGAAATTGAGTGGTAATTTATGGCGACGTGGTTGTTAATGAAAACGCGGCAAGCGTGATATTACGTTGGCTGTTTAAAAATGAATTAATCGGATACATAATTCCGCGTTTATTACCCGGCCTGGCAAAAGAATTGCATCGAGATACGAAGCGGCGTTGTACACATCGCGCCGCCCCTCGAATACATCTGCATACATTTTTACGTGCAATTAAAGCGTGTAGGGAATTAACGACGCCCGACATATTACAAAGCCGTTCGCCGTAGGAATTCTCGTCCTTAGATCGGTCAAATAGGTCCGCGACGATCGGGCGAATTCGAGGGACAGCTTGGAAATGAATTTCAATTACGAGGCGAGTCTGCGGTCCCACACCTTCGCCGGGTGCCCCCCGTTTAATTACTCGCGGGGTCATTTCCCCGTGGAATAAACATATCGTTACTTAATACGAGCCACTCGGGGCGCACGCAAAGGAAGAGCAAAGAGAAAAAAAGGGTGGACGAAAGAAGGAACAAGCGAGAGCGGGAGAGAAAAAAAAGGGTACGAGGGGGAATAAGATCGAGCGTAATGAAACTCGCGCGCTGGCCAAAGGGAAGCGGACGGACCGCGCGGTAGTGGTATCATTCGTCAAGTCTTAATTTCTCAATGAATCAGGCCCGTCTAATTAAGGAGCTTCGGCGGAGTCGAGCATGGATGGGCATTAGCATCCAGCGGGTCTGTAATTTGTGCCTCTCTTAATTAAATCATCCGTTAGCCAAACGGGCCCCTCTCGCTCTCCGGGCACCGTCCTCCCGTTTCTTCGCCTCGCTCTTCGCTCCCTCTTGTTCTTCTGCTCCTCTTTTTTTTTGTTTCTACCAGCGCTTCCTCCGCGAGCGCTGGTCTCTTGCTCCCAAGTGTACAACCGTTTATGGCTCCCCCACCTTTTCTTTCTCGTCGTTGGCCTTTTCCTTCCCCTCATTCTTTCGCGTGGCTCATCTACTCGAGGAGCTACTTAGCTTTACTATTTCCCTCCTACTCCTCCAGCTCTTCTCCCTTTCGATTCCTCTCTCCTCCGATTCTCCTCGCCTCCCCCTCGTCCAACCTGGCCCGGGCCAGACCCGTTTTGGTCCCTTTGCGCAATTAACCACTCACATCTCGGCTCCGTTGGCCCGCACTGAATTCGTGATCTTTAGTGGTGCCGGGCATCCGTAAAATTCGGCGAATTTGCATCCCCGCGAGATACGGGATCTCGTCGGGTAGTCTACGCGCGGCCGAACTGTTCGTGCCGATAATGGGACCCGATCGGCGATTACGGGGCTATTACTTCATTAAGCCCACCGAGACGTAAATTCCTCGCCGCGGCTTTAAATACTAACGAGCGGGCTGGCTACTCACTCGCGGCGAATAATCGTGGCAGCGCGACGGCTCTTAGAGCTGACTTCGGTAAATTTATCCGACTCTTCCTCGGGAGCTTTGGTCAAATTACAAGAGACTATCTTGTGCATTTGGCATTTAGTGTAAAGAAGAGATCGAGCAAGTTTCTAGAGGATCGTCCCTCCCCCGTGGACGATGCGATCCGAAGAGGAAGAAAGGAGCCCCCGAAAGGGTCATCTTCGCGATCTTTTGCATGGATGCGCGCGCTGGAGGGGGGCAAAGGGGCCTGATACGTTGCGGGGCCTTCCGCATATATCGAAGATCGGGACAAAAGTTAGCCTGGGGACACGGGGAGACAGGCGACAACAATGCCGAGGCCCCCCGCGCTTCGGACTCTAATATATTGCCATTCGCTGCCGCGGAGCAAAAGTATTGGACCTTGTTAGGCCTACCTGTATAAGGGCCTGTGTTGGGCCAGCCCTGCTTCTTCCTCTACGAACAGCTCTTTCCTGGACTCCGGGGAATTTTAATGCGAAAAATTGGTTCTGGCTGCCGTCACCCGGTGCTTTCCTACCGTTTCAAAGAAGTTACTCGACTTTTCTCCACCCCCGACTCCGCGAGCCCAGGCACGAAATCCTACAGAATTTCCCTCCGCTGGACGTTTCAATTTCCATCCACGGACGCCAACAAGAAAAACCGATTAGTTACGTCACATCCCACCTCCTCCCCCGCAACGGCAATATTCCTCCACCGAGAATCACCGTGGATCGTCCAAGGAAGATCCCAGGACGCCGCGGCGGCCGTCTGGATTATTCGGCAGCGGGCCAACGGATCTATTAATCTTTATGAGCGGCACGTATCCCGCAGGATTCACCGTTCGTGGCTAATAAAAATCCCTGGGTGTAATCTTCCGGCGGTTCGACCAGCCAACACGGCGATAAATAAACTAATAAACCAACCCTCCACGGGCAACGATTATTGACGCGACCAGAATTCCCTGGCTTGGCTTTTTAATAAGCCCCGGTCGACTTCCCCCTGGTTGGGCGAAGCCACCCTCGAAAAACGATCGAACGATTATACTGAGCTTTGGGCGGTGGGAAATGTATACAACCGACGGCGGAATCGTCGCGTGTAATCTCGGCCTGTAATAACATTCCTCGATTTGCATACGGGCGGAGGTTAAGTCATGAATTTATTGCCACCCCGTGTACACGCGTGCCACGCGCACAGTGGTGCGACGGTGGGCACGCGCACTCGCGCTGTATTAACGTTGACACGCGTAATATGCGTGTCCCGTTACCTACACCTACGTCGCGGGCGATTATTAATTTCTGCGGGCATCGAAAGGGACAGCGCGAAAGGAGGGGGCGCAGCTCGGCCCCGCGATATTATATGATAATGAGGCGTGGTTAATCGATAGGGGGATTCGTTGGGATAGCGCCCTATCAGCCTGGAGGAATTTCTGCTTGCGATCGCCGGGGGTGGATCTCTTATTTGCAATGCAGGAGTCTTAAGGGGGGACGCCACTGTGACGGTCGGTAAAGTAAGCCATTTTTAAGATTTTTTTCAGAAATAATTTACAGTTTTAAATGTATGTTTTAGGTATAAATATTACAGATGAAATATAACTAAAGTGTATATTATACACATACGAAAAAATATTTTACATGATAACATAAAAATTACTAAATATAATCAAATACACATGGATTTTTACGCGAATTATGAATATCAACACGTGCATGGAGAATTCTTTAGTGTTTAATGCATTTTAAATAAAATAAATTAAGTTAAATTTTTTTTTGTATATTTGTTTTATTATTTGCTTTTCAGCATTGATGTGTTTAGTGTCTAAGTTTTGATTTGTGGTTATATGTTGATTTTATTTCAATTGAATTGAGTTGATTTGTGGTTACAGGCTGATTTCAAATCGTTTGGATGTGTGGTCATACTCGGCTTCGCCTGAAACTTAGATTCTGATTTTATAAAAAAAATTTTTTAGTTTTTCCTAAAAATAGTCAAAATGGGAGTAAGTCAGACATAATGAGCTGAGGCACATTTCGTCATCCCGGAGTTTATCGTTCGAAAGTTTTTAAGAGATAGTCAAACACACAAAAATATAGAAGCTTTCTGCTTTATACATTAAGTTAATTATTGATGACTGGGTAATTTTTTCACCCCGATTTTTTTTCATAATTTTCTATTGTCATCATAACTGCGCACGCCTGCAAAGTTTCAAAACAATTGGATTGGTAGAAGTGGGTTAAAATTGAATTTCCGAATTTGAATCAACCCAACAATTTCCAGATTTGAATCAACCAAACAAATATACGATATGATGAAAAATAAATGGATACAATTTCCCCCCAAAATTTTTATTCCCAATGCTAAGTTACTTGCTATGAACCCTCCGAACTTTGCAAATAAATATTAGCCTTACTTGGAATCAGAAACGTGTGACAGAAACCAAAAACTTCAACTGATCCCTGCGTCAAACTCGCCCCCTCCTACGTCACAATACAATCTCCACCCCTCTTCACCATTCCAATAAAATTCATAGCAACTCAAGCAGACGATCGAGCGTCAGGATTTTTCTCACCAAAAAGCCCGTCGTTCCTCGAATTTCCCCATCAATTTCACTTCTCTTTTTTTCACTGGTCATGAATTATCCGCGGCGTGCGAAAGGCAAACATCACGCACGGATTTTTGCTAGTCGACCGGTGGAAATACGACGTTTTAATCGTGTTTACCGGGGCTTTAGCCGCGGATTAACTTCCACAGGCCACTTTAACTCCCCCCCCATAGCGATGGTGGTGGGAAATGATGGTCCATGCACCCCTCGAGTCGAGGGTGGCGGCATATGCCACGAGACACGGGGATAACGATGCCATAGAAAAGCGTTACACAAATGCAACGCGAGTATTCGAGTTTTTGGGGGCGGCTGAGGGGCTACGGGAGGCTATGGGGGGGCAGAAACCCGTACCGCACGGGCCGCCAATTGACTCCTATTGTTGACTGAACGCCGCGCGCGATATTTTTGGCCCGACTGGCATCGGGGCCTTGCTTTTGTTTGCCTCGTGATTTGACGGCGCGATACGTGCGCGGCACGTGAAGGCCGGCGAAATTCCATCGTGAAATGAAACGTGCCGAGGCACCGTGCCTGACGTTTGGGAAAATATAAAGTATGTTCGTCGATCGTTCGATACTACAATAAAGAGTTTCAATTTTTCCCTGGGCCCTGTCAGTTTTAATTTATATCACACAATACGCTGATTTGCACGGGCGAACGATGACCTCAGAAATTCCGCTGCTTCCCCAATCTTCTCCGTGCATCGCGGGCTACTTAGCGTCGATCACGCTGCAAGCGATCTGTAGCAAATGTGAGAAGTGTTTCCGCTGATGAAGAGCGACGATAAATCGATGAGGAATCACCAGGAGCAGCCGCTCGAGTGGCGCGCTCCTGTTCACGGGGGCAGTTTTTCCGCTTCCACTCGAGGTCCGGGCTATCACGTGCACCCAGAGGGTGTCACCCGACCAGGTCCTCCAAGCGCTCGTTAATTATTCCTCTGGACGGTAAGCCGATTTCACGCTTTGTTCCGTGCCGACTCGCGAACACGGGGACAAAAGAGGGAAATTGAGAAACGACCCACGTTCCTCCACCTGAAACTACTCGAGGGCCATTTATTCGTGCATCCTCCACTTGACGCCCGCGCTCCGCCACTCGAGGACACTACGAGCGCGATCTCTTCTCGCCTTCTGCCTGCGTCGAAATTCAATTCACTGGGCGATACTAGTGGTGGAGAACTATCGATGGTACTTACGATAATTATCGATGGTTCTTACTATCGAAAAATATAGATGGCTTATTTTCACGATCGGTAATTATCGGTATTGAAAATCGTAGGTTAGTCAATTCAAAAATAATAACAGCTGAAATTCAGAATCCCAAATTTAATTTCTAATATTATTAATCGTAGGGTAGTCAATTGAAAAATAATAACAGCTGAAATTCAGAATCCCAAATTTTCACTATCGATAATTATCGGTATTGAAAATCGTGGGTTACTCAATTGAAAAATAATAACAGCTGAAATTCAGAATCCCAAATTTAATTTGTAATATTATTAATCGTAGGTTAGTCAATTGAAAAATAATAACAGCTGAAATTCCGAATCCCAAATTTAATTTGTAATATTATTAATCGTAGGTTAGTCAATTCAAAAATAATAACAGCTGAAATTCAGAATCCCAAATTTAATTTGTACAAATTTCGATACTGAGAACCATCGATAACTATCGTAAGTACCATCGATAGTTCTCCACCACTAGACGATACATTAACAAATAACATCCAACCAACTAATATACCAATCTTCTACACTCCTTTGGGACTATTTAACCTCCTCAAATGTGGAACTGGCGGACGTATTTAGAAATCCCTCAAAATGCCTTGCTCACATTCTGTCAGCTGGAAATCCCGGAATCGCGTCTCCATCCAGCAGCCAGAGCGGAAAAATGAGCGGCGTGCGCAAAACGGTCGAGAATGACTGGTCGTTGCGATTCTCGAGGCTCGTCTTCGAGGTTCCGGCGAGGGGGAAGAAGGAGGCGAGGGATGGGAGACGGTGAGACACGAAGATACAGGTGGGGTTAATGCGAGTAATAAGAGAGAAAACAAAAGGCGAACCGAGACGAGGCCACGGAGCCGGCATACGCGTCCGTGCTAATTACGAGGAGCATTGGCGCGGGCCCCCGGAGAAAATTAAGTAGGCTTAATTAAACCGGGGCTAACAATATGTATTTAAATTGGCCGGAGCGTCTCGAGCCCGCGCTGCCTCCGGCCGTTGGCCGCGAATGCGTAAACAGCGCCGTCAGCTTTCATTGTTCCGATGAAATATTCGAGGGGTGGATTGACAACTGAAAGGCCCGCGGCGGAACGACGACTCTGCCTTTGGTTAATCATTGGCCGAGCTTCCTGTTGGTTCGCGGCACTTTTTACGGGCGACAACGAAGCTCGATGAAGCATTCAATGTAAAATATTTCGAGGGTCGTCGAGGAGCTAGAAGCTTCAAGAAACTCCTCAGCCCTGAAGGCTCTAATCACTTCGAACCGCGCGAGGTCCCGTTCAAGCGGCTCGCAAGATAGAAGTTAATGACAGCGTAATGGTAGGTTTTCCTACACGCGACTGGACGCACCGTCTAGAATTTGAAAGTCGATTTTCTCGAAAATGAAGCGCAATATCAAGAAACTTCATTCCTTCTTCTCGACTCATTTATTTGTTTCAAATCGAAAAGAAAGAGTAACTTTTTTTTATATCGCGCTTCATTTTCGAGAAAATCGACTTTGAAATTCCTAACGTTGCGTCCAGTCGCGTTTAGGAAAATAAACTCCCCCGTCACGCTGGCAACAGCTTTTCACCTTCCGCGACGTTTTAATCACCGTCCCTTGGTTCGATCGCCGATCGATTTACACCAGGCCTGCCTATCGCTGGCAAAGAATGCCCACCTTCTTATCCACGGGGGATTTCATAGACCAGCGACCACCTGTCCCGCAAAACGAGCGGGCTTTCACGAGTCGCACGGGATTCCGCGCGGCGTGGCGAAAAAACGTTTATCAGCCGTGTGGATCGGCCGTCCGCGGGGCTCATTAACGAGGGAAAGAAGAACGGCGCGGGGGCAAAGGGGGAAAAAGTCTGTGGACGTAGGGGCCCGTTGGACGCGCAAAGATCAGGGGCGGCTTTGGGCAAAAGTCCGGCTAATAGAGTCGTAGCTGGTACAGTCGCTGTCAGAAGTGGCGGTCGACCGCCACAAATCATAAGATTAGAATTTTAAATTTCGCCGAGGGGACCACTGGCTAGGATCTGTTTGCCGTGGCCACGTGGTACGATCCCGCCCGTCGTCGGATTCCCTCGAAATCTCGATCCACGATCTACCGTCGCCGCGACCCCTCTCACGAGCCAACTCCGACCAGACCCCGGTGAATAAAAATCGAACGAGCTGGCCGGAATTTGAATAACGACCATTGTACGGAGCGCAAGCCCCGACCGACCTGGACCGGTCCGTTTCCCGGCTCCTCCGCGTCCTCGATGGATTGGAGACTTTTATGCTCCGCCGGGCCACGCCAGGCCCTTTCGTGCGCCACGCAATTTTATTTCTCATCATCGTCCTTACAACGCTCTGCGGCCGAATGGGGGTGTAATTAGAGTTACGCCTTGCAAATATCTCGTTTGCGCGTTGCTTCGATGGCTATTCGTCTTCGAGGAGAGACCCAGTTGTGTGATGAACGGTTAGAAGAACGACGCCGAGGTGGCGCGAGCATCTCGACGTGCGTTGCGAATGGTAGCACGTTTCAAATTTCTTACGGAAACTAGCGCGTTTGCCTTCGTTCTCACGAAAAATAGCATGTTTCGTCTTTCGCTGCGAAAACTGACACGTTTGAGAGATTTCTCACAAAAAGTAGTATGTACTTATCATTTGTAGCGATGAAAAGAAGCAAATTTGAATGGTTTGCTACAAAAGAAATTTATACCGCAGCAACCGACACAATTTGATTTTTGCGGTGTTTTATTAAACATTAAAATACAGTAGGGGAGAGTAGGGGAATTACGAACACTTAGGGGAAAGTTAAATTGAAACAAAAGTATTCACTCTAATCAAAATTTAGTTTACAGATAAATAAACTTTCTCGACCGGCCGTTTGTCTTTTGGAGATTAGATGGAAATATTATTTATTAAACAATATTGTCAACAGTTGAATTCTTTTAAACTGAACACGCGTTGAAACGTAATAGTTTCAGACCAAACCGAATAACGTGCTAGTTTTCGCCGCAAATTCCCAAATGTGCTATTCTTCGTGGCGAAACAGTATAACGCGCTAGTTTTCGCCGCAACAATAGGAAATATGCTATTCTTCATGGCGAAGCAGTGAAACGTTATTTTCTTCGCGGCAGAAGACCAAACGTGCTATATTCGTCAGAAACAATGAAACGCGCTTCTTTTCGTGGCAAACCGAAACGTTCCAAGTAGTGTTCGTAAGAAAATCGAAACGCACTACTTTTCGTAACTCACGTCAAATCTATCCTCGTCAATTTTGACGAACTCACCCTCCGATACCCTGAAAATCGTCGCGCCTGCAGGGTATCCCATTTTTACAGAGACACGGCTAACGGGGGTTGGTGTCAGCAGTGGTGAAGGGGAGGGGGAGGGTGCAACCCCCGCGGCAGGGACGTAGGCAACGACCTGCGCGCCGGCGTGCTCGCGGTGCCGTCTGGCTGGATTTTTTCCGATGGGAGCAGCAACGCGGAGGAGCAAGAGGAGCGCGGAGACTCGGCCGGGTTGGCCGGCCAGCAATTCCGTCTTTATTCCGCGAACGGGTCCGGGGCCCTCCTAATCAATTCCAATTAGAGAGCGGAATATTTGCGGGGCCAAGCGGAGGCCCGTGGAAGGGACTATTAGCAGTCCTCCTCTTACTACCGAGCGGACTCCGGAGCTGACTCGAGCTGGCCGTAAATCAAGCACCGGCCCATACAGAATCCACCGTGTACCAGAGAGACCAGCGGACGGGGAGAGACTGTGAGCCTCGGAGATTGAGAGAAACAGAGAGAGAGAGAGATTGTTGCGTGTGGGCGTACGTGTACGTGGAGCAAGGGATGGAGAGTGGCTCTGGTAGGGATGAAGAACGAAATGAGAGATACGGCAGGAGGGATCTCGAGAGAGAGAGAAAGAGCCGGTGGCTCGGTGGATCGTTGACTAACGAAGCGAACATAACTCGGCTGATACAACTCAATACGCGATCCACGGTGACAGTCGGTAAAACAGAGTATTTCTAATTGGCTGGACGGGACGCATGCTGATTAGGCTTTTCTTTTACCCTCGTTGTGGGATCGCCTCCGAGGGATCCTGCTCCGCGGCCGGGCCGCGGTGGCCTCGCCAAAGAAACACGCTGATTGGACACGTGGGGCATGCCATCCTTACACGCACCAGCCTGCTCCTCGCTTGCCCGCTTCCTCTCTCTCCCTCGCCCGGCCGTCTATCCAGCGGATCGGCCGATGTTAATATCGTAATTAGCCTGGCCGCTGCCGGGGGACCGATAACGATGCCTGGGAAACTCTCTCCCCTTCTTAGGAGAGGGAGCACACCCGATTCCCTCGATTACTGTCCGGTGCAGCTGCGGTGGGTGGATGGAACGTAGCGAGGGACAGCAAGTTCTCGCTTCTGAGAACACAAGGAGGCCTCAGTGTACCCCAACTGCGTACTCTTTCGCACCGATCACACTTTGCACCAGGCATCCCAGTAACATCTCCGCCTAGGCAGCCATCGGTCTCTCCGGATGGACGCGGTACCGTATCACTGACGGCAGGAGGGGATCCAGCCCCGAAGAAATATGCAAATGACGGAGCTCGAGCCTGATTGAGGTACTTCTGCTCTCGGCCGGGGCAGAAGCGAGAGCAAGCCAGGCATCGCGTTCTTACTATCCTCCTGGTCCGGCGTGCAGCAGCACGGCTCTCGCCCGGGGAGGACGTCCGGGGCCGTCTCATTTTATTTTGCGCGTCCGAGGCGCGCTCGTTTGCTATCTCAGTTCAACGCTAACGAGCCTGTTAGCAGCAATTATTCTAATTAATATCTCCCCCACTCGTGGGCGACGAAGGACCGAGAGGCAAGCGCTCCTCCGCCCCACCCTCTCCTCGACGGCCCGCAACCCTCGTCGTTTCTTCCGTTCCTCTCGCGCCCGAGCGGGCCCTCGTTTCGAGGGAACACGATGGGAAGGACGAGGATGGGCATCAGCGAGCTTTACGACGCTCCTCGTCGAGGTTTTTGCGTTCCCCGCGTGATTGGCTATTACCGTCTCCTTCCTCCTCGGTTATGTAGCGCGGCGAGCCGCGCAGGATTGAGTCCTCTTCGCCTTCGCCCTCTTCCTCCCGCTTTTGTCTCTTCCTGCCGCGTCTCCGAGGGGCCCACGGGCCCCGTGTATACCGTTTTCTTCGCGTTTACGGTCAAACCACCGCCACTGGACGAGCAGATCGTCGGGCGGGCAAGAAGAGGAGAGTAGCCTTCCGGCCGGGGCCTCTAATTGTGTTTGCTCGCGCGCCTTAAAGAGTTTTTAAGAACAGGCTGGCCCCGCGCGACTCGTCCTGCGCCTCGGACAGAGTTCAGCCTCGGGGTCGCGGCTCATTCGTGCCTCTTCTTTATGCTTCGCCGCGCCTCGTTCTGGATCCTCGATTAACGCTGTACAGGGTGTGAAGAAAGTAATGGTCTGGCTCAGGTGGGCTGAATCCCTTCAATTTCATAAAACTCCGGAGAAGTCTCTGGGCGAATAAAAAACAACGGGCTGGGGTGACGTGTCCAGTGAATGAACAGTTAAGCTGCGTGTCTGTTAAAATTAGTATTCTAAAGTCGTTATTTAATCCCCTGAATGTTATTGCTATAAGCGAGCTGTTTTATTGCTAAAGCCAGTCATCTCAGAACACCATTCTAGCAATGTTTGATAGTCATAACTTTCATTAAAATTTTGGAAGAGGATTAAATAAAAATCGGGCCAATGACCAGTGAATGAACATAAATTTCTAATGAATGAACAGAGGTACCCCACTGAATGAACGGGATAATAACAGAGGTTACGTTTCCAATGTGTTTTAGACGATTTTTTGTATAAATAATTTTTTATCATCAAATTGCAATAATATTACTAATTTGATAATTTACTAGTCTTATAAGATCATAATCATACACAGTTGAAATTTGTTTCCTGGGGCGGGTTAACCTAATCTCCACACTGGCGGCGAAAGTGTCAAGAGAAAAAAAGAAAATAACGGGTAAGTTGTTCATTCATTGGTAAAGTAAGAAATGTCCACGTTTGCCAGTGAATAAACGGTTGCGAGGACAACTGTTGAATAAACGGAATTAATGCCGTATAGGTAAGTTATAAGTAAAAGGAAAAACACTTTTGCAAGACGTCTATGGGTATCCACTCTAAATTTCGATGTAACTTTGAACGAGAAATGAGCGCGATAGGCCTTAACTTTTCGCACTACACGAGCAACGTTCATTCACTGGACAGGTCACCCTACCTTCTCCACAGAATCTCCTTTGAAATGGGCCACGATTTAATTGACGCGCAGAAAAGTCGAACGGCGTATCAGATTTTCACGGAATAACCAGGCCGCAAATGCTGCGGCAGGTTCAACTGCAGGATGCGTTCGAAACCCCCTCGCTAAACGGTAGCCAGCTCGGCCAATAATCATTTTATCGGCGCCATTAAGAGCCGCGCGCAGAAGCCGAGGGTACTGGCGCGAGGGCTATAATTACTTCATTCCGACCGGCCATCCGTTCTGCTCTTTCGACCACTGCGATGGCCGAGCTGCGATGAGGATTATTAGCTGTTTAGGGTGGTTGCTCCGAGATACAGGCCTCGGTGACCAGTCGAGTGGTCGTTAAACCCGACGAAAAGGATTGGTATCTCGGAGCGAGATCGGTCGAAATCGAAACCGTGCGTCAGTCGTGATGAAACAATGAATAATCGCGCAGGTAGATCAAGGCATCCGGCTGACTATGAGGATTGACGGCTGTGTAACTTCGCGAAAGAGGAAAAGCCCACGGTTCGGTTACCGAAACTATCGACTGGAGTTACGAGAAATGTATCGTGGCAGCTCGCGAGCGAAGTATATCAGATTCTAATCGCAGCACGGGATCGAAGATGCCCTCGGTTAGGAATGGGAGTATTAGATAGAAAAGGGGCACGGGTCGTCGCGTCGCCGAGGTAGCCCCTAGACGTCTTTGTCCCTGGCCACAGTCGGGGAATTCGAGGCTGCTACCATAGGGGGCGACCCGTGGACAGGCTATGGTAATGCTGAATGTCATTTGTTAATTTAAATATCACGATAATTCAGTCCGCCTCTCTGTCCCGGCCGGTCTCCTCTTCGTCCTTCTGGTATCTCTCTGCGGCTCACCGCGCAGCCTACACCCACTTTCGTTCTCTCCCTTTTCTCCTCTTTTCATCTCCACGAACGCGCTCTCTCCCTTCATCGTTAGCTCGTCCTTCCCTGTTGCCCCGTTTCCTCTGGTCCTCCGGTCCTCTCGCGGGACGCCATTCTTCTCCGTTCGTCCTTCTTTCCGTTCCTTCGGTCCCGCTCCAGGCCGTTCTTCTCCTCCCACCTATTTTATTTCCGCCGACCCTGGCAGCCTTTAAAATTTCAAATTAGCTTCAATCGCATCGGCTACGTGCCGGCCGTATCGCTCGCGAGGACGAGCGCTCGTCGAGGATGCAATTGAGCTTCCGCTCGAGGTCCTGGCGCTTCGGCTACCAGCCCCGATAACGATCATTGGCGTAGCCTGACGCGACAACCGTTTCCTTCTCGATTAAACCCCCTGCGGTGGTGGAAATGTTTTCTATTCCTCCGCGCCAGAACACTGTGTTATGTGTTCTTCTGGGATTTACTGAGAGCTCCTTCTCACGTAAGGGAAAGTGGGGTAAACGGGTTGGTAACACGGAACACCAATGTTTCTCTTAGATAAGAGTTGCGAATGAGTTGGTATCGCGTGACAATTTCATTTTCCGTCGTTCCCAAAGATTTTTCTTAACAATGGCTTTGAGTTTCTTATAGTCTAAGGTCCACTGAGGACTCCTCTTGAAGTCCCGTGTCTTTTTCTCCTTCCGATTTCATGTTACCACCCTCCAAAGTTAACCGTTCCGTCTTATCCCACTTTCCCCTACATCTCGAATTCTAGTTTCAACCACCAAGCCTCAAGCTCGCCAAAGTCCCGAACAGAAGAATCCCATCACCGACAGTGGAGGAAGCTTTTCAGCCGAAACTGCCCCTGGAGCATACGAGCGGAAAGAGTAAAATGGTGGCGTGCACGGGACCCGTAGATTCCATGAAGAAACGTGTCCTTGACGGTGGTAGCGTGGCGCATAAACTCGGCCGGGTTGCTCCGCCGACACGGTGGCTCTCTCGCGGTTGCCCACGTCGCGGCCACGTGAACAAAGGGTGGATACACCTACATACGTTCTCATCACGGATTCGCCGGGGACAAAACAAACCCGACACCGCGACGTCCCCCGCCTCGCTGTTCTTCACGACCGTCGAGAGTTCGGGAGGCGAGCAAGAGGCCGAGGAGGAGAGGAGGAAAGCCTTCTGCGGCTGGGGAAGACAACGACGACGACGGCGACGGCGACGAGCCCGGGGAGAGAGAGAGAAGGAAAGGAAGAGAGCCCACGGTGTGGGCTCTGGACGAAAGGGAAGAGGATCGGCGGAAGGAGAAGAGAAAGAGAAAGAGAGAGAATCGGTGGAGGCGAAAGGGAGGTTGCGCTCCACACTGCACCGTGGTGTATACCGAACTGAAAGATCTGCCCGTTCAGATAGCGGGGTGATCTGTGAGGCCCGGTGTGTGGTACCCCTTTCGCCAACTCCTGCACGCTTTCGCGAAGGGGGCTGCGATCGAAAGGGGCCATCGAACGAAACCAGCAACGAGGAACAGAAGGGAGAGACAGAGCCGGAGAGCAGCACGGGTGTACTCGCGCAGGGGGGACACGTCCAAGGGAGGCGGAGGTAGAGAGGCAGGGAGGAGGAGGAGGTGGAGGCGGAGTGTGTGCTGCTCTACGTAGCTCACGGACCCTCCAAGGAGCCTCGGATTGAGACGTCGTGGCCTCTTTGTACCAGCCGTGATGCTTTCGGAGCACCGTATTTACGAGTAACGCCGTGTAACCGTGCGCGCTTGCGACCGACCCTTTCCCCTTCCTCTCCGTGGGCCCCTACGAGGGTCCCTCTTCCACGTCCGACTCTCGGGCCCGGAGCACTGGCTCGGGACGCGGCGCATTTGAATTCGAAGAAAAACCATCGCCCGCCACGACCGCGGCAAACGTAGGCCTGCCTTTGGGTCCTAGGTCTCGAGGATCCGACGAGCACCTCGACGTCCCTGTCGACGCGTCTAGCCTCTAGTAGAGGCTGGCAACTCCTCGGGCTCTAAACTTCGGCTATATTCACAATTTAAGAGATCTCTGTTTATCGTAAGGCTTAGAAGAAGCTACCAGGTAAACGACGTCCAGCCTCTTGAAATTGAAGCATCCCTTCGTTAACAAGTCCGTGGGACCGCCAGTGAGCGCCGCGCGGCTGCTTCAGCCGCTGAAAATGATCCGTTTCCGTGGCCTGACGTGGATAAAGCTCGCTGACTGTCGCGTCCTAGAGGACGAGCGCACTCTGTCGATCTTTCCACCGGTGGAAAAAAGTCGCGATTGAGATATCGTGGCTCATCAGCCTACCAAAAGGCGGGTATCAATCTACCTCAGCGCTGCCGGCCGCGGGAAGGAAAATTGAAGATTGAGACATCGCCGGTATACGGTGTATCGGCCATGATGCCTTCGAGGCACCATATTTACGAGCGTCGCTGAATAAACGAACGCTCGCGAACTCTCCTTCTCCACCTCCTCCTCCTCCTTCGCCTCCTCCTCCTCCTCTTCTTCCACCCCAATCCCCCTCCCCCTCGTCGCTCCTCCAGCCGCTAGATCGCGGCGCATTTGAATTCGAAGGGAAATGTACGATCGGTTAGACGCGGGGACCGTAAGTCGTTCCGTCGTGACGAAGAAACGAGGCCCTGAAGAGCTTGACGCCGACGCTTCCCGGACCATGTCGGGCCGTTTTTAATGCCCCGTCGATCCTGCGGGGCATAAATCTGCGCGATCCACCGTCTACCCACGATATACAACGATACCCAACGGTTAATTAATATGTCCCCGTTGGTAGCGAGAGCTCTGGCCCCGTTCTGGGACTTCGTCTCGCGCGAGACGACGATAATGCGCCGCGTATTAGCCGCAACACGATCTGTTAAGGGGAGCGGGCATTCGATAGCATCGACCGAGTAGAATTTTCGTAATCTATACGGGAGGAGAGTGAAGTTTTGATGGCTAGAAGGAGGTGGCTTCGTGAGAGATAAGGGTGAACGTTATGGCTCGCCGCTCTCTTGAAACAAGAAAAATGGGAAGCATTTACGACTGTCAGTGACGTCGTTAGGGCAACTCGAGAACGCCCTAAAGGATGATTTAGAATTCTCAAGATTAACGCATTTTCGCGGGATCCTATCATTAGAAACGCGCCACGCCCTGAGCCTCTGTGGATCGAGGATTCGCGACGACATCTCGCGTCGTTTTCCCTGCGACACGCCGTAATAAATCTCCTAAATATATGGTCTGCCAATATTGTAAGTCCGGGAGAGGTCGACCACTTTTTGGGGAAAGAAATTGTAGCATCGTTGTTTTTCACATTTTTGTCGTTTTATGCGTATTAAAACAAAGCCCAAGCAATTTAGAGTATATATAAATTACATACTGTGCGATAATTTCAAATGAGACCGGGGCAAGTTGATACGTTTTTCAGTTTTCAATTTCTTTCATTTTTGTTTGAATTAATTACTTAATAACAAATATTCTAAAATACACTTTGGTCCTTTCTCTTTAATATATTGTAAATGAAATGTTGAGAAAATACATACGAAATGAACGAGAAAATGTTATTTGGACGAAGGTAAAATGTATCAACTTACCCCACAGCAAGTCATTATGTACAAGCATCTCCATAAAAAAGTGTAGAGCATATTACACAAAAATAATTGGATAAAACGTAATTACCTTACCTTCAAGTGACTCGATGTGATGCCCAATTAATTTGAGCGATAAAATTCCCTATCCCGTCTCAAGACGGATTGGAAACTGACCACAACTATTTACTTTTTCTCTGTAGAAACGAAAACAGTTAAAAATGGATTACTAAAGTCAAGGTACACAGACGTACACGTAGATCGTAGTGAAGAATTGATCAAGAAGCACACAAGGAGAAACACTGGCTGGATTCTCCCGCTGGTCGAACTCACCCGGACTTACCCTATATCAAAGAATTCTAGAAAAATTCCTGCTTTAAAGACACACGCCCATCCAATATCCCACCCCCGGAACTTGTTTGCCAGCGCTAACTGCGACGCGACATCCCGCGGAAGGGATGAACCTGCAAGGCCTCCAGCCTCGAAAAAGCCGTCCCCCGCGTAATTAACCCTGCCGACGACATAATCCAGGTAGCGGTGCGTCGACGGGGCGGATCGATCGAATCACGGGCGATGATCGAGCATGGCCCACAAACGAGCAGTTCGGTGAGCGGGGTCTCATGATCCCGCGCGGGCCAAGAGGATTAATTATTCCTTCTGAATCCCTTTTTACCGTCGAGAATGATCGGCTCAGGGGTGGCCCCGGCTAGCGGATCGCTTCTCCCATCTCCGATATCGCCGGCCTGATCGCACGAGCGGTCGCCTTTGACGCGGATGACTGGCTCTAATCCGCTAACTTAGACAAACAAATGACAATGGAGATCGGCTATCTGCTAGCGCGGAGGGGGTTGATCGCGTGGATAGGCCCTGGTCGAGAGACAGGACGATTCGACCGGCCGTCATGTACACCGGGGGCGACCCGGGACAGGTGGCTCTAACGATTCTCGACTCTAATGACTAATACTCCGTGCTAATTGGCGTCGATCCTCTCCTCCCTCGTGAACATGCGCGCCTTTGTTTTACGAGTTTGCTAGAGCTTCTTGCACCCGCCTGGACTCTGACCGTCGTGATCTCTGAGGAGGATGTAAAGTTTTTCCTTCTCGTAAGTCATAACACGCGGAGCGCACCGTGGAATTATAAAACGGCAGGTCGGGGGAGGTCAGCGGCATAACTGTTCGCCGGCGCAAGTGTGCCAGCCGCGGTGAAATCGGCGCAAACGAGGAAACACATCACCGTGGCCGCTCGCGAATACATCTTCCAGCGAGGTGCTCCGCGGAGCCGCGATATTAAGTCAGGGATCGAGAGTGCCGCGAGATCAAGCCGCTACAGTGCGTTCAGACGGATGCTTCTTGAGAGAAGTGGGCCCCGAGGCGGTTACCTGAAAGGTGCCATAAACCATCGTCGCCCGATCCCTTGGATCCGCTTCGGCAGCGGTCGCTGGCCCTCGAGGGCTACGGAAAACAGTCCCCAAACAAAGGGAATTATTTTAACGATGACAAACGATGCCACGGGTGGGTCACCTGCGCGGGGCGACCGGAAAAAAATTTAATTTTCCCGCCACAACCCCCGCGGAGAGGGAAAAAAATACAAATTACCCGGTCGGGGATAAACGTCGTCGCTTCGCAGCGGTGCCCGCGAGTTAAAAAACAATTTTTCTTCCCCCGCTGCCGGGGCCATTGTCCCGCTTCCCTCTCGAGTCTACCTGTTCGACGCGGCGAGCCTCGGACGCGGGGACCCGCTCGTCCGGAAAATTTCCCAGTCGCCCGGTCGGAAGCTCCCACGTGGAGAAATGTCCTGGACACGATTTCATTAACCTCTCGTCCACCGTCGCCGCTAGTATTCCGCCCTGAAAGACGTTCCCATGGGTTCTCCAGACGATCCGCTTTGCTGGCTCTCGGCCCCGCCATGCTGACTCGCTCGAATCCGTACAAAGACCTGCCCAGGTCAGTGGAACCAGGCTACGAGGTGCTGATGCGTCTCTTTTCCCGACCGAGCCACCTGAATCTCGCTGCATTCTTCGGCCCTTAATCGACCGTAAAAGCAGCCACTCGAGCTTTCCAAAGGCAGCCACTCGACTCACCCGCAAGATGCTGATTTTTTATTTACCGGCGGCTACGGAGCCTCGTTTTCGAGTGGACACGGAGGTGAATGGTAACGAGACCGTAAACGTGGAAATTAAGGGGAGAGGTGTGTGTATAGACGACGGGGGTGTTGCTCGTTCTCCATTGGCGGCGTTCCCAGCACGGGAAACGTGACAGTTACAAATGCGCGATCGACGAAATCCAAGGCGAGACAACGGAATCTTGGCTGGTTCTACGCGAGCAACGCCTAGCTGGTTCCCGCGTCGTGGCTAATACCAACGCGGCCGTTATTAACCCGCGATGATGCGTCCATAAATCAAAATCCCCTCGGGTTGCATCACCGGGCCGGTATTAACATTTATATTCGCTGGAAACTCGGTGGAGGCGATCTTGCGAAAGATGCATTAGTTGAGGTGCATTATGGGTAGGCGAACTCACGGAACGCGGCGGATCTAAGTCCATTTGACGGCCACTGGACAGATTCAGGGAAATTAGAGGATATTGTTCGATGTTTCTCCGGGGATAAGCCTGCGACACGAAGGGTAAAAGTTTCGTGGGAAATGTCGAAATTTAGGGTGCGGATAGAAAGTTCCATGAGTCGACGATCTCCTTTTATCATACAACTAGTGGTGGAGAACTATCGATGGTACTTACGATAGTTATCGATGGTTCTTAGTATCGAAATTTGTAATAATATTACTAATTAAATTTGGGATTCTGAATTTTTTAATTGACTAACCTACGATTTTCAATACCGATAATTATCGATAGTGAAAATAAGCCATCTATAGTTTTCGATAGTGAGAACCATCGATAACTATCGTAAGTACCATCGATAGTTCTCCACCACTACTTACAACCCCTTCACATCAAAATATATAGATTCTGAATCCTTCTTCCTCTCGACAACCCAATACCCCTCAAGTTTTCCACTTTGACGATCCAAATTTCTTTCCTACTAAAACGTACCGCGAAACCACCTTCCCGTGTCCACGTATCTCTAGCCGAACGTGTTCCAAGCTGCTCGCAACATCCTCCGCGATTCAGCCGGATCGAACGGGGAAGAGCCGAGGGAGGGGAAGCGAGGAGGAAAGGAGAAGAAAGGACGCGGAGGATCGCGAAAGGTGTGGAGGAGCGAGCCGCGTTGTTGCGCCGCTTTCTCGCATTGAGCAATCAATAACAGTTCTCTATGACAGGCCACGCACACACTCCGTTTCCGAGAGGTTGTGGGGCCCCGGATTCGCGCAGGTGTTGGTGCCGGGCAACAGGGTACCAACGGAGAGCCGACAAAGGCCCCGGCAATGGGGCGAGTTGCATTCGGCATTTGTTTCTGGGGATACTTAGATCGTAATCTCGCCGGGGTTCTGAGCATCGGTGGTGGGTTGTATGCACCGCCTACCCCCTCTTAAATTCACCCGCAAACTGGGTCCCACCTACCCATTCTTCCAGCAGCCTCTTTTATTCGCGGCTTTCTAAGAAGCTCGCGCGATAGCGATCGACGGTATCGACGAGGGGGGACGTTACGTATCCCTCCGCGCGGGATACTTGCCGTCATCTAGCTTGACGTTTCATTACGGGACTGCCGAACTGGGGCCGCCGAGAGTAATTTGGAGCGATGCGATTGGGAGCCGCAGGATTTCAAGCGGCGATTTAGCGTTGGAAGATTTTCTGTTCCCTGGGAAGAGGAAGGGTTGAATTTTCGCGCGACCCAGGCGTCCTCTGCTCAACTTCGATCTCAGCAGAAGATAGAACACCAGCGCGCGCACCGGCCAGCAGAGATTCACCGGGGCACCCTCTGCAACACTCATTAAGCATGGTAATGCTCGTTCACCTTGCAGATGCTGATCGGTAGGTACTTACTAATTACTCGGGGGTCCCCGTTCCACCGGTGCTGGTGCTCGCTTTACCCACGAGAAGGACGATTTCGGGCCCACCAGCGCGCGAGATCGACTAATTAATTCCTCTGGAAGCGTGCACGGGCTGCTCGCCCTCTTCTTGCCTACCGGTGTCTATCAGAAATGTTCGATCGTCCCCTCTCGCTGGAATCTCCCTTACTTTCGCGCGTTCCCTTTACACGCGCGTCTCCCGGATAAAATGTGAACTCCCGAAGGCTTCTAATCCTCCCGCAGCGGACCCCCAGCAGTGTCGATCGCCGTCATTCAACCCCACCGAGACAGAACCTGGGACTGTCGCCTGGAGACTCGATCAGTGGCGTCTCGAAGCAGCGGAAGAGATCGCAGCGGCGGCAATAATTATCCAGGAAAGGGTCAAGTGGCGAGTCGGGCACGGGCCCAGCGAAGGAGGGACGCGTTGATAATTGACGTGGCGGATCGACCGTTGGAACGGAGAGGGGCAGAGAGGAGGAGAGGGACGGAAGCAGCCCGCAAAGCCTGGACAGAGAGGCTCGGCTCGGCTAAATAGCCGTGCGATGTTCGAGCGCGGCCTGAAAAGACATTCGTATCAATTATGGGAGGTAAAGTTTCAGTGCCCCGCTAAGGAGTCCGCGGCGGAGACAGACCAGCGCCTTTCGAACCAACTGGCCCGCTATATATTACCCAGCGGGGGTCCATCTTAGCCCCTCCTCGCCGGCACGCTGCCCTAACCTGCGCCCTCCGAGAGGAACGCGGTCTATCCCCCTTCCTCCTTCGTCCTCTTCCTCCCACTTACGCCTCCTCATCCTACGTCCTCGGTGTCGTTTCTTCCGCCCGTCTCGCCCGGACCTACTATTCCTCTCTATCCCCCCGGCCGGCCGCGGCGCTCTCTAGTACAAATTAAATTAATTTTCGAGGGGCCGACATTATTCTCTTATGAATTCCACCGACAACGGGGCCCTCGTGACCCGTTCGAATGGAGATGTTTTCACGTCCCGGCACGCTGGTCCGGGGCCCCGCGGCTACACACGTACACACCCCGACCCACCGGGGCCATTAGTAAACCGTGCTTTCTTTCCTCGCTTTGTTTATACCTTGTTCATGCGCTGTATCTTCGCCTCCGATCTCCCCTCACCACCCCCAAGTGACCAAGGGTACCTATTCCAATATTATTCGGTTAATCTGACGCCTCGACGAATCCCGCGCGTTCCCAAGTGATTTCCAACTGATTTCCATCCCGGCAGCAAGCGTCGATCACAGGTCTCGAGGCCGACGTGGATTTCAGGGACGAAAGGGGTGAATCTTTCATTCTCGCTCGATGACTGTGGACTCTGCCCTTCTCGTCAGCCCCTCAGCGACCTCTACTTAGGCCCGCCTGGGTGTCTGGAGCAAACAGCTCCGTGTTTCTTTCCTTTTAGCGACTGGTTCTTCGTTTACTCGCTTCTCCTCCACGCTCCTAATCGCCCCGTCGAATTCCTTCAGCACCGGTAGCTCGCTGTCTTTGTAGTTTCTGTTAACGCGTCCACCGGCCACCCTTCCGCGTTCGAATACGGTGCACGGAGCTGCTCTTTCATTCACCGAGTGATCTGGTTCTGTGTCTCGAAACTCTCCACCGAGGGTGGCGCGGGGGAGAAGGCGACATCCGTCGAAGAATCTCCACGAACCTCAGCTGATAAAGGAGCTCGAGACGCGCGTCACCGAGATACAGATAACGCGACGGGCCGATTGCATCTCTCGAGGCGGCGGAGAGAACGCCGCACGAGAATTAATTCCAGCTCGATTCCCGATAGCGCGCGGCCACGGAGGATGGAAAGATCGGGGAAAATCGGAATCGTCGGGGAGTCTAGCCGGGCTAGTCGGAATCTCGCTGGGACGCGGACGGGGTCAAGCGCGCCGATAAGACGAGCCGACGAGCTGCCAACGCAGAGACGATAAGCAATTTGTAACGTTCAGGCCAGAACGAACGGAAAGGGAGAGGAAAAAAAATAGGGGAAAAGGCGGTCGGCGGGGGGAGGTGGGGGGAGGAAAAAAGAATCGGTCGGTTAGCGGGGCAAAGATACGGAGCGTCACGGCCCCGTCGCGTCGGGCCTGGCCCCGTGATGAAACATAAATGTTACGCCCGCTTGTGTAATTCATGTCTAAACTATTTAGATAAGCCGTTATCGCCTACAAACGAGCCACAAACTCCAACCTCCTCTGGCAGCCTCCGTGTGCGGTGCCTCCGTTGCCACCCACACACCACTGAACCCCTTTTCTGGCCTCTCTTATCCGCATTTGCGTAATCGTTGATCCCTCGCTCCTTCGTCCACGCTTTCCACCACCTCTTGCCGTCGTTGGCTCGATTCGAGGGCAGTTTTAACCGTTTTCAGAGACGTTGCTGGTCGATGCTTTCGAGATACGATGGAATCTCGACGCTTTCGTTTCGAATTTTTGGGGATCGAGATCGTGGATGTCGGACGTCGGGATTTTCTGATAGAAAGCTGATGGTTTGGGATGTGGAACGCGAAGATTCTTGTTAATATTAATCGAGCACGCAAGCTGGACAAGCTTAATTACCTGTTCGATCTGAATAAGATGGCGCGGGTTATCCGGATGAAGGAAAAGCTTGTAAACGGCAAGGAGACCAAGAAATGACGCGTATCAAATCTTACGGCTCGGCGGACGTTAATTACATAGTACGGGAGCGAGCTTTGGCCGAGCAAAAACTGTCTCGAGCGCACCGGCAGCGGTTTCCTGATTACGAATGCGAGCGAAACGAGTTCTGCGTCGATTAATCATAGATCGACTTCCTCCTTGCCCGCTCGCTGGACATCCTAATATTTTACTTGGCCTGACGGACACGGGGGGGGGAGAAGGAGGGAGTCGAATTGGACGCCGAGACCGATCGATCAAACTGCATTAGAGCTTAATCGCTATATAATTGACGTCGCGATCGGAGATCTGACAATGTTGCAGCTTGTCCGCGACTAAAAGAATCGACTAATTCACCGTTATCAGATGCAGGTGAGAATTTTTTTTATTTTATTTTATTATACGGATGACTCCTTTTATATTGGGAAACCAAGAATTTCGATACGCCATCTAGTGACAGAAAATTAAACTACTGTGAGTAGCCGAAATCCGTCCAAGTCCATACGATTATCAGTGTTTATATAGACATGTTGTGAAAAACGAGTGTTTTTAAATGTTTTTTAACACTAAATTTTTACTTCTTCGATTAATAAATACTTATTCGGAATGTTTCGTGGGATCCGGGCCTACTTGCAATAGTTTGCCAACTTACCACCGCGGCGCTGAAATCTAAGCCACGCCTCCACTTGGTTTCCCAGACAAAAGTTTACAAAGTATTGCCAGGAAATAATTGAATGGGACGCTATTTAGGCGCTGTGCCGGTGGCCATGACTCGTCGCGCTTGCACTTTGACGGGAGTAAGTGGGCATCCAAAAAATTTCAGTCCGCAAGCATAGGGTATTAGCTAGCTTGCATAACCTAGAAACGGGAATTACTGACATAATACTGTATCCCTCGAGTTTTCTAAAATACAGGCAAATCCTCGACTCGAAATCTCGTAATCGATGACATTTCTTGCCGTCCGCAGGCAAACGCACCGACAACAGCGCGTTCGTATGTAAAAACGTCGAGGGGAGGGATGCTGGGTTCGAAGGCTGCATTATTAAAGATGAGCTCGTAACAATATCGAACCGGCAGACAAATTGGACCACCCTGGGCCTACCCCCTGGTGCACTCGACGCGCTGTCCAAAACAAAAAGCATCGCCGAACGCTACCAGCCGAGATATCAAGATAATGACGATCCCGACAGAGGAGCCTGTCTTCCACGTGAGGAATTCGGCTACACTTGGCCACGGGATAGTTCCGAGGGGGCTAGAGGCCTTCGAGGATACGTTCAGCCCTGATGTCTTCGATTAACGGTCCCCTGGAACACCGACACTGTCTCCAACCTCTGACATAATCGGGCATTCTGACCGCGTCAACCGTTGGCGGTATTGTAATGGTATTATGTAAGGGCTGGTTCCATTGCAATGAACTTCGGTTGAAATGGAGGATGGACAAGGGAGACAATAATCCTCGACTCCTGCAGGCTTTTCCAGCTAATAATGATTTTAGGAATGAAATATTAGGTACATTGAGACAGCATAAAAAATGTAAGTTAGATGGCCTCAAGATTTACCCATGCTTCGACAGAAGACTGTGGGGTCAGAGCCGGATTTACCTTTTCAGGGGCCCTAGGCTGAATATTCGGGGGGCCCTTGGTTAAATATAAAAAATAAAATAACGTCGATTTGTTTTTTTTATCATAATACTCGTATAATCTAAATAAGAATTGAATTTCAAAATTAACATTGAATATCAAAACTAAATATAACATTAACCCTCGGCAAGATTTTTTGATAAATTTTTCGAAGAAAAAATTTAGAATCAGGGGCCCCCAGCTAAACGGGGCCCTAGGCTTCAGCCTTGTTAGCCTAAGTTGTTGTTGTTTGAAGCTGTAGCAATCGCGATGGAAATGATGTATGCGTGTTTGCAAGTTACCACGGTTCGAGTAATTACTTTGAATACGATAGAGATATCCACGGTTTTCCCTAATGACAGAAAGACAGAGGAGAAGGAATCTTAATGCTCCGCTCTATTCATCGTTCCGACTTTTTGACCCTCCCCCGTCGAGCTCCCGTTTCTGGGCCTATTTTTCGTGATTTATGACGCTCGAAAACGCAGGTCTGACATTTTCTGTGGCGGTCAGAGGGCCGGGAACGGCCGGAGGCTAATTTCGTAATATGGGGATCGGTGGCCGCCGCTGGAAATTCATTAGCGTCCGATAACACGGAGTCGATCGAGATATCGGACGTTTCCGTCGTTAACGATCGACCGGGGCCGTAGGTCGATCGTTTTTCTTCACGATAATCGCGGTCTTATTGAATTTCTCCGAGGCGCAACCCTCCCTCCGCTTATTTATGGGACACCCTAATTCTTAAAACTCGGCTTTCTCAGTGACGCGTATCGTTTTGATCGTGAACGTAACGCGACACCCCTTCGAGCATTCCTTGGTGAACCCTTGTGGCACCGCCTGAACTGAAGCTGTTTCTATTTTTCTCGCTTTAAAACAGAGGTATGTGGCCTGACGATATTGTAAGCGGTTGATTTTAGCGATGAATATTGATGCGAGCAGTAGATTAATTGTTTATTTAAGGAAGGGTGAATGGTGGTGTTAATCACTATTCCAGGATGATCTGCTAAATTGTGTGATGACTTCTTGGGGGTGGAAACTTGTGAGAACAGACACTCTACCGCCATCTCTGTGAGTCCGCAGGCAACACGTCTGTTTAGACACTGAATCACCTTCTGATGGAATAAAATCCTAAGATAATATAGAATTTGTAAGACAATGTATCTTATCGAGTGTCGGCTACTGCACGATATCCCTAATTTATCTATTTTCTAATTCATTCAACGTTATCCACAGTCGATAAGATTGTTTCTCCTATACCGACTGTGTAGCCACCTGTATCTCGTCTTCAGAAGGAAACCTGAAGCTTCCGCCGGTACGTTACCACCCACACCGCACCTACAGTTGATAAAGTTGAAGAATAAATGGCGCGAACTTTGAATTTCAAACCCCAGGAATGGAAATAAAATTTCACGAATCTCAACTTTTCGATGTACACTTACTAAACACTTTATTCCATAAGAAATTGACTTAGGATCGCCTGAAATGTTGCTTAATTCTTTGGAATTGTATTTCAAACACCCCACAGCAATGTATCTTATAAAAACATGAGACACTTTTGAGATTCCAACTCTTCGTCGATCTTGGAATCTTATCCTACCGAATGAAGGCAGCCTGCAAGTACAAGTTAATAGTCCACTAATCGTTTTCAAGGACACGAAGCCACCGCGCTGACGAAGAGGACTCGTATTACGAACCGTCCTATCCCAATACTGATCTGGAGCACCGGGAGACAGAGAAAAGGGTCGGGTCGCGGCGCTAAAAACGATCGGAGTTTGTTGACACGAAGTTCCAGTAAGGTAATTCAAGGATCGGGGGAGTTATCTTCAAGTACCGTCATAGACACGCTTTCCCTTTTTTTCCCACAGAAAGAAGCGGGCCCGGAGCGTGTCGTAATTTGACGTGGAATTTATTAACGGGGGCTTTGGCGTACCAACCACTTGAAAAATTACAGACTTTTTCGGGGAACGCGAAGGCGAGGCACTCACCAGTAATCTGTACTCCAATGGCACTTCAATTTCTCATTTACATGGGAATTAGTAAACTATTATAGAAATAAAATACACATTTCGAAGCTTAACAACGAAATTACTAACGTTTCATTAGACTCTCACTCATTTCTTAACAAACTGCCCATTATTGTAATTAGGAAGCTGGTTTAAAGATGACTGACAAGGGTTTAAATTACCACGAAACCCAAGTAGTACTGTCTACTGCGCTATTTATTACTGTAACAGTGTATCTTCATAAACAGATAAATAATCGATGGAACGATAGAAGAGTGAGATCGTACATCGTGTCCCGTTAAGCACAATGGCGGTAGCTCGGTTCCCACGTGTTTCAGCCTCGTGGGCGCGCAGAGTGACACTAACCAGAACACGTGGATCACCCCTGTCTCAGCATTTATGTTTTGAAAAACAAACAGAGGATCGATAGCGATCCAATTAACTATCCAATCTTCCTATTCACGTTCTCAATAAACGAGCATACCAAACACGTTTTATGACAGTAGACTTGGCACTCCCTAAAACGTGCTCACTAACCACTATATTTTTGTACAATGTAAGTCTCTTAAGGGGCTGTTCTGGTCTAGAGCCCATAAAAATAGGTGATATTTAGGAATTAATTAAAGGAAAACTACTGCATATAATTTAATGGGACGTGTTGCATTATATTAAGAATGTCTTAAACTATGTAAATCATTTTTTTTGTTTTATAATTAATCAATGCAGACGACACTGGGGAGTCGTTAAATTCGAGACGGCAAAAAATTCATCCAAAACGGTAAAAATTACATTTTTTTAGGAAATAACGACACTTGGAGTTTGAAATCACTTTCTCCCTATAGTTAATAATGACAAATTTTCAATTTTATAATAATTGTACCGGTTTGTTCACGTGCCAGAAGTCTATTTTTCAAAACAAAAATAGGTTCAGTTGAATCGGATAATAACTTTTCGATTCATATGTTCCACCGATTTTAAGAACACTGTTTCGAGAGAAACGCGTTTAAAGTTTTACGTGAGCGCCGAGTGGCCGCGTATTATCAATCAGTGTTATCATGCTTTTCCGCTACTCAAATGCCTAAAACCTTGTGAATTTTACAAATTTCAAAAAATCCTTTTAAACACGTATTCCTAAATGATTGAACAGTCGAAAAATGAAATGAAAAAATACGATTTTTATACCGGAACCTCCCCTTAATCTGATGAGACAATCTTAGTACTTGCAACTATATAGAATGTTTATAAAAATGTAGGAAATTTTTAAGGATCGGTTCTACTCACCAAAATAATAAAAAAAAACTGTTTGCATACGATTTTTTATTATTTTGCTGACTAGAATCGATCCTGAAAAAATGTCCCACATTATTATAAACTTCCTGTATAATTAATTACATACAGTTACGAGCCTACAAGTTAAACTAGGTATAGAGGACCCGTCCTGTTATTCTTCAAAGTGGAGAGGAAGCGGGATTTTGGCAAGAAAGAGAGGAACATGCTCGACAGGAAGGAAGAAGTGGTCCAGGCCCCGCGATCCAAAAGCGCCGCCAAAGTTTCTGGCGAATAGCGGCAGCGTTTTCGGTTGCAACGTGGAAAATAAAACGAGGGATGCGCCCGTCTAGACATCCAGGCCCACGCAATTGTCTGGGCCACTCGTGAGAAAACGGCCGAGGTCCTTCTCAGCCCGCCTGTAAGTGCAGAAACGAGCTTTCGGGACAGTCCTCTTTCGACACAATGGCCGAGCCCGTCTGCTGTCGAACATTTGGTTTGTGTTACGAACGTCCAGCACGGTTTTCACTTTCCCATCATTACATCCTTCACCCTTCGCAACCTTCGCGCGTACCTATACGACATCGCAAGCTAAAGGCAGGGTTAAACACGTGTAATGCCTAGCTGCAGAAAACCCTTGAAAGGGTCGATTTTAACGAGACGACGCGCAACAAGGGGCCTCGTGCCGTATGAAATTTTGAGTCTTTGGCGCGTAATGCGCGCTGGTGCACGTGTTTAACTCTAACTTTATATGAACTCAAAATGGAGTAAAAGAAATAGTATTCAGTGGAAGCAAATGCTCCGACGAGTCGATGGCCTATATTAAGGAACAATATTTACTTTATGGGTGAACATTAAATGGGTCACGTTCCCAGCATTCTTGATGGATACTTCAAGCTTCCCGCGAAGGGCTTCACCCACCCACTACTTGGCGCAAGACTCGACGCTTTTCATAATCTTCGTGGAATTCCAGAAGCTTCAGTTACATTGCCACCTTTCAATTCCTCAGTTTCAAGAGTTGTATGTTACGCTCTCGATTAATTATCACTACCTAATTCCCTCTTTGGCGAGAAGTAATTATTCCCCGTAACGAATGCTCGCGTTAGAATGAAAGAAGGGTTTTCAATGGTGGAGCTGAAATTGCGCGGGCAATGGCGATTCCGGAGCGTGCTAATTATATGCAACGAGGCGTGCCAACATCCGTAGTCAGGGGTGGAAGAAAAAATAGAGTCGGAAGAGCTGCTTCCGGCGAGAATAGATTTCTGCTTCGGAGCGTCTGCCGAGGGGCATTGTCTCATTGTTGGTCACGTAGTAAACGGCACCAGGAGACACAGAGCAGATCCTGGAGACGTCTACTCGCCATGGGCGGCACTTGACCCCCCACGAGCAATGGGCAGAAGATACGCCACGGTGCCCACGGATTTTTCTATAAACTTGTGCATGGATAGGGGAACCGAGGCCGTGTGCGGCTATTTAGACGCGAGGCGACGTCACAAAGGGCCCTTTTGTGCGTGCCAACACGGACGGGCCGTGTTGCAACTGGACACCATCGGTTGCACCACAGCCTCCCTTTCTTTCTCTTTCCCGCTCAGACCTGCTCGATCGCACCGGTCCTCGTTACACGCGGATTCTGGCGGTGTCGCGCGACCGCCAGTGCTCGTCGCGAGGAAATTGCCGTTGTGGCACGTCTTCCACGAGCGTGAGAACGATTCTTACTATTGGCAATCGTAGGGGTCGATTTCGGGTGGAGATTTCGTCAGGTGGTAATCGATCAATTAATAAATTTATGTATTGACGAATGAGGGAGCTAATTTGGTGGACATCTTTTGGGGCGATTCTTCATTTAAGGATAATCGAATGGAGGAGAGTACCTACTCGGTAAACTTGCAATTAATCGGAATTGAGTTGTTATCGAACAGCAAATTTGATAATGAAGGTACAAGGTGGACAAAGAAATTTGGAGTTTGATGTTTCCTTAATAGTAAAGTTGGAGTGAATCTCTACCTAATGAGTCCCATTTGTTAAAAACATCATAACTCTTGACTAAGAACAGTTTTATTAAAATTCAATACACTTTTTAAAAGTAGAATATGTATTCTTTAGCAACCTACTGAAAAGTACTGTAACAAAGATTAGGTTCCTTCATAATAAAATAAAATCGAATGTCATTCAAGTATCTACGCAGATAAAAAAAATGGGTTCTTAATATGAGACCCAGTATGTTTTTTCCTGAAACGTACTTTTTCTTTCGTTTTTTATAAATTCGGCATGTGAAATCTATTTCTTCACTACCGCAGTGTTCGTGGGCCCACCACCGAAGTCTTCATGGGCCCACCACGCCCATCATAACACTTTATACATAAGTACACTTAATTCATTGTTCATTTAGCACGTCTGAAGAATACAGACCTGTGCAAAAAAGCATTCTGTACCACAATTTTCTTTCTTAATCACTTTCATCATTCAGAACAATTTCTTCTTCACTCTCATCAATTGAACTTCCCACGGGACTCATATTCGGAAACAATATTAAGTAGCTTCGAAGTTAAGTCTTAAACTCCATTGCAAACACTATATAACAGTATTTGTGAAAATCATTATACACTTACCACTTTCGAGGTACCTACTTGTAATTTAATCAAACCACTTAAAATATTTACTGCAAAGTAATTCAGGAATACGTGTTTGCTCAAGACGCTTAATTAATTACAATGCCACTGTGCGGACAATACAACAAATACACGGTTAGTTAGTCAAGAAATAGCATCGTTATGGCATTCAAGAGTTCTGTAACGAAGATAAAGTGGGGGTCTCATATTAGGAGAGTATCTGTATCGATACATGTTGCAAGTATCAGTATCGAGTCACAAATCTCAGCGTATATTTCAGACATTGATAACCAAAACGAACTAGCGCAAACTTTTTTGCGAAATTAAGTTAGTAGGAATAATATATTTCAATGGGTTCTAATAATCATATAAAATAGGAAAAATTATTTTTTTTCAATGTGGGTTGGTCCGTTTTTCCTCTCCATGCCTAAAACTGTCTCAGTATCGATGCATCGGTGTCAGCTGGTAGGTATCGTCGCCTGTATCAATGTACTGGAGCGTCGATACCTCGTGCGTGAACCTGTTACGAATATCTACAATTGCTGTTTTCTTTGATAACATCTTTACGTCTCATTTATATAGAATGTTATTGATTGCTTACGATTGAAAATTGTGAGCATTATGTTTTACTAAATATTCAGTACCTACATCAGGGAACAGAAGCCTGAGAACTATAAACTGATGTCTCATGATTTCGTCTCAACATGTATGTGTTGTTTGATTTATGACACAAATCTCAGACACACGTATCGAGATCTGTATCGAAACACATATCTATAAAGATCTGAACATCCACGAGGTCCTTAATAGAATTCGACGAACAATGGAGCAAAGATTCTGCTTAGCATTTAACATTTTCAGCCCTATTTTGCCTCCTTAACGCGGTAAAACCTACAGAAAGCGTGGATTGTGCCGTCAAGGAGAACCTGACGGAGATTTTCCAGAATCTTCGAGATCTCCTGGCCCGAGAATTGTTTAAAAATCATACGGACTCCGAGGCAGCGGCGCCTTCACACGACGTTGGTCCTCCAGACGCCGGCGCCGCTTTCCCACAATTAAGAAGGCGCCTTGGTATCTCTTGGCGCCTACCACGCACCACACTGCCACGCATTCACGCACGCGCCGCCTCCTCGTGTATGGAACCGTCCGTACGTTCAATGAGATTACGCATGAAATAATAAACATGCGTGTCAGTCGTGAAGGGTTGATCGCGGAATCCTCTCCACTGAAATCGCGACAATGACTACCGTTGCGATCTCGCGTTGGAATATAAGATTGTAGTCAGCGAAACTTGTCAGAGATTTACTCCAAAGCTTGGATATTTAATGGAACCCTTTGGGAATTAATATTCTAATTTTTATAAGTCGCGAGGTAGTTATTGTTGTTAAAAAATTCTACCGAATTCCTGCGATTTCTTTTCTCACTTTCTCTAGCTCCGAAAAGAGAAATAAAATTCAGATTTTCATTGAAAGGATTAGAATTGAGTTGCTTGTTAATTCTAAGATTTTGCGTAGATTTGGGTTTTTTTTCTTTAAGTTGCGAAGGCTAATACATCTCGAAGCATAAGAAGTTTAGGTTTACTATCTACAGCAGCCACTAGAATGTTTGGAGAAATTCTGCAAAGAGTTCAGCTAGACAGGGGAAGACAGAGCGATTCGGAAGGGTCGATTTTACGAATTCCCAGCCACGGGCGTCAAGGGTTCCCGTCGTTTCGAAAGGGGCGTCTGGATTATGTCACTTTCGACTCGTCGATGTTGCAGAGAGGATAGGTACTGATCTTTCTGCCGTCGGACCACGAGGAAAATGGATTGTTTTGTTTTCGTTTCCGTCCCCGTTCCTCGGCCGATTCAACCCCCTCGAAATCGATACCGCGAGATGACGGGTGCGCGTCATGCTTTTGACACCCCCGGCTGTCTCAGTTTTCCAAAAATTTGACAGATACTTTCCCTTCGTTGCCCTTTCAGGCTAATCTTCGGGGGCTGGTCCGGTCTGGAGTCTATGAAAATAGCTGATCTTTAGGAATTAATTAAAAGAAACCTACTACATATAATTTCATGGGACCTTTTGCATTGTATTAAGGATGCCTTAAACTATAGAAATAGATTTTTTGTTTTATAATCAATCATTGTAGATGGCGGTGGAGAGTCGTTAAAGTCGACGTGTCAAAAAATTCATCCAAAACAGTGGAACTCGTAGCACATACACTATTGATCTGAAATAAAAAAAAGTCAGATAATTAATGGGGATGAAACTCGCTCGTGGACTTAGCAGTAAAAATTACAAAAATGACATTTTTGAGAAAATAACGACACTTGAAGTTCGAAATTACTTTTTCCTTATGTTTTTCGTCCTTTCAACGCCTTTAAATATTACAAATTTTCAATATTTTTTAAATTTTACTGATTTCTCCACGACCCAGAAGTATATTCTTCCAAACAAAAATAGTTTCAGTCGAATATGATAATAACTTTTCGAGGTATAGGTTCCACCGATTTTAACAACACTGTTTCGATTAAAACGCATTTAAAGTTTTTCGTGAGCGCCGAGTGGTCGCGTATTATCAATGTTATCATGCTTTTTCCGCTACTCAAATGCCTATAACTTCGAGAATTTTACGAATTTCAAAAAAATCCTTTTAAACACGTATTCTTAAAAGGTCGAACGTTCGAAAAATGAAATAAAAAAAATGGATTTCTAGACCGAAACCTCCCCTACTGTGACGGCTGAAAAGAACTCAATTTTTCGGGAATTAAAGAAAGAAATTGGCTCCATTATCTTCCGCTCCATCGTTGAGCAACTTTCGTCGATTTAAAAGCGGAGAAACAGGCTATAAAAATAAAGAAGGCAACGTATCCAGCGAATCAAGATTTAATCGCCGGTTTTAGTAGCATCGCCAAACAGTATGTCTGGATTGGTTCAGTTCCACGGCCATAGGCGGGTCTTCCGTTCTTCTCCTCCGCCCCAGTGTTACTCACCGGGTTATGGCTGTTCCCGAGGCAAAAACAGATTTGCACTGGCATTAATCGTCCCTGCACTTCCGATCCCCATAATTATTATGCGTCGCCAGGCCCTGGATCAGTCTTTTTTCAAATACCCTAGTGATCGATCCCCCTCCTCCAGATATTACACGATTCCTTGAAAAAAAAACAAGGGTAGTAACAGTTCCACCTCCCTTTACCTCGTCCCATTGAACCCCATTATTTTCTAGCACTTGTAATCGTTAGAATAATAACATTAACAAAAATTAAGTGAAATAACACAAAATTAAAATTAACAAAAATTAAATGACATAACACAAAATTAAAATTAACAAAAATTAAATGAAATAACACAAAATTAAAATTAACAAAAATTAAATGAAATAACACAAAATTAAAATTAACAAAAATTAAATTAAATAACACCAAATTTAAATTAACAAAAATTAATTGAAATAACACAAAATTAAAATGAACAAAAATAAAATGAAATAACACAAAATTAAAATTAACAAAAATTAAATGAAATAACAAAAAATTAAAATTAACAAAAACTAATTAACAGAACTAAATTAACGAATTAACGACTGCTTGAGAATTATCTAATTACCTAATCCAAGGTGTTAACGAGAGCCTATCTAGACTCACCTTACTAATCTCCCACGACTATCTACTTCAAGAAACAAACCCTCACCTGGTTCAGGTGGGCTGGACCCAGTACCAGAGTCCCCTCCCACGCATACACCGCAGTAAATATACAAAATTTGCATGCCGCCACTTACGCGAGGCTTCGAGGCATCCCGAAAAAGGCGCGGCGTGGAGGGGCAAATAAAAATGTCCAATCAGAGGATCCGAAGTCCGACCACCCTGTTAGAACCCGTGCTTGCGGCGCGGGTGTGCTGGTAAAAATCTCCTGCCACTGGCTCGCACTCACGCACACAGTTGCGGGCGGCCGTCGCACAGACGAGGAGAACGAGCCGTGGTGGTGTCCCTGTACCACGGGACCAACACTTGACTCCCTCGGATGAGCAAGTCACATTACACGTTTGCCCTCCGGCCTGACCGTTCAGCCGTGTCCATCCCCCGCGAGCAACACAACGCGGGGCTAACCGTTTCACGTTCAACTGTCCCCTCGCGTGACGAGCCCCCCGAGCAAGTGTTGACATCCTCGTAAACGGGACGCCCTTACGGATTTTATAGTTTCACGCGGCGCGCCCGCGACCCTTTAATGACCCCCCGGAGCAAAGCGTTCGATGACTGACGAGTCGACTACCTGAGGGACCAGCCCCTTCCACTGGATTACCGGCGACAGATCGATCGACTTCATCGCAACCTTGAGAAACCTAACGGTGGATAATTTTGAGAGTGGCGACGAGGACATCGCGCGGTGTTTTCGCGAAATTTCTGCGAGACTGACGGCAAAGGGTTGCAAGTTTGTTGGGGAGGATTCGTCATCGTGACGATTATTGTCGTGGAAATTGGAGACTACCTGGGGGTCGCACTGGAGAACGGAGGAATTGTAGAATTCTGACGGCGTGGATTAAGAAGCTTGGTTAATTTGTGGACCAGGGGAGTCGTGAGTGCACGTTGCGAGTGACAGTGTTGGAAATTTGTAGAATTGTAAAAGGGGAAAGTGGAGTTTAGAGTTCGAGCGTGTTGGAAAGCAGCGAAGGAATTTGTCGAGGATGCGTTAGAATGCTTTCTTCCTCGATCTCGGGAACACCGTTCAGCGTCCGTGACATTTTAAGCGAGGATCAACAGTTCGGCACCATGGATTGCTACCCCTCGGCCCACCACCAGCACCAGATCCAGCAGCAGCACGTGCCTCAGGACTTCTACAATTACAACATAATACCCGAGAACCAATGGGACGTGGAGAAGTTCAAGGAGCAGTCGATGGCGAGCTACCCCCATTACCCAGACCTCAGCCACGTCCATCAGTTGAATCAGATCGCCCCGCCGTACCAGGAGCCGTCGATCACAGAGGATGGTGCGTAACAATTCTATTTTCAATCCTCCAACCCTTAGAACACCCGCCTCCCTTCAGATCTCTCGTTTCCCGCAAGTAGTAGAACGTTGTGGATTGTTTGTCAGGTAATGTGGTCACGTCGAGTAAGACAGAGTTGCGGAAGAGCCAGTCTGGGAAGAGGACGAAGCGGAAGCCCAGGGTGCTGTTCTCGCAGGTGAGTCTCGAACGGGCACTTAATTAAAAATACTAGAATCTCCTTCGAAGACACCAACGTTTACCTTAAACCGCAGCCACGAATGTCAAAACAGAACGCGCTGCCATAAAATCTCTGTCCAGAGCACCGCTGAGATTTCTCTTTAAACTTTTCCAGACACAAGTCTACGAGCTGGAGCAGCGATTCAAGCAGCAGCGTTACCTAAGCGCCCCGGAAAGGGAGCTTCTAGCGCAAACCCTGAAGCTGACCAGCACCCAAGTGAAGATCTGGTTCCAGAATCGCAGATACAAGAACAAGCGAGCTAGGCTCGAGGACGCTGAGAAGCTGCAGGCGCAGAGCATCAAGAACCAGTCCCTGAGGAAGATCCCGGTGCCGGTGTTGATCAAAGATGGCAAGCCGAACCTGCAGGAGGCGTACAACCCTCCGTACTGGCCGAGCATCAGACCAGAGCTGACCATATCGATGCAACCGGACTTCAGGATGAACGAGATTCGCGTGAGTCCCGAGTTCAGGACCACCGGCAGCGAAGTGAGCATCAGCCCAGAGTTCAAGCACGACATGAACTCCGATTTGAGCGGGAAATCCAGCCTGAACGGCGAGTTGCAGCCCAGATCGCAGGTTCTGGGGACCGGGGAGTACAGCAGGAACAATCTGCCGACGAACCATCGAGCCGGGCTGCACGATTGCCAGCGGCAGATCAAGGCGGAGTACAAGGACGACGAGGAGTCGCCGTTCCCGGACCTGAAGAGCATGGCGACGGACACCAAGCCCCTCGTCAGCGACGGCAGACCAGTGATGGACGTCTCCAGCACCGATTATGGCTATTCGAACTACTTGACTCCGGCCAATTATCAGATGCAGTACGTGAATTACATGGAGCAGGTGCCCATGGACCAGAATTTTCAACGACTGTGGTAGAACCGACCGACGGCGAGGTTTCCGAGGGTTTTGTCAGTTAGGATGGAGAATATTCTTCGCTCCGAGGGTTAGATAAATTTGAATGAAAGAAGCGCTTGCTCTGTGGATGAGGGGGAAGTTTCTCGCGTATTATTTTTGTAAGAAAGGAAGTCGAGATGATAGATCCTGGTGCAGAGAAGGTTCGAGGGATAGGATAATTACAGCAAATAGGTAGCCAAAGATGATACATTTAAGATAAGCGTTTCGAATCGCCGCGATTTAATAGACTTAAGGTAGAAATATGTGGTAAGGCCGCGCTATTGGCAGCTGTGTTTCTCTTTTTTCTTCGCGTTCTTTAGTTAGCTAAGGTGCTCCCTTCGAAATAGTAACGCTCGAGAGGCCCGAACGGAAACCGCTTCAAGTGGCCTTTGAGGAAACATCGGTTACTCTGTATTCCGCGGACCTCGTGTTTCTCGTCGCTCTTTTCCCACTTATCCCCGACGATTTGCGCGGCAATTCCGTTCGTCGAGCGAAACTAGTAAGAAGGCATACGATAAGCAAAGAATTCTGCGAGAATTGATTTAAGAAGAGATCGTTAACGCGTGGTTCCTTCTGGCTCGTTAAGGATGCGATCTCAAGCGTAAATTGTAATATCCTTTTCGATGTGTGCGCACGATTGGCTGCGACGATGGTTTAAATGACAATAAAGTAATAAAGCTACGAAACTAAAGGAATAACCGAGTCTTTCATTCGCTCCATTCCACATCCAGTCACACAATTTCCTATTACAAAAATATTTTTATACAATTAATACAACTCCTACGATCGTCTTCTGATTCCACAAGAGGGATAACTTTTATTAATTCTCTTTATCTTTTTAATCTCTCGATCTCTTTTAGTTTTATTACAAATTCTTGAAACGCTGGACTCTAAAGGTGGCCCGATCGTCCATGTTGGTTTTCCACGGCGCAGCAAGGAAATTCGCGGCGGGGACGGTGTGTCCAGGTCGATAAAACGAAAATATGGCGAAACTGTATTTATAAATAGGTAAGCTCTGACAGCTTGAGCGAAGCCATGGCCGCCTTTTAGGTTATCGCGCAAGCACGACGGGTCATCTGGCAGTCAAGTGCCTTCACATAGACGATTCACGTCGGTGTAATCGTTGTTCATGGTGCTACTGGTGCCATAAAGGGCCATGGGAACAAGCTGATAAAAATGTCGGTGCGTTGATATTAGAGCACCCCCCACTGTCCCCCACCCAACGTTTCCCATACGATCACCTTACCCCAGGCCACCCTTGCACCTGCGTGCACCTGCCTGCACTTGTTGCACGGGATCTGGTTAATTTCTCTGGACGAGTTCCAGAAGCCACCCTGGCGGGCCCGAAATACGCCGTAAATTTAAACCTCGCGCGAAGATGCTGCAGCGATAAAAGTCCATCTTCACTAATTGATGGAGTACTAAATTTTTTCGTCCTCGGAATTTCGAAGGAAATTGGTAGACTAGTTGCGGCGATTAATCGTTGTTGCAGTTAAAATTATCTGGACGAGCTGCTTTTGAAGAGACTCGAGCGAAGGTTATGCAGGTTTGTAAGATTCTATGCGTCCAGAAATCTAAGCCTTCAGATAGTCGTAGCGATTCTTAAGTCAGCAAGCGGAAGATCCACGGACGCAACGAACCGCAAGATGCAACCAAATTGCCGCGGTGAATTCCTTCCGCGCTTCCAAGCTCGAATTCTGAAAGCCCCCATTAGGTAATCGTGTATTCGCATAATCAATCACTGCACGTTAAACGGTGAAACGCGATCCTATTTGCCTGCGAGGGAAGCAGAGGCTAGGCGAATCCTCGCGTAAGGGAGCACGCGAAGCTGGATGCTGTTCAAATAGACACACGCGTGCATATGCATAGAATACAGAACGCCACCGCGGATCCCTTTGATTCATTTCGAGGCGATCGTACTCGCTTTTTTTTTCTCCTCGGGGCTCATTAATCACATCGTGTCTCTGTTCTCGGTTTCAGTCAGGGCTTTAAAACGATTCGTTGATTGATTCAGGGGCTGGTTGGACGTTTGGAAAAATTAAAGATCGATTGGTGTAGCTGTTCTCTGTCTTTAATGCTAATTAGGCGACGTTAAGGCCTAATTGGCGTCTGTTCTCGGTGGCAATCAATTTTACGAAGGCGATGCAGAAGGTAGGAAGTGCGGCGTAAGTGGTAATCCGTGTTTAGTAGCAGGAAACGATTATGCGCGTGAAATCTGCTCTCTTACAAAGTTAGAACATGACGTACTGATGTATGAATGCACGTCAGGCACGCAACGTGACGTCACAGAGTACTAATTATAGTTACCAATTTTTTTAGTCACGTACCGTATTTTCTTTAACATTATCTTGAATTATGAGTAAGACAAAGGCAGCTTATATTCTTGGAGACATCTTTTTCGCATTTTCCTTCTGTACTACTTCTTCCAAAGTGGTTTTTGAAATTTACCTTTTATCGATAGTAGATAAGGTAGCTCTAAGCGTTCCTCCATGCAGGAAACTACATTACCAACTGAAATAATGGGAGGAATACCTGCAGACAACCACTTTACCAACCGTAGATATATCCACGAACTGCCTTACCCACTTTTCTCGACCACTTTTTAGCGCACTCTATGTTGCGATACCAAGATCCACTTCCGTTTCTCGTTAACTTATGAATTAAATCATTTACTACAGAGGCAACATTTTAATCCCTACTACCATCAAACATTATTATCCAACGAATTCTCATTAAAAAAAAGTCTTACAAATCTTCCCCCGCCACCGTCATGTTTAACTAAACGCTCGATTGCAGAGCTTTCAGCATTGATTCCTAAATATCGATCCCGCGCAGAAAAGCGAGAGGAAAGAAGCGTTCCATCGTCGAAAATAGTGCGGCTGTCATTCGCCTTCTAGATCCTCATTACAGTTAGAGTCGGCGTTCACAAACGTCTGAAAATAGTTTCAATAAACCAGCCAATCCACAAACTACCGGTACCGTTAAAAGAACAGGAACTGGCGGTGGCGTTTAAACGGCCTACAGCAATCAGGGGCCACGTTACTGAAATGATAAAGAACCGTCTGGTCGATCCAGAATATATCCAGATTCTAAAGAAGGAACCGAAGTTGCGCGGAAAAGTGTGGCAAAGGAGGATGATTCGGTGAACAGAGAAACGTGGACGGGCGGGGGGTGAGAGATGCAGAGGGGCGAGGGTAAACGGAGTGAAGATGAAAGGAGAGGAGGAAGAAGTAAATGAGCGAGAGCGGTGGCGGCAGCCTTGTATACTAAGCACTAATATTACATCTCTGGACTGACAGACGTGCGGACTTTAAAACCCAAGACTAACAAACAGTTAGCAGTCATCCGGTCTTCTTGTTTTTATATTCTTATGCCCGCCCATAGAGCGCACGCTCCTTCGGCCAGCGATGTTCGTTACTTTCGTGTCGTCGGGACGCCAGTTAACCGCCATTCAACAATTTCCTGCCGATGTTCGTGGAACCGCGTGGACTGGCTGGCCCTTCAAGCCTCCACACTCTACGCAATTTTTTTATTCGCGACGCATTTAAACCTGCAATCTCATTTCCCCAATATCCACTCAGAAGAAAGGATATCAATGGATCTAAAGAACCCGATTTCACCGCAACCCGTTCGGCCTATTTATAAAACGACGCCAGTTCACGAGGCCACGAGAGGAGAGAAGAGTTTAGGGACGTTTATTGTCACGACACCAACCCCCGCCGAGTGGCTGGACGAGGTCGTGGATCCTCGGGTTAGCATCCAGTGGATCGATCCTGGCCGATATTCCCAGCGACTCCGCTTCCCACCCCTGGATGGGGAAAAAGAAATATCCAAGTGGCGGAATCGTGGCTCGTAAGAAAGCGAATCGGGGGACGTGCAAGTACAGCCCCGAAGATCAGGGACGCGGCAGGGGTGGTGGATGGGGTGTAGGGCGGTGGTCTCGTTCGAGGGTAACTGAAATAAGGTATAATTTTCCGCGCCAATTAAGGTCTTTAAGAATTGCGACCAATTGAGCGGGAGGGTCAGGGCTTAGCTTCGGGGGAGAGATGTACCATCGTGCCCCCCCTATAATTTATTATTGATTAGATCGAATCGAGAAAAAGAGAGCCGAAGACGGGATCGACGGGGACCCTCGTCTTAAAGATCGCCCCGGAGATGTCTTTCTCTCTGGGAGGAGTAATAGGGTAATGGCGGACCTCGTTTCTTCCGGTTCGATTACTCGCCACCTGCTAATTGGCGATTTTATATTAACACTCGCCTCGGCACTGCTGTTTCAAGGGTGCGGAAGGATCGAGGAACGTTCGAAAAATTCCTCCTGCGAATTCATGTATTCCTCTACTTCTCCGCAGGTACCTAAGTAGCTATTGATTGCCACGCGAAGGTCCGCGTACCGTGAATTTTGTTTAAAAATGGTCCAAGTAACTTCTACGGGGAGTGGAAAAATACGGGAGGCGGGATAAGTCGAAGCTAGAGATCTTTAAGACCTAGTTCGCGAATTATCATAGGTAATTGTTGGCTTAGAAAGCCTGGTCCACTTTACCATCGAAATAACCGGCCCAGAAATCGAAGGAATACGGCGGAAGGAGCGGCGAAATGATTTCCTCGTCGATATCCGGAACGCGCGAGGCCATCATCGGATGAAGTGAGGCGTGATCCACGCTCCTGTGGTTCACACTTAATTAAACCGCCATAGGAACTCGGCACGGCAGCACGTGGCGGACAATGCTGCAAGTCTTTAGCGGCGATTGTTATGTAAAGCACACCCTATATATGCACCGCCGCTGTTCCTCTCGACTCGATACGAGACACGAGGAACGAAGTAGTCGCCTCTATCCGTGTCCACGGCCGGCACAGTCACGGATGGAGGAGCTTTTTGAAAGCGTCAGACGCGATTCAAAGAGGAACGGGGGTTGGGTCTTTCGTCTGGGCACGGATCTCGTCTGCGAAATTGCGATTTTCGCGCGGAACAGGTGGCTCCGAGTAGTCTTCAAGACGAAGGAACCTGGGGAACGTGCTGTGATGATCGATACCGTTGTGTAAGCTGTGATTGGGAGAAGGTGTATACAAGTTCCTTTGATACGCAACCTTTCTGTCCCGACTTTCTGACGTGTGTCACGCTTGAGACTAAGATTACGGGGTTGCATCGATGCAACTTCAAAGGGTTGCTCCGAAACGCAGAGATTCATAGATCGATTATCCATCGAGTAATCCTGAGAGAATATAACGGACATTCAGATTCAACGTTTCTGCGATCACCGGGCATTTGTCAGTTTAACTTTGAGCTAATTAAAATTTCTTCCCGTGTCCGGGATCGCGAGTGAATGCTTGCTCAGAGTAGCACTCCCTGGAGGAAAGGACTCGCCGAGGCACGATACCAGGAAGACTCGGTTGAAACGCACCCCTTTGTCGCCGCCACCCCTCGCTCGACCCTGAAAAAAGCCCAAGGATCCCACTCCCAGCGTCGTTTCTCGCCACCTCGAGGCCCGAAGGCTTCGCGGAACCGCGGATTGGCTCGATCGGAAAAGCGGCGTCGCGGCGAGGGCCGCGGATTGGTCGTAGGGCGAGGCTTGCGTCGTGACGGAAGCGTCGCGCGTCCGACCTGGAGGTCATTTCAAGCTCCACCTACGCCTCGACCCGCGAAACTCGAATTTCTTCGACTTGCCACGGTCGTATCGAGTGACAAGAGCGTAGATAATCTTTCGGACGTACGGGGTTGTGGAGTGGGGGAAAGGAAAAATTGGAAAAAATAAGCTACACAGGTTGAAGGATCAGATTAGTGAACACTGTACACGCAAGATCTTGCAAAGAGAATACCTAAGAATAGTCAAGACCAGAGAAATTTGCAAGCACCAGGTTGTAGACTATAGGACGTATAATTAAATACATCTCGGAGTACCTGATCATTCGGAGTAATGTTATCCAGAGTCATTTAGGACTGTGTACTATCTGAAGAATATTCGAGATCAGTGTAGCTACTCCATCCGCGTGGATTTAGAGGATTCAGTTTGCAAACTGCACGGAGTACGCCTCCGAGTACTCAAGGATCCCTAATAAGCCCGCGAAGAGCTCCTTGGCGGTCGCTGATAGCAGTGCAAACATCGATCTACTTATTCATCCTCGTTTACTCGGTCCAGCCAGTTGGGGGCTAAGGAGCGGCCAAGAGACGCGTAAAAAGCGTGGTCCTGGACGGTGGAGGAGGAAGATCGCGATCGTCGGGGGGCCACAGAGTGGAGGGATGCTCGGCTGGGTGGGGGTGGCTGGCATAGAAGGGGAAGATAGCGGGCGCGACGGGAGCAAGGGACGAAGGAAGCTCCCGGTTGAAGTGGCCGCAGACTAATTCGAAAAATAAGTCTCCACGCGCGACAAGCGCACTTGACCGAAGCACACTCGGTGCAGGAGGGTGCACGCGGCCCTCGAGTGCTCGCGGATGACAATTAATAACGCGCAACGGGGCTTCGGAGGCGGTGGTCTGCTCGGATAGGAGAGATCTCGCGGGCGAGCAAGTTCCGTGCACGCGCCAGTCGAGCGGTGACTTTGATGGAACGTGGGCTGATCTTCGGCTGGCCACCGAAATCCTTCAGTTTGTGCGCGTGATAACGATTCCTCCAAGGGAAACTGTGAGGATTCGCTGTTTGAAGCTTGTGGAAAGAGAGAGTGATTAAATTAAATAGGCAGAGTTCGAGAGATGCTGGTCCAGAGTCGTGGTTGTCAGATGGGATGGAGGATATCCGGTGTCAGCTGCTGATAGGATGGAAGGAACAGGATTATCTGAGCTGTGAAACAAGCGGGGACCAGTGACAGAGGATCTGTGCACCAGAAACCGGGAGGATCGTTGCTGAAACTTCGCCAGGTCTAACCCCGTTGAGTGAAACGAACTTGGCGGTGCTGCGAACGGGTGTAGAAGGCATGTCAGGGCGAGAGGAGATGATGGACGAGGACAAGGGAAGCGAAACATCCCCGAAACCGTCTCAACCGACTCCCTTCAGTATCGCGGATATCCTCAGTCGGAGAAGCTCGAGCCACGAGCGACGATCTTCGGAGTCGGACGAGGCACAGGGTGCGGCATCGTTCCTGAAGAAGAATCACCAGAGAGGCTACGACAGCTCGGAGAACGATCACCGAGAAGGTCACCTGGAGCAGGACCAGAGTCAGATGGCTCGATTCTCCAGGCTGCCGTCGCCTGACCTCAGCGTGGCGCGCGAGCTCGACATCCTCACGAGGAACCTCGTTCACGCGAACATCACGAACTTCGGAACAATCCCGCACCTGGCTCAGGGGACCTTCAAGCACCTGGAAACGCTAGGGAACATGACTGGCTACCAGCAGGCGAAGGACTCGAGGGAATCCTCACAGAGGCAGCAGGATGAGGCGCTGGACATGAGCAAAAACAAATATCTGGGTAAGTGCAGGAGAACTTGAGAACATCCCCGTGTTTGGGAGACCTTCGCGTCGCCTATTAGTCCCTGGGATATTCAATCGGTGCGGAGAATTATAGAATCTAATGAAGTAGGCGAAGAATTACGAGCCTCTGTATCGCGGCCGTGTCTATCGTTGCCGATAACCCGATAACTAGCACGAGTCGACGGGCCGAGCACGACGAAGGTACTCGAAGGAGGAAGTGATCTCGTCGCGGCCTGCTGCCCTTCTGGGGGATCGTGTGTTTGCCACGAGGATGTGGGCTTAAGAGATCATTTAGCCCACGGGGTATCCTTGTAACAGGCGAGCCTCTCGACGGCTCTTCTTCTTCATTTTTTTTTAATGTTAACCCGAGCGCGCAGATAACGCGATCGAATGTAATTTTAGTAGCATAAGTGGTGCTCGAGGCTGGGGCAGACGTCACAAGTGGCCGGCACTCAGCTTCTTGCACTTGTTCGATCCCTAGCCACACTGTTGCTCTGTCTCGCGGGGTCGTCGAGGGATCCACGGATCGGAAGCAAAAACAAATTTAGATCAAGGTTAACCGGGCCCCGGTGCTGTGCAAGTCACATTTCGATTCCTACTTCGCCGAGCCCGACAGCAGGACTCTGGGCATTCTGGCCGGCGTTGGAAGAAAGAGGGTCCGAGCTGATTCCCCAGGATGAAGCGACACCGAGCCGGCAATTAAGTAATTCCTTCGTACCTGGGGCTGTTTCGCTAGCGACGATTCCTCGGCTTGTTCCCCACCTCGAGGGTGAGGAGGCACAGGCACGAGCTGGCACCGTTTCAAGCCACGCTCACGAAATTACGAATCCCCTTTTCCCGGCTATCGTTCTTGGGAATCACTTAATACGGTAATGGACAGGATACGCGAAGCGGTTTTTTAATGGGGCCTTCAAGAATCCTGCCGCTTCCTGCTGCCATTAATCTAGCGTAGCTTCTGTTGCGCTGCTCAGGGTGCGTTAGAGAACTCCTCTTGGCCTTCTCAGAATATCCTAGCATAGATCAGGCCTAGGACCTTCACGTCTTACCAGCTATTCTATCAATGCCGATTATACTCAATTTCAATCTCCAAGCTCCCACTCGAGCGACTATCAAACGTTCAAAATCTCAACCCCCAAGTTTCCCCCAAGCTGACACCGTAGATTCGAGCAAAAAGCCAATAGTTTTCTATGAAATACTACGAAGTAGTTTTCTATGAGGCAAATGATAAGTCTCCAGTTCCCTCGCAGTGGGGTAACGTTTCATTTGGACAGTATTTAGGGGCGATATGAATTGATTGGAAAACGATGAGCGACGGTTGGAGAAGGCAACGAAGGGTCATCGATGTAATCGGAGTGAGAGCAAACGGCACTTGCTCCTCTCGAACACTCTGGATGTAGGACGGCGATGTAGGATGTTTGACGAGCGTCAGAGGAGGGACGCATTAGCCGGACGAGATGGCATAGAGTTGACGTCGAAAGTGATCAAATATAGATCTCTCTAAATGCCCCGCGTCCCACCCCCGTCGGCGGCCACTGCCGATAAACATTGACGCAGGACGAAAGAGCGGTGTACGTACGAAATAATTATGATGTCACGCGACGACCGTTGGGTGCGTGCTTTTTCTTCGCGGCCAGACGCTGTTTGGGTGCCTTGGTCAATTTTAACGTCGGTCTGTGATCCAGAATACCCCGCGTTGGACGGAGTGGAGGTGATCGAGGTCCACTTTAACTTGAAATTTAATAAGAATACTTGGTGGACTCTGATTCCTACTAGATTTTCAACTACTCTTGAGTAATCTAGAATAGATCCATCAACGGATAGACACCAACAAAATCCGCGGGGAGACTTGAAATACCAAGTAATAACTCGATAGGTGATTCACGTCGCGTGAATCAGAAACGATTCTCCCCTCAGAAAACAAAGTCTCGGCGTACCAGAAGCAAGTAGAATTTTAGGACGTACGGAGGCGCACGGATTGCACTCCGCCGCGGCTACGGTTAAACTTAGAGAGGAGAATTACCGTGGAACAGGAGCGTAAACATGTCGGAGTAGCGAGTGCACGTGTTAATGTTTGAAGACGGGACATCAAACGCAAGCCGGAACTCTCTCTCTCCTTCTCTCTCTCTGTTCTTCCAATCGGCAGGCCGCTTCTATGGCTGTCCGTGGATGGTTACAGGCTCGTTGGTCCACCCCCGTCTTCCTCCCCCATCGCGGGCCCCGCGCCGAAAACGTTCGATTTATGATCGCGGTAGATCATCGGCTCCCGATCGGCTGGTTTGTTTGCTCAGCGGCTTTCGGGAACCGCCGACTTCTAACGAGATCGACGGCGCGCGTCGCCCACGCGAATACCTATCCGACGCACCGGCGCGCATTAGAAGCCGAGGGTCTGACGGTCTACGTGAATTTTCCAGAGGACACGGAGGAGGACATGTTCGAGCCGCAGAGCCACGGCCAGAATCTCCAGAGCAGGAAGAAACGGAGCAGAGCTGCCTTCTCCCACGCGCAGGTCTACGAGCTGGAGAGAAGATTCGCCGCGCAGAAATACTTGTCGGGCCCGGAGAGAGCGGACCTCGCGAGGGGTTTGAAGCTCACGGAGACTCAAGTGAAGATCTGGTTCCAGAACAGAAGGTACGTAACCTGCGGTTCTTCGAGTTCTCTCGAGTTTATTAATCCTAAACCTGCCTTGTCCGGCCTCCCACTGGACGCACGAACCGTAAACAGTGGGTTGATCGGTGGTTGATGGTTCCCGAGTGATTCGAGTGGTTCCCTTGCAGATACAAGACCAAGAGGCGGCAGCAGCAGGAGCTGGGCGCGCTAGTTAATTCCGGAAACGCGAGGCGCGTGGCGGTGCGCGTACTGGTGCATCCGGACGAGCATTTGAGGGGATTACCACTTCGTGGTTCCGGCCAGCTTCCCGGGCAAATGTCCGCCCCGCAAATTCATCCAGCGAACAAAGCCCTCGGCGGTTTCCCGTACTACTGCCTACCCTATCATCCCCTGCTCTGCCCGCCCCTTCACTCCGCTCATATCCAGGTGCAAAACACGATCGCGCCGGACCTCGATCCGAGCCAGCTCTCGAAAATCAACGACGAGAAATAAAGCGGCTCCGGGAGAGCGCGCGGCAATCATATACCGATTGCCTCTATCGACCGTCGCTCCGGGTTATCCAACTTCACTGGTCGAATTCTTGTGAGCCGCGTTCGATCAGCCCTTCGTTTACGGATGAAAGAAACCGAAGGGGTTGAGTTTCAACGATCTTTGGCTTGTTCTTTGCGAGCATTTCAACGGCACTCGCGGTTAGAATCGAATTGGGACTCCGTTGAGGTTTTCTCATTCGATCGGGGCGATGTTACTGATTACTTTCTTAAGTTTCGTTTTAGGTACCATTAAACTAGTCCATTCATTACCATTCTGCGGTATTCTTTTGTCGTTGCTACCATTGCTCGAGAAATATCGTTTCCATATAGGAACAGCACTGTAATTCTCTTGCGCGTGGAATAGCGCATGCATCGAAAGTTTGCGTGTCGTGTGACTATCGCGCTATCGGTCGTCCGTAACGATGATCGTTAGGGCTGGGACTATTCGAATATTTCACAAGTATTCGAATGCTACGAATAAACTTCGAATATTTCAGTATTCGAATGCTACGAATAAACTTCGAATATTTCAGTATTCGAATGTTACGAATAAACTTCGAATATTTCAGTATTCGAATGCTACGAATAAACTTCGAATACATATTTCAGTATTCGAATGTTACGAATAAACTTCGAATATTTCAGTATTCGAATGCTACGAATAAACTTCGAATATTTCAGTATTCGAATGCTACGAATAAACTTCGAATATTTCAGTATTCGAATGTTACGAATAAACTTCGAATATTTCAGTATTCGAATGCTACGAATAAACTTCGAATACATATTTCAGTATTCGAATGTTACGAATAAACTTCGAATATTTCAGTATTCGAATGCTACGAATAAACTTCGAATATTTCAGTATTCGAATGCTACGAATAAACTTCGAATACATATTTCAGTATTCGAATGCTACGAATAAATTTCGAATATTTCAGTATTCGAATGCTACGAATAAACTTCGAATATTTCAGTATTCGAATGCTACGAATAAACTTCGAATATTTCAGTATTCGAATGCTACGAATAAACTTCGAATATTTCAGTATTCGAATGCTACGAATAAACTTCGAATATTTCAGTATTCGAATGTTATTAATCGAATACTGATATATTCGAATAGTATGGTGTGAAGTGGGTCAAAATTAGCTTACAAGATTCCACCCTGACAAATGAACCTAAAGAACTTGATTTATAATTCACCCCATATTATTCGAATACATGAATATTCGAATACTTAGATATTCGAATTATATTTGCCAAATAATTGAGCAACTTACGTATTCGAATACCGAAAACTTCGACAAATAGTCCCAGCCCTAGATCGTGCACAGATACTTCGAGATAACGATTGAACAGCACGGTGTCGATTATTCTGTAGTGTCCGAGCGATTCGCGGGCGTGAATAAATAGATACGTTGGTTATAAGTTTACTTATAGATATTATCGCAGTCTAGGAAGAGAGTCCTGTAAATTAGCGTGTAAATAAATGTATAAAAATGCAATCCGAGTAAAACGGTGTCGGTGGCTGAGGTATTTATTTATTCTGAATCCCCGAGGGGTTTGAGAATTCGGATAAGATGGCGTTCAATCTGTCGGCCGCCCCGAGAAATCGAGCGGGGGCGTTCAAGGGACTCCTGGTGGACCCACGTGCAATAAAAACGAGCGCCGATACCAATTAAGCGTTACCACATTACCGTAAGCCAGCGCCAGGCTAACTCCGTTGTTCCCGCGCACCTATGTGATGATACAGATCTATTCAAATATACGTGGTTCATTAAGAAAAAAAAAAAGCACAGCGTCTCTTTCTTCCCTTTTAACCCTCCTTCACTCGCCTCGAACGTCTGCGTCACGGCCGGCTCGTAAAAACTTGACGCGCTTGACCCGGGCCTTCTCCCAAAGAAGCAGCTCTTTTTCTCCGGGGCGGTCCCGTCAGAGCTTCTACGCGTCTTCTCGAGTGCGCCGCGTTCAAACATCCACTTTTTCCTCTTATGCAAACGCACGATTAATCGCGGCGTTGTCTGAAAAAGAGGGGAGCCACCGAAAGCTGACAATGTTCGATCGTAAACACCGATTCGAAGAGCGTCTTGTGAGTCCTAACGAGGCGATCTTAAGAGCAACGATGCGATTCACTGGAGATCGATCGACAGGCGAGGCTCTGCCGCGAGCCTCTAATCGCGCGATACGGTGGCTCGAGTGTGGGAGAAGTGTCGATGAGACGGGGCGGGGGAAAAATCCGCGTCCCCATCAGTCACTGTGCAACTGACTTTCCCATAAGCGTTTTAATAGCCCCGTCTGGGTGGGCCCGACAGACATCAGATATGTTTATTCAGACGCGGAGACGAGCAGACTTAACCGACCGACGGGGGAAAAAAGGCTAGATCTGACACTCATCTGTTATAAACAAAAGAGTTACATTATGCTAGTCGAAAGGGCCTATACGCCTCGTCCTACTGACTCTGCATAAAAGGGACACCGCGTTCAAAGAGCCACCGCGTTTCAGTGTCTTCTTTAGAAATGGGTCCTGCCACCCTTATCGGGGGAGAAGCCTAGCCACTTTCTGTAATTTCTAGGAACTTTATTGCAGAATAACAGAAGGGAGATTTTTGGAGAAATTCTTTTATTATGATTTATCTTAATTCGTAGCAGATGATGTCGACTGTAATTAGACGGAAGTGCTGGCACGTAGAGCAGAAGGAATTGCTCATTGGTTCGTTCTCCCCGTGATGATCAATGACAAAGTTGACTGGCTCGAGGAACGAGCAAGGGGATCGGTCGGAAGATGGATTTTATAGTCGTTTCTGCAGTCCATTACTGCTACGTTTATATCACGTTCTAAACATTCGAAAGCCATAATGCTCTTGCGTTAAACGGAGCCTTGTGCTGACACGCGGCCCGTTACTAGTTTCGGAACTAGCAGCGATTACTTGCGGTTTCCATTAAGAAATTAACGTGGCCCATTGTACACGGTGTACAACCGGCCTTACGACTGATCCGAATCGAGTGACCTATTTTTGAAACCCCCTCCCGCCATTCTGGATCCTAGAGGAAATCAACGCCGTTGCGCTCCGACCAAGAAAAATAAATTGGATTATTTTCATCGAGGCAGGGGGAGGGATTTGTGCAAATTCTTTGCAGATCGAGCAGGAGTTTCGAGGGATCGCGGATTATCCTAGAAAATTTATTGAGAACAGTATCGAAGGTGAAAGAAATACCTTTTCCGCGAGAAACAAAGTAATTGTCGGATGAAACCTTTTTTATTTTTCACTAATAGAATAATTAGAAGAGGAAACGGTATAGTTTCCCTGATTAAAACGAAATCGCGAAACGAAGCGCAGACGTTGCCACGAATTCTCCAAAGTTCCGCCGCGAAATTTCTATCCTGCGAAATTTCGTGGGAAGACAGGAGCGACGACTCGAGTACTTGTCCCCTGGGAATTTCCTATCAGTAGAAAAAGGGAACAGGAGGACGGGTGCAATTGGAAGCGGGAGTACGTCAGTCCAACGACACCAGTGGCGGACTTCTCCGGCGAAACAAGAAAGGGACGATTTGACGCTCAATCAACCGACGAAAGCTAATTTTCATTAGCTGTTAATAGCGCTGAACGGTCTTCCTCCTGTCCGACCCTCTCGTCCGCCCGTTTCACCCCTTTCCGTGCTCCCGTTCCAGTGCTTCGCCCGCTTTTACCGTCGAGCAGTCCGCGAACCAAGTAGACGAGCCCTCTCCGGCTAGGAGTTAATTCAGAAAGGCGCAAACCGTTTTAAAAATATTGACGAGACGGGGTTCGTTAGAGATTCGCAGCAATTAGCAATTCCCTCGGCTCGATTCGGCGGCAATAAGTGGCGAGCGATTTCCTTCTTTCTCGCTGGCTCGTTCCTCGAAGAATCCAGGAAACGAAGCGGAAGGAGGCGAGGGCGTTAAACTGTCTCGCAATTCTACGAACGCGGAGGTTATTTTGGAAACTACCTAATGTCGAATAGGAAATATATCGAATACTGAGATCGCGGGATCGCCGCGGGGAATCGTAACAGGGAAAGGAATTTATTTGGCTAGTGGCCTACGTAGCAGCTATTATCAATTTCACACGAGCCATTTCAGGCGCGGAATAAAAAATTCCCCCCCGTTTTTCACCGCGCTGCCTCTTACAATGGCCGCGAAACGGGAATTTAAAAGTATAATCGGCACCCGTGGCAGTCCCTGCGAAATACTTTTCACCGTCCAACGAATCCTTTCTCGTCGATCTCCCGCGAAATACCTTGCGCGGGGATGAACGAAACGGAATCACTGGTCGAGGAACCATTAAACCGAATTTCCTGTATCATCGGACTCGAAATGAATTTGAGGATTGATCACGGCGATCGCGATTTAGAGAGACCAAGTGACAATGCTGCCGAAGGCCTGGCAGGTCGGAGGACTCGTTCCCAGTAGTTTTCGACTAAAAAGGAATCGCAGTCCCCTTTAACCTCTTCAATAGTCCCTGTGACACTCCGGCTCCTAGGTTTCCCTGGCAACCATCCCAATTGAAACGCGTGTCAGAAGCCCGGAGGACGGTGTACCAGAGGGATGAAAAAAGGAAGGTGGAAGGCCGCGGCTGGAGAGACGAGAAAGTGGCGGCTGAAAATCTCAAACTTCGAACCGGTAATTCCGTCCGCCTTATGAGGACGCGGCGAGCCTCGATAAAACTTCCCTCTGTCTCCTTGCAGTTCCGCAGGGCAGACAATCACCGAGACGATCAAATCCGTCGTGGATTCGTCCTTTTCTAATTTCCACAGTCGACCTGAAACAGAAAACTGCTATTCGGTTATTAGTAGAAACTACTTACAATTAGTGCTAGTAATTGCAACTATAAGTGGTAATTTTTGTAAAAAAATAACGGGTCGTGCTTAATTATGTAAGGGTAATTTTGGGGATTTCTTATCTCCCTCCTCCAATATAAGAATTCGTAAGAGTTTGTATTCCAACCCTCTCCTCCTCCTTTCTAATGTAATATTTTTTGCACTGCATTATTTTCAGTTTTTGAAATTCTTTTTGAGGCTTATATGTATAACTCATTTAAGGCCACCCCCGGTCAAAGTATAAAAAAAATTTTGGCACATTTTCATCCCACATCGCAAAATGACCAGGTAAAATTTTAGAATAAAATTCCTCCCCCCTCCGAAAAAGCCTTACGTAATTTAAGGACGACGCCTAAGTGTGCACGAACAAGTAGTTTGCACTTTTTGCAATTATTAAAAGATGTACATTCGTATGCCGTCTAATCAGATTGATTGAAAGCATTGACCGGTTGATTTCGACAAGCAAAGTAGAAAATTGAAAGGAACGTGTCCGCTGTTTAAAGGGAGATAGAAATTCGGGCGGAACGCGGCGCCTGAAAGCTATTGCTAAGCTGTAAAAATTGTGGTCGAGTGAGAGAGAATCAGCCAGAGAGCGCACGGATCATCGGGCAAGCAACGATGCTTATCGTCGCACGGGAAGAACTCGCCGAACGAGCCACGGAGGAAACCATTTCCTCCGCTTTTCCGGCATTTCAAAGAAGCAATTTGCCGATTTTTCGTGGCGAAGCGACGTCGGGGAAAATTGGCGCACGAGCGGGCCAATCAGCGGCGTTTCATGCAGGTCCGCGGCTACGAGTTCAGAAAATTCTCTCCCTCGAATTTCCTTTTTGTAGGCGCGCCCGCCGGCGGAACGAGTGCCGACTCAACCCCCAAGCGAAGGCCACTTTGTTTCCTATACCGTCGAATTAAGTGTCGTCGGTTTATCAAAAGACCCGCAACTTTAATTATAATTGCAAGGAAAATAGAATATTAGAAGCCGCGATGTGTCCTCGATGGAGGAACTTGAAGCTTTATCAACCCTCCCCTTCAACTTCTACAGTGCTAGCGATAAGAAGATACCTACGCCGTCGTACCGAAATTCGTATAATACACAGAACTTTAGTACACACATTCTAGAATCAAGATGAATGTGGGTAGGGACGAGGGAACAGGTCAAAAGGGGTGGCCGAAGTCGATCGGAGGTGTCGATCTTCCCTTCCGGCAGCGAGGGAGACTCGATCAGAGCTACTTGGCCAGAAAAAAAAAGGAGGAAACGTTCGCCAATAGGTCTGGGTTAGGTGGGCGCCTATAAATAGGTCTCGAATTACTCTCGCGAGGGCCCAGGCGAGTTAGTTGGACGTCGGTGTTTTAGCGGCCATTTTGGAAAAATAAACGAGAGGGCCGCGTAGGAAACAGATGACTCGGGGGCTGCGGATGCCAACACCGTCGTCGGAGTGACAGCCGCCGCTCACTCGATTGTTTTTCAGTTTACCTTAACGTTTCGTTTTCCTTTCGATACGGTCGTTGAACGTGCCACCGTGCTCGGCCCTTTTATTGCCGCGGCTATATCGGGCTCGCGAAGTCGCTTCCGACCGAATTATTTGATTTTATGAGAGATCTTGCGCTCGCGTATCCACGCAAGCCTCGCGCGCGAGCAAAACAAGGGTGCGACGTGTTTACGCTAACTCCCGCTTCCTCCCCGCTAACGGGCGACAAACGAAATCGCAGCAACTTGGCGAGACGATGACAGGGGACTTAATTTCCGCTGAACCAGCCCGCGTTTATTGATTCGGGGTTTTTTGGGACGTTAAAGGGCAGTGGAGGAAGTAACGACGGAGCTTGGCGCCTCCTCTACGGGTTCATCGAGGGTTCAGGTCTAATGCTGGGGTACTTCGGGGGAAGGGTTTTTTTTTATTGCACTGACTTTGTGGAAGTAGTTGCAGGATTCTTACTTTAGCAGCTACGGTTTCTGTGAGAGGAAATGCGTGATTGTATAGTAGATTGGCAGGAAGGTAGTGATAAGGATTGAAGATTCTAATCAGTGTGAAGTCACAGACCAGGTATAGGATAGACAACGGTGTCTATTACGCTGTGGGATAGACTCGCGAGCCCCCTTACCATTTTCGTGTTACACCCAACGTTATCGATTCAGCCTGAAATAAGATTACATATTATCGAAAACATTAAAAATCTAATTCCATTTACTAGTAGATTATCGTAGAAACAGAATGTTTTCTTATTTAGTTCGATAAATTTCGATCGTAACTATTATGTATATACAGGACCGGAGTACGAGTTCACTGATGTTACCGACTTTGGTAGTTGGATTGGTATGTGATTCCCAAAATCACCGCCCCTAAACGCGGAGAGCGCAATAAAACTTAACGTTTTTCAGGCAGTCGGTATTACAGACCGTGTGACACCACAGACCAGGTATAGGGTGATACCGCAGACCAGGTATAGCTACAGACCTTCTATGGGAAGGCCCCACACTCCAAATTTTTGTGAGTGTGCTCTTTACTGCACCAGGTGGTGGGTGGGGTGTGACCCAATCCTAGTGAGTGAGGGTACAGTTCTCTGTCTTTTTCAGACAAAGTACGGAGATGGAGGAATCCCCACCTTTGTTGAGTAGGGGGCCCCGACGCTAGAGGGCCATAAGGAGGCCAGGAAAGAGGGGGTTTTTAGTGGGTAGGCCGCAATGCGGCGGAGGGCCCCACATAACCCCCACAGTCATGTCGGGGTATGCGTAAGGCATTTTCCCCCTCAAAAAAAAAAAAAAAAATCAGGTATAGCCACAGACCAGGTGGAATAGCCTATACATACTTCGTCGATGGTGAAGTATCCATTAATCCTCTGCACGGTCCTCAGTAGACAATACAGAACACATTGCAGATGTTCCTGCAGAGTCCTGCTGTCTCATGCGTTGGCCTCGTAGAGTTCCTAAATTTCGATGCAGTCGGTAAGCTAGATTACTGAAGAGAACTGGAGTTCCACTCGAAGGATAACATACCAACAGCAAGTGAAAAGTTGAAGCACTGCGTTCAACGTGTAGCCAATAGGTGGCGAGATAATTCCTACGGTTATTTCACCCTTTCACCCCTACTGGTAGAACGAATCGTAATGGCCCATAAATCCCCGCTTTTTTCGTAGACACCCAACTCTTTTTATCTCATTTTCGTACGAACCAGTGTGAAGAATCGAATAATTATCTCTCTGACTCGCAATTAGGCCACCACGGAGGAACTTTTTTTCCAACACATCGTTCCTGCACTTGAGAGTCTCCCGAAATTATGTCTTCGCGTAATGACGCATGAAAACTTCAGACTTGATTACTCTGAAGATCCGTTAAGTCAAAAATCCACGACATACGTATGCCATAAAATTACTGTCAACACTATTGGGTAAACCACCCGGAAAAACCCCAAGCTCAAGTACCACGGACGTATTACCTCCAAGAAGGAGATCAGTGCGATCCACTGTCCATCTGCCAAAATGAACATTTTACGCACTAGTCCCTCGTAGCCGCCACCTCCGAATCATCAAGACATCAACCTCAGGGGCCCAAGGTCTAACGAAAGCAAAAAACCCAGCCGAAGGAACAGAAGCGGGGTCTCTCGAGAGTGCATAAGCTCCCCAGAACGGGCAGAACTGAAGTTCAGGCCAGCGAGGGAAAGGAGCGTCCCCATCGAAGGGGCGCAATTAAATAATTACCGGTTAGGGGAATTAGCCGTCGAGGATTAACAAAAACGTTTCACGCGGGACGATCGATCTTGTCACCGAGCAGCAGAAGAAGAGGAAGAAGAAGAAGGCTGTCCAGCTCTCCCGGTAATTACTTGCTTTCGTTAGGGCCCACAGTGCCCCGTATCTGTGAGGAATCTCATCGCCGGGGTACCCCCGCGCTAAGGGACACACGGGCCCCATCGATAGCCTCGCACCTCTCCGCCAGGGCCACTCGCGCAACCCGCTAATTTTCCTAATAGATTAACCATCGGAGGAGCTTGTCATTTGGCTGGCACGCTAAGTGAGCCCCGAGCACCGTGCACCATTGTTTCACAAACAAAAGACGGCCGCTCTGCGAGTCATGGCGGCGCTCTTTGAACGCCCATCGTCCAATCGGTGACCGCCTTTAGCGAGCGCCAACTACAAAAGAAACCCGGCCGGAGATGATTGAGATTTTCTCTGCCCTCCGCGCGTTCCACGCGTGCGAATAAAGGGGACAGAGGCCGGCGGCGGATCGGAAACGATCACTGCCAGGCAGGCCGGAAAAGCTCGAGGAAAGTCGGGCGATAGATTAAACGGCTGGAGGTGAAAGAGCCCGCGACCACCTGGAAAACTCGATGTTATCGGCGACCGATCGACTTCCCTTTCAAAATGATACACCGGTGGAGAACAAGAACAGCACCGTCGTCGCGGGCTCGCGAAAGAAATACAAACCGAGCGTATCTCAAGCGTGAAGGAAGCTCTTTTTTTCTTCTCCGGGGATTAATTAAATACGAAGGAAACCGGCGCGGTTCTATTCCCGGCGGCAAAAACGGTACGTCGCGGAGGGACGCGGGGGCGAACGAAGGGGTGCTCGGTGTTACCATGCAGAATTTTCTATGTTTGATCGTCGCTAAGGGGGTGATAGCACAACAGAGAATTAGAATCCAGGGCACGGTGACTACTTAGCTTCGTTACCTTCTCACGAGTTCACTTCATAAGATCACTCTAGATAGCTCAGTGGTAAGAGTCCCGCAAATTAGTCTCCCCCGGCGAGCTGACGACCGAATCTTCCCAAAAATCGGTTGACAATCCGTGGCAAGGGTTCGGCAGCGTCATCGGCGGTTCCTTTGCTCCGCCAGTGTTTCAGCCCCACTTCCAAAAGGGCCCGGAGATGGTTAATTGATTAATCATGATCCTCTGGCCAGCTCTTCCCTCCTCCTTTACTTCCTCCCTCCCCTTTTTTCTTCCCTCCGTGCAGGCTGCCCTTGAGAAGTCGAGGACGATCGAGTAAAAAAGCAGCCCAGTTTTCTTCTTATTTGCTAATCCACCTCGGTATCGGCGAGCGAGCAGGGAATTTAGGCTACGCGGTTCAGCATCCGCTGAAGGTAGAGTCCACCGATTCCATCGAACAGATCGGAGGGGAGACCTCCGTGCTCGTGATTTCGCGGTCACCGAGATATGTGATTGAATTCTCATAATCGAAAGCTATCGCCGTCTTTCTCCCGCTTTCGCGAGCTGCTGGCAACGAAAGTCCATTTGCATTTTAAATCGCTCGGAACGCGCGCGAACCCGCCACTCCGCAATTAACTCGATAAGATTTACAACTTGCCGCCCAGGAAACCGGGATTTATCGAGAACATCCAGGCACGACGAATATTCGAGATTCAAGTAAACCACTGATGCCCGTAAAAAAATTCGAATCACCCTCGCAGGATTCAGAAACACTATTAAATGACCGCCCCCTTAATTCCCACGCAAGACCAACGCACACCCGATTTATTCAAGCCGGTTATTAATAAACACATTGCGATCCCGGCTGGTAAATTGAAGGAAAAGAAGGGAGGGGATGGTTTTCGTTAAGACCGAGGAGAAAAGATGCGCTTGACGATCGTTCCTCCGACGAGAGGACCGTTTAAGGGGCGGTGAATTTACGGATGCATAAATCTGCTTCCAGCTTCCAAGTTGGGCCGAACGATTTCACGTTCTACTAGGTCCCCGGCTACCGTGCTCCCGTGTTATTGGAATATTTATAATCGGTTTAGGGAAACCTGATCCTCGACGCTTTTGTTCGAACCCGGCTATCTTCCAACCCTTCGTAATAATCACAGAAATCATTCGCAGCATATATTTCCACTGGTATCCGTTTCACCGAGCCACGCAACCAGGTCCTTAACTATGCTTCCAGATTGGCCGGTACAAATATTTGAGAGTATCTCGGTGTTTCGGGGATAGCTGTGTCTCGCCAGCTGATCGGAGAGAGGCGAGTATGCTTTGCGGATGATCGGCTCAGCGTTTCCGATCGCTTCAAGGAGAGCCGCGGCGGCGGTGACGGGCAAAGTAACAGCTTCGAGAGCTAATTAAATCAAAGGCTGCCGACGCGGCCCGGTAATAAAAGTAAGAACACGTCTAGGGATATATGCATTATAGGTGGACGCAGCAATCAAATAAAAAGCTTTCAGAACGGAGATAAACACAATGGCCCGGTGTGCCGGTGTTCCCGGCGACCTGTCGGTCTGCCGGACCTGTCGTAAAAACGGAGATTCTTTTAATTAACGTTAAAAGGGTACGTCGGTGATCGATGTAGCATCGAGGTGCGCGTCATAGAACGAGAAAGATCGCGGCATAAAATGGAAATTAAGCAGAGTGAAATTAACGAGCGAGCGGACCAAGCGCGGTTTAAAAACCATTGAAATCGCTGCCAGCCAATTTGTCAGCGGTCGCGTCTCGTATGTTACTCAGACAATTATTTGATCGTTACTTTGGAAGCTTGGCCGCCCCTCGATAACATAAATATCTTCAATTGAATCGTTCCAATGAGACGCTGACGGATAGAGATTGAACGGTCCCGTGGGTTATTCGCGCGCTCAAGGGTTAGAAAAGTTTTTTAGACGCGAGAAGACTGTCGGGAAGTGTGTCACGGGGCTCGGTAAAAACGTAAGAATCCACTAACGACTTTGGAAGGTGAGCCGCCTAATGGTAGAAACCCGGCGAGTTTTACAATCCTAGCGGGTATATAGCTAAGGGACAAGGTAGAACCGTTGGATAGATCAACATCTTCAATATCCTCTAAGCTCCTATGTACTCCTTCATCTCCTACTTAAAGCGACCCCATCCCTGCTAAACGCTTCCTTTAAGAACACTAATGGACCAACGATTTCCTAGGTTTTCCTCAAATAATTCGGAGTGGGAGAGTTTTACGATAAGGACCGCACCTGGGGGGGAGGGAGGCAACGATGGCGCCACCGCTTCTGCTTCGCAGAAACGACCACTTTGCGCGCACAGCTTGCAGAATTCCTGTCTCGACGGTTTCCGCAGAATGCCGCGTGGGGAGGAACCGCAATTCCCAGTGATGTCAACTGCGGGGACGAGCCTCCGCGTGATAGATGGGGGAGAAGTCTCGAGCATGTGCGGAAAGATGTTTGAATGCCGATCTAAAAGCCTGTGGGAGAACAGGAGCGCGAGGCTCCGGACTAATCGGCGATGAGAATTATACGACGGAGATGATATCGAGGGGCGTCCAAGTGTCTGTTGTAAATTCTTACCGAGAAACATTTCCAGGGAGGTTAGGTAAAAAGAGACCGAGGAAGAATGGTTTCACAAGAATTTGTGGGCTCCTAAGTCATCGGTTCGTGTAGCCGGGCTGATGCAAAGTAGCACGGTTCTAGACGTGGGGGGATATTGGGGAAGAGGGGCCGGGTCAATGGACGATAATTAACCGAGCTACCGAAAGGAAGCTGATTATACAAATGGCGTTGTTTCCGAAGAAAAGGGCGCTGCCGACCGGCCTTTTGAGCGGCGAATCTGCGACGCTCCGTGGCGCGTATCGACGCCGACAGACAACGTCACGACGCATCCTCCTCGGTCTTCCTGCCGGCTGAACGAGCCTCGCGATTAAGGCTTCCCCGGAGCCCGTGTCAAAATACAACCTTCGGTTATCAAAGAGCCGCCGGAACGGACGTTTCAAAGCCGCGCATCACGAGCTCCAGCAATATTCTGATTAACGGACGCGTCTCTTCAAAGGCTGACGCACATCCTTGAAATCTGCGAAAGTAGAAGAAGACGTCTCGATACGATCGATCGACATCGGTTGGCTCGTAGAAACGATCAAAGAACAAACAGAGGGTAAGCAGAGGGTAACTAGAGGAGACGAAGGAGGCTGAAGTCAAAGGTCGGGGCAGACGTGGAAAAGGGGTTAGGGGCGAGGAAGGGAGGAGGGGAACGCGAATAAAGACACATGGGGGAGAGGAGAGAGACAGGGAGGAAAAAGAGGATGCCACTCGCAGACTTACGAGCCCTCGGCTGACTGCGGCTCCGGACTAATGATCGAAGAAAGGAGCCGCCTAAACGACCCGTGTCCTCGGGTGTTCGGCTCCCCTTTGGACGGACCGCGGATTCGCTAGCAAGTCCAGGGGGTTCCCTCGTTACCAACACGGCTAAAAAGCCCCGGTGATAGATCCTTGGATCCAGGCTATCTCCAACTCGCGTCCACTCGACTGAATCTCTTCCGAAACCTGGGGGTCCGTTGGCAGCCATTGTGAATCTCGTCGGGATCTGTTGGTATTCGCTATCGGTCACTTCGAGCTAACGAAGACCAGCTGTAACTTCGTTGCAAGAAATGAAAAGTCGAATCGAAACGCCGCCGCACCGTATACTTTGGCCATCTCGCTGAAAGTGTCAGGTCGCAGTAGTATTAAACCCTTCTACACAGACCGTCTCTCCAACTTCCACGGTTTAACTTCGCCTCGGAGGGATGTTACTTCGTTACACTCTTATTACCCGGCTTTCAGAGCCCTCTCACTGAACGCTGATTATATGTACAAGTCACGCTGCTACTTTTTAGGGTGCTCGTTTGGAAACATCACGCGGGATCAGGCGACGCTGACCACGTTCTGGATCCGATCCCTAGCGGCGGGACCGCCGGAGTAAGCCATCCGCTTTTCAGCCGGGGCGCCCCACAAATTCCCCTCTCGTCGCGATCAACCGACACATAAAATAATAGACGCATAATTTTTCATCAAGCTGACCCTGGACCCTGCTCACCCTCCAGTAACAAGCTAAATAGTCGAGTCTCGAGCTAAACCCTGTCTGCCGCAAACCCTGCAACTGGACCCAAGCTTCTTCAGCGGAAACTTCGATCAGGATCAAAGATGTGGTCAGCTGAGATTTTCCAAGTTCCAACTGTACAGCCTATCTAATCCTTTTTTAATTAGCTCGTCATAGCCAAAGCGAGAGACACAAGTCGTGGAGGGGTTACGACACCATGGAACGCACAGACGTTGGATGCGAGCCTAAAAGTGGCTGGTACAGGTGTATTTCCACGCATACGTGCGACGATTAACCAAACGAGACAAGGGTCTCCCGTATCGAACACTATCTACCCAATATCGGAACATCGCCGAGCGATTCTGTCCGTCGTGTTCGTCTCTCACCTCTGGCCGTCCCTTGTTACCCCGTGCGCCGTAGTATCGTGCCCTCCTTGTCCCTGTTCCAACGAGACAACCTGGCATCCTCCTCCGCCGTTCGGCTATACCTTCTTCAGGGTTGGTCCCTGTTCCACCGACGGATCCCCCGAGCGCATGCGTGTTACCTTCAACTGGTTCCACCTCCACCCCGCCGTTTCCACCACCACCATTGACCACGGGGGATTATCCGTTGTCCTCGTCGCACCCGGGGCCCGCTCATGGCGCGTGTAATTTTCACGTAGCCCCTTCTTCGTCGCCTCAGCGCCGTCCCTTGCTAGCTCATCCGCCCGGGACGGCGGTCCGTCTTCGTCTAGCGGCAGGGACAGGCGAACGAGAGAGCGGCGGCGATCGCTCGCTCGCTCGCGCTCTGTTGCGCCCGGTGTCGGCGCGGATGAAGGCGAGCGGCGCCCTTTGAAGTCCAGTTGGGAGCCAATTACACGAGTCACACAGGGCCGCACGCACCGCGTCCCTGGCCGCACCGAAAATATTATTGCGCCCGCGCCTCATAGATCGATTAAAACCGAGAATTATGATTGTGGCCGCGCTGGAACGAAAGCATGGAAAAAAGGATGGCCGCCGCGGGACCGCGGGGTGGGGATTAAGCGCTTAAATTAATTAACGATCACCCCGTGTGCCCCGGAGGCCGGCACGGAAGCAGATGGGAAGTCGGAATCGATTCGTGGATTATCGTTGGGCGCGGATTCTTTTCCTCCGCTGCCCTCGTCGCTGGGATGCTTTATCGACTCGCTGACGATCCGTGGCGGAGTGATACGGAGCAGTGTAATGTAACGGCGTTAATTACGCTGGGGGTGGGGGAGAAATTCGTTGCTACGATTTCGGGTAACGGAGGCGAGGGAAGATGGAACTGCGTCCGATAAATCGTTGAAACTGCGTCGACTGCATGTCCAGTGGAATACTAGCTGGATGTAGCTTGACTTGCTACGAGACCGGTAATGAACTAGCATGAGAATCGACTGAAATGCGACAGAATGTAGGTATTTAGCTATGATGGGATAGAGTGGGGATAAAAGTCCGGCGGGTAAAAAATCCCCAATGCAGAAGCTCCCTACGTAAACAATCGATTGACGAATTTGCGGCATAACTATGTTAATGACAAGGGTAATGGGGAGGACCGTAGAATCGTCAGGCGTTTTGGGGCTTTCGTGCGTGTCATATGACGCCTTTGTCATTATGTACATCAAGGAGCGAAAAAAGTACGCCTTTTTTGTTGTGGTATTCGAATTAAACGACGGTTTAAAAGCCTATAAGGTGAATACTTTAAGATTGTATGCTCCTTTAGTAATGTGTACATGACATTCTTTATTTGGGAATGATAATAGTTTCGAATCTATGTATCGGCGAAACTATAGAGGTACCATTGGATGCAAAGGGGCCCTTACTTATATTTTTATTTCGTGTTAAAGAAGTCATTTCAAAATACTGAAGTGAATGGTTGCCTTTGTTGAAGCAAACCAACTAGTAAAGTCATAATTTATCTATATTTTTACCTGTTTCTTTTTATATTAAAATAATTCGAGTTTAGGAAATAAGGCTAAAGTGCTTAAAAGAGAGATATGTCTTTATGTTGAGCCAAGATTATTGTGCAATTGTTCGTTCAAACTGAATCTGTGTCCTGTATTTTCATTCTTTTGTTTAAAGAACAGGTTTTAGTATTTCTTTTCAATATTGTATACCCCCAAAAATTTGTTTAATAACTATATGTTGATTACAAAAGAGTTATTTACTTATTTTGTTTTACGTTACGCGAAACGCTGGTTAGAAGATATTAAGTCCATTTTGAATTGACACATTTTGTGATATAACTCAACAAAAAACAACATTATTAACCAACATCTTTGTAAAAGTAAAGGATAATAGTTGTAGTTTACACAAAATAACGCCGTATACCTCTAGATTGTTATTACTAAATTCTACATATAGTTTTATACGAAAAACGGGACTTTCAGGCCCACCTTACCCTAACACAGGTTCGGTGTATCCAATATTATTATTATTATTATTATTATAATTAACGGGAAAACCCTTAGTATACAAGTAATTACAAAAAACACATAAAATACATAAGATAGAGCCCAAACCATCTAAACTAAGTGACTTTTAATTAACCAAACATGTCATTGTTTAAATAACTGAATAACCTCGCCCGAAATATCTATGAATTCTCCGACTTTAACTCCGAGTCTCCACCAAGGCGAACACGAACAAAAATAGTGTTCGCGAACATTTTCGTCTGTTCTAGTCGTGTCCACTCCGCTGCAAACATGAACAAAACTCAGCGCATGAATCGTATGTGAATGTTTCGTTCTGTTTGCGGTAGTGAACACGACAAGAACAAAGGAAAACGTTCGCGAACAATATTTTTGTTCGCGTTCACCTTAGTGGAGACCCGGGGTAAGACTCCAAGGTTTCGTTTCCGAGAACACCAAGACGGAAAGGTGATTAGTCCTCGTCACAATGGAAGTTGAAAGCCGAAGAAGCTTCTCGCCTTGTCGCTGTAGCGACGACGTTGCGTTGGATCGATCAGCGGACGCGCTGCACCACCTTCGAGCTCCGCGAGCTTGCTTTCCAAGAAAGAAGCCGCAGGCTCAACTCAACCCCGTCCACCAAAAAGCATCCTCCGCGCGACTTCTTCCCAACAGCAATTAGCAGGATTCTCCAGCGATGCCGATTAATCTTCCCTGCAACGAGAGAGCAGAAGTGGAAAAAGTTCGCCGAGCGATGTCGCCGCGGAAACAGCGTCGCGTTGAATCAATTAGCGAGGCAGGCTTCTTTCGCCGGTCGCGTTCCAAGGCGGTTGCTGAGTCTCCCGCGAGACAGGAAGAAACCGCTTTGCATCGCAAATTTAATCGCGCACCGTCACCGTAATTCCAATAATTAATGGGATCTAATTAATTAGCGGGTCGAGCACGGCGATAAACTCTGTATCGAGCGTTCGCTTAGAACGGAACTCGATCATACGGCTCGATAAAGCTTGCCCGGAGTAATTGGACCGTGCAATCGCCTCGGATAAGGCTCTGCCGTGTCGCGATTACCGAGATCGCCCGTTTTGCAACGAATTCACGGCCGTCTTAATTACAAAGAAGCGCTGCTGCCTGGTAACCGCAGGAAACGGGGGGCGCATTCGCGCCGCGTAGGTGGCTTCTCCTTCTCGTGCGTGGATGCTCGGACGAGGGGGGGTGAGCCTCGGCGCACTTCACGTTTCATTACGGCTTATCCGCGATAAGAGCGCGGGGGAATAACACACCGCGGCGGAAAATTTATAGGTCCTCGCGGCGCGTCGTAAACAGGAATTAATTATACGATAATTCGCAAGCGGAAAGAAAATCAGGAGAGCAAGAAGGGTGCACCGTCCCGCTCCAGAATACCTTCCCTCTGTGATTCATTCGGTCTTGTCATGCAATTTCGCGATACGTCCTCGGCACCGCGGTTCCATTCGACTGTCCCCGCGTCCGCGAAATGAGCAGCGTCGCCCATCATTTCGCCCAGCCGCCTTCGGAAGCCTGCGAGTCGTTGGGCCGCGTGTGCCTCTTCGTTCGGAGCGGATCGAATTTTTCGGAGAGGAAGTAAGGAAGGAATTTTAAAACAATCCATCGTCACAGTATATAACTGAGGATGTCACCTGATTTCTTCGGCTTAAGTGCTCTGCAAATTAGCAGCAAGAAAATTTCTACTCAAGTTCTACATCCTGGAAATTGAATTCGCGATGATAAGGCCGAGCAAGAGCGCCGTTACGCGTGTAAATAGAAGCGCGTTTTACGATTGTCGGTCGTGGAAAGCAGCATCAATGATCAGACGGAGAAACGGCGCGTAAAGATCCAATGGCATGCGCGCTCTAATTTTGAATTATATACGTTCGTGGAAGAAATCGTTCACGGTAAGCCGGCATTTGGCACGGGTCAGGCCGCCAAGGAGAGATACATCGCCGCTGGTAACGAATAGGAAATATTGCGCTCGTATTTCAATTAGTTTTACTGGCCCGATAATAGCCGGCGTTTCTCGTCCAATACGCGAATGTTCGCTCCTTTGACTGGAAAGCTGCCTGGCAGACGGCCGAAGAAGACGGTTAGTAGATCACACCGGCGATAATTTGCCTGGCGATCTTTGCTCGGCGAATCTGACACCCGAATTCGATAAATTACAATCGAAATTCACCGGTGATCGTAGCGAAACAGAATACAAGAGCAGAAACCAATGCCTGCACCGCGTTCACCCCCCACTTCGAATTCAACCAACCCTCGACCAGCCCACAATGACACAGAAGATTCTCACAAATTTCTCTGGAAAGCAGATAGCGCGGTTAATTAAAACGAAGCGGCAGGCTGAGAGCATCCGGAGGGGGTTGCGTGGGACTAAATAAATCCAAGAGAAGTGGTGGGTGGCGCGGACGAGGCCAGTTCGATCGGTCAGGCCCCATTGTATCATGGTTCATCGAGATATATACGATGTATAAACTCTTCTTTCTTCCCCCCACCCCCGACCCACCCTTTCACTACCTCTCACCCTCCCCCGATGCTCTGTCTCTCGCCTATGCTTGCCGGGTCAGGCGAGCTCCTCTTTCTCTCGTGGGCCTCGTGGTCCCAGGAAGGACCACCCACCCAACCTATACTTAGCGAGGTGTCGGCAAATTGAGCTATAGATGCCGAGGGTAATGCAACGGAGGGGTGCCGAGGAGGGGTTCCGCAAGGGTGTGGGGTGTGGACCAGCATCGTCGATACCATCCGGCGTGAGGTTATTAGGGGCCTTGAGGGCCTCGTCCGCCTGTGCACTGGCACTACTAATTTCTTACGGCACCTGGTCCCGCTCTTTCACCGCAAAAGCCCGTAGCCCGAGACTCCCTTTTTCACGGGATTTCGATTTCACAATGGATCCTTCCCTCGCCTCAAGTGGTACCTGTCGTTATTACCACTCCGGGGCGTCGATGAGGAGCACCTCCGACCTACCTAGCCCTCTCCCCGCTTCTGCTCCGCGAGTGCTGTACACCCCGCGGAACCGCGATCACGGGGGTCAACGGAGATCGAGAGATACATCGTCCGCGATAAGTCACCGCGTAATTTAACGGTTAAGGGTGCATCGCGCGTTATCGAGTACCTCCCCCAACCCCCTCCAACCCCTCTCAGTCGATTACGAATGCCGCGCTATATTCACTGTCACTTCTCGACGACACCCTCGCAGAACCCTGCAAGGAGCCACCCCATAATGCCTCAACAGACTCTCGATATCGTCCTCCATCCGACACGACGAGTCGAGGAAAGGTGACTCACTCGTCACGATTAGCCGGGATAATGTCGCGACCGCAGCAGTTTTCCGGAATGGGGCCCGGCTCGTCGTCGATGTTTGTATGATAATAGCGAAGGCGCGGAGAAACGAGGAGGGGGCAGTTCGAGGCGAAAGCGAGAAACAACGAGTGCCAGGCGAGCAGCCTAGGACGATACGAGCTTAGATGATGTAGTAGTGAGTGAAACGGGGAGGCAGAGGGACGGGGAAAGGGCGAAGGATAGAGGGAACGAGAGAGCTAAGAGAGAGGAAGACGATCGGAGCGCGCCGGCGAGAAGAACGGGTGGGAGAAGGAGGGAAGAAAAGCGGTCCTTTTGATGGAGCCTTTGTCGGGTCTCGCGGCGCTCTGCGATTTGCAACTAAAATCGCCCCCTTCGCTTCGCAGTCCTCACCCGTGATTTGCTGCGAATTTATTAATGTGACGATCGGTTATAGCGTCCCTCCGCGCGGCCAGTCTCGCGTGCAGCATAAATCGCGGGGGGTTCCTGACCTTCTAAGCCCATTTCAAACGAGATGCTCGATAGGTGGACTCGGTGCCTGAAACCGTTCACTCGGCAGAGATGGGAAACGCGTGAGCGTAGGTACACGAAACGTAAAGGAGTCTCGTTAGAAACGGCCCTTGAACCTTCCTCTTTCTCCAACGGTGCTGGGGGAAACTTAATCTCCTCGTAAACTTCAGGAACCAAATAAAGAATAACCGAGTTACGACTGCTTAAAGGGTGCTGGAGCGACGATGCTCTCGAATCCTCCCACCGTACAACCAAGATACATCCGTGCGTCACGGATATTTCGCCTCCGACCTGCCAGAATTCTCTTTCATTCACCCGCCAATCCACGCGCTAGCTCGGGGATGTACGAGCGGACCCGCGACGGGGTTTAGCCGCGTCATCGGATTCCAGGATGCTAATCGCGGGACCCTGCGCCTCGGCGGAGTGTCATTTGTCGTCGTTAGGCTGTCACGGGGCCCTGCCGTCCCGACTGAACCGCGGCATCGATGGCAAATTGCCACGGCCGGCAAGCGTGGCAGCCCGCGGCCGCCCTGTAATAACGGATAGCTTTGCCGTGGACCTAAGCGAATTTCGTACTTGCAGCTGTAGTTAAACCGGGCAGGAACCGGGCATCCGAGTTTCCCCGACAATGTTGCCGCCGCGCCGCGGAACCCTGCCGGAGATTGCATGTCCCAGGCCTGAGCGCGGCCACGGCAGAGTAGGAACGAGGAGAGAGAAAGAGAGAGAGAGAGAGAGCAGATCGTCTAACCACATGCACACACAGTCGGGGGAACATGAGCGTGGAAATATGAATAATATAGTGGCGCGAGAGGGACGGAGTGAAAGGTGGGGAAGGAGAGAGACGTACTTACGTGGGCCATGGAGGGTGTGAGTGGGGCGAGGGGAGGGAGAAGGACGAAGGAAAGGTGGAGGTTGAGTAGGCAGAGGCGAAGAGGAGGAAGAGAAGGAAGAGCGGTAAAGGAGCGCGGGTAGAGACCACCCCGTGGCTTGTCGGCTCGTTTGATCTTCTCCCACCCCGATCCACCTCCTTCGCCACCCCCCGTTCCCCTTGTTCCTCCACACCTTCCTCTACCTCTCACCGCCTGGCCCACTCTGTACCTCTCTGTCCGTCGCGCTCCAGGTTGGCCTGCTCGTCCGGTACGATTTCGACGCCCGTCCTGCTCCTGCGGCCGCTTCTTCCTCTCGCTTCGAGCCGCGAGATGCTCTTCCACCTCGACCCCCTCCGCCGCCCCTCGCCCAACCCCTCTGTTTCTCTCGTTTCTCTGTTCGACAGCCAAGCCGAGGCTCGTGGCCTCTCACCTGCGGAGAGAAGAGGCGTCCGACACGTCAGAATCACACCTTCTACGACTACCCGCTCACTAATAATCCGAACCCCCGTGTGCCCTGGACGCGGCTATCCTCCGGTTCCTCGGGTTCCCTGGAATCCTCTCTCGCCAGCCCGGGCTGCCCGGGCTTTTGTCTCCGCCACGTTTGCTCCCCGCTCTCTCGCACGGGGGATCCCGGGCTAGCTGTCGGACGTTTAAAGGATGGTATCTCGGGAATGGCCCCGACACGCGATTACGATATTCCGCGCCTATGTAATTTCTCCGTTCAAGTCGTCCGATCGGAATTGCCGTTCCCTACTTTCGCCCGGGCAGGATTATTACGCGGCGACTCCCTCGACGTGTTTTCCCCCCCGGGATGAGGATGAAGAAAAAAAAAAATGAAGAAGAAGAAGGGCGGAGAGTATATGTTCCGCGGACGGTTGTTCGAAGCACGCGGCCGCCGAGTATCATTTTTCAGCGCTAATTGGATTGCCCCGTTCAAATACGCTGCTACGCCGAGCGAAGACGTCGGGGCAAGATAGAGCCGAGGAGCCAAGAGCTGCGCGGCGAAATCTCTCCGAGGGAAATCCGAGGCACGAATATCGGATATCGTTCTGTACCGTGGCTGGGCGTTAGTCCGAGGCGCTACTTAATTATCCCGCGGGCCTCTAATCTGCCTGCGCCGACACACACGCCACGCTATACACCTAGTAGAGTAGTAGACGCTGCCCCGAGCCCGAGCCCCGAACCTAAATCTCCCTTAACCAGTCCAACCGAGGCTTCTGCTCTCCGACTATCGCGGATTATGACATTTTCTTCCGTGCTTTCCGCCAGTCACGGCCGAATGCCTCTGCACATTACCAATCGCGCGCTGGCCTGTGTCCTTGGGTGTTTAAGGGCTTATGCCTACCTGCAAGGTCTGAAAACGCAAGTATCTTCGGGATTTTTTGGGGGGAAAACTTGAAGACTTTTTTAAACAAACCTTTATGTATTCGAAAGTGTGCATCTCATACTACTTGTAGTAATTATTCCAAGGGAAAATATAAATAGTAAATAAGAGAAATACCAGTGATCTCCCGGCAGCCTTTTGTTTTTCAGTAGTTTGCGGTGATCACTCTAACTTTGACCTGATTCATCCGAAATGAAAAATTCGAAGGAATTTAGTTAGTATATTAAATTATCTTGTCCTTAATCGTTCATTTTAATTTTCTCCAAAATGGCGGCTGTTCAAATTAAAATATCGATTTTCGCCGTAAAAATCGCTCATGTTTTATCTGTAAAATAAAAACTACGCAACGGAAATGAAAAAGACACGATTAAAAACAAGATTTTTATATATAGAACAAGCCTGCAAAAGCTGAATTGATTCGATGCAGCGGTTCTCGAGATATTTTGCTCACCGATTCTGAAAATGTAGTTTCGAGAAAGACTCGTTTAATGTTTCAAGTTAGGTTTACATCCTCCAGGACATGCCTATACTAAAACTCACACAGCTCCGCCAATTTTGGTCGGATCAAATTGAAACCTTCACACAATACTTTTGAGATGTTTTACTTATTTAAGAAAATGTCAAAACCCCAAAATCCATTTATCCGAATTTCGCAGGTAGCCTTAACATAAAACACCAAGCGGCACCCCTGCTGTAAAAATTGGGCATTACTGCCGTGTTGCGCAATACCGCGAGGAAATCGACGCTGCTAGTGGAACGATTTACCATATGCTCCCCGAGCGCAATAAAGCTGTCGCGGGGACAGCCAGCCAGCCACCAAATTGAGCAATGAACGTTTTTGCGTGGTAGAACACGGCAGACTAGCGCGACACCGCGGGGAAAAAGTGGGATCGAGGTGCAGGGAGACGGCGCAAGGTATAGACGTTACAAGGGACGTCGGTTGTTCGTCGTTGCCGCGAATGGGACAGCTGATGAGCCGATGTCCCCGCAGGCGATCGGCCGAGACCAATCAGCGTCTGGCCGTCCATCCGCGCCCTAATGACACCTGCAGGCTAAAAAGCCATGATATTCAACCGAGTCGGACGCTAACGAACTCTCGCACCGTGCGATCCGCTGTTAGCGGCCTGGTGGAAACGCGCCAGGACCAGCATCGCCCCACTCGAGCCGTCCCGATGTCCGAGGCGTCGGCGTAACGCTCGCCGGGGCTTTTTATTTTTCGCAGGGAAAATCACATAATTCCCCGGCAAATTGGCCGACGAGGGGTTACCGGGCAGTGCATAATTCCTGGAAGATCCTCGAAGCGTGAAGCAGTCGCTGGAGAACAGCGCGCGGAACTCGCAGACGCGATCGCATCGCCGCGATGTAACATACTTCAGAGACAGTATCTTGATACAGCGGGGGGGCTGCAACGAGAACGGTTAGGCAAAGACGGGGGCATCGTGAACTACGCTTCCTCGGAAACTCAATTAAATCACGGAGAATGTGGTATACTTTTCGTTTAAAACGACCCGCTAAACATGCTGGAGAGATAAGCTTCTGGGGGAGAGATAACATTGACCCCTAGTTACTAGGTGAAGAAGAATCTAGATTTTAAAACGGATAGCGATCGCGCGGTTGAGTACCTAATGCGTTTCAGAAGTAGCTGCTAGTGATGAGACCCTTCAGCGACTAATAGTGGTGTAGAACTATCGATGGTACTTACGATAGTTATCGATGGTTCTCACTATCGAAAACTATAGATGACTTATTTTCACTATCGATAATTATCGGTATTGAAAATCGTAGGTTAGTCAATTAAAAAATAATAACAGCTGAAATTCAGAATCCCAAATTTAATTTGTAATATTATTGTAATATTATTACAATTATTAATATTACAATTGTAATTTTATTGTAATATTATTACAATTGTAATATTATTGTAATATTATTACAATTATTAATATTACAATTGTAATATTATTACAATTATTAATATTACAATTGTAATATTATTACAATTATTAATATTACAATTGTAATATTATAACAATTATTAATATTACAATTGTAATATTATAACAATTATTAATATTACAATTGTAATATTATTGTAATATTATTACAATTATTAATATTACCATTGTAATATTATTGTAATATTATTACAATTATTAATATTACCATTGTAATATTATTGTAATATTATTACAATTATTAATATAATTTTTAATATTATTACAAATTTCGATAGTGAGAACCATCGATAACTATCGTAAGTACCATCGATAGTTCTCCACCTGACTAAAGAGTAATAAGACTCTTGCCCCCGAATAAACCGTCGAAGTTGTACGGGTCTGGCTGGAAGAGGATCCAGCCATTCGAAGATTCGATGACTTACGAGGCTGAAGAATTGCTCGCGGAGAGCGTTACCGACAGAAGGAGGCAGGTGCGCGTCGGAGACTCTGGGACTGGCTAGCGTGAATGATAACGTGCTGTATCGGCCGCGCGCCGGTTAATAGGCTGTACAGTTTAATCGGTTCAGCAGTTCCGCTGGGTCACCCGTTTGACCGAGTAACAGAGTCGGTCGATTAATCACCGTTTGACAGTCAAATTAACCGTTCGCGTGAATTAGTTTAGCTGCTGGCGCGAGTCCGAGGCCCCATTAGGACCCCGAGCGTGCCTGCCTTCCGAGGACGGTGTCGAAACCCAGGATCGCGTCCGCTCGGTCTGTTCCCAAGCGGATCGAGCGAATCGGGCGCAACGCGCGCCGGTACCGTGCAATTTTCCACGTGTCATTAATATATCTGGCTGTACGAGACCTGGCAACGCAAATTAAGCGGCCTAACAAACGCGAACGGTAAACTAGTAGTCTTGCCCGGTGCTCCGCAGCCACTAACTAGATCTGTCCGAACGCTTATCGATCGCCGGCTGCCATTACACTCCACCTCCCCGACGGAGAATCTCGTTGCGTGGCGTAGCGGCATTAAAAATGTCCACGCTCGAAATCGTCGAAAGTATACGGTTGGGATAATGACAGGGAAAGCCTGGTAGCCTGGAATAATAAATGAAAACGCGGCGGCCGTGGCGGAAATCTGACGTCGATTTCATTTGCCCGACAGCCTGTAAACGTCGAAATCGGACCCGTCAATCAATCATCCTGATTACCAGCTCCGATCATTCTCGGTAACCAGGCCCGTCCGACGCGAACGTCTGGAACGATCGGTAATTACGGTGACACCGGACAAACGATACCGATATTTAGACACACCGCGCTCGGCAGAATGAGGTCTGATTCGAGGGCCCCCTCTCCGCTCGGGACGTTCCACCGATCCGGAGGCAAATTAACCCCTTCTTCGGCGCGGTCCCGTTCGCCGCGAAAGGGAAGACCATTAATCCACGAACGAGCGCGATTCAGGGATCCAAAACGGTGCCGCGCGTCCGAGTACCAGAGAAAACTGCGACGCCGGGGTGAACGAACTTATATAGCATCGCGGGCTTTTCTCGAATTAAGAATTCCGTTTAGTGTTTGAATCCTATAAATCATGCAGGCCGCGGTGTTGGAAGCGTCGCCTAGACACTTCGAGCGACTTTCGAATGAAACGATCGTTAACCCCTTGCGACTACTTGCCCCGATGGATCGTGGCTACCACAAAAGTCGCCGCTCGATTTCGAATCTGTTGGGCCGTGCGTGCGCGCGTAAGGAACGATCTCGGATCGGGGATGACGTCAGGTTGACGGAACGGAACGGGAACCCGGATAGGTTAATGGTAAGGAGGCCCAGGACCACGGCGGGGCCCTGGCCAGCGGCTCGGATCCTGATTACAGACCACCAGCATCCCCTACACTCTCGCTCTCACCTTCGGTTATTGTACCGAGCCCAGGCCCGGACATCCACTATACATCACTCGGCCGGCCAGTTTGTCCGATCAGCCTGGACCAGAAGTGTTGCGACTCGTAAGCGTGGAGGTGGTCCCGGGCATTCCAGTTTCCGGCGAAATTTATCGCCGGCGTTTCGCAGCCACCCGTTGCCACACTCGCCCCGAATTCGGGCCCCGGCAGCGAGCGAGACCGGCATACTCTCTGCCGATCCCTACGTTTTTGCGACGGGTCGATCGAGGCCACCGGTGATGGATGAGACGTGGCTCGCGTCTGAATCTTCTTCGGGGAACGAGGAAGTTTGTTAGGTATTTGGAAGCCTTCGGAGTTGGGGGATCGGTTAATCCGCCGGTTAGGGTGGAGTGGATGCTGGACACAGAAGGAGGTGTTCTTGGTTAGTGGTACAGCCAGATATATTGGCCGGTGAATTCGTTTTCGCAGCTAACGCACACCTATACTGATGTGTGTATCTCTACGCTAAGAGCTCGGTTTGGCCTACACGTCAAGAGCTTGGCGCTATCCCCACCACTTCTGGCGCACTCTTTTTCTGGCAAGGTGAGAGCGAGTCAGAAAACGTTGAGAATAGAAGAATACTCCACACGAAGCTCACCGGCCAATATATCTGGCCCCGATCTTAGGATAATGTTTGATTCAGCCGTCGTGTATGGACGCTATCAACGTCCCACTTAGCCTCACCAACACCCACGTGGTCCCCGAAAGCCGAGCGCTGGTATCCCAGCTCGCGAGCTCTCGTTAGCGGGCCAGCACACCTGAAAGGAAGTCCACCTCCCGTGTAAATGAATCTCGTTGGCGTGAGGAGGATCAAAGACCCCGACAGGTAGGCCCCACCCGGGGGCGAGAGAGGAGTCGGTCTACGAGGAATCTAAAAACTGGAGGGGCCGAGAAAACGACAACGAGTCCAGCGGAGGAGGAGAGAGGCGAAAGATTTCGACGGATTTCGAGACATATCGTATTAACGAGGCCCGTTGATGGGCCCGGCCTAGAGATTCACGCTGTCTAATTACATCGTGGACCGAGGGAAACTCGTTTCTCGCGTGCTGCAACCGCGCCGAAATTATGGATCCGCTGCGGGGCCGCAAGCTGATTGACGCATGACTGGCCGCGGGTTAAGCGAGTCAACGAGCAAATGAGTCCGAATTACGTGGGCGTGTCAATGCCGGGAAAATGATCTCTGGCTGGGCCGTTATCGAGGAATCTCTTGCGCCGAAGGATTCTTCTCGGTAATCGTCGGTAGCGGTTGCTGCGCGTGATGGTCGGATCGCTTCCATTAAGGGATGAATCTTCAAACACAAACTCCGCGAAGAATACCTACCTTTTTGTCTCTTCAGTCTATTATAAAATAGAAACTGCATCAAAAGTTAAGTAAAAAAAAAAACAGAACTACTCTTAACAAAATTTGTATACTTAAAGAATAAATGTGACGTGGACACTGAAAAGAGCTGACAGAGTAAGAGTTATTTGCAAAAACCCGCGCAGACTCTAGGCTCCCACAGGAGCGAGCGGTTCGATCACGAGGGGCCCTTTTTGCACGGCGATTCCGTAGTGGAGGGTACGAGCGGCGAGCAGAAAAAGAGCTGGTTCAAAGACCGCGCGAATCGCACGCAACCTATTCAAAGTAGCCAGACGGTAAACAAACTAGGGGACGATCGCGTGACACGATTAATTACCATCGAAGGATTGTTTATGCTCGCGTTATCGCGGGCCGCTCGATAACAGGTGCATCTCACCCCCCCCCCCTCTGTTCATTTCCAACGATAGGGATCGATGCTGGCCCCCCGGTGACCGTCTCGTTTTTCCCCCGCGATTGTCATTCCTCGTTTCGCGTACGATCGAGCGGACAATAAGCGAAATTACGGCGCGGGGATATCGGTTGAGTTATTGGTGTATCGGCTATATCGAGAAAATTGGCGGTGGTCATCATCGCCATTATGAATTCTTTATTTGGACGTTGCGGCGGCTGAATTACAGGGCGGCGCGGGCTACCTTGCTTACTGCTTCATATATGGACCCGTCGATCCCAGCGAGGGATACGAACCGCCTCTCCATTCAAACCAGCCGCGATTTACTTCGAATCACCACGGCAAGTTCGAGCGGCACCTACTCGCCGCCGAGTGGCCTGTCGTCGATTTCACGCTCACCATCGTCACTTCTCCCCTCCCCGGCCAATCAGCAATCGTATATACTCACATTGGGGGATTGCAATTCTCGGAATGAATGATCGTGCGTGTCTTAAGAAAATTTCTTACCACCGATCTCCCTTAGGTACCCGCGTCGAACACGAAACAGAAGCCTCGTGTTCGCTTTAAGGGACGAGATATTCCGCTGCGTCTACCTATGCGGATAGTGTCTCTAAAAGTAGCGCCAGAGAATTCAGTCCAAGAGTGAGGAATCTAAGTGAAAGGTGGTGTATAATAAGCATGGGATGCTAAGCTTCTTGCTTCGGGAGTAGAAGCTTCTTAGAATGGCACCGCGGTGAGGTTCTTTCTCAAATCTTTCCGTAATCTTTGGCGGGCGTGACGTTATTTATCTCTTTCCTTTCTTCCCTCGAGATCGGCTCGCGAAAGTTCGTCTTATCGAGCGAGTCCCCGTGCACACGAGACGGAGCGTGAAACGTGTAATCAGCGTGTACACGCTGGTCGCGCGTAATCACGCTTCTAATAGACATCCTAGATTCAGCGGCGATTAATCGATCAACGCGGCGGTAACCCGCGCGTGTTTTATATCGAGATAATGCACGACAGGCTAATGACGGGCTCATTAACGAGCCTCGATAGAAAATGGCTCCGTTTAGCATCAGATAGCCCCGGCGAGCAGGAAGTAGGTCGGTAATACGCTGTATCTTCCTTGTGTGTCTACGGTCGCGGGAGACCGGTCCAATGTCTGATTAGCTTTTCTATTTACGAGCTGGCGGCGAACGACGCCTCTCTCTTTCTCTGTTATTAAAAAGCCACGGCCGTTTACGGCGTCGATCTCGCGGCACGCTGTCTAACGCGGCTTTTACGATCCCCTCGCGCACCACCCGCGGCAAATCGACATTCAGCCGAGATGGAAAAGAATTCCTGCGCTCGGAGTGGCTGAGGAGATACCGATTTTAATGGAGGAGCAGAGAAGCTTCGATTCCAGGGGATCCTAGAGATGCCGATAAGATTTACATCGACGGGAGCTTCATGGTTATGACGAGTAGCAGACCTCGCGCGAACGGATTCGTCAAAGAAAGGCGAAATGACTTCATCTTAATAGATTACGGCTCTGGATAAACCTCGCGAGCGGGCTTCAAAAAGATTCCCGGAAGGGCAGCGCGTATCGTGCTATTTTTGGCGAATAATTCGCTTCCGTCTGGAACACGGCTCTCGAAGCCTTGCATCGCTCTGCTTCAGTCAGGTTTGGTCTGTATTACGTGTGCGAGGATGAATGAGAAGTTTTCAAGTTCTCTGTGAAGATTGATCGTGAATCTAGTCTCGAATGCTGGGAGAATCTAAAATCTGAAGTGGGAATAATTCTCCTTTATTTATAATGAATTTCGTCCAAATTTTTTATTCATTTTTATAGCTTCTTACCTGTTGCCTAAAATCGTGCCTAAATCTGGATTACGATTGATTCAAGCGCAGGATCTAAGGAAGAGAGGAAACGTGGGGCAATTATTCAATTTCGTTTATTTTAAATGTCTCCATTTATTTTCGACTCACTATAACACAGTACTAAGTCCGTTCACACGCACTCATTCCTCCCTCTCTTTCTCTCTTCCTCTCTCATTCTGTCTTTCTTTCTTGGCTTTTCCTTTCACACCGTCGTCTATCACCTCTCGTAAACCACCTATAAGCGCATACACGGATTTGCATCTTATACGCGGGTCGTAAAGCTCACTAATTAAACTGATGATCAGGTATATTGCAGTGTCCCATCTATATTCGTTTATAATTCTTCCTCTCGTTCTTTTATTACACTAATCGCGTCCGAACGACTCTATTATTCTCGTTTCATGCGTAATATTTATCGGGAGAACGACGTATTATATACAGCTTATATACAGAATCGCCTGGCCTCGCTTCGAGGGGCCTGAATTTTTGTATAATTTATATGCTATAATATAATATATATATATATATATATTTACTCAATAACTTATCATCGATGCATTCCCTCCGTATCATTTGGCTTTCATTTACCATTTTCGCTCGTGTCCTCTCCGCAATAAATACAATATAATACAGGGTGTCCGCTAATCGATCGCAGCAGTTCGCCGTTGGCTTCGTTAAAGGAAAGGAGATTAGCCCAGAGACCTCCGGCCAGAACACCGGTTCCTCGTCATACGCGAATTCTATCTAATCGTTAATGCCTCTCGTGAATGCCTGCGTCTCGTTCGATGTCGCCTTCCGTCACGAAACCGTGAATTTCTCGTTCCACGAGCCGCGGAAACCCCCGTTAAACGCATCCCTTTTGTCGTCGCGTCGGGTCGTCGAACTGTAACGGTTACTCGGGTGTATCGAAAATATCATCTGTGTGATCGCAGTCGACGGTAGAGCGGATCTATCGAGAGTCAGCGAGGGCTGTAAGTATTTGGCAGTCTTTAATTTACAAAACCTTTAAAGTATATCACGCTCAAGGAACACCTTAGTTTCCTCGGCCCGTCCCACCACAATCGTTTCACGCCACTCCAACGATGTCCCCACGACTTCTCAGACTTTCGCAGACCCTCGGTCTTGTTGTATCTCTTCGACGAGGAGGAACCAACGCTAAGGAGAGCTCAGGAAAGATCCTCTCTCCAAGCTGCAGCCTTAAAAAGGATGCTGAGTTCAAGCTATCTCTTATCCTTAGGATTTATCCTCCAATGCAATGGTCAACCTGCGACCGCATTCCCTCTCGACGTTTCTCTTGCTAGCTCCGAAACGCGCTACGAAAGGAACCTACGCGTCGAGCTTACAAAAGTCTGGCTCCACGTTCGACCCAGCGCGTCAGCCGATCGATAGACTCGAATGGATGATCGTTCGCTGATCTAGCTCCCTCTGCGAGCCTCTGAGCTCGGGGGAATCGGTGTTTGTTGGGACGACCACCGGAGCGCTGCATCCCCTACGATTTCTCGTCCATGGAGCTGGGCAGAGGTCGCTTCTTCAGGATCCCAAGGTCCTGGACGTTCTCCAGGAAGGTTTTGTGGTGTTGCGCCACCAGCAACGGGTTCACAGTCTGCACGTCCTTTTTCAGCTCCTCCATGTCCCTCTTCAGCTTCGCCCTTCGGTTCTGGAACCACGTGATCACCTGGGCATTGCTCAGGCCCAGCTGAGCGGCTATCTCGTCCCTGTCCGCCGGGCTCAAGTACTTCTGATAGAGGAACCGTTTCTCCAGCTCGAAGATCTGCTGGTTGGTGAATGCTGTCCGGCTCTTGCGCTTCTTCTTCGGCTGCTGCCGGTTGTTGAACAGATTCAGGTGGTTCGCTTGCTCTGAAACAGAGATTAGAGTCGAGGTTAGGTTTGCTGGATTCCTGGCAGAGGAATCTGTTTGGCTTTAGTACTCTCTGCGGGATAATTGGTGCGATGGCAGTGGCATCGTCAGAAATGGCCAAGCGAGGTCAAGGCTTGGTGATGGGACTAGTATTTAATGGGATATTGTAATCGTTTCGCAATCAATTTCTACTTTCTCTTTCGCACCACGGTACTTGTGAAACAGTGTCGATAAGAGGATCCAATCACCCTCCACTTTTCTAAATTCCAACGGGAATAATGGATCGGTAACGGGGTAAGGAGCCAGATCTAGACGCCACCGGGGAACTTCCAATAAATATGCATCTTAGAGAATCCTGGATGGCCGGTTCTAATATCGAAATTTCTTAATCTCCGAACGAGAGGATAGAGGAGAGAAATGCAAAACGAATCGGACATCCTCGGGCGTCTTTGAATACCGGCTCCTAGACGGCCCCCCTCCTACGATACTCGAGAACTACTCCGAGCCAGCTTCCAACCACAAATCAGATGCATTTTCGAGCCCGTGGAATGGATCTCTCCGTAAAAATCGTATTACCTATTCGTTACGGTGAATTCCACGAGAGCTTCTTGCCTACGGGACGGTTCTTTTAATTTTTTTCTGATAATACAAGGGGGAGCAGGCTATCGCCAGTAATCAGGGAAACAATGTCGATGAAAAATTAAGGCGGATAAATAAAAAACCGAGCGTTCCGTATATAATGATAATTACAGAACTGCGCATGCACCTGTACTGTCATTCATAAATATTAAGACTGTATAAATATTTTTTCCACTGCTTTAAATTTAAAGTACCTAATGAAGTAAAATTTCTCAGAGGTCTTCGATAAATTTGCAAAGATCTTCACGATTAAGTATTCCACGCAGAGCAAGTGACTTAATACTTTTGAACGATGGTATACGTATGAAGTGGATAGTTGGCTGTAGGTGGTCCCGGAATTAAGTGACTGAAACTTTAATCTGAATTTTATGTGACGTAGTTGGGCGACACATCACGTTCAGGAGAAGGAAATCTTGGGAAACGGTGTCGAAATTATCGAGGGCCGTTTTCGCGACGACGTTGGCCATTAGGGAATAATCGAGTGGAATGACGAAAAAGAGAGGCGGTCGATGAGTCGTGGACAAGGTAGCCGAGTAGTCCCTTCAGGATCAAAGAGCGCCGCCATCGGTCACACCTGCGCAACCCGACTGTACAGTCCCACTTGAAAACTACCTCCGAGACCAACGATCGACCTTGCTTCTTGGTATCCCCCTCACCATTCCACCTTTTTATCCTTTTTTTTTGACACAGTTTCGAGCGTTTCGTAAAACGGCACCGTACGTCCAGCGTGTCGAGATCTAATTGTAACCGTGGAATGTGCCCTTTCCACAAAGAGACTCTGTTGCTCCCCATAAACCTTTCCCGAACTCGCGCGAATGAAATGAAATCCGCGTGGAATAAATTAGTAATAAACTGAGGGAAGAAATTAAAGGCCACGGTGGACCCAGCTCCACTTAATTCCCCGTGAATTAGCCTCCGACGAATGAAATCGAGCCCGATAGATCATAAGATTACCTCCGTAGTTTATGCTCGAGTATAAAACAACTGGAACGAGAATGTCTAATTAAATATGCAATCAATCCCCCGACGTGTCGAAATCCCCGGGCACAGTTCGAGTAATTTAGAAGTGACTTCGAGATGGATTATTTAAGAGAAAGGTTCGTCTGTGGGAAGAGGAAATAAATCCTTTAATTACAAATGGCTCTGATGATACTCCCAGCTTCGCTCTGATAGATGTTCTGTTTCCCTCTTCGCCAGGCCGGCCTTCCAAACTTTCGCCGGTAACATCGACGCCTGAGAGCAGGATAATACCCATTACGATATACCAGTTACGTTACCAGCAGCGGAAGACCGGGCAGATTCGCCGGCGAGCTAGCTGCCTCCTTCATTTTTCCAGAGGACTGCTCGTTTTTCGCGGGACACGTCCGACCACCTTTCTAAACCGCGCCGGAAACGACTTAATTACCTCGACCAGGGAGCATTTAATGCTCGTCGAAAGTGTTATTACGTTGCCGTAAAACACGCGGATCCACCGTCGTCTCCGCGCCGTTTACGCGTCTTCGTGCTTCTCCGTCCCTTTTCCCCCATTCGCCCGGTGGATCTAGGGGATTTTCTGATTGTAAGCGGCTGGCCCGAGGCTGGCAGAAGTGTCAGCTCTAATTACGAGCGTACCAGCTCGTTTACCTGGGAAATTACATCCTCCTTGTGGCACTTCATCATCCGTTTAGAAAAACCAGCCGGCAAAAATGCGGCTATCTTCAGGCGGACGTTTCGCTCGGTTTATTAGCGCCTCTTATCGGCCGCTCGAACGGCTGTTCCTCGTTTTATAGCTGGGACACAATCAACCGTTCGTTCGAAGTGATGGGCTACCTTCGACGTTCTCTTTTGCGCGGAGATGTTTGCGTAGGACTCGATTAGAAAAGCAAGCTCGCTCGGGACCCGAGTGTCGCGGGTAGAAAGAATAATACCAAAGTCCCAATGAACTAATTTAACTTCTGTAGAATCGCAACAGTAGCCGCCGCGTGAGACTTCGTTCCCAAGGGAATCTAATTCGAGTAAGCAAGAATTTTTGTCCCCGTCCATTTTGCCGGTGGTCGTCGTCCGGCTCTGAAAAGGAACCAGAAGCACAGTGGCGAACGCGGTCGAAGAGGGAAGAAAGGCGGCGGAGAACGCGACGCAGAAACGACGGAACGGAAGAGCCTCGCCGAGATATTAGTTTCTGCGGTCGCCTCGCCGCGGAGATTTAATTCGTTTGATGTTCACGAATTCGCCGCTTCGGCTGTCCTTTCGCAACCTGCCTCCCCTCTGCCGTTCCCCCATCGTCCCCTCGCGGATTTTCTCACCTTCCTTTGTGATTATACAGTGCCCAGGTCCCTTTCCAGCTTCCGTTCGCTTCAACCTCCTCGTTCGCTGAGGAACGTTGCGAAGGAAAGCCACTCTTCTGCCAAACAGTTTATGCCTCCAAAGATTCGAGAATCTCCTCGTTACAATTACTCCTGAAGAGGATCCCGAAGTGCCCACCTGCCTTTGACATCGACCTACGCGAGCCACGGGCGGCTGGAACACTCTGGTTCGATTAACGCGGTGACTATGCCGAAAATCCTGCTTCATTACGGGCCCTGTTATCCCTGTCTCTCTCCATTGCTTCCATCGATGGGAGGAGGATCGTCTCTTTCAACAGGATATTGATAAGTACCCGCGCCGAGGAAGCGAACGACTCGGCTATCCGAACGACGCGAGTACAGCCGCGTTACAGCAGCCGATTGGAAGTTTCATAGCGGTCGCGCGTCATTAACTTCGTTAAATCCCCCGCCCGTTCGCCTGGCAGCCACCGCGGCCGATTATAGCCGCGAATACTTTAGAGGCGAGCGTCGTCATTCGTCGCGTACCGTCCATTTACAAGCTATCAACGTAAATCATATTTAAACGCGTTAATCCGCAGACGTACGACGTCCTTTGGCGGAAGTCCTCGACGCTGGGCACTCGAAGCCGGCGCTGGCAGCCGGGTTTCCGCACGCCAATTGGCGTGTCGACTCGCAATTGATACCAGACGCGACCGGGTGCGCTCGGAATTTTCACCTCTAATTTCCCTCCTTTTCTTCTTTCCCTCTCTGCGCTCCCAGTTTTAGCTACGTTTATATGCATAAGTACTTGGAGCCGGTTCGAACGCGACGGAGCAGCTCCACGTGAGAGTGATCGATCGATCGCCTTGGCTACTGTGTCAAGGGTCGGAACGCTGCGAGCCGCGCGTGCCGTCGTAAATTTCGAGAGTCCGTACTCGCTGGTTCAACGGCTGCAAATTGAAATGGCAAACGACACGTGACCAGTTTGAAGGCAAACGATCCTTCGGCTGGTTTGTCTTGGCCATTTTATGGCGGACCAGTTCGCAATGGCTGGACTGTGGCGTCTCGCTTTAGTGGAGTGCCGAGGATGCCCATGGATCGGAGAACAAGAGGGTGCGTGATTAGATGCTCCTCTGTCTCGGAGAAGCTTTTGATAGCCGGGGAAGCGTTCGGGGAATTAAACTCGATGCAAAGATAGCACGCGGAGAGGACGGAGGGCGAGGCGAACGGGTGACGAGCAACTCGGCGGCCATTTTGGTTCCGCTCGGACGGAAGTCACTCGAGTAGAATAGTAGCAGAGTTAAGAGCCGCGACGATCTTGAGAAGGCGGGCGACAGATCTAATGGATTATTTGATAACCGTTTTCTTGTTAGCTGGCTTTAATACAGTCCAACTGTAAACATCGTCTCGAGAGACATCCTGTCGCGACCGCAAGAAACTTTGACGGTTCGTTAACGACCCTTTTGGCAGCAATCAAAGAAACTCTCGGAAAACGAACTCGCCGCCGTAGTTACTCGTTTGCCATAAAATTACCGTCGAAGTCTATCGATTTACTTGCACCTCACTTTTGCTCCCCGCGGATACTGAAGCTGTGCGGTTTGAAATGAAATAGAATAACTGATAATGCGTAATCGTTAAAGGAACTGCTACATTTACCACCGCAAGGATCTCGCGAGAATAAAGAAGTGCGAAGTGGATTAAGACGGCATAACGTTGACCACTTTCGCTTTTTCTTACTCGCAAACCAAGCGGCGGCTTTTCTTCCGCGAGGAGATTCAAAGGTACTCTTACGTCACTGGCGAGCGCAAAAATGATTCGCTGTTAAACACAGGGTTCCCGTCTGCAGAAGAATTTTAAGTAACAGCCTGGTTTTTCTAAATCCACGTCCGCTCGCTTGGAAAAGGACGGGCTCCCTTTTTGCATATTTGTTTCTCAATAAAATCGGGTGACTTTGCAGTAACGGTGGTAGCGTTGAACTAAGTTGCTTTTTTAAGTGCTACGGTCGCGCCACGCCAATTCAGACGCCAACACTTGTACGCCTACTACCGGAATGCGAGCGACTCGTATCATCGCGCGACGTTATCCGCGGAAGGAATCGATATCGACTTTATAAAGTGCCACAAATCGTTTACGGTGGTAGTGTCTCGGGGAGCTAAGGTACGAGCGGTCGTTAGAGGCGATTATAAAGAAAGCAGAGGCGTGTATAACGTGGAATTATCGACTGCTAGCGGACGGGTATAGCTACGGTAGCATCGAGTTTGTGCAACGTCCCTGTTGCTCCAGCCCATCGACGTGATTTTTGGAGCGAGACGAAAAACTAGCCGACCGGTTAGTAGGCGTGAGTCGCGCGTGGAAAAAGGTGCAGAAAGAAATTACTCTATGGATCCAGTAAACGGTGGCCAGGTCGATTGAGCCGAGCGTATACCGCGCTGCGGTCTCATAAATTCATTGTGCCGTGATAACTGGAAAATTCGAAGGTATCTTAATCGAGCTTCGGTGGAATTTATTCGCTGGCTCCCTGCATTATCGCCCCATCGACTTAGATACGACTGCATACGCACTGCAGATTCGTTTGACATATCTACTGGATAATGAATATATCGAGAAATTGTAGGGAAGGAGACCTCGATTGAAGAAGCACAGGGGGTAGTAGGTATTAAATAGTACAATTGGGTCCAAATCAGTGGCGGATTTAAGGAAAAAGACTGGGGTGGTAAACGTTCTGGAGCACTCTGTATATATAACAGAATAATAAATAAATTAGAGAAGAAATCCTGACTGTCTGGCCGACTCATCAAAGCCCAGCTCAAACCGTTTAACCTAGGAACGTGAAATTTGGAAGATACGTTGTTTCGTGACGCAGGCGCCAAGTGAGGAATGATTTTTTTAAATTCCGTCCTCAAGGAGGTGAAAAGGGGTAAAATGTATTTTCTCGGGGTCCTTAATATCTCTTAGGCCAGATTAGATATCAACTTGGTTCTTACTCACACATATTGCCCACGCAAATGTCTAAAAACCAATTTCAGGATTTCGCACTCATGAACCCCTAGAGAGGGATGAAAAGGAGTGAAATGTGTTTTCATAGAATCCTTAATATCTCTTAGGCCGGGGGTAGTTTGCTAGTAACAAATAAATTTAAACGCGTGTGGTATGAAAAGTATAGGAAACAAAAGACATATAGTGTTTGGATAAAATCATATTTTTTTTTCAAATATGGTACCCAGACGGCAACTGCTCATAGGCCGTTCGTTAACTCCGCTACTGCTCCAAAATTAATCAGATGATTCCATACTTAACTCGTACTATATACCAATCCCGCCATAATTTAAGCGGCCTATAGACGGTATTTATTCTTGTGCAATATATTTCACAGTATTTATGCTCGATGCTCCACACGCTCAATAATATTGTATGATACTGAATATTGCACAAAATATTGACCGTGTAGAGGCTGCTTACTGTCAAAATTAGTGTGCTATCTATTGCACAATATATATGCTGGGTATCCTACACAGACAATATTATTGTGCAATATATTGCGCTATATATTGACAGTCTAGGAGCTGCTTACGGTCAATATTATTGTACTATATATTGCACGATATTTTGTTGGGTGTCCCACAGACGGCCATATTATTGTGCAATATTCAATATTGGACAATAAATATCAAAACCGTTTCTATTCGCACAATATATTGTACAATCTTCCAATATGTTCCACAAACGGTCAATATTATTGTACAATATGAATATTGAACAATATATTGAGCGCCTAGGAGCCGATTTTTTTTCTTTATTCACACAATATATTGTACAACCTTTCAATATTATTGTTCAACCGTCCAATATGATCCACAGACGGTCAATAATATTGTGCAATATTGAATATTGAATATTGAATATTGAATATTGAATATTGAATATTGAATATTGCACAATATTATTATTGAATATTGAATATTGCACAATATTATTATTGAATATTGAATATTGAATATTGCACAATATTATTATTGAATATTGAATATTGAATATTGCACAATATTATTATTGAATATTGAATATTGAATATTGCACAATATTATTATTGAATATTGAATATTGAATATTGTACAATATTATTGACCGTCTACAAGCCGCTTTACTCGCCGCAAGCCAGTGATGACTGTCTTACTCCCTCCTCCCTCGACCCTCCAACCAAAAGAGACGAGGCAAGTCCCGAAAGTTAATTACTCCCACGGAAAGCTATATCCCTCGCGGTCTCGCTAGCGTTCGCGCGGCTTCCCTCTAAATAAAGACAAGCGGGCAGGCGAGCGACGGGGGTTGCGCGCGAAGGCATCGCCGGGTATCAAAATACTCGTTAGAAAAGCTCGATGGTGGCACGCGTCGCCGGTTCCCCGAATATTTTGCTAATAGGTCGTTCGCTCGCGGAGACGAGGACGCCACTCGCGGAACGCTTACAAGAAGGGACGCTTGTAAAAAGAGGCGGGACAGCGACACCGTCCAAGCAATTTGGAAGTGTCTTCCGTCGGTCGACGGTCATTTGTCTCCCGGGGGCAACCATGCGCGGCGTTTCTCTCTTTTACGTGCCCGCCATCTCGCTCCAGCTACCCACGAGAGCAGAGAGTTTCTCCGTCTGAGGCAGCTTCCTCCCGCGGACCGCGTCGTCTTTTTCCATCGTTCGCGCGGGCGACGCCGGCTCCCGAGAAGCGGCTTCCTCCCTCCGGCCAGGCCGAGGGGCTTTGCCCACATGTCAACGATATATTTTCTGCCGGCCCACAAATCGTTTAGCGGGTAATTTTGAAATTGGAACACTTATTTAGTCGTTTAGGCCCAAGGGCGCGGGACGCTAGCCCCGCCGCGGCGAGATTTATCGTTCGATTTTTCGCCGCTTTATAAATTGCGCTTTTCTCCTCTCCCTCGCCATCCCCTCCCCCTCCCCCAGGCTCTGTGCTAGCCACCCGGTAGTGTGGCAACGACGTCGACGAAAGGTCTCGTCGGTTTAGGTGGAAGCTAGCCGACGCAAATTGAGAATCTTTGCCGCGAGGAGCGCCTCCCTCCGCGCGGTGCAAATTGATAAGTCACGGGGGACTATTCTTGCCAGGCTCGGGTCAATCTATCGATCCCGGAGTCGCCTATATCCCGTTCATCAATATTCATCGTTCTTCAGTGGCGGATTAATGGGCGCATGATCAGTCGATGGCTCGGAGACAAAGGTTTCGTCGCAGCTGCGTTCCCTATGGCCAGGTTCTCCTCGATGCCAGAAAAGTGTCCCCCAAGTGAAACAAGCAATCAGCGACCAGATTGAAGCGGTGCCATCCCTCTCACCCGTACGGCGGGGTGAGTCAGGTCGAAGGCTTTCTATGATTTTTTTACTCGCCCATTTATTTCCATAGCATTGGCGCGACATGGACGGGATCGATAAGCTAGCTCCGCGGTGGTGTGCCCTAGCCTCGATCTACGGTTGTAGCTACCTATGACCTGGGCTGACGGGAGCGCGTGTGCGCGCACCGGGCGCGATCCCCGTCCGCGTGTAAATGCAGAGGCTCGCATAATGATCCTGACCGGGATAGGGGTGTTCCCGACCTAGTGCTAACGTTTCCGTCAACCCTGTCAACGATTCGCCGACGTGGACGGTGAATCGTTAACGTTGAGGAAACAACGAGCATCGACTGCGCCAGTTCCTGTTCTTCATAATTCACGCGCCCCTCTCATTCTTTCAGCCACCTAGGAGTTGTTTTCCTCGCGGTTCTTTCCCACGAGCGGGTTCGATCGATGGTCGAACGTGTTGTCGATGTGAAGCACCCGGGGTATCGCTAGCCGCCGGCGTCTGTTATCGTTCGGTAGTGAAAGGAGTCGACTGGCTCGGGGTTCTAGGAGAGGACGGGCGACAAATTGATTCAAAGCGGCGAAAGGCAGAGGTGGACGGGATAGACGAGGCGGGAGAGGGCAGAGGCGGAGCAGGAAATAACTGTGGCCGCCATTTTGGGGAAGATTTGTCTTCATTAGGACTTCCTGGGGCGCCGTTAACGTCCCACCTGGCGTTACAAGGTGTTGAACCACTCGAAGCAGTGATATTAGCGACTGATGAAACGATATTGCTCCTGATGGGTGGTCCCCCCCTCCTCGCCGGCCCGTTGATGAAGACGCGAGAACAGTTGGCTCTCCTTCGTCTTCTTCGTCCGGGATTACGACCTGCCTGAACAGCCGACTCCGCTAGCCCTGGCCGGTGGACTCACCCACCGCGAGGTGCCTGCCTGCATATATTTTCCCCGCGCGTGCCCTCACGCGTGCTCGGAACACTCCTTCTCGCGATCTTAGGGGGATTCTGAGGATACGCTGAACCATCAATCTCGCCGCGCTTCCAATCAACGTCTTCCTCTCGACTCGGACGCCCGTTAAGTGGACATCTAAGGCGCCTTCCTACGTCATTTGCGGGGATCTAAAGATTCGCTTCTAATTAGCTACTTAATTAACGAAGAGGGGGGGAGAATTGACCAGAAATGGGACCGCTCCGCGGGGGATGTCAGAAGCGGTATCCTCTCGTCGTGTCGCGTGGGGTGCAACGAGGAATGTGTATAAAGCTTCGCTCCGAGAGGCGCGCTCTCCTCGTCTCTTGAAATAACAGGGACTTCAAGAGCCGTTTGACCGCGGCGCTTGTGATTCTATTAAGTCGGACTTCTTTCTCGGACTCGCAGCCTCGTTCGTCCTCAAACGAGCGCCCGTCCACCCCCTAGCGCTTCTATTTCAAGCGCCTGTCGCCTTTTACTCGCTTTCAGCGGCTTTGAGACCGTCGAAAGACAGTCGCCCGATTCACGTGCCGCTGATTAGCGTAATTATCAGAGAAATTCCTTGTACCGACTAAATGGTGGACGTTCAACGGGAATATCGCCGACTTTCAAAACACGTCGGCGCTTTGCCGCCGCTGTTCTACTGCTCCAATTATTGCCGACCTCTGACGAGATGACTACGCTGACGGAGTGATGAAGGTGTCGAGGACGAGCGCTGCTCGTTGGCTCTATTCTATAATAAGAGTTACTCGCTGCGACGATAGGAGATCGCATTCGAGACACTCCACATTTCGACGGTCTATTGACAGTCGTTCGGAAAACAAACACTCGTCGATGGAATTGCGCGCTGTAATAGGTGCGGTAATTATGAGAGAGTTGCTGCACCTTGCGCAAAATTGTCACTGTATCTACATTTTGCAATGGGAACTGTATCTACGTTTTCTAAGGATATATATTAAGGATGTATCGGACCTATCTCCAAAGTGGTACCAAGTTGATGAAAATTTGTGAGATTGTTCTTTTTCACCTTCCCGAGGTGCTCCAAAAAATTTAAACGATTTCACTAACCGTTTGCTGTGTTATAACGATTTTAATTTTCACTGATTTTACACGTTCTCTTATGGAAAGAGATCTTGACAGATAAAACAGCTAGAAAAATATTGAAGAAATGGTATCGATGTTTTCAATTTTTTTATACATACGTATAGTACATGGATAGATGAAAATATTTGCCAAGTTTCAATTGTTTTCACTACACCATTTCAAAGAAATAAATTATAACTTGAGAAAATTGTGAATTCAGGGCATTTTCACTAACAAAAATTTAGAGAATAATGTTTATAGAAGCATTTGTAAAGTGAAAAATACCTTTGTAGAAGTAAAAATACGACTCCAACTGTTTCGAGTTCCTTACAGCTAGATTTACTATGTATAAGACGTAGATATTCAAGTATTTCAAATTTTATATACTTTTATCTAATATTGTAATCTTAAGGGATCTCCCTACTTTGACGGCCTAAAAATGAACGAGATATTCGGGATTTTTTTTAGAGAAACCCTTAAATTATATTAATTGAAAACTTTATGCCCATATGTGTACATATTTCGGTAACATTTTAAAAAAAATTAATTTAAAAAAAACGTAGATACCTAAAACTTTAAACGCGTTTTTCCCAAAACGGTATTTTTCGAATTGGTTAACGTGATATCTCGAAAACCAACCATCCGATTTACTTCAAAATTCGTATATATCTTCAGTAGATGTCAACTTTACAACTCCGAATATAACGACTGTTTTTACATACAATTCTTTTTCTTCATATTCTCTAAAGATTGGCAAATAAAGCCACAAAGCTGGGAGTAAATATTTTTAAAGGTTTTCTTTTAAAAAATTCTCTCCCTCTTCGTCAAAGAAGGGAGACCCCTTAATGTAACTGATAAAAATCTAATCCGAACCACAGCCTAAAACAAATAAAATCGACGGAGCTGTATTTTATTCTCGAAAACCCTAAAATGCCGAAAGTGTTACCCCATTACTCCCTTAGTTACCCCACCTAGTCAATAAAATTTTCGCCTAATTAATGTATCCCTACCACCTCTCCAGCGAAACTCTCTATAATTACTATACGAGAAAAGAATTCCCGAGAACCTGACGATAAACACAGTCGTTCAACGATTGCCCAAAAGGGTGACAGAGGGAACGCCACGAAGGAGCCTCGAGCGCCCGGACTTTTCATTGGAGTATTTAAAATGCGCGCTCGTCCACACCTCCTACAAGGACGCTCGTCTCGTCGCGTCTACTGACAGGACGTCGTCTCCCGGTCATTAGTTACGGCGTCGTCACTTCTGCAATTAGAAGCCACTAAGCATTTTTTCCTGCCGCGCGCGCGCCCCCGCCCTTCCTCGCCTCTCTTTTACGACCCCGCTCCTGGCCCCGAGTCAACAGCGCGCCGCGCTTCCCAAGGGGATCCTCTCTCTGTTGCGTCTCTCGTCGTAGGTAGCGCGTTAACGCCACCGTGCTTGCGGCCGAATGTGTTCGTACGAGATGAGGGGTGACGGTCGCGGGTCGCTTTCGCGGAGATTAAACACGCAGCATCCTGTCTTTGCGGATCGCCCGCTTGTTCCCACTGCAACAACTTGTTTTCGTTTCTGCTCCCCGCGAAAGATCCAACGCGCACAATCGCCGCCTCTATTTACCTTTCCGTAGGTAAGTACCGCCGACACATCCCACCGCCGCGCTTTACCAAACACTAATTGCCAGATCCCCGCGTGTCCCCTTGCTCCGTGCTTAAGAATCAAGTGCGGGAGACTTTGCCGCATCTTGAGTCGTCGGATCTTCCTTTCACCGGTCGCAGCGCGCTGATAGAGGGCGCAAGGTAATTTCCTGGGTCCCCTGGTGCTCGAAATCGCATTAGGATGAACGCACGTGTGGACGGACAGATAGGTAGGAGGCACCCGTCGTTTCCCTCGAACGTATCCAACCCCGGAAGCCCCGGGCCGCGATTCCCCTGGGTCCGATACTCCGTCGGAGGCGGTTTTCACGGTATTGAGTAACAGGGTCGCGGCTGGTAAGCCGATGCTTCTCGGAAAACAATTTCTGTCATCGCTGGTCCACGTTCCCGCAGTTCCCGGAACGTCTCTTCGCGGTTGGTTCGTCAGGACTACCCCGCCCCGACACTCTCGGCCCGTATAAATCAGCGCTGGTCCAGCAGCCTCGAGATTTCTCGGGAGACAACGGTTCGCAGAGGCGAGCGATGTACGTACAACTGGTTAATAAGAAGTTGGAGGAAGAGAGCTTGACTCGCGAAACGGAGGGACCTATTCACGACGAACGAACGGGTCGGGTCTGGGATACCCCGGCGTTTGATTCGATTAGCCTCGATTAATATATCGCCCGTGGCGCGAACCGGTCGTGTGTTCTTTTTTCTTCGATTCCTGGTGGTTCCCGCCGCTCGTGGGGCACGCGAGGGGAGAGCGCGCGGCAACTGGCGAACGGGAGAACGGCCGCCGAAGGGCGGAAAGTGGCGTGACGCGTACCAAAGGGCGGTGGCCAGTAGACAAATGACAGAGCGGCCTTTTCGACCGGGGCCACGAATTAACTCCGGTGTTTCCACTACGAAACAATCCCCTCCTACGCTTGATATATTAATTACACGCAACAGTCGGCCGGGAAAATTAATACTCCGATCGTTTTCCAGCTGAATAGTCGCTTTCCTCCCCCGACACCTGTCCGCGTCCAGACTTTTTCACACGGGCCACATAAGTCGCTCCTCGCCTCAGCTGTCATCCGTGCCGCGGAGCCTCCCGAGATGGCATCGAACAGCAGCCACAAAGTTCAAGGCTCGCCGAGAGCCGGGCAAAGTGTCCGCGACAAAGTGCCGATTCCGTGGAATAATGATTCACGGGCCTAGCAGTAAACCGATCGTTTCCACTTTTTCGTCGACTGGCGAATGGTCGGGGAACCGGGGGCGAGGGACGCGGCTGACAGCCATATAATTAGCATTTATAACGCGTCCACGGGACGATGGGGTAGCCATTGTTGAGACGCGAGCTCGCTTAATGGAACGACGAATTAAAACGAAGCGCGATCGAACGCGGCGAATTAATCCCGCGGCCGGCTGTAATTAACGGGACGGAGTTTCTCGTTCCTCGATTCGCTGCTCGCGAGATCCTCGTTAACCGTGTCGTTGCCTGTAAATACTTGCCCTGACCGCCTCGTCCCGAGCCCCTCCGATAGCCACGCCGTCCAACGCCATATCGAATTTGTAGTCTGATCGCTGGATCGAGCGGTAGGCGCGGGGCAAGCTCGCGGATTATCCACTCTGTTTATAATCGCGTTTGGTAAGCAGAAACCAGGCCTATCTCCGATCCGCCGTCTCCCACCGCGGCGGCGGGAAAAACTGGCGAGTGGTCATCATCGTTAAATAAAGCTCGTTCGCCGACTCGTCCGTGGGCGAGCAGAACGGTCGGTTTTAATGGCTTTCCATGAAGATGCTCGCGACCCGTCGGGCCTGAATTCTCTGCCCGATCACCGTGAAACAGCTGCATGATTCACGTGGAAACGTAACGCTAAACCTCGGCGCAAGGCTGATAAACCGCATCGACGGTTGGGAGTCGGATAGCTCGCGGGTTGGAAAAGCCTGATCGATTTCGCTGTTAGGAGTCGTTAAAGGGGTGCTCGGGTTCAGGCCCCCCTGGATAAGAGGATTCAGTAAAGTCTTTCGTTCGAGTGGCGATGAGGAATGCGGAACATTAGGTTGTTGTCTTTCGTAGGCTGCAATTTAGTGGTGGAGAACTATCGATGGTACTTACGATAGTTGTCGATGGTTCTCACTATAGAAATTTGTAACAATATTACAAATTAAATTTGGGATTCTGAATTTTTGAATTGACTAACCTACGATTTTCAATACCGATAATTATCGATAGTGAAAATAAGCCATCTATAGTTCTCACTATCGAAATTTGTAATAATATTTGGGATTCTGAATTTCAGCTGTTATTATTTTTTAATTGACTAACCTACGATTTTCAATACCGATAATTATCGATAGTTAAAATTTGGGATTCTGAATTTCAGCTGTTATTATTTTTTAATTGACTAACCTACGATTTTCAATACCGATAATTATCGATAGTGAAAATGAGCCATCTATAGTTCTCACTATCGAAATTTGTAATAATATTTGGGATTCTGAATTTCAGCTGTTATTATTTTTTAATTGACTAACCTACGATTTTCAGTACCGATAATTATCGATAGTGAAAATAAGCCATCTATAGTTCTCACTATCGAAATTTGTAATAATATTTGGGATTCTGAATTTCAGCTGTTATTATTTTTTAATTGACTAACCTACGATTTTCAATACCGATAATTATCGATAGTTAAAATTTGGGATTCTGAATTTCAGCTGTTATTATTTTTTAATTGACTAACCTACGATTTTCAATACCGATAATTATCGATAGTGAAAATGAGCCATCTATAGTTCTCACTATCGAAATTTGTAATAATATTTGGGATTCTGAATTTCAGCTGTTATTATTTTTTAATTGACTAACCTACGATTTTCAGTACCGATAATTATCGATAGTGAAAATAAGCCATCTATAGTTCTCACTATCGAAATTTGTAATAATATTTGGGATTCTGAATTTCAGCTGTTATTATTTTTTAATTGACTAACCTACGATTTTCAATACCGATAATTATCGATAGTGAAAATGAGCCATCTATAGTTCTCACTATCGAAATTTGTAATAATATTTGGGATTCTGAATTTCAGCTGTTATTATTTTTTAATTGACTAACCTACGATTTTCAGTACCGATAATTATCGATAGTGAAAATAAGCCATCTATAGTTCTCACTATCGAAATTTGTAATAATATTTGGGATTCTGAATTTCAGCTGTTATTATTTTTTAATTGACTAACCTACGATTTTCAATACCGATAATTATCGATAGTGAAAATAAGCCATCTATAGTTTTCGATAGTGACAACCATCGATAACTATCGTAAGTACCATCGATAGTTCTCCACCACTACTGCAATTAAAAGCATTTGTGCGGGGGAGTAGTCTGAATCTGTTGGTTTCTAACAGTAAGAATCTCTTTTAGGCTCTGTACTTATAGTCAAACTAACGAAAGAAGGCACCTGGGCGTCCCAGAGGCCGGCGCGCGTGGCTCGGGAGAGACCCAATGCCTGCTCCGCATTTCGTGCGACGTTGCCACGTTGTGTGGCAGATCGGACGTCTCTTTCTATCTTCAAGCGCAACTATGTCTCTCTCGCTCATTGAGTTCGCTCTCTGGAAGAGGATAGCAATATACACCCGACAAGGACAACGATGACTCTAGGCCCATAACTAAGTAGTCGAATGTCATTGGCCAAGGCGTAGGGAGCCGCGTAGAGGAATCACCAATCGCGAGCCTGGAGTAGCGGCAACGTCGCAAATTCAGGCCCCAGTCCCAAGGCGCCTTCTTTCGTTAATTCGACTATAGTTCCCCGATTCTCCTATCTCATCTGTCCTCTAATATATATCTCAAAGAGTTCGAGCGAAACTTGGAGATTTGAATGCCTGTGGTCTCCCATGGGCGTGTTTGTTCTATGGTATCTAGCAGATCTCCAGGTAAATTCTCCAGGAATAGTGTTCTATCGCCTCTGGCAGATGATCGCGAGGTCGTTGGAGTGGAAATCGGCGAGCAGCGCGATGCAGAAGCGAATGGACTCGGGAGTGGCGGTGAAAGGATCAAAGCGTCCCGAAGAGGCAACACCGGCATTACTCATTCGGTAATACACGCTGTGCACTCGATACACTCGATAGTCGATAGTTTGACGCAGGCTTATTAATAACGTCGAGCGTCTAGAGGCCCGTCGAGGTGAGGGAACCTGTGACGGACAAATGATTCTATTAATGACGCTCGCTATTAACGCACCTGCGGCACCGCGCGAGGAAAAGCCGCCCCCCAGGCCTTTGGAAAAGTTCACGGCTCGGGATCAATCAATTACGGATTCGTACCTCTTGATAACGCGCCCTTTGTCTCGACTATTGTGCGGGAATAAAATGTCGATAAGTACTGGGGTGATTAATCGACGGTATTATTGTTAATTACCGTTCTAATGAGTGATTGATCGAGGGAGCGACGCCCGCGATTAGTCCAACATCGGACAATTAATTACGCGAGAGAGAAAGTCGCGACGCGAAGGCTGTTGCCGCGTCATTCCTCGTCTACTTTTAAAGGGAGCACTTTTGTTCTTGGACCCGGCTCCGTGTGATATCCCCACCCGGCAACCCTCTGGCATAGGTAAACGCCGTGGAAAGAAAAAAGTAATAAGAATAAAGGAGGAGGATACTCCGCGGAGGAGAGTCCTCGAAAGACCCGGTTCGAGGAGATTTGATACACCGCTCGACATGCTTCGTTGGGAGAAAAGGAAACGAGACAATGGGGATCGATCTTTGATCAGGTTCTTAATTCCCTGTCCGAATCGATTGTCGTGGGTCGCTCTTCTGCCTCTTTGTGCCGGCCCCGAGCGTGCACCCCTCTTTCCTTCGATTTAATTGAGAGTGGAAAAACAGTTGAACTCCGATCGTTCTTCCGCCGCGGAGTTCACAAAAAAAACCGTGGAGAAACTGTGGCGGAGCTTTACAAAGCTGCCGCCTTTTTGGGGCCCGCAGGAATTCACTCGATCATATTTCTCGAGTTGAAAGGAAATTAAACATTTCGTCTTTAAATCAAGTAATTCTCGCTCCCAGATTGATCTGAAACTTCAAATTCGTCGAGTGCAAGTCAATTTTCAATACCAGGTGGTATTGAAAAGGTGGCAACTCGAGGATCTCCAAGGAGAAGGCAGGCATCCCAAAAAGACGATAGGCAGGATAGAAAAGCAAGGAAGCAAACGGGGCACGTTTCCAGCTCCTCCTGAACTCCTCTCGCCTCTTCATCGTCATCGTCTATTTAGTTTTGTCGCCTTGGACGTAGTGGACGGTGCGGGACAAGCTGCCGAGCCTAATTAGCAGCGGTCTAATATCGCCTGGTGGTCGGCGTAAATTAACCAGTAGCCTAATAGACTACAACTAATGGTTCCCTCGTTCCATCGGCTTCTCTATCAGCGATCAGAAAAACCAACGACCTGTCGATCCTTCGAACGACGCTTCCGATTAGCTAGCGTAAACACGTCGCGGTGCCGCGGGTACCTTCAACGACGCCGAGTTCTCGTTCGACGAGAATGGGACGATTAATCCGGAAGAAACAGCTGCGCCAACATACTATCGTCAGATCTTCAACGGATACGTGATCCTAATGCGTTTGGTCCTTTGTTCGGTGTTCCAGAAGATCGCAGCCAGCTTTCCCGCCCCACAAACACGCCTAATCCCTTACGACATCAGAATCCCTGTTTTTCTAATAAACAGGAGGCTAATTAGCCGCTCGATCGCCTCGGTGCGGGGCTTAATGGTTTGTAAGGCGAGGAACCGAATCACGGGGCGTCGTTGTTCGTCAACCTGAAGGTAGGAATTATAATTAAGCGTACGTTGCTTTGTGAAATTTAGCGGAGGCTCCTAGAACTTATCGTCGTTATCTATAGTATCCATTCTGTGGCGCACGATAGCCATCGTGAATTGGCATCGTGTGACCGTAAATTATTAAGTAGTAGGTACGCCTCGTGCAGGGTAGTGGATGATATCGGAGGGTGGAAAACGATGACCTTAAGGGAGGATTGCGCCTTGTTGGGCCGAAAAATAGGTAATTATTTAGGAATTTTTTGCACAAAAACGGTTCGACAAATTAATTTGAGGTTTGGCAAGCTGTTTTATTGTATCTTGAACTGTTGTTCTGAATTTTTGTGTGGCAGTGAAAGAAATAACATGGCAGATACAGAGAGAGAATTGAAAAATAATCGGGTGGCGCTGGCGTTGATGAAAAGTACTGTAAGGGTTATCCGAAACACAAAGAGGAAAAGAGATTCTTAAATTATATGAATGTGTGGTAACAGATTTATTCCCGTATCTGTTATCGTTCCTTTTTTATTTAAAAAATTATTCCCGATTTTGCGGCAAAACCTTTCCCAGCCTAAAATCAGATTCATCTTCTTCAAAAGGCTGCCAGTTTAACATTCTTTTATTTTTCTTAATGCTATAACTTCGACAATTATTTGAATTTCTACAAGAAATTTTGTTTAAAATTTTTATAAAGGATAAGACTTTCAAAATCAGTAAAAAAAAGTAATCTATTTTCTGAAGCTGAAATAGTCCACTACCCCCTTAAAGAAAACACAACAGTCCCTCTATTATTCCTACCACTATTTCACGAACTAAAAGCGCAAAGCTATCCGCGCCGTATTATTGTAATTTCCTAACATGGCAATAGCAACCTTCTCTTACCTGACCCGTACAATCTACCACTGAATCGATAGATTTCTTCATATTCGCGTAAGCCAATGATACAGACATATCCTCTCGACGTTCCACGAGCCAGCGTTAAATCGTAAACGTCTTCGCAACCGCGCTCTCGCGTCCTCCGCGCCGCTAATAAACGTAGAACGACAATCGGCCCGCGATTAATCATTCCATCGACTCGCAAATTGGATTCCACTTTTCGACGAAAGTTCGCGGCCGAGCTGGACTCCGAGCGGGCATTAACGAGCAATCGAACGGGGTAATTGCCGAGATCCGAGCGTCCGGGGCCGCGTTCCCCGGATATAGTCGAGCGAGCATTAAAATAATAGCGAATACATTACGGAAGAGAGCGTCCGCCAGGCCTTGTCTGCTTACGAATGCAATCTCCCCCGAGACATTACCGATCGCTGTTTTCGGGCAGAGTAATCGTCGCAGCTCGACCCGTTCGTTTCGCAATAACCGGCGACCGGTCGCCATTAAACGTAATTGGAGGGATCCTTCGATCAATCAATTTCGCTGTGTATAACCGCGGCTTTCAGCTCTCGCCGAGGAGTCAGCCGTTCGATATTGTTCCACAACTTCGTTCACGTATGCAAAAGGGGATTCTCCGTTTTCACGAGCAGTGCGTGTTAAAACTATAACTACTTCGCAAAGAAGATTGTCTTGATCGACGATGTTGTGGTAAAAGTTCTGCAAACTTCTGCTACGCTTCTTCGCGATTCCCCCGCTAGATTTGTATTACACAAAGGCCTGAAAGATACTTTCGGTTCGTGCGTCCACTACCACTTATCGCCAGCGCGGCCCACATATTTCCATCGCAGTTTTCAATTCCAACGGGGCACCATTAACCGCGCGGAATCCGCGAAACGAGCGCGGCGGTTTGCTGCAAAGGTCAGACTCCCGTGGAATTCCGCGGGAAATCCGCGGGTTCGAACGATCGGCGGTGATCGGGGCGCGTTGCGTAATGCCCGTAATTGGAAGGATCCCCTGTCGGATCGATCGGGGGTAATCGGCCGCGAGAGAAGGAGCGACGCGAACGTGCCGGTGCGCCGTGTCAAACGTCACCACCTGTACACGCACCGTGACTAAACCGATCGCGCCTTTCCGTCCCCGCTTTTCCACTAGATTGAATCCCGAGCCCCGGCGACTCCAGCCTCTAGGAACCGTCTAGCTGGCTCGCGAGTGTAATCCGAGACTAATCGCCGCGCAGATGGTTCGCTTGGGAATCGATACTGTTGCCTGGAGAAGCAGGTGTCGATGGCTGATAGCGACGCACAAGACGAGCCAGGATAAATACTACCAGTTCTCGTTCGGCGATGCCCATTTGCCGAGAGAGAGAGAGAGAGAGAGAGAGAGAGAGAGAGAGAGAGAGAGAGAGAGAGAGAGAGAAAACAGTGTCCGGCGATTTTCCACGGGGCGGAGTCGGGCGTTATTATGAACAAACGTTTCAACTAACATTCCACGGAGGCCTGGCGGAATGGAGTTGTTCGCGGCGGGGCCAGCATCCCCGACGCGACGAGAGATTTGTAGGTCGGCCGGAGAAAATATCCCCGTCCCGGGAGAAGCCACGGGCCGACAGAACAGAGAAAAGGGGACGAAGAAAAATGGCCAATAAAAGTAATTCGAGCAGGCGGTAAACGACCAAAGTCGAGCCTCTCGACTACATTCCATGTAAATTGGACACGCGCGCCTGCTGCATGACCAGCTAGAACGCTCCGTACCGCCTCGCTCGCTCGCTCTCTTGGAAATAAACACCTGCTAATGTCCATTAGTCAATTCTTCTTAGCTACGGATTCGCGTTTTTTTTCACCTCCCCCCTTCGCTCTAGCTGCGGATGGACACGGTTTAATGGAATGGAAGTAAGTGAGCGGGGCCCCCACAGTCGAAGCGACATCGGAATCGCTTCGACACACCGATCGTTGAAGGAGCGTTTTTCTGATCGTTCCATTTATTTGTTTTGTAACTGGCTTGGCTGCCACGTTGTGGGTGGCGAAAGTATCGGAATCGCTGAAATTAGACGGGACGGGGAATCGGGGATTAAGCTGGGTTTACATTAGTCCAGTCGCTGGATCCAGCGAGTGGTTCGACTGGAAGTCAGTCGATGTCTTGATTATTCCAGTCGTTTCTGACCGGTTGAAGGTGGTAGACTGTAATAATAATGGATTCCCGCAAAAGATGGATAAAAAAAACATATGAAACTTGCTTTAATATTAATTTATGAAGAAGTTATTGATACAGTTGATGAAGAAATGAAGAAAAAAAAGCGAATTTGAATGCGAAACTGGATAAGCAAACACGTGTGCGTTGTACTACGCTTCAGGCGGCACTGGACTGAGCCGTATAGACAAGTCCAGCAACGCTGGAACGTTGTGTTCTCGATGGAGGGGGTAAACACTGGATCGAAAAGTAGACTTTCGATCCAGTCGAAATCTGCTGGAATTACAGCACTGTACTGGAACGAACACACAGTTTACATTATTCCAGTTCTAAGCCAGTCCTCTACTGGATCACTGGACTGGACTATTATAAACCCAGCTTAATACAAATCTAGCGGGTCTAAACCAGTCCAGCAACGCTGGAATGTTGTGTTCTCGATGGAGGGGGTAAACACTGGATCGAAAAGTAGACTTTCGATCCAGTCGAAATCTGCTGGAATCATAGCACTGTACTGGAACGAACACACTGTTTACATTATTCCAGTTCTAATCCGGTGCTGTACTGGATCACTGGACTGGACTAATGTAAACCCAGCTTTAGTATGTGTTTCGTTAAAATAGAATAGAACACCGTCGTTCCACGGAGCCTCGGTAAAGGTAAACGCGATTCGTCTGGTCTCTGCGTTCGCCGAGGAGGACGCTGCTGAAACGCGATCTCGTTTCGTTCGAGGGATCGCCCGGTCTCGGTGTAATGGAAAAATACTTCAGCCTAGGGTGTTGCGTGTCAATAATTGACGGTGCGCGCGCGCGAAACGTCGCATATTTCCTACCATTCTACTGTCTCCCATCCGTTGTACAATAAAATCCGCGTTTATTATCGTCGCCCGAATGGATTCTCGAAGCGTTTTCGAAAGCTGCCCGCGTCGCTCGCGCGTTCAGCTACGGTTAGATACGTGCGTGGAGATACCCGCCGCGATTCGTTGAACAGCGATACAGTTAAACATCGTTAGCTCGTGAAATTGCTAATCGCGTTGCACCCAAGTGCCTCGCGTTTCTTTCCTCCTGCACCACGCTCGATTTGCCTACTTTTATGGCCTATTACTAGAAGACAAACATCGTTCCAGACGGCGGTTCGGAATGCTCCGGACTTTATTCCCCTCGACCTCGTGTCAGCGGAGAATTTTAAAAGATTTCTCGAGCGCTGCTCCTTTGGAATAACTGCTTTATTTACCGATCTGTGATACGCATACGTCCAAAAGGATCTCGCGTTAGCCGAGCTCGACTATTATTCCGCCTGCCTTTTGCTCGTCCTTTTTCCCGAGCCGCTCTTCCCCGCTCTACCCGAATCGACCGCGAACGACGAACTCGGACGCGTAAGTATTCATAAAGCGGCACGGGTAATTAGGTAATGACTCCTTCGGCATTGGAGCGTCGCCAACTCGCGGACTGATGACGCTGACGACACGGTGATAAAAGATTTTCTTGTCCCCCCGTGTGAATTACGATCCGCCGGGGCTTCAACATCGCCGAGTTATTCCTAATTGCCGGCCTCGACTAATGATATTCGCGTGTACGCGGCCCCCCCGCGACCCCCGTCGCCGCTCCCCTTTTTCCGTGTACTTGTCCTCGTTGATGGGAACAACGTTGGGTAGACGCTCGCTTGGATTGTTGCCATCGGAACAGTGGCACGTTCTGTCAAACGATTCGCGTGACACTTCACAACACTCGGACGTATTTGTCGGGCCGGAGTGGAATGTAACAGAAAGTAGACGGTGGCTGATGGGCGATAGGATCGGAAAACCTCGTCAGCCCAACTGTGTTGCGGATCTATTCTTTCTAGCTAATGCTGCTTTAGGTAGAAGAATACATATTGCGGATCGCGGACCGAGCGAACAGCGGTGGATGCTACGCCAATTAAAGGAACAATCTCGAATAGTTTCACATACACACGTACATGGTTAAACGTCGTTTCGCGTTAATAATTGGCGACGGTGTCGGCCGGCAAGAAGCGGCGTGACCAGTGAGATAAGAAAACGTTGCGGTGGAGCGCGCCGGAGCGGAAATGCCGGTCGATAGACGCAGCCGAGGAAATATTTCAGGATCGGCGGGATGATCGATTAACGGACGAGATGCTTTATTTGCATCATTGACGTCTAAATTGGATGCATGAATGGAGGTCGCCCGCGGCGAACCGGCTAACGGCACCCAGGCCCAGGCACACGGGGATGAACGGCCTTAGACCAGAGCCAGAGATAAGTCCTCAAACGAGCCGCCCGCACGAGTATCTGCTCGTGATTCGAAGCAGAAGCCTCGTTCGCCCGCAGGACACTTCTGCTTATCGTCCACCGCCTGGAAAATGGCTGCCCTTTTTCGGGACCGCCGTGTTCCAGCAGGTCCGCCCGATCTGTCATCGGGGCGAGCTTCGGGGGAAGAATTGCTGCGACGTGAGTAGCTCTAATAGTATTTCAGAAGCTGAAGCTCACAGGACAGATTAGCCCTCGTACAACGAATGCAGGGTCATTTTGATCCAACTCTGACAAAGTCTATCACGATGTTATAATTGTGTTGGCAATGGTAAAATATAGTATATAATGCCTAAATTGCAGTGACATTATTTATAAAAATCATACTGGAGATACCTACACCTATTTTATGTACCAAATGTAAATAAATAATTTTTGTATGTATTTCTTTATTAATAAATTTTAGTTAATTTGAGAAATTTTAATATTCTATATTCTGAATTTTATATTCAATTTTTTCGTGAAACCGGTGTAGTAGGGTAAACGCACCAGTAAATAAACAGTTAAGGCTAATGAATGAACACTATTATAAAATTATGTTTGCAGCGCGATTGATTCCACGTGCTGCAAAAATTGTTTGGATATGAAGCAAGAAATGAAAAGAAGTCTCTAATTAATTAGTTGCTTACTTTAATAACTTATTTTACTTATTTTAATAAAAAATGTTCATTCACTGGCACGTGTTCATTTACTGGTACATCCACCCTACCATAGAAATGTTGCTATGAGTCAAACTGACCCTGCATTCTCCACCATTCGTCTTCCGAGGGTTAGAGGATATGTATTCTGCTACTCGTGTTCTTTAATAACCTAGTCTCGCGTTAACCACCCCCTACTTTTGTGAACCAAGAATTAAATTTCTTATACCACTTCAGCTTCCAACCTCAGTGACCTAATCCCACCTTTCACAACCCCGTAAGTAGTTTTCTGAGCGAAGAATCAGACTTCTAATAATGCGTGGGCGCGTGGATACAGTCCACTGTCCTCCACCGATCGCCTCCCCGAATTTCCCCAACGTCCATCCACACCCCAGTCGTCCTCCCGCTCGGTCAACAGATTGCAGACTTAATCGGCCGTGAAGAGAGCAAATCGTTTCGCTCGCGATTATCCGAAGCATTGTCCCCTTCCGTCCACCTCGCCGCTGTTTTGCCAGCCACCCTCTTTCACACTTTGCTGCCTCCGCGCCTCTGTCCCCTGCATCTTCGCCCGAGGAGCACGAGCCGCTGCGCCCCGCCAGGGGTGGTTGACGTTAATCGCCTTCGCGCGGAAAGGTGTAACCGATTCGTAACGGCCGTAAGATCCACGAGAGCGGCAGTAAATTCGGGGACCGGCGAGGGCGCCGTTTAATTATTCCCCGAGAATTCAGCAATTTTCCGTTTTATCGCTCTCCACCGACGCGTCTGCTTCCTTCTAAAGGGGGCCCGAGTGTATGGAACCCTGGGGGACACTCTTTCGGGGTTTTCCTCTCGAAGGTTTCGGGATATTCAAGCGTTTACGTTGACATCGTTCAAAAGTGATACGAATAAAGGATCCTCTTCGCGTGAAGATGCTACGCGACCTCTGCTCGAGACACGCCCGCGCGTCACTCGAGGGTGGAGTTTAATTATCGCGCAGGAATTCAGTAATCTTCCGTTTCGCCGGTGTTCCTCAACTTAAAACGGCGCCGCGCTGTTTGCTGAATTTTTCGTCCACCCCGCTGGCATAATTGTCGAGATCTCCTCGGGCCAAGTTACTATCCAACAAATATGCATCTCTCACCGTTCCAACGCGTTGGAAACGGAATACTTTCCCCGTGCATCCGAGGCGAACGCGCGAGCGTGTATTTTAGATAGCCCCAAGGGCGGCATTTAATTATCCCACAGGAATTCAGCAATCTCCCGTTTTATCGCCGCGCGGTATCTCCGCCGACGTTCGCGGGGGCTTTCTTCGAGAAAACAGGAAACGGCCAGCGGCATTTCCCTCGAACCTATCACGACAGGGGGGATCGTATGGCGGCGTCGTTGCGGCTCTGCCTTCGGAAAAGTGGTTTTCCGAGGGACGCAACAATACCGCGCGGGAGCGGTCGCTCGCGTAAAATAAATGGACCGATTTATGGGCAGCCCTCGCTTAATAAAATCTCAGCTATGTCGACGCATTTACCTCCGGTATTCCACGGGCCACCCTCTTGGCGAGAGACCATCCCCCTGCGCGGATGCTGGATGTCCAAAGGGCGGGATAACGATATTCGAACTTGAGCTTCGTCGATCCCAAGGGCATACGTGTTTATTCGCTTGCGAAATTAAATTAGGAGACGGAGAAGTTGGCTTCGATCGCGAGGGGTGATTAAAAATAGTCGCTGGGAGTGTAAATACTTCTGCAGAGTCCAATGGATATTGCAGCTTTTAATAGCGTAGGCAAAGTTGTGGAAGAGCCTTGTACTTTAGTATTAATATCCTTTTATTTTGCTGCCCTGTGTTTAAAGTTCGGTACGAGTATCGTCTGTACCCCTTTTGCGTCATTTCGTGTAAAGAAAGTAGTATCAATTGCTATAAATGTCACCTAGCGTTTAGTCTAAAGAAAGGGTAGAAATATTCATAAGTCGCAGCAACCTTCGCTGTCATTCCAACATTGTCTTGCAATTTCAACTGACCTTAATCGGGTTCCGTAATGATTTTAACGTTCTATATATCCTCGGTGGAAATTCTACACGCTGGTAGTTTGCTTGTTATTGGTTTAATGGAAACTGGAGAACACCTATGCGAGGTTTTCTTGCAGAGTTTCCGCGATAGAAGCTACGTTACAAGGTAGCGATCCTGAGGTTACATTTAGTCGGCTACTATCGCGTTATCCATTTCACTGCTCGCAGTAAACTTTATCGACGGTTGCGCTATTTTTTATAGGTCCTTTATGTCGCAAAATATCGTGTTTAGCCGATTACCATACGCGCGAAGCTGGACTTTGCAGCTACATAAACCAACCATTTATGTACCACAGAAATCTAACTAATCTCTGGCCAGGAACGGTTAAAATCCTATAAATGCAGTCAAATATTAAGTACCTACATTAATATTAACCCTTCGTTGACACACCTCCTTCTTTGATTATCTTTGTCATACTTGGTGGTTCACGCCCACAACAATTTTTGAACGACTGTCATTCCTATCTAAACAAACCAATCGTTACGAAAAATATCATGGGTCAATTAGTAAGTCTACAACATTTCAGAAAAACTGGTTGAGTAGTTTTTAAATATTTTTCTACAAAAAAATTACCAACTGTTCTTTAAATGTTGCTCTTTTAAGTGCAAAAAGTTTCGTGAAAATATATGCTTCCACTTTTCCAAAAAAAATTTCCCACTTTTCTGCCTCCTGAATAGGTACAACCCCTTAATCAGGCTGATCCTCCCAACACATTTCGCATCTCAGAACCAACGACTGCCCCCAAAAACTCTCCAAAAAGATAGTGCACACTTACACAAGCATCGAGCCTGTGCACAGCTTACTAACTTTCCCGTCCACATAGCTCCGCGTTCCCGCCCAATGACCGCGGCGTATTCACCCCAGAGAACGTCGTTGCTCACCCCTCTTTCACGCTCCCCATCTCCACCCCTAAACTCGTCTAACGCCCTGCTACCGTGTACGCCACCAGCTAACCTCCTCCCAGCCCGCTGGTGATCAACCATTTGTCACCAGGCCGCTGGATTTCCCATTTTCCAGCCGATTTCCCCGCAACGACACTGATATCCCACCCTCCGGGCTCGACCCTCCGCCACCCTCTCCAGCATCCCCTCCACGCGGTTGTCATCCCCTACGTCGTGCCGTAACGCCCTCGGTGTCGAGGCTCTCGGGGTTTTCGGGGTCGAGGCAACGACGGGACAGGGTAGAATGAGGTGGTGATGCCTATTTTCGCCGCCACCATTCGCCGACACTAAGTGACTGTGCAGCGACGGTGGCGACGCCGGTCGTTGTTCGAGGGTAGAGGAGGGAGGTTCAACGCCACCCCCACGAAGAGCTCATTTTCGCGGTCCCCCGCCGACCCAGGGGTAGGGAGATCGTTTGTTTTACGCGCCAACGCCATTGTCATTGTCACTGCCGTCGAATCGATAGCGTAGGAACGTCGTCGCTGCCCGACACCAAGTCCCGCGCTCGATTTCCAGGTGAATCTTACTCTCGAAAAAATTTCACTCGCTCTCTTTCGATATCGCTCTTCATCAAGCTCCACAGTTTAGAATTTAAATTAAATAACGACACAGTGCTCGATGGATTTTCTCCTCTCCGGGGCGTGCAACTTTGATTAAAGGTGCGAACGAGCGAATTTACCAGGGCGAACTACCCCTTCGACGCAGGCCATATCAGAGGGGAATCGCGGGATGGGTTCGCAGAACGTTTTAGTCGCGTTATCGTCCCTATTACACGATATGAAAACATAATATCGGGGCAGATAGCGCGAAATAACGATCATGACACGCCATCCCCCGTAATGAGGATCGCGTGTGCTCCTACACAGGCTGTGCCTTGGATGCCCGAGCGGCAGCGGATGGTTCCCGCAACGTTCTCTCCGTCTTCTGCGAGCTTTCCACCCTTCCTCATCCGCCGACGGATCCAGCAATATCCGCTCTTTAAGGGGTGAAACGCGATATACCCCGCGCGCGGTTCGTTCGATATCTCGTTATAATGTGGCAACAGCTAACACTCGTTAACCCCCGCGAGGGAAACCTTGCTCTAGTTCAATCATGTAACGGGATCCCGATGCGCCCTCGAGTTTTGCTTAAACATAAAACGTCGTCGTTCCTTACCGCTCCCTGCTTCTCCCTTGCTACTTGTTAAAGGAGCCTTCGATCTCTCCCCCTCGCGAGGGGTCTCGGCAAATCTGACGCACTGATTTTCAGGGAGCCTCGTGGATAAACGGAGAATCGAAATAACATCGTTTCGTTATTAAATATCTGCTAACCCGTCGACGCGAGTATAGGTGAATTATTTTTCACTCCCCTGTCGCAAGACACTTAACGTGGACCACTTGTTAATGTAATCCCGTAAGAGTTCTCGGCTTAGCGTGTTCCCTCCGACACTGATCGCCGATGATATGCGATTTCGCGACTTCCCGCGCGGGAATCGCGACGCCACAACCGGCTAGGATGATCCAGCTTTTCGCGTGGAATTTAAAATTCCCCCTGCAACCTGTTTGTCGCCGCTGCTCGCGGCCGTTCCGCCCGTAGATAACAGAAGCATCGATAACGCGGGAGCGTGACTCGGCCGGTGTGTTTCGTGTGTCGGGGGGCGATCGTTAAAAATTTCGCCGCAGTTAACGACCTGAAATTACAAGCCACCGTTCTAGTTCTCTCTCCTATCTTTAACCGGCAAACGAGCCTAACGACCCCGATGTAATTGCTAGCGCGAACCGCCCTTTTACGCGAAACGCGGATTATTCGTTTATCCGCGGCTCCTCGCCGGGGGAATAAATCACTCCGCTGATCGGCTATAAAGTCGATAATAATTGCTTCGACTAATTTAATCGCGGGGACCCCGCGCGTAATAGGCGCAATTATCGTTAATACGCCAGCGGTAATTGTGGACGGTTAATTTGCGGGGACCGAGCGGCTCGCTTCTTTTTCCCACTGTCCGGGGACACTGCAAAGCTGCCGCATGGAGTGCTCTATGCTAACACAAGGATACCTCGATTACAGTCTATAAGCAGGCATATGCGGCTAAGACGTGTGACTTATGAACTACTTCTTACTTACTTCACCTACAGCCTGCTCGATTGCTCGGCTATAGCGCGATGGTAAGTAGGCTGGTTAATGTAAGCGTAATGCACGTACGGACAGAAGTGCGATGCTATAAACGTGAGAGTACTGAAACTGGGAATTAATATAGACGCTATATACAATTAGGCGTAGAACTTTCCTGCTCGAATTCGTCGCCCACCGCTCCAAAGTTTCGAAACTAGTTTTTAAAACTTTTTTAAAAACCGATCCCCACGTTGGAAAGTACTTAAGTACATACCTACCTACACAATGGAAGAAACGCTGCAACGTGCTTCAACCCTCCACGGCGGACCGGCACGATTGAAGCCGCCTCGCTTCGCCCTCGAGGCGTGATTAAAATTACCGAAATCAATCAGCCCCGTTGAAGCCACACCCCCGCCCGCGTTAATCGCGACAGTTTGCCACGGTATCGTTGCGCCGGCTGGCAGAATCAATTCCAACGATCGCGGAGACGCATTGCGAGCGCTGACCACTTGGCTCGCGACGCGGGTATTAAAAATCGCCGGTGCTAGATGCGGAGATTAGGCGAAGGGCGAGGGTGTCGGTGCGGCTACGTGACTTACGCGGCTGCCGGCTGTCTAATTAAAGAATGCGAAACGCCGGGCGTTCATGTCCGCGGGGCATTAATCTAGAACAAACATGGCCGAGGTACCCGAGCAAGGCTATCGCGCCTAATGTGGCTATAATACGCTAATGACTCTGGAATCGATTAGCCTCTACGCTCTTCATCCCCACCCGTCTCCCCGCCGCGTACAGTCCGCGGCGTGCTGGGCCCAACGCGCGCGAGGAACAGGCGCCGACGCGCCCACTGGCGCGGGTCAGCTGGGTCCCATTCGCGAAACAGGAAACGCGCGTCCTCTCGAGCCGAGAGGGACGCGCGCCGCCGTGAAACTAACGGTAAATCGTCGAGCTTATCGCGTGTCACCGGCGTGCGGTGGTATTTTCGGTATGGTTGCGCGTCACTAAATGATGACACGTTTTCCCCGGCGTCCAGGGGATCCGGAGAGGTGTCCCTCGATTCCGATGCCTTGGATTTTTATACAGTGAAAGGGAAGATACGCAGTCCGTGCTACGCGATGCCTCGTCGAGGGTTCATTCGGCCGAGGACTCGGGTTCGAGCTCCTTTGAATTCGAGACTTCCGGTCGGGGGCCCGACAGGCGTTTGATCTGCGCCAGATACTCGGGTCAGTGACTTCAAGTGGAAATTCAAAGAGTGCTCGCCGTGGACGTGTCCATTTTCGAAAGTTTATTTCCTACGTGCCTTGGTTATCGGCAAGTTGTTTGTTCAGGTATCGTGCATGATTCTATAGACATCAATTTGGATGCTAGAGCGTCCAACAGTGCCCGTTCAATGACAGCGCTGGTTGTGTCGAAAGAAGAGCAGGCAGTTCGCACGATGGCACCGTTTCGAGGGCTGATAAAAGGCCTGTTCGGGGTGCTCGATGCGACACAACCTTCGCATTTACACAGAATTTCCGCTGGCACACTTGTAGCAGATCCTACGCGCGACATAGGTTAACTCATGAATTATTATTTCGAGTTTCCCGGCACTTTGAACGCGCCATCGGTGCGAAAGGGCACACGCGTAATTTATGGAACAAAGGAAGGTACGGTAAAGAAACCAGTAAATGACCGAATTGTTGAATGAGAAGCCCAGTAAATGACCGCATATTTTTATTAAGAATTGTACTTATTAATGTTTGTTTAATACGCAAAACTAAAAATATGGGATATTAAAAGTGCAACTACACTCTATTTATAAACAAATAGTAATTTTTAAATTTATAATTGACATTTCTTTTCCTAATGGTCATTCACTGGTATGCGGTCAATTACTGGTTGGTTTACCCTATAAACCCGCCGACACTCGCACCGGTGTCGCGGGGGTTGCGAATATCCCGAGTGACGCTGAAGTAACCCCGTTTCACCGAGCGATCGGCGCGAGGATATTATTCGGTAACGCGGGCCCGTCAGCGAAGCTTTCGACACGTCAGCCGCGACGCCAGCAAACGAAACACGAACGACGCAGGCTTCTGTCCCCGACTTCTCCAGCTATCGGTCATCGAAGGGCCAACAATAGCCGCCAACACGCGGAAGGCATCCCTCCAAATGAAATTTACACGGAATTAAAGCCGCCGCGGTCGCGGGGGCAGGAAGTCGTCCGATCCTGCGGGCCAGATAGCGCCGTTTGCACGCGGACCGGTGGAGAAAAAAGCCGCGTTTTCTTGGCCCGATCCGCGGCGACCGTGCCTTTTGTTTCACTTAGCACCTCGGTCCGGCGAGGAATTAGCACCGCCGTAAAGCTCGCCGGCGGGCGTCCGGCCGCTGCGGTCGATTTGCATGAAAGGGACGAAAGGAAAGCGAAACAATACGGCGCGGGGAACAAGAGGAGCGAACGGTCTCCGACGGCGGTGGGGGCAGGATCGCACGAAGAGAGCGGGCACGAACGCGCGCACCAGCCAGCAATTCAACCCCCCTAGGGCCCCTAGGGTGATGGCGGATGGGCAGAGGGGGGCCTAATTGCATTGAAAATAGGCGCGTTTCTCGGCTGAAAGGACGGTTCCACGGAATCGGACGCGTTCAGTGGCAATTTCTCGACCGCTTCACGTCTTCATTCTGTCGTGGCCTTTCTTCCACGGCCAGAAGGAGCCGGGGCGATCTAACGAGGCCTCCACAGAGGGGCCTGGGTGGGGGGAGGGGGAGACTCTCGAGCGGAAGTCTCGAATTCGAAACAATGAAGGGCCGCGCGAGGCGATTTGACGCGAGCCACCGAACCCCTTTATGGCTCTATTCTCTTCTCGCCTCGCGTTCCCGCGGCGTGCACAGGCCTCTTCTCTTTTTCTGCCTTTCCCTTTCCGTTTCGAGAGGAACGTTTGCGGTGCTGCTGGCCCCGCCGCCGTTCCTCTCCGTACGTACCTATATACGCGAAGAGCGGCGAACGACGGCAAGGCAAAAAGATTCCGCTGGAGCTGCGGGCGTCTCTGACAATCAGGCCCCTGCCGAAAAATACGTGACACGCGAAAATCAATTTCAACGGTGGTTGCCCGTCTCGTACCGGTTGCCCGCGAACGCTATTATATCGGCTTCCAAAGATCCGCCGTTCTTTCCGCCTCGCTCCTCCTCTCCTTTATCTTTTTCTCTATCCGTGGAGACGCGAGCCCGGGACACCACCGTATCAAATTTCACTTTATGTTTGACTGCTGCCCCGATCGCTTCCTGCTATATAGCAGAAACTCGGAATTCGGAGGGCGCCTGCCTGACGAAGCGTGTATGTATTGGGAAATTCTATGAGAGCGCCATCTACGATTCTAAGCTCTGCAATCGGGTCAATCGCGTTACAGGACTACTTACTTAGTCTCACAGAAGTATTGAAATAGCGCAATAATGTTTTTGTCATTAAATAGTCTGTTCAATATTACAAAATCGATCATCGAACAGTCGAAATTCACAATATTGCCAATGAGGAAGATGACTGCAACTTTTTTCCACACGTGGCGCCACCAGCACGCATTCCCATTTATACAATACATAAATGAAAAACTCTCGCGGAAACAATCACACATACGCACTGGGGCCCAACCACAGGAGGTGCGCTAGTGGCGCCATCTGCGCCGAGCTTTGCGTCATCTTCTCCATTACATGTGACAGCTAACCCGATTTGAGTGCTTCAATTTTCGCCACCAGATTGCGTAGCGGAAATAAGAAAATCCCAATAGTAGCTCGCGCGGCTGCGCTGCTTGAAAAGTAATTGTTACCTCGAACTACTTAACTACAAAGAGTTTAGCGTGATACCCGATTCGTTTCAATTACAACGGGATCCAAGAGGCAACGTTCCCTACACTATCTCGTAATCCACCCCACACTCGAACAAACGCGCAATAAACGTCACCTCTGCCGGCAGCATTTGCCTAATTCCACAGAGCCATCCGTGGCGAATGGCCCCCGGGACCAAATAAATCGCTGTTCGCGGAGGCAACAAACAATCAAGACGAATACCTCAATAAAAATCGTGTAAACGCAAACACCGTGTCCGCCGCCCTCCCTCGGCGCGCTGGCTGTGTAATCCGTGTGAAATTTATTTCTATTTGTCTAAGAGGGTCGGCAACGATTCCTCTCGCCCCTGGTGCCGGGATCCCTTCGATCAGCGGTCGCGCGTCGCACGGGAGTGATTTTCCTCGACACGCGTCTCGCAGCTTTGCGGCCGGACGCCGGCGGAGGGGTGGATCGGCCGAGGAAAACCGTGGCGGTCGGGGGTTGAGAGAGAGAGAGAGAGAGAGAGGCGCTTGGAAACGAGAGGGGTAGACGGATGGAGTTGAGACGATTATTGGACCCGGGGATCTAGCGGGCAAACTGAGACGGATCGATCGCATAAATCTCCTGGGCACGGTGTAATATAAAGCCGAAGCGGGCAGGCTTCGAGCAGACGAACCTCCACCGCCGTCCACTGACATAAATACGACTTAGCGAGCGACTCTCGCGATCCTCCGCCGACTAATTGAGAATTATTCCTCACCCCCCCACCCCCTCCCTCCCCACCGCGCCGGCCGTTGGCTTCTACTCGCTAATTTCACTGAGTTATCGGAGGAAATCCTGTCGAGAGGAACGGCACCGGGATTACGCGGCCCGAATGGAATTGCGAGAACCGAACGCAACGGCGAATCACGTTCCAGCGGAATTAGAAAGCGACGAGGCTACGGCCGCCGCTCCATCGACGACGGTGCCGTCAGTATAGTTTGTTTCCTAAATTATGGTCGCGACGCGACATCCACGAAAATTCTGGCTACCGTAGCCCGCGCGGCTACTACAGCCCGCAGATGGTTTATGGAAATGAAGTGTGGATTCTTCTTGTTACTTAGTGTACAAGCGCCGAGCTGTAGGCATCGATGAATTACTGTCGCAAGAGATATTTCGTATTTAATGTCGAAGGGTTGATTTACGAGCCGAGTGATTGAGCTACCGCTCAATTTTCGTTCTCCTTAAAAAATATTTCTTGCCGCATCTCGCAGGTGCATCGGTGCACCTTTAGGCAGATACGACTCCCCAAACAGTGCGGCATGCTTCCCCCAGCAATTATCTCTAGCTTCGCTTGGAAAAGAGTCGCAACCTGTCCCGCTGCATTAATCACACCCTATATAGTATACTCCTGCATTCTGGGCGCACTCCCGCTTCCGTCACTTGCGCCTACTGTGTTTCACAGAAACAGTTACTTAGTGAAAAGGTTACAGTTCACCTCCACCTAGAATATTCCACACCCCCCCCCCCCCCCCAACGGGTAAACGTATTTAATTCCCCATAAGCCCCGAGCCCCATTCGGTTTGCGATTCCGCTCCCATTGTGTCAGGTCCGAGCGAGCCACCTTTTCCGTACCCCTTTCCGCAGTTTCACCCCTGCCCGGGGCCAAATGATATCATTAACATCGCTTTACGTCCAATTCGAGCGGCCGTGACGTTTCATTACGACGTGTACCCGCTTATTTCAGCAGGCACGGCGCTGTGTCACCCTGTAATACACAAAGTTGCACGGAACCGCGGCACCGTCATAATTTCCAGGCCAATCGAGGCCTTCTTGCGTGCGTTAATAGCCGCGTGTACTGTCGATGCTTTCGGCCACGGTCGGCCAGTGTGCAGGCAACGGTACACGGAATATGTACATTCGATCCACCGTGCCTTTAAATACATTACAGTGCACGGGTACTCTGCCGGTGATCGTAGCTATAAATCGAAGTTGGATCGAAGCTAAACACTGCATGGATTCTTCTAACGAAGTGGAACGTCCTCTTAACCCTACATCGCTAAACTGTAGTAGAAATTGCGACAGCAAATCGACGGTGTCTACCTTGCTATCTACATGTTCCCGTCATTATGCCACGTATACATGAAATGCAAGAAATCGATATGGCAGGCTCATAATATGAACATGTGTCCGTGCTGTGTCGAGTAGGAAACATTTCATTTTTTTTTTTTTTATTGTTTTCTGATCTCTTAAGGCTGGTTCAGACACGTCCAGTAGTTTAGTGGAGTAGCAAATAATTTAGTAATTTTTCGTGTGTGGACACTATAATTTAGTCGAGTAGCTTAGTGAAACAATGGTAAATTACTAAATTACTCGCTACTCGACTAAATTACTGGACGTGTCTGTTCCAGCTTTTACGGGGGTAGTCTAGTCGCTAGTGTAACTGCCCGTTTTTTAACGCCATCCTCGGGAATTTATTTCACGAAACCTATGAGTTTATAATACCGGTCATAAGAATATATAGAAGCTTCCTGGTGAATTCCCGGTTTTAGTTGTTCCATTTTGGGTGACTAGAAAAGTTCCACACCAACACCCGTCGGAAAAGAATTTTTTGAAGAAGCTTGCGCCACCGATTATATTCTATGTATACGTGCGATAAAAAAGTTCAACAAAAATCTGAGTATATTACTTCAAACATACATTAATATGCAGGAAAATCGCCAGATAATATAAGCTTATAGTTTTTGTTAAGTAAATTCCCGAAGATGGATTTCAAAACAGGTAGTTACACTGGAGTACCCCCTAAGCCCAAAGAAGTAAAATTTGTGTTCTTACCTACGCCGAATAAAAATACATTTTTTCGAAAATAGGTAGGTAGCTATTGGTGTTTTATTTTAAAGTCGTATTTTTAATAACGTTTAGTAATAACGTCGCTCCCAGGGTAGTTTACTAATCTAGGGTTAAAACAACCAGCGCTGGATTTACCCCTTAGGCTAACAAGGCTGAAACTTAGGGCCCCGTTTAGCTGAGGGCCCCACATTCAAAATTTTTTCTCCGAAAAATTTATCCAAAAATCTTGCCGAGGGTTAATGTTGTATTTAGTTTTGATATTCAATTTTTTTTTAAATTAAATTCTTATTTAGATTATATTACGAGTATTATGATAAAAAAATCAAATCAGCGTTATTTTATTTTTTATATTTAACAGAGGGCCACCCGAATATTCAGCCTAGGGCCCCTGAAAAGGTAAATCCGGTTCTGAAAACAACTCTGCTTTCTCTAAATTTTCGAAACTATCCACACAGATTACCTTCCACAACCCACCACGATCCTCTGCATCGAAAGCTCGCGCCAAGTGCCCGACGAACGTGCCCCGCAAAAGGCAAAGCTGCTCCAATTGCCAGCGCAGCGTGCTTCGAGGAAAAGCACCAGAGCCTTCGAAGCGGTTTCCCCGAATGAAGAGAAGAGGAAAAGACGAAGTCGCGCAACAGGACTCCCCCCCGTTCTCGAGGAGGAACGAGGAGGGTCGGGACGCGACGGAGTCGGGTGTCCTCGAAGAGGTCCCGGGGCAACACACTTGTTTGAAAACCGAATGGTCACTTAACGCAGCGGGGGTGCCTGGTTGTCGGGTAAAAAGTTGCGCCGGCATCCGGGGTGCTCGTGGCGGGGGTGGGGCCGAGACTGGTGTTTTGTTTGCTCGGCAAACTGTCACAACAACTCGAAACGAACGGCCCACTCTCCTTTATCTTCCCATTTTCTTCCAGCCGCACTCCGTTTAACCTCCGAGGATCCGGAAATTCGAGTGGCCCCTTAACGTGACTAATACGCGTGTCTCCGAAGCGGGGGAAAAAAAGGGAGCGCACGGGACGCGGGGCACAGCGATACGTCACGTCGCGGACGACCGGCGACCAGAGCCAGCGGCAGGATGAGGCCCATTCAAGGAGTTTCGACCGCGAGAATACGCTCGTCCAGCAGCCTGCCAACTGTGTTACGCGATCTGTGTCGATGAAACGCTAATGGGGTCGAAGGTGGCCAACTGCGCGACGGTTATGTAATTATAGAATCGCTGCTTCGACTGGTAACTACAACGGCGGGTAATTCTAGTAGGCAGCAAGTAATCTCGTGCGTAGAGACAGCTAATTGCAGAAGCGATAGTCCGTCACGGCGAGCTCCGGTGGATTCCGCTCTATTTTCGTCGGATGTTTTCTCCGCCATGATTTTCACGAAACTCGTCCGACGGAGGCTTGTATTTGCCCTCGATCCTGATTGGCGCTGGATTCAGCGAAAAAGCAAGGTAGACTCGGGACAGCGAGCGATTTACGACGCACGTGGACGCCGATCCACGAGACTACGCGGCCTTCGCGACGCGCGTAATCTATGCTCGCGGTAATATCTAAGGCTGGCAATAAGCAGACTAGTGGAGCAGTAAAATTCAGCAGTTAGATAAAAAGATACTTGGCCGGGGTGTTATGGGTGCACCTCGAACGAGAGAGCGCGTTTCAACCTCTCTTCCCTGGCCCCCGCGGCGTTTAACGTTCCAACGATGACGAGCTATCCAGGGAAAATGCGATGCAAACGTATTGTAATTTCAGGCGGGCAGGAAAACGCGAGACGATCGGATGGAACGAGCGGAGCACGAGGAGGCAGGGATAAGAAGCGATAAAAGCCACGAGAGCGGGAAGATCGGCGAGCGAACCGATCGGGGGATACAATTCACAGATCGATTCCTCGTTTACGAGTTAAACCAGGCGAATCGGCGTCGGTTTAACTCGGCTTATTAAAAACGAAAGCGGACGCGGATGCTTGGGGATACCGTCAAAGACCCAGTTCCTGATCACTTAAGATGCAAAGGGAGCAGTTTCTGATGAACCTAAAACATTTTGCTATGAGCTATCAAATGTTTGCGTATAAATTTAAAAATACTTTATAATTATTTAATCATTTTTGTGAATAAATTTGTATCGTGATAAACTTATTATTTGGTATTTATATACTAAACTGATCAGGAATTGGGTTCTGATCAGGAACTGGGTCCTTGACGGTACCAGGGATCATCGATCCGAGAAATCTTCGATACTAAACTATTTATTATCCATCTAGCTATAAAAGAATCCTCGATAACTCAGCTTTTATAACGAACAATCTTCCACCCGCAATTTTTAATCCCACGCGTCTTTAACCATCGCTACCTAATTCTTCCATTCCCCGTCATCACCGATCCGTATCTAGGTACCGTCAAGGACCTAGTTCCTGATGAGAACCCAATTCCTAATCAGTTTAGTATATAAATACCAAATAATAAGTTTATCACGATACAAATTTATTCCAAAAAATTATTAAATAATTATGAAGTAGGTATTTGTAAATTTGTACGCAAACATTTGATAGCTCATAGTAAAATGTTTTAGGTAGATCAGAAACTGCTCCCTTTGCATCTTAAGTGATCAGGAACTGGGTCCTTGATGGTACTCCGTGTGATCTCTACCCAATCGTCGCTCACTCTCACGTACCAGGCCCCGGGAATCCGATCATTTCCATTATCCTGGGATAGTCGAGTCCGCTGGGGGTTCGTCGTGTGCGTTCCTGCAAGGTTTTTGCGTGGTGATTCGCGGCGATTCGTTCCCCGGTCCGGAGCCACCCGGGATACGCGTAAAGTGTGTTGTTCACACGAGCGGACGGGGCCCGGGCCCCGGCAGTCGGCTACCTCCTTCGACCCGAGCGTTGCGGTCACGGGGGCCCGGAATTACGAATGATATCGAATCGAATCGCTCGCGATATTATTCGATACGTGTTCCATTACCCGGCGAGCAGTCAGGGTAACCCTGGGATTCAAATTAGATTACAGACGGGCTAGGTATCCCCGATCATACGCGTACCTCCGTGGGTCCCGGGCACCGCGCGCCTGTGTGCTCTACGTGCAGACGCGCTCCGACCCATCGATCTACACTGTAGATCTACAGGGTGATCCGCCACTGGTGGCGCGAGTGTCGAAGCAGAGGGAAGCATTCTCCGCGGAGGAACAATAGCGTCGGCTGAATGATCATGTACTCTTACTACTTGCGCAGTGACATGCGTTATATAATTCTGAGTACATACAATGGTGCACGAGTACCTGACGGAGTTCCTCGGTAGTTTTTGTTAAGGTGGAAGGATTTTCAACAGCTCCGATATGTGTTTTATTTCACTCGCAGGCAATCACCCTTTACGCGATTGTGACCACCAGTAGCGAGCTGCCTTGTATTTGTACACACGTGTATTTATATATATAGACGCCGCGGGCCTGTGTCCGTGGGTGTCCATGAGCGGCACATTTACAGAAATAACAGAAGAACCTAAGGAACAGACAGACGGACTCTCGGGCGAGGAGGCCCGAGGCCCCCTACAACACGGTAGCCTCACGTATCCGCAATTTACTTCTGATTATTATGCTCTCTATACTTACGCGGCATTCTTATCTCTTCTTCTTCTCCCTCGTCCTCTTCGTCTTCGGTCTACCCTCGACATCGATGCGCTTCCCTTGCCGTCTCTCTCTCTCTCTGTCTCTCCCGGGTCGCCCCGTTTCCCTTCGCTCGGCACACCGAACGCTGCCCCTGTACGAGAATCGAGGCAGGTATCGATTTACGGCGGTACCCAATCGTTAGATTCTTGACGATATGTGCCCTCGTCGCAGGCCACCTCAACTGCCTACCTCGGAGAGGAGCTTCGGGCCTTTAGGTAGCACTTGCTCTGCGCCTGGAATCGCTCGACCGTTTGCTCGCCAACAATGGGATCTGTCGTCATCGTCAATGCATCTTTGATCGCCGCGCCAAGTAACCATTCGGAATATCGGATTTCCTCACTACAATTTTTACTACTTAGAAGCCACTCTCTCCTACCTATTTTACTGAAGCTAAGTAGTTTTCATTCCGTCACTGATTTCAGCAGACGAGGTGATTCGCATTTTTTGGAGTAGGTGGGATGCTAGAGTTGTTCAATTGCTCGAAGGTACGATTGTCGCAGGCAACGCAAAAGATGCGTACATGTACCTGAGACTGTGAAGCGTTAAGGGGTTATGCCTGCCTGCAAGGTCTGAAAACGCAAGTATTTTCAGGATTTTTTGGGGGAAAAACTTGAAGACTTTTTTAAACAAACCTTTATGTGTTCGAAAGTGTACATCTTATACTACTTGTAGTAATTATTCCAATGGAAAATATAAATAAATCAAAGAAATATCAGTCATCTCCCGGCAGCGATTGTTTTTCAGTAGTTTGCGGTGATCAAACGAAATGAAAAATTCGAAGGAATTTAGTTAGTATATTAAATTATCTTGTCCTCAATCGTTCATTATCCCGAAAAATTAATTTTCCCAAAATGACGGCTGTTCAAATTAAAATATCGATTTTCGCCGCAAAAATCGCTCATTTTTCATCTGTAAAATAAAAACTACGCAACGGAAATGAAAAAGCTACGATTAAGGACAAGATTTTTATATACAGAACAAGCCCACAAAAGCTGAATTCATTCGATGCAGCGGTTCTCGAGATATTTTGCTCACCGATTCTGAAAATGTAGTTTCGAGAAAAACGCGTTTAAAGTTTTAAGTTAGGTTTACTTCCTCCAGGACATGCCTATACTAAAACTCACACAGCTCCGCTAATTTTGGTCGGATCAAATTGAAACCTTCGCACAACACTTTTGAGACGTTGTACTTTAAGAAAATGTCAAAACCCCAAAATCCATGTTTCCGAATTTTGCAGGTAGGCAGAACCCTTTAAAAAGCTACAGCAGAACGATCGCGTCTTAATCAAAGGGCGGTACGGTTGCCGCATCGATACCCGAAAACTGGTTCAACGAACTTCGCCTCGGTATATAGACGTATCCCAGGATCCAAGGAGATTTCACTAATTTCGGCCAGTTTTCAATACGCGTGCGGCCAATCACGGGACCCTATAATGCTCGTTTAAGCCGCTGCCTCTTTGCCTAATGTTAGCCCTTTTAAAGAACGTATCATAAATTGCGTAAAGCGAAGGCGCACCGGGTTTTATGCCAGGCAGCCCGGGGCAACGTGTTCCCCTTCTGGTCTCCCGCCTTTCTCTTCGCTCTTCTGTGCACGGGGGAGGGAGCAGCCCTTAAGAACCGGTAAAAAGTAGAATTTCGGACAGGTTACGAGGCTCGATTTCTATCAGGCTGATATCTATATCCAGTGGGAGCTGAATCTTTAACAACGCCATAAGTATCTGCGCCTAATAGACCATAAATCTCCAAGCTTCAGAAGCCAAAGTCTAATACCTCAACGTTTCCATCTGGAAATACCTAGATTCTCAAGATATCTCCGAGATTGGCTGGTGACCTCCGACCGAGGAATCATTGCGATTCGACTCGCTATCGAACGATGAACGTTAGACGATAGAGTAGGTGCCTCGGACGTGGTACCAACTCGTGGAACTCGAAGAAGAACGGTGATTTCCCCCCGGGGCTGTGTCCCGTTTGCGTTCGATCACCCAGCCGGGGTGAATCGACGCGGTGCGCCGAAGTCGGCGCGAAGAAAAAGCGCCGAGGACGTCCCTTTGTCGAGCACGTTTCGCATATTGCCGGTCGGCCGTCGGAAGTCCCCGCTCGCGTTTTCTGTATCACGCTATATGCAAATGAGACATATGCTCGTCGCCGCGGCACATAATAAATTACTCGTGTAGAGATGGTCGGTGTATAGGTGGGCCTAAAATTACGTACGGGCCCCTCTCAGGGACACGCGTGCACGGGCGTGTAGCCGCGTGGTCCGTCGGCCATCCGCGTCTTACGCGGGATAATACAACGGTCCCCCACCGTCCCAGTGGCGACGCCGAACTTGCCATTTCGTCTGGGGAGGCAGCGTTTTTAAAAAGGCGACTCATCGCCCCGCGTGCCACCGTTTCTCAAAAATTTCTCTCCCCGTCCCCCTTCCATTCTCTCTACTCGCCCCGCCGCGGTAATTGGACGGGAACGGAAGTGCGGTATGAGAATGATGAACGACGTCCCCGATGGCCACCGATCTCTCCCGGTGCCCACCTCGCTAAGGTCGCCACGGCTTTTTCCTTGTTATTATCGTGCCAGCAGCGCGACAAAGAATATTGAAACCCCGCGCGCCCAAGGATAAGCACGCATCCCCCTCGGCGCGCCTCGCTCTTATTACGCGTTTTCAAGACTTACGGACGAGAAATCGATCCGTACGGTGGCCGCACGGACGGGTGAATGATGAACGACCCGGGGCTCGATGATCCACCGGTACACCTAAGGTCGCGACTCGTTTTCCTTTGTCATTAACGCGCCGCGCCGGTATCGTGACGAACGCTATTGAAATCCTCCGTTCAAGGATACACGGCTTTTAATCGAATATTACCTTCGCTACGCGCTTCCATGTAGGGTAAACTCGGGTAAATCCGTGATGGTTTTAGAATTTGTCTGGTAACTGCTAATATTTACATATTCTGAAAGTGAGGCTAGGATATAATTATAGGTCAGGCATCAGAGAAACAAGAAATAGGTTAACGGAAATTTACTGAGTATATTTAATTGAAAATATACAAAATTAAGTTGTCATAATATACTCTGGTTACTCCGTGACTTGTTTATATTATTTTACATTATTTTAAATGATTTTACATTATTTTATATTATTGTTATTTTGTGCATAATCAATCGTTTCATGATCGTTAGATGTCGGAGACGTAAGGACCCATCGTTTCTGGTATTGACCATCAGAATTTCTCAAACAGCGCAATCAGAAACACAGTATCAGGCGCACGAAAAATAAGAATCTAGTCAATTTCATAAGCAAAAATAACACTGATACCTTATTGTATGATAATTTCAAGAGTAAGACTTGTTAAAGTGTCATTTTACCATCACTTACCTGCAGTTTGAACTTTCCATTTATCATCTAAAGCACATATAATACATAAACAAGCGATCGTCCAGAACTAGCACGAAAAATTTCACGAATAATGCTCTGCTGGAACAAAATGCTCTGTCACTCTATCACACTAACTTCAATTGACTAATTATTTTACCACAACATAAACTAGAAGATCAACGCTGTCTGTTAGTGTTTGTTCCATCTAAATTGAGACAGACAATTTCGAGTTACAGATAAATGAAAAAGTATCACGGATTTACCCGAGTTTACCCTATACGCCGGCCACGTCGCGTCGCCTGTTTAACCGTTCTGAAGTTATCGGGACGATCCACTAGCACGGCACAGGCCACCAAGTGGGCAATAACGTCTCCGAAGTGCCTCGAAATCCTCTTTACGCCAGCCCTCGGGAAGCTTAGTGTTTACGTGGACGGACAGACAAGGGGAGGGAAAAAAGGAATCGTTTTTCTCGGGCAAACACACGGCCCGCCAGACACGGGGGTTGTAAAACAATTTGCCGAGCCCGTGGTAAACAATGGGCGATCACGAGGACGGTCGGGCCTTCCTAGACGCGGCCTTCCTTCCCTCGTACCCTGCCAGGCAATTCCCCGATTCATAAACCCTTAATTTTACGATGATTATTGCGGAGGCCCCAGTGTCTCTCTCTCTCGCTCTCCTTCTTGCCGCCGATCTTAATACCGCCGGGCGATGGCAGAATTCAATTCTGCGGCCTTAACCGCCCGGACCCTGACGTCGAATTACGGAAAACTGGGTTTTACGAGCCCTTTCCTCGACGCGAAGGGGGCCCGAGCGGGAAAAGGGGCCCCGCTGCTGCGCGCGTGTTTGCGCGACCCGCGTGGGCCACGTTTGCGTTCCCTTTCGGGTTTTTACTGCTCAGGTAATTGGATTAAAGAAACAGGCGAAGGATCGCCGACGCGGCCCACCGTCTGCTCCGTGTTTGCGCCACGATTTTCGGGGGGAGATGTCCGTCGGTAAATCCAATTTTTTTTAGAGTTATACCCGCCCCGAACGTTCCTTCCGCGGGAGCCGTCCGGTTTTACTGCGTCCTCCGGTTCGTTTGCTCGCGCTGAATTGTAATTCCATTACGGGCCCGAAGGTCGGCGACAATTAAGCGTTGCTTAGAAACTTTACGGCCGGCTATTCCGAGGAAGCGAGTGTTGACAAAATCGGTCACTGTTTGCTCGGTGCCTGCTCAAAGAATGAATCGCTATTGTTCGTGTTTTTGTCTTCGACGGCTCTATCGTAGAGATACATGAGGCAGTAAACGCTCCTGTTAGCGTCCCCTTTGTTCAGTGGTTCCTTTCACTTCGCCACTAAACCGTGACAGGCGAATAAGTGTATCGAGGAATTTATCGTGATTTACAAAAAAGCTTGTAAAGCCTCTTAGAAGAAGAATCCTCTTTACGTTAATTGAACCTAAGTAGTTACCCTACAAACGCGCGAAACAAAATTAAGGAATCCCATCGCACGAGACAACTGCTCCGACCAATCCAATTCCACAGTCTCTTCCACCCTCGAGTCACACTCAACAGAACCCAGCACCCGAAAAGGTGTTCGCCGAGAATCACACGAACCCAACGATACTCAAAACCACCCCCGGTTAACGATCCGCGATCCGCGATACAGGAATCGTCCCACCGCGTTTCCATTGACGGGAGACCCGGCAGACATCGTCCGATAATCTCGTCAATAGCACGCAGCTTGTACGTGTGCATCGCCGTTGATGTATTCCATTAAGCTGGTGGTGTAATCGCGCGCCTCCGTCCCTCGTGCACCATCAATCGTCCCCGCAATCTCGCCGCAACCGTTTCGAGATTAACACTTCCGTGTCTAGGATCGACGCGCACAGACGAACGGGCGAGGAACATCGGCGCTGCGAGAGTTGACTGACAACGTCTGAAACCGACCGCGAGCCAGACGGGGAAAAAATGTCATCGCCGTTCAATTACCGGTGAGCACCTCGTAACAACCGCCACGAACCGCTTATACTAATATTAGTAGCGTTCGTAGAAGCGTGCTTCTGGAAAGTACGCGCCCCGAACGTGCTCGTACAAGCGTTTTTCTACCAGTAATCGCTTTGCAAAGGGGGGTACGGAACGGGGTGAATTGTGTTTGATGGTCCTTGCAGTGGTCTCTCGCTCGGCTACGAGTTTTTCTAGCCTGCGAGCGGACCACTGTCGGACAGCTTACGTTTAGATGGTGGAAACTGTTGGAACATTGATTCCAGAGGGAGGAAGTGGAGCGAGTGTTGTTCGATGGTCGTTCTAGAACTTGTCGAGGGTTTTTTTCAGTTACCCTTGAACATCGCGGGTCCTGTCTATCTTCTACTACGTGGTTCGTGCTCGGCGATCGACAGCTGTTGGGACCCACTTTCGGAAGGGAAGAAACGGGGTGAACGTACCTGGACGGTCCGTCTGGAGTTAATTTTTCACTTTCGAAACGAGGAAAGTGCGAATGAGCGACGGTCGCGTGCGCTGCTTTCCACCGAGTGTCAGATGGGCGACGAACAGATGAAGATTTCACGTACGTGTGACCGTAATCAACGTTACGACAGACTGCAAATGACATTGCATCGGCCTGCAGGGCTTCGGGAGCACAGTGCTCTTTACGTTTTCTGGCAACGGAAGGCCCTCCAAGATCGATTGTTTATGTTTTTTTTTAAAGACACGGTAGTTGCCGGGACGAGGAGGAGTGCCTAGATCGAGAACACCAAGGTGGCGGATTCAATAAGGACACGCGAAACAATGAGATCGAATTACACCGCGTTGCCAAAAGGATCTCGGTTGGGTAGCGCACCGTTGACGCCCACAAAGAACATCAATCAAAATTAAGGCTCGCATTCATCGGCAACGCTTCGAACCGGCTACAAAAGAGAGCTTCCCCATTGATAAAAAAAACCCTCCAGTTCATTCTGCCTGTTTCATTTGCACGGGCTAATGAATTTACGCCTATCTATTACGCGCCGACCTATGAGACATTTCTGATACTACGATGTTGAATTAGAAGCTCAAGTAGGGTAGGCTTAATTAGTTTCTGTTTCCATTAGACACTTCTCACAAGAATCTTTGTTGGTAGCGTGACGGGACTGAGTATTTTAAAAACACCACTCGAGTACTCACCCTGACTGTGCTCGCCAGCGTCGAACGTTTTGCTGGTCATTTGGAACAAGGCGTCCAGGGGGCTACCCTGGCCCGTGGTCCTCTTCCCGTGGTGTCCGCTCTGAGCGCCGTGTTGCTGCGAGGTTTTCCTCTTGAATTGTTGTTGCTGCTGTTGCTGTTGCAGAGCCGGGTGATGCAGGCCGTGGTGCATGCCGTGGTGCAAGCTGTGGTGATGCGCCAGTGGGTCGGGGCTGCCGGAGTCGGAGACAGAGCTTCTCCCGGACGAGGAGGAGCTGCTTAGGGGTGGCTCGCTGATGGAGCCGGACATAGACGCCAAGGACATGCCCATCAGAGACAGATCCCTGGGGGCTGTGGAATGGTTGTGATGGTGATGCAAGTGATGGTGCCCCTGCTGATGCTGTTGCTGATGATGATGGAGATGGTGACGGTGGTGGTGACTCAAGTTCGACTCCACCGTGTCCCAGGGACGTACGATCTTCGCCTTGGGTCTGTGCGACAGGATGTCCAGGATGCTGAACGATTTCACACCCCTCTCGTTCGCGTCCCTGTCTCTCTCGTCCTCGTCGTCCGACTGCTGCATCTGCACCATCTTCAGCCGTTTCAGGGGCTTGAAGTAATCGTCCGTGGGGCCAGCAGCCGAGGCACCGTTGCTGCTGGTCCTGCTGTTCACCTCCTCGTCGTCCTCCTCGTCCTCCTCGTCCTCCCTCAACGTCGTCACGGAATCACCGCCGCTGCTCTCGTGGGTACGCAGGCTCCTGCCGTTGGACATCCTGTAGTCGCCGCTCCTCGAGTAGCTGTCCTCGTCGTCGATCATCGAGTCCCTGGCGTAGCTCCTCCGCGGACTCAGCCTCTCCGCGTACTCCTCCCTCGATTGGGAGAGCCTCTCGTCCTCCTCGCCACTTGGGCCGACCACTACCAGAGGCAGAGGACTCGGGCAGCCGACGGAGATCTCGTCCTCGTCGTCCTGAACTTCACCTCTACCAGGGGAGCCCCTGCAAGGTGTCCGTCGGTGAGCTGGCGAGCTCAGGCAGCCCGGCGTCGTGGCACTGGAAGACACCGTCGTCGACGGCGACATCGTGTACGATTCTGTCATTTCCGTGGTGCACATTCCTGAGGGGCGACCGTCGGGCCACGATTTCGTCGAGTCCACCCGGGGTAAACGCCGAAAGCGACGGCGATGCTCGGATACAACGCACGCAAGTAGTCCACGGACTCTTTCAATCTCTCTCATGCATCACCGTACGTTGCTTCAACCCTTGATTCATCTTTTCCCTCGAGCAACCTTCACTTAACTCACCGGAAGTCATCGAATTTCCCGCGAAACCCGGAGCGGAGGAGGCTAATCCCCTCGTGCCGAGCTAGTCATAACCGTTTCACACGCGGCTTCGACACTGCCCTCACGTCTCTTCGATAGCAGCTCTTCGTTTCAACGGCGCACTGTCATCGCACTTCCCGCTGACCGTCCTCAGTCATCGTCTCACCAGTTCTCGTTACATCACGCACACCCCTCGAGCCTCCCAAGCTTCCTCCCACCGTCTCGTGCTTATCATCGTCGAAACGATCCCTTCCGAAACTCACCGTTACCTCGCCGAAGCCACACAAAACGAAGCAGCGCAAAGCTACGCCGAACAGTTCCCAGAAACTCCGATCGAACACCAAGCACCGTTCGCACTGTCAACTAGCCGGGTATTCACCGCTATAGAAACAAACAGCTCTCGTCGAATCACCTCGAAAGTCAAGCGGGCGTGCACGTTTCGTTCACTCGCGCTGAGGATCCCGACACAGCCGGGTCCGCGGTCCCAGTTCACAAGTCACAAGCCCCAGTCCCTCCGTGGATGGTGGTGGTCCCGAGGCCAGCTGGGATAGACGCGAGCATGCGAGACGGGGCGATCGGCGCGCGAACGGAACGTCGATACGTCGATGGCGAACGAGCTTGTTCGGGGACTTGGCGGACTCGCTATCAGGCCAGTCCAAGCCGGTGACTCGAAATGGTACGGGGACGGGGATCTCGGTGGGTTCCTGGCAGGGGCTGGCGCTTCTCTCTTGACCGCCTCGCCGCTACCCACGTAGGAGGGGGCAGCGATCGTTTCGTTTCCCCTTCTGTGTGCCGCCCGCCGAGGCTTCGCACCACCTCTGCGAGGATGGGACGGACCTAACCGCGGCCGGGTTAGGTCCCTAGGGGCGGCCTCTGCGTTAGGCCTGCCTATTCCAGCCCTCCTCAGCAACACCTAACCCTGGCCCCCACGGCACGGGCAAAATGACGCTGCCCCGATGGAATTTTTACGAGACGTACTTAACGTCCTGCTGGCGTTGCTCGACCGGCCTCAACGTACAGGCCCTCTCGTCCTCTCTCCCCCCCCCCCCTTCTCCCCCCACCCCTCTCGCCCTCTCTTTCTCTCCCTTAAGTCACTCCGCCGCGGCTCCGCTATCCCCGTCGCTGCGATCCAGCGTTCGCGGAGCCAGCTCCGAACGTGGGACTGACCCTCCACGACGAAAAGGCTCGCCTAACGAGGCCCACCGTGATTCCATCCCACCCGGACTGTCGATCTCTAGGTTCCGCTTCACGGGACTTATCGAGCCTGAGCAACAACTGCTCAGCTTCCTGTACCCTGCCCTTCATCCCTGCGGAGATTCGACATTGTTTTGCTTGGGTATTTTCGAAGACGGGGTACCGGGACTCGACTGGGTGAACCGAGTAGACCGTGTGCTGATGCACTTCTAGCGTTTTGGAGCAAACTTTCATCTGTGCGATACTTTGAGATTTATTAAAAGCTTGAATGATCTTCCCAATTAGGTAAATTCCTAATATAATTTTGAATTGATATAATTCTATTATTTATGTCTCTATTTATGTTTATATTCGCCCGTGTTCCAATGTTTTTCCAATGAAACTCACACACAACCGAGTACAGTGGTTGCAAATGTATCTAAAAAAAGGTGTAGAGCCGCAGGAAGGTCGTCGGAATGAACCCGGCGATCATTTTCTAGAAGATTGTTTCGCGTCGAACACGAATATCGCTGTTTCCTCGGTTCCACCTCCTGGAATTCTTTTTGGTCCGCAGTCCGAGCGGTCGGCTCGCGACAAGCGGAAGTGGCCCGCAGCGCTGCCGGCGAACATGTTTCCGGAATCCCCCGTGGAAACGTCGCCGTGTAGGAAGGCCGGGTAGAAACGACGGTCGAATGACGTCGTTTCGAGCGTCGCTCGTCCAGAACGTATCTAGAAAGGTATCGAACGACTATTACACACAGAGACTATCATCCAGCGACCCCGTCCAGTGCCCCGTGAATCGATTCAGCCATGTAATTGTAGCAATCTGGTCGACAACTAGCAGCCGATGTCCCGACACGACACGAAAGATCACAATCCATCCAGGCCCAGTCGCTTCTTGCACGGCGAAGATCGAATTTCCACTCCTCCCCGATTTTATTTCTTCACAGTCGACTAGCACTGACGGACCCCAGCGCGATTTTTTTTGCGTCGCCGGGGCAATCTCAGCGACGTTTCTGTCCCAGGAGAGCGTTGCGTGACTTTAAAAGTTAAACGACACGGCGGAACGACCGATCGAACGGGACAAAGACTTCATAATCGCTTTCTCGTGTGTGGGGATGGCTACTGAGAGGGAGCCGTGGCTCACGGGGACTCGAGAATCATCGTCAACCGCGAGCAGCTTGTTTCTTTCACCTGAACATCCAGAGATTAGACTATTCCGAAGGCTGCTCCGAATTCGACCACAGTCTCCAATTTACTCGGGAATCATTATTAATGTTACCGTGAGCCTTTATCGAGGAAACGAACACCCCGGAGCCACCCCTGGAACACAACCACTCACCGTTCCTCAGGATTAAGTCCTATCCCCCGAAGCTTACGAGCAGCGGGAATAAAGGAAGAGGGATGCGACGCCGCGGTGTTACGTTCAGGGAAATTGAGAGAAATGCCCGAGTGCCCGGTGACTTCGATTTAGTGAACGAAGATGGTTGAAGGAAGGGGAGGAAGATCGTACAGTTGGAGCAGCGAAGCGGCCCGAGGAGAGTGGGCCCCGTCCCTTTTTCTCCGTCTCTCGGCCTTCCCGTCGGCTTTTCTATCCCGATACAAAGAGGCGCGAGCCGAGCCTAATTATTATGATAGCTCGCCACTGGATTCTGTCGGTTCCTTTGATCTACCGCCGTTTAGCATGATCCCCCGATATTTAGGTAGGGCCCATTGTCCTGGCCGTGGAAGGGGGGATACCTCGCGCACAGGATCGTTACGGCAGGTTGACGGGGAATAGCCGGGCCCCGCCGCGCCACCGGGACACGATAAACTATTCATCAATGAGCGTTTTTTTCGTGAAATTTACACTCTCCTCTTCCTTGCCCCTCTGCCACTACCAATCCGCTCGCGGGGACCACACGCGAGCCAATCGAACGTCCACTTTGAATCGATCTTGTAATACTTTTTGGACACCGTGTTACGCAGCCTGCCTCCGTGAGGAAACAGACGATGCTCGATCGGCGGTTATTTTGTAAATCTGACGGGAGGAGGCCGTGGTTCGAGCGGGGTTTAGCGGCCGGACGCTAATGAAGGGACATTTTGTGCGTTAACAGCAAGCGCCTGAGTTGCAATCTGCCCGGGTACCCGCCGTTTATGCACGATGGATTCGTTAGTGGAATAAATGAGCATGCGGGACAGGACCTTTCACAATACGGCCAAGTGTTTCGCGTCTCGACGAGCACGGAGAACGGCCCCGCGGCTTTCCCTTCGCTTGGCTTTCGTGGCATTTGTCGGAATGTTAGGAGGTCGATATGGGCATCGCCGGCGTCTCGGCGTCATTTCCAATGGGATTAACCTTTTATGGTGGGTTAACGGGTTGTTTCTCGCATCGCGGAGCGCGATATCGCCAGACAACGTTTCCTCGTCTCTATGGTATCCGCGATTTTAATGCGGGCCTCGTTAACACCTCGTCTGACTTTAATAAGTATAAGTTGGAGAGCGCGAAACGAGGCGGATACGGAGCAGCCGATAAAATTACCGCCGCCACGGCCAATGATGAATCTAAAGGAATCACGTGAAGCGTGTATCACTGGCTGCGTCCTACCTAGGGCTGATGGACCGCCTCACACGAAGACGCGCCCGGCAGTGGTACAGGTAAAACGACGCGACGAGCACTAATAACCATCCCCAGGACGCCGTGATTCTTATCGAGACGTTCCATCGAATCCGAGGCTCTCTTTCAGCTGATATAATGGACACCTATACTTAACAGTAATTGCCGCGCGCGTCTCGTCGTGTAATAACGATCCGGTGAGCCACTCGGAGAGCAACACTCGTTTACGTCTCTCCGCCAAGGTTGCCTCTATTCAACCCCAACAAATTCGACGGAGCGAGGAGCACTAACGGAAAAAGCAGCTGCGGAATATTCTACTTAGGTTTTTTATTTTTTAATTATTATTATCTTCTATTTTTTTCTGATTTATTTGATTTCGTGTAGGGGAGAGTCGTGCAGTACCGACCGCTCTAAGTTTTTTGTTATATCTTGGGATAGAGTCGATGAAAATCAGAAATTCAAAAACGTGTTTGTAGTATATGTAGATAGAACTTACTAAAAGGAGGGAAATTATTTTTGTGAAATTTAATAATAAGAATTTATAATTCGCAAAAGTAAAAATGTTGTAATTTCTGTATAGGAAACGAAAAATTGTCGTCCAGTACCGACCAACTTTTAAATTAGTAGATTTTAGGTCTAAATGATTAACGATGTTGATAAAAAGACATTTAATTAGTACGGTACAAGATTTTTTCAAATTTTATTTGTGCAAACTCCTGATCTGTGCATTCGACGTGTACCCAACCGTTATATTCGATACACTGCATCCAATCTTTGTCAAATGATCCTTGCAAACAGAGATGGGCAAAATTGTTATTTAAATAAAATGTCTAATAACGAATAAAAAAATTAACTTTATTCGTTTAATAAGAAAATTAACTTTGTTCGTCGAATAAATTATCATCGAATAAAAGAATTAACTTTATTCCTCGAATAATCTAAAATTAAAGAAACTTTTATTTGATTCTTATCTACATAATTTTTTATTTAGTTAATGCCCTATTCTGCTTGCAAATAACACACTGGATAACTTCTTCATTCATTAAATCCTATCTTCTTGTTTGTTAGGTTATCATACCTATCCTTATTTACTTTATTTTTCTGCGGGAAAAGGTAGAAGGAAGGCTAAATCAACATCTTATAAATTAATCTGAGTTGTTAACAGATTGAACTTACTGATAAGAAAAATTTGGTCTCTAGTGATTGACAGAATCTGTTCGTCTGTACTGCACGACAGTTTGATGGTCGGTTCTGTACGACAAACACGGAGAAACATTTTAGATCATGGAAAAATCATACAAAACTAGGACGTTTTATTAAAATTAATAGACCAGAGATAGTATAATACATAATAGGACAAAATCATTTACTTACACGAGAAACAAAAAATGAGCTTTAAAAAATAACTTTTAACCTACTCAATATCAACGTATACGTTTAATGCCTCAGAACAGCCACAGCAATGGAGTAAATAATATGGCCCCGAAATGTGTTATAGAGAATTGTGATTTTCATTGGTTAATTCTACTAAAGTGCTACTTAATATCTGCTCGAAGAACCGAAAACTAGCTTTGATCGGTACTGTACGACTCTCCCCTACTTGGCGTAATTTTTGTTACTTTTTTGAATTTTTTTATGGACAGGTACCTCCAAACACCCACTGTTTGCTTAGTAATGGTATGCCAGATACATGAAAGAGGAGAAACCTCTGAGGTGAGGATGATTAAGTTGCCGCGAAGGTGCAAGTTTTTAATTAAAAGTGTACAGAGATCGTTACGAATGGGCTAACAGGATCTTGATCGAAAACATTGAGCGACGACGCCCGCTAATAATGTGTATACGACGTCTTCGCCGCGGTATCGACCTATTCCATCACGTTCTGCGTCCTCCGCGTTAGCCGCGATACGTGTACTTAGCCATAATTGACGAAGAAGCCGTGGACGAGTCACGCGAGCCCCGCTCCGATAGCAGCTCGGAGAGCTCGCGAGGCCGTGGCGCATGTGCGCCGCGCCGCCACTCGTCCCTCTCGTTCCTCTCGTTCCACTCGTTCCGACGCTCCCAGCGTAAGGGTAGGGGGAGCCTATCCATTTTCCCCTTCTACGCGCCCTCGCGGCCCGTACTCGGCCAGCGCGGGAACTCGAGCTCGAATTAACCCCACTCGCGCCACAACGTAGCAGCCCTCAACACGCCCTCGCCGGTTCCTTCGTCTCTCTCCTTTTCAAGGTTATCGCGCCCGTTCCTGGTACCACCACCCTCGTCGCGGTCGTTCCACGGCGTGCTGCTTCCGTTCAGTCCACGCCTCTACTCGGTCCTGATTGGCGAACGGTCTCCGACGCGGCGCAACCCGAGGCCGATCCCCCCGGGGACCGATTTATATCTCGCCACCCTTGCCTCTCCCCCCTCCCGCGCAACCCGCCGCGTTCGCCGAAATTTTTATGTCCACCCCGGGGGTTGCGCGCCACCGACGTCTCCGCCACCTACCCCCGCTCACCCCCTTTCCTCGCGACGTCACGTATTTTTCTCGTCTACCCGGCGCGCACGGCGAGAATTACGCGCCCCCGCGCTGATTTAACGAGCTTTCCACGGAGACTGCCGGGCGAGAATCTGTCCCCGAGGGGACGCTGGGAAGCTTCAACGACGATGGATCGGCGGATGCCGTGGGGTAAATATTGTGTAATAGCTGCAGCGAGATGTTTAGGCAACGTCTACGCCTCGATGTTAACCGTTTCGCTGGGGGTGAGTTCGCGGGGTAGGAATGCGAGAGGGTGCTTGCAGGAGTCGATGACATTCCGGGGTGCTCATTAGTATTCAAGTATCTCTGAAATATCCCAGCCGGCGTGAATGCAGAGCTGCGACTTCCAAGTAAGTAGACGCGCCCGGTCAGTCGTCAGACGCTGCGCGTCGCGTCAGCAACGGACCGTACTCCTGGCGACGTGGCTACCGATCAACTACGATAGACACTCGGCTTCCGTTTCGGGCCGTCAGCATCGCGGACAGGCAAGAAGCGGCCACGTGGAACTGGCGGAAGAGTCGCTTTTGTGGTAAATACCTGCAGATGACCGGGGCTCCTTCGGCCACTGAACAATGCTGCTCGATGGCCGCGACGAATCGGACAAACGACCGGCCATTGTTAACCCCTGCGAAGGTGTCGGGGCTCCGGAGCATCTCTTATTAGGCACGCGACCCTCGTCGAACGAAGATGGCCGCGGCTCCGCTGCGAGTCGGATGGGAGACAATGAGCCGACAGCTTTTCTAGAAGCGACCCGCCGCGAAAGGGTTCGTTCGGGGCGAAATTGGAGAACACTCGACGCCGAATGGGGACAAAAACTGGGCCTCCTATGTTCGCCGATGCTAACAGAAGCCCCAAACATCGTGATATACTGGGATCGATTTCAGGCAGGATCGCTTCTAAATAAGAGCGACGAAGACGATGCTAAGCAGGGATGGACAAAAAAAAATTTGAAATAAAAATTTGTGTACGAAATTTTTATTTCAAATCATTTTTTGCCCATCTCTGATGCTAGGAGGGTGGAAGAGGGATGAGGATGCATAGAAGTGTGAGGAGAATTTGCTCAATCGAATCTCTTTCTCTTCCTTTTAACCTTTTCAAGCTTGCGTACAATTGTTCTGAAGTCCGTCGACTCCTCGGAGGCCGTCCATCAACCAGCGATACTTTCTAGATAATCCGACCCCGTCGAGAACGCCGTGACTGTAGCTGCCTGTCCTCGGCTCCTACGCGCTGCTTACTCCCCGGTAGAAAGTGAATTCGGGGTCTATCGAGCGGAAATGATGCGATATAGCTCCAGGACGCCAGCCTGAGGAGCCAGGGTGCTGACAAATCGGGCGTAATCTCGGTCACCATGGTGTACAGAAATTCCATCTTCCATCGAGCACTCGTGACTCGAAGGGAAAGAGTGACCTAAGAAATAGCCTCTTTTTGGTACCACGATTTTGGAACTGAATTTTTTGCCAAATGACATCTTATGATGAGACATCAATTACAACAAATTTTCAAGTTGAGGTTATAATTAGTTTCTGAGATATGGCAGGTGAAAGAAGTAAAAATTCGTTAACACGTTAACATGTTTCGTTAACGGATTTTTATGTCTGTCCGATAATTTAAAGCATTAATTCCAGGGGTTTTGCTGACTACTAACAACGAATTTGAACTTATATTTTCTAAATTCACAATGACCGATTCAACATGGTGGAAGATATATTAAAAAATGCACCCACTACACAGACATTTATATTTCTTGATGTCGATTTTTATTTGTGAATTATGGAAATCTAAGTTCGAATTCGTTGTTAGCAGTCAGCAAAACACTTGAAAATAATTTTTTAAATCATCGGACTCCCATATCACAAAAACTAATTGACACCTCAACTCGAAAATGTGTTGTGATTGACTTGGCACAAAATTCAGTCCCAAAATCGTGGGACCAAATAGAGGCTAAAAAGGGCCTCATTATGGGGTCACTCTTTCGCCCCAGGAATAACCACCTTCTATGAACCTCGTAAAGGCGTCCAGTATATTCTATTTAAAATACCGAAGGAAGCGAACGTAGGTACCTCTGTTTACAGAAGAATGGGGCCAATCAACGCCCATTCTCCAGGTCGCGCCAATTCGACGAGCACTCGGCCCGGCTATTATTAATTTCCGCGGCGTTTCCCACGGCATTGTGGCCCACGCGGGCGCAGCGAATCGCCGCCAGTTCGCGAACATGTAAATCCGAAATCGATGATGAACTCGGAAACGAAAGGCCTGGGCTCTCTCTCCTCTTTCTCGCAAGCGGCTCGCAGCGTCTCGTTTCTTCCTCGCCTCTATAGGAGTTAGACACGGTTGCCTACTTCGACCGGTATCTATGGGTGGGCCCCGACGACGGCGCTCGACGCCTACAGCCGCGCTGGCAGAAACCACCGGGGCGCAGGTACAGCCCGGTGAATGCCCAACAACACTCGAGGCCTCCACGGGCGTATTATTTGCAAGCGTGACTCTGGGTCCGATCGATTCGCGATACCTCGAAAGAGTCGGCGCTCTGTGGAACTGGCTCCTACCGTAATCGTGAATCTCCCTGTCACCTGTAACGCGCTCGCCTCGGCTCCACCGGCCGCACGGCGGGCGAGAGCTGTTGCGCGAATTTCACCTTCCCTCTGGGAGCTCCGCTTCTGGCAGATGCACGGGGGATCTGCACGCCTGGAAGCGTTAAAATATTATTTAAGTATTTATATCTCGAGACGCGCGACGCGAGGATGAAACGCATCGGAGTTTAATACCTACATCTCACCATCGTCACGAGATTTCCAGGGAACTGCAAGGTGACCAGTCGGAGGTGCCATCGGGGAGCATCGCTTCTGTCGAATTCGAAGCGGAGGATCATCTCGCGCACCGCAAGGAAAAAAAAGAATATCCGCCGAGCCGACGTTACCGAGCGTTTTCTGTTGAATGGGCAATTCTGGAAATCGTATCCGTCCCGGGATCGATTAGCCCGGATCACTCCACACGTGGCCATGTTGGCCTGACGGCGGCCACCTCGCCGGGAGATGCGGCGGTAACCGCAACAGGAAATACACAAGGAATTTACGACGTCGTATGGCGACCGAGCAGTGAGCGCACAGTGAACTGCGGTTAATATCGATGAGCAGCTCCGAACGCTACCCGGGGAACGGAATATCACTGGTATCGAGTAGCTTCCTGGGATCGATGTATCGAAATGGCCGGGCATCTTCAGCAGACCATTAAAACCATTGGCCCCGAAATTTCTGCCACGCGATGCATCATCCGGACGTAGGTATTAGCATGAGAAGAGGACGAAATAGAGCGGCCGCATCATTCGCCTAACGTATCACTAGGATTCGACGTAGCCCCAACGGAGAAGGACAACCCGGGAGATCATGCACGCCCTTTCCTACGCGAAGCAGCCCCCGAAACTAGACCAACAATGGGACTCCGGAAGAGAACGGTCCCCGCCGTTGCCATTGGCCCCTCGGCCAATTATCGGGGTCATTCAATGAAGAGATTTATGTAACTCAGCCTGATGGAGTATCCGGCTTCCCCCCGTCTGGGCCAACGAACAGCTTGAACGACATGTCAAATCGCCGGGAATAAGTTATCGCCCGTGACTATTGGTCACACACGACGAGCTCTACGGCTTCATTTGATGCGCATGAAGAGGGAAGGGAATTTAGGCGGTTCCAGAGTCGAGGATGGTATACCGTGGATGAAGATACCGCGGTGTAGGATCTCCTCCACCACCACTTACAATTAATGTAGCAGAGTCACGTTGGCATTAGTTACATTGTTGATGGAAAGAATCCAGAGACGCCTCTCCCCCTCCCGGAATAATTAGTATCCCATCTCTCTTCCCCTAAGATTGAAACGTCCGTGTTCCATTCGAGCGAACGAATGGGGAGAGATAGAAGGTGCTCGAATTAGTCGCCCAGCGTTAGCACGCTTTCCAAACGGCTCGCCTCGTAATTCGCGAATAATTTATAATTTAAATGCGACGCCTCGGGGCGACGGCCCTCGCAGAAGGATATAATAAAACGACGGTGGAATCGTGGATAGAGCCGGTCGCCTTCCAGTTCTGCCACGACTTTCGACGGTCCCAAGCCAAGTCCGCGGCCGTTCGAACCGGTAGCTGCTCCAGCGATTTATTAGTATCGATGGGCGTGACTAGCACTCGTTTGCTGTATCTGCTCGCCACTCCACGTCCTTTATTACCGAGCCTTGGCAAATATCCATCCTATGCTTCCTATTGCTGGTTCACCTTCTGCTGTTTCTCATATCTGGCTAGGCTTGAGGATTACGCGAGCTGCGAATCCTGGCAATTTCCCTGTCGAACTTGTGATTTAACTGTCCGATATACAGGATCTCCTGTTTCCGGAGAACACGCCAGGTTGTTAATCCCTTCTCCTTTATATCCCTTTGCGCTTCGACGATCGAACCGGAGTTCCCAGCTGAAGTGTAAATAAATATACGGAATAGTCGTGTCGCGGGCCCCGGAGAGCGATGGCTGTAGGGAAAGAAAGGAGCGCGTGGCAAGCTGGTGACATGGATCCGAGGACCCTCCGGGCCCACCGAGTCCCATTCAGCCTGTAATCGCGAGGCTGCGGGGTGGTCAAACACTCGGGATGTCCCGCGAGCACAAAAGCCAGCGCCAGTCAATTCCAACTCCATTTAGGCTCCATTTAGCCCGAATCAGTTTCACTAACCACTTTTCGAAAGGGAGGCAGACGGAGGGGGATCTCTTTCTCCCGGTTCGCGGGCCATTCAGACGGGTCCAGCTTGTGGATTTTCGTGGAGGCTTCACGGGTTACTCGAGGCAACTTGCCCGTCCGCCCTTTTGTACCGCGACTCCGTGACGTTCCATCAATTTTCCATTCCGGCTCGCGCCTCCAGCCGCCGTTTCCCTTCGCCTCGCACGACTCGAGGGTCGCCCGTCGATCGCGGCCGATAGGTGCCTGCAGGCTATCCGGTGCCAACGACATCCACGGGATTCGTCATGCTCGAACAGTGTATTCGTCCTCGCCCCGGCCACTGAATAGTCCTTGATGACTTGATGCTTCGAGCCTGCACGGAAGAACTAGGCGCCCGTATTATCCGACGGCGTTTTGTTCGCTCTTGCCTGCCTTTTTTTGCACGTCCGCGGGGAGGGGGGGGCGCCGTTTTTAATGTAGATCAGAGCGACACGTTTCAACGGATAGATTTCAATTTAGCAACGTCAGCGGCGGAACACAGGCGGGCTTCCGTTCACGAAGCCGCGACTCACGCTCTGGGGGGGCCCCGGCGTTAAGTCCGGAGGCTAGGTGGGCAATTTTTTTGGGCCAGTCAAGAACAGAGAGAGGAAGAGATAATACCTGATCCATTACGTCCTAATTCCTCGTGCCAGCGAGAACAATGCTTCCTCGTTGAAGTTACTTGAGCGTCTTCAGCTCACGGGACTTGGACTCCGACCGGAGGGAAACAGCATCGGCAAACGTATTCGCGAATACGCTCCATGGATCAAGCTGTCGGATTTCCGTGGATCGTACGCCGCCGCGGCTCGAGAGGTATTACACTTTAGTGGTACAGAACTTAAAGTAAGTATATAAAAGCAATTCGTGTGTGGCCCGGAGATGGCCGGTTCTTCACCTCGCGAACGAGTAGTCGGTTCCCTTTGATGTTGTGCCTGCCCGCGTCTGGTGGGAGTCACTTCTCTCTCTCGTCTCTTGCCCCCACCCAACGGCAACCCTTCGTCGGATCCCTTTTACCCGCCACGCTAACCTAACTCGTCCTTCCTTCTCCACCTCGAGCATCATCTGGCTCGAGCCCTTTCCCTCGCGGGAGCGTCCCTCTCTCCCTCCCCGTCCCGCCGCGTTTTCTTCATCGACGTTTTTACACCTTCGAACAACGCAACGCCTCGCGATGTACTTTATGCCCGGCTACCTGAGATCCTCGCCGCGATACGCGAGATAAGAAGAGCAAAGCTCGTGGTTCCCTCCGATATAGGCATCGCCCCGCCGGGGCCGTTTAATCTAATTCCCCCGGCGACTGGAAAAGTTCGTCCGCGGCGCGAACAAGGATACCGCGGTGTTCAGCTATTATCTACTCTATCGCGCGTCGTTGGATCGTTGCGCCGTGGATTTGTTTCATTAGCGTCTCGACATTTAATAATACGCCCGGCTTGACGGACACGCGGAACTGACGGCTAAGCCCCACCGTTGCGGACGTTCTAATCGGTGCCTTATATTTAGAGCCGTGCCCACGCCAAATCAGCCGTGATTAATGGAACTCTGCGACAGTCTCGTGCGATAACAAATGGTAATTGCCGGTCGTGTTGATGCCGGATCGTTTGCTCCGTATTCGTGTGAGGCTCTCTGTGAATTTCCATTTCTATTGCTCTGCGAGTTTAGCGCGAGCGCTGGTCTCTGGAGTTGCCTGTCATTATAAGCGACGTTGTTGCGAGAGCAGACGAAGGAGGAACGGGAATCGAGTTAGATTTGGGGGTTGTAGTTAAAGGAACTATTTAGGCAGTCGTCTTCCGTGAAAGAAACACATTCTTGAAAAAATTAAAGCAAATCCAGATGGATCCTTTTACCCCATGTTTATTCTTATCATAGGGATTGAAAAAAAATGGTATGAAATATACGTGTGCTTTAAAAACGACCGTGCTGACTGACTGGTAAACATTTTAACGTTCTTCTGTGGTTTTGCTGTAATATTGGTATTAAAAAGTGACGTAATCCAATTTCAAGGTGTGATTCCTGTTTGTTACATCCGTAATTTCCCGTGCAAGTAATAAAAACTAAAATTAAAACAGAATTAAGAAATTGGTGGCCGAAACGGCGATTATTTCAAGAAAATTTCGGTCCCGTTGTGGGTTACTAAAAATCCGGTACTTTTTAATTTTTTTATGAAAATCTGGATTCTTTTACGGACCATATCGCAGATGGCGCGGGAAATGGCACATGTTTTATACATCCTGCAATTTTTTCAAGTCGATCTGAACCTCCGTTCATTCGCAAATACGGGAAAACCGAGAAAGAAAGATTCGAGAAAAACGCAGTTTATCAGCAATTTTACGAATTTTAATATAAACCAAGCGGCATTTCATTCAGAAAAAGATAATAGGGTGTATGAACCAGTAAATGAACACGTACCAGTGAATGAACATTTTTTATTAAAATGAGTAAAATAAGTTATTAAAGTAAGCAACTAATTAATTAGAGACTTCTTTCCATTTCTTGCTTCATATCCAAACAATTTTTGCAGCACGTGGAATCAATCGCGCTGCAAACATAATTTTATAATAGCGTTCATTCATTAGCCTTAACTGTTCATTTACTGGTGCGTTTACCCTACTTCCGAAAAATGCAGTAAAAAATCGATTTTTCGACTGTCAAGTCCCCTTATAATGGCAGTAGACGCGGACAGGTAGAGATCCCAATAATAACCAAGCAAAGTAGCGATGCGCGAAATTTGGAGGATTGATGAACAGGAACGGACAAGCTGGCAGCACGCCTAGCGAATCGTTAGCATGAAGCGCGAGGTTAGAGTGGTGTAAATGGCAGAGGTGCAGGGTTCTGTCAGTACGGAGAACTTCGTCCATCAAGCACGAAGAAACGGGCAAAGCTACTGTCTTGCCAGGTGTATCCAATGCTCCGAAGCGTAGGATCGATATACCCGTCAACAGCAGAAACATACGAAACGGCTGATGAGCAAGAAACAATCAAACCGAGAAAACCCACCGTCCAATCAATCACAGGCAAGCAGTGCCAATTGTCATAATGCCTACAGACACCTAGCGACGATACAAACCTCTCAAGCAAGTAGATACCTACTACCAGAGCACAGATCCCCGACGCTCGAAATGACAAATGACGGGAAACCAGTTTCGTCGAGCAGACAAACGCGGGACGCAATGAATCACGGCGAAATCAATTCACGCGCAGGGATATCACCCTAAGCGAGTGGCAGCGCGCTAAAGAATCGTCCCACGATTTCCTGTTATCGCTAGCTGGAATCGGCGAGAGGTCAGCTAATTACCAGGCCGGGCGCAGTAAATCAGCCGGTTGTCGACGATCGCCGCGCAACGTGGAATTAAAAGTTATCTACGAATTAATTAGCGCGAGGCACTGGCTGGCCGCGTTAACGAAGCGTGTCAGCGTTTGTCTATCGCGGGGGTCGAGCTGACGCGCGTGTGCGCGTGCGTGCGCGGTACAGCTGGAAAAATGGGGGTCACTTTCGGCGTTCCAGCGTAACGTGAAATTAAGAATTACTCCGGTAATTACTCCGCTCGGTTAGAAGCCTAACGCGGTGTATCATCTTCCAATTACAAAGCTGCCGCGATACGGCGAGCTTCCCGGGAGAGAGGGAGCGCGATTTCCGCGGATGGGTACCGTTACAGTTTCGCGATGGAACGGGCCTAGACGCGGCGTCGATTACGCGAATGCTATCGAAAGATTGATTACACGGTAGGGGAGTGCTTTTACGATCGAACTTCTGCCGCGCGAACGTTTCGCCGAGTAGTTACGAGTTCTCGGAACGATCACGAACGCAGCCGACTGCTGCGCCGTGGGTGGTGGTATTAAAAACGCTCGGGATTATCGGGCCGATTCAACATTTATGCGCCGGCAGATATTTTATTCGGTGGGTTTGTGCACTCTCGCCCTCGGGCGATGCACACCCACGCGGGCTTCAGACCGCTCGATCGACCGGTAAATCATCGCGATCGCGAGGATAGCTCTCATTTCTTATTCTAAAACTCGACGCTCTTCTTTTCCCATGGGGATTCCTCGGTTAGATCGTTTGCCGGTGTAATTTCATTGAAAGTTTTCTACCTAATACTTCTTCTTCCCTCGCTTGTGGCGCAACACTTATCCGTGGAAAGTAGCTATATCGAATAAGGAAATAGGCGAAATGTTTTGGTCTCTGGTCGATTAAACTTATATCCGATGGTAACCGCTGCACGAAGGCCAACGGGGCTCGCTCCCGTGCATATAGCGAGACTACTTAACCCTCTAGCGCATAGATTTTTAATTCAGTTGGAAAACTTAGTTTACTCTCATTTGAGGATGAAAATACCGAATCCGATATCAGTTTTCAATTTGGAGGAAATTATTATTATTATTAGACGTCTTTATTACTCAAGAGAATGAATGTACAGGAAAATTAGAATAATAATAATATTTTTTGCAGCGTGTGTAGCTCAAAAATGCACTTCAATCTAGATTTTTGTCAAATTGAACACTCAGATTGACATATTTCTTAGACCAATGAGAATGAGAATTCCCAACCCCTGAACTAAACAGGTGCCCGCCTTAAGGCAGGCGTATGCACTAGAGGGTTAAGTGTCTTTGTACTCTAATTCTATCTATCTACGTTAGAAAGATGTGAAAGCTATAATTCAGCTCGGGCTGCTATTCTATCAGCCCAACGAACTTCAGGCTTCTAGGAAACGCGAGAGTATCCGCGGGAGTGGTAATTAAAACTTGATCAAGCTCGAGCGTAGGCAACGGAGGTGCCGTGGCACCGAGCGACGATTGCAGGGGACCCGGCGTTGATGCACGAAGGCGAATCGAGGTAATCAACGAAATACCGTAACGTCTTGCACACCTTCTCTCTCTCTCTTTCTCTCCCTCTCGCCATTATCGTGTCCGCGCCACCCCGCATGTAAATTGTCCGCCGTGTTTCCAGGTATAATATCATTTTAATGACGAAAAAGCCGCGTCGGTGGCAATTAATCCACGGAAAAAATCGGGATACAGCGCGGTGCGCGCCGTCGATTATAATCGTCTCGGCTGCCGTCCCTCGTCCAGCTTCCCCTCGTCGGCGACCCATCCTCCGTTCCGTCCCAATCCGCGGCTCTATACCGATGCCGCGAGCTTAGCCGGTCGACTGCCTCGCTGCAATCGAGATTAGAAAATGTCATTAGAGGCGGGGTACGGTGGAGGGAACGGGGCCGTGGCTGCGTTCGTCTCATCCTGGCGTGCGACTAAATTGTTGGAAATGCTCCGTGTACGTAGCGTCTGATGGACGCGTCGGAGGACTACGACGAGCGGCGTAGGGAGGTCGAGGGGGATGCAGATGGCAGACCGCGAGTTATTATCCGCGCTCGGGAACTTTTCGTGCCGGGGGAATAATTGTTCCTACGCGGAGGAGTTTCGTCGGTCGCGCCGCGAGGGGCAAAGCGATTTCAGTGGAGGGCCATTAGTTCCTCGCGACTTGTGGATAAGTCTGTTCGGCTGGATTGACGGGGGTGTATACGAGAATTTGATATCTTCGATTCTGAATTTCTGTTTAAAGGGAATCGAGTATGGAGACTGATTCGGTGAAAGGTAATTCCTGATAAGGCGGTTATACTGGATGCGTTGAGTAGTTGTATGACTACTTAGGCTACGGTTATACTGCACGCGTACATATCGGTGGTCCGATGCCACATATGAGTTCGTCCGTACACCCAGGTCGTTCGAATCGGTGTGATTTTTCGTCCGATCCGTTGCGACTGAGGTTGCGGTTGACCGAAATCTTTCGAACGCACTTTCTGTTTCAAATTTTATCGAATGGATAATGACAGCTTATAGTCATCGTGTTCTTGCATAATTGTTTGTGGCACATGGAACATAAGAATTGCCACGAAAGATTAGCGAAGATATTAGGATTCTTTCTAAAATATTCCCCGAATTTATTCGGTTGATTCAAGAGATATTGAAAGAATGTAGGTATAGTTGGGTAAACTCGGGTAAGTCCGTGATAGTTTTAGAATTTGTCTATTAACTCCTAATATTCACATGTTCTGAAGTTGAGTGTAGGATATAGTGATAGGTCAGACATCCTACAAACAATTAATAGGTTAACAGAAATTTACTAAGTATATTTAATTTAAAATATACAAAATTAAATTTTCACGACACACTTACTCTGGTTACTCCGTGATAGTTCTCGCTGGCTCGATATATGTTAATTAGCTACTTATTTATATTATTTTATATTATTTTATATTATTGTTATTTTATGTAGAGTAGTTCCGGTATAGTTCGACCACCGAGAGAGTCCGGCCAGCGTTGATATTTTAAGACTGACGCAAGAGAGAGTGCTATGTGTTATTCACACAAAAGAAACGAACGCGCTTGTTGTTGAACTCGCATTGACCGTGGTCACAAATCCATATACAAACTATAAGAAACACTTAAGACTTTACGCGAGTCTGAAAGTTGTTAGACCAAGTTACAGTGCTGGTGATACTTGAAAGGCAGGTAGGTAAGTTTATTTACCCTATTCCGGTATTGAGGGATATAATACGCATACAACTACAATGTAACCCTAACAATACGTTTTAATTTATTTTGATAAAGTGGTCGATCACTCCCTTAATTACGGGACAGTCCGACCACACTAGTTAAATATACAGTGTGTTCGTTGTATCTGAAAAAGTGTAACTATCTCGAAAAATAAGAAAGGTAGGTACGAAAAATTCTTTCAGACCAAAATTGTAGAATGTCGAGGGAAAATAGGGTAACTGTACTCGTAGTTGACAGTGTACCAATAGTTGACACTTTTATTTTTAGTCACGAATAATAACCTTTCTATCAAAAAAATATTTTTCACTAATACTTTTTTAAACAGCGTCTTAACCAAAAACATTTTTTTCATTATTCCCTTATTATTCGTGACTGAAAATAAAAGTGTCAACTATTGGTAGGTACACTGTCAACTACGAGTACAATTACCCTAGCACGCCCGTATCTTTTATTTCTTACTCTTGCAAGTGACATCGAACCGTTTTCTAAACACTACTATGCCTGACGCCAAATCCATGTGCATTTCCTACAATATGTGCCACAGAAAGGCGAACTGATCGTCAGAATACTCAGCCAGCATAACCATCCACTGCGTCCGTACACGGACGACCGTAGCCTAATGTCATCGGATATAGGCGAAGGTATAGCAGCGCAGGTTCGTGCTAGAAACAAATTCCGCCGATGCAGATGAGTGCCAGCGGCAATCAGCAGTCCGCCTCAGACCTCTTTTCGATTCGCCTGAACAACGGTAATCCAGCCGCAGCCAATTTCCACCACCTACGGGCCTCAATTCGCGCCTCGAATTTTACTGTATTCCGTCACGAGACCAACGTCTACCCCATCCTCCGCGGAACAACCCCTCGAAACCGCCCCCGAAATACAAAAAACAGCGGAGCAGCCCGTCCCACGCCGTCAAGAGCGCGGTTGATCTCGAGACCCCGTCGGCTGGCTAACGTCTGGGAGCCGTAATAAAACAACGGTCTCCGGGGTAGGGGTAATCGCTTGTGCATTGAAATCGGGGCTATCGAAAGAGAAAGCAGGAAGAATAATAGGTTGAGGACAGGCACCGAACGTGCATTTCCTACGGGCCACGAATCACCGTAATGCAATCCCGCGACGCGGCCGAGGACCATAATTTCATCGTAACGTGGGTGTACCCTCGTAAATACGCTGCCGCTAGTCGTCGATAAAGTACACAAGAGTGGCGCTGGTCGCGTTACGCGATCACCGTTTCGCTCGATCCGTACGTCATCGTTGCCGAGCATAAATTATCCCCGCTGGCGTTGCTCGCCGGGTAGAAAGACCCACCGTGAGCCACGGTGTCGCCATTTTACGCGACACACCGTTCGAGGAATCGTTCGTTAACGCGTCCGGAGAGCAACCCTCTCGCGGGTGCCGCAGGTAGTGGTGGAGAACTATCGATGGTACTTACGATAGTTATCGATGGTTCTCACTATCGAAAACTATAGATGGCTTATTTTCACTATCGATAATTATCGGTACTGAAAATCGTAGGTTAGTCAATTAAAAAATAATAACAGCTGAAATTCAGAATCCCAAATTTAATTTGTAATATTATTACAAATTTCGATAGTGAGAACCATCGATAACTATCGTAAGTACCATCGATAGTTCTCCACCACTATAATATTACAAATTAAATTTGGGATTCTGAATTTCAGCTGTTATTATTTTTCAATTGACTAACCTACGATTAATAATATTACAAATTAAATTTGGGATTCTGAATTTCAGCTGTTATTATTTTTCAATTGACTAACCTACGATTAATAATATTAGAAATTAAATTTGGGATTCTGAATTTCAGCTGTTATTATGTTTCAATTGACTAACCTACGATTTTCAATGCCGATAATTATCGATAGTGAAAATAAGCCATCTATAGTTTCGATAGTGAGAACCATCGATAACTATCGTAATTAGTACCATCGATAGTTCTCCACCACTAGTCGGGAGTGCGTCGAATCGTGCCGCGGGAGTTTAGCTCGCGTTATCTGAAATTCCTTAAAGCTGGGTTTACATTAGTCCAGTCCAGTGATCCAGTACAGCACTGGATTAGAACTGGAATAATGTAAACAGTGTGTTCATTCCAGTACTGTGCTGTCATTCCATTTAATCAATTGAAAAATAATAACATCTGGAATTCAGAATCCCAAATTTAATTTGTAATATTATTACAAATTTCGATAGTGAGAACCATCGACAACTATCGTAAGTACCATCGATAGTTCTCCGCCACTAGCCGCAGGCGTGGGCGAGACGAGAGCCGAGGCTACCGTCGATCACTGGGGGTTAAACGAAATAAAATTGCAAACAGCCGCCGCAAAATGGCGGCTCGATTAGAGACGTCGCCCGCGCGATGGCGGAGTGAGGCGATTCGCACGCGAGTCAGCTTAATGCGTTGTCGTTACTGTTGCGAGGCGAGCACGACTTGTATGGAAGCTAAGACTATAGATAAAGAGGCTAACAACCCTCGTTGTTTAATGCCCCGCGGCACGGCACGCAAGATGGCCGCCGTCGTAGGCGCATCAAATATTCAAGGAATCGAGCCAGCGTCCCTTGCTCGCGTACTACTTCCACCCTATCATGTTTAATAAAATGGCTGGATCAGACCGCTTATTTCCCTGCGCTCCTATCCACACAGCGGAACATTCACTTATTCATTCGATTTTCGCGGGATGGACCTTTCATATCATACAAACCGGAATATACGCGAAGCGCGTACAATTCAAATCGAACCCCCGATCGGTGACATTCGAATTCTCAAGCGAGAGGTCCCCTAAAACCGAAACCGAGACGCCAAGCGGGCGAAGATGGTTCCTCCGCGGTGGTGGCGCTACCAGGCAACGGCGGGAAACCCGGACGAAGTTGGAGAACGGCGGTGCCCATTGCGATGCGGAGTCGGGATCCGTTACGAAGCCGGAAATTAAACAGCGTCGGAAATAATAAGCACCGACGCGAGCCGCGAGGGGCGGGGGTGCAACGCGTCCTCTCCCAAGCAACACTCTAATCCACACCGTGTTATTTCCCGGGTAATTGGCTTCCGGTTACGCGCTCTCCGCTCGATTCGACACTTTGTTTCGCTAACGGTCCCGGCGTTTTCGTGCAAACAAACAGACGGTTGCCGGCGAACGGTGGACCATTACCCCGTCGTCCATTGTGCCCCGCGTGGAAGTCCCAGCAACGCTAATAAATAGGACCCCGCCGTTTGAATGGCCATTCTTCCGTGTAACTGCCCCCGTGAACGCGATCTCGGCAACATTGTTGCCTTACCTTCGTGCCACTTTGCGCGCAGAAAGACCCCGGCTTGAAACGATCGGAATCGAGTGCGAACGTTGCGTGCTCCCCCGTCCTTGGCGCATTCACCTGGACTGCTCGTCCTCTCTTCAGTCTTATTGCCTGAATGATTGAGGCAAGCCGTCGATTGGCCCACGGGACGAGAATCGATCTGCTCGCCCCTTTCCATTTCTTCTTTTATTTTTTCTCTTTTTAATTCCCCAGCGCCTCGTTAATACGTAGACGAAGGGAAAGCTCTCGTTTATCCACGTCACCGTTAGGCAACCGCTCAGGCCTGGCGTTCAACGGCTTACGAGTATTTCGCGTGTACGCCGGTAATCGCTACGGTATCATTAACACCGGTGTACGTACGCGCGAATACGGAGCATCGGAAGGGACCCGCGTTGCTTTCTGCACAGTAATTGTCGCTGCGGATGCAATCCTACTTAGGTTAAACGGTGCACCGCCCCCTCGCGGCAATTTCACACCCAACGCGGCGGAGATGCTGAGAAATCTCTGCCCGGCCGGTTGTCTTCCTCGGAATTCTATCGGGGGTTGAACGCGAACTGCTATATAGGTACCGTGAAGAAGTTCCAGGGAGGAACTGCGGGTAGGTAACTACCTACCCCGGTGGGAGGATTAATAATACAAGCACAGTGAGTAAGCTTGAGCCAACTCGCGGCAACTCCGAAACAGCGGCGAATAAAAGCTTCTTCTTCCGAACCCGAGGGGTCAGTTGGACGGCCGACAAATTGGTACCGCGGAAAATCTTAGTTTCTCGCGTGCGCGAGCCGGCCGGATCGAGCGATTCGAAACTTCTGTCCCTCGAGCAGCGACCGGAAACTTTTCGAATTAGCGAAGGACATTATCGACCCACTGGCGTGTTCCCCTCCCCCGTGCCGCGGTATAAAGTGAACCCGACCAGTTAAATATGTAAGCCGCGATAGACACAGGGAACGCTCGCAATTGACATTTAAAGGTAGAGCGAGGCAATCGCTCTACCGCGGCTTAGAAACCGTTCCTCCTCGGGCAGCGTGTTTTAATAAACCGGTGGAATTAGATTATCGTCGCGGCGGGGCGACCATTTTTTTTAATACATCCGCGGCTCCCCTAATGACACACGCGTGCGACCACCTTAATTCCACGTTCTACGACGCACGAAACCACCCTCCCGCTGGATTTTTCCTCCATTAGCCGGGCCGGTGGAACGCGGCTGCTCCCAACATGGCGGCTAATGCCCCTAAAGACCCGTCCGCACGGTTCCTTTGTTGCCGCGGGTACAGTCTCCCGATTTGCCCCGACTTGGTAAGCGGCGAAGAGTGGCGCTGGTGTGTTTGCGTTGATAAAAAGACGAACGGCCCGGGAGGGGAACAATGCGGCGAGTCGAGGGAGCTGCTGTTGCTGCTTCCCGGAGTCCCACGACTTTTTATACACTTCTGCGCTCCATTTTGCGCGGCGGGGTTGTAATGACACACGGCGGTACGCGGTCCGAGTGGCGTGCGAGTAACGATGCGAGGGAGAGCGGGCCACGGGCGTGCATGCAAATGTTTCCATATCAACGAGAGGACTCTCACGACGACGCTCCAGCTCGCTCGTTACCTCGAGGAAGTCCGGCCCGTACCTCCACTGCAATTTTAATAACAACACGCTTGGCCGTTCTTGTAAGATGGCGGAGGATCCTCGAGGATCGTCCTCGCGGCGTTGCGTCACCGTTTACACGCGGGGGGAGGTGGGGGGGAAGATCGAGGGAAGTTATATTGGCTCGAGGGGCCCGCGAGCGAGGAGAGGCCGACGCGTGAAGGACCTTCGACGAAGACCACGGGGGGATAAACGCGCGCGGTTCCATAATGAACTCGTCGTCACTCCATTTGCATTCGCCGTGGACCGAAATTACCTTCTTCGGCACAAGCGTCTCGCGTGTATAATGCCTCGCGCATTATCCTCTTGATATTTCCAGGGAAATCGGGCTGATTGACAGAGCGCGGTAACCGTCGCTACGGCAGGGGATATTTACGCGAAGGGACGCGGTCCTTGGATGACGAAGTGGAATAAGTATAGTGTATCTATGGAAGGTAGGTACTTTCTATGAAATCGATACGAAGGCTCGGCCGCGGAACGAGCAAAGTTTCCTACACCAATTGGGGCCTGTGGCAAGCTTGGAAACCTCCGCGGAGGAGTTCGCAAGAAGGTTTATTCTTCAGTGTCAGCTGAGGGCAAAGCTTTCGAGTGGTTATGTAATTGCAAGTCTGTGGGTAAAGTTCTACTCGATTCCCTCTGGATACCTAGATTCTAAGTCTGGGAGAGTTTGACTACTTTTAAAAAAAGAAATTATAGCATCGTAGTTTTTTCATATTTTTGTCGTTTTGTGCGCGTTAAAGCAAAGCCCAAGAAATTCAGAGTATATATAAATTATAGTGCGAATTAATTTCAAATATTTATTTTCATTTTCAACGAAAAACATTGGCACTGCAACTGGTTGGTCTCACCCGCAAGTCGGGGTTAGACCGTCCAACCACTACGGGTAATCCAGGGAGTGATCGACCACCTTATCAAAAAAAATTAAAAACGAATAGGGTAAAGGACCCAATCACTGTCACTCTAAGCTGTTTTACGTAAAATAACGAATAAATCTTATAAAATTATGCATAAAAAAATTTTTCTAAAATCAACATCTAAATTGCGAGCGAAGCCAAGTATACTTACAAGTTTACTATGGTAAAGCTAGTAAGTAAGTACATAACTGTAAGATAATGTCAGCGTCAACGCTTAATGTGTCAGTAATTGAGTCCTTTACCCTACATAAGTATTGTTGGTGTTACACTGTAGTTATAAACATATTATATCCCCAAAATCAAAACAGTGTAAATAAACTCACCTATTTTTCAAATATCACCACCACCGTAACTTGGTCTAAAAACTTTCAGCCTCGCATAAAGTCTCAACTGTATCTCATAATTAAAAAATATGGATTTTTGACAATGGACAATGTGAGATGAACAACAAGCGCCTTCATTTAATTCTTTTGTGTCAATGACACACATCTTGCGCCAGTCTTAAAATATCAACACTGGCCGCACTCTCCCGGACTTATCCCATCACAGCTAAGCCTCCGTGCAGCAAAGTCTCAACGATTATAGGTAAGAGCAGGCAAGTGCTCGATACAAGAGCATTCCCCTTGGATAGAGTCGAGCACGGGCGGGAAGTCCGCGAAATCATAGACCCCGACCACTTGCGCGATAAACCAGCCATCAGGCCTGCCCCGAAACCCCGCATTACTCTACTGCCTCGTCTTTCGTAACTATTACGGAACAATTATTCCGGTGCGGCTAAACCAAGCTGGAATGGAGGAAACGCGGAAATACTGGCCGCTTCGTTGGCATTCGAATCGAATGCTAGGCTCTATTACATACATTAAGCCGTCGTCTATATTCGATTCGGTTCATTATACGATAACCATCGAGTCTTGGGGTAATAATGGAATTCAGGCAAAAATTCGAGGATTCCACTCTAGGGGAGGGGGGAGGGTGGTCCGTGCACCCACGTCGTTAGACTTCGCTAGTCTCTTCTCGATGTTGCCGTTTTTTATCGCCCCATCGTTAGCGTCGCAGTCGAAAGCTAATTACGGCGTAGAGGTAAGGTACTCGCCGCGAGCTGCCGTACTCTCTCGACAGACCACTGACAGTAAAGGGTATCGGATGCAAATCGCCCTCCCCGACATGCAGTTACGGTTAAATAAGTAATCCCCATGGGAGTCGCAGCCAGTGCGCGCAGAATGTCGCAACAAGAACTTCTACTGATCTCCCCGGAGCCCCGCCGCGGGCCATTTTACACGCGTATCGAGCGTTGTTTCAATTTACCCGGCAGAGAACCGTGGAGACGAAAAAAAAAAAAATGTTCGACTTTGTAGTCGATAAATGTCAAGCAGGTCGAGCGCTCGATTCTATTCCTCGCTTTCTATTCCTCGGGACGGTAAAGTATTCAAGAGAAAGGGGGAGGAAGAAAATAGAAGGATCGTCGACTACCGTCTGTCAGTTTAATAAATCGGTCTCTTTCGCAACGTCCCGTTTTTTTTGTTTTTTTTTTCTCTCCACCTACCTTCCCGATGCTCCAATTAAGACATCATTCCCGGGCAGTGTGATGCGCAGCGAAAGCGGACGTCGATAACCGGTACGGAAAGACAGCAACAATTGCGTGAGCCGCGCTGGAGGGAACGAGGGTTCCAGGCGAAACGAGGGAGAAAAGGAGAGTCGAGGAGGAATTAGTCCGGCAGTCCAGGGCGCGCACCGTTTAATGGAGGCAGCTCCGGCGAGACCCTCCAACGGACCACCGTGATTCGCGAGAAATTTGAATAGCCTGCCAAGTGCCGTAGTCTCGGCTCAGCTGCGCGACTCCACCGTGAAATGGATTATCCAGGTTCCAGGGAAGCTCGCTGTGACAAACGCTACAACCCGCGTCTTCCTCCATCAGCTGATTGCGACGACAAGTGTTGAGATGGCGAGATCGCTCCTCAAGCGTAGACCTCCGAGGCATTAACAAAAATAGCCGATACTGCGCGACGATGAAAAAGATCGGCTTGACGCGCGTACGTAATAATCAATTCCCATAAAATTTCTCAGTTGACGCGGTGGCGCGCTCGCGCGCCTCTCTACCGGCCGGCAAAACACCAGCGTGAAGGGGGGAATTACGGTGACTTAACGCGAGAGTCGCCCATCCAATATCGCCGGCCTATCGGAGCGGCAGGTTTTACCACGAGGCCCAGCGTGATGGGATAGGAAGTTCCTCGTTCATCAGCAAGGTTTGTCGGATGATCAATTGGATATTGCCGGCCGCCGGGGCCCTGTCTCTCTCTCTCTCTCTCTGCCTGCCGGCTGCTCTCCTCGTCGCTCCTCCTCGGCCCATTAGCCCCGAGACGCGGGGATCGGATAATTAGCGAAGCATTCGCCTGATTCCTTGCCTCCTTCTCCGGTTCCGCGGCATCCTCCTCGCTCCGTTCCAGGCACCAGCGAGTCCTTAATAATTGTAACTGGACACGGAGCCAGCAGCCTCACCTACAGCGTGGCTGGCCCTCTCCTTCTATCTACCATTCCTCTTCTTCTCCGTTCCTCTTGCTCGCTCCTTTGCTCTTCCGCCTGGCCATCCCCCTCCTCGCCTCTAGATCTATCTTCCTATCTGTTTTTCTCTCTCCACCTTCCCAGTCCCCCTCCCATTCAACTCTTCCTCTTCCACGCTGGCACTGTCTTCTTGGGCGCGCTGCCCACTTTACAATACACTTTGTCCATCTGCCTTTTAAGGAGTGAAAAAATGAAAAAAGGGGGCGTGGCTTGGGAGATCAAAGGGTGCCGCCGCTCTGGGTACCTCCGCCAACGATCAGGAGAGAGAGAGAGAGAGAGAGAGGTAGTGGGAGGGAGAGAGAGAGAGAGAAACAGAGAGGATGAGCGAGCGGAGGCTGCGAAGGAGAGAGAGACGAGGGCAGACGGGACATACAACCACGGTGGTATGCACGCCACACGCTACGCGTTACTAAACCGCACACCGCGCGCTCCTCTAAACTGCAATACGCAACGTTCTATAGGATCGTCGCCGCATCCTCTTTGACGTCTTTCTTTTTCGCCCCGTCCTTTCCTTCCTTCCTTCCTCGCCGGCACAATGCGCCCACTTGTCCCTCTGCTGTTCACGAAATCACGGTCCCCGGAGCGCGGGAAAACAACCCTGGGCCCGGCTACTTCTCGCAGCACCGAGTCACGTGATACCAGACCATTTCGACGGAGAACAGATGCGTCTCGTCTCGCCACCCCTCCCCCCCCTCCCTCCCTCCTTCTCTCGCGCCCCACCGGTGGCGATTGACTTCTCAATCTGTCGTTTCTATTGTACCCGCCTATGGTCCGCGGGCTCGCATGTCCAGCGGCGATCGTTTAGCTTCCTCCAAAACACTGCTCGTCGGCCGGGGTGGGTTTCTTTCAGACCGTCCCCGCGGATAGCCTGGAAAAACGGGGGTTTATTACAGAGCGTCGGGCTTTGTCGGTTTATCGCCCGGCGACGCCGTAGCCGTGAAACGGTGCCAGAGGAATTTACGCCGGCCGGAGGAGGGGGGGATCGATAGCGACGCCGGTACCGAGACATTTTTAGAGCTTGTGCTCTTTTCTGTCTCGTAGGATCGTTGGTGCTGGGAACAGTTCGACGATTAAAACCTGTGGCGACTCTATGCTTGCGCAACGAAGAGACAAAGTAAAAATTCGAATGCTTCCATGGTATTGAAATAAATAAACTGTGAGAAGTTTCTTTAGTAGGATCAAGGAGTTGAATAAGAGTGAAATCGAAGTGGACCTTTGTCCTCTTTATTTGTTCTCTTCCTCGACACCGGAACACCACTTGCACCAAAGTGGATGGATAGAGTTGGTGGCCGAATGATCCGCTAATGAATTCCCCCGCCGTATGTTTGCCAGCTATTTATTCGCGCAGCATCAAATATACCGCGTCCCGGGTAATTGGTTAATAAAACCCCCGGGAGGCAGCTCTCTTTCCCGCGTGATTAATTGCACCCTCGAGCGTGTATCTGCTCTTATTTCGAGGCTCGGACACCCGAGCCACCCTGCCCGTGCCGCGTCTCTCGCAATTAGCCCCTCTTTATCGCGTTGCGTCACTCGCGGCGCGGGAAAGATACGGTCTTGAAACGCTTATCCTTTAATAGCATCGCCCGGGGAAATTCGCAAAAAAAAAATGGCATTGGCCGCGACGCACGCTTTAATACCGAGAGCGAGCGCGCGCCCAGCCGCTTCCAACCACGAAAATATATCTCCGCCAAGGTACTCGGACGATTTTTTCCCAACCCGGCGAAACAGAAACCTTTCCATTGTCTAGGATTCCTGCGACGTTAGTCATCGGCCGCGGACCGGATTATGTACAAAGGTACCGGTGAACGCGTCAATCAGGGATTCAATTAATTCCAAGCAGAACCCCGCGCCGAAATCGTTTCCACGTTATATTCTAATCGTGTGGAAAAACGCGTCCGCCGACGCGGGATGGGATCGTTCGATCGGAACGACTTCGTTAAACGTTTTTGTTCCGACGGCCGGGGAGACAACGAAGCGGCGAGGGATCGGAGCTGAGCCGAAGTCGAGCAAGATCCGCGTAAAAAGACACCTCCCCCCAGCCTGGTTCGTAGGAAATTATCGAGCGACCCGCTACCTACACACTGTGTCTAATAAATAATGATGCAGCACTTCAACGACCACTTTGAACTGGTGAAATCCCCGTCGAACCTTTTCATAGTTGCGCCACTAAAGTATCCTTCGGAAGTTAAAAGACAGATTAGCCTCCGCTCGCCGCGGAACAGAAAGCCGTGCGTCTCGTTGCGAAAGAACGAAAGCGAGCCGGAGCCGCGCGTCCGCAAGCGCGCGAGCCACGGTCCCTGAGTGTCGCCGGACCAAGGTGCCGGGACGCAACGTCGCGGCAGCGCGACTCAGACCCGCGAAATCAATTGTTCACAGGCGCGAACGACGGTCGCGCGTTCGCCGCGAGATGAGAAAAATCGTATTTCATCCGTGGCGCTCGCGCCCATCTGTGCGGACGGAACGGTGGGCGTACGCCAAGGGCGAATGGGCAGCGAGGGGTTGAGAGGGGGGAGTTATAAGCGTTCAAATTGCAAAATTGCGCCACCATTGTGCGGCGATCGCACGGCCCGAACTGTCTTCGAAGCTTTTCGACGTTTATGACGCCGAGTTGATTTACGATTTATTTATGCCACGGACTCCTCTTTGTAGTAATAATAATAATACTACCACCGAGCTACCCTCGCCGGTGCGTGCAAAAGAACGGGCGAAAGGGAACGGTGCTGCCTCTCTTACGGAACGAACGACAGCCATTTTAAGAGGCCCTTAACCCGTTTAGTGTTCCCAGGAACAACGGCAATCTCCATATAAAATTCGATTCCCCGGGCCCGTAGACCGCCGCCTGGACCAGGAAGCGGGGGCGTGTCCCCTCCGGATGCATAAAAGTTGCGCTAAGTAGAGTTTTAACAATGTGTTTAAAACCCTTCGTTACGTCGCGGCCCACTGCAGGCACGAGATGGTTGTTCCGTTGGCTTCTTCTCCGTTCTTTTACTGTGTAATGGAGATTTAATCAGAGCTCTCGATCACCGCTGCCGCCTGTACTTTGGATACCTCGCATTTTGCTGGGAAATGTTTAAGGTTAATGTTTTATAGCCGTCGACCTGGTAGCTTTTTTTTTATCTATAATCAGTAGAGTCCGAAGCGTGAAAATAGCTGTCAGACGCAAACACAGAAGCACAGATAAGTGCCTTTTTTTCACGACCGGAACGTTTCCTTTTTTTTTCTTCTTTCTCTTCAGACAAGTCCGGTTGCAGCTTCCGAAGGAGCACATTCGAGACGTAACGCATCAATCCTTTTACTGCTCAATAAACATGCGCATACGAATGAACGAGAAAAATAATGGACGCGTCCGTCGCGTTAAGCTCCGCGCCACGGACGACTCAACAAACTGTAAAATGAACTGCCGTTTGTATACGATTATTGCTGCTCAGGTGTCACGCTGCCGTTCGCAGGCGCAGCGACCCACCATTCATGTATGCCAAAGCCAGAAACGATATTGTCAACGTGGGCCTTGTATAGCTTTTTGCCCAACCCCGTAACAACAGACGAGCACAAGCGGTGTGCAATTGTAGATGAATAGGGGATGGGTGAATACAGTGGAAACTTCAATTTGAGGGAACCACAAGAAATCTTTAAAACGCTGGACAATGCTCAAATTTAAATGATCAAACTGGAAGCAATGTCATTCAATTGGGATAAGTTACGCAGAAGTTACCAACCCCCAGTGATCTGGAATCTGAAATTGAATAAATTTAGTTTTAAGATTTAATTGTTATGGAAAAGTAGCTTTATTTCTATTAGGTATATTTTATTTCTTGTTGAAAGGGCGAAAAATATAGGGAAAAAGTGATTTCAAATTTCAAGTGTGGTTATTTTCTCAAAAAGTGTAATTAGTTATTTTTATTTCTGACCAAGGGTTTATTAAGTGTTACAGGTTCCACCGTTTTGGATGAATTTTTTGACGCCTCGATTTTATCGACTTCCCAGTGCCGTCTGCAAGGATTAATTATAAAACGAAAAATTTATTTCTATAGTTTAAGATATCCTTAATACAGTGCAAAAAGTCCCATTGAATTATGTGTAGTAGTTTTCCTTTAATTAATTCCTAAAGATCACCAGTTTTTATGAGCTCTAGACCGGAACAGCCTCAATGTCGAAATGTCCCAACTTCGAACTCCGAAGATCACAACTATGACTTTGACTGAAGCAACATTTCACAGTCACGATGCCCATAGAAGGCTTTCTATCTACCACCAAGATCCATAGATCGAAAGCTATAATACAAACGATCGGGAAGGCTGGCTTCCTTGAAAATGAATCCAGCATTAGGAAAGGAATCGAGGAGCGAATAACAACCGATATTTAGGAGACTCCGAGTTCGGCCATTAATTATCCAGGACGTAACGTTACGAGGCGAAATTGAAAAGGGCTAGAAATGTAAGGGCACGGAAAGGAAGCGCATTACGCGCTGATCCAGAGAAGAGAATAAGAAGGAGGAATCTGTATCCGCTCCTTTACTGAAACACCTGACAGACGCAGCTGATTCTCTAATAAGAAAGCCGAAAAAAAGAGGGAACGCTCGACCGCAAAGAGCTGGATGTTTCTCTTGAGACAATTCCTCGCAGCTACACGTGAATACGCTTCGAAATACAAAAGTTGGCGGTGCATTATAGGAAGTCCGCCGAGCATAATGAAGAATCTACGGAAACGCGGACCAAATGTCACGATTCGCGTACTTCCTTCCTTATTCTTCCAAGTAGGTAACTCTCCCCACTTCCTCCGCTGCAGATTTCCACACCCCAGGGCCTCAGAGAAAGGGTCCATCCATCAACGTTCTGCGCTCCGAACTTAACTCGAGGCAGCAAACTTGCGCTGGCCAATTAAACTCGTTGGTAAATCGCTGATTCGTGTCTCGTTACCAAACCAAGCCTCCTGCCCCGATGTCTGGGGTAGATAGTCGAACGATAGCTGCCGTACGCGCGCCAAGAATTAAATGTTTTGCATAAACCAACGTCCCGGCGACGTTCGCCCGTGTGCGGGCTAACTTGTCCGCCAGTTCCTCTAATTTACATGCTGAACTCCCTCGTGGATGTCGCGCGAACAGAGGACCGTCGCGGTAAAATGAAGAGCAGGGCTCTCGAAGCAGTTTCCCATAATTTTCGAGCATTTAGGGGGCCCCCGGGGTACGGCAATTACTCGAACTTATCGGATACAAAACGCTCTGGTCACAATGTCTTCAGTTGGTACCAGCGTGGCGAGTTCCTGAAGGAGCTACGCTTCGGCGAGCTCCTTAACAATACGTTAAACACATAGTCATTTTGCCCCATGATATCAGACCGCCTCGTTCTTCCTCTCGCCATTTTTATTACGACTGCGGTAGTTACTTTTTCGCGGAGCGATCCCTGTGTTTCCTTTGTGTGCTGCTGCACGGTGCACACGACACGGCGGAGCCTCCCGTTCGGGGCGAATCGATCCATTTAAATTGCCCCCTGGAAGAGAGCGCCCCATTGTTCTCTTTTATTCGCGAAACGCCGTGTGTTCCTTCGGGTAATTCAGGCCGCGCCGACACGCAGACTTTGGCCGGCCGCTCCGCGTCTCCACGTCCAATAACAGCTAATAGCCGACTACCCTCGTTTGTAATTCACTGAAATAGAGTTCGCGCTCGACGGAGAACGCTCGGCCGTTTACTCGCGGCGAATCTTGCTCCGTGGTCGTACGGTAATTTGGTTAAAGGGCCGCGGAGCAAGACAGTTGGCGCGGCGTCAAGCGCTTATTATTAATACGCTGGGCGTCGCGAGCCAAAACGCCAGCGCCCCGCGTATTTTTCCCGCCGAGCTGGCCACCTTCGAGGGAAAACCGACGGCGGTGGACGGCACGAGGGTCCGGGGGGCGGGAGGGATGACTATCGGGGCACCTGTCGTCTCTAAATCTTGCTAGTTAAGACTGCTAAGTGTCACGGTCATTTCTCACCCTTTCGTCTTCGGCATTGCAACCTAATTGGCTGGCGCGTGCTTGCGTGCCTCCACTCGTGGTGCGCCGCGCGTGTCTACGCCGAATTAGTCTCGGGCTTAAATCCGTGTGTACTTTGATGGACTTCGATTTCGGATTAAATTAAACTGTGACTTAAGACGACTCTGTTAATTCCGTGGACGTCGACTTTGGTCGGAGCGGAGCTGAAGGACGAACAGCTCGATCAGTTTCTCATACGCCGTGGTGTCATGTTCGTGGAAATGGGGCTGAGAAACTGCGAACAGGACTGGAGGAAGCTGACACGGGTGAAGAAGAGCATCTTCCACTTGTGAATCTCGCGATGCTTCGCCATTGTGTTTGATGGGAACAGGAACTCTCGTGGTTAATTAGTCAGCGTGCACTGGTGGCCCATTTCCAATTGACAATCATTATTTTCATCGAAATAAACTTTGTTGCTTGAACTAGAATTGCGAGCTCTCCTCTTCATGCGGAGAGATTACGCGAGGAGCCAGAGGTTCGCCGACAAGTAATATGTTCGTTCTGCCAAACGGGCACTAACAAATGGCTCGTGGACAGATTCAAGTGTCGAAATAGATCTACTTTAATAAGGAAGATACTTTACGATGTGGCTAGCAGCGTGATGGAACACGAGCCACGATCAACGTCCAATGATCGTTCCAAACCCTCGAATCGCTGCCAAGCACTTAAATCACCGTGGATTAATGGAACAACAAAGCCACCTGAGGGGATAACAACTTTGTCGTCAGTGAATGCATGGAAAATTTGTAGCCCCGAGATGATATCTCCAATTGTCCCAATAGTCCCAAGGGTAGCATCAGTTGGAACTCATCAATATTCACGAGGGAGGAGGACTATTCCAAAAATACAAGCTCAGCTAATCCCCAGGCAGAGACACGATACGTAAAGACATCGCAATAGCCACTGAAGCTAACTACTGCTCAATATTCATCGAAGAAGACTGTTTCGATGCAATAATCCCAGGTATGCTCATTGTCGGATAGTGGTAGCATCGGTCGACGGAGACGTCTCAATACCCATCCGAGAGGAAGACGCGAAAGTAATAACCCCAGCTATTCTCAGAGTGCAAGCCACTTACTGAGAACATCTCAATAGCCAGCGAGGAACAGACCTCGAAAGTAATCATCCCCGGCTATTCCCACAGCAAGAGAACTACTCCGGACTACCAATCTGCAACTGTAATAGGCACCTACATACATATTTCCAGCGATACTGAAACCGACGCGTTAGCAGGAACGAGTCGTCCTCGGCGACAAGCAACGTCGCCCGAGAGGAGTAACCTCGAACCAACGATCCACGCCGTTCTCAGAGCAGAGGTGGAATCGACAGGCGAGGACAACCGACTGCGACCCAAGATGGAGGGAGCGTAATGCGCAAGGAGGCCGTCCAAATGTACATAATTTAATAAGGAACGTAGTTTATGAGGCGGTGCAGGAGCCGGACGGGCAGCAGTTACAGCCGAGATTTAACAGCTAAGACGACGCTGGGCCGCTATCCTCTCCTCTCGCGCGCGTCCCTCCTACCCCAGCCTCTTCTTTCTGGCGTTTCGCGGTTCGTCTGTCCGCTGCACGCTCGATGGAGAGCCGTGTAAACCGGCCGGCTTAATGTTGTTTTAATTAAGTAGGCGGTTAGCCGAAAAGAACTCTGTACTTTCGACCCTCTGCCCCCCCGCTTCTTCACTCCCTGGCCGCTCTCTCCCTCTATTTCGAGAGGCGCGGCAGAAGCTAGGTCCAGCATGTGTTCCTCGTATGTTCAGACGTGATGGACGATTTCGCTTGACTAATCGCCGTCTTTTTAACCATCTAACCCCCTCCGCCTCTAAACCTCCGCGTCCCCTTTGCAGCGTCGAGTTAACGGAGGAAGTCGCGAACCCTTATCTCGACAGCTGACGCGAAATCTCGCGGGACACGGTAAATTAACGATGATGCATCGGCGACCCTCCCGATCATCGGGCCTCTGTACCCTAATTTCCTGTAAACTGTACCCGAACGCTTCGCTCCTCGACTCGTGTTACTTGCTGCAGCGTCGACGTTGCCGAAATAAAGGAGGATAAAGACAGGCATCAAGGGTTATTACGTTTCAAAAGTATCTGAATAGTGTAAGGCCCTCGATGCCCGGGCGTCGTTGCATGTTTCGCGTGAATTTCGACGGCTCGCAACTGTTTGCCCCTGCCAATTTAACACGTGCGCGAATTTGGGGCGGCGTTTACGTTAAACGTCCAGCCGAGTCCGTTCCTTCGGTTCCAGAAGGGTTGTTTGGCTAAACAGAAGACACTGTCGTTAATCAATCTTCATTAAGAATTTGGCGATATTGCGCCGAGAGTTGTTAATGAAAGACCTTCGCGCGGGGAAATCCCGGGGCCATCAAGAAGTCTGGCTCGTTGGGGTGGCACTTCCTTTGAGACGCCTTTCGGGACATTGTTTCCGAGGTTTTGCGACAAAAGTGGGGAAATCGTGAGCTACGAGTCTTTTAGAGAAATCGATGCAGGCTTGGAATTTAGATTCAGCAGATTGAAGTATCAGCGTGGGGAGATCGAGGTGTAGCGAAGAACGAAGTACCTTCGGGTACTGCTGCGTTCCATATAAGAGCATACCTACGCCCCTACCGATTTGCGACCGATCTGCACAGGTCCCACGGATCTGAGACACGCGATTGGTCGTAGCACCTTCGCGATTGGTCGTACCATTTTCCCTGCCGGTTTACTACCAATGAACGGTGTGTCCCTGCGCGAAACGAGTATGCTCTAATCTGAAACGCAGTGTAGACTGAATCGTGCACCTACATGACGTTCGACTTGCTTCTAGTCGGTGCCCCGTACGGGTGGAAGAGGACACGCAATCATCAGAAATTACAAATTAGCGAGTAATGAAGCGAGAAATAACGCTGCTGCGAGCCTCTCTTGGACGGCACATTCTATTTGCGTATATACAGCAAAAACTGGCGTGATTAATGTTTCGGGGAAGAATACAGTTAGGAGGTTAGCGATGCGATAGCACGCAACGGAACCACGCGTGCGTGGCTGTTTAGTACTCCTGATGGTATGGGTTATTGCAGTTGTAATTAGTAATGAAACTGTTCATACCTAGGCGATGCTTGGTTTTCAGTCGGGGCTTATATCGCGCAGTGGATGTTCGAGTGCTGTGCATCTGCATCTGAGAGGTTAGGAATGATAGTGGTGCCATCTGATGTGATTGTTTGGAAGAAAGAATCGAGGGAGGGTTAAAACACGGCGGGTAACTGAATGTGTGATCTGGTTGCCTGAGATTTGGCTTTGCGATCTTAAAGATCATATAAGATTTTAAGGGAGACGGGAATCCTAACACTTAATGTAGATTTGTCAAACTCCAGTACCATTTTCGTCACAGACGAGGTCTGGCCTGTGTTTTCGTGTTGCATTCAACCTTACCGATTCGAAATGGAATACGATCACAGCGCCACCACCAGCGACTTCGATGGTTAGATAGAAATCGATATCTTTGCGCAGTCGATACCCCAGTTTAAGAGGTTTGAAATGGGATAGGAGATGAACAGAACATGTTGAAGAAGGGATTTTATGAAAGGAGATTGTTAGATTGATATTTCAACTTAATTACTCGTCACGAATTCAACTTTGACACGACTCAAAGTGAGGAAGATGGATGAAGTGGCGCTATACCTTCCTACTAGCAAGTTACCTTCCTACGAGTTAATTAAAATCACAGACGAGGTATAGGATAGACCTATCAAGCAATGCATTTTTTTGTCACCGGTTTGGGGGGTCCTAGGACCCCCTTACCATTTTAGTGTCGCATGCAACGTTACCGGTAAAGTCTGGAAACAGATTGTAACGCTACGCATGGTAGGAATTAAAATTCAACACGTGTAAAACTAGGGCCGGTATTCATAGTCGCTACTTATTCTTAAGCAAATGCTTAAGCATGCGGCATCTTCTACTGACCTAATAGCTAGTAAAGGATGCCGAATGCTTAAGCATTTTCTGAAGAATAAGTAGCGACTATGAATACCGGCCTAGGTCATTTGAAACCCGCGAGTTACAAATGATTCTGTTAGAGTAACAATTTAAAGATCGTTTTATAAACGTATTCCGTGCAACAACAGAGAAAGAAGGATCACAACAAAACAAGAACACATACGCCTTTTAACCTTGCTATCCTATTCAAGTTCATTAAACGCAAAACAAATTATTTTAACATAAGAATTTATATAAACAACAGCATTATTTGTGGAAGACATGCTTTCATGATGTAACATGGAATATCTGAATGTCAAGAAATTGTCAGTTGATATATTTCAATAAGGTGCTGAAGCAAAGAGGATTTTAAAAATTGTCAAAAACGCATCAGTTCCAGTATCTCGCTGAAATATTCCAACTTGCACTTATTCTTCTATCATAACGACTTCTTCTATCCAACTTGCACTTATTCTTCTATCATAAGTTACATATTTTATTCTTATATTCTATCACAGTATCGTAAGTTAGAGAAATTCTTATATCCGACTAAGTAGAGTATTTGACAATCGCAGCCATTGGCTCGGTTCTCACCGATTACCAGATCTCACCACGAGGAGGTTGCTGCGCTTGGAGACCCGTAGAGAGATAGATGGAATCAAAGTCCCATCGATCTCCCTGTACATGAAAACCATAGCCTATTAACCCAAACAAATGGATGGAAAGAAAGTTCCATCCTACGAAAGTGCAACAAAGCTAATGATTCAGTGACTACTTGGCAATTTTACATGGGGCCTTAAATACTTAATGCTATAATAATTTAGCCTAGGTTTCCTTACGTGTCTTCTGTCACTATCACTTTTCACTATCACTTTTCTCAATCACTTTTCACTATCACTTTTCTTAATCACTTTTTACTAGTTTCTTTCAAAAGATTTTACTTTAAAGTCTATAGGGTTCATATGTGTGTACACGCTGCGAGGTATAGTATAGAGGTAGCTCTAATTTGAAAAAAGAGCAGCAAATTAAAACATTTACAAAATTTATAACTAATTGTGAAAAAAAATGATGAAATCATATAAACCTATTAAACAAACAGAGGATCAAAGCTAAAAAATCGTTTAAAAAGTACGCAAAAAAAGAATACAAGAATATGAACCGCGCTCATGATGAAGACCATTATGAAATATGGCACTTACAAAATTTATAACTAATTATGAAAAAAGTAATGAAATCCCCCCGCCCCCCATAAACTTGACTCATGTCTAAAAGAAGCTAATTCCCTATAATTCACGAAAAACATTAAAAACGGAATTGGCGGGCGTTGTATAAGAAAAAAACTATAAAGTCGACTTAAAACAAAATGTTTCATATTCTCCGCATCTCTCTTACAGCGTATTCGGACGGTCGCAATGGTGCGCATTGGGTGCGAATTTTCGCCAATGGGAAGCGAAAAAGTTCGCATTCAGTGGGCACTAGTGCAGGTTGCCGAATGTGCTATTAATCTATTACCGACTTCGATTCGTTTAAATCAGTCTCTACCAAGTTTTTATTATTTTCCATCATAAAACGATTTTCATACGACATTTTTAATAGAAGATGTCTCTCTTATAAAAGTTTTTGTGTCAACTACAGACATCGCCCGCAAATTCCTTGAAAATCTGAGCACTGAATTGATTTGTGGCCAATAAAGGAATGTCAAGTATAAAAAGTGACAGAGGAATCAATGTTCGAACGGAGAACGAGAATACAATTGGAATTAGCAAAGTTGATTTCACAATCTTTGCGTGAGAACGTTTTTAATGTTTGTCGCGGATTAAAGGTACAATTGGAATTAGCAAAGATGATTTCACAATCTTTGCGTGTGAACTTTTTTCGTGAATTAAACGGAATTAGCTTCTTTCATACATGAGTCATGTTTATGGGGGGGATTTCAATTATATCACATTCCTTGCTCTCGGAATGGACTCGGTGGGTCATGCATTTTGTAGGATGCATATCCTACCAAACTGCACTGCGTGCAATTAGGTAGGATGCTTACCCTTCCAAAATGCACGCACAAAGATTACTACCCAGATATACAAGATACTTGTGTCTATTATCGCATGCAAGTACAGAATATGACTCACCGGTCGGCGAATATGGTCCATCCTGTCATCCTGTCATCCTCGCTGGCTTCCAAGCTAGCGTGTACCTAGGCACTCTCTAGGGCATATGCTGCAGGTCCTCTTTAGGGCCCATGCTTCGGACCCTCTCTAGGGCCTATGGTAGGCCCTCTCTAGGGCCCCCCTTTTGGGCCCTCTTTAGAGCCCACGCGCTAGGCCCTCTCTAGGGCCCGTGTCTTGGGCCTTCACCAGGGCCCACGAGCTAGGCCCTGTCTAGGGCCTAGAATCTCATTGGCAAGTCTAAGCTGAAAATTGAAGCTAAGCGAAAATTTGACTCTACTTTCGCGATAAAAAAGCAATTAGAGCACCGGTGCTCTGGACGAGGTTTGTATGCGCAAAAAATTGGATCTACTTTCGCGAAGAAAATTCAACTGGAACTGCGGTGCTCTGAACAAATCTTAGACACGCAAAAATTTGACTCCAAATTCGCGGTAATACTCTAAGTAAGAGCCGCGGGGTCATCAAAATATGTAGATGGACGCGAAAAAACCGGGGAATCTACAATCGCATTACGCGCGACCACAAAGGATCTTGCTCGACCGCAAGATTGCTAGGAAGTCTGGTTCCACTAGGGACTTTCTCAAATTTTTCGCGGTGACTCTACTCGACTCGAGCGATTCCATTATTTTACGAATTATTAATCGGAATTGTAAAAATCGCGAGCAACATTTGTATTGATTTAATTTTCTGGCCCTCTCCAGGGCCCATGAGCTAGGCCTTCTCTAGGGCCTAGAATCTCATTGGCAAGTCTAAGCTGAAAATTGAAGCTAAGCGAAAATTTGACTCTACTTTCGCGATAAAAAAGCAATTAGAGCACCGGTGCTTTGGACGAGGTTTGTATGCGCAAAAAATTGGATCTACTTTCGCGAAGAAAATTCAACTGGAGCTGCGGTGCTCTGGACAAATCTTAGATACGCAAAAATTTGACTTCAAATTCGCGGTAATACTACTCTAAGTAAGAGCCGCGGGGCTCATCAAAATATGTAGATGGCCGCGAAAAAAGCGGGGACTCTACAATCGCATTACGCGCGACCACAAAGGATCTTGCTAGACTGCAAGATTGCTAGGAAGTCTGCTTCCACTAGGGACCTTCTCAAATTTTTCGCGGTGACTCTACTCGACTCGATCAATTAGATTATATTACGAATTATTAATCGGAATTGGAAAAATCGCGAGCAACTGTTGTATTGATTTAATTTTCTGATTTTAAAACAGACACATGCATGTCACTATCTACTATACTACTTCTACTAGTACCTTGTATGGTCAGCTCATTGAATTCTGCTCTTTCCAACACATGCGCAGGGGTTAGGGACCGATTTCATATAATTAGCATTCGTTTTAAGAACATTTCTGCAATATTTCGTAAATATGGTTTAGAAAAGAGCCACGTCATGAGGCTACTGCCTAGACGCCCTAGACCATATTCGCGAAATATTGCATAAGTGTTCTCGAAACGAATACCGACCATGTGAAATGGGCCCCTGCATGTCGCGCATTTGTGTTGGAACGGCCAGAATCTAAAGAGCTGGCTACGCTACGTTTTCTACAAAAACCATTATGTTCTATTGCATGCACCCACATTCAAAGAGTTATAAAGTGACTCACCGTTCGCTGTCATCAAGAGTACTGCATCTCTGCAAACTCGTAACCCCTGACCGGCAACCCTGAGACCAGCATCCCTCTGACCAGCACCCCTCAGCTCAGCACCCCTTTAGCCCTCAGCCCAGCAGCTTCAGTTGGACTCGTGCATGACTCTACTTTCGCGGTGAAAAGGCTATTAGAGCACCGGAGCTCTCGACTAATTTTACTTGCGCAAAAACACTGACTCTATGATCGCATTACGAGCGATCACAAAAACTATTACTGAAACAGACAATTTGTATTTAAACAAGTTCCAAAAAATTTGCTTTAATTTCCAGGCAGCCGCATGGAGCGCCACGCAATTCGGACATTCAGAAAAATTTCGAGCAGCCACATTGGGCGCTAATGGCATGCAATGCCAAAAAAATGTTCCAATTCTCCTCTACAATGTTAGTAAAGCTTAACCCAGATCTAATTCCACCCTGAGGCCGCCAACGAAATTCTGAGTAAATCTCCTTAGAGTAGTATTACCGCGAATTTCGAGTCAAATTTTTACGTATCTACGGTGCAGGGTGAAGCTAATCGTAAGAGAAAGCAAAAGCAAATACAAAAGGTGTCACTCTCGACAAGCAAGCGCACCTCTACCCTTAAATTTAGCCTATCGCACTCTTTACAATGGGCCCCGGTGGCATAATCTATTGCAAATATGCACTTGCGTAATCTCGAGGGATATGCGAAAGCTAAGAATCTCCCGATTGAGATTGCAAAGGAGACAAAACGACCGAAAGGACCGAAAGATGCGACGCGAACATTCACCGTCGATGCACCGAATTTTCGAATCGAAATCAGAGATCGAAGGCGAATTGTATTTCTAGAAGAGTGCATTTGACACTCTTATATTTAAAAAGAACGAGGCGGAACACAGAAGCTTATCGTTCGAAGTACGCAAGTGCATTTTTGAATAGATGTCCAGACCGAGCCAAGCTCACCGAATAAATTGGTTTGGCTCGATCTGGACGCTTAAACTAGATCGTAGGCTTTAGCTTGATTCCGTTTCGCAAGTCGCAATGCTCGGGAAACGTTACCAAGGAGCCGAGCACACCAGCGTGGAGGTACCTACGAAAGTGACCCATTTCTACGAAATATTTCTGGTCCACATTCGACCAATGCTTTGTGCATTTTTGAAAATTTGGAAAAATCTTACGACTAAAGTTCTTAAACTAAAACTTATTGCTAGACTGGTTTAAATATTTTAAGGAGTGAGAAAAATAGCACAGTGACCAAGTAGTACCAATAGCATCTGTCACTCTAAGTTATTTATATTTATATGAGAAAGAGCTTCAAGTTATATAGTTGAAAATCCTTAAGAAATGAATGCTTTCCATTCTCGTTTTATTAAGAGAATCTAATGACTCGAATGTAATTAAACTTGAGAAGTGTGACTCGTATTCAAAGCATCAAGCTTTGACACTCTTAAATTCAAGAAAGATAATTTGGAATATTTAAAACGCGATATTAGAATTTTGACGTCGAATTTGAAATTTATTGCTTTTGTCTGTATTAAACATTTGGAAGCACGCGCGTTAATGTTACTGTTCACGAAAACTAAATACGTATTCGTGATCACTGTGCTCGCTGCAGCAATCATTCGTTCAATAGCATGCAGAAAAATTGAGAAAATTAAAATGTACCACTCACCCATTATAGAACACAGTCTCACTGCTATCCATGCAGACAGGAAGCTTCTTCAGCAGCTTCAGAGACCAAGCTCAGTAGTACCGAATAGAATGTATCACACACAAAAATGTCACTTTAATTTCACGATCAAAAAGCAATTTGAGCACCGGTGCTGAGTCTTAACTAGTTCAAGATGCGTAAAAATACTGACTCCACACTCGCGTTGACAATACTAAAACGCACAGCCATCTCATGTTTTTAAATACAAAGCACTGCAAATTTTTAAATGTACCGAAGCAGTGGGTCAAGAAGTCTCCTAATACTGTGTGAAATGCAGTAGAATCTTGTTAAGCGACCTCCCACATGGTCCAGTAATCGATGAAATTAATCTAGGAATCGATATATCACGAAATAATATGGTCGCGCGTTCACTGCGGTCCGATCACTCTCGCGTGTAAAGTTGAACTGGCAGGTGTTATCGTTCGGCGATGACGCGCGACTTTGGCAGAGGTCGGTGTCGTTCTCTCTCGCTCCAACGACTCCCAGTTAAGGGGTCATGTATACGTTCCTCGGCGCAGAAACGTGGTCAATGTTTGGTAGTAATTTAGGGATAAAGTATAAGCCCGATTCGTTTAATTCTTTCTGTGTTTTATAGGTATACGTTTATAGATTATAAAACATGTATGAGAATTGGAAAATTTTTAAAAATGTGGCGTTCGTGGGCAGTGGCGTAGAACATGCTTTCTGGCGCCGCCCAAAACGGATGGGCATGATTCAGTCCCTACGAGTGGTCCGAAACAAAAATCACCGATTTTTTAACAATTTTGGGGATCATAGTTATCGAGTGACGTCGCCATTTTTCGAAAAAAAATTGCGAAAATGGTTATACTTTGAAGAAAAGGATCGTGATTTTCGCTATAAAAGTCGTACGTTTTTGCTTGTTATTAAAAAATAGTTGAATTTAATTGAAAAATCTCAACGTCACCCGATAACGAATCTTATGTAGAATATGTGTGGAAACAATGAAGTTAATCGGATGAACGGTGAGGCAATTATCATGCCCACCGTCTTGGAAAATGATGCTTTGAGAAAAACCCACATTTTTATAAATTTTCCAATTCTCATGTCTGAGGTATATAACCATAAGTATATAGACATATACCTATAAAACACTAAAGGAATTAAACCAATCGGATTAATATTTTATCCCTGAATCATTCGCAAACATTGACCACGATTTAGAGCTAAGAAACGTATATAACCCCTTAACTTGAAATTCGTCAAGCCCGGAAATAATTTTATCTATTAACGCTTGTACTTTTCGCAGCTGCAGCTACAGTCGCGTCGAAAAATAAGTTGACGCTCTTTAAAATCGCATAGGGTAGATGTACCGTTTGTAGCCATTGTACCGTTTTTGGCCATGTCCATAATTATCGCGTTTTTTTAGCTCGATATTGCTTGCAGACACTTAATTATGTGTAGAATTATACCGTAATTATTTTGTTTAGTATACGACCAGAAATATGAGGTTACATTTATTGCTTACGCGAAAAGTGGCAAGTGGCCACAAACGGTGAAAAATGGATTTCTTATATTTTTTAACTTTATTAATTCTTTAACGATTTCTCTAGTTAATGGTAACTTAGACATTAATAGTAAAGATAGTGTAAAATTTAGTAAAGCTCTTAGTTTTCTGATTTGAAGTACAATTTTAAAGATAATTACGATGAAAGTCAGTTAAATCCTTAAAGTGGCCACAAATGGTGCATCTACCATAACTTTCTTAAAATTGGTCCAAATGTCTTGAGTTTTTTTTAGAAGCTAGCGGAATTAGTTTCTAGGTGACGTGTTTCGACGTTTTAAGAAAATTGCACTTGGTCTGAATAGCAAAAAGAAAATAGTGCAGGTCGTTTTTTAAACTTTTTTTTGTGAGCCTTGAATGAAAATTCAAAAAACCTGTTTGTAGGTTTAAGTAAGTTATATACATGTCTAAAATTTCATTAAAATCGGTTAACGTTGCTCTGAGCTAGATACATGATTTCCCGGAATTTAGCGATTCTCGACCTTATTCTGCGATCTTTAAACGTGTCTAACTCAGAGCAATGTTAACCGATTTTAATGAAATTTTAGACACGTATATAACTTACTTAAACCTACAAACGGGTTCTTTGAATTTTCATTCAAGGCTCACAAAAAAATTTTGAAAAACGACCTTCACTATTTTTTTTTTGCTATTCAGACCAAGTGCATTTTTCTTAAAACGTCGAAACACGTCACCTAGAAAACTAATTCCGCTAGCTTCTAAAAAAAACTCAAGACATTTGGACCAATTTTAAAAAAGTTATGCTATTTTATGAGCGTCAATTTATTTTCCGACGCGACTGTATGCAAACTGCACTTTCCGTATGTCTTCCAATACTGAGGACCCATGATAGTTCCCGAGAAAAGTGTTTTGCTCGGGAAGTTTTCTAGGTACTGGGTATATCTCAGTGGAATTCTCTTAAAGGGCCTCTTACATGGTCCAGTAACCGATGAAATTGATGCACGAATTGAGAAGTCACGAAATAATATGCACTATGACATGCACACATTTCACTGAACACTGAACCGATGAATTTCTCAGGGCTAGGCAAAATTTTATTTCGCAATGCGGGTTTGAAAAGTAACTCGACTTGCAGTTGCATCATGCAACATTCTGCGAGGCTTTCAAGAATTAGATTTTACTGTAAATTTCAATATCGGCAGTAAACTAATACTCGGGGCAAATAGAATCCAATTATTATTACTTTACTAGAAAGCGTGGTCACACCTTGTCGGGTTCTTCCCTGCCTTTCGACTCGTAATAGCGGCTTCTTCGGAAATGTCCAAAAAACGGAAATATTCATAAATAAAAAATGAAAACGCTGTTTTTTCGGGACATGCGTGGTCACACCTTGTAGAGTAACTTTCAATGTCGGCGATAAACTAATGCTCGGGGCAAATAGAATCCAATTATTATTACTTCACTAGAATGATTAAACAGTGCATTAGTAACTTGCGGGAATATCAGTAGCAGCGTGAATTTTTAATACTTTTCGGCGTACGATACGTGAAAGAGTTCTACTGCACGCAAAGTACTAATAAATAATGTCATCTTGTAATTTATAGCTTACACGGGATTTGAAGAAATACCATTTTTGCGCACCATAATGTCTTGATCCGCGAAATGGATTTTCGCAGAGAAATCCGCGTGAGTCGTTGACTGGCCGAGTCAAAGAATATAGCGTAGAAAAATCCTGCCTTCAAACAAGTTACACGTATACAAGCACGCACACACTTTTCAGCATTTCAACACATTTCAGAGTAGTTGGCAAGTTGGACGCTGTTCGTGAGCAGATGTCACTACATTAAGTCCTCAAAATATGGGTCGGTAACACAGTTTGGGTGGCGACACGAACATCCATAAGGTGATACATCTATCCTATACCTCGTCTGTGATTGGATGTTCTGTCTGTTCTATCCTACCTCGTCTGTGATTAAATATAGCAAGAAGTATTTTCTCGATGTTTAGCTCGTTTCAGTACATTATTTCTACATTATCCTACCCTCTGCCTCCGTTATTATCACCCTATTCCCACCCTACTCCAAATATTTCTACTCCTACTCAGCGAGTGTTCCTCTTTTGCATAGAAAATCCAATTACATTCGGACAGTCATTAATTTACGTTTCCCTTAAAACACGAATGCATCATCGTTTCTACTTTTGACTCAACGTGTGTAAGTACATACTATTAGATATACTGTCCAGTAATACAGGCATACAAAATTCATTAATAACATATCACAAAAATATGCACAAATTCAAAAGACAAATTAAAATCTTTTATTATCCCATTCAACTGTGTTTTCAGACTATCGTAAAAAGTATCACAGAGTCTTCAGAGCAGCGTTAAGAATCTAAAACATCGTTAACTTTGCATTCATTCAAATACATTCCTAAATTCTATTTTAAATATCCTTCTCCGACACACCTAGGCGACTGGATGCCTGACTACGGCACTGTCCCGCGAGTGGCGCATGCGCAGTGCCGCGGCTCGCTCGCCACTATAATGTCGGACGTCGAGCGTTCGGTGGTGAGACGGTCTCTCAAGTTTCCCGTGATTTTCTAAGTGAAACTCCGCGTGCGCGCCGTCCAGACCCGTGGCCAGTGGTATAATATGATCGTGTAACTCATCGTCCACGAGGAGCCGTGATCGAGAACCATCGTACCCCGCGCGCAGCCGAGAAAGATGGGTGAGTAAAAAGGCGGAAACCAAGTGGCCGAATGCCGGCTAGGCTTTTTTCTCTCTCTCTCTCCTATCCACTACTTCGCTGTGCCACGGTGTGCCCGTGTGTGCGCCACCGTGTGCCCGTGTGCCTGCCAAAGTGTCTAAAAGCGTGTGTGCGTGGGGTACGCCCCAGTGCATATCGCCGCGTTTCCGCCCGATTTTCACCGCGGGGGGCACCGTTTTTCCTCCTCGTGACGAGCACGCCGAATGTTTTCCGCGAGGATCGTATCCCCCGCTAAACTCACTCGGGGGCTCTATAAATAGGTGGATCCATCGGTTTGACGTTTCCTAGGGTGAGCCCCGATCCGCGCGCGCGTGTGTGTACCTACGTCCACCGACTCGTGTTTTTCCTGCTGGTTTTGTTTTCGCGCTGGTCGAGAGTGACCTGCATTCTCGAGCGGTGCTGGGTCGCATTCGATTCTCGCCTCGGGGCTGCCGCCTTTATCCTCGGAGAACGCGAGTTTTCCTCCTCACTTTTACGGATCTCATTTTTCGTCCGGCGAATCTCGCACCGCTGTAACAGCCGCGTAAGCGTAGGCGGACGGTGTACTACACTCGGGGGGGGGGGGGGGGGGCTTTTCAACGTGTCATAACTGTTGCGTAACCTCGCGTGTTCGGAATGCAAAAGTCGGCTGCCCCTTGTGCACGCGTTTCAATTTCAAACACCCATAGGCGCGGGCTGCCGTGGATTTCCCTTTCGAATCGCACGGGAGATCGAGACGAGTCGCGTATCGGTCGGGCAGACCGTTTCGGTGCGTGCGGCAAGGCTTCCAGGACGGGTATCTGAGGACGCCACGCTCGTAAATTCGCTCGCGCGCAATTATGCGTTCTACCCACGCAACCGTACCTTGCACACGATGCCGTGCGTGCGCTTCAACACATGCACCGTCTGCCGAGCGTTTCACGAGCCAACACTGCATCCTGCGACGAACATTATCCTACTAACGTGGCGTTTATTCTTTACGCGCACGAAAGTGCATACGATACTGCGTCGTTCTATTCTGCTGTACAAATATACATGTCGTTATTCGTTGTACCTAACGCGACCTACTAATCAGTCCTCAAATATCGTTACTGTCAATTCGACGGAACTCAAATACGGTGGCAAATTTAATGAACTGCCCCGCGAGCTCTCAAGTGCGGCGCCATATGCGTCTGTTGGCTTCAGATATTGACTCGAGTATAATCACCCGGCTTATCTGTATCGCGGGAAATTGCGGTTCGTATTTGTGTGCTCGAATTTCGCGACATGCCTCGCGGCTACGTAATCTCTACAACACCGACGTGTTAGACCGTAACAAACTAGGTTCGCTTAATAGCGACAGTGATAATTAACACTCTGATCTTTAATTATAAGATATGTCCCCGAAGGGTGAAGACGAGCAGTTTGAACCACGTCCTGAATTGTACGGGCGCGAATTGACGAATGGTATTGATTTCTCTCGTCGCATCCCTTGTATATTGACATACATTTGGTACAAGGGTCTCACCCTCCGAGCGTCGTTAACTCCGTTGCCGCGTTTCAGTGAAACTGCAACCGCTGCAGATCGATAACCACCCCCTCGTGTTCGATTCACGCTGCGCCCGCTGGCCGGAAGGGAAAATCTCCAGCGACAAAACGCATTGGGATTGTGGGCGCGCGTTCTTTATGGCTCTCGTTAACGAGAAGTGGGGTCTCAGGGGGGTGGCGAAGGGTAAGCTTGCCGTGTAAATGTTACCCAGGGACTCGTCGTGAAAAAAATAAATCTGGAATGTAGAACAATGTTCCTTTAAACGAGGCTTCGAGGAAACTCGATTCGGGGGGTAGAAAATATGCGTCTGATGAAATTTTGAATTGATAGAATCTGATTTCTGAATAATCACTATGAATGATTTGGGTGTTGAAATAATTTAGAGCAATGGAGGAATTTTAAATTGACTTATTGTATGCTATAGATGAGCTCTACTCACGGTATATTTCATTCGTGCCCAATCGCCCTTTAAGAGTGTGAAAACTAACCTCAAAGTCAAATAGGCACTCCCACTTTTTCGCGTATAACTCCTAAGGTACAAGGGACAGAAAAAAATGTTTCGAACAAAAATTTAACGACGCACTAAACGCTACAAACCTGCGTTAACAAAATTTTGAAAAATCTTTTTTCGTTAGATATTTTTTTTTAAACTCTCATACTGTTGTTTTTACCTTTAGTCACTCCATAAACCCATAATGTTGCGTTCCAATCGGCGAGAGCGGGGTCGCAGTGTTCCCTTGTCAGTAAAGTACTCCCGGTATATGAATTCTGAGCAGAGAACGGGGGATTGTAGAATTCATCCCCTCTTTTCCTAGACAAAGGACACTCGCCCCAGCGTCTTTTCTCCCGAATACTCCCGAATCGATATTTCACCTACCTACTGTATTCGGGTTAGTGGTAGGTGGAGATCCTCCGAGGAAATCTCCAGGGTGGATGTAACGTAACTCCATGGTTACATAACTTTCGAAATGCGACGAAATAATTTTTATTATCGGATTAATTGGACAGGGTGACACCTGCCTCTCGATTAGTGATGTCCCTCCCTTATTATTTGAAAGGTAAAAGTGATCGAACAAAGACTTCGAACAAGCATTCTCTTTCGAAGAAGTCGTCCCAAAAGGAAAGGAAAGCAGTTGGATGCCAAATGAGAAAATGAAAGCTTCTTTCCGAGGCTCGACTCTCCACTCTCACTGTGCGACAGAGTAACAACGCTATTTAGCAACAATTCGAGCGAACGAGGTTTCGCGCGAGAATCTGTGCCAGCAAATGAAATATTTATACAACGTAACGATTTTAGAAACTATGTAAATATTTCATAGACATAAATAGCAGTCTGGAAAAAAAAGGAACAAACGTGAACTTTGTTGGGCAAAAGCTACAAAACTGAAGGACACTCGAGCTTAATTAGTGGCGGCCTCACGTGTGTCTCATTAACTTAATCAAATCCGAGTTCACTCGCCCATACGAAATAAAGAAACAAAAAGAAAGCCACGCCAGGTTTCTCCCTTTCCTATTCCACATTTCATGCTTGTCTCTCCGGAATAATAGCGTTATTTATCGGTAAAGCGGGTTGAAAGCGACAGAACGGGAGCGCAGAAAGTATCGCGGACACCTTTCCAGCTAAGCGGATTGATGTCTTGCGCAATCTTCGTATCCAGTTCGTCTGGACATCGCGATCTCTGTCGCTGTAAGACGAAGCCGGGGGGACGTCGTGCCGTTATTAAGTAGATGTTCGCGTAGTTGCCGATAACGTAATCAGGCGAATTGCCAATGGAAGTAGTAGATGGCGAGGGGGTAGCTGGATTACAGGCGTCGGCTTTCGATAACGACGAGCACGATACAAGTGACTCGCCTTAAAAAAATAACGATACGTGATTCAGTCACGCAGGTATTGACACTCGACGCGCATCAAACGATCTCTTCTTATTTTTCCATCCCGTTTCGTGTTTCTCTGATTCGACGCACGATACCCGGCGTCACGCATTCCTGATTCGTACATGCAGATCCATCATTGCCGAGCGAATCTCTTTGTACGACCTTTTTCCTATTTCTCTTTCCTGCTGAAAGTCACATTTCAAGATGGACCATTTTTTTTTTTTTCATCGGGTGCATCTTTGATGGGAAAAGTTCCACATTCCTCCTGTGTCCCTTCCAATCCGTCTTCTCTTATCCCCATCCCCTCCCCCGATCCATCCACCCCTGTTCGTTTCTGCTTTATTCCTCTCCCCTCCAACTTCCTCCACCCCATTCATCTCATTACACCCACTCGCCCTCCACTTATTCTTCCTCTCCACCTACCCTGTCTAATCTTCTCCACCCCCTTGCCCTTCCCACCTGACCCACGTACCCTTTACCCTTTTCAACCGCTACCGTCGACCCCTTTCGCCCGACCCTCCCTTCGCTAGCCATTCATACGTGGTTTCACTTGAAACGGGAGGGGTCGCGACTGCACGCCGCTCTTGAAAAACTTCTAATAGCCGGAGCCAGTTCCTCGAGCCTCCCTGCAGATCGTCGATGCACACAGACCGTCCCCAAGCCCGCAAACGTCCAACAAGTATTTATGACGAGCCGCGCTACGATCGCGGGTGCTCCTCACGCCTGGCGCGATCGTTATCGATGGTCCGCGATATTCCGAGATCGTAATCGCTCGAGTGTCCTCCCGGGGGGCGGCGAGGGCAGCGTGGCAATCGTGGAAACGTTGGAAAAGCCGTGGATAGAGTTTCGTCTAGTGGTGGAGAACTATCGATGGTACTTACGATAGTTATCGATGATTCTCACTATCGAAAATTATAGATGGCTTATTTTCACTATCGATAATTATCGGTACTGAAAATCGTAGGTTAGTCAATTAAAAAATAATAACAGCTGAAATTCAGAATCCCAAATTTAATTTGTAATTTATTACAAATTTCGATAGTGAGAACTATAGATGGCTTATTTTCATCGATAATTATCGGTACTGAAAATCGTAGGTTAATCAATTAAAAAATAATAACAGCTAAAATTCAGAATCCCAAATTTAATTTGTAATATTATTACAAATTTCGATAGTGAGAACTATAGATGGATTATTTTCACTATCGATAATTATCGGTATTGAAAATCGTAGGTTAGTCAATTAAAAAATAATAATAGCTGAAATTCAGAATCCCAAATTTAATTTGTAATATCATTACAAATTTCGATAGGGAGAACTATAGATGGATTATTTTCACTATCGATAATTATCGGTATTGAAAATCGTAGGTTAATCAATTAAAAAATAATAACAGCTAAAATTCAGAATCCCAAATTTAATTTGTAATATCATTACAAATTTCGATAGGGAGAACTATAGATGGCTTATTTTCACTATCGATAATTATCGGTACTTAAAATCGTAGGTTAGTCAATTAAAAAATAATCACAGCTGAAATTCAGAATCCCAAATTTAATTTGTAATATCATTACAAATTTCGATAGTGAGAACCATCGATAATTATCCTAAGCACCATCGATAGTTCTCCACCACTAATTTCGTCGCACTCGTAGCACGCGAGACCGAACTTTCCGAATGTTCGTTGCGTAAATGAAGTCTTTGATTGCAAGGTATTTCTCGAGGGCATCTGTACGCGCCTTGTAACGCATACCAGCTCTATCTGAAAGAAGATAAGCCCCGGCCGGTGTCCAGTTCCCTTCTCGATGCACACAGATCTCGTAACGTAATAACACGATCTCGTAATCGATTTCGAGATAAAACCGCGTGTTGCCGGGAAACCCTAATGACGCTGGTCGACGGCCAGATTAGGGGAGAATCGCTGCCCCCTCGCGTGCAGAGGAGAAGGTCAGCCGCCTAGAAAGTTACGGTTTCGTCGGGGCTCCCGAATCGCTTCGGAATTCCTTTGATCATAACGAGTCTGACGGCTCGAAGACTTCGCCGTCCGCGGCCGTATATTTCTGCATACCGGAGCGCATCGGGAAGACCGCAGCTCGCCGCTGTCCCTTGGAGGACAGGAGTAAACAGATATTTATGCGACTACCTACACGCTGTTTCACGATGGACCTCGACCCTAGCCACCTCGCCTTGACTCTGCAGAATTCAGTTGCTCCCGTACGTGACTCGGTGTTGCAAACAGTTCGGAGAAACCGTGAATGAGAACCGTGAAGAAAGACTGCCGTGTTTCCCACTCTGTTGATTAATTGACGACCGAGTGTTCCTCTTCGCGGGAATTACGATGTTTCTCGACGAGTCGATAGCCCTGACTGGCTTCGAAAGATTGAGACTTCTATTCGACTTCTGTCCAAGCTCCCTTTCAAACGGAACACAAGGAGTTATCGCCGAGCTATTTAAAGAAGAAACCTGGAGAAAAGACGCCAATGGACGTGATGCAAGATACACCGTTCTAAAATTACCTGCAGGGTATCGTGCAACTAAATATACTTGCACGGTGATTGGAAACAGCTTGCGTTCCATTCAATACGCGTTCGATTGGAAATGTGCCACTTATTCACGGAGAAGATCTCATTGTTGACGAAAGATGCGCTGCCGTACACCTTTCAATACTAAATCGACTAACACACACCTGCCAGCATTTCGAGCACAATGAAATCGTCACGAAATTAATTTCAAATACTGTAGGTATAATCGAATCAGCGGCGCACCTGGAGAAAAGGAGGGATGAGCAAAGGGTCCTAGCACCCTCGAAAGAAAAGGGAAATGGAGATTAATGTAACCACGAAGTGATTTAGGAGCTTTGTAACGAGAAAAGAAAACTGGATTTTATTCTTCAAATAAATCACCCAATGAATTTCATTGAATTTGCATTAAAAATATTTTTATCCTTCAACTCGGCTCCCCCCGAGATTAAATCCCGAGTGCGCCACTGAATCGAACATCTCCACAGCAGAGATGGGCAAAATTTTTATTTAAATAAAAGTCCGAATAACTAATAAAAGTTAAAAAAATCATCCATCACGTGTCGAATAAAGTTAACTCGCAGTAAATAACGAATGATGATTTTTTTTTAACTTTTATTCGTTATTCGAAATTATATTTAAATAAAAATTTTGCCCATCTCTGCTCCACAGTTTCTATTCTAATCGTCAGTCATCGGCTAACAGGTATATATATGTAGATCCCTTTGTAAAATCGCGGCAAAGAGAAACGGCCGTGAAAAGTAAACGTCAGTGGAGTGGTGGGGATTGACAATCGAAACTCGACGCTCGAATCTCCGCGCCCCCGCGGTCACGATTGGCCGACGCTCAGTCAGTTCGCGATCGTCGGTCGGGTCGGTGATATCGCTCGCGCTGTGGTCCGAGGAAATCGCCGATAAGTTCGCGTTTCCCCAACGGAGGCCAAAATTTTCTTCCTCCCCACACATTATTCGATCAGTGATTTATTACTCCCGCCTTCGTTCCTCCCCCGACACGTCGATTTACAAAGTTACCGAGACCTCGATGCTCGTCACACAGTACGCTATCGAGGCGCGTTAAATCAGCGTCTCCGCGAACCGAGAGATTTACTATCTTATCGGCGCCTGGAGAGGAGAAAAGGAAAAGAGGTGTAGCTCGCCTCGCGGCGGTGGATTGTTACGCAACGGTCGCGAGTAACCGGGACAATGAAGTCGAAGACCAGCCAGGATTTTATTGCGAGTGAAAGTAACGGGGTCAAGAGGGACCAGGAAGTGAAGCAGAAACAGCTGAAAAAGGGTGAGAGTTTTGAAAACGCGATTAAAAATGATTACCCTCTTAGTGGTTTCGTTTTTGATTAATTCTCAGGAGTTAAATATTAGAAATAAACGAAATAGTTTCCACCCGCCAATATTGAATTTGCGTAACTTGGATACTGAATCTTGAACTGATAATCCTGCAATCATTTCGAAATGCCTATCGCCGAGTACTCTGCGCTTGAAAGAACCAATGGCTTCGATTCCGCCATCTAATAGTCTACCTATCGTTGAAAGGTGGAAAAATTGAAAAAGCCTGCTCGTTTTTAGATCGTAGAAATTTCTCAAGACTCTTCGTACACAGATGGAACTCTGATTAAGCACTCGCGATAGCGGTGGAGTGTACGAATGTGCAAAAATACACGTAACGTTCCTCGACCGTCGCGTGACGTCATTCGCGATTCGCTAGATAACTGCACGCAGAGTCCGTAGAAGGGAACGTTAAATTTCAGATCGACAACAACGAACTGTCGGCGATAACGCCGCGGGCGATTAGATAAGGCGATTACAAATGGCAAGTAGGTTTATTAAGAAGGGAACCGCTGTCGCCGAGGCAGCGTTCGCCAAGTCGCACCGAAACATGCGATAGGTTCGTTGCCGTCTGGTGTTTGTATTATTCAGTGATAGAGACCGCCACGATTTTCCCCCGTTCGTGACGCAACTGGCGAAAAGAACGTGACTGTCTGGACGCGATCGATGCATCCTTGATCAGCCCGGTTGGCAAGGGGGTTCTGCTATTTACAGTGGTGGTCAAAAGTAAGTTGGAAAGCTGAAGTGAAAGACCTGCGGGATGGTAAAAGTAGTAGAATTTTAGGAGAAGGGAACCAGTCGTGGATTTAAGGAAAAAGGCCCAAGTGGCAAAAAATTCTGTATATAATAGAATTACAAATTTAAATTTTATTTTAATTCATTAGGTTAAAATTTCTAGTAGGAGGAACTAAATTTTTCGCCAACTTTGTTGAATCTTATGTCTATTTTAATTGATTACGTTAAAATTTACGCGAGTTTATTATGAAAATTATGGGAAACGAAAACAAACATAATTTTTGGATAAATTCATGATTTCTTTTTGGAAGATGGGACCTTCCGGAAAAGGACCCAAACGGCAACAGTTCATCGGCCGCCCGTTAAATCCGCCACTAAAGGGAAGCGTATTCGCGTTATCTAACATCAAAGGGTTTCGGTATTTCTAATATCTCTGTTATCGCAACTCTGTAAAACGTTCATCCTTAAAGTCTCCCTCGTTGCTTCAATAATAGATCACTTCTAACGCGCAACAGCGTTTAGTTGCTATTTGTAGCTTCTTCCCGGAGCAGCAATTAAAAGACTATCATTGACGATGGAGAGCAGATGGTCGTAAAAAATTTTCTGCACCGTGGCTCGCGATTGTTGCAATATTGTTTTGCTAATCGACGACCCTCGATGGGAGGTAGAGACACGCTGCTAACGTTGCACGCCAGCAGATTTGTAATTCAATTCTTCAGTCATTTCCCGTGGGCTACCGGCCCGCGATGCCCGATACATTATTAAATAGTTGTAACACCATTGCAATGCAGTTAATTACACGCCGAAGCCTGGTTACATCCTGTTGCATAGGCAATTGACGGCCTCTCTTACAACAATCGCGATGAATTACGTTTAATTGCCAGGGATTCGAGTACATTTTCCATCGCTTTTCCTCCGCGGCGAAGATTCTCTCCTTTTTTTTATATTGCAGCTTTATACCCGGAATTGAATAGAGGAAGTGCAGTATATTTGGAATACCAGTTTGTTTAAGACGAATAAAAAATTACGACAGAGGATGGGAACAAATTAAACTACATAATATCATAGAGAAACTAATAAACTTTCATATTTCTGAGCGTCAATAAAAATAAAAAACAAAAATTAACTGAAATTTTGGTTTGAATGAAAAATGACAAGAAGTATCGATTTCGTTAAGGTGCAGGTAATTTGGAATATCGACATTCCTAAAATATAGATATCTTGAGGAGATATGTATAACAGAATGTTTATAAAAATGCTAAGAACGGTTACATACTGCACTCAGTCACGGTTCACACGTTTCTACTTTCTACCAATCTTGAAGATTTAGATGTCTATAAAACAATATTTACACAAATGCTCCTAAAAGGTTATACAGGTGACAGACGAAACTGACGCGGTGGTATCCATTACGCGTGAAACAAAAGCATCGGTAGGCTTTGGAATATTCCAAATTACCTTCATCTTCGGTATTCCGAATTAGCAACATGGCATCGAAACCGAAAATTTCATGTCACACTTTGTATTCTCGAAATTATCGCAAAACTGGCACGGAACCATAGAAGGAACATGCAAATGAGTCGATTAAGTGTTTAACACTAAAGTTTTGACATATTTTAACCATGATTGGAACGATTGAATATGCGCTGAAAAAGTTTTGCAGATTGACGTTTGCTTCCTCTGCAGATTAAGTCGAAAATGTAAAAATTGCGGTTCATCCACAAATGTCATTAGTTAAGAGGTCATTAGCCCCTATAATCTACGGTGTTAGAAATTAAATAGCGTTAGTAGTTTATTAGATACTTCGGTATTCCAAATTACCAACAGTATTCCACATATGCTGCACTTCCTCTAATAACGAGGGCGGCACGGAACAGTTCTTATCGCCCCGTAATGGTCGATTTATTACGCTTTTTACGACGGTGGTCGTTGATACGCCCAGATACTCCGTGCAAAAATCGCTGATAAGAGTAGAACGAGCTATTAAAAGACTAGAAGCTGATAAGGACGGATTCTCCGTGGACTTTTGGTCGAGAAATAGATGAGAGGAAGGAGTCGTGGTCTCGAATGGCCATATTTCCGTGCCGATATCTCATTAACGATTTAGTGTTAAAATCCAGTCGATTTACTAACACGTCATAATCCAATCGCCCTGTTTATTAGCCGGCTCGCGTTCAGACGATAATTACACTAATAATCGTTGCCGGATGATGTTGTGCCATGTCGAAAAGTTGAAAGTGTACGTATTGTCCAACGCATAGCGTTGCAATCAGGGTTGTGTCCGTCTCATCATATAAATCCTGGAGTGTCACATATTCTAACCCGGAGATGGAAAACGCAAAGAAAATACTCGAATATGTATCCGGAAAACAAATCTGCAATTCTTTTAAACATAAGCAATTGAGAATTTACAAATATCAGTTATTTTAATTAATAACCTTTGTCTTAATTTATGAAGCAGAAAGTGTTTGTGTGGTTGTCTGTCGCCTAGAAACTTTCTAACGGTAAACTCTGGGGCCACGAAATGTGTCGAACCTCATTATGCCTAGCTAATCCAGATGAATGCGACTATTTTCACCACAAAAAAATTAAAACATTTTTTTATAAAGTCAGAATTTAATTTTCGGACGAAGCCGAGTAGTAAAGCTTGTTGTATATAAAATTTTTGTGCCATATATAACCCTTCAGGGTCACATGGGGTGTGTCGCACCCTAAGAACAATTTTCGAGATTCTTTAAGAGATTTATCGCGAAAAAAATATCGCTTTTTTCCACAATCGTGGAAAATCATTTGTACATTTCTAGAAAAAGACTATTAGAGCGTTAGAGTGTTACGAATCTACAATTACCACTCAAAAGTGAAAAGTTTGAAAAATACGAAAATAGTAACTCAGAAATGACGCTCGGGTGCAGTGAACCCCATGTGACCAATTTCTAATCATAAAAATAATAATAATAATTCGACTTTATTCACCACAAATTACATAAATTATGTAAATATGTTGCCAGGAAGTGTTAATACTACAATTTCTTATTATCTAATTTTTCCTACAACCCGGAGATTTCTCCAGTAAAACAGGAGCTCGTAGAATTGCTTTCGAACCCGAATTCTCGGGGCAAACACCGGCGAGTTGGCAGCCCTGGTTGCAACAATTGTAATAATAACGCTTCATCGTGTATCAGACCCTTGCGCAGTGTGACTGCGGGGATCGAGTTAGCGTTTGCCGCGCGCAGAAGCGGAGGTGAATAGGCGACGGTGAAAAGGCGAGGTACAGATTCGAGGTAGCAATTAATCCAACCCAGATAACCTTAATTAGCCGCGATTCGTAAACAGTAATCGGACGTACTCAATCGCCAGTCGATTCTGTGACCCAGAGCGCGTCTAGAGAAAGAACCCCGACCACTTATGGGTCGTCGTGTTTGACCCCACTTTGCGACATCCTATTTAGACCACTTACGAATCACATTAACATACCGAACGGCGGAGGAGAGCGTACGTGGTACAGGAGAGACTATTTCGATGACGGATTACCATTACGAAGATGATTTATGCGACTGTGCAAGTAGAATCACCGGTCATCTTCTGCAAAATGAATAGACGCACGATGCTCGAATCGTTTTTGTAAATCTTCTATGTCACTGAAGACTGTAAAACAGAGTAAGGAATATAGAAATATTAGTAATAGGTATACAATAGTCGATGTTTCCTTTTTCTGGAAAGGAAGGTCTGAAGAAACTAGTCTCTTCAGTTCAATATTCTCGAGCTAATCTACTCGACCAACTCTTCTCTACGCATAATAAACACACATGTACGTTCGTGGAAGCGCAAAGAAACAATAATGACGAAGCAAAAAATTGTTACGCAAATAGGATTCTCATTTAAACATGTTTGTTTATCAAGATTCCAGCACAGAAGAATACTAACGCGCATTGAAGAGAGACAGATTTTTCCACCTTTAAACTACAAGAAAAAAAGTGGCGCGACGCAGTGGCTCTTAAAAATACGAGCACGTCGATAATTAAAATTATCCATAAATAGTCATAAAATTAAACGAACAGAATAACTAACAGTAAAAATTATTGATAGATAAAATATAAATATAATAAATAGATTTATTGATCTAACTAAAAAATATTCAAAAATTAAATCCTTAGAATAAAATCCAGATAAAAAGGGTACCCCAAATAAATAAAATAAAGAAATAACTATAACAATTCTCTTCAAAGGATAAATATAAAATAGTCCACCATAATTACGAATATCCTGATTATCATTTATAGAATGAATAAACCCACCAACACAAAGAAATATTAAAGATTTAAATATAGCATGAATAATTAAATGAAAAAAAAGCTAAGTCATAAAAACCAAAGAATATAATTCTTATTATAAATCCTAATTGTCTTAAAGTAGATAAAGCAATCGACGCAGTGGCTCTTAAAAATACGAGCACGTAGCAATGCGGCATCGGCTGCGAAAAGTGTTCGGGGAGAGGAGCAGCGGCGATAAAGCGAAGCTTGTTGTTCGTCGAACCCTGGCGTTTCAGAGGGAATTTTAGGTAGCCTGGAAACACCGTTTCGCGACATCCCATTTAGAACGGCTTATGAATCATATTAACGTGCTCTCTGCACTGGGGTACGCTGGATGTAGGGCACGCTGCGTGTGGGTGAACGGCAGTGATGTAACTCGTTTCTTTCCCGACGACCCCTCGCATCTGCCGTCCGAATTCCAAGTTTCGTTGCCCGCCAGTCGCTCAGCGAAATCGTGAATTTTTCATTCCACCGGAGGTAGCCCACGGTTCTGAATAAACGGATATCAGGCACAAGTGGCTTCGTAGGTGTAGTAGGTTACAAGATTGTCCAGCTGTCGACGCTCGTTCCTCCTTATCGTCGCTCATTAGAAATTCCAAGCACTCCCACGAGAACTCGAGCCGGTCGTGTGTGCACGCGATTGCTGCGGCGGATTCTCGCAGCCAGGAATTCCAGATTATTTAAGCTGCCGCGTGTGGAAACACCAGGCACCGTGTCCGCGATTGCAAAACTCCCGCTGGAGGCAACTGTACCTAATGGCTCTTCGGCGTTTAGTAATATCGTGTCGGCGACACTCGAGGTCTTCCTCCGACTCTGGTGAGAGGATGTTTTGCGACCGAGCGGAAGGTCTGCGGGGATCCTTGGACTCCAGACTGGACGCTACACGTGGATTGTTGGAGTGAAATTAGGGTTAGGCATTATCCAACTATATAAATTTTTAGAATTTCGAATATCGCCCAACTTCGAGTGGAATGACGAATTTAATAGGGATTTTTGAAAGCGATTAAATATTAATTACCTACGCTAGATTTTCTACAGTTTCCGTGAATTTCGTCTGTCTAACTTTCTGTTCGGCTTACTGCGAGGTACGTTTCAATGAAGCGGTGCCAGTCGATCGAAAGCTGTCTTAAATTGAATCAGCAGTGACGCGCAGACGAGGGTGTGTCTCTTCGCGACAGACTCAGCTCGCTTTAACCAGACCTCGCCTGGCGTTGATATTTCTCATCAAGGTACTCGCTCGATTTCCCATATCTCGTTTAAAATTGCCTCAGGGACCTCCACGAAAAAGGCTATTTCGCCACAGCTGTGGTATCTTCAATCTTCCGCGGTTAATCTCTCTGTAATCGATACCGTATTCAATCTACAGACACGTATCTTCCTTCGATGCAGCCAGTCCATTTGGCAGATAGTCCAGAGTCTTGTCCCATCGATTTTCCGCAATGTTCTTCGGTTCATCTTCTGCTGAATAGCCGAAAATTGCGAGCTATCGGTCCTGGGCATCGTCCTCGGGCGCATTTCCAAGTAGATAACCAAACATCATTAGTTATCGATTTCTCTTAAGCAATTGGAATCGTCCGGAGAGCCGCTCGCTTCACGCTTTTACCTCGCGTGACAGCGCGATACAGGGTGACGTCAAATATACAAACGGCACAGTGGCATGATGTCACCGTGTATTTTTAAAATCCCCGCGGTGTGAACGTTTCGCGCGAACCGCGAAATCTTCTAATCAAGAGTTTTGCGTCGTTAAACAGTATCTGCATACATTATAGTAACGCGATCGAGCTCTTCGGGACGTTATTCGAAGAGAGTCGTTCAAATTCGATTGATAAGAATGAAAGAGCCACGTCGAAGCGTATTTCAATCGCTGGTCGGCTAAATCCCGAGGTTCGTTTCCATTCTAAATCATCCTCGAACGCCATTGTCACGAATACTCCTCCGCGAACCGCCAATCGAGCACGTACTGTGACGTTTAAACGAGACTAATGAGAGCAGCGAGAAAGCTTGATTAATATTTCCGGAAAAGACGAGAGTCATCGTGCCCGCGCAGCGAGAAAAAGTCACGCCAGGGCTGTTACAAATTGATACGTCTTTGGTACAGTGTGATTGCATCGTTCTGGTATATACAGAGGGCTTTTCGAAATTTGTGTCCCAAAATTTGTTCGAGGTATCTATTATTTAAAGTCATTTAGCGACACTCGAAACAGTGACGTATTTTGGATTTAAACTTGGGAGAAGCCGAATTGAAAGGATAAAAATATTCAATAGAATTCATGAGACGATTATAAGAATTTATTTAGAGAATAAAATTCAGTCTTCTTTTCTTTTCACAAAGCTCTAGAATTACATACAGTGGGTAGCCAAATTATTATACTCGAAGGAACAGGTTTACATTTTGTAAGTTTAAGCAATGGAATAAAATAGTTGTCTCGTTTTTAATGTTATATTATTTTTTAATACTAAAATATGTATTTAAGAATGCAATTTAAATACATTTATATAGATTTAAGACTACCTACATTGTACGAGAAAAATTAAATTATTCAATATTTAGTGACTCCGCTTTTAGCTTTTACGACGGCTTGGATTCAGCGTGGCATGCTTTCGATGCATGCTGTGGCGGCTACTTCCTGCAGTTTTGGAGTCTTGTGCCATACTCTGATGACATTCTCTATTATTCCTGTCTTATTTGTAACAATCTTATCCCCGCCATATTACAACAAATGAGATTAAGATATTGAAAAATGACTCACAATGTCGCCAGATGTAGCTAATTAATAAATGAAAAAACAATAACATTCATGCATTGTTACTTTAATTACAGCCACGACTTTCACAGATTTTGGCGATTTTTTTTTTAGTATAATAATTTGGCCACCCTCTGTACTTCAATCGTGGTTATATTGATTTGCTTTTTTCCCTTTTCTTTGGGGAGTGCCAGCGTCCTTTGGCTCCGCGTGCGCTACTGACTCGAGCCGATATAGCATTATTTTTCAACCTTCCCCGGTTTTACACGTGACCTCACAAATACTAGAACAATAATTATCAAAGTCTCGGACTTATTCTTCGTCCTCTAAGCCCACAACAATACGGCTATCAATTTCACGCAGTCATTTTTGACTCATCCCATATTTTCGTCCTACATGATGACATCAGCTCGGAGACAAGAGGAGGGCGTATAAATCTGCATGAATCGTGCCGGTCAACCGTGTTTTTCATGCAGTCGAAATAGACTTAATTACTCATCGGCTCTAAGAAAGTGAATTACGTTAATCGCGCTCCCCTTAGTTGCTAGCAGTTTCGCGATATGGATGAAAAGTTGTTTGCACGTCGAGCAAATCGATCGGCTCCTCTGCCAGAGATAACCACAGTCTCAGGCTTTTCTAACGGTGAATTGTTTCTCGCAGAAGCAACCGGAAATCCCCATTCTTCCACGCTATTGTAATTCGCAGATAGAGGGTAATTTATTGACGCCGCGGACAGGCGATGGATTTCACGTTCAAAACAACCGATAAGTAACTTAATGAAACAGTGGCCTTTATCATCTGCTACTCCTCTCGGAGATGAATCATTCAGCTCGAACGTCACAGCACTTTATTCTGGACTGGTGATCTAGTTTAATACGGTTCGAGTGTCCTGAGAGCACAATTTTAATGCAAAATTAATCCTACCTTGAAGAGTCACGTCTGAGTGACAAGTTGCGCCACAGTTCTTCATTATTTCCTTTAATGTGTGGCTATATATCAATCTATACCCGCGGAGCTGATAAAAAGTAAGGTTGTTTGAGCACTCGGAAAAAGCGAGCCGAGCCAGGCTCGGTTTTTCGAGGCGAGTACCCGTAAAAATCGAGTAGCTCGAAAAAACCGAGTTTTATTAAAAAGATGCGTTACTCCGTTCAAAGATTCTAAATTCAGCTTATGGAGTAGTCATGTATGGGGTAAAATGAGCTAAAACAAAATATGATTTCTAATTAAGGATATAAATATTAAATTAACTTTATCAGGACTTTTAAAATATTTAATTTCTTTTCTGATACAAATTTGATATCAATTCTCACTTTGCCCTGGGGTTCCCTTCTGCATCCGAGACTCCATCCTCGGCTTACAAGCATTTCGTGAAATGCTTATAACTTCGCCTTATAGCCGACATAACGCTGCCAACACTCACCACCTACAAACGTCGCAGACATAATATCGAGTCAACGGTCTTGGGCCCGTTAAAAACCATTTACGTAAGCAAACTTATGCGATTCTCGGCCGCAGCTGTTACGGCTACACGTGGAAAAAGCTCGCGCAATGGCGTCGCTCGAGCGGTTTTACGATCTCCAATCATCGTGCCTCCTACCGTCACGAACCGATCGTCTCGCCTTCCATCGTCTCGACGTCGCCAGAAACTTTCTTCCGCTTCGCCTTCGTTTCCCCGCCTAATTGCAATCACCCACGCGATCCTACACCGTGGATCGCGGCGTCGACCCAGGACACGTCGCTTCCCGCGATCCGCTCGCCGATTAAACCGCAGAAACCGGATCGCTGTTTTTGCACAAGCGAGGATAATTGAAAAGTGGGACAGGCCGCCCGGTGGAAGACGCGCCGAAAGCTCCATTAAATTCGCTGAAAAGCGGCTGGAAATTACGATCGGGGCGACCTCGGGCGTGCGTAACGGTGTTTAATCGCGACGAATCGCGACGACTCGCTCAAGGGAATCGTCCGCGGAGCGCGTCGCTTTTTCACCGCTGATTATCCGCGCCGCACAGTGTTACGCGTGTATGGGCGGTCGGGACAAAACTCATCACTTCTGAACTAATCACTTTTCGTCCTAAGTACCCTAATACTTTTTTAAAGAGAATATAAAAATGCATCGATTGGTGTATAAAAAAATATACAGTTCTATTAAAAAAATTAAGGCGATCTTGATTTTTCAGCGAATAAAAAGTTTTTTTTATTAATATTTACTTTTGAAATTTGTTGTCAACTGAATACTGACTAACTTTTGTTCGAAACAGTTTTTTTTTTTTCAAAATTATTTTTATCACGTGTATCGCGTTTGACTGCTATTTTAAAACTGAAAACGGCATCCAGGATGGAGAAGTCATGGTAGATATCGTATAAACTATAAACAATTAGAAAAAGCATATTCATTTGACATTGATTTGTTTTGTGTTTCCATCAGTGGCCTCCGATTACTTTTGTATGAGCGTTCGTCATTGTATAGGCCACTGGACCTGACGCGTTAGTATTAAGTACTCACACCGATTATTTATTTTACTTTACTTTATTTTAATTTATTTTGTTAAGTTTATACTTAGATTTTGCTTTATGCTTTGTATCTTCTGGTTTCTAAAGGGTTTACCCGTTAACAATAATAATAATAATAAGTGTCTTATGCACGAGAAGAGCCCCAACGACTACGCTAAGGTTTTGGCTATTTTTTCTGTTTCGTGCAAATTCGTGCAGTTGAAATTGACGTTAATATAAAGTTTAATGATCCCAAAATTAATATACAAAAAATCACGGAGGTATTTTTTTAAAAGTCTCATCGAAGTTGATAAACATTTAACATAAAGAATTAGTACCTATATACAAATTGTTAGTATAGTAAAAAAAACTGACTCGGCAGTTTTTAAGGTATGACAGTATTAAACACAAATAAAAAGCATAAACACTCTGCCAATAGCACGTGTTTGCAAAAACGCACCGAAATTTCTAATGAATTTCTAGTATCACTTTTGACAAGAAATTAGAAAATTCAACAGAAGTTACGGGTAACATTGAAACTCACGTTCCTTTATTAACATTTTAAGATACAAGAATTTCTGTATCAAACACTTCGGGATTCTCGACTTTTGTCCATTATCGCGAAACACTGTGGCGCCGCGCTGACAAGGAGCCCCTCTCGCATGTGCGAAAAGACGGGCGGCGTAGACGGAGGTCGGGAGCTAACGACTCGGGCGATCGACCACACCTGGTTCGACCGCTTCCAGTTGGCGAGTCGCGTCTGAAAGAGAAGACCTTCACCCCGATTCGATACGCGCTGGGTCGGCTGGCGCGTAAGTGCACTCCGACAAGTGCTCGAACGGCCTTTTTCTCCAGCTCCCGTTTTTCGCTCGCATACGGTAACCGGTGTGCTAAGCGGCTCTTTGAGTCACTCTTTACAAGCCCCCACGAGCGGATTACGCGTGTAGCGCGCCATATATTCGAGCGCTACGTGCCCGGCCTCGCGATCTGGCCCAACTCCATTAACAAGTTCGCGCCGCGGTCCCCTCCGTTAGCAGGCGACGAAATTCCAGAGAGAAGAGACCGAGGAACACCGACAAACCTGTCTTCAGTTCGAGAAGACTATTCCCTTATTATTCTGAGCCAGCCGTTCCTAACTGAATTCGTTTTCGCAGCTAACGCACACCTATTCTGATGTATGTACACTAAGGGCCAAAATCGGCTTCCCTTCGGAAATTTGGCAACGTTGCATGTCACTAGAATTACTGAGTTATGCCTAGTGACATGCAACGTTGCCAAATTTCCGAAGGGAAGCCGATTTTGGCCCTTAGTGTATCTCTACGCTAAGAGCTCGGTTTGGCCTACACGTCAAGAGCTTGGCGCTGTCCCCACCACTTCTGGCGCACTCTTTTTCTGGCATGGCGAGAGCGAGTCAGAAAACGTTCAGAATAGAAGAATACTCCTCACGAAACTCACCGGCCAATATATCTGGCCCCGACCTTAGCTTCCTCCCTCTCATCAATTTCATCATAGCGGAATCGATCGTAACCAGGTAGCGATCGAAATCGATTACCCGCAATCTTTTCCTCACTCCCACGAGCTCTACACAGAGAAAGGCGCGGATGATAAAAGAGAAATCGCATTCTTTCGCGGCGGATAATTGAGATTCCGTGCTTCTCGTAAAACTTCTTGCGGAATGGAATGGTTCCGAATCTCAGCCGTTTTCACAGCTGGTTATTCTCAGTCGTTCGGCTCTTTGATCGCTCGCGGAGCGTAAACAGCACCGCGATCCAAGCAACCCGGAGACATCCGCGCCGTGGAATGTTATATCTTTGTTTCTTATTGGATAGAGAAATGCCATTTGGCATCCAATTAGCGGGCGGGATTAGGAACGATAGGGATCGACCGGCACTTTTAAAGGGAATATCCCCGGCGCCGTAAGAATGCGTCGCCGCTTCCTGGAAACGGCAAATAGAGCATGGATCCGAAGCACGGGAGCCGTTCCGCTCTATTTGCTATTAATTAGCGCAACGTTCTCTCGGCAGAAGCCCGAACAGAATCCTGGGATCCTTCCGCAAAGGGGGTAGGAAGTCCTTTCTAGGCGATCGCCACGGTGAGAGAGCACCGGTTCGCGCGAGACTTTTACCTTCGACGAGTGAAAGACTGGTTGCCCGACGATCGTAGATAGAACGCCGACTCGGCGAGAAGTTTCCTTTCTCCGCGCGGAAAGAACGCGTGCCGCGGCTTCTAAAAGTCGCGGGTAATTAGACCCGACGCGGTGGGACTCGATGCAGGAAGACGTTCGAGGCGAGCTCTCTTCGCCCGGGCGCGATTAAAAACGACGGTAATACATACGCGGCCGCTGTTCGAGATTGCGATCTCGAGCGGCCGATAGTTCCTGTCCCAGGCCGCGGATCACAGGGATCCAGAAAATCCACCGAGCGCCAGCCGTGACGTGATTATTTCTGTGTTGCAGGTAAAACGTTCTGCCAGTCTTGCAAGAAGAAGTGCAGCGGAGAGGTGCTACGAGTGCAGGACAAGTATTTCCACATAGGGTGTTTCAAGTGCGCTCAGTGCAACACGAGCTTGGCGCAGGGTGGCTTTTTCGCGCGTGAGGGCTCTTACTACTGCACCAAGGTACTGAAACGTATAAATAAAAAAATAAAAAATACCGCGGCCATGAAGAAAATAGGGCAGGTGGAAAGGAAGCTCGGAGAGGCGCGGGTATTTGGAGCGCGTAATGCAGACGCGGTAAATAGAGGCTCGCGTTTCCCTGCCTCGAACAGATCCTCGCGCGGAATTTGAGAAACACCGGTCGAACGACAGACAGTGGGGCAAAGTGTAAAAATCAAAGAACTTTTGATAGAAATGAGATAGAGCGATGATTTTTTTTTAAATTAAAGCTGAAAGATTGCAGAATAAGGGAAAATTAAAGAAATTATGGTACGAACGTTTGTTAACTTTGAAAATCTGTGATAAACTTGAAATATTACAACAAAATTGTGATTTATCCAATACCATGTACGGTTAGATTTTTTTCTTGACATGTTGTACATCATTTCCTGTAGATTTTGTCACGCTGATTTCAAATCCGTTCGCAAAATTTGGCTACTATCTCAGGATTTTGGAAAAAATCGATTTCAAGTTTAATACAGATTTTCAAAGTTAAAAAACGTTCGTACCATAATTTCTTTAATTTTCCCTTATTCTGCGATCTTTCAGCTTTAATATAAAAAAAAATCATCGCTCTATCTCATTTCTATCAAAAGTTCTTTGATTTTTACACAAACTTCGCCACTTTGCCCCACTGTGCGACGCCGCTGGTCTTTCCCCGGAGTTATTTCGCACGATGTTCTGGAGCTTTTTCTATTGTTTCAGGATTACAGAGAACGCTGGGGCACCAAGTGCGCCGGCTGCGGGGAGTACGTGGAGGGCGACGTGGTGACCGCCGGCGAGAAACACGCGTTCCATCCGAATTGTTTCCACTGCCAGAGATGCAGGCAGCCGTTGCTGGGTCAAGGGACGAAAGTGTCCCTCGTTCAAGGTGGGTTTACACGGAGATCGTGGCCGGTTGAATGCCGGTGGAATGAAAGGCGTATCTACCCGCGGCAAGGTTTGACGCGTAACAAACGTTTCATTCATTGCCTTTTGATGCGCCCCGCGAGATTGGCGTACCGGCCGACCCGTTCAAGCAAATTACCACTTGGGTGTATCGCTGCCCCGGATTAACGAGGCTATGCACGCGCGGCCTTGTAACGATTACACGGTTAAACGGCTGAAAACACGTCTCGAAACGATGGTCCCTATCGCCAGGCTAAACTGCTCTGCCTCAGATCGCTCCCATTGTCCGCGGGCAAATATTTATGCGCGTCTGCACGGCCTCGGTTTATCGATTCTCCCCGCGCGGATACCGATGCACTCTTCGTATTTTTAGAGAGCCGATTCCGTAAAATTTTTATCGCGTATTTTACTGGATCCTCGGAGACTGGCTGCGCTGCGTTATCATCCTCGTTCGCGATGAGAATTTGTGTCTTCACGTGTCGGTGATTCACTGCACGGTGAAAAATCCAACGAGGCAGCCTCCGATGACCAGAATTACGGAGCTATTTATACCCTGCGCCGCGAAACGGGCAAAATCGAAGCAGTAAACAATCGCGAGACCGCATGCACGCTTGCTCGCGAGTACGAGCGATGAATCAGCCGTGGAAGATACGCCCTGCGTCGGGATAAAGGAGACAATAGCGTCGGCTGTGCGTCAGCAGTCAGATCGACGACCGGATCTGTTCAATCTCAACTAACCGCGGGTTGTCTATAGGTCAAGCTCTGTGCCATCGATGCGTCGGTATCCCGGTTCGAGAGGCCTCGACGCCGGTCGGCAATAGCGCCGCGACCAGAGGACCCAGCGACGGCACCTCCGACCCCGGTGCTTGCGCTGGTTGCGGAAACCAATTACGGGAAGGTCAGGCTTTGGTCGCTCTCGATCGCCAGTGGCACGTCTGGTGCTTCAAGTGCCACAGCTGCGACACCGTGCTCCACGGCGAATACATGGGAAAGTGAGTAAGATGTTGTCAGCCCTCTTGTCAGCCCTCTTGTCAGCCCTCTTGTCAGCCCCTTACAATTAGCCTTTGGAGTACTAAGGGTACAGAGGGTTAAACCTTGGAATCCCTGATATGGGTTTCTTCGTCTTGCCACTTATTTAGAGTAGGGGAGACCGGGGGTAAGTTGTTCCGACCGTTTTATCTTCAAAATGAAAAAGAGCGTTGTGCTTTAAATTATTTTTTCCGTGTAAGTTAATCACGCCACTCTGTGGAAAAAATAATTTAAAGTACAACGCTCTTTCTCATTTTGAAGATAGAACGGTCGGAACAACTTACCCCCGGAACTTTTAGCCCCGGTCTCCCCTACCTATACTACTAGTAGTGGTGGAGAACTATCGATGGTACTTACGATAGTTATCGATGGTTCTCACTACCGAAAACTATAGATGGCTTATTTTCACTATCGATAATTATCGGTATTGAAAATCATAGGTTAGTAAATTAAAAAATTCAGAATCCCAAATTTAATTTGTAATATTATAGTGGTGGAGAACTATCGATGGTAGTTACGATAGTTATCGATGGTTCTCACTACCGAAAACTATAGATGGCTTATTTTCACTATCGATAATTATCGGTATGAAAATCGTAGGTTAGTCAATTCAAAAATAATAACAGCTGAAATTCAGAATCCCAAATTTAATTTGTAATACTATTACAAATTTCGATAGTGAGAACCATCGATAACTATCGTAAGTACCATCGATAGTTCTCCACCACTAACTACTAGGGTACAGAGGGTTAAACCTCGGAGTCCCCGAAATAGCTTTCCATGTGATCGCGTGAAATGTTTATTAGATGGTTGAATTTGGGACTCGAATAGTAGAGAAGTTTAAGTTCGACAAAGTCCCCCATTAGTAGACCCAGCCCGGAGATTCCTCGATTCCGAAACAACCTCCGTAACCTCTGCTATCCACCGCTCCCGACAATCTTCAACGCCACGATGAACTCTGTTGAACAGAGACGGGGTGCCTTACTGCGAGAAAGATTACCAGAAGCAGTTCGGGGTGAAGTGCGCCTACTGCAACCGCTACATCAGCGGCAAAGTGCTGCAGGCAGGCGATAACCATCACTTTCACCCGACCTGCGCCCGATGCACCAAGTGCGGAGATCCTTTCGGCGATGGGGAGGAGATGTACTTGCAGGGCGCCGCTATATGGCATCCGCGGTGCGGCCCTGGGCCCAGCGGGCCCAACGGTATCGTGAACGGTCACAGCGAGGCTCACACCCCTCAGCATCGGGAGTCGGAACGGATCTCCAGCAGCGCTTCAGAGATGCAGGTAAGACGGTGTGCGTCGGACACGGTGAGAAAAAATCCCGAGCGAGGGTCGTCCTTGATCCTCGTCCAAGTGGAAACGAGTTCGAGCATCGAGGAGCTGTCGATGAGGAGCGACTGGGCCCTTGAGACGCGATGCTTGATCCCCGTTGAAGCTGCGTTTATCCTCAGCTGTACACCGGGTGGATTTGATCCTCGAACGTCACGCTCGCACACTGAAAGAGCTGTTTCCTCCTAAACGCTCTCCTACATCTTCCTCGCGAAGGAGGAGCCGCCTCTTTCACTGCATAAGCGCGAGAGTCAAACACACTCGGCGTACACTTCACTCGGAACTGGCGAATTGTATAGCGATGTTGTAAAAGTCTGTACCATATCGTGCGAGTGTATATTCGTTGCTACTTGTGTGGATGGTGATTGTTACACTTGTCTCATTCGTGCCGTTGCAAGCGTCATCAAAGGGAACACCATTTCCGCGGTCAGCTGTCCGTGAATTCGATCACGTTTCATGGAACTTCGCGGAAGGAGCGTCTCATTAATTCATTTCATTTTGTACGCAGTCTAACATGTGTTTAGTTATCACTCTGTCTCTTCACGATCATACAGAGGTTCGATAAGTTAAGAATATTAACACTGTTCTAAATTGACACTGTGCACGTCGCTCCCAACGTCCGCCGAAATGCATTTTCAGCCGCATCGTACGCTGTCGAACGGCACAGCTCGCACCCCCGTGCATACTGAATTGAGCTTGCCAGCCGACTGCGAACCGATCAATGGGGGATGGGAGTGTTTTAATAAACCCGCGATTGGGACGCGAGAGTTCAGCTTGCATCGTGCTTATTCTGAATTGTTATCGGACGAACGCGCGACGTCCGTGCGAAACGTCTTGCTGCTCGATTGATTCTCTGTCGCTGTCCAATTACTCCGAGCAATTTAGCGTAGACCAATCTAGAGCCTCAAGTACCTATCCACTTTTACTGGTAACAGCTTTGTGTATAGCTCTCCGACGATGTGTACATATGGCTTCCTTTAACCATGCATCGCTCCGTAACGTGTCGTTGTGTCTTCTCCGCACGCTTCGATGTCCGAGTTTCGATATTTATATAGATATACATATATACTATACATATATACTTGAACAAACTTTTTGATTTTATTATTTTTCATTTCTATTATTGCTTCTTCTTAATCGTTGTTTACCTTTTTTTTCGCACGGTCATTGTGTATAGTTTTCATTGCGGTCACGCACGCCAAGCCTGAACGGATCACTCTGCAGCCCTTACAGCAGCCTCAGTCGCAAGGTATGCCACGTATCTCCTACCACGGACACTCTTTCAAGAAACTATCGCTGATTCACCGTCATGAAGAACTAGACTTAGAAAGGAGCTTTCCACCTACCGCTGGTTCCTTCGAAATTCACCAAGCATTCACTGTCTGCGTTCCAGCAGATGGAAATTGCTCAAGGCTTCAGGGCGTGCGACGTGTTCTTCTGGAAGCTTCGCCAGATACGCACTCTATCGACAGCGAAAGCTGTTCCTAAGCTTTGCATCGATGCGTCAGTAGATAGAGTGTATGCAACAGTGCCCTTCCAAAAGGACAGAGCCGAGGAGCTGGGAAGCCTCGAGCAATTCAAGCTCACCGATTGAGATCAGCCCCCTGATCAGCGCGTTTCTTGGAAGGGTGTCCGGCGCAATTGAGTTTTTTATCTTCCTTTGCCGAGCACACAGCTAAAGTTAGCGATACGACAGACGCTCTCACGACACACCACAGTAAACGGCCTAGCACGAGTCTAGCCGCGATAATATATGCGTTAATTGCCCCAGTATTACCCCGCGCGAACCGGCAGCCCTGGCCTGATATTGCGGGAGTACGGGCGCGGCGCATCCGAGGATGTGTCTAGGATTTACACTTACTCGTACTTGACCGAAACGCCCAGCCAAGGATACTTGAGACGCCCTATACAGCCGTACGACAAGCCTCCGACTAGCCCGCACTTTCATAGGCCCAGCTGTGAGTCCTCTAATTCTCATCCTATCACTGTTTTTTTTTTCGGCGCGGGATTTGAACCCGCAACCGCCGCGCGGGGTCGATAAAAAGGCCCGCTCCGAGTAGCGGAGGTCGGCGACGGGCACGCCGCCACTGTAAATCCTATCGTCGCGGTATTTTAGCGTCCCGCTCGATAAGGAGCAGCGGAGGTCGCAGCAGCCGATCAGGAATGCGAGCCCTGGTCGACGCTCTCAGCGAGACCAGACCCAAGTCGCCGGCCAGCCAAGTAGATAACGACGAGCCAATAGAGCTGGCGCATTATCCGGACGCCATGAAGCCGCCTCCTGGAGCTAAACCGCCCATCGAGAGGGACGACTTCCCCGCGCCACCTTATCCTTACACCGATCCAGAGAGACGCAGACGATGGTCCGACACGTACAAGGTACGCAGCCACAGATTTCCGACTATTGCGGTTCGATGACGAGATTCGATCCTGCAGGGTGTGCCGGTGTCGGACGACGAGGACGAGGTGGACAACAAGGGTTATATAAAGGAGGTGGAGGAGAAGCTGCAGAAGGAGCAGGACGAGCTGAGCAAAATCGACACCGGTATAGCGAAGGTGTTCCTTCACGACCGCGAGAAGGACCGGGAGAACTTGAGACACAAGGCAGCCAACGTTGATCCTAGGAACGCATCGAGGACACCGTCCGCCGCCAGGGAACCGACCTATAGACTCCGATACGAGAGCCCCGTTGGCGCATGTAAGTCACTGCGAATTGTCTAATTTCCTGTCTCGTGGGTGGGAAGGATGTAACGTGTGAGGTTGAGGGACACTCGAGTAATATTGTGATAATGAGGCACGATGCACCGAATGGACTCTTGGAGTTTCAAAACGTTCTTATAATTAGCGCACTAATATTCAAGACCCTATGCAGAATCCCCTGTGCTCCAGATTTTTGATAAATCAATTACTCTACTATAGTGTTGGAGAACTATCGATGGTATTTACGATAGTTATCGGTGGTTCTCTCTATCGAAAACTATAGATGGCTTATTTTCACTATCGATAACTATCGGTATTGAAAATCGTAGGTTAGTCAATTCAAAAATTCAGAATCCCAAATTTAATTTGTAATATTATTACAAATTTCGATAGTGAGAACCATCGATAGTTCTCCACCACTACTCTACCATCTCCGCTAGATTTATCCCACCCACAATTATTTCGTACCTATCCAAGCCACCGAGTCGCAGCTTCAGAGTGTGTTTCTTCTCCACAGCGCCGTCGAGAAATATAGATCACGCCCGGCCCTGGGAGGACGACGACGGTTTCAGTTACAAATCGAGCGGTCCCAGTTACAACGGTAAGCCTCTTGAGCCGGCCAGATAGTCCGAGTCGAATCACTTTCTTTTTTTTTTTTAATCATAATCGTTTCATTAACATAAGTGATAATAATATCATCTCATACATGTCCACACGTTCGCACATGACACTAACATAACCACTCTACCCCGTTTGAAGTAACATCGAGCCGAGCATTAGATTCCGCGGCGTTTAGAGGGGGTCGGGCGAAGCGAGAAACGGGGGCCCGTTTCGTGGCAGATATTAAGAAAGAAAGGTTTGCGACGTGCGAATGTTGCTGTTTGTAGGGGGAAGGGTGCCGTGCTCGATTAACGAACGATAAAGCGAGCGCGTGCGTGACTCGAAGCAGGATGTTTAAGCTTTTTTTTTTTAAGTGGCATAGCACCCCGAACACCCGCACACACTGGGGCGCCCATTAACGTTTTAACCAGGTGATGTATGTTCCGCTTCTGCATGTGGCCGGCGTGTATATACCATCGATGTGCTTGCCTCTACTTATCATCTCTATTGATCATCCGTCCTGTCAGTATCACGCCAACAGTATACGTCGAAGATGATCCTTGGAAGTAGCCGTATATCGACGTATATCCCAGCTCTCTTTCCATTCGTGATCATACCGTTGATTACCCTAGGCTACGTTTTGCTGCTCCTATCGCATGGTACTACTACTACTACTATCGTCTCACTCTTCGCAACTGTTCATCATACACGAACACACATTGATAAGCAGTATTTATACATCATTCTCTCATATCTTTTCAATGTTTCGTGCCTGCGATGCTGGAAGATGCGATACACTCTCGTAACGTAACTCTATCCCTCGCGTGACAATCACGTCCCCTTCGCCTTCGCACGCCTTCCTGTGTCCTGCGCGGAGCGAAAGAAGTAGTGGCCACGGCTTTCACAGATGAACTCGTATAGGATTCGTCTCTCCGTTGAAATTTATTCGATAAGGGGTGGTGTTTAAATTGTGGAAAGCTTCTTGGGGGCGGGAGGGTGTCACGAATTTCTTAAAGTTTCTTGTAAAGTAGGAGAGAGGGTCAGGGAGCATCTTGGGTAATATTTTTTAACTAATTTAGAATGTGAGTAGCCTGAAGAAGGAAATTTCAGAGTTGAATGAATTATATAAATCTTTAATAGAATTTTAATAACTTAATAGATATTACGTAAGGAAGGGGAGAGTTTGGAATATAAAATCTTATGAATTCTTATACTGGGAGAGGGAGGAGGTTATTTACGTAATTCAAGGACGGTCCCTAAGGGGGTGAATACTTCCAGAGAACCGTTTCCCCGTAAAAGAGATGATACCCCAACAACTTTTTACCTTCCTGCCAAGTGGAACCTATTCAACCTTCACTTTCCAAGTTGAAATAAATCTCCACGCTACCGAATCCCCACCGTTGAATTCGTGAAAGCCGTACCTGCTTCTTCCACCCTCCTCGGGTCACAAGAAGGCCCCGCGGTGCCGAGCAAGGTGTCTTCCAACGTTGGCTCGGGTCACTTAAAAATCGGATAGGGATACCGATGAATCTACGGTTAGCCGCCGCCGCCGCCACCTGTATCATCGTGTCTCTATTTGTGTTCTTGTGTTTGTGTTGTGTTTGCGCGGGCGGCAGTCGGGAGGTCATCGGCACGTTCCCCGGCTCCCAGAAACTATCCACCCGTTGGTACTCAACGCGCCTTCACTCTTCCAAACGCCGCTAGGCACTATCATTCGGTGAGTCCGTGAACTTTCCAGTTTCCACCTACCGTTGATCTCAAGTCAAACGAGCCAAGTAAGAAGCGCCCGCCGCTTCTTTTCACACGCAAAAAAAAAGAAAAGAAACGAACCAAGTCGAAAGCGAATTTCACCTGGAACCCCGGAAACTCACGAAATTCGTCTTTCCACGCCACGGTGGATCAAAGAAAGACTTCTGACGAACAGCCGTCGCGTAAACGAGAGGAATAATCCGACACTCGATTATGTATTTATTGACTTGTCTTCACCGGAGGCATGCTTCTCTCTCTCTCTCTGTCTCTCTTTCTCTTTCTATCTCTCTCTGTCTCTGTCTCTGTCTTTTTTGTTTCGTAATCTCTAGCTTTTACTGGATACAACGTTTATTGTACTTACACACATACACACAGGTGCTGGCTTCTTCCGTACGTAAATATATATATATATTACATATCTATCTATACTATAGTCCATTTCTGTATTGTACACACGTGTTACCATCCAGCACACGAGATACGCTTGTGCACCCTCTGAACGTCGGGTATGTTCCATCATCTTGCCGCGGGGATGCGAGGGACGATTGGATCTGACCGTAGAGTCTCGTAGGAGTCGCACAGAGTAGCAAGTTCTTTCTTTTTTTTCTTCTTCGCTCGCCATTGAGGGACTTCTTCCTCGACACGTTCACTCGCTGCTAGCATTGAAAGCTACTTTCTATCCCGGCATAAAGGGTACTTGAGTAGTGGGCGAGTGTTACGGAACGACCTCCCTTAAGGTAATCATTACCCCGAGCGTTTTCTATAAGCCTTCCGTGTCGAGTGACAGCCCCTCGGGCTGGCGCGAACAAGGCGCGAGTGAACGTGCTCGCGAGAAGAAGGCTCGAGGAAAGCGGATAGGCGATAGTGCCGGTAGAAAGGTAGGGGCGCGTGCTCCCCCGACGATTCAACCCTGTACACGATCGGCTCCGTGACCAATCCACTCCACGTATTTATAATATGTGTATCCATACAGACTGTGTTGCGATAAGAAAACGTAATGTTTTTGGTGGCGAACGTTGGGCATTCGTATGGGAATGAACGATTCCAATACTTTTCTCCCGTTGGAACTAATTTAAGTAATATATTGCCGATTGACATTTGAAACCAGTTGTGAGCTCCCTTCGGCACATCCCGAAGCCAGGGTACGGTCTGGCACCGCGAAGTCACACCTTCTCCTCGACCGGCGGTTCTGTATCTGCTCTCCCTGTAAGTCTTGCACAATCGCGTCACAATCGACGAGTAAAATCGTCTCTCTCTGTTTCTCTTTCTTTCTCTATCTCTCTCTATTTCTCTCTATTTCTATATATATATATCTCTGTCTCTGACTATCTCTCTTTCTCACTCTATCACTCTATCTGTATCTCTATCTATCTGTCTACTTATCTCTATCTTTCTCTTGCACCGTTGCTCTACTTAAAAGTGCTGTAGAGATTTATTCACTGTTACCGTTATTCTACTGTTTTATAAGACGCGCGGCGCGCGAACCATGTCCCCCCAGGCAGCTCTAAGATTTTACGCTTTTCTGTCGTCTAGGGTGATTATTCGTTCAGTGGGATGGGCGACAAGACGCACAGCACCGATTTCTCCTCCGGCAAATCGGATAGTGAGTAACGAAAACCGAATGGCAAAAGACACCGTTTCCACACCGTTTATTCTTTGCAGCATCCGTCGAACTGTTCGACCTGTACATGCTTCTCTGTCGAGTAGACGTGCTCGTGGAACGGAAGCTCGCCAGGCGATACCGAGCGTCCGCCATAAGTCCCACGAGCACGCGACACCTTTTTTTTTTTTTTTTTTAGTCTCTCTATCTTTCTCTCTTTTCTCGATCGCTACGATCAGTCTCGGCTTTAATACCTGAGCATGCTTTACTAAATGCATCCTCGCTCTGTAACACACGACACACGTGCCGCACTGTCACTGCCTCCTCGACCGTTCGCGGTGTCGCGTGATCGATCGCGTCGCCGATGAAAAGGAAAACGTTCAGGCCTGATCTCTGCCGCGGCCAAGTGATAGTCTCCTCTTCTACACAGTAACGTGACTACACGACGAACATTATCTTGATCATATCGAGAGCTGACACGTGCCCGCGTAGCTTCCTCAGACACCGATCTCCGGTCATACTGTATAATACGATCATCGGACATTCGCTTCTAGCGATCTCGTCGAATCGATCATGTTCCTGGTCGTCGAGCTTTCTTCTCTTTCTTCCTTCTGTTTTATTCCTTGGTTTCTTTGCGGATGAAGGTACAGATTGTTTTTGTCGTATGGATCATTGTGCTCCCCGTAGACCGGCACGGAACATGACCGATCGGATAGAAAGAAAGATCGTTAAGTTTAACATAACGAAAGTGGTTTGTGCAACATGGTTTGACGATGGTTTTCTTTCCCATTTTTTTTTTCCCGAATTTTAGTATCGACAGGCAGCATCACGGATGTGGATCGACGGGCACTGGTATGTACCACAGCCCCATACTACTCCCGGCGAATTAGCATGGTTTGTAGCTTGTTTTTGCATCTCAATTAATTTTAGCCGCAATTACGAAGCGCGTCGATCGTAGAATAGGCGTCCACGAGAATCGAGCACGAAGCTCTCGTAGAAGCGGGAAACACGATAAATAGCCGAACAGATCGATCCAGTACACGACGATTGTACATACGTAATTACGTGGCGGTACTCGCTCCCATTGTAATGTAAAATAATATTGTACATACAGCCGTTGTACACTTTTGTTTGCGCATGCCTGCTGTACATTTGCTGCGGACTTCTTGATTGATTTATTCCGTTATTACTTTTCGTTGGCATCTCATGCATATTGTTTTAGTTTTCTTGCCTTGCAAACTTTGCATATTTGACTACAATAGATCGTCGCGTTGCAATGATCTGCGATAAGCTTCTCTTCGATCGTTAGACACTAAGATAACCGGTAGTTTCTCGTAAACGATAACACGATGTGAGTTTCCCGAGGACGATTAACGATCATTAACGTTCCAAGAGCCTCGAAGCGGCTCGCTTCTTGAATGACCCGTCGATATTCCGACCGCGCGGCCCCACGAGTGTTCACGTCACTTGACTGCATAACGCCTCCTGCATCCGAGTTTGCATTTCTTGCATAAACTCTGCGCACGCGAAACGGAACTATGTCTAAACTGAAATTGCTGCATGAGCGGTGGATTACGCGTTCTGCGTTCGCTTCGTTTCCATCTTCGATCCGCTCGATCACCGTTAACGGCGGCTAGAAATCCGATCATGTAAGTCTCTACGGGACCATTGCACGAGCGGGCTAATCTGCGAGAGTGAGTTGAAGGATTTCATGATTACTAATAAATTGCCAGTTCCCGTTACTCGTTTCAGTCTAGCTGTAGTTCTGTCTCGCGTTGATCCCCGTTCAACAGACGCATACCGGGATACCGATGACAGTTCTGTTCTGCATAATGAGCCATTAACGAACGTGGCGTTCTTTTGCGCTGATTCCCTTTTTCTTTTGCTACAACGTTGCGTCTTTGTACAGCGACCGGATCGACCATCCGTCGCGATGTTAAAGGAAAGCTTCTCGCACGGGATTAATCTACCGGCGGAGTCCTTTTTAAATCATGCGCAAGAGGAGCTGCAGATTGCCGGGTACACAGTCGCCCCATGAATACATTAGAATGAGTCTTCATCTCCCAAAGAATATTTTTAACACCTGAGATCCTAGAGGAGTGCTGGGACAACTCCTGCGAGCTTAATGGATCTCAGATAGATACACCACCGTGCGAGGGACTTTGTTTAACAAGTGCACCGCTATTAACGCTGATCACGTGTTAGATGAACCATGTATTACGGTGACTAATGTTCGAATGGTGCTTCAGAATGATGGTGGAATGCTTCCATCATCCACCACGTACACAGGTGGCCTAGGCTCGGTGGTCGGAAGTCACGGGGGCCATCATGTGAGGAGATCGTTGCCAGACATGGGTACTGCGCCATCCGAACCACCCAAACTCTACCCGTACCACTTACTTATCATCACTAACTATAGGCTGCCCGCCGACGTGGATCGTTGCAACCTTGAAGTAAGTAATCGCTATAATAGCCCGCGGCGTTAGTGGCTGCGAATAGCGTGGACTTCGAACGCCCGTAGATTCAAGTCCAATCGATCCATCCTGCCCGTTTGAAGGAGTCCTGTCTAATGAACTATTTCAACCACGAAGAACTCTGAATTGTTAGATAAAATATGCGAATCAATGGGAATGTATCGCAAATGAAACTCGGTCGAGGTGGCGCTCTGATCGTAGTGCTCTGAGCATGCGCGTGATGACGCCGTGACGTCAAACCAATCAACGCCAGCGCGAAGCCAAGCTCATCTTGGCGTTGATTGGTTTGACGTCACGGCGTCATCACGCGCATGCTCAGAACACTACGATCAGTGCGCCACCTCGACCGAGTTTCATTTGCGATACATTCCCATTGAACTGTCCCCTTTCCTTCCGTCAGGCGTTGATAATTCCTTGAAGTTTCCGATGAACTGACCATTCACAGGCAAAGGACTAACGTTCGCCAATGTCGTTTATTTTCCAGCGACACCTTTCCGACGCGGAATTCGAGGCAGTCCTACAATGTGGCCGCGCAGAGTTCTACAGACTGCCGCAATGGCGTCGCAACGAAATCAAAAGACGCGCCCGACTGTTTTAACCAGCGTTCGTACTGTTTCTTCACCTTTCGATCGTGTCAGGACCGTGCTGCCACCGTGGCACAGAGTGTACATTCCTTCTGCGCGCGGCAGGTGTACCACGGAACGAGGAGCACGCGGCGCGCCCGCCACCGGCGATCCGCGTCCGCCTGTGATCGCCAAACGCTGTCGTCGCGTGACGAGAGAAAGAAGAGTCGGGGGATCTTTGGTGACACGCTGATACACACGCAAAGAAACGAACACGCGCGCGTGCGCATTCACACAATAAGACACACGTACACGAAAGCACTGCCATTTGTCGTCAATTTTGTTCTCTGAGCAACGAATCCGCAGGCAGCTTGGCTACGAGACCCCGTCATCCCTGTGACTTCGGCGCTCCTGTCGGGAGAACCTTTCGCTGCTCGTATCGCGCTGTCTGCTTTTATGATTAGCAGGCGCGGTCTGCTGTAAATGGGAGATGAATGGGGGCGAAGTAAAGTGAATGTTAGATCCGATGGCAGAGGGTTATCGTTAATGGAGAGATATTTAGAGTATCGATGGTAGAGTCACGAGGGAGAGGATGATTTTCCTGTAATCTAGCATGTAACGCTGGTCTTCGTGGCCACGAGTATCGCGTCGAAGGAAGAGGGGGTGCGTAAAACGGTAGATGGGTAAGAACGATGCTCCCGAAGGGAAATGTAGCCGAATAAGGGACTTGGAATTCGTCTCAAGGTTTTACCATTTTAACGGAGAAACATCGATGACGTTTTAGAGCTGCGTGCTCGTTCGTAAAAAGAATGTAGCACGCGCCAGGGGGGAATTGTATGGGCCATCATACGAAGCGAATAGTAGGGAATGGAAAGGATCGGTAATACTCGTAATGTACACGTACGTTGTTGTAAATAAACGAGGAAGATCGTATCGGGTGATGATGGAAGCTACGGAGATGCGAAGAAGTGGAGTATATATGTATACATACGTACCATTTTGAGAATTCGCTTGAAATCACAGACACACTTACTATTTGCGAAAAGGGTTACAACACGAATGCGCTACTATTATAGGAGCTATCATTATTATTATTATTAATTTTTAACTATTATTATTATTATATTTTACTATAAGCAACATGAGAAATTTAAGGTGTAAGTAGATAGGAAGTCCCAGCTTGCCGAGTGACGTAATTATATGTCGTCGAATTTGCATGCTGTTCCTCTATTTTACCATTTTAACAGGCACCGTGCCTGTTAATTACAATAAATTGTACAGGGTGTTCGTTCTTTTCAGGTGAAACCAAGACACGACGATCACTCGTTCAAAAATGAGTGGGAAATGAGCGAATATACCCGCGCGAAAGCTTTCATTCTATAGTTTCCACTGATTTCTGGACGAGGAGTTCAGCGGCATTCGGTTTCACCGCGTATCGTACAAGATACACCGTATAATATTCCTCTTACCTACTTCTCTGACTCGCATCGACTATACAAAAGCGCTCTGCAGTGCGGGCGAATGTTGTGCAAATATCGCGAAGCTTATATCCTTATCCACACGTGGATAGAAACTAAGGAACGAAGGGAGAAGGAGGGGTGAAATGATATTTACGAAGGCGGTTCTACTCCGCGGGGGGGGGGGGGGGGCACGTCACGTGGCAAGCTGCGAATGTTCGCGAGGAAAAAGATTAGAGAACGTTCGATTTAACTGCGAGACCGAGTGCTAATTGTCGTATAGTTCCGTGGAACGTAATTGTACGCGAGGGACACGGTCGTCGCGGCGATCGTAGCGTCGAGAGGACACCTATGCGAACAACGCGGGACCTTTCGATCGCACAGGGTGCCCTAGAAATAAGCCTCCCGACTGCGCAAGTTTATTTTGTGCTCGTTCGTACTCCGCCGGGGGTGGAGTAAGCTCTGGAAGCCGGGGCGCTTGTATCCTGGGGCAACCTGTGCATTTTCCACGTGCACACGGGGGTGCGTGCTTGGAGAGTCGCGTTTCACTGTACTACAATTCGCCTGTTACCCTAAGTCATGTGCCTATATATGTATATGTAAATGTCGGCGGACATTCGACGCACGCGAGACACGAGAGTCGTTGGTTCTATCTGTCAAGAGTGTACAGCGCACATACGAAAGCTGTGTAAAATCGTGCAATCTCCCGGCGGTTTCTCGTCGCCTCGCCGCGAACAAAGGGTGGAAACGTGCTCCATGATCTTTGCCGCACGCGACCGCGCAGACACGCGAAAGACGAAACTGATCCACTCCCACGCGACAAAATGTATTGTACGACGCGTACTTCAAGGGGACACGTACAGACACACACACACATACTGACAGAAACCAATAAACTGCAATATTTATCTTTAATTTGCAGTGTTTCTATATGGTGGGAAACGTTACGTCGCTAGCCGAGGTTGTCTTTATTTTTTAGTCTACACTTGCCTTCGTTCACCTCTGTCGTGCTGCTTCTCTTCTTTTTTTTTTTTTAATTTAGGTATGCCGTATTTTATTCACAACGACCGATCGTAAGCAGATCTAACTGTGACCACAGATCATGGTGCAACGTTGTCGTTTCACGTCGTGCAATGCGAACCAATGTACGTTTCTGTTGTATAGAGCACATCGCTTCCGCTAGTCCCTGAAGTTAAATAAATACAAACCTACACAGAAAGCTGCACGCGTCCCCATAATCATTCTTAGAAATGCATCGCAACGCGGGCATCAACGGAACCTCAGCCCGCGTCACTTCAATTTCTCTTTCTTATTTTCTTTCATTTTTGGTACCTTTAAGCGAAACGATTTTATCAAAGTGATACGTTGCGAATACATGTTGATATTGTCTTGTCTCAATGCAAGCTGCATTGGAAGAGTCGTAGATATTATAACGCATATCAGTCAGCTTGTAATCCGCGTCCGAGCGTTTTGGTTCCTAGCAAGCTCTTCATGTTTCTGTCGGACATGTCTCTTATTACTCTCGTGAAATAAAACCACTTGTCTGAATGTCGCCTTTCACCATCGACTATTTTATTCGCTTTCCACGTTAACATGCTATTGTAAGGCCCAATCTAAGAAGCAGCTCTCTCTCGAAGAATTACGAATCCCTCCAGCACACTGGACACTGGCTCGTACTCGTCTAAAGCCAGCTCAGCCCTCTCGCCGGAGGTGAGCAACGTTGGAGTCGTATGGACGTAACCGCCGGATATGGATTTGGGATTCCCAGCCTTGCCCACCACGTCCACAGACTTGCCCACTCTTACAGACACTGGTAGACTCTAGTACGTAATGGTTCTCTCTTTAAGTGCTACACACACTCGACTCTCTATCATCATTCATTTAAATTCCCCTTGATTCCTCCCCAAATATAGGCCTTAACCTTAAAACTGACAAACATGCACCTGCAGGTTCTCATCCAAAGTGACCAGCCACCTGGGCTCCATCGCCAGAGCTAGACAGTACATCAGATAATGGGACTTCCCTAGGATCAGGTTTCTGCAATCCAGAAACGCGACTAGGACCACCATCAGACCAGCCAAGGCAGCTTGATCGAGGACTTTAGAGGCGTACCGTAATGGGGATATGGACAGCGTGCCCTAGACCATAGGATTACCAATAATTCGTCGACTCTGTGTTCAGATTCGTCGACAGATTGTTCTGTTAATTCATTACTTTGCCTAGGTGAACCAGGCCCTGAGATATCCGAACGAGGAACAGATGCAGAGGGTTCTTCGCGTGGTAGCAGGCCAGTTGCCTCAGCATGGTCGCCAACCGCGCGTTGTTCGTCCCAGCACCGACCAGGCCAAGAGCAAAGATCGCGTTGTTGGCCACGTCGGGGTCATTATCGTGGCTGTATTTATTCAGAACGTCCAGCACTGACAGGTCCGGGTTCGAGAGGGAGGACAAGCCCAGGGCCAGTGGCATAGCCCGTCTTGCCGATAGGGAACCATATCTTCCGATCTGAAGAAGAATCTCAGATGCAAATGGACTGCTGGCAACTGCCACGCGATGCGAATACCTCTAGACATTTCCGTGTATGGAATCCTGTCAAGGTTTTCGCATTTAGGTGCCCCATTAATACTAATCATCCGCTTGGCGGAGAACGTGTTGAGGACTTTAAACATGGAATTCTGTAATAGCACACCTGCCCAAAGATCCGTGAGTCCTCCGTCCCTTCTCCCAGACCCACTGCAGCGACCCCCAAAGTAGCTATCGCCTGCGACGAACCTATTTCCCTGGAATATCCGTAACAAGTTAGTGGAAGATTGTTAAGCCTTATACAGAATTTGAAAGTTACACACATAAGTAAATTTGAGTTCATTGAATTATTACGGTTTAATATTTTAAGAATTTATTAAATTTCTACAATGAAAACAAATTGAAAAAAAAGGATTAAGAAAAGATTGTTATTATTTATTATTCACAGTTATTAGTTATTTGAAGATATAAAGGAGTTTCAGTCCAAATGATACGTTAGTAAACGAGTTGATTTTGAGTCAAGATGACCCAATTTCCATACGAGGGTTAAACAGAAACATAGAAGAATAAACGCAATCACTTCGATTCTCCCTTCTTTTCCTCCGACTTTTCCTTAATATTCTTGGTAGGTGGCTCAGAGGTTTTAGGTTTCGGATCGCAGCAGCAGGGTGCGGGGCTACTTGCTGCAGCGGGGGGCACACTCTCGCCTTCGACTGGTTCCGAGCAAATTCGCAGAAGCTCCTGTACGATCAACACGTCCCCTGTGCCAGCGTACGCGCACACCTGCACGTAATCATTACCCTTGGGGTATAATTTATGGATGATTCTTTGGGTGACAGTAGTACTAGCCACTGAGAAGCTCTCGTTTGATCGCTGAAGTCAAGCTACAGTTGGTCTGTGCTTGGATGAATGACCAACCAGGAACTTCTACGAACCAAGGGCAGTTTGAAAAGTAAATGAAGATTGCCTGTAACATAGTCTGCGACGCCAATTTATAGGGATCAGGTAGGACCTCGAGAGCCGCCGAGGGTGCGTCTATCGCGTCCCGACAGCCCATGTAGATCATCCCCAGGGATAGCGGTAGAAATCTACAAAAAACAAAGAACATTCTCGATGCTTCGTTCTCACAATTACACTGAACAAACATAATGAAGATCGTTTTCTGCAACCTGGAGTAAATACTTGACAGTTCTGCGGGGGTGAACTCTAGCAGTCTCTGCAGAAGCATCGAGGACAAGTCAGGATCACTGGAGCCAACGTTTATCAATCCAATTGCGATTGCACTGAGCGATACAACTTCCATGGTGCCTGAGGAGCATCATGGTCTGAAAAGATGTCAATCTCTGAAACAACGATACCTACTTTTGTTATCCGCCAGGACGCGTGCTAATAATTCGGTCACATCGGTCCTCCTTGAACCAGCGTAAGCTAATCCAAGTCCCAAAACAGACCCAATTCTCAGCGTTCCACTGTCGGATAGCACGTAATCGCTGAGAAGAGCTAACGCTGGGTCGCATTCGTTGCGAACACCACAGTTTACGAGGCCTATAGCGAGCAACGCGCCTGATTTGATGAGGTCCTCGCTCGTGTAGAGGTATCTGCAATGTTCAAGTGTCAGAGCTCCTTCAACTATTTGTTACGGTGACGTAAATGGAATGTGATTCACTTGTCAATAGGCACCAGACCACTGTCCACGTCCCACATGTGTATCAGACCTAGGGAGGCGGTAGTTGAAAGCATCCCGCGATCCTGAAAAAGATTCCCTCATTGAGGATGAAGGGTTCATCCTACCCTCCCTGTTTTTTCTTTGTGAATGGATCCCAAGTGTGAAGTGAATCTACGTTACGCACCATGTTCTTGTAAACCCAATAGTCCTCCGTGTTCGCCATCAACTTGTCCTGGCCAAATCCAGCGTGCACAAAGCCAGACGCAAAGCTGGACGCTAGATTGGCCCGCGCCGAATCGTGCTCTGTGCGTCTCAGAGTGTCTTGTCTCGTCTCTAGCCAGGTCTTGTAAATGTCGTCCGGGTGCTTGGGTTCAAGGATGTCGAGCTCCCTAGCTAGCACCTGGAAGTGACCGTTCACGTGACTGTTGCTCAGGATCACCTCGATGTCCTTGGCATCGTCGCCCTCGTATTCCTTCCTCAGGGGGTTGTCCTGAAGATCCGCGTAACTTGTCAAGCTCAGTCGTCTTTTTAGAGTCTGCTGCTGATTTCTATGTTACCCTTTGCCTTGCAAGCATAAACGCCAGCTGTTTTCGTGTCAAGCTGTCAGGACAGGTTGCTAAGCAGTTGTAGATGAGATCTGAGTCGTTGAGTTGCAGAGCCACTAAGATGGCTTTGCAGAACTCCTCGAACCTCAAGTACTGGCCAGCCACGATTTGCAGAATTTGTCTTTTCTCTGTGTCCTCGCTGAAGGGCGCAAAGTAATTGGTAGGGTTTATAAAAAAACCGACTTTTGAAAAAAAAACGGTTTTCGAATTTTTACAAAAAAAAACAACAAAATCTAATTAAATCAATAAAATATATTTAAACTTATTTTAAAATATTTCAGCTTATTTAATATTCATGGAATTACTCTATAAAAATATACTCTGCCTATACAAAACCAAATAAATAAAATAAAAATTACTAAAATCCGTTGAATTTTTCAGTTCATTTAATATTTATGGAACTACAAAAATATAACGAAATAAAATATACTCCATGCGAAACCAAATAAAGAAGAACTAAAATCCCCACAAAATATAAATATTTACTTCATTTAGTATTTTTCTCCAGGAAATATGAACTTATGGAGATTAATTCAAGCGAAAATGTTAGCGTTTTTAAATTTAAAAATCGAGTTTCGAATCTTACAAATTTACATTTAAAAAAATCGGTGGTTAACCCCGATTTTTAAAAACCAAAACACCCTTGTAATCGGCTTTTAATAGACCGGAAATGAAAATTAAATTTGGAACGATTCACCTATAGGCTGCACAGGCTTCCAAGTAACGGCAAACCCTTTCGAAGTTCGTGCTGTCCAAACAGTCGTTGAGGAAGTTCAGCTGGTCAATTTCTAGGCACAGGTCGCATCCTGGTATCTCTGCGTTGTGCTTCATGTCGAATTCTATGATGTTTTTAACCAGTGGAGCCAGCTGTAGTCTATTATGAAAAGAGGGTGAGAATCGAGATAATTTCCGTCGACACGACACCATCATCCCTCGATCAAATGGCACCTTAAACAACCACCTAATTCGTTTCTCCTCCCTGATAGAGGCGTTACTCCATTCGTCCACGATTTCGGTCTCCAACTGTCTAACATATTCGTGGCCCCACTCCCCGGGATTCGCGACGTTCCCTTGGATGCAGTACTCCAGACACTCTTTCGATCCTGGGGCAGCTCCCGCCATCGAGAGCACGCTTAGCACTTCCGCGTACTGTTTCTTCACGTCCTTCGCCTGCACCCTGTTATAGGCGCTCTTCAAGGTGTCGTAAGAATTCCTCAAGTACTTGAGCGGCTTCGGCACGGAAGTCATCGAGGTGGTGGACGTCTGCATCAACAGCCGCAGCTGGCTCAGCGACACCAGCATCGCGTTTTCGTCCTTACCCTCAAATACGATTACTGGATACTTTAGTGCAGGTATAATCCTCAGGTAGGGTTTCGAATGTTCCCCCCAGAAGTGTTGCTTGGATTAAGGAGAACAGCAATTGTACGCGATAATTAATAAACTATAATTACTGTTAACACGTCCACCAATTGCAGCAGCTCCTCTTGTAGGGTTGTATCCTCTTCGTTCTAACGAGACATTATGTAGAAAGCAAAAGCAACGAGATGAAAATTTTTTTGTGAGAGTAACAGTTTTACCATCTCTGATTCTTTCTCCTGACTACGTTTCCCCGTCATTCTGTCGTCCCTTAGCTTATTTTATTAATATTGTCTTTATACAAATTTGAAATGTCCCGCTTTGAATTCTCTTTGAATACACTTGGCAGAAACAAAGCTGATTAGGTTATGAACGGCTCCGTCGACATGAGTTTCTTTTATTTTCAATATTGTCATTTGTTAATTAGCAGATTGCTGCGTCCATATTTGTAACATATCGCGGATTACCGACGCAGAATTAAACTGCACCTGAAGGCACGCAACCCTAGCATGCCTAACTCGATGCTGCGTACTGGGTTGCACCGCGCCAGGGGCAGTTCAGTTACACTAAACTGTCGCGCAGCATAAATTCTTCAGATATTTCGTATGCTTCGCATTTCCTAAGCACTTTCAACTCTATGCTTATACCTTAAAGTAACCACACGTACTTCGCGGTGTCTGCATTCTTCAGATCTTCTGTACCAGTGGAGGCGAACCATTTTATCTGCGCGTGCCAAAAATTTATAAATAATATTCGTCGAAATGAACAGACGCAAAGTTGCAGAAAAATTATTTTTATTTTCATTTCAAAGTCCTTTACATTCTGTTACAATGATACGTATTTTCGATGTAGTTTATAGAATTTTTGTAGCTTATAGATTCACGGCCGATTTTGCACAGCAAAATATTGAAAGGAGCTCATACATACACATTCATACATACATGCTCGATAATGCTTAATATTTCACTTGCACGCCATTTTGTATTCCGTAAGAAACGGGGCCGAACACTTCTATTTTTATTATCATTTCTTACTACTCCCGTAAAATTTGCGCAATAATTTAGAATTATACAGAAGCAAGGAGTAAAATAATATTAACAGCATTAGAAATAATTGTTACAATGTTATGTCGATTTTAATAGATTATTAATTACAGTTGTGATATTACGAGGGGGAATATTAAACGACAGTTCTACGAATGTATAAGGATGTCAGGCCACCTGGTGCTCATGACTGCAGGACGGTTGCTCTCCTACAGGCGTCGCGGCGCCGTCTCCGAGGGAATACAAAATTCAGCATTATTGGCCATGTATGCATAGGAACTGCTTTCACCGTTTCAACGTTAACGCATAGAATTCCGTATAAAAATATGCCACATTTTTATCAACACTCTGCACAATTGGCACATTTGCGCCGGGGGTGTGGTGATTCAATTGAAAACACAATTTACCTTCAAGTAACGCTTGTTATAATTTCGATTGCTCTTTTCTACCCTGACCGTTTAACATTATCACACACTCTCATTGCCTCGCATAACGCCATTCTCCTTTAAAAATACGCATCAACAATCATTCATCCAGTTGTACATCGCATGGAAGGCCTCGAAAAAACAGCGTCTTCTATCTACAATATTACGTTTAGGCACTCGGTGCTGCTTTATCTAAAAAGTAATAATACGCACGATGATCGTTATCGGTCGGTCGAAATTTTCAAAACGGGGACAATGGAAGCAAATCAATCAGGTTTGTCTAAAATATTATTTTTTGTTTTTCTTGCTCTCTCTGTCTTTCACTTTCGTCGAATTGCGGTTACTGTTGACTCGATCACGTCGATGGATAAAAGTAAAAAGTCTTATTGCTCGTGAAGAGGAACATTTCCAAGAAACATTTCTACGATCCCCAGTGTCTCCGAACGCTGGAGCGAGAAACACGCGCGAGTGGCGATCGTTGCGCGTAAATTCAGGAGGAAGCAGCTACTGCGCGATCGTTTCTCGACGAGAGTTCATCCCCGTGAATATGAAGGCACTAGGCCACGATCGTTGATCGGTATACACGACCAGCGTATCACTCTCTCGTGTACACCCCTGAGGAAACACTTATCGCTATCATTTAACCCTTCTATATTCACGCAAGATCGTAGTAAATTACAATTAATTAATTTGTGCATCAGAGATATGTTGGCGGCCGACTTGTATGCATAAGAGTCGATTGGTGTATCGCTCCCGCCAGCGGTTAAATTAATTTTACAATACATTTGGCACTCTGTACACGTAGGTAAATGCAAAGGAAATACAAAGATCGCTTGGCCACCACGACGGATGTCCTATGAAGTATATAGCGATATATGATTCGAGGAACGTCGATCGTACAGCGCAGTCAGAATCGAACCAATTGGTCGCCTAATTGCGAGACCACTTAGCGAGGCTGTAATTTCACCTACACAGTTTAATTCTCTTGTTCCCGTCTCGCTCGATTCTTAAGTTGCGAATCCACGACGAGATATTTACGTGAGACTTTTTCTACCGTGAGACAGAAATCTCGGTAACAACGAAATGTAAATAATGGAAACAGTGGCGAGGGATGAGATTTTTGAAAAATTAATTTCTTGAAACTAATGGCAAATTAATTAAAAAATAATTAAATAATTTTCTTGCGAGATTAAAGTCTCGCGTGAGGCACGATATTTTTCTCTCGCCGTGGATTTCCACCTTAACAGAGAGCCAAGACGTTGCAACTCGAAGTGGGCTCGAGCGACTAATTACGTTCACTCCAACCGCAGCTCGCGAGGTAATCTTAGCGAGCACGTTCGCTCGAAAATCGAAGGAAAATACGATCTTTGGTGTACGTAATCCAACAACATAGGTACAATCCTAGTTGGATCGGCCGAACGAAACGAACGCACGCGTGATACGTTGAATTATCGATTGGCACGCGCGATAACCACTAACAATACTCCGGCGGAAGTCGTGTTTACGAGTAACATTGTTCTTGAAGCACAACTGACGCGTTCATCGACGCCCAAAGGGATACGCAGGCATCGCGGGAACGCTCTCGTTCGAAAAGAATTAAAAATCATTTAAAATACTACAAACTCTCTAAACAACTAAACAAAGAACAAGACGTGACATCCTCGATTGTTAGGTGTCACCGATTCCGCTCCACCGTCCGACTCGAGCAGACTCGACGGCTGGCAATCAAATTGTCGTTCGATTAAAAGGCAAACCGGAAAAGAATCGCGGGATACAGTAATTTCAAGGAATCACGGCTTTCAAACGTGGAAATGGGTGTCTCCTACTGTCTCGGTCCTCCGAGCCAGAATCGCGTGGCTTCTTCTTAAAACAAAAACACGACACGATCGCGGAACTCAAGCGAGTCGAAGGAGTACCGAGAAACTTCTTAACGTGCTTATCTATCCCCCTCCTATCCCCTCTCTAATCACAGAAGCTTTGCAAAATTCCACTCGGCCACAGATGTTCGCAGATCGTCTATAAAAATCCTCCCACTGCGTCGTTTTCGCCTCTCGTCTCTATCCTCCACGACCACGTGCGCATCTCTAGTATCTCGTCTCCGCTATAAAAATCGATCGTGCCCGCGGTATTCCCGCGCGAACCCGCGGCCATCGATTTCCCGTTTCCGCGAGCGAGTTATCGCTGGCTGCTTCGATCGAGCGATCGTGGCGATTCGCATTTTTTTTCCTCGCTCGACTGCGGAAAAGTTATCGTGGCGCGCCGGTATTGCGACCGATCCGACGGAATATCGCGCATAAATTCTGTCTCTGCTCGGCGCGGCGGAACTCGTTCTCCTACATCTACGTTTAAAACGAGGTGATATCGTAAGACTAACGAAAAAAAAAAAAAAAAAAAAAGAAACAGAAGAAAAGAAACGAAGACCTGCTCGATCCTAATCACACATAATACGGGGCGTTAAATATTAAATATCGAGGAGCGGGGAGGCCGCTCGACGCAGCTTATACTTACAAAACGCGACGCGTACATTCGACGGTTATGGCTTGTCAGGAAATAAATACGCGTACGAAACGATTATTGCGCGGACGGCGGGGAGGGGCGGAGGCAGATATTTGGCTCATCATCAGCAATGCTCCGAAGCACAGGTATATACAGATTATCGTCACGATGATATCATTGACCATAATGAGATCTGTATCCGCGTCCGCTCCTTCCTCCATCTGTGCCATATATATATATATATAGTAGTATTGCATCGGACCGTAGATTCCTTACACTTAATTTTAATCGTGAGCGTGGTCGACCCGATCTCTAAAGCGTCCATTCGCCGTGAACCCCCCCGCCACGAAAGGGATTTGGGGGATCCAGGGAACCGCGATCTCGGTCTTTGGCAGTATGAAGTCGCGTAACTATTAAAATAAGGAACGGGGCACGGCTGTCGAGATGATCGTCGCGCCGTTCACACCGTCCGTATAATACTGCTTTCACTGTTTTATCGACGCTTGGAACTCGTCCATCGATGGGCTCACGCCGTTCAGCTCGTCCTGGATCTGTTGCAGGCTCTTCCCCTTCGTCTCCGGCAGGATCATCACCGTGAACAGCACGCTGATCACGCAGAACACCATGAACACCCAGTAGAGGGTGTAGGCGCCGAACGCGTCCTGCAGGTTGCTCGAGAATTTCGTGATGAAGAAGGCAAGCAGCCAGCACATGCACACGGTGATGCCGGACGCCTTCGACTTCACGTTCGACGAGAACATCTCGCCCATCACGGTCCACGGCAACGGTCCCCAGCCCACGCAGTAAGTCGAGATGAACACCACCAGCGCGATCACGGGAAGGATGGAGATGCTGCTCACGTCCGACTTCATGTAGTCTTGCAGGAAGAAGTAGATGCCCAGGGCGCCCTAGAATCCAGAAACAACCTTCGGTCACTCAGAGTCGTAATATCGCGAGATTAAAATTTCACGTGGGGGAGAGAACTTGGACGGCGTGGAATTCTATGAAAAGGTGGCATGGAATTTTCTATATTATGGAAAAAAATTTCTTCGATCTTTCGAGACTCCCTAAAAGAAGGATAAAGTAACACCAACGTGTCCTTTAACCCTTCGTGGTCACACGGGGTGTATTGTACCCCAAGAGCAATTTTTTATTTGAAATTCCGCACCTTTACATCTTCCAAAGGGGATTTATCGCAAAAAAAAAAATAAAAAACTTTTTAAAAAATCTGTATTTTACCACGACGATGGAAAATCGCTCGTTTTCAACTACAAATTTTAGCATATCAAAATTTACATTTCTAGAAAAAGACTATTAGACCATGACTGTATAAGTATTACGAACGTAGAATTATCACTGAAAAGTTAAAAGATTCAAAAATACGAAAATGGTAACTCAAAAAATGACGCTGGGGTACAGTGAACCCCGTGTGACCAACTTGTGATTATAAGAAGGTGTGACCACGAAGGGTTAAGAATCAGCTCTTAACTTTGATGCGCAGCAATTTTGTCTAATTTATTTTATATTTGTGGATAATGCGTCTCGTCGATTGTTATCTCCGTCTTCTGTTAGTGTATATTTTACCTCTTACCAAAGAGTGCCCATCCGTATTGGGAAGCCAAGTGGAGGCGTGGCTTAGATTTCAGCGCTGTGGTGGTAAGTTAGCAAACTATTGCAAGTAGGTCCGTCGAATAAGTATTTATTAACCGAAGAAGTAAAAATTGAGTGTTCAAAAACATATAAAAACACTCGTTTTTCACAACAAGTCTATATAAACACTGATAATCGTATGGCCTTCGACGGATTTCGGCCTACTCACAGTAGTTTAATTTTCTGCCACTAGTTGGCGTATCGAAATTCTTGGTTTCCCAATGTAAATGAATAAATAAATAATTCGTCATCCCCGCATCTTCCATGGTGTCCATAATTCCGATTCGAGCTGCGAGCGTAATTGATTGGTCGCGCGATTCGCGAGCGACAAAAGCATCATCGCCGTTCGATCGATCGATGAATTACAAAATTAGCTCGCGCGAATGGCAATTAACCGCATTCCGCGGGAACGACATCTCGTCAACAGCGCGAGACGCCAGTCGACACACTATTTTTTTTCCTCCCCTCCCCTCTGGCCTCACTCCCCCCCATCCCGCTGCACACGTGGTTAATGGAATTTAGATAACAGACGGGGCCGCGGGAAGATGCAACGTTCCTCCGTCTACACGTAACGAGGCATTGACATTGATTACGGCCACGGATCGGTGCAACAATCTGCGACGGACAATTAAACGCGACCTCACGATTCCAGACGCGTGAAGTCACTCCGCCGCGGCGATGGATCGTGCACGCGCCACTGTTTACGGAAATCTTTTTCTCCAGTGACACGCTTCCATGGATCCCTTCGATAATAAGGAGCAAAGCGTCCGGGATCGAATTCCTGCCGAGTGCGGAGTCGCAGAGGCGGGGGAGTGCAAACTAAAATATAAAATTCCAATCGCTTAAAAGACAGCGGGTACTCGAAAGAAGAAATAAAAAATGGTAAAATCCCTTCCAAATTCCCGAATATGGAATTGCGCGCACAGCAGAATCTCAAGTGTGGAATATTCCTCGCATTCCACGCAACTTAAGCCGTCCCTGAAATCTGTTCGACTGCAGATTCTTAATCGAATCTATAACGAAATGCACCTTCCGATCCATGGTCGGCGATCGTTTCCACGCCGAACTTCCGGTAGGTTGATAGAAATCGTGATGTTTAACATCGTCCGCGTGCCAGGGATCTTGCGTCATACCGTAATTCCGATCCACATAATTAAAAAGGATTTCCCGTTCCCCCGGACAACGCGATTCCACGCTGACGTCCAGAAGCGCAACAATTATTTCGAGCAGCGTGCGCGTTCCTCTCGGCAATCACTGGGAAGCCCCCTGGCTAAGTCCGTCAGCTGTTCGGAGGCGAAAATTCAAGGGAATACCTGGCGAAACTTATTTGCGAAGCGATCTTGACGTCACGGGCAACGAACGATGACGGCACCGATCGCGTTAGTCTTTGGAAGAGGCTCGAGATAATTCAAGGTGGACCCGCGTGGCGAATTGCTGATCGGTACGGGCGCGAAAAAAGCGGAGGAAGGTCGCGAGGAAACGACCTCGGCGCATCCGCGAGCGTGCTGCGCCGTCGATGGAATGCGGTGCATCAGGAGCGGTGCATCCGTGCGCACAGACGAGCCGCCGTCCCGTTCGAGAGGTTACATAAATCGATTTGAATAGCCGCCGCAAGGTCGCGATCGATATGCTCGCGGGCGTTGCGAAATAGCCACGAAACCCGCGCGACGGGCGAAACTTGGCCGGCATTCCACGGGGGTTCGTTCTTCGCCGAAATCTCCGCGGAATATGCTAAAGACACTTAATTCATGGATCGAATTAGGTAACCCGTGTCGTTAGGTGTATCGCGTCGATTATCGCGATAAGAAATCGAGGTATGCGCAACTCATTCTGACGTCGTCCACTTGTCTACGATCGCGCTAATTGCCGCAAAGTAATTTAGGTTTTCCGAGTAATTTAGGCGAAGTCGAATTCCTCGAGGTGGTAATTTTAAAGGCATTAAATTTTGTAGGCGGGTCATTTGCAGAGTGTAAAATAACTTGGGAAGGTAATTGCCTCAATTTTGTTAAGTCAGCGATCTTGGCAACGTGGTAGGGTAAACGCACCAGTAAATGAACAGTTAAGGCTAATGAATTAACACTATTATAAAATTATTTTTGCAGCGCGATTGATTCCACGTGCTGCAAAAATTGTTTGGATATGAAGCAAGAAATGAAAAGAAGTCTCTAATTAATTAGTTGCTTACTTTAATAACTTATTTTACTCATTTTAAGAAAAAATGTGCATTCACTGGTACGTGTTCATTTACTGGTACATCCACCCTAGATTTTTAAAAAAAAATGAACTCTTCTTCGCGAAATTCCATGTTTTTTCTATCGTCGATAATCGAATATGAAAGCGAGCTTCATTGCAGCGGCAAGAATCGATTGAGGGCTCGAACTTTGGGGGGCAATTTAGAGTTTGAGGTGACTACAATTGCTGATATCAGGTCTGGCATTCCAAAGGATATTGTTCTCTTCGCGGTGTCTCTATTGCTCTATAAATAGAGTCTCTATTGCTCTGTCAATTTTTTTTATAATCTGAAAGGTTGATGGAACAAAGCCGCAAACGAGCAAAACGATACGTGCAATGATTGTTTCCTTTTTAATTTCCGAAAAGTTAAGTTCTTTTCATTCTAAAACCACTTGAACACCGAATTCCGTGGCCGTGCGGGTGCGACCTAAACCTCGTCCCTCCCGCGAATCTCTGGCGACGCGATGTAACAGTGCGGCACGTCGAATGGACGGAATCGACGGGCAGGTGTTTCCTGAATGTCACGTAACTTCGTTAGGTAACAGGTCGAAAAATGCAACTGCGACGTTGACGAAAAAAATCACGAGCGATGTAGACTCTAGTGGTGGAGAATTATCGATGTTACTATAGATAGTTACCGATGGTTCTCACTATCGAAAACTATCGATGGCTTATTTTCACTATCGATAATTATCGGTATTGAAAATCGTAGGTTTTTGTAAATAAAAAATGGTATAGCGAAGTACATAGATTAAAAGTATTCTGTTGAATAATAAAGAATAATTTGTTAGATTGTATTTCTCGCTTCCCTGTAAAAATTTAACATTTCAAATTTGATAAATTATTCGAACTAAGTGACAACAATATTACTTATATATGTATTACTTTAATTTCCTAAGTCTATCAATTAATGCCGCGAATTTAAAAATATCGGTAACTATAATCTATTGATAGGCATTTGTTCTGTAACTTACGATCGTGTTTTGTCAATTTGGTCATACCACAGAAAGACTTTTCAATTATAAATGTATTTTATTCCTAACACAGAATTAACTGCCCTCTTTAGTTAAAATGTCCTATCTAGCATTTTGAAAGAACCGAGAAAACTGAAGTTTTATCATTTCCTTTGCACCATACTTATTTTCCATCTTTCAAATTAAAACATGTTGTCATTATTTCGTTATAGCCTAATATCATTTTTTGTAATAGTTGTACCGGTAGGGAATGTATTATTAACGTACCAATTAATTAATTGTTTCAGATAAGATATTTTAACCATTTCGAAAAAAGTTAGATTAAATACATTAGACTGTTTATAAATCTTTAGGAAGCACGTAGACGTTTCTAACTATACTTAAAAGGTAAAAGGCGTGTGGAACTTCAAATATTTCATCATATCTCAAAAAATAAAAAAATGCTAGATAGGACAGTTTAATTAAGGAGGGCAGATATAATACCATCTAATATCACCGACAAGGTATGGAGGTTGTATGGAGATGTTCTATACCTCCTCTGCGGTAATATCCAGAATTCCGGTGATATACCCAAATAGCACAGACGTCTTAAAAGACCTCAATTGTATATCCGTTTTAGGTTTTGATACGGCTTTAGGACGCCTATAGACGTGTATGTGCTACGCTACTTAGCTGGGTACAAAATGTATTGCATCATACCACCAGTATCGATAATTATCGATAACTATCGATGGTTAATGGCCCAACTATCGGAAATTATCGATAGTCCCAACTATCGATAATTCTCCAGACTCGTCCGGCCTCCGCGAGCACGCGGCTCCGGAAACAAAAGCGGGGATCGACGTTAGCATTAGCGTTTAGCGTTTCAAATACAGTCCTCGATGTTGACGAAGAGCAAACTAAGCCGGCTGTCATTAAACGATGTTCCCAAGCGTAAGATGCGATCTTTATGAAGTTATTAACTGCGACGTATCGCTGCCGTTGCACCTTCGGCAGGATTCGAGAATGCAAATTAATCGACATGTGTCGCCGGTCTGTTCTTTCAGCGTGTAGCTTGAGAACAGCCACTGTTTGTATTATCAATCTCCGTTTTCGTTTACTGATTCGTGCCGATAATAGACGAAGTCGTAATCGCGCTCGTGTTCCAGTTCACCGATCGCCAATCAAACTTCCCGAGTCGGTCGCCGCGAAACTGACGCAAGATGTGTTTTTTTTTTTTTTCGTTGGATGGAAAAAAAAATATCTTTCATTACCATCTTTTGTGGGAAATACTCTGAACCGGAGATCGTTTGATTGCAGTGATTGCGGTGAAGAAACATTGTCACGCTGCGGCTCGTATTGTGCTATAGAAAAATTGATGTTCGAAGACTCTATTTGCCACTGTTCTTCGCTTGACCCATTTTCGCTCGTTGCTTTGATTAAAATCCACCGCGACAGAACCTAAGGTCTCAACTCACGAGCTTCTATAACGAAATCCGCTGACTACGGAAGTGTCGATTGAGAGGTCTTGGAAGGGAAGAGAAATATCTATTTTCTACTCACCAGAGTGAGGATTTCCCCAACGCCGGAGAACACGAGCAGCATCTTCCTGCCAAGCCTGTCAACGACCACGGGCGTGACGCCAGAGGCGACCACCTGAACGATACCGACGATGATGGTCGCCACCGAGGTCGACAGCGACGTGCCCGCGCTGATGAAGATGGATTCCATGTAAAAGAGGACCACGTTTATGCCGCTCAGCTGCTGGAACATGGCGAGCAGGCACGTGAAGAGCAGGGCCTTGAAGTTCGCCTTCACTGTGAACAAATCTGAGATGCTGGCTTCGTTTCTGAAAGCCTCCTCCACGGCCGCCTGCAAGCAAACGGGAACATCAATATTTCCAATCAATTGCAACGAATAATAGACTTAAAAATTAAAGTCCTCGTTGAAAAACCGCCTTTATTCGTATCTTACTTTCTCTTTACGCACTATATTTTGCTGTTAACGAGTAATTTATTCATTTATTTATTTAACACTTAAACGGGCCAATACCCATTTGAACAAGAAAAAGATATAAAAAACGCAGAGTAGATATACGGCGTTAGAAGACCCAGAACCAAAACAGAACAGAAGAAAGGATACAAAATAAAATAAAAAAGAATGAATATAAAAATATAAAGTGGAAAAAAAATGTGACTTAGGTCGAAGTAGTAATAAAAAAAATTCACGCGATTGATCTTAGGATCCTCGAGGGTATATTTTGCATCAGGCTCTAAGCAAAATTTTGAGGCTGCAAAATTTTCAACGCAATGTTACAATATGACTGAAAAGGGTTTCTAACAAAAGTTGGATTTTAAAATTCAGAAAATTTCTATGTTGGGGCCTCGTGCTTATTTGATTTATTGGTTAATCCAGCACTGCCTCTCATTCACGGAAATTCCAGTTTAGGGGGGTCCGATTGAGTAAAATTTGGGAAAGCGAAAGGTTGACGCGCGGTGACACTTGACAAGGAGGACGCGTAGCCGCGCGCACGTGACGCGTTAGTCACTCGCGCGCGATTCAGCAGCTCAGCGTAGAGGCACGTTGACGGATCGCCGCTACCATTGGCGGATCAAGGAACGACCTTACCCCCGGCCTCGTTCATCGTACGTGACCCGAACGGCCGATAGTCCCGATACCAATGCCCCGTTCGAAACTTTACGATCGCCGTTTTATCGCCCACAGATTGCCGTTTCCCAGCGCGATTTTTGGTAAAATTCCTACATGTAAGGGAATCGTTGCTTATCGTCGGCAACGACTCTTATTGCCCGACAGTTTCGGTCGATAAACCTTTTGCGCGTTCCAATAGCCTTGGCACGTTGCTTCGACGCCGAATAAGTAGCCAATGGAAAGTGTCCTTAACACGCGCGCGTACGCGGCCACGTGTAGGGGAGACCGGGGCTAATTGATACAGACGAATTAACGGATATTTTACAGGTGTAGGTATCAACATGCCCCAGAGCAGTATCAACTTGCCGCACAGTGGGGAACCGTCAAGGACCCAATTCCTGATCAGTTTTGGTATATAAATAGCAAATAATAAGTTTATCACGATACAAATTTAGTCCAAAAAATTATTAAATAATTATGAATTATTTTTAAATTTATACTCAAACATTTCATGGCTCATAGTAAAATGTTTTAGGTTGATCAGAAACTGCTCCTTTTGCATCTTAAGTGATCAGGAATTGGGTCCTTGACGGTAAATTATTTTGTATGTATTTTTTCAAGTTCTCGCTTACTATATATTAAAGAGGAAGGAGCAAAGTATATTTTAGCATATTTGTTGTTAAGTAATTAATTTAAATAAAAAATTTTAAACTGAATAACGTATCATCAACTAGCCCCGGTGTCCCCTACTCGCTATGAAGAGACTCGTCAGGCTTGCATTAGAAGACTTTCGAAAGGGTTCAGATTCGAGAAAGCGCTATTCTCATCGCCACATTAGGGTAGATGCACCATTTTTTACCACTTTAAGGTATTGTATCAGTTTTGGCCACTTCTTAAAAAATATAATATTTTTCCGTGTAAGCAATAAATGTAACCTTATATTTCGGGCGGTATACTAAACAAAATATTTATGATGTGAAATTCTCCACAGAATAATGATCTATATACAAGCAATTTAAAAATAAGGCCGATATTCATAAACGTGTCTTAAGATTAAGCAAAGTGCTTAAGCATGCAGCATCCTCTACTAACCTAGTAAAATAATAAAGGATGCCGAATGCTTAAGCATTTGCTTAATCTTAAGACACGTTTATGAATACCGCCCTAAGAAAATTATGCACATGGCCAAAAACAGTGCAATGGCCACAAATGGTACCTACATCTAGCCTAATGCTCCTGATCATCGAATCTCGTTCGCAACGTCCTTCCGCCTGGACATTGGCGCGATTAAACGAGGGTTATTCTGGTCGCGCGACCGCGTCGAAATAGCTCCTATCGTCCAAAGATAGCGCCCAAGACGATAGCCTGGCGAACTGACTTCCCTGTTACACCCCACGTCACGTGCTATCCTTTTAATATCGCGAATCTTGCGATCCCGATCGCACCACGTCCCCGCTGAACCCCATCAGAGAACTACACGCTTCGATCTCAGTTCTTACCTGCATCTCGTCAGCCTCCTTCTGCACGCTGGCTGGGGACTTGCTTCGCAGCCTGGCTAGCGCGGCGACGGCTTCCTCCCTCTGACCGATCTTCAGCAGGTAGTACGGAGATTCCGGCATCGTCATGAAGCAGACGAAGAATAGAATAGGCAGGATGGCGCAGAGGATCCAGAGGACCAAGTAGGAGACGTACGGGCCGATCACGTAGGAGTAGAGCAAGCCTACGGTGATGAACAGCTGAAGGAAAGAGCCCAGGGCTCCTCTCACCGACACCTGTGCCACGCGAAATATAAAATTGACGGGTCGATTGTCGTTTGGCGGTTCGCGTCCGCTGGTGCAAAGCGAATAGGAACGAGAAGCTTACCTCGGCGATCTCGCCGCAGTACATGGGTACGACCGTGAAGGCGAACGCCATAGCGAAACCGAAGATCAAACGCGCCGCGTACAATTGGGCCACGACTTGCGCCGAGGCGACCAGGGCCCAGCCGATCGTGAACGGCACCACGGAGGAGAGCAGCGTCTTTTTCCTACCCCATCTGCGTTCAATCGTGAACAATCGTTGTGGTTAATAGAATTCAGGATGGGAATCGAGAGGATCGTAGAGGAGCTTTTTCGGGTGGTTCATGAGGAATCTTCGAATCTTTCGATGCAGTACCTTTCCGCCAGGTAGCCAGCGACGAAGCTGCCAATCACCGCTCCCACAGCAACCAGAGAACCGATCCAAGTGTTCTCGTCCCCGGTGATCTTCCTACCGAGAGGGTTGTCCTCCAGCTGGTGCTGCAGTTTCGGTAGTACGGGGCTCGTCCAGCCCAACATCGCGCCGGCGGCCACCGTGCACAGGTTCGCTGAAACCGCAATAAACCTTCGGTCTAACTTCCCTCGTTATGCAACCTCCACCGAACTCTGCCAACACCCGTCGCGGCCAGGCACTTTTAAAGCCTGAACTCTGGACCTTGCAGCTAGAAGGGTGCAGCCCCGTCTTTACCAACTTGGAGTAATTTAGAAAAAACTGTTTATAAAATTATTGCCTTGTCTCAACATTAAGAAAAGAAGGCTAATGGAAAAATATATATATTTCCACGCAGTAAGTACTAGTTATTTAATTCATAAATTTTTATTTCTATTTTTTGCAAATTTTCGCCCTAAATAGTAATGGATGTACCGTCAAGGACCCAGTTCCTGATCACTTAAGATGCAAAGGGAGCAGTTTCTGATCAACCTAAAACATTTTACTATGAGCTATCAAACGTTTGCGTATAAATTTAAAAATACTTCATAATTATTTAATAACTTTTTGGAATAAATTTGTATCGCGATAAACTTATTGTTTGGTATTTATATATTAAAATGATCAGGAATTGGGTACTGATCAGGAACTGGGTCCTTGACGGTAGGTTCAAAATTTACAATAAATCAACTACAGAACTCAAAAACTGCCAAAAATGGAGTTGCACGTTGCCGCAAGCTCCTGAATTGGAAACCAATTTAGACACTAGCCCAGGAACAGTGTTCGCCGACAGCTTCCTCGCAGCCCCTACGACCCCTCCGTTGGCGACGAGACAGATCGGAGCAATAAATAAGTGCCGAGGGATCGGGAGGACGCGAGGAGGAGGAACGATAACAATTATCGCCGATCAGAAGTGCAAATTTTCCGTGTACTGGATAATTGTAACCGCGGAAACAGCCTCTGTACGCGAATGGGAACAACGAGTGCTCTTAAATAGACTGTACGCAGAGACAGCAACAAAAGCGCCCGTTCAGCCGGCTAGACTTTTCTGTCGTTACTCTCGCACCGTGGAAGAATTCCCGCCGATAAGGAGAGCGAGAAAAAATGTATGGACAATGGACGAGATACATTGGTAATCGGGGACTTTTCCATTCGCCCAGCTCAAATTCCCTTATCGTTACTGTCGCCAGTCTGAGGCTACTTGTGAACCCGTGCCAACGTCGAGCGTCTTCCACCATCGTTGTCCCATTGGCACATTATTGCATAATTAGAGCGGGCCTGATAATCGTTTATTAAAGATTACAGCTTCCCTCGGTGGAGGCGAGAAGCGCGTCGAGTAATCATCAGCCATAACGCGACTCTAACACCGGATCCACCTGTTTTGCTCCTCCTTATCCGTTAATTTCTGGCTTCGCGTTTACAGCGATTTTTCTGCTCCTTTTTCTAATCGAGGTCGGTGCACGTCTCGACCGCTCGAACGTGTAAAATAAAGTCCCTCGCGTGTTGTGTAAGCGCAATTGGCCTGGGCGGGGCGATAAACTGTGGCTTTTGATTGCGCCTGAAAATTGCACCTAGGTCCACTGGAAGTGAGGAGTCTAAACAGGGAAACCTTAGATCAGGTTCGACTTGAGAACTCGTGGTGAATTGTTACTGGGAAAAGAGGGCAGGTCCGGATTTGTTTTTAAGAAATTCGTAGACGCCAGAATTATTATTATTTAATTGTTAATTTCACGTGGACTACCTCATACTTTATTTTAAAGAAAAAACCTGATATCGAGTGCACGTAAAAATCTAAAAATGCAGTCGGAGCAGACTCTGCGCTGCGCCCAGTCGTTCCGCGTATCTTTATAGAGTAGCAAAGTAGGAATTGGCGGAGATAAAGAGATTCGTTCGTTCGGTGGCGTCCACGTCGAGTTCTATTTAAAATTGCACGTGGATCCATTGTTGTAGAGCTGCACGACTCGTTTTTTTTTAGTATTCCACTGGCGATACGCGGTCCTCAAGGATCGAGCCGAAGGTGTTTCCGCGTGTGACACGGTTTTGCATGATTGCCAATTCCAGAGGCGAGATTCAAGGATCCTCTCTGATACGGAAGCACGAGGAAAACGATACTCTGATAGCGCGGATAGGATTGAAATTAGACGATAGCGAAGTTAGGCTGATGGAGACACTTGGTGCGTTGGTTATTCGAAGCAGCTTATCATTCAATGAAACGCCTAATGCGCTGAAACATCTGCACAGCACGTTCCACGGAGCAGCGAAGTGAAACATCTTAATCAAGTAGAAGTGATCAATGATATCGCTGAGCGCGGTGGATTCGCGGAATTCCGACACGCTTCGGCGAAAATTGCATCGATTAAGATAATCGAGAGGTAGATCACTAATTTCAACAATGTTACTACGGGATGCTAGATTGTTCCAAGACAAAGCTTGCCGAGGAAATCAACGTGGACAGTCTCAGATCTATTCAAATACATCCACGTGAATATTTTTTAAATTATGTTTCTCGTTGCGATACACGAAATAAAGTTCTGTTAAAATACACTCCTGGACAAAAATATGGGAACACCATTTCGATGAAATTTTCAGCATTTATACAACTTACTTAAATCTATAAACAGGATTTTTAAATTTTCATTACAGGCTCAGATAAAAAAGTTGAAAAAGCGACGTTCACTATAGTCTTCCCTATTCCGACCGAGTGCAATTTTTTTTTAACACGACGCAATACGTCAAGTAGTAAACTATTTAATCCTTGTAGCTTAAAAAAAAACTCAAGGCGTTTGGATGAATTTTAAAAAAATTGTTCTGTTTTAAATTGCGTCCCAATAGTTTTGCCCGGCACAATAGATGAGATTAAACTTCACATCAATTAGTAAACTATTTAATCCTTGTAACTTAAAAAAAATTCAAGGCCTTCGGATAAATTTTGGAAAAATTGTTCTGTTTTAAATTGCGTCCCAATAGATTTGCCCGACACTATAGATGAGATTAAACTTCACATCCCTACGGCTCCACTTATAAAATAAATTACCTACATCCCTTTTGCAGCCATTCAACTATTTCCCCAAATGTGTACGTCCCAATGTCATCAATAATTCCAAAGATATTCCCCTGACCGATTTAAACGACACCCTTGGGAATCGAGATGCTTCTCGAAGCCCTTCTGTATCCACAGCTCCGAGCCGCAAGCCAGAGCCAAGTTCGTGGCTTCGAAGAGGCTCGTCCCACGGAAAACGCGCGATTGTCGAACGTAAACGAAAAAGATCGACACGTCACGTTGCATTAGGTTTACGTAATCCCTGCGGCATCGCTCTTATATCATTCTATTGCGTGTGCCGCCGGAACGCTAATAAAAATAATCTCGTGCGCTCATTACGGACGAATCGCGCGCGACTTCGCCAGTGCAAACGCCGTTGCGAAAAAAATCCAGCTCCCGTCGTTCCACCCGCGAAAGCGATCAACAATCTGCGTATCGACGAGCACGCGCGTAATGGATCCAGCTACGCTGTCATTCTACTGGGAAACCATTGCATTCGATTGCCTACAAACAATGACAGAGGAAATTATTTTCTTCTTTGTCGAGGACCGATTCAATCTCGATTACAATGGAGAAATTTGATTTTAGGGGATGCGGAGGATCGAGTATCGGAAAGGATCGAAATGGAGGAGAATTATCTTTGTTTTTTGGATGGATCGTGGGATATTAGTTTTCACTTGTATTGAAAATTCTTAATAGTGATTTTTAATTTGGATATATTTAGTTCGAGATAAGTCTCATTTTAAATGAAAAAGAAAGGCGAGGAAGAAGCGATTAATCTCTGTTATCGGGTCACTTCCTTTAAATACGGAGTCTTTTTGCGCCCCTATCATCGTGCATTTCCTCTCAGCTGTACTTTTCGAACAGATAAAAGATCGCAGGAACGATGACATTTGCGTAAACAACGGCGACAGTGCCCGACCGCCACTGTATTGTAAATCATTCCTCGCAGCGCAATAAATCCGCATCGAGCACATAGATATCGATCGAGATTACCGTTTTCTTGCTGATGGATCACGCCTCCGTAAACATTCAATTTCCACACACTCAAGATCCCGATTGCTGCGACCCGCGCGTCACGCGTGATATAATCTTTATTGACGCTAATATCTCCATGGGATTCGTGAATCACTTTCTAAATCGACGGTCAGCTTTGTGACAGGAATCGAGGAAGAGATGGGGTGAATCTGAATTCTCCTTTCCCTTATCTCCTTTCCCCCAAAATTCGTTGATTCTCTTGAGAATATATTCTTCGGAAGTAAAAGAAGACCGACTACGAGTGTCTTCTTTTAATTTCTCAATCGAACTTAAGGGAACAGTAAATAAAAAAAAAAGATACGGAGTGAGTTGCGTCGCAATGAGCCGCGGAGATTAGAAACTAGATTTTTACACTCGTCGAGTGAAAAGCTTTCATGGCCACGGAGTTCAAGGCGCGTAGTAGGAATTCGCGAGAAGAGCTGAATGAAGCGTGGAAGAATAGACGAAGGGTACAGGGAGGGGAGAAAATAGTCGATAGAAACTATTGGAGGGGTTACGTACGAAGATTGGAAATTTCCGTGTCGATAAGAATTTTCATAAACTTGCCAGCTGTTACGTCACAGTGTCGTGCGTCCTAAGCCTACGATGCGTAGGTACGCAACAAAGCCACGAATCTCTGTTTTGAAACTTCATAGAGAAGGTGGATACGAGTAGTCTGAAGTGTCTACAAGAAATATCACTTAACGATCGAGAATTAAATCAGCTGGAATGTTTGGGTAACAATTTTGGTAAAGCGTCCAAGGGCCAGCCACATATTTCTATCTTCGAAAACCTTATCATCAAGGCTGAGATTCATCGATCTCCCACGTCTGCGCTAATGTAAATTTCGCGTAACGAGATAACGCTGTGTTTACAAAACATACACGACTTGATTAGAACACATATTATGTAGCTAATCAGAAAATGTTACGCTCCACGATTAAGAAATCTAAAATATCTCACTCCGAACGAATCGATAACTGGCCATTTCCGTCGAACATCTTATCACTGAATTCTAGATCCATTAATCTGTAACACGATCGAAGGCCTCGAAGCTAGGTACACGAATGGTGGACACATGCAAAATAATTTCTTGCTCCATTAACGGTGCTCGACACGCTGCCCGATTTCCCACCGCGATTAAACCGATGGTCGTTCGCGTTCGGATCATCTTCGGACCGGTGATGGACGATTGAGTTAAACAGGCGAGATGCAGTGCATAATGCACTGTCGGGCGCAATGACCGCGCTGTCATCGTTGGCATCAAGGATTCATCCCCTGTCTCATCGCTAATCCGTTTCAATATTCTATTTTGTTATCGGTGCTAGCAATAAAACGATACAATCTTGCAGGTGTCCATTATGCCGGGCCAAATTTTTCCGAAAGCTAATAGTAAGTCAAGGACAATCAATAATCTACTCAAGGATAAAATCGGTGGTGTTGTTTGCCATTTCGTGATAACACGATACACTGAAAAACGTCATCGGTGGGCGGATGGCTGCAGCCTCGCTGCGTTTTATCAGAACTCCATTAAAATGTAAATATGAAACTTTCAGATGGGATTAATTGTGTCTAATCGAGTCAGCGACAAGTAGTCACGTTTCTCGCATTGCGTTTCTGTCACGGAATTATCCTCTTTTTTTTTCTTCGTTTTGTCAGTTTAGATTTGTTGTACCCGGGAGCACAATGAAAAAATCGGGGGTGGAATTACCTACATGAGGTACGAGAGGACTTGAGTCCATAAAAATTATAGTTTTGGGGAAAAATATAACTACCGCGGAATTATCCTTTTCGTCCTAATCGAGTAGCTTCCGTAACAGAAGCTAGAAACTCACCAACGATCTAATCTGAGTTTCCTTAGAAAGGCTATAAAAAAGTCCACCCGACGAAGAGTCGCAATAAATCTCTATCAGCCCCGCAGCGACGATATAATTAACAAATCAGAGACAAAGCGATTAAACGGCGCGTGGGCTACTGTAAACTACCACTCTTTATCGCGCTATCGATCCTGATAGTAACGAGAGGATTACAGCAAATCGGAGCACCGGTTATCGTGTAATTTTTCCGCCGCGGAGCGTGAAGCAATCGTGCCGACGAGCGAAAAACGTTTCGTACGCGAAAGCGGACCAATGAAAGTAAAGGAAACGTTTCTGCCTCGAGAGTTCAGCAGTTCAAGAGTTCAAACGGCTTATCGCGGCCAAGGTGTTGGCTATTTTTAGTATAAATTCGGCGGTGATCTTGGAATATTTTTATCGGGAACGCGCGTGAATTATGCAGACAATAAGGCGCGAATTATAAACACCGTCGACGACGCGCCGCTCGTTGCGAAATCCTCTGATTACAATTTCAACACCGACCGAGCCGAAAATATTTGTCGCTGCAACGCAAACGTCACTCGTCCCTGTTGTCGTCTTCCCTTTGTTTTCCATCAATATCCTTTGCAATCAAGATTCTTTCTCTGTCATCGAAATTCACAGATTGCAAAAGAAGCCGACACGCCGCGCTCGACGATTTCGAGATTCCACGTTTTCAAGTTATTTCTTCCGTCCCCAGGGTTTCTCAGGACGATTCGTTACCAGGTATTGTTCCAAAGTCGTATCATAGATCTCCCGATACAGGCGATATCGATAGCAAATACCTACGAGATTCTCGGAAATTCGCGACAATTTTTAAGAGAATAAAACCCAGGAAAAGCTTTCCTCGTGCTTCTTGCGCAACGCAATTATTTCTCACTTGATTGCTGACTTAACGACACACCACCGTCGACGGTATCGCAATGCCGCTCCTATCTTCGCGAAAAATAGCGACTATCGGTGTCGCCGGTTTCATAGAATCCCCGCCGATTCACCGTCGATTTCGCCAACGATCGAATCAGTGGTCAAACAAGAGCCGTCGAAAAAAAAAGTCAATCACGTCGAGACTTTTTCCGTGGAATCCGAACGCGTGTCGACTTCGCTATCCATTATCTGCTCGTCAGTGCAGCTTTATCGTTGCATTATCTTGAAATCCGCGCGACAGTAGATTATCGAGGCGGATCGTTATGTAAAATTCTCGGTCGATGGAAAAATGATCCTCCGATTATCGTAGATAAGACAGATGACAGCGGACGAAAGAAAAATTCCGATCGGCGTTGCGAGACCGCCGACGTAATCGTTGATTGTTCTGTCATCGAGAAGCAAGCGAAGTGCACAAAACTGTGGGCGATTCGGGGCGCACTGGTCCTCGCATCGAGTGCAAGTTGAGTCGAATCGCGAGATGACGTGCCATCGTTAAAGTCACTTTAACGACCGCCTCGACTTCGTTCTAACGACGCATATTTAATGACTTCGTCGAGGCGAAGGTCGCGTGGCTCGTTCTCGAATTTCTGCGGTAGAGACGCGGCACCGATATCATTCTCCCGGGTGAAATTGATCCAAAAAAGAGGATCGCGGTAAAAGAAAAATCGCCTCTAGGAAAAAAACACTAGGAAAATAAAAAAGTGTGAAGAAAAACGGTGAACGTCACGCGAGCTGAATAGATAAATGATCCCTTCGCGATGCTTCTAAGGAAAGAGCGAGGGCCGCGACGTCACTTCGAGCGCGTGGATCGAATTTTATATCTTTTTTCAAACGCTCGCTAAGGCGGGCAGCGCTCATCCACAAGGATTTCACTGGAAAGCCCCGAGGAGTTTGTAACGGGAAGGCTGACATCTGCAGTCGAAATTTTTGCTACTCCTTCGCGTGTTTCGTCTGTCCTAACGCCCTTCCCATTTCTCGCCTGTCAGCCCGTTTGCTGCACTTTTTAAGGCACGCTAGAGTTCGAAGGGATGAATTCGAGGACACCGAGAGAGCAGATTTATTGGGTGTCCTTGGCGCTCGAGGCGTGGGTGGACTTCCGTTTGATAAGCTGATCGATGGTGAAGATCGTTGATCGAGGTAACAAGGATGAATTTATGGAGGGCAGAGTCACGTGCGATAAATAATGGCGAAGAGACAGCTACGTCCTCCGAATGTGACGAATATTAAAACGATCCGCGTCCGGTGTTGAATCGAATGAAATTCGGCCTGGCAAATATCGCAATCGACTGAAACTACATCCTTATTAGCCGCGTGACTGCGGACGGGCGGAAGAACGATATTCTTTCGGTGTCCAGCCTCTGCGTGCGAAAGCCTGGCTCGATCCGTTTCTGCATTCGAACTTGGACGACTCCATCGCGAAGTTTCGCTCGTCGAAGCAATCTTCATTGAAGTTCGCTCTTGGGAACATTGTTCTTTTCTCCGGGGAAATCTGTTGAAGTTTTGAGTATCCGAAGGCGGAATGTTTGGTGGAATTTGGTAGCTGGATAAAGGTGGATACACCGGTGGCAGGATTTCATGCAAATTGAAGTTCTGAAAGGGGGAGGGCTGTGTATGGTAATTTTAAGGAAGCTACAGGGCTCCAAAGTTCTTGCTGAGAAGCTAAGAGAGGCCAGTGTTGTTCCGTGGAAAGAGAGTTGATGAGCTTGAATTCTGTGAGAATATTAATTTGAATTGCAGAGACTTGGCTCGGGTCTGTAGCTTGAATTGAGAACGAAGTTGATGTAGAAAATAAGTAGGTACACCATTTACGAAGCACAGCTTTTAGTAATGAAAGTTGCAAAGATCCCAACGCTCCGAAATTCATCATAAAAATCCTGTTTCGTTAATCTCGAACTTTCCCAGAATCCACTGCAGAGAGTTCTGTTTTGTCGCAAATTACATTAATACAACTTATCAGAGTTACCCTGCGAGCCGAGGATAATTTCCCTTAAATCTTCCCAAATCCGCTGCAGAAGCCTCTACTCCGTCTGCATTAAGCGACAGGCTACATTAACGCGATTGTCAAACACAATTCCCCTCGGGAAGTGTACCGCGAATGCGCCTTAATCCTTTTGAAAACAGAGATCTCACATGAAGCTACGCGAGATACGATGCTCAAACAATAAATCCGCTAGCAAAACGTGTGTCTGATGAAACAGGAGGCTACCTTCGCGTGCACGGCAGAGATCTCGTATTTACCCACGAGACCAGCGAAAACAAACATCGCTTCGTCACAGAATTTCCGCCAATTCGCGAAACGAACGTGACCGGAATTACCGCGCGTGCACATTTTGCGAATTGACTCACGGATCGATACATCACGTTCTTCTTCCTCTCAACGCCGGCGAAGTCCCGTTTCTTTACGTGTCTTTGTATTCGCGAATTTAAAAGAGTTAATCAAATGTTAAGTGGTTTGATCGCGACGAGAGGTGGCACGGAGAAATCGGAGCTCTGTCCGCGAATTTCCGTTGTTAAGCATTGATCAAAGTTATTCGGCTCGCGGCCTGTGTCGATCGAAAAGTTGCGAACCAAACGCACCGCGCGTGTCGCGCTACTGGCAAGTTCACCAAGTTCATTACTCGCCTCCCAGTTGCATTTATAGATCTCTCTGTCTCTATATTTAAACGCGCAACAATCGCGGCGCGGAGGCTCTCGTCGCTTGATGCGAGGAAAAGTTAATTAAGTTTCCGGACTTTTCCAATATTTAATATATGGAAAAAATACACGGTGAAAAAACAGAGCAAGAGTGTGCAGTGAAATTTTTTCGTGCGAGGCTTCGTTGTCCGGCAAATCGAGTTTCAAAAGGCAGTACAGCGCGGCGCGAGTGTTGAGTAAACGCGGGCGCGGATGACTGCAACTTTGAAGTCGGTTTCCTCCGGAATGGAGGCTCGTATAGAAAAACTTTATTCTACATTTCTCATTCGTTTTTTCGAGAGGAATCGTTATCTGTCGGTTTGGTGCGGATACTTTGGAATCCTGCGCTGTAAAACTCGATTAACCGTACGAAATCAAATCGCTTGGCATTCTAATTGAACGTGCCGTCGCAGTAACGTTCAAAGTCGAACGGAGTGTGAACTTTCGCGGGAATCGCGAGGTACTTCCGCCTCTGGGCGTCCGACGTCCACAAATGAGGCGACAAAGGCGAAGTGCGACGGGCATTCGCGTTAACGCGAATGAATGAATCAGAGTTGATATGGACAGAAGAGTTGTGGTCTGGGCTCCATGGGGACGAAAAGGGTCGCAGAGACCCGGTGCAAATTCAATCTGGGTACTGCGAATTGAACCTTTATTGCAATTCTACGACAGGGTGCGCAATTTGAATCGATACTCGCAGCAAGAAGCTTCTAAGAATAGCTTATTTAAAATGGACAGCTACCAATCACTCTGCCAATGATGTAATTAAATGTCGCAAATTATTAATAAACACGATTTATGTTTAGTTTAATCCCACTGCAGAAATTAATTACTGAATCCACACTAATAGGGAAACAAACTACAATATTTATTTATATCAATCAGTTACTCTACATTTTTTTCGTGCAAGAGACACGAAGCTTGTTGCTGCATTAATTATTCGATAAAGCTCCCTTGGCTCAGACGCACGACAATATTGTTTAATCGTTGCCAAAACATATCGAGAGATAAATTAGCCGAGTTCAAGCCGCAGCTTCGCGCCAAGTCAAAGATCCGCACGATGCATCGCGGATCGTGTTTATTTACTCCGCACGCTCCACGTGACTTTCCGATCGAGGAAAATTCAATTGCACGGCGCTTGATCGACGATGAAAGCTTGAGAGACAACAGGAAGGCCAAAAGGTGTGTCTTTTGCTTAACAATGGCATTCCAAGTATCGTAAATTGATCCCTGAAGTGGTCTTCCGTTGTGCGTTAATCACCGAAACAAGTGCCCGCGCGTTCCTCAGACACGAATTCCTAAGATTTTTACTGAACAAATAAGGAAACATAATTTCCTCTCGTTTTTTCGATCCTTTTTCCTGGATCGAGGATCGCAGATCTACGGAAGGCTTCCTCTACTGATAAATGATTCTTCGAAGGAAAACGACACGTAATAATTTCCGCGAGAATTAAATAAATTATTGGTGCAACGTTCATCGCGTTGCCAGACAAGCCAGCGTTAAACATAATCGTATTTGTCCCGAATCGCTGTGAATTAAAGTCCACGTGGCTGCATAGAACTTACGGTAATTGAATTCGGACCAGCATTCTCCGCGATAGTGGAACACGAGTACCAGCAGATTACATCAGAGCAATTAAATAGAAACACAAAAGAAATCATGGAGCTTTGCACCATTATCAACGATCTAATCTCTTCTTTTTTTTCGTGTAGCGGCCTATATCTTTGCAAGCAGATATTTGTTATATAATCGCATCAAAAGTATGAAAGGCAGATACGTGTTAATGTTGGATGACTAAATTCTTTCGTTCATTTAATGCCACACGCATGGAACTTGCATAACTACTCGGTTCCTGGATACTCTGGATCGCATGCACCGCGACAGCGCTCGTTCAAGAAAGAATTGTAGCGCCGCTGCATTCGACTTCCGGAGAAAGCGTTACGCAAATTCTTTTCCACGATTTCTTCTCAAATTAACCACGCGAGCTTATAACATTCCGCTGTGAATTGTTGCTGTTCGGGAAGTTCGTCGCGCTTATCGAAGCATGGATCAGTGTCTTATCCTACTCGGTTTCCGAATCAAAGACGCGTGTTGATTGGAAATTTTTACACTTCCTCGAAGCTATCCTTATCTCTGCAGTTCTAATAAATTAACTTAACAATCCTCAACCTAGACACCGGGCACTAGAAGCAAACCCCTAAGTTAACTTAACCCTCATCGCTCCATCACTCCCGCGCCCGCGGTGTCCGTCGATTAACACTATTTTTAACACTAAAAGACCGTTTTTAAAATGTCGATTAGAATTTCCTATATACAACGTAATTGAATCGCCTTCAGACTTCACGACTTTGCCTCAAATATACGTATAATACATTTTCGAATATTCACTTCTTGTTTTGTTGTTTATTTTCTGAGAAAAATTTCTAGTCTGTCTTACCTAACGCGACCGCTCAAATGACGCGAAATGTGTCGGTAGGAATAGTGTTAACACAATCAATTATTAATAACTCCCACGCCCATTTTACAATCCCAAGTGTCACAGTAATCAAAGTGATTACTCTCACCTCGCTTTACACATTCATTTCAATTTCCACCCCATCCACGATCATCAATGCCCACTTCACCCGAGCACCGACTTCCAAAAAGAATATATACCAACGTAGTTAATCGCGGTCGTCATCCCTCCATCGCGACCCCGAAACCTCGAATCCCTCGAGCAGGAGTTAACGAACCCCCGACCTAGGCCAGCGAAATATCGAGCCACCGAACGCTCGCCGAGGGGAGGAAACGCGAAGTCGGCGCACGAGTTCGCGGAACTTCTTCGCGGCTCCGTCGAAATTCGCGCCCTACTGGGCTCCGAAAGGGGCGCTGCGACGCGGATTGCAGGTGTAGCCGTCGCCACCCCTGCAGAGTGGCGGTGTTCGAGGGGCAACGGTGGTTGAGTGCACTTACCCGCGGACGCGGCGACGTACTGCAGTGTCGTGGAACCCTTCTCCGTCATGTCGCTGTCGCGGTACTCGTCGTGTGCACCGTTTAAACTGTAATACTTGGCTGAATTGAAGCCGATCTCTCCAGGTCGCTTGCCAAGGGTGGTCGAACTGTACACCGCTGAGGAGGAACTCACTGGTACAGGGCTGTAGGCATACGCTTTATACCGCCCCTCTATCTCCTCATGGTGGCCGCGAGTGGGGGCCATTTCTCCCTCTCTTTCTCTGTTCCTCGCTCGATAAACGGCCGACCTCTCTCTCTCCCTTCCTCCTACCACTCGCCACTGACGCCGACGCCGCCGACGCTGTCGCGATTAGCGATTCCCTCGCGTCAGAAACCACTGCCCCGCTGAAAATCCGAACGACGTCGTCCCGTGTCCGTGACCCTGAAAGCCGAGAACGATGGTGTCAAGGTCGGGCGCGGATTCGATCGACGATCGACTCGACGCCGGCCTCCGCCGTCCCGAGCGTCACGACCACCCCTAACCGAGGGGTGCACGTGGTCCCTTCTGAATCTACGGGACGGTTACTTAGCAGGCGTTGAGTCGACTACAGGGGGATTCCAGGGGGATAGCTGGAGTTTTATTTGCGGACTATTTGGGAGTGACAGTCGGGGAATCAGTTTGTGTTGAAGGTGGAGCTTGGGAATTTGAATGAAGGGTGGGATTTCGGGTGGAAAGGATGTAATGGGATTTCATTTTTCGAGAATGGAATTCGTGTGAAGATTGTTTCGGAATTGAGGAGGTGAAAGGAGGAAACTTTTGGGATCTTTTAAGTGACTTCGTGATTTCTTTAGTAGATTTTGTCGTATTCCAAAGTCCTCTGATTTAATAGGGGAGAGGTGGAATGAAACACGTATTGAAAGGACATTGCAATTATTTGAAATATAAAGGAGCTTCCCACGACAAAAGTGTTTTTATTTTGTAGCAACACTAATGCATGCCCAAACACGCCTAAGTCGCTGTTATTTCAAATTTTTTATGTTTTCTCAAAACGTTCTGCTAATTGTAAGTGCTGTTACCAATGACTGAGTCCTTTATTACTACATCTGGACTGATATTTATTCGGGAACAATAAGACACATGTCAAATAATCTTTTGTTTAATATTGTAACCGTAGAAATAAAATTTTCAATCGTGTTGTCATATTTATGAATGGGACACAAGAAAAATTCTTGAAAGGGACACCTCTTTCCTAAGTGTTCCCTTCAAAAACTTACTACGATAAACCGGACATTGTTAATAAAAGGCCTCTCCACTAAGTAAGTAGTTCAGTAAAAGTATCTGTGTTCTTGTGACAGCGAAGGTCTTACAGTAGTTGACTTCTGGGCAGAATAAATCAATTTGAATACACGTTGGATTTGCGTGGAGCTTCCAGGACCGAGGTTAACTAATCTGCAGTGGCCTACTATAATCCGTTCTGGAGTAACTAATGTCAGCAGAATTAGACTAAGAACATAGAACAATTTTACAAAGCAAAATAATATAGATTCGAATACTGTAAATAAAAATATAATCCTCTTGCCATTCAAAATAATTCTTTATCCCCAAATCCCACGTCTATAATCCGGTACACTTTAACGTCCCATAAAAGCTTCATATTTCTGAAATATAAAAAGCAAGAAATATTCCTCCTATATTTATCTGTTCCTGAAACTCGACGGCGCGAAAGGAATTCACGTCAAAGCTAGCTATTTTCAATGAATTCAACGATGTGGAACATCGATATCAATTCGAATAAATTTTCCTTCGCGTCTCTTTCTATCCCCGGCGTGCCTGGCAGGAGAATCGATAACAACAAACACGGAAAATAGTGACTGGCGTATAATTAAGCCTGGAACGTTTCCTAATGGCGCATCTCACCCCCGCCCCTTTTGACATTCAGAAGGGACACTGCTTTCCACGAATCAGTAAAGGTTTTTCCACTTTCCGCGGCCGAGGTTCGATTAACTTGCCCGCTCTGGTCGGTTGATAAGTTGCCGAGGTTAATCTATCGCACGATCATCGCAGATAATTTCAAGGACACGCTATGCTTGTTGGTCAACTGAACAAAGGTTCGCGGACTGGTCTCACCTGTTCTTATCGAGCTACGTCAAGAGTAGAAATCGATAGAGGGAAACACGAAAGTAGCCAGCACCGCTGTACACGTGCATCGCGGTGGAAAGAAACGGGCGAAGCCACGCGCTAAAACGTAACGAAAAACGATAAAAGAAAAGGTGTAGGGGTAAAGAGTACAGTGGTTGGCCACCTGACAGTGATTGGCCATATTTTGAGAAATAAATGAATATTAAGAAATACCAATGTTATGCCTTTTTTTAATGAACATATTCATATTCCTTGTACTTTCTTGCTTCGGATGTAATCAATATTTCTCCACTCATTATATACTGTGATTATATATAAAAGCAAATAGGATGACTCGGCTTTGAAGCTTGGAAATTACAGCCATTTAATAAAAAAACCATAAGAGTACAGTTGAAAGTTTACGAATAGTTTAATGTATTTATGATATGTATATCTCTCATATTCGGTATATATCGATAAATAAAAGTTGAAACTTTATAAAAGAATTATTTATTTGTTAAAATTATGCATATATTATGAAAAATACAGGGGGCCAACAACTGTCATATGAATAATGTTGAATGGCAATAATTGGCCGGGCGGCCAATGATTGTTTTATAACCTTAGTAACGGTAAAACAGTTATTGGCCCCCAGTATTTTTCATAATATATGTATAATTTTAACAAATAAATAATTATTTTATAAAGTTTCAACTTTTATTTATCGATATATACCGAATATGAGAGATATACATATCATAAATACATTAAACTATTCGTAAACTTTCAACTGTACTCTTATGGTTTTTTGATTAAATGGCTGTAATTTGCAAGCTTCAAAGCCGAATCATCCTATTTGCTTTTATATATAATCACAGTATATAATGAGTGGAGAATGAAAATTAAATGAAGAAAAGAAATTTTACCAACTAAAAATGGAAAGAAAAAAGAAAGATGCTAAAAAATGCGAAATTTTGAAAAAGAAAGAAGCAGCAGAAAAAGAGAAAGAAGCAAAGAAATTAGCAAGGCTGCTAAAGCAGCAAGAGAAAATCAGTAACAAGGAGAATACTATTCAAAATAAAACAGCGAAACCAATAATTATAAGCAATGAAAGATGCCCAAAGAAAGTATACATTGTCAGAGATAAGTGATAATATAAGATGTATAAGAACAAATATATTTATTTGTATTTAATAAACACATACATATATAAGATATATCCATTTTTATTGAATAATTTTAATCCCATTTCTATCATCAAATCATATAACATTTTCTTTTAGGTTATATTATGTGTCAAATAGCGGCCAATCACTGTCGAACCGATCGGACAACTACTGTCGTGACCATGCCAATAATTATATTTTTTCGTAGTCAACACATTTTTTGTATATTTTTATAAATTCTTGCTTTTTTTTAAATAAACCCTATTTATTTTTAGATTATTAAGAGTTTTTCTTACCTATTTAAATCGATTTCCAATGCAAATTTACTAAATTCACATTTATAATTCATTATTTATGTGACACTCTCACTTAAGTGGCCAACCATTGTACTCTTTACCCTACGTAATTCCATCTTCGACGCTCTTCTTTTGTCGTTTGATAACATCATTTCCCCGAGCGCTACCCATTTCCTCCTGCACCTGCATCGCGTCCTATATCTCACGTAACATCGTCGCCGACGTTCAATGGCTGTTATTGTGATTGAAAGTGTATTTCTCTCCGAGGGGCTGGTATCGCGGAGGATTAAATCGATCGATCGTGGCCGGTCGCGGAACATCCCTCCTCTCTATCTTGCATTCGCCCCCTGCACCTGCACGCCTAAAAATCAATAGGCACTCGCTGATGGGACTCTGGTTCCTTTGCACCGCGCGTGTAACGAGAGGATTACTGACCGGAGACGTCGAGAAGAGGGATTCGGGAAAACGGAGAGGTTTTCGAGGAAACGAGGATTGGAAAAGAAGTAGAGGACGCTAAGAACTCCGTTACATTTATCCAAGTGTAGCATTATAATTGAAAAGAGAAAGTAAGTGATGTTTCCTTTGCTCGCGCGTAGAGATTACTGCGGCGTTATTACGTTATGGAAGATCTCGACGAAATATGAACTTCCCGAGGAACTAGAGACGGAGAGTATCTACCTATTTTACAAGATGTGAAAGCTTGAATTTTTTATATTTAATAACTCCTCTGATCTTGGAGTGCAGGAAAACGGCCCAGGAAGTTAAAGCAGGATTCTTCGAAGAAATAAGAGCGTCGAGAGCTGAGGCTACGTGTCTCTCGCGAAGTGAACGTTGGTCGATAAAGTGTTACGCTATTTCTATCAGATCGTCGCCCAGATTTACAATGTTTCCGATCGATCGATACGGAATGAACTAATTGTCAACCGCGAGATAATCGATTTCAAGCATCCGGGGAATTACCGAAGGCTGCATCCATGAAAATGCATCGGGCGAAGGGGACTTTTAAGTCGGAAGGACTTTTTGTTTAGAACACGTTCGTGCGTCTCGATTGTTCCTGCTTCGATAATGACCGAACCGGAGTGAATTGTTAAAGCAACGATGAAGGAATGCAGAAACGACGAACGAAATCTCCTCGTTGGACCAGAAGAAAATACAATCTATTCTCCGATGAAGATAACTCGAAAGGAATTCGTGGATTACACTTTCAACTCTTTTTTATTACTACGAGAGAATCTTTTCTCCGTTATTTGAATTTCTGCTAATTAAATGCTCCACTGCTTCAACGTTATTACGCGCAAATTCCGTACGATCCCTTATCGAAACAATCGCGTGTCCATATTAGCTCGAGCAATAAAGATTTCGCTGTACTTGAATTCCGTATTATCAAAAGTATTGATTGACACGCGCTCTCTAACAATTGCGCGGTCTTAAGGCTACGTATCGTCCACGCTAATCCGAAGAACACTCGTAGATAAATGTTATGACGAAGGCTTATGTGTTTTCCCGCAGAAAGCATTACATAATGCGATTTTTCTCTTTCAGATTTCGCATCGAAGTGGACGGTAGCATTTATCTGTAGGTAAACACCGCCGCAATTGTGTCAATCGCTTGTTCACGTGCTCGCGTGACACATTTCGTCGAGTAGGGTGTTCGAGTACCCCGCTGTTTCCCTGCGGTAAACACGTGATTTGGGCGAAGCCGATCTCGATTCGCGTATTCATCCGATTCCAAAGCCCAAACGTTGAATATACAAGAAACATTGAGGTACGAAGCTCGTCCAATGAAATTCGAACCGATCGAACTCGCTAATTAGATATCCTAGTTAATCCAACCACCAGCATCCTCTAGTTTGGCCTCGAAATTCGCTTCCAATCAACTCGGCGGAGAATATTTGAAAGAGGGAATTCTAAAGGATCGTGCAAATCTCTCGATCCAGCGTTTTCAGTGATCGAACCAACTATTTGTCGCGACGGATATCGGCCATCGACGGAATTTTATCGTCAGATAAGATCGAACTCGAGAAAGGCAATCAAGACAAGAATCAGGTTAGGTTTTGATATTAGGTCAGCGTTGATGGTATTTATCTTGTGAACCGTGATAAAAATCCACTGACGAATTATTCATTTGGGCGACGACGCGACGATCAAAACAGCGCCAATGCGCTCGATGAAATTCGCACGTAGTTCAGGAAATTCTGGTGGTTGACTGTAATAATAAATATAGTGTTACAACGGGGAGCTCCTCCGTTGGACATTGCGACGGATTTAACGAGATTACACAAAGAACACTAGGACCTATATTGATTAACAAGAATGATCTTGACCCGTCGCAGTGGTGTCTAGCTGACGAATGACAGTAGATCAATACGGTCATCGTCTTCTCAGCCGTCTTCTTATCACTGTCGCGAGCACCAGCAGGATTTTTGTACATAGGGATCCCGTATTTCAGGTTCAAGGCTTCAATTTCAATCGGAGAAACTCGAGTAAGTTTAGAAACCATCGGACTTGATGATTAGCTCATTATCTTGGAAACTCGTTTCCAATCATTTTTGTACTTTCAGTCACTAATTGGAGAAGGAAATAGTTTCTTAGCATTCGATTAATTAATGTTATTGCTATTGTTACAAGGAGAAATATGGATATTATGACAGATTTAACAAGACGAAGGAAAGTAAACTGTACACGCAATAGAAAAAAAAACACTAAGTAGGAATTATATTAGGGTAAAGGACCCAGTTACTGACACCTAACCAATTACTGTCACCTTAAGCTATTTTACTTAAAATAACGAATAAATAAACTATAGTATATAATTTATAGCATAGATTATAGGTTATAAAGGTTATAGGCATAGATTATAAATAGATTATAGGTTGAATTACATAATTCTTTTTGTGTATGACTTTACAACGTTTATTTATTTGTTATTTTAAGTAAAATAGCTTAAGGTGACAGTAATTGGTCAGGTGTCAGTAATTGGGTTCTTTACCCTAATTAACAAAGAACGGTAATGTCGTGATAAATAATCTGAGCCACAGATGCAATGACGAGCAGAGAGGTCAAGATAATTCTATCACGTTTACCGTTCCTTGTTGTTCCTAGTGTTTTTTGTGTTGCGTGTTCAATTTACTTTCCTTCAACTTGTTAAATCCATCATAATGTGCAACGGGGAATTCCCCGTTGTAACAATAGCGATAACAATAATAGAATACTAAAAAACTGTTTGTTTGCCCAATTAGTGATTGGAAATGAGTTTTCAAAATAATGAAATAATTATCAAGTCTGATGTTCGATAAACTTAATCGAGTTTCTCCGTTTTAAATTGAAGCCTTGAACCTGAAATACGGAACAGGAACGTGGAAAACAACTTACAGCAGAAGAACTCGTTGAGACTTAACGCGTCCACTACGAAATATCAACTTTTTCTTCATATTTCGATTAACGGCACCGCCCATCGCCGGAATGTCGACAGAGGAACCAGTCTAATCTCGATACGAAGAGGGCAGGACCGAGTGTATCGGCGGAAATGCATGGAACAGTTTCTGTTTGTCTTCGACGAAAGATTTGCAGGTCGAAAGTTTCCACGGAATCGTGAAACGCGCCACTCTGAGCTTTTGAAGAAAAAAAAAGTGAACGGCTCCGCCTCGAAGATCGCGCGTTTCCTCGGCGGTCTTAATTAAGCCAAGAGAACTACGAAAGTGATCGATCGCGGAGTGTATAAGATTGTCGTTCCCTGAGAATTACGAGCTCGTCCAAGGAGAATGGAAATTGGTGGCGGTGACGCGACGGATCAGGAACGCGTAGATCGTGGATCATCTTCCCTCGGAAATCGTTACGTTATCGGGAACTACGCGGCAAGATAAAAAAGTGTGGCGAAGGTACAGATACCAGGGGAATGAATCAAAGATCGATCGACGGTTACTCAAAAATTTCGCGAATTGAAAAATTCCCTTATAACGGTAACGAGAAGTAACGACGAGCGTCCGTCTTCGTTCGAACACTAAGAATTCACGAGTTTAGTCATCCCATTCAGAGTTTCACTGACCAAAGATTCCCCGGAACAATTCGCCCCCGAAATTTACATATCGAGTGGCATGAATCATCGCGACTACACCTCCGTTTAAAATTCGACACTCGCGACGTCCCATCTCCATAATTCCCCTTCGGCTACAAGAGAAATGAACGAGCCTGGAAATTCCAGCGAAGCGAAACGCTATCGTCGATCAGTTATCTCGAGTGAATTTCCTCGCGACGGAGTAGCCGATTTTTCGTCAAATCCAAGGTTCTCTTGGAATCGATAAACCTTTGTCACCTGCCCCCCTCCGACCAGAATATTTCCACGGGGAGGAATTAAATGCCGCGATACTTGCCACGATAATCGTCGATAATGCTCGGCGATTATCGGTTCCCTCGATCTCGGAAAGCGACTGGAGGGAAAGCGACGCGATCTCCGAAATTTCGAGTGGAGAAGAAGGAAAAGCCAGGGGGAGGAAAGGGAGACTGGCGCGAAAAGCAGTGGAACGATAGATTCGCGAGACGGCGAGAAAAAGCGAATGCACTTACCGGCGAGGAGCGCGCACTTTGTTAAAATGGCCTTTTCTCAAAGACACACCTGTAATATAGGCCCTCGATAATTCGTTATATAACGGGCACGAACTGCGCTCCGCTGCAGCGTATATACGAGTACGCGCGCCCCCCTCTAGGCGGCAATCATCTGGCACGAGTATCTTCTCCTCCGCGTTTGTTGGCCCTTGATAACGCCACGTTCGCGCCACGCGATTCGACTCGCCGATCGCGAGTGAAATGCTAATTAATTACGAAGCGGCCTCGATGCTTTCGGCTAATCCCTCCCACTCGATAGGGATTTACACCTCTTCTGAACGGATAAATCAATGGAGTACTTACTAGGCTGACTAGTCAAGTGTCTCGACCCCTCGCGGCTTCGATTCTCTGGAGAAGAGGATGCAATCTGCTTCACGTGGAACTGTAAAAATTTAAGAAAAAACACGATGGTTAGTGTTTAAACAGGTTTCAGCACGCGGGTGACGTTTTCAGTCTATGGATGATCCGACTTGATTGCACAGAAATAGATGACGGGTTGATGAATTTATTTATTTATACCGGAAAGCCGGAGTAATGTAAACGATCGTCTGTGTTTGCGAGGTGTTCGTTGATTGCGGAGGAGAAAAAACACAAATGAAATTTGCGAGATCGTGCGTCAAGAGATAAATTTTCCCTCCCTCGTTTTTGTCATGATGACATCCGACAACGATGCACTTCCCTATAGACGATTCTATTTACAATCAGCGACACATTCAACTGCGAATGTACTTTGCAATACTATAGTTTATAGTAGCACATCGTTGATTCTACGTTGGCTCGCTCGCGAGATCTTCGAATATGCAGGAATGTGGACTCAGGTGTCGCCTTCGACGCACAAATCGAACAAAAGCGGGGCCCGCGGTTCTTTGTTGACAGCAACCGTGAAAATACGAGAGCAGTAATACGCTGTGATTAAGAGTTCATATGTTACTTTTATCGGCGCGCCTCGCAGATTCTAAATCATTTGGTTAAGCGGCACCTTGTCCCAACACGCGCGATAACGCTGTTTGCTTCTCTATTCGAGCACATCGCGCTAAACATAATATTTGCGCGTCCAGCGTGCTGTTGTCGTCTCGCTATTCGATTCGACCAGAACACTATCCAGCTTAATTTTCCAGGAACCGCGAGCAACGCGACGCGCGTTCAAATAGGTACAACGGCAGGAACGACGATTAAATTGAAATTTCGTAACGACAGCCATCTTTCGTCCCGTAATTTCGCGCGAAATTTGCCCCGTGGGGAGGACGTTCCTTGGAATCTACAAGCGACAGCTCGAGGAGAGTGGCGAGTCCCGTATCAAACGGTAATTAGCGGATCGAGAACGAAATGAATGGATATCGTCGGGCCGCGCTTACACATGATCGACAGCTGCGAAAATGCCAGCAGCCAGGAAATTGCGCGTGCAAAATGCCCTCGCACTGGGTACCCGCGAAACGTTGGAATTCCTCGAGCACCGCGTCACCTCGAGATTAATTACCTCGCGCGCTGGAAAGGAGTTTGCTTCGCACTTCGTGCATCGAAATCGTTTCACAAATTTGTAAACCGTCACAGCTGTGACTGACGCGAGGAGATTTGTCGAACGTAAGCGCGCGACGCGAGTCCAAACATTGGTAGGGAGGTAGATAAAATAGTCTGGAGATATCGCGGCTGGGAATCGAATTTGAATAATTAACGATTTCAGGTTTGGCGGTGTCGGGGAAAATATAGGTACTGGAAGTTTGATGATTTCTGTGCTCCTAATTCCTATTCCTTAAAGCTGGGTTTACATTAGTCCAGTCGCTGGATCCAGTGAGTGATTTGACTGGAAATGACGTCGACGTCTACATTATTCCAGTCGCTGGATCCAGCGAGTGGTTCGACTGGAAATCAGTGGATGTCTTGATTATTCCAGTCGTTTCTGAACCGTTGAAAGTGGTAGAGTGTAATAATAACAGATTCACGCAAAAGAAGGATAAAAAAAACATAAAAGTAGCATCGATAAGTAGACTTTCGATCCAGTCGAAATCTGCTGGAATGACAGCACTGTACTGGAATGAACACACTCTTTACATTATTCCAGTTGTAATCCAGTGCTGTACTGGATCACTGGACTGGACTAATGTAAACCCAGCTTAATTTTAGAAAACGTCTTGTTTCACGAGTCGGTAAGACGCTGTAGGTACATACTACACGGGACAAGTGGATTTGTTTCCGATTTCGGCGTGAGTCATTCCACGGCATAATGGATCATTGACAAAGCTTTTGTGAAAGTACCAACCGCGGACACGCGTGGAGAGCGAATGACAGGTTCGTGGAATCCATTAGCATTCCGTTCGCCCACGTTACGCTCATGGGTTTTGGGCTTCCCCTAAATTTCGAGTGGCCGGGATCCCCCTCAGGAAGAGGTTCTTACGCGTGTTGACCCGGATACCATTATTACGTTGTGTTTCGCGTGAAAGGGACGGGAGTGAGGATCGTTAGGTCTCGAGGAAGGGATATGACAATGAGAAGAGCAGTATTGAGAAATAATAAGTAGAAGGGGAAGCTGGGATAAATGAATATGAAGAAAAAAAATTCCATCGCAATGGCTCGTTAAAATATTACGAAATCCACGATAGAGGCATCGAACATCGATAGTACCGTCAAGGACCCAATTCCTGATCACTTAAGATGCAAAGGGAGCAGTTTCTGATCAACCTAAAACATTTTACTACGAGCTATCAAACGTTTGCGTATAAATTTAAAAATACTTCATAATTATTTAATAATTTTTTGGAATAAATTTGTATCGTGATAAACTTATTATTTGGTATTTATATACTAAACTGATCAGGAACTGGGTCCTTGACGGTAGGTATCCAAGAAGGAGTGGTGAAGTTTGGTCATACTACAGATAATTAGAACTATGAAATAACAGCAACACCAATTGAATTAACAATATCGTTATATCGTGCTCCGTTCTCCCATCACTAACATGTCATTTCTATTCTGAAACGCGGAGCAAGAAAAAGTCGTTCAACAAGTATCGCCGACCAACAGTGCAACAAACTATTAATACTCTGGCACCGGAAGAGTGAAATAAGGCTACAAGAAAAATAGAAGTTCGTTAGAGACTCGAAGCCAGAGGACGTCTCTATGACGGAGCTCGAAGCGATAAACTGCGATCGATATAATACCGATACGATGACGAAACGATATCCATGGCGTGGCTAGAATTCCTAAAATTCTGCACCTCCGGCGACACACGCGCGTGAACCAACCGTGTTATCAATATTCCAGACGATTAACCGTCTCGCGGGGCGTCCAAACGCGACTTGGAGGGGGCCTCGAATTTACGACAAAAAAAAAGAGAACCGACGTGAACTAGTTACTCACGGTCCTAGTGGTCTTCGTCGACTGGTTCACTGTGCAAGAGAGGTCGCGTGTAAAGGACAGATCCGCGAGATCTACGCGCTTCCGGGGAGGAACTATCGCGGAGAAGAGCCAAGAAAGGCGTGCAAGCGGCGCGAGGCTTTTGCACGCCGATTAAAGCTCCTGCCATCTTCAGGTTTTTTAATTAATCGCTGCTATTGACAGCCACCGATCTGATTACCGGGCGCGCACGTACGATTACCCTTTCGCTTCTGGGTCGGCGAGGCGGAACGTGCCACGGGAACCGGATGCTCCCTCGACACGCGCCACCCCGCCTACGCTACCGGCTCCAGACGCGGCGAGCGCAACCGTGCGGTGAATCGTCTTGTGGGGTTGCAGCCGCTGGCTCGATGCGGCTGCACTCTTATTTATACGCGACTCCTACTCCCTTGTCGATTTCGATACCCTCTTCTTCACAGACGTAAGGTAAGTGTATCGAGAGATGCACTCCTTTCACTCGCACCCAATTGAATTATAAATATGTAGTTTTTTAAATATGAATTATGTTTTTACGACGAAATTAAATTTAAAAATATATGAAAGTTTAATTTAGTTATTAATTTAAGTTAAGGTAATTTTAGTGCCAGCAACAGCGGTTGAACTAAATTTATAAATTAATGTATTTAATTTCTAAATTTATGCGATGTTAATTTTTAATTAAATTTATTAAAATTAATTTGTAGCGAAATTAACAGACCCACTTCACACACGCTACGTTTCACCTCTCTTCCTCGAAGTAATCTCAGGGAGAGATCTGCCGATTGCAGTCGAAAAATTGCCAAAAAATTGTGGGAGCCTGTTTTTATTAAAACTATTAAATCGATATGGTTATATGTTCTTACTTCATCGAAGGGGATTAGTAATAAATTGTTCCCCATTCCCTCTTTACACGGTTTAACAGGTTTTGGTATATAAGCAAATCAATTCGCGAGATTAGAAATCGTGAAGGATCCACGAGAGTATTTAGATAAGAACACTTTTATCTACACAGTTTATGCAAACTTGAATGGCACTTGTTGAGAACTTTGATAAGCTATGTAAAGCAGGGTTTGTGTAACGTACTCACAGCAGAGAAATAGTCGTGGTGTTCGCAGATGGCCGAGGAGCGAACTGACGGTGAAGAAGCAACGAAATAGGAAACGAGGTCAAAGTGGTTGATACAGACCGAGGGGAAGAAAATACGTTCGTAATTAGAGCGAAAAGGAGAAACACCTGTATGGGTCGTTGGCCTCACTCCAAAGTAATTAGGAACAAGTCCTCCCGGACACTTGGATGTAAACAGAGTCAAGATTGTCTGCTGGAACTCGAAGGACTTAACGCAGCGAAGGCCAGTTGGAGCCAATTTGAGAGCCCGAGCTCCATGATATTTACCAGAGTCGCGCGAAAGAGGAGCCGAAAGCCAATGTAGTAGTGTAAACATTCTAGATTTTCATAAAAAATATTAAAAAGTCGCGGATTTTTGGGTCGTGTTTGTACGCTACTAAAAATCCAGGAATTTTTAATTTTTTGATGAAAATCTAAAATTTCTGGGCAAAGGCGACGCCATAGGTGGCCGCTTGACCTTTTCAGCTGCCAGATCTACAATTTTGCGAATTTTAATATAAACCAAGCGACATTTTATTCAGAAAATATAGGACTTTCAACAAAATTGATTTTTCGACTGCCTAATCCCCATAAAGGGTCATACATATATGTTTCTCGATGCTAAAACGTGGCAAACGTTTGAGAGTGATTCAGGGATAAACTATTAGTCCGGTTGGTTTAATTATTTTTGTGTTTTTAGGTATACGTTTACAGATTATAAAACAGGTAGATATAAGAATTGGAAATTTTTTAAAAATGAAGCGTCCGCGGGCAGTGGCGTAAATTTTTTTCAACGTGCAACTGCGCTGGCAAATCTTTCAATCAAAACGTTTCAATCACAATACAAAGCAGAACTATCAACCAAAAGCAGGGTTGGTGGATCCAATTTTTCCCGAGTGCAGAGTTGGGTGGCAATGGCGAGGAGGTAAAAATGAAAATTTCGAATTTCATTAGCCTGAGAAACAGTAGCACGCAAACAAAAAAACTGTAGGTAAAGTGCCTTCCAAATTCCACAATGCGGAATTCCACACACAGCAAAATCTCAAGTGTGGAATACTCCACACATTCCGCAGAAATCACGCCGGCCCTGAACAGACGGTTATAAGCTCCATCTGGTTCGATGGAATTAATGACACGGGAAAATTCTAATTAAACCGTAACCTAAATCTCCAAAAACAACGATAATAGTTCTCTGAAAAGTAGGTACTTAATCTCCTCCACCACATTCCCGCTCACGCTCCGTTCCTCCGTCACCGTCGTGCGTTTTCCTCAAAATTCTTGACTTGTCACACCTGATTTGTGCTAAGTGCATTGATTCAACGAAAGACGCGAGCGATTCCACAAGTTGATCGTGCCAGTTGAGTTTCCCGAGCTAAGAGAAAAAAACGCAAGGGACTCCTCGCTATAATGAAATTTGCATAACGATTTCCATCGTTACCGAACTGGTTCTGTAATCGTGCTTCACATAATTCAATGTAAACATCCGCGAAACAGGACGATTCTAAAAACACATATGCTGGCGCGTAGCTGTGTGGATTCGAAGGAGCAGAAGAATTTTTGACAGCATTGGGAAATCTACTTTGGGGATATTCAGAGAAATTAATGAGTTATAAATGACAGGCGAAGGAATAATTCAGGGACAACGTGAACTTTTGCGAGGTCGAGTTCCAAAATTGTGCGGCGCCAAAAGGAAAGCGCATTTATATGTCCCAAATTTTTATAATAATAAATATCTGTGCATAGGTTCTCGCAGAATTTGCGATGACCTTTCGTGGACCGCGGGGTTTTTTATAGCGCGTCCTTTTAAGCGGAGAATTTTATCTAAGAATGCATATACAATTAATTGTGACTGAATTTACGAAGAAATAGTGAAAATTAGAATTACCTAGTTTGAACGAGAACTTGCCAAGGTGGTTGAATGCTCTTTTGCGCGATCGAGACACACGTGAGTGATTAGTTTTCCAAGAATATTAAATAGAATAATATTTTTCTTCGTTTTCGAAGAAGACCTTCGGGTAATTCATATTCGCGAAGAGAAAGTCGTGTTAACGTCCCCGTTGCTTTTTAACAAGAAAAGTTATATTAATCCGAGGAAAATCCCAGCGAAAACGTTCGGTTCTGTTCAATCTCGACCCAGATAGACCCACAGGTACGCTACAGGGAATTCAATACGCGTGGTCACTAGACTCTGCAATGACAGTTGCGTCAGCCGAACGATAACCTAGGATTAATCGATGCACGTTACGCGCACAGCGCAGCGACGCGTGCTTTTTGATTTGCAATTATCCTTCCGCTCAGCAATTACACGCTCTATTAGCTGTCACAGAGCGAAGGAGTACCGGACGAGTTTACTTTGAATTCATTTCTTCCCTCCTCCGCGAGAAATCAGTGTAGTAGGAATGCATATGGGAAACGAATCGATTGAATATTCAACATTCCAGGGTCTTCCCCTAGAAAGACCGTTCTTCAATCATTTTATGACACTTGGAATTCGTTCGATTTTATGACGTCCCGTCCAGTTCGCGATAGAGGGAGGGAGTTAATATCCAAGTGGAGTGGCGTTACATTATTAACTCTAAATTGTGCCGGTGAGTATGGAAATAGTCTAAGTAAAAAATTGAAAAAAATTGAATCTATCACTTATTTTGCACCGTAAGCTGCTGTAACACAAAGTAACTGACGAATTCAATTTTTTTCTATTCCTTACTTACAACACTTTCATAATATTATGTTATATTATATTATGTTTTTTATCTTTAGTTTTAATGTGTTGCTTAAGTTTAGTATTAGTTTTAATCCATATGTATTCCTTTTCTTTTTTTTTTGTTTTAAGTTCCTTTCATTGTAAACTAAAGGGCGTGACGCCCTTGAATTATATTAATAATAATAATAATCACCGCCACCACATTACCATTTTATCTTGAAACGAACGATTGTTTCGTCCAGGCATACGTGCCCGGAGGCAGGCACCTGTACCCGTAAGTCATCTTTTAGACGATTCACGTCACGAAATTTCGAGGCGAGCTCGAGGTAGCCTGACGAAAAGTAGATTCGCCGCATTCACGGCCACGGGGTCACAAAGCTGCACGCGATCTGAATGGAAAGTCTCTATCAGTCTTTTATCTCGTTCCGTTGCCCCGTAACAATGTGATCCGCCGATCCGCGAAAAGAAGAATTCGATGGAGTACCTTTTCCTTTCGTATTTCATTCAACGGAAACTCTATTGGTGAAATGGAGCACAAAGCCGTGGATAAACTGCTGCGTTGTGTGGAAAATTTAGTTTGGACGATGTCTATTTTAGTTCGATGGACTCTAAAGCAACTGTGGGATTGGGCTACGCTGTATTTTGATGGGGAAACAGTCCATTGTTTTGCGTTTGGTTTTGAAATCCCGTGACAAACAGGGAGATTGATGGTGGAGTATAAAGCCGGGGATCCACCTGGTGGCTAAGCTAAACTATGCTATGCTTCGCTATGCTGTGCTATAAAACAAAACATTGCACAGCTTATAAGGGAAGCTCGGCAACCCGGAAATTCAGAAAATTATGTAACTCTGTGTGCGTGAGAGATATTAAAAAGAAATCTCAACAAAAGTTATATCTTTTGTTTTGTATCCACAAAACTGCGTAAAAATAATTATCGAATTTAAGGATTGGTGGTGGGAGTAACTTAAAAAGTATAGATTTCTCGATAATTATTTTTACACAGTTTTTTATTTATAAAAAAACATGCAACTTTGGGGTAAAATTCTTTTCAACGTCTCTCATCGTTCTAAGATATTCCACGATAAAGGAAACTCTGTCTTCTTTCAAGGGGTGAGTTCACCCTCTAGAAACCCTTATGGCACCAACAAAATCTACGTCCACAGAAGGTTGCATAATTTTCTGAATTTCCGGGTTGCCTAACTCTCATCGTTAGCTTAGCTTTTGGTGGAAACGGTTCCATAAGAAGGATGTATTGAAGTTATTTTTTTAGAACTTAGCAATGCATAGCATCGCTTAGCTTTCAAGTGGATTCCCCGCTTTAAGTAAAAAAGGCTGGAGTTCCTGTAGTTCGCGACACATGCTTGTAATTAATTGTAGAAGTAGTTTAATAGATCTCGTCAAACTGAACAATTGCGATACATGCTTCTCCATTCGACCCGAATCGAGAATCTTATAATCATCTACTTGCTGCCAAGAACAGAAAAGAGGCAGTTCCTAGAATCTGTTGAAACAGTTCAGAAGAAACGTACTTTCTTCCAATCAATTGTTCGCCATTGCGGGACTGAAGATTCCATTTCCAACCCTGCTGTACCAGGAAAAAGAAAGTTTCTCTAATTACGCACAACTTTCGTTCGTCATCCATTAAATGTTCCCGCTATCCTCACGGATCTCGTCCAACGGCACCAATCTCTGCTCCACGATTAATTACCACTAATTACATATATCGATTCTGGAGCGTAGTCACCCACTCCTACGGCAAATCACACCACAAACTGTAGTTCACCTTTTTCCCCAGGTTTCCCCCGAAAATTTTCGATCCCCGATATTCCGATCGACGAATTAACGGTGCCGGGTTCGTTGCCCGTAGAAAACCACGACTCCTAGCCATTTGACGTCATCCTCTAACTCTCTCGATCGCCCGTAGCGTAGCCTCGATCGAGAAGGAAAAAAAGCGACGGCTGGATTCCCTCGAACCGTTGCATCAGCGACAGGTGTACCGCGAATTTCGATAATTGCCAGGGAATTGCCGTGAACCGCGCGATTCGATGCGCACTCGGAGGGCGGAGGGGCGTCTAATTTGTTTATTTATCCTGCTCGCGGTCGACTGACCGCTGCGGAGCGATCGGCATGTGGTATTTTTATAACTAACTGGCCAGGGTAATCGTGACGACGACACAGAACCGTGGGATCAACAAACAACGAGGCGGATAAACAGTATCGGTGGTAATTTAGTGTGTACGCGCGGGTTATCGATTGTTCTTAAACGAGAAGGTCAGAAATCCAGGGCTAAGAATAAAGCAGCGGAGCTTCTCCCGCAGAAGCCCGGATTTCTTTGATCTCTTAATGGCCGACCCCGGAGCCCACACGATAAAGAAATTCTGTAAACGTGTGCGAACTCTGCGAACTTCGTTCCCGAGCAATAATATATAATCCATATGCTCGGTCCTTCGGGGGTTTTATTTACGCGGATTATCTTGTCGATTCTGAGGGTACAAAATTTAATATATATATCTGCCGCGAAGCATTAGAAAAAATAATACAAGATAAGAAAAGCTCGAGTGTCCGGAGCGCTGTGACTTTATCTTGCAGCGTGCACCGAAATTGCGCCTCGAGGCGTCGCGCGCCAATAACGCTTCGATAACCGTGTCGATCACGAGCGATCGCGGAGGAGTTACTTGGAAACTTCGGCGTACGAAGGAGAGAGAGAGAGAGGAAGGATTACGCGGTCGATCTGTCCAAGTATCCACGGCTCGTCGATAGCCTCAATCGTTATCTTGGTTATCGGCACGAGGCACCGCGGGCGAGGAGAAAAAGGGAAAATAAAAGACGATAGGAACGAGGGAGCGATACGCGACGTACGGTCGCCGATGCATCGGGGATCTTTCCATTGTGGGGAGACAGGCATCGCGATATCGCTCCACTTACGATAGACGATATCGCTGGGGACGTTCTGGCAGGAATTACGAAATTACGATCGAGAAACGGGACAGGCGTGCTTCGGGTTACAAGCTCGTAATTAATTTCCCGAGGCATGGTACTTGCGAGCGGAACACCGGGCGCTCCAACGAAAGGAGCTCGATAATAATTCTATCAAGGAGCATGTACATTTTGATATCGCGTAGACCGATCAATTAGCAGATTGATTAAATTAATTAGACTCGTCGAGTGGATAAGTAAGAGCTTCTCTGGGCTCCTCCTGATAATTACGATGCGAGTGAAGTATATAATGACGCGCGAATGAGGCAATTGACGAATAACTCGGGCCAAGGATGGTTTTCAATGATCGATGGATGGATGAAGCTTCTGTTAGGGCGAAACTTGGCTGACGCTTCGAGAAGAGAGGGTGAAAGTGTCCTGGGAGAAGGTGTCGTCCGCGATGAAAGCTTCCGAACTCAGATTGTGTCTAAGGAATGGACTTGCTAGCTGCACTGCCGCCCTGTAACTCCATGTGAATCTCCTCGTACGTCTTCCCCTTCGTCTCAGGTACCAGGAAGTGGGTGAAAGCAGTCGCGCCAAGCATGATCCCGGCGAAGATCCAGAACGTCACGTCCGTGCCCAGCTCCACGTTCATCGACGGGAATGATTTAGTCACCACGAACACCATGAACCAGTTCAGCATCACAGCGATGCTGGAGGCGAGCGCTTTGGTGTCGGACGAAAACAGCTCGCCCATCAGCATCCACGGCACTGGGCCCAGACTGCGAGGAAAATCATATCGACGAGTTCGAGAAGAGAAGTTTTCAGCGATTAGTTTTTAAAGAACTTTTTGGTAAAAGTCGAGGGGAATTTTAAATGAATTTAAGTTGGGAATAAAGTTGAAAATTTAGTGGAATCGAGGACCTTGCAGCAAGAAGGGTGCGGCTCCATTTTTGAGAATTTTTCAGTTATGAGTAACAAAAGATCAATAACAAATCTATATTAATAATCCAATATCTCCAAGCCGATTACATAAAATTGTTAATAGGTATTCCATGACTGTAACGTGGAATATTAAAATTTAATATTAAATATTGTATTGTATTTTTATTAAGGTATTACTTAATATTCAATTTTAATATTCCACGTCAGTATCTACATAAAAAAAATTTATTGCAAATAAATAAAAATAGAAATATTAACATGAATATTTTTTTTATACAATATTTTTTACTAATCTACGCCAAAAGTAGAAGTAAAAACTTATCAACTTAGTAACTGCCACTTATTTTATGAAAATATATAATTTTCAAGTTGTATTTTTAATTTTAAACCAAAGCAATAAGTTTGTAAACAGTATTTCTCTAATTTTCTAGAAATTGGTAAAGTTCCAACTGCACCCTTCTTGGTGCGAGATTCTGAATTCCCCGAGTTTAAGCGTTCCCTTCAGAGGCAATTTAAATATATTCCTGTTCACTGCCAATTTTTCCCTAATCGATGACTCACCCGATGGAGAATGCGATCATAAAGACGATCAAGGAAGTCAGCGGCAGCCAGCCTATGTTGCTGACGTCACTTCCGCCGTCTTTCTGCTTAAAGTAATATCCCAGCGCGATCAGGCTGGCTGACATAACGCCCGTGGAAATCATGAGCAGCGGCTTCCTTCCGGCGCGATCCACAATCAACGCCGCGACGCCTGACATTACCAACTGTGACAAATAACAACGATTCAAGTGTAAACATCATTCTGCTCGTGTGTCTCGGTTAATTTCGTCGCGATTAACGGCCGAGGAGCAATCAAACGCCACCGGATGGCGAGGTTCTGGGACTCGCGAAAACAAACGTAGACGAGCGCTTCCTTTTCAGCGTCTAATTAGCTGCTCTTTTCCATGCAAGAATAACTCCGCAGACCCGGCGATTCGAACTAACAATTTTTCCTAACTGTTGGAGGGAAACGAACCTGAACGAGGGCGACCACGATGGACGCCACGTCCGGCGCCATCGAGCTGCCGGACGCCTGGAAGATCATCACCGTGTAGAAGATGACGGCGTTCACGCCGGAGGCTTGCTGGAAGAACATCATGCCGAAGGAGGCGAGCATCGCCTTCCTCGCCACCGGTGACTTGATCATGTCGAAGATCGTGGGCTTCTTGCCGGCGCTCTGCTCGGCAGCCCTCTGCATCACGTTCAGCTCCTCGCCGGGGTTGTAGACCGGGCCCCTCAGCACCGACATAGCCACCGTCGCGTCCTGCTTCCTCCTCTCGCCCTGAACGCATTAATCAAACCGTATCGAGTTACCTCAGGACGCAATTAACCGCGGGGCTAATTGCTGGACATCAATTTCGGGCTGTCGAATCTAGGCAGCCGTGTGCTGCTTAGCTCGACGGAGGAGAAACCGAGTCGATCGGTGGGACACGCGTAAACCAGCGTCTCACGTGAGTTTCTGCGAACTGTAGGCTTCTTTTTCTCGATCCTCAATATCCCACGCGACTAGCCAGGGCCAGGTAGGGTGGGAATGGAAGATAGGGTTGGGGAGGCGCACCAAAATTAGGTACGTCACGTCCCGGGTGGAGGTCTTTAGGACAATGACAATGTGGGGTTAAGAAGTCAGGAAATTCTGAACACTGAGGGTTGGAGGAAGTCAGGCTCGAATGCGAGATTCTGAACACTGAGGGTTGGAGGAAGTCAGGCTCGAATGCGGAATTCTGAACACTGAGGGTTGATGGAACTTAGGCTGACAATTTGGGTATAGCAGGATGGGTTCCTTCTGCAATGCTAATTTTAAGTGGCCAAAAGCGGTTTGTTGGTGATTTCCGTACTCACCACTAACCAAACGGGAGATTCGGGCATCCAGTAGAAGGTGGCTAGGAAGAGGACGATGATCAGTGCGCAGACAATGGCGAGAGCGGTGTAGCTGAGGACGCTGCCCAGAACGAATGCCAGGAAGATGCCGACGGTGAGGAAGAGTTGGAACAGCGCACCCAGGGTGCCCCTGGTCGAGACCTCAGAGATCTCGGAGATGTATGTTGGCCCAAGGACGCAGCCCGCACCGACACCGACGCCAGCCACGAACCTGGCGATGTAGAGGAGCCACACCTCTTTGGCGAGGATGATGGCACCCCAGGATATTAGGAACGGTCCCCCAAGTATTAGCAGGGACTTCTTCCTGCCCAGTTTGTCGGCCATCGCTCCTGACGGGATAGCACCCGCCATGGCGCCCAGCGCCAGGAGGGAGCTGATCCAAGAACCTTCCTCCTCGGTTATTACTAGCCACGAGTCGTGCGCGTAGAGCTGGGGAAGCACCGGCGAGGTCCATGCTAGAGCTGTGCCCACTCCGACCACGAGTATACACGCTGGGCAAAAAGGTTTGAGTGAATATCGAGGGTGTTAGATGGCGCAGATGGATTTGGCAGGGTAGATTAAGGGGGAGGGTGTGGAAGAAGGTAATGGGGCGAGAAGGTGGTGAAGCTGTATCAACTCTAGTGGCGCATTCAGGATTTAATCTTGGAGGGAGTTGAGTTGAACGGATAAAAATTTATTTAATGCAAATTCATATAATGCAAATTCGTTTAATGCAAATTCGTTTAATGCAAATCCGTTTAATGCAAATTCATTTAATGCATATTCAATCAAATTCATTATGTGATTATACAAATTTATTTAAAGAATATAATCCGGGTTTCTATTTTTTTTTTACAGAGACCCTTCTTTGGGGGTGCCATGGACCCTTGGCCTCCCTCTGAGTGCGCCACTGATCAACTCAGACTACTCGTGGAAGAATATTGTTGAGGAAAGATATTGAACTGATGAAAAAGAGTTACTAGGTACTTAGATTTGAAAGGCATAGAAAGTTATGGAAATGTAGGGATTCTACCGAGGCTTCAGAATCTTAGCTAGCTTCCTTTTCCTTTTTAAGTTTAATGTCAGAGATTAGTAATGAGAATCGAAAGTTACACGTTACGTAACAGTATTACGTAGCCACTCGATTGGCGCCCGATATCATTTCAATCGCCTTTTACCATTGAATACCTATATCTATTACACATCAATTCAATTATTCACTTAAGCGACAATGGAGTATCGAGATACTTGAGAAGAGTGTACCGGGAAACCCGCGATCCTCTCAAGAAATGCAGATTATCGACGCATGTAGGATAAATTAAATACGGCAAAGAAATATTCGAATCTTGCAACGACGATCACGTATAATCAAGGAAAAACATTATTATTCTCTTTTATATTTTTTCTGTCACTTCCTGTTCTTATTTCAGTGGTATCGCTTCCTTCTGTCACAAAATGGATCTTACCTGTTTATTGTAAATAAATAAATAAATAAAAAAAGTCCCTGTTCCCATTTCCACGATTTTTTTAGTAATTTTTAAGACACAGGGCCGACCAGTGTCTCCGTTGTCAAGGGGACATATTCCTTCAACATAAATTTCGTTCTTTCTCGCGCGTCGTTGCCAATGAATCACTGCGAGATTCAGATAAAGTGAACAGGAAGAGGATAAAGTAAGTCTGACGATGATGGAAGATTTCGGCGAGCGTCAAACAATACCGTCATTCTTTCCCGCTGAAATTAACATCTTATCAAATACACCTACATTATAAAATACAAATCTAACCTGAAACAGTAATATCTGCCTTTTCGTTTTACCGAAATTTTTCTACTCGAACTACTACACTTTCCCTTTCACTATTCACGTTCTTCTATGAAATACATAGAACCACAAGGGTGATTAATTAAACTTACGCGAGCAATGATCGATCACGAAACACTTCCATCAACGAAGAGACGCGAAGTTTTGCCCCCAGACACCATTAGACGCGATCGAAGCAGGATCAAGGGCGGAAGGACTCCGAAATGAAGGGGAAACGAGGCGCGGGTTTGTGGAAGGCGAGCTTAAATACCGGAAATAGAAGCCAGGTACTGCCACAGCTTTCTGCTCTCCTGGAGAATAGGCGTGTCATTAATCATCCCCGTGTCCTCCATTGCCACGTAATTGGAGCTTCTTCAGCTTCTCCGAGGGGGGTTGATAAGTTGGAACTCCCGCGTGTACGATCCCTCGCGAATGTGTCGAGAGTTTTGATCTAAAGATCTTCTCTCGAAAGTACGCCTATAGACGCGATCACCTTTGCCCGATGCAACGAGGAGAACGTAAGTCACATTTCGACTTAAACAGAACCGATCGAAGGAAGCCGAATGGGACGGTGATTAGAACGAGGGCCCATCATATATCACGGTCGCCGCTATCTGCTCATCATTATCGCTGGTCTGAACTTATTATCGCTCACAATCGAAGGAAAAAGTTTAGAAATCCTGATTAAACGGCTATCGGATTTCCTGGTTGGTCGGAACGAAAATCCACCAACGGGACGCGCTGGCGCCTGTCTTTTATTTCATCCCTACGTTTCTCAAGCATCGGCAGTGTTGGGTAGGAGAAGGTCAGAGATGGGCAAAAAATTTCGTACACAAATTTTTATTTCAAATAATTTTTTGCCCATCTCTGGAGAAAGTAAACGAAGATGTTTCTTCGCAATAGGATTATTCGCTAGAACAGGGGTCGGAAGCATACCTATGGCCTTTTTGATACTTGAGGAAATGGAGAAATTTGCAAAGTTTCCTGCACTTAATGTAAATACGCTGTAAATTTATATAATTTTATGTGTGTCACCACCAAAGAGTATGAATTTCTGGGTCATTAAATTTCTATGCTTCTCCTAAAACTGTTACTTTTGGTTCTAGTTCGTAGATTTAGATTTTGATTTGTCTCTAGTCTTACTTTAGTTTGTATTCAAATTATATGCTTGATCTGTGATTCTATTACGAGGTTAGGCCTAATAACAACTTTAACTGAGCCTCGCCTTTTCACCATCCTGTGTATAATTGGTGGAATAAAGACGAAAAATAAAAGTAAAGAATGTGTATTTTACGACTTATTGGTCGTTCTTAACTCCCGAGTTGCCGACCCCAACGCTAGAACGTGATATTCCAGTTACCTTCTTTGTCGTTAACCCCCAGTGACTGTTATCGAAGTACTCGATTTGAATAAATCTTCCTTGAAGCCATCAAACTCATTCATATTACCACGTGATTGCTCCTCGTTATAATTCATACTCGCAAGCTGCTTCCCGGAGTAGCCGGATCCTGCTGTGATCTACGAATTCTAGACGATGAGGCATATTCGAGGACACTAGGATCACGGAATTTAACAAGGTAAACCCATCACAGCGTCTAAAACGAATTTCGCGGTAGCCTCGGGCTTGTCACCTTCGCACCGATCAGTTCGATTTGTTGCAAATTCCATTCCTGCCGGGGTTCGGTAAACACGATGGGCTGGCTGGTTGCAGCTACTGTGCAATCGCCGGTTCGCTGCACCGTCGAAGAATCCATGCGCAAAGGAAAGAAAGGAAGCCCGCGTTCGATGCAGCGCGTCGCTCAAACGAGTACACCCTCGACGTGGATCACACTGTGCACGCGAACGAGAAAGATTTCCTCCGTGGAAGCCGCCGACCCACGATCAATCGCATAGCGTTCGAATTGATTCGTTACACCCGAGAAATCGGTAAAGAAAAAGCATCTCCGCGATACCTGTTCCATGTTTTTTTTTTTTAACGTCGACATTTCTATTGCACTGGACAACATGTTTACGATTATTAGCTACCACGCGTCCTTCCTTCATCTAGAAAAATCGCGATCCCCATTTCCGCGTGGCGATTCGAACCATTCCGGGCTTAAATCGCCCATCGAAGAGTACAGAAGACATTAAAAATAAATCAAACACCTTCCCCGTCGCTTCGCGTATCTCGCACTAACCGCGTTCCCTTCCTACGCTCCGTTAATCACTAATAAACGATCGATATTCGGGCTTGAGTGTCCTCTTCAGCGGTTAATCCCTGCAGAAGCCTCGCCACCTGAAACCACCTTATCTCCCATCGATTTTCGGCGTCGTCATCAGCCACGACGATCGGAATCGTATCAATCAAAGAGGCCCCCCCGTTTCGCGGCGAAATTCTCCGAGCACCGATCGACTCCCACGCGTCCCGCTCGAGACCAACGAATTTTACAATTTCACAGTGGAATAAAACCGACACGCGGACGGATCCGTGGACCGAGGGCGAACCGCAACGCGATCGTTATTTCTGGCAATAATTGTCGTTGATAGCCGGCGCGCACAGTGCCCGGCATTCGGCAATTATAAATTGAACCGGTGTACCGTAGTGAGATGGCACGGGGACCATCGTCCCGTTGCGATATCAACGATATAATCGTTGAAATTGGAGCCGCGCCGCCACAGAAATTTCATTACTTCCACGAAACGTCTGGCCTGGAAATATTTGGCCGCTGATAAGCGAGAGAAACGGTAGAATTTGATGAATCTCGCCAGGGTGGAGAGAGCCGCGTATAAATCACTCGGCAATGAGACTTATCGCGGTCTCAGTTGGATGTTTGATTAGCAACGGCAATGGGCATTAACGTCAATAAATCAATGGCGATCGCGACATTGCAGTCTTTATCTGGCTGAGACGGTGGAAAAAAGAGCTCGGCTTCAGGAAGCCGCGCTGGTAGGCAAGGCTAAGCCAGGAGAAACCGCGACGAGTTATCAGCGATACGACAACGCGCCAGATTTCCACCGAGATTGGATCTACGATCGGCGATCTTACTTTACGTCACATCGGAGCGTTTCGTCGATGCTTTCGATTACGGGACGGTGATCGAAATTCTTGCGACGCAGGTTTCTGGAAACCGCGGAAACGATTGCGCTGGCGATTCTCTTTCGTCGACTCGGATGGTTACTCAGGCTAATGTAAATAGTGGGAATAGATACGATACGTTTGCTGTGATAATGATAAAATAGTTAATGTTTGGTCGATGATAGTAACGTTTTGTTTAATAAAGTTCGCCGTGAAAGGAACTCGCGGAAGGTAACCTACGTCATTTTAGTGTCCGTGACAAACTTCCCTTCGCGTCGGAATGAAGACAGACGACTTTCTGCTCGAACTTCCAACGGGGTGGAGAATTTTCCGAACTTTCCGCGACCTCTCTAAGCTCCTTTGGTATGTTTTACTTTGGGAATATCAAGCTCGCGGGTATTATAACCGTCCCGATACTTTGGCAACTAATTTGCCACCGATATTGTTACAGATTGGGGTAGTCAGCTGTGATTGTTGGGAGGGAAACGTCCCTCGTCGAAGCTTTCGTGAAACTCGAACGAGACTTATGGAAGCAGACGGATATTTATCGTCCCCGTTGAAAAATCACGCAGCATTTTTGGAGGGATCTGGAGGGTTTTTTTTGAAGAATCGCTGGCTTTACAAAAGATAAACGTGGAGTATCCACTGGAGAGCGCCTGACTGGGATACGAATCGCAGACACGTGACGCTTGGCAACCTTAGATTTACTTTCAAGCGTTCGTCTTTTTTGCCGAGCCACCCGTTTTCTTCTTTGGTGCTTTTCTTTTTACCGAGCTAAAAGGCTCCCGTATCGAATCGCGATTTTATTCCTCGAGATGAAACCGGGGGAGTGAAAAACCTGGTGTTACTTTTACGGAGCAACATTCTCCTTTCCCATTTGTTCTTGCTGCTTTAACTTTCAGTCATTTTTTACGCGACCCCGTGAAAAATAAAAGATCCCTCGGATGCTTGTTCGAAGGACAACGGCGTTCTGCGAAAATCTTTCTTGACGGAAAACTCTAATAATTCACCCTTTAAAGCGCAACCTTTTTGCCGAGTACTGGAACGTGTATACCCAGCGGGATTAAAAGGAAGCGCAACATACATATTTCACCAACAAATAGTGGGAGCTTTTTAATTTAAGTTAAAACTGCGCCGTGCGAACTCGATGCATCAGCGTGACGGGACCGTGACGGGAAAAAGATAGAGTAACCGACGTGCAAAAACGATGAAAATCCGCAACCTCGGCGCAGCATGCTGTCTACCAAAATGTCTGTCTCTTTATTCTTCTCTATGAAGAATGAGTTGTGTTGCTGCGAAATGGGTTCTGCGCAATTTTGTTCTACGACGGTCCAATGAGTATCCTGGAGAGGTAGAAGGAAAGGAAGATAGAGTTCCTAGGGTATTACTATAAATAAGAAATGGGCAAACATTTTAATTAAATACAGTAAAAGTTAAAAAAATGATTGGCCGTGTGTCGAATAATAAAATTAACGTGGGTAATTTTTTTAACATTTATTCGTCATTCGAAGTTTATTTAGATAAAAATTTCGCCCCTCTCTGCTGCGAATCTACAATCTTCCTAAATCTCTTTACGATCTCTACTGTGTAAGTACCAGGGAACAGGAAACATTTTAATTAAATACAAATTTCGAGTACTGAGTAAAAGTTAAAAAATTGATTGGTCGTGTGTCGAATAAAATTAACGCGGGTAATTCTTTTAACATTTATCCGTTCTTCGAAATTTATTTAGATAAAAATTTCGCCCATCTCTGCTGCGAATCTACGATCTTCCTAAATCTCTACTGTGTACCAGGAAACAGGAAACATGAAAATATTTTGAAATTCTAAATTCCAAATGTATTTAAAGAATAAAATCCAGTTTCCTTCTCCTTGCACAAAGCTCTTTAATTATTTCAGTCACGGTTACATTGATCTCCTCTTCTTCCTTCTTCTTCTGGGGCTACCAGGGCCCCTTGGCCACCCCACTGGGTGCGCCACTGCCAGGAAAGGTGCCTCCGCTTTAAACAGATCGTACATTACACCTAGATGTATAATTGAAACAAAGGAAGGAGGACCAAACTCCTCCCAAAGCCCATAGAAACAAAAGAAAGGGTCGAGTGTCAATAAACAGCCCTCCAAAATATCTGCCTTTATTATTCCCCGAAAGAATCCACACAGTTCTCTCGGGATGAATCGTACATAGGTCTCAGCGATGGAAACGAGGTGAAACGGAGAATCGCGTGCCGTTCGAACGGAACGATCGAGTGGCCCCTCCAATGCGCGGGTGCAAACGAAAATGCGAAAGCAACGGCAGTGCGTAATTGTCGATCGATAGGGGGGCGATAGCAACGGGTCGCTTGAAATATCGTAATCCTCTGTCCGGCGTTACCTCGATCTTGCCTCTATCTATCGAGAATGCCGCGCGATAACGAGCCTCGCCCCCTATCAAAATAGGAACGATTAATTTTATTCGTCGGAATATAGGCGATTATCATGGCGAATACCAAGTGCCGCCTGGGCTCGCCGGCCGAAAATAAATTCCCTCCCGATCAGCGGGTCGTAAAAACCGCTGATAAACCCTGTGAACTTCATCGCGAGGGCAGAAGTTTAAGTATCGCGCTGCCGATCGATACGCTGACGAAGTTGTCACGCTGAACTGCCTCAGCGATCAAAGTTAGGCTTCCACTTTCCTCGTAGCGGGGTTACTTCGACGCGATAATGAAAGAAACTATCCGAAGCTCGACTCCGCGCTCGGAAGATCCGAGGATAAATGAAACAAACCCCGTAAAGAAAAGATGACAGGGATCCGCGAGTATTATTATTCCGTAGACTTTCAACTGAAAATAAATTGCAACCGAAACTGTTAGAGCGCGGCAGGTAAACCAAAGCGCAAACTTCGCCGCCCGTCGTAAAGGCAACGACTGCGCGGCGCCGGGTTCGTAAAACCGTAAACTTCGTAATGGAGCAGAGTAACCCTCGGTAACGAGCAAAGTGCACCCGACATTCTACAATACCTTAGCTAAATTATCGACTTACGTGCTAGTAAGGCCCGTGGTGTAGGTAATCAGAGTAACTAATCGATTATCACTGCGACAGCTCTCGCCGACTCGCGACCACGATCCTCGCCTCGATCAGCGTGTCGCGAATCACGAGCAGACTTCGTCGCTTCTCTCGCAAATAAAAAATCTACAACGCTCGTAAAAAGTGTCTCTCCCTGGCTGGCTGAACGCGTTACATTAAAACCACCGCTACGCTAAAATACGAGTAAGAAACTAAATACGCGTCTTATGTTTCTCTCTTCCTTCCACGCTGCATCGTCGTTCTCCCTTCGTCCTCTATTTGGTTCACTTCCTTGAGGCATACGCGAGCCGGGGATCCAGGCTCGATGCTCCCACGATCGCCAACAAAACCGGCGCTCAACAGTGTTCTCGTCGCGGTGTCCGTTTGAATCGATAGCGAAAATAAAAAAGTTCCCGCGCGAAATCATGAACTGAAATTGACGAGACTTCGTCGTGGCTTGTTCTGCGATCCTGCGCGCACGCGGAGAGGAACATGAACCCTGCGTGGAGCGTAAAGACGCGTTCGATGGCGCGCAACTATCCGCCGAAAACGAAAACGCGACACGTGCCACGTGATCGCGTTTCGTTCGAGCAAGGGATGACCCTCGAACGGTCCTCGGCTCGCACCGTGGGAAGATGTGTCTCGCCGCGATCGGGTGCCGCGCGGGGAACGCGGAACGGTCCAGGGGTTGAAAAGTTACGGTGTGTCGTCAGGGTTAAATCTTAAGCAACGCGTTGTACAAAAATATCAGCTTCCCCGTGTCCGTGGTGTGCATCAGCTTGTACCTTCGGCTGGTCATCTTGTCGATCAGACTCTTCGTCTCCGCCTCGGTGTGGTGAGAGCTCCAGCGTATGGAGAGGACGGATATCCTCGTCGTCTCCCAGGGGATCGTGTCGAGCACCTGCGACCAAATACAACCCCTGTAATCCCCGCTAAGAAGGAACCTATAGAAATCCGGTGGATCGTTCGACGAATAATCACCTGGCCGTCTTGAGCGTCCGGGCTGTCCAGACTTAAGTAATCCAAAGTGGTGGCGCTGTAGGCCAGTAGAACGCTGTACAAAGGGAAACACTTCAATCTCGTGGTTGGCAGACCCTCGTCGGACGACACGAGACTGTTCGGACCCTCCCCCAGTTTAGTGACTTGAACCTCTGACTCTTGGTGATAAGTAATCTGAAATCCGAGGACGCTCAGTTCGCGATGCGAACCTTCTCTTGCTCGGGAAGATCGCCGGAGCATCTGCTAAAATAGATTCAGTCTACTTTCAACCACGTGCCTCTTTGGTATCCTTATCCGTGCTGAGGCAAGCATGGAGGACTCTGGTTCTCGGGTTCCTGGTGCTCCTGTGAGCCTCGAAGAAGCTCCTCGGATCGGTGAGTACCAGAACGCCCCTCCAGCTCGAGTTTCGCTCTAGCCAGCCGGTGCTGGAGACCGCTCCTATCTGCAATCCGAATGATTTCACGAATCTCTTTAGTAATAGAAACTTAGAAGCTTCTTGCGGGCGACCAGGCCACCGAGTTCAGTTAGAGTCCAGGCCTTCCCAAGTAGGGGAAATCTGCTCCTGAAACACATGTTTCGGTTCTCCCTCCAACGCTCCCTCTCTCAGAGGAGACAGTAACGCCGCTAGGAAGCAGAGAGAGAGGGTACTAGAAATCGTCCCACCTTAGCTGAAGGCGCAGCGTTGGAGGGAGAACCGAAACATGTGTTTCAGGAGCAGATTTCCCCTACTTGGGAAGGCCTGAGTTAGAGTGAAACTGGGAAGCCTCTGCCTGACGAAAAAGGTCACTCACCCTGCTGATATACTCCACGTAGACACCCTCGCGCTTCCCCTCGGTCAGGCTCGACACGTACCTCTCCTCCGAGGTCTGGGTGGCGTTCAACGGGTCCTGCTGGGTGGTTGGCTTCAGCTGCACCTCCCTGATGTACGCCACCAACTCCGGATTGTCCATGGAGACGCTGTTCAACACGTAGTCCCTGGTCATGTTAGCATCGAATGCCTGCCTCCTGCAAACGGCCACGTCGGCTTTAATGTGTGCAAGTACAGACGGTAAGCTGTTCCTAGGTCAAGCCAAGCGGGGTTTGGGGCTGGCTTGCGGATGAACATTTCTACTCTCTTTCCCTAGCCCTCTCTAGAGTTCTCTGTTTCTGAAAACACACATCCCCGATGGAGCACCGTTGTCCAGAAAACGTGCAGGATTTTAGGGACGAGGCTGCTCGAGGAGGAGCTGCAGAGATTGAAGGGGCCGAGTGGTAGATGAGGGTGGTTCGGGGAGTTGGGAGGTGGAATAACTTGGCTGTAGTTGGTGGGAATATATCTGGCAGTAAGCTGGTCGTGGTTGATTGAATTACTTCAACGAACAAAGTTACGTTATTTAGATGCACCGATGGAATAGTAATGGAGGCTTGAATGTAATTAGTGTGAGGTAGATGGGGGGACTTAGGACGTTCTAGCGAGACGTGGGGATGGATGGGATCCGTGCGAGGTAATTTGTCGATTAACGCGGCATTACGATCTCGTCAATTAAAAGCGAGCTGCAATAACGCTACGTTCTTCTGTTAAGCAAACAGGATTCATGGATTACCTGGGATCAAGTATTGTCAACAAGGCTCTAGATCAGTTAGCACCGGTTCGTCAAAGGCCAACGATCAAATATTTGACTTTCTATGATATCGGTCTACGGAGATAAGACTGCTTGCGATGAGCTTTGAAATCAAAACGACGAGGGGGAAAACATTTCGAGCAACCGTTCAACACACACAGATAACAAGGCGTTAATTGACAAACTTTCCTGAATTCACGCGCAGCCGCAACAACCCCGCTCCTGTCGACACCGGCTAGTCAATGAGAAAGGGGAAGGTAATAAGGTTGACGAGGCGTTTTTAATCGCTCATTTAATCTACCGCACCGCGCTTCTGTGCACTCGATGAAAAGGATGATAAAAAACAGAGAGAGAGAAAGAGAGAGGAAATGCCTAGCATAGACGGCTCGTTGAATTCGAGTCTTCATCTTTACAGGGCAACAAAATTTTTACGTCCCCCCTGCTCGTTAGAAAATAACGAAACCGTGCAGCTTTCCGCCGGAATGCACTCGTAAAACCTGGAAAAAAGTATCTCGCTCGAGGGAAAGAGGTGCACTTCAAACACTTGCGTCGCCGTAAAAAGGCCCTAATCAGCGGAACAGTGGCAGCAAAAGCCATTCTTTTCATTCAACATTTATACGGTTCCCGAGTCCCCTGAAATAATGCTGAGCGTTAGTAAAGTCGTTCATTGCTTTACGATCAAACGTGAACGGGCCAAGCCGAGCGAGTCGCCCGGTTCGCCGTGCAGCGACGCGACGACGAGCAGTCCATTTTCCAGCACTTTGCCACCGGTAAGCGGTGGCAAGAAACTCGACGCAGCAGTTCGAAGCACCTTTCTTTCTACCTCGAGCAGTCGGCGGAGAAATTTACCTCAAGGCCGCTGCCTCGCTCCAGACCAGGAGCAAGGCCATGGCGGTGGAAAAAGCGGCGAGGAAGGCCAGGCAGGGGGCCACTCTTCGCCACCAGCTTTTCTTCTGGCTGGATATCGTGCTCCCCGACAACGTGGAACCCGTCGGCGGTTGCAGGACACCGGTGACCGGGGGCATCCCTGCGGGGGCCATTCTGTGAACGTGGAAAACCGTCTCCTGTGAACGTTCTGCCGGGCTAACTGCCGGGTAACCGGGCTCGGGGGGCGATAAAAAGTAAGCGCTGCGGGGTGGGACAGTGGAGGATGTCGCTTACAGGGGTTGAAAGTAGAGCAAACGAGGGGGGAGGGGAAAACGTGCCATGTGGACGTTGGTTTGTTCCGAGCACACTACTGCCGAGTTACGAGGAATCATTGTCAGTGGCGGATACAGAGGGGGGCACCCCGCCTCAAGGGAGAAATACTTATTTTAATTTGCAAAATACTTATTTTAACTTAGCAATATGAGGGAAAATAGGATAAATTGATACCAAAAAAAAAAAAAAACACTGTTTCATTTAGCAGGAAAATATCGAAAAGGTCCCTGGTTCATTTGTCAGACCTTCGCTGAAAAAATCTTGGATTCGGCTCTGCGCCTCCCCCTCCCGAAAATCTTAAATCCACCCCCGCGAGGACTCGAAGGGGCGCGACGTCGCCGAGAGTAAAGTTCCATCGCGATTAAACTTCCAGCTTTTTAATGGAGCCCTCCGCTGTTTTCTTCGACGTTCTGGTAAACTTGGGGAACAGAGTCCGCGTGATGTACGTTTCATCGTGTCGCGGTTCTTTTCCCGTGGAGTGCCGCGGAATAATCCCCCAAGTGTTTAGGGGGCGCAGCGAGCCCGCCGGCCGATGTAGGCCTCGACACAGGCCGCGACGATAAGATCGTCGCGCGTGCAGGGCTACGCTGTGATCGGAGTTAATGCAGCGTTTAAATTCAGCCGACCGGCTGAAAGCTCGAATGCATATTGCATCGCGGTATGTAGTAACGAGATAACGGGCACGAGAGATCCCACCGCGATTCGAAAGGGAACTCCGTTCGATCGCCGGGGAAGGATGTGTACTTACAAGCGGCCGCGCGGAAGGTGAAACTCTTCAACCGCTCAGGCACGTTCTCCGTAATGTTTTCGACGAACCTTACCGTGGAGCGCGACTCCGCTCGCGAAATATGTGTTATGAACTTCCCTTCCACCCTCCTTCCCTATTCCGCCCCTTGGCATTTCGTGCAACGCAACAGAGTTATTACCAGTGGCGGATTTAGGAAAAAAGGCCCAGGTGGCAAACGTTCTGAGGGCCCATTTATTCGGCGAAGTGAAAAGGTAGTTTACTAAAAACGGGCTTAGTGTAATAATACAGAAAAAAATATAATTTGGATAAAATCATGTTTTTTAAGGAGGGGGCTCTAGGGGCCTTCTGAGTAGGGGCCCTTTTTCGGGAAAATGAATAGATAGTTTACTAAAAACGGGCTTAGTGTAATAATACAGAAAAAAAATGTAGTTTGTATAAAATCATAATTTCTTTTTTAAGGATGAGGCCCTAGGGGGGCCTTCTGAGTAGGGGCCCTTTTTCGGGAAAATGAATAGATAGTTTACTAAAAACAGGCACAGTGTAATAATACAGAAAAAAATATAATTTGGATAAAATCATGTTTTTTAAGGAGGGGGCCCTGAGGGGCCTTCAGGGCAGGGGCCCAGGCGGCAACTGCTCATCGGCCACCCTGTTAAATCCGCCACTGGTTATTACAAAACGAGCTTAGATTCGCGAGGCTTCTATGCAGCACTCGTCCGAATAAAATAATCATCTGCTCAGCATAGAATCTATTCAGGATCTTACGCAATGGCGCACGCAGGGGGGGGGGGGGCAGGGGGCCCTCTCATCCCACAAAAAGAGAAACAATGGAAAAGGAACGGCGTTGTATCAAGTGCCTGAAAGACGGAGCGAAACAATGTATCAACGAGTTGCTCATCGTGTGTCTCGCCCCCCCCCCTCCCAAAATAAAATTCTAGGTGCGCCACTTTTCTTACGCGAGTGCATGCAGTTCTGGATTTACTCCTTAGGGTAACAAGGCTGAAGCCTAGGGCCCCGTTTAACTGGGGGCCCCTCATTCAAAATTTTTTCTTCGAAAAATTTATAAAAAAATCTTGCCGAGGGTTAATGTTATATTTAGTTTTTTTTTTTAAATTAAATACTTATTTAGATTATACGAGTATTATGATAAAAAAAATCAAATCACCGTTATTTTATTTTTTTATATTTAACCGAGGGCCCCCGAATATTCAGCCTAGGGCCCCCGAAAAGGTAAATCCGGTTCTGCGCGAGTGTGTGTAATCTTTGTGATAGCTACTTAGGATCCTATGTTGAATGATCAAAGAGTGAAACGAGGAAGGAAGAAGATTAATTGTACGAAGCAAAGTTCGAGCAACTTCAACGAACGATACAGGGAGGAAAGTGAAATGAACGCGTATTTTCTACTTAGGTATGTATGCATACCTATCAAGTATCAAGCCACTTCGACAAGATCGATCGAGTTTGCGATACACGTTACACGGAGCCATTGGATCTCTAAACTTTCGCAGTGTGCTGTAACGTAATTGCATCTAAAAGTTCCTAGGCCGGTGCAACGATCTCTCCTGTCACTGCGCCCCCGATCGATTCCCGTAATATCGCGAGGGTAACGTCGTTACGACTTCGATGCATCGCGCAAGAAACTCGAGAAAAACGGCGGTCGACCGTGGCCGCTCGGCAAAAGGCGCCCGAGCAGAAGGATAAACGAAGGGTGATTTATTAGGGTTTTATTTGGGACAAGCGGTGGCGAAGGTAAGAACAAGAATCGCGCGAAGAGGGATGAAAAGCAGCGGCAGTTACCAGTGCGAACATTTTTCATTCACCTCCTCGCGGCGTTGTATTTCTGCATAATGCATTATGCAGTTCGCTCGCTTGTTCGCGACCGGGGAAAACTTCTGCGACTTCCTTTTTCGCGGATCCCACCCTTCTTTTTCCTGCCCCACGAGCTCTGCCAAGATGTTTGCGAGAGGCGACCGTTCCTCGCTTTTATGAAAGCAGCATTAACGCGGGAACAATGATGCTAGTTGGCGAACAGTGGCTTGGAACCGCGAAAAATATTTGCGGCTTGCGAACATCCATTGTTGCCGCGACATTGTTCCGCGGACTAGGGCGCGAATAATTTTTCAAACTTGACCTGTTGAGGGACGAAGATTTATGGAGCGACTCGTGTTCGTGTCTCCTTCCCCTGTTCTCCGTCTCAAACCCCAATGCTCGTCGTTAGGAGAAAATAAGAGGGAAAGGGGAGAAGAACTCTGCAGTTAGCTTCGGAGGTGTTCCGCGAGATTGTAAGCGACGTGCTCGACGGATCGATAATATTTACTGGCCATGTTCTTGAAACGGGAGAAGCTATAGCCTGTAGCGCGAGTCGGGCGAAGTTCCCGGGTAGTTTGCGAACAACTTAGCGAGATGCGGACAAATATTTTCTGGAAAAACGAAACTTCCGAGAGTAGTGTTTGTATTTGCGTTGCTATCGCTGGCTCCGCGAATGGAAGGCGTTTCAATTTATTAATAAGCCACTTTGTACAGCTCTCGACAAAGATGACTGAAGATAAAACAACGAGGGCCTGGGAACTGCGGGGCAACAGTTCCTCTATCGTCCCGAGAACGCGCGAGAGCACGGACCGTTCCATATTCCAGCGGGCTCGTAAAGCAGAAAGGTGTGCACGCGAGTCGGCGCGCACTTTCTAAGCGATTTTTTTCAGGTAGTATCGCGCGTGCACGCCCACGCAACTACGAAAAGAAGCAAAAGAAAGACCACCGCTGACCGGCAGGATTTATTTCCTCGTCCTCCTACACGCGAAAATGACAAAATGCGAGGCGAACAAAGGGATCCATTTCTATCCGCGCGAGTGAATCCATCGTTGCACTGTGGCGGGGGCGAAAACAGAATTTCGCGTAAAGATTCTACGTTCTATAGCAGAGTTGGGCAATAATTACAACTTACAAATTCCGATTAAACTCAAATTGTGTAGTTGTTTACACATTATTTTCTGTAATTTATCTAGTTGATAAAATTGTGGTCAACCACCTACATTAACGATTACAGAAAATAATCTGTATTCAACTACACAATTACAGTTTAATCGTAATTTGTAAGTTGTAATTAGATTATATTTTGCCCAACTCTGTTCTATAGTTCTCTGTGGTCTGTTTCGCTACTCCGTTTCAAATTTCATAAAATACATGTGAAGGGTAAGGGGAAGAACGGGGAATGTCCGTTCTTCGTAATTGCACGGTTTATAGCATACAGTAGAGCGTGAATTATCCGAACCTCGATTAACCGAATCGTCGATTATCGGAACCAGTGCTGCATCATTGCTATCCCCACCACTTCTTCGAACCAGTGCTGCGGTACCGATTGATTAACACGTTCGCGGACGTGAATGCTATAGCATTCATTTTCATGATGATACAGAATCGATTAAAATATGATAATCTCACTACCCTTATAAAATGTGTTTAATCAAATTTCGGATATCACAACCAATTTACAAATAAAATGATTGTCAATTTTTGCACCTCGCTGAAACTTTTACTGTCCGCGAACGTGTTAATTGACTTTTGCGTAATATAAATTAACGCAGTAGTACTCTTGTATTTAATAAGTAATTTTAGGTGTAATTCCTATGGTTATAAACTGTGTAAACTACATGCATGCTTCGTTCTCCCAATTGTTCGATTATCCGAACAATTCGAATTTCCGAACCACCTCGGTCACAAGCACTTCGAATAATCGACAATCTACTGTATTTTGTTGGTGGCGACTGGAACTAGCGAACTGTCGAATACAGAAATGGTTATAATGTTGAAAACCTCCCGTGAGATAACGTTAAAGATTTGATACAGCGATTAAAAACATGAAAGTGGAAGAAAATACGGAATATCCCGACTCTTTGGCTAAGCAAAAGTTTCTCTCATCAAGGTAGAACAAGAAATTATTTAAGAAGAAAATTATATAAGGAAATTAAATTCATATAAGTTTGTTTCTTTACTGATGTTCCAAAGTATTAAAACTTAACTTTCTTAATAACGCTGTTTTGTGACATTCCCTGTTTTTAACCGACTTCGAAAAGAAAGAGGTTTCCAGTTCGATATGTATTATGCTCATCCGCGAATTTCTCTGCAACTACTGGACCGATTTTCGTGAAACTTATTGCATTTAGTTTAGCTGCAATCAGCTTAAGTCATGGACGAAGAATTATCGAAATCGGTTAAGTAGTTTTCAAGTTCCGCCAAAAATAAGAAATCTCTTTCATTATTATTGGAATCTTCCGTTTCTAGCAAACGGTCCTTTTCTCGAGCAACTCATTTTGTAAGTCTGCTCATATTTTTTAAAATAAATGTAGTTATACAACTTAAATAACTAAAAAACGTAACTCGAAATAAAACTCTTACTCGAAAACTCGATAACCAAAACCCCTATAATTCGAAGTTATTTTTCCCCTCCCTTCAGATTCGAGTTATCGAGGTTCGACTATATTTAATCTGCATCTCTCAATTTTTCTATTTCGGCGCCAGATTTGCACAGTACAAATGAGGCGCCGAAATAAAAAAAATTGAAAGTCACAGATTAAATAAGGAAAAACCTTATTTTTCACTTTTCAGTGCATTTTGATTTTTTTGAAGTCGGTTTTAATTATTCCCCCCTCACCCTTCATATGCCAACGCGGCAGAATATTCCCCAAAGAACTCAATACTGCATATCCCTCTTTTTCCCTACGAGTTACGCAATCGATATCTCTTCCATCACGAACCTCCTACATTCCACTATGCACTCTGCAAACCAAAAAGGCCTTTTATTCTTCCCACACCTACCTCGCTCCAACAACCAGCCGCTGCCTCCGCGTGAAAGTACTTACGCGGCGAGCAAAAACAAGCGTCGCGAGCGCAACGCCGTCAGAAATTCCGCGTCGCGAAAGGAAGAAGAATGATCGAGAGGGGAACGCGTTACGCGGAGCGGCACGCGCCGCGGTAGCCTAATTTCTGCGAGGATAGTTAAGAAGCCGAGAGCGTCTCGCGCGTTGAACGCCCTTTAAATTAACCGACCCAATTGTTCTGGTGGCTCGGTGTCTCCCCCCGACATCAATTGCCACGCGAAAGGAAAGATCGTGTCGCCACGATTCCGCGCTGCTGCCGCTCGCCCGTCGCCGTCCCGATCGACCGAGGCTTTCCCTCGGCACCCTCGTCCCGTAGGGCCGGCCCCCGTCTATAAGGAAGCTCGTCTTACGGTGGAAGCCGCAGCAGTTTCCGTGCTCGAGCCGACGAAAGCCCCCGGGGTGGCGTCGAAAGACGCGGACAAGTCGACGGGGATAAAAGCGGAAGGCTCGAAATAATAAATCGTATTGGTGAAACGGGAACGGCTGCGGTCGCTTTTCGAATAGGGGGGGCCCTTTATGCTGCTCCTATACTGCGATCATGTAGCTCATTGTTCGCTGGCGAACGACGCGGCCTGTTTGGACACAGCGCGATGCCACTGGTTAATAGAATCCATTGTCATCGGACCTTGTTAATCGGAGGATTTATTGATTACCAAGTTGAGACGGAGGCCTGGCGTGACGAGCGGCTGGAAATTCTTGAAAATTACGCGCGACTGTTATACTATCCAACGCGGTGGGGGAAGTTGGAGGGCGATCGTGGGCAGATGCAACTTTGATGATCAAAGTTTTATTAAAACGCACGCATGTAGATTGTATGTAGTTGCTTTGCTGCTGTGATTGCGAAACTGTTGCGTGCTGGGGATTGCAACGGCTGGTTATCTGGTTCAAGTTTCTCTGGTGTCTCGCTATTTGGGTGGATTACTCGTGCCATTGTTCAACTACGTACAAAGGGAGTCTAATTAATAGAGAAACAGAGTCGAGAAATAATGGTTTCATTCGAGACTCGTACAATTTGCCAGCATGGTTTCACGATGCACGCAGAGAAATCGCGCGGATTCAGACGTGGATGCTGAGAGACACGTTTCCCAGCGACCTTTGCGAGGCTCGCGAGTGGGCGAGAACACAAGACGACTACTTTTATCAAGGATTTCTACGTCGTTTCGGCACACGCGTAGTAACGGGATCCGAAAAGCATTGCAAGACTGAATCGATGTAAAATCAGACACATTTTTACTGAACTGAGGGAGGCTGAGGGGAAGCAAAGCAAGTGGTACAGTGGGCACTCGTTATAAGCTCGTTTGTTCCATGCGTTGTACGCCCGGCGACTATCCCCACCGTTTCTTGGAATCCTTAGGGCGAGAGTGAGAGACCCCGAGAACACGCGAGAGGGTCTTTCGTTTCCTCTCGCTCGCTCTTGGCTTTTCTCACTCGCGCCGTGCGGAATACAGTAATTCGTCGTTATTGTCCCGGTTTTACCATGCGTAATAGTCCCGCTCACTATCCCCACCATTTCTTGGAATCATTCAGTCGAGACTCGAGAGTGAGAGGATCCGAGACGTGCGAGAGAGAACAAAAGAGTCGACACGAAGTTGTCGTGGCCACGAAATAGTGTCCGCATCGCGTTATTGTCCCGCGGCCAGCCCCGTTCCACCCCGTTCGTCGGGACTATTACGACCAGGGGCGGATTAAGATTTTTGGGGCCCGGGGCTATCAAGCCTTCGCGGGGCCCCCGTGTTTGAAAAACGTGGGGGGGGGGGTAAAAATATATTGTACAATTAAGTTTTAGTTAAAATGTTGTTTTCTTATCTTTCATTTTGCAAATTCTTGTCTTAAGTCTTCACAATCGACAGATCTTAATAATTCAGATTCAATTGTTAAAATCGCTTAGAACGCCCCCCCCCCCCCAGGAACGTGGGGCCCGGGGCTATAGCCCCCCCCCCTTAATCCGCCCCTGATTACGACGAATCACTGTAGTTTCCGCATCGCGTTATTGTCCCGCCACCAGCCCCGTTAGTCGGGACTATTACGACGAATTACTGTATTGTCCGAACTGCAAAAGGTTCGTCGGGCTTATAACAAGTGCCTACTGTATAGAATTGAACTTCGACGAGCGATAACTCCCCCCAAGTGAAGTAACCATCAGGAACAACACAATGACCGAGAAAATTTGTATATGCAAGAAGTGGTGGAAGAACAATGAATATAGGCGTGAATGAAGCTTCGATCAGACAAAGTGAAATCAGGGGTGAAGCGACGAGTCGTGGAAAATTTTCTCCTTCCCCTGTTTACCTTCGCAGCTCGTTTCCCAGTCGAGGTTCCACTACATATTATTCGAAGCAAAAAGCTCTCTTTGAATGAGTTCCCCCGAGTTACTGGGATTTTTATCGAATCAACGCGCTCGAAACATGAAATATTTATGACTCCCTACACAACGAGAATGAAAAGCCGTGGACGAACGCATCTTGCCTCCGCCCGTTGCCATTCCCTGGAAACTATTGGTAAACTCCGCTCCATTCATCGCGTTTCACGGTTCCGCGCCCGCCAAACGGTAACATTGTGTTCGACACGGGCAAAAACGAATCCGAGGATCGATTTTCTTTCCAGTCACGTCGGCCCGGGCGATCCTACGAGAATCAAGAATATCAAGATCAAGGGAACCATTTAGAAGAAACCATTAATCATCGAGATTCCATTTCCGACCAGGCTGAACCACGGAAAACGATACTCCTCGCGCAAAACTGCCGCACGAGGCTGCCGAACGAAGAAATTCCGAAAGAATTCCACGCGGGAAAAGAATCCCGAGCGATCGGAAACAACGTAGCTCTGCCTTCGCTTTCAGGCGAATTATCGAATTACGACGGGTAGAGTATAAACGAGTTAGGAACTAATTTACAGCAGTGTCGGAGTTTGCGTGCACTCGAAAAGTCAAATAGCTAAAGCGCAAATTGGGAAACTCGATCGACGAATGAATTGCTTTCGGTTTATGCAGGTTTGTTTGGAAACAAAGAAACGTGGCTCGCTCGTATCCATGCCGGTGAAACACGCAGCTTTCTACGATGCCTCTGCTCGGCGCGTTGCGAGCCCAGCTGCGGAAGCAAGAACTTGGATAATTAGAGACTTTACAAGCAGCTACGAACGTAAACACCAAAGTATCACTGCGAAGTGTGAATCTCTTTTCTGTATACAGGGTGCGCCGAAATATCCGATGAAACTCTTCTCTTGACACTATTATCCATAACATTAAGGCCGGCACGCATTTGGGCGAAGCGCGACGCAGGGAATCGATGAAATTAATAATAATTAATTAATCGTCGCTGCGCTTCGGTCATCTGTCGTTTATAAACGTTTCCCTTGGCATCGTCGCGTTTATTCGTCGCCGAGGAAGGAATTGAAACAGTGCAATTAATTTTCTGCGTGCGACACTTGATCCCAAGAAAATCGGCCTTGAATGTGCGGTGCTCCCACGCGTCATTGCAGACACCCATCATATTTACATACAATACGTAAAAATTACATATAATCAACACAGACACTGTTCCCCACTAGGCTACAACGTAGAAAGTCCATCCAATTAAACAAAACGGGTAATCGTTAAAAACTGAGGTAACTACCTCCTGGTGTACGTATCTCGCCGCACACTTTGGAACTTTTCAAAGCCGATTATCTCTGAAGCACAGAGCGTCGCACGGAGAAGCTGAAATCCACGTATTCAACTGGTCTTCCCTTAACGAATCGGTTCGCGTTGATTCGATTGCACCGGTGAGAAGGGACTCTGTGTCTATTGCGAGGATGTTGCAGCCCGGTTACGTACTTGGCTTTCACGGGCTCCATGCCGGTCCAGAATAATTCGCCTCGTGGGAAGGAAGGTTCAACGGTGCGCGGCATTCACGTGGCTGCGTCTCGCATCCCGTCGCCCGGAAGACATCGGCCGGGTTGTTTCACGAGGCCATTAGCATCCTCTTCTCCCAACGCTGCTCGTCCACTGCACTCTCTTCACTCCTGATGCTTTATTCCCCGAAACGTCGGCCTCGCGTCGGTCAATTCGCTCCGGCCGACGATAAAAGCGGCGTCGAGGGACGCGTCCCGCCGACTTCTCTCTCTCTCTTTACAATCCGTCGGGCAGCCGCGGGCGCTCGTCGCCTTCTTTCCTCCTCGTTCGCCGCTCGTCGAAGCGGCGTGGAATCTTCGACTCTCCTAAGCCAGCGACGCGTCCTCTATTAGAAGCCAGGCGATGCACAGGTACTTCCCAAAGGGTTGGCCGTTCCCGTGGAAGGGAGCGAACGGCGGAGACGGCGAGTGTCCCGACGCGAAACAAACAACTGGCTTCGCGGCTCGCGAGGTCGAAGGAGTCGCGAGACAGGGAACAAAGAGAACGCTCGGCGACGGAACGAGCGTGCCAGCAGAGGAGACCCCGTAACGAAAGTTTATTAGCGGCGCGCGGCAGTGGATAGGGACGGGAAGTCGACGAGCGTGTGTTGTCGAATGTCGCACTGCAGGCCAGCCACACACGAGTTATACAGCCGTCCCGTCGCCTCTGCTCTCCTCCTTTCCTTTCTTTCTCGCTCCCTGACCGAGACGGCTCTCTCCCACCGGCGCTCCGTTTAGCCGGCTGTCCCCCAAGTGCACAGGCGACAACGACGGCGATCGCGTCGGCGGCGATCCGGCCGAGAAATGCCAAAAGACGATCGCCCCGGGTAAACTATTTATTCCAGCACTCGTCCAGCGCGTTGGAACGTCGAAACGTCGACGGCGGTACCGGAGGAGGAAATGCAGGCGTATATACTCGTCCCGTGGCGAGAGCCGACTGCCCTCCAGCACCTGGAACGGCTGACGGTATATAACCGGGTACAATGCCTCTATATCGGGTGTCCTTCTTTAAACACCGGGCCTCCATCAGCGTCCTCCTCGCTCTATCCCCTTCGATCTCGCGCTCGCCTCGCTCGCCCCTCTCGCTCTCCTTTACCGCGAGGACATTCCGTGCTCTACGCTCTCCTATTAACCGGCCAGGTAGACGCCAGCGGTTCTCAGCTGGCCAGGTGAACCGCACCTGGGGGCCTTCGCGCGTTCTCTCTCTCTCTCTCTCTTTCTCTTCCCTTTCCTCCCTTCTTCTCCCCCGCCCTTCTCTCCCCGGCCACGTTCCACGGCCGGCTCTCGCAAGGGGTGTTGTCTCGACACGAGGGACACGGGTCTACGGGCTACGGTCATCGAGCACCAACCTCGTCCCCGCGACCACGTCCGGCAGCCTGGTAAAGGCGTTTATCGATCCCTGGCCAGACTCGTGGCCCGCCTTTGTGTCCCGCCGTTTCCTACCCAGGAAACACAGGCCCGCGCTCCGCTTTCTTGATTGATCGGGGGTGGTCCGTGGCTACAGGAGTTCAGCCCCGCGAGCATCACGGGCCTCTCTGTCTTCTTTATCTCCCTCATTTCCCTCGCCGGTCTTTATTACGGCCGCGGAGATTTGCTGCTTCGGGGGACCGCGGGATCTCTTTGGGGAGGGGATCGTTTCGCATTTGTAAGAGGGGTTCCCCGCGTTCGGGAACTACATAGACGCGCCACGCGCCAAAATTCAACTTGCTACGCTCGCGCTTCCGGCACCGTGGCGGGGTGGAAGGGAAAGGGAACAGTGGCGCTTTTGGGATTTAATCTTGCGAGGGGCGAGTTGAACCGATGAAAATGCTTTTAATGCGAATTCAGTAGGTGGTGTAAAAATTTATTTAAGGTAATTCCTAAATGACTGTGTCAATCGAATTAGAGTGTGGGTAATAAACGATAAATGTAAAGTGGTATGATACTATAGAAATAATGATAATAATTTTTAACATCATGGATATATATTTTAAAAAGTTCAATGTTGATATAAATAATTGTAATACGAAAATAGAATATTAAATGTGAATTGGAGCAGCAGATCTGACAACGTCGCATTCATTCGGGGCGTTTTTTATAACCAAAATGTCGGAAAAAACGTTCATATGAATCTGAATCTTCGTTCGATATTTAAATGTTGAAATGTATCGATTGTGCGACGATGCCACGTTGACTGGTGTACGTGGTTTCTACAAAATGTGCGCGTAAACGTATTTTTTATGGGCAATTACGAAGAAACCACGTGGTTAATTTCGCTGAAATAAATAAATTCATTTCGTGACATTTCGATGTACTTTGGTGCCAATTTTAGTACACTTCTTGAATATAGTTTTCCTGTTTCCGCAGAAAAACTGTAACTATAATCCTCTCTTTTCGACTCTGCCATATGCCACTGTGTTAAAATGCATCACCTTTAATTAACAATTTCTCGATAACTTTTAAACTTTGTACAAGGGTTTCTCGTATTCCAAATTAATTTTTAATGAAATTTCAAAGAATTCTTGAATTTAGTAGATTATTCAGGAACTACCTTAAAGAATGAAATGCAGGTTTCTTTTCTTTTTGCAAAGCTTCTTCCTCAGAGGGTGCCACGGCCCTTGGCCTTCTCTATGGGTGCGCCACTGAAAGGGAATATAAAATTTTCGGATTGTGGGGTGTTAATATTCAACCCAAGGGTTATTTGAACGTATGGTTATTTGAAGGGGGTTGGCCTTTTTTCAAAATTCCTTTTCAACGTTCCTAGTACGCTGACTCATCGCTTTCGCAGGGCTTAAAGGGCGGTACTCCGCGGCGGGTGTTTATCGAGACTTAAGTCCTTTACGTGCTGAAACGACGTTTGCCCAAAATTGAAACGCGAAAATCGATTCTGGTGAAAGAGCTCCTTTGAGGGCACGGTCCCTCGGCAAATAGCTGCACTTTTAAGACACTTTACGTAGTCACGCCTACGCGATGCAAGTGTAGGTAAGGTTGCAGAAATGGTCCGTGAATATTTCATCGAAAGGTAAAGGTGTCTCGCGCGAACCGGCTCCCAGAGATGGAAATTTGGAGAAATGGATCCATTTTCTTTCGAGTTTTTACGAAATATCTCTTCGGAATTGATGGCCCTCGCCGACAAAGGAATATCCATCGGAGATACCGTCGCCGCCTATGCATTTCCATTTCAATACTTTTACCTCGGGCGTGCAGTAACGATCCCGCGGTAGGTATTTCAACGAAATCCATTTTTCACAAGTCCCTCGATTCTAAATTGACCATCGCGAAGCAGCCAGGCCTCGGCCACCTTCACCGAGTTCCACTTGAGGCGAAACTGCGAAAATAAATGGGACGCGCCGTAAATAATTTCTCGCTCCCAGACTTCTTTAAAATAGAATCCTGCCTGCGATCCTTACTATGCAACACAGCGCTCCACGTGTATACGTACGATACAGGGCGTCCCAAAACGCGCGGCACCCGCTTCACAGACACATCGTGAACTTTAATACTAAACTCCGAATCGGGTAGTTAAGGGGGGAGTCTGGTGTAGCGGGTCGAAGAAATCGATTTTTTTTGTATAAATCAATAGTTAAACATCACGATAATATGCTCCCAAAGCCGCAAAACGAAATTCGAAAAATTAAGAAAACTTGAAATGTGTTTTTCTCGAAACGACAGTTTTACACTTTGCTGCAATGTAACTAAAAAAATATTCAAACAATCGACTTGGCCTTGTGCACGGATATTTGTGGACATTTTCTTCACAGAGCTAAGTTATTAGTATACTGATATTGTTTAAATAAATAACTTTCTTTACACATTTAATGCAAAATTTCGTTGGAAAAAGTGAATTTTTTTTCAAGCGGCTGCCATTTGTTTAATTTTGCATATTTTAAGTTATGAATTTATACGATTTGTGCGTACACTCATAAACTAAACGAAAAAATTTCGATTTTTGGTCTCAGACGAAACCAAAAGACGCTACGTTGCTCGCAGTGGAACAATTCCGTCGCCAACGGACTGCGCATAAGCCCTTATAACTTTGTTCTTTGCCGCTCTTTTTTAATAAATTTTTTTTCTTATCTACCTTAACCCGATAATACAATATCCTGAAAGTTTCAGAAAGATCGATCAAATACTTTCTTTAAAAAAAATTCCCGAAAAATGCCTCGATTTTCGGCTAGTTACAACCAGTTTACTCCCCCCTTAAATCAAAAACGTTTCTACCGTGCTCAATGCCGCTTTTCAGGATCCAATTGCATAATACAACATTATCCTAATCTAGGAAGATAGTGTCCCAGCAAATGGATAGGACACCTAGAATTAATCTAACCTCGAGTTTCCTCGACTTCCACTTGTAATCTCGTAAACCCACTGTTTACCCAACACCCATACACCACCGCATTAGCCGAGGCTTCCAGGGGAATTCAAGGAACACCTGGAATTCTCCAACAGAAGGGAGGACGTCCAAGTAGGGTGAGGCAAGCTGAACAGCTGTGCAGAGTTTCCTGTGCAGATAACACTCCAAGTCCTTGGACCTTGAGATTCCTTCCACGAAAACCCAACTACCCCCGAACGTCGCATTCTCTCCTAACATAACTAATCCAGTCCACCCGCCATGAAGCAACCAGTACCCGAGGAAACAAAACAGAGTTAACGACCAACAGGTTAATCGTCCGCGTCGCGAGTTCCTCGGCCTAATACGACGGCCCATCGCGCCCAGCAAGCCGCGACCAGAGGGGATGGAAGCTCGCAGGCAGGCGAGCACGCCGAAGAGGAAAAGTCGTCGGTGGACGCGAAAACAACGCACGGAGAATTAGTGAAAGGAGGAACAGCGAGGCGTAGTAGCTCGGCCGTAGGTGAGCGTGGGCGGATGAGAAATGCGAATACGATTGGCTCGCGCACCTTCGAGCAAGGACCGTCTGGACGCGTGTGCGCGCGCGAAAGGAAACGGCCACACGGCAGCTGCACCAACAATTCAAGAACTTCGTTCCGCCGGCTGTTTTGTTTATCCGCCGCCTTTTCGACAACTTCGCCGTTAGTTTTCCCAGGTTAATGAAACTGGGTATAGCGGCGTTGAGAACGGTACCAGGATCGACGCGATTGTTACCGTTTTACAAGAAGGAAGCTTTATGTTTCGGCTTCTCCCGCTTCGCCGTTGCTTCGAGATCCAACCATGGGATAATTGGCGGGCAAAGGGTCGTGGTTGCTTCGAAGTAGTGGTGGAGAACTATCGATGGTACTTACGAGAGTTATCGATAGTTCTCACTATCGAAATTTGTAATAATGTTACAAATTATAGAGTGACGGGCAATTTGTACGCTAAACAAAATTATCTTCAATAAATTTACTTTTAAATCCAATTTCAAAATTATATTAAAATAATTTATCTAAAAATTCAATTTAATGTAATTCATATAATCAATAATGACCTGACCCCTTTTTGGTTCCACGATTTTGGAACTGAATTTTGTGCCAAATGATAGCTTATGATGAGACATCAATCACGACAAATTTTCAAGTTGGGGTGACAATTAGTTTCTGAGATATGGCAGGTGAAAGAAGTGAAAATTCATTAACATGTCAGCCCATACGCTCCAATGTATAGGCTTTTAAGTAATTCCGATAATTTAAACAATTATTTTCAGGGTTTTTCCTGACTGCTAATAACAAATTCACGAAAAAAAAATTAAATGGCCGATTCAACATTGTGAACGATATTTTAAAAACGCACCACTACACAGACATTTATATTTCTTGATTTTTATTTTCTTTTTCCGTGAATTTTGAAAATCTAAGTTCAAATTCGTTATTAGCAGTCAGGAAAACCCCTGAAAATAATTGTTTAAATTATCGGAATGACTTAAAAGTCTATACATCGAAGCGTATGGGCTGACATGTTATTGAATTTTCACTTCTTTCACCTCCCATATCTCAGAAACTAATTGTCACCTCAACTTGAAAATTTGTCGTGATTGATGTCTCATGGCACAAAATTCAGGTCCAAAATCGTGGGACCAAAAAGGGGCTAAAAAGGCCTCATTTTTGGGTCACTCTTTGGGATTCTGAATTTCAGCTGTTATTATTTTTTAATTGACTAACCTACGATTTTCAATACCGAAATTATCGATAGTGAAAATAAGCCATCTATAGTTTTCGATAGTAAGAACCATCGATAACTATCGTAAGTACCATCGATAGTTCTCCACCACTACTTCAAAAGGAACTGTTTCTGACGCTTCAGCTTCGAACCGTTCCTCCCTCGGATCCGTCGATCTACACCCGGAATTCAGCACCACCCTGTACAATCGCGCGAATCCTAACGCGTGCGGAGCAATCGCGAAGACGCGTCGCGTCGGCTACATATGGCACGCGCTGAAACGCAGCCACTGGCCAAGGCGTCTCGGCGCAGACGCCGGGCGTAGATCCACGTATACTCGAGGCACGAGCGTCGTTTCGTTGAACCGAGGAACATCGGATACTCGTGCGGCGACCGCGACCGCGGCAACACGAACTTCCGCAGCTTTCGGCGCGCGAATTTAACGTCCTCTCGACCTCTTCCTCTAGATCCTTCTTCCTCTCTCCCTCGCCTCGCTGTACCATGCTCGATCGCGTTAAAACTATCCACGAACCATCGACGGGAGCCAAGCACACACGTTCCACTCCGCGCGATCTTCGACGGTGAAACGCCGGACGGAGCGAGGAGATCCTCCTGTGCGCGCCACTGTTGACGATCTCGCCTCCTCAGGGTCTTCTTCCGGGTCTTCTTCAGGGTGCTTCTTCGAGGTCCCGTCGAGTAGCGTCGCGCCGGCGGACCCGGAGGAGTGAAAGTGGAAGTTGGATCTCTTCGTGGACGCGATCCGTTGATTAGGGTCCGGCGCGCGGGGGAGTGAAGAGTGACAGCGGTGGACCGTGAGAACGTTCGGTATCTCGGCAGTGAGAGAGCCACCGAGTACGCGTGAATGGGCGCACTGTTGCACTCGATGGTCCACGATGATAGTGATTGTATCCTGTAGCTCCGTCTCGCTCCCGTGGATCGTGTAGCTTTCGTAGTCAACGGCTTCGACGGTGAAGTAAGTCCGACGTCAGACGTCTGATTTCTGTACTGACGGAAGTCGATTCCACGTAATCCTACGTAATTTAACCACACGCTGCCTTCTGTGCTACATCCTGCGCGTCTGCTCGTCAGTTGCCCAGTGCACGCTTACAAAATCCTCCCGGCTGCACGTCCGGTTTCTATTTTCGCGCCATCCACGATCAAACCGGTCGATTTTCCTTCGACCTCGCACGCATGGGCCGCTCGTGAATGAAATCTCACCGCCAACAACTTTCAGAATTGCTACATCTTAATATATAAAGCAGAGAGTGTTTGTGTATTCGCCTGAAAACTTTCGAACGGTAAACTCTGAGGTACCGAAATCTGTTCCAGTTCATTATTCCTAGCTAATACAGAAAAATGTTACTATTTTCACAAAAACACTTTTTTTGTAAAATCGGAATCTAAATTTCGGGCGAAGCCGAGTAGTAAAGCTACTTAAGGTCGGGGCCAGATATATTGGCCGTGAATTTCGTGAGAAGTATTCTTCTATTCTCAACGTTTTCTGACTCGCTCTCGCCTTGCCAGAAAAAGAGTGTGCCAGAAGTGGTGGGGATAGCGCCAAGCTCTTGACGTGTAGGCCAAACCGAGTTCTTAGCGTAGAAATACATATATCAGAATAGATGTGCGTTAGCTGCGAAAACGAATTCACCGGCCAATATATCTGACCCCGACCTTAGTATATCAGACACTCGGAGCAAAAGCGGACTAACCCACGTTGAATAAAAATTCATTTTTCCTATTTTATGTGATCACTACAGTCTATTGGATCAGATTATTGCTACTAAGTATCTCAATATCGCAAAAGATGTGGGTTAGACCGTTTTTTCTCTCAATTCCTCATATCTACATTCTCTGATAGTCACTTCTTCTTCCTCGTTTCATGTTTTTTTTTTTGAAAGCCAGCCGTAACTTTGCGAGTTAAAATTCCATCCCGGATCTCGTTCGTACCATCCAACTTTTATTAAAGGAATAATTTTCCAAGCATCTTATATTAGGTACGCGACGGCAATTTGAAGCACCGCGTTATTTTGCATCGTGCTCGTAGAGGACACTATGCCGCGATACTCTGTTTTATTTTCCTTAGCTCTACTGTTTATGAGATTATAATGTTATTGCCGCAACATGGTCGCACGAAATACGTAGATTTATAGAGGATCAAGTGTTCGAGCAAGACGACACTACTGAAACTTCGCACTAAAAATTCTATCAATATTAAGTGCACGACACCGTACACTTTTACCCCTCGCAACTTATTCATTCCATCCCCTGCCGCCTTCTCCTCTTTCCGCCTCTTTCAGACCTCCCCTTGCCGAGCGTCTAGATTTACGCCCGCCTCAGGGTTCATTTCGCAGCATGCTCGTTAGAAAACTTATTTTATTTCAGCTTCTTCTTCCTCTTTATTCTTACAATATCGCCGTCACGCGACGCCGCGAGGGGAATAATTGGCCGCCGCGCATTTGTACAACAGCTCATTAAAAGCTGCGTTACGTCGCGCTGGCTGTAGCGCCTTTATCGTTAAATGTTGTTCGGTATTTTACGTCGGGCGGTAATGCACGACGGGGTGAAACACGCCCGGCGTAATATCGCTGTTTTTTTTTAACCGAAAATATAGATAGAATCGTGATATCCGCCGGGGAGCAGAGTGCGTTAAGCATTTAACGGCGCTAAAGAGCCGTTCGCATTGTACAAATGCGAAAGGAAGGGGCGAGGGTGGGTGGACAGCGCGGATCGGATTTAATATCCCTTAAAAAACCGATCGAGAGGAGTAATTGCTGGTTTTAATGGCAACATTCCTGCGTGCAAAAAGCGAGCGCGTATATTACAGATATCTCGCGCGCGTCCCGCCGGCTTGTAAACAGGGACAAACAGAAACATTGATAGAGATTATTGATTCCTTTTGCAACTGCACCGGGGTACTCGCGAGGTTTGAATCTCCAAAAAGGGCTGGCGGAAACGTGAATCCAAAAGCACCGCATCGGGTGGAACGTCACAGAGGTTCGCATCACCGATGCCACACGCAGCGAGAGATTAATTATCGGTTCACGGTTAGAAAAAGTTGAAACAGTAAACAATAACGGCGCTTGGAGAAGGGACGACAACGGCCCTGATGAATAATTCGCGCGGAACGAAGGCAGAGCGACGGACGGCGATAAATATTAATGCGCGAGAACAATAACGCAGATCGAAGCCGGAAGTGCGACGATGGTGGAGGAGTTTGATCGGGGAAAGGAAGTGGCGACGATGGCGAGTAGCGATGCTCGTGGATCGAGGCCGGAAACGCAGATGGTACCACTCGAGAAATTCGCTGCGGATCAAAGAGTAACGTATGTCTCACCTGACTTCCCAAATTACAGAGCTTCTGTCATTGCAGATTCGTCAGGCACGTTTCGCTCTGCCAAAAGGATTCACGGATCCAAGAGGTCGCCGCGTACAGCTCTGATATTGAATAATATAATTTAATTTCGAGCGTGAAGAATTTATTCAAATTAAAAGTAAACGATTTCGGCGCACTGGTTCGGTCTGTTTTATTTTTCTGTAGATTCAACTATTTGCTAGAGGCCGAGAAAATTTTTTTAAATTTTAGATTCTGGCCCTCTCGGAAGCTTCCAAATAGTTTAAAAGAATTTCGTCTAAAATTTTGTTAAAGTATATTAGGGATTAAAGGTCGCTCAGTGGCATTGAAAATGTACATGCGAAATATAAAATCATTGAGCGATCTTTATATATCAAAATATACAAATAAAAAACACGAAGGTAGGGTAAACAAATCAGTAAATGACCGAATTGTTGATTGAGAGGCCCAGTAAATGACTTCATACTTTTATTAAGAATTGTACTTATTAATGTTTATTTAATACGCAAAACTAAAAATATGGAATATTGAAAGTGCAACTACACTCTATTTATAAACAAATAGTAATTTTTAAATTTATAATTGACATTTCTTTGCCTAATGGTCATTCACTGGTATGCGGTCAATAATGGTTGGTTTACCCTATTTTGTTTTGTCAAATAGAAGATTTTAAGAGTGTCAGACAATACAAATTTTAAAGTTGAGAAATAAGGACCACCCCATGGTACATGCGAAATATAAACTCCTTGAGCGACCTTTATATATCAAAACATACAAATAAAAAAACACAAAGATATTTTGTTTTGTCAAATAGAAGATTTTAAGAGGGTCAGACAATACAAATTTTAAAAATTGAAAAATAAGGACCACCCTACTTTGCAAGCACAGTCGACTGTCCTTTCAGTCTCCACCGACTTCAGAAGCGACGCAGAAATTAATAAAGAGCGCTGACACCCCCGCGAAGTAACAATCGATTGATACGCCGCGTTCGACGTCCACTTCTCGCGCTGAGAAGTCGCGGACCTCGCGCTCCCGGCGCCGCAGCCTATTCAGCCTGGCTTCAATGCGCGTCCCCTCTGGCCCGCGTTTTCCTTTACCTTGAAAGCTTCACTTTTCATCGCCGGGCGGACCGCGCTCGCTGAATGGCGCGAGCAAAGAGAGATGCTTCATCCGGAGAGCTCGAAACTGAAGCACGTCCTGTCAAAGGGTTATCCCTTAAAAAATTAACCAACCCCGTGTAGATCGTCGGCCGGTGATAACAGCGCGGACGCAATTTTCCTGATGAAAAATAGGGGTAGACGACGGGAATCGATAGGACGTAACCCCCGCCGGGGGGGTTGTTAATTGCGAAACGCTCGTCAACGCCGGCGAACCAGCGGTAATCACGCGGTGTTTGCCTGCACAGTGTAAACAACGGTCTGGTGTAATTAAATAATGAAACGTCAACGATTGACGATCGCGGGTCCCTGGGGCGAGCGCTTTTCGTTCGGGGATGGATCGTGGGTGTCTCATCTGCCTTTTGCAAATGTCTAATCTGTTTCGTCGTCCTCGGGTTACTCTGCTCTTAGCCTCTTCATCACGAACTTATATTGGGAAACCAAGTGGAGGCGTGGCTTAGATTTCAGCGCTGTGGTGGTGAGTTGGCAAACTATTGCAAGTAGGCTCGGATCCCACCAAACATTCCGAATAAGTATTTATTAATCGAAGAAGTAATAATTTAGTGTTCAAAAAAATTTAAAAACACTCGGTTTTCACAACGTGTCTATATAAACACTGATAGTCGTATGGACTTCGACAGATTTTAGCCCACTCACAGTAGTTTAATTTTCTGTCACTAGTTGGCGTATCGAAATTCTTGGTTTCCCAATAGCGAATGAGAAAGCTGGAGGTTGACGGGGGTTTCTAACAAGGGAACACCGCGAACCCGAACTCACCGATTGGAACGCAACTTTGTGGGTTTTTAGAACGACTCAAAACAAGAACAACGGTGTGTTTCATTTGGGCCCTATCGCCCTCTAAGGGAGTGAAAACTAACCTCAAAGTTTAATTCGCACTTCTTTTTCGCGTATAACTCCCAAAGTACAACAGACGGAAAAAAATGTTTGAAACAAAAGTTTAATGGCGCAATTAGCGCTGCAAACTCGCGTTCACAAAATTTTGAAGGAAGTTTTTTTTCGTTCCGGTATTTTTCTTTTAAACTCTTTTCAAAATTTTGTTAACGCGAGTTTTCAGTGCTCATTGCACCATTAAATTTCTGTTTGAAACATTTTTTTCTGTCTCTCGTACTTTAGTAGTTATACGCGAAAAAGTGGAAGTGCCTATTCGACTTTGAGGTTAATTTTCACCCCCTTAACCCATAACTGGTATACTGTTTTTTTTCAAACGTAACTGGTATTTTGGGGTCGTGGCAGACCCCAAATAAAAAAGGACACAGAAATTTGTAAAGTCGACATTAGATCAACCTCTATGAATATTTTGTTCTTAGCTAATGTATAAAATAATAGAAACGTAGAAAGTTAAACTACTATTACCAAATTAATTAGAAATTCAGTTTACAAACTTAGACGACCAAATATTTTGCAGCGAACCTTGCCTGCATGACTGACCCAAGATACCAGTTAAGGGTTAAAGGGCGATAGCGCCCAAATGAAACACACTGTTCTTTTTGCTTCGAGTCACTCTAAAAACCCACAAAGTTGCGTTCCAATCGATGACTCCGTATTCGCGGTGTTCCCTCGTAAGAATAGTATGTTTGATAGATTCGAAATTTTTGTCGCACATTCGAGGCGAATCGAATCCCGGGGATTTCCGCGGAAAGTTTTCGCGAGTGAGGAACGGGTAGACCCGGGGACAGGGGCAGGATCGCGAAACGACAGCTGTCATTTATATCCTGCCGCTTTGAAAGTTATGGGCCGGCGATGCTTTGGGAATCTCGGGTAGAAATAATAAAGGGATCGACGAGCGGATACGAGCGAATTTTCGAGGCGAATAAATCGCCAGATTAACAGCCTCGGTAATTTCGCGCAAGCGATGATCCATGGAGGAATATTGCGCTTTACTTTTGAAATGTTTGCGCTCGCGATGGTTAACGAGGCACTCGGCTTTTATTCCGTGGATATATCACGTTTGAAACGATTTTTGCCAATGGCCCCGCGATTCTATTTTCCAATAACGTAAAAGTAGCCTCGAAATGGATCGAGGGGGCTCGGGTAACGAAGGCCTCCCTGAATGCCTGATTTACTTTCGATGGAGCCTCGAAGAGAAACGTGGGCGAACCCGGGAGGGAAGGGGAAGAAGATCTCACCCACGTCTAATATCATCCACCGCGACGAGATCAGACGACCCGGCGATAAGAAATCATAACGCGTCTCCTTTTGTCCCGGGCTTTATCGATTCCCCTCGGGTTTATTGCGATCCGAGTGAAGCACAGTTCGCTCGAGGAGGAGGTATAATGCTGGTGTGCGTGTGTAACGTCTATCGATGGGGGCTGTAACATACAGCGGTCAATAAATCCACGCTGGTCGGTACAATAAGCGGGACCTCCTCCCCCTCTCTCTCTCTCTCTTTCCGAGAAACTCGATTAAATATTGCAAAGGAATGGATGAACGAAAGAAATTGCCATCGACTGCGCGGTATCATGGCGGCAGAGTTGCGACAGCGGTTGACGGGTTAAATGCATCGGTCCTCCAAAGCTGAATGCCTGCGAACGATCCTGCGGCATGCTCCCGTGCGGGGCTTACACAAGTTTCTATAAAAAATTACGTGGCTCGACCGCGAGCGGATGAAATTGAATAAATAAAAGAGCGGAGAGCCGGGGGCAATTTGTAACGGACAACTAAAAGGAATATCTGGCGCGGCTCAACTTTCGGTGTAATTAGATACTGGGATTTTCGAGCGCAGTAGGTTGAGAACGAAATGGAATTCGGTTTGCGTGCACCGAAATGGAAGCCAAAACTGGGCTGCCTATAGATGCAACTATTTAATCACTTGATTTCTCCAAATTTTCAACCGCTCTCAATCGATCAAAGTAAAAAAGTACTGGCTGTCTCTCGGGGAAACAATTACCCAAATGCAGGGGTAGTAAACTGCAGGGGCTTACAGTCGCTTTTACGATTCTCCCTTCGATCATTCGGAGAAGAGAGCTGTTTCTTTCGCGCCCCTCGGGAATCGAGGAAACTGCGCGTCGATCGTGTGAAACTTGTCCAGGGATGCAGAGCCGATACGCGTTTTTGCTACGCCGTGCTCGAAGTGGAAGCAACGGGCTAGCTTTAAAATTGAGTGGAGAAGTCGGTAATGTTTACGGTGCAGTCGGAGAGATTCCCTTTGAAGTCGATGGAATGGGAAAGTTTCGCTCGCCGTTGCAGCCCGGCACCGTTTCTTCTTGTAATACACACCCCTGCTTCGGGGAGAATAGCGGAACGAGGGACCGAGAGGCGCGACCATTTAACGACTGGTCCCTTTATTTCGCAAAGAAGTCGAGAGAAAAGCGGGATCCCTGGATTTTTTAAACGGGACCACCGCTATTCAGCGGAAAAAGCCCCATTCACGCGGGGATTTGAGCCGAGTAATTTGTTCGCGAAATTCGTCGCATTCACGCTCAGCTTTGCCGCGGCATAATGCCGCGAGGAAATTAGCGCAACACAATGAGGGAGCTGTACATTCGAGCTGCCCGGCTTTTGTAAAGGGAAAGAAGTAGCGTTGCACGTTATGCATGAACTTTTATGCGACACCAATTCTGGCAGAATTGCTTCACGAGTGACTTTAGCCTTTTACCTCGTTCTTCATATACTTTATCACAATTTATATCGCCCACAAATCGCACCCTCTTCCCGCAGACTTGAATTGCGGTGGAAGCACGCTTCAGTTGGCTCGCCGTTGCAACCCCCGAAACGAAGCCACGACTTCCACTTGCCCGGCCCCGCGAATCAAACCCACGATCCATTAACCCCGATCGAGTAATTCCAGGACGATCTTTGCAATCACGGTGAATTTCTGCTCCATCGCAGGCGACCATCGAGCAGCGGCAACAGCAACGAGGCTAACAGCGGCCACGCTTCCGTTCCCCGTTATTCCCGCGAATTAGCGCGAGGCTGGCGTTAATTAATGCGCGATCCGCCGCGGCGGTAATTAACGCGACCGTAGCTGGAGAGATCGATCGATCAGCGGGCAACAGTTCGTCGTGGATTTCTCGGGAGCTCGCGAGCTACGTCGAGGAGAAGAAGCAGTGGATGCTGCCGCGCACAGTGGCAGCGGAGAGAGTGGCAAGAAAGGTAACGGCAGAAGAAAAGGGGTTGAGGAAAGCCTGAGAAGATCAAAGGTACTGGGGCAAAGTTTGCGGTGTTACCGGAAGTCGACGAAGCGGAGGATGAAACGAGGTAAGATGTAGGAAGTAGGATGGAAGGAGGGGAACAAAGGGGGACGACTGGAAGACAAAGCCTCGGGGCTGTGCGGGAACTTGAAGAATTAGGAGGAAAGCAGGCTTGAGCGAGGGGGGCAGGGACATCAATTAAAGAGCAAAGCAGAGGAACGGAGGGCAAAGTAGACAACTGGTTGTGCTGAGGGGACAAAAGGGAATCGGGAAGGTGACACGGGAGGGTAACGAAGGGAGCCGAAAGAAGGAAACAGCCTTCGGGTAGGCGTCCAATAACAGCGGCTTGCTGGGGAGAGGTAATATGAAGAGAAAGAAAGAAGATTAAGTGGCCTCGAGGACGAAAGAGGGCGAAGGAGGAGGCGACTCGGCGGAGGAAAGGGAAAGCCGATCCACTGAACAACCGAGCCATGACGAGGTGGAAGCATGAGATTTCAGAGTGGCTGTCTTTCCGCGCCTCGGCAATGCTACATCGACCACCGCCTCTCACGTCACGTATCGAGATCCATTGAGGGGCGAAAATGGGTGGCGATCAGTCGACGCGGAGCGCGCCTACCCCCGGTGAAGAGGGTGAGTATCTACACTCTTTCTGCGCTTGCTTTCTGCCAACTGCGAGTAATGTTTCAAGGTGAACGACCGTCGCGTGCCTCTCCTCTCGACCGAGAAAGGGGTTGGTATTAGCAGCTCGCTAGGGGCGAGAAGCCGAGCTCGTTCGGTCTAGAAAAGCGCCGTCCAACTTGGCTCTTGAAAGACAAAACTTGTCCTCCACCACCGTCCGCCGTCACCGTGACGCGAAGTCCCCGCCGAGTCAAAATAACTAATCCGATCGCTTCCCGCGTGAATAGAATTTTTGTGTTTTGTTTTGCGCGTGGCGTCTGAGTTTCCTTGTCGACGGAACTGTCACGCAGTGGCGGATTTAACGGGGCGGCTGATGAGCAGTTGCCGCCTAGGCCCCTGGGCACAAGGCCCCGGTAGGGCCCCATGACCAAACACAGTTATGATTAGGTATGAGAATCCAAACACTACATTTTTTTCGTCCTACTACACTTGACCCGTTTTCATTAAACTACCTCTTCATTTTCCCCGAAAATGGGCCCTGCCCAGAAGGCCCCCAACGGCCCTATCTTCAAAAAAAAAAATTGCGATTTTAACCAAACACTATATTTCTTTTCTGTGCTACTATACTTATCCCGTTTTTAGTAAACTGTCTCTACATTTTTCTCCAAAAATGGGCCCCTCGGAACGTTTGCCACCTGGGCCTTTTTCCTTAAATCCGCCACTACTCTCACGGTCTCCTTTTTAGCGTCGCGAGGTTTCCTTGACAACAAGTCACGCTGCTCAAAAAAAAGGGCCCCTACGCTGGACAGCGCTGGTCTAGAAGAAATGTCAGTGTCGACTCGTTGGCGCCTTCTGCGAATCGCTTCGTGAGAAACAATATCGCCTATATCCACCCTTTCCACCCTGTCAAGTGCAACTTAAGACTTCGCCAACAGCTCTGTATTTGAGTAACTTCGCCTGTGGCCCAAAATTTCACTCCCACAAAATTCCACAGCGAAGAGGTATCAATTCCCCCCCCCCCCCCCCCCCCAAGCCATCACGAGACAACTATTCAATGAGGGCTTCTAGGTCGCGTCAGAGTCCCGGGAACCGTTCGCTTCGTCAGCGGGGTGTTAATTAGATCTGATGCATCGTGTGTCGAGGAGCGAAAGGCGGGAAACTTGGAGCCGCTCCAAATTTCCATCGCTCGAGATCTGGCCGTGGAACGTCGGTTGACGGGGCACGACGAGACGATTTTAGGCAGCGAACATCAACGATGATAAACTTCCAACGGCTCCGTTTAGTTCGCTTCTACCTAGCGAGTTCTAAAGCGTGCGCGGCTAAGTTTCCCGTTAATTGGCCCCTTTGTGAGGGACGCGCCCGGCCGCATCCACCCCCCAAAAACACCTCCATTGTTTCCTCTGGGTTAAGGGGGCAGACCACTGTAACGGTCCGACATGCAAGGGTGTTTTCGGGAATTTATTTCAACCAAACAACGCGAGTAAATCGATTTGTTACTTAGTATAGTTTATAGTGTACATATCGTAGGGTGAGAAAAATTGTTTTTCAATCAAATTCGTAAATCCGTTTCCTGTATACTCTTCGTCGAAATGTGCGCTGCGGCGAAATCATGCTTGTCGCGTCGACAGTGCCCAGGCTATATGGTTAATCCGAATTCAAAGAGACAAAAATATTTAGAAACTAGAAGCCTATCTCTATTACGTGAGATAAAAAAAAATCATAATCGCAAAAAATTACAAAATGGGGGACCACTGAAAAAGAAATCATGTTTTCGGGGTACAAAATTGGGGAAGTCTTGATAAAAAAAAATAGAAGCTGGTTGTTAATTGAAAAAAACTGATCGTCACGGTATAGCGACGGGTTTTCCGTAAAATAAATGCCCTTGCTCGTGTCAATTGGACGTATAGTTTTCTCTGTAGACTGTCAACGCGGTTGAAAAATGTCATTCTGAGGAAAACGCGTTCGGAGTTCCGCTCGGTTCAGTCGCGCGATTGACACCGCTTCACGGAAAACACTATATCTCCGTCAATTTTGCGAATTTCTTCATAAAATTTGGAGAGAGTATTCTTGAAACGTACGTCGTTCAGAAAATGTAAAAAAGAAAGAATCGATTTCTCCGATTTTTTACAGTGGCCTGCCCCCTTAAGGGAAAGCAGGAGTTTCTATGAAACATTTAGCTTTCGGATCGTTTAAAAAATTCGCTCCGCCGCCACCGCCGGCGACCGATCGTCCTATTAAACTCTCCCCTATTGTTTCTCGTTCCAGTGAACTTCGATCACTTTCAAATCCTGCGCGCTATCGGGAAAGGCAGCTTCGGCAAGGTATGCAACCGAACCTTTCAATATTTTTTTACCTTTAATTAAAACCTTTGTTCCCTTTTTCGCGCTGCAAACCGTTGCACCTAGGTGTGTTTCACCATTTTCCCGTTTCCTTCTCATTTCCTTTCTTCGCAATGATATCGGCGAAAGGACGCGCTGGCCATTCAATAAAATCTGCGATTCTAAAATCGTTTCCTTTGGCGATCGAGGCGGATGCCGTTTAATTGGCAGATAATATTCAGAATAATTACAAAATAGCTAAAGTTACCTATAGAGAAAATATTAATTGCAAATACGTTTGCGCTCGGAGACGCGCAGCCGATCGGCGGCGAAAGATTTATTATACGACAGGCATATTGAATCGAACGTTATTACATTTGCGAGCAGCACTCGCGCTCTTGATTAACGAATCAGCGCGTGATTAATCCGGTTTACGGCGCGACTAATCGCGTTCGCAAAATCGAAAATCTCCAGCAGATAATTGCTTTGGTCCGCTGGAAGTATGAATTTCATAGCTAATCTGTTGCTCGTTAATAGCGCGCGCAAGCTGGAAACATCAAACCATTCTTTCGTCTCGAATTCCCTGGTATAATTATGTAACGGGGAGCTTGAGAAATGGCAAAACATCCACGCTGGCTACGATCCGGTCCGTGCTCCACCCTCCGCTCATTAACGACCCAAATTTCCGCCAGAAAATCCTCCATTGTCTCCAACCTGCACCGTACTCCGCATTCCTTCCCCGCGAGCACTCGCCTCCCCCGACCATGCTTTATTACCGAAACAAGGGCTAATTACCCTTCCCCCTCTCCCGCAGCCAGCCGTAATTCATCCGTCGCCCGGTTACGGGCAATTAATTACTTCTTAATAGGTGTGCATAGTGCAGAAGAGGGATCGGTCCGGGAACATGTACGCGATGAAGTACGTCCACAAGGGCGAGTGCGCCGAGAGGGGCGCGCTGAAGAACGTGGCGCGCGAAGTGGAGATCCTCTCGCAGCTCGAGCACCCCTGTTTGGTGAACCTATGGTTTAGCTTCCAAGGTAAGCCGATTGCTTTTCATCCCCGGTGCTCTCGAATTCCATACGGATCAGCCGACATTACCGATCCCCCCGCGGCAGATGTACGCCTGCACGCTCGCGACTCCCGATCGACTCGATAATCCTCCAACCGCCACCCCCGATTTTCTGCTCGTCTCCCTCCCCTCGCACTCTTTATTAACCGCGAAACTTCGTTCCACCGCTTAAAGCCCAGGCTTCCCCTTCCTCCCTCGCTGATAATCCAGGAGAGTTCGTTCGTACCCACGAATTCTTGGCAGCGGATAATCGAGAGCTTGCGGTTCGATTGCGAAAGAGAGGCTCCTTGGGCGGATTTCTTTCGTTGCAGACGAGGAGGATTTATTCATGGTGTCGGACTTGCTGCTGGGCGGCGACCTCAGGTACCACATCCAGCAGGAAGTGGTGTTCACGGAGGAGAGCGTGGTGCTGTTCGTCGCGGAGATCGCGCTGGCTCTTGATTACCTGCAGGCTCACAAAATCGTTCACAGGGACATCAAGCCTGACAACATCCTCCTGGACGAGGAAGGTAAGGGCAAAGGCTGCGCCTCTATTCGATGCTTTAAAAATTCACTTCCTCTTCCCGTCGCTCCTCACGCGTCAGACTCGATCAACCTGCGGAGTACCTTCCGCTCCGTTCTTGCGTTGTTACGTAATTCAAAGCTTGCGAAACCCCTCCGGAAGGAAGCGCTACTTCGTACGAAATCTCCGGCCCGACGTAGGCACGCTAAGAACCTGGCAAATATGAGGTTCTAACCGATTTACCAGCGACGCGAGCGTTATGAGCCTTGAAAGGAAAAGCTTGCGAAGAGAACGTCGTTGCTCTTATTCCCGGTGTAATCGTAAAGCGAGGAGCCTGCGAAATTTCTCCTCGGTTCGGGGACTCGACATCCGTCGCACGGGGAATTGAATCAATCGACACGTTTGCCGATAAAATGTTAATGTACAAATAATTCGTCCACCATCGATTTTCGCAGCAATTCTCAGCCGCGAATATCGCGATATTTCCTCGGTGGATGTGTCGCGGTTGTAATGACGCGCCGTGAATTTCGCATTGTGCTGGACGTGCGGAGGAATTCCAGCGAACGGGACATCCGAAGAAAATTTCGAGGGTGACGGGGAAATGTTATTTCCGGTCACCGGGCTCGACGCGCCTGTGTAATTTCGCCAATTCGCGAAACGTCACCACGGGGCTGGCGAAGGTCCTCGAACCGGAAGATTGCGAATAAATCGCGTTAGACGATTTACTTTTAACCCGCGGAAAGAGCGCGGGACCATAAGGGGACTAAGTAGGCAGTCAAATAACTCGAAAATCAAGTATTCTTTGCGAATTAATTACAAGGAGATGAACGCAAGCACAGACCTTTTGAAACAAAAAAAAAAACAAATATTTTCGCAATCTGTATGCATGTGGCTATTGCCGGTACCAGAAAGTTTAAAAAAAATTGTAAAATAAGAAAAAGGTGGCTCTCCAAACAAAAAGATTCATTTTTCTTGCGTAAAAATTTCTTGTTCTTTAACTCGCAAATTTGCAAATTCGACTATATCAGAAAAATCGTGGTGCTGGCTAGAATGACACCTTTGCTGAACATATCTGCCAAGTTTGAACTAAATCGGTTCACTAGTATTTAATTATTATGGCAGCCAATTAAGAAAAACTAGTTTCGCGAAAAACGCAATGTAATTTGAAATACTACTTCAGAGTACAGAAACAGAAATATTTAATAATTATATAACCATAAAATACAGCTTCCTCTTCATCGAAAAACTGTTGCAAGCCTGCATTTGCATTTCAATTTTTCGTCAAACCAGTCGAGCCCTTTAAGAGGCCATAATTCGCGAATCGAAGATCACGCGATTTTCTGCCGATAAACGAAGAGCCGCAAGAATTCAACGCATTCATTCGCGACCTTAACGAGTCGCGGAACGTGTTTACACTTTTCCAGGACCGCGGAAAGCGAAACACGTATTTCCAGATAATTCGTTGCAAATTGATCGGCCTGTTGCAGGCAAACGACGCGAACGAACGTTGGTGAATCCGCGATCGTTAACAATGCTACAAGGGAGGATTGAATCGAAGCGTCAACCGAGCGTTCGCCAGCGTCGAGTTCCCCCAGCCAATAATCGAGCCGGGTCCCTCGAAAATTCCACGGAATATCCAAACTATCGGAATATCGGCTTCGGTGCGCCCTGTTACCATTAAAACACGGCCACACGAGGGAGCTGAACTAAGGCAGACTCCACCGGATAACGCGAATCCGCGCTGCTTTCGCTCCAGTTTCAGATAATAAATACGTTAGCGCAGCTAGAAATTCCGTCGTTGCATACAGAAACCGCGGAGACCTGTTCCCCGCTGTAATTCTTGGGTTAACGCGCACCATTAACCGCCAAGGAATTACCGTAACGCGCGGAATTTGTTGGCAGAAGAAAAGGAGAATGAAATTTCAAGCGCAGCTTGATTCGCTCCCCTACGATTTACATTCTGCACACATTTCTGTATAATTCTCAAGCCTCAAACCCATCGCATCGATCCTGCGTTTCCTCTACTCGCACGTTCCACCTCGACGACGTCAGTAAAAGAAGACTTCGTACGTTTTCAATTTTCCCATCACACCCGCGGGGCCACTTGCTCTCGATACGAGAGATCGAGGGGGTTGGCCCAGTCGCCGTGGGGTCGCGCCAAGGAATAAAGCCACCCCACAAAGTAAATCATCGTAAATGAATAGCGGAGAATCAAATTAGAAGGTTTCTCTCGCTCGGAAGCGGCACCTCGCTCCTTTAATTAGCGGCCGTTGGATGTGTTCGCCGAGCTCGAATATATTCAACGGCACGCTCCGTGTCGCGCGAACGTCAGCCGTTCGTTCCATGGAACCTGAATCCGAAATTCTGGCAACGGAGTGGCGCGCTCCCCTCGCGGAACCGGCAAACCCTGCTTTCCCTTCGTTTGCATGTCAACCGATCCGTTTACATTCGATTTCGACATAATCGCGGACAAACGTAGCAATCAGGCGGGGAACGTCGTGAAAGCGTACGAATTGGTCGCAGCCGTTCGTTTACGTTCGATGTTGGGGATCCACTTCGCCAAAGGGAACCCTCTTGCAGCTCGGTTTGCGGTAAAAACGGTATTGCTTGTTATTATACGTGGCGTTATTCGACGGTCCGCTTTGAAACGTTCGGTGCCATCGGACTGGAACTCGTGAGTGAGGCAACTCTCGGCCAGTTCGAAGACGTTCTTCGACGTGTGCGGTGTGTTTAATATTAACTCCGACGGTAATTAAAGTGGCCGGCGATGAAGCTTCGCAGGAGATATCGAAGCAGATTCAATATCGACGTGGTTGCCTGCTTGGCAAATACCTGTGCAGCTTCTGGTCTCTGTATCTTCTGAATTATGCGCTACGTGACTTCTTTATGAGAGTCTGACCGCGGAATATTTTATGTCGAATGAAGCGGCTGACTGCCGTTTCTCTGGTTGTTGCATTGTTCAGTGGGATGCTGGGGCTCGCGGGGCTCGGAAATCAATAGTATTTACATGGAATGCTGCACAGCAATATCGGCAATTTGGCTGAGTAGATAATTTATTGCTGGCCGTTCGCGCGCCGCGTTCCCCTCTCTCCCTGATACTCTCCAATTTCCTCTACTCTCGTCCCTGGTGTCCAAAATTCAGCTCCATCGCGAGAACGTTACTTAGCATCAATGGGGAACGCATCAGAGGCGCACGGATCCGCTTGACAACGGTCCCCAAGCGACTCGTCCTCGGAGACACGGTGCAATTATGAAAATGAGAGACCTCTTTCAAGAATCAACAACGTTACCGAAATGGGGACGACTCACCCTTGAACGGAGAGGGGAGAAAAGCTCGAGTTTAATGAGATGAATGAGGCACGAAAATTGAAGGCTGAAAGTTAGTGGTGGAGAACTATCGATGGTACTTACGATAGTTATTTATTTATTTAAATAATTATACGGGAAATACTAGGTACCCATGGTTTACAAGAGACGAAGCAGAGAGATTAACAAAAGAGTCATATCCAAATAAGTAAATAAGCCAAGGATACAAGGCTAACGAAGCAAATAACTGAAGTAAAAGATAAACACGAGCTTAGAACCAAAGCTTAAAAACTAAATACACCTACGCAAGTCAGTTACAGTCCTATAAAGCATCGTCCTTACCGAAGTCAAGGAGCATTGGAAGGGGTCTATGCCATTGAAATTCTGATTTGCAATAATCATCGCAATAATTATCGATCGTTCTCACTAGCGAAAACTATAAGGTAAATGTCCTCATTAGTGCGACTGGTTCGAAATAGTAATTTTTTACTAATATAGGACAATGTTTGAGTAAAGTATGGATCATTGTATTTTTTGAAATCTCTAGTTTCTTAATGAAATTAGTTTTAGAGTGATATTTGACTATTTATACAAAAATTATGGTGAAAATTATATTGGACCTGATGTCCCCTTTATTGACCAACTTACAATTTATCGATTCTCTCCTACAATAATGAAAGGAAATGAATATTTTCTGTTTATTTTATCATTCTGTATCTATTTCTAGTTAATTTGAGTAAGTTACTGCATGGGTCCATGTATTTTTATTGTAAAATTTGCGAGTTTAATAATATCTGTAGTATAACCTCACATTGAAATTTACATGTGAATTTACTTATAAAGATGAATGTACGGCTACTTAAATAACGTATGCAACTATAAATGAAATACCTCTAATTATAATTTCTGAACTTTCTGGTTGATATTTTGCTTTCTGTGTTGCAATAAACAATATAAATGAATAATTGGTCACTAATGGGGACATTTACCTTAGATGGCTTATTTTCACTATCGATAATTATCGGTATTGAAAATCGTAGGTTAGTGAATTAAAAAACAATAACAGCTGGAATTCAGAATCCCAAGTTTAATTTGTAATATTATTACAAATTTCGATAGTGAGAACCATCGATAACTATCGTAAGTACCATCGATAGTTCTCCACTACAGTGAAAGTAGCTCGAGGAACGGAGACAGTAAAAAGCCACGCAAGCTTTTGCGTGCGCAGGTGTTCAGAAGTGAAACAGAGATTTGCTGGAGCTGCTAATTTCGTTCGAGTCACGGTCATGATCGAGTACCCTCCCCTTTTTCGTCAAATTCCCGATACATTTGGAAGCAATGGGATTGGCTGGCCGGTTTGGAAAAACGTTCAATTTCCTCTCTGTCAACGGTGCGAGTTCTCCTTCGCGGCTGGCTGTCCCAGTTGCAGATCTATCAGCATTGTTCCCCAACAAGTTGCATGATTAAGCGACATACTCGTCAAACTCGTCGCGAACGTTAGTTAGCCGTCGTCGAAGACTGCGCGCACACGATCGCGTCCAACCCTTCGGGAAGAATGGAGAACCACTTTCGAAAGTTCACGAAAGGTCAAAGAACGGGCATAATGGATCACAGCATTATATTCCGGTGACGTAGCTGGCCGCAGATCCGGTCGATTTTCCTCTCTCTTTCCTCGCGGGACGACCGGCAGAGGCTGACTCAGCCTATAAATAATTTCACGCTTTCCATTCGACCCTGAAGCTACCAAAGACCCCGAAATCCTCTATTTTCGACCTTCCGCGCCATCCTCGTAGCCATCGCCCTCGACGCTCGTTTTAATCCATGGTCAGGGATCAAAGGGGGTTGAGAAATAATGAAATATGAAGTCCAACATTCAAGGGGATATCGATGGATCGAATTTTATCACAAGAGATTTCAATGGTCATTCTGGAAATTTCATTCCTCACGGTCCTCTTAGTTAGATTGCTTTAAAAATTAATTCCTCTGGGAAATTCGAGTGGTCGAAAGCGAATCGGGCTACCTCCAAGTGCCTTTCAAGTTCGGAAATTACTTTTGATTGTTAGGAATCAACAGACTTGCATTCGACGGAGGAATCTACTGTAGGCAGATTCGATATTAATAAATTATTTGAAATAAATATTTGTGTACGAAATTTTTATTTCAAATCATTTTTTGTCCATCTCTGACTGAAGGGATATTTATATGAAGGGTAGGGGGGAAAACAATTATCGAGATAATTAAGTTTTAATACTTTTGTCCACCAGTAAAGAAACAGGGTTCAACGAATTTATCTGTATATCACGAAACTTATAGCAGGCATCAGAAAAAATCAGCAATAAAATAATCATTGTGGTACATTATTTTAATATTTTTTTTAAGTTTAACCAGGGCAATATACTGAAACAAAATAAGAAAGCTCCACTTCTATAATTATCAAAACGAGGAAAGTCAATCCATTTTATAATTTGTCAGATATTTTACTTTTCATTTACTTATTGTGCACGAGACAGTGTCTTATAAAATAGCTGAGCCTTAGGATCGCAATTTTTTTTAAGCACTGAAAAGTAAAAAAAATTGTTTCCATTATTTAACTCACAACTCTCCATTTTTCAAGCCGGCGCCAGATTAACACAGTGAAAATGTTGAAGCACTGACATAAAAAATTGAGAGTCAGAAATTATTTTTCACTCTTTAGTGCATTTTTATTTTTTGGAAGTCGGTTTAAATTTTTTTTATTCCCCTTACCCTTCATGTAACATTCCAAAGTTCTCGACAGAATTTTCGAACAAAAGCTTTCACGTAGATTCCACACATTTTTGAAAATTTTTTCGGGCGGAGCTGATGACAGAGGCAAACATGTCAACGATTGTTCTTTTCGACAATGTGCGCGGCACGCACAATTCGCGATGTCAGAATCACTTAGCATCGGCGGGGCGAAGCCCGCCAATTCTGACTGATTAAAATCGGAATCCAGCCGAGCAACGGGAGGGTCCCAGCAATTTCGTCAGTGAATTGAAATGATACCGCCTGCATAGCGAGTGCATAGTTCCCGAGGGCCGAAATTAATCTCGCTCGGGGATGAAAAACATCCTTCCTCCGGTTCATTTTACAAATTACTGGCTGACACAGCGTCATTTCGCGAAACCAATTGGTGCTCGTACACTCGAAACCGTGTATCGCCGCGTCTCCACCGTCGCCGAGTGAAATTAGAAAGTGTGCTTCCGGCGTGACGCAATTTCGCGAATCTTATCACGTGCCTGACGGACCCTCGGGCGGCGCTGTGAAAATTTAGCTACGAGAAAGGAAAATTATTAAGAAGAAGCTGAAAAGAGGATTGTAAACTCTCGAAGCTTGCTTGAAGCGAAGGGAGCTGCTTGTTAAGCTTTCGCGAAATTGAGAAACGGTGAACGTGAAATCGCGGTGGCAGTAATTTAAAATTGAAATCAAACGGGGGAAAGAGGTGGAGGAGAGTGTTGCGCCAAAAATGGATGTCCAAGGGCACGGTAACCCTAATTTCCTGCCGCGCCTAGCCGACAGCTGCTTGAACCCTGGAATTGCTTCTGCATCATTTATAAAATTACGAGCCGGCCTGTCCGCTCTGGCTGGAAGGCCTCGAGTCTCTTCTAGCCTGGAACGCTCCATTGTCCGTAAAAAAAACGTCCTACCGCGCACAAAGCGCCTGCTTTTTAACCCTTTCACGGTGAACGGCTGTTAGACGGGGTAGCCGTGCGATCCAGGCTTTTAAAAATTCCCTTGGAAATTACTGGGCGCGCTGGGCCCGCGTTAATTTCATCGAGAAACTTTCTATTTGCCCTAACGCTTAATCCCTTGAAACGCTCGACGGATTTCAAGCATCCCTGGCCTTCTTTCCAGCACTCGCGTTCAATTTGCAGAGCCTCGCCGTGTCGCCGGCTTGATTGCCGGGGGTACAAAAGACAGAAATGGTGTTGCCCGGTGGAAATTGAATTTTCAACCGGCAAAGGTACTAATTGCACGGAAGTTAGGACGAGGTAGCTATTAAACGCGGTGGAAGTTGACGGATAACTGATCCCGGTACGCAGTTACAGCAGCTTCCGCGGACTTGGCCGAAACAGAAATCAGATATTCATGAGCTACCAGGTAGCGGGGATGGTCGATACAACTCTCACTTGCAGAGCAACCGAAATAGCTGCTTGTTGTAAGGATCAGATAGTTGTCCTGTACAGCAACCCACGGACGAGATAGCAACGTCAGGCAAATGAGGGCACATTGATATTTAAGTATGTGTCGGACGTACAATATCAGACAAAAGTATACGAAATTTGAAATACTTGAATATCCACGCATAGTAAATTTAGATGTAAGGAATTCGAACGACAGTTGGAGTCTTATTTTCACTCCTGGAAAGGTATTTTTCACTTTGCAGATGCTTTCTGAAGCATTATTTGCTAAAATTTCGACAGCGAAAATGTCATGAATTCACAATTTTCTCAAGTTATAATTTATTTCTTTAAAACGGTGTAGTGAAAACAATTGAAACTCCGCAGATATTTTCATCTACCTGTATACTACATGTAAAAAAAAATTGATAACGTTGGTACCATTCCTTAAATATTTTTTCATCTGTTTTATCTATCAAGATCGTCTCTTCCCATAAGAGTACATGTAAAATCAGTGAAAATTTAAATCGTTATAATTCAGCAACCGTTTAGTGAATTCGTTTAAAATTTTTGGAGCACATCAAGTATATTAGAAAGAATAATCTTGCAAATTTTCATTAACTTGGTACCATTTTGAAAGTCCAATACATCCTTAATAAGACAATCGCTGTGAATCCTCCGTTTCTACTGATCGTGTCAAAAGGAGCGTAGAAATACGAGTGACCCGAAATTCCTATAAACCGAGCCCTTCTACTCGCTTTCCCTGGGAACTTTATACATTTCCATGACAAAGAGTGGAGCACCTGACTGGCGTTGAAATTCCCTCCGAGGGCCCTGTCTCGTAGGGACAGCGGGACACTCGATCCTGTAGGTTGATCGAAGCTACGCAGATGACACCTAAAGCTGACAGCTGCAGCCGATCGGTCGCCAGCTGACGATTAATCGATTTCGCGAGGTTACACAACGGGTGAAAAGCAATGGGACTCGTTCGGTGACGAGTGCGCCCGGCGAGCCGCGCTTTCGCGAGAGGGGTAATGTCCCCGATGAATTCGCACGGCTTGTGTAACAACGATTACGCTCTTCTGCCCAGGACACGCGCACGTGACGGACTTCAACATCGCGACGGTGCTGGAGGACGGGGAGCTGGCCACGTCCATGTCGGGGACGAAACCGTACATAGGTACGAGTGAATCGGGAGGATTTTTTATCGGGAGTAAAATTCCGGGATAGTACGCTTTTAATCTAGTGGTGGGGAAATTTGACGATATGGTTATCCAACGATTAATATTTTCGCGAGAAGCTTGAGTAATTAACAACGTAACATTGGGGTGACATTGGCATGTTTTTGGAACATTTTGTTATATAATATAAAAATTGAAACTCTTACATTTGCTTTAAGGGGCCTTCCTACCTTCATTGACGACAAACGTTGCGAACTTTGGGATTTTTTTAAAACAAAACTATTAAACATATTTACTTTCAGCTTTGTGGCTTTATTTGTCAATCTTTAGGAGTTGAAGAAAAAAAATTGGGATGCAAAAATAATGGTTACATCCGGAGGTATAGTGTTTTAAATATATAGGGCGTCTTACGAAAATCATACGCGCATGGTTAGCATAAAATCAGTCGTTGCAGTTGTCTGAAATAGAAAATTTAAAAATTTGTGTAATCTGTATGAGCGTGGCTATCATCTGAACTGGATGAAATGAGAAATACTGAAAAGTAAAAAAAAATATGGCAGCGTCTAAAACAGACATCGATTTCTTCAACAAATTCGCTGGTTTTTTAAATCGCAAAAGTCGAATATTGCAAAAACAGACTTGCTTTTAGTATCAACGAGAATGGGACATCTACTGAAAATATATACTAAGTTTGAAGTAAATCGGGTGACTGGTTTTTGAGATATCATGCTAACCAATTCGAAAAACATCGTTTTGAGACAATCGCGTTAAAATTTTAGGTACCGTTTGTTTTTTAATTAAATTTTTTTAAAATGTTGCCTAAATATCTACAAATATAGACACAAAGTTTCCAATTAATATAATCCAAGAGTTTCTCTTAAAAAAAAATCCCAAATATCGCGCTCCTTTTCAGGCCGTAAAAGTAGAGAGTCCTATTATAAAATTGCATCTTTTGTGATTGTACTACAAATGCATAAAATTTGTATCCTTTTGCTTCTTTAATACATGGTAAGTAGGTACGTAACTGCCAGTGTTACTCTGTACTGCCACTGTTCCCCCAGTTTACGGTACTCTGGCGAGTAGCGTGGTGGCTTCTAAGGCGTTTGTTAGTTTTAACGATGCATCTACACAGCTCCAGAGATCTACATGTGCTCCTGCGAGGAATACGGAGTCCTTGGCTACGGTTTCTCGGTGGACTGGTGGAGCCTGGGGATCCTTGCTTGGGAGAGCCTCGCCGGGGAACGCCCTTATGCCCTCCACTCCACCACCTCGCACAGAGAAGCTTTACGGATCCTACAGGTGAAACTGTCGATAAAATCCTTTTATACCTTCCATCACCGAGACCTCTATGTCCGCGGCGTTATATTTTCCCTTCGGATCGCTTCTCGCTGCCCCAAGATATCCTTTTACACCCGCAAGAATCTTCCTTATCCCGTTAATGATAACGTCACCGCCTTTTACGAGCACTTCTGACTGTGTTTCTGTTTCCATCGGCCTCGCTCGAGGTTCCTCGCTGCAAGCTGTATCCTTTCGAAAAGGACTTTGTCAGGATTAAAGACAGCTGTCACGAGGCGTTCCGAGGTGTAACGTTGGCGAGATATCGGCTATCTTTCGCGAAACGATATTAGCTTTCGCCGGGAACCTTCGAGGAGTATCGACTTTCAGGTGAAATCGCGAATGTCTCCTCGAGCTTCCTAACAAAAGAAACGCCCTTCAGGAGGAATGTCCGACACCCTCTGGATGGAGCTCCTCGATACGCGAGCTCCTAGACAGACTGCTAACCGTGGCGCCAGGGGCACGTGTGTCCACCTTGAAGGAACTGAAGCAAGTGGGGATAATGAGGGAACTGGACTTCGATAAAGTATTGAACAAACAGATCAAGCCCCTCTTCATACCGCCGAAGGATCACCTCAACTGCGACCCAACGTTCGAGCTCGAGGAAATGATCATCGAGACGAAGCCACTGCACAAGAAGAAGAAGCGCCTTGCGAAGCAGAGGTGAGGGGATGAGCAAGTTCCTCTGGGAACGTAGCTTACACGGGAAGATCCAGAATTAAAAAAGTTACGAAATTTTGGGGATATATATTTTTTTTACTGCCAAAATTCACTCTAAGAGGGTGAAATTGACCCCTGGAAATCCGGATATTCTCCGATTTTGTGTCATAACTCGCGAACTGTGAGAACTGTAATTAAAAGAAGCGGGTTTTGTCTGAAAACTTTTTTCTATCCATTCCGGAGAATAGCCGGATTTTCGGGGGTCAATTTCACCCCCTTGGATTGAATATTGACCAGAGTCGGATTTACCTTTTCAGGGGCCCTAGGCTGAATATTCGGGGGGCCCTCGGTTAAATATAAAAAATAATATAACGCTGATTTGATTTTTTTTATCATAATACTCGTATAAATAAGAATTTAATTTCAAAATTAACATTGAATATCAAAGTTAAATATAACATTAACCCTCGGCGAGATTTTTTGATAAATTTCTCGAAGGAAAAATTTAGAATGAGGGGTCCCCTGCAGCTAAACGGGGCCCTAGGCTTCAGCCTTGTTAGTCTAACGGGTAAATCCAGGACTGATATTGGCAGCAAAAAAGATGCTTAATACATTCCTATCTGAAGCCTAAGAGGGAAGACAAGGAATGTCTATTTTTTCTATTTTGTGACATTCCCTGTTTTTCCCTTACTCCGCATATCCTCGAAGTTTCGTAATTTTCTGAATTTCCGGGTTGGGAATCCTCCCTTGTTACCCTCGAGTGGATGCAAATAGTTGTCCGAGATCCATCGAGCCCTGAACAATCTTTGGGGTTCGACCGGGGTTGAAAGCGATCTGAAACATCTCGAAAGCCCGTGAGCAGACACGGATCTCGAGTTGTCCGTGCGCGCACCGGAATTTTCCACTCGAAGCAGGGAACGGGGCTTCCTCAAGCACTCGATTTCTCCCATTATCCATGCAGATCCCTGAAGGTCGAGCAAACTCCAGAGGATGCACTCGGGCTCGCGGATGCCGCGGGACCGAGCGGGGATCTCCGGAGATTAGCATTCATCCCGGAATACCGTGTATACAACCGGGAGCGCGAGATGGAGAGGCGGGAGAGAGAGAGGAGGGAGAAACAGTGGGAAGAGGAACTGAACACTGCCATGATGGGTGCCGAGGAGAGGCTCAAGTGAGTTACAATTGCAATCATACTCGCCCTCCTTGCGTAAACTCCGTTTAACAAAAGTTTCCCCCCACGACGAAATTTAAAGGGATCGTTAGAAGGTTTAGCGAGGCAGAGAATCCTATGATATACGCTCCTTTCCTTCGCCGTTAATTGGCAATTACTTTGAAACACCGATCAGAATACGATTCCAAAGAGCCCCGACGAATTCCGCGCCCTCGACTTTCACCCCACCCAGAAGATTAACGTGTTCCAACCCAGCGGAAGTCGTGAAACTTACATCAGCCCTCGTTGGATCCCCGCGGGGAGCTACCCCCCGCGAATAATCGATGATTACGAAGAATCCTCGAGCTCCCACCGGAGATAAAACAAAGCTAGTGATAGGGAGCAACGTTTAACCTCCCACAAATTCTGCCTCGGGGAAAAGTTACGATGGTTCTTTGCAAGTTTCGATCTCGCTCACCGCGATGCTTCTGGCCTGCAGCCAACTGCAGCAACAGCGAAACCGTGCCCCGACCGGGTTATTTAGTCTCCCACACGCGGGGAATACCCAGTGGCGGATTTAACGGGGTGGCTGATGAGCAGTTGCCGCCTAGGCCCCTGCGCACAAGGCCCCGATAGGGCCCCATAACCAAATACAGTTATGATTAGGTTTAGGAGTCCAAACACTACATTTTTTCGTACTACTACACTTGAGCCGTTTTCATTAAACTACCTCTTCATTTTCCCGAAAAATGGGCCCCTGCCTAGAAGGCCCGCAACGACCCCAACATAAAAAAATTGCGATTTTAACCAAACACTATATTTCTTTTCTGTGCTACTATACTTATCCCGTTTTTAGTAAATTGTCTCTTCATTTTTCTCCAAAAATGGGCCCCTCGGAACGTTTGCCACCTGGGCCTTTTTCCTTAAATCCGCCACTGCGAATACCCCTGCCATAGGCTCGGAGATCCGCGCCCCACATATTTCTCGAGTGCAGAGCAAACCGCGAATCGTCGAAATGGAAGTTCACTGAATTTTTTTTTACGAATCCAGAGGTTCGCCTTGTCCAAATTCCACGTGTCCCGTGGTTTCCATTCCCTCAGACGGTGGTCTGTGATTGCAGAACGAAGCGGCAGCCAGCGCAGCGAGCCGGCAACCGGCTGAGCGTCTCGACGACGAGCGTCAAGACGCGCATCAGCGCATCCCCGCGGCAGGGCAGACGCGGCAGCACCGCGACGTCCTCCGACATCGACTACATCGACGCCAGCCCCGAGCCCTCCACCTCGTAAATCCCTCGGCAACGGTGGTTCCCGAGCCGGAAAGCGGACGTCGGGGAACACATTTCCATGGGGGGTGTTTCTCGAGCGTCGCGGAACACCGCTGTCCGAATTTACCCTCGACCCTTGTTTCCCTCAATCTCGCGACAAAGAAACACCCGGAGGGAGAAGAATTCGATCTCAATTCGGTCGTTCCATTCTTTCATTTCATTCCAAGAACGTTCTTCGGCTCCCCCGCGGGCCAATGTGATACTTGTGCTTTCACCTTTCAGTAAAAGTAGAGTAGACGTAGAAGAAGGAAGTATTTTCTTCCTGCGTTCAATTTTTCAGCGGTGAATTGCAAAGTTCCAGAATATTCCTGCTTTTCCAGCGAGGGCGTTCGGAAAGGGGGAAAAACGAATTTTTGCGTGGCTGTCGAGAAGAATTTCGTTTATTTTCAAAAACTTATCTTTATTTAGTTTCTACTAAAATCGTGAATATTTTTAAAATTCGATTTTAAATGTTTAATTAATTATATTGATTGTTCTCACTATCGAAAACTATAGATGGCTTATTTTCACTATCGATAATTATCGGTATTGAAAATCGTAGGTTAGTGAATTAAAAAATAAGAACAGCTGAAATTCAAAATCCCAAATTTAATTTGTAATATTATTACAAATTTCGATAGTGAGAACCATCGATAACTATCGTAAGTACCATCGATAATTCTCCACCACTAATCGCCAGGGTTGTTTTTTCTTTACTACTTAGATATATTTCTCTTTACCGCCACCCCAAACTTGCCCCCTCCGGAAAAAGATCTACGAACGTCCTTGTTTTAGAGTTTCTTTTACAAAACTTTCTACGAAGTTCAACCCCCACCCTCCCTCTACCAATTGAACTATTTATGCGCCCCGTGCATCCCCCTTTCTCAAACACCAATGTACCTACCGTTTATTTTCGTAAGAGGTGGAAACTTGACCAAGCGGAACACACTGTTAGAGGGAAACCGACGAGAGAAGCCGAGGGAAGGAACGGAAGTGCCGTTTCCCACGAAAAAGTCCGCGTAAAGTGGTCGACGAGGGAGATCGAACTCTCGTGCAGCTTGTCGGTGAACAGAGCTCGTACGTGGTACTTTAACTTTCCTTGCAGAGAAGCTACCCCAGCACCGAGGCAAAGACAATTTTGTAAGTAAGCCGGGAGAGAAGAAAGAAAAGGGCACGATTCCTTCGAACCTTGTAACAACGTAGATAGATAAGAATCTCACGTTTTAATCTTAGACTATTACGATTCGTATCGCGTCGTTATTCCCGACGAATGATATTATTCGATCGCGTCAACGCGTTATTCCAATGGTGCAGGATCCACTCGACGGCTGCGTCGTGGATCATCGACGATGTAATTTTGTAAACCGAACGTGAAAAGTATATAAGAATATTATAACACGTGACACAGGGGTTGGAGTGTTCGATGACTCGGCGCACCTGCTCCCATTTTTCCGTCGCAATAATTTCCTTCGTAGGTTTAAACAAGGAAATTAAACGATTTCTACTGGATCGGCAGATCGGAGGAGATCCATCCTCCAACGGGGGTGGATGATGCGCTGGGAAACTTGGCGTTGCCACGGAGTTCTCCCGATTCATGACGATTGGCGTTCAGGAGGGAGAACTACAAATGGAAATTTGGCATAAACGAGCGCGTGGCTCACGAAACAGCGCTGAATAATCGATAGCGCGGGCGCCGTTTCGCGGAAAAGGAGCCGAGGGTGAACCGAGGGGGTGAACTCGTCAATTTCTCCTACCCCAAGCTCCGCCTTCGAAACCCCTTGACAAGCAAAATAATTACCGCGCCTTCTGGAATTCTACTTCGATCGCGAAAATGATAAATCGACCCGCGACACCGTTCTCTCCGAATTCTTTGAAAAGTGCCGGCAATAACGCGATTACCGGGACGACAGCTTCGCCTCTAATCGAAGACGATAGATTTACAGGGCGGAGAGTCGACGGAACGGACATTCGATTATTGTCTTCGTGGGTTTCTAATTCTTCTTCAAGTCCGGAGACTTCGAAGCGCTCGGTTACGGAGTTAAAAAACGGCCCGGTTTTATGCACCCCAGTGCTGCATTATCAGCGGAAAAGTTATCGCATAAATCAGCAATGAATTTCGCCGAGGAACGTTGCATCGCGAACACCGCGCAACGCCGGCAGGCGGGAAGCATTGATAAGAAGACGCGGGGCGCGATAAGCACGAAAAACGGCTGGTTGGTGTAAGGCACGAAAGGAAACGTGGATCGAATCGATACGGTATTACGGAAGGCACGCAACGGTAGAAAATAGAAAAATACGCAAGCGTTATCGGAGCGAGATTGAAAGAAAATTGCGGCGCAAATATTACCCCGAGGTAAATTCAATTTTCGAGAGGAAGTGTCTCTCTTTTTTTTCTCTCTCCATTTCACAAATTGGCCGCGAGGCCAATTGGCTTGAAATACGCTAACTGCGTTTTATTAAATGTACAGTACAAGGTATTCTGAGAGAGTGGCTCTAACGATGATGAACGAGCTAATTATGTTTATCGAACCGCGCCCATTAATTTAATTTAACACCGTGAAACATGCTTCTACCCACGGCCGCTAACGATTCCCGAGACTTTATGAATTTTCTTCCCTTTTCCCTCTGAGAAAAGCTCGCTGAAGGCGCGTCTTTGAAATTCAATCAAGATTAATGCAATTTTCCGCTCCAAGGCGACGCGAATCGACCATTATAGTCCTTCCAGTCTCGTAAAATACTCGTTAACGCAGTGGACGGCGAAGTTGCACGAAATTTACATAAATGTAGGTACTCGGCGCGGGTGTCCAGCTTTTCTTTCCCTTTAATGAAAATGAAGCGTGATAGTAGACGGGGGAAGAGGCGTCGAAACGAGCCCCGCGATAACAGCTTCTTCGATGATTATATCGAAGGATTCGATCCAAGTTGTGTTAATTTCGTTATCGGTCGAGGTACGAAAGCAGAAGCTTTCCGCGAGGGCCTCTCGGAGTTTCCTTGGGAAATCGAGGGAGAGAACGACGACGGATCCGTCGAGGTGAGTAATTACTTTCTTTCCATCGTTAATCGCGGATCGTCGGCGCTCGATTCGCGGAAACTGAACGGGACAGAGGAGAACGAGGAGAATAGTTTCGACGTTCAATCACCATGGAGCTTTATTTCTCGACCAAGCATCGACGCTATAAGCAATATATACTTCCTTCCTTTTGTAGAAAATATATTAAACTATCTGCTATCTTAGTATTAAAAATGGTTAATTTATTTGTCTCTCGGGAGCGATTGCACAAAAGATGAACCTGTATTAAAGCCTCGACTCAGCGGATCCTGAAAATCGTACGTGTTACAAGATGCCTCGTAGCCAGCGGCGATAACAAAACCAACAACGATGGTAATATAACTAATAACTACTTTATCTTTGTATTCTAACAGCTACGAATTGCGTTTGTTAATATCACAAAAGTATTGCCATTTCGCGGCCACCACTCTGACTCGTTCCTCGGCCGGCGACAAGCTCCGAAGAACGACACCGTGAAAATAGAAAGAATATCCCCCCTTTAATCCCTATCTACCATCTCTGAAAATATTCTTCCAGAAAAATAGTGTATCATTCGGAATTAAAGAAACATTGATTTATTTTTCGTTATGCCCTGGATATTATTTAAATATTTACTAAGCTATTATTATCAGTCTGTAACGTCGGATAAGCGTTTTATCGAATGCCAGATATGCATCTTACTTGGCCATTTGATCTTTATGTAACAGGCCTAGCAAGACCGTCAACTATTCTTTACGTAATCACAGCAGATATTATTCAGAGTCACGAAGAAATGTAATATTGTCGTGAGCCCGTCGATCGGCCACCAATAATAAAAATAAATCTAATTCGTAATTTAAGCTCCGTATCAACATAAATCAAGAGTCTCCTTTTTAAACTAATCTCCTGGTATAGACTATCAAAAATATGCTGTTATAAATTAAATGCCTTAACGACTGATAATTGTACATGTTATATACAACGTTGGTGTCTAATACACGTCTACTTGTAAAGCTTCGCGTACCTTAGAAAAAGTTACAAACGACCGTGGATTCACGGAAGTAAGCAGTCTCGATCCGAACAAACTTGTCTATAAAAAATATCTCCCAAATAGTGGCACAAGCTGTGCAATTATTTAAGCGACGAGCGTCGCTTTAAATAGTCGTACATCTACTGAAATGTCCTTTTAAACGGAAGTCACGTCGGTCACTTCGATTCTGGATATCGGTTTGGCCGGCTCTACGATTATGAAATCATCATCTTTACCAGTAGACTCGCCGATACGAAGTTCCCGCAAATTTGCCATTATCGAATCGACCTGTATCGGTTGCTCCGGCGTCGTACTGTTCTGTTTAAGCTTATTGAAATGAAGGTAACAAATACCGCGATATCTTTGCCACGTTATCTCGTTCGCCTTAACCCCGCGCTCCGATAGGGCAGTTTTCAAATCGCGTACTCTCGCGCCTGACGAAATGTTCGATAATTTCAAAGAGAATTCAATTTGCGACTTGGCCTTCTGTCTGAGATTCCTGCGACGTTGTTGCCCGCTTTTATCGCTGCTCTCCAATTTCTCCTGTAACGATGTAAAGTCAGGCATAAAGGACACGCGTAAATCAATTGCGATACTTCTGAATCATATATCTACCTCTCCTTCCTTGGAAGGTGATTTATTATCGCCCTCGCGTTTCACTTTATTATGCGCACGTCTCCTTGGGAAACGTGCTTTCACCGCTGTCTCTCCTTCTCTGTTCTCTCCCTCTCCACAGGCATCATTAACGTCAACACCATCTTTCCTTATCCTGGAGGATTTGTTCCTCGAGTAGTTAGAACGACTTCTGTAAGGCTTCGGCGCTTCGACATCCGAATCTTCCTCCTTCAAAGTTATTACCTTGCCGTCCCTAAACAGAGAATAACAGTTCGATACATTTATAACGTGCCCAGCCACCGTATAAGTTGTAAATTACATATATCGTACTTCTCATCCATCTCTTTAAGCTGCTGTAATACTGGCATAGTTTTAAGTCTCCTCTCGCTGAGCATATGCCACAGGATGCCGGTGGGTTTCTTCAGCCGTGGATTCACCATTATCGTTTGCGTGGGTGTAACAATTATATCTACGGGCACGTCGTACTCTTTGAATAATTCAGGCGGCAGGCTATCGAGTAATTGACAGTCGTGCACAGTCGTGATAACAACGGTGTCTTGAGTCACAGCGCCCATTCTCATCATCATGGCGAACTCCAAGTCCGCGAATCCTTTACCCTTACCGAGTCTGTATCCGTCGCGGCTGACGCACACGGATCCCATCACCACCAGATCTATCTGAGAGACAATGGGAATGCGAAATGATAGAAATAAACGTGCCTAGCGACGAAGCGTTGTTAAAGCGTATACCTTTATGTTTGAGTCTACGCCAAGCGGCTTCCCGACTTCCATCAAGCCGTGAATCTTTGACAGAGTTCTCAATTCATTTTTGGTAGCACCGGCGACTGGTGTCACGTGGAGAAACAAGCCGGACTTTAATCTCGGAATTGGGACCAATATCTCTTTGTTAGCCTCCAATGCTAAGAATCTGACTGGCTCCTGAGGCTTGTCCGGGTTTATCTTCACCGTCTTTGCCTTTTTGAACTCTTCCAGCTCCGCCAGACACAGGGCTGCTTCAGCGGCACCCTTGAAATTCGGTATTCGGTCGTACACAGGCATAGGAAAATTTACCAGCTCGTTTTTCATCAGGTAGTCCCATACTTTCTGACGGAAACTGTGTTTGGTAACTTCCTGCGCTGAGAGACGTAAACGAAATTGCTGTGTTATTAATTGATAATTCATCGTTCCCCGTGACTCATCGCTATGCCGTCTTTTGCGATACAATTCCAAAAGCGCTTAATTCTATTCACGATAACGCGGCGACAAGTAAAACGTCATACATCGCGGAGAAGTTTAATGAGAATTAAAGGAAGATATCGAAACTGCATTTACGATCAAACTTTTCCTCGCGAATACTCTCGGCTTGAAAATGCACGTGCAACGAATGCGTGTTTATAGCACGTCAAAGTTTTACTCACGTAATTGTTCCTCGGTCATCTTTTGACTGTATTGCTATTCGAAGCGACTCCAATCGAGATACACCGATTTACACGTGGAGATAAATAGAAAGAGGGCCGTTTATGAAGTTTCTATTTTACAAAAATAGATTATATCATTTATCCGCGATCCCTTTTACGATTGTTTCTATTTCTATGCAGTACCAGGTCAGTAAACTTGCCATGACAAAATACACTAGAGCTTTTGTAAGACCGCGAGTTCTTAGAACAAACTTAATAGGCAATTCCTCCAATCCCCGGGAGTGTGCTTCGATCCCCGCGTATGCTGTACACACTTCTGGAGCGATTGAAGCGGTGCAACCGCGTTTGACAGCTTTCGATCAGCCTGCAGGAGATACAGACACAGCTGGCGTATCTGTGCGGACGCAGAGGCGCCAAGCGCTGGTGCGACTTTCAAATGCGTGCCCTTGCGTGACCTCTACGACTGCGTCCGTCAATGGTTCGATCGGTGTAAAAGTCTAAACAGACTTTAAACTATAGTATTCCGCAGTAGAGGAAACGCGTAAATGAGCATAGAGGAATTGTTTAAAATCGGTGGTAACATTGTTCGTTACGTTTTCGAATGACGATACGTCACCGCGCATATGTTGAACGATGCGTACCGGAAACGCACGAGGCGAAACGATCGACAATGGCAGGGCCGTACGCGCTTACATTCGCAGTACCCGGAGCTATTTGCGAATCAATCGGAGTCATATAGCTCGTCGAGATTGAATATCGTCTATAAACTCGGATAATTATTTTCGTGTTTCTTACAATGTAAAAGCGGATTGAATCGAAAAGTGTTCGCACGAGTGTCCCGATTGTTTCCAAATTTGATACGCTACTGGCGGGCAAGAGCGAGAGTGGGAGAGACACTAAGGTCCATCGTGGAAAAATGGCCTTACTCGCGAGAAACATCTGCAAGGTATTTTCGCAGGTAATGCATATTCGATTCGAATAACGAATCACTATTCCTTGCATGATTCTTAGAACCTTCTGTATTCTTCTAAACTAAAATATCATTAGTTCTACCAAATCCATTTTATTGCACGGTATACGCTAATACGAACGAAGACAGTGCCCAATGATTATCACAAGGACGTTGCATACGAAGTAACTTTTTTCGCAAAGATGCATGAAAACTTTTGTAATTCAGCAGTCAATGAAATTCGGGAGAAAATAAGCCAATACTCTGTTTCCTGCGTGAAATCCGTTAGAGCAAACAAGTCCTTGGCATTCAATTAATAAAATCGATAAAACGGACGGGTTCGGCGATTGTGTTATTCAATCGCTACATTTCCGTCTCTATTCTCGTTATAAATATAACTTTTTAACGCGGCACGTATCATTAAATTCTACATAAGAGAAGATTTTGTGTCGCGTATCCTTATTACATTTAATCGCGCGATTTATGGGACTGAAGTGTAATAAACTTCGAAGTATTTGTATTCGCAGACTGCTCCGAAGGGAGCTGTTAGAGCCTTGCACGTAGGGGTGGTGCGCCATCAGGAAGCGGTAAGTGTTAATCTATTCTTTGGTAATTATCATCTTGAACGAGTGAACCTGTCTCTTTCAGGGAGTTGAACAAGAAGGGAAGATAAAATGCACCCTCATACCAGGGGACGGCGTGGGACCGGAACTAGTAGTTTCCGTTCAGAATGTTTTCAAGGCAGCAAACGTGCCGGTTGAATTCGAACCCTACTTCCTCTCGGAAGTAAATCCGACACTGAGCGCGCCGCTCGAGCAAGTGTCCAATAGTATCGCAAGAAATCGAGTATGCTTGAAGGTACTCTCGTGTTCGACGCTCGAAGAGAATCGCTTCTACTCAACGATACTAAAAATGCAATTTATCTAACAGGGAATTCTAGCGACGCCGGATCACTCCCACACCGGCGAACTGCAAACATTGAATATGAAACTGCGTAAAAGTCTGGACTTGTATTCTAACGTGGTGCACGTAAAGTCTCTGCCTGGCGTTAAATGTCGTCATAAGAACGTGGACTGTATCATTATAAGGGAACAAACCGAAGGAGAGTACTCCGCTTTGGAGCACGAATCCGTGAAGGGAGTGGTGGAGTGTTTGAAAATAGTGACGGCCACCAAGAGCCAAAGGATCGCAAAGTTCGCGTTCGATTACGCGTTGAAGCACAACCGTAAGAAAGTCACTTGCGTTCACAAAGCCAACATCATGAAGCTTGGCGATGGTCTGTTCTTAAAGTCGTGCCAAGAAATAGCCCAAATGTACCCTAGGTAAACTACATTCCCATTTTATTTCATCACCCGCTACGAAGAAATGATAATTCGATGTAATTGCAGGATCACTTTCGAGACAATGATCGTAGATAATTGCACGATGCAAATGGTGTCTAATCCACACCAATTTGATGTGATGGTGTTACCGAATCTGTACGGTAATATCGTCGATAATCTTGCGTCTGGACTGGTTGGAGGTGCTGGCGTGGTCGCGGGTGCCAGTTACAGTCCAGAATGCGTTGTCTTTGAACCGGTAAGATAAACAGGTTTTACAACATGGAATTTTCGAAATACGAACATGAATAAATGAAACTTCGTTTATAATACAGGGAGCGAGACACACATATTCGGAAGCTGTTGGCAAAAACGTCGCGAATCCAACTGCCATGATTTTGTGCGCCGTGAAGCTTCTGCGTCACGTTAACTTGAAACGTTACAGCGAACAACTGAAAGACGCGTTGAACCGCGTCTTGAACGACGGAAAAGTATTAACTAAAGATTTAGGTGGACAGAGCTCTACGACAGAGTTCACGGCCGCTGTGATTAGCTGTCTTCGCTAAACAGCTATTCTCGCGCGATCTCTGGTAATCATCGAGAGACTTATGTAACATAGAATGATATAGGTACCTTGTACCCGTTTTACAATGTCTGAAACAGTTTAAATGGTCGTGTTGAATTGTATAGTATTATCCCACCACAGACTGTACCTAACTTATGCGTTGTAAGTCTAAATTATTTAATGAAAATGTCGTCGTTGTGTCACTGTATTTATAATTGAAACTGTACTTGTCACAAGACGTTCTGCCAGTTGTATGATAACTACGTAATACTCGAATTGTACATTAATAAATTGTACTATCAACGACTATATATATATATATATTTATTTACGTTTGATGACATAACCTCGTCGCGATGAGTTCTTACAAGTTACCAGCGCGTATAATCTGTTTACAATTATAGAAACAAGTTTGTAAAAACTATTTACAAAACTTCTATGCTGATTTTCGACGAAACTGACGTCAATCTTCGCGAATGTTTGACAAAAATACGGTAACAAAAGGGCTGTCATTCGAAAGTTTCGGTTTAACAGGAACTCGCGTAAATGTTTATCGATATTCGGAAACTTCACTCCTCACTTGACGGCGACGTATGTATGCATGTATATAGCAATTAGCATTAAAGACACATTCCATTTTACACGCAACGGCATAAGATACATAAGCGAACTGTCAAGAAACACATGGCCCGATGGACACCGGAGATTTGGAACTGGAGTTAATACGCCAAGACATTGTAAAGAACCACCTTCACGTCACGGCTCTAATCCAAGTAAATATTATGGGGAACAACATTTTTTATAACAAAATACAGCATAACCTCAAATACAGAGCGTTAATGGAAAAAATTAATGCGTTACGACAAATACGCTTTAAATGAAATGTACCGCTGTGTTTACATGCGATTACCACTCGCTCAATTGCAGAATCATTTCGTTTCAACGACATTTTTATTATAATAATAATTCTAACCTAAGGCGAAATGTAAAACGAACAATTGACACTTTATTCCAGCGTTTGTTTATCAGCTGATATATGCGTTCTAGGATATTCAGCAATGTACCGGTCCTCTAGAGTTACTCAACGAACTGAACGGAGAAGGCAGAGCGAAGATAGCGGCGTTAAAATCATCCATAGACAATTTAGCGTCCGCAGCTGAGAGGGAGCTGTCCGAGAAGAAGAAAGCGGAGTTGCTAGCGGAAGTAGATACCTACAAGCAGCAGCTTAATACTTCCTTGGCCGCGTTTCGTAAAGCCAATGTTGTCAGCGTGTGCGTAATAGACAGACTTGCTAAGGAAGAGCTACTATCGATGCCAGAAGAGCACCAAGCTGCTGTTCGTAAGAGGCGCAACAAGCAAAGCCTAGCGAATACATCGAGTCAGCTGTCGGATAAACTATTAAGCATATCTAGACACCTAGCTGAAACGACTCAGAGAAGCGCGAACACCTTGGATAATCTAAGTACATATTTTGTATTTTACCAGCAAACAACAAGCCACGATATCTAACGCTGTGAAATGTTTCAGTGACCTCGTCCGATAAGGTTACTAGCACGAAAGGTGAATTGGAGCATCAGCAACAAGTTATAGTTCAATCTGGAAAACTTCTAGGCAAATACGGCAGAAGAGAAGTTACCGATAAAGTTTTACTAGCGCTAGCATTTGCATTTTTCTTCGCCTGTGTCTTCTACATCTTACAGAAGAGACTGTTTTAAAAGTACAACAAATCGTTCGCGTGCGAGCGATATTTGCATGGAAGAGGACACGTTTACCGAGCCACCAGTGAATTACGAATAATTTTTCTCCCATTGTTACTTGTTATTTAACTTTTAGCAGAAGCCCCGTTTTGCGGCGATACTATTTTACGATAGAAATAAGAGCGTTCGGGAAATGAGAGGATTCCAAGATCGCATTTTTTTAAAGAATAATGTAGCTTAGAGGTGACGATAGGCTCGTACATCTAATCTCACCAGAACTGATTGAACATTGCCAGCTGATTTTGAATTACAGAATCCTGAAATAAAGAAGAAACATATAAATACCTACGATTGCCGTTATACCACCGCGTCATTAACTTCGCTAAACAGTCAAGTACTCCACAAGTTGCTGCAGACCAGCTCTAAAATTCCGGATCTAAAGCGAATTGCCCTAAGAAACTGTGCAATTTACTGTACATTTTTACAACTGTTCATAAATTCCTCCCGCGATATGACCCCGTCCTTATCGACATCCATCTTCTCGAAAACCTTGTCCACGTGCCTGTCGACCATTCGCTGAATCGTCCGACCGTTGTGAAGCATCTCGTAAATCGCGGACATTATCACCAGCATTTCCTTTCTGGTGATGTAACCGTCTCCGTTTAGGTCGTAAAACCTAACGAGAGGCAAGAATAGAAAGTAACGTTAAGCGACCGTTGCGAACGATCCCGCGATATCTGCACGGTTTCTGGAGGATCACCTGAAGATCCAGGATAGCTTCTGGTCTATATCCCCGTTGGTGATCAAAGCTATCTCGGCGAGGAGATCCCCGAAGCTGACTATACCGTCCCCATCCCTGTCGATGGTGTTGAAGAGGATCTGCGCGTACTTGGCCGGGTCTCCAAGCGGGAATAATTTCGCGTACGCCGGTTTCAGATCGTTCGTGGTCACCGCTCCTCGCGGGCAATGCTGCTTAAAAGCACGGTAGAGCTTTCGAATCTCGTCCTTCGAGAAGCCAGTTTGGCACGTTAGAGAGGAGAGCCGTTCCGGAAATATGTACGGCGGATGCCTCTCGTCGTCTTGAATGTTCTCTACGAAAACGCAGTCAGGTTGAACAGTCGTCGAAGGTTCTAAAAGTATTGAAAATCATCTTGTACGATCATCTCTCTATCCCTTGCGACGGTCAATGCTTTAACAACGGCTAATCGCCTCGGTATGATATCGTTACGTAGACAAGAGCTCGCGTGGGAATCTCGTTGAAGCGTGTTACGGTCTTGATTTATTACAAAAAATATCGGGATAATAATTCAACGATGTTTCGAGGTTGGAGGGGGGGGGGGGGGGCTGTTGTTAGTTTTAGTGGCAACGTACCAGCTATCTTCTGAATGCTTCGCTTCATCTTCCTGAAGCTCCGTTGCATCTTCAACGAGATGCTCGCTCGGCTTCTGATCTGCTGGCTGCCCTTGTCGTCGGCATTGAGACTGTTGGACATTGTTAACAATTTCTGGCATGCAAAAGCGTGTCGTTTGAGACGGAGAGGAAGTGGTACTTTGCTTTATCATAGTGTACCAAAGGGGAAAGAAAAGGAAGATTACTTCGGTACCGCCATCCTCGATCGCCAGGATACCAGAGAAACAGCGCGATGAACGAAGAAGCTGCCGGGGGACGAGCGAGATGCAGAAGCTGTCTCAATCGCAAGTGAAACGGAACTGACGCACGTGGTGCAGCCGGGTTCGAGGAGCGGCTTCGAGGAAACTGCTATTCAAAATATTTAGACGATTTGCCATGGCCAGTGTCTGTAAACCTGAAGGACGACCCGCTGCAAATACGTTTAAAAATCAAACGTTTCGTTCCTCATCGATGCGCATCTGGCGTACGAAATATCACGAATCTCGATGAATCCTGATACGCTCTTCTCTATCCATTTCCGGAACTAGAAACTAATCATTACCATTACTCCAGATGTCTAAAAAGTTGCTCCCATTTTGCATAACTAAAACGAGCGTTACGTTTACAAAGTATACCTCGACGCATCCTATGCATCGGCCAAACTTCTTATTATAGAAGCAACACTTATTCATTATATCCGCGTATCCCCGCGCGCGTCTCCCGAGGAATACCAATTAGGCAAACATACGCAAATTCGTCTGACCGGGTGATTCATCCGTTCGCGTTGGGATTACCCAGTTTCCAGAGTTCGGGATTCTTTTCTTTTTCTCAATGAGAAGAACACAGAGCGACCCCTAGTACCATCGTCCACCCGAGCGTTATCAAAATGCAATTGACGCAAATTGAATCCAGCTCACCGTGACACGAATATCCCTTATCGCTCGATCGTGACACTCGTTTAGATTTCAGACATTTATGGTGCGCACCACGGTGGACCGGATTTACAGAGGCTTGAGAAAATCATTGGAGGATCGCGAAACCCCTTAGCGCAAAACGGCGGATCGCACTTTCTCTGCCAAATGCTATTAATAGCCGCCGAGTGCCTGGAAACCGGCTATTACGGTAATAGGAAATGGTAACGGCCTAGTCATGGTGAACCGTAACAAGAACGATTACGCGTTAGCCGAACAGTTTTCTATTTACAGAATAGCTCGAGGTTTATCGGGAGCGATCGACATCTGTTGGAAGACGCGATTGATTACACTGGTCTAGAATTATTGTCGAATACGCAAGCACGGATTCACTCTGCTTTCGTTTTTTTCTCAAAGGAATATAAAATTGAAGAGAAATATCTCGGTTATTCCTCGTTGAGGAGTACATTTGGGACGATACGTAGGAAAATATTGATAACTCTCTGTGGATGTAATTGGAGGCACGAGCCTTGACATGTGGGGCAGCACAAAGTAGGGCAGTAATCAAGTTCGTTATCGGCGGGAAGAGCCGCGAATTCAATGACGGCTCGCGAATGAATCGACTCGACTCTATGTCACTCTTAATGGGATAATCGTAACTAAATGTCGAGAAAAATGGCGATAAAAATACTACTGACTCCTCCTTTGTCCGACGATGATTAAGGAGGAAACAGAAGCGCAGTTTCTGCGTATCGAAATGCCGATCAAATGAGTAGCTACGATTAAGTCAGCACCCCGACTGTTATCGTATATTTTTCTTGAGATAGAATCCGTGCACGCTTGGAATACAAAAATAGGCAGCACGCCGGCTGAATAAAAAATTATGCCGCGGTTCGCAGCAGACAATGAACAGATAGGGTGTTCCCCAAGTTCAATGTGACCGGAAAGAATTCTACCCCGATAATCCGCACGCGCCAATATCCAAAAATAATGTGGGATGCTTGGTTAAACTGAATTCACTGATAATCCCCGATACAGTAAGATCGCTGTGATCTATATACGACTTTCGCGTTCGCGATAGGCTTTCTAGGATAAACGAAATAAGTTACATGTGAAATTAAAGATAATGTCAAACGTTTAGAGTCTTCCCCAAGGTGAAAGCGTCGTACGAGGGCATTAAACAGACCGGTCAGAGGTCAAAGCTATCATCCTTAATCATCAGCGCTCTCAAGTTCGCGCTGTCGCCGAGGAAGACGCTGAACAGTTATAATCGTACGCGTATTTACAAGTCCTCGCAACGCGTTTTTCCCCGAGCGGTAGGGAAGTCTTAGTGTATAAAACAGCAGTAAGCATCCAGCATCTCTCCATTGGGAGAGTGTACTTGCCGCGCGAGTACAGCTCCAGCTTCCTTCGAAAGCCCGGAAAAGAAACAGAGAAGAGCAACAAAGAGAGGGAAGCGCGAAAGTGAGAGTTAACTATAAACGATTTGAAGAAAGAAAAGAAAAAGAAAGAAGCAAACTGTTGCCAGTTGAGTGAACCGCGACAAAAGTGCCAGGAGACCCGAAGGGACACTCGTTGCTGATCGCTCTGTTCAGAAAGTGTGAATTTCGAAAGTAAAAGACAAAGTAATCGTTAAATGTACATGTCGCAACCGCTTGTCATCCGGCGTTCTAACATGAAAGTCCGTCACGCTCGACTTAACATTGTACAATTATTCGTGTGCTCGCACTTACGTTCACTCTGACAAACTTCGTTTCAGGCTTTTGTCGGTCGTTAGCGGCGAGGCTTAGCGGAACAGAATAAAGAGTGTGCTCGAAATGAAAATATTAGTCGCGTTTCTGTTGCTAATCGTCGCTGTATCCGCGGCGCCGTGGCTTAACATTCTTTTCGGCGGGCAGCCCGGCTATAACTACGGGATACCAGAGTATAAAAATCAACAGTTCGGGCGTCGACAAGGGAAAGGTGGAAAAGAACGATGGAAGGAGATCTGCAGGACGATCAACGCCGATCCCTACGCCTTCCCAGGCCGTGCTCCTTATCCTGCTGGGCCGGTCTGCCCTTGGTGATGATCCGAGCTTGCGGTCGAAGCGAACGGATCGTACAGGTGCGTTGAAAATATGAATTTATTGTAACAATATCAGGGAGTACGGATATATCCACTGGTTATGAGTATTTCAGTCGGTATACAACTTTACTGCTCGAGTAACTAACGATACGAAAGTACGGTGTCCTGTGTACCAGGAGTATAAATTACGGTACCGGGGGGCAACATTTCTCGCGACGTTTTGTTTTATACACTGATTGTACATGATTTCTCTAGCGTATTATATCCGCGCAATTAGTCGTTGCTGTCGCGCTAATCTAAGCCCTAAGTATCGTCAATTACCTTAAAGATTTCTTAACGTTTAGGGTGTTCTCAAACTGTAGGTGTAAGCTTAACTGGCTCATAGAACACATTTCAGGGAATAAGAAAGTCTTGATAAGCCTACGGCCGTGAATTATTTACGAGATATGCAGTTTTGGTGGGAGAAAAAAAGATAACGGTCGCTTTAAATTAACAGGGATTAGGAAATTATTCGTTCGGACTATCAGTCAATGTCGTACGAAGGAAACTATCTTCACTTTTAACCGACGAAAGCCGAATACCTCGGAAACTATTATTCTGCACACCCGTGTCAATTAGAAGTTTCCCGTATCTCTTCGCGACTTCTGCGTAGTAATCAAGATCGCACCTACAGTTCTGGAACACCTCGTATTACAGTACAGCAAGCTCTTTCTCGTTCCCTTCTCCTTTCTTTTTCACGTAGAAAAATAAATCATTTATACTACACAAGGTTTCAAGTTATACGCGTTCCGTTAAAAAAATGCATGTTATCGTTATCGTCATTACGACTGTCGATGGTCTTAATAAATACCGTAATATATTACACATTATATACAAATAAAAAAAAATCACAGAATGACTGTAGTAGCACGCCAGTTCGTTGATAAAAAAATCTCTCGAAGCCCGATATCGAGTCGTTCCCCTCGAGCAACGTCTGCGACGTGTCAGAGAAATTTGTACACCGCGCGCAGCTGTGGAACGTGACAGGACGAGAAAGAAAACAATCATTTCCACACTTGTATCAGTCCGTCTGTACTACCAGTTAGGATGCACGTGTTCGACATCGCCACCGCTGAAATAGTATCGTGATGACCGGACGACGGTGTTTCAGGACCCTGGCCGCCTTCCTCGGAATTTCTAGTTCGAACGCCGATGCCTCCGCCGGACGACGGAGTAGGACCGCCGCCGGCTAACACCTCTTGCACCACGTTCGTTCCATCTATCAAGCGTTGCCTGGGGAACATCAGAAACGTTGTACTGCCCGTGGCAAAACCGCTGGTCGTTGGCAGAATGTAAATAGAGCATGTATATAAAGCATTTAGAATAAATAAGGTGTGTTTATAAAAGCATCGCGAATGGCAGGCCTTTGTTCGATACACAATTACTAACTCGTATGCTAATGAATTCGGAGCGGTGACGTCGTTCGCTGCAGGCAGCGCGACGTACGACTCGTTCGGCGTGTTCAAGTCCCAGAAACGGAGTCTCATGTCGGTACCGCCAGCCAGCAGAAAGCCCGAGCGGTCGATGCAACCGGAATACATGGCGCATACACTGTGGCCGCCTTGGGAATGACTAAGTGGCGGCGCACTGGATGCCCAAAGAACCATTTGTCGGAAATCAGTCTCGAGGTTCCACATTGAGATTTCGTTGTTACCCTGCACGGCCGAAATTATCCACGAGTGCTCCGTCGGATGGGTGATTACCTTTCTTACTCTCGCACCTACTGCCAAACATGTTTCAAGTTTCACATCGATTTCGAATAACGTAGCTTCTACTTGCCACGCTTTGTTTCGTTTATAAATTTACCGGTGGGATGCTTGATACTGGTTATTGGCAACTGAAACCGCAAGTCCCAGCACGTATGCACGCCCGAGCTTGTGCCAAGGGTCAACCATTGTTGATAATTATTTACACAGAACGAGGTGATCACCCCGTGCTTCAAATCGTTCTCCAGGCGCCACGTTGTACCGGGGCATCGCAAGTCCCAGCCGACGAGCGAGCCGTACAATGAAGCGTACACGAGAACCGATTGCGATCCGGAATCTAAGTACTGCAGATCAACCGCGCACCCTTCCTCCTGCATATTCAGACATGTAATATCACTTTATATCAGTGCTAGAACACAAAGAAGCCGTGGAACGATATTGCGGTGCGCATAGTTACCTGAAGATCCAACTGTCTGCTTGCGATAACACTCATTTTACTCGAATTCGATTCAATTCGCAAAACGAACACAGTGCCCGATTGGCTCGCGGAGCTCGCCAACGATTGGCCCTGATCGCATACAGCCAGACCGACTAAGGGATCACCTCTGTGCATGTAAGTTTGCCTGATGCGATTAAAATAATTGTTAGAATGAATCGACTGTTGGGTAAGTAACGCATTGCTTAAGCTCGAAGAAGACTCTACCTAGAGCGATTAGCTATGTTTCGACCTTCCATCTTACTGGCGTCCCATATCTTGATACATCCATCCGCAGAGCTACTTGCAAACAGGCTACTATCCGGTATAGAGACTAGCCTATTCACCGCAGCTCTATGCTCGTGAAGATACGCTACTGGAACTCCTCGGGGTCTCCATCCGCTCGGCAGCAATCGTGACCCTTTCACAGAACACGAATGTTTTATAACAGATGCTGACACGGTGTCCAGGACGCTATTATCGATAATATACCAGTTTGCCATGCGATGTCATCGGCCCAATGCTGCGCCCTTAACGCCGCAGCGTGCTGTTCCTGCTTCCTATACGTCAGTTGCCTCACTTCTAATCTACAAGGAGCGCACCTATCTGAAAAATTAGAAAAAGTTGTACCGGCTACCACGGAGCATTTCGGATAACGTTGAAAAGTATTCTTAGACGAGCGTACATTGAATGTACGAACGTTCGTGGAGAGAATGGTCGTTTATACTGTTCATGTCAGACAGACTGTGCTGCGGCGACAAATGTATCTCTCCTCCGTGTAAACTTTGGCTAGGACTCCCGCTGCTTCCAGTCATATCCGACATCTTAATAGTGTGCTACGGCGCAGAGAAGCTCGATTAGTATTACGTGAAACTTAACCGGTGAATATATTTATTTCGGATGATTACCGGGACATTGTCCTGAGCTGCGAACATCGTACGCCATTCTTGGTTCATTGCCGCGTACGTGCCAACGCTGTCCGAGGTCCTGCGATCTAATCGTTTAAACGGTGGAAGACCCAGATCGCCTTTTGTATCTGGATACAATATCACTGTATGATGCCGTATCCTGTCTTTCATAGAACTTAATTCTAATTTCCCATCGACAGATTTGAATGTGTTTTGTACCGCGTCCGCCGAGTTACGGTATTTATTGATCTTCATTAAATGAGGCTTCATTATTAGTAACTGGTCCTCGACAGTCTCGGTCATCGATTCGGAGCTTAACCGTCTGAAAAGCTGAAAACATATCGTTTACCCCTCTCGAAATTTATGGGAGATACCTTACAGAGGGTCTTGCAACTTACGTTTCGCAACGAGGTGCTCATCTCGCTATACTGAGGCACTATCCCCGTCACCGCTTTAGCTCGAGCCGTTTGCCTCTGCTCCAGAATTTGAAACAACTCTTCCATATCGCCGTACTTGACGACAGAGTCGTAAACGATCCTTGGTATGGGGGATACCAGGGCTTCTAGCAATAAAATTTCTTTCTCTATCTGTATCAGGGGGTGCTTTAAGTACGGCTGTATCATCGACTGGACTTTGCATTGAACGTCCACCAAGTTAAGCGTTCTCGCAGCCGCGGATATGAAACCGACGGTTGCGTGCCTTATCCACAAATTTGGATGCACCTAAGTGAAGGATTTACGCTTAAGATATTTGGCGTTAAATCGGATTCTTTAATCATCAAATGCTGCCGGATCGTGACTTACTAAAAAGACCATAGTCTCGAATAGAAGTTGATAGAGCGCGGATTTATGCAATAGTCCTAATTCCGTGAGAGTCGCCATTGCGTTAATAGCCTTCGTCGTCACAAATTCCTCGGGATCCGCTAGTCCTTGCTGAAGGAGCGGCATAAGTATGGGGCTACTGTGCCAACCAACGTAAGCAGCCACGCCGACGATACACTCGAAGAACGAGCCTCTCAATTCTTTGTCTTCTTTATCATTTAAAAACGTGATAACGTGACTGAGCAGAATGTCATTGGCCTTCTGTTTGCCGAAAAATACGCAGAGCTTATTTATCCCACTTTCCATTAATGTTTGCTTTACTAAATTTTGTGGATCTGTCAATAACATGGACACAGATTGTTGTACCTAACAATATCACGCGATTTAGTATGTAGCAAATTGTCAATCAGTTGTAAAGTCATTCAGTCAATTACCATTTCGTGGAGCGTTTGAAGCTCGCTGTCGTAACTTGGCTTCGGACCTTCTTTATTACCCAAGTTAGACAAATGGGCATTCTCCAAGTAACGCAGCGCGATGTGCGCTAAATGCGCGATATTCTCCGCGTAAGCAGCTCTGACGATCACCGCCTCGTCCTGCGTGATGTGCGCTAAACCCGGCAGAATGTATTCCGGGAAGATGTTCACGTCCGACGGTGGAATTAATTTTACGAGATGCAGGCATTTCGTTAAAGTGTGTATAGCCGATACCCTCACTCGCGGGGCGAGATCGTGGACTAAATGGAACTGTTGAAAAGCATTACATTAATTTCACGCCGGCAGCGTTAGTGCTACTAATTAGAATACTTACGATGTAAGGCAGAATTCGATCCAATATCGTTTCGTCCGACGTGTTCTCGGCTAACTCGAGTAATATTTCTAAACTTTGTAACTTGGATTGAGAATGATGTAGACCTCGTATACACGAGGTAACAAGCTGAGTAATACTAACCAGTCCTTCGAGTGGTTCTGGGGACGAGAACTTTCTCTCGCTTTCTACGTCCAAGTCGTGTTTCTGTTCTTCCGGTGACCCGTTCTCCGATCGCTGATTCGTCTGACCATCAGATTTACTTTGGTCCGTCGAAGCGGTTTTCGCGTCAATCTGATTCAAATCACTTTTATCGAAACTTTGATCGCTGTCCCCTTCTACGATGGTGTTCTCGTCGCTATGAGCAGAATCATCTTTACTCGACTCTATGTTATTTTCGTATTGACTTCTTTTCGTGGTCTTCGCAGCACTCGCGGCGCTTTTCATTTTATCAGTCTCTTCTGCTTTCAGAATATTGATAATATTACCGATATCCTTCTTCAGTCTATTTATTTTCTCGTCCGGCGACAAGATCGGGGCAGCGGAGAAGATGAGCATGTATGATTGTAGAAACGAGTAAAAGTATTCTGGGAATAGCGTCCCACGAGCCTGTGCCAAGTAAATTTCAGCGCTCTTCCTATTCGCTGGATTCCTTTCTAGCATAGATGCGAGCAGTTCGCGTATTCCCGGATCCTCTATCGTATCCAAATGCTTGCTCACTGAATACTCATTGTTTCTGTACGCTTGATATATCACAACAAAATCATTTTTAAATGTTTGTTCACTGTAATACAGACGATCTTTCTATATACTACACGCACCTAATAGTTGAGAAAAGTCAAATGGTGGGTGTCCTTCGTTATATAATTCTGTTAAAGCACAGCCTGCTGAGAAAATGTCCATCATCGGGTGCAGATCACCCGTCTTCAGCTCTTGCTCCGATAACAATAGCGTGTTGCTCAATTCCGAAGATAATGTCTTCACGAACCGTTCGGGGGCTATGTAGCAAGTCCTGGAATGGTCGAGCGGAGAACAGTTTTACATAATAACCGAACGACGATACTCGTAAACTGTATCGCGTACCTTCTCCTAGACGTGTCGAAGAAGTACGAAAAATCAGCAGGGTTGTCCTCGGGCAAATAAGTTGGCTTGAAACTTGCGAAGTCTGTGAGTAAAATCCAGTTCCAGCTGGTTATCATTATGTTTTCTAGCTTTATGTCGCCATGGCAGACTCCGAACTACGATCAAAGGAGAAACGATATTATAATCCTCTTTTATGAAACTACGTCGATGGAATCTATCGTACATTCTTTCAAAATTATGCTGCGAAATGGATTTCAATGCTTTCTTTAACAACAAAGACTATGTTTTCAAGATACGCATAACTGTTAATACTACTATCAAACTACTTACTAACAACTTGAAGATTATCTCACCTTATGAGCTTGATGCAACGCGTATAAAACTTGAAAGGTGATCCATTTCTTTTCTATACTCGTTAAAAATGGTCTGGTACTGATTCTGTCGTAAAGAGAACATTTTACGTATTCCCTCATTATCGATCCAGACTTTTCTGTCAGCTAATAGGAAGGTATAAATATTTCTGATTATACGACGATCCGTAACGCAACTGTGAGTCATACTTTGGATAGATATACTTACAATCATTCTTTGAAAAGGTAGGCAATTCACGGCGGATGCTAATTTAGACCTAATGTCCTCGAGCTTATCTTTATAAGCAGACAATGGTAGCGTTGGATCGTGAATAACAAAAACTTTAACTACTATGAGACCCTCTTGGCTCCTGGCTCGAGCCACTTTAAAAAATCTCGTACTTCCTAAGCTGCGGACGTTTAAAAGACGATTGTTAAAAACAGTGGTCCATGAAAATTGTACAGTTTGACGACATGTGTCTCGTATAATTTACTACCGATACCCGATAATTTCAATGCGTACAAGACAAAGGACAGCGTGACACTCCTTTCCAATGGAAAACAGTCCTCGATAGCTTTAATTTACGTTTAGTATGTTTAGTAAGAGTTTGACAGAACTTAGGTTGGCGGAAGAACTGAGACTTCGTTCGCGTGACACTGGACGAAGATACTTACTTCACATCGAATAATAAATCGCTGTGGTCCGTCAAGTAATGTTCTACCGGAAATATTTGACTAGGGGCGATACCCACTAATTGATTTCCCATTTTGTAAATTGACGTCTAGTTAAAACTGATGTATTTGCAAGCAGCATCCATTTTGCGCCAACTTCACTCGGTTTGTTGTAATTCCGATGCTGCCACCGATTCATCGTGGTGCAAAAGCTTCCTAGACAGGAAACTAATTGCCCTTGATGACTTTAAATTCAAGGATAGCTAATAATTTATCGCGTCTAATGCCGATTCGGGTTCTTCTGAAGATTCTAGAAATGAAATTGCGTTGCGTCAGTTTTCTCAGGAAACCAAAGATATTGTTTGTTTCTGGTAATATTGGTGGCAATATTATAGTGTTATCAATTTATGGCTATGTTCGCAATGGAAAGTTCGTATTACCGACGTTACCGACCGAGCTTATCATTCTTATCAGTACTCCTATGATGAAATTAACAACAAACATCACAAATCGCCTACTGGGGGCGCCTCAGAAGGCGCCAAGCGAAAGCGACGAGTAATAAGTGGTATTTATAATGTCTTAATCAACCAGGATAGCTTTAAATAACTGATTATTAGTAAATAACAATCTTATGTTCTTTAATTCCTGGCTCTCATCAGTTGGAAACGTTTATTCTCATTGAAAGTAAGGGAATTAATAAATGTTCGTACTTAGAAATTTGTATTACAGATGTCGTTGTTCGCATCGAGCAGTAAGCGCGCGTAATATGAGTTTTAATTCGAAAACAATTTGAATATCTGCAGTTAGCAGGCATTATCTTATGCTTTGTCTCACGATCGAATGAATTCGAGCGTTTACATCTTCTACGTGACTCAATACATATTGTAAACGAGGGACATTGTTAAAATGATATAAAATGCAGTTTCAATAGACTTTTTATTGTGTATTCTTATCATTCTCGTGTCGGACATTATCGGTTCAGAATAGAACAGATAACAAAGCAATTAATGGTACAAATTAAAACTAAATATAGCAAGCTGGTAGTATTTCCAAAGTAATTAAGTAAAGTCATTTACGATGCCGCACGAAGGCCGTACGACTTTGTATTATATTACTTTACACGTTATCGGGATTAATAGATCACAGGTTTAGACACTTTTGTTTACTGACTCGTGCTCCCTTTCTAAATCTCTCGCAATGATAAAGTAATATTATATCACTATATTATTTAGAATATATATTATTATATTACTTAGAATTCGGATATTTAAAAGAACTACTAATTTGAACAATCGAACTGCGACCAAGCAGTGATTTGAATTGCCAAGTTTTCACTAAAAATGCGCGCCAAAGCGCAGTGCTGCGCAGGTCGTTGTGAAAGTGCGACGGTTATTCTTTAGCTGCGTGAAATAACGAGGAAACGGTGAGTTTTAAAAATGCAAAGGGAGAAGGAGAAAATGGTATTTAAACACTTTATTGAAAACCAACGGTATCTTTTGAATAACGAACAATCTTAATTCCATGCTTCAGAGAAAGCTGTCCAGCGCAGAGTTTCACGGTTGCTACGGAGACGAGTAGGTTCGCTGGAACAGATGCAGGGAGCGAACGGACTCGAATTGGTAAGCCCGAACGAAATATTTAATAATATTGTCACCATGGGCGTCCGGAAAAATCGCTTATTTTTGAAAACTCACCTTTATTAAGTTTATTCTAAAAGAGGTAATATTTTTAAATTTCGCTTTTAAATTTGTAATTAAATTGGCACTATAAAATGGGTTAAAATGGGATTTTTCTTTCCCATCATTCCAAAGTTGCCCCCCCCCCCTGAAAAAAGTCTCCGGACGCCCTTGATTATCGCAACTGTTTCGTATATAAATTGAGAACAAGCATTACCTCGCGTTCTACTTACCCAGTCGGCAATTCCTCACCTTTCATCGACCAATATGAATCGCGTTATTCCGTGGAAAAGATGTTTTCGAAAACGAGCAATGTCTAGAGAAATGTCGGATCAAGCGGCGTCCACAAAGAGAGCAACTCCATGACAGTGTCTATTATCACCATACTGTCGATGGATAGCTCTCTTCATAGCGCGCGCCTTTTGTCGTTATCTTCTATCCATGTCCTCCCCGCATGCCACGTTCCTCGTGTTCTCGATCAAAACTGCCACCTTTCATAACAACATCCTTTACAGACATACTAACCAATAGATTACAACTATACCGACCGTCCTAGTATTCTATTTACATCCTAAACAAAAGCTAGATTTTCATTCTACTAATTGCGGGGAACTCGGCGCTAGTGATTCTCCGAATTAACGGTTTCATTCAGTTTCATTGAAAGATTCAATTTGCTTGGAACGCTTGTCGGCCGTTAACCGAACCAGATCGTTTGTTCGAGAGGATATGTGTACCAAGAGGTAAAAATTGTCGCCCGTGGTGGAGCGTAGCAGGTTTGCTCGTTATCGGGAAGGTGCGAGCAGCCTCTTCCTCTTTAGCGCCGCCACCTGATTGGGCGGTAAACATAACCTCCGGTGCGTTAGCTCGTGCCACGGTGTCGTTAACACTTCCGTCTTCCCCGTCGCCCCAGCACACCTCCCTTTCGAGCCATCGAGTCTGGAAAGCACAACGAACACGTCGGATCTAGATTCGATCAGGGGGGCGGCAGCATTACCGATACCGGGCACTGATTACGACACAGAAAATTTCTGGCAGTCGAACGGCCGATTCGAATTGTCGGGCTGCGACCGATAATTCTATCGATACAAGAGATAAGTTCGAATAATTCGTTTCGTCGATAACGGTTATCTGATACCGCTGGTCGGTAAAAGGAATCCTGAAGATTAATTTGAGGCGGCCCTGCGATCGAGGGGATATTGGAATATAAAGCGAGAGAGTTTCTAATACCGACGATAAATTGAAAAGTACATAGAGTACGCTCGTATCGCAAACGATCGGCCAATTGTCATTAGGCGAGCCACTGTACTCGGATGGATCGAAATTAACGGGTATCGTCTAACTTCCGAATAAACCGAGACTAACCGAACTCTGGAAACTTTCTCGTTAACACGGCGCTGAGCGGCGCTCGTGTTTGTTTAGTTGACATTTTTACCGGTTTACGAGCAACTGCTTAAACAAGGCAAACATTTGGCAAACACCGTGGCAGCTCAGTTGGTATTTACATATTCCTCTCCCGTATCTTTCTTTTCATCTTCTTATCGCCCGTACGATAGTCTCGAGATCGCGATTACCGCGACTCTCCTAACCTCCTCGCCTACCCCGCGCAATTACGCCGAAACGAATCCAGTGATATCGGGTAGAATTGAACGAATTGAGCTTCGTATTACAGGCATTAAAATAGTAAAATATTACCAATGGAAACCGCTCTCCTCTCGCGAAATGCATTCGAGAATCGCGCAGCCACGCTATAAATCACAATTTGCGTAACGTGCCGACGAAGTTTATGCCGTTTCTTAGTGGGGCAAAGATAAACTTTTCAGAGTTACACAATGTAACCGTCGTCCTTCGCGATGACTCGATGAATATCGCGCGGTTTCCACGCTCCTCCGTCGCGTTCCCGAAGGATCAATAAAAACACACACGTTTGTTAAACCCGAGGACAAATATCGAGTATCGTCTTCGGGACAGAGAGAGGAGCCAGCGATTACGCGTCCTTATCAGTAAACGATGCGATAACGCGATAACGAACCGACTCGGCACCGGTATTACTGAAAATCCATCTGTAATGTAGAATTTTTCTGCCTCGCTTTCGACTCGATCCCACGGTCAAACGAATTTCGGGAGCTTCCCCCTTCGCCGAGACGAAAACGGTATTGCTGCTTGTTCAGCTTGATTCCGCGGGTAGCTATTTCAAGGCACCTCGCGCGGAGAGACCGTAAAACTGTCCCGAGCCAGATAAAAGCGAATAAAGTCAAACAATCCACTGATCCTTTTCGTTTCGTTCTTCTATTTACCGACTTTAACGACTTTGGCCTTATCACCTTAATTACGCGGCTCTTTGCAAATGGATACTCGGTTTCTTCTTCCAAAATATCAACCCGATACCTTCCCGGTACAGTTTCTATTATAACGAAAGGGAACTGAGAAACAGAATCGTACCGAGACCCTCCCCGATCCGAAAATCGCGACGATTCGAACACTCGAGATACACATCTGACTTTGTTATCGCGTTGGTCGTAACAATACTTTAATCTCCGAGGCGTCGTGTTTCTCGACACGTTTGCTAATTGAAAGCGACGCAATTAACCGAACAAAGGCTCGTTGGAAGGTCGACGCCGTGCCCTAGGACTCGGATATATCTATCATTCGATATTCGTAGAGAAAGGATCGCGTTAAATACCGTTTCTTTATATATTGGAAAGATATACCTGTGGAGCTGGCGGCGCGCAGCGAGCACCTCCGTCGCCAGGAAAATTTCAACATTGTTATCGCGGCCGGCTGTAAAAGTTTCATTGCCGGTGCCCGTACGGGTTACATAATCGTCGTTTCTAGCGCGAACGCCACGCGTGTGTTCTCTGGTAGCAATTATATCCCTCGAATTTACACATGAAAAGGCCTCGGCGCGCGGAATTCCAGCTGCGCGTCGCGCGAGGACGCGGAGCCTCGCGAACGCTACGTCCAAGCGTCGCCGAGGCGAACAAGCATTATCCGATTTTTTTCCTGAGGAAAGCTCCGAGGCCTCGCTCCGGGCACCGTTCGGAACTTGTCTCGGATCTCTCCCTGGACGCCGGGGAACGTGATCCCTGATCGGGGCAAGGTCCCCGTGGTCCCCTGCGGGCGACTTACCTGATCACAGTATCCCCGGAATAGCGAGCACGTCTGAGGTCGCGACGGACTTCCGGATGGACGTGCATTCCGCCTGGCGAGCTGCTCGCGCGATCCGTTGGTCGAAGCAGAGGACTAAACCGGTGGAAACTGGGGAGGCGCGAGGGCGCGGGGACGATGAAGTATGGGCAAACCGACGAACAACCTTTGCGGAACAAACGTGACGGAGGAGGTTCAAGAACGAGTGACGTGGATGTCTCCGCGGGGCCGACTCATATACTCTACCTGCGCCGATCTGACGTCACGGGTACGCTTCTTATCAGGCAGGAGCACCAACACCTGTAAGCTCGCACCTGTGCGGCACAAGCTTAGCGCCGACGGGAACGCCCTGGGCTGAATTCTCTTTGCCTGCGAGAAGCTTTCGCGGAGGCTTCCATAGAATTAACCCTCCTCCCTTCGTACGGAGCTCGTTTGATTGAAAATCTATCCCCCTGCGTTGTAGCACAAGTGAGAGATTCTATGCAACCGTTTTTGGAGTTTGTAGGACGGAAGGGGAAGCTTAGGGCAATCTAAGGGAATTTGAACTTCTTCGTCGACTTCGATGAAGAACTGTCGTTTGAAAGTTTCAGTTTTAAGAATTCTCATTTTAATTGGGGTTACTTTACAGTTTTTTGACGGCGATTGAATCGAGAATTTCACAGTGGATGGATAGCCGAGGGAATGAGTTACAGTCGTCGAAGCGGTTTTTCTCGGAATCTTAGGAAACAGGATGAATTTACGGCCCCGTAGAACTGGCGTACGGGGCGATATCAATAGCAAGAGCAAACGCGGTGGTTCAGGGTAAACATGGGTTACGTGAACGGGAGGAGGAAGCACAGAACGAGCGATAGAAACGGAAACACCGTCGCCTGCGACGGTGTCACGCGCGTTTACGTGGAGCCGTTGCACCTTATCTCGTGTCCCATTTACATCACCGCGCACGGAGTTTTGTACTTCTTGCACAATTCCGATCGGAAGGAACTAGCTAACGAAGCCGTCGACCAACTTGTTGCTCCGTCCAATGGCGTTAAATCTTTCATGTTTCGTTCGGATGGGATTCGTTGAATGAACGTAACATAGATTTCTCTCAGTTCTTCGCGTAGCAACGGGTTCGCTAGAGCTAGCTTAAGTTACACCTAGTGGTGGAGAACTATCGAATGGTACTTACGATAGTTGTCGATGGTTCTCACTATCGAAGACTATAGATGGCTTATTTTCACTATCGATAATTATCGGTATTGAAAATCGTAGGTTAGTCAATTCAAAAATAAAAAAGGCTGGAACAGACACGTCCAGTAATTTAGTCGAGTAGCGAGTAATTTAGTAATTTACCATTGTTTCACTAAGCTACTCGACTAAATTTTAGTGTCCACACACGAAAAATTACTAAATTATTTGCTACTCGACTAAACTACTGGACGTGTCTGAACCAGCTATAACAGTTGAAATTCAGAATCCCGAATTTAATTTGTAATATCATTACAGATTTCGATAGTGAGAACCATCGACAGTTCTCCACCACTAGTTACACCGTAATTGTAGAACGGCTGCCAATGGTGCATTTGCCTCTGAAACAGAAGCATCGCGCTGTAGCGATCAGCCTTTCCCGTTTATCGTACAAGATCACCTGCAAGCGTCTTGAAAGATTTTCCTAACGTGATCGAGCGTCCGCTTGTACGCGGCTAGGTCCGAAGCTTTGTCCTGTTGAACCGTGTCCAATCTGGCCTTTAACGCGAGGCATTCTTCTTGAAGTAACTCCATTCTACGGAACGAAGCGGGGATATTAAAGTGATTAGAGAGACACTAGTATATAAATTTCATTCTCGCAGATCTAACAACCACTTCGGACGATCTTTCGGCACTTGCCTGAGCCGCGCCTGTTCCGAGTCGAGGAGCTCGTCGTTAGCCTTCAATGATTTCGGCAAGAACCTCCCTCTGTATCCGGTATCGATCCTCACGATCCCGACTCTTTCCGTCTCCAATTTTCGTAGCTTCGACTCCAGCTTCGCAGATTTGCTCCTCTCGCTGCGCAAAGAGTTCTGAGGAGGAACGGTTTCAGTTAGACTGTGTTTGTCGAATCGGAAGGTTGATTTACTTACGGAGAGAATATCGGCGTCGCTTCTCTCTTTGTCCAATCGCCTGTTCAATACTGTTACTAATTCCAACAGCCTCTCCCTTTCAGCCTCGGCAGCTAGGGCCAACGTCACGTATTCGTTGGGTTCATTGGAGCTTCGGAAACTTTGCGGGGGGCTGGCATGAACGAAACTATTTAAATACATATCCGGCTGGGCGGTCCTCTGGGATTTCATTGGCCCTATATTCGGGACTGTTCCACTTCTAGAATTAAGGTCGCGCAAGTTCAGAGGTATCCCATTCATCGTGCGAAATCTGCTAACGATCCTAACACTTTATTGGCCACGCGTCACTATTCATTAAGGGGGAACGCCACTGTGACGGCCGGAAAAGTAAGAATTTTTTTCAGACATAATTTATAGTTTTCATCGAAAATTTTTATTACCTACTTTTGGTACGCTGTCTTAAGAGACTATAGAAAAATAAATAAATAGAAAAACATCCATAAATTTGAATATATTAATTAATCTTCTAGATCCCTCAATATTCCCATTTTTTTTTTTTTTTTTTTTTTTTTAAACTATATGTGTGTAGTTTCCGTTGTGCGTACCGATTTCTTAAACAAATTATTTTTGTAAGAATGGTGCGCTTTAGAAGAAAAGCGTATTTCAAAAAGTTTGTTTTCAATAAAAAAAATCCGTATGCACAACGGAAACTACACTCATATAGTTTATAAAAAAAAAAAATGAAATTTGATTTCGGACCAGCTGTTCCACAGTTACAAATTCGACCAGCTCGCGTGGAGAGGTCTAGAAGATTAATCAATATATTCAAATTTATGGATGTTTTTCTATATATTTTTTTGTTTAACCTCTTAAGACAGCGTACTAAAGGTAGATAATAAAATTTTTCTATGAAAACTATAAATTAGTCCTGAATAAAATTCTTAAAAATGGCTTACTTTTCCGGCCCCCACAGTGGTGTTCCCCCTTAAGATTGCCAGATAAAATGTCAGGGAGCCTGCTAATGAATTTAAGCATCGAAATGAGACCTCAGCTTATCGATCTCGATCTCTCGCTCCTCCAGTCTCCTCCGTAGACGATCAATCTGCAGCTGCGCGGACTCCAAGTCGTTCTTCACGTTCATACACTCGCGCTCGCTCCTCTCCTCTCTGTTCCTTACATCCGCCTCACGTTCCTGCTGCTTTAGCTCCATGATTTTCAACCGGCTCTAAGTTCCCGATTCGCCAGGCGTTAACTTTCTCAGCAGATGAACGACTCCATGGCTATCGCGTACTCACGTTGAGGGTTTCGATCAAGTGATCGTCGTGAGTCCGTTTCTCATTGAGCACCGCGACGTTCCCTCTGGTTAAGTTCAATTCATGCTCCAGCACTTTAATCCTCGCCTTGGAGGCCTCCAGCTTCCTCTTGTAGCCCTCGATCGCCACCTCGGCTTGCCGGAGCTGCTTCGCCGAATTCTCGATCTGCTGTCGCCTCTCCTTCTCGATGCTTCGAAGATTGAACAGATTCTTCTTCTCGATAGACGCTGAGAAAGACGCGGGGGTAGCTTTCAGCCACGAGGATCTAAGCATTTACGAATTCTGGCTCAGTACCGATGGACGCCCCCTGAGTCCCTTCGTAGTCCGACAGTTTAGTTTGCAATTCGGTGACCTTCTGATGCAACAGGTGAATCTGCTCGGCTCTGCCTCGCCACCCGCCCGGTTGGCTGGATAGACTGCTGGTGCTCACGTTCTCGCCCACTTCGCTGCACAGTAACTACGCTTGTACCCTTTAAAAGCTGCCCTATTTCTCGCGTTTGGAACACCACGCCGTAAAACTCTGACACCGAATCTCGAAAATCGCAGAGAGATGGAAAATGCCCTACTGAAGAAAAGAATACCTTGTGCAGTTTGTTAAGTTCCTGCTTGAGGCTGGCGCAGGTGTTTTTCGATTCGTATAGTTTAGTCTGCGATTGCTGCAGCTTCTCGGTTAAATATTTCACACGATCCTCGTCCTCCTTCGCCTGGCCGCTCTCACCACCTTTGGCAAGGATACTAGCCTGGATCTCGATCACGATATTTACAAGTGTTGGGATAAATTAAGGGAGGTTTCTACCTTGTTGGGTAAAAAAATGTTCGATTTTTCATCAATTTTTTATGCGAAAAGTATTAAATATAGAATTTTGATATTTGGTATGTTGACTAAGCGGTCTTTATTGAACATAAAAATATTTTTTAAAGTTTCACAAAACATGGTAGTGGGAGTGGGAGGAGCGCGGGCGATGACATTCTTCGCTTGCGGAAGTCCTAACTCTCGGACAGGTGATCTGAAGCACAAAAATGAAACATATTTTTAATTTGTACTATATTGTGTATAAGTTGAACTAGAATTATCAAAAAATATTCAAACGTTTTCATTTAATGAACACAAACCTGCAAAAATTTTTGGTAAAAAGTACCAACTTCCCTTCGATCGCTCACTATTGTTTTATTTTCCAATTTCTCTTCTTGATTCTAGGTCAACTTATACACAATATTGTACAGAGTAAAAATATTTTTGTGCTTCAGATCACCTGTCCGAGAGTTAGGACTTCCGCAAGCGAGGAATGTCATCGCCCGCGCACCGACATACATGGCTCCTCCCACCCTCACTACCATGTTTTGTCAAAGTTTTAAAAATATTTTCATGTTCAATAAAGACCGCTTAGTCAACATACCAAATATCAACATTCTATATTTAATACTTTTCGCATAAAAAATTGGTGAAGAATCGAACATTTTTTGGCCCAACAAGGCAGAAAACCTCCCTTAAATTGCGAGCCAGGCTTCGCGCCCGCTTTCTTTCTCCTTAATTAGAAGCGTTCGATGTAACTCACTCTCCTGAGAGGAGTCGAGAGCTTTCGAACCAACCCTCTCGCGCCTCTCGTTCTCCAGCTCGGCCTCTTTGCTCGCCGCATGGATCTCGAGACTTTTACATTTGGATTTGAGAACTTCGATCTCGGCCGTTTGCTCCCTGCATCTTTTGCTAAGTTCGATGATCTTCGCGGCAGCCATCTCGCTCGGTTTTCCTAAGATCGTTGCCGATTGAATCGTTTCCGTCGCGCCCTGCTTCTTCTGCATCTTCTCTTCCGCTTCCTCGAGCGCCCGGCGCAAGCAACCATTTTCAGCAGTCAAATCCTATCGTTTAATTTCTCCGTAATAGAATTCTATTGTACAGAATCGGTTTATTTAATTCTACGAAACGCTCACCTGGATTCGATTCCGTAAAAATAGATTCAATTCTTTGGGGAAAACAATGTGATCGGGTAGCTTATCCTAGGGCACGTGAAAATATGCAAGTTCCATTCGTTACACTTTCGAAGAGGCTAATTACTTTACGCTTGTTTTATTATTTTTAATCTTGTACCTCTGACAGTTCGCTCGCCCACGAAACTGTCGCTTCGAAGTCTAAGGAATCATTCGCCTCGTTTTGTGCCGTTACACCCGCGATTCCTAATTTAGACATTTCTCGGGGCGAGTCATTAAAGTTGATTGGCTAACCTGCTCCGAATTACAAATCGGAGTTGTTCCTTCGCTCGTGACATTGCCTTGAACGTTGTCGGGATTGTCGAAAATTTACGCGTTACATAAAGCTTTGTTATATTGCAACATATAATCGTTATTGTTGCTAAAAATTCCGTAGCGTTCAGGATGCCAATATTTGGCAGAAGTGTCTGGTCAGAATGCCCGTTGAATAAATTTTACACAGTTTAATAGATAGACGGTTTATCTATATCATTCCGCACATAAACCTTTACAATATCTCCATTACATAAAAAAAAGGACTTAATTCTAGATGTCGAGATAGAGAAACAATATGAGGATGACATTTAAAAACTTAGATTACGTCAACCGTACAGATTCAACAATTATGTTTTCGTCTTCTGCATGTATGGCTTCCCTCCTTGCTTTCCAGCGGGTCTCTGGAACTTCTTGTTTTGTCCGCCTGCCAGCTTTCCTGCCTTCTGGAGGGCTTGCAATTTATGATTCTTCGCGACGGCTTCTTTCTTATCATTGCTGCCGGAGTATTGCACATTTATCCTTCGCCCCTTGACGAACGAATGGTTCAGCGCTAGTGCTTTCTGTTAACAAATAAGTACAAGTTTATTTAGATAACGTATTAACTTTAAACGATGAAAAGAACAATGTCGTTAACGAACGCTTACCTCGTAATCTGTGTTATTGCCGAGTTCCACGTAAGCAAATCCACGTGATAAATTTGTGTTGTCCTTTTTAGGTATCCTAATGTCGACTATCTGGCTAGCTTTGGTCAAGAAGTGTTTCTTGAGCTCCTCCTCTGTAATGCTAAAATTCAAAGGTTTATTCATCGCATACTCGAACTAACAACGAATAATCGGCCGGACTAAAGTTAGTAGGATATATTCTTACCTGAATGGCAGATTTCCTACGAAAAGAACGTATCTCTTTTTCTTCGGCTCCTGTTCTTTATTTTGTTGAGGCTTTCCTGTTGCCTTTTGAGTTTGAGCAGTATTTACTTTAACTTTGTCATCCTCCTCCTCCTCCTCCTCTTCCTCCTCCTCGTCATCGTCATCTTCATCATCCTCTTCCTCCTCATCCTCATCCTCCTCTTCGTCGTCATCATCCTCATCCTCCTCTCCTTCCAATTCACTGTCGTCTTCCTCTTCGCTCACATCATCGTCCACATCAAGCTCATCCTCGTCGCTATCCTCGTCGTCTTCTTCCTCCTCAGCTTCGTTCTTTGCCTTCAGAAGAAGGAGACTACCCTGCTTGGCGTCTTTCTTTTTATTCGACTTGGCGTCTCCTTTCTCAGGCGACTTCTTCTTCTGCCCCTCGTTAGTTTGGACTTGCTTCTTCTTCGCAGCCTCCACCGATTTCTCATTCTTTACTTTAGCCGGCTGTTTCTTCGAGACCTTATCAGTCACTGCAACTGTCCCCTCCTTTACGTGTAATAACTTTCTGAGCATCGCTAATTTCCTCTTAGCGGTTTTTGTGATTTCCGCTCGCGCCTCTATCGCTTTGATCTTCTCGTTTATAACCTCGGGGGATAAGTCAGCCTTCAAACCGTGGGAAGCTTTAGTCTTCCTGGCCAATTTACGTTTCTCGCGGAATATCTCTCTCTGTTTTGCTTGCTGCGCTTTCTTGTCGCTGTCTGGGCTACTTTGCACATTCTTCTTCTCAGTTTTAATTTGTTTAACTGTCTGTCCATTTTGAGCAGCTGCATTGTCTACCTTCTTCTTCTTCTGCGTCTTAATCACATTATTCGATTCTTGTTCCACCTTTACAGCTACCCCGCTTTCGCTTACGGTACGTTTCTTTCCGTTCTTAACCATGATTGAATGATTGATATAGAAATCTAGATACAGAGCAATAATGAATTATTTAAAAAAAGTTTTACGTTAAAAAATAGTAATATCATATCCAAACTTCTTTTGTATTATTCATTTCTATGGAAAAATAACTACGTATAAGCGTATCGCGAACAAAAGAACCAATTTACGAAATAGATTCGAGAAACGGAGGAGAACCGGTAGCACGTTTTCGATTTAAATTTACACGCGTCCAGGGGTTAACTGAATCACACCTTAGAAGGTGAAAGATAATTTATATTTTACATTTCTTCAGTTAAAACTATACTTTATAATACACGCTCTCCTTATTTCGACGGTACGAGTCAATATTCGAAAAAAATTTGAACACAATGCTTCCAACCGAAATCAAGGTTATTATTTTAGGTCGATATTTCTGCTTTTTATATTAAATTGAATTGAAAGTATGTTTATCTAGCTGATCAGTAATTTGCCGCTTAATAATTGCTTCGTCTGAGACGATTTAAAAGGCAAACAAATAGATACTTACTAGTTTTATAAAATTGTATCAGCAAGCCGCCTCAAACGTGGTCGTGGATGAAATCGTGAGGTTAAGATTACCACGCGTCCCTCGTGTTACTTGCTGTTGCTTGGTGTTACTGCGTAGAGACGAGCAGTTCCGATTTCGATTTCTCCTTGCCACGCATGCGCGCCTCTGTATAATCTTGGACTTTCCCAATCCAATTTTATTTGTCTCGTGTGAATTACAAGTATATAACGTTCAAAAACAAACTACACATATCGATTTCACCGAATAATCATTGAGAAATTCTAAATAAAAGCAAATGTCGTTCTTTATCAACGTTGGCAGTCTAAAATTGAATGATATCTAAGAGCGTCACTTCCGATCCACCAAATCGATTTATAACATTTATTCGGAAAGTAGAATTACGTGTTCCTGAATTACTTGGTTATAATAGAAAATAAATCAATAGTATTAATATCGCTGTGCTAGGAGAGCATTTCGTAAAATTATTCTGAAATATTTTCACGGAAATGAGTATGAATATTGATTCAACATGGCGCCAATTATGAAGATGGGGTAATGTCGTGCATATGCGTTCGGTTTTATTCTTCTTTTATATTCAGAACAGAAAACATGAAATGGCGTGAATTTTTGGAAACAAAACATGCAAGTATGACTTAATACGTTTATTAGGCAGTCAGTTTTACAAGTGTTTCACCACTTCGAGTAACGTATGAAGAAGTTTCGTGTAAGTAAACATATAAAATTGTCTGCAAAAATATATTTCATTTTTCGAGGAATGCTGAGAAGTTGTCGGAGTGAAATTCAATACAATTATAAATTAATAAAATACAACGGACTGTAGTGCAGTATACGATTGATAATGTTGTTCGTAACTGAATTTTTGAAATGGAAATGTATGTGGTATCTGTGGAAGACATTTAGTAATTGTCGAATAATCCGGCTATGTTAAAACACTAATAAGTACTGCAGATGCAAACAGTGTGCGTAACAATTGCATGCTCTTTTATAAACATATATATTTGACTCGATATATAGTATATTTTCATGAATATATTAACCTAAAGTTTCGCCTATAGAATAAACGTTATAAAAACTTCATACAATACATTAAATGCAGTCCTTACGAGTTATTTACAGTTACGAATATTTGTTATTGCATTAATAGTTTTATTCCTGTACGAGAATGTATATAGAAACGGGAAGTAAGTTTTCGAAATATGCTAGAAATTCAGTCACGGAATATGTTAAAAGTCTGTTATTACTATTATACCGCGAACATTCGTCTTCTCTTTGCAGTAATAATTCTACAAATAATTCAATCCAGCCCAAGTGATTTTTCTTTACTTGCCAGTATATTAAGTGTCGCATACAAAATTTTACAGTTATATAAAAACAGAAAAATGCATTGTACGTACGATACAACTTGCGTAAAAAATGTTAAAGCTGCTGGGCTTATCTAATAAATTCTTAATTATTCTCAACAATCTGAAAACAAATACTTTATGCCACTATAAAAAAAAAACACAGTGTTTCGTATATAAATAATACATAATGGTTCATATACTTTGCAATATTGCATGTAGAAGTTATAAATAAAAAGTTTGTACAGGAAAATATATTAGTTACTTAGAAATTGACTATGATTATTAAACATTTATATTGTAAATTTATGCAGAAATCCTTTTAGAGCGAAAGTATTAAAAAAAAAAAACGCAGTCGAAAGCAACTATTCTCTTCTTTATCGTAGCTATTATCATAGCTAGCGAGTTATCGGTAATAGTATAATGTATTGGTAAGACAATTTACAGTTTTCACCTGCATACCTAACGGAATTCGGAGCAAACGTGTTCCTCTGTCTGGAAGTAATAATTAGTCGCGTAGTAAATTTACAAGCGAAACATCCGAGTATTATTGTTCATTTGTTATAACGATTACTGTCCTAAGATTTTATAAAATAATACCTGAGGTGATTTTTTCTATTTCAAGAATTTTCATTCTTACGCGAAATCAAAGCTTTGTTGTCAATAGTCGAGAGTATCTCGCGTGTTTCAGATAACTACGAGTTGTCGATAAAACCTAGTACTTCCATCTTTTCCCATATATCCTTACAATTCCTCGTCAAATATTAATTAGGACAACTGCAACGCCATGCCATCATTTCCAGTTATCGAAATGAATCGACATCACAATCCGCTAAGTATCGTTCGTTATTCTTCCAAGATGTTAAATATTTATGTACATACAACAAACCGGTATGTCTAGTCGGCTTTACGTGGCTTACGTTTGCGCACATTTGGACTACTCGGTTCAGCCTTTGAATCTTTCTCCGCGTCTTTCTCTCCCTCCTCTATCTCGGTCCACTCTCCTTCGGACTCTTCGTCTACTAAATCATCTTTAACATTCTCGACGATTTCTTCGTCCTGTATACTCTTCTCTTGCATAAACCCACCCGACCCATCTTTCTGTTTCGTTTTCCCTTGATGCGCCACTGGCTTCGGCGGATATATAAAGTCGATCAGGCAAACGATAAACTGTGAAACACGAATGACAGAGTTTTATTAAAGTTCTCACCGTTCTGTTACATTCAAACTTACCAATCCCAAGATAGTGCCTAAAACAATAGTCGCGATAGCAAAGATCAAGTAACTTCCCCAAGTAGGCAGTCCAAAGTCTTCCATCAGTCTATTTTGTATTCCCTGGGGACGGTAAACGAATCGGTTAATACGGTAAATCCATGATACTTCGTCGATTTTAATACAGATCGCGCACTATCGCTATTTACCCTCAACACTTGGGACATTTTAAAGAATTGACTAATAACAGACATCTGGATAGAAGTTGGACTCTTCCAACCAGGGATAGGCTCAATTTTCTCCCAAGTCTTCTCGGACACGAATTCAGTCAATGAATCTTTATCTCTGGGGCTCTTATATTGCCTGAAGATACCATCTTTAACGCTGAAACATCGTGCGATTAGTTTTCCCTTTATCCGTTTACTTTTACGACGTATATTAAACTTGAATTTAGATAATCCTCTCGTAGAAACAAGGGAATGCTTACTGGTATATCGTAGGCAAAGCCGTAACCATAAATCTTCCACTGAGGCCCGGAGAATCAGTGACGTCAACTTTTCCGACGTTGATGTTCAGACTTTTCTTTTGCGAAGCGAGATGTTCCCAAATCGGTTCGAGTACTTTGCAGGCAGGACACCATGGCGCGTAACTAGATCAGGAAAGCATCCAAATTGCAAATTTATATGCGATTATCTTAATTTACAGCGCGATTCTTCGATGATCGAAGTCTCTAGTGTGCGATAGCTCTTCTCTATTCGTGATTTTAATTCCGAGGCAATTGAATTCTTATCTCTCCCGCATTTAATTTCATTCGTTAATTTTGGATAAGCTCAAAGAGGATATCGGAACGTGCGATTTTCTTTAACAGGACTTTTGACACGCCATCAAATTTGACGACATAGTATCATTCAACTTACAATTCCACCATCCATTCTCCGATCAACATACGATCCCAATTTTCTTCGTTGAGTTGCTCCGCAAAAGCATTCTTCGACGATGCTTGAGTACTTGCGTAAGCAAAACTCAGGAATAAGCAACAGCTTGTAACATAAAACGCAAAACTCAATTTACCGTGCGACATTTTACTTTTAACTGTACACACCGGTATCGCAGAAACACGCTGCCGGTAGTGGGAAGAAACACAAATTTGCACAAATTCGATCAACAATAGTCGGCAACAGTTGGCAATCCGAGTAAAGTCTCTTTCACACCATCGGGACTCGGGGAACAGATCGCTCTACCCTAGGATTCCTAGGAACATTAGCCAATGCGCTCCTATCTTTTCTTCTTTCTTACGTGAAGCTTTACATTCTTCGTTTTTTGTAATTTGATATCGAAATGAAGTATCTTTCCTTTCCATATCGTTGTGAAAATAAATTACACTTCATTCTAATTGTCCCACGTTGTGACGTATTAGGATTGAGAAAATGCAGTGTTTAGGAGAATAGAGGAATAGTATTTGTTAATGACGGAAAACATTGTCTATGACTATTGATTAATTTTATTAGATTTTTCTATGTACGATTAATTTTATTCTGATCGCTCGATGCGGATGAGCCATAAGCATATCGTTACCTTCTGGGCTTCGTATATATGTAAGTATGTTTACGTATTTTTCAAGTGTTTACGAATCATATCTTGATGTGGTTCTTGATCAAAATTGAATGATCTTCCGAAAGTACGTAAATAAACAGTAAACATATTTTAATTACACGTACGTGATTGTTATTTGTGATTTACTCTTAATATTTCATGGGAAATAACGAATGTTTCGATATGCTACAGTTGGAAAGTAATTTAAAGCAGTAGTGCGTAAAAAATTCCAAGCAAGAGATAATTTTAACGCGGTATACATTGTACGCTTTGTATTTCTATTTTCTATACTATTCTTTAGTTTTCTCCTGTTTCTCGTTCAGTCTTATGTATTATATACTTACAAATGTAATAATGAGTGTAAATTATTTTCGTTAACTGTTCATTCAAGATCGTAATAAATTATCTATCACAAATACATTTTCTGATTTTATTAATTTAATTCTAGGAACTAGATCAGTGCGATCGCACCACAAAGTATGTTTATGTGATTTTATTACTACGCTATAAGAAGGTGTTGTAAGCATAAAGATTCTAAAAACTGAGAAATATGTCTGCTGTATATCCGACTTTGCCTAAATTGGCTGTACGAGATGGTTTCGACGAGGAAGATCTGACAGACATCGACGACGAAGTATTTATCAGAGACGGGAAAAACGGCAGCCTAAAGATAGACGAGGATGGGGGAGTTAAAAGGCCTCTAATGGCGCCTCGTAGGAAATGCAAGAAATCTTATAGCTTTGAAACATATAGATTCTCGAACAGAACTTTCTATGTACCTTTTTGCTTTGGGCTAACGGCATTGGTAATACTATTAAGTTTAATTACGTTATGTATATACGTCGTGAACATAATTCCCATGCCAATGTCAATTCTAAAAAACTGGTTGTCACGAGATTTTAAAGATGCGTTAAATGAATCCACTATAGTTCCATGTACGTCGCTCGCAACAAAGATTTTATGGACTAGATCGTTACCCAAATTGACATCTGAATCTCCATTGAGGAGCAGCGACGTTAATGGCGATGGAATCGAAGATATCATAGTTGGATTTAGCACAGGTTCTTATCTACATTAAAATAAATATATTTGCTCATTTGTTTTGAATAATTTTTAAATGTGTATTAGAAACTGTACTTTATTTTCATTACAATTACTTTCTACCTTACAGATTTTAGTTTCCTAATTTTATGATTTTGTTGAAAGTTCAATTAACAAGGTAAATCAATTTTATTACTTACTGAATGGTGACGAGAAGATTTACATTGGATACTAATGTTATTTTTAAAAAAAAAAAAACAGGTTTGGATATGATCGATACTCCAGAATACGTTTGCGCATTGTACTTCGAAGGGCAAATTCCATGTTTCGGCGGAGTTCTAGCTTTGAACGGTAAAACAGGAGACACTCTCTGGACGCATTGGACTGCCCGTGCAATATTTTCAGTCGATTGCGATCTGGATTTAACGAACGATAAAATTAACGACTGCATTATATGTGGACGTGGCGGGATACTTCATGCGATTAGCGGGCGGGATGGATCCAGCATATGGGAGATACCGATTCAAGAATTAATAGCTTCGGAGGAGTGGAAGTTCTCTGATATTTATGATGCTAGATTTATAGCGGATATCGACGGCGATGAAGTTGGAGATGTTATCGCGTCGCACACTGTACAATCAAGAGAAATTCATTCGAGTGAAATTCTCATAATTTCGGGAACCAATGGAAATATTATACATCGTTCCGTTTTACCAAACACGGAACAACTATTCCTAGCGCCTCAGAAGCTAGTGCATCCAGACGGGGAAAGTATTTTTGTTCTAGTAACAAGTAGTCAAAAACAATCGGGAGGATTGTACGTTGTTTCTCAAGTGAATTTAATGTATGGCAACTTGGTAAGTCACTTGCCTAACGTTCAGAAATAAACCTACTAGGCGTACTTATATAGAAATACGTATGTATGTTTTAGAAATTGCGAAAACTTCATCATAATACGGGGAAAGGAACATTATTGCCTCCGATTCTGGTGGATGTAACATTAGATGGAGTTGAAGATATCGTCACTGCTATGTTTAACTCTACGATAATAGTTTATGATGGATTAACATTCGAGCCTATTTGGAATTACACCGTCCCCAACTCCGAAGTAATCAGCGTGCCTATACCTGGTTATTATAACGATGACGATATCCCAGATTTTATGGTAAAACATCAAATAGGCTCCGGTTACCCTACGTATTATTATACTATCGCGACAATTATAGACGGAAAAACTGGAAAATCTTTGCTGGAGAAGCCGATAGAAGACAGCTTGAGCAGACAAATGTCCGGTCTATCCGTCACTGTTGAAGGGTTTGGGAACGATTGGTTTTTATATTGGTCGGTCGATTGCTTAAACTACGAGGGTAGCAAAGAAAAATATCAGTTTCTGAAAAACGACGATCTTATATCCGAGTCGCGCGCTGACCTTTGTAAATTAAGATTTAACTCCACCCTAACTACAAACTTATATGCGCTGAGTCAACACGTCGGACCACCCGGTGTGTCGTTATATTTTTCTGAAGACTGGAAATCGTTGGAATTTAATAATTCCCTGAATTCTAAAACAGAGCTTTTTGGAAATATCCCGTTTGTATCGGAACGATCTCCGAAAACTTATAAGAGTCACAGTAAAGAGAGAATCTCGAAGCAAGAACGTGGAAATGAACCTAACGTTGTGGGTAACGAACCTTATGAAACATACGGGGAGTATATAGCGCATAAAAAGTTAGCCGCAACTGATTTCCAGAATGATAACGCGGACAATTTTAACAATGATTATGCTTGGAAGAATGGAAACAAGTGGACGCGCAAGAATGTACAAACAAATAAAGATTATGATATCTCGTACGATGGTGATAGTAATACTATTGTTAGAGGAGAACAGCCTATGGACTATTTACAAGCGGACGAAATACGAGAACAAAGAAGTAATGTTAATGATAAATTGATCAATGATCTCCATAAAGATATACACGATTCTACAAAAGATGTGATTAATAATGAATCGGACGTTGCAAATGAAACGAATAGTTTCGAGCAACTGAATAGCTATTTTGGGAATCTCGATACCAAAGACAATAGAGGACCTGAAATGGAAACAATTGAAATGAAAAAGAGAGCGGTAGATTCTGCGCAAAGTACCATAAACAATGCAACAGGATCAACTAAACAGATTCCTACGGTAATATTATTCGTAAACGCTGTTTAGATTTATTTCTCTTAAATTCTAAAAAAGAAAAGGCGCTTAATAAAATCATTATATTTCAGGACGTTACACAGGATTACCCTCGCAACATTCCTATGCAGAGTAAAGAGGAAGATGCCATTATAGGAACGATTTTTAAACGGGAATCGTTAAAACACCAGGATAAGGAAAATATGAAAAGGAAGCGAAAGGTTCTAGTTAAGTTAGCAAATAAATTTAAAAGAGAATTAAACAGGGAAAGGAAGAAACGAGAAGTGAAAACTGATAGGAGTCAGATGTATCAGGTATATGGCGTACAAAAACAACCACCGACTGGGATATTGTTGCCCTCTATTTTGGAATCGAAAAGTGCAACACCCGTAGATTTAGTGTTCTCGACATTTTGGTTACCATCCTCTGAAGTACCCATAATACTGATCCAAGAGGACTTGGATTGTATTCATAGAAAAAAGATGCTTTCGGAAAAGAAACTACAGTACAAACAGAGCGATGATATTATTAAGGAATGTTTAGCCGAGCGCGGTGTCGATTACAAAATATATCAAGAAGCGACCGACAGAGAAAACTTTAAAATCTCTCTCGGCCAGATGACAATATATAGAATGAAACTGGAATGTACGTGTCCGGAAGATATGTTACCCAATCAAAGTTGTAAAAATATATCCTCGCGTCAGAGTTGGCCTGAATATTTAGGTTCTCGTGGAAACGGGTATTTCAAACCACTTCGCAAAGCGGACTCTTAAATGATCCTTGTCTTTCTTATCTCAAGAAATGAATTACACATTCCTTTTTAATAAATCTCTAACGGTATATTAAAGTTCGAACGACGGTATCACTGTAATTTATGGCTCGGTATATAAATTATAAATAACAATCGATATCTTGAGCGAATGATATTTACGCCTAATAGATATATGACATATATATCTCGTTCGTATAATGAATCCTCGTGTCTTTACATATTTATAATGTTATAAGATTGACGCCTGTCATGAAATTCATTTACTTATTCGCTATGTTAATTCTACAGATTACACGTTCCTATATTTTGGGAAAATATCTACAAGATTTAATGTACTTGCAATGAAAGAAAGTAAAGTATGGTTACTGTTGAATGTAAAATATTTATAGAATATTAAATACATATTACAAAGAATGTAAATCTTATCGGAGTTTATCAGAACCTTATTCGTGTGTTATTTCTATATAAAATTCTACGTAATTTCAGAAGTTCTGAAGTTAGCGTTTGATCAATACTTGTTTGATCACCAAACGTTTGCTAAACAACCAGTGTCAAATGCTTTATTCTTTGATAAAAGGATGGTTACACTTTTGCCATCTTCATAGGATTTAATTAATTCTATCGAGATACCGTTTACAGTGATTGATTTCCAGAAACTATGGCCAACACGCAAACGATAAGCCGTAAGTTATATACACTTTGTGCAATCAATATAATGGATTTAATGTTTACATACAATTGTATACGCAGAATGTGTCATGTGCAGTAACAGACCGAAATTTAAAATACCTCGAGCACAAGGAGTCTGTGCATTTGTGAGTCCCCTCGTGTCGTTACTTCTTTCTTTCGCTTTCCCAATTAATATCTGGGAAATTTTCATGCACATCATTTTACAGAATACCTGTCACAATATCATACTCGCGTATAAGAATCACTTGAAAGGCTCGAAACATAATACGAGAAAACAGTACAACAATGATAGAGAGAACTGGATTTCGGAGTACAAGTAAGTCAACGTTTCTCAAAGTAATTTGAAATTGATACGCCAAAAATTATAACGTTTTCTTTTACAGGTAAATAAGAGACAAATGTTTCTATGTAATACACAGTAATCGAGGAGTAATTGGAGTACTTATAATTAGTTTGATATATCTAATACTTATAGGATAATGGCTGGGCACAATAGATCACCGGAAATTATGTGTCGCAATAACTATAAATATTTTCGGCGACCAATTATACCGTTTTTAGTACCAAAAGCACAGGATATAGACATCCCCGTCCGCTTTAATCATAATATTCTAAATAATGTAGTAACAAATGCACAAAAGCAATGCTACGCATTCTCACCGAAGTCAGAACCGTACAGAAACATAGGAACTCAAACAGATTACCGGGATAGCGAGTCCCAGACTATACCTTGGGAACCACCGTACAGAATTAAAACAGGTAAGAAACAATATATTCGATTTATATTTTCATATACACTGCTACTACATATAACGATTATTATTTTAGGACACGATCCCGAAGTGTTAACAATAGCACATTTTACTTGGAATCATGGATTACCAGCCGGAGTTCACGAATTAGAGATTATTAATAGAATGAGAACGAAAAGGGCATGGGAAGATATTCTTCCCCCTATGGACACGCCAGCTAACATAAAATTGCGGACAGCTATAATAACAGCTTTGGAAGTGGACGAATGGGCATTTAGGGAATCGGTAAATGTTTCATTATTTAAGAGTTAAGTAGCAAAGGCGTGTTTACTTTAAGAATGATATACTTCGAAATATAACTTTAGGAGATCCAGGCAGTAATGGATTATAGACTGGAATTAATGGATGAAATACAAAAGTCTCGCGAACACGAGAGGCAGAAGAAAGTGCAAGCTCGTTTCGATAGACTGAAAGACTTTCTATCTACGCGTAGAGATAAAGAAGTAAACAATATCAAACACAATCTTGGGAGAGAATTGAGAAAGCTGCGTAAGAGGCATCAAGGAAAACAGCAACCGGGTAAACGCGATATTATCAAAGATCATGCTGATCCATTATCTGAGTTACATGTACCACAAATGCATCGCGGGGATCAGCAGCAAAGGCACGAAGTAATACGGAAGGAGCTATTGAAAGACAGCTTTATCCAAAGTAAAGACGAATACATATTAATTTGACAATGTAGCTTCTATGATAAATTTATCAATGTTCGTTCCTTTAGGTGTAGACAATATAAACACATTACCGTGGCTTCCAACGCAGGAAGAGCTGAGAGCAATCAAACCGAAGCCTAAGCCATCGGACCTTTGTATCAGAGCGACAAGGTGGACGGAAGAGAATTTGAAACAGTTGCATTCCGAGTTGAAAGCGATTAGATTGAATGTGAAACCAATAGAAGCGTCAACATTATTGAAGCGCAAATTCAAGCTACCACCTTTGCCCCCTGTACCGTATACAACACCTACAGAAAATGTAAAAGACGCGCAATTGGATCAATTGTGCACTCTTATCCAAAAAATAGTCAGAGGTAGAGCTGTCCAATGCATGGTAATTATCAAGTGCAGCTCCCTTCGTTAATTCAACGTTTCCGATGCAACGAATATTTTTGTAGATGTTTGAAGGCCGCGATAGGTGCCGGGAATTGATCGAGGAACTGCAATCGTCTCATGGATTAGAGGAACGAACCAAAAAGCAACGTCAGAAGGAGAGAGAACGGATGATAGATTTACAGCGTTTACAGAATGAAAAGTCCTTGCAAGAGGATCGTCTGTGCGAGGTTCTCAATTCTTTGGAAGGAATGACTATTTCGGGGATGCTGGATTTCCTTAGCAAAGTACGCTTCACGATGTCATTGCTGTTAAGTGATTTCAAACGTTCTCCCCCACGGCATCGATTTCTTTTTTAAGCAATTAATAAGATTGGAAGATGAACGTCGGATACATGCGTTTGCGTTACTGGCTGAAAGAGAGAGAGCTATGAGAGAAGCGAAAGAAGCTGGAAGACGCCAGTTGGAATACAATCGACGTAGGGAGTTCGATGAAATGTTCAGGCAAATTGTAAAAGTCCATCAAGACTCTGTGGAAACCTACTTGGAGGATATTATAAAAGAGGGCATCGAATGGACGTCTGAGGAGGCAGCCAAAGAATATATTTTAGATCTATGCGATAAAGTGGACAGCGCGTCGGAATTCGCCAAAACCAAGTAACATATCGAGTATAGCTTTCAAAGACTTGAAAGACTACACTCGTAACTCAATCGTTTATATTAAACGACCGTTTAGCGCGACCAAGTTGGCGGAAGAAGAACTGGTGGCTAACATGGTTTATAACTTTGTATTACCCGAGGTGGAAAAGAACACTGTACGGAAAAATATAAGGGAAAGGCAACAGAATTATTTACGAGATGCGCATGCTGCGATTTACGAACAAATAGTGAACTTACCATCTGTCGAAGCTATACATTTGTCAGATGTAATATATCGCGATAGTACATTGATGTCTTAGGATATTTTGGGTATGATGGTTTACCTCCAATCTTTCTAACAAATTCTTTTAGGTTTGTACGACAGCGCAGTGTACAGAGGCACGATTAGAATCCATGGACCCAAATTCCTCGAGGGTTGTCGAAGGAATTTTGGAAAGCATCGTAGCGGATGTTGTTCCACCAGATGTATGATGCAAATACACGTATGTCTTATGCTTTCACCTTTCGTTTCTTACCAAATATATACAGTGCACTTTACCCGTATAATTCGCATTATAGATAAAATAAAATTCAACACTTTATTAAACTCCATATTCTACGAAGCTTCTGAATACCAAGGTTTGTATTTGAGGTAGAATACATTTATCGTTTTATCAGCTTGACAAACTGAAAATTATGTACGATCGTATATCGCTGGGATTTTCATAGAATTCCATTATGTTTGTATAAATCTTTTTAACGGATAACTTACGCACGGGAAATTATACGCTACGTGCAATGAAAGTCGTCAACGAATTTTAGAAAAACTTTTACATTATATTTTAACTAGTGTAAAATAATGAATAGAAGAATTATTATAAATAAAATCAAGCAAATTAATGCAGAAGTTACATTACTCCGTGCAGTTGTAAGTTTTTTAATATATTTATTAGTTAAATTATAAGTTTATACAATAATTTAATATACAGTCCAGTACATTTATTCACATATTCCTTTTTAATAACATGCTTGCTTTAAAACGAAACAAATTATACAGAAAACTCTCGCTGTGGGCTCGGAGCTCTGAACTGGCCGCAAGCGTTCGGCAAGTAGCGTAAATGATTCCGAGGCGCCGATGGCTCGAGTGAGAGAAAATGAGCGCGGACGAAGTAGAAATGATGGGGATAGCGACGAGCGCTTAGCGCACGAGCCAAAGCGAACTCGTAGCGAGAGGATACTGTAACACATCTTTAGTATCGATATCCCTTATGAACATGTTCATAAAGTTCTCTTTTTTAACATAAAAAATTGAACTCGTACTTATGGTCGTCACAAATCAAAGATACTTCAATAAAATAAAATACAACCTACGTTTTACGTGTTCCAGTACTCTTTTTATTCATTTTCATCACTATTATACTTTTAAAGTAACTTGAAATCACATATCAAAGACAGCTATATAGGTTGAATTTAAATATGTAAAAAGCTTAAACGTTTAAATTTATTCAATTATAAGAAAAAAAATGCAAAATACAAGTAGAATAATAATCATGTTTCTCATATACAACCTTATTATGTACAAGGGACAAGTTAATGCGAAGTCGAAGGATATCCTTCGATAGAATTACCCGCAAGAAGATCGGTCATAAATTTTTTGAATTTAACATCTTTCGCGTCGTTGGACGATATTCTTTCTACTATCAATTTACGTTTCTTTGCTTGCAACTCTTTTGTCTGCAAGGAATCCGGCTCCCGTTGATTAATGATATCTATATGTTTCCGTTTGCAATTGTCTATAGAATCCGGCTTTTGTGTTTCCTCTCTCGCGCGACTTAGCTCGGCCGTTAAATCAACTATCTTCTGCTCCCATTCCTCCAGATGTTTTCTCATCTCGGCCAATTGCGTGTCTTGATCGTGTATCTTCTTCGCCTGCTCTTGCAACTTTAAGCTTTGCAATCGCATTTGGAAGCCTTGCCGTTTCATTCTAAGCTTCACCTTGGTTATCTGGCCTTTCATAGACAGGACAGACAGCTTGTTCTTTTTGGTACGACTATAAATTTTCTTAAAAGTCAGATTCAGCTTCTCCGAGTTAAAATTATGTGGCAGTGACACGCTGTTCGGGCTCGTCGTATGATGAGAAATCATCAAACTTCCGCTCGGTAATTCGTACGAGCCTACGTTACTAACAACAGACGTACAAATACTGTGCTTCAAGTCGGGTAAAATCTTTTCGTCAAAGTGCTCCATAGCCATGCTGCTGATATCTCTTAATTCCTGCAGTATTTCATGGGCTCTGGGTGGAGTTTTAGAATTCCGAATCAAGCGTAGAACTCGAAAGATTTCATCGATTACCTGATACGTGAAAGAACATGGATTAAATTTCAGTATAACATTTTTTGACGATGCAGCAGAGATCAATGCTAGCGGATCTGTCTTTTCTGTTCAGGATTATTAATGATGACATTAATTGCCCCCAGCTATTGGAGTTAATTAACTTCACTGCTTTGCCTATACCGTTGCGTTATACTCGACTGTTTCGGGTCAGATTTTTCCAGACTAACATCTGCCAGAGCGATCCTATCACTAGGGTTTGTGCGCCGGGAAGCGAGGTAGTCGACCGGATTGATTTCATTGGTTCATCGCTTGAAGTATTCAAACGGTCGGTGACCTCGCTTTTCGTTACACCTATTGTCTAGCGTCCCGCGTTATTCACGTTATCTGTACACTACTGTAATAGTACACTAGCGTGTACGTTCTTGTTATGTTCTTATTGGGCTGGTCCCTTGAAATAAATAAAAATAATAATAATAACTTCATTCACTCGCTCACCTTTCCAGGAATAAAACAACATAAATTGAGGTCCACGTATTTGATAAAAGTCATGGACAGCATAGATATTCTTGTTTCTATCGCTGTCAGGATATCGCAGTGCCGTGCCAGGGGATGGCTCCTTCTCTCCGACTCCCTCCGGGGCAGTTGACTCTTCACTGCACGCAGGCATTGCGCGTGGTACTTCTCCATCAAATTGAAGCCTCGGTTTAATAACTTTTTGCATATTCGATCGAACTGTTTGCAAACCTGTCGGGACAGAATATTTTAAATGCTCGTCACACAGTTCGCCGCCGAGCGACCAACGAAAATTACGAGGGGCGCAATAACAATCTTACGATTCTGTAACGAGAGATCTCGTCGTATGTAAGGTTAGACAGAACCGTTCCCAGAACAATGTCAGGAAGATTTATTAACTGCAACATGTCACTGTTCTGCAGCTTCGCGACTGGATTCACAGCAGTTTTATTTAATTACAGCTCGCGAAACGTTGCCGACCCCTTGTATTTTGTAAACGGCAGCTCGATGCATTCGCACGATGCAGCCCCCCGACACTACGGTGCATACAATGTTACGATTACAATGTTTTGACCGACCGATGACCTATAAACAAATATAGCTGTTGCATATGTATCTATTTTCCCGAACGCGGTTTACTATCTATATATTCGTGATTCGTCGGACCTGTCGGTTTCCCGTCTATCGTGGTTTCCGTGCTTAATGGCCGGATGTAACGCAGAGGTCAGCTCTAGCCACCGCCATATTGTTGTGTCACGTGACGAGGGAGTAGCGAGGTGAATGCGCCGGGTCGAATTCGTGAGGAAGAGTCAAAAATTTTTCGACACCACCGACAAACAGGAAACCGATTACGAGATGGACGCGCGAAAAGTGACAGAATTGTTGCGTGCCACGATCGACCCAGCGCAACAGAAGCAGGCTGAAGAGCAGCTGAATCAGGTCGGTCGACTGCTCGAAAAACGTGCTCGAATCACCGACACTTGGACAGACACATGTGCCTCCGCACGATCATTCTTTCTCCGTTATCATTCGCCCCTTCGTAATTCACGATCGAACGATTTAATCGTGCTCTTCGAAGACGGTACCCTCGCGCTTAACCAGAGCCAACATTTTCTTCGGATTATCTCGTCACCTTTCTCTCCCCAGGAATGACCTTTAACCAAATTCATCATCGTTTTCATTCAATTTTTTTTTACTCCCAAGCTCTTTTATGTAACATTTTTTTCCGCCAGATCATGTTAGTCACACATTTCATAGTATTTAGAAATTCTTCTGCTATCGGCAGAGCTGTCTAGTATTCGGAGTGACGAAAGTCTGGCTCCTAATCATTTATGGTATATAGTTCCAGCTTGCGTAACTTATTCAATTATTTGTGATTTGTGGTTCGATTATTCCACCGGATTATATATATTATGGCTAGCATTTATGGCGTTATTGATTACTCTAAAATACACGTATATTTGTTAAAATGTAATGACAAGTGTAAATGGAAACAGATGTCGATTATTATATCGGGGCGGCGAAGATAGATTAGTGCGTAATTTGTGCAATAATGGCAGAAAGGTTTTATCAGATCTGTAACGCAGAATAATTTTTAGATTCACAAAATTATCGGTTTCGCGCCAACATTGCTCCAAATCGTGATGACCGCAGAGGGGATGCCCGTGCGACAAGCTGGTAATTAATAAAAGTAGCCATTGTAGGGGAAGCGGGGATTAATTAATAATATCTCGATATCGGTTCAGGTGTTATATATTTGAAGAATTTAATTACGTCTAATTGGGCTGACAGAGAGAGTGAAAATGCTCCAGCCGAGTTTAGCATTCACGAGCAGGATCGTGCGATGATTCGTGATGCTATTGTTGATGCTCTTGTACATGCGCCGGAACTTATTAGGCAAGTAGCAAGTCTAATAGTTAAATGACGTTTAGAATATTTTTGATTTTTTTAAAAGCGGTCTTAATAAATCTCCCCTCTTATCGATGCAGAGTACAATTGGCGGTTTGTGTCAATAATATTGTAAAGCACGATTTTCCTGGAAGATGGACACAAATAGTGGACAAAATCACGATATATCTACAGAATTCGGATGCTTCCTGCTGGCCAGGTGTTCTCCTAGCGCTCTATCAACTTGTTAAAAATTTTGAGTATGTTCTTGATTGTTTTTTATCACGCATTATCTGTATATAAAAAATTCGAGCGATAACGTCATTCGTCGGAATATTTACAGATACAAAAAAGCAGAGGAAAGAGGGCCCTTAAATGAAGCGATGAATTTATTGTTTCCTATGATTTACCAGTTAATGTTGCGACTTTTGCCAGACGACTCGGAACAATCAGTCTTGTTACAAAAACAGATATTAAAGATATTCTTTGCCCTTACACAGGTGCGTAAATCGTCGTTTTCGAATGAATGAATTTTCTCCGTAATCGATCTCTTTATTTTCCTTGCTTCAGCATTCAGTTTTGTATTCGGTGTCGTTATCTCTCTTTTAGTACACACTTCCCCTGGATTTGATTTCAAAAGAGGTTTTCTCGCAATGGATGGACGTGGTGCGGCAAGTAGCCGACAGGCCTGTCCCGCCCGAGACGAACAATCCGGATCTGGATGATGACGAGCGAGCAGAGTTACCATGGTGGAAGTGTAAGAAATGGGCCCTCCGCATTCTCCACAGAATGTTCGAGAGATACGGCAGCCCTAAAAACGTAACCAAAGAATACAAGGAGTTTTCCGAGTGGTACCTGAGAACTTTCAGCGGAGGTATACTCGAAGTCCTTCTGAAAATTCTGGACCAATATCGAAGGAAGATATACGTGTCGCCTAGGGTGATTCAACAATCGATTAACTACATTAATCAAGGGTAAGCGATAGCGTTCGGTAGCACGGACCCAATTCGGTATCCTGCGAAGCTGCGGTTCGAAAAAGTTTCCGTTGGAATTTTCAGAGTAAGTCACGCCTACTCGTGGAAGTTTTTAAAGCCGCATATGTTCGAGATAATTCGGGATGTACTCTTCCCGATTCTTTCGTATTCGGCCGCGGACGAAGAGCTTTGGAACAACAATCCGTACGAGTATATCAGAGTGAAGTTCGGTGAGACAATAATTAAAGATTTTATGTTATCGAAAGACGCGCTTATTTAATAGTGGAAATCGGTTTTTCTTCAGATATATTCGAAGACTTTGTGTCCCCGGTAACTGCGGCGCAAACATTGCTGCACTCCGCCTGCAAGAAGCGTAAAAATATGCTTCAGGAAACGATGAGATTCTGCATGGAGGTGTTGACTAGTCCGAACGCAGACCCCCGGCAAAAGGACGGCGCCCTGCATATGGTAAGCATCTCGAAAAGGGAAAGAATTCATTTTATAAACCTCGAGTCGATTTAGGTGGGAACATTAGCGGACGTGCTGTTGAAGAAGAAAGTCTACAAGGGACAAATGGACAAGATGTTATTGCAATACGTCTTTCCTGAATTCAATAGCCCCCATGGACACATGAGAGCGAGAGTAAATAATATATTTGCCATTTTCAATTTACGACGTTGTAATCGTTACCAACTATTTAATTCGTGATTTTTTTTATACTCCAGGCATGTTGGGTGTTGCACTATTTCTCTGAAATAAAGTTTAAACAAGAGCAGATATTAGTCGAGGCGATTGGATTGACGACGAACGCGCTTCTGACGGACCAAGATCTGCCGGTTAAAGTGGAGGCTGCTATCGCTCTGCAGATGCTGCTTTCTGCCCAGGAGAAAGCGCAAAAATACGTAGAACCTTTAATTAAACCAATAACGCTTGAATTATTAAATATCATACGGGAAACGGAGAACGACGACATAACGACTGTTATCCAGAAAATCGTTTGTACATACTCGGAGCAGCTTATGCCAATCGCGGTCGAGATGTGTCAGCATCTGGTGAGTATAATCCATCTCCGATCTTCTCGCAAGATCTGTGCCCGGGTGTGAGAGAGAGAACTGCTTGCCGTTTTAGGCTGTAACGTTTAGCCAAGTGCTTGAAACAGACGAGGGCAGCGATGAGAAAGCTATCACCGCCATGGGGCTGTTGAATACGATAGAGACTTTATTAACGGTGATGGAAAAACAGCCGCAAATCATGACACAGTTGCAGCCGATAGTGCTTCAAGTTATCCTTCACATTTTCGGGGAGAGCGTTATGGGTAAGACGGTGGCAGCAAAACTATTTGATTCAAAGTACTCTTCTATCGTTTCTAATAAATATCGTATAATCGATACAGAGACATTTCCTTTTACTTTAGAATTCTACGAGGAAGCCCTCTCGTTAGTCTACGATCTGACTGGAACCACTATTTCGGAAGATATGTGGAAAGTTTTAGAATGGATATACCAATTATTTCAGAAGGACGGCTTTGAATATTTTACCGACATGATGCCCGCGCTTCACAATTACATCACAGTCGATACCCCGGCATTTCTTTCTAACGAGAACCACGTGCTGGCTATGTTTAACATGTGCAAAGCTGTAAGTTTATCGATCTCGTTCTCACTCGAGAACGAGGAAACATTCTCCTGTTAAAAATAATCCTATTCTCAGGTACTGACCGGAGACGCTGGGGAAGATCCAGAGTGTCACGCTGCCAAATTACTGGAAGTTATAATCTTGCAATGTAAAGGTCACATCGATCAGGTATGATTCTCTTCGAAAATCAATGTACAAAAGCGTTCCGCGATCTCTACGGCTCCTTCGAGATTCTCCAATTTACTTGTGGAGCGAACTGTATATCGAAAATCACTTTGCCAGTGTATACCGTCGCTTGTGCAATTGGTGCTGGAGCGTTTGATGCGCGAAGTGAAGACATCGGAGCTGAGGACAATGTGTTTACAAGTAGTAATCGCTGCTCTTTACTATAATCCGGCGCTCTGTCTCGAGACGATGGAGAGATTGCAAGGGAACTTTGGACAATCGACGGAACCGATTGCGTCTCACTTCATTAAACAATGGATACACGACACAGACTGTTTCCTGGGGTAAGTGTTTTAGTCAGTTTTAGTTCAGCGCGCAGTTACCACGATCAACGTGACGCGCAAAGATTTTCTATATAAAGTGTCGTTGCGTTCGTTGTCCAGCTTGCACGACAGGAAGCTTTGCGTTCTTGGACTGTGCACTTTAATTAGTATGTGCCCGGCGAGACCACCGGCAGTGAACGAGTGCGCTCAACAGATCATACCGTCTCTAATTTTACTTTTCGATGGCTTGAAGAGGGCCTACGCGGCAAAGGTATTGGACACCGACGACGAGGAGAACGAGGATGACGACAGCGACATCGACGAAGGTAATTGTCGTCAGGCTTGCTTTCTTCGGATTATTTTTAAGCAATCGCGATAATGGTCTTGCCACGTGTTTGATAGAAGTGTTATCATCGGACGAGGATGAGATCGACGATGCTAGTCAAGAATATTTGGAGAAGTTGCAAGAGAAAGTGTCAAGATCGTCCGCGCAGCACAGTGGCTTCAATGTGTCGGGTGCGATTCAAGACGGTCACGGTGACCATGGATCGGACGATGACGGTGACGATTCGGAGTACGATGCCAACGAGGAGACTCCTCTCGAGTGCTTTGTCACGCCTTTAGATTCCGAAGACACGAACCAAGACGAGTACATTGTCTTCAAAGAAGTTATGCAAAGTGAGCGAACGTTCCGTGCGCTCTTTCCGCTTTGATACACTTGGGATCGATTTAATTGACCTTTGCTCCTTTCTCGTTCACTTTCAGATATCGAGAGAACAGATACCGTATGGTACAGAGCGTTAACTGGTCAATTGACTTCGGAACAGCAGAAGGCATTGCAGGAGATCATCTTCTTGGCAGATCAACGTAAAGCAACTCTCGAAAGTAAACGAATCGAACAGAGCGGGGGTGAGTATCGATAGAAGTTAATCTGTAATACGATAGATGTATATATATTTATCGAGGATAAATTTTTGTTCGAATCCGTTTTCTTTCAGGCTACGCTTTCCACTCGCAGACTGTACCTACGTCGTTCAACTTCGGTGGAACACCTCTGAGCCAATAAAGACTCCCGATCGTTTATATTTTTAGCTTAAGTAAGTAAATAAATTGCGAAGCATCCGAGTCGAGTATCCTTTAACTAATGCAATAGACGTCCCCACTCCGTTTGATAAACCGAATTACTACATGCACATACACGAGCCAAATTAAACATTGAGAGCGTCTTTTTTTGTTTGTTTCTTCACGTTTTCCTGGCTTTCCATGACCATAACTCTCGGTACATACAACAATGGTAGCATCCTTTCGAGCGTTTGGAAATCCATTCCACGATGGAATCTGCGGAGAAGCACGCTTCTTCTCGTAACACGCTAGTAAAACGTAATAATTACATCTCATAATACGAAAAAAAAAAGAAAAGTATTATCTGAAGTAAATATAGAGAAAATAGTAAATTTGTATTTCGTCTTGTCAAAGATATTCCTCTCTCTTGATCACCCATGTGTTTCGATTTACAGATTCCAGGGAATATGTTCTGATCTCGATTTCCAAATCGTCGTGCTTCTTCGCCGAGCTCACGCGCCAAACCATCGTCCAGCGCGATCGAATCTTTTTTTTTTGTACGAGAATGGAAATGATTGTGCGTGCGAGAATGGAACTGAAGGTATGAATGGGACGAGAGAAAGAGAGCGAGAGCGTGATACACCGTGTGCATGCAAGAGAAACGGAAATAAGAAAGGAGAAAGTAGTTCGATCGCTCTTGAAGCGCTCGAAAAAGTGCCTTCGAAACACGCTCGACGCGGATGGGACCTAAACTTAAGGACCGCAACTTGGATCGAGGCTAGGACGCTTCTCTAGCTCGTAAGTTTCGTAAACACTGTACTAAAGTATAATAAATTAATGCTAATTAAAGAAAAGAAAAAAATATTTAATTCAGAACTTTCCAGCCTTGAAGCCGTTAAAATCGATATAAATTTCACAATTGTAATAAAATTTTCACAACTACTGCTAAATCCGTCGTGTAAAACAATGATTGTACATTATGTTTGAATTAAATCATATGTAAGAATTTCGTGTCGTTCTGTAGAGTTCGTGTCTGTGTTATTACAGGAGAGTAGATCTCTAGAATGCGACAGCAGCTTCGTACAGCGGAGTGTCGATTTTCTTCGAAGAGGATAAAAACGAAGATTGAAATACAGAATTGTTTTCCTTAACAGCCTTATATTCCACTTTCGATCGATACATAAATTAAGTTACGTGGTTTCCGATATAGCAGGATATATATCCGTTCGTGGGTGGAGTTACACTTACGAATGGAGATGCGACGATCGCAAATTGCAGATGCGTTTGCAAATCTCATATACACACACATCTTATATGTACATATCCCTTGTAATAAGACTGGCAACGATCGTGAGTACAGATATCCGCGTTACCATTTCGAAATGAAACCTCAACGATCGTGAACTAGCAATTGCGATAATTTTGATTCCATAGTTGCTAATCCGACTGCGATTTTGCGAATAACTTTAGACCGCAATCACGAATATGCCTGCGAGAGAATTTAGGTGAATTTTAACGAAAAAAAACACGTCTACCGTGATGCGCAGCAGCAATATTGGTCATCACAGATACACGTTCAAGGAAACTTTTTATCAACCGTTATATTCTACAGAGTGAGTTGCGCTGTAATTGTGTCTACCAATGAGTCGATGGTTACGAAACTTGCAAGCGTAAACGCAACCCCGATCCTCCGCCGAGTACTGAGTGAAGAGAGTGAAACGAGATAGAAGAAAAGAAAAAAGTATCCCACAACTCCGAGAAAACAGCGCATCGGTGGTATTTCTACCGATGGTTTTTATTGACCAAAGGTACGAAGCACTCGATCAAGAAGACGCAGAGAGGCACGTCGACGGACCGAACGTAACAGACGAGAGTAATGCGTTCAGAGCTGGGGGTAGTTCTACTCTCGGTTTCTTCCTCAGTGTGTCTTCGAAGAAAGCGAGCGCTATATCACTTGAGACACCGTTCGAAGTAAAAGCAGCCGACGCAGCCACCTCTCATCGCTTTCGCTACATTCTGTTCGAATGCTCTCCTGTTATTTTGCAACACCTCGGCAGCATCCTTATTCAGAGGATCTTCCGGATTCGGCTCCTAAACAGACAACAACACTCCGTCTTAGCGTACAACTCTCGCCCAGTAAATGCGCACGACGAGCGTTAATAACGAAGGAACTTCTGTTCGTTTAAATACCAGAAAAAGGTATTGGAGCCCATAAACGATAGAATTAATCGTGAGGACTGGTTTCCAATCTTCCCTTAAAATATTTAGACACACATTGCCGTCCAAGTCAATGTTAGGGTGATACACTTGTGTCTCGCACTTTACTTTAGGTGGCTCGTGCGGATAGTTTGGCCCGACTTTAAAACTGAAGACGAATCTGCCGCCCCTATAAAATCCCTGAAACAGAGAAACAGAGAACCAAGTTTTCTTTATCAGGGGTAACACCGTCGTGCGACGAGTCGTCTCACCTCATCTGGACAAATAATTAGTTTAAAAGTGAGAAGATCGTCCGGATCGGGAAATTCTGTCCCACATGTTTTTGGAAGATTCAACTCGTTTATGTCTATAAAAAACAAAACATATGTTTCAACAGTCTTATTCCCTATGATAGCATAATCGTAGTCCTTAATCAAAGTATTACAACTAACATTTAACTATCGAATTCGGTACTATCGAGGTATCTTTAAGTACAGGAAAGCGAGTATAAAAATAATATTCCAAGATCAATGTTTCAAGGTCGTTCAAAGGTTAAAATTTTGTTTAACTAAAACACTACATTCCTGCTTTAAACTTTATAAGTAAGCCTTTCGAATATTGCGTTTGAAATCTATTACAGACATTTTTGTTACATTTTGTACTTGTACAACCGAGAACAGATAATTGGCAGCGTCTTTCAAAAGTATATCTCTGTTATTTAAAGAGTAACAAGAACAGCTCAGAGCGGAGGAGCGAATAACGCAAATCGAACATTCTATAAATTGCAACGTTTTCGTAGCTGCACACTGCATAGATAAAAGAACAAGTCTTGGTAAACCAAAGACACGGTTTGATTATCCGAATCTAACAGACTCTGCGATAAGTCAAACTGGTAAACCGAGTGGCGCGACAGCCAAGAAACCCACGGTTCTTGGATTGAAATTTCTGCTAGCTATCTTTTCTATTAAAATTTTATTCTGAAGGGAAGGGAAGTGAGTATATAGCATTGTACGTGTAATGGCATAAGTCAAAGTGGAGAAACAGTAGATCGACTGTATGGAAATACGAAGGTTGTAAGGTTGAAGTTACGAAAACCTCGCGATACTTCCATACAAAAATCTGTTGCAACTTTACTGTTTGCGCGTTAACAGAACGACAATAATGTTAACCGGACAAAGTGAACTGGCAGGAAGGCAACGAGGGGGTTGTCGATAAAACCTTTTGTGATTCTCAGTTGTGCCGCGGATGCCTTCTTTTGGGTGCCAGGTTTCGGCGACTCGCCATCCTTTTTCGCCTGTTTTAACGAGAATAATTTGATCATGATAGAGTGGCGGTGCCCGGCGTGGAAGGCATAAAAAAAAGTCTCTTCTTCCTCGAACGGCCACGCGCGCGGACTACGATGCACGCAACAAAACTCTCGTTTTGACAATGGAAACAACTACTGCGAATTTACGACTGATTTCACGTGGACGGAATACAACCCGTTTCTGTTACCGTCACGGACCGTGAGGCTCCTATTTTTCATGTTGCACAATTAAGCCCGTATCCCAATTTATATGTAGATACCAATCGCGGGCCCAGCTTTAAGTCAATTTAATCCCTTTCAATCTGACGAAAAGGCTCTTTAACGACGCAATTAAATGATCCACTTATTACATCATGGAGCGCAAGTCACACCAGCGCATTTTGCATCTGTTTTAATTACATTCATAGAGTCTAGAAATCATGCATTTTTAAATACTGTATGGAATCAACTAGACGCGATCTGTGAAAATCAGCCGTTACTAGCGTTATATATTTATTTATACAAAGTGTTTCGTCATTTCGCGCAATGTGCCATAAGCGAATCTCGATTGGAAATTGTTAGAGATAGCGGGAAATGTCGCTTTTCATATTTTAAGGCTCCTTATAATTGGTTTTCGGTGTTTTTACGCCAATGCGACTGGGAAATGATTGACCGACGTGGTCGATCTAGAGACATTTCAGACTAATATTATTATCGCATAAATTTCATCAGGTTTAATGAATTTGCAGGGTCTAGATATACGGGAGTGCGATGCTCTTAATTATAAAAAATCGCTGGTACCCTTCAATCTACAGTGATATTGTTATAGAGAATTAGAACTGAATTGTTCGAATAATCGTTTTAAACGTCTGTTCCATGTATCGACCGCGGAACCAAAGAGTAGGGATAACAAGAGGCGTCACTCCGGTCGGAACCTTTGAAGTCCTTGCTTGACCTTGGCATTTAAATTGGTTGTCTATTTCGAGCGGGATATTCAAATCGACTAAATGTACCTTACCACAATTGGCTGATTATTGCCGAAGTTTACCGATCATTGCCGAATGGGGTCGAATGGGCATTTAAATGGGTTGTCTCACTAGAAATCACCGTTTCCCTAGATTATGTCTGTCCTTGTCGAGTGACGCCTCTTATTATACCTCCTCTTTGGCGGAACGTTCTAGCCACCTAGCGGCAGAACGTGCAAACTGAAATGTTCGCAACGTTGCTATCAGGAAAACTCGCACGGGTTTACAGGATCACATGACGATGACAGTGGAAACGGTGGAGATATTAGAAAAAGAGAAAAAATTCCGAGTCGGGCACTGTAGTTCGTAGATTTTACCACCAGATAGCCACAGCCGTCCTTGCTCCACGAACTGACGAAAATTTTTAATACTCTTTTAAAAAGTAATAAATATTATTGAAAGTGATAAAAGCAGCATAATACGGAACAATAGAAAAGCAATTGTATCGCGAGTATCAACTACAAGATAAATTGTCCGCACGCGTATTTCGTATCGTTTGAATATGATTGGAGAACACTTATAACGATTTACGGTTCCACCAATCGTAATTTCTCGCTTGTTATTAGAGTACTTTTAGTCGAGAAGTGAAAATATCTCCCTCGATATCGCCCGATATACGAACAATTGTTTGATGTCGCAAAGGAAAATATATAAACACTATAGATGGTTCAATGTTCGTTTTAAGGCAGCGTGAGGTTTGGTGAGGTTTAACATCGATGGCTTGCGTTCATTGTGCGTGTTGCTTGTAACGATTCAAAGGGGTGATAAAATAAGCTCTCGTGGCTCGTGTATTTGCTCAAGTTTGACAGTGAAACGAGGACACGATGGCTGGACTGCGGGACGAGATTTTGGCTGACTTTCAGGTGATCTATCCGGACTTCGGTTGATCGCTAATTTCAAACACAAATAAGACTTTTTAGGTTATGATGTGTGCATTAATGACATTGATAATAGTTGGGATCTATGAGTGTAACGCGACAATTTTCCACTTGTTTTGTCTCGAATCTGTCAAAATTCTAACGATGGCTGTGAACGTTTAAGAGAATTTCAGTAACATCCTACGATATTCGGCATTCTCTATCTTTAAATGTCTTTTCATGGATATGCTGGTTTCTTTGTCTTTTACACGATTTCTGTTTATGAGTCATGAAAGTTTCTAAGGAAGGTTGCGAAGCTGGAGATGTGAAAACAGATTACGAATCATTCTATTGGCTATTAGTTTTAAGTAGGCTTCAGAATTGCTTTTGTTCCGATGTTATTTAAAAGAACTATTCTGTATTAGTACGAAAGAATTTGTTATGCTCTGTTGTAGGCATGCACTGGTATCGATGATGTTGGCGATGCTATGAAATATTTAGAAGAATCAAATTGGGATTTACTGGTAAATTGTTTTTTAAATGTGCTGGCGTAGAATTGTGATCAACGTACTAATTGTATTAATCCACCGTTACAGGCAGCTGTGAATTTAGCCATGCCTCGAGGTACGCAACAGTTACCCTCCGAAATGAGTCCGGATATAGAAATGATAGAAGAAATCGAGAGAATGCCTCATTCGTCTTCGTCCACTTCTCAAACGGTTCACGAGCCAAAAGCCAATTCAAAGATGGACGTCGTAGAGAATTCGAAGCCAGGGACGAGTAAACCTAAGAATTGCGCGAAAGGAAGAATGCTCACATTCCATGTTAACTATCTTAGTACTGTTTATAAAATAAATCTGCCCGAGTTCTCGTGCCTGAGTAAGTAAACGCCACTTTTATTATTACTTGAAAGCGATGGTGTCGCTTTTCAATCGTAACGTATTATTCGCAGGAGATCTCAAACAGCTGATATGGGAGAAGACAAATATTCCACCTTGCCAACAACATCTTCATGGATGGAAAAAAGTACCAGAGACGCTTTATACGCCGTTACAATCGTTATATCTACCCAAAGAGAACACTTTGTATTTGTCGTCGACGACAGAGGAGGTCGACGTAACGACTGATAAGTAAGTAAATCCGTGAGATCCCGCCTCGATGTTCTATTCGCAGTTGCAGCACGTTCGTTATGCTTTCAGTTCAAGCTTGTCGGAGCATATGACTCAAACGTACACCTTAAATATAAAAGACGAAATACATAAGAAAACGTATAATTTAAAGTTTCTTGGATCGAGCACAATCTTGGACGTGAAGTCGGGTATTTACGCATTAATAGATGTTCCTGTTCGAAATCAACAGTGGAAAGGTTGGCCGAGCTCGGTGCAGAACGACAGCGTTATGCTGGCCCAAAGTGGGATTTCTTACCCGGAGCATGATCTCTCTGTTAATGAACTTCCTATGAAAGAGGAGAAGAAGGTATCATTCATAATAACGGGATTGTATATGTAACAATCGAGTGACACTTATTTATTTGCAGGATGTTATAGACTTGGCTGGAAGCGACAGTTCGGTAGACGAGGCGGACGACGTAGAGGAATTTGACGTTCCCGAGTCGTTTAACATCGAAGATGATATTTTTGTAGATTTCAAATCTACTAAAATCGAGCGTCTTAGTGAGTAAATTTCAGACCCGATAAGCTATCGACCGATTTAGCTAATATAAAGTAACGCGCAAATTTTTATCGGATGAATGCTGATAGTGCCCTTCTTACAGTGCCGGAAAATGTAATAGACGAGACAATGGGTACGCTCCATTTTGCGGAGGAGTTTGAGAAACGATACGGGGCGGCACATCCAGAATTCTTCACTGGCAAATTTAAAGATGCCGTTAAAGAATCGTGCTTGAAGCCAGCAAGAGAGGTAATTTAATCGGAGAGCACGTTGAACACGTGGGGGTATATAAAGTTTCATGTAATTTATATGATTACAGAGAAAATTGTTGGCTGTGTATTTACATCACGATAATAGTGTGTTAACAAATGTATTTTGTACGCAATTGTTAGGGTTTGAAACAATACTCCAAGTTCTGTCTGCGAATTTCATTGTATGGGGTTGGGATATCACCTACGAGTCTAATAAGCAAAGGTATATAGCGGCATTGTAGAAGAAATTTTTTATCATCTTTTTGATGATACGAGGGCTGTTCTTTTCTAAAACGAATCCCTCTTGATTTACAGGTTTCTTTTATCCGTAAAGCAGACCCTAGGATCGGTTGCAGCGTTAGCTATGAAAAATATAGACGTCGACACCTTGCCGGTTCTCGTGATTATAATGAGAACCAGATCTAATACAGAGATATTTACGACAGTTCATGGCAACGTGGGCGTAAACGAACTGTTAACCAACCTAATTCACGCTGTAGATGTATTTCAGGTAAAATTCAAGTACAAGTAACATTATTCCCCAAATTCGTTGATACATGTTGCATTGCATTTCGTAGGAGCAAAGACGAACCGATATTGGAGTGGAGGAAGAGAGACAAGCTAGAGAAAAAGTGAAGCAAGAACAAGATAGGGCATATCAAGAAAGCTTAGCCGCTGATAGGTAAACGGGAGATAATCGCGTCGATCGCTTCGATAGAAATAATCTTTCGCGATTTCTTGATTACGAAGGATACATACGTGCGTGTGATTTTTAGAGCGAAAGAGTACGCAAAGTATATGCAAGAGGAGCTAGAGAAGAAAAAGCAGGAGCAGGAGGAGAATGAGAAAGCGAGAAAAGAAGCTCACAGGCAGGCCGTGGAGTCGAGTTTACCCCCTGAACCACAGCAAGGGGCCGGCGTCGGTCTGTTGAAAGTAAAAGTACGACTTCCAGCTGGAAAATTCCTGGAGCGTAGATTTCAACCCGACACGCCGTTACAGACGCTTCTTAATTTCCTCATTGTGGAAGGTTATCCTACGGAAGAATACAAGCTCCTAAGTAGTTGGCCTCGAAGGGATGTAAGTAGATGATGTAAGCATTTGAGTTCTCATTATATAGATATTTCCTTTATGCCATTCGCTTCGCGGAGTTGAATGCGAATAATGAAAACCCGTGCACGCGCGCCCACCATGAGTTTATGATATTAGATTGAAACTTTCGTTCGATGCTTCGATCGAATTCAGAGTGGCTCCTATCTGTTCCAGTTAACGTCCATGGATTCGCAGCTCACTCTAATGGATCTAAAATTTTGTCCTCAAGAGACAGTAATTTTAGAAGAACGATAAGTAATTTGTTGTAATTAAATTAAAATGTAGGAATTAAGCATCGCAATATTCTGAAAGTGTTATTTATTTAACAAGTTTCGAATAGTTGTCAGTTAATATGAGTTCTGTTTATCATCATGTAACTACATTTTTATGCTGTAATTTTTCGTACTATTAATTCGTACGACAAATGTAGTTTTATATTATAAAGAAAAAGTCCTTTCCATGCATGTGCATTGTGTATTTTAAATTTTCACGAATAAATTACATTCTGAGAAACCACAAACAAAAGCTGCCTTTTGTTTGTCGTTGCCGTGATTGCAATAAGTATAAAAAAAAGTATATAGAGAAGAGTTTAATTCGTTGAATATATAAATGGAACTCGTAATAAAAAAAAATTATATATATATATATATTTTAAATAATGGCGAATCTCTTTGAGAACTTTTATTATAAATACAAAGATGCGGCAAATACAATATCGCGTTTTATAAGTTTAATTGCTTCGCTAAATTTATTCTCTAAATCCGTGTTTCCAATGTTCTTTGCTGCTTGACACAATTGTCTAAGAACTTCTTCTAGACGGCGCATGCATCTTATAATTGAACCTAGAAACCAGTAAGAGATTAAATACAGAAACATAAATCAATAATCTCTGACGAGAGGAATTAAAGTTTTTTGTTTTTTTTTTAAACGTACCTTCGAATATGTCTGTCATTTTGCAAATTTGTAAGAAGGTGGCGCCTTTGCACCACGCATACACAACGTCCATCAAGTACGGCTTGAATCTTTCCGCGTACGCGTCTTCGTCCAATTCTAAATTAGCCTCGGTGGATACTTTCGCTATTCTCCTGGCCAGATCTTGCATCTGTCTAAGCGGGCCGCTTAATTCCTCCGTGCTCTTGGGCATCTCGTTCGATTTGTCGTCGCAAACAAAGCAGCTGATCAACGCCACCATTTGTGGGACGCTTAACGAATTAAACAATCCGTTGAAGATCATCTCTGTCATTAACAACTCGTCCGCTCCGTTAAGCTCGCAAGCGACACGTCCTTTCAATTCTATAACATCCGCTGCCGTGCAATAGGCCATTCGTCGTAATACTCGTTTCCTACACTTCAACTCCTCCATTTGAAGGATCGACTTGGCACGCTTCAATTCCAGTTTGCCTTGCTTCAACTGATTAGCCAGGTCCTCTTTGTGCAGAAATTGCTCGTACAACATGTCCACATTGGGATCCTGTGCTCGATCGAAATAACATGTAGAACTCAGTGCTATTATAATAAGTAGCATACAGGGACAAGAAACAATATTTTCTTACCTTGTGTAAAGGATGAGCGTACAGTCTTTCTTCCAGCACTTCGATCTTCTTAACGATGTCTTTAAATGCTTCGTCCTCTATCCGCATGTCTGTAATTGGATTCAATAGCGGTGGTCCATCTGGAAATCTTTTCTTCACTTCCTGTATCGTTTTCAATACACTTTTCCTGTTATCAGACGGCCTTAGATCCTTCGGATAGTACAATCGAAGCGAGCTGATTTGAGAAATTAATGTGTGCACAACGGGAACCACTTCCACCTCGCCATCTTCTCCCTCGCGACAAGGTATCGGGCATCCTTCGCTGGACTCTTTCGAAATATAAAGCAAAATATCAATAACGATAACTGTGCTCTCTTTCGTCGGATTTTTAGGATTCTTCTTTTTAAAGTTCACGATGATACCCCAGTCGAACGTTTCGTTCTCGTTTTTCACCTGCAATATCGTTATTGGAATTGTAGAATCCGATACATCTAGAATTGTAAATAGTACGTGTAAGCGCATACCTTCACTAGCCTTCCAGGCTGTAAGAACGGAAGCAAATATTCCGGTTTCGTTAGGTACGATCTGAATTCGCTACTGAGACGTTCAAGTTGTTCGCGTATGTCGTGGTAAGACGATATTTGGGTATACTTATCGATAGTCACTGCATTATACAATGTCTGCAAATCTTTCACCTCTGTAATAATTTGTAAGGATAGTGATTTTATACCAAACTGTAACGATCGATTGTTAAATAAATAGTCTACTTACTGTTGTACAAATCAGGAATAGAGGCTTGATTCTGGAACTGATAGAAGCTCCTCTCAAGCATGTACTCCGGATTGATTTCTTCGACTCTCAGAAGATTCAGAACCATGTTGTACGTTAAATGAAACGCTGAATTGATAGGGTCGGGTTTCCCCTGTACTATCGCTTTACCAACAACTGGACTCACTTGCTCGTCTATCATTAATATAACTATTCCTTTCTCGTCCAAGCCTCTTCGGCCGGCTCGACCGGACATCTGTATGTACTCCCCGGACGTGATCCACCGGAAATCTTTGCCATCGAATTTTCGCGACGCCGTGAACAAGACAGTCCGCGCTGGCATGTTCAGCCCCATCGCGAATGTTTCCGTCGCGAACAGCGCTTTTATCAAACCCTCGCCGAACAATATCTCCACGGTTTCTTTCAGAATCGGGAGCAGTCCGCCGTGATGAATCCCTATTCCACGTCTTAAAAGTGGTAATACATTTTCAACCTGCGGCAAACGCCTGTCTTCGTCGCTGAGGACATCCATAGCATTATTAAAAACTTCGTCCACTAGTTTCTTCTCTTCTATCGTATTCAAATCTAATTTAGCCATTTGCATCGCGTAGATTTCGCAGTCCTTTTTCGAGAAACTGAATATGATTACGGGCGCAAAGTTCCTCTCCATAATCATTTTCACCATCTTGAAGATATTCGTCTGTCCGGCGTTCGTCGCTCGAAGGCCCCCTTTGCGACCTTTCGTGTCGCCTTTAGCTGCGTCGCCGTGTTGCAGGCAAGCCATTGCTCTGTTGAAGTTTTCTTCTTTAAATTGCCCCGTCTCGTCTACGACCTACGCGTCAATAACCATCGATAAGTTTCTCGTTATATGTAGTCCAACAAATCGTTCTAACGTTATATCTTACGAACCAAATGTATTCCATCCCCGCCAACGGGGAATATATAATGTTGCAGAGGAGTCGGTCTGTAGTCCGTATAAACAACGTGACACGGTTGCTTATGCAAGTGCGTAACCCACTCGACGAACTGTCTAGCGTTTGGTATCGTAGCAGAAAGAAATACGTAATGCACATTGTCCGGTAGTAATATCAATGTTTCCTCCCAGACAACGCCTCTTTCTTTGTCACGCATATAATGAATTTCATCGAATATTACCCAACCGACTTCGCGCATCACCTGCGAAGAAATTAAATACACTTTTACAATTATTATTACCACGATAATAATCGTCAACGCATTCTTGAAGACAAACCTCGGATCCCCTGTAAAGCATGTTCCTTAAAATTTCAGTAGTCATGATGAGAACGCTGGCTGTTGGGTTGATCGTAACATCTCCAGTCACTAAACCGACGTCCTTGAATTCTTCGAAGAACTCCCTATATTTCTGATTACTCAACGCCTTTATAGGAGTGGTGTAAATCACCCGTTGCTTATCCCTCAACGAGCACGCTATAGCGTATCTGTAAAATTTTACAAATTAGTAACAAGCGTACCGAAACTCCCGTTGCTATCTCGCATCGCGATACTCACTCGCCGACAACAGTTTTACCAGCCGACGTATGCGCGGAAACCAGAACGGACTGATTGTTCTCGATGCACAATATCGCTTCCTTTTGGAAAGGGTCCAGTATGAATTTGTACTCTTTCGCTGGTTTCTTCTGTGTACGTTCCAATGGTACGTATTCATAATCTGGCGGAACTGCAACTTCGTGGGTACACGATTCGATCGTTTCTATCGTATGTATTTTGATACGCGGCGCTAAGTCGTCTAAGCTATTAGAGAAGAAAGTAAACATGTATGATTTTTAAATTCCCAGTTAAATAATCGTAAACTGTGCTCGTACGAAAACCTAACGAAGGTGTTGCTTAGAAGTGGTACTGAACGCTGCCTTACTTTATATCTTCCAAGACTGGGTCCGGTCGTAATTTCTTGAAGAATGCTGCATCGGTTTCGGTTTCGTGCTCTCGTTTCGACCCACTCTCCGCTTCACTTTTCCTACGTATTTATACGTTACGATTATAATCGAAGGCATTCTTTAAACTTATTTCAAGGTTATCTCGTGTAAAGGTTTCGGAAGAAACTTATCCTTACTTTTCGTTTAACGGTGAATGCGACTCTTTTTGCTTCGCTGGAGGCGGAATCACTTCTATTATATCGTCTGTTTCTTCGAAAACATCAAACAAGTCGTCGGTAAAATTATTCATTATAAACGTATTTTATATTTACAATTAACCACAATTTACACAGCTTCTCATAAGAAGGTTAATCCAATTTACACCGTAAATAACATTGTATATCGAATATCGACTTACATCGAAGGCACTATCGATCGCCATTCGACTTTAGCTTTCGATATATAGTTCGAAACTTTTCAGTTAACATGGAGGTTACTTCGGTTACTTCTTCGAACGGCGTGCGTCGCCTTCCGCTGTAATTTCTCTGTTTCTTAACCGTGCATGTTAATCTTGATCCAAATCGCTGCATTAATACAACACAGCGCAAGGTACGGCAAATTCCTAAATAGCCGAATAGTTCCCTTCAGTTAAGAATGCGCATGATCTAAGTGCAAGGCAGTCGAGTGTTATTTTCAAATAACTCTCTCCGATTCGTTGTTATGCCTCGCAGTAATGAGACAGCAACTCGCTACCACCTGTAGCCACGATCTTCCAACGTCGGACGATCGAGTTACAATCGTACATATACCTACAATCTCGGACACCTGCAGAAACCATAAAATAATCCGTAAAATTGTCTCAGATTCTAAAGAGACGTCAGCATCGACGTCATCTCCTGCCCACCCCTGTCTCGATTCGGCGAAATCGAATGGAAACGTCGCGGATCGAGCGCGGGAAGTTTAATGAGCACCGTAAAAGGTACGAGAGGCACGAGAAAATAACTTCTGCAATCTTAGTATATAAATTATTAAATATCGCGAGTGTCCCCTAATTAATTTGGATAAGCCGTGGCTCGATCGCGGGTAGAAGGGGCAGGTGATTTTCGGCGGCGGTGGGATCAGTGGAACCGATAAATGGTGGGGGAAGCTGGACGCAGCCGGACGGAGCCCTCGACGCGACGGTGGGGGTTAAGGAACCCGCGTGCGAGACTTTCAGTTTCTTTTGGGCGTCCGCGAGTGTAACATTGTGAGTGTAACGGTCGCGCTGGCACGCGCGTGAAAGTCGTCGTCTCCCGGCTCGCCCAGCCTCCTCCGCGCGCAAAGGCAATCGCAACGAGGAGAGGGACAGAGGCACAGGTACTCGAACATGCGTAATACGAATTTCATTTAAACCTAAGTGCCATTAACCGTGCGAAATATACGGCGACCGAGTCACATCGCGGGATATTGAATCTTTCGGCGAATTGTACGATTGTCTTCGTACGAATGTTACCGAAGACACTATTCCCCTAACGCGCTCTCTACTTTTACCATCTATGGGATAGATAACCTTCAATCTTAGATGTTCGTGGTTAATGTAAGAATCCAGTTTCGGTTGATGTTAGTTTTGCTTTTGAATTGAATTAGTATTGTCAGAGGTTGTATTCGTATCGAATAGCAGTGTAATTTATAATTCATGGATCAATCTCGAGATCTCGTCGAAAAAGCCCCACTGATTCTCTACAGAAAAACTATCGATCTAGAGTGTACTTTGCAGAGCGAATTTATCGACAGGATGAACGCGTATAGCGTGCACGTTTAGATTTAGACGATAAATCATGTTCTTCTCGCCGCGACAGCACCTGCATTACAACATCCGCGATGACGCGGAGACGTCAACGCGTGCATTGCACCTTGACTAGTAATTTCAACGACTTAAGTCATCTTTCGCTCCACAAGTTTGATTTATAATTTAGCGATCAGGGGCCTAAGATGACTTGGCTGGACAAAGTCAATGAGTTCCCTCGCACCTTCGTTCTTAATTCCGAATGTTTAATCTCCGGACAATAGAGTGGGCGCTAACGTGACCTACTCTATTATTCCGAGATTAAACATTCGGAATTAAGAACGAAGGTGCAAGGGAGCGCATGTGACTTTTCGGAGGCAGGTCCGCGTGGGGGCAGAGTGGGAGCTAAGATGACCCACTCTTCGGAGCTTAATACATTACGTCCTACTCTAATTTTTTACGCTGAACCTCTCGGCTCTCAATTAGTGGCATCAACCATGGCCTAACCCACACATTTATCCTCCCCTCGAGCAGTTACCTACTCTGCCTCCGTTCGCTATCGAATTCTGAATTGCAGATTCTTGAATTTTGAAAATGCAAACGAGCCGACGCCTCAAGGACTGAGTAAATTGAATATACAATTTATTAACAACGCTTTACGCGAATCTCCTTCGCCGTCAACTGTATCTTGCATCTTCCGAATCGACTTGGACTTGACCTTACTCAACCACCTAATGCTTACGCTTAACATCTCTCCCCGTGTTGCGCAATATAGGCGGCAGCGTTCGCCCGGCAAAACGGGGCGAAAATCGTCAAGGACGTTAGTAGCGAGGAACCCACACACGCGTACATTTATCGAGGAGCCCGAGCAGCGGAGTATTTACGTCGCGCGACCCTCCGTGGTAACGAGGGTTGCGAAACGACGCGAGTCTCGACAGGATGGCCATATGTTAGAGCCGAAGGACGAGGATATAAGAACACGAGACGATCAATGGTCTTCGAGTCATCGTGCCGCGGGTCGAAAAGTCAGGGTCTGTCCACAGTCGATCTTTCTCAACCACGGTTGGTGCTCGTCCTCTGCGGGAATCCTGGTCGTTCACTTTCATGATCCGGTTGATCTTCGCTCTTTTCGTAGCTTAAAATCGGTCGTTTCGCCTGGCTGTCGCGCTCCCCTGGTCACAGGCGCCACCAGCCATCCAGGTCGTCGCGAATGCGCCTGAAACGTAAAAATTGCCGCGGTACGCGCAATTAATCAGAGTACAGCAGTGGCGCACTCGGTATTTAATTTTGGGTGAGCCGAGTCGAAGGTATAAAAATATTCTCAATGAAATTCATTAGGCGACTATAAAAATTTATTTGAAAAATAAAGCACAGCTTTCTTTCTCTTTACAAAGCTCTAGAATTATTTCAGCCGCGGTTACGTTAATTTTTTCTTTCCGTTTTCTTTGGTTTTCCGTTTTCCATTTTGGATGCGCCACTGGAGTACAGTCGAAGTGTCGTTTATTACCGTTAATAAATTTTCAGTCAAGAGCAACGGATCCTCTGCGTCCGTTGAATATGCAGATGCGACGCTCGGTGACGGCAATTCTCCACAGAAAGATCATAGACGATTTATGGGACGAATTTGCCCACGCAGGTGGCACGCGAATTACCATTCTGGTTAAGGATTTAAAGCGGTTACGTGCGCTTATTAAAACAGGTAGTCGTTCAAGGTACACAGTGGAGCATTCTGAGTTTGGTAGGGGAACGACGAAGGTAAACGGAGGCGCCATATAATTTAGTTTTGCTCTGCTGATTGTTGCTTCGAAGTAACGGTCGCCAGTTGCCGCGTTACCGCTCATTGTTATCGCCGAGACCGATTCCAAACACGCTCAGCGATGTCGAGCAACGTCCAATTGTGTCTACCGTCGTCTCCTATTACTCGACACTGTGCGTTCACCATTTCCACTTGATAGCTGAACGGATCGGGTTACTTGGAATTGCAGTGACTTTAGGATGAAAATAAATCGAACGTGCCGTCCAAGAGCTTGTTAATCTCGCCCTGAAGAATCTCTTATCAGTTTCAAGAAGATCCTCCTGTGCTACTTTTCATTCCTACGGATCGACTCGTACACCCACTCAAAAATTTCGCCGCCTTACTTCGTACTCTTTATTATTCCTTCGTAATAATACCTACTCGGACATCGACGTTTTTAATTCGAAGCTGACCTTCGCACGGGATCGTCTGGCTTGTGCACACATCGCATCCGGAATTCAGAGGATTCATAGACGACTGGTCTTCCGTGAAGGAAGAAACCTTTACTATTGACAATTGCAGCGTGCGGCAAGCACTTAAACCTAAGGAAGTCGAATCGTCGAGTGTCTCTTTGAATAAATAACGATCGAGGCGCGTACTTAAGCGTGCGGGCCAGCGTACTGACGTAATCCACGGGCGTACACGCTCATTGCCGCGAAGCAATTGTTATTTTTGTACTTTCTCTGGCGAAAAGAAAAGCGTATACTTGCCCCGTGGACATATCGAGCCCGGCCGCGTGTAGCTTATATGCCCGCTCGACCGTATACGAAACATGAATCTGCGATGCATGAAAGTTGCGCGCCTCGCCCAGGGCTATTTTGCCTTTCTTGAGCCTCCGAAAGAAAATTCTCCCCGCCGGGATCGCGCATGGATCCCTGCCCTACATATCGGCGACCTCAAAATTCAATTTGCGCTGGAAACGGACGAAAAACCGTGCGCTTTGATCAGCCGCGGGATATATACTCCGTGTTTAGAAGAAGCTTCTCAATCCTTCGACTTCAATAGCCCACGCGAGATTCGTTTATAATCCACCTTCGATGTACCTCGAAGCGCGTGACTTTGCGATCCCCGGTTTCCCGCAAATCATTCCGTCGCCAGGAGCTATCCAAAGTCCTCGGCTATGAATTTTGTAAAGGATTGGACCGCGACGGGAGAGGCCCCGGCGCTTGGGTCCCACCGATTAGAAATCACGACACCGGGCCCCGCTTTCGATACCGTGAAAGCGGTCGCGTGAATCTTTTCGGACGGGCCCCTTAGATAGGCAAGAAGGTGGGCCCGGTGGCGTAGCGCGTCGTAGAGTAGCAGGCGCAACGGGGTCGGGTGGCGTTTTATTTTCGGGCCCACCAGGCCCGCGAGCACGTTTTCGCGGGACGGCCCTGAATGAGTGCCAGTGAAAGTTCGCGAGTCAAATATTTTTCGCGGCTCCGTTTCGTGGACCGCTCCGATCTTCCTATCAGATAACTCCTCTACGACTCTTCGCCACCTCGCCTCCTCTTTAACTCGCTCCCCCGGCACCCTGCAACAGCAGACCTCCCGCTCGACGATCATTCCTTCATTCTTACAATTCGTTCGCACGTAGCTGGACGAAAGAGGACATCCTCGCGCGCCTCTTGATGGCTCCGGCGCGCGTAGCTACTTGTATCCTGTTTCTACTTTCTAGATGGCGTCCCCTCTCTCTGCGACGCTGCAATTTAACTTGCGATCGATAAGACACCTGCGACCGATCCTCGGCTCCCGGTGTACCGCGGGGACTTATGCGCGGCGATCGGAGTGGCGCGATTAAACGGTGATGGACGATACCGATGATTGGCCGTCGCGCGTACCCGATACGATTACTCATCGCTATATTCCATCCCGCGGAGGATCGGCTTTTAGAAAGGATCCAGGGGGGAGGGGAATAAAGAAGCAAAATTCGGGAAAGGGGTCACAGGCATAAATTACAGAGAAAGCGAGGCGGTGCAGCGGCGCGTCTGTTTTCGGCAAAACCTTTTTTTCGGTGAAACAAGAATGGATAGACGATCGGAAGCCTGGCGTATCGAGCGAGCCTCTCGCGAGGTAATCCCCTCGGTTCATTCAGTAACGTTACCTCCCATTAGCGTTACCATAACCGATTCGCCCAGTGGCGTACGCGCCCGGCCACTGCTTCTTTATTCGCCCTTTAATTAACCGGCTGCTATATCGGGGAGGGAAAATCAGCCGTGTTGCGTAACGGCAGCGTTTCTATGTAACGATCCATATCCCCCCCCGCGTAATATCGAGCTTGTGGGCTCTCGCGAGTCGCATTCTTCTCCAAGCACAGGACTTTTGTAACGTCAATCGACATTCCAGGGTGCACCGTGTGTAATACGTGGTACATCGAGAGGAGCGGGCCTGCAAGCGACGTGAAAGTGGCCTGCTGGAAGCGGCGGAATGCGGAGTGCCGGGCGCTACGGCCTGCACGCCGATCCACGGTACTAGGTAATTGGAGTACCACGATTACCTGCGTGTAACGCGACGGAGCGAACAGGGTATAGTGCCTCTCCGAGATATAGTGACTTAGGTGTGAAGTCCCTCAGCGGGGCCTTACCCGACACCCTGTTAGGTACTGGCCGCTAAACGTGCCCCCCCTACTACCTCTTGCAGGACTGTATTTAGTGAAGACCAGGACAAAATCGGGGCCCTAAGGCCCTAAGGCCCCAGCAGGGTGTCGGGTAAGGCCCCGCTGAGGGACTTCACACCTAAGTCACTGTATCTCGGAGAGGCACTATACTTGGGCCAGCATCTCGCCCGGGGCCCGGTCCCTTCGCCCTACGTCGCCGCTCCTGGATCCCTTCAGCGCGCTCGGGATTCGGTTTCGCGGCGAGAGTGTCTGGCGCTCTTCGTCGACCTAATTACCCTTGCCTAATTGGAGCGCCGCCGTTTATCCGCGATATCGCTCGCAGTGCTGGATTTACTCCTTAGGATAACAAGGCTTGAAGCCTAGGGCCCCGTTTAGCTGGGGGGCCCTCATTCAAAATTTTTTCTTCGAAAAATTTATCAAAAAATCTTGCCGAGGGTTAATGTTATAGTTAGTTTTGATATTCAATGTTAATTTTGAAATTAAATTCTTATTTAGATTATACGAACATTATGATAAAAAAAATCAAATCAGCGTTATTTTATTTTTTTATATTTAACCGAGGGCCCCCCGAATATTCAGCCTGGGGCCCCTGAAAAGGTAAATCCGGCTCTGATCGCTCGGCAAACAGGGTACCGCGGTAATTACGTCCGATTCATTCTTGCCTTCGAATAATGGCCCCGGCAGCGTCTCGCGAATATTACACTTGCCACAGAAATTCTTTTTCTCAAATGATATCCTTCGTCTGGAAAAGATCGCTGTTACTAAGCGGGAGCTCCTTTTGCGAGATCTCTCGATGTAGAATTTCAGATGCATTGCGTAGCGTTCGCCATTCCCGATGATGAAATTACACACTCTTCTCACGCGCTCTGTAATATGTTGCCATAGTTGTTGCCTATAATATAAGCAGAGTTTTTTTCCAAACACCGAGGAATCATGTGCACGCGTGGATTCCCACCGGAGACTTTCCTACCGCTGATGACTCGGTAAACAAACTCTCCTAGGCGTTCGTTAAATTTGAGAGGAAAGCGTCGCCTATTGAAACTTTCTTCTCTTTTCGGCGAGCGCGCAGAGATAAATCGACGGGCTTCAGAATCCCCTTAGGGTCCGAGAGTTATTCGAAACTATTCCCATCCGAGAGAGACCGAAGCGTTGACCGTCTCGAGGTGGTTATCAGATTCGCTTTTAAAAGTACGTTACATATCTCCCGTTGTCTCCCGGAGTCTGGCAATGAAGATAACATCGATGGCTCTTTTAAACGGGCATTACCGCAGAAATATAACATTACCCTACATTCCTGCCGCGGAATGTCCTGGATAACGTAATACCCGTTTCGCGTTGTCCAATTTCTTACGTGAACATGACGAATGTGAAAGCGACCTTGAAACGTGGATCATCCACCGCGTCAATACTAAACGGGGCCCGATTGGGGATACCAACGGGCAGACACGCTCCTCCGGCCGTTAATAAAACAGAGCTGCCCCCCTCCGGTCGTTCGGGGAAATCGGTGATTCGGGGACCGAGGGTCTACGTCGCGTAGCGGCCGGCGAAGTCGGCGGACGGGCGCCGAATTAGAATTACAAATCCGTCGGGCGACGAGGCGAGCAGCTGGTTGAAAACGAAAGGACAGGCGTTAGAGGCAAGAGTGACGAAACGGTTGCTTATGGACTCTTGCGAAATCTAAGCTGGCGATAATGAATCGATCCCATCCCCCTGGCATTTAGAGAAGCATTCCCTTTTCATTAACGCGCGGCAGTGTCGTGCGATCTTGCCGCCTCGATGTCCCCATAGCCGTGGCTGCCCGTTGTCTCGATTGCCATGCGAGACGATCGCCCGAGGATCCCGAGCAGGGGCAACGTAGGCGCCTCTTTGGAGGCCCGGTTGCGCCAGCCTGCGCGTTAGGCCACCGAATCTAGAAGGGGGGGCACAGGCGACAAGGCGAGAATACAATAATCTCGCTCGATTAACCCGCGATATCGCGTGTACGCGGCCGATTACGACACCTATATGGCTTCGTGTGCAAAGACAAAGGTGGAGGAAAACGCGGGTACCTTGAGGTGGGGGAGCAGGAGGACCGGTAAGAGGGTCCCGAGGAATCCAGGTTGATCGTCGATCAGAAATCTAAAAATACGCGCGTGCCGAGTTGTCCAGCTGCTAATACGATTACCGGGCATCGACGTGGTCGACTCGCTCTTCAGAAACGATAACCACCGCTTCTTCGACCCTTCGACACCGCGCAGCTCTTTCCCCCCACGCGTTTTATTCTATCCTCGATAACAAGAGACGTATTCAGGCAGTCCCATTTAATTGCCTCACACAGCGCGAGTAAAGCAGGCCACCTGACGCGCGCTGTTGTCGGGCGATTGCTCTTCCACAGGCGTTTACGGACCCGTGCTTTATTGTTTGGGAATACTGAACAGCGTGTAGCTAAGAAATCCTGCGTTATCGAGCTTGTATAATGATAATAGGTCTTCGTTACGTTCCCACCTGCATACGATTAAGAAGAAATAGGTATGTATGTGTATCATTTTTTCTTTTTCAGTAGAATCGGTTTTGAACGAATGTCCCAAGTTTTTTGTTAATAGAGTGCTCGTTGTATCGATTATTTTATGGTCCAAGGTGATACCGAGCTTGTTTATTTATTGAGCCTGATGAATAAAAACTAAGCAATTCCTTATTAGCAAAAGCAATTACTTAAACAAAAAAGGAATTTCTTATTTTCATATGGAAAAGCGATTCCTTTAAGTAATTTCTTGTCAGTTTAGGAATTCCTACAAGATAAAGCAAATGCTTGTGTTTTTATCACATGAATTTAAGCAATTCCTAGTAAAATATTAAGAAAAAGCAAGTGCTTACACTTTATTCATTAGGCTCATTTTGAAAATGACTTTGGCGAGGTTGCGAATGGCTTGATTAATTAATAGCTTGTCGGTTTCATTTGCAGCGGTACGAGTGCATCGAGAAGGCGAAGAGGGACGCCGAGATGTCGGTGAGAAACAAGAGGCTCGAGAATGATAGCGCGCGGCGTTTAGCCCGCGACCGATCATTCTAAAAGAGCATGCAGCGGTGGTTATTGGCCCTGGACGAACCTGCGTCTAACCCATGCGGTAGCACCGTCATCAACCACGAACCATCGGGGTACGGGTACCATTAGATACAATCCTACCCGTCGGACTGATGTCACGCGAAACTTTCCCTCGTAATCAGCTTCGATGGAAAAAAACCACGCTTCGCCTGCATCGATTTCGATATTTATGCTCTGCATAATTCTCAGATTTGATGCTTTTTTCGAGCAACATTTAAACACAGGCCTCGCGTTTCATCTCGCCAGGCAATCCTGATAATCGAAAGTCCGAAGATACGCGATCGTAAAAGGCGCTAGAAATTCAGCGTTAAACACTCCAAGGTGACTCGCTAATCGCCAGGCTGTTTCGCATGACATATTGCCACATCGGTTCTCAACAACGTATCGAAAAGAACGATGCACTTACGGCTAAATAGTTAATGCAACGGCACGAGTGATTTTCCACTTTCTCGCAGACAGACGCGTGTGCCCGAGCTCGCGTTATTAGATGCGATCTGCACGCGAGGGCAGTCTTGCGTCAGGGTGCTGGAGGGATGAGACAGACGTGGACGTAGACTGTGTGTTAAATGTTGCGGTGGTAACAGATCTTTTCAAACGTAAACGCTACCCTCTAGATTCTCTCGAAGTTGTCGCGGCTCTCAAACAGTGGCGCACTGAGGATTTAATCTTGGGGAGCCGAGTTGAAGGGATAGAAATATTTTTAATGCAAATTCAATGAGATTCATTAGATGATTATAAAAATTTATTTAAAGAACTAGCAAAATGAGATATTAAGGACTCCGGGAAAACACAGCTTACCACTTTTCACCCACTTTGGGGTTGATTAGGGGAAAATCCTGAAATTGATTTTTAGGGATTTCTGCGGGAAAGCTTTGTGTGTAAGAACCAAGTTGATATCTAATCGGGCCTAAGAGATATTAAGGAACACGAGAAAATACATTTTACCCCTTTTCACCCCCTTGGGGATGGAATTTCCAAAAATCCTTCCTTAGTGGGTACCTACGTCATGAAAACAATGTGCCTTCCAAATTTTACGTTCCTAGGTTAAACGTTTCGAGCTGGGCGTTGACGAGTCAGTCAGGACTTCTTCTTTTATATATAGGGTAAGTCCGGGAGAGTCCTGCCAGTGTTGATATTTTAAGACTGACACAAGATAGGGCACTGTGTGCCATTGACACAAAAGAAACGAAGGCGCCTCTTGTTTATCTCACATTGGCCATTATCACAAAATGCATGTTTGAATTATAAGATACATTGCAGTGCCAATGTTTTCGTTGAAAATGAAAATAAATATTTGAAATTATTGCACACTATAATTTATATATACTTTAAATTGCTTGGGCTTTGCTTTAACGTGCATAAAACCACAAAAATGTGAAAAACAACGATGCTACAATTCAATTTCCAAAAAATGGTCGAACTCTCCCGGACTTACAATACAGATAGATAAAATCCAGTTTTCTTTTCACAAAGCCTCTTCTTTGGGGTGCCAGGATCCCTCTGTGTGCGCCACTGCTCTAAAAACTCACTACGCTATGTAATGCTTTCTATCTTCTATCCTACAATTCTGTGGACTCGTAAGACGCTGTACGTTGATAATTGGTCGCAGGTGATACTGTTGGACCGTATCAGGGGATGCTGGAACGCGGGAAATTCTGTTCCAGTGCCGCTATCGCAACGGCCTTGGCAGTTTCAGCCGGGAACCAGAACAGCAGCCCCGACGGTGACGGTACAAAGCTGGCCTTACATCTACCGAACGAGCGATACGCCTGCAATCCCGACAATCTGTACGCGGTGCCTAGAACCGACCTGCATGAGGCGGAATGGTAAAGTGCTCGTTCCCCGTCAACGGACCGTGAAATTAAAAAGTGGACGCGACTTGCGTAATTGCCGCTGGTCAGCCGAACGAACGGCGCGCGCTAGCTTGGTACTTTTGTCGTCAACTTTCGCGGCTGTCGGAATCGTTGGCCGCTCCAGCGCGGATGAGGAGAGACGAGGAGCGGGTGTCTGGTATAACCCGCGAGAAGAACGGGACATTAGAGATCACTAGAACGAAATAGCGCCCGGGTCTTCTTTTTCTTTCACGAATAATTTCTGTCTGGAAGATTAGCCGCCGGTCTAATGGGACGCAAATTATACAGGATAGAGCCTGACTCGATAGACGCCGAGGTGTCAAGGTTCGTAGCCGACTCGACGACAACGACAGCGCGCAACAATCCGAGAAGATGCTGCCGAACCTCCACCAGTTCCGGCTACTCCAGCCATTCCCCGCCGTTGTCCGCTGGCTCTTATTCTTGTTACGCGTCGGCGGCCCCTGGCCAGAGCTTTTTTCGAACCGTGCCTCTGTCGATGAAAGACCAGTTCGGCGGAGGGCTCGCTGTGATTCACGAGAGCGAGGCGATCCCGCGCCCGATCTGGCCGTCTGCGTTTCCCAGCCCCCGTGACATTTACCACGGCGACGAAAACCCCGAATACGATGGTGAGCATTTGGTATTACGAGTGTAAATTAGGGGCGGAAGGAATACGGACGAGGCGCTAGCTATTAAATCTGTCCTACGTCAATTGCTATTCAGAGGATCCTATTGGTTGAAAACACCTCTTCATCGATTCTTCAATCTCTCTCTCGATTCTGTATTCCTTCCTCCGACGATACAGAACGCGCCACAGAGCTCCGCTACACTGATCCGTGTACTTTATAGCTGCTCTGTTTAAAGTCGACTAGTCACACTGGTCTCTTTTCGAGCGATAACGTCTGCGAGCTCTGCGGCTTGTTCTACTATAGTTTGCTCGCGCCTAGGAAACGTCCCTGGTTGACTAAGCACGATTAAATGTTACGATTCACCGGTAGCTTTGTACGCGTGCTGCGGATGCGGTTGCGCGTACGCCTACTCGTACTGCGACTGGGATTGTGAAAACTCTGCAGGCACATCGGCCCGCGACGTCCTCCTCGAATTATCTCGAACGCTGAACTCTGTGATAGAAGGCGAGACCGCGGTGACGCCGGAGGAGATGTTGCAGAATATCTCGCAGAAGGTCGCCCAAGGGATCGGGCTGAAGGGCGGGATTTACGAGTACGTTTACCACAACTCGTCCTTCTTGCCCGGCAAACGGCCGTTGCCCAGCGAGCAGAACGGCAACGGTGCCCCGTCCGCCAGGATAAATCCGGTAAACTCGAAGCTCTACAGCAACGCGCGGCACTTTTACGTGCACAACCCGGCGGCCTGGTACACCTCCCTATGCACCTGTGAACACGCTCACAGATATCTGTCCACGTCGTCCACGTCGTCGAGGGGTGACGAGCAGCCGAGAAAGAAAGAGAGCTCGTGCCCGGTGTTCCTGGTGGACGATCAGCGCCGAGGAACGATACCGGCGGGCTCGGCGCCGCGGAACGATAAAAGCATTTCCCTGCCGCGCGTATGCAAATGCTCGAGCCGGTCGGGCCGCCGTGTCCAAGGTGCGCGGAGCGCGTACGCGAACGTTTGCATCGGGGCCGACGCGAAGGAAACGATCGGCATGAACGGAGGGGCCAAGCAGAATCGAAGCAGGCTCGTTCCCAGTGAACCGGAGTACGCGACGGTGAGTCCATCGGCCGTAATTAAAACGTAGTAGACTTATAGTGCCTCTCCGAGATATAGTGACTTGGGTGTGAAGTCCCTCGGCGGGGCCTTACCCGACACCCTGCTGGGTACTGGCCGCTAAACGTGCCCCCCTACTACCTCTTGCAGGACTGTATTTGGAGAAGACCAGGACAAAATCGGGGCCCTAAGGCCCTAAGGCCCCAGTTTTGTCCTGGTCTTCCCTAAACACAGTCCTGCAAGAGGTAGTAGGGGGGCACGTTTAGCGGCCAGTACCCAGCAGGGTGTTTAGAGAAGACCAGGACAAAACTGGGGCCTTAGGGCCTTAGGGCCCCGATTTTGTCCTGGTCTTCTCTAAACACAGTCCTGCAAGAGGTAGTAGGGGGGCACGTTTAGCGGCCAGTACCCAGCAGGGTGTCGGGTACGGCCCCGCCGAGGGACCTGGGGCCTTAGGGCCTTAGGGCCCCGATTTTGTCGTGGTCTTCTCTAAACACAGTCCTGCAAGGGGTAGTAGGGGGGCACGTTTAGCGGCCAGTACCCAGCAGGGTGTCGGGTAAGCCCCGCCGAGGGACTTCACACCTAAGTCACTATATCTCAGAGAGGCACTGTAATTTCTGTGTAACTCCGTCGCGCTCGATCCTTTTTGTAAATGTGCGTGAGACGAGCATTTCTGTCCTCTAACGCGGAGGGATACGCTTCGGTGGGTCTTTCTCCGTCGATCCAGTCGATTCTTGCAAATGTCAATGTAACCAACGTATCGAGACCGATGTTTCAGCAGCTGGAGTGCAGCGACGGCGGCTCGTCCAGCGAGGGTATGGTGGTGGCGTCGGGCAAACGCGACTGGGACCGTCGCGCGCGAGGATTCGCCGAGGATCTTGATTTCACGCTGGACGTATCACACGCTGAACGGTTGGGCCGAGCGATCGCGCGATCCAAACGGAAGCGACAATGGTGCAGAGCTCTGACCGCCTTCTTCGGACTAGTCTTCTTCGTTTTAAGTGTCGTCGTTGTCTCACTGTCTGTGACGAGAGGTCGTAAAGTATTCGGAAGCATGTGAGAGACCAGCGGTCCGCCAAGTCGATTTCTAACGGTACGAGGAGTAGTTGGACGTTATTGGTCGACGATCGCGGCGATTCTGGGCCGTGTTCAGAAAGACCACTTCTACTCTGAGCGGATAAATATTGGCTACCCGATGTCGCTCCCCTCGTTACGGACAGAATAGTTCTCTATTTGACAGACAGTTAAGGCTGCACCGAACTGACGCTTCTGATAAGCATTCAGACTATCCCCCCCCCCCCCCTGATACCTTTCGCCAAATGCTACTTCCTTCCATTTGGAAGAGAAACGGCTGGCGACTGTAGGTTTCGTGGAGTATACATCACTTATAGGCGCCACGCCGGCGCATGGCGCCATCTCAACGAACGTTAAAGCGTGCTCAACAGCTGTTAACGATGAAGATCCGTTCAGTGGCCAATATTTTCTGCCTCAAGTGTAATCGAGTCATTCAGTCAGAACGCTGTTGTAACGGTTATTATTGTAAAACCACTGACTGACACACTCTCGCTTTATGTATTTCTCAGTACCTTATACAGTTAAGTGAAATTAGCAGGACTTGGACCCTGTTAGCAATATCTGGCTGTGACCATGTTCTTATGTGTATGAATATTAATATACAATATATACCCTGATCAAATCGTATGAAATGGCAATTACGTGAAAGTCACATAATCCATAAATGTTCTGTATAAATGAAAAAGGGCGAAGTTGCGGCATCACTTTCATTCGATTGTTCCAGCGTATTTTTTATATCTCGAATGCAACCGATCATGCGCGCATGCTCGTGAAATCCTTAGTGTGCCACGAAACTTGCGATGACAACTGGATATTGACAAACGCCCTGAAACACAGCGAAGAACTATAAATACAAAATTTAAGTTTCCGGGATATCGCCGACCCGTTGTTGTTTCGTTTTTATGCGTAAAAGATCAAAACAAATCGATACGTAAAATTAAAGGTTCAATCTATATTGCTTGTCTCTCGACTTAACTTTGAGGTTATATTCTCACTTATTTCGTTTCATTTTGTCCTAATTTGGAGTAATCACGAGGGAAGTATCTTCCGTTAGCCTAAGGTGAAGTTTCTAACTTTGCTTGCATTTAAAGAAGAATAGGTTACCGCTCGAACATAAATCTGTAATAGTTACTGAACCATGAAACTCAGAATATGTATTTTTCTAGGTTCTCCAGTAAATTCTTCTAAAATGGTATGTGTACCATGCGTAGCTATACCCATATTACTCATTATATGGAGATTCCTGATACAACCGTTGTTATTGAAATGGTGGCAATTTAGAGGCAAACAGAAAGACGTAACGAAAGACGAACAGCCTCCGCAGTTGGTAAAAGAATGTACGAACGGAGTTTGTACGTTGTCTTGGAAGAAGAATCAAAGCGATAACAAAACGGATTAAGAATTATTGAAATAAAACCTAGCAAAGAAGTTATTTTGTATTTTATAACATTTCTTTAAAAGTACAACACAAGTAGAGTTATTCAGAATTATGAATATATTAGTACAGTTTCTGCAAATCGATCGTTACCGTTGCACACCGATCGGTGTAACGCTTGCCAAGAAATAAAAAAAAAAGGTACGTCGTGCATAAACACACACACATAAAAAAACACTTGCTTTTATTTGAGAAGTACTTTTAAAATCATTGTACATTTTATGATACGTATAAGTCACATGTTTTTATCTTCAACCAAATATATAAGTAAAATTTTGATGGATACTTCGAAGTTCGTCCGATTCGTTTCAGTCTTTCATGATTCACACTAAACGCACTCGGAACTTGAAAAGAAATGTTGCATGATCGAAAAGCGCGTAAGTGTGCTTGTAAACGCTATTTATTAATTTAACACTAAGTAAATGATCTCAGAGTTTCCAGAAATATTATGTATCTCAATATACGTGTACTCGTAATTAAAAGCTTCGGTACCACTAGTTCACTTACACGCATATGTCACATTTAAACTATAAGAATATTTCCTAAGTAATAGTACATAGTATAAAATATATTAAAAACGTCACATTTTTCAAGAGAGTTGAGGCTTCGATGAACAATTAAAAAAAAAAAGGGCGATGATCTGTCCACTGTTCCAAAATACAATATGTATCATTCAACAAATACTCGGGAGTTGGGGGAATATTCTTAATCTTCAATGAACATTCCTAAGTTCGACTTCGAATACGAGTGTACTGTTGCCTGGAATGACCGGTGGTGAACCCCTCGCTCCGTACCTGCAACGTATACGTCTTGCATCAGAAATTAAGATCTTGGAAACTTACGTAAATAGAGCTTACCAATGTTACGAGTAAATCTTTAATTTATAGAAAATGGTACGTACGCCATTGCGGGTGGTATCGTGATTCGCCGCTTTCCACCGACTTTCATTCCGGCGATACCAATATCCCATCCTCTGATCACTTCGCCCTTTCCAAGTCTAAACTTGAAACCTTCCCCTTGGGTGGTAGAGTCGAATTTCTTTCCATTCGTGAGGCGGCCCACGTAATACACAGACACGAACTTTCCAGATTTCGCGGGTATACTGTTACCGACTTTTAATTCCTCTATTTGCACCCCGCCTTCCACCACTCTCTTTTTCGGCTCGCTTGGAGAGTTCTGGTCATTCGACTGCTGTTTCTCCGCTTTGCTCTTTTTCTGTTGCTTACTTTGCTGTTCTTGTTTCACCTCTTTCCCATTTACCAATTTTTTCTTATCCTCCTTTTTCTTTTCCTGCTGTTTGTTCTTCTTTTCTTTCTGTTGAGGCTTCGCTACCTTCTTTTCCTTCTCTTCTTCCTCCTCTTCGTCGTCGTCTTCGCTGTCTTCTTCTTCGTGTAAGATCGTCTGATCGTCTTCTTCCTCGGAATCGTCGGAATCGCTCTCTTCGTTTACACCATCTAGTTCTATATCTTCGTCCGACGATTCCACTTCGATTTCCTGCTTGGCGCGCTTAACTTTCTTCTCGTTCTTCAGAGAATCCATAGCTTTCCTCTTTGACTGCTTATCGACAAGTTGTGGCGCTTCCTCGTCTTCCTCCTCCTCCTCCTCTAAATCGTCGAAATCTAGATCTTCGTCGGGTATCAGGTAACCAGTTAAATGTACATGACCGTTACCATTGCACGTGAACGCGATCTTGGTTCCCTCTTGGAAATTCAAATCGAGCGGCACTTGCCATGTCGTGCTCTTTTTTAAGCTACAGAGCAAATAATTTCTATTGTCGTAGCACAACGTCACGTTCACTAAATTGTCATCTGTAACGAACGTAATTTTTATGTGCATTAAGTAAATGAAACGAACCCGAGGAAAAAGTTACGACACTCTACTAGAGAAAGTAAGAAAAGAGAAGAGATGTCAATTTTGTCGAATGTATTTATAATTCAAATGATACTTCACAAGCCGTAACATCGAGTCTAATTTACGCGTGTAAACGCTACTCTTTGAATGCAAATTAAACGTTAAGAATTTGAGGATATTATATCACGCAGAAGATTTGAAAAGTAACGTAAGACTGTTGTTCGATTTACCGGCTTTCGTGAGATCTAAGCTCGCCATTGACACGTGGAATGATTTATCAACGGTCTGTGTGTACCGTTTGTTTGATTCCAATATCAAACCTGAAAAAAAGAACGATTACAAAGGTAGCATTATTGCGCAACAACGTGCCGATGCAGTTTCATGTTTTTAAAAGGCGGCCGATCGCATTTCGCGACCACATGGCGACGCCATTCCAAAACCGTTCTTTGCCGGCAAATTTCGTATCACCGGATACGTGTGTGACCCGTTCTGCATTGGCTTCTCCTTACCCCAGAACATCTTGGCTGCCTAAGTGCTTAACTTCCGCTTGTATGAAATGAAAATATTAACAATCCTTTGTAAACGTAAAACGGTAATATGTACACGCAAGGTTCTGTACAACAAATCTACAATATAAATCAGGTACCCCGTACGGCCTCGCGCCAACTTGCAACTGCTTGCAACGACCAACTACAATTCTACCGTGCAGCGCCGTCGTCTGGAAGTCGATTTCTATCACGAACTGGTCTTCCATAGAATGGACGCGATACACATCGTAAACGGAACTGCCGCGACATATCTCGAACTCGCCATTAGAGGGCCATTAAGCGCGGTCTTTTCTCACAAGTTCTACGATGCTTTTGGAATAACAAAATCGAACAGAACACGGCCGTCTCTAATCATTCCACATTCAAATGTTCCTCTTAAATTATCTATCGCTCTTGTGTGGACAGTAAGGAAATCACGACTTCCAGAAACATTTAACAATTATATACTTTTATACGAAGCATTTACATTTGCGCGCATTTTTTATATTTTTTCTGTTTCTCACACCAATTGAAAGGGGATGCTTTAGTTCACAGGTGTCGCCGATAGATGGTTTTAACGTTTCTGTCCTTTTTGGAGCAATAAATAAATAATTGTATTGTTAAATGTGATTGCATAATGAGTTATTGTCTGTTTGCAGTAGGTCTGCGATCTCTAATTGCTAATAAATAGAAAAATAAATTGTTTCACCTTTGCGTACAACTTATACGATACAAGACGGCGCGTCTACTAGCAAGTGCATAGTTTTTCACGTAAAATGGTGGTTCGTTGTTGATCGTGCACACATATGTAGTAGATTCGCACAATTTACTAAATTTCTTATCACGTACTCAAGCGTTGTTTTATAAACCATCAAAATGATGATGGATTACTTTGTGACGAATAATTCTTTAGCACCTGCTCCTATGGGGATTCAAAGTACGGCAGGTGCTGTACCAGTAAAGAATGATAAAGGTTAGTAATCCAATGTCAAAATCTTGTAATTCCTATTTTCTATTTATTCTTTACTATAAACTGTACTACTACTGATTCAACACCTCGATACTTTTAGCGATGGATTGTTTTGTAAAGGACGTCGAAATATTTATATTACGTGCAAGTAGTCATTTGGAATGGTTTCTTTCATTGCAGGGGAATTGTCTATGAAGAAAGTGAAAGTACATCGTTACGTCTCCGGCAAACGTCCAGATTACGCACCAGCAGCTAGCTCGGAGGAGGAATCCGAAGAGGAAGACTTTCTGGAAAGGCGAGTGCACAAGAATTACGAGGAGAACGAAGTTTCTGCGGATACCCTGGTGCAGTCGCAAGTCAGAGTGCGGGACGAAGATGATCCACGTATAAGGAGATTAACGAGACTGGAAAGGCAGAAAGAATCTACCACAGAAGTTCGCGTAGAGAGGCATAGACACATCCACGAACCAGAATTAATAGAAGTCGAACCAGAAAGAACTCGCGAGAGGATCAAACTAGAAAGTTCGGACTCGTCCGAAGACGAGGAATTATCGGATTGCGAAATCGAGAGGAGACGAGAGGCACTGAAACAGCGAGTTTTGTCGAAAAAAGACAACGAGGAGGAATTGATCCATGGCGAAGAAGACGAAAGATCGGGCGATAGTTCGGAGGAAAGTTCGGAGTACGAGGAATACACGGATTCGGAGGAAGAGACTGGACCGAGATTGAAACCAGTTTTCGTACGTAAAAAGGATAGGATCACGGTGATGGAGAAGGAGAAAGAAGCGATGAAACAAAAGCAAGCGGAGGTCGAAATGAAGAAGATGGCAGAGGAGCGGAAAAGACAGACTTTGAGGGTAAGATTAATTATTTGAATAGGCAGGAAAGTTATTTACCTGAACATTCTTCTGAACTTATTTATCGTACAGATGGTGGAAGAAGCGATAAGGAAGGAAACGCAAGTTGGTAAAGGGGCCAATGATCACGAAGGAAAAATCGAAGATGTTTGTACAGAGGATGAAAACGACGAAGTAGAATACGAAGCGTGGAAGTTGCGAGAGCTGAAGAGGATTAAACGGGACCGCGAAGAAAGAGAACAGTATATACCGTTAAAAATCATGCTTATTATTGTACACATTATATTGTTTGCTAAACGTTTTTATTTTTTAGACTCGAGAAGGAACGACTCGAGATCGAACGTATACGTAACATGACCGAAGAAGAGCGAAGACAAGAAGCTCGATTAAATCCGAAGGTCATCACGAACAAAGCGGCCAAAGGAAAGTATAAGTTCTTACAAAAGTATTATCACCGCGGAGCGTTTTACTTGGACAGAGAAGACAATATATTTAAACGGGACTTCTCCGGCGCAACTTTGGAAGATCACTTCGACAAGACAATCCTACCGAAAGTTATGCAAGTAAAGAACTTTGGCCGCAGCGGCAGAACTAAATATACCCATTTGGTCGATCAAGACACCACGCAGTTCGACTCGCCTTGGATTTCCGAAACGGCGCAGAATTTGAAATTTCATAACAATCAAGCAGCGGGAATGAAACAAGTGTTTGATCGACCGTCGCTAAAAAAGCGGAAAAGTGAAAGTTGAACACGATGTATTGATATTAAACTTCTCAATTATATTAATTGCAATAATTAATAATATAAATGGACTTGAAACAATAACGTTTGAAATAGTACTCGACTATAATATATATCCTTTTAATATAATTAGAAGACGAGTCCGAGATCGAGTCGCAATATTCACAAGAATATTCCACGCGCTAGAGCTAACAAAACAGTTTCAATAAACTTTGGTCCCAAAACCACTCATTTTTTAAATACAACTGCTTTATATCGTACAAATTACACGCAAGGCCTCGAAGTTGACAAGAAGTGGAATGAATGCGAAGGAATTTTGTCAACTTCATCTAACTTACTCTCACGTAACATCTACGCGTGCAAAATGTTAATGGATTTCGGATAATGCTTCAAACTAAAAGTGGTTGTATCTTCAAACCGAGAGTAGTCGTGGATCCGATGTTTATCTGAATCTCTTTGCTAGTTTTCAGACGTAGAATGCGTAATGTAAATTATGCGACTACGACTTCGAACTCACCCTACATAGATTAATAGACCTGAACATTTTGAAACAAAGCATAAATCTTGCATATGCAAAAAACTTTCATTATCTTAAACATTGTACAGCAAGCTTTTCAACGCTTGCTTCGCGGCAGCACATTTAGCTTGCTTTTTATTCACTCCAAATCCATGGAAGAGCTTCGTTTTTCCAGCGATAATTACTTTTAAAGGTACCATGACACTCCTCGTGCCTTCCACTACATTCACGGCTCTGAAAAGAATCACACATGGGCGCTGAACTTTTAAAAATTGACAAGTGTAACAACACAAGCTGTTGTACTTACGAAAATCGAGGACACGCCCCTGGAATTTCATACAACGCGCGAATCGGTTGTTTCGGAATATTTTTACTAAATTTATCTGCAACGGAAGTTGTATTATTTGTGATAAAATATTTCGAAGCGTCGTTGCCATCTTCCATGGATACTCACCAATTTCACTGTGCATAAGGCAATATATTATTTCCCAAACTTTCTCCAGATTTTTATCACAATCCAGATAGATCGCGCCTATCGTAGATTCGAATATATCGCCTAAAGCTTTAGGAACATCCACGTATTCAGCCATCTTGCATTCATCTTCTTCCAGCAAGATCCACAGAATCTGCAAAGATAAATAAAATACACGTGTACCGCGTATCTAAGAATATATAACGCGTAATTTATTGTTACATGAAACTTTTCTATATTAATGCAAAAAAAGTACCTCGTCATTAACTTCGTGACCTCTTTCTTCTTGAAACTTTACGAAGCGGTATATAGCGTCGTTTAATTCCGAGGCGTAAGCTAATAACGCGGTATGTAAGCCATATCGAACAGCCAAGCATGCAAATGTAATATTGTTAACAAGGGCAGATCTCAAATCTGTTAAAGCGCCGGGATTTAAGTTTCCGCAATTTTCATAAATATAACACGTGATCAAAAAATCTGAAACAATAAGATACTTGTAATGGCACGCGAGGCGTTCACAAGAAATTAGACAAATGCCGAGGATAATTGCGAGGATCCTTACCAAGAATTGCATCGCCGAGGAATTCTAATCTCTGATAACATTCGGTTAGGTTATTCGCTGTGTACGAAGGATGTGTAAAAGCCTGAAACGTAAACGTTGAAAATTTGTATTATTATAATGGATCAAGAAGCGCTCAACGACTTTGCGAAGCGCATTAACTGACCTGTAATAAAAACCCTCGATTTTTAAATTTGTAGCCGAGCTTCGTTTCTATCTCAGACGCCCAGGGCATAAAATGGTTTACATTTCCCTCGGACATTAAAGGATCTTGCGGTATACCGTATAATAATTTGTTAACATTCACGCTATTCGGCAAAACCTCAAACCATTGTAGTAGAATTAGGGCCCCTTTTAAACCCATAGTCTGTAAAAATGGAGGATAAGTTATACTTGAGGAGTGCATTTATTAGAAAACAATGCGATCGAAATTCAGTGGTAAGGGAATTAAGTGCGACGAAAATGAAATCTTGCTTCTCTGTACTTACTGTAAGATATACACCAATTAACGCTTCCACACAGTCAGCTACCGTTTTGTCAGAAACAGTTTGCACTCCAAGATAATGTTCCATACCAGTTTGTGATTCCGCTGGTTCCCAATCTAGCACTATTTTCTCCATTTTATTTATCGTGCTGTCGCTTATTCGGCCGGTAAATTTTTCCTCCTTGGGCACCTCGATTTCGTACAAAACGTTCGGCGATATCTTACACGGAATATTATGTACATTAATAGAGTAACGATAATAATAATAATAATAACTTAAAATCACGCATGAAAACATTATACCTTTAGTTATAAGATTAGCCTACGATTCAAGTTTCCTTTCTTACTAAATAATTTAATGTATTCATGCTTCGAGCATTAAAATAATAATACCTCCATCTCTAATAATATTTTCTGAAGTGGCCGGAATGCCGTATAAGCTGGAGCGATGAAATTACTAAAAGGTATAAAATCGTCAACTTTCATACGGCCGGGAATGTGTTTATTGGTTCCGCAGTAGTAGAGATTACGGTTTCCAAGTATCTTTCCTTTCAGTGCTGTTAAAGGGCCTTCGCTGGAGTTCGGAAATGTATTATACAGAAACAAAGACGTAATAAATTTTAAATACGAGTCGCCTAAAGTTTCAAGCCGTTCTAAATCAAATGCGTCATGTCCCAATTTGCTGGTCAATGCCTATATTAAAATCATAATTCTCTGAAATTGCGATACTACACGCAGCGGTTACGATTCTTAGGGCGTAAACGGTATACTCACATACATAATCTCGATAGGATTAGGACCGTGTGAATCTTTTACCGATAAAATTTTCAAAGGTGGCACTGGCACCACCGGCTTATTTGTGAATTTAATTTTTCTACTCTCCTGTAAAAACACGTTTCACGTGTGTAATTGGAATAACAACGCATAGAATAACTTTATCACTTACATAGAAATAATAAAATGTTAAATTGAATTTGTAGCTGTTTCAAATAAACACTTGATCGATAAATTTATATTGTATATTCCATATCGGAGAATAATAGGTAATATAATTACCACCGGTATGTCCATCTTTTGATTGGTCATTCCGGACATAAATTGGCAATATTGTTCAATTTGGATGACTTGAATGTCTTCGATATTTCTATATACATCCGGTGGCTCTTGATCCTTTGTCCATGGATAATTGTATGCTTCTGTGTCCAGCACTGCAGGAAGAAACGAATTTACTAATAGAAAGCGTACATAACCGAGGGATATTTTTTAATTTGACATTTCGAAGAACGATAAATTTAACGTATAAGGCATATACCATCTATTTCGGGGCCACTTAATACAGGTTCTACCTGTGCACCTTCGACACTTTCATCGAGAGGTGCTTCTATCGAAGGTTCGAAGGATTCCTCTCTTTCTTCATCCACTAATTTTAACGCAGGCCATTTACTATCGTTTACCAGTGATCCTAGATATGCTTCTGTAGCAATAGTAACTCTAAGGTCTTCCGCGATTAAAAGCTGCGAGACTCTGTGTAAAATGGATGGTAACGTCGTTGCTTTAAGCCAGTACAAGGACGGGAATTTAATTCGAATGCATAGCTCTGGAACCAAGTGTTCCTTCAAATCTTTAGCGGAATCTGCACATTTGCGCCTCTTTAACTCAGACTGCATACCTCTGGGTGAGAAAAAAGATACAAGCTATTTACGAATATAAATGTTATTCGCGTGCGCAGAAATTTATGTTACCTGGGTTTTATACAATTAATTTTCCTCGATATCGGCTTCACTTCCAGCATCGGCTGTGCTAAATCATTTATTTCCAAACCGTGCTTTTGCTTATAATAATGAGCGTACGTATAAAAGTTGTCGGTGGGGAAGCACGAGCCTGGTGTAAGATCTTCGCAAATATTCGTGACTATGTACACATCTGCAGCCGCTCTGTAATTAGGCACGACTAATGCCAATTCATAATCACTAGTCTCGAATTGATACGGAACTGGTGCTATATGGTCTATATGTTTATACTGCCTGATTACCTCCCAGTTTATTTCCCAGTTTTCGGTGACTGAAAAGTGGGTAACTCGTATCAAACTATGTTCTACGCTCGGTCTCAGACTTTTTTTTTATATATATATATCGTAAATGTTACGTTACCTGGTGCGATTAAGAAGCAATTGTCAAGATTGTGATTATCAAATACCATGAAAGATTTTATAACTGGTACAATTTGACTGAATATCAATGTATGGAAGACTTGTACACTCATAATTTCTTCTTCGGATAAGTTCATTGTCGCGTAATTTACTTTAATCTCGACGTTTAACTCGCCGACGTTCATAAAAATTGGAAACGATGGTATCTAGAAGGGAGAAGCACGGAGCACTAGATTATATTTTTAAAAGTATGAAAGAATTTCTGATATATACCTGTGGCATTGGTTTCGTAGAGAGTATCGCGAATCCCGCATTGCTGGATAGCAAATTATAAAATATCAAGTGACGATTGTCGTGATGCGGTGCTGAATACGTAGGTTTAGCACAAAGAAGATGAAGGTATACCAGAGTGTTTGGTAGAGGATACGTACTATGCAAAGCTGTTGGGAACTGTAAGGAATATTCGCATTATAAAAGCTGTACAATTCGTAAACATATTTTCGAAACGAAGCGAAAGTAACGAGTGTGTGCTCAATCCTACTTGCAAATCATGATGTCGTTTTTGCTTGTACGTTCCAATTAACGAGGCCTTTGTCGTATCCTCGTCTACCCAGTGTGGGAACAAATAGTCGGTGTTTTGCGTAATAGAATTGATTGTATTTGGAGCTAATCTATCGGACAATTCGCCAATCTTGTGCAATTCAATGCAGACTTTCATAGCGGCGGATCTTTTTGCAATATCGATCGAAGGCATCAAATCTCCAAATATTACGGTTTTCAGCGGCGATACAATTGGTAGTTTAAGAGAAACCTGGGGAAACATTATAACAAAATAACGACTGAATAAAGACTATTGAAAAAACTGAATGGGTAAATGTTTCCAGCACCTTAAAGAGTTTCTGTTGGACAGAAGATACATCATTATCAATTGTATGCAATTTCCAAATTGGCGATAAAGACACATATTTGGAATTCAACAATACAGAACAATATTTATTTATTATACTAATGGCCGAGTGTTCGGTTATAACACTGCTTATTCCATTTTTATCTACAACCCTGTGTGGTTCTATATTGTATGCGTATAATTCATCTTTTATGTTATCTATCGTTGGTTTCTCGCGATCGGCAGTTTGACCCACTAAAAGCTATTTAAATAAAATAGTAATAAATATCTAGCATATATTTAGCTGTTCTAATAATAAATACAATTGCTAATGTATATTTATTAGAAACATTGAGCCCCAGAGCAAGCTACGGGTATATTTAAAAAATAAAAAAGGTTACCTGTTGCACGTGTGATTCTACCAGTTTATAATTGTTATATCGTTTTAAATACTGTAGGTCAGTTCTTGGTACTAATAATGTGTACTGACTGGTCACATATCGTGCTCTTCCTTTGCTTTGGATATATGCTCTAATATCCATTGGCAAATTATACCTTACGATTAACGTGCATGTCGGTATGTCTATACCTTCATCTATAACATCTGTCGCAATAACACAATTTGATAAACCGTTTTTAAACCTAAACAGAATTAATTTTTACTGTGCATACTGTGCTTGGTAATCGTAACTGTGCGTCTTTCCTATTATTTGAAACACGAGAAAATAAATCACCTCGTACCTGACCAACACCTCCCTGTTCCATTTCGCGATGCATAATGTTTCTCTAGAATTTTTGTAAGGATTATTTGAGAAACCAACCAGAAAATCAGATTGCAGGAATTTGTATTCTTCGTCGTGTACAGATAGATTCTAAAAGGATAAAGATCGTAGAACAATCGCAAAATCGAATGTGAATTACGCGTATTAAAGCTACACTTTACCTTTAATATATGATACAACACGTTTGCTGTAAATCGTCGTTGTACAAAAATAATGCAACAGAATTTCTGATCCGCGGTCTTGTTACTATGAAAGTTCTTTAATATCATGAAAAGTTTTCGAACCTGATCAGACGAATACCTGCAATTTATCGCATTGTAATTGTCGAGTAACATAATTTCGGAACAGTTTGAAAGTTGGCGTCGAAAACATGAAAGCAGAATTCAAACGAATGAATATAAATACAATTCGAGTTGACTGACTTGTGAATCTTTTGCATATCCGTGGAATCTTTCATTTCATCCTCCAACAGCTTTCTGAATTTCGTCAATTCCGTAATAAAATATTCCAGAACGTACGCAGTTTCCTAAACATAACGGCTTTGTTACAATGGAATACAAGAATTACAGACTTGGTTCATTCACTTTCTTTTAAATATACGTTTCGTTTTCCTACGTACCACTTCCTGCGTGTACTTTTTGATGCATTCCAGTTGAATTAGATGAAGTAGAACAGCTTTACTCGCGCCATATACTCCTGTATAAAGAATAAAATTTAATGCAATGCGCATAAACTATATACACATAAATACGTTTCTAAAAAATCCTACGCCTATACCTAAATTTGCAAATTGTTCTTGTATATCTTTCAGTATGGACACCAGCTTTTTGTTCACACTCTTTGGTCTGAACTCTTCGCTAGATTCTATACTCTTTAACGAACTCTTCAAAACTATAAAATCCATAACTTCCTGTATTTCATTGATGACCTCATTCATCTTCTTTCCGACATCAGGTATTTCGTATTCATTGTACTGGACCATCACTTCTTTCGGAGTCGCGTAATAATTTTTTACTTGCATCGCTGAATTTACCGTGGCCACTTTTGAATGAAATGTTATTTCCAACGACTGCAACAACACTCGGATGTTACGCTTCATTCGATTAATAATAAGGATACGCAACGTACCTTAATAATCGATTCTACTTTATCCAAATTCACATTAGAATTTAATAACGAAGCCGTCAAACCTAAAATTCTTGGTTGCTCTTCTTTAGGGCAAATTTCGAATTGCTGCATAAGTTGCCTCATCGGATGATCGTTCACTGCTCTGTGACATTCGTCGAAAATTAACAAATTTATTCTACTCAGAAGCATATGTCCGTGACAGATCGCGTCCACCAAAATTGCTGTGGTCATCACTAAAACCTACGAAACGATATTATTATAAACGGATCCGACGCGCTGGACTTTTTATACAACGACGATATAACGAATAATAAAGTATACGTGAATTACAATAACGTTAAACAGAATACCGCTATTGCATGAAATATACTGAATTTCTATCACCTGGTGGTCCTCCAAATGTTTCTCCCATATACTTCTGGTCCAGAAATCAACATTCTTGTCGCCACTGAATTCCCCGCAGGATAACCCTGTTAACCTTCCGATATATAAACTCTGTTGCGTGACTAAAGGTACCGTATTAACCAAGAATACAGTATGTTTTCCACCTTCCGAGTACGGTCTACGTGTAACATAATATATTTAATAAAAAGGAAATGGAGCAGATTTGTATTCGATGATTATATCCGTCTACCTTCGTATATCCGCGCTCAATTCTTTTATAAGCATAACGGCTACATATGTTTTTCCAGCACCTGTTGGTAAATAGATTATAGTATTTTGCTTGAGTGCAATTTCAAACATATCAATTTGATACGGCCGTGCTACAAATTCATCACTGTTGTCCGCCATAATTCTAAATGAAAGGCAAAATATGTTTATATGTTACTACATAAAAAAAAAAGTAGCATGTTTAGCTTGAATAGAACATACCCGAATTGCTAAGAACCTCAAACGGAAGTTTCTAGAATTTAATCGGTGATTCGATTATTTATATTTTCACTGCATCGAAATATTCTTACGTTCCTTGTGTTAAAGGTTTATATAAAACGATTCGAATTCGATTCAATTGTTGCAAGAATTGCGTATCTCTTCGCGCTGCTTCCCAAACTGTCATAGACTTGCATGGACTGTTGCTCATTTATTCCAAATTAAGGATTGCTGAGGTTGGGGACGAAGGGAATGGAAGGGAACTCCAGGGAACTCCCAAACTAACTGGACAGTGAACCTCATAAATGAATAATAATACTTTTATAGACAAGTACCTCTCCCGGTTTTAATGAATCGTTTCGCAGCGCTACGAGCGACTGGCACCAGGAGAAAACGAAAGTGGGAAGTCCGTGTGCTATTAGAATTAAACGATTTTGCAATTTACTAGTAATAAATTATCATAATTCAGACTTTACGTCCTCGAAAGTGTAGCAAAGTTTCTATAAACAATTTTGCGCCGACCCATCACTGCTGGCAGGTGCAGGTCGAGAACCTGCTTCTCTTGCAGGTGCAGCAACTTGAAAACGGAATCGATCGCGCGATTTCTTGCACCTGCAAGAGATGGAAAATTTCGCGCTGCAAGGGAAGTTACGCGTCGAAATTTTCCTTCAATGCGGTACAGATTTAGCGTGAGAATTATGCAGTTATGGCCAAATGTACTTTCTCTATTACAATGACGAGAAAACGAGCCAATTTCAAGAACTGATGGAGAATTTTAAGGCAGAGTCACCACAATGGTTCTAACATTAGGGTACATTTACAATGCTAACGGGTAGCAAGTTGATCGTTTCTGTCACAGATGGCAACAGAAAAATAGTTATCCTCCCTTCTGCTACTGTCAAATCATTGTTTGAAAATCAAGTAATTGTTAACAGTGCTCGAGGGGTGGGAGGAACGACGAAATAAAGTAGGTGATCAGAAATTGCAATATTTATTTAATATATTTAAATACCAAGTTCTCTGTTGTTTCTCGTATCCTACGAAACTGTACATCTTGAGATTTAATTTCTTGGATCAATCGGAGGTGTTGACTAATGGTATTAAATTATTCCAGAATTGTACAAAGATGCGATTGGGAAAGAGACACGTAGAAGTAGCCGCGAGATGGTAAATATTAACCTTCTACCGTAAAGATCGCGTTAATTTAAATACATAATAATGCATTTTGTGTTTGCTACGATTTAACAGTCACACCGATTACATAATACTTTTCATCTGCTTACCAAACTACTATCACGTTAATGATTTATACATTTTACGCATACTGTATCGATGTACAATAAATATTCTTAAAACTCTAATAGCTACAAATACCTACGTGTATCTGTTCATTAATCAGGTTACCATCCGCGATCATTTATGGAGGAGGATCTAGCTTGGCGTTAGTTTATTTCACAGACTGGAAACTAATAGCTGCAAATATACCTTTCTATGGAGGGAAGTTTAAATAATAGAAGATACGTTAACGATGCCATGGTATATGACACAATAAATCATAATTAAATGTATTATTTATTAAGTAAATACATATAATGTTGAAATAGATGTTATTACAAGTACATATAAGTTTTATGATTCCATGCCTACGTCGCCCTTTTGCTCTTTCAATTGCTCGTAAAGAGAACTCGCGTATGCTTCGGCCCTTTCATACTGCCGGTCCTTGATGTATTTCTTTCCAAAAAGTCTTTTAACAAAACGGTATTAATTATATACTTGCTAATATTACAAAAGTATTGTGCTATATTGTGTAAAAATAAATTGTGTTTACCCATAAGTTAATCCCAGTATCATTAAACCTCCAAAGTTTAAAAACAGCAACGTAGATAGTGGTAGGGGTCTCTTGGGACTTGCCATTACTTGGGTATACTCTTTAGAACAATAAAATGTGTATAAGAATTTCACATGATATTTTCGAAGTATTTCGATAAAATTCCACTTTGAGCCGATCTCAAATCTGGACTTGTCGCAAATAAAATCGGTTATTATACGCGCTAACCGGTTGAATGAACTTTAATACTCGTTAACCTATTCGCCGTTAAAAGAAAATGATTTTTCTGCCGCGAGAGACTTACAGTGCTTACAGCGTTTGTATTATCAGTGGGAACGATCTCTTTCATGTACTTCTTCATAGGTTCTGCCCACACAAAATAACCCGTAAGACAGCCCAGGGTAGTAATCAAGAAAAGTTGATCTTTAGGTATTTTCAGAAATTGCATTTTAGACAATTTCACGGATTAAAAAGCAAATTCGATGGTTAACGATTATTATCGAGTGTGAATTTTAAAATTCGAATACACCCTTTTTTCCACGTAATACACTGAACCTTTATACTCTTTGTAAATATAAAACCTGCTGGCTATTTACAATCTTATATATATGGCACATGTTCTGGAATTTGTAGTCGGTGTGAATTCGCCTTATTTTATCACAAGAGACGCGTACGAATTGTGGCAATAGAAATTAAATTGAAAAGCAGGAAAGGTATTTGCGTTTCGCCTGAAATCTAATGGTGATTGCAATCACGAGTAAGAATTAATTACCAAATTTCGCTCGAAAATGCATCGAGGTTTGATTCGGTATTCTATTATATAAGTGACGCTGCTATACTCGTCAGAATCACGAACCATTCGTCGCCCTCTAGCAGAAAGTTTAGCAGGCATGCGATGGTCTACTTGTAAACAAATTTATCACGAGTGGTATAATGATACTTTTTTTAATTAAAAAAATTATTCGTTGTTCTAGAGGAACGCATTGTACAAATTTGAAGATACATCCGTGCGATTATTAAATCTTGCCAGAGAATTTATAGAATTTGTTAAATTCATCTAGTTGAGTTTTGAAAATCTCTTGCATTGAAATTGGCAATGTTCGACACAGCAGAGAGGTCCCATGTTGATCGCATATACCGATCAACAGATGTATACAAGTCTGGATAGAGGCCTAAAAGAAAAAACTTGTACAGTAAAATATACTACGATTACTAAGTTTTCTATAATTCAAATAAATTATCAATATTCATATCTAAAGACACTAGTGAATTACCTTTACAGAAGCTGCTATCGAAGCTTCGGAAAACAATTGCAACAGATCTGCTATTAAATAAGGAGTCAATCGAGTCACATCCTTTTTTAGCTTTATCAAAGCACTTGTAAACCTATGTGCGACACGAAACAAGTTAAACTACATTCATACTTCCATGCGATAAGTGAAAGATTTCCAACTTACTTCTCTATATCCAACGCGAGACACTTGAATACAAGTTCTTCGGATTTATTGCCTATAGTCTTCGATCTATGTACAACAACATTTAATATGCGTCTATACAAGACTAGTAACGCAGGCAATCTGTCTGTGATTAGACTCGTTCTCGTTCTCAGCAGTACGTTGCACAATGCCAATGCGTCGTTGCATGTTGATATCGTGTTTTCTCGCAACGATTTTAAACCAAGGAATATGCTAATGTCGATAATATTACCAGGAAGATACAAGTGTTTAGCAGCAAGAATGTTCTGCAGTAATTTCAGCAAACTCGGCCAAACATGGTCCGATATATTTACGACATGTATCGCTTGAATTAATTTATTGATCGCAACCAAGCGTAACTTACTCCTGTCAACAGACATATTCGTTTTTAATACAGCATTCCATATAATGCAAACATTTTCTAGTTCATCTTCTCGCATGTTGGAAAGAATTTCTACCTACAATAAAATAGAGTTTATAGTGGCGGTAATAAAATATTTCCACGTACGAGGTATTTTGCTAAAAGAATTTACACTGTACCATCTGATCGTGCAAGTATTCAAGGAATTCGTGAAACTCTTTTGGTTCGCTCGATTCCAATAATGGTAAAAGTACGTCTATACACGGATATCGGAAGAGAGCGTACCATATTCCCATTACAGTTTTGTTGGTAATTTGAAATATTCTTCGGTTACGGAGTATAACAACTGCTAATTGCAAGCCCTCTTGCAACAACTCGTTCTTGTTATCCCTATCGGTATCATTCTGTTCATAAAATATTTTTCAATACTACGACCGCAATCATTTAGAACTGGAAGTTTCCGTTTAGCTATATTATATTTACCGCAAATATGTTGCGAAGTGTTGTGTCCACTAAATCCTTCATGTCTTCGTCAACGTTTTCATTGGTAATATTAAATTTCAATATCAAACACAATGCTTTTACATCGTCCGCTTCTATAATCGTAGATGGTAACTTTTTTATTATAATATTACTCAATTTCTTCTCTGCTTTCTTAAGTATCGCCTTTTGCTCAACGTTTAGCTTTGGTTTAATGTGCTCCATAGATTCCAGCAGAAAATACATGCTTTCCTTGGATAGAGTCGAAGACTTTATTAGTTTCTTTAAAGTTGTATATGACAAATTATGTCTGAGGGATAGTTCCACAGCTTTTTGGATAATTCTATTGTGCGGTAATTGTTCTAATAACAAAGAGGGGTCTATGTATTGAAACGTGTCGAGGCCCGGCTTGTCTAACAGATCTGAAAATGAAAAACTATTTTAATATACTGATAAACACAAAGTGCCTTTTTCTACGTGGGAAAAGAAACGTACCTGAAAATATTGTATTACACAACGAGATTATTTCGTCATCTTGATTACATTCTTTCCTGAGCGCGAATACGAACATAAACGTTATTAATCTTGTATTGGCGTCCAAAAATATCAGAGGCATACGAAGTAACACTTTCAAGTGCATTTTTATCGTACATAGAGACGTACTTTCTATTTGTACCCATCCCTCTTTCGATAATTTTTCTTTCATGTACGTCAATATTTCATCGATCTTTCCGTTTTCAACGAGCTCGACGTTAAGTAAAGCTTTCTGAAACATAATAAATAAACATTACTCGATTACACGCGCAATCTTACTTATATTTAATTCTCGATGGTGTTCAAGCTTACCGCGGCAATATGTTTGCTCATAGACTTTGTTACTCCTTGCGTTGTCAGATTGCCAATTTGCGTAATAATGCAACATAACAAACATATTACAAATCTTTTGTCCTCCTGTATAGCATCTTTACGTAGCACCTCCAACCACTCACAAAAGCTATCCCCATTCAAAGTCATATCCGTGAGTAACAAATGGGCCACTTTCGACACCTCTTTATCAGCCAAAAGTGATATTACATCCGCGTTGAATTTCAAGATAAAGCGCCAAGAATATTCCAAGCCGCCAATTAAACTGTCACGTTTAACGGAGGATTCGTCCAATTCGTTTCGGGACATCCGGAGTTGTTGTAAAATAAGTTTATTCTGAAATAATATCTTCGTATACCTAACCGAAGTGCTTGAAGTATACATAGTTTATTACTGAAATAAACAATTAAGCTTTTCGGAACCATTATTTTTAACGATGAAACTAACAGCAGTGATAGCGATGTTTTAACGTACCATACTATTCTTACAATTGTCCTTGCCGAAATTGGTAATTCTCTGAACTAATTGCTGCCATTGATCTTGCGATATTGGAAACGTTAGATCGCGTGTAACCGCTTTTGGCACGTAATATTTCAGTGCTTCCCGTGCCTCGTTCCACGAGAATATAACAGTTAATAAAATAACAATAACTTTCTTGCTGTGGTTCAAATGCAAGCTTTTATCTACTAGAAGCGACAATGTAATTCTTAAATCGTCAAGAGCATTCACAAACTTCTGATGAGAAGTTAACGTTCCTGTATATTCAAAAATACACACGCCATCCAACAGTGTGACAAGTAACTCAACAGTTGCTTGCATAATTAATATATCTTTACCTGTAATAATTACGAAATATTAAACGGTTCTGGAATAAAATCAACAGTTACTAATATTACTTTGCCTGTTATCTTATAAACATTACCTTCGCAGATTTCATTAGACTGTAGAACTTCCATACAATCGGTTTTTAAATGATAAATTAGAGTTCTCAATATATTTACGCCTTGGGAATTCGTGATATTGTTCACTATCTTCCTGAACTTTCCCTTGAATTCATCTGGGAAGAACATATCGACTTTTGCGTCCGACATCTGATTCAAAGAATGCTTCAAGGACATTAATATCGTCGATATTAATTTCTCCTCTTGTCTCAAATGTACAGTAGCGTCCAAAATAGAAACCATTAAATTTGTATATTCCGGTGTTGGACCTCCGACAAATATTCTTTTCAATATACTTGGAATTCTTTTCTCGATTATCAGAGGATTGAAAGAACAGAACTGAGTAAGGAGCTCATAATCTATGCTACCCATATCTTCGCTTGCTAAAATATCGTCTACTAGCTTCTGACAATAGTCGAACAATGTAACTCCGTGTACTTTATTGTCGAAATCGAACGCTGTATCGTTCAAGTGTCTTAAAAGAGAATTTAAAATCTGTCTTTTATGTATTCCAGCGCACTCTACTAATTCTCTTAATAACAAATCTAGTAGACAGCTGTCCGATTTAAACGTACTTATCGCAGCACGAAAAATAAAAACGAATGTCATCAAATTACTCTGGAGATCTTTGGTTTTTGCATTTTCAGCCAGAACGGATAATAAATCTGCGAATCGAGCTGTATTTTCGTCTGTTAAAACTGTTCCGCTCTGTGCATGCTTTTTTCCAAATATTATTTGCTGAATACATTTATGGGCTACTGCTCCCAATCTGTTTGTATTGTCAGTGTGCTTATGGTCGATTATAACGCACAGAGGATATAAAATATCATGCACGAATACGGTTCTTAAGCTATCTTTTGTAGTGAAAGCAGATTTAAATATCTGAATCGTGCTTTCTATAACACTAATCAATGTGTTATACGCTATCGATGTTAATCCATCGCTTTTGCTAATTAACGTTATGTCTATTCCATCGGTCGATCCATCTTTAATGTTGAAAGTTTCTTTAAAAAATTTGAGCGTGTAATCCAAGAAAGATTTCAGTAAAAGTCCTAAATCTTTTGGCTCGCTAATAAAATATTGCTGCATCCCATTATTGGAAACTGATAATCTGCAGCATTCAAAAATCTGTTCATCTACGTCGTTTACATTTTCTCGTAGTCGTGTAATAAGCGCCTTAATCAATAATTTCTTTACATCGACCTTCACGTCTAAATGTGTAGTTTTTAAACAGCGGTTCAAAGAGCTCCAAACATTTTGATTAGCGAGGCACATGTTGCAAAGCCATTGCAGAACGAGATCCTCTTTACGCACTATTGGTATATCATCGATGTAGAAAGCATTTTCTGCCAGTTTCAAACGTTTCGGCAGAGGTTCTTCGTCCGCGTTCAGTCGTTTTAATAATTCTGTTAAAAACACGTGCGCATGAATTACCTTTGTAGAAGGTTAGAACTAGTCACGCGTTGACTTACCTGTTGATAGAGCCATGTTAAATTGTAGTTTCAAATTTTACATCTATTTTCCAAGTTCATAACATTCCTCCCAAACTTTCTTCGCGCAATTCGTAAACCTCGCTTTATTTAACATTCTGTTTATACATTTAGATTATCGTAAATGTTTGAATGCAAATGGTAACTCGACAAAATACGTACATATGATGTCTGATGATGTCGCGTCAGACATCATCTCATCCTCATATGTAGTAGTGCTACTTAGAATCTGCAACTACCGCCCTCTATGGAATTCTGTATAAAGTAGAACTAAAATCAAATATACATATAAATTAATTTTTTTTTTATTTTATCTCCAAATGCATTTATAGAAAAAACAGCGTTTTCATTTTTTATTTATGAATTTTTCCGTTTTTTGGACATTTCCTAAGACGCCGCTATTACGAGTCGAAAGGCAGCGAAGAACCCTACAAGGTGTGACCACGCACGTCCCGAAAAAACAGCGGTTTCATTTTAACAATATCTACAAATTGGATTCCACAAGACCACAACATTCAACGAAAAGCGGGATCAACAGCAAACTTCATTTAATACTGAAGTGCCGGCCGATTTGTGACTTCCGCTGTAGGCCAAAATGGTGGATACATTTGCCGATAACTACCTATATAGAGGATCACTAGTTTTGAGCGTCAAAACCAATCACGTGATCGATGCTCAACCAACGAACAAGCGAGTCAGAGTCAACGAGCGTCAAACGGAAAACGACGGAAAAGCTAAACCGAGTTTAGTTTTTCCGTTTGATGCAGAAAGTCACGTGGGATCAATCACGTGACTGGTTTTGTGGCTCAAATCGAACGTTAATTGGTCGCTCACTTTAGTTCAGCTCGATTCGTCGTGATTCGTCGCGCTATAAAGAAGGATGGGAGGGGGGCTTAACAAATTTTTCTTTACATTCATTCTGCTATAATTTGCAATAATTTATTTTTCGTCTGTTATAGGCTTAGAGCTCTAAGGTTATAGGAGATATTTCTGGATCATTCTTGCTGGACAACAACCTTAAGTGCATCACATATGGAAACACTACCAACCTCAACATTGAACTCGGGGCAATAGTGATTTTATACATAAAACAAAGTGAAAATATACTTATTACTTATTTAATATTCATTTATACATACCTGTATCACACCATTGCGATGTATTGAATGTATTTTAAAGAAAATAAAGTGGAAAAAACTTTAGAAAACCGTATTATCATTGTAAAAGCCCTCTTGAACCAAATTTCCCACAAATTCAGGATTTCTAGCTAGCCCAGAAGCCAAACCTTCTCTTGCAGGTGCAGCACGAAAATCTGCCTCTCTTGCAGGTGCAAGAATCGTGCAATGAATTTCGGAACAAGGGGATTTTGAAGTGCCGCACCTGCAAGAGAGGCAGATTTTCGCGCTGCACCTGCAAGAGAAGCTGTGGGGCCGAAATTTTGAGTTTTTGCAGGTGCAGCGCGAAAATCTGCTTCTCTTGCAGGTGCAATAACTCAAAAACGGCCTCTTCCGTATTTCATTGCACGTTTCTTGCACCTGCAACAAAATCGCATACCGCAATTTGGCTTCTCGCCAGAACGCACAAAGTTGCAAACAAGGATATTATTTCTTTAACACCCCAATTTCATTTGCAACAATATCGAAAAATTTTGTCGTTTGCAACTTTGTTGTGTCTTCGCGGGGCGCTCTATTGATTACACTTGTGTAGAAGCTCAGTGTGGAAGGATCATTTTAGGTGTTTAGGAAGGAGTAAGTAGGGGCAGGTAGGCTCGTTAAATAATAATACTCTTTTATCACTTAGCTGCATTTTATTGAAATAAGTGAAATGCGATACAATGAAATCTTACAAGTGTAATTGATAATTCAGTTGAAGCAGTATCTTGTGCAATTTTCATATCGATGAATAAAGTCGGAAATGCAGCCGGTGATCGCATTTAACGCATAGGTTGTCAAAATTCCTTACCTGTAAGCAGAAATACATACGATTTATGAATATTTTCGTTTTTTGGACATTTCCTAAGAAGCCGCTATTACGAGTCGAAAGGCAGCGAAGAACGCTACAAGGTGTGACCACGCACGTCCCGAAAAAACAGCGGTTTCATTTTAACAATAACATCTACAAATTGGATTCCACAAGACCACAACATTCAACGAAAAGCGGGATCAACAGCAAACTTCATTTAATACTGAAGTGCCGGCCGATTTGTGACTTCCGCTGTAGGCCAAAATGATGGATACATTTGCCGATAACTACCTATATAGAGGATCACTAGTTTTGAGCGTCAAAACCAATCACGTGATCGATGCTCAACCAACGAACAAGCGAGTCAGAGTCAACGAGCGTCAAACGGAAAACGACGGAAAAGCTAAACCGAGTTTAGTTTTTCCGTTTGATGCAGAAAGTCACGTGGGATCAATCACGTGACTGGTTTTGACGCTCAAATCGAACGTTAGTTGGTCGCTCACTTTAGTTCAGCTCGATTCGTCGTGATTCGTCGCGCTATAAAGAAGGATGGGAGGGGGGCTTAACAAATTTTTCTTTACATTCATTCTGCTATAATTTGCAATAATTTATTTTTCGTCTGTTATAGGCTTAGAGCTCTAAGGTTATAGGAGATATTTCTGGATCATTCTTGCTGGACAACAACCTTAAGTGCATCACATATGGAAACACTACCAACCTCAACATTGAACTCGGGGCAATAGTGATTTTATACATAAAACAAAGTGAAAATATACTTATTACTTATTTAATATTCATTTATACATACCTGTATCACACCATTGCGATGTATTGAATGTATTTTAAAGAAAATAAAGTGGAAAAAACTTTAGAAAACCGTATTATCATTGTAAAAGCCCTCTTGAACCAAATTTCCCACAAATTCAGGATTTCTAGCTAGCCCAGAAGCCAAACCTTCTCTTGCAGGTGCAGCACGAAAATCTGCCTCTCTTGCAGGTGCAAGAATCGTGCAATGAATTTCGGAACAAGGGGATTTTGAAGTGCCGCACCTGCAAGAGAGGCAGATTTTCGCGCTGCACCTGCAAGAGAAGCTGTGGGGCCGAAATTTTGAGTTTTTGCAGGTGCAGCGCGAAAATCTGCCTCTCTTGCAGGTGCAAGAATCGTGCAATGAATTTCGGAACAAGGGGATTTTGAAGTGCCGCACCTGCAAGAGAGGCAGATTTTCGCGCTGCACCTGCAAGAGAAGCTGTGGGGCCGAAATTTTGAGTTTTTGCAGGTGCAGCGCGAAAATCTGCTTCTCTTGCAGGTGCAATAACTCAAAAACGGCCTCTTCCGTATTTCATTGCACGTTTCTTGCACCTGCAACAAAATCGCATACCGCAATTTGGCTTCTCGCCAGAACGCACAAAGTTGCAAACAAGGATATTATTTCTTTAACACCCCAATTTCATTTGCAACAATATCGAAAAATTTTGTCGTTTGCAACTTTGTTGTGTCTTCGCGGGGCGCTCTATTGATTACACTTGTGTAGAAGCTCAGTGTGGAAGGATCATTTTAGGTGTTTAGGAAGGAGTAAGTAGGGGCAGGTAGGCTCGTTAAATAATAATACTCTTTTATCACTTAGCTGCATTTTATTGAAATAAGTGAAATGCGATACAATGAAATCTTACAAGTGTAATTGATAATTCAGTTGAAGCAGTATCTTGTGCAATTTTCATATCGATGAATAAAGTCGGAAATGCAGCCGGTGATCGCATTTAACGCATAGGTTGTCAAAATTCCTTACCTGTAAGCAGAAATACATACGATTTATGAATATTTTCGTTTTTTGGACATTTCCTAAGAAGCCGCTATTACGAGTCGAAAGGCAGCGAAGAACGCTACAAGGTATGACGACGCAAGTCCCGAAAAAACAGCGGTTTCATTTTTTATTTATGAACTTTTCCGTTTTTTGGACATTTCCTAAGAAGCCGCTATTACGAGTCGAAAGGCAGCGAAGAACCCTACAAGGTGTGACCACGCACGTCCCCAAAATATGCTGCATCCTCCTTCGTCAAGCCTCCGAAACCCCGTGCAGACTCCAGCGCTGCCTCATTTGCAGGCAGCCTCCTCCTCCAGAAGAACGTCCGACGACGTCTCCACTGCTTCGGCGACGTTCCCTCCTCCTCGTCGAATCCTTGGTCGCGGTCGACCCTCTCCCCCACAGGGACTTGTCCTCGTCCTATTATGATGTCATCGATTAGCGAATCTACGCTAAAATATTACAATGTGGGCCTAAACGGGTGGTGTCTATTTTGCAGCAAATATGCAGTGGAAATATGTAATTCATCCATTCCAGAAGTCCTAGTGTACCTTACAGGGCTATATGAAGGACTGTCCCACAGCATCATAAAGATTGTGTTCGAGCAGCGATCCCACTAATAGTTGTTACTTAACATTCCTCCCAAACTTTCTTCACGCAATTCGTAAACCTCGCTTTATTTAACATTCTGTTTATACATTTAGAATATCATAAATGTTTGAATGTAAGTAGTAACTCGACAAAATATGTACATATGATGTCGCGTCAGAGGCATCTCATCCACATATGTGTAGTGCTTCTTAGAATCTGTAACTACCGCCCTCTATGGAGTTCTGTATAAAGTAGAACAACTAAAATCAGATATACACTAAGGGCCAAAATCGGCTTCCCTCCGGAAATTTGGCAACGTTGCATGTCACTAGGCATAACTCAGTAATTCTAGTGACATGCAACGTTGCCAAATTTCCGAAGGGAAGCCGATTTTGGCCCTTAGTGTACATATATGGTTCTGGTTTTCTGGTTTCTTGTTTCCCTGGAACAGGCACACTCTTTACACTATTATATATGAATTAATAATATATAAAAACGCATTTAGGTATAGTTACATGTTGCCCATCTGGCATTAGAAAAAAAAATGCACTAAAGAGTAAAAAATAATTTTTTCCCATATTTAATATTAAATAAAAAAAATAAAATTGCACTAAAGAGTCAAAAATAATTTCTTCCCATATTTAATATTAAATAAAAAAAATAAAATTGCACTAAAGAGTCAAAAATAATTTCTTCCCATATTTAATATTAAATAAAAAAAATAAGCACCTGAATATTGTAAGAAGTTTCCCATTAGAAGTTAGAGAAAAAAGAATAATGTGCTATGATATTATAATATAATACAGGTATGAAATAACGCAAATAACGTTATATCAAGTACAGTACTGAAGTTTACATGTATGTACGCACTTATATAATGTAATACTTGAATATGGTTTGCAGTACTTAAGCATTGTTCTACAATATTTTGTGCACATATATATTTATTGTGCAAATTCATTAAATATTAGGATTATTTTGATGCATTTCTAGTGCAGATGAATTGTGAGTCATTTCATTAGGGGTCTCTTTTGCATCAGTATGTTCCTGCAGATTATTTTGGATAACATTACATTCTTTGTATGAATTGCATTGTTGCTCTGCCATATATGGTTCTAAGCTTTGACTGTCAATTAGATTTTTATGTTCATTCTCTTGATTTTTATCTTGTTCGTATTTTTGCGTTACGTTATCGACGGAATTTTCTGCTATATTTTTCGCGTCGTATGCATTCTCGCGGCAGAAGTCATTCTCTAACGATTTGTTATTTTTCTGATTCAACTTATTTGTCTTCGTACCGTATTCCTGGTTATTAACTTTAACTGGAAATGCATCACTTGGTGCCTGTATCAATGAATTCGGGGATACGTCGCGGGAATAACTTACTAAAGATTCCTCTTTATTTTCGACCGGCAAGACTCCTAAAAAATTAAGCTTATAACTTTGAAAAAATTCTAACAGCTGTACAAGTATCATTTCACATTATAAAAAATATTACCTTGCTGATTACTAAGGGTACCTTGTATCTTGTTCGATAAGTATTCTATGTTGCTCTGTAGGTTGGCCATTTCTTCCCTAAGAAAGAGTAGATATTAAAAACGTCGTTCGATTAGCAACCAAAGACGCTTCTGTGATTCTTAGAGTCACGCTTATTGTATACGCTTTGTTTTTCATACGCTATTACTGTGCTGATAGAGGTACCTCTGAAAACTCTCACTTTTGTTTTGGAATTACTTTTACTTTCAGATCAACCGTAACAGTACGTTTTTTGTTCGAAGTTGATGTAGCTTTTCCAACTCTTGTTACATCTCTGTCAGTGACTCCCTCTGTCAACACAGAATAGCCCTAGGTATATTCAAAGAAATAATTTCATTGCTTATTAATTATCGATACACCAACGAATGTACACAGAACGTACTATAAGCGTTAATAAACTGTCGCGAACTATTTACGTGTGACGGTAATAATGGTAGAAACAGAATCAACGATCACTTGCTACTAATAAAACATAAAAGCAATATTTCTCGGGGTATAGAACTAAAGATATACTTGTGCGTGAGACTGTTAGCTTCCAAACGCTGTGTGAGAGATTGGCATTCAGCGGTCAGTTGAGAGACGAGCGTAGCCTGATTATTCAAGGCGTCTTCTAGACCAGCCACTGTAGCAGCTAAGAAATGCCATCTCGTTAGTCAATTTTTAATAAATTGACTAATCTGATTCCTCTGCCCATGCTAGGCATAGTGTCAGCATGCCGATTTCCCACACGCAAAATATTGTTAAATAATATTAATACCGTTTCGCGCAACTTTTAAAAGACAATATACCTAACACAGGCATATCCGAACTGATATCTTACCATGTTTAGTTTCCATATCCATTATCATAGAAGCTAATTCTTTGTCGTTTTCCGATTTTGGCAGAGCCTCTGCGGAATAATCCTCGGGGCGTGTAGCTTTACCAGCATTGATCTAAAAGAACCTTTACTTTTATTAAAAACAGAAAGCAGCGATTGATTTTAATAACGTCTCAAGGTTCGATGTCTTGCCTCCTTTTCCAGACAAGCTATTTGTTCCGACAGCCTTGAATTCTCCCTTCGTACATGAACTAAATCAGCCTCTGTTCTTTCCAATCGTTGTTTGTACGAATTCACTTCGATATGCAGTCTACTTTGTTCCTGGCGATTTTGCCTTTCGCTTCGCTCGGCGGCTAATTTTGTAGCTAGAACTTCTTGCTGGGCAACGTCTTTCTCCGTTAACAGTTGATTTAATTCGCTTTGCAAATTTGCTGCAGAAATATAGAAGACGAAGTATTGTAACTCACTACATTCGTTCCATTATATGCACTCCATCGAGTCTTATAAGATTAAAAACTAGATCTTAAAACTTACATATCTTACTTTGAAGTTCTTTCTTCAGATTATCGATATACGTTTGCTTCTGAGACAACTCTTTCTTAAGTTCCATTAACTCTTTACGCTGCTTGTCAGATTCCATTTGAGATTTGTTGGCTGCATCCCAATGGGAAGCTATATCAGCAGACAGTTGGTCAACTTGTTCGCTGTACCTGCGTTCCGTCTGTTGTCTCTCTTCAGCTATACGTTTACTCGCTTCCTGAGCTGCCTCTCGAAGTTTCTCGTGTTTTCTATCCAATTCTTCTTTCAATTTCTTGATCTCCGTTTCACACTGACTCTTCTCGAATTCAACCTGCTGCACAGCGTCCACAGATCGTTTTGCTTTTTGCGTCGCTTTAGCTTCCTTATCTCGTACCAGAGACAGAGATTTTTGTAAATCTGCTATTTCCATCTCGGCTTCGTGTCTAGCGTGCAAAGCTTTCTCCAATTGAGCTTTTACTTCCGACGCGTCATTGTTCGAACAGCTTTCAGACAATCGCTTCAAATTACTCTGATTCTCCTCTTGAGCTTTGCGCAGCTCTAGCTTTGCTTGAGTAAGCTGTGCTTCTAATTCGCTGATTCTCGATTCGAATATTATGTTGGGGCCTTCCAAGGTTTTGGGCTTTCTGATTTCAGTAATCTCTGTCTGAATAGATTTTTGCTTGATGTCCTCATTCGCGTCTTCATTACCATGCGTATACTCGTCAAGAGCACACTTGAAGAATCCCGTTTTGTTTCTGTAATGTAGCGCTTCATTTTCAGCTATCACCTGGAATTATTAAGTTCAACTGTTATTCGATAAGTTACTAAAACTAGCTAGCTAAAGAAGCCGCTATACCTCTCTCACTTTATGAAGTAGATTGTTCAATTGGTTCCTGCAAAAGTGAGATTCCTGATGTAATTGTTGGATGTACTCCTCTTGCTGTTCGATAAAAGAATTCAGTTCCGGAGGAGCAGATTGTAAATCTACAGTCGAAAGCGCCGAATTGCTGAATGCTTTTGTTTGGTGCATAGTTTTGCACGAAGCAAAGCGTGGATTTGCAAGCGTATTTATATCTTCGCGCAAATCCTTTCCCTTAGAATTCTCGATTTCCAAACTTCTATCGTCTCTTTCTTCATCTACCTCGTTAATCTTCGTGCTACTAAATCGATAAGTATCCTTGATTCCTTGTACTTTCCTGTACAGAAATTATTCAGCGTTTACTTCTACATATAAGGAATATGTACCATTAGTTTATAAACCAATAATATTTTATGTTAAATTACCCTAACGTTGGCTTCGAAACATACGATTCGGCTAGCAAATATTTCAATTTCGAAACAGCCTCTCTATAAGCCATTTCCGTATAATCTATAGATTTCTTTTTATTTAAATCTATTTTCTGAATTCCATTTATTTTCCTGCAAAATTAAAAGGTGCACGTGTAAAAGGTAATATAAAAATATTTTCCATGCTACTCGGCTTAGTTTATCAAAAAAAAGGATTAAATTAAAAAGGAACGCACGCTTACTTGGTCTTTAAGCTTAGCCTTTTCATTTGTCCAAAGTCCGTGGAATCTGTGTAACGCGAAAAATTTCCTTTCGTCTTTAAACAATTCCGCAGAGGAAGTTTTATGCGTGCTAAATAAGTACCTAGGCTCCCAGCGATAGTCGGCGACGTACTAATAAAACGCCGTTCACGTCCGCAGTTGGCCGTTTCAAACATTCTGAACTGGTTCCGCTGATACCGCCGACTCGTTATATACAAGACGGTATGTCGATCAATGGAGTAAACACATATTCACCTCAACACGCGTTAACCGTTCGCCGAGTACTATAGTACTGCTTAAGAAAATCGAAGTTCACCTCAACTGAGCACAGTCGGAGCCTGGTAGTATTAGATCGCGTGCAGGATGGCCGTTCATGGTGTACGGGTATAGGCACCGTACCATCACGCACGAATATTCCGTGACTTATTATCAGCCAGTTCTCAATAGCGTATTGGCATTTCTGTCACCGTCGGAACAGAGAATGATAATGGCCACACTTTTTCAAAAAATTCTTAGAATTACGTTTAAGATTTCTTAGGCATGTATTAATACCGATCGTTTACCGATAATTCGGTATCAACTTCTTAATTTAATCAGATTATGGATACATTAAATAGTTAGTATAGGAATTCCTCAGGTTTCTTAAATTATAAAATATTAGAAAATGGAAATATTCTGCTGTATTTATGTTATAGAACTATGGAAAAGAGCATTCCGCGTTATATGCGAAGCTTTCTAGTGGTCATAATAAAAAGTGTGTATTCGTATATTAAAACTTTCGGTTTCTCGATTACGTGACGTGCTCTTGCCCCAAGTTGTCGGGTTCTGTTTCTGGTGCTATGGAAACAAATCTGTTATCGGGTTCTATAGTTTGCTCGGAAGTCAATGTATTGTATGCTGAAAAGGAGTTGCGCCACTTATTAGGATATTATAACTCGCAGAACTTTAGTTTTATAAACGATATTGGTATGCGACTCGTACCTGGGCTGGGAGCAAATGGTTTTATCCATAATATCACCAACAAACCAAAGATCGCGGACGCGCCGCAGGTGTAAACCAAGACTCCTGTGTAGTAATTTTTGCAACTAATCCAAGATCCTCTAAAAAAAAATAATAGGGTTTTAAAATATGAAATAATAATAGTCACCGCTGAAATCAGTTTTACTTGAATGTACCAACAGATATTGAATAATCACGACTGCCAATCCGTTGCAAAGTTTATCCGTGAAACTCATAATCCCGTATACGAATGCACCGCTATCCGTGCTTGGCCCGATAAAATCTGCTGTGACGCCGAGACTAGTTACTAGCATAATCGACCCCGCGGCTCCTGTAACAAAGAGCAATTTGTATTTAGTAGCAATTTATGCTTTTTAACTTGATATTTAAAAAAAAGAAAACTGTAAAGCGTTACCTAATATTAGAGACACTGGATAGATTTGATATTTCGTAAAAGTCGCACCTGTACCAAAATGTATCCAAAAACAAGCGCACAAGCCTAGCACAACACCGAAACAATACGACATCTTTCTGCCTAATTTTGTATTTAACTTTTCGATAATCAAAGACATTACGAAACTACTCAGGAACATTAACAATGGTATTACAGCCAAAGATGTAGCCGGCATACTCAACGAGTCGTGTAAATACAAAGGCACGTAAATCTGTGATAAATTTACAAATAAACGTGTGGGCATATATATACAGGCTACTTGATATAATTGTACATCTTTTAATAATACTGATATGGTTCTCGTACTTCTACGTAACGATCCTGAAACAGATATTAACGTAAATGAACTTTGAATCGTTACATAGAAAATGAACAAACAGATGAATTCGACATTTATTTTACCGTTGGAGTTATTGAAACCTTGCTCCTTAACGAAGACATGGAATAAAAGGGACGTTACAGAGCCAAATCCTATTCCGATCAATACAACCTCTTCAAATTTCTTTGCGTCACCTGGCCCGATTTGAGAATCGGAATCTTTATTCGTCAGATGTAATACCGCCCACGTCAGGCAATAAACAAAAACGTTTGAAAGAACAGTAAAGCTATATCTAAATAGAATTACAATAAATATTATATTTTCTAATTCTTATCTCTCTCTAAATCTGTACATAACGCTACATTGTCTATTCAAAATTGCCAAGCCTGCGATATTCTCCCAACGCTGTCGCGCTAATTAAAACGTCTCGCTTCGAGTATACCTGATAGCTATGAGCTCCGTTCTTTCGCGTTCGGTGGGCGTAAGTTCTGGGACCAACGATAGATGAGATATCTGCACCGCAGCCCAGCCAAATTGGAAGATTATAACGAATGCAGCGTAATAAACTAATTGAGCCCACTGAGTAGAAGTTTCGCATCCGATGCATCGTAGAAATATAAAAGGAAACGCGAATAATACACAAACGGTACCTGAAACACGTTTAAAAGAGTTTTAAGTATCGTTGATGTAGAAGTATATAAGAAATAACGCGTGTACCTATTAAATGCCACGACTTTCGTCTTCCGTATTTGCATAGCCAGAAATCGTCGCTTTTGTCGCAATGGAAACCGACGAACGGGGTGGCTAAAGCGTCGGCTACTTGACCGACAAGTAAAATCACTCCGGCTACAGTCGCGTCGAAGCCCAATATTAAATGGAAAAACACTAACAGATAAGTGAACCACATGGAAGCACAAATGTCATTTAAGACGTGTCCTATCCCGAACGCTAGTTTCAGGGAAGGAGGAAGAGGTTGCATTATCTCTGTGTAGTCGCTGATCACGCTTGCCCGTTCGCTCTCCATTACGATAGAATTCGATACAACAAGCACGATGAAATATTCTGCATACAATCTAATCAGATCCAAGTGTTAAATTAAATTTCAAAGCGCCTACCGGAGCATGTCACTTTTCGAATTATTTGAAATTCGAAGTGTCGTGTGCGTACACTTTTGCGACTTATAAAAATATCTCGATATTCGCCACTCTCATTTCGTCACGATCATTTCCTCGTCCTCACTTTTGAAAGTACTTCATTCTCGACTTGATTCATTGTAAAATATACGAGTTCATAACCTAAAGAACTGTTTATATGTCACACGTCACCGCCACCGTCCGTAGTTCACGTGGCTTTCGACTTCCCTCTATACATGTGCAATGTAGGTGCGAATAATATATTATGCACCCTCCTTTTAACGTATTAATTCCAAACTTCAGATTTCGTTTCTCCAGTATGTGTCATATGTAGAATTAGCGAAGAACCGCACATCGTAAATAGGATTATTAGGAATATTTTAAAATGAGTCATTGTCATAGATAGCAAGTTTATAGCTACTCACACATAGAAATACATACACGTGACTGCGTCGCATAGCAAATGAGAACTGTAAACTATTCGAAATTTAGATTTCATTTATCTTTGTTTTTAATCATCGAGGTAAGATAAACTTTTAAGCATTAGGACTTTATATTAATTCCAACACAATTATTATTAGTTTTATTAATTTGAGGAAGTATGAATGAAAAAGTAATTTAAAAAAGAACAAAGCATTCTGAAATTAAGACTCTTTATAAATGGGAAAAGAAAAAGTACTACGTGTCGGTAGAGAAAACAAATTCAATCAACAATATTATTATACATCTTTATACATATATATATATGGTAGTACGAAATAAAAGTTCATGCTCGTATTTGATGGATGTTACAGTAGCTAAAACTAGGATCATGTTTTTCAAACATACATATTTATAAATTAATTTTTAATTTTAAAATGCGTCGGAGAAAATATCTGCATTACTATTGTTAGGAAATCTGTTATTAACATTTGTAATATAAGTTTCAGCATAATCTAGGATATCGCTAAACATGACATTTCCTGTTTATAATACAGTATTGTTTAATAAATTTATACATATTTCTTGTTTCTTGTACAGTGTTGCTAATGATATTCTTTTAAACGCTAAGGGATGACCTTGAATTTATATAAAACTGATGTCCAGAAAAGAGGAATGTGAGTACATAAATACAAGCCGCGATCCAGCAATTATACGCATTCTGTTTGTAGCCTCTGTCTGCTTCCGCGTAGAATTCTTTGGGGCTGGAAAACATTCCTTTTAACGGAACATCTTCTACCAGAGCTACGCTATTAACGTAGAAGAATAATCCCATCAGGGCCTGAAAGTTCAATGTAATTAGCTGTTGTAAGATAAATTCTAGAAAATCTATATATAATACAGAAATATGTCAGCTCGCTCGATTATTATGTTATTAATAGGAAAGAATAAGATGATAAAGTGATCCAGACTTTAGAGAACAAAGGTAATAAAGAAAGTTCGCTTAGAAAGGATTTTCGAAGGCATTTTCGATTTAAAATCAGACTCTTGGCAAATTTGACATCCATCGAGATTAGGCGAAAGTGGATTTAAAGAGTGTCACTTACTAGTTGAAATATACCCCAAACCGATAATATTAAGCCGCACAAGGCATACTTCGGCCCACATATCTTCATTTTTCCTTCTGAAAAGTATCTTGTTTTACTTTCGTACGAGGTAACCTAACGGGCAACGTATCGCGACGACTGCTTCTATCGCTACGCCCTCGGTAATCATATGATTTCCATTGACGGAGCGCCTATCAACTATCGATATATCGAAGGTGGGCATCCGGTATTTGAAAGTTCGCGTTACACGTCGCTTAAACTTACGAATACTATTAAACTGTTCGCGTCCAATAGAGAAGAATGTGCGATCGAAAGTTTCAACGAAGAAACAAGAAGCAGAATAATATAATTTCCTTCTTCGCGAATGACACTTGTTCAAAGAAACGCGTATAAAATTCTACTATTTCGAAAATCTTGCTAGAAACGAGTATCCGAATAACTTTTAGTTTATAACTCGATGAATATAACAATCATCCTTTCTCGAATACTTTCAATGTACACGCACTGAAAATATGACAAATAGCGAAGCACATAGACGCGAGACGTGATTCATACTTCCTGTTGTTGTCAGCCCTGATTCATAGGATCATGGTTGACCGATTGGGTTAGTTTGTACCCCATTTATTATCATTTAATTAATGTTAGAAATTTCTCGCGAAATTTCACTTATTTCTCACGCATCCTCTCGACATTTGTGACATCAACGATATCCTGGTTTAGAGACAGCAAGATAATGGGCGTATTCTATGATCTGTGACATTTGTGCATCGGATAACGGTGTAGCTCTGTAGCTTGTGTTTTTGACAGTTAAAACGAGTACATAATATATGCAAACTACTCGAAAGGAATAGCTAATATTTCGCCGCGTTCTGTTAATCAGCGTATACTTCGCGAATGTAGATCGAGCGTTGTTCAGTTTTTATACGATTTGCCGCGGTGAATAGAGAAGCTGAAGCGATTTAACTTATTTCTGACATATCGTTTCGAGACATGCATTTACTCCTGTTCAAGGATCCAAAGATTTCACAGTTCGCGTATTCGCGTCTTGACATTTACGCTGTGTAGCGATATAGTTCGACAGTTTATGTTTTTTACAGTTGAACGGAACGTATACTATATGAATTATCGGAGGCAAATAGTTGAAATTTTACCGTACTTCTCCGCGAAACGGATATCCGAAATTGTTTATAATTTATATTATTGTTCGTACGATTTGTTACAGTAAACAGCGAGGCCAATGCCAGGCGCATCGCTATGGTCGAAAACTGCTTTGGCAGTTCTGGCCAGGTAAGATCGAGATATTTAATCCTACCGATCCAAGAACCCATATTTCCGCAAAGGCGATAACTGGCTAAATTGAAAATATATAATTTATTTAGAATTATTCTAATCGTATTATTTATCGTAGTCGCTCGCGGTACCTGGAAGAGTTTTAGTAGGAGAAGGCGTCCTAACAAAAATGTGTAGGAAGAAACCGAAACCGAGGCAATTCTTCTTGTTCAATGACATATTGGTTTACGGAAACATCGTGATGAACAAGAAAAAGGTAATACGACAATTTACCGTAATTTATCGATGTGTTAAATAGGTGAAAGTAAATTTACATTTTTTTATGTTGACAGTACAACAAACAACATATTATACCACTCGAAGAAGTCAAACTCGAGTCTTTGGCTGATGAGGGTCGTATGTTATATTTTTTACTTTCTACTTTCTTCGTAACGCCCTTTGTTTGTTCGTATCGTATTCGACGGCCGGAAATATCCAATTACTTTTAGCCACGTATTTTAAATACTGTAAGAAAGAAAAGCCGGTGGTAAAACTTTCGTCGCGCTGGCTAAAACACTTTTATCCAGCTTCTTAGCGTTGTTTCTTATTTATAATAGTTTCAGGACTAATAATCTCGACCGTGTTTCGATGTAGCGGCGTTCAAAATTACGTAGAGATAGCGTAGTAATTCGTCGTTATTTATAGAATATCGCAATGGCTGGCTCATAAAGACGGTAACAAAGTCGTTTGCTGTTTATGCTGCCACTGCTACAGAGAAGCAAGAATGGATGGCTCATATCACAAAGTGTATCGAGGATTTATTAAGAAAGAGTGAGTAGTCGTTGTCGCTTAAAAATCAGAACGTATTCAAGCTCCTCTTTGGGTATACGTATATTGCATTTATAATTCGAACACGTTTCTTTCGGTAGGTGGTAAAAAGCCAGTCGAAGTTCACGCGGCTGTGTGGGTTCCGGATAACGAAGCTACAATTTGCATGCATTGTAATAAAACACAGTTTACAGTCTTAAACAGACGGGTACATGTATTCGCTATGCTTTCAACAAAATTATCGACGCCAATGTAGTTTCGATGTACTCATCGGTAAACGTAAATTCTTTCAGCACCACTGTAGACAATGCGGGGCAGTGGTATGCGGGCCTTGCAGCAATAAGAAGTTGTTGTTGCCCGGGCAAGGAAACGGGAAAGCGGTCAGAGTCTGTTTGCAATGTTACGACGCAGCTAGTAAAGTAAAAGCATCTCCGCCTACCGTGGACAGCTTGAATAACAAAGATCAGCAACGTAATTCAGCCGACAGTTCGGGAGGCGATAGTTCTGGCGACGATGACGATGGAACCAAGGAAGAAAACCATGACGAGGTGATTAGTTGCGTGTTCGAAACATTTCTTTCTCGTCGATAACATTGCCGATTCGTGTCTCCTTTTGTTACAGCCTAAATTTTATTCGACGCTTGGCCGATGAAGTTGAGAACATTGCAGCGAAGAACGATACAGACAGGAATATTATTCGAAACGATATTTTTGAAAGTCGATAACTTGAGATTTTGTCAGTAATTAAACACCTACAGCGATGTAAAAATTGTAAAAGCTATTTTTAAATTATATTTATGCAGAGAAATGTCTGTGTATAAATCATTCGAATGATTTTATATTAAATTCTGAAAACTAGTATATTCGACATGTATATCTAATTTATACGAACAACTTGGAAAGTACGCTTGACGTTCGGAATTAGTCGAACTATTCTATATAATGTTTACACAGACACTGAAACAAAAAAAAAAGACTACTATTTTTAACTCTTTATATATAGTAAAGAAGTAATTTCGACCATTTATATACATGGATCTTGTTATATTGTAATATTTCGATAGTTACGATAGTTAGACTCTAATTTTCGTTGATACGATATTTTAAGAATATATGCCGCATCGTGCCTTTCCAAATAGACCATTCGTTCATTTTCTACTATTTGTAAACAATTCATACGAATCTAATGTTAATTTCAGAGAGGATACACTATTTTTAGAGACTTTTAAGAAATTTTAATCGTATGAAATTAAACTTTGTTCAGCCGTTTGTAATTATAAGATTACATAAGATCTTTGTGAAATGCGGCGATTGTAATAAAATATAATAAACAATATACAATTTCACCCAATCTTTTTATGTGAGTCGCTTCTTAATTCCAATAAGTACAGATGGCGCTCATAAACTAAACTTCGAATAAACATTAAATAATTTACGAACAAATCTCGAATGCATATTTACTTTTACGAATTAACATAACGCGCTACATTTTACCGCCAACAAATTCGCTTTTCACGAAATGCTCCTACTTTCAAGTATTTTCCATTAAAGCTTTCCGAGAGCCTCCGTGTTTGTTAACGTTAAATAATATTTTATCGATTAATAAACGAATTTTACGCGTTCGAATATGAATCGATATTTTGTGTTTGGCAAACCAGAGTTTGTGGCGAGGAACGGGGAAAAAATTACGTACCCGATGCCTTGGTTAAATATTTGAGTTATGGATTCTCAATATAAGTTAGTATTCTTCGCTTTATATATCTTTTTGTTCACATAAAACTACGCGTACTCGTTGTTAAATTTATTTGAACAAATAATAGGAATCTATTACACGCGATAAAACTAGAAACTCACGTGTAAAATACTTGATTACCCGAACAAGTGTGTTTCACCGTAATATAACCTGTTCAGCAGTGATTTCTAAATAACTTTGTATAATACACATAAATAGATATATGTAAAAATGACTGTAATTTGTTTCGATACCACTGCGCGCCGCGCAAAATATATCAATAATTATGTTCCCAGTTGATTTTGAAAAGTTCATTTATGCCACGATTAAACTTCATTGAAAATATGATTACAGAATTATTCATCCTGTGAAATATTTGCAAGACCACTTGGTAAGTCCGTATTGTTATTTAAGCCTGATACATTGGAATTTATAATATTTATAATTCGCAGGCCCAAGAGGTTAGACCGGATGGAAGGCAATTTTTATCATTTCGCCCGATAAGCGTAAACGTTTCGTCGATTACTCATGCCGATACTTCATCGGTATTTAAAATTGGCAGCACAGCGGTTGTTTGTGGTATTAAAGCTGTAAGTACTTTTCATCCAAGAACGTTGTCCTTATTTCATTCGTTCGTGAACGAAACAAACCAACGAATAAACTTTAAAAGAAGATTCGTCGATATATATAAAATTCCAGGTGGATTTAAATCTCGCTTAAAAATTGTTGCAGGAATTAGCGGCGCCTAGAACGGAATCCCCCGATTGTGGATATGTCGTACCTAACGTGGAGCTTTCTCCGTTATGCTCGCCAAAATTTAGGCCCGGGCCACCGAGCGACCAAGCGCAAGTTATTTCAAAAACGATAGACGACATCTTATGGAATTCGGCAGCCATCGATTTGAAAAACCTGTGTGTCCACAGAGGGAAACTCGTGTGGGTACTATACTGCGACCTTTTATGTATCAACTATGACGGTTCTATAATCGATGCTTGTATCGGAGCTTTGACGGCTGCGCTCAGTACTCGTAAGTTGTATGCTGTAAGCGAAATCTGAACGTATCTCGTTTCTCTAATCGTACGCCGTTTTTAATCCCGTATAGTGACTCTACCTGAAATAATTTACAACGCAGAGACTGGAGAAACCTCTGTACATTCTACGAGAAGGAAACAGTTTCCGATCGAGGCGTTGCCTGTCTCTGTAACGTTCGCGGTATTTGACGAGTAAGTTAAAGCATTTCTAGTTTTTAAATATACTTTTCAACTATTATTACGTGTTAATTTGTCGTTTTTCTTCAGTCAGTTACTGATCGCCGATCCCACGGACGATGAAGAAAGTTTGTGCTTGGGAAGATTAACGATTGTAACGGACGAAGAGAAGATCTGTTACGTACATAAACCTGGTATGTCGCGCGGCTGTTTAAGAGAATATCTTTGAGCGTTCTAATTCTATATTACTTATTTAGGTGGACTCCCAATTTCCCAGAATTTATTTTTAAAAAGCTTAGCAAAGTCTAAGAAAAGGGCAAAGTCAGTCAGATCGCTTATTAATACCGCTATATCGTCAGCAAAGGAGAAAAATTCAAGAGAATGAACGTTTGTATAAAATTCAATTACGTCGATAATAAAATATTTTATAATTATTTTGTTATGTTATTTAAAACATTGACTTACGTTACATTATGTACCTATTTAGATTTTGATTTAATAACTTCTAATGTACTATATAAATCTTTATATCGTAACTACTACTTGACGGTAGTAGATTATAATTAATGATTAATTACAACAACACGTGAAATGTGTCGAGTGGAAAGAACCGATACCTCAAATGTCTGTACAAACAAATCAACTTACAAGGAGTTAATAGAGACTCGTTTTTTTCATAATACGTAAAAACTCGTCTTGAGAAATTTCTCCATCTCCGTCTTTGTCCGCCTCGTCGATCATTTCTTGCAATTCTTCGTCCGTTAGATTCTCGCCCAATTCTCGAGCGACTCTCTTTAAATTCCTAAATGTGATCTTCCCTGTATTGTCGTCGTCGAAGAGACGAAATGCTTTCAGCACTTCGTCCTTCGTATCTTTCTCCAACATTTTTACAGACATCAAGTTTAAAAATTCATCGAACGACAACGATCCAAGCCCGTCCGGATCGATATCGGCTATAAGCTTCTTCATTTCTTCCTTCTTCGGCTCGAATCCGAGAGCCCTGATGGCCACTTTAAGCTCCTTGGTGGCGATCCTTCCGGTGCCATCCGGATCGAATAAATCGAACGCTTCTTTTATATCATCTTTTTGCTCCGCGGTCAACTCCAATTTCGGGGGACCCTTTCTCTTGACACTGATAACGGCTTGTTTCTTAGATGTCGAAGCCTGAAAAGTAATTATTGAGTTAGCGATACGCGGCATTTACTGAAACTTAAACGTTAATAGAGTTAAGAATACATGCGATACGCACCATGTGTGTTGTCACAGCACTTTAAGATAATATTTATAATTAAGAATGTTCGTGCGATGGAAAAATTTTACAAGTACCAATTTGTTATAGGCTTATTTGCGGTGTCGAGTATCGCGCGATAACTATCGAAATATAATATTATATACATTCCGTTCGAAGGGAATTCGAAATATTTTCCGAGTATTATTCGTTTTACAATCTGGAGTTGTCGGCATAAATTTCATAACGTATCAGGTAGTGACATCGCAAGACAACAAGTTGTCAGGATACTCATAGACCGATAGTTGTTTGTTTGTGCGTGGCATGGTGAAACATAATTAACGAACGTACGACATCAAAGTATCGTCGCGTTCAAGATTATTTTGTAAAACAGACAACAGAGAGCGTAGCGAAAGGTTAAAAAGAAGCACGATGACGATCTATCTTAATATCTAAATAAATATTAACTTACTTATTCTGTTTTCAAAATAAAATAATTTAGTTTCCGGGCACTTTATCGTGGCAGCACCGTTCGTTGTTGCGAGGACATTACAGTACATTATAACCGTTTATTTAAGATTACACATAATGTACGAACCGATAGTTTTGAGGAAAAAAAAGCCTCACAGTCTCGCAGGTACGCCGGCTGGTAAAGTCAACCTAATCACGAATTTCCTGCTGACCGTGGTTCCGTTCGCAGGTGTTGTGTTACTCAGGTAAATAGTGTTACACGTTTCACGCGATGTATATATAAATAGTCATACGCTCGTGTATCAAAACTTTATGTTCCATCAAACCGTATTAAGTTTCGAACAGAGTGCGCGAAATAATATTCACGATCACAAATTATTTATACTCATGGTTAATATATAATGTACAATTTAAACATCTCAGTTCACGGGCATAGATTTGTTAGAACTTTTTTTGTCTCTTCTCACAAGTTCTATCTTCGAGGTAAATTTATGCGTATACTTTTGAAACACTCGATGTGATAAAAAACATTTTCTACCGTGTATATAACAACTGCTTTATCTTACGTTCTAGTCGTTTCCTTATAAAGAAAAGGCAAATTATTCATGATCTCGAAGGACCTAGTAAAACGACTCCAGAGGAGGAGTTTATGCAATCCAGAGCTTTCTGGTCGAGATACAGTAATATCGCTGCGCACGTAGCCCAGCGAAAATACCAAAGAGAAAAGGAATTGGCGGAATCGTCAAGTTCGGAAATAACGGAATCAAAGATTTGAATCGCACGCGTACTTGGATGATCTACCGATTATCGACAAACTTGTCAAATTTCTGTAGCGGAGAATAGATTGTACGAAAGAGGGCGAATGTAGAAAGGTATGATTAGTGCAAAGTAGTAAATCTGTTGGATATATTGTCATTTTGTAATTCGATATATTGTTATTAAAATAAATATTCTAAACGTATGCAAACTGTACTCGAGCAACCTTCATTAAACGACATTTCTCTGTAAAATATTTATTCATCTTCGAACTGATATTTCATATAAATACTTATTACAGCACGGATAAATGGTTAGAGCTTAACGTAGAGTATTTTTTGGACAAACGTAAAATGGACGAAGAACCACGAAACGGTAAACTTTCGTGCGATGCTTCTGCCGTAGCGGAGGCCGATAGCATTTTAGATTTTAAAAGTCCGGAATCAAAGATTACCAAGACAAACTTTGGCGTATTTACCAAGTCCAACGTTGCGAAACAAAAAAAGAAAACGACCACAAAGTTTAAGAATTCTGTGAAAAGTCATAAAGAAACGCAGCTTAAACTAGATTCGGAGAAAAGAAAAAGCTCGCAGCGGCCTCGAGCTTCGGTAGAATCGACTTTCTTTAAGACGAAAGACGAGTCTGATAACGCAGAAGGTACTACCGATGTCAAAGTGGCACTGTTATGCCCCTTGTGTTTCAAAATGTGCAAAGATCTAGACTCTCGAGTATTGCATATGAAAATTTGTGCGTTTAAGAATAATATTTCGACGAGAAAACTATTAGACGCTATAGAGCTGCAGAAGCGTCAAGCAGACGAGAGGAAATTATTGGGATTGCTTAGCGCGCCTATACTGCAAGATAAGAAGAAGCAAGTAGCGCGCAGAACGGTATGTACCTTCGGCGTTACTTGCTTTAAGAATACTTTTCCTAAAGTAACGCATAGATTTGTAAACACGATTCTCTTTTATTAGAATTCACACGTAGATTCTGACCTTCAACTTGCATTGGTATTATCGAAATCTCTTCAAGAAGCAGAAGAATTAGATGAAATTAATGGAATCGAAAGATTAAACGAGATACCGAATCAATCCAAATCGGAAGTAGTAGAATTATCGATTTATAAACAGCAATTGGAAAAAATTGGATTTACGAATAAAGAACCTGCACCGTTTATAAAAAGTAGAAAAAGTACGTACATATCGGACGAACATACACGTTCGTTTCAACGAATAGTTACAAACTGTGCTTCTAAATAATAACTTTCTCATCAGGAAGATACAATACGATTACTGCTCTCAAAACACGGTCCGAAGAAGAAAGAAATCGCATCTTAACAGAAAGAATCGCAGAAATTCTCATGGGGAACGAACCGATTACTCAGAAACAGACAGACGAAACTGATTGCAATCGGGCGATCAAAGCGGAAATTGTTCTAAAGAGTCATTTGCTTCGAAGACTTTGTTGCAAGGTATAAATACTATTTCTGTCTTGTTAGTGTATACTCGATGGATCGTGCTGATTAAATTCTGTATTACCCAACGCAAAGGAGGACACGTTATGGGATAAGGCAAGACTAACGCCAAGTCGAAAGCGCTTTCACGTAACGAGTCTGTCGGAATACATATTTCCGCAAGAGAAACAAATGGAAATAGTAAGTACGATGTACATATTAAATATTGGAGATTAGTTTTAATTTAGCATCGTTTCAATCGTGTTTACAGGAAGAAGAAAACGTTATGCAGCTTACAAATGCATGTGAAATAGATGATAAAAAATCGAATGAAAAGGACACGGACGTATCGAGTACACGCAGTAGCGAGAAACAATTTTTTGAAATATCTCAAACAGATTTATGTTTTGAAAATGAGAAATGTGAGAACTGCGGAGACAGTCGGTTCACTGATTCTTTAATAACGATTTGGGGAAATACATTAAACGACAGCTCCGCAAGTGATGTACTGATATTTGTCGATAACGACAAACATATTTGGGCGCATAAATTAGTTTTGTATGTCCGATGTTCTAACATACTACTCGATGTTGTACCCAACGATACATTGCTGTTTAACGCGATCAAGGAGAAGATTTGTTGGCTGGATGTGCCTTACGATGTTGCTTTAGCATTTTTGGAATTCATTTACTGCGGTGTAATTAGGAAGTATTCGAGTATTTTCGAAGATTCGGGGAACTTTTGTTCTTTACGGAATTTGGCAAGAAAGTACAAAGTACAGGAATTGTTTGCTTATTTACAAAAAAAGGAGGTTGAGGCTAAACGAACAAAGGCTGAAACACGCGGCGTTGAAAATACCGTACAGGAGGAAACGCTGATTATTAGCAACGAGGATACGTTCAAATTAATTAGAAGTAATTCGGAAAATTTCATTCGTGATAGGGAAGTAGACGAAAGCGAAGAATTAAACGAGGAGCACCTGGAGACAAATACCGTGAACGAAAATCAAACAGAAGCTTCCGAGAGCGGATTGAAGCGTACATCCATTTCAAATTCACAATCATCGGTAGTAATAGATTTTAACCCGCCAGAGTTAGGCGAAGATATACGCGTGGATCGGTCGATAGAAGAACAAATTGATCATCCGAGTCAGATAAATAATATTCGCCACTCCAATGTATCTCCGGATATGTTTGACGATGGTAATGACATTACGCCGAGGTACGAAGAGAAATCCACCGATCAAATGGCAGATAACGAAGAAACAAAAAGATCCGCAACCCCTGAATCTGTTATTCTCGACTTTGTTAATGACATAACAGTTGACACCGATTCGTCCGAGACTATAAACACTATTTCATCCAAGAACGTTGAACAGTGTATAAATTCAAACACACCACACTCCAGCACATCAAAAATTACAAAGTTAAAGAGTAATCTGAGTTTATTTATCGAGCAATTTCAAAAAGAGAACGCAAAATCAGATTCCGATATAGATTCTGAAGTTTCGATATTGTCTCAACGTCCTAAACTAAATAGGAATCCGTTTACTGTAATGCAACACGGTACTCCTAACGATAGCGATGTATCGAATGATAATTCTGTGAAGAAACCAGCATTGAGAAAACAACAAGGCGTTTCGAATACGTTAGATTATATTATAAATCGTAAATCAGATGCACAGGCTACATCGGACGAAAGTGATACAGATGTGTGTTCGAGTGTTGGATCAATGGAGATTTTAACACAATCAATAAAACACAAAGAAAACGACGCAGAAACGCATGCAAAGAACAAGTCGATGAACAATGGTGTAAATAATGCGGAAGAAGAGGTTCAAAATAATGTAACAAAGAGTTTACCGCGGAAGAGTGTGCACCTTAAATATTTACAATATGACAGAGACCCAGATAGTATTACTTCGGATACCGATGTAGACGAAAATGAAATGTCCATGTACGCGAGATATAAAAGAAATCATCGCAACAATAGCATTGTAAAATATCGAGATTTTGTAAAGGAGCATGTACTAAATAATTCTTCGGACAGTAGTGAAGAAACCGAGGAGAACGAGAAAAGTAATAATGTAAATAACGAAGATGTTACTGTACTGTCGGAAATAGATACAAACTCCGAGTGTACAGTGACATCGGAGGAAGAGCACGATGGAGAACAGAATCTCTTGTCCGTTGATATTACAACTCCGGTGAGTAGTCGAAGAAATAGTCTGAATGTCCGAGGGACGGATAATTCGAACAAGTTAAGATACAGCAAATCAGAAAGTAATATAGATGTAGGAGCTATAAGAAACAATTCATTGGTATCGACGAGCAAATCAAAGACGAACGCATCGGGATCAGTGGATTCCCCTGTATTAATATGTTCTAGCCCAGAATTTGACTGCGAAGCGTTAAATGCGAATACGAGCGATGAAAGTAACGCGCCTAATAATATGTTAAATCTTATGGAATCTCACGATAACACTCGCATCTTTGAACGCGAAATTTATTTGGCAAATGTTCGCATCAACGACGACGATGGAAGTAGCGCTTCGCCTGCTACCAAAAGAGCAAGCCGGTTGTATAAATCTAATTCTACCTTGTCGTGTAACAAGGAAGAAGCAACCGTAACGAATAACGAAAATACCGAATTGATTAGAAGTAAAAGCTTGATGACAAGCGACTCACGACGTACAGAAACGTCGTTAACCGCGAAGCAACGCGATAGAAAATTCCAGAGGAAATCTAGGTCAGAAGCAAGTTTAAACATTAACGAAAAACATGTTAAGAATAATGATTCGAAGAAAATTTCAAATCGGGACCTATGTAAATGCGGTCGTAAAAGAACTCTCGCTGCTGCGTCGCCTATAATTATCAGAGACAATGTCACTCCGCCTCCAGATTATGATGGCATGAAGTCACCCCAACTCCACGTAAGTTAACAAATCGTACCTTATAGGCAACAAAGAAATGGGAAAGTAAAATCTGCAATTTATTATCTCGTTCCTAGGAAGCGTTGAACAAATATGGATTGAAGGTACAGAAACGAAAGAAGGCTGTGAAATTATTAACGTATATCTACAACGAGTTGCATCCTACGCTCTGTACAACGCCAAAGAGCACAGAACGCGAATTTGCAATTATAAGTAGCGAAGACGAAGAACCACCGACGAAACGAATCAGTTACGGGAAAAACGTGGATCGTGTCGATGACTATGAATTACCACATTCTCAAGCCAGGTATAACGAATAAAGCCTTCGTTATTATATTCCCGCTAATGATCAAAATAATATTTTCTCTGCCTTCCGACTGATATTCTTTTCCTCGAGTTTATTAACATATAAATTTCACACTTTTATATAGCACTGTAACTACGCAGTCGCCGGCAAATGTAAGCAACGAAGAAATACGCGATAATATGGTAAATATCAAAGATGCGTTCCTCAAGTTGATCAAAGTTAAAAAGGAACTGTATACCAACATTTTGGCCTACGAACCATTATGCATCGAATCTGTACATTCAATGTTGAAGGAAGAAGGTCTGAAATGTAAAATGAACAAAGTCATGGACTTTTTAGACGAGCAGGTAGTTTCCCCATTTTTAAATGCGGTATTTGAAATATTTCAATATAACACAAGTCATATTCTTTGCAGTGTATCACATTCTATTCCAACAAATCGAAACGAAGCAGGATTAGAAAAGCATGAGTTATATATAAATGGATTAAATACATACGCAAGTTTACATGCATGTATTTTAGGGAAATAAATTTCTCGAAAAGTATCGTTTACGCGTAGTGTTACGCTGTTAATAAATTTTATTAAAATATACAACCGAACAAGTAAAACTTTATAATTTATATCACTTTTAAACTTATAATTAAATTTTAATGAATTGTAAAAACATGTGTCTAAATAAGCCTTTCAATTTAAACCAGCTTTTAACGAACAAAAAGTCGATAACAATCGAATTATTGAGAATAGATCAAACTTGGCTCCCCTCTAACTAGCTTGAAAATCATTATAACGCAGTTATTTTGATTTTCATCATAAATTATTAATTACGAACCACTTTGGTCACATTGAACAATAATACGAGAACGTTCGATTAGAAATCCATTATTTTAGATACGCGTTTCGCTATATTACTTTTGTGACAAAGAATAGAAAAAAGTATAAAATTTAAATGCATCACGTACCTCTCTATCCTAATATTCACTATATTAACTTTACTTTGGAAAAGTGTATTTTCGTATTGTTTGCTGTTAATAGACTCGTTACAACTTCCGATCTTACGTAATTCATAATTTAACTGGCGCGAGGTACGAGTCCATTTACTTCTGGTTGGAGAAACTCCACTACGATAGCCAGCACCATTTCATCAAGTGAGTTTTTCAACACTTTAACATCTCTGAAAGCAGTATCGGCAGTTGATTACATCCAGCAACGTTAGCGCACTCCGTTATTCTCTTTTCAAACAACTCACTGTTCCTCGGGAGGCGCACACAGTTCGCTGTAATATTTAATCTTGGGTTCGGTGCCGCTAGTTCTTAATGTAACGACCAAACCATTCTTGAAGGTAAATGTAATCATCTCACTGGATTTTGAAACGGGCAGTACCGCCTTATTTTCTGGTTTTGTATTATCATATCCGGTTGTTAGATCGCGGACCCCTACTATGGGGTATTTCCCATTGAGAATGCTTGTTGGATACTGAAACACATCACGAGTTAAGACGAGCTGGGCTGGACCACAAGCTTCGCGAATTACCTTAAATTTTAGCTACTTTTAGATCCCCGTTTGTAAGAAAAAATATCGAAATACCACAAAGATACCAGCTGTCGACGCACATTTAAAAACACTCACAATATATTTATTCCTGGAATTCCCTCCAGAAATGGTGCGAGGGAGTAAAGAGTTTGTACAGTTGGAATAGTTAAAATAGCGAAAAAAATTGACGGCAAAAGTGGTAAGGAAAGGATTAAAAGATTTGTAAACACGTTTGTCTCGATACCACGGCTAGACATGTCTAAAAATACAAGTTGAACGCGACTGTAAATAAAGTACTGCGTGTATCTCACAAAACTAACAGAAATGCGTAAAGTAATGATATTTGCATACGTGCAGTACTAGGTCTGTTCAGTTACTAGTCATTGTGCTTTCGCGTATACTGTAATTATGTCGGTGTCTGTTGACCTTGCGAGCTAGCAATACGAGTTTCCGCTGCATACGTTATTTTTTACATTTTCTTATAGCACAGGAATGACTGGCATCTTTAATCGAACTTGTTTTGCTCTCACCGTATTTGGTTTGCCCGTGTAACTCCGTAGTCTCCCAAATATCGACTTGATTACATCTTGCTTGTGACAAATCCAATATGAATTCTTGGAAATGTGATGTCCATACCTGGACAAAACATATAAATTTCTTTAGTCGATGCAATTTAGACGAATATTTTACGCGGTACGACGTACAGAGCGTATATCTCGTCCAACTTGTCACGAAGGGTAAGTCCCATAGTCTCGAGGTAAGCCGCTAACTCTGCTACGTGCATTCCAGCACTTATGCCATCTTTATCGAGGACATTGGAACCGCACATAAAGCCGATAGCTTCTTCGTACGCGAATATAACTGTTTTATCCGTTCTATTCAATTCCACGGTTCTATTACCCATCCACTTGAAACCTGTTAATGTTTCCTTTCGACGCGTGCAAAAAGGGCTGTAGTTTTCCAAGTCAAAGATCGCGCTTGGTTTTAAAATATGCATACCTCGAAGTTAAATCCCTCTTGCTTAGCCATGGTGGCCAAAATTTTACTCGACACGGTGGACGCTAGCATGTACACGTTGGAAAAATCTGTATCGGCATGTTGTACTCGATACGTATGCATCATCCACCATCCCAATAACGCTCCTAATTCATTGCCAGAGAAGATGTACCATTCTCCGCTGCAAATAAACATCGATAATAATCGCGACCTATGTACGTTAATAGAAGACTAGTAACTACATACTTTTTCAATTTCGTGGCACAAGCTAATCTATCCGCATCGGGATCGTTAGCAAGAATAATAGAAGAGGAATTTTCGTTCGCCAGTTTTATACCGAGGTCTAAAGCACTTTTGCCTTCCTCGGGATTCGGATACTTGACGGTTGGAAATTCTGGATCGGGCAGCTTTTGTTCCTCGACTACTACGAATGGCTGCAACGGATAAATTACGATCATTCGTACGGCACAACGGAAACGTTAAACCAGTTAACGATACCTTCAAACTAGCAGCGTCGAAAGCGGCTCTCATGTATTCGTATCCGACGCCGTGCATAGGGGTATAAGTGAATTTTAATATCGTATTTCTATTCACTTCGGGATACAAAACAGTTTCTTTCAGGTCGTGGAAATAGTTTTGCATTATATACTCCCACGGATCTTTATACAAAGGACTACCGTAGACTTCCGTCGCCTCCCAAGAGGACTCGGCTGGCTCGAGATTTTCAAGTATACGCTTTTGAATCTTCTTGTCGTGGGGCGAAATTATTTGCGCGCCGTTCTCCCAATAGACTTTGTAACCATTGTCGTCTTTAGGATTATGAGAAGCCGTAACCATTACTCCGGCTGCGCATTTAAACTTTAATATGCCGTAGGGTATGAAAGGAGTCGGAACGACTTTTGAGAAAAGGTACACCTTCACGTTCTGCGCTATAAAAATTGCAGCAGTTAATTCCGCGAATCTAAAATAATATTGCGGAAACTTTATACTTGTTACGGTTCTAATATAACGTACGTAACGCATATTTTACGGGTAGCGAGATCTATAATTAATATGCTTTTATCAACCTTTTACTACAGTGGCGTCCGTCGTATCCAATTATTACGCCTTTCTCGGGCGCGTTAAGTACAACGTCGATTAAGTACTTGGATAAACCTTGAGCAGTTTGAACTATAACTAAATCATTCATTTGACTATATCCTGGACCCATACAACCTCTCAGTCCAGCCGTACCAAACTCCAGTCTCTTCAGAAATAAATTAGATAAAGTCTCGGTGTTATCGTTGCGAAGGAGTTTTTCAATTTCATGCTCCGCGTTTGGATCCTGCAAAAGTAATTGTACAAGCGCGTTATGATCGGTACGCACTTATCGAATATCTAATGTAGAAATCAATTATATCGAAAACCTTGTTCCACTTTAACCATTCATTGATTTTATCGTCCAGGTCGATATTCCCAGTGCCAACGGGACTTTTTGTAGCCATAGTGTACGATGGTAAGAATATCTGCATAAAATAATCCGAGGATTAATAATTGGAATACCTTTCGCCAACTACTTTATTAATTTTGATCCATACTTTTCTACCAAATACTTTGTCAACAAATTATTTGCGAGCAAAGTATTTAACGCGTTAACGAAATAAAGATCAGCATCTATTACTATATAGAATACATAAATTTTGTACTTTATTTTGTACGATTTATTAAATACAATATAATATAGTACAAGTACACGAGGGAAGAAAATATTCGAGCAATCCCTGTAAAACGAACACCACCGCGGGAACGGTGAAGTAACGATTCAGTAACGATCGTTGGCGATAATTAGTAACGCATCGAGTCTCAGTTTTTTCCTCTTTTTCTAACGGGAAAACGGCGAGAAGGAGAAATTGAAAGAATACAAATCTTTCTCCGATATTTAAACAATTGACGTTGAAGCTGTCATTGTGTTTACATACAATCGCAAAGGCGAAATGCGTGTATGTACCTATTCGTCGAGCGTATGCGATGCACAACGCAATTTACCGCAATTTATTTAACTGATAATCAATGTACTCACAGATCGAGTTAAAATATTCGTGGAGCGAGTAATAAAATGCCGTGGTAATGTAAAATAGAAAAAATAAGCTTGCGATATGGCACGTAAGTGAAGATAATCTTAGCGGCGATTAGGATAGATAAATCCTATATAGATGCCGACTAACCTATCCTTGCTGCACCGTGCCGGTGACGCAGGGTCAGTTGGTCCATTCGTTGAGAAAGCACGATAAAATTCGATTTTTCTAATCGTTTTATGGAAATCTTGGACGATAGTTGGAAGCTGAATACACGTGATATGAGTTGTCTCCGACCCGCAGAGACGTACTTCTGCGGTGAAAACGGTGATCATTTTACCGTACAGAAGGTGCGTATCTGCCGTGCATACGCAGAATGTTCGTTCAGGTTATTGTGTTTTTATCTTCAAGAATACAGTACGCGACCGTGTTTATGCGGGCGGTTTAAATTTTTGCCCCGCTACCTATGCGTATTTCACTCGATAGCGATTAAAGTTGCCTATAGGACTTGCTTTAATTAACAGGTGCCCCACATTTTCGAAACTTTTAGCGTCATAGGTAAAGAAGTTCACTGCGATCCCATTGATACGTACAATTCAGTTATTTACTGCAACGATTAATTCCACACGCATCTTCCAACATGTGCGATTTCTACTTCTGTTTCAGTATGAATGAATCATGTCGACCGTACGTTCAGCTATCTTTCGAACGACGGAGCGATGCTCACGGTTATCCAGAAATTACTTCGGCATAAGTATAAGGCCTATTACGTAATAGAACCAAATATGTTTAGACTTTTTATCAAAGTGCTATGAACGCTATGTACAACAGGTGATTTGATAATTTATCTCTTATTATTCTAATCTTATCGAAACAGATATAGTCCGTTCCGTTCTCGTTCGCCTACGTGGGTTCCCCTTACATTCGTTTCTCTTATTCCTACTTTTAGACGCAAAGCTTTCGAGAAATAACTATGTCGATTGGTTCGTAGGAAATATTCTACCAAGATGGACATCGGGATCGTCAAAATCGCCGAGGACAAGGATTTCGAGAAATTGAAACATTTGTATGATGATAATAACGAGTGGAGGTTGGATTACAATAAACCCGACCTCTCGGTTTGGACGAAAACTGTGCCAGGAATTAGTTTTAGAATAGTGAAAGTAAGTGTTCCCTGGTCGTAAGTAACCGCCGAGACGTTGACGTTATAATGTTTCGCAGATTAGAACTCGCTTCTCCGACGTTCTACCGGAAACATTGTACGATGTATTGCACGATCCCGACTACAGGAAAGTATGGGATACTCATATGATCGAATCGAAGGACATAGGTTTTTTTAATCCGAACAATGATATCGGTTATTATTCCAGTGAGTATTATTATCGTCGTTAGGTATAACATTTCATTGTATGTACGTATATACGAATTGGAACTGTTTCGATCGAATGTATAACGACCAGTGGCCTGTCCGTCTCCGTTGAAGAATAGAGATTTCGTTCTGCAAAGATCGTGGCTCGATACCGGCATGGAACAGTTGATTATAAATCATTCCGTTTTCCACAAGGATTATCCGCCGAGAAAGCATTTTGTGCGAGCAACATCTTACCTTACAGGTAAAAGTGAAGCTATAGATTAGTAAACGTTTAATTGTTTTTTTCTTTGGTATTTCGTTATTGAAATCTTTGATTCAAGGATACATCGTGAGACCGTCGCGAAACGGCGATGGTTCCGAGCTGGGTTACGTGTCGCATACCGATCCGCACGGAAAGCTGCCAGTTTGGTTGGTGAATAAAGTGACGCAAATATTTGCACCGAGGGTACGTGGTTCTCGTACATCGATTACGAGTAAACCGATCTCGCGTCAGAGCGGAAACTCGTTAACTGTACGCTTCTCTTTCAGATGGTTAAAAAGTTGCATAAAGCTTCTGTCGCGTATCCCGATTGGAAGGTGCTGAATAATCCAAATTACAAACCATGGCATTTCCCCGAGCAAATTGCAGCGCCGCGAATACGAGTTATAGATGTGAGTATCTTTTTTTTTTTATATAATTTCATGGTTTACAGGATAGATGTGCTGCGTCGTTGCGATCTCGAATTATGACCATTGTGTTGCTAAACTTGCAGTGCGTAAAGTCTGCGGAGGAAAGAAATTCGAAGAGTCATTATGTCGATGAATCGGAGTTAAGGGATTCCTCTACGATGGATAGCGATTAGATTATTTTCAATATAGACCTTCGTGTTGTTAGGAATACTAAAGAATAATTCCAACTATTAAATGCAGTATTATAAAATTTCAGGATATCAAGAAATCTTGATAATATTCAAATTTATATGCGTGTACACTCGCGCACTTGATTAAATTTTATTAATTACGTTAGTAGCGGGCGACGTAATGTTTGTTACTCCGTAGTAACGAACGAGACGGTGCGACTAACAGAGTACTCTGACCTGCATCGTGTTAAATACTAGTCGCGGCTTGTTATCGAGCCAAAAAGGAGCTGTATGTGTGTTGAAAAATGTAATTTATTATATATATACCGCAGCCTCGAATATATAACGCACAATACGCAGGTCGTAATATCAGATTTCTGTTTATATACACATTTATTTGAGCCGACGTTGTAAGTACTATATAAATATCGTGGATAGCTTCTGTGAGATGGAAACGGTAACTAAAGGTACAAACCTTGTGTATTATCTGTATCGAGGATTTCTCGAAGCTATCGAATTATATCTTGGCGCGTAGACAATGATTGCAGCATTGTGGTAAAAAAAAAATGATGTGATTTTCGTAATGTCAGGGATACATTCGGATAAATACAAGAACATTAGTCAAACACGGATAGCATTTCTGTTACAATTTTCGAGAAATTGATTCTAGTCAAAGATATTTTGATCGAACTTGAAAGGATTAAAGTATATAAGATACGATCGATAAGTCTATCTTAATTTCGATAAATACTATTTAACTGCTTCGTATTAATAACAGTGTAACTTCTTGTTCCATGAAATATTTAAAATGTTACCTAGTACTTGGAATATATCGATTAGTTCGTTCGGAAGACAGGTGCGAGTAATCAAATTCGTCAACTGAAGTAAACGCTCCGATAGTTTTGCGACAGTAGTTCCTGTATCTAGAATTTTCTACATTTTTTTTAGAAAGAGGATTTACCGTATTCGGCGCATACTTTGTCTAGACTAAAAACAGTTAACATATCCGATTTATAACAATTCGACTGATACATTCAAGCTTTTATTATAGAATATATATTCGTTCTTTTTCCTATTTAATACAATTTTCCTTACATACACACGCGACGTGTATGTACGAATTAACAAATTGAAATAATTTCGTTCAGAATATACACAAGCAGTTTACGCGCGTGTCACTTGATTAACAATGAAAATTTCTATGAATTATACGATAAACGTTCAAATAGGATATTGTATTATTACGAGTCTTTTAATGTTATTAGGGTAATTTAAACGATTCTATGCACTAATCTGACTAGTCGTTTTTTTTTATATCGAGTACTCATTTTACGAGTAAACTATTTCGTGCTGGATCGATAACTCGCAGGGTTCTTATCTTCTTGCCTTATTTATCGCAAATTTGATATGTTCCCACTATAATTTAAAGAAATGGGTTCTTACTTCCTGAATTACAGTGTCAATTGAAAGACAAATAAATAGCTTAAAAATTTCTCTACGTGCTCTTGCGCTCGAAGCTATAACTTTAACGTGCATTTACGTGCGACCTTGTCTAGTATAACGCAGGAACTGAATCAAAATTATGTATATCGCTGACGTTACGTTTATTAATTAAGTAATAAGACACTTTTGAAAATCTCCTACCGTTATCTTTGTATAAAATTTATCAAGATATCAAATTCTAGCGTATCTGCTCCTTTCGTGTTTTAAATTAATGCCTTTATAACGCGCATTGCACTTTCGGTGTACATGTTTCTGTGTTTAGCACTTTAAAACAATACGCCTAAATATCTAATTTGCAGACTCGTACGTTACATACAAGTATACGTACGTATTCCCGGGAGTTTCGTAAGTGATTCTAGCTCAAGTTCCGATTCATAACACACGCTATTGTCATCTTTCCAGTGTACGACCTATTTTCAATTACAAATATAAAAGTCTTTTATATCGTTTCCTTATGTATAAAACCAGCAATTCACTAAAAAACAAACTATATAATTCTACGATTTTCGCAGTATACATAAGAATTGTTCTTCTATAATAGCCCCACGTTAGTCGATGTATTTCATAGATTTTATTCAATCGTCGACGTGATCGAAACAGAAGAATTTACAATACACGTAATTACAACATTGTTCCGAGTTCTGATTTTACCGTCTTATAGAATTCAAAGTTCCGTGCTTCGTTGCATAACGAATTCTATGAAATACACCGAATAAACAATGCATTGTACTAGTCGACACGGAGAGCCCTGTACTCTTACCTATAAAATTCCGAGCTTAAATAGTATTTCTTTCGTGACGCTATATTTTTTAAAACTTTACGTATTGTACTAATATACACACTTTCTTAGCTATATTACCATATCTTATCAGACATTGTGATAATGCCGCATCTGCTAATGTTGCGCTGGCAGATATTGATTCACTTTGTTCATAATGAATTGTACGTAACATAAAATTGTTAAAATTTTTAATTGACTAATCCGTTGCACCCGCCTCTCCCCTTTTACACTTTTTATTCGCTTACAAAGATGTTCCTTCTCACCTTGAACGTACAAAAGTCCTGAGAAACAGTGTAGCGAACATTGGTCACAGGGCGAGAAACTGTAAAATTTCGAAGTAATCCTTTAATATAAAATATTATTTTTATTGTATACCTATTTTAATTATCACGTTGCGTATGATATAAAAAAACTGTACAATTTTTTGCCATAAAGATTCGTCTTCGAGAATATACAAGCAGCAGAGTGATTCTAAAAGCGTATCAAAATACTTTCGGGCTTCCTCTGAAACAATCAAGAATTTAATACTCGCGTAAACCAAGTTTGGTCTCCGCGGCGTAACCACTTTCGGCATTTACGTTAATTTTTCATCGGATAACCGCGCAACGGTACATGACGAAGGTATTCCAAAATAGACCTTCGCTATCTACTACTGTTATTTTACCGCGTGAAAATGCATGTCGCGCAATGTACAATTTGTATAAAAACCGCAAGTGGTTGGAAAGTAAAAAATCTGTGCCCACTGCGATAATTATTTTGCTAGTTCCAGATAATACGTGTCTACGAATTTTTTCGACACCGTTTTAGAATCATCGTGCATAATTACAATGTGAACGCCACATAGTACGTCAGGTCCATGGGTTCGATCAATCGCTTCTAATTATTTTGACTCTTCAATGCTGTCAACTGTTCCGTGTATTCGAGGTACAACCTTTGCCAACGAAGGTGTCCGCCAACAATCGACAATACATCTTCCAACAGCTTGTGTTTCTTTATTCCCTGTATAAATGAAACAATAATACCGAAGATCTATCGGTCCACCACCAGCTGATACAATGAAAAAAAGAGTAATTACCAATATCGAAGAGTCCCATATACTTTTAGAAGCCGATGCATGACTCGGGCCCAAAAGTTCGTCCAAGATCAACCTCAGACGTTTCTCCAGGCCATCTGGAAACGTACCAGTTCGTAAAATAGAACCTAACTAACGAGTCATTAAAGAATGGAAAGTGCGTGTACACCTTGTGTCAATAGAAACGATACCAAGGCCACGAGCCAATGTACGTATTCCTGAGCACTTCCAAGAGCTTTGGAAGCGAGTAGCTGTTGTTCCAAGTACGACACTACGCTCGGAGCGCTATGGGGCAATCTCGGATTAGGTAAAGTATTCCCGGCTGTTCTGAGTAATCCTTCTTGTAGAGACGAAAGCGGCCCCCTCGGAGCTCTGCTTCCGGATGCGATCGATGCGTTAAACGACGCCCAGCGCCATATGGGGTCTTGGCTGTCACCGATCAGTAGCCACGTACCTGAATATCATACTTTTCGATAAGCTTACCATGGTGGCGTTTCGATCCACCAAGTTACGATTAATCTACGCACCCATTTCTTTATGGTATATGTACGCTCTGGCATTGGTGAACGCCAAATGTGGCATACCATTGTACAAAGTACAGGACAATAAAGAAGTGCCAGGCGCCGCCAAATGTGCGGCAGACGTGGAGACTATCATTCTACAAGAATATCCTATCTCCCAGACGCGCACAGCCCCGCAACACGAGATGACCATTACCTAAAAGCATACGTAACTATCACCTTTCGATCAAAGTCGCTTAGGGGGATTGAAGAAGAGGAAGGAGTTTGTACCGCGTTTCCAACCGCGTGAACTTTCGCGAGCGGCGCAGGCGGGGCCAGAGGAGGTGCCGGTCGACTCCCTTTGGCGGGGTGAAACGTGTGGAGACTGCCGTCTTCCAGGCCGAGCGCGATAACTGCTGGCGACGCTGCCAAGGCTACGGCACTGTATCCCAAATACAAATCCCAAGTCGGCTCGGAGTCCGTTCCTCTGAATACCTGCAGATGCGCTAAACCTTGGCTGTTTGTCACCGTCACCGCGTAGTGACCAGCTTGCTGAGACAACGAGCTAGACGCTTTCAACGGGGGAAGTATAATCTGATTTATGCTTCTCTCGGATGTGATTTTCGGTTTCTTGTTCAACGAAGCGTGATGCAGCTTCGGCGTGATCTGCTCGCGGCGCTTCAGAGTAAGCGTAGATAACGGAGTATTTATATTGGGTGGGTCTATGGAAGAAGTAACGTTTGGCGCCACAACGTCGTTTCGTTTCTCTATGACAATTGAACTTTTAGCTTGACTCGTAAATGTCGGTGTGGCCAGTCTACCGCTCGGCGAGTCCCTAGAAGTGGATGAAAACAATTTGCTTTAATATTAAGATGGAACTGTCGTATATCAGATTTAAATAGAGCAACTCGGTTTACATGGTGTCCGATGGCGGTGGTATGAACATCGGAGTTATCCGTCTCTTGCCGTCCGACGTCCTTGTTTCAATTTGTTTATTGATAGGTCCTTTAGCGGGAGTGGTCGGAGTAGTCGGAGGAGGTTGCACCGAGATTGTCGGTGCTTGAGTCGTTTGAATCGGAGGTGCCGATGTTTTCAAGTTCAGAAGTTCGGGTGCCTCCATCACAGTGCAACCACCTTGAACTAGAGGTTTACCGTACAAACGTTCGTGGAGGCTGCTCTGTAACGCAATGATGCGCGTTGAATAAACAGGAATTATACAAGTGTCGGTGGGTTGCGACGATACGGAATTTCTTACTTGTTCGGCAGGATCTAATGGCTGACCCAATTCCTGTTGCGTGAATTCAACAAGCACAACAGATCCATCCCAAGAACAAGCCGCTAGTCGTAGACCACACGGCGACCAACTAGCATCTAAGACCGAATGCGTAAACAATTCATGTATTACCACCAGAGGTCTTTTTAACGACGTTAACCATACAGAAAGAGAACGATCGCGAGACCCTATCGCAACACAACAATATTGCTGCGGCTTAGACGAGCCTGGTTGTTTCTTTTGTAAAATATTGCCATTAAATCTCTACAAGGTATTAAAGAGTAGTTAATAATACAGTTTCTCGACAAACGATCACACGAACCATATTTGTTTTTCATACATTTTTTACATACCACGCATGTAACAGCCTTTCTGTGCCCGACAAAATCCTTATCCTGAGTCCAGCCATCCCTTTCAATTATCTGTGCCGTTGGGCCACCGCCGTTCATCGCGTGAGCCGATACTAAATACTGACCGTCCGGACTCCAAGAAAGTCTCAAGACGTGAGTCGTTCCACCGCACTCGTCGAACGGCTCCGATATCAACGCTGCCTCCGTCCAATCCGTGGTACGCCATACTCGCAACGTTTTGTCGTCGGATTGGGAGGCTAAATATTTTCCTACCGGGTCCCATGTAATTCCCTTCACAAATCCCGTGTGGCCTTTCAATACAGCTACAATGGCTGGGAATTTCGAAGCGTCCCACACGATCACGCTATTGTCCACCGACGCGGAAGCTAGCCAAGGACTGTGCGGCGCCCAGGCAAGGTCAAGTACGTCGGCTTCGTGCGAACGTAACGTAGCTATGCACCGCCATGTTTCGACGCTAGACTTTCCACCGAATATCGAACTACCGCCCGCTCCGCCGGATAGTCTCCAAATCATGATCAGTTTATCTACACCGCCCGACGCCAACAGTCCGGTATTACTCCATCGGACACAGTTGACGCAAGCTGCGGAAATAATGTATTTGTTAGAGACGTATATCGTAAATAAAGTATTTTAATTTTGGGTCCGTACCAAGATGATTATCTAATTGACACAACATTTTTGGAATATTCTCATCTAATTCTGCGATTTCATTTACTACTGGTTCCATATTCCATATAACGACCCTTCCAGAGTCTCCACCTACGATTACAGGAATAAAAATTATATCGAAATATTTGTCGAACTACGTTATACGTATCCGTATGTTTAAAAAGCATATTAACAGAACACGAGAAAACTGTAATAATACAATTTTCATACAGACGTGTCGAATAGAAAAGGAAAGGAGTAATACCTTGACCGCCAGTGGCAAATCTTTTTCCATCCGGATGAATATCCACGGAAAATATAGAGTAACCTGAAGTACAATTAAATCGTAGTAAGCATTCTGAACGGAAAATACGATCGAATAATAGATTTTACACAGACCATCGTGAGTAACCCAATTCGGTTTTACCAGCTTCATAATTGTTAATAAAAAAAACCTCGTGAATCCCAAGAGTTACTTTTTAATTCTTGAAGCGTGGCTCATCTCAAGTACATCGACATTAAGAGCTTTCCAGAGCCTTCATTCCTTTTAAACGCAATAGGCATTTATTTAAGTAGCGTAACCTCACATCCAGACACAAACATACCGGCAATGTGTTTAGGCTAATTTTCATAAATGCATCCAGCTCGGTATATTACAAAAGCAAATCTCACAAGTGAATTACTTTTTACACTCGATTACATGTCACTTGTAATTACGATAGAAATATAACAATACAATCTATCGCATCTTTGTTTACTTTTCGTATATTTTATATAACGTAACTTTTCTGAACTTTTCGACTAGCTACTAGGGACTCGGGATGCCATCTCGGGCCTGATATCCACTCGTGGCTTACTAGTGGCCACTACCTAGTGACGAAAATATCACAGACGAGGTATAGGATAGACCTATCACCAATGCACTTTTCTGTCACCGGTTTGGGGGGTCCTCGGCCGGTATTCATAGTCGCTACTTATTCTTATGGGGGTAGACACGCCACGTGACACGGGTAATACAGCGCGCTGTAATACCGACAATTTGGCCCGAAACATGGGTTGGGATTTTTCGTTTTTCGTTCTTTTATGAGCAGATTTTTGGCTGGGTGAGGTCTCGTTCGAAAGAGGAAGGTTCAATGCAGCGCGCTCTGGTCATCGTTTGAGTCACAAAACTCTTTTAGTGACCTACAAATACTTGGAATCTACGAGTGTATTTTGTCGATTTTTTCTCTACTTTGGACACTCATATTATTACATATCAACACAATCTCGTCGAACCATAACCAGAGCGCGCTGCACTGAACCTTCATCTTTCGAATGAGACCTCGCCCAGCCCAAAATCTGCTCATATAAGGACAAACAACGTAATATCCCAAACCCATGTTTTGGGCCAGATTGTGTCGGTATACAGCGCGCTGCATTACCCGTGTCTACCCCCTTAATAACCGTAGAGAGGTAGGATATGCGGCATTATCGTCGTAGCATTGCTAAAAAGTGAGGAATGATATCTGAAACACCGACAGAGAAACTGGCGTCGAGGGAATGACATTCGCGGTTCGTTGCTCGTTGGCGCTGTTGCGCTTGTCTCTCGCAGGCTCGCAGCGTTTCGCGTGTTGGTGTTTCTTCTTCTAATACGGCTATTTTTTCAACGAATATTAACCGATGCGACCTTTTTCTAATTCAGTTCGCTATTACTCGATATCGGCGTTCCTCTACCGAGCTGGCTGTTCGTCGTCAAACGGCAAAAATTCCGCTGCGCATAATTCAGCAATTCTTGCCTGTAAAGGAGGTTGCTTTGTATTGGCAGGTGTTGGCATCGTCATAACGGACGAAATGAATATTTTTCTTTGGAAAGGTCATTCTACTTCGCCTGAGAAATTGCGAGTATGCTTTGTTTGGCCAATGCCAATCTGTTAATATATCTACATCTCCGAGCGATTTAACGTAATTTGCGGAGCAGCGAGAACACCATCGAAAATCTGTGATTACTAAACAGTGTACTGCCAACGAAACTTGAATTAAGGTAAGTAATATAATCACACGTTCGAAACAGCTTATTCGAACTGCCAACTAAACACGTTTCGCGTTTAACGCTTCCACTTAGTTCTTCTCCCATCTTTCATTCTCCACGCGCGATGTTTATTTCCTCTTCGTCAAATCTACCTCGTATCGCTTAAAAGTATAAACTCTCGTATGATTTTAAACACGCTTGCTGATCGCTCAGACACATTTTAATACGTATTGTCTCGTTCTTTCTGTTACAGCAATAATCTACTCTCTTTATCAACTTAGAACTATCGGTTATTCTTCCCAAAGCAGTTCTTTTTGGACTTTTATTCCACATATATATATAAGAATCATAAGTGTTTACCATTACCTCGTAGATAACATTCCTCGAAACGCCGTAAGAAACAATTCCGATTAAAACGAATCGTCGACTTTCTCTTAAGCATAGAGCAGCTTGGTGTATGGCTCGGTCGTACGATCTATAGGTCGGTGGAGTAACTTTTACCATTCAGAACGCTACTTTTCCAAAAATAAATATACACTTCTATACGTATAACTGTGAGTAACCCGGGAGTATATACATCATTGCTTCCCATTTTCGTTACAGGAAAAGAAGATGAGCAGTAGGAGGTAACAGTCGTAGAAGATAAAACTATGGCCAATAGAAAAGACAAATCGTCTACTGGTTTTGTAAGTACCCAACAGTTTCTCTTTTTCCTTCGATTACCGGTAATTCTACTACCGGCATCGATACAATTCGCCGACGAGCATGTAGAGGATAGAAAGTTTGGTACATGTTGGCGCGGCAATCGAACGTCGTAACGACATAAATGCATGCTAATAGATTTCACAGCGGAACCGCGGTCGTGCGAATTAATTATTAAATCGATCGGGGCAAGTCGCCGACCGTCGAGGCAAAGATGCCCGACGCGATTAAAGAGAACGCGGAGGAAGATTAGAGCCGAGGAAAATTAGAGAAACGTTGGAGCGTGGAAGTTAAACGTGGACGGTATTGAAAGTACCGCGATACGGCGGCATACGTAGGCTCGCGTTGCACTTCCTGCCTCGCGGTTATCGCTTCTGCCCAGAGTGACGCGATAACGAAAAAACCTGCCAAAGGCACGCGTCAAACGATGCAGTACTCGGTAAAGAAATTTCCGAAAACGGTAATGGGAGATAAGGTGTTGTTCCGTATGAGTCACGAAAAATCGCTCGAGGTGAACCGTTCCACTCCGGGTAAAGAGTGGAAGACTACGCTCGCGAAATTGTGATGCGCGACGAGGAAATTTCTAGGACAAGGCAACGAGTTATCACGGCCGCTGCAACTCGACACTCCATTTTTTTTCTTCCATCGTTTCAAACTCCCCCCTCTCTAACTAGCCAGTAATGCAAAGTTGAATCGTGCAATTGGTCGGTTTAAAATTGCTCTAGTTTAGGTTTCCAGTCGGTGCATATATGTATACTTAATTAGAGTAATGCCCGGAAACTAAGGGAATACGACGATGCTACCTCGAGCTTTTCTTTAATCAGCCAAGTGGAAAATTACAGCAGGGAAAAGATAGAACATGACAGGAGACTAAATTAAATGAAACGAAACGAAAACACGCGTGTTCCTATTGTGGTCGGTTACATCATCGAACGTTCGCACAAGTGATCTCAACGGTGTGAGAGCAACATTTTTCTTGCCGCAGCAATGACATTGAATGAACTTCAAACCGTAATTCGTTTGGTTGTTTCAAATGTTCGGAATGGCGCGTCGTCGTCGTCGTCGCCGGTCACGCTGATAAATATTAAGACGCTAATATTTGCTTGTTGGATTATAGATATCCGACAGAAAATCCGAAAACACGGCATCACCGATAATACTTTAATCTTCCCGAGGCAACGTTTTTACGCGAATTGCCGAAACCTTGAGCTATTCGCGGACGTGACATACTCGATCGGAGGGATTCAGACGTATGAAACGTGGAATGTGACTCGTGACATTTTACGTCCCTTGAGGTTTCCTTGTCGCGTCAGCAATGAAACATGTGGATTGTGGTTGCGTTTGCGCGGACAGTTTTCATTCCGTTTTCAACCATGCAATCGTCAACGGAAAAGAGAAAGCGCGCGGGCGCGCGCGCGCGAGAGAGAGAGAGAGGAGAGAGAGATAGTACACATATATACATATACATGTATTGCAAAGAATTAAAGTTGTGTCCGAGCAAAGCCGTTCACGATAGTCGCGTGGCGCGGAGAGAACAGTTTTTCATTCCGTTATTGAAACATCGAAACACACGAATAGGGTAAAGAACCCAATTACTGACACCTGACCAGTTACTCTCACCTTAAGCTATTTTACTTAAAATAACAAATAAATAAACGTTGTAAAGTCATATACCAATAGAATTATGTAATTCAACCTATAATCTATGCTATAAATTATATTCTATAGTTTATTTATTCGTTATTTTAAGTAAAATAGCTTAAGGTGACAGTAATTGGGTCCTTTACCCTACGCCAGCTTAGCAAGAAACGAACGGACGATCGGAAGGTGGTTATGCGACGGTGAAGTTAAAGGCAACGGCAACAGGAACGGTCACGGCAATGATGACGGCACTGGCGAATACGCAAGCGCGTTCCTCCACTCTCCGTGGGCCAACGTGATTCCGATCTTCCCTTCTTTTGGCTCGTTGGATGACTCGGCCGTCAGTGATGCCGTTACCTTAATCTTTCCTACCTCAAGTTACTCGGCGCGTTATCGCGAAAACGGTTGGCGTTTGACGCTCGTCTTAAACACGCGAACACGCTCTGCTCCCGATCGGCGACGAAGGATCGAAATGTTTATCGCGCATCGATAAGAAAACGATCGGTCTCTTCGGCCCGTTACCTCGATCCGTCCGACCTCGAATCTTCGAATCGACTGGATATCGAGGCCGTCGGGGGAACTCGCGAGTTTACAAAAGGCTGCGGCTATTGTTATCGCTATCGTCGCGAAGCGAACCGCAACACCTGTTGAGCGGACCGCGAACGATCTCGTTTCGATCGCGATCTGCCGATCCTCTTCGCGAGGAGTTGGATGAATCGCGCGGTCGAACCGGAAAGGCTAGGAAAGGAAAGCGTTATTACTCCGTCCGTTATTTCGAACGGCTCGAGTTATGATGACGGAATGGGTACGATTTTCACTGGCGGAAGGTCTTCGCGTCATTCTTACGATTGCTTGTGTTTCAGCTGGACACATGGTTTGGCCGGCCAAAAAAATCCGGGCGTGGAGTTGGGGTCAGAAGTGGTTCGGGAAGTCACACGATGCCCCGGCCACATTCCGGCGATGATTTCAACGAGATCGAACAACAGCGTTGCATCATCGAGAGAATGGACGAGGAGACTGTAAACGACAAATTCGAAGAGATGCTGGTTAGTGTATTTTGCTCGATCGAAACGATTCAATTAAGTAAACGCCGATCGCGCATAAAACCTCGATGCTCTTCTTCTCTTTAGGCCAACATGAATCTAACCGAGGAGAAGAAGGAGCCCCTGCGGCAACAATCGGAGGCCAAGAAGAAGGAAATGTTGGTTTTACATTACAAAGGCAGCGTGCAGGAGAATCGTTCAAAGTTTGACAAACCGGCAGATTATATACAATATTTGGCGCAGGCCGATTTGAGCGTAAACAAGATCTACAGTTGCATCGAATCGTTGAGAATCGCGTTGACCAACAATCCGCTCAGCTGGGTCCAGGAATTTGGAACGAAGGGACTGAAACAGGTTTTAGCCACGCTCAACGAATGCTATCGGAAGTAAGTCTATTCTCGATGCGGCGAATAGTCACCGTCGTTAAGCGTCATTGCTATCGATATTCGATATCGTCCGATTAAGAATGTCTAATCGTCGTCTTGTTCTATTCCAGTGCCTTCATATATTACGATAGGTAACTCACGTAAAAATACTATTTGCTTTAGTTTTGTTAGCGATAGAATTTTCTGCAGCGACTCCTTTATTTTGCTCTTAGCTTTCCGTATAACGTTTACGAGGCAGATAGTGTGTTTGTGTGTGTGTGTGCGTTGCCGCGCTCTCGCGTACGTATGTGTCGCGAGCGCAACGTAACGTAAAAGCACGGTTAAACATGTGCAATGCGCGCTACAAGGGTCGATTTTTATTGTCCGGCGCGCAACGTAGGACCCCATTGCTGTATTTTAAGTGTACGGCTCGCTGTTGCACAAGTTTAACTCTGCCTTAACGTATGTACCACTACTTTCGTAGTGGCGAGGTTCGCCAAAAGTCACGATTCTCTTTCCCCTGATCAGGATCAGGATTACAAGTTTCAATTAATGCCTCGGTAATTAGCAAAGAAATAGCAAAACGCATAGTTGCCACTCGTCGATTCTTTGCATGATAGATTTGGTTTGCCTGTGCGATGCGTATCCAAGAAACTTAGACGTAATCGATTTGCCATAGTAATTCTTCTCCCGTTAAAACGATATTTCTCTGCCATTTAACAGCGAGCATCACTACGAGCGAATACAATACGAATGCATCCGATGCTTGAAGGCTATCATGAACAATACCGTTGGCATAAAGGAGATGTTGGCTCATCACGAAGCGCTGACGATCGTGGCCAGGTCGTTGGAGCCGACCAAACCGTCCGTCATGTCCGAGACTGTGAAATTACTCGGCGCGGTCTGCCTAATTTCCAGCGACAGCCACAAACAAGTTCTAGACGCGATCACCATGAACGGTGAATTCAAGAGGCGAGAAAGATTTTTGCCAATCGTCCAGGGACTGATGAATAAAAAGAACGAAAACCTAAGGGTAGGTATTACTGTAGTCCCGCGTTTCTTCTAATTGTACGCGTCGACGTTAACCTTGCGACTAGCTACTACATCGTCGACATTGCCTTCCCGCCACACAGGTGGAGTGCCTGCAATTGATCAATTCGATCATCTCCTCGGCCGAAGAGTTGGACTTCAGATTGCATTTGCGAAACGAAATTATGCGAGTAGGTCTGGCTGATATATTGGAGATGCTCGAGAAAGACGAGTCCGAGGATCTGTCCAGGCATCTAAAGATCTTCAACGATCACAAGGAGGAGGATTACGAGGAGTTCGTGCAAAGGTTCGATCACGTACGATTGGAGCTGGACGACGTGAACGACTGCTTCGAGGTGATCAAAAACATGGTGATGGAAACGTCCGCGGAGCCGTATTTCTTATCGATACTCCAGCACCTGCTGTTCGTCAGGGACGACGCTTTGGTGAGGTAGGGTGAACGCGTAACGGCCAGATATTCGCGCGTGCTTTTATTTTCTTTCCTCTCCGTTCCCCTAATTCCGTTATCCGGTTGCTTGTATTGTTTTTGCCGACAGGCCCGCTTACTACAAATTGATAGAAGAATGCGTGTCGCAAATAGTATTGCATCGTTCAGGCTCTGACCCAGATTTCAGCGCTACCAAACGATTTCAAATAGACGTGCAACCGCTGATCGACACGTTGGTAGAAAAGTCGCGGGCCGAAGAGGAGAGACGATTGATCGAGGTGTCGCAAAAGTTAGAGGAGGCGATAGCCAGTAAGCAGGAAGCTGAAGCGAAACTTCAGCACGCCGAGAATAAGATCAGAGAGCTGGAGCAAGGAGTGACGACAAGATCGGGTGGTAGTAACGCGGTAAGTGAACTTCTCATCCCCGTTCTAGACTACCGCTGGTGTCCGCGCGCGTTCCTCCGTCTTACTCAGCTGGCACAGTTAACTCCAGTTGAGACGATTCACGTGATAATTCCGTGCAGAAAGGTCCGGCGGGTCTCCCTGGAATGGCTTCGCACGGGACAGGTGCGCCTCCGCCACCTCCGCCTCCACCGCTTCCAAACGCTGGTCCCGCACCCCCACCGCCGCCGCCGCTACCCGGCCTAGGAGGGCCTCGACCACCGCCGATGCCTGGCGGCACCATGGGACCACCTCCTCCGCCTATGCCTGGCATGGGTGGCCCGGTCCCGCCGCCGCCGATGCCCGGACTAGGGCCAGCGCCTCCCCCGTTCATGCCAGGATTCGGCTTACCGGCCGCTGCATGCGCCCCGCAATCCCTACCCTTGGGTCTGAAGCCGAAGAAGAAGTGGGAAGTGGAGGCTCCATTGAAAAGAGCCAATTGGAAAGCTGTGAGTATCCGAAACGGGGCCCAATCACTACCACCACCCCGTTAACATTCATGATTCTATCCGAGTTTTCGCGCTTGAACGCAGATCTTGCCGCACAAGCTCACCGAAAAGTCGTTCTGGACGAAAGTGCAAGAGGACAGGCTGGCGAGTCCCGAAATCCTCGACGGTTTGGCCCAAAAGTTTGCGTCGAAACCGAGCGGGAAGAAGGTCGACGACGTCGTAGACAAGTAAATATCGTGCTCAAGCATCCTGTAACCTGACGTTACTTTCACGTAACAGCTGTTCTGTTCGGGTAGGTCGGCTCCTGCGAAGAAAGTGAAGGATCTGAAAGTCCTCGACAGCAAAGCCGCTCAGAACATACTGATACTTCTTAGCGGTACTCTGAAGCACACGTCGTACAACGAGGTTAAATCGTGTTTGCTCAAGTGCGAGGGGCCGGTTATATCGGACAATATACTCCAAGGATTGATCCAGTATTTACCGCCTCCCGATCAACTTTCCAAGTTGCAACTGCATAAAGACCAGTACGAGGATCTGACGGAAGCCGAGCAGTTTTGCGTTACCGTGAGTGTCCGAAAGCTTTGTAAAATTAAACTTCTCCGCTAATAATCGGGAGTATCGCGGGATACTATTGATGGTGATTTTTTAGATATCGACGATCAAGAGACTGTTGCCGAGGTTGAGGTCGCTGAGCTTTATGTTACGGTACGAAGAGTTGGTACAAGACGTAAAGCCGGATATAGTAGCGGGCACGGCGGCTTGCGAGGAGGTGAAAGGTAGTAAAAAGTTCGCCAGAATTCTCGAATTGATCTTGTTGCTTGGCAATTACATGAATTCTGGATCGAAGAACGGGCAAGCCTTCGGGTTCGAGATCAGCTTCCTCACGAAGGTTCGTACGTAGTGAGTCGAAACGCGCGACATGCCGAACCACCCACTCAACCTCCTTTCGTTCTCGCTTACAGCTGACCAGCACGAAGGACATCGACAACAAGCAAACCCTTATGCATTATTTGGTGAATACGATAGAACAGAAGTTTCCAGAATGCCTTAATTTTCCGGAGGAACTCGCGCACGTGGACAGAGCGAGCCGAGTCTCGTTGGAAAATGTTCAGAGAACGTTGCGACAAATGGATTCCAACATCCGCAATCTCGAGCAAGATCTGTCGATTGCCAAAATTCCACAATCCGATGAAGATATGTTTGTCGAAGTTATGGGAGTATCCTTTTTATTCTCGCCAACGCCGCTGTTTATTCCTATACCACTTCCCCTTCCTATTCCGAATCCGATTGTTATTCCAATTCTTATTACCGTAGTCGTTAAGTCCGAAAGATAATTATTTTCCTTAACCGCGCTCCGTCGTAACAGCCGTTTGCGAAGAAAGCCCGTGAATCCTACGAAGTTTTGCAGAATATGTTCAAAAACATGGACAGCCTCTACACCGAGATATCAGAATTCTTCTCCTTCGACAAACAAAAGTATACCATAGAGGAGTTCTTTGGCGACATAAAAACGTTCAAAGACGACTTCGTGGTAAGTACGATCGCGTAATTTCTCGGAGGATAGGTGGCTATAATAGCGAATTTCCATTCTTCACGTGCACCGCCCGTTTTCAGCAAGCGCAAAGAGAAATAATAAAATTGCGGGAGGGCGAGGAGAAGCAGAGACGAGCGAGGGAGGCGCGAGATAAAGCGGAAGCCGAGAAAGCGGCACGAGCAGCCCGTAAACGCGCTCTGGTCGATATGAATGCGCACGAGACACAGGAAGGCGTTATGGACAGCTTGATGGAGGCTCTTCAAACTGGCTCCGCGTTCAGTCGACCGGATCAACGACGCAAACGTCAAGCACGCGCCGCTGGTGGTAAGTTTTATAGGACTACGTACGCTTCGACGAAAGCTGCCAGGAGGGAGAACGCTCGTCAACGAAAGTTGATTGTCGCTAAACCGTACGAATTGAAAGAGGCGAACGAACGCGTCCCGACACAGAATACGAATACGGATAGGATCTTTCCCCGCGTCCCGCCGTTAACGATTCTTGAACCGGCCAATGGTTCTACCAGTTGGTACACGACACCGGAAGAGAATCAAGATCTCTATAAGCAGCTGTTGCTCGATAACGCCTCGAAAACACCCAAACAAGAGAAATGCCTGTCTCGAATCAGCTCGTTTAAGAGAAAAAGATACGGCGAGATCGCGAGCAAAAAAATTCGTTTCGACCGTCATCCGGTGATCGAAGACACTCCCAAGAGGGGGGTTTCTGTAAGAATGCGTCCAAGTATCGAGCGAGTCGAGGGAGTAGGTGACGACGACGGTGACTGTGACGACGATACACCGAGCGATTCCATTCGATATCTTCGGCCCGTGACTCGTACGCACGTTCGTGACAATGGGAACATCGCCTTGTACGGATCCGTGATGGACGAGCTAAAAAAATATGTGTCCGACGAACATCATTCGTCTTCACAGCCTAGCTCGCCGAGCGCCAGTGTGCGAATAAACCTGAGATCACCGTCGCTCTATAAAACAGTTCTGATAGGCGAAGCTATGAAACTCACACCGGTGAAACAACAGCGTGTCGTAGTGAGCAAGAGACGAAAGAGAAACAGCATCGTGCGCCGTACCGTTCGAACCCGTAGGCTGAGACACTCGAGATCTAACAATCGCCGCGGAAGGTCGCGAGACAATGTCACCTTCGATTATTTAGGTAGCCCGCCGAGCGACAGCGTTTCGTTGCCCAGTCGATCGGACGACGACTCCTCGAATTTACGTGCATCCCGGAGTACGCGGAACAGAATATCCAAGTCCGTGGACAGCTTCGCTACCAGAGTCGGCAAAACCATCTCCTCGCCGTTGAAATTGATTCGAACGAGAAATTTCGACGATATCGCTCGTTGGAAGGACGAGAATCAGAACGACGTGTCGGTACGCAGGTCGAACGGTAGATATTCCAGTCCGCGGTTTCACAGGCAGCTCGCATCCGCCAACGGGGATTTCCTTGAATTTCCTTCGGCTAATCACCCGAATGGATTCAAGGAAGGCGGATCTACCGATCGCGCGAAAATCACCTGTCCAACGTTCGTTAACGCGAGTGCTAAAAGCATCGAGAGTGCGGGGCCGATGCTCCCGATTAGAAAACATCGGAGAAAGCTTTGGAAATTTTGGTAGTCGCGTTTCTTTTCGATTCCTCCCGCGCGGCCAGTAGAACGCGATTATTATTCTAGTAGGTAAGGAAGACTGTTGCTCGATCGATTATCGCTATTATCGCGTCCTTTGTTACCGAGACGACTGTTGATACTGAAAACACTCTACATTACCGACACGATTTTAATATTCCAGCGATAGCCCTACGTTTTTATTTTTTTTACCTTTTTACTACATTTTAATTCGACGAATCGTGACGCTCCGATTATTCGAATTGTAAAGCACGCCGATAGATAATTGTCCTACCATTGACGAACGACATTTATTCTCTTTCTCGAACGATCGTCTGACAGGACCGACCGACGCATACCGGTTAATTCTCTAAACACCATTTTTAGCGATACACTTTCACCAAGGAAATTGAAGGCTGTGTTTTATAACTATTTATTTCTTGTGTACACGTTATGCGGTCCCATTCTATTCGAGCGACGGCGAATGACGAATGCGTCGAATCCACGTAAATTTGTATCGATCACTTGTTATCGTATTCGTTGTAAATAACGCAATTTCGCATTTTAATAAAGTTACTTTTTGCACCGTTGATCAGTACGTGAACCATTTTCGCCATGGAAGCTTTTCGTCGATTATGCACACACGGCCAAAGTCTAAGCTATCGTACGAACGTTTAAGCTACGGATATAAACGACGTAAAATGTTTCTCTTTACTTTTCCAGCAGAGAGAAGAGCGCAACTTAATAGAAGTCGATCGCGAACGGGATTAGTTGGAACTGGTTTACTGGGAAGGGAACTTTCAACGTAAGTATATTCACCTAATCACGTCAACGAAATATCCGTTTAGCGGAAAATGCAAAATTTTCGCTACGGTGCCGCCACACGTTTATAATTTCGTACACCCTGCAACGATGGTACTCGATACCGATCGATCAATGGTGAGGAACCGTGAAACTGGATAGGAGGGTAAACGGCTGTTTCTAAGATAATACCTGTGTAATAATCATTGTTGCAGAGAACTTTTAAGCTCGGCATAATCCATGGAATAACCTGTTTCCGTCCTAAACTCGAAAACTGTGATGGATCGAACTTCCGTTTTGTCGTTCGACGCGCATAGAAAATGAGATGAGCCGGTAAAATAGGAAATCTCGAGGGGCTCGGAGAACGTCGAGTGATTGTGAGATTTATCGCGCACCGAGACACCCGACCTCGATACTTCCGAGTTGCTGCGTACCTTCGAGTTACAATTACACCGGGCATAGTCTTCCTTCCACTGGCTGAATCGTTCGACACGGTCGAGTAGTACGCGTACGTATGGTACGACGGTGATTATTTTTGCAACGGTCAGTCCACGTGCTGTGAAAGTAAAGGGAACCGAAGGCAAAGCAGCGAGTCTGATAAATCCTGTACATTTTCTCCCAACTGGATGTATTTTCTATTTTTCACTCGCTTAACTTTGATATCGCCCGTACATGACACGAAACATTTTCTGCGATTGGGAAATAATGTACATACATATATATATATATATAAACATATATACTTATATACACGTATAATACATATACGCGCGCGCGCTCAAACACACACACTTATAGGTAGTCGAATAGGGTAAGCCGTGAGCCGCGTACCGTGTACCGTCTCTGTCGCGTAAAGTCGCATTCTACGGAATACCTAGTGCGTATACGGACACGTACGGCTTCCTTTCGTCCAACGTTCGTCCACAGACTGATCTCGAGCACACGGTCGGAGCGCCCAGCGCGCTCAAACCTCCGTAAGCTCGGAGAGCCGTGCCAAATCGAGAAATGAACGTGTTTGAAAGGCAAAACGATTGAGTCGAATCGTAGGAACTGTATAAATAGCAACAACTCAATATCGTACACGTATACGTACAGCTAATTTTAGGAGAAGTCAATTTATTTTTCGAATCTCAACGTCGACGATTGTTTATATTGTATGCAATAATGCTGAATTTTAAAGAAAATTGTACCTATATTGTGAATATGTGAATTTAGATAGCATCAATACATTGCGATCAGTACAATCGATCGTGTCGTATTTCATTTCGCGCGACGCACGAAATACCCTTCGGCAAAAGTTCTGTATTTACACCGATTGACTAGTGAACGTGTCGATGAGATCGTCATGTCACAGGCGAGGTATAGGATAGATACCGCGTGACACTTTCGTTGGAACGTTAATATTAAATATAGCGAAATTTCCAGTATTTTCATGCTATAAGCTCGATTCGTCCTCTCTAATAAATGCTCGTCGCCATTCCTCCTCCCTTTATCGACTTTACCGACTCCGGCGATTATGTTAATTTAGTTCCCATAGTCGTCGCCTTTAAATACAGAAAAAAACCTCTGATTTTTCCGGCGAACTGTCTATCTTATGCCTCGTCCGTGGTTATGACGTTAATTCCTACCGCTGATAACGTTACATCCTTGTTTCATTGTGAGCCGATAACGTTGGACGCGACACGGAAATGGTAATGGCCTCCGAGTTCCAAAATTGGTTAACGGAAAATTCTGTATCTCGTCCGTTCTTTCAGGCTATTGGACACGAACATTCGGTTGATACGGTTATCCTGAATTCTACAGGTGTCGAGAATGGTACGGTCCGTTGTTTGAAAGATAGGCGAAGGCCGAGAAGCCTCGCAACAGCTACCGTTCATGTCTGTGCATAAACACTTATAGCTCGCACGAGCGCGCGCGCACGCTCTGATGCGCGTCATGTACGCACGCGCGCTAGCAGGCGAGCGAGTAAGCGAGCAAACGATCCTGTACTAAAGAACACCTGCGAGAGAACGGTTGATACGTCTGCAGGCGGGGTCGCGTATTCGTAGTTTTCTCGCCGCGCGTATACGCGTGCATTCGGTGACGAGTGACGAGTGTACACCGTGAACGGGGTAAATGCACGCGCGAACGACGTGCTCTCGGTGTTTCCAGGGTTTCCAGTGTTTCCAGTGATTCGTGTCCGCACCCATTTCTGACATTCCGACCAGGTTACAGATGCGATCCACGCCGTTCGAGGACCGTACGGTGATCGTTACCGAAGCGCCGACGATCGACCGCGCGATACTTTTCGGTCGAGCTGCTCGAAACTGTTGATAGGCGGGCGAGCGCGAGTGAACGCACAGACGACGAGATTTCGAGCGTGGAAACATCTTGAACCGATGGCTCGTGCCACGACCTTGTTCTGCCTCATTACCGGGAAGGAAAAGGTGTACGCGTATTGCCTGCGACATCGACTTGTCAACGGAGCAACGTCGTACCACGACTGGACGACGACGGATCGACGCTGGAATCTTGCCTCTCGGCTTTCGCCTATGTCAATTCGTATCTCCGTTCGATCGTGCGAGTCCACCCTTTGTTCATAGACGTTTCGCGAATCCGTTGCCGTGCACCACTCACACCACTTACCACACTATTCGATCTCTGACGCTGGTCGTCGAATCGTGTCACGTTTCACCGAGGAAGCGTGTCGCGCGCGACCGATATAATGAGAAGGATACAATGAACGTGCCCATCGTATCGGGAGACATAGTCGAAGAGGATACCCTCAAGCCGCGTTTTCTTCGGGTAAGTATATCGTCGTTAATCCACTGCTCCCTCGCCTCCCAGTTCTGTATCTATTGTATATCTCGCGTATCTCACTTTCCACCGACCCGTCATTATCGCGGTGTACATATTCCACTTCCTTCGCGATCGACCGACACGCCACGCCAGACTAAACAATCTTCGATACGAAATGCGTAGATATAAGTAGGAAGCGGCACAGTACGACCAAATGCGGTTCATCTGGACAGAACACAGACCCCCGTAGAAAGGGAGAACGTTAATTGCGACGGTTATTCCACGTTTTATAAAGCAACGGAAAGATACAAGGGCACTGCGCGCGATACGGTTAATTCGAAAAGGGTGCGTTCCAGTTGGGCCAAAAGCGACCGCAACGCCCGCTTTTCTACGAGAAACACGGGCGTTGCGGTCGCTTTGGGCCCAACTGGAACGCACCCAGAGAGATGGCATTTCGGTGACGCGGGATTCGAGCCCCGTTCAAAAGTATCTGACGGCGTCTCGTACCGTCTGGTACGTGCATTTATTCAAATTCTTTGCTTTTACAATATTTCACGTGGAGGAGTCAAAGTCTGCGTTAGTTTTCGACTTTGCGAATTCCCCTATCGATCGTTGGAAAATGGAAGGTGAAACGCGGAAGATCGAATTTCGACTTTCTCCGCTGATCGGCGGAGAATGTTGACGTCTCGATCCGACGCATGTCGTCTTGCGGAAGAGTATCAAGTTGTGCGCTCTAACCAAATGAGACACCGCGTTTAAACCTAAAGTCGAAGAACGATGCCGTTGCGAGGTTGCTTCAATACTCTCAAGTTTTACGGAAATAACTTGTTGGACGTGGAAGATAGGTGTCCAGCTTTACAACGACCGATACGAGCACGAAACGTAGGAATCGATAGGGGTCGTTGCGCAATTAATTACGTAAAAGTTTATCGCTCGCCACGATCGACTCGATGGTTTTACTCTCAACGTCGCATCGTTAAGGTTTCCAAGCTTCAAATCTATTGGATCAAAAGGTGAACGGCAAAACAAGTCTAATCCTGTTTCTAGAACCGCCGTCGTAGAACGATATCGCGCACAGATGACGCTCGATTCGCGAAACGGTGGTTAGTGATCCTGGATCACTGGAAACGGTGAATCGAAAAGATTCTCCGGCTACGAAATGTCATGGGAAATCAATTCGTGTAGATTCGTGCGCAATAGAAGCCGAGATTGCTACGCTCGAATGTTCGCGTCTCGCGCCTGACAATTGTGAAATCACTGAATTGTGACTTGCGAGCGAAGCTAACGCTAGAGCATGGGACGATCCGAAGCTATCCGACCGAGAGCGATGTCGAGCGAACTGCGACGAGTTGAAGCGAAACTTGCCGAACGGGAAGCAACCGTCAGCGTGAAGAACAGTACCTACTCTGCGACCTGCGCGCGTCGTATGGGGCCTAGTGGCGCGGGGAGGAGATGGAAGGAAGGGAATTACGGCCCCGATCGGTCGCGTCGGTTAGCAGCTAGAAAGAATAGCGCGTGGAAGGTGAGCAACCGGTGGGCTGTGTTGCCCATTGCGCGGTGCGCGCCGATCGACGCGAGTCAACGGTGATCCGTAAATCTTCTCGGGCGATCTTTTCCTCTTCTCTCCCCCCTCCCTCCCATCTGATTCGTTCGTGCGAGCCACCTCCTCCCTCCCCCCCCCGGCCACCCTTCCCTTTTCGCAAACGCGGCACCGTTCTCCCCGGCCGCGGCTCTGGGAATTCCGCTTTCCCGTAGAAAAGAAACGCTCCGCGGAAACACCGAGCGCGTCGTACTTTCGTCTCCTCCGAGCTACGCGTTTCCGCACCAACGTTTCAGCGTCCGCGTCCGCGTCCGCGAGTGGAATGCGAGGGAACGCGACTGGTCTACGTCTTGGTGTTGCCTGCCGATCGATCAGAGCCGGTGCCTTGGATCGCGCGACCAACTATGTGACCGATCGGATGGATTGATAATATCGTCGTGGTCCCAACGAATGCCCTCCTTGGTAGCCACAGTCGTTTCGTCGGTGCATCCAAGGATCTTGGAGTTGGTCTCCGACAGAGTTCTGGAACGTCACAGAGGCTGAGAACAAGGGAACAGAACGATACGAGCGCACATCGATCGAGGGACGATCACGAATCGAAGAGTAACGTTTTTGCGGATTTAGGGCGCATTTCGATACAGTCCAGAAGCATGTTGATCCTACCGGAATTGAAGTTACAGGTAAATCGGACTTGCTCCCTTGCTTCCGAAATCGACGCCTCCCCGGCTTCCGCCCCCCTCTTGTCTGCGCGACAAACCTTCCACACAGTTTCCGTGCAAGCGTCGCGACAGCCGTCCTCCCTGTTTCTTCTGTCGACGATACATTATGTACATATATGTACCTAGTATGGCTGCTGTGATCCGCATGCCTCCAGATCCGTACATCCGTCGATCGAGGAAACTCGCGAGCGTTTCGCCACCTTAGAGCATATATCTAAGTTCGCCACGCGAAATTCAGAGTGTTGTTCGGTAACGGTGCTCGTTCGTCGCGATATATCGAAAGGAACGTTTCAACGTTCGCGAGACGGTTGGAATATCGCAGGAGGCGGGCAACGGGCGGACGAAGCCTGCATTTCCTGTTGCAATGCGCGCGTGAGCGGCGTGCCTCGGATCCGGTAGACCGTGCCTGGTCCGCTGAACTCTCCGCGCGATGCAATGCGTAACGACTAACGCCAACACCATTGGTCGCCCGCGACAGAACTCGCTTTGGTTGTTGACGTCTCGCGACTCACCATCGGAACCTCGGATCTCCTCTGTTCGTCCCGATGTACACAAAACTAGCTGTCGCGCGACGTTCGAAATATAGTCCCGTTAGTGGCCCGCATCTCCGAGGCTCGTCTCGCGTCTCACCCAACTTCTTCTCTTCGATCTTCTGCGCCCAGATGGATCGCGTGTCGCGCGGAGGTCTTCGACCGCGTTTCCCGCTGCTTCACGAGAAGCGTGCCTCTGTTCCGCTTCCGTCCCGGTTTCCCGTCCTACCGCGCCAACAGCTAGCCCCTCCCCCCGAATGTGCGCTCGAGCGCCCCCCTGTTTCGTGGCGTACCGGGAGAAAAAAAAATTCGCCCGATCGGTCAAAGTAGTCCACGGTGTATCGGTGATCGACAACGAAGCGCGCCGACCTTAAAATTACCGAGATGCGTAGAAGCCGTGCCCAAGATGACAGTGCGGACGGGGTGGTATCCTTCTCGCCAAGTCCCCACCCGTGATTCGCAGAGTTTCTCTCCTTTCACCGAGAGTCGACTGCTTCCGTGGAATTGGTCCAAGACACGCGGAGTCTTCGAGCACGACGCGCGTAACGCGAGACGAAGGCGAGAAAGAGACAAAGTTGTTTTAGCGGTAAGCGAATCGTCGCCCCAACGGTAATCCCAATGTGGTACGCGATAACGCGTTTCACGTGTTGATGGCATTCAAAGGCACTAGCTACGTTAAAGATAATAGTGTCGAGGGGGAGAGGGAGAGAGACGTTGCGAAGAAGAGGAGAGTAGAGGGGAGCGCTGGCGATCGCGTACGAGAATGCTTCCTACGTCCGCAGCAGCTTCCGCGAGCAAACGTTACAGTTAGGTAGTCCGCGGGCTATCGAAGCGCGTAATATTGCCGGCGCGCGGCGTCGTGCAACAGACCGACTAAGTAAAGTCACGTGAAGCGCACCGAGACGAGCTCAGCGAACCATCCAGGTTCGCGAGCAATCGAAACCCTTCCGCGAGCAAGAAGGCTGGCGCGCCCGCGCGATCGAAGACTCTCGAGTCGCAGGCAACGGGGACCGCGCGTCGCCGATTCTGTTTGGGTCGAATACGATCGAATACGATCCCGGCGTCCGATGGTATACGGTACTCGTGTTTATCGCGGCATAATTTCCTTCCCCCCTGTCGAAGATCCGCGATCGAATCAGACTGGAACGCGGTTACGGTGACACAGAAGGTTCGCGCGATAATAGTATCATCGCGCAACGGGTTTGATTAGGAGGAGAGGGTGGCCGTGGAATGGTTCGCTCTCCGCGCGATATACCGGCAGAAGAAGAGCGGCCTTCCCATCCGCAACTCCGAGCGGACACGGGATAAAGCGTAAATCGAAGCGAGGCCGAACGATGCGGCTGCGAGAGCAAGTACTATGTTGAAGTGGGCTTACTATACGCCTCTCTCGAAGAATCGCGCATCTCCGCCGAGCCCGTGGAACGAGCGGGAGAAGAGGACTGACTGCGAGAATGCACCGCGCTCTACGCCACCGCCGCTTTATTCGCGCGTAGGAAAAGCTTCCCCTTCTCGCTCGGAGGACGTAGAAATTTTCCGAGAACCATCGTCGACGAGAAAGTGTCTCGGGGTGAGAAAACAATACTGGAATCAACCTTTTGTTTCTGCTCCACCGACTCGCCGTCCATCCGCCAAAATTCCCTCCGATAATCGTCCTTGGACGCCTTCGCGTGTTTGTCGACGGCTTTCATTTAGATTTTAGCGGTTACCGTTACTCAATCTACGCTACATATTAATTATTCCCCACCGCTTGGCGAGTCGACCAATGTTTCGTTAACCTTGCGCAGGGCTCCGATCCCAGAGTGGCCACCTGTCGCGGCAAGTTGCAGAATAAACGAAGCAAACTCAATCAGGAGATAAACAAGGAGCTGCGATTGCGAGCCGGCGCGGAAAATCTCTTCAAGTAAGGATTTAATGCGAAGTCTGGGTTCGCCTCGTTGGTTTCCGCGTTGTTCACGGTGATTTATATTTCAGGGCGACCACGAACAGGAAACTACGGGAAACCGTTGCTCTGGAACTTAGCTTCGTCAATTCGAATTTGCAGCTGCTGAAGGAACAGCTCGCCGAGCTGAACAGCTCGGTGGAGCTCTACCAAAATGTAGACAGGTCAGTCCGCGGTGCCATCGAATTAAACTAAATCTCTGTAATCGCTAGAAAGCTAAAGATCCACTTTGTATTTTTCAGCGAGGAACCAGTGATGCCCATGATACCTCTGGGACTAAAGGAAACCAAAGATATCGACTTTCGAGATCCCTTTAAGGTAGGCGAGCCTGTCACGTCGGACACCCGTGTCGAAAGCTACCGTGGCGCGGTATGCACTCGTTATTCCAAAGGGGGCACCTCCGAATCGCTCCAGCCATTGTCCTCGCACACCGTGCATTCCCGTTTCCCGCCAAGGGGTGGTTCGCCTCGATCGACGATCCTCGAAAAATCTAAATCTTCGGTGGCTGGTCCTATCTCTAGGTATTGCCGGCGTATATTAGCCGACAATTGTCGTTCCGCTGTAGAATCGCGTTCCTTTTTGTTGTCCATCACTTTTGAGTTTGGGACTTTCTTCCCGATGGCTGGTAGCGGATTTAGACGCGGCATCGTTACCACCAACTTGCCGTTCGTCGTGTTTCTTTCGGCCACGCTGTCTTCTATCGACACCTCGCAGGGAAGGGTCAGCTGCAACACTTTTCCCTTTATCGTGATCCGTACATATTTAGGCTGTACGTCCACGTCTACGTACTGGGTGTCCAGGTACCTAAAATCACAATTGCGAACCGTTTGTGAATCGATACAACGGCTAATGCCGGGTTTACACCGAGGCGATCTCGAACAAAAACAGTGTTCGCGAACGTTTCCGTCTGTTCTACTCTTGTTCAATCCGCCGCAAACAGGACGAAACATTCACATACGATTCATACGCTGAGTTTTGTTCATTTTTGCGGCGGAGTGAACACGACTAGAACAGATGAAAACGTCAGCGAACACTGTTTTTGTTCGTGTGCGCCTTGGTGTAAATCCGGCATAACGTTGTACGCAAGCTTACATACTTGTACACGGTAACTTCCAAGACGACACGGTCCTGGTATTCGTCCTGGTTCAGCCTGAACGGCACTTTCGCCTGATTCACGTTGTACGGTCTGCCCTCCGGGCTGAACAGCTTTGGCTCGCGGCTGATTGGCGGCTCCTTTCCTTCGTCGCTCCTTCCACTTCTCAGCTCCTCCTTTCGCAGAAACCGTTCGGCAATGTCGATTCGTTCCTCCGGCGTGTGTCGACTAACCCGATTCCAAAAAGCCTCGTCCTCTTCCTCGTTCGCAAGCGCGTCCTCCTACGAACACGCGTTTGAGTACCCAGATCTCGTCGAGCAACCCGAGACTAGACTCGCTAGACTTACTTCTGTCGCCTCCGAGGCTCTCCTCTCGCGATAACCAAGTATTTCCACTTCCCTCGTTCGCTTGTACTCTCTCCAACACCTGACAACATCTCCCTCGATCCGAGCTCTAGCTTGCAACGCCTTTATCCGTTCGGATCGCTCGATCGAAACCCCGTCCAGTTCCTTCAACTGCGTTAACGTCGCGATACAGTATTCCCTGTACCCGTGATAATCCACGCACGGATTTCCTATCAAGAAAAGCTGTTCCAAATTCGTGTTGCATCTATTCTAGAACAGCGGAACGTATCGGAAACTCGATTATATCCGCCGCGAATAGTCCCGCCTGTTCAATGCTCCCCTGTTTATCTCGGCTTAGCGAGCGAATAATGATATCGACGTTTACCTTAACCTCCCGATTCCTCGTAGATCGCCGATGAAGTTTACCGTTAGATCTAACTTTTTCAAACTCTCCAGACCCTCCAAATTTTCGATCACCTCTATGTTGTTTAGCGCCAAGTTTAAGTACTCGAGGCTCTTCAGTTTGCTCAGATTCTCGATCTTCGATATGAGGTTGTGCTGCAGCAACAGAATCTTCAGCTGCTTGCAGGTTCCATCGATAATTTCAATCTTCTTGATATTCTCCTGGTGCAGAGCGATCTCCTCGAGCGTACCTATCTCGCCCTCGTTGTGCTCCGAACGCTTTCGTATAAGATCGATCGTGATTCTCGACATTGCGACGAAACGTATAAATGCACATTGGTGAACGGTGAAATGAATTGGCTCCTCAAGGGAGTTAATCTCTCGGTTGCTAAGCAGCGTCGAGTATATCGACTTAACTACGCGAACAGTTGCGACACTTCGCTACCAGCTCGATAAATCACACCTGTTGTTAGCCTCTTCTTCGTGTTTGCGTCGCGTAGGATTTTATTCTCGAACACTACAGCGAGGATGGAAGTAATTACGAGGAAGCTATCGCGGATCTCATGGAAACCAGGCAGGTGAGCAGAGAAACCAAGAAGAATATGTAAATTGTATGCAGGCAGGAGAGCGCTTAATGTCGGTTGGGTACGTTTCCAGGCGACGCGAACACCGACCAGAGATGCGGCTGGCATCGCGTTGCTACTGCGCTACTACAATCAACTCTACTTCGTGGAGCGTCGGTTCTTCCCTCCTGACCGGAGTCTCGGCATTTACTTCGAATGGTTCGACTCGTTGACCGGTGTCCCGAGCTGTCAACGTACCGTCGCGTTCGAGAAAGCCTCCGTGCTGTTCAACGCGGGCGCCCTCTACACTCAATTGGCCGCGAAGCAGGATCGCCTGTCCGCGCGGGGCTTGGACCAGGCGATCGACGCATTTCTCAGAGCCGCTGGTACCTTTCGTTACATACACGAAAACTTTACCAACGCGCCGAGCATGGATCTTGGGCCGGATATGCTCGAGATGCTCGTTCAATTGATGCTGGTAACGATTTTCACCGATAGCTACTCGCGCCGGCAACGAATTCTAGCTGCGGTTCTCACGCGTCCACGCCGCTTTCCCGTTTACAGGCCCAAGCGAGGGAGTGCCTGTTCGAGAAGCTGGAGCTTCAGTCGAGAGATGGGAGGAACGTGGACGTTTCCGTGGACCTCGCGCAAGAAGCGTCACAGGTAGCTACTTGCGTCGACGTGGCACGTAAATTCGAACGATCCAGCCTTTTCACTGAGCAAATGATGCTGGTTGCCTAGGTCGCGGCTGTCTACAACGATGTTCACGGGCTGATATCGCGCGAGCCGGTACGGGATTACGTTCCGGAGACTTGGATCTCGCTGATCTTGGTGAAACGCGAGCATCATCTGGCACTGGCTCACAAGCATCTCGCGGTCGGACTGTTCGATCGTCCGAACGTCGAATGGCGCGCGGAGACCAAGCTGGCGCTGGAGCACGCTCAGAAGAGCGACGGGAAGACTCAACTGGAGCTGACCGTGCCGCGGGACGAGAACGAAAGGAAATTGCTAGGTACGTGGATAATCGAGGATGCCTCGAGGTTGCGCACACACGTTCCCGTCGCTTCTGTGAAGATTCGATCGATTCGAACGGGTTCGTTTCAGGAAAAGCGCATCTCAGGGAGTCTCTGCTCCTGCACGAAGAGAGCCAAAGGCTTCAAAGGATGTGCAGAGACCTGAAAGCGAAGCAGGCGCTCGCCAAAGTTTTGAAGAAAGTTCAAGAATCGACTGTGGAGAGTTACAGTTGCATCGGAGACGACGATGATTTCCGAGGATTGCTGGATCCCCCAGATGTCATTGGTAAATAGAGAACAGATATTGATGGACCGATCGTTAGACCCCCATCCCTTGATAGTTCTAATTTTAATGCCTGATTAACGAACCTCGCACGATGTCGGCGCTCGCCTCTATTTTCTTCTCTCCACGAAATCACAGCATCCACGAAATTTCAACTGAGCATCACTCACCCGGATTTTGGGCAGCACGGAGTGGATGATCTTTTCAGATCGCTAGGTCCCGTGGCTATATTCTCGGCTAAAAGGCATTGGACAGCCCCGCGACTGATACAGCTTCAAAGGGGTCCCGACGGCGAAGGGTTCGGATTCAGCGTTCGAGGGGACGCTCCCGTGATAATAGCAGCGGTCGATCACAATTCGCTGGCTGATGTAAGTATAGCCGTAACACGGGTAACGTCGTCAGTGTGAAACGTCCGGTGGCTCGGGCCCGGGTTCTCTTCTATTCCCGTTTTATCTCGCTTCAGTTGGGCGGAATGAAGGAGGGCGATTTCATAGTGGGAATCGGCGACAAAGACGTGAAATGGGCGTCTCACGAACAGGTGGTTCGACTGATCAAGCAATCCGGGGATTTTATCAATCTGAAGCTGGTCACGCCAATGGATAGAAATTATTTGAAGGTAAACGCGAAGATTAAAGATCTTGGCATATCGCTGGCACACGGCGATTGTTGGCCTCGTAACGAAATGTATAATTGTCTACCGATCGTAGAGGCCGGGTAAAACAAACCAGCAGGACAAGGGAAGCGTCTCGGCGAGCAGCTCTTCCGGGGTGTCTTCCGGTCAACCGAGCCCAGCCGGCTCCGTCACGACGGCTCACGTGGCTAAGAAGCTACCGTGGAACCCGTTCAAGAAGTCGAGTACGCAGCGCGACAGCAGGGACCTGACGTTCGATAACGTTATCCTGAGATGATGGTTGAATCGTCGTCGCGGAAACGGTCAAGCCTCGAAAGACGTTTCGCGTTGGACGTACGCCAAACTTACGTCGCCACGGTCACGCGTCTCTTCACGACTCTGTACAATACGTATCTCTATAAATACATATGCATATACTTGTGTTTGTATATTCATACGCGCGCTATAACCCGAGGCTATCTCCAGTCGATAGAGGCCACCTCGAAGTCCGAGGATACGGGATCGGTCGTAAAGAACTCGACCTCTCTCGACGGACAAATGCACGATGGAACTGTACAAACGGTTGGTCAAACGTATCGAGCGGAGTGTTTGCTGCGCGTATTCGTTCGACGATGTTATTCCTCACCCATACGTTATACGCCAATTATATTTTGGTTAAACGAAAGTGTACTTTCTTTTGTTTTTTTTTTTTCCTTTCTTCACCCTGTCCTATACCGATTACGTATCCGAACGAACCCTGTAAGATTACGATTAAGATTACGAAGCTCCTTATACAGAGAGTCAGAGAGATATGTAGTTCCTCGTATGGAATTATTATTAAACGCACCTTTGCTTCGGCGGTTAAACGCTGCGGCGTGATCAACACTGTGCCAATTCTCTCACGAATTCGATACCCCCCATGCCGATTAATCGCATCGGAAAAAAAGTAAGAAATCGAGTGCCGAATCGGTTGCAGCTTTGACGATAGTGCTCGGAGCATTTGGGAAAGCGCAGATACTTATACGTAGGCACGATACCGGTGTTACGAGGCAGGAAAGAGTAGAAAGGTACGGTGCCCTGAATGTAGCCGAAGCGCAACTTTCACCGAGCCGAGAAACGTCGCGATACACGATTGATTACGCAATCGGCCGAACGCGAAGAAACTCTACTTATCGTTAGTCACGTGTAATCTACACCGCGATCCTGCACCGTTCGAAGACGATCGAGGACGGCATTTGGCAAAATGATTATCGAAGGCGAAGAAACAAACCAGCTGCGGGTAAACCGATAGGATTTTAGAAAGATCGCGGTGCCTTAGAACGCTCGAATCAGCTAACAAGGCCAGGCCCCGATTAAACGGCGATCGTCTGTCCTTCGCCTCGTTTTACCGTGTTGCGAACGTGTCCACCGCGCGAAAACTGCCGAGCTCCAGCTCCAAAGAGCGACTAGACTTCGCCAGCGATTTTTATGACGAATCGCGGGGTTTTCGTCCCGTGGCGAGAAAACGGGACAGCCTCGATGTTCATCGAACCGGTCGAAAGTGGTCTCACGGTGAAAGTAAAATGTAGGATTACGAGAAGAAAGTGAATCTTCGACCACCCACTGTTTCCTTTCTCCAAGTATGCCTGCGAACTAACAATAAGTAAGCAGTCGGTATCTCGAGGGCAGCGTTTCGATGAGCATTGTTCGCAGAGGTTCCCTAAATGGGTCACTGACTTATGGGAGTGAGAAACAGCGATTTGAACGAAGAACCGAGAAACAGAGCAGTGGGATATCCGGTGGTAACTAGCCGACTCGACGACCATGAACGCGCTAAGGGATAAGAATTAAGATGCTGGACATTTGGACTGACGAGGAGGAAGCGACAGGCAGAAAAACGAGAAGGTTGTTTCGAAAGCCGAAACCGAGGCCGGGAGGAAAAGGTGCGTCGAACGCGGCCGCAGCAGGGGAACAGCATCGGGAAGAGCAGAAGGAGCGGTAAGAGCGGTAAGAGCCACGGCTTAAATTGATCGGGCGAGCAAGCAAGCGGGTTACTTCGGTCCAAGTTGCTGGAGAAAGAACGTGTCGTGTCTCGTCTCGGTTCAAGAGCCGCGTATTTCCGCGCCCGTCCACGTCCTTTCGACGGGACGCAAGCGAGCGCGCGCGCAGACTCGGACTGTGCCCGATCGCCGCCTCTCAAACTCCAACCGCGAACGAACAAGGGCACGTCCGTACCGCGTTCGGCGGAACTTACGGTTTTCCGTGCGGCCTACGTCCGAGAGAAAGCTACCGACGCGGTCTTAAACGCGGATGAAAGTACGTACCCGCGTCGTCGATTCTAGTGCGCGTTTACACGATTTCCACGGTGGTGCATGTTCGACGAGTTCGTTTAATCGCGTCCAACTCTAGTAACGATATATATACGGGAGCGTGAGCTGCCGAATTCGGCAAAGGAATTACGGCTGTACGATCGGCCGATCGTACATGACCGGTCGCGGGGTAGAAAGCGCCGCGGAGAAGCGCCGAGGACGGCTATTCTTTCGCGAGTAAATCGATGTCGAACTTTCTCCTGGACGATGAATCGGCTAGTGGCGTAAGAACTCGTCAGGTCTCGTAATCGTCGATACCTCGGCTCGAGTTCGAACAAGCTAAACGGGGACATTGACGGTGTGAAACAGGGGAACGGGAGGGAGCGAAAGGAGGGTCGGTTGGCGGGGGGGTTGGGTGGGTGGTTTGGGTGAGGGAAACGCGCAAAAGCTGAGCGCAGAAGGAAAGGCGCGAGCCGTAAGGATACCTAATCGCCGCTGGTCACCGTTCTCTCCAACAGCGGCGAGAATGTCGAACTCGCGAGTAGACGACGATTATGGGTGCACGCTCAGCGAGGATACGAGGACGATCGCTCGTGTCGAACTCCGCGAAGACGACACAACGAAGGAGCAAGCCTTGGACCAATTCAGATGCTGGATTCAGAAACATCCAGCTATCAAGCGTTGCAGAACAGACGCGCCGTTCCTCCTCCGATTTCTACGAACCAAGAAGTTCAGTCTACCGATGGCGGAAGAAATGCTCGAACGGTATCTGACTATCAGGCAACTGTATCCGAACTGGTTCCAGAACCTGGATATCGAGGATCCGGATATCGAGGCCATCGTAGACGCCGGCTATTTGATACCGCTAGTGGAGCGCGATCGTCATGGTCGTCGTGTGATACTTTCGTGCGCCGGTAAGCATCCGACGAGCATCTTATTCCTCTATTTTTCTGCGGAATCACCGCGATAATTACCCGGTTACCTGTTCAAGGGCGCTTCGATCCGTACAAATACACGTCCGCCCAGATGGCTCGAGCCCACAGCCTGGTGGTGGAGGGCCTGATGGACGACGAGGAGAACCAGGTCCGCGGCTACACGCACATCAACGACGAGTCCGGATTGACTATGGGTCACCTGAGCGCCTGGTCGCTGACCGACATCCGTAACATGTTACGGTGTATCCAGAACAGCACACCCATCAGGCACAAGGAAACGCATTTCGTTAATATCCCAAGCTGCGCCAACAAGATCATCGAATTCGCCATCTCGCTTCTCAACGAGAAACTTAGGGCTCGGATCTCGGTACGATTTTCTATTCCTCTCGCGATACTCCGTTATACTGTATCGATCCCAACACAGGTGTTTTTTTTTTCTCCTTTAGGTGCACAAAAACCTGCAAGAGTTGAAAGACGCGATCGATCCACGAATTTTACCGAGGGAATACGGAGGAGAAATTCCGCTCTCCGAAATGATCGGTACGTGTATACGCATCGTAATTGTATGAATTTACCACCTACTAAGTACTAAGCCTTCGGTTTCTTCCAGCCACTTTCAAGAACACCTTGAAGGAACGAAGGGATCGTATAAAGGCGCTCGACGATATGTACATAGAGATTTCCTCCACGAATTGCCACTTTCCCTCCAACGACGATTTGAACGGTATACCCGGGTCCTTCCGCAAGCTAGAAGTCGATTAACGGATTCCTCGCCTCCCGCCCGAACAAACCTGCTTTCAACTTCCTTCGCGTGCCGCGCGGCCCAGTTATCTATGGGCTCGGGGCCCATTCTCCCCCACCCCTCGTTGCTAGTGTACTAAATATACGTATAGCGTTTATTATTCGATGTATCACGATCTCGTAGCGAGTGACGCGACAAAACTTGCGCGCAACTAGCCTTCGTTTTTAATACTACGAACCTTTATAAAAAAGTATTAAGTATTACCTTTGCCGGTGGTATTAGTTACCTGCGATTGTTTAAATTTACGTGCAACGTAACGTAAAATGCGACGATTCCGCTCCCACTTAGCGAAATAACTTGATTATCCGTAGCGTAGAAACGCGATGAATGGAAGTGTAAGTGATGAAAGAAAAAAAACACTCTTGCGTACGACTATTTGTAACAATCTTTCCTCTGGGAATTTATACAGGATTAACTGAAAAATTTATGCTACATCTATGTCGAACCGAAGCACCGACATTACGACGAAACGTACACCGTGTCCGTACCCCTTCATTTTATTAGGCTTCGTTAACATTTACAAGCTCGCAATCGTGCAGAATCTCTTTTAAAAACTCTGTACTCGCTGGCGCCGTAGTGTAGAGACTTCCTGTAACGTATCGAGCGTGGTTTTCGTAGCCGCGTTACAAAATATACAACGGCCGCATCGGTTCTTAAACTATCGTACGAATAAACCATAAGTTTCCACACTTACCTATAAAGTTCTTATTGTTATTCTCGTTCACGATAACTTTGCAATTGTTCCTATGTAGTATTTTAAATCCTAAACAACGAAACCGCTCGTCTGTCTTGTAAAGGGCGCCGTTCTTTTGCAAATTCAAATGTGGCTGTCCGCTGAATGGATTGATAAAGTCCGCCCAGTATCCGATCATCTTTAATTTCGCACAAATATCAGAAGCGGCTAGTACAAACTATCGAAAGGGGAAGACATCCGGTTTACTTTTACATTACACAAAGTATCGCTCCTCTAGGCTGCCTCTGTTTTCAACGTTTAGACGAACTACGGCCTCGGATACTTGCAAAGACTTACATATTGGGCTAATTTCTCCGTCTCCGTCTCTTTGCTCCATCTGGTGGCTTTTGAATTTAATTTCTGGCAGACGCTAACAATCGTCAGCTGCGGCGATCCGACGTCCAAGCATCCTGGAAAGAGTTCTTCTATGCCTTTTCTCAACAACAGGGGGCACTCTTGGGCGACGCAGTGAAGCATCGGTCGCGGGGCGTCGGTTTTCAAATGACTCGTCTCGAGAGATTTCTCGTCGGAATAATCTATGGTGCCCCGTTCCTCGTTATCTGAAATATCTACCAAGTGCGTTCTCACTTGCGCGGTCGTAGTTACGTCTGACCAACCAGGGCCGACGCTGCCTGGTAAATAAAATCTAAAGCCTCTCGGCGTTAGTAGCTCCCAATTAGAATTTATACCGAGCACGGCACCGTCCACATCTGAAAGAAAAAAAAACGTTGGTACCGACGAAAGTGGCTCTGCTTGTTCACGAACGGGCTATGACGAAAAGTCGAAAGCTTACCGTCCAAGTTTTCGCTATTCGTCTTAACCACTTTATACGAGGTAGTGCTCTTGTCGCTACGTCGAGAATAACGATTCTTCGAGAGAAGGTTAAGTAGTACCCTGCCGTTAGCTGTTCTCGCATATTTCACACAAAGCATCTGAAACGAATGACAACGTGAAGGTTATGTTGTGCAATTTCACGGACGCATACGAGCATACGGAGTGCCAAATGATTCTCGCTGTCGTGTTTACAACTGTCTCCTTTTAACGGACATCGAGGAGTCAATTAGTATACAAGAAAAACACGATGTTACCGTTGAGCCGCGATTCACATACTGGATCAAGAATTTCCCGCACGAAAACACCGTTTTGTCTTCGGATTATCTAACTCTGTCGTTCTTCTGTCGATCACTCGCGCACATTGTATGCAGAATTCGTGAGGACCCTGATGCAACGTCAATTCACCGATCCAATTTAAGTATTTGCTTGGCAATCAAGTCCCGTTCCACCTCCCGGCATTGGCGTATTTTCACGTCGCGTCGGCCTGCTACGGTCTGCTAGATGCTACAGAATTGGCGCGGACGTTTCATCTAGGGACATTTCACGTCATTCTTCACAATCTTAAATAACAGAATTGTTAATAGCGTAGAAAAAAGCTAACCATTTATAAAATCGCACCGTTACAATTCTTCGTGAAGATAACATCTAGTTTTAAATAGTACCGCTAATGGCGTTGCAATGTTATTTCATTCCGAAGCGATGACATATTGACATTGGACGTGACGCGAACAAAGTTGAATAAGGGTAAAGATCTCTGGAAGGTGGCGGAGGTGCCCTGGAGCTCGCGCTCGCGAGCCACTGAACCGCGTCGCGTGGGAAAACATGGACATTGGACAGTGACGTATGGAGCTTGGTCCCCTCCATGGTTCCACGGTCGCGACTCGCGAATGTTGCGCGATTGGTCGCGGTACCGTACCGTTTGAACGCGCGCGCGTTTAGCGAACGCTCAAGTGCGCCTCGTACGGGGAAACAGCGAACTAGGCAGACCGCGAGGGGTAGTACTGGCACTGCTGGCCGATGTTTGTCTCGTTGCAAGGACTCTCCGTGTCAGTGTGCCGTACTCCTAACCTAAAACGCCGAGATGGCTGAATCAGAGCAAGATTCCGGTGATCGCGGTGACAACGATAACGTAAAGACGGACAAGATGTTTATCCTGAAGAAATGGAACGCCGTGGCCATGTGGAGCTGGGACGTAGAGTGTGACACCTGCGCGATTTGCCGAGTTCAAGTAATGGGTGAGTGCTTGTACATACATACGGTTCGTAGGTTACGGCACTGTTTGCGAACGGTTCGCACCGAAAGAAAGTGTTCTATCTCCGTTGCCGGTGTACGTACATACGTTTCGCGCCGCGAATATTCTCACAAAACGCCAGGGAAGCATCCGATAGTCGGGGAATCACGCATTCTAACAATCTAGCGTGCCGTTTGATTTCGATGCATTTCGATGTGTGTGAATTGCGAATCGTGATTGGGAAACGCGAGAAAACAGTTGAGGCTGTACCTATTCGTTTAGTGTTTGTGGCGGAGGCGCGAGAATTCAAAGCAAAGATAAAAGGATGCCGGAGGAAGGAGAGAAATAGACGAAAGCGAATCTTGTCAAACGTTATACATATTTCGGTGACTTATAGTTTACATAAAAACTTGACGCGTGTATTACGTTTTTGAAGATACTTTCATCGAATTTCGTAAAATTTCGGTAAGCGCCTTACGCCCAAGGGCGTGGGGAGAGGCCGAGCGGTACAAATGTTTGTCAGATAAATAGAAAAGTATAATATAAAGATAAAAATATAGAGTCGAACAACCGGTACCGATCGAAAGACGGTAAGGTATGGTGTTCAACGTGGGCGTAAGTACGAAACACATTTTTCACGGGAACTTATTGCTCGCTGTATCGTTGGTTCGAGATCGTACGTTAAACCGTACGGCAGGAATGTTTCGTGACGCTGTCTCGTCTGATCCCAGAGCAGAGATTCGAAATGCGTGACGTCGCTACGATAAATGTGCAGTTTTATCGATGGCGGAGCGACTACGCTTGGCGTCTGTTCGCGCGCGATGGCAATACAAAGCAAAAGGAAGAAAGACGAATAAATGGGGGCGACAAACAAGGTGTTGCGCGTGCAATCGAAATTCGATTTCAGATATGGAAAAATAGACGCGTCTAATAACGCGTACATACCTCTACCGCGTTACAAACAGTGTATACGTTATATACGATATACAGAAACTGGTGGAAACGTAGCATCGGACATCCGTTAGAGGTCGATTGTGTTTCTCTTTACGGGCGTCGAGTTCGTCTCGTCGCTGGTTACAACAGTTTCGACACTTTCGCGAGTTTCAACGTTGGAAAAATAAACGCGTACTGTTTCGATCTCTGTTCCTTAACTATAACGGTGATTCATAAATGCACGCCAATACTTGAGGAGTAAATCTATACACTAATATAAGTAAAATCTCCTGTATACCTTAGTTTTCGATTTATGGACGATTAAAGAAAATGTTCCCAAGTGTCCGCCTCGTGTCTCGACGCACGCCACTTCGCGCTCGCTCTAATATACCAGGTTAAACGCACCCAAAAGTAAAAGTCTAAGCGGTTAGGGCACTTGGAACATTTTCTTTAATCACCCGTAACTCGAAAGCTAAGGTATATACGGGACATTTTACTTACATCGGCGTGCATTTATGAAGGACCTTGTATACCTTGCGATCTAATTCGTTGGCGGGAAGGCATCCGTTTTGACGACGGACTCGGCAATAATATCGGCATGCACAAATTCGAGACGCCGACGGCCGGTATCCAGAGAGAGATACAAGCTAACTGTAAGTAGTAATAGTTGCCTCGCTCGTCGCGTTCAAGCTTATTGTCGCGATAGCAAAGCACCAGTATCCTTTGCTTTCGAGAATAGCGTTGTCTCTTTACCTTTCGGCAATGTATCGTGTACGTATCGGTGCAACCGGTACACGCACGATCGATTGCCGTTAGTACAGCGTGTCGTACTCGCGTCTACGCACGCGTACACTAATTAAATAAATCGCACTTGTCGTTAACCTACTCGTATACCTTTCGTAATAGTACTAATTTGAGGTAGACCCTGTAGAACTATCGGATAACAAAAATAACAGCTATGTCGACATCTAATCAACGAGGCCTCCTCTTCGTTGATCTCTCATTCTATCGTAGTCGATACACCATCGCCAGTGCCGTTCAGCTTTATCTTTATCCACATGCAATCATTCGGGAGTGCGTCTCGTAAGTACGGCAAGCCCAGCCTACCGGAACACTATACTGACGCATCATACAGGTATATGCATATATTCTCTCTCTCTTTCTCTCTCTCTCTCTTTCTCGCAAACGCACAACACACTCACTCACTCTGTGTCTCTCTCTCTCCCCCTCCGTTTCCCCTTCCTCCCTTTATTCCTTTGCTCCGTTGGTCGGTGCAGTTTTCCCAAGAGTATTAGAGTTTCGAGATTCGACGGCGCCCCGAAGAAAGGTTCGAGAGGAAGAAGAGCGGAGGAAAGACCGATAGCGGTTAAACATAATTTCGAAGAGGAGAATCACATCCCGGAAGACGGTCCGCCGCCTGTTTCGCGCGTGCGTGCATCCGCGGTACAAGGAACTATGCGAATCGTTCGACGGATATCGGCCGGACGACGATGACAACGAGAACGCCAAAGCGAGCGACGACGTTGACGAACGTCGTCGCGATTTCCAGGTGATCGAACGGATCGATTGGCTAGCTATGAATGCCGAGAGCAACGGTTAACAACCCATCGGCATCGGCTTCATGTTCGCCACCGCGCTCATTCTCCGTACGGGGCCGGTGAATCTCTTCTCGATCTCCTCGAGGGAACGGCCGCGAGTCTCTGGCACGCAGGCGATCACGAACACGAAGCCGATTAGAACGATGGTGCCGAAGAGCCAGAACGTTCCGTGCGCCCCGAGTATCGAGACGATGTCCTCGTAGGTTTTCGTGACAACGAACGTGCACGTCCAATTGAACGCGGTGGCGACGCTGGCGGCGGAGCCGCGTATCTTCACCGGCAGAATCTCGCCCATCATCAGCCAGGGAATCGGGCCGAAACCTAGCGAGAATCCGATCACGTAAACTATCAGGCTCATCAGAGGTATCCAACCGAACGCCGAAACGTCCGCTCCGCCGGCCTTCACGTAGAAGAACGAGCCGAAGGTGAACAGGGTTATGCACATCGAGACCGCGCTTATGTACAGCAGCATCTTTCTGCCCAGCTTGTCGATCACAGCCGCCGCTACGAACGTGGAAATGAAGTTCACGATACCTACGATTATGGTAGACACGTTCTCGTCGATACTGCTCCCGGCGTCCTGGAAAAAAACCACCGCCACAATATTATAATAATTAATTCGCCTCTTCACTCCCTCCTCCCTGTAGAATTCAGCGTTGCCCTGGTGTGCGGTCCGAGAGCACGAGCATTCATCGCGTTTTCCAAAGCTTGCATAAAAGGGCTAGGCTGACTTCAAGTCGGTTTTCGCGCGAGCTTTGGAGAACGCGGTGGATGCTCGTGCTCTCGGACCGCCCAACGGGGCAACACTGGACTCACTGTAGATTCTCCCCTGGAAACTCTGAGAACGCGAGTAGGTAGCTACCTTGAAAATTTGCACGGTGTAGAATATGACCGCGTTGATTCCGGACAACTGTTGGAAGAACATCAGACCTAGAGAGATGAGAAGCGGCTTGAGGTGACCCTTCTTGAACAGCTCCATGAAGGCACCCTGCGAGACGTTCCTCTCGCTCTCGGCGTGCAGCTTCTCGACGGTGGTCATTTCCTCGGTGATGTCGGTGCCCTTTCCGCGGAGCCACTGCAGAGCCTTGCGCGCTCTCTTCTTCTTCCCCTTGGATATGTACCACCTCGGGGTCTCGGGGATCGCGAACATGAGGACCATGAACGGTATAGGGAGACAAGCTCCGAGCAGCGCGAGATTCCTCCAATCCAGATACATGCCCGCTACGAAGCACAGCAGAATCCCTGCCGGCGAACAGATTTCTCCGTGAGCGATTTAACACCTGGCTTGGGTTTAAGATCGGGATGGAGAACAAGCGCGAGCATGCTTACCCGTGTTACCAAAGGCAGTTGGTAAGAGTCCAAGGGTGCCTCGCACCTCGGCTTGTATAGTCTCGCCCAGATAGACTGGCAGAGACAACGAGGCGATACCGACGCAGAAACCGCAGAGCGCTCGTCCGACCAGCACCATCGCCACGTTCGTTGCCAGCGCGATGAACAGCCAGGCTGCAATCGTGACGCGGGAATGCGTGATTACTTAAGGCGTTCGATTCGCAAACACGCCATACCAATTTCGGCCGTGAACGCGATCCTACCTGCGATGAACGGCAGAGCCGTTGCCAGTATGGTGTTTCTTCTGCCGAGGTACTCGATGCATGGACCACCAGCTATGCCTCCGAACAGTGCGCTCAACGGCATTATCGAGCCTATCCACATGCCCTGAAATCCGACAGATCCGCGTGACGTTTTTTATTGACGCTGCGGTTGCGGAACGCTAGTACGAGCCAGCGTACCGGTAGGCATTTATTACCCTGCGTTCGTGGCTCGCTAAAGCGCCGCGTCGGCTCGCCGCGATCGTGCGGCGGCGGCCTTCGAATATAAATAAGCCACGGGAGGAATTAAGGAAATCAGCCGATGAAGGAAGGAAATCGTTAGCGATCTTTAACGCGGGCGGGGAGTAATACGCTTGCGTATCTCTCCGGCACCGCGTTCCAGATAGACAGAGGCCAATCTGGGGCCGAGAAGGGCAGGGGGGCCGAGAGAAAGAGAGGAGAACGCGGAAGTGGCCATCGCTGTTGCCGATTAAACCTCGATGCGTATCGTCGACGAAGGTTGCGACAAAGTCGAGACGCGGCTCGTCAGCGGAACGACGCGATACCAAGAGAATAGTCAACGGCTCGACGCAACCGACAAGAGAGAGAGAGAGAGAGAGAGAGAGAGCCGAAAGAACCAATCGCGCCTCCCGGTCATAGCGAGGCTGGACGAACCAATGGCCGCTGGTCCATCGAGCCCCTGACCACGTCGACTACCGTTGACGCACTCGGGGTTAAAGCTTTAATCATCCATTGACCCGCTCGATGTCGAGGATTCACCGATCTACATTTTCGCGCGGCGCCGCCGCCTCGATCCGATCCGATCCGATTTGTCCGCGCGGGCGCGCGTCACGTCTCCCCCCCTGCCCTGCTCTCGTCGGGGAAAATCAAGGAAGAAACGATCGTGCGTTCCTCATTATCGTGGAGAACGCGCGGTGCTCGCGTAATCGCGGAACGTTCGAAAACAAAACGTGCCTGGTTCGAGATGGCCCGGCCTTGACTGGCTCCTTGGATAGGAAGAGAATCCGGATCACGTTCGTTTCCCTTTCCGTTCGAACGTTCGAGATTGCGCGAGCCCCTCGAAGCACGTTTGTTTGGAAAGAAGGGAGGCGTCGCCGAGCGGCGCTCTTTGCATTCTTTTACTTACAATTTCTTTCGTCACGTCGAAGGAGGACGTGGCGTTGTTCCGCATGGAGACCAAGCCTGGCGAGGTGAAGGAACTCGCGTAACCAACCACCATGGATCCCATCGACACCGATAACGCGGCCAGCACCTGCAAATAGTCGAAGCGAATCGAGCGTTACACAATGCGCATCGGTGGCGAAGCATGCTCGCGTTCTCGGGCAGAGTTTGCCGGCGAATCGCGCGGCGGAGGTCAACCGTTCGCGCGGTGCCTAAACACCAGAAACACCACAGCGACGGATGCGTCCGCGTTGCGTGATTTCTTACGCGCGCACGCTAGAATCTTGACCGATATTCGATAGTAAAGGTCGATCGGTGGTTACCAGCGCGCGCGCGAAATGCCCCGGAAAAAGAAACGATCGGAATGGCGTGGCGTCGCGTTGCGAGACCTACCGGTCACTCGACTTCCGGGTGTTTCCGGTGAAAAAATTCCGTAGAAATTACACAACGTGATCGTCGATACCTGAGTGAAGGTGCATTTAGCCACTGGCGTGTTGCCCGGTAGCTCGATGTTCACATGGGTATCTGCTCGCATAAGAATCTTCATGGTTGGGCGAGTGAGAGGCTGCCAAATTTATCGAACAGACGGACGAATCGGCCGGAAACGTTCCGCGACGTAACGATACCACCAGTCGCGGGCGGATCTCCCGACGATCGTTCCGGTAATTCCGTTCTAGGCGTTAGCCGTTCGATCCCTCGCGAGTAGCTTGACGGGTCGCGCGGCGCGCAACGAGCCAATCGTCCCAAGCACGCGCCGATCGATGATCGGTATCGATTGCAATCTCGGCGGACCAAAGTGGATCACACGGTTAGATCGTAACGGCGATCGCGATCGTTTTGATCGTTACTACCGTTCGCTATTGTTGTTGTTCTATCTTTCGCGGCGGACGTTGCTTCCCGTATAATATTGACACGTTATTGACACTCGTGGACCGACGGGTGGTTCTCTGCTTATATAGGGAACGATGCTGGGGGGCCGCGACTCTATCCCTTCTCCTCCCGCCGCGAGGATCCATCGTCCGCGAATCGGATGATTATACGTACGCGTATGTATGTGCACGAGCGTTTTGCGTATATGCGGTCCTACGCGTGAGCGTAACTCGTGCCATTCTTTCTTTCTTGCTCGACGCCGGCACGTGGCACTAATTTTGAGAGACGGTTGGACAGACAAAGAGCCACGGAGACAGAGATGAGGAGCCGGGGCGGGGGTAGGCGAGCAGACCTCAAAGGGGAGGTACACGCGTTGTCGGGAGAACGGATGTACACCGCGATCGCCGAAGGTGCGATAACTAGTTTCTTTCGAGAAGAAAAATTCGTCGATTCGTAATTGCAACGCGCTGATCGGGATCCCGCGGAAGAGTCGTCGTCGTCAACGTCCGATCTTACTCGCGACCTTCTTTCGCGTTGCGTAATCACCTGCGTCGGGAACGCGACTCTCCGTTGCTCTTCTTTTCTTTTCACGCGGGCAAAAGAAAACCGGTCGCCGTTTGCCACCCGCGTTTCGGGCTTTCACGACTAGTCGCGGAGAAAGCAACAGCTCGAAGGGTCTTATCTCGTCGGATCTTTGTCGCGTTGTTTGCCGGGTGGAAAAGAAAGGAACAGTCGCGTTTCTGGGTTCTAGATAGCCGCGTGACGTTCGCGTTGCTTTCGCCCGACAGGTCCAAGAAAATCGAAAATCCCTCGAAATACGTTTGCCTCGCGTGGCGCAATTAATTTCCGTATCCCGTTGCAGCGCGGCTGCCCTCGCCCAGCTCGCTCCGATTGCGCTCGTTCGCTTTCATCGTTTTAGACTATTAATTGTTTCATATAGTTCGCAAACATCTGGAGGATAAACGTCAGCGATATTACGTGAAAAGAAATTAAGTCGTTAGTTATTATCAGAAGTGTGCAAGGTCGCTGTTGTTGGGTACGTAGAGCCGTGCATGCATGCATGCACGCATCCTTTGTTTTCCCTAATTGTTTCTTTCGACGGAACAACGACGAAACACGTGCGAGATCAACGAGACGTGTTGCCCGCGCACACCTCCGTTTACCGTCGTTCTTTCTCGCTCGCTCCGCCGCGTTTACTGATTTATTCTCGTCGGCGACAGGTATGCAAGCTTCCGCTCGCGACAAGTATGAGATCACTGGAAGGCGAGATGGGTACCTCTCCGTTCGGCGTTCGTCGAACAGAGCTGACCGTGTATCCTTTTCCGATCGATTCGTCAATCGCCGGCCGCGACTTCACTTCACCTCAACCGCGATAGTAAGAGTCGAAGGCGGAGAGACACCAAAGGTTCTCGAATTTTTAGAGGAAAAAACCTGCGGCTCGCGCGTCGAGAGCTTTCACAATAGGAGGCATCTATGTCGGGGCGGGTGGCTCGAGTCGCCGCTCGCGATGTTTATTCGCGTACGTCCGTTTGCGCAATAATAAGTGCGAGCGACAGTATGCAACGTGGATGTCGTAAAAGCGGCACGAAGATCACAATCCACCCGAGTTTAGCTCGATCGAAAGGGGGAGGCGGGAGAGGCACGTGCGGCGGCCGTCCGACCGCGACTTTACCCTTCGAGGGACGAGGAATCGCGGCCGAGCTCGCTCCGAGACTCTTCGCACGGCCACATTGTTCCGCGTTGCGGCGAGATCGAATTCTATGAGCCGAGGCGAATCGAAAAATGGATCAAGGATGCCTCGCCGTGCTACCACGTATCCTTGAGACATCTACGCGAGTAGAAACGAACGAGGTCTCCGGCTGTTTTATCGCGGGAACGACACGACACCACCGTGTTGCCGGCGCTGTCGAAAGTGGCTCGTTCCGTTACCGGTTCTTGTCCCTCGGATCGATGGGCAGAGTCTCGACGAACCGAGCTGGGAGAAACGAGGGAATGCGCCGACAAGAAATAGATAAAAGAAAAAAAGAAAGAAGACCAATTGACCAATTACCTGACTAGCGAAGCGCATCACCGACGGCTTCACTTCCTTCGGGAACTGGAGCGAAGGTTTCCGAAGCCGCTCCATGCTGATCGCGTCCTTCGGTACCTTGACATCCTGGGAGCTCATGGCCGCCTTCGTAATCACCGAATACGGTGGTTCGCCGGCCAACAGCGGGTCCAGCTGTTTGTAATCGGGATCGAGATTTTTGTCCAGAGGATCGTACATGCGAGCCCCGTGCAGGGCCTGTTGCTGATTCCTCAGGTTTTGTGCATAATAATGATTGGTCGACGCGGGGCCGATCGTGCCAGGGAAAGCCTTCTTCTCCGCGATCAGGGCGGTTTGGCTGTTGAACGGGCTCGCGTTCGTTGCGATTGTCGTGCTGGAGGAACAGTCGAGATTCGCGGCGGAACTGGTCGCCGACGATCTCGCCACAGAAGGCACCCTCGTGTAGTACTTTGGTAGAACGCTTCTTTCCTGAAAACAAACCAACGTCTCTCATCAACAACATATCGTCTGTCGCTACGTATATCGTTCGCTTCGTAGGAAAAGTTTTCCTTCTACGCGCCAAGCTTCCACGACCGCGGTCCCGGCACAACCGACCGCGAACAACGCCGCGATGATCGCGACCTTCCAACCATTCGCTCGAAACAGAAACGATCGATCACGGTTTCCCTCGCGAACGAAATCCGGCAACAACCGACGAAGATAGCGTTCCAACTGATTGGCAATGGACTTGAACCGTTTGCCTTTGACCGCGATAAACGCGTAGGTATCGGCAGTTAAAGGAAGAAGACTCGTCGGCTAAAGAGCCGTGGAAATCCAATAATCGTGTATCTCCGTCGATCCACTGCAATTAGAGCTGCTATCCGTGAAATCGTTAATCTAGGACAGAGAGCATTAAAACCCCGGACATTTTCACTCGAACCCCGGACACTTTGAACTATTTCTTATATTAGGTACGATATCCCAAAACAAAAATTTTGAGTAAATCATACACTGCAACCATAATCAAGAAATGAAGATAAAGTATTTATGACTTTCTGAGCTAGCAGCATCGAAAAACTCGGATCAATTTTGAGAAAAATCATAGACTGCAACCACAATCAAGAAATGAAGATGAAATATTTATGACTTTCTGAGCTAGCAGCATCGAAAAACTCGGATCAATTTTGAGTAAATCATAGACTGCAACCACAATCAAGAAATGAAGATAAAGTATTTATGACTTTCTGAGCTAGCAGCATCGAAAAACTCGGATCACCACAGAAAACCCCCCCGGACGCCCTAAAAAAGAATACAAATCCGGGGAAACTCGGACGGATGGCAGCCCTAACTGCGAGACAAACTTACGTGACAGGTGAACTTGCCGAACCGCCCGTTTCCTCCACGAGCTACAACCCGGCAAGTGAATCTTCTACCCGACTTTTCACTTTAACACTCCCGAGAAGAGCGAAGCTAATTTTTCTAATTTAAAAGGATAAGTGCGCGATACAGGCGCGCTTTTTGGGACGAACGGGCGGAGAACACGAGCACAGTGTCGGATGGCAATTGCCGTAGCTGCTCGCAAACCGATCAACTTTCTCAGGGGATGAAACTTCAAAGTTGGAGTATTTATACTGGATGTGTTTATCGAGAAGCGTTCCGAGGGGAACGAAGCCGAACGAAAGAAAGAGAAGGCGAAATGTGGCGTTTATCGCAACGAACCAATGACGAAAAGCGACCAATCGGAATGAGAACAAACGAGCGTGATTCTTACTCGCCGATTAGATGACTTTTACCCCTGTACTTGTTGATAACCTCCGCTGAACTGTATAACGAAACCGTGAGTTCTATAGGTTTGCAAACGTTGTTGCGCTCGTGGCTCCGTTTTGTTTTACGCGTAGAGAGGCTGCCGCGGCCGAATTCTCCATCCACCGATCCACCGAATTCTATGATCGCGTAGGTATCGCGCTCACTGGCTACTTACGACCACGCGCACACTCTGATTATAACATTAATGACCGTCTGTCGGTTTCCGTTATAAATCGAAAACTGACCAAGACCTCGTCCTACCGCGTCAGCTAGCATAGATTTGCAAATAATCATTCTCGCGCATTGCACTCGGATAATCGCAATTGTTTTTATGCGAACCTACACCGCATCTCATTCGTTAGTGCCCAATTACAATTTATTAGGTATTCTCGATTCACAAGGAGAAGTATCTCCTCCACTTCCTCATTGTTCGTCTCACCTACCGTCGTACGCTTTTTTACGGGCCAATCACGACGGATCTTTCAAGCATTTCGCTCTATTCCTACTGGGGCGCATCATAATCGGTGTTCTGAATTAGGGCTGCGACTATTTCTCGAATTTTTCGGTATACGAATAATCGAATACTTCAGTTGAATGAATTATTTGGCGAATATTATTCGAATACCTATGTATTCGATACATCATTTAATTTTAGTCATATGAGGGAGTTCTTCTCAGGCAGTTCTTCGGGCCGGTACCGAAATTATTGGTTCCTTTTCAGTAGGGGAGACCGGGGCTAAAAGTTCCGGAGGTAAGTTGTTCCGATCGTTCTAGCTTCAAAATGAAAAAGAGCGTTGTACTTTAAATTATTTTTTCCACAGAGTGGCGTGTTCAACTTACACGGAAAAATAATTTAAAGTAACAACGCTCTTTTTATTTCGAAGATAGAACTGTCGGAACAACTTACCCCTCGGAACTTGTGGCCCCGGTCTCCCCTACATTTCAATAAAATCTTGTTTTAAAAAGAAAATTTAATATGAAGTATTTCATACTTTTTAGTGAAAATATTGTATTGCCATCGAAACTATGTATGTGTGCAAAGTTTCAAGTTGATCGGATTTGTTGAAGTGGTTCAAAATTAGCTTAGACGATTTCACCCTGACAAACTAACGAGCTCACCACTGAAACTAAATAAAAGCTTATAAAAAAATGAACCTAAAGAACTTGATTTATAATTCACACTATAGTATTCGAATTTTATTCGTAGCATTCGAATATTAAATTATTCGAATAGTCCCAGCCCCATTCCGAATCGAATCGTTAGCTGGAAACGTTAGTCGGTGGCCTTAACAATTGTTGAAACGATCACGTCATGCATCATGGGGTCGTCTATTTTGGTTTTTACTCGCGCTATCGTTTCTCCTTTGAACGGTACTATGATAACGACCTTCTAGATATCCGTTTCACCTCGATATATTAATGTCACGTCAGTATCTTCGGCCGACGGGCATCATCCATCATATTGTATCATCGTCCCTGAGAGAACAACAAGCGCGCGCTTCTTTTCGTGCGTCGCGCCACCCCCCAAATCGAAATGATCCCGCGCCCGGCATCGAGTTTCGACTGTTTTCGAGTATCGTGAGAGCGCGTGTCTCGATTTTTAACGGTGGCGCTATCTGGCGCGCCAGCTCCGTACCAACGAATTCGAAGCGGAACCGTGTCGAGTGGACTCGAGGTCAGCACGCGACGGACCAGTGTTACGCCTATTATTGTTGCATGCAAGCCCAATTTTATCCGTCGAGCCTCATCGCGGTCCATCCTCCGACGAAGCGACATCTGGCCGCGATAAATGATCCGTGATCCGTGACATTGTATCCTATCGATCAACAAGCTACGAGGCAGCAGTCAGCCGGAAGTTTGTTTAGGCAAGACGGCTCGATTAAGCGCCCGGGTTCTCGGAAGCGGTTAGTTTCTTCTTCACCGACCGATAAAATTGTCGCATAGAATTCCCTGGAATTGGTCGCCGCAAATGTATCGCGCCACAACTGTTCCCTCCTTTCCCTCATTTACTCCGGGCTTGAAACGCGTTTCACGTCTGATTGCATCTGCGGGAGCATGTCCTCGAGACTTAGCAGAGCTAAAGCTAATAGCTAATAGGAAGCAAAAGCACCGTGTATCGGAGAGTTGGACTGGAGGGTGCGTGGGTTGCCAAAGTTCGGTGAACGTAAACAAGGGTCGTCAGCCAGGATTCGCTTGTCCAAAGTGTCCAGACAATTAATCGGTGCTGTAGTGCTACGTCCCAAATACATACATAGCGGCTTCTCAGCCAATTGAATCGGTAAGAAAATCGCACGGTCCGATACACTGGGAGAGAAATCGGACGAAGTAGAGAACGCGAGGCAACGAGCCTCTGAAGTCTGCCGCATAGGACAAAGCTCGACGATAAATGTATGCGTTATGTAACCTTTCGTCCTTAATTCGCGACAACAATTCTGTTGTTCCGCTTCCAGAAACTGCGTCGCCCCTCTGAGCGGGCCAGCCAACCATAAAGCGACAGAGAGAGAGAGAAGGGGAGGGAGAGAGGAAGTTGTGCAATTGAATTCGAAATTCGCTTTTTATTCCGAATATCTGATAAAAATATTGCAGCAGCAGACATTGCGTCATATCGCCGGGATATCTGGCGGGAAAGGTGTAAAGCTACTTGTTAGGTATCCGGGGGACCGTCCGCGTTAAACAGAAAAAGAAAAAGAATCAGTTGGCAAACTCCGGCAGATATATGTAGGCACCTATGAATTCTGTGACGCGGGGAGCTAAACGAGTTGGAAAGTAAGCAAAGGCCAGCAGCTTCGCAACGCGTACGCGATAAACGCAAAATAAATATAGGTACGTTCTAAGCGGTTTTCAATGCCGATCGTTGCCGCCGTACGTTTTTTGTTGTTATTGTACCTATCTCCTCATTGTTTAACCCTTCGTGGTCGCACCTTCTTATAATCACAAGTTGGTCACGCGGGGTTCACTGTACCCCAGCGTCTTTTTTTGAGTTACCATTTTCGTATTTTTGAACCTTTTAAATTTTCAGTGATAATTCTACATTCGAAATACTTATACAGTCATGGTCTAATAGTCTTTTTCTAGAAATGTAAATTTTGATATGCTAAAATTTGTAGTTGAAAATGAGCGATTTTCCATCGTTGTGGTAAAATCCAGATTTTTTAAAATATTTTTTATTTTTTTTTTTGCGTTAAATCCCCTTTGGAAGATGTAAAGGTGCGGCAGTTCAAATAAAAAATTGTTCTTGGGGTACAATACACCCCGTGTGACCACGAAGGGTTAATCGAGGCGAAGAATCTGAGCCGGGTGTATACCGTCAAGGACCCAGTTCCTGATCACTTAAGATGCAAAGGGAGCAGTTTCTGATCAACCTAAAACACTTTAATATGAGCTATCAAATCTTTGCGTATAAGTTTAAAAATACTTCATAATTATTTAATAAATTTTGGAATAAATTTGTATCGCGATAAACTTATTATTTGGTATTTATATATTAAACTGATCAGGAACTGGGTCCTTGACGGTACTATAGAGCAGCGAGCGTGAAAAAGGCCAGCGGCCAACGTTCGCCGTAGTTGAAGCTTTAAACTCCGGGGATGGTCGCTGATCGTTTCGCGCGTTGCAAATCAGCCGGAAGCGTGTGCCGAGCTTGTGACACGGCCGGAAGCCGACGACGGCCCGCGGCCGTCCGTCTGGAAACGGACCGGAGAGTCAGGGTCGATCCGTTGCCACGGGCCATTGGTCTTATCCAAGTGATCTTGGGCCCCGACTGTGATTACGTCGGCCGATGACGCCGGTGCCGAGCGCAAACACTTGCACGTGCACCTGTTCAGCGATAGCGATACGCCCAGCATCCCGCGAAATGGAATGTTGCGCGATGCCGCGTAAATCACGGTGTCGAATCCAGGCGCAAACATCTCGAAACTCGAAACACCGAGGCAACTGCATCTAACCGGTATCTGTAGGGTATCAGCCGACGGCACCGTGCGCCGATCTCAACGTTACCGAGCTGACGAACCGAATCACCGCCGATCAAGTCCGTGATTTTTTCTTTCGTGAGTTTTTCACGGAAATGGGACTCGTCTCGATGAGATTTTTAAGCTACTCTCCCGAAATGACGAAAAACATCGGGCTGCGGCGACTACTAATCCAAAACAGACTAAAAGTTCAGAAGGGAGGGTGAGAGAGAGAGAGAGAGAGAGAGAGAGAGAGAGAGAGAGAGAGGGGAAGACAGAGGGGGAGGTTTCCTACGAGCGAGCAGAATATCTTATACTTTGTCGATTTTACTATGTCGATCGGTTCATCTGTCTCTCTATTATTTGTTCGTGTATCGTCTCCCGATCGGATCTCCTCGACGCCGACAGTGGCAGTGGCTACCCTAAGTTGTATTTCGCGAACGATCGCGCAAATTATGCACGCTCCACGCATCCCGAAACCAAGTGGCGCTAGACTTAGAGCAATAGTGACATACCAGCGGCGTAGACACTCGTGGCTGACGAAGCATTTTAGCGCTGCGTCCGTGACAATTAACGTAGAGATAAGTCGACTGCAGTGCCCACATCTTGCTGGCCGAAATATATTATGCTACGGGAAGCGATATAGCGGGGAGCACTAGATAGATAGTAATAGGCCAATCTTGGGTATCTAGGCTGTCATTATCCGCGATATACGACACCTCTGCGGCGTTATCAATGCATTTAAGCCGCACGCCGCGCCGTGGCCCGCGCGGCGTCTTACCTATCCTCCCGAATCTTTTCTCCCCCGTTTATCGCCTATTTGCGGCAGTGCATGCTCGCTCGGCCAAGGCAGGAACAGACTTTCCGCCCGAGGATCTCCGTGGAGTGGCAAGTCTACGAGCTAACGAACCTTCCTCGGGGGAGGAAAATTTCTCGGCATACCGATCGCGTCCGTGGTTGAGTCGATCTCGTGATCTTTGTCCGGCGCGCTCGGGCCTTGATACGTGTTATCCGGAAGCTAAATAGAGCGAGAAAAATATATATTTGCGTATCGGATAAACAAGAAATGTTGCCACGAGTAGATACTGCCGTTCCAGAAGAAGCATTTCAGTTCGTATATGCGTGCACGGAGCGTGTAGAGGTATCAGTGCTATTAATGAAAACACGAGCGGCTTGATCCGACTTGAACTTCTCCGTCTAATTCCGCGAGATCGAAAGAGTGATCGTGCCCCGAGCAAGTTCCCCTATACACGTGCTACGCAGAGATATTTCGCGCGAGGGAGTAGGTACAAAGTACGCGATTGAATCACCTCGACGCGAATACCACTGCTGCCCGCGGAGACGTCGTCGTCGATGAACGTTGCAAACAACAGAAATCGAAAAATGGAAAAAATCGATGCGAAGAAACGAAGAAAAATAAAAAGTTCAAACGATCTCTCAGAGTTATCGCGAATGACGAGGCGCTCTTGATGATTGAACAATATGGTCGATTAAATGAATGGTATGGACTATGGAAGCGGGTCCGAAAACACTTAGGAACTAATGAAAACGATTGAAAAACACCATTTATTGAATTTTTCTCTTGCATTACAAAGTTATGCCACCTTTATATTCGGGACACATCGGCTGACGATACTGGTGAACGACAAGTCCTAAAAGACAATTCAAACTTCGCAAATTATACATGGTTCCGCGTGTGTCGAAATACGAGGCCGAACAGAGCCAGCGGCTGATAGCAGTCAAAAGTTGAATGGAAAGCAGCGCGGCAGCCAAACACTTATCATCGGTCGATGATACCTGCCGATTGCCGCGACAGGGTACGCGAGCATCGTTCTTACGAGGGGACGCGATAGTTTACTGTACGAATAGTCTCGGGAAAGACAGAGACCAGTGTGGGCAAAAGAAAGACAATAGGACGGTCGTGTGGCTATCCAACGGGGAAAAGGTCGCAGCGTAGTGGACACGTTCGTTTGAAATATCGGATACGTGCTGCAGTGCTTGGCCGCGCGTCTGCGCAGTCTTATCGCGAACGATTGATATTCCCGGGGAGACGGAACACGCATATTTATCGCGCAAAGATACCGACGCGGAGTCGCGAGCAACGCGCTCGAAAAAGCAAGGACGGGTCGTGTACGAAACAGAAAACGTATAAGAGCGAGCGAGCGAGCGATCGATCATCCGTCCGTCCGTCCGTCCGGTTTCCCAACGACGGACAGGGCTAGCACGTTCGCGTTCGAGCAGTCGAGCACCGTGGCTACATCTTACGGCATACGGTATATGCCCGTGAACCTCCGCCGAGTTGGACGCACGCGGCCGTTGCTCTTAAATATAGAACGCGAACGAATTCGCGTGAGAACGAAACGATAAACAACAACGCGACGATCAGACACACGAGCACAGGAAGGGTTCCGAGCGATCGAATTATTTAGGTATGGGAAAGGTTAAGAAGACGAGAGAATTAGACGAAACTAAAGAGTCTGAGATTCCGAGAAGGAGGAAAAGAAGAAATAATTATATAAACAAGACGGCCATCGCCAAGTTATAACGTATCGGGTGGAATTTATTGAAAATGTGAATAACGGGTGCAGAGAGAATCATCGGCGAAGGAGGGTGTTATCACTGGTATCGGACATTGGAAAGATAGAGGAAAGTTGGAGACCCGAGGAGAATCATGGACCGTAGGAAAGGCAGGTGATCCGGTGTCGGCGGAGGTAAAGGTAGAGGCGAAGGTAGACGCAAAAGTATAGTGGCAGAGCGGACGGGGCAGCGATGTGGATTGTGGACGCCGACGTCGACGCCGGCGCCGGCGCCGGCGACAGCACGCACGGTGGAACTTTCCAGAAACGGTAGAGGGGGAAAAAGAGCGAGACAGTGAGAGCACGGAATCCTAGAAAGAGATGGGAGAGGAAGCGGGGAAGAGGGGAAGAGGGAAAGGAGACGAGCGGTGGGTATGGTGGGCACGGTAGGCGAAAATGAGCCGACGGAGAACAGCTGGTCCGTTGATTATGACCGACCGCGGACCGAATGCGCGTTACGCGAGACATACTTCAGTGCAGCTTACCTTCGTTCTCGAAAGGGGCACTAGGCACAGAGGCCATGGCTGCATCATCTGTCGTCTCTGAGAGTTGGCCATTTCGCCGGTGCACCTCGAAACGGTGGAGTCCTGTCAGCTGTTGTCGTCAATCCGTTTTGAAAGCTTCGGGGAACCAGAACGATCGCGGACCAGACGCGTCCGCCACCGAGAATCACCAATTCTCTTTCCGATCGTTTCTTCCCTTCTCTGTCGTTCGCTCACGTTCTCGCCGTGATCCAACAACACCCTTCGCGCTCTGTCCTCGTCGGACGGTTAGCTCGGCCTCGCACTCGCTGTGTTGTGTCGAGATACGTGCCTCCGTATTTACGTGTAACGGCAGAGTCAGCTGCCGAAACTTTTCCTTTCGTTGTCACTGTGACGTCTAGATTTTCTGCATACAGCTGATTAGCTAATTAGAAGACGTAAGTAGCGGCTTGTTCTTCTCCTCCTCTGTTGCTCGATGTTTTGCTCTCTCACTCCGTATGCACCACCCTCGCGAGACTGCACAGGGAATGGTTAAAGTGTAAGTGATGCCGCGTGGACGATTCGGCGTGTTTCGAAGCTAGCAAATCGAACCCACCACCGCTGGTAACAGGACCAGCGACATAACCACGGGCCTGCCCTTGCGCTCTATACTTTTCTGTTTCTGCTAAGTTGTGCAGTGCAGTGCGGTGCAGTGCCGGATTCTGTTCTCCGCTCCCCTGCCCGACTGCTTGCGCCGTTCCTCGATCACGTCACTGCTTCTGCCACAACTTTTCCACCTGCTACTAGTTCACCTCGCGCCGTCAATTGTCGTTTATCGCACTCGCTACTTTGAACCGTCCCTCTTGCGACTTGACTTGCTTCCAGGACGACTAGGCCGTTTTGCGCCGCTATATTTAGAAGGTTCGCCGCTTGTAAGTACGGTTGCCAGTTATCGGTCCCGAATGTCGATTTTCGGCTGCCGGCGCGCGATCCTTTTTTCCTCTCCTATGCACCGGCACAACTCGAGCTTCTTTACTTGGTACCGGCTTTTCAACTTTTCGTCTCGCTCGCCGCTGCGACTAGCCTATGTTTACCATAGGTCGTTCAAATCTGTATGAATGGAATACGCTTTTACGTGTGTTTTGGAACTTTGCTAATCAGATCGGGGGGTTTGTCTCTTTTATATAGAGGCCCGTGCAGTCGTAAGCGCCGCCTCCTCTGCTGGGGCGCGAGTTGCTGGTGGGGACACGCGCGCTGACCCGGCACCCCTTCGCCCCTCGCCCCCTGCTCCCCACCACACCCCTCCCCGGCCCCTTCCTTCCCCGCGCAGCGCAACGCAAAGCAGCGCAACGCAACGCTACGGAATCGCGCGCTGCGCCTCTCGGCTACGCTCCGCACCATGCCACACATTGCTTTCAGGCTCCCCAAGGAAATTTATCGGAAATTGATAACATAACGCTGCGCGTCGATTGACGTGCACATCTATACGTCTACTATGCGGACCTCCGAAACCCGCGAATCCTGCAGATCATTTGCTTTTCCCCTCTTCTACCTACAGTCTACACCCTACGGAAAGTACACACATATTTCTGTTTTCTGCTACATACTACAACTGCATCCCCATGTTTCCCTCTATTGTTACTTAGGTGACGCGATCGGAGATGGATCTCGGTTTTTCTTGTGCTTGGTTCCTGCCAGCGACAACGAGGCTTCGGCGCCAAATATCCTTTGGGCTTCTTACGGAAGGTTCCAGTCGTTCGACCTCGTTCGGTCGCGACCGTATGCAGTCGCTCTCGATCCTGTCTACGCGTACACGCGTCCCGTATTTCTGCCGCTTTCTCGTCTCGTCTCGTCTCCTCTCGCATGTCTGTTTTTTTCCTGGCTTCAAATGCTCATCGAATCCTTTGGCTCGTAGCCAATCCACTCGTTCGTCGAGGGTAGTTTCGTTTTCCGTACGAACGATCTTTAGACAAGAATAATAACGCGACGAGTGGAAAAAAAGTACACAGTCTCCCGTTAATACCGTACGACATAGCAATGTAATGCCGCGGCGATACCGAATTCCTTTTTTGCTCTTCTTTGGTAGAACCTAGCTACGCGTGAATCGCAACGTCCATCGACGAATACCTGATACACGATGTAACGATAAAGGAAAATATCGCACGAAATAACCGGTTGTGTTTGCGTCACGTGCGTTTTTATCAGAAGCTTCACTTGTTTTTTTTTTTTTTTTTCTTGTATTTACTCGCATATCGCCGGTTATTTAATAGATCGTTGTTGATTCCCGCTATGCCGTACGTAACGGATTTGTCTAAATTGAGGAGAACGAAGTGGATCCCCGAGCGTGGAAAGCTTGCGCCGCGGCCGCGTCTCGTTCATCGTGCTCGACGCGATTTCGTTCGAGGAATCCATATCGCGTTGCTGATTCTGGGTACGATACCTACTCGTAACTTTACCCTTTGCGAAGCGACTCATCCCCGCGTGTTACACCATGCTGGTGCAGTGCCGCCTGCGCGCAGATCGAGGAGAATTTTCCACGATGCTTCCGATTGATGAGTCCGCGCGATCGGAAATGTTCGCGTCTTTGCGTGGCGATCTTGAACTTTACATTGACGCGCAAATCACCTTCCAAGGTGTCCTTCTAATGTAAATACAGATTTTCTAATGCGTGTCGCGACTTCGCATCATGGAAAACATCTTTAAACATGTTTGTATTTCGTAGCTTTTAGTCTCTTCCATACCGTCGTATTTGAAGTGGGCGTAGTAGGTACTGGGTACTAAATATTAATGATGCGGCATGAAATTGCAACGCGGCTCGATAGCTATGGATCATTTGAAATTCGCGAGCTGCTCGAAATATGTGTAGCGAAGCGTAAGTTTCGAGCTGCCGACGCGGTACGAGGAAACAATTCGCCTAATTTATTTTTACTCGACGGAGACGAGGTAGGTAAATGTTATCGCGGCAAGTATAGACGAACTTGACATCTAACGCCGCGGTCGCGATAAAATATATCGAGCGTGCGCGCGTAAAATTCCTGCGTCTGCTCGGAAGCAAGCGAACGCGCGCGTAAGCACTATTAAGCAGGTATCGTCGTGGTTGCGGTACCCGGAGGATTTCCATGGGTGGTGAATTCGTTTCGAACGGTGTCTACGACGATAGTTACGGGACAAAACTGATAACGATTCGCCGATGACGGCGTCGCGATGCGACGCGACGGACGGCTTGCTCGCGGGCCCGGCTCGAACGTTCCTCTTCGTCCTCCCTGTTTCTCCAGCGGTCAAAGTTGCTCGGCAATTGTCGCGCATCGTTACATCACGGAACACGGTCAACTCGTTGATCGATAGAGGTCAATCGATCAAACGAATCTTCAGCAACAATAAAGGAAAAATACCTGCGTCTTCGGGTCGAGAAAATTCCGATGAACGAAGACAAAGGCGATGCGCATAACGGAAATGGAACGGTTGTCGAAGCGATTCGTTTTCTGTCCCGTCGGTGTGGCAGTAGAGCTTACAAAAACGGACCGTGAACCGACCAGTCGATCATATAAATTGCAAATCTCCCAGATGATTTCGTAACGCCAGTGTCAACTTGACGCGTCAGCGTTAAGGAGTAAATACCGAGAGAATTATAGTAACGCGTAGTATCTACCTCTGCACCGAGAAATACTGGGAGAATTAAATTAAACATTCGTTCGAGTGGCGTTCTGTATGGGCGACGGGTTTGAAAATGTGTCGCAGGCAAACATGTTGTCGACTGTCGAGGCACGATGGCGCGCAATTTAATAGCGTGCACGAACATTGAACGGCGCGGCGTGCTCCTGCCGTAAGTATGCTCGCATCAGCAACGTAAGCGGTGTATATACATAAGTAGGTGCACAAATATGTTGGAGAAGCCGCGCGTAGGACGAACGCGACGAATCGACCCGCCTGGAATCTTCTTCGCGTTCCTGTCTCGCGTCGTCACAAGTTTCATTTCGGACTCGCCTGCTGGCATCGTCGATGAACGAACAAGTGGGCTGGACGAATGGCACGTGTCCCGTCGATCGATCGATTCGCTGTAAAGGATCGGGGCTAAATATCGATAGACCGTACGTTAGTACATATGTACTCGCGTACATGGAACGATCAGGGCGATTGATACTGATCGGCTGACCCGGCAATCTATAGTATGGATTAGGCGCGTACCTCGATAACTATCGCAATTTCATCACCGTTCGCGCGATACTCTGCTTTCACGACCATAAAATCGACATGCGCCTATCACAAATACGCGATAGCTTCGTTCTATAAATTAGTTTCTGTCGAGCTGCAACTCGCCGTCATTAATCGCTCGCGTGCATGGTTCTATTTCTAGTTGCAAGCTCGTCGATAAATTTCACCCTCGATAAGGCGCTATCTAGTCGATTCAAAACGGTAGCTGCCGATCGAAGTTGATCGGGGGAAGGTCAGTGGTGCGCAACGAGCGTGCTGTTTTTATTGGATTTCTCCGGAATCTTGGGTCAGTTTGTTTCTCGCGAGGGGGCTCTGTTATTCTTTCATACGTTTGCGCGACGTGCGTAGGTACCTAACTATGTGCTTTCGTGCCTGCGAGAGAAACAGGAAACGAGAGGAAATCAGTGCTTCGGAACAGACAGTCGCAAGCCGTTACACGAGCAGTCACGTAGTGAAGAGAACACGTGCGCATTTCTCGTCTCGATAAGATCCAGTATCTATCGCGTGGACGTCTCTCGATCGTGAAAGATAATTGGCCCGATGCCCTGCCCGCTTAAACCTTGGGGGCACGACTGACACGTTTGCCCCGATCCCCCGGTGCGGGTCAACGAGAAGCAACCCTTGAGAACGATCGACGGCCAACCAACTCATTGGCCAACCGCCGCGCCGCGCCGCATCTCCGCGACTGTACCTATACAGTTAGTTAAAAAAAAGTATTTGGACATTTTTTTAAAATCGCATAACTTTTCTATAATTGGTCCAAAGACGTGAGTTTTTTTTTGAGAAGCTAGTAATGTAAATTTTAAAAAAAAAATCGTTTGTAGATTCAAGTAAATTATATACGTGCCTAAAATTTCATCAAAATCGGTTAACGTTGCTGCGAGTTATAAACTCTTAAAGATCGCAGAATAAGTACGAAAATCGCGAAATTCCCGAAATAATCGATTTTGATGATATTTTAGGCATGTATATAATTTACTTCAATCTCCAAACGGGTTTTCTGAATTGTCATTACAGGCTTACAAAAAAATGTTTAAGAAACGACCTTTACTATTTTTTTTTTATATTCCGACCAATTGCATTTTTTTCAAAACGACGAAACACGTCACTTAGCAAACTAATCCTTTTGACATCTCAAAAAAAATAAACTCATGTCGTTTGGACCAATTCTGAAAAAGTTATGCGATTTCAAAAAGTGTCCAAATACTTTGTTTACTATCTCTACATAGGGTAAACCAACCAGTAATTGACCGCACACCAGTGAATGACCATTAGGCAAAGAAATGTCAATTAGAAATTTAAAAATTACTATTTGTTTATAAATAGAGTGTAGTTGCACTTTTCCTATCCCATATTTTTAGTGTTGCGTATTAAACAAACATTAATAAGTACAATTCTTAATAAAAGTATGCGGTCATTTACTGGGCTTCTCATTCAACAATTCGGTCATTTTCTGGTTTCTTTACTCTACCTATACCTAAGTGACTGTCGTGAATCGCGTGGACGATTGATTCACAGACTACGTTCGGGTGTCGCATGCCGGTTTCTCCCTCGTTTGCCTCTCCCGTGCGTGGTGTCACTTTCGCCGAATAGGCAGATTTGCGCCTACGTACCTACCTAATACGCGTGTATATTTAGCTCGCTTCTTTGCCGTTGGTAAAGCGACATTCCGATCGGAAAACTTACACTTCGTCTCTATTTCTATCACCAGTGTCTAGACTAATATGTACCTATATGTATCGAGCGACCAGGCGCCCAAGTGAACACTCTCATTATCGTTTGATTGCTTTTGAATTTGCAGACGCGTGTCTCCGTTGCCAAGCGGAAAGCAAGAAGGACTTTTACGGCCGACAAGACTGCGTGGTGGTCTGGGGAGAGTGCAATCATTCGTTTCACTACTGCTGCATGTCTCTTTGGGTGAAGCAGAACAATCGTTGCCCGCTGTGCCAGCAAGAGTGGTCCATTCAACGAATGGGCAAATAACGCCACGAAAATTTCCATTTATCTACCTTTGCCACGATCCTTTCTCCGACGGTTCGCCTTTACCTAACAGTATCCCCGTTTCCGTTTCCATACGTTACCGGCCCCCATAGGTAGGTACGCTCTTCCTTCTCGCGATCAGTTCCATTCGCCTCCGCTTTTACTACCTTTACTATATGCCTACTTATTAGGTAAACCTCCTCCATCACTTGGGATTCTGTCCCACGATCAGATGTCCGCTCGAAAGCCGAATCGTTGTTTGGAGAGAACTTTGCTCCCAGAACAACTACATACATACGCTCTTACCCGAGCAGCATAACGTGTCGCGTCACCTTCGATTATCGTTCTAACTGTAAGACGATCTTATCTTAGGGGATTGTCCGGTCTTAATCGTCACGACCAAGACAAAATAATTTTCACGAGCAATGTCGCGAATCGCACGTTCGTATGCTGTAATCTCTTAGCGCAAAGTGCATCGTTTGCAGTCGCGTTATCGTGTGATGCGTTATCGGCGCCTCTAATGAATTTCGCCAGAGAAAGGTTCAATGTTCACGAACCGCGCCCGCGCACGCGCGCGCCTCTTATTGTTAAATACCTTTGTAAGCGAACCGGTATTTCACCGCGCGTCACGACCGCTTCTTTCCCTCGCATTTCGTATATTTCCAAAGCTTTGCGTCATCCGCACGGGTCCCGAAATTCTACGAAATCGACGATTTAATCTTCCGAAAATTCTCCGCTTTCGGATTACGGAGATCTGCGAGTGGGGTCGATCGATCAGCAGTAGGTAATGCAAGGTTTTTATCTGCGATCCATTTCGGTGCGATACAGAGCGGACGGGCACGTAATCTTTTTCCGAATGTTCGAAGGTCGCTCCTTTCTTCCCCTCGCCGCGCACTCCTCTCTCTCGTCTGCCGTGCCTCCCATTCCTATCTTGTTTCTTCTTCTTCTTCTTCCCCTCGAACCCCCACCCGACCCGGACAGGCCGTTTTTCTTCGTTGCCCGACGTTACGTGTCGCGTCACGAGCTCGGAGGCTCGACCGGAGGCTCGTCCAATGAAATCGTAGAAGGGCGAAACAGCGCCTGTATCTTTAACCTCGCAGTCCCACCACCTCTTGCATTCTCTTTCTCTCCTTCTCTACTCTCTCCTTTTTCGGGCACCACGTAGAAACCAGTCCCCTCCCCACCCAAGCCTCGTGTTGTCTCGTCGCATCGGTCTTCCTTCTTCCTATTTTTTTGGACTTTGTCTCTAAGCCCCGCGCTCGCTCGACTGTGTTACGTGCAGCCAAGCCTTCGCCGGAATTAACGGATTTCAGCCGAATTTAAAGCACGTTTTCAATCGCGGATCAACTTTAAATCTAAACCGCTGATCGATCGATCAGCTGTACTGAAATTTCCGATTCAGGTGCCTGCTGGTTTCAGTTTTTTTTTCTGCAGCCAAGTTATTTAGCATGCACCGGCCAAGCGATATCTTTTCGCACGAGGCACGGTTGAACGACGCTCGGAATATATATGTACTTATTTAGCATAAAAATTAGCTTATTCGTCGTTCGAGGAGGATCGCGTGATTGACTGAGACGCATTTCGTTAACTACAATCAACCGCAACATTCGAGTTACATGCGGGGAGATAATGAAAGAGCGTTCTGTGACGAAGCACGAGACGGTCTCCGTGCGCGGCTGGAAATTTTCCGCCTCCGGTAAAGAGAGGCTGAAACGTTTTAGCGTGTATGTGTTCCCGTCGTTAGGCGATGGAGGCGAAGAAGTGGGGGCTCGCCCCGTAAGATAAGATTAAATAAAACAACTTGAAAGTAACAACGCATCTTGTAGATTTATTTCCGCAACCATCGTTATTCTTGATGAAACGTCCTCCCACGTGACTCGACGAATACTGGGTATATACCTATAAAAATAACTGTTAAGTATCGACGCGGAATGACGCAACGGCACGACGCGGCACGCAAATTCGTTCGTCACGCTTCTGCTGAAAGGCGGACACGCCGAGCCACGAGTCGAGGTCAATTCGAGCCGAGCCTCCACGCAAGCCGCCGTTCCATTGGCTCGACTCGGGGCAGCTATCGCGGAATATCGTGTTCTGTTTACGTTAATTCCTATCTTGCCCCATGATGGCCATGATACGCGCCACTTGCTCGGTGCGAACGGCTATGACCTGTTAAACGTTAAATAGGTCCCTACGGCGACAAGTGCACCGGACGAGTATCGCGACTATCTGCTACTTACGTAGAAACCTGTCTCCTACCACACGCGATTTCTCCCAATGGTGTGACGCATGAATTCCTGCGTTGCGGCCTGCAAGCATTTACGCTGTCCATACCTACATTTCCCATAGTGAGTACGTGCAAAGGAGCAGGGACGCTGGTTCGCTGCACGCTGGCACGCCACGCTATTAGTCACATACTCATCCAAAGATTTACGGATGTACGTGCGAGATTCGAACTTTAGGGCTTCGGGCACAGGTACCGGTCGTCCCCTCCCCCTTCCTTCCCTTTCCTTCTCGCCCTCGAATTCGTGCGTCCGAGCCGACCCGAGACTTTCGAAATGTTTCATTCTACCGTGCGGCGCGTACGATTACCGAGAGAACTAATTCTCTCGGCAAGAACAGAACCGTTGCTAGTTGCTAGTATAAACAAGTAATCTGTATTCGTCGCGATCGAAAAGCATTTGATTATTCATTTTCATTAATATTTATTCGATACAGATGAACGATCGAGACGCAAATCGTAAGACATCGTTTCCCCTCGAGCCGGTTAATGAAAAAACCGTCGATTAGATTGGCCAAGAAACGTCAGTGGCGCCAATGATTGAGCATAATGCGATGGTCACTCCGGTCAAATGGAGGCTCGTCGCGTTCCGCCAATCAGCTAATGGCATTACAAAATGCCTTTCTACCCGAGCCTAATACATAAGCGGAATTGCATAGTATCTATACGTACCATTAGTTTTTGCGATCGCTGGCTCGATTCCGTGTAGGTACTTACCTATACGGTACTGCATTACTTTTACGCTTCTTTCTCTTTTAAATTCTTAAGGTTTATCGATGCGAACGTAGAGTTATTCCACCTATCCATGTATGTACATAGGTATGCACGCGTGTAAGAAAGTAATAAATGTTCATAACTTGCGTGTCCTTTGATTTCCCTTCGAAATTGTCGATTCGAGATGTAAGAAAAAAGATAAGTATGACGCCGGGGACCAGTGGCGGATTTAAGAAAAAAAGGCCCAGGTGGCAAACGTTCCGAGGGGTCCATTTTTCGGGAAAATGAAGAGTTTACTGAAAACGGGCCAAGTAGTGTAGAACTACGGAAAAAAATATAGTGTTTGGATACCTATACCTAATTATAATTTTTTTTGGAGATAAGGCCCCGGGGTGCATTCTGGGTAGGGGCCCAGGCGGCAACTGCTCGTCAGCGACCCTGTTAAATCCGCCACTGCCGGGGACTATTTCTAAATGAGAAACAGAGCAACAGACTTAATGCAGGTATTATTTTTTTTTTTTTTTTAAACGATATAGGTATAGCCGCGATCCCCGCGAAACTACGTAGCTCTCTTTATTATTTTTCTCTCCCGGTCGTAAATACATTTTCATGCCACGTAGTAGAATAATTATCAACTTCGATACTAAATAATTGCGTCGAAAATAGATGAACAAGTGTATGGCTTTACATTTCAACGCTGCTTGTAAACTCTTCTTTATACCGAGGAAAGATAGAGTGGAATGGGTTTTTCGAGTGTCGAAGGTGTGTAGATATACGCGGAATTTTAGAATCGATATGCACGAACTAACAACGAGTCGTCCTTCCTTTTTCTACGCTACACCGTAAACGGCGTAAAACTTCTCACCAATGTATTTGTTTAATCACTAAAGTAGCGCGTAGATTATCACAGACGATTCGAATGGTTGAATCGATAAAGTATTCTGTACATCTTTCAAATAATCCTTATCGATTAATCTTTATCAAGTGGTCGTGATTCTAGACGATTATTTAATGATCCTCGACTAACATCAAGAGCACTCGTTGCTTCATAATAAAACTAACGGCAGTTTTGGTATTTGACCGTAGTTGACGTGCAATTAGTAATGCAGTAAAGCATCGATTATCTCACAGGCAGTGTGGGACAACGGAAATACATTGTTGATTGTTGTATATCAGATAGATAAATTATTATACAGACACACGATCGAACACGTCGAAAATCTTATTCAGAATGATCCATACTTTGATACTATTCCAAACATATGCATGCTGTATATGCATAACAATTATGATTTCAACGTAAATAAGGCAATCACGTATTCCAATGAAATGAAAATAGATTAGCTTGTGTTGCGTTTAACGTATATATGTATATTTCTTCAAACATTATTTACACGATTTGCTTCAACGTTCTGTTAGATAATCGACGTTTTACCGATATTCACTTGCGAAACAAAACACTCCGTGCCGTTCTGCGGAAATCTCTTTCTTTCGATTTCTTTGCGCGTTCTTTCCATTCATACGAAGTAACGCTTCGAGGAAGGTATGTATCATGTATCCGTTAACAAATGGCAGATTTATGTACCCATGTACTTACATGATTTGCGTCGTACATATTACGTCAGTTACACTTGTGTACATAGCTTTTATCTATAAAACGATACTCGATGATATCTACAGATTGTAAATATTCTACTGTCACGTGTACCCTTAAATAATTAAGACTACGAATCGTCTGTTCCACCGATAGTCTTTGTCCGTATTGTATTTCGATCGCTTGATTCGATCGAAATAAATGGCGCTCGGTACTATATACTTTAAACATCTTGATAGAGATAAAGATGAAAGCAACATTTACGAAATATACACTCCTATTTCATGATGTAAATAAAGAATACTAAGATCAGCGCGTTGGATCGAAAATTTCATCTTCCAGTAATTTCCGGCCACTCTATCGGAAAATATATCATTACGCGAATCGATTAATCTGTACAAGTTATACAAACGCTTATACATTTGCAGTAGCTTTTCCTTTAATTCACGCGCGTATGCCAACGCGTGACGAATAAATTAAACCTACGTACTAATTCGTCAAAGATAAAAAAAAAGAGACGGAGGAAGGGCGGTACGATTCTGAATTTAGTCGCCTGTATATTGACACTAATCATCGATCGCATACATCACTCGAATTCGCGTAATACGCTTCTGAATTAAATACGACTATTCTCGATCGTTACTTTAAGTACAGACGTAATAGCAGCGTTTGCAAAAATACTTTCGTTAAATCGATTATGGGTTAAAGATTAAAGGATAGTGGAATCCAAGTCGGCGTAAACAATGTAAAGAGATAAAAAGAGAAAGTTAAACGATGCTGATTACGAAGGCACTTGGATGTATAACGTTTTGTTAAATAGCTCGGTATAAAAAAATATCTTTTAAGATGCTAGTGCCTATCACCGGCAACAAACACATCTGTAAATTGATAATGTTTCTAAGTAAAGGCCACGCTGGAATGTAAGACTGTCTCTACCAAAGGCCACTCAAACGGTTCTCGCCACTTGCGTCGCATTCTACAGTTTGACGTTTATATTTCAACGTCTAACAACGAAACTAAGAAACGAGCATCGCAAGCACGATTATTCTCATAACCGATATTATACAGAGTAGAGTACGCTTGTTCTGCAGTTGCCGTGGCGTAAGTTATGGCAAGCTTCGCGGCTTGTCGCGTGATCTCTAGCGAGTTCTTAGCCGCCCTCGCGCGCCGCGGCAGTTGATCTTTATTATTTGCAAGCCGAATAGACTTGTACGCTTATACCCCCGATTCGAAACTCGTTGAAACTGGCCGGCCCCGAATCAGTTTCGCTTTTGGAGACAGTGCTGTACGTATTGACCGCAATTTGTTACCGCACTCGTGCATTTTTACATGGGTCAATCGGTTATCAACAGTTCGTATGCCTGGACCCTCTCATCAGTGGGATCAGAATACTCGGACTCTGAGCCTGTCTCAGAAACGGATGTTGCAATAACTCGGTTGCCGTGGCCCTCTGCGCCGGATCACGGACGAGCATTCTCTCGAGGAAGCCTTGAAGACGTGGGCTGACCTGCGAATAAAATTAAACGCGATTAATCGCTCCTCTATGTACGGTGAATCCGTCGGAAATCCCAATCGTTCCGAGCTTACTTTATGAGAATTCTTTAATTTCGGCGGTGGCATGTCTCTGATACGTCGCATAGCTTGTAAAGGGGGTTCGTTGAAAAACGGTGGTTCCCCGTCCACCATCTCAATAATCATTATTCCTAATGACCAAATATCTACTTCAGGCCCGTACGGTAACCTGAAACGTACAGGATGCACAGGAGTATTCCACAGGTGAACGGTTGAGACGTTAAGGAATGATCGAGAAGTGTGTGTTCTACCTGGAAATAACTTCGGGACTCATCCAATACGGTGTCCCCACCAGAGACTTTCTCCTTGGCAGCTCTTGAGAGACTTGAGCGCAAAAGCCAAAGTCGGATAACTTTACCCTGCCGTCCGCCGTGAGCAGTATCGAGTCCGATTTAATGTCCCTGTGGATGACACCCTGGGAGTGCAAGTACGCGAGTGGCTTCAAACACTGGGAGCAGACGGTGGCTATCTGACTTTCGTCCATGCGCGAGTGCGTAACGATGTCCGTTAACGCTCCTCCTTCGAGATACTCCATCACAACCCACAGTTCATCGTCCACCAAGAAACTGTCGTACATCTCGACGATGTTCGGGTGATGATAATCTCTCATGATAACTACTTCGTTGAAAAGCAGTTCCCGTCTCTGTTGTTTCCTCAAGTCCATCTTCTTCACTGCCACTTGCCGATTTGTATTCTTCTCGGTCGCTATGCACACCGTTCCCGTGCTACCTTCGCCGATTTTCAGAAAGTTTTCCAAATTCTCCCTCGGGTCGCCTCGACTCACCTGAAATTTAAACACATCAGCGCACTGTTCGAGGCACTGCATCGTATTTTACGGCTATTTTATAGCTGTATAATATCGATTTTAAATTCTCTTTACTTACCACCATCTGCAAAGCCGCCCGAAATTGTTCGTGAGTCAGCCTTTGTTCGGCGGTTTGTTTACTGGAGGCACTCGAACTGGAACCGACTGCTAAATTTCCAGAGGACAAGGCAGTTTTCATGTTCTGATTTTGATCCGGAATCGAACTACTTCCGGATGATGGTACATTTGGCTTTGATAAGTTATGCATGGACTGGGATGTTTCGATAGGTTTTTTCATGTGGGCATGCAAAGCTGATGAATTTTCTTGCATACTGTACCCTTGGGTATACTTATTGGCGTTATGCGAACTCAATTGGCTCAACGGTCGTTGCGAAGCTATGGATCCCACTGGCGAAATCTTGGGTTGCAACTTGTGCAAAAGGACGTTTTGAGCTACCTGCTGGTCCCTCGATGACGATTCAGTATTTCCAATCTGTATAGAAGAAACAGAACATAGAAGGCTTTTCGTAGCATTTAAAATTACATATAAATATATACGATAACTGAATCTCGCTTACTTGAACGTTTCCATTGTATTGGCCAGGCATTGTGTTCATTTGAGGGTTTAGCCTCTGGAATTCAGGATCCGCGAGCTGAGGAGTACCTGGACTTTGCGCAGGTACTTGCGGATTAGCGATGGGGCTCAAATTTTGGAAATTCAAAGACAGATTCGGAGCGTTGGATCCGGTATGCGTTAAATTCGGAGACGACTGCATGTTCGGATTGAGATTCTGCAGATTCGGGATCATATTCTGTACACTGGGGTTCAAACCCGCTATAACGTTAGGCGAATTCTGGCGCAATTTGTCCATATAATTATGTTGCTTCCCAAAATTGGGATATCCTTGCAACTGATTAGCATTGGACGGTACTTCTTGACCTTCCGGCACGGACGGCGGCAGATTACTGTTGTGCCTAGGAAATTAGAAATAGGAATCGACAAGCCGTTGGAATATTTCTCGCTGCGTATTAATTCGACAGGTAAAAAATAATCACCTGTAATCTCTCCTGAGTCTCGGCGGGCTCGAGGAACGAAGAGAATTGGACCTGGCGACGGTGCTGGTCTTGGGTAATCCATTTTCCGTATTCTTGTCGCTGACGGATGGTCTCTGTTTAGGGTCGTTGTGACCTCGAACGATGGTCTTTAGATCGAGTATCTCCGTAGGTGTGATTTCGCTCGGGTCTACCAGAGGTAGCGGCCTGTTCGTAGATTTTAGAATCTGATTGTTTCCAACTATAGAGGCCCACTGCAACGGCAGTCCGATGAATTTCCCTTCTCGTTTATCGAACCCTGTGTGTACACGATGCTCAAAATTTGTCGGAGTGGATATCTGTGGTTTCTTTTTCTTCTTGGCGAACATCGCCCTTCCTGTTGTAAGTAACATGTATTTAAGACATCCACCACACCAAACGGTACGTCGTTTGAAACTCGTCCGCGTGTACTTGTACGTTCGTCGAGAATGTACTTGGCCCCGAGTAGTATTCAGTTGTTTCTTTCACATGAGAAAGGTAATCTACGAGGAGGAACGTCGGATCGAATGTGTCGATTGTTCTACTACGCGAATGCTTAGGTTTTCAGAGGACAGTTGTTACGAGTTGTCGAACACGTAGCGGAGGAATATTATCAACGGTTATGACATTTCGGTGGAAAGCTAACACGGGCATCGGCGCATAATATCCGAGGAAAGTATCAGAGGCGAAGGGAAGCCAAATGACAGCAACGCCTACCAGTAGTACCAGTACGTGATGCGACCGCCTTAAAGTGCTTTCTATCAACCGTTGCTCAGATCTTCCAGTACTTGACGCTTCCCGTTGACTTTACAACGTCTCGAAAAACAGGCGAGATCGACACGCTGCCGAAACATGAGAGAATTTAGTAGTTAAAAACAGGTAAATACGGCATTTAGCCTCTGGACGGGTCGTTCACACACCGGCGCTGCGCGCGGAGGGCTCACGAATCTCTCCTGGCATGTGGCTCGTGACAATTTACTTAAACCGCTTAAACGTGCGTGAGGTAGCACCTGCAATGAGATTATCGCCGAGCAACGTAACGCACGGAGAACTCCTGTCGAGAGTCGAGAGAAAGCGATTGCCGATCACGATTAAAAATAAAACCATACGTGTGTACAGTGACTTACGATCATCGTAGCACGAAATCGGATATACTTACGTACGTATAAGTACGTGACTATTATGAATCATACGCCGCGGATAATAAACTCCTCACTGTCTCATTGATACATATAACAACGGTCTTGCTTGTGCAAGCGAGAACGCGATAGATTCGAAAGGAGACGAGCGCGCGTGCTTCATTTTCCATTAATCCATCCGACCGACCCTTCCTTCGTTCTTCTTGGTTCTTCTTCAGGTATTAAACATGTACGAGCAGAGAAGCGGAGGGGGTAAACGGTTTTTCCCATGTTCGAAACTTTACGTACTTTGTAAAATGTTTCATCCCTGTTGTCTCTGGAATTACTTCTTTTTAATAGAAAGTACGTAAGTATACGACAGATCAACAGTGTGGAAACGATGTTGCAAGATGAAATATTAAATGCTTTCCCGTCCGTGTTACGGGCTACCGTTGTTTCTTGTTCAGGCGGTTCTTTTCGCGGAACTATTACCATGGCTATTTAATGTCCCTATGTAGCGTTTGCATCGCAACGCCCGCGCAAAAAATAAGAAATGGATAACGTTTCATTGTACACGCGAGTTTCGACATGAACGTCACGACGACGAAGGAATACGCAGGTTCGCGCCATATTCCTAAATGTCTGTCAAGTACATATATAATGTGCATAAGGGTGGCTTTTATTAACTCTTGGTGAAATTTTTTTTCTTCGCGGCAACCCCCCGAATAGTTTCAAACTTTAAAACAAATCTGTGTAAAGTTTGAGCTCGATCGAATAACGGGAAAAGGGGCCCCCTTGAACATTTAAATAATTATTTAACAGCTCACAAAGCCGATTTTATATAATATCTTTCAAGTTATTGATTACATAAAAAAATATGGGAAATAAAAGTTGTAGATCCGGGCAAGGGGCATCCTTTATGTTCTATTACTTTTTCTCGTGTGAAAAACAGTTTCCGAAGAAAGTTCGACAATCTAGAAAAAACAAGCATTTTTATTTTTCAAATTTTGATAGTTTAAATCCTTCCCGCACACTTTTTATTTATGAAGGCGAAAAGAAAAATTGTAAAAAATAGTCCTTAAAAATAAAACTTACATTTTTTTTCACCTTCATAAATAATAAGTGTTCAGGAAGGATTTGAACTTTCAAAATTTGAAAAATAATTTTTTTTTTTTACTTTTTCGTAGTTTTCTCGAAAACCATTTGTCGCAAGAGAAAAAGCAATAGAACATAAAAGGTGCTCCTTGTCCGGATCTACAACTTTTGTTCGACATATTTTTTTTATTTAATCAATAACTTAGAGGATATTATATAAAATCGACTTTGAGAGTTGATAAATAATTATTTAAACGTTCAAGGGCCCCTAGGCCCCTTTCTCCATTATCCAATTGAGCTCAAACTTTACACAAATTTATTTTTATTAGGTATCTCGACCCATTCTGGCGGGGATGCCGCGAAGAAAATTCAGAAGTCGAAAATAACAGCCACCCTAATGTGCATGTATGCATGTATACACTTATCGTTGGTCTTACAACCGTAGATTACGAATGGGCAGTTAATCTAAATCGCTTCTACTTGAGGCTAATTGGTATTTGGCCTGACGACGACCGCGGTCCAAGAAAGTTACTGATAAAATTATACGTGACGGTGATTATACTGCTAATGACTTTCGTCGGTTTGATCCCTTGTCTCTGCTCGTTGATCTTCAAGTGCGAGGATATGATGGCAGTCATAGACAACCTCGGGTACTTGATTCCTTTCCTGATATCGGAATTGAAACTTGTTACTATTTACAACAAAAGAAAAGGTAGGTATGCTCCTGAATTCGATTGCTCCGAAGAGATATAATTCCAACGCGATTCGTTTATTACTGTGTTGCCTTCAAGTTCTTCTGCCGGTTATAAATATGATCGCAGAAGATTGGGCAAAACCTAAGACGGACGCAGAGAAAGACGTGATGATACGCCGGGCTCGAATTGGTCGACTATTTAGCGGATGCTTTTATGCATGTTCATTTTTCATATTATTGTGGCTGTTCATCGTGCCACGATTCGGCTTCAACACTAGATACTTAACGAATGAAACTGACGTACGGAAGAGTTTCCCGCTTCCCACCTATTATCTACGCGATGTCTCTCAAAGCCCGTACTTCGAAATAGTATTGACCGCTCAAAGCATCACAGTAGCGGTTACAACAGTTTGTTACACCGGAGTTGATAATTTCTTCGCGATGCTGATTCTTCATATATGCGGGCAACTAGAAAATCTGCGAACTCGTCTCGCGACTATAAAGAATTCCGAGCGGTTCGATCGGGTGTTGGCGGCCACTGTAAACGATCACACGCGACTTATCAGGTATCTTGTCAGTAAGCTTCTTCACTCCTTGTAATTAATTCTTCCTATTCACTATTGAATGCGGCGAGAATTTTCCTGCGAGTTTTCAAAACGGCTTTCTATTGCATACGTACAGAGCAGTCGACGCGATCGAAGAAACATTTACGGTATTGCTCCTGGCCCTGTTGCTCTACTTCGCTATCTTTGCTTGTATTTTTGGACTGTTAATAATAACCGTGAGTAAAGAAATTTAAAGGATCACGAACAGAGTGATGAATCCTATGCGAGAAATACGTGAAGGCGAGCATCGTAATTTTTAATTGATATTTTTCAGATTATCCTTGAAGGAGGTGATATTCCTATGTCGTGGTTATTGTTTACGATATGTATCGTTGCAAATACAGCTTTACAAACATCTCTTTACTGCATGGGTGGGCAAATTTTGGTAAGTGAAGTAAGTACGGAGCCCAAATTCTACACTATGTTGGTGATTATATCGTATAGCTCGTGATCTATGACCAATAGGGTGGACCTTAGCTGCCCTTGACGAAAATTATTTTGCGAGATTCTTTTGCTCTCACTCTTCAAAATTCTGCCACTTATTGGGAAAATGATTTGGAAAATATTTTCGGCCGATTGGACGAATCGCATATGCTGTGTGTTCTTAAACAGAAAAAAAATACAAATGCAACGATATATCATAATGTATATTTGTGTCAAGTTTTAAAAAATTCAAAATTTTCGATGCGCGCCGGGTTCCCGAGATCCAACCGGCCTCAAATTTTTTCCAGGTCATTTTCCCAACAAATGTCAGAATTCTGGGGGCGAGACTATAAAAATCTGATGGTCTAAAAATAAGGTCCACCCTAATGACCAATGTACTATACATCAAGTCCGAAGGTGTGTACCACGCTGTCTACGAATGCGAATGGCTAAATCTAAAGCCAAACGAAGCAAGAGGTTTGATTTTAATTATGGCGAGGTCCAAAAAGCCGCTTTACGTAACTGCAGGCAAATTTTTTCCAATGACGATGCTGACATTTTGCAACGTAAGATACATTTTCACCGCGCAATTGTTTCTTCTAGTATCGTAACGTTTAATTTAATACCTTTTCAGATATTAAAGGTATCGTTCAGTTATATATCTTTCTTAATGACAAGGTTGTAGTATCAGTCGGTTTAGCTATGTATCGTGGAAGAATGCTTTGCGCATACCGCATTCGATGAAATAAAGAAATATATTGTTTTAGTGTAAATGCGCTATATCTATTCGGCACCTCTTCACGCTAAGTTTACCGATTCTTATTTAGGGGTGGTAAATTAAATGAACTAATGAACTTATCTTACAAGTTTTTATTTAGCTTAATTTGTGAGATCGTTAGAAGGGTTTAGACAAAAATCGACGTATGAAAACACCGGTTTTCGAATTCCACTATTCCCAAAAAACCGGTTTTCGAATTGTCACAAAAAATATATTTAAAATAGAAAGTATAAATATTTGTACTTATTTTAAAATTGTTCAGTTCTTTTAATATTTATGGAATTACAAAAGTATAACAAAATAAAATATACTGCATGCAAAACCAAATGAAAAAAACTAAAATAATTAAAATCCGTTCAAAATATAAATTATAAATCTTGATTTCATTTAGCATTTTTCTTTTGAAAACATGAACTCATAAAATCCTAGTACATAAAACCGTTTTTTTTTAATTTAACAAATTTATAAAAAAAAAGTTCTTAAACCCGGTTTTGAAAAACCAACAAACCCTAATCGTTAGTTTTTTAGAGTGAAGCTGAAATTAGTATAAGCTATTTTTCACCAACCTCCACATATGTATCCGATCGACTTGAAACTTCGCACACACTCGTACTACGTAGTTCCGATGACCGATGACAATGCAATATTTTGACTAACAGGCATAAAATAATTTATATTTTAAAATAATAAGTTTTCAATTAGGTATATACCTACTGCCGGTAAGCAGGACATTGTTCTGATCCATCTCCGTTAGCCGGCGTCAGATGGCCAGGAGTCAGGACGTCCGTAAGGATACGCGGGACGAGTCGACCCAACTTCCGTCGTTGACACTGAAAAGTATACACATAGGTTACGATCTAATAGTAGAGTACATACACATATAACTCCACCAGCCACGTTTTCACAGTGCAACGACGAGGTTCTTCTCTCTAATCGAGATTCACACAGTTTATCGAGATCAAATTATATATTTTTTTGTGCGTTCACAAGTTATTTGGTTAGTCTTAAAATTCCGAAATAGACCCGGTTCACCACTCGATAGGTTCGTTTTCAACTAGAAGTTGCTGAAAATGCGAAGAATGTCTTTACACGATCTGCTCTGCTCGATCGACCGTTCACTTTCATCCAGACATGCCGAGACATCAAAGATGCACGCGAGCCATAGAAGGGGAAAACTGTTTTCTCCATCGTTGAAACTTTAGTTGGACAAATGTTTCGCCCCTGCTATTTGGAATTATACATATGCTTGTTCTAGTGAAAGATACGCGAAAGAACGAAAGTGTGGAAACGTTACCTTACACACGATGTTGCAAGATAAAATATTAAGCGGTTTTATGCCTGTTTCAAGGGGGTTTCTATTTTTTTTTCTTCTTCGGCCACTTGTTTGCGCGTTGTTATTAGCATGGCTATTTAATGTACCTACTCGTGTAACGTTTTTATTGCAATACCGGCGCAAAGACGAAGAAACGGCCAACGTTTCATTGCACACGCGAGTTTCGACATGAACGTTACAACGCCGAAGGAATACGCAGGTTCGGGATACATTCCCAAACGTCTTTCAAGTAGATAATACGCACATGTGTGCGTATACACTTATCGTTGGTCTTACAACCGTAGATTACGAATGGGCAGTTAATCTAAATCGCGTTTGCTTGAGGCTAATTGGAGTTTGGCCTGATGAGGACCGCGGTACAAGAAAGTTGCTGAAAAGGTTATATGTGACGGTGATTCTACTGCTAATGACCATGGTTTGTTTGATCCCTTGTCTCGGCTCTGTGATCTTCAAGTGCGAGGATATGATGGCAGTCATAGACAACCTCGGTTACTTCATTCCTTTCGTGATATCTGTGATGAAGTTTATTACTATATACAAGAAAAAAGAAGGTACGTTTGTGAACTCGATTAGTTCGATGAGATATAAATTCGACGCGATCCATTTATTGCTGTGTTGATTTTAAGTTCTTCTGCCGGTTATAAATATGATCGCAGAAGATTGGGCAAAAACTAAGACGGACGCAGAGAAAGACGTGATGATAGGCCGGGCGCGAGTTAGTCGACTATTTAGCGGATTTTTTTATGCATGTACATTTCTCATATTACTGTGGCTGCTGGTCGTGCCACGATTCGGCTTCAGCACTAGATACTTAACGAATGAAACTGACGTACGAAAGAGTTTTCCGCTTCCCACCTATTATCTATGTGATGTCTCTCAAAGCCCCTACTTCGAAATAGTATTGGCCGCTCAAGGTGTCGTATTAGCGATTACAATATTTTGTTACACCGGAGTTGACAATTTCTTCGGAATGATGGTTCTCCACATATGCGGGCAACTAGAAAATCTTCGAACTCGTCTAGCAGCTATAAAGGAATCTGAGCGGTTCGATCGCGTGTTGGCGGCCACTGTAAACGATCACACGCGACTTATCAGGTATCTTGTCAGTAAGCACCTTCATTCCTCATGAGAGAAAATTTATTCCCAATCAGCCTATTGTGTGCGATGGGATCTTTCTGTGAGGGAATTTTTCAAACGGCTCTCTATTTCAGAGCAATCGACGCGATCGAAGATACATTTACGCTGTTGCTGCTCCTCGTGTTCGTCTATTTCGTCATTTTTCTTTGTGTTAATGGACTGTTAGTAATAAACGTAAGTAAAGGGAGTTGAATGATCAGTGATCACGAAGAGAGAGAGAGCTACCTACACTGCGTTCCACATTAGAGCGTACTCGTTTCGCGCAGGGATACACTGTTGATTGGTAGTAAACCGGCAGGGAAAGTGCTACGACCAATCGCGTGTGAGATCGGTGGGAGCTGCGCAGATCGGTCGTAAATCGGTAGGGGCTTTGGTACACTCTTATATGGGACGCAGTTTAACACTATTCCTACCACGTTTTTAAAATTTCGATTACGATTTCCTGTATACAACGTAATTGAATCGCCTTTAAACTTCACGACTTTTCCTCAAATATACGTAAAATACAGTTTTCAATATTCACTTCTTTTTTTATTGTTTATTTTTTGAGAAAAATTTGTAGTCTGTCTTACCTACCACGACCGGTCAAATGACGTGAAGTGTCGGTAGGAATAGTGTTAAGTACATAATCAGTCCTGTGATGCCAGATCGAGGACGGGTTTCCTCGAGAATTTCCCCCACCTCGCGCATACTACGCGGCGTAGTGTGCGCGAGGTGGGGGAAATTCTCGAGGGAACCCGTCCCCGATCTGGCATCACAGAATCAGTCCTAAGCGAGAAAAACGTGAATGCGAGCATCGTAATTTTTAAATGAATTCATATTTTTTAGATTATTCTGGAAGGTGGTGATATTCCTCTGTCGTGGCTTTTATGCATGTTATGTACCGTTGCAAATACAGTTTTGCAAACATCTCTTTACTGCGCCGCGGGGCAAATTCTGGTAAGTCAAGTAAGTAGAGACTCTCATTTTCTGTACGATGTTGCCGATTATACATACATATAGCTCATAATCTATGAAAGTTGTACTACACATCAAGTCCGAAGGTGTGTACGACGCTGTCTACGAATGCGAATGGCTAAGTCTAAAGCCGAAAGAAGCAAAGGGCTTGATTATGATTATGGTGAGGGCCAAAAAGCCGCTTTGCGTAACGGCAGGAAAATTATTTCCAATGATGATGCTGACATTTTGCAACGTACGATACATTTTCACGGCGCCGTTGTTTCCCTAAGCAGTATCGTTATGTTTAATTTAATACCTTTCCAGATATTAAAGGTATCGTTCAGTTATATATCTTTCCTAATGACAAAATTGTAGTACCTACCTATCGGTCGGTCATCCTGTTATTGCCGACGAATGCCGTAGGGATAACGCATTTGGTGAAATAGAGAAATATTTTCTGTATACGTATGCTATATCTACTCGGAACCTTTTTACGCTAACTTTACCGATCCTTATATAGTGTTGGTAAATTAAATAAACTACTGGACCTAACGTTGGAAATTTCAAATGGTTTATTTTTTATTAGCTTAAGGTACCCGGCGTTGCCCGGGCTTGTTATGCTCTGCATAGAGCAGCACTAAAATCACCACTGCTCTGTATCCTTTTGTCATTGGTTAGTGTTTCATATACCTAAACCTTCCCCAAGAAATGTTCTATATAAAAGAATTAAAAAAAAAAAATTAAAACCGACTTCAAAAAAATAAAATTGCGCTATTAAGTGAAAAACAATTTTCCCTTATTTAATCCACGACTCTCATATTTTTTAAGTCGGTACCTCATCATTTGCACTGTGTAAATCTGGCGCCGACTTAAAAAATACGAGAGTCGTAGATTAAATAAGGGGAGAAATTGTTTTTCACTTAATAGCGCAATTTTATTTTTTTGAAGTCGGTTTTAATTTTTTTAAAATTTTTTTATATACCTACTATGTCGGGAGATGTGGCGACCACCACCCTACACCGCCCTGCGCGCAAGACATGCGAGTGACGGTCTCCCGCACAGTGATGGGGATGTTGAGTCACATCGTTAGCTGTTCTATGAGCTCTGAGAATCGCGCAAATCTTGCTTCACTAAAATCTTCATTGCTCGGCTTCTATTTGTCATAGGTTAATGTTGCACAACCTACATCTTTTTCCAGCAGTTACGTCTAGACATTTCTTAGGATTTAATTTTTATCACAGCATCTATCATTTTTCCTGCCTGGACCGGGAATCAAAACCAGCATTTTTCGCTCGCCGGGCGACTGCTGTAATCAGCTGTAATCACTAAGGTACCCAGAGCCGACGCCGCCGCCGATGACGACGACGACGAAGACTCTTCTCCAAGTGAACAATGTGAACATACTCCAACAGTCTAAACACAACGAAGCGCTAACTAGGGTAAACGATACAGTAGTTGATCACTTTAGATCTTCAGTTTAGGTATAAAATACCCTTGGACTACCTATGGCGGCAGAAATTTGAAATGGTCAACTTCTGTACTGTGGTGAATAACTGTATCGTTTACTCTATCCGCCGAAACCTGCGCGATAAGTCGTTTACAAACTAAACGCCAATCGCTTACAAATAATATTATCGTATTTATAATCGATATAATCATAAAAGTCCTGAAATGAATGAAAAGAGTGACCCGATTCATGAAATGACAAATGACGTGAGCCGATTAGCCCCATATATGTATACCAATCTAAATATAAGAATTTCAAAGTGAACATAAACATATTATGATATAATATAATATAGCCTAAAATAAATTAAATACTAAATTTACACACCACGCCAACTAATAATAATAAACACATTTGAATTTTCAAGCTTACCTTCTTATTTTAAATACGAAATTGCAGATTACGTAGTATATTAGTTCTGTGTTGGCACTAAACAACCACTTAAAACAATTAACAAGCTATTGCGCTAGGTACGGGGGAGAGAGATGAGGTACCGGAATGCTCGTTTCTATCGCGATATAACGAATATGCACTGAGTTCTTATTTTGACCCGATCCGTCTCGGTCTAACCGTACAAGCTGCTGATAATCGGAAAAATGTCTTTACACGATCTCCTCGATCGACCGCTCGTTCCCATCCAGACGTGCCGAGACATCAAAGATGCACGCGAGCAATAGAAGGGGGAAACTGTTTTCCACATCTTTGAAACTTTAGTTGGACAAATGTTTCACCCCTGCTATTTGAAATTATACATGTACTTGTTTCAGTAAAAAATATGCTATAGAACGAATGTGCGGAAAAATTACATACCTTAGCTACACACGATGTTGCAAGATAAAATATTAAACGATTTATGCCTGTCTCGCGGGGGCTTCTATTTCTACTTCTTCTTCTTCGGGCACTTCTTTTCGCGGAGCTATTACCATGGCTATTTAATGTGCTCGTGAAACGTTTTTATTGCCACGCCCGCGCAAAGAGGACCAAACGGATAACGTTTCATTGCACTGGCGAGTTTCAACATGAACGTCACAACGTCGAAGGAATACGCAGGTTCGCGCTATAATTACCAAACGCCTGTCAAGTACCGTTAAGGAACTAGTTTCTGATCAGTTTAGAGGGTTTCCCGCTTTAATATTTATTTTTAACCTAATAAAACATTAAACCATAGATTTTTTTTATGCTAAAAGTTGTATTAATGTTTAAACTTCAAGGAAAAATTTTAAAAAGTTGAAAATAAGTATATAATTTAATTATTTATAAGGTATGAAATAATAAGGTGACTAGGAACTAGTTTTTGATCATCTAAAATTAACAATACTAACTGCTTTCACAGATAACACCTATATTTTGGAATTATCAGTTTTTATGTTAGTAATTATTTCAAGCAATTATTTATTGACATAAACTCAAAAGAACGATTTATTTCATGAACTGATAAAAAATTAGTGCCTGATTAAGAACTAGTTCCTTAACGGTACATACCTAATACATACATTTCTATGAATACACTTATGGTTGGTCTTACAACCGTAGATTACGAATGGGCAGTTAATCTAAATCGCCTTTCGTTGAAGCTAATTTGTATTTGGCCTGATGACGGCCGCGGTACAAGGAAGTTGCTGATAAAGTTATATGTGACGGTGATTCTACTGCTAATGACCATGATTTGTTTGATCCCGTGTCTCTGGTCAGTGATCTTTAAGTGCGATAATATACTGGCAGTCATGGACAACCTCGGTTACTTGATTCCTCTCCTGATATCGGAGATAAAATTCATTACTATATACAAGAAAAAAGAAGGTACGTTTGTGAACTCGGTTGATCCGATGAGATATAATTTCGATCTGATTAATTTATTGCTGTTTTGATTTTAAGTTCTTCTGCCGGTTATAAATATGATCGCAGAAGATTGGGCAAAAACTAAGACGGACGCAGAGAAAGACGTGATGATAAGCCGGGCGCGAATTAGTCGACTATTTAGCGGATTTTTTTATGCCTGCACATTTCTCGTATTACTGTGGCTGTTCGTCGTGCCACGGTTCGGCTTCAACACTAGATACTTATCGAATGGAACGGACGTACGAAAGAGTTTCCCGATTCCCTCCTATTATCTACGCGATATCTCCCAGAGTCCGTACTTCGAAATAGTAGCGGCCGTTCAAACCATCACAATAGCGCTTGTAATAGTTTGTTACTCCGGAGTTGACAATTTCTTTGGAATGCTGATTCTCCACATATGCGGGCAACTAGAAAATCTTCGAACTCGTGTCGCAACTATAAAGGAATCCGAGAGGTTCGATCGCGTGTTAGCTGCCACTGTAAACGATCACACGCGACTTATCAGGTATCTTGTCAGTAAGCACCTTCATTCCTTATAAAAGAAAATTCATTTCCAACAGCCTATTTGTGTGCGGCGGGATCTTTCTGTGGGGAAATTTTTTAAACAGCTCTCTATTTCAGGGCAATCGACGCGATCGAAGATACATTTACGCTGTTGCTCCTTCTCGTGTTCCTCTATTTCTTCATTTTTCTTTGTATTAATGGTCTGTTAGTAGTAAACGTAAGTAATGGGAGTTGAATGATCTTTGTGATCACGAAGAGAGAGAGAGAGAGCTGCCTAATTACATAATCAGTGCTAATCGTAGTTTTTAAATAAATTAATATTTTTTTAGATTATCCTGGAAGGTGGTGACATTCCTCTGTCGTGGCTAATATGCATGTTACTTAGCGTTGCAAATACAGGTTTACTAACATCTCTTTACTGCGCCGCGGGGCAATTTCTAGTAAGTCAGGTAAGTAGAGACTCTAATTTTCTGTAGGTACGATGTTGCCGATTGTACATATATATAACTCATAATCTATGAACGTTGCACTGTACATCAAGTCCGAAGGTGTGTACGACGCTGTCTACGAATGCGAATGGCTAAATCTAAAGCCGAAAGAAGCAAAAGACTTGATTATGATTATGGCGAGGGCCAAAAAGCCGCTTTGCGTAACTGCAGGAAAATTATTTCCAATGATGATGCTGACATTTTGCAACGTACGATACATTTTCACGGCGCCGTTGTTTCTCTAAGCAGTATCGTTATGTTTAATTTAATATCTTTCCAGATATTGAAGGTATCGTTCAGTTATATATCTTTCCTAATGACAAAGTTGTAGTACCTACCTATCGGTCGGTTATCCTATTAGTGTCGAAGAATAACGCATTTGGTGAAACTGAGAAATATTTTCTGTATACGCATGCTATATCTACTCGGAACAATTTTACGCTAACTTTACCGATCCTTATATAGTGGTGGTAAATTAAATAAACTAGTGGAGCTATTGTTGGAAATTTCAGATGGTTTATTTTTTACTAGTTTAAAGTACCCGGCGTTGGATTGGCTTGTTATATATGTACACTAGGCGGCAAAATCGGCTTCCCTCCGGAAATTTGGCAACGTTGCATGTCACTAGGCATAACTCAGTAATTCTAGTGACATGCAACGTTGCCAAATTTCCGAAGGGAAGCCGATTTTGGCCCTTAGTGTATGTATATCTGCATAGTGCAGCACCCCATAGAGCAGGCCCATCAAACTTTTGCTCTTCCCTTCGAAGAGCAACCGCGGGTGGTTGCGAGCGAAGGCAAGAGCGAAGGTTGTACCCCACCATGGGTATCTTTCGCTCTTGAGGGGCGCGAGGGGCTGGCTCGGTGCCTTCAAGAGCGAAGAGCAACTCGCGGTTGCTCGTGAGAGCAAATCCCTGGACAGGCCTGCCATAGAGCATTCTCGAGGAATGCTTCACTAAAATCGCCACTGCTCTGCATCGTTTTGTCATAGGCTAGTGTTTCATACACCTAAACCTTCCCCGAGAAATGCTCTATAAAACAGTGAAAACCACATCATAATCCGTCCGGTGGGTCTCGAGATTGGCGCGAACAAAAAAACAGATGCCTACGAGTGAGTGCATTTTTAGCCGACTTCAAAAAGGAGGAGGTTACAGATTCGACCCGTTTGTATTTTTTTTATGTTTGTCCCCGAATAACTCCTCAGCCAATGGACCGATTTTGATGATCTCTCTTTCTATTCGAAAGAGGGCGATGCCCCGGTGGTCTCATCCTACACTGCATCAACATTGGCGCAATATTTTGCCAGTTCTGGTTAATAATAAAGACTATTGTCATCTAATTATTATTATATTAAGTGCGTACGCGCGGATCTCCTCAGCATGTTGTGTCAATGTATATAAAATAAAAGTTAAATTTAAAAAAAAAATTTAAAAATTAAAACCGATTTCAAAAAAATAAAATTGCACTGGAAAGTAAAAAATAATTTTTTCCCTTATTTAATATACGACTCTTATATTTTTTAAGTCTGTATCTCATTATTTGCACTGTGTAAATCTGGCGAGTCAGTCGAAATTCAGATGTTGAACACTGAAAAGTGTCTATAAGCTAAGGTCGGGGCCAGATATATTGGCCGGTGAATTCGTTTTCGCAGCTGACGCGCGCCTATTCTGATGTATGTATCTCTACGCTAAGAGCTCGGTTTGGCCTACACGTCAAGAGCTTGGCGCTATCCCCACCACTTCTGGCGCACTCTTTTTCTGGCAAGGCGAGAGCGAGTCAGAAAACGTTGAGAATAGGATAATACTCCTCACGAAACTCACCGGCCAATATATCTGGCCCCGACCTTAGTTTGATTTCGGGCTTCCACTGATTTATTTTTCTATTGTGCGCTTACAAGTTATTTGGTTAGACTTAACATTCCGAAATAGATCACTCGTTTCACTCTGAATTCGGCTTTCTGAAATTACTATCTACATACCTGCCCAGCTGGAGTATCCGATTTCGATACGCTCTAGGTATCTAAGTCGCTGAAAATGCGAAGCAGTTCTCGTAAAGACTATCTTTACACGATCTGCTCGACCATGCTCGACCGGCCGTTTGCTCCTTTCGAGACATCAAAGATGCACGAGAGCAAAACAAGGGGAAAACTGTTTTCTCCATCGTTGAAACTTTAGTTGGGTAAATGTTTCACCCCTGTAGCCTGGAATTATGCATGTAGCTACTTGTCGGTACTTGGCGTGGTAAGAAATGTGAGACAGAACGAAAGTGTGGAAAAATTACATACCTTAGCTGCACACGATGTTGCAAGATAAAATATTAAACGGACTATGTCTGTCTCGCGGGGTTTCTATTTCTTCTACTTTGGTCGCTTGTTCCCGCGGTGTTATTATCATGTCTATTTAATGTCCCGTGTAACATTTTTATTGCAACGCCCTCGCGAAACAGCAGGAATGAGTGACCGTTGCTTGTGCACGCGAGTTTGAAGTTCAGAATGAATACCAGAACGCCGAAGGGACGCGCAGGTGTATTTTCCTTAGCATCCGTCAAGTAATAGGCGTCTACCGTTGCGTTGGGTTTAATCGATCGTCGGTTTTATCATCGTAGACTACGAGTGGGCGGTGAAGTGGAATCGCAATGCCTTGGACGCAATAGGCATCTGGCCCGTGGACGATCACGGTATAAAAAAGTTTTTAAGGAACTTGCGCGCAATGGTGGTTTTCATGGTGGTCACCTTCTTTGCAACGATTCCTTGCTTTTTCTCGTTGATGATGAAATGCGACAATCTGATGGCAGTGATAGACAATCTCGGATATTTGATCCCTTTCATAATAGCGCAGATGAAATTTCTTACCATCTACGGCAAAAGAAGAGGTAAGTTTATGCATCGAATGATCCTTTAAAGTCTACGGCGATCGCGTAGATCGCGATTCGGAATTAAAATTGGTTTACATTACGGTGGATCTTATTTTCGACTTTTGAATTTTCTTCGAGGCACACTCCAGAATAGTTTCAAATAATTAAAAAAAATCTGTGTAAAGTTTGAGCCCGATCGGATAACGGGAAAATAATTTTTCAGTTTTTCGGACTTTTCTTGAAAACTGTTTGTCACACGAAAAAAAGTAATAAATCATAAAAGATGCTCCTTGTCCGGATCTACAACTTTTATTTAACATATTTGTTTATTTAATCAATAACTTGGAGGATATTACATAAAATCGACTTTGTGAGCTGTTAAATAATCATTTAAATCTTCAAGGGTCCATCAGAGGCATCTTTTCTTGTTATCCGATCGGGCTCAAACTTTACACAAATTTTTTTATTATGTATTTCGAACCATTCTGGCGGGGCTGCCGCGAAGAAAATTCCAAAATCGGAAATAACAGCCACCCAAGTGTAGCGAGGTGATTGGAGAACTCTTCTAATTGCTTTATGCTTCAAAGTTCTTTTGCCGGTTATACGTATGATCGCGGATGATTGGGCAAAACGTAAAACGGACGCAGAAGAAGACGTGATGATACGCCATGCGCGAGTTGGTCGAGCATTCGGCTTTGTTTTCGGTATATTAGCTGTTGTCGCAATATCATTTACGCTCGTGCTGCCGAAATTTGGCGTCACCCTTCGATACGGAAGAAATGATACCGACTTAACTGGGACCTTACCGATACCATGTCACTACATGTTCGACGTCACTCGGAGTCCGTATTTTGAAATGACGTTAGTCAGTCAACTTATCGCCCTAAGCTTGGTAACAGTTTGTTACACAGGCCTGGATACTTTCCTGGGAATACTGATTCTTCACATCTGCGGGCAACTGGAAAATCTTCGGACTCGCCTCGCGAACATGAGTGACTCCGTGCGGTTCGATCGCGTATTAGCGGGCATGATAAACGATCACACTCGGCTTATCAGGTACCCAACTATTTACACGCAGATTATCAGAGCCGGATTTACCTTTTCAGGGGCCCTCAGGTCGGGGCCAGATATATTGGCCGGTGAATTCGTTTTCGCAGCTAACGCACACCTATTCTGATGTGTGTATCTCTACGCTAAGAGCTCGGTTTGGCCTACACGTTAAGAGCTTGGCGCTATCCCCACCACTTCCGGTTCACTCCTTTTCTGGCAAGGCGAGAGCGAGTCAGAAAACGTTGAGAATAGAAGAATACTCCTTACGAAACTCACCGGCCAATATATCTGGCCCTGACCTTAGGCAGAATATTAAGGGGGCCCTCGGTTAAATATAAAAAATAAAATAACGCTGATTTGATTTTGTTTATCGTAATACTCGTATAATCTAAATAAGCATTTAATTTGAAAATTAACGTTGAATATCAAAACTAAAAATATAACATTAACCCTCGGCAAGATTTTTTGTTAAATTTTTTAAGAAAAAATTTAGAATGTGGGGCCCCCAGCTAAACAGGGCCCTAGGCTTCAGCCTTGCTAGCCTAAGGTTGTAAATCCAGCACTGCAGATTATGCCAGTGAACTTTTACGTAGAGATTTGGAAACGATCGCTCGTTACAGAGCAACCGATGCTGTCGAACGTACATTTACGATGTTGCTTCTTGTCCTGTTGCTCTACTTCGGCACGTTTGCTTGCATCTACGGTGTGCTGTTCATCTCCGTAAGTCTGTGGATTCAAACGATCGTGCCCAGATTCAAGTGCCACGGGATTCAAGCGACAAAGCCTAAACGCGAGGCCAGTCACCGTTTAATAATTTTTCATAGATACTCGCTGACAAAGATCGTCGTTCCGCGTTTCAACTATCCTTTCTAGCGTGTGCCCTTGTAACTACGTTTCTACAGACAATTTTTTACTGCATCGCAGGGCAAATTTTGGCAACTCAGGTAAGTTGAGATCGCAGTGTTTCCACAATGTTGGACCCGGCTGATGATTTACGAGCATTGGTTGTCAAGTCCGAAGGTGTGTACGATGCCGCCTATCAGTGCAAATGGTCACAGCTCAAGCTGAACGACGCAAAGTGCTTGATCCTCATCATGGCAAGGGCCAAGACGCCGCTTTATATAACGGCCGGAAAATTATTTCCCATGACGTTGCTGACATATTGCAAAGTAACATCCTTCGTCGCTATCGCGCATTTTCGTTTTAAAATAATGTCCTCTCCTTTCAGATATTGAAAGTATCGCTCGGCTATTTATCTTTCTTGCTGAGAAAACTATAGAACGTAGGTATAGGTAGGTACTAGGTAGGCTGCTATATAGTGGTGCTTGAGAACTACATATGTACTATGAATTATTACACTTCTTATGAGACAAGGCGTAGTATTTTTCTTTAAAAATATACATGGGTATGTATTATTAATCTAACAATAAGCAGGATCTCTTGATTGATGCTATCTTCAAGTGTTATTAATTGGGAGGGGCTAAATTAGATAAACCGAACTAACGTTAAGGGGAGGTTCCGTTCTGAAAGTTGATTTTTGTTTTGTTTCATTTTTCGAATGTTCAACGTTTTAGGAATACGTGTTTAAAGGGATTTGTTGAAATTCGTACAATTCCCGAAGTTACAAGTAGGCAGCTGAGTAGCGGCAAATGCATGGGCAACAACCGGCCACTCGGCGCTCACGTGAAACTTTAAACGCGTTTTTTTCGAAACAGTATTCTCAAAACGGTGGGACCTGTATCTCCAAAGGTTATTATACCATTCGACTGAAACTTTTTTATTTTGGAGAATAGGTATACTTCTGGCTAGGGGGGAAGCTAGAAAAAATTATAAAAAATTGAAAATTTATAATTTTCAAAGGCGTTGAAAGGACGAAAAATATAGGGAAAAAGTAATTCGAATTTCAAGTGTCGTTATTTTCTAAAAAATATCATTTTTGTAATTTTTCTGGTTTCCCCCCTAGCAAGAAGTATATTCTTTAAAATAAAAAAGGTTTCAGTCGAATCGGATAATAACTTTTGAAGATACAGGTCCCACCGATTTGGATGAATTTTTTGACGCTTCGACTTTAACGACTTCCCAGTGCCGTCTACAATGATTAATTATAAAACAAAAAATTTATTTCTGTAGTTTAAGACACCCTTAATACAGTGCAAAAAGTCCCATTGAATTATATATAGTAGTTTTCCTTTAATTAATTCCTAAAGATCACCTTTTTGGGGGGCTCTAAGACCGGAACCTCCACCACATTTCAGACCATCTTTTTCTCTAGCTAACTTTACTTTAAGTATCTACGCGAGTTCTATGAAACGTCAAGCGATTGATATTGCTGCTCGAAAAAAACAATACAACTCGTCATTTTATACCTATGGTTAAATATGCATAGCTCTGTTATGCCCGATTTAAAATTTAAATCCAAGGTAAATATAAAAGTTCCCTCCTCGATTTTTTGCTTAAAAATTACGCGTGCTCCTTGTAATCGTCTCATATTTCACGCTGCGGTATCGCAAGAAAGTGCTTCTACTTTATCAATGAGTTCCCATTCAGCAAAGATCGCAGAATATGGTCGAAATTCCCGAAATCAGCGATTTTCGAGCATATTCTGCGATCTTTAAGCGTTTACAGCTCAGAGCAACGTTAACCGATTTTAATGAAATTTAATCGTGCATACAACTGACTTCAATCTAGAAACGAGATTTTCGAATTTTCATTGCAGGCTCACAAAAAAAGTTGAAAAAATGATTTGTCCTATTTTACTTATTACTATTCCGACTAATTGCAACTTTTTCCAAAACGACGAAACACTTCACTTAGCAAACTAATCCTTCTAGCTTCTCAAAAAAACTCAAGTCGTTTCGACCAATTTTAAACAAGTTATACGATTTTAAAACTGTCCACGTACTTTTGTCCTCCACTGACTGCAGGTGTGTATATAAACATTGCTTCCATTTCTTCCAATTGTAAGAGATGGGACAAACGAAATTCCCAGTGTATATCGAAGAAGGATGCATCCAAACATTGTTATCGAGCGCGATCATTCAACTCCGAGTTCCGTCGAGTTGCGTCTGTGGCTGTACTTAGGTACCTGCCGCTACCACAGTATAATAACACAGTCGAACACAGTGGTGTACGCCGCGCCGTATGGTGTACCTACAGTCCCATACCCTACTGTACGGTCAAGCATTCAGTTTATATGCATGTACACATACGTGCGTACACAGCGATGTACATGCATACTTACGTGCACGTATCGTACGTATCGTACGTATAATCGCGTGGCGTAGTGGATGCATGGTATTTATGTAACGTATGCCTGTCATGTGTAGTGGAACGCGCAGTATACATATGTGTGTATGTAGTTTCGTGATACAGAGGTAAATCGATCGATTGGACCGATTTGATTTCCTTGGAAAAAAAAGTGGGATGCCTGTGCGATTGTAACGCAAAAGAAATTACAAAGGTTAAATGGGAAACTAAGGAAAAGGATTAGCTTGGACGTGCGTGTTCCGTTTCTCAGCCGAGATGTGTAATCTCCACTGTAAGTAAAAATAGAGAAAAAAATCATACTTTACGATCGGTTCGCCCACGCCAATAGAGTCAATCAGTAGATTATCGTATTAAGCGTTTTACGAACGAGACGAGTTCACCCCGTCGCGATCTCATTTATTATCCTTCCTGTTGCATATCGTCGGCTTGCAGGTTATTCGATTACACACATCCCAACCTCCTATTTACAATATATGATTTCCTGCTTTTCGCCGTACAATTAGATTACCGCTTAGCCGAGGTAAGCGCGATCGAAAGTCGAAATCGTACAGACCGCCGAATTTCATTTTCAGATTAGAGTATGTATAGCGAATGGAAGATTGTTTGGTGAAAGATGAGCCAATGGATGCATTAAACATAGACAGTCAGGTTATGGTAAACGTTTTCTATGAAACAGCAGCACCATACAAATACAATGCTTAATGCCTCCGCAAGGACTCTAACTTAAACCTTACTTTAAGGACGAAAACATTGTAAGCGTTGTACTTAAAGAGGAACCCGGCGATAGATTTGATCCCGACTACATGGAGGACATCTGCTCCGGGACATTCGAGAAGGTATTTTTACCTATCGAAAATAATGAAGTCGACTTCTCTAACGAAATGGTAAATTTCAAGCTCTCGCCTGGCGAAGCTTTCTCTGTTTTATTCCTATGCACGGAGCGAGCGAGAAGCGACAAGTGACTTAACACCACGCGATGTTTCCAGGTGAAGCTTGAGTTGGATGGCGAGTCTAGCAGTCATCAGAATTGGACCACTCAAATCGCCAATGCGAATTTATGCGACAAAGAGGATGGAGCTATGCAAAGATGTTTAGCGAACGCCAACTTCGCGCAGCCGCAAGATCCCGAGAAGCATTCTGGCTTCTGCTCGAACGGGCAGCAAGCGAAATTCTACAAAATACAATGCTCCATTTGCAAGAAATGGTTTCTGAACAACGACTCGATGGTTACCCATCTGAGGATGCACTGCAGCGGAAACGAATGCGAGGTGTGCCAGCAGAATTTTCCAGATAGCTCCAGCCTGCACGCGCACATGTTAACGCACGTCGGCATGAGTCCACTGGAATGCAACGTCTGTCAGAAGCGATTCGCTTACAAGTGGTGTTTGCGCAGCCACATGCAGATGCACGTGTTGGAGAAGCCGTACGACAACGAGAACGACAACGACGCCCTGCAGCAAAGTTTCATGAAGAGGCCGGACTCTGAGAACGACCAGTCGATGAACACGGAGGAGAGAGTATTCGAGTGCGACGTCTGTCGCGCAACGTTTAAAGGGAAATCTAGTCTGAACCGACATGTGCTTACTCACACCGAGGAAAGGCCGTACAAATGCGATATATGCTTCGCGATGTTTAGAGAAAAAGCGAAATTAAATATGCACATGACGCTGCACGGTGGTAGCAAACCGTTTAAATGCACCATGTGCCACAGGGCGTTCACGCAGAAAACGGCGCTAAACAATCACATGCTGGCGCACAGCGGCGAGAAGCCGCACGCCTGCAACATTTGTGAGAAAACGTACAAACGGAAGTCGGAATTGATAAGGCACACGATGGTCCATACCGGCGAGAGACCGTACGAGTGTAAGGAATGCCTGATGACGTTCCGGGAGAAAGCAAAATTAAATTCTCACATGCTGGTGCACACCGGCGAGAAACCGCACGAGTGTCATATATGTCATAAGGCGTGCGCGCGGAAGTCTGATCTTAATAGCCATATGCTGTTGCACACCGGCGGTCAGTACGATTGCAAAGTGTGCGACAAGATATTTACTCGCAAGTCGGATCTGAATCGGCACACTTTGATACACACCGGGGAGAAACCATTCGCCTGCGAATTATGCGACATGGCGTTCAGAGAAAAGACCAGGCTGAATTCCCATATGCTTATACATACCGGCGACAGAAGACACGTCTGCCATATCTGTCAGAAAACGTTCAAAGAGAAGTCTTCGTTGAGGAAACACATGCTGAGTCACACCGGTGACCGGCCATACGAATGTTACGTCTGTCACAAGGCGTTCACCCAAAAGACCACGTTAAATAGCCACATATTAGTACACGCAGGGGAAAGACCATACGAGTGTAGTGCGTGTCAAAAGGTATTTAAGGACAGAGCTACATTGAAGAAGCATCTATCTGTGCACATAAATGAAAAAACTCACGAATGCCTGATCTGTTTAAAGAAATTTGCCCATAAAGCTGCGTTGAATAGTCATTTATCGACAAATCATACGTCCTAATTAGAGAGATCTAGTCCATTATATTTCAGCCGTTAGTTTCTTTTTTTTAATCAAGCACCGTGTACATCTATAGCTGCGTAAAAATGACGATATGTATTATAGGTGAAAGAGATAGAGTGTAGCCCCGTGGGCGCGAGCCGCCAAATCTCTTTCCCGCTGTTCATTACAGAGCTACGCAAGGCTCGCAATGTCTGCCCGCCTTAAATCTACTCGGGGCCATTGATAAGCAACTGTTCCGATAACCCACCACTAACGGATCTCCTTTTCTCGGATCCACATTTCCGACAGTCACCCGCGCGGCCGTCTTCTTCGGTGTTCAGCCTTCACTTTCCACTGCTTTCACGAGTTCGCTATATTTCTTCCACCCATAATGCAAATGCATCCGGTTTTATAAGCTCACTCATCCGAACAGTCACATTCTTTCCTGTGTATGTCTTTACGTACAATAAATTAATTTCTAATTAGTCAGTGACGATTCTCTTCGGCACCTTTATAGTGAGCAACGTTTCTCTTTATAAATTCATGTTCGAGTTCGGGTATGTTTACTGTCCTTAACAGCAACGGCATAAAAGTACGTGCAAATTACGTATACATGTACATATGTATAGAGTCGAGGCCTGAGGCCAACGGATTCTGAATACAAAAGAAAATGTTAATAAATAAAACAGTTTTTATAGGCTTCCATCGCTACATACATATGTGACCACCAAAAAGGCCGTTTCGTGCAGAAAGAAAATAACAATTGTGTTGATCAATGCAATAGAATCGCACGAGAGTGGCAGTGTCTGTGCAACAAGTCTAATATAGGTACCTCTCAGACTGCCATTATACATTTTTATTTCTATATAGAATTTATGTATTTTTGTAAAAAGCGTTTTAAAACTTGTTTGTTCTAAAATGCCATGACATGAGCATGGGCGTCCGGAGGAGGGTGCAAAAGCCTTTTTTTCTCAAAAGAGAAAAATCGCTTATTTTTAAAAACTGGTATTCATTAAGTTTATACTAAAAAAGTGAATAATTCTGAATTTCGGATTTAAATTTTGTAATTAAATTGGCACTACAAAATGAGTTCAAGAAAGCAAGCGGGCTACTTGTTTTTTCATTACTATATTTTTCACCACCGTCACCCCAAAGTTGCCCCCTCCTGGAAAAAAAGTCTACGGGCGCCCTTGGATATGAGGCGCGAGGTGAAATGTGACGAAGAGTGGCGAAAAGCTTAGGCGTGAAAATACGCCAATCTCAAGCAGCAGAGTAACAGAGTTTTCTAGTTTTCTACCCGTAGCCTGGCATTTCACGCCTTTTCACGCCCATTTTAGTTCACACCTTTCACCGTTACGTGGTGATAGTGGTCCATAAATCGAACAAATTCTTAAAACGCTTTTCACACCGATAAATTTAACAATCAAACCTGTTGAACGTACGCACGTACGTATGTGCCTGCATAATGATCAACAGATTCCCCGCAAAAAACTTGGAATCACAGATTACAAGTAAGGGAGAAAAGCAATTGTTGTACCACTTTAACTTTATTGTATCACTATAAGTGAGTCGTGCGTCGTACGTTTAAAATTTTAAATGAACCTCGGTTCCCTATATTAATAGCGTATTCGCACTGAGTGCGAATTTTAGCCAATCGGAAGCGAAAAAGTTCACACTCAGTGCGATCGTCCGAATACGCTATAAGAAAATGATGAGACTTTTAATTAGACGGTTAGAAAGAAGTATGATCAACACTACAAACAATATTTTCTCCGCTAATATCGAATGCGTAAAAAGGCCTGTCAAAGATACTGGCAATGAGTGATACGACGGCATCATTTCGATTTCTTAGCGCCGGTCAAAGAATTTCAATTCGAGTAACATGTGTAATATACATTTGTATGTATATTTGCATATGTGTATATGTACCGAGCTACGAGTACATACATCGCGTTCATCATGCCTTTGTTTTTCTAATTTTTTACGTAGCGTGTTTGTAAAGTTTTCAATTCTCGAGAATCTGTAAAAAATCCTTGTAATTATTAGGAGTAAATAGGTTAAATCGTAAACGTATACCTGTACATATATGTGTGTGTATATATATATATAAATTGAATAATGAGGGTGAACAAAGTGTTTTTTAAATGTTATTTAATCTTATTAGATTTATGTAATATATAGATATATACTTAAAATGTCGCCACCTTGAAACATCAACTATTTAAGAGGAGTGAAGTTTTCAAAATGGAGCTGTCACAGAATCCCCAAATTTCATCGGACCCTTCGACAAGAGGATTCGATCTGTCAGCTGGCAACACATGGATCTATCCAGAGAATTATCCTGTTAGAGACTATCAGTTCAGTATAGTTGAAGCTTCCTTATACAGCAACACATTAGTTTGTTTACCGACCGGTAAGAGAGGCTGCGCTTTAAATATTAGGAACAACTGCGACGCAGAAAATTAATTCAAGCTTTCCTTGCGATTTGCATCAGGATTAGGGAAAACATTTATCGCTGCGGTCGTGATGTATAATTTTTGGAGGTGGTATCCGTGCGGGAAAGTTGTGTTTCTGGCACCTACGAAACCTTTAGTGGCTCAACAGATCTTTGCTTGCCACGATATAACGGGTATACCTAGCACAGAGACTATCGAGCTTACAGGTACACGAGTGGTTCTTGTATTTCAAAATATTTCTTGCGTTCTCTGTATCATCGTTGATGCGTATTGTAGGAGCAATAAATCAAAAGCAGCGTGAAACGGCATGGTCGAAAAAGAGGGTGGTGTTCGCCACGCCGCAAGTTTTTCACAACGATCTGGAGAAGAATATCGCGCCTGGTAATGCAGTGAAATGCGTGGTTATAGACGAAGCGCATAAAGCCCTAGGGAAGCATTCGTACTGCGAGGTACCTGTCCAGTAAAAACATAAAATTTAACAATGTCTTTGAACGATTCCGAATGACCATGTATTTTTATGTTCCTAGTGCATTCGATTGTTAAGCGAGAAGAATAAATACTTCAGGGTACTAGCTCTGTCGGCTACACCAGGGAATAAAATTGATAATGTTCACGAGGTATGGCCTGTTAAAATGAAACGTGGCACATTGTGCTCTGATTTGGAAGGAATAAATAAATGAAATTTTCTTTAGGTGTTGCAAAATTTACGTATAGCTCATCTGGAGTTAAAAGATGAGACATCCCCGGATATTATACCATATATCAATGAAAGGAAAATTGATATAATCTTGGTGCCACTTAACAGTGAACTAGCAGCTTACAAAGAGAGGTATATCTTTATCATGGATCGTCATGTTAGAGTTCTATTGCAGCATAATGTTCTTCGCGGTCATACCGCGAATATCTCGAAAGGAAGGGTAAATTATATCATTCGTTTATTTACCATTGATAATCTAGGAAATTAATGCTATCGCTTCTGTGTGCTTCAGATATTTCATTTATTAAAGGAGTATCAGAAGAAAACTAATAAATCAGGACAAATTATGAAAACGTTAAACATATTAATGACTATGTATCATGCTTACGAACTAATGGTCAGAGATGGTCTTCGAGTATTTCAAAGCTTTTACCAAAGTAAGCAAATACAAATGGGTATTTTTTTAAATAAATCGATAGAATTCTTTGGCTTTATTTCGACCAATTCGATCGATGATTATATGTTGTATAATTATTATTAATTTCTCTTGGACAGATCATTCTGACAAAGTTTGGATGAACGAGGAAACGGAACTGCAGAACTTGCTTGAAGATATCCAATTATTCCTTGGCCCGTTCCCGGTCGTAAAATCTTTATCCGAAGAAACTATAGACGATGTGTGTTATATGCCCATTAATTTAGACGAAATTCGGCGAAAAATCATCTTCTACGTGACTTGAACTCGCAAATTGATTCCAGATTCCGCGGGATCTTGTATTTGGGCACACGAAATTTGAAAAGTTGAAACAATTGCTTCTAAATCATTTTACCAATAATCAGGAGAAACAAGACAATACAAGAGCCATAGTATTCGTGGAGGTTCGTAATTTTCAATTGAGCTCTCTTTTGTCGTGCCAAAGTTTCACGCCCGACAAGTAATTTACTTCTGCTTATACAGTACAGAGACATCGTGAGCGAGATTTACGTTTTGCTGTTGCAATGCCGACCATTAATAAGACCGCAAATGTTCGTCGGTCAAGCTGGACAGAAGCAAAAGCAGCAAATAAAAGCGTTGGAAAATTTTAGAAGCAATCACGTTAACGTTCTTATTTCTACCAGCATAGGTATGTACGCATGCGCATATAGTGAAGATCATTTGGAAAATGATAAGAATGTAATATTTTCTGATAATTCACGTAGGAGAGGAAGGACTAGATGTTGGAGAAGTAGATTTAATAATTTGTTTCGACATATCTCATCATTCCCCGACGAGGCTCGTGCAAAGAATGGGCAGAACAGGTCGAAAGCGTGACGGACATATAATTATTCTCGTCACAGATGGAAAAGAGCACGAGGTAACCGAATACTCTTGATCTTGGTGAATAAATGAAGCACCCGTAAAACTTTGCACATTATACGATACGACTCGATAACATGTCGGCATTACAGACATTAAAATCCACAATGGCTAGAAGAGATTCTCTAAATTACAAGATATTAAATACGAGTAACATTTTTGATTCCCTTTATCAAAACAATCCACGTATGATACCTGAGACTTTCAAGCCGGAATGTTTCAAGATGCATATCAACGTTCAGCCAAAATGTCCGGTCACAAAATGCAACGGTAGAACGGAGAAATCGGATAAGAAAGAAAATAAGCGTAAGAATACGCGAAAGAAGATTGCCACTATAGGTAACGATACTTGTGTGTATTTTTGTAGAAAAGATAAGATAAAAATATGTACAAACTGCATGTATGTACGTGTATTTCAGATTCGAACTTGGATGCACAGCCGGACGGGGCGAAATTTTCGATCGTGAACTTCTTTAAAAGTAAGAAACAAGGAGATGAGAGAAACGCATTACAAACTCCGAATCTTGATATGAATCAGCCTAATAATGCCCGCAATATAATAAAACCCTCCGACGTGAAAGTTCTGTCTTGCGACAACGATGCGGTCGATTTTCTTACGGCGTGCGCTTTAAGAAACTCCAGCAGCGAAGTGAACGCAGAGAGGAACTCCAGCAATGACCAGATTCGTTGTTATATACCGAAATTGTCTCCGCTCAAGACGTTTTTTAATTTCTCGGTGCCTGGCGTTGAAATTCTTGATTGTTTAATTACTTTGAATGATATCGTTCCGATAGCCCAGGATCACGAAGAGGGCGGTTTAATAGACAATAACGAAAGGGTGGGCTGTAGTGACTGGGACGATTTGTGTACCGATGCATACCAACCATCGAACATTATAGCTAAGAACTACGATAGTAAGTACGTCGCTGAAGAATCGAGATTCGAAGATTTGCTCGACGACAGTAGCAAATCAAACGAAAGCGACGGTTCTGTTGCCGAGGAAGAGACAAATAGGATGAACAGTGCACGCCGAGAAGATACCGACGAGCTTAAGATAATGCTGGAAAATACAAGCGGCTTGCAAGACGTGGAACTCGGTGCATTCGAGGATATACTGAATGAAATGTCCGACGACTCGGACGATAATACTCGGGTCGATGGTTCCAATGCGGTTCAAACACGGACAGAAAATATCGACATTTGTCACGACACAGATATTAAAGAGCCAATGAAGAATTTCGCGACAGACGATAATGTGGAATTTTACGGCACCTGTTTGCAAGGAACGGGCAAGGTCGCCGATCCTTTTAATCTAACTCGCCAGACAGAGAACAGCGTCGAAAACCGTCGACGAAAAGACGAAGCTAACGCCAGACAGTCGAACCATTACGAATCCAACAATGAAAGTCTGCTTAACGTGACACAGGCAATTAACGAGATAGCGAGATTAAACGTAAACTCGAGCGTGGCGAGAGCGATCGACAAATCCGAAGATGATATATTTCAAGACGAAAGCTTTTCCGAAAACTGTTCGTTACAGCAAATCAAAGATTCTGAGAAGAGTAACATTAAAGGAGCCAACGATCAAATGGATCACGATGAGTCGACGCGACTTAACTGCGGGCACAGTGCAATTAATACAGACTTTAACATCGAGGAATACGAATGGGACGACTATTTCGAAATGTCGACCGATCCTGTAGAGAATCACCCCGTGAAAACCCACGGAAACTCTGAGAAATTAATGCAAGTCGAAAGCAAAGTTGAGACGCCAGCGCGGCATACGGATGATGATAATGATTGGATCTCGGTGGAGAAATCGTTTAGTTCCGCGAGAAAGAATATTCCCGGCACAAGTCTAGCGAATAAATTGGCGAACGTAAAGAAGTGTTGGAGTTCGAAGCGCGATGGCACTAACAGACAAATCGAGGGTGAAGAGGATTCCGCAAGTAATATGTTCGCAAAGAAGAGGGAGAGAAGCATCAATCGCGAAAGGAGTTACTTTTTCGATGAAACAGAAAATGATGTTGACGGGAGCGAAGTTTCGCGAGAGAGAAGGAAACGTGTCAAGCGGGTTGATAGCCGGAAGCGCAGCTCTCGCAAATCGAGGAAGAGAAGAAACGAATTTATAGACGACGAGGCAAAAGCTTCGTCCAACGATGAAGAGACGATGACTGAGGACAGTTCCGAAACCGATCACGATCTCGGGGATTTTGTGAGCTACACGCAAAACGTACACGATGATTCCGAGGTGCAAGCACACTATTTGCAATCGATTAGAAGCCCGGTGAAAAGACACGGATATATTTTTAAGGAGCCGCGTCCGCTCGATACGAATATAGAAATATATTCTCAGCCGGTGACCCAGATAAACGAATCCTACATGAACGTAAGTGAAAGCAGTTATAATCTTCTTCGTCCCTAACGTTCTTATTTCTCAGTGGTTGCGCATTTTCAGGATTCATTCTGCGTGGCGGAAGACACCGAAGAGGAAACGATGCCCAATGGAGTCGAGGAATTATCCGAATTGGAAGAAGCAGAACGAGAGCTGAAAAGAAGAAAGCGCAAACGGGACCGCTGCGAGGAATTGCAGGATAACAGGAGGAAAAAGACGAAGCAGAATAAAAGAAGAAATATAATAATAAATTGCTGTAGCAGCAGCGAAGACGAAACCGAGAAATTACGGCAACAGATTAAAAACGAGTCGAATTGTTCATATCGACACGATCGTGACGGAGAAGTTACTCAAAAGTCGGGATGAATTTACTGCCTATTTATATTTTTGTATCGTCGTACCTAACGGCCGAAAGGCAACGTCTGCCCTGTTTCTCTAAGAAACAATTAAACGCGAAGGAGACGAAGAGACGCCATTAATAAAGAAAGTTCTTTTCAACGAAAATGACCGTTCTGATATGCAAGGAATCTTATTGCTTGTCATGTAAAAACCGCAAACAGCAAAATATTTCTTACCGGGCCGAGCAGTCTCTTGGAGAATCGGGAACAGGAACTGTAACGGTAATTCGAAGGAGCAGAAACAATTAGGGTACAGAAGGGTGTAGCAGTTCCTGCTCTCCGCAAGTAGATATAGGTCAGTTGAAATGAGATTTAAAATGTGCGCACTAGAGCTGTTCGAGTACTCGTAAAAACCGAGCGGTTTGAAAGAATCGAGTACTCGAATTTTTTCGAGCAGTTCGAATAGAACCGACTGTTCGATTTTTCTTTTTTTTTTCTCTTCGAGTACTCGGCTCGGCTCAGTCCGAATTTTAAGCTACTCGAATATTCGAGTACTCGAACACATTTACAAGGTTTCGCGTTGACTATGGATGAACTGTTAGGGGTAGAAAATGGTTAGGGAGAAAAGTTTCAAGGCTTCCTCTCCCGCACCTCGCGTTAGTTATAATAATACTATATAAAACTAGGAGCAAATACGTTTTTCGTTCGGTTTCCGTTTTGCGAGTTGTTGCAAGGCACGCGTTCAAATACTCTGTGAATCTAGAAGAAAGAAGGGTCGTGAGAAGATGCATCGATGATTTGTCTGATGATCAGTCAGCAGCAAGAAGAATCGAGTACAAGGAAGTCAACAGTTGGCCAAGCAATACTTTTATCCTACTTATACAGACTACGGCGGAAACGCAATTAAGGCAGGATACGAGAGTTATCTCGTTCCAACGAGAGTCTGATTTGACTGCCCATTTTGCGACGAGTTTGCTACCGTTTTCAGGCGAAATCTTCGTGCACGGAGTATACATATCTATATTTCGCAACTTCTGTTTGCCGCTCTATTAGGCGGTGCTGTTACAACTATAATTTGCACGTTGACGCCTCTTTGTACCATCGATTCCTTTGTCTTTGGTCTCACTAAGAATCAGGTAACGCCCATTAATCATTTCCCCTATCCGCGTTCCCGACATTGAAAAACGATAGGAGGAAGTTCAGATTCCCATTAATAAGATTTCGTTTTACCAGGTAAAAGAGCAAGTAACGTCATTGGCCCGGACCTACGTAACTACGGCGACCTTGTGGGTTTCGAGAGGCATCGATCAGTATACAGCGATGCAGCGAGCAGAGGACGATAACGTTTCCTTAAAAATCTACCAACTTTTTCGTCGTATTGCAAGCAGTGTCTTTGATGGCTCGATTTCACTGTAATCAATTTTTCACCAAGAAATTCGTCTCGCTTGCGAGTATTCTTTGTCCGCATAAACGCCTCTCTGCGTTCGAAGGATACGCGTAGCCGTGAATTGGAAGCGGCGATTCGCTCGTGGCTCGTGATTGGTCGTGAGTCCCCGACGCGGCGCGCACAGTCCCCTGAGGGGTTTCTCCTCTGCCCTATGGCATTTCTCATCCGTTCCACGAACTAAACCGACCGGTTCTCTGCTGATCATCGCAGGTTGAGATCTCTCAAAAGCCGGCCTGCTAATTTGTCTGGCGGAATTATTTGCGTGAACTGAGTGTACTCTGGGCTGTTACGCGATGAAGAACATCGGAGAAGTGCTGGGTGAGAAATTTCTTTCATTCCCGTGTAAATCTACGAGCCTTATTCGTTCCGAACAACTATTCCTTTGTGCGCGCAACGAACACGGAACAGAAAACGATGGAGAGAGGTTGTTGTTACCTTGACATCTAAACTATTTTACCGATCAAAAAAATCGAGGGGGATGAAATCGCTTTTGGAATAAGCCGTAGAGCGATTCCAAGTTCGAACGAAGACATATATATATATACATATATACATATATATCCAACGCCTGTTTATGATGATCGATCGATCGATAACAATGTATTAATTTCAGGCTACATAGTAGTCGCGTGTTTCTATATCGCGGTGGTTGCAAGCCAACAATTCAACTCGGAGGTGACGCAAACTTCCACCCATTCGAACGCGACACACATCGGTGCTAAGGCCTTCAACCCCGCCGAGGAGGAAGAAGATGACTTCGTGCCCTATCGAGGAGAATATTCCAATGTTTTCGATTGGAGGCTGCTCCGAGTAATCACTTTTAACCATTCGTGGTCACACGGGGTGTATTATACCCCAAGAGTAATTTTTTATTTGAAATTCCGCACCTTTACATCTTCCAAAGGGGATTTATAATTTTTTAAAAAATCCGTATTTTACCACAACGATGGAAAATCGTTCATTTTCAACTACATATTTTAGCATATCAAAATTTACATTTCTAGAAAAAGACTATTAGACCAATATCATTGAAAACTTGAAAGGTTCAAAAATACGAAAATGGTAACTCAAAAAATGACGCTGGGGTACAGTGAACCCCGTGTGACCAACTTGTGATTATAAGAAGGTGTGACCACGAAGGGTTAAATTAGGAATTCTTAAAGCCACCGGCTTCTATCTACCTATTATGTAATTTTGCGCTCTCACGGTGTCTTTTCGCGCTTCTCCCCAGGCCGTGAGCAAACGGGAGTCCGGGAATGTTCTACTATCGCCGATATCTCTACAAATCGCCCTGGTCTTGCTGTACGAAGGGGCTCAGGGTGAAACTGCGCAGGAACTGGCCAGCGCGATGCAACTGCCGGCCAGTCTAACGGCTACGCGAGATAGATTCACCAATATTTTGCAATCGCTTCAGGTAAACGTTTGACACAGCTACCTAGGGAAAGGAACGAAAGAAGGTGGTTCAGATCGTCATTTATGTACACTTTTGGATTTTCCGCAGGCGCCTACGCCCGCGTACAGTTTAAACATGGGAACTCGAATTTACATCGATGCGAACATTTTGCTGAGACAACGATACGAGGCGATCGTGAAAACGTTTTACAACACCAACGTGATCACAGCGAATTTGTCCGACGCTCGGCCTCTGGTGGACAGCATCAACGCCTGGGTCAGCAACGTTACCGATGGCAATATCGATAAAATGATAACGGATGGTATAGCAAGCGCGAAATACAGTTCTGTCTCTCTATAGCCGCGTGTGTCGGGACCGGGCGCACGCAATTTGAGAGACAAGTAGTCTATGCGGCTTCCTTTGATTTCACGCTCGAGCGCTCAAGGGGCAGCGAGAACTGGATTTTTTGCTCGTCGCTCGGCGGAACCGATTTTTGGAAAGACAGAATGTGATATTCTCTCTCACTCTTAAAGTTCGACTGCTGAAACGAAGTAGTGGGGATAGCTTCGCGTGTATAGAGAATCCGAAAACGCGTGCAATTTGAGAGACAGCACTGTATTCCATCGAATTCAATCGTCCATTCGGAATGTGATGAATCGCGAAACACGATTTCTTTTTCCAGAGAGCAGCGTAGAAAATTCGCTGATGCTGATTATGAACGCGCTCTTCTTCAAAGGATCTTGGCGCGGTAGTTACTTCGCCCCGGAAGCTACTCGAAATGAAGAATTCCGTACGAGCGAGAATCGAACAGTCCTCGTACCGTTTATGCGTACAATCAACCGATTCTACTATTCCGAATCTCTCGAGCTAGATGCCAAGATTCTACGTATACCGTATCACGTACGCGAAACCGTATTCCATCCCCTAACAGATGCCTCCCGGCATCTTAGACTTACAATTTCTCTTACATTCTCTTATCTTATTTCAGGGGATGAAGTTCGCCATGTACTTCGTACTGCCACGCACTCAAAACGGAATCGAGTACCTCGTCGATAATATCAATTCGGTTGTGTTGAAGAAATACATATGGTTGATGCAGCAGTTGTCCGTCGACGTTTCAATTCCAAAATTCAAATTCCAGTTCTCCAGCCACCTTGAACCAGTTCTTCGGGAGGTCTGTTCCTTCTCGTTCTCGCTTTGTTGCGTACCGTGTTTGTTCGCGCGTCTAATCCCGCGTTGTTGCTTCGTTTTCTCTTCCATCAGCTTGGTATCCGAGACATTTTCGACGACACGGCAACGTTGACGGGTGTAGCCCGCGCCAAACGAACGTCCAAACATCTAAAAGTATCGGACATCGTGCAAAAGACTGGCATCGAGGTGAACGAGAATGGAACCACTGCTTACGCGGCCACTGGTAATCTGGTTTACACTTCCAATAATTTTTTTTTTCTAATTACGAACGGGCGAGGTTTATTCGTTGATCTTCTTCTCCAGAGGTCCTGCTCGGAAATAAAATCGGGGACGAATCCTTCCACGCAACTCGTCCGTTCTTGTTTTATATCGAAGACGAGTCTACTGGAACGATTCTCTACATGGGTAAAATGATGAATCCTCTGGATACTGCAAATACACCCGGCATAGGGAAGCTTCCACCGAGATTGGACCCGGAATTAGTCACCGCAGGTTAATCTCTTAACATTTAACGGACGGGTCCGTAAATTTACATTTTTCGATTTACGTTTGTGCTTGAATTTTTATCACGCTGCGTTAGTTTTTCCATTTTCATGCGTATTAAATTTTATCGTATTTTTAATTCTCTTAAAAAATGCCCGGGATCCAAGAAAGACAGAGAAAAAACAATCCGTCTGTAAAGTTAATCCACTCTAGTCCACTTTTGCGGAGCTTTTACAGATACATAATTTCAGATACGAGTTAGATCAAACTAGGCCTTTGGCTCTACCTTACTTTACCTCTTGCTTTCACTTATACTTATTGCTACTTTTCTTCCAACAGTCTTAACACTTTACGCTAGGTATGTCTTCCACAAATTCTCCTCTTAATTCTTTACGCTGAACAGATATCGGCCTTCGATAAACGAATAAGACGCTTGTTCATGATACTAACGCCAAGATATTTCTAGAACCAGCCTTGCAGGCAGGCTTGAATACCGAAGATCGGAGAAACCTCTTCAATACGTACTTTACGCAGGTAAGAGAAATAGTAATCACAGGGCTTGCGAGCAAAGCCCAAAGGAGCTGGGCAATAGAGAAATGATGGATGAGCTCGCGGAGTAGAAGATGCTCCCATTGAGTGACTAGCAGCGATTTCTTTCTGTCTCAGCCCCTTCAGTGTCGTCGCTCGCGAGACCTATTTAACAATAATTCGATATCATACATCCATGTTCCTATTTCATTATAGACTTTGAATAAAAAGTACAATGGAAATCTGGTGTCGTCGCCTGCGAGCGTTGGAGCAGCCCTGGCGATGTTAACCGAAGGAGCTGGCGGAGATACGAGAAGAGAAATTATTTCGGTCTTAAGATTACCGGAGGACAGAACACGTATCAGACAAATTACAGAACGTACTCTGACGTCTCTAAAGGTAGTATGTACACCGAAAAACATCCAAAGGTGTGTATTTTATCCAGTTTCTCACGTACGTCGGGCGTCCTTCTTATTTACAGAGAAACGAAAATGGTACGGAAATTGATTTAGCCAATTGTCTCTGGGTAGACCAGGACTTGACCTTGCTGGATAATTACAAACACGCTTTGCAATCTTCTTACAAAGCAGATATTCGGAATGTTAACTTCGCGGAATCACAAAATGCTGTGAATCTCATAAACGACTGGGTTCGTCGAGCAACGCACAGCAAAATTTCTTCGTCGTTGGCAAACGATATTCCACCCGATACGCGTTTAATGTTGACCTCGGTCGTTTATTTTAAAGGACGCTGGCTAAAATCGTTCGATAAGGCGAAAACCACACTACAATGTTTCTATATGCCGAATGGTGAATGTCGAAACACCTACTTCATGAGACATGAATCTGCATATCGATACGCATACGTATCTTCCATCGAAGCGGAAATTTTAGAAATTCCATATTCGGTACGACGAACCCGTTAAATATCATCACCGACGTACCTTCGTGATAATCTGTACGTAATTCTTTTAGGACGGCAAAACATCGATGTTGATATTACTGCCGAAAAAGAACGAGCTAGATCCCTATCTTAAAACATTATCTAAAGATTTAGCTACTATCCCGGTTTCTGCGATATTTGCAAACTTAAAGGAGAGAGACGTTACTATTCACCTCCCGAAATTTACTATAGAAAGTAATCTCAATTTGCTAACTACCCTGCAAGACGTGAGTGTCGTTACATAGTCTTTCTCATTCCAATTTGAACGTAAACAACTATCGACGTGCGTCGCAAAAATTCTGATTTCAGTTGGGCATCGAGAGTATATTTAACTCGAACGCAAATCTCACTGAAATCGTATCCAATGGTCCCTTACAAGTAACTAGCCTCTTGCAAAATGTTAAAATAGAGGTGGACGAGGAAGGAACATTAGCTGCTGCCGCTACAGGTATTTTATACAGAACTCTTGTGCCCCTACAGTCTCTCAGATTTACATACAGCGCCGTTGTTAATAAAAACCATATCTCACCAGAAGTTACATTCGGATTCCTGTCTTCGTTTGGCAACGACATGAAGTTGAACAGACCATTCTTGTTCTCCATCGTCGACTCTGTGACATACACTACTCTATTTTCCGGTCGCTTCATCGAACCTTTGTAACAACGTTCAATGGATATTTTAAGGTATAAAATCGTAACCGCTTCTCGTAATGTAACCCATGCGGGTGACAATAGCTTCTTCTTTTGACAAATAAATATGTTGCAATGAAACAGACTGTATGCATTTAAATACTACTCGTAGAAAGTAAAAGAACCAATACTGTATCCAAGAGGATGCTCTTTATTCATACAATTGGAGAAGGAATATTCATATGTACATGCAGATTCTAATTCAAAAGCTTTAACATTGTTCTTATCTATTTTTCATACTTGTGCTTGATGTCTTTCCAAAGTTTCTGAAACAAAAATCACCACCAATGTTATTTTAAATATATTTCTCCTGTTCTTTAGACATGTTAAAGCTTTCCTATTATGCGATAGTTTTCTACCATAGCTATGGTTTCCTTTAAGTTGTGTCGGAAAAAGAAGAAGCATTAGTTTGATAATAAGCGAGTGTGGGTGTGTGTCTCTCTTTTTCACACTCCGTGCAAGATACATCATTGGCTTGTTTAACAAAGTAATTAATGAATAGGAACTAACAGTAGTATTTAAGTGAGTACTACGTATGTTTAAGAGGAAATCATGTAAACCAGAGTTATTTTATTAAACTGTTGAAACTTATAGTATTATACAGTGCGTACATACCCCCTTGTTAGCGCTTTCGTATATACCATCCGAAATCATATCGAATGATCGCTCGAAGATGAAGCTGCTTACCAAAATGGTTACAGCGAACGTAGAGGTTCTTTTGAACAGGATATTATATACAGTACTTGTTAATCCTGCCATGATCCTGACTTAAAATTATTACGTCTAAGAAGATTGACAAATCCAGAACACAAATATCCTTTATGCCTCTCTCGTCGATCGTGATCGACTTTACCGCTCTACCTGGTAATGCCACACTATCGGTGTAATATAAGATGTAATAGGAATAGGTAAGTTGAATAAGTAAAAAGATGATCGGAATATGTGTTACGCCACGATTCCGTAGAGTACAGTAGAGTAGTAGAGATACGGTTTCTGCATGTAAAAGATATATTGTTGCGAATCCCGCCCAGCGGCGTGTGGCGTAAACTGTAGAGGCGCGAAGTTTCTATAGCATGAGAGGTTTGAAAATAATTAGAGATTCTTTTAATAAATCAACTTCAGGATTATGAATTAATCGATACTTGGAAATGGATGTTTGAATAATGCCCGATATCTTCACCTCCGACTAAAGTCCCGGTCAGTGAACAACCAATTGGATGCTATTATGTGTCAGATATCTGCCAGATAACACTAACTGGAAGATATCTGGAGGTGAAGAAATCGGCCGTAAATGAGCTCCACTTTCAGCCCTTTTCCTACTTAGGTGTGTAAATTCAACGCAACGTCGTTAAACGGTAGTTTTTCCAAAAATCGATAAACGAAAGGAAATAGATCGACGAATAGGAATTTAGTTAATTAATTAATAAATTTGCGATTTACTTTTAGAATCTAAGAGATTTTGTAATCAACAAAAAGTGTAAAACCAGAGACGGCCGTGGTAAAACCGATGGACCTTGTAAAACGTTCACTCTTGCCCCGAGAACGAGAGTGAACAAGTGAAAAGTGAATGATTTGAATTGTTTGCGAGTGATTGTTGTCTTACAAGTTCTCTATAGAACCGCTAGATGCCGGGCGAAATGAAACGAAAGGCTGAGCCACGTCAACGTCCGTTCGACTTTAATTAATGAATCGCCCCTCTTACGAATGAGTAACGATGATCGATGCGTGTCATTCTTGATCATTCTTGACAGATTGTCTTTGTAGTTGTGTCGCTATTTGCCGTTTAGTTTGATTGAGTTTGATCCAGTTCGCTCCCAAGTATACCGCATAGTGTGAAATCTCTTCTAAATTCTTCGTATTATGAAACATTCGGAAAAGCTGTTGGCATGAGTTCGTTATGTCAAAAAACATGCAGACGGAAGAAGATGAAGTACCTTTGGATTCCAGTGTCTCAGGAGCACCTACGAAAATGGCAATTACTCCTGAAAAGCATAACCTGAAAGTTAGACGAAGAAATGTAGTCGAAACAGTGAACTTTACACCGAAACAAGGCAACAGCCCGGACACTGAAAGTAACGTTCCTCTGATAAGAATGTCCGATTCCGCGAGGGCATGGCACGATGAAATTCTGCCGCGAATACCTGACCTCGCAGACTCTAGATGGTCGGTCGAAGAAAAAGAAGTCACGTTAGTTCGTGATGACAATAGCAGTTCGTTAGAAGATGATTCTGGCGGTGGAGAGACAGTGACGAGTAGAGAACGGATGAAGCTAAGCGTCATTCGAGACTGCATCGCCAATCCGAAACTTACGTTAGGAGAGCTCAGACTACTCGGCTGCAGCAGCGAAGGACTCGTTAATGGTATTTCATTGATACACCGACATAAGTACTATCGTCAATAAGGAACCTCTGCGTGGATGGGCTCGATGCGATTCGTCTATGCACTTTCATCGGAAAAGAATTAAGTTTATCAAGTCGGTTCGATTAGTTTAGTGTGCTTAGAACTACGGGTTCCTTATTGAAACTACTTTTATACCGTATAATTAAATACTGAAATGATGATGATGATGAAAGATGATCCACAGATGACGTACGAAGGGTTCTATGGCCAAAGCTTTTGAGACTGTCGGAGGAGAATAGTTTGTCGATAAGTGGATTAGAAACGATACACAAGCATATACCAAATGAAGTCTATCAGCAAATACTAAAGGACGTCGCGCGCAGCGGCAGTCATATTTCTCAAAATGCTGCGCAACACGAGATAGAAGATTTTCAGCAACAGTTGACGCAATTGATGTGCTGGGTTCTTCACAAGCATTCTACACTGAAGTCAGTATTATTTAAGCGTCCGTTCTACCGGAGAGCATTCGAGTTCTAAATGCTCTCTGGTGATAGATTGGAAGGATTTATCTTAAACGCATGTACATACCTTAGTTACTACCAGGGATATAACGACATAGCCGCAACTGTTCTACTTGTCATGGGTTTAGAGAGCGCGCTGCGCGTACTCGAGTCTATTTCGGTAGAGTTTCTCGAAAGATTTATGGAAAGAACCATGGAGAAAGTGAATCAAGAGTTATTTTATATATTCGCACTGTTAGAGAGAGTGCATCCCACTCTGTTGGAACACTTGGAGAAGTTAGTACGATAATAAGTGTATATTCCCGGCGTCTTAATTACGCGAGGTATATCGCGGGGGTTGTTAAAACTGTTTTATACCGTAGCGTAGAATTATTTCCACATTTTGCACTGGCTGAGTACACAACATGGTATGCGCACAAGTATGCGGAGAATAGGAAATTGTTACATAGATTATTCGATTACTTCCTGGGCAGTCCTCCATTGATGCCCCTCTATCTGAGCACTGTGATCGTAGCTTATAGAGCAACAGAGATTTTTAATACTACACCGGACATGGGTCACACTCACAAAGTATTATGTACCGTGAGTATCGCTTCGTCTCGATAATCTTGAATTGAAATTCTATACGTATTATGTACAAGAACCTCGTGCCTCTCATGCAAAAGTGATTTCTTATTTCTAGTTGCCAGATAATTTACCCTTCGAAACGCTTCTAATCGAGGCAAAAGATTTGTATTCTCAATTTCCTCCTGAATCCATAAATAATGATGTTAGAGAATACGACCGAAAGAGAAAGTGTAAGGAACAGGAATGGAAGGCAAAAGCGGAAGCGAGCCGTCAAGAAAGGGAGAGACAACGTCAACTGAAAATTGTACAATCGACGCCGAGAATACCGTACCGTATTAGAAGTTACAAAACAATCACAGTGGTAACCATTCTGGCTCTGGGATTATATGCTTTTTTGAAATCTTCATCTAGTCTCAACTGACATTAACTGAACACCTCTGGTTTGGATTTTGGAAAGTACATATGTATGTATGCACGCGAGTAACGTACATACATTCATTTGCCTGTTCCTCGAGCAAAACTTCAATTTATTATTTTCTATGGCATTAGCTTGGTAAATGATGATAAGAATCGTTGGGCATGCAAACGTAACAGAAACATATAGTATTACTAAATATACGTGATGAAGAGTAAACAGTTGCTAAGTGGTTGCTAAGCTTAGTCGACGAAGGATTGAACGGGCGTGTTTTTTAATATGTGTGTAACAAGGTGTACCGTATCTTGAGCATTCCTGTGCTGCCTTTACGCTGTGTTCTTCAAGAAATCGACATCAAATTTTTCTGCATACATGTTTACAATGCCAGAAATCTAAGCACACGTTTATAGAGGAACAACGAGTGCATATGATGGTGGGGAATAAAGTACTCTCGAAGTAACAATACAATTTTAAGATATAAAGAAGTGGGATTTAGAATTTAGAGTATGGTGGATGTATGTACTTGTTTAGATTGTAATTGTATATTTACAATCTGTGATCCAGTTATGCATGTATTTATTTAAAGCAAACAGAAACCAACATACAGGAGCAAGACAGAGATTATTAATAAAAGAACATAATTTTTCAATATCATTTTTATTCTCTTCTACACCTCCAATCGTATTTATTGGTTACATAATCTTGATTACAATATTACCAGAAATACATTATCTCTAAGTAAGTAATTTGTATTTTTATGTAATATTTTTCTCAAATTTTTAACACGACAGATTTTAAATACAGTACCTACTTAACGAGGGAAGATCTCGAACCCAAAAATTCAAAAAAATCTGAAACTTTGTGAATATGTAGGGGATTTCCTCCTGATTACAACGCAACTTTTGTTTGCTGCCCAAATTCACTCTAAGGGGGTGAAATTAACCCCTGAAACTTCGGTTATTTTCCAATTTTATTTTGTAACTCTCGATCTGGAAGAGATAGAAGAAAAGTTTCAAGACAGAAGTTACTTATTATTAATTAGGACTATCGTTTGGTAACTCACAGTTCACGAGTTAAAACACCAAATCGGAATTTAAGCGGTAAATTTCACCCCCTTAGAGTGAATTTAGGCAGCAAACAAAAATTGCGTTATAATCAGGAGGAAATTTCCTACATATTTACAAAGTCTCAGAATTTCTTGAACCTCCGGGTTCGCGATGTTGTAAGTAGTACCTACTGCAATTATTTCATCTGATCAAATGATACATATATGCTCAACGATGTGTGCCTAAGAGAGTAAAGATAACGTGGAAAAATTTTAATGCGTTGATCAAACCATTGTCAAATTTAAAAAACTTTTCTTTTATTATTCATCTATTAGAGTTCGTTTGAACTTTTAACAGGAATATTTATGAAAAAGATATGAAGAGATAAAAAAGCAACTTTCACTCGAGTATGGTAAAGAGTGAGAGCGTCGGGTAATGTATGACGTATGTATGTATGTATGCAATGAGTAATACAAGAAACTGTACATATGTATATACACAAAATAGGTCAAGTTAGTTTCTACATATGATTTCTTCTCGCAATATATCGTTACGGAGCGTTATAGCTTAACAAATTATTTCAATTTGTTAATTGGACTGAAACTAATACACTTGTTTTGAACAGTAAATACTACTGTACTCTTAAAACAGTCTTAATATAACTTAACACAGTAAGATTTCTAAGAATGCCCAAATGATTTATACCAGGGAAGATTTGAGAATAAACTTTTTGCTTTTGGTTACCCTGCCAATGTTTGCAAGCCTCTAAACTTCTTAAATTTACAGTGCCATCGCCGTCACCAAAAATTAATTGAGGAGTACCCTCTATAGATGTACCAGGCTTATAATACAATCTGAAGTCAATTCACATATACAGGCATATTAAAAGATTAGAACAAAGTAAATGCATAACTTGTTGAAGTTTTTCAAAAATTACCGAATTTTAATAGGATCAAACATACCTTTCTACTGTGTGCACACCAGCTCCGTATAAACAGTGCACCTCGACCCCTGGTGCTTGAAAATTCAACTGATATTTTTCGTTGTCTTTCCTAAATTCCCATGCATTGGGAACATTAATGTCTCTATAACAGAGGGCAAAAATTAATAGTTATTATTTCTGTTATAGGAGGTTCGTTATAAGTATCGTAAATATTATACTATACATCAGGTAATCTTGTAAGGTGGATAACGTATAGTTTTTCTGCGCTGTTTGCACCAGTATTTCTGTTTCCTTCCAGAATAATCTCGATGGTAGTAACCATCCTAAACTGGGACTGGTTATTTGCTCGTCCTTGAGAATACTTTGTCGTAGGAAATAAGCATCTAGATCGTCCCCTACATTTTTTCAAAGTGTTATATCTTAAGTACAAAGTCGAGGCACACAAATCTTAGCATTTATAACGTGTCTTATACCACATATTTTTTACCAATGGCAAATACTTTAAGCGCCTTGATACTGCCACCCCAAACACCCGCCAAGGTTATTAAACTGTTAATGTATTTGTCCTTCCACTTTTGACTTTGGCGTTGCAAAAATATAAGCGACATAGGTCCTCCCATACTGTGTGCCAGTAACGTTACAGGGACTTGTTTATTCGCTTCGTATGTCTCTTCAGTCAATTCCTTTAGTTTAACGAAGAATTCTTCGTTCTCGTCTAGAAAGGATTTTGTGCACAATCTAATTTATAGCACAGCAATCAGTAATGTCGTAACTTTAACAAGAATTCTAAGAAACCAGTATACGTACTGGGTGCTTTTCTAAAATCGTACGGGGCGCCACGTATAGAACGATTTCTAACGTATCCAAGTTGTTCGACTAGCATGTTACCGATATCTTTAAAATATGATCCGGGAGACGCTTTACTCGGATCCAGATATTCGACGACGAATGGGTCGCCCCAACCTGGTATACGTATATCGACGCCTTCCGGATTTCTTGTTGTTCTCGTTACATTGTCATAAATTAATTTCATATTATCTATCTGAAATAATAAGTTTATATTATTTACTGAAGATATAAGCAACACCAGCTTACTGTATAATATGTAAGTACATACCCAGCAGTCTATAACCATTGGCACCAGTAATTCCAAGTTTAACCAAATGTTAAAATATCCTGTGGAAAGCTTTTCACACAAATAGTGCACCACGGATGTTTTATTGAGCTTCGCTTCGACTTGACTGCCTCCATCACCTGGAACTTTTCATAGAAAAGATTATACATATTAATTCTGCTGGATCGGATGACAGAAAATATATCGCGAAATTACTTATTGTCAGTTCTACAGAGAAATAGAATAGAAATAAGTAGTTACCAAATATGACAGGGGATATTTGGCTGTGTTTGGAGTGCCACGATTTTACAGATAGAATGCAATTCAAAGAGATTAGTGCACAGATAACGAAACACAAGCGCATTTTATATCAAACGAACTCTTCTCGTTATGTACGCTTTTAATCACATTTATATCTGTCACTTTCACTTGCACTTGCACTTAAACTTTAGAATTTGGAATAATCACTGGTGCAGTTAGAAGTGCATGTGGATAAACAAATCGAAAATATTACGCACAATAATATTGATGCTTCAGTCTTGACCTTTGTAGTGCGCAATCAGCTGATTGCAGCTGACTGCCGTTGAGTTATGACTGATTGATGACGTACCATTTGACCGTGTGTCACCGTCAATGGTCAATGGGTGAGGGAAATTATCACACAAAGTCAACATTCATTGACTTATCTACTTAAATATATCTACTAAAACAATTATGTTCCATTGTATATACGTGTACGTACATACATACGCCTACCAAACTTCCGATAATGGCGATAACTATAATACCACGGACCATGTATAGGATAGACTTATCATCCAATGTAATTTTGTGTCGCACCATCGGGGGCTCGCGAGCCCCCTTACCATTTTCGTGTCACATCCAACGTTATCGACTCAATCTAAAATAACTCAGATCACTTGTAACTTTCATTAAGCTAGGTTTTTAAGCGACTAGATGCAAGGTGAAAAAGTTCAAAATCGATATTCTGGGGAATGAAGCGCAATATCAAAGAATTTTATTCCTTTTTCTCGACTTATTTACTTGTTATGAATCGAAAAGAAAGAGTAACTTTTTTTTCATGTGCTACCATGTATCAATATCAGCAACGCATATTTTGTTTATAAAAGTGAATCTGGCAATACTCAAAAAGGCGGGTACTCAATAAACTTCTCGAGGGAGAGAAAGGACCCAATATGGCGGACGCGTATATCATCTCTTCAGTGCTTCAATTCTATCTTTCCTATAGACCTTGTTCAATGCTCTAACTTACCACCACTCCTGTAGGTGTTCCCCCACCCAAAACAAGTGGCGATGGAAAATGTTTCATCGTATCATCGATGAATACTCCAGAATACTCCGTGTTGAACCGTCGCAGGTGGTCGCAGCACATAGCTACAACAGAGAACAAGGAATTCAAAGTGATTGTACTTACCACGTGCTGTACCTAGAAGTTTACGAAGAATTGCAACATCTCCTAAACAAGAGATATGTAATTATGAACAATTATAATTTCAAATTATCTTGAGTTTTGCCGCGCGGGTATTTCTGTCGTGTAAGACTAATAAAATAATGAAACGCAGGAGATAACGTTTAAAATGTTATATTTATCGTCAATGCGATACATTTACGAATGCTTCTCGGCACTGCAGTTGTCCAGAGTCTGTCTTGTTCAGGCCACGACGCAGTTCTCGGAAAGACTTGGTTTATAAAACCCTGAAGTGTCGATTTTTCAATACCTATGTTGACGATCAGTAAATGACCGTTTGGGAACACTCTCGTCTGTCTCGGACTTAAGGGTGTCCCGCAATTTCTATCCTACCGTGTTGAAAATTGTACCAATAATTGGTGAAGTTTTTCCGACAGAAATGACCCGAAACACGACATATGTACATCGCACTAGTTTTAGTAGTAATCAATTTCAATATATATTATCCTGAATAATGATCGGAGTAAGACGTACGAATTTAAGATATTGTTAAAGCTAGCCCCATTTGCGTATTTTGGCTCATTATTGGCCCTATTTCCAAAAAGATGAAACGAAACTCATAGAAATTGAAATTTTCATGATTGGATGATACTAAATACATGTCGCGACCCGATATCGCTGGTTTAACGGTTTTCAGGAGAAATCTCGCGACCCAGTACCTGCCGTCCGATCATGTAAACGAAATATATTGTGCGTCGTGTCCTTTGTCGTCCGAGACTAGTTTCTTCATAATGTATTTCTATACGTTCTTCAGTTGGGTACAGCGTGTTGTAAGCCGTTTGTTGATAAATATTGATTTATGGAATGTGGCGCAGGTGGCAAACGTTACGAGAGGCGAAATTTTTATTTGAATAAATTTTTCGAATGACGAATAAAAGTTAACAAAATTATTCGTCATGTGTTTTATATAAAGATTATCCGGATTAACTTTATTCGACGCACGACGAATCATGTTTTCCCGATGAAATTGGTTTCCAAAACGACACAATTCGGGCCATAATTAAGGAATGACGTGAAAAATATTATCCATTGTCTCTTCAACTCGCAGTATGTATCTCCGCACGGAATAACCGGAACATCATTGTCTTAAACTCATTTTAAAGCGGAGAGTCTGTCGATTCTTTTAAGTTCCGCCGGAACCCGCTGCGATAATTTCTTACCTGTGGTCTTTAAATTGGCTTGTTGGCCTTTACAATTAACGTTTGTGATACGTGGATACCGCACCTCCAGACTTTGGAGGTCGCTTCAATCCCCGAACAACGGTTTGTAAAGCGGCTTTACAAAAGCTGGATGTTTCGCGGAGACGAGAGACAAAACGACCCCACGGTCAATCAGCGTCGCCGGGAAATACATCTACTGAATAATAAAGAAAAGTACCAACAAATCGGTTTGTTTAAATTAAAGACCAGGCTTTTGCGATAAATATCTTCTTTTATTAGTAGCTAATATAAACAGTCCACTAAAAAATAATTTCGTCAGGAAATATATTGTCGACGCTGATTGGCCGTGGCGTCACTCGCTTGGCACTCGCGCCGGTTCGTCTCCAATCGTGGCGTCTCACCACTCCTGTAGGTCTTCCCCCTCCGTGAAACATCCGGCTCTGCAAAATGTTGTCCGGGAACCCTGGCTGCAGTTGGCTGCACTTTTCTGTATTTTTCGGGAAGTGAGCGCGTGCGTAACGCGCTTCCCTCCTAAAGTTTACAAATAGTACACGTAAGTTCAATTCTTATCCTTTTATTTACTGGCTATTCCATTCATTGCTCGTCATTTCTCTGTGCGCTAACGAGGTAATTTCTTTCTCATCAATTCGGTATAAAGTGCAAACCTATTCAAATTTTGCGTTCGGCTAAACAAGCAGGAAATTCTTTGGTACGTAATATAATCTATCTCCGTTGCGTTGTAGGGATGAAACGGCATACATCGAGAAATTCGCATCGTGATGCAAAGCCTAAGCCCTCGCGTGATGAAGATAGCGGCGTGGTTCTACGCGCAAGAACGGAAGAGGAGAGGCGACGGCGTAGACGCGAATGGATGATTGAACAAGAAAAAATGCGCAGGCATGATAGACGTAAAAGAAAAATGGCTATGGAGTATGAGTTACGACGCGCTCGGAATATGGGCCTAGCAATTTCCGAAGGAAGATGCAACACTCCTGGTAGGAGTAGAAGCGAATCTCCACCTAGTCAATGCAGAAGAACTTCTACGCATCGTACACCCGAAGAGACTGTGCTTTCTAAAAAGTAAGTATAAAGTGTCTTTAATTATTAACTGTTGAAGTAGACGCAGCGTCCCATTCTGGAGGATTTCATATACAGAGAAGAATTTTATAATTTCATTGCTGGATTGTGGAATTTTCTGTCTTATCTTTTGACGAATACATTTAAATGAAATATACTTTTGGCTATATCCAGAAAAGTAACTTATATTTGTATAAAATATCAAATTTAGTTGATATAATTTTGCTATACAGTTGTATATTATAAAACTATGCTTCAAGAAACAATGAAAATATTAAATTGTAAGTTTTAAGTACAAATCTGTTAAGTCATATATACAAATAATATTATTTTGCACTTTAGGTTTGAAACACCAAGTGGTACGATGCCCTTATTTAAAGGACCTGAAGGCACAAAGATTAATCCAATAGAACTTCACAAAATCAAAGTAGATATTCGTAGAAAGATTCCTGGAAGAGTATCTACCAATGAACTTAAACGGGATATACCCAACAAGGAAGATGTGGTGCTTAAAAGAAGAGCGGGTAACGTGTTATTTCTTTACCGTAATTTCTTAAGAATTCTCAGTCATTCAGTGAACGAGTACCACAAAGGAAAATGAGTTCAACGCGCAAGATGATTCTGAGGTTTTCTAGAAATCACTATCGACAAATTGAAGTTTGAGAACCTTGTATGCTTTCTAATGTGAAAATGTCTCTTCTCTGTGAGACGTTACTCTCCACTCTTTAGAATCCATTCAGTTTCCGTTTAAATGTATTATCGAAGTCTAGATAAATATTCTCACGTTTTTACTTTACTGAGTGCTACATGCGAAGAATGGAATTCTTGCCACTGATTTCTACAGTCGTGAAGATTCTGGACTTCACTGCGTCCCCTGGAATGTTCAAGAATTTTCTCAACTTTATTCAACAAATTAATAACGTGTTTTTCATTCGCCCAGGATATAGCAAATTTGGAATGCAACGTTGGATCACTGTATTGATCGCATAATGTGCAATATGTAAGCACAATTTTTTTTACTTTGACTGTTTTAACTTTGCTATGCTTAACGTATCTCTTGCTTGTTGTTGCTTTATGTATAGTATCTTTTTTTCTTACGGGCTTGCATAAAGAATTATGCTTCAGCTATATTAATTGCTATAATGAATATGATATAGTTTAGTAGACATTAATTTTTCCCCCAAAAACGTAGTTTGAACACGCTTTGTGCATTCTCCTTGTGTCCTGGTTTTGGGAATGTGTGCATGTCCAAGTATGTTGATTTTTTAAATGCTTCGTGTACTAAGACCAGCTGGAAGATTTTCGCGTCTTGGAAGATGTTTTAAATATTGACATGCGGCAATTGAAGAGGCATGGTGAAACATTAAACATTTGGCTTCAACACTGAAAGAAACGAAATCGGATATTAAATCTTAGGGTTCTTCTAAATTTTTGTATAGTGTTGTATTATTCTTATTCGTTTTTTATTTTATTGCATTAGAAAAATAACTACAATTGGGAAATAGGTGCTTTCTTTTTAAAGTATGAGTATTTGTAGACTTGGTTTAGTTGGTTGGATATGTTTATATTTTTCTTATCAATTCGTAACATTCCAAGAATTTAGCTACATTCTTTTGAAAAATTATTTAATGCAATTTGCATGTGTTATGTGGAAAAGAAAATAAAATATTACATTATAAATTTTAGTATATAAAATCATATAAATTAACAACAATTTATTTAACTAATTGAAATCGACAACACAAAATGACTCAGCGAGTCAGTTTATCTGAGTAGCGAGGTTGGTATCTGCAAGATTTGTCACAGCTGTAGTATTGCTTAAATGCTTTCCCGATTTTTACATACAATTCCTTTTCTATTATTACATTTACTAAACTGAACTGCAGGAGAGGGATCCAAGCCGATATTTGATAGAGAAGATATAAAGAGAGCAATAGGTGAAGCGGAAGAAGTTGAGGAACATCGTTCTGTCGTAACTGTGAATTTGGAAAATTCAGGTACGTTTACTATTTCAAATTGCTAAGATTTATTATAGCTTCTGTTTCGCAAATATGGACACTTTTCTTTTTAGAGAACAAGTTGAAAATAAATTCGGCGGCCTTGAGTCCTACAAGAACCCGAAGTCACGGTCCTAGACGCACGTGGTCCCATCACCCCAGGTTTGTGCCTGGATTTTATACAGAGTATTGCAATATAAACAAGTTAAACATAAGTGCAAATCATGTACAAAGAACTTACTATTTTATATGTGTTAATGTATAATCTGAAATTGTTTAGGGAATTAAATTTTTTGCTAATTTGTTTACCGTGTTTCAGGTATAAAGATTTTAAGAATGAAGAAGAAGGAAGTTACAGAAGTGATAGGTAAAAGCTATTATTACACTTTCGTGTATCTGCGTTTGTTATATTTCTTTCAATTGTATTTCACCAGACTATTACATTATTTACATAGGGAGAAAGATCGATCCAGAGAAAAAGATGGGCCTAGAGAACAAAGGGTTATCCGAGAGCATTATATTCAACCAATTCATATTCCTATTTATTATGGAGTAGGTACTTTAGTTACGTAAAAATGCGATAATTTAGCCATGATATGAAACTCGTTCATTTCTTTGTTCAGAATTTTCAACCGAGACCATTAATGGTTCCACCGTGGGGCCCAATTCCAGGACGTCTTGGAGGTAATATACATCCTCCTATGATGAGATCTTTAAGAAGATTTTTTTTCTAACCCATTTGTCGTTTTACTTAATGTAATCACTTTCTTTTTCTAAAACATAAAATAATTATTCTGAATCAACGTCGCGTCTGGAAGCTAATTCCCCTTCCCCATCTACCCATAGGCACACTGAGCGACCATACAGGAATACTAGCGAAATGGGTATGAATTCCGCAGCTATTTTGGCCTTATTATCTTATCTTAGACATAATTCCGGTGATTTAACATGATCAAACGATTAATTATTATTTTTCGAACCCATTTGTCGTTTTACTTAATGTATCGAGTTGTTTTTCTAAAAGATAAAAGAATTATTCTCAATTAATAGTTTTCAAAATCGTCCTATAAACGTGACTTATGTATGAAAAAAGCTAATTCCCTTTAATTCACGAAAAAAATTAAAAAGTTCACATGCAAATATTGTGAAATCCATTTTGCTAATTCGAATTGTATTCTTGTTCTCGGATAGAACACTGATTCCTCTGTCACTTTTTATACTTACAATTAAATATCGCGTTCACGCATGCGCAGATCATGGCGCGCAGCGAACCTACGCGCTTCGATTTCAAATTTTTGATAAAATCGCACGAAACTGAAACTATCAAAATTCCTTCCATTTACTTACATTTACTTCCCAAAGTTGACGCATTATTATAGGAATAAAAATAGATGCAACCCCAGGACGAATTAATCAAATAACTATATATTCTTAACGAGCCTCTTCTTTACCCTAACTTCGAAAAGAATTTATTCAAACGATTCTCAAAGACGGCTTATAGACATCGTGTGCTATCGCGGGACCCATATACTTTCCACGTGATATAGTCATTTCTGTTCTACCTTTACTACGTTGGCAGGAATGCATGTATGTATGCGCCAATGGACCTATAAAGGAACGGGGAACTTGTATCTCAATAAAAAGTGGCTGAGAGTATACCGTCCGTCCCCGAGCCCATAAATCTACCTTATGGACTTTTCTTTAGGTCCATGGTCTATACTAGTGATCGTCCAGGGAGTGATCGGTATAACCGCAGTCCTTTGTGGCAAAACCGGAAATAACATAACCTAAACATTCATTAAATAGTTTGCTTTCCAAGCTGATTGTTTATTTATCTCTTTTTATTTTACAGTTCTTTTTTACAGTTTCTTTCTCTGCTATTTCCGCTTTTGCCACAAATGGCGGCAACCAATCAGCGATGATAAAGGTGGTTCCGATCACTCCCTGGAGGATCACTAGTCTATACCACCTATATATGCCTAAGTGGTTATGTCCAGTTATGGCATTTCTTGTCCAAGCTGTAGTGACTTACAGATGGTAGTGTAAATGAAAACAATGAAAATCTTGATGCGAATGATATTGTTTAAGGTGGAGCGGCAGTCGTAGATTTTTGATAGTGCATACGGATAAAATCATTTTATTGATATTGTTGTACACATTTCCTCGTATAAATAGGTAGCTATTTACGCCGCCGTAAAAATATTGTATTAAGAGAGATTTTGCTGAATGTACTCGTTCAAGTTTCTCAACATGCTCTGCATATCACTGTACTTAACCACAGAACAAGCATCTTCAATCGAAAGCCATTGGTACGCTTGGTGTTCCTCCGACAATTCAATAGATTTGTCGCTATTTAACAACTCCGCCAACCAGTAAACGACAGTTTTTGGCTTTCCTTTCACTTCATAGATTAGTTCTCGTTTGACGTGGTCGAAGACCTTAAGATCGCCGAGTAGCAGGCCCGATTCCTCTTTCGTTTCACGAACCGCGGTATCCAAGTCCGATTCGCCAGGGTCGACATGACCTACGAGTCACATAAAGAAAAGTACCTATCGTGGTATAATAATACGACTGTCGGATCCGCGTCTTCTAAATCTGAATTTTAATTACATATGTACTTCGACTCGAGCGGCTTTCGAATAGGGGTTATGTGAATGAGTAGCCTGAAGTAACGAAACGGTCGCGTTGCATACCTTTCGGTGGTGTCCAGTGGTGCTCACCGTATGATGTTTGCATCAGAAGGTATTCGATCATCCCCTGGATTCGGCGAAATACAACGAAACCGGCGGCACGTGTCCCCATTGTATCGTCGTTGCACAACGAGACACTCGAGGATGTATTATGCGCTGCTGGTTGATCTACTGTGACTAGAGTGCGGACAGAAGAAAACCAGTGGCAAGTAGCGACAAAGAGCAAGAAGTAGCAGAAACCTAACAAGATTATTAGCTTCCACGTGAACCGTATGCATACGAACAAATTAGATAACATTCTATCATTCGGCGGGTAAGTATAAACTGAACACGAAAAGACCAGCCTAATAAATACGATACGATGGTATATACTTGAAATATTCATAAAACACGGTCGTTCATGGAACGCTTATATTCCTTGCGCTTGAATTCTTCGTTCGCAAATAATATCTTGTAGAATTTCGCAGAGCGAGTATTACAGGATTGCGCGCACCTATATATGTATATAAGTAGACGCGACTGTATCCGAGAGATCAGCCCGCGTTCTTTGGAACAACAATCAAACTTCGAATCTGGAATCTCAGCGAGTTGTTCTTTTTAAAAGTAGAAGATCGTGAACACCGCGTGTGCGCAACTTGGAGAGAAATCTGAATCGGGAAACAATGTGTCACCATTTTATTATAAACGTTTCTGCTACATTTTGTTGGCTAGGTACCGATCACCAAAAAAAAAAGAACACTTAGCAAAGCTGTATGTATATACGTACCTATCTACAAACTGTCACGTGTGTATGTGTATGTATATGTGTGTGAGCGGGGCGAAGTGATGCAGCTGGATGGACGACGAACCGGACTGGGCCGGACTCGGTATTTCTTTTCCTGTCGCTTTATTACTTACATACAAAAATCACAAAAATTGTCTGTCGCCACGCTCTGCGTAGACGCGACGCGACGCGTTTAAAGCGTCCGCTCGCCGTTCCTTATATGTATCATCCGTTCAGCTTTGGGTTTACTCGGAATCGTGGAGGCTCTCTTGAACATGTGCTTTCCCCGCGAAACATCGACGATCAACTTTTTACATTTATTCGACAAAGCAAGCCAGCGAACGAACGATGGGTGTATATGTATACGTATATATCGTTACAGTATTGAATCGTTTTTTTGTCGTCTATCTGCGCCTTACGAGGATATACCGATTACTCTATCGAAAGGGACCTTACACGCTAACATTAATTCGTAACCGCTATCATAAGGATTAATTTTTCTACAGTGGCGCGTCTGCTTGCGTTACAGGGACTGCATCCGGAATTACATAAATGACAGTTTTCATTGGCGCGCAATCGCTTGTAACGTACGCAAACATCGTGTCACACGCTCCAAGTAGTTCTTTGTTGCATCCTTCCCGTTTCGTTTAGACAAGTTTCTCCTGGATAGAGGGAGTCCACCGAAGAGGAGTAAGTATCTGCATCGTGTATATCCGGCGACGGCCGACCGCGTTCGTTCGGTCGTCGCGTGTTTCTTGTAGTCTTCTCGGCGGCTTCTCGTCTGACATACGGAAAACGGCTGCGAACTTCCCAATTGGCGGTTGAGCGAAAGGAAGTGTTGCTGATTAGTGGGATTCGTTAGCTAACGAAGGGAGAAGCTTGCGTAAGTTGCTTTGCTTGCGTTACTCTTCTTCCCCCTGGAAGGGGGAACTTCAACACGAACCGTTGACGATACTTACAGTTATTTAGTTGCTATCGATTGTGTCGATTTTAAAAAAAAAAGATCACGCACCGGAGGGGCATGTGTGGAGAGCAACGATTTCGTTTGGGTTGAAAGAGAGCAAAAGAGAGCGAGAGAGAGAGAGAGAGCGAGCGAGCCAGAGAAAGAAAGAGAGATACGTATGATGATGCGTGTGTGTATGCGTATGTGTGCGTGCGTGTTTGCGCGCGTTAGAAATGTGGAAAAATTATTCGAGTTTTGTATTTATTTAAATAAATTAGTAATTGCCTATTAGTAACGTGCTCGATTAATCTTAGGCAAATATAAAAAGTTCGCGATAATCGAGAGTCCCCAGGTTCCTTTCATTCATTTCCTTTGCTACTTTCCTTCTTCTTCCCCGTCTTCTTCCTCTTCCCCTTCCCCTTCCTCTTCCTCTTCATCCTCTTCATATCTTTCCGTCTGTGTTCGCATGCTTTGTTTTTTCTTATTCGTGTTTTCGGCGTGAGGCTTCATCCGTTTGGTTAATTTAGTACCTTTGTATATTATATTATTTATATACACCAAGTCTCTAGATCGCCTCTACATTTACAATACTTCCTAATTTAATTTCATTCAACCGCGAATACATCTGCGAATAAAAGGTTAAATAGCGTAATAGTGTATAGCCAATTACAATACTTAAATATAATCTTATACGATATCCTTCGTTGAATTAACAGATCTCATTATACACAACGTAGACGGTTCCTAAATTCTGTTAATTAATAGCCCCTCTCTTCCCTCTCCTTCTTTCTCTTTTACACTGTTTCGCGATATTACTACGAGTTGAAATAAAAATAATCATAATAGCAAGAATAATAACAACCATAATAATAATAATCGTAATAATAATAATAATTGTAATAATAATAATAATAATAATCGTAATAATAAGAATAATAATAATTATCATTACGCGTTAATTAATCGGCTATCGTCTGTAGTGCTGCGTAGTTGTAAACTTATGATATAAAAAAGTAAAGTATCGTAAAAATATTCGCAAAGGTAAGTGATTGGGCGCGTGCGTCGCGTCGGGCCAACATGTGTCCGCGCGGCACGGCGCGGCGCGGCATTTAACTCTGTCAAATTACTTGAATGCTGAATGGATGACGAGGGGTAATGCGTGAAGGTGATTTCTCGTTACGAGTACAATGCTACGTGTTCCTTTACAGGTTTCTCGACAAGTTTCATCGGTTATTTACAAAAAAAGGAAACGCTCCCGTTTCTTCAAGTGTCCGTTGCGCAGGCGAAACGTAACATCAACAGACCATGCCGCGAAAAGAAAGACTCTCGACGTTGCAGCTGTTCCGTATGGTAGTATCTATATATTTATATATCTATATGTATGTATATGAATATAGTATAATACGCGTTCATCGAACGTCTCTGACTTTCCGAGGTACAGTCGATGAGTAACGCTTCCCGTCCTGTGTCCCCACCTCATTTATATCTCCCATTCTTCTCCGCCGCCATTTCTAAGAGAAACTTTTCCATTCACTTTATTAGTACGCATCGTTATTCATTAGGCACAGTTGAAATACAATAGAGTATCTTCCACTGGATGTCTGTTTTCTAAATGGATCTCGTAGTGTTTAGCGTGAGAAAGGGGAAAAACCGAGAGGACCAAGAAGAAAGAAGCCGCGTAAGCGTACAAAAGGCAAATGGATTACCCATACCACTCTACGGTCACACCGAGAGAATTGCTCCGAATAGATAATACTGAAAACGCGACGCGTCGTAGGTTTGGGACGATCATCTCGGTACAATCGGTAGAGCAGAACGGACGATGAGCGTGGACCAATCTGTATTAACCGCGACTCAGATATTTCCGCTCGACCGTTACGACCGCCTTTTTTTGTACGAAACGAAAAGAAATTCAAACGATTACGATCCGTTTCCTTATCCTCGTTTTTCCCCTCTCCCCGTTAGCGCTGGTAAACGCACGCGCTCGCATTTCCTCTCCCTTTATCCCTCCCGTTGTGACTCGTCATTTTTGCCTCGCGCCCAGATGACATCCGAAAGCCGACCTAGTCCCATGTTTTTTTTTTTTTTTTTGGCACTCGGGAGTATTTGAATACCGCGTTCAGCCGTCACGGATCACAGTGTTTTTTTGTTTGTTTGTTTTTTTCGTCACAGCGTATATGTACATACATATGTATCCCATGCGTTGGAAATGAAAAGGAGCTGAACTGCTACCCGGGATGGATAGATCGGCGAGAGACGACCCCGTTCGGTTGAATTCTCGATCGGATTGGATTGAATTCGGCTGATGCCGTGGTTCCCGACTTGTTCAGCTGGGACCGCGGACGGGTAGCCGGTGAGCAAAGATTTCTCGGTTGTCTGGGCGAGAATCCAAGTCCCAGAAGAAGAAAGGAAGGAAGAATAAAAGTGGTCGGTGGTGTCCGTGGGCTCGTGGTATCGATCACGGATTGGTGCGGGTGGCTATAGAGCCTGTTGTCGGCAGTCACAGCTTCAGCTCGTTCGCTATCTTGCTGGCAATATTTTTGAAACCGATCGACGTGCCCGAGATGCGCTTGAAACGCACGCCGTTCAAGGAGAGACGTGGCAGTTTACAAACTTCGATCTCCCACTGTACTTTGCTGTCTGTCGCCGAATCGCCGTGCGCGCACAGCAACAGGAACCTTTCGCGCTGTTCGTACTGACATTTATTGGCGTCCAGTACCTAAATCGATCGACAAACCCGTTAATAAAACAATAATTTTTTCTTCATTCACTTACGTAATTTCATAGATAGCCCTGCCGAAACTATCCCCTCCCTCCCCTCTCCCCCCTCCCCCCTCCCCTGGGGTCTCTACTACTCTCCCTCCGACAAGTAACAGATAGAGGGAAGCATCGTGATGTTCCATTTGCAATACCTTTCGTATTTCAGACATGATTTCGTTCGGATCTCGACTACTGGTAGTTTTCATACTCCAAGTGAAACGTAGACTGCGTGGTTTCACCTGCTCGTCGTTAGTGGTAGCTCCGCTGTAACAAAACAACGTTTTAAATCCGCTCGGTCCACGAGCTACGCACCAAAACATGCCAATCACATAGGTATCGCTCTAAACGTTGTCGGGCCAGCTGCCTCGCAGTCGCGCGAGCCTCTCTATCGCGAAATAACGCGATCTCGCGATGATCTCGCGGGGTTGTTCGTTGCTCAGTGATTCGACATGTATCGGCGATTGCGCAGGATTAGTAACCGTGCGATTGGATTCCGCAAGCTCTCGGTCGTCAATGATTTCCAACAAGGCAACGTAGAATGTAGAATGTAAAACGTGTGAGAACCTGGCCGGGCACTTCACATACGTGCATACATGCAAATTTTTGTCGCATACACATTGACAAACATACAAGGAAGAGAATTCATCTCGGGGCGTACTATTTCTATTTCTAAATACGTGTAGAGGCGCGCGATTATTTCAGGAATGCTTTCAACGCTTCAAATGCGCCCCGACTGTTCCCTTTTTTTTTTTCAAATGCTCCGGGCGTTCTTCTTTCCGCGGGTTTCGAGGGATCTCTGCCCGCGACGTTGCAAAGGCGTCTGAAGAGCAGCGGCAGCAAAGAAACGCACCACACGTATGTACGTAACAAAGATACAGAGAGAGACACAGAGAGACAGAGAAGTAAAGGAAGAAAGAGAGAAAGAAATAAAGAAAGATAGAGCGAGCACACAAAGCATCTAACATGTCGGAAGCGTTTTATTCCTGCAATTAAACTTTTTTTGATTCGCTAGCAGCCGCGCGAAGACAAAGAAAAGTTCATTAGAGTCTCTCGCGATTGAAATCGAAATTGTAAATACAATGCCGTAAAGTAGTGCATTTACATCGTACCGAATGCTGTTCATCGAATACCGAGGATTTCGCTTCGCGAGAAAAGTCGCGGCTACTTGGTAATTTCGTTGTGCGGCATCAAGTGCTGCAAGTACATCGTAACATAGTGTCTATTATATCGAAAAGGGTTTGTGAGGGATTGAAAGCGAAAACGGAAAGCTGGACGAATATGAAAGAAAGATAGAGAGAAAGAAATTAACTAATGAACATGATAAAAAGAATAATAGAACGAAAAGACTAATGGAGCAAAAGGTGAAATTAGAACGTATGGGCGGCCGTGGTATTATGGTATGCAGCAACGTACCTCACTACTGGGTGCTTGGGGGGTACGGATGGGTCCATGGGGCTGAAATAACAAAACAAAGGCAGTTGCTAACAAATACTAAACATGATAAATCGTCAAATGAACAAATTTAGTTTATATGTATGTATAACCACCACCATTCTATCACCACTGCGCATCTAGGTGCGAGACATCGAGAGTTACGATGCAACAGGGGGGCGGGGAGGACGTGTAGCGGGGAAAATTTATGTTTACGTATAAGGACGGAACGCGATGGTCCTTGCGCTCTGTTAAAAAAAAACAAAAAAAAAACGTCCGATCGCTGTTATCGCTGTTGCTCGCAGCAGTTTTCATTCGGACGAAAGTCGTTCGTTAACACGTTCACAAGGAATGGCCGAGAAGCACATGGTAGCGTATTACCTGCCGTAAACCTCGCGCGTTCGGCCTCGCGCGCGCCCGAGACCGAAGGATAAGTGTCGGTGTACTTTGTGTCTGTTGTTCGAAACGAGTCGATTCTTCGTACGTAACGTCTCCGTCAAAGACGCAGGCACATAACGAACACAGGGAAGAATTTCATTTTCCGCACGGACAATATGATTCCTTTTTAACAGAGGATTCGGAAATAAATTGATACAACACAAGTACAAGACAGTTTCAACATGTTTATTAATAAGAAATTATTACTATTATTGCTTCTTAAAATTATTTTAAATAATATTTCTATCCTGCTTTTTTTTACGAGCTTTTTACTGCCCTCCGTTTTGTAAAGATGTAAGGCAGATGCTTGTAAGGTAGGTCCATCGAGAATAGTCGGCTTCGATCAAGGGTTCATCGATAAAAAATAAACAAAAAAAAGATGGAAATAAAGACGAGGGAACGGCAGAAGAGAAAGAAGAAGAAGTCTAAGAAGAAGAAAATGGGACGACAGGGGGAGGAGGCGGGGGCGAGAGATAGAGGGGGGGAAGAACGGAAAACGATGAAAAACTACTATAAAACGTTGCTTTGGACGCTTGTACCGGCACAGAATTGGAGTGCAGCAAAGAGCGGAAAATCATTTACAGATGTGCTATATTTTTATGTACCTTGCGTATAAAAGGTGCCGTGTTTCTTTCATTTCTCTTTAGTCCGTCTCTTTATACGCGTTATAACATACCTATGTAGAAGACGATCGAGTCGCCCCCGATATCTTTTTCCCCATTTCTTACTGTCATGCACGTTTGTAATATATCAATTCGTCGGATGGCTTCCTTTTCGTAAGGTATTCCGTGTTCTTTCGTTCTCGTTTTGATATTACAATAGGCAGGTAGAATATACTTCTACGGTAATATGTCTGCACGCATTCGATCCCACCGAGCACGACAGGAATAGACAGGCAATAGGTATATTTTGCTGTTGTTAAGGCGAAATGCATGTAAGAAATTTTTTTTTCACATTATTCAAGCGTAGGTACTCGTGAATCGGTTACAATGAAATATTCGATTGACGATTATCGCGATAATGTGGAAAACGATCGTGTGGACTGTAGAAAAGTGAGAAAGTGGGGAGGCAATCGTAGATCGATGATCGTTGATCGTTGATCGGTGATCGTTGATGAGCAACGAATGCGAGTGTTCCGTACTTTTGAACGATGAAATCGGCTGAGAAACACTAAAGTTACACGTAAAGCATATTTGTATCACCATGCAGTTGCGGTTGCAGTTAAAGTAAAATGTAGACACAAAAACTTATCCTGATCCGTGTGAGTGAAAAAAAAAGAAGAAAAAAAAAAGAACTTAAACGATATCTTGTCGTTAGTGGCTAGAGTATGTAACTCGTGGCCACTCTTTCGTTTCCTCTGTTGCTCGTTCCGTTCATTCGTTTCTTCACTCGTACATTCACTCGCTCGCTCGTTCGTTCGTTCGGTCGCTCTTTTTTTTCTCTCGGTTTGCATAATACGTTACACAACTTTTCTTGCCGCTATACTAACTCTCCTTTTTTCTTTTCCCCTTGTATAAATACTGCTACGTCGATTCTTCTTTCGTCGTAGGGCACGTGCGCGCGTTCTGCGCGTCCACCACATTACTTCATTTACTTTTACGCTAAATCCGCGAAGATTCGTGAAAAACTAGTGCATCCGTTTCTTTTCCGTTTCCTTTTCCTTTCCCCTTTGTTTAGCAAAATACGCGCAAAATGTACAATATTAAAAAGAGAAAGGCACGCAGGTTTGTCTGTGACGGGGTAATTTTTCGGTCTACGCAGACTTCAAGATCGTTTGGACACGACAAATTTCGCCTAGGATTTCATACGGGTCTCTACATCATATATTTCTATCGATTAATTAATACAATATGAATCGAAATACAATAATTATCTAATATACAAAGAAAACGAGTAACCAATCGTCCATGGCATCTGGCATGTCCCTACCGAATGAATCTTTGCTCTTGATAGCGCGTTACTACGTATGTATGTATGCATGTATGTATGTGTGTGTGTGTTTGTCTGTGTACTTCGTTCCTAATTCGGAGTAAATTGCTATAGAATGGAGATGTAACGCGTTAACGTAATAAATGAAACGAGAAGCGAATGGTATCGTAGCTGCCGGCCACTGCAATCAAATAGCACGTTATCTGCAATCCGTTAGTCAGTTTCGAGATCAGCTTTGAAGCAGTAGTGACGTACCGTTTTATTTATCCTACGGGTAAGAAACAGAGGGAAATCTCGTTTCCTTCGGCGTTCTTCCCGGTAAATTAGAACGTACGGTGAAACATACAAAAGAAATGCGCATTTCCGTGGCGAAGTGATTTGCTATTTGCTTACGCAACCTGACAGGCGTGCGAGGATACCCGATCGATGAGAGATAAATCATGTTGGCTTGGTGCGCGCGTTAAAAGGCATGCATCGAGAACGATCAAGCGGAATGCCTTTAACGAGCACGAGATAATGAAATTCTATTGTACTCGTCGATTTGCACCAACCGAACGGTATAAAAATATATATATATAATTGGAATCGTTTACACTAACGTTATTAAATACGGGCAAACTAAGCAAACCGATATTAAAAAAAAAAGAAAAACAAGAACGAAGAAGAAGAAAAAAGAAAGAAGAAAGGTCGCGGAAAGCGCGTTACACGGTAAAAGTGTGTCCGATATCGATTCTTTGAATGTCCATACCTGTCGGCGATTTTCCGCGCGCTCGACTTCTTTTAGCGTACGAAATATAGTTTATTTTCATCGTGTTAAGAAACTGTACAAAATACTTTAGGAATGAAAATACTGTAGCTATATATCGGAAGTAAATATATTTACATAAATTACACGCATATGTATATCGCAATATACATGTATATCCGTATAAAGAAATGCACTCTCGATGGGACGAAAGAATCGATATAAGAATCTTGTGGTTGCGAGTGGCGACGTGACGGTTCGCAATCCGCTCTAAATTTGGCGTCAAGACCAAAACGTAAATTCTATATTATTTCTCTCCGCTACGGGGAATCTATGCTGGATATCAACGCGAACGTCGAGAAAGGATTGGGACGACGACGAGGAGGACGTAGACGAGGATTCCCCGAAACTGCCGGGTAATGCAAATTTTCTAGTCCTTCTGAACGGAAGCAAGTAAAACAGTATTGTCCCGATTAACAATGCGCGGACGATCGAAAAAAGGGAATCTCGCTCGGCGGAATAGATTTTTCGCGCGTCGCTGTTATCCAACATATTTTCCCAGGATCATAATTTACGCGGCGTTACAGGGTGATGACGTTATTCTACAATTTCATCGTAATCCTAGATAAGATCGTTAACACACGAAGAAAGAGAAATAGGGCGACGGGGAGGGGGGAGAGTAATGGACGGGGGGATTTAGATTAAAAAGAATACGGTAGGATATAGGAAGTCAGGCGTGGCCACTGGATCAGATTTAAAGTACTCTGTCTGTAAAGTGGCCGTATATATTGCCGTTGCTCGATATTCAGCGTGCGGCTCGCTCTCATTTCAGCTCGAGGGAAATAAGGCGAGACTTCAACCCATCACTTAGAAAACCTGTCAATATACGAATAATTCACATATATTCCATTGCGTCTGCGTGAAATCGATCGTGTAACGTTTTGTTAGTACAATTATACCACTTCCCCCAACGTTCACCGTGGACGCGTGTACACAGATATCGTCGGTTATACCCGTCTATTCTGTCAGTTGCTGTCCAAGTCCGTTCGTCACAGTTGGTCCTCATACAGAAGCAACGGCGACGTTTCTCCGAGATGTCGCGAAGCATAAGGGAACAGGCCAACCGACTACTTCCACAGCGACCTTTATCAGGAAACCGAGTGTCTTTACTTACCGGAGCAAACTGTACGTTCGGTTAGCCCAATGGTAAATCTACGTATGCGACTTCGGGGCACCGCGGATCCTACTACAGCTACTATTACTAAACGCATATCGCAGCTTCTATTCCCGGTGTTTTAACTGGCTCGTCGGCGAGAAAACGAGATGTGTGACGCTCTCGAGCATCCGAATGCTCCCGTGATTGCGACGATACGTCCTACATCGGCGCGCTAACGAACGTTACTTCGCGCGGCGAGATTGGAAGGTGGCTGAAGTAACGTTTCGCGCGAACTGGATGGACGAACGTGGCCACCGCGGACGCATTTCTCTCCGCGCTAACGGAAAGTAGCAAAAGATGGAGAAAGAGGAGGAAGAGGAGGAGCCGGGAGAAGAAAACGAAAGAGTAAATGTTGGACGATGTCGCGTCGATTATGAATACCAATACGAATAGATAATTACGTATAAAAATAGAAAGAAGATTGGGTAACAAGGACTTTAGACACGAGCGGCGTTAAGAGTGCACGTTTGCTAGAGTTGGCAGGCTGAGTTTGGAGAAGGCACAAAATTCGAGTGCTACATCTAAGTGGATAAGGCGCACCTTGCTGCATCCTCGCGCGTCAGGAAGACGTTCCTTACTCTCGAATGGTTGCGATCGTACGGCTACGAGCGCGAGAATGCCGTTTACGCTCCGCACGCGGCCGACTGTGATTCTGAATGCGATGTACGTACTTTATGCGACCAGCATTCATTGGGTCGATTGTGTAAGGATGGAGGTATTCTCGATTCCCGATTCTCAACCTCGGCGATACGCACACCACAGAATAACGGAGCGAAACGTGCATCATCGATTACGTTTCGGTTTCGATTTTTCGCTTTTCAGTTTTCTTTAGTCTCCAACGCGTTTGGTAATCCGTGGAGAGCGTTGACCAGTAACGCGTGCAATGTTTGCCTTTGTTCCCCAGAGCGATCGGAAATGCGTTAAGAAGGCAGGGGCGCGTTGACAGTGGCGCGAGTGCGCGGACACGCTGCCGTCTTCGGCGCATCGGTCGTTAAGATTCGCGCGTACTGTCTATCTGTATGGCCATTTTGCTTGTCGGAACTCGAGCGAAGCCAAAGTTAATCGGTTCACGTCCTGTAGCATAGAACACACACACACCGGTATAAATTAATCCAAGTGTCAAGAATTAAGCGATGCACCAATGGCTATGCTGTGTCGGCAACTGGCAAACGGTTTTTTTTTCTTTTCTTTTCTTTTTTTTTTGCGCTTTGATCTGTCCTCTATCGGCGATGAGTACACAGTGACCATATCGTGAAAGTTACAACATGTTAATGGCGAAGAGAATCGGGTTACTCTCGTTATTCTGTGGCATTGCGTGTCCTCGGTAATCCAACTATGTCTACACAGTCGTACATCGTTTCTCTGTCTTCTATAGGCCCGCGTCTAATACAACACGCATCGTCATTTTTTCCAATTACTGTATGCGACAAGATCATCAAAGTCTCATATATATGCAGATATGTATGTATATATATATATATATATATATAAAATTCACATATATACACACATATATACATGTATAAATATATATATGTGTATAATATCGATAATAATAATCATCATCATAATCATAATAATCATAATCATAATCATAATCATAATAGTAATAATAATAATATTAATCAAGGATATGCCTCGCTACAGTCATGTCAAAAAGGGATGCACAATGAGTATGCGAGGTGGCCCGAACTTAGCCAAGCAGTATACAGGTAATACTTTTGCCGATGGATTCGAAGGACTCTTTTTCGATCTCGTGCGTTCGAATGTCGAGAACTTCAGCCAAAGATGGATACGGAATAATCGACGACGACGACAACGACAACAACGACGACGATGACGACGAAGACGACGACGAAGACGGCGAAGACGACGCGACCAAGTACGTTGCAAGAACAGATATACGTGCGGTTACGCATTGTCTACGAAGGAACGAACTAAGGGGTGCTGCTAGGAGATTTTTCGATTAAACGTTTATGGGAGTAGAAGAAGAAGAAGAAGAAGAAGAAGAGAACGATACGAGTGGGCGAACGAATTTCGCTTGAATATTAGGTAGATAATAATGGCAACAGGTTTTAACATAAGTAAATAGAACTACAAATTATGATGGGTAAGCTACGTGTCTCGTGGCTTTCACTGATAATGGTCGCTGCTGGCTCATCGGATCGTTAGCCGATCAAATTGTATAGTTGTCTTCATACGCGCACTCGCGCGCCCGTGTGCGTGCCACGCGCGCGCGCGCGCGCGCGTGTAGAGCCCATACGATATCAATTGCTTGTATATCGTATCGGTATACAGTTTTCAGAATTACATAGTCATTGTGCATCCTTAAAACAGAAATGTCACATCGCATGCAAACGATAGATTCGACTGGTTTAAACTACTCCACCATGAGTACAAACACAGTCCAAGATTCGTTCGTTCTATCGGACCGATAGCTACGCAATACGCATGCATCGGGGGCCCACTGCAAAAGCTGCCGTGTCGTATACTTTTTCTTTCCCTCCGTACACTTTGGACGACCGACTAATAACGACCGGTCGGTATGAAAATTTTCAACAAATCCGATTGATCGCAGCGACGCGAGAAACGTGAATCAACCGGATTCACGGAGATTTGGATGGTTTTGCTTTTCGAAATCTACTCTTTCCTCGGATCGTCGCGTGGCGTCGCGTTTACGTACGTTAAGTGCAATAAGAATCATCGGATCTTTTTTTTTACGCGAACCTGCTGATCATTTCAAAGTCGTCCAAAACTCGATCGTATCTGTCAAACGGTATAATTGCGAACGAACGGTGGTACTTTACAGTGGTACATGTGTACTAGCATGCTGTCAAAATATCGGAAAATATCGGAGAGAATATCTATCCGTAGTACGATATGTATGCTGAATCGACAAAACTTACCGTTTGGAGAACCTCGAGGATAATTTTGAGAAAAAGGACGGTCTCGCTAGCGGGCTAATCGCATTCGTGTCCTGTGTATGAGTGTGACCCTGCAAAGTCCGTTGAAAACAGTTGTATACAAGATGAATTACGTTAATGAACGGTTTGACGAATAGCTATCCGCAACTAATCCACGCGATACGATACGCGTATACTATAATTATATAATACGTATGTATATTAGAGCATATTGCGATATGTATTTATGTAGGCAAGTCGTTGGTTAATTACATAGTATAACGCGTATCGTTTCGTAAATTTCATGTTTTACTAGAAATGTTCAATATACGAACCTGAGTATGATTTCGCTGCGCTCTATTCTGGCCAGAATGGAACGTACTACGACTTGGAACATTTCGAGGAAATGCTGGTGTTGTAGGTGTTGCCAGTCTATTGCTTGGAGACACACCCAAGCTAAGTGGAAATAGGTATTTCTATTATATTAAAATTCCTCCACGCGATGATTATGTTTAATAGTACTTATCTAAGTAGGTATGTATGTACGTATGTATAATAATTGCTTTGTTCGCGTGTCGATTCTTTACTAGAAGTTTGTGCGTTTAATAAGGAGGACCATTTTCTTTTCGTTTCATACAGCTTCGCTACGAAAGAAGCAAGAGACAAGATGCAAAAGAAAAACGGGGAGAAGAGAAACGTAGGATAGTATAGTTGTTAATTTCCGCTCGGATCCCTTAGAGGAACCGGTTAGAGTAGTACAAAATGCAGAAGCGATGTCTCTACGACTTGCGAGATACAAGCTTCGATAGTCTCAGCTAATAAAGCAGAACTTTAAAGAAATTAGTTTACGCTAGTGAAAGTTACACGATGATCGAATATAGGCAATGTATCGAGACGGTCTATTTGTTTGCACATGCGACGATAGAACATGGGTACCAGTTACGGTTAATTAGAGTTAGTAAAAGTTAGTCTGTTTCACTACATACATACATAGGACGCGATGAAATATATGCGTACGAGTGAAAAAATGTTTAGCTTGACAGCGAATGTATCGATGCGTGTACATAGGTATGATGGTAAAATTTTCTTTCAACCGTCTCCGGGTGAATTTCCATTTCGCGAATTGTACGTAGAAAGGAAGAAGGAAAAGAAGAGAAAAAAGAGTGAGAAGAAAAAAGAACGAGAAGAAAAAAAGAATGAGAAGAATAAGAAAAACGAGAAGAATAAAGAGAAGAAGAAGAACAAGAAGAATAAGGAGAAGAAGAAAAAGAAGAAGAAGACGAATATGAAGAACAAGAGGAATAAGAAGAACAAGAAGAACAAGGAGAACAAGGAGAATAAGAAGAACAAGAAGAACAAGGAGAACAAGAAGAACAAGAAGGATAAGAAGAACAAGAAGAATAAGAAGAATAAGAAGAATAAGAAGAATAAGAAGAATAAGAAGAATAAGAAGAATAAGAAAAAGAATAAGAATAAGAATAATAAGAATAAGGAGAAGAAGAAGAATAAGAAGAATAAAGAGAAAAAGAATAAGAAGAATAAAGAGAAAAAGTATAAGAAGAATAAAGAGAAAAAGTATAAGAAGAATAAAGAGAAAAAGAATAAGAAGAAGAAGCAGAGGACATTATAAATTATAACTGTAGTGTTATGTATAAAGAGATGTCGTTATGTAGAAAATTGTCATAATTAGATATACGCTACAACGTGCATGCAAGTTACTGCATCAACGAGATAACGTTTGCTTATTCTACGTATAATGTTCTGTAGTTTTTCGAGAGTGTACAGCCGCTGCGTTCGCGTAGGAATTTCGATTGTAGGCGAGAACGAGATGTAGGTACGCGAAACGTGGCACGTAATATGTACCTATGTGTTTAGAAATGAAAAGATGACCAAAGCCGATGATCAGGATAGAAAACTAACGATATTACGCATGCACAGTAGAAAGAAAAATAAGAAAAAAAATTAAAGGGAATAACGATTGAGTGACCAGAAACTGTCCTAGAGAACTAGAGAACCGAAACGGGGTCAATCTATCGTAAAGGAGAGACACAACCTCGGAAGCACCGGTGAATTTGGCAAACAAGTTCCTCGTGACTTTTGAAAGCGCGCGTAGGTAGTAGTACCCTAAGATAGTTAATGGCCCCAAAGAAACAAGTAAATAAATGAATGAAAGAATCGTATCGGAATATCTCTCGCAGTACAGGGTAGGTGCTCCAATAGTCTAGCGTGGAATTGTATCGAAAGGCACAAGACCGGATAGTTGGTGCCCTTATGTACTCGGAAGAGCAAAGGGGTGACCCGGTAGATTGCACGTTAGACTTTTGGAAGATCTAGCAGAGGAATGTATATAGGTAGCGCGGCTGATAAGGCATCGGGGACCTGTACCTCTGTCTAAGAGGGTCAGCAGTGGCGAGTAGGGAGTTGTGGGCGTTGCGTGGTTGAGGGTCCAGTAGTGAATGGTCGCTGGGGGGTACGCCGCTGGAGGAACGGTGACCTGCGCTGATGCTCGCAGACTTGGTGTGACCCCGCGTTGGTCTAGTGCCCTCGCCCAGGCTGTGCACAAAACTAATCAACAATCTGCCCGGCCCTACGTGTACTACTACACTTCTATACGGCTTATTCAAACGAGCGAGCTTTTTCACGTTCTCCCGCCCGTGCCGGATGTGTTTCTACATCGCGGCAAAAGTTCGCGAAGAGACGACCGATTTAACGGTCCAAACCGAGCGGACCGATCCTTGATAAATGACGCGTGTCTCGCGTCGAACCGACTATATTCTGCTCGTACGCGGGTCACTTGTCGAGAACTACACCGAGCGAAACACAAATGTTCGTCGACGGCTTCGAGAGCTAGGTACTTTCGCGGGATGATATACACGCGTGTGTGTATTATGATAATATAGGAACAGTAACGGGGGAACGGATGTGAATGCAAAGAATGTTTTGTGTTGCGGAAAGTTTCAGTTGGTGAGAATATATCTATGACAAGGGGAACAGAACGTGACGCTAAAACGTAAGAGTGACACGTGGCATGATGATGTTAATGGTACTGTCTATAGCGCTGCGTTGCAACACGATAACGATTTACGAGTATGGATCTCGGTACACCTACGTTTGTATAAACAGAGTAGAGACATGTGAATGTAACTGTGACTCGGTATAATTTTTTAGCAAGCATCTGTGTATGTATACACGTTTAATTGGACTATACGTTCGGTAAACATCTGTCAAGCCATAAAGAAAGTGATCTGCAATGAACGATTGGCAGGCAGCAGCCAACATGCTAGAGCAACGCAACAAACAAATAAACTCCCTGGGGCTTTAATGACAGATTCTTGTTATTGTCCTACACTTTCTCGAAACTTTCCTTTAAATGGGTTTAGTATACTTAACACACGAATAATCAGGCGTCTATGGTTAGTCGATAAGGTACTGTTGAAAGTGTTTAGTGAACAATAAAAAAAAAAACACAAAAAAAAAGGCAAACTGCAAAATCTTCGATTACGAAGAGAAGTTTTGCGGTGTGCGTCAAGAAATGTAAAGAATTTACCGTTGCAGACACTGGATCACGCTTGCGTCCATTCTCTCTCTCTCGTAGTTGCGACTCTGGAGGGTGCGACTCGATTATTAGCTTGGTGATAATTAATACGTCGGAGGGAAACACGGCGACGCCCGGCCCGGCCCGGTCGCGTAGATCCAGTGTCCGCTTGTTCAATAAGTAGAAAGATATAATGATCTACTTTGTGCGAGTCTCTTTTCTACTTGGGCAGACTTGGATCAACTGGTTTCAATCGGTATACATTATGAACGTGAGAGGATTGAAATGGATGTCACTATACCTGGGTGCATCGTTGGTTCTTTCCGTAGACGAGGAGGACGTTTTTGCTTGATCATAGGAGATGGTACTACGCCGACCAACAGAACCAGGGGCAGGTGAGGTGAGCGGCCGACCACCACCTACCCCTGTATTCATCGTGTTGCTCTTGCCTGCCCATGCCCTACCACCGGGACTTGTACCCACGCCTAGAATGAACATTGTCACTGCAAGCCTCATTAGATATAGTTCAACACAAAACAAAGCAGCGTACTTTAAAATGATAACAGGCATGACAAGGGGTATTAGAGAGGACTAAGGACATCGTGGTTCGCGCGTCACGTCCCATCTGCCTTCGATCTGAACGATCTCAAAACGCGAGACAACGGATCCTCGACGAAAGGATCAAGCAGGCAGATGCGACGCTCAATTCACGCACCCGTACCATAATGATATGTAACCCCAGTTTAAAGACACCGCGTAGAGTTATCGTAGCGTTCCGCGATTCGCGTGAAGAGCTACGATGACCACATTAGCTTAGGGTTAACGATGCGTATGTATCGTACGTACCCAGATCGAGAATGGCTACGAAATGGGAGCACATATAACGCGGCACACCAAACAAATGTGAATTACGAATTAACGAAAAAGTTGGACAGTCTAGGGAAGGAATCGCAGCAACCTTATCCAAAGCGGGTGGTGATTTCGTTAAAGCTTTAAAATGACAACATCGCAAACGATTGGACGAGAAATGTTGAAATTATAAGAAACATAATAGATAACAATTACGGGAGAACAGAAAGAACAACTCACTGGTGTCTAATTGGCCCGGGCTGTTCTTCGGAGCCGAGGGTCGGCTCGCGGAGACGCGAGCACTGTTCTCCTTGATCGTTGCGGCGTCCACGGTATTCTGCCGTTTAAAATTACTTCCACCGCTTCCAGTCACTGTCCCGCCGGTCGCAGCAGTCGCGTGATTATGGTTGGTGGCATTCCCTGGACTCGGCGCTCCTCCTAACCAGGCAACATGCGTTATGTGCGAGGCACGGGTCACGCTCGCGAACGTACGTTTGCTTAACATTTTACAAGGTTCATTCGCTAGGAACATCGACTATCGATCAAGGATCTTACGTAAACCAAGATATTTCAACGATCGGGCTGCTCTTCGTTCCTCTTCTCTTCTGTTCTTACCTAAGCGTCCGCTTCTTTCTTTCGATCAACTTTCGCGTCAACTCTTAATCCGTAATGGTTCGAACGGTTGCTTGGCAGAGACCAGAGTTTTTAATAGATGATAGATTAAAAATATTCACTTACGAATCGTTTCAAGACCGGAGGAGACCCGTCTACTGGTTTTTGGATTGCTAGCGGAAGTACTTCTGTGAACGCCTCTGTGCGATGGACTCTGCACGGCGCCACCCGTGCCTCCTCCGCTTCCTCCGCCACCTCCGCCGCCTCCGCCGCCGCCTGAGCCGGCTTGCGGCGGAATGTTGCGCAGAGACAATGAACTGCCGGATCGCGAACCATCCGATTCAGGCTACGAACAGTATCGCTTTTATTCACAGTCAGACAATTTTATTTTACCGTCCATCGAGATCGTTCAGCTCCGATCCCTTTACTCACATCGGTCGTTTTCCTTCCTAATAGTAAGTACGTGGCGAACACGTCATCGTACTTAGCTTGTTCCAACGAATCTTCGATTTCGCTTCTCGTGAACCCCATGCTAGCCAGGGCCTCTAAAACAAATCAGGCGTAGCGGCATAGTCACAACCACTAACATGTCGGAAAAACACCACCCGATCGATAGCAAATCGATAACGATTCGATAACGCCACCGGTGATTCTACGTAATCCTCCTTCCATGCGACACACAAGCCCGCGTATTCTTTCGTATCCTTTCGTCGGCATCGTCTCGCGATTACAAATGTACCGAAGCAAAGAAAAATGTCTAAAAGAAGCTCGGTGAGTTGCTGTGCGAAAAGAAATGCGTACGCATACGTCTCTTACCGAATACGATTCAATACTGTCCACGTCCCGCGAGCAATTCATTCTTGCCATACACGACACATAAATACACAATACCTACGCATAGCAGATACAACATTCACTCACCGAATCTGTATCAAGTAAGACCGTCAGAGTTGTCGTTAACGTTTACGCTACAACTACATACACATATACTGCACCACGATTCTCGGTATCAGTTACCGAGAATCGTTTAATTACGACCACTTCTGCCTGCTAGCCGACTGCAACTATTTTATTCTATACAGTTAACGCACGTTCGTAAATATACTCCGTGCTCGGCGCGTGGTCGTTGGACGATCTCCGTTGCTTTGTCAAAGGGTGCAAAGCGTTCGTAAACAGTGCAGTTTCTTAAAGCTATTTTAGAAACAATAAGTAGTAAGTGTTATGTACATACTGGCAGACTCACCTATCCTCTTGTGGTCTTTGTAATCGGGCTCGGGTTCTAAGTACGGTTTTAATTCGTCGTCGTCGTATCCCATGTTCATCCATTTGTCTTTCATTATAGTCTAGAAGCGCGAAGAGACACGAAACGATTAGGATTATCGCTGGCGATGGAACAGCGACGCGACGGTTTATTTGCCACGTACCTCTAAGGAGGCCCGTTTCGCCGGGTTGAGCACCAGGAACTTTTTCAACAAATTTTCACAATCGGTTGACATGTAAAACGGGATACGGTATTTCCCTCGTAATACCCTTTCCCTCAATTCCCTAAGCGTCGAACCGTCAAAGGGCAGTGAGCCAGATACTAAAGTGTACAATATTACTCCCAACGACCAGACATCTACCTCGGGTCCATCGTACTTTTTACCTGTCAGTGATGAACAAACATTGTCAGTATTAGTAATTCTCCATCTCTCTCTCCGTCACCTCTACGCCGTCTTTGTTTCAATATTCTATACTCCATTCTACGTGTCTCTCTGTGTGTGTATATTATAAATATATCGAGTGTATGTAGGTATGCGTGACTCGTGTACCCTGGAAAAGTTCAGGCGCTGCGTAAGGCGGCGATCCACAGAAAGTGTCCAACTTGTTGCCCGGTGTGAATTCGTTGCTGAAACCAAAATCTGCGATCTTGATGTTCATTTCGCTGTCGAGCAGCAAATTCTCGGCCTTCAAGTCCCTGTGAATGATCTTTTTTTGATGGCAGTATTGCACAGCAGACACTATCTGCCTGAACTTCGCCCGAGCCTCCTTCTCCTTCATTCGACCGTGTAGAACCAAGTAGTCGAAAACTTCGCCGCCGCTGGCGTACTCCATCACCAGGTACAGTGTCTTTTCTGTCTCGATCACTTGGAAAAGCTTCACTATGTTCGGATGATCGAGCATCTTCATTATCCTCACTTCCCGGAATAACTGCAAACGTGAAACGCGAACGTGAGATTGCTTAATTCGGAACATTTCCTCGCTGGTACTCGCTTACCTTCTGAAGGCTATTGGGATTTAGTTGCGTCTTGTCTATGATTTTGATAGCCACTTCCTTTCCGGTGGGTAAATGCTTGGCAAGCTTGACCTTGGCAAAGTTACCCTTGCCAATGGTTTTGAGTAATTTGTACCTGCCGATGTGGGGCTCCTCCGATGTCCGACTTCTCGAAGAGAGCCGACCACCGCTACTCGACACACCCACGCCATCCCCTGTCTGCAATAAACGAAAACGATCAAACATACACCTTATTACCATTATATAATCGTTGTGTATTATTATGTATTATTATGGCTACTATGCGAATAAAATTCTATCCCTCGCGCGGAAGTTGCAGGTTCGCGACCGGCAGACCGCAAACCGATCAGTAGAAATTCTTACGCTACCATAATCGACTTTGAATCGCGGAGTACTATCGTTGGTTTGCTCAGAGCCGCAAATTTGTTACGAGCACGCGCCACTGACAATGAGCTTATCTATGCATCATGCGACCGCACTTGACATTTCCAGGGACCATCAATGCAATTAATTATACCTTGTTAAAGCTGCACCAGATACAGATTGTTTCGAGCGAATCGCGACGACGCACTGTCTGGTATTAATGGGAGGAGCCTTTGCAATGCTCCGCGTTCACCGGAAACCGAATTCTCCATGCGGGAATAATAATCGATGAGAATCGACTGGGAAAGAGTAGGGAAAGTTCTATTCGTCTCGAGAGGTCGTCGACTCGGTGCAGTTGGAGTTGGGGCATTCAATTAAAACGCGACAGGTTTCCACGGGTGGCGTAGGTAGACTGTATCCTCCGTTCCTGCAGAGTCTCTGGTATTATGCAACGTCAGGGATGACGTTAGTGAAAACGCTAACAGACTGAATTTCTTGGAATCGTGAGAGAGGGGACAAGAGTTGCGAAGACGGGCGAATTTGTCTGGGATTTAATTACCCGCGTGTGGCCACGAGTGACCATCTTGCAAGAGGAGGCCGCAGCAACTTTCGAGGCCGCCAGCTTGATCGATCTCTTGGACGTGCCGAACGATAGAAAACTGAACGTGGAATCGGGAACAGTGCCGACCACGTATCACTTTCTGCCGTAAAGCATCTGCAGGTGAAACGTAATCGTGGTCGCGACACAACTTCCTTCTCCGTCGTCCTTCAAACGATACTTTTCTCTTCGCCTGGGCAGAGATAAGCAGATGTTCCGAGGCTACGAAGAAAACGTCCGACCGACTGGCCCAACCGATGAGAGATCTCTCCTACGTCTTCCGCACCTTCTGGCCATTTTTCTTTTCGCAATTCGTTCGAATGCCCGCCGTGTCTCGAGCCGAACGCATCCATCGAAATTTTCACGACAACCGCCACAGGTATTCACACTCTTTTACTATCGCGATCGATAACGAGCATCGATGGAAAATAAACTGGCAGCTAGCTACGATCCGCGTAATCAGGTACACACGGGTTCCTTCGGTCGATCCGTTCTCCACGCTCACATTTTCAACTTATCGTCACACCGAACGTTTGCTTCTCCTCGAGATTAATCGAGACACTAAAACGATTTGCCGAGGCGCTGACGGAGGCTCGAAACGGAAGCAACACGGGAAGAGAATTCAAAGTGGCAGTCGACACGGCAACCCTAGAACTGCGATCACTAGAAATAAAATGCGACGCCTCGTTCGGTTCTAAGCGATTCCACGATTGAACAGCTATCGGGAATAAGATCGTGGAGGCTATCGTCCGAGAGACATTGCTGGCCAGAGTTGGGCGCGTTCGTGCGGGATGGTTGACCAGACGGCGAGAGTACTTGCTGCTTGGACACTGTCACTCTTAACTTTCACCTTCAGTCAATTCGAGTATGTCGAATATCGTGGACGCGTCTGGCGATTCACCCCGATGATGCACAGGAAGGAGGAAGAGACAAGAGACGAGCGATGGTGGTACAGGGGCGGCACCGATTCACAGAGAATTCACGCTCGAGTGTCACTGCGAGCCCGAATCTCGTACGTCGATAGAGAGTAGAGTTCTCGTGCGTTGACCGTTCGCGGGAAGAGATTGCTGGGACGGTGGAAAGAGGGTTGAAGCGGCCGAAAGAAATCGTAGCTTCGGAGGCGTGCCGTGGGTTCACTTGACGTCACTGATCACGAACGGTGTTGGTCTCTGGGTTAGGTTGACCTAACCGGAGGGAACCGTATATCCCTACAGTGGAGCCAGAGCGATCGCTGAAGCCTCGAGACCGATCACCACCGAATCCTATTCGACTTGCTGTTTACGATGCCGTGGAGATTGGTCGTCGTCGCGGTCGTCCGACGACGACCGTGTCCGCGACTACCGTGTTCTCCGTTGTCCTCGACGATTCGAGCGAGCCGCACGAGTCGGCCAGAGGAGTCCACAGCCGAGGGATGCGAAAGGAGAATCAATACGCTGTGCCACCACCCCCTACCTGATGCAAGCGTGGAACCGAACCGAACCACCACCCTTGCTTTCCCAACGAGCTGCTCCGACGACGACGACGACGATGCCCGACGCATGCGCTTATCTCCAAACTAAGTGCCACCGCCATCACCGCCACCGCGACTTTCACGGCACATCACCCTCACCCTCGCCCCCACCCTTTACAGATACTCGCCCCCTCCCCCCTGTATCCTTCCAAAGAGAACTGGCTGCCCCCAAGTCTGCGAGCGATCGAAACCGAGTTTTCGCCGGATCAGCTGATTCCTCCGAATCGGCTCGTTTCATCTGAGAAACAGCGTGTCGAGAGGAAGTCTAATAAACTCCGGTGGAAGCACGTTTACAGAGATCGCTGGCTAAACGGTGACGCGGAGTTGGTAAAACTTTACGTCCCTACTATTACAGGTGTTTTTGGCGTTGGTCTCGGGAGCGCGCGTAGTCTGTTTCGCTCGGAAAAAGAACGGAGACGTTTAATCGGGTCTGACGGCTCTCACGATCGTTAGGCGATACGCATTCGCACAGTCCAACAGGCAGGCAAGCCAGCCGCATTATTTCATCCCGAACGAGCGGTAGGTACGTGAGCGGAGCGCGCAGATGCGCTAATAGTGTACACGTTGCACTCCAGTAGTCAGCGAGGGGACTATTGAGGCACGCTCGCGTAAAAACTTACGATAGGGATGAGGATAGTCGCGATGCGAGTCTACAAAATAGAATCAGCCAATACTTTCTTCGCTTAAAGAACCCTCGAGAGGGTGTACCTCTATTTAATTGTCAGCCAACAAACAATATCTACCTCCTTCTCATTTTGACCACCCTTCTGCGCGATGTCCGACAATTGCCTGAGTGCACCGCTAACTGCATTGTTTTGCTGCTGCTGCTGGCGTTGCTGTTGCTGTTGTTGTTGCTGCTGCTGTTGTCGATGATCTTTCTTAGATACGACAGCGCGGACGTGCGCACGCGACTGCTGTGTTCTGGCGTGCGCTCGAAGGGACATTTCCGCTTCCTGTCCTCGCCTCGTGTCCGAGGCTGTCCTCGATAGCTTTACCGTGTTTTTCTTCGCCGCGATCCCAGCATTTCCCGTCGAGTTCCTCGTTGCGTCTCCTCGATTCAACGGAGAGGCCCTTTTCGTTTCAATGCACCGTCATATCACTTTCTGCTCGTTTCGTTTGGGAAACGAATGTTGGCATTGTCCCGACAGACGAACGCGTTTGGGATAGGCGCGCGACAGTGTACGGGTGTCTGCCCAGTCAGTTCGAGGGACGATTCGTAGGGAAGAGAAGAAATTTAATCTCGAAGTCATATCGGGTTGCATAACGAAATCAATGGAAAAACGGCACTGCACTTTGGAAGCAAATGAACTCAATCGTTATCGTCCTCTCGATCGGGCTGGCACGTCACCGACACTCGTGTCGCATCAAATACAGACTCGCGATCTACGTTTCAAGTATTCTTTCGAAAGAAAAAAAAAAGAAAACAGGAAAAGTGGGAAAAAAGCAAAAATAAAGAAAATGGGTGAGAAAAGACTAACTGTAAATGAGATAGAAAGAAAGCAACAGGGAAACGAATATAAAGTGGAGGGTGAAGGTATCGAGTCGGGGTTCGATGGATATACGCGATAAAAGATGCGTTTCGTATGATCAGAGGAGAGAAAATTTTACCCCTCAGCTTCGTCATCCGTCACGTTTCGGAGCAGGTCCTCGTGTTCCCTGTATCGAAGCTGGATTTCAGGCTCGAAATCCGAGCTCATCTCCAACTGACGCGTTCTGGCTGCGAGGGTGTCCATTTCGATGGCCCTGACTTGCAGCTCCAGTCGCTCAAGCATGTCCGTGCTTTCTGCGGTGGATCCTTTCTTTTGCTGCAGGATCAGATCTAGACTGACCGGAAGCTTGCCGTCGTTGTCGCGGTCCTGTTCGTGCTCAGACATCGGGATGGGCTGCACGATCTTGGAATTCTTGAAGGCCTTCAACTTCTCCTCGAGACTCGGGTCTATCTTCAAGTTGGCCGGCAGAGTGTTTTTGGCGAGCAGCGGGATAGTCGCCGGGGAGCTCGCGGAACGTTCCGGGGTCTTCGCAGGAGGATTGACCAGACCCCTCTTTTCCACCACTTGCAAGCCACGGTCGCCTTCCACCAGCTCCCACTGCTTCAGGTTGTCCAGCACGGTGCGAGGAGCCGCGAACCTCTTGGTCACCTTCGGGCTAGTACTTTGCTTGCTCTGCCGTGGCGTAATCTGACGCTGTGGCTGAGGATCTGTAGCGACCGCGAAGCTCTTTCGACCGTGACCGATGGCCGACCGAATCGAGCTTCTGCTCGGTTGGGTCCGAGAGAACGGGCTCTGCCGATCGTCCATGTCCGAGAGCGAGTGCTTCAGGCAGAATCACCGGGTCAGTTTTGCTACGCGTAGCGAGAGAAGAGCGGCACAGCCTGGTCGCACGGAAAACGTTCGCACGGTTGCAGAGAATCCTTCAACATGGACCGATTCGGCCGTGTGGATCGACGACGGCGGCCAGGTTGCTTGGTTTCTGTCAGAAAAACATGCGTCCTCGTTAAGGGCCCGCTCGTTGGTTTGCTGGACGACGATCCTCGTCGACGATCACCACTCTCAACACGTTCACATTTACCCTTAAACCCGCTAAATCAAACACGACATCCAGCCGATTAACGTCCGTCGGCGTACATTTCTCTCGTTGGCAACAAAGAAGACATATAAATATCGACAAGCAGGAAGCAGCGACGAGACGAGATCTTGCGATTAAAGCTTTCGCGTTACGATTAACGTGTGTAGGTGCTCGGCGCGGTAAAGTAAAGTCCCGTAAAGCTGTGGTGGGCCGACGCGTGATGTGATACGATGGAAGAGTGAGTGTCCGAGTTTCCAGGGAATCGCGGTGACTAGACCAATTCCGAGTCGATTAAGGAGTAATTGATAAACCTCTGCGAAAGTGATTTCATCGTGCTCGAGGAGCTGTCCTCGGGGAGACACGGAAAAGGCAGCAGCAGCAGCACCAGCAGCACCGTTACCGCATACATACGTCGCCACCGAACGCAACGATAAAGCCGCGTGCACGCGCGCGCCTTCTCCAGGCGTTGCTTTCTCGACCTCCGCTCGGCCAATTCAATGTTATTTTTCCGTGGCTTATCGCAAGAGCGCGATGCTTTACCGATATATGTATGGTAGATACTGCGCCGCGTCGAACAACTTGCCACGATTTTCCCCAACTATCTCCAGCAACTAAAATTTTCCCAATCACTTTCCTTCAGGCGTTCGCGATCACGTTCCTTTCAACGTTTACGGTTTCTACTCTACTGTCTTGTCGCTATCCCGATCGAAGCGTCAAACAATGAAACGGAATTTTCGCAGCGTTTCGCGCACGCGACTCGGATCGATTCAGTTCGCGGCTATATCCTTACGGAGAAAGAAGAAAAAAAAAGAGAACGCGAAGCGTAAAGGCCGCGCGCGAACGGCCGGCTGCGAACAACTGGGTCCATTTCCCTCGTGACGATAAGCGCTCGACTGGCCAACTCGACTTCGTTAGTTTGTTATCAGCGGTAGATGCTGATAAGCGATACCGTCTGCCTAACTCAGTGCCGGGGAATCTCGAGAGTGGCGGACAAGAAAAATATATAATGGTAGGAAATGCGCGTTTCCGGCTATTGAATAGCGTGGCGCAACGCGGTGATAGGTAAATATCTCTGTTACGTGTGTCGAACAGTTGGAATTTGGGCGCAGCGCAGAGCGAAAACTGTTTGTACTGTTTGTAGTTCGCAGCTTAAAGGCGGATTCACGCGTATCGGTTCCGCGACGGTTCAGTGTTATCGGTGTGAGTAACTGACACGGGGACAAGCGTGAGCTGCTTCCAAAGCCGGGAAACTATATTTTCTTTTACCACTCGCACTGACAGCACTCCGGTCGGTCGCCGTCAAGGAACTGATACATAATATACACGCGAGAAGAGAAGTGAGGAGTTGGTGCGCGGTTAGTGTCCGACGCAGCTAGAAACTTATTAAACGGCAGGCGCGAAATGCGTGTAGTTTGTCATTTATCTAATAAGCTCAAGAACGCGCGTCTGGTATCTTCGCGTCCGCGATCCACTCTCTCGAGTACCTATGACGTTCGCAACTATCTACGCGACTCCGCCGCCGAGGCCCATCGAGATTTTTCCAAGGGCGCCACGACTCGTTTGCCGCGGGAAAAACGTATCGATCAGGATCGAGCTAAACCGGACGATTTACGCGGATCGGAAAGGAGAGCGGCAACTGCTGGCAGCCGGCTGGATAATTCCTCCCCGTCCAACGAGTTCCCCGAAAATCGATCGGTCTCCGTAAAACCCTACCGCTTTCGTAATTCTGCTTCGGTGCTGACGAAAAAAACAATCTTTACGGCCACGCTGTAATCGACGGTAGGATAAGATACGCGGTTATCGGCGGCGAGGACGTGGCTCGCGTTTCATCCGTGAGTCGGAGGGAGACGCGAGTCGAGAAGAGAGCTCCGAGTCTCCGAATTATTGGCCACAATTCGGTGTGTACGATTTCGCTTGGAGAAGAACAGTCGAGCACATGCACACTACACGCGTACAGGATCGCCTCGCGGCGCAGCCGTGCTAGCTTCGAGTGGAACGAGACCGTTGCTGAACAGACCGCCGTGGTTTAACAGACGAACAGGTGGCTGGGAAGGAGAAACACGGGAAACGTACCGCTCAACACTAGCGTATGTATAATCGGACACGCACGGTGCACCCAACCGTGTGGATGTACTGCGCGCGCGCGCGCTACGAGATACATGCGTCATTCCTCCGTGGTTTTATCAGGCGGAGTGTAATTTCAAATTAATACAGCAACAGAAGGCTGCCGGGAATGTCCAGCGAAAACGACCTTAACGTGTCAAGTTAAATACCAGTTTGAGATCAACGATCGTGTCAGACTGATTGCGAATAAAATATTATACCTCTCGGTTGCCTCGACACCTTCTGTTCGGAACACCCGCGGGATTCTCAGTGGATTCCTTCGAATAAACTGTCACGAAGTTGTGTGAAATTAGTTTAATCCGTGACCAGAAGAGAAAGAGGGAACGCGGATACCGTACGGTAGAAGAAAAACGACCAACGCTATCTAAGCTACGGTTGCGAGCCTACTGATTATCCGCAGATCGTTCTCGGTAGGAGCGGTGCCGTGGAATTACGCGCGGGTTATGTAAACCGTTAATTCCTATTCTTCTTTCTGTCCGATTTACTTCACCGTACCTCCACCTGAACACCAACCCCGATCCCTCCGCTTATTCTTCCTTTCGTTCCGCGGTTTCAAAGCTCGGTTAAAATCCCAGACCCAATTGCAAAGAGCAGCGAACAGAAAGTTGGCGCGGCGCGACGGCGGAGTCCGCGGTGGCGCGTCACTCGCGTTCGTTACCCGACGCTGTCGGAGCACGCGTTTCCGCACTCGCACTCTATTTCACTGCTCCTTCGCGTCGACATCCACGGGAACGACGCGCGCGCGTTCCACGCGCCTCGAAACGAGGTGATCCTGAATGGGAGACGCGTTTGCCAGGGCGACGCACCGGTACATACTGAAACGAGTGGATTCGTGCGTCGAGTCGTTTGCGCGCACCGACCTCGCCGATCTCGGCGAGATCGCATCCGGTCGGCGGAACACGCCGCGCGAGTGCGAGCGCGAGTGCGCCACGATGCGACCGCGCGCCAGGGCCGTGACAATGACGGGCGACGAGCAAAACTCTGCGCGGGGGCGCGCGCAGAACCGAGCGAAAGCCGAGTCCGTGACTCACAGGCTTGAAGCAACTAGTGAAAACCAAGCCGTGAAACGCCATGATACGCCACCTCACCTAGCTCCGACTCGTCTCGCCAAGCCTCCTGTCGTACCGCCAACTCAAAGTGCAAGTCCCGAGAGCAGCATTGTGCTCCGCCGTTCTGCAACCCCCACAATTCTCCGCGAGATGCCCACCCTTTTGGTTTTGCTGCTTTGCCAGCTGCACGCTTAATTGCACCGCGCGGGCACTCCCTAATTTTTTTTTTTTAGTAATCTTCTGTACCGTTTGAAACGAGTTTGGAAAACCGAGGGAAAGTTGCTTCTACTCGCCGCTGTTTGTGCGAACTAATCAGGATCTCTCACTGAGAAACGACTCGAGGTGGATGCTCGAGGAACACCTGCTTTCGCATTCGCCTGCGTTTTTCCCCGACTGCATTATCGCACGCTACACGCTCGTAGAGCGCGACCGTGTGGCTGCATCTTCCACGAAGATCGATTTTCCGAAGCGAGAGCCACTGGATGAAATTCCAACGCGAGTGCTGGTGATTCTCCGCGGCGCGGGCGTTCCGTCGAGCAGGTGCGGCGGGAACGTACTGCGTGCCACGCGCTTAGAAAGTGTTTAACCTTCCGCGCATGATGTATCGCCACGCGCGAGGTACACGCTTCAGCACCCACGCTTAACGTTCGATAAAAAAAAAATGAAAGTCGTTCGTAAAGCGAGCTGATCACGGACAACGCTTTCAAACGTTCGCACTACTATGTAACGTCGATATCTTTGCTAGTCACCAATCTTGCGATCGTTTGATGTTCGCGCGCGACTATTTTAATGGAAGAGGAAAGGGACGCCCGCCTCGCGTGTCTCACTCGTTGAATATAATCGCACAGTTGCGGAGATGACTGGTCGGCCAGATTTTCCTTTCGCGGGATAATGTTGGAGGATCGACGACCTTGAACTCGATCGGGGAAATCGCGAATCCGAGGAGACGGTGAGAACTCGTTTTCCGCGCAGATACCCCGCGGGCCCCAAGGCCCGCGTCTCGCGAGACACTGACCGAACGCGTTAGCAACTCGAGGGACTGCTCCGATCGCGGCCTTCGTTCCTCCTGCTCGGTCGCCATTCGCCACGCCGTACTCGTTTCCTTTCTGCTAGCATCCCTTATTCGTAGTAAAGTAGGGTAAACTCGGGTAAATCCGTGGTACAGGGTAACTCGAAATTGTCTGACTCGATTTAGATGGAACGAAACCTAACAGACAGCGTTGATTTTCTAGTTTATGTTGTGGTAAAATAATTAGTCAATTGAAGTTCGCGTGATAGAGTGAGAGAGCATTTTGTTCCAGCAGCGCATTATTCGTGAAAGGTTTCGTGCTAGTTGTGGACGACCCCTTGTTTAAGTATTATATGTGCTTTGGAAGATAAATGGAAAGTTCAAACTGCAGGTAAGTGATGGTAAAATGACACTTTAACAAGTTTTACTCTTGAAATTATCATACAATAAGGCATCAGTGTTACTTTTGCTTATGAAATTGACTAAATTCTTATTTTTCGTGCGCCTGAGACTGTGTTTCGGATTACGCTGTTTGAGAAATTCTGATGGTCAATACCGGAAACGATGTTTCCTTACGTCTCAGATATCTAACGGTCATGAAATGAACAATAATGAAAATAAGATGAAAATAACAATAATATAAAATAATAAAAAATAATATCAAATAATGTAAAATCATTTAAAATAATGTAAAAAAAATGTAAAATAATATAAAATAATATAAACAAGTAGCTGGTGAACATATATAGGGCCAGCAAGTACTATCACGGAGTAACCAAAGTATGTCACGACAACTTAATTTTGTATATTTTCAATTAAATATACATAGTAAATTTCTGTTAACCTATAATTTATTTCTCTGATATCTGACCTATCATTATATCCTAGACTCACTTTCAGAATATATAAATATTAACAGTTATTAGACAAACTCTAAAACTATCACTAATTTACCCGAATTTACCCTACTTTCTTTACCAAAGCAAGTCTTTAGATTCCATAAAACCACGAAACGACGATCGACGGGGGGAATAAGATTCAGGCTGCGCGACCATTTCGAAAAACCTTGCATCGGCGAGAGTTTCTCGCTCTCGTTGCGGTTGTCGCTTGCCAAGCATCTTACACCTAGTCCTCGAAAAAAAAAAGATATCTTGAAAGCGCGGCTAAGGTAAGTAATCGCGTGCAATTGCAGCCTTCACGAAAGTCTCGTCTCTGTAGACAGGTGGGCGTCCAACGTCGTCCCACGCTGCTCGCGCTCGCGCGCAACCACACGTTTCTTTCTTCCTCCCACTGGTGCGAGATCAGCGCACGTACATACGAACATATATACATATGTACGTACGTGGGTTGCTTTCGCGATCAGCGAGTTCCCTTTGGCCGGAGTCGCGAGCCACCAGCAGAAGGATCTTTCTTGTCGTTCGCAGGGAGCGATCGCTGAATCGTGAACGCGCACTAAGTCGCCGAGCGAATCGATGCAGAACGAAAGATAACAGTTAGGGGGATCGATAGTAGAGTTCTTTTGGAACGGATCGAGCCGGTTGGCAGCGTAACCAGAGAAAAAAGGGACGTTGGAAGGAGGCCTCGGTGCGGTGGCACCCTGGCTGGGATCCGCGATGAAGCATCGCATCGTGGCGATGATTCACTGCCTAGCCTAGCGTTTCAAGGGGGACACGCGTGTCTTTGACCGGGCATTCGAGATTAGGTGTACGTATACGCTGCCTGAAACGCCCATCTCTAAAGCTGGGTTTACATTAGTCCAGTCCAGTGATCCAGTACAGCACTGGATTAGAACTGGAATAATGTAAACGGTGTGTTGATTCCAGTACAGTGCTGTCATTCCAGCAGATTTCGACTGGATCGAAAGTCTACTTGTATGTTTTTTTATCCTTCTTTTGCGTGAATCTATTATTATTACACTCTACCACTTTCAACGGTTCAGAACCGACTGGAATAATCAAGACATCGACTGATTTCCAGTCGAACCACCCGCTGGATCCAGCGACTGGAATAATGTAGACGTCGACGTGATTTCCAGTCAAACCATTCACTGGATCCAGCGACTGGACTAATGTAAACCCAGCTTAAAGCATTTTTCTCGCCATGCCGATCCCACGAACTAGAATACCTTTGCTTTTTCCAGAGAAGGAAAGCTATCCAAGTGGGTGAAATTTTTTAATCGTGCGACAGGGTTACCCCGAGATATCTCCAGTGAAAATGATCGCACGTGTGGTAGGTGAAAATTAACCGCGTCGTTCAATTATAATCGAATCACGCACGATGGTATTTGCATTCCGACGAACGCTTCGTAATGCACCGCTGAGAAAAGCCGCGAGAGCCGTTTCACCCGTTTTCTGTTTCTCAGCCGTTTACCTATCGCCACTAGACACGAGACCACGCAACCTTCGCGCTCTGAAAACTTCCTCGCTTGCACTTCGCTACTTGCCTGCCATCTTCGAGGTTCGAAGAAAGTCGAAACAACAGAGTTACTCATCGATAACTCGGTTATTTTCGCGGCGGTGCACTCGAACGATACGCGATGTGCACAGTGTTCTGGCCTTAAATATCGAAGTTGTCTTTTGTTACCACGGGAACCAATTTCAAGCGAATGTTTACAAGGAGAGTCAATGCGAGCCATCGCTCCGACTTGTGTACCGTCAAGGACCCAATTCCTGATCACTTAAGATGCAAAGGGAGCAGTTTCTGATCAGCCTACAACATTTTACTATGAACTATCAAAAGTTTGCGTATAAATTTAAAAATATTTCATAATTATTTAATAATTTTTTGGACTAAATTTGTATCGTGATAAACTTATTATTTGGTATTTATATACTAAACTCATCAGGAATTGGGTTCTGATCAGGAACTGGGTCCTTGACGGTACCTGCGCGAACATTCGTCCAACATTATTCGTTCTGCTTTTACTTCAGCCCAGCTGGAGATAGTAGGTACCTACTCGAATTCCCGTTGGCTTCGCCGAAAACGGTTATTCCGATTCTACGAAAGCGATCACGCGTTAAACCGTTTCCAACGAATCGACGTACCTACGTTACGAAGCGGCGCGAGTACAGTGTTTATTTGATTACTCGCCATTGTTCCGTCGCCGTGAAATGTCGGTGATTCGTTGAAATTTCGAACAGGATTCTTCCGATCGTCGACTACAGGGAGATGGGTAGCATGTTTCCAGATTGCGGGCGCAATTCGACTGGGGAATCCAGAGGAGATTCGTTCGGGCGGGTTTGAAAGGGAGCCGCGAGCCGTTTGCACGCGACACAATAACGGATTTTGCATAGCGCGAAGGCCACGCATGCAGGACTTGAATCTATTTCCGAGACGGCCACTGTGCCAGCGAGAGAGCGTGCTAAGTGGAGCGCACGGATCACGCGCCTTCTCACTAAGTAATCGCCCTTTAGTGAAGACTCTAGCTAGGTAGGGTAAAGGACCCAATTACTGACACCTTAAGCTATTTTACTTAAAATAACGAATAAATAAACCATAGTATATAATTTATAGCATAGATTATAGGTTGAATTACATAATTCGTTTTGTGTATGACTTTACAACGTTTATTTATTTGTTATTTTAAGTAAAATAGCTTAAGGTGACGGTAATTGGTCAGGTGTCAGTAATTGGGTCCTTTACCCTATAATATAACAGCTCTATCCTCGAACAGTATTTCTTATCGAGAGGAAATAGGCGCGCAGCACTATCTGCCGCCTATCCCATCCCTTTCCGCTCCATTCCGAATTCCTCCAAGGTTAGCTGACTCAACAAAGTGTTTCCGGAGATTCCTACGATTTCAAGTTCACCGATCGACGTCGTATCGCAGCATCGTTCTTGGATCAATGCCGCTATTATTATCGGCGGAGATCGGTATTATCAATTCGCCGGAGTGTCTAAATTCTAAAAGCATCGTCGACGTGGCGAATACAGGATGTGTCGTACGTTTAATGCACTCGATAGGAATAGCGTGGATGTTTGACCAAGGATTTGGAAGAAATCAAGTAAACCGTGACTGTCGCAAATCGGAGGCGCCTTTCGGTTTAGAACATTGGCGCCTCCATTCCGGTGTTTGCCGTGCCACAGATAACAAATTGCATCGTTTCTCCTTTCCTCGGAAGCAATATTTGTGCTCTGGGGGAATCGGCGAAAGATTTCGATGAAACAACGGTTTACTCGGTTCCATTGAATATTCGCGCAAACTTGCTCGTCTGCTTCTCCCTTTCCCCGAAATTCTTCTGTTTAAAAATCGCTTGGAACCGGAATGGAAACGCGGGAGTAGGTTCCGTGAAGTGGCAAAGATAACGCGGCACACGTGTCTGAACGAATCAGGAAACGACATCCACCGCGATTAATCATTTGTTGTGCACGCGCTGGTCCGATGCGACGAAACGGGCCGTGGTTGCTAGTTACGCGTGTATCGCGTATCCAGCATTCTAGCTGGTTTACATAATTCCATGTTAGTCGATGCGATACTGCGCAACTGCGAATTAAGCCCGAGATGATACTATTTAACAGGGTCGAAGCCATCTCGCGTGTTGCTATCTGATCGCGCCAGCGCTCGTCGTTTACAGCACTCGATTGTTATGTACCTATTGTCAAACGGAATCGAGGCAAAGCTTTACAGCTTGAATGAAAATTTTCCAGGCTCGACGAACTTGCATCCGTCATTCTTTGGCTACTTCGTTGCAGCTGCGTGGCTCGACTAAACGAACCGAATCATAGAACCATTAACCCTGAACTCGCAACATTTTTCCAGAGAATTTCATTGTTATTCAGTTGGCTGGTTTCCGCTACTTGCTCGATAATCGTGAAAATTCTGATCGGCGAAAGCAAAGCAAAGCAAAGCGTCGTAGCTTTCGCAATAAAAACGAAGCGCAAAGTGGCTGGCTGGTGGCTACGGACAAAGTGCTTTCAGACAAGTGCTTCTCCATCTCCACGATTAATTGCATTTTCAAGTGCATTTACACTCGAGCCTTTGCGTTGCGCTTCTTTCAAGCAATCGCTACGTTTCCCCTTTATGCAGCGGGTAATATCACTTTAAGCGTTTCTCTAATTTCACTGGCAGTTTCAATTTCCTTCCCTTCGTTAAAGGCTCCGATCAGAAAGCGAGCGATCAATTAATCGACTTTTAACTTTCGTTATAATTTCACGCGCTCCGCCGAGCATTCAATTTCCCCCGGAAATTTTTCTCAGTTCGTTCGCGCCAGATTATCCCTTCCTCGGTTCGTTACTAATTACTAGGTGAAGCCAGTCGATCGTTGCTCACGCGGCTACTTGTGCAAGAAATTATATCGAATCACGAAACTCGGCAACGATTGCGACGGAAAGTTTGCAAGTGTCTTGGCTGCGGTAGTTTCCGAGTGCAGCCGAGTTAGGAAACTCAAGTGGAGGCTAACTACCGTTCTCATGGTCCTCTTACTTTTAAATGTTCGCGCAGGATTGGCAGTGGCTGAAACGCTGCCATTCGCGAGGCTGAACTGACGTCTCGCGTTGTCTAAAATAATTTTCAATACTGGACGTCATCGAGCACGCTAGGGGAGCTCGAGCCGTTAGATGGAAACGGCCTTGATGAAACTCCCATCCACGTTGTCTGTGCACACCAACCGGACCCCTGATGTCTATCGAGGAAGTGAATCGTTTAAAGTACATTTCAGCCGCTGTTAAACGATGTCGGTAAAGAATATCAGTCAGCCGTCATAGAAGCCGCCCGAGCTTTCCGAACGTGCTTCACCGCGAGTAAATATCACTTTTTTCGTGCGCAACAATTTGTTGGAAACGCGTGAGCCACTGCTGGTCTGGATGACTATTACTCATCCACCTATTGTTTCGACGAATCGCACGCGATGAAAGTTTGTCGGCGGGCGGACTGCATTCGGCGGGACAACGGGAACGTTCGCGGCCTAACTTTCTGCTGCACAAACACACTGTGCCGCTTGAAACTCACTCGTCGGTATTTATAGACGAAATAACGCGATCCAGAGGACGAGATTTATGTTCCGTGCCAAAAATCGGGGTCAAGCACCGCTACCAACTCGCGGGTACCTGCGATTTCCTCTGAAAAGCGCGTTGAAAATAACAAAAACCGTTCGCGCTCTGCGTACGTATCGGAAATTTCTTTTCGCTTCGCGTTCGATAGGACAATCTATCCCCCTGTATCTCACGTGGCAAACACCGTTCCATATTCCGTACCTACACATCAATATTTATAACTCGCTCCGTTCTGACGTCAGTGAATTTACAAAAACACCAGCGCCTCTGTATTTTCTCTCGTGAAATTTCTGGCGTAACTGTCGCCGCATAGCGAAACGTACGCGGGCAGTGCGTACGGAGGATCGGGAGGACGTTGCAAATAAAAAGAGCGGAAGTTTGAATGGAAGGAATACGACACCGACGATGCTACTCGACCGCCAAGTAACGACTCGTTGTTCGTGAAACGGATGGGTTCGCGAGGCCCGTCTGACCTCCGATAACGCGTGAAAAGTCGATAATGCGACTGAAGCGGAGTTCAATAATTTTACGTCATCTTGTTTACCGAGCGAAGCCACGGTAACGCTTGCGTATCTTCCAAAAGCATAGGAGTGGCTTTAATTGCACAAGATATCAGGTGATACGCAACGGAGTTTAAACGACCGCATGGAAATGTCGAAACGCTCGTTGCAGTACCCTTATTTCCGCTTTTCCGCGCTCCGCTACACTTTTCCATGCGGTTTGTACCTATCTACTCTGTTCGGTTTCCGCGCGCCAAAGTTTCAACGATGAATATGTCCACGGAAACGTTAACACAGAACTCTCCTCTGTTGTTCGAGCATGGAGGGCTGAAAATTGAACGTTGGATCTCTGTTTCGTTGCACTCAACGTGATCCGAGTGCACGTATTTCGCGATCGTCTCAGCGCCGATATCAGGCTTATCTGTTTCCCGGAGATAATCCGAGTGGCGGTAAATTCCGAGGGAGCAGACGGAGAAATAGCGGCCACGAATATCAATATCGAAAACCCTGGCGAGAGAGGATTTCTTGTTTCCGAAATGGAACGCGAGACCGTAGAGCGAAACGAGTAGCCGTGCCTATTCACGGGCAGAGTTAGCATCTAATAAAGTACCTAACAAAGAAATTTGTCTGGTACCGACAAGCGAATGGCGCGATAAAAGCGCCCCGAGTTCACCATCTACCAAGGTCGGCTTTCGTAACCGGTGCTATCTTCGTGGCAACGTTCCTACGCTTCTTCTACCAGAATTACGTAAACTTTTTATCACCGCTTTTGCCTTCGACAACATGCAACCGCAATAAAGCGACGGCGACGACGGATCCCCCCTCTGCTCCGAAGTTTATGAAACGTGCGTCCGTATCAATTCTATCGACACAACTTCGGCCAGGTGGACGTTTCTCGCGAGTAGTTTCCAGGCTCGCGATTCACGGCGAGCGAGCTGTGCACCTGCGCAGGTGGCGAAGGCATTCTTGAACGGTGAAAGGAGAGGAACGGAGCGGCGTCTGCGAATTAAAACACGGTGGCACAGCCGAAGCTACGTGGCAAACACGGATGCGTCTCGCAGTTCGGTAGATGCCGGAGAAAAATTGCAACATCTGAGAATAGATTAGATAGCGGCTGCAGCGTGTCTGGATGCACTTGCAACGGCGAGCGTTGGTAAAAGGAAGGGGCCAGCACGCGCCAGAGACGTGGGCCTAGCGTGAAACACAATCGAATGGGTTCTACTCGTTGACGGAGCTGATCCTTTCCTTTTAAATGGCCATCGACGCTTGTGCCTCGCCAGCAATGCCAGCGAACGAACAAGTGTTGTTTCCTCGCGAACAAAGGGCCATTGTCTCGCCGCGCAGGAAGTAATTATCGCGGCTGTAGGCAGAAATTTCGAAGCGCGCGGAGTTGCGTCAGACTCGGTGGAAACAGATCTATCGATTCGGCGTGATCGGTCCACGTTATATTTCGTGACCGTGGGCCATCCTCTTGCGACTCGATCATTCGACGAGCAATTAAGCTCGTTCGCCGCGCATTTCCACGAGGTCGATTATGCCGTTAACGACAACCGACCGTTTCGCCGATAGTCTTAAGGAGGATCCGCAAAGAGAGTTCGCCGAAGCGATCACGTTCTTTCCGCGTAGCCGTTCGGGGAACAGCGTAAGGGGAGGAGGAGCTATTCCCACGCGGTAATTGCGTAGAAGAAGAATTGTCCGCGGGGGAAACTAGGCTCCAGAAAATTAGGATAATTAACTGAAGAGGCCCTTTTACCCGCCTGGCGGATATCGAGAGAGGATTCGAATCGCTACCACCGTGACAAGGATTTTCGTGTCATCGTGGCTCGGTGGGCTCGAGGTTCTCTTACCTGAAGTCTGACGCGTGGCCTGGGGTGTCGCCTGTTGTAGTTGTAGCTGTTTCTACTCGAATGCTGCTCGATAGTCGGCGGGAGGGGAGGCTGGGACCTCCTCGCGTTTGGGTCGTTCGCGTTGTTCGGTTTGTTCCTGAGGGTGGCCTGGTTATTCGGCTGATTCCCATTCGACGGCTGCGTGGTGACGGTGGCGTTCGCGGACGGGGCGTCCCGATGGCTTTTCGTGCGACGAAGGAGACGTCGGACGGTGTTTTTCACGGTGGTAGCAAGATGCGTGCCTCCACCGCCGCCCCCGCCGCCACCGCGTTCCCGCTCGCTGGCGTCGGTCAGCGTTTTGTACTCGACCATCTTCGCCTTGGCGGTGGGCATCGGAGCCACTCTGTGGCCACCCGTCTCCGTTACGTACATGCCAACCACTTTCTCCGCGTGCAGCGTAATACTGGCGACGTTTCGCAACTTTGTCTCCGCTACCCTTCACGGGTGGCTTCCAGGGGCTACGCTTTTCCTTGCTCCGACGCGTCTCTCAGCAGCTTCCGACGTCAAGCCGTGCAACGCGTGCTCCTCCTTCGACCTTCGACCTTTCAAACCGACACGCGCATTTCCGCGTCTCGCCGCGCAAGCCTGCTGCTGCGTCGATGGGCACGGATCGAAAAGGGTCCGAAGTTTCGCGGGAGTCACCGCTAGCCGCCGTTGGTGGTGTTATCGCAACGGGCCGCTGGACGGGGCAGAGAAATTCCTCGAGATCTTCCCGCACTAGGACCATCGAGGCAAGTTCACTTTGTAGCTCGAGCTGGGATAGCTGTTCATCCGGAGCGTGATCGATCTCCAACTCGTAACTCGTAACTTGTGCTTCCCACGAACCGAGAGTCTTTCAGCGTGCAGCGGGACGCGTGTATTAATTAGAATGCCGAGAGTCTCGGGAGGCTAGCTCTGCGAGAGAAAGAAGAATCGTTTCAAACGACGGGTCGCGGGATTCGCGAGAATCGCGAGTGGCAGCGCGGCCGAGTCGTTCGGGGGATTTTGCAAATCGACGCGGGCCCTTCTTTCTCTTCTTCTCCTGCTCGATAAACGCGTCAGGTGCACGCGGCAAGTTTCTCGGGCACGAGTGAATTCACGTGGAAACGGGTAAGTAAATCTGCCGAGTTGCAGGTGTTACGAGGCGGCAGGTGGAAGGCGAGGAGTTGTTTTGCTCGTCTCGGGAGCCTCGAATTTTAACGATCAGACATTCGCGGGCGATTTAGCGCGGGGAAATATTCAATCTACCAGTGTGCTTAACGATTGCCGTTGCACCGAACAGCGTCCCTAAAAATTGACTACTCATAGAAATGGATAAAAGGTGGAGTGTTTCCTCACTCGTTTATCACGAAAGTGTTTCCGTGCCAAATATCCCGAAAGCGATGCAAAAGGGACGGAGACCGAACGAGGCTATTGGCCCAACGAAACTTTTTCCCTTATTTATCGCGAGTGGTTGTAAATAGTGGAAGTTTCTGCGAACGCGATTCTTCGAAGGTTATGCGTTTCCTCATCGATCGATTACGTCAGCGGAGCTCGAGTGAAACGGTCGCGACGATGCAACGAATGGCTAAATAAAACGGAGAAGTTGCTTTTGGTGGACAAACGTTCGATCCAGCAAGACGCTATGTAATCAATGACGTAATATCCCCGAGATGGGGGCGAGTAACGCAGCTGAACCGCCCTTGCCTTTATCTTATTGCTCGATGAAAGATTACGTAACCGACTCGATCGGCGCTAACCTTGTCGGATAATAAGGGATTTTATCTCTCCAGCCGGAATTCGTTTAAACTAACGGAACGTCATACAACTGGTATCGAATCGGACGCAAGCGACGCTTAACCCCGTGATCTTCCGAGTTCAGCGGAGAACTTTATCTCGGCCGCGAGTGATATAAATTTTCTCCTCCTGCTTTCCTTCCATAGACACGCGCCAATAACGAGCTACGATCAACTTTAACCTCGGACACGATTTTTCGCCAGCTCTAAGAGAAGAGAGCGACACCGAGCATCTGCTACGCGCGTTCGTAGGCGTATCGAGCATAGTGCGATGCACTCTGCCCACACCGCACTCTCGCCAAAGTGGAGTAAAGTTTCTTCGGGGCAGCGAGAAAAGTGCCAGAGCGGTTGAGAGAAGGAATGCTCGCTGCCTGCCTCTCGGATAACAATAAAGAGTTTCCACCAACGCCTTTCTATCTTCTAAGTTTAACGTGACTTTCAGTAAATCGATGCGTTCCCAGGTTATTTACGGTGCCACGTCTATGGAATGGGCGTCGTTTCACCGTCCGCGAAACGTCATATATGCCATCGCCACCCACCGCGCGATTCTCGATGCGTTTACCCACGAGCGCGCCAACGTAAACGGCCCGCTCCGCGCGTCCTGCTTTCCACGTCGAGAACCACGAAGTTGCAGCTTCGAGAGAAGAGAGAAACGTTTCGTCGAGCTCCTCTTCGCCTTCGTCGAGATTGCGACTCGCGGGCACCGAGAGGGAAAAGGAGACACGCCGCTGTAGATTAGTCGCGAATAACTTTTTTGTTTTCGAAACGTTGTGACGCGTCGCGTCGCGTTATGCACTCTGCAACGAACGATGCCACGGATTCCTGTGCGCGACTTCCTAATGTCGTTAAGTTAAACGAATTAGGCCAGTTCGCCGATACGCGGCACAAGCACGTAACCTTAGACTACGTATTATAGTGGAGAGTAGAGAGGAGAGAGAGAGAGAGAGTAAAGGAGGTCTTGCGTTGCAAGTGTGACGCACGCCGACGCCACGAGCCGAACTATGCGCGGTATTTCGCAGTCGAACCGACGTCGAGCTTTCCATCGAATTAGCCTCGCGGTGGTCGTCGAAATATTCTGACGCAATGGTTAACGATCCGAGAACCCTCGAACGTTCCCGATCGCAGGAAATTCCGACGCTGTTTTCCGGAGTGTACCAGGACCGAACGATACTGGACGGCCGACGTCGAACCTGTTGCACCGACGCGACGCTTCGGAAATTAAAATTGCTGGCGATGCCGACAGTACGCGCAATGTCAGCTATCGTTACCCGCGTCACGCACCGTTCACTTCCACTGCCTCGCCTCCTGGCCTCTTTGCGCCTCTGCATTCGCAACACTAGCTACGATACCAGTTCAATTGATAAAACCGTGAGAGTTGGTCGCGACGAGTCGAGTCATAAATCTTGCTCGCCGTCAGCTCGGCAGCAAACAAATTCGCTTTTACGATCCCCCCGGCGTTCGGTTAATCGTACTCGGCGCAGATGCAACGATACTTTCAACGTTCCACGTTGATTTCGACGGTATCGATTTGGCCGGCCCGAATATATCATTGAAATCGCCATCGATAAACACGCGATACGCGTGTCGCGCCAGTGCAAAGATTGAAACGGAACGACCGAAACGCGTTACCGTTACACACAACAGATTACGCGTTCTTATACCCCCCGTCGCGTTCACCTTATCGCCTTTGCCATTCGGCCGATGCAATGTCTACGAATAACCGAGGCTCGATTAATATTAATAAATATTCTCCATTCACCGTTCTATCCCGCGCCAGTCTACAGACACCATTATGCGGTTCACGGTCAACTCATAACCGTCCGATGGCCGTGCCAAGATTCGCGTGTGTACCTCGAGATATGGACGAATGGGAGATCGAAGAACCGCGAGATACTCGTAATCCACTGCGATTCTACAATTTCGAAGACTTTCGTTTCTCACTCAGCTTCGACGCCCAACGGTTTCATAGACTCGACGATGAAATCTACTTAGACTGGTGCTCGCGGAAACGGCGATAGTCGCACGGGGAATTATCACTTCGCGTCGCGCAAGCCAGCGCGGTGTGGTTTCAACGAGCTCGCAAACACATTCCCCCGAGACGATTAAAAGCGGAGGTAAAAGCCTTTACCTTTCCAAGGATTTAACTCTCCCCGCACTGTCGACACTCGCGCACCGTTCCTCGAGGCGGGACAACAAATCCATGTGTGCACTTTAAGGAGAACAGGCAATCGTTTCGCGAGTAACGACGCGACCGGACGATAATGCAAAGCGTCGTCGCGCTGCCACGTGCGTTTCCACTCTGTTTACCGTATCGATCGATCGAAATCCAGGGGAAGAGTAGGGTGACTCGCGACTCGCGGATTCAAGGGGATCGTCGGCGAACAGATCGTGCTGCTCGGTCGCGAGTCTCGTGGTAACTGAGCGTGGACCGAGCGTGAATCGAGCGTGGACCGAGCAGGACGGGGAGACGCGACAACTTCGCTCGACTCGAGCTCTTTCGTTACTGGATCTTACCGTCGATATGCTACAGCCCCCCTCCTCTGCCCTCTCTCTCCCTCCCACTCTCCGGCCGCGTCGTATTTGACGCGTGCACGCACACCGACGCGTCGCGACGCCTTCGATACTCGATGTATCCAGAAGCCAGGTAGCGATGTCACACAATTGTTAACCGTGCTTCGTTGTGATTTAAGAATCACAACGATAACGTACAAATTTAAACAAAAGATAGCTGCGAGAGCGGCTTTCTCCGCTGTTCGCCCGATCGAAATTCCGCGGAACGTTGATAATTCAGAGCAGCTTCCACTGCAGGGTCATATGCCGGCGACATATGCAGGGTCACTTGCTGCCGGAGATACAGCAAAGTCGTAAATTCGACAGTTAAGTGGCAGCAGTGATTGAGACAGAATGAGCCGGGGTCGGCTACCGAACCTCGAGCTAATGGCAACTGAATCGGAGTTGAAACAGTTGTCACGTTGCTGAGCAAGGTCCGCGACTCCTTATCTGCCTGTTTCTTTGAATCGGCTCGCCTCACCACCCGAAATCTATTTGCTTTCCGAAACATTTCACGACTTTACTACAGCTCTGCCAGCGAGGATACCAAATAGTGGTGGAGAACTATCGAATTGTACTTACGATAGTTATCGATGGTTCTCACTATCGAAATTTCTAATAATATTACAAATTAAATTTGGGATTCTGAGTTTCAGCTGTTATTATTTTTCAATTGACTAACCTACGATTTTCAATCTCGATAATTATCCATAGTGAAAATAAGCCATCTATAGTTTTCGATAGTGAGAACCATCGATAGTTCTCCACCACTAATACCAACGTTCTCAATAGTGGTGGAGAACTATCGATGGTTCTTACTATCGAAATTTCTAATAATATTACAAATTAAATTTGGGATTCTGAGTTTCAGCTGTTATTATTTTTTAATTGACTAACCTACGATTTTCAATACCGATAATTATCCATAGTGAAAATAAGCCATCTATAGTTTTCGATAGTGAGAACCATCGATAGTTCTCCACCACTAATACCAACGTTCTCAATAGTGGTGGAGAACTATCGATGGTTCTCACTATCGAAATTTTTAATAATATTACAAATTAAATTTGGGATTCTGAATTTCAGCTGTTATTATTTTTTAATTGATTAACCTACGATTGATTTTCAATACCGATAATTATCCATAGTGAAAATAAGCTATCTATAGTTTTCGATAGTGAAAACCATCGATAACTATCGTAAGTACCATCGATAGTTTTCCACCACTAATACCAACGTTCTCAATGGTCGCTTGTTAGACGCGAGGAGTAGATTGCTGGCGCTTTTCGTTGAGCAGTCGATCAAGTCACTAGATGCGTTTACCAGTCCACGGCTGCGAGCCGCCTTTGTGCTTCGCTCGTTTACGCTAGTCACGTATAGCGTCGCTGAACGTGTATGCATTTCTGCGTGCATCGAGTACCACCGGTTGAATAGAAATTAAACTACAGAACCGCACCTAGATGCATTCGTTGTGCAAGCAATAGGTTTGCATGAGAACGAGGACGACAGAGCGAGAGGGAGGGGCGAAAGAGCGTAGACTGTGTAGAGTGAAGGCTCGCGAGCACAGAAAGGAGGACAGAGGATAATGCGCGACGAAGAAGCAGAGATGGATCCATTAGGTTAATTGACTTTGGGACTCGATACATATATCGCGAAAGATGCATTGAACGAGACTCCAGGGACCGGACGGGCGAGACTGGAAAGAATTTAATGTCAAGGTAAACTCCTGCAACTTTTACGCATTTCCTCGGATTCTTGACTCTGTCTCTGTTTCTTTTTTATTCACAGCCAGAATATTTGTTCGCGATATTCTAATGCTTCCGACGAAGTCGCTACGGACGAGAAGGTTTTCGACGTCTAGCTGGGACCAGATAATCGATTGGCCGGCTGAGTCGCGCTGAAAGGGATTCAGAGTGGAAAGTTTACGGTCAAAGTCTCTGGCGATTGGAAACTTTCTTGAGCCAGAGGCGATGTTTGCGTGCATCCTAGGCGAACGGCAAGCCTCGCGCTGAGAAAAGAGTCGGATCGACAACCAGATAGAAGAATATATTTCGAGGGAGGGCTGAGAGACAAGGGGATATAGTGGGAGGCTGAATTATCGATCCTCCTAGAAGCGGTTTCGCGTATACATCCTTGACACCTTCCCTTTGCGCGCGTAAAGATCAACCTAGTTAATGGTCGGTTTACGGATTCTCGTGGCGAACCAGAGTGTCGCGGGAAAGGGAGCGCATTTGCTGGGACTCTGAGCGCATACGCCTGGTCGACCAGAAACATCGTTGGACGCTTCTTTTCCAAGAACGGCGAGGATTCCCTTGGGGTTTCTGTATACCTCCACGTGCCTCAACCTCCTGCGAGCATCGCGTTCAGTTGGGTCACCTTCGAACGCTTCAATCTTGGCGCAAATGTTCTCTTCTTGAGCACACGCGCGATAGTCCTAGTTTATTGTAGTATGTGTCCCCAAACATCCAACTCACATTCAGTGATCAAATATAACGTCAAATTATTACATTCGGTAATAAAACATACATCAAATTATTATTGAATTATCATTAAATTCACGAGAAACAAAAACAGCTGTTCCACTAAGCCGTTTATAACAAAAGTTACTCAACATTGAAAATGACCTTACCTTAGATAAAAGGCAGTAATTTTAATTTTGATTTTTTTGTTTGTTTGTGGCACACACAATCCTGATATTTACATGGCACTTCGTGCGATACTTGACGACGTTTTAGACACTTTTCCCCTAGATATGCGCAGATATTTCGGGGTATCGCCTATTCAATCTATTCAGCCGTGGAAATAGGGGAAAGTGAACGAGAGGAGATGTGTGGACCATTCAAAATCGGAAGCCTCTGCACCTCAGCTTCAGATGTGTTTTTCAACGACCTTGTCCCGGCGCGGTGGCGCTCCAAGCATGTTTACTTTGACGCCTGGATGGTTTGACCCACTTGCCTATTTCTCTTCCACCTTCCAGCACAGACCACATGCGTGGTCAGCGAAATAGAGAAGTAGGTCAACCGAGCGAGAACTTAAAGTAAACAAGGTTCGAGCGCCGGGCAGCTGGCCGGGACAATCGGCTCGAAAAAAGCCTGGGAAAATAAACAACGCCCGACGCTCGGTAGGGTCGTAGGGAGTAAATGCCCTGCTCCTCACATTCCCATTCACTCCGCCGAAGGATGCACGAATGCCTAAAGTCGTAGAGGAGACGCGTAGACGCTGCTCTATCGCAGAGTCTTAAGCTGGGTTTACATTAGTCCAGTCGCTGGATCCAGTGAGTGGTTTGACTGGAAATCACGTCGACGTCTACATTATTCCAGTCGCTGGATCCAGCGAGTGGTTCGACTGGAAATCAGGCGATATCTTGATTATTCCAGTCGTTTCTGAACCGTTGAAAGTGGTAGAGAGTAATAATAATAGATTCACGCAAAAGAAGGATAAAAAAACATAAAAGTAGCATCGAAAAGTAGACTTTCGATCCAGTCGAAATCTGCTGGAATGACAGCACTGTACTGGAATGAACACACTGTCTACATTATTCCAGTTCTAATCCAGTGCTGTACTGGAATGAACACACTGTTTACATTATTCAAGTTCTAATCCAGTGCTGTACTAGATCACTGAACTGGAATGAACACACTGTTTACATTATTCCAGTTCTAATCCAGTGCTGTACTGGATCACTGGACTGGACTAATGTAAACCCAGCGTTAAGCCAACGCACACGCAAGTATCAGTAACCTCGCGCTCGGTGTGAGTGGTAAAAAAATATCGTTTCCCTGTTTTGGAACGGAACAGCTCACGCCTGTGCGTGTCAGTTGCCAACACGCACACAGAGTACAGACTAACCAACGTGTGCGTAGACCTTTACTGCTCCGCTAACTGCCGAATGTACGACTTTAACTTGTTTTCATGGCATCTTCACCGACCACAACTGTACATTACTTTTCCAGCGGAAAGATCAAGTTTGACGTTTACGAGGTTGCCTATTGGAAAAGTATCCTTTGTCCCGGGGACGGGCCGTCGCTTTGACGACTCATGAAAGAATTTTGCACATCCACGATTGGCATCGATAACCTTTACGGCTGTGACTTTTGCTGTCCGCGTTCTCGTCTGACTCACCGATTAGCTCAACCTTTTTTCCCCGAACTTAAGCAGCCCCACAGTGATTCTGATTTTAATAACAGTGACGCAAGAACAGTGACCGACTAGATCGCGCTCGACATCGCGTCATCGTCAACGTCATTTCGCTAACGCAGCACAGGCAACAATTTGCCAGTCGTATATAAAACTTCATACATCGATCGCGATCGCTTTCTTCCTCGCAGCTAGGTAAACCTTCGTGACGTCACGTCGACCTTCTTTATCGCTTCCAATTGTGGCGAGTGGACGGCGCGACGCGTTACTCCAAAGATCGAAAGTGGGTTTTACAGCGTGAATAAATGAGAAATTTATCATCACGTGTTTCTTGTCACGCGCGTTCTTTCCGTTCGTTTAACAAAGGTTTGCCAGTGGCTGCGTCGAGAGAGAGAGACAGTCTGCCGATTCGACTGGAATCGGTCTAAGAAAAATCCGCGAAGCGGCTGATAACGCGAACACGTCCCGAAATACTTTCGGCCAGCAAATTAATCTGGAGAGTTGGGACCAACTATCGCCTGCTTTTATTGCTAGCTCGCAACTCTTGTAGAGTGCGCGACAGACATTCTTTCATCATTTTTTACCCTTCTCCCGGTGGAGAACCGAGCGTTGCCCGATAATCGCGACGAAAATAACGTTGCCGCGGTACGAGTGGAAGGTTTCACAGAAAGCCCTGTATTTTTATTAAAGATCGTCGGGTGTCGGCCGGATCCCCCTCGCCGCAGATATTATTATTACTCTATACACGCGCCGCGTGTGTGCAGCCTTCGATTTATCGATCCTCCAAACCCGTATAATCAATGCGAAGTGGGCAAGTGGCTGAACCGCGGCCTTGGCATTGTGTTGAGAATAGAAACTCTCTCGACAAGAGTGTGCCGGAAAAAATCGGTTCAGCCAGAAAGACCGAGAGGGAAAGCTAGGCCCTGATTCCTTTGTCGTCTGCGAGATCCCGCCCTCCTTTCCTCCACTCGAAAATCGAATCAGTATATTCCGCCGCGAAATCGGGCCAAGGGCGTCGCGATCACGCTACACCGTACCTACCTTTTTATCCTCGCCCTTATCCAATTATCGCGAATGTTAGGAGAAAATAGGAGGGAAATGTTGTTCCGCGCACGCGAAACTCGAGGCGGAAAATATCCTAGTTAAGTAGTCACATTGCTTTCGTCGTAATCTTGTCGCGGCGACAAGGTTCCCGAGCCAGAGAACCAGTCGAGCTTAGTTACGCAATAGCATAGAGAACGATATAGGTATCGTTCCCAGCGGGAAATGGTTTCTAAGGCGCGGCTTCCCCTCGACGAGCTAGTTTTCCAGCAGATCACGGACAACGCCGCAGAAAATGCACCTCTACCTTTTCAGATTATCAGCGATCGGTGGGCTTCTCGCCTGCAACGATTTTCGCTACAATCTATCGTGCGAACGACGGCGAGGTTAAAGTCCGGGAAACGTATACAGGTAGGTAGGTATAGCCTCGCTCTAGAACAACTTCTGCGGAATCCGAGGCAACGCTAATCGCGGGAGAACCAATAATCTAACCGTTCAACCTGCTCTCTTTCGGTTTCTTGCGAGTCCAAAGCTTCGGCGCGGCTGAAGCGCGCGCAAATCCCTCCCACCTTCTTAATATTCGATTAATCCGCAGAAAGGTGTGTGGCAGCTCACCCTCGCCCTCCCACGTCGCCCCGTTGCGGTTCGAGAGCAACGTTTCAAGCGACAAGGAGGGTATTGTTCAGAGTTTCTAACGGATCAGCGTTAAACGATCTCCGGCCCGGCGAAAGGCGCACAGTCGACAATTTTAAAGGGGGTATCGACGCGAACGACCATTCAACGATGGGTCAATCCTTTCTTTTCCGAACCTCGGCAAATATATACTTGAAACAGGACTTTACAACGGCAAAGTCTGCTCGCGAGAATGAAATTCTGAGCGTAGCTAGCCGATGGAAGCGTATGCAACCGTTTCTGTTCAGCGATTTGGGAAGTTGAGATTTTCGGTAAGAATTCAAGCGGCACGATCCTTTTCCTCAGCTCAGAATCTGCAGCTTTCCCACTGCCCTCAACTCTTTCACCTTCTAAAGCTTCTAAAATTTCCGTAGCAAGTTGGCGTTCTCGCGAAAAGTCAAGTGCCCTGATGGACGGTCTCTTCTGTTCGGCGAGATCGCAAAGTTTTCCTTTCGGATCAGCGACGCTTTATTTTCGCAGAGAAGGAGATTCTGAATTGAGCTTTCGATCGCTCGCGACCGCTGCGCACCGTTCCCTCGGCTAGATTTACCGTTGCAAAATATACCCAGTGGTCGGGTTGCTGCGGTCGTGCGTCGAGATTGCCACTTGCGAAACCGAGAGCGCGGGGAGATTTCATGATCGGTTTGAGCTGGACTGAACTAATGCTGGAGAAGTGCATCGGACAGGGTCGCGAGTCAGTTGGTCCACGGAATAATCAAGCCAGTTCCTTTCAATGGGAGACAGAGTCGCGAGCTGAGTATCTGGATTCATCCTGATAGCTAGATGGCCAGCAATGGTAGGTTTTCGTAGGTGGAAGTCGACGCGAGGACAATTGTCCTGATGCCAGATCGCGGGAAGATCGAACAGCTAACCGAGCACAAGGACAGCGGATTCTCGATCAGAGTCTCTATTGCCATTTATGGTGACCACCACTGGTCCCTGTCCTCCTGCAACTGTCCTGTGGTTGTAGCTTCACCAATGCTCGGTGATTCGAATTACATCGATGGCTCCAACATCCTCGTTCCACGAATCTTGCTTTGGAGGACGACAAGAGTGGAAACGAAAGCGATTTCGTTAAGGGATCATGCCTAGTTTGAGAAACGAACAAGAACGTCATTTTCGGGAATTTTTTGTGAAAAATCTGATGTATGCTTCTTACAACTATTTCCTTGTTTTAGAAGTACATATATTCAGCAACCCTCAGGAATTTTGTTATAGGAAAATATTAAATATTGAAGGAATAACAGCCATTCTCGCGGAAGCTGTTTTTATAATGCCGCTGCGCGGTGAGCACAATTTCTCCGAGCCGGATAATCTGAAATCAGAAAGTGAAGAAGATTCTGTTAGTATATGAGTTTATCCAGTTCGTGAACGAAGGATTTTTCAGAAAAATTATTTCAGACAAATAGGCGGCCGTTTAACGCAAAATCGTGATTTTTCAATGTCTGAATTGTTTGTTTTTCGTAAATTAAAAATAGAGTTTGCATTAAAAGCAAAAATCCTTCGTTCACGAACACAATTAAACTCATATACTAACAGAATCTTCTTCACTTTTAGATTTCAGATGATCCGGTTCGGAGAAATCGTGCACACCGCTAAAAAAAAAAATAGCTTCCGGGAGAGTGGGTGTAATTCGTTCACTTTTTAATATTTTCCTATAACAAAATTACTGAGAGTTGCTAAATATATGTACTTTTAATATAAGCAAATAGTTGTAAAAAATATACATTAGATTTTCCACAAAAAATTCCTGAAAATTACGTTCTTTTTAGGCATGACTCTAGGCAGAGAACATTGTTCCCTGATTTACTACTTTGCTTTACTTCCATCGAGAGATCCTCGAGGAAAGACACTTGTCAGAAACTCAATTTAATTTGCCCACGGACGTATCAAGATCGATGCGACGGCACCTATACCTAAACCTATTGCAGAGTGCGAATAAAAAGGCGCCGTCGCGCGTCGATCGCGTTTCCCTCTCCTCTCGCGTCACAAGGATCCCGAGCGAAAACACTGCGACCGCCATCTGGCGTTACCTTTGCTAACGTCTCGGGCGAACCTGAGGCGGAATCGACTCTATCGGTGCTGCCCACTCCAACTGTCCCGTAGACGCGGGAACGCTAATGATGTCTTCATCTGGATCTCCCGCGAATTTCGGGGGAAACACGTAGGTGTTGAGATTTCATAGCTCTGCGCTTGGAAATCACTTCGCCATAGATTGGCCCGTGGCGATCGTGACACCAAAGGGCTTTGATCTTCCGGGTTCAAGTGATAACAGGTTAATTGCCCCCAACTTCTGGGTTTAATTGATTTTTATACTCCACCTAGACCGTTGCGGCATACTCCGCTGTTTTATGTCAAAGCTCATAGAACGAATATGCTTATGCGCGACCCTATTTCTAGGCTTTGTACGCGAGGCAATGAGGTGGCTGAACATATCAACTTTTTTGGTTCCTCTGTAGAGACTTTTAAACGGTCAGTTATCTCCTGGATTCACTCATCCTAGTGGTACACCTCTTGTTTGATGTTATTATCGTGCAATTCTGTATTCGCTTTTGTCTTATGGTTCGCGTTCTGTACAGTACTATGTTAGTTTTTGTTTGGTTCATTAGTGGGGTTAACCCCGTCTGATATTAATAAATAAATAAATAAATAACGCGTTATCTCCGTGGAAGCTTTCCCCAGTTTGCCTTCCGACTGGATGTAATTCGAGACAAGACGCCAGAGACGTGGGAGTCCCGTGGTTCTCGGATCGTCGATCGATGTTGGTCCACCCGAAAGATCTGACCGACGGAGGCCCGTTCGCGTGAACGGCTGAACAGGCGGACGGGCCAGCGACGAATGACAAATGCGCCAGGGTCCGGCGAATTGGCGGAATGCCGTGAACTAAATTCACGCTTAACCAACAATTATAAACGGTGTTCAAGAAACTGGCTAAACTTAGACGTCAGCTAGTACGCGCGAAGTTCGCGGTCAATCGGATTGGTGCGGCTCAAGGCGACTCGCTAATCCATCCAATTACCAGCGCGTTCGAAGCATTCTTAAAGGGACTTGCTCTCTTTCGACACTGGAACGCTTTCCCACTATACTTAAGTAGATCCGCGGTTCGCGCGGCAATATGTACACGGTTAGTTAATCGATACACGAACGGGAAAGAAAGAAGAGAGTGCCGGCGCGGCGCGGCGTTCAGAGTGGACGGTACCTCGTCGGCGAACCTGAACGCTGGAATTGAGCTGAACGAACAATTACCGACGGTAACGATTAGGCGCGTCGCGTCGGTGTCGCGTGGCAGGTCGACGGAAAGGGTAAAGCCCCGGAGGGAGCCGGGAGGTAGGTAGGAGGTAAGTTACATAGTAATGTAAGTCGAGTTACACTCGTTGTACGCGCACCAAGCTCACAAACGACTCGGCGCCCATACAATTCTGCCTGACGTTTAATTCGTGGCGATGGGACTCGTGAGGATCAACCCGCCCACCGATCGGTAGGGCGAGCGCGAAACGGTACCATCCGGGACCGTTCGCTATAAGGTTACCTCGTCGGACATCCCGTCGAAAGTTTGCTCAATGGAGCGGAGTCGCGTCGATATGCCAGTATCGACGCCAATTAGCCTAATCGATAACGATCCCCGGTACCGTTACCGTTGCTCAAGGTCAACGAGGAATGTCGGATATCTAGACAATCAGCTTGTCCGAGTAAGGGCGCGACGGTTTCGGTGGTCGAGGAGCATGAAACGGCCACTCGTCCAAAGATGGAAATGCTCGGTCAGGATTGAGTTTGGCTAATTGTAGGAGGCGGTGCTCGGTGCCTCGTCGGAACCTTGTGCCGGATGATTCAAGTATGCGCTCGTATCTATGCAGGCGCGAGGGTCGCGAGGACTACGGGCTTTGGCCATTTAATCGGCCGAGAAGCCGGGCCACCGTCCACATTCAATGTCATCGACCGCGCCACCCGAAACCATACACCTATTCAGCCTGTGCGCCCTAGTCGAGCTTTCCCGACCGTCGAACGGTCCAACATCCCAAGCTGAAACCGTCCATCCTGCGACTATCGCGCAGCTTTCCCTCCAGCGAGGATTAACCACGGCCAGTATTTCCCATTTTCCCCAGAGAACCGTGCGGAGGCTGTCGCGAGGATGAAAACGTGAAAGCTCGAGCACCCGTGCTGGAGAACTCGCGGCCGCGGCCACCGCCGCCCGGGAGAAAATTCGAAAGCAACCAGTCGTGAAAACCTGTTCGGTCAAGTCATCGGCTGCGGCTCGTGTCCGAGTCGATCTGCAAAACGGACTCTGTGCGCGCCGGTCGCGACGGCAAAAAAGGACCGCCGATTTATTCGTCGCGCTATATTCGCGACGCTCCTGAGTAGTTTCACCGATCGAGCCAGCTTCGATTCGGCAGGTTCGCTTCTAATTTGTAAGTGGGACAGTCTTTCGTCCGTTACCGATCGTTTTCTGCCTCTCGAGAAGCATTGCGTTAGTACATTGCAATACCCTGAACCGTTAACCAAAGACGTCACGAAGCAGCTTTTCAATTACGCGGTCGTCGCAACAGAGCAACACTACCAAATGTATACGCTCGGACGGCGGCGTTTTGCGGTAACCGAGGATAGAGGAACATCGCGAAACACAGCCCCGACGATTGGGAACGATTGAGAGCGATTGAGAACGATTGAAAACGATCGAAAACGGTGATCCCGCGCGGACTACATGTATACCGGCCTTCGTTCGCGCAGCAATTCTTCTCTGCGGCGTTTCATTCACGTCTCGCTCCGTTACGACGTACATGCACATACATAAAGCGTTGTCCGTCCGGTTACCGCAATCGGAAACCTTTTTCCGAGCGTAATCGTTCAACCATACCCTTAACACGTTTCGCGTGACGATGCACATTGTGGATCGACGAAACGGCGACGCTGTTCCGAAGCTTGCGATTCGAAGGCCATTGAATTCTCGGGGAAACGTTATTTAAGTACTGCTAGCGTTTCCGCGGTGGAAATCTTTGGAAAGAAACTTCGCTTCTCGCGATACAATTTGCCAAATGAGCCAACAACATGGTAAGTAGAATGTGTAGGTACGTTACGGTGGGCGTAACGATCGATCGCAGGGTCACTCGTGAATCCGGTAAATGTGCACCCGTGACATTTTCAACCCCCGTTCGGCGAAAGAACGTAGAAAGGTCGAGAAGCGACTACGTTCCTATAGAGTATACATACTGTATAGGGTATAGAGGATAAGGTTACACCTTAACGACCAACGCGACGTAACGCGTGAAAAAAAAAAAAAAAAGAAAATTCTTCGCCGCCGCTTCGTCGCCGTTTCGTCGTCGAGCTACGAATAGACGAGCATGACTGTCAGGCTAGCTTCCGCCAGAATTTCGGACTTACTTTGGAGTTTGTGACGTGGTCGGCCGGCACTGATTCTGGAACGGTTTGCAGAGTGCTCCGCATACTAGCGGACATGGTAGGCCAGCCAGTTTCACTGCCTCAGACCCTCCGACGCTTTAACGATACACCCTCTTCTTCTACGCCTGTAACAGAGCACACGCGAACGATTAGATGCGGCGACTGTTCGCTTAAATCTTCTCGGAGCTATTCCGAATCGAGTCTATGGAATATGTACGAGATTTCGTTACTCGTCATCGATCGACCACGGGCGACGCTGGGACGTCGGTAACGACGCCCTCCGATCGGGCGTACGTTGTTCGCCAGGGCAATGCTAAAGGCAACAGGCGAAAGACAACTCATACGCGGCGGGCGATAACGGTGCATCTGGGCCATCGTCGATCGACGGGCTCCTCTTTATTAATTGGTATGCGCAGTGAACCGTTGATTCAATTAGGCGAGTAGTATCCTCGCGTACGTACCGTTGCATCGCGCGATTCTCCACCGCCAAACCATGAAACGAATCGGACGCGCGGCCGGCCGGCCGGCGCGGCTTTTACGCGTGGGTGCGTCTAGGAACGGAGCTGGCGCGGATCAAATCGGTGCCTCGCAGCGAAACGGCGAAACGCAACGTCTCTATTCGCCCCAGCAGTCTGCCTCGATTCGCTCCTACCGGGCGACCAATGTTCCGCTTGCAAAGCCCTAAATATGGTAAACCGAGAAGCGAATGGGCCTCGAGAGGATTTTTTACGATCCCCGACACAAAGGGGGACACCGGCCCGGGCGCAATAGGTCAGCCGTCGAACAGAGAACGAAAAGAAACGAACTCGCGCAGGTAGGCAAGAGTGAATCATACCCTGTGGCCCGGCCGGTCATACGTCGGAATGTAACATCGGGCCAACATTCACTCTCGTTTGTCTGGTTCGCGTAAAACTATCTTACGTCACTATTTGTACATCCCTAATAACAACCTCCGATACATACTGGAGATTGAGAAATTCCTGGAAACTACGTAAACACAATGACTCACGGAAGGCGATCTGACCGTTAGAAAGAACTCGTTTCGCGCGATAGCCGGATTCAGAGTGAGGCACGAATGAAACCAGCCGTCGCATATTTAACCGAAAATCAGAGGAAGGAGATAGAAATACTGGACGGAAAGTAGACAGTTCGGTGCTAGCCTCGCTTCAGCTTTTCCTACGGATTCTATCTAATCGAGGGGAACGGAAAGCCATAGAAATGAAGGAACGAAACAAGCTGGTGTCACCGAGGTGGGTATATAGGGGAAGGTGGGGTAAAACGGAACGGGTGGGTAACACGGAACACCAATGTTTCTGTTAGATAAGAGCTGCGAATGAGTTGGTACCGCAGGGATCTATGGTCTATCATAAAATGCTATGAGGACCATTTGGTTCCATGTGACGCGGTACCAACTCATTCGCAGCTCTTATCTAACAGAAACATTGGGTGTTCCGTTTTACCCACCCGTCGGTTTTACCCCACTTACGCTCCCATCTCGAATTCGCGACGAAAAACAAGGTTGGCGAAAGTGGGCCCTCGGAAGTGAGATTATTAATTCGAACGAGCCTTATCTCCGTTATGCGACGACTCGAAGATCGAGGGACTAACTCATTCTAGGATTCCAAAATTTTAATGATCTCACGTTTAGAAAATGTGCGATCTACTTAGACTGAAAACTATTTCTCGCGTAAATCAGATTTCCCGAAACACGGGCATCCACGTTTTCACCGGTGACTCTTTCGTTGCCGGTTCTACCGGTGCGAATAAAATTTAAGGACACTGTGCTCATTGAACGAAGGATCCTCGAGTCAGAAAGATGCGGGTCGATGGAAATTTATTACAAAACTAACTGTAGCGCACACCCCTCGGCCAAGGCAGCAGGCTTAAAGTGAGAGGATCGACACACTTCCGCCTTTGGTCGACCGCCTTGCAGCAGAAAAGCCACAGACAGGTCGGCGCTATAAAATATTAAAGACACACGTAACAAGGAGAAACCCGGTCGTTCGGTTGGAGGAACGAGCCCGCCGTTGAATTTGGTCCGCGAGGCAGAAGAGGAAGGGAACGCTGTCGACCATGGTCTAGATCGCAGCCAAAATTACGATTTCACCGGTCGGCAGTAGTAAAGTGTGCGGATACAGTGGGTATGAAAACGGATGGTGGAAAAATCGCTAGGTAACGGATTTAACGTAATCGTAATCTCGTAACGGCGATCGTTTCACGACTCGTTCGAGTAATTGACCGATGAGAAGCATCGCCGCAGAGAAACAGGTGTTTGGAACACGATTTTATTCGGTGGGCACCTGCGAGATATCCTCGACTAATTATAGCAACGAGCGCGAGCGTAGCAATCGCTCGGGAATCGCCACTGCACCTCGGTGTACGCATACGCGCGGAGGAAAGTTCTCTGGCGAATTTCACGGGGGGATAGGGCGCGCGTGCGTTGGTGTCCAAAAGTTCGTGCCACCTGTGGCTGCGGCCGCGGCTAACAAGATCGCGACCGCGAAACGCGCTCGTTCGAAAGTCCAGGTGCGACAGTGTTCGGCAAGCCAAAGGTTGGATCTTAGAGCGAATAAACATGGAGGAAGCACGCAATAAGCAAAAATGTAGACGGCGATAGAAAGAGAAACATATACAGGAGGGACACCCCCTCTCTTTCTAGCGCCAGAGTTTTTTTCTATGTTAAAAAGAGAGAGGGTGTCCCTCCTGTACATCTTTCTCTTTCTATCGCCGTCTACATTTCTGCCTATTGCACGCTTCCTCCATGTTCATATGTTCTAAGGGTTGGACATCGAAACTGGGCTACGCTGAGTCGCGCGAAATTAGGTCCTAGGCAGTCCCCCCTACGAACTGGGTCACCGGTAATACGCGCGACCAGGGCGAGGTGCCCGAATCTTCCGCCTCTACGCTACCACCGATACTTCTCCAACCATCGACATCCACCGTTCGCGATACCCTTCAGCTGCGTGACCTACGTCTGCTACGATACTTCGTCTCGGCGATTCGACGAACTGCAGGAGACGCTCTTCGTATCTGTTTCGCTTTGTTTTCCTCTGATCTAACGTCGATGGCAGCGCGGTAGCCACGCGAACCAAGTCTATTACATAAACTCGCGAACTGGGGTTCCATAATGTAATCCAAGAATAAATCGTTGGCTGACGGGTAACGATGAACTCTCGCTAAGAGATTATTTCCCCTGCTTCGAGTATCGAGCGCAACAGCTCGAGGCTCGACTGAGTGCGAGAAAAGAAGGGCACTCCGATAAAAGATATTGAAAAACCAACGAGTGTCTACACTGCAAAGACCATCGCGGTATTTCACTCGCACGGCATCCGTGAAGGTGGAACGGGCGACGATAATAACGCTACGTTTCTCGAACATCGACGGCTGTTTACCTTTTTAAGAAACGCTGGATCGCCGAAGGAACAATAGCCGCGGTTAACGTGAGCGTCGAATATCGCAACGATCGAGAATTTTGCAAGTAGCATCGTTATTGAGCGCACGAATGTTTACTAAATAAGGTTAACGGTAGACGGTTTCGAACTGTGTTGTGGACAGCGCATTGAAGAGTGAACGCGTCGCCCCTGAATGGAGGTGAAGTCGTCTCGCGATATCCTCCCCTCGTTCCCAAGAGGGTTAATCTCTCGCCATACACGGCGGCCGAAGTGTAGGACGGACGATTGGCGCGGCGCAATCGTGCCCAAATATAAGCGAGCCTACGTCATCGGGCGAGTAACTTTGTAACGCGATTCGCAACATCTAATACCGATAAATATAAATCTACGCTATCGCATTAATCGTTTTCCGCGACGACTGGACGAGTGGAGGAGGAAGGTCAGTAGCACCGCGCGAGTGACCTCGCCGGAAGGAAAAGAGGGTCCAGACAGGTACATAATGAAAAAGCATTTCGATCTGCACGAGCCTCTAGTCTTGTAGCTGCTTCGCTAGTAGTACACGCGGAAGTGGCTCGTCTCGTAAAGCCATGGTATACCGAGGTAGCGAGCAGCGCGCCAACGTACGAAAGAGACGCACGGCGAGAAGAAAAATTTTCAATGCCAATAATCTCGGACGGGACGAGAACCGTCGACGTCGAATGCCTTTCGAAGCGTGATCGTGACAGGCGAGTGAAAATGTGCGTGTCAGGAGTATCACGGAGACTGCGAGAGTGAAAATAAGAAGCGAAGTCACAGGAGAACAGAAGGGAGGAAGCCTTTTCGGAGCCAAATCAAGAGAGGGGAAGCAGCCAGCGGGAGAGTGAGGGAGAGCGAAAGAGCGATGGGAGGGTGGGGAGGGGAGAGAGAGAAAAGTGACTTCATGCGACCGAGTTGTATCGCTGTGTAGCCTCCTCCCTTCAAGAGTCCTGATTTTTTTTTTTTGGGTACTTACCACGCTTACGCGATGGTGCACATAAGGAAACAGTCATACATCCAGGCACACGCGAACGCGAACGCGAGCGCGAGCGTAGGCACACACGCCAGCCATACGAACTAACCCACACCCACTTATGTAGCGGTTGGCAGGTAGGTAGATAGGTAGATAGGTGGGTAGGTGGGTAGGCAGATAGGTAGGTAGGTAGTTAGGTAGGTACGACGGACGCAACACACGTTCGAGGATATATCACTTGGTCCGTTAAAATACGTACGCGTCGAGTTGCATACACGCGTACAAATACGAGAGCAGCAGCACGCGTTCGTTTATCTAAAGTAAAGTCTCGGCGGCAATGCCGATGTGTGCGATGAGGACGGCGGAAGGCAGCGGTGGAAGCGGTAACGAAGGCGGCGACGACGACGACGACGGCGACGGAGACGAGGACGTCGGCAGCAGCACCAGCAACGGCGGTGGTGGCGGCGGTGGCAGCAGCAGCACCAGCGATTTAAGCCTTGCCTGCCACATGCAGCGAGTCCCCGATCTGGGATCGGCGACGAACGCGAGGAACACACCCGGGAGACGGTGATCGCGTACCTCGGTGGCCGCACATCGGTGCTCGGTCGTGTATGGAGTCGTACGCAAGCGAGCGAGCGCGCGCGCTCACGGTTCCTCGGTACCTTTCTCTCTCTCTCTCTTTCTCTCTACACCCCACTAAGTCCCGATCGCTTGCTCCCTTTCTAAGGCTCTCTCGCTCCTGCTCTCTCTCTCACTCACTCTCTCTCTCGTACTCTCTTTCTCACGCACTCTTTCTCTCTTCTTCACGCACTCTCTCTCTCTCTCTCTTTCTCTCTCTCTCCCCCGTGCCAACTCGTTCTCCGTCGCTCTCTTTGAGTGTCCGTCAGTAACCTAGAAAGCGGTGGCGGCGGCCATTCAGGATTACGGGACTCCGTCCGTACGTCCGCCTTGTCCGAACGGTCGAACGAACGAACGAATGAGTGAGCGAGCGAGCAAGCAACCGCCCGATAGAACCGAACCCACCGAACCGATATATACGACCTACGTCCCGGTCCCGATCCCGATCACGATATTACCCGATACTTCCGTCCCTTATTTCGATGGTTTCCTTTGACGGACCACGTCTTCGTGGACTTTCATGCCGCGGCCCGCACACGCGCACACGCACACACTCCGCTCGCTCTAGCGACGTTGGACGATGCAACAACGTCGCTCGCGTTACTCGCGGCCAAACCGATGGAATCCCGGGAGCCTGGTCGTGTCGATCTTCCCTAAAATCGTACCAAGGTTCCGCCAAATTGTCACTCTATCCTCTTTTCGACTCACGCACTACTCACTAGCCGCGATCTCGCTCGGGGGGAGCGCACACCTTCGCCACGACAGATCGACGAGAGAGGAGCACTGCGCGAAAAAGCTATGGGTGTGCTTGGTTTACCAGCGTTCCCTCGTTCCGGCCGACGCGATAGCCACGAGACCGGACGGCTCTCGAATCCACCGACTTCAGTACAACAGATATTTACCCATTTGTGACAGATTTTCCGTACGAGACGCACCACATTAACGACCGTCCCCCACCTATTACCACATACAGACATTACCACACTTCGATTTTTCAAGATGGCGACACGCCATCGTCGGACCGAAACACGATGCGGGCGACTCGTCAAACTATGGCGCTGCCGTCGCGCCAATCACCGACAATGCGACAATCCGATCACGAGACTCCCGAGCGACGCGCTGCCCGCGAATATTTAAACCGTCCGTACTCGGATGTTTTCAATAGGGGAGGCTTCCAGGGAAGAACGCGTAATTTTCATTTTATAGGTTTTGTACGAATATTATTTCACGTATACTTTCATACAAGTTTGTAACACTTGTCTTAAGTGTAATCGCAAAACGTGGGACACCTCCGCCGATCGATGGTATATCTAATCGACAGCGAAATATTTCTGTAACAATTCCTCGTATATGTCTTTATCGCTCTTGAGAAACAGACAGAAGATAACTCTATCCACCTGTAATTTTAAAAACCTCTTATCGTTGCTCTAACAACCTTCTCTACGGTCTTACGCCGTCAATTTAAAATCTTACTGCGTCTTTGTTGTCGAGTAGGAACTTCTTGACCGTTGACAAAGCTACTTTGGCAGCAGGTCTTTGTGGGTATCCATAAATCCCAGTCGATATGCAAGGGAAAGCTATCGTACGCAACTGGTTCTCTTTGGCAACGGCCAGACTATTCTCATAACATTCCCTTAACTTTTCCGGCTTTTCCCCTTGCGGGCCGACCGTATGAATAACATCTAAAACATTACATCCATGAAACAACTACCTCTTACGCCTCCCTGTGTGTACTAACGTTTTGCGGGCAACATATAGCCCCCCGTTATCTTAGCCTCTCCGACGCGACATCCTCCCAGAGTAGCGCACTCTTTCTTTAAATTCGCTCCGGCCGCTCTGTGAATAGCTCCGTCAACTAGAGAATATTTTATACCCTTTAGTGTGTTCTACGTTCCTCCGTATATCTCTGGGAAATATTCCTATGTACCTCCGCCACCGCCGAGTAGGCTGGAATTTGCAGCGTTGACGATCGCGTCTATCTCGAGGGACGTAATGTCTCCCTGCCACATAGACACCGCCTTAGCTACATCATTGTCGACCTTCTCGACTTTCTCGAGCGTCGTTACGCCGATGTTAGTTTTATTCTTACTCCAGTACTCTACCCACGTTGGAACTTGATCCAATGTGGTTACCGTCCCCTTGTAGAATTTTCGTTTCTCCTCCGAAAGCATGGTCAAGAATTTCTCTATTCAACAGAGACAACGGTGGTTGAAGAACGGTTCCGTGCCCGTCCCTTCGGAAAACTCGCATAAATGAACGGGGCCCGGCGCACGGTGCGCCGGAACGATATTATTCGAATATCACGGATCGATCGCGCTTTACGTAACTACAGCAACAATAAACAAAATGATATCGGGGATGTGCCTTACGCTTTTCCACGTCGAACGACATCTTCGCCTCAGGATTGACAGATGCGGCAAAGCTGTTTCTAGACAAGCAATTCTGAACGGTTGGTCGGAGTAGGGCGGTAACGGGAAAACGATTGGCGAATGTCGCCTGGAAATCAGAAACAATTCTTCTCTCACTACGCAGTTCAATTCGTCGGCCCTTGCTGATATCCTCTTGTCTCTTACTATCAGAGCCAGCATAATCTTCCAGTGAAAACTGATATCAACGACTTTTGTCTGTCATCGATTCGTTGATCCTTGCATGGAAAGACGGGAAATCACACCGGTCCCTCACTTTCCTAGAACTCGTGTCAAACTCGAGCTTACACACGAGTTTAGGCACGGCGAAAATTCGGGGAAAATCGCGTTGTTTTGTTTTCCGTCCGTCGGCCACGATTCTGACCAATTCCGACCGGCGAAAACCTAAACAACTTAAAGTCCCTTTGACGAGGGGCTGCAATTCAGTGCAATCAGACACACGTGGAGACATCTGACGGAGAAATGCTCCAAACTTTTCTCACCTTTCGTAATCCATGTGCGCCATCTGCTCGGAACGTCACGGTACTATATTTAAATTTAAATAATTCTCTCTTAGGATATAAAAAGGATTCTTATTCAACTAAACAGTTGGATAGTTTACGTGATTTTTCGATGAAATATGTGTAAGGCAAACAACAAAATCTTTAAAATTTATCAGATTGTTTACGGGCTAATTATCTGCGACGGCTGGTCAGTTTAGTAGCAGATGAGATTTGTCTAGCGTGCGAATGATGTATGAGTGGGCGCAACGAGGACACTTGCAGCTTGGCTAATATCCAACGAAAGTAAAATCCACGAGTAGCAATTTGATTCGGTTGTAGTAAATGCCTACTGCTGTAAACCAACCAGTAATCGACCGCATACCAGTGAAATTAAAAAATATTATATGTTTATAAATGGAGTGTAGTTGCACTTTTAATATAACATATTTTTAGTTACGCGTATTAAGCAAACATTAATAATTACAATTCTTATTAAAAGTATGCGGTCATTTTCTGGGCTTCTACAAGGTTTTTCATTTTATAATTATTTTTTTGAAAAATTACGACAAGAATAAGTAATTATTATTACAGAAATTTCAAGACAAATAAATTTAAATGCAATTTCAACAGTTGTTTTGTTGTTATGCATAAATATATTCAAGTATTAATCCCAAAGGTCCACAAATTCAACAAATTCGGTCATTAACTGGTCGGTTTACCCTATGTTCTCTAAAAGACCATGTACTTCTAAAGTTTGTCGGAACGTTCCACGTACTGGCAATACGCTGAACTTTCTACGTAACGAGCCGCCCACGCGACACACGATTCGATGCAACCAAATCTGTTCTCGCCACATCATTCAGCCCTCGTGCCCTTTGTCCCGTGCGGGGGTGGAATCGCGTCACGCCACGTCTCATATAAGGCGATAGCTAAGTATTTATAGTGGGAAAGTTCGAGTACAAGTTATTGTTTCCACTAACGATGCTCGTCTGATTGTAAAATTTTGATTAAAAAAAAAGACAATTCCGTTCCATTATCCCTTTCCGAGAGTAAAACTCATGCTTTACAAGTTTCTTTGGTTTAATATGATTGAGCGGTGGATTTCCGCACGAAATCCGTTCAGTGAACCGCGACAAGAATTTTCAATCTAATGGGTTGATTGATCCTACGGATTTTGAGTTACCGCACCACTGACAATGAAGCCCGAAGCGCAGAGAGTGAATGAAAATTGAAAAGCAACGTCGAGGCTCGACACGACCGACAACGCCACCCCGAAGGGAACCGAACGAGCGAACGACCATCCTGCGCTCTTCGATGCACACGTACACGTACGTTCGCGTGTACACGCGTATACACGTAGGAAGACATCGCAGCGCATGCTGAAAGCTTCTACTATCGATCCACCTGCGCCCGAGCTTCCTCGCTCGCCTCACAAGCTTCGTGAACGTCGCCTAGGTAGAAGCGTCTTGCGTGCAATTTGGCACGACGAGGCATATTTTTTTCCATTCTCTTTATCCTTTCGTTGTTTCTACTGGGGCATATCGGCACGAGCAGGCAGCCAGGGAAGATGTCGCGCCGCGTGGATCACACCAAGACGATCTTCGTGTTCTGTGAGTTTCCCCCTTTCACACGTTTCCACGATTCTCGACGAGTCCGCGTGAAATCGTGCGAGACGACAGTTTGATTAGCCCGTGATCCAGGGGCGAAGGTAACAGAAGCCTGGCCTCACCTCGCCGCGAATCAACGGCATCGTATTTCACACCTTACTGACAACTTATCGCCCCGAGATAAACTGAAAGTGCGCAACAACGAAATACGAGATAGGATTTACTTAATTACGCCCGATTAATCGGGCACGGCATTGAAACCCAACGGGAACGTGTCGCGATACCCGCGGAGCCCAACTTACGGCTGATATTTCCGCGCAATCGGGAATCCGAAGGGATCGTGTCGGGCACTTCTGTTATTAATCCGACGGGGAGCGTGTCGGGGCTACATTTAGATCGGTAATGCGAGCGCGCGTTCAACGAAAATATTCTATTGCCGTGACCACGGGAGAGGGTAGTCGCGTGAGGTGGGTTTCTCGGTTTTAGGGGAAGATAAGGAAAGCTGTCAGAACGTGCCGTGCAATCGCTTCGTAGCGTTTCTCGAGGAGTCAACCACCTTGAAAATGCACTCGGTTCAGGGTACCTGCAGGAGATCTCGCGACAAAGCATCGTGTAATATTTCCTTCCGATTAGATAATAATTAGGTACCTCATCCTTTAACTCTAAATACACGTACAGATTTCTAACGTAACCGCGTTACGTAACACTTCAACGGAACACTGTGAACGGAATTCGTACTTGCGTAGCGCATAGGTGCACAAAAAGAGCCGCTCGGATCCTGAGATCTCTGCGCCCAGAATCGCATAGAAGTCTTCGGCTCCGAGGAGCTCTTCGATACGATAAAATTGCGATACGTTTTCATGTCAAAGGGGTGTTACGATTAGGGCGCGAGAAAGTCCGGACAGGCAGTTGTATCAAAACTACCCTTGCGTTTCGACTGCCGGAGACATGGAGTGGCGTAAAGAAGCAGCAATTCAACTTATCGAACCTTATAAGAAAAAGAAACTTGTACGGGATTCGAATTTCAAAGCACCCATTTCATTTCCATACAAGCAAAAAACAGGATACCTTTTTTAAAGCGTAATGGATATAAACGTGTGCTGCTACTGCTAATTGTAAGGACATCGTCCCGGTTGAATATTTGTAATAAATTGGAAAGCTATGAAGTTCGGGAAGTCAAGTTTTTCCGTCACAAATCCGTACGCGGCTTAACGTCTAACGAATGACTTTCCCGCAGGGTGTGTCTTTAGCACGGCGTTCAGCGTCCCCAGCCCTACGTCGACGACAGAGAGACTGGACGAGCAACAGTACACGACTCGCAGATTGTCGAAAGTCCACGTCAACATGTCTGGTCCGAAGCCCAAGCAATCGTTGGTAAGTTGATTCGTTTGAATTAATCTGAAACCCAAGTGGACAGAATTTTTCGAGTCAAGTGAACCAGGGGAAGGATTAAAGGAGTCGGTCCTCGCGAATCAGGTGAATATTTCATCGTTGCGGAAGCCCACGCTGACCACGTTAGGCACTTCTGCCGCGATCGATAGATGCGTGGAAAGTATGTAGTAACCGTGTTGTAACTTGTAACGTGTGCGTGAACAGTAATTATTTAAATGGCTCGCGATACGCGAGATTTATAGTTGCGGAGAGAAGAGAAGGGAGAAGACACCGTGGGGTGAAAGTGGGTGGTACCGTTTTAATTTCGAAGGAGTCAACTATTGTTCCCGATAACGCGGCCTTTCCCTCGCCTTCAAACTCAGCCCTACGATCCGCAATCGAGATTGTCCGTTAAATATAGATCGAGTCGATGCAAGTGAAATTCAGTCGAATAGGAACGCGATCGCGAACGTTAATTGCTTTGGGGAGAACTACCGATAAACAGTGCCTGTTGCTGCTCGAGAAGTAATTGTATTTTCGCAAAGGGAACGTGTCAGACCATTTTCCGCTCTCGTCGCGTCGTGTCAAGGTCCTTCCAATAACAATTGCACTTTCCTGGTTAAGGGGGGAGCTCTATTTAAGACGCTAGGAATAAGGTGATCCTTGGGAATTTTTTTCTAAAAAACTGTTGACTGGATCTTTTCCAAACTTTTAGGGTATTTTAGTTCGCATTCAAACAATGAAAATTAATTTTTTCGGTACAAAGTGTTCGATAGAAATGGAGATATATGAACACGTTCGTTAGGACTCGCGCGCCGGAGTTGCAAATTGGCGATTATAATGGTGGTCGCATTTCTTCCTTGAAATAAAAAAACCAAGGAGTTTCTTATTTCTAGTATAATTACATTGTCGATGAACTTAACAAACGAAAATAATATTTAAAAGTTGGCAAATTGGTGGAACTTCAAAGAGAAAGTTACGATTCTGCCTCAAGATATTTCGTACCATTTATGTAAACACAGTTGTTCAATTCAATTTATTTATCAATGTTTATAAAAATAAGAAAATCCTTGGTCTTTTATTTCAGGAAAAAAATAGTGCCGCTATTACAATCGCTATTAACGAACGTGTTCCTATACCTATATCTTCAATTCTACCGAACGCTTTGTAACGAAAAAATTAATTTTCATTGTTTGAATGTGAACTAAAATACCCTGAAAGTTTGGAAAGTATCCGATCAACAGTTTTTTAGAAAAAAATTCCCAAGAATCACCTTATTCCTAGCGTCCTAAATAGGACTAACCCCTTAATTGCTGCTCCACGGAATCGAGAATTCCAGACTACACTATAAAGTACAACTGGATTCGGTTAAATTATACTCGAATAACTAAAGAATAGAGTAGATATCGACCTTAAGAAGATTTTACAATTGCCAAGATACAAAGGCGTCGGCACGCCCATCAAATCGCGCGCGAGTTGTTAGAAGCGGTCGATACCGTTTTCAGAAACGTAACACGTTCTTCGATGTTTCGAGGAAAGCTCGTAAGGTTCCCGTGTTTATTTCAAGTAGGTACCTATTCACTACCCGCTCTGCGCCCCGTTTCGCGCTTTTAGATATAGTCCACCGACTCGACTCCTTTAAAACAATTTCTAATCTCAACGATCACTTTGAAGCCGGTGGTGAACTTCGAGCTGAGGAGTACCATGGCGATGCCCACGGAGTCAACGACAACGCACAGATCGCTTTCCACGGAACCACCCTTGTACCGTTTGGACCGTAGCAACGGGCAAGCTTGCATCCTTCTGCAAGTGGACGCTCTGATCACCGTGAAATATCGCACGAAGCTCGGGGAGGATCAAGTAAGAGTGGACGGCACTTGTTGAAAGTAAAGGAGAGGTCGGTGAAACACCTGGTTACGCGTCATTCTGTTTAGGAGGCGAACATTTACGTGCCAATCGACGCTACGGTGACTGGAAATTGCGACAACGAGAACACGGTCACGATGTCCCTGAAGTGGAAAGCGTTCGTACTTTTGTGGAGCTTTGCTAAGGTAATAATTCAACGCCGACCCCTCTGGACGCGTCTCGCTCGCGTGCGACTGGCCAATGACACGGGAGGTTTCTTCAATCGCGATCGAGGCCACGAAAGCTGCGTTACTGCGTTCGGCGTGCACACGAGACGGTCGTTTCTTGAAACGGAGATCGATACCCAGCCCTTTTTCCCCCGATTCTGAGTCCTCCTTCCATTCCGTAGATCGCGTGACGAACGTTCCCGCGATAACTCGCTCGTTTACACGCTGCGCGGAAACTTTTACTCGCGATCGTAAAGTATGAAGTGAAAATTGCTGTTCGGTCGCTGGCCACGAATCGCGATTACACCGCGGCGCGGCGTCTCCGTGCTCGCCACTTTATCGCCAACACATGAAAATCTCGTGACGACGGGGCACAGTGGTCCCAACAGGGGTAGGAGGTAATATTCGTGTATAAAAGATATCGGAATGAAATTTACGGTAAAAAATAGGAAAGAATTATCTCTTTCTAATGATGTATAATTTAATATTTTTTACATTTATTTATTTATTTTTCAATTTTTTAACTTATTCGTTATAAAGTAATTTAATTCTGTTTATTTGGTACCTCATTTAATGCTCTTTAAGTGATTTGAATCGCATGTTGGGAAAACTATTCGTTTTCAAGTTATAAAGAAAAGTCAAATAGTAGTTTAGTTAAACATTATTATTCATTTATTCGATGGACTAAACCAATATGCATAAATATTTGAAAACCCCATTATAATACAATAATAATACGACAGATACGACGTAAAATGACGTAACGTTTTAAACATAAATAACTTGACGAGTGGGCTGCAGGGGGAAATGATTTTTGCATAATTCTGTAGAAGAAGTTGTGCTGAAAATATTCCAATTGGTTAGAACGTGGAACTCAATGGAACTTGACAGATATTCCTTGTCAATTATAAAGGACTTTGACAAATTTCTTTATTTCATTGAGCATCACTTTTTTAATACATTATAAACAGTACTTTTTAGTTAACGGTGTTAATTCTTAACCCAAAAGAATGTTCTTCATTCTAGAAAAAAAAACGGAGGGAAAATATTAAACAGGGTCGTTAGGGCATCTCTAAGAAGGAAACAGGCTTTTCTATTGAAAAATGCTATATTTAAAATGTCCAACTTTAAGTGTTCATCCCAATTACAATTTCTACTTAATTTTATTAATATTTTCAATTTCGGGACTGTCGAACATTTATATAGGAAGTAGTACTATATATTCAGTAGATTTCGATAGGAGAAAGTTCATTTTTGAGCCGAATGTCACCCACTACCCCTATCAGGACCACTGTGCGGCGCGGCGTTGTTAATTGTCAAAACGAATCAACAATGAACACCCACGTATTCCAGACCCCGGGTGGCGAGCGCTGGTACGTGGAGAAAATCGAGCTCACTTACAACTCCAGCGACGAACACTTCGAGCACAACGACCAGCCAGGTAAGCCGAGATATTCCTTCGCCCGCTAATCTCAACCCCACTGCAATTTATTTTCCGTTCAAGGCAAGACAATCAGGCTGAGTAGTACCGGGCAGAAGCACAGCGCCACGTTGTTCCCGACGCCTGTTGGAAAGTCGTACGCCTGCAGCGAAGAGACGGAAATTCCCCTGACCGATGGCAAGAATCACGCCAGCGTGCTACTCAGGTATACCGAACTACTTAACTAGGCACACCGTAGGCCACAAGATTTCCCGCTTCTCTTTCGAGCCTACTTAGTTCCGAAATAATCCGCGTGCCCGCCGTGTCGGCGGGAATTACAGGGACATGAAGCTACAGCCGTTCAAGTTCAAGAACAACGAGTTCGCGGCGGAATTCTCGTGCACGTCGCTTAGCGCGCGCGGCTTCCGGGACGAGACCGCGCCGGTGGCGGTCGGCTCGACATTAGCCGCTGCCGTCCTGCTCACCATCACTGGCTACGCGGCCTATCGTCATTTCAAGGTAAAGAAAGTCAAGTACGACACCATGGAGTAGGAGCCTCAACCCTGCACGCAATTTGGACTTCGGACCTTGGACTCTGGACCGCGCCACGCCAAAACGAACGCCAGCGAACTTTCCTACGCAGCGAACCAGTAAATCGCCTCCAAGTTGGCGGAGAGATCGCGATCGGCTCGCGGACACGTCACAGAATCACCACCACGCCGCGCAAACGTTTCACGCGAGATCCCGTCGCCGTTTACGAATAAACGTCGGAGTTCACGAACCGGCAGGTAGTAGGATCGCGCTTATTTTTCATCGACTACCTAGAGGAGGGGGGCGCGGATCAGTCGAACTCCCGGTTATCTTACTCTTCAAATACATATCTACGCGTATATCATAGCGTAACGATGAATGGGCTCGATGCGTGGAAGCTGCTATACGGATTCCTAATATTCGTATACCTACCGTCAAGGACCCAGTTCCTGATCAGAACCCAATTCCTAATCAGTTTAGTGTATAAATACCAAATAATAAGTTCATCGCGATACAAATTTATTCCAAAAAATTATTAAATAATTATGAAGTATTTTTAAATTTATAGGGTGGATGTACCAGTAAATGAACACGTACCAGTGAATGAACATTTTTTATTAAAATGAGTAAAATAAGTTATTAAAGTAAGCGACTAATTAATTAGAGACTTCTTTTCATTTCTTGCTTCATATCCAAACAATTTTTGCAGCACGTGGAATCATTCGCGCTGCAAACATAATTTTATAATAGTGTTCATTCATTAGCCTTAACTGTTCATTTACTGGTGCGTTTACCCTACGCAAACATTTGACAGCTCATAGTAAAATGTTTTAGGTTGATCAGAAACTGCTCCCTTTGCATCTTAAGTGATCAGGAACTGGGTCCTTGACGGTATTCCTGTAGAGTGTAGATCGTTCACCGAGGAGAAATCCACTGTCGCGGAAAGGATACATCTGTCGCCGCGAACTCTGATGGTTGTATCGATAGGTCTTCGACTCGCGAGATCGACGCTGATCCACTTATCCCTGCCGAAGGGAGGAATGCTATAGGGCCGTGTAGGAAGATACACGAAGGGCAAATATATTCGCGGAAAATTCGATTCTCGCCTTCGCGGATCACAATATTGTAGAATTTAGAACGATCCATCGACGATACCTAAGTACCTATGTATATTAATTTCATCGATTGCAGGTCAACGGAGTTTCTTCAAAGTTTTTAATATGTAAGGCATCATTATCGAGGCGAGCATTGTTTATTGTGTTTCGCGATATCGACGCCGACGGTGGCATTTTCGTTCACGAGTTTCCTGTACTTTAAGAGTTGAAATGTACGCTGGAGGCAATGGTGTCCTCGCGAGGAGGCAGAGCCCTGTCAGGCAGCTATGAATTCTCAAACTATAGGCACCTAAGGTCGATCTTAAGTAAGTAATATCTCGCGATAGAGTAGACACGTTCGTGTCGGTGGCGGTTTTAATCTATGCCTGAATAGTTTCTTGTATTTTAATGGGTGAATCCGCGCTCCGGCGAACATCGCCGAGCATTTCCAATTTCACGTTAATCGCAGATTCCGTTTTCATAGCAGACAGCCGAAATGTGACAATGTTTGCCGCTGTGTAATTGATTTCCAGTGTTTCATCACTTCACCATCCTATGTAAACAACGAATTTAGACTTTACACTTTGGAATTGCATCGCGGATGATTCATCCACGGTGAATGTGAATCGATCAAAAGCAGAGGCTGCCTCTACTTTGTTCACGGGCCTGAGATTTCACGAAATACAGATGAAACGAATCTTCACACCTTTCAATTAGAGCGAATCATCCGCCAGGCACGTCCACAGTGTAAACTCTAAATTCGCTTTAAACCTTGACAGTGAACGCACGCTCGCGATTCACTAAATCGTAAACTGTTAATTATTCTGTTTTAAATTAAACTGCGGCACTGGAAACGACGAGCATATAATTTTTAGATCGCGCTTTGCGATCTTCTATCTAATTCCTACGTGTGTAACGATCGGTAGAATAGTCCCTTTCATTTTTATCTTATAACTCTCGATGTAACATATCATGTAAATATGTTAGTGCGATGAAGATCGGCGAAGCTCGCCACTCATGGTTCATTCGATTCTCCACGACTAACAGAAAACACTCTCCTACGCGCGAGGGAACTGAAGTGTACATGCTTGTAGCCCTATCGAAAGGATTACCTTGGTTCTTTTCTCTTTTCGGCCCGCGTAACGTGTATCCAGCTTCTCTAGAATATCTCGAGCGCAGAATCGACGTTGGGTGGCGAGCTTCGGCGATCGCGCGGCATTTTTGAACATTCTTTAACATATCACACGAGCGTGTACTCATTATTAGTCCATTGATAGTCCATTTCGACGATATATTAGCGAACTAAGCTGTGTCTTGGGAGGATCGAGTCGAATATAGAGACTCGTGTTTTCTCCAAGGCGCGATCGGGATAGATAGACGATACGTGCAGGGAGATTTTGATGGAACGAAGGGGAGAAGACGAGCGTCTCGGGGGGAAGGAGGGGATACACCGAGAATAAGTAGAATGGAGTAACACGGCGTACCTAATTTACACTTACGAACCATATCGCGTTTACGCGCACGTGTAACACATACATAAATATATATATAAGGCACGCACGGGGCGTGCAAGTTTACAATTATCGATATGTACGTAACGTATGAACCTCTGTCTTCCAAGTGCATATTAAAGTTGAAACTTCGTGTGTAAATATATAAATATATACGTATTATGAATATCGTGTATCGTATTTCTGTGAACCGCGATGCCGTGCTGGCAGAGCCGAGGAACGCGCCCCTAATTCTCGCGCGTAACAGCAATCCCGGCGGCCAGTGGCGATCGGCGAGCGCCACGAATCGAGACCCCTTCAACCCTTGTCAGCGCGGCCCGGCCGCAGGATCTCTTAACGTTTCGATTTTTTAAGCTACGGAAATGTTAATTTACCACACGCCGGCATTGCCACGAAGATGGTCCGTAGATGTAATTACGAGGATGTATTTTTGTGCTAAAACCAATCTTCCTATTAGACAGAACCGTAACGGCTAGCAGTTAGGTAATCGAAGGGATCGCGTCGGTAAGATTGCAGCTTTCCCGTCGCAGCTTGCGATTATTATCGCGAACGGAGAACGATGTCAATGGGGGATTGGATTTTTAACGCGCGACCACGCCAAGGAAGAGAGACGAGCCCGGTGATAAGGAGAAAGAAACACCGCCAAGTCGCGTGAATTCTGTTGGAAGTTGGAACGCAGTGGAATTATCAACCGCATCGCTTGACCTATTTCTGCGACGTAAAGTCTCGTTAATAACTACTGTAACGCGTCATGGGAATAACAGCGCGGAAGGATGGATGCATACATACCTGTGTAGGTAAAATACTAACGCAGCGGCATGACACGCACCCATTAAAAATGTATCATATCGATAAAATAAAGGCTGTTATACAAGTTGTGTCGTTGGCAAATGATCCCTCGTTCACGGAGTTCCAGAGGGTGGCCGGCCGCGGTTATAATTATCGGCGCCATTGGCAGCGATCGCGTGAAATTTCCACGGATAGCTGGTAGCCAGGTATCTCTAACAGCACAGATGTCTGTTCGCGATCGCGACGAAGGGTGATGCGACATAATAATTTGCTCGAGGCCCGTGGAAAAGGGCGTGAAAAGTACAGTCAAGCAGGCTTATGCCCGTCGAAGGGAACCCTCCGCCCTTTACGTAACTCGACGCACAGTTGTCAATAGTTCATTGTCGCAATGTCCATTGAAATCTCGGCGACAATAGTTCGGGGCAGGCCGATCGCATTGTCGCCGGCGTGCATCCCTACCCTCTGGCTGCGGGTACTGCTAGCAGTCGACGGAATCGTCGCTACCCAAGGATTACGTCTCTTAATCTCGGATCTTACGCGGCCCGCTTTCTTATTCGCCGGTGAACGTCGCGAATTGCTCCCGAGGATAAAAATCGCGCGGCGCGTCGCTGGTATCGAAGGCGAATGAATTTTTCTGCCGCACGGTGACGCAACCCGATGACGAGCGACGTAGGTACGAGTGATCAGGGTGGACGGGGTCGTTGGTAAGATAATTGAACGTAATTGGGTGCGTTTGATGACAGATGTAATCCTGACGGAGGCTGAAGGCAGAACGCCGGGGTTGGACGGGCGAAGGTGGGAAGGGAAGGGAAGGGGTGGTGAGGATAGGGATTGGGGATGGTCTATAATTTATAAACTAGGGGCTGTTTTCGGGTAATTGCAGATAACGATGGGGCGGTCCGGATAACAAGCCGACATGGGAGTCACTGGACACCGTGCCACTCCACCATCCACCGGTAACACCATAACCTTCGTTATATACGGCTATTCTCTGTATCGCTTGCATCGCTGTTCAACCATAAGTTATGTGATGCGTGACGGCGCTGTGGCTGGTAAGGGTCCGCTTAATAAATCGCGGAATCTAGTCTCGCTCATACTACCTACCACTTTGCTTTCACTGCGCACAGCCGATAATAGATTCCTGATAATTACGAATCAACGCGTTTAATTAATCCAAGCTGTACCTGCAAAAAGAACTGCGATAAACGATCAGAGCGACGATAAAGGCTGGTTCAGACACGTCCAGTAGTTTAGTCGAGTAGCAAATAATTTAGTAATTTTTCGTGTGTGGACACTAAAATTTACTCGAGTAGGGTAAATGCACCAGTAAATGAACGGTTAAGGCTAATGAATGAACACTATTATAAAATTATGTTTGCAGCGCGAATGATTCCACGTGCTGCAAAAATTATTTCGATATGAAGCAAGAAATGAAAATATGTCTCCAATTAATTAGTTGCTTACTTTAATAACTTATTTTACTCATTTTAATAAAAAATGTTCATTCACTGGTACGTGTTCATTTACTGGTACATCCACCCTAGGTTAGTGAAACAATGGTAAATTACTAAATTAGTCGCTACTCGACTAAATTACTGGACGTGTCTGTTCCAGCCTTATGAGCGAGATGACTATATAGGGTAAACCAACCAGTAATTGACCGCATACCAGTGAATGACCATTAGGCAAAGAAATGTCAATTATAAATTTAAAAATTACTATTTGTTTATAAATAGAGTGTAGTTACACTTTTAATATCCCATATTTTTAGTTTCGCGTATTAAACAAACATTAATAAATAGAATTCTTAATAATTTACTGGGCTTCTCATTCAACAATTCGGTCATTTACTGGTTTCTTTACCCTAGATGACAAACGATAAAAGCGTCGAAAAACAAATATCTCTCTTTCTTCGCTATTAACGCAGCTCCAACATAAACGTGCCCCAATACACGCGAGACTTGTAATGTGCCTGCTCCTCTTTAAAGCGTGCTTCACAGCTTGTTGAGCGTGAAAAAGCACCGGTTGGCAACGCTCGCCGGGAATCCATTTAGTTCGGACAAAAGGCGGGCGGCATCGACTGCCTACCTGGATCCTACACCTTCGTGGATTCGCAGGGTAATGAATTGCGGCTATATTTTGACAAGCCAGTGGTTTTCGAGTGTTTGCGACCGAGCGGGTGGCGCGGCGGGGTGGCCGAGCTTGCGTAAACGTACGAATCTCAATCCATTCTCTCTAAATCGATCCCTTTCGATGCGTAATCTGCCGCGCGAGCAACGAGGAAGTGCACTAAAGTTTAGAAAGAGCAGCGTTTCCTGCCGGATATTCGAGGAGCAGAGATCGTTGACTGGATCCCCGGGCGCATCTCGGTTTCTAATCAACGGTACACGTGGATCCGCTGGGGAGGCGCTTCACGGAGCCGCTATAAATACAATTCCAGGAGGTGTGACGCGATAATTACTCAATTCCCACAGCGCAGAAGGTAGTCTGGCCAAGTTGGTCGCGATAAGCCGATAAAGAAGCGGCGCGGCCTTGAGGCGTCTGCACGGTCAGCGGGAATAATCGTCGTAACAGCGTTTAGCTTTCGTACGAATACGTCATCCTCTTACTTGTAGACTGCCAACGAGCGAGCCGTGTATGCATGTATTCGCTAGCCGAATGTCGCGCGAGTATCTGCATACCGCGTATCAGGAGCTACCAGCGATTTCGTACAAACAGATCGAATTTATTCCTCGACATCTCCTGTTACAGACACGCCGCGGTGGAGGAAAAATGGCGTGAGAAACACGCGACGAACCGCGCACAACTGGAGGAATCTCGGACTCGTACGCGACGGAAATAAATCAAGATCGCGAGGCGAGGGCGCAGCCTCTAATTAAATAAATCTTGCTTGCGGTACGAACAATTTCATCGTTTGAAAGCCACCCTCGATCGAAGGAGGGGGACGATGATACGCGCACGTACACTCGTGCAGGCAGGAAACATGCTCGAGGGCTCGGGACCCGCTAGACTCTAGCGTCGCCTACGTAGGTAATAGGCGCGTCTATCTGCCCCCTATTGGGGGTACTCCACTGCTCCGGCCTCGCGGGCACAATGACGTAACGCGACACCTTCCAAACTTTCCCCCACGTTTCGCATTTTTTACTCGTGTCGCCGAGGTGCGTTACTTAGCCGTAACGACCGGCGAATTACGAAAAGCAGCTGGCAATGAGCGTAAATATAGTGGGGCTCTAAGTAGTCCTGCGAAGAAGCCGGAGATGGTTGAGTTTGGATTTATTTCGCAGGACGAAGGTCGCGCGAAGGCGAATGGAATCAGGTGATTTCGCGAGAGAAGATGAAAGGTAATCGGGGGAAATGGCCCCCTAGAATTCGCATGTTACCGGCTTAGCAGCGGATCGAATCGGAAATATGCAAGGGAGTTGTGTACGCGCACCATGTGTCGGTGCGAGCGCGAGCGCCGACGAGGGTGCAACGGAGGAAGCGTATCGAGACGGGAAAAGGACCGAAAGAGAGAGAGAGAGAGAGAGAGAGGGAGGGTGAGACGGGGAGAGACAGGAACGTGGCGTGAATGGGAGGGAGTTCATAATAACATCGAGGGGGCAACAGGGTTCTCTGTGTTCAGATGCTCTTTTCAAGAGTGAGAACCCTCCTCGACACGCATTCAAGTGTCGCCGCTTTGTAATACCTCTTAATACCGCTCGCTGTCGTCGTTATTAAGGATCCGGAACATATTGTCGGTATAACAGTGGCAATACCTCTATGGCGTCAAGCCTTTATTGTTGATTCTCGTGCGTGCGCGTTGTCGGTCTGCTCGGCCACAGGAAACGGAACGAGACCGTGAATTAAAAAAAAAAGAGGGAAAACATTTTCCGGGTCTTCTGAATCAGCAACGCGTGGAAGCTTTTCGAAACCACGGACGCTGGATAATTCTATCACGCGATTGTCATCCCACCCGACAGAGATCTGTACCGTCAAGGACCCAGTTCCTGATCACTTAAGATGCAAAGGGAGCAGTTTCTGATCAACCTAAAACATTTTACTAGGAGCTATCAAATGTTTGCGTATAAATTTAAAAATACTTCATAGGGTAAACGCACCAGTAAATGAACAGTTAAGGCTAGTGAATGAACACTATTATAAAATTATGTTTGCAGAGCGATTGATTCCACGTGCTGCAAAAATTGTTTGGATATGAAGCAAGAAATGAAAAGAAGTCTCTAATTAATTAGTCGCTTACTTTAATAACGTATTTTACTCGTTTTAATAAAAAATGTTCATTCACTGGTACGTGTTCATTTACTGGTACATACACCCTAATTATTTAATAATTTTTTGGACTAAATTTGTATCGCGATAAACTTATTATTTGGTATTTATATACTAAACTAATCAGGAATTCGATTCTGATCAGGAACTGGGTCCTTGACGATATTTCGCTCCGATTTCCAGCGACTTTGGCTTTAAGAGTTGTGAATTTTTCCAAGCTACCCTCGGAAGGTGCGGAACGAGTGTGAGAACGAGTCCGTAGGGCCTGGCACATTTCTGCCACTATGCAACACTCGTACTTTACCTGCAGATAAATACTGCGAGTCAGCGTAAGACGATTCTAGAGAGAGACCTGCGTCCACCTTTTTCCCACAAAACTCACCTGACACAGACCTTCCAGATAAGAGAACGGCGAATGTGCGAGGTGGCATATATTATTAGAAGCGGTCTCTCGGCGGAAGCGACACGTGCTGCCGTCAAATCAAAATACCAAATAAGCCGAGGAAAATTCAACACAACCTGTTTGCCAGATTACTCAGCGGTGCTGCCACAACCGTGTCATTCGGATCCTATGAATTATGATCGATCGTAGAACTAACGGAGGAGCTGGTGGATCGTTATCGTCTCCCTCGCCACGATCTCGACAATCGGGCAATCAAACGCAGCGCACGTTGCGTCATTAAAAACCACAAAATTCTCACCCTAATAAGCGCGCCGAGCGTCAACAGCTGAGCGTGTTGGGTCGCATCGGCGTAATTGGCGACGCATTCCCATTACCGCGATCTTCTGCAGCCCTCTTAGGAGTCGTTAAGGGTTGCCGGTGCGGTCGATTCGAGCCGCTAATAATTATTAATTAGCCGTCGCCATGAATCTCGCTAACGCCGATCGCCGCGATTTAACGACAGGCCCTCTTCGCGCGAATCTAAAAAGCTACGTTACTTATTAGCCCGCCGACGTACCTAGGCAGATATACATAGTACTGTTAAGGAACTAGTTCTTGATCAGGCACTAATTTTTTATCAGTTCATGAAATAAATCGTTCTTTTGAGTTTATGTCAATAAATAATTGCTTGAAATAATTACTAACATAAAAACTGATGATTCAAAAATATAGGTGTTGTCTGTGAAAGCAGTTAGTATTGTTAATTTTAGATGATCAAAAACTAGTTCCTAGTCACCTTATTATTTCATACCTAATAAATAATTAAATTATATACTTATTTTCAACTTTTTAAAATTTTTCCTTGAAGTTTAAACATTAATTCAACTTTTAGTATAAAAAAGTCTATGGTTTAATGTTTTATTAGGTTAAAAATAAATATTCAAGCGGGAAACCCTCTAAACTGATCAGAAACTAGTTCCTTAACGGTATCAACTGGAAAGCCTGTCGAATAGTAAAATGCTCGTAATTGTTGTTCAAGATCCTCGGGTGGTTGCATCCTCGGGCCCCCGTTTAATGGCCCCGCTGTGAATGGTTATTGTTAGACGCGGTTCCCGCCACTCGGCGACATGTTTAGCGGACGCAGGTCGCAACAGGGATGATGACAGTCCACCGTTTCAACTACCCTCAAATCACCGAGCGCGTCTAACTAACCGTGTAATCGACGATTCCGACCTATTACGACATCCTACACGCTACACTTTCCCCCGGTAAAGTACAGTCGCGAGGCGGCTTGGTCTATTGCGTCAGAGAGACGATAATAATTAACGAAAGTTAAATCGCGGTTCCTTCAAAGTGGAACGACGCTCGGATCGACGAAGATTTTACGCGAACACGCCGCGGCTAATCCAAGATGATCGTGAGATCGTGTTTTCGGATGTTCGCGCAGGACCGCTGACACGGAACCGTGGCAGAAAGTGGCCAGTGACACATAAAGAGCATATTTTGGGGCATTAGAGAGGTCCCCGAGCACCGGCTACCTGTGTTCACGCCTGTTCGCCTTTTCCACCGAAGAATCTCCCGCGCCGATCTTCCCATCGGTCCTCTTAATGGGGAAATAACCGACGGATTACGTCGCCTAATCCTCCCGCCCGCGCCAACGCGATCTCATTGTCGCGAGGGGATCGAGCGAATCTTGCGTTTTGTCCTCCCCTCGCCTTCGAGATCGTTCCCATCTCCGGGAACAACCTAATTCTTCCAGCTCTTTTTGGAAATTGGAATCCCCCGTCGGTCGAATCGCGATCGCCGGAGATTCGGAAGAATTAATGAGAGGGATAGGTTTCGCGCGAGCACGGTAACGCTTAAGAAACAGTCGGAGCTTCGGTTAACCTGAGACTTGGGACGAGCTTGTTCACCTGCGTGCACCAAGAATGTCAGCTTCTAAAAATAAACCGAACCGATTGTCGACGATTCTAGCGGCGCGGCGGAGCGTACACGTTGCGCGGGGCACCAAGATAGTCCCTATCTCGACCAGTCGGTGTCCGATGTCGGCCACCAACACGACCGGCTGTCCTTTCGATCCCCGCAAGCCGAACAAGCCCCGCTTATTGTTCCTCCGCGTGAATTTTATAGATATAAACGTGCGCCTATGCGCAAGCACGTCGACACCGTTTACACGGAAATACGAGATGCACCTGACCGTTCCTGTTGCTCGATTCGATCGGCACCGATACCAGTTGCTACCGATTCAACAGAAATTCGTCTCACCCTCGATCGCCGCGGGTGTTCCTCGTCTAGTTTTCAAGCTTCGTGGATTTTTCGCCGTTAATTCGTCAAGTAGTTATTGAAGTAGTTAGGGATTATCAATAGGTGTACGTAGGCACCCGCAGTGGCGAGGAAGCGTCGGTGAAATTTCGCGTATGTTTTTTACGCCCGGCAATCTGACGATAGCTGGCGCTTGGATTGTCTAACAGCAGTTTGTTAGCGGCGCGATGCATTTGTCGGGCCGAGTCTCCCTTTGCCACGGTAAATTCGTTGGGTTCGCGAACGCGTGATTACGAACCACTCTCTGTGTGCTCTTTGTCCAGGCTTGACGCTTTAGCTGAAACCGTAGATAGTTGAGAGCGTGGACGGAGTAGGAGCTGGGAGGAGGGACGACAGAGGAACGCAACGACGGTGCCGCGTTGAAATCTACGGGTAGCAGTCCAGTTTAATTTATCCGAATTAACGCCGGTGAAGATGCCAGCCCGTTTGCCGGCGGACTTGAAGGGGCTGAACAAGGACCAAACGGGAGGATCGTCGGGTCGATTTTGCACAGAGCCATTTTGGAATGCAATTAAACGCAGTACAGCGAAATACGACGCTGGCGGTGCTGGTGCGCGGTGTTATGCTCCCGCTCTGCTTTTCGCTCTGTCGCTTTCCTCCTCTGGCCACCGCCGCTTTCCCCGATCCCCTCCTCGCGAGTCTTCGCGCCCCTGCTACCGGCCTCTTGGCACCTACTAAACGCGTCGAGCCGGGAATACCTTTGCTCGTCCAGGTACAAACGGCTGAATTTTTCACCGGCAAGTAACAGCCAAAGGGCTCTCTCGTTGTCCACCGATCGAGAACGAAAGACTCGTTTGTTCGCGCCTTTCGTCGAGTCCCTTTCGCAGTTTCCGGACACTCGGCTCCGGAGTCGCACCGTTCTCGCTCCGGGCCACGGTGGCAATTACTCCAACGCTTCACTCTTGACAATGTATTCCGCGAGATCGAAACGACCTGGCGACTAGAGTACACTGTTAACGGGCAACGAATTTCCCGGTAATCCTTTTAAAGAGAACGAGATTGAGAGAGGCGCGTGAGTGACAAGAGCAGAGGGAAGAAGAAGAAGAAAAAGGAGGAGGAGAAGAAGTAGAAGAAGATGAAGAAAGTGGTCGACTCGGCAGTCTTGGGATAGTTTTGATAAGGAAGGGCGTCCTTATTCCATGGGAGAAGCGCGAAGGGGTGCGAAAGGGTGGCTAGAGGAGCTAGTGGGGTGGCGGGGAGCGGCGGCGGGAGGGTGAGAGGGAGGATGAGAGGGAGAGGGAGGGAGAGAGAGAGGTAGAGAGGAAGCGGGGAAAATGGCGGCTCGGAGGAAATCTGACACCAAATCGAAGGAGACGCCATCGCAAAGCGCGGCGCCGCCCCTCTATCATCGGGTCTTGCCTCTGTCCGATGTCATCGTTCTACCTAGAAGCCGCGACGTTCTCCAAATTAGAATAATTTCCCTCTTTCACGGGGAAAAAACTCTCTTTCCCCCTGCTCCTATGGCAAATCGTATCGCGCCACGAGATTTGGTTGACGGTATAGCGGAGGTGCTAGCTGAACGTTTTTAGCTGTGAAATCAGAGATTGATAGACCGGGAGAATCGGATCACTTTGTGTTTGATGGTAAAAAAATAATAGTCGAACATTAAGAAACTAATTTTTTATTATATATTCGTCACCAGCACACCTTTGGCTTGAACATTAATATATAAAAATTGAAATTAAACATAAAAATCTTTAATTTATAAACAAAAAACGTAAAATTGAGAAATATCCGATTCGTCCCGAAACATGGGGCGAATCGGACAACCCAGAAATCTCTGAAGAAACTGAAATTTTCATAATAAAATCTTTAGAATCAACTTGCCGCCTCTATCAGTAGAAATCTCGTGAAACCGCTCTTCTCAGACAATCTTTTGAAAGTGGTCGAATTAATTTTTCACCGTAGTAAATACAACGCCATCTTCTTAAGATTATTAATTCATTTACAGTTTTTCGTTATTTTTTTAGATTCAATTTTTATCACAGCTTCCTTCATTTTTATGTACCTACGAACCATTTGTATATAAACAATTATCATATTTATAATGCTCGTGAGCCTGTAAATCGGATTGTCAGCGGTGCCAATTTATATTCAGACTACATTGATTTTTTCGGCTGATCCATACAAATTTTCAAGAAAAATCTGCGCAAAATTGTTATCAACTAAGATGCAATGATAAAATTTTATTTTTGTTTCTTCTTTTTTACGGCTGGATTTCTTGTATTTCTTCTTGTACGTATGTTTACTGTATTCTTTTTGTATAAATTGGGCTTGTCCCGTTAATAATAATAATAATAATAATAATCATAAAAAACTCAAATAAAAAAAAAGTGATCCGATTCGCCCCAAAGCTTGTAGATTACATAAACAGATTAAGATATAATAGTCTAAAAGACATCAAATATTAAACTTAGACACCGTGCAAACTAATAACAATAAACACATTCGAATTTTCAACCTTACTTGTTATTTTAAATACGAAATTGCAGATTACGTAGGTTAGATTCGGACCAAAATTCTAACGTTCGCGCGCAACCATCTAATTGAAAGCGTATGCCAGCTCTAAACAATGACTTAAAATAATTGACGAGAGGGGCGATGTACTACGAACGATCGGAATGCTCATTTCTGTCGCGACGTAAGAAACATGGACAAAATTCTCATTTTGATCTGATTCACCGCCCTGTGATTCGATTCGCCCCGGTCCACCCTATTTTTATTGCAACCGGAACCGTAATGCCTGAGATTTGGGGAAGCAGCAATATGCATACTTACTTGAGTCGCTATCGACGAAAGCATACAGGTGACACGACGTATGCACGTAGAGGAGCAACGATCGCACGAACCTTTGAGATCCGGTCTGGAAGCATCTGTGGCCGAAATTAGTCAAAGTCGGCGGGACAGCGCGCAGCGCGGAGCGACGTACGGTCGGCAATTAGTCGGAAAAGGCGGAGCGGATTGAAAGGATTGGCGAGGCGTGGCGGACATTGAGATTTTCGTTCCCGTTAAAAGACACGTTCGCTCGTCTGCCAGGATATCGGTGCTCATTGATCTACATAACCCCGGTGGTCTACCAGACTTGGCGCTATTTTCATCGACGCGATCAGTACGCAGACTTCCTGCCTGCCGGCGCGGCGCGGTGGCTGAGCAACCGACGCCTCTTCGCACCCTTACCGATTCTCCTTCGGCCGGTAGACGAGGCGAACGTACGAATTTTTGTTATCCCCCGCCTGAGCAGTTAGGCAGTTTTCGCTTGACTCGCTGTTACTCGATTAATTCGCGGCTGAGCCAATTATTATTTAAGCAGGCATTCGCGTTCCCAACGAAAAGAGAAGGGAGCGTAGGAAGCTCGAGATAAAGTACGGCGGACAAGGCGGGGAATTGTTGTCGGCTGTTATGAAATTAGTCGAACGCGAGGCGTGATAGCACCGCTTAGAATCACAACACGGTGTACGGTAACGTTGACGCGTTTCGTTTCCGGTGTTTGATGGTCACCACCTATATTCTCGGGCAGCCGCGAACTCGCGTAGACTGAATTCGTTCGACCACACGCAATCGCGCGACAATGCAATACGTGCGTCTCGACGATGCAGAAGAGAGGGACCGGAGGATATACCTAACATATTCCCGGCTGTGAACGCGTCTCGTCTCGCCCGGCCTCGGCTCTGATTACGAGCGCGAAGTCACCCGCGACGAGACTCATTGAAATTTCCCATTTGACGAGATAAAGTCGCGAGAAAAAAAAGAATCAACCGTGCGACTGACAGGGGCTACAGGATTCGGGTAATCGTTTCTCGAACTGGTCGAGGAGGCCGGCAGGTGAGCATCCACCGACGAGAGCCGTCGCGTCGCGAGCGGTGAATGGGGTGGCTTCCGCCGGGGGTAGAAAGCTCGCACCGCCCTCGAGCTCGACCAATGGGGCGAGCTCGCGCGCAGCTCAGTCGCCAATGGAAACAGCGGAACGCTTCCGACCGAGCCGCGCTCCACTCCTCTGCTAGCGAGCGCTGGTCGAAAAAAGAGGTTCAAGAGAAGAGGAAGCGAGAACACCACCACCACCACCATCGTCAACCTTGTCAACTTCGTCCTCCACCAACGACATCGACATCGGCATCGGTGCGAAATAATCGGCAGTGCCAGCGGCACCACTACCATCGTCGCCCGAGGAAGCAGTAGCAGCGGAATCGCGTTACCGTCGCGATACTTTTCTATCATACTAACACGGTGACTCGGGCTCGGTCGCTCAGAGATCGCGTAACCGAAGCGAAGTGACTAAAACTGGATCTGCGATCTTTCTGCCACCCGAAAATCATCCTGGATCCCGGTGGATCGTCGATTACGAGTGTACAGTGTAGACGAGAGGACTCCGCGAGTGACGGTGGACGCGAACGACGATCTACGTTAAATTTTCACCGATGTAGAGAGATCAACTGCGAGCGGTGAAGTGTTGACTAGGTGCATATCGTTTGGAGGATACGGTCGACGGATGCCGGACGAAAACGGTGTACAGTGGTGAGAACTCGATAGAGCTTCTAGGAGGGCGCATACCACGAAAGCGTCGCGGTGAAGATTTATGAATGGAAACTCAGATAGCGAGGACATGAATGAAAGGCGGCCGATTAAACAACCATCGAGTGGCGTGGATTGTTCGTGCGGCGGATGCTTACTTTGGTTACGAGTTATTCATCCGGCCGGTCCGTAGGCACACATCGCTCGGAGTGGAATCGCCGGTACCTACTCCTTGATCGATAACGTGAAAGCTGACGGTCGGCGCGAACAACTAGGCATCCGACGGGACGGGTAAAAGCCTAAAAACTTATCGAACCGTTCCGTTGTAGTTAAGCCGCGACAGAAAGGAAGGGCCGACGAAGACATGTGCCTGGATTGATTGAGCAGCGGCGCAGATTCGATCAAGAATGTCTGACAGTTCGGAACAACTGTCATCGCCGAACAGCGACTGCAACAGCCAGATGGGCGCCGTGCATCGGAATGCATCGGCCGGACAGTACAATAACAATTCGTCGATGCCCGGACTCCCGTTGACCCATCATTCTCATCCGCAAAATCTAACAGCCTCGTCGAACGGAAGCCCCCAGTACCCCCAAGAGCTGATCAGGTGCAGCTCCACCAACGCGTCCGCGAACATTGGAAACGTCGTAGGACTTTCCCTGGAAAGTACAAGCAGTGACTTTACGCCGGAGCATATATCTTGCATGTGCGAGGCTTTATCGCAGAGTCAGGATATCGAGAACCTCACGAGGTAAGCCCTGCCACTTTGTTTCTTTCCTACCGATTCGAGGGATCGCGAACGTCGCGCGACGCGACGCCGACGCGGCGAGATCATTCGTTTCGAAGCACTCGGCCTACCACGCGTCCAACCAGCCGATCAACGGCTGACGAGAATAATTCGGTGAAACGCGGCTGTAGATAGCAGTGTAATCGTGAACATACCTACGTACACCACCTACCGTGATATATAGCTATGCATGCGATGTCGGAGGCAAAAGGTGCAAGTTGCTCGCAAGCTAACGCAATAAACGTTTCGACCAGGTTTCTCTGGTCCCTGCCACCGGGTGAGCTGCTCCGCGGCAGCGAGAGCGTCCTCATGGCCAGGGCAGCGGTAGCTTTCCATCGGGGCGCTTATCACGAGCTTTACTCGATCCTGGAAAGCCATCCGTTCTCGCCGCGTCGCCACCCGGAGCTTCAACAGATGTGGTTCAAGTCGCACTACCGCGAGGCGGAGAAGATCCGCGGCCGTCCCCTCGGTGCCGTGGACAAGTATCGGCTGCGGAAAAAGTACCCGCTGCCGAAGACCATTTGGGACGGCGAGGAGACGGTGTACTGCTTCAAGGAACGATCGAGGAACGCGCTGAAGGAGTGCTACACGAGGAACAGGTACCCGACGCCCGACGAGAAGAAGAATCTCGCCAAAAAGACCAGCTTGACTCTCACCCAGGTGTCGAATTGGTTCAAGAATCGCCGCCAGAGAGATCGCACCCCGCAAACGAGAACGTGAGTCGATTACGCTTTTAATTTTATCTGTCGCGTGGAAAATTGCTCGAGTTCCCATGTCGGAGTGTCGGGGCCTAGGTGGTGCTCGCGGTCGGGGTTCGGGGGTTAGGGCACCACGCATCCCGTGGCGGAGCTTCGTCCACGGAGGGCACGTGTGTCGACGGGGGGGCCTAGAATTTTCCACCGAGCAACAAGTGTTTCGACATGTGTACTGGACCGTGCGTCCTTTTTCGAGAGGCGCAGCGGGTACCTCGGAGACGGTAAATCACTCTCTACGAGCCGGGCACGACCCCGGTGATCGTCGGGCTTTCCAGGGATCCCCCCAAGCGCTCCCCTTCTTCTTCCTCTCGAGATCCTTCAGCTTATCAAGTTCCCGCGAACCGACGTGGCACCGCGACGTAATCTCGCGACTCCCGTGAATCTAGAACCCGCTATAAACCCGCGATTGCTGTGCCGTTATTTGTAAACCCTTTGATAGCCTGGGGCTCGGACTCGGGGCCTGGGCGGCGGATTAATGAGACGCAGACAATAAACGGTGACGAAGTCGCGCTTAGATAATGCCGAACGCGTGTTCAGCCGTTTATTGATACAACACGGCCGGGCGGCGGCGAATCGCGATAAGATTAGCCCCGCGTCCACTTGATCCTTTCGATCATAGTGTGTATCTACGAGGACTACCGCGCGTAACGAACTATCAATTAGAGATCGCGAAGCCTCGGAAAGCATCGGGCGGCGAGGGTGTTATCCTGCTCAGCCGCGTTTACGGAAAATTTTCACGGGCGGAGGCACAGCGCGCGCGTGCAGAAAGAAAGGGCAGAGGAGAGAAGGAGCGCAACCGTTTTGTTATGGCTACGACGTGCCTCGGTCACGGTCTGCTGTCGACTTTCGACCGCTCGCTGACGCGACGGCCTTTAACGAGTAGGCACCCGAGTATCGGCCTATAATCTCTCGCGGCGTTAATCGACAGATCCTAACCGAGTCGAGATGAAAAGTTTCTAGGCTTCGAGAGCTGCTCGTAAGAACGCGACCGGGCGAAAAAATTCCGTCTTGGACGGCAAAGGAGCTGAAGTTCGTACGGACGGCTACCTTCTTCCCGCCCTTAACGTCCTCCCTCGAGCAGAGGCTCTAGGAAAAGGAAACGCGACGCCCCATTACCGTTTTATGACGCAGCTTCGGTTACGTCTCCCGTTTCACCATTGAGCTGTTCGCACTACCAATAGTTTACTACATAAAGGCCACGACCGGCCCTACGCCACGCTGCCTCGATTTATCTTGGCGCACGTCCTGCTCCGCCAAGGCCTATTTAACCACAGTTCTCCTAATTCTCACCCGCGGCCGTTCGCGTAAGTAGAGGCACGTTCCGTCGCGACACCGTCCAACCCTACTTTCTCCGCGGCGGCGGCGAGTCCGACAGAAACCGTGTGCCTCCGACTTTAGACCTTGAGGAGTGATCATAAAAACGCGTGTCCCGGTTGCCGCGGGAGAAGGTAGTAGGGACGGAATATCGTGAAGCCGCGGTCAGGGGCGGAGCCGAGTGCACATGGACCACCGTGTAGGTATGCACGTGCGTGTCGCTTACGCGGACGTCCACTAGTGCCTTTCCATCTTTATCCGGGGAGTGCGAAAAGAAAAAGAGAGAGAGAGAGAGGCAGGAAAGAAAAGAAGCAAAGGAGCGCGGGCAAACGACCGAGCCGTTTGTTTCCAGCGGGTATGAAACAAGACGCGAATAAGGTGGCCTCCTCTCCTCGACCTTTTTCGTTTGGTCGGCTTCCTAGCAGCCGTTTCGACGGCAGAGTTCTCGGAACGTGCATAGGTAGGCGCGTGTATGCGTGACCCCTTAATCGCCCGGTCGTTCCCGAGCCAAGGGTCATAGGTTTTTTCCAGTTCGTTCGTAAGACAATGAGGAGCCTCCCATGTGCTCCTCGGTCGGAACCTTTTCCCCGACTTTTCCTGCCCTGACTCTCCGCGGAACGGACAGAGATTTATGACCGGCCTTAGGCAATTTTTCTTAACGACACGTGCGTTATTTACGCCTCCGTCCCCGACTTTGACCGAGAACTATGCGACACCCTCGTCCACGAGTGTAGCGTCGGTTTTCAGCCTCGACGTAGCGACGCTGACCCGACGCTCGGTGCCGAGTCGAACAGGGAACCTATTCCTCCGATCGGAGAATTACAGTTTTATCGTTTCAGGGACATGTTGCCGTTAAACTGCCAGAGCAGCGCGACCAATGCTATCGGTAGCTCGGTGAGCAACGGCGGTAGCATTCAGTCGCTGCAGAGCATCGATCCGGACAGCCCGAATCTCGCCATGTCCCCGTTGTCCACGATGGGCATGTCCCCGGTTGGCATGAACCCGTGCAGCCCGATGGGTATGAGTCCCATGGCTTCCCATCACCACGGCTACACGGCACCGGTCACCCCGTCATCCGTGCACACCGCGCACACCGCACACCCCCACAACGGAGGACTCAGCCCCATGAACGACGTGAAAGCGTTGTGCTACGGTCGCGGTGTTTACGAGACTGGTAAGTTCAATAATAATAATACTTAATTGCATAACACACTTTATAAAAGTAAACATATAAGAAAGCGAGAAAGAAGAAAGAGAAAAGATAGACTTGACTAGCGCTTATAACAGTAGAGGAGTGCAAAAGGCGAGGTACAGCTGTCAGCTGTTGTTAATTTTACCATTGAAGGTAAAGGCCCAGTAGTTGACCATGAATCAGTAGTTGACCTTTGTTCAGAAAAACATAAAAATAAGGTTTTAGAAGTGACGATCTTTTGAACAAAGTGCAGTTAGAGAGTGCAGTTCTCTTACTTTTTATGTTTTTCTGAACAAAGGCCAACTACTGATACAGGGTCAACTATTGGGCCTGTACCTTAAAGCTACTTAAAACTAACACTAATAGTGTACACGGAAAGCAAATGTAGACAGCCAATTAACGTAAACTAGAGTAAGAACTAGAACTAAATTGTTATTGCTGATCAGCAAAAAATAATGTCGCTGAATGCTTGAAGGATGCGAAAGAGGTGGCAGAGCGAATTTCAGATGGTAGGGAGTTATAGTAAAGGGCAGAACAATAGGAAAAGTAGTTGCAAAATTCAGTGGAGTGACAGGAAGGAACGGAAAGGTGATTGTCATGTCGGGTAGAGATGTATTCATCTGTTCGACGCTCGTGATTTGTGACCAGGGATCGAAAAAGTTCTCGAACCCTCGTTTTTAAAAAATTCTGTTAGAACTTATTTGTGTCGATTAAGAAAATATCTGCTCCTGTGGAATTTTTATTGAAACAAATGCTACCTTCAGGAACTTCTTTAAAAAGTGTTCTCATGGAACAGATATTTTAGAACTTATATAATAAAAGTTCCATGGAAACAAGTTACATTAGAACATTTATGAAAAAAGTTTTCGAAAGATAAAGAAAAGTACTCAACTATTAGGTATTAGTTTAATTTAACAATATACTATCATATTCTTCGTGTGTTTATTTAATAAAGGGTATGAAAATCATAACATAAGTAATTAATGGTTTCATAAGAAAAATTGAACGGAAAAGAGAACTTGTCAAGAATAATACCTAAATAACATTTTTTTATAACTTACATGACCCGAAATACATAGAAAATTTCTAATATCAATTTAACTGTAAGAATTATTTAATATTCTTGTATATTATCCATTAAATAGTATTTAAATTGAGAACTTTAATCGCGGCTCGAAAGTCCAGTTCGGATCCATAATAAGTCCCAGATTTTTAAGTTTGTTTTGAGGAAATAAAACGTTAGCATTGAAATGGATTTTAAAAGAGTTTACCTGCGCTAGTAGGGGATTAGAGTATTTCCATTGAGAACTTTAATCGCAACTCGAAAGTCCAGTTCGGATCCATAATAAGTCTCAGATTTTTAAGTTTGTTTCGAGGAAATAAAACATTCGCATTGAAATGGATTTTAAAAGAGTTTACCTGCGCTACTAGGGGATTAGAGTATTTCCATTGAGAACTTTAATCGCAACTCGAAAGTCCAGTTCGGATCCATAATAAGTCCCAGATTTTTAAGTTTGTTTTGAGGAAATAAAACATTAGCATTGAAATGGATTTTAAAAGAGTTTACCTGCGCTAGTAGGGGATTAGAGTATTTCCATTGAGAACTTTAATCGCAACTCGAAAGTCCAGTTTGGATCCATAATAAGTCCCAGATTTTTAAGTTTGTTTTGAGGAAATAAAACGTTAGCATTGAAATGGATTTTAAAAGAGTTTACCTGCGCTACTAGGGGATTAGACCCTGCTACGAGTAATGATGTTTTTGACGGGTTAAAACTTAGACCATGCGTCGATCCAACCACGGAGACCAGATACCCAGATAACCGGCGTACCTACTGTGTTTCAGGTAAAGAAGTAGAGCAGAGCTCCGTGTACTATTCGAGCCACTCGAGCATGCACCACCAGTACTATCAGCAGACCCATCATCAGATGATGAGCAGCGCTCATCATCACCACCACCACCACCATCAGCAGGGAATGCCTGCCGGTTACGAAATCATGCTGCCGCCCCCTCAGCACTCGATGTGACCAACGGACTACGAGACCACCGATCGGGACGACGCGAATCATCACGAGCAAACCGATGACATTTTCGCGCGGGTCCACCCGTTCGCTTGACTCGATCTTTCTTTTACTCTCAACCAGTGTTGCGTGTCGATAATCCAGCACCTATCTCTCGCGTAGCTTAAGACTTAAGGCGTAAGAATTAAGACCGATCGTGGGAAACTAGCGAAGCTTGCCCACCAAATTTTTCCTTAAAATGATTTTTACCACGGCTAACGACGATCAAAGAGTCGGCGTAGACGCGTGTCTCTATCACGCTGATTGGTAAGAACCATCACTGCGCGTACGGTCGCCAATGAGACGGCAAGTTGGACCGTAAAAGTTCTGGGAGGAGCTCCGAGCACGAACTGCTTTCACACGCGCACCCTTCGCTAAGGTTCGTGGAGGTGTTCGTTGGTTGCGCGATGGCGCGTTCGTGTTCAGCTGCTACCTCGTTGTACCTAGGTATACCATATGAGCGCGTAATCGTCGCGTGAAACGTGTCAATCGATATCAGACTATGCTGTCGAGGAGATGTTGTGTCTTGTCGCCTTCGGGGCTCCGCGGTTCGGATCTTTACGTTCACTTCGATCCAGAGAGGAGCTTGTCCGGGTCGAATCGCGGCGATAGTGGATTCAGTATTCTTTCACAGAAATATTACAAAAGTTTCGATGGTAGCACTTGCCCGCGAACGAAACGATCCTTGTACCCGTTGAAGATGTGTGTATATAAAACATGAAAGAAAATGTCCATTTTTCTGGTGTAAAATCTATTTTTGACTGTAGACACGTACGCATCGAGCAGCGTAAGTCTTCGACCACTCGATCTCGCATCCTACGAGGAACCGAAGGATCTCTCGTGAACGATACACCGCTTTGACAACTAATTGTAATAATATGTGACGCGCGCTAGACGTATAGAAATAAAACACGGATGCGTGAATCATGTGCCAACTCTCTTACATTATGTTCTTTGCGGAAAATTACCTTCTTCGTTCGGACTAACTGCTGCTAAATGAATCGCAACGGCGCGTGTAATGTATATAGTAACGAAAGCATATTGAGCGTCGCGACCGTTAATTTTTAACTAATAAGATTCAGAGGCAACCAGCAAAGAACGTTGGATTCAATCTCGCGTGTAACGATGTTTTAAATCAACCGCCTTGCTAGGATGCCACAGAAGAATTTCGTCCCTAGGGAACGACATTATCGACAATAGAACATGCGACGCGCGTACCCTCTATCGTCGAGTGTAAAAACTACGATTTGTCTGTGAGCATTTTCGCGCACTTTTACTGCCAACAACTGGGAATCTTGTCGTTCGACAAGTTCGCATTAAACGCGTGTGTACAAATCTAAACGAACCCCGTGAGGTATTATCTTGTAATCGGCCAAAGCGAAAAACAGAAAAGATTAGATCCTAACCTGGGGAACACGTAATTGTGTTCTTGTCATGGTTAGACGATACCGGTTACGTTGCAAAATTCTGTAGAAGAGAAGAACCCTGCTATTTTCATCGCGAAATTATCGAAGGATAGATAGATAATCAGAATCATGAAGTGGTTTAAAAACGCCGGTAGATGTAATAGGAACAACAGGAACCTCGATTGTTAGCTTTCGAATTTTAACAAATGCGATGCATGTCGAAGGAGATAAATATCATTGGAAAACTTACCAGCTGTAGTGCGGCATCTTTGATTCGTCGACCACCAAGGAATTGTAAATTTCACTCACTTAAAACATACTTATTGCACACGGGAACGCGTTTACACGTAAGCGCGCGGATTATGAACTGAGAATACGAGACGTTACTAATGGGCGGGTGGGGGAGGGGGAGCAGCCGATCACCAGCGCCGTCTTTCGATAACTTCTATATTTACTCGAGATGTTTACGCGGAACAAGGCACGCGTCCTGCAGTCGAGTGCGGTTCTTTAATTTTTGAAAGCTCGTAGTTTATCCTCGGACGTGCGTCAATAGAAATATCGAAAGTGTGTTTCCGGCAGAAATGTTGTTTGCGCGAACGGTGAATATAGGTGAATCCTCGACCTTATTTACGCGAAGCAATAATAATGCTAAAAGAAGGATCGGTCTGAAAGTGTTGGCGCTCGTTCTGGCAAGATTCGACAGGTTCAGACACGTTTTTTCCCGAACTGCAGTAGGACTGCGATGAGTGCGATGGTATTCCACTGTGAACTGACGCGACACGGAAAGGGTAAGTGTGACAAAAATTTACATTTAGGTACTTTGTCGATGCCGTAACCTCCGATGTACAATATCACATATCAACAATTTTATTTAGTCTTGTTTTATTTAACATACAAGAGCTATGTTTAAACGACACGCACGACTTTAATACGCATACGTGTTCGCACATATTAAATAATGTCTAAGTTACACTGATATGATTTCGTTACGGTGAGACTGTACAAAGAGCGCGCAAGCACCAAACTATCCGTTTCTCGATGCCTTTGCCGCGTTTCGGGGGATCCTTCAGACCTTTGATTTTCTTTTCGACGACTTTTCACCGCCATACTTTCCGCCAAAACGTCTATCAGCTGGAATTTCCTTCACCTGGAATCATTTTGCTCAACTGCTCCTCGGTTACCCGAGGCAAGGCTCGTTTTCGCTAGGAGACGCGATAAAAAGCGGGTTGTTTATTCTAATCTACTTGCAATCTCGCTCGCGCACAGGATGGAGTTAGTCGATTGTTCGTTCTCTGGAAATTTAGACGGGGCAAACTCGTTTAAAGCTGCATACTTGGAAGCGTGAACGTGTTCCGTCCTTTCGATTGGTTCTCGCAGCAATCGGAACTGGCGTTACATAGAAAACTTATTTTGATGGAAGCTGCTCACTTCCCGTTTCTCAGGCGAAGGTCGCGCGCGCGTCAAACTGCCATTCCGTTGCCAAAATCCTCTCGTCGCAATTTATCGAACGCGTTGCACGCGATCACAAGGATTTGTGTACCGACCGAGGCCCGTGCACCGATGTGCGCGTTGTCCGTCAACTTTCTACGAACCTGTCGTCGATAAGTATTGTCTCCAAAGTACATATACACGTACGAAATACAGCTTGCAAGTGATCGACGACCATTTCGTAAAGGGTACCGCATATGACCGCGCGCGCGCGCTTAATTGCTCCAACACGAGTATAATAGTAGGTGATAGACGATAGACGATACACGATAGATTATATAAGATCTACTATAAGACGAGAGTGTCACATTGAAAAAATATATGTATGCGTTAATTTCGGAGAGGAGGAACGATAAGACGAGCCTAGACGCGCGCGTGCAGGTGCGGCTGTGGGTGCGTGTGGGGGTTGCGCGCCTCAGAACATGGATATGTATAGTAAAGGTTCGCGACAAATAGATCACCTGCATCGTTGCAACCATGATACGTATAGCAGCGCGAGGAAACTGCAAATACAAAGGTTCGATTTCAAGCCAGTGATGCCAGAATGGGGGCGGGAGCGCTCGAGAATTTCCCCCACCTCGCATGCACACTACGCCGGAGGCTCCGTAGGACACGCAGCTCCGGCGTAGTGTGCATGCGAGGTGGGGGAAATTCTCGAGCGCTCCCGTCCCCATTCTGGCATCACAGGTTTCAAGCAGGAACGCGTCGGAAAGAGCGTTCCCTGCTTTGTCAACTTTTGATAAAGTATCCATCGTGGTTCCCTTCTGGCTTTACGTATCGTTCTCTTTCGCACCGATCATCGTCTATCTCTCACTCTCACATACATACACACACACACTCTCTCTCTCTCCCCTCGCTCTCTTTCTGTTTTTTTTTTTTAACAGTAGGCTATATTACAGTGTCGCTATGGTTGCTGCACGATACATCGCTATAGGTATCGCGTCTAAAGAGACAAGCGTGGTTCAAACGAACAATCGCATTTACATCCAGAGTGATTTCGTTGCCACGGAGATCGTACGCGTCAAGTAGATTCGCGGTTATTTACAATTGTGTGCTGGGATAAAGTGAACGGTACGGAGCAGAGACGGATGCTTGGACGCTCGAGGCTCTGTTTCTCTTGCTCGTCCCTGCCCATCTACTCAACTTAGAACAGGTTCTCCAATTTCGAAAGCAAATAAGGCGCTCGTAACGAAACGCGTTGAGAATAAATTAAAGTACCTATCGACTCGTACAAAAATATACAGCTTTTGTCTTCGCTTGAACTGGGCTCCGTCATAAAAATCGTGCCTCAAGTCGTGTTCCGCATTCACCCACCTATCCGTTCGTCGCGGTAGCTCGAAAGCAAAGGTAGCTCGTCGCGAGAAACAAGGATTTCCGCTTAAAATTCGCTAATAGCAAAGCATCGTTCGCTAGCCGCGGCATCGTTCGGCATAATACTACAAATCTATAGTCGCCTGAAAGAAAGACGAAACATAGGAACGGTCTAAGTAGTAACGCATTTATAGGAGGCAAACTTACGATTAAAAATCTACCAACGCTGTTCTTACTTCTTTTACTTGTTACGAGCGAGCCACGGTGAAACACCATCTTCTGATCTTTCCGTCTTTCGCACCGTTGGTCCTCGAGGGCTAAATTACACGCTTCGATTTAATCCGCCGCGAAATGAGAGGTCTGCCGTGGTGAAGAAGAACGAACGCCGCGCTACGTTGCAACTAGGTCTCTCGCAAGCGATGTCGTGATTAACGATGCTCCGAGAACAAACTCTCGCTCCGAACGGGGATTAATATTTTTTTGCTTCCCGTCCTCGGAACCGACGTGATCCTTTTGATTCTCTTGAAACAGACTCTCCTCGCCGAAAGCGAACCCAATGTAGGTACATAACGTGTGTACATACAGTGAAACAAAGTGGTTTGGGGAATCGTTAAAGAAATAGAAAAGAAACGCAAAGCTCTGTGGTATACGTTGTAACGAATAAATAAGTTTCTCTAAGAAATGGCGGAGCTCCGTTATCACAAGGCGAAACAGCAACGATGGTCCAGAGATCGGGGGAACTAATACTACGATCGAGACACCTGCCTCTCCTCTACGGTTCTCGATTAGGGTAGAATCTACCAAGTTTATCATTAGTGTAAGTTTGCTTTTACCATTCCACGGCAATTTACGCTAGCTTTTACATTAGGTATAATTTACAGATTACAGCAGGATATCGTGTTAAGTTAGGGGGATCCAAGATTCTTGTCGGATTGCATCCTTATTACCGAGCTATGCCCCTTTTTCCCCGTCGTTTTTCTCTTCTAATCGCACCACTGTCTTCTACTTACGAATAATACTGAATCTACGCGTGGTATTTTCAGCCGGGTCGAACGTCGAGTTCGGGCCGCTCGACCGCGTGCGTGTCGCGTCGCTCGAGTTTTACTCGCACACCTAAGGAAAAGTCGGATTGGGGGTAGCAATCGTTCCATCGTTCCTTCTGTCTTCGTTTGTCCGCGAGCGGCACGTAACGGTTAATCGGACGCTTCTCCTATTCTCCCTGACTCGGAATCGTCACAGTCTTTTACAAGGGAACGATCTTCTCGTTTCGATGCATCGGTGTGTCGTAGGCGGGCACGCATTTGTAGTATTGCGGGGGATACGACGAGTAGGATGCGTCCGCTGGTGATAGTCGTCCGCGGAATCGAGCGCGGACTATGTGGACGATAAGCAGCAGGCAGAGCAGCGCCAGTATGACGATCAGGGTGATCGGCACCGTGCCCCAGCCCCTGCTTCCTTGCTGATTGCTCGACTCGTTCCCCTTCGCGGGCTGAAAACAGATTCCATTATTGTCCAGTTTTGCTCTGCTGTCCTACGTGGCAAGTAGGCGACGTAGCTAAGTAGGTAGGTTCCACTCGGAACAAGGGAGAGCACCGGGACTTACCGTAATTGGACAGATCGGACAACAGGTTCCAGGCTTCGGAGGCAACGGATCGCTACAGGCCACCGAGCAGATTGTTTCTCTGCAGCTCAGCCTTCCTCCAGTTTCGCAGGTGCACGTGGTGCAGGAGTTTGGATGCCAAGCGGATCCTTCCGGATGCGTTTGGTTCAGGCGGTCCGTGCAGGAGGCTCGACAGCGGCATATCTAAACGGGCAGTCGTATGTATCGTTTCGATTCGGCAAAGGGAACGGGGTTATAGGGTAAATCCGGGAGACGCGGTCGACATAATATAAAATGGCTATTAAAATTAATATAGAAATTACTTATTTTATCAGAACAAATCTATGTGTTGAGAATTTTATGCTGATTCAGAAAAACTGGTCGATATTTGCTTTAAAACAATATTTACTGTAAATCGGGTTCAAAACTGAACATGTGACGTCTGACCAACTCTCCCGAGGTGCCGGGAGAAATGGTTTTCGTCGTTGGCAGGGACCACTCACGTAATTATTCATGGAAAATTAACAAAGGATAAAGCAAAATTATTTATGAGGGAATACAACTGCATATTCATTGATATTTAATTTGTTTACCCTAAACAAGTAAAGAACACATGAAAGAGAAAGTGAACTACCTGCTGACTATTAGCAAGGCAAATGAATACATAAGTGAATAAACTAAATAAACAAAAATAATAAAAAAATCATAACTCGACCATCTCTCCTTTCTGCAGCGAGAGATGGTCTTCTCGTTAGTTTCGCTCAATATCTCTACTATCTTATTATCCCAAACATAAAACGAAAATAAACTCAGAAGTATATTTTAAATACGATTCTGTACACCGCTGTATAACAAAAGAGGTTAAATGTAACCTCAATTTACCTTTCAAAGCCTATAAATCCAGAAAAACACAGAAGGAAGTGAAATGACGTTATTCAATAAACTGTTTGGCTTCTAGAGAAGCAATTGGTCTGCACTTTAAAGCTGGGTTTACATTAGTCCAGTCCAGTGATCCAGTACAGCACTGGATTAGAACTGGAATAATGTAAACAGTGTGTTCATTCCAGTACAGTGCTGTCATTCCAGCAGATTTCGACTGGATCGAAAGTCTACTTTTCGATGCTACTTTTATGTTTTTTTATCCTTCTTTTGCGTGAATCTATTATTATTACACTCTACCACTTTCAACGGTTCAGAAACGACTGGAATAATATCAAGATATCGCCTGATTTCCAGTCGAACCACTCACTGGATCCAGCGACTGGACTAATGTAAACCCAGCTTAACGCATTTTTACGTACAGAATCTGAAATATAGCGACTCGAACAACTCTCCGGCCGGACCGCGTCACCCGGATTTACCGGATTTAGGCATATACTTACGGGGCAGCCGCGTTTGTTGGTCTTGTAGCCAGAGCTGCATCGTTTCCTACATCCGTCGATGGGCGGACAGCCGGTGTCCGGTACTCTGCACTTGCAAAACGTACAGTCGTTCTCGTCCATGACCAGCCCTCGCTCGCAGTGCAGGTCGCAATTCACTTCGGGACAAATCTTCTTCCCAGCCTCGTCGGTTACGACCGTTTCGTTTGTGGGCTCGCCGAAAATCGGGGGAGTTCGGCAGGCGCACACCGAGCAACCACCCTCGTCCTTGGCGAGGTCGCAGTTTAGACCACAGTGCAGTAGTTCTGGGCAGATCTTGTCAGTTTCAGTAGTAACTGGGGGGTGGCCGTGCTCTGTGACTGCGTCGTCGCCCTCCTGAAATTAGAATTACATTAGCGATAGCACGACACTTTGAACAATCATTCGGTCTCTGTTTTCTGCGCCTACCTTTCTCTCGACGCAACTACAGGTGGGACAGTTGTTCAGATCGTTGACGAATCCGTGCTCGCACGCCAATCCGCAGCCGTCGAGGGACGTCGGACAAGGCGGCTCGGGTTCGGAGAGCGTCCCGTTCGCCGGCGCCGGCGCCGGACAGTGGGGGCAACATTCGCCAGGATCCGGAGGGATCGAGTTCTCACAGGGCTTGCACATTGTCGTTTGACAAGATGGCCCTTCCTCCTCGCACACGCAGCTCACGCAATCCGATGCTTGCCATCGTTCCCCTACCTTCTTCGCCTTCCCTTCGTAGAAACAATTCGTCGACTTTGGCTCCTCCGCTGCTAGCTTTTCCCAGGACACGGGCTCTGCAATGTAAACCCGTCGATAACATCATTGCGTCTAACCGGAAACGAAACGAACGCGGACGCTGCAATGACCAAGGAAACGTATGAAATAACTATGCAATGGTATCTAACGTCGGTGGAACCAGTTATCGCAGCATAATTGCTTCGTAATTTATTGGACTCGCCGGTTACCAAGGAGCTTGTTTCGATCGGACGCGGACGCCCGGGAATGTGTTTTCCCCTCTTCTTATTCAAATCGCTTCCAATTAATCGTTCGATCAAGCTGCGGAATTCGGTGCGGCGCGGCGGGACATTCGAGTGGTAAACACTACTGTTCAAACTCTTGAATTCTGGATCGTTTACGAGCCAGCCGAGACGACATTGTCTCACGCGCGGAACAGTTTCCTCGAGAAACTGGTCTCGTCCTTTTCCTCTAAATTCCACCGGCTCCTGTTACGTTTCCTACCGATTCCCGTCCGAGTAAATCGACCAATCACTGAGAAACTACAATTTACTTTTTCGAAATATCCGCTTGCATTTCAAACATCCGATCAGTCGATAGGAATTTCTTTCTCTCGGTCAGCGATCTGTCGCGTATCTGTATCAGTCGATTCGGTTCCACATCCGCGCAGCTTTGGTATCGCGACGCTGTTTGCCATCGTGTCGGATTTCTCCTCATTGCCAGATATTTATCGCCACCGAAATTGAATCCTGGCTTGCTTGTTTCCGAGCTACAAATTATTTCCCTTCGATTACGAGCAACGTTCGCCGGACTCTGTTACTAATGCAGAAACGATGGGCCCCCGAATCTCGTTCGAACGTTCCAGCGAACAAGCGGCCTGCTTCGACTTGGTCGAGCGTAAAGCATAATGAACGGCCTCGAGGGATTGCCGCGCTGGCCGTGGTAGGGTGAGAGATGATCCTTGTGGGTTAGCAACCGTTTCAATCGTGGCCGTTCGTAATTGTCCCCGAGGTGGGCCGGGGCGACCATTATTAAATTTCAAAACCAGCCGCTATTGAGTTTTAAGCGCGGTCACGTGCGCGCGCGCGCTGCTGAACACGTCCAGCGAGATAAGAATGAGGTCATTAAAATTCAACAGGTAAATCGAAAGTTTGCGCCCGCGCAGGGACAGCTACGCGGGGTGTAACTCGAAACTTAAAAGCCTTTTTCCACCCACTGCACCGCTGGGGATCAGCTCCCGGGTCACCGAGAGCTTTATTGCCGATTATAATCGAGGCGACTTGAATTCGTAATGTCCGCGTCCCTGGAATGCTGACCGAAAGCCAGCTTTAGCTCGGGAAAGCGATGAGCACTGAAAACCCACGATCCCCGACGAAATTCCATCCAGCCGAGTTCTACTTATCCGTCGCGTGCGGCCCCAAGCAACGATACCGATCCAGTGGTAAAAGCGCGATGCTGCCACGATAATCCTCGCCCCGGCGATATCTGCGTTAGGTTGACGGTACAAAAGCGCGACGAATGAAGTTACCTTGACAGAAGGGGAGAAGAGATTCAAGATATCGATCCGATATACACGCGAGTCGCATCGCCCGGCGCTGCGTTCGTATCGGTTGATAGGAGAGCGTGCCTCGATTACGACCTTTCGCAATTACCTGAGGGTCTGCAGTCGTAGAGAGGGCAACAGCTAGCCGGTGTCTCGCGATCGAGGGCAGCCCTCACTTGAACCGGTCGATGCCCGGGCGGACAGCTCGCTGGTGGACAGGCCGCGCATTCGCACTCTCCGTCTTCGTTTAACACGGTGTTTTCGGGACACGTGTGGGATCCTCGGGCGTCTTTCACCGGAAAACACAGACTTTCAACAGCTCTGCCTTTCTATCCTGTCCGTTGCCAGACAATAGCCGGCCGTCGCGTCCTCGCCGCTATCGCGAGATCCTCTTCGAACGCGAGAACGCGTCGGGCAAACGGAAATCGATCGCTGCCCGCCGCGACGGACACGGATCGATTTCACGGCTGGAATTGGTCGCTCTTGGATGGTATCGCGTATCTCGAATCTCAAATCCGCTTGGCTTTTCGCGGCTCGACGTCCAGGCGCGGATTGCTCGCATGTTGTTCTTATTTCTCGCGGGGAGTTTGTAGATTTCTTACCTGTGGGAACGCAATCGTAGCGGGCGCAACAGCTGCCGGGCGTTTGAGGATCCGCTGCCTTCACTTGGACCGGGCGATGACCCGCTGGGCATCCGACCGGTGGACAATCGGCCGCGCATTTGCAACCGCCGTTCTCTCCTCGCACGCTGTCCTCCGGACACTCGGACCCCTGTGCGTCTCCTTCGAACAGAACGATTGGTAAAGATTAGTCCTAACGTTTTTCTCCGTGGCTAATAAGATGTGTCTTAGCATCACTCCCCCACGGAAATATCGAAACGGGCCAAAATATGTTTATTTATTTATTTATTTAATTACTTCCACGGGTAAAGACCCTTTAAATAGTTTATAATGATTATTCATAAAGTAAAAAAAGTGACAACATAACGTACATAAACAGACAATGGTACAGGAAAATAATGAGACTTAATAGCTAATACAACCAAATTTAACCCTTCGTGGTCACACGGGGTGTATTGTACCCCAAGAGCAATTTTTGATTTGAAATTCCACACCTTTACATCTTACAAAGGGGATTTATCGCAAAAAAAAAATAAAAAACTTTTTAAAAAATCTGCATTTTACCACGACGATGGAAAATCGCTCGTTTTCAACTACAAATTTTAGCATAGGGTAATTCCGGGAGACGCAGTCGGGCTGGAGAGTTGGTCGAAACAGTTGATTTCTAGAGAATTAATTGTTCTGAACCTTAACACATTTTTACATATACACAGATGTAGAGCCTGAATATAGCAAATCGGCCAACTCTCCAGCCCGACTGCGTCTCCCGGAATTACCCTATCAAAATTTACATTTCTAGAAAAAGACTATTAGACCATGACTGTATAAGTATTACGAACGTAGAATTATCACTGAAAAGTTAAAAGATTCAAAAATACGACAATGGTAACAAAAAATGACGCTGGGGTACAGTGAACCCCGTGTGACCAACTTGTGATTATAAGAAGGTGTGACCACGAAGGGGTAAAATAAGAAATTACTGGTTGTGTAAAGAGACGTTCAAGCGAGCCAAAGCCCGCAAACGATGTTTGAAGGTGGCCAATGTGCCGCTAAAAAAATCAATATGTGCGCTATACAGGTTCGCTAACTGTTTGAGAACCTTTCGAAACATTCATCCTGAAACGTTCGCCGTGAAATTCTACGCGGTTGATTTGAATCACTGTTCATTAACCGAGACGCTTCGCGAGTTTCAAGAGTATCGAGTGCCTAGAACGAATTTTCTGGGATGACGGGGCGCGAGCGCACATAATTGATTTCCAGCCGAACGCCTCTCGTTGGCGTCGGCTACTACCCTCGGCATATCTCCTCCTTCTTTTTATACGAAGCTGCGTTTGCTTTTCAAACGCCTCCTTTCACGAACGCACTGCTTCTCCCAAGCGATTCATACCTTTAGCGTAAATCTTGCGCGGCCGTTAGGGAACGTTGTTTCTCGTCGATGAAATATTATTCCCCGGGGAAAGAGAAAAATTGCGCGCCCGAGCGATAGGAGATTCAGGAGGCCTTCGTAGATAGGCGCTAGCTGGGTATCAAAACATGGACGGTGGAGAGAGGCACGGTTGAATGATAAAATAGTAGACGCCTACGTAAAACAATTTATTAAAGGCGCCACGTGTCCCGGTTAATTCTTCAGAAATTTTTATCACGATTGAGAATTCGAATGCTGCCAGTAACGAAGTAGCTGGACGACCCCGGTACCTAAATACAATCAGCAGTGTGACGCGCGCGCGCGATTCGCGTCAAACTGCTAATTTCTTCGGGGAGAAAACTCGATAGAAATATAGTCGCAGCGCGACGTCAATTTATTCGGCATACGAATAAATGTCTACCTGCAAAATTCGGAAAAATGGATTTTGGGGTTTTGACATTTTCTTACAGCAGAAGATCTCAAAAGTATTGTGCGAAGGTTTCAATTTGATGCGATCAAAATTGGCGGAGCTCTGCGAGTTTTAGTATAGGCATTTCCTGGAGGATGTAAACCTGACTTGAAACTTTAAACGTGTTTTTCTCGAAACTACATTTTCGGAATCGGTGGGGAAAATATCTCGAGAACCGCTGCATCGAATGAATTCAGCTTTTGTAGGCTTATTTTGCATATAAAAATCTTGTCCTTAATCGTGGCTTTTTCATTTCCGTTTCTATTTTATAATTTATTTTAGTTTCTATTTTACAGAGTGGTTTTTGTGTCGAAAATCGATACTTTAATTTGAATTGAACAGCCGCCATTTTGAAGCAAATTAATATTTCGGGATAATGAACGATTAAGGACAAGATAATTTAATATATTAACTAAATTCCTTCGAATATTTAATTTCGGATAAATCAGGTCAAAGTTAGAGTGGTCACCGCAAACTACAGAAAAAAAATCGTTGCCGGGAGATCACTGATATTTCTTTTATTTATTTATATTTCCCATTGGAATAATTACTGTGTAATTCGAATACATAAAGGTTTGTTTAAAAAAGTCTTCAAGTTGCTCCCCCAAAAAATCCCGAAACTTGCGTTTTCAGACCTTGCAGGTAGGCATAACCCCTTAAACAGAAACGAGGGTTGGATACTTTCCGCCGTCTACGGTATCCAGAGCCCACCCTGTTAGTTTTCGATCGGGGCTTCGCGATTCCATCACGAGCAGACTCGAAAAGAATGTCGATTTCAATCGACCTCCTTCGGAGACGGATTACGCGACGCTGCACGACTTTCCAAGGAGGTTTAGCCCAAATCTTTGCCCGCTCTTGCCGAAAATCTTCTTCGATTTTTCAGAACAACAAGGACGGCAGAGGACCTCTTGGCCAAAAATCGTTATATTATATTTCTCCTCGCTGTTTAAATGCTACAGCGCGGGGTAAGAAATACGAAGAGCGTTCTGAAAAAATAAGACCGCGAACGGGGAGGCAAGAAGAAGTCCATTGCGCCTTAAAAATTCGAAAGCGAGAGGAACGATAGAAAATTTTGGAAATTACTTCGATAGGGAAGCCGGGGAAACATCGATGATAATTCCATTGGGGAAGAGACAGTGTACAGTATTGGAAGGGCGAGAGGGTGGGACAACGGATCGGTTTCAAAGGCACGCTGTGCCGCGCGGCCCGTTGCATGGCACCGACGTATTCTACTTCGCACAGTACTAACAATAAGTTCATTCGGTATGCAAGGGTTACCGCGCTGGCCAGGACGATGCTAATACAATTTCCCATGAAACGCTCTAGTCGGTCCAGCATCCGTTTCCCACCGCTCGCTCGTTCGAGCCAATATCCTTCTCGCTTGGATTCTCTGGTGAAATAGATCGGTAGTCCCGTTACCGTGCGACGTGAATTTAAAAATTCTACATAAACGTAATCGTCGCCTCTCTGGGTGCACGGTGTAAAAAGCTAGAGAACAAAAGGGGACGGTCGTTGCTTTGGTCTTTGCTCGACTCGTGTTTGTCACGAAGCGTTGCCTCGGTTTCGACGCCTGGAACCGGCGGTAGCTATGCATGACGTTAACGCGCGGTAAAGTACGCTCGCTTTGCGCCATAGCGTGGCGCAACGCGTCGCGATGTACAGCCGACCTCCTAATTTACCTAGGGCGCGGCTCAGACTGCCTTTGCCCGCCACTAATTCTCGTCCTTCGGCACCGCCGTCAAAGCTAATGGTCCCGGAGGCCGGGCCCGCGCGCGCCGCTACCGAATTCTCGGCCCATCGAACCGAAGGTGACTGAAAGCACGGGAAAACACGTTGCTCGCCTCTGAATCCACGGAAGGCACACCTTAGTACGCGTTCGCTTACCAACGGCATATGGGCAAACATCTGCGGCCAGTCCAGAACGGATAGTTTGATGTTCGATAAAGCAATTAAACGGAGACCGAGAGTCCTGGACCTGGCGTCGGGGTCGGGCGAGCTCGGTGTTGCTTTCAGGGAATGTCGACGTGGTTACGGTTACGCTCCGCTGTGGGACCCTTTGAATCCTTACAAAAGCTTCAGTCGCGTGTCAATTCGCTACTAAGGCACGCCGATTCAACCGCGATACGAGCTTCGATACACAGTTGTTTCCGCGGATTGCGCCAGTGCCGACGATACCGGGATTCTCTCGTGAAATCGATGACGAACCAAAGCTCGTCGCCCGTGATACAATCGATTTTTATTCGCACACCTTTTCGTCGTGCACCGTAAAGATTACCGAATAGGTGACAAACGGGAGCGTATCGCGCTGGGCAGCTGACACCGCGGCTTCCAGTAATTCGCATTCCATTCACGAATTTTATCTTTCACCCCAACAAAATAATATTCCGCGAGCGATCGGTTGGGATTCCGCGAACGACGAGTTTATTCATCTCGAATCGGTGATAATAATCGGCGACCCGGTCGGTGCTATTTTCGTTTGAACGCGCGAAGGACTACGTAGCTACGTGTCGCGCAATGGGATCATTCTAAATCCGCCTCCCTAATCCCCGTTGGATCTTTGAAAAACGTAAATCCGGTCTCTTCGCGCGTACACCTACGCCAGGATTATCGATCGCCCAGGCCTTTCGGAGCTGGTAATCGAGTTCCCGGGCAATTGCGCTAACCCTTTGACTCTTTCCCAGACGAATCGCGACGGTTCTGGGAGAAACAGATGCGAGAGAAATGCGAAACAGCCGGTTCGTTGAGTCCACAAAACGAGGTTGTATTATTTTTCGCAGGGTTTCCCGGCGAAAAAGAAACCGCGTGGCCGCGGACCATGCCTGACAACACTGCTCATAGTTTCTGAGCAACGTTGACGGAGTTCGCCCGACCCTCAAATGGGTCGCGACTTGTTCCGACGGTGCTTCGTGCAAATTACCCATTAACGGAGCCGCGAGAACGTTGTTTAAATTATTCCTTTACCGTGCCGGTCGCAGAAGTTTTTCATGATTTCGTCGGGTCTGGCCGCGGTTTAACACCGGCACGTTCCCGTAAGTTCCGACTTTATTCGCGTCCCCGACTCCTCTTTTCCCCGACAATGATATCTCGACCTCGACCTCGTCCTTTTTTCATCGCGCGTATGTTCTTCTACGTACCTCCACGCTGGAAGTTCGGGCGCAGACCGCAGACGACGAGGACGGAACAGAGGAACAGAGGACGTACCGTTAAGGAACTAAGTAGTTCTTGATCAGGCACTAATTTTTTATCAGTTCATGAAATAAATCGTTCTTTTGAGTTTATGTCAATAAATAATTGCTTGAAATAATTACTAACATAAAAACTGATAATTCAAAAATATAGGTGTTGTCTGTGAAAGCAGTTAGTATTGTTAATTTTAGATGATCAAAAACTAGTTCCTAGTCACCTTATTATTTCATACCTTATAAATAATTAAATTATATACTTATTTTCAACTTTTTAAATTTTTTCCTTGAAGTTTAAACATTAATTCAACTTTTAGTATAAAAAAAGGCTATGGTTTAATGTTTTATTAGGTTAAAAATAAATATTAAAGTGGGAAACCCTCTAAACTGATCAGAAACTAGTTCCTTAACGGCAACTCTCAACAACTGGCAGCCACTGGGAGGGCCAACATCGGGTATTAAGGTACAAGCTAGTCTCGAATTACAGCCCCGCCGAAGTTACGCGTTCGAGCGCCACAAATTTTCCATTTTCACGCAAGGGGAGGGTGGGTTTTATTCTGTTTACGCGCCGAACGCTTGAAAGCCGCGTTTTTGTTAGCCAATTGGCTGCAACTCGTTTTCATTAACGGCGCGACAGTTTTAACGCGGCACAATGGCGGGGCAATTGCGTAGAAAATCGGCCGGTCCCAAGTTCAGTCGTCCAAATGGAAAACGTAGGCAATGCGTGAAATGTTCCTCTCTCGCTCGCAACGGTTATCGGGGATGTTCCGCATCATTCTCACCGCGGCACGGATTCGTTCCATTCGAGTTTTGCGCTACAGACTGTCATTAATTTGCGAAATCTAATTCTGTTTCTCGAACGGGGGAAAGATCGGTGTACCTAATTATTTGATTAGTTTGAATCCATTCATTTTTAGTCGCGCGACATCCACGCGTAATTTTTGCAGGGTAGAGTGGGACTAAAAATGAAAAGACGCGTGAAAAGACCCGAATTCAAAATCTCCATTCTTAAAGAATGTATTGAGTTTCGGAGTATAATGTGTAAAAGGCGAGAATACGGGCGAAATACACGACGCCTTCGTTATTTTATGTATCGAAAACTAAAAGACATACGTCCTCTTTATTGTTTTATACGAAGTAAACCAGAGCTTCAAAGCGTATCAGCCAAGTACGTTAAGATTTTATGTTTCATTAGTAATGTGTACATGATATTGTTTATTGTTGAATGATAATATTGTCTAACATACATATCGCAGAAAATATAGAGGTATCATTGGGGCAAAAAGTCCCTCGGACTGAAAATATATATTTTATTAATTGTTTTCATAATTAGATGGCCAAAGTATAAAGAAAAGATTCCAAAGTCTTTAAATAGTGTTTCTGTATTAGTTGAGCCATTTTTTTTTTGTAGTTTTTAGTTCAAAGTGAGCCTCTGACTTATATTTTTATTTTTTGTTAAAGAAGTCATGCTTCCCTTTCAATATTATATACCAAAAAGAATTGGTCTAATAAATATTTGTTGATTTAAAAAAAGTTTTTTTACTTATTTAGTTTAATATTGCACGAAAAGAAATTAACGACTTTCTACCCTATGCGATGGACTTTCTGCATTTCCAAACATTGTGTGATATAACTCTACAGAAAATAACAGTATCGACAAATGAATTTCGCGAACGTAAAGCATAATAGTTATAGTTTATATAAAATAACTCCAGATATCTCTAGATCGTTAGTACTAAATTTGAAATAGATTTATACGAAAAACGGGTCTTTCAGCCCCACTCTACCCTACAATTCCGCTTCTCTTCTGCGGAGCTGCGTGTCCAGCACCCCCGCTAATAAATCGATTTTATCTAGCCATTTAAATCACCGGGAGAAAAATTGCAACCTGCCCGGTGTCAGAACGAAGCTACATAATTTTACGCGCATCCTTTTCCGCCGTTTGCGAAGAGAGTTCCGCGTCCCCGCAGCCTGCCTTAGCCGAGACTCGGTCGAGAGTTCACCGACGATATCTCTTGACGACCAAGAGTCGAGAGGTCCTCGATATTCCCGGTATGAATCACCGGCTGCGAAACTGCATCGTCCCTTCCGACGCGAAGGCACTTAATTTCACCCGCAACGTTTCGCGACCCTCCCCCCATCTGTTTCTTCTTCAACCCTCTCTTTCGCTCCGCCCATCTATGCCTTTTTTTCTTTGTTTCGGTTGTCTCCTTTTTTCCGGGTGGTAAGTCTGCCAGAGCTTGGTAACTCATTTACAGTAATACATTGGTTGGGAAGCGAAGGGGGTGAGTAAAAGCGAAAAGTACGGCGACGAGGGTGGGAGAGGAGGGGGATGGGGATCGGAATGGAAAAGGGGGATGGAGGCGGAGGGCGAAGGACAGAGCTGGGAGATTCGGAGGACGCTGCGCCGCGCCGTGGGCTTCGGCATGGCGCGAAAGAGTCGGCTGGCCATTAATTCTTTCCGGGCTTTTGTCTATTTCGCTGGTAGCATCCGAGCTGCTAGTTGCGTCTCTCGGCACTCCGCATTGTCCACGTCCACGTTCGCGCCACCGCTTTTTCGCTTTCTTTCTTTCTTCGTTCCCTCTCTTCCACCTTTCGCCTTTTTCTTTATGTCTCCGCGTGAACAGCCTCCGGCTCGCACCTATTTTTCAATGAACCGGCAAACAGGCGGAAGGGGCGACGCGAAACTGCATCGCCGAGTCTGATCCCCCCTCCCACGTTCCCGAAACATTGCGCAGTTATATATCCGCATTCGTCGATCACGCAACGGCATCAAGTACACCGCGCTCCGCTTTGGGAAATCGTGCATTCATCAAGCAAGCCTCGGGCGCTTATTTTCACGGGTTTTTTCGACAACCTTGTGTCGGCGGGGCGCTCGAAACTTGTTTACCTTCACACCTGCCTGCGCTGACCAACTCCCCTATTTCTCTTCCACTCGCACGACACGCGTGATCGGCGAAATCCGAGAAGTAGGTCAGCTCGTGCAGGTCTTTAAGTAAACACGTTGGAGCGCCGAGACAATCGGCTGGCAAAAAAACATGGCAATGTAAACAATGCCCGAGGCCCGGTTAAGCTTACTTCCCATTTCCCATTCATCCTATTGAATCTTCTTGCCTCGCGTTTAAAATTTTCAGTTTACTATTAAAATATGAAAGAAAGAAAGAAATATTTTATTATTATTATTATTAATATCAACGGGAAAACCCTTTGGAGTAGGTACATAAGTTTACACAGATAAGTAAAGTAATTAGAATTAAATACAATATAATAAAAAATAAAATAGTTTATAATGAAGAAACTCTTGTGACATTGTGTTATTTTATTACCATTGAGATAAGTTACTAATAACATTTTCTTAACTAATTGTACCTACATATAGTCGACCTACCCCATACTGGAAGTCAACGAAACCCGATCATGGGGCAGGTTGACCATCATGGAAGGTGTTAGAAAAGCATTGAAATACCTTAAATGTTGTCACATTAAGTAACATTAATAATTTAATCAGATAGCCAAATGTAAGCCCTGTCAAATATATTAGCCGGTTTAATCATATTTCGCCCACATAATTAAAAATCAGAAACTGAAAAACTAGCCCACCAGCCCGGTCTCCCGTAATTTCGAAAGAACGTGTAGGCGCGTCGAAATTCACAGAAAAACTGTGAGGGAAATTTTCGGTAAACATCTGGATTGAAAAGCTGCCTGGTGGAAATGATGGATTTCATCTGAAATCATTACCCTAATTGAAATCGGATACGCTCGGTAGGCGAACCTAATGAGGGGAAGAGCGTTATCGAGCGCTCCGAGTCCCAGGGAATCAGAGGGATTGGACGAGATGCGTTGCAATGATTTTGAAATTACACCGAACGCGCGGGTGCCAGCTGTTTGCCGTGGTGAAAGACAAGTCCGCAAGCTGTGCGAAAGGCAATAACAGCCGAAGCATTTTCGTTCGGTTTGTTGTGAATGTATTTACCTACGAGCCACGTATTCCGCGACTCCTCAAACGTCACTCGTTACATATTCGGTTTATCGACTTGCTCGACAACGAATTGGTTATCGGGAGCGTATCCGCGATACCTACGACTAATCGGTTTTACAGCGTCCGAACTAAAGCGACGAAGCGAGTAAGCCCCTCCTCGACGACGCGCCGTTGAACTTTGCGACGAATGGATAGAATGGATTTAAGGGAGACCGAAGAGGGGATTAAAAGAATTCAATTATCGCGAGGCAAAGTTGTGTCCGCGCCCGCGGTTGCTCGAGCAGACGGTCCCTTTCCCGATAAGAGACTTTACTCTGGCCCCGAGACTGCTGCGCACTCCTGTCCCGAGCCTTTCCTTCTCATCGACCGATCGGGAATTTCCGTGGTTCGTGCCAGTATAGGAAGAAGCCCGGTCTGGATTTTCAACTCCTCCTCCCACGCTTCTTCCAAGCAACTCTCTCGTCGAAGAAAATTTCAGTCGCTGTATCGTTACTTGCAAGCTCGCTGACGGCACATCGCGTCGAACCCACGTCATTTCGAGTTCCTTTTCGTCGTCGGGGCGAGGCGCGACCTTCGGGAATGGAATTCCGCTCGAAGCAGCACGGGGAGACGAACCGTCCCGCGTAACGTCATTATTCGCCAGCGTTTCGCCACCTTTTCTAATCAACCGAGTTCCGTCGCGGTAGAAAACGTTATTCGGATGCTTTCTAGTCACGATCTTGCCGCGAGTGTACCGTACACGGCTGCGTGTAGCTTCACAGACGGCCGGGTCTTTTTAATCAGTGCTTCGTTTCGTTTAACCCTTTTCATTCGGTCTGAAAGAACTCATCAAGCGGCAGATATAAAAGCCGCGCGCGGCTGCTGCGGAAAATCGACGAAAAGTAGTCGCGGCAGGTTGGAACTGTGGATCAGAGGGACGCGTCCTGTTCCCGGCTGACCCAAGCCTGACATTTCTACTTGGTAGCTTCTCCCGAAACGTAGCTACTCCTACCGCTCGGTCCCGTCACGTCGCGTCGATACGTTGAGGCCGTTGAAGGACCATTGTTTGCCTGGATGCTCAACAGGCGGCTGGTTGGCCGTGGCGCGCCAGTTTTTAACTGATGAACCGAGAAACTGATTTCGAACCGTACAAGGTATTTAGGCGGCGAGAGTGCACATGTCCTGGGAAGCTGCAGGGGAAATTGCGGGAACTGCAGTGAACGGGGGAAACGTGATGTTTCCCCGAGAATCCCCAACCGAATTCGTCCATCGATCGTTCTACTTCTGTTTTAAAATATCGCGTTACAGCGAATCACGGCTGACCTGCGCTTTACACTCCATCGCCGCGCTTTACGATTCACAGGCTCCGAATAAGAGTTGATCCGATGCATAACTTTCCCTCTTCAGACCCGTCGGTGCTTTTCGGTTTCCGGGTCGCATATCTTTCGCTGAAAATTTTCACCGATCCCGCAATAACTCGTATCGAAATTTCAGCTGGTAAAACGCGGTAATTAGCTGAACCCGAATGCCTGTCCGACTTACGGTATTTCGAGGACGTTCGAACACGGGATACTCAGCGGCCGTTAAATCTCCTGAATTTTCGGAAAAACCACTGCACTTTGTGTTTCACGGACTTCCCGGTGCGAAGTAGGCTAAAAATAGGAAGATCCTGTTTGAACCACGAGGAACGCGTATCGACGAATCTCACGACTGGATCAGCATATTTGAAACGACGTCTAGCGGTGTCACTTGCGTCTAAATCTAATCAGGTATCGTTGAACGGTCGATATGTCGAAGGTTGGCGAAGACGACGACAAGAGGGGAGCTAGAAAGAAGCTTACGTTCCAGGAACGTTTCTCGATATACTCGGTGAGAACGACGGCAGTTTCGGCACACCTTGATGCATGCGAGCTTTTAGGTGGAAAGCGTGAAACAAAAACAGGAGAAATGGAAAAAATAGCAAAAGCGCTGGAACGGAGCTGCGTATACGCCGTGGTGTTCGTTAGACATGAATAATGTAGTTTCTGGCAGAAACGGGGAAAAAGCAACGCGGTGAGACAGAATATAACTGCGGCCGGTGCTCGGCGAACGGCGGAATAAAGGGTGGAAGGTTGGAGGGGAATGCAGGCATGCCGGCCTGACAGGTTAGGGAATAGGCGGATGGCTTTGATCTTTCGTAGCCGTCGAATTTACGTCGGCGAGTTAGTGGATGCCGGTACAAAGGCTCTCGGTATACCCTTCTCGACGTTCGAGATCGGTGCTCGAGGTGGTCTAGGTGGCCAAGAGGTTGGCCAAGAGGTGGCCAAAGTGCCGGAGGTGCCCGAGCTGTTCTGGTAAACACCTTATTTCGCGTATCCTCCGGCAAACTCAATTCAACCACGGCAGCCGAAGGGATCGCCGAACGAATCGATGCATCTGTCATCCCGCATTCTTGCCGCCGCTCCGACGAGAACACGGGTGCCTAGAGAATTTCTTCAAGCCGCAACAAAGAGCCCGGGTTTATCCATAAAATGAACGACGCGCAAGACTGTTGCCTGGTGCCCGCCTGGTGCCCGCCTAGTGCCCGACTGGTGGAGAGTATAGCCGCGTGTAAAGTTTATCGGGGGAAAACGAAAAAACGGATAGATATTCCGTGGGTTCGCTGACTTTTCCAGCTGGTCGGCGCGTACCGGCGCCGGAGGTTGCGGCTAGTTGTAAAATGCAAATCGAGATCTCGCAGAGACGTATAGAGTTCCCTATCGGGAAGCTAGGGGCGCCGGGGGAGAGGGGCAAGAGGGGTAGTATGTACGTGCATCCGATATAAGCCAGCGTTGTCGGGCAAAGGGCGCGGAACGGATCGCGACGGAACGAGGCGGGCGAGGATGCAGATGCGGATGTGGATGGGATGTGGATGCGGAGGCGGGTCGACGGTGGAACGCGGAAAGCCCGTGTTTGCATTGCCGCGTCAGCTGGTCCGTTACCGCTGATAGCTGCGCCGTAGACATCGTTATAATGGAACGCGTCAGGTTGCCTTTATGTCTTTCGCGATACCGAACCACCCCGCGCTCGGCTCGCTTCTCAGCCCCAAGCCTTTCCTCGGGAGCACCGTCTCGTCTCCTTTTCGACGCTCCGCTTCGATACCTTTTCCTCCGCCACTGGATTAAAGGAACGTCGCGACGCCTTATCGTTGGCCACGAACATGCTCCCGCGACCGACTAAACTCTACCCACTGTACGGTCGACGAGACGGACGCGGTGCGCATTAATATTTATGGGGGAAAATGGAGAGATACTGGGAAACTGTAAGCTTTACATCTTCGCGCATCGTTTCCTGGTTCCTCTGCATTAGAGAGGAAATTTGGCGTTCAAGAGGGGGCAGCGAGGGAAATGATCACGAGTCTCGAGGTTCGAGTCGACAGTGTTTGCAAAAGTATTTGTTCCGGTGTTTTTTTTTTTTTATTTTCGTAAGCAAAACGACCGAGTTATTGGGCTCGCTATTGCGGCATCACAGTTGCAGCTGCACGCGCGATTGCGTCCCGTACACAGAGAAATGAAAACCGTTTATTGTTTACCTGACACCGTGGCGCGAAATTCGGACCAGAAATCTGTTCTCTCGCGGCGGATAAACCAAGTGTGAGTTTCACGCTCGCGCTGGCAAAATGATCCACCGGTACAAGCGCTTGAAAAGCGTAACTTCCGGTGAACGGTGTCGCGTCGGTTGGCTTTCGGTTTCGCGCACCATCGGCCAACCCAACGCGGATAAACTTACGGACGAACTTAGTCGGGAATGAGAGTAACTGGGATTTTATCCAGATAAACCCAACGTTCAACGCGGAAAGGTCTTTACACCGCAAGCCACATATTCCCCACGCGCAAATAGTGCATACCTGTTTATCCATTATTCACCATGGTTGCGCGCCTTTGATCGAAAGGCAGCAGCTCAAACGAGGCACGAAACGACCTCGTCATTTTCATTAACGGTGAAGATTCGACAAGAGTCGAAGCTCAGGTGTCAGGCACCGTGCCGCGAACAACGCGAAGGGGATTCTATTCCAGAGTAGGGTAAACGCACCAGTAAATGAACAGTTAAGGCTAATGAATGAACACTATTATAAAATTATGTTTGCAGCGCGATTGATTCCACGTGCTGCAAAAATTGTTTGGATATGAAGCAAGAAATGAAAAGAAGTCTCTAATTAATTAGTCGCTTACTTTAATAACTTATTTTACTCATTTTAACCCGTATGTATGCAACCGGGTACCCGGGTACCCATTTCTATGTTTCCTTTAGTAATTTTTTATGTTCTAGTGAAAATATAGCAAAACCGCTCCGAATCCCCATTCTTTGAAGTCTTTTGTCCCGATATATGTATTGGAAATAAAAATTTATGCAAAAGATTTCAAATAGTAAAGCTTCAAACTTATGTATTCGCTTGTTGGATAAGCGGTTACCCGGGTACCCATTTCTATGTTTCCTTTTTATTTTTTATGTTCTGGTAAAAATATCACAAAACCGCTCCGAATCCCCATTCTTTGAAGTCTTTTGTCCCGATATATGTATTGGAAATAAAAATTTATGCAAAAGATTTCAAATAATAAAGCTTCAAACTTATGTATTCGCTTGTTGGATAACCGGGGTACCCGGGTGCCCATATAAGGAAGGCCGTAGTTGGATCATTTATGAAGGGAATTTTCGAGTAATATATCCGCTCAAATAGTTTAAAACGGCACTTGGTATATTATAGGAATGGTAAACTAAGTATTTCGAGGAAGTACGAAAGTAAAATTATCGCTGTATTTGAGATGTATCGGAACAGGACACATGGGGTACCCGGGTACCCCGGTTGTACGACTACGGTGAATATTTTGGTTGTCCACACAAGGGTTAATCAAAAATGTTCATTCACTGGTACGTGTTCATTTACTGGTACATACACCCTACCCTATCCTAAACTGGAAAATGTAAGAGGACTTCTAGCCACCGCGAACTCGCGAAGGTGGCCTTAGCCTCGCTGCTGAATTGTCCATCGAGATCGAACGATATCCTCGCGTTTCTTTCTCACTGGTCGAAAACTGACACGGGGACGGAAACTCCGTGGACGACGTCCATCTTCCTACGGTCCTCCTTTTGCTGGTTCACGGTGCTTCGCGGAAACGATCCCCTGCCCGAAGTCGTTGGAAACGTCGCGTCCGCGAGATCCCATCCAGCCACGCGGCCAGTCCAACGTCGAAATGCTCCACTATTCCGCGGCTCCCTCCTTTGCTTTTATTTCCCGTTCCCGTTCACTCGAGTAACCGTGCCCGAGGATTTTACGGCACGGATTTCCGTTATGTTTAAGGACACGAAAAGGCTGCGGCAGCAGAAGTAACGAGAGGTCGTTGTAGTTTCATCGACGTTCCCTGGGAACGGAGATTTCTGGGCGAAAGTTTTGGAAACGAAAGGAAGGTCGGATATCCGTGTGCGGAAACGCGCAACACCGCCAGGTGTCAGTCAAACTGCACACGGGATGTGCGGTTATTTCGAAACCGTGCATCGCGACGCGCTGCAACGAGCCAGGTTGCGGGCACGTCTATGGAACTGTGACGCATGAGCGTCGCGTCGCGTCGCACCACCGCATTCCAATGTTAACTGCGCGACGCGACGTGGACGCGACGCGATGCGACGCCACGCGGGAGTTTTCGAGCGACAGATGTCCAGCTAAGCCCCGCTGCCGGTCGACCGTGAGTTGCACCGCAACCTTTCCAGAGTTTATCAAACACGCGCGGGGTAGCCGGAACACACCATATCCAACCTCGAGTCGTTCGAGTTTCCCTCCTGCGATAAATTGTCGACCAACTCTACCCAGCGCGCACCCGTTTGCTTCCGTGCTCTCGCGCTTACCAACTTTTTCGCGTTGCGATTTGTCCAACGACCGAGCGCCGATTCCGGAGCCTTTGAGATCGCATCGAGAACCTACACAATCTGGCACATTTAAAGAGGCTTCGGCGGTCATCCAGCACTATCGCGAAAGCATTCGAAGAGCTGCGACACTGAAAGTCCGTGCAAGTCCACCGCGAACCTCTCTCCGCTTCCGCTGGACAAACCCCACCGAGCACGATACGGAGCGGTCCATTCACTAGGATTATGTTCTTTCAGCGCGAACATGTCGGTCACCGAAAGTGCGCCGTAAATCTGTACGCCAGCACGGAAAAATGCTGGTAACCCGACTACCTAGGTCACTTCTTTTCGGCTACACGTTCGCCAACTGAGCACCGATCGCGACGCTCCGAAAAGCGTCTGAGCTTTCTAGCCACGCTAGAAAGAAGCTTGCCATTTCAGCGTGCCTTGTTTCTCGGCCTTAGCAGGTTCATTTCGTGCAAACATACGTTTTACCTGTGGGACGAATGTCGTTTGGCTTTTGTCTGGAAGTCGCCAGGCGAGAAACTGCGACTCGATGTATTCAGAAAGACTTGCCCGCCGGTGAATTTGGATTTTCCTCGCCGTCCGCGAATAGAATCGACTAAATTCGATTTCGGATCCAATTTCCTTCGACCCCGGATCGCTGGAATACTGCAGGATGCCTATTATATTATCGCCATCCTACTATCGCGAGAATAGAGATCTCCATTACTTGGTTTTCCCTTCAATATCGCTACATTCACACCTTCGACGAGTCTATTCTTGCTTCTGTACTCCTCACGCTTTATCCGTTTATGGTCACACAAAATACTAACGCTTTTATGACGAATATTACGAAGCTATGTGTGTATAAACATGGTATACATGTTTGGTGGTCTCATTTTGCAATCCATCCGATTCCACCAACGCTGGTAATTCGAGTAGCTTGAATTTTGATACAGGCCGTATTTTTCGTGCCATCGAAAACGCGAGTTTTTTTATCTAAACTCTGACTGAATATCGAGGGTAGACCTTCTTTATTGGCTGCGTCACGCGTAAGTCGCGTCACCGAGAGCCACTCTCCAAACGTAAAGCGTTTTACGAGCGTGCCATCGGAACTCGTGGATGTCCATATTACTCTGCTCGCCACTTGCGACTCGCGACTCGCTTCTCCCTGTGAATAAAATAAAAAGCCAATGGCGCGCGTGGTCTCGCGATCGAATCTGTATCATCAGAGTTCCAGCAGCCGCGAGCGAGCAAGGTAGCGGTTCAGTTTGTAACAACTTTTACGGCGGAAAGATTGGCAATCCCACGGGAAGCTGGTATAAAGTATAAAGAATACCAGAGGGGCGGGTCTACGCGGACGGAAGTTGGGATTTTTTCCGTGAGATTGGTTCGTCGTCTTACGGCCTCCATGCCTCGTTTGCTTTGTTCCTGCGACGGTCTACGCGAACTTAGGATACGCTATCACAGGATCCAGAAATCCAGGGAGGCCAGGGGTGTCCTTTTACCTGCAAGCAAGTCGATAGGGATCCCTGGACCGGCGCGACGAGTCAACGAAGCTCGCTCTACGAACATATCCAGAGCGAACGATTCAACGAATCCAGGTTTATCAAACGATTGGTTGGAAAAGGAGGTTGGAGAAAGATTGAGAGGCGCGCCGTAGCGTCGGAGAGCAACGGGTAGACATGATCAAAGGCGCTGCGAGGATAGGTAATTAAATGTTTGGCGCGTTTCAGTAAGGACGACTCGAGTAAGGTCGGAAAAGCAAGAAAAAGTGGCAAAAGGCTCGGGAAGAAGGTCTGGAACGGAAATGAAGGGGAAAGCTCGGGGGAGCGCAGACGAGAAGGCAGAGAGAAGGCGCGCAATTAGCTAGTTAACGGAGCGCGGGAAATGCCGCGGAATTAGCTGGCAGCTGTGGCGGAGTTTCTCGGGGGCGGCTCGACTCGGCGCGAACAGAGAATCGGAGAAAAGTTTGCTGGGTGGCGGGTAAACGCGGTCCCGTCGCTCTTTATTCGCGATACGAACCGGGAGACGACCAAGGAGGCAGAGTCGCGGTGCTGTCTTGAAAAAAAAAAAAAAACATTCGCGGCTGCCTATTCCGCGAAGGAAGCTGCAACGATATTTCTTTGGGGAACGTAGCTCGCGGCCAACCCTCGAAGAAGAAACTTCCTCTTGAGAAATACGGTTTGGCGAGCGTGGAATTTCTCGTACCGGTTAAAAAGAGTGGAGGACGCCGCTGAAAGTCTCTCGACTCCCGACCGCGCGCAATAGTTTCGTCGGGAGGAGGGATGAATGTTACGGAGAGAAATCGGACACCACCTGTTATTGCAGCGGGGCAGAAATCGAGGCACCGCGAATCACAGAAGCCGGATGTTCTTATCTCTCGGTTATTTCGTTGCTTTCGTTCGTTCCCTCCGAACTTCATGTAATCCCTCTTTAACGAGTCCTGCAAGCACTGCGCGCGGTGCGGACGTGTCTATCGATTCGTTCGTTAGGCGGCCGGATTTGTTAGCTTTACTTTTCCTCGCATCGGAAGAAATTCGAACGAGAACGTAGCGGGGGGTAAGAGAGGCAGAGAGAGGGAGAGAGAGAGAGAGCGCTGGTGCTTTTGGGCGATTTCATGCTTCACCCCTCGGCGCTGATTCGAAATTAACCGCGATTCCCGTGGCCGCGGGGGAAGATAAAGGCGGCGAGAGTCGATCGCGAAATTGTACGAGCTGGATAGCTGTGGCTTTATTTCGCTCTAATTTACGCGTTCGACTCAGTCGGCGGTATTAATTACTGATCGCGCAATATGCATATCCCACGAAAATTTCAATGATAGGTCCGTTTCGCCGGGCATTAATCATGGTCGTATCGATGCTTGGGAGCGTTTGTCGAGTCCGAATAATACCTTTGAATTTAACTCTTTGAAATTTATAATGCGGTTCACATAAAACATCCACGCGATTCAATGTTTGCCGGCTGCCTTCCTATAAATCGGGACCATTATCGGGCCGAACGAATTGTACACGATAAATTCGCTTGGAATCGTTGATACGGTTAATCAAAGATAACCAGCGCGCGGGCGCGGATAAAGTTTCCATTCTAGCCCGCTCGATAGTTTTCCCGCTTGTTCTTTGCGCCGTTACTGCGACGCAACCCCCCCGCAATCTTCGCAAATCTGCGAATCTTCTCTACCGAAATCGAATCATTTACGGAACGTGCGATTCCATCGAGTAACCGGGTAACCGACTAACCGACACACGCTGATCGTATTACGCTATTCGCGCAAAATCACCTCTAAAAAAACTACATCCCCTCCGGCAATTATCGTAATGGCTTTGGTAATTAAATCGATTTCGATAACGTTACCGCTCTCGCCCACTGTTCGCCGGAGGGCCATTAGAAATCGATGCTGTTCGCCTCGCGCTCGTTATTGACCCGTCCCCTTTCATGTCTCGATTCGTTTTCTGACTGAAATCTCTGATCAAGATAACCAGTTGGAAAGCTAAAAACATTTTCCAAAGGTAGAGAGCACCGTTCAGGGTGATAACGTTGGCAGAATTTCGCGAACGGAACGGCGCGACGAGTCTTTATTCCGTGGGATCGTAGCTACGGGGCAAGAATCCCAGCGGAAATTCACGGAACTGGCAATTCGTTGATCTCGAAATGGATCGTGACGCGCAAGCATCGGAATCGGCTGGCTCTCGTTAATGCTATTGTTCCGCCAAGCCAAAATCCTCCGTTCACCACCGGCTCGTCGCCTTTGTACCCTGCTTTCTCTCCCGCTACCACCCCCATCCCTCTCGTTCGCGCTTTTTCTTTAGTTCTTTTCTTTCCCCCTTCCATCAAACATGTCCGTAATCTCGTTCGAACGGACGCGTAGACGAAGATTTATGCGACTCGCGACATCGCGGTCTCTCCTTTCGCCGGATGTAAACGGCTTATCGGTTTGGCTAGAAAACAGCCGCCCTCTGAGGCGAAGGTGCCTGCGTACTGCTTGTCGAAAATCTCCGTTCGATAGCCTGACCTTCTCTTCTATTTTTTATTATTATTATTTATTAAACGGGACAAGCCCAATAGAAATATAACAAAAGTGCACACAAAATAGTATACTATAACAAACGTATTCATGTACAGACAATAACACAAAGAAAACATCATGAAACAAACTACGCCCTGGGTGTGTCGAAAAGAGATATACCCGAACTTCTGAAAACCTCTAGCGAGGGACCAAAGATTTAGTTCTTAGTGGAATTTCCTAGCGACGAAGCTAATCTCGAGTAGGTAGCACCTTCGATACATCGACGAACTGAACGATTAGCAATCGACGCGGTGGTTTCGACTTCGTCGAAGGCGATCTCTGGATCGAGGCGAATTTTGAGATAAAATCGTTGCCGTGTTTTATGAACGATGGAGGGAAGGCGAGTTCGTTAATTCTATCTCGCTGATCTATCTCCGGCGTCGTTCGTCTCTCGATTCGATAATAAAGATCAATCCGAGCTACGATTCCACCGCTCCGTCTGCGCTAATGGACTTTTTCTGTGAAAAAGCGAATCGTCGGACCAGATAACGCGACGTCCGGTAGTTGCGAAACCTTCGCCGTTCGCGACGATTAACGATATCGTTTCGAGGCGGCGCGTCTCCTCGGAAAATAAGTCGGATCTCAGAACAGCTGAAGGTCGACAATTTTTTAAGCTCCCTACCCGATTTACCGATCTTAGACACAATTAAACAACACGGTCGGTTTATTTGCGTTGCTGGAGGATCCCTTTCATCTGACTGGACTACCGAAGTCTTTGAAACGGCAGGAAACTGGCGAAAGATAACGCGACGATAGTTCCATCAACTTGGGCAATTCTGCGAACGACGTTACCAAACTTTTTTTTAACCGTAATGTTTCCCGTCGTCGAAATTGCAGGATGCACCCACGTAGAAGCGTGGTAAACTGCTTATCGGAGGTATTATTCAATATTACTGGCTGTAACGTTTTCCGATGCAGCTGCAAGACGAACGCATATGCGATGAGATTGCTGTGGGCAGGAAATCCGATCGCATCAGCCATTAATGTCGATGAGCATGGTATTAGAGGAGGCGAGGGAGAAAATACATATTTGATCGAGTGAACGAGTATGTTGGGACGCTCGGTGTCTGTCGAGTTTTCCAGTTACTCCGGAATCTGACTCTCGAGGGTCGTCGTAGTTTATCGAGACGTCGCGCACCAAGTGCCGCGTGCGAGACCGGGACACGTTAAGGGCGAGGACGAGGACAAGAAGGAAGACAAGCCGCCGCCACCTAGGCAGGCAAAGGGCCCTGCCCGACTCGGCGAAATTTTATTACAACCGGCGGCTGCAACGCCAAACTTGCTCCCTCTAATTCACTTTCGCAACACGCTCCCCTACCACTTTAGACGCGTATAAATTTGGCCGCGTGTGTGCAATTATGTAAAACTTGCCCAGCCGTACGGCAAGCTTCTCGAAATTATTTACCATCGAAATAGTTCCGCCGCGCCGCCTTCAGCGCAAGTCTTCCGCGGCGCGGCGATAGACTCGCCTCGGCCAACTTCCATGTAATTATAGGCGGAGAATCTTGTTTACGGCTGGTGTTGTTCCCGGCTCCTTGATTAATATGTACGCACCGCGGGATGTCTTTCCATCCCGATGCCGGATCGAGTCGCGAGCTTTTCTCCTTTATCTCCGTTCCCGCGAGAAAGTGGAGCAGCCGCTGCAACGCGATGGAAGACGAAGCGACGGCACGACAGCTGGATTGGACTTTGCTCGTTTATAGGCAAACATTTCGGACAGGTGGTCCATAACGGGGGAGCACGGTTCGAGGAAAATTAGCGAGGAAAGCGGGCCATTAAACGGAGAATTATGCGCATGCCGTGCGTGGTCATTAAACGATTAACCCGCATTAACCTTCGTGTTCCTGGAGATTAGTAGGTCACGGATGTAGCTACGTTCGGTCCATTGTGGATCTATCGATCCTCCGGTCGATGTACGTACGCCGCGATAGGATCGCCGTAAGCATCGCGAACAGGGAAGCCCCGTTTCGGGAGCAGAAGTCTCGAGTGGGCGAAAAGTAATTGCGCGCGGTAGTTGTCCGGGCGTGGGTGCCATAAATTACGGGTCGTATTCGGTTTAAACGGGCATGTCGCGGCGAACCGATTGATAACGCGAACAGCGTCTAATAAAGTCCTGTCCATTAGTGCGGGAGAGCGGCGAGCGGGCGAGATTCCATTTTCGCCATTAATGTTTCGAAGGCTCGATTACCGCGGCGCATCTCACTCATAAATCAGCCGCGTAGCTGGCACGTGTGCCACGCTAATCGAGTAATTAACATTCCGAGTCTCGTTTAATTTCTACGTCATAGCCCCGAGGTTGCGCGTGCACGCGGCCGCACATAATCGTCCGCCCCACAAACTCCGCTGGCGGACCAACTTTTACCAAAGCACGCGCTCCTTCCACGCCTGCTTAGATAACTCGGAACAAAGTATTCGCGGTTCCACCGTTCCGCCACTCTTTCAAACACCACCGAAGTGAAATTTATTTTGCCAAGTAGTGGAGCTGGGAGGCTCACGGTAGATGGGGTCACTCTGTGCACCTTCCTATGGATAAAAGATTCTCTTTGTTCGCTGGTAGTCGAGGTTGTCGACAAATACCGCGTAATAGGAAATTATAAAATCCCTCCGGTAGCCATGATACGAAAAATTTGCGCGACGGGGGGATGGAAGCAATTAATTCCACCTTAATTCATACGTAAAATGTTTCCAACGGCAAACTTGCGAGGGCACGATTTCGGGAATGAGAGCTCCCGCTGCGAGAAGACCGGGTCGAGGGCGGTTTCGTCGGGAAATTAATCTATAAGCAATTTGTCGCGACATTAAGGCTTAAGCCTCCCCCCTCCTCGCCATCGTAGGTGCCAATGAAGTTCGATTAACTGGAATATTACGCGCGAGAGTTAGAGCGCCGACACCCTCCGCGTCCTCTGCCCCGCTAATTTAGGCCCCCACTTGACCGAATTTCCCCGGCAGAATTTAATGAAATTAACCACCCTCCGTGGAAATGTTCACTAGGACGTTGCCGGTGGACTCTCTGTGCTCGGTTCTATTCGATTCGCGCGTCTTACAGGCGATCAGGTATTTTGTCGGCGCGCAGGTGTGGCCAGAGGATTACGCGGGGTGACCGTTTCGGTGGAGAATCGTCGAACGTCGTTTAGCGAGGGAGGGCGGACGCCGAGAGCTGCGATTACAGGATTTAATCGGAGAAGTTATCGGAGCTTCCCTCCCCCGCCCGCATTCCCGTTTCCTCTGTCACGGTCTCCTCTAGCAAACGAGCAACAGCCGCCCGATCGTTAGACGTCGTTCCAACTTTCGAAAGCCTCGCAACGAAACCGAGCAAGTAGTACGAGCGACCGAACCGTCAGCGCAGCCGTCTTTCACTTCTATGAACACTTCCACGAAGAGCAAAGAATAGTAAGATACTTCGAACGCAGGCGGCGATCCCGCCGGGAGAAATGTTTCACGGGAATCGAAGGGCAGGGATCGCGCGACGATATTAAATCGAATAAATCGCGCCGGGTCGTTGCCAGAAAGTATCTATGAAATTTATAACGCGTATTGCCAATGGGCTGCGCCGGCGATATATACGCGAAGCTCTCCGAGCGTCGCGTCGGTTACTGTTTACGCGCGTGGCTCTCAATTTGTTCGCCGCGCTGCAGCAAGAAAAACAAAGCACTTGTTTTTTTTTTATTTTTTTAACATTTTTATTACACCACGGGAAAAACAATCGAACGCGATCCGCGCGTTCTATCGTAACCGGGCGGCTCTGTTATTCCGATGCCCGACGTTCGTCCAACGATAAATCGCTGAATCGTAAAGGGAAATAGTAAGGCGCAATAATAGTGCGTACATTCCCTCCGGCCACGATTTCCACTTTCAACGTTATTTTTCCTCCGTAGCTACTTGTCCGTGGAGAGGGTCGCCCGCTCGGAAATAGCAACTCGCGTGCATAATGCAGGCGGCACGGGCCGCGCTATCTGCGCCACAGTCTCTCCCTTATCTGTTCCTCGTGTCCCAGAAATCCCTCCTAATGCACCCTGCTCGATCTCGGCTGGAGCCGGCACTCTGCATACAGGCACGCGAGCTTCTGCTAGGACAAAGGTTTCCCGGCAGTGCTGTTTCGTCGGTTTTGTAGGGAGGGCCAGAGTTTCTTGGTACGTGGCTCGCGACCGCGGTCGCTCGTCGCCCGAGAACGTTGGAGATGAATTAAGACCGTTTGAATTATATAGTAACGGGAGGAGCGGCGCTTAAAGTTGCGGGATAAGCGGCTAAGAGTGGTATCCGGACACGGAGATGGATCGTATTTAGCGAGAAGCTTGGACGGATTCGCGGGATGCGTTTGCCGCGAGAGCTCGTAGAAGTAAATTGGATCCGATTAAAATTACCTGCAGCGACAACGCGATTAGCCTTAAGCTAAACGAACCTCGGTACCGCTACCTCGAAAGCACCGCCGTATTTAATCTTCTTGCTATTTACAGTAATCGGCGCAGTTTCGAAGCCCGCTTCCACGAGAACCGTTCAACACGTTTCAACGTCCAAGCGATATCTGTTTAAACGCGATGGGGCGGCGGGGTGGAACCAGAACTTTTCCGCGTCACAAATGCCTCTCCGAGGGAAGCTTTTGAAAGAATATCGTCGCCTCTGGTCTATCGTAGCCTGTCTAGATTTCGAGCTTCGCTTCAGCTTCGTTTTAGCTTCCACGCAACCGTTGCGTCACTGGTGATTATCCTCCACGAAATACGATTAGATTTTTCGGGCTTCTGCCGTTCATCTATCCGCTTAACCCGGCTGTCCCTGTTTTCACGCTGGAAGCCGTGTTTTTACTCGATGATAATTTATATAATAGTTTAGTTATAGGCCTCTCTTTGTGGCAAGGCTTCCGAAATATCGGCATTAGTATGCTGTTGATCTAATTAATAGGACGATGATTATTGCAAATCAGAATTTCAATGGCATAGACACCTTCCAATGCTCCTTGACTTCGGTAAGGACGATGCTTTATAGAACTGTAACTGACTTACGTAGGTGTATTTAGTTTTTAAGCTTTGGTTCTTAGCTCGCGTTTATCTTTTACTTCAGTTATTGGCTTCGTTAGCCGTGTATCCTTGGCTTATTTACTTATTTGGATATGACTCTTTAGTTAATCTCTCTGCTTCGTCTCTTGTAAACCATGGGTATTTCCCGTATAATTATTTAAATAAATAAATAAATAAATTTAGTGGGTCGGGAGTAGGTGTTGAATTTCGGTTTCAGTTAAGCACTACATGATATTTTCCACCACCAGGCCGCTCGACTGGCACGTTTAAAGTCTAAAGCTTATCATCTCGATCCGAGTGGTGTCAGCTTTCTCTGCATCTCGAGGATTTAATCTTCTCCGGTGCTCCGGAGCGCGTGCACCTCTTCGCAAAATCGAGTACGAATGATTTCGAGCAGGAAAAATCTCCGGCGCGACAACCGTTCCGAACGTCCATAGAGGTGAATTAGCGGTTCGAGTAACGCTCGTTCTCGCGCAATACGAAGCGCAAAGGACATTCTAGCAATTGGCTGATGAGGGCGCCCGGCGGCTGCTGGCCAAAGCGGGTCGGTCTCGTTTTCTTCGGTGTAACGAGCCTTCCCGAAACAGGTGCACAGTTTCCGTCGCGTTCTTTATCGATCGGGATCGCGTTACGAAATTCCGTTAGCGATGTAATTACGCGTCTTGAACATTGTTACTTACAAGGGAAGATCCCGAACCCAGAAATTCCAAAAATTCTGAAACTTTGTGGATACGTAGGGAATTTCTTCCTGATTACAACGCATTTTTTTTTGCTGCCCAAAATCATTCTAAGGGGATGAAGTTAACCCCTGAAAATCTGGTTATTTTCCGATTTTGTGTTATAACTCGTGAAATGTAAAATAATTTTTTTACCAAATGATAGATCTAATTAAAAGAAGTAACTTTTGTCTTGAAACTTTTTTTCTATCTCGTACAGTTCGCGAGTTATAACACAAAATAGGGAAATAGCCGAATTTCCAAGGGTTAATTTCACCCCCTCAGAGTGATTTTGGGCAGCAAAAAAAATTGTGTTGTAATCAGGAGGAAATTCCCTACATATCCACAAAGTTTCAGAATTTTTTGAATTTTCGGGTTCGGGATCTTCCCTTGTTAGTCGTTGCTCGCGTTAAGTAGTCAGCGAAAGCGCAGCGCACGGAAAGTGCAATTCTCAAGGTACTCGAAAGAAATAGATCGATCGCAGGATCGAAGACGCAACGGACATATGGAATAAGGATCCTTGAAACGCAAGACGGTTTCCCTGGAATTCTCTGACAACGCTGGAACAAACGGTGGTTCCGCGGCAAACTGGATAGCAGGCTAAAACCGCCAGACTTTCCTTTCCTTTCCACTCGGCAAAGCCGCCAAGTAACGACGACAGCCATACGTTTCACCGATAATGCATATCCCCAGCCATCGAATCTTTCCGCGGACGTGTATCTGGTATCTGCACGCGCATCCTACACGAGAGAACGCGTACTCGTGTAGGTAGTGTAGGTACGTGTGCGATCGGGAATATGGAATCGTGAGACGCGAGCGACAGGGTGTGAGAAATCGATCGGCCAAACCGAATATTGCCAGTTGCGGGGACTGCCGAGGAGCACGATATTAGATGTGTCTCCGAAATTAATCAAATCCGATCGATACAGCCCGCGATCACGGTATCAACACAGACGATCGTACCTTTTCCAACACATTTAGGCTCACTGACGGTTTCTTTTTAAATTTCCAAACTATTCATTGGCTTCTGAAAACTATCGAAACAGCATATTGCGAGCAGAAGATAAAGCTTTTAATGGAATAATTCGATTGGTGATAAATCCTAGGGTAAAGGACCCAATTACTGACACCTGACCAATTACTGTCACCTTAAGCTATTTTAGTTAAAATAGCAAATACCGTTAAGGAACTAGTTTCTGATCAGTTTAGAGGGTTTCCCGCTTTAATATTTATTTTTAACCTAATAAAACATTAAACCATAGACTTTTTTTATACTAAAAGTTGAATTAATGTTTAAACTTCAAGGAAAAATTTTAAAAAGTTGAAAATAAGTATATAATTTAATTATTTATAAGGTATGAAATAATAAGGTGACTAGGAACTAGTTTTTGATCATCTAAAATTAACAATACTAACTGCTGTCACAGACAACACCTATATTTTTGAATTATCAGTTTTTATGTTAGTAATTATTTCAAGCAATTATTTATTGACATAAACTCAAAAAAACGATTTATTTCATGAACTGATCAAAAATTAGTGCCTGATCAAGAACTAGTTCCTTAACGGTAAATAAACGTTGTAAAGTCATACACAAAAAGAATTACGTAGTTCAACCTATAATCTATGCTATAAATTATACACAATAGTTTATTTATTCGTTATTTTAAGTAAAATAGCTTAAGGTGACAGTAATCGATTAGGTGTCAGTAATTGGGTCCTTTACCCTACTAATATAATAAATGCGAAAGTGTGTTTGGATGTTTGTTACTCAATCACGTCGTAACTACGCAACGGATGTTTCTAGAATGCTGTATATATGTAGTCTAGGACCAAGAATAACATACAGGATATTTTTATCCCGATTTTTTTAACCGATCTGAACCAAATTTTGCATAATTATTCTCTAGAACCGCGCGGAAAAAATAGGCTTCCATGAAATTTGGACATCCCACCCCTTCCCTTGATTCACCCTCTTGACACTCCGTGATAATCGAAGTTTTCACATTAAGCTAATATGAGATACCTAAAGTTGAATTGTTATGCTGAGGGAAAGTAACAGATAGAAATCTTGAAATCACGCATCAAAGTGTCAAGACACTCGCCTCGTTGGAACCTTCTTGGCTGCCCACGATTATCGGCGCAAGCGAGAAATTCTAGAAAATCGAAGAAATCGACAAACACAGCCGGTGCAGCGGTGCAGAGAGCGGTTTTCGGGTGGCAGAGCAGTGCCTCTCGTCAGTCCCGATTCGTCGCGTTCGGGACGGATCTGTATGGCTCTGTAGATAAAGACGGGCATACTGGGCTCCGATTCCGCAAAGCGAACATCCGGTGCACCTCGTATTACGACTACGTATCCGGTGGACCGAACGACGACGCGACGTTTCACGGCCGTCTCCACGGACTCGAACGCGCCAGGGTGTATAAACTTGAGCGAGACACCGGTTCCTTCGAAGCGACGTCTAGTACACGTCGAGTACGTCGATCACGTCCAAACTATTCTTTCCTCGCGAATACCTCCCGGTGTTCCGATATCGAATCGCTTCCACTTCTAAACGATTCCTGCGCCGAGTATTATCTCGTCGCGCGGCACCGCGTTGCGTCCCTTCGCTTCAGTGCAACTCTCGCTTCAACGTTTCCCCGCACAAAGAACCAATGTTTCTATAAGACTTCGCCGGATCGATGGTTACCCTTAACAACAAAGAGCTTCCGGGAACCGAAGGAGAAGGGGAAGAAGCGATTTGGTATTTTCCAACGACGGCAGAAGCGTCGCGACGAGTCGAAAGTTACGTACCGGAAGAACAACTACAAAATGACTTAAGAAGCTTTGAAGAAGAGGACCTACCTCCGGATAAATAACGTCTATGGCCCAGCGGTGTCCTCTACTTCCATTCTCTGCTTGTTCGCGCGATCACCAGTTCCTTGGAACCGCGAAGCATCGTTTCCTAATCGGGGAATCCCAGCTTTCTGGCTTTTAACCGAGAAACGGGACTGCGGGATTGAGAGGAGGATTAAAGTTACCAGGCGGTTGAAACCGCTATGCTGAAAGTATCTTGCTGAAGGATCCGCGACGAATGCATCGCTGCCTTTCGATTATCCAGCTTGAGGACGTATCGATGCAAAGGGGAACCAAGGAGGATTCGCAGCCTGGTAGCGAGCGTTAGCGTGTCATGGGAAATCGGATTATGGGATTCTCCACTAGCCGTGACACACGGCAGTTGGGCAAATCTCTCTTATACGTGTGTTACGTGGCCTGATTTGTAGATCTGGCTACGTAAAATCGAAGGGGAACAAAGGACGGCTATCCACCGAAGGTGTGAATTGTATAAAACGAGGGAAGAAATGGAGAGCGAGCCTCGGAAGCTGTTGGAGAGTCCGCGTATCTCGACTCGACGGCAACGTAGGTACACAAGTACGCCGGCACCGTTGCAGAGTGTTCTCGCTGAGAAAGTTTTTTATCGGTGGCGCCGCTCCTTAACCGGAGAATCACCTCTTAACGAGGAAACTCGAAGAATCGTTACTTTTATCCTCCTCTAGTCATCTCGCAGCACTTCTCGTCGCGTCTACCCGCGATTAAAAGGTTCGATCGGGAACGCAGACCGGGTATTTAGCATTCGCCCGCGTAGATGCCCTTAGCGTTGCTGGTTTTCCACTTCTGCCGCTCGGCGATCAGATTTCAGAGCGGATACACGATATCAACGATACTGGAGGTGGAAGAGCTCTCTCCACGAGGCATTCTTGAGTGGCATGAGATTATTAAACCTTGTTTCCGCTAACGAGCAAAGCAGTGTTAAGCGACACGCTCTTTGCGTGGAGGATCGATGGAACCAGGCCAATCTCGCATTAACGAGGCGGCGCCGCGACGCTAGGCGACGCGTTTAGCAGAGATCGTATCCTTCAATTACATCGCGTAATGGGTTCGGCGATATCCAAAGATTTGGCTAATATTTGAGCAGGAAGATTGGAAACGAGTGGAATCCGCGAGGGCGAAACGAACCACGGAAAGGGAATGGAGTGGAGTTGAGTGGAGTGGAGGATGCGAGTGGGAGGAAAACGCGGTGGCCCCGTCGACGTCGCGATCGATACAAATTTTCCTGCTTAATTTACTAGATTGAACCAGCGAGAACGCAGTGTCCACTTTTTCCATTCTTCGATCCGTTGCAATTCCTTCGCTCGTTCCCATCTTCTCTCGTCTTCTCCCATCCGTGGGAACGGACTCGATCGTGGATTGCCAAGGTGCGCGACTGCCTCGCGAAATCATCTCTCTCGCTTTCCCGTCCATGAAAAGCTATGGTTTCGATCGGTGGAACCTGATGAAGAGTGCTATAGATGCAGCGTCTAGGTTCTCTTTCGTCTCGCGGTGTCTCAGTAAAATAAAAGCCTCTTCGCTTCTTTATAACTTGTATCAGATATCAAAAGAGAGTGTCTTCTCTGTCGCTTGATCGGCGAAACTTTCATTTCATTCGTTTAGGATGTTACTTCACAGGATTGATTATGGGTTTGGTTTTTTCATTATAAAATTAAATTTTATTAAAATTTTTGTAAAATTCGTTAGAGCAGTTTATAGAGGACTAGTTTAAGTACGTTTATAAATAAAAAACCAACTCATATTTCACATAGTTTCCGTTCCGTTTGCTTTCCCGCTTAGGTGTTCGTAATTCCCCCACTCTCCCTTATACTAAGTATTAATTTCTTGCTGATCTTGTGTTCAGATTCTATGTAAATTTCACTAGTTTTTTTTGTCGTTATATATTCTTTTTGTATACCATGGGATTTCCCGTATGATAAATAAATAAATAAATAAATAATTTTTTGCCCATCTCTGCCTATGGGCTCGCAGAGTAAAGCAACCAGTCTCGAGGATGCTGGTGTCTCGCGCGTCTCTCTAGCTGGCCCCGCGCACGTGAACAGTGTCTCCCGTGTCGGGCATACCGTCTAGAAGAGAAACGACGCAATCGAGGCTCTGCGAATCGTCGAGCCGATTAACCGGAGCAACTGGAGCGACGGTGGATGATGGGGGATGACGGGGGCGCGACGGAGGCGACCGAAGGGACCGAAGGAAGAAGCGAGTGCCACTAGGGAAATCATGTTGCGTCGTACGCTGGAAGTCTTGTAACTTATTCCGACTATTCTCGAGATTCCATCGTAGGGAAGAAGAGGCCCTTCGCGACTAGCAGTTAACAGTTAACGTCTCTTCGAGATTCTTGACGGGAGCAGGCAAATCGTTCGCCGGCTCCTCTGGAACAATCCTAAATTTTCGCGCCCCGAGAGACCTCGCGAGCTAGTCGACGCTCCACGGATATAATCGGAACTGAGCACGGCGCGGACGTTAACCGGAAAGCTTGCTCTCGACAACGCCAATCTCGCGACGAAACTCGTCACGCCGTGTCGCTGGTCTATCGGCACTCCGACCGCCTTTACTTTCATACTTAATTGGAGGAGATGCCAGGAGATTGTCAAACAGCGGGGCAATAAGCCAAAGTTCCCCTGGCAGAAGTGGAACGCCATGGACCGCGTTTAATATCCTAACAGCCAGGCATTCCGATCGATCAGCCCTTGCGAGCGCGTAGCCTGGTGTCACAGAACCCTCGAACCGAACCACGGTGGATGTAGAATGTTAGAAGCTGGAGAAAGGCCGGCTGGTTTGAATAGCTTCGTCAAATAAGTCGGCGGACCGCACGTACCGCTTATATTGGACGTTCCGCTGTTCCGCTCGGTCCTTTGGATATATCCCGAGCAGAATGCCAACTTTCTCGCGACACGTTTGTATTTTACCATCGACGACGGAACGCGAAAGCGAACCGAGCTTTCCCGCCACCGATTCCGTGGCAAGAATCTACCGCAACACCTACCCACCCCTTCTGCCCCGTTCGCTGTAGTTTTCGTGAGAGGACGCCTTTGCACGGATCCCCCGATTCCCTTCTAGCTTGCTGCCACGGGGATATTGCTGGTTTTACGACTTTCAAAATTCCGCGAACTGACACGAGTTCGGTAGCTTCCACTTGTTTCTCCGAGGAGAACGACCGCGCACAAATATCGAATCGCGTCGCGTTGAAATTGTTACGGATCTACGAAACAGCTGAAGTTACGGCTCAGATTGGTAGCTGTGTAACGTTCGCGGTGCGAGCCAGAAATTAACGTCAACCGATTCATCGCGATAAACGTGTAATGAAAATAAACTGGGCGATGCCCAGGGCGCCTAAGTAGTGATTACCATAAATTACAATAATCTGTTCACTGTGAGCAGGCGTATCATTGTAACGTTAAACGCGCCACCGACTCGGACCGCCTCGCCTGTGTGTTCGTTTCGAAAAACAAGCGAACTGTCGCGTCGCATCCAATCGCATCGGAGCCAGCGTACAGAATGGGGTACGAGGGAAATGAAAAAAAATGAACAGCTCTATCGTGCGAAACGTCGAAATCAAAAAGGAGAGAGAGAGGGCTGACAAAGGTTCGCGCAGAGCGACGAGGATAAATCTTGGCATCCGTGATACGGTCCTCGAAATTGCGAGGGAATGCGTATAATCGAATTGCCAATGTTCTGCACCGTGCACCCCCGTCCCGATCAATTAAAATAACAATATGCTCAATGGACCGCTTTGCATATAAATTAAAGGGGACATCGTTCGATGGTATCGACTGTATCGACTGTATCGACACTTTTCGCGGTTACAATCGGTGGTCCGCTCGCAGCGTGCAGCGGGCTACTCGCCATTCGCCGCTCGCTACTCGCATCCCGACCGGCAAAATCCCCTCGTTTTCGAGGCTGCGATACGAAGCAAAATCCGATTCAAACGAGTCGAACGAGTCGGCCCAAATGACAGGGAGGGATAGGGGAGAAAAGAAACGAAAGGGAGAGAAATTAGCCAAAGCCCACTGAAAAAAAAAACGGTTTAATGGCAAGTTTCGCCTATACGATCTCTTCCCATTGTCCCCTTTCGGGCTTCATTTTCGTTCAATTTCCATTGTGTATCTGCATTTTACGTGGTATTTACGCACCACTGTTTCGAATTGATTCCAACATTTTTTCACGTCAATGAAAATGCACAATACAATTTTGCGATCCGAGTTGAGAATTACGGGAAATCGTAGAAATGGACATCAAACAGATTACTGCGTTCATACACGATGGAGCCTTTGTGCAGAAATGCAGAGAGATTACAAGGAGAATTCTCTTTGTAAATGTTGGCGGTATAAACGTGAGAAATTTGTATTTTTTTAGGAAGACTGTCGCGTCGCGATCGCGCAGAACGCATTGCTTCTGGAGTTTGTTGTTCCTCGTGAAAAAAAAACGGTCGATGGAAAAGATCGAGAAGAAGCGGTGCGCGATTAACGATTGACGAGAGTCGCGGAAGGTCGTTGACGGATGCACGAATCACGGAAGGGGACGCGCGGGTGTTCCGCGGAGATGAAAGTATTCCCGCGATTTCGAAGCGCGGATATTTTTCAACCGGGCAAAGCATACATTGCCGTAGAGGGATGAGCCAATTCTAGGTGGAAGATTGAGTGCAGTTGCCGTTGCCGTAACAGTTCCCAGTTTCGAGTATCCGATGCCTCGAAAACCTCGAAAGGTTTTCACGGCTGTCTCCACCGATTTTCGTCGCAACTTCGGCTCAACTGGACCGTTGAAGGCGAAACTTTTTAAGCGATTAAAACACTCGGCGCGGAGTTCTGCTTTCGGATCTACCCGCTGGCCGGCGACTTTGACGAACACGTTTTTCTCTTTCCGTGTTTGTCGGCATGCCTCCGCGAAACCAGCGAAACTTCTCGGGGGAAAAAATATCGAGGAGGACGAGGGCACGCTATCTCGACAAGTTTCGTCGAAAAGAAGCCGAGAATATAAGTGTGTCGCGTGTGTTCTCTCAAAGTTGACACGCTTGGACCGTCGAGACGTGCATTGGTACTATTAAGGGGGAACACCACTGTGACGGCCGGAAAAGTAAGCCATTAATCAGAATTTTTTTCAGACATAATTTACAGTTTTCATCGAAATTTTTTATTACCTACCTTTAGTACGCTGTCTTAAGAGACTATACAAAAAAAAGAAATAGAAAAACATCCATAAATTTGAATATATTAATTAATCTTCTAGACCCCTCCGAGCGAGCTGGTCGAATCTGTACCTATGGAACAGCAGGTCCGAAATCAAATTTCATTTTTTTTTAATAAACTGTATGAGTGTAGTTTCCGTTGTACGTAGCGATTTCTTAAACAAATTATTTTTGTAAAAATGGTGCGCTTTAGAAGAAAAGTTTCTAAAATCCGCGAATAAGATGTACAGTTTTTCGACCGTATTTCAAAAAGTTTGTTTTTAATCAAAAAATCCGTACGTACAACGAAAACTACACTCATATAGTTTATAAAAAAAAAATGAAATTTGATTTCGGACCTGCCGTTCCATAGTTACAGATTCGACCAGCTCGCGTGGAGGGGTCTAGAAGATTAATTAATATATTCAAATTTATGGATGTTTTTCTATTTCTTTTTTTTTGTATAGTCTCTTAAGATAGCGTACTAAAGGTAGGTAATAAAAAGTTTTGAGGAAAACTGTAAATTATGTCTGAAAAAAAATTCTTAAAAGTGGCTTACTTTTCCGGCCGTCACAGTGGTGTTCCCCCTTAAAGCGCTTCATCAGAGATTCATCTTCTCTCGACGGGTGGTCGCGACAACGAGCGAAAGGGTGTTGATTCCAAGTACAGTTCTGTCTCTCTATAGCCGCGTGTGTCGGACCGGGCGCACGCAATTTGAGAGACAAGTAGTCTATTCGGCTTCCTTTGATTTCACGCTCGAGCGCTCAAGGGGAATGGGGCAGCGAGAACTGGATTTTTTGCTCGTCGCTCGGCGGAACCGATTTTTGGAAGGACAGAATGTGATATTCCCTCTCACTCTTAAAGTTCGACTGCTGAACGAACCGGTCTCCCCTCGGCGGCGCGGCGACTACAAACGAAGTAGTGGGGATAGCTTCGCGTGTATAGAGAATCCGAAACCGCGTGCAATTTGAGAGACAGCACTGTACACCGTAAAGTTACGAGGTGTAATCGTCGCGCGAACCTACTTCGTCCCTCTCCGATTCTCCAGCCGAGAGTCAGAATTTTCGGAATAATTTGGCTACGAGGTTAAAGAAGGGATGCGAGAAGGTGGATTTAGTGGTTGGCGGTGAGTGCATGCATTCCCGCGCGTCCCCGACCTTTCCGAGACCACTGGAAACCGCGATCCTACGATTTCCATCTCGTTCTCTCGCGCGTTAAACTCATTCGAGCATTCCCCGGTTTGCGCTGTTTACCGCATAGAATTCCATTTCCTGCCGGAAAGTATCGCGCTTCCTTCCGGACAATAACTTTCGTTTCGCACCGTGTGAAACTTGGTTGGGTGATTCGCGGTGGCAAGAAGTCGAACGACGAGCTAACCGAGCTCCTTCGGGTCGTCGGAGACTCTTGAAACGGGAATGCGAAGACCTCGCGGACCCGCCGCGGCGTTTCGCGCGCGATAGTCGCGGCGAATTAGGACGAGGATTACGCGGAGGGAAGGTAGCTGGGAACAGGCTAGCCTTTATATTTATCGGGAGCATCTTGCGTGGCTGAGGCAGTTAACCGTAAAGTTGCAGCAGCTGAATAGCGGATGGCGGGGAGGAAAAAAAGAGGCTTGCGTTACGGCAGGCTGCGATACAGCGAGCAATTGGGAAAAGCTCGACGGTAGGAGAACAGTGCGGATTGCCGTTGCTATATAAAAGCGATTTCCTAGGGACCGCGTTGTGGATAAGCCGAGCGAATCCCGGTGGACCACGCAAACTCCACGAGAATCAATCTGCATCGGGTCGAAATTTTTTGCCCCCGAAGAACGCGAGGCTCGCTTTCGAATTACCCAATTTGTTTCGTTTCGATATCCCCCGTTTCCTTCTTCGTCGTTCTTTATTGCCTTGCTTGTTGCTCGGAAACAGAAGCGATAGGTGTTGCCGCTATTTGGTAGAGTATGAAATGCAAGGGAGAGTGGGGTAATTGCGAACGCCTAAGCAAAAAACAAACAGAACGAAAACTATATGAGAAATGAATTTGATTATTATTTACAAACGTACTTGAACTATTCACCTATAAAGTACTTACAGTGACGAATTTTGGAAAAAGTATAATGAAAATCAACTTTATGGTGAAAAAGCAAAACCCTTGGTAGTCGTGATTACTCGACTGCAGTGAGGTAATCACGAACAGAGTGCTAAATATCGTAGAACTCGCACAGAAAGCGCGACTTCAATGGTCAACCCATAAAAAAAGTTGCTACAACCTATACCTAATGTATTTTTCAAATTCCTCTTCTTGTGCGTTGGGAAAAAATTGCAATCGGTCGGAATATCGAAAAAAAATTGTAAAGGTCGTTTTTTAAACTTTTTATTCTGAACCTGTAATGAAAAGTCAAAAATCCCAAGTTTTATTCTGAGCCTGTAATGAAAATTAAAAAATTCCCAGTTTTATACATGCTGAAAATTTCATCAAAATCGGTTAACGTTGCTAATCTCAAAGGTTCGAGATTACCCCATCCGATTTGTTCGCCAATAGCCCACGATATAAAAAAATAGAATAAAAATTATTTCAGAGGTTAGAATCATGATTCAAGCAACGCCTTGGTCACAAAATGTTGGTACAAAAGTGCTTTATTTCAACTTAAAAAAATAAAACAATTGTATCATTAATTCAACAGTAATTACATGAAATTGAAAATGGACAAAGTATTACTTGAAACACGATGAAAATAATAAATTGTGTTTATGTATCTTGAATAGCATCAACGTTCTATATTTATTACTTTCCGCCCGTTGTTGGGTGCGACGTAAACTATTAGCTAGCGGAGAGGGAACATCGTTTTATTTATTAAAACGCCGTAACATCGCATTTGCGATTACCCCGCGTTAGTGTTTACCCCACTCCCCCTTGCAAACACGTAGTGGAGTGCGAAGTGTGGGTCTATTCATCGCGAGCGGAGAAGGTGGCACGTAGATACGCGTCCGTAGTCAGGGTCAGTGTGTCGTGACACACCGTCTTCATCGTCTTCATCGTGTTCGTCGTGTTCGTCCGCTCGAGGACGAGGCCAAAGAGGTCCTGGCCGCTTGCCAACCACCTTTCGGAGAATCTCTCTAATAGAGAAACTGTGCGCGCTAGTTGCTCGACTATCACTCTCGCCCGCTCCCTCCCCTCCATTCAATCCCCGTCCCCCGTCCGGCTCCCCATTTCGCTCGTGTCTGATCATTTATTGAAGCTGAACCGAGCGGAACACCAGCGCGTTCGCGACGCATCCGTAAACGACGACCGTCCGTCGTCGCGTTACTTATTTACCAGGATTCTGCTGCGCTCGATGATAAATCTCGGCGGGTGTTAGTTATTTCGTCGGGCAGCAAAATTCGGTAGAAAAACGAAGGTGCGCGATGCGATATAGGTACCCACGCTCGCTGAGCTGCTCGCCGCTCCGAGCTCCAAGCTCGATGCGTAGCACGTAATTATTCAGGGGAACCGAATCTGCTACTAATTACCAGGCATGCCGAGCAGCGTACCTACGTTAAGCAGCTGAGTCGAACGGAAGATGCTCTCGAGCGAGCGATTTCCGCGAGGAAGCATCTCGTAGCTCGCGGCTCCTAGCCAGGGAACAGGAAGGGAAACTCCCGACTGGAGGACGATTAAAAATGAAATTATCCCGAAAACTCTTGCTGTTCGCCGACCGCCTGCTGCTCTAGCAATTACAAGGAAAGGGTCCGTCTCGGCTTGTAATTTGCACAGAAGGCGGTTGAATTTTGACGGTATCTTTCCAAGAGGCTCGTTACGTTAACGCAACTTCGGATCGAAACTGCCGGACGAAGTGGAGGAGCGCGGGCATCGACGCGGAGTTGGGCGAGATCTGTTCGTAATAACCCGAAGAGTTAATGCAACCAGCGTTCGCGGCGCGGCGAACAAAGCCGCGTTGATTAATGGACGACTTCTTGGAGGGAAGTTGCTGAAATTGAACATGGTGTTACTTCGATCCGCGATTCGTGGCGCGTGCCGCGCGTGGGTCCATCGACCAAACGCCGAGAGCCAGCGGCAGGGATCAGAGGCCGGGGAAACTGGGGGCAAGGGGCAGGGAAGCCGGGGCTAGCTCGCCGCATTACAACCATTCGTTGGAATAACACAGTCCGTAATGGATTGCTCTGGAATTGAGTCGGGATGGTCTCTTTGCAGAGCGAAATGTTTCCGGTCGCGTAATCTCTCCGTGTAATCGACGTACCGCGTCGTCCCTCGTCCCTCGTCCCTTCGAGAACTCGTTTCGTATTCTCCGGCCCGCGAGGGCCGTCCCTGTGAAAAAGACGCCGAACACAAGCAAAGCTTCTGCGGTTCCATTTAATTTCGCTGCAGCGACGGGCGACCTTTGCATTCCTCCGGCGAAGCAAGCGAGGGGCCGAGTCGTCGTGCCTATCAATTAAATGTGACTGCTCGTTAAAAATGTCGTAGCGAGGAGGAGCAAGGCGACGGTAACGGCGACGCTCCCGCGAACAGGGGAATCTTGCTGTTGCGTTGAAAACGCTCCGCTCGTCCAAGGTAGATTCTAACAGCTGCGTGTAATAGGTCGGGGTTAGGGTCTGGGGCAATTTATCTGAGCGATGCGAGAGTGGAAGCTCGAAGAAGTGGACCGAGCGTCCTTGAGGCAACCTCCGACGAGCCGGCACGGCAGGCACGGGCCCCGTCTCTCTCTCTCTCTCGCCGTCTACCTTCCTACCTGCTTCCCCGCGGACGTGTACACGAACGCTTAGCCGGCTTACCGGGTAATTTGCCAAGAAGATCGATAACCGATAATTTACACGCCGGTTACGCGTCGTCCTCGGACGACTCCATCGTCTGCGACCTGGGAGAAGCCGGTCGGTGATGAGCGAAGAATCGCACGGGACTATTCCGCGGGCACTCTGCAGCGGGACACCGTCGATTCGATTAAGGTTGAGGCTAGATATATTGGCCGGTGAGTTTCGTGAGGAGTATTCTCCTATTCTCAACGTTTTCTGCCTCGCTCTCGCCTTGCCAGAAAAGGAGTGAGCCAGAAGTGGTGGGGATAGCGCCAAGCTCTTGACGTGTAGGCCAAACCGAGCTCTTAGCGTAGAAATACATACATCAGAATAGGTGTGCGTTAGCTGCGAAAACGAATTCACCGGCCAATATATCTGGCCCCGACCTTAGTCCTCTCGACAAACTTGTGTTCTCCTCCAACTGGCGACCCTCCGCGAACATCAGGATCGATGCCGCTCATCGAAGTTCATGCTCGTAAGCACACCGCATGCGCCGTGGTGGAAGAGGAACAAGGCAGGCGAAGAGTAAAAGCGATGATGGGACAAGACCTCTAATGGACCGGTATAATAATTGCAGCGCCGAGGATGCTTGGGAATGGAAGATCGGAAAATATAGGGCGGAGAGGACTACACGGCTGAGGAACGCGACAAAGGAGGGGAGGCGAGAGACTGGAAGGCTAGAAGGTCGAGGGTCCAATTACTCTGCGCAGTTATGCGGGGTGAGTTCGGGAGGAAAAGACAGATCGCGAGAACAGAGAACGGAGCAAGGTGAGCGGTTTGCTGTCCGGTGGCATCGCCCCGTTAATCTCGTCTTAACGAGGATCTAACTTGGTCTCCGGGATACGGCAGCTCGCGGTGAAGTTGCAAGCTGCAGGCAACAGGGGCCGCGCGGGCAGGCGATCACGGTGATCATGGTGGAGCGTACCGTGCAACTATATGTATAGAATGTAGGAACGTGGAGGATGAGAAGATGCCAGAGAACCGGAGGCGAGCAGGATTTGGTTAAGACGACGGCTCTTACCCGAACCGTATTAAACCGATATCTATTAGGGTATGTCTTATGCCCCACCGCGAACAGCGAGACATACGAGGCAAGATCAACCGACCGATTACTGCCTCCGGCGATTCCAGAAATGTCATTAAGAGCCTACCGAGCCGTGGCCAATATCCGACAACTCTCTATCGCTCTTCTTCCCCTCCTTCGCGTACAAACTCTCGTCCGCATAAATTTGCAGACGAAAATGCCGTCGCGCGAATCGCCCGTCAGATGTCTCGCACACTTACCGATAACTAGTGATCCTCTAGGGAGTGATCGGTATTGGGAAACCAAGTGGAGGCGTGGTTTAGCTTTCAGCGCTGTGGTGGTAAGTAGGCAAACTATTGCGAGTAGGCTCGGATCCCACCAAACATTCCGAATAAGTATTTATTAATCGAAGAAGTAAAAATTTAGTGTTCAAAAAGATTTAAAAACACTCGTATGGACTTGGACGGATTTCGGCCTACTCACAGTAGTTTAATTTTCTGCCACTAGTTGGCGTATCGAAATTCTTGGTTGCAATCAAAGTATCAAAACCGGAAATAACATAACCTAAACATTCATTAAATCGTCTGCTTTCCAAAGTGATTGTTTATCTATCTCTTTCTATCCGTATTTCTGTCTCTTTTGACCGCAATGGCGGCAACCAATCAGCGACGATACACGTTGTTCCGATCACTCTCTAGAGGATCACTACCGATAACTAGTGATCCTCTCTAGGGACAGTATCGATACGTATTGAAATTTTAGGTACTTGGTATGAATTTTCGATACTGATACTTCTTGAATCGATATCAATTCCCAAAGTATTTACACCGAATCAATACCCGTTTGATACCTCACGAAAGTATCGATACTCATTTGATACCGCAGAAATCAACACATGCGTCGTTCAAGGTAGGTACTTCATATAGCACGTATCTAAGGCATATTTGTACGAAAGAAAATTCGGAACCGTATTGCAATTTTCATAGAGGTATCAAATAGGTATCAATACTTTCGTGAGGTATCGAACGGGTATCGATACTTTCATAGAAGTATCAAACGGGTATCAATATTTGTGATATCTACGTCTTAGATACTATTCGATACCACATCATAGTTTCCGGGCTGGTATCGATAGTATTGATTTGGTATCGGTCCGATCACTGGTGACCACCATTTTGGCCTACAGCGGAAGTCACAAATCAGCGGGCACTTCAGTATTAAATGAAGTTCGCTGCTGATCCCACTTTTCGCTGAATGTTGTGGAATCAAATTGGTAGATATTATTGCTTCCCCCAATAGGAAAAATTACTTGCTCTTTCTATTTCCGGTTTCGGTCACTAATGGCGTCGACCAATAGAAAACTCTGGCACATTTTCCGATCACTCCGATAACTACTATACACGCAGCACCTACATACGCTGTTCGCGAAAAATTCTCATTCGACATTTACGAACATTCCTGCGACCACCTCCGTGGCTTCAGCAGTCCATTATTTCAGTCGCCGCGGACGGCACTTTTCGGTACGAACTTTTCGAAAAATGAGATTTCAACGTTTGCGGTCCGCCGCCGACAGAGTTACTCGCCCCTGCGTGATCTTCCTTTTGCCCGAAAAACCCAACTCTCGTCGACTGACTTTGCAGAATTTTGACGAGCTCGTCGATCGGCTCGTCGCGCCACGCCGATCAGTTTGTCGATCGCGCGAGGCGACGCGACGCAGAGCATGGGAGCGAGCGAAAACTCGCAACGATTAAGGTCGACTAGTTTCCCTCCGACGGTGGATTCTTTTTTTTCTTCTTTCACCACAGCCATCCCCGACGCGAAAAGACAGCTATTGACGCGATAAAAGCACGAATATCGAGCTGCTGCCGCCACGGTAAATATAAACCGCGTTGCTTTACAAGCTAAAAGCAACGCGATGTAAGCAGTAATGGCTCCACTCCGCTCCGCTCCGCCCCGGGGCATATCCCTCTTATTATTCGAGGGGTCGTGAATGTGGCAGCTTTCACGTCGTTATTTACCTAGCGCGGATTCCGATTTTCGTCGTAAAAATCACCACCCAACGTATGGATCTTCGGATCGATAACGTTTACGATAACCAACTTGCGGCTTACAGCAAGCGTACGCTTCCGTAATAGGTTTCAATATAGGTACGATTCATCGATCGCCTTCGATCTACATATTCCACTTCACGTAAACGACCATCATCGATCGCGCCGGTCCTAACGAGCAATCTATGCTCCACGAACACGAACGATTGATTACTTCCTCGCGCTATCAAACCACTCAGCTGTATAGATATTTATCAACGAGGAAGCAGCTCGTCAAACTTACCACGTAGGAGGACTTACAATTAGTTTCCACGAGTTGCCGAATTCCAGGCAAGACGGTGCGCCTTCGTTTTCAGCCTGAAATCAGGTTACCTGGCTGCAACAACAGACTCGGTAAACCGTGGGAAGAAAAGTCTTTACTTCTCGTCCCCGTCGCATTTTCCAAGCGGTTTTACCGCGTTTCACTCTGCTCTATCGTGTTCTACCGCATTCCAGAGTTAACTTACGAATACAAACGACAATCGTTCTGACCAAACGCGTCGGGGTCCGCTGCTCGTGGACGCCAAACGAACGAATTACGTCGAGTCCCTTCTAAACGGGAACAGTTGTGAGTAAAAACAGAAATTATCGGAGATTCGCGTTGTTTCGCCAGAGAAAGCAAAGTCTGCGTCGATGTTCAACTTACGCGACAGTGGCTTCCGTTTCCCGTTTTCCGTGTGCTCGATGCATCCCGAGCGTTCGGTCGCCTTTTTGCGACAGCTGATCGACATCCAGGGGTTATTAATTATCGTTAAAGTTCATTGTGAATGACGCCTGTTCGAATTGGACCGCCGAGTAGGGCCACGCAATTAGAAGCAACTCGTCAGTGGTAATGGTTCGTGGCGTACGGGTCGGTCGACGTGTGTTCAACGATTAATGAATCGTCAAAACGCGAGAAATTTCGTGATGCCGTCGATCGACGACTGGGTCGATTATATCGAACAGCAGATTCGCGCAATTTCTGCCCGCTGGAACGTACCTATTCGCGAATTGTAAGCGAGCAGTAATTCGTAGCGAAACGACCGACACGCGACTGGCCACAATAAACGAATCCTTTACGTTCTTTCTGTTCAAATATTAATGATACCGTGCTACAATATTGCGGCAACGATCACATATACGTCATCCTATTTCATTAGGTCCCGAGCCAACGCGTACAATTTCAAGCAATTACTTTGATTCATCGTATCGCAGATAATTATACCACTTCGATCCAATGAAATATAACTGTTTGCTGCGGCATTCGGGTAACTGCTTTAAATGATAATAATATCGATGCGTTGCGGTTTCCATTACTTTTCCACCGAGCTGCGCGACCAACGAATAGATTTTCAATTTTCAATTTTCAATTTTCAATTTTCAATTTTCAATTTTCAGTTTTCAATTTTTAATTTTCAATTTCCCGTGCGAAACTACTTAGCATTCTCTCTAGTTCGTCCTCGGAATCTTTTTGCGAATGTTTAAGCAACGAATAAACAATTTCTTGTTGATTACATACAGCTGTCTAATTATTGGCAGCGGCTCTGCAAAGAGTCCCGACCCTTCTGATTGCGGATAGATGAAGAAATAAACGAGGTAGGTACTTCACTTTTGGCAACACGATGTTTGCAGTGAATTGAACTCCTTTTGTTACTTAATAAGTAGCTCTTGTTTTATGTAAAATTCGTGTACTTTGAAGGTTGCATTTCAAAATATAGATCCCTCACAATTTCCTTTGTAGCACTTGTCTCGAAGTCGCCCATAATTAACTAATTACGAGCAATTACTGAGCAGCATGAATGCTGAAACACGTGGACGCCAGGTTACAGTATCAAGTGGTTTTCACCCTTAAAACTGGCATAGTGGCGTGTTTTAACGTTCATTTTAGTTCATAGCTTCTACCGCTACGTGTCATTTGCGTGGCCATACATCAACAGACGATGGTCGCGTCTCGAGCTCATTCTCCTGTGCGTTACGAAAAGTAGCACGATTCAATTTCCTTACGAAAAGCAGCACGTTTGTCTTCGTTATTGCGAAAACCATCACGTTTCGGTCTTCGCTGCGACAACTAGCACGTTCCGACTGTAGCTATGAAAAGGAGCATATTTGAATGGTTGACTACGAAAAATAGCATGTTTCGTCTTTCGCTGCGAAAACTAGGACGTTTGAGCGGTTTTGCTACGAACACTAGCATGTTCCGTTTATAGCGACGAAAAGCAGCACATTTGGATGGTTGGCTACAAAACATCGAGTGCGTCAACCGAAATACCTTCCGAACCGATTTTTATATAGTCGGTAGGTCGGTAATTTATTAAACGTTAAAATACCATACTTAAATTATGTAGATTAAAATTTTCATACTTGTTTCCTTTTAGAGATTACATGGAGTTATTATTTATTAAACGATATTTTCAAAAGTTGAATTCTTCGATGGAAAATGCACTTCAACAATTTAATCTAACCACGCGCCGATATGTGATAGTTTCTGCAGTTTAATCCAAAACGTGCTATTTTTCGTGGCGAAACAGGATGTGCTATTTTTCGTGGCGAAACAGGATGTGCTAGTTTTAGTCGCAAAGTACGAAATATGCTATTCTTCGTGGCTAAGCAGCCAAATACCTATGTTAATTTTCGCGGCGGAAGACCAAACGTGCTATTTATCAGAAACGATGGAATGTGTTTCTTTACGTAGCAAATTGAAATGTGCTGTTTTTCGAAATGCAATAAGCACATTTTCATGTATAATTTTATTTTAGAGTTTTAAGAAATCTGTATGTACAAAATCGAATTTTATTACCGAACGTGGAAAAATGTATAATTTAGAGAAAAAAAAATTGGGACATAGTATTATTTTAATTACACGATTTTATTAAACGATTTCATTCAGTTTCAATGCTCTGTTTGCTTCTTGTATGTTTGCTTCATATCTGAAAACTCAAATTTAAACTAATTCCACCAATCCACTGAATACGTGTAACATAATTTACATATTTAATCAATGTTAAAGGTAGCATTAATTAGAAAATATTTAATAAACTTAAAATCCAAAGTTAAGTTTATTAAATATTTAATAAACGTAAAATCCACATTTATAAAACAAAATGTTTCAATTCTCCGCATCTCTCTTAATCTGTTACCGACTTTGATTCGTTTAAATTAGTCTCTACCAAGTTTTCATTATCTCCCATCGTAAAATGATCTTCATACGGCCCGCTAATTACGTAAAACTGCCCTTTAGCGGACCCTACCTGTATCCTCGATTATTTAAAATTAATTCACAGAGCGACGGAGAAATTTTTTCGAAAAATCCCGATAAAAGTCCCGACAAAGCCACGAGCGTTCCTCCTGGCCCGTATTCGCAGCGTATATTCAATTGCCGCGGAAGGTCTGGCGATGGGCGAAGCTCGCCTCGAATTAATTAATCGGTGGTAGCGGAGGCAGGGCCCGGGACGCGAATAAGGCGTAGGTTGCGCAGTTACGGAAACTAATTACCGGATACTTCGCGACGGGCAGGTCGGTGTAAGTTTTCCCGAGGATCGAGTTTCGCCTCGGCTGCGCAAACTTTAATAAATTGCGGCTCGTTTGTTTTGGCCCCGGCGCGGCGTAAAACGGCCCCTTCCCGATTCCGTGTCAATCCTTACAAGAGGCTGCTCGAGCTCGTCGCATCTTCGCGTACCGATAACGGATAACGAATCGCGCGGATAACGTACTCGAGTGCGAAGGGAACAACGACGGAGTTTTATGTACAGGGTTTACACGGTCGGGTCAGCCGCGACGATCATTATGGTTCCTAACGCGAGCGTGAAGAGCGAAAACACGGGGGTTGCTTCTGGTTTAACGTCGCCTCCTCACGAGACACCTTTTCTCTTGCTCCTTAAATTGCCTCCCAGGACAGCCAGTAATTTTGCCGGCGCAAGAATATTGCCCCAGGATTAAGAACGAGCATTAGCCGGGGCCGTTGTGCCGCGCCGCGCCGGTGCGAAAGGGTGGGCACGTGCTCGCCAGCGGTGCCACCCCCGCGCACCCATATTCCACGTGTACATGGCCATCGTAGTCATCTAAACAACTCTGCCGAAACAACGTCGTCGCCATCCAGTGGCTTTACGAGCGCCGCTTGTGCTCGCCCTCGGTTTAACCCGACAACCTCTACACCTTGTAAAATCCACGAGCTTACAGGCTGCTTTAGCACCTCACCGCGGTTACCTTCAACCCCTCCCGCCGATCGCGTGGCCGCCCCACGAATACTGGCAACGAGCACACCGAATCGGCGAGCGGCATAATTACCCCGATCAATTTCGTTCATTCCCATTTGTCACGCGAAGATTCGCACCCTCGGTGCTCGCTAGGCGAGGACCCCTAACGAAAGTAACAAATTAACGTCCTCCAGTCGGAAATTGCGCGCTCTTGAGTTACAGCCTCGGGGATCGCCAAAGTCCCCGGACGTCGCCGCACCGTAAGAAATGACGCGAATTCATTTCCTCGTCCCGGCGATTCCGACCAACGCGAATACCCAACACTCCGCGCGTTTAATTAAGCAGAAATGCCTGGACAGTTTGAACAAAAATGCAGAAACTATGCGCGCTATTCGACGCCTGCGTAATCTACGCTGATGGCTGATTTAAAAGCGAGCCACGTTACGAAATTATCGTCCGATTTTACTAACTTTCTCTGCGATTAATCGTGACATCCTGAGAATCCCCGAATTTCCGAGCATCCCGCTGGATTCCCCGAGGCTTTGGCAAATTTCACGGGATTCGCGCAGCTGGACACGCGGAAAGGCGTAGAAGAATCTTCGAGGAGATTCAGTTTCGAGGTACGCGTAACACTGAGAAGTGGGAAGACAGAGTTGCGAGAGAACGCCTCGAGCTACTCGACAATTTCTATGCATACGAATGGCCAAGGTGCAGCGGAGAAGTTGGCGGCTTCAACGAGCCCGCGAACGCCGATATGTGCAAGTAGTCGGGCAATGTTTCACAGTTCTTCAGACACGATACTCCAACTTCCAACTTGGGGCATATTTTTGCGTACTTCACGCGACTCGAGACGCGCGATTTGGCAGCAGCGCGAGAGGAAAGGATCGATTAGATTGGCAGGGATTGCCAGCTTTATTTAGCAATCGTTGGAAAGTTGTCGAAACACTATGATGTCGAGCATCGCCCAAGAAACGGTTCACCTTAGCGCCAAGGGTTATTCTGCCCTCCTTAGTTAAACTGTCCTATCTAGCATTTTTTCATTTTTGAGATATGTTGAAATATTTGAAGTTCCACACGTCTTTTACCTTTTAAGTATAGTTAGAAACGTCTACGTGTTTCATAAAGATTTATAAACAGTCTAATGTATTTAACCTAACTTCTTTCAAAATGATTAAAATATCTTATCTGAAACAATTAATTAATTGGTACGTTAATAATACATTCCCTACCGGTACAACTATTACAAAAAATGATATTAAGCTATTACAAAATAATGGCAACATGTTTTAATTTTAAAGAAGGAAAATAAGTATGGTGCAAGGTAAATGATAAAACTTCAGTTTTCTCGGTTGTTTCAAAATGACAGATAGGACATTTTAACTAAAGAGGGCTGTATTAACGATGCTATTCGGGATTAATGGGAACATTGCGAGGCACCGTAGTTCATCGGTGCATCGTCCTTCGTGCTTGACCGCAATCCTCGCGAGCCGAGTCCTTCTTGTTCGGCGGCGCCTAACGATAACGGACGCACGGTGCTTTTGCGTAACCAAGAAGAATCGACTCCATCGTGCGAGTTAAGCCTTCCTGCGGGGCGCTACCGACCAGCGGGTTTAAACTGTTTAAAGTGGTTTCGCGTTTGGCTGGGCAGTGATTGCACCCGTATTGCTTCGGTTGCAACGCTGATCAAGCTCGCGTGTCTTCGAAGGTAAAGACACAGAGGAAGTATAGGCTAAGGCTCAACATTTTACAGCAGTTCGTGGCACACGAACTGAAATATCGATTTGGTGAACATTCAACGGCACTAAACAACTCAATGTCGCACTTTTCGGTAACCAACGGTGACTCTAGGAAGTGTAGGGGAGACCAGGGCTAAAAGTTCCGGAGGTAAGTTGTTCCGATCGTTCTAGCTTCAAAATGAAAAAGAGCGTTGTACTTTAAATTATTTTTTCCACAGAGTGGCGTGTTCAACTTACACGGAAAAAATAATTTAAAGTACAACGCTCTTTTTATTTTGAAGATAGAACTGTCGAAACAACTTACCCCTCGGAACTTGTAGCCCCGGTCTCCCCTATTCAAGTTCCGTACCTACTAATAGACATATTGGGTTGGTGCATAATTATCAGGCGTTTGTAAACAATATTTATTATGAAAAAAAGAAACATGAAAATTAAACAATAACATTTTTAAATCATTATTCCAGAGCGTAGTCACCGTCTACTTTAATAACTGCTTCCAATTTGCAGTAAACAAAACAGCAATTTTTATTAATAAATAGCTCGCCAATAAAACGCCTGATAATTATGGACCAGTTGCTAAATGATTTCTACGATGTTCCTACACTCTATACCGGCGCCATAACCCGTAGCTCGTTAGAGTATATGACGAGCCAACGACCACCGTTAACAAGACTACTTAATCTACTTAAGAAGTGAAACGGCTGCCTGTCTTCCGATTATGTATTCTTCTTACTTCAGTGTTCGACAAGGCAAAGGTGAAGTTGTTTCCCGTCAATTGCCCATTTCTCCTCTAATCTGTGCAAGAGACCGTTGCCATTGTCACCGTTGTAACTAGGATTGCCGTAGCGAGTCTTTCGTTGCTATTATCGCGTAATTATGGCTGGTGCGACGAGTATCTTGCATAGTGCCGGGAAAAGGAAAATGGTCCGGGGGACGGGGGGAAAATGCTAGGCGAAGGAGAACCGACGGAGAAGCTAGGATTCCAGGATGGGAGGAATTTCACATGGATGTCAGGTTCAGCAGGGCGTCGAGTGTGTTTCAGCGAGGAGTCCTCGAAGGAGGTGGGCCGAGACGAGGCAAGGGATGGCAAGGGGCGGCGAGACGAGGGAGAACGAGGCCTGGTAATAAGCGAGCCACGGTGCTCTTGGTCCTTTCAGACACAGCGAACCGTGCGACTGCCTTGCCGTCTGAACGAGGAACGCGTAAATGCGATGTTAAGGGCGGCGCGAATAATAACGTCTGGCCGAGTAGGATCTCGTTTCGGCTCGCGAAGAAGGCGAGGGCGACCAGCGACGAGCAACCGCTACTGAATAAAACCGCTCATTATTAATACCACGTATTAAGGCCGCACTCGTTCAACCGTCATACGGAGGAAAACTCGACGGCGAAAACAGTTGCGGCTTTAATCGCGATTTCCCGTTGGCCTTTCGAACGTGTCAAAGGCCGAGCGTGTTGCCCGCGATTCCGAGCAACAATTTCATCAAGCGAAATCCGTTATTAAGTTCGAGCATGGTCTGGAATGCTTCGAATATTTTCCTCCCCGAGGATTAGTATCAGTACGAACGGCGGCGATTTCTTTCTCCGTCGCTGGGAAAAATGTACCGGCGATTAATTTCAGAGGGCGGATTATAGCGCGAAGCAGCTTATTATTAATGCACCGCCGTAATAGCGCGCGTCGCGTATTTAGGACGTGTGTGTTTGCACAACCTTCGCGCAGATATATTTTCGTGCAACGAAGATCGCAAACAAGCTGCGAACCGGGCGACGAGGTTTCCCGATCGACGTCTCAATTTGGCGAGGCTGAACTTATGAAGCGGCCCGATTCATCGCCTTGAATACGATCCCTGAGAGCAGAAAATGGACTTTGGGAAGAGTAACCGAGGCTCCCGCGGCGCGACGCGTCGCGTCCGCCGGAACTTCAATCCGTTTTCCTCTCTGGTACTTTTTCGTTGGTTCGTAATCGTGCTCGCGGAACCGTGAAACAGACGTAATTAAAATGAATGTAATTACCGACGCAGGCGGACGTTGAGAGGGTTGAAGTCTAGCGCGTGTAAGTGACAGCAGTCGTGAGGTTTCCATTTTCGTATCCTCTGTATGCACATGCATGCGTCTGCATACGTGTGCATACGTGCTCCGTTGCTCGAGCATCTATGCGCTGTTCGCGCACTTTTACCCCCTTAAGCGAGGGTAAATTTTCCTCGGGCTGTCGACGAGCAGGATTATCGTTTCTCACTGAATACATATAGGTGTGTATTCAGAGGGACTGTCGCGTCGGCGGTCCCGTGGACGAGTCGCTTGTTTCGGAGCGCAAAGCCCGTCCACTCCCTTCTCTTCCGTCGCGCGCAAAATGCCACCAAAGCGCTTTCATGCAAAAACGACCCCTTTTCTCCTCGTTTCCACAACTGAAACTTCGTCTTGCTTCGCTCTCGTCCCGAACACTTTTGATCGGTTACGCTGGCAAACAGCAACGTTGCATTTTTATTAAGGGCACCGTTGGTCGCTCTCGAGTATGCCAGAGTTGGGCTGTGGTCGAATAAATTTTTAATCGAATACATTTTTATTCGACTGAATTTTTAGTCGTTATTCGTTCCTCGTTAAAGCGGCTTAGGTATTCGTGGCGCTTAGTCACCACGGAGGTTCTTCGAATAACGATTAACGAGGAACGAATAACGACTACAAATTTAGTCGACTAAAGATTTAGTCGAATACAAATTTAGTCGACTAAAGAATTAGTCGAATACAAATTTAGTCAACTAAAGAATTAGCCGAATACAAATTTAGTCGACTAAAGAATTAGTCCAATACAAATTTAGTCAACTAAAGAATTAGTCGAATACAAATTTAGTCAACTAAAGAATTAGCCGAATACAAATTTAGTCGACTAAAGATTTAGTCGAATACAAATTTAGCTGAATACAAATTTAGTCGACTAAAGATTTAGTCGAATACAAATTTAGTCGACTAAAGAATTAGTCGAATACAAATTTAGTCAACTAAAGAATTAGCCGAATACAAATTTAGTCGACTAAAGAATTAGTCCAATACAAATTTAGTCAACTAAAGAATTAGTCGAATACAAATTTAGTCAACTAAAGAATTAGCCGAATACAAATTTAGTCGACTAAAGATTTAGTCGAATACAAATTTAGCTGAATACAAATTTAGTCGACTAAAGATTTAGTCGAATACAAATTTAGTCGACTAAAGAATTAGTCGAATACAAATTTAGTCAACTAAAGAATTAGCCGAATATAAATTTAGTCAACTAAAGATTTAGTCGAATACAAATTTAGTCGAATACAAATTCAGTCGACTAAAGAATTAGTCGAATGCAAATTTAGTCGACTAAAGAATTAGTCGAATACAAATTTAGTAGACTAAGGATTTAGTCGAATACAAATTTAGTAGACTAAGGATTTAGTCGAATACAAATTTAGTCAACTAAAGAATTAGCCGAATACAAATTCAGTCGACTAAAGATTTAGTCGAATACAAATTCAGTCGACTAAAGAATTAGTCGAATGCAAATTTAGTCGACTGAAGAATTAGTCGAATACAAATTTAGTAGACTAAGGATTTAGTCGAATACAAATTTAGTCAACTAAAGAATTAGCCGAATACAAATTCAGTCGACTAAAGATTTAGTCGAATACAAATTTAGTCAACTAAAGATTTAGTCGACTAAAGATTTATTCGTTAGTCACGAATAACATCATTTTATTCGAAATTGAGCAATTATATTATAATTCAGCAATTATATTCGTGGAAGAGCAATTTAGTCGAATAATGCCCAACTCTGGAGTACGCCTCTCGCACCCAAAGCTTCCGTTCCATCCGACCCGCGAACACAGTGAAGGAAAAAGATGAGAAAATGCCGCGGGACCGGTACAACAGATGGAGAGACGTCCTGTCGGTATTCCGAGCATCCTTTGGAATACTTGGCCGTGATTTATTGGTGACGCGAATTCGCGACGCGGGGCCGCTCTTTCGACGGAGTTCCGACGTGGCAACGGGAGGACCGGAAGAGGGAAAGAGAGAAAGAGGAATGGCGAAGCGTACACCGTTAGGAGATAGGAAATCTTTTGCTCGGGACGAGTGCAGCTTCTTTCTTGCGGAGCTCTAAAGGTGGCCTATTATGAGCAGTCACCGAGCGAATCTCTGCGTGACTTTACGTGGTGCAACGCGCATTGCTGGTACGCGAGTAACCACGCTGCCGCGAAAGAGGATCGACGAGAGCAAACGAGCGAGGCTTTATTCGCCGAGGAAGCTTACAAAGGCGCCTCGGGGGAGCATCGAACGAGTAACCCGGTAGTCGCTCCGCGACAAATTCTTCTCCAATTAACGGAGAAACTCGAAGCCACTTCGTCCTTTCGCGTTGCTCGAAAAGTAAATACAGGCACGGCTGAAGCGAGTCGCTGATCGATGAAGAAGATCAGGTCGCTGCACCTGTGCGGCCACGTGGACGGACAAACGTAGTCCGTTCTTATCGGAACAGATTGACGTACCTACGCTGAATCCCTATAGCGAGTGGCGTCAGCCACCCAGTTGTTTGCCCGACGCCTCTGTAAAACAAGGAAGAGGCCTTGTTGTCCCTGTTTCCGTCGACGCCAGTCACGCGACAAGGATGCTTCGTTTCGCACTCGAGACTGTTGCAAACAAAGAACCGGCAATACCCGTCCGAAGTAACAAAGTGCCAGCGTAAATAATGCCTTTAATGAAAGTTGCTGGTTAAGCGACGCGATACAGGTATATCCCTACTGGAGGAGGTTCGCCTAGTGGCCCGGCGAGGCGCGGCGTTCGACCGGCAATCCCTGTGCCGCGATTAACGATCCTTACGCAATCTCGTCAAGTCGAAAGCAAACGGGTGGCCAATTAAAGCCGCTCGTTGGTTCGTTCCAGATAATCGAGAGTAAAGGCACGGCGAACGTTCCCTTCGATCTGCAAGTAATTCGTGATCGCGGTACGAAGATGCGGTGCTCGTTTACAAGCTGGCACCCGAAAAGACAACGTACGACGAGGAAAAGCGAGCGATAGAAACGTACCGTCTGCGCCGAAACTTCGCAACGGCGCCGATCCTATATAGCCTTGACCTGCTTCGAGGTGTACCGACCGCTCGACCGGTTGAAGAATCCTTGAAATTTCGTTGACAAAATTATCGAAATTATCCCGCGAAACCTGGGACATCGTAGAAGTCTGATGAACGATCTTAATGGATGCGAGAGCTCGGCGAGAGCTTATTTGCTGATTGCAAACTGTCTGAAACAAACGGCGTAGGTATGCCGTCGACGTTTACCTATTATAACGCGTGTAAAGTATGCCCAAGTCTGCAGAGAGTTCATGCAATGCGGGCCTTGATAAAATATTTGATTAACGGCGTTTCCTTACGCTCGTCGGCTCTAGCGGTGGGCAAAGGCTCGCTTGCTGAGAGGAGCTCGGTCTCTATGCGATTATTATTATTATTATTTATTTATATGAACGGGAGAACCCATTGATACACAGAATAGAGGAACAATCCGTGAGCTTTTGTTTAGGCGACTCCTAGCATAATTTTCCATATTTTCACAGTGTCGTGTATAGGCAGAGTGTTATGTTTTTATGTTTCATGTTTTTGTTTTACTTGTTATGTTTTTCTGATTTTATGTTAAGTATTTATATATTTTATATTACTCAAAGATATTTATGGTTCTAATTCGTTCTACTTTTTGTACTAAAGGCTTTTCCCGTTTATATAATAGATAATAATAATAATAATAATTTGAATCAGGCATCTCATTACATTAAGCTACGGAAGGCGGTTCCGTAACTGTGTACGCATTAAATGTAATGAAGAAGTAAATAGGTCGCAGTTTTCTAATAATTTGTTCGCACTCAACATGGCTCTATTCAGTGGGTCTAGAGCCCAATGATTATACACCGGTAACCTGGAATCGAATAGGGGTCGCCTCCGCAGGTTTCTGGTCGGAGCATTATATCGAACTAGCCGTACTCAGTAGTTCCGGGCAGTCAATTAAGTTATTGACGGTCTTGTACAAGAATAATAAATCCGCAGTCGTCCAGCGATTCGATAAGGAGGAAAGTCCAAACGAGCTCTGAATAGGCCCATAGTTGTGATCATCAATCCTCATTGGATTATCTAAAACTCGAGCTGCAAATCGCAGAAACCTGTGCTGGACCCTTTCCAGTAACTAATTATATTTCATGTGACTCGGATTCCATATTACCGATGCATATTCTAGACGAGGACGCACCAAGGCGATATGAAGTATCTTCAACGTCTCTTTGTTTTTAACCCTCGGTTGTCACACTGGGTCAAATTGACCCTGCGTTTTTTTTTTTTTTTTTAATAAAAAAACCTTTTTGTCGAAACTCCTATTGCTTCATATTTTTTTTATGCATGATGACACTTTAAATATCAACTTTCAACGATGGGCATATATTCTACAATGTTCAAACATTATCTCAGAATTTTTCAGGCTTAATTTAACAAATAGTTTTTAAATAACAACTGATTGAAAATTGACCCAGTGTGACAATGTCGTTTGAAAAAGTAGGTGTGACAACCGAGGGTTAAAGCATTTGGTGAATTTGACAATAGCTCCGAGGGTTTTACAAGCATTAACTACTGACGCAAGTGTAGTGTTTCCTAAAATCGAGACCCTGGTGGTGATTATGTCCGTGAAATCCTGTCGACGATGCAATCGAGTAACGACATTTTCATTCGACGCTATTTACTGGAGCCGAGGTCCCCGCGCAAATATGTTGTCCCATTTCAGGCTTCACCCGTCGCAAGCATCGCGTTTAGACGAACTTTTCCGTCGGGATCCCTCGCGGGGAAAAGCTGTACGGAAAGCTATACGTAACATGCTGATCGGCGCAGCTCTCATTCGTTTCGGTATCGATTCGCGCGCGCGACTTCTATTTATAGCAGTTTGTCTCAGCTCGAAAAATCGCTCACGGCCGAATCCATTCGGTTCGCGATAGCGCGCAATTAAAGACGCGTTCCTCGAGACTGATTTACCGAAAGATAATAACTCACTAGCCTCGGACACGGACGTTGGATCGCTTCTGGGATGGGCGATTGGCCAAGTGAAAAGCGGAACCGTTCGTTCCACCGCGGCGAACGTGGAAAATACCTAATCATCGCGCTTTAACGCGGTACCTGTTTTCGAGGAACTCCAAGTACTTGTAATTCAATTTCCGCCGCGGCACGATTGAGACAGTGCGACGGAATGGTGTCGTTTCATTAGCATTTCAAAAGCGACATTCAGCCAGCCGAGGGATTGAGTGGAAGCGCGCAGTCAGCTGCTTTCGCACCGCGTACGATGGCTGTTAATTGCCGGGAAAGAAACGCCGTTCCTCCGTCGAGCTGCCAGCAGTTGGACCAACAATGAATGTACCGTAGTAAGACAAATTAGAACGATTCGCGGAACGGTACTTTCCAATCCACCCGAACGAAGGAGGATGAACTTTTTCGATCGATAACGATACCTTCGGTAGGCTAGAGTTATTTTCGCCATTAGCGGCTCGAATCGAGCCGAGCGCTCCGAAGTGGCTCGATAGCGATTAACGATCACGAAGTCCTTAGTCATGATCGATAACGTTCCATGTACGTTAAGTACCAACGCCTCGGATTAAATCGATCAAATCGATTAAATCGTTGGCGCATACCGATGCACGTGATTCGCGCCCGACTCGAACGCCGAAGAAACAGAAAATAATCTTCTCTCGCCAGAGTCCGTCAGCGCTGACGGACTCTGGCGAGCGCCGATGACTACCCAGGCGGCTAACGAAAACCGTGGATTTCGGTAAACATTTGCACTGGTGGCGTTTCGCAGAAGCGTGGTCGCTTCTCCCTCGAGAAGCATGCAGCGGTGGCGGGTATCAGCCGCGCGTGGAATGTTCGTTAGTTGGCACAATGATAAACTCGCATTCCATTCTCAAGCGGCGACTTTGTATGGAGATATCGGTATTCCAACCACTCGAAAAGATAACGCCTATCTTGATGCGCGAAAGTGAATATTTTTAGGAAAGAATAGCGAGCCGTGGTGTCGCCTGGACACAGGCGACTTCACTCCGCGTGGCCGGTTCGGTGCAATTGGCCATCGGTAGTCGCAATAGCTTGTCAATCGCCAGGTTTCGGAGAGTATCGCGATCGTTGCCCCCCCGAAAACAGACGATTAAATTACCTAAGCGGAATATAGGTACGACCGGGGCATGCACCGGGGGAATCGGACGCAAAAGTTGCAAGTTACACGTTCGTTCCATTAGCGAACGACCTGCGCTCCGGCACCCAGGGCAAGTTTGTCCAGCCGTTTCACGTTTCCCACCTAAGTACTAGCCTTCGGTTAGTCCGCTAGTCCCGTCGGCGTCAGAGGGACGCCAGTTGGGCGAATCGGATCGGAAACGATCTCCTAGCGGCGTTGGCGCGGCGCAAGAAGGGAAATGCTCGCGGGAGCGACGAGTTGCATAAAAAGAAGAAAAACGAGCGCGAGGATCGTGTAATTCGCCGAGCAAAAAAAAAAAATACAAAGTGTGGACGGTAAGAAGGGTAATAATCACTCAACAGGTTTTCTCTCGGTCGGTCGAGGGGACCGAGCCCGGGTGCTCCGTTTGCCTCTTTTTCTCTTGCTTTCTACGGCCGCGGTCCCGGCCGCCTCCGTCCGGCGTTCGAGCCGACACTCGTGCAACGTGCCTCGAATAAATTACGATCATATTCGGATCCGTGGTCGGCGTCGTTTTTCGGGTCCGGTTGGCCGAGTAGTTGTCGCGCTTGCACCGAGGCTGGTCGGGCTGACTGCGGGCGCGACGGTTTAATTAAACGATCTCCCGATTTCCCGTTCGACTGTTCGAGATGGCCTCTCGACCGGAAAACGCGAAATTTGTTTCTCGTCGCTGGAATTCAACGAGTGCCTGTGTCGATTATGGGGCGGTTGCGGTGACCAACTTTTTGCCCGTCCGGTTTCTACTAACGGGCTGAACAAAAAAAAAACGACACCGGGGAAAAACTCTGCGTTATGACGTATCCTCTTTCACTGTCATCCCCCGTCGTGCACCAACGACGATAATTACGATCGCGGGAACGTATTTATTCCGCGACCAACGCAGGAACGGGCAGATGTTTTCTGCCGGATTTCAACCGAATCGAACGTCAACGGAATAAATGCTGCTTATCGAATTGATTACGTCGATATCCGGAACACGCGGTGTATAATGAACATAGCTGGCTGGTCGACGTTGCAACGCTTGCAACGGTTCAATCGGGACGCCAGTGGATTACGATAAATGTGATTAAGCGCTCCAATTATGGTGACCGGTCGATATATTCGATTAAGCGGTTGAGGGAACGCAAGCACGCGCCCGCTAGATTTTTATCCGCGATCATTCAACTCGAATGGAACATGAAAACCATACCAGCACGAATGGAGTATAGCCGTAACATTGGTCCCATTCCGATGCTTCCATTTACTTACCTGAAACAAAAGAAAACGACACATTATTAGACGAGATATGGCTAAATATATAGCAACTACGAACGTAACGCGATCGATCGAGGTCGCTCGAGAGAACGAAACCGAATCAATTATCGCCGGCCACGATTCTTCACGGAACCTCGTCTCGCGGTGCGCTATTATCGCTCGGGCGATCCGACGGAGGCAGAAATCACTGTGCAACGTCAGATTCGCACCTACGAGAAGCTATTTTCGCGTTCGAATTCGAGTGCACGGTGCGCAGAAGGCGATAACTGATAAACGTCGATCGATGGATCGCTCGGCAACGCGCTCGAGTTGTCGCCGGTATATTACGCGTAGCGCGATTCGCGAATATTACGCAACGAGCGGAGCGTTGCGAGCGACAAGGACGATAAATATCGAAAGGTGAATTGTCGCGGAGCAAACAAACAATGGTGCAACGCAAACGATTCGAATTCGCGCGTAGGTATATCAGGTTGGAGAGCCGTGTGGAGCAGAGCAGAGCTGAGCCGCACCGTGTGCCGTCCGTCCGGTCGAAAACAAGATCGAGATTTATCGAAACCCACGTGGTCGACAAAATTGTCCCCCGACTCTGTGTTTTATTGGGATTTTTTCTTCTTTCGGCAGCTATGCATTCAGACGTTGGGCTCGGCTCGACTCGACCCGGTTCGGCGTAATGATTTAAGGTGGTTACGCAAGCGATTCCACGATAGGTCGGTGGCCTAGTACCGGCCTCGTGATACAGCGAATATATGAGTTGCGCGTCGATCGGTTACAACTGCAAACGCAGCGACAAACGTCGAGCAGTAATTTTCCAGCTGCAACCCGTCGCGGTTCGCTTTCGTTCCGAAACAATTCTATTCTCTCTCCATTTTCCACACCTACCATCCCCTTTTTTTTACCGTGCCTACCGAGCTTCCGTGGCAATCAGACCAACCACCGCCTGTTTCTCTTTCGAAACAATACCACGCTATAATCAGGCAGGAACTTTTCAGCCTCGCGATGTCGCGCAACAGCGACGAAGCGAGGCGAGGCAATTAACGCGAGTCGTTCAATTACCGCGAGCCTCTTACGGAATCAATGCCTCCGTAGGGAAACTTTTTCGCGGATCAACAGGCCGGTTGATGAAATTTTCCGGGAATGCACGCGCCCAGATGTAGCCGTGCGAATTGCTCTCGCGGTGCGTCATCCGTCTTTAAATAAAAAGACGCCTGTTAGCCGCGATGCGTTCTGAAGAACGGTGCGGGGGGAGATCGATTCGCGTGTTCAGCGTCGATGGATCATATATTTTATTTCGATGATTCAGCTGCGATGGAATCCGAGTGCAGCCAAGTAGGCGCGTGTGCTCCCGATTTAAAGTTAAAGTGCGTATATGCGCCCAACCCACTGGATGATCGCCACGCGGCTGGAGTTCGTTCGTTTCGCGGTCGGACGGAAGTTCTCGGCTGACGAGTAAAAACAGTCGAATGCATTTTTTATTCGCAATCAACCAGCCAGGCCTTTATTCGCGTTAACGGGTATTTGTTAGACAAAACAGTGTACAACGCGCCGGTGACAGGCAAATTAAACCATGCTCGCCTAAAAATAATGCCTTAGGAAGGATCGTGCGGTCGATGTAACATTGTCCACCTCCAGCGATTAAATAATCGTTTCCTGTATATTTTCAAGCGGGAGACTTTTCGCGTAACAAAAACCGATGTATAGAAAATTCACACGTAATTAAAAATTTAATGCTCCGGTCAGGACATGCGTTCTAAGACTCTCTTTGCTTCGAGGCTACCGAAATATCGGCATTATGTTGTTGACCCCATTAAAAAGGCGATGATTATTGTAAATCAAAATTTCAATGGCATAGACCTCTTCCAGTGCTCCTTGACTTCGGTAAGGACGATGCTATATAGGCTTATAACAAACTTGCATGGAGGTATTTAGTTTTTACAATTTAGTACTTTGTTTATCTTTTAAGTTTAGTTTAGTTGTCTTTTTTAGCGGCTTATCCTTGGCTAATTTATTGTACAGACTCTGTAATTAATTATTTCGCTTTGTTTTTAGTAAACCATGGGTATTTCTCGTATAATTATTTAAATAAATAAATAAAAAATTCGTCCGGGTTTCAACAGTTCGCCTCTTGCCTTCCGGACCTGTCGTTTGTCCCACGTACGCGAACGGTTTCAAAGAGGAATACCCTTCGAAGAAAAAGAAATTACCTTGCTATACCTATCGCTACATAATTCACGATGAAATCGGACTCGAACACCAGAGTCGAGATCGTGGAAGATGGAAGAGAAGCCTGGAACGCGGAACGCAGAGTACCGCGCGTTTTGAAAATATTTTTTTAAGCAGAGAGCCAAGTGGCCGCGGAGCCAAGCATTTTCGACGGTGGCGCGCGTCAAGGGGACAAAGTCGAGCGCGGCTGCTCGAAAGAATGCAAGGACGAGGAAAGATTGCGCGTGGTTCGCGGGAGGTGAGGCTCCCGAGTATCTTTCGCAGTTAGCCGAGCAAAGATTGACATCATCGCCGCGTGCCAGACCGCTGATTCACGGAGAAGAAAGTGCTCGACTCGATAGTACCGGGAAATGAATTTAAATAGCCGCCCACCGGCCAATTAAGATAATCGAATCTGGGAACGAGCTCTGCCATCGAGAAGGAGTTCTTTATTAATTTTTCCAGAAGCCGCGATATACGCCGACGTGTTCGATGAACGGTGAAACGTTATCGAAAGGACTTCGTAACGAACCGTAATCTGCCGCGTTAAGCTCGGATTTGCCCAACGCCGGCTAACCAAATCTCTGCAAATCAAGCAAACGATTTGTCTTTTTAGACATAAATACGTGCGCGGTGCTCGGAAAGATTTTTGCCGCCAGCACCCTCACCGTTTGTAAATCCAAATGATCAACTTCGTTCAGAATACGCGCGCGCGCGGCATCGAATTTATTTTATCGCTACCGAAGCTTTCACTAGTGGAAAACGGTGTTGCATCGTTTGGACAGCCACTCTTTTTTCCCCTTTTTTTCCCTTGCCTACGAAATTCGAGCTTTCAATTTTTTCCCCAGCGATCTCGTCCGAGCATCCAGCTTACACACGCTTTTCAGTAAAAGTGACGCGTGTCGCTTCCGATATCGGCGGATTTTTTAAAACGAAAAACCAGATTTGCGAAACAGATAACGTTGCGAGTCGACGAAATCAAATCGCTACCTCCTTTCATTTACCGTTCTTTTTTTTTTTTTTACAACTTACCGGTGGCATGTATTGTATTATACAACCCATTCTGCTACCTCCCCCCTTACTTCTCTTCCCTCCATTCTTCTCTATTATTCCATATTGGTACCGTGCGCAAACTTATAAAACCGTGGTAAAAACGAATGCACTCGGGTGGTCCGATCGATCCAGCATCTCGAAAGGTCGGAAAAACAGGCGCGAGACCTATACAAGACTTTTGTGACGGTGGGCGGTAACTCGAGTCGCTGCGCGCCGCCTGTTATTCGAATCTTTTGCCAAGAAACGAAATTATGTAGAAATCGCGTAACCGGAGTGCGAACTTCCAGCTAACGACAGAAATCCTAAGGGTGTCTGAGTGGCGTGGAACGTGACGCATAATCGCTGGGAAAACACTGGAGAGAGATGCGATTACGCCGGGGGTAACGGTAGATTTCGATTTCGATTTTGTGCGCGATTTCATTCGCGGCGTTCGATTGTTCTTCGTTCTTTCACTCCGTCGTTTCGGCTGTTAATATTTGCTTTCAATTTATCGGGAGCCCGTTCTCTCGCGTTTCCCAAGCGCGTATATTCGCGTACGTACCGCGCTCGTGTACTTATGCATCTATGTACATCGACGAATAGACGGGCAAGTCGCGGATGTGTTACAATTCCGTTTTGGACAGAATCGCGAGGAAGAAGTTGCTCGTCGCTTTCCCCTTTGGAGCCTCGGTAAATCCCTTTGTCTCGGCGCTTCCGTTCTTTCGTTGTAGCTGCACACCGAAAGAAAGGCGGACGTCGATGAAAAAGCACGCTTCTTTTGCTCTTCTCCCGAGCTTCATTCATTTTCCAACATACTCGTCCGTAGTTTTTGTTCGTTGACTGGAGCTCCGCCCTTTTCGCCGGGCTTCCCTGCGTTTCTGTTTGCTCTCGGGGGGGAATGGAATTACACGACGCTGCCGTTTCCACGGTGTTAGCTCCTCTTTCGAGTTCATTTTCCAAACTTGGAACATTGGAGCAACGCAACGATTCGGTCTTTACAATCGGGACGTTGGCCGCGTAAATAAATCTTGCGACGACTCTCTACGCGTCGACTCGTATTTCGCAGCGGAACACGTCGACGAGAGAGACACAACGACGGCGCGAACGAGAAGCTACGAGACACGAATGCTGTTTAATGTAAACAGGACGCTACGGATTGATCGCAACGGTAACATTGAATTTGATTGGCGGCACGGCGCTGCCGCCATTCATACCGTTAACGAGCTCACAATCAGAATGAAATCGCGCCCCACCGCGAGCCTGATCGTAATGGCGATCACGATTTCGCAAAGTATCGTTAATGAACGGGAGCGTAGATCCCGCGTGCGGCGACTGGCGTACGGCAGACGCCAAAATACGCGGCTTGAATTCGTTCATTGATTGGCGCGCGCGTCACGTGCACCCTCCTCGCTTCTTGCTTACGACACGCACTCGCGCGTGTACGCACGACGCACACGCAACGCGACACACGACACGTTTCATTCATCGACGTCGCCTCTGTCGGATCCTCGTTCCTTCCTCCTCGTCAACAATTTTTACGCGTTCGTAAGCGGAGAGCTGACGATCACGTCCGCCGAAATGTCTTTGAAAAGTAACTTTCCGTTCGAACGCGACCGCGCTTCGAACCGTCGGCGTACGTTATTTCGACGATTCACTAAACCGTTGGACCGTAATGCATAACTCGATGCTGAATGAATTTTTATCCAACAGGAAAGCGTGGCCCGTCGCGCGCCCCGAGATTTCCGCCCGCCACTCCATTTCTTTCCCTCTCGAGCCGGAATGCTGGAGAGAGGAGTCACGCAATAAGAACACCGAGCCGTCTAATCGCGATTGAAATCTAAAGCTCTGGTAATTGGAAAAGGAATTCGACCTGTCGTTCGCCGGTGAAACGTTCTCCGATGCGATTCGATGCCTCTGCAGGTCGCAGTCGTGTAAATCAGGACCGGCTACCTAACGTCGTAGGCACGAGTAGAAATAACGAAGCTAACGCGCGTAGGAGAAAGACTCTATCCGATTAAAGTATTTGCGAAACTGCGATTCGAACGAACCGGTTCCTCCGTCTGGGGGAAATTCAATCTGGTGCGCCGAGCTATCGGTGAAAAACGATCGGGCGTGTCGAGATACGCGAGCTTCGCGACACCTGGCCCTCATTAATACACAGCTTATCGATCGGTCTCGCAATGCGAAATTGAATGCAGGATCGAGGTCGATTCGCACTCGGCAGCGTGTGATCGAAATATCGCGTGTGCGGTCAAAACGGATCGCGGTGCTCGTTTGCATTAATGCAGTTTATCGAGTGCAGCACGCACTGTGCACCACGCAACGGCCAAGCCATCTGCCGAGAGACGATATTTTAAGTCGCGACCTAGACGTATAATCATTACTCGTTTGATCGTCAAGTGCGATTCAACCGCGGCCACTTTAACGAGTGCACTCGCGTCATCGGCCTTCCGACAGATTTATTTCTCTGTCAGCCACGCTTCGTCGCAAATTTTTCGCGTTCCCTCACCTTTCTTTCTCCGCTCTCCGCCCACCTGCTCCTTTTTCGATCCCGCTCCGGAGAATAGCGACACTCCGCAAGGCTTCGGGAAAACTTTTTTTTACGTCTCGCTTCGACTGGCGTAACCCCTCGTCGGCATTGACTTAATTCGTAATTTCCTTGCAAACGGCACGGTAGCCGGCTATCCGAGGACCGAGCGCAATTTGGGAAAGCGCTTCGAACGTCGCGAGTCGTAGCGGCGGAAGATCGATCGGGAACCCCTCGGATTTCCCGGAGATCCGAGATATAAAAGAAATTCGGCCAACTTGTAGCGAGTTGGTGTAAAAAAAAAATTCCGGCCAGGCCAACGTGGAGAGTCGTGGAGGCTTCAAACGACTGACACGCTACTATACTCGAACGAAACGATCGCGCCGTAATATTCCGTACTTTGGAATATCGAAGCGTTCGCGCGCTCGTGTTAGCGACAGAATTCTACCGACGCGCGGCGGGTCACACATTTTTGGCTGCCTTTCACTCAGCGAACGACAACCGACAAATGTACCGAGCGACATCGAGGAAAATGAGAGATGGTGCCGCGATGCGAAGCGACGCCGACCGTTTCGTAACGCGACGAGAATAATCCGCGGCATGCGTTGCAAGCGGCTACGATGGCAAAGTTCGAGCCGCGGCAGAGTGAATTTTAACTCGCGTTCCACCGAGTTGCGCGCACCTTGTGATATCGATGCCATTGTGCGGCATCGCACGCGTACGTGTGCATTTCCCGCGACCTTTTGTAGTTTGCAATCTTGGTCGCGGTTCCGCGTACCGACCGTGTAATTTCCCGCCACCCCGTTTTCTCCCAGTCAATAAATTCTGCCCGCATTCGAGCGGAGAAACAGCGACGCTTCGTTTCGATCATCCTTGTCGATGCGACTCACTTTTCCCGCGGCCACCGTTCCAACATAGAATTCAGATTTTTCCTTTCACCGTATAACGCTACGCAGACGGAACGATTCGTTGGATTAAGAAAGCAGCGACTACGTAGTGACTAGAGGCGTAGTTGCGAGCGAGTGTCATGCATGGAACGGAATTCCGTTGACATCCATCGACCGACCGACTCCCGCTGCGCAAAGGAAACCACGAATTACGTTCAATGTTATCCCGCGCTCTTCGAATACCGCGGCCTTTTGCGGAGGAAGAGAGAGAGATAGAGGATCCTCGAGTAGATTGAGAGATTTCCCGGTAGAGAATCGAGTAAGTGCCTTCCAGCAAGAGCAGCACGAATTTTCCCATGCATCCCGTTGAAATTCAAGGAGAGACGCGCCGCCACTAGCTCGCGGCAATTTTCCCTTCGCAACGGAATCAATCTACCGAATAGGTACCTATCTTGGAAAATTCTTCGCGGCAGAATCGATTGTTTTCAGCCGAGAGTGGAAAGAAAAATGAAGGCTTCGAGTGTCGCCAAAAAAAAAAAAGAAAAAAAAACTGAACGGTCTTGGTCGGGGAAGTTTGATTGCTCGTTAAGATTCCGAGCAATGAATCGACCATGTGGGTGGTTTAATTCCACGAGTTTTATGACAGTTGAACAAAGTAATTTTTCTGTACGATTTACACGGTAAGCTTGGCGTTTCATCTGCGGCCACGTTACGGTGGCGTAAAAGCGTCATCCTGTTCGCCTTGCTGCGAACAGAAATTTATCGTCGTCGCATCCCGCTGCCGTTTACGAGTCGCACGGAATATAGTGCTGTCTCCAATGGGGATGCTCGGCTCCGAGCTTCTCCCGTGCGCGAGCACGCGAAATAGTTTCACGATAACTGTAGCCGTCAAGGTGGCTCTTTGGAGAATGATTTCTTGCCGGATTTTGTAATTGCGCTGCCACGATTCCAGCCGGGGAGAGTCGAGACTGAAGAAACGGGAATGGAGAAATTTCGAGCGGACGGAACGAATGGCCAGCTCGATAAGCAGCAGCGATCGGACAGAATTCAAAGTAACGAACAACTAAGCTTAGCAAACTAGCCAAGGCGCAACGTATTCGAGACACCCGGCCTACGACGATTGTACTTGGCTCGAGTAAATAATCTCGACCCACATGTGCATTTACCTATTTATGTAGGTACTTCCAATGCTCTCGTTTTCGATTTTATCCGGCTCGAGGGTAGGTACCCGAGCGTTGAAATCAAGTTCCGGTGTCAATTCCATCACCAATGTCGCGTAATTTGACGCGACGAGGGGCATCGCTCGCGCAGCCAATACCAGGCAGGAATTAATTCAACCAGCCGACCGAGCGAATTATCGACAACGTTTTCTACACGCCGAAAGGAGGATCGTCTAACCGGCTAACCGAATTTTACGCGGTAACAGCCGGTTCCATCCGTGGACGCTAAGTAAGAGGAGCTTTTCCTCTGCTTCGCCGAGCTTGCCAGGGAAGTTCGGTCCGTGGTACTCGATGGGAGGATAAAACTTTCCGCGGCATCGATTTCAAGGGGCCAACAGGACTAGCGGAGAGACAGGCTCGTTAAACCGAGATCAGCTTTCCGTGTCTACTTCTGCCGCATGCATGTACACAGGAACGTTCTTCTTTTCCGAAACTCTGCTTCGCTTTTCTATTAACGCAACGCCCAATTTTCCTTTATTTATTTTTTATTAGTATTCGCGGGAATAAACCCTTTGGTACAAGGAGATATAATGCGGGGAGACGTAACACACATATGACAAGTGTACATTTCGATGAGAACGATAGGAACAGAAAATATAAAAATTTAAAAGCGAGCAATGATTAAAAAGTACAGAATAAATGATTAATTATAGAATATCTTCAAGAGAGCATCTTAAAGATGCAAGGGATTGCCAAAATAAATCAATAGCGTGGTTAGACATTCGATTTAAACAGGTATAATAACCGTATACTGTGCGATGCAGTTCGGTATGTAACAGAGAGTAATTTCTTAAGCCCCTTGAAAGTACATTTAGAGAAAACAATTGAGTTACGGCAGAACAAGGTATAACACCTTTTCTAATTTTGTTAATAATATCAAACATTATTCTTCTATTACATAATGTCTGAAGATTTAATTTCCTATGAATTTCATCACAGTTGTGACAATCGAATGGCTTTAGGTATCTTCCACCCGTCCCGCCTGCTCCCAACTTTCTTACCCAACTGACGGATCGAAATCCCAAGATTTCCCGAATATCCAAGGTGTCTTTTCCACCTTCAAGGTTTTAAGACTCAAAGAATACGAAATATCGCGGTAGGAGCTAGTTGCATTTAATCAGGTAAATTGCAACGCGACCTTCGCGCCACGCAGCTATTAGAACAATCGCGATACCCTCGGTTCCCAATCCGTTGCAGTGAAATCGATTCCCGTCCGAGCACGATTTAATTTGCCTAAAAACTTAATTCAGGCCCGAAAGAGTTAAGAGAGGAATCATCGAGTTAATTCGTTGTCGGGCTCGCGGCCAACGATCATTAATTCCGGCAAAACCCGCGTAGCCGATTTTGCCCGAACAAAGTTTCGTTATTAATACCTCTGCCCGATAGCCGGGGCGCAAACTTACGACGAGCATTCGTCTCTGTTCGGTTGAGGCGTTTCGATTCGCGAATACCAACAACTGCTTTTAATTATAATTTTAAATAGCCAGCGTTACGTTGCAGCTCTCCGCGCCGCTGGAAGCTTCGTTAGCGAGGAACTGGGCTACGCTCATTGGGTAGGAAACACGGAGGTCCGCGTTGCCAGCTACTTCCTAGCGCTGGTGGAAAAACAAAGCAGCGCCGCGGCGTAATGTCAGTGGATTGGCGTAAATGACGCCTGGAGGAAGAAGGTGATTAAACGCCGTCCGACGAGGAGAAACCTTTGTCGACCGATTAAAGCCTCGTCGAGGCCAGATGGCATCTTTGCACGCGCCTCGCGATATATCTCGCTGAGAAACGAGGTATCGGGACAGTCGGGGCTACGAAAAACCGACTCGCCAAGGTAGCTGACTGACGGCACGCGAAAATAGCAAAGTACGCGCGACTTTAACGAGCACCAGAAATAATTGCCGTCTTGGATCAAGCGGGGGGGAAATATTCCGAGAATGATACACAGTATTTCTCGCGGCGCGACTTATTCTTAATAATAGCCGCGACTCTGCGTCCAATTCTCCAACGCTCGCTTACCGAAAAATCGATCATCGACTGCCTTATAGAAACTCTCCTCTCATTTACGAAACTCGTCGAATTGCTAAAAGCTTGGCCCTCGCGGCGACCGGGATAAAAGGTCGCAATCAGCGTTCCAACGAAATCAAAGTGAGGGGCTCCTGGCCGGACACAGAGAAAACAATTCGGTTAACACCGGTGTAATAAAAGATCAAGCGGCACCCTTTCATTGAAATTTTCGTCCTTTGTGCGGGAGCGCTTTGCACGAAATTGCGCGAAACGCGCTTCGGCTTTCAAAGGACTCGCGATCCGCGATCCGCGTTTTCACAATGTAAAACGCACTGCCGCGATATCGACGAGTAAGGGGAATAATTGGTCGTTCGGGCGGCGGTCCGGTGAAGACGGAGAAAGAGGAAAGGAGATGGAAGCAGAAAGCAAGGTAGGTGGATCGCAGCGATGGATAAGTCTGCGTGTTTTGCTTCGCTTCTATTTCTGTCTGGCATGCTCGCGTAACCACCCGTTTTAATCGTGTATCCGCTAATAGACCTAGCGTATATGCATACGCTAAAAACACGGGGAGTCGATCAGCTGAGCGAGCGAGCGCCAGCGTTTATTTTTTGGGCGCCGTCTGCCGTCTGCCGTCTACTGTCTGCCGTCTGATGTCTACCGTCAGTCGTCCTTTTTATTTTCTTTCTCGTCCTCGTTCCTGCGTTTTCTACACGTTCCAGCGTTGACTACCTACACAGCACGGGGCACGCTGGCCGGAGCTACCAACGGAACGGAAGCAGAATTTCACACCTTCCCACCTCACTGACCGTTCATCAGCTTTCTCTCCGAAATCGTCAGAAAATGGGAAGAACTCGATTCGCGCTGTTTATGGATTCCACTTTCGTGCAAGCAATTGCCGGCCAATGTTATCGTAGCAGTCTTTAAAAGGAAGCATCGGACGAGCCGGAATTTACAAGAGTTTTACGAGATTTACGAGGTTTAACACGGTTCGCAGGGACACTAATGGAACGCGGATTCGAACGGCTGAAGGCGTTCGGATTGGTTTACGATTATCCGACGAGTAGAATTCATTGGGGAAGCCACGCGACGCGCGCAGTTATCAGTCTGTTGGCGAATTACTTTCGGATTAATCCGACGCGCTCGGAATTACGCGGACCCGTGTGTAATCCCGCGTGCAAACAGAGTGGTTAGGACGGCAAGAGGCCGTGCCCAACTTCCTTCCACTCCTTTCCCTCCCCTTCTATTCCCCGCGAAACACGTATCGACCGCCGCGGCCGGCTTAAAATATTTTTCCTCCGGTGATATCCCGGTCGAGAAGGTTTTATCCGCGTAGCGAATTCGCGACGAGAGACAGAAATCGGTATTAATGGGTAGCAACGTGTTTTTTTCTTTCTTTTCTGCCCCGTCGAGCGGCGTCTGGCGCGCGTAAGCCCCGCAACCATCGATGAAAATAATCTCGTTCGAGCCACTTGGCCTTTTTCTCTTTCGCTGCATGTGTAACATCTCCGAGGAAACCAAGGAGCGTAGAAATATCGAGATTAGTCGCGAAAGGGAGAAAACCGCGTCGAGTTCTCCCGCTCGGAAGAAGCTACCAACTTGCCGATCCATTATCGTTATCGCATCGATCTAGGCAAACGATATTTTCTCACAGCTACGCAGAGAAAACTGTCAAGCAACTTGTTCCATTCATTCCGTTATTTCCCCGCCTTCGTTCCCCATTTCTTCGCGCAGAATTTACCATTGTTCCCAATTCTTTCTCCTATTTATCCTCCTTTTACTATAATTCTCTTCCTTTGGAAATTCGTTCTCTGTCCTCTACCCTCGCTTTTAAATCTGCTGCCCGTTCTTTTATTCTTGTCCACTATCCTTAACTCCCCTTGTCACGTGGTCCTCTTTCTCCCTCTTCTGTTGCCTCGCTAGGTTTATTTCTGTTTGATATTGTTTTGGGGTTAAATTGCAAAACAGCGGGTATGCTGAACCCCGCCTATTAATCACAATTTGTTTTTTTTTGTAATTTATGGTGAATAAATACGAATTATTATTATTATTCTTATTATAATTACGTCCGAGACAGGATTAATTAGTGTAGAACAGAGGAGCGCGCACGACGTTGTTCAAAAGAAGTAACCCCGACGAAGTTCGTAAGCACGGTTTTCCGGTGACAAATTTGTAAATGAGTAATCGATCTACTGTCAACATCTATCAAACCGTTGTCTCTGCGGCGGTGGATAAATTGAGCAATATGCGCGGCGTTAGTTAGCTGGAACGATAAACTTGCGGGTCTACCGGCGATCGATCGCCGTCGAAAAATATCAAGCGATCCGTGAAGACCGATACGTCGATCATGACTGTCGAACAGCGTCGGGGCACCGTGCAACGTACAACGGAACGGTTAAACAGCACACACTTGTCGCCAGAGGTTTCCAGTTCGTTTAGCGAAGGTATTAACGCGTCGACATTCGCCTGGACGACAGGCAAATATTTAGTTCTCCGCGTGCATATAATACACGTTGACCAGCAGAGCGACCGCGGTCGCTGCTGGGTTAGCGGAACGTTTCCGATCACGTTTCCATCGCGACGCCCGAGCATTTCCAAGAGTGGAACCGCCTGTAATGGTTAAAGGATTATGCATTTGAAGCAGAGATTAAATCTCCTCGCGTGGAAAAAGGACACGTCGACACGCGATGAAACGTTACGGTTCACTGCCAGCTTATGCGATTGGTCCGGCGCAGCTTTCGTTTCGCACATCCGTCCGCTCGCGAGGCCGTTTGTTCGCTCGCTCTATGTCGATTCTTTTAGATTTTACTGTTTCAGACGTTTTCGGATATCGGCCGTGACACGGAGAAACGTGTCAGATTTCGTTTCACAGAGGCGACGGCATTGCTCGTGCGCGAATTCGTTTTCCGTTACGGTTATTACGGTTAGACGAAAAAAAAAAGAACAAGTAACGTTAAACATTTTAAAGGCTACTTGGCGGAGGTGGAGGGGCCCTCGAGAAGAGCGAAACAGAAATCGTGGCTCGTTTGCCGCTTCCGTAGCGGCTTTACGACCGTGCTCTCCCTCTTTTCCGGCAAAGCGGCGTGCCTTTAAGTATAATTAGGCAAATTGTGTCCAAAGTAATTGCGAGAGGGAGGAGCACCAAGAACTCGCAAAACTCCGGCCTGAAGGGGCGAGATAAGGCCGTGCTTGCCAATTTTTAAACGTTTCCGGACCTTTCCGCCCCGTTGCTGACACGATCGATAGCTTCGGCGATCACCGTTCAGCGTAGAAAAATGTTTGCAAATCCGCTAGTCCAACGGGCGGTGGAACTGGAGCGAGGCTCGCCAAACGAAAATGTACGTCGGGCCTCCGACTGAAATTCGTGTGCAAGCACCGCCGGCTATTAATCCGCCAAGATATAATATGCCCGTATCAATTACGCGCAACGCGGATGTAATTAAATCTCGTTAATTAGCGCCGCTGCCGGCCAACTTTTCTCCCCTTGGCGCATCTGGTATATCTAACTTTTTTAATGCAATCAATTATGCCGCGGACAAAAATCTTTCTACCGACACAGGATACATTACGGTTCACCGATTCGAACGCGGCCCGGCCCGTTGATCGTAACAAGTTTTTCTTGCGGCTTGGCAAACTTCTCGGCACAAAACGAGTAGGGGAGACCGGGGCTGGTTGTCCCAAGGGGTAGGTTGAGTATTAATTGTTAATAACGTTGCACCGACATATGCTCTACTATAGGAAAACATTCACTGTAGAAAGAAGTCACTTCTACCATGCCATGCATTTATTTCCGACCCCGCGACCGCACGTTTTTTTAACAGTTATCAGCGTTTGTCAAAATATTGACTTACATAAGTAAATATTTTTTTTTAAGGATTTTATTTTTTTCACGATTTGGGTAGGTATATACCTACAGTAGAATAAATGTTAAGGGACTAATTTAAAGTTTGCTTCTTATACGATCTATTGACATAGTATTTTTGTTTATACATAAATTATTGAAGGTTGTATCTATAGATTATTAAAGTCAAAATGATCGGTTGGGCTGGTTGACTAATACGGTTTAAATTGTTATTCATAAACCGATTTTTATTTTTTGTTTAAAGGGTCTAGCTAGGTAAGCATAGGAAGAATGGCCCCAGCACCAATTTTTAGTATTTATGTGTACCAATTAATGCTCATTACCTAAAAAAAAACACTGACAGAAATTTCAAATCTCTACCTCCTTTCATTAGGGTGATATGGGGATAACAACCCTAAACTTTACACTATGTTATAAATACATTATAATTAGTGTTTAAGTTAAAAAAAATTTCAGCTTATAATTAAAATATGAAAGAAAGAAATTAATAGTTTATAATGAAACAACTCTCGTGACATTGTGTTATTTTATTACCACTGAGATAAGTTACTAATAACATTTTCTTAACTGACAGTCAACCTACCCCATACTCTAAGTCAACCAACCCCGATCATGGCGCTGATCAGCGTGGAAGGTGTTAGAAAAAAATTAAAATACCTTAATTCTTGTCACATTGAGTCAACATTAATAATTAAATTAGAAAACCAAATGTATGCCCCATCAAAGATACTAGCCGGTTTAATGATATTTCGCCCACATAATTAATTAAAAATCAAAAACTGAGAAACTGGCCTACCAGCCCCGGTCTCCCCTACCTACCGCCGAAACTGAAATGAAATTTCCCTGGATTACACAACGACTGCTCGGTCATATGGCGCGTCTTTTGCCGCGTTCGCGCCCGTCTGGACACATCGAACGCTGGAACGCTAGAAATTCAACCGCTGGGGAATACGCGCACGTGTATGACTCGCTAAAAGGGAGACGACAGTCGACGGAACGGGACGGGAGGAGCGTTGGTACGGATGTAATTTACCTTCATTAGAAAACGGTCGGGAGAGTATTATCTCATAAAGGGGTCGAGAGCAAACCGCCGAGTAATGCGACTGAATCTTAATTAGAAAATTCATTTCGGGCGTCGACGGTGCCTCGAGGGCGTCGGAATTTCAGCAATTCTTGTTACGCTCCATCTCCTTTCCATCTGTTTTTTTCCGCGAACAAACGCGATGTACCTAATACTTATACAGTTTTTTCCTGTTGTCCGAGTTCGCGGCTCTTTCGTTCTTCCCCTATCTTCTTCGAATCGGCTACGACTGGCGTTTCCTCTCCTCTACTTTCCCTCCTCCTTTCCTCCGTTGCCACTCGTCCAAGCTTCTTTCGCTCTGCTTATGCAATCGTCTGGTTTGCATTACGAAATCAATGCGAGCATCTCCGGCCTCCCTCCATCTCTTCGTCCTTCTCGCTCTCTTTCTCTCCCGCTCCCTTGCTCCCTATCTCGTACCTCGCGACTTCCATTTATCTTCGGCTGCACTTTAAAGCGAGCGTAATTAATGGATCGCTCGGACCGAACAGCATCGCGCGGCACGGAAGCGTTAAAAAGAACGCGCCTCGAAAAGTTCTGCGACACGCGAAACCGGTCCGGTTTAATTAGGTTGTAATATCGCCGTGTACAGACAGATGATTGATTCCGCTGCGCACCGTTATCCGCACTGCCGTGCCGTTAATTAAACGCGCGAACGGGGACCGGCGATATCTCTCGATAGGCATCAAGCTGTAGAAAAATGTCTCGGCTGTCGGTGGTGGCACGCGACGCGATCTGCTCGCGAGAATTCTACGTCCCGTTTCAGCGAAAGCTCTCTCCCGCCAGCTGCCACGACCCTGCAATCTCTTCCACCAACGACGCAGGGTCAAGTAGGTTTAAGTTTCCCTCGTACAACGCCCGCGCACCCGTGGAAACGAAACGACCGGTACGATTGACCCGTTCAGTGAATATATCATCTTCCTCGAATATATCCAAGAATTTGACTAATTGTAAGGGAACCGCGCACAGGCTAGATAGAAGGATGGCACGTTGTTTGCACAGCGGCTGGATAAATAACGTCGACCTGCTCGCGAACTCGCGCCAGCTTGGAAGACGTTCGACAGGGAGAATAAAAAGCCGAAGAATCGAATCCGTAATTAAGGTTAAATACGGAGTTTCCTCGGCAAGCTCGAGAATCTCGGCGCTCCGGCTGTATCGCGCTTTAATATAAATGTTGACCGTGTTATTAAGCGAGTAAGTAGGTACATGGGCCCGGAGTATCGAGCTCGGCCCATAATTTCGCTGCATTTTCTACGGAACGATACTCGGATCGATGCAGCTACCTGTCCAACGTAAAACGCCTTGCATTTCTTTTTCACGGATCCCCCGATCGGAGCGAAATAGCTCGCCGAACATGGCAGAACACGTCGCGGAGCGTCCAGACTACTCCGGACGAACTGGGAGAATCCTAACGAGCCCCGTTTTTCCCGGGCAAAAATTCTCCCCTGGACGTAGCGACACGCCGGCAATTAAGGGTAATTGTCTTGAATTAACGACGTACTTCGGCATTTACATATTAGGGAGCGTTGTTTGATTCAGCACGGGTTGACCTTAATTTACGTTCTTGCGATCGCGCGAGGAGTTGGCGCGTGACGTACGATTCGATCGCCTGCCTAACACGCTCGGGCATTGAATTTCCGAGGGAACTGGATTCGCCGTTGCGTCATCGATATATTAAAGGAAAAGTGCGCCGATACACGTTCGGGCGTCGCGAGTGGCCCGCGGCACGGCCAAGTTTTCACCTGCCTCGCTCGTCCTTCGGCATCCTTAAAATCGCATGCAGGTAGGATGACGTCAGGCGGCTGCACGCAAACCGGTTGTTGGCCGAACGAAAACCGCTAGCCGCGACCTCGGCTTCGCCACCAAACGCGCCGCAACCTTATACGAACTTGCCCGGATCCAGCTTGCGCGCGCTCTGCTCGCTTTCGAGCGAGCTTCTCGCGAGGTATCCACCAATCTGCAGAACCGATTGTCGAATCCAGGCATCGCGAGACCCCTAACCACACGTTCCGGCCGTACCAAAGAATCGTGCCACGATCGTGCCAGAGAATCTTGCCAATACGATCTCGTTCCAAGCACCGTGCCCACCGCGCACCGTGGCGACCATAAAATTCCATCGTAATCGCGATGCGGCTCGTCTCGCGGAACAGAATCGAGATCGCTATTAGGCGAACAGTTTCGAGGGATCCCTGAGGAGTTTCACTCGCCTGACCTTACTTCGGTTAGGTTCGATATGAAGTATTTTTGTTGGCGAGGGGGGAGACATTAGGCTTGCAGACCTTCCTATATAATACGTAAACTGGGGGAACATTGGCAGTACGGGGTAATATTGGCATCTACTTAACATCTATTTAAAAGGAAAAGGAAAATTTTTTATGCGTTTTCATACTTGTAATACAATCACAAACGATGTAATGTTGTAATAGGATACCTAAACCAAGTTTAAACATGTTAATTAAGAAAATATAAAATAAAGTACATTGAACATAAAAAGAAACAAATTTAAGTGTTAATGTAAGTTCAGATGTGGTAAAACTGTACCTTTTTAGTGTTATTTATATTTATTACCCGGTTACGGGTAATAATGGGACATATTTAACATGTATTAAAGAAGGTTAAGGACAAAAATTTTATGCATTTTGACATTTGTAGTGCGTTCACAAAAGATGGAATGTTGAAACAAATTTAAAAATGTTAATTCTTATATCATACTAGCTTAAAATACCCGGCGTTGCCCGGTAGAGCATTCTCGAGAATGCTTCACTAAATTCGGCACTGCTCGCGCTTCACTAAAATCGTCACTGCTCGGCTTCCTTTTGCCATATATAAATGTTTCATACACCAAAAGCTTTCTGGAGAAATGCTGTATAAAACTGTGAAAACCGCATCACAATCAGTCCCGTGGTATAGAAGCCTTTGCGGAACAAACATACACACATACATACATTTTTTGACTTTTATATATTCTTTTTGAATATAATTTTATTCAACATTTCAATGCTTGCATATCACATTGTTATCACATGTAGTGAATAATCTACGACTGAAATCTATATGCACTTGATTGCCTGATCGCATAGGCGACGCTCACAACCTTGTTTGTACTTTTGTTTCATAAAGATTTACATAAAATAGTTTTTCTTGGTAGGTTTCCCTCCACTGTGGTGGGTAACATTTTGTTCACTTATAACCGGAAAACGGACGAAAACGCCGTAATAAAACCGGTAATATACTTCTTGTCTCATATTAATGGAAGTTAAAAGACATTCACACGTATTAAACACACTCACATTCATTCCGCAATTGACTTTTACATATATAGATAGGAAAATGTACCAAAAACATGGCAATGTTCCCCCAGTTTACGGTAGCTGCTACATAGGCTGGGTGATTTTAGGAATCGAATCTCCAGGCGGACGAGGTCGTCCATCCCCTCGATTCGTCCTCGTTACGGCTGGACACGCGTGTACATAGAACGCAGATCCCGTGCTATTGGATCGGAAGCAACGCAGCGGCGCGCCGCGCCACGGCCCACGTACAGCGCATTAATCTCTGCCCGCTGTTTATCCGTCTTCTGTTTAATTTCCTCTTTTTGACGTGCCCATTTCCTGGCCGTTGACGGCGCAGCGCAAGCTCCAGCGCGCACATTCACCGTTCACCGTCGCGGCAGCCTACTGAGAGGAAACACCGGAAAGCCAGGGGACAAGAAAGGCCTCGACGGGGGCATCTTTCGATTATCGTCGGCCCTTTTCATCCACTTCTTGCGCGCTCGTGGAAACTTGGACGAGCAATCGCTTTGAGAACAAGTCAAAGGAAGAAACGTGCGACTCTTATCGACGAGGCAGCGACTCGTTGCGCGGTTCCTAATGGAAAATCCTCACCGGTGCATGCGCGGGACGGACGCGAAAGCGAGGGAGAGGATTCCACGTAGGCGACTTGCCAAAAATCCTATCGCCTAGACGGAATATCCGAGGAGCTGTCGACAGTTTGGCGTTCGCGGCTGCTCCTGCGAACGCGCGAGCGAGAGATTCTTGTTGGGTGACTTTGGCCACGCGAACCTGAACGAAACGAGTATCGAGTCCGTATCGAAAGCTCTTTTCATCGTGCGGCTACGCGGATCAACGATTCCAGGCGATACCGAGGCAAGGGAGACGGGCAGAGCGCGCCAAACGAATTGGAATTTCTATCGAGTTAACGGGACCAATGTCTTCGCGGTTAGATAATGGTGTGATGCAATAAGCAAACAGCTGCGAAACTCGCGCGACGCCGAGAGAAAGACGACCTCGCGAGACAACGGTCGGGGAAACCGGGTCAATTAGAAAAACAGTAGCTCAGCCTAGGCGTCCGCGTCCGGCGCAAAAAGTCACGCCTGGAAAGCAACAGAAAGCCATCCTGGTTCGCGAGACGATTAATCCACCGAGCAGCGGGCTTCTTCAGCCTCCTCCCGCGAGTTTCGTTCCTTCGTTTACGCCCTAACTTTCGACAGACGCGAGTTTTTCCTGTTAACCTTTTCACGTGTGCCAGTCGACGAAGCAGGCGAAGGTGCACGGGAACGAGATACGGACGAGAAGCGATAGCCGTTGCTGCTCGGAGAGAATCGAAGTCGGGAGGAAGAAAAATTGAAGTGACTCCGAACTGGAATTATTCTCTCGGCGCGGCGTTGTTCCAATTTGCGCGTTCTAATGCAACGTTGCGACGGTGCACGCACGCGATGCATAATGCAACAGTTTCGATGCACCTTCGCGACACATCCGCGAGGTGCGTTCAGGATTTAACCAAGTAGCTGTTGTCCCGAGCAACGGGCTCCTCTGCAGCCAGTCAATCCTGAACATCATAGAGAACGCTAGGAAATTGCGAGTGCCGGTATGCGCGCCTTCAGGGAACTTTGCCAAATGTTTTCACATTAAACTGCAGCGTTGGCGAGTCCAAAGTCTAGGTGGAAATTCAATGGGGGACGACGTCGCGTCGTTCCGGGCTTGAGCGCGCGATCCCTACGCAAATATAAAGCGAGCCCGCAAGGCAGAACCCCACTGCTGGTGGCCGGCCTCGAGGAGGGCGCGACCAGCTCAATTCCAAAGCAAAAGGATGAGAAATTATAAAGCGCCCACAAAGGTGCAAGTACAAAGTATGTAACCGAGCAAAGAAAGTTAGAGGAGGAAAGCGAGAGGCGGCACGGTCGTGTCACGTCGCCCGAGAGGAAACTTATGTAGAAAGTTGCCGCGAAAAAGTTCACGCTTCCTAGGCTACTTGGCTTCATGAAAGTCAAGTCGGTGGTCGTATATAACTGGAATAGCGCAAATGTAAGCGCGCCGGGACGAATTCGAATTCGCTCCGCACTCCGCGAGAACCTCTAATCCTCTTCACGCGCTTCAATCGCTCATTCGTTGTATGTACAACGCGACGCAACACTTTCTCACATCGTTACCTATTCTACATGGGTATCTGCTCGCGCGTATTGAACGCACGAGGGACACCGAGGCTGTCGCGAATGAAACGACTAAATAGGCTTCGATATTGTTATGATTTATACAAGCGTGCCTGGCAGAAGTGGCCACTGCGCCCCGGAGGGTTAACCGCGAGACAAAGAACACGAGCCTTGACCCACTAATTCCGAGACAAGTGACATTTCTGATTGGAATCAGGGCGCCTGTGCGTGGGAGAACGCGCGTACAGTAGACTACTTAAATAGTAGAGGAGGAACGCAAGGGAATCAGCTCCGAGTCGCTATATCGATAAGCAGCGCGGACCTCGTTCGAAAACTTGGACGAGCTAACGATGCCACTATGCCTCGACACCCGCCGCGTCGCGTCGTTCGAAGCTTCCTCGGTAGATCGTTACCGTGGAACCGGTCGAGCCTCGACGGCTGATCGCTGAAATCCACCATCTATACAGCGTATTTATATCCAGGCCAGCGGTAATCCGTCGTGTCGCGTCGCCTGGAATCCACCAAAAATCAATAATGCTCCCGCGCGCACCAAACAATGCAGACTTCTCTCCCGACCTTATCTCATTCACGTCCGATAAATCGTACCCGCGCCAGACTTTGTCGGTGGGCAAGCTGACGGCCCGATCGCGTTTATAATGCGATTATTTCTCGACTCGGGAACACGCCCGCCACCGAACACCGTCCTTCGATGAACGACGCGTCATTAACGTTAATACGCTCGAGTTCGTAATCCTGATAATAACGAGTATCCATAAGTGGGGGACTGCGAGGGAGACGGCCACCGCGGCTCAGCCGTCAGAAATGCCAGCAGGGAATAAACCGCGGGACAAGGTCTCGCCACCGATGCTCTAGAAACGTTAATAACCAGCCAACCAAGATTTATACTTTTTTAATAGGCTTCGACGTGGCCAACCGCCGCGCGAAGCCGCGACTCGCAACGTTATCACGGCTACCGGGATACCGATACCGCGAGGCGGATTATCGACGATGGTATTTGTCCTCGGGCAACGAGCATTCCGCGATTTCCAGCGGAGTTTCTCAATTACTTTCGTTTCTATCGCGACCAACCGGTCCTTTCAATCCCACCGCCGACACAAGTGCATACGATGCTCGAGCACGAATAGACGAGTTCGATTCTGTGCTCTCACTTCTTCTTTAATTTATACGTTCGAACCCCGCTGGGGAGAGTATCAGAAATATCGAGTGCAGTGATAGAATCGCGCGGGTACAAGCCGTACAACCAAAGAAACGTGCTCTCGACGGAGCTGTTACAGAGAAGGGCGACAAACTCGTGCCGGTGGACGATGCGCCTCGTTACTCCGCGAAGTGGTAACGCGAGAATGTAACTTGCCGTAGTCGGGTCTAAGTTGCTGGTGCAACACATTCCCGCCATTCCTGCCGGAAGATATCGCGTGTCTAGCGCTTCATTGTTCCTACGGTGACTCGTGGTACGTCAGCGTTTCGAATCTTTCGCGGAAATTACCGTGAATAAAAGCGGGGCGTCGTTTGTGCCAGATGTTAATACTATTAACACGCGGAGGCAGGCAATGTTGATCTGTCGGCGCGGCGGGAGAAGAGAACGGAAGACGGTTTCTCGGCTGACGCGTCCGTTGAATCGCGATCGTTTAATCGGATTTAGCTCGGCTGGCCAACGATCGATATCACATTTTCCAGCAGCGTTTCATATCGCGTTGGAAAGCGACGTTGAGGCGCGCTCGAACGCGAACGGTAATAAACGTTCGGTCCAATTTCACCGCAATTAACGAGCGAGCAACGATTGCGTTACATCGCGCTTTATCGAATTAATGTATGCGCGGGACGCGGGCACGCGCGTCCCGACGCCGGACAAAAACGACATTTCCATGTGTTATTAACACGGTTGCGCACAGCTCTGCTCGCCGCTGTCAACTTTCGACAACACTCGTCGGCATTCCGCTGCGTGGCTCGACAGGACGAAAACCGATGGAAAGCGGGGAAAAGAACAAATTCGGGATGGAAACCTGCGATCGTTTGTTCGCGGAGAAACGAGACGAGAGCTACGTCGATGTGTCAGGGAAAAGTCCGACGTCCGTTCGACCCGCGTCCGTTCCGACATCGATATTTGCATAACACGGTGTCAAGGTGGCGGTGCTGCAATCGACGTTCCTTCGGCTGGGTTTCCGCGCGATTCTATAAGCGACCTCGGCTGCCTCCGACAACAAAACTTCTGCGTCTCTATCCGCAGAACCGGAGAGGACAGCACAGTTTTTCGAGCGCTTATACGCCGACAAAAGCCGCGCAGAGCAATGGACGGTCGACGCGGAATAATCCGGGTCGGAGTCAGCGGAAGAGGAAGAAAGAGGGACACAAGCTGTCGGAGTTTCCCACCGACGCGTCGCGGTTAAATAACCGCGGCTCAGCGTTCAATCGACCAAGCGGCTGTTTGTGCGAGTATGTATTTACAATGCCGTTCAATTGCTCCGACCGACGCGTTATGAGAATTTAAAAGCAATCGATTCTCGCGCATGGACGGTCTGGCGAGAAAAACTCTTTCAGTCCTCCCGCACTCCTCCGCTTCCCGTTCGTATTGGATTAATAGAAAAACAGTTGCCCGCCATTAGTGAGTGTAACGTGGCGTCGCGGACTACCCGACGCCCGAACGCGAACTCGCGAAGAGGCGCGACACGGAAAAGAGGCCGCGAGGGAAAGAAACGTTGGAGAGAGAAGAGGGAGGAGGAAAGGTCGGTTTTATCGGGACTTTCGAATCGGACGAGGCAGTTTGTTGCGCGAGAATTTACTGCCAGGGTCCCGTTGACTATCGTTCGTCCGGAGATGATATCTCCATTCCCGAGCGTATCCTTCTGGACGAAACGGGACGGTAAAGTAGTTGGCGTGACAAGAAGGATGCCGGACGAGCTGGGCCGCCTATCGTTCTTCATCCTCGTTAAGTCCACTCGCGATCCAGCTTTTGTTTCTACTCTTTCTCCCTTCCTTCTTTCCTTTCCTTACAGCAACCGCGACTGCCGGGGCCACGATGGATCGCGCTCGATAGCTCACGATTAGCTGCCGCTTTTCAGCAATACACACACGCTTCTCCTCTTCTCGAGCGTTCCTTTCTATTCGAAGGCTCGATCCCTGAACCGCCCTGATCTCAAACCTGATTTCGACCCGACCTCGGCCTGAACCGCGACGGCCTGGCGCGCTCTTCCTTTCTTCTCTTGGATACGAGTTTGGATCGTGACGCGCGTGGGACAGCGGCTCTTAACGATCTCCTCGTGACATTTGCGAAGTAAGCAAGAAGGCCAGCGAAAGACGGGTCGACGATAAGGATGACACTGCCAGAGAGAGAAGGACTTCCCCTATTCTTGGAGACAGTCGAGCAGTTCGAAGAGGCGAGAAACCAATCCTCGTGTAGGGCAACGGAAAATAGAGCTCATCGTTTCTGCTCGGTCGTTAAGTCCACTCCCGTTATCTTCCCCTTTTTACGCCCCGGTCCCTTTTCACCGCTGAGCTCTCAACCGGCGAAGCGAAACTTTTTTCCCTATCCTTCACCGTCCCGTTCAAACTTCGTGTCTCCGGCGTAGCTCACGCCCGCCCTGACAAGACTACGTCTATAATCCCTGCGAGAGCAGGCTAGGACGGCATGATTTTACTTTACGCCGGCCTTTCATCTCGTGCCGGGTTATCGAACGGGAAATGAATAACCCGGAAACATCTGCGATGTGATCAGGAAGGATACCTGTTCCCCGAGGAATTGCCTACACGGCGGAAAGTCGAAAGTTACCCGGCTCCTTGGCGATATCGCTCGATCGCGCTCAACGCCCGTAGGACTCCTACTATGTACATACATGTATATGATGGGAAGGCCGTTGCAAGTAGACCCAATCGACTTGGGCGCGAGCGGTTATGTTGAAGCTAACCGGTTAACTGGCACGGTCCTTTTCATTATTCGGGCCCAAACTGGTACCATCGAAGAATTAAGTGAGTCACACAAAATTTGGTATACAGTGGTTTTTTGAGTCACTGAACCGATTCCGGGGGTAATTTTTTTCATCTGACACCCTCAACCCCTAAAAAATAGAATTTAGGGGTGAGTTTGTCAATTGGCGGCCATTTTGGTTGGCCATTTTGAGTCTGCTATATTGAAATTTAAAATTCCAATGCCAAATTCAGATTCAGCGACCCCAAAAACCCCTATATACAATTTTTCTATATCCCGATAGTATTTTAATATTTGTCAGCCAATTTGGTTCGGCCATCTTGAGTCTGCCATATTGAATTTTACAATTCCGATGCGAAATTCAGATTCAGCGGCCCCAACAACAATTAGGTAAAGAAACCAGTAAATGACCGAATTGTTGAATGAGAAGCCCAGTAAATGACCGCATACTTTTATTAAGAATTCTACTTATTAATGTTTGTTTAATACGCAAAACTAAAAATATGGGATATTAAAAGTGCAACTACACTCTATTTATAAACAAATAGTAATTTTTAAATTTATAATTGACATTTCTTTGCCTAATGGTCATTCACTGGTATGTGGTCAATTACTGGTTGGTTACCAAGTTTCATTGAAATCGTTTGAAAAACAAAGAAGTTATTCCATTTGATCATATACGATACATTGACAGAATTGGCCAGATTTTTGTTTCATCATATATGATACATTGACACTTAACCGGTTAAAGGATGATGAATAGTCGACTCCGGGCTGACAGAATGGTGTCTATAGGGGAATCAGGTGTCAAGGCTGTGGTTTATTTGCGCTCAAGGATCCGTGTCCGAGATGCTTTTTGTCCATTGTCTGTTATAAATCAATGCGAAACTCTTATGGGGAGCTTTACGATTCGTGGCTAGAACGCGCGCACCTAACGGACAATTCCCTTTGTTGTCTCGACAATGCTGCAATTGATGCAGCAGATGGGGGGCAAGGTATAGATAGGTACTCTATGCGTCGCGAGTTTGTATCCATTCCAGTCGCGCGATACGAGGCGTTGACAAAACCGAACGAACCATTTTCTCAGTCAGCTCCGCGCGAATTAACCTTAACCCTTAACTGGTATACTTTTTTCCAAACGTAACTGGTATCTTGGGGTCGTGGCAGACCCCAAATAAAAAAGGACACAGAAATTTGTAAAGTCGATATTAGATCAACCTCTATGAATACCTATTTTCTTCTTAGGTAATGTATAAAATAATAGATACGTAGAAAGTTAAACTATTATTATCAAATTAATTAGAAATACAGTTTACAAACTTAGACAACCAAATATTTTGCAGCGAACCTTGCGTGCTTGGGGTCATGACTGACCCCAGGATACCAGTTAAGGGTTAATCCTGCACCGTTTTTAGAAGAAATTAGGCGTCACTGTGGCACAAGTGGCTGGCACGCGATACGATCTCGCGATCGATAACACCGATTCGTTCTTGACGAGCATCCGCCGGTGTCAAGTTGAGATCAACTGCTTATTTAGCTGCCCTCTTTTCAGCCAACCTTCGCCCGATAATGTCGCTAATTGAGCGTCCCACGGAAGATCGAGGATTTGATTTGATTCGCGGGATGGAGGTCGCTCAACGCGCGGCCCGCGAGAAGAAATAGCTCCGCCACGAGTCCTCGGTTATATTAAACCTTCGTTTTATGCAAAATAGCGAGGGTATTGCGTAACTCTGTTCCCTGCTATTTTCAAGCTTCAATTAAAAATTTAATAAACGCCTCGATGCCGGGGCACAAAATTAAGCACTTTAACGAACAGAAAATACTACGCAGCTTTCTGTTTGCTCCCGATCTCTCGATAGAGAATTGCGTTGGACGGTAAACAGTCGGGTAATTAAAAAAGAAATGGTATGCTGAATGGATATCGTTGCATGGTTCGGCTCGCTATCCGGCGAAATCGTTGGCGATGAAGGAACGCCGCGCGTATTTGGGCCACGGATAAAGGCTAATTAAAAGCAAACGATACGTAGTTATACGTAGGTGTGGTGGGAGCGGCGGTGCAGAGAGCACGAACGGAAGACAAATGAAAAGGAAGGCGATCGATGAGCAGGACGAAACGACACCGCGCGCTGTCATCAAGAAACATCGCTCGCATTCCGCGACTTGGAACTACGGGCACCGGATTTCCCTTTGTCACTCGCATACACCGTTCGCAGAACGAACACGACACGACATGACGCGACAAATCATGACAATCGTGTCGAGCATTTTTAACGAGCCCTCGCTATTTCACTTTTGTCCCCATCGGTGGACGTGATCGCGGATCTGATGGCGCGTCGCCGTCCCTTTTTTCTCCTTAAAATTTTCATTCGAAACGACAGCCAGAGTCACCGCGAAATCCCTTTCGATGCATTTTAAATGTGTCTTGCTGTGGAAAATAGACAGGCAATCGATACGCACAGGTAGGAATCATCGAGGAGCGCGGGCTCGACGGCTTTCAAAGAGCAGGAAACGGTGCCGGTGAATCGAACCGCGTAGCCAAAGAGGATCAAATATTAACCCATCGACACTTTCCGCGAGCAAACATCCACCACCTTGACTTTCCAACGATTTCGTTCGAAATCGCGCGGTCGCTATCGTGATTTATACTAACGCGTATAACGGCGAGTTATTTAAAAGAGCCGCCACTATAAATCGCGAAACTGCGCGGCTGTTTCCCAAAGTATCGTCGTTTCGCATAGATACACGGCCAACTATTCGCGGCAGTTATAACGGCGCGGGGAGTCTCTCCTAGCATCAGCGTATCTGACATCGCGAAACTTTTCGCATTTTCTTCCCCGCTCTTTTATCTTCGCCGACTGTTCGCAATAAAACCGGTGTCCCGATTCGCGGTCTCTATGCATACAGGTAAGCGCGGCCGAGTTCCGCGATCGCTTTAAAAGTTCCCGATCCGCTCGCCCACCATCTTCGACCCAGAGTTGGGCATTATTCGACTAAATTGTTATTCGACTAACCTAGGAATAAAAATTTCGAATACAATGGAGTTATTCGTGACTAACGAATAAATTTTTAGTCGACTAAGTTTTTATTCGATGAGCTCGAATACAAATTTTGAATAAAGTGAAGTTATTCGTAAATAACGAATAAATTTTTAGTCGACTAAATTTTTATTCGAAAGATCTCGAATAAAAATTTCGAATAAAATGTCGTTATTCGAGAATAACGAATAAAATGTCGTTATTGGAAAATAACGAATAAAAATTTATTCGACTAATGTCCAACTCTGCTTCGACCCTGCAGACGGTTCCCGTTGCTCCGCGAGAGGCTGCCTTTCAACCAGCCGGTCCGAAGTCAATGGAACGGAATGCTACGAATTAATCGCGCAGGCATCGAACACCGGGCGGCCAGTAACGGAGAATCCCGGAAAAACGAGTTTCCGATGCATCGCGAAAACAAACGGGCTGGAACAAAGAGATTAACGGAGAGAGCCGGGCGAGATAGGGAGAAAGAGAGGATGAGAGGAGAAATCGTCCGTGAAACGTTCCAACTGTCCCTCCCCACGCGAGAGAGATAACGAGAATATGATCGACGATGAACGATGCGAACAAGCTTGCCAGTGCACATTTATACGATCGTAAAAGGGTCGGAATGCGATTTTCGTCCGACGTAACAGGGGCTTACGCGAACGAACGCGCCGCGGCCGTCCCGGCACCCAGTGCTTCCGAAGGTGCAACGGCAGCACAGCTCGCTAACAAGCAGGTCAGATTTAATGGTCCCGCCTGCTGACGGATGTTTAAACGCGCGTTGAATGTAACCGCGCGATTGGAAGACGGTCCTGCTTCCGCAGAAGAGACATAGGTCTACGCGAATCACCGTGGGCCTGTTATTTACCTACACAGATGAAAGGAAGCACCGCCGAAAAACTACAGAGAACCGAGATACGCGATCGTGACTGCAACGTGATAAGCGACCGTTTAATTAGCGCGTTGCTTCTGCCGCTCGATTTTTAACCAATTACTCAACCGTTGTGTTATAATAGTCTAATTACAGATTCCAAGCACACGCGGCCGATCCCGAATCCACGTAATCGTCGAATCGATAACGATCGACTCGGGTTCGACGATGGAATCTTAAGTCCCCCAACAAAATGCATCGCGATGCTTCGGGTTTACTCGTTCGAGTCGCTTGTGTAAGTTCGTCGCTCGCAAGTTGGATTACCTAGCTACTAAGTGCTTACGATTACGACAACCTTATCGAGTGTCATCGCGGAGACCGAATCCAGGCAATTTAGTAGATTTTTGCGTATATCGACCTATATCTCGACAACTGAAGCGAGGAAGCGAAGGGAAACGAGGAGTCCTGAATGGTGAAACTTGCAAGCTACGACCTGGTTTTGCAAGTCGTTGCGCTACGTTAGTGTATGCAGGAGCTCGCAGTTGCAAGCGTTTATGACGTATGAAACGTAACGCCAAGTCTCGCGAAGGAAACCTCTGCGCGACGTATACCAGCTCCGACATCTTAAGGCCGTTAAGATACCGAGTTTAACCAAGATTTGTCGACATTGCGCAACTGCAAGACGCATTAATCCGATTCACGCCGCGCCGCGCGCCGGTCCGCTAATTAACTTATCGTGGCTGACGAGCGAGAGGAGAGCGAGTGGCCAGCTGCAAAAGCCGGTCGCTACGTACGACACACAGTGCACCGCCGCCTCTCGGATCCCGTTTCGCGCGATAAAATGGAACGGTATCGATGGAACCGCCTCCTCCTCCGGGGCCAGAGCCACGCGTGTTCCCTCCGTTCGCCCTGTTCCACGATTCCTCGCACATTATTGAACCGGCCAACTCCGTACTCTCGTTAAAGCACACTTACATCCAGCTAACGACTGTTTGAATTTGTCAGAAATCGCGGCTCAGATAACGCGAAACTTTGCGGCAACTTGGTGCCGATTGCCGTCCCAGCCAAACGTCCGGAGAACCCCGTCGAGATCGTTAGCGCGACACCGCGAAAACATATAATTACATCCGACGAAACGTCCGATAAAATCCATCCTCCCACGTCGATCCAACTTTCCCCCTCACGACGCCCTTTTCCGCGCGTTTTGCGTCATTTTACACGACTTCGGCGCGACCTTTCGCGAGCCAAAAGAGTTCTTTCGTATCGGAGGGCGAGAAAGTTCCGCGAGCGCCCTTTGAAGAAGATGCGACGCGCTTCTCGTGTCTCTCGCGTTTTTCACGCGTTCCGAGACCGAATCGTTTCCGCCGCTTCCTCCGCCTCCTTCGTCCCTTCGCCCCTGTGACCCGTTCGCCGTGGAAATTCTTTTATTTCCATCGTAAATTGATTCACGGGCCCAGCTCGATCTCCTTCCCTCTATTTTCTCGTACGTAAGCTCCAAAGTTTCGCAGTGCTTGAGTTATCGCCGTCCCTAAGTCACCGACGACTACCTACGGCCAAGAATTTTCTTTCGAGTTTCTCTTCTCCTTCGCTGCCTGCTACCCTCCATCGTAGTCTATGTGCAGTGAGAAGTATTTCTCAAAGTCCAGACGCGCTGACCCCGCGACGCGAGATTTACGTCAACTCTCCAGCCAACGCTCCTGTGATCCAAGCGATCTTCGGGTCGCCTGCGAAGATAATTCGGTAACGGGAAACTTTATCGGGTCCGCGGCGGGGCCTATTCTACCTCCCGTGTCGGCTCCCACTTTCCCAGAGCGCGAGGCGCACCGCGAAGCGAAATCCGAGATCTGCTCTCGGCGTTATCAGGCGTTTCATTTCGGCCGCGGTGGAACCCAATACTTCTCGCGTAGTAATCGGGCATCAGGGTCGCGGGACTCCCAGCGAACAATTCGCCGAGGATCGAGGCAGCGTTAAAAATAAACGTGACGGCGACCTGAAAATATTTTTATGCTTCGCGTCCACAGGTACCTAATGGATGGACGAATATCGCGTCGAGTCCCGCGTAAATTCGCGTTTCGATCGGCGAACGTAGAACGATGTTCATCGTAGAACGTCGTTAACTAGTATTTTCAAGACATTCTTTTATAATGAAATGTAACTTTCTACGAAAAATCTTTAGTACCAACTGAAAATACAGGTATTTAAGTAATATTTTGTGCTCACAGATTGAAAAAAAAAAAAAATAGGTAGTATGGCTACTGCATAAGATAACGTTAGGCTCTGCAAAAAAAATTACAAAACGGGCGCTCGTGTAACTTTCCAAAGTTTACTCCGAATTGAAAACTTCGAACGGTTTCTTAAAGTATATTAGAACAGCTTCAGTTAAGCGTACGGATTTAAAAATATATTAATTTTTTAAGAAATGGCGGACTTAAGAAGGACTCTGGAACAAAAAGTATAAAAAGTCAACATGTTTCTTCAATGAATTATTCGATCAAAAAACTGGTTAGCTTAACTGAAGATAATTGTATTACGAATATTCCCTGAAAATTTCAAGTGAATTCAATAAAAATTGACTCAGTTATTAATGCGTCCGTTTTGAAAAATGCCGTTTCGAGATAATCGCTTACAGATCGCAGCTGTATACGGTCTTGTCGTGGCCAGTGATTCTCTACTTGGTTCTAAACAATATATAATCTCATAATCCCTCTTATCAGATACATTTGGATTTTTGGACATAAACTTTTCGAGCGATTGACACCAAATTACTTATGCCTGCACTCGGTTCCGAGCGCTGCACTACGTAGGTACACAAAACCTTCCGTAGCTCCGAGAATTTTTCGAAATCCACTTTGAAACTGTGCAGGTATAATCTTTAAACCACAAGCATTTAAAAAAAAATCGGAAAAAAATTTTCACAGTGGCTTCCCCCTTAAGTAGACGAGGATTTCACTTACACGCTTCACGGGGATCCATCGCGATCTCGCGCCGCGAAACTTTTTCTTCGAGAACGTCAAACACGAAAACGGAGAAATACTGTCCCGCCGGCGAAGCCCGGGCCAAAAACCTGGTCGAATTTTTCTGCTCCCGTGAGTAATAGGTGTCCGGTAACTTTCATTTCGCTTGACAAACGACCGTAAAAGCCGCTTGATTTATTCTAATTCGGCTGTGCCCGGCAACCGAATCGAATTCGGCGGATCCGCCGTGTATCGACGCTCCGAAGAAATACGGTATCAATTAAACGGGATCGCAGTCCGCGGGATTAATTTGCCGGCTGATTACTCGGTGAAAAAGTTTGCACTTTCGACCGCCGATCGCCGGATCGGCGAATCGATCAGCGCTGCCGAGAATATATCATTTATCGGTCGGGCAAATTGCCTGGCGAACTCCCGGCTCAACTTTAAAACGCATTGCCTGGCTGTTGCTTCGCGGCTTGGCGTCACCGCCGAAGCCGAACCCGACTTACCCTCGTAAACCTGTAACGAGCCCCGTAACTGACGTAATTACGAAACGGGCAGGGCGTGATGGTAATACCGATTCCGCTTGCCCAGTCTTCTCTTCCCTTCAACCAGCGTAATATGCTGCTAGACTATCTTCTTTACGGTTAAATGCAAGTGCAACGACGTGGATGTATTGCTCGAGTATACTCGGATAACGGAGATCTCGGACAATGGATCGACGCGAAAGGAACGTTTACAGCGATAACTCCAGGAAAGCTCGATGTCTAAAACTCTAAACTGTTCTCGAGCACCTACGGCCTCTATACCTATATCTACACGCGTGATATCGTCTGCCATGAATTTTATCCGCGATGCCTCAACCATCCGTTTCCCCTTTGAGAACGATAGATACATGAAACGCGGCGTTTACGTAATCGCGGGACGAGTATACAGCTTTTCATCGCCGACTGAAACAGTCGTTCGACTGTTGAGAGAAAAGCTGAATCTTCCCGTTCACGAATCCTCGCTTTCGCCTAACTTGGCCCGTGTACCGAAACGTTTCGCAGCATAGTTAACCTTGCGAGTCGAGAAAGTAAACGGCCTTAAAACGTCGCCGTCGTCCTGATTGCAACAAGTCCTTAAAAGGACGTCTCGCGGCACCGCGCGCTCCGAGCGAGACGCATAAATCACAATTTAATTTCTTTTACAAAAGCAGTCGCGATCCTGATCCGCCGTGGACGCGCAATTAATCTTGGTTTATCTACCGTCTTCGAGAGACGCGAGCATCGACCGAATTAACTACGCCCCGAGAGTCGCTATTGCGCGTGCAACTTCGGATTGAATGAAACTCGCGGGGTCTTGTAATAGAAAATGTTTGCGCGCTCCGCCGCGTCGTAGGAAGTTCTGCCGGGACCACGGGGGAAACGGTTGTCGCCCGGGAAGCCCGGCGTTGCGTTAAAGCTCGGGGAGAATCAGCGGCGAAAATGTGTTGAGCTTGAAAGCGAAAGCGAGAAGAGAAATAAACGTTAAAGAACTCACCGATGGCGCAACAGAGGATCAACAGCGCAGCTACTCCGGACACTCTCATGGTGGAATTCATTTCTCTGGAATACTCGCGACGGAAGTACGCCAGTGTTTCCCTCTCGTCACGTCATAACAGGCGGTCTCGTCTCGTCAACGAACGTCGCGCGTCGCGTCGCGTCGCAGATCTTCCCTCGCGCGTCTTTCAGCGACCCGCCAACGCCATTATATCCGTGTGACGACCAGCTGGTAATTAACACTCTTTCACACCAGGCCACTACAAACCACCGTGCTCGCTAATAACTTGCTTCGACGAGCTTTTCCTCGCTCCCTCGGCTTCCTTTTTCCCTCCTCTCGTCCACTCGTCTTTCAAGATCTGCTCGTCCGTGCTGGCGCGCGCAAACACTCGCACGCGCAAACGGCCAATCCAACCGGGTACTTCTTCACTGGCCCGTCGAGTACGATTGTCGGAGGAAAAGTCGGCGGCTCGCCCTTCGATCGACAAACGATCCGAGTTCTCCTCGGAGGAGGGAGGCAAGAAAACGTAAAGAGCAATTACGCTCCCCAAGCGCATACAAGATGATCTCTCTCCGCTGCACGTGGCTGTTGGAAGTAGTTCAAAGGCGTTGTTGGCGCCCTCGTCGAGACAGCAGCAATCAGCAATCGTCCGACACTTCTGGCTGCCGCGAGCACGCGTTAATCACTTATCGCCGTGCCTTTAACGATCCTTTGCTTTCTCCTCGTGCTCCACTAACGTTTTATCCCTCGTTCGATCGGATCCGACATTCAGCATCCAATATCGACAACCGTGTCCCGCCGTTCTCTTGGCCGCTTTCTTCCAAGCAGGTACCTTCGAAACCCTATAAGCTTCCGCGGGACTGGCTGTCCTTAGCAATTCCAGTAATTAATAGGCTCGTCGATCGATAATCGCTTTTCCAAGCCAGTGCTCTCTCCTTTAAAGTTGGCCGGAACGAGATCTATCGTCTGGCCGATTGAAACTTTGTTATCAGAGGAATTGCTGGTTCCGGCGGCGACATAATCTTCGACTTGGCCGTTGCTCGCTTAATTAAACGACTCTGGGCGAACTTCTTTTTTCAAACGTACTCTCGCCGACCGTCGCGCCGACCAGCAATGCGCGTTCGATGTCCGACGACGCGATATCAAAGGAATTAATTGGTTTAGGACGTGCAGCCTCGACAAAATTAGCGTGTCCCAATTGCGCGTTCCCAGTCGTGGTAATTAAGAAACTTGGTAGTCGATAATTCTCTTTCGGCGGGAGCTGAATTCTCCGCTCTTTGGTTTCCTCGCTTCCTTTTCGGCTCCTACTTCTTCCCCGCTTGCCCTTCTCTCCTCCTTTGCTAGTTAGTATCCAGCGTTGTTATTGCCTAACAAAGTTCCAGGGATACGGTTTGATAAGTACTTAAGTACCTACGCTAGAGTTTTTGGTATGTGCGTTGATATTGCCGGTGCCTTGTAGTCGGTAGGTGGCAAAAGGTCAATTGGACGACCTGATTCGAACTTTAATTAGCGTGACGAAACGGCGAACGCTCCGAACGTGCGAAATTTCTCTCTCTCTCTCGTCCAACGATAAAAACCGCAGCTATAGGTACAGAATACCCATGTGCGATAGTTTTCTATGCGCCCTCGCGTCACCCGAGACCCACGAATGCCTACCCTTTGCGTTAAGTTGATACGCCGTGTCCGATAAATTAGTTATCTTAATTGCAATCTGATCGAGCCATGTTCCGTGAAGCCAAACAAAGGTTACAGGCTATTACCGATATCGCCTGGATGCTAGGTCACGTTCTTCCCTCCCCCTAATTGTCGTAAACAAAGCGATCTTATCGATCTGGTTCGAGCTTCGCGATCTAAGTAGTGCATAGGCTTTACGGGAAAAGATTTAGAATCGTCGGTGTGCATCGCTCGCGAGGAGAAACCGCTCGTGTCCTTGTGTAACTGCGCGCGGTAGGAAACCCTCTCGGTTCGATATCTCTCTAACCATAAGGAAAATCCGACAAATCCATTTATCGCCACCGTCATCAACCGAGCGTACATATTTCTCCACGCGAAACGATATTCGGACCGAAGTCCATTCGAAGCGGGACGTCTCGAATTACTCTTCGTTGCAGGAGCAATGCTACACGCCCCCGAGCAATAGTATAAGCCGGATCGCGTTAAGGAATGCATTTTGTTATGCGGGAAAGAATGCCATTACACTGCAACGCTTTATTTTCAATGACGAGGCAGGATCGCGCATTGGTGGCGTTAGTGGCAGTGGCGGATTCAGGATTTTTGTGAGGGGGGGGGGGCGCAGTGGCGAATCCAAGATTTTCTTGAGGGGGGGGTTATGATATGAGAATTTAGTTTTTTTTTTGAGAATCTAGAAGGATTAGTTTGCTAAGTGACGCGTTTCGTCGCTTTGAAAAAAATTGCAACTGGTCCAGAAATCAGCAATTTTGCCCTCTGAATCCGCCACTGGTTAGTGGGACGCTATTCCGCGCGAGTGACGGCAATGAAATTATTTCTCTGCCAATTAACGATCGGGTATCGAGATTGCTAGACCCCAGGACGGATACGTTGGATCGCGCCCGGCCAAACGGATTGTCGGGGAACTCGAGCTTTATCTTTATAACTTAAACGTGCTTTATCGCGTGAAACGATACATGGCGCCAACTCCAGTAACCGCCCGCGTAATAATTCAGGTGCACGTTTCAACGTGGACACCTTATCGCGCACTATCTGAAATTAGGTCAGCCGTATCAATCTTTACGTGCATCGCTCGAACGGTATCTACATCGCGGAAAGGCTTTTCAAGTTTCTTTCATTCGGTGATTCATACGTCCTACCGCCTGTCACCACCGCGGGGAAATGCCTGGCGGTTTAATTAACACCTCGGGAGAGGTTTCTCGTCGAAGCTTTTTATGTTTTACATTTTAGTTTAATTATAATAGACGGGTTGGATAAGTCTTTGGTACAATTAATTACAAAAATGAGGTAAAGAAACGGACGTATATTGAGAAATAAAGACAAAAACAAAAAAGAAGTAGGTAGAGGAGGAAAAGAAAAAACATGAATAGGTATACAATGTGAAACATTCAGCGCAACAGACGTAGAAGCTTTGTACGGATCTTATTTATTGAATCTGAGAAGAAATCAAGTTGGTCGATGCAATTATGCTTGCCGTAAAGGCTTCGATGAGTTTTTACGTAAAAAAGATTACGATGCCTTAGGCTCTTAGTGGTTGCATTGAAATTGAGTTGATCATATTAAGTAAAAAGGTTAGGTCTGATATAATTCTTCTATTTTCAAGAGTTAACAGATTTAGTTCGGAGAGCTATGGATCGCAATATATAGGAATACTATCACCAGATTTGTAAGCTATTAACCTTAGATATTTATGTTGAACGCTCTCGATTCTACCGTAGTGTATTTTGAAATAACGGGACCAAATTATGGAGCCATATTCGAGATGATACCGTACTATGGTATTATATAAATGTGAGATTGACTTGGGAGATAGATGCGGAGAAAAACGATAGATAAAACCTAAAGTTGCGTAACCAGAGTTAATTATTTTTTTATAGTGATCCGAAAAGGATAAAGTTGATTATCCCCAGGTCCCCAATTTATGCTACTAGCTTTGTCGTATCGCGGCATCGTCGACCTGTTCGCGGACGCATCTCCATTTATGTATGTATGTACCTCGGCCGAGGAATCTTTCGTTCGAGTATCGTGCAGAATCCTGCGGTACTGAAATGTCCATTAAATCCAACCGTCGAATTAGTATCTACGCGTTAATTTGGCGAAACTGCTGTGTATGGTCCAGCCTAACAAAACCATCTGACCAGACATGCCTGTTTGCCGGTGTTGTCGACCTTTCAAAATTCCTATACGAGCACACATGTCAGCGTCCGATCCAAGAATAATTAATCAAACCGGAAGCTGTCCGAAAACTGCCACGCAAATGAATCGTGTCTGCTTCTGTTTCGCGTCGGCGCGAGCCCCGTACCTCCTCCATTTCAGCAAATCTATCGTTGCGAAAAGATCGATCGCGCTGCTCCGTATCACCTTTCAATCGAAAACGATAAAGTTCCTCGATCGACCTCGACGCGAGATAAGCTTTCTCCGGAGTCGACGGAAAGCTGCGAGACGAGTCGAGACAAAATATCCAACATCTACTGGATTACGAAATCACGTAAGCACTCACATAAGTAATCGATCGAGCTCGCGATTAACTGTCATCAGCTAGCGGGCAAAAATTTCGACGTTTACTATCCACTACTTAGTAGTCAGTCCGTTCCCTTTACGTTTTCGACAATTTTCAAACAAGACCTCTTCTCCCCGGCTCTCGGAGCTAGTTCACACAGGTATATGTGTGCCTAAGGATCGGCAACTCGAGTTAAAAAGTAGAGGCCGTACAAATTTGCTTAGCGCTTTCACGGGGCACACTTTTCCCCCATTTCAAAGTATCCCGAAACGAAGCGACGAACTCGTTTCTCCGTTCCCCTTTGCAGCGATATCGCAAACACTTTTAGCCCGTAGCAAGAGCGTCTCGCGATTGCAATTTTGCAAGTTCCGCTGAGGAATGTCGCAACGAGGCATCCCGGCGCGCGGCGCTTCTTTATAACAAATTCCGCCGGGGAAAGAGGTGAAAGGGGAAGGAGGCAGGTGTTTTTTTTTTCCAACAACGACGGTATTCGAAGGAGCCTGAAGGAACGACGAGACCACCTAAGCGACCGACCAGCTCTCGCTGACATCACCACCCGTATTACATTAGCCTACGTAAACGTTTGCACGCGTGCACGCATGCACGTATATACACGTGTACGTCGAGCACGCGTTCGTTTTTACCGTACCGCGAACCGTTCGCTTTTTGCCACGGAGCAACATACGTACGGCCGGATTCGGTGTTTGCGCTCGTCTGTAAAAAGAAACTAAAGGGGGACTCTCCGCGGCGATGATTCTCTTTCGGGAGAAGACGGAGGGAAGCTGGCGATCGAGGGAAAATTGTCCGGGCAAACGACCCGACGATAGGAGGGTCTCGACGATCGAGAAGGGAAGGAAATCTCTCGCGTGCAGTGTCTGCTCCCAGGGGAAGATGTTAGCGACGCTCCGCTCTCGGTCGAGCACTAAGCAGGATGGGTGTCTAAGCACGTTCGCTAAACAGCCAGATACGTTCGCCAGATAGGAGATACTTATGGCACTTCGGGGTATGAACTCGTGACCGTCGAGTCCCTGCAGGATATAGTCGACCGCCCCTCTTCTCTGGACCACCACGAGCTGGTGTATAGTATATAGTATATTTCACGATATAACGGGTATCTTTGCCAACGCGAAGGGACCACTTCCTACAATTGTGTCTCTCATACGCGCAAACATTCTCCTCGCTCGCCTTATATCCAGCCTCTGGTCGAGTACCAACCGCCTCTCAGAAGTAGAAAACTAGAGGAATCGTTATCGATCGAAATTCGCGTCGCGGTTCGAGAGCTTCCAGGCTCCGCGTCCGCCATTATCGCAGAGCTCTGTCGTCCAAGGCAGTGATGAGCAACACGCACTTGGCGGGCCACATGTGGCCCACCTGAACATCGTCATATCGGATTTTTCACGAACGAGCTTGATAATATTAGGTGCGATATTTGTAATTTATACGTCATTTAGATTTTAGATAAACAGTACATCAAAGTTAAAAAAAAAAAGTTTTATTGTAAATCAATGTCAGAAATTCCTGGATTAGTTATATATATGTATTTAATATTGTGGCCCGCATAGAGAAGTAGGTTTCCACTTGTGGCCCACTTCTGACAAAAGGTTGCTCATCACTGGTCCAAGGCAATCTTGGAAAATAATATCGAAGCCTCGCGATGTCGTAACTCGCGGACAAACTCGTTGGATTGAGAGTTGTCGCGGTGGAGAAATGAGTATTCTCGTTAGGGAAACGGGGGGAAATTTAAGAAACGATTGACTCGGCGCGGGGGCCCCGTAAATAGGGGTCGATTGAACAACGCGCACGCCGGAGAATGCCAGCCTTTGGTAAATGCGCGATTCATTGAATTCTGATCGACCCTTCGCCCGCTACCTCGCTACGATCCGCCACGACAATTTTGAATGCTAATTGGAAATTTAGATAAGCATATTTATGCGAGCGGAGATTCGTATCGCGTTCGCTCGACGCCACGCGATGCGACCGTCAGGCCATCGTACCTACGATTAAGCGATCTCGTTAGCCGCCCGTTAAATCGTTCCGCCCGCGGGCAATTTCAATGCGAATTCAACGGGACCTTTCCAAGGTCCGCCAAAGCGATCGTAGCCCTCAGTGTAACCCTGGAATTCTGTAATAACGTTGGACCAGTGGCTTCTAACGAACGTCGAAATGAATTCGGCGTACTTCGGAGATGCAAGCGCGTCTCTCGTCCGCTGACACACTAACAAGGAGAGTATTTTAGGTGTCCGCCTCCGATGATTTTGATTTTTGGATATGTTATAGAGGAGCGAAAAATAAGAAATACGTGTTTTTTTATTTTTCCCTGTTTTCATATTTGGGGGTGAAAACTGCGTTCAAAGTTAGGGTTGAAAAATCATTTTTGTGGAATATTCGAGAACTATTAGAGATAGGGGAATAGTGTGAATGGACGAATTTTGTGTCCTTGAATGCGAATTATGACTGACTCACCAGATTTTCAAAAAGTCCATAAAAATGATTTTTCAACCCTAACTTTGAACGCAGTTTTAACCCCCCAAATATGAAAACGGGGAAAAATAAAAAAACACGTATTTCTTATTTTTCGGTCCTCTAGGTATAACATATCCAAAATTCAAAATCATGGGAGGCGGACACCTAAAATACTCTCCTTGTAAGTACCTCTGCCAGTGAACGCAGCGCGCAATAGTATCGGCAAATTAGCAACGAGGGTTAATTCTGATTGGAAGGGATTAATGACACTTTGCGGGCGAATCGATTCGCGTTGTTAAACGCGAGCGAGTGCAGGCGCAAGGGCGAGTGCCAATCGGTGAGCGAGTCGCCGGTGGTTTCCCAGCAAACTGGCGGCCGTGAATCGTCCATCATGGTTTTCCCGCGAACCGACCAGAATCGTCGGGTACGAACGACTCTGGATTAGGTCTTGCTTCCGGAAACTTGACCAGCGAGCAGAGGACGGCGTCGTCCAGGCTGCTGCTCGTTTCATTCTCGTTTGATCTCGTTAGAATCTGTGGCTAGCAAGGGGCGGAGCTACGCGCGCGCTTCGCTCTTCGCGAGGCAGATCCAGCCGATGATGTTAATCGATAGGAACCTGGTAGACGTTAGGGTCGAACCGTCTCGTATGTAGATATATACTCGGACCACCCGAAACCCATTGGCATTTGCAGGGCAGAATGGTAATATCGCGAATAAATGATCTGCGCGAGAAGCGCCGTATGACATTTGTCGAGCTCGAAATGCCGCGTTGAGAAATCTCCGGGTACGATTCAGCGCTCGTCTTAATCAAACACGAAGTATCAGCCGCGGTGCTCGTCTCGCTGGGATAGAATGTGCTGGGCTATATATTTCCACGCGAAGCGAAATATAGAGGGAGAAAACGCGGAGAAATGGGAGACGATGGTTCTTGCCCGTTCGCGTTATCGAGTACGGTGTCCCTGAAAATAAATCTGCGAGCAGGATCGCGTGCTCCTCGAGGAAAGTCTAATCTAGGATAAATGAAATGTCTCGCGCCAACATTTAGCTACATACGACGATCGAAAACGCGGAAAGGCGCACCGTTAAAAGGGGATAAAACCGTTTGGAAGTGTCAAACATCGGATTTTTTCTTTTTACATATTTTCATAGATTGATGTTGTAGAAATAATATCAAACAAGTCTGGTGTAAAAGTTCAGAAAATTGAAGAAGTTGTATGCGTTTGAGTGAAACATTCCAGGTAGCACGGGGCGGCTTGACCGATCGCAGCGGAACTGTAATTTTCATTACGGTGTTGCGACGATAGCTATTAACATAACATACTTTATAAGAAGATTTTATTGTTTTTGATTTCGGACACGACATACAGATTATTTTAGGCCCACCGTTTAGCCGTCTAAAATCGAAAGACTTTCGAATATGTATCCATAACTTCCGAAAGACAATAGTTTTTTAACTGAAACTTTTTTTTTAAATAGTTCATAATACTATTTATGTAAAGATAGTAAAAAAACGGGACATCTTCATAAAGCTTGTAAAAAACTCGTAAAAAAATCCACAAAATGTACACACTTTCAAACGGTTATATTATTATAATTATTATTATTTATTGCACCATTACAATTAAATTACAACGCCGAGTAGGCGAGGTTCAGCATTAACTGCTGCTCTACAACCAAACCTACAAAGCCGTTGGGAGGTAAGAAAAAGGAAAGAAAACAAAATGAAATAAAATACAATAAAAAAGATGGAATAAACTATCCCCTTAACCGCAGACGAATCCTGTTGTCGACGGAGCACGCGAACAGCCGACAAAGTTTCCGCGAGGAAGCTGGAATCGATCAAAGAATTCTTTTTAACGAGATCAAGTTGATCGACGTAAAAAGCCCAGTGTCTATTTTCTCGCTAATTAATCGCAGGCTGACGCAATCGATATAACTGCGACGCGAATCAAGTGTACCCAAGTGCGAGCTCCTTTTTGGAGATCGCAACAATAACTCGTTAATATTTTTCTCAGTTCAGCTGCGTTCCGTTCGATTGAGAAAGCAGAAGCGCACCGGGCACCGGGAAAAATCGAGCCGCGATGCAACTTCTGCTAGCTTTTCACCGCGAGCACCAGCTGGCAACCTGCGATTTCACTGTTCGATTCCGCGCGCTTCGCCGTGGCGTGTTGCGATCTCGAATCCGGAATACCGATTGTTAAATATTCGCGACGGGTCGTGAATTTTCATGGAAATCACGGCGGCGTTAAAGTCCCTCGCGTAAAAAGGCGAAATCCCGTGTTACGCGACGCCAGAGAAATTTCAATCGTCCATTACGGCAAATGGTAGACGCGGCTTGTCGCGGTTGAATTATTGATTCCAAGTGATCGTTATCCGCGTGCACGAGCGCGAATAGTCGGTTTCCTCGTGCAAAGTGCCGTTATCGGAGTTCCGACCGCACGCGCACACGCACCAACACACTCGATCACGTCCTACTCTGCTTCCACGTTTTCGAGCAACGAGAAATCCTCGTCTCCGAATCGGTCAACTTTCGACTAAAGCTACGCCTACGCTTCCCGACATCGCCTACCGCTGGTCATCGGAAAAGTCTCAGTCACTGACGGTACGTCGATTACGGTTCAAAGAGCGAGCGTGAGCACACCGCCCATTTTCGATGGTTCCTTAAAAGATTTCTACGGGGACACTCGAATAGCTTAGCAGCGCTGGACTCGAAACGCCAACGAAGGAGCGAGCGACCGACCCACGCGGTCGCTCGCAGCAGCAAACGCCTACCTTTGCGCCGGCCACTTATTTTACCTTTCGAAATCAACCAAATCCCTGAAAAGTTCCATCGCTTTATACGGAGCCCACACCGCCCGATTTAATTCGATAGGAATTTGTCACACAGCGCGATACTAGGCCGCTTATCGCTTCAACGTATCGCGCACCTCCTAATTTGTTTTGAATCGCTCGATAACGCTCGAGCCGATGCCCGCTTTTTTCCAACTGTCATTGTCGTTTGGCGAAATAACTTGTTTGAAAATCGTCGCGATAATGGGATTTCACGGGACCCGATCGATTCTACGGAAACGTGAAAATTTCCTCGCTTAAAGGGGCTTTATCTCCGGCCCGAAAGATAATGAGAGGTCGCGTGACTTTTGTGCTCGTTACAGTCGGTTCGTTGATTTTCTTATTACGTACCCCGGCGCGGCGACATTACATAAACCTCGGTACGCTTCGTTCCGATTTCGAGTCGCGGAGAGGTCAGCGTTGCGAGCGGTGCAAGCACCGAGTAGCTTTATTTTCGCACAACAACCAACCGCGCGACTTTCCTTCAGCGAATCGTCGCGGAAATAGACTTTTACCATTCGTCCATCTATCGGATGGAGATATCGAAGACGACGAATCGATTGGCGAACGAGTATCCTTCCCTAGGATTAAGGAATCGGCGATCTCTTCGACATCGATGCATTTCGACAGTTTCGCCGGGAGGCTCTGTGGCTGGCGTTCTCGAAACGGTGACGCATCGCGATAAGATAACTGACGCGCGAATAAATCTCACCTTCTCCGTTTGCTCCCGTTCCGCGAAACCCGATCAAATAACGTGGAAAGAAACCAGAGTAGAGTTACATGCGCCGATGAAAGCTGGAGTGAATAAACCACAATATTTGGAATACCCGGACGCCCAATAAACTTTTAACGCTTACGTTATCCTTCGCCTTGCAAAATACGCGAATGAATCATCGCGTATTTTAGCAGCCTTTTCTAAAGGAACACTCAAAGAGGAGAGGAAGGCGGAGCGTTTTTAAACAGCGTTTACGAAACCACCGCGTGTTTTCGCGACTTCCACGGAAACTTCCGGCTTCGGAATAGTTTCCGTTCGATTCTCGCAAATGTAGATGCATTCGCGAGGCGGCGCGTCGTTTTGTAATCGGTGTTAAGCCGAGCACCTGGTAGGCTCCGATCGTCGCTCGAAATATCCAGCCATGACGTTGAATCGATGCCACGCGCCTCGCGAACTTTCGAACCAAAATACTAGCTAGCTTGCCAGCGCGACCTAAGGCAACCTCGAGACGCGTGTCTCTCTCAGCCTGCCGCGTTTAAATCTGTCGCCGTACCTTTTACGCGTCTTTTATCGCGGCCCGTATGCCCGGTGCCCACCGTCCTAGCCGCCCGATAATTGTCACGCGCCACTTTCCAACGCATTCGTAGTTTGCACAGCCCGACGTGCGGCTGCATGAGAATTACGCTAACGCGTTCTAATTATTGCCCAGAGTTCTCCGAACAGCCAAATAATTCCCTCACTGTCCACCGTCCAACGTAGCGCAAGCGCTATCTCTCCTACGCAACAACCACGGCTCCATTTGCATAATCGCTGCCAAATCGTGACCGCGATAGTCCAACTGGGCAAACGAGGAGGTTAGCAATCACGGTGTCTTCAATTTCAAACTCGATTTAAAAATATTCCGACGTTTTTACAAGGATCAACGATATAATATACCAGATAATACATACATAGATAAATACGAAAATTAGTGAACACGTATGAAAACGAGATATCGCTGACTCCCCTCTCTCTCTCTCTCTCTCTCTCTCTACGATCGGCGAATTCCGATCGCCACCTGTGGCTTTTGCTAGTCTTTCACGGTCACCGCGAATTCCTTTGAATCGAATGCGCGGAATGAGCGCGCGCGCGCAGGCAACAGGCGGAGCTGTCGTGCGCCGTACTTAACGCGCCTCGTGAAAAATAAACGTCAACTCTGACGCGATAAGCGGAGCGGTCCCCAAGGTCAGCCCTGAAATTCCAGTTCCGTTCTAGGCTACTGATATACGTATGGATCGGTCGTGACACGTCGCGACGCAACCCACTCGGATGAATTGAAATTACGCGACAGAGAGATATATTTCGCTGGCGAGGAGAATTCTATTCTCCACCGCGTGTTTACATATCGCCGCCATACCCGCTGCGTATACCTGCCCGTGGAAGAAACCCACTCGATAGCCTTGTCCTTCCTGCCACGCTCCTTAGCAACGTCCGCGTTAATTTCCACCGAACACAGGCACCGGCAATTTCCCGCCTTTCCCCGTCTACTTACGGACATGTTCCTTTTCGAGGCGGTGCACCGAATCGAGGAAACACCACGGCGATCCTCGTGAAACTGGTCACGGTAAATCACCGATGCACAGAGAAGCGTACACACGGGAGGACCTATTGTCCGTCGATGCACTGGAAATCTCGGTTGCCGGTAGATTCTTCGAACCAGGCGCAGAGATCGTTAGCGAACCGGTGACACTTTCGCCGGCCGACTTGGAGCGAGCGCGTCGTTATCAACTTGTCGCGGCGACAAGACGGCGATGCGAATACTCGACGCGAAGCGCGAGCCAAACTGACTCGCGCCGTGACTCGGCCGCCGGTTTTATACGAGTGACTGGTTTCCCCCCGACCGCGAGGCGACGCGACGCCCGCGATGCGTCTGCACACGCACTCCAGGGAAGCCACGGCGACGTACCTGCGAGAGTCCCCATCGCTTTAAGACGAATCTGACCGAGATAGATCCGTCGAACAGAGTTTGTGATACAGCAAATCGTCTAGCTCTAAATGCGGATATTTTCTCCAATTATTTTGGTACATTTATGTCGAAAATTAAATTGCCGCTGAGAGGAGCAGCATAGTAGCGTCACAAAATTGTTAATTTGATGGGTATCCGCGATGTTATTGTTGTAGGCTTAAGGGCTTTAATGCCGTCTCTTATGTACCTACAAGTGGAATTTAATTCCGTTAATAAACAATTATTATTATTATTATTATTCCTTCCCTCCTTCGACTTCCATCGAGTACCTTCGAACAAGTTCGAGCTCCCGACCCTTCGCGTCGAAACTGATCGACTCTCGACTTCGCAAACTTGCAATTTGATAAGACGCAGGTGAAACGTAGATGAATTGTCTCACACCACCGCTGATTATCAAACGTTCGATAATAGTTTTCCGCTGGAGACTCTAATAAAAATAGATAAGGAGATCGTCTGGATTAATTCGTGTTTGCGTAACCTCGCATGACTAATGTTGGCTTATCTGCGATTATAGGGGAGAAATCGGCGAAGAAACGTTGGCGGCGGAACGGCGAGTAAGGTGAAAGTGACGAACCGCGGGAGAATCGTGTTGGTTCGAATAGGACGAAGAGCGAGCGTTTTATGCCGTGGCACGTGAGTCATGCTCGCGCTATCGGGTAGGTGAGCTCGACGACCCTGACTACTCGTAACTTTATTTCTAAATTTAACGCGTCCCATTACCAGCGGTGCCAAAGGTCTTGCGCGCATAAAGATGCCCGCGATCAGTGTGAAACCGCGAGTGATAATATTGAAAAAGCTTCGGCGAACGTGATCGCAGCCACGCCCGGACTGTTAACCCAGTCGAGTGATGATCGACTCACGGTCGGAAGGGAAATAAGCTTCTCCTCGGTTATTTAACGGGTTGAGAGGTATATTAGATTTTTTTTACTGTTTACCAGTAAATAGCGGTCGATTTCAGAGGGGAAGCGGTATTTCCCCACTTGACCTTGTTTCTCTAGAGCGTGCCTCTCGCCCTGCTTTTACCTCTCCCTATACTGTGCTTTCTAGAAATCATCGCGGCGGCAAGAAGAGGGAGAATCCATATCCTCGGCCCGACAGAGACAGATCCTGCCGCTGCCAGATCCTCGCCAAGATCTCCGGTCCCCGCATTCTGACTCGACTCGACTCGACTCCGCTCGGCTCGAGTCGTAAGATAACGCGCGTCAGAGCCCTCCAAAGGTGCCGAGTTTACTCACGGAAAATTGCCTTGGCGTGCACCGAGAGAGCTAGGTAGGTATGTTCATCCGCACTTATGTACGTATACCTACGTCTCTGTGTGTACCTAGGGAACCGAGAAGGGGGCTATCGAGACACGAATATTTACCAATAACCCGTCAGCAGCCGTGAAGACCAATCGCCGGTCGAAAACCGTGCGGCGCTGCGTCAAAAATTACCTAAGAGTCCCTTAACACTATTCCTTCACGTGTTTTGGCCGGTCGTGGTAGGTAAGAGAGACTACAAATTTTTCTCAGAAAATGAACAATAAAAAAATAAGTGAATATTGAAAAATGTATTAGGGTAAACTAACTAGTAATTCACCGCATACCAGTGAATGACCATTAGGCAAAGAAATGTCAATTATAAATTTACAAAATACTATTTGTTTATAAATAGAGTGTATTGCACTTTTATTATCCCATATTTTTAGTTTTGCGTATTAAACAAACATTAATAAGTATAATTCTTAATAAAAGTATGCGGTCATTTACTGGGCTTCTCATTCAACAATTCGGTTATTTACTGGTTTGTTTACCCTATCTATACGTATAGGTAAAGACACCAGTAGTCGACCACTTTCAGAAAAACATGAAAAATAAGGTTTTTAGAAGTGTCGATCTTTTGAACAGAGCGCAGTTACAGTGCAGTTAGAAAACATGAAAAATAAAGTTTTTAGAAGTGTCGATCTTTTGAACAGAGTGCAGTTAGAGTGCAGTTAGAAAACATGAAAAATAAGGTTTTTAGAAGTGTCGATCTTTTGAACAGAGTGCAGTTAGAGTGCAGTTAGAGAACTGCACTTTGTTCAAAAGATCGTCACTTCTAAAAACCTTATTTTTCATGTCTTTCTGAAAGTGGTCGACTACTGGTGTCTTTACCTTATTTGAGGAAAACCCTTGAAGTATATATAGGAAATTCTAATCGAAATGTTAAAAACCGTAATTCGACCGGTCCTCGTAGGAATATTGTGAAACAACCAAATCTGTCGCCCGAACAGTAACAATAGAGTACAGCTGCGCAAAGTATGTAATCATTCCTCTCTGCAACAGGGCGGTTTCGTTGATCGCGCTCGTTTATACGTTTGCGGGACACCGTGCGCATCAAGCTAACCCTTGAACACATTACGAGTAACGTAACGCGCTGGACGACGCGACGCGGTACGATACATACTGGGCTGACGACCGCCAGAGACACCGCTATTTAGTCGAGCCCCAGAAATTGGACTAACGAGTGGGCCACGGGGTTGTAGGTTTTCGAGACACGGCCTTCGTTCACGTTACACTTGACGCGATATCTAACCGACTGCCCGTCGTAATTGGTCTTTTCCCGGGAATTATTCAGCCGGGAATAACGCTTTAACGCCGCGGACGCGCAATTACGCGCGAGCAAAGTGGGCGCGCGAGTCGCTCACTCCGATACCTCGCTACCGTGAATAACATTCGCTATAACACACCCTTCCGGAACACCATCCAGGGTATGCAGATGGTCCAGACATAATTTAGGATTTCGCATGGACCGCAGCGTAGACCGCGGCCTCGAGTTGCGTCGTCCCCAGGCTTCCCTCGCATTAGAAACAAAGGCTTCTTTACGAGCAATGACGCTTACGTAACGGAACGCATCGCCTCGATGCGATAGCTTCTCGCTATTATCAGATCGATTTCGTCCCATTACCTGCGGGGCTTCCACCAACTCGCAAAGATATTTCGAATTCGCGGAGCGGGCAGATAGCAATGAAATGTTAAGTGGAACTTTACGACTGCTCGACGAACTTTAATAAAACAAGGGAGAATTCCTGACGGGGGTGCGTGCTTTCGAGCAGCCTTCCAATCTTCCAAGCACCTGATGCACCAACGGTCTTAGCGCGCGTTTATTCCTCCGCGCGTTGAAACGCGCCGATAAGTCTACGTATTAAGGTAAATGTCCTCATTAGCGACCGTTTAAGAGTGCGACTGGTTCGAAATAGTAATTTTTTTTAATAATATAGGACAATGTTTGAATAAAGTATGGATCATTGTATTTTTTGAAGTCTCTGGTTTCTTAATCAAATTGATTTTAGAGTGATATTTGACTGTTTATACAATAATTATGGTGAAAATTATATTGGACGTCCCTTTTATTGACCAACTTACAATTTATCGATTCTCTGCTACAATAATGAAAGAAAATGAATATTTTCTCATTATTTTATAATTCTGTATATATTTCCAGTTAATTTGAGTAACTTACTGCATGGATCCATGTATTTTTATTTTAAAATTTGCCAGTTTAATGATATCTGTAGTATAACCTCACGTTATTAGAGTCCGTAAAATTTACATGTGAATTTACTTAAAAATGAATGTACGGCTACATAAATAACGCATGCAACTATAAACGAAATACCTCTAATAATAATTTCTGAACTTTCTGTGTTGCAATAAACAATATAAATGAATAATTGGTCACTAATGGGGACGCGGTCAGTAATGGAGACATTTACATATAGTCTCTAACGGAAGAAATTCGAAGTCACGAGCCCACCATCACCCTTTCCATCCTCGATACACAGTACAGGTAAGCTCTGCTAAGCTGCAATCGTTGCAGCTACTACAAGCGAGGGGAAAGGGGCCACGTGTAACTCGCAAAGTGTCGGAAGAGGTAAAGAAACGCGGACGAACAGTCGAGGGTTATATCGCCTTTTTCTTCTAAGCCGAAAAGTTCCCTTCTGTCGGCGGAACTGAAAGCACGGTGAGGAAAGTGGAAAGTGGATTGGAATGGAATCGGCGAGTATCAGGCGTGTTTCTGTTATAAATACACGTACCTAGGACCGTCAAACTGCTCGACAAATACTAGCTGTAAACTAATCGATCCACACCCACGATACGCTGGCCACCCTACTGTTAATTAAAACACATTTGCGCGTTTACGCGTAACCGAGCGATGAGCTGTGTTAATACCAGATCAATGATTCCAGACTCTCGAAACCTCGGTTACGTCGAAACCGCCACAATGGAAGAGCGCGGCGAATATATTTGCTGCACCGTAATCGCGATGTCCCCCGGGGAGGAAAGGCAACGTTTAAACTTTAGAGCGTTAAACGCACATGTGATTCCTCAAATAAATACGTGGCGCCGCGAGTAATGCGTTTAAGCCCGTTATCGAGCCCGCGAAGTAATGCGTAGCGCAGATAACAAAAACATTCGAATCTTTCTTCCTAAATAAGACGATTAAACGTCGGAGAGGGGAGAACCTTTGGATTCGAAATCAGAGCCGTCTTAACAAATTTCAGCAACCTGGGCTAAAAAATTTTGGCGCCCTAGCCCCCAAGGGTGCAATTTCTTCGCAATCGGTGCAAGGCGGTACATCAGAACCCCGGGTCTCCACCAACACAAACACGAACAAAAATAATAGAAAACAGTAACATATTTGATTCTTAACCCTTCGTGGTCACACCTTCTTATAATCACAAGTTGGTCACACGGGGTTCACTGTACCCCAGCGTCATTTTTTGAGTTACATTTTCGTATTTTTGAATCTTTTAACTTTTCAGTGAGAATTCTACGTTCGTAATGCTTATACAGTCATGGTCTAATAGTCTTTTTCTAGAAATGTAAATTTTGATATGCTAAAATTTGTAGTTGAAAACGAGGGATTTTCCATCGTCGTGGTAAAATACAGATTTTTTAAAAAGTTTTTTATTTTTTTTTTGCGATAAATCCCCTTTGTAAGATGTAAAGGTGTGGAATTCCAAATCAAAAATTGCTCTTGGGGTACAATACACCCCGTGTGACCACGAAGGGTTAAGCGCCCTTGGATCACAGGCGCCCCTGGGCTATAGCCCACTTAGCCCGTTGGTAAAGGTGGCCCTGTTCGAAATGCTATTGCGCGCGGCATCGGGAGCACGTATGTATGTACGAACGCACGCTCGTATCGAATTCCTACCAACCACTACCTATCCGTAATACCTACGCGAGTAATTCCGGCTTATCGGATGTTTTTCAATATCCAGTAATATCGTTCGCGATAGAGCAAGATGGTTTTTGTGTTCCCTGTAAATTGCGCCTGGCTCGGCCGCGCGCGGGTATTTCACCCGATCACGAGTTACGGGCTTTCGATATTCTACGGTAAACCGAATACCTGTTATTTATGTATCGCCGGTCCAACGATGGAGGGGGCCTGATAATTTTTGGTCAGACCCCCGGAGTTGCGTAATGAATAAACTGCAGTCGATCCAGAAGAGATTTAACCGCCGGATGTTTATATTCCGCGCAGGTTTACGCAACGCGGAGGACACGCGCGGTTGGGGCGTGTTCGAAATTCAAAGGCACTTGGATCTCCGTATCGGCCGATGCGGTTGCATCGTTTTGCTAGCGCGCATCGATTTCTAAAGCTAACCCAGTTGACGCGGCGGTCAGCCATTAGCTATTTTACTTTGTGATTTCGAAAACCGCAGACCAGTCCTCGGCGACACCGTAGTTTTTCAGCAGGCCGTGTGCCCTGATACCAGCGCGATATTTCATCGATCGAGTCTGCCCAGCTTGGCCGAGCGCTCCGCAAACATTACGCACCTGCGTCGCGTACAAGGGACGTTCTGTGTCGATTTCCGTTTTATGCAACCTACCGGCGGAATCAAACGTAGGTATCCGCCGATGGGCACGGAATTACGCGATAACGCGCGAGGCTGTCCCGTTTTTATCGAGCATTTGCATCGCAGCGTTACACGATCCAAGCAAGGGATTTTATTTCTCCAGCCACGCGCTAATGGTTGGGACTTTTTGCAACCCCGTACTCTTTCGTTTCGACCGTGTAATTTACGTAGCGGAGGAAAAAAAAACAGTGGCAGCGCGTAATTACGGGCAAAACTGGGTCCTTTGCCGGCGAAACACTCGGCAATCTGTTCGAAAATGAAAGCTCGCGTTCCGGACGTAATAGCTTTTCTTGAAAATGTTATTTCCACGCGCACGTTTTTGGCAGAAGAACGATCGCGAAGGAATGCCTTCCTCTCGGGTTGCGTGCACAGAGACGGCACGAGAATACGAATGTCGAAGAATTTGAATGTAGGCACCCGAACGTCGAAGCGGACAGAAACATATGGGGGAAAGGTTTCTGCCGCGCGATAGACCAACGGCGAGACGTCGGAGCAATAAGGTGGAAATCAATTACTCCGAGTAAGAGGCTCTTTGAAGCTTAACCCCTTATGTATTCGCAAAGTCCGAATAATAGGGCACGTCCCGCTCGCTTCGATAGCAAGAGCACGGAAGAGAGCTCCGAAGAGGAGCTTGCACGAAAGTCTTTGGAGCGAGCTCCTTCTTTCGCATTCCTACGAGCCTGCCTGCCAACCAGCGTACGTAGACTCATTGATTTCCACGGTACGTGACAAGAGCGATCGACCGTGAGTAGTTTCAGTGGGTATCCGAGTGCCTCCGCGCCGAAACAATCGAATGGACCGAAGCTTTTGCTCTTTATCTTTCACCCCCTGTCGGGACATCCAAGTGAATTGTATTGTTTTTCACATCGACGAGTATCGGAAGCTAAACAATAATTGTAAAAGAGAAACGCAAGCCTGACGACCCAGTACGTCGTCGTCTGCTAGGAAAACCGTTGCTGCCCGAAAATTTTCTTGCCACTTTCGAGTTTCGAGCATTCCTTTCGCAACGAGTCCGCGTAATTTCACTATAGAAACGCGTTGGTAATTCTAAAGGTGCAGTGACAAGCAGGCGAGGATTAAAGCCGCGTGAGAAGGACGGACGGAATTTTTTTGACTTCGTCGAAGAACGGTAATGCGAAGAAGGAGTTGGAGGAACCGCGGAATTTGCAGTCGGGCGAAGCTTCCGTGGCCGAGCGTGAAACTGCGCGAAGGCACGCCAAGTACTTGAAAATGGTTTAGCAAGTGCAGGTAACTTTGGCAGCGAACCGCGTCGACATCGTCCGCCACGATCTTCTCTTCTCCCTATATTTTCCTCTTTCTCTTTCGCGCCCACGCAACAGTGGCTGCCGTACGTATTACATTATTCGTTTAGCTTGCTGGTGGCAACTGTTCGATTGGCTCGTAAACGTTCGTCAGCCGGCGACACGTTTTCGAGCACTAAAGAAAGAGGAGAATGGCCGCGGGAAGCTTTAAAACGGTCGGACGCGGCGCACGAGATAAGCAACGACTTAATCGTGCTTCCCAGAAACGAAAAGCACTTATGAGAAGCGAAATGAGCGTGCACGGTTATTTACGACTTTGGTAAAATGCAGGCGGAACGAGGGAAGAGCACGGCGGGCGAGGGGAATTTGAAATATTTACGTCTGGCGCGCACCGTGCTTTTAGATAAGAACGTTTACTCGCGAAACACTTGCACGACATCGGTAAACAGAATGTATATACTCCGGACGCGGGGAACTCGACGTAGCGCGTCGCTCTCCTCCGGCGGATATTCTTTGTTGCAAATTGCGAGCAATAAACCATCGGGGAAGAGGCGCTCGGATCTGGAGGAACCGTGTAATAATTGAACACAGTCGCTAAAACCGCGCCTTTGCGGCGAATCTCTCGAGTCAGCGCCGGCATGGGAATTCGTTTGTTGAAGAAAGAAAGAAAGAAAGAAAGAAAGAAAGGAAGGTGCTGCGCAAAGTTGGCGAGCGGTTGGGAAGAAACATTGGAGACGGTACGAATCACGGGGCACGATACGTAGGATTTCTCGTCAGGTTAGGGAAAGCGGACCCGCGAGCCCGGTCGGGTCATAGAAGGATCAGGTCGAATGGATGCTCTCAGTGATTACATTTGCAAGTCAAACGAGCTAGTCGACAAGATGGTGTGTATACATACTTATATACATACAAAGGACAGCTATCAGAAAAGGGTCAAAGGACCAGGGGGGGGGGCGGGATGAAAAAAATGGAGGGATATCGGTGGAAAGAAGTTACGTTGCCTCCAAGAGCGTCTGAAACGAGCCCGAGGAGGCCAGAACGAACGGGGACGGCGGAGAGGAGCGAGCTTCATTTCGCGAGAGGGTGAAATGGGGTATGGAAAACGAAGCGAATCGACGAGGAGAATGTGTCATTGCTCCCCCCCTTTGCTTCTCTCTCAATCTCCCAAGATCCGTGGAAAAGAAAGGATAGTCAACGAGTGGGTTGCCGCGGCAGACAGAGAGTGCGGGGGAGGGAGAGTGAGGGAGTGGGTGAGGAGAAGATTGAGAAAAAAAAGTAGGAAAAGTGGGGGAGGACAGGCGAAGGGGCCGTGAGAGACGGAAAACGGGAAGAGCGGCGAAACGACTTGGTAGGTTTATCCCGGACTAGCTTCATTTTCTACCCTCGTCTGAATATAAAAGACAATTTAATTATAGGGGGATTTTCAAAGGCAAGTCAGCTCCTTCTTCCTCGCTCCTCGTTTCTCCGCGCTTCGCTTTATCCCTTTAGCCGTCGACCCTGGGCTATCTCGTAAAGCGGAACAAGAGACGCACGCGTCCTGTATGTACCTGTACGCGTATCACGCTCGTAAACGAACGTAAACGTTCAAAGGGAAGAAAGAAACGTAGGAAGAAGCTGCGAGATTACGCCGGAGCCAAAGCTCGCCGATGTTTCTACCAGTGAGGATTTTTCACCCTTACTCTTGCCTACGCGATCCCGCTCGCGACTCGCGTCCCTTTGATCCCGAAAACTCCGGCGAACTGCGAGCGAAGATACACACTCTCGCGCGACACGCGTTTCATCAAGCCCCTAAGTCGGGGGGAAAGAATTCTGGTCGGACAAGTGGCGCGAAGCGTTTCAAGGAAATTATGTCTACCGGGGAAGTAACTCCGCGTTTTACGTGCAAAGTAGAGTGCATCGCGCGTGCCGCGCGTGTATCGGTGTGGCGTTACAGGTGAAAATGTCGCGCGTGCAGGGGATGTCGTCCCGTTCAAATTTTTATAACACAAGGGCCGAGTAAGGTCTCCGCGGTGGGAAAATTCGCGGAAAAACCGAGGCAACGCCAACGTTAGGTCGCGGAATAGCCGGGTGAATTATGGACAAAGTTGCGAGGCGTGCGAAACGCTGCTGGTTGTTTCATCTGGCTTGTAAATCAAACGGAGGTAAATACGTCCGGCTGGGAAGCAAGCGGAATAGAATTAAATGGATTCGATATAATTTGCGCGGCGTTTGTTCGCGTTGAAAGAGCACCGGTAACGCGTTTTAAATCCACGCCTCTGTAATTCACTCACGACTTGACCCATTTTTCGCCGGTGAATCGCGCATAATCCCCGCGTGTTTTCTTTTCCAGTGAAAGGCGAGCCGCGCATAGGTAGCATTGATATACACGCCGCGCCCGCCGGTCCCGGTAATTCAATTAACGCCCCGCTGAAACGTTCGTTTATCACTCGGACCCACGGTAAGCGAAATTCGAACGGAACCCTTCCTCCTGGCTCGAGCTCGACAGAGTCAGGCTTTTCTTACTCCGCATCCACTAGGCTAAAATCCATGGACCTTTTACTCTCCCAAAGAGTTAACGCGACTACGCTCGTGTCGCGTACGAAATAACTCGACGGGCAGTACGTCGTCGATTAATAAACAACCCAGCTACAGTGAGTGTAGAAAGTATTCGTACACCCTTTAAAATCGCATAACTTTTTTCAAATTAATCCAAACAACTTGAGTTTTTTTGAGAAGCTAGAAGGATTAGTTTGCTAAGTGACGTGATTCGTAGTTTTGAAAAAAATGCAATTTGTCGGAATAGCAAACAGAATAGTAAAGGCTGTATTCTCAACTTTTATTTGTGAGCCTGTAATGAAAATTCAAAAAACCCGTTTGTAGATTTCAGTAAGTTATATACGTGCCTAAAATTTCATCAAAATCGGTTAACGTTGCTCTGAGTTTTGAACGTTTAAAGATCGCAGAATAAGGTCGAAAATCGCGGAAATTCCCGACTTCTAAAAAAAACTCAAGTTGCCTGGATTGATTTGAAAAAAGTTACGCGATTTTAAAGGGTGTACGAATACTTTCTACACTCACTGTAGGTGTAAATTAAGTTGAACGACATACACTGCGATCGCGGGTTCTGTGTATCGCGCAAAGACGCAACAGATGTCGTATTAATGAGAAATCCAGGCGTGTACGGAAACCGTGACCGTTCAAATGAACGTAAACGGTGGTTCTTCGACGAGAGGGATTACGCGCCGTTGGAGTGAGAGGGGTCACAAACAGACACCGACCAAACAGTCGCGATGAATTCGTAATCCAGCTCTAATCGGGATAATTAACAAATAGGTAGCAGATATGCGAGGCTGCGCGTCGTTAGGCCGCCTGTTTACGTTTGAAATCGCAGTGGATAAGCGCGGCGTCACCTCGCCTCGCATCAGTTTCGCAGTTTCGCGATCCACGTGACGATTAAACGAGAGGATTACACTTATCAGTGGCCCGTTTCATTTGCGATTCAAACATCGCGCGCAGCCGTTTTCACTCTTTATTGTCACAACCTAGGTACTCGCGCAAAAGAACTGGAACATCCCCCGAACTGCCCCGACCTCGATATCCTTCTCGCGAATAATTGCGCAGCGACGACGAATATCAAGGAGAGATAAACCGGCGAAAGCACTCAGGGTAAATACTCGCAGAAGCTTGGCTGCGAACGAAGGCTAACAAAGACGACGAATATATTACGTGGCGGATTTCGCGTCGCTATTCTCCCACGGTGGCTGATAGATGCTGCAACTACGGAATCAAAAGCTCGCAACGCCTTTATTCATGATCGTCACTATTTTACCGCCGTTTGTTCCTGCCGCCGAATATCAGAGGTTCGGTAGAGTGACGAGGGGGGAACGGGGAAGCCATTTATATCTGGAGAAATCCGTGGAAAAGCTGCGAGGTTCGACCGGAGGGTAGCGGGAGCTGGGATGGATCAGTAGTCCCGGTAAATCATCGCGACGCCGAAACAATGAGCATTATTAAATATTTGGCGTAGACGGAGCGTTGGCCCGGGCCAACAGAGGGAAGAGCAAAGGAAAGGGACCGAGAGACACAGAGGGGAAAGAGATATTTGAGAGACGAGGGATGTAGCCGGAATGGTCGTGGTGTCATTTACATATAAATTGCCCACCTAAAATCATACTCGCGTTTAATTTTCCGCTCCGGAGCCGACTATGCACCACCATACTTGGCCGCGTTCTACCGCTTTGCTGCTTTTAAATTGGCGTAACATATCTGTCCGCTCTGATCACGCTTAAATCACTCTGCCTCCCTCCCAGCCGCGTATCATTTAAACTTGCGCTCCGAATTACCAGACGTCCGATCAAATGAAAATCCCATCCACCGTCCGCGAGATAACATATACTGCGCGTAGAAAAAAATAAAGTTGATAAGATAAGGAACGTTTGTACTCGGCATTTCTCAGCTTAGGAACGACGAAGGTACCCGAAGTAAATGGGAAGCGGGCAATCCCGTTGTTTCGCCAAGGCCTCCCTTTTCTTACTCGTCCCCGTCGGTGCTGCGTACTCGGTACCTCGTTCCTCGTTACGCGACCCCCTTGTCTGCGGCTCTATTTACACGAACGGCGATTAAGTGTCCTCGAAAACGTAGCCTCCCGTCGCCTATCTACCGTCCGCTGGGAGCTACGACCACTTTGCCCGTGAAACTGCGCGAGAAAATTCACCGACAAGGCTCCCCGACCGACTCCGAGAAATTATTATTCATATTTGGAGAGGCAACGAAGCGCGGGTAAAGAACCAGCCGTGGCCGGCTGCGACGGCGCATCGCGTTTCAAATCTGTTTTCTCGTTGCGTCACGGACTGCGATAAAGCGCCAGGGGACAGAGAAGGACTCGGAGGACTGCGCAGCTACGATAAACGAAAGGCGAGGCTTGGCGACGCGACGATGCGTACGCGTACCGACGCGACGCGTTCTTCGCCGCTGTCAGCGAAACTCGCGAAGATCCAAAATTACACGGAACAGCCGGCAGACAATGCGTCTGGACGTAGCAATCTCCGTGGACTGTGGCAGAATAATCAAGGCTGTCCTTAGGCGTTCATGGAAACTGCAGCAGCGAAGCCTCGGGCTTCGCTTGTATATTTCATATTTTACGATGTGTACGCAGGTCCATCGCGAGAGCAAATAGAGGAGGAGAGAGCAAGGGAGACAGGGGACGAGCAGCGGGAGAAGTTGGAACTCTTCCTGCGGAGCATTCGACTGGAGGCCAACCAGGTATGGTGCATTAACCGAGCATTTGCGTAAGTTGTGCAACGTAAAGACGTGCGTCGATGGATCGCTGAAGTCCTGAGTATATAAGCGTAGGATCACGGAAAAAGGGAAGTCGCCTCAACGGGACTCGAACCCGCGATCTTCAGGTTCGTTGCAAGCTGGCCAGCCGCCTTAAGCTGGGTTTACATTAGTCCAGTCGCTGGATCCAGCGAGTGGTTCGACTGGGAATCAGGCGATATCTTGATTATTCCAGTCGTTTCTGAACCGTTGAAAGTGGTAGAGTGTAATAATAATAGATTCACGCAAAAGAAGGATAAAAAAACATAAAAGTAGCATCGAAAAGTAGACTTTCGATCCAGTCGAAATCTGCTGGAATGACAGCACTGTACTGGAATCAACACACTGTTTACATTATTCCAGTTCTAATCCAGTGCTGTACTGGAATGAACACACTGTTTACATTATTCCAGTTCTAATCCAGTGCTGTACTGGATTACTGGACTGGACTAATGTAAACCCAGCTTTAGCTACCTCGGCGACCGCCGACTCGCCGTCTTCGTCATTCCGTGTCCTCCTCTTGTCGTTATGGGGGTTCCTGATCCCACACAAGCGTATGTTACATCGTGACTGCGCTCTTTCTGGCCGTCGAGTGACAAACGGTGCTGTGACGGCACCGTTTGCAAGCACGACTTATCAACACCGTTGGCTGAGACATTGTTTCTAGTAGGATCGTTGATGCACGGGATGTTCGGGTATTCGAGGCCCGCGAGCAACAGAGAATGAGGAAGATTACCCAGGTACAAGGTGCTGCGTCACGTAGCGCACAGTTAGGTCTGCACGCTGAAGCCATCGACGGCCTCGCAAAGTCACCCGACGCGTCATTTAGGGGATGACAGTCCAAGCGAGTTTGCCATAATTGGAACGCTAGCCTACGAATTCGCGCGACGAGGGAGTAGGAGGCCCCCGATTGCTCACTGCTCGAGTAACTGCTTCGCTCTCTCAGGACCTGATTAGTGTGAATACCCCGGCCTGCAGCTGAAGACTATCGCGGGAGAAATCAGCGAACCCAGCTTTTCCTTTGATCGCTCTAAGTGTTAAACACGTCGCTTTTATTCCCGGCGAAACGTACTCCAGTTTGCATTACGCTTCTTGTAACCGTTTAAGAGCACGGAAACTACTTAGAAAACTGATATCACGAAGCGCGAATTTTATTTTTAACGCCGCTCGCTCGGTTTATTACTTGACCCAATTAATGACGGCGCTCGGAATTTATCGGCGAAACGTCAGTGGTGCAATTGGAAATCTCATTTCAGATTTATAACGTTGCCGTTCGAACGTTTACAACTAAATTCGGACGGGCAGCATAATACGTAGTATTACGTGGCAACTACCGGCGGAGAGTGGAATTGCTGAGGCACGCGCGTTCAACCAACCGCGGTGTACGGCTGCAGAGACTTGCGCTAAAAACCTTGCACCGGGGGAATATTTCGCGTGGAAATGAAACCATTAGCAGCTCGTGTCGCGAGGATGTTAAATCCATTAGTTCTGTTTTCTTCGCCTTTCCGGCCGCAAGAAATACATTAGAAACGAAAGGGAAATTTGGCTCGTCAGCAATTCACCCGGCTCCCTTGAGAGCCGTAGGCAAGAGATCGAAAGGGGGGAAGAAACTTGGCACGAGCGAAAGGAACGCCGCGAAAAGCTTTCAGAACGAAGGAGGGTCTTCGTCTGAAATTTACGGCGGCGTAATGTTATTTAAACGATCGAAGATGGAAGGAGAGTGGCGAAGGCAAGGCCGATAAATACAGGTTGTTCGGGGTAAGGGCGAAATTATCAACGAGTAACGAAAAGAATCATGGAACCAGCGCGGTAAATAGGGGACGAATACGATTACAAATACGAGGGGCTCGGTGAGTTTTGCCTTTTCGCACGCGTTATCAAAATTGAATTTACAAACGCCTAGAACAGGCAGGGGGCAACTGCGAGCCCCCTGACTGTTCCATCGTTATTTATGTCCCCGACGTACCGGCTCGGCAAAACCATTCTCGATATACAATAGGAATTTGTTCTCGCGACGTGTCGAGCAAACTCGAGCAGAGCAGAAGAGAAGAACAGAGAGATTGGGGGCTGCTGAGGGCCGGGGAAGCTTCGAAGCCTCGCGCTAAAGCGTTTTCGAGTTCCACGGAGTTTCAGGAGCGTGAAAAGTGTTTCAGATCTTGGGAGGTCTTCCTGCTCCCTGCAGATAGGCTGGAAGAGAATGAGAGGCAGAGGAGGAAACACACACCGGGGTCAGATTGATTGCTCCTTTCACCCTCGGTGCTTCAAGGCCAAGCTATAGATATATTCGCGGTGCGGCCAAGCGCAATTCGTGACCCGAAATCGAATCGCGTGCCACCTTCGATTCCCATTCCGATTCCCTTCAGCGAGCCGAATTCCCCTGGTCCCGCTAATTGCACGTCAAAGATTCGAAAACAAAATCGCCGTGACCCGCGGCGACGAGTCCCGCTGTGCGGCGATCGGTCAACTTTTCTTCTTCTCTTTCTATACTTCCTCTGTTTTTTCCCCTCGTGGAAATTGCCAGCGAGCTGTCTCGCTAGCGGGTAGCTATGTAATTACAATTCTAAAAGTAACCCACGAATGCGCAGGCTAATCCTACGCGCCCGCTTTGATAATCGACCAACTAATTAACCGAATTATCGGAAGCCCATTAACCGACTAGCGTCCGACGTTTCTCTAATACACTTACGGCGGGAACGTGCTTTAAATTCGACGCCAAGCAGTTCCTTTCGCGCGACTCCTATAAATTTATTCGACTACAGAGTTCTAGTGCGTCGCAGCCAGGATTACCATTGGGAATGGGTTTAGGTGCATCTACGGAAAGAGCTTTTCACTAAAGGACCCGAGCATGAATAAGAGCGCGGCGTCTGGCTTCTTTTCAACATTCTCGTGGCCCGTTACGGGTCATGTGAACAACAGCGACGAACTTGCGCCGGCTATAACTGAGAATTATGACGATAGTTGGTAAAGTAGCCAGTTTGCTAGCCACGCTTAACGAGAGGCTTGAGAATTCCCGTCACTCCGGTAGTTCGGGCCAGCGCAGGAACTTTCCATGTACTTGCACATTGAATTTTCGATGAATTCGAAGGTTACCGATTGCTCGAGATTGCGCTCCATTTCCCGCAAATTCTATCGCGCGAAAGGTGGAGAAAGAAATCGGAAACGTGGCATACATTAAGTGTCGCGAGGGACCCTCGGTGCTTTGAGACTACCCGGCCGCTCCCACTGTCTCGCGATCGCTTTGAAATTTACTTTTACTTGCAAATACTTGACCTATCCCCTTCGCAGTTCTTCATTGCGGAGCTTTAGTCCGGGATTAGTAAAGACAACGATGCCGTTGGCGTTCGCTCAAAGCGTTGATTTCGAGTCTGGCCCATCGATTGAACAGTTTGGGTGGTCACGTGAAGAACAGAGTGCCCTCACTCTCACGCGTGTGCAGTTGCGTTCTGCTTGGTAAAGTTTGGCCGGTAATCTTGGAGAGCGACAGATCGCACGCTCGTGGCAAGAGCCTGAGAGCAAGGTTCGTTGGTCGTTAGTAGGTTCGTTTCGTAAGTGTCTCCAAGACCGTTGTTCCAGTGAGGATTAACGCCGTGACACACTTTGAAATCCAACGCGAACCCGGGGCGCGCGTATCCTCCTTTTCTCGGTTACGTGTAATTCCATTTGGCGCTATTAGTGAGTAAGATGGCCTTCTCGCCGCTGAGGGAGTAACTTTTTAACGAATGGTTTCGTCGGACTCTTCCTGCCGGGACTTTGTGCCCGGCTTGTCGCACTTTAGATTCCCTTTCCTCGGACAACCGGTCGCTTTATGAAGTATCTGGGTACTTGAATTTCCCCCGAGACCTGTATAACGATACGGACACCTGCACCGGCCCACTAGTCGCACTTTTTAAATTACTTTCGCGGAATACACCGGCAACTATCGCGCTCCGTTAAATTGACGACAGGCTATCCGTTTCTTTTTGCGTCGGTGCGGGACAGAGTTGGACAGAGCGGGACGAGAAGATCGCGAAAAAACGGAGAGGCAAACGCGACGGAAGGTGGGGAAGAAAATTAATTTCTATAAGGAACGAGTCTCGACCGAAGAGAAGGGTAAACCGAATCCACCAGTAACACTTCTAATTGGACTTGCCGGGTCACCGTAAAGTTTCACTGTCGCGTGCAACTGGAAATCAATTTTTTAACGAAATTAATACCCACCTGTAAGGAAAGTATATTTCGTCGAGGTAAGGTAAATTAATCCATGGCCAGCGACGTTCTCCAGACTTTCCTAGCGATTTCAAACTTTCGGAATTCGCTTAAACTCGGAACGATTTTTTAATAGAAAGCTTCGTTTCATTTAACTCCGTGCAGGTACAAACTTTGTTTTTATCGATATTCCGTCGGTACGTTTCTCGTCATTTTTTTTTTCCTCTTTTCTTTCCCGTTCTTTTTTTAATCGAAAACGTGAAGAAGGAACTTTAATAGCGAGAACGGTGCCAGAGGCAACGCTCTATTCGCACTGCTGAAATTTCTATTTCGCTGCGTCCAACTGGAACCGTCTTTCTTTTCCCTCTTTGTGTCCCTTCACGGGCGTGCCTGATAAAAGGGCCGGTTCCCATGAAACTTGGGACAATCTATTCTCTCTTTCTCGCTTTCTCTCCTTTCCCTCCTCCCTCTATCTCCCCCCGGCAGCTTATCAGTTGTTAAAGCAACGAGACGAACGCTAATCCAACAACTCGGGAGTACATCTTACAAAGAGAGAGAGATAGCATAATTAGAAATGCACACCTTCTCGGCATTTACGACGTTTAACGGGAAACAAAGTGGCGTAAATTTATCTTCTTACGGGGAAGACACCGAGGACGGGGATGGAAATGAAATTCGTAGGTGGTAACATTTGTATTACACGAGGAGCGGAGGTTCGCTGGGACAGAAGAGGGTACGAACGATTTAAAATAACGCTACGGACTGTCGTTGAAAAGCGAGGAGCAAGGGAAACTACCAAACTACTATCGACTGCAGAAACTCGAAGCATTCCGGAAGTCCGTAAAAGCGCGAAGACGTTCCCCGGACTTCCACATATTTGTTAAGAACTTGAAACTGGAAAAAGACGCCGTTCCGGAATTGTATTTCTCCGCGATTCCTCGACTGCGTCTCGCGTCGCAATACTAACGAGTTGCAGAGATTCGCAACAACGGCATCAGTTCTTATACAGGCAGCAGGAAGAAAGCACGGAACTTCCAAACTTCTCATTGTGGTCGAGCGTGCATTTCCAAGGAAATCCAAACAAGAATCCCGCTTCACTGAAAACTAAGTATTTCAGAAAAATACGGGTCGTTCCGAGTTAATAAAGATTCAGGGAAAATCATTTCTCTATAACGGCAGACTAATTCCGTGGAAATACCTCGGATTCCTTGATCAAGATTAGTCGCTGGGCGATCTCTCGATTCAACTTTTAATCGCGTACCCAGTTAATCCCTCCGACATTTCAGCCAGAAATGCCTCAACTCTCGGACAATTCTATCATGCCAAGTATCTGAGATCCATTGCGAACATTCTCAAGCCGGCAAGGCTAGATAGGTCGATCAGTGACGTACCAATTTCACTGGGTCGATTCTATACCGCCAGACGTGCAGGGCTTCTTATCAAGCTTCGATGAATACCTAACTGTCTCGAATCCAAACGGTGGACTTGCGGTTAGTCTTCCCTCAAAACTTGCGCCGTTTAATAGAAAAAAGAAACCGACCCGAGGAATCCGCGATGACGCAGGCGCAAGTGGCAAGTAACAATTGACTTGTCTTATCGACAAATTCGAATCACAAATTGCGGTTTGCAGAATTCGTATCGAGCCAGTTTTCGGGCAGAATTGTATTGGTGGAAATTCGAGGAAAAGCTTGGATCTATCCCAGTGTTTCCACGTACACGTCGCGCGGTTCACGGAATTTCTTTTGTCACTCGAGGCCGTTTCTCGGTGAAGTTTCGTCCTTTCCCCGGCTCGCAGTAATGTACCTACCGCGTGAAACGAGCTAACGTGTCTCGCGTAAAAAGGCAAGTTCTTATCGGCCGGCACTGTCGCCCTTTCGTTCTTCTTTCGCAAAAGGCCAACCGCTCGCCTACGAAATTGAATTAGTTCCTCGCGCCTTGTGGATCCGAACACATCGCATCGTCTGGTTGACCCTCGCGACGGCTTCCCTCCGCCTCGCTCCTAGAGTAATTCAATTCCTCGCTTATGCGACTCCACCGTCTACTCTATACGTAGTACGTACTCTGCTCTGCTCTTCCCTAGTCTGCGCCGAGCCTAGCGACTCTCTAATCTCTACGCTGCCGTGTACTCTGACTAAAAACCAACGAGACTCTCCTTTTCCTTTTTACACGAAAAGAAAACGTGCCCGATACTTGACGCCGATAACAACAGTAATTAAGAGCACAAGTGCACTCTCTCTCCTTGATATCGCAAACTATGAACAACCGAGATTACGTTCCACCCTTCCACCTTTTCTCTTCCCTCGTGCTTCACCCCTGCGATTTTAAGTGGGAACCAACGCATACCTATGAATACTTGTGACCGGCGCGGCGAAACGCCAGAATACAAGAGCGTCATTCAAACACGATTATCTTTTTTTGTTTCTGGTTCGTTCGATTAAATCGGTTTTATTTATCATACGCGCGAACCGTTTTTCCGTTGCACACTTTTCCCGAATTATCAAAAATATAATAGGATATAATATCGACGAGCGAAATAAGCCGCGCTCATAAAATCACCAGCGATATTAATAACTGTCAATCGATACGCGGAAATAGAAAAATAAAATAAAAAGTTACGCGCAGCATCGTAAAAGGGAATCGGGATTCCCTCGCAAATAAATTTCAATTTATTATTGTCGTAACGGTACGTATGCCCTGCACGAGGAATGGACGTTGTGGAAAATATCGAGCAGAGTTAAAACACGAAAATACTCGAACGCAAGTCGATGCGAAAGCCAAAGCCTGCTCTCTGCAGCGATGTTGCTTTGCCGCGGCATAATTCACTAACAAGGTGCCACTGCTTGCATTGCGCACTATCGGGCAATGAATATAAAAGCATTAATTCTGCAGCCTCGACGGAGACTATGTAATAGGTATGTATCTAACGGAAGTGGGCGCAATCGACACCGTCGAGCTGCACTCGACCACGTTTCCGCGTAAAGGAAAAGTTCAAAGCAAAGGAATGAAAAGCACAGTGCGGTTCGTCGAGGAACCCCCAAGCGCGGCCGCGTAATTTCACGTTAATCCCTTAAACTGAATCGTCGATGAATACCAAACACACTCAATTAAAACTCCTCCAGGAAACTTTCCAAATTGGCTAAGAATTACTCACCCTCAACGTCGTCGGCCACCGCGTCTCCAGCATTAAAGAGGTCATCTGAAACAGAAGTTTGTCAGCGTCAGCCAGGGGAAACTCGCTTCCGACGCGGAAGATGCTTCATGTAAGTCAATTAACGGTTATTTTCCACCCCTCCTTGATGCGCTTCATTAAATTAGCGTTACGAGACGATCGCGGGAACACGCAGCGCGATTAAACCAACCCCCGCCTATCGCTGCGTAAAAATATTTGTCGATACTGGCTGTTAGCGATTCAGAATTCTTGTTCGGGAGTATGTGGCCAGCTGATTAATTATCGCTGGGGTTTATAAATATCTTGGTCGCAGCCCGCACGGTTCAGCGTTGTAGCCGGTGCGCGAGCAAGCAGAGTTCCACGGATATATTACAGAATTACAGATTATGAGATTACCCGGGCTCGAACAACTCGATATTTCACTTATCCGGGGACATTTATCGAGCAAATACTTGAACGAATTACCAATAAGCTAATATGGCAAGTAAATTTCGCGCAACATCCATGCGAATCCTAAACAAACTCCAAGTTATCCGAATGTACCCACCGCGGCACGGCATCGTCCAGCTAATCTTCCTCGGACAACCATCGCGGTATTTGCCATTAATATTTGCGAATGCGTAACAGCTCTTTGCTCTAATTAATCATTCGTTCCGTCCATGGCAACGCAGAAAAATTCACCGCTCCGCGAGATATCTACTTCTTACGCTGTTCGCTCGACAAGCTTTTCTTTTTATCGAGAAAAGCGCTAATGCTACCAGATTACGACACCGTGTTCCGCGAGAGTGACGAGCACCTTATAGATATACGCACGTATCAGTTTTTCAAGCTGAGGAAACCACGTCGTACCGATTCACAGAGAATAATGTCTAAATTATAAATTATAAATTCTATGTGAATTGCGAGCAGCAAGTTTGCCTTTACGACTACGATATCCCATTCGACGATACCCTTTGTATGCGCGGCGTAGGTGTGCCTTGCAGTCCTTGCACACTCGCGCGATATACACCAGATCGCGCCTTTGAAAGGGATTAAATTGAATCTCGCGATCAATAAAGCACCCGTCTAACGACCCAATTATGGAGTTATCGGTCGTTCGAGTGTATAAAAGAAGATACCCCGTGATCGTGCCGTAAGCTACCAGCCGTATCCACCTTTGTGTCTTACAGTACTTACACTGTTACGATTATCACGATCAACGTTTACAGGGACAGCGCAGCTACGGATCCAGCAGGATAAACATTTGGATTTCAGCGTCTTTGAAAGGGGATGTCGGTACTCCCGTGGCTATCGGCTGCAGAGAAACCAGCATTTCCGGCCTGATATGGCATTTACGGCGCGATGTTTGGCCGTATAATCGAAGCAAGGAACGATTGGATTCGAGGCGCGAGAGGAGTGGTTATGCGCGGAGACGAGCCTAGAAAATTCCTAAGGGTGCGAGAGGCCGAGGGATTCCTAGAATTCAAACGCGAACGATTCCCCTGCGATCAGTTTCTCCACTCCCCCCGACGATTTTCATCTCGGCAAACCACTTGGAACACAGAAAAATAAAAATCTTCCAGCGAAAAAATTCTTTTCTCTCCTCGGTTTTTCTTGGAAACCCATTACGCGGGAGAAGAAGGATCGCGCATATTTTAAAAGGTAAATTTAAAAGTCAGACAGTTGCCTGGTCGGAAAGTTCGAGAGCGTTACACGGTGATAATCGATGCGAGGCAGTATCGGCAACTTCGCGATAACAGTTATTGCATGACAATGTCCCTCGCAACTCGCTTGAAACGTTCGCGCGCAACGCACGGACGGCCAGTTTTGTTAAATAGACGTTTAGGCGATCTATGCATCGATTAGTTTGAAAGTTAGTTTCCACGTGGAAACGCGGCAACTCGGCGGTGAACAGCCGCAGGAAATGAAACCGAAGCAATAGACTAATATCAACTGCAACTAAAGTTGTTACAAAGTCGATCTGACCGCCGAGCTCATAGTTGAAATTGGAAACAGACGCTTCCCCTGTACGTTGCAAAGGTGGGTATTAAATACCTGTTAATGACACGGCGACGCGAGGCCCCTGTAATTCAGGCAATTACGATGGAAATTAGCTTCATTATTTGCCTATGCTTTGCGGACCTATTACCGAGTGAAGGAGAAAATATTCCGCGATATCAACGATGCAGGGTAAAAGCTATTTAGTAACGAGATGTATACCGAGAAGCACTTTCAATGGAGATTCCATTGAATGTTTGTAAGTAGTTATCGGTTTTGTGTTGATATCGCGCTTCGTACGTTTCATTAAACAGCGCTTCCTTCCCGTTACAATTTCCTCGCTAGTCCACAGTATGACCTGACCTCGAGAATTCATCATTATATTTCGTATGTAAATGCAGGTGGACCGTTGACCAGATCGCCAACGGGATGCCCACTTATTCCTAATGAAGAGAAATATGTACATAGGTACCTAAATAGTAGCTACTATGAAAACGCCCCAACCCCGCGAGCGTGAGTTTGCAACGCGACAAAAAGCGAAGAGGCGTAGCCGACTGCGGATTTCTAAATAGGAAACACAGCTCGGGATTACAGTTATTCCGGAGGTTGGTGTAGGGGATATTAGAAAAAAATAGTTAGACGATATCGAAGCTGATAGTTATCTATAGTAGTGGTGGAGAACTATCGATGGTACTTACGATAGTTATCGATGGTTCTCACTATCGAAAACTATAGACTAACCTACGATTTTCAATACCGATAATTTTCACTATCGATAATTATCGGTATTGAAAATCGTAGGTTAGTCAATTAAAAAATAATAACAACTGAAATTCAGAATCCCAAATTTAATTTATAATATTATTACAAATTTCAATAGTGAGAACCATCGATAACTATAGATGGCTTATTTTCACTATCGATAATTATCGGTATTGAAAATCGTAGGTTAGTCAATTAAAAAATAATAACAACTGAAATTCAGAATCCCAAATTTAATTTATAATATTATTACAAATTTCAATAGTGAGAACCATCGATAACTATAGATGGCTTATTTTCACTATCGATAATTATCGGGATTGAAAATCGTAGGTTAGTCAATTAAAAAATAATAACAACTGAAATTCAGAATCCCAAATTTAATTTATAATATTATTACAAATTTCGATAATAAGTACCATCCATAGTTCTCCACCACTAACCTATAACCGAAAAACAAGAACGCGCAATCTTCCCTCGCCTCGTCTCTCTGTTCGTTCATTCGGTCGGACTTCGGAATTTTAGTCGTGTACTTAGCTCCGCAAAGGAACAATCCGTCTGGTCGCTACCTTTAAACTACGTACACGATTAAACTTTTCTCGACGAATCGAATTTAACTTTCTGCGCCGGTGGAGGTAACTACTTTTGTTACCCACTCGCTAACAACTTCGTTACACGTTGAACGCGCAACTATGCTAGGATAGACTGCTGAAAGTTTGCCTCAATGAAAAGACGAGTTAAGTATCGATTCTATGCAATATACATCCCCCGGAGTCGAGACCCTCTCTAACCACAGTTATCGCTAGCTCGTGTCATAACTATTACTCGCCTGGCAAGGAATAATGCGAAGTGCAATTATTGAACGATTGCCCAGCTCTTCTACCTGGTAATTTGTTAATGTTCCTACAACACAAGCCGCGGCTCTCGCAACGCTCGATCGTAGCTGGTCTATTCTTCCGCGCGAATTATATAACGTTTTACGAGTTTCGCGATAACAAGGTGTTGCTTCATCGTAATCCCCCGGCTAAACGCATTTCGTTTTCACCATGCTGCAACGCCGCTGAAACTTGCCGATGAAGTTTCCCGCGCGTTTCAGGTTTAACGATTACTTTTTAACTGTTTCCCTTTGGCATTGTTCGATATTCCCGGCGGCTTTCGAGCTGACGCACTAACAGAATGCAAATTAAGTCGGGCAACATAGCCCCGGTCGTGTCTTTTGCTCATTAACTCCATCGTCTACCCGCCCCTCAGCCTTTCTGACCTCTCCCTCTCCTCCACCGTAATCGGCATTGTTCCTACGTTTCCCACTATTCGCGTTTTCTTTTCATTAACGAGCAACTGCCGCGGTTTCATTATTTTAACCCCGCCCTTCTTTCGCGTACTTCATCCGCAATAACGATTCCCCTGCTCCTCCCTTCGTCGTCGACGCTCTGTTGTCGGAACGGAACCACCGAACGAAAACCCACCCCCCCAGCCGTTCCGCTTCTGATATTTACGCAACCGACACGTGGATCCGAGATAATTAAACAATCCCCCGCCGCACCGCCGATTATTTGGCTTGGCGATCAAATGCAACACGGTATTATAGCCGACAGATTGTCAATTGTTAATGGACGGCCGTTATTGGAAAGAATGCAAATACAGAACGCGGATGTACATCGGAATTCCCAATCATTATTTACGTTTTTCCAATATCCCCGCGTAATGCAAACAGCCTGCAGAATAGAAACATGTCCATACACCGGATTACTAGCGTTCCATTCAAAAAATTCATACCTCTTTCGCCGTACGGGTACCTGGTGGCTAGTACGCGCGCGTCTACGAACGGCAACAGCCAGTTCTTTTTCATTAGACCGAAGCCTGCGATATTCATTTCACCGGAAAGAAACGCGTTCGCGGGAAGCGAAAAATAAAGAGCCGAGAGAAGCGAGAGGGAATATCGGCCAGCTGACGCGAGAACACGCGGAGGAGTGAATCGCGTAGGGAAAATAATGGGCGAACTTACCGTAACCCGTTTTTGCGGCCAAATTGAGCTCGCACTCGTGCCGCGTCAAGTAAACGTAAGGCTGTGGCTCGTCGGGACACCAAGCCACCGACGGTCCGCAGACGCATTTCCCGGTGGACACCGAGTTTCCGTCCTCCCCCGTGACTCCCTCGGAAACCAAGTTGCACCCTGGTTTCGACCTGATCGGCCCGTGGGGGCAGTGCCTCCTCCATCTACCCGGGATCTCTGAAACAGCGAGTAATCACAGGCTCGAGTTAGGCCGAATGGAAACCGATCGTTTCGCCGGCGTTCAGAAATTCTATGATAGCAGCGGGCAAAGTGGCCCCGGGTGGAAGCTGTTTCTTTCTCGCGCACCGTGCTATTTACCTACAGGCTGATTTACACGGTTCACTTTGACGTAACTTCGCCCCGGTTGCATAGCCTTTCTCGCACCAGCCGACTATGACTAATTGCAAACAGTGGACGATTGCGAGCCGAGATCGAAAGGAACGACAGAAACGCGTGCTGGGTAGTTTCTACTCGCGCTTCGTTGCCCCGGCAATGTACCGTAATCGCGACCGTAACTTCATCGTTTGTTCCCGGTGCCTTTCATTGTTTCTCGCGTGCACCGACGCGAGGTCGATTTTAAACAACTCGCCGAAATCAATTATCGAATGCCGAAGACCAGGGTTCAGATTGGAGGCAGCCGTTACCCGCTCGCCATTCGCCGCTCGTTGTACTCCGCGAAATTACATTGCCCCGAACAAAGGGGGAATCTCTGAAAACTTGGCTCGTTTCGAGGAATGAATTTTTCGTTGGAATCAATTTATCAGAAATTCCACGTCGTTGTTTTTTTTTTTTATTTTTGCTTTTACCCGCACAACGTGATATTTCAAAGGGATACCCGCGAGCCGAGGGGCAGCGTAGATCCAAGAAAATATACGATCGTCGGACGTTTGAAGCGAATTCCCGTGGGGCGCGTGGGACGCGTGGCTCGCATCGATACGAGAAAGCCCGTGCAATTACGCGGTTGCTAACATCGGTAAACAGGACAGGTACAATGTACGTCAGATCGGACTACGGCTTCTATCGTACCCGGGAGAATATACATAATGCGGTTTCCTAACGATCCTCGGTGCGCGCTGTAACGACAAATTTCGATTCAATTACAAGCCCCGTGCAAAACCGGATCCCGCAGCGATTCCACCCCCCGGGCGAGAGCTACCCCGGACGGTTAAGGTTAAGGGGGGAACCTGGTGTAGCGGGTCGAAGAAATCGATTTTTTTTTGCATAAATAAATAGTGGAACATTACGGGAATACGTTCCCAAAGCCGCAAAACGAAATTCGAAAAATTAAAGCAGATATGGCCGGTTTTGCTACGGAGCGCCGGGGTACCAGAAAACTTTAAATGCGTTTTTCTCGCAACGACAGTTTTACAATTGGCGGACAATGTAACTCCAAAAATATTCCACCGATCGACTTGGCCTTTTGCACGGATATTTGTGAACATTTTGCTTCACAGATCTAAGCTATGGGTATAACGATATTGTTTAAATAAATAACTTTTTTTTACACATTTAAGGCAAAATTTCGTTGGAAAGAGGGACCTTTTTTCAAGAGGCCGCCATTTGTTCAATTTTGCATGTTTTAAGAAATAAATTGACACGATTCATCCGTACACTCATAAACTAAATGAAAATTGTTCGATTTTTGGTTTTGGGTGAAACCAAAAGACGCTACGTTGCCCGCAGTGGACCAATTACGTCGCCAACGGACTAGGCATAAGCCCTTATAACTTTGTTATTTGTTGCTCTTTTTTAATAAAATTTTTTTTATATCTACCTTAACCTGTTAATTCAATATCCCGAAAGTTTCAGAAAGATCGAATAAGTACTTTCTTTAAAAAAAAATCCGGAAAAATGCCTCGATTTTCAGCTAGTTACACCAGGTTCCCCCCTTAAGACTCGGTGGAATTTCGGTGAGGTGCAGTGTCCTCCCGCGATCGAATCGCCGTATAGCGTGTAGACGCCGATGGAACGACCCAGAAAACTGTCCCCAGCTTTTATAGAGTGGCAGCAAAGAAATAAGAAGGAAGGAGTTATTTGTTACAAAGGCGGATGTAACTTTGCTACAAGCAACCTCGAAGCAGAGATAACCCAACCGGCTGCATCCTCCCTTCTCATCCCCCTCTCTCTCTCTCTCTCTCTCTCTCTCTCTCTCCCTTCCGCGTCGTGCCGCTCGATCGATAAGTTTAATAATCCACGCTCGGGCGCCCCAGAAATCGAATTTGCCGATCGGTTTACCGATCGACCTTCCGCGCTGGAGCAAACCCTAAACGCGAATTCATTTCGAGTTAATGGTCTGAATGCGCTTCCGGCTAATTGGCCGTGGTTCGCCGAGTACACACCCAGAGAGTGAACGCGCTCAGCTGAACCGCCTTTCGATCAAGAAAATCTCGAATCCTGCGCGAGCGTGCTCAAACACACGAGAACCAACCGAAATTACCACAAATTCGCGGAAACGCGTCCGCCTGCGCGGCGAATCGCAACGAGATTGCGTTCGCGCGAGTCTTTCATCCCTTCGAATGGGTCCAGCCACGGCAGGCACTCGGCAGCTTCGCGTTCCCAGACGTCGTTTCGAAGAAACCTCTCGCCAATGGCAATAATGGCATTAGAAATGGAAATGTTGCGAGAAATGGAAATGTTGCGAATAATGATTCCGTCCGAGCTTATAGCGCGTAGAATGAGCACTGGGGTGGGAATTAGGTAGCTACTCTTGACGATAGTTATTTTGCGAGATTTTTTCGTCTCACCCACCAGAATTGTGACACTTGCTGGGAAAATGATCTTGAAAAAATTTAAAAAATATACCACGAGAAAACGAAACTCATTGAATTTGAAATTTCTGAATTTTTTAAAACTCGACATAAATATACATTATGTTTAATATCTCCGTTATTTATGGATACTTGAAAAAAAAACTCTTTAGACAAAAGTTGTAGTATATAAAGAAGTTAATATATAATGTTAGGAAAAATTAATTTTTTTTAAAGTCACTATCGAGTTTTCAAGGTCACAGATATTTTTTTGTTAACAATCCTATATACCGTGTATATATTCTTACACAGAAAAAATACAAATTCAACGGTTTATCATAATGTATATTTATGTCAAGTTTTAAAAAATTCGGAATTTTCAAATTCAATGAGCTTTGTTTTCTCGTGATCCATTTTTGAATTTTCTTCCAGATCATTTTCCCAACAAGTGTCACAATTCTGGGGGGTGAGACGAAAAAATCTGATGAACGAAAAATAAGGTCCACCCTGATGAGCACCTTGCTTTTCGCGCAGGATGCATCCGCCCTCGCGCTGTTCCCCGTTTCGAAAAGCCCGCATATATCCAATTACAAAGTGCGAGCTACGCTACACTGACTCGGAAAAACAAATATTTCTTCCATGCTATACAGCGGCGCAACGATTCCATCATTTACGAATACAATCATGCTTCGATCGACTTTCACGAACATATCTACGTACATGCGCAGGTTTTTCTGTTCGCGATAAGTTCGTTCATTTTTATTTCACTTGAGATACCCCCATGAGCACATGTAACCCGTGAAATTCGTATTTTGCGCGAGACTTTCGCTCGACTATATTAAATTTCTGTTTTCGCACTGCGTGCACGAGAGGACCGGCATATATTCGCGCCGCACAGAGCGACCTCGGTAGAAAAATTCAGAGCGAAAATATTGTAAAATTTCACCGACTCGTCGGGAATTATCTCTGATCAAGGCTTGTTACCGTTTCTTCTATTCGCGGGCGTCCGCGTTGCGCGGAAAGAATCAATAGTTAAATGGATCGCGTTCGCGGAACTTGATTTGCCGGGAGGGAGAAAAAAATTCGCGGCACGTTGCGGTTCGCGCGGGGCTCGGTCGCGAGACAACAGAATGCAGATTCCGAGTTACCAAGTAAATGGCGTTATGAAAAATAACGGCTCTGCCAGACGCCAAGTAAATTACACGCGCGAAACGAGAGGCGACTTAATCAGTTTGGGGGGCGCTTTTAGCGAGAACCCTGCCGCGGAAATCATCCGCTGACGGGAACAGGTAGAACCAGCGAACCACTGACCGCGTATGTTCCGCGAGTTGATCCGCGCGCGTGACGCAACCAGACCCGAAAGGAACGAAAGAGAAAAGAGAAGGCGACATAAAAATGCATCGTCCGGCTTCGCGGCTATTTGTTTTCTGGTCCGACGTGGCCGCCTGTATCAATTAAACGAACCGGCAACTAAAACTATAGTTTCTTATTAGCTGTCGCGCCAACGATGATCGATCGCCCGGGACAATTATGAGCTACCTTCGCCGCTGTGCGTTTCAAAGCGAAGGACAATTCCGCAACAAACTTTGTGCACCGATGCACCATTCCAACGGGAGTGAGAAACCGAAACGAAGGAAGAGGCTAACGTACACCAGACTGTAACGATGTAATAGTTTCGATATCCTTCTCGTGGTCCCGCGAGACCAAAACATTTCCACGAAAAGTCTAAAATCATGCTGACCAGTGGTTGTCCGAAGCTTTCGCGAAAACGGAAGAAACGCGGAGGAAATTTCGAAGTTTCCTGATTTAAAAACCTCAACCGTCCAGCAGCACTGTAGTCATTATTCCTATGATTTCGCCTGGCAAACGGAATCGCGGGTTTCCGGAAATATAATGAGAAAAAACCGGCGCACACAACTTCCAATGGAATGGATATTAAGCAATTGAAGAAGCTGTAGCGCGGTTCGCGGAAATCGTGGAAACTCCCGTGTCTGGAAATTAAATCCAAGTGGTATTTCGCTGGGACTCGCGAAAGGTCATCCGTGTCCAGACAGGGAGCGAGCGAAATATGTTACTCGGGCGAGTATTCGCTAAATGTCCGATGAAAATGGGTCGACTGTTCGTCCGAGCATAGCTAACCGATTTGATTCGATGCGTGCCGAGCGGTTCTCGCGCGGAACATGAATATTTCAAATGCACCGCAGTCGGGGTAGCTATACGTTTTATTTCCAAATCCCTATTTTTCTGAGGAGAGCGATCGAAGGAAAGCGAGCTTGTTTCTACGGTATGCGTAATGTAAGCTGAGTGCCTACTCGAGGAAATTATGACGAATTGAAAGAACACCAGACGACCCGGAATATCGACGGGAGAGTTCGAACGAAAAGGACCGTTTCTCCGGGCATTAAGAAATTGCCGGTGTAAATCTGCTGGATGGTAATCCGCGTAAAGCGAGTTGAAACTTACGACGAGTACGTGGAAAAGATTCAAGGGACTCCGGGCTTTGCGGTTTTAACGTTCGGCCTAATATTCTCGGAACTTTCGGAGTTATTCAGTTTCGCGAGCGGCCACGGTGCATCCTAATTAACCTCTGAAATTGAATCTGCCGCGGTACTTAGATCGTCTCGATGGTCACCTCGTAGACGCTTAAATCGCGATACGTAGAGGAGAGTGATTCAATTCGTGAGGCAGCACCTACGCACATATTAGGTACCATACGTAAATTCGAATCTTCTTTTTCCTATACTGCGGCACACTACTATAACTCTCTTCCTGCTACTATTCGACAGTTAAACTCTTATCAGTCTTTTAAAGACGCAGCGCGGCAACACATTCTACCGTCAAGGACCCAGTTCCTGATCACTTAAGATGTAAAGGGAGCAGTTTCTGATCAATCTAAAACATTTTACTACGAGCTATCAAATGTTTGCGTATAAATTTAAAAATACTTCATAATTATTTAATAATTTTTTGGACTAAATTTTTATCGTGATAAACTTATTATTTGGTATTTATTTACTAATCTGATCAGGAATTGGGTCCTTGACGGTACAACACATTTAATTTTCTTATTTACCTCTACTCTACACTTTTTCTTTCTTTTTTTTCTATTTTTCTTGCTAGCTTTAAGTCTTAAGCTAACTTAATCTAGTTTATTCTAACGTTGTTAAGTTTTTTTGTTTGTTCTTGTCTCTATTTTTAATCTAGTTTAGTTTATTGTACACGGTTAGGCCAAAGAGGAGATATAATAAGAGGCGTCACTCGACAAGGACAGAAATAACCTAGGGAAACAGTGATTTTTAGTGAGACAACCAATTGAAATGCCCATTCGGCAATGATCGGGAAACTTCGGCAATAATCAGCCAACTGCGATAAGGTACATTTAGTCGATTTGAATATCCCGCTCGAATAGACAACCAATTTAAATGCCAAGGTCAAGTAAGGACTTCAAAGGTTCCGCTCGGAGTGACGTCTCTTATTATATCTCCTCTTTGGTTAGGCTTCCCAACAGTCTTACCACTATTGGTGTAGAACTATCGATGGTACTTACGATAGTTATCGATAGTTCTCACTATCGAAATTTCTAATAATATTACAAATTAAATTTGGGATTCTGAATTTCAGCTGTTATTATTTTTCAATTGACTAACCTACGATTTTCAATACCGATAATTATCCATAGTGAAAATAAGCCATCTATAGTTTTCGATAGTGAGAACCATCGATAACTATCGTAAGTACCACTGCAGCCTCGCCCTTACTCTCTTCTCTTATCGGCTACGCCATCTGTAATATCAGGTTTCTTCTCGCATTTTGAGTAATAAAAACGTATAATAATAATAATAATACGTACGATAGCCTTTCGCGACACAGTGAAAATTGCAGTTTACCCATATTTGCTCGTTCCCGACGAGTACCCTGTCAGATTTAAAATCCCAAAATCCATCGGATGCATCCAGGTGATCCGGCGCATTCATCGGTGTTATAAAATCGTGTGTCTCTCGCGTCGGATCCGCTGTCTCCCACCGATTCGCGTAATGTCACGAATTCCCGTCCAGCCATGCCTCGTCAAGCTTCGGCCTCATATCCTCGAGTACGCGAGCGCACTGATGCAAACGCACACAACCCCGCGTGCCCGATCCACAGTCGACAGCTACACCCGCGCATGCAGCAACGCTTGCCAGTGTAATAACATAACATATGTAGGTTGGTGAGGTCCCAACGGCTCACGCGAAATAAAGCAAGTAATCGATTGCTGGCGTTACACAGACCATGCACCTCGCCGGATACACGACGAATTCTTGGCTTAACTACTCCTCTCTGCCGTGCGAACGTCAAGGCCGAAATATATTTGCACGCTTTCCTACGAAACCCCGCCGTACCACGAATAATAGCGATATCCGTGCCGCTTACCGTTGCCCGCACCACCAACCGTCCTGCGGTTGCGATTCCAAAACCGACGCTGGTTGCAGGCGCGTCTACGTTTATTCGTCTCGGGATCCGCCACCTCTTCTCTTCCGGGTTTTACTCTAATCGTAAGTAAGTAGAGAATACACGGTCCGCCCAAGGTGTTTTACGAATCGTCGTGGCGCGGGCGAAAAGAAATGTCCCGCGGTTATAAATATGTGAAAAACGATTGGTCGGTTGGCCATTTCCCGGCGGCGGCATTGCGGGGAAATGAGGATACATAGTTGGATTTACTTTTGCGCCGGGAACGCCACGGGAAAATACGTTCGATCCGAACAGGGCACGGAGCTGTATCGGGGTTTCTATGCGGGGACCTGGCCGAATCGCGAATGTAGTGATCTATGGGCTTTTGCGCTCGTGTACTCCTTCCTATAGAATTCGAGGGCGTAGAGTAGAGCAGGGTGTACGGTTACTGGAAGGTAACTGTAGATACTTATAGCCGAAGCATTGCATAGGAATGCCATCCAGCAGGAGGCGAGCTTACGAGGCGTTCTCAAGATTTGTTACTTGACGTTGAGAAACTGGGCTTCTCCGCTCGCATTCGCCTTCCCCAGCGGCGCACACCAGCTTTCCAACCAACAATCGCCAACTGTGAAATGTAGAGTCCACAGAGTTAGCTACCTAACCCGCAACGGTTTTTCGCCGTCGATATCGCAAGCCGGTCACGTGCTTTCCTTAATCTCGGCCTGAGTTACGTTTTTCACCTTCTCGTTAACAATACCTTGGCTGCCGAGTAAAAAATGTGAATTAAGAAAGCCGGAGCTCGTTCCTCCGCGCAGGAAAACACTAGCAGAGACCCAAAGCTATCCTGAAGCTTCCTCAAAATGGAATTACGCTAGTCTCTCTTAGTGTACGCCCTCGGATGGCCTCGACTGCGTAGAAATCGGGTCATCGCGTAACGGTACCCACCTACTTCCCCTCGCTTTTAACGCGAGCTACCCTTCCAGGGTAGACCAGGCTCGATGCAAATCGTAGCGCAAGTGGATTCCAATTGCCGATTCGACCGGAGTCCAGTGAAATCGAGCGAGGAAACCGATTCGTCCTCGATCTACAAGGATTTAGTCGGAAACGCTTGCTGTATTTCGAGCAGCTCTGCCGTGGCTACCAGATTTTTGCGCTTCGAAAAGAGCCGGAGGGACCCGAAACAGGGTAAAAGGCGCATAAAATCGCGTCGCGTCGTTGCATTTCCACAGCGGCGCGGCTCGTATTTTCAACCGGGCACAAGTACGCGGGCGTGTGTCTGCATTACTCCGTGTATAAATCTGTATAAAGTGTAAGCGGAATACGTATAACGCGTATCCGCGCGAGGTAAACTCGCGCGAGCCGAGGCAAACTAGTGTTTATACCAGGGGCCACTGCATTCGCTGATATTCCGCGTGCGGCGAACAGTCCGTGGCAACATATATGCACCCACTTTTACAGGCCAACATCCGTCCGTCGAAATGGACTATTCTTGGTTTATTTGATTCGAAACGAGCTTACCCCTCGCCTGGACGCCGAGCCGCTATCGGTCACCGAGCGCGACCGAATCCTGCTTCCGACCGCAGACCAACTATTACGCGGACCTTTGCGATTTTATTGCGCCCCTACAGCGAATCAAATATCCGACTATAATGGGCGCCGCTCGCTAGTCCCTCCCTCGCTACTAGGGTAAAGGACCCAATTACTGACACCTCACCAATTACTGTCATCTTAAGCTATTTTACTTAAAATAACGAATAAATAAACTATACTGTCCTCCTTAGTTAAACTGTCCTATCTAGCATTTTTTCATTTTTTGAGATATGTTGAAATATTTGAAGTTCCACGCGTCTTTTAGGGGAGAATGTGTAATGGCGGTCACTTAAGCAATAATTGTAATAAAACAAAGATGTGAGGTGCAATATTTCTTGAAAATGATTTTTTTGTAAACTTAAACTATCAACCTATACGTAGGATACGAAAATAATTAATTTTATATTGATTTATTCAATGAAATTACAAAAAACAAAAAATATGTGATTTTCCGCCATCGTCTACACCTACGGGTAATAGCAGTCACGCTGTGGGCAATTGCGGTCTAGGGGCTGCTACATTTTTCGCAAATGTATCCATCCGCTGAGTCCCATCCAGAGGATTCAGAATGGGCCCAGAGGCCACAAGAGATACATCTTAACACATCTCATTGTCATGGCCAAATTGAAAGCAAATAATGCACTTATTTTCGTCGTTTTCCTTCTCCAGCTTAATTTTTTTACAAATTTTTCTTTTATTTTTGTGTTTCCGTTTATTTTCTTCTAGTTTTGTTTATTTTACACTAGTGAATAATGATAATCGCGTTACGGGCACTAACAGTCAAGTGACCATCATTGCCCGCATACGTGTTCATTGATAAGATTGAAGATTAGAATGAAATTTGATATAAATATATTTAATTTAACTTTGTAATCCTTTTCCTTGATAGAATATCTATATTTACGTAATCTTGAAATGTAAAATAAGCTTCAGAATTAGTACTTACCTCTTACGTTGTGTACACGAAATATTACATCGACGATGTTGAAAATACAAAAAGGCTAGTTTTCCTTGGTTGCTTAGCAACGACGAAGGCGAAATCGTTCGACAATATAGCGAATGATGTCGTGGAACGTAAGGAAAAGAAATTGTACATTTCGGACATACCGTTTTATAATAACAATACTGACCGCCATTGCCAACTGACCGCGATTGCCTCATTCTCCCCTACCTTTTAAGTATAGTTAGAAACGTCTACGTGCTTCCTAAAGATTTATAAACAGTCTAATGTATTTAACCTAACTTCTTTCAAAATGATTAAAATATCTTATCCGAAACAATTAATTAATTGGTACGTTAATGATACATTCCCTACCGCTACAACTATTACAAAAAATGATATTAGGCTATTACGAAATAATGACAACATGTTTTAATTTGAAAGAAGGAAAATAAGTATGGTGCAAAGGAAATGATAATACTTCAGTTTTCTCGGTTGTTTCAAAATGCTAGATAGGACATTTTAACTAAAGAGGGCAGTATAGTATATAATTTATAGCATAGATTATAGGTTGAATTACATAATTCTTTTTGTGTATGACTTTACAACGTTTATTTATTTGTTATTTTAAGTAAAATAGCTTAAGGTGACAGTAATTGGTCAGACGTCAGTAATTGGGTCCTTTACCCCATGTCCTACGAATCTTTAAACAAAAGTGATCAAGCCGTCGCGACATTATCACCCACACGGGCAGATAAAACTGCCAAGGGTTTTGGACTAATTGCCGAGGAAAACGGCTAGTCTACATTTGAATAATATCCCCTCTTGCATAAAAACAAGCTTAACGCACGGTTCTCTCTTCCTGCCTGCTCCACTTCATAATTATGTACTCCCTAACGGACACGAAGACGCATTTCAAAGAGGAAAATATTCCTGCAAAGAGACTCCATCGAAACAGTCGTTCTTACTGAATTGTGTTCTGCTATCGATAAGTACCTACTTAGGTGCTGGCACTCGTGTGTGCGCGAGTTGTCGAGGGAAAGCGGACTCAAAGGGTAGCGCGAGAGAATGTAAAAAGCAAAAAAGACCCGCCACAGCGGCTTCATCGTCTGCTTTATGAATATTCGAAGAAAGCGAGGCGCTGTAAATGCGATCGCAGTATTTCAAGCGACGGCTTGCAATGGGTTTCGCGAGCTGGAGGGTAGTGAATACGGGGGTTTACGTAATGCCGAAATACGAGGCCGACCGGGGCAGAGGATTGTCGCGGAGGGCTGAAGAAATGCGTGTTTCGGAAGAGGCCAGCCGCGGCACTTTCGCCGTTCGAGGGATGAATCGCGCTTCCGCGTTAACGGTTTTCATTGCCGCGCTGCGCTGCTACATAAAGCATGCCCTGGCCGGAAGTTTGCGCTGTGCACTGGCTGCCGCGCGTTTGCATCTCCTCCGGCTGTGAATCGAGGGCGAGGCATTTTTTGTTTTCAGGAACACCCGCGAAATCGCGCGTCCCCGTAAACGTAAAGGAATAACGACTCACCGATGACAGGTTTCCGCGAAGCGAGGCAACAGCAAAAACAGAAGTATTTTAATCTGGAGATTTCGCGTGCTTCCAGCCGACCAACTATTTCCCCCGCATTTCGATTCGTTCCGCAGACTTGCCGTCGCGTCGCCACGGGTTCATTTAACTTGCCCGTACCGGACGCCGGCGTTTTTAGGTCAATAACTTTTACCGATGCAACTATCGTCCGCTGTTGGATCCAAGTCGACGTCCTCTACTCGAACGAACTTGAACGCTCTGTCGCTCTCTAATTTCCGGGAACAAAAGGCGAGGGGAACGAGTCCCTTGACGCAGGGAATCGAGATAACGCCGGGGAGCTTTTTTCCCGAGACGACATTAACAAACGCTTCGCGGAAGTAAGACTGCAGGTCCGCGGAAAAAACAATCAGAAATCACGACTGAAAACCACTGAATGCCACCGACCAGTCCCTTTCTTTCGCCTCTCTCCTCTATTTCCTTGGGATTCTTTCACGAAATGCCCAGCGATTAGGCTGCTTTTCACAAGCATCCGACAAAACACGATCTCGTGATAGCGTTCCATTAAGTACGATCCAGAATTCCGCAGCGGCTCGATCGCCACGCCAGATACGATTCAGCGACGCTGCTCGCGAATCCGCGTTCCTTTCAACGCCGCGCACCGGTCGCGGAATATCAAATTTCTCGTTGTTTCGACGATTCTGATTAAAGACGCGCTCTTTCAGCGCGAACGTTTATCAAATTACATGGAATTTCCTCGCCGGATGGTGATTATCAGTATCGTTAGAAACCTCGAACGAAATTAATTGCGGCCGGTGGAATTCTCTCAACTGCTTCGATGATATTTGCGACTCCCCCGTTGCCGCTGTTCCCATAAATTTCGAAATTTAATAGGTATGATTTCTGGTGGGAGCGGAGCGATGCGTTCGCGCTAGTGGTGGAGAACTATCGATGGTACTTACGATAGTTATCGATGGTTTTCACTATCGAAATTTGTACAAATTAAATTTGGGATTCTGAATTTCAGCTGTTATTATTTTTTAATTGACTAACCTACGATTTTCAATACCGATAATTATCGATAGTGAAACTAAGCCATCTATAGTTCTCACTATCGAAATTTGTAATAATATTACAAATTAAATTTGGGATTCTGAATTTCAGCTGTTATTATTTTTTACTAACCTACGATTTTCCATACCGATAATTATCGATAGTGAAACTAAGCCATCTATAGTTCTCACTATCGAAATTTGTAATAATGTTACGAATTAAATTTGGGATTCTGAATCTCAGCTGTTATTATTTTTTAATTGACTAACCTACGATTTTTAATACCGGACCCATTAAGCAGAGCTATGAGTTGTGCTAACCAATGTTTCCCTGACATTGATTTGTTTTGTGTCTCCCTTAGCGGCCTCCGATCACTTTTGTATGGGCGTTCGTCACTCTATACTTCACTTGACCTGATGCGTTAATGTTATATTAAGTACCCACACCGATTATTTATTTTATTTTACTTTATTTTATTATAAGTTATTTTAATTTATTTTGTAACGCTTACATTTATATTTCGCTTTAAGCTTTGTATCTTTTGCTTACTAAAGGGTTTTCCCGTTAATAATAACAATAATAATAATAATTATCCACAGTGAAAATAAGCCATCTATAGTTTTCGATAGTGAGAACCATCGATAACTATCGTAAGTAAATTCGATAGTTCTCCACCACTAGTTCGCGCTTTCCGCGCGTGGGCCGAGGAGCTCGTCGCGGTCATTTCGAACGAACAATATCTTTCACGGCGATGATGACGTTCCTCGCGAAATATCCTTTATTTATCCGACCGCGACTATAGTAACATTTATGAAAATTGACACCGCTGACAGTGTATTATTCCGTTCCCGCGCATTCTATTCGGTTAATATGTCCGCATAAATTGAATAGGTAATAATACGCGACCGCGTAATGCTATCCGGCGCATAAGTGGACGGTATTTTATTCGAATAAACGCGAGCGCTTTAAAACCGAGTAAATATTTAATTAACGCGTAGATCGCCTGATTCAATGACATTGTGGATCCCCAAACCAGCCGCTACATTCTCCCCGAGTCATCACTCCCTTTTTTTCTCATAACATTTTTGAAAGATGACGAACGGTTGCATTTCACTGAGAAACGCGAGATTCGTTGGAAAAATGATTGGACAAGTGGCCGTGTAATGGCGTTTCGTACAGCACGCTTTGAAGTGTCGGGGATTAATTGATCGTATAAACGTTGTTCGTGGATGACTGAGGATCTCAGCTTACCCGTAAGAGGTAAGGGCGTGCTCGCGCTGGTTAATCGAGCTCGATATCACTTTGCGACCATGCAAACGATGCGTACCGTACACGCCGTTATGTATGTGTGTACGTACCTGTGTGTATAGCGTAGCTGGCTCGCGAAGATAGTGTTACGGTCAATATTTCACCGCAACAGCTCTCCGAGCGTGCATAATTTCATTTTTAATCCGCCAGCCGTACGAAAAGAAGAAATCGAGCTACCGTGGTTTACTTAGCGCCAGAGCCAGCGATCGAAGAGCTGCTCCACCCGTCCCGTTCTCTTACCTTCCCCAAAGATTTACGTAGAGTATCGTTGAGCCCGGCATCGACCGTGCACGCGCGTATGTAACTACATAGGTACATAAAACCCGTATCGTCGAAACCAGCTGCTTCGAGTAACGTTTGCATTTACACGGTAGTCTCCGCGAGCGAAATCCTTGCCGCGGCCATAGCGCTCGTCAATGATCGTCCGATGTTTCTATCTCGATTGACCCCCGAGTTCTAAATGGGCCACCGAAGGATGACCGATCACGCGACGAGCATTCAACTGGCTACAGGAAAATACATCGAAAGCGAAGCGATGTATAGCGTGTAGTCCGGGAAAGCGGAAAAAGCGCCTGCCGTCTCGATAAAACAGAAGAGTCGATTTCCCCTTTGCGCTCCGTTCAATAATAGCACGATACGCTGACATACTCGATAATATCGCCCCAAACGAAACGTAACACGAGAAGGGATGAAAAATATTTTCAATAGCCAGCGATATAAAGCACTTTTCGAACAAAACCTATTTAAACGACATTCGAATGTACATGGTACGATAAGTCCGTATCGCTCGGAGATGAAATTCCATGCGCACACATACGTATCTATAGCTACCACGGGAGATTGATATCGTTCGTGTAAACGAAACGGAGTCAATTTTAGTCGAACAGCCGGGACATTTTCTTCCGCGGCAGAGGGAAGCAAGGGAGGCCTTGCAATATTTGTCACTGGCACTGGCTGATTCCAGTGAATTTACATCGTCGGCGCATCAGCCGAAAACCGATAATGTCGGCGGTTAACGGATTCAGATACGCTTTCCCGCCAACCCCCTCCTAAGCGAGCCTCCAAAAAGGCAATAACGTCATTATGAGCAGCGGCGGGGAAATGGCCCGTAAATGTTCAGATATCAGCCACCCGCTCCTTCTTTTCCCCCGTCCTTTTTTCTTCTCGGTCGCGGTGGGACCGTAGAGACAGACTTGTCTCGTTTCAATGGACCCTAACCAGCGTCCTATCGCAAGATAATGATCGCCTCCCCTTTACGCTTCGCTGTTTGCCCGCGAACCCCAACCTCGACTTCTTTCCTTCGCTCGATATTTCGGATAAGCTATCTTTATTAGCGAGTACTGCTCGGGGAAAAATGCTAACCCCACGCAAAGGGTTTCCAACCCCTCTGCACACCCGACCCCTGGTACACCACCGAATTCGAAATCCGCGGGAAATTCTGCGAACGATTTAGGAAATTAATTCGATTCCGATCTCCATTTGTGTTCCTCTGGAGCGTCGAGGCTCGAAGATAACCGAGTGGAACGCAGTGGCGGATCCGGAAGCCTTTCTTTTTGGGGGCGAAACGTGTAAAAGTACATACCTACATTTTTTAATTTTCTTTTACGAGATTTAAAATTTGCTTGTAATTTATATTTTAATATATCTATCTGATACTAGAGCCTGAATAATTAAATTTACATTAATTATTTATAGAGAATAATACACAACGTCATAATATTTTTATATTTTATTATTCTTAGGGGGGCGATCGCCCCCATCGCCCCCTTCTGGATCCGCCACTGGTGGAACGAGGATTCGCGGCGATTGCAACTTTTAGCCAGGCTGACGAGCTCGATCTAGGGAGCCAGTTACGCGAAACCTGCTCCCGGATCGCTATGGTAAATCACAGGTTAATTGAGCTGCGCGTTATACAAATCGTAGTAATAAACATCCATTATATCTGCGCCGCGATCACCGCGAGCGCTGGCACATTGAACTGCGCGTTCGGTAGCCCGATATTAGCCAATTTATAATTGTAATCATCCGCGGACATAGCTTGCACGCGACGCGAGTAAATGTCCTCCCGAAATGTTAATTGAAACGAAATTTTTTATGAACGATCGACGCAGGACCAATGTGCATCGTGAGTGGCAGTGTAGCCGCACGCGAAACCGCCGCAACTTTTATTACCCCTGTATGCCCTGAGGAAGCATTTTTCAATGGAACCACGGCAACGTAAATATAAAGAAGCTAAACTAATTTGTCTGTCCCCGTGCCCCTCTGCCGCCATACAACGACGACCTCTTGCGTTCGAGCAACGATATTCCATGAATACTGAGCACCTGAGCTTCCACGTCAAGTAGCAGTGCATATGCATCGGCTTAAATTCAACGGGCGCGGGCGTATGCATATCCCCGGTTCGAGTCTGTTCAGCTCTTTTCTTAAACGCTTTCCAACCGAGGCCTCCGGATAACGTGGTCGGCTGAATCTCCGTGGAAATTGATTTAAAACCGTCCCCCATTGATTTATGCAGCGGAAAAATCCCTCGCCGCGAGACGGGAGGGCTGGTTTTGCGGGTAATTTAGCGGTATGTAGGACAATTTTCGATCCACGTTGAAGCTATCAAATTAAATTACAACAGCTGTCGAAGAAAAGCGGCTGGCAAACGAATATCCGACGTGCGCAGTCTTCGAATGCCGTTCGATATTCCCGAGTTTCCTTACTAGGGATTACATCCACCTCTTTTTACATCTGCCAACGCATAAAACAGCATATAAAACTCCGAGTTTCCTATTCGATACACGGAGGAGACGCGCGTATATCCTTTATGTATGTACGATAAATGTATACACGACACGTGTGTACATGGATTCAGGAGGTGACAACTTGTAGCTTGCGGATTTCATTTTTTATTTATGGGGTAAAGTTTACGACAAACTTTCTGTCAGCGGGAGGAACGATTCCTAGTGGCAGAGTTGCATGGGTCGTCTATGAGAAGTTAACCCGATTTCTTTTCCACCTCCTGTCTTTTGTCCTGCCTTGGTGCCAAGGCGTTGGCTGAGTTGGTTCATCGAGTAGATATCGAGTGAAATTTTACGGAGTCAATGATAGAAGGAACTGTGAATAATTATTCACGGGAAGATTCTAAAAATCGAATGGCCATGGACGTGTCGCGTAAAAGAATGGAGAAGAAAAAGTACAGCGATCGAACGCACGTGATATCGGAGAGCGAAGAACGAAAATCAAATCCATGCAGCGCGTTTTCTGCTATCTCTCGCTCTCTCTCTCGCTTTTTCTCTCTCTCTCTCTCTGTCGACCTTTCATAGATACCTATAGAAAGGGTAAGACGAGGTGGTAATAGTGATTTACGGCACGAGGAAATTCAATTACCTGCCACTTTAAGATAATAATGAGAAGATGGCGCGAGTAATTAGTAGCGAGGCGTTCATGAGCTATTGGATCACGAATCTGGAAAGCGTTGAGCCGTGGAAGAGAAGAGATTTCGAGTCGCGCCACTCCTTTATTTTCCGCTACCGCCTGGCACGAAAAACTCTTTCAACGAGTTTTCAACTATCGTAGTCCGCGATTCAAAGTCCGTGGAACGGTTGAACGGCGAGCACGTAGCTTGCCAGCGACTGCTTTACTTACAGGCAATCACATCACACTTTACCAAATGGCAGATGAAATGGACTCGGTCTGTTGTAGCAATAAGCATCCAGGGAAATGAACACGACAAACAGCATCGGTACCGCTGTACACGCGTTACGAATAAAACACAGTGTGTGCAGAGAGTAAACATATCGGGTAAACATTCACGGCAACTATTTTGTTGTTATTGCCCCGTTTTTTAAATAAACATTCTAATGAACCTTCTTCTGAATGCCTGGCAAGGAGTTGCAACAGTTTCAAGAATCAAAGGAAATTGTCGGCGTGTGTAAATTTTGCAATGAAAATGATTTCCAAGAATACATATTATTGCTTGAACATCTTATTCTACTACTAACTACTAACATTAAAGAAAACTAAAATTTTAATATTTGTCACCCTTGAAAAATTGAAGCTAAAAACATCCTTTTTTTAGTAGAGACGCACATGCGAGAGTGGTGCCGCATTTCGAAACCCGTTTAATTTTCCATGCTAACTTTTTATTTACAAAAACAGTAAAAGCAAAATAAAATGAAATATCTTTTTAAGTTATATATTTATAAAATACAATAAAATTGGAAAAATAACTAGGTACAGATATTATTTCTGCTTTTGTCAATTTAATTGTCTCTTCTTCTTCCTTCCACATTCATTACACATAAAATAAAAATAAAATATGAAAAAAGAGTAAAAAGTCCATAAATATGTGTGGATTATCAGATTTGTCATTAAAAATAAATAATTTGACTTGAGATATCGCGGTATTTAAAATCCTCACATTAATTAAAGGATCACCTCTAGGAGCCCGAAAAATAGGGGCAAGTTCACATGATCATAACTCGGGTAAAAATAGTCGTACGGATATTTTGAAAACATGGTTGGAAACCGTAGAATCTCTACTTTCAGCTGCTTTTTTTAAATTTTAGATGCATTCCTTTACGGCAAACTTATAGCAATATAAAGACCACTTGGTCAATTTTAAAAAATTTCCTTCAACTTGCGATGTTCCACGAGTATAAATTTTTTTATACAAATTCCATTTACGCCAATCGAAAGCGTTGGAACACTTTCCTGTGTAAAAAGAGAGTAACAAATTTCTAGGGCGCATAAAAGTGCGGCATCTCTCCCACAATTACCCTAAAAGGTATATGTACATTGTACCTAGGTATCCACTTTAAAGATCGTGAAAAGAAATGAGCACGATCGCGCCTTATCGCGGAACGATAACGGGCAGCTTGGCTACTCACGATTTCGCGCTAAGGCAAGTGTCAGTTTATAGGATTACCGATCGGATAGGGAGTTTGGAAAAAAAAGTTGCGGGCGACTGTTGCGCGAAGTTGGCCGGATGCCACCCGCAACGACAGCCAACGTTACGCTCGCTCATGCGAAAGTGTTAATAAAATCTGGAATTCTAAATAGATCGTTAGTTTGTCCCCGCCTCGGCGACGTAGCTGTGCATAGGTACCGCGACCTTTTCGCCGGGACGTCCGAGTTTCGTCGGGAAATTATAACGACCAGCTCGCGATAATACTCTGCTATGATTCCGAGCACCTCAACTTTTCCCCCTGCCGTTCGAGCACCTGTAAAGGAGCTATCCTTTCTCTCCACTCGAGAAAAATCCCCGCCAGTCTTTTGCCCGAGTTTTCTTATATTATCGTGGCTTTCCCCTCGAACACAAGAAACGAAGTAATAACGACGCCAGCGTTGCCGCGGAAAAATTGTTCAATTAAATTGGTGGACAGAGCGGTCTCGTTCGCTTCTCTTGGGTCCGCAGTCACGGGCTCGGCTTCTTCAAAGTGTTAAGAACTTTCAAAGAAGAGGTAAGTAGCGGAGGGGTTCGAGGAAGAAATAAAAGGAAAAGATGACTGGGGGTGCCGGCCCGTCGCGCCGGGCCACTGAGAGAAAGGAACAAAGCCTCTACCTATACATATATCTATATACAATGTTGCGTTTGTCGGTGCGCGCGACAGTAAATCGATTATGTATTAAATAAACTAAGAAACGAAGATAAGGAAGCGTCCCGTCCCCGATTCTCGACGGTGCAAACGGGTGGATCGAACTGTTTTAAATTCCGTTTTACTCGAAATCAATTCAACTTGCTTCGATCACCCTCGTGCACCCGGGGGGATGCTCGTGAAAAACGGGGAATACGAGGATCATTTATAGAACGGACAAAAGGATTGCCCGTTTGAAAACTGGAGGAGCATCCGACGACATTGATTCACTGCACAGCATGTATTTAAACCTTCCGCGCGTTTCTACGTTATTACGCTTGACTACGGCCTGTAAAAGAAGCAATCGATTTCACCGAGAGCGATAGGAACGCACCGGTCGGGTGATTAATACGGGATCTTACCGATAAGGTGTTTATACTTTCGTCGAGTGAAACTAAAGTAGGTGTTTAGACTTCTAGACGCTCGCCTGGCGATACCGTATGTCGGGCGAAAAAACCGGAATCGCTTCTGAGAAGCGCATCGAATAATATTTCTGTAATCTATCTGGTGTATTATTACATGCCCTCGGTGGAATACTATTATTACCACACCGTATCGATTATCACGACCGCAAAAGACCGTCCCCGTTAACGTCGTTTCAACGCGATCACTGAATATGCACACTTTTTCTTCTACCTCGTTCAACTATCATTAACGTCACTCAACAATTAGGTGCTCGCAATGTATTCGGGACATGTCAATATCGACCGTTCCTCCACCGCCATGGAAACCCCCATTATTATCACTAAAAGCGCCGCATAACGATGTAAAACGTACCTATGTATCGGGAGGAAGTAGAAAATTGCACCGAACCGTCACAAAAGCGGATGCGACTGTTGTCGCTCTCGTTCTCGTTAAACGCGAGCCTCGGTGCATTCAACGCACTCGACCGAACAATCGAGCCGCTATTTCTGCAGGATTGCCAATGGTTGCGAAATGGAAAACGATGCTGCGTACGATAATTCTCAGTCTTTTTTTTTTTTTTCGTTTTTGAACTACTTACGCGATAGGATTTACCGATACGTTTGAGCGAGAAAATAGTGCAACTCACTTGTACAGATTCCTTCGTCCACCTCCCGAGTGTTGGGCAGCAAATTTTTGATCACACATTGCAAACCGTCGGCGCAACTTCCGGAGAAGCCGAACGCACCGCCGCACGGTTCTCCCTCGACGCGAGCGCACACCTTGCAGCATCTGAAAAATCGTACGATACACTTATTTCCACAGTTTCTACTATTTCTATTATTTCTATTACTCGGTCGATTATTCACAGGCGACGCGCGTGTACGAGTTAGTCGCGAAAACGACGGAGTCGTGCAAATTCGTGGGTTCGCATAAAAACAAACACGAGATCCCGTCGCGTATCATATTCTCCGCCGTTATGAAAACGAGCTGAAACGTAATAAAGCCACTGGAAGCAAATGACATTCAGCTCGGTTTATACGGGTCGTGGAAAGTCTCGCGACTATCCAAAGATAATGCTCGCGGAGATGAAGCAACCGAAACAGAGAGAGAGGCAGCAAAGTAGGAGAGAAAAAAGGGAAGCAGGACTTGAAGAGAACCAGCCGCGCGCCGTGCAGAAAATTTCCGACAACGACGAGCAATTTTATTACTCCGTCTCGCCACGGGATCGAGGACAATCAATCCTTTTATATTGCTTCTCTCCCATTTTATCCGCGAAACAATCTTCCTCTATAACACGCGCAACTCCGCGCCGGATTTGTCCCTCTCGTCGTTTAACCAACTATTTACCGCATATGTCGAGGGAAAAATTATCAATTACTTTTACCCAGCGCGCGAAACAATTTTGGCTAGCAGAGCCTATTGGCATACGTTTGCTACTAACTCAATTTCGTAAACGAATATGGGTTAGTCCGTTATTGCTCTCACTGTCTTGTATAAAAAATAGTTAACCCTGTAACTCCCAGTGTTGCACCGGTGCAACACTCATTTTGAATGTGCGTAAAATTCTATCGTCTGTTTATATTTAACTTTAGGCACGGAATGGAGAAAAATTGAAATAATCAATATTCAATTTTGATCTAGTTATCCAATAGAACCATTATATGTATATATAGACTAATATATATATATTATCTCACAATTTTGAAATAACGGCTCTGGGCGTTAAAGGGTTAAAAGTGGAAATTCCGGGTCTCAAGTGGAAATGATCGGGGTTTTAATGCTCTCTGTCCTAGATTAATGATTTTACGGATGGCAGCCCTATCTACGATGCGCTGCAGACGCAATGTACATACATATTTGGAATACATAGTTGCTCCTAATCCTAATACCACGAAACAACGGATTGGGAACGGCGCTGCGTGCTAAACATTTTCCAATAAATTCCCAATACAGTAGGAATTGTACAGTTTCGTTTCCTATTTCTCGTCCCACATGTTTCTACATGGCGCATCATCGCCGTTTCCGTTTCTCGGGGAGACCCGTGCCTCCGCGCTGCAGATTGCTATCGGCGAAGAATTTTCAATTGTGCGCGTTTCCGCAGTTGATTGAATTCAACGGAGATCGTGCAATAGTATGCTTGCGAAGATGCGCGCGGAGGAGGAAAGGGGAAAGAATTTTTACCATGCAACTTCTCCCACAGCGCTAACAATTAGCGACGTCTTTGAAGGTTGAAGCGGGGGCTCGCGTGTTTGTCGGATAATGCTACTCGTAACGCGAGACAGGATTTTCCGAGTCGAAGCTCAGAGACGGCCTGGGAAACGATGCACCGCAAAGCTCAAAGCTTTGAGCGCGTTTACGCGATTACACGAGGCCGTTAGGCGGCCCGCGACTAAATTACTCGCTGCATCGGGACAAAAGTGCTTAAACTATTCTGGCCGCGAGTGTTCGAGACACGCGAAAAAAGAATCGCGGAAACTGAGCGGTCGAGATCCAAGAAAGCGGTCGAGGGGAACGAAAAATATCTCGAAAGTAGTGGTGGAGAACTATCGATGGTACTTACGATAGTTATCGATGGTTCTCACTATCGAAAACTATAGATGGCTTATTTTCACTATGGATAATTATCGGTATTGAAAATCGTAGGTTAGTCAATTAAAAAATAATAACAGCTGAAATTCAGAATCCCAAATTAAATTATTACAAATTTCGATAGTGAGAACCATCGGTAACTATCGTAAGTACCATCGATAGTTCTCCACCACTACTCGAAACATAAATGTTAGCAACGACACAATATAGGTTTCTCCTGATATTTCCAAATTCACACGGAATACTAATTATTGTCCAGGCAGAAAATGTAATTGGAGCGTTAAACGCCGGAAGGATACAGGCAGTGAATCGTGAAATCGTGGAATGGCGTTGCTCGCAATCGATAGAGCAAAGGATCGAGGATCGTGGAGAATCAGAATGAAGGGGAAGAAATAAAACCGAAGTGGTTCGTCGTAGGTTCGCTCTACTAACAGCGTGCTACGATCTACGATGCTATCGCAATGCGAGGTCGGATGTAGCAGAACGCGCGAAGGGCCCGGGCTCTCTGTCGAACGGGAGGATTCGACGTTCGACTGTCGTAAAATGTTTACCCTACGCGAAATCCGCGAGCGGCACTCTGCTCTTCGAGATAACTCGCCTTCTATGCTCGCTACCCTCTATCTTCGCGAGCTCCGGTGGAACAATCGACCGACTTCACTCTCTCCGCAGGAGTTTCCAGCAATTTTATTCTTTGTCGCGATAAACGTTAGGTACACCTATTCAATTCGAGAACGTCCGGCTGGGTAAAATGTATGTATAACTGCTTCTGTCGGACCGTCTCGCCCGTCTTCAATCTTTCCCTCCATTCCATGGCAATTCGGTAATTCTCATTATATGGAATCGAGCATACCCTTGGGCCTTGATGCATCTAATCACCAATCCGCTCCATCGAAACCCGCAAAATATGTGCATACGTTAACTATATACTGGCTCAATCCACTCGTTTCAATATCGCAGCTAGGCTAATTAATTATTAGGCTGATTTATTATTGCTAATACAAAATATGTTAAACACCGACGCGAATAATGAATGAGTGGATCCCATGCACGAGCGGGCAACGGCATAAAATTTCCACGTTAGGATGCTTTTGTTCGTTCCCGATTCCAACTGAACGTACACGCCTCGCTTTATCATGCCCTATTTTTCATCGGCACACCACTAATACCACAAGGGAATTCGCCGGCGGCGTTCGAACAAAGGGCGCTGCGCTACCAGAGAACAGAATTTTTTTTCTTCTCCGTGAAAGAGGACGGGAGTCCTTATTGTACCACAAACTTTAATCGCCCGCGACTCCTCAAAATGATTACGGCACACGGGCGAACGTCGGACTTTCTGAAAAGCAGCCAAGAATCCATTTGCGAAAAGTCGCCTCTGGCCGAACACAGCTCCGGTAACTAAAACCGTTTCGATCACCTCGAAACATAAACATCGTTCCGATCGCGGTTAAATTAAACAAATGTCCAATACTACAGAGTCTAGTGGTGGAGAATTTTCGGCATTGATAATCGTAGGTTAGTCAATTAAAAAATAATAACGGCTGAAATTCAGAATCCCAAATTTAATTTGTAATATTATTACAAATTTCGATAGTGAGAACCATCGATAACTATCGTAAGTACCATCGATAGTTCTCCACCACTACTACAGACCCCTATTTTTAGTTATCGAGCCGAAGCGCACTGAATTTTCTCTGCAACGAGAGTTGAGCCTTGTTGATGGGACAAATGGGTAAACAATTTCTCGTTCGATTCGCGATCGAGTTTATACACGCGATATGTACGTCGTTCCCGTTCCCGAGCATCGTTGCAAGCAACGATGTCAAGGCGAGGGGTATATCGGTGGCGACGGAATCCCAACGATGGTCCAAATCCAACGATGCCTCGAATCGAATTGATATACAAAGTGACTGCGAGAACACAGCTTCTGGAGAATTTGAAAGGTCAAGGAGCATTATTCGAGGAGCATTCGAGGGTCATTGGAGCGCCACGGGCCGGGTTAACGCATACACAGGGATAATCTCCGAGTCGGGGCGATTCTAAACCCAACGGATGTACATTCGCATTCTCACCAGAGACTAGTTGCGAGTATTCGCCGACAAAATGATATTACTGTACAGTGTCCGAAGTTTGTTCCATCGGTCCGCTTCTACCTCCGCATTATTCAATAGCGTCGTCGCATTATCGCGCGTTTATTACCGTAAAGTGCGAGTTTAGAACTGATTGCGAGGTTGCGAGGTGTGCACGCGTGCAACGAAACGGTTCGGAGAAAGTTTAGCCAGTGAATATATTTCTAGAGAGAGGGAGAGAACGTGTATACCTGTATCGCGAGGGTGGAATCTAGAGCGAAGAGATGTATCGTTTATAAACGTCAACTACCCTGATCGAAAAGTAATTAACGTGACGGTTATTAAAACTACCTTGTAGGCGAGGGAACCGATGCGATGGGTTCGTCCCCGCGAAAAGTAATTTTCCGGAACACGGGTTGCCGGAGAAAAGAGAAACTGGCGCAGCTTACCTACAGGGGTCCCAGATGAGGCCTCCGGGGCAATCCTCGTCCGTGAGAATGTCACACTCCAGAGGCGAGCACACACAGGAAAGAGCCCTCGCGACCGCGACCGAGAGTACCACGATGCCCCCGAGCAACAGCAACGAGGCCCTCATTTTTAATCCTCCCTCTTTCGATTTACCTCCTTCCTTCTTTCTTCCTTCTTCCTTCTAGTCCTTTGCCTTTCCCGCCACCCTCGAGAACCACCACCAACCGAACGCTCAGTTCATCGCGTACCGACACGCTCTCGCACTACTATCCAACTATCCACCTCAACGTCGATTCACCACCTGTACACTGCGACACGTGTTCTACCGCTGGCCAGCACGCGATCCGACTGCGATCCGATCTACAGTCCGAGGGGACGAGATCCTCCCTTCGCGAACTCGGCCTTGTTTCTGTTGCGTCGCTGTGCCGTCACGCCACGAGCGAAACAAACCCCCACAGCCTGTCGGTGAAACCGTGAAACACGTACAACCACCGCTGTTAATTGTCCATCCTCGCGTCCTTGAGAATACTTGCGTGACACACGGAGAATATTTGTGCGACGTTCCCCCAACGTTTATCCGAAATGTAACGCGAGCCGAAATTTGACCGTCGGGTCGCGTCGGACGGAAAAATAAACAAGACAGGCGGAACGGTCAACGAAATCCGAGCGCGGCCCTCGATAATTTACCTGCTCGCTTTCGGAATCAATTGCATGTGGCCCCGACCGACGGGAAACGATCGAAGGGAGCGGCGGCTATCGATAACGAAATATCGTCACGCGATCAATCAATCGCGAGACCGATCCGCAATTACGGTAGCGTATCTATCGTTCGATGCGTCGCGTTAGAAAAGATCGCGGAGTCTCGTTGCAGTGGCGGTTTAAATGATTATACGAGGATAGGCCGCGTAAGTGGAGGGCAGAGCCGCAGTGCCGCATACATGTACGCGCTGCAACATGCTCGAATTCCGAGGAATCGTATTAAACCGCGAGTGTACTTTTAACACACGGTGTGCACGGTTGTGTTGTGTATGTACCTACTGCGTGCGCGTCAGCAGATACCGCCGCGTGTTCCCGTGGCTATATTTCCCGACGGATGCATCCACGGTAACAAGAATCGCGACGTCCATACATTATGAAAACACGCGCGCACTACACCAGCCCGATGAAATATTCGCCGCGGTTGTCTGTGCCGTTGTCTCGCTCCCCGATTTCCTCGATGGTCGAGTTTTACCGTGGCTTCTTTCGCGTATCGCGTATTGTATTCCTTGGAAGGAGTCGCGTGCCGATCGAGTCAAACGATCGATAAGATGGATCCTACGGGTCTCCGTCGCTGTTTCATCGGAATCGTCTGTCGGGGGTTTGAAGAGCGCTGAGTAGCAAGACGCAATAGCAGCGACGAAACGGTTTGTAATTTCGCTCGGTCGTTTGCCAACTGCGAAGGGCAGAGAAGGAGAGCAAAGCAAAGCCAAGGGCACCGAAGGACGAGTTCGACAACAAAGGGGAACGGTTATTGTGCACGGTTTACGTGTCGAAAGTAAAAAGTATCCGAAAGGGAAGAGATATGATTACAAGAATGTTCGTAGCGTAGGATCGCATAGTAGTCCCGACGAAAGCGCGGTTTCCTCGACTTTTCCGCTCCCTCACGTTAGCTGTAACATCGTGCGGAGCTAGCCGACGCGATGCTATCGAACCTTTCCCGACCCCGATAACTACACGATGCGCTCAATGTTCAAGATGAACGTGCACTAGCTGACGCTCAGCGTCTACGGCGCGACGTCGGCCGCCTCGACGCTCCGCGTCGGCGCTCTGACGCGCCGCGGCGCCTGCCTACCTTCTTTTACCGTCAACGGCGTCAATCCTTTCTTTACCCGCCTGTGTGATCCCTATACAGAATCAACCGTGTAACTCCTTCACCCTAATTATGCATATTCCTTGTCCGCGATCGAAATATTCTCCGCGTTCTTTCAGTACTTGCTGCGACGTCATACTATCGTATTTTTTTATTATCGTAAGTTTCGTGGTTATTGGAACTTTCGTGGTGCTATCGCATCATCGGTGACTGATGCCTGATCTTTCGGATGATACTTGTAAATACACTTCTCCCTCGATGATATTGTGCTGTCTTTCAATTACTACAATTTACGATTATGGATTACCCGAGATAAATATCATTTAGAACACTCTATGGGCAACAGAAATTAGCGAGAAGAACGAGCCGTAAATTACATGCTCGAGGCGAACAAATATTAATCGCGCGCGCCATCTGTGTTTTCGTGTGAACGATAACCTTTACACGAGACAAATGGAAAATGTACTGGCACTGCCTACTTCGAAATGAACGAAATTACCGACTCGCTTTGGTAGATACGAAGCTCCGTGCAAAAAAAGCAGGTGTAAAGTTTAACGGCAACTAATATCTCGTGGATGAACTAGCAGCAGTTACCAGCGTTCTTGTGCATGTATGTAGTTACACCTACTACCTCTGACAAATGTATCTGACATCTCTCTTGCCAATGGCGCTCACCCTTTCTCACCCTGTTCCTCTGCAGAGGACCATTTTTCTTTCCAAAGTGTTACAAACTGTAATTTCCTCCTAATACAACGTCAGCCGCGAATGGATGTACTACGTTCTGCGTTGCGCAGCGGCAACATGGAAACTTCAATCTTTACAAATCTCTAAACTAGCATATCGAACGAAAAATACAATTATATTCCCTTTTACCCTGGATGTATGTAACAGACATTCAAATATCCATTTCCAAAACCGTTCAAATTTACATACGTATTCTTTAAAACTTTCCCCTTCCATTCCGTTAGCAAGTTTCAACGCTTTTGCGCGATATATGCACAGATATACATTCCAAATCGCATTAAATGTGCGCAACAGCGTGTACGTACCTTATACTTCTGCTACAGAGTAAAAATAATCCAAAATTTGGCACAAACACAGCACTTTTTTTTAATTTCACGCACTTCACTTTTCGGCTAACGTACGATCGTAAATCCGCGATGCGAATCTAGCTTGGCGGGAATATGCGACAGCAGTGCCAACCTAACTTCTTTCGAGTCCCTAGTGTACGTTAATCCTTATTAGGAATTCTCGATGACTCGACCAATCAGAGATAGGCTACACGCCGTTTTATCAATTTTACGAACGGATTTTCAACTTGATTGAAAATTAGCGCGCACAGTGGTGATGTTAGTCGATGCTTTCAACATTGTATTTAAGGTTACGTGCCGAACTTTCTTCGTAATATAAGTTTAACAGCTGATAATGATACCGAAATGTTGCATGCGTTAGAATTTAAAATATTGTAACCATCTCGTGAGAGATTTGTAATGATCTATGTAAACCGGCGTATTGAAAATGGAAGTACCCGCTGTAGAAACCTTACCGTAAGTGAATGCTACGTTTTATGTTAATGTAATGATAACGATTGTTATCCTGTTTAAATTATTTCGAATACAGGTACTGTAAGGAATTATGGTTTCTGATATCGGACACGGTGTGTCGATGCGAGAAGCAACTCGTCGAAGATGAAATTAAAAAAGAAACGAAACTTCTGAAGGAGGGTCTCCTGTATTTCAAGCCATATACAGAAGCCTCGCTTCTCAACATCCCTAAGAATGATCCTTCCCCTAGGATGTACGAATTGATTAGCAAACTCGCCCCTCTTCTGGTACGTACTACTAACAGTCACCGTTGAATCTCCTTTCTAAAAGTACCGTCGAGACTGATTCCCTTGCCGATTCTTTCAGAATCTGGATGCTACTATCACGTGGGATCTGGTTTGTAATTTTATAAAATATGAATACCGCAATTGCACAGAGACTTTCGCGTCTCAGCTGATAGATTTCACTTCGACGAAAGCGTTGATCGATGATATTTGGAACTTTTATTATTCCGAGCGAATGACCCTAATAAAGTGCCTTAAACTTATGGTCGAGTATAAAGACAAGGAGCATCGTTATCAAAAGGAATTTGCAAAGTTCTTCGACGATGTATTATTCGGTACGTTGCTGGAATCTATTAGAAAGCAGATAGAGATGTTGAAGACTGTGAATCCCCCTGTACGATCGCAACTATGCACCGAGGAGTACTTGCATAGGTTGTACAATAGTAGTCTTATCGAGATGAGAGAGCTACTTCATATTCTAACAGTTATTATTCACGATATCCATATCGCGGACACAGAGTTTATGAAACTGTACGAGAGCGTCGGGGTGAGTAGTGTGCTAAAGGGATATTTCTTAATTAATTAGTATCGTTAGTTAATAGCGTTTAATGATTCTGCAGGGAGAGCCAAGGCGATTGGCAAGCACAAAGAGTCACGAGGATAAAAAAGCAATTGCCAGGAAAATCAGAGACATACAGTATAGCCAAGCAGCCCTGTTTTTGGTAGCGTTAGACGTCCGGAAGCAGTAAGTTGCTCGTGCCGTTGTCCGATACAGTTCGCAGTTTCAAGGATAAAGGCGGGTTTCTTTTACAGCACCGACATGGAAGATTGGGTGCAGAGCGTGAGAAACAGTATGCAAGAAACATTCGAGCAAAAGTGCGTCCGCGATAATTTCCCTCAAGACAGTCCATTATTTCTGTCGTGGATGCTGGCAAATTACGCAATCGATCCTGAAAACATCGACACGCTCAACCGATCCAGACCATTCGGCATTAAAGCTATCCAGCTTAATGTTTTCTATTATTTGCAAGACTTGATGAACAGCGAGATGATCAGCGAGAAGACTCATTACGCCGAAGTTGTGCACAGCAGCATGTACAATCTGCTCACCTTGGTGTGCGCCTTCGTCGACGAAGAGAAGCTGAGCGCACTGAATGGTATCTTCGATGCCGTTGCCGCTACAATTCAGTTCCCAGAAACAGCAGCGCGATTTTGGGAAGAGCGCGACGATGGCTTGTGGTTGATCTACAAGTTCGCCGCTGAACAGTTTCCATACGAATTTGAGTCGTTAACGAAGATCGCGATTGGACTGGCGAATGCGTCGGGAACGAGTGCCGAGAAAATCGCAGCAGAGCTGGATAATCTACAGTCGTTGACGCTAGAAGTGTCGCGACAACGGGACACCAACAAGCCGTTGAAACCGTACGAACAAGAATGTATAATTCACAAAAATTCGTATACGATATCGGAGGATTGTTTTCGCGAGAATATACGGATACTGTCCAGCGAACGCGAAGTGGTAATATATCGGCAGAAAGCAAGCTATTGGGACGCTTTGCATCACAAGATGGAACAGCTTTTCTCTCAAGCAGGCGGCAGAATTACGAATATTAATGAAATGAGCAAAAACTTACCGGAGAACGTGTCGCAAGGCTTGAAACTATTGAAGACGCTAATTAAATACATAGGTATACCGCAGAGTATGGTTATACCAACGGAACTAAGCTTCGAAATCATCAACAGGTTCTCCTATCCAGTTTTACCCGAGGAAAAGATGTACATATACAAAATAGTTGCAGCGTGCATCAGCATCTCGTCCGAACTAGTGCTAGAGTATCCTGAAGAAATTCTCTCGCGAATGCGCGCGGGTGTTTATCCAAGGTTCAACAACCGGTACCAGAAGCCACTGGATTTCGCGGAAGCGGTTTCCTTCGACGGTGGAATAATCGCGTCCTGGTTGTCCGCCATAGAGACGATCGCTCACTCTTATCCAATTTTGAACGCATATCTGGACATCTTGTCTAAATATTTAATCAGGAAATACAATGAGGAAGCGCTGTATACGGTAGAAATACCCGGAATGGTGTTCCTACTGCAAGGAGTTTTGCCAAAATTGGACTCCTGGTATTTCGATTCGGACGCGGAAAGAACCGATCTGTGGTTGAAAAGTATGTTTTGCCTTCACAGGGCACTCGAATCTAGTCTGCCGAAGGAAGACATACGCAATGAATTACAGCTGGTGGTTGCGTACAGTTTACTCTACTTGGAACCTAGACACGCATTGCTCAAGTTAATCCGCACCGGTGAACGTACTTTGCATAATAAAATGATGGCAGAGACAGATTGGATTCGCGGGAAAGGATTCAAGGCAATCAAAAGCGTACAGCTGGCCTTGTCCGTAGTGAATAGATTACTGATATTCAGAAAATCGCTGGGTCTAGGAGATAGATCTCCGCTGGAAACTGCCTTATATTCGTCTCCTCGTGTGCCAAACGGTCTGCTGATCGTGCCTACGATCGTGAATTACCTGTATGTTTGGTTCAGTCCACCTTTACAAGCGATGGCCGTTAGACTGTTGAAAAAGTTTGCGGAGGGATCCTCCATGTCCCTGCTTGTTTGCATGGGTATGGACGGCACAGCTATACGAGAAACCTTCGCGTCTCGTAGAGGACTGATGTCGCCAACTTGCGTGGCGGATGTTAAAGTGGCCATTCTCGAATTGGTGGCGGTTTGTCTGGAGAAGCAGCCTGGCTTGACGGAAGCCCTCTTCAACATCGTTCACCCAGCAGAGTGCAATCGAATCTTCCCTCGATCGGTGGAGGAATTCTTCACCGAAGGATGCAGGCAGTTCCTGGTGAAATACCTGAATCGAATTTACGAGAAAGAGAGCATCGTGTGCGACAAGCTGTACAATAGCACGATGGCATTGCTACGAGCGATGTGGTATCACAGAAACGAAATTCTTGTAAATTTCTTTCGAAAACGAGAGAAGTTCTGGACTCATCTGTTCGCCCCGCTTTTCAGAGAACTAGTGCCAGGCGCGAAAGGCTACTCTCATCTTTTGGACATAATCACCTTGGAGCTGTTCAAGAGTTCCGTCCTGGAGGAGGATTTTTCTATAAATCTGAGGAAACTTCTGGACAAGTCGAAGGATTACTGGAAGAAGCTGGCGATATATGTGCTGAACGACGTGCACGCCAGCAGCGAAGAGTTAAACGACTACGAGAAGCACGACTCCACTATCGTGGATTCGCTTTACGAAACTAACTTGGAGTCCTGGTACAACTTTATCGTCACGCTGACGGATGAGAGAATCGCCTCCAAGTATCCTGTGAACGTGTTACAAGCGCAACTAATAACGCAGCGTTCGCTGGAGTCGCTGCTGGAACGAGTGAAACAATCCCACGATCTCTCTAGGCGGAAAGTCACCATGTTGCTAGCTTCGTTGTCGCTTCGATGCATCACCTCGTGGAAGCAAATGTGCGTCGACGACTCTAGAATTTTCAAGTCCGGTTTAACACAATTGATGCAGGAGATCGCGCACGCTTATCGGAATTACGGCAAGTCGTTGCGGCAGACGTTGATTTCGTTGCTCCTCGGCTGCGTGCAGTGTGTGAAAAGTACGCTGCGCGAGGACGCGGCGAGCCTCGAGTATCTTCTGGCGCATTCCTGTACCATCGCCGCCAGCGAGTTGGAAGAGCTAAAGGAAGCCGCTGTTCAGTTCGAGAGGCGGAAACAGCAGCAGCCTATCGAGCGAGTAGTAGACGAGAAGGGAACGATCGGCACGGTGACCGTGCAGAAGACCGTCGACGAGAGGAACGCGGAAACACTTCGGGGAATTCGAGAGAGCTTACCAGCCACCCTGGCCGTTTGCATGGTCACGCAGCTTCTACGCTCTTATGTGGAACGAAGCTCGCTCTCTAAACATCAGCGGAAGTCGGGTTGCATTCAACTTCGACAAATGATACCTGAACTGATGGCCTGCATCGGCATCACTTTGCAGAAATATCCGTATTTACGCTTTAGCACCTCCGCCCTGAACTTGCTCAACTTAATCATTCGTTCGCCGTACTCTCTGCACCCGATCAGCGAGAACGACATCGCGAAATTGTGGCTCAGCTTGATTCCACCGGCCGACATTGGGAACAGCATGCTGGATTCGTTGTACGATGATTGTGGGAACGGGAAGTGGCGATGCCAGGATTGGTGGCCGCTCTATACCCTCGGCCTCGAGTTCGTGATAGGGCTCGTCACCAGAGAAACATCTGCCGTCTACATAAAGTCCACCTTAATGTTTCTCAACTCCCACGAATACCAACTAATGGTCGCGTCCACTCTGCTCAGGCACACCGCTGACCTTCTAGCCGCCGATTTGGTGCAATCGCTCGTCGCTCTCATTCACATCATGGCCACGCAACCGTGCATTTGGAACTCGATACAACCGAACATTTGCGAGACACTGATAAAGTGCTTGTACCTGGCCTACGACAATACCGTCAACTTACTGTTACGACCACGAATCCTCAAGTTTATCATCGACGGTATCAGCGTGGAGAGTGCTGAAGAGCTAGAATCTTGCGACAAACGGTGTCCGAGCGGTGAATTGAAATTGCTGGTCAACAAACTGATCGTGATAAACACTACTTGCGCCCTCAGTTTCTTGCACTTCTCGCCGAGACTGAACACCCTTGTGGACACTATATACACGCAGGACTTCTGGTACACCCCGATGGTGGAAATGAATTTCGGGCCTCCTCAGATGAGCATGTGCTCCGGCCCGCGGTTGACTTACGGCACAATTATCAGTTCCACACAATTATTCACGCAGGCCCTTCATTCCCGACATCAACCTGTCAGCTCTTCGTCCGCATCGTTCGCCGGGCAGCCGGATAAAGCGGACTCCGCCAAGAAGGAGTGGGAGCACGCTACGCCGGAAGATCGTCGAATGCATACGAGCAAAGATCTGAGGAGGATCATCCACGCTGCTTCCGGTTCAGCGTCGAGATCATCCTCCAACGTGGGAGGAGAATTTCTGGGATACGTGAGTGGCCTGGACGTGACCGTGCCTTTACTGAGTAGTCCGAGGCTCGTGAGGAGGCCGTACGATCCTCTTATCTGCGAGAATACTATTCTCTCGAGAGCGACAGCCTTGACGAGCGGTAGACACGTGACGAAAGGAGGTAGCGGAGCGGTCGCTGGAAGCAGCAGCAGCCCTGTCGTCGCCAAATATCAGAAATTTAGCGATCCATGGTTCGAATCTATGGACGAAAATAATACGCGGTTGGCGCTCGAGATTAATCTCGTGCTGATACTCTGTCAAGCTTTGGAGGGAGTGAGGAGTCCAAGGATCGCTCTTCGAGACCGCCAGCTAATAGCCCGCGAAACAGTCACGGAACTAGGTGTTTTCTTCGATTTCCTCGAGCATCGAGGTACACCTGATAACTGGCCAGTAGAAGGATCCTTGATCAATGCTGACGCTAAAAGCGTAAGAACGATCGAACAACCGGTGGATCCAAGCCAAAATATCTTACCCGCTAGACTAAAGGAAACTGAAAGAGGGAGGCTGGAGGAGAACGTTTTTACTAGCGGTACGTTCACTACTAGCATTAATAGCGTACAATTTTTGCCGTTGATGGGCAAGTTACTGAAAACCGTTGTTGAATCGCTGGACTTAACACAGTATCGATAGCGACGAAGTTAACAAAAACAAACACAGAAACCTCGGTAGTGTACAAAAAATATAGATTTAACAATTATTTACTGTATGTCGAAATTCATAATAAAGTGATGATTTTTATTACAATGTTCCGTCATCGATAAAATAATGAATCCACGATACATGAACGTGGAACTTGAAACTTCTTTTAGCTTCGCCTATCGTTTTCAAAGTCACCTGGCGCATAGTGCATCCTCGACGAAAATCGAATAAAGAAACAAGAGGTCAGCGAATGTCATTTAATTGAATCATTTCGAATGATTATCGAAACCTTATTTTGTCAGATTTACGAAACATCATTTTTGTACACATAGTACCAGCAATGAGACGCGTGCTAGGACAACATTACAATTATCTCTTATAAATTCGCGCCCGGCGCTACAATTCTGGCATTGTAATTTATCGTTTCTTCGCTTTGATAACGCTTACATCGTATGTATTATAAGATTTAAAAACGCGAATCATTTTCAATCACTTAAACTGATTTCCTTGTGTAAAGTTCGTCTACGATAACGATAGAATAGTCATCGGAAAGTGGAGAGTGGAAAGCAGAAAATGGAAAAAGCTACAGTAATTCGCGTCCACGTGCCTTATCATTCAACTGTTTCGTTCTGTTTTCGGTTAACGCGTTTTAATACCTCTCTTTTCGTTTCGCGAGGGACCATGCCGTTTCGCTTTCGCTGTTACGCGATTGATAGTTATATTTATGATACAGTATAAAAATATAATTCGTGATATTAACTAATGTTATATGTTACGAGGAGGATAGGGATGGTGCGAGTGCCGAAGTAAACGCGTCGCGTAAAGACATTCGACGCCTTTCAGGCTGAGAACTCGAAGGCTGGGCTCGACGCTAAGGGGGCAAATGAGGTAAAATGTTCTCTGGTGAAGGAGAGTCGTGCGAATCGTTGCTTCTCGGCGTCACTCGTGGATGATAAAAATTATTAGAGGCGATAGAACTGACTATGGAACTGGTTGTGACTGTACTTGTGGTTCCAACGGCCGTGACCAACGGAACGGTGCTGGGCGTTGTATTGATGGTGATCGTGGTTACGATGGAGGAGGTAGAGTGGCTTCGACATGCTATAGTCGACCACGTGTGTGGATTGGCGCAGCTGGAGTCGGACGACGGACAGTCCGAGTGACGAGTCAACGGGGTGCAATATACAGGAGTCGACAGTGTAGTTGAAACAGCAGCCGAAGGTGATCCAGCAACGACGCCCGATGTCAACGGTGGTGGAGGTGGGGGCGGAGGTGGCGGCGGTGCTGGCGTTGGTCCATTCAGATCCGCTAAAGAATCCACGGGGCCATCCCACTGCTCCACGGATTTCGGCTCGTCGTTATTCGTAGTGCTAGTAGTTGATCTTTGTCGCTTGGCGTCACCGTACAATAAACAATGAACATTCGGTGAGCTGCTGCGATCGCGAACACCCTCTTGCTCCTCCAGAAATCGGTCCATATAGTCCCTGCTTACGATTCAATGGTCTTGTCATACTTCAAGTTTTCAATCACAATACGAGAAACGTAATGATTCATCTATAAATACGATATCCAGCTAAAATGGTTCTACCTACAGATAGAGAAAATACTCACGTGATGCCAGGGTGCAAGGCATACTTCTTCTTTTCTAAACGAGCCTTGTACGTAAATATATCGTGGCGTTCTGTTTTCTTCCACAAATAATAAAATTGCACTAGTTCCCCGACAGAACGTGTTCTGACCTGCAGCAACAATAACAATAATCACGATACTGTTAACAGGCAATACAGTTAGCTTTCGTTGTTATGTACGAGGTATCCTCAGCTAGCGTATAAGGTGCCCGTACCTTGTTCTTTTGTATCAGGTGAAAATCTTTCCCGTAACTTCGTAGACCAGACTCGAAATTGTGACACTCTTCCTCCGACCACAGACTAACAGCGTCCGTTGGTGGTACAACGTTCATTCTACGTCTTCTTAATGCCTCTTCGAGGTTGTAGCCGCATTGTAACAATAGATATAAAGCTTGCTCGTCATCTCTGATGTGAGACCCTGTGGGAAGGGAACCACCTTTTACGGCCGGTAACTGTGCTCGTTCTAGAAACTCCTCGGTTTCTTCTTCGGGTATATGACTGGGGTCCCATAACATTTTGTCCTCGTTTTCGTAAGGTAAAGCATCGTCGTAACGGCAAAGGCCTTCCGGTATAGCCGCTTGGAAATCGCTGCCAACCATGATTGTCTTTTTCCATTCGTCTTCGTCGGGACTGTAATCACAGTCGTCTTCTTCCTCTTCGCTCTGCGGTCGCGAGACACTTCGCAGTAATCTTGATGTGCCACTGCCTATGCTACCACTCACTATTCCATCTTCACCTCCGTCTACCGTACTACCCCCGGCGCTACTTTCTACCCCAGTAACAGTGTTCTCGTCTGTTGTACAGCTACCAAGTCCGGGTATACCGCCGCATTTACCGGTACCAGTACTCCCCATTGTCGTCGCTGTCCTCGCATTTTCGTTGTTGCCACAACCGCCGATCATGGAACATTCTTCACCTTCGCCTTCTCCTTCGCCTTCGCCTTCTTCGTCGTCGTCTTCGTCGTCGTGAATTCTGTGCCGTCTACTATTGTCCCCAGTACCTACGCTACTGGCATTGCTCCCTTTCATCGCCGATCCCGACACCAACGACTTCGAATCCTTTCCCTTTACCAACATTTCTGTGTAAAATTGTTTGAGATCTGGCTCGTTACTGGGCGCGTCCGCGTCGTCGTCGTCGTCGTCGTCATCCGCGTCATTGTCGCCCTTATCCGAATACTGGCCCTCGACTTCCGGATCGCCGCTTCCAGATGGAATCAACAATCGGTCGGAACTGTTGGAATTCTCTGTGGACGGATCCCCGTATCCGTACATGGCAAGTAGATCTTTTAGTGGCATATCACCTTCCTGAAAGAACACAACAACACAGATGATCATCATGCCAGGTATAACAAATAGACTAAACATACGAATCTCACTACGAGAACGCACTTTGAGTCCAAAGTGTTGTAGAAACTTATCATAATTGTAATTATTTATGGGCTTGATTTTTTCATTTCACAGGCTTGATCCTAGAATAGTTGGGATCAGAATCTTGTTACAAAGTGAACATCGTACACATTAGATATTTGGCTCGGACACCGGCAGATTTATACCTTTTGTAAGTTGGACAACTCGTTGTGAGAATCTTCACTACCTTCTAAAGCTTCTTCTTCGTCTAACGTCCGTTCATCATCAAAATCATTTACCATCATTTCTGTAGCCGGACCCATTTCATAATCTCGATCTGCCCTATAAAATATCCGACGCTGAAGAATATATCTGTACTTTTAAGCGACATGTACGCGTACGGACCGTAACGGCCCGATATCCGCTTCATGTATACTAACATTTTTATATCTTTCGCAGTGGCCAAAGTAGAAACATATCAAGTAGGTACTAGAATTACATATCTAGTACATACATCGAGAAACGCGCATCACTGGAACGTCGCAGATGATTGTCCATAAACTCCCTGCATTCTAGATTCTGTTACATTTAATTGATTTCATTCAACATCTCCAGCATGCAATCGTTGTAATGTAATCAGAGGATATCATCAGCACTATAAGACGCGTATCTAACCTTAAATTTTTATGACAGCGATGGGTTTATGGTCACCGTAATAACTCATATTTCAATGAACACTATACTAGAAATTCAGTGTCTCTCCAAGTCTTTAGTCATTGCCACTCTATACAGTACGAAATTTCACTTCACCTCACTAGAAATCTTCGATATCAATGTCATATAGTTTCACAAAGAGGGGTCAATTTTTCAGCATCAGAGTTTCGTGACATATCCCGCTTCTTTTTAAGGCACAATTTTAACCGATGAGAAGACCGTTTTATCCGTATCAACAGAGGCAGCACAGAATCATCAGAAACTTTACAGAAACAAATTCAAACGCGCACAATGCATTATTTATATTCGTCGAATATATCATTACGCTCCTATAGCATTGCGAGAGCGGGAAATTCATGGAATTTGCTGTGACAACCAATCACAAACCTTGAAAACTACATAGAAGGCATTCCACCATTGGCTAAAAGACACGTTTTCCTAAATAAATTCTTTTTAGACAATCGTTGAGAATCTACCTTGAAGTATTTCGAATTTTAGTTGCCTATACAAGTGGACAAGGAATTAAAAAAATTGCTAAACAGTCTGTACTTTCGAGTCCAACTGGGAAAGTATATAAGTTAGTGCAACTAATGAATTATAAACAATATTGATACAACAGTCGTTGCTTTAAGTAACAACAATTATATTATTTGATGTAACCGTAAAAGTATGTACATCGATTGTTCTTACAGTAAGTATCTATAAATCGTTAAATATACAAATTTGTTAAGGACAGTCACGTTCGTTGTAGGTGTGTTCAAAAACTATTCATAAATAAAATTGATTATAATCAAAATAACCACAAATACTATATAGGAAAGTAGTCGAAGGTACATGCTTTAAAATTCAACTACAAAGTAGATTAATTATTTGTAGAAAATCGTTAATTTGTTGAAAAACGTGAGTAGTCACTTTTACTCTTAAGACTGGTGCACTGGGCGTGTTTTAACGCCCACTTTAGTTCGTACATTTCGCCGCGCCGCTAGCATTTGCGTGGTTCATAAATTGAACAAATTTGAAACAACTTTTTAGAGTAACAGATAAACAAATTTGTTGTTAAAATCGGTTGCACATTGCACAGAAATAAATAAAGAAGCAAATTGCATACTAGCTGCTTTATTGGTAGCTTGAAGTATCACTAAAAAATTTTGAGTAAAAATGATTGAATTATCAATTATCCAAAAACAACTTATATGTACATACTTTGTAATATTGCTAATAAATATCGTTGTTTAATAAGTTACGAGAAATTTTATTCCATTAATAAAATTTTGGAACGCCAATCCAAGGGTTCAGAGTTTCCCTTTAACTCTGGAGAGCCTGAAGAGTTAAAGGGACAGTTAGGAGTCCGGTTCAACGTCGAGTTCTGTTGTTTCTTTTTACATAAAAGAACCTGGAATGCCAAGGGCGCAAAGCTGCATGGAACGCTACCATATATGTTCACTTACCGTCATTTTGCTCGCGCTGAACTGAATATTGCATCACGATGATAACACCCACATGTTAATTCTGTTGTCAGCCTTCATTACAAGGGTCATTGTAAAAGATTTTCAAGCTTAATACAAATGTCGAAATACAGATTACAACATTTATTGTAATAATTTCAAAGGACTACTTAAGCATAGTGACAAAGAAGACATACTACTTATTACGTATAATTATTACATAGATTATGCCTCGAATACTTGTATAATTTTTAAATGATGAACATACACCTGTATATACAATATATAAACATACACATGAACATATTCTCTAAATTCTGTTTGAGGAAAAAAATCTACCGTATAATATACAACAGAACCTACTGTATGTGTATTGACAATGCATTTAAAATATGTAGGAAATAGCGGGAAATAAAGACTAACAATGATGCGCGGATGATTTCGAATATAGTATAATATTGTGCGGGATCGGGGCCTCCATACGAAACGAACAGGAACAGCGGAAAATGGAGGGTCGGCGTTGGCGCAGGTGATTAATGGGCTGGCCAGCCCAGGCTCACAACTACCACCGAAGATTCGCGAGTTCGAATTCCGATGTTGTAGCGTAACATTGTAATGCAATACGAGCGAGCAGTCACACGAGCCTACGTCATCACAATTTTTAACGTCCCACATCCGCCGACCAAATCGGCTTGGCCGGCGGTGTTGCATTTTACGCATTCCCACGGATCTGGCGACACAATTGATAAAACATCCCATTTCATGGGACTTTGCATTCTCAATACAGTATAGACGAAAATCGCAACTTCTGTACCATCCATCTCGTTCCTACGGATACCTACCGTCTACTCACGTCTACTGATGAGAGAAACTTTTCCCAGTTACGGGCGACAAAGCCAACGCTCGTGTGACTGCAACCGCAACCACATCTCGGTCACAAATCATGTCCGTTGCTTGAACGCTCGTGTGGCCGCGGTCTTAGCGCCGCACGGTGTCCCCGGCGACGTCGAACGGTAGTGGAAGAACTCCAAATGCCTCTCGAGCCCTGGCTCGGACAACGTCGATTTAGAAAATCGTTGCGATGGTGGGCCGTACGGGAGAAATGTCGAGGGCGAATGATGTCGTCCTCAGGACGGCACATCATGGAATCGGAGCCTCGATAGTACTCACGAGGGGAGCCGGAAAATAGGGGAGAGTCGGCGTTGCCTAGCCGAAACAGCGAAAATCGGGAGTTGAAATCCGTCGAGTGTCCGTTGAGTACCCTCCTCTTTCCGCAGCTCCGATAATTACATAAAATTTATTAATTCTAAATGATTAATGATTTTCACGGAACAAACAAGAATCTGATAGACTTAAGTGATGTTTCTTTACATTTTGAAATTGCCAGAAACATTCCAGCATTATTTATTAATTGATTGATTATGAATGCCTACTATTTCTTTATCTATTATAATGAATAACTTTTCCCTGTTTTTAATCATACTTATACACAATATACACATCTGTTTATAATATCACGAAATTTTAGTAGTCAGCGCTGCCAAATGGGGTCGCCCATTCCCGTCTGCGTCGTGAAAGGTCACAAGGGGACATCCTCAGCAGGGGGTCGGCGTGTCAAGTAAATATTGCTACATGTTCGAAGCCTTAGTTAGATAATGACATAATTATATATAGATTACTAGCAAACTACCCCACGCTTCGCTTCGGACCTAAAAGGTATTAAGGACTCTGTGAAAACACGGTTTACCCATTTTCACCCGAAAAGGGGTATATATATATAGCAGATAAATTAGCTGCTAATTATACAAGGCGAGAAAATAGTATCACGATGTTTGGTGGTGGCACGTGGATGTATATTTTCTCGCGTTGTATGTATAATCCATTAGCAACTAATCTATACATTATTTTGTCATTATCTAACTAAGGTTTCGAAAAGTATGAATCTTTACTTGATATGCCGACCCCGTACCGAGGATGTTTCCTTGTCAGATGCTACGCACGACGTGCGTACCAGTGACACACGTCGCCACTATTCCCCGCGAATATTGTCTTATCCATCTTTTGTTTAACGTCCGAGAACGTGAGTAGAAATGCTGTATGGCCAAGGAACGGATGGATGGGGAAGCAGACGCGCGACGGACTCCCACCAGAGTTTGGCAAAAAAATGATTTGAAATACAAATTTTTGTACGAAATTCTTATTTAAAATAATTTTTTGCCCATCTCTGGCCCCCCACCGTTGGACAGCGCTGATACAAGTGCTAGAAGTCTCCATTGAGTGGAATACATAAACATTATAACACCCTAGATTAGTTAAGTCGTGTAATTATATATAGATAGTTTGCAATTTAGATACTGACAATTACCTCTGCATAAATACCCTTAGACATTCTACTACACAGAAACCGCATATTTCTTGTAACAAGACGCATAAATACAATAAGGTAATGTCACAATTCATAATATTTGACAAAACTAGAGTAACAAAGTGGACGTTAATTACATTAGCACTGCGATAAAATTATAAAAATGAACCATTTCTTCATTAGATTTCTATAACTTATAGTTGTAAATCGTTACTCGTTTTTCGTCATTATATAATACTAATGACTAGACTTCATGTTTTGTTGCTATTTGTACTATGGGTCAAGCACATCTTCTCTGTTGCCATTCTGATCAAGGAGGTAAGTAGTCTCATTCGGGAGCGCGAAAAATAGTGTTTTTTTTAAGGAACTTTTTTGAGGAAAAGTATAAGTTCTATCAAAACAGCATTTCGGTATGTTGTTACGGGGTGTTTCCTAAATTCCTAAAAAGAACACTGTTCTTCGCGGTTGCGAATGAAACTACTCCCTTAATCCAGTGACAGGGACAACACAAATTTACGAATGTGCAAATAGCAACATTCAGTTGCAGGTACAGCTTATTACGTTTCAGATGAAATTAATCTGAAAACCTTATCAAAGACCAGTAACTATGAGCAAGTATCTCACGACTTTCGTACTCATGATATGTTATGCATTTGTAATGATACTTAAATATATTTATATCATTTCTTGTAATACTGATCACTCGTGGAGAAATTTTAGAACACGAAGGACGCTCCTTGACGTGATTACAGTTATGAAATATATTTTGTTATTGGCAGGCGTTATAATAAACATTTTCTCATCCTTCATGTGTCTGGAATTTAAGCATCATATAAAGCCTTGAAAAATTATAAAATTCTTACAGCTTGTACCCGCAGACTGGTATACTACATGAGTCATGTCATTTAGTGCAGTTCGCGATTAATTATCGCTACCAGTCGTGGATGATCGAGTATAAAATACTATAACAGAAATCATATGTAGAATGTAATCATTGCCTATCACAAGCAGTGGAATACTATGAGAAGAAGGCCCGCACGGTCATAGTAACAGGTTCTCTACATACAGCACAAGTTGTCATGCCCGGGGCACACTTAACACACGCAACTATATGTCCACATGGTAGAAATACCACTCCCAGCTCTCCGTTATAACAAATTTTACACATCCTTGCGTCGTCTATGGGCTTATTGTATTGTGTCCCTGTATTCGTTACGTCTTCCGTCCTCCCTTTTATGGATGCTGCGTTACTTCCGATCGCGTTCGCTAACCCACTATTGTTGGACCCTTTACTTTCAGAACTTGGACCGGGGTTACATTCCGCTTCCTCCTTCCCTTCCGTTTCCATCGCGACAGGTTCAACTTTTTTAATGAAACTAGGTAAATTCATTTGCATTGTTTCCTGAAACAAATCGGGTGTATATGAGCATATACTTTCATTCGCTTTGTATAGATAACGAACAACATCAGTTTTGCTATTTACTTCTTTAGACGGCGGCGATATGTGCTGACCCGTTATTTTATTAACATAATCCTGACCCTTAACCATTAGTAGATAGTAGCATTTAGAGAACCATTTCGCGTGCTGCTCCCAAGGATCATCCTCTGGTTCCCAATCTTTTAAACCCCCTCCGCAATGATAGCATAACGTCTGATCACCTTTCCCAGTATAATAAAAGCCTGCATCCGCCAACTGCTGTTTCGTTTGTGGCATAAACTTTGGCCACGTTTCAAATGTACGTAACCTGGCGTCGTAACTGGCGTACTCGGAATGTACCGATCCTTTGGGCCTTCCCAGCCCTAAACAGCTCAATTTTGCTGTGCTCGGTAATTGTAATTCTGCGGTGAAATTATGATTGTCGGGGCTAGAAGTCGGCCGATACTCGACGCCGTAAGGTCCACATACATCCCAGCTTCTCGGTCTGGGCGGTAGAACGGTACTAGGATCCACCCCTATTGGCACATTACCGCAATGTATTTTGCGAATAAATCTACACCTGGCTGACCAGCGTTGATGGTCAACCATAGGGTTATCGCCTTCCACCCATTGGCATATCTCTACATGGCATTCAAAACATCTCACTTTATCATCTTCGCCAGTGTAATAGAATCCAGCCGCTGCAAGTTTTTCAGGTTCGATATACGATACGGGCCAATTTTGAAAGCTCTGTAGTCTAGCTGCTTCGAAGCGATAGTCGATATTATCCACTTCATCGCTCAATACGTGAGGTGGTATAGGCGGTGGTGGTACCAAATGTGGATTCGCTGAAGGCTTAAAATTTTGATCGCTTCCCAGCTCTCTGTGTTTAATGATACCAGTCATCTTGTTTCGATAATATGTTGATGCGGTATATTGGAAAGGTGGTCCTGATTATGTTTAAACCTATGAAAAATATTGGAATTCTTACAATGCATGACGGTGGTGACGAGTCGTGGTTAATTTTACCGAAATATCACGGGCAATAATTGTGATAATTAGTCTTTTCGCTAATTTATCTCGCGTGATGGAATTACGCGACATATGGAACACGAGTGTATAAAAACAGTGTAATGTCGAGAGACGTTCGAGCGTGCTGCACATTTATGGAAAATCCTACGTATCATGTTTTCATGGTATAAGAGATAAAGAGAGAGAGAGAGAGAAAGGGAGAGATTGCGCTCTAAGTGAGTGGGACTCGCTAGGCTGGTCGCGATGCCGTTATGATTCGTGAATGACGGAGTATCATGAACTTTTCACACAACTACGTTACGTCGAAATAACGCCCTACATACCACACACAAACAAACAGGGTAGTCAGTAATGTCCCTGCCATACAAGATTGTCAGTGGAAGGAGAACCAACCTTGGCGTCGATTGGTTCGAAGCCAACACCTAGCTAGACGTCGATTGGTTTGACGTCACGGCGTCATCACGCGCATGCGCAGCGTGTTCCCCCTCCACTAACAATTTGTGTGGCAGGAACATTCCTGGCTCCCTGCATACTGCAAACAAGACTTCCGAGAACAGACTCGATCTCTCTCTTGGTTCCCAGAGTTACACGCGCGCACACAGCCGCAGCTGTAGTACACACTTATACTGATCACCGCCCTGTGCAACGTTGCCGCTTCTATGGCCCGTATTTTAACTTCTCTTGTTGTACTACACCGCTGCGCGCTCATGGAAATGAAATGTATCAACAAGGGCGTAGCAACAACTTTTTTTTCTATACATAAACCAATTTAACGCACTTTTCACACTGATCAAACAAATATGCGTAACCTTAGAAGTGGATTGTTTCACTTTACGAATCCCATAAAAAAGAAACTAAAATTCATGGATACTTAACCGAACTTTCTATCAAATTTGAGGCTTAAATAGCAGAATCATTTCCGACATCATTCCAGGCTTCTTCATTATTTTTAATGTATTAACAGTGTTTTAATACAATCGAGAAAGCTCAATTTATACAGGGCACTAAACCGGTTTGCTACGTCTCTGTGCTGGAAATTCACAGCGGATTCCTTTCTTCCCCTTTCCGGAGCACATACTTATCTAAGCGCTTGTTCGTGTGAAACGAAGCTATATAGGAATTAATCGTACCGACAAATCCTGGAATTATCAAGATTCAACACGATAAGAATGTTATCAATTCGTTGAACTTGTAAGCGGAAACTTTTCCGGCAAAAAGATACAATTCCCGTGTATTTCTACGTACGTCTTACGATAACAGTCTGAGCCACAATGTGCAATATTTGTTTTTGTAGAGAACGCTGATCTTTGAGAATTTCATGACTCGATATGTTTATTCGTGACGAAGTATTGATTACTTTCCAAGCAAACGATATCAGTATATTCCCTTTAGGAAAAATGCATCTTTGCCGCACACATTCAAATTGAATCGGAAAATGATATATTCGGTTTTTCGCTGAACTTTCACATCTGTGTCGTCAATTACATCTGGCAACAGCGTAATCAGGAGTAAGAAAGAGATAGAGAACAACGGAAGTTGGTATGCAAGAGAGATAGACAAGCAGCAACAGAAACTGAACACTTCTTTGTATGTACGACGACGAAGGGAGAAGGTTTATATTGAAAACGATTTGTTATCTTTAAAACTCTCCGTTTATGTGCCTTTCTTATATCCCAGAGGGCTGACTGAAAGCTAGTCTCTACACAGTTTGAAGATCTTTAAACTCCTACAGGACTGAATCATTCCATAATGAAATCTTGTACTTGGGCGTCTACGACTTTTTCTAACTAGGATACTCCGTACGTACAGTTAATAGATCATATTACAGGCGTAACATACCGATATCAGAACACTCGCGATGCCTCCGTATACACTTCGTTCTTGCTTTGTCCCTGGCGATTATTTCTTCCGTGTGACGTTCCTGTCGCGCTCCCCCTTGGTTCTTCCACACTAGTACGCGGTCGCCTCGCCAGAGGTCTCCTAATTCCTACTATTTTCTCACAACTTTTCGCTCAATGATTCAGTCCTATATAGTATATATGCAAGCACCACAGACCTCTGACCTCTGATCATCCCAAGCGACTGCGGCAGGGATTGTTTATATTATCCCCACTGATGATACGCAGAGATAGAGCCCCGGAGATAAACGCGATAAGAAAACAAAACGTCGTTGCTTTCCTCCCTCCCCTTACCCTTTGCATCCGTTGATCACAGTAAATTCACTTGTGCACAAGAAAGAGAAGGAGAGAGTAGTTAATATATTAAGTGGAGAGTTCTCCTTTCAATTGTGGCGTAATCTTCTGATATTCACAACGAATAAACTGTATTTTTCTATTATCTTTATTGTCAAGAATGGTTGTTCATTAGTTTAATCGAATATTGAAATAATTGGAAAAAATCAAGTACCCTGGTCGCCTTTCACTGATTAACTGAAGTAACCGAACCCCATGTACCCACGACGCGGACGGCCACACAGGTCTGCGACGTAGATTTGCAATACCGCCGCTAGAGGTCTTCAACTGCTACTGCGCCTCGTAAGAGCTGCTCTCGACCTCTCATTCAAATTCCCGAGTCAAGACCTCTCAACCAACAAGCGTTTCCCAGAGTGTAGAGACGATAGAGATCGTCGTCTGCATTCCACTGCATTCCATTCTCTGCAGTAGCCCCTATTAACGAGTCTCGCACACGGGCCTGAGACGAAACGACACCTTCCTTTGGTCCTCTATCACCCTTCTAACATAGCAATCCCACCTCCGCGGTAAACGAAGTTGGCCTCAGAGTTCAGTGGACTGGAGGCGGAGCAAGATCTGAACTTTATGTCCAGGATTGAGAATCCCGGGCGTAACACGATCGAGCAGTAAAATTATACCGCGGGCACAATTTCGAATTTAGATGAATGAAATTGCATTCTCACGAAGAAAAGTATATTCATTGAGCTCGAGAGAAACTATGTATTTTCAAAGCATTTCAGTACGCGTCTCCGTTGTTGCACGGGCAGCGATAGCATTCCTGCGCATTCCTCTGTAAGCTCCTTAGCCCCCACTTCACTCGACCAAACCAAAGCGTAGTAGTAACGGAGAAGCGACGGAAAAGGTCGTGTAAAAGGCCGCGACCGTTCTCTCTCTCTCTCTCTCTTTCTCTCCTCCTCCCTCCCATCCCGTCTACAGATCACGTGCAGCTCGACACGTTCGTCTCTCAGAAGAATACTTTATCATTTTAACATTTTTTATTGCAAATGCTGATTTCAGAATCAATACGTCTGCTCCTGATACAGTAGCTGCGCTATAATTAACATGCGCGGACCTAGACGTTTACTTTCGCGGCAATTTTCATTCATACTTGTCATTCGGTTTTCTATCGAAAATAATATTTCTATGACAAAGGAACTCTAATAATTCGTCTGTGTTGCTCGATCTCGTTTATCTCTGGACCATTTCCGTAAGCGTAATCAATTCCAAGAATGGATCTTGACTGTCGCTTGCCAAGTCATGCAGTGTTTTAACAATGAGTCAGTTATGAGAATAAAAATGTCATTGTTTTGCATAGTAAGCATTAAGAATGTATGCAATGACGTCAACGACGTTGCTATTACGTTACGCTCGTTAAAAGTAAAAATATACTTCCAAATGAATATTTATTCGTAATAAAGATCGATCGATTCTATACAGATATGAAATGAAAATTGGGCGTATCTTCAAAGATGCAATAAGTGGTACTTATTATGGAATTATTATAAATTCAGCCATGTAGCATAAACATGTTGAACTGGTACTCACCTTCAGCAAATACAGACTTAACAGCACTGAATCAACTGACAGGATATTGTAGTCTATAGGTTGACACATAGTCTGATTATCTTCTAAGATATCTTTCATTGAAAGTATAAGTTTTCAGTATTCCGATAACGCGTGTAAATCGCAAAGTATAGAAGATATATTATCAATGGATAATGTTTATTGTTCCATTGGAAAAGCAATGGGTAATGCCGTTCCTCTTACAGATTATAGTTGCAGATATTTTTTTTAATATATCACGAAACATTCATGGCGCCTGTTAATATTTGGTAAACTGCAAATCAACTTATACATTTGGTATAATAGAATTAGTGTATTTACTGTAATTGAGACATAACATAATTAACAATAAAATATTACAATAACACAGCACTGTACAGTTAACTGACTTTGTTAAATACATAAATAAACAACGAATATCTCAATTCAGTAATACGAAAATAAATATTTTTTTAGGTAAAACTTAAGTATGGATATTCTTAATTTATTATACATTTATGCTCTAATAATTCATTTTTACCTGAGAAGAACAGAGAATCTTGTGTTTAACGTATTTCTATGTAAATATAAACATTTACATAATGGAATTATGTTGTATTAAAACATTACTGTTACATCGATAGGATACTTAGCAAAGATGTACGTTTCAATGCGTGCACCAGTCACGGTATTGTCTTTAAGCACATTAACGCAATCTATGTTTTCTTTCACCAGAAATTAGATTGTTCATAGATATACCGAGTAATTATTTTATCTTTCTTTTGTGATATGTCTTTTATCAAAGAAAAAATTATCGACACAATGGTATTCGTTATTCTAACAGAATGTACAAAAAAGTATATCTTTACACGTCTTATACATTTTTACAGTTCGAACAACTAATTCTATATAAATAAACTTAATTAGATGTTAATCAATACCTTGGACGTTACGATTTGGTTTACGATAAAAATGTACGAACAGTAGCTCGAATTTTTTGTCGACATATTGGACAGCAAAGTAGAGATGGAGCACAGTGAGCGCAAGTTGCTAAATGTCCACATGGTAAAAACACAGTGGCTACTTCTCGATCCATGCAAATTTTACATAAACGATCTTCCTTTAATCTTCTATTTTCTTCTTCCAAAGATGCTGAAAAAGTACAACGATTACTAGCTGTAAATATTATTGCTATAAATGTGATTGTCATCGCTTACCCGTCTCCTCCGATTTCGAATCGATCTTTCTCTCGAAATTATGACCTTCCTTATCAGGTGTATCACATTCATTCTCTTTATTCGAACTTATCCCATTTTTACCTTCATCTGTTTCTTCGTCAGCAATATTACCCTTATCATCGTTGCATTGTCCTGTAGCATTATCTGTCTGCTCTTGCATCATACCATTTAATACAGTACGCAACTCGTCTCTGTAAAATCAGACAGTAAAATCTATCAGCATTCGTTACGCTACTTATTACTTCCTTCCACTTTCTAGTTTAATTTCATCATTAACCGCTTAACGTACAACGACGTGACATATTCGTCCACGCGTAACCGTGAACCGTGCGTTAACTGGTAGACAGACCTAGTAGAATCATCTTCCATCACTTGATCGCGAAGAAGATCTTCTATAAATTGATTCGAATCTGAATACGGAGCCCCAGTTTCTTCCAGTCGCTTCTTTAAAGCTCGTTTCACTCTTTCTACGTGCAAGCCAATTTCTAGAGCACGCTGAAAAGTAATATGATTTACAATAATAGTGCAAAATCACGGAAATGTTTTAAAAATTCTGGATAATTATAAACAACTACTTTCGCCGGTGAACAATCTAGTAGTCTCGTCACTATTGCATCTGTAATTTCTTGTGTTTGTGGCAGGACTGTAGACACGGTTGTAGTAGCAGCTGGCGGTTCAGCCATGTCTGTGCCTTCGTCTACTGGTACACCTTCAAAAATCTATAGAAATACAGAACACCAGTTAAAGATCTCGCAAGTTTTCAAATAAGTAAAGTCGTATAATAGTTACCGATGGATCTAAAGGTGGTCTGTTGTCGATACATTGCTGTATAAATTCCTGACCCCTTACAAGATTCACGAACTCGCATTTGGAAAACCATCTCGCGTGTTCCGTCCACGCGTCATCGGTTGTTTTCCAATCTCGCAGACCACCGTCGCAATGAAAACATCTAACATGATCTCCGAATCCTACCACGATTTTAAAGTTTCATCATTTCTAGTGTTTTAAAATTTCTACGCCAGAGTGGAAATATTCCAATAAACGCCGGTACAGAATACAGTTCTCACCGGTGTAATAAAATCCCGCCCCAGCTAACATTTCAGGAGTTTGCTTAAGATTTTCTGGCCAGTTACAGAAAGTGAGTAATCTTCCTTCGTACGTCGTATGATTTGGCTCTTTAGGAGCCGTGTGTGCCTGCACTCCTAACTCTGCGAGGCTCGACGTTGTGCCAGACGTTAACTTTACATTGTATAAATACAATTCGTCTACTAAACAAAATGTTAGAATAAAACAATTGCTTCGGCTGAGGGAATACCACTGTTTACGGACAAATATATTTACCGTCGTCAATTTGGTGTATATAGAAACAACAGTCAGGGAACTCTATGGTATGTTGCGTTTCTGGATCGTCATCAGGTTCCCAATCTCTTAGAACACCTTCGCAATACACACACTGCACCTGTAAATAACAAAAATTGAATTTACATTTACGTATCGGACGAATGTCTTACGAACTTTCTGTTATAGATTCGTTACCGCGTCGTCGCATTGAAGGTAATAGAAGCCAGCTTTGGCCAGTCTTTCAGGCGATACGATAGAAGGGACTGGCCAGTTAGCGAAGGTTTGTAATCTTTGCGCTACAGTCATATATGTATTCCAAGGAGGCTGCCCTCGACTGGCGGGAGACACAGACTGACGTTCGATGGTATTATTCTCCTGCCACATTTCTGCGGACGACGATGCCAATCCAGAATTATTAGCGGGCACTGGTACCAATGGAACGTTACAAGTGCTACAGGGATTTTGGATAAAAGGACAATCAGGCGCAGCTTGCCGATGACGAGCCATAGCTTGATCACCGTAATTCCAATCCGAAATTTTTATTCCGCAAAGGAAACATTGGACCTCTAGAGCATGTCCGCTGTAATAAAAGCCCGCTTTTGCTATTCGCGTTGCGTCCACTGCGGCATTCGCTGGCCATTGGGTAAAAGTTCGTAATCTGTTTTTTTCCACGTTCATTTCGATATTCTAATTACGATACGCTGATAAAGGAGACGTTCGAATGACTTTTAGCAAACTTTTCCACTTATTCGATTTATCATATATGTCATGTTGTTTTTCGGTATTTGCTGTGGAGAGTTTATTTTGTTAGTATTTAGAACACAAACTGATTCGATGCGAAACTTATATATCATTCGCTAAAAAAACACTCCGCATCGCTATTCGTTCATCTCTCGTTGACGTCTGACGATGAAAATAAAACTAATAAAAACTATACAAATCTGCACGGCTGCAATGCGCGTGCGTGTATTTCAGGAACGTCTCTACCAGGGCGCTTATATTTTGTTTCAAATTTCGAAAGTATTTCTCTTATTTCGTAACAAGTAAATTAGTAGACTAGATCGAGATTGTTGTAACAAGGAAAGTCGTACGAGTTTGTACAAGAAATGCTATTTGAAAGTTATGCCAAGTACTGTATTTTATTAAGTTCAGCGAAATGCAAGAAAACTGTGGATCCTAATTCAGTTGCAACGGCCAGCAACGACTTTGAGCCCATTTGAGCTTGCGGTGAGTTGCATTTAATTATTAACAATATCTCGAGGGAGCCGCAACTATTATTATAATATCGTTCCATTTCAGGTCACTGTATAAATTATACTTGCAGCACGGTAGTCGCAACAGGTGTCATTGAACTCTTTTTCGCAATGTTGATATTAAAGAACATGAGAAAAGTAAGTACCTAAATATAATCCGATACGCGATTGTTTATAAAAATTTTTTGTTCTAATTTTGATAAAGTAGTTTTCATTAATTATATCACATGATTTTTTCAATTTTCTCTACATATTCTGCTACATATGGGATAAAATTCTATTGCATGAAACTTCCTTTATATATGTGAAGATTTATTTTGTTAAAGACTTTAATCTTATACATTAGTATTTTTTTTTGCCCAGATTCATCTGATCAACCTACGATCATATAGTTCTAAGGTAATATTAAACGATGTCGTTATAGTTAGTGCAGCTAGAACACCTATGGGATCGTTTCTCGGAGGAATATCAAGCATACCTGCACCAAAACTTGGAGCCGTGGCCATACAAGTAGGTATCGATCCATTATTTAGCAAATTAATAATTAACAGGTGTAATACAAATGCTTTTGTACAATTTCATTAGGCAGCAATTGAACGTGCTAGAGTTTCTAAGGATGACGTTAAAGAAGTATTTATGGGAAATGTTTGTCAAGCTTTCCTGGGTCAAGCACCAGCTAGGCAAGCTACATTATTCGCAGGTATTATCTGTACAGTAATACTCATTTTATCGAACGTTTCAAACATCTGTAACACAAAGATTTTTTAAAACAGGTCTTCCCAAATCAACGATATGCACAACGATTAATAAAGTTTGCGCAAGTGGTATGAAGAGCATTATGCTCGCTTCTCAGTCATTGCAATGTGGACATCAAGAAATTGTTCTTGCCGGTGGTATGGAGTCCATGTCTAACGTACCGTTTTATCTTAAACGAGGGGAGATTAGATACGGCGGTATGAAATTGGAGGTCAGTTTTTAAATTGCAGTTCAATGTGTGCCTCAATTTGTCACTCTTATTATTAATAATTGTTCACTCAATATTATTTAATAGGATGGGATTGTGTTTGATGGTTTAACCGACGTTTACAACAAATTTCACATGGGCAATTGCGCAGAAAATACTGCAAAAAAATTGAAGATTACTCGCGACGAACAAGATGAATATGCTATCAACAGTTATAAAAGGAGCGCAGCAGCATACACGAACAAAGCGTTTGAAGATGAACTTGTTCCAGTCAATGTGCCACAGAAGAAAGGGAAACCAGATATTGTATTCAACGAGGACGAAGAATACAAGAGAGTGGACTTTACTAAATTTTCCAAATTGAACACAGTTTTTCAGGTATGATGCTAACTCCGCTCGAAGTGTTCGATATATTTCAATTTCGTACAATGATTTATATTTACTTGTTACAGAAAGAAAACGGCACGGTAACCGCTGGAAATGCGTCGACTTTAAACGACGGAGCTGCTGCATTAGTTTTAACTACTACAAGTGTTGCTGAGAGAATGAACCTGAAGCCTTTAGCGCGAGTTGTTGCGTTCCAAGATGCTGCAACCGATCCAATCGATTTTCCGATTGCACCGTCTTTTGGAATTTCGAAAGTAAGTATTTCGCTGAGTAATGATTGCGCATTATTTCGTGTACTTTTAGTGTCGAGGCATGCATGAATTTTTCAGTTACTGGAAAGTGCTGGGGTCGATAAGAACGACATAGCCCTTTGGGAAATTAACGAGGCTTTTAGTACAGTTGTGGTCGCGAATCAAAAACTGCTCGATCTGGATCCTAATAAAATAAATGTTCACGGTGGTGCTGTCTCTCTTGGTCATCCTATTGGGTGAGCTTTCAACAACTTAAATATAAATAGCATAAACACAAGTTACAAATGCTTGAAATTTCAGTATGTCGGGAGCCCGGATCGTGGTACATTTAGTACATGCTCTAAAGGCTGGGGAAAAGGGCGTTGCATCGATTTGTAACGGAGGCGGTGGTGCCTCTTCGATAATGATTGAAAAATTGTAAGTCCGATATCAGTGGAAGATTTTACACATACTACTATAAAGTACATCTCGTACAGAGATGTAAACATTTTGAGATGAATTTTAAAGCAAGATAACAACCAGTGTACGTGTCTGAATTATGACATTTGGACTTTTAAATTGGTATAATATCTTTGTTATCTCTTACTGCGGCTGATATTAGCTACCAAGTAATATTTTTATACAGTCACAATCACAAATTCTCATTATACAAGTATATATAGCGTTATAGCTTATTACATTTATAGAAATTATTTTTTTACGGCATATTGTTATGGTGAATAAATGATATTGTTATAAAAAAAAGATTACAAGAACTTCCTCCGGGAAATAAATGTACTCTCTTTCGTTCTATAGGTGTCATCCGATATCTTCTCCGCCAACGTTAACATTATACACGAAACATCCGTGTCCGCTTTGCGACATTTTAAAAGACGATTTGCGATCACGTTTCTCGGGCCGTTATCAACTGCAAGAAGTTGATATTACAGCAGCAGGGAACGAAAGACTTTTTAAGCTATACAAATACGAAATTCCGGTTCTGTTTTTGGAGGGTCAGTTTCTTTGTAAGCATCGACTAGACTCGGAACTCTTAGAGAGGAGATTGAAAGATATAACTTTGTAAATTAAAGACGATAATTACTAGGAACAAGTATTTAAAAAAAAAAATGATCTCGCGCGATAGATTTATGGTAAGTTCATTCACAAATGTAGCATACACATCGAAAACCATATACATGCTGATAATTCTCGTATCTCGAAGCATTGCGTTGGTCATTACTCGATAAGAAGAAATACGAAATGTTTGTAAATCGATGGAATATGTTATTGAGAAATATAGAAATCTAGCAGCTAGCAGAAGAAGTGGGGGTGAGGATTAAAGCGAGGTAGTATCGTCGCTCGGTAAATCTTGTGGTTCGCGTGTCCGCTTTCGCCCATACTTGTTCTCTCTCGAAGTCGCCTACTCTTTTTCACCCTCTCTCTATTCTTTGCTTCTTTCCTCTTGCTTCCCTTTCTCTCCGCCACTGGGTCTGCGTATACTACTCTCCTTCGAATGTGTAAGCAAGCGAGCGAGCGGCCTGGCGGGTATGGTTGGTATAGGCAGGCCAGGCAGCCAGGCAGGCAGGCAGGCAAGTAAGCACGCACACACCGATACACACCAAAGATCGGCAGTGAATTGGTGAATGCACGCATCGGGCTCTCCTTGCCGACGTTCGTTCTTTCTCAGTGCGTGCCTTACGCGGACACCGTGAAGTGTATCTACCCGTTTCGTATGATTTTCGTGCCGTATTGTAGCGAACAATTCGTCGGAGCTCTCGGACAAAGACGCGAAAGTATAGAGGGGATAAGAGAGCGCGCGAGAGAGACGAATACGTGCCCTTTAAAATCACGGTAGATCGAGGAACGAACGTTTTAGGTTCGATGGCTACGATCCTGCTATCGAAATCACGCGAGTGCCCTGTCTAATTTTTCGACCGACGGCGTCAACCAGTGCCAAGAATAACGGAGCTCGCGAATGCAAAGTGGGACTGCAACTTATTTAAAGAGGGAATCGCGTAAGATTCGCGAAACAAGCGGATCGTTATCGATTTTGAATCGTTGACGCGGTAGAAGTGGATTCAGGGATGGATGGATCACTACCTAGCCTCCCTTTCGACTACACGACCAGATAGTGGAAATTCCGTCGCTTCGAGGTGGGATCGGAACCGTCCGGACAATTTGAACACGAGTGCTCTTTCACAGCCGAATAACGAACGCCTACTTTTCACTCACGGATAAAAAGGATCGTGATCCACGGGGGAAAAGCCATTGGGAGTGTGCGGAATAAAACTTTCTTTCTGTTTTAACAGGCGCGCTCGCGGCCAAGTGGGCTCGCAATATTTTTAGATGGCGTTATGCTCGGTGTCGATCGGTTCAAGAATTTCAGAGAGTCACCGTTGCATCTCCGGGAACGTAGATCGCTTGCAGTCGTTCGATCACGTACTCGTGCATGTAAATACAGATTTTCGTACGGTAAAATGGCGTAGGTGAGAGAAAGAAACGGCACACCCTTAATATTATACGTATTCACGTAACTGCCGTGATCCGCGTGAACAACTCGGTCGATCATGAGTGAAGTAATTTGACTTTTAATCTATTAAACCCGGTCTTTACGAGTATATCTGTGCCTCCGATGATATCGAGCCAAGAAATGAAATCTCTTATCACTCGCAGCGCTGAATATTGCGCGATCAGCTTCAGCGGAACCACCGGAGTCCCGATTTCTGGATATTGTGGTTAGAGGAGGGGATCAAGAGGAAACGAAGGTACGTCTGCCAGTATTTATTATGTGGAGCGTGTACACGGTAATGTGATAATGTAGAACAGTTTCGTACGTAACGTTTAAGTTTAAAAATAGAAGCTTGCTGCAAGTATCCAAAAGTAAGCTGGCCTTCGAACGCGTACCGATATCGATAGTCATCGCATTTCTTATCGCGCATATATCAACGGAAAAGTGAAAGAATCCCTAGCGCAGAATAATAATTGTGTATTCAAGTGTTTTCTCCGGCTATGATCCTGCGTTTTATTTCTCGTCGTCGATGTCTCCGCGCAAAGAATCGAATACCATAAATGAAACGCTGTCAGAGTGTTACAGAACAGATAAGATAATGTTACAGGATGATGAATTCATTCGGGCTAATGACTGAAAAGCGATGCGCACATTCCGATTAATCACCTAAGTAGTACTATCTACGTGTCGTACTTACAATTAGAGGGTATTTAGCTATTTATTGTAGCTCTGTATTATTCAATTTGCACAATGGCGTGAGATCGAAGTCGGTTAGGTATTTGATAATCGACGCCCCGTACGAGAAAAGTTTATTTCTGTTTTCTATCGTTGTATTTTTCCGGCACCACTCAGCTTTAATATTTTAAGATGTTGATTAGCTGGAAGCCTTGTAAGAATATTCCGGAGGGGCTGTCCTGGGTTGTGATTCACGAATCAGCTATGTAGAGCCGTTGCCAGCTGAGAAGGTCCGGTTACTGGTTACCTGTTACCTGGACAAGTGTGCTGGCAACGGGCTGCTCTTGACGTATCGACCGTCCTAGTCGCTCGATTTCCATCGAAACTCACGGTATGACGGATTTCCCAAAACTGCCTAGGTACTTCCTTCTCGTCTGCACTGTCCTTGCCCGTTACTAGAACATGTACAGTGACATGGCGGCCCGGTTTACACCATGCATTTGCGAACACTATTTGTGGGCATCGAGGCAGGAATCATTTAAGGGTACAACGATAGAGAGGCAACGTTCTCTCTTGTTTGTAAGTGCCGAGGCAAATGAATCAATTAACGAGTGAGTCATACGCTCTGCAAACTTCGGTAGCACCGCGACGGGACTTGTAAATTTTGACGATCGGGATCAACCCAGCCCCCGGCCATTGTTTCAGTAAATTAATCTTTATTATTAAAGGTTCGTCGAGAACCATTTCTGAGGTAGAAAAACTACTTAATGATACTTACTTTAATTCTTTCCACGGGTTTCAATGTTTTTTTGCCTTCTGCTCTACTTTCCGTCCATTATAAATCCTTTTTCCGATACGAGGGGATTAAGGGTTCAACAAACCCTGGAGCCTCGCGCCTAGCACAGCAAATTCCATTGATCTCGTCGACAATAAAGCGGGGAGTCGTGTTATCGTCGCTAGGTGACTGTTTCACTACATAGCGAGTAATCCTCTACCGAGTATGATCAGTTACCTCGGATTATCGCGTTACTATCCATAATCGAATGATTTTTAACAGAAGAATCGTTCTGCATAGGGGAGTTGTTCCGACAGTTCTATCTTCAAAATGAAAAAGAGCGTTGTACTTTAAATGATTTTTTCCGTGCAGGTTGATCACGCCACTCTGCGGAAGAAATAATTTAAAGTACAACGCTCTTTTTCATTTTTAAGATAGAACGGTCGGAATAACTTACCCCCGGAACTGTTAGCCCCGGTCTCCCCTACTTATTATACCCTTATTGCGTTCACTGTTTCTCTATCGAGGCAGCAGATCTTCCGGATGCGTCCTACGCGAATGATTCAAGCTCGCGAATTGTCTTTAGCACCGTGTCGTTAATAGTTGCTAATAAGACACGTCGACGAAGCTGCGGCTTATTTTCCTCGATTGTCCGCCATTCACACGTGCTTCTTTCTACCGTACAGTTAAACGCTGGCTCTGCTTTAAATCGGTAATTATCAGAGCATGGCATCCGTATGGATTTTTCGTAACCTTCTTCGATACTTTCCAAACGGTGAGTCGACCGCTGTACGTTGCCCGATGGTTCTCCGCGAAAGGCTAGAAAAAAAAACGGTCGTAGAATCGGTCGTGAATCGGGATCGCATTGGAATTATGACGGGGATCATCCGCGGCCGGGTCACGCGAATGTGGGACAGGTTCAGACGGTCGAGGTGGAGAGAAAAAAAAACCGTCGGCCGGCCCACTTTGCCCGCGGCACGATGCTAGATCCTAGACACCTAGACGTTCAAAGCAGAGGCTGGCTTATACTTAAATCGAAAGATAATTAAGGAAGACAGGTGGCAGAGTAACGAGCGCCTTGATTTTCCCGTTGCAGGAGTTAACCGGCGCAAAATGACATCGAGCGAGGACGGCGATCTGATCGACCTCGGGAACGACGTGTGCGTGCCGCGGGTGGCGGCCGAGGAATCGTCGCCCGACGAGCTGGAGCACCTACTCGACGTGTGCCCGCCGAAGTTGGAGCAAACCCTGTCGCTGACCAGGAGGCAGGAGCAAGTGCAGAGCGTGAGCGACAACGGGGACGTGTTGGTGACGTTGGGCCACGACCAGGTGGTGCCGATTCGGAAGAGGATCGACGTAGTCTCGTCCGACACGATAAAGCGAGTGCGCGACATTACCAGAAACTTGGAACCAGTTATACGGAAGACGTGCGCCGATATTAACGAGGAGCACCAAGACACGGTCGACCATGGGAGCGCGCCGAGTCGCGCTGATGGTCGTCGCTGCGGTTCGGAGAAGCCCGAGGACGAAACGTTCGAGGCTAGGCAAATCAACGACGCATTCAATTTCCTCGACGAACACGACGACACCGAGGATCAACTCGAACCTGGTTACGATCGTTGCGACGAGCTCGGGGACTCCCTAAGTGGATCGGTGTCTTTCGCGCGTTCCGAAAACGACGATTTGTTGAATTACCATCGTGGCTCGCTGCAGACTTTAAATTGGCAAGCATCGGACAGCTCGCTGGCTCGAAAGGAGGACGCCGATTTGGATAATCCGGCTTTCGAATTGTCCTCGGATTCGGACCATTTCCGCGGAAGCACGAAGAGGAAGGTCAAGTCCGCTTCCGTGGATCGCGAGCTCGAAGCGGGTAACAAGGCGAGTATGAAGGATCGTCGGGACGAAGGGACGCTTGGTAGAGCCGTCGGACGAGGATCGTTTCGACGCGTCCATCGTAAATCTTGGACCGAAGGAATTAGTCTGAAGACCGTGCCCAAGGACGCCTCTCGGACGATTCCTCGGTTCCACAGGTCCTCCAGTTCGGGAGAGTACAACTGCGAGGCCTCGACTTCTAATGCTGTTCATCGGCAATCCAGTTTCATTTCAAGGTACGAGGGATGACTGATTAGAATTTTCTAACATTCCAGGTTCAACGTTTCGTCGCCTGAGCAAGCAAACCGCTTGTAAACTCGCGTCTTCAATTAGAGAGTAGTGGGCAACGTTAGAGTCGTAGTTATGAAAAACTCGAACGAGTCGATTCTCGCGATAGCAAGAACAAAAACAAGTCTGGTAAGCGTGTCGAGTTAATGTAGTGTAAAGGGCGAAGAGAGTCGCCGAGCTGAATCACGCTTTTACAAGCGGAAACGGAGGTGAAGGGGTCAGCCGTTCTTTCGATAGCTTGGATATTTTCATCCGTGTCGATGCCAGCAGGAATGATAGTGGATAGGCGGATGTAAGGGGTACGGTGTTCACGGGGATCAGATGTAAGGGTGGAAAAAAGCTTTTGAGGCTGCGGTCTCGCCTGAGATCCCATAGGGGCATTTGTTGCGCGACAAAAGTGGCCCGCACTGTCTGCAGGCGGAAGTAGAGAGTGTAGAGTCGTGCGCGAGAAGCGTGGATTGAAGTTGACTCGGCGTCAAGCAGAACCCTCAAGTGGCACGTGCAGCCACGCCTGAGAAACAAAGGATTGTCGCTTAGAACTTTCGCTGCACGAGCCTTGGGTCGTGGCTGTTCATTTGGGTGACGTGATTTCTTTTCAGCTCGAGAACCACGGGGTGTACAATCGGATCGAGTTTCTTCGCCACGCTAACAAAGTAGTTCTTAATCATTTCAGTCTATAATTGATTGTTGGAAAACAAAAGTAGGGAATTGCTTTTGAGACGGTGGGGTGTAACGATTTCCTTTTTTATTTACAGCTTATCGAGGGAGGAGGGATCGTCGGCGAGCCCAGATGATGGTTGTTCCGAGTGTTCGGAAGTGGACTGGTCGTGGTTAGAGGAAGTGGAGTGCTCGCGACCCACGGAAACATCGTTAGCACCGGTTGTGGTCGACGCGGTTCGGGAGAACACCGAACCGTACCGTGGAGGGAGTACATCCCCCACCAATGAAAATTCATGGCGCAGGCGCGGCCGTGAGCATCGTGCTACCGATGCGGGCTGCAGTGCCGCGATGTCCGTCTCCGGGACGGCAAAGTCCCTAGTGGTTGGTGGTTCGCCGAGATGGTCCCCCTCCGACCCGCTGCCCGATCTCAACGCTGGGGACAACAATCGCGACGAGGCGGTGCGTTGTAACGCGATCAACGAACCCGTCCATCGGGAGACCCGCGACAATGCAACCGCCGTGGTTAATTCGTGGGTCAGGGCCTCGATGAGACGTTTACGGCACTTGAGACTACCGGAAGGTGCCGAGCGGCAACGGACCGCCGATTTGAACGGTCGCCGCGGCGCCATAGTGTCCGCGCCGAACTCTCTGCCGGACATAGCTCTGATCGCGCCGGAGATATTAGCCGCGCAGACGAACGGCACTTCCGGCACCCTCCTCAGGCCGTCCAGTGCTCCCGTGAGGAATGTCAACGGTTCGAACTTGGTGCCCCAGCGAACAGCCGGCCGGCAACCTAGGGGAACTCGATCCCAAGGAAGCAGGAGTCGCGAGCTATCCTCCAGGCAGAGCAGCGTCCTGTCCACAGCCACGGCCAGCGACACAACCACTTCGGGGACTACTACGTGCTCGAGCTCTTTCGGCGGTGCTTCCACGAGTCCACCTTCCAGCACGGTCGCTAGCCCGCAGCGTATCGCTTCCAGACGGTGAGTCTCCGTTTACCCTGGATCAAACATTTACGCCGGGCCAGTGAACCTACGGTTCTCGGTAGCTGTTATCTTAAATCGTTTTGCTCCGCAACATAGCCGAGAGTCTCTTTAACAGGGCAATTAAACGATCGTTAAACCCAGAAATCGCGCGTTTGGTCCACTCGCGTTCAATCCTATTACCACACTCGCCGGAAACGAGAATTGGCTTAACGAGTTGGTTGTTTGCCGCTGGTGGTTGCTCATCCATAGCTTGACACCGCTCGCGCCTCGGATCCCTCTTACGCAAACCGTCGATACAGTTCGTGGGCAAGGTGTTGGGAAATTAATCCAGAAACTTACTGCCATAAGGGGAGGGGTTGCGGTGATAGTCTGGGATTGAAAACTGTTATAGTATCGATTTCGGTTCGGCGAACGGTTATGGAGAACCTTTATTCCGAATATCTGTTATGAAGAACCGAAATTTGAAACTATTATCTGTTTCGGGTACGGTTCTTATTTCCCTCCTTATATCGGTTTCATAACGGTTAGATATTATTTCGGTTCTATATCGGTTCCATAATCGTTATTATTTCGGTTCTATATCGGTTCCATAATCGTTATTATTTCGGTTCTATATCGGTTCTCGATTATAGTTCTTATTTCCATCCTCTTATCGGTTCCATAACCATTATTATTTCGGTTTTATATCGGTTCCATAACCGTTATTATTTCGGTTCTATATCGGTTCCATAACCGTTATTATTTCGGTTCTATATCGGTTCTCGGTTATAGTTCTTATTTCCCTCCTCATATCGGTTCCAAAACCGTTATTATTTCGGTTCTATATCGGTTCTATATCGGTTCTAGAACCGAAATAATAACGGAACCGATATAGAACCGAAATAATAACGGAACCGATATAGAACCGAAATAATAACGGAACCGATATAGAACCGAAATAACAACGGTTATGGAACCGATATGAGGAGGGAAATAAGAACTATAACCGAGAACCGATATAAAACCGAAATAATAACAGTTATGAAACCGATATGAGTTGGGAAATAAGAACCGTAACCGCAGCAGATAATAGTTGGAAATTTCGGTTCTTCATAACAGTTATTCGGAATAAAGGTTCTCCATAACCGTTCGCAGAACCGAAATCGATATTATAACAGTTTTCAAGCCCTGGCTGATACATATATCAAAGTAGCACCACCTACGTCGTTTTCCCGTTTAACGAACAAATGCGTTCATACCGAATCACTCTTGAAGTCGAAAACTCCGCGTGCCAGGAATAATTTACAATGGATGTTGCGACAACTCTAGATAGCGTCGTTGCACCGGTCGGTTATGCGCACTCCTTTGCACTTCCGCCTGCGAGGTGACACGCTTCGCGCAACGCGTTACGACGTGCGTCTAACAAACGAATGAAACTCAGTTTCCTTCGCGTACTAATCGCATCAATTAATCACATTCCCCCCCCCCCCCCGATACACGGGCCTGAAGCATCGAGGGTCGATGGAACCCTAAATTATTCGTTGAGCTGTCAAAGCCGAGAATAGCCAACCGCCACTAATTCCACGCGCATCGATTGCTCGAGCTCGCGAATTTACCTTTGCCCTATTCTTATTTCCATAATGTTCATAGTTCGTACACCTATAATATCTATACAAACCTACCGATCAATCCGTACACTGTACAGGAATGCTCTTGCTTCTCTTGTACACCGCGGCGATCGTTGAATTTCAGAATCTACATAGGACGAATGTACCAGTAAATGAACACGTACCAGTGAATGGTCTTTTTTATTCAAATGAGTAAAATAAGCAACCAATTAATTAGAGACTCTTTTAATCTCTGTCTTCGTATCAAAAGAATTTTTGCAGCACGTGGAATCAATCGCGTTGCAAACATAATTTCATAATAGTGTTCATTCATTAGCCTTAAGTGTTCATTTATTGGTGCGTTTACCCTAAGTGTGTCGAGATTGTCGAGCCGCTCGAACTGTTATCTTACCGTATTCGTGAGAAAACAGTAGACGACGTTGCGTGCGATTCGATCGTGCCCGTAAAGGGTCGACGATCTCGATCGCTCCGAGATTGTTTCGCCGTCGATGAACCGTGTAACCTGTTGCGCAATCCACAATCTCCGGACGGAGAAGTCGGAACAAGTCCCTTCTACGCGTCTCCGACGGCGACGTGAGAGAATTTCACGTCGAGCTGCGCGCGAAGCGCCCTCGACTCTAGCTAGTCCTCTTCCCGTATTCCGGGTAAACGATTTACAACATCGCGGGTGCTCTATAGCCGACGATTCAAGATTCCAAAGGTATTCGAACTGACACGATGCTTCCCCGAGCACGTCAGCCATCGCTTCGCAATGCGGTGTTTTGTAATCACCTGCTGCGGTAGTTCCGTTGCATTACTTTTGATAAACGATCGATAAAAGGGAGGGCCAGGGTCACCCGACGCCGCCATCCTTAATAACGCGTTACGCTTATGAATTTCTCTATCAACGAGACCGTCGATCTACGTAGCCACTCTCTAATATTTCTCCAATATCTCTGATACCTGAACGAGCGCGCTGCGCTGACCGGGGAAGATTAGCGTTTCGCTGGATAGTCCAGCCGGTTTGCGGCCGAGTGGATGGAACGGTTTCTCTCTCAATGAGAAGATCAGGCGGCCTGTTCCTCGGTGTCGTAGACCCGGCTTCGCCGATTAACCGGCTGATGTACACACGCTTCTTGCGAATCGAGAAAGTTCAAAGAAACGATCGTCTCCCGAACCGTGACCGTCGGCGTATCCATGCCTCGATGATGGCACGCCCACCTTTCTTTCATTCACCTCCGTCGTGCACGCACCGTTCCCGTAAACGGCCATTCTTTTCTCCTTTGTCGTAATAGTTAGCTACAATCGCCTCGTCCACTTTCGATACCCATTTCCATATTCAATACCTTCCAGGCGTCGTCAATATTCTAGAATCTAGATCGCTGGGTAGAGCGTCTAACCTACCAGAAGGAAGCTTTCGGGACCTGAAATTGAGTTCTCCGCGCGACTTGCATTTACATATATACATGCTTGTGGAGATTGTAACCATTTACCATGGATATTATTAATATATTCGAGAGAGTAGGAGCACACCCGCATTTCCGTGTACGTATATACTCTTGTATGCAAATAGGAGTACGGCGTGTAATTGTCTCGATCTTTGAACAATGAGAGTGGTTTTTGGGTCAGTTGTAATACGGGAACGCGCGGCTCCAGGTCAACGGTACTGTCCGATGTAGCTTCCTTAACGGTATACGGGTGTAATAATCGCGTTTTTATTATTTCAAAGGTTCCACGATTGACAACAGATTTTCGCTGAACGTCGACAGAGATTTCCGTGTGTAGGTAATATATTTTTTGGAAAGTTTCTACAGAGAACAAAAATACGTTTTATGACTGCACATCATATCCAAGCAATTTCATTGATTTTGCCGTTTTCGTGGCTTTCGTACAGGGAATTTTGATTCGGCAATGACAGTGCGATATATACGGTATATTTTGAGAGAAACGCACGGTCAGCGGTTGCATTAGAGTGGCATACACGTGCAACACCAACATTTCTTCTTATTGATTATTTCCCAAGCGAAGCCGTTGCCTTTGTTCGAGTTCACCTCGGCAGCCGGGCATCAGGTATTCGTAACACCGACACCAATTCCTTCGTACGCTCTAACGATTTTTTCTTATCAACAAGGGCGAGCTGAACACAGCAGCGTTGCAACTATTCGCTAGAACTACTTAAACGCTTCTTTTTTTCCTCGCGCATTTCTTTGCGCTTTGAAAAGTATTCTTGCGTACAAAATACAAATATAAATTAGTCGCGTCGCATTTTAGAAATTTCTGTTTACTTCGCTGGTCCGCTAGCGAAGGTAGAAACTGAATGGAGCATAGTGGAGTGTATAAAGGAAAGTGTATGAAAATTTCCATCGCGGTGAATCTGAAATTCTCGCGAGATCTGATGTGGAAGTCGGACAGAAAGATTCATCGTAGTTAACGAGTGGGCAACCGGTTTCTCTCACCCTTGGTCCTCCACCCGTGTCTTTCGTTACGCGAACTTTCCCCAAGGATTTTAAAAAGCCTTTTCGGTAAGGCTGTTCGAGTACTCGGAAAAAGCGAGCCGAGCCGAACCGAGTACCCGTAAAAATCGAGTAGCTCGATAAATCCGAGTAGCTCGAATTTTTTCGAGCGGCCATTATTTACATTCCACTAGAGAAACGCAACCTAAAATATTCGAAACATTCGCATTGCCCGAAACGTTCAAGCTTCAAGCTTGAAGTTGCTCGAAGTACATTCGAGCTACTCGAAAAAATTCGAGCTACTCGGATTTATCAAGCTACTCGGTTTTTACGGGTACTCGGCTCGGCTCGGTCCGAACTTCAAGCTACTCGAATACCTATTCGAGTACTCGAACAGCCTTACTTTTCGGCTTTCGGCGGCGTTTGCTCTCGCGGCAAAAGCGTCGCAGCTATTGCAAAGCTGGAGAGGCGCCTCGAATGTTTGAACGGAGGAGAGCACATGTGTGCGCGGAAACTCGATACGGTTATAAAGCTGCGCCTGGCAGAGTATTCAGAGAAAGTTGGGAACACGAAGCGGTTCGAGCCAATTACAGAAGTTTGACAAGCGCTATTGTTCGAGCGCGATGAACTTCCTTCTGTCACGTTTCCGTGCCAGCGGGAATCACTTTGCCGGATTGAATAATCGGCAGTACGCCATCACGTGAAAAAGTTCCGTGGAATTGTCGCTGGGTAACATCTCTTGCGCCACGGCAATCCGTACGTTCGATAATGCCGAGTAAGTAGAGCGAGACCGAACGGGGTACAAGTCTTGGAGCCTTAGTAACGTCTTAAACGTGTTCTTTTTTTCTATACTCCAGAGCTCTAGGAGTCTAGAACTCTGCACGATAATATCAGCTTCGGAATAAAAGACGCGACTGCCGCGTTTTCTCGCGTTTCGAGGCCTGCTCGAATTAAACTTTAGAAAGTGTACACGCGTTTTCGTGGCTGCATACATGCGGGTGTCCTCTATGCATTGTTCTCGGGTATCGTCAATCTTTAATTATTCGATACTCTTGATTGTATTAAGCTTGACACTTCAGTCGTCGATTCTTGGAGTATTGAATCGAGTAATCCATTCATTGTAGTTCAGTGGCGCACCCAAAGAAGTGGCTTTGGAAGAAGAAAAGAAAACTAGATTTTATTCTTGAAATCAATTTATCTAACCACCCGATGAATTTTATTTAAAAATATTTTTATCCCCTCAACTCGGTTGCCCCCAAGATTAAATCCTGAGTGCGCCACTGTTGTAGTTTATATTAGAATTGGAGCGCCAATAAGTGAAAAGTCATTGTGTCACTCTTAGCAATGCTTCCGTGGCACGGTGGCGCTTTGTTAGAAGTTAGAAGGAAAGTCGTGTCCCGTCTTCCGAAAGCTATCGGTTCGGTCGCATTCGGCCGTGTGATTTGTAGGTGTTGCATCTAGGTCGACTATTCACTATTCCATTGCGCATTAGTCATGCAACGCGTGCATATGTAAGTTAGCCGTGACGGAAGAAGCGTGCGCGCGTTAAGTTGAAGTTGCACGATATTTGGTTGGACGCGCGGTCAATGATCGCCACGCTGTGGATAAAGAATGGTAGAACCGCTTGAACTCTGTTCTGATCGAATGGCAATTTGGGTTAAAGCGCGAAGCGGAGCGCACTGTTATTGAAAGGGTGCTTTTCAATTTCAAGCGGCTTAGGTTAGACGCTCGGATCGCGCGGCGATGCACACACCCGCGTCGCATAATAAGTGCATCGAGGCTTGGCAAGTACGGGCGTGCACGTTTACTTCCCCTTCTCTCTTTTCCTCTCCTCTCCTCTCCTTGTCGCTCTGGTAGCGATGTAGCGGCCAGAGTGCGTGGCTCCGGTCCACCTTCCTACGCACTATCGTTGCCCGCCACACGTTGAATGCAACTGCACATTACGTGTCTTGTACGCACAGCCGCACAATGAATACGTAACGACGGTCGAAACTCCAGATCCAATTGCTAGTCGTGAAATGGTAGGTAGGGGAGACCGGGGTACAAGTTCCGAGGGGTAAGTTGTTCCGACAGTTCTATCTTCAAAATTAAAAAGAGCGTTGTACTTTAGATTATTTTTTCCGTGCAAGTTGATCACGCCACTCTGTGGAAGAAATAATTTCCTACAAGTTCCGGGGGTAAGTTGTTCCGACAGTTCTATCTTGAAAATGAAAAAGAGCGTTGTACTTTAAATTATTTTTTCCACAGAGTGGCGTGATCAACTTGCACGGAAAAAATCATTTAAAGTACAACGCTTTTTTCATTTTGAAGATAGAACTGCCGGAACAACTTACCCCTCGAAACTTTTAGCCCCGTTCTCCCCTACTCCCATGTATGACTAGCGACTACCCCCACCGATAGAATATACTTCCTCTTCTGTGAATCGTTTGGACAACGTCGCCAACACGTCCCACAATCCGCGCACGCTAGTAGCGCGAAAATAGCCCATTTCCGCGTGAATTCATCTCGCGACACGAACAGAAATTAAAACTGTTCCCTGGAGAAGCTGACTATGTAATCGTCACTTCCGTGCTCGTAAATCCTATTAGGTCCAAGCCCCGAGGATACAATCACGAAATCCCGTTAAAAAGGCAACGGAGGTGTCCCGGTAGGTTGCGCGAGAAAACATTTGGCAATGTCCGCAAAAGAATCGGCACTCGCGAAACGATTAGACGACTACAGAGACGCGTCTACTTCCGTTGATGCATAATTATCGGGTGTGGTTTCAGTAGCACTTTGGAAAATGATTGCTCGTTGGGATAAATACCCAAGCTGCTACGTTGGAGGAGTTTAATTACTCGATAGCCGCGCGCCTGTTCGTAAAACGAACTTTATGGCGCGAGTGCGTCGTGATCGAAAGCAAAGAGCAGCCCCAGTCAGTGGCCGCGTAATTACGCGAATGCAAGAAGCGGCGAAGCGAAATTTAATGACCGCTCGGCGGTAATTATTATAGTTGCTGTCGTGTGCGCTACGAGACCGAAACAGAGCGGTCGGGTATCGATAATGTTGTACATCGCCGTGCTTTGTGTACAACATTCTATTAGCGCCGATGCGCCGTGCCTTTTATTTTCCTACGCGGCTCGAAATCATCCATCGGGGGCCTTGGACGTTGCTGTAGAAGTGCAAACAAAACCTACACGCGAACGTTAGGATGATCGTCGGTGGTCACGGTTAGTTTCATAATTAGAAGGCTATCATTGAAACGAATAGTCAGCTTTCAGTTAATCTGATTTAAACATAGTCGCCGCGTGATCGCCGGTGTTACGTGTGGCTTTCGGTTCTGCTGGTCTTATTTATATTGGCCGATCGTACAGAACATTCAATCTTACAGACGTGAGCCGTGGAAATTTTTCTGCGGTGGAAAACGAGACGAAACTGAGACGAAAGTCGTCTCGTGCCTGGCTTCTGCGGTATCGCCGTCTCGTGCACGGCCAATGAAGAAACTTGAAATGGAATTTCTCGCTGCAACGAATTCTAACGAGTTGCGAGTTGTATCGTATCGCGTTGACTTGCATATAGGTAGATAGGTACATGGATGGAGCCGCGCGCAGGAGGTTGGCGAGAAGGCCACGAATGCGTTTTGTCCGTTTCTGTTCCATGAGCGCACAGAGGAGAATTTTCCCGAAATCATGGCCAAAACTAATAGGTATCTTCAAATCGAGCGAGTGAAAAATTCACTTATAGTGAACGGAGTTTCCCGATTTGGAGTATATTTTTTTAAAGTACTCATAGTAATTAAGAAATCCTGAAAATTATATTTATCAAAACCTATTTTACTCATGTTATTGGGGCAAAATCCTTTTATTTCAGAATAATTGGCTAAATTCTTGCTTTTGCATGTTTTTGTGGTGCTGAATCCGAATATGACGTAATTTTTTTATGTAAAAACATATCCTAAGGTAGCTCTCGCAATAAAAAATGTTTTTTGGGGGAAATAACTCAAAAAGGAAAGGCCGGAGAATATTTAAATAGACGACTTCAAAGTTAATATGGGGAAACATGACGAAAACACTTACAATTTCATTTGAATCTAGGAGCCCCGATGTGGCCCCTGGGAATTAAAAACCAGGTTAACATGGATTTTGAAGTAAATAGGTGCGAGGAATCCGAAACAAATATAATTAAAAATGCTTCGACCTTTCCTTTTCGAGTTATCTCCAAAAACCGATTTTTTTTTGAGAAAACTATCTTAGCAAACTTTTTTACACAAAAAATAACGTCACATTCAGATTCAGCACCATAGAAAACATACAGATGCCAGGTTTCAATAAATTATTCTGAAATAAGAGGATTTTAAAAATATCTTTTTTATTTCTTTTAAAAAAAATCTTGTTTATTTCTGGTCATGATTTCGGACAAATTCGCCGCTGTGGAGCGTCCGACGTATACGGAACTCGATACGCAATAACGCCTCGTGGTGTTCGGCATGAATGACATTTGCTTCTGTCGGCACGGTGTCGTCTTGATTTGCAACACACCGGCTCGCTGCTCGAAAACAATCGCCGAACGCATTGTCACGTTTCCTTGCTCCAATTGCATGACACCGCGGCGTCGCGTCGCGACTCGACGCATCATGTGGGTCATCGTACCACTTGTATTCACCAAGAATTTTCCTCCACGTTGCAGAAACCGTGTTGCGTCAAGCTTTTCGGCCCGTACGTGTCGCCGGGACGTAATTTCACTGCGAACAATTTTCATTGTACCGCGTCGGGGTTTTCGTCCTCCATTCTTCGGTCGCGTGCGACGTGAAACGGTGGGAAATTAGTGACGTGCGTATGTACGTTCGTAGCTAACCGTTCTCACTTTGCCGGTTGCATACAAAGAAAAAAAAAACTTACGAAACTAAAACACACACACGGACGATCCTCGTCGGAGGCATTGCAACACGCCTTGCTCGTCTTTGAGTACCGATTCTACCCACCAACTGGTAGAGTGCTAGCGCATAACGGACCCTCGGACTTACCGTTCATACTTGCTTGTCCGCTCGTCATAGTCGCGCGATTCACATCGTTCAACGATCTCCGCGAATTCGTAACCTCGTGATTTTCCAAAGTAGCTTCGTTTCAGCGAGATCGACGATTGATCGAGTATACACATAAAAAAAAAACTGTACATACTCACAAGGAGAGTATTTTAGGTGTCCGCCTCTGATCATTTTGATTTTTGGATATGTTATAGAGGACCGAAAAATAAGAAATACGTGTTTTTTATTTTTCCCCGTTTTCATATTTGGGGGGTGAAAACTGCGTTCAAAGTTAGGGTTGAAAAATCATTTTTGTGGACTTTTTGAAAATCTGGTGAGTCAGTCATATTTCGCATTTAAGGACACAAAATTCGTCCATTGACACTATTCCCCTATCTCTAATAGTTCTCGAGATATTCCACAAAAATGATTTTTCAACCCTGACTTTGAACCCACTTTTCACCCCCCAAATATGAAAACGGGGAAAAATAAAAAAACACGTATTTCTTATTTTTCGGTCCTCTAGAATATATCCAAAAATCAAAATGATCGAAGGCGGACACCTAAAATACTCTCCTTGTCAGCGACAGCTTAAGACAGCAGCGCCTCCGAGGACATTTAATTTGCTCGCTTCCCTGCATAATTGGGACGCGGCGATTCGTCGGGATGATCACGCGAAATCTCTTTTTCGTACAGTTGACGCGGAACGGCGAGCCACGATAGGCTATAAATAAAGTTTGCGATACACTTGCACGCCGCTCGCCGATGCATATGCATCGCCATCGGTTGCAGCGCGTGCAAGCGTTCACCTCCTGCATTCGCTGCTGCCCTGATACCGCGTCCCAGCTGCACCGAGCTATCGGCTCATTGTTTCCCGCGCGACAACAAAGGAGACAGCATCCGACGGGAGATTGCTAACAAAGTGTCTCGCCATCCCAAGGTCTACGGCTCTGTTGAAAGACGTCTTCCCGATCCTTCCCCCGAACGATTAATCAACCGCTGCTTTCTCAATCTGATCCGCCACGTCTGTCGTAGCTCGTAGTTCTCCGTTTCATAACACCGTGGTACGCGGTCGCGTTCCTCGAACGAAACCAACAACCATACCTACCCGCGTAAACATCCTCAGACGCAGTTTCCAGCTCAGCGAGCCAAGCGAGCGTCGCGGAAGACGCGAGTTGTCGAGAACGGAGTCGGTTAATTACGATAGGCGTCTCACTTTGCGTCTAAACACGTTGAAAGAGATTTCACTAAAATTTAGTCTCCACTCTAAATTAAATAAGCAACCTTAGAGATCCGGGAAGAGTATAGGTTTCTACCCACGAGATCGGTAATTTACGCCAGTTTGCGAAGCAGTTTCGGCTAAAGCAGCCGAGGTGAATGTACCGTCGAGGACCCAGTTCCTGATCACTTACGATGCAAAGGCAGCAGTTTCTGATCAACCTAAAACATTTTACTATGAGCTATCAAATGTTTGCGTATAAATTTAAAAATACTTCATAATTATTTAATTTCATAATTTACATATTTTTTTTTGTATACCATGGGATTTCCCGTATGACAAATAAATAAATAATTTTTTGGAATTAATTTGTATCGTAATAAATAAATAAATAAATAAATAAATAATTTTTTGGAATTAATTTGTATCGTAATAAATAAATAAATAAATAAATAAATAAATAATTTTTTGGAATTAATTTGTATCGTAACAAACTTATTATTTGGTATTTATATACTAAACTGATCAGGAATTGGGTTCTGATCAGGAACTGGGTCCTTGACGGTACCTGTGAGCCGTCGGGCAGCGGATCGATTAAGAAGATCGTTCGGAAATTTGAGTAACCGGCGCGGATGTCGTTGGCGGCGATCGATGACGGGCGATCGTAACACCTGACGGGAGCTACTGGACGAGCGATCGAGCGCGTGAGCGTACACGTGCACTCTTCTGCCTTGCTCGTCACGTGACTCTAACCGGGTACAGTTATACATCGGCTTCAGAGGGATTCTACGTAGATATGCTTGGTTCGCCGGGAATAGCGTGGCCAGTACGAGGCAGGCCGTTGGAAGCGCGAACGATCGTGGGATCTTCAAGGTTCGTTCGCGGTTAACGTGACACGTTGTTGTGCCAGGGACCAGTGAAGAATTGGTCGGCTGCCTCGATTGTTCGTGGATCGATGAGGCGCGGCAAGCAACGTGCCTCGCCGTTGCGAAGGTGAAGAGACGGTCACCAACGTGCCTCCGCCGTTGTTTTTTTTTTCTGTTTCGTTTTTCCTGCCAGACACGGTAGGCGCAGCCGGGACGTTGCGTTACACGGCGTACCGCGTTCGCGATAATTGGCTGGAACGGCAATGCTGCGCGAATCTAAGCTCGCGGCGAAATTAAGAGGAACGAGGCACGTTCACGTGGCCGTCTGCGAAACGACGACGGTCGTCCAAGGATTACGCCCGGAGCGTCGTATTAGTCGTTCTTAGATCTCGGCGAGCGTAGGTTGCCTTAACCGCACCATCGATCGTCGCATAGAGAGGTCACGTGGCCGAGTAAAAAGCACCGACTTGTTCAGCGCGAGGATTCTATCGGGGCAGAAATCTGCCGAGAACTTTACCGAACTACCTGCGTACCTGTGGATCACACGCTTCTCCGGAGAACACTTCGATCTACGTCCTCTACGAATCAGCCATGACTCACCCGGCTGGTAAGCTCAGCTTGGAAATATTTGGCGGATCACGCGCCGTGCCACGAACAAGGAAGGACACCGCGAGGAGTCATTCGATCGAGGATCTCTGAACGGAAAGTTGCTTGGAATTGTGTGGAGCCGCGGGACTGGTACGGCGGCTGCCTTTGGAAAACGAAGAAACGCGCGGATACAAAAAGAGGAGAGAAGGGAACGAAGCGACGCGTGGTTCGCGTGAACGTGAAAACAGCCAGAGAACCACCGATCTTACCGTCGAGACAATAGACCAGTGACGAGCGAAGCCGCAGAGTCCTCTCCTGAAAGCGAGAGGACCGGAAACGTACAGTTTTGAAATTCGATTGTTCTTAGCTCGTTAAAAGCCGCGGTGGCGGAACCTTGAAGCCACCGTCGAGAACTGTTATTTCGCACGGGTCTCTTTTCCGCCGTCGATTTTGCTCGGGTCTTGTTAAATAACGTTCGAAGTTAATCGCGGGCTCGTTGTCGAGGAAGAGACGACAAAGTTTCGAGGGAAATAGATGGGTGGTTGACCCGTTCTCGGCTTGTTAGCCTTAGTATCAGTGAATGAGTGTTCCTGGAAGGAAGTTGGAGCAATAGAAGCGATCGTAGGAAGAGGAAAATCGATAGACGAACGTGGAAACCGAGGGTCATTGACGTTGCTGGCGTGACATGTGTTCAGGATGAACCACGATCCAGCGATCTGCCGCCAGTACTTTTACTGTAGTCAACGTAGGCACCGTATCAGGTATCGATCTTACGAATTCACACTGTCTACGGTTTCAAACAGTTTAAACGGTTCAACGATCCTCCCTCGTTCGCTACACGCAGCAGCAGAGGCGAGTAGCCTTCCAAGGGTTTAAGGGTTTAAATCGACGAACCTGGAAAATCTTCGAAAATTCACGTCGACTGACGCGGAATTAGTCACAAATATATACTATTACGATCGCGTCAACCGATGACCAACACGATTATTTTTACGCATCACGATCTCCTTCGATTGCTTTCAACGACAAATTTAACCTTTTTCGATCTTACCGATCACCGGTTTTCCTTGAGAAATCGAGTCAAGTCCGGACCTCGGAGCTAAGCGGTTGTGCGATCAAGGCTCCGAAACTGTCCACAGTCGATTTACTCGTAGGAAAGGTGGGACACCGATGATCGTTTCAAATGGCTGCTGAGAAATTCAAATCAAGGCTGTCAAATCCGTCCGGCTGGTGCGAACCAGCCGGTTTAGTAGAATTATCGCGTCATCGATACCGTCTAACTCGAGCCAACTCGATCTTCATTCGAGCAGTATTTAAAGTACACTTAACATCGGGCAGCGGCTGACGTAACAGTGCTTGAAACTCCTCCCACTCGAACGTGCCTCTTGCTACTATGTACTTAAGCATTATGGGAAAGATTTGCCAGCGGTTATCGGAGAAAACTTGTAAGGATCGGCGATACGTCCGTCGGCTAGATCGGCGCGGAATCGGCTGCTGGGCCGTAAAACGCGGTCGGAGCACGATCTTGCCTCGCGTTCGTTCCCACGATCCGATTCCAATTCCAATCGCATCGCCCTCTAAGCCGCTGCTCCGCTCCTATACTTTCCTAGCGTTATTAGAAGCGCGAAATTTCATCTCAGAAGCGACGCTCATTACGCTCGCGTGGTGATTTATTTAATGGGAATCAAGAAAACACGTATTAATTCCGGGTAAAGTCCATTGGCTACGCAGCTCTCTTCACTTCGCGCTTACGATCTATTATCTATCGCATACGTCGCCGGCACATCTCAAGGCTAAAACCGAGCGTTTATTCGCAACTCCTTCGTGCTCCGCGCGCAAATATTTGACTTCTTTTTTGGGACCCCGCGCGTTCACACCGATGCCCACCGTCAATTCCATCGGTAAATATTTCTTCGGCTGTCGAAGGCAAACTGCTGGAGTTCGATATACTTGCGTATTCCTTATTATACATGCACGAGTGCCTCGGTCACTCGACAATAGAATCTCGAGACATTTTCTGAGTGTTGAGACCCACCGTTTAGCTCGCTCCCGAGGAGCAAGCATTTTCCGTATTGGGAAACCAAGTGGAGGCGTGGCTTAGATTTCAGCGCTGCGGTGGTAAGTTGGCAAACTATTGCAAGTAGGCCCGGATCCCATCAAACATTCCGAATAAGTATTTATTAATCGAAGAAGTAAAAATTCAGTGTTCAAAAAAATTTAAAAACACTTGTTTTTCACAAAATGCCTATATAAACACTGATAATCGTATGGACTTGCACGGATTTCGGCCTACTCACAGTAGTTTAATTTTCTGTCACCAGTTGGCGTATCGAAATTCTTGGTTTCCCAATAGAAATACCCGTCGCCATTGAGCCTCGCCTCCCCTTGACACTATCTAACTAATCCTCTTCCAATTTGACGCGATTCGCCTTGGAAACTCATGCTCAATTACAGATGAGGCGCGGTAACCGTCGACCAATTATTCTGCTACGAGTACGGCGCCGCTAATATACACGCGGCTGTCCTTAAAAGAAGAAACGTTGCCGTGTTTCTCCACAGTAATTTCGCCGATCCAATGCCAACTCGGACTCTAGCCCGAAAAGGAAAAAAAAAAGAACATGGAACAATCGATGGCTATCGCGCGGAATCTACGGTTCGCGTGCCTCGAATCGCGTGCATTATTATGTGGCGGGGGTACCGTGGTCGTTGGAAGTTAGAAGCGGTCAGTTTATCGATTAACCGATAAGACATCTCGTTTCTGTTGCCGGTATTTCTAGCCAGCCTTCGTATTTTCGGGGCTCGAGCTCGACCTTTCGACGTCAGCCGGGGTGTTCCGCGCGCAATATCCTCCGAGTTTCACGTAGCGTACCTAATTAATTCTGATGTATCTTGCCCAGCCAGACAATTTACAGCAAATTTGCGTAAAGTTTATCGAATATCAAATCACGTAATGCAACAATGTTGTGCGCTTTGTGAGTGCTCACCTTGGCGTTAAATTTAGGACACGTAATGATTCAATTAGAACAGAAAATATTGTAGCAATCTTTATACACTCGATGAGGATATTCTGTTCAGGTGATATTTGAATCATATTTGAGTCATGACGTGCTGCTAATATTTACACAAAATTTACGTTCTCCCTATCTCGTACCGTCCTTGCTCGCTTCCAATGTCTCTCGCTCGCTCTCGTTCCACCTCGCTCTCGCCCAGGGGGCTACAACTCTGTGCACGACTTTAAGGCAGCGTTAGTACTGCCATCTGGACTAAGGACCGTTGTCCCCGAACTAAAATTCAATATGGTCGTGCTCTAGTGTTATGCTAAAAAGCATCGTATCGAACTGGAAACTCCTATTTGCTTATTATTTGAGGCAGTCAGAGCAGCAACGGACCAACCCAAATTAAAAAAAAAAAAATTTCCTTATTTTATATGGTTCGTAGAGCCTATTGGAATACGTTATTGCTACTAATTTAACTTCGAAAAAAATGTAGGTTAGTCCGCTTTTGCTCTGACTGATTTATTTCACAAAATGCAAGACGTCCTCAAATCAGTTGATGCACTGCCTCAAAACTGTTGTAAAAGCCATCGAAGAAAAGGGACTTATCATCCTCAGTATGGTTGACGATTAAAATACAAAAAATGTTGCAGCAATTAATATATTATTACTGGATTCGCAGACTATGTTAGACGGCCATATTGAATTTTAGTTCGGGGACAACGGTCCTTAGTCCAGATGGCAGTACTAACGCTGCCTGAAAGTCGTGCACAGAGTTGTAGCCCCCTGCTCTCGCCTTCGCCGGACAGGAGTGAGACAAAAGTGGTGGGGATAGCGAAAAACGCACATCGTGTACACCAAACCGAGCCCATAAGGAGACAATACTGTACCTTATATTTGTGCAAAATTTACCTACAGTTGTGCATTGAAAAATAGGGATCATATTTGAATCACATTTGTAGCAATCAATGCAGCACACAATGATTGCAAATTGACATCATCACTTTACATTATATTTACAACATATGTTTTAGTCATATTTAGTAAATTAGCATGAGTCTAACGGTATAGCAATATTGATCAAACATGTAGTAAATGTATTGATTCATTGCATGATCAAGAATTTAACTCATGAAAGTCTAGCTGGGTTGCGTTCGTTTTGAGCTAGCATCGAATAAAAACGGAGCAGAACGGTTTACCCACGGCGGAAAGAGGTTTCCATGTTGGCCGGCGAGATAGCGCGCTGTAATAAGGATTCGTTATCCGGGATCGACGGGGATCTTCGTATTCATACGCGTATGAATAATTCAGGAACGGTCGTCTAAAACGTCAGACGGACTGCGAGATTGGTGCAGCGAAGGCGGCGACAGGCAACGTACTAAGTTTCCGTATTCTTCCAGCAAAACAAGGTCGCGCGTCGCGCGTTTAAGCAGGATCCACGTAGGAGGGCTCGGCCCCTCTTAAGTATTCGCCTCTCTATCCGCGATAACGGTACCACGCTGATTCCCCATCTGTTATCGACACTGCCGTCAGATCCTGTGCCTTCTACTCGAGCTGTAATTCGCCTCTCGGTTCCCTCGGAACGTTCATTCTCCCGCGTCGCGTTCGTCGCAGCCTTGACTATAGACGAACAAGCGGATCCAAGTTTGGATGCTTGATGCCCCGATGCAAGGTTTGCCATGACGAGGTCCCCTTTCGACCGTGAATTTACTTCAGCAATAGTGACAAATGCGATGCAATTGCGTTCGACCCAGTTTAACTACAGATCGATACGACCTCCAGTTTGATTACTTTATACTCTTATCGGGAATCGATAGGCATGCGTCGGCATGAGTGGCGCACTGTGTACCTCTTGTATTTCGTATCGCTTTAGGGTAACTCGGGGTAATATGCCACCGCAGGTAATACGTCAATTCTCGATAATTTTTTAAATAATGCACAGCTACCGTTGGATTTGCAGTAATTCCGTTTAATTTGGTGTAACTGCTAAGGCGACAATAGATTTTGGCTTTTACCTTCTTCAATTTTCAGTAAATCCTGGCAAGTTAAAAGTATGCACTGTGTGGAGAGACTTTCAATCCTTCTCTTTATGGCCATGTGGAGTAATATGTCACGTGTTTGTCGGTATAATATGCCACAAACTGATATCTTTATAACTTTTTCTATTTAATGCTGTCGAGTCGTTTTTTCGTATTAGAACCAAGTCTAAGGCTGGTATTCATAGTCACTGCTTATTTTTAAGCAAATGCTTAAGCATGCGGCATCCTCTACTAACTTAGTAGCTAGAAAAGCTTAAGAATAAGTAGCGACTATGAATACCGGCCTAAGAAGTATATACGAACTTCAAACTGCGCTGCTTGGGCAGACGAAAGTTTAAAGGAAACCAATCGAATGGTGAAGGAGGCTCGAACTACAATATAGAACAAATTTTGAGAATATAGATATTTCTTATAACGATTCGACTGACGCAGAAAATGACAAATACCGTGCAATATGTGAACTATATTATTACGATAAAAAACGACCTAAATGTGACTGGGTAAAAACCACTTGTTGCAAAAAGTGGGTCCATGAAGACTGCGAAGAGATCGGGGACTGTTTAGTTTGTAAGAAATAGCTATTTTTTCAAATATATTTTACGTTTCACTGAGTTCAAATATTTGTTGTTAGTTACTAATACCTTGAATAGTTTATATATTGTTGATTCTCAAAAATTTGAGTGGTCAGCTTGTGGCATATTACCTCAGACCTTGTCGCAAATTTACCCACCACTTGGGTAATATGCCACTTTCGAGGACTTATGTATTTGTACGTTTCTCATTGAACTATAAAGATTACATATCTCTACTTATTAGTCAATACACAAAATTAGTTACACTTTCATATAGTTTTATCTTTTTCCCGGTATCTACTTACACTTGCGAGATATCGCGTTTCAAAGTTAACTGTGACACATTACCCCGAGTTACCCTACTGTCGTTTAGGTAGCTTTTATTTTCACGAGCAGCAGCAGCCTGCGTTTGTTGAACCGAAACACTGCGTTGCTAAAGTGTTTGCTTCAATTTTCTGCAGGATATGCGAAAGGCAAAGGGACGTGGACAGGGACGAGGACAGAGGCGAAGACGAGGACGAGGATGCAAATCCATTGGGGAAGTGGCCTCACGCGCTTAGTCCCGCCTTGGCGTGCCTCAGCTGCACCCTTGGTCTCTTTAATATAAGTAGATTCTCTATCCTTAGCATACAATTCGGAGGTGAGTAGAGGCAGTGGACAGCAGGGAGGAGGGTCGATTAGTCTGTAACCGATGAGCTATAACTCCGTTTCTCTTTTTTTCCCCAGCGAATTTCATTGTACAGTTCCTGATTTTGTCTCTGGTATTGGGCATTCCACTGTTGACGTTGCACATGTGTCTGGGTCAAAGATTAGCGGCTGGTTCCGTGGATATGTGGAAGATTTCGCCCCTGTTTCAGGGTGTCGGTATCGCTCTCTTAACTGCACAAGCGTTTATCGGCATCTACAGCATCGTCGGAGTGTCCTGGATGTTCGTGTACTTTAGGTACGTTGCTTCCGTTCACCTTTCGCCGGGCAGCGATTCGGGAGAAGCGCCCGCAGCTCTCGGAGACGTTCGACAGACATTGTAAGGTGTTTCTTCTGCCTTTACAGGGATTCGTTTATAACGAAGCAGGACAAGTACCGGTGGGCGGAACCGTTTTCCTTGTACAGAGAGGACAAGCCGGCGCAGAACACTAGCACCTTGCACAAATTGTACGAAACAGTGCCGGATTACTTCAGCGGAGTCGTGTTGCAGAGACACCATTTAAACGATTCGAATTCCGGCGTGGTGACGTTAAAGTTTCAAGTGGCTTTCAACTTGGCCGTCGTTTGGATGATCGTGTTCGTTTCGTTGAGCAAAGGTATTCGATTAAACGAGTCAAGGGTTCACCGGAGTTAGGTACCTTATAGTAGTGGAGAACTATCGATGGTACTTACGATAGTTATCGATGGTTCTCACTATCGAAAACTATAGATGGCTTATTTTCACTATCGTAAACTATAGATGGCTTATTTTCACTATCGTTAACTATAGATGGCTTATTTTCACTATCGAAAACTATAGATGGCTTATTTTTGCTCTATCGAAAACTATAGATGGCTTACTTTCACTATCGAAAACTATAGATGGCTTATTTTCACTATCGTAAACTATAGATGGCTTATTTTCACTATCGAAAACTATAGATGGTTTATTTTTGCTCTATCGAAAACTATAGATGGCTTATTTTCACTATCGAAAACTAAAGATGGCTTATTTTTGCTCTATCGAAAACTATAGATGGCTTACTTTCACTATCGAACACTATAGATGGCTTATTTTCACTATCGAAAACTATAGATGGCTTATTTTTGCTCTATCGAAAACTATAGATGGCTTACTTTCACTATCGAAAACTATAGGTGGCTTATTTTCACTATCGAAAACTATAGATGGCTTATTTTCACTATCGAAAACTATAGATGACTTATTTTCACTATCGATAATTATCGGTATTGAAAATCGTAGGTTAGTCAATTCAAAAATTCAGTATCCCAAATTTAATTTGTAATATTATTACAAATTTCGATAGTGAGAACCATCGATAACTATCTTAAATACCATCAATAGTTCTCCACCACTAGTACCTTATACTTGAGCCACATCGGTGTGACATTCCACGATCGTTTCAGGACTAAGATCATACGGGAAAGTAGTGTACGTATTCACGTTGCTGCCTGTCTTCGGTACGTTAGTCCTCTGCACGAAACTGCTCGGTCTGACACCGCCGGGTTCCATAGATCAGCTATTTCCTGCCACCGTCTGGGCCGAGTTCTTCATTAACGGGAAATCATGGCTGGCAGCGTCCATCGAGGTTTTCCTCACCTGGGGTCTACTCGGCGCGGCTGCTATGCAGGTAATTACCGCGCGAGATGCCAAGCAAACCTCCGCACGTTCGATTAACCACTGATAATGTCGCTCGGTTTTCCAGATAGCAGCCCACAACAAGCACAAGCATCTTCTACAGCGAGACACCAGCCTCGTGATCGTGCTGACCATCGTGGTCCTGCTTCTCGCGGCTTTTCTAGCCAACACTTGCGTGCAGATCCTCCGACACCACGGGTACATTTACATCCCGAGCTCGTTCGGTAAGTGCTCTCGGCTCAATGTGTCGTCAGCCGTAACCGCCTCTATAGATAGCGTGCTTCCATTTCAGAAAGAATATCGTCTTACATGTTTATGAGGCCTGTGAACCAGCCAGCCCCGCCGGGATTTAGCAGCACGCCGGAAAGATTTATGGCCCACGCGTCGTTTATCGTCGGGGAGCGCGTAACGCGCCCGGGCGCGGACAGCAACGTCGAATCTGGTTATCAAGTCTTAAGGCTCTCCACCGAATTGGTCCCCGCGACGCTGGCGTTACTGGGCGCCGAGCAAGTCTCGCCGTTCTGGGCGGTGCTGTTTTACTTCATCCTTATTCTATTTGGAATAGCTCAACAGGTATGCGCGTGCGGCGTAATTTCGTAGCACGTAAAACAGCGAATCGTTAGTGGAACACGTGCCTGCAAATTTATCATATTTCAGCTGGCGATATGGCACTGCGTGATAACTGGCATCATGGCTATCAATACGAAAATGATGAAACTCTGGGAAACTACCATCACCTTCTTCAGCTGCGCTTGTGCTTACATATTGGGTTTGCCCATGGCCACGGAGGTAAATAGAAATTTTAATGATCTCTCTTTCTGCATAGTGGCGATTTGCGTGGTAGCCTGCGAAATTATTTCTTTTAAACGTCTGTTGAAAACGTACACGTAGGGGCAGATAGTTGTAACTATCCACAGCGCAGCTAACGGGACTGACTATCGGTACACATGGTAGATAACGCGTGCGTTCTGTTTGAAATACTGCTGTATGATTCACGGTGAATCGGTGTTGGGGTCTTCTCTTATCAGACAGGCCCGGCAACATTTTATTTACTCCGATAAGGATTATCAGACCGGGCGCTAACTTGATTAACCGTTTCTATCAGTATCGCGAGAGGCACCGTGGATGAATCTAAAAATGAGTAATCGCGTGAATTCGGTGGTACGTCGCGGCGTGCCTTGCTATTTCTGCAACGAATTTCTCGAGGAACGATACCTCCCCGACCACGTGAAACACTGCGGGTCGGTTTTAGAAGAATGTAGCTACAAGTGTGGGGTTTACGTGCCCCGGAAAAGCATGGAGGAGCATCGAAGGGCGTGCGACAGGAACAGCTCTAAGCGGAACAGTCAGATAAAGGAGGTGCAGGATTCTTTGTGGAGGAACAAGGTGTTCTCCGCTCTGACGCTGCTCCGCTCCGCGATAAACAACGAAGAAATGGAGCGCAGGAGCCTGCAGGATAGATCGTCCCAGTGTCTGAAGCTGCTCTACTCCCAGCAAGACTCGATCGAGGCACTACGATCGCAAGTTACGGAAACGGCAGAGGACCGTCGACGATACGATGCGTTGTTGAGCCAGAGATTGGACGACATGGAATTCACTTGCGACAGCATGGAGCAACGCACCAGTTTGTATTTCCAAGAGATCTCCGAGCAGTTGAAGCATCTAACGGTCGAGCTGGCCGAGGAGCAGAATAAACACGACGAAGTGCTGGGTAATTGGTGCGTAGAGCTGAAAGATCTGAAGGCTTTTCTGGCGCAAGAGAGCGTACACGTGACTGGGATGTGGCAAGAGCAGCAACAGTTGATTCACGATCTCAAGCTGGAACTGGAGATGAGGTGCAAGAGCTCGAAGGAATCGATGACGCGGCAGAAGGAGTTGACCGAAAGGGTGAACGCTGTGGAAGAAGAAATAAAGAAACACTCGGCGATCGTTGCCGACCAAGGGAGCAATATTAAGGGATTAAAATTTCAGACGAAAGAGAATCTGAAGTATCTGGAGGAGCTGGTGCAGGAGGGCTATAGATCTAGTATCCCGGAGTTTGTCGAGTGCCGATGCGAAGGCGAGTGCTTCGATCGTTTCCCGACTAACGGCAGGCTCCTATGGCGGATCGACCGTTACAAGGAAAAGATGACCGACGCGAAGGAGAACGGCTGCTCGATTTACAGTCCGAGATTCTTTAATAAAGAGTATGGGTATACGCTGAGGATGGAGGTATATCTGAACGGTATAGGGCAGTGGAAAGACCGACACGTTATCGGCTGCCTGCGCGTGGAACGGGGGAAGTGGGATCCGCTGCTGGACTGGCCTTGTATACTCAAAGCCACTGTAACGTTGAGAAATCAAGAGAATCCCGCGAACGATGTAAAAAAGCTCGTGAAGGCCGTCGGCCATGATAAGACTAACCCTGAGAATGTGGACAAAGAATCAGGAATTTATATGTTTATCCCGCACACGACTCTTACGCGATACTCTGGATACGTAATGAACGACGCGTTATTTTTGGACATCCAAGTGAGGGATATAAAAACCAGTGCATCCACGCCGTTGCTAGCGTCGTGAACTATCTATTCAGGCATAAAAACAGTAGTAATTATTGTACTATATACACCGGAGAGTAAATTAGCGCGGCAATCGACCAAAGTTGTGTAAACGTTGAAAGTGTTGTAAATGTTTTAATCCATCTATTTGCAGCTGGGTATACACGTGGTGTATTATCTGGACTATACGATGGGCGGTTCATGGTGGATAATGATCTTATACTTGGTGCAAGTCGGTGCTGTGTTCGCGGTGCGAGGACGCCCGCATAGCGGTGAAGCGGTGGTCGCTGAATTGTTTCCACCGACCGGTCGATGTCTCAGACACTGGGCTGGCCCCCTCCTGTCGTTCACGTGGAACGTCGTACTGCCGGTCATTCTTATGGTATGTTCTCGTTGATGAGTGTGCGTGGAAGATCGATAGAAGTATATGACTCATTTTACGTCCACAGGTACTTAGCATCACGGTTTTCAAGAACGCCGGCTTCCGCGAGCTTTACTCTTATCGGCGAACTACCAGAGATTATTGGGCTATTTGGGCAAGGCAACTCGGAGCGGCTATTCAACTGATACCGATATTAACTATACCGGCGGTGGCTATTATACAGACCTGCCGATATTTGAACAACGGTCCGCCAGACATATTTGATGTAAGAATTCGAATAAGTTTCTCCAAACTGATAGTATGTATGAGGGTAGGGTTGACTAACTGGTGGCTCGTGAGTCACCGGAGGCACGTCCGCCTTGCTGCCACGCTGAACGGTCCCCTCCATACCGAACAGACTCTGACGCTCGCAGTCGATTCCTCCTTCTTTCCTTCTCTTTTTCACTGCGATCGTCAGAGTCTGGGAGGTGGCTCGCGAACCACCAATTAGTCAACCCTGTATTAGGGGTACATATCACGTTGGCGTGTACTAATGCTTTAATCTATTAAATCCTATCGTATTATTCTTAATCTCTCTTGCTAACATGCTAACATCAATTATTAACACCAACCACTCGTTTGTTCTGTTTGTGCCAACGTTAGAACAATCAAGTGGAAGTTAATGTAAATCACTGCGAGCAGTGTAACGGCGTAAGTTCTCGTTTTTAACCGGATAAAGGTCGATTTATACAGCCACCCTGGACGGCCTTCGTTCTCGGCTGTATAAATCGACCTTAATCCTTGCACCTGTTCCATTGCTTTCACGCAGACATGCTTACAGACTAACAAACTGCTACGCTTCTCTTCTTATACGCGAACGATCAATCGTATGTTAAAATTGGTGAAATCTCGATTTCGCAGAGAATTCAGCTGCTGTATCGGCCGTTTTTGGAGCCGAACGGTCCACGGGACGGTCAAACGCACATCGGGAACGACACGAGTACCAGTATCCACGGCAACGGCATCGTGACCGCGACTACGGAGGTACCGTTCGAGGATCCACCACCGAAGTACACACCACCGCCGAGTTACACCACGGCGACGGGGGCAAGGATAGCGAAGATGTTGCGTCAGAGTTTCCGGAGAAGCGTGAGACGGATAGCGAACGTGCTCGGTGAGAGCAGCGCGCCGCGACAGAGGCCCGCGTTGCAACCGCCGCCTCCCGATTACGCCACCGTTCTCGTCGAGATGAACCAGGGCAGACAGACGCAGGACGTGGCGATTCACGTGACCGAGGCGAGGACAGAGGTGTCCGTCACGACCACGCGGAACAACGGAATGGAAAGGCATAGGCCTAACACGATCGACAGAACAACGAGAATCGGCAGCAGCACGGTCGGCTGCTCGATCGAGCGAACCCATTCGACCCTGGATAGGACACGGCGACACCCCTGCGCCGCCTCGTCCAGCAGCTCGAACCTGACCGCGGTCGATGTCGCGAATCTACTTCGCAGTAGCATTAGAAGAGGGACTGCACGGACCCAACAGTCCCTCCGTAGAAGCTTTTGCCACGACGAGCCGACGGCGGCGGCCTCCGTCGAGAATCTAGTCGAGGCCGCCGCGCCGATCGGCGAAGAGTCCTTGGTCCTGCCGAAGGACGTGTCTCTAGTCTCCACTGAACAGGCTAACGATAATAGCGACGATAAAAAGACTGCCGTGGGAACGGACGATTCCGTTTCTGTGATATAGACTGTGTCCCTTTCAGTTCTGCGGAAGAGGATAAGCCCAAGGACGATTGCATCACAAGATCAGCTTGTTCTACTCATTTCCTTTCGATTTCCATCTTATCGGGCTTACTCATCGTACAAACTATCTTCTTCGTTTCTGATCATCGATTTCGCTAATCCGTGCAAAGCTCCGCCACGAAACACCGGACAGGATCGAGAAAGTAATCTTATCGCTTAGACTGAATTCAGTATTTTCTTCTTAATCTCGTCACGGGGGCTGAGGAATAATCGCATAATCTCATCGTCTTTTTCTCTCTTGTTTTCTTTTCTCCTATTTATCGATAACGGTAAAGAGTGAAACGTACCACAAACGCGTTTCTCGCTCACGGCTGTAAGCAACGATTATTTCGCGCGCGTTCGAAATCCATTAGACGTTTAATTCGCCTCGAACCAGTGTAACGTGTATGTTATGAATGATTTCGGCATTCTTGTATTCGAGACTGTGCTGATGAAACGTGTCGATATAGTATACTGCTATAGTCTCCTGGTAGTTTTAACGTATTCTTGTACATAGTACTTTAACGAGTTACTCTAAAATGAATTTGCTTGTTCGGCATTCTATTCATTATCCGTAATAGCCGTTTTACGTTGCAACCACTACTGTATAGTCCGTCCAGCGTCCATCGCCCATCGAAGTCTCTATTGTTAATCTCTGGCCGATGGTCGTAACAATAAATTGCGGCGTTCGTGTATGTACCAGATCTAAGAAACGCGACAGAGATTTACGTCGCGGTGAAATTTTTACGCCACACTATATACGCATTACGAGTAAAAAGAATGGATGTAAGATATGTATTGTTATTTACGTGATTACATAGCCTATATAGTGCCGCAAATATTCTAATAATATTTCATAAATGTAACTGCTATACCTGGTATTATGGACCATAATAAAGTTTTTATGTTCTTTTATAAATCGCGACCGGTTTTTGTAACGTTCGATGTGAAACGACAAGATAAAAAAATCTGATTAAACACATCTCACAGTTGTTAATATTATATTTATTATCGCATAATTTTACAGAAATAGAAGTTACTATTTTTGGTCGAAGGAACAGAGTACAAAGAAAAAAAAGTACGGAACATTTGAGCGGTTATTCTCTTGCTTCTCTTTCGTTTCTTTCCAATGACGCTCGCGTAGCACAGTAAGTTATTTATTAGATGCCATTCAAATAATATAAATTCTACGGTAGTACTTTAGTACTTACATTTAAGCAAAACGCAATTGTAACGTTGTTACAGAAGGCGATCTTCCAATTTCGAACGTATACAAAACTAAATTAAACTATGTATATTACTTACAACCTTGTTATTGAAACGACTGTTTGGGCAGATGTCTCGCATCTTCCTCGATTATGCTAATCACCAAATAGGAGCTCGTTCCATTACACGTTTACAGAATGTGCGGAAAAGAATTTGTTAATACGTTAAATAATTTTATTTACCATATAGTTTATCTAGTACGCGAGGAGTAACGGGCAAACTTGTTCCGGCTGGAGCTGAGTGAGAGAAGTTACGCGGCTCGGTGCTATTCTAAATAGACGAAATTGAAGATTACTTAAATCGTTAGCTCGTATATAAATAATTAAGAACGGATATATAAATAAATATCTTCGAGTAAATCCTACACTACGAATGGAGAGTTGAAGTAACAGCTTCGAGGAGTCCATTTGCCCATGTTCCCCCTATTACACTGATGATTAAGTCGTTGCAAAGTAACTGTGTATCGTAACATTATTTATTCGTTAGATATCGCGTTTCGGTAGAAGATTACGCCCGAGAGGCTTGCTCTCGAAGGCCTATTCGCTGTAGCTTTAAAAGCGCTTAATTCAAAGCGGTTGATGTAAGAACGGCGACTCCTCTCTCGTAGAAACTGTGAGGATCTTGACTAGGAGCAATGTTCAAATCGACGGTAAACAATAATTCGGTACGCGTGCTGTTCAGGTAAACCGGTAGGGACAGCTTGCCCTTTCGGACATCGTCGTTGGATGATCGTATCCACCTCAGCATGGTGATTGGTAAATCGGTCATTATGGTGGACGTCAAGTACAGCTGATTATCCTTGCACTGTGCTCCTTGCAACTTCAGCCCAGTCACAGCGAACGAACAGTCGTCCGTTAAGATATTATCAGCGTCCCCGATAGTCACATCCAACTGAAGTTCCTCCAGTGACCAGCTGTTCGCCTGTGCTATGCATTGTCTCGTTGCAGTAACGTACGCTTCCGGATTCAGCAATCCACCGAGCCAAACGGGGAAACTCTGAAAGACGCTCCAAGTTAAAGCGATGCTTGTGTAATAAGTAACGGAGATGAAACGAAATTAACGAAACAAACCTTGATTTCTTTAGCTCCTCCTTGAGACACTAGCCGCGACACTTCTTGCAGCTGGGACACTCTATGGCTAAAGTCAGTTATCCATTGTATGACGGTGCATCCCCTTGGTACGGTGTATCGTCTCCAACCACCGGGTAGAATGCCCTTCACCAATTCCGACAACATGGTTCTGTGATAATTGGTCTGTTTCTTTTTAGCCTGCGAAGTGTATAAGACACATACATATTTAGTAAGAGTAAGGGTACCAGAAACCGATCAACACGTCCGATTGATAAAAGAACAAATACCTGACAGATTAAGACTACATCTTCCAAATCGTGAATGACATCTTGAAGCAACCTAGCGCCGCTGTTCACTTCTCTCTCAAAGTATCTGTAGAGAGGATCCTTTATATTTTCCACGGTTCTCTTCAGCGTTTGCAGATTCTTTGGAAGTAACTGAAGCCAGGTGGAAGCTGAATTATGCAGAGTTCTCATCCAAGAGGGTCGGCCGTCGGCCTCCGCCTCTCTGGGTGTGTCCAAAGATTCCTCGTTAGAGTATGCCAGCTCGTCTTCGTCTTCTAGTTGCTGCATCTTCAGTAACTTCGACACCAAGTCTGTTCCCCTGGTCGTGAGCAATACTTTCTCCGCGTTATTCGGCAGACCGAGCCACGAAGGTGTCTGTCTGTCGGATAACGACTCGATCCACTTCAAGAAGTGGTCACGCCTGGTACCATCCGGCATGGTGATGTGTCTCTGAACTCCTTGCAAACCGTCGATATTGGCAACTAGCGCAAAATCGGTTTCGAAGGATCGCGGGGTGAAGAGTTTTCGAAGGAACGAGGCCAGTAAACGTTGGTCGAAGTCGTTGTCGATCTTGCCGCCGTATATGCATTGTGAGAGCAACGTCACCAGAGCGTCCCAAGGCACCTTCTCCGGTGGTAGGTTGGTTCTGCCCATAGCCGTGGTCTCTATCCACGTGTCCAGGGTGTCGCAAGCTACCCTCAGGTCGCTCTCGTTGAATTCGTAGTGTTTGGCCCATCCAAGCGGTGCATAACGAAGACGTTCCTGCACGATAGCATGGAACCACGCCAGCAGGAAGTACAGGCGAGCTCTCTCGCTCGGTGCCTTCATCATTCTCGATGCCGGCACGGTGCTGAAGGTTCGCAAGAGGTTTGCTCTGATACCAGGCGGTGGCTCGAAGACGAATATTCTGCCAGCTCTGAGCAAATTCACCGGCACCTTCGGGCTGATCTCCATAGTCAGGAACAACCTGAAGCTGGCATGCGGCTGCAGGCTGTGCAACTTCTTCTCAAGCTGCACCAGCCACTGCGGCGCCAAGTGGACATTCTTCAGTAACACCCATCTACCAGCTTTAACTGCCATGTTTATCGCTCTGTCGGCTTGGTTGAACCCTTCCGCGGATCCTATGGCGATGCTGGCTATCTGCTTGCCGGATTCGGCGGCCAGATCGTCCACCCTGCCAGAGGCATCGAAACCAGGCACCGAGCAAAGCAAAGCGGGCACGTTAGCTTTCAATTCATTCTCGACGACGGCGGCGAAATCAAGTTCCGCTTCTGCAGCCGCCATGAACGACTCTCCCAAGGCGAAAGTGACGACCAAAGAGGCGGCGGCTATCACGCGGTCCGGCCGGAATGCTTGAATTATCAGCAACTGGTGCATAGCCGTTCCCGTCGGTGTCAACGGCTTCTCTTCGTCCCAGAGCTTCGGCACACAGGTCTCGGGCGTAGGCGACTGAAGCCACGAGTTGAACTCTGCGTTCTCTTGGATCTTCTCGGCTAGCTTCTTGAACGCGGGAAGTCTGAGGCTCAAGCGCATCATAGCCTCCTGTTGTTCTGAAGTCAAATTCGGCGCCAGAGGTCCTCGAATATTCAATACACCTTCTTTGCCGCGCAAGAAGAACGTGAATTCGCTGTCGTAAGTAGTTTCCGTGGCGAAGCCCTTCAAATGAATTCTGCATAGCAACAATGCGAATGTTAAGCGGTCCGTGTGCAGCATTCCGCGAGCAACGCGCTCGTAACAGGCGGAGAATAGATCGCTACTGATCACCGACAATCTTTGCGTGTAGTCGGACACATTAGACAGCCTTGGATTTTGCGACAAGACGGACGTGAAAACGTCCAGGAACATCTTCAATGAATACTGGTACAGGAAGTGCACTTGATTCAAACTGTCCATCGTGAAGTACATGTTGGAGCAGGCTTGAGACAGTGGCATGTACTGTTGAGAAACGGTCTCAATCTCTGCTATAACTTTATCAGTCTCCTCGACCTTTTTGCTGATATCGGCCGCCTCCTGTTTCAGCGTTTCCAGGGTGGTTATCACAGAATCGTCGTCAAGAATCTTCCCCTTGGCGTCGTTCAGCGCCTGCAGCAAAGATTTCTCGAGCTGTCTCAGTCGCAGGTGGAATTCGCCTTGCAGCTTCAACAGGTCGGATCTCTTCTCGTCGATGTCGGGGCGTTCGGCCTTCAGCACTTGGTTCAGACACTGACTCTGCAGAGAGCTTCTGGTGACGGTGAAGTTGACGAAGGTGACGCGGGAGCAGATATCTGGCGGGAATTCCACCGTTGGATCCCTCGTAGACAAGAAGATCACGAAGGATGGTGAGAGATCGATGTCTTGATCTCCGAGAGTGATCAACACACGGCCACCAGTCCTTCTTAATTCTCTGTTCAAAACAGGGTTTAATATCGGGTCGTAGTTCTCGACGTCCTGCACCAATAGCGGATTACCAAAGCGCAGAGCACTCTCCAGGTTCTTCCTGAACGAATCGTCCAAGAAGCTCGTCTTGGTAATCTTGCGGTCCTTGAATTCGTTCAATATAAACTCAGTGGCTTGTCCAGATGGATCGATGATCAATGGATATCTATTGAATCGTTTCAACATGATAGCATTTTCCGTGCACAGATCGTCGCTGGGCAAGGCGTTAGCTTGCCATCTCAAACGCTCGTCGGGGTTCGAGAGGTATTCCGTTCTTGCTATATCCGGTCGGAATTGTAGGTTCGCGTGCTGTAGATGTTGGCACCAGGTACTGAACAAATTCTGCCGGTACTAGTGAACGAAAACAGATATAAGTCTACGTACGTATCTTTAAGCTTGATGGCAACGCACAAATATTATCGAATACTTACATGCTGATCGAAATATCCAGCGTAAGCCAGGAAAGCAGACGACAGAAGAACGTCTCCGATTATCGTGGACATGTGACTCTTAAATGTTTCGCTGGTTGCTTCCCATCGTTCCCTTTCGATCACTAAGGATTTCAGGAGAGCAATAGAACGATCCACTTTTGCCTGCACGCTCTCCAGGTCGGCTTTGATGGCTTGGGCTTGAGATATCAGCTGAGCGTATTCTTCTTTGTACGAGGCTATGCTTTGCTCCAATTGAGCGATCAGATTCTTCACTTCCTCGCCTTTCTGCATGTTCGTTTCAGCCTGCCGTTCCAACGAATGGAGCTCGTCCCTTAGCGGCTCTACTCGTTTCAACATATCCGCATATTCGATCTATATCAAAGAAACATCAGAAATTCAATGTTATATACTCTTGTATTTCAAAAGGAAGAATTTCCTCTAGTAATCTACTCACTTGTGCGATAGCCCATTTGACGAGAGGTCCGCATGCCATACTGGCCCGATTCACTTTCTCGAAGTTGTAGTCAGGGTTACTCAGGTAACGGAACTTCATCTTTTCCCTTACCTCGTCGCTAAGTAAACGGTGAAGGAAATACATTAAGTTTCTCGATTGCTCAGCAACGTGCCTCGATTGAGTTTCATAGTACAGATAGACTTGATTAACGATTGGAATTTAGAACACTGTATTATACACGTAACTGCGGTTAGTAACAAGTTTGTCAATTGTCGTTCACATGCGTTTATGTAGTAGTTGTGCTTTGTGAATTTCATCGGACTTCTTTGTTTTTGTTTTAGAGATTTGAGATCAGCAAGCACAGAGATTAGTTGTACATACATAGAACGGAATATTATTTAGGTGTTACGCGTTGTATAGTCTCGCCTTTTTTCTTTGTATATCAACTTTTGGGCAAAACTACTCGGTGTATCAACGGGCCGTGTTCGCTGATCCCTCGGTGCAAAGAATTCGTATCTCGTTTATCAAGGGAAAAGTGAAAGAAACAGTGAAAGCATGCTTACGTAATATCCTCGGTACTGAAATTAGAGACGATAGTATTGATAAAATTGTCCCTCATGATGACAGCGCGGATAGATTTCCAATCGCTGGCATTTTCACCGAGCAACAAGCAGATAGACTCCAACGCGACCTTCACGTTCGCCGGCGGATTCGCCATCGATCGAACTTCGACTAAATGCTGTTTCTTTATCGATTTCACCGCTATACGAACAACGAAACGATTTTATATAGTACAGAGAAACAATGTAGTGCAGGCATGTGCAATTAGATAAGTTACGACAAAAGTTATGCGAGAAACAAAGCTCCGCGAGGGCAGGCTGCGCATCGCTTCGGCTGGCCTATAAAGTTACAGAAGAAAAGGACACGACCAATATTTTATTTACATATCGATACAGTAGGTACTTACGTATCATCTCACGTTCTTATAATTCTTAAAGAGACAAAAGTCCGTTTGAATTTCAGTGTCATCTCAAGCATTTTTTCCAAGGAGAACTCGTAAAGGAGAGTTTCTTATAAGAACGTAGATAGTATACGTAAGCGAGTGCGCTGTACTCAGCCAAAAGGCACAACATGTATCGTCAAGCGGTTATGGAATTGTTTCTGCCTCGGCAAGTCCCCACGCGAGTGTCGAACATTCATCAGGCCCTGAATAATTGTTTCCTTACGTGATGTCCTCCGTGTTGAAGTTGACGATGGTAGGTATGAAGCTATCCTTCATAATGACGGCACGAATTTGCTTCCAATCGGTAGCATTCTCCTCGAGTAACAGGCATATTGACTCTAAAGCCACCTTTACGATGCTAGGAGGATTTGCCATCGATCGGATTTCGACTAGATACTGCCGCTTAATCCCCTTCACAGCTACACTCATTGTAAACGTTTCAGCACAACGCGCGACAACGGGTGATATCAACGTGTTCGAAATGTCACAAAGAAAAGGAGTTGGTATTTTTTCTTTTTGCAACCATCGCGGCAGTGAAAATGATAAATAGAGGAACGATACGTACCGTTTTGCGCATCGATCACAGCTGGTTCAACTTGCGCCAGATCAGCCATAACATCGTCCCTCTTTTGATTGATAGCTACGGTCTGTATCGCTAGTTGTTGCTGAATCTCCTGGCTCTGTACCTTCTTCTTCTCCGCTTCTTGCTGATCCTTCACCATCTGTCGCAACTTGGCATTCGCAGCTTCGTTCTTTGCGTGTAGTTCCTACGCGCACAGAGCATGTTGTAAGTATAGAACTTGTCAATATATTGCAAGGAACAGTATCTTCTATCGACTATCTTACTTGAGATTTGATAGCCAAACTTTTCTGCATTTCCTCCACTTGCTCCACTGTTTCCGCGATCTTGCTCAAACCGACGTTCAGATGCAACTGTTGCTCCTCCAGGTCGCTCCTCTTCTCTTGATACAGTTTCACGAAGTGATTAATGAAATCCAAGTAATGACGAGGGGTGATCGCCATGGTTCTACTGCCTCGTTTCGCGAGCCTCGCGTTCGCTTTGTGCAACGTCTGATGCACGTAAACGCAACCGTTTATCACGGCGTCCCTATGCGAGGGCTGTGCCGGGATCAAAGAGCAAACGGACGGGAAGAAGTCTGGGCACTTCCACGTGGGTCTTTCCAAATCTACGCGGCTCGTGAACTCCTTTCCAACTTGGAAGAGTGCGTTATCAGACCAATCGCCGAACCAGTTCAACACGCATCTGTTGAACAACGCGGGCGACGTCGCAGCTCGATCTTTAAGACCATCTGTGCTGGGATTCATCGTGAACACAACGTGCAAGTTCTTCATCACTTGACCGGTGAACCATTTGTACAACTCTTCATTGGAATCCAGCATAAGACCCTCTCGCTGTGCCCCTTCTTTACACTGCGTCATCAGCGTTGTATACTCGTCACCTTCGAACAGCCCAGGCACTTCTCCATTCGCAAGCAACGTGTTCATACGCTCGAGGAAACCGGAATCCAGCACGTTAGATTCGTCGAGAATGAATGCTATCTTCTCGTCTTTGCAGCCAGAACGTCTCAGTACTTGACGTAAATCTTCGTCGAAGTCTTCGCCGGTGTATTTATTATGTACCTATTCCAAGTCAAAGAAAATTCACAGCGCATTAAATTCAATTCAAACGATTCAATGAAATACAGAAGAATAACGAAGTACGATGTTTGTACCTTTATTTGGAAGATGGACAAGCCATTCATCCACGCAACGAATCTAGACAGAGTCGTCTTACCAGCTCCAGAGACACCAATGAGTAATAAGTGTCCCTGCGGCTGTCGGAAAATTCTGTCAATCCGTAGAACATGCTCGAGAACTTCGTCGAAAAGTACCAAAGGCACGTCCAATTCCTCCTCGTAGAACACTTTCAGCCTCGCTCTGACGTAATCCCGTAATTCCTGTCTATTAACCGGCACATAATCCTTAGAAAGCCAGTTGCTATACAATATAGGTCTCGCCAAAGCTCTCTCCCTGTCGACACCCATAAAGTGTTTCAAGGCGACAGTGTCTATATTCTTGTTGGTCCAAGCTCTCTCGGTGTCCTCCACCAGCCTGTCTTGGAAGAGACGAAGTGCCTCGTGCGCCCACAAGCGTACCAAACCTTCGACCGATAGATTATCGAGAGGTCTGATAGCTTCGCATATTCCACGTACCCAGCGGGTCATCTCGCGAGGAGAGTAGACGTAATGCGGTTGCATGTCTTGAGTGAATTTCTCTTGCGAGTCTAAGTAGAACTCTACCATCGCGTTTGTTAAAGGTTCCGCGTAACCTCTCAGCGATGGTGTTAATCTGAAAACGAATTAACGTTACGCATGAATAAGCTTTCCTCTTGATATAACGATCCAGATATTAATTCACTGTTACGCTTACCTGAGCATAGCGCGCGTGAATGTGCCATAGATTTGTTTCAACGAAGTTTCTCCCGGATAGTCGACGTAAATCACCGGAACGTGACGCAAGAATCTGTGACTGAGAGGTTTTCTGCCCGGGTCTGTCGGAGGGTTGCAAGCGCCGACGAACTGGATCCGTTCTAAAGTAACCCATGCTTGATCACTGGTTCGGTAGAAGCCCTTGTGCTCTACCAACTGCCTCAGGAACGAGATTACACGCTGTGTCCCGTAGTTGTCCATGTCAGGCAAATTGATCTCGTCGCAGAACAGAACCAGCCACTTGCCCAACTGCACCGGGGACAGTACAACTCCGTTGGGTGTCTTGCGATATTCGCAGTAATGGTCGAAAGTTTTCAGTAACAGTTCGGGAGTGGTAGCCGAGGAAAAGTTTAGGCCGACAACTTCCATGTCGGGTAAAGCTCGTAAGGCGGAGAAAAGGGTCATGGTTTTACCGGAACCAGGCGGTCCACAGAGCACTGTAAAAGAGAATTATACGTATAATATTTCTGTCACGTCATACTGTATTTTTCTATAAATATTCATAAACATGTTCGGTGGAACTGCGACGCTACCTATTGGTTTGTGCTCTGCTAGCCACGTGTAAAGTAGACTCTCGTGCCTCACAGTGTCCAGAGTAGGTACAACGATATCTGGACTGGCGACCTTGTGGGTCTCCACCTCGATCTGAGGAACCTTGTTGCTCCACGGCTGCCATTCACCGTGAATGCTTACTTCGAAGTCTATGATGGGAATATTACTTTGCGTGGGCAGAGGTACAGTCGTGATCGATCTAATGAAATCGCCCAAGTCGGACCTGACTTTCAATTTCGCGTCTCCGGCGAAGCTCCACAACAGCGCGTATACCAAACACTTCGGCATGTATCGTTCCAGCTGCTCGCTAGGCAACGGGAAATCGCTGTGAGAATGATTATACTGTAGAACATTGCGGACAGATTGGTTCAACATAGAGAACAGGGAGCTTAACGCCCGCAAACGCGTGAAGTCCATTATGTGCTCTTGCTTCATAGCGTATTCCAAACATCTCACTACCAATCCGTCCGGGGCAAAGTAGCTCTGCAAAATGCTGGCAACCTCCCTCTGCACCGATAGCGCCGGGGATATAGCATCGTCTTTCTCCGTTGCCTTCTTGCCGAGATTATCTTCTTCTCCATCCTCGAGCGGAATGTTTCTCAAGCGTAGCATGTAGTTCTCGAATATCATTTCGGTGGAAAGCACGTCTTCGGAGAACCAAACCATGCCGCAACGAGAGACGGTAGCCAACGTCGCGTACTTTAGATCTTGCACTTCGAACATAACTCTCACGTTTGGTGGTAAACTTAAACGTTCGCCGTTTGGTAGCGTGAGCAACTTATTGTCGTCCAGCACGGAATTCAAATTCTCAACCCATTCCGGATCAACGTCGCCGTCGAATATGATCCACTGACGCTTATTGATCTCCCCTCGCACATTGTCGATAATCTTTCGCAGAATGTGCGTGAATAGACCGTCCGTCCATTCACGCGTGTTCGGGTCCAGCACGCCGTACAGAGTTTCCTTGCTAATGGCTTTAGGGTCGATCACGTGCGCAACGCCTTCTATGCCCTCGAATCTTTCCAACGCTTTCAGCAGCACTTTCCACGCCATTGTTTTACCAGAACCACTGGGGCCGACCATCATCAATCCGTGATTAAGGTTGCAGATTTGATAGAGTTGAAGTACCTGAACAGAGAATGGGTTATTTAATTTCTGGGCTATCGGCGCGATAGAGAAATGATAATCATGCGTATTTACGAGACAGGATATTCTCAATGAAGTTAAGAAAGATACCAATCATGCGATATCGAGCACAGTTTCACTTGGTTCTCACCTTCTCTACCCAGGTCTCACCGACCATTTCCTGTGTGTGCGTATGATAAACAGTTTATAAAAGTTAAGAAGACATGTATTTTATATAACATATTTGCATAGAAAAACAAATTGTCAAAAGATTTATCTCGGTTTAATCACTCTACTTGCTCCATGCTGCTATTTCTGATGACGGAATGAGAGGACAGTGCAAGTGATGATTATTTACAATGATCGATGATATCGTGCTATTTCATTACCTTCTCTTGCCAAGCTCCTCCTTGTTCGTCGCCTTCCCCACATACGAGATACTCTTCCATGCATACCTTTCTGATCTGATCTTTCAATCCTGTAAACATACATTCGATTAAAAATCACAGAACAAGCGGGCGTGTTTATTAAATCATACGATATGCGAAATGTAATTCAATAGACTACCTTTCATCTCAGCACGCGTGTAATTTACATTGGGGAACACGTCATTGAGTAAACTGAACAACAACGGGATATCTTCAGCGACCAATTTTGGTACCATAGTCTCGCAAACGGATTGAATAAGAATTTCCTGCTCGGGCAGATTCTCTGCGATCGAGGCCTCGTCGATGGTGGTTTCGCCGCGATTCTGCATGCCCTCCTTGATCTTCTGAATGCGATCGCGCTTCACATTGCCGGCGGAAATAAGTACAGACTTGAGCGCTCGAAGACCGAAATCGTAGTGGGACTGATTGGAAAGTTGCTCGTCGCAAAGCCTGTGGAAATATAGTACGCATTTAATACAAAAGAAGAAATGCTTGAAAGATAACAAAGATGTTGAAGAGAATTACTTGAAGAATGGTACGATCTTGCACGCTAGCTTTTCAGCCGATCTGAATCCTTGACTGAAGAGCATGACTTCGGCTATCAACTGCCTGTCTGGAGTGGTCATGGCTAATGATCTAAAGAGTTTCTTCAAGTTATCGGGAAGATTCGATCGTCCAGCGTAGCCTGGATTCATCGTAATGAAGATCGCCATGTCTGTGGACACTTTGACTTGCTTGCCGACTAATTCCACGCAGAGCATTCCTTCCTTCTTCCCTTCCATCTGGCTCTTCAATGCTTCTTGAATAGTCTGTACTTGCTGAGAGACAGCCGAGAGCATGCGCTCTTCTAGACGATTGAATTCATCGAAGCAACCCCATGCTCCAACTTGGCAAAGACCAACAAAGATGCGACCCATCGCCTAAAGAGAATAAATTAAATGAAAATAAAGTTACTGTTACGTGTTACCGCGAGTATTATCAACTACTATATCGTCGCGTTCATCTTCTCCCCTTACCTGGAAGTCGAAGGTTTCGTCGCAATTGAACACCAACACGAATCTTCCAAGTTGATGACCCAGGGCTTTCACCGATTCAGTTTTTCCTGTTCCAGCTGGCCCGAACGGCGAACCTCCCAGGCGAGCTTCCAGAGCCTGGGTCATCGTTAAGTAACATCTGTCTGTCAGAGGTGTCTGCACTAATCTATCTTGCACTCCCAGATACTCGAATCCGTAGAAGAATTTAGCATTCGCCATGTGTATCGTAAGTTGCTGCAAAACCTCTGTTTGCCTTGGATCAAAGTAGAATCTCATCTCGCACAGCCATTCGAACGCTTTCGGGTTGGACACCTTGTTCGCAATCAGTCGTCTTGTTACAGTGCGCTTATGCACAAACTCGTTGATTAGATGCTCCAGCTTCTTTCGCCTTAACGCGGGCTGCTCTTGCAGAACAGAATCCGCTAAGACGTTCAGTGTACCTTCAACTTGGAGCAACACTCTTTCCAAGGGATTCTTACTCGGGTCGCTTTGCGCTTCGTGCAGGGCTGCTTCCACATCCTCCGACCACAAGATCTGAGCGGCCAAGACGATGATCTGTGCCTGATAATTGTCGCACCATGTCATGAACGCCAGAGGATTGATATTGCCATCTTTGAATTGTTTGATATCTTGCACCGCTCTCGCGAGGCTCGATGCCAATGTTACTCTCATCTCCTTCTCTACGAGAGTCAGCCATTCGTTGATCTTAGGATGATCAGTGGTGGATACTGAACTCTGGAAGAGCACCTCCTCTCCTTCGCGAGACGCTATACCGGTAATAACGGTATTGTCCTCGTTTAAGAGGATCGCTGCCACACCGGCGAACATCTTTTTAAAGTGTTTCTGTAATCTTGCTATGTTTTTGCTGTTGCCAATGATCTCCAGCAAGTCCTCGTCGCCCACGAAGTAAAACCGTGGGAACGATGTGCGCTCTCTCTCGAGATACTCTCCCAAAGCCTTCTGTATCTTTCCAAGCAGATCAGCCAATCGTTCGAGTGCTCTTTGCACACCAGGAATGTTCAAGACGTCCATGACCATCGGCGATTTGGATACCTTTTTCATTAAACCGAGAAACTCGGAGCTGATGCTCTGGAAACGTGACGTCTCGACGGGCAATAATGTCTTGATGTCTGCACTGCCCGAGAAGATGCCCTCCAAGTAAACCCAGCGTCTTTGAACGTCTATCCATACGTCGAACAGCGCGTTGATTCTATTTAGCTTCTCCTCCCAAGTGAGTGCCTCCTCTTCGAAGACTTTGTAGTAAGGCGACAGTTTCATAGCCGCCACAGAGTTGATGTGTTCCTTAACTTTGTTGAACAGATCGTCCCAGCCGCGAATTAATTTGCATTTACTCTGGTAATTTATCAAGTCCAGTTCGTACGTTTGCCAGGATTCTCGGACTTGCTTGAGGAATTCCTCCAGTGCCATTTCACCTTGCGCCACGAGAATGATGTCTTTCACTATTCCTTCGTTTTTCTGTAAATTCACGTCCCAAACTTGACCAAGAGTCAGCTCGCTCAGCATCCAATTCACCCTAAGTTGTTTCGTTAATTGCTTCCAATGTCTCTCCTTCAAAGCGTCAGATTTTAATTCGACAATTAGCATATTAACTTTCGTGTAGCTCTGCAGCATCTTTTTCACGTACTCGTACGAAGAGTATTGCCTGAGCCTAGCCGGCAGTTCCTTCAACTGCGCCGTCATCGCGTCCAATTGTTGACGCAATTTTCTTGGCTGCACGGACAGCCAAGGCTTCTCGCGAGTTTCATCGATCTGAGCCCATATCTTTGCCAATTCCGACCAAACTCCTTTCAAATCCTGAAGCTCCTCGAACACCACTTGCATCCTGTCCTCGCTGGTTGATACACCTCCGGGCTCTTGTAATTCCAGAGCTTCCTTAGCCTTTGCCACGTTATCTCTTTCCTCTTTCAATCTGGTGAACTTGCTTTCGAACAGCTGCAATTGCTGTAGCGCATCGTCCGGCCGCAAATGACCCTCCACCGGTTTTCCTCTTTCCCAATCGCTTAGGAAATCGGTGGTCCTAATCTCAACCGCCTTATCCTCGGCGACAATTTTCATTTGCAACGACGCAACCTGCGTTTGTATGCTCGTGTCCTTACGCTTGATTATCTCGTTGAACGCGCTCCATTCACCCTCGATATTATCCACATGCAGCCACCAGGATGGGAATTGGAACCTTTGGCGTTCCAATATTCTTTGGCCATCGCGGTATACGTCGACTTGTTTCTCCCAAGCTTTCATTTTACGTTTCAACGATTGCACGTACGTGATGAATCCAACTGCGTCAGAAGTACTAGCGGCCTCGATGGACTGTTGTTCCAAATCGCTTCTGGATTTCGATACTTGCGCGTGGAAGCTCGCCATTTCGTTGCCGAGAAGGGTCCCGAACTTGCCCAACGTCTCTTTGTGCCATGAATCGTATTTCAAAGATACTTTGCTCTGCACCTTTGCGAAATCGATGATAACAGGGCCAAATTCGCGTCTAGTGTCCGAAGTATCGAACGTGGTTCTGGTCTTTTTAATATCGTTCAAGCATTTCATCCACAAGTTTATATTCTCCCCCAATTTTCCATATAGATTGTCTGGTTGCAGATCCCAGAGAGCCTGGTAACGTAACCACTGATCCACGTAATCAGCCACGTCTTTCATTTTCGATTCGACTGCTTCGTAAGCTGCTTCTAAGGGCTGCTTTCCGACGGGTAACTTCGTTAGTAGATTCCTGTAAGTACCTGACTCAGGCTTGTCTAAGCCTACTTGATATCTTGAACTCTGCAGTCGAACTTGCGACGTGACAATCGCTTGCCACGCGAATAATTGCTGCATTATTTGGAATCTCGCGTCTTCGATGCTTGGGTACAAGTACATCGTCTGATTTGTTATGCGGACCTCGTGAATTTGATTCTGAATCTTGGGATCGCCGCCGGGTTTGTGAGTGGGTTGAGAAGGTGCATCCGTGTCCATGCTTAAATCCACTTCCTTCTTTTGACCAGTAAGCGCGTCGGTCCACGCCTTTATTCCAGCCTCCAATCTGGCTGCTAAATTCTTTTCTACCTCCTCGTCGAGCCTGGATACCCAGATATTCAAGTTGGAGTAATTCTTCAGGGACAACTCGTCCACGGCTTTCTGAATTTTCGATAGTATATCGGCAAAGGTATTCGCTGAGTATGGGCACGTTTCGAGGGAGCGCACATCCACGTCCAGTTGTTCCTCGACCACCACAAGATCTTCTACTTTCTCTTGGAACGAAACTACAGCGTCGGATAGACGTTGCACGTACTGATCTAATTTATAACTTTCCCAGATTAGGGCGATTCCCTGGGTTCAAATCAATTTAGAGCGTTAAAAGTAATGTAACTTTATAATTTGCCACTATGATCAAGTGATAAGAACTTACTTCGGAAATAAGCGCTAAGACGTCGTTGCGCATTCCAGCAACTAGAGGTATAATACTGGCCTTATCCTCGATCTAGGAAGAAGTACACGTTACGAAGTATAAATTTAAACAAAAGCAACATCGCTGATAATACCAATACAATTTTACGACATAAATTACGATTTACCATTCAATAATATACGTACAAAAAATGCAAACAAAAAGTTTTACATATTCATAGCGAATGCTAAGAAATTGTATGATAATCGTCATTTGCGTTTTAAACGTTACAAAAAATGGAGAAATATAAGATGTCGTCATACCAATTACAAGCAGCTTTCGGAATGTGCGGATAGCCAAAGTTATCAAGTCAGTTATAATTAAGCAATGTACGTATGTTCCATATGAGATGGAAAAAAGTAAATCGAAAAGCATATGAAATTGGAGAAATCTGAAAGCTCTGGAAAACATGAAGTACATAAAAAATTCTTGGAACGTAAGAATAATTTCTCGGGTTCCCGCACATCCTCGCGATGGACCTACTCGTTTCGAAGATGAATTTATGGATGTATACTAGATTCTTTGAATTCTTCACTTTACTAAAATAAAATTGTATCATTTGGCAGTACACATTTCTCTACAAGATGCTAAGCAGGCATACAATAATAATTTGCATATAAAGGGCAAGATGCATAATTCCTGAAAGCATCATGTATGACTACCTTCAGTGCGGGGCAGTGGGGACTCCGATTGGTAAGCTAAAAATATTGGAGATCCAAGGAATTAGAAATATCACTGTCACTAATATGTACTGTTAACCTGGCTCTATTCCCTATTATTTTCTATATCTGTATTCGTATTTTCGAAGCTTTAAATTGCTTATGTTTTCAGAGTGATAATCACAGTGCAGAAACATTCAGAAAATAAAATTCACTTGCTATTTTAACGGTGGAGTCTCGTAAAAGTGACACAACAATTTCGAAATTTCGTTATCTTTCATTAATAATCGCAACAATTTATTACCTTCTCGAGAGTCCTCTCGTAAGTCCTGATGCTCTCGATCAGGCTGATCGCAAAGGGGTAGAGTTGATTGGCCTGGTGAGCCTTATTCACGATCGGTAATGGTACGCGAAAACCAAGATTTCTCAAATTCCTCACTTCTTTCGACAATGTGATAATTTCAGGAAGGAAATTAACTTTCAGTTTCAGTACATTGCCGCGTCCTGTCCGCGCACGTACGCTCTCTATTGTGAAAATCCTGCCGGTAACCCCGAGATTTCTTTGCTGTACTTTACGAGCCCAATCATCGAAAATATCTTGAGTCAACAGTTTCATGCGAAAACTATCTCCATCCGCTTTCAATTTCTGGCCCTCGATGTGACTTTCCCACCCTTTTCCTGTTAAACAAATGCAAATGAGACCGTTATCGAAATGTACGAAATAATTTCAATATTTACCTAACACATCTTCCACCCGTCTTAAGTACATAGTAAGTTGATAATCTATTTGTTTAACCCAGAGGATGGAGCCAGCGACAGGTGGCAAATCTCTGACTATGCTCATTTTGCAGCATTTACTTTGTGCGTATTGAACCTGTACAAATAACACGATCATTAATTAACCGAAACTAATAAGTCGTAAATATTTCAGATCTCGAACTTTCGTACCTTGAACTTTTCGTGTAAAGCTTCGATATCATCTTTCACTCTTTGTATTAACTGGGTCTGGTACTCTCTAATAGCGCCTCGAATATGCGGTCTCACGAACAGCGCATTGAAGCGCGAAAAGATTCTAAACATTTCGTTTGCATTCTTCGCGGTACCCAATTGATCTCTGAGATGTGCTGTGATTCTTGCTTCGACTCTCTCGATACGTTCTTCGTATCTATGGACAGCAGCTTTCCACGACTCGATACCCTCTTTTGTAATATCGAGGCAATCGATTTCTTTCACGTTCTCGTACGCTAAATTTACCTCGCTGTTAGCATTCGCGTCCGCCGCGTCTAATTCAAATTCGACCTTTACGTTGTTATTATCAAGATTCTCCATAGTGGCGTTATTGCTATTCTGACGAATAGTCGGTCTCAGTACACGGACAATCACTGTCCTGAGCTGTTCGTGCTGCCGTCGGAAGTGTCGCATATGTTCCATCCTGCTTTGCAACTTTTTGTGCGACGGTGAGACCCTCCATACCATTTTCATGTGCTCGTCACGTTTCTTCTTCAGAACATCTCTTAATAATCCGGTTAATTTCTCGTACTCGTCGTCCCATGTATTGAATACTTCGAAACACTGTCCCATCACTTTTTCAAACTCATCGAACGGAATGTGCATCAATCTTCTCGTGCCTAACACTTTAAGAAGCTGTTGTCCTAGATCTCTGGAGATCGCTTCCACCAATCTTAATGCCCTTACGATCGGATATTTCGTGCTTCTAATTTTCCGTAAGTGCATGAAAATTTGCTGCACGCTCTTTCGTATTCTTTCTAGCTCCGTGGCGGACAGTAAATCATTGATTGGAAAATCTTTCATCAACGGATTATAATCGTTGACAGTGGCCAAAGCTTGTTGCAGGCCAGTGTCCGTATCGAAGCTAACGGTTGCGTGGAAGCGTTTTCCATGCTTGAGTATGTCCAAGGTCAAAGAAATTTCTATACTCTCTCGTTTCTCTTGTATCCGGTGTAGCGCTCTTTCCAAGTTTAACCAAAAGGAAATTTCCTGGAGAGCGGTACCTGATTCTGGGTCACGATTTAATTTAGTAACCTGCGAAGAAATTAACAATAATAATAATAATAATAAGGCACAAGATATGCATAAAGAGAAGCAATAAAATTTTTACCTTTTGAATTTCCTTTATCCATCTGTTGACCCCATTCTGCAGTTGGTTCAGGAATGTCGAGTCTTCGACTTTATCCCCGAAATCAGCAACTTTTGGCTTGTGATTTTCCTCGGCGCACTGCTTAATTACTTGCGCGACAACTGGATGAATTTGTAGGGAAATTTCAGGGATATCTATATTTTGTTGCAAGTGCAACAAGCCCATTTCGAGCTCTGCTATCTTCTTTTCGACGGACGGTGCCATTTTATCGCCGTCTCTGTCCGCGCGGCCTGTTTCTTTCACGTAGCTTTTAAAATATGGAGCCATAGTTTTGCTTATGGCGTGCAATGTTTCGTAAGGTGGTCCGTCAGAAAATGTAACCAGACGCAATTGCGAGTGGATAGATTTATCGGATTCGACCACTACTCCACGTTTTGTTAAAACTAAGGAGGCCATTTTAGGATTGGTAAAATGTATCTCGTTAGAAAGATAGAAAATAGTATTTTCCTTTTCTTCGTCGGCCTCATTGCTATCTTCCTCTGTAATACAATAAAATGCATATAACACCTGACATCGATATGCACGCTGTCGCGAACAGATGGTGGGCGCACGAAAATGGTACAACGTAACCAAATATAAAACAATGGAATCGAACGATCTCATTGAAAATCGTTATTTAGTTATAGCAGACGTAAGATATGTAATTCCAGAGAAAATAGGTGATGGATGGTAATTTGGACGAAAAAGTTCAAGTTCGTACATAACTGTGAAAATAAGAGCATACTCGATGGGAAACAGTGCGCACCGGCGCGCCTTCGCGACAGGCTGCGATATATGCGTAAAAAATCCCGACGAAAACAACGTACCGCTGTCGGAACGTGGTATCGATTAAATTCAAGTATGAGTCATAATGAGAAAAAATATAAACGCATTGAACGGCGAGTGCTGCATTAATTTTCATGGTACGTTTCCTGTCGCCGCGTCTCAATGTACCGTTTTATCGTGAGACCGCAATGGAGGATATCGCTGAGGGGCAGAGTGCAAAATTCATATCGGCAAATCTGTGCCGATGATTTGTCGCGAATCATTAGTCCGCCTACCTTTGCTGGAACTCCTTTGTATGTAAAGCGCCCACACTTGCGAGTCACTTAAAAATTTCCTTATGCATTCCTGATTGGCCTTATCTTCCAGAGCGGAATTGAACGCGGGTGGTACTGCATCTTCGTCGGGTAGAAGAACCATCACGACCTTTTTTAAATAATTAGCAAACTCCCAATATTCCACGACTGTAATGATTTGAGACTCCGGGGACGGTTCCCCGGAGCCGTCCAAGGAGTCACCCATCCCGTGTTACTCAATATCGCACAATCTTTTAGACGTTGAGCGGGTGATCGGCCGATCCCCGCTCTTGGATCAACTGTCACACGAGTGATGATGACGATCTATAGTAAGCATAGACTACAGCCGCACAAGTGTACTTGCGGATCTGTGCGGATCGTAGCGACCGTAGCGACTAACGATTCTCTGACAATAGCGCCATTCCTTTGCTCCCTATTTTATCAATCATTTCGGCTGGTTCTCATGCCCCCGCAATCCTACAGGATTATACAGGTTCCGTTAGTATTTTTAAGTTTTGCCTATCGATAACATTAAATGTATAATCAACGATCACACATATTTATCAAATTGATATGTACAATTTACCGTACAATTTTTGAGATACACAGTTTCTGCACATGCGACAATGGAAACCTTACCTTAAGCACTCGAATTGAAATTCGCAAATCGCACGAGTCGCGTTGAAGCGTAGGATGCGCACGCGTGTGGACTATGGAGCAGGCAAAGGGTGGTTGGGAACGGCAGGTGTAGAATTGTTACAGTGATTTTAACGGAAATTTTTGCAGCGCTAGAAATCACTGCAGTAGACTGAAACGCTTGGAAAAGATCGCGATTTCGTCGGGAAAGAATTTGGTACCACTAGCGACGCATGTAATTACAGGCTCACCTATAACGATAAGCCATTTCTCACCGGCTCGTACCGCGTAACTGTCTCGATCGATTTACCTTGCGCTTATTCATCCTGCGATGGAAGCTTTGATACCAGTAATAAATAAATTGCAAGATGTATTTAACACTGTCGGTGCCGATGCTATACAATTACCCGAGATTGTCGTGCTTGGCACACAGGTGAGTTGATATTTTTGAATTAACGATACGAGGTCTGTGCGATCTATTGTGATTACGATCTACATTTAAATTTTTTTCCTTTCGGTACATAAAACTACACTGTCAATGAAACCAATAATTTATATCGTTGCATTCTTTAGATCTGCTTATGACACACATTTTTTCAAATCGTGCGTAATCTGTACCTTTGAAACAGTGTCTTTTATTACTAATAACTCCCAACAAAACATTAGATTTTAATTGAACATTTAAATCGGAGTCAAATATAACGGACTTGTATCGCAGTAGGCGCTCGATGTAAATTTATAAATATACATACTTTACTCGAGTGTTTTCACCTGTTTCTTACCATGCAAATATCATAGAATGCCTTTTATTTCAAACGGACCGTTAATTTTCTTTTTAGAGCTCAGGAAAGTCGTCTGTTATCGAAAGTCTGGTCGGTCGATCGTTTTTACCACGAGGTACCGGCATAGTTACCCGACGTCCATTAGTACTGCAACTTATTTATACACCCAAAGATGATCGCAAGCACAGAACAGCGGAAAATGGAACGTTGGATCTAGAGGAATGGGGCACGTTTCTACACACAAAGCATAAAATTTTTACAGATTTCGACGAGATTCGTAAGGAAATAGAAGCGGAAACAGATCGCATGGCTGGGTCTAATAAAGGAATTTGTCCAGAGCCGATTAATTTGAAGATATATTCAACGTTCGTTGTTAATCTGACGCTTCTAGACCTTCCTGGTATCACAAAGGTGCCAGTCGGCGATCAGCCCGAAGATATCGAGAGTCAAATACGCCAGCTTGTGTTAAAATATATATGTAATCCTAACTCTATTATATTAGCTGTCGTCACTGCCAACACTGACATGGCCACGAGTGAAAGTTTAAAACTTAGCAAGAACGTAGATCCAGATGGGCGACGTACATTAGCCGTTGTGACTAAGTTAGATCTTATGGATGCTGGTAATTTTACTGTTGAAAATTATTGTTTCATTAGTTTAATGAATTATAAAATCACTGTGTTATTCGTTACTCTAGGAACCGACGCTATAGACATACTATGCGGCAGAGTGATTCCTGTAAAATTAGGAATTATTGGCGTGGTTAATCGTTCTCAGCAAGATATAATGGACAATAAAAGTATTAAAGAAGCACTGAAGGATGAAGCTGCGTTTTTGCAGCGCAAATATCCTACTTTGGCGAATAGAAACGGGACCCCTTATTTGGCTAAGACTTTAAATCGCTTACTCATGCACCATATTCGGGATTGCCTTCCACAATTAAAGGTAACAACGCTGAGTGAATACTAATAACTTACGATACATAGCTAGAGAAAAACTAAAATGAGCATAATTTGGTAGAACTTATGTTTTTTGAAAACAGACGAGAGTAAATGTGATGGTTTCGCAATTTCAAACTCTACTTAATTCGTATGGGGAGGACGTGAGCGACAAGAGCCAGACGTTGCTTCAGATTATTACAAAGTTCGCGAGCAGTTATTGCTCGACGATCGAAGGAACAGCCAGAAACATAGAAACCACGGAATTGTGCGGTGGCGCTCGAATTTGTTATATTTTTCATGAATCATTTGGTAAAACGCTCGATTCTATTCACCCGCTGGCGGGTCTGACGAAGATGGATATTTTAACGGCCATTCGAAACGCAACTGGCCCAAGACCCGCTTTATTTATACCGGAGGTCTCTTTCGAATTGTTAGTTAAACGGCAAATCCGAAGGCTCGAGGACCCGTCGCTACAGTGCGTAGAACTTGTGCACGAGGAAATGCAACAAATTATACAACACTGCGGCACCGAGGTGCAACAAGAGATGTTACGTTTTCCAAAGTTACACGAACGCATTGTCGATGTTGTGACGCATTTGTTGCGCCGACGTCTCCCACCTACTAATGACATGGTTGAAAATTTGGTTGCTATAGAGCTAGCATACATTAACACCAAGCATCCAGATTTTCATAAAGACGCTGCTCTTGTATCATCCTTACTTAAAAATTCCGATGCCGATCACACGAAACACAACAGAATGCTTCCTCCTACCATAAACGTATCAAACACTATAATTCCAAACGATATAGTAAGTAACTATAAAGATAAGATATAATCCTTTTTAAATTCTTTGGATGTAGAAACTAATTGTTTCCTTATACGTACGCACACTAAAATCAGTCGTTTTATGTTTAACTGAAAAAGATTTGTAACATTTGAAATAGGAAAATTCGTGTATCAGTTTCTCCGGCGTGCCATGTAACTAAACACATAACATGTCCCTAACAGAATGTAAAGTCGATTAATAGCCAAGACGATGTGGCATCCTTTTCCGAGCAGAGTAAGGACCAGCAAGGATATCAGAATCACTGGCTATTAAACAAGTTGCCTCAGGGAAGAAGCGATTCAACGAGTTCGATCGACAATTCCCCGATACGACATCGTGAAAATAGCGAATCTCCTCATCCAAATCTAATGAATGAGTTCCAGAAATCAACTCCACAGCAGAAATCGGTTAACTTACTTCCAGAGGTACCGATGCAGACACCTCGGAAACTCAGTGAACGGGAGCAACGAGACTGTGATGTTATCGGTACGAATAACAAGGGTTTTAGAGCTTTCTTCAATGAAACCGATGCTTTATTCCATTTATTTATATACACGTTTAACTTTGCAGAGAGATTAATAAAATCATACTTTTATATCGTACGAAAATCTATACAAGATAGCGTTCCGAAAGCTGTCATGCATTTCCTAGTCAACTATGTAAAAGATAACTTACAAAGCGAACTCGTAACACATTTGTACAAGTCGGATCAAGCCGAGGCACTCTTAAACGAGAGTGAACATGTTGCTGTTAGACGCAAGGAAGCGGCAGACAGGCTAAAGGTATAGTCGCATTAATAACTAACGTGTTGCTCGGTCTTCGATAATTCGCTACCTCAAATTACATGCGACTGCACGTGTGTTTTGTGTTTCAGGCACTAACTCAAGCTAGCCACATTATTAGTGAAATTCGAGAGACGCACATGTGGTAACTGAACCCGTACACTATTTACGTCATCAAAGTTATAGTTCAATATAGACATTTTGGCATTTTAGTTAGATAAATCGACGAGTGAATTTACCTGTACGTCGTACTACTGTATATAACTTATTTTCCATGCAAGCAGTGTCTCTGTAACTACAATAATTTTTAAGATTTACGCATTTTCTTTTAGTTTCACTTTTTAAGCATAAAAAGCAACACAATACCGTAATACGTGCATTTATAACAAACATTGATATTCAGAGATGAAGTATTGCCATTAATATTTATTAATACCAATGGTGCTCGTGCCACAACTTGATCTGTTCATGCTTCTACTTTAAAAGCCTTATCTCAAATTGATGCAATTATTTAATTTACGGGAAACATCAACTTTCTCGACGATCGTAAAGTGTAAGAAGAAGAATGAACTATCGCGAATGTAGAGCAATTTGTTATTTCTTCTTTCTTTTGTAACATTTTGCACTGCTCGCAAGAATCGACGTGTGAATAGTATTTAACGCAAAAATTATCGTAATGGATTCGGTTCTTTTTTGACACTTTGTGATATAAATCCAAAACCATGTAGTATCAATGTATATAACTACGCATGAAAACTACGTCGACTTTATTGTTATTGAGAGGTACAGCCAAATTGATTGTAACATTGAATGATACACTGTTGTGTTTTGATAGTTTCGATGTTTGGTGCAGCAAAGAACTTTTCAATAAAGTGTACGTGCTCAAGCAACAAAGGCAAAGCCTGTATGTACTGGCCTTCGTACATTTTAGAAATCGCATTCAATCTTCTGTCGACTGACTTCCGCAATTGACCGTTAATTTTTCTACAATCGATTTTCTCGTTACACTTGTGACATCGCTTCGCCGATACATCTCGCTCATCCCTTTCGTTTGTAGGGAACGCGTCGATGATTTCCGAGCATGCCTTGCATTTATAATTCATTGTTTTAGGTAACGGATTTTGCCAATTTTCTGTACAAGCTTCGCATGCACACAGGAAACGATACTTTCTCCACAAATATTCGCGCCTCTGTAATCTTGTCTCGCTAAGAAAATGTGGTCCATAGCAATCAAGAATCTCGCTACCTTTACCGATAAAGCGTAATGTTCTTACCACGACTGTGCCTGCGAACGTAATTTATGCAACTCGTGCATATCAGAGTGCACGGAACATAAGAAATTGTTGTTATCAGTTTGCAAAGGGTGTAACCTGATGATCTTACCTGATGGATAAGAATGGCGTACCACGTTCGGATAACAACTGTGATTCACCAGGCTGACCGATGGATATATTGCCCCGCCAACGTGCCTCGGTTCCCAGGCGTGCGTTTCCTTGTCGTAAACGTTTTCCACGATCTCGTAAGCATTGCAATTAACAGCTTGCAAATGGTGCAGCATCGCTACAGCCAAGGAGGTGAATGTTTCCTTCGAGCAAACAACGTCCATCTTACTCAAGACAAAAGTGAAACACTTTGCTAAAAAGATTGCTTCTATAGCGCGAATAAGATTTATATTTGGTTCCAAAGTCGCGCAATGAGTTTCTAACTCTAATACAGTACGATAATCGTGAGAACTATAAACTTCGCTTGATCCTAATTCGCTGTACTCTTTATTTATGTTTGCAGCATGATATCGAAGGAAATTGTCGTCCAGGAACGGGATATCATTCTCCTCGGCATTATTGTTGTTCAGCTTTACAGCATTTGGAAATAAGGAGCCTACGATGGTGGTCCTATAGGCCAGCAACAAGTACGAAGCTTGTCTCTGCGTTTCTACGGAATCGTCCTCGTAGAAAGCATTGAGCACAGAGCACTCGTACCGATGGTACGTTTGCCATGCCTGCTTACGACACTTTTCCGAGCAGAAAGACACCTGCGGTGATAATTCCACAGCAAAGAACAATTATGGAAACGAATATCGAGGAGTGGAAGCAGAGTAGGATGCACATATTCGCGTTACTAACCGTTCGGCAAGAATGACAGGGTATCTTAACGCTGCCTTCTAATTTGAGAGTAACGTGGCAATGAAGGCAGTTTCTTTTGAGCGCCTCTTTATTGGTACTGAAAGAGAACGGCCGCTCAACGATAAGAACGCTTCCCGCTTTGATGTTTCTAGTAGCTACAAGGTGTCGGCCCCTTTTCTCGTTGATCCGTAAGGCCAAGGCGTCGGAAGCAGCTTGGAGAACAGCGTGCCGTTTCCCGTCGACGACCGGCACCACTGCGTCGCGGTTCCCCGAGGAGAAGTCGTCGCCCGAGTTGCATTTCCTATGCTGATTTCTGCCCCGGGAAGCAGACGCCTTCAACCTTCTCGAACATTCCTTCTCTAGACGCATGCATGCCTCTCTACTCTCCAAGAAATCGCTCACACTCTCCGTAGTCTTATCATAAAGTTTCGCGGGAAGCGCGAGCATGCACTCACAGCATCTCAGGCAATTAACGAAAGCCTTGGAGTTGTACCAGTATCGTGCGCAATCTAAAAGCGCATTCAGGAAGAATCTACTGGTTACACTGGCCGCAAACAGTGTTTCGGTAAGGATACAAATTCTACCTTCCTCCTCGTGCGTAACTCCATTATCGTCAACCGTCTCGCGGCTTTTACCATAAAGCTCTGCCGCTTTAACGTCATCCTTACCCGTGTACGACTCGTCAATTCTTACGCTCCCTATACAGGGTATGCCCATAAGAACCTTTATCATTCCTTCTCTGTCGCCTCTCGTAGATGATTCTTGGAAGCGGCCCGCAAATGGCACAGCCGCTGCAGCATCGTGAGCGGTCTTGAAGAATTCGCTAAACTTACTGTACCTGCAAGGAATTTACAAGGGATGAAACATGCATGTAGGTGTTGGTTTGGCTGGTTTCATTGGGTTCCCGCAAATCCAATCGATCCATTTAATTTTGAATACCTCTAAAGCTGGCACTCGACGGATTTATCTCTATTAGAACGCTTTGCTCTTTTCAATTGTTTTGTAATGACCGAGAAAAGTTTTATGCCGATAGCTCCAAAATATGTGCTACGTGTATGAAGCGCAAGCGGTACCAATGTAATGACTGTCGCATATCTTCAACGACCGTGCTTCTAACCGACACACCTTAATTTAGTTCTCTAAATTTACCTACGTAATTTAATCGAAGACTGAAATAGGTCGAGCGATAGTTTCCCATTTCTAAGCGCGTGCAGAGGAGTTACTTCGTCTGAATTCGATATTCGGTTGCGGGATTTAAAGGCTTTCAATGATTTGGTGTATTTAATCAATCCATCAATTCCGTCGCCCCGAACGTAGTACTAATCGTACTTAATATAAATTCTTTGACGAGCCGTAACGAAAATCTCGCTTACCCTTTCACAACAGACATTTTATGTTGTTGATTGAACCGATGTATTGTAAAGCAATTTATATTAAATTACCGCTCGCACTTTTATCGTGGCTACAAGACACGAGACGATTGAGCTGTGACGAATTCTAAAATTAGATACCAGAGGAATTTCCTCCGGGACATCGTGTCGTTTGTTTAAAATCTTGAATTTATGAGAAATAATTCGATAAAATGGATTTCTTACGCTATCCACCGCGATATAATTTTATATAATTATATAAGAGGATTATATCTTCTAGCACGATCGTTTCTGCACACAATGGGTATAACTGCATTTGTGAAAGTAAAGGAAGAAAAATTAAGATAATGCATTTATTTAAACATTTCGAAATATTATAAACGATACGTTCACGCGGAATGTATTTTTAAATAATTCTAAAAGAAATGAATGGATCGTTTTGAATTACCGTTCTACGAATCAAGGATTTAGTCAATTTCAGTCGATATAAAAGTTTATTATATAAATAAAGTGTATATTTCGCAGATCAGAGCATTTACGCATTCATAGTATATCCAGTTCGTGATACGAACACGTTAAATTAATTTGTCCGCGAAAGTTTTCAGCTGTTTTACTGGAATTAAAAAGTCGAATTTTAATACTATCTTTCTGCGTTCGGTGTCACTAGTGTGCCGAATCATTGGGTGTACCAGTGGTACTACACTGTACTAGACGTCACATGATAAGAACGGGTGTGAGTGCTTCCCTTTCAATTGCACAGTGAAATGTTCTTATTTTAAAGAATTACAAGAGTCCGTGGTTCACTGATGCTTTAAATCGATATAGACATTCGTTCATTTACGTTTCTACGTTTGTCTTAACTGTTGCGCGCAACGACAAAGCCAAAAACAGCGCGATGAGATACATTTTGGGCACTACCTTCGCGACCACTGCTTCTGCTACAATTCTAGTATTAGGTATTAATCCTTATTTATATATATATAAATTCCCTTTCAAGTGAAAAGGAATCGAACAATATTTCGTGTCATCGAAAAATCTATTTTTATTTATACACTATATGATAATTCTTACAGTACTGTATCATGTATTCACTGGGAAAGGAGAGCGCGTTAGTATCGCATGGTAAGTAAAAAAGCTTCTGCAGATTAGTATTTAAAATAACAAAGCGCATTATTGTAAGAAAATCCTTTTAGGTTCCTGGAGAATTCGTCTCCGTACATGTGGGCAACTCTCGGCATTGGCCTTGCGGTAGCTCTGTCCGTAGTTGGCGCTGCACTGTGGGTTTCACGTTACGTTTTGTATGTAATTAAACGACGAACGGATAATATAAATCTAGTGTTTCAGGGGAATTCATACGACGGGAGTGTCGATCGTTGGAGGTGGCGTGAAAGCCCCGAGGATTAAAACGAAGAACTTAATCTCCGTAATATTTTGCGAAGCTGTGGCCATTTATGGTTTGATCACTGCAATCGTTCTGTCTGGAATGTTGGATCAGTTTAACTTCGCTGAAGCTAATTTAAAGGAAGAAATTCGTATTCAGAATTGGCTGGCTGGATATCTAATGTTCGGAGCTGGCCTGGCCGTTGGTCTTGTCAATCTATTCTGTGGCATAGCTGTTGGTATCGTGGGTTCGGGAGCAGCTCTTTCAGACGCAGCTAATTCCGCTCTGTTCGTGAAGATTCTTATAGTCGAAATCTTTGGCTCCGCCATCGGACTGTTTGGGTTAATTGTTGGCATTTATATGGTAAGTAGCTTAAAAACGTTTCATAAACATCTGACTTTTATCTGTTAAATATTAATGAACTCATTTTTCTAGACATCTAAGGTGAAAATGGGAAATAAAGTATAGATTTAGAGTAAAGAGCAGCATTATACACCACTGTAACAGTATGTTCAGAAAAAAGCACAGTGTTTCATTCCATGTTCAGCAATCGGTGAAAGGTGAAAGGATAAATATAGAAAAGAATTTAAAAGAATGCCTTTGTTCGAATGAATATGAAACAAATCTTCTCATACAAGATCGATAAGGTCATCTACATTTTGACCGAGCATAAGTTTGATAGAATATGATTTAAGGGATTATTCAAACTTGTTAGTGTCGGATATGATGATCTCTGTACATAACTACTCGTAATAGCGTAACGTTTATTGTTGTAATACTGTTTCTGTTTACGGTAGTTTGGGTGCGTTCTAGCGCTCTTCTTTTAATGTATCTAATGTATATATGTTTATCAACGGAAATGTTGTACTAAATGAAAATACTACTACGTTATATTTACTTGTACGTGTTACGCATCTATATAAAACATGGTATATATATATTCGTATTTATCAGGGAGATCCATTTCGCATTGTATGTACAAGGAAAATATTCTTTATTCTCTTGACAATAGTAAAAAACTTTTCAATAACAATGTATAAAAATTCATGATTCTGCATCTAATCGTCGGCGATAGAAGTTCTTACAAATAGTAATCGAAGGACAATTGCAAATATGTAACAGCGGTTAGCAGCGTTGGGTGAACACTTGGTGAATGCTTTTAAATGCTTGTTCCAAACACTTCACATACTCATTTGCGTTGCAATAATTATTGTAACCCGTCACGACAGCGCCAAGTCTGCTGTCTTGGATCATGTATCTAACACATGAAACGAACATATTACAAGCCAAGTTTCGGAACGTTACCTTCTACATTAGCAGACGGCAGATAACATGTTTCTAAAGAAAAAAAAAATAATAAAAACGTGCATCTTACCCGATTCCGTATCCATTTCTTATTACTGGTCCGAAACCACCGGCAAATACGGCTGGACTTGAAAGGGTAGATGTGGACAAAACGTTATTGTTAATATACTCATACGCAGAGTCTTTGAAAATGGCTGGCTGTGGAAGATTCGATTGTTCCCAGATCTTTCTCAACGCGAACAAATGTCTGTCGAACCCTTGTCCTGTAAATATGCGTGAAAAGATTTCTTATGGTAGTTTTCAATGCCAAAAGTAATAGATCATTCGATAGTGCTGTATGATTACCCATAGCCGCATCCTTAGTGAGCGCGACGTGAACGTTACTACAGTTGATTATTAACTGCTTCAATTCAGCTGTTGATAAATTCTTATTTTTCGAAGCCATGATTTCACACGTCGCCTTTGTTTCCTTTGTACAAGACCTAATGGTTTCTGTTCTTCCGTGTTTAAACGCGGCCGTACTACAAGATTCGTAGGTCGGTACTACGCAACCCTTCATATAGAATAAAGCTAACTGGAAAGCCAATTGCATAATTGCGTCCGGGCTTACGCCAAATTTTTTACATTCGTTTTTACCAAATTCGTTAACTATAATGTGATCGATACTTAGTTCTTTAGTCGATTCTTCGTATTTCTTCTTCTCTGTATCAACGATGCTTTGTATTTTATCATCTACAATAAATTCGAGTTTTCGGACATCCTCTGTTCCTTCGTTGAGGTGATGAATGTCATTAGGATGAAATCTTGGTCGATTTGAAATATCATCCTTTACATCCTAATGAAAAAAAATACCATCAAATATTACAACCTTCCCTTCTAAAATCCGAAATTACTCACGTTAAAGTATCTTAGAACAGCCACTCCGTCTCCCCAAGAATGCTCAAAATTTATCCCAGCGTTTCCATCTTGCGTGACAATTATAGAAAATGATTTATCGAACCACCTGTTTGTTCCATCCGAATGGAGATACGCGCCAACTAATTTGTTGTAATCGGTACCAATGTGCTCGTCATCCAGTGTCATCAGGAGTATAGCGGAGTCTATTTTTTGTAGAACCTCTCGATTACCAATTTGTGATAAATGTGCTCTCGCATTAGCCCACAGATTACGTTCCGAAGTTGTAAGTACCCCGATCGGGCTTTTATTGGCTGGTCTATTGTCTCCTAAGATAGATTTCAGACAAGTTCCTATTGTCTTTGGCTCCAAAATACAGCCATTCTCGTCTAATACGTCGAAAGAGTAGAAATGCCCTTTCCTCATCACAATTACATGTCGCGCGGATGTATCTTGATAGATCTCATCTTTTTCTACTTTCGGCAATCTCGTGGTATTAAACAAATTGTGATATTGTGACATATCTAGAGGAAAAGCCTGTAATAATGATTTTTTTTCCAAAGAAATTAAACAATTTCTTCTCTCAATGTGAAAAAACAAATTTGCCTTACCTTGAACAAATAAGCTCCGTACCAACTAAACCGAGGCGGTAACAATCTTGTAACCGTCCGAAAGAAATTTGTATCAGACTTTTTGGGATTCAAATGGTACACTTCTGGCGGTAGAACTTGTTCCCTCAATGATTTCATAAATCTTAACGATGATATAATAAGATTGGTAGCCTTCACTAACTGCACGTTATACGTCGAATTACTTTCTGGTACAAAGACTATGAAGGGATTGTAATTGATGGGTAAAGGCTTACGGTCTCTTAGATACATATTAAACCAAGGTTCGCTGATATAGCTAGTATGAAGATTTTTAGCATCTTTTTCAACAAGCTGGTCGTGCAAAGCGATACCATCTTTAGTACGAAACTCATCGACGTAAGCCATGGTTCTCTCCAATTGTTCTTTAGATAACAAAGGTGTCTGCGCGTTCAAATATCTCGCGCATGTGTCCGTTAATTTGGGAATCGGCAAACGTGGCAGGGATCGTTGAAAGTGCATCGTGGGAGTTTTACTTCTTTTAATATATTGATATTCTTCATCCTGTTGGGTGGTTGTACTCCTGTAATAACGAAATATATGCAATCCAAAAAAAAACAATTTTGCTTTTAAGTTATTTACCTTGATAATTGCAATGTTAATTGCACCCTTCTTGGATTAATCTGTGGAATAGATGCATTATTAAAATCATATGCCATATATAAAAAAAAAAAAGATACTTACCAGATTCCCTCTAAAATGAGTATGTCTTACACTGGATGAAAGCATATTGCACATAAAAAAAACCTGTTTACTAAATACACTATAAGTTCCTTACAAAATGTAGCAAGCCTAGCAATAATATATTAGTCCAGAGTGAACAAACTATCTCGTATAAGCTACCTTAGTTACCATCAATATGAACAGAATGTAGTAAATGCAAGTAACTGTAATCAACTATTGTGTATTGTATATTATTAACACAAGTGTTTGAGTGTGTATTTCGATATGCACACCTACGTTTCCATCTTAAACTTTCTGACCGGTAATGCTGGTCATGACAGTTTCCAACAGTTTCGTGCATGAAAAGCATTTAAAAGTTAGTCTGGCATTAGCGCGTTTTCACGCCCATCACAGCTGGAGAAGAATTGACCCGCACGTTTACTTTAGGGACATTTGAAACTCCCCAATACTTGTTTTAACATTGCAAACCGGTAGTTTAATTCTCAAACAGCCAGATTTTGTTTGTAACGGTATTGAAAAATTTGCCTTTTGCAACTTTGTTGCCTTCCTAATGTGCGGGATTAGTGTAGAAATCGTGTATGTAGCTAGAACGTTGTCCCTAGATCGAACGTGTTGTTCAATACTTGCCCTGTCGCAAGAATTAGATTTTTGCATTACATATTTACCTATTTTGGTTTTATCTCCCTTTTATTTGAAATTTAAAATTTGAAGTCCGACATGTTTTTCATAATTCTGTGTCATGTTTCAAATTTAAGAGAATGGAATTGCATCGGTCGATGAATGTGTTCTATCGAATATTCAAATATTTAATTTTCAAATAGAATAAAATAATTTGAAATCGGAAATAAAGTCTTCACTCTTCAACTGCGATGCGTCGGAAAGATTTTTTTAGTTTAAATATGTTAATAGTTTTTCCCAACTTTGGTAAAAGAGATGTCGCTGCTTCGAACGCAATATGCGCAATATGTAGTGGGAATGATCGTAATATAAATGGCGCTTACTGGTCGACGCGATGATTCTTACGATGCTGTAGTACACTCGAATGTGGTCTGCGTTACGATCTCAAGTTCACAAAAGTGTTAACTTCGCGTTTGTGTTTTTTCCACAGTTGATTAAAATGAACGAGTGTCAGTAATGGGAGATTTGTTTGATATCGCGAACCTAATCACAACTGTCGGTGTTGATAGAATAAAGATTAAGCCGGAGCCCGGATTACCGGAGAAGTCGTCGAATGAAATATTAACAGAGTTATTTAGTACGTTCGATGCCGAAGAAGAAATAGCATCACCAGAGAACACCGATCAACAGGTTCCAAATGCTAGTGTCAAAGTTGAGAAACCCAAGAGGACTCAGGTCAAGAAGAAGAAGGCTAAGAAGAAACATAAACATAAGGATAAAAAGCATAAAAAGAAATCAAAACGTAATTCCTCCGAGAGTAACAGTGATGTTGAAAGTAAGATATAATTGATAATTAGAAGTTGGGTGTGTACATCGTTTAATAGTTATATGCACATAATCTTTTCTCGTTGTAATTTCTAGATGTTAAGAAGAAGAAGAAACATAAAAAGAAAACGAAGCGGAAGCACGAAAATGATTCTAGCAGGTCGTCGGATTCCGAAGAGCCTAAAAATAAGATACCCAAATTTTCCGCTGACAACGTGAAAAGGAAAGGTCGTAATAAAGACAATGGGTTAGATAAGAACAATTTAGAGGCGTCGACAAATTTCGAACAAGTGTTGTCGGTTAAGAAAGAACCAGGGTTAGAAGACACTCGTGCGCAGGGATCTAAGAGCCCTTTGCTACCACCGATATCGAAAAAGATTCAAGATGAATCCGAGGAGCCGTTGATACCTAAGATTCTTGGTTGGTATAATTTAACAGTTATTTTTAGATTTTCTAATACGAATTACTGCTAAATATTCTTTTTGTACACATAGAAAAGCCAAAGCAAACAGTTCAAGGAAAGATCTTAATAAAAGACCTGAAGAACAGTGCTGTTTATAACGAGACGGTGAAGGAAATAGAGAACAAAGAAAAGGAAAGAGCAGCGCGGATGGAAGACGGTGAATTGTCCGATAGTAGCACGGATAATAGAACCCCGACGTTAAGTCCTAGTCCAGTGCGATGCATTTCCCTCAGATCGCCGACGTTGAGCCCAACGTCGGAGAAAGTAGAAAATACAATGCCGAGTCCTACCAAAGGGGGAATAACCGCGAGGAATGATTTAAGATTAATTTTGAGGGAAAAAGAGAAGAAAAGATTAGAAGGCGCTGATATTAAGTTGGATGAATTAGAGAAGTCGAAGTTGTACATGGATAGCGAATACAAAGAGAGAGCATATAATTATAATCAAAAGACCACGATAAACAGAGATAGTAAACGTAATCATAATTGCCATTTACAAGAGAAGAGAAGATCTGAATCTCAAACATGCATGGACTTGTATAGAAGTAGAAGCAGAGGGACGGATAAACAAAGGGATAAGAGTAGAGATAGGCATAATAAAAGTAGAAGCGGCGACAGACGAGAGTCTGTGAAAAGTCGAGAGAGACGAAGACACAGGAGTCGTAGTGATGATAGAAGCAGAGATAAATATGCACGAGGTCGAAGTAGAAGTAGAGAACGGAAGTTAGTATTACTGCTCTATTAGTATACATAATTATTTCTAAATACATATTTAATGTTTTTATTAAATCAGGGAACGGATAGAGATTGATAAGAAGAAATTGTTAGAAATCGCAAGGAAGAATGCGATAAATATGATTAAACAAGGAACATTACCACTGGCGCAACAAGACAAAGCTATCGCTGCGATACAAACTGGTGGGAAAACGGTAGACGAGCTCACAGGTAAATATTTCAGTTACAAGTAGAATTTATGAAGTTTCAGTGATGAATAGTAAAAGATATTTTATTGTTTTAGATTTTTGTAAATCATTATCAAAATCCGAAGCATTGGGTGAACTTTCTAGTATCTCTTCGGACGAGGATGGAAGTGAATCTGAAAAAGGATTTCACCATCCATTTTTGCTGAAAGGTCGACCTAGTTCTATCATTATGAATATTCGGGTGAGTTCGATATATTTTAAGAATACATAAATGTTAATAATGTTTATTCATAACAAACTATTTATATACTTTAGGATGCAAAACAATTGCCGACAAAAACATTCCAAGAGAAAACGGTAGAATCATCGAATCAACTACGTTTACAATTTCCTGTATCCAGTGGACAACATCATAGAAAAAGTGGTAAAGTTCCTGTTACAGTGAACGTATTTGAGAATATCGTTTTATCTCAGTGTCCATACAAATTCTTGTTTTCTACAGAAAATGAATGGATACCAGTTACACCAAAAAAGTCGGAACCAAAGAAACAATTTGTACCAGCATCTGTTCCGAGTGAACCTGTTTCTATAATGCCTCCACCCACACCAGTGCCTCCAGTACAATCAGCGATCTTTTGCCAACCAGTAACAGCAGAGGTATGAAAGAGAGCAGGAACACTTTTCAATTAGTTTTAAATTATATTTGCATTAATGTATATATATATATATTTTATCTACAGCCGATAGACATTGGTTCAATTGTATCTCAAAGATTAGCAGCAATGAGAAAATTAAGAGAAAACCCGAATGATGTGTGTGCTCAAAATGAAATGTATCGAGCACAAACTGAGGTAATACTCCTACGATTATAAATATATTTGTATTGTTAGGTATTTTTGTCTTATATTGTGTGTTATAGATGAAAACGTGGGCGGAAAGTAAACAAATGCCAGGGCAATTTACTGGCAGTACAGGAGCCAAAGTGCTCTCACCTGCAGAACTTACGTCAGGTTATCAAGCTTGGGCTCGTAAGGTAACAGTATTATTTACAATCTGATCACGTCTCATTACTCGTCGTTCTATATTTATTTCATCATTAAAACTTCTGATAGCAATCCTCGATCTTATTATGTATGTAGTACATGCCAGATAATTGGCGACATTATATCTGAGTATGAATGCATATATTAACACGTATGATTTGCAATATCACAACTCTCTCTCTCTCTCTCTCTCTCTCTCTCTCTCTCTCTCTCTCTTTTCTCTCTCTCTTTTCTCTCTCTATTCTCTCCTCTCTTCCTCACCCTTTCTCTTTCTCTGTCAACAATGCATTGCCTGATACTGATATTGCCTGTAACAAGTTTTCAGGTACAGTCCCTATGACGATCAATGTTATGTTGATCTAATAGGAACTGTGATGCAGGCACAGACTATTTCTTACATAGAGATAGATTCTGTGCCTGCATGGACACAGGAGCACCATTATTTTATACCTATTCTGTATATATGGACAAACTATACACTGAAATATCAAGTGCTATTATAATGGCTACTAATCGTTAGAATAAGTTTAAGGTAGACTAATGAAAGGAAATTAATTGTATAGAAGGTTCATTTACATAATGGGCTCTTGTGAGATTACTGCTAATTATCATCAGCTTCCTATCATAGGATTTCATCAGGAGTTACTCTATATCTTTCTCTCATAAAGCTGGGATATTTAGCATTAGTCTGCATCCACCTGAGGGTTTGTTACAGGCACGTAGCTACATCAGAGAAGAATCAACTTCAGCGGCGTGATGTCGAATTTATAATTTCTTCGGTAAGTATCCTCACCCGAAAAATGAGAATTTTATACAATCGATTACTACATTGAAATGTCATTATTAGACATAAAATAACAGAAATTATTTTACTACTTTTTGTTATATATTATTGTCATGTATATCTCTTAACTTTATTGCCATTGCGATATTCATTGGCTCTAACTTTGCAAACTATTTAGGATCAATTAGTATCTGCGCAACCTGTTTCGGGTGGGATGGGTATGGCTTTACTGCAGAAGATGGGTTGGCGACCAGGGGAGGGATTGGGAAAAAATAAAGAAGGTACGCTTGAGCCGTTGCAGCTCGAAGTAAAGTTGGATAAAAGAGGCCTGGTCTCGGAACAAGATATCGGGCAGAAAGTAGGAAAAGCTACAAAACCGTTGGTTCCGGCCATCAAAACTTTAGAAGGTAACGGTGTACACCGGAATTTCTTTCAACGTCATAATTCCTAATAGAATAATATGAAACAAATTAAAATCGATGTATCGCAGGAAAGCATCCGGTATCGTTGTTGGGAGAATATTGTTCGAAGCGAAAACTTGGCGCTCCAGTTTATGAATTGTGCTTTGAGTGTGGACCGGACCATAAAAAAAATTTCCTCTTCAAGGTATGTAACGATTTGTAGCCACGACGTCATTAAATTTTACATATCGTTGATATTTAATATTATATTTCAGGTCAAAGTAAACGAAGTCGAATATAAGCCAAGCGTGGCAAGTCCTAATAAAAAGCAGGCTAAAGCGGTTGCAGCACAGATTTGCTTACAAACTTTGGGGTTATTACCCGAGCCTAGTTCTACGACTGTTTCAAAATCGTAAAGTTACACTTTTGGAAATTACTTTACAATTAATTAAAAGTATACTGTATAACGATGTATAAAATTTGTAAATTCAAAGTACATAAGTTACACTTTTTTAATTTTACTATGTACATAAATCAAAAACTTGTTAACATTTCGATAAATTTCCTTTATACCACTGAAATTGTAACTGCTATTTTAAATGTATGCACTGATGCATATAATGTAAATAAATCAAAAATATATTATGGATGGCCGTATCATTTATGCCTGCATGCATTGGCGTAACTAGGATTTTAGTATAGTACAAGTTTCGATAAAATGGGGTACCTTGATCACCCTGCTGCTTTCCCGCCTTTAACACTACACGTGTTAGTTGCGCCCCAACATAGATACGGTACTGCAAACGCCGCGCATGCGCGAGAAAATCCGCCCGCGATTTCATCACTGGTCCCGCGAATCGACGTCCATCTTTCCTTCTAATTCCGGGTGGTGGTGGAAACTGTGGAAGCGCGCTTTTCCGTTACACGACGGGGTGCCCACGTGGGAAGTGAAAGAAGGCTCTGCTCCGAGGATCGAGAAAACAACCCTTGAAGGAAATTTATGACTTAGTAGCGCCGCCAACACTTCTGGAGTCAATCGACACTCCTAAAGACTAACAATGGACAAGGACTTCACAGAAGATTACGTGACTTAGAAGAAACTCGCGATTCGTTTCGGAGTCTGTTAATCGGTGTCCTCTTCCTGTTTTCGAGCTCTGCCCGAGATCTTTCCCACGTATGCCACCCGCATCGCGCATCCTAAACAATACTTCTCAATCGTACATAAACATCTACTTTCAAATTTCGCTCCTAATTTACCTATCGATTATATACATTTTCGTGGCTACGTTCGCGTGGTCACGCAACAAAAGCAACTTTCAAACTTCTCGATAATACTAAGATCTTCCTTTACTTTGTCAATTATGCACGATCTTTGAAAAAAAAAATAAATAAATGAACTGCACTCTCTACCTTGTTGTTATAACAATGTTGGAGAGAAACTTTGCCTCGCGAGTCGCGATTTACTTAACGTCAAATATTGTGCCCATATTGTGCCATTGATATGCCGCAATATGCCGGCAATTGAATTTCTGTTGTGATGGACGATGCGAAAGTCCCAATCTTTTACGACGATGAAGGTGATTTTGTTGGACACGAATATCTACGGGATACGGATTATGAATACGAATACGAAGATGTGGAAAGAGAAACACTGTTCGAATTGTACAAATATTGCGTTGGACCCACCGTTTATGATACAGCCTCATATATACTACCGCTGCTTATTACTACGATTATATTTAGATTATCTGCTCGTTCTCGTAAGATATACTCTCGTCTTTAATATACACACGTGTCAGTCAACTATGACATTATATAAATCACTTGCCTCTTCATTTAATGTTGCAGAGTATGTGTCACATAGAAATTTTCATCTATTGTCAATGATCATTGGTATATACAATATATACCACTATGTAACGGAATGTTTATACACGTTACTAGTACTTTGTACATTTTCATATTTAGCATTACATATACCTAAGAGAAATTATCATAGCATAGGCATATTTTTACCACCTCTTTTTGTTATTGCGTATTGGTAAGCGATGAATGATGTAAATAGTTTTAATTCTTCCTTTTATCATCCGGAATATGCGTGCGAGCAATTTTCTTACGTATTCTGATTTTTAGCGAACTCTCTATGCCACCAGTAGTTTGGCACAAAATTCGTAGCGTGGTAATGACCATGGCGATGAAAACAATTAGCGTAGCAATAGACAGAGTTAATTCAAACGATTTGCCGAATATTTACAGTTATATGGGATATACATTTTGTGGTGTCACATGCCTCTTTGGGCCATGGACGTCGTTCAAAGATTACACTTCGATACGTTACATAAGTAATCAAGTAAATATTTATTTTATTACAAGTCATGTGTCTTCTTTATAAGTATACGAAGCGAAACGTGTGTTAATAAAATCTCCTTAATTCTAGAACAAGTGGTGGATGCTGCACGCAGCTGAATATCTAATTTTATCTTTCGTCTTTTTAACTATGTCCAATTGCTGGACACAATGGGTATTGACGGATAATTCTTGGAAGTTAGTGGATATTATTTCACTACATATCCTCGCCATTCGCATAATAATCGATACTAATATTCTATTGCATTTTAGGTGGTTCTTAGCTTATAGAGATGCGTTATCTTTTCGAACGTCTCATTACTTTATCTCATATATCGCATCGAGTGTATTGCTACTGGGGGGATTCCCACATGTGCTAACTGCTGTAGTAAAGCCGTTAAAAGTAGAATTCCCACGGTCACTTGTACAAGTCGTTATTTTTTGGAACATACCGATGCATTTTTGGTTGAAAACATGTACATATAAGCGTTCGATCTTTTATATATATATAGTTAAATTTTTATATCAAATTACCTTTAGAATGTTTTCAGATATATTTCGTCCAAGCGTTAAGTACCTGGGGAAATTCGGAGCCGTGACAGTGACGTATTTAACGAGTGCTCTTCTACACGGATTGAATTTTCAATTGGCAGCAGTGCTGCTCAGTCTTGGATTTTATACGTACGTGGAATTTCAGCTTAGATCTATGCTTGCCAGTATTTTCGATGCGTGCATCGCGTCGAAACAGTGTACCAAGAATAAATGTACGCACGCATACAACACGCAGAATTGTTGGTGGGTGTTTCTGACGAACTTGATGTTCTCCGGACTATCAGTTTTTCATTTAGCTTACTTAGGCCTTATGTTCGATACGTCAGAATTACAAGAGACAGGGTACAGTTACATTCACACCATTGAGAAATGGTCTCAACTTGGATTCGCTAGCCACTGGGTCATGTTTGCTACATACTGTATATATTTTTTAATTAGATAATACTAGATATAAAAATCGTGTCTGTTCGCATTAAATAATTTGCTCATCACGCTCAAGACTGTATCGAGAAACTAAACTGTAGATAGCATTAATGTATTATTTGAATAAATTTTTTATACGAATTTTTTATTCCGAGACTGTGTGTAAATATCAGTGTCCTTTACCATTTCTTATAATATATCTGCCACCATCCTTCATAAAAGATACAAAGTAAAAGAAACGAAAGTAATAAAATTGCGCGACAGTTTGAAAAGGAGAAGCAGTATAATTATAGAATTGTAAATATAAGTAAAATACATAGTCTTTATTAGATGTATAACATAATATAAAGTACGTCTGTATGTACGCGCGTATAAAGCATATTAAACAGTTAATATATATATAATTATAAGAAAGTTTATATGCCATGATTATTAAATAATACTTGATTGAAACTTTATGTTATGGATCTGATCTACATATACATGTGCTAAACTTTAACATAATCATAACAGTGAATAAACAATTTCTTAATCAAAACTGCAATAATCTTGCATTTTGATCTTGATTGCTGATTAAACGTTGCTAAAATATATAATACTATGTTTGTAATTATACAAATTAATGTACCTTATGTTCTAAATTATAAATACAAAAAGTAAAGTACTCCAGAATTGGTCACTTATATTTTTATATATAAAATGTATGAAAAGATGTTTTTAAGGTTTAATTGCATGTTTAAGGCAAAAATCGAAACATCGCGTGTTTTCCTACGCGCGATGCTTTATATAAACTAGATGAAAATCATCCGAAATTAGTATGATAATATGTCTAGTTTTATAAATATAGTATTTCTCAAACACATGTCACGCGAATCTAATGATTAAAATGTGTGATTCTATGTTGATTAACAATACTCGATCTTCGTACTCGATCATGTACATAATTCTACATCAAGTTCAACTGTATAGTTACAAATTATGCACAGAGAATGTTACACATAAAATTTACAATTCTCAATTGTAAACAGCCAAATTCGTGTTTTCTTTCAATTAAAAAATGTACTTTCTCCATACCCTTAGATTTTAGGACCCAATGTACAATACACTCAGTATTCTATATTATTAAAATATCTTTGTCTTTACATATTAATGACACTTTTTTGGAAAATGCTTTATATTGTTAAAATATTCGTCAATTTTTATGAAGTGATCTTATATAAATTAGACAAGTGTGTGTGTGTATGTGTATATATATAAATATATATACCATGTATACAGATACACCAGGTGATTCGTTTCAATTAATTGACTGATTTGCAAATGTCAGTAAATTTAAAAAATTAATGTTATCCTTTCCAGGGATATCATCCATATTCGATACTAATATCACACTCAAAATGGTTCGAGACCCATATTATCATTTTTTCTATGCCTTTCTGGAGTAAATTTATACATGAATTAAAATGAATCACCCTGCCTATGCAGTTATACATATATACATTATATGATTATATACATTGTATATATAGCACATACGTATAAGCATTTATGTTCCTGCGAATATAGTTTGATTCACATTAATTGCAGTGTTACATTCGCTCCTGTATAACATATGGCTTCGAGCATTATCCTTTAGTTTCATTACATAATATGTAATTCATATTATGTACCCTACTCTGATGTAAAATAATAAAACAACAACTGTACAGTGTACACTATCGCGCACAATCATTTTCTACTGTGATTATTATAAAGTTTATGCGATTTCTTTTAAGTATTTAAAAAACACTGAAAATTCCGTTAATGATTTTTGTAGTAGTTTTTTATGCACACCTTAAAAAATGTACCTTTACCAAAACGTCCAGTTCTATCTGTATATTATATTATTTCGTGATTTTAACTTACATAATAAAATTACGCATTAAAGTGAGTTAACGAATGCAGAAGAATTTGTTAGTGAAATGCTTTAAATAAAGAAAAGTGTTAAAACACGAGAAATGCTGACAAAACTTATAATTCAGGCTATACATATATATTGCTGCGTGAAAGCTGTTACAGTTAAGAACACCAAAAAGCAGGGCTCCTCTCTAGAAAAGTGAGGCGTGAGAACATTGTAACAGTAACAGCCGATCTTTCCATCGTTATGATTATAATCAATTGCATTTCGAACAATAAACTTACGTTTCTATTTACACTGTATACAATGATACAGAAGGAGAATTTAACTATTAACTGCATCTTCAGATTACTTGAAAGAATACGAGGACTTTAAATTCAGTATTACCTTTCAACATAGTTGCATTAAATGAATTGTAGTGTTGAAACTATTGAAATTCTTGACAAGTGTTTATGTATTTCCTTCGCTTAATGTTAAGAAATGAAATCAAATATCGGTATATTTGAAAGTATACAAGAGCCAATGCATACATATATATATAAAGTGTAAAAGTTTTTACAGCACACCCTTTATAAATACAGGCCGCGAAAAGGTTGATCGTTCTTTTTCTGAATCACATTATTTGATATGTCTTATGTTAAAGTCACTGTAGCATAGTAAATGCAGATGAAATAAAAAATATAAACGTTTTACAGGGTTATATCGATGAATAAAAATTCTGGAGATGCAGTTAGAATGGCTAGACGTGATGGTACAGCTAAATCTATTACAGTTTTATATGGAGTAGTATTTCTTACATATAAAATTTACTGTTACTACATTATAATGGCGGTTGCTCATTAAAAGATATTGTGTTAGCAATACAATTAGCACAATGATAAATTTATATAAAGTGATGGCTATATAGAAAATCTATGTTCACCACACAACTATTGCTTTAACTTAAAATTTGGAAAGCTAAGTAATACATAAGATTCTTCTAGTATTTAATAGATGTATTAGCAAGAGTTATGTTTGCGTACATATATTATTTCTTGTGTGAAAACAAATAAGTTATGCCGATTGTGTAACTGCAAGTAAAAGTACAGATTGGGATTGTAAGTTTCTGTCCATCCTAACTTTCTTTTAAAATTGCCGAACAAGCTTAATGCGCGTCCCGAAGTATTAAAACCGAATAATACTAATAAAAAGAATATTTTCGTGCGTGAATAACGTACCGTTAAGTGCTCTATAATAATTGTCATTTCAACAGTGTCGTCGTAATTTCAATGAAATCGACATGTGAACAATTCACGAATCTCTGTTAAGTCTCTATTAAGAGAGAACATGTTTCATAGTAACATTTCTTCTGACCAGCAGAGAAATAGTTTGTATATGCTAAGGCGGAACTAACGAAAGTCGCTTTGCCCCTTCGTGCGAACGCTCAACGTATCGCGAGAGGCGAATAGAATTTATAAAAGCTGCACCGAACGTAACTTTAGCAATTATAAGAAACTTATAACCCAATATACAAATATGAAGATAAAATAACTACCTTGAAAAAGCTATGACGACGAATGCAGATCTATTCGACCATCGTTGATTGTGATAACGGCTTGGGCAATAGGTGCTCAAGTTGAAGATCGAAGATCAATAAGATGGTTTTACTGAATGATTGGATTTAAGCAATGAGATCTTCGGCGCTGGCGAGATCCTTGTATTACTGGATTGTCGTCCCCAACGCCACTGACAATATGGGTTAGTCGTCCGATAAATGCTGTTTTACAACTTCTGGTCATGCGCGCACTGCAAGTCACAGAAATAAATGGGAGCAACTTGTTAGCCACCTCGGGTGCTACTTGATCCCTAAGCACTAAACGTAGTTCACACAATTTCAAGGCCTGGACAGTAATTTCGATTTTTTTATATCCAATACTCTAAAAGATACGTGTTAAATTAATTAGTGAATAAATAATCTCATTCGGTTGTTACTTGTCCGGGGCTAATATCATCTTAAAGATTACGATTTCATGCCTTGAATTAAAAAAATTTCGTATTAGTGCATGCTATGTACATACATGTTAATGTTAGTGACCAGTAATGTGAAATTTTTTGGTATGGCTTCGCATCCTGTTACTTTATATATATATACACAATATAATTTAATATATATACAGAGTGCCCCAAAATTATATGACGAGCCATAGCATGCAAATTAAACGTAATTAAAGAAATCGAAAAAGTCCATTTCCATTTTGCAATCCGACGCTTTCTTCTCGCGATATAAAAAATTACAAACAACTTCAAAGAAATCGAATTTCACTTCGCTATCGCGTCGCGTCAACTCCCAGAACAGGTCTTTTCTCGCACTCGCTGTCAAAACAATACTGAACGCTCGACGCCTACGTTCGCCCTTAAAGCGATACAAGTATTCGCCCCGAAATTCAGAATACACGTGAAATGTGGAGGGTGTAATTAAAGAAGACTGTATACATTGTCGGCCGATGGTAGGTGCTTCCTTCAGATGCAAGGTTTCGGTAAACTGTTTGCAAGATTCATGACTCGCCACAGGATAAAAGAGGTGTCGCCGAGTTCGCTTTCGTAGAAAATACAACTGTTTCTCTCATTTACTTTTAGAGTAATTACACGAGCAGGCGAAATGTAGATTCGATCTTATTATGAATCTTACAGAATTCGACCACCGACCTGTTTTCGTTTTTCTTTTTTTCACTCTTCTTAATTACTTACTCCACATTTCTTGTGCATTCTAGTTTGAATGCTGCTGTTACTTAGCAAAAGTTAGACAGTAACAGTTACTGAGACTTACTGCCTTAGAGAATGATAGCGGTGTACTCGATCTGCAGACCTGAGAATCATATTCATGCCTGGCTGCGGTTGCGTAACCGAATGATTTGTAGACGAATTTGTAGTATGGGTCTCTGTGATGCAGGAGGATCTTATACTGGCCCTTGTCACCGGTTTTGATACGGATATTGATGTAACGGGAGTGGTGGTAGTTGTGTTGTTGATACTATGGATCTGTATTGCTGGTTTAGTAGACTTAACACGACGCGGAGGTGGATCACAGGTACCGTTGACCAGCCAACTGTTTCTATCATTTTTAGTAAAGATAGTGAACCTATATTTACTTTCATAACGTGCAATTAGTTAGAATGTGAACTAAGTTTATTACAGTCTCAGAAGCTGAGTGCGTAAAAGAATGCTGTTAGGCTTTTTCAAGAGAGAAAAAAAATGAAAGTCAAAGAGGAATAGCATAGAAGTAAAAAAATAGAAATAACTACTAAAAAATAAGCAGATTCAATGTGAGCAAGTATGGAGAATTGTAAAATAAAAGCCAGTCGACCGACCTTTTAGCAATCGTTGTTGTAGTGGACCTAGGCAGACTCCTTTTCGTAGGATCTTTCTCTTTACTTGCGGGTAATGTACTACTCTTATTTTTCGGACCTCTTGCTTTCAATAATGGTCTTAAATAACAGCTGAAAACATAATACGTGTCGGTTAATTTTAGTCGGTTAATTAGTTTTATCTGCAACAAATGGGAGTGTAGTAATACGACATTTACTGTACGACTGTCGGTGATCCAGCAGTTGTATTGAGGTGATTCGCTGGTAAAGTACTTCTTCTGGCTTTGATCTGATTCAATTTGTCACCCTGAGTTAAAATCATATATTTAGTTGCGCTGGTGCCAGCAGCGGGAGCACGGTTGTCCAATGTAATTCCATCTACGCGATGCATTATTCCCGAAACATTATCTTGCACCACATGAGTATTTTTCAATTTGATCTTTAAGTTCGATAGAAATGCCGGCTTGCGTCTATTAATTATGGAATATATTCCATATTTATGAACCGGGGTCCTGGTTTTTGGTTTTAGCGGCTCTTTCAGTAGAGAATGAAGGTACGCCTCTTTTCTAAAGAAAAACATTTATAATTTATACAACATTAATTGATCTTTCAACTTCACCGGCAATCTCTAAACCATAAAGAAACCATTCTATTTATAGCATAAAAACAGTTCTAAATAAAGAATAGGCATTAAAACAGTCTAATACATACCGCTCCAACCACTCTTGCTGATGCCCGATCACGGAGCCTGGTCTGCATATTCTTATCCATGCAATAGTTTCATGAGCAGTTAAATGATAATGTTTCATAATGTAACAGCCTATCAAAGAACCTGTCCTACCAAGTCCCGCTTTACAATGCACCGCAACAGCGCCAGTCGCATTTTCCGATGTTTCAAGAAACTGGTGCATGATCGAGTCTGTCGGAGTTGAGCCATCAACAAAGAACAGATCCTTATGGTCGAATCCCGCATCTGTGAAGCTTGAAGCATCGTAAATCTTTGCGTTCAGGCGTATAATCGTAGTCACATTGTTGTAACGAAAGTACGTGAAATATGATTCTGGTGCGTGAAGTCGATATCCTGTAAAAATAAAGAGTAAATAACCATTGATGTGATATAAATTAAAACTCCGATCTACCCACCGTTTTCTATTTTCGATTCAGCGTAAGGTCCGCAAAATGCAATAAATTTACCAGGAACGATCCAATTCAAATCTCCATTCTCTACTCTTTCGAAGTACTCGTATTCCTTAACACGAAAGTTTTGAAAATTAAAGAATCCAAGTCTGTGACACTTGTATATGGCACTAAGGCATTCGCTCAAGGATATTTGGTACCACGCTGAACTAACGGAAGCATCGCGAAACCTAATGAATATCGGGCTGTTTGGACTCTTGGTTAAACAATTATATGCTTCTTCCGGTGTATATTTACAATACAATATCTGAAAATCGTGCTATCGTTAATACGAATGTATTAGAGATTAGATGTAAAAATATTCCCGTCGAATCTTACAGCATAGCTTCCTATAAGAAAAGCAGCATTCACTCTCTTCAGCGGATTCATAGTCGTATAATGTACAATTTTCTTCTTTTTCAAAGTTATCGCTTTAAGTTTTTTATTAACTTTCTGACAGTAATGATACAGCATGGCAAGATTTAGTGGACCAAAATCCTCGTGGAAATTTTGATAAACTAATTCATTGTCGATGCTGAAATAATGAGTGTCTTGCGTACTCTTTGGCTTTATCTCTCTGCGCAATGTTATAAACTCCAATCGATCTAAAAAAAAAAGAAGGTATTTACAAATAATCAAAGTGTATCGAATACCTATGAAGTCCAACGATTGTACCAAAGTGTATTTTTACACATTCTTATGTGTCTGCGTTACCTTTTATAAATTCCGTTGCGCACACTACTATGTCGTTTATATCTTCCATTGTTAGTTTGTACTTATTATCTGGTATTCCGAATACCAACAGAGCGAGCCTGTCATCGGTGGAACCGATACAAGAAAGGACAATTTAATTAGCACAATCGGAGATCATAAGGAGTACATAAACAGACAGAAGGTTAGAGTGGGTGTAGTAAAGGTAAACTGGATCCGTCTACCTACGCACGGTTACGTTTATGCGGGAGATTGAATACAAACGAAATCACAATCAAAACACACCACATGACGATACAGTCTATACTCTATATTATGTTAAAGAACGCTTGCACTTACCTGCGCGACCGTTACAAAATTCAAACTTGGTCAATCGAGAGTGGGTGATGGCCGATCGGTTGCGTCGTAGAGGCCTTCCGGTTTTATTGTACATTCAAATATTCTTTACTCCGTGCACGGTGTACATCCTTTAATGTCTCTTTGTCGTTCGGGCATTACACCATCTTTACAGATTATCACCGGAACATTTATTTCTTACGTATACGGACATCATTATCCGCCATAAGAGGAGAAGGTAGTTTTCGTATATATTGCCATGTTGGTTGCCTTCGCAATATTAAACTGATGACGACGTATGAATTCGACGTCTAGAACGAGCAACGCTGCAGCAAGTTCACCAATGTTCGCAAACGTTGCGTAAAAGCTTCTGGTTAAACTGCACTGGATGTTATGCGTTTACAGCGAAATTACGTCTAACGATTTTCACTCGGACTTTATTTGGAGCAGACTGGTCAACGATTATTCCAATAACTGGAAAACAGCGCACTCTACCCAGTGAAAAATCCCTACATTTACCAGCAACCGAGGGGGATTCTCTCCTAAATTAAAGTCTAGTCTATCGCCTTATATTTACGTCAGTTGTCTAGAATTTCTACATATTAGTATTATTTCTCCGATATTGTGTATGCAAATACTGAAATGTAGACGAATTTTATGTTTACCAATCTCATTCGAATGCTTGTGCTTCGAATAGCCACCATAGCTTCGATCATCTCTCGATACTTCATAGTTTATAGTGTTATCCTAACTGTAACCACACTTGCTGCTAAAAAGCTATAAAGGTACAGCTAGGTATTAGTAATTGGTTGGAAAACAAACGGAATGACGTTCTATATAGCTAGCGGTTGAATATAAGTTACAACTGTAGTAAAAGGAGACGGAAAAATGGAACGCACAGAAAATACACAGGACGATGTAATTGAGATGGAAGACATAGCTTCGAGAACATTTATATTTTCCGAACCGAGCATACTTCGTCCTCCCGAAGCTGTTAACGCGCAAGTTATTTCGGAAGAAGTGTCTGACGCGTCGGTTGTTCCGAACGTCTTTACTTTTACCGCACCTACGGCCGTCTCGCAGGCAAGTAATCACGATGCATTTGTTTTTCACTCGAGTATGTGCGATAAACAATACAAACCAAAGATATCGAGGAACACTTACAAGCCAGCGGTTAATGTATTCGCCCAAGCGCTTAAAGATACTGCTATGTTTGAACACCTGAAGAAGAATTCCAGATCGCAAGCTCCTAAAATCAACCCAGAAAATTCGATAACGTGTTCGAACGTACCTCAGTCGCTACTCACAAAGGTAGCAGCGAAAGAATACTTTATGTTATTTGGTAATCTTTCGAAGATAGCCATTCGCCCTAAGAAGCAAATAATTACAGTCACGTACGCCACTAAAGAAGAAGCTTGCATAGCTTACGAAAAGAGCGGCGACTATTTGGGAGAGACGTTTCATATAGAATGGACCAAGTTGTGCACGTCGCCTAAATCTCCTACTAAGAAGAAAGATTTGCAAAAGAATTTCGTGTCTAATTTCTTGAAATCCTCTGGCAATCAGCTCGAGCTACAGGCTATGATGTCACAGAAACATACGCGGCCTGGTAATTATAAAGAGAAATCGGATGGAACGTCGCTGAAAAAGAACAAAGCGTCGCAACCGAAAGGTACAAAGTCGACAACAAGGGCAGAGAAGGCATCTGCGAAGTCTGAGAAACTTAAATCGGATAGTCAAATAACTTATCTCGCGCCCAACGCTACTACCGAGGAATTACAAAGTATAATTTGTCAGCCCGCCCATACTTCCGCAGATAAGTATAAGGTATTAGAAGCGAGAGATCGACTGATAAGAATGAAGCAAGTGAAATCTCATACATTGGAAGCGGCTAAAGTCATGGCTGGCACGTGCCCCGACATGTGCCCCGAGAAGGAGCGCTTAATGCGGGAATCGAAAAGACAAGTGGCATTGTACGAACTGCTCGAAACTAACGAATATAGAGTGAATCATGCAGTGGCAGTCAAACAGTACTCTAGATCTTCGGCGGATCAGGAAGAGCCAATGGCGCATGACTTGCGACCGGTGAAATCTTTAAAGATGACTATGAGTTACTTACTTCACGAAATAGGCAATCTTTGCGACCAACCTGGAACAAATCTGGGGGAATGGTATCATTTCTTGTGGGACAGAACGAGAGGAATTCGAAAGGACATAACGCAGCAGGAATTATGTTGCACCAGTAGCGTAGAATTGGTAGAGCAGTGCGCTAGATTCCACATTGTATGTTCCGAAAGACTTTGCGCAGAAGAGGCGTCCGTCTTTGATAAAAGGATAAATTCCGATAATTTGACAAAGTGTTTGCAGTCGTTGAAGTATATGTATCATGATTTGAGAGTAAAAGGAATTAACTGCAAGAATGAATCTGAATTTCGGACGTACATTATTTTATTAAACTTAAATAATGGCAATTTCATGTGGGACTTACAAAGACTGCCAAAAAGTGTACAAAAATCAGCAGAAGTTCGATTTGCTTTAGAAGTATACTCTGCTCTTGAATCGAATAATTATTACAAATTTTTTAAACTCGTTCGGAAAACCACATATTTAAATGCGTGTATCTTGCTCAGGTATTTCAATCAAGTAAGATTAAAGGCATTATCGATAATGGTAAAAGCCTATTGCAGAACTACATCGACGGCATATCCATTGTACGAGTTGATTGATATATTAGCTTTCGAAGATGAAAACGAAGCTATTTACTTTTGTGAGCAAATAGGATTGAACGCTTCGAAGGACGAGTTACATGTACTGTTGAATCGCCAAAACTTTACCATGCCTGTATTGAATATAAAGCAAAATCGAGCTTGTAATATCATAGAGTCTAAGAGAACGATGCAACAGTTATCGATTGGAGAATGTATAGCAGGAGGAAAGATGCCGGAAAGGACTTACAAATATCATAAACCTCACAACAGTTTTGATTCGCATGGTTTCTTAATGCCCGGCTCCATTAACGCTCAAGATCAAAGTGAAACTGCAATTTCTACACCAAATGATCCGTACGAGTTTATAGAGGATGATGCAATGGAAACGAAGAAATCAGCGTCGATTTCCGAAAAGAGTTACAATAAAACTGAATCCACAGTTACTAGTGAACATACAAGCATGTTTAAATCGGCTACGAGTATCGAACCTACTGCAAATGTTTTTGCAACTGTGAAATCGGATACTAACGCTTCCTTTACTGCAACACCTGAAACGCAAATCAAGGAATCGCAGAAAAATGTAAATCTGTTAGCGAAATCAAAAACAGAGAAGGAAAAGGACTCGAATATGTTTAGTTTTGTGCAGAAACAACAAGACGTCACATTGAATGTAAATAAAAGCAGCGAATCTTGTACCGTAGGCAATGCGTTCGATAATACGACGAGCTCGAAGATCTCTAATATATTCTCCAAGTCATTTCAACCATCGTCGAGCAATGATGTCGCTTCACCATTTTCAATAGCTGCGAGCAAAAGTATATTTTCTGGCACTCCTCAAGAAAATATATTTATGAAAAATCTTGCACCTTCCACAATATTTTCCAATACATATTCAAATGTGCAGACTGTTTCAAAATCATCGAATGTTACGAACGCCACGACTTTTATAACTAACAATAAGTTGAAGGGGACTGAGAGTTTCCTTGGTCGTGCAGAACCAGTACAAAAGCAATCTGTGAAAGAAACGAATGCAGAGGAATTAAAATTAGAGGAACAAGAGCATGTTAAGAATATGGAACAGATCGAGGAGACTGCAGAACAGATTTTAAATACTATACAAGCGGAAATTATTCAAACGGATTGCTCTGATATAGTGGGAGAGAAAATTAGTAGAATAAACATTTGCAATAAGTTAAGCGAGGATATTAATAATCAGATTTCAAACGAAGTTACCGAGGAAATATGCAATTCTATTTTAACAGAAGAGATTATTAACACACAGAAATTGCACGAAGTATCAACGAAAATAAAAAATAGAATAATTATGAGATACTTTAATATATGGAAATCGAATATCTTAATAAAGAAGCAGCAAAGGAAAGCATTGGATAGCACGCCGGTATGGTTGCAAAAGTACTCCAGTGGGCAATGCGCCAAAGTATTGTATTTGAAAAAGCAAGACTTAGTTATCCGAAATATGTGCAAAAGACGAGGTGCACAGGAACCTACTAAATGTTATATCGAATCCTTGGCTCCGATTGAAGTTATAATTTATATTGGAATTAAAGAAAACCTGAAATCTTTAGACGTCAACATGCATTCCAATTACTATTGGAAACTAGTTATTTCATGGCCGGATTTACATAATAAGTCGATTTTGTGGCATCACAAGAAAATAATGAATCAGTATCTTTATCCCAACGATCATACAATAGAGCCTATTATAAAATTCTACCAACCGAATCAAAGCGAGACATTGCATATTTGTATTAGACACTTTGAAGGTCTGATTAGTGATCATAATCTAGTAGGATCAGATGCTCTCCTATTTATAGCAACCGCTTCCGAAGAAACGAAATTTGTTATAAAACGTTTAACTAAAACTATATTATCGAGAGACAGGCTTATGCCGATACCTCTTGTATTTATTATCTTGGGTGATGTAAACGTTAAAATTCAAGAGAAGGAAATTGCTGCCAGCTTGGAAAAAATGTTGCAATGCGGATATTTGTCAGCATATACGATTATGTTTGAAAAAAATTTAACTGAGGAAACGATCTTAAACATGACGCAAAGCGCAGTGCTTTGGCTGACTATAAATAAATCGACTCCAAATCCATTGGAAATGGATTATCTACAAGAAATCTATGATATCTGTCTAACAGAAGAATTATGGTTGAGGTATAAATATTTTGTTAATTCGCATCGTTTTCTCTTAATGAAACTGATTTGTTCAACGCATAATGACTTGATATTTTTACAGGATATTGGACGACTCATTCTTCAATAAAAAATTATCTTCTGCTTTGAAAGAGCCGAAATTTATTATTGATTTGCACAATGAGGCAGTCACTTATCTAATCGATATAATATTGGATCCAGAATCCTTCATGTACACGAAATTTGCTCCAGAATTGAAAAAATTTATTAGCAATGAGTATATGATGCCGTGTAGTTACGAGCACTTTGACGATACGTGGAAGAAAGAGGAATACAAAGTGGAGCTGGAAAAAGTGATGTTCAGTTTTAAATTGCCTGAATGGAGGTAAGGAATACCACAAGTTTTCTCTGCACTGTGTATATCTGGGACTTTAATTGAATTTATTCCGATTAACCGTAGATACGGATGGCCAATAAGCGACAATAGCACACTGCATCGGTGCATAACGAAATATTGTCAAGAAGCACTGTTCGATTCTAATGACGATCAACCGTCCTGTGGTATATTAAGCAACTTATTTTTCACATCCGGTGTTACGACTGTGTCGAACTTCATCGATATTCTGTTATATATCGTGAAGAAAAAGGTATATCTAATTGATACAGATTTGAAAGTGGTTTACAATAGGGATTATATAAGACATTTTCGAATTCTACCATGGTGGTTGAAATCGAGCCTGCTAACCGAATATAAAAGTGTATTGGGACAATTGAGTGTGCACGGAAATGTGGAAAGAAACGATAGTAATGAACCAATTGTTAAAAAACGAAAGACGCATAAACTTGATGAGAACGACGTTAAGCCTGACCCGTTGGCAACATTCTGTGAAAATACTCGAAGCCAAGTAATGGACGTGCACTGCACCTTCAAGAAGGTGGAGGATCGTTTAACAGAACAGCGGCATCAAAGTATCTTATTCGAAGAAAGACTAAAGAACGCTTTGTACAGTACAGTTGATTCTGCTTAATAACATGTAAATATGACGTTTACTGTTTCTTGTTTAAAACGTTTACAGTGCCTCGAATACTACTGTTTCGCAGTATTTCTTAAGGGATAAGATACCGTAATGTAAAAGGCATAGAAAAGTAATTGTCTAGTATAAGAATCCTAAACTACAAGACTTTCCTAAGTACACTGTGTAAAATAGGACTTTGGAATATAATATTAATTGAGAACGATCGTGGAATTATGTATGGTCTGTTTAAAACTTATAAACTCTTGTAAAATTTTTATAAAATATATGTTAAGAATATATACATATAGATCGAAGTACTGTGTTGTTTTAATACACCCCCATTTTAAAAAATAATATAAAATGATTTAACAATAAGACGCTAAAGCTTGGTATTTCCAAGTGATTTGTAAAAGTACGTATGCGATGTTCGAATTTGACTTTCAAGAAGCGTATGAATTGCAGAAAGAAGAAAATAATTATATGTCGTTTACGTAGGTTGCTAGGCAATCGAATTAATATCCATAAAACTGTATAAAATTACTTTATATTTGATTTATAACTACATAAGTACCCGACGAATTATTTTTAATATTTCAGCTTTCGTAAAATTTGAAAATAAGCCTTAATTCCTGCGGCGACCTCTACAGTTAAAGCATTGCACGAGGGTCTTTAAATTTTAACGGTCTTTTTAACTGTCGAGTGTTTGATTCGTATTCGTTTGAAGCAAAGCTTATCCTCTTTGGTTACAAGTATTCTCCTTCCCACAGTTAAATTCATCATTCACTTCATTCACCACATTTAGGATAAATGTAAGTCAATACAAGCTTTTGAAATACAATAATACGTAAAGCTTCCTCGTCTCCATTTTTCGGATTCAGTTCAACCATTGTCTTGTATTCTTCAAATCGGATCGTTTTTCTTAGCATTTAAATCATCTACCTCGACAATGTCTCACTTAAAATACGTGAAAGAAATGAATAACTTAACTCGCATGGATGAGGCTATTAAAGGACCGCTTCCACGCTGGCAGAAGAAATGTTTGGAAACATCGAATTCCAGGTACGACTTTATTACTTCGCCGTTTTCTGGTGATTGAAATCAAGAGAACTATGTTCAAATGTTCTTGTTTGTTCAAACAGCGTGAATATTAGTATTAATTCGTCACGAAAAACTACGAACGGATCGTTTGCAAATACCACCACCGGAAAAACGCCGACCAAAAAGGCTGATAACCGAACTAAAAAAACACCCTCTAAAGGTTCTAGGAAATCACCAAGTATGATAGCGCATTTCTAATGTTTAGTAGCTATGATTCAGAATAGCCATTTCTAAGTATTTAGAAGCAATTTTATGATCTTTCAAACTGTATTTTATTAGGCCGTGCTTCATCTACACCGGCCAAAACACCCAGCGGTGGCGATAGATTTATCCCGTCAAGATCCACCACTAACTTTGATCTCGGTTATTACAAGGTACAGTATTCTCTTTTTTTTAAATAATAAAATTTTACAGGTGTACTAAACGCAGGATCTTTAAAATTCTAGATTCAACAACAAGCAAATACAGAGAAAGATGGGGAGAAGGTTGATAACGTCAGTCCTTCCAAGAAAGAAATGCAACGTCTTATGGGAGAAAATTTACACGGCGGCGATATCAATAACATGAGAGTTCTATCTTATCAAAATAAAGCGCCAGCCCCTCCGGAAGGTTACCTCAATCCATTGCGGGTTGTGTACAGTCAAAGTAAAACGCCAGCGGGTGTTAAAGCGTCTACGAGATATATACCACAAACTCCCGATAGAATATTGGACGCCCCAGAGATTGTTGACGATTACTGTAAGTGTTTGAAAGAGGCGTATCGACGTTGGAGCAAGCTTCTGTCGAAGATATCAATGAACGTTGCAAATTTATTTCAGATCTGAACCTGATCGATTGGTCGGAGAGTAATATCTTGGTTGTAGCATTAGGTTCGAACGTATATTTATGGAATGCCGCGTCTGGAACCATAGAACAGCTATTCGAATTAGAGGGCAATGATTATGTTTGCTCCGTCGCATGGATTCAAGAAGGTCCGTACTTAGCTGTAGGCACTACATTAGGGAACACAGAGCTGTGGGACTGCAGCCAAACGAAAAGAGTACGCGTTATGAACGGTCATGCAGCTAGAGTAGGCTCTCTTTCTTGGAATTCACACATTCTGACGAGTGGATGCAGGTACGAATATTCGTGATAAACGTGAATTTAATTTTACGTTCGTAAAAGAATTCCAATCCACTGATTTCATTTGGACTTTCAGAGCAGGGCAAATAGTGCACCACGATGTTCGACAAAGGGACCATTTAATATCGACAATAAATGCGCACGCGCAAGAAGTATGTGGCTTAAGGTGGTCGCCGGATGGAAAGTATTTAGCGAGTGGTGGGAATGATAATATGCTTCAAATATGGCCATCCATGTCCGGGCAGCATCATACGCACACGCAACCGCTTTATTCGCTAAATCAACATCAAGCTGCCGTAAAGGCACTTGCATGGTGTCCTTGGCAAACGAACATTCTAGCGAGCGGCGGTGGTACTGCCGACAGGACGATTCGATTTTGGAACTGCAACACCGGTGCCTGTTTAAATACGGTAGACACTAAGTCGCAAGTGTGCTCCTTGCTCTGGTCCAATACGTACAAAGAGATCGTGTCCGGCCATGGATACGCGCAAAATCAATTAACAATTTGGAAGTACCCAGCGATGACAAAGGTTGCGGAGCTTACAGGCCATACCAGTCGCGTGTTGCATTTAGCAATGTCTCCGGACGGTACCACGGTACTTAGCGCAGGAGCTGACGAGACTTTAAGGCTATGGAAATGTTTCCAACCTGATCCGCATAAAAAGAAGGAGACCGGCGAAGTAAAATCCGTCGCGTCTAGACTCAAGCAATCGATTCGATAATGTGTTTGTTCTGATAGGTGAAATAAACTTTTCTATTTATGTTTTATACACAAAACGTGATCAGCAGCTTAAATCTTGAAAGACACGACAAGGGGTTTATAGCGTAATTCCCTGCCATACACGGCTTATTAGTATAATTGAAATGAAATCGAGACATTTGGTACCTGGAAGTATCGAGTTATTTTCATGAAGACTAACGCCTCTACTTTAAATATTATTTTTAGGGAAATAAATGTATGCGAGAATGAATTGAACTAGAAGTTCGGAAGTATAATTTTTTTACTATATTGTAATAAAAATGATTTATAAAACTAAGTGCTATCGCTTGCTGTAATAATCATATTTTGAATCTATTGCCTTTTATTCCCGAGTTCTGTATACTGTATTAAGGGGGAAAGGTGTTTCAAACCCCCACCCTTCCTACTCGTGCATTCAAGTCTTCAGGTAATCATTCCTTAACCCAACCTCTTTTCATAAGAGTGAAACGGAAAAAATGTTTTTATCCCAATGAAATACAACAACAATTTGAAGCACGATTCTCCTATATTTTAAAAAGGTCTATTGCTTTATAAAATATACACAAAGTATATTATATGAAGTGTTGTGTTTAAGCCAGGACATTGTATTTAGAAGAAATGGATGAAGCAAGCTCTAAACATGTTATAGTAAAATCACAATGTAAATATACTGATCAAATTTGTTCTATAGAGAATGTAAAAAATGATAATGAGCATGACTGGTGGGCAAGTGACAGTGGGTCAAGTACTGGATCGTATTATTCGGATACAAACAGGTACTTGCAAATTTTAATAACTCTCTATATATTTGTATTTTTAATATTTAATATGTTTTATATTTTTACAGTTCTACAGCAGAATGGGAATCGGAGATTACACCTACCGGAGAATTATTTTACATAGAATCTGTAGCGGAGAGTATATCCGACGATCAGCCTTTGTTCAGCGAAGCACAACAAGATTCACAGCCAGAATTAACAAGACGTCGTAGCACCAGAGCTGGGAAACTAATGCGACTCATAAGACGTAAAGAGAGCAAGCGCTGGAGCACGAGAAATAAAAAATGTAATCCTAATACTGCGTCAAGCAATGTTGGGAATGCGGGGAAAGAAGGGAACACGATTAAAGAAGTGACGTTCAGGGATTTTCAAGTAAAAGCATTTCCAATATTTTTTTAACTACTTCTGATGGTAACGTGCATCTTATTCGAAAGTATATGAATACTCTAGGCTGGGGAAATTCGAGAAGTTACGTTATGGGTTGATCCAGATAGGAGACACAAATTGGGAAGGAGAGCCACGTTGTGCGAAGCATACTTTGGAATTACTCCAGGAGTGTTTTCAGACAAGACACGAGTTATGGTTGCTGGATTTATACCGGATGGAGAGGCAATGAAAAATAAAAATATTAAAATTGGAGATTGGTTGCGGAGCATAAATTCAAATAACGTAACATACCAAAATTTGGATCACATATTATCGGAAATAACCGTTTCCACAAATGTAAGACTTATAATTACTGTGCTTCAAAGTTATCAATTGATTTATTATAGTCCACTTTCATTGCTCGATCAGGTAACATTAGAATTGCAAAGAGTGGCAGGTATCGATGTTACAGCAAAATTGCCTGGATTAAATTGTCCCAAGGTAATTACAATTTTATACAATTTATGTGTAATGGAGCAATTTTATAAATGAAAATAACATTATTTTTATGATTAGCAATCTATGTTGGTACAGAGATTAATGAACAAGGAGGAAACTAAAGAGCTAATGCAGTATATATTAAATTATCCACTTGGTGTATTATACCTACGAATCACAGAGCTATCAGAAATGGGCCCAGAATTACAGGGCGTCCTTTATACATTTCCTCGATCAGAAAGCACAAATACGAATTCCATTTTGTGCGCAGCAAGAGGAGCTTTTATAACGCTTAATCACTTATTACCAGGGATAACAGGTCTACAACCCACTAGGTATTATTGAATATTTATACCAGTTGTCGATATAATTTTTTCTTTTAGTGTATGCACAATCGCATTTTATAGTACAACTTTTATAGTACTACCGTAAAGGTAGCAGAAGAGGAAGTTCACATTGTATACATACCTCGCGACGAAGAATTACTCTTAATAGCGTTACCAAAGAAATGGTTAGTATTAATTACATATTTATGTAACATAACAATGATATATACACGTTTATTTTAATCTACCTTCGGTGTTTTCAGTTGCACTTCCGACGAAGCGGTGAATATATCAGCCGACATAGTCAGATCTCTAGAGTTCACGTATCAATCATTGACGAAATGCTTCAAACCTCAGGAGAATCATTCTTCTTTAGATCACTTCTTTATTTTAATCTTTCACCGATTACTAGACATAAAAAGCTCGAACAACGTTGCATCGACTGATCGTTGCATAGAAATTCCTAACGACATCGAAAGCATGGAGAGTTACAAATTTAGAAGTACGTTTTCAGTTGCAAATTTCATAGAATTATCGAGAGATGCACAAATCCAAGTCGACGCTGCTTTAAGCGAAATGGAAGCCATGGACTACAGGGATTGGGTATGCATGATGCCTACATTACTGTAGTGCCTTCCGTAAAGAATGCGGCTAATGTGAAACCATTTCACTCTCTTAGAACGAAGACCCTATGGATTGTCAACGGTTGTATACAATTCTAGGCAGCTGTATCTACCATAAACATTATCTTCTTGGGTCTCACTTGACTCACGACGACTTGATCGAAGTAGATTCTTATCTCCGACACAAGTGCCTTCTAAATTTGGTAACCAACGAATCTGTAAAGTGTCTCGTCGTTTGGAAGAAAGTCTATCCTTCATCGTGTAGTCGTGGAAATATGGAAAATAATAGGAACCAGCCACTGGTCCCCAATGGAAAGTGGTTTTTACTTGTTGTTGGATACGGGCACGATTTATTAGCGGTTCTTTTGGAATCCGGTGGATGTACCGCAAAGTAATAATCTCAAATTTCCCAAATCTATATACATCATTGTTCGTGTCATACTTTTAAATTCTCCACTGCTTTCAACCTCGCAGATATAACGAAACTATTGGTCCAGATGTATTCTATGTGGAAGAAGCTCAAGAAACTCTGAAGCATATACAAAAGATAGGAGTCACAACTCTCGCAGCTAAATGGATCGATTCCAACACCAGACCAGAAGTAATAGCTTGCGAAGATTATGCATCGGTAAAGTCGTCATCCAGCATCACAGAAAATCTGTTGGGCCTTATAAAGTCATCTGATGTACAAAACTCGCCCGGCAGATCGCCTTATACTTTAACCACTAACAAAAAGAACCCGGAGATACCTTCTATTTTAAAGAAACGTAGCATGGAAGAGAGTCCTATGGTTTTGGGATCTGGTAAATCACACTGTTAACTCGCATTATTCTCTGTTACAAAAGATAATGTAATGCCTCTGTTTATAGTATATTCTTTGCATACATCAGAAGATTCGTTGAGTCAAGGAACAGGCGGAATCAGTGAAATAAGTGACGAGGCAATGCCTATATTAGGAAGACGAGCAACAAGGGAAAATGTTGCTAGCGGATCGAGATATTCAGATGACAGTGACTCCGACATTGACATGTACAAGGTAAATTCATTTATTCTATAAAATAATAATTTCAATCTGTAGTTCGCACGTGTTGTGTAAATATATAATTTGTGTAAAATATATTATTACAGAATGACTGCCGACTTTTAAGCACCGATATATCTAATATACGAGAAAATCTATTAAATCAAGCTGAATATTTAACATCCAAAGTATTGACCACAGGTGACAAAAATTATTTATATCACTACGTGCACCTGGACATGGTTGAAGGAATTCTTTTGTCTTCGAAGCCATTGGAAAATTTAACAAGGGATCACAAGATCCTAGTTAACTTCAACAAATGTGTTCATATCATACACAGGCTTTTACATAATACAGTGAGATTCAAAAAAATGTTGAATTCCGATATGGACAAAACTGTAATTAATAAGAGTTTAATCGCTGTCAAAGAACACGGTGTTCTATTCGAATGGGACAATGTAACTTACTGGGTTGTTGGACGACTACATACAACTCCTCATCCAAAGGAGTTGTACGTATGTTATCAAGATTCTGCACCCCAAAATTTAATCGAAATAGCATTCAAATTGCATTCGTTGCATACATAAGCATGAATTCTTAGAATTCTACATGCGGATATTGAGTTTAAAGTATATTTAACTTGATGTCTCTGTTGTTTTCAAACCCAAATCGTCCCTCGCGTTTTTAAAATACATCGCTAAACATTCTTCCTTCCTTCTACGCAACGTTTATAAAATACGATAACTTGCTCATATCCTCTATGTACATACAAATTCTTACAAAACCTTACTCATCCTCATTCGTGCTTTCCATTGACATTGCATTATAATTTCTATATACCATCCAACAAATATTTCGATTCTAAGCTTACAATTTTATTACAGTATATAATGTATGAACTTATAAATACATTGTTCAGTGTTCAAGCTTATAATTGAAAATATATTTTCTAATTTCCCGAACAGTATTAGTTTTTTTTTTGGTAATATACTTACCCTATAAAATTATTTACTAGTCCATATTTAACAAGATATTACTGTCCTCGTCGTCGCAATGCCGTATAGTGGGAACTTTCATGTAAACGCAGGCGCCTGCCATTTTACTGCCGTAATGCCCCGCCCAAAACGATTGATCCATTCCTCCGTGATAAAATGAAATCGTTCTAACTCCAGGTCCGTAGTTTGTAAACTCGTACGTTATCTGTTTCAATACACATTTGATTCATCCCATTGTAAAACGTATAGCTAGTTTTATAATCGACTCCGGAGATACCTGATGCCATTGGTTTTGTTTCTCTCCTTCCAGACTGTTTATAAATTGAAAGCTATCTACGGTTTTACAATTCTGATCTAACAATTTGACGCTACAGTTGTAAGTAGCTGGACAGTCCCATCGACAGCTATACCACTCGCTTACCTGCGACGGAAAATGTAAACGGTTCAGATAACATTTCTTACATAAGCGTTACATCGAACGTAACTTGTCAAGAATTTAAATATTACAATACCGCAATCGGGGGTTGCCAGTTGTCTAAAATATATGGCGTTAGTCCTTCGTCTTCCAAATTAATTGCTTGTACCTTGACGCTAGTGCGATAAGAAGTTACGAAACAGAATTGCTTTCCTCCGAGGACAGGATCGTTGTTCGGTAGGGGCGGAACACCCAATGGAGGATTTTCCACCGCCCATCCGTCACCACCGTCCCTAATAATCGTCCAATACTTTTTCTCTCCAAGTTCTCCGGAGCTATTTTTTATAAAGTTCCTTTCAAAGGGTTTCTTTTTACAAATTAGATAATATATTTGCCAGGGCGCGTCTTTATCCACCAAAAGTAATCGGCCCAGCGATACTTCTGCTTTTTTACGCCAAACGTAACTTTGAATTAAAATCTTCCAACGTTTACATACTAGTTGACAGTTTAAGAGAGACTTGTAATCAACGTGACAGAATATCTCTGCCTGCAGCTCTTCTGGCATATACATGCCACCAAGAATTAATCCATTCTCGCTTTTCTCATCAAATATCGTTCGAGTACTCATTGCGCCGTCAATAGCCTGTCCCATTTTTGTCTACAATAAAGTGACAACATATAAAAGTCGGTTTGACAGATGTTGCGAAAACGATGATATCTTGCTCCGAAATATCTTTCGCAATTCTGGCGATAGAAATGTTGTTCAACTGCGATAGTATTTGGACAAATCACATATCTGAATTCTCTGTATTATTTTTTTCAACGATGAGTCAACTACATAACCTACCGCGTAACGCGATATTTAAACGTAATTATAGGACACCACTCTACTTTCTTTTATTCAACGCAAGATCAGTCCAATGAATTTTCTATTTGTAAATTTCATTGATTTATCCAACGGCGCAAAAGGAATCGTACTTACGTAGCTATTACACTTTCGTGGAAATTTTAACACTGATCAACTGATGTGACGTGTATATATACATATACATATATATATATATATATATATTATATATATATGATCTGCCCAGTTTTCTGAATCATAGGTGACAAACGTATACAGATTACGTATGTAATACTTTTAACGGCGATCTTACGCAAGACAATCCCAATCTGATATCATTGAACATCACGAAAAAAGCAGAGATATTCATGTTTACATTTTTTATAAATATTTATAAAAGGATTGCTTTACACGTGAGGATACAGCTGGGTAAATTAAAAAGAGGCGGTATATTGGAACAAGCGTTCTTTTATTTCCTTTTCAATAGAATATTTAGCGTCAGTAGGGAAAACCCTTAGTTGATAATGTTTAAAGGAAATAGGTACGGGGTTTTCGAACACTAAAGAGGGGCATACGATTCTTGTGGTGAATACGTTTCGGTAGCGGGAATCTGATTTTAGAGTCGTGGAATTGTTTGACTTGAGGTCTTCTGCAATTAGCAGCTTTTACAACTTCAACTTTGATAATCTGAATGGAATGCGCGCGTGCACGGTGACGAGCTCCCATATCTCTGTAACATTGTGTTACAGCTCCGCTGACAGAAAGATCTCTGTACTCTCTGTACATATTATGGGTTCCGGACCTCGAATCATATCTCAACCAAATTCCAAAGTTCTTTATTTTGATCGGTGTCTTCTCCGGAATCTGTAAAACGGTACATAGAATTTAAAGTGTCCAGTAAATACTTGTAACGACGTTCGAATCGTTCCTTCGACGATTACCTGTTTGAGAGATACAATTTCTCCGGTGGATTTCTTGAACTTTTTTAGCTGACGTAAGAAGTACCAGAATCTAGACTTTGCAACGATGTCGTCGGGTGCAAATATTCTCATCTTATACAAAGGAGTGGTTTTCTCCTTTTCGGTCGGTAATTTACGACCGATTACTTCGAACTCCTTCAGCTGTAAAATAAAAAATCCAGGTGATCAGTAATATTTCAGTCATTCATTTTACGTCTCAAACAACTTTCTTGACGAAAATTAACTTGGAGCGTATTATACGTGGCGATAAGGGTTGCTGCACAACAATATACTGCTGTTACATATAAAAATAGAAATTAATTTGAATGAATTTAATATGTATTTTGTCACACGCTTGAATTTAAGAAAGAATAATTATGGACGAAGCTTCAAAACACGATTCCAACACCATGTGTCGACGAAATTTGAGGTTAAGTTGGTGTTAACACGTAATTGAACTTTATTTTCACGGTTTTCGACGACTTTTTAAAACAAAACCAGATATAATAGTTGCACGGGTTCTTCTGCAGTGGATAAATTTATAATCTTTTAAGTAGAACTGTTAATATTTACTTACTTCACCCTTGGCTTTCATTATGCGGCGTGTACTGTAGCACGGTAAACCGGAAAAAGATCACGCGACTTTCGACCAAGTCGGAAATGCAGCCATGTAATTTTCGAATCGTGTCTCAAAATTGAGAATTCGTAAAATGCTGAAAACTTGTTTAAAAACTAATCAATGCGAAGTAAATATGTATAAAAAGATGTTGTAATAAATATTTATAATGTTCTACTTACTTAATATTCAAATTGAATACATAGGTGCACGAAATCGAATCGAATTAAAAATTCAATCTTTCGTTATGAATACAGAAAACTTTCATTTTAAATAAATTAAAGCCGCGTTTCAACGTAAATTGAGATAAATACACAAACGGGAAGAATAATTTGAAATTTTTAGCGAGAGACAGAATTACTTTAGTAAATAGCTATGAGAACAAGTGTATACTGGAATTTTAATTGAGGTTTTACTGAACTTTTATTGAGCGCAGTTACAATTACAGTTTTAACATATACAATTTAATATAGGGAAACTGTAGGTGCTGTATAATAGTTATACAGTTTTTGCAAGTCTTATAAAATATTTTTAATATACTGATTAAAAGTATTCTTATTATAAAGACATTTTGCGTCCTTCGATAGATATATCCACAGCTCTTCTAGTTGCCTTTATTCTTTTATTATCTATATAATTCTTCATATGCTTCTCAAATCTATTCATTTGTTTCTTAGAGCTCTGCAAAAATATGTCATAGTAATGGTTGTAGATTATCGTTTTAATAATAATTAGACGTGAAATAATTATATTTACCCTACTGATATCAATATCAGACTTCCAGTCTGGTCTTATAACGTAATCTTTATTAGAAGGTCTGGGAACTCGAGCTCGCCCAACCCAACCTGGGTCCCCAGGTCTCAACTGTCTGCAAAAAAAAAAACATATGCGTTAATGTTCTGAAAAAGTGACCGACTGATTTATCATAGTAAAATCCTAACAAATGCATACTTGGCGTCTCCTTTCAAAGCTTTATTAATATCATGCGACTTTTGAGAAGTGCCCTCGTCGATTTTTCTTCTTTTCTGAGGAGTTTGCTCCAAATCCCTTTGCATTCTTTCTTCTTTTGATAACGCTTTGAAGTCGGCGGACAGGTTAAATATAGGACGTGCCCATTCGTTAATTAATTTTCCTGCGCGTTCCTTGTTTTCTTTAGTCTCTTTCGGGTGTTTGTAAAGATACATCACAGCTTTGCCAATGCCAGACTGCTTCAAAGAAGCCTGATCGATTCTTGGAAACTGAAATAAACATTTTATTAATTTACACAGGCCTATATGTATAAACGGATAATGTAGAAACTTAGCTTACCTCCCATAAAAGCTTCAGGAGACTGTCTCTGATCTTTAAAGAGGGTAGAGATCGATCGGGCATAGGAGCTAGCCAGTCTGTCAATACTAATAGGACATTATGCTCCAGAAAAGCCAACTGTAGGTCGTGCTTTTTAAGTTGCGATAAAACTTTCGGTAACATGGCGATTTTATTTGTCGCGGGTTTATTCTGTTGATTTAATTTTCTATCTTCCTCTGATGCAGCTTTCATGTCGGACAAAAGTAAAGCTATAATATCGTCATTGTCGTTTATTATATCAATGTCTTTCCTCTTACGCCTTCGAGATTGCTCTTCTTTTTTACGGGCCAGCATGCGATCAAAGTCCGAGAGTGAATCGTCTCTGAAAAGCAAAGTATTTTTCGCTAACAACATCCATGAATTATTAAATTCATTTATGGGCAAAAGTTTTCTTATTTAACTATTCATCAATTTTCTCATTATAATTGACAGACTTCCATCGTGCGCTATTACTTACATGTATCTGCTGTTCCTAGTAAGCATACGTTAAAAATAATACGCATCAACGTTACAATTAAAACTTGTATTCCATTATTATTATTATGATCTATTGAACTTTAAACTTAATCGACTTACAGTCCTCCTTGTGGGATAATTCCATCGTCAGAATCCTCGTTCTCTTGTTGCTCGATAACCGCCGCACCGTTCCCATGTTCTGTATTCTCTCTGTCCTCGGCTTCTCCCTCCTGCTCATCAAAAATCTTCTTCTTCTCTGCTACTTCATCGTCGCCCTCATTTTCCGAGTCAGATATTCCGTGTTTCGACTTTTTCGATGCCTTAATCCCACTGACATCTTCTTCAGAATCAGAGAGAACTCTATTTCTTTTTCTAACCGCGCCTTCGGAATCCTCGCTACGGCTTCTTGACCTCCTAGATTTTGATCCTGAACGAGACCTCGACCTTGATCGAGATTTAGATCGGGAGGAATGTCTAGATCCAGCGGCTGAGCCAGATTTTGATCTTGATCTTGATCGTGATTTAGAACGCGATCTCGATTTAGACCGGGAACCTGAACGGGATCTCGAGGGGGACTTCGATACTGAACGTGATTTTGACCTCGAGCGCGATCTGGATTTCGATCGCGATCCAGAACGCGACCTGGAACGGGAATGGGATATGGATCTAGATCTGGATCTGGATTTAGACGATCTCGAGCTAGATCTAGAGCGTGATCTAGAGCGAGAACTTTTCCTTGAACTGGGAGATTGTGTTCCTTTCCGTGATCCCGATACCGATCTTGACTTCGATCTTGAGGCTGATTTCCTTGAACCAGATCTTGAGCGTGATCTGGACCGTGATGCTCGCGGTGAACCTGACCGGGATCTTGACTTCGAGTGGGACGATACTTTGGGCTCCGCGGAAGGTGATCTGGACCGGGATCCCTTCCGAGACGAGGCTGGTGATTGTTTCCTCGATCCCGAGGCAGATCGAGATCGGGATCGAGATCGAGATTTCGATTTACGCCCACCATTCGGAGAATTCGTCGGCGATTTAGACCAAGACCTTCGTCGGGGGCTTGGCGAACCTTTCCTTGATCCGTCTATCGACTGGGATTTAGATCTCGATCGCGATCGAGAATTTCTAACACGCGCTGGAGATACAGAGTGTGCTTTTTTCTCATCGGAAGGAGATCTGGATCGACTGTGTGACTTTCGACGTGGACTGCCGGAAGGGGATCTAGAAGGGGATCTAGCAGGTACTTTCGGGGAACCGGTGGGAGAACGGGTATTCGAGCGAGATCGCGACTTGGAACGTACAGATGGCGAAGGAGATCTGGAACTGGATCGGGAATTGGCTTTTGGCGAAGAACTCGTGGATGGTGGGTTACTTCGTTTAGGCGACGTCGACCTGGACCTAGACCTAGACCGTGAATTCTGTCTAGATGCTGGGTTGGAACTTTTCCCCGATTCCGCTATGGAAGAACTTCTCGATCTTGATGGCGACTTTGCCGAATGCACCAAACGTGGTGACTGCGATTCGATTTGTGTTGCTTTTCCATCTGGCTCTGGAGAGGGAGATTTGGAAGGCGATCTCGAGGGGCTCCTCTTGCCATCAGATTTTGAACTGGATCTAGAAGACCTCTGATTTTTTGCGGAGCAAGGCGACGTCGATCGATTTCGCTCTGGCGAACGCGAAGGTGATCTAGAATACGATTTCCTAGAATTCCCATTGGAATGCACAGAAGCTGGTGATCGTGGATGCGTAGGCGATGATTTATTGGATCTAAAAGTAGAGATTTTAAAGATTATGTTACACTAAAAATGTTATCATCGAATTATTTAGATAAATACGATTTTTGAACCTAGGAGATGGACTGGCGGAGTTCGATTTAGATCTGCTCCTAGCAGATCTTTGAGACTCCACCGAGGGACTTCTAGATTTCTCGTGTTCATCTTCCGATTCGCTTCTTTCCTCTGGAAGCAAAACAACAGAGCGTTTTGAAACCCACAGAATTATTTCTCACATCACGGTAATGCACAAAACAGTGTTAAGAGAACGAGAAATTCTACGTGTATATACATTCTCATTTTCGGGGGGCCACTTGTTTTATCTAAAGTTTATTCGATAAAATTAGAATATGTCAACCCACCTTCACGATTCATTGCACTTATATACAAATATACACTTTGTCACTAATTATTATGCGTTTAAAATAACGACGGTCGATAATTTTTTATTAAGGACCCGCTAAATTGTGAAGAGTGTTATTGTTTTTAACGAGAAATCAGTATTGACAAACATGCTCGGGAAATAATAGATTTACGTTAAAATAATTCACACGACACACGCGTGATTGGTCATCTTAATTTTGGTTCGCAACTTTGCCAGGTTAAATTCTCAGATATCAACCAATCGCTATATCTTATTAATGCCTACAACCTGTATACACAATCGGCTCGAAATGTCGTGCCAATTCCATAAACTACATACGCATTCATATATCATGGATATTTACGATCATGTTTCGCATGGTCTTAAAATTTATTGGTAGAAAACTGCAATTGTTTTCGCTAAATCGAACGCGTTAACATGGCGCTACAAGAATCATCGCAGAAAGGTAATGTGATAACCGTCGTGTCTCGTTATCGAGTTGAAAGTTAAAAAAGATGAATCGGAGATGAATGGAAATGAATAGAATCGAGGTGAAAGTGTTGAAAAATCAGCGACGATTTTGCTTTCTACTTAGTTTACGTTCCGTGACTGATTCGAAAGTGGCCGAAGATTACCGAGTTCTGCCGAGCATGCTTAAGGAACAATATGGCGGCCGTGGCAAAGTTTTCGCTGGCCGTATGAAAGATTCGCGTTGTGGGAAGAGTAAGCAGTTTGCGATAAAGGTTAATCGCGCGGTAACCCTGGCTGGGTTTCGTGGCCAAAATCGCGAGTGAGAATTCGTTTGTGTCGCGTCGTAGCACGTCGAGACAGCCCGATGCAGGTCGCGCGCAATTCTCGTAGCGCAAATCATGACTTCGATGCTGTCCAGCTTTAACCCGCCTATCGTTAAACGATTGCTGGGTTGGAAAAAAGCCGAAGGCGAGGATAAATGGAGTGAAAAAGCCGTGAAAAGCTTGGTTAAAAAGTTAAAGAAGTCCACTGGCCTCGAGGAACTCGAGAAGGCCATTACTACACAAAGTTGCAACACTAAGTGCATCACTATACCAAGGTACGCTCACTTTACCTTTGCGCGTGCACCGATATTACGAACTCTGCAACCTACTCTTCGTTTTCTCTCTTTTCTCCGTGTGGCCATTTTTCTAGCAATTCCGTGACGTAACGCGACAAGGTCTGCAGCAATTTCGAGTACCATAGTTATTTGTATTCTCCATTAAATGAAACCCCGGAAATATTGCTTCGTGTACGAATGTGTGCGCGTTTTATTCGGCCGCCGTTCATATTTACGTATCTGCGTATTCGTGCGCGTAATGTCACACCGACCAATCCATTTGACGTTTGTCTTTCATTGTTCAGAGAACTCCGTGTACTCGTATACGAGACAGCTTGTCGTTCATATTAACGGATCAACGGGATCCGGTGTCTCGATCGTCGCCTCCTATTTTTCTGTACTCGCTAATAAGCCTGTAGCAATTTCTCCCACGTTTATAATATCGTAGCGCAAATCGTTTAAACCAGTTCATCCAGTAGATCGTCACTTGTAAACAGACACAAAATGCGAATTAATTCCAACGACGCGGTTTTTAGAAAAGCTTCCGCAAGTATTTATATAACTAGCGTCTAAATCTGAGAACCGAAGCGGTTAAATAACTCGATAAAATTGATGATTAGAATACGATCTTTGAGAATACGACCTGACCTGAACCTCCAGAGGTCTAGTCGCTGGCGTTTGCTGGATTTTTAGCCAATGCTACTGTTTTAGATTTCGTTCTCTGTCATCGTCAGTTTGCCGCAGGTAGCGGAATGGAAATCGCGTTTACGATGCTCCGATTTAAATAACCCACCGTATCCTCGGATCGTAATGGTTTTGTGCGTCGATTGGCCCCACGTGTTCCGTAACAGGTACCGGACAGAGACCCAACGTACACGCGATACTATTTTATGCTGTCATCGACGTTCCCAACTGATTTGCTTATTATTCTTTACGGGGATAGTTTATTTTATTACAAAACGATAGTTGTCGTTACTCTACGCTGCATTATCTTATTAATTACATAAGAACGAATCGCGAAGAAATCGTGGCGAACGATCGGGTGGACGAACGAGATCGGCCGGGGCTGCTGCTGCGTCTCCGGCGCGTTGCGTGACATTGTTGAAAACAAGGGGCCGCGTAAACGATCCTTTTCATCATCCGCAGCCGAGTTTCGCATCGGAATAATACCTAAATAACAATTAACGCGTGCGCGACGTCCGTTTCGCTTTCGCGAACGCGCTATCAATGAAACACGTGCGCGCGTCACGTTGCCGTCCGTGGACCCGTATTTCTTCAACGCGAGAGCCTCGTTCTCGAGACCCCGGACGAATTTACTTGCAGTTTAACGCCACGTGCTTAACGGCGCAGCCGTGACCACGATCGGCTCGGCTTATCGAAACAATACATTCTATTAGCAAAGAGCAGCAGCTGGAACAATATCGACTGTTTGCTGGGAGCAACTGTGTTGGATATATCACCGCTCCACGGTATTCTCAATGTAGAGAAATTCGGTTGTATCGTTTCGTTTTGCTGAACAAGGTTACACACGGTTATCTCTATGAAATCGTTGAGCCGCAGCGACCGAGTAGCTAGAGATACTCTAACGAAGCATCTTTGCGCACGAATGTTGCAGGGTTTTTCACGAATTCGTGTGTCACGAGCACACAGCGCGTTCTATCTTATCTTTAGATTGCATATCGCAATGTTTCAACATCGTGCAGCGAAACGAAACGATATTTTGCAGCGACACAGGATAAAGAGAGAAAGAGAGAGAGAGAGGGAGCAACAGAGGATGTTGCATTTTATCGGCAAGCTTCGTTGCAGAGAGGATCGCGTCGACTTTGCGTTCGGAAGGGAATTTTTGAGAAAGCGTAGTCATGGCACCGCGTCGGGATACGTTCGGAGCACCCTGTATAAATAAACTCACGTATCAGAATCGATTGTAGCATGGTACGTAGCTCATAACGACTTTATTAATAGTAATCCTAGCCACGTCGTCGCGGGTCCAAGGATATTCGCAGGAGAGAGGGAAAGTCTGTCATCGAGAAAGGCAGATCCTTCTGTGGCTGAAAGGAAACGGGCGCGCGTCGCGTTTTACTTTATATGCGGATCGCCGCATTCTCAGCGCGAGACAATTTCTCGGGAAATTTTCCGATCGACTATTGGACGCAGGCCTAGCGATTACGCGGTACAATTTGGAAATTCAAATTCGATTTCGTTCTAGGTTTCGCTGGCCGACAGGGTTAGGATTAAAAATGACTTTGTAATAATTCGACTTTTAGTCGCGATACGTTCGCGACTCCGCGCCGGCCCGAGGAAATGAAGTTTTTGTTGGTCGCGTGCGGTTTCGATTTCGCGTGCAACATCGCTGCCGCGTTACGTTCGTGGAACAACGCTAGAATAATTGGTGGACGACGGTGATTTCCAGAATAAGAATTTCCGCGTAGCCGGACGGTTCCGAGTCGCAGGTATTTATCCTCCTCGCGGATCAGTCGATTCGCAGCTCGTCCGTGCGATAGCGCGTATCCCGAACGGCCCGAACGGCGCTACGTTTCGATCGAGTAGAATTTCTACACGCGAGCCAACCGCAATACCTCCGGGCTAATTAACGTTTACGTAACATAATCGATAGAGCAAGGAGTATTTGTGCTGGGAAAGCGCGACACAGATTTCGCGGCGGTGATTCTTTTTTTATTTTTTCGTCACCGAACAGAGAGAAGAGTGCGATTTGTAAAAGGTAACGTTACGCAAGTCGAGCGGCGCGTCGCGTCGCGTTAAGAGGCTCGCGGGGACGCGATGATTATCTTTATCTGCCGGCGCTTCGAACGGATTCCATGCAAAAATGCCCCAGCTACTTTTACATTTTCGAGCGGCCTTGGAGCGGCCGAAAAATCCAATGTCCCGTCGCGCAAAACTGTGCACCGTTCCGAGAAGCATTCTCGTTATCCTTGTAACGAGCCGCGCGCGCGTCCGTGCGCTCAGAAACGTAGCCGGCGTAACTTTGCTTCGCACAGCCGAGAAGATATAATTTATCGCGTCCACTCGGTTCGCTCGTATTTTCAAAGCGGCTGCTACTTTTTTCCTCCCGAGCTCTCGTTCTACCTTTGGCTTTTCTTTATCGCCGAAGGAAGCTGACCCGTCGCCTCGTTTCCACGCATCCTTCGGCTCCCCGTGTCTTTCTCTCGCTCGGGAAGGACGGGGCAAGCTAGGAAAATCCTCGGTCGCGGAGCCTTGGGACCCTCCTGTCGCATGTCCGCGCTCGCTTGCGTGCGTACGTGCGTGCGTTTAGCGGAGGACAACGAGCGCCAGCAGCACCGCGTGCAAATAAGTGCAGCTCACGTACCGACTGTCTGCTTTCCTTTCTTCCTTTTGTTAAAAAAAAAATAAAACGTGCGAGCAGAAGACGCACGGCGTCGTCGCCGTCGTCTGCTCCTCTCCGTGCCATCGACGATTAAACTCGATTAAGTCGCGCCCTCTCTTTGAAGCATACGTGGAAAGAATTTCACGGCGAGCGCGACTCCTCGTCCCTCGAGTTGGTGCGTCAGCAAGGCGACTAAAAATGCAGAGGGAACGGGACCGTGAATGACCACGTTTTCTACTTTCCTAGCTTCGCTTACAAGGAGAGTATTTTAGGTGTCCGTCTCCGATCATTTTGATTTTTGGATATGTTATAGAGGACCGAAAAATAAGAAATAGGGTAGATGTATCGTTTGTGGCCATTGTACCGTTTTTGGCCATGTGCATAATTATCGCGTTTTTTTAGTTCGAAATTGCTTGCAGACACTTAATTATGTGTAGAATTTCAAACCGTAAATATTTTGTTTAGTATACCACCACAAATATAAGGTTACATTTATTGCTTACGCGAAAAGTGGCAAGTGGCCCCAACGGTGAAAAATGGATTTCTTATATTTTTAACTATATTCATTCTTTAATGATTTCTCTAGTTAATGGTAACTTACACATTAATAGTAAAGATAGTGTAAAATTTAGTAAAGCTTTTAGTTTCCTGATTTCAAGTACAATTTTAAAGATAATTACGATGAAAGTCACTGAAATTCTTAAAATGGCCACAAATGGTGCATCTACCCTACGTGTTTTTTTATTTTTCCCCGTTTTCATATTTGGGGGGTGAAAACTGCGTTCAAAGTTAGGGTTGAAAAATTATTTTTGTGGAGTTTTTGAAAATCTGGTGAGTCAGTCATATTTCGCATTCAAAGACACAAAATTCGTCCATTCACACTATTCCCCTATCTCTAATAGTTCTCGAGATATTCCACAAAAATGATTTTGCAACCCTAACTTTGAACGCAGTTTTCACCCTCTATAACATATTCAAAAATCAAAATGATCGGAGGCGGACACCTAAAATACTTTCCTTGTTAGACCAAGATCCCCGCGGTTTTAATAGCGCTCGTTTCGTTACGTTGGCCGTTAAATTAAGCACGTTATCGTGCTTTCTTCTGCCGTTCGGTCGTTTTCATTAACCCCTTCGGAACCGCGGACGTATTATCTCGCGGACCGATATAGTTCGTTCGCATGTATTACCCCGTGCAAAAGGAGAAATAAAAACATTTGTCTGTAGAAATATAGCGTATCATTTATTCAGCATCGCGAATCCCTCCGCACTAGCGGACGAAATGGCCCTCGAGCCGAGTTTCACCGCACATCTTCGGCTGCGATATCTCGCATTCTAACGAGAAGACACGCGAGATACCTCGTCCGCAGCGGCCCGCGAACCACATCGTGTCGCGAGGCGACACCTCGTCCATAGCGTCGCGCGAACGACATCGTGTCGCGAGATATCTCGTCCGCGGTTGCGAAGGGGTTAACCGCTCGAGTAATTGCTCGATCGTGTGCGAATAGGAGCTTCGATTGCACTGTATACATTAAGTTGGCGCGTACGAAACGCCGTTCACTCGATGTTTGGGTTTCCCTCCGGGGCCATTCTACGCGCAGCGGTTAGTCGTAAAGGAGTTGTAAAAGAGTCCCGCGGTGTTTGGAGTTTGATCGGGAAAGAGCTGGATTTCACGGTTACGAACGTAAGAAGTAGGGGCACATTCCGGGGCGATCGATTAAACGCGCAAATGAACGGATCGTCGAAACGATGGAATTACCCGGCGTTGTCGAGGGAATTGACGGTGCTTTTGTCCAATTGTTACGCAACAATTTGGTGGAGAGGGGAGCGATATATTCTCGCAGTCCCATAAAAATGTTCTCTTCAGAGGCTTCGAGAAACACCTGCGTTTTGCGCGCCGGTCACGGTAGCTTGACGCGTGGTTTTTCGCCCCGATTGTCCCGAACGATTCTTTTCTGCCAAGAGTATTCGCGTCGAGCACTGCACGACGACGTGTCCCTCGGTCGTTGCACTTTGAAAATCGTTCGCGATGTTTATTGCATTTATTAGCGTCGCGCTTATTCGTCTTATCGACGATGAGATCACCGGAGGACGGAACGCTACGCAGCGAGACGAGCCAGCGACGTTTCGCCGCGCGGCGTTGCGTCGAAATCGCGCTCGGCGTTCTCCAAAAATACACTTTCCCCCGCGAGAGTGGTGTTGCATATTCACCCATGCGGCGGCCGATCGCGAACGCGTCAATTCGCTCGAGATATTGCGATCGAGTTAGAGATCGCGCGGAAAAAAACTGCCGCACAAATCCCGTAACCGGACGTTTCTAAATTATTACGTAACGACGAATGGCAGTACCGTGCGATGGCAATGCGCGCAACGGGGAGCAGGACACGAGTAGGCAGAGAAAGAGAGAGTCCCCGAGGTGGATAGAGGTGGAGGAGAGGAAATTACAGAGACGGAATGAAAGAAAGAAGAGAGTCAAGCCGGTCGCGGCACGGAAACGTTACGTGCGTTGCGCTCGTTTCGATTCGATTTGATGCGAGCGCGCGCGGGTCTCTCGACTGTGTTAAGATCGACGGAAATGCAGACTTTCTCGCCGCGTGATCGCCGCGCGAATTCCTATTCCGCGGTTTAATCGCGTCGATGGGAGTAAGGAGAACGAGATCGAGTTGCTTTTGCTACTTTCCCTCCGCCAGGTTGCAGAGGTTCGTACGGTACGGCTGTTCGCGGTGCTCGAAGGCGCGCGATGACTCTGAAACACGTGCCCATTCGCGGGATCGTCGCGGTCGCCGATGCGAACGGAAGAGACGCGATCACGCGCCGTCCGCGCGGAGGATTGAGCGACTTCCTCGTAGTGGCGGAGAACTATCGATGGTACTTACGATAGTTATCGATGGTTCTCACTATCGAAAACTATAGATGGCTTATTTTCACTATCGATAATTATCGGTATTGAAAATCGTAGGTTAGTAAATTCAAAAATAATAACAGCTAAAATTCAGAATCCCAAATTTAATTTATAATATTATTACAAATTTCGATAGTGAGAACCATCGATGACTATCGTAAGTACCATCGATAGTTCTCCACCACTACTTCCTCGCGTCGGGAAGTCGCGAAGTTTTGTTTCTGTATCGGCGTCCGAGTCAGTTAGAAAGGCGGGGTCCGTTAAACGAAACGGTAGAAACATCATGTCACGATCGCGGTTCCTCCGACGATGCAGTGCCGCGTTATCGACGCCGTCGAATTTGTCCAAGGTTTCGAGAAACGAGCGCTTTCGCTGAATTATCGCCGAGTGGGAGCAACAGTGATGAGGGAGAGGCCGAGGATGAACGCGTATACACGCGTCGGTTAGTTTCTTTTTGCCGGTAGGCGCCACCACTTCCGGCGTGGCAGACACGGGCACAGAAAAGTCAGCAGGGCGAAAGAGAAGGATGTCGGGGGAAACAGGGTGTACATTAAAGCGCGAGTTTACGACGCCGAACTCGCCCGCCGTCCGGCCTCTCGCGCTAACGTAAACCCGAACGTTTCGGCGATGCTCGGCTCGGTCAGGGGAGTGTCGTTTCTGCGCGTCGCGGTACCGATCCGCGGTACCGATCCGCGGTACCGATCCGCGGTACCGATCCGCGGTACCGATCCGCGGTACCGATCCGCGGTACCGATCCGCGGTACCGATCCGCGGTACCGATCCGCGGTACCGATCCGCGGTACCGATCCGCGGTACCGATTCGCGGGCGACCCGCTCGATCGCTCGAGAAAATCGGACGCTCGATCGGCGAAGATGGGTGAAAATTAATGGCTGATGTCTGGCTTTTGTCCGGAAGGCCTAGTCCGGGAGGGGTCGGCGACAACGGTGTCCAAGGAGTACGGGGAAAAGGTCTGCCGCACGTGATCTACTGCCGACTTTGGCGCTGGCCGGATCTACAGTCGCACCACGAGCTAAGGGCGATCGAGCACTGCGAGTACGCGTTCACGCAGAAGCGGGACGAGGTCTGCGTAAATCCGTACCACTATCAACGAATACAGACACCAGGTAGGCGGCCGCCGGCCCTGTTTTATTAACTGGAAACGCGTAGCATCGGGGTGGCTAGTAATCGGCCGCAATGTAACGACCGTAAGCCAAGTGGGCTGGGAGAGATCGCGTGACTATTAGCGCACGAAACTTTACAGTTTTGCCAGCCATTCTCGTGCCGCGGCATAACTTAGCCGGGGACGAGTCCGTTCTCTACAACACCTCCCTCGAGGAGCTCAGCGTCAGCGTGCCGGAGAACACGTGCTTCAACGTGACGCTCAATCATCAGCACCACAATCAACAAGGTATACCGCAATCGCCGCAACAGCAGCAGCAGCAACAACAACAACAGCAGCAGCAACAGCAGCAACAACAACAGCAACAGCAGCAACAACAGCCAAACAATCCATATCAAGGAATGCAGGTTCGTGTCGATGAGAGATGCACCCGAGACGAATGCCGTTATTAATCCTCCGCTTTTACCTGTTTGCCGTTTTCAGAGCATGCAGGCAACGAGTCCGGCGAGCGTAGGGAGCCTAGGGAGCGTTCAGGGTTCACCGCATCCGACGCCTGGATCCATGGATCCTTCCGCGGACACTCCTCCGCCCGGATACATAAGCGAGGATGGCGATAATATGGATCACAATGATAATATGTCTTTGAACCGTCTGTCTCCCAGTCCTGTAGACGCACAACCGGTTATGTATTGCGAGCCTGCTTTTTGGTGAGTCGAATCATTCAGTCGGAGAGGTCGCGTTAATTTAAGCGCGAGCAAAAGAATGATATCACGCTCCGGGCATCGAGGGTTGAGTCATTGAAAGTTTCGAACGAACGGCTCGTAACAGTTTCCCCTGGTTCTCTCTGATAAAAGGTGTTCGATAAGTTACTACGAGCTGAATACGAGAGTAGGCGAGACCTTCCATGCATCCCAACCGAGCATCACGGTAGACGGATTCACCGATCCAAGCAACTCCGAGCGTTTCTGCCTGGGCTTATTGTCGAACGTGAATCGTAACACGGTGGTCGAGCAGACGAGACGACATATCGGCAAAGGTGCCAGACTTTACTACATCGGCGGAGAGGTGTTCGCAGAGTGCCTGTCCGATTCGAGCATATTCGTGCAGAGCCCGAATTGCAATCAACGTTACGGCTGGCATCCGGCAACCGTCTGCAAAATACCACCGGGTAAGTTCTTCCCTCGATTACGTCCATCGGAAGCTGTAGAGATTTTTTTAACCAAGACTGAAAACCGTTGTTGTTCGCCGCGCAGGTTGCAATTTGAAGATCTTCAATAACCAGGAGTTCGCGGCGCTGTTGTCGCAATCGGTGTCCCAGGGCTTCGAGGCGGTATACCAATTGACTCGGATGTGCACCATCAGGATGAGCTTCGTGAAGGGCTGGGGAGCGGCGTATCGGCGACAAACCGTCACGTCCACGCCTTGTTGGATCGAGCTGCATTTGAACGGCCCGCTGCAATGGCTGGACAGGGTGCTCACGCAGATGGGTTCGCCGCGTTTACCCTGTTCCTCGATGTCATAAGGTTGTATGCACTTCTCCTTCGTGGACAGGAGAAATGAGAGAACGCTTCGCTCGCGTGCTATTCGCCGTTCATCGTGGTCGTTGCCGATCGATTCTCCTTACCGTGGCTTTACACCGTTCTCGTTCGGGTCCTCCGCGACTAAGTGAGCTACAGTGAATGAACGTGCACGAAAACGAACGGGTACGATCGGTGGTCCCCGCGACGCCGCGTATGCTCCCTGCAACCACACAGTGTACGGGACGCAGGAACGACTTGATCGGAACGTCGGGAGAGCACTCGATCGTCAGACATACACGAGTAGAAGCGCTGGGATCGATGTTTCCTGTGTTTAACGGAAAGGGACGGTGTGTGTGTGTGGAAGAGAAGATCGGGATATCGACAACCGGTTCGTAACGAGTCATACATTCTGACAAGTACTGAAAACGCATGGTCTTCGACGAAAATAAGTAGATATCGTTAGCGCACTTATCGCACATCTGAACGGCTAATGCTGGATCGTTATCCAGGATTACGAATCCGATTTTAGCTGAACCAAGAAGAGAAATGAGCATGCTCGTGCGCGTACATATATGTGTATGTACCATGGTAAATGAAAAGCTCAGCCTTTGCATATTTTTATCAGGTCGAAAAAATTTTCTAATGGCACTGGTCTGTTTGGACTGTTTGTCAGTGTCTCTCCTACGAAATGGGACGACTAAAGTAATTGTATAAAGCCTATTTCTCCTATACGATAACGATAAGAATGGATTACGGTGTCGAATGTGTACGTAAATGCACGGTTCGTTGACGGTCGCATTCTCGAATGGATCGGAACGTTGTCGTTCGAATGTCCTCGCAGAGATCCGGCATGGATGGATATATGTTCCCGTGTGCTTCGAGTCTCGAGAATGATTAGCAATGCAAGGTGGATAACTATCAGTATCTATACGTGTAAACGAAAGCGTTTAATAAGAAATTTGTGGAATTCAGAAATCGAAACTGTCGCTACGTATTAAGGTGTCTTATCTTGAATAACTGATATTCTTATTAAGAGTAAGCGCTATATTTCTTAACATTCATAAAAGTACCGACCGCACGATGTCCGTGCTAGACGGAAAACTATCTATTTAACTTGGTATCGCGTGAGGGAAAACTGATTGAAAATGCAGCGAAACAAACCTATATACGTATAATCTCTATCGAGTGTGTGAAAAAATTTTATGCGGAGCATAGCGAAACATTACGATGCACGTTTTGGTCTTGATGTTTAACGTAGCGAACCACTCGTTAGTTGAGAATCGTCGCGCAAAACTGTCCGATTCGTTCTGCGGAATCGTGTACCATAATTTCACGCGAAGGGGCTACGTCCCGCCACGTAAAACGAGGAAAACGAATGACCGGTTCGATTGTCTTAAGCTTCGACGAGCGTAAGTGGGAATCGTTTTATAAAACTTTGTACAGATATATCGAGAGAAAGTAGGAGAAAAACGCACGCAGGTACGGTGTAACGAAAATTCGTGAGGATATGCAAGTTTTATTACGAATCAGGAGGCGGCCGAAAGAAAAAAAGAAATAGTTGTCTGGCCTTAAACGCGAGGATGCTAAGAGACGCATCTGTTGACCCTTTGAATTGCGGACGCCGTACATGTGTGTATTGGATGTTCGCGTCCAACGAACGGTTTTCCATGCCGTCTACTCCGTATACGTAATCACTTACGGCGTCCGCAAGTCGGAGGCTAGTTTTTCACGACGCATATGTACGGCGTCCCCAGCCGAGGGTGTTTCACGTGAAACTTGTGGAAATGAGATAACAAAGTGACGCGTTTTATTATATTACGATATGTACATCGTAATATATGTATATTAGTATCGAAGTACGAACAGTTTTTGCACCAAGTGCATGGATTCGGTTATCTTTTCTCTTTTTTTCATCTTTTTTTAACGAATAAAATTTTAAAGATAACATATATATATATATATATTGACTTCTATGGAGTCTTTACGTACGATGGGGGCCAATCGCGCGCACAGAATGCGAGATTTGATCTCGGTAAGGACGTTAAACGTTTCAGAGAACCGGTTCCTCTTTATATAGATTTTTCTCAGTATCGTTTAGAACGTTTCGTTTTACAGTGACCGTAATTAATTTTCTTTCGAGTATCCGACGATTGCAAGTGAACGATATGTGCTGAGCGCGGGCCGACTTTCTTACCGACACTTATGTAGGATCTAGAAGTCGGCGCTTAAAACGATGGACGAAACTGGAAACTAATTTAAACAATAAAACAGCAAGTGTAAACATGCATACGAGAGATGTGTTCCATAGCGCAGCTAGCAGATCACCGACTGCCGTCCCCGTTTCGAATCACTCCCGCGACTATCGCTGTCCGTTTACCGTTTACCAACTCTCTGTCCAACACTGACGAAGAAATCGGCACCCTTCTAATGTCTGCGTCTCTCTATTCTTTCAACTAGAACACCTCTCGCTCGCGAGTCAGTTTCTTTCGAGGTTTGCGCATTCGTCCTGATTAGCATTGCCGATTACAAGTTTGCTTTGTCATCCGTGTTAGTGGCAGTAAGTCAGCTAGATAAAGAAATACCATACCGGCCAATATATTACCACGAGCGGCCTTATTCTTCTTTGACGAAGCCCACCACGTGTATTGTAAATCGGTGCCCCATCGGTATCGAGATCGCCGCTGAGATCTGTTTGAAAGTAAAAGAAGTTCCGTGTATCGCACCGTGAATGTTGAACGCGATATCGACAGGTAGCATCAACAGCCGAGCGATACTGCAAGCAACAAGAATCCTTGCTTCTCTCCTTCGTTATAGGATCTGGTTCCTCTCTCTCTAGACTTGTGCACCTTCGTACTGGCAATGAGTCCAAGAGAACTGTACTGTACCGTCTGGCTGTCGAGCGTTCGACGACCACTTGCCTTCCTACTAAACTGCCACTGATTACCGAACAACTCGTTCCCACGGTTCTTCATCAAGCTTCTTTTCTTGCACAACGGGAACACGCGACATTTGGCTCGCTGATCTGGCCCAAATCGTGCATCTACAGACTATCATCGGGAGTAAATGGTGAAGCTTCGAGAGCTCATTGTATCCACTCTGCTACGTCGATGTGTTAATCGTTTCTCATCCCCCGAGGTGGATAATACAAGTTCTCAATGTCTATCCGTTTGGTTTCGAGGCACCCTGTGTAATATTCTAAATGGATGGTGCGTGCTACTCCAAAGAAGCGGTGGACGGGTGAACACGATTCTATGCATGCTTAGCTGAAGCAAACAATTGCTTGCAACAGAGGAGTAGTGCGCGTTGTGCTTTTAGTACCCCGTTAGCTCCTGCTCGTTCGTTTTACGTTACCATAAGGTTCTAACACGCGCGCAACTCTCCGTTCTGATCGGCAAAGTAAAAGACAGACCCATCAGGCAAACGTGTCTCGTTTGCCGAAGTATTTTTTAAGCGTAGCATTTGCCAAAGCTTCTTTTAAGTACAAGATAAATCGATTAGCATCGGTAGGGGCGGAACGACACGCGAACTCGCTAAACTCTCGACGTTGTTGCTTGTTCTGGGTATTCGTAACTGTGTTACCATTGTTGGTCGCGTCGTATCGTTTATATTGCCATTGTGTTTCTTCTTCTTTTCTGTTCTAGCGTTTTAATCTGTCGAATCGAGGGTCTCCGACGATCATGATTTTTTTAATTCTACATCTACAGACACACACACAAATGTATATATATATATGTATGTAGAACTGCATGCACACGAAGGGAAGTATCGACTAAGGGATAACTTCTAGAACTCCAATATTTTTTTACGTACGAATGGAAACGCGAAATTTCTTTTACGAAAGGTGCGATTCAATGATCTGTTGATCTAGCCGATGTTTCCCTGGTGTGGATGAGATTCTTTTACGAGAATACGAGACAAAATTGAGAGCTTGAAGGAACGAGTGTGGGAGAATATAGAGACGAGACGTTACAAGAGATATCGAGTGTGAGACTGTATAATAATTATAAATAAATGTACACGTTAAGACTAATAAAATTGATTCCATCGCTTTCTGTCGCTTCATCGTTACAGATATATCGTATCTGACGTTGCTGAAGAACGACTACTCTCGATTACGTACATAACATACACTTTATTCAGGATTTCCGCGAGTCCGCGCGAGAAGGACAGCGATAAAATACGACGATCTAAGATCTCTAGATGTGTAACATGTCTCTTGGTCAATTTCACTGTAAACGCAGGAATGCCGGATTCGGCGGGATCCAAGGATAGCGGAGAAAGAATAAAGAATTCGAAAGTTTCATTATCAATTTTGCGTGGCAAAATATTTGTATAGTGACTACGACAAAAGTGCATACAGTCTACACGAGAGTACAATTTTGCGCTTACATTGCTTTACGATCGCAGCCCTTGACGCGGTTTCGCGATAACAATACTCAAGATGGTTCCGACGAGCCGATCTTGCGTCCAAACGACAACATTCTTGAAACGAATCTGCACAAATCAACGACCATCGAAGATTCTCGCTCGAGAATACTATCTTCTCTCAGCAAGCAATTCACCGCGCGGCGCATAGAAGATAGCGACCGAATATTCGTCTCGAAATGCGTGAATCGATTCGCGTCGCACCAAGCGAAACTACATTTCCCTTCGTCGCCCTAAGAGTAACTTGTGTCCTGCGTGAAAATCCTAGCTCACGAAGGTAAACGTTTCGGGCCGAATGTTGTGTTCGATGCAATGTACAAGGTCGGCATGCTGGGCTAAAGTTCACAATGTTCAGGTGAGTATAGTAACGACTACCGTGTCTAGTACCTTATTCTATGGAAACGAATAAACAGCACAAGATTCGTGATCTCAGATTGAAAAGTCTAACGAAAGGAACGTTGTAGTATGGCAATAATAACCCTAACATCTAGCGATAGGTATTAGTCGCAGGTATGTTCCGCCGCGAGCGATTCGGGTGCGACGAGTCATCTTCAACCGCTTGTTCCTCTTCTCTTCTCCGGGGTTGATTTGTTGCTGCCGAGTTGAATGGAGGTGTTAGAGGCGACCCCCATGTTTAGCGGCCAACATCTTCTTTACGGAAAACATGCTCATAGACAGGCCGACGGTAGCAAGCACGAACGCTGATTTCGTCACGTTGCGTTCGACTTTGTTCCTCCGAAGCGCACTCGTAACCGCCCCCTGGACAGGGTAACGTGTATCAGTTTATGTTACGCTCGTTCCAAACGTCCACCGTCCCGGTTCTCTACAATATCCGATGATTGGAGGAACGAGAACGCTGGGCGCGTTCGATATTACAACCGGTTCGCTGTGAAAGTATCGCGCGATTCTGAATAAACTACGAATGAATTGCGACGCTCATTCGCGCGAGATAGCAAATTTTAATAAGACGCGAATGGCGAGGAGAGGTCATCGTTGCGGCAATGAAACGAGAACTACTATCGTCGCAACGATAAGTTGCTAAACGCTAAAGAAATAGGGGGTTTGAAGTGCGAAACGCATACTCGATATGAAGTTTCCACTTCGTCGTTGATTCAGCAGAAAGACTTTGCTTGAAATCAGTGACCCTGCTTTGTGACCTCTCCTCGTTAGCTTGACACTAGCGAATATTACATAACATTAAGCTCGCGTTTAGCGCGCGTACGCGTCTTACCTGGTGAAGCGACAATCTAAGAGCATAGAGGGTGGCAGAAGTAAGATACATCTCTAAAACACGGCTTCGGCTTCGTACTCTGAAAAATAATAGAAAGCGCCGTCAGCTGTGTTTCCGTTACATAAAGCGCCAGGCGCCGAATTTAAAAACGAAGGACGCGCGACATTGGACCGCGTCCAGGACCGATTATTATCGGAAACTGCTCGATTTTCTCGCCGGGCGATAAGATTCCTTTGCACTTGAAATAGGATCCCCGTGCGATAATAACTTGGGAAGCAATACCCGATAACTTGCTTGACGAAGCGATAATCACGATACTGTAAATGTTTTTTTCTTTAAATATAGTAACCACCGCCGACCGAGCAATTCCTGGCGCCGTCTGACATTTAAGAAACACTCCCACGCGGGTTGCGCGATTCGATATTTCAATATCTTTATATAATGCAGTTTGATATATATGCAGGCACTAACATGTGCACGATAGAAAACTTCGTCTCGTTTGAGAATCAGATGCAAGTCTCGTGTTTCAACTATAGTACAATGCTTCTGGAGGGCACATGCGCAAACTCGAAACGGCCTATCGTCGCAATGATCGATTAATAAATACTAATTTTAATCGCGGTGAGGAAGGAATTACGCCGTTGACATAAATCGCTTGTGCAACTCCGTTCGCGGATTCTTTCATCGCTGCATTCTTGTACGCCGGGATGCGTGTCTCAGAAGCGTAAAAATAGAGAAGCGTGGTTTACAATGTTGGGCTACTGTCGACGGCGTTAGGTGATACTTGGCACAGACATTTATTTCAGCCAGAACGATGCGATTTAAAAATTCCGTTGTCCGGTAGGAGGACGCATTGCACGGCGTGGTTAACCTCCAAATATACGTTACAACAGTAAATTCTCGCCGTTTTAGGAAGGGGCAACGGAGTATCGGCGAATGAAATGAAACAGAAGCTCTCAGTCGCAAGGAAAACTCTGGCAATGCTTCAGGCAATGGTATTCGGGAATGAACGATTTCTTTTTAGTGCGAGTTTACAGAAGCTAAGGGGGAGGAAACGGCGTGCTACATTCCGCGCGTTCTGTTGCGTAATCGACACCGTTGTTCCACATCACCGAACGAAGACACCGATGTTAGAAAAGTTAAATGAAAGTGAAAATTGCGTCTCAGAATAATACACGTACCGTCGTGTGCGAAACTTGCCGATAGAAAGAGAGAGTCACCGAAGGCATGCGTTCCTTCGCCCCTCGTTTTCTCAACACTGTCGATTCCTCGTTTTCCTCCACAGTTCTGCCCGTACCGTGCCATCTTTACACCACTGGACACACTAATCGGAAAAGATGTCTGCGTCCATCATGCGTCGATATGTAAACCTAATCCCAAACAAAGTATAGAAGAGACATCTTACGGATTCTCGACTGAACTGATGGTATTTTGAAGATTTCAAAAATATCCTCTCTGCTTCACTAACTTACTGAAATACTGAAATATACCAACTTTCAATTCCTTTTGAAGGTGTTCCAAGTTACATTTATCGAGAAAGACTAGAAACCCGAGCAGAAAAAATTGGCTGTTCTTCCGAAAGCCCCCAACTCCAAATTGGCTGAAATTTTGGAAATAAGTTCTTCTTCGACAAAAATGATAATTGCAAGAAGGATTTTTAGCGACATGAAAGTTTTTTTTTCTCCATTTCTATGGTGTTTTAAAGTGAAAAAAGTGGGGCAGATCCAGTTTTATAATTAATAAAAGATATTAGATATGTAATATTCTGTTAGCTATATTCTATACCTGCCCTTATCCGTTACCAACATGAGGTATTGCTAAAAAAGAATCCTTATCCTAATGGTATTTAATCCACGAAAGTCCTCGCGCTCCTCGCTAGATGTCGCCGTGTTTCATTTTACCTTGTTGAGCGGCAATTCTCAATCTAGATAATAACTTTAAATTTGAAGGGCTGATAAAGTCTGCAGAGATTTCTCTTTTAATTAACGAACAAACACATATTAAGTGTTCCCTGTAACTGTGCAGGCGTCGAATCACACAAAAGAATAAGTTACTCTATGACGCATTCGCCTTCTTATCTCCAAGTCGTTTCCGCGAATTCCGTCAGTATCCACTCATTTGGCACGCGTCATTGTTCTCCGCGTGGCAGCCGAGTTGCAACACAGACGCGCAAGTGTAATGCATCATTATCCTTGAACTTATTACGCGTGCGTTGCCAGCCGTGCAAATTAAAAAGTATTTTCTAGTGAATCGACTCGGTTCTGCTCGCCCAGGTCAGCTTGGACGAGGAGAATTACTTAATGACGCACCGTGTGCTTTTATCTCGGAGTCATTTCCGTGGGATGCCGCAGTATCCTTTCGAGCCGCCAGTACCGCCGCGCCTAACTCGGTTAAAAGTAAATCGGCGCCAGTTGTGAAAGAATAATGGCAGGCTGGACGTTCCTTATCCTCTGGGTTCAGCTGTTTCTGTTGGCTCTCGGCGAGCAAAAGGACTCGGAGAGCCTCTGCGCGTCCCAGCAGAGCTGCGGGACGTGTTTGCAGACTCCGCGATGCGTTTGGTGCTCCACCACGGTAATCGTTGTACTTTTCACTTGCCTACGGGTCAAGCTTCTCTATTCGAGAAACTACTATGCTGGATTCTTCCTTTAGGTATCCGAGCAAAGTTCCAACGGCCCTCTGGTTCGCTGCGTCACCAGAGAGAAATTTCAAAGGGAGCGTGATCTCTGGTGCCGAACATCCGACGTTATGGATGTGGCAAGCTCGATGGTCAAGCTCGAAAATCGACCGTTGTCTTTGAAGAACAGCAGGGACCCTGTTCAAGTGCAGCCGCAGAAAATCCAATTGAAACTCAGACGGGGAAAGTACCATGTTACCTTCACGGTAGGGTGACTGTATCTAATATCGCCGGGCAAAAGTTAAATTGCTGTCGATTGAATAATAATTGTTATCTTTCCATGCGGTTCGTTTCAAATTAAAGAGGAATTATTCATCTTTCATGTAGCGTAAGTTAGAATCGTTGAAACCTACAAAATTTTAATTAGGACTCAGAAAACGTAAGACATGGAAAAATCGGGTCCTGAGAAAAGTGTACCTAATATCGCCAACTCAAGAAATATTAATTAATATGAGTTTTTAAAGTCATTCTCACATGTGGTTTTATTATTTATTGATCTATAAATGTATTTTATCCATCTTTGATTTATTAGAAAAATATAGATTCTTAAAATATTTTATTTTTCACGTTCCAATGTACATATTGGACAACTTAAGTTTATTTCAGCCGTTCGGCACATTTCGTAACTCCACCTGTAATAAACATTACATCGAAACTATTGTTATTGTTAAACAGGTATGTCCTACTGCTAAAAGAAAAACACTATTTTCATTACGGAAAATACTTGAATCGATTTCATTCCTTAAGTACATCATTAATTATGTATTTCTAGTAGATATTCTTGCATTCACGGAATTATTAGACTTACCTTCTCCGAATGTGATGCAAAATTGTGACAGTCAAATAAATTTTCACACTCTTAAGATTCTCTAAAATCTTAAATCTTAAACCTTTCTGTAATTATTGGTCACATCAACTGCAATTATAGTATATCTTCCTACATATGTTTAGGTACTAATTCAGTGCATAACCGATGAATTTTAGAGCTCACTTTTCGGGATATAGCGGGTGGCGATATTAAGTACAGTCACCCTATACAACACCCTGCCTGTTGAGAAAAGGTTTGATTCTATTAGATCGTATCGCCCACAGGTGACGAATACCGCGTGACATTGAGATACAGCCAAGCAGAGGACTACCCGGTAGACCTGTATTACCTCATGGACTTATCGGCGTCCATGGAACCGTATAAGAACAGATTGTCGGAATTAGGCTCCGAGCTGGCAAAGGCTATGCGGAACCTCACTTCCAACTTCCGCCTAGGATTCGGTAGTTTCGTCGACAAAGTTGTGATGCCTATGACCAGCACGCAACCAGACAAGTAGGTATACATATTGGGAAACCAAGTGGAGGCGTGGCTTAGTTCTCAGCGCTGTGGTGGTAAGTTGGCAAACTATTGCAAGTAGGCCCGGATCCCACCAAACATTCCGAATAAGTATTTATTAATCGAAGAAGTAAAAATTTATTGTTCAAAAAAATTTAAAAACACTCATTTTTCACAAAATATATAAACACTGATAATTCTATGGACTTCGACCTACTCACAGTAGTTTACTTTTCTGTCACTAGTTCGCGTATCGAAATTCTTGGTTTCCCAATACGTTAACTCGTCAAAGTTCCCCTCTCGAGTAACGCGAATTTGCCTAACGTATCTCCTGTTCGCAGATTAAAATCACCGTGCTCGTTGAACAGCAACCCGCGGAAATCGTGCGCGCCTCCGTACGGTTACAAGAATCAGATGCCTCTCAGCGAAGACGATACCCTGTTCGAAGTAATATTTCCAAGTTACCCCGTAGTTTCCCGCGTTTCCTTCGATATTCTGATTCTGATCGATTGCTTTCACGCACGCGACAGACCCGCGTGAAAGAATCAGCTGTGTCCGGTAACTTGGACGCGCCCGAGGGTGGCTTGGACGCGATGCTGCAGGCGATGGTTTGCACCGAGGAGATCGGCTGGCGGCAGGTCGCCCGACACCTTATCGTCTTCTCCACGGATGCCAAGTCCCATATCGCCGGGGACGGTAGAGTACGTGCACTTGCCTGAGTAGAAATCGCTGGTAAATTAAAACCTTGCGGCAGGAAGGGTGCAGCTTCGTTTTTTGACAGTTTTCGGGTTATCGCGTGTAATACCTATATTAGGAGACCGGGGTAGGTTGTCACGCGGGGTAAATTGTAACCCACAGCATGCCAGAGCTGCTTGACGATATTAGCTCCGTCGGTTTTAGTGGCACAAACGAGCGTTGTGTATTCATTTTATAATTATAGCCGAGAATTTTAAGTAAATGTTGCCTCAGCACTTTTATTTCAATTAACTTTCATTAGAAACCGTTTGAATTTTTGCTTCTTTCTCACAAACGAATCAGTAGACATTGGTTTATTATAATGTGTACGCATTTTAGTAATTTGATGTTTAGTTTCTCGTTTGCTGAGGTAAAACGCAAAAATTCAAGCTCGGGGTAAATTGTAACTTGTTGCTATACTTACAACGGCGGGGGTAGTCAGGTAGCGTTTTACGTAATATTTTTTAAACTAATTTTCAATAAAAACAAATTCTATTATTAGTGTTCCAGAAAAGTAGTTTTAGTTTATATTTCCCGAGACCGAATTCAAAGAATCACATAAACCTTTAAAAGAATTTTAATAAGTGAAAAAATTAAATGCAACAAAATATTACGTAAGGAGGGGGTTGGAATACGAAATCTTAAGAATTCTTATACTGGGGGAGGGAGGGGGTAAGAATTCGCCAAAATTACCCTTACGTAATTTAACGAAGGCTTCTAAAGATGAAGCTGCACCCCTCTGGCTGCAAGGTCCTCAAATCGTTCCCCAGCGAAAGCGATTACGTTGTTTCAGCTGGCTGGGATCATCGAGCCCAACGACGGTCTCTGCCACTTGGACCAGAATGGATACTACACTTATTCGCTTCTACAAGATTACCCGTCCATATCCCAAGTACACAGGTTTCTTTCAATCATCTAAAACGCACATGCGAATGGAACTCGTATTCACGACGGATGCTTTACGTTTGAGAGCAGATCAATAGAAAGGCGCGCGAGCACAATATGAACATCATCTTCGCCGTTCCGATGACACAGAAGAACACGTATACTGAATTAAGCCAGAGCATCAGCGGCTCCTCGATCGGGACCATCGAGAAAGATTCGCGGAACGTGGTCGCCCTCGTCAGCGGTGAATACAAGGTAAAAAAAAAATCGTGAACTCCAAACGTTAAGGGGGAACACCACTGTGACGGCCGGAAAAGTAAGCCATTATTCAGAATTTTTTTCAGACATAATTTACAGTTTTCATCGAAAATTTGTATTATCTACCTTTAGTAGGCTGTCTTAAGAGATAATACAAAAAAAATAAATAGAAAAACATCCATAAATTTGAATATATTAATTAATCTTCTAGACCCCTCCGCGCGAGCTGGTCGAATCTGTAACTATCGAACAACAGGTCCGAAATCAAATTTCATTTTTTTTTTTATAAACTATATGAGTATAGTTTCCGTTGTGCGTACCGATTTCTTAAACAAATTTATTTTGTAAAAATGGTGCGCTTTAGAAGAAAAGTTTCGAAAATCCGCGAATAAGATGGACAGTTTTCCGACCGTATTTCAAAAAGTTTGTTTTCAATCAAAAAATCTGTACGTACAACGGAAACTACACTCATATAGTTTATAAAAAAAAATGAAATTTGATTTCGGACCAGCTGTTCCATAGTTACAGATTCCACCAGCTCGCGTGGAGGGGTCTAGAAGATTAATTAATATATTCAAATATATGGATGTTTTTCTATTTCTTTTTTTTGTATAGTCTCTTAAGACAGTGTACTAAAGGTAGGTAATAAATTTTTTTTAGGAAAACCGTAAATTATGTCTGAAAGAAATTCTTAAAAATGGCTTACTTTTCCGGCCGTCACAGTGGTGTTCCCCCTTAAACATTTTCTACCGCAATGCGTGACGCGTATCGACGGATGATTCGCCTAGAAACTGGTGAACACGGTGACGATGACGGACGACGCGCCGAGAATGATCGACGTGAAGTATTTCTCTCGGTGTTTGGAGAGAAACGGCGAGCTAAAGGAGCGACGAGAATGCGGTGGGCTGCGAGTGGGGAACGTCGTGGAGTTTGAAGTGGTGCTGAAGGTACGTGTCGATAAAGCCGGGACAGACGGTCGACTCGAGCTTCCCGAGATAAATCCCGCTCTATAAAATGTTGCGTCCCGAGGGGCGTATTAAAGATTTTTGCGGGGCACGTAGGCGGTCGAGTGTCTGGCGGATCGGAGCGAGTGGCAGCAAAGCATGCAGATAAAACCGAGGGGCATAAACGAGAGCCTGACGATCGAGCTGAGCATTATATGCGATTGTCCTTGCGATCGGCCGGGACACGAGGTAAGAACGATAATTGAATGTAAACCTGTAACGTAATCACGTCCGCGGATTCACGACCGTGAATCGTTTCTGACACGCTCGAGATGGAATCGCAGGGCTACAAGCCGGGATCGAAGGACTGCAGAGGGAACGGCACTCTGATCTGCGGCGTGTGCTCCTGCGACGACGGCTTTCACGGGCGGCAGTGCGAATGCGAAGGGGACGAACTCGGGGCCGAAAGCGCAGCCGACATGGCGGAGTGCAGGTCCAGCAACGAGAGCATTGAAATCTGCAGCGGCCACGGGGCCTGCAAATGCGGGGTGTGCGATTGCGAGAAGCGCTCGAACCCGCAGGAACTATTCTACGGGAAATACTGCGAGTGCGATAATTTCTCCTGTAAACGTAGCGAAGGGCTGGTGAGTGAACGTACGTTATTACCTAATTGCGATGCTCGCGTGAGAAGGTTGTAGGTGCTACGCGCCAGCAAACTCGTTGATTATACCGCGTTATCAGCTGCGAAGGACGCGTTTACTCGCCGCGAAGTTACTCGGGTAATTGGGCCCTTTAAGGAAACCTGCGCTGTCCTCTACGGAGGGACGCTAGATAAATTACACTGGCTCCCGTGTATCCCATTATTCCGTCCCATCTGTTGGTCGCGTTCGTGTTTAAGGTTTGCGGCGGCCGAGGGAAGTGTGAATGCGGCGTTTGCAATTGCTGGCCGGGATGGGGCGGCGAGACCTGCGACTGCAAAGAGACCAACAGCACATGCATGCCGAGCAATGGCGAGATCTGCAGCGGACGAGGCGACTGCATCTGCGGCAGCTGTCATTGCCACGAGAAGGACAATATTCGATACTCTGGCCAGTACTGCGAGGAGTGTCCCGTGGGTATTTTCTTCTAGTCTCTTAGGCGGAATAATTTTCTGGAAAGTGTCTCGTACGCGGGGCCCGATTTATTTAGATCTCTCGTCGTAATGAGGAAAAGCATTTTTACTGCGGTTTATATTTAACTGAAGTACCTGGAGTGGCTCGGGTAAAACTTTCATTGTCACGGAGTGTCGAGGGGGTGAAATAAGGGAGAAGGGCTGAGGGGTTACAAATTTCCTGGTAGCCTATAGGATAAAGGACCCAATTACTGACACCTGACCAATTACTGTCACCTTAAGCTATTTTACTTAAAATAACAAATAAATAAACGTTGTAATGTCATACACAAAAAGAATTATGTAATTCAACCTGTAATCTATGCTATAAATTATATACTATAATTTATTTATTCGTTATTTTAAGTAAAATAGCTTAAGGTGACAGTAATTGGGTCCTTTACCCTATGTATTTTCCACGGAGTTCTACAGAGTAATTATGCAAACTTTGGTACTATATGGACTACGTGTATACAAAATTTTAGAAAGATCCGTTGCGCAGGTAGTTGCGACGTGATCGAGTGGGCCACTTTTTTATTTTTTTCTCCTACACGGGCATAATACATTGCAGAAAGCAAACAGAAACTACATTTTATGTAGATTTTATCATGTAACAAACATCCAAACACACTTTCCCATTTATTATATTGCTGGGATTATAAATAATTATTTTAAAAAAGAATTTTTCACAGTGATGAAAATTTTTTGTAGGTATTCCTTGAATAGCAAAAGCCTTTACTAAAAATCTTTAATATCGATACGCACCTTTGCCTCAAATAATAGTAATTATATAAGTGATTGAAAACAAAATTATAAGTTTCATACTAAGAACTTAAATTCAAGCACGTATAACCCACTTTTTTACCGATCATCCTAAAAGTTTTACTTTCCTATTCTGTTTTTTATTTTAATTTTCTCTTTCTGCCAATTTCGCCGCTCTGCACGCGTTTCCAGACGTGTCCCGATCAACGATGCGAGGAGCTGAAGGATTGCGTGGAATGCATGGCGCACAATACGGGGCCGCTGGCCAAGAACAGGAAATGTAATCTGTGTCCACACCAAATCGAGATCGTAAGCCATGCTTTTGATTAGAAGAACATAGACTCCTCCTAGGGAAACGAGAATAAGCATCCCCTTTGCTTTCACGAAAACAGGTCGACGTGGTAGAAGAAGATCCTATTAAGGATAAGGAGAGGGGAGCACGAATTTGTCGAACGCCGGGCGACGCAGGCTGCACGTTCATCTTCAAGTACGCGTTTCCTAGGCGCGAACCCGGAGGGGACATCAAGTTTTTCGAGATACAAGCCAAGAAGGAGAGGACGTGTCCCGCGCCGATCAACGTTCTCGGTAAGCAGGCACTCTGTGAATTAATTAAGACCCTTAACGCTCGAAGATACATAGACGATAACATTTCTCTCGCAGGTGTTGCCGTGGGGATGGCGATCAGTACCGTGATTCTCGGTTTTCTGATTCTGCTGGTGTGGAAAATAGTGACGACGATTCACGACAAACGAGAATTCGCGAAATTCGAGCGGGAGCGAGCTCTGGCTAAATGGGATCGCGTAAATATTCTCGAATAATTTATTTCAATTAGTTAAAATAAGATTCTAAAATGAGATTCTAATAATAATATCAACTTTCAGGGGGATAATCCACTTTACAAGAAGGCCACGTCCACCTTCGAAAACCCAACGTTCGACGAGAGTGTCAAGGATTAGATTAAGTAGCTTGAGTAATAAATTTCTGGGAAAAGAATTCCATATCATTTCGAATAAAAAAAAAAAAACATCACCATCGCCGCGGGAAGCAGTTGAATTCAAAAGTGCGCGATCTGGGAGGTAGCGCCACGGTAAACGCGCGAACCAAATCGCCGCCATGTTAGTTAATTGCCGCGGGTGAAACGGGCCGGTTGACGAGAACGCTCTGTCGTTGCACTCTTTCGCGAGGCAAACTTAACGCCCCGAACGTTTCTCGTTTCCCTGAGCCGCGAGTGAGATCGTTGGAATCCGTGGCGTGGTCGCGGTACCAGGAAGTACGGGGACCGCGATCGTCGCTGGCCCGGCGAGGAATGGAAGGGGAAGGTGGTGGGTACTCGCGATCACTCGTAAATCAACTTTAAATTTGATCCGGGGAGTTCGCGCGGAGATAGGTCCTGGCCTCTCGGCTGCGATTGTTTCGAATATCCCCTGGCCTCGTACTTTATTGCACGGTATGCTCGAAGAAGGCAGCCTCGTAAGGAGCTCGTAAATTCGTCACCATAGCCGGCTCCCGCTGCAAAAGCCTGCAGCGTCTCGCTATATTTCCCACACCAGAGACCTAAAGCTCTGCCCACACTCGATCCGCCCATACGACTTGATTACCTCCTTGCCTTTTCCCCCATTACGCGTCGATGCTCGTTTCGCGGATAAAAGCGTGTCGAAAGCAGCAGTATCCTTCTATTTCGGGTATGAAATTTTCTTACCGACATTCCTACGCGTCACCTGTTATTGATAAATGTAAGCTAGGGAAGATGGCGCACCACGATCTAAAGAATTATACCGCTGTCCTTGTCTGGCAGGCATAACCTCGTTAGCGGTGCTGTCAACGGTCGCGACTCGCGACAACTGTGACCGTGTAACCTCTCGTAAACTGCAGAAAACATTTAGACGGTTAACGTTAAAATGGACGTGGATAAATAAACATTGATAGCCGTCTGGGAAATGCGTAGCTTCGGAAGGAAGCTCGCGCCAAAAGTGGGGGGGCGCCACGGGAACGTAACTCTACGTTATATCGCGCACGATACTTGTAGTAATTGAAAGCAACACGCGACAATTTGTCAGAAAGTGGAAGAAGTTTTCAGTGAGAATTCTGCTGGCGCGTTTGCGCCCAGCGGAGAACCTCGAGATGCAAACATGCCAGCTTCGTGATCGGGGCTTAAGGATAGCGGAGAAAAGGCAGCCGGAGGAAAGAGAGTGTAGCGGAGCCGGCCACTCCGCATACTAAATCACCGCCGCACGTCTGTTTCTTTACATTGCACAGATTTTATTGATTATTTTACGACCGGGAACATTGTAAATCTCTTCATCGTGCATTGGCGGCTCCCCCTACTCCGCCGACTGCCACTATCCCGCCAATTACGCGGACCGAACGTATCGTTGCGTCCTATGCGTTCCGATCCGTCAGCCATCACTTCGCGAGCGCCACCTGCGTGGCTAGTTTTCGCGTGCGTGTCGTGCTGCTCGATCGTGTTTTCGTGCGTTTTTTCCCAGCTTTACCGGTGTTCGAACGTTGCGTCAACTCTCTTCGAGTGACTACTATAATGCGTATCAGCGGGATCGTCGGTAAAGCGAACGACAAGCACGGATGTGAGGGGAACAGGGTAAGACAGGATCTTTGCGGAATTTGATTTGATATACGCGTGGAACGGCGCGCGGCGCGGCTCGCCTTTTGCCCGCGGAACAATGTTGTTCGTTTTCGCGGTCGCTAATGGCCGCCGCCGGTGCCTTAATTACAACAAAATACGGTCCAATCAGCCCTCGGGGGCCGGCGATGTTGTAGCGTTTCGAGCTTTCAAGTCGTTCGGCATACTGTCGGATCCGAACGTCTCGACTGCCCTTCTTTTCTTTTCCGTGCATCCATCGTAGCGTATCTCGGCGCATAGGCGTCGACGCGTGGGGTCTCCGATCCCATTTCCAACCGGGCAATTCGGTTCGAGCGGATCCGACGGTCCACGCCGATGGATCCCTTCGTTCGATCTGTTTCCGTGGCACGAGAACGTTACTCCGACACTTTTCAGCTAGATAAGCTTGCTACATATAAGCAGTTTTATGCGTCAGTTGGGCTGGAAGGTTTGAAATTGAGGCGCGTGGTGCGAGGCACCGTTCTCCTCGACGATCGAGAGTTGTTGCACCGACCTGCACCACCTCTTCGCGTCCGATGCAGACCGAGGCTCGTTAGTGCGCGCCCGTAAATCAAGCCGCAGGGGTGCCAACCCGCTAATATTGCCAGGCTTCCCCCGGGATAGGAGGAGCACGTTCGCGCCGCCGACGCGCACAGTAAACGTTCGATATATCTCATCGATAATGAGTTTGTTAAATGGATTAATATTCCACTTTCTCTTTTCCTTCCTTCTGCCGTTTAAGGCGATATATTCAATCGAGGCCGAGAGTGCTACGGAATTTCTATCGATCTCATTCCTCGCTGCGCTTTTTCTATCGCGACACGGCATCACAGTTGCTTTCTACGCCGCTTTTGCTTCCATTTAATATCCCACTGTCGGATATCACGGAGGTGTAAAGAGTTGCTCGATCTTTGAACGATCCTAACGGCGGGTCAGCTAAGCGTGGAGAGCCTCGATGCGTTTGGCATCGATTATGGGAAATACCTATCGGGTTCTAGTGCGCGTCTGGAGCCACGGGTAACTCCGTATATACAGTCGGATAATTAATGGAGCCGGTAATGAGCTGATTATTATTAATAATATTTAGTCGGGGTTAAGCCGAGGCGACCCCGCCGCGCTGGAGCCCGGCTGCTCGTTAATTGAATCTGCCAATCATCGTAATGAGCGTCAGCGCCAGATCCGCTGTCCGTTCTTCGTTGCTGCTCTTCAAGGCCCCGAGCTTGATGCTCGTCGGCCTCGAAAAACGAAATACACACGTGCCTCGCACTCTGCAACCTTATCCTAAAAAAATCTGGCCAATTTTCTTCGCCGAGCGTCTTTCGAGAACTTGATCGATATCGCGAAACGTGTCTAGAGCCCCGTTGTAATTCTTCCTATCCGTTTTCATTAATTACATCGCACGCCAATCGAATTTCAACTAGCTACCGCCGGTCGATCCTTCGCGCGGAATAAAATCGAGCAACATAATACAAAGCCGGGGGACATTTAATTATTATTACGCGCCTTTGCCAATCTCGCCAATACTAAATTAACCTTTGTTCTTTCAGCAATTCTTTACCGACTCTTTACTAATACATATTTTCTTCTTTTTTTTAACAGTTACGGCTATATCTATCTATAGTGCTATCCTTCGTCATCGTGCGGCGCTTGAACACGGATTCGTGTGCTCGCTGCTCCCCAGGATAACCGACAGAAGTAGCCGTGATAAGTCGACAGGGGACAAACGTTCGCTTCCTTTCGAAGATAAGAGCTTATCCTGGAGCTCTCGTACCTGTTCGCATACCTCCAACCACTCACTCAGGATTCCCAAAAATGCACTCCTACCCTCGGAGCTTTCGTGGCCCGAAAGCAGGATTTCCGGTAATTCCCTAAAACCAGATCTTTCTAACCTAACGGCGAGCAGCCTTCTGTCCCCTATTTAATCAAGTCTCTTGAGAAACTTGTGTTTACGGTGACGGGAACGACACAGCGGAGAATTGATTGACACTGCGAGAAGAAGTAGGGAAAAAATAGAATGTATACCTGTATATACCGCGCTGTGTAGTGGTTTCGCGAAAACTCGTTTCTGTCGACGCCCGATGGTAATTTGGCGCGTAGGGATTAATAGATTAGCGAAGGGCACGTCTCCTCTTAATTCCATCCCATTACGGGATCGGTTGCTGGCGCGAGGCGGGTCTGGCCGATTATCGAAGATAGCCAAAATCACCGGTGGATCGTGGAATTAGATCGAATTACCCAGACGCGAGATGATCGCCGTGCGCAATTTCTCGTAAAACGACGAGCAACCTTGTCAGCCACGGTAGGCTTCGTTTCCACCGACAATTTTACGCGTTACATCCGCCGAGATCGCCCTCGGCTGTACACCGTAACCGTTTATACGTTTTTAATGCGTTTAGTCCGCGTTATTTCCATTCCACTCGTGCACCGCGCGCGTCGATAGAGTTTTCGCTTAATCGTTCTCGCCGAGAGGCTGCGTAGCGCTGTTGGTGGTTCTTTTTTTTTGGTCGCGGGGCTTCGCATAGATTTCAATTACGGCGAAATTAGAAGCGGAATCGTGTTTCACGAATATAGCGGCGGCACGACTGGCTACCGAATGACGGGAGAAATTAATCAAAATAATCATCTGTGGGGCCCGGGGCGGCCAACGGGGCCTGTCATTTACTCCCCTGGAACTCTTCTTCTCCATCCTGCCTTTAGATACCCGCTGTATATAGTATGTATTCCACGCTACCCGGTAGCCGACCGAAACCATCTTTGGCCCTCAGCCGGGAATCTAGAAGTCCGCCGGGTCCGGCCGATGCGATGCGTTCTTCTCCTCGAGCTTGAATTTTAAATCAACGCGTCGAGGCCGCGTCTGGCCTTCCAGCAATTTCGGCTCCGACAGATTTTCGATTGCTCGAGCTCGATTCAATTTATACATAGGCAGTCCACTGAAACCGTAATTTCCTTAACGAACTCAGGGTAATTTCCTTAACGAACGTCGCGAAGTTTGTCGCCGACTGAAATCGCGATTCTCTTCGAACTTTGGCGTTACAAAATACAAAGGAAGGAACTGTTGCTAGGTATTTGCTAGGTCACTGGCGTATGAAGTTCCGCTCGATCGTAACGATCGTGGACGATTTAGATCGGTCGTTGACAAATTCGTAGACGCTCGTTTGGCGAGGTTCGAGCGTGAAACGTGGCGGAGTCTCGAGGGGAGTGACGGGGGTAGGAGATCGGGAGGGAAGGGTGGGATTCGAGGGCGCAAAGTAACGCCATCAGACACGCGAATGAGAAACGGGACGGTGTTTCGTGGAGGCAGGAGGTCCGAATGGGCCAATAACTTTGCGAGCTTATGTTCCTGAATATAAAGGGGACAGTGGTAGTTTGCGGTACGACGTCACTCGAGTATCCCTCGCGCCACCCCCTCCTATTATTCCCCTCGACCCCCTCCAACCAGCGACGTTTCTGATGCACGACTGTCGTTCTTATTCAAATGCACGCCCCTGCAAACCAAACACGATGGCTCTCGCAAATTTACCGAGTGATTCACGACTCTCCTCTGCTTCCACGAGCCGAGCCGTCGAGACCGCTCGCCTCGTCACGCCAAGCGTCGCATAAACGTTACCATGTTGCTCGAACTTGTTTCTTAACAAGTCCCGAACGGGGTGAGCGTGTTGGATGGCCGCGACTATCGGCAACTCGGGCGAGCTTCTCCAGCTCCGGCACTCGTTGGAATCGCCACGAATCGCTGGAGGGACCAGCTAATTGTAAGATTCGTTGGTCGGAGGCTCGCGCACGCGGAGCGGAGAGTGTTGGGACCGTTGGGCCCACAGTTGCTGCTGCTCCCAAGAGTGCCCGAGCAGCGGTGCTCGTCCACGGACCATGGACACGCGGCACGTTGCCCACGAGCTCCTGTGGCGCTCACCGGGCTTCGACACCCACACGCCGTGTCGCCTCACCAAACACATAAATAACAACAGTTTCGGAGACTCCGCGTCACCGTTCACTTCGAATCGTCCCCGTCTTCTTCCACGGATCTCGTTGAATTTCTCTCCAACGTCTATTAGAGTTTACGACCTCTGTGAAGTTTAGAAGCGGGACAATTAAATCGCTCCTAGGGTCCTTCTTCTTGGTAATTTCGCCTGTCTACTGGGTGGCGCGTGAATTATCTTGGGCTTCTCGGTCGGAAATGTGAAGCGATAGTTGGTGGCCAAGGTAGATGAGAAATTGTAGAGCAGTAAAAGGGAACGGTGCTCGTCGACGGTCAGACAGAGAGGCCCGAGTAAGCGATCAACGGGAGTTGCTTGAACGCGATAGCCCCTATCCGTTCGCCACCTGTTATCCGAGAATTATTTCTCTATCGAGCCAGCGAACACCGGCTCGCGCTCGGCACAGATGTCGAAAGGCGCGAACGGCAAGTTTCGTGTCGGCACGGGGAAAGGGTGTCCCATCGACAATTAGCCGAAAGCCGCGAGCCGGGGATAACGGCTCGACTACCGAGCGGCGCCTCGCGATTGACGCGTTCGTTAAGAAGCGGCGAGGTTTCCGTGTTAATAATTGCGCTTACTGAGAGCGATCGCGTCGAACGCGGAGGGATATTTCGCGACGCCCACGCGCGGACCTCGCGTGGCTGCGGGCGTTAAATTAATCGTGCGTTTCGTTTGTCGAGAACCGCCGGTCACAATCGTATACAACGGATACTATGTTGCCGCTGTCACGGAACTGACGTTCCGTATTTACCGTGCCCGACGAGCGACAAGTCCTCCGTGGCTTGCTTGCGATTACGGCGCGGTGGTCGACCGAGTCGACCGAGTCTTCGACGACGCCTTCGCGAGCCCGGCTCGCAACTATGCTGCGGGATCCAGTCGCTGGGCAGCCTATCGAACGACCGGCAATGTTTCTCAAACGACCACACTGCCGCAGCCACAGCTCGCCGTATGATAGGCATTTTCAGCGATCCGCCCGCTCCTCTTCTGACAATTTAAACGTCAGGGGGGCTAGTTTATCGGGGGAGATTGGTCTGACGGAATACTTGAGGATGCCACTTTTTTCGCGGCTGTGGTTACAGCGAGCTTGTGGTATCTATTTAAAAGTTATGCACGTGACAATGGGTGCTCTGATTAGGGTTGCCAAATTTTTTTGGGGAGGAAATAGAATACTTTACGGCCAAATGCGATAAAAAATATAGTTCATTGTGGAAAAATATAGTAGGTTTTAGAGGAAGGTGTTAGAAAATCAAACTACATTAAACAACATCTTTTTTGTGAATTTTGTATTATGAATTAATTGAGTGGAGCTCATTTTAATATAAGGAGCTCATTTTTTATGAGAGATAGACTGGCTCTGTTTCTCTCTTTCCACCACTTCATGCTCATAATAGAATAAATCCTCCATTAAAGTTGAAATTCGCTAATTAAAGTTTGGATGTGGGGTAAACCAACCAGTAATTGACCGCATACCAGTGAATGGTCATTAGGCAAAGAAATGTCAATTATAAATTTAAAACTATTATATGTTTATAAATGGAGTGTAGTTGCACTTTTAATATCCCATATTTTTAGTTATCTACACGTTTCGCATTTTATAATCGTTTTTTTTTTAAATTACGATAAGAATAAGTAATTATTTTTATAGAAATTCCAAGAAATATAAATTTAAATGCAATTTCAACAGTTGTTTTGTTCTTATACATAAATATATTCAAGTATTAATCTCAAAGGTCCATAAATTCAACAATTCGGTCATTCACTGGATGGTTTACCTTAGCCATAGAATAAAAAGATAAATCAAGTTGTAGAATTTTGTCGAAGTATCGGAAATATAGTACTTTTACGTACCTACTATATATTTTTCAAGCAGTATATAGTGCACTAGACAAAAATATAGTACGATTGGCAACCCTAGCCCTGATTGCTTTTAGCGAAACGACTTTCAAAGCGTGGTTGCCAATAGAATTTGAATTCGATACCCACAGCCTGCATCGCGGCTACAAACCGTTTTGTGATTGAAGAAGATACCTAATCCTAGTTCGAGTGTTGACGAGGTTCCTCGGGCCAAGGTTTCTTTTTCTCCCCAGCACTCTCCTCCCAATCTATGAATGACTTACGATCTTTCCTAATTACGAAAGAATTCTAATCTCCTTGCCGGCCGCGAGTCTTAATAACGAATCTATCTTAATTAAATTAAAATTCTGATCGGGGCCTACCACGGTCCGCTGGCAGGGCGTGTCCGAGGCTGGGGCCGTGGTCGGGACCGAGCCGCTGGTGAGTTAGCGGTAAAGCCGACCTCCGTCGCCCACCGGGCAGCCGGGGCCGAAGGAAACGGACGGGAAAACAGTCGTCAGACACTCGCAGAGTTCCCACAGATCTGTTGTAAATGAATCTATCCTCCTCGAGGCTAATCGATGGATACGATGAGCTTTACTTTGTAGTTTCCACGCCTTTCGCTGGGCCCAGCTGCACGCTGCACGAGCGTCTCGGGAACATCTCCTCTTTCTGGATGCGTGGAGCATCCGCGAGGCATAATATTACCATTCTTTATTCTTTAACGATCGGCAGCCAGCCGAGTGTTTCACGGTCCAAGCTCATCCTATCCTCCTTCTCTCTTGTCTCCTCGCGGCCCTATCTTCTTTACGATTCCGTCCCAATTTATTACGAAACCGAAAGCTTTTCCCGCGAGAGCCCGGTTCGAGTCCGGGTCTCCCGAATACGCCCTCATTTCGTATTCATAAAGTTGGTGGGTTCCGAGGGTCTCTTAATATTCGAGGAATACGAGGCTTTCTCTCCTCTCCGCGATTCCGCTCCGTCTCGTCTCTCGACGGACCGCGCGACCCTGAACAATCCTCGCCGGTTAATTACCGGTGAAATATGACTGATCGAGAAACTCGGATAACCACGGTCCGCCGTAAATCGAGCTATAGAATTCACTTTACCCTAATAACCCGTCTAATAAGAATTTCGTCCGGTAGGTGTGCGTCTACACACGCGAGGAACGATAATTCGCCGGGCAATTGACGCGCCACGTAGTCGCCGGGACGAAGCCGTGGTCGCGTCGGATAAAAAGAGAAGCGACGGTCTAAATACTCTAAATCAACGGGTTATTTCGATCGGGAAATGAATGTCGCGTTAATGTCCCGCGTCCGAGAATGAAGGGCGAAGCGTCAATTACGTTGGATCCCGGTCCTCCGGGGCTCGGTAAAGAAATTTTCGAAAATCCTCGTTTCGTAATTGTTTATTGTGATCGAGGGTTCGGCTGGAACGGAGCGGCCGGCGCCCCCCTGTGGCGCATCGCGAATGGGATCTGAAAGGACGAGAGAGGAGTGGAACGTGGGTTCCTACCGTTAACATCCGACTTTACGACGCATCCTGGTCGCGCGAGGCGTGCACCTCGCGGGGCCCTATACAAGCCCCCGTAATTTGATAATATAGGGTTATGGTGGCGCCAAGCTGAGCCGTTTAAATTCATAACATTGTTTATTCCTATTAGACCGACCTATTGGATCCGTTCCGCGCGATATTTCATTCCACAGCCAAGGCCGCGGTGCCGCGCGCGGCTGCCTATCCGCTCTTCCCCAAGTTTCCTCCAACTCGAGCCATTTTATGGGACAGCCTTGCACCGTTCACGAATTTTCTCTCCGATAGAACGCGCAACGCTTCCAAACGGTCCGCTTCGCCACGAGATAGTTTCTCTGAGCGTTCAACTTCGCCCATTCTGCTCCCACCTTCATTCTCGCGCCTCGTCACACCACCGACGATCCAGAGAGGGAAATCAAAAATTCTGTCAGGCACGTTTATCGGACGGGCGTGACAAACGCGACGATTCGGCGGTGGAAAAATATTTCCGAGCACTTAGGCATCGTTTGGAGCTGTTTACGAGCGTGGCGCGCACTACCAATACCCGTCCCGTCCCGGGATGGAGCGCGGCGCGGCACGGCGCGGCGCATCCTTGTTGCTCCTAGCCGACTGGCTGTCAGCGAGAACGTGAAATATCGTCCTGCCCAACTAGCATCCAATAATTAGTTTACTCCTCATTACGGTTGGCCCGCGTTATTAGGAGGGCCACGGGTTTCGTGGCAGAGAGTGAGATGGAAGAGAGCAACGGGAGAACGGAGACGGGGAGGAAGGGGAGGGAGGTCTAATTAACTGAACGTTTAGGGGTTGCTCGACCGGTCGACTCGCGGCCACGCCCGATCTGTTAACCAATTCGGTTCTTACCTGCTTTATGCACCTTTAACATACTTTGTGCCAATCTCGCACCCTACTTTAGACCGGCTAGTTGACTTGCCTCCTCGTTTTTTGCCTCGTCGAAGAGGCATTGCGCCACGCGTCTAACGGGAGGGAACACTTCCAGGGCGATCCTGTCGAATTGCGCGGCGCGCAATGCCTACCTCGACGGCGCGGAAAGATAGAAGTCAGAGGATACTTGCGAGCGAAGCAGGATGGTAGGAACAGAGAGAAAGTCAGCGGCGGTTGAGCACGAGGCTATCTTCGATCTTTGATCTCGTGTCGTGGGGGGATTTCGAGGGAGGAGACAGAGGGCGAACTCGCCCGGAATGAAAAGAGAAAGGGTAAAGGGTTCCGTAGGAGGTATGATGCGCGGGAGCCATCTCTGTTAATCATCGCGTAATTACCGCTCCAATTATCAGATACTGAGATACGAGCACGGTGGATCACGCAGGACCCAAAGAATCTGTTAACCGTGCCGCTCTCCGCAGGGATCTGGTTTACCCCGGAGCCGTTCGTCATTCTGGACGAGCGAGCCGCTCGTCGATCGCGATCTCGATCCCACCGGAAGATTGGCAGAATGCCGCGAGAAAGTGTCAATTACGAGTATCCGCCGTTATCGCGGATGGGAGATTAATCGACCGGCTATGTGGCACACGGGACCTGAGGATGAAATGAATTTTTCAAAAGCCGTCGATGAACCGTGGACGTCCAACGAGTTGGAATAGCAGAAGAATTCCATGGCTTGCCGGACGATCCTCTCCTCTCCTCGATTCTGTAGACGCGTAGTCCGCGTTTAGGGTTGAACAGGGGCGGGACAATACTTGTCCAGCGGCCGGGTAGGTTGAACAGGGCGTTACCCGGCATTCCTTGGTAAATTAACTTAGCGGGCGGCTGCAGCGCGCCGGCGAGAGCGGCGCGTCTCCCGCCAAATATTCATTTAAAAAGGTAAATGCAATTTCGCCGTTTTACGTGATTGAGATAATGCCCTCCGATTAACGGGGCATCTCTTCTCCTCCGCTCCGTTCGTTTCCAAGCCTGATCTCGCCTCTTTTCCTCCGTCCTCTCTCGCTCTCTTTGTCTGCTCCCTACACCCGGCTAGGTATACGGGTACCTGTACGGTAGCAAACGCGTCATTACCAAAATTCAACCCATCCGTCCCACGGGCATCACCCTCCGAATAAAAGCGGGCACTGGTTGCGCTGTGCTTGAATTCCCCGCAGGTGTACGAATGTCGAATCCGGCGGTCACGTTCGACGCTCAGCGTTGGACCCTCCTATATTTACCGTAGATCGGAGCGAAGGAGTTGTGATGCGCCGCGGTGTTTGGGATGAGAAACTCGTTGGTCAGTTGGTAGCCGATGCACGGGTAGGTAGAGGTACCTACACCGTCTCGGACGGTTGTTGATTCGTGCGATTAAACGGGGAAACAAGTGGCGTTGTTGATTCTCGCCGGTTGGTGGTTAAATGGGGGCGAGATTCCAGGCAGGCAGAGCCGGACGGGTAATTCGCGGAGGTCGTACATCATCCCCGGTGAACGGTTGTCCGCCTATCCGGTCGCTTCGTTTGGGCTTAAATCAAATTTACTAATTAACACCATTTACCAGGATCTATAGCGGGTGACTCGCGCTGTCCGGCGTCCGTGACTCTCTCTAAGCTCCTTTTTGTTTCCTCTTCAACGTCGGTACGCGTTATTGATGATGCTCGTTAAAGAGCTCTCACGTGCCGGTGGGGCAGTTCTTCTTCGTCCCGATGCCCACCTTCTCTCCTTTCCCGCCGCTCGTCCCTCGGCCTCTCATCTATGGCCCTCCAAGTGGCCATTCCAGCGACTCCTGTATGGCCGTGATCCATTCTCGTGGCACTCGGCGTGGCTGCCGCGGGACATTAGTCATCGACAATCAAGATGAATTCACTCTTAAACAATGACGCCTAATTTCAAGAAGCCACCGACCAACAATCGCCGAATTCCCCGCTAGCGGCTCCTCGAATAAAACGTCCAAAGGGGCCTCCTCGGGGTATCGGCCGCTCTCCCGCGGGCCATTTCGACACTTGCCTCGCACGTCCGCTTCTCTCACGTTATTACCGTGGCCGAAGCGTACGTAGACCGTCAAGGGTAGGATTTATGGTGCGTCGCATTATCACGTGAGGTAACGCGACACCGCAATTCCACCGCGGCGGTGTTGGCGGCGGCACCGGCACCGACGGGCAAACGCGCAAATTACCATCGCGATTGCGGCTAACTCGGGCCCTTTACGCTAATAACGGCAATGCCACGCGGCGAATTGCAAACAAGGACGTGGTGCGCCAGACTCCCGGTGGGATGGGACCGGATGGGACAGGCAATCTTTCCCACATAACGCGTAAACCACAACCTGCCGTTTCTAACCATCCCTTCTCGGAATATTTATTTATCCAGTCAATCGTTACCCCCTTCGGGACTTCTCCTCGGCAATTTCACAGGTACCATTCTCTTACGTGGAACGCGTTGGTGTGCAACGCATCGCCAGTCTCTCATTCTACTTAGTAGGACGAAAGAAGTTCGCGGGGCCCTTGAGAATCACTTTGAAGCGGGGTGGGGTCATTCGGGGCATTCGTGGACGTTCGTTATTTATCAACGGCGACGTATACACGCGCAGTGGGGTTACGTATCCTCCGACGCGATCCGATGCAAATGCCACGAAACGCCCGGGCAGAATTATATCATTACACGTTGGCCCCGGCCGCTGGCGTGGCTCGCGGTCGTGTCTTTTTTCAAATAAGCAAATAAATTAAGACGTAATGGGCTTAATAAGGCTCCGGTCGGATAGCATTCCGCGACCGTGCCAGTAACTAATGGCGGCGTTTCTGCGTTTTATGCCGTGTCGGGGTAGAGGCTGCTTGCTCTCGGGGGCTCCGCGTGTAAACTCGCGAAAGCCCGGGCCGCGCCTCTTCTCTCTTTTTCTCCGTCATTATCGTTCGATTTTCGGGGCGAAAATTCAGCCGCGCCTCTGCCTTTTAATTCAAGCTTCTTGGGCAAACTAGTCTGCCGAATCGGGAGGCCCGTTACAAAAAAATTTCGCGATCACCAGTTTCACGCCTCTATTTAGCACGCGGTTGCGTGCTCCGTCGAACCCACGCGTCTCGTTTACACGATGATCGATGCAACACTTTATCGGAAGACCTCGAATCGAAGAGGGGCGGAAGAGAGGAAGATGATATCGACAACGGACGGGAGAGATGGCGAGATAACGTCGGGATGACGATCTCGTTGATCCGATCGACGATGAAATTTATCCAATATGTACGATATTCGCGCGTGATTCGTGCGCGACAGGTGCGCTGTAACGCGTAACGAAGCCGGGGAAGGTAAATCAATGAGGGGAAAGAAGGAAAACGTGGCAGAGAGTGGAAGGAACGGGAGAGAGAGAGAGAGAGAGGAGAAGGCGAAGAAGTGGGAGCAATAGCATCCACGGTGAAATACATGGTGGATCCGCTGTGGAAAGCTGATACTGGATACCTGGGATACAGGAGGCCGTGCAGCGGTGTAAATGCAATCAAGAAGGCCTCAATTAGACCGTCACGCCGTACATCCCTCATCTCGGAGTCTCGCCGCTCCTCCCTTCTCTTCATCCTCCGTCGATTTCGTCGTCCTCGTCGTCGTTGTCTTCTTCTTCTGCTTCTTCTGCTTCTTCCGCTCCCTCTGCTCCTTTTGCTACCTCACCTCTTCCTCCGTCTCCTTCGCCATCAGCTCTCGCCGTGCTCTTTCTTCCCTCTTACCAATTGTTTCGCATCTGTTGGGCGCGCGAGCGATCGGATCCTCGCAGCCGAAAAAACAGCTTCGACGAAGTGCAGTCGTTCATCACGAAAACCGATCGTTGAACAGCGCTTTGATCGATCCGGGAGGAGGGAGAGGGGGGAATCGAGGGACAGAGAGGAGAGTAGGATGAGAGAGAGAAGGTATTTCGGCAACGGATCGCGGTCCTCGGTTTTTATCGCCGTGTCCCGAATCGTTTTGCTCCGCGATAACACGGAGTAAACGTAAAGTTTGACACTTTACAGCTAATCTAATTATAAAATTGTGAGAGCCGATTGGAAGGGAAACGATTACGGCCGATTAGTCGGGAGAGAAGCGGAGGCGAGCTGGACGGGAATAAGCGTATGATTCTGTCGTAAACCGTCCGGTTTCCCTATCGTTAGACCCTATTAAACGAAGTATATAAGGGAGCGCAAGGGAGGTCCGCGAAGTTTAAGCGAGGCTGCCGAGGCCGAGATTAAGGGGCTGTTTAATCTGCATCCATCGCGATGATAGGTAACGGTGGAGAATCATCGTGGGGGCCTTCACGTTAACCGAGTTAGTTACAGGAAACCCTGCAATTAGGGATTGTTAACTGGATAAAACCTTACGCGTGCTGCGCGCGAGGGGACGCGGGGGGAAAAAAGGAGGAGCATTTAAAAGAAGGGGACCAAAACCCGACACGCTCGAAGAATCCTTTAGCCGATGAATTCGATCGTGGTAAAAGTCAGAGATACCATTAACCTTCGGCCAGATCTCCGCCGGAGTCCTCATCTGTGGTTCGGCAATCGCCGAGCTTTCCACGCGACCGATTCTAGTTAACAAACTACACTCGCCACGAGGAAAGCCCATTCTCACGAGCGCGTTCGTTCGCGCAACGCCGGTGAAAGGAGTATATCCGTTAAATAGGTTCTCGCGCTCCGCAGAACCCGTAATTTCAGGCGTTTAGCAAATGAGATTTTGCATTAGGCACCGGATAGGCCGAATGCGTCCGCGGTGTAATTCATGTCTCCTTAATATCGCCTCGGAGCATTTGCGTGGAACAAATCACTGTTTCGAGAGAGCGAGCTCCTTTTGCTCGCGGAGAGTCCGGACTCTTGAGTCGGTTTTTCGGTGAACGTAGCCGGTTTCGAAGCGGTCCGCTACCGATCGCTAAATTCATTCCGCTGCAGACAGTTATTAGGTGGCTAGAGCCGGTGTAAAACGTCGCCGTAATGATCGGTTACTAACTAACTGGCTCTCTGCCTAAGCCCGCGGTGTATAAACATCCACGTATGCATACGCAGATCGGTGCACTTAGTCGGCGTACCCGCGGGCATCCACCGATACTGTTTACACCGTAGTAATTTGCTAATGGCCAGGCCGACACGATGAATTCGGGATCGAGCGGCTGCGTGGTCTGCATTTCGATCGGCCAGGATCCCCGGGACCACGCGGCCCGAACGATCGAGGATCGATCACCACCGGGGGACACGCCTCTGCTCCTTCTCGTCCTTCTCTTATCGTTCGCCGCGCGTTATCGACCCGCCTTTCCACAACATTCTTTCACCGTTACCTACCTTACTTCACCTTATCGCTAAACAATTCTATTCCCCGCGATCTCGAGCCACCAGCCTCTCTGAATCCCTTCCTTCACAATGGAGAAGAAGGATCGCGTGGGTTCGTAGAAACGATCGGTCGTAATAGTTTCGGGAAATTGGATCGCTGCGATCTCTAATCGGGTTCGCCGGAGCACCGGCGATATTACTTAAAACGAGTCGAGTTTCGATGAGCGGACGGTGGTTAGTTCGGACCAACCGGCTCGAACGCCGCGTCAGTTCTGATCGGCTGATCGCGTTGCGTCGGGAACCGTTCGATTTATCAAGCTCAAGATCGTTAGCACTCCGAGGGGAAGCGGAGGTACCTACCCACGACGCCGCTAATTAGCTGACGCGCATTAATGGCTCGGGACTCCATTAAACTGTAAAATATTTAAATAACTCGTCGGCGGGCGTGCCCGGGCGCGAATTACTTGTCATAAGTCAGCCACGAAGGACCTGGAAGCTCCTTGGTAGCGCGCCTCGCCCGGGGAGGTTATAATGTATGTGTCGAGGTAATGGCGCATTTTTCTTCGGCAACTTGACGAGCCTTGTAAATTAATAGCTCTACCATGTATCTGGTTGTTAATCGTTCGGTAATCGATAGGAAGGGTACGTTTAATAATGAACGCGGCTCATTCTCATTTTCACTTGTCCCGTCTCTCCCCCACCCTCCCTTCCCCTCGCGTCGCTGTAATTTATTCGTCGCAGAAGAAACAGGAGGATGGGTGGGAGGGGTTGAATAAGAATTGTGTACAATGGACACCAATGTTCGTTTTACTCGTGAAAAATGAAGCGGGAGATGGTTTGACGACGAGGTTGCGTAGTCTCTGGTTTTAATCTTCGAGAATCTCTGGTCGCAACGGTGGATCCGTGGTTGATAGCCTCCGGAGATCGTGACGCCGGTTTTAGTCTTCGGATCGAATGTTTGCGTGCTCCATTCACGCGAGGGTTCCATCGATACAGTGGAAAATCGAAAACGCTGTCGGCTGAGGTAGCCGACGCGGCACGTATTGTAGTGCGTGGTGTGTGTGTGTGGTATGGCTTACAACGAACATGCTGTCATGCACCGCGCAACTGGGCCAAGTAATAATTGCAAGGTCTTTTCGCAAATAGTTACGCGTACGTCGTTAATTATTTACAGGCAACTTACTTGCTAGGAATGCTTATACAGTCGTTAAAATTATCGCAATATCGTTGAATATTTTTAGATTAAAAAGAACGCGTATATAAATAGTATTTTTTCCTTATCTAAAAAGAGCGTATGACGAGTTTGTGTAAAAGTAAACAAATTACGCGCTATCTTCGAACGACTATGTATCAAATATTCTCGGTCGCGACAGGAGAAGTTCGCCTCGTTAAAAAAAAGACATCTTCTTCCTTCGATACTGTTGCGCCACCCTGTCCGTGCCGTCGATTGACTTTCAATTAAAAATATTTAAAAACCCAACGGGGGTTAAAAGCGCGTGCTAGCGTAGGCTTCGTCGCCGCGACGTCGAGAATCATTCTGGACGGACATCTTTCGATGATGGTTGCTTAGAAGTTACTTTGGAATCGCAAGTAGACGAGCAAGACGATTCCCCGATCAGGCGAGCGACCGCGCGCGCCTCGCTTCTCTCGCGGATCGTCTTTGAAATCTAGCGCACGCGCGACACACAGGCTCGACATCCCGTGAAAATCCAAAGCTCGTCCGCGCGTCGCCGGCGAACTGATTTTTCAATTTTCACGGATCACGAGGCCATAGATTTCAAAGAGTCTCCGGCTGAATTCGTCCAGGTAAACACGGTTGAACGCGTCGTCGCTTCACCGCTACTGTAAATTATATACAGTATATCGTACAGGAAAGTAACGCAGTTTTCGCTATGTTCCTCCGTTAGCTCTCGCGCGTAAAGTCGATATCGTGTCGTTTAAAAGAGGAAGGTTGAAAAACAACTCGTTTGTACGTGGACAGGTGTATCGTTCTCTTAACGAACGACGTGATAAAGAAAAAGAAAAAAAAAAGAAAAAAAAGAACTGTCGCTTGTCGATGATTCATTGGGTCGCGATCCGCGCGAAAGAGCGACGACAACACCAGCGACCACTGAGAAACTCGAACATCAAGTTCCCCGAAGGATCGACCGGGGTTGCCGACGCGGACGCGACGCCGGAATCGTTAGTTTCCGCGGGCCACGAGTCTGTTTTCGAGGGATCATCCGGCACGAGGCGTATTGCCTGGACGGGGATCGAGTGCTTTCGAATGACATAGGAGCCGGGCGCCGCTCGATAACGCGATAAACTGTCCGCCAGATTATCGCCCCGAGACCGGGGAGCGCTCGTATGGAATCCGAAAGAGTCGCGCGAACCTTCCTAAGGTCGCGTGGATTGCGTAAGAAAGGCACGAGTGATCACAGGAGGACGGGGGGCAGCTATTCGTTCAACCTTCCATCGCGTAACACGCTACATTAAAAACAGTACAAAGTGACCGGCCACTCGGATGGAAGTTCTTTGGCTCCTATCGTGCGCGCTACATACGAAATGACGGAGACAGACGGGCCGTACGCATGATACATACGTAGCTGGTACTCCGATCGGTGACGCGAGCGCGAGCAGTGTGTCCAGCAGGTTTGATCTTCGTGCCTATGCACACCCGCCGCGGGCTATGTTCGCGTTTACTCGATTCGGTCGAAAGGGTCTGGCGATCCGGCGGGGAAGAGATCATGTAATCGTGGGACGTGTGTGGCCGTGATATGGCTGTACCTAGGTTCCTCTAGGCACCAATCGCTTCAGCTGATGAGGTCGCCGTTCTTGCGAAGCATCTCGAGGTGTAGCTCGTACTCCCTGGCCTTCAGTCTGAGAGAGGCGATGCTGTTGGTCCGTCTGTCGATGTCCGGCAGGCCGACGCTGCCCGTGGGCGAGCCTTGGGGCGAGCTGGTGGTCTGCGGGGGCGGCGGTACCGGCGGATGAGGCAGGCTGATCGTCGGCGCGGGCGGTGGCGGCGGCGGTGGCGGCGGGGATCCGCGGACCAATTTCGGCCTCTGAGCCGCGGATATGTTGGCCAGGAGGCTTTGGAACGACGCGGCCGACGTGTAAGGCAGAGGCATCCCAGGTGGTAGCAGCGGTGGCGGTGCGCGATGATAGGGATGACCGGTGTAACTACCAGGAAGGACCGGTCCGTGACCCAGAGGTGGGTAACGAAACGCGTCGAAGGGTTTCCGCAGGGCAAACGTGCCCAGGTGGGCGAAAGGGTTCGGCAAGGTCGGCGCGACGACCGCCGATGGCGGCGGTCCACCTGATCCCAAGTACGGATTGTACGGATGCGCCTGGGGCCCGACCTTCTCCTGTTTCCGCCACTTTGCCCGTCGATTCTGAAACCAGACCTGCAACCAAACATCACGTTTAACCTTTCGCCTTCTTCCTGCTTCAGTAACACCGAAATCACATCGCTCTTTTCCTTATACCTACTGATCGACTGTTTCTGTAGTACCAACCACCAACCGTTCCCTAAAAAGTGGTATACAAAATCACTACCTTTACTTGGGATACTCGAGCCTGAACGCCCGGACTTTCGTAGATTATAGATTCCTTGGAAATGATAATCGAGCGGACTTGCGCAACAATTCACCTTTCTGCTCTGGTCTATTTGTTAGAGTATCGCGTGGTGAGTAACAAACGGGCGGGGCACAAGTGTTTCCTCGGCACTCACTTTTGCGTGTGCCCATTTTCGGAACAGGTCGATTCGTTGTTGCATTCGAGGAAGCAAGGACGAAGAAGCGGGGAGCTATTCGAGGATCGATTTCGAGTTCGGTTTCAGGAAAGCTGTTCGCCCGATTCCGGCTGGGAAAGCAAATAGTATTTCGTTCGCTGGAAGTCGTTTGGGGAGGAATGGAAGTGCGAATTCTGGTTAAAGTGACGCGTCCTCCGTTTTTCAGGAAACTCGCGGTGTATCATTATTGTCGAAGCTCGAGGGAAGACCGAGATCGCTGCCTCGCAGCGATCTTCGCCTCTTCGCTCCTTTCTCTTCCGTCGTTTCTCGTCCGTCTTTCTTTGTCCGCCTACCTACCTGAGCCCTCGCGTTTCTCCTCGAGAATCAACGAAATATTGGCCATCGTAAAACCGTTAGCTGGCATTCTGTTGGCCCACTTTTGCCTTCCAGAAACTGGCAGGATCCACGGGCTTCGGCGATCCACGATAATAGCTACGAGAGTACTAGCTGCCTATTTAAATAGCTCGCGCATTCGACATCTCTGGCTACGTTTCGGCAGCTGCGACGGAGGGAAAAAGCTTTTTCTACCGTCGCAGCAGCACCCGATCGAACACGATCGCGAATGAAACGAACGCGGTTCGTGATGCGTCGCCGGTTGCAGCGCATTCCACCGCGAAGGTTCTTCGAAGACTCGAGCTCTAATCAGTTCAACGGAAGCTCTCCTCCCTTCCTACCCTGCTCGCTGTCCTGTTCTCCTTATTTCGCCCTTTCCCCATCCTTTTTTCTTTCCCTTCTTTTAAAGGAGTTTAATTCCAAAGTCCCCTGTCTGGGCTGTTGGGTCGATCTCGTTTCGTGCTCGGAGCACGAATGCGCGTGCCCCCGATTCCACGTTAATCTCGAAAAGTTTTAGGGAACAGAGACGAATGGGCTGCACTCGAAACGAATTCCCTTCGCGTGTCTCGTGACAGAGCGCAATGACTCGTTCGACAACCGGCGAGGCTTCGTCGCGAACATCTGCTGCTTTCCAGAAGATCGTCAGAGTCTACGACAGGGCTATTGATTTCGCGACGGGTTCGCGTCCGACGTTTGGGAAGACCACGAGTAGGTGTATCTACTCGAGTAGTCGAGAGCACGGTACCTTCCCGCGACGTCGGTAAGCATCGCGATTAAGCGTTGGAGAACTTTTAGCCGGGCATCTTTGTCCCGGACTTTGTTCCACGTTAGTGGATTCTTCGGGGCCAGGTATCTCGGAAATCAAAAGTACCGCCTGGAGACGTAGACGCTCTCAATACAATCGTTAAGGGTGCCGCCTCGTCATTGCATAGACAAGCGAATGGTAGGGGAGATATTTCAGGATGACTTTGCGGATCCGATGATCGATTCGATCGACTGTTTCGGCACGAAGAAAGTGAGCTCGTGACTCGCGAGTTGATCGGTTTGCGGGCTAGTAGCTCATCAGCACCGGGGATCCTTTCCGTTTTCCCATTTTTCCCCGGTAATCCGTAACTCTTTCGCGACTCGAGCGCATCTCTCGTCGGACCATCAATTCGATTCCCCGTTAATCGAGAAACGAGGAAGCGGGATAATGAATCGGTCGGCTGATTGCGCAACGACGAGGCGTCGTTTTTTCTTTTTCTCGTTCTCGGTTGGTACCCAAAAGGAATGGGACACGGGACACGGGTCGGAGGAGGAAGAGGATCGAAACGCGTGTGTTCCAACGCGGTTGGATCGAACGATCGGAGAGACTCACACTGGGACATGCAAAGTGGTTGCTAGGCGTATGGGGAGTTAAAGGTGATGGGGTGTGGGGGGTCGGGTGCCAGGACCCCCCACAGCGAGCAGGATTGCCCCCAGCAGGGAGCTAAACATCCGACTTGCGGCTTTTAAAACAAAACGCAACCACGATCCGCCGCCGGAACCTAGTCGTTTCGTGCTTAATCGTGCTGCATTAATTACGCGGACGCCGGTTACTCGCCCTCTCCCTTCTCTCCCTCCCCCCTCTCTCTCTCCTCTCCCCCTTTTCATCGATTCCCTCCTTGTTCCGCGCGTTGCCGCGAGCCGGCACCGCCTGTACTTCCTCCGGCGAATCATCCTCTCTTAAATAATCGTATTTTACGATAGACCAGAAATTAATACCGCCTGAGATATACCCTGACGCCCAATCCGGCACGTCGATCAAAGTTATTGGTCGAACTAACCACTCGCGGGAGTTGGTGCCGGGGGAGAATGATTGGTAAGATCCGATTCGAGTATTCGAGGTAGGTACGTACGCGTAAACTCTCGTTGGATTACCAACGGCCCGCGTTCCCCGATGGGGGAGCCGGTTCCCCGAAACGTTTTGTTGAATTAACACGCGTCAAGTTGGCCGGTTGTAGCCGCGGGACAATTTACGCGTATCGTGACCGAGAAGGAATACATTTTCACGAAGGTTCGCGTGGATATCGCAAGAGGTACGTCCGCGCGGATCGTGTTCAGGGATTCCTGAAAATGATTAACGGGGCTGCGAGCCCGGGGTACCCGTGTCATTCACTTAAACAGTGGTTCTCATGGCGTGTGCTGGTATAATAACCTTAAAGCCCGTATAAATTGTCGATCGCCGTCGGATGGTGAGGGATTTGCAAGTATAATGAAAAGCAGCGGATCGCGGACACGTTAGTGACGCGCGGATACGCGCCCGATTCAAGGATGACCGATGCGTGCAGCCGCACGAGAAGGTCGCCGGGTAAGAGGAGAGCGCGAGTGGCTAAACCCGAAGAGCGAGCAAGTAAATGCCGGGAATCGCAAGCTAATTGAGCGAATTAGCCAGCTGCTCCGGCGGCTAACTTTGTTGCACCCACCCTTTTGTCATCTCGTTGACACGATTCCTCTTTCTTTCTAACGAACCGTCCGCGGTCGTCGCACTCAAAATCGTTTAGACCATCGCGCTAGGAACGAATAACATTTTAAATTTTCAAAAATTCCTGTACCTTTGAGAAGCACCGAGAAAGATCCTGTTGGTTTTCAGATGGCGAAGAGTTACGCGTAAGGTCGGACAGCAAACTCGTCAGTGGACAACGAGGGAAGAAGGACTACCAGGGTTCGACGAGGGGACGACTATGTAAGTAATTCTCTATTTTTACTAACCTGTATTCGTGCTTCCGTGAGGCCGATCTTCATGGCGAGCTCCTCTCTGGAAGAAAAAGATCGGTATGTAGTTGATTGAGGATAGCGAGCTTATTTCATTTTGTAATTCAATGTAAAAAGCAAACGTAGGTATGTAGCTCTGTTCGCAATCGATAATCGACAGGAGTGTTAGGTTGGCTGCTTCGAGTCAATCCATTCATCTTGCATTCGAATAGGCGCGAGCAAAACACTCTGCAAGTAGCCGAGGAAAAACCGAGGAAAAATATGCGAAGCTTAGAGTTGCACGCTGATTAAACTAATTAGGTTTGCAATCGTGTCGTAGATTACTCGATCCCGGGTACTTAAGACATAAATTAATTTCCGTTAATTACAGTGTGTCACTCGACACGCATGATTTTCAATTCAATTGCCACTGGCTTAAGCCGGTGTGACGGGGGGAGATAGAGTGTAGCATTTTCATGGCTATTCGCTGGCGTGCGAGTAGATGATATCTGGCTGTTACATATGTAACCAGAGCTGTACACCTATACGACCTGTACAATATTACGAATCCGATTTATTTACAAATAAATCGAACGACAGTTAGTCACGATGTTAAAATCACCGCGGTTTACGCAACAACATCGCCAAGCGTTTCCGCTTTGGTGTCGGCCGACCGGTGCTTCTATATTTATTTCGCAACTACTATTTTCTCCTTCTCTCCCCGCCGATTCCACGAAGCCCGTTGCGCGATCGGCAGGTAAAAATCGCGCGACGGTCGGCTTGGATCGTGGAACCGAAACACCGGAAGATCGGTTTGCTTTCTCGATTTCTGCGGCCCGAGAAGTACCTATCGACCGATAATTATGCCGGGATTCGACGAAAATACAAATCCGTGGCACTGTCTCTGAACCAGAGTGGCCCTCGGGGCTTCTCATCTCGCACGCAAATTGCCCAGATGTTCCACGAAATCGCGAGGAAATCTCGGTTATTATATCGCGGAGCACAGAAGCTGGCCCTGCTGGATCTCTTCGTGCTTAGGCGCATTCGAGCACACGAGCCGCGATTCAACCATTGCCCGATCGAAATTACAGGGACTCCGGGGCGAGCTGGAGAATCGACTGGTGCCGATTTGCGCCGTGTTCGGATTCATTACCGACACGCCGCATCCCTTTTATCATCGTTCCTTTCTTCTCGCCTCTTCTCTGGTAACCGGGACGTTCGAATTCATTGCCACTGGCCCCCGGAGCTCTCTCATAGGTGCCCTGCCTCTCCCTCGCGGATTTTCATTCACCATCGATTTCTTCCGCGAGCTCCTGAACCGCGATCTTCACGGGGGCGCTGATGCAAAGGAGCACCTTGGCCCGCGAGCGATAATAATTCAGCCTTTCCCTTTTCCTACGAGGCGGCGCACCAGCCAGCGTCCTTCTGGATTTAATAAGATCACGAAATTTCGCGGTTAGACGGTGCCCGTCCCTAATTACACCCGCCGTTGCCGCCGCCGTTCACTGCGACTCGGTTACCCTCGATTCCCGCGTATCGTTATTATTACGTATCTACCGCCGTTCCTCCGTGTCCTTGCCATGGGAAACGTGCTAGTTGCGAGCACTCTAACCGCCACGTACACCGAGATTAGTCGTACGTTCTACCTAACGGGGGCTCCGCCGAGGACCTTGTGCAACTTCTTTCGCGTTCTATCTTCCACGCAACTTATCGCGGCGGTCATTTTTTAAACAGGCTCATCCATCTCCGGCACTCAAGCAGACCACGATGACGTCAGGGACGCTCGTATCGCGAAAACGTTCGCTTCCTCCGTCGAGGTTAACGCGAGCGTGTACGTAAGAAAGGAAGTGAAACGTTTCTGTAATCGACTTTGGAGGCGATTCGCGCGAAGGGACTCGCGATTTCGTAATCGCATCGGCGACAGAAACGCTACGTCACGCGGGAGTTTATAATAAATCAACGCGCGCGGCTAAGTGGATTAAAAGTCTCTTTCCTCCACATCGACGTGATAATAAGCTTGTTTTCCGCGAAACGCGTGCACCGTCTCCCCTAACAGCGGCGATCGCCATTGCGCGCGGCTTTGCTCTTTTTGCGCGGCTACTTTTCCTCCTGTCGCTTGTCCGATCTCGTTACGTTTCTCGTCGCGGCTCGTTAGGTTTTTCCGTTTTCTGGGGCAAGGAATGAATAAACATCGCGGGGAGAAATAAGTGATTGCCGGGCCGAGGCTAAGGTCTTGTCCCGGTGCCGAGAGCGCAAACGTTATTTCCGTCGCGGCGAGCTTAACGAGCCGATCGTTGTAATGTCTAATTTGTATTTTCTCGTTTAGCCAGCTGGCTGGTTTTTCGCGCATTGCGTCGCTCGGTCTCGCCTCTGTGTTTCCCGTGTTTGCATAAATCACGTACGATTGAGCGACGGGTAAAATAACAGGTGGTGCGCGCGACCAGGACGGACGCGAGGGAGAGAAGGATAGAGGGAGAAAGGAAGGATCGCCGTGTGGCGTGTGCGGTACCGTGCGGTGTGGGCAACAGAGGCTTGGCGCGCGGGTAATTCGAGTAATTGCCGGACAATTACATTATCTAATTAACCTCGGAGGTCGGACCAAGCCAGTCGCTGAGCGCTGCCGAGTCCGTGATTGTCCCTCGTGACGCAACCTTAATTATTATTGTTTAACACGCTCGGAACCGTCGTCAGCCGGAATCGCTCGGTCGTTTGATTCGCCGAGACTTTAGCTTCGTGATAAAAACCATCGCTTTTTCTTCTTCCTTCGGAATATCTCCCTAGGGTATGCCACCTTAATTGTTTCCTCTTTCGTTTTTCCGTCTGGTTTCGTTCTAGCTATCGTCTTCTCTGCGCACCTTCGAGCGCGAGCTCTCAAACCCTCGCGAAGAATCGTTTCTGGTGCGTTCGAAGCGTATTGAAATTATTACGGGGCCGCGTGATTTTTGCGGAGAAGACGCATTCGCAGGTAAGTGTGCCAGATACGTATCTATGACGGGCAGGAGGATAGAAAAGCTGGTAGCTACGAGGTAATATCTGTGAATAATGCGATGCAATCCATCTCCGCTCTAACGATCGGGTTGGTCAACGAACAACCCTCGGAATTTGCCATTAATCTCGGTATAAATCATACGTCTCGAGTGCCGCTAGAATGTTGCGTTCGAGGCGGCAATTACCGATGGAATGACACGGCATTACTGACGATTTCGACGGTATAACCGGGGAGGATGGTATCCACGGGCGAACGCGTCGCGTCGGTGCGGAAATTAATTTGCGGTAATCGTAATAACGGAAAGGCGGCGCGCCGTTACGACTCGGGAGCCGCGATTGCGATTAGAGGTGAGACGAAAGGAAAGACGGTAGTCGGCCGCGTAATGCGTGCGTAATTCGCGCTTAACGCGGCGTTGCCTACGCCGCTCCGTGGAGAGGCAATTACTGATTAGCCACACTGTCGTCGATCAAATCGCGAACGCGTCCCAGCGGGCCCTTGCCCTTCTGAATCCTCGACGCGCCGAGCAAGAAAGGGAAACGGGTCGAGGCGGTGTTCTCGCAAAAAAAAAAGTCCGGCTCCGCGATTAACGCGGGAAGAAACTGCGCTAAGCCGGGCCCGATGGGATCGTCGAGAGTCGCGCGTGTAACGAGATTAACCTCGTGTCTTCGACACGAGGTAAGATAGGTTTTGTCACCCGTGCGCCTGGGGAACTAGGACGGGGCAGAGAGCGGTAAACGCGAGGATTCGAGCCGCGAAGGCGAAGGTAAAAAGAGTCGCAAGAAGGGGAGAAAATTAGAGATGCTTCCGGCGAAGATATCCGACGGTTGTCCTAATTAGCGGTCGCGAGGCCACTAATCTCATTTGCTAAGAAACGAATAACGGATCGTTGGCGCTGGCGGCGGCGTTTCTAATCGGGAGCATGACTCGTCGGTCGATTAATGACAGGAGAAGTTACACAGGTCGGGACAGAGGATAGATGCAGGGGGGGTTGGGAGAAGAAAGGGGGCAAGGGGACAAAGAGAAGGACAGGATCGGAGAGAAGGGAGCCGTGGCTCCATGGAACTGGTTCCGTTCCACGGATCACTGGAAACAATCATCCTTATTAAACTCACCACCGACCCACCCCACGGATATAAAGGTATTCTTCGGAATGATTTACCGAGAAGCGTGCTCTGCCCACTGAAACAGGTGGATCTCTCCAAGCGCATTTCAAGCGAACGATAAATTTTATAAGTAAAACCTCCTAGGCTCCTCTCTCTCCCTCTTCTATCCCGTTTCTCTCCTCTTCTTCTCTTTTTCGGGGCTCCACCTCGTCCCAGAATCTATCGCGACGAAAAACAAAAGCGGGGCAGCGAGAAACGAAGGCAAGGGAAGGTGGAAAACAAAAAAAAAAATAATAATAAACACCAATAGCAAGGCATCGAAGCTGGTAGGAGTTTGGTCGGATGATTAGTCGAACGACGGTAGCTCGAGCCACACGATTCTAATCTAAATTAGATCTTAAGAGCTCGTAAAAGTAAGTGGCTGCATTCGAGGGCTTACAACATCCTACGCGTATCTAGATGTTTTATCGAACCGATTTCATCGGTCCCGGTTGGTCGAGAAAATTCGTGGCCCGATTCGGCGAGCTCGGCTCCTCGCGGAACCTCGCGTTTCCACTAAAACCCGCGAGAGAAAAATGGTGGCCACCGGTTACTGCATAGAAAGCAACGCGAGCGAAATACATTTCGAGGAAGCCAATCGCAACCGTTTCCTCGTAAAAGAGCGACTAATGAATATGCATCGGATTCGAGCGAGGCTCACCTCCACTCGGTCAGTTAGTCAATAAACCTAAGCGACCATAAAATCCAATTAGTGTGAAATTAATACCGCGTCTCGGTGCCGAGAGAGCAGCGGCAAGAAACGAACGGAGGGGGGGCGAGAAGGGGGGGATTAATTTATATGAAAACGGCAAAAAGGTATCGAGCGACTTGGAGCGCAAAGGAAATGACCCACAATAAGGAAACGGTAGATTACGTCGAAATTGCTGGCAAAAATCGATTGATTTCTTTATCGGGACGCGATCTGTTCTATGGTCGATCCCGTCGGAAATTGCAAGCTTAAAGTTACCGGCGCGGCGCTGCTCGTCTGGCAGAAAGAAAGTAAGAGTGGACAGAGTCGTCGTGCGGAGGCAGACAGGCACGGATTTCACGTCGATGGGGATGCCACGGACATTAGGCTTTATCTCTGAAACGCCAGTTTCGACTGGGAATCTCTCGATAAGCCGGAGCCGCCGCGCCGGTCCTCTCGGCACCGCCATACCGAGATATCCCTTCGAGATTTTTACTCCGAGTATGCGTGCGGTTATAGGCGCCTTCGTTCCCGGCTCGTACGGAATCGACTGTTCGATCGTGCACCTCGCTATGGATTCTAAGCGAATTTCACGGCAGACCAGAGCGCGGAGTCTGTTTTGCCCCTCTGCATACCCCCTCTACGTTGGTTAATTACGAGAACCCATACCGTGGCCGCAGGACCGGACCTATTACGAGCGATTACACCGCTATTAGTTACCTACCGGGTGTTCCGTGGCACGAAAGAAGAGACGAGGAAAAAGAAGGAGACGAAAGAAAAAGCTCGCCAGATAGATTGCGGTACACCCCGTTGCCGGCACGTTACCGCGCGCAACTGGATCCAACCTCCGGGGGACTTAATAACGCAAAACCATCGTTTTCACGCCGCGGAAGAGTATTTGCATGACGAGCCTAGCGCGGCTCTCGAAAAACACTGTGATCGATGGAAGGTGGGGGGATCGCGTCCCGTTTCCTCCGATCGATAGATCTTTTCCCAGATTCCACGGACGCTCTTTGATAGCGGATTCTTTCGTTATTAAGCGACGTTTAACTATAATTTTACGTGCCTCGTCGCGGTATGTACATCTTTCATGAGATTGAGTCTCCGTTTCTTGCTTGCCCCGCGTAAACGAGGCTCAGCTACTTTCATCCGAGGAACTTCAAATTTATCCTTGGACTTCGTAAAAGTTGCTTCGTTAACAATAGGTTTCCAGGTGTTTCGCGAGGCCAGAGCGTCATAGTCAAAACAAGCAGGTCCGTTTTATGACTCGGCTCAAGGACTACCTGTGCATCGGATCGTAAATCCGCTCGGTCGAATCCATTCACGGAATCCATTAAAAGACGAAGTTTAGAGAGGAAGTGATTGGCGATCGTGGTCTCGTTTCAGCCGGCCAAGATGCACGAAACCGTAACCGTGGTCACGAAATATTTCGGCTGGGTGGAAGGCTGATAGCCAGGCTCCGCGAATTCCTGCAGTATCTTGATCCCGTTAGACGTGGCTGGCCTGGAACCTGACGAACGCGACTAGACACCTCCTCTATCGTCTAGACCAGCGGGAGGCATACCTATACACGAGGAGCTTCCTATCAGCCGCACGAAAGGCGCGTCGCCGTGAAACTCCTCTCTGAGCCTCTGCTAGGATTACCGGGAACGGCGATTCGAGGGAAAAGATCGATGGGCATCCCATTATTTTACGCACGCCGGTGGAGAATTTTTCCACGTTGTTGTCCCGCGCGCAACCCTTTAGGCAGGCAAGTGTTTTGCTCGAGCTGCGACGAATGCAAAGGCTAGCTGGGACGTACCTGGTAAACACGTCGGGATAATGAGTTCTCGAGAAAGCTTTCTCGAGTTCCTCTAGTTGGAAGCTGGTAAAGGTAGTCCTGTATCGGCGCTGCTTCCTTTTCGGAGCGAAGTCGTCGACCTCGGCTTCGCTTTCAGGGCTGGTAGGCGCTGCCCTAGGGTGGCTGCTCTCCTCCTCCGGCCTCACCTCCTCCGTCGAGATTCCCATTTGAGTGGATTGAGGTGTTGTCGTCGTAGGCGGCGGTACCGATTGCTGGTGAACTTGCTGGCTCCCCTGATTCGTCTGATTCACCTGGCTCGAGCTGCTCGTGCTGCTCGCGGGACTCGTCTGCGGGACAGCTTGCTCGACGCCGCCACCGCCTCCTCCTCGCGCCGAATGATCTGTAACCAGAAGCATGCCTTTATTCCCTCGGACCTCCAGTCGTCTGTTATTATCGAGCCACCGAACATTTCCTTCCTCCCGTTCGTTTAATTGGCTGAATTAAATCGCCAGCGCGTACCGCTTTCTTTATCGCTACTGAAACTCGTTTCTAACGAAGGACAATGGACCTGGTTCTGTCGCGCGGTCGGACGATTTCAAACTGAATCGTCGCGAATCGTCGCGAACGCTGGTCGCCGACCGACGAGTTATCAAGGACTCGATCGGATTCCCCGAATAGCCAGGGAAATCCTCGCGGTTTAGTTTCCGCCGTGAGTATGCCTTCGAAGGAATTGCTGTCGAGCCACTGCGTACCTACTGGAGGAAAAGATTTGTGTCGAAATCTACGGCGAAAATTGCAAACGCCGATCTTCTCATCTACCAGCCGGCCACCTGACCCTTTCTACGCAAGGTGTCTCGACAAACTTGCAATTGGAAGCGATCGACGCAATAATATCGGCGTTGTCGTGCATCCACTGTTGCTCAGGATCGCCGACGGATTTTCGAGCCGGCTCGTATCTGTACGCGGCTCGACCACGCAGAAACGCAGAGATGGAGAGACACGGGGACGGGAGGAGGACAGAGTTATCCTTCCTTTCACCGACCTTGCCGCATTAATGATCCCTACAAGCCCACACTTCGGCACGTTGGACGCTGTGAGTGATCATGTAACAGCGTTCGATTCGCTTGTAACGACCAGAATCATTTTCACGCGCGATCGATACCTCGACATACCAGCAGAAGGTATCCAACCTCGTGCTTACAAGCTGCTACTGATAATTCCCGTCCGCAATTTGCAAAGGCGTTTTAGCGTTCGAACCGGTTTCGCCGTCTGCCTAATGAATTTCGCCAAGACCGTTTGTCTTTTAATTCGTCGTTATCGAAATTCGAGGCGCGCCTCGCCGGAGCTACGAGGAAGCCGTTGCTGGAGTACATATTTGTCGGTGTTGCTCGTCACGGAATCGGTCGCGTCGGCTCCACCGATTAGCAAGTAAGGAACAGCGAAAAGCTGACGCACTTGGCACCGCCTCGATATCGCGCCTCGAAATCCGTTTCAAGCGCGGGACCAGCCGAGCAATGAACGCGTTCGCTGCGAAAGAAGGAGGGAGGAAGGAAGGAGCGGCAAAAGCGGTTTTCAGTCGGGCCGATTTATCGGAAATGAGTTTATAATGCAGGTAGCCTGGAGGATGTAATGCGAACGATAAGCGAGATCTAAGCCTTTCTTCTTACTTTTGTTGGCCGTCGCCGTAAACATGGAATACGCGGCGCAACGTGCACGCCGCTCGGTATCCGCGGCTAGCCAGAATCCAGGCGGAGAGACCGAGAGAAGACGGACGCGCGTAGGTAGCCTTTTACATTATAATAGCATTAATGGGTTCGAAGCCGCACTTAATGCTCGTTCGTTGGTTGGCCAGTTCGCTTCGTTATTAACTGAAAATTACCGAAACCGAAATCTAATTCGCGTAAACACTGTAATTTCACGGCGGGAGGAAGCGACTGTTCGTGGTCGACGTGGTACCGGAGCTGCGCCCGGGGTGCACCGCTTCAGCCCTCGGGCATCAATTTTTTTTCCCCCAAAGCCCAAGGGTTCAGCCGTTCTCGGCTTGTTGCACGCGTTCCGAGGCTCCCAGAGACGCGACGGAATTAGTTCGACCGGTGGTAATAGCGTTAATTGACTCGTCGTTAATTCATCGCCGGGCACGGAGGAGAATTCGCGATGTTAATTTATTTCTTCTCGGCTCGTTCCAGGCTCGCTCGCGGTGCACCTATCGCGAATGCCCGATTAGACGCGTCACGCTCGATTAGATCCTTTGGATGGAGTGATTTCCGAGAGAGCGGCTTGAAAATCTGCTAGTCATTTCTGTCATATTTGCACGCTACTACGCGCTCGTACGTGTCTGCTGCACTCTGCAGCCGGCTGGCGCACACGCTCCCGTCTCCGCACGTACACCGACCCGGTGCATTGCGCGCTCCGTGTAGGATCCTACGTACGAGCGCGACTTATGGGCATACAAATTAGCGCGGCGTAATAAACTAATTAGCCGAGTCATTGGGGCCGCCTGTGTTTCTCGCGGACGCGTTTTAATGGCCAGTTCCACGTTCACACACGCACGCAGCGTGCTGGCACCACGACTTAGTATCGCCAAGGTCTCGGAAATTTTCCGTAACTTTCTTCTTACCGTGTTTTCAAAGTCTTAAAGTGTCTTGAGACAGAGGAGCATTCGGAGAACGGAGGTTTTTCTTGCGTGCAGATACATTTCGCGTAGATCCCGAAAATTTGAAGGAGATAACGCGAGCTGTTAACGACCGGCTTTCGTTACGACGAGGAAGGGAAGAGGTTGTATAATATTGGCGGATGGAAGGGATCGTTGCTGCCGAGGGGTGCGTTGATGCGTACGAATGATGGAATCGAGAGGTCGGTGTAGCGCGACGGGTTACATCGGGCGAGGTGTTTTTACATCGAATCATACTTGCAAATTCCCGCTAATAGACGCATCAATGCATCCTGTGACAAGAACCGGCGACGGTAGGACGTGTTCGATTTCTCGGCACGATAATAACAAGCAATTACGAATTATCGGCGATCCCTTTTTAGCCGGTGGCTGCTCACGCGATAGCGCGGCCCGATAGCGGCGGATATTTACCTTCCGGATGCAGGCTACGCCCGCGCATCCACTCAGCTCCGGGGAGCTGAATTAATTAGCCCGGCTCGCATAATGTCTCGCCCCGGCCCGCTGGTAATCGCAACAATGAAGAAACTCGCGGATAGAAAGATCGGGCGATGTGAAAGCGAGATGAGGCGAGCCGAGTCGAGGAAAAAGGAGGGAAAAAAAGAGGGGCGAAAGGGGGGCGGCGGTAGAACCGCTTCAAAAGGTATTACCTCTATATTAGCTACGTAACGCTACGTATCTACTGTGGGAATTATCTCGGCCTCGATCGTAAGAAGTAATTAAGTTGGCAGCAACGAATCTTTCTTACATTCGATACGCCGCGAGCGGCCCTCTAATGCGCCCGACGAAGCTTTTCCAAGTAGCGGCCGATCGGCAAACGCGATTCGACTTGGAATATCGAAACGACAGTTGTCGGCGCCGATCGGTGTTCCTTAATTACAAGCTTACTGTCAAACGCGTAATAACGTTCAATTAGCGCGCTAATGGATCGGATTTCTCGCCGGAATGCTCGATCCGATTGCGCAACCGGCTGCCATTGCCGACCTAACCCATTCGTGACGAACAATTGAAACCTCCAGCGACAATGGAGCGCGATTTCACGATTGCCATTCATCGCGATCCGATCTCTAATGGCTTTAACGACAAATCCATTTCGATCTCTTCTTGTACCACGTTGCTGGATGACACGGTACGCGGCTTGCACGCGTGCTCGTTTTGCGTAAGAAAGTTAATTAAACGGATATAGGGTTTAATTCGGGAGACGCGGTCGGGCCGGAGAGTTGGTCGAGTCGCTATATTTTAGTGGTGGAGAACTATCGATAGTACTATCGAAATTTGTAATAATATTACAAATTAAATTTGGGATTCTGAATTTCAGCTGTTATTATTTTTCAATTGACTAACCTACGATTTTTAATACCGATAATTATCGATAGTGAAAATACGAAATCTATAGTTTTCGATAGTGAGAACCATCGATAACTATCGCAAGTACCATCGATAGTTCCCCACCACTACTATATTTCAGACTTTCTACGTAAAAATCCCTCAAAGTGCAGACCAATTACTTCTCTAGAATCCAAACAGTTGAATGAATAGCGTCATTTCGCTTACTTCTGTGTTTTTCTGGATTTATAGTAAACTTGTATAGCGTAAACAAATTAAATATCAATGAATCCGTAGTTGCATTCACTCGTAAATAATTTTGCTTTATCCTTTGTTAATTTTCCATGAATAATTATGTGAGTGGCCTTCGCTAAGGACGAAAACCATTTCTCCCGGCACCTCGGGAGAGGTGGTCAGATGTCATGACTTCAGTTTATACCCAATATTGTCTTAAAACAAATATTGACCAGTTTTTCTGAATCAGCATAAAATTCTAAACGTATAGGTTTGTTCTGATAAAATAAGTAATTCCTATATTACTTTTAACAGCCATTTTATATTAGGTCGACCGCGTCTCCCGGATTTACCCTACACAACAGAAAACCATATTCGGTGTTTGCCTTTTCTCCGAGCTACTCAATTAATCGGCGCAGCGAGCGCGCACCATTCATCCCAGCTCTCAGCCTCATCGTAATCGCGGCCACGTTCGTTATTCACGCAATGGAAAAATCAAATGGGCCCCGGGGAAGGTAGGTGCACGTGTCGTTTTCCCGAGCTTGCATTATTGCGCCGGCTCGACCTCCGTCCAAAGATTATTGGGACGCGTTTATTAATACCAACGCGGAGCCCGTGCTTTTTTGTCCGCGAACTCGATGAAAATCACCGTTCAACGCGGATGTAATTTGCAAATTGCTCCATTATCCGTCTGGGAGAGACTCGATTAACGATTTACGTCTGCGAAATCAATTAACGATAGAGAGATAGCGTCGAAGCAATTTGTCGACGTCAGGGAAATCGGCCGATCATCGATCACTCGAAAATCAAAGGGACCTCTTACGGGAGCCTATACTCGATTTGTAAATAAAAGCCCGGTCGAACGGTATATGGTAGCCCGTCCGCCTCGCCGTTGACGCGCGAGCCCTGTAGTCGTTTCGTTACGCTCCTCTCCTTACGTATCTCCAAGTGGGAGATGTTAATGATTCTCGCGAACGATCATCGGCTACGTGTAATGCCCGTGGGCGAATACTTTTGTCTGATCGATGCCCCGATACCTCGCGGGGCTCGTCCTTTTACAAATTACCCGCGATACTCTGATGTTTCCGAGAGCTGGATGGATTCGCGAGTCGCCGCATGGACACCGGTGCGCCGTAAAAACGTTGGAACCGATCGATCGCGGTGTAATCGAGGGTCGCGCGACCAGACCGATTCGACGCGGTGGTTCTGCCCGCCGATGGGGTCGATAGCGATCTGCGAATGATCATTAAGAAGATCCTGAAAGGCTCGCGGTACACACGATAAATCACGTTGACCACTGATGTGCAATTTACCGGCGCACTAACGTAATTGCACGCATCCTAATCTACATCTAAATACACAGCCACGGGCACACGTACCTACTTGCTCCGTCATAAATCGCCGATAGCTCCTCTCGTTTCTGTTCGCGACAACGGTTCGCCGAACCATCGACAATTAGGAAATCAATTTATCCAAGCAACAAAGGGTCGTCCTTCGCGCAACAATCGCGTGGTTATAAAGTATTTTATCCTGAACATTCACGACGGCAACGACACGACTCGGGGAACTATTATGACTGCCGATTAAGGAGATTCATAGTAACTCCTCTGGCGGTTTATTCCACGCTTCCGCGTCAAGTCGATGCCTGTATCAATAATTCAACTTGAGAAGATGCTGCTGTCGCGTGCGTCAGTCTCTCGTGGCTACAGTGCTTGCAGGTTTCAAGGAATCGAGCTCGTCCTTTCGCGAACGAAACGAAAGACCGGTGCTGCCGTGGTCGACGAGAACAACGGAGGCTACGTCGGCGAACGCGCAACGCTGCAGTTCGCGCGTGTGTATTTTTTTTTCCCCTCCACTCCTTGGCGAACGTAATCGCGGCCGACAGTCAAGACTTAACTACAATTACTATTATCTACGGCAGTTAATTATCCGCAATGTCACCATTAATTACAAAATTGCATCGTCGCCGCGGCTCCCCGCTATTCACGGTCCTCGCGCGTAGAAAATTGCGCGCGTACGAGGCGTTGAAAAAGTCTAATGGGAGACCGATAATTAGTCGCAACTATGACGATAAATTTCAACACATGCTAGGCTAACGCTCGGCGGGATCGCTTATTACCCAACCGATCGTAGCCGACGCGTGACGAGATCTATTAAACACTTATGATACGCGGGTATCAAATGTTACGTCGATTACCAACAATTCGATATTCCAGGTGCTTTGGAAACTTTTCCACCGCCGATATCTCTCCAACAATTACCTACCCGGGGACTTTTCGAGCGACCGATTTGCATACGAAATCGTACCCACCGACCCCGCGTTTATCTCACAAATATTATCGGCCTTGTCCCCCATTTCCCTTCGTTATTTTCCACAAAGTAAACATTTCGCGGTATTGGCAAATTAAAGTAATTGCTGTAGGTGGACGTGGACGTGGCGATGAGAGAGTTGGTGGGGGGAACAGAGAGCTGCAGGTAGATATAGGAGTAGGTCGCGAAGAAGCGGGCTCAGACTTGTTGATTAATCACAGGCAATTACACTTTTTGCTGTCCTTGTAATTGTTAATAATTCGAGGTAATCGTAATGCTTTTTTAACCGCATTAGCCAGCTCGCGGTGCGTTGCGCAACGAGAGAGAATCGGCGAACGTTTTTTCCACAGGAACGTCGACGAACGCCGTCGACATTTTCCGCGCCGGAAGCGCATCGCCGTCGTCCGGTTTTTCAACGTCCGCAAAATTATATCCACTCTGTACATAGCTACCTGTGTGTATTAAACGCGTATAAACGCGAGCGCTTTAAGATATAATGCAGCTATCGCTGGACGAGCAGGTACGCGGCGAACGAGGATGGCACTGTTGTGTTCGTCGGCGCGACGAAGGGGAGGCGCGATCGCGAGAGCCTAGCGTCAGGAGACGAGGAATTATTATAGCCGGCTCGGTGGCGGAAGTACATTATTCGTCGTTGCGTTTTTTGTTCTGCCGAGAGAATAATAACAGTGTTGCGGGACGGTGCAGCGGGGCGCGAATAAAAGGATGGCTGTTTTGCATAATTGTCGAAGCGTATATACCGAGGTATACCGAACGCGCGACGCCGACGGTGTAATCAAGAAATGAGGCAGCTTTTTGGTAGCGGCCAGGCAAATTTCACCTTGTAAGTTCGATGCCGCCGCTTGCCAGACCGATCTTGCCCATTAAGTGGTGCTCTCCTCTCACGAATAGAGCGTGCGGCCGCGAAAAAGGAATTGAAAAGTTTATAACGCGCTGAGCAACCTTCGGCAGTCTACAGCGCTCAGCAGTTTCATCGTCGCCTGCCACTCGATCGTTCCTTCCTTTCCATTTACCAATATTATGATACTTCTCGATCGTCCGAGTAAAATCAATCCACTTTCGTACCCGATATTTCCGTAATTAATACGAGCTCATAAATTATCGAACAAGCACAGAGCCACTTCATTAAACCGTCGCCGTCCAGCTCGGCCAGCGGCTCCAGGGCCCGGCGCGCATGTATTGCGTGCGGAAGCCAAGAGAGGGGCGAACGAGAAAGCGGTGATCAGGTTTTCTACCGGTTTTCCAAATCCACTTACGCATCGTTATGTCGTATACATCGAGAGTGTCGTTTCTTTTCACCGTGGATCAAGTCGTTTGATTTATGCGCGACGGTTAAGGCCCGATTACTCTACCTCCGCGATACACTTTATCTAGTCATCGATCATGCCCGCAAGAAATAACCCGCGAGTATTGTATACGACGACGCGCACGAATTACCTATAACTATCCTCTGCCTGCCTCCGCTCCCCCCCCACCGATAGACAGCGGCTTTCGTGGATATCTATTAACTCGGAAATTCCAAGATTACCGGGATGCTCGGCGATGCTCAGGAAAACCCACATCCTGCGGGGCAAACGCCCTCGTTTCGACACGCTCGACACTTCCTCTAGAAATTCGCGCAATTTGTCTCGCCGCGGCGCGGCACGGCGTTCCGCGAAGGGTACCTATACGTATCTACTCACAGTGTAGGTAACTTGCCCGACAGAGCCATCAACGTCGTTGAAAGGCCTTCTTCTCGCGACGTGCCGGCGCTACGCGTACCATTGTTTTCGCCTTTCCAACGGAATTCTAATTAAGGAGATCGACGGATAGGCCAGAGGAGCGTGGCCTAGCGTCTAGCAAGGCGCGCTCGGTTATTAGACGTTTTTTTCCCTTGAACCGTGCGCGATAGAGACCGAGGTCCGGCGAAGGGAGGGAGTACCGTGGCCCGAGGCCTGCAATTATTATTCAATTTCCGTAACTGCGCTTATCTTAACCCGATGTCACAATCGCGCAACCGGGTTTCGCGTTGGTGTGTGCATCTCGCGGCGAACGCAGACAAGCGACGCCTTTCCCTGCCGGCGCGCTGCTCGACGGTGGAAGAGAAGGTGTCGCGCCGCGCTTTGCAGAGGGTCACAATTAAAGCGCATTAGTGAGTAGGTACGACTGTCCGTGCGGTTGCGCAGGCAATTTTCGAGTCGCCGGCACCTTGGCATTCTTAACACCGTTCCTTGCCAGCCTTTCCTGCGACAGTCTCTCCGTTGGCAGTGTTTCTGGATAGAATTCCGCGGGTCAACGATGGAAGACTGGTCGTTAGATATGGCCAGGTGCGATCGAGGCTGCCCGCGCGGTTCAAGATACTCCGGTAGATGTGGGAGGAGCAAAGGGGGTTGGCGGAATTGCCGGGCGATAAGGATCGTCGCGGTGTCGTCCTGGTTGTCATCGTTTGCGACGACATGCGTCGTTTTAATCGCGTTCCGAAAGCCCGCCGAGCGCATCGAGGCGACAACCGGGGCCCCTCCGCGACCTTTGCATTCTGCGCGAGGTCCCGCGTCGGGAGGGAATAATTAGTCAGGGTAGCCGTGAATCGTTCGTCGTTAAGTGAACAACGCCAGGATATCCTCTCGGGGCCGTCCGCGTAAAACCAAGACCAGAGATATCCACGATACCGCCGCGTGACTACGGCGCCGTGCGCGGTATTCAGACGCGATCGCGATAGCTGGTAATTTTCGGCTAATTGCCAGGCGAGATTCCGAGAAGCAGTCGTTGACGAAATTGTTTATCGGAAAAGTAAAGGAGCTTTGTAGCGAAAACGAAGGTGGTCCTTGGTTGGTTGGTCGCGGTCCCTAGAAACGAGGCCGGACGTCGCAAAAATTCCCAGGAGCACAAGTTTCCGATTCCAATTCCATCTCCGCTCCGGGCCGCAGTTCCTTTTCTTTAATCTTCTCCCGCGGGCAACTTCTTCTCTCCTGCTTCGTGGAACCCGGGAGGATTAACCCGTCACAGATTCGGCGGAGGGCCCGCAGACCAATTTAGTCTCTCTTTCTCGTTCCCCTTCTCTTCCCGCTTACGGCTCTGTCCCCGGCCGTTTCTCCTTCTCTCGCTCGCTGGCCGGGCCCAGGAGGAGCCGCTAGGCCCTCGCGTCCGAGGCACGGGCTTTCAACGAACCCGGGTGTCGGGTTCTCGGAGTTTCACGGTGGTTTTCGTGGCGATATCCTACTGCTATCTGGAGCCGCGGTAATGTGCTTGCCTTGTCCCCGATTAATCCGAGTCCTCAGGACCACTCTCGGCCACAGATATGTGCACGTCCTTCGACACAGTGGCGGTCAAAACGCCGCTCGGAATCTTTTCTTTTTTTCTTCTTCCCGTACCGACCACCGTTGGCGAGGAATTCAACGATCGGTGCCCTCCGTCGCGTACTCGTCGAATTTGCCGGAACCGTCTGGTCGCGTCGGGACGAAATAATTCCGTGGACCGCGCCGGACAAAAGGTTCGACCCGCGGCGGCAGCCAGTCGGTGGCCATTAAAAGGAAATCTCTCCGTAGAGATTGTTTCGCCTCTCTAATCGGTTCCGTTCGATTGGAATTCCTCTCGGCCGGGCGTTATCTCGGCTTTACCGAGGCGAGGAACGCGCATAAATGCGTGTTCGGAGGAGTCGGAGGTGAAACACACGTCGAGAGCGGCGGTGGGACGGCGAGTCTCTTCGGCCGGCTGAAAATACGGTAGTTGTAGTTTGTCTACGGCGGAGGTCCTCGAGCAGGAAGACACGGGGACGCTTATAGCCGCCGCGTCCTGCGGTGTCGCGTCGTTTCCGTCCCACCTCGCAGGGATCATCGGATGTTATCTGTGACGTGGAATGTCGCCGTAGGTACGAAATACAAATAAGGACTCGCCGTCTCCACACTTGGAATTAGGATCGAGGAACCTTTTAGATGTTATCTGAGATTGGCGCACGCTGCGGAGCCACGTGCCGACTGTAGAGCGTAGAGGGAAAAAGCTTCTTGAGCTGCCCGCGTCGAAATGTATAAGCGACCGTCTAATTAACCGGTCGCGCGACCATTTCGAAATCCGATCGGATTACCCAGTCGTCGATCTCGCTCGCGTGGGGCGCGGCGTACGCGGACAAACAGCTATATACCGATACACCTCGTCCTCCGGCGGCTCAGCATTGCGGAGAAACGGAGAATCCGAGAAGCTCTATTAACGCACGCGATTAATCAATCGACTCCGGTCCGCAGAGGTATAAATACGCTGCCGCTTTGCATCTCGTTAAGACAACCCGGCGCATTATAATTTGCCGGTATTTTTCCTAGTTAATAGGAAGGGATCGATCGGCGCCGATCCAACAGTCACGCTGGCAATTAGAGTGGAGGTTTAATCTGGTGTTTGTTCGCGGTTCTTCGTATCTTCACATTGCCGCGGCGACATTCTCGGAACGGGATCGTTTAACAGGCATACGGGAGCAATTCATCGAGACGACGCATTCCGCTGTCTAATCCGTTTAACATAAGGCCGCCGCGGCGCGCCACGCCGCGCCGTCCTTCTCTTCCCGCTCGACTTCTTCACTGTCTTCTTTTTCACCCATGGCGAAAGAATCCGTGCGCGACGACGAGTCAATTCTCTGGATCCCGAGGGAACGTTCCGATCGCGACAGCGGGAACCACCACCCGATGGGTGGTCAACGAATTCTTCTCCAGCTGGCTCGGAGGGAACGAGCGGGCATAACGAGACGAGGGGGCCTCGAAATCGTAAGCTCGTGTTTTCTAGCGGTCATCGGGACGTGCCGCGAATGCTTGCCTTCTTGCTCTCTTTCTTTCCCATCGTTTCTCTCCGGCCCGAAGCCATGACTCGCGATGAATTTGCTCCCGAAACGAGAATCACGCGCGGTCTCGCTGCGGTAAAACTGTAATTCCCCTCGTAATCACCGGTCAACTGTGCCCGTACACCCGTGCGGGCTAGCTTCGCGGACGATGCTCGGAATAATGAAGTCATTTTCCGAATTACTCGGCTTAGCGGCGTATCTCTTTCCACTATCTTTCGCAACATAGTCGGGGCCCGCGGCGGCACACCTTTACGACTTATCGCCCCTTCGCACCGGCAAATAGTAGTACTCCGTCCCCGACATTATTCTTCCATTCCGCTGTTGAACGCATCGGTGCGCACGCTCGGTCCCCGAACTCGTACCTGCGCGCGACGCATAGGTAACTACGTTGAGTCATGCCTCCTGTTTCCATCACTCTGTACGCTTTCGATCACTTTTTTACGAGAACCAACTGCGAGTGCCTACTTAGGATACACGCTGGGCGATTCATAAATGGTTCGACTGTGCGGACGGCGTAGAAAGAAGAGACGATATTTCCGGCGGGCTCGTAAATATCGATGGAATCGAGGGTGAAGTTGCTTTTTGCCAGCTGCCGGAGCGAAGGAAGCACTTAATGTATCATTTCTGGCGACACTCGGGGAAGAGATTTGTTTTTCCTATCGGGATCGCGGTTCCCCGAGTGGGAAGACCTCCGTAAAAGTCTGCACAGGTGTTCGACCTAAACATGGCAAGCTTCGAGGAATCGACCAAAGTTTCTTCGTCCGTGTCCGGGGCCTTATAGGACGAAGGATCGAAGCCGCGCGGATTCCCCAACCGCGAGAGCTCGGTACGGCGGCAAGAAAGTCTGGAAGATTATCGGGTTGTCGGTGGCTTGTTGGCGGATCATCATCGGGCTGTACAAGTGTATTGCCTGTAGCCGTTGCTTGGCTTCATGAATTAAAGAGGGGAGGCGCGCGCCATCGGCGATGACACGCCGCCGCCGCCGCTGCTGCGACTTCTTGCTCGGCTTTCGTACGCTCCAATTCCCACTCGGACCAGCCGCGCGGTCCACGTCCGCGTCGTTTTGCGGTAATTCTTCCCTGGACTCGGTGGACCTATGGGCCGGATCGCCAGGACACACCGCCGCTGGTGCCATTAAGAGCTTTCCAGCCGCTTCTCCCGTACTTCCTCCTTCTCTCCGACGCTCGCCGGGTCTCCTCGCTCGTTCCTTCGGATGGAACGACCGCTTTTTCATCGCGGGCACGCATCCTGATTGGTAGTTGGTTGATGAAGACGTCCACTCCAACGGCCACATGCTCGACGAAACTTGCGATACCTTTAATCGCGTTACCCCCTCCGTGGCACGCGCTTCGCCCTGGCTTCCGGGAAACCGCGGGAATGGAAATTCGAGGGAAAACGTCGCGATATACCTGCGCGTCGCGTCGCTCCTCCGGGAAATCGTCGGTTTCGGATAGATCTAGAAAAACCTTCATTAAACGATAATGGAACTCGCTGTGCCCCGTAAATGGAAACTATATCCGACGTCTCGTTCCGTCGCAATTAGGGGAGAGTCGTGCAGTATTGAGCAATGCTAGTTCTCGCTTCTTCGACCAGATATTAGCACTTTATTTGAATTAACCAATGAAAAGCACAATTCTCTATAACACATTTCGAAGCCGTATTGTTTACTCCATTGCTCTCGATGTTCTGACTTCTGAGGCATTAAACGTACCTATGCGTTGATATTCAGTGGGATAAAAGTTATTTTTTAAAGCTGATCTTTTGTTTCTCGTGTCGGTAAATGATTTTATCCTATTAGGTATGTATACTATCTCTAGTCTATTAAGTTTAATAAAACGGCCTACATAGTTTTGCAATATTTTTTTGTACATAATATACCATGATCTAAAATGTTCCTCGTGTTTGTCGTACAGTACCGACCAACAGACTCTGTCAACCAGTAGAGACCAAATTTTTCTTATCTGTAAGTTCAATCTGTTAGCAACTCAGATTAATTTATAAGATGTTCATTTAGCCTTCCTTCTAAGTACCTTCTCTAGCAAAAAATAAAGTAAATAAGGATAGGTATGATGACCTAACAAACAGGAAGCTACTTAGTATTTAATGAAGAAGTTATTCAGTGTGTTGTTTACAAGCAGAGTTGAGCATTAGCTAAATAAAAAATTATGTAAATAAGGATAAAAGAAAAGTTACTTTAACTTTAGATTATTCGACGAATAAAGTTAATTTTTTTATTCGATGAGAATTTATTCGACGAACAAATTTAATATTTTTTATTCGTTATCGCGTCGAATGCACAGATCAGGAGAATATTAATTATTTTGCTTGCAAGTTTGTATAAATAAAATTTGAAAAAATCTTGTATTGTACCAATTAAATATCTTTTTATTAACATTGTTAATCATTTAGACCTAAAAATCTACTAATTTAATAGTTGGTCGGTACTCGACGACAATTTTTCGTGTCCTACAAATTAAAACTTTTTTACTTTTGCGAATTATCAATTCTTATTATTAAACTTCACAAAAATAATTTCCCCCTTTTACTAAGTTCTATCTATACTCCAAACACGTTTTTGAATTTCTGTTTTTTATCCACTCTACCCTACGTATCTACCTCCAGTTATTATCTTCGAGAGCCTACGTTCCGCGCGCCGCGCAGTCCCTCGGTAATTGCGAACGATCCTCTCGCATCTGGCCAGAGATGTTCTTCTCGCGGCACTTTGTAAATTAATATGTTTATGATCGCGCAGCCGCCTGCACCCGCGCGCGCGCGCGCGTGTGTTTGCGCGGGAAACTGGCACGTGTGAATTGGCTCTCGGCCTCGGACAGCCGCGCGCAGCGGCACCTTGTTTTCATCGACTCTAAGCCTAACGATTTATCCATTTGCATACCTATCCAGCATAAGAAACGACCGTAGAAATGATAATCAACCGCAACAGAGTTTTTACGGCCACCAATTTGTATGCGCCAATTCCGCGCGCTGTTGCAGAGTTAATGAGATTACCGTAAAGTTTCCACAGAATAATAAAATTGCAGATAAATAGTAGCCTGTTACGCGAGCAGTCGCTTAAACGGGTATGGAAAGGAGACGTTAGAAAACGATTTGCTTAACGCGGAGGTGCCGCGACGGTTTTTCCGCCGTTCGGCTGTCGATGATGGCAGGTGAAACACGATCGAGAGAGGAGCAGAGTCTATTAACTCCGTGTAGCGGTACGCCGGGTAGTTTTCTCGGGCGAAGAGGCGTGTTCCCGGGTCGCATTAACTCGTGGAAACACCTGCACGACTCTAGAAAGGTTCTCCCGCATGCTCGGAGCTAAATTAGCTACGAAAATTTCATTTCCTCCGCTCGTCATCGTCCTACGCGCAACCGCGTTCTTATGCACAGGCTGCCTGGCGCATTCCTCCGGCTATGAGCGGCGAACGAAAAGAAGAAAGTACTCGAACGTCTTGCCGATTAGCGGCCGTTGTCTCTTAACGGTAGAAGCGCAGCTATTCGCTCAGAGCGAGCTGACCGCCGACGACGAACCCTGACCCATCTCCCCCCCTCCAACTAATTCCCAGCCCTTTTTATCTCGATGTTTAATCCTCCACGGACTGCGCGCGGAATGGCCCGAGACGGGTAAATTAGCATTTTCAATCGAAATTGAATTACTGGAAAGGTCCGTGCGTCGAGGCGCTCGCCGTGCCGGACGCACGAAATGGTTAAGGGGGACGCGCGCGCGATACAGGGAAAAGAAAAAGGGTAAAGAGAGACAAAGGGGGGGTCAGGGAGGAGGCGAGGTTGTCGGCGTATCGTCCTGGCGCTGTGCTTTCGTACCGTATGCAAGAGTATGCGTGCACGATTCGGTGCCGGAGGGCATACTTTTAATTTCGCGGGGCCCATTACGAAAAGTGATATGCACCATTCGGAAATAAATAGCCAGCAGCGAGCTCACGTGCTTTTTGTAATGAGCCGAGGCAAGTTGCGAGCGTTCGCTGGGAGGGGGGATAGCGAGGAAAATGAGCCCCGGTATGGTGGCAGGTAGTGGTTATCTCTCGACCGAGCTCCCAGTTAATGACAACCCCTGGTCCAAGACCCTGCCCTGCCTATCCCATGTATATCAGCTGTCTCTACCATTTCGCATCTTCTTACCATCGAGTTTCATGATTTCGTTTAGCGATTTTGCGTCGCCGCCCCTCACCGCCGCGCCACTCTTCATCGCTGTTCCCTCGTTTGTCTAGAATCTAGATTCCCTTAACTACGCTATCGATATCCACCAGTAGGCACTAGCTTATGCAAATCTATCTTACGTATCCATAGAACTTTGCGTCGCGCTGCGTTTAACACGAGTAAGTAGTCTCGGCGCGTTGTTGGGCAGACCGACGCGACGACGATTGTCCATTGTAGGTAGTACGTATCTACTTACATACCCCGGCAATCGAGTGCGCGGCGCAATGGGACGAAATTGGTGGCGCATTCCACGGGATGGTGAACCCGTTCGACCGGCTAAAAATTAATCGAAGCCCTAAATAACAGGATTTTACGACACGTGGATGCATAGTGTGACGGCGAGGCAGGGAGGCGGAGAGGCGGCCGACGCCATAAAGCAATTTGTCGCGAGGAAGACCATGGGTCTCTCTGGTTTTTCACTGGCCGGGCTGCACGATGATCGCTAACGTCGTCGACACGCTTCCCTCGCTCCGAGTTATGCGGCGATCGTTCGCGTAAAGTTATGCAAAGTAATCCATAAAAGACAAACGTGTCGTAACGGACGCGGATTACGGCCTATAAGGATATTGTGAGTTTTTATCGCTGCTCGCTGGACTTTGCATTTTTCCCAATAACGTATCGCTCGGATAGCGCAACCGGCACGATTGACACACGATAATTTATTTAATAACTCGCAACCCGCTCGGCTCGACGCGGCGCGGTTGCCAGCTGAAAGCGGGAATTTTTCAGCGACCCGCGCTATTAATTACCTCGAATAGGGGTACGAACGCGTACACTCTAATTGAGTATTCCATCAAGCTGGCGTAACGCTTACTGACGCCTGTACATACATTTATGTATATCTGCCTCGCGGAACCAAGATAGCGCCCGCATGTCCTCGTCGCTTTTTCCGCAGCTGGGCGCGCAAGGGACGGTTAACGAAACGCAACCTGCCGATCCGCCGCGTCCAAGACGTTCCCAGATAGATTCAAGATCGACTATGTCTCCGACGTCACACTGATCAAGAGAAAAGTGGAACGGAGATGCGCCGAATTGATTAGAGAAGCGATAAGAAATAGGTGAATTCACGCGGCTCTTACACCGATCTCCTTGGATTCACAATTGTGGACCTTGCAGCGAGAGGGGTGCGGCCCCATCTTTACCAAAGAATTTATTGCTTTGACTTAACAATAAAAAGAGAACACTAATTGAAACATAGTTAGGGTAGACCGGGGCGAATCGGATCAAAATAAGAATTTAGTCCATATTTCTTAATCGCGATAGAAATGAGTATAAATATGATAATTGTTTATATACAGATGGTTCGTAGGTACATAAAAAAGAGCAATCAGGGATCATAGTATGCAAACAAAAATATAAAGGAAGCTGTGATAGAAATGAAATCTAAAGAAATGACGAAAAAAAAAATAAATTAATGGTTTTAAATAGATGGCATTGTTTATACTGTGATTTCTGCTGATAGAGGCGGCTAAAAACGACAATATCCTTCCGATATGTTCATTTGACTTCACTGTCATTAAATTAGATTTGTTTAAGTTGATTCTAAAGATTTTGCTATGAAAATTTCAGGTTTTCTGGAATTTCTGGGTCCCTGAAACCCGGGACGAATTGGATATTTCTCACTTTTTCGTTTTTTGTTTATAAATTAAAGATTCTTATGTTTAGTTTTAATTTTTATATATTCATGTTCAAGCCACAGGTCCAGTGGTCACGAATATATAATAAAAACTTAGTTTTTTTAATATTTGACTATTATTTTTTTACCAGCAAAACACAAAGTGATCCGACTCCCCGTGGTCTACCCATATATGTTCACACAATAAGTAGTAGTTATTGAGGTGATAAGTTTTTATTTCATAAAAAGTATTTATTTCATAATAAAAATATTAATATTAATATTAATATTTCTGTTTTTATTCATGTGCAATAAATCGCCCATTTGTTATCAGAGTTCCATCAAACGCGCACCAAACGATGTACCTACAATTTTCTTTACATACATTACACGTCGTAACTCAAGGAACTGTCAAAAATCCTGCTGCAAGGTGGTCAATTTGCAAGCATTACGCGCAGCCGACCGCATAACTCGATTCTCTGTTTGATCGTGGATAATACTTCACGCTCCACTGTATCCGGGGTTCTGCTACATAATTTCTCCCTTCCGATTGGTCATTTCGACACGGCGCGGCCCCGCGCGTGAAAAAGTTTCGCTTATCCAGCGGATCCACGGGTTGCTTCTTCGTCGCAGCAGACGCAGGCATTAAGAGATTCCCGAAGATCCACGCGATGATGCGTCGCTGTTAACGCTATCGAGCCCGAGACGCGAACGTGGCAAGAATAATCGTTGCGGTCGCCGGGCCAGTGCGCGCGAGGGTAGAAAAACCGGGGATCGTTGGAGCATGGAGAACAGCTTTATAGTGGCGTGAATTATTTACTCTCGCCTCGTTTTTCTGCCCGAATTATTATCCGCTGCTGGCGCAACGCGTAAAATCCTCGAGGACTATTGCCAGCGTAGCGACGCCAATTAGAGCATAAACTTATTAAATTTACGAGGCTCGGAACGCGCACGAATTACGTGTATAATTGTTCGGCGAAAGGGAAACTGTTATGTCGGTCATTGAAACTTCTTCCCGACCCAGGTAGAGCCGCGGTGAGTCGGGGAAGAGGAAAAAGAATTGTCTTCCACGCGTAAACGCGTTTCGTGCGAGACTAATCCGAGAATATTGTCCGCGGGTAGAAAAACCGAGGCGGTCTCGGCTCACGGCGAGAGAGCAATTGCACGTTTACCCAACGAGGGCGCCGGGAGTGGGAGGAAACGGAAATTGTATTTACCTTAGGCAACCAGCGCGGGGCTTTGGACGCGTGTCTAATCGCCGATCGACCGTCGATCGAGGACTGCGATTTCGAGAAACGGTTTCGCTCGCGTCGGAGCACTTTCTGGCCTCCGCTGCCGTTCGCGCCCGATCTCCGCTCTCGGAAGGGTCCGCGAGCGCGATTGCTCGACTGTGAACTCGTAAACGGTAGTGGTTGCTTTGGAAACCGGAAGTGACGCAGTCCGGGCTAAGTGGCAGTTATCGATAGCCTATGGTTAAGTTGAAGGCGTTGCGTCTCGTCCCGACGGAGGAACAGAGACAGCGTGGACGAGAGGAACAAGCGAAAGCACAAAGGGAACAAAGACCCTTGGAGCAGAGTGGAAAGCGAAGGGGGAAGGAATCACCCCCTTAAATAATAGAGCGGTCGCGCCGAAGCTGTAAACTTTTTACAACCACCCTCTGCTCCCCTCTCTTCCTCTTCTTTCTCTCGCGACCTCGCGTCTCGCTCCAGTTGCTTTTACATCGGGAAACGCATTTCCATTGGAGATCTAATAGTCGCCGGGTCGTAAATTCCCTCGTTAATAACTATCGTTCGCGGCTGATCATTCGCCGCGCGGACTCGCGCAACGTCCGCGTCACGGGATATGATTACACGCGCGGCTTGCATTATCGTCATCGGTAATTGCCGCGAATAACGCGTAATAACGATTATTATTGTCGGATGCAATTTGTAGATTGAACGCGTTGCAGTTTCCCGATTAGCGAGCGGGTGCGAACGATCGAGAGGAACACTTTCTCTGGCACTGCAGTCGAAACGGGACGAAAATGTTGGTCCGCTCGAACGCGTTAGCTCGGAACTCTAAATGCATCGGTAAAAAAAAATTAGAGTCGCGGTAGGTGGTTGTCCGAGACGTGTGGGTAGAGGTGGGTAGTACAGGCTGAAGCAGGTAATGCAGAGAAAGAAAAAGATTCTAATAAGCATAGGTGCGCGAATTAATCGCTCTTGCGATCCCAGAACACCCAATTACTCGCGGTTCCTGGTAATTAATCGTGGTTGAAACGATTACGCGTCACGTCCGAACACGTTATCAATGGTCCTCGGCGGAGAAATGTTTTGCTCCGGCTTAATCTACGATATCCGCGCTTTTGAAATCTCGATCCTTTACAACCCCCCACTTCCAGAGATGCGTGCACGTAAAAGACTCGCGCGATCGGGTCGGTGTTCCTTGAGAAAGCTCGATCGTACCGTAACTCTCTCACGGCGTGCACGGTTATTTGCGGTTTGCAAAAACGGCCGTTGCAAATCTCTTTAATTACCTCTGTACGGCAGTGCTTTGAAGGGTTTCACGAGTCCCCCCCTCGCCAGTAATTAACGGAATTTAACGGTCGCTCGCCTAAAGTCCTCCGCGTGGCCGCGGATAAGCCGCGTAACGTTTCTTCGCCTGATATAGCTACTTACACGGCACCGGGACACCGGGCGTCGCGTGGATAAGCGATCGTCTCGCCGATTAACAAAGAGCAGACGAGCGGGTAAGGATTTTCGCGCGTCGACTCGGCGTGCTTGCGAATAGGGTGCTCGATGCGAAAACGATAGCGCGGTAAACGCAGAGGGACAGGTATCGATAAGTGCATTTGGTTGAACGGCGGAGGTGGAGGTGGCCACCAGCGGGATCGGTAGGATGCTTTTAGCCGGTGACCAGGGACAAGTTATTTATTGTTGCTATCTGGCCGTCCCGCGGCAGAGAAAGAGCCCACCGGTTCGTGGTAGTGCAGGTACGAGAGGAGCTCTCAATCCTTCTCTTATTAAAACCTGCCCTCCCTATCGGAAACTTATACTTTAGTACTGGCCAGTTGTACAGTCGCTTGTAGAAGTTGCTCGGCGATTCAAACTCACGTGGTCCGTCCGCGCGTTTCAATCGCGTTTAGGTACGCGTCTCCCTTAGGTTCGCGGACACCTCGGGATGGATTGAAGCGGGGGCATTGGCTGGATCTTTGATCAGAGAGAAGTTCGGAGAAATAGGTGGGAGATTGAAAGGGAGAGAGAGAGAGAAAGAAAGTAAAAGGGCACGGAGATTGGGAGAGGCTTACGCGGGAGTAAAGATAAATACGAGAGTGCAGAGGTGTCGAGGGGGTGGAAGGGGGAGGGAGAAGGAGAATTAAATTTTAAGAAACGTTTAAGGAGAGGAGCAGGAAAGAAATTACGCCCGGGCGAAAGACGGACGAGAATTCGGCGGGGTAAATGCGAAGACTATACGGCGAGAGCCATTACGCTAATGGGACGACCGAGCCGAGAAAGCTGGTCTCTATCAGCTCCCCGAAAGGACAAGGGGAGAGATGGCCGGAGAAGAGGCGCAGGGAGGATGAGCAGGGAAACGAGAACCACTGGCGAAGCAACGTGCCGAAGAACGCATTACTCATAATCTCACCGAAGGGCGAGCCGATCTCGCCCAAAAAACCGCAGCTCAATTATTCCCTGGCCCTCGTCCTTATTTCCACACGTCGGCATCTTATTTGCAATGTTAATTCCGAGCCTAACCCGCGACAACTCGGCGAATCCTCACGAGAACGAGGCGCTCTCCCTTCCCCCGGGGATCTGATTACTCCACAGAGTTCTCCTTAACCTTAAATAAGTGTACCGAGACACCGGAAAATGTACCAGAAGCTCTCCTCGCGACCACCTCCACTTGGATCAATTCCAAAGCATTCAGGAGGAAGGAAGTTCGATCGCTAACAGCGTTTATCACGCCTACTTCGTGTTGCAGTTTCATTAGGCAGTGTTGGTTCACAGCGGTGACTGGCACTCGATAGATATACTCTGTCGCTTACCTAGTTCTAATTAAGATCGCTTATCAACCCGGAACTATGCGCTCGTAGTTTTGTATCGTTTGATCTCGGCTTGCCGGAGTGTGTGCGGCACGTTCGTAAAGAAATCATCGCAAGAACCAGTGTTTACCACGCGAAACTATTAATTATTCCCTCGGCTTGGAAGACCAACGAGCAGAGACTGCGATCGCGGCGTCAGTTAACACACTCTCCCGAGGAAAGTGTTTCGTCGAGGAGAAGCAGATCCGACGGCTAACTGCGGCTTTAAATCTTCGCGTTCGATTCAACGGCTATGGAAATTAATGAGCTATTCTCTGTGACGAACGGACACGCACAGTACAAGTTGTAGGTACTACAACTGTCTCTACAAGCAAGAAAACTGATTCTAAAAATCCTACAGGCTCCACAGAAAAACGTCCAAAAGAAACGCACCGAATTAGCTAAGATTTCTCTGGCACTGCGATCGTCACTCGCAAAGGGAAGCGCGCGTTGGTTACTGTTACTCGATAAAACACTTGGTGGAATACAGCTGGAGATACTTGGCGCGATGAGTTACTGCGCTATAAAGGGACAAGGTATTTTCAACGGCGAACAGGTCGCAGTAAACGCGGACGCGAAGTTGCATTATCGCGCTCCTCGCGGTTTACGCTCGACGACATTGTACTCGGCGATAAATTTCAACGATGCCTGAGAGAGTAGGAGAGTAACGCCAATCTGTCGGTGGAAGAGGCAGAAGAGCAGCTATCCAGCGTTTACTGACCTTGATGCGTCGACAGGATTGTTCTCGATGAAGTCTGCCACCTTGATTAACCTTCCGGGCCGCAGTTCGCCGCAGGAAGAAGACACTGATTTCGCACAGCTCGGTCGTTCGTTCGCGCACCTCGGAGCGTGGACGCGCGGCGTTCACCGGCCGGGGCGCGGCGCGTGGACGCGGGAAAGCGCGCGACGAGGCAAACGCGACCGAGAGAGGAAAAAAATTGGAAGGAACGGCGAGAGACGAGCGCGCACTCGGTGACAGCTGACTTCGGTCGTGTTTGAAAGAAGCGAGAGGTGTACGCTGCGGCTGCGCGAACCGGTGTGTGGGGCCGTTTCCACCGTCGCTCGGCTGGATGGAAGAGACGGCAAAGTGACTTCCCCCACTGCCCCCGGGAACATTGAAATGGTTCGTGCCGGCGTTGGCGGCCGTCCACCACCTTGTCGGATCGTTGGGTGATCCGAAGCTTTTGAAACGCCCGCCTTCGAGTCGCGACCCGCCTCGGCAACCCGTTCTCCACCAATCCTGACCGAGCGTCTCGGCGCCAATCCACGTTCTTCCATGGCTACGCCTTCCCTCTTCTCTCCTCTGCTATCACTCTGCGGCTCTCTTTTCCACGGCTTGCCATACTTTGGCTGGCCGGAGAACCGGCGGAGCTGCATCTCGCCCTGTACGGCCACCACCAACCCACGGAATTGCTCCGAGCTTAAAATGGCAACCGAGGTGTACACTTGCTCCTCACGACCACTCGACGGGAGCGTCCGACTGGCACGAGCGCGGCGCAGAGAGTCAGGAAAAGGGGTGACGCGTTAGAAGTCGAGCGAGGAATCGAATCTCGAGTCGCAAACGTTGTCATCATCACTGTCAACGACTCGAGTAACAAACCACCCAGGTTGCAACTATTACACCCCCCGTCGGTCTTCTCTTCGTAAACAACTCGCGTCTTGCACGAGATAAAGATCATCCGAGAATGAGAAAGTTCAGCGAAACGATCCCAGCCGTGTATCGGTTTCAATGGATCGTTAACCACGCCTCGGAGTGTTAAATCGCCCGGGTAAATCGTTTTATCGTAAGTGTTCGAGGAAGGTGCGCTGTAAACGCGAGCGGAAACGATCGCGGACTGTTTACGAGAAAGTTGCGTTTGGGTTTGGCTCTGTTTGAGGCGCCGCGCACTGCGATCTGACGTCTCCGGAAGGTGGAAAGACGGTGGAATCGTAGTCGCGCGATATCGATGACGCGGCGGAACGAGTTGCCTCGGAAAGATCATTGACCGTTCTTGTCTCGATAATTACGAGTACCCCATGCGGCGCGCTTATCTTCAGTTTCACGGAGCTCCTCCTCCATCGGCGAGGGTCCGCTATCCTCCTCGCCGCGTATATCTGATCCCGATGATCGATTGCTGCTACCGACTCTCGAAATTACATACGGTTAACCGCGGCTACAAATAATTATCCGCAAGCTACTTTCGTTCCTTCTGGCGATTCACGTGATCCGCCGGAACCCTCGAGCCACCGAGGCCCGGGGGATCATCGAGCCGGCCTTATCTCTTAATCTCAAGTTGCGCGCAATAAATTATCGCGCTTATTCGGCGCGGACCAAAGGCCCGGGGATTAAGACCTGGGTTCCGCTGGGCCCCTCCAGCTGTATCGCGAGTTGGTACGTACGTACGCACTTGCGGGTCGGTGATATTTTAATTACAAGTCCCTCGAGTCGACCGCGGCCCGCAACGTTCTCGGAGGATCTCGGGTTAGCCGGAGGGGGCAGTCTCACGGGTATCAGGGTCGGCATCCACGGACGACCGTCCGACCATTGTGATCCTGTTTTCACGGTGTTGTTCTTGTCGTGTCTGGATACACAATGACTGAAAGGAAACGATTACGTCACGATGATGTCATTAGCAGGGGCCACGCCCCCTACGGCGCTACCCCATTACGCCGAATCATCGGTCGGATGAGTTCTCCGGGTCCTCGCAGCCTCCCCGTCGAGGCTCGTCCTCCTCCCTCGGCTCGTCCGCCCGGCAATCGTCCCGAGGTGTAAGAAACTCCGAAGTTAATTCGAGCTCCGAGGACCTCCGGAGCACGCACGCACTGCTCGATGCCCGACTATTATCAGTGGTTAATTAAATAAGACTTTTTGCGCGCGCGCGCCACGGTTGGGTAAGAAGAGCAATAAGTCACTCGACAACCCCCTTGCTAACCTTCCCGAAAGCCTGGCTCCTTTGAATATCGCGATTACACGCTTCCGCCAACTCACCCGCGTCGCGTTTCCGACAATGATACCCGGGATAGATGGTAAGAATTCCGTGAAAACTACCGAGCGCCGGGCTTGAGAGTTCAGCCGCGACGGAGGAAAAAGCCACCGGCTAGTATTATGCTGCTCCGGACGGATCGAATGCTGATATAGATATCGACGCTACCAAAAGGGCCTCGGTATATCGCGACGCGACGAAAAAAGACGAGAAGTTAGTGGCAAAAGGAGAAGCGGAGGATGACGGTGAAAATGAAAGAAAGGGGATCATTGATCAGATCGGACGACCGATAGAGGGACCGACTAACAGTCATTAAGTCGACTATTGTGAGGTAGCAACACCCGTTTGATTGGTTAATCTACGCCTCCCTCGTTCTTGAAAGACCATCGACGAAGGACAAAAGCCCTCGGTTGCCTCGGCTGGTCGTTCTAGATCGCGACTAATGACTTGGTACTTTGTGCTACCAGCGGGGCCGAAGTGCTCTTTGAATATACTTTTCCTCGCGCGTCCACGTTCCCCGGGTTCGATTATCGAGCAGCCTCTGGCTCGTAAATTAGACGAGCTACTCTTCCGTTTCGTCTAAGTGCACATCCTGGGCTTCTTTCTTACCCGATAGCACTGGCTGCAACGAAAGGAAGAATGTTTTAACGTCCATCTTCCGGTCGACCGACAGATACCATCGACCCTAGCCGCGCAGCGAGTCTTTAAATAATTTCGAATGTCCTGCGCCGGCGTTCCGCGCCACCGTGGAATCATCAGAGGCGAGGGGAAAAAATGTTGAAAGTCTTCTACGCGGAAGGAAAAACCCGCGGGCGAGAATTTTTTTTGATATTTTTCCTAGGCGGTTGAAAACATCTCGTTTCTTCCCACTCTGGATCTCGAATCGCTTCCTTCCCTCCTCTTTTTCTGCGCCCACCGTTGACCGTCGCTTCGCTTTATTTCTGTTTCGCGCTGCTGCTTGATTTATTTCGAATCATCCGGCAGGGAACGAGGAACCTGCGGTCTGGCAGCGCGCTAAAAAATCGCCGAGCATCGGCGCGAAGTTGCACGATCGGGCACCGAGGATCTCGTTAAGGGGGCGAAGGAAGTGCTCTGCGGTTTGCCAAAGAACGCGCCTCGCGTTCAAGCCTGTTTGTTTAGCAAGAAGAAGAAGCGTCCGAGCAGCGGGGCTGCGCCTCTTCTCTTTTTCCGTCGATTTTCATTGTATCCCTAGGCTTGAACCTCGATGCGATTCAACTTCGCTTCTCGATCGGTAATCGGGGACGAAAATAGAGGACGGAACCGGAGGAAAGGGGACGGGGGGATCGCCACCGAAAGCGTCGGGAGAGTGGACCGCGGCGATGATGCCGGAGCGTAGACGCGTGGTTAATAGCGGCATAAGTGGCGCTGAACTTGGCGGCCGATTGTCAAATTATCGATAATATCGCTAAACCAACAAGATCGCGCGCGGCAGTTGTCCGCGAGATCGATGCGAATCGGCGATCGAAACCGCAAGGCGCAGATTACGTGGAGCGATGGCGCGTCCGCAGCAAAGCAAGAAAACGAGAGAGAGAGAGAGAGAGAGAGCTGCGAGCCGTTGCACACGCGCTCCTTTGAACTTTCATTCGGCTAACAGCCTACCTGCATGATACCTCCCGCACGAACGCACACACTCCGCGCCGTTGAAACGTGCAATCCGCCGTTTAAGCGTATCGTTGCGCGGCCCGGCCGCGAGATAATGCTCGGCTCTGCCCGCGATCGATAGAACTGTCTGCTTGTGGTCAAACCGTTTCTAGAGGCGCAAGATGCGATTACGCTCGATTTCCGACGATCATCTTGTCCCGGCCGCGGCGCTGCTACGATAACGTACGCCCCGACTGTCGAATGGAAATGCAAATTGATGGGCGTGTCCCCGATCCGGCGGATAATAACGATACCACGGGATGCGTGGCAGGCTGGCTCTCGGACGATGACGGCGACGATACCAGGCTCGAGCCGAGCGTTACAAAGTGTCGATAATGCTCCGCGTAATGCGGAGAAATCATACGCCCGGGCGACGGATTCGCAATTTTTTACTCCATCCTCGCGATCGTACTTTACATATTCCATTGAACAGAGCTGCTTGGTGATCCTCCCTTCGAGTAGGGAGGACGCAGGAGCGACGGCCACCGTGCCAGTTGCAGCGACGATTTTTCACCCCTCATTGAAAGTTTACGGGATGAAGAAAGAGTAGGGTAAACGCACCAGTAAATGAACAGTTAAGGCTAATGAATGAACACTATTATAAAATTATGGTTGCAGCGCGAATGATTCCACGTGCTGCAAAAATTGTTTGGATATGAAGCAAGAAATGAAAAGAAGTCTCTAATTAATTATTTACTTACTTTAATAACTTATTTTACTCATTTTAATGAAAAATGTTCATTCACTGGTACGTGTTCATTTACTGCTAGGGTAAACAAACCAGTAAATGATCGAATTGTTGAATGAAAAGCCCAGTAAATGACCGCATACTTTTATTGAGAATTGTACTTATTAATGTTTGTTTAATACGCAAAACTAAAAATATGGGATATTAAAAGTGCAATTACACTGTGTTTATAAACAAATAGTAATTTTTAAATTTATAATTGACATTTCTTTGCCTAATGGTCATTCACTGGTATGCGGTCAATTACTGCTTGGTTTACCCTACATCCACCCTAGTTACTTTGCGAAGAAGCTTGGTCGAAGCTGATACTTGTTTCGGTGTACGCGACGGGACACGGGCCAGAGTTGGCAAGTCCGCGAAAGCGATTAGCCCGGACGCGTATAACCAGAGCATCCAAAAGGACGATAGGATCTGGTTGGTCGGGGGCCCCTTTCGTTTCTCCTTTCGCCGTGCACGCTCCGGGTGGATTACTCAACCTCGAACAACCTCCCCGATTTCCTTCCTCCTCGGCCGGTTCTGATTGCTCGATCGTACCAAGTACTTTCTTTCCATCGCCTCCCTTGCCAGCTGGCTCCGGGCTATCGGCTTGCGAACCGAATTAATTTCAACCTTCAATTCCGCGAATCAACGTAACTTGGTATAACGCGTGACTGGCCGTCACGCAATGACATCGATCGATGATCTCGTCGAGCTAACGTAGGAAACTCTTTAAGAAGCCACTAAAGAGATTAGCCGCCTATTGTTAACCCCGTGCATTGTATACGTTTCACATTATCGCGGATCTAACTCATTTAAGAGCATTATCGCGCGTTTATCGGCGAACGTTAATCGACTCCACTCCGGCGAACAGTTATAAAACAATTTTTCACCCGTGCAAGTTTCTTGCGGCGGGGCGCGGAGGTTTCACGAGGTGGCGCGATAGATTATAATCCAAACGGTGGGACGAAGAAGACGATGACGCTGGGAGAAAAAGCGCTAGATCGTTTTAAGGATAATTCCGTTGAAAAGAATCTTGATTGCGATCTAATTTTATAGAGGGGAAAAAGGGGGACGGGGGACGCAGGACGGGAGAACGGTACGGTTCTTAAACAAACAGCGAGGTTGTACGCGTCGGACCCTTTGGCGTTTGATCGTGTTCCGTGTACCTGTGCCGCTCGGAAGACGAGCCGATGGTGACGCTGCGAATTCGCTTGGCGTCAGTCCGACTCCTACCAATTTCACGGCAGGTTAACCGCCACCGCGTTGGGACAGTGTTTTATCTACCTCGTGGAAGAGCAGATTGCAGCCTGGTGCGTGTCTCATTGTCGATCGGCCCGCGGCCACGCTTATTCGTATTTTTTAATAACTTCATTTCGCCGCGACGCGACGCTGGCCGCCCTCCGCCCGGCTGGCGGAACTTTCCGACGCGTTCGTTACTTCGTCGAGGAACGTTTAGCCGAAGATTCGATAGCAGATCCCGCGCCGGGTAAATGGTGGAGATAAGAGCGCGTCAAGTGGTTCGCGGTTCATCGTTTCCCGGTATAAGCCTGCACGCTACCTCCTCGATGGATTATGTATACAGCGTGCTCGCGTATCGGAGGGCCGATAGTGTTAATAATATATTACGACACGACGAATGCCATAATTATGCGAAAGTAGTCTGCGTACTCGAAAACTCGGCGTCGCGTCGCCGGTCGGCCAGGGACGCTCGCCGTCGCCGCTCGAATACGTAGTTTCAGTTCGCGCGTATTTATTAAAATGACGATAATCGGAAGGATAAGAAGCGACGGTTCGCGATCAGTCACGACGACGGAGGATCGTAGATAGAAGGATACGAGACGAGAGGCAGGGGATCACGAGCCCCGGTTGATTTTGTTCGTCGAATCCGGCCTCCCTCTAATTCCCCAATTTGAGTTTGCACGCGCATGAGCTCGAAATCGCTCGGATTCCCTGGCAATCAAACGGAAATGGAGGGCCGATCATGTCCCACCCGATCGTTCCGCCGCGGCCCGACTCACTCCTCGTCCGGTCCTAACCGAGAGCCGAGGGACGATCATTTACGAAGACGCATATATAAGCTGGTGTACAACTCTGTAGACAAAAATAATCAAGTGTGATTGCTCGTAATGACGGGGCCAAGCTGTCCAGCTTAACAAATGATAGTGCTGCGGAGTCGGGGGAGGGAGAAAAGTAGGGATAAAAGGGTGGACAGAGGAGATGGGAGTCTGGCATCGAACCCGGGGCCAGATCGGTAATCGATCCGATCCGCATGGAAAACGCCGACGAAACGATGCGATGCGCGGCCGTTTCTTATTAATAGGCAGCCGCTTCCTTCTCTCCTATTCCCCGTTTTTTTTTCGGCCCCCCCTCGAAAATTTACCAATCGCTTTCGATGGGATATAGGCGACGGCGGCGGAGACCAGATACGTCCTACCTCCCTCGTGTTTCCAGCTTTTTAACCTCGCCCCGGAATTCGAACTTATTCGCTCCGCGAAGGAGCGTGTCTCGAATACGTTTTGCTCGGTTACGTATTCCATTCCTTCCTTTTTTCGTACCTTCTCGCTCGACTTTAAGCCTCTCGCGTTTCGTAATTCGGATTAGAAGCACTTCGCAAGCGCGCTCGAAGTTTCGCCGGTAATCGGCGTGTCGACAGAACTTCCCTTCACCTTCGGTGCGAGTGAAGGATACTCGGAGGATGCTCCACCGCTTCCTTTATCTGAAAGGGAAGTACGCGCGCGCTCGTGGCGGAGGAAAGCACGCGGGTACTTTGATCGAGGATTTTCTAAGCTCGTAGAATGAGACGAATTCCTCCGTCGGGAGGTTCGTTCGTGGCGCTAAGAACAGAGAGGGAAGGAGGTAAAGAGCTGTAATGGGTGAATGGTAGAGAGAGAAAGAGAGAGGAGGATGAAGCTGAAGGAGTAACAGGCGGCTACCGTCCACGGCAGCCTTAATGAAGGAGAACAGAGGGCGTGCTCGGGTGCACCGGCCAGTAAGCAATGTATCCAAACCTGTAATTATGTAGCTTGCTATACATCTCATCCATAACGGTTATTAACAGGAACCTGACGTCTCTCGCTGCTTCCTCTCTCTCCCCCCTTTAGCTCAACTTCGCTCAACTGCCTCTCGCTCTCTCATTCTCACGCTCGAGGCCAGGCTCAGAGTTTTTTCTGCTTCGCTCACTTGGCGACACATCGGCACCGGCTCGTATCGCGACATCGGAATTAGAAAACTCATCGGCCAGTAATTGTTCGCTCGATCGACGAACTCAACCATCCCCGTACACGGCGATTCGACTCGCCGCCGCGCGCTGCGTAAATACGGTTAAACGCGTAACCGACGTGGACGCGATCCGCCTTTTATCTCGCCTCAGAATTTCGTCGCTTATATGGCGTTACGAGGCGAAGGGGTTTGCGCGGAGAGACTTGCGCGGGGCCTCGGACAAAAGTGGCGATGATTTATGGATTATACGGGATCGACGAAAGGCAGGGTGACAGGGACTCGACGCGTGAAATACGAAGGGGGCAGGCAGAGTAAATTTCGCGACAGTATAACGACGCAACCGGCACCTACACGACACAATGACGCTCGATCTCGCGCCATCAAGCTGACGAGCAGAAGGCGCGCATCGTTCGCCGCTAATTTCCTCTTCGTAACGATCGTTTATAGCCAATCGAGGTTGCGTTACGCCTAGCTACGAGCGCCGTGTCAACCGGACGCGCCGAAAAACGTGCATCGCAGGCTGAAACGTTATATTCCTCTGTGAAATACGGTTCAACTAGCCTGCTAGTAATTAATTCCCCCCTCCGCGGCGAGCAACTCCGCTGTTTTGATGATCGACTCGAGGGTCCGTGGATATTACGTGCTCCGCGATAGGTAGCCTCGAGTTAAATGAGACGTGCAACTTTTTACCGGCGTTGTCATCAGCCAGCGACGCTGCACGTCGGAAAAGTTATAAAAATTAAGTAGCCTGCTGTAGATGCAAGGTTCGTAATCTCGCGAGCTTCATGCTCCTTCGCTTTAGGGTACTTTTATGTTGGAGCTGCGATAAACGATCAGAGCGATGCGTCGAAACATATTACATTGCTTTGTAATTGAAGTGTACCGACGCACTTATAGTTTCTTCCCAAGCTCCAACGTAAACGTACCCTTATCGAAGCAAAATCTTCATTAAAATTGAAAATACATTACATGCTTTTTTAATCAAAGTAACTATACTAAAAAAGAAAAGACATTTCCGAGCACTTAACGTCGCCTGCCAGTGAGCGAGCGAATTTTCGCAACCTAATATTTACGACTCTCAGTTGGAGGCGATATCGGCGAAGCTGGGAGTCGCAAATCGTAGCGCGGCCCCACGTTTAACGACCTCGGAGGACTCTGCTAGGAATCGGGGACCGGAAACCACGACCAACTAATTTCGCAATATAAAAAGAGGGCTGAACACAACTGCAGCCCGCCAACTGTAGACAAAGAACGGCCGACCTGTCATCTGCTAGTAATCTGAAGCTGCTTGGGTGTGGGTGGGTAAGAAAACGCTAGGAAGCCGCTCGGAAAGAGAGGATCCAGTGATTGCACCGAGCGAAGACCGGGTCTCGCGTTTATGACAACAGTGTTGGAGGAACCGATGGTCCGTACAGGTCGTTGCTTGTGCACAGTGTCTTATTATAGAGCAAGGGCGGAGGGCCGATAGAGGTCAAGGGGGAAGGGGATAAATTCTTGTTCCTCGTAGCTTTATTGCCCAGTGCCGTAGTCACAGTCGGCGCAAAAAACGGGCAGTTACCTAATGAGCGGCAATTGAGTGGCGACCAATTACAGGAGGGGCCGGTCCAGCGCATAAAATGCAACCGTCCAATGAGCACTGTGTTCAGCATCTCTGCCCTTTCCTTCTCTCCCTTCGTTCCATCTGTACGCTTTGCCTCTTCCTTTTCTTCCACCTCTGCTCTGCTCCGCGAGGGATCTTGGGGCCGTTCCGCTCGCGATCCCTCTCGCCGAACCTCGGCCGGCCGAAGGGAAACACTCGCTCGGGACGGAAAAGTACGCGGCGGAAATGAGAGGAGCAGGGAAACGAAAGGGGAAGGGCGGGAAGCAGAGGGAGGAAGTGAGAGGAAGCCAGGCCTCGTGTCGTCTCCGTTTCGTTCCTCGCGCGGTTAACATTCGAGCGGAGCGCTACCGGAAATTGGAGTACGTCACGGAATCGAAGGCTCGGTCTAATATAGTCGGCCGAATCAACGAGCTGCTGCTGCCTCGCCAGGCTGTGGAAATAACGCGTCTCTCTCTCTCTCTCTCCCGTTCTCTCTCCCTGTTCCGTAAATTTCCCCGCGTTCGATCAGCGCAAACGATAAAGTCAACGTTGCTTTACGCCCCGACGCTCGGAATCGTTTTTCTGCACGAGAAAAGGCTATCAACCGCTGTTTCGTTATTGGATTATGATTGTTACTCGCCCCGTGGGACCTCGATCAAAAGAGAAACTGTCGGGTCGGTCGCATCCAGCGGCGAATTCTGGCCGGGCCGATAGTTTCATTAAACCGCGCCGTTAAACATCTCGCGCTCCTCTGGCGAGGCGACGAAGCGATAAATCTGCTTGGAAATTTAATCGATCTCGCCGAGAAAGGTGGCGATGCCGCGTAAAAAAGAGGAAGAAAGGAGCGGGCCTGGATAATAGCGTGAATCTTCGGGGCGAGTTACGAAGCGATAGGAATCTCGTCGCCGTCGACCAAGACACTGGTGGTTCCTTGGACGCGAGAGACGATCGGGCAGAAGGAACAAAAGTGAAGACGTTAAACGTGGCCAGTGACGTTGATTCGACACGCTACCACGCGTTCCCGTCGTTCCTCCGTAAACGGCTTTGTATAGAACGTTAGGAGGAAAGCGTGACGCCCTACCACTTTACTCGCCGCTTTTTTCCCTCCTTTCTTTCGTTTGTTTGGAATATCACGATCCCGTGAATTAAGGTACTTCGGGGGACGCGCCGCGCATGCATCGTTAACGCGATGGGAACCACTTTCCAGTGGAATTCTTCGTCCCCTGCGAGCGGTGATACCCAAAGCGATTCTCGAAGCTCGATGCGTCCCTGGAAATTAGCCGTCGCGACGCGCAACCGTTTCCCCGTCAGATCGCCGCGGCCGTCTTTGGCCGCAACTTCCACTTTCCTCCGTTCGTCTCCGTCGTTCCCGTCCATTGTGCCTCGCCGCGCTCCTTCGCCGCGAAATTAGAGAGAATTATGGTCGACAGCGTTTCCCTTTCGAAGGGACCGCGAGGAGCCCGCGGCGGAATAGAGTCGCGACGCTGCGACTCGCGCGGCAGGTCGGCTGAAAAACCTGGACGCTCGATGATTTCTTCGGGGAATCGCTATTGCGGACTGCGCTCACGTTCGCGGATTTATTAATCAGGCTACACGTACACGCGGGCTATTGGATACACGTTGGAGGAAACATATGGTCATCGTTCACGGCCGTCGCGATCATTAGAGGAAAGGTAATAATGTTTAACTGCAATTTACGACATCCTCGCTTCGCTGTTAATTGTAATTGCCATCTACGATGGCGGCGCGGTTAGCATACAGTGCTGCCAGCGGTAAGCAGATCTTCGAAACGATGTCACGCAAAGTGGCGATGCTTTATCCGTCTTTTCCCTCTCTCCGCGCTCCAGCTCCCTTCTTCTCGTCCAATCGAGCCCGAAAGAAACGATCTCGGAACAAGCGAACAATGTTACTGACCCCGTAAACGTCACCGGTGACGTTTTAACGTAGCGCACGCAAATTCCCCGCGTCTCCGCGCGCTAATCAAGTCCGCGCGCTGTAAATTACACCGCTTCGCCACGCTTTCGAGACCCTCGAAATATTATATCGGCCCATTCGCATGGGAAGAAGCGCGAGACCTCTCCGAGGCGTAAGTAACAACGCCGCGGAATGTTTATCTCGCGCGCACCCCGTAAAACGTTCGTATCGCGAGGAGCGCGCAGAATCGTCGCGGTTGGCTGCGTAAATTTCAGCCGATAAGGAACAAGAAGATAGGATGGCCGCACGCGCTCAGAATTTATGGAATCGCGTAGGCAAACGTACCTACTTAGTCGATCGGTTCGGCGGAATTTTTGCCAGCGCAAGGCGATCGCCAGTCGTCGTTGGTCGTTCGTCTTTGAAAGGGCACGGTCACGCGCGCAGAATCGAGAAAATTTATTGGCGGAGGGTCGGCATGAATTTACGCGACGACGAGGCGATTATTTCATCCGAACGATAATTATCTCTCGGCGTAAGAGCTGCACACAAGGGGGAACGTTTCCTGCCGTAGTATTTGCATCGCGAGCCCTCGTTCCCGCGCTCCGCGGTTAATTAATAATTAGCGAGAAAAAGAAAAGAGCGGCCGTCGATGCCCGAGCGTTATTCTAATTGCGATCGTTTCGGCAAAGCATTCGGAGCGATTGATCCCGATGAAGACATTTAACTCGGTCGTTTTCACGATTAAGGGTTTCCCCGTTTGCTTATTTTTGAGCGGTAGAGATTAACTGGTCGAAGCGTGGCAATTAACGGTCCTCCTTTTTTTCCGCGCAACGATCAAGCCCGAGCATCGGGAGGTACATTTATTGCCGGCATCAAGGTAAACCGACGTGAATTTTCGCGTAAATAGGATGATCCCGCGAAACGTTTTGTCGGTGCTACGCCATTGGTGGTTCGCGTGCGTTGGCGCTGCCGCCCGAACCCCGCCAATGTGATATATGCTAATTGCAATTACACCGCGTGTACGCTATCGCCGACTGGTCGGTGTTCGTTCGGTGCTCGGTGCCCCGCGTGACGGGCCACGGAGTTCCGCCAACTTTGCGCTAACTTACTAAACTCAAATTTAACTGGATCTCATTTGCCTCCACTTGTTCGAGCGTTATACCCTGTAACTCCGCTCCTCCTAGGCGGATTCAGTCGGTTAGGCCTCGTCACGAATTGAATTATACCGTCCCGCGACGCTATCCTCCTGCGCAGTCGGGCCACGTTTTCCTCCCGAGCTTTCGTGGCCGTGAAAACTCACGGGCCACAGCGGCCCTGGGCGGGAAAGCGTACTCTGTGCACGGACGGTTTCGCGTTTACATACTGGAACAAGATCTATCTCTAGATGAATCGGCGATTAATTATAATGAAGATATTAAATTCTGTTGGGCGAACCGGTGTGCGCACCTCGTCAGGCTTTGTAATAATATTCTTAATTATCGCCGCCGCCCGGTATTAAATTTATTCGCTGGCTGTCAGTCATTACCGAGCTTTATCGTGTAAAAGGATCGACATTTTTCACCGAGACCTTCGTGCCTCCAGTGCATTAGAAAAACACACAATGGGATCGTACCAAGCGGGATTATATTGACGTTAAATGAAATGAAATAAAGCACGCGACCCGGGACGCGGAGGTTAACGATACCGACCACTTAATCGATATCGAATTACCAAATCGAATTTTCGCCTCGCGGAAAAGTCACTTTGTATTTGTTCGTCGAAATGTGAAGAGTGAGGGGAAAATTCTATTGAGAAAATTATATTTTAATACTTTAGTCCGACAGTTCGAAGGAACAGGGTTCAATGCATTTAATTTTCTTATGTAATTTTCTTCTTATATAGGGGAGGGTTGCCTATATCGTACCACTTAACACATTTTACGGTATATTTCGTATTTGGTACTCATTTGAACGCAAATGACTATTGGATATTGTAGCTTGATCTTTTGGGCACCTACTATTATATGCTTAACCTTTTGTTGAGAACAAATTAATTTGTTGTTAATCTTTTTGTCACATACTGTAAAAGGTACGATTTAGGCAACCGGTCTCCTAAATCGTACCTTCACTAAAAATAGTATCAATAACAAATAGAGGAGAAAATATTCAACATAAAGTAATGATTATTATATAGTTGCATATAATGAATGTAATATGTACTTAAAACGAATGTAAAATATTCTACATTAAACCCGGTTTTACAAAAATGCAAAAATACAGGAGAAAATTGCATTGTTTGATTATTATCAGCTAAAATATACTGGTGAAAAGTTACATCAATCATACCTGATTTTTTAAAATATTTATAGCACGCAGAAAACAGGATGTAAACTCAAAAGGTTTTGTTTCTATTTCTTATTTCGCATTTACTTGATATTTTTATTATCAGATGTCGTTTACATTCATTAATTACTGAAAAATTGATGAACGATTTAGGTGACCAGCACGATATTGCCAACTCTCCCTAATTTCTTTCTAGTAGTTTCTTCCAGTGCAGAATGGACACTTCCTACTTTTAACTATACTCGAGCTCATTTTAGAAGGAACTTATTTCGCGCATGTTGAATGAGCTCATTGGTTCCAAGGGAGCATTTGTTTCATGTATAACCAATAGTAGCCAATTGGCTGCGCCAACATGCGCAGAATCGATCTAAACTCGTCGGTCGGCAAGTTCCTTCTAAAATGAGCTCGAGAATACTTAGTAGCTACCTATACCAAATATTTAACGTTATCTGGCGGGGGTATTTAAATTTCATAACCCCTTGTGATTCCACAGTTGTATAGTCCCAGTTGCCAACAACATACGAGAAATGGGCATTCCCTGTATTTTTTCCCCTTATCCTTTATACGCAAAATGCGCGATTCCCTCGCTATGCTCGTGGCGATTTCATTAACATCGAACGGATCGGCAGGTTCGATGACCCGCGGTGGTTGCGCCTAAGTAGTCATTACCGCGGACAATTAGATGGAATTACTAGCGTTCGTTTAAGATCAAAGGTGTGTCGTTTCGATGGGGGAAACTGTTTAGAAAAATCGTGGCAGTGACAACGAGCACCTGCGTAACGGTTGCCGATCACGCGAGCTTAAAGTGTCTCTCAGCTGGTGGCGTCGATCGATCTACAATATATTTTCTGTCTAACGTATTACCAGGGAAATTCGTTCCGATACTGTGGATTAAGCCAGCGACAAAAGTCGATAATGCTTTGTCGGACGGTTAGCGTAAACGTAGGGTGAGAAGCGCGTGACTGTATAGGTCCACGTATACAGAGACACGCAAATCGTAACAGATTCGCCACGCTTCGCCACGGTTTATCGAGTCTAGCCGCTCGTGTTTCGTCATTCGTGGATTCTACGGAATCACGATCCGTTCTGGTCACTGTGCTCGCCGTTGTTTTTTCGATCCGAGGGAGAAGAGCAGGGTAATTGAGTGTTGAAACGAGAGTAGGTACAGGCAGATATATACGATCAATTTTTCATCGATTTTAGGCACCACCGCCTTTTATGTACCGTCAAGGACCCAGTTCCTGATCACTTAAGATGCAAAGGGAGCAGTTTCTGCTCAACCTAAAACATTTTACTATAAACTAACAAATGTTTGCGTATAAACTTAAAAATACTTCATATTTATTTAATAATTTTTTGGACTCAATTTGTATCGCGATAAACTTATTATTTGGTATTTATATACTAAACTGATCAGGAATTGGGTTCTGATCAGGAACTGGGTCCTTGACGGTAAGTATTCCGCGACGAGCCCGGGCCTCTCCTGTACCTACCAGCGATTTAATGGACTCGTCCCCGCGGAGGAAAATAGATTCGAGAACGTTCGTACTGGCCTGGTGAAACGATTGGAAGCGGGATCGTGTAATAAAGTTAACTGACGAAAGAAGAGGCCGTTACGACTGCAGGCTCGTAAATACATTAGTATTTACGCGGGGATTTGGAAAAATACAGCCGCGCCCGTTAAAAACGCTCGGGTCCCTGGATCGCGATGGGCCGATTGGCGTGTTTAATAAAAAGCACAGGAACAGGGGAATGGCTGGTAAACGGCTCGTTGCAGCGTGCAATATCTGAATTATATATGCACTCGTAAAACTTGTAATACTTCCTAATTGCGCGTCGTTCTTCCTTGGTCGCGCGTTTTGTAATTATTAGCCGGCGTGTATATCGCCGTAATTATGCGACACTTTGATTTGCCCGGGCATTCATCGATTTACACGCGCTCGCGTGCACCGGCCGTCCACCGACACGGCGGTGCACAGGTATGCGCGGCTGTTGGACCGCGCTCCGCCCATTCACCGAGCTCCCACATTTTATCTACGCCTTTCGTTAATCGAAACGCCGAGTATTTTATGGCCTTTTACTTTATCTATAGCTTCGGGGAAACACGTGTAACCGAAGCTGCAGTTTGCTTTTACGATACGAGACGCCACTGGCAGCGGCTGACTCGTAACGCGTCTTATTGATAACGAGCCTCTCGCGGAATTTCATAGAAACTACTATTCGCAGATTATTACGCTTCCTTCGTATGTGCGCCTGCGCGTGTAATAATGTCACGGAATGTCGCTGTTGCCTCTACGAGCGAGCCGCGAGGGGGAAATCAACCGAGCCTGCCACTTTTATTACCACCGACCATCCCGTCCCCGACTGATTTTCGTACAAAGGTTTTTCTCGCAGCCGTTCTCGCGTGGATCACTTCGGCCTCGTGCTTATCGTCCGCCGAACGAGTCATTTTCTTTTTTACGATAAGCCCCTCCACCCCGAGGACCAGATCCAGTTATTCTCTTCTCGGGGACCACTTAAACACCCAAATGGACTCGATAATTTCATAATGATTTACCGTTCCTCTCTTTAAAACGCCACTTCGTTTTTTCCTTTCTCTCTCCTCCCGTTCCCGCCGCTCGATTTTTTCCAGCACGCCGAGTTTTTCGTCACGAGCTACGCTTCGGCTTGACCCGAATACGGGAGAATTCGTCTCGCGAGTCTTAGCGGCGAGCAATCGCGACGATTATCGTGCCGATCACTGGCAAAAACTCGCGAGCCGGAGTTCCGAGTCCGCTCGTGGCGCAGGAATTCTGAAATATCTATTCGGCCGCTGCGTCGTAATTGCTCGTAATTGATCGTACGGCCGAATTCTCTTCGTTTAAAGTCGATGGGAGAGCGATAGTCGCGAAGTTTTACCGAGCGAAAAAACTCTCGCGACGGACGCGAACGAAGAGTTCATTTTTACCTGACGGCGTCTACCGAGCCGCGCTCGAAGCAATCACCTATCCGCGATTCGACTTTGTGCGTCTTGCATTTTCCGATAGCCGGTGCGTAACGCGCGACCCGGTTCTCACAGAAATCTCTCGGATCTAGACAAGGCGTTGCACGCGAGCGCCGAGGGAAGTCAGCCACTCGTACACAGACCTGTTATCCGCGGCGCTCGCGTCTCCCAGTCATCTCGTTAAGGCGACGCATTTGATTGGCTTCGCGGCGGACACCCGCGTAAAAACCCGTAAAATCATGTTGCAGAAATTCAGCCGAGCTGGCTTTTCTGAGGCCCATGAAACCCACGAGAAACGGTCCCCTCGGTCGGGCGATAATTAAGCGTTTTATTGGACGTTCGAGTTACTCGGGTGTATTCGAGCAATAACGTAGCCTAATCAGCGCGATGAATCTCTGGGTTCTCTCCGCGTCCCGGTGAAATTCACGCGGTAATTGATAATTAGTGCGCGTTCGTAGGAACGTCGCGTCAGGGCACGGCGTAAGTGCCTAGTAAATAGACCCGTAATTGTGTATCCGCGTTGAATCTACCGCCTCGCAGATGGCCGGCAGCGCGGCTGTGCGCGCAGCTGCGCCCACCGATGCCCCTTCGATATTTCCAATAAACCGCTCGCTAATTTTCAAACACAGGTATCGCTGCTCAATCGGTTCGAACGGTCCTCGATCATTCGTATGCTCTGCACGGTCACTTTTGGAAGCCCATCCACTCTTACCTATACCTATTCAGCAAATCCTATGTTTGTTTTGTTGCGTGAACGGTGGAACGGTTCAAGTTCCTTATCACGTGTTTAAAAGGCTTGGGAGCGTCTCATTTCCATCGCTAGTTAGACGGATCCGCGGGAGTAGAGAGTGGATTAGCCGTGCAAAAGGGTAGCCGGTACCTTTGAGCCTGGCTCGGGACTGCGTAACTCACACGAGCTCGTGCTCGCGCTCGCTCGCTCGCTCGCTGTTCGACGCTTCAGACCGGGGACTCTGATAACGATAATTAATGTTGCCCAGCGTTGATTATCCCGCACGCGATACCTCTGCTTACCCTTCTGCTCCGTTCGCCTCCTGCCTCGTCTCCCTTCCACTCGGCAATCGCTTCTTCCGTCGAACTTGATCGAGCTTCACTCTCTCCCACCCTCCCGAGACCCGTACCGAACCCGTTTATATGTACACTCTTCAACGATCCTCGCGGTATATCGCTCGGATTAAGATCGTCGAGTCTCTCCTGCGAGCGATGCTTCTCTCTTGTCTCCGGTCTCGACTCGTCCGCGGAATTAGAGGAGAATCTAACACGCCGCTCGATTTGTGCGGGTGGGAATAGATATTAATAAAGTGTCACCTAGGCGAAGAAACGATGTTGAAAGGTTACGATAAGCCGGGGGCACCAAGCGCCTCGGACAATTGAGTAGGAAGAGTCGTTGTTTCTTGATTTCTTCGCGGCCCGTCGATGCAAAATTAATCATGCCCCGCTAAGTTCCGAGAATCCATTAAGCGGCGTGCCGCGGCCGGGGACCGCGGGGCCATATTAACTGGCTTCCACGATATCGCCATTAGGAATCTCGGTATACGGGCCAAAGAAGCGTGGTGTGATCCATGATTCCTCGTCAACAGCGATTGTCCGCTAAAATGAATATAAATCAAAGCTTCTGTCTCCCGAGCAAAGTGCTGTAATGGCCACCGCGAGCGAATCGCGGGCTAACGACCCCTGTTTGTTTTGCAAGAATCGACGCGGTGGTAAAAGATCGGAGATGATCGATCGCGCGAAACGGTTTTACTCGGTAGCCTGGGATCCAGGCTCGCGGTGAATCGTTGAATCCCGCGCGGAGGATTCCGTTGTCGCGAGGAGGTCTCCCGTTTATCTTGTCGCTGTCGGTGCGCCGTCTAGACGGGCGGACAGAGAAATCCTTCGCGAGGAAATGCTCGCGTTCGGGTGGATTTACGAGCAGCGCCAACTTTTAGTGGACCATCGCGTAAGTGGACCTTCGAAAGGTCTAATCGTAAGTGCCTCTTCATTGCTGGTGCGTGCACCCGTCCGGCAGATAGCGGAATACCTCGGTAGGAAAAGGAAAAAAGGAAGGAAAGGGTGACTGCTCTTAACCGATCAGGGCCGTGCCACCTAATGGCTTTGCCGCGCCACGTGACTCTCGAATGTTTAATGCGGGTCCGCAGGTGATCGCGAGTAAACGGTCGACGAGCATAGTTTCATCTTGAAGCGCGACTATCCGAGCGTCAAGCATCAAACTGGGGATCCATCTGGAAGCTAAGATATGCAATGCTATAAAATATAAAAAAAATATAGCACAACTTGGCTTAGCTTTTGGTAGAAATGGTTTCATAAGGATGTAGGGTAATTCCGGGAGACGCGGTCGGGCCGGAGAGATGGTCGAGTCGCTACATTTCAGACTCTGTACCTATTCCTTCTCTAGAAGGCAAACACTTGAATGAATATCGTCACTTCGTTTCCTTTTGTGTTTTTTCTGGATTTATAGGCTTTAAAAGGTAAATTGAGGTTACATTTAACCTCTTTTGCCAAACAGCGGTTCTTCTAAGTTTATTTTCGTTTAATATTTGGGATAATAAGATAGTAGAGATATTGAGGGAAAATGTAGCCAAAGTATTTGGCGATATTAACTCTTCCTCTCAAAGCTAACGAGAAGACCATCTCTCGCTGCAGAAAATTTTATTTTTTATTATTATTTTATTATTATTTTTGTTTACTTCGTTTATTTATTCACATTTGTATTCATTTGCCTCATTTTTTCTTTGATGTGTTCTTTACTTGTTTAGCGTTAACAAATTAAATATCAATGAATCCCTACTTGTATTCACTCATAAATAATTTTGCTTTATCCTTTGTTAATTTTCCATGAATAATTATGTGAGTGGTCTCTGCCAACGACGAAAACCATTTCTCCCGGCACCTACTGTCATGACTTCAGTTTTTCAACCCGACTTATAGTAAATACTGTCTTAAAGCAAATATCGACCAGTTTTTCCGAATCAGTATAAAATTCTCAACATATAGGTTCGTTCTGACAAAATAATTAATTTCTATATTAGTTTAAATAGCAATTTCATATCAGGTCGACCTCGTCTCCCTGGCTTACCCTATTAAAGCTAATTTTTTAAAACATAGCATAGCATAGCACAGCTCAGATTTTAGCTGAATCGTCGCGTGACAAATTGCCAGGATACTAATTGAACGGGATACAAATGAGGGGAGTGAAGCTTGGAGGCGAGACGCGACGTACGAGATTTGGAGATTTCGAGAATTGGCTGGACAAGTTTTAGTTGGCCCGCTCGCGTATATCGTGCCCGTGGGCGGAGCGCGTTAGGAACGCGGCCCGTTATCGAGTCGTGAATAGCGGCTCGGCTTCGTGGTGGGCCCGCTATCTTAACCGAATTTACGGAAAACACTTTGCTCGCTGGCCACCGTCGCCAGGAATGCTTGTCCTGCCACCGGCCAACGATCGGCATTCCTGGCATCCTCTCCGGGCCCTGGCTCGCTGCGCTTCCAAATCGACGATCGTGTTAAACTCGTGTTTCCTAATGGATTCTCGGAATCGTCATTCGCTCCTCGAATCACTCAAAACGATTGCTGGAACGGACGTTCCTTCTTGCCGTTTGAGTGGCGGTTTGCGATCCTCCTGAAATCTTAATTCGATCGATCCATGATCCATCGAGGGGCAATTACTCCGGCCTGCCGCGTCGCGCCGTCCGTCCCCTCTGGAGGGGGAAGCGGCTCCGTCGGCGTCGTGGAAGAAGCTTGTAATAGTGGATAGTTGGTTCTTGGTGCGGAACTAATGACGAGCACGGTGACGAACGGCGACAAAGAACAGTTACTGGCCGGGCTGCGCTCCCGCAGATCGGCAGCGTGATGTCTCGCTACGCTGCCTTTCGACGGCCAGACACCTGTGCCCGTAGCCTATTGTGCGCGATTAAGGGACAAATCGAATCGAGAGAAAAAGAGCTGACGGCTCGAGATCGACACTCGTCTCTATTAACTTATCGTCGTCGACTCGACGTTGCGAGCGGGACTCTCGTCCAATTGCCAGAGAGGACGAGCCGAGCGTTTCATGCGCAATCAGATACCCGTGGGGGGAATTAGCCGAGCACTCGGACGACATATGTCAGCAACGTTGTAGCGAAGTTATCGAGATGGCGGTAACGACCACTTACGTTCTTAAGACCATAAATTAGGGCATTTCTTTAGTTAAATTTATCTACGCGGTGAAGGGAGTCTAATGGGTGGACGCCGAGACGAGGAGACGACGAAGAAGTCATCGTCGAGGGACTGCGACTCGGCCGTGTCCCGCGAACCACGACCATTAAAAACTTCCTCCTCCCGAGTCCCTGCCGAGCCCGAGAGAATAAGTTCTCGCCGCGGAGAAAAATGCAAACGTCGCGTCGCCGTCGGTCCCCGTCACCGACCGGATGGACGGAAGATTGAATCGGAGGAAAGAAGCGATCAGACGCGCTACGGAGTTGATCCGGAGGTGCTCGTAGTCGCGAGTACGGGAGAAGAAGCGACGATCTCTGTTCGGGCTGTCGAAGCGTGTCGATGCCCGGGGGCAAAAACTGCCCCGCTCGCGGGGCGATCGATCTGGCACACGCTTTCCGCGCGGATCGATATAATTAACTCCGGGGAATTAACGAGAGCTCGTTCGAAAATTCTAAGGACGCTTTGGTTTTTACGAGGCGGCCCCGCTGCACGCGATGGATAAAATTAATTCTTACGACCGTAATAAAGTAGCGACTTTATCCCGGACGTATGACGCGTAATCGACAGCCCGTAATATCATCAAAGTAATGTTGTATTTCGGGAACGACACTTTTCGCGGTATCTTTACAAGGGATCGCGGGTCGGCCTCGCATATTTTTAGGACGTACCATAATTACGGGTGTAATTTTACCGGTCATTAAGGCACGCACCTGCCGATAATCTAGGCAATCTCGTCCTACGAGCAGATCTGATAACGATAATACTGTTACATGTAATAAAGTTTCATTGTGCTAGTCCAACATTGCCGTAAGTCGTAAGTCGACAGCGCGATGTCTGCAGTAAGTTACGTGCCCAGCCAACCGACTTCATTCCGTCTACACTTTCCATCGTATTTCATTACGTCCGACAAAGTAGCATAATTTATTATTAATCAACATTTTCGGGCTACACGCCGCTTCCGGGGACGAACCCAGGCCCCGGCCTCTGTATAAATAGATTGAATTTCATTAAAAATTTCACAGAAATAAGGAGGCGTAATTATGACTCGTTCCTGTTGCTTTCGTTTCTCGAGAAACGCGAAGGAAAGCGGAGGGAAACCTGAAGCGAGCCTTTATTTCCTTCGTTTTCTATTGATTTAAAAAGTCTCCATTAATTATCGTCTAATTGTCGTTTCACTGGATGCACGCGTCCCCGTTGCCGGTGCTGTTAATTTTTCCTTTTTCCATCATTTTCTCCCCGCGCTGGATGTCGATGCGCTCCGCTAGCGGAGCGCAAGTTAACGAGGTGAGCGTTCTACGTATATTTACTCGGGGCCCGCCTTGGGTCTCGTTTTATTGAGTCATATATCAAAACTGGGGACCCGAGAAAGCGGAGGGAGAGGGAAAGCGCCGGCGTTTCTGGCCTTCGTCCCGAGTGATAGAATTCTCTCGGTCGTCCAGGGAGCCCCGGATTTTACTTTTCATTGTTTCGCCGGGGTGGAATTGAATTCTTTCGGTTCACCGGGCCATTCACTTTTCGTAGCAAGACGGTGGTTATCGATGGCCCCGCGAATTTGTCCGGATAGTAAACGTTCGCGGTGGATTGAAACGTTTTGGGAGGCACGGGTAGAGACGAGCCGAGTACCTACGGCTCCTCGGCCTATGGGTGGAGTGGCAGAGTGGAAGAGCGTGGGTTTCCTGCAGCCGTGCCCCACATTCCAATAAATAACGAAACAAAAGAGCTGGAAATCCACCCCTCCTCGGCTGGTTTCGGCCTGCCGCCATATTTACATCCGATAACGAGCCGCCGGTAGATATTTACATTTTTAATAGCATAAACCCACAGACCTGACGGCCCTTTCGAATAATATTTCCCTTCTGCGCCGGTTCCCTCGCCCCGTCGCCATCGACGACCCCACCGTGGACGCCATTTATTAGCCCTAATTGATCGAAAGGGGTACCTATACCCTACCTCCTCCTCCTTCCCCTGGCTCGGTGGTGCACGCGAGCGTGCAGGGCTGTTTATGCGTTCGTCCGAGAGAGAAATTTCGTCGGGGAACAAGGGCCAGAGGGGTATAACGACTGAGCGAAGAGGGAACCATCGTTTACCGCACGGCACATGACGCCGCGCGCCGGTGTTTGAGGAGCGATTAGGCCGGGCGAGTTAACAGGTGACGGCTACGTAAATCGAAAAGGCTGCCGAGCTCGGGGGCGGATCGAAATGCGGGATACAAGGGAAGAATGCTTTAATGGAATCGTCACGCTGGAAAAGTCGGCGATTTACGATCGAGTAAGCAGGGTGAAATGGAGGGTGAAAGAGAGGGGGTGGGAGCGGAGTGGACGTGGTCTGAAACGTCGGCTTTCTGGCCGGGGCCAGTGGGAGGGTTAATTGGATGGAGTGTTTGAGCTCGCAATTAGCGATTAGCAATTACTCGGTATCGAAATGGCGGGGAGGCTCGGGGAGGAGATGGAGGAGATGGAGGAGATCGAGGGGAGGGTTAGCGGGGACGGGGTTGAGGGTTCGGCTGTCTCGGGCCGACGGAGCGATTAATGAGCCAATCGGCTAATAACGCGTCACGCAAGAATACGCGGTAACCGTTTCACTTCGCGTCGCGTTGCCGTCCGTTTCCTATTCTTGCCGTTATTATCCCCGAAGCTGGGAGACGCTGCCGTTGCCACATCCTCACTCCCACGAGGATCGTTGCCTCGCTCCGCGATTAACAGCCCTCCCATTACGCCAGCGGAACGATTTCGCGATCTATTGAAACGGCCTGGGCCTGTGCAAAGATCAACGTTTCACGATAGATAAGCACTCCTCCTCCCCGTTCTATTTTACAATCGAGTATTAGCCGAGTAATGCGCTTTAATGATCCGTGCACAGAGAACGGATAGACTCTATCCGAGGCTCGCGCACGGCCCGGGCTCGTTCCGCTAACCCGTTCGTGCGCTCAGCATCCGCTCCGCTCGCGATTGTAAATACCTTGGTTTCTGCCGGCGAAGGAAAACGCCGGCGACGATTCGTCCAGCTCGCAAGGTCCGGGAAGTAAGAGCTTTCGCTCTGAAGGCGGCAAAGAAGGGTTCCAAGCAGCCGAGCAGCGGCTATAAGCTTCTTGGAAACTGATACGTAGCGGGAGCTGGAGAAATATGCATACGCGAGGCTCGCTAGGGATAAAGCTCTGCTAATTGGTGGCGATGGCGAGCGGAGAGCGCGCCCACACTAGCCGAAGTGCGCGAGCCCCGTAATTCCGGCTAATTTATTCGATTGCGCCGACATGCTCGACTCTCCTTCGCCGTAATAATACTTGCTCCCGTCCCTTCTTACTCCTTCCCGCCAGTCGCGACAAGAAAACAAGAAGTCACCGGATCCAGTCTCCTCCGCCTGCCCCGAATTCTGCATCGCTCGCGTGCCTCGCCGCGGAAAAACCATAACGAGAAGCGACGCGGGAAATTGGCACGATCCACGGGAAAAAAGGACACCTCGGTGCTCGAGCGAGTCTCGTGTTTGGCAGGGACGATTAACCTGCGGACGACATTCCGAGGGTTTCGTGCGTCCGCGATTTCCGCGTGACCGAGGCTACCAGAACGAGGCGGCGGTTCTCGGAGCTGGGCTGCTTAAACAGGCCCTAACGAGGAGCGGAAAGCCAGCCGAGCATCGTTCGCTCTACGCACGCGAACGACTGTGTGGGTCTTAGATACAGTGTAAGGACCCTTAATAACAATGTCGTTTATAGTTAGTACATGGGCGGAGGTTAGTTAGCGAGGATCGCCGCGGATGCTCGCCGGCTCGAGGCCGGGGGAAAGGGAACGCTAATAAAACACAATTAGCGGCTCTACTGGGCCGACCAATCACCGGGTTCCGCGGTCTATCGTGTACGGGCGCGTAAAACTCCGACACCGGTTATTTATGGCTTTGCTGGCGCGCGTTATTGAGAGGAGGAGGAAGATGCTGGTGTTTCTTTTTCGCAATCAGCCTGCTGGTTTTTCGCGGTTGCCGCCACAGGGACTAGAGCCTGTCGGCGGCGATAATTCTCCCGGGGAATCGAGAACGATCGAATGGCACCGCGGCGACATTTTGGGCGCCATCCCTTTGTCGAGGGCGGCTGAATTCGACGGGGTAGTCCATTCCCCGGCGCGGCGGGCGAGCACCCTCCTCTATCGAAGCCAATCGACATCCAACTACCCCCCGTTAATCGGGCAGCCTCATTGGCGGAGTTCAACCCTCCGTTTAGCTGCCATTTCCGATTCATAGAGGAAAGAGCGGCGCGGCGATAAGGCGAAAGCTAATGTCCACTGTACTCTGCCGTGAAGCTTCACGCGTGACGGATAGCTACGTGTGGAAACAGAAATATATTTGAAAAAGAGGAACGAGGAAACGATAAAGTTGCGCGATACGTCGCGGCTAATGCGGCCGTAATTACCGAACGATTAAACGTACTTTGTTAGTAAAATTACTCGGCGAGTAAGTAGCCGAAGCGGGTGACGCATCGTCTCGAGCCTTGGTGCATACTTGAGGCTCGTTGCGCCTGCTTATCTACGCTGCCAGGTAATTATTGTTCACACTGTTGCGATGCTCGAGCGAGGACTCGCATCCAATCGAATCGAATCGAAGTGAAACGAGGAGCGCGACGTAGAGGCGAGGCGGGGCGAGGCAGGTACCCGCCGATTAATATGCGCGAGGCGACACCGGGAACGGCACCGTCGCTGCGACGACCCCGCGCGCACGTAATTTGTTAATCGACGCGCTATCTTGTTAATTACCCGATAACGAGGCGATACGGTGTGCTCGCGGAATGAGATTCCGTTATCGCGCGCGGGCTCGTTTCGGTTTATCGCCGACGGCTAAATGGTAATTTGCTATTTATTTTCCGAGAGGAAAGTCGAGTAATGCGAGTTATCGCGGTTACCAGGTAGTTTGCATACCTATCGAGCGAGTAGAAACCCGGCCGGGCCAGCGTTTCTGGCCGATTTCGTCCGGCTGGCATTTCGGAATCGAGGCTTACACGATTTTCCGCCACTCGAGACGACGACGAACCCTAACCGTTCTCCGTCGCGAGACAGCCGAACGGCCCAGCCGCGACGAAATCGTAATCGTCGGCTTTCGACGGCTGAGCGATGAAAGAAAGCTCGCTCGTTTCGCGTAACTCGTTTAATTGGGGCGGCCGGGAAGGAGTATTAATTTACCTTCGATACGTGTCGGCAATAACGACATTGATACACTTCTTGCCGGGCCCAGGGGGGCAACAGAGCTAATTTCAACTTAATCGTCGTCTTATCGCAATTTACCGAGTATAAGTGAGCCTTAATTGACTCGATCGCTGTACAAGGACTGGTTGTTCCCGCTGAAGCACGAAGCACAAAAGGCGCTCGGCGGCAAAAACGGTCGAGTGGAACGAGCGTTTCTCGGTCGCGCGGAATGTCGAGCGGTTCGGTTCCTAGAAAGTTCGTCTCCGCGATCGGTCGAGATCTCCTTTCGACGATCTTTACCACCCGATCGTCCCCGAGCGCCGGTCGGGCGTAGCGCGGATCGTCAACAACGCTACCGGAATTCTGACAGCGCCGAGTTCGCCTGAATGAGTCGCCGGGCTGTTTACACGCGACTCTCCGTTCCCTTCCGTACGCGAATGAACTTGTCGCTGTGCGGACCCAAAACTGTGCGGCCGAGTCGATCAACAAAGCCCGCGGATCGCATACCTTTCCTCTGCAGTTTCAGTTATTCGCGATTAATCGCGGGAAAGCGAGAAGAATTACCGAGCGTTCCTCGAGCATTTACCGAGCAGAATTACCGAGATCGCGCGGAATGGTAAATATGATTGCTACGTATTAACCTGTTAACCGAGCCGGCCGCGTTAATTCGCTGTTAATCATGCTAAAGGCAGTAAAGGCACATTTTTTGTGTTTGCTACTGCACGGCGACGTTCGTTATTGGAGAAACGACTCAATTAGCGGGTTAATAGGTAGAGTGGAGTTTAGCTGGTAAAACAGGTAAACTCACTTTGCGTCGGTTCCGTGTCGTCGGCCGCAGGAAGGTCCGCTTCCTCGACGTCCACCAAGCTCCGGATGCTGAACACACTCTTGGCGACTCTTGTTTTCTGAAGGTCACCCACACCCTCCGTCGCTCTTCTCGGCGTCGTGCTGAGGTCCATCGTCGGTGGGGGTGGGATGGGGGAGGGTGGTAACGTGAGAGGGCAGGTGAGAACGACGGGTCTCACAGTACTCCTGATGCACACCGTAATCGCAACGTCCACCTCGCCGGCATCGTACGGCTCGCAATACGCGCGGCAATCCTCGTCCGGGCGGCTCGATCCGATCGATCTAATCCTGGGGCTCGATCGTTCTCGTCGTGAGAGAACTCGTCGTCGCGATGGTGCCCGTTGCCTCTGTTTATCGTGTTCGTCGTGGCGCTGGAGGTACGCGCGGCGGCGGCGGCGCTCGTCGTCGATGTGTCGAAGGAAGCCAAGGTTCCCGGTCGCATTTGCCGCTCGGTGGCCACGCGATTTATCACGCGACCGTCGCTGAGGCACGACGTCGACGCTCCGTGTCGTACGATCGCGGGACGTACATTTCGTGATGCCGGTCTAGCGGCCGGCAAGTATCAGCGTCGCGACGCCCGATCACATCGAGCGATGTCTGACCCCCTCTCCTCTTATCGTTTCCCCAAAATTCTTATCCGATCGATCCGCCGGCCTCGAGTACCATTCAGCTGCACACCGGAAATTTGATATTTATCCGTAAGCTGGCAACGTTGTTCAGCCCGTGTCGATAGCGCGTGCCCAACAGTCGGCCCGATGGATGGATCGTCACGTATCGGCGAAGTTTCGGTGGTGCTTCCTCATCAATCGCACTGGCCGGCTCCGCTCGGATCCTTGAATTCGAGGATCTCGCGGTCCTGGTGGGTTCGACTGGCTCGTTGTTCGTCGCCGAGTACCGTGAAACCGGCCTCACCGGGCAATCTTCGCGCGTTATCGGACCGATCGTTATCAGCGGCGCGTATCATTGCACACTGACACCGGGGATCGCCTTGTAGCCCCGCTATCGTGCAAAAACTACACCTTGTATACCAACGCTTTCGCGTTACCTGGAAATATCAATGAACCGGCGATCGGAGTCACGGCAGGCACGTCGACCTTTCTTGTTGTGTTTACCGCTCGCCTCGTCTCCCCGCGGCTGGCGAATTTCCGCGCGCGTTACTTCGAATCCGTGAACGGGCCTCGCCAACCGCCCGATCGTCGATCATTCTCTCCTCTTCTCGCCCAGATCTCGACGCGGCGTTTCCACGGCGAAGATCGTCCTAACGCCCGCGCACCGTCACTCGCCGCCTCGCCGAATACTAATCGCCGATCGCCGGCAACGTTATCGAGATGCTAAAACCGCCTGTCATCGTCGTACGCAGCACAAGTCCACCGGTTCAGATGCTTGGAACGGATCCCTCGCAAAGTTTATCGCGCTAGCGGCAGGTAGCGAACGGCAACCGCGGCCGCTGGTTCGTCGATTGCCGAGGCTGTCGGTTGACGACTGACGATCGACGGACGGCCGATGGACGAGGCGAAAAAAGCGCGCGCGGTACCACGGAGGCACGCGACGAGCAGACGGCAAGCAGAAAGCAGGAGCGGCCAGCGGCGAGCACACGCGTATCGCGAACTCCTGTTCGGCAATGTTCGCGTTCGCGTTCCCTCCACCACGAAGAAGGTCGATCGTGAGCCAAGGTGGTACACACCTGGTAGAGGGGAAGGTGGAACATCGAGACCGCCTTCCTCGAACAAAATGGAGTTTTCTCGTGCTTTCAACTCCGCCTACCGTGGTCCACCCACGTCGTTTCCCGCCGGTTCGCCACTCCGCGATACACTCCGGCTGGCCTTTCCACCGCCGGGCTGAACGAATCGCTCTCTCGGTTCTCCGCAGCCTAGTCCGGTTTAAATGTAACGATAGTGATCCTTCCCCAATCCCTCCAACCGTTTCTCGCGCTATCGGACTCTCAATGCCTTCTGCGGGTCTTTTCCTCCGCTACGCGATAAGCTATCTCTCCATTCACATACCTATTAGTGTTTACAGTGCGTACTACTTAATGCGTGTACATGGTAAAGCACAGAAGCGTGCAACGCTGGGAGAGGGTGCGGGGCAGGTTCCAAGAACGTCATTCAGAATTACGGAGATTTTCCTCGATTTATTTTATACACTGTATCCGTTAGTTTTTTTTTTTTTTTTTAAATATATTACGTGTGTGTTTATACTTATCCATGGAGCGAGCAGGCGTTCGGAACAGGTCGCGGATCGCAGTGGCCACCCGAATTCAGTCGAAACGATCGATGAGGTTTGTTCGTTTTTCTCGGTGGGACTGTCGGTGCAGCGGCACTGCTCGAAATGCTCCAAACGGTGGGTCGCTCGCTTCGGCGGCGCGTTCGAGGAACGCGCACGCGTTTGATCGTTCAGCGAATACGTATACAATTCCGCAGCGACGCCTCGCCTTACAAATTCTCGGATACCTGCGAGCGAGAAGGTGTTGCTGGTCCAACGAAATGAAATGGTAAAGGGTGGAGAGGGGAAGCAGGTCTGGCAGTGTCCTTCTCCCATCGAGACGACTTCGAGGAACGTCCACGCTCGCCTGGGAACACTCTTCAACGACGAGGGGCGCGGAGAGAAAACATTAACGCATATATCTTTGGCACAATAAATACGAATACACGGTACAACTATCTACGGTCGGTGTCCCGCCGACGAGCTTTTGGAACCGCGAGCGCGTTCACTCGCCGAAAGTGGAAATGAAAGAAATCGGAACTCGTCGAAACACCACCGGGCGGGATACCGAGACACAGACACTCGACTCCTCGACGATCACGACGCATGAGATCCTTCGCGTTCCTCTTATACGCGATCGCCTCGTTAAAAAGTGGGGCAGGTGGGGACGCGAAATGTCCTAAACGAACCTTACAACGCGGGACGTTACAACTAACGATAATTACACTTAGCACCTAACGGGGATTATCGTTCCGGGAATAATTGCTAAGTCCTGGCGGTACTCGGAATCGATGTTTCAACGTAAAATGGGGCGGCTCGGTGTCGAGCGCTAGTCGTTGGAAATGAAAACGCAGGCGGGTGTGGCGCACGACCGAAAAGAAATTGCAATGCTGCCGGTATGTACCGCGAACACCTAGGCCTTAATCTTACGTAACGCACGATTGATGCTCCGGTATGTCGGCGACCCTTGGCCGAGAGTCGCCGCCGACGATCGACGGGGACGTTCCGATCCGTCCGCCGTTCGATCGTCGGTGACATTGACAAAATTCCTAACTAACTTACCCTTCGCTTCGCACCGAAACCTGCCTCGCCCGCCGTCGATCGGGCGCGCTTCGTCTCGAGACTAAACAAAACGCGGGTAAATGAGTTCGCGTTGCTCCGCAGCAACGCCGGTTCCTCCGGTGGGCGTAAAGTCGCTAAAAATTCTGGTGGAACCAAGAAAATACTGAACAAAGAGTGGCGAAACTTGGTTCACCGATCGCTGTGCTTGATTTAATCGTGAGGTGTTTGGAGGTCGATGGGATTTCGGTGCCTTCTTTCCTGCGTCGAGCGCGGAATCGCGTTAACGTTTGTCCGCGTAGTTTGATTTCCATCGGTCGGGTGTTCGTTCCGCGTTACGATACAGAAGTGTCGATATCATAACCTATTCGAAAATGCACGGATACGCGGAGCGTCGATAGATGCGGAGATATTTCCTGAGGATCGATCTTAGACGAGGGAACAACGTGAGCAATTATCTTGACGGAGATAATGCTTCAGCGCTGACAAGAAATCCAAGTAACATGTCAGGGGTATGCGACTAGTAAAAGAATCGAGCCCTTAAAAATGTCTCCGCTATCCACAAAATATCCCATGAGTTTGATTTGCGACGTAGCCTTTGAATCCGATCCGCGATCGACCGCGGCTACAATTTTAACCTAGTCTCAGCTGCTCTTCCTCCGTAGAAACATACGTCTCTCCCGTATAAAAGTTTCGTACATCTAATCGAGTGTGTCATGGTTGGCCGCAGTCTAACGTCGAGTAGTTTAAAGCCACGACTCGCAGTTTTGATTTAAGTGGAATCTATCTCGATTCGATTATTCCTTGGTCACGAAGAAACGCGATCCCTAGATCCAGACAGAGCTGGGCTCGTTCCAACGGCGGAGAGCTCGAGTACGGAAACGCGTGAAAGCGTTGTGGCTGCGATGGCTCCCTCGCTCGTTGCAGCAGTCGGAGAAACGTGGTCCGTGTCCGCTCCTTTGTTTCCGGTCGACGTGACGGTCTGAGGAGGGATTATATTGTCTGGCGCTAAGCAGGCACGTGGTTCGGCAGGTTCGACGAGGAGGTCTGCAGCGGGGAGCGCGTCTGATGGAACCTGAGTAGTTCGGAGACAGTGACCGCCACGCGCACCACTCCTCGGCCTCCTTCCAGCACGTCGCTAGCGCAGCACACGAGGTTCTGAAAATCACAAGCAAGCGGGTGGGTTCCCCGTTAATCCAGTTGAATTCAAAATGGATGAGAGGGGACGACGGATCAGAGGGGGCGAATCGGCCGCCACTGCTCGTCTGGTCTCGCCTTGTACAAATTTTACCAAAAAGAATACTTTATTATCAATGGAAATAGCGTTACAATGCTTAGTCGTACAATCGATGTTACAGAGTACGCCTCCCGAAAGTGATGATCGAGTGTTGCACCGTCATGCGAGAAACTGGCTTTCGAACGATTTGCTCACCGGCGCCGATTAGAGTAACGAAACGCGGGAAGAGACTTCCAATCGTTCCGGGAACGAAGAAGCGACACGGAGCCGAGTCAAATCGTGTCGCGGCGGTGTTTCAGCCGATTCGTGTCCCCTCGATCAAGCTACTCGAGGCGGTCTTCAACGATTTGACTCGACCGTACTCTGGCAGTGTAATCTCGGCTCGTATTCTCATTGTGCGTGGCGATACAAACTAATCGTAAGCGCGAGCATGCCGCGGAGATTCACGATCGGCTAGGCGAGGAGTAGCCATCGCTACCTTCCACAGACAGAATTCCTTTGTCCCTTCACGGACGATAGAAACACAGGCAACGACAGGTCGTCCTCGTCGCGTCGTAATCGTGAATTCTATGGGCAGGCGACAGTAGCGATTCGAAATACGATCGTACAAAAGTGGAAGGGTTGGAGGCGAAGCGATCGTGTCCTGCCCATCGATCCAGGTTAAATCGGCAAAGAAATCCCTCGTCTCGGCTCGATGGACGGGCACGATCGACACGGAGGAACGTGAATTAAATAGGCGGAGACGGTTTTCCCTTCTCTCGGTAATCGGGCGAAAAAAGCTTAGGCTTAAAAAACAACAAGGTAAAAAAACGAAGCACCGATCTGCCAGCTTAAGTACAATTTAAAAGAAACAAAAAAGAAAACAACTAAAGAGAAAAGTAGCTTCAACGTACCATATATGTATCTGTGTTCATACAATACAGTATGATATAATATAATAATAATAATATATATATAATATATATAATCTATATATATGTATATATACGCTCTCTCTTTCTCTCACTCTCTCTCTCGCTCTCAATCTGTTCTTTACAAAAATTATACAGTTATACTGGCTAATGCAACGGAATGATTTAGTTTTCTGTTTCTCCTTATCACGCGCCCGTTCTACCCAGCGTCTGTTCGCCAGTAGAATCTAACGGCGCAGCCTCTTGCGAAAGCGACAGCTACATAATCCTTAGAATCCGTAGAAAAAGAAACGCGCGGCGGGGCCGTCGACGGGGATGGGCGATAGATTAAAGTTGAAAACGCAGTCTTATCGCGATCGGCTCGATTCACTCGCGTGTCCCGTCCGATCGAAATCGAAATAATACTGATGCGATCGTGGTTTCGGGAGAGGGCAGCGGGACCCTCGGGTCCGCTTCAGACTTTCAGACGGTCATTGATGAGACGGAAGAGAAGTGGAGGAGGCGGAAGGAACGGACAACACAAGTACTTTAAGTAACGAGGCTAAGCGTTTAGTCACCGGTTGCATAACTTAAGCGAGAACAAGAGGTTTAAAAGGAAAACGGGAGACAGTCAGTTGACTAGAACCGAGGGTTGGACTTACGATTAGAAGTAATACCGAGGACTAGAAATAGGATGAACGTTCTGCCGCCGATACAGCGAAATGGAACATGTCTCGCCTGGATTGACGCGGAATTTCTGGAAGATACAGTTCCCCTAAACAGCTACACAGTTTGCCGTAAACTTCGGAGGCTCGAACGGCCTCCGCGGGGGAAAAAGAAGCAACGTTATCCCTAAACGAATCTCTACGTATATCTACTGTAGACCGTAATAGAAGCCGTTCTTCTCTCGTGTATAATAAATTCCTTGTGCGTTCTCCAATCGATTCGGGGTGTTATTCTCGATACCGTCGGTATCGTTTCGATTGATTTAACAGCGATGAGGATCTCCTCAGAGAAACTAAAGTCGGGACGCGCGTTTGGCACTCTATTATCCCAAAATTCTATACGTATATCGAAATTCAACGTGTGCTTGATGCAAAATCCGGAAGTAAAAGTTTCTTACGGTACGAAGACTCGTCTCTCCTGAAATTCTTATCGTAAACAATATATCTTATCGTACGAATATGTGTATATATATATAGAATAAGTTATACGCGCGTACATTTGGAAATTTTAAACGATACGCGTGTCGTGTTGTACATCTGCCTACCATTCGTTTCTCTCGTGAATCTCGCGTTTATACGAAAATATCGGTAGAATATCTTAGGCTACGACCGAAACTGGTTGGTCGGTGAAGTGTGTGCGTGTGTGTGTATATGTGTGCTCTGGTTTGCCTCGTTCCCCTCCCGAACGAGGGCTCTTCGTTTCCCGGACCAGCGAAAACAGAAAATTTGCCTTTGTCCGTGGCGACTGTGTCGGGGAGGGACTTGTGACACTCGCTCTCGCGTAACTCTCACTCAAACAAGGAAACAGGGCAGAGAATCAAGATCCCTTTGAAGTTCGAATGCATGTGCGTTAGACCTACGTACCAAAATAGGAAATCTTTGAAACTGAAAGAGGTTTCTAGCACCTTGTTGCGAATCCTGTAGAGTACTCTCGAAGGCTACCTATCACAGACCCATCAATCCTGAAAGAGCCATAGGCGATTCCATTGGTCGAACATTAAAAAAATACTACCATCCGAGGTATACACGAAGATATCTTTCTTTTTCTCTTTCCGTTTGAACTTGGCCGTCGCGCTGGCGACACCGCCCACCGACATTCCATTCCTTTTCCTTTTCGGATCGCGAGAGATTTCGTCCACGTCCAAAGCTGTCGAGAACTGAGTGGGGAGGTGGAGAATTTGCAGAAACACCGGGGCAGACGTCTCGAATGGAGAATCGAACATGCAGTCCTCGACTTTAACGATCTCGGCGTACGATTCGTCGCTGAAGGTGCGCTCGGAGCCGATCAACATTGATATGCGAGCGTTCAGCAGTAGCAGCTTTGATTGCGCTCTTTGATTTCGATTTCCCTTCCGTTCCGAACGTGGAGACACTTAACTAACCTACGCACTACGTAGCGATTCCTACACACTAGGCGGGCTAAACGTACGATCAAAAGCTGCCTTTCGAGATACACTTAAGGACTATCGAATACTTGCTCTCGGGTTTGCGCGGCGAGGAGACGAACGATGGAGGCAAAAGAAACGGACAACCCTGTGTTAAAGCTGGAGCAATGTGATGCTATATGCGGTCGGTGTGAACTAAGTCGAGTTTACAAGCAAAGCGCTCTGCTACCTCTTACGAAGAGTAACGCTTCACCGAAGTTCCGAGTGTCTCGATTCGGTGGCGATGCGTTCAACCAGAAGACAAAGAATCGAAGGGAAACCGGCGTTCCCGAACGAGACACTTTGGACACACGGTGAAGGGGTTGAAGAGCTTGGATGCCGGACCATCGTCGAGTATATATGCAATACCTCTTCGTTCTTTTCCTCCCGTGATCAGTGGACTCGGTGATGGTCGGCATCGGTGGCCGAGGGCGACGCTGCGCGACACTCTGCCCTTTACAAGCGAGAGATTGGAGGAAAAGAAAAGTGGATTAAACGTAGTGCCGGTCTATGGGTGCTAAGCGATTTAGCAGACGGGGCGGGGCGAGTGTCGCGCAGCAGTATGATCGAGCGAACGATCGAATCGAAATACGATAATGTCCGAGGTATATATACTATCCCATCTTCGATCGTGCGTTTTCGATGTTGCGTGCGTCGTTCGTTCCATCTTAGCTTCGCGCTCTGACGTTCTCGTCTTCGTCGCTCTTTAATGTTCAGCGGTTTAGTCGGGGATCGGGAATAGATAGAGCAGAACGAGGCTGGAGAGGAATGTGGCGAAAAGCATCGCGGACAGAACGCGGTCCTGAATCGTAAGGGATGAACCTGCGGCCGGTTGCTCGGTATCGTTCTCTCCTTCGTAGCGGAGAAGGAGAAGAGCGGAGACGAGACGCGCCAGAGCCTCCAGCCCGTACGCGTCCATGTAACCCACGTCCATGATTGCGTCCGCGTCCATTAACACCTCCTGCAACACCAACAACGATACTACTCAGTCCCAGTCTCTACCTCGTCGCTGATCGATTGTGTGTTTTTTTTTTCATACAGAGAGAGCTTGTCGAAGCGACACCTTCCTCGAAAACAACGGTACGGAGATTATACAGTGGAATGATTCTTTTTTTTGCACGGGGATCGTCCGGGAAAAGCGATCGATCAGTTGCAGAGGCGGGCATCGTTTCGAGGAAATCCTCCCCGTGGCTCCCATCTCGCGGAGGAAGAAACGAACGCGTACAGCTCGCTCGTGAACGTTCACAGAGAGTTCGAGGAGCTGTTGATCCGCGGGGAATCGTTAGAAATCGGACGAAGCGACACAAAAGCGAGTACGAGTCTAGGCGCATGCAACTAAAGCTTCTCTGCTCCTCTCCTTTTCTCCCCGAATTCACGGCGACTGGCGACTCGACAGATTTTTGGAAAAGCACCGTTACACACCCTCGCGACTCAATCGGGGACTGACTAGTCGTTGTTGGAAATGCCATGGACAAACGTACCGACAGCTGTCGAGTATATTCGATTCCGACGTATATATATTCCTGCCTCTTTTTTTTTTTGTTCCGCACATTTTACCCTCGAGCCGTTCCGAGCCACACCTTCGACTCTTTCGGCGAAGAGGCACGAACGATCGCAACACGTGTCGGGCATAGTTATCGCGGTTGAAATGCGTTAATGGGCAGGAGACGATAAGGGAGAACGGGAAACGAGAAATATCTGTTCTCGTACACTCCAGTGTCAAGTGTGTTGCGCATGCCGCGGTATCACGAGCGAGAGACAAAGCACAGAGAGACTCTCAAAAGAATGATCAGATAAGGTATCGGTGCGATCGCTTACCTCGTCGACGCCTATCTTCCGGCACGCCTCCAGAAAGTTGTCCACGTTACGCCTGCACCTCGCCATTGTCAGCTTCGGCTGCGAATCCAAGAGAATCGTTCGAATCTGTACTTGATAGTAGATGTATAACGAGGTCGGGGAATTAGCCAGGCATTCGTCCAACTAAACGCATCTCGGGGCTTCGAGATAGGTTGGTTAAAGACGGATTCACACATATGAATTCGATGACGTTCCAGTGCCGTCACTGCTCCATTCCAAAACAGGGAAAGGATATATTTTCTAGTCACACTGACGGAACTGATACGCGTGCATCCGTCTTAAGGTCGAAAGACACTTATCAGCTTCGTATCATTCAGTGGTAAGAAGAAGAGATCCTCTATGCGCCTCTTCTGCTTGCAGAGCTGATAAGTGTGATTAGACCTTTAAAGCTGAAGAGTCAGCAGTTAGTTTTCGAAGCAGAAAGACTGAGCGACGGAGCCGTCTACGGCGTTCGATTTAAGCGGTCATGTCTAGTTGGCAGGAGTGACTTTCGGGAATTTTTTGTGGAAAATCAAATGTATATTTTTTACAACTATTTGCTTATTTTAAAAGTACATATATTCAGCAACTCTCAGTAATTTTGTTATAGAAAAATATTAAAAAATGAACGAATAACAGCACGATTTCTCCGAACAGAATCTTTTTCACTTTTCGATTTCAGATGATCCGGTTCTGAGAAATCGTGCTGTTATTCGTTCATTTTTTAATATTTTTCTATAACAAAATTACTGAGAGTTGCTGAATATATGTACTTTTAAAATAAGCAAATAGTTGTTAAAAATATACATTAGATTTTCCACAAAAAATTCTCGAAAATCACGCCTGCCAGCTAGGCATGACACCTTAAGTTCCCTATGTATTCGGTAACCACTGGGTAACTCAGCGAGAGATGAGACACATCCCTCTCCTCCTCTTTTCCCACGTTATTTTTCGAGCCGATTCTATCGAAACGTATTTACTTGAACACCTGCATGACCTACTTCTCGGATTTGGCTGACCACGCACGCGGTGCGAGTGGAAGAGAAATAGGAGACTGGGTCAGCGAGGTCAGGCGTCAAGGTAAACAAGTTTCGAGCATCGAGGCAAGGCTGTCGAAAAAAAACGTGGGAAAATAAGCAGACGAGCCTCTCGTAGCGTCGCGAGGAGTCTATGTCTCAGCTCCCATTCAGTTTCTACCGTTCCCATTGACGAATGCGGCAAGCTCTCAAGCAGAATACCGTAAACGGTTCCCAGCCTTTGTGTCTTAAGTTGCTCAGCTACTTAATTGCCCGATTTGCGACTTTAGTGTAAATCTTTGCCGTATGATCGTCAGGGGAAGTGCAATTATATACGTTTGTGAAGCACTTACTACGGCTGGCGAAGGAACGTGGATACTTGCCACCGAGCGTGGTCTCACGTGGTTTGCTAAATGGCAGAGAACCACCCCGTCAGTTAACGCGGGAGCGAGGTCCTCGGGCAGCGCCATCTTCAGCCTCGTTTCTATATGCTGAAAGGAAGCTGGAACTTTAGCGTCTGGTTTCTTTGATTGTAATTCAGCTGAGAAACTGATACTCACGTTTCTAAGCTGCTCGATCAAGTCAGCCTCTTCCTTGGCGCGCTCGAACTCCCTTCTCATGGTGAACGAGTACTTCTCCGGCACGTTGCTGTTCCAAGTGACCGATCTAGGTGACTTTGGGCTCCCGCTGTTCCTGCTGGGACTCTTGTTACCTGCCGGACATTATTATCACGATTGCGTTTAATCGAACGGCGACTAATCACCGTGTCCGTAATCTGTGCGTCGAATGCTCACCTTCCACATAGCCGACGGCGGTTTTGACTAGTCTAGGAGTGTGTCCAGGGCTGGAGCTAGACGACAGAATGCTTGAAGAGGTTTTGATCGGGGAGTTAGGCTTCTTGTACGGCTGCTCGAGGTACTTGCCGTTCTTATTATTGTATTCGTTGTTGCTGCCGTTGATGATCGCCGCGTTCTGGTAGTTGATTCGCGAGGGTGTGACTTTCTGCACCGGCCTCTTGGTCGCGTTCTCCTCGTTGAAGATCTGTTTGCCAGTGAGAGCAACGGCTTCCTTGTTGCTGCTCGACTCCGCATCGTTGGCCGGGGATTCGTTCCCCGGCGGCGTTACTTGCTCCCGAGGCCTGTACACGCTGGGCCCTTCGTTCACCCTCTGTTGCCTAAGCGCCTCCTTATACTCCCTGAAAATCAATCCACATCCACGTTGCTTCGTCTGTCCAATCCCCCGGGGTGGGAACAATCAGCGCGTACCTGTACGTTTGGATGTGATTGAGAGGCCTCTTGTCGTCTCCGTTCAGCAAAGAGGTAGAGTTCGGGGTGGAGTTTTGCAGCGGCTGGACTGGAAGCGTGTTCATCGACGAGACTGGCTGCGTTTGATTCATGTGAGTGGTCTCGAGGGGCCTGCAACAGTCGCGTAACATGAGCGTAAACGTTAACGCAACGCGGTGGCCTCCGCTGATCGACTTATTAACAGCTGGCTTACCCGGGCGGCGTAATTGACGCGTGGTAGAGGCCAGAGGTCATCGGTCTTCTGACATCGGCGCCGTTCTCCGAAGTGCTCCTCTCTAACCTCCTCTTTTCCAACTGATCGTGCAGTATCATGGCCTGTGGACAGCGTTTCGTCGAGGGAAGTCGGGGGGGCGAAAGGTGAGCGCGCATCGCTCGGCCGCCGATTTAACGCGATAATCGAGATGGGCATCGCGTCGTGCCGTGCCACGCCGTCACCGAGTTCTTTCAATGGGTTAAGGTCATTGAATGAGGCTTGAACGACGGCCAAGCGCGGCTCGGCACAACACAGATATCAACGCTGAAGGGGAGAGCGCTCGCGCGGGCGAGCGACTTCTATTCAATCGCTAAATATAGACGTGGTATCATAGGCGGAACGGCGGAACTTTCAGCGGACCCGGGCGGCTTGGAAAATTGCTGGCCGAGGTGGAATCGACTCGAAACACCTACCTTGCCGAGCTCGTCCTCGAGAGACGTGTGCTCACCGGGTGAGATGGTGCTCGGGGTGGAGGTCCCGCTGCAAGATCCGTTCACGCTTGTCTCGTGGGGCAGCGTTATCGAGAGCGGCGAGCACTCTTGACGCCACAGCCCTCGGATCTCGCCGCCGTCGTGCACCTGCGCGCAAAAACGTGTCCAGCAGGAGGTACTACGAGAGATCGTCGACGACGTGGCTGCGTGCTTGCGTTTTGCGTGCGCTCGAAACTTTTATTTCTCAGCTCGTTCGTTCTACATGATTCGACGGAGGGTGGTGTTGGGGGAGGTTCTCTACGCTGGATCAAAGTTATCTACGGGAGGGTCGGCGAGAAGCATGCCGCAGAGCCGCGAGACGAAGCGAAGAGAAAGGGAGAGGGCGACCAGAAGGGCTAGGGAACTAACCGCGCTGTGAATTTCTTGGGACCAGCGTTTGTCGACGCCGTCGCTGGTGCTGTAGCCGCTGTCGACGTTGTGCCGCCTGTGAGCCCTGGTGTCCAAGGTCGCGTGACCTCTCACATCCAGGGGTGTCCTCCTAACTCGGCCGCCTCTGGCTCTCTCGTGCTTCGCCGCCTGTCTCTCCAAATATTTGAAGATGTGCGTTCGCCCGCGAATGCATAGCTAGAAAACAGGTACGGTAAATTCGCTACCAGCTCTTTCTCCCTTCGACCCAACTTCCCAAACTTCCCCAGCTATGCATGCTCACCGAGGCAGGCGGCGAGGTCAATGGATTGTCGGACAGCCGAAAGTCGACCAGGCTCTTCATCTTCCTCATCTCGTTCGGCAGCACGGATATTCGGTTGCCGCTGATATCCAGCTTCACGAGCCTCAGGTACGTCAGATCTGCGCAGAGTGGTCGTTACGACTAACGTGGCTTTCGCGTTGGCTCGTAAAAGGATTAACGGGGCGAGGAGAGGCGAAAAGTTTTATGCGGCGCATTAAAGAAGCCAGTGTTCGTCGGATCGCGATGCCGCGCGTGTGTTAGTCGAGAAGCGAGCGTACCTATAGGCAGGTGGACGAGCATGTTGCTCCTCAGGTCCAAGGACCTGAGCCGCGCGAGGTCGCCCATCCGCGGTGGCAGGTTGGTGATTTCGTTGCAGCCCGCGTCGAGCTCGGCCAGCCCCGTCATCCTGCCCAATTCGTCCGGCAGAGATGCTAATCTATTGTGGGCGACCAGCAACGTTTGCAGCGGTAGCCTGCATATCTCCCGAGGTAGAGAAGTCAATTGGTTGCGACTGTGAAGAGAAAATGGCCGGGCAAGCCGGTTAATTTCTGAGCCCGCATCGCTCCGCTCTCTCCCTTCGTTTTACAGACCTAAGATCGAGGTAGTTGAGGGACTGGAGCATCGCCACGGTCTCCGGTATTATTCTTATCGCATTGTGATAGAGGTGCAGCTTCTCCAGGAACGGGAATTCCGTGACCTCTTCCGGTAATTCGCCGAAACGGTTCTTGGATAGATCTGCAACAGAAATACGATACAAATGCACGAGCGTCTTGACCTGGTGGTTCTAGTTTCAAGACAGCCATCGCTCGGATCGATACCCGAGACGACTTTCGATAGTTCACGCCCAGCTATCGTCGAGGGTAATACAGACGTCGCGTGAAAGCAATACTTGGTCGTCGCTAAGGAGACTCGATTAATCGAGCCCGTGGACAGGATGCCCGTAGCAACAGCTGTGCTTGGGGTGGCCTTCGAGTTCGTTGGGGGTTCTTGTGAATGGGGGGGCGCGACGGCCACGTGCGTGCACAGCCTCGAAAGCTAGGAAAAGGATAAGGGTGGCTCAGCTGCTCCCGGCTTCGAACCTCCTTCCTGATCAATAACTACCGCCTGTGTGCCTCCGACTCCTTCTGGAGCTGGCTTTCCCTTTTCCATCGACCGGCAACAGCCCGACCGAATCGTGCCACGTTCCTGCGAATTCGCCTAGGCGTGCCACCGGCAACAACCGACGCAGGGTGAAACGTTAATTCGCGGAAATCGCGAGGGTTACTCTCCCCTTTTCTTGGAAATTGGGTTTCGATCACCCGGTGTACGCGATCGGCACGGAAATTGCCAATCGATCAGTCAACGTGACACCGAGCTCTTCTCCGGTTTCGACGATCCTCAGGCTTTATTGCTCGAATACTTATTACCTACGCATCGAGCAGCAGTCCAGTTTCCCTCTTGCACGCCCACGTTCCTAATGGTAACAAGTCCGTGGGGTGGAAACGCAAAGCGTGCAACTATTGGCACACGGTCGATCGCATAATCGCCGAGCTGGGGCGTCGGCCCGTTCCTGTCCGCGCGATGCGGATGATGAGAATACCAACCCCTCTTCCCGTCAGTGAGATTAAAAAAATTTCCACCCGAGGATTATCGACGATTCCGAGCCGCCTCTCGAGTGTAAACAACTTTCAGCGAAAGCATATTCATCGGGGGGACCCCAGTTCTCTATCTACCCGTGGAAACGTGCCGGAACTTCCGACGACAGTGGCGAACGCAAAAGTTCGTGACTACGCGTCCGCGGTAGGAGAAATAATAGCCACATTCTCTCGCGAGCGCAGTTCAGACGCGGTGAAAGACACTTTGCGTCGATGAAAGCCGTGACCATTGCTTCTTTCGCACCCTGTGCTCGACGCAGGGGCGGGCGCACCGACCGATTCCAAGGACCAAGGTCGAGGTCCAGTCGCAAGGGGGATCGATATCAAACGCGTTACGTGTATTCCCGCGAGGCAGCAAGAATTTCGCGGTGACATTTTCGCGAGTGCATGGGCGTGGTCCTCGTTGCCGTGTCGCGCGTTTCAATGACGGAAACAATTGCACCGGACACTTGGCGCCGCGCTGTCGGATCACTCTCCCAAGCTAATAATACATTACGAGCGGAATATTAAGTCGCGGAGAATCGGCGTGCCTGCATTTTTATCGGGCGCTCGCGTCAGACAATAACGCCGGAAAGACGGCTCGCGCAATCATAAACGGTCGTTAGGGTTGGCTGGCGCGTCGCGTACGAGGCGGAAAATGTCCGCCTCGCGGTGACTTGTGCATTGTCGGCCGGGTCGGAGCGCCCGAGGAGATGAAAAACTATTCCGTGGCGGATGAAAACGGGAGGATTCGGCTCGTTCTTCGCTGAGCAATTCACGAGGACGGGGCAGAGAGTTAGTTGTTTTTGTTCTCAGGGCGTGTCGAGTCACGAAACCTCGGCCACTATCGCCGATACAAAAGGGCGCGGGGTCGACGACCACGCGGAAAAATTCTCTCGGCCCGCTAATTCGAGGGTAGGGGAGTCGTAAGAGAACGGAAGTTATTTAGTACATAGGCTTGGTAGGGTGGAACGCTGAAACGCGACATGAATTTCGTAATTGCGACTTGGACCGCCATTGTTTGACGGGGTAATCGATGTCGGCGGCTAGAATCTCGATACGGCGATGTAATTTGACGCGAGCAACGGGAGCAAACTCGACGGGAAAATATTGTAACGACGTTAAGTTATCCTTGACGGGATATATGGGGTTATAAGAGCTGGCATAAGGGCCGTGGGGAAACCGTGGAAACAGAGGGTTGCCCGATCGATAACGCCCCCATAGCAAATATCGTCCACGGGGGTTGGCTGTGCCGAGAGCGCAAGGTGTCCCACGGAACACCGCACCCTCTTGCCGAGCTCTCCTCGTGGAAAATAAAATCATTCGGGGCGAAGCGAACGCCTTGCCGACTAATGATCGGTAACAACGTTCAGGACTCTACTAACGAGGGACGCGATCCAACCGTCCGAAAGCAATTTAATTCTGCTCCAAATACAAAGGGCCAATACATTCGATGGCGAATTTACGCAGCTACCGCGGCGAGGGAAATCAGATTGGTTCCACGTGCACCGACGATGGCCTTCCAGAGTGACAGAATGAAGACGTTACTCGCGCATAGGTGACGCTGGTTCCAAGGCCACGGTGACCGAGGTAACAAAGAATCTGTTGTTTTCGCCAGGACGGCTGGTTGTGTCGCGACGTGGAGAATGCTTCATCGATCAGAACGAAGAGCCGGCTGCACCTTGCGCGGGGTAATTGACTTTCGCCGTGGTTCGCGTGCGTCGCGCGGAGGGCAGGGAGAACCGACGACAAAGGAGAAGAAAAAAGAAGAACAAAGGACGCGTGGAAGGTGAAAGAGGTGGAAAAGGGACGAATGGGAAAAAAGTTGCGGCAGCGTCCACCGGCTGGAAACGCTTCTCCGTCGGTTCATCCTTGAACCGTCGCTGTTGCTGTGTCATTTGGCGGGGCGATCGCGTCAAAGACGAAACGGGAAAAGCGTGGATAAACCGCGGGGGTATGGGGAGCGTATGGGAGGAGGAAAAGCAAGAGGATGAACGCGAGCGATAGGAGCAAGGAGGAGCGCGTGACTCCGATGCTTTTGTAAGAGACCGCCACCACTTCCGGCGACGAGGACGCGAGTGAGGACAAGCCTCGCATACACGATGGGCCTCGACGCACGGAATCGAAGAACCTCGAAAGAACCGTGGGTCGCGCAGCCGTCCACGCGAATCAAAAGACCACTTTGCGGCATTGTGATCATCAATGAACTAAAGTCCGGACTCTAGAGGCTTTCAGGACTTGCCAGGGCTTGTGTAGCGTGATAGACGTGGATCGATGCCGACTCGGAGGTCGAGTCGATCGCTTCGGACTTGCGGGACAAGTCGTCAGGCATCTGGTAGTCGGGTGACTCGGCGGTGCATGAATTAAACTCGTGGGGAAGCGTAAAATAAAGAAGGTGGTATCGCGCAGCCGGTTTCCAGAGTCCTGGCCGTCTGTCCGAAGCCAGCCAATGCGTGCTGGCCGAACAGTGCGCCGCATTGTGCGTGCCGCGTGTTCGAGCGTGCCACTACGCGTGCACGCCTTCGTGTACAAGCGCACCTAAGCGACCCGTGCGCGTCCAATCACCTTCTGCGAACAAAGGACAAGCAGTTTTTCATTGCATTTCCACTTTCCGCCAGGAAAACCCTTTACGCTTAATCGATTGCAATCTTTCGGGTGGGCACTCCCGCGGGAGTTACCATGCGCCTTAACCTCGCGTCTATATTACATAATGCCTCGAGTCTGAAAGCTTCTCGAATGGAGGTCGAGTATGCAGAGCAAATAATCGATTCGACATTATTCGCCGGCGGGGTTTAAAGTATCGGTAGAAGCAAGAGAACTCGTTTCGTCGGGTCGACCGAGGGTTTGCCTCCCTTTCTTCGTGTATTACGAATTCAACCAACCAGCTCTTGTTGCCGAGGGTTTCTCGTTCGTCTCTCGTTTAGCGAGCCTACTCGTTTTCACCGCGGCCAGCGCGAACCGAGCCGAGCTTGCAAACTCCGCGGCTCCACCTACATCCTTGACCTAAAAAGTAATATCCGCGGTGGAAAAATGCGCGCCACCCGGGCCCCGGGTGGCGAGCTTGTCGAAAGGTGCACGGGGTGGAACGAAAGCGTCTCGCAACGAGAGCACGCTCGATAACGAGCCGAAAGATCGTGTTACACCGAGCGACCGACGAGCTCCGCTCCAATATCTTTTTCTTGGGTGACGCGTAGGTATCGTCAGAGCGCGTGGCGCGAAATGTTTTGAAAGAAATGGGAAAGATAGTGCGCTGCAACGATAGCATGTACAGTAGGATTCAATTTATCCGAACATATCGGGGGAAATGACGTTCAGGTAACTGCATTGATCGGACAATAGGAATCCACCTGAAAGCTAAGCTATGCTGAGTTTTAAAAATTTAGCTTCAATACATTCTTATGGAGTTTCCACCAAAAGCGAAGCTAAGCTGTGCTAAGTTTTTTTCGGAAGCTATGCCTTGCTGTTTCCGAAAAAATTGCTCGGTTTTTAAACGATTTTATTCAGCTTCGATCCTCTGTTTGTTATTTGTTTGATGTATCTATGGTTCAAATCTGGCAATTTAAGAAAAATTTAATGTTAAACGATTTTATTAAAAATGCACGAAAAACTAAATTAAAATGCACTACAGACTAAAAAATAGTTTTTTCTTGTACTACAATTTCGATGGTATTAATGCCACTTTAAATAAAATCATGAGGCACGATATTTCATAACAGGATATGAATCACTTTACCTAATACAGAAGCAAGCGTCGAAATGAATTTGTTGTTAGAAAGTTTTCATTCGGTTTAATGAAACAAAATATTTTAATTGCGGGATACAGATTGTAATGTGACATAAAATTGATAAACTGCAGTTGATGATGTTCCACTTGCCAACCGATACTTCCACTCCTGGTTGCACACGGTGCCCCACGATTTATTTAAAGTGATATTAACACCATCAAAATTGTAGTATACGGAAAGAATTAGTTTTTAGTTTTCAGTGCATTTTAATTTACGTTTTAGTGCACTTTTAATAAAATCTTTTAACATAAAATTTGTTTTAAATATATTTTTTAAAACTTAGCACAGCTTAGTTTTCAGGTGGACCCGGCTTTATTCTCCCTTCCCTCGTCACGGTTTAATCGTTCGGATCTTTTGTTCCACTGATTGGATAAAAGAAAACATTTATATGTATTCCGTGCAACGATTCGAATTCATATAGAACATATTCGTTGATCCAGGTCCTGGGCCCAAATTTATCAGGATAAATCGAGCTCTATTATGCTGCAGAGGAAAAAATCTTGGGGGTTTCGCGGTGGCTGAAAAGGGCCAGGCGAGTTCGCGCCGCGGAGTCCCTTTGTTCGTAACCACGCTGCGTAACCACGAAACAAAGCCCTGAATACGATGGTCCGTCGTCATTCCCCGGGAGACTAAACCTCGAGCGACATACATATACACACTCCTGGCCAGCCATACCTTTTGTTCGATGTCATCGTGGACGAATCGATGACACTGTTCGTCATCCACCTAGCGGTAAACGCTGCGTTCCAAAGGACACGTTCTCAGCGCCCGCAGCCCCGGCGACTTCGATTCTCTCGACGCTGCCGCGCACGATAAACCGCGTTCAGGGCTGCTCGTTAACGACGAGTCGGCTAATTCAGACCCGGCTAACGAGAACGACAAGAAACGCCGGCGGCCGTGTATTTGTTTCCACGCGAATTATTCGTTCACCGAGGCTGGCCCCGGTGTCTTCTAACCGGAGCCACGACACGAAGCCGCGTGGCTACAGATTCGGTTAGCCTTAATCGCGCCGCGGCCTACTAATTATCCACTCTTGCGAGTCCTCCGCGACAAACGACGTGTTCGCGGAAACAGAAAACCCGAGCAATTTCGCTAGTCTTGACATTCTTAATTACCCCGATGCATTTCCACCGGCCTCGCTCGTAGCAGAAAGGCGTGTAGAGCCTCTCGCCCGCTAATTCCTTAAAACCGAAGCTGAAAATCTGAGCACTGAACTGATTTGTGGCCAATAAAGGGATGTCAAGTGTAAAAAGTGACAGAGGAATCAGTGTTCGAACGGAGAACGAGAATACAATTGGAATTAGCAAAGTTGATTTCAAAATCTTTGCGTGAGAACTTTTTTAGTGTTTTCTGTGAATTCAAGGTACAATTGGAATTAGCAAAGATGATTTCCCAATCTTTGCGCGAGAGCTTTTTTCGTGAATTAAAGGGAATTAGCTTCTTTCATACATGAGTCATGTTTTTTTTGAGGGGAGGTCTTGACATTCTTAATTACCCGATGCATTTCCACCGGCCTCGCTCGTAGCAGAAAGGCGAGTAGAGCCGTTACAGAGTCTACACACGCTCGGAAGAGAAGCATTTGTGGTTAGACCGGTGGAAAAAGTGGCTTTGATCTGTGGAACGTTACTTTTCGGGTTACCGCGCGCTTAGGGCGCAGCCTTGCACCCCGTTCGCTCGTAGTCTCGCGTTCGCCCCCCGGAGCAGGTAGGAAAACCGATGCATTAGCGGAATCAAAGAGATTAAAGAGCTCGGCAAACGGCAGACAAGCTCGCGGTTGCTCGCGTCGCCGCGAGCTCGCCTAGGCAAAAGTGGCAGAGAAAGGGCGCGGATTCAAAGCGACCGGCAGAAATGGATTAGGGTGGCGCAGGTAGATCGAAGTCGTCGCGACGGCGAGGGTAAAAGCGTCTGATCGTTTCGAGACGGTTGAGAGGTAAAAGGCTTGCGAGAGTGGGAGCGAGCCGCGACTACCACAAAGACACTGAAGCCGTGATATGCAAACAAAGCTGGATCACGAGGAGATTCTGTCTGTCGGTTGAACCGGGGGAAGAGGTCCGTTCCGCGAACAAAGCGAGGAGAATGAAAAATTCCACTTGTCTACGGGGCGGGTATGAAGTGTCGCGGAACAAGAGTTTTCTCGTGGAAAAGATACGTTTTCCCGAACGGTCGCCTGGATACTCGCGCGTTCTCGAGGAGACGGGCGCAGCGCGAGACAAAGGAGACCGAAAATGTAGAGCGAACGCGAAATAGAGGCTGGGTGGAGGAAAAATTCAGCGCCAGCGAAGCGTGCACATTTTCATTAAATCGCGCGCACCGTAGGTGGATTTCGCCATTCCACGGTTGCTGCACGTACGGTCATTCTGCACGTCGAAAGCTGACGTCGTATCACTCGGCGAGGCCTTGGTAGATACTTTAATCGTGCACCGCTCGAAGAAACTACTTAGATAGACGGTGGGCAAGTGCAACGGTGTATGTATTGAGTCACTGCTATATCGATATCCGGAGTAATCGATATCGAGTCCGTGACGCGAACCGATTCAACATTAACCTCGCGGGTTCCCGATGGATCGTCTCCAACCATGGCTACCGTTGGATTATCGTGCGACGACCCGAGAATAATTTAATTACATTCATTCGGCCATCTATACTGCTGGGTAAAGACAACAGCACGAGCCATAACTGTATTTCAAACCGTCTCCATTCCGACTCGGGACACGTAACATGCGCGCGTGGACTGCAAACGAGATTACCCGCGACGATAATTAGCTACCCGTGCATCGACTAGTCGCTTTCCAAGAAAATACCACCTTCCTAGCTTTCGAAAACCTTTGGAAAACTTCATCCACGCGTTTGAGGAACGAGCCGCTCGGGATAAAGACACGTTTCGTATCTGCAATGCGGTTGGAATTTATCGACGGACAAGACGCGTCTCGAGACAGCCGCGCCAAGTCGAGCTTGCCGGTCGATCGACACGCTTATCGCCTCTTTTCCATCGAAAGCGAGTTAAGCGTTCCAGCACGCTTGGCGGGTCTCGCGTCGCCTTCGGAAATTCTTTCCGGCTCGATGTGGAGTTCCTCGGTAGAGCAACAGTTAGGGGTCGCGGGGTTTTTCAGAGGAGAGTGCTCCCAGCTGTTCCAAAGAGCAGGAGAAGAACGATGAAACGTTCAAAACGCACGGTGTTTAGAAGCGATGGACGTGGCGCATGGTAAACACTCGTCTCCTGCTCGAGTTGCACGGCGCAGAGTATTACAACTAGTTGACACAGTGCTGCCTCCGTTCCCTAATATCGCGCTGCCGCGGCGCGGAGGATGTTTGCAGAGCCATCGACGGGTATTCATCGCCGCGGCGGGATTATCCTGCGATGACCGTTTTTCCCACGGTTCAGCGAACTTTTTATCTGTTCCAGGTCTGACCCAGTTCGCGAACTCGTGAAACACTAGACGGAAGGTCGCGACCGTGAAATCCCTTCTCGACTATCAGCGACGACCAACGAGGACGCCACGATGTAACGGTGAGTGCAACGATCTGATCGAAAGGCGAAACCGGCGTGGAATAAAAACATACGCGGTGGGCTCGCCAGGCTGCTCAGGACGGCCCTGTGATACTGCTAATTATAACTCGGCAACGAAACCACCGCGTTGCACGCGCGATACCCGCGCCGTAAGCACAGGAACCGGTGCACAGTAGCGACATGTCGCGAACCGGCCGAAGCGCAGCGAGAAAACGGCACATTTCCAAAGCGACTTTCCCGTTTCCCATCAACCGCTGCCATTCGTGTCTGCCCTTCTCTCCCTTCCTGTCACAAAACGTCCGTCGACGCTGCAGCCTCGGTAACACTAGTTTACAAAATAAAAGAAAAAAATGCGCAACAGATACCATTATTTTTTTTCTTATGTAAAATGGCCCGCTGATTCCGAAAATAAGGTCTGAAAAAAATTTTTATGGATACGTTTTCGAGATATCAACAGGTGAACTATTTCCCTGTCTGTCAAAAAAGTAGTCTTAGATATGACATTGATTTGTTTTGTGTTTCCCTCAGTGGCCTCCGATTACTTTTGTATGAGCGTTCGTCATTGTATTGGGAAACCAAGTGGAGGCGTGGCTTAGATTTCAGCGCTGCGGTGGTAAGTTGGCAAACTATTGCAAGTAGGCCCGGATCCCGAATATTCCGAATAAGTATTTATTAATCGGAGAAGTAAAAATTTAGTGTTCAAAAAAATTTAAAAACACTTGTTTTTCACAAAATGCCTATATAAACACTGATAATCGTATGGACTTGGACGGATTTCGGCCTACTCACAGTAGTTTAATTTTCTGCCACTAGTTGGCGTATCGAAATTCTTGGTTTCCCAATAGGGCACCTGACCTGATGCATTAGCATTAAGTACTCACACCGATTATTTATTTTCTTTAAATTTATTTTGTTAAGCTTATATTTATATTTTGCTTCAAACTTTGTATCTTCTGGTTTCTAAAGAGTTAACCCGTCAACAATAATAATAATAATATTCGCAATTAAGTAGGGACACCTTTTTGGCAGACGGGTATAAAAGTTCACCTGTCGATATCTCAAAAACTTATCCATAGAATTTTTTTTAGACCTTATTTTCATAATCAGCGTACCATTTTACATAAGAAAAAAATAGTGGCATCTGCCGCGCAAAATGGCTGTAAACTAGTGTAATTAACGCCCCAGGGTTTGAACCGCGGTGTTTAATTAACGCCCCCTCCGAGTCGCGCTGGAAAAGTGTCTACGCTGCGCGATACGCGAGCGTCCCGATTAACCGATTAATCGTTAGCGACGATATTCCTTGGCGGTGGTCGGTGGCCAGAGAAAAGACAAACGGGGCGTAGCTCGGGGGCACGCGAGACACGAGTGCCCCTGTATCGGGAACATTCATCGCGTACTCTCGAAGCGTGTGAGATATGATCTGGAGGCTCGGGCATATGTACACTCGGCACGCTTCTGTTATACAGATAGAGCGCAGCGAATCGTTCGCGTGTAACATTCATCAAGCGCGAAGCAGAAGTCTGGGATAGCAGAGACCGCGCGGTTGCGGCTTCGCGCGAATCATTTTGGCGCAAACTTTCCAGACACTCTCCATTCGAGGAAATCGCTCGATTTCCGTTGTAATAGTCGGCGAGAAGATTTCGCAACGGCGAGGCGACTTTCCACCCTTGGCGAGCACTCGAGCGACATCATCTTCGAGGAGTGCCCCTTTGGCAGAGAGACAAGAGCGCGAGATAAGCGAACACCGGCGCTACGGCGAAGCGAACGATATAACGCGTTATGGAGTATCGACCTGTTGGCACCCCTGCCACTGCAGCTGTAGTGTCTCTATCTTTAGCCCGGCCTGTCCCATCGCGCCGGGACTCTCCCATATCCATGGTGGATGCTCTGGCTCTCCCCTTGGCGTTTCCCAGCTCCCTAGAGCACGCACGGAAGCGTGCAGCACGCGCCGCCACCACCGCCCCCGTAAAAATACGATTCCGCACCCTTCTTCCGCAACGAACTGCCGAGAAAAAGTCTGTCGGAGGACAGACGGGCTTATCAGCCGGAGACGATGCCCCTTCGAGGCGTAAAGTATCAAAGTGAACGACGCACGGTACCTACCGTCAAGGACCCAGTTTCTGATCACTTAAGATGCAAAGGGAACAGTTTCTGATCAACCTAAAACATTTTACTACGAGCTATCAAATGTTTGCGTATAAATTTAAAAATACTTCATAATTATTTAGGGTAAAGAAACCAGTAAATGACCGAATTGTTGAATGAGGAGCCAAGTAAATGACCGCATACTTTTATTAAGAATTGTACTTATTAATGTTTGTTTAATACGCAAAACTAAAAATATGGGATATTAAAAGTGCAATTACACTGTGTTTATAAACAAATAGTAATTTTTAAATTTATAATTGACATTTCTTTGCCTAATGGTCATTCACTGGTATGCGGTCAATTACTGCTTGGTTTACCCTAATAATTTTTTGGACTAAATTTGTATCGTGATAAACTTATTATTTGGTATTTATATACTAACTGATCAGGAATTGGGTCCTTGACGGTACTTCGATATAGGGTGGTGCGATCACGTGACTGTTCGCTAGTAGGGGCGAGTCAGTTTCGAGGAATTAATCGGAATCTCTGAACGGAGGTGTCGCGACAGTTGAGATACGGATCGGCTCGGAGCGATTCGGGAAGAAAACGCTTTCGATTCGCTAGACCGGTTCCCTCCGAGAGACACCTGTCGCGAACTCGGCCGCGATCAAAAGAAGATGAGGAACGAGCTGGCGGACGCGAGACAAGAAGAGAGAAGAAAAACGTATGCGAGAGGCGAAGGGCGCGGTCCGACCGCGCTGTTACCTGGATTCCGGTGCTTCTTTTCGTTAATCACTGGGCGCAGCTGCCCCTTAACGAGGGAGACCGACGCGACGTGAGATTATAAGATCATTTGGCAAGGAAGCGACTGCGTGGGCGGTTTTATGTACCGCTAAGTAGGAGCTTGAAAAAAGACGGTACTTTGCGCGTGGAAATTTGCTGGAAGGAGAGATGTGCAGGAAGCGGACTAGGATAACGAATATCTGGAGAAATCTGCGAGCATTAATGCCAGCGCGCACGCAAAGTAGCGAACTTCTGAGAACCGTGGGGCCGGGCTACTGGTCCGGAATGCCGAAGAAAGGCGAGGGTTAGGAAGAAGAAATAAAGGATCTCGCGTTGCTCCTCTCTCGCGTTGCTGGAAGAAAGCGCGCAGCACACCGTGACATAATCGATAAGAAGCTTTTTCCGCGGCATGGCATTTACCCGCCGTTTCGTCGCCCGGTCGGCCTTCTTTCCGGCGAACGACACCGTTCTCCGTAATTACGCGCGACGAAAGTCATTAACGACAGGCGTTCAGTCGGCGTCGGGGGAAACAATTTGTCCCGTGCATCTACCATACCTTCTCGGGTTTCCCCGTCCGGTTCGACTTCCAGCAAATCTCCTCTCGCACTTTTCAATCGAATCGCTCGCGCGGCGTGTCGCGTTCGCTTTTACTCGTTGGCGTAGGTACTCGTCCACGCACAATGGGTCGGGTTTTTCTGCCGCGTGCCGGCGTATCGGGCCCACGAGTTTCTCCGGTGAATGGAGAGACAAGGGCCCACCGGCACACGTTCTCGCGGAACTCGCGGCTGAACGCGTTGGCACGGAGAGCTGAAAGCCACAGGCGAGCACGTAATTTTCGTTCTCGACGTTCTCGTCGTGGCTGGCTCTCCTCGTCGCGGTCTATTTGCATGGAATAGTTTTCGAGCCACGTAGGCGCAGAAACGATTAGGGGATCCCTAGTACTGACCCGGGGTTCCCTAATCAACTTACGTCCCCTTCTGTCGCCGTCGAACCTCGCCAAGAAGGCCCGACGCGACCGTCGCCCCGATAATACCTCGACGAAATTCTGACGCTCATAAAAGCTCCCTTTCACTCTTCCCGGGGCCGATACTCGAGGGACGCCGAACGAAATTGCATCCCTCCCTCTGCCTGCCAAAGAATCGCCCATCGAAAACCGATAAGCCGTGATCAGTGTTGGTGGGATAGCCGCGCGACGATGGAACGGCCCGATAATTATTTGTTCCTTTGCGCCCGGGGAGTAATCACGGCGGCCGACTCCTGATTAAGATTCGCGCGCTGCTGATCACGGATATTTCTTTGCTGACGAGCCTGCGCCACTTTTTTTTTCCCGGGGATATTGGAAACTCGTGCATCGAAGAGCTGGTGATTCGGAGCCGCCTTCTTCTGATCGAAGGAATTCCGTGTCGCGAGTCTGGTTGTCACTTGAGAAGAAATCTGGGTCGATGCTATAAACGTCGAAGAGAGAGAGAGAGAATTGATAGCCGTTCGGGAAGGTGGAAATTTCACCAATCCCAATCCACGGTTCATAGGTGTGCTTGATTTTGTCGTCGGGCCAGGCTGTCATGTTACTGCATAGGTACGTGTTTCACTAATCGTCGCTGATTCACCGTTGCCGGACGCAACGGGAAATATTTGCTATTGCCGCGTGCATGTGGCCACGTTCGATAAACCCATCGATCGTGTGGTCGATGGGAACACGAGATAGTCTCGCTGGAAAAGCGTAAACTCTGTCGATCCAGATTAGTGCTCGCAAACCATGCGAATCTGATTGCAGTCGATAAGGATTTTCTGTGTTAAAAATTTGCATATTCGTCGTTACAGCGTTGCCATTAATCTGCTCGATAATTTTAGGCGAGAGATGTCCACGCTCGTCGCGTAAAACTGTTACCGCAATGAAACGGTGCCGTTCTCGGGTGACGAACGGCACTTGCACCTTCTAATTAGTGGCGAACGAGGGCATTTCAGTGAAATTAATATCGCATCGCGTCCCCTCGGCTTGCTAGTGCGTTGGCAAATGATCCGTGTGTGCCGCAGTGTTTTTTCGAGGGGCACAAAGCCGAAGCTTATCGACTCTTGGCAAGGGTATCGACAGTCTGAAAACTTGGAGCGCTCTTATGCTTCTGCGCACATAATTCCTCGTGCCCGGTATCGTCGCAACCACACACTGTCGAATAGCACACGACAGTTATCTCGGTAACAGGAAACACCGGGTGTGCCGAGATAACGTCGCCCTGACAGCGCCTAGCTATTCAAAACGAATTACTTTGTACGGTGCGCTCTTCTCTATGCTTCGCTTCCCCTGCGAACGGGAAATCGGGGATGCAACGAGAATGTCTCGCGATAACAGTGCAATTCGTTGTGGCGTTATCAATAACGCGAGGAAATCGGCGGGAGCCGTGTATCGTTTGCTCAAGATGAATCGTACGACCGGTTTGCTCGACAAACCCCTATCGATCCAGATGTATAAAACTTTTCGCAGAAACGCCACGCGTTTATCGTAACGAAACCCACGTAGTGCCACGTGAACGAGGAAAAAAAAAGACACTCCTACTCCGACATTTCGTCCTTTTCAAGTTTCCTAGCTCTGCGTTCGCTGTTTACCGTTGGAGACTATATAATAGCATATTAATGGGCAACGGACTACGAAATCGTGAGCACGAAGCGCTGCACCGTAAATATACGGATGGGCTTGTATTATGTAACGCTTAAATATTTCTCGCTGGTCGTTGCACCGGCGATCGACGAACGCTTAAACGTTTCCATGGGGACAGTTGCCAAAAGAAATTAGCCCTGTATTTCTCTATTCATTTGTTTCTCCTATTTTTCGTCGATTGTTTGGGCTCCGTTCGGTAGCAACAGGGGCCGAGGTTCTAGGCGAAGAAAAAATTACATACAAGTTATCCCCGAAGGCAGGAGTGAATGAAGCGTGCACAGCTGTAATCTAAACAATGAACGGTACGCGTACGCGGCGTAGCTTTCGGCGCCGCGTACGCGCGCGTGGACGTGACATAAACACAAGTACAAGCGAGGTTAACTTTGAAGGAATCCGAGATCAGTATCGCGTAGAACGTCGTAGGAATAGTACAACGCTCGCAGGCGTGTTCCCCGAGGCATTTTTAGGACCGCGACAGAGTCGGTGGGATTTTGGGGAGGGGAAAAACGAATTTCGATCAAACGGGTTTCCTTGGAACAGCTTGTTCGGTATTAGTAGCCTGCTAGTGGAATGTTTCGAGTGCATATTTGAACGCTGAGTACGTATCCTATCCCTTTCGATCGGTCTCTTCTCCCCTTTCCACTCTTCCGTTAAGGAGAGAAAATTTGTCGGGCGCAAAACCCAAGAGACTCACCGGCGAAGACCGTATCCTGGAGGTTGTACTTGCTGGAGCCGGTTTTGCCGACTTTTGGAAAGTCCTTTAGCTTCCGGCCGCTGAGCTTCAGCTCGCCGCTCAAGTGCGCTTCCTCCAGGATCCGCTCGAGGCTTCTGGTGAGCTGCTTCTGTATGTGGCCGCTCATGTTCGACGCGACCATCGCCATATTACATTTTTTCAAACACGCACGCACGCGGAAGCACGCCGGCGAATTTATCCTCCCTGGCGCGTACCAGCCGCTCGTCTCTCGGACGACCAGGCGAAGATGCACACCGAATTGAAAAGCTCCGCACCCGCCAACCCACTCTGGATACTTGCTTCTGCGCTACTGATCGGGCATCGGGCCCTCGCCGGAGCGTGCATCGGTGCATCCGACTGCAGCGCCCCCGCTGCGAGACGCCATCTTCGATTCTCGATTGAATATCGAGGCGCTGGTTCGATTCGAGAATCGCAATAGCAATCGCACTTCGAAGTTTAAACGGGACTAAAGTTAGTAGCTTCCGCATCAGTTCGTCGTGGAGTTTTCAGTTGATCCGAAACGCTGATATCGCGTGTTTCTTTGTGATAAATACTGTGCGTGATAGTTCGTGGGTGCTATAAGTGGTGGGACGTGACAAGTGAAGATGAGGAGAATTCGGATACGGGATGAGGCTGACTCGATAACCAAGGTGTGATTATGAAGATTCAACGATCATGACGTGCTCCGTAAAACAAGGTAGGAACTCACGCATAGATGTATTTACCCATTTAAAAAAAAATAATGAAATGAAGTGGATCGTTGGTTTATAATATCGTTTATATATCCAACGTACGGAGATCCAGGATCTGAGAGAAGTCAAATGAACTTTCCTAGTTTATTGTCTTGTCTATAGCAATCATTCTTGTATTTACAACACATTCAGTCAATTCAGATACATCGTACGTTACACGCAGGTCAAATTGAATCCTAGAGTAACACGAAAGTGTGTACTATAATTAATTCTTCTTCTTCTGCACGTTGGGGACTATATTTTGCGATGCTTGGTAGTCCCTTATCAGCTGCTCCTCGATGTCCGGTAGGCAAGGGCTATACCTCGAATATTCCATAGTGAATTCTCCCTTTCCTTGGGTAGAAGATCTCAGTTCCCCGACATAACCGAACATATCGTTGAGCGGAACTTCTGCTGTTAAAGAGAACCATCCTTCGGAGCCGTCCGTATCATTTACGAGACCGTGTCGTTTGGTTATTTGACCTACGACTATTCCCTGCGACGATACAGACATTCAGATTAATTGAATATATCGATTGCTCCGTAATAGAAACGTAGGGCGTTACATAACTATAGGTATACACTTTCGCTCGTAGTTCCGAAACACTTAGTAAATCATTTACCTGATACTCTATCGGAGCAGTCACCTCCACTGTCATAATTGGTTCTAAAATATTCCACGATCCACGTTCGAATACTTCTCTCATCGCGCCCTGCGCAGCTTGAAAGAACGCAAACTCCGAGGAGTCGACGCAATGATGCATTCCGTCGATTAATCGGAATTTAATTCCCGCTATCTTGTGACCCGTAAGGCAGCCTGACTCGCACATGAACCTGAAACCTTTCTCCACGCCGGGGATAAATTGTTTGGGAACATTAGTTCCTACCGTTTCATCCTTGAACTCGACCAAAGTATTCTGATGAGCTGGTAGTGGCTGAAAGGACACAGCTTTTATTACGTAAATCGTGACACATGGAAAAATGTGATGAGAAATTAGAGCAAGTCTATACCTCGATTATTCCAGATACTCGAGCGAATTGTCCAGCACCTCCTGATTGCTTCTTGTGAAGATAGTCGAACTCGCAAGGCTCCCGTAACGTTTCGCGGAATGAGACTTTCGGCTTTCCAAGGAGAATAGGACAGTTGTACTCTCGCTCGAGCCTTTGCGCATAAATTTCCAAATGTAATTCTCCCATTCCCGATACAACGCATTCCTGAAACGTGCATTGCGTATTGTAGTCTCCTCGGTGCCACTTTTTTAGGGCTGCGTCCAGAAAAACGTTATTTTTATTCGGGAAAGTTACCTTGCTATCTGTGTTGTATTGAAATTTGAAAGTCGGATCTTCTTTGGTGAATCGCGCGACTCCTTTCGCAAAGTTATCTCTATCCTTTGAGTTCTTTGGCTGAATAGACATAGAGACTACAGGATCGGGTACGTGAATAGATTCCATTGATAATTCTAGATTCTGATTATTGACGAACGTGTCACCGGACGCGCAGTCTATACCAAATAAAGCGAAAATATCTCCGGAGTAAATTTCGTTCACGTCTTCCATCTGATTCGAGTGAAGTCGTACTAATCTTGGCACTCTGACCTGTGAAGCATTACATTTATAAGTAAAAGCTATTCTGGGATGGAAGGGATTTTATGGTCCATAAGTAGACGTACTTTTTTCTTTGTTCTTGTGTTGTATAAAGATTCTCCTTTAGACAGCATTCCCTGATAACAACGGAAGTACGTTAGTTGTCCGAATTTGCCAGCTTCCAATTTAAATGCTAAACCAACAAAGGGTTTCTTATTGCTCCTCTCAGAATTTAACATGACCTTGATCGATTCCGTTCTGCAAAGAGAAGAAAAAAGTTCGTTCTATGCTGCGCAGAAAGACACAATTTAAAAACGAGAATATAATATATATGAAAAAGATTTACTCGGTTTCTTTAAGCGCATAATTTTGAACTTCTCCAGGGTTTGGTAAATAATCTATAACCGCGTCCAGCAGTGGTTGAACCCCTCTATTTTTCAAAGCAGTTCCGACTAATATCGGCGTGAACGATCGTTTCATACAAGATCGTCTGATAGCATCTCTTATATCTTTCTCTTCCACTCGCGATTCGTTCAAGTACATTTCGCCGAGTTTCTCGTCGACGTTACTTAAATGTTCGATTAGTTCTTGCTTTCTGGCTTGCGCCTCTATATATAACAGTACATCCATATATTTGCGAGTCTTTTAAGCATAGCATAAACTTCCGATCATCGAAACGTACCTGCTCTCATGTTTCCTGGGATTTCATCTTCTCTTATGACTTCGCCGAAGTCTCCTTCGAAATATAAAGCTTTATTTGCAACTAAATCTACTATCCCCTTGTTGTTACCCTCTAAGCCAATAGGCAATTGTAAAAATGCGGCGTTGTGGTATAACTTTCCACGTAATTGTTCCATCACTCTGATGTGATTAGCGCCCAGCCTATCTAATTTGTTGATAAATGCTATGCAAGGTACATTGTACCTCTTCATCTGTCGATTCACAGTCATAGTTTGCGATTGAACGCCGCCCACTGCGCACAACACGAGTATAGCTCCGTCTAAGACGCGTAAAGCTCGCTCCACTTCTACGGTGAAGTCGACGTGCCCAGGAGTGTCGATAATATTAATGTTATGATCTCTCCACAGAGTGTAAGTTGCCGCGGATTGAATCGTAATGCCTCTCTGCCGTTCCAATTCCATACTGTCCATCACTGCCCCGACGTTATCTTTGCCTCTTACCTATTGTTGTGTGTGACGCAACGGAAGAACCAATCATTGCATGTAGGAATTTCATAGAAAAGCTACAAGTGACAGTGCGCTAGACGCTGAGATTGTTCGTTACTTACTTCGTGCATTTCGGATATTCTTCCAGTATAATATAATATACGTTCTGTCAACGTAGTTTTCCCAGAGTCTATGTGCGCCGATATACCAATGTTTCGAATCCTTTCCAATGAATTATGCTCCGCGAATTTCGCGTACGATGATAAAAGTCGGGAATTCTGCTGTAAACGAAGAATCAGTTATGTGTGAACGCATCTTTTAATTAACCGTTTGCAAGAAAAATTAAAGAAGGTTAGACGTTTTACTTTGAAAATGTGCAAACGCGCCGGTGACAACATGTTCGGGCTGATATTGTGCCTTAAAACGGTTATGATAGACATTTTGATTGATCTTCTAATGCGGCACGATATTACGTGACAACTGTTTATTTCTTTAATATCTTACAAAATTGTCATTACTCTTCAATGGCGTTCACGCCGCACGTGCGAATGAACGTAATCACTCGGGAAGTTATCGAATGAACCGCATCGTTATCGCTCGTTAAAGTCGCCAGACCTACAACGTGCAATGTAAAAATGAACAACAAATGATTTGAGAAAAAATTCTTCTTTTATTGTGTATCACATAATTATATACTTCATTATTTTCTTCGTATCATCCGTACTTTAAGGTTCGCCTCGATGTAAAGTAGTGCGCGTTCGGAACGTAAGAATCTTATAATATTCAACATAATAAAACATAACAAGCATTTATGTTTAATTCACGCATTAACCCCGTCTTTATGCTACAAATATTTACATTGAGCTCACAGGGCTGAAAAGTATAAATATTATACAACTTAAAACATACGCGTTGCGCTCAAATGTAAAATTTGTTTCTACATTTTTAGCATCAGTCATTAAGGCTCTGCTATATTTTCTTGAAAAAACGAATTCAGTACCAAAATGTAGCTAACCCAGATTCCGATAGCTCTTCTCCCTTTGCTCTACAGCATATGCTTAATGGGACTTTACGATTTTTAGATCGAAAAACGTAAATTCTGAGGATTATGAAAACAAGGATCATACGTGATGAATAGGTTTAATTTTACCCAAGTCTCGATCGAAATATTGACACTGATTGTCTTTGATAAATCGTGCAATATTCATTAAACCATGAACATCCAGTCTAGATACGAGCAGACGATGAGAATCATGATTTACACTTATTACATTTATCAAAATACGTTTCTAATGAATTCCGTGCTGCTAGTTTGAACATATGAAGTACTAAGATTAACACTGATATAACATTTATGAGTAGCTACCTAGTTATGTCGGTTAAACACAGTGACTTTGAATCAAAAGATTCTCGAAGCACAAAATATACTTGCAAGGAGCAAATCATTAGCATAATTTACCGAATATATACTCCGTTTAATGTCTTGATCGATATTCGATTAATATCTCTTTTTCTCCCCCGTTTTTATTTGCCTCGATACGTGAATGTTCATAATATGAATTTTTGTCGAGAGTATAAAATCTGTCTTATCCTTATACACTGTGTTTCTGTACATACATATATTTACGCTGAAGTTACACTACAGCCATTATCCTTATCTCTAAAGACCTTTACAAGTACATTTAATATTATAATATTATATATTTAATATTTAATATTATATTCGATTAAAAGCAAGTTACGTTTTTGGTACTAGGTTTAGCCGGCGAATGTTTCTCATCGCTGTCGCCGAAGTCCATGCCGAATGGTACGGAATTCCAAATGGCTTTGTCGCTCCTGTCGTCCTCTTCGCTTAAAATATTGCACATCATCCGGTCATCGTAGAGTGAAAATCTTGCGGTCGAGTGTCCGCGACCACGGACCTTCCTCACCGATGGTGGCAAATCCCCCGGTGTCTTTATTCTCATATGTGGATGCTTCAGTACGTTCACATTCGATCCCACGTTGAAAACCTCGTTAAACTTGTCGATACTCTCCTGCCTGCTCAGATTATTCTCAGTCTTCTTGTTCCTTAAATTCACAAGGGGCAAAGTAGAGGGCCGTATGTTCGTATTGTTATCATTCTCTAGCTTCTGTTTGCCAACTTGCACGGCATTCTTGTCATTTTTATCCAGCAGAGCGGTAGAAGCAGGCGTTTTACTTATAATACCGTTCACATACTTTCCTCCCGGCGATATCGTCACGTTCGTTTCGACAGTTTTGATTTGCACGTTTTGCTTCGACAGTAAGTTCGATTTAGAGTCCTCCCTGTCTATTTGGTATTTATTGTACGGATACATTTTCTTGTTGGCGAGTAGCTTCTTAAAATTAGGCCAACCGAACAACTTCTTCCTCGGACTTTCCTGCGAGCAAGCTTCGTGTACGTTCGTCTGCTTGCGTTTACCGTACGACGAGGTGCCATCGTCGGATATAACGTTCTGAACGTATGGTATAGGCGTTGCTGGTCTTAACTGCGTGAGTTGTGTCGTGTGTTGGCTCAAGTAATCGTGGGAGACTAGGCCCTGTGCTTCTGACACGATTTTGTACTGATCGTTACACGCGTGCTTCATAGATTTATCGACGAGTACGTTGCCGTTACACCCCAGCTCTTCGAACGAATCCGACTGTAACATTAAGTTCCTTTCCATGCAAGGATTTCGGCCTTGATAAGGTTGAAGTGTCTGGGTATGATTATATACTGCTACTTCGTTTGAATTTTTAACTGGAATACAATTGAAGATTACACAGGGATTCGATTCGACCGGTACTTATACTTATCCAGCGGTAGTAGAATTACTTACAACTATGCTCGTGAACGATGCTTTCGGAAGGCGATAGTGTCACCAAATTTTCAACAATGCCGCCGTCGTTGCTCGAGTTGTCCTGTACCGTGTGTAGTGCTAGTTGAGCAATGTGAGCGTTGTCATGATGCGAACTTTCGCTGTAGAGACTGTTCGTAGTTGAAGGCACTAAGATGCAATGGGAATTTACCATTGGACTTCCATCAGCAAAGTGTACAGTCACTAAGAATTGTATAAATTACTTTCTCTCTACTTCATCTATATATATATTTTTCTATCGTCAGCGGGCCGCAAAACTTACCACGATGCGATTGTAACTCTGAAAGACGTTCCTCTATACATAAAGCAGTTAATCGAGCTTCCGCGTCTGCGTCCCAACAGTCTTCCATAGTTTCCTTGATCAAACGTATTCCCGGTCTGTCCACTAAATTGCCCTCTAATAAAGGTCTCGCTTTGTTACGAGATACTAAAACTTGCATCTGTTCGAATGTTGGATGAAGACCAATCTCTTTCTCGTATGGTTGCTTATATAGAGGTATTTCTGACGCCGGCATATAGATGTCGGAACATCGTGAAACTAATTCCCAAAGCACTAAGCCCATTGCGTAAACATCTATCTGCTTTAAAGAGCTCTCGCAATCTCGTAAATTAACTGCACCTTCCAACACCTCGGGCGCCATGTATCTCAAGGTTCCGACCTAGTTCAATGATTATCGAACGATGTTATAAATGATTTTTATTGATTAAACGTCTTGCATATTGCAAATCGTTATCTTACGTCATTGATTGATTTTATCTCGGCGTGTTGTTCCTCCCCGTTCGAATAGTACTTGGAACCGGAAATTTGAACGGCCAACCCTAAATCACATATACAACAAGTACCATCCGCTTTGATTAGTATGTTCCTTGAATTGATATCTCTGTGGGCGATGCAAGGCTTGAATTTATCTGTAAAATTGACCCATCTGATCTGAGGTGTCCTTCACGACATTTAAGATCATTCTTTAATGAATTTATTCTACTTACCACCTTTGTGTATATCAGTGTGTAAGTAAGCAAGTCCTTTTACCATAGAGAGACCCATTTTACAGAATGTAGCCCAATCGATTGTATGGGTTCTTAAAAAGTCCGTCAAAGTACCACCTGGCGCGAAACTAAGTACCAAAAGATATTCAACGCTGCCTTCCATGCTTACTCTTTCATCCACACCTGAATGAAAATCACAAATCGCGACGATGGTGATGTCTTTCGATAACGAATCGGGAATTATTGAAGGGAAACTACCAACCGTAATAACTGAGTAAAGATGGGTGTTCCATGAATGGAAGGCAATAAGTATCTCGTTCGTTTTGAAAATAATTACGATAATGAGAAGGGAATATTTTAACGGCAACATCTTGGTCTCCCATGCTGCCTTGCCATACAGATCCATACCGTCCTTGTCCTGTAATCATATTGTAGATTTCAATAAAAAACCTACAAATACACGTTCGTGTTGTATGCTAATTATTTAAACGGCAAAGAACGTACCCACAATTGTCGTAAGTTTTAAATGATCTACCGTGTAAGTACCAGTTCTTAATGCTGTACTATCCATAAACTGATCCGTGTAGGAATGTGGCTTTCTTAATCTTGCTAACATATTGGTATGGTACATGCGATATACCATTAATGTTACAATAGATATCACTAATAATACGCAGACTAGAATGCTCGTTATGATAAGCATCCATCTTTCAGAATCCGTCTGTTCCAGATATTCAGTTGCTGAAACAATGCAAATCAAGGGGGATATCATTAAGAATTTATGCAACGATAGAAAGCGCTCTTTACGCAACAACCATTGACCTTACTTGGTTGATTATTCTCCGAGGGAATAGAACTATGTACTTTGTTCTCGGAGTACATAAGATTAGTACTATTAATATTGAGATTGCAATAATCTCCATGGCAGCAACAGAATTTTGTGTTGTTTAGTGCCTTGGTCGAGCGTTGAAGAGCGATACACTCCGAAGTTTCGCATTTCTGTTCGCCGGATTGCTTCCAGCAACCTGAATCAATTATCATATATTAGGAATTTGTCATAATCGCATAGTATACCTTATTAGAAATTAAAAGACGTCTGGTGTACCTTGGGATAAAATGATAATCTGTGTTCCATTCGCAGTCTTATCTTCTTGCCACAATGCGTGACAAAAGTTAGTGCATTTTTCAAACTTAATATTGTCATCTGTCTGTAAGAAAATTTTTTTACTCCGTTGAATTTATTTCACGCTTAAATTCGATCGAACGGTTAATAGATTTGTTGGCGGAAATGAGATTCTCTAACGTGTATCATGTTTCTAACTTACTATGGTATGAGCTATATTACTGTCGTTGGGTATAGTTTCAGGTACACTAGGTGTATTTTGTTTTAAAGAAAGATTTTCGATACTTTTCTTTCTGCTGGCACATATTCTAATGGCATTAATAGGTGCTGAGTTTATCCCACACAGTAGCACGGTCAATGTGATCGATACAAAGGCTTTCATTGTGCTTAGACAGGCCTCTTGAACTCAAACACTTCACCAGAAGCGTTGGTCCTCAAGTACTGGCATCTTTGATTACATTAACATACACTATTGCCACATGTAGCTTTTATTCATCTGTTTATTACACACATCATAAATACATTCGTTGCGAAGCATATGCACATAGTAATTTCAAAGTAGTAAATTCCTCGTAAAATAAATGCAGTTCAGAGTTACACGTTGCAGAGGAACATAAAAGAATGAATGAGACTTCATAAAGTTGTTGGAATATTATGAATATATTAGATTAATACGATCGATTAAGTATTGATGATTACAAAGAAGTAATTAGATACACAGGTCAGGGAATGTGGATAAATAAGAATCTGTACTTTGGAAACGGGAATGCTTTATTATAGTTACTTGAATATAACAAATGTTCATGAATGAGTCCTTTGTGTAAAAAATAAAAGCGGCGGCAATTATGACAGGAAGGAGGAAGAATCACTCGGGGAATGGTTCTGCGGAAAACTGGAGCAATGCTTGAAATGTTCGCAGTTTTATATACGATATATCGCAGGCGCATATAAAAAGAAGCGTGATGCATGCTACAAAAAATTTGAAAACGAAAAAGAAAATACAGGGTTCGTGCGATGATACATCGCAAGCAAGTTGAAAGAAACATACTTACATCTCAGAGAACAGGTTTCTCGAGTTTTTTAATCGAGAATCTTGCGAAGAAGGCTTTGGCGCTAGCAATAACATCGCGCACATCCGCGACGTGATATGAAATATTTTTTAAATAAATATCGCATCAACATTGGTACATTTGACAGAAAAACCGTATGCATTGAATTGTAATTCATTCACGTGTTCGCAAAGGCAGCGTAAAACGTCGTTTCTGTAGCAGTGACCCCCTATCAACTGTTCGTAGTACCAACTTTACTTACATGCTAAACCAATTAAACGTAACTCAATTTATCAGCATTCTTAATTTCCGTTTCTTTGCCTGGATCGATATAAAGTTCAGAATTAATTTTTCAATTCCATATTCCACAACTTAGCTTAATGAACGCGGATACTAAATACATTTACGATACATTGTTATTCGTTTCATCGTGCGAGCAACAACACTTCAGCGCGTGTTGGTCAACTTATTGCCAGATGATATTAATTTCTCCAAAGTAAAAGTTATCTTGAAACGGTGCAACCGATAGCATCGAATGCAGCCAATCAGGCATTTCGCTGTAATCTTAAAAGTTTTTAACCCTCGCAGTCCAAGCTCGTGAGTGTTTGTAACTAGAGACCTACCGAATTGGCGCGCAGCGTCTTATTCTGCGTGTTTCGATGTTATATCGTGCAAATGGCGGCTTTCGCGATGTTTTGTTCGATGTTTCTTAAAAATTAACCATTCGCGTCGCTCGTAGTGCATAATAGGTAAGGTAATAGCGTCTGTCGGTTCACCCTGTGTTTGTGAGAGCTTGCTGCCGACATGGTGAAGCTCCATAAGAAATTTTTCGCGGGGGATAAGGTGTTTGCGAAAGTTCGAGGTTATCCACCGTGGCCAGCCAAAGTAAGCACAACCGTATACTTTACAAATCTGTTCTCTTCTCCACGCAAGGCTCGCAACAATAAGAATTCCACCCACTAATTATAAACCCTTCGTCCCGTCCATTCTCGAATTTCTCGTTTCTCGCCCGTAGCACTGCTTCGAAGTAACATGATGTCGGTATTAATTTATTCAATGATTATGTTTACATAAAGACTACATACACCAGTGGGTGTATTTGGAATTTAATTGACCCCCGCAGTTTACCAGACCAAGTGTCACCTCGTTATTGCAATATTCGCTTTACTTTAAACAGCAACCAGACTAATTGACTATGTTTATAATACATGGTTAGACAAATACAACATTACGTAACTCGCTTATGATAGGACATTACGTTATAACGCGTATTCTGTTGATATGATTTCAGGTCGAAAAAGTTATCGATCCAAATTCAAAAAATTCAAAGTATAACGTCTACTTTTATGGTACAGGGGAAACGTGAGTAATAACTTTTCTGGCAATACGCAAACAATTTTTAAGTTAATCAACGCGCTATACGCCCGTAGCTATGTAGTTAAACGAAACGTTAACTGTCGATACTATGAGTAGAATTAATAACAAAATATCTAAAATCAGTTTTAAATATCTTGCTTCAGTGCTGTGTGTAAAGTCGAAGAGCTGTATACATATATTGAAAACAAAGCAAAGTTTGGGAAACCTCTTAGACGAAAATACTTTCACGAGGGTTTATTACAATTAGAACAAGAGCTTAAGAATGATAGAAATAAATCGACCGGTAATATTACCAACCTCAAAGGTAAATCTAACAAAATGGTGTAACCTGCGCGAGTATGGTGCAGGAATTGTACTTATTGACGATTGTTACATGGATTAAGAGCCCGCTATTGGCGAAGAAGCAGCGAAGGAAAGCGACACTGGAATGGATTTACCGACAGTCAGCGCCGCTGATAGCGATATGGAATCAGGATCGTTGGTGATCGACGAAGAGGAGAAAAAGAAATCTATGAAAAGGAGAACTATGCCGGGTGCTACTACCAATCCTGTAATATATTTATGTTTATATATGTATGCATCTGTGAGTGTTTGTGCGTGGTTTTGTGCGTAAATATATATATACGTAGGTACATATTCGAGTTAGGAGTTTTTGCACATTACGGCAATATTGTTTAAGAAAGCAATCATTGACCTGAACACTCCAATAGCAATTTAGGAATTGCCGACAAACATTCGTAGAGGCTGGATAATTTGTGCGATTATTCCTTACAACTGCATGAAATTACTATAATGTAGCGACGTAATCAGCGTTATGTTGCGTTATATTAAGCTTGAATCACGTAAAACAATTAGGACACGCCAGAGATAAAGAAGAGACGTGGGAAACCAAAATCTTTGTCCGCGTCTACCAGTGATACGAGCAAGCAAGTCGCCGACTTTGATTCTCAAGAAGAGGAGTCACCGAAAGAGGTTGTGAGTCGTAGCGGTAGAAAAATTAAACCCAAACGGTTCGCTGATTTCTCGAGCTCGGAAGGAACAGATACTGCTGACAGAAATGGTACATAGAAGTAGCATAAGTTAGGCGTCGATCGGAGCGTCTCGTTAGAGTGTTCTTGAGCGAGCGTTTTGTGGGTTTTAGAACATGGAAGGGGCCGTGCTAAAATTAAAATAGAAGACACTAGCGACCAACAAGCACCGTCGGGTGTAATGCACAAGAAGAGGACCACTTTGGAAAGTAAGAACAGGGGTACTTGGATAGAATTAAGTTACTAGCACTTAAGCATTGCGTACTTAACAGGAAAGAACAATGTAGGTGAAGCACCGATACTGGAAGGTACCGTAGTGTCTAGCACTACATCCTCGGACGCGCCAGGCCGTTTTCTGTTGGCGCTGACGTTCGCTGGTGAACACGTAGGCATTAAGTTAGACATGGATAAGCCAAAGTCTTTTGAAAGCGAAAAAGCTCGAACGCAGTGGGAGTGGACGACCGCCAGAAGTGCTATGAAGTTGAAAGCACAATTGGAGAGCGGGGAAATATTGCCGGAACAAGTGAAGGATTGCTTGGATTTCAATGTACACGTGCCGGACGAGGAGAAACGGCTATTAGCAAAAGACGGAGCGCTTCATCGTAAAACAAACAAATTGAGGTAGTAGTGAATTGGCTCGTTGAAAGTATCATTGTTTCATTCTGAATGTCGGTTCCAGATGGTTGCGTATAGAAGCGCAACTTTTGCAGCTGGATGCTCAAATCAAGTCCAATCTCGGATTGGATAGAGCAAATCCGGACAAATGTTTACAAGCAATGGATGATATGCTGTCGCTTCCAATCGATCCCTTAATGCTGAAAAAGCATCCGCATATCGTGGAGACCGTGAAAAGGGTAAAGGAGTATAAATTATGCTCTCGCTCCTTGGCAATTACTGATTGGCATGTTTCAATTGAATTTTTAATCACTTTCAGTTGCGGCGATACATTGGCAACTTGGCCGATTGGAAATTAAGCGAAGAGGAAGAGGTAACACGTTTTGCTTTAAGAGTATATATGGAGTGCGCGATCTTAGATCATTACACTTTTTCTATATCCCGTAAAATTTTGTTTGCAGGCTACGTTCAAACTAAAAGCGGAACAAATTAGACAAAAGGCTGAGCATATATACAACAAATTTAAGGTAATTATATTTAACGAGATGCGTGTGTGATGTGTTAATTGTGTATGGATAGAGCAGCGTCTGGCAGACAGAACTTCAAAGTCCGATTGTGTGCATTTGTGTGTGTGTGTCGAATAGATAGGTACATTATATCTTTCCTTTCAATGAACAATACGCAGGCTATGTTTACCATACCCGAAGGTCAATCGTTTTGGCAATCGTTCTCGGACCAAGTGGTCCATTTCAAAGAACTAACGAAGGACATGCCCGAGGAGAAAGTGTTTTCTCTAATGTCCGACCCTGCTTGCTCAGGTAAATACGTTAGCTCGTAACTGTTTACACGTTGGTTACCACGTTGATCCGTACTGCCAGGGAAATTCAGAATTTGATAATTATCACGGCAACGTGCTAATCAATGTGTTAGAGGACACAAATTGTTCTGAGAAGGTGGCTTCGCGTTCCTACGAATGCAAGAACGAAATTTCTAGATGCAGCCATATCAGAGGACTCGCCAATGGACGACAGTGGTAGTCAACCAGATACAGATGCACCTGCCGAAGTGAAATTAGAAGTGCCTACCAGGAGCGAGACTCCGAAAGAGTCAGAGGCCAAGTAACCACAGTGATCTTTTGTATCTGATGATGTGAAAAAAACCATGCTTATTTTCTTTTGTACTAATGTAGTACTATACGACACGAGTGTCTTAAAGCTGAAAAAAAAAGAGTTCGCTTTTTCACACTTGAATATCACTTTTGGATAAATTCTGACACTATATTTTACTGAATGGGTCTTCTAGTAAATTTCCTCGCAATCATAACTCATCCCTCTTGCAATATCTGTAATTAATGCAGCTCGTGCTACGAACGAACCGGCTTTTACTCTGTCAAGGATGTTATGGAAATCGGTTAATCGTGATGCACTTAGGAGTTATATAGAGTAGACATTATAATTGTTTCTTCTACTGTGCAACACTTTTCTTTTATGATTGCAATTCTTTTTGCATTTTTTAGCAATACCAAAAAAAAGAAAAAAAAAATAGAAAATAGAAAAGAGAGAAAAAAAGATATTTACGAAGACCGTATAAATACCTTTGTTGTTTCGAGGATGAATTATCTATTGATAGATAAAAGTGGCAACGGAGACCATTGTATATATGAGAAAAAAAAATGAAAGCTGCAATATCTCTCAATATGCAATGATCAGAGGTGCGATGTAGGTACGATTAACGGCATAATTTACTGGTTTCAAACTAGAGTTTTAATAGCGCACGCCTCGATGCAGTCGACGTTCCGTTTTCATCGCACTTTAAAGGCATAACTGAAGCGGTCATTCGAAAAGGAAAAAAAAGACACAAAGAAATTGGCTACTTAAGCGTTTGTTTGTGTAAAATATTGTTAAATATCGGTTAAAGAATCTCTTGAAATGTGTTCACTGAAGTATTGCTATGATTGGACTGTACAAAGTAGAAAAATAGTAGTTTCTATTGAATCCTAGCTAAAGAATAACGGTTATAAATTTTTCTAGCTGAAAGCTTGGATAGCTGTAAGTAACTCAAGGGGGGAGGGGGATAGGGCGAATATTGCTGTTTTTATCGGTACTATGGTTTGTTCGAAGTTTCTAAATGAGAAATTCTTGGAGCTGGTGCAGCTTGTTGTTGGAAATTTTGCAATGTAAATTATAAACTACACTTTTCTACAAGGCAAGGTATTGAGAATAGAAAGAGCGTCATTCATTTAGATTCAGTAACTTTCAGTGGCTCACAGCGCAATAGTCGTTTGAACTTGTTTTCCTTTTAGGACGATTGCATTTAAAGTAAGCACGATCACTAATATTAACGACATAAATGTACTTTTATAAAGACGTATGAAAGAAAAGGACACTGTAAAGGTGATATTGTTAATAAAAACGAACTGGTGTATTTATTCTTGTCGAACGACGAAGAAACCACTTACTCTCGTTTCGTTCTGTTCTCGTATTATGTGTATCTTATTTATTGTCACGGTGATCTCGGTCAGATGCCTTTGAAGTGTATTGAAAATTAGGAACAGCCAGATGAATATTTTCTGTTCAGAGTTTTCTTTCTTCTTATAATTTTAGTTGTTTAATTTTTTAAATAATTACTATAAGATTTATCACGTACTCTCCCAAAGTAAACGGATAGAATACGTTGCATGTTAAGCGAATATCTTGATTAATAAAACAAAAAAAAAAACATGTTTACTTCGAATGTCAAGAATCATAGATATTTTGAATAAAAAACTTAATACAGATCTCTGTGACTCTTACGGAGCAGCCCGTGTCAATATATCCGTGTGAAATGTTTGCGCATAAGTTCTAATCAAACGAGCAATGCCATTACTGTCCGATTGTCAGGATATCGTACGATTGGCATGTAATTAGCGTGTAAACGACATAATTATTAGATTCTATCGCGTGCAACATAGTTTACGTGCACACGTAAAGCGGTTTAATATTTAATGTTATCATTTCTGTAGGAATAGCAAAGAGAATAGCATTTGCAAAACAGTCGTACCGTAGCATTAGATCGTTAGAAGTGTAACAGATATTTTCACGGGCGCATGAAAAATTTTTCAATTGCGAACGGGGGTGTAACTATACGAGTAACCACGTTACAATCAAAACCATTTGATACTTGATTAGTGGACGATGATGGTTCATCGTAGAGAACGATAGTTGCGCAACGGTGTTTTTAAATTGGCATACAAGAGAAATTATACACCGTAACGCCTGTATTATTTAGATACACAAGGATGACACGCAAATGCCACTTGTTTCGGTACATTCACTGGGCATATTTACTAGCCTTTCTTCTGTTTAAAATAATCGGTCTCGCGCCGTTTTCCGTGCAAAAGACTAACTCGACAAGGAGGTCCTTAGAAACCAGGTGTGCTTTCGCTGGTACAAAATTGGCAATACTTTACAACTTGCTACTCTTCTGTATGGCCGTCTCGATTTTCCCCACAATTCCAAGTAGATACTACACGGATTACACTAACAAGAACATGATCACCACGATCGTAGAAATTGTTCTAGCGATATTGGCCACATCGATGATCTGCATCGTTTTGCTGTGTTATTGCAAGAATCAGTCGACCCTCGTGAGAATTGGCAATCATTTGATTCACGTTGAGACGGAGCTACGTCAGCTGCGAGAAACGATTGATCGGAAACGGACCGTCTGTCTCTTATTGCTCCTCTACTTGTTCCAATTAGGTTTGGCCGTGGTTCTTCTGGTCACGGATCACCTTGCCTTTCAATCCACACCTCTGTTGTGGTTAACGGACATCATGCCCACGGTGTTCGCCGACTGGATTCTCATCCAATACTTCTCGGTGCTTACCTTCGTGAACGCAACTTTCGCGGACGTGAATTGTTCTATACAAAGCTTGTGCAGGAGTTGCTCCTATTGCTATCGTCCAATTCCAATCTATCAGTATCGTCGCGTGGTGGTTACCAGTTCCTCGATTCAGCCGCTTTTGCGGTTTCGAGACATTCACGATCATCTGTGCAGCATTTCCGACGACATTTCCGAATTTTACTCTTTGCCCGTTCTAGTCGGCGTATCGTACGTTTTCTTCCAGTTCCTGTACAACGTTTACTATCTCTTAATACCCATAGTGATGGACAATATAGTTTTAGAGTCCATAATTCTAGTGAACACCATTGTCTGGTTAGTTATCCTCTTGTATCCTCTAAGTTTGCTGACTACGAAGATCACCAACATCGCGAAAGAGGTAGGAGCCTCGAGACATCGAGCTGCGCGAGCGCGCCAGTGGCAGGCTTATCAGAATTTTCACGTTTCTCTTTGCAGATCGGAAAGACAAGGGTTTCCGTACATGCGTTGTTAAACTGCGCGATCGACGGAGAAACGAAAGCAGAGGTAATGCAAATATATCGATAGCGTGTCGCGCAGCTTCTCGTCGCTCAACGCAAATTTTTTTCTAGCTGAAGCAATTTTCGCTTCAGTTGCTCCAGCGAAAGATCAAATTCACCGCCAGCGGATACTTTGTTCTAGACAACACGCTTCTCCAAACGGTGAGATGCGAGTCGATTTGACAAGGGAAGACCCTCAACCGTGAAATTCAAAAAATTATGACACTGGGGGTATATAAGTATGTATTGCATTACGAATTTTTTTTGCTGCCAAAATTCACTCTAAGGAGGTAAAATTAACCCATGAAAATCCGGGTTTTTTCCAATTTTGTGTTCTAACTCGCGAACTGTAAGAGATGGGAAAAAGTTTTTAGGCAAAAGTTACTTCTTTTAATTAGGGCTACCATTTGGTAACTTACTGATCTAACAGTTTGCGAGTTGTAATACAAAATTGGAAAATAGCCGGATTTTAAGGGGTCACTTTCACCCCCTTAGTGTGAATTTGGACTACCAAAAAAAAAGTTGCGTAATACATATATCTATATATCTTCTACATATGCCCAAAGTTTTATAATTTTTTGAATTTCCGGCTTGGGGATCTTCCCTTGTGAGCCGGTGCAAGATTCGCCACCTGACCGTGTTCATTCTTCCTTGATAGATGTTCGGTGCGGTGGCAACGTATGTGATAATTCTTATTCAATTTCAAATGGCTACCACGTTTCCGGCCATTTGCCACTGCAACTGCACGCGAGAGTAATCGTAGAAGCGCATCAATCGATCGCACTGCGAATAAGTACTCTAAAGGAGACAACGCGGGAAAAGGGATCTTGTGACTGTACAGCGCAGCCTATGCAGAATAAAGACGGTGTCGTTTTCATTTCTTTTTTAATCAGAACTTATCCGTAATTCTGTTAAATAGGAATAATACACCGATTGCATGCATGGCAGCGAGTTATATGACTGATTAACTACCTTGTTGCTCGCAACGAATCTTTGCACATTTCATCGTATTTACACGCATATATAATGTCGGAAGTAAGCATCTAAAATTTCAATTCCCTATGTACAAAGTACAGGTGGAGGAAGTTAATACGCACAGCTTCTGTTCGCAATGGAAATTAAATGATGATCGATACGAGAATCGAGAGGTGGGTGTAGTTTACTTCGAATGTCAAGAATCATAGATATTTTGATTAAAAAATTAAAACATATCTCTGTGACTCTTACGAAGCTGCTCGAGTCAATATATCCGTGTAAAATGTTTGCGCATAAGTTCTAATCAAACGAGCAACGCCATTACTGTCCGATTGTCATGATATCGTACGATTGACATGTAATGAGCGTATAATCGACATAATTATTAGATTCTATTGCGTGCACACGTAAAGTGGTTGAATATTTAATGTTATCATTTCTGTAGGAAGGGAACATTATTCGCAAAACACTTGTACCGTAGCATTAGAACGTTAGAAGTGTAACAGATATTTTCACGGGCGCATGAAAAATCCTTCAATTGCAAACGGGGGTGTAACCATACGAGTAACCACGTTACAATCAAAACCATTTGATACTTGATTAGTCGACGATGATGGTTCATCGCAGAGAACGATAGTTGCGCAACGGTGTTTTTAAATTAGCATACAAGAGAAATTATACACTGCAACGCCTGTATTATTTAGATACACAAGGATGACACGCAAATGCTACTTGTCTCGGTACACTCACTGGGCATATTTACTAGCCTTTCTTCTGTTTAAAGTAATCGGTCTCGCGCCGTTTTCCGTGCAAAGGAATCACTCGACAAAGAAGTCCTTAGAAACCAGGTCTGCTTTCGCTGGAACAAAATTGGCAACACTTTACAACTTGCTACTCTTCTGTATGGCCGTCTCGATTTTCGCCACTATTCCACGTAGATACTACTGGGATTACGCTAACAAGAACATGATCACCACGATCGTAGAAATTGTTCTGGCGATATGGGCCACATCGATGATCTGCATCGTTTTGCTGTGTTATTGCAAGGATCAGTCGACCCTCGTGAGAATTGGCAATCATTTGATTCACGTTGAGACGGAGCTACGTCGGCTGCGAGAATCGATTGGGCGGAAACGGACCGTCTGCCTTTTATTGGTCCTCTATTTGTTTCATTTAACTTTGGTCGTGGTTGTTCTGGTCACGTTTCACCTTGCCTTTCAATCCTCACCTCTGTTGTGGTTAACGGATATCATGCCCGTGACATTCGCCACATGGATTTTAATCCAATACTTCTCGGTGCTTACCTTCGTGAGCGCAACTTTCGTGGACGTGAATGGTTCTATACAAAGCTTGTGCAGGAGTTGCTCCTATTGCAATCGTTCAATGACTATTTATCAGCATCGTCGCGTGGTCGTTACCAGTTCTTCGATTCAGCTGCTTTTGCGGTTTCGAGACATTCACGATCATCTGTGCAACATTTCCGATAACATTTCCGACTTTTACTCTTTGCCCATTCTAGCGGGCGTATCGTACATCTTCTTCGACTTCCTGTACAACGTTTACTATCTCTTACTACCTATAGTGATGGATGATACAGTTTTAGATTCCATGATTTTATGGAACACCATTCTCTGGTTATTTCTGCTCGTGTATCCTCTCAGTTTACTGACTATGAAGATCACCAACATCGCGAAAGAGGTAGGAGCCTCGAGATATCATGCTGCGGGAGCGCGCGAGAGGCAGGCTTATATGAGAATTTTCATATTTATCTTTGCAGGTCGGAAAGACAAGGGTTTCCGTGCATGCGTTGTTAAACTGCGCGATCGACGAAGAAACGAAAGCAGAGGTAATTGCAAATATATCGATAGCGTGTCGCGCAGCTTCTCGTCGCTCAACGCAAATTTTTTCTAGCTGAAGCAATTTTCGCATCAATTGCTCCATCGAAAGATCAAATTCACCGCCAGCGGATATTTTGTTCTAAACAACAAGCTTCTTCAAACGGTGAGTAAGAGACGCGAGTCGATTTGACAAGGGATGACCCTTCACCCTGAAATTCAAAAACTATGAAATTGGGGATATATAAGTATGTATTGCATTACGAATTTTTTTTTGCTTCCAAAATGCACTCTAAAGAGGTAAAATGAACCTATGAAAATCCGGCTATTTTCAAATGTTGTGTTCTAACTCGCGAACTTTAAGACATGAGACAAAGTTTTCAGACAAAAATTTACTTCTTTTAATTAGGACTACCATTTGGTAACTTATAGTTCTTACAGTTTGCGAGTTCTAACAGAAAATCAGAAATCAGGGGTCACTTTCACCCCCTTAGAGTGAATTTGGACTACAAAAAAATTGCGTAATAAATACCTATATATCTTCTAGACATGCCCAAAGTTTCATTACATTTTGAATTTCCGGTTTGGGGATCTTCCCTTGTGAGCGGGTGCAAGATTCGCCACCTGACCATGTTCATTCTTCCTCGATAGATGCTCGGCGCGGTGGCAACGTATGTGATAATTCTTATTCAATTTCAAATGGCTTCAACGTTTCCGGCCATTTGCCACTGCAACTGCACGCGAGAGTAATCGTAGAAGCGCATCCATCGATCGTCCTGCGAATACTCTAAAGGAGAAAACGTGGTAAAAGGGGTCTTTGCGACAGCGCAACCTATGCAGAATAAAGACGGTGTCGTGTTCATTTCTTTTTTAATCAGAACTTATCAGTAATTCCGTTAAATAGGAATAATACATCGATTGCATGCATGGCAGCGAGTTATATGACTGATTAAATACCTTGTTGCTCGCAACGAATCTTTGCACATTTCGTCGTATGTACACGCACATGTAATGTCGGAAGTAAGCATCTAAAATTTCAATTGCCTATGTACAAAGTACAGTTGGAGGAAGTTATTACGCACAGCTTCTGTTCGCAATGGAAATTAAACGATTATCGATACGAGAATGAAGAGCTGAGTGTTGTATCGAGCTAGTTACTCGTAACGAAACGTTTCAAATACTACATGGGTACCTAAAGTGAAACGGACAGTCTACATTTCTGAAATCCACTAACAATTCCATCGTTCCCAAAGTTCACCCACGCTATCCTGTCTCAACATACATTCGGGCGTGAAGCTAGGCCCGCGAAGTAGTACATGACAGACGCGCACTCCAAAGCGGGTCCTACACGCTGAGATTTCTCTTCAAACATGTCTCGAGACAGATCTCATCGTCTGGGTCCGCTTTAAAAATCACGTTGCTCGCGTTTCCCTCGAACGATCGTTAAAAAACACGCGCATTGAAAATATATTTGCGAACGGAACACCGTCCCTACATTCGTCTCGACGTACATAAAGTTTCTAGAAACTGGATTGCCTTTGGAAAGAATTCACCACGTCCGCGAAATGATCGGTTCTCCTAGCTAATCACAACCAATTAATACTATAACGACGATCATAGCCCGGATCGTTTATCTTTTAAGATTTAAGGTGTCAGGGATGGAATGCATGATAAGCTTATCTCTTAACTATGCGATATAAGCAACGCCTTATCAAACGACTGAAAACGCTCGCGCACACTGGAGTGGGTGTCTTCACGCGCTCGTTCGTTCTCTGAAAAATACGTCTCGACGTACGCGCGAGGAACTCTCTATCGCTGGCGTGTTGCATTGTGATTGATACTTCACTTCTTGAATATATATACACACACACACACGTAACATTGACACGAGCAATCGCTTCGTTCCGAAATTTCGCTATACGCGCGCGCACGTGGACAGGAGTTTGCCATTGAATGTTATACCGTCGTGGTTCTTATCGTTCTACGTCGTCTACGATTACTACGACACTTTCTTGCGAAATACGGAAATATATAATCGCGCAGCTTTCGAACGAATTTGGAAAGCCTCTGAGGTTCGTCTGAACGTGTTAATAACTGGTCTGAAAAATATCGTATCAAATTTTCTCTCGCTGGTGCGACGGTCCATGCAGTTCTCTCGGGATCGCCGAGGATCGGTGACCGTCGCGCTGGCTATCTGAAAGACCGCAGTAGGATAAAAGTCTCGTCGTTCGTTTGCACTCTCGAACAAAAAGGACATCCTTCAAGGGACGGCGTTTACGAGCGAATGCTTTACTCGCACCTAGGATCCTCGATAAAAAACGTGAAAAAATCCGTGCCTGCTCGTGGCACAACGATCCTTCCCGTTTGCAATTTCCCCATTCCGCGTGATAGAATTTGACCGTCGCCGGTGTAAAAAAAGTGCTGTACAATTACCGTGTAATAATATTGTCTCTGCTGGCCGGTGTCGGGCTTGTCGAAAGCTTTTTTAAGAAAATACTGCGCGTCGGGAGGGCGAGTCCCGATCGAGACTCGTGCCGGCTCCGCGATTTCGATACAAGCGAATCGAGGTAGAGAACGATCACTCATCAAAATCAATCTCGCCGGTGTGGAGCGTAGGTAATGCCGGTATCTCTTTCTGTCCGTTGGCAAAGTCCCTCGAAGGAAACGTCGACGTGTTAAAAGGGGTTTCATTGGCGTATCCGCTACGGGTACAGGCTACGTTTTCTAATTAATCGCTAAATTATAAATATACACGTTATTGCACACTGACGAGCGTAGATTCAAGATCCAGCGAGGTACGTTCGCCAATCGAATCTTAGATCTAGGATACATTAATTTAATATTCAACGGTGTGCGCTTCTCTCTTTCGTCTCTATTACGAGCGAACGGGTTGGTGTCAGTTAATACGGAGAAATCCCATTCGCGGCACTCGTTAATTGCACTCGACTAGAATATTCAGCGATCACAATAGGTAGTCTCGCGTGCGTCTATACTCGCCCGTAACATAAAAAATTAATAGTCCCTCGAGTATCGGTGCGTGTCCCTCCCCAGTCATACGAACGCTTACTGTCCTTGTAATAATTCCTTCGACACGCTTCGCCCCGCGCAATGTCGCGTGCCCGGCCGATAACGCGCGTGATAGAAACGAAAACGCGCTCCGCACCGATCTCCCGGCTTGGCCGAAACAACAAACGGAATCTTCTAGACCGCGTGATCGTTAGATCATTGCTAGACGATTCTCGACGAACGGTTGCCATCGTTAGACGGAAGTCTCGGCGGAAGTAGTGCCATTTATCGATAACGGGCTGATGCTTTCCTTCGATCGAATCAAGTCCACCTGAAACGGCGAAACCAAAACAATCCGTGTAATTTCGCGAAACGCGCGGACGTCGTGCCAGTTCTTTCAATCGACGCGTTGATTCTATAAAGTATCGAATAGACGAAAGCGCACGTTCCTTTCGTTAATTAAAATTAAACGTTCGCTAACGCGCGAATAATATCGCGATGCCGTTTGAAAGAACGCGCACGCAAATTAACGTTTTTAAAGGTGCAGAGCAAAAGCGTAACTAAGCAAGGGGTAGCTATGAGGTAAGGGCGATCGTGGTCCTTTTCTTCGGTTTCGGAAGGCGGTTGGTTTTAATCTAAACTCCAGCTGGTTCTATCCATGCAGGCCGGGTAAAGTTCAACGTTCTTCTCAATGGTAAGGAGAATTCTATCTAGGACGACTCGACTGGAGGGTTCCGTGCATCCCCCCATTTCATAGTGTTACTCACAGTAGCGTACGGGGGGTGTAATGTTGCATGCCGGTGTATTGGTGCTCTTGCTGTGTGTCTTGCCATGTGATTTATCGGATTGGTGATGGTGGTGGTTAGAATTTAGAGTCATTTACGTGTGTCACCTTGATAGAAATCCCACTGTCATCCTCGTCCTCCTCGGTCATGGTTGTCAGCCTCGTAGTCTCGTCAGCCATCAACGAGCTCTCCTTCTTCAAATGCTTCTTTGGCTTTCCGGCGCTGAATTCAAAAGATACCTCGATCTACACTCGATCCTCTCCTCTCTACAGCCTGCCGGCTGTTCATTGTACGTACTTGCTCGACTTGGCCTGCTTCGGCTTCTCGTTACCCTCGTTCACCTGCTGCCAAATCCCGGTCTTGTTCACCTCCTCGCTGATGTTGATGCTCGCTATAGGGATCTTCATGATGTTGCCGTTCGCCAGCGAGATCTGTATGTTACCGGACGGCCCGTAGTCCATCGGCTCGCTCTGCTCCTGCGGGACAAATCACCGCGTCAGTTTTGGCCCCGGTTCGCACCGCGAGCTGGGATGAAACAAGTCCAAGCCATGCATCGAACTCATTGCCAGCAAAACTCTCTCGCCACTACCGTCATTTCTTATATCGCAACAGCTCCAGCAACGATGGAGTTTAGATCTGATTTGCATTCAATGGGAAACGAGCGATTTGTTCGTGGGATGAGGTAGCGCACGTGTTCAGGATTCGATGCAGCCGGGAATCAGTGCCATCGTTGCTTGCGTTCGCAAACGGATTTAACCGCAGTGCCCGATAGTCGGAGTTTCAGCGCAATGAATGTGTGATCTTCAGCGGGGTTGTAGATAAGAATCTTAATAATTACTCTCGATGCTGAGGAACTACGGACGTGCACTTGCGGTCACGTACCAAATCATAGCCGCAGGACTCCACGACGACTGGGTGCCTTTCTCTCTCTGGCATTCTTTCGTTTCCTTATCGATCTCTGTCTCTCTTTTTCTCTCTCAACCTCCCTCCCTCTGTCGCACCTACCCCCGAAGATCGTCTGTTCCCTCCTTACAACTGCACATCTCAATCACGAGGCTTTTCGTTCTTGAAACTTAACGTTCGATCTCTCGAAGGAACGATCCGTCTGTTTAGCGCTAGTTCGGCTCGTTTCTGTTAGCGCGAGGGAATCTAGTACCTATGCAAACGGAACGTGTTTGGCTCGTGTGTTGTGTGTCGATCGTGTCGGTAAATGCTGCGCAAGGAAGAGTCGGGGTTACAGAGAGATTTGTGTGTGTTTTTAAACAATAATGTATTTTCATACGTTAAGGCAGGCGATCGTCGAACCGATACATGTGGGTCGAATGGTAGGCGAAACATCGACGTTGTTTTACTTTCGCGTGTGTTATCGCGATCGAGTGATAACGATGTTTATACTTCCGATCGAAGAATTATTGGACTCGGTCACGTTCCAACGTGTTCGCAGATTCTTTAGGCGATCAACGATGCCGCAATAACCTCCGAGCATCGTGACAACTTACGAGCTTCTCGATGGTATAAAGATTTCCGGTAAATACGATCGACGTTCGATCTAATTTCACTACAATACGTAAAGCTTACCTATGGAAACGTTCGTGACAATTGTATCGAAAAGGCAATCGTTCAAACATTCGACGACGGCGTAACTGTTACATATAATTAATACTGGTCGGACCGTGTGCCTTTTGGCTTTAGGTCATCTTATTTGCGATTTAGTTTTGGCACAAGCGATCGTGGCAGAGGAGGGGGATCCTCTTTCGGTCGAAATTCTGATTTAGGAGAAAGCGTGTCCTCTCGCGTGGATGGCGATGATGTTGGTTCATCATTGTACGGGCCCACTCTGGTCGTTCTGGCACGTCAAGCGGCGGACTGTTATTGCTTTGGGTCGGAGAAACGTTAACAACGACGACTCAGGGCAGCAAGCTTTAGGCCGCTGTTCACGCGATCGACCCTCGAGATATCGCGTCTCTGGCGAAACGCTGGCCCGTCGTAGTGGCAGTGACCACGGGGCAAATGCTCGCCACGCGGTCACTCCTCGCGTGCTATTTACGACCGAGCATCGCGTTTAGTATTCGTCTCACGGTGCTAACCTCGCCACTCTCCAGCTGGCGAAGATCGTCGGCGTGTTTCTTGCTCGGTTCGGGCATCACGTCGTCCAGGATCTTGAGCTCGCGCTGAGTGAACACCAGGTCCAGGGACTTGCGTATCCCGATCATCACCACCAGCTGCAACAACGAAAGTACGAGTCGATCAGCTCAGCCAGGACCCTATAACCCAGTGTCATTTAATTCAGTAGCGCTCCTACCATCAGAGGGAACAGAATGGAGGTGCTGCTGAAGGATTTTATGATCCAGAGACAGGACAAGCAAGTCAGCTGCATCGCGGTGAACAAGTGCACGCGCTTCAGGGGAACCTGGCGGGAAAATTGAATCGTCAGTTTACTGGATATTCCTCGATCGATAACAGAGAAGAAGTGGGTTGCTCTCTGGTTTACCTGTCGGAGGAACATGTAATCGGGTTGATACTTGACGGGCATCAGCATGATCAGAATCCGGTCGAAGAACTGGAGGCCTTTCAGCGACGCTACCCCCATGTAGAGGAACACACCGAACAGCACAGGCATCGGTATGTGCCTGAGCATCGGCGTCAGGAGGACCGAGCAGCCGATCATCAGGAAGATGAGGATGTGAGTGACACGCTGCTCGCGAACACCCAAGAACTGTGGCTTCTCCCCTGGCGCGGCGCACTCCGATTCCAGCTTCAACGAGTTCACGTGGTTTATCGAGAGCACAGTCGCCGCGACGAACCAAGGCAACCCCATCAACGAGCAGATCTCTATGAGGATCGCGAGTATGAACAGATCCAAGTGATACCCGCATCCTTTCTGAAAGACGAATATTACGTTCGATCGAATCTATTCAGCCGGTCGTGCTCGCAACGAAGAGGCACACTTGCCTTCAGCTTGTTCTCCTTCCTATTGACTATCACCGCCGTGATTTGCTGATCCATAAAAATTAGTATAGTGCCTAGGAGAGCTGGGAGGCACGCGACAATCGCGCTCCACCATGGATTCTTTTGGAAGGGCCAGATCATCCATCCTCGATCGGCCAGCGTCGGCTTGAACTCCCCTGGCACCTCTAGCTTCGGCGTCGGGATGTTCACGAAGTGATCGAGCGTGCTCATCGAGAAGATCGCGATTATCACCGCGAAATCGCTGACGACCTGCCTCACCTGCAATCGTATGGAAATGGTGAGCCTTTACCGTCGCTTTTCGACGGTCCAGCGTGGACGGGCCGTACCTTCGACGGGAAGAAGAGAGCGTTCTTGAAGTCTTTGAGCTCGACGGATAATAAGAAGGTGCCCATGAATAGTATAATTGACATGAGGAACACATCGGGTATGTAATGCGGTAGGTTGCAGCCCTCGCCGACCAGTGTGCCGTTGTAGCTCTGAAAGGGAATTAACGACACGCTTCGTCAAAGGGGCGATCGATATCAGGGGGACATTCGGGGTTTGTAATTTCGCCTAACGAGAGCGTGTCCCGATGCCTCGGGTCTATTAACCTGGCACGCTTTCTGATCCAGCGCAGTCCAATTGACGTTGTCGTAGCTGGATGGTAGACTGCCGTTCGGCGGCTTGCACCAGCAGTCGATATCGAATCCGTCGTTCGCGTGAGTGTTGATAGGGTACTTCTTGCCGATAGACAGTACGTTCTCTATAGCCTGCAACGAGGAGGGAATCCTTCGTTAATCCACCAAACATTCTCGATTAGCAGGCTGGCTAATTGAGTTAAAACTTAAGGGCCTTCGATTAGCCCTCTTTCTCTCCCCTTCTCTCTATCTGTCTCTAATCAAGATCGAGGCCGATCGAACTTTCAAACTGCGCTTTCGAAGACCCGAGAACGCTTCGACTAGACGTATACCACGATTCGTGACCCAAATGCTGGGGCGATTTCGCTGATCGAGCGACTCGCGAAGCACGCGCCAGTTATACCCCCATCCAATTAACGTGGATCGCGTGGGAAGGACACGGTTGCATAATTAATACTCGCGAGCGCGACCGAAGTCGATTCCTCTCGAATGAAATTCGGTGTCGCTCCGCGTTCGGAGCAGCCTTAGGCGTGTGAAAAGGCAACGTCGCGACCCTCTACTCGATCTCTTACCTTGTAAATGAAGATAAAAGCGATGAGGGTGGCGAAGTTTTCCTCGGTGAACCGCGTGATGTAGCAGACCAGGGCGCTGGCGTCGATCGCGACGAGGATTATCAGAATCAACGCTGTCCACGAGCCGATCCAGAAACGGAAGGACATGTAGTTCCAGCCGGATTTCCTGCGAGAACAGCAACAATCCGATTACGTATTTGGTACCCGGAAACGCTGCGCCCTGAAGTGTGCCACTCACTTGCAGAATTCAAAGACGATCGTCTCGAAGACTAAGACGGGGCCGGTTGAGCCTAGGATCGTCAAGGGTTGCCCGGAAAACAGTCCGTAGCCGATGCCACAAACGAAGCCAGAAACCAGAGACTCCATGGCGGCCATGTTCTTCCCCGTGGCCTCGCCCAGCAGTCCACCGAAGGTGATTATGGGTGAGAGGCAGGCAAAGTACAGGAAAATGAAAGATGCCACGCATTGGATGGCTAAGGCGTCCTTGAAGTCAGACAAGTAGAACGGCACTTTTCTTTTCACGTCGTTGATCAGACCGCCGAAGAGTCTTCCCGTCCTCGAGAGCCCGGACTCCTCCCTCTGCTTCTGCTCGTCCGCTTCTTCGTCTATGTCTTCCTTCGGCTTCTCCTCCTTCGGCCGCTTCCTTACTTCCTAAACGAGTCGAATGATTAAGTACTTGGATAGCTAGGTGAACCTGCCAGGGTCGACCTGTGTTCTACCTGCGAAGGAATCGCGGCAGGTGGTTCTATCCTGATGGCTGGATCCCATTCTCCCGGCGGCAACACCGTCACCGCGTCCAGGAACTCGTCGATCCCGGCGAGGAGGTGGTTCCTGTTCTTCGCTTTGTAAGCTACGTCGTGGAACACCTCGTCGGACATGAGCGTGGCCATGGCACGACCGATCTCGTGGAATCCAGAGATTCCTCCCTGTGATGTGCAAAGGAACAGGGGTGAATACAAAACCGATTTTTGAAAAATACTGGTTTTCGAATTCCAGTGGTCCAGAAAAATGTTTAAACCGGTTTTCGATATTCTTACAAAAAATTAAAACAGTAAAAGAATTTATAGTTATTTTCAGTTCATTTAATGTTTATGGGTTTCCGAAAATATAACAAAATAAAAAATACTCTACCTATACAAATCGAAATAAATAAGGAAAAAACTAAAATAACTGAAATCCGTATGAAATATAAATTATAAATCTTTATTTCATTTAGTATTTTTCTTCTGGACATATGAACTCGTGAAGATTAGTTTTGCGGTAAATTTTTAGTATCTACAATATGCTTGTGTCCGAAGCGATTCAAAGTCAAAATGTTAACATTTTTAATGAAATAATGAATTAATCTTTACATATTAATTCTATTATCTAAAACCGGGTTTCAAACTTAAAACCCGGTTTTCGATTTTGACAAATTTATTTCAATACTTTGGTTTTTCATCCGGGAGAAGGTCTTACCGTAGGTCCCAGAAGGATGAATATGAATCTCGTTGGCACAGGGACTTCCGTTAGATCGCCCATTATTCCCGCCTGGCTCAATCGAATGAAAGCTGACAGAGTCTTATCTAAAAAATCCACCTCTCCCACGAGAATGTTGCTGGCCTCGGCCCCCGCTGGTATTTTCCTCATGAAGTGCGTGTTACCCTAACGAGAAAGAATCGCAGAACATTCGTGGTCGGGTCTCACTGAAGATATCTCACGGGCAGAAGAATTTTCAGCTACCAACCCTGTGATTCACGTCTCCGTTCTCCAAAGCGGACGAGCTATGGTTTCTGCTAATTGACACGTTGCTGGGGCTCCGATCCATCCCGTTGGTGGCTGGTTCTTGGCCTGAAAGAGATCTAGCTTACCGCCTACTGCGTACTCTCCAGGCTAAATTGCGACGAGTAGCCGGGCCGTGTGGGCACACAGTAATCGAGAGGGCCGTCTGACTTTTCCGTTTCCCCTCGATTACCGCGCCTATCCAGCGCCATTGAAAGTTGGATAGCCGTGGCCCAGATTCGCGTGACGAAAGTTCCCGAGTTGCGGGAATCCGATGAACGGAGGAATTACCTGGGATATCGCGAGGAAGTCTTATAAACCGATCCTCTTAACCGCGACGCGGCTCGCGCGAACTTCCGAGGATCGTTGCTTCTTTTACCAACGGAAATACGAATCTCCATTCTGCCACGACGCGCGAACTTACTACCAAAGATCCGGCTGTAACGGTAAACAGCGTTTCGGACGATTAAATCGAGGAAGAGCTGGATTCCCGGCGTTAAATGTCAAGAGAACGTCGCTCGACCCTCTCGAGGGGTAAGCAACGCGGCGAATTCTTCCGGTAGATTGGCCACGAGGTACACGGCAGACGAGGACAGAACGGATTTTGTTTCCCGCGTCTGCACATGCTCTCGCGATAATCGTTTGTCGATACACGTGTTATTTTCAGCGACCGGGTCGGGCTTTCTCGTCGGTCGTTCGAATGGAGATTCCAGATTCGAGCAACTCGCGACACTTTGCTGTCTTTCGGGACTATATACCGTTCGGGGATGATTCTCGGATTCATCCGCGAACGTTGGCGCGTCTACGAAGGGACAGGGCTAGCGTACGCGTCGCTGCAACATGGGATCTACGGGCTTAAGGTGTCGGGCGTGTGAGTGACATAAAGGCAAGCAGAGAAAAAGCAGTTTACCGGGATTACCGGGTATGGCAAGGAAGCGGCTACCGACGTTCAGTGTTGCTCCACTGCCGTGAGTCGTCGCGCCGGCGATCGCCGGGGCGGAATTCGATTCCTCCACTAAAAATGAGCATGAAACATACACCAGGATCGTTCTTTACTTACAAAGGAAGGGTCCAACGGGTTAAGGGTATCCTGTTTCGTGGGCCGTTCTTCGGAGATGCTCGAGGGCAAGCCCTCCGCGCGCGACGAGTTCTCTTTTCTTTTAATCGTTACGAAACAATCGGTCGGTGTCGTTAGTAACGCGAGGAGAAAAGGGGAATTAGTCGGGATGCTGAAAAGACAGACGGTTAGTTGATTAAACGTGTGTGTGACAGTTAGTGGCACGAATTAGTCATCAAAGTACACATCGAGTCACGTGCATATTATACAATTAGAGCGTTGCGATCATGCCTCGCGATTGGTAGCGCAAAGTTTCGCCCACGCGTTCCCACGGCCGTGCACTCGAAAATCGTCGGTGAAACTGGCGACTCGTCGACCCTCCAGCCATTCCCACGCAACGTCCGTCACGGCATTGCGAGGGAAAACGTCGAGGAGGAAGAGATAAGGACGAATCGTTTGAATCCTCGTCTCGACGCTGAGCGCTGGCTCGTCGCGGCCGCAGTAGTAGCGGTCGATATTGGTCAGACACGGCTGGACCGAGTCACGCGTAATTATACTTGCATCGGTTACGTATCAGTTAAACGGATTGAATCAATAATCAGTCGTCCGATCGGATTCGTGTTAACGTAATGCAAACGTCGAGTTTAAAAAAGAAACGCTACAATCGATCGGAACCGTGCAGTGCTTGGCTACTGTAAACATCGAGAGATCCATGTATGAAAATGTTTTATCTTATGTACAAATTGATTAAATTGCTTGCAGTCCGATTATATATACACAATAGATTAAACAGCTACAGAGGAGAAATATAACGAAATACACGGAGACGTACGAATTCTAGTGCACTGATTGAAATTCGTGGCGACAGTGACCACCTGACGGTCTAACCTTTTAGCTGACACATCGCGAACCACGTCGTGAATCCGACCACGTGGGGGACGCCGATTTCGTCTGACAGAAACACAAGAAACAGAGGTGAATAATCGTGTGTCGTGATGGAAGGATTATCGGATCGCGAGGGGAGGTTAGTAACGCTCGAGCCGGGCTGGTTAGGGGAGGTCAGAAAGCTGCGAAAGCACCGTAACCCAAGGCAACGTGAGGCTGTTTGGCGGTCTGGCCTATGGTATACCTGGAACCAGGAGGTACGGCCCTTTCAGATCTTTCGCTTCTTTAGACAGCAACGCCGTGTTCGAGTTCGGGCAGCTGCTGCTGCGCGCGACCGAGGGCGCGTACGCGTCCCTGGCGTCGCGACGCTCCTGTAAATCTGACGTCAACAACGCATGCAAACCACATGTACAGTCGTTATCTGAAAATGTCGAGCGTTTCGCACGCGTTTAGTGTAATGTGTAACTCCCCTGGATGGTGGGAGCTTTGGCGACAGACCTCTGCCCCGTTCGTCGTGGTGCGCCAACCATGTCCAGGAGAACAAACAAATATAATAACAACGAAAAGTAAAAGGTATACGGGAGAGAAAGTTTAATCGGGTCGGGACTGTAAATTATAAACTTGTACGGATTATCTGTATCGGTGAGGTGAAAAAAAAACGAAAGCAAAAGAAACTGTTGATTGCTTTGGGACAGTCGAAGGGACGCGTTTTCGTTCGAGAAGTCGACTCTCTTTGTCCAGCTTCGAGTCGGCAATGTGTGGTGGCAGCTGAGTATTTGTATTTCCGTTATTTCATCGATTCGCATCGAACTGTCTCCCCGAAAGTTTCTGGGTGTGTACGTTATTGGCAAACTTACTCTTGGACGAGGAGTGGTTTCTTCCTATCTCGGCCAGGGATCTGATGATGGGTAGCCTGGACATGTTGTTCTCCTTGCGTCTCTCGTGCTGATGTCGGTGCCTCACGAGGAGAGCTTCCCTGACCTGCGAACAAAAGAACTTTCCAGTTAGAAGTTGCCGTTTGCCGATGTTCGTTATCTCGCCGGGAAGTCCTGCTATTATCGCCCGCGGAAGATTTGCCGCGGCGTTTGTACCTTTTCTCGCGACTCTATCGGCAACGAGCCCTTGTTGATCATGCTGTCGAGGACCAAATCGGTGATCTGCTCCAGGCTGAGCGCCTCCATGTCCAGCATCACGGTTCCGTTGAGCAGCAGGCTTCGCAGCTCGAACAGAGCGTGCAACGAGAGAGTCGCTACGTGCGGTTTGCTCCACCTGTTCCCGCCCTCCTCGACGTCCTCCTCGAATTTGATCCATCTACGAAGAAAACTCGAAATGTTTGCCCTGACATCGAGAGCGCCCCTCGACTGGTTCGTCGCCGAGGACAGAGGAGGCGAAAGTACCTGGCCGTTTCTTTCCACTCCATCTCGTCCCCATCCTTGACGAGCTCCTCCATCTCGGAGAAAAGGGGATGGGACTCGTGGGCATCGTCGCCAACCTCCTCGCCCAGGATGAACTGCACCCTCTGGGCTGGCGGTGTGACTGGAATTTCAGACGTTGCTACGTGAGACACGAGAGCCCCTTTGTCGTCGGTCACGAGCGTTACGGAACATTTAAGAATTTACATAGATATCGATGCAGAAAAGAGTAAAGAAGATTCGTGGTGGGACGCCGAATGTATCGAGCTTCTCTGTCGGCGAGCCGAGGCTCGTTTCGTTTGCGTGCACACGTATGCTTGTAAATGTCTTTGGCGCGGTGAAAGGTGTTTCTGATTGTCGAGGCTGGTCCTCCGCGATAACGGAGGTATAAATGTTACGCGGGCACGTGACGCACCAGAGAGTTGCAGAAAAAAAGGGGAGGATAGATCGTTGATGCTAGGAAATCGCCTAGCATTCGCGAGTCGATGTGAAACGTTGGTCGAGCGGTGCAGTAATGGTACGCGCGAGATTGCGTGCTCGATGATGCCGCCTGGCGCATGCACACGCCTGTGAAAATGATCGAGAACGACAGAGTAGAGGTAGACGAAGCAGAGATGTTTCTTGTTTCTATTGCTGGTCGGAAGCTGCTCGGTTGTGCGGAATGAGTCATGGGATCGCGTGTATCGAGAAGTATCATAGTTGTCGAGACCATTCGTATAGGCTGCGTTTTATCCACTGAACGCGTAGGCGCTGATTGTTGGCATCGTGCTCGAGAGCCGGACGTTTCCGCATGGCGGAGAGAATCTAGCGGGGTGACGTTCTCGGTTTACGGAACGTGCGCTAATAAACGCGACTCTCTTTATGTAACGGCGATAAACGAGTTAATGAGACACGAGGCGAATCGACGCGATAAATATTGATGCTGGTTGAAGAGCACCGCGCGACGGCAGGAGATTCAAATGAATCGTCAATTAGACATCGAGCCGCCCTACGGGACGAATCGAATTTAATTACCAGCTTGTTTTTCATCGGCTCGTTTGACGAGGTACCTGAGAGATTCACCGGCAATGTAGCCTTGAATTTCTGTAGTCTCGAAGTTACGAATGGTCTCTCCTGCTAAAGAAGGTGCACGTGAATACAGAGAAGTCTGATTGGTACATAGAGGCTTACGTATCATTTCGCTGTCGGGATCGCAGATGCTAGATAGTCGACTCCTTCGACTCATCAGCAATTGTCCTGAAACGTCAACGAGACAACAAACATCGGCGCTAGTTTCCTAGTAATCTCGGCTTCGCGTGCGACTCTCCCAAACTGCGCTGACGACGGTTCAACGGGTCGCGGTTCCTCGAATTAATAAGACATTATCTAGTACTCGGTTCATTTCCCATCCGAGCGAATATTCCGCGGTAGGTAATAGTCTCTTTTTCGTCGGATCAGATGGGAGGTATCGATGAGAGGTTTCACAGACGATACAGGGAAGCTTTATTCGAACGATTTGATTTATACCGAATCTTTCGAGAGCCCGAGTACGGCGCAGATATAAGCCTGATCGTGGCAAGTAGCAGAAATTAGTTCCTCCGCGGTTTTTTTAGCGAGCACAGAGGATCGCTTTTCCAGCGGGCTGAAAAAACGAAGGGAACTCCGAAGGTTCAAGGGGCGCGGAAGGGTGGCTGTGAACCATCTCGAAAAGGGAGAGGTGGAAACCCTTCGCGAGACTCGATATCGGTCACCCTCTTGCACCGGTTGTGCCAGAAATAGGGTGAACATCCGGATAAGTCTTGACAAGTGGTTGGCTGCGTGCCACGCTCCGCTCGATAGTGTCGCAAAGTGCAACACACCGTGGAACATTTGCACGCGTGTTTCTCGGGGCGCGTACCGCCAGCAAGAAGCCGCCTCTAACGGCAACGAACTGACCGTCAGAGGTGTTGTTTTCAAAGCGTCACTGTCTTCCCCGGAGCGTGAGCATTGCTCGAGAGCGTCGGCTTCGCAGCAGCTGGAAGTCTCGCGCGAGAACAAGTGGATTTTACGAGTTATTTGACGAGCCATAACTCGAGCTCGATCTAGATACTGGTTCAAGCCCGAATGATCCGTGTCACAGGTCCGCGCGCCACTTTCTTCGATCGGCTCAAGTGGATTTCCCCAAAGTCGCGGGAGAACGTTTAACCAAGCTCGGTATAAAAGCCTCGAAAACTCGTGACCTACTAGAGATATTTGCCTCTCTCGTTTCTATTCGCGGATTTTATCGATTCGAGGCGGACGGGGCTCGAACGTGTCGCCGCGAAAAGGGCAACACCTGAAAAAACGCTGAAACGCATGGGTGTCTCCTGTTTGGTATTGTTCGGAGGAGATTGAATTGGCTTTCGCGAGCTGGGTACGTTAATCGGATGAATCGTTCGGCGAATAAAGGGCAGTCCTTGATCCTCCACGGTGGAATTCTACAATTTAGCGGACGGGACGGGGTTGTGGAAAGCTGGAGACGGGAGAACCTGAGGCTTTTCTGAGAAAACGCGGTTTGATAAGCGATACGAAAGAGTCGGTGGTTGCGAGGCTGGGAAAGGTCGGGGTTGGCGAGGCAGCAAGCGAGAGGGGACGAGGGAAATGCATAATCTATAACAGAGGAGGAACTTACTGGGCCTGTCGTTGTCGGCATTCTCGTTATCAGCGGTGTACGAGTGACGTTGGGAGTGATGGTGCTTGTGGTGACGGCGATGTCTCCTTTCGCCGGGCAGATGCACGCCCACGTAGACCGTGTGCGCCCTGTGACCTGGAAGCAGATGAAAGAGGGCTCGCGTCACTGTCTTTCGAATCGACGTCCCGCTGGTTGCCACGATTATCGATAATAAAAAGTCCCCGCGCCAGAGGGAAGCCACCGACAAATCTTTGTCTCGTCGAACCTTTCGAACCGAACGATTCTTGAAATGCCCGCGTTACCCCAGACGAGACGATCGATCGGGGAAGCGAGAGGATGGAAATAAAACGCGACGGAGCAACGTCTCCGAAAGCCTTGGACTCTTTCGGCGCGGGTTAAATCGGTATCTAATCCGTCGTCGACCGGGGTAAATCGAATCGATTCGTCTCGCTGGAATGTCAATGGTTCAAGATCGCACCGGGACAGGTGACCTCGGATCCGGCGGATCAACGTGGACGAGGATCGCAACGTTGCTAACCGAGGTAACGATTTTCGAAGCACCGTCCGCGCGGATTCTGTGTGCAAACAGCGAAGCCAGATCCGCGTGCCAGCTGACCTAGGCGTGGACACCAGGCATCACCGACGATTAAATTGTAGGGCAGAAGGTAAGAAGAAAGGTTTCTGCCAGAAGGTTCCGTCGACGGGAGTAAACGCGGCCGCGGAATTCGATAGAAATCTCGATACCTTCGTAGTCTTTCTCGGTGTAAGACTGATGAGTGATCCGAGCACCGGGATCTTTCGGAGCCTCGTCGTCACCTGTCCCACCTGCGTGGGCCGCGCCACCACCGCCTCCAACACCCGGCTGCATCCACGGTCTAAAAAATAAATCGAACGCACACGTGAGACGGTAAATAAAATCAACACAACTCTGCTTAAATTGCGTCCGAGTTACTACGTCGTTATCGTCGTCGACGTCATCTCGACGGCCATACCTTGGTTATTAGCACGCTAACGAGCTTTCGTTGTTACCGTGATGGTAACGCGCGATACTCTTCGAACTTCGGTATACCACACGCTCGCGATCCACGCGACTCTGTCTCGGTACCGCTGTTACGGAGCCTCCTCACGAAACTGTCCGATAGCGTAAACTGCTTCCTCGACTTCTCGTCTGTTACCGAGGCTCGAGGGGAAAACGCGCGTGGGATTACGGAATAATTCGCCGTCCGCGATTACCGGCGTTACGCACGCGATTTTATAATAATTAAACTTCCTCGACAGGAAGCACTTTGTTTGTGCCGCGGCGCGTGCACGCACGTCGGCCCTTCATCGCTCTCTTCCGTAGTACGTACTTTCTACGGAACACTCGCTCGTGCGTTCCGTCCCTTCAACGGATCTCGCCCAGCGATTCCACTCTTACCCGGCTAGGTATGTATCACCGAGAGAATCGTTGCGGACTCAACGAGATCGACCGAGCGGAGTGCACCTCGCGTTTGATCGTTGAGACGAGAGCTCTGTGGAATCAGCGACGCGCGATCCTTTTCGAACCCCTCCTCGCGATCCATAGTTTACGATACACCTCAAATTCCCCCGAGTTAATCGCGCGCCAGGGTTGATTAACACGTCCGACTTTAGCTTCCCGTGACTTCCAAATTGCGATACAATAGCCGCGGGTGAAAACGCGCGACGTCCGGACACGCATAGGAACGCTTATTGTCCTCTTGACGCGGCTAACCAGCAAACAATTAGCGGGAAAACTGCGTCGCCGCTTTGTTGAAAATCGAGGCGCGCAAGTTTGCGCGAGGACCGTCGCGCGACTAACTGTCACGTGTTACCGTGTAATCGGTTGACGTTTGTAATCATAGGCGTGACTCGATTATAATGCCGGAGCAGATTTGCTCGGCGTACAGCGCAGATGTATCTCGCGCAATAAAGCTCTTTGGGCCACACGATCCAGTTTGCTACGCAGAACCGCGTGCATCGCAGAAGATAATAGCGGTAATCCATGGCAGTAACAATGTTAGCAGCGACGGAAACGGCGATGCGGACATTTACGAGCGGATTGCCTGTAATTGCCAGAATTGTCTGGGGCGTAGGTATTTTAAGTCACCGTGTATGCGAAGATAAAGAGAGCTTTATCGACAGACTCGGTATCAGTTAATCAGGACGAGACAAAGGCGGCGGGGGAGCTCTTATCGTTGCTTCCTCCCTCGAATTCTGAGACACTGAATTTTCAGAGAAAGTCGAGAAACAGGGAACCATCGATAATCCCACGCACGTTTAGAATTTTTTAAACCTGCTCGGCGTGAATGCTAATCGCCTTATAAATCATCGGTAGATGGACGTTCACAACGTCGATCCGCGACAGCTTCCTCGAAATCGCCTCGAGATGCAATTCTAGAAACACACGCGCGTGCATCCAGCATTGCTTATGGCATTCCTTCTTACGCGAAGGAATGCTTCGGCACCGAAACTCGCGGAGTCATCGATTTAAAGGCAACGAAACGACGGGGGGCTGGATCGCTCGCAGAAGCCAGCTGGAATCGAGGCCGATCGGCAGAATGTCAAGATCGCGGCGAACGTCGAACAGTCTGCCGGCGATTACCAGCCGTCAAGTGGATAATTACCACGCTATGATTATCTCTCTACTACCTATCTACGGTGCTTTTACATAATGAATGGGCCGCTCGTCCGGCGCGTCCACTAAAGGAGAGCGTTGTAACAGACGAGGGGAAGACACGGTGATTCTTTAATTGGCGGAAAGTCATCGAGTGTTTCTAGATATAAGAGAACGCATGAAAAACCGCGCTTTCCCGTCGACGAATTCCCCGTTGCCTTTGGCTAATTCCCGGGTCCTGCATTGTTCGACAAGCATCGCCGAAACGAAATGTTAAACAATAGGAGGCATTCGCGGGGTAAACGAGCATTTTGCGCCGCGGGCTCGCACGAAATTCGCGATTATCGCTAGCCACGGTGGTCGGATATGGCTGGGACTGTCCAATGAGAGCATTAACGAGCGACAACAACGTCAAATGAAAAAGTCCTTGTGATACGGCATTTTTTGTAGCTACAGCAACGAGGCATCGTCCACGGCGAAACGCTCCCGCTCGAGCAGACACCGGTGCGTATAATTGAAACGTAAAAGTATAATGATCGAAGTAACCGCTCGTTACAGCATCCTCGCCGCCGCTACGAACGCGCTCCAAATCGAAGAGCGCTTTTATTCACCACCGTCGACCTTTCACCGCCGCAGCGTCTTCGTCGAGCTTCGCGATCCAAGGAAACAAACTACACGAGTCGAATTCCCATCGCGCCAGCGAGAACCACCGCGGTAGCGAGTTTTCAGCGGCCGACTGAATAACTGAGTGCGCGTAATCGACGAGGTTGTCGGGGGGAAATGCAAACGGTCTAGCATTGAAATTATTCTCACGTTGGCGAGTCGCGAAGAAAATTTCGCAACACCGCGGGCTACGCAAATCGTTTTCACAAGAGCATTGTAATACGCGAGGTGGAGTTTGCCGCGGGTTTAAACTTCGAACCTCTGGCGGATATAATGGACCGACGCCTCGCCTCGACAACTGCACATTGCCTTCTGGTTGATTTCATGGGATTCCACTTGGAAATCAAGATGACTGCGGAATAATGCACCGAGACCTCTTTTCTTGCATCCATTCGTTGATTCTTTCTTTGAATTGCTCCTTTCGGATTGAGCTTCCAATCCTTTTTGCATTCTACTGTTTGCTCGATCTTTGTTAGACTTTTAAATGCCTGTCGCTTCGGCCCATCTGGTATCTGTGATCGTTGTTTACTTTGCATTCTGCATCTCATTTGCATACTTGTCGGTGCTCATCGACACGGATCGCGGTTTATCGAGCTCGAAACCTTATCAGACGACACGCTCGATCAATCTTTGCTGAATAAACGAAACATTTGGAATTCTAGCTTCTCCATCGACTCGCTTGGTTCGTCGATTCTGCCCGACGAGAATCACGTGCGCGAGCGTTTTTGAACTTTCCCACCGACCCAGCGCTGACCGAATGGCCATCAGAATTCAGAACTACCAGCGATAACGGCGATGAGAGATAAACGACAGTTTCTAAAGAGCTGCTGTCGTACCTACGTCGCACAGTGGAGGAAAGTAAATTTTGATTAGAGCCCGAACGCAATGATATATGATAGATAAAGTGGTCCACGTGAAATCGATCAAGGGCAGAAGTCGATAAGAGCGTAATGCGACGCGACGAGGCCAAAGTATACCGATGGAATCATCCACAACGCAACGTTTCCATTTACTATTTTCCCTCTCGAGACGAGCGAAGATGTTCCTCCGCGAAAAGGAAATAATCGACGTATCGTGCGAGCTGATCACTGCTCGTTTCCTGCTTGAAAAACAAGGGCCGCGTAACGAGCAGATAAGGCGTCTCGGTCGTTTTCATCAAGCGCCAGCGAGATAACGATAAATCCGGGAAAAAGACTCGTGCCGCGGAATGACCGCGAGGGTCGTCGGAAATTTACATACTGGGTACTTGTGCGTTTCAAGTCGTTCGTCGCGGCGTGTCAGAGACGATTCTGTCGCGTTCCTGCCGAGGAGCTACGCGGTCGAAAGCCCTTTAACAGGGTCTTGTCGTTCCGAAAGAAGTTTGCTCTTCTCGTCGAACTGAAGTCGGACGATGACGGGGCGAGGTAAGAACTACTATGACAGAAAGGTTTCGCTGGAAGCGTACTTGTGGCCGGCCGGCTTCATGTCCGCTGCGGTTCCTGCCGGCAGTCGGTCGGTCGCTGGCACTTGACGGAAGAGCCGGCTGAAATTGGCAGCGACAACTGGAGCAGCGGTAAGATTGATTCGGTGGCCGGCGAGGGTCAGTGGAAGCCGATGAGCCCGATGGCAGCGGTGGTCCCGGGAGCGAAGAAACGAGTAGAGGCGTGTGCGCGATGCACGCGCTGGCTAGTTGATAGGCGGCGTAAACACGTCTCGCATCGGCCTGGCGCGCGGTTCATGCCACTCGCGTGTCCACTCTCGCGTATGATTACGTCGCTTACGCGCACGTTTACGTACGTCTAAGCAGCGCGATGATCGCCGATCAACTGTTTACCACCCGCTGACACTGCTGTGTCTGTGTTCCGAAGGTCTCTTCCACCTATGATCGGCGGCGGCCGAGGAGCGCGGGCTGACCAGTCACCGTGCGCTCGACTAGCACTAGTCATCGGTTAAGTCGTTCCGCGCTCGCTCGCGCGCTCGCTCCAGCGCACGCTGATAAGCAAACTCCACCCAGATAATCCTCGGATATGCATCGCGGTTCGAACCCAATGTTGATCCAGTTGCCTCGAGCAACGAGCGGGGGATTGTTTCTTCTCGTGTTTTTCTTCCCGCTCGACTTTATCGCGCGATCCGCGAACTTTCTCCACTGCATCCTCGACACGGGGCTACCGATGACTGACACGGTGACGTGTAAAAATTGCAGGATTCTCGTTATCCCGGAGGGGGAGAACCGAGGCAGCGTTTCGTTCGCGTTGAAGCGATAGGTCATAGGAAACGGAGCGTGCACGCGTGTCCGTCGCAAGTGGAACCGGTGCGCCATGCACCGGCCGCGCCGTTTCGAGTGGCGCTCTCTTTCTCGCGCTAGTAGATCCGCGTCTAATCACGAAACGAAATCGAGCCCCTGGACGGCGCGGCACGCGTGTCGCGTAAATAGACGCGATGAATTCGCGCGTGATACGTAAACGTTCGCGCGGAGAAATTGATATCCGCGCGGTCTGTTTGCTGGTAGCCACTCGTTAATTTCCCCGGAAACAGTCCACCGTCTCCGGTTACATTTTTCAGTATGTACAAGTTTGGAGCCGGTCGTTGCTCGCCGGGCGTATCGCTGTCAAACGATCGCGGGTCAACATCTGTGACGCAACTGCTTGGTTCCCTTTCGGCGGTGAAATATTCCTTTATTTGTCGTTGGAAGCGTTGCGCGATCATCAAAGCAACATCGAAAGATAATCGGTGGCGACTGCACGAAACCAGAGCCAACTGGTTAACGCTGATTCGGTTGGATCAGGTGATATTGCGAAGGAAGAAAGCCTGGAAAGGTGGGGAATGAGATTGCTGCTCGGGAACAATCAACCGAGTCTTCTTTCTGATTACCCAGACGGCTGATAATCGTCTGATAGTAACGCGATTCGCGACATTCCAGCCAGCAGCGCGGTGTCCCGCCAAAAGAATTCCGATCCACTGCACGCGCAGCACTTTCTAACGTGGAGCAATGTTAGTCTCCCGCTCCTTCCACATAATTCGTCTGGCATTAGAGATATATTTAATTTAAGTAGATATTTATACCCGCGTTTAAACACCCATACGCCGGAGCGTTTGGTTTGGCAGAGAGATCTGTCCATCGTTAAATGTCGCTCCACCATTCGACATGCATCCGTTGCGTTCAGCTCTGCTCAATTAGCCTCCGTTTGAGCATTGGCTGCCCTTTTTTGTGTCAATCGACGCGGCTAAATCCTCAGGAACGATGTTACGCTGAACTGGGGCGGTGTGACCGTGCTCCCCTTCGTCGTTATCATCGCGGCTTAAACGCATTGTTTGAGAACAGATTTGGAGAAAGAGGACAGTAATCGCGTGTGAAGCACCCGACGCTTCGATCCGGGTATCTTTTCCTCGGGTCCGAGAACCGTAAACGCGTCAGTCGCTATCGTCTCCCCTTCTGTATCCACAAACCAGTGATGTCGACGACTAAATAACAGACGTCGACGACTCACGACCTCTTCAAATATTTATCTGCTCGGCTTTTCACGGTCCACGGAACGGGCGGAAGCTCTCTTTTATCGAATTCCAAGGACGTATAGCGACAAGATAAAAGCTGCTCGTGGTACTTACCCTCTGATTCACGGGAATACAGACTCGATCGCCGTTTGACCGTCAGTAATATTTCTTGCAAGTGCGATCGTGTTGTACTCGTATCAGGCAACCCCCATAGCCGCGCGAAAACCAGCACGTCGGCGCACTCACCGGAGCAACGACAATATCTTGGCTACCGGAACCAACCGATGTCCTTGACTAGACGGTCGTCTCACCTCCCCCATGGACACAGGGTCTTTTGCTAAAAGAAATCGAGAAGGAACGTAGAGATTCCTGCGAGCGATGGGAACGCGAGAGAGTGGAAATTCGGGGAGTCGCCGAATCTAATCGTTCCAGGACGTATCACTTTAGGAGCTACAATTTCAACTCTGCCCGGCAGGCGTTGCCCTGGGGGACAAAGAATTAAGAGGGATTCTTTCACGGGTCACTGAATTTACAAATCTTCTCCTCCCCTCTCGTCCCATTATCTCCACCATTGTCCCTTCCAATGGAAACGAGAAAGTACCGTCTCGCCCTTCGCGTATCTTGCAAATTGGCTGCGGCGTTCTTCCTACCGTATCGCTTCTTCCACGAACAAAACCCGGAGGAGAGATAAATCCACCGAATTCTTTATGACGAACGTGCTTGACGACGGTTTCTCTGATAAAACTTTGCGCTCTCGATAACAATCCTTTGCACAGAGACAATCGTGCTCTTACGAGCCTCTCATTTCCCACTGTGCAATAAATACGATCGTTTCGAACGGTACTTGGAATCGACCCTCGATCCTGGAGCATTAAAGCGCAAGGTGGAGACAACGAGTCGACGGGAACGGGGGTGGCGAGTCGAAAGAGGCGGGAATAGTCGTTGGGCTTTCACCCTCCGGTGAAAGTCGTGGTGACAGGTGTCAGGCCGCGGAACGATTAGAAGGAGGGACGGCGAGCGAGGGTCAAACACCGAGAAACTTGAACGCGCGAGACCTGGCACTTTCTCTCGGGATCGCAGCGGGGTGTCATCTTTTCGCGGTCAGGCAGGGTAGACGGGGATCCTGGTGAATTCGATATTAACCACCGTCGGAGAGGGATCGCGGATCGAATAGGCGGGCGATGTCGTTTGCCGTGTAAATCCGTCCCGGTGAATACGGTGCGCAAAGACTCGGGCGAGAAGCGTGCGGCGCGTATCCGCGGCGCGAGCATACTGCTACTCGCGGACGGTGGAGGCGCCTTCACCCTCTGCGGTATTGATCCCCGTGGCCGCCTCTACTCTCTCCGACCAGCCCCACCGACTCTTTGCTCCGTCCACCGACCGATGGCTACCGATCCATCTATCCTCTCCGAACTATCCACCCTCTTTGGCCCTTCTCCTTTTCGCTTGTCAACCTCCTCGTCCATTTCCCATTCTCTTCCATGCTCCATTCGATCCAAGTGCCGTCGGTTCTTTAGGAATTCGTGGCGATGGTCTGGGGGCTACGTAGGCTCGGGTCATTGGAACGAGGTTTCGATTAGATTGCAGGAAATTCTCTAAATCCTTTCGGTGCTACGCCACTGATTAGATCGAAAGATGCTTTTATTAGGATACTTCTTTGCTCGGGAGGAGCCTCGTGGGGTTTCGATGAGAATTTTAGAAGGGAGACTAAGATTTCAACGTAAAGTTAGTTGGGAGCGGGGCTGTAAAACCTCGGTCGTTCCCTCGACGAACGCTCGGATGCTGGCGGAGGGATCATCTGCTTCGATGTAGGTCGTTGCCCTATCTTCCCGCGCGACAACATCTCCAGGGTGGATCCATAGAGTGGGATTACGTATATACGGTACTCGAGGAAAACAAATTGGATTGATCTAATTTTACAATGAATAAAATATCGGTAAATCTTTGTAACCACGGTTTCGTGCCTGCGGGGGCTCGAAGCTGTACGGTTTCATTTTACATAAATGGAAAGAATTGCTGCCCTCTGCGTCTTTTGTATCCCTGACAGAAGGTTGTTCCTATCGCATACGAATGCATTAGTGACTCAGGATAGACTTGATTAACATTTTATCAAGATTTATCATAGAGAGCAAAGTACCGATTGATTCCCGGCGTAGGAAATCTTGCCATATTTAATTTAAATTCTAAATGTTAATAGCGTTGCACTCTCATCCCGTTTTGAATCCATAACAACTGCATGCAACGCGGAATGATAAGGGGGCTGGAAAGCTCTGGTTTATGTGATAAAAATGTATATAATTGAGTGGTAGATCGTGCATTGGTTTGCAGGCTGCGGTTACAAGTGATAGGAGCAAGTAGATTCATAGGGTAGACATTGTAAAAGCAATTAAATCGTAAACGAATTTAGCTTCGGTCGCGCCTATTTGAAATATTGTGACAGAAGTGGGCGTCGCCTGATTTCACCTCGCGGCGAATTCGCTACCGAAACTAAGGCATTCTCTTTGTAGCCGTTAAATTAAACTGATGAAACCAGTCTGGCGCTTCGCGTCTGTTTATGGTATGCGAATTTACTCGAAGGCATTCAACTGTATTCTGCATCACGATTCAAGTGACCTTGTAGAAAACACTGTAAGTGCAAAAACTAACAAAAAGGTTTTTTTTATTGGAAAATCTTCTACGTGCCAATGGTATTATACTATAGAATAGAATTTTATTTTTTGTACTTGCAGTGTTTTATACAAGAAATCTTTAATTACTGCTCTCAGGACACTAAGGAAAAGTGAAAATCGACTTGGTGAGCTGTTGAATAATTATTTATATGTCCAAGGGCCCAGGGGCACCTTCTCTCGTTATCCAATCGGGATCAAACTTTATACAGATTTTTCTTTTATTATTTAGAACTTTAGAAAATCTTGTAAAAAAATTTCACCATGAGTAAATAAGAGCCATCCTACCTGACACTCTATGACGGCCAGAATCTAATGTTAATTTTATTTCTACTATAAATCACTTTGGAGTTTCGTGTTTTCTCTTTAACTAGAATCATTTCTGTCAGAGATGTCTGAAAGCTATTAAAGCGTAACGCGAATGTACGGGGTGCATACCTGCAGCTGCGAATTAACCTGTAACTGGTATCCTGGGGTCAGTCATGAAAAAAGTTCGCTGTAAAATTTTTGTGTGTTTTCCAATTTTGTAAACTGAATTTCTAATTAATTTTTGTAATAATAGTTTAACTTTCTACGTTTCCATTATTTTATACATTACCTAAGAATAAAATATTCATAGAGGTTGATCTAGTGTCGACTTTACAAATTTCTGTGTCCTTTTTTATTTGGGGTCTGCCACGACCCCAATATACCAGTTACGTTTGAAAGACACAGTATAGCAGTTAAGGGTTAAGTAAATTTGGCAATTAGCAATGCTATGCAAAATTATTTCGGGCCTCGGGAAATACTATCACAACGTTGAAGAACGGTGTATCTGTCTTAAATTATTTATGTAATAGTGTTACGGTGCATCTTAATTCGTGATATTTCGATTTGTGCATTAATTCCATCGATCACTGGACCATGCGGGAGGTCGTTTAACAAGATTCGACATTCGAGATATTTAGAAGCATGTGCTTTTGTGATTGCAGAGTCAGTGCGTGTTTCTACGATAAAGTATTTCGCGGAGCACTGTGGCTTTGTGTATTAGTAATGTAAACGCGAATGTAGAGTCAGTGTATTTATGCATGTAGAACTAATTCAGAGCACTGGTGCTGTAATTGCTTTTCGATTAAAGTTAAATATTCAAGCGTGTGCTACGTTCTATTCGCTACTGACCCTGCAACTGCGGGACAATGGTCTATAAATCGAGGGGCTACTGCTAAAGAGGATGCCTGCCTGCATTGATAGCAGTGAGACTATCCGCAATGACCATGGTGAGTGGTACTGTTTAATTCTGTCAACTTTTTTGCATGCTATTGAAGAGAATTATTGCTGCAGTGATACTTATTGTTAGTACCTATTCTTGAATAGTACCTAACGTTAAAGCGTGCTCTTCAAAATTTTTAATTTAATACTTGAGAAGTTGTACGCTTCTTCAGTTCTAAATTTAACTAGTCATTCATCCTAGCAATAAGTCTTGGTTTAAGAATCGTAGTTATAAAATTTTCTGATTTTTCACGATGCACAAAGCATTGATCGAATGTGAACTAGAAGTATTTCGTAGAAATGAATCACTTTCGTAAGTACCTCCATTTTGGTGTGCTCGGTTCCTTGGTAAGAGGGTCCTAGGAATCCCCAAACCGGTGACAGAAAAATACTATCCTATACCTCGGCTCTGATCTAGTCCTGAAATTATGGGTCGGTAACACAGTTTGGGTTAGAAGATCACGTTATGGAACATTTTGTCACCATCCAAACTGTGTTACCGACCCATAATTTCAGGACTAAATCAGAGCCGAGGTATAGGATAGTATGTTCCATAAGGTGATAGGTCTATCCTATACCACAGACGAGGTATAGGATAGATCTATCACCTAATGGATGTTTGTGTTGCCACCCAAACTGTGTTACCGACTCATAATTTGAGCACAGACGAGGTATAGGATAGACCTATCATCTTATGGATGTTCGTGTCGCCACCCAAACTGTGTTACCGACCCATGAATTTTTCCGGTTTTTGGACATTTCCTAAGAAGCCGCTATTACGAGTCGAAAGGCAGCGAAGAACCCTACAAGGTGTGACCACGCGCGTCCCGAAAAAACAGCGTTTTCATTTTTTATTTATGAATTTTTCCGTTTTTTGGACGTTCGATCCTAAAATTATGGGTCGGTAACACAGTTTGGGTGGTGACACGACATCCATAAGGTGATAGGTCTATCCTATACCTCGTCTGTGGTAAAACCACAGACCAGGTGATACTACTCGCTGATAAAGCTGACAGACCCGAGCTAGCGTCGTGCGTTTCCGCGAAAAAAAAAAACGCCGCGCCGTGTAGCCTTGAAAATCGCGATAATACCGCCGTCCAACTTCAAACGGAGTAAGTTTTCCCACAGTTGATCGTGCATTCGCGTGCTCGAGCAATACGCATTTTCATCGCCTGCGATTTATCCGATCCCAATCGATCAGCTATCCTTCAACGATGCAGCCATACCCCTTGAAATCCTACACGTGTTTCGTCTTTAACAACATTTCTACGGACTATCCTGACGTTGCCCATGCCAGTCGCCAGTCAGGTCTAAGCAAATTCAAAGATCTCCCGAAAAATCAGCCTGCAAATAAGAACAACTCCATCCTATAACTCTGCTCCTAGCCGAAGGTACTAAGAGGTCTGCCTCGAATCGATTTTATCGAGAAACGAAGCCTGTTGTCCAGTCACGCTCGAGAAACGTGTTCAAGAGGCCTGCAAGTCGACGTGCTCGATTCCCGCAGAGCAATAACAGTAGAAGCCAAGACGAAAGGGAATAAGATCGTAACTAGCCCCTAGAACCTTCTCTTCGAACTCGTTCCGGTGTTTGAAAAAGCTGTCGCACTTATCTGACCGAGGAGTGCCGGTGCCGATAAGCGTGCGTATATCGAGATACGTTCTGGGTAACGCGTCCGTATAAACGCTTCTCGGAGAACACCGACCAGCAACGACGTTGGCGTCAGTCTCGTGGCGCAGCTGCCGAGAGCGCCGTTTTCTCTGGCACAACATCGATCGCGCACAGTCGGCCATAACCTCTGCCATTCCGCTGGCTCTTCACCCTGGCAGGTCCGACGAAAGCCCCGAATTCACGTGAAATCAAAGAGGAACCGGGACCAGCCCCGTCCCCGTTCGATCTCCACCATAATTCGTCGCGAGTCAACGTCGCGGGAGCGGAACGTGTGCGGGGTGCTCGGTACGTGCTGCAGGAAGACCAGCAACCGTGCGCAACCCTCTGGAAACGGTGTCCAGTTTCAGTGAAAACGGACAGTGAAAAGGGTAGCCTTCGGTGGCAACGATACGTCCGAGTGTCCAAGGTACCTTGAAGTGTTCCTCGCCTGTACCAGCGGGAACAGTTAGAAAGTTGCCTCTTTGTTTCCGACGTTAGCTCTGTCTACGCAGATCCAGCCACGTTTCCCAGCAAGGGTTCCCTTCCTTTTTGTCCCTAGGCAACGCCCGCGTGGGAATATTCGCAACGCGATGCACACGTTCCGTCGCGTGTCACCTGGCATCGTCGGCAAACAGTCGCGACGGCGCATTTGTCTGCTCAGTGCGGCTTACCTGGGACGCGTACGATATCCCTGGCGCGGGTCTGTAACGAGGATCGAATCGCACACGTGCGACGGCAGCTTCGATTGTAATTCTGCGTCGTGCACCAGTCGGCGCATAGAAACGGCTAGCTCCTAAAGTTCCGTCAGTCGCTCGAGCGAAGGTTCATTCGATGTAATTCCGATACACGTGCGTGCAGTTTCGTTTGGACGAGGTGCTAAGGCCGGCAGGAGGTCGTAGCTAGAAAGCGGCCAGGTCGAAAATAGCGCGAGCACGTTTCGCGCTACATCGCCACGTGACACACTCTGTTTTCTGATCAAAGATAGGTGGAAGTGGAGGTTCATGGCAGCGGAACCGCAGTGCGGGCGTCGGTCCAGGTGCACCAGAGGCTGATTCCCCGGGGTGGCGAAGTGGAATAAGACAGCAGGCCTGGTGAGAGAGCAGACGAGCATGAGTGGTCGTGGCTCGTGGACGCGTGGCTCGACGCGTGTGTACAAACGATAGCGGCGTTGTCCGCGGGCGTCGGCGACTGACGTCATTGGTTCCGGCGGGAAAATCCACGACAACCGAGAACACGCACAAAGGAATCATGGACAAGCGAGACTTCCTTGTCAATCTCCATTACTTGCCGATCGTCCTGTTTGTCTCTTTGCCTGCGGTCTTCATTCTAACGTGAGCAGATCTTCCGAGTTAAACAATCGTTGCATAGTTCAAGAGATCAAAGTGACGTCGGATTTTAATGAGAGATATTTCCAACGTCGCCTTAGCGTTTGCTTGGCTGCCTGACTGCCTGACTGCTTTAAGACCGCATAAATTGTTTTTCTTTAACTGCGCTGCTGATTAATCATTCCTATCCTTGCTTTGCGTTCAGTTTTGACGAACGTTAGCAAAATGAATTTCAACCACCAATTGTATGCAACATGCGGCTCGAATTATTCCCCATTGGAAATTTAGCTTGTAGATTGCAAGCTGAATATGAACGCGAGCTGCTACGATACAATGTTCGGTTGGGGTAGATTTATAGAAAACACGCGTTAATTGTAGTACAATAATTCGGTTCTTCTGTTAGAAATATGTTTTTTTAATTTTTTAATTTAATTTAATTACAATAGACGGGTTAGATAACCCTTTGGTACAATTAATTACAAAAATGAGGTAGAGAAACGGACGCATATTAAGAAATAAAGACAAAGACAAAAAAAGAAGGAAGAAGAGAAGGAGTAGAATAAAACACGAATATACAATGTGAGACATTCAGCGCAACGGATGTAGAAGCTTTGTACGGATCTTATCTATCGAATCAGAGAAGAAATCAAGTTGGTCGCGATACGAATTGGCAACGCTACATATACGGTCGTTGCAATTATGCTTGTCATAAAGGCTTCGATGAGTTTTTAGATAAAAAAGTTTACGAGACTCTTAGTTGCAAGCTCCAATGCAAAAGAAATTCGTTTAACCAACTCGGGAAGCAATTAAGTAATACCCAACAATGTTGCGCTATCGTATACAGTGATAAAATATTCAATTACTATCTGCTAACTGATAATCGCTATCTGCTTTCGTCGCTTCGCATGCCGTTGAATGTGCACGCAGCTCTAAGGTTTTTAATTACCATACTGTCAGATAGTTACTAATTATTTCCCGCGTAAATATGAAGTGTAACATATAATTTGCACCGTAACACTGGCGATTGCACTATCTTTGACCTCCTGTATTATGATAAATATGTAAACGGGGAATAAAGAATGGGGTAACTCCTACATCACTAACTCTACAAATACAATATTTGTTTTTTTTCCTTTCAAATCCTTCCCACTTTAAATACTTGGATTAAGTTCACTGGCGAGTGGAACGCGTCGATATGCATCTCAGCTTCAGTTAACAAGTCCACTTCTGTCAAACTTTCGCTAACTGAGCAGCATAAAGTTTGAAATCCCCGTGCATAATTCAGTTGACTGTAAATATGTGTCTTTCCATTTTTCAGTTATGTAATAGCGGTTCTGTTGGGCCACGTGGAAGCTGGCTTCCCATACATCTCAGACACAGCGACCTATGCACCGGAGAGCTGCATATTCGCCCAGTTCATCAACATGATCGCGATGCTCAGTGAGTGCGCTGTATTCGTCGACGAATACATTTAAATATTCGATGTTCCCGAGGCGAGAAAATCGATTGACACTTTGCACGTCGTACGGCGACCCCGATTCTCGTTCACGGAGAATAAGCGAGAGTTTTCGTGAAGCAAAAATAGCTTTGGATTTCGAGGAAAGATAATATTACACGCATTTGCGGGAGCAGAAAAGATGCATCTGACCTCACCAATGTCGAGTTCTTGTCGAGTATTCGAAAAACAATGCGAATCGTTACTGCGTGCAAAATGCACTTGCAATCGAGAACAAAATTAAAAGCAATCATTATTCGAGCGAGCAAGGAGGGACTGTATTAAGTAAATATAACATTCATTCATTCGTTTGTCTGTGTTTATGATTTCAGTGTCAGTCGTGGTTTACATTAGGTACTCTCAAGTGCAGGAATGCTCGAGCACCTTTAGTCTACAAACATCTCTGCCAAAATGGAATCGTTGGGCCTTAATTTTTGGTCTAATATCGACCTTCGGCCTTTCCGTGGTCGCTAATTTTCAAGAAACATCCGTGATCGTGGTTCACTTCATCGGCGCGTTTCTCTGTTTCGGCGGTGGTACTGCGTACTTTTGGACACAGGTAAAATCTGTATCCCAATAAACCGTCAGACCCTCGTGGCGTTATTTCTTTCTGAAACTGTAATCTATCTCTTGATGAAAAGAAAGTGAAATTCGCGATCTGCCTATGCGCAATTATTTTTTTTAATTAACCTCCACGCATGATTGCGAATTGAAGGTGTCACGTGCACCGTTCATTTTAGCTCGGAGACGAGGATTACAGCTCGTTGGAAAGTCGCAAATGAAACGCTAATGTCGGCTAATTAGATTACGCCAAACGGAGTAGGATTCGTTGCCCGTGTCTTGCGTAATTACCGGAGAAGCAGATTTGTCCGTAATGCGGCATTGTCGTTCGAGGTATAAGCTCGTTCGTTCGCAAGATACACTCTGACCTGTTTCATTTCCAGGCTGTATGCTCGTTTTACCTACATCCGCTCGGATGCTCGTTGAGACTCGCGCACCTTCGAACTGCATTGTCTATCTTCTCCACCGTTTGCTTCGTCGTCACCGTCATCACCGGCGTGCTGTCACACTTGGCCTATAAGGGTTGGTTCGTTGCGTTTCCCACCACAGTCTCCCCCCCTCTGTCACGTGTATTAACGCGTGCATTCACTATATTTCTTTTAGGAACGAACCCCCGAAAGTGGTACAAAGGGGACGGAGGCTGGGAATTGCACGTGGCTAGCACGGTAACTGAGTGGCTCTGCGCCGCGGCCTTCTGCGTTTACATACTGACGTTCACTGACGAATTTAGGGACGTCAAGATCAGTCATCCGAAGGTAGGTCTGTTTTTAAAAGAAACTATTGTCGATTGCAATAATCAGTGGCGCACTCGAAATTTAATCTTGGGGGGAGCCAAATTGAACGGATAAAAGTCATTGACATCAGTAATATTCATTAGGTGATTATGAAAATTTATTTAAAGAATAAAATCCAGTTTTCTGTTCATTTTACAATGCCCCTCCGTGGAGGTGAGACACTGGCAGTGATCTTCGAGTATCCATTCACTCTAGATCTTAATTACTTAGCAGTGCACTTCGCTCTTCCGCCAGAAAACTTCAATAACCCTCTTTTTCAGGTGGTGTGCAACCCGAATCGCACAAGACTTTCCAACGAGGCACTAAACGAGAGTCAGGACTCCGCAGTGGGTCAGGTACCAGGCTCGCCGATGGTCACCTGATCGCTGATAGGCAGAGGCGCCGGTGGCTATGTTAATCTCCTCTCGCACTCCCCGGTGAACACCCCGTGTCCCGGCTACAGGTACCGCGAGTCCCGTGAAGCTCTGCTGGACGAGGTCGCACCCCTGGTGGCGACCACGCCACCGGCTACATGCGGCGTCGAGGGGAGAACCGACGTCCTCTGCCCGGTGCAGGTGCACGTGCACGACCCGACGATACGCGAACGACGGCGACAGGCCAGCGAGCAAGACGACGCTGAACGTACACGGAAATCGTGGGAGGATCGATCGAGAAAGTGGATCGATCTGGACGAGAATGTCTTGGATGGTTACATACTGATAGACGACGCTTGTCTAGAGTCCGGCGTGGCGCCGGACGAGACGCAGGAAGTTCCTTACCCCGACGGGGCCATGGAAGCGGACGACGACGAGGACGATGCTGACAGTCACGGCAGAGGCGAGGGCTCGATGTACGACAGAGGGATGCGGGCACCATCGCGGAAACCCCGCGAGGACTTTGACTTCAGCACGACCTATCCGCTCGCCAACAGCCACGGTAACGCTTACCGAGAGTCGAACAGCCACTCCAGGTACAGCGAATTGTACTCGGAGCTGGCCGTGAAGAACTACCTGGACGCGAATCGAGACGACACGGGCAACTACTCCGTGGCCAACAGCCACGGTGATCACAGTGTCTCGTACGAGAACAGAGACAGAAGCCGCAGGGAGAGCGCTGAGAACGCGGAGAGCGACCAGCTGAACTGGGACGCTAGACAGAACACCAACTACGAGATGGCGAACAGCCACAGCAATTACAGAGTGTATTACGACAGCCAGACGCAGCACAGGGAATGGCTGCAGGCGTCTGGCTGGCCGATAGAGTCTTGGAAGGAGCATTTCGTTGGATCTCGCGTGTTAGAGGACAGGCAGCCGACGTCAGGGAACGCCAGCAACGTGGATGAGAAGGAAGCCGCGGAGACCGATCAGTCGCAGGCGAAGCCGGAGAGCGAACCAGGAGCTGAACCCAACAGTGATATTGAGCAGTGCTTGGTGCAGATCGAAGAGAGCCTCTTAAACATCGAGCAGAATCTGCTTCACGTGCAGGACCTCGATATACCGGAATTGAGGAACCTTTTGTACAAAAGCCCAAGTGTCGAGAAGGGTCTTTTCGAGGTGCAGGACCATCTCTACCCCGACGGTGTTGTTCCTGTAATAAAAAAGAAGGAGTCCTTGTCCCTGGAGTCCGACGATGAGAACGAAGAAGAGGAGGAGGAGGAAGAGGAGGAAGAGGAGGAGGTCTGGGTTGGCCATAAGCTGACGATAAAAGACAACGACGACGAGGACGGTGACGCTGGCGCTGCACCGTTCGATGCCTCGAACGAGGAGTCCTCTGACACCGCCAACCTGCAAGAAACCAATCAATCGGGATCTGTGGAGGATCGTTCGAACATCGATTGCATGAACGGCTCGACGGTGTTCAGGGAAGAAGCCGCCGATGCGAACTACACCGAGAAAACGATGAACTTCATCCCCAACAGTCTCAACAAGACATTGCCTAGAAGGATCGTTCTCGAGGGGACCAAGGAGAATATTCGACTGTACTCGTCGGAACCCGAGGAACCAACGATCGTCGACTACAATCTGAACACCACCTGCGCGGAGAAGAAGCTATTCTGCCGCGACAAGTATCACAGTAGAACGAACTCTTTGAACGACGATCCGAAGTTCCCAAACCTGGACTCTGCTGACAGGCATGAGACTGGCAAGAGCTCTCTGCAGGATCTGTTCTTCAACTCGGCGAACGGAAACTCCTTGGATCTCTCGCTGAAGGCTAGGTCAGAGGAGATATTACAGACACGTCGGGGGAAAACTTCGAAAGCTGTGAATAGAAGAGGATCTGACGAGAAACGGTGGACCATAGTGGAGGCGAAGACAGAGGATTTCCGAAGGAGGATCGAATCGATCGCTTCCCACAGACGCTCCACCGTATCAGGCACGAACGATCACAGGAGAGGAAAGCTGTCCAAGGAGCTGGCAGAGAACTCGACACGTCCGCGAGAGAAATCGCCCAGCAGGCCAAGGCGAGGGGCAGCTTCCGCGGATAAGGCTCAGGACAAGGAGACCGCTGGCGGTAAATGCTTCGACAAAAGGAAAAGGAAAAAGATATCGAGCAGGGGTCAAAGTTCCTCGGAGAACGCTCTCGTGCCTAGCAAACTGATCTCCCTATCACTGTCCCTTCTTCTAGCGGCTCTGTTGCAAGCAGTCAGATGCCTGACAGACCTGGTCGAGGACGCGTTCAGGTCTATCAGCTACGACAGAAACGGCCTGTTGCAATGAAGCTGCCTACGAAGGGTTTTCGTCCGATAAGAGAACGCTTCGTGGGAACAGAAGCGTCCAGAAGATATCGCGTAACAAATGATAACGTTAGATTGGCACTAACTATGTACACTTATTTTTCGTCGCACACCTTTCCCAACACTGTTGCGCGCTTCCTTCCAAGACCAGATCGAGGTAGTGAATCGGTTCTTCCATCAGCTGACGAATGCCACTAATCACTATCGGTGTTAGGGATTTAGATCTCTGAGTGTGATTAGCTTTACGGTATCACGTGAATCCGAACATGAGACGTGGATTGATCACGCGCCGGACTGTATTGTAGACTTTTTAGCGATAGGGTCAGACCATAGGAAACTACATTCCACTTTATCGAGCAAGATCCGTCGTCGCGACACGTGTAATTGCCAAGCATAATCGTCGGTACTAAACGTGTCACCCGCAATTTTATCTGCAAGCCCCATCTATTAACCATAAATGTTTCGTATCCAAACTCTTGATTATGGAGACGAAAGAGCACCACAGCTCGTTGAATCCGTGTTCGCACGAAACGAGAAACCTGCGAGTGGTCTTGGAAGGGATGGTAGAAGGAAGGCGGTTCTAATTCAGAGACTTCCGATTACGAACCTATAATTTGCAACCATAAACGTCCAGAAGCTGCAGCTGATGTCTGTGATAAACGCTATGCTTACGATCCACGATTATGTTTTTACACGGGACACTTCCAGTACGAGTTTATTGTAGAGAAATACGGTTCTGTTGTTACATGATCGTTAAGAAATCCGTGGTGACCGCGGAGGAGAGACTTTTGTCGAACGAAAAACGCTGAATGGTGCAACGAGGTTGATGGGAGGGAAACGGGAAGCGTCGGTTTACCGGCAACGCAAGTTCAGAACTTTTTCAACGAGCTTCCACGAAATGTGTTTCACGGATCGCTAGACGGGTATGTGCCAGACATGGTGACGCAGCGAGAGAAACGATAGTGCAGAATATCGCAGATAAGTCTTATCGATGGTGCAAAGTACGGGCTAAGCACGCCACGGTGTTTAGCCTCGCGTACGTTCAAAAAGTGCCTAAAACTCGTCGCGTATCGCGAGTACGCGAGCCCCAGTACTTATTGTCGAATTAATTAACTTTAAACTAACGATTATAACGCTACTTATGTCTACCTACGTAAGCCTCTTTTTTCAAGGTGTAACGTTGCCAGCAGGTGAAATAAAGGGAAGCGGGGCGAGCTGGAGTGAACGCTTAAAAACGTTGGATATGCTTGCGTGTACGTGTCTGTCCGTGTACATGAGTCACTTAAACCCTTGAGTTTCCATCCCACATCTTTCACCGTCCCCCGCTTCGCACGCGGCAGAGGTCCAACTTCAGACCAAAGAACCGCGCAAATTAATTTCGCTCGGGCGCAGATTATCAGGGTCTAATAAGAAACTTCCTGGCGTAGCTCGCGAATTCATTTTGATAAAGTTTATTCCCGTCGTCTGCCGGGCGTTCAGCTTAAACTCTCGAGGATCCCCCGGGGGTATAATCGAATCCTCTTGGAAGGGAAAAATTTCCGGGCTGAATTAGAAATCTCGTTTGTCCAATCGTGTACTCTTTAAACGAAACGATTATTCTGAATTACCCTTACTCCTGGGAAAAATGATTTCAGCATTGTGAACTTCCGTTACGATTAATTAACAAGTGAGAAATAAAGTAGGCATCCACTTAAACTGTATCTGAAAAATTTTCGAACGTTTCGTGTGCCATTGAAGAGGCTCACGCTACCCCAGATGCTCTTAATTGACAATCGTCTAAACCCTTGCCCCTTGCCAACCAGAGAACCTCCCCTCGGTTTACCACGTTCCACCGCGAGATCATCGAAAAAGCTCGAGTTACCACACGGTTCTCATCCAAGGATAGAAGAGAGGGGGCTGTATCGATCGATGCTTTACGCTCATCGCGTGTGACAGCGGAGGTCGTCGGGCCGCTATAGGAATATCTACTAACTTCCAAAAGCACTCCGCATCTCATACGTTTCCATCGGCTAGAGCAAAGTCGACCCTGGCCCCTGTAATACCACGGTCTCTCCCCGACCGACCCTTTATCCACGAGATCGCTAATTTTAGCCAACATCTGACAGTGACCGGCTCGAACTATCCTTGGCGAGCGGAACAGCGTGAACAAGGATATCCTAAATATATCGCCACCGATCGATCGTTCGCTCCGCAACTTCCTCTTGCGGAGAGCATAATTGAAGCCGAAGCTTAATCACACCCCATGGACTCCGGTCTGAAATGGGCGGGTGGCGGGGGGTGGTAAGAGTTCCACATCCATCGGCCGACAGGATCGCGTTCGATTTGTCCAAGAAAGCGGTTTAAATATTCATGGGGGGCAGGTAGCTTTCAGAATTTTCAATTAAGACCCGCCAAGTCCACTTCGGTGTAGCGGAACACACTTGGAATACATTAAAACGGAACAGCGACGATGAGAGCGAGCCGAGCTTCACGACGTCCTCGAACAGTTTACGAAGCTCTCGAAGCGCGTCGCTTCATCTCGCGCGCGGATATTGGCCGGGCCGTCCATAACGCGGCGATATTGCCATCTCCGTCCCGGACATTTATTGCAGCCCGATGTATCAAGGCAGATAATATTCCCAGTCCTCGCCCGCCACACAAGGAATATCAATCGTTTAGGGGAGCTGGTCGCCACATTTCTTTTACGAGAACCACGACGCGGTGACATAAAAAGCGCATTTGCGGTGTAGGCGCGATGAAATACGCCTCCAGCGGAAATAAAATCGAAGCTACCGCGGACAAGTCAGGAGGGGCCTTCTACGATGCGACCTGGCGCCTAGCTCGAGGCAATCAGAGGGGGTGAGAGCGCTCAAGTGCCTTCTGCTACTCGAGCCTGGTTCTCGATATTCGAGAATCATTCGAAACTGTCCGGAGGTAATAAAAAAAAAGATACATGGGTGAGAAGCACCGTGACGGCGGGATTTGAAGATCGAATGAAATTGTGGGAGTGCTGACAGTCATCGTTGCAGATGGTGTATTTGTTAGTTGGGGAACTTTTCATGCCATTTAAGTACAATCTTGGACTTTTAGATTTGATGAGTTTCAAGGAAATCGTCTGTATTGGATGATCACTTTAATTTAAATCTATTTAATATGTCAATTGTGGCAAAATTTCGTGCTTGAAATCGTTTAGCTTTTGTGGTTACGAATGTTATATGTCTTCGTAAAGAAAGATGTTTTCTGTTACTATTACTAAACTACTATTACTCTTCTGACGAAGCATTACACTGTTTCACAAGATTTCTTAGAATAACGCGAGGTGGTATTCTATTTCGTGGTGGTATTCGGACATTAGCAACGACCTGGCACTTCACAGCCCGTAAATTTTAGAGGATAATCAGAAGAGAGTTGTGGCACACAGCTTTCGGTACCACCATTAAAGTAGTCCGTATGTATGCGCGTACATATGCGGTTATTTACAAAAAATGGTAGTGGAAATGGACTCGAGATAGAATTAAAATGCAAATTTTCCTGGCTGTAGCTTGGATATGGGAAAGAATGTATTGCTTTCCGCGGAAAAAGTCAGCGCACCAAACACAGCACCTTTTTAACGAGAAAAATTCATCTCAGAGTTCACTTAAAATATCAAATCATTCATAGCAATGGTGATGGAACTTTTACTGATCAGAATCATCAAGAAGGAACTAAAATAATTATTGTTAAGCTTCACGTTTGCAGCACAAAAATCCATGGCATTTAAAACCATATAATCCCATGAGAAAGAACGATTAAATTTAATATTCTGCAGAGCGCTTTGAATTGGACGTTAAGTTCGTAAAAAGCGTTCCAGCAAAGGGACTATTGAATTTTCTACCTTAATTACTGAAATGGACAAACAGAGCATTCGCTGCATTGTCTACGCGAAAGAGAATTGAAAGTCAGAGAAGTAAAAACTGATCCACTATGTATATGTATAGTAACAATTCACAGCAATGCTATTTGATAAGCTGACGAAGCAATTTTTACGTTCTTGACGATATCATAGAAAAGGACGTACTTCAGTCAGAAAACTGTTATTTAATTTTGAGAAAACTGGTGCTCGAGCGAACTTCTTTCCACCGCGGTCGGGACAAATGAACTAGCATTCGCGAGAGTACTTCGCCATTTTTAGCTGAGAAATACTTTGCTCTGGAAACCGTCGAAAATTCAGCGACACTCTAGGAACTCGTAGCGCGAACAATATGCACGAACTCCACAGCAAACTGTAGCACGTGTACCTCGCGAGCGCAGGAATATTTCCGCGTTATGCTTCGTGAGAGTAGCTTCAGCGAGGTCCTGTGCAACTGAAAGCCCAGGCGGGACATATGTCCATGAAAAACGGGGTTTACCGAACGGGAAACTCGATTCTCAACGAATTCGTGCTTTTAGAGGAAGTTTAGCAAAGGAGCGCTCGTATCTTTCCAGCTTTAAGTGAGTTATCGTCGAAAGACGCACTCCAGGCGAACTCTTTAAAAATCGAAAGTAAACCAACCGTAATTTCTCCTCTTTTTACGATGTTTTCCCAGGGAAAACTTTAATATATTTGCTCGTCATGTCACTCGAAATCGAAGGGCAAAGTTCAAGCCGTTATTTCCCTTAGGAATCTCACTCATGTGAGGGAAACGCACGTGCGGCCTTTCGACTCGATCAGCCAGGGAAATTTAAAGGGAGAAAGGTACTCGACTGAACACTTTGATGTAGAATTCGTTCCCACTTAAGCGAGCAATCGTGGTAAAAATTTTCTGCCGCGAAAGTTAATCGAGATTAGATTTAACAGCAAAGCTGGGTGTAAGAGGTGATTCTTAGAAGCTTGAAAAGTAGTTGAAAATTTTTCAAGCACAACACATATTTCCCATCCACCTCAGTATACTTCGAAAAGTAAAAAACAGACGATCGTTTCGCTTTTGCTACGACCGAGGGAGCAATTTGCATGCTGGATGCATGACGTCTGGGGTGCAAAAAAAAAAAAAAGTGATGCTGGAATCCAAGTCCCCCTTCGTTCCTTCATTCTTCGTCACGCTTATGGATAAAGGGAAGAGACATTCTGAGCGCGCCATAGATCGACATGGTCCTTGAGCTAAAGTCTCAACGTCGACAGAAGTTTGACTCGAAATGGCAAAGGATCTTATTTCCTGGAGGCTTCTTAATCAAGGAGGAGAACGGACGTCCCCGCGGGGATGCGAGGTACAGCGGCGGTGAATTTATTCATCCGAGTTGCGAATCTCGCGGCATCCCTTTGACGCATCTGAATTTCGAGTGGTCCGTGATTTTCCTCCCGTTGTCCAATTGTTGCAACCGTGACACGGACAAACGAATGAAATAACGAGCATAGTCCAGCGGCATCCGTCAGAAATACTTTGCAAAGGGGAATGCGGCCGTCGCCAGCCTCCCCAGCGATGCACGCGTCCCAAGGTGCTTTGTGTTCGCCGCAGCGCATGCATGCAACGATGATGCACTGGTATGCTGGAAATCTTGCGGAATTAAAGCTACGCTGACGAGCTCGCATTATCGCGTAAGCCTGTGTGTCGCCTTCGATGAATGAGCGTTTCGCGGCTGTCTGGCCACACATCTACAATTGTCGCGCTTTTATTTCATAGTGACGGATGTCTGACTAAACACGGACCTACTCTCCTAGCGCTCTATCCCTTCTTTAAACGTGGCTGTATTCTATTAGATACACTGTTTCATTTACAATACCAAAGTGTAATAGGACAGTTATTTCATAAACAGTGGAATGTAGGTATTTTTTTAGATAACAACATTATTATAATTATGAAAAATTGGACGTACCACTCGGGTGCTTAAGTGTGAGAGAAACAGTCGACGAAGGAAAGTGCATGCAAACTTTTTTTTAGAGATACTAATTCTAATCTAAGCAACTTTGTAGTGCCACTCCTTTATAATACGGGAAGCAATTTTGTTTGTTACTTGCCGCAAATATATCGCCAAGGGTTGTCAGAGTTTCTGAAAGGCTCGCGATGCCATCGATCCTTTACTTCATTTTAATCGAATTAGTGATCGTGTCCCCTCTATTAAAATGCACAGCCATTGTGTACGGGATCTCAAAGGAGAGGCATTAATCAAAGCCATCCGTCTCGGTATTTTCATTTTCGCCGGCTTTCTTCGAGTTTCGTCTCATTTTTTTCCTACGTTCAAGCTTCTCATCAACGTCCCCGGTGGACTCCTTTCTTTTTTGGCACGCGAGAACTGTCGGTTCTACAGCCGCGGCTAATGACAGAAGGCCGACAAAAAGTTCTCGTTACCGTCCACGATGAGATCGATACATTTTCGTCTGGCATTTCGAGAGAGAGATGGGGTTTCCAGGGAGAAAAACGGCAGCGCGTCGACGGAAAAATGCGGCTTCAGAATATCCGAGAATTTCATTAAACGCTCGTAATAGAGCCAGGAATACCTTATTTCTTCTCGAGATCGCTTTCCATCGATCCGCCGACTATTTTCCAGTTCGCCTTTCCTCGACGGATGCATTTCTGCGTCGAAATATACGGCACCATTGACGGGAAACTAACTTAAATATGGCCGACGAGAGAGAGAGCCTCGAAATCTTTTGAATAATGTTCAAAGCTCTTTTCACGCACCTCTACATAGTAGACGTATTGTGATGGAAAGCATCGAAATAATGTAATTTATCTGTACATTATATACGAGGGAAATCGAGTTCTCTACCTTATATCGCAAGACAATTTATTCCTCTATGCACTTTTTAAACAGAACTCCTCCTTCCCGAACGAAAGCTCGTTTTAAAAGAAATTCTATTCTTTATCTTCGTGAAGAGAAGAAGGAAACTGCTCGTACTGCTGCAGTAAAAATACACACGTGCCATGTGCAAGTGGAAGGAAGACAATGTTACGATACTTTCCAGTCGATGAAGGCACGTGAGATATTTAAAAGGAAATGCTCGATCGACCAGTGAATCTCTCGACTGCCACGGCAGATACAGCTTCTGCATTTGAAGCCGCAAACCTTCGATACCTTTTACCGTGCACCTTTGCACAATGCCTTTGAGATTGCTATCCGATAGACTCGCAACTGTGCAAAATTACTCCCGGGAGCAGTCTGGTATGCTGCACGTTCTTGTGTACTTGACAAACATGCCGATACCGTGTATGCTCTGTGCATGTACGTACGCCTGCTACACGGAGATACGTCTAATTGGTAATTGATAATTTTTATGTAACACGCTGGCAACGATAATGCTCGGGAATTCAGGTCATCGGTGTCTCGTGACTCGAATCGATTCCACGCTAATTCGTTCGTTCAATTCGACTTTGAAAAAGTAGATATCTGCTTAAAGCGTGGTTGTAGTAAGAAAGTGATTTAAACTTCTTGCATTTTCGAGACTTACACCATCTCGGATATTCAAAATCCCATTGGAGGATTATCTGCCTACAATTTATAGTGTCCTAAATAATTTCATGTCTCCACTGCTGTATAATTTATACCTTGAGTTAAAATATCACTGCCAGAATTCACCGGATTTACCAGAAACGCCTCCTTATTGGCAATTTTGTCTCTAAACCCTCCTACAGCGAGGCTAAAGCACCTGTCTAACGAGAACCCTCGTGGCGCAACCCCTCCGCGGAGAACCTCGAGTGTTTACGACACATATTTTCAAGCCTACTTTATGCCCCAGCACGGAACAGACTGAAAATCGTTCGTCGATCTTGTCGCTGACACTTGGCAAACAACGTTCGCAAATTTCTGCCGCGTTATCATCGCTGAAACTTGCGCAGAGGTGCTCGACGGGGTTTGGGGGACCGTTGGCGGATCGAGCACTACCAGGAGCATCGCGAGTAAAGAAAATCCAAGTAGAGAGGGTTCACGGCAGAGTGGAAATTGTTCCCAACTGCGAGATACTTTGCTGGCTAAAATCGATTTCAAGCGGGAAAGTACAGTAATGCCTCGTTAGAATCACGACGATCGGGGCTGGCAGCGTGATACTAACGCGATGCGGATACTATTTCGTGCCGACGACAACTTCGCGTCTTCTCTTTTGTTCTGTCTCGCATATATCGGATTCTCTCACTCTCTACTGAAGGATGCCATGAAATGGTGGGGATAGTGAGCGTGATCATAACGCATGGTAAAAACGTGACACTAACGACGAATTACTGTATATCGAAAGCAACGTAAACACGCTTCGATGAACAGGCAGGAGTTACGAGAAATAATTTCCCCGTGAAACTCGCGCACCGCGAAGATTCTCCCCGGGAGAAACTTCCGAGCGGAAACATCTAATTAGCAGGGGTAGAACACTACGAGCCTAAGAAGCAAGGAGACCGGTTCTAATTTCATTCAGATACCACCCCGAGAATCGATCGCCGGATTACACCCCGATTTCGCTTAAGGAGAGCCTCGATTAAATGCAAGCCCCGGAAAATCGGGACGTTAGAGAATCACGGAAGAAATCACGCTAATGGAAGCGAGGGGGTATCGTGGTGGAAATCGAGGGGATGGTCAGCGAGAATTCGCGGAAGGGCGCCTCGTGTCTCGAGCGCCAATAATCCCGGGGATGAGTTGGTCGAAAAACGATGGCCCGCCGTCGACGTGGAAACGGAGAGCAACGATAATGGAGCCTCGGGGAAAGGTGATACCCCAGGAGCTACGGTGCAAGGACGAGGCTGGGAAAGGAGGCCGAGGGACGCCAGAAGCAACGATTTGTTGCTGGGACAGATAGAAAGAGAGAGAGAGAGAGAGAGATGGGGATGGTGGGATACGAAGAATAGAAGGAAGAAGAACGCGAGGAACAGGGCTCTCGAGTCTTCCGCTGGGTGAGCTTCGCGTTTCAAGGTACGCCTTACGTTTATGCTCCTTAAAATACGTCACCTTGCCGCGGCAATTAGCGCCGAGCACGCAAATGGCCCTTGCTAAACTCGTGGCGCACCTGCAAAGGTGGGAGACGCAAAGTTCAAGGTGACCTGGTGCAGGCTCATTGTGTTAAAGCGGAAGCAAGAGGCAATTAGGAAGATGGGGGATCGAGAGATAGCGCGTTAAGTCTTAGGGTTAATGCGAGTTGGTAGCGATACTGCTTCTTAAGTTTCCTCCTCTTTTATTGGCAGCGGTGGTGTTTCTTGCTTTTAGTTAATGTTCAACATTCGGCTGAATAGTTGCCTGGGAGAAATGTTTCGTTGCTGATTAGACATTCCTAGGAATAGTGGGAGTATTTTGTACGCGGAGGGTGAATTTTATTAGAGGCTCGAACACGAAATTGAATAAATTTCGTACATTTCATTGGGTAAAATGTTTGTTGGACAATTGGACTTTATTTACGAGATGTCTGCCGGGTATTTGTAACTCTGTTCGACTGTATTTGAGTTTCGTTGCTGTAGTGAGTGTAGTGGGTCAGAAGTGTTCACCCTTGATTGTGTTTTATTATAGCCGTGAGGAAGTACCTTTTCCTGATTAAACTGATCTCTCCTCGTTGCCGCGAATCAGAATTTAGTAGCATGTTCCCTCCCTTCGGCTTTTAACGTCCAGCGTAAGAAATCCAGAATGGAATTGACTTTGACCGTCGTCGTAATTCATTTAAAAAAAAACTGTGTCACTGTGTCATAGAACGATGGAGGGAAGAAAAACATTTCTGCTTTTGATTGGTGATAGTAATACAGCGATGCAGCCCTTGGTAGAATCTTTGTTTACTGTTCCTTTTGTACGCCTTGATCCAAAACTATTGCATCGTGGACAAAGTACAGCGATTAAATGGCCCAGGTCGAGCACTAAGCCGCGTGATTAAGAACTCTCTCAATTATTAAATAACAACTAGCCCTCGAAGACCTGCACGAGGTCATCCTTAACATTTCTCCATTGAAATACCTCCTTTCACCAAAACAGTATAGTACGTCCTTTCAAGCAATGCCTTGCCGCATAAAGAATACGTCTGAAACCACTGAAACCAACCTTATCTACGCTTTACTCACGTCGTGTATAAGAACTGCCTACATTACTTCTCCAATAATAATTCCGATTTCAATGAGATAACCCACGCGCGTCCCGGAGACAATGAGAATCCACGAAAATCGAGTCGCAATATATTTTGCATTGGAGGAGCATTATCTACCCTATCGCCGTCCATGAATTCTCCACGAGGATAAGGTTGATTGTTCCCGCTACAGCTGATAAATTATATGCCCGGTGCCACAATAGAACCCTTGCTCACACAATAAACGTACCTACTCCCGATTCGCGCCTTTACATCCTCCTTATCAGCCCCTCCGGTTAAACTCGTTCCGAATTCTATCGATCCGCGGCCGTAAAAGGGGGCTTCCGCGCTTTGTGACCCCTGCTTGTCACACAGCCATTCATTTCTTAGCCTTCTCTGGTGCAAGAGCGTCCGCTGCATGGTAGCACCGCCTGCAGGTGGTCGTGTTCACCCATGTAAAATGTAAAGAAAGCCGCCTTTTGCATTATTTCGCGTACCACTTGCTCTCAAGCCTCCAGAGCCGAGTTCCACCTTTTTCTCTCCCCTTTTCCCTATGCTTCAGCTCTCCTCTCTAGCTGCGGCGCCACGCACACGTTGAAATACTTATTGCACCCTGGCCACGCGGCCTAGCTCGTCGGCCACGCTGCTCTCCGCATATTGAATCGCCCCGATGCCTGCGCTGCCCCCTCGGAAATTCGGTGAAAATTCCATCGGTCGTCTGTTCCCAGAGAAATTTAAACGCTCCGGGAGAACGCACCGGCGCGGAACAGGATGGTCGGCTCGCGAATAGAGTTGCCTCGGAAAACACTCTGTTTCGGGCACGTGTTTAAGAGCCTGGTAATTGTGGCGCGGTTAAAATCAAAGCCGCCGGACGATAGAACGCTGTATTTGCATTTAAAGTGACCTCGCCGACCGACGTGACTGGGGACTTTTCGCTGGACCATGTTCTCGCATTCTCCCGACAAATTGCACGGCGACATACTACTTTCCCCGCACGTATCTGCGCGTGGTTCAATAAACGCCATATAACGAGAAATTTGCATCGCAATTTTGTGTTATAAAGGGGTTCTGGGAAGCGATTCCGTCCATGTTCTTCGACGATTTCCAGCGTGCCTCCTGCGTTAAAAGCGTCGAATATAACGTATCATAGCATCGTATTACCGGCTACGTATTCGCAGACACGTTTTCAACTTTACGCGCGGCTCCTCTGGTTTCCGTGATCACTGAGATGGCTAGTTGCGCTCGGAAGAGTCCTATAAATCCCAAGGAATTTATTGAATCGTATAACCGGGCCATGATGCGTACGTGACTGGGAGAAATTCGCCGGGATTCTGTATTATTCAATCAAAGCTCGCGCGTCTCGAATCCTGCAAATTTGGTTTTAATATTGATGGTTCATTAATGCCGATCGGAACGGCGGATTATGATTCGGCCAGCTTATGCTAAGCGGGCAATTCGAAGGAGCAACGGAACGTCGTTGATCCGCCGTCGAATTGCGATTGCGGTCGTTTCGAGCGGTAGCCTAAGCGATCGTCGTGCAAATAAAGGCAACAAGAGCGGTTGGCATTAATTGAATAATTGTGTAATGACACGGAAGGAAATGGGATGCGAGATTGGAACCAGCACGCGAGCGAAACCGACCGTATAAATTGAACAAAAATTGGAAACAAATTTTTTTCCATAAATAGCTTCTAAAAAAATTCAAAAATATATTCTCAAAGTTAACCTGGTTTTTCAAAGTTTTTAACAAATAAAACGCGAATTATTGGCGAAAATGTTTGAAGTTCCGCCATTTTTAAAATACGCAATTTTTTACATCATTTGTTGTTCATATTCTTACAATTGACACATAAATTAAAAAAAAATTATTGGCTGTTTCACGTAACTACCAGAGTAGCTACAACCGTTTTGTATCTCGAAAATAACCTATTTCAGATACTGCTCTATTTCTTTTGTATTTATTATAATTATGCTATTATAAAAAATTTGTTTACTTGTTATGATGTTAACTAAAGTACCCTTAAAGTTACGAAAGGATTAATGCATTGGTATCTTTGCAAAAAATTCCTAAAACTTAATAGAAAAATAAACCGTTTATACGGACTTCTCTCCTTAAATGATATCCCGACTGATATCATTAACTGAACTCCTCATTTCTCAGCGAAACGAGCAGAGTAGGAAGTTGGTAATCGAGTTTTGGTAGGTGAGAGCTTTCAGCAACTGAAAATTGGAGGGAAAAGAATTTAAAATAGACTTCGAGCCAAACTGTTGAAAATGAGCTTGTAACGTTAATTGCAGAATTAGTGGACCAGCCAATTTATATCACATTTCACACGAAATTCCATCGAAGGATTCGCAGAATTTAAATTACCGAAACATGTACGAAATTTACACGAGCATGCACACCGAATTTCAAGGAGCAGGTATATACAGGTAAGCGCAACTTGGTACGGTGGGATTCAATTATTAATTTGCAGCCGGAAAATTACGGGAGCCGACGAAATGGAATATATTGAGAATCAATAGTAAATGTTACTTAGCGAAATCGCTGGAAAGCATTTGAAATGGAAGCAAATGGAAGTTCATCCTTTTAACGTCTCACAGGAGTGTCTACGTGCCTCCTAGCAGGCCCTTGGGGCAATGGAGAGCATTTTTACGCGATTGCCTGTGACTTAATTACATTTCTGAATAAATTATTGCTGGGCCTCTGTGGCAATCGTTCTTATTATTATCTACGTGCACGGGGAGAAAGGCAAGTCAGAGCTGAATAAGTGAGGGGATCATTAATTAAATTCTCTGAATCTTCTGTTCTTTCTTATATAAACTGGTTCTTATCGAATTATCGATTCGATGATATTCAAGACTTCTGAATATATGAAAAGCCTGTTTATATGGGAAATCATTGACCAGCAAGTGTGAAGAGGTTAAAAGAATTGTTTTCTCAAACATTGATCTTAAACTGATTTTTGAAAAGAGCCCAGCATATAGGCGTGAGATTGTAAATTTATGATAACTCTCTCGTTGTACTTCTACGCTGTTCTCATCGCGATGGTGTTAAAGTCGCGGCAAAGACAAGATGCTAATGGACGTAATATTGGAGGTGGGGCTGGAATGAAAAATGGAAAGCGAGAAATACTTAATGGAAAATACCACGTGCAGTTCTCTATTCCATGCATTTGTGATCGAGTTAATCCGGAAATGCCTCGGTATTCCAGAAGCACCGAACCTACATATATTAATTCAACCCCATAAATCACACGCCGGTGCACCAGTATCCTCTCAGAATTTCCTCTTAACGTGTTCGTATATTAGCTCTAATCTAATACAAAAAAGAATGAAAAATAGGAGATATTCAACTGCGAAATAAAGTTGCATCCATCCATTAAAAAGTAAAGGCTAGAAAAGTAAAAAATTTCACCCCTGAATCGTAAAAACTTTAAGCTTAAAAGATACAAATATCTAAACTTCAACGTGTCGAAATCCTAAAGCGATTCTTTCAACATTTCTTCCGCAAACATTTCTTTTTGCCTGTGCAAATTACCCGGCCCTTTTGTTTCGAGAGCAAAACACGGCCAAGCAAACCCGCGACAGGGAAACACAGTACGTTCCTTGTAACCATTCGAAACGGAATCGAGATATCGACGTTTGCAAACAAGCTCCGAGGATGGGAAGAAAAACTAACGAGATGACAGATTTATAGAGGACCCAGGCTCCAGAATATCGAGACAAAACGGAACGAGATCGATCCTCCCCCCTCGGCTGCAACAGATGTGCCCCATGGTACTCTCCTCTTGCTGCGATAAATAATAACCGATGGATGGAATGTGAACGAGAATTCTGCCGGGGAGAGAGGATAATTGGATGAGAAACGTGGATGGAAATGGCCCGTGGATATCCAATCGGACGAAAGAATAAATCACCCCGAGCTGTTAGCTCGAAGCGCCGTTGATCGTCGAAAGACGTTCGGGGGAAAGAGATGGATATATTAATTAAAAGCTATCAATACTGGCAACGGCCTACGAGATTGGTCGAATCGAACGAAAGGAATGGTCGGCGATACCGTGGCTCCATTACGCGATTGCCCTCAGTCGGCTCGCCATTAGGGACGTCCGATATTCCTGATACCCATAGGTCCACTCGATCTCCGAGTTGATCGAAATTCGATGAGCATTCAGCCCTTCCCTCGGCTCCATCCACTTCAGCCGCGTTCCGGGTATGCACACACGCATTCGGATACTTTCGCCGAATGCGTTTCACGGATGATTATCCGGCATCCAGGCCTCCCGCAACATCGGAGGAATTATGACGCATTATTGGAAATCACGGACGGGGGAGTAATCCATCATCGTATCACGCTTCTGGAATACGTATGTACATCGAGCGGAGCTCTTCGCGATATTCAGGGAGTTAGTGCCGCATGGATTAATTTTACGTTCGATTCACGATGCAATTCCATTGTGGCAAAATTCCTCTGTATTTAAACTTCTGCGTTTGGAGCGTTCCCTCCTGGAATTAACGAGTCGAATCTCCTTGGAGAAAAGTGGATTTCGAGGGTGGCGGAAATGTAAGTGATTTAATCATTTTACACGCGGAGGACGGTGACTTAATATTATTGTCTGCTACATTCTGCTCTTTTCTACTGTGAAAAGGGGGATTGAATTTTTCAAAGTACTCAGCTTTAAGGTAAAACGTGAATTGGCCGCGGGTATATAAGGTCTGAGAGAAACGGGCCGGCAATAATATGATCCGCGTTCCCTTCGCGGCGGGGGATCGTAAATGGCGACTAACAGAGGACGTTAAACGAAAAAAAGGGCGCGATTAAGGCAAATTGCGCCCTCTGGTACGTCTCCGGGAAGAATTAACGATATTCCCGCGATCGTTTAACGGATAATGATAGCTTGAAGCCGCGTTATCAAAGGTAATTCAGAGATCATTACCGGGGATATGCTTGTTGGAAGAAGTGGTGCAAGTGTCGTTTCAAGTTTCGCTTGCCAGGGAATGCTCGAACTTTCCTCGCCACCGGGGCCAAGCGTTCAGAAAACATTTGTCTTTCATTAATCGAGATCCCGTTGCATACTAAACGCTCAAACAATCTATAATAATTTCCAAACAAAATCTACGAAGCATGCCAGAAGCAATTACAGAGTTTCGTTGAGATGAGAGTTCGTTTAGCCGAGGAATCGATTAAGCTTGCCGATATTAATTAAAAATATCGGCAAACACACAAGCTGGCAGAAAATCACGGAACAACATGTTGCATGTACATACTTCATTCACACTGGTCGCGTGACAGCGGTGTGAAATTGTTGCTACGCTAAAAAAGAATATCCAAAATCGTTACTCAACCTAATACTTTAGCAAACACGACCAATCGACTGTGTCTCATTTGAATGGAAGCCGATATCGATTCCAACTTTTCCCGCCATTGTCAGCTACTCCCGCGGATCCCGTATACTTTTCTAACACACGCTCTTCCATAAATTATTGCTGGAAACTGGAGACCGTGCTCGCCCGTCAAACTTCCAGAAAAATCTATCAGCCGTGGAATTTCTCGGACAAATTTATCGCCATTCATTACCATAATGTAGGTCACCTTAAGCTATAAGCTAGAGTGCAATAAACTAGATCAAAAAAATTCTGAGTATTACTTCGAACATACCTTAATATGCAGGCAAAGCGCCAGACAGTATAAACTTATAGTTTTTGTCAAATAAATTCGCGAAGATGAGGTTGAAAAACGGTCAGTTACACTGGAGAACCCCCTTAATGGCCATAAAATCGTGCGTTGCTTTAGTTTTATTCGTTTCGGCGTACCCAGGGGTGCAGAATTCTTTGAATAAAAACCGTGTAACATTCCCACCCCGAGTGAGCTTCTGCCACCTTTTTCTCGTACACAGAACAACGAAAGCGAACGAGGCCGCAAGTAACGCGAGGCTAGAGGGTTCCACATAATTTTCAAGGATTTCACCAAGCAGACTTTAACAGAAGGTTTTCCATCCTGCGCTTAACTTGATAAAAACAATGACATTTTATAAACGTTAAAAATTGGTAGCGCATCCGTTGCCGAAAAATGGCTCGCCGAACTTCACTGTGGACTTTAAACCGCATCATTGATGACAGCAAACACTGTTTTCGGTTGGCAGAGTTGATAAAGGAAGGTTATTGATTATCTCGATAAGGTCTGAACTGAAAGACCATGGAGGCACACAAAGTTTAAAGGTTTTCCTCTATATTTTCCTGGTCGTAAAAGCAGCTATTAACAGTATTCTTCGAACTAGCTCGTTAAGTTCTTCCACGTGGATTTCAAACAGTCAAGAATTGCAAGCTGTTACAGAATAGTCGTTTAAAGCTCCAGGAGAAGATATTTTCACTGGAGCCACGTCTTAAGACAACACTAATTAAAGAGATATCCTCTGTGTTCCAGAATGTTAAAGTTCCAACAAAAGGACTGCTTTGCATAAAAAAATGAAACGTCACGACAGCTTCGTTCACCGTTAAACTGGATTAAAAGAAGGTACACTTGACCCCTTTTCCATCGGCCCCTTTCTCGCTAAATATAGGATAACTTTCGCCATGAAATACCTTCCTGTAACAATGTTTGCTTCGTCATATTCTGCAAAAAAAAGGCCGTGCTTGCTCGCAGTTCGCTGCGGAGGCAGATGAGTTAATTTTGTTGATTGCGAGGACACAACGTGTCCTCCTATGTCGCGATAACGCAGCCACGCTGTTAGGACCTTGCTTCCGGGCCGTAGTAACGTTAACTGACGTCTAAATAATTAAACCAGCGGCGGAATGTAGACAGTCGGGAGCAATCGTGCTGCGGAGTGCATCATTGAACTATAATCAGCAGTGGCGCGAAATCGTAGCGCAATGCTCGCTGGCTTATCTCCTGGAGCGGGCGTTATGCAATGCCGTATAAATGTTACGGAAACATCGTCGGGCAGTTTCGCGTTGAAGCTTTTTTAATGAACAACGAGCGCAAGCTGCGTCGCTGCGAGCGAAACCCGTCCAACGTTCGATTTTAATTTGAAGAGGGTCGACAAGGGGTTGACGCGTTTAGCATACTAACGAGCAACTCGAAACGCGCTACAAATTTATCTCACCCTCATTTTATTAAACAACTCGCAAACACTGGGAAACGCTGCGAGCACGAGGGGGAATATTTTACGCAGAGGACACGTATTTTCGGAACGCTTAATGTAGAAATTACTGAAATCCTATTCCCCGTTTATTCACAATCCTCTTTCAATTTCCTTTCTTAATTGTATTCGTTTACTTTCGAACGAGGTAATCAATTTCAATTTCGTTTATTTTCATTCGCAGATTAAACGGGGAAATGTAGCGATCACTTCGGAGGGAAGAAACTTGTTTCCTATCTTCATTCATTCTCTTATCGGCACTCGTCGCGTATTATCACGCGGAAGCTCGAAGCGCAAATACGCTCGGGCGCGATTAAAATGTACTGAAAAACAGCAAAACAGAGTTTACTCAGTGTTTTTGTCAATCCACGCGGAAGTCGATTAAAGATAGTGGGCCCATGCTCGCGTGCGACATTACTCGAAAGGTCAAAACGTGGGTGACGCGCGGGAACAAGGCTGTCATTTTATTAAATATAGTTCAAGGATCAAATCTACGCGTGGCTTGATAAAAGGAGGGATCGGGATTTTAAGGGCGACCTGCGAAGAGTGCGAAGCACGATTTAGCTGGAATGACAGCGTGAGGATCGATCAAACAGCGTCGCGAGACTCCTCATTCGTGAAGTGTGCTTTCCCTGATTTTTACTTACATTCCAAGCGTTTTTACATTAAATAGGTACTCCGCGAGGGTTTGCGACGATAAGAGGTACGTTTATATCTCGTTTCGTAAAACTCTTCCATTTGCACGCCCCTCACGTGCGTCGAGAGATAAACCCAACATCCACGAACCTCCCCCGGCCGAATTGATTGGACGCGCTTCACTTAATCCAACGTGAAATTCGAAGATCTCGAAACACGGAACCATGAGTTACAGCTCACTGGGGTAGTATAAATACGGATTGGCGATCGAAAATATTGAACTTTGGGGAAAACGTACGCGTGTCTTTATACCTAATTCTAGTTCACCGCGATATGGCCAATTTATTTTCTACGTACACGTACCTAAAGATATCAGAAACATAGCTAAACTTGAGGCCAATTTATGATAGAAGTTCTCGGACCTCCTTCTCCATCTTTCATTAACTATCCTCTTTACAACAGATCCTCACGAATTTTCCTGCAAACCCGGTACCCATCAAAACTTCCCCCATCCTCTTCAAGCATGCCGCTAATCATAAATATTCAGCATCCCTGTGACGAAAGAACTCCTTAAGAACTCGGAGAAACTTAAAAGGGAGAATCGGTGCTGCACAGATATGCAGATATTATTCATACACTTTTAAGAGCATGTCACAAAAAATTAGAATTACTTCCACGTCAGACATACCTAACGTGTCAGTATTATCAATACGCCTCACTATCGATTACTATATACACGTTACACGTATCTACTTCGACTAGTCCACACGCTATTGATTCACCATGAACAGCCATTGACGTGACAACAGAGAGACACAAAACACCCGCGGCTAGTCAGATTAGTTTGCCGTTCTACTATCAGTGACCGAAGATCCACGTGTCCTCTGATCGCCGGCTGTTGAATGACGATCTGCATTCTTCCCGAAGCCCTCCAGCTTAGATTGTCCGCGGCAGTCGTAATTTCATGGTGTAACGGAGAGTGAGAATTTTTAATAAAAGCTGGATTCACGAGCGAGGGATGGCTTTCCGGGTCAGAAAATTCCGTGGAACCGGGCTCGGAATCGGGGGCGACTTCTTTCAATCCTCTGTTCAACAGAGCGCAGAATTACTGGAAAAAGTCAACACCGGGGGAGGAGGGTAAATAACACGAGATTGAGCCGCACGCTCGATCACGCTGAAGGGCCGCGATGCTTTTAAACGCGTCCGCCAAAATACGTTTATTCGGGGCTCACACGAAGATAGATCGCGCGTTCTGTCGCCCCATTGTGTTAGCCAGTCACCGTTGTGTCGCCATCAGCTCCGAACACGAGGCGTAACCTTTCCCAACCGATCGTATCACGCGGCCGATATGAAACGTTACGTAACAGACTATAAAATAAATTGCGCAGGCATTGTGGCTTGTGCGCCCCCTCACAGCTTCCCTAAAATAAATCCCACTAAGACGTAATTCGACGCCCTCACGAGCGTGGAACATTAATTAATTTGGGGCACAGGCTTCGAAATAATTAGAGGATCGCTCGCTCGACTTTATTGCTGTAATAAGGCGGCAAGGTGGGCCATTATTCATTAGATCTAATCCGAAAGCGATGGTATTTGAAAGTACATACTTCTGTGTGAGGTACATAGGTCCCCTCGTCCCACCTAAATGTAAAATGTTCCCTTCTGGCAAACTATCTAGGAACGTGATATCTCCGTGAATTTTGTTGGATCAGACACGCCATCGAAATACAAGGGACGCTTGAATGTTTTACAAGGAAATCGAAGATTTTATGTGCTGTTTGCGCGCATGAAATGTTTATAGCCCTCTTTTTCGCGGATACTGCAAAGAGGCACGATGCTTGCCAGTTTCGTATTTTCTTCAGCGACAGCACCAGTAAATGCACAGTTTTAATGGTTTTGATATCCAGGCGAGGGGGTTGGAATATTTACACGAGTCAGAGGAACGGAAAATAGGGCGTGGTGAAATTGAAATCGGGAGGGAGGACCGGGAAAATTGCAATCTTGCGGGTGGATTTGATGCCCTAAATACCATTAAACCAGAAGGGAATCTATCGCATCCCAGCGGAGTAGTCGAAACTTCAAGGAATAAGCGTGACGGGTTGCAAATTCGACGAAGGAAGGACTCGCTGCGTTTTATTAACGCCCGCGGGAGACATCCTTCATCCCCCTCCTCTGGACGGAACGAACGATACGAACTCGAGCGAGCGTCCGACGACAAATTAACTTCCACAGCAGCGGTCGATTACGGGAGCATTCTTTCCTCCAATTTTCGCCGCAGGAACGCTGGGTAATTAAATGACGCTGCACGCGTCGTCGCGGGGAAACGAGAATGTCCGGCAATCACAGGACGACGCCTTCCCTCGTGGAAAACAAAAAAAGAAACGCGACGGTCCTTTCCGACGAGAGAACGCGGGGGGTGAGAAAATTGAATTCTCGTTACGGAAATTAATGAAACTCAACGACTGGGTCGGGGCGGGAACAAAACGCCAGTAATTGGTCGTGGAAACGAAAACACAGTCGTGGCAAGGAGACACGGCGCGCGAACGAGAAAACAACCTATTCGTTTCGTGTAATTGCTCGAAGCAGGAAATGAATGTGTAGAGAGACAAAAGGGAGACGGGGACGCGTAGATGGTACAGCTTTGACCGAGGAATGCCAAGAGGATCGAGCAAGCCGCTTCGCAATAAACTCCCGAAAGACTCGCGGCAGGTGGCATTTTTTCCTTTCTGCCCCAGAGTCTCGTCGCCCTGTATCATCCCTCGATCCACTCTCTTCTTTATCATCTATCCGTTCCTGATCAGACACAGATACAGGGGCAAGGACTCGCGGAGGCTTTCGTGTGCCAGGCAGCCGCTACGCCGCCTGCGCGCTACTTTTATTGATCAAACTGAACGAACATTCAGTCTGATTCGAACCATCGAACCAGACGGATCCAGCTAACCGAAATACGATTACCTCCGCGACAATACGTGTCGAGCACTGTGCATCGTTCTTTTTCTAGATCCGCACGTTCCGTCTCCAGCACCTTTAGTTCTCTAAATGGCACCCTAATTTCCGTCCCTCCCGCCCACGGGGCAACGTTGAAATGAGAAACGGAGTAGATAGTAGCTATTGAAAAATCAGCCCACCCCCGCGCTCTGACTCGAAGGTCCAATATTTTTCGCTCCGCGTTACTTGTTAGGGGAGTCTCGCGAGTCGACCGAGAAATTCGGCGATCGCCGCAAACGTGATTTGCTGCAGGCTCGTTGATCGAAGGGTCAGTCATTCGACGGTACGACTTGTAGATCGATGTAATAAAAATCAATCATCTGGATCGAAAGGAAAGAAACTTGTTCCCAAAGTATTCGAGCATTGAATTTAAATCAGAACGCTCTTGCCGGCTGCTCAAAAAGTTACCACTCTTTGAATGCCATTTGCATAGGAGACCGAGACCCTGGGTCCTATGAATTTTGAAAAGGTGTTTTTCCTGGGTAATCGATAGGGGATGAAACTAGGCGGCACGGCGAACGTGCTAAAGCTTCGTGCTTGAGATCAATGGATTATCCAACGAAGGAAATAAGTATTTTCATGTATATCAACGCAGTTGTTCGAAATTACTAAACACAGCCAGTGGGCGAAACAAGTTCACTAGCCCGTAATCATTTTTAAATGCCCGCGAGGCACCGCTGGCCAGAAACTGACCCGGTTAACGGAATTATCTAACGTAAACAGAAATTCCGCGGGCAAATAGCGCCGCGTTCCATCGAAACACTATAGAACTATCTATTTACAGAGAAGATATAGCACGTTACAATGGAGTGGTAATCGATGGCTATTGGTTAAGCGGTGTATATGCTCAGACGTTGGGCTGAATTTTCGTGTGTCTACTCGAAGGAGGATAGCCATTGGTGCGATTACACGTAACCACTGGTGTTTGGTGTGCAGAGGAATTCTCGCTTGTGTAATCGTCGTTGAAACCGCACCGGTAACCGCGCTGTTATAATTATCCGATTCGATCGATGCGCAGCCGGAGAAACAGGGACGGCATTGGGGATGCCGGGGGTAATATCGAGCTGACCGAGGAAATTCGATGTAATGAATCGCGGGATGCCTGCAGAAATGGAATTTCGAATATTCCTCCTTCGCCTGGGGGCAAACTATTCGATGACTTGCGTGGGAGTAATCCTCCAAGCTACCGGGGCAGCATCGATGCAGATGGTCGACAAAATAGCGCTTAATTGATCGCTAATAACATGATCGCCCAAAGCGAATACTATACTCCGTACTTCCACGAAGATCTTGGCTTTTGTGCAGAGATCTGTGGCTGGGAATGAGTTCGTAAGCCTGGCCGCAATCGGATCGGTAAACTCCGCTTAAAATTGGTAATTCGCGTTCTGTCGACACGGAAAGCCTATAATATTCTTACCGAGCAAATGAATCGATCAAGATTTTCTAATCGTGTCTACTCAAGCCTAGTCTAAAGTCCTAAACTCTGTAGCTTCTGATTTGTCAAGAGACACGCTCGCAGTGACAGAGGAAATTGCCGAACTTAATGGAACTGGACGTTGAAACGTGACAATTATCGCTACGCGTATCAAAGGCAGCCCCGATTTACAAGCAATTAAAATACGGCACGAACGAAGGGATAAACTTGGCAACAATTAGTCCTATCAGCCGCGCAGAAGTGTAATCGCGTGTGACGAATTTAATGCGCGCACACGGGGTAGATCTCTTTTGTTTCGCGCAACAGCCCGAAGTCTGGGGGTTGTAACATTTCGATTGCCGAGCAGAAATGACGCCGGGGTAATTCGAGCGTGTACAATGCTGGGCTAATGATCGTTGTAAAGGACCCTATCCACCGTGTCGTTTACGCTGATGATATTTATTTCCCTCTCGGTGGAGCCGGGACGCGAATTGAAACTAAGCAACAGATTGCTTGGCCGTAGTTCGGCGCAACGGTTCCAGGAAAGTCTATCCGTGGCTGCCGCGTCTCATTCAAACGGGCAATCGAGTTTACATCCGGCACCATCCGGTGACGTTCGTTAACGTGCAATCTCCTCTTTCGCGAGGAACTTCTCCTTCGTGGGAAGTATTCGAGTCCACGAACCCTTCTGCGACAGCGGCCGTATCAACGTTACAATCTTACGACGCCCGTTAGAAATCTGTTAGAAATCATCGTACCCGCTTATCTTCTAGCGAAGCAACGAAACTACTCGATGGAAGATCGATCGATTCGAGATACAAAGTGAATATCAATCGTCTTATCAATTCGCGAACATTGTTTTGCTGTACCTTTATCGTTATTTAATTGGGCTACGCTCGAGGAGAGATCTACTTATAGAAGAGGCGCGTTTCAGCTTTCCATTCGGGGATTAAGTGCTGCAAATATGAACGATAGAAGGGAGATTCGGCACCGTTACAGTATTGGTGAATTAAATCGATCAGAGCCGTGAATAATTTTCAGTCAATTAAAGAAGCAATAACCGTTGCTTCCAATAACATTTTCATGTACGAGTAACGCAGAAAATTGTTACCGGATTAAACGTTTCAGCAGTGTACTCGTTCGCGTAAGTTAAATTTACCTGGCTTGTTAATTACGCATCGAGCAAGTTATTTTTTTTTCAGCAGGATATGATAAAGCGTTACCAGGGTAATATACGAAATGGCGGAGAAATAATTTAAAAGACTGCTTGAATATTAATACATTTGAACACCGCCTCGAGGGTTGTCGCCTCCTTCTAAATTGGCTCGCAGTGTACGGAGGAGTGTAACACGAGCGTTCTCCCGTCACCATCCACTCTATTTCACGATCTGGCTTACGCTCAACCCTCGAAAGGCAACGGGGGAAAAAAGGAAGAGGTACGACAACCCTCGAGGAAAAGTAATTCCACTCTCTCTCTCGTCTCGTATCATCCTTTTATTTTTCTTCTCTCGATTTATGTATATACATGTACAATGATTCAGTATAGTCACGGTGTAGCATCGTCTTACACGCTACCTAATACCTTTTAAAGCCGCGTGCACATTCAACGAACGAACGCTAAACAAGAGCATGTTCCCGCGTTAGGGAACATCTATGCGGGAACAAGCAAAACGACGCAAGCTGCGCTCTCCCACCGTTAAATCTCAGAACTTGCTTTACAATTTATTACACGCAAGCTCTATTGCAAGACGAAAACAGAAGATTGATGCTCGTCCTGATGAGAATATATCAAGGTACTCTCTCTCTTTACCCTTGCGACTTTAAAACTCTCGGCTTACAGTCCTCGAGGGATGATTCTGTTCGTCGAAAGGGCGATGAATTTTTATAGTAACAAATAGCCCGTCGCTCAAAAGATTGTTCGCGTGATATGTGATCGATAGGTTCCCTTGCTCCAAGGGAAACACACGGAAGGGTTGATTTACTCAGCCGCCGCCAACTGTAGTTAAAAGAAACTTCTGGCCGCACGCCCGACACAGGGGGTTACCGTCTTAACGCTTTCGTTTATCAAGGGTGCACGCGACTTTTCGCTTTCTACCCGCTGAATCCATTTCGTTACGAAGGGAAAGAGTTGTTCGAGCGCCTGAACACGCGCCAAGAATCGCGGCTATCTCGTAGACCGTTAAGCACGTTATTCGTTCGATCGGTTTCTAGATTCGCTCGTTCGAGACTCATTTCCTTTCACGGCGAACGGAACCGCGGTACGCCGCGTCTAATCTACGAATTAGGGCCGCTGCTGTCTCGAGGATCCTCCGATCGGCTCTCGTCGAACCGAGGATCGTCACCGCGATGTCCTCGATCCGTTCGTGGCCGATTACAATGACCTCTCTCGATTCGGGATTCGAACGGATATCTAGAGTGACTGATAACACAGGGACACTCCGCGAAATGCGAGCCGAGGATCCCGTCGAGCCTGACTTTCGACTCACGGAACGCCAGGTACACCGAGATTGGGAGTGTGGCCAATTTGGGTTTCTATGATTTATGGAGTTTTGCTGAGGAAATCTGTGATCGCTGATCCCTTCAGACTCTGTCTGGTACGATTGATATTCTCTTAACTTACTGGGCTAAAATCACTCGTAGTTGGCATATCAGAAATTCAATGAATTTCAGCGTTCAATCAGAAATTAGATCTAATCGCATAATATTATCCATTTAAAATGGTACCACTTCCAAATCCTTCAGTGTACCAAGGAACATGTATCAAGCGAACGTTCCTCGTCGAGCAAAATTAAACACGCGAATTCGCGATTCTAAGATCGTGTTAAAGGAACGGTCCCCGTTATGCTCGATAACCATTATCATACACGTATCGTTTGATCGATCCCAAAACCGTACATAGACCACCGGCTTCCGAAAGCAACTGACATTTCGCGGACTGGCGGCAAGTGACCTTCGCGATTCAACGAAGTGTACCTCGCCGTCGCCGTTCGCCCATCGAATTCCAGTCGATTCCCGGTTCCATCGAGCATAGCTCTATATCCTTTGACACGTCGGGCATGCTATCGGCGTGCACGGTGCAATCGTCACAGCACAAAAGATCGTTGCTGGCCTTGCCAAATTTCAACGTTCCGGGTGAAAAGCTCGCATTTCAGGCCACCTGGATCAAACCGACGCTTCCGTCGCGCTGTTTTATGCATGCACACGGACGCCCAGATATCGAGGATACCGCCAAAACCGCGGATTCGGGAAAAAAACGGAGGCTACCCACGATTGACTGACGCGGCCGCGAACGCAGTTACGCGAAGGGGATGGAATCCAGGGGTTCCCGAGATTTCAACCCCCCGCCGTCACAGAAAACACGGAAGAACTGGTGACTAGAGATTAATGTTTCGATTCGATCCCTACCCTCTGCTCTGGGTTCGACGTTATTTAAGAATCGATTTCACTGCGCCCGTCATTGGATTCGGAGGAAACGCAACGTAACACCGTAAATAATTCTATCTGAGATCTAACAAGCGGTAGCGTACCGAAAGAAAAGTATCTACGTCCACGTAAGTCGACGAGAAGATTGTCTTGCAACGGGTGAGACCACCGCGCGGGAACGTTATCAATTCGAACGAAAATGCCGGGTAGAAGTATGAAATAAAGAGAGAGGAGCGGCGATGGATGCTCGGATCGAGTGAAATTCGCGCAAAGTCTCGCGGGTCTGAGTAGGTATTTGAATTTTCCTGAAAGGAACTATTTGTTTAGTCCTGACACGATCGCGGCCGTTCATCTTGAGAAATTGCTGGCTCCTCAGGAAAATCCAGAGGGAAAAATCTATGCGCCAGCTGCGACCTAGGGGCTCCTTTTATTTGTTGCCCGTCAAAATTACCTGTTGCTATTACCCGGAGATATTGATCGGACAAACGTCCCGTGCTTTCCAAACACCGTTCGATGCTAACGCAATGAAACCGAAACGTAGCGCGTGTACCTCTCGCAATTAAGAGGATAAAATCGCGACGGAAACATAAACGATGACTAAAACGTTCGTCCCGTCCACTTTAACTTGAGGGGAAGAGGACACCCAGTCCGTTCTGAACGTACACAGCTCCCGTCTGCCCGTCGCATCGTCGCCGACGGCAGTTTCCTTTCTCTCCTTCTCTCTCTCTCTCTCTCTCTCTCCCTCTGGTAAATCGGTAGACGCCCCCGACTACCCTTATTATGCAAAAACTTTTACGCACGGCGATTGATCGAACGTATCGAGACGTCTGGGGATTTCCAACGAAGAAATAACATTTTTTTCTCGGACTTTCTACGCGGTTAGAGACACGAAACATTCAGCATCTACGGTTTTCATTTGTAAATACAATGGTATATGCGACTACTTCCGCCTATCGTTAAGGGATCACGCTGGATTCTACGCAGGACAACGTCGAAAGCGAGTGTTTCTGTGTTACGACTTAAATGCACGCGATTCAGTTGTACCTTTAAGAGTTGCCTAACAAAGAGTCGCGCAGGCGAGGCGTTCGACATACACGTTACTCGACCACTTGACGTGTGTCTAACATCGCGTTTGGCTTGTACGAACACACAATCTACGTTACCACGATACATGCACACCAGGCCCGTTCATGTACAACACGGTCAACCTGTCCCAATATCAAGTTCAACCCCCAACAGTCGGCCAGCGTTGCTTGAAGCTGAATCTTGACTTAACCTTCGCATTCTTCCTTCCAGCTCGTCGGGATGGTAATATTGATAGAGATGAACGTTAGAAGAGAGACATTGGGTTGGACACCCTGTAGATGCTTTCATCCTAGATCCTTCGTTTTCATTTTTAGTGTAAGACGCTGGTTTATTGATTAATTTACGCTACTTGGTCTCATTGAAGATTCTTTCTCGGAAAAATTGGAAAGAACGGCACGAAGAAAGCTGCGACGTACTCTGTACTCTGAAACGTTGGGCGACTAGCCGTTCCTCTAGGACGTCTTCGGATTCCCAGTGATGAATTCCAAATAATCTTCCCGCGAGGAAACTTTTCCGATTCGACGGAAAGATGAATAGCAGACGTGGCGTGGATATATTCGGATTTAAATGCGTGGTCTTTCGTCTGGACTTGCCGCGAGTCTGGTGATTAAACATTGATTTTCCTCGTTGTGTAATTTGCATGATGTGGCTTTGAAGCTCTCGCTCCACGGGTGGATTAAAATTTCACATTCACCAAACAACCAGTCGGGCAGACTTATAAAGTACCCGACTGTCCGATGTTATTCCCATCGTTGTCTTCAAAGTTTCTGTTGTCCCTTGGTCTCTGTACCACAGCCAATTAGTCTTTGTGCCGCAGAATTAAGCCAAACGAGCTTGGCTTTGTTTCATCTTCACAGTATTTCCAGCCAGCTGTTCAACACCGCGTTGGACCTACGTCCGCACGAGGCAAACATAACGACTCCAACAAAGGCCCTTCGTTCGACTTAACGTCTTTCAGATACGCGGACGTTAGGTCCCCGTTCGACAAAAACCTTCCCTGGCCCGTTCGTGGGAGAAACGAGTGAAGAATACTTGAATAGAGGAATGCGTGGCATTGTCGAGTTCTAGTAGCTCGATGAATTTCGGTACATGCACAACGTTCGCGTAACGACGAATAAGTTCATCTACTCGTTACCCCTACCGGTTGCAATCAGTCCGTAAGAGGAGAATCTTCGGGGAAACCGACCCCCCCGGGAGGATCCCAGGGCTCCGATGTTAAAGCTGGATTTTGGATACCGTCGACCCCGTCGAGAGTACACCGTCCGTTCCAAAGCAACCGACTCGCTCAGCTAATTCAGACCCGATGATGAACGAGGAATGGCTATTTAATCGCGAATAAAGACGAACTCGTTGTAATGATTCCAACGGTTCTCCTCGGAATCCACGCCGGGCTTCAGCTGCTCCGAATTGCCGCCAGCCGTGCCGGAGCCGCAGCTACCGGCCAGCCTGAATCCCTGCTCCTGAAGCATATCGAAAGCCTGCTCGATGGAGCTGTGCTTGAGGAAGAACCTGGAGGTGTAACGATCGGAGGTGCCGTGGTCGGGATCGCGGCTCTCGTTCAGCGTCTCCCCGAACACGTCCCTGCAGAGTGTCACCCTACCGCACACAAGGATCCTCGAGAGCTTGCGGAACTTGACGTCGGCCAGACCCTCGCGGCCGAATGCGAAGCTGCCGCGATAACCGACGGTTATGTGGCCGGGTGCTCTCTTTCCCGAGGAGCTCAGCGAGCCGGTTGATTTATCGTTCTCCAGAATGGCACGCTCCAACCCGGGCAGCCCGTAAAAACTCGCCTCCTGCTTCAGCCTTTCCCTCTCCCGGAAGCCCTCCGGCAGGACCAGGGCCTGATTGCGCAGAAAGTCGAGAACGTAGCGGAAGAGCACCCCGTCGCGGTCCAGGAAGTATTTCCCCTTAGCGTCCTTCTCCACCGGCGTGTTACCCGAGAACAGCTCGGCCAGGTGAGAGTCGCTCTCGCGGGTGAGGGTGGTAACGGCGGTGGTGTAGAATACACCGCCCACGTTCAGCTCCACCACGCTTGGCACCGCTTCCTGTTGCTGGTCCGGCTGCTGTTGATCCACCATGCTTCTGCCGCTTCTGTTACACTCGTCTCGCGTAGCCGCGCGGTTCCGACTGCCGAGTCAACCAGCGAGAGCGCGTTCCGTACGGATCGACACGGTGTGCACCGTGGGCCCTACGCGTCAGATACGGCGACCTGTGGTCTGACGATCACGAGAGGGGGAACAAAAATTAGGGAAAGATATACTACGCTGCACCCCCGCAGAAAGCAACACTCGGAGAGACACTTGCACAACAGCACCGCGAGGGTCGCGTGAACAGCGAGAATGGGGTCGGTGACCGGTGCGACAGCTGTGGGTTGGCGACGCGGTGGACACACTCCGGGAGGATAGATCTGACGCCGAGGAGCGTGCTCTCTCGGCTACCGGGGGACAAGAAAGACTGACGATGAGAGACTGCGCCTACGGTCGGACGAGGAAGGCCGAGCTTACCTCGAGTCCGTCGCTGCGCTTTCTCTCCTAGGCACTTGGCGCGCGCGGCACCAACGCACCGCTCGCCTGTGTGTTGCGAGGGCCGACACGCGGGCGCAGAAGCTGCACCGGGAACGCGCGCCGATTACCAAGAGCGAGAGGGAACCGCGCGCACCACCCCCGGCCGTCATTCGATCACTGGCACGCGGACCGTGATCGTTCGCGTGTATATTATCGCCAACGAAATCACCCTTGCTCCCCGGCCCGTTAATTCATTACAGTCAAATTCCATCGGTTCATCCCTTTCGGATATCACGCTTCGCCGCCACCAACCCTCCCCCGCCCCGTTCCCTTAATCGAATTTTCCCCGGCAAGTTGTCAACGAGCGAGTGGGATTAGAAACGAATGCAAGGGAATATGCACTCGGATCCATTCACCCAGCAGCACGGACGTGCTGTCCTCGTCCTCGTGGTCTAACTACACTCTTTGTTCTCGTGGCCTTTGGTAATTGGGAACTCGGTTTCCAGCGCTGGTATTTTGAAGCTCCGCTGTTGTCGCGGTGCACTATGAACAGAATTATGCCTATGTAGATTCTATTGTTGCGTATCCTCGGTTCAATTTTAATACAGATTATGCCTATGACGTTGTGAATGCATATGCGTCCTTTGTTGGTAATTAAATGTGCGAGAATAGGTTGCCTGATTAATATCGGATAGGATTAATACTGCCGGACAAAGCTCATTGTTTTATTATTCAAGGCATACCGGTTTCACCTTCCGCATTAATTTGTATTGACATCGAATTATACCAAATAATATATTCTATAAAGATTAATCGACTTAGGATTCATTATATATTATTATTAAAACTATACACTGCTTAGTATGAGCCACAATGACAGAGAAACAGATGTGAATATTAGACATGTTGGAAATATGACGCCGCATAGAGAAATCGAGGAAACGATAGAAAAAAGTTTTAATACCGCGATAAACTTCGCAATGTGTCAAAACTGGAAAAACTTTTGCAAACAAATGCGGCTACCGTGCAAAGTTATTTTAATAAATTCATTACATGATCGTTTTGTACTGAGAAACGTAATCGTATTGCGAATTGCGAAAAATGCAGAGAATGCTTCGAAAACGATCGCGTTATTACCTACATGAAATAATACGAAAGTATTATTAATAGGTAGAATTAGTTAGAATTTGTAAAAAATTATGTATCAAAGTTTACCGAGCGGTGATACAACGTTATATTTTACCATATTTGACAGTTTTTGTTATATTTGTTGTTATAAATTATTGTTGTTATAAAGCAAGCGAAGATTTCTATTCCAAAAATCTGTCTAAGCCAATAAGTTTTAAAAGCTCGCTGTAATTTACGACTTAGGAGAGACAGAATACCCGCCTTTTTATTCAATATATTTAAGGAAAATGACATCAGACGTGTTCGATAACGAACTATTTAATCGTCACACAAACAGACCTCCTCCCCGCTATGATCCCGCGCCGCGCGATCATTTGGTTTCACAAACGGCCGACGCAGCGCGACGTTCAGTCGAGCTTCGTATGTGAAGTGGATGGCCTGCGATGGCTGCTGTTAACAACGTGAATTGCTCGCATTTACCTTCAATTACGTATTACAATACGGTACGTTTTGATCCTTTCACTTCCTCGTACACAGAGGCTCGAACCGTCACGTGCGAAGAACCACCAGTGTCATCGAGTAATTTTTCTCTCCTATTGCTACGCAGATCAACGCATGTGAGCAACTCGCCATTTCATCGTCCGTCGGAAACTGGGACGTCAATTCCGCGGGATAAGACCACTTTCGGATCGTATTTGAAGTCCGTTCAATTATCGTTCCGAGAAGTGAATTCATTCGAAATGGCAGAGCCACGAAAGAGGAACTTGAAGGAGGAGACGAGGGGCAACAATCTCAAGAATCATTCGTGGAGCAATGGACCTGACAGCGAGGACGAGCTGTCTGGCGAAAACGGATTACTCGACGAAAATGTCACTCCAAGGTTTGTGAATCGAACATCTGCCATCGATCAGACGATTAGTTTACGAGGTTATTAAACTTCTTCGCCGTTTCATCTCGCGCGATCTTTAATCAATAACGCGCGTCAGTCTGACCTTTATATTGCTATTTTCCTTTGTTAAGTGATGCATCGTTCACAATAGGGTATTGCTCTCGATATCATATCTTTGCGATGCGTTATTGAACTTTATATTCTCCTACTACTAGTTTCCCCCTGGTAGATTTTGTCAAGCAACCGAACTCGAGGTAAGAGAATTTTTTAGAGCTTATGCTTCTTTCGTAGTCCTGTCTGTACCTTAAACAAGTATTATTGCGTTCACTGTCATGAACAAAGTAAAAGATACCCTATGAACGTGCTTGTGATAAAGCAAATAATAAAGTGCTTCCGAGAATATCTCTTATTTATCTACGTTACATACCTCGGTGTCTATTACGATAACACTGTAAATGTGTTTTTTTGTTCGTGTTATTGGTGCAAAAATATGAACCATTTATATTGGCAGTTGGAGCGTCCAGTTGCATTAAAACTATTTTATGCGATAACGTTAAGCCGAGAATCTTCTATTTGCATTGGAATCTTTCTTCTCTTTACAGTTATCATCAGTCGACTTTAATTGATCCGCCGATCAACAACATGACAATTTCGGAAGAGAAGATGCGCAGGAAGTTGAAATTCTTCTTCATGAATCCTATCGAAAAGTGGCAGGCGAAGCGTCGTTTCCCGTATAAATTTTTTGTACAAGTTGTTAAGATCGTATTGGTGACGGTACAACTGTGCCTATTCGCGCATAATAATTATATGCACGTTAACTATGCTTGGGATAATAGGATAGCTTTCTCGCACCTATTTCTTAAAGGATGGGACGCTATTCAGGAGGTAACGGACCGTCTATTAAACAGTTGTTTATTTTAGAAAGTACGTGTATTACAGTTATAATTATTGTATTATGTCTGATCATATTATTATTTTTAGGTACCAGCTTATCCACCAGCGACAGGCCCCTTGGCAATTTATAAACAGGATGATTTCTATAATACCATCGATTATGCTTTAGACGGCTACTACAATCTCAGTAACGCAATTGGATCTTATTCTTACACCGCGGAAGATAACTCGATAGGCCCGGCTATCCTGTGTATGTATCACTACAAAGAAGGCATTATATTTGGTTTCAACGAAAGTTATGTTTTTGATAAAGAAATCGTGCGAAGTTGCGTAAATATAACTCGGCAATTTTACAATCAGTTTAATACGACAAGAAACTTATTGTCTCAACAAAGCATCAAGATAAATTTCTCAGCCCTCGTTAAGGCTCATTTAATGTTCGCCCTGAAAACGGTCAACTTGAAAGCTGCCGGACCCATGACACCGCCCGATTGTTATCAATTCGATATTAAGATTACTTTCGATAATCGTGACTTCGACGGGCAAATGTTACTCTCGTTGGATGCCAATCCGAACAGGTTGAAATGTAAAGGCGACACGCGTTACGTCATGGATAATCATATCGAATCGGCTTTAAGGACGATACTAAATTTACTGGTAATCGTTATCTGTACCGCGTCTCTCGGTCTCTGCTCAAGATCGATATATCGGGCACAATTGTTGAAATTCGAGATCATGAGCTTCTTCAGGAAGGCTTATGGTAAGACACTAAGTTTCGAAGGGAGATTAGAGTTTTTAAATTTGTGGTACGTAATGATCATTGTGAACGATCTGTTAATCATCATGGGCTCCGCTATAAAAGAGCAGATTGAACGGAAACAATTCGGTACGGATCACTGGAACGTGTGTAGCATATTCCTGGGCACTGGAAATCTACTAGTCTGGTTCGGAGTGCTGCGATATCTAGGTTTCTTTAAAACGTACAACGTCGTGATTTTAACGCTGAAAAAGGCTGCCCCGAAAGTTGCACGATTCTTAATATGTGCAATTCTTATCTATGCCGGCTTCACGTTCTGCGGTTGGTTAATTTTAGGCCCGTATCATATGAAATTCCGTTCGCTGGCCACAACTTCCGAATGCCTTTTCGCTCTAATAAACGGCGACGACATGTTCGCTACGTTCACCTTAACGTCGTTCAAATCCCCGATGCTGTGGTGGTACTCTAGGATCTATTTATACACGTTCATCTCGTTGTACATTTACGTGGTCCTGAGTTTATTCATTTCTGTGATAATGGACGCTTACGACACGATCAAAATTTATTATCGCGATGGCTTCCCGAAGAATGATTTGCAGACTTTCATAGCCGCGTGTATGGACGAAGCTTCCAGCGGTCTCTATCGAGACAATTCTGACAGGAGCGATTTAACAGAGCTCATCGATCGCTTTTGTTGTTGTCGGAAAAGACCTTCCTACGGGTCATTCTCAGGTTCGAGTACAGAATTCTCGACGAAACAGGAACAAACGTGCGGGGGGGCAATCTGTATATAGTGCACTGATGGACAATAACGCATTGAACAAAAATTATGGTTCCATGACAGGCGCCTGATATTATGACGACAATTTTGCGGCATAAAGTATTCTTACAAGATCACTATTGTTATTGCGTTTGCTCGACAATAGTTTCTCTTTAGCTGCCATATTTTGTGTCTTATACTTCCCGAACATGTAAATACAAATAAGGATACATTTATGTTAAGCTTTCTTAAATGTAAAAGTGATAATATTTTCGCATTTAAGATCGTAACGTTCACAATAACCGCGATCGTGTCGGTATTACAGTCACAGTATGGTTTGTAAAGTATTATTACAACTGAAGATACTTGTAGATATATAACGTCTCTGTAGAGAGAAGCTTAATGGTGCGAAGCATAAAAGTAACATGTATCTTTCTTTGGGAATGTGTATTTGTGTGTATGAGCAAAACTGTAAGATGCCAAAGTCGTCAAAAGGGATGATGTATAATGTATAGTTTTCTGGAGAGAGTGTTTCAGAACTGTTGGTATAAACCTGAGGAGTAGAACTCGCAAAAAGTAATGAAATATCTCTGTGAACATAGGTCCATTAACTAATTATTTAAATTAATGCAGGCTTTAGAGAAATTTCAAGGAAAATTACTTTAAACAAACTATGTTCTTTACACGTGTTCTATTAACCAATTGAGTTTGTATCTGTAGTTCTGAAACATTTATTTACATAAACCTTAAAATATTGTTCGTAAATTTTCAAAAAAACCTGGAGAATTTTAATTGAAAATACGAAATAGTACAAAAAGGCAATTGCATTAGAAACAACAGAATATGAATCGAAAGAAAAGCAAAATAGTAAGATACTTGTATCGATCACAAAATTTGCAATATGTACATATGTTACAATTTTCTGTATCGCATTATCTCTTACAATGCGCAGCGTACATGGCATCTTGTATTTACGTAAGATTTTTTAATTCATAAACATTTTATTTGAAACGAACGAGCACAATGAAAAGAAAATGTGTTATCCAAAGAAATATATTTGTAATATATTTACAATGAAGTACAATAAAAGTGTAACTTTTATCAACTAATATTCAATGCTCTCCCAATTGCACCTTTCCCCTCCTAATGTTAAGTAATAAACGCATCGTTATCGCGAAAAATCTACGATTTCGAATGAGTCATAAGCGTGCAATGTGCACTTTCGAATGCGCTACTCGCACATTCACCTACCGAAACGGTATAACCTAGAATTGATTCGTAAGAAATGCCTGCACACATTTACGAATTAAAGTATGGTTGGCACCAGTATCAAATTCAAATGTAATCAAATACCGTAGAAATAAACTTCTTTATTACATCGACATACCTTTTCAACTTATTTTCATTACAAGAAGCGTGCCGTTAATTAAACGCGCTTTCTCTCTCCCTCTGTCCAAAAGAAAAGGCAAGTACTGCGATCGCATTTTTTCTCCAAACGAAATAAGTACTCCGTACACCAGAATTTCAAGCATCGATGCACCATTGACCGTATTTTCGGCTGTGAACATTAACTCCCTCGTTTACATGCACTTCGTGCAGAAATCTAGCCGTGCACACGGAGTGCACTGACCCAAGAAACGGACAGAGCTGGTCACTGACCGTGCCTAAACGCGATTCACTGTTTACATCCAGTTTTACATTTTTGGAACTGTCAAGGTGAAGCGCGCCGTCAAGCATCAGTGCACGGCGGACCGTTGTTCGAGTGAAAAATTAAAACTACTCTCGTCGGAGTTCTCCGAACGTCAAGTGCCTTGGAAGAAATCGAATCGTGGTGTTGTCACTTATACGATTTAACTGTCAGAAGTTCTGTCGCGCGAGAATGTCGCGGATAGGCGGGATAGGCCATGCCGGAGCGGGAACGAACAAAGGCGATCAAGACTTCCTGTTCTCGAACAAAGAAGCGTCTACCAGCGAGCACAGTATCTCTAGCATGGTCTCTATTTCGCAAGACGAGAATTTTCGGATGACAGAGCACGCCGAAAACAGCCTTAGAGTGATGGAGAAGTATTTACACAAGCAACAATTGACAGATGTCACGTTAATTGCAGGCAAGCGGACCTACCGATAAACTTCTTTGTTCCCAAGCGATATTTCTAATTTAATAACGACGCGTTCGAACGTAAAATAATATGAAATAGAATTTAACGATTTATTGGGCAATGTGAAAAATCCATCCGTTCTTTTGTTGATTGTTTAGGGAGTAGACGTTTCCCAGCTCATCGTTTAGTACTTAGCGCTGGCTCTGAATATTTCGCTGCCATGTTCACTAGCTCCCTGAGAGAATCTGCGCAAAACGAGGTCGAGTTAATGGGAGTGGACGGGGATTCGTTATGGGCTTTGGTCTGTTATTGTTATACAGGTATAATTTTCTAGAGAATGAGCTAAGGGATAAACGGAACAACTGTAAGATTCATTTTATAATTTTCATATATAGGCTGTATAGAATTAAGGGAAGATAATGTAGAAACTCTCTTAGCGACAGCATGTTTGCTACAACTGAATCCAGTTGTTAAGGCTTGTGGCCAATTTCTTAGAAAGCAGCTGCATCCGAGTAATTGTCTTGGAATAAGAATGTTCGCCGACACACAGGGTTGTACAGATCTATTAGACCACGCTCATGCGTATACAACCAAACATTTTATGGAGGTCACAAAGAATCAAGAGTTTCTACTACTATCCGCCAACGAGGTCGCCAAATTGTTAGAATCGGAAGATCTCAATGTTCCCTCGGAAGAAACTATTTTTCACGTAAGGGATTGTATTATGTAGATATCGAGAGAATTGCAAAAGAAAAGTTACGCAGATAATTTCAATTTCAATGATTTACTGTGGTTTGCAAAATAGTTGGCATGCGGATGCTGAGCAGAGCAAGGGGGCTACTTTGCTCTCATTGGCTCCCACCGCCTGTGTCCCGTTCGCTTGCTTTGTATTGGTCAACATTGTCGCGTTGGCCAATGCGAGCAAAGTAGCCCCCTTGCCGTGTTTAGCGTCCAGGTGCCTTCTTTTCTGCAAACGACAGTATATCTGATTAAAATCAAGGCTCGAAGTGGTAAAAGAACTGTTACTGTTACTATTAACTGCAGGCACTTATGACTTGGTTGGAGCATGATCCAGAGAGTAGAAGGAAAGATGCGAGCAGGCTATTAAGTCTTGTAAAATTGCCTCTCTTGTCTCCCGCGGTGAGCCCGATACTATGATAGATTTGCAGAAACTATGTACCGATTCGAGTAGACTTTATTGGATTCATACAGTTTATAGCAGACAATATTGAGAGCAATGAAATGTTCAAAGACCAAAGAGTGGCGCAGGAATTAGTCATGGAAGCACTGAAGTATCATCTTCTACCCGAGCGTAGACCGCTACTTCAATCAGGACGCACAAAACCCAGAAAGGCGACTGTAGGTCATATATTAGCCATTGGAGGGATGGATGCTAATAAGGGTAATTGATTTACGGGTGGACGGGGAAATGGTTATACGCTCGACTGATTGTTATTTCTGTTAGGTGCTACTTCTATAGACGCGTTCTCTTTGCGCGACAACGCTTGGAAGCCAATAGCCACTATGAGCGGTAGGAGGCTCCAATTTGGTGCTGCTATTATTGACAGGAAATTAATAGTGGCTGGTGGAAGGGACGGATTGAAAACATTAAACACCGTAGAATGTTTTGATTTCTCTACATTCACTTGGAGCACATTGTCTCCCATGAATATTCATCGCCACGGGCTAGGCGTAGCTGTGTTAGGTGGGCCTTTATACGCTGTCGGCGGTCACGACGGTTGGAGTTTCCTCGACACGGTAGAAAGGTGGGATCCAGCTACGAGACAATGGAGTTCCGTTTCACCTATGTCCACGCAAAGATCTACTGTTGGTATCGCTGTATTGAACGATAAGTAAGCCTCAAAAATCAACCGATACATATACAGATTTAAAGAATCGTTGCATTATGTGTTCGTATGTGTTTCTTAGATTATATGCTGTCGGCGGCAGGGACATAAGTTCGTGCTTGAATACTGTGGAGTGTTACGATCCGCACACAAATAAATGGACTCCGTGCGCGCCGATGTCAAAACGACGAGGTGGCGTGGGTGTAGGTGCAGTGAATGGATGTTTATACGCATTGGGTGGTCACGATGCACCTGCCACTAATCCCAATGCTAGCAGATATGATTGCGTCGAGAGGTATGTATACGTGTATCAAACGAAGCAACGAAGAAATTATGACGGAAAAGTTGACATGGGTATGAATATTTTCTACGGTATTTGACAATTATTAGGTACGATCCTAAAACAGACACTTGGACAATGGTAGCACCAATGAGCGTCCCTAGGGACGCGGTTGGTGTTTGTGTCCTCGGTGATAGACTAATGGCTGTTGGAGGATACGATGGTCAACAATACCTCACACTTGTCGAGGCGTACGATCCTCATCTTAACGAATGGGAACCGGTAAGAATGAATTCGAGTAAAATATCATTTAACTCCGAAATGTATAAAGAATATCGCAAAAATATATATGTACATCACGAAATACCATATTTCAGGTTGCTCCTTTAAAGGCTGGTCGTGCAGGTCCACCATGCGTTGTCATAAAAAATGTAACGGGTTTCGGATTTGACAATTAATGACGCAATCCAGCATGCTGTCGAGTATGGAATTTAAAATCGAAACGAAATTCCTGAAATCGAATGCTGCATAGATTTATAAATTTCATGATTATGATAATTAGAAAACAGCGTCCATAGGGCGGTATTCACAGTCGCTACTTATTCTTAAGATCATCCGAAGCATTCGGCATCCTCTACTATTCTAGTAAACTGGTAAAGGATGCCGAATGCTTCGGATGATCTTAAGAATAAGTAGCGACTGTGAATATCGCCTATAAACTTTCAACACGGATATCGAAGTATTCGCATCGTATCGAAATTCGAAATTCGATGCGCGTGCACTGCCGCGAATTTGTATATATTTATACTTACGTTTTTGTACGAACATAGAGTATTATAAATTTTAAAGTGAAATAACTGTAGAATAACATAGGGCAAATTCCACTTACGGCGAAATCGCCGGCCTCGATCGCGATGTGCAATGGAAATCACGGGAGTTGCGGGCAATTTGGGCGTAAGTGGAGTTCGCCCATAATAGACGTAAGAATCTTTTAGTAAAATCTTTTTTATTATATTTTTTACTCACATCTTTGTACAGATGACAATACGCCTTCGTAAATATATGATACATTACATAGGTACAGTATGTGTGCGTCGAGATGAAACAACCAATGTGTGTAAGAACAAATTTATTTTTCTTGTCGAGATAATGTTTTTATTTACACATGTATTCATATATATATATATATATTTTTTGTGAACAGATCTTTTTTAAATAAATAAAATGCTCGTTTCAACTAATTTATTGAGTTCCTCGTAATTGTATTATTTAACAAATTCGCCCTTTGTACCGTTTTGTGTAACCCTAACAAGCTGGAAATGTTCTGAAATATACATTAAAAGCGTAGTGTTTAAATGCAGAAGTATGTAGTAGAATGTATACTTGTTCTAATTCTTTCGTAAAGCTTACCGTGGAAAGTCAGATGCTGGTTCTGCAAATTTCTGCCTAACCATAAAGGTAGCGATTGCTTCTGCTACTTTGTCCGGAACATCTTCGTGCACCGCGTGCCCGCAGGCCGGTAAAACTTGCATTTGAAATTTGCCTTGTAAAAGAGAGAATAATTTTAATACTCCTCATACATATTCCGTATAAATATTTACGTTCGTTGCGAGTTGTACCTTGCATCTGACCAAGAGTGAGCTCCCGATCTAATCGATCGACCCCGGCCAGCAATAGTACCTTTGGAACTGATACATTCAGGAATGCTGCTGACAAACCTTTGAACCACCCAAACCAGTGTTTCTCGGTTTTCGACAAGTCTATCCTCCAAACATATTTTCTAATAGCAGCGGTGGCAGTAGGTGCAGGTGGCGGTGGCATATTTACAGACTCCTCTTCTTGGATAATATCTTCCCGCAGGATCACTGTCTCCGTATTGCTCTCGCACGACGAATGCGATAATGAATCGATATCGTGGGTCGCTAATTTATTTGTTTCGATGCTAAAATCGTGAGAATCGTAACATTAATATAGATTACATCGTACACGCTTAAGTGTATACTAACTTTTTTATTTGCCCAGGAACTGACACCTTAGCCGACTGTATGTTATGAATTTGACCACTTCGTACACTAAAATGTGGATAAATCAGGACATTGTTTTGTGATCTCACTTTTTATTATACAACACAGATATGTAATAGATTAAACAAACGAATAACATTTTAATGCGCACAGGATCAGCCAAATAATGCATTTCTTCTGAAAAATGTGCTCAGAATAGCGAACTACATCAATTAAAAAAAGCTATACAAGAGAATATATATTTTTCTTTTAGTAAAACAAGAGATACTGACCACCATTCCACAGCTTGAGATATCGAACTAAAACTAGATGGCCGAGATCTTAGGAAACTTTGCATGGATGCTAACGCGTCGATAGCTGTTCCTTCGACGACATCGATTACTCCTAATCCACACAAATTTACGATTAACGGTGCGGCTCTTACAGCCACCGCACCACCCATACTGTGACCCACTAGAATTATAGGACTGTCTTCGGCTACTGCTTTTATAATCTCTGCGACGTCCCTGCGATTCGAGTAGAAATGCGGCGTTTAATATATAACACAGAATTGATGCCTCGTTCGTCCGAAATTCGACTTACTCTGCTAAAGTATCCGCGGACAAGTCCTCTTCGTTTGTTGTACTTGTATCCCCATGACCTCTAAGATCGATAGCCATAACTTTACACACTACCATGGCCATAATTGATTTCTAAAACGTATAAAGTATGCAAGCTGTTCTGTATTTCGTACGCTTGCTGATCAATACCTACGGTGAATTCTGCCCATGTTAACGCGCTATAGCCACCCCCGTGTAATAATACTAACAGCGGTCCCTCTACTCCCTTGGTATAAATATGAAACGTATCGTTTCCTATAGCCACATCCTTGGAATGATCGAAATACGGAACCCATTGAACGGGCTCGTAATCTCTTTTACGTTGAAATCCCTTCGATTTGCTAACTCTACGAATCGAAACGGTGAAAATCATTTATGTTAATCAACCTGAACGTTCGTGCATTAAATATACATCGAAAGTCTGCCGCTGTTTAGCCAGTTTTCAAAAAGAGCTTAACGCTCGCGAGATTTCATTGAAAATTTCAGATTTATAGAATCCATCAGCAACTAACCTCGAGCCGATTCCAAAGTTGACACCCGATGGTGGCAGTTTCGATTTTAAAATCGACTTTTGGAGGGAAGACATTTTAATATCAGCAGGCGTCTCTGCCTTCGTAATAATACTGCTCGTGATCACAATTGCTCTTCACAAGTCTCATAGGCACATCACAAACTACTTATATTATCGGTTACCACAATCACAATCGAGAGAACGCTAAAATCGGGCTGACAGCTTTAGCACGGACTATGTAATAAGCTATAGAGCCAGCAGCGTATGGGAGTTCGCGTGACGCGAGCTGATATACCGACTTCGTGAAAAAAATCAATGGTAACGATGCGCGCACCGTGTGTTTAAGAACAGCCACTTTGAGACCTACATTCCCCGAAGTCGGTAAAGCGCACGAAGTGCTCCTTTTCAACACTGTACTACGGAATTCCCTCGATATAAGCTCCTCGTTATTCCCATCGTTTCTGCTTCACTCATGCCTCGCCGAAGGTGACAGCGAGAATAAATGAGAGCCAGTCAGAGGAACTGCGGTCGAACAGAAACGTTTCTTCGATTATTCAGTTTGTATAAAATGCTGCGTCGTACCTTTCTCAGTCTATTTAAACAAAGGTAGCTTCTTGCCTGGGCAGATTTAGCGTACGAGACTTATTCCATGTATCGCTAAGTTCGGGCGTTTTTCATTGCAAGCAGCTGCTGGCCTTAAGACACGTTTAATCTTTAACGTGTCGTCTCTGCCTTCCTAGTTTCGATATATAGGTGCAGCAGAGGATTTATTGCCCTTGCGGCGTCTTTCTTTGCGAATTTTATCGCAAACGAAGCTATCGTACACCGATATTAACGGCCACTGGTTAGCCAGAGAGATCCAGCGGGTCCGGATTGTGCGTGGGGAGAGCACGTGTGCATTTAACGGAAATTAAATGCTCGAGGCGAGAGAACTCCAGCGCGCAAACGTGGCCCGTTCTCTCCCCCTTTGCTGTGCCTCTCGTCGCCTAGTCTCTCCTCCGGTCGGCTGTTCATGGTGCTTGCCGCAACACGAGGCAACGACTGGTGACCCGTCATATTGATCGACCTGGATCCGCAGTTCGCCTCTATCCGATTGCGCGGCACGGGTGGCGCTTCCACCGCGCCGCGACGCTCTCCGAGCGCTTAAACGCTAGCGTAGTCGCAACCACTGCACCTGCTTGCACCGCATCGTCCCGCCTTACGTGGAATCGTCCACCGCCATGCCGGTGGTGCAGTGGTGATGAAATCGGTCAGGAACAGCGAACGATCGGCGACAGTTACCGCGACTCCCTTCGACCAGCCAAGCAAGGGGTGAAATTTTCGCGATTCCCTCTCCCCTCGCTGTTATCCCGGCTTCCTCCCAACGGTTCAGTATCCGGGATATTCCTCTGTATGAGCTGTGTACGTATCGACGACGGTATAATCAACGTTGCGGATTCCTCTTCTCGCAGGAGTTTCTTTGTTCGCTCCGATTGTGCTTTATCCGTCTCTGCGTGATTTGTAGTTGAAGTGTGTAGTCATTTTTACGCAAGTGTCACAGCTATGCAGTGTGCAGCACACGGGGGAGGCTATGCGGGAGGAGGGGCATTGAAATACCAATTTGCACTGTCTTAAGTTGCGCTCGTGCCACTGTTGTAATTGGTTCGTTACATTTCCTAGCGGTTTCTCACTCTTCTTCCTCTTCGTCGGGGGTGTCAGAGAATTCTTGCGTCTCCGGGTAAGGGATTTAGTAATGCTCGTCTTTCCGACAAATTTTCTTTGCTAATTCTGTGATAATGGAATTTCTATTTCATTTTTCTGGTTGCACGAACAAGTGTCAGATTTATAATAAATGGAAGGCTTGACCGTGGATGACTGTCGTATCTGTCTGATCATAACGGCATTATCTACTGAATCGCTTCTATTAACTTCACCTTAACGCGGCTGATATTTTTGCTTCTTATCGAAACAGATATTTGTTAACTTCTAATTCTTTGTGTTGTATAATTGCTGGTGAATTAATCTCAACACTTGAATTAGGTATTTTTACACGCTCATTTAGGACAAGTAGTGTTTTGTTTATTCTTTTAAGAATATTTCTTTTTCGAGAAAGGCAGTAAAGACACTGAGGGAGAAGAGTGACCTTTGGAAATCCAAGTTTGTCTTTAATCAGCAGCTTTGATATTGTATTTGAATTATAAACAAACGCAATGAAGGCGTTCAAATTTCCAGTACTGATCGTCAGAAAAATAGCCAATTACTTGTCCCGATTATATTTGTTACACAGCTTCCAATTCGTGCTGCACGAATAAATTTTTAGTGCGCTTTGCACGAACATAAAATTCGTTCTAGAAATTCTCGTTAATATCCAGCTTCAAAATTTGCGCAGAATTATATACGTCACATCGAGCAACAGGTGCTTAAATTTTAGTCCTTATTGTATTTCAATGTTAAATGTAACGGGAGAAATGGCTCACTCCTAAAATTCGCTTCGCTCTCATGGATTTGTTGAAATTTTATAGAAATCGGCTTTCAGAAAACTCAGAATATTCACGATACTTGTCTTTCGTCGCCGTTGTTGCAGCTGGGTGACCTATAAACTTTGCATGAAACGTTTATTATACTACGTTACACGCTTTCTACGAGCATTTTCCATTATGCATCTCATACATCAAGGTCCATTTCATCTTCTTTTGCGCAAACATATGCGCGCCGGCTAGTCGTTTAACCGATCGTCATACATATTGCCCTGTCGATCAATTGCTTCACCATTCACTGGGATTCGAGGCATTATACGAAATTGTGTTTCATCGGAATGTTAGATCAGCGTAAACGTACTCGGGCACGAGATTTAGTAAAATATAGACGCGACCCACTTGCCCTACATCGCTCGTCTGACCGCAAGGGGGGAAATTTCTATTCGAACAACTTACTGAACAAATACAACGCTAAAATACCGAGATAACAAATCAGCGGATGCTCTCCCTAAGCCTCCTTCTATCTATAAATTACTAGCCTTATCAAACACGTTGCATACGAAATTAAAGAAGCGTTAAACTGACCTTTAGAAATTATAAAGCTCCTTTTAGTTTCCTCGCAACTTACTCCTCTGCTCATAAAGTATCCGAAGTTCGCGCGCGGACTACTAATTAGGGACCGGGTATCTACGTGTCTCGCTTCGCACATGTGAAAACGGCTTGAAAATATAATGCGCATAATCTTATCGTTTTCGCGCAAAGCATGAATGTCACATTCAATTAAAGTAGATTGCGGACTTCCTCTGCAATTCTTTTTCTTCCCTTCTAACGTAACTCACGACGTTGATTTCGCAGAAGTGAGGTCAGTACGTGGCGCGACATCCCCGAACCACGTTGCCGATCGACCGTTTCAAGACGATCCCGTCGGAAACGTCGAATCTTTTCGCTTGAAATTCTTTCAGGATCGCCAGCCTCCCCCGTCGAGCACGGCGACGTAGAAATCGGCGGGAGGTCACGGTGGCAATCCGATGCGTGACGTGCTTCACAGGAAGATGAAATCGCGACGTTGCGGCGAGAAGCACGGTTCACATTGGGAAATTCGTCTTTCCTCGTAGCAGAGTGTCGGGACAATAAACTATATCGCGCGAAGATTTGTTCTGCCGAAGGGTGCTCGCCTATTCCTTCGCAAATTCGTTGTATATTTTGTACGTCGCGAGGACCAAGGATCTTCGTCAGTGTCGTAAAAGGTATGGCGATAGCTCATATTATATATCTCAGAGGGCTTCTTGCGCTTCATTTTAAGACATTTTTCTTAATTTCGCGGGCTGCGCTTGAAGCGAATAAACGTAATTCCGAGCCCGTTAAATTTGGCTATTTATATGTGAGACTACTTTAACCCTCCCAGTAATTTTGTTTATGACCGAACCTACGCGCCGATAACATTTATTCTTAAAATTAAAAATTACTTCGGTCGAAATTCTGAATCATTCTATTTGTTTATGGTACGTACATGTTAAGATAGAAACGGGGGGATTATACGCGGCTCGTCGTGTGTGCATTTCTCGCGAGATTACACCAATTTCTATTAATCACTGTATCCACCTCGATGGAAAGCCTATTGATGATAACATTCGCGGAACAGCGGCGCAGTGGCGCGGACAAAGCCGCTGCAGGTTTCAGAATAAATAACTCTTGAAGTAAACACATCATCGGCTGGAAGCCCTAGCGCAGAATGCAAATGAAAATCCCTTTTAACGGATTAGACGCTTAACGTCGTCTCTATCGTCAAGCACTTCCTCACCCTATGGGCAAACAACGTACTTCGCCCGTCGAATCGATGTTACACGAAAGGAAAGGGGTGACATGAAACAGCCATGAAATTGCAGCATTTCAGTTACAAATCGGCTATAAAATTTATTCTGGGCGACTAGAGTAAAGTTTGAAGTTTATATCAATCGGTTCTTCCCGGACTTGTAAATTCCAATATTCTAAAAAGGACATTACTCGAATTAAGTTTCTGGTCGATCATTGCAATCTTCTATATTGAACCACGCCTAGGGCTGCTATCCGTAAAATCACTAATCTAGGACAAAGAGCATTAAAACCTCGGACATTTGCACTTGAAACCCAGACAGTTTTAACTATTTCCTATATTAGGTACGATATCCGAAGAGAAAAGTTTCTGTAAATTATAAACTGTAACCGCAATCAAGAAATGAAGATAAAATATTTATAATTTTTTGATGGAGCGGCATCGAAAACCACGGATCACTACAGAAAATCCCTCCGGATGACTTAAAAAAGAGGACAAATCCACGCAGCCCTAAGTCCACGCGAAATGCTTTATCTCCCATATACTGTTAAATTCAAAGACGATATTTGACAAACTATCGCGTAGTCGAAATTCCTCAGGATGATTAAATTTGAGAAACAGGAGAGCCCACGTTTGTGAGAAAATATTTCCTTGCTTCTGAACTGAAAAGTACGGTTGTAAATGTTAAAACGCCCGTAATGAATCACCCAGTACAACCGCGGAAAAGGAACATGCGACATCCTGTTGGCTCAGCTGTTTGCCGCAGTGTTGCTTGGCGCAAGATTGCGTGAAAAGCAGGATACACCGACTGAAAACTCCTTTTAAGTTACTGGATATCTTTATAAAACACTGTCCTCGTAGTTCTTTGAAGTCTGTGCCAATAATTGAAATCCATACAAACCAACGGTACGATGCGCGTGTAACGAAATCCAGAAATTGAAATGAAACGAATCCAGAGAAGAATGCTTGAAGCTAAGAGGTGTTAAGCTTCGATGTAACAATTTCATCTCGTAATATACTGTTTTATTGATCTGTCGCTTCGCCACGTAACGGATAGATTCATTTGAAATATTGATTTTCTAAAACAAGCGACTTTATTTCAGCTCTAATGCGCTTTGCCCCCTGATTACGATCAGCCGCGCGTAGTAAATGCGGCTACTGAAAGGTGTGCGCGGTAATCAAAGGCGAAGCACGGTATGAGGTCGTGAATCTCAACTTTTTCCTTCTTGCAGTCGATTGCCCGACGGTCGAATGCAACTCCGCGAGTTGCATACGACGTGCATTCCTACTGCAGGGGTAAACTCGTGACACGGCATGAGGCTGGCCAGCAAGTAAGAAGAATCAGCGGCGGAAAACATGGGGACGAATCACTTGATAGTGGGTGAGTGTCCAGAGTAACCGTTTCTTACCTCCGTCGAATGATTCTGATTTACTGTTCGTGTTTTCAAATCGTGTTTTTCCCCGTGGTGTTTGTTGAAGGAGCCCCAAACACCTTAAACGTACGACATACACACGAAAACGTAGATGCCATGTCCGCGAATTTATGCGAATATATATTATTCCGATACGATTTCACTTGGCCAATTATACTTTTTGTAATTTATTGGCTTCGGGATTTTTCACTCCGTGTTTTTAAGAAACTTTTCTTTATCGATAAGCTTGAATCGTTAGAAACATTAATTTCTGTGGACTCGATTAATATTATATTCCTTTAAGTCATGCTACGTGCACTTTTCACGCAACGGATTACTTGTCAAGTAGTACTTAATTAACGAAGCTGACAATTAGTTTCCACTTGCACAACGTGATCCATATTTTCATCCACCGTGACACGAGTGTCCATAATGAAGTGGAAAGAATGAGACACAAAATTCACAACACACCACCATATTATGTCGCTTATCGTTTACCACCCTTCGAGTCCTCTAGAACATCTTCCCCCCTCGAAACGATAACTGTGCCTGACTAGTTAGAGATACGAATGGGACGTGCTTTATCGATCGTTACGGAGGCGATCGAGCGCATTGTCTCGGGTGAGTGTGCAGGCACGATGAAAACAGAAGAAGAAACGTAGCGATACAAGTGGAGCTTGCGATTAGCGTAGATAAGGGTGGATTCGTACGGCGCGTCGTTGGTGATAAAAGTGTCTCGTTTCTCCATCTTTTTATTTGCTAGAACGAGGCGGATCGTTCATCCGTGTTATTCCGATAAGACGATAGCAGACGTGGGCAATTTCTGAGGCAAACTGGCAATCGTAAAAGTTGATCTCTGGCAATTTTCTTAGAACCCTTTTCATGCGAATGCGGCCGAGTAGTTGTTGGGAGTTGAAGTACTTCGAAATGCTGCCACGTTTGAATAAGAAATAGATTGCCAGAAACTTACTAAATATAGAAAAGTAAATAGCAACTAGTTCGTGGAATGCCTGATATTCCATGAAAAGTGTATTATTTTTTTAAACGAGAAACTAGGGATTATTTTCATCGCCAGCGACACACTGTTAATGTACCTAGATTCCCTTTTGTACCTAGATTCTTTTAAATGACGATACTCTAGAATCAATTACGCTAGTTAGCATGCGTACGATCGCTGCCCCTGTGCACGAGGTACGTACAAATGTGTTCATAAAATTCAACGGAAGTAACGATAGAAGTTCGCATCATCGACTGTCATGTTCTTATTAACTACATGTTCTCCACACATGCCTCATCGACAAAGCATTGCTGCATACTGGAAGGTATGAAAATTAAATACAGGGGTTGAAAATCTGATTGGACAAGTTTGTTGTCACGTGTAGTTAAACTTAGAGCACGTGTTACGCGAGAAAATGTGATTGTGTCGCCTATTGTTTTATAACGCGTGAAAGCAAGGAAGTCTGACACACGAGTCGTGAATTATTGACCTATTCTACTTTCACAAGTTTCGGTCGAGTTCAGTAGCCTCCGCTACTAGTTTCTTCAAGACAAATGAATGTAGTATTTACGTCGAAACGTTTATATACTTCTTCCAAAATAGCAACGCCTCCGCTTTTTTTAATACAAAATAAACTGTAAATAATTGTGCTGGATTACTTGCGAAATAACATAACAGAGTTCATAATTGGAGACACGAGTTAACTGAACAATCTTTATCAGGTACGTGAGATACAGAAGGTGTTAACAAACCAGAGATGGGCAAAATTTTTATTTAAATAAAATTCCGAATAACGAATAAAAGTTAAAAAATTTATCCACCACGTGTCGAATAAAGTTAACTCGCGTTAACGAATGAATGATGATTTTTTTTAACTCTTATTCGTTACTTGAAATTTTAATTTAAATAAAAATTTTGCCCATCTCTAAAATACTACAAGAAATAGCTGTCAATCATTAGCTCGCTAGTTCGACAAAATATTCTGAATATAAAATCGTGCAATTTGATGAAACAGCTACGTAACCGACAAAACATTCGTATATCAAACAACCCCGACATTTGTAGCCGTAATTGAAACTAGATGCAACCACGGTGATAAATAGAATCGTCACAATAGCGAAGGCAGTAGCAGTAGGAAGAAATAGTTGTAGTCCTAGCAACGTGCACCCCGTTTTGTTCTTCATGATTATCGTTTCGTAGCCATTCAAAGTGAGAATCCTAGTTACAGTCGTCTAAACCAGTGACCAATGTTTCGTTTCAGCGGCAATTGTACTCGCGGTTGCCACCGTCTGTCGCGCGGAGTGCCAGAGTGAGTGATCAAGCCAGCTTCTCCTCAGTGTCCTTGTTGTCATCGTTGCCTGCCAACGTTATTCTGCAGGATTTTCGTCTAAAGATTCGAATTCCTTTCTACTTAATAATCTCGCGGCGAGGCTTGCCTCCTGTCTTATTATTTCCAACAACTGCGTTGCGTAAACTTCACGCGTACACTTAACTTTCCGTTCACATTTGCTGAGATTTTAATTTCTACTCGATATTCTAACGACGCAGTTGGTTTATTTTATTTTCTTTTCTCAAGTAGCTCATAGCATACTCGCGGTGTCGTAACACTTTAGCAGACGCCTTGCCCATTTTCTATACACTTCTGTTAGCCGGAGTTGGAGGCACGACGATCGTTCTCCTTCATTCCAGTCGTGTTTTACAGCTCGCTCCGTTTACTGCTACGAATGCGACTCGTGGACGGATCTCAGATGTAAGGATCCATTCAACTACACCGCACTTCCGAGGGACCAACCGCCCTTGATGACCTGCAACGGCTGCTGCGTGAAAATGGTTCGCAACGCAAAGTCGCGTGAGTAACATTGCAAGTCTCGAAGGACCTTGTACAGCATTTAGAGCGTAGGGTAGATGTACCGTTTGTGGCCATTGTACCGTTTTTGGCCATGTGCATAATTATCGTTTTTTTTTAGCTGGAAATTGCTTGCAGACACTTAATTATGTGTAAAATTTCAAACTATAAATATTTTGTTTAGTATACCACCAGAAATACCTATAAAGTTACATTTATTGCTTACGCGAAAAGTGGCAAGTGGCCACAAACGGTGAAAAATGGATTTCTTATACATATTTTTTAACTTTATTAATTCTTTAACGATTTCTCTAGTTAATGGTAACTTAGACATTAATAGTAAAGATAGTGTAAAATTTAGTAAAGCTTTTAGTTTCCTGATTTGAAGTACAATTTTAAAGATAATTACGACGAAAGTCACTGAAATCCTTAAAGTGGCCACAAATGGTGCATCTACCCTATATTTTGTTTAGTATACCACCAGAAATACCTATAAAGTTACATTTATTGCTTACGCGAAAAGTGGCAAGTGGCCACAAACGGTGAAAAATGGATTTCTTATATTTTTTAACTTTATTAATTCTTTAACGATTTCTCTAGTTAATGGTAACTTAGACATTAATAGTAAAGATAGTGTAAAATTTAGTAAAGCTTTTAGTTTCCTGATTTGAAGTACAATTTTAAAGATAATTACGACGAAAGTCACTGAAATCCTTAAATTGGCCACAAATGGTGCATCTACCCTAGTAAAGGCGATTCGCATTCGTCTAATTACATAGAAAATCAGGAAAGCCTCCCCCAAACTTCTCGCCGCAATCGTTTTCTGTGATGTAACGTTAAGAATTCTCTGCCCGTAGCGTACGAGAGCGTGAGGCGGACCTGCACTTCGCAGCTACAGATAAACTTATTCATGGTGGACCACGTGTGCATGATGGAAAGTACCGGCACTGGTCACATGTGCTTCTGTGAGGAGGATAAGTGCAATCGTGTCTCCCCGACCTCGTGTTCGAATCCCGCACTCCTGCTGATCCTGTCGACCATCCTTGTACTACGCTCGGTCATCTTAGGGGTCCCAGCTTGCTTTGTAGAACGTTGCAATGGTCACGTCGTATAACACTGATTTACTCGATTCACCCGCTGTGATTCCGATCATATCCTCGTAGACGTTTAGTTATTTAGTCGGCGACACGAAAACTCTCGTCGGGACGAGCGATTCTGTACAGTCACGTACACCGAACGGTTTTGGATAAGCGTACTACTCTCTGTTCCTTTTCGCGATGATGGGAAGCGAGAGGTAAGATATATATATGTATACGTGTCTCGCGGAAGAGAAGAGAATCGATCGGACTCGTCGATCATTAGAAATACCGTCAAGCCTCAACGATCGCGTTCGAATTAATCGGAAACGACCTCGGCGAACGAACAGATCGCAGACGTTTCTCTTCTTTTCCCCCGGAGATTCTGCACTCTACATCGCTCATCCCGATCCCCCTTTTTTCCGACATAGATAGTAGCGAGAGATCTCGACCGTGTTCTGTGTAGACCAATCATTCGACTCTCTATCACTCTCACGATTTTACCGCGAGCCCTTGATTTTGGTTGACGGCTCCTGGTGAGGAGCACCGTTGACATCGTTGCAATGAGTTTGTGATATGAGCACCAAAGAAGAGTTTCAGTTTGTCTCATCGAACATTGCATTTGTTGTACGAAAATTTCTTCTCGAGATTCTTACTTGTTTTGCACGAAACTACCAAGTGTTTTATGCTCGTATCTTATGTTTCGATCTTTTCTTGAATCATTAGAGGTCTTTGAATTTTCGAATCTTGTCGGGAAAGCCATTTTAAATTGCCAGGAACTCGTGCTTTCGATGGTGAAACTTACGTTTTTATTCAACCTCGATCTTTCGAGTATAATTATGTTGCATGGATTCTGTGATTAATCGTCCGAATTCAGTTTCGTTACGTTTCTGTCCAATGTTCAATGCATCTCATCTTCTCATAGATCATTTAGCAGCAAAGATATCAAACATTGTTTCCTAGTTCTCACAAGCACTTTGACAGCCGCTTAGAGTTTAGCATCGCCTAGAATGGAGGTGCCTCTGAGAAAATAGAACGGGCCAACACGATTTGGGTTTCCTGGAATGTCTTTAATCGAATCTCTCACTGGCTTGTTGTTACCTCTGTTTCGTGTCAGGTTCGTCACGTTTCTAACCAAATACGTAAAAACGTAGGTATAATATTTGCAACGTTGCTCGATCACTGCAAGCATTAGGAGTTACTGTTTTGTAGTTTTATTATCTCACATGTCCGCCGCTTTCCCATTGTGTGCGTTCTGCACTGGGAGTGACGACGGGCTTTCCCTTACGGAGAGTCTAAAAGTGACGAAGGATTACCGCGTCAAGGCACAGAGAGATGCAATTAAGAAACAATGAAAACGATCTGATATCGTTTCGGTGCATAGAAGTCGACTGTCGGCAGCATTCCGTAGAGTTTATTAGCTTCGAAATACAACAGAATTCGTATCCCACATTCGATACTTATCAAACGTTTGATACGCATTGTTTATACTACTGAAAACTACCAGGATAAATTAAGCATTTTATTGCATTCGAAGTATTACACAGCGGCGCAGAGAAAATTCAATATTGGAAGATAACTTTGTAAATAAATCGTCTACCAAACTAAGTAGCGATGAAAGATTTTCGTATTAACTTAGGTGTCTGACTCTAAGGAGTCTAAATTAAGATTGACGCGCCGTGATTGTCTCTCAATTATTTTCTATCATGATTTCTAAAGTAAGAAGCATAATGCTTGACACTCGACGTCTATGCACACACTTCTCGATTTCTCCTTCGATCAAACTTTTTCCCATTTTACGACGATTCTCTCTCTCTCTTTCTCTCTCTCTCTCTCGCTATGTGTCTCTAATTTCTTTACTGTTCTTCGTCACTGACGGTCCCCTGAACTTTCCTCATTCGCTACTCGTACCAGACACCGTTGTTTCGCGGCTCACGCACCATAAGGGAACGAAACGAGAATGGCAGCCCATGGTACACCGAGCTTAAGGTAGACTACGGTCAGGCCGCATGGTTTCGGCATGCCCATCCGACAGCAGCGTCATCGAAAGCAGCAACAGCAGCCCGGCGATCATCGAGCAGCACTTTCCTGTTCAACGTTTTCCGAGTTTGCCTTGCGCGCGTGCCTTTCCACCGTTCTCCAATCGATACCCGAAGCCGATAATAACAAAAGCATCTACTTACGAAACTGAAGTTTCATTCCACAAATGAAATAGAATCGGAGTCGATGAAAGGCACGCGCGCACGAATGTATACCACGGTAGTTTTAGTGAGTTCTGCAATCACGTATTTAGCAGGAGTGTGTTCACACGTAGAAACGAGCGACTTCGAGTGCATGGATCGTAGCACCTTTCAGTATAGTGTATTGAAAGTCGCGGCAGAGGAGAAGCTAGAAAAAAATTGTCCGACAGAAAGCTCCGCGAAGCAATTCGACGGAATTATTTCGATAAATTAGCGGACTTCGAGGTCAGCCATTGTCCAAGACGCGAAGTAGAGGAACAGATTTGTTCGTCCGTTCCCTCTGTCCTCCGACGTTCAAGTCGCCGTGCAGCAACACCTTGCATGACACTTGCATGAACCTGTTATTAGTACTTTTGCGATGAACAAAGAACTCCATGTCCGTGGCCGTTGCTTCGAGAGGGAGCAGCCTTTCTACGAGAATTTCTAGACAAATTCTGGAATATTTTAAACACCTTCGATTATCTCCGAAGAACGCTTCAAAGTTCCCCCGAGTAATACTTAGAGGAACGAAAGCTGTGTAAAAAAAAATTAGAGGAGAACATTGAAATAGGCACCGCAAAGATAAATTCTGACAGATCTGAAGATAGACTGTCTCCCACGCGAAGCTCGGCTCGAAAAACAGAAACCCGAACACGAAACCTTCCACCCCGACGAATGCAAACGCGAGGCAGATCGAATTAACAAAGCACAACGTGGGCCTTCAGCTTCGTTTGTGCCACGCCATCGTCGATTTCGAAACGGACCGAGCTTTTGACGGCTTCGAGACCGGAGCGCGGGAATCTCCGAGCACGCAACGAGAAACTCGGCCGAAGAAAGCGACTCCGACTCGCTCGAGCGTTACTCGTCCATTCGAGCTTCTCGATCACGCAATCGTTTGGAAGGATCGGCTGGCACGGCCAAGTTGAACGCGCATGTCCTCACAGAGAGGCTTCCGGTTGCGGAGCCTCTTGCCAAACAAGCTTCGGTGCTTGCGTTCATAAAAGCGAGCTAACCGGTGTTTCTCTGGCAAGCCATGCGGCTCGTGTCGCGTCATTTGTTCATTGTCGCACGCGCGGCTGCGAGGCTACATTTCTCGATTAATATACACTCTCGACTTTCTTCTCTCTGTACACCTTTTTCTACTCCTAGTTTGTCGTTGCTCGACAAGCCCCCGCGTCTGCCTGCTGCGCGCACCGGTTCTGGCCGAAAAATCTTGGACCACCTATGCCTCCCTGTAATTAAATTCACCCGGTGATCAGCGCCTGAAAGAGTTACAACCGTGGAATAAGTCCCACGGAGCTCCGTTTGCCATCCTCTGGTCTGTAATCTCATCTCCTCTACGATTAGACGAATTTTACAGTGTTTCTTAGGAAACGAAGGGCACGTTGCCCGGAGGGTGATCCGATTTTTAAACGCGGGTACAGCAGGCACGACAGGGCCGCTGCAACGACGACAGTGAATCAGCATGTGACACGAGGGAATCTCATTTTTGAGTCTAGCCTCGCAGCTGGAAAGAATCCACGTATTGCCACCGATACGGGTACCATGCGTAGTAATGGGCGGATGTGCCGTGACGAATCTTAAGCAGTTCGATCGGGCACGATCTGGATCCGACGTGCGTGAAACACTGCGAGCCGTGTTGCTCCTCTGCTGAATCACTTATTCGTCCATTTTCTTAAATAATCGACTGGTCGCGCAAGCTAATATACAAGCATGCGTTAAAGACACGCCGAGGCTTCGGGGATGTCGGGGCCGTTCGTGACGATCGAGGCTGTTTTCGATCGACGGCCGATACTTATTCTGTCCGCCTCTTCTACACGAAAACTCATATATTCAACTGCTTGCATAAGGATGAAGGAATACCATTATCGATGTACACTCTGTCTGTTACAAAAACGTCAATGTTTACGTGCGCCGAGATGTCAAGCCGACCGTATACGACATGCTCTACACTTTTAATCTCGATGTTGGTGAACATTTTGCGCATACTGAATGGTGTATGATCGATATTTATTTACCGATGCAAGTGTCAAGAACCCCTCTGTCTCTACGTGTCGATGTGTACCGATTGTATGTCGTTGCCCCGAATTTGTTAATCTTTTTTTTTTCTTATTTCTACCTCTTGATTCTTCATTAATGTCGTTCTGATTAACTTAAGAAGATTCTAGAGTAACTCGGTGGCATGGTATATGATGTTTAAATGGTAAAGTAGAGTTTTTAAGCAGCACGTGAAACTCGTTGTTCCCCATCTGGCTCCAAACGGACACGATTTTGGTTTCGAGTTCCCGAGGCTCTTTCGGTCTTTCTTATTGTTTCGACGACGTCAGATTCATCGAGCGAAACGATCATCGTGCCGGCAATGTTAGAATCCGTACGAGGGAGCGCAGAATTATCTTGGATGCTTTTGTTCTTTCATTCGATTATTCTCAGTTGATTTGAGCTTTTTGTACGCTTTGATTAAACTTGTTATGCTGGATATTAATCGACCGATGGGATGTTAGCGAACGGAGCGTGCAATTACCTGGACTTTATAGCTTCCTTGTCAAGAAATCTAACGCTTAAGCTTTCGAACGTTTTACCCGCGTTAAGCGCGACAGAGGGTTAACGAGCTCGATGTCCTCGCGGCTCGAGGAACTTAGTTACTATTTATTCCGGCGATTTATCAGCTTTTTCTATTACAAAGAGGAGAGTTAAAAATCGCAGGTGATAGAGTGATATAATTTTCATTGATGCACATACCGTTGCCTCCGCGGAGTAATGAGTTCTCGGTAACGACTCGATTATTATCGAGAAATAGTTGAGCGCTGTTTAACGATAAGCATAACAGTAACATTCGAACGCAAACGCGGTAATAAAGACGGGCATACGCCGAGCGTGCGAGAGTTCAGCGTGTCTTTTATGGCGAGAGCTGTCGATGATACAATTATTTGCCCTAGTTTTTATGAATTTTTTACCAGAATTAGTAGGATAGTGATAAGAGATTACGGAGACTAGTGTTAAGCAGTGCTTGGCTATAACGGGCGACAAAAGCGTAACGCAAGTGTTGAGCGCGTAGCGTTAAGGAGTACTCTGGTACAAAAAAACAAAAAACGGTGGATATTTTTCACCGATCGTCGCGTGGCATGGGTAATGAGTGTTGCACAATGGAGGAAAACAGAGGAATGCGAAGGAATATTGCCAAACAATTGTATTTCCTGCCATGAATCCCTTCAACAGCAAAATTAAATTCTAAAATAAATAATCGGCTGAAATCTAAGGTGGATTTATTACGTGCAAAATCCTAAGGAGATGTCACGTTACTAACTTTCATCAACACTCACCATCCGGGATATCTACGAGTTCCACGGAACAACGTGGCGTTGTCCTCGCGAATCTTTTAAAGCGCTGAGAGGGAACTTTCGAAATGGTGCGTTAAGAGTTTGAAATGGGATGCGGAAATAATGTTATAACTAGATGTTGAACATCATAAGGCGAACGTGTTCAGAAGCTAGAGATGATTGTAATTTAAAGATTGTTAATGCGATTAAAATGGCGTACCAAATGCAGAGAAGTCTAAGAGCGTGTTGTACCGTCGCGATTTAATTGTTAACGCGAATACAATTAGAGTATGGAGATGCGAGACGTGATAATTTATTGACTTACCTCAATAACAAATATACATGTATGTGTAAATATACGTTTCTCCCTTCTCTTTATATCACTTCGAAGCAATATTTTCGTCACGCGGATCGCTATTATAACGAGGGAATTATGAGAATTGTTACGATTACGCTAACTGATCCGCATTAAGGAAAGCTGCGGCTCGGGACGAGGTTTTCGGGCACCGAAGATGGGAAATAATCGAAGGCCTAGATTGGCCTGACACGCATTGTCATGTCGTATCGCGATGTACAATAAAGTTTATATGTCATTGGAGTTATCTGCTTGTGTCTGGGAAATGTTAATTTCAGAGTCCTTCCCTTCGAATGCTGGAGGAAGGAGCGAAGGAAAAGAGAAGAGCAACGTGTTTGGACATTAACTTGAGATTTATATTTATTATCGCAGTTGATTACTTTCATTCCAACAACTTATCGCTTAATTTGAACAACACAGAATTCATCGAAGACACGAAGGAACACGGTCAGTCGGAGGGGCTGGCGTGATTCCAATTACGTCGGCTCGACTAACTTTATTCTTTCTTCATACAGTGGCCACATTTTCTGCAGAGAGCTTCGTCCTCCTCGTTTCCGTTGCCAGGATTCTCGTGTTGGCCGCGAACCGTCGACAGATCGCCAGTATACGGACGATGCCCGATCGCGGCTATCGTTTCGCTCCTTGGAAGATTCGCTTCCGTCGTAACCAGAGACGTTAGATCGTTCGAACAATCTTGAGGACCAATTTTTCCCGAGTCGTTTACGTAATTCGAGCGAGCTTTAGAATTCTGCTTCTTTAGAAGCTTCTCCGCCTTCGTCGTGCCTTGCGGGTCCTGTTGCGACGTCGAGCATTCGCCAGAAGCGCCTGAAAATAAGGGAAGCTGACGTTTACTGCGCACTTCAATCAGCTTGTTAATTAATTAAAGTACTGGAGTTAATTAATGTCACTCGCCATTATTGGGTTGATTGGCGTGCAATCCTGTTTCACCGGTGGCAGAGGAATCCTCGTCCTCTTGCAGAGGCAATTCAGAGGACATGTCTATGGCAGGGCGACAGCAAGCATATCCCTGAAACAAGAATAACTTTCAGTATTAATATTTCAATTGAACCTGCGTGTGACAAATTAGTGAACTTCGAAGGAGCAGAGCTGCTGAAAGTCGCAAGTGAGGAAGTGGGAAGAGTGGATTGGAGTTCTATTTATTTTTTTCTACTAGTAATTATAAATAAATTAATATTCTTTACCTGCACGAGGTCCATACGCGAATCTAAAGAGAACTGCTTCCCTGACATGAGAATCCCGCGGATACGACGGCGCATAGCTGCAAATAGAAACGAAAAGAACAATCGAAAATTAAATTGTCAATAAGTCTTGAACAGTTCTTATTCTATTTGTATTAAAAATAATACATACGCATTTAATTTTGTGCATAGATTTGAAAGGATTTTAAATATTACTAAAATCGCTACTTCGCAAGATTTTAAATATTACTAAAATCGTTATTTCAAAAGATTTTAATACCCACATAACCTAGACTATTATACAAATAAAATTGTATATTACATCTAACAGCTGATTAGTAAATTCTCCGATTAAACCAGCCTGATTTCAAAAATTAAATCTACATCATCGCGAGACGGTCGAAAGTAGCGTTTGAATACGCGCCGAGTGCGCGCCGAGTTGCCCCGAGCAACGACGAAGGTTTCCGAAGCAGCGCGAACGGACCAGCCAATCAGCGCGCGGGTAGCTCGTCAGTATCCGTGGGCTCGGCAGAATTGAAAGCACGCTGCTCTACGACGCGAAATTCTAATGAAAAGTGAGTGCCAATTTTGGTGTGTGCCCTTGGATTATTGCAGAATCACGAGCCCTCAACCTCCGGAGTCGAGTGGGGCGTCCCTTTGCTACAGTCTGCGTGTTTTCTGTAAGTATATTGCAATCTAATATTCAACCGGGTATCGTTTGGTTTCAAACACTCTGCAACACGCATACCACTTTGTACGAATAGTATTCCGATCTCTTCGACTTGGAAACTGCTATATAGTTAACAGTTGCTTGTCTTAAAGAATGTTGAACAGTATTACGATTCTGTACACGCGTTACTTATCACATTCTCGTAATAATTGTTCAATTGATCTCAGCAGAAAAAGCTGTGCCATCGAGAGCCAGATTGATACTCGAAGCAAATTCAATCGCCGCGAAGTAGAAATATCTGTATTCTCGCCTTTCGTGCTCCGTAATGCAGCTTCCCGCGTCTAAAGGGAGGCAGAGTTTACTCTGCCCCGCCACTTATCGTCTTCGGCGCCAGATGGCGCCAGGTCATATAAACTCGCAAGAAATATTCGTTGACGAAATATTCCATATATGCAAAGATTAAAGGGAACACGGTTTCAGAGTACTGTTGTTCTTACGTAGTTTTTTTCACATTTCATTCATTCAATAGAAGGTTAATACCCGCTGCCGACTCGTGTTTACGTTTCGAGCACATCGGTGGTTACATGTATTTACGTTTCGCGATCTTCTTGGAAATACATTCGAACCGTAACGTAGAAGAATGTAATTGAAATTTTGAAGTAAGACCTCTCAAGGTTATTTCGTTACTGCTTACTGTTTCTTATTCTTTCTCTTTGAATGTTTACCTGGGCTATCCCTGGCTTCTAGTCGTAGTTGGCCGAAAGCCTTCGTGCATTCTTCGAAAACATCTGCCGTGTCGTATATAGCAGCGAAGCTGCCATTCACAATTTTCGGAGACATCGGTGAATTAGCCAGCAGCAGGCTGGAGCCGAAATTTTCGTTCTTCTCTCGGGTGTCTGTAAATCGAAAGCATCGTTTAAATAGTTTATTCGTAATATTATTACTGCTGGTTGAATTACATTGAAGTTTATAATTGAATTGCAATTAGAATGGTTGGGTCAACGTAAGACACGAGGGACAGAACGAGAAATGATTGAAAACTCGCCTTACCTGAGCATTCTGTGCTCCAAAATATGATAGACAGTGCATTTTTACAGAAAGAACAAAAAGAAAAGCAAAACGACGTGATTAGACACAAGATTGTTTATTATCTTTCGTACAGGCTGTTTAGCGTAGATTGCAAACCTAAATTGATAAGCGAGCCAGGATAGAAAATTAACAATGTTTTACACGCTACGTAAATAATAAGAAAAATCTTTTAGTATCAGACTGAATACTTATAAATATACTTTATTTATATATATGCACTCTAGGAACTTTAACATCGTCTACCGTGTGCGTTATCGAATCTAATACTCGCTCCTATATTATTAACACAATATTAGAGTCTTAAAATTCGAATACCAAACTTCTAGGAAGAAAATTTCTGTAGTAAGTAAGAACATTAGTTTTCCAAATGATAATCCAACCAGGGTAATGAAAATATATCAAGAATAAGAAGGTTTCTCAAACTTTTCATTCGATCTACTAAATCTTGTTTGCTGCAAAAACTTTCTGGTTTATTCCCTCGCGAATAAATGCTAAAAATAAAAGAATAATGTTAAATAAATAAAACTTGGTTCGATCTAGAAAGCTGAAACAGCGTGCAAAGTCTGTGTGCAAAATTTGCCTTCTCACTTTAAAGAATCGATTGTATCAAGTCAGTTCGAATGGCCTATTTTGTTCTGTGTTACCTGCGAGTGGGACTCTTGCTCGTACAGGTGAACCTGAAGCATCCCCTATGATCTCGTTCGCTGTGCTTCGTATCTCGGCCCAGTCCCTTAAGATGTCCTCGTTAGTTGTGCTACAATTGCAAGAAAACTATAAGAAACTCCGTAAAATGTAAATCGTTCAATTTGAAATTAATAGCATTGATGTTAATACTACGAACATCCAAATTAGTGAGATTGCGAGTAGAAGAATTATGTTTTAGTTGAAGTAAAATCGAAAGTAAAATGATGGAACGGAAATTTTCTTGGAGCAGCCGAATACTCGAAGATTACCAATCTGTTACTAGCAGTCACATTATAGTTTGCCATTCTTTTAATTCAGCTTGCATAAAGGCGTACAACAGTTTTTCGATTCTTACGCTCTTTTCTGCTTCGTTTTCTGTGGCATAGATAATGTTCACTTACTTGGTCGAGGTGACAGTGAATCTAATCACATATTTCCCGTGTAAAGCAGCTGGTACACAGTGTACGCGGCCCCTTGAATTCATCTTCTTCAGTAAACGCTCCGTTAGCGTATTTTCGCCGCGAAGTCGAAACACGACGAGCCCCAAATGTCTCGTCGCAGGGATCTCGAAGCGCGAATCCGCTAAAACTAGCGCTTCGAATTTTTGTGCCAGCCTAACGCCCTAGAGTTAGTGTTTCAATGGAATTGTCGATAATTAACATCGATCCTAGGCTCTCTACACACTTGCAACGAGATTTCTTTATGCAAATGTATGTAAAGTACATCGAAGTGACGTCAACGTTTATAAGCGACTAGAAATGTTGAAATATTTCGACTTTTTTTGTTTAAGTATTTTTAATTCTTTAAATATTTGCCAACTGAAAAGCATATGTTTTCTGCTCAGTCAATGAAATTGAAAGAATGATTTCGTCATTTGGAAATTTAAAACAATGCAAATAATAGAGAATGGACACATTTTGCCTGTGCATGTTTGCTCTGCCGAATTTGCCCGATAAATTTGCGTTAAGAAATTCTATTGCAAGTGTATGTATGCATATACCGCTCGATACTATTTTCTACCGAGTATATGATTATGTATACATTAAGTGACACATAAATGTCCAAGAAATGGTATATAATTTTTTTTTAAATATCATGTAAGATAAGACGGAGAAAACAATTTGAATGTGCGAAATTTACATACAACTTTAGAAAACTTATAACGAGGGCTAATTTATTGCGACAATGTTTGCCACTTTGAATAGTCACTTGTTTACTAATTCTTAAATTTCAAACAATGCACCATCTTCTTCTAACTAATAATTGATAATTTAAAAGAATGTCATGTACGTGATACACTATTTGCTTTACACGAATTTCGTTTAACTTTTCGCGTGACCGATCGGCAAACAATAGTGTCCAGGAGTATAGCTTTAGATGCACATTTTAATACGAGAAAGGTGTGATGTAATAGAAACCTCGCGAATATGCTTCTGAAGGCCAGTGATTCCGTAATTTCTAATGACGAACCACAGTTTCAAGGCCCTGAATCTCTTCGACAGCGGGATTTGCCAGTGCTAAAACAATGGACAATAATGTAAATGTGTTATAAAATTGCATTAACATATACTTGATAATATTGTTGCGACTTATCAACCAGTTACCATATAATCGATAGCAAGCCCTGCAAATAAATTAGACACCACGTTTAATCGATGATAGCGCTCGACTGGGCTGAAAACGCATATTTAATGGCAATACGGAAAAATATTCCTCCTTGGTTACCTGAATTCTCATGCTTAAGGTACAACGGGTCGACGTTGAACGTTCTGTGAAGAGCTTGGCTGCTTTTCACCCTGAAAGAGCCACAGAAATTATTGCCAGTTAATTTTTCTACAGGGACGTTATTTTACGTTCGATCCTCTGCTCTCTGTATCAAGTGTTTTTTCTCCAATCCCATTTAACACAGTCGATTTGACTCCCTGGCATTTCGAATTAATCCTCTGTCCTCTAGTATAGCGCCGTAATTCGTTCAAAGAATTCACGTTCTCGAGATTTAATTAAACAGAGCTTTTCGTTATTTCTTAGAGGCACAGAGGATATCATTGGCCTTAGAATATCTATTTAATTTCATTCGATAGCGATTTATGGCAAAGCAACGAGCCGTTCGATTTACTCATTCCATGTGCTATCGGCTTTAAAAGACACTCAAACATCGTCCCGAAAGATTGTGAATTATGTCGACGGAAATTGCAGGAAGAATGAAAAAACCGATTCTGCGTCCGCAGCTCAACCTATAAATCCCGAGAGGGGCAGAAAGAGGGGCTACAATGTCCCGCGCTTACGAATTTATCGAACTCGCGACGATTCGACTATTTGCAAAGTTTCTCCCCTATTTCTCTGGCATCCCTTCGCACGAATATCCTTTTATTGGCGCTAGAAGCCCAAGGTAACGTATTGAAGTGAAATTCATATTCATCCGCGCTGCGACTCACCACATAGCGGTGCAATCGAAGTGCACCATCAGCCACTTGCTAGGATTGAATGCAATCGAATCGGCGTTTTCTATTCCTTCGATCCAACCGCGGAATTCGGGGCACACGAATGCGCTGCCTGCATAGGCCGCGTCCACGTGCAACCAGAGCCCATTTTCCACACCTATCGGCCAAGAAAAATCCGTCTCATTCAATTGCGACACTAGAACAACCTACTCGGTGCCAGTTTCATACATGATGTATCGCTAATCAGTTCACGAAGCGAAAAGAATGCGGAATTTCATAATTGGTTACTCGTTACTTTAATAGTTTTTTTTTATATCTAATTTATGGTAGGAGATTCCAAGATCCATAATAATGAAATATCACTTAGAATGTCTCTTCATCATTGAAAGATAGAAGCGAAAGATATGTTAATCTCTACTTACACACTTGGCCAACTTCTTTGAGATTGTCGAAGGCACAGGCACCAGTTGTGCCCAAAGTAGCGCACACCTTCGTAAATAGATAAAAAGTTATATACTAAAGAATTAAACCGATGTCAGCAAACAATGCAAAGCAAATTCTCATCATTTCTGCCCTTTAAAGGTCGATAATTTGATTTTTAATTAACATCTTGCATGCTGAGTCCCCCATTCCTGATCAAAGGATTGTAGTGCGACGGCGGAAATTACTTTCCTTAGAAGGCAATAATTTCCCTTGCCACGGATTTGCTACGTTGAAAAATAGAGGACTCGCTAGTTGTGTTCCTCCGGGACCAACTAGCGAAAAGACAATCCGCCTTGGAACGTCATGTCCGCCCTCTTTTCTACCCGTAACTAGTAACAACTCTGGCAAGGTTAATTTATAGGTCGATCTTTTTATACTGCACTACAGCTATCCACCCTAATGACGTTGATTGGACAAGAAAGCTACATGTTTTCTCTTAGGGATCGCTTCGTACAGAATGTTACAGGATTTTTGGAGGACCGTGTGCATTGGATTACCATTCAATCAAACTCGAACGTAAGGGAATAATAAATCTTCAGCCCAGATAGGCCACACAATTATTCTTAAAATAGACTTCTCGATGCTCGCTAAATCGAGTATAAGAATATTTCGGAAATCATTTCTTCTTCCGCTCAATGTGTATCTAAGTAGTATATGCTTCCAAAAATTGAACCCCATTTTTCAACACTTCCATGTCAAAGCACTCACATCGTCATTGCTTCTTCGCTTTGAAGCAAAATCGAAAGTAATAGATTATCCACGAATAATACTCACATAAAAAGGAAGCAGCCCCTCAGCTCTGTCGTTCGTTATCGCCTCGAGTAAGGCTTCTCCTCTCATACTGAGCTCGTCGTCAGATTCGATGTACTTCATTCGCACCAAACCTATCAGTCCAGCTTTCTCCACGCTGGAATGAGCCTGCAGTACACATATGCATTCGTAAAACACCGCACACTATCCACCTACTCCACTTCGATCTTAAATCCTAATTCATAGAAACTATGACAATACTGCGAGAAATTTTCGCGATCAGTGTCCACGGGGGGATAGCAATTTTTTTTAAAGGGTCCCATGAAAGGAAACACTTTGAAGGAATAATAGCTGCTGTATTGGGGGACAGATTCAAAGTGGAAACACTTACTTGGTCAGAGCAATATGCGACAAGACGCGAATTAATCTCGGCTGGTAAACGGTCTGGCTCGTTTTGCTGCACATCCCTAATGGCTCGGGTTCTCGCCGCGAGTAAGCAAACGAGAGTGGCTTCCGACGCGGTCGTTTGTATCACGCCACCGCCGCCAGATCCTCCTGGACGGTGCAGGAATTCTTCTGGCAGACCGATCATTTTCCCAAGCCAATTCATTACGATGGTCTCCAGCTCCGTGCACGCGGGACTCGAGGCCTTTTCGTGTGCACGCGTCGAGTCCGAGGGTGTCACGGTTAATAAATAGAATGGAACGACAATTCTGGTTAAAATGATGGTCCCATTGCGATGAAATAGGTATAACATCGATAGTTAAGGAGGGAAACTTGTGTAATCGGTCAAAAAAATCAAAGTTTTGTGGGCTTAATCGATAGTATGTCGTGTGGAACACATGTTTATAAAGCGTCCGGCTGAAATTCAAATTCGGAAGTCTCGTACGGAACATTTTTATACATTTTTATAATTTATAAAGAGCGAAAACATTGAATGCGTTGTTTTCGAAATTTCATACAAAACGAGAAACTGCTTGGTTTTTTCGTTGTAGTTGATTGCAACGGGCGTCAGAACCTAGCCATAATCAGCAGTCATTTTATAACACAACAAATTTTGTTTATTCATCTACATGTACACAAACATATCTCAAAAGTTTTAAGAAAGATTCGTTGCATTGGCTCTTTGAAAAAAATTCCCAATCTTGTCTCTTTTCTACGCCCTTTACAGAAGATTCCCCCCTGAAGCGATGCTAATGGGATTCTCGCGAGGATTGATTTGTCGAGTTAGAGTTGTGCTTGAAGATTGATAAAACTGCCAATATAGTTGGCGACGAAGTTGGGGTGAACAATTGTATCAAAATTGGGAGATTGATAGACAGTAATTTGCCGCATTTATTGCTGTAGGGGTAGTTTCAATGCGCCCTCCCTTTGGAGGCCGTTGAGAGTGGAAACGCATATTAACAGCAGCAGACAAAACGTTCGATACAAATGATGCAACTTCTGAGCTCAATGAGAAAGTTCCTCCACTCGATACCTTCAAAATCGAGATTTGCTGTTAATTTTCACCGCAGAGGATAACGACAATTACATTTATTTCCCAATATTTTAAACCTGCATTGCTTCCCGAATCTTTCAAAAAGGAACTAAAAACGTTTGACTCGATGCAGTATCATTCCAACGAATCAGAAGCTTCACCACTACCCAAAACTTTCATTCCAAAATCGTTCAAACTCCAGACTTCGATCGTCAAACGCCTACTTCCTTATTCAGTCCATAAAACTTCTAAGCTATATCTCTCACAAACGAGCTTACCGACCATACCGCACTGTGATGCAATAGATTTAATATCTATTCACAATAAGGTGGACCCTTTGGTAGGTCCGCTTAGTTCCTTTCGTGCGAGGCTATTCAGTCATTTAAACAATAACACGGTTGTTTAATTAGTAGTCACCTAATTTTCGATGATTTAGGCTCTATTTCTTGTATTTTTATGCATTCTTTGTACTTAATGTATACTAAGGGGTTTCCCGTAAATTATAATAATAATATCGAGCAAAGGAAATCCTTTGTAACAGAGCTGTTTTAAGATTCTACGGGAATGCTAGTCACATCGTTCTTACCCAAGTAAATCCAAGACAATTGATCGCATCGGCCAGCATGTCGGCCAGGAGGCTTGCAGGCGAATTCAGGGCTGGGAAGTAAGCGTGCATATGAGGACTTTGCCAATGCGTGACCCCCGGCATTATGCACTTCTCGACGTCGACGAATATGTCCTCCCAAGGCTCGCCATCCACAGGAGCCGACGCTGGCAGGACGTTTCTCAGGTAGCCCGGTGAAACCGCCGGGTAAACTCGCCTCGATCGAATATTCGCCAGGTAATCGGCGATGTAATCCACCATTTCTTTTCCTGACGGTTTAAAGCCATGTCGCGAAGCGTTAGTAGTGTGAACTTATGTGGTCTTATTAATCCAATTTCTATACACGTGGAAATTCTATATATTATCTCTGCATTGTGCATTGATATTCTATCCTCGCAATGTTCAGCATTGCATTTCTACCTCTAACATTATTATCGTTTCTCTGAACCTCTGAATGATCGACAGAAATGCAATATGCGTAAAGTCCATGATTTTTAAATTGATCTTCGATCTTTGCAGTTGTTATATACACTGTTATATCTGTTTGCCAGAAGTTCTTTATTTGGATTATTTGTCTGCGATCATCTTTAGTTTCTATCTTATACGTAAAAGTGTGTTAGAAGCAGTAGGGAATGAATTCTCGATGCGATTCGTGTTTTGGAAACCCTCGCCTAACTTCAAAGAGTATCGCCTTTAAGTGGAAATAAATAACGAGAAATCTCCCAGTGAACACTAAGTCCCAGAAAATAGAATGGTTATTCTCAGAAACGAAGGTTGGATGTCGACTTTCAACCAGCGAGAACAATTATTTAACATCGATAGAAAACCTTAAACCGATTATCTCTGGTCCCCGTACTCGAGGTCTTCCGCTCTTAAGTATACCGGGGAAAAACACTTCCGTCGATGCCGTAGTTCCTCCAAACACCCTCGTTGTTTCCCTCCCGATTCGTTTGGCGACTTACATCTTCAGCGACAATGCGATTCGATTCGTGTTATTTAAACGTACCTTAAAGATCACAATTTAAACACGGTTCCCTAAACGTCCGCTCTTCTTCGGACTGCATTTAGTCCACCTACTATCCAATAGCGAAGTGATACAAACTGCTTCGCGCTGACAGCGACGCGTTACGTTTAAAGCACGAATGGTAGGCGTTTGCATAGACGTTACTAGTTTTATTGGCATTAGGGAAAGCGGGGTGGACAGAGGGATGGATTCTCCCGTACGAAATTGGATCCAAGGAAAAGGGAAATCACGGTGAAATCGTTCGCCTAGGATTTAGGACTGTAAAGACAGAATCTAGCGTGGACCGTATTGGAAACACTATCGAATCCATAAAATCCCCATAGACTTGCTCCCGGTTCGGTGATCCCTCTTTATTGGCGTCGTTTTAACGCCTCGAAACGTATCCGATGGGCTTATCATGACTCCCTTCTTTTATGCATTTCTGCTCCCTCGCATGCAAGGTTACAAGGCTTGCGGAAATGCGTACAAAGTACTGCAAGACATTGCATTGGCAACAATAATAACGAGGTTTCACAGATATCAGTCGTTGAGTCTGTTACTAAATTCTTTCCCTACTGCATCAATTCCACGCTGTAGCAAAGTAATTGACGAATGTTTGAAGGCATGCAATCTTGCTTGGACTAGCGACAGAATAAATTGAGGTTTTTACTTACCATGCTTGCGGTACTCTTCTAGATTCATATTATCTGTAACGAAAGCAACGTCTGCGCTATAATACATGTGATACGCAAGCTTCGAGATGAAATGAAGGATAATGGAAGAAACAGGGAATGCTACAATATAGTTTTATCGATAAAATTGAGTTTCAATACTTTAGTTCATCAGTAAAGAAATGAATTTAATTTTCTTCTTAAATAATTTCTTGTTTTTCATATGAAAATCCCTGTTTTATTTTCCAGTGCAGAATCTACATTTCCCGTTTTAACGAGTATACCAAATCGTTAACGTTATCTCAGGGGGTATTTGAAATTTATAACCATTTGAGATTCGACAATTCGATGATCCCAGTTGCCACCAACAAAATATACTATAAATAGCAAAATCATGAAAAATAAACTTTCCTGTTTTTCTCCTTACCCTTCGAATGAGATAATATTTAAATAAAAATGATGTGATTATACTTCCTCCCGATGAATGTTATCACGATCTAAGGTGTACCCGACGGGGGTGACACTTGATATTAATTTCACTAGCGAAGAAATTAATCCTCGAGAATTTTCCCGTGGAAAATCCTTTGTTACGGTGAAGATTGATTCGCTCACCGTTGGACCTCACAACAGCCAAATCTCGAAATTTCGATGGCACCGTATCAGGCGCATGTGGTGACGTTTTAATTGGTGTTCACTGTTTAAAATGGCAATTCGCGTCAGAGGAATCGCGACAATTCTCGCGTGAGCTTAGCTTGGCAGCGACGCCGCGGATTTCAGCGAGCGTAATGACTAGGTGCACTTGCTTAGTCGGCCTATGCGTGTTGACCTAGCATCGAACTTTAACGCTTCGCGATAGGTACTCGCTCGAATGATTTGTACGGATTCATCATCGATCGGACGTCACATGGGCCCAGAGCTTATTAGGCTAGTGTCACAAGGCTCCTCGCGGCCTAGAACTAAATTGTTCTTCTAAACCATTCTTCCCGATTCGAATCACCGATCTCACCCATTTCGATTCTCCCTATTCATCGATCCTAGATTTTCGTTTAACTGAGTGGAATAAAAGTGTGGTTTGAGTGCATAGAACCTTCTGTGCAAAATACTCAAAAGACTTGGTTGATTTGCTATCGAGCATCGTGAAATTATTGTTATTTTTATCGTGAATAAGAATTCAGCAGGGATGCGTAGGTCTGAAGTTAAATCGCGCCGGTATAATTCGAATGAGCAGCCGTAAGAGAACACAGTAATTAGGGATGGCTTCTTCCCAGATATTACTTAATCCTGTTCCGGGAAACAGAGAATCCCACTCGTGAGCATCACGGAAATCCGAAGTTGGTATGCCCTCTGCGAGAAGGATCGGAAAGTTAACGACTGGTCAAGTTAGCCGTCATGTTGAGTTTACAAACTGAATCCAATATGGGAGCAAACATCGTAAATGTTTGAATATTTCATACACTCGTACATGTTAGTCTTGCGCACAAAGTTAACTTCCGTGTGCAATCAAATACAGATTACTAAACCAGAGTTTCAAAAAAACATACCCCCATCATGTTATATCAGGAAAAGAAATGACCAATTAATATTAGAACACCGAAATAATATATTATATTTTAGAATAGAATTGCAAAATTAATGGAGTAATATTTCCACTAAATGCTTGCCTTGGTTTCTCTCTGACACCTTCAATTCGCGTCTTACGTTCGCCAACGATATCTCAGTCTCGTGAATAGGATCAACGAGGGGGGACGATCAAGACGTTATCAAGCACCGATTACACGCAAGAAAATAAAAGATCCGGCAGTCCCACACGAGGCGTAAAATGGAAAATCGAACATCGACAGCCGCGAGGATCTCGGGCTTAAGCCAGAATGACGCTCGACGATATTAAAAGCTCGTCCTTCCACCGTTTCCGTTTCCGACTTTTGTAATTTCCCGTAGCTTTCAGTATTCGTGCGCGATTCGAAGGATTTATCAGCGATGCCGACTGCTTACGTGTGAACACGAGTGGCTGCTACCTGATACCGATTCGCGGTTTCACCGGAAAAATAGAAATGCCACAGGATGGAAATCAGAGTTCGTCTTATTTTGATCCTCGTGGTAGTTTGATTGATGGATGAGAAGGGTTTCACGGTTCATACACGTAGAGTAAATGTATCGGTGTCTCGGTGAGCAATTCTTACATTCTCTTTCAGTTTTCGAACGTTGATTTTTATTGAATCCTTACACACGAATAACAAAATGAAACCTTGTGGATTAAAGAAGCATACTTCTTTTTTAACGCATTAGAGAACATTTACTTTTTAGAGATATTTAGGTGAAACTTTCTTACTCGAAGATAATTATACGAATTCTTCTAATTGAATTTTGTAATTGTGAGTGTCAAATAAAAAATTTAGAGCTTCAGCAACGTATTCGAACTAGAGTTATATTCTACTTCAGAAGATTTTACAAGACAGTGTGCATTCTTCTTCGAATTTGTGTCTACAAACACTTTTATAACACGACGATTACTCAATGTGTCATTTAGAAATTTTGGAAACTTTTGAAGAACGAGGAGGAACTGGACCTTTAGCCGAGGAATATTATTATCGCTCTAATTGGATATCGAATAGTCCTCGGACTTTATAAAAGGATTTTCTACGGTTTGACGAAAGCTTGGAGATTGTAGAATGTTAAAGGACGTGTAGTAATATTGTGAAAAACCTGACCTTGTTGGAAGATTCGGGTGGCACGGCGATCAGATGCAGCAGAATGCGTTGTGATTTAAGGGCGCGGAAAGGGACGAATTTTTTAGGTGTAACTGCGTGGCGATCACTTCTTAAATGACTGCGGAGACAAATTTCAATAGTCGGGGAACAGATATATCCACGGTTGAGGAGAATCGGTGGAATGCAAGTCGTTCAACAAGTGGCCGCGTTTATATAGCGACACCCTCAGTAGTTGCTGCGTGGCGCAAGCGTGCTGGAGGATCAAGATAGAACGAGGAAGGATTTCAGTGACTAACAAGGGGAAGTCGCGAACTGTGGTCCTAGTTTTTCACTCAGATTTTTTTTTAATGTAAGGGAGGATACCCAGAACAACCTTAGAAAGTAGGAAGGAGCAACTCTCTTCCGTTTTCGAGAAATAAATTCGTAAAAATACGGTGGACACTCCGGGCTTTAAAAGAATATATTATTATTTTAGTTCTCTGTGTGACAATGTTTGCCGTACCTTCTTCATATCAAACTGTGTCGTATGTGGTTTCATTTCATTAGAATAATCTGATAAATAGAATACAGATTTTTTCATAATGATAAAAATATTAAAAAATGATTTCTTCATTAATGGATTCTGTCTATTAATTTCCCCTTTATTCCTACCAAGTGCTGACCAACGAGCTGTCATAAATAATCGATGGCTTCTGAATCATTTCAGAAACTGATTGAATGGTGATACCTACAGTGACAAGCAAAAGTGTAAACAGCTAAGGCTTGTCTTATGAGAAGCCCGATAATAACTAATAATACGAATTATTTTATAAAAATTGTTCACGTCTCGTTAGAAGTGTAAAGAACGAATGGGTATTAAAAGAATAGAACAACCAATAGTCGCCATTTGTTGACAATTATAGAATATTTTTAATTTTTTGAACCGCGATAACTTATTATGAAGCCACTTAGCGAAGAAAGAAAGAAACCAATTATTTCTTATTGTGTGATAAAAGTTTATCACTCCATGAAATTGCAGGAAAATGTGACGTAATAAGGGAACTCGGAATTTTTCAAAGTCGATTTTCTCGAATTCAGCTGAAAAGCGCATCTTACTGTTTCTACGGAAATATATTAGCAAGTGGAATTATGCAACATTAGCTGGCCACACACGGGAAGGTATTCCGGCGGTCTTTATCCGTCGCGTTTCAAGTTTGCGGACTTAACTGCATGTTAGTGGCGCATGTCTTTGATCGATTTACGGCCGATTTCTTTACCTCCGGTAATCTTCGGATTAGAGTTATGTTCCACATAACTGACACATGCCTGTTTCTTTCCCTCTGATTAAGAGTGATCTGCCAGTTAATCTCCAAGTTAACTTTACCGGAGGTTCGGGCACCGATTAACTGCCAGAAGTGGCAGTTATTCGCGATTTTTGTGATCTGATTGGTGGAAAGCATAACTGCTCTTTGCACGCGCCACATAGGTAACCCCAATTTCTAATTTCTCTCGAAATATTCTCAAGTCCTCACTGTGCTTACAGAATGTCAGTTGTATTTTTTGAACTAATGTAATCGTTCTTGATCTATTTAAATTAATGAATATTTCTTCACTTTAGTTAAAAAGTATAATGTATATGTGAATACTTTAGCCAATCAAATCAGTACGTGCATAAATTGACTATTTAAGAATGTATATATATATATTCGCTGAATTAACACGTTTGGTCTGTAACACAAGCTATATTGAAGTATTTTATAAAAAATAATTTAATCATGAGCAAGAATTACGATCACAGTATTCACAGAGCAAATTCAGTTGAGGTAAAAAAATCAGAATCACAGTCGTGATTTGAATTAAATTTATGTTAAATCAAGACCGTGATCGTGATTCTGCGATCACAGTGATATATCACTGTTAGTGAGTTTGCACTCCATCTCTATATACTCACGATCACTTTTAAAGGACTAGGTACAGAATGAATTTGTCGCTTTACCGCTTTTGCGGCATTGCCGCGTCAAACCTTCAGTCAGTTGACCATAGGATCCAAAAGCGTAAAGAAACTCGCGCGACAGTTAACTACCACCTAGCATCGAACTGGCGACTGACTGATCGGGACTTTAGTCGGAGGGGAAGAAATCGGCCGTTATGCCGTCACGGTTCTCGTGACAAACTTCATCTGCGTGACAAAATAGTTGTTTAACATTGACGTGCAGTTTTCGGCTGCAGATAAAAACCGACAGGTCGAAATAGAAAAGACTGAAAAAACTTGGTATTATAGAGGACGTGTAGCATATTTGGAATACAGTTGGTAATTTGGAATATCGAAGTATCTAATAAACTACTAGCTTTATCTAATTTGTAACGTCGTAGACATTAGGGATTAATGACTTGTTAATGAATGACATTTGTGGATGAACCGCCATTTTGATATTTTCTACAATCTACTTAATCTGTAGAGTAAGAAAACGTGAATCTGCAAAACTTTTTCAGCTAGTATTCAGTCTTTTCAGTCATAGTTAGAAAGTTAAGTTAAAATATGTCACGAGCCGAGCCTGCAGTTCGCGAACGGTTTGGCGAGCAGCTCGCTCGTGTATGGGGGTCTTTAGACCGATTAGAGTTAAATACTTAATCTACCTACTAATATGTGCGTTCCTTCTATGTTCCGTGTCAGTTTTGTGATAATTTCGAGAATATAACGTCTGGCACTTTAGGTTTCAACCACGTTGCTAATTCGGAATACCGAAGGTGTGCTGAGTTTACATCTGACGAGTGTTCGGTCGAGAGAGCCGACTGGGCCCACTACTCGCCCAGTCTCAATGCATCTTCTAGTACTAGGCCGAGTAATCCGACGGGCAAATCGGCCAACATTTTCACTCGGCCGATTAGCAGACCGAGTCACTCGGCTGCTTAGAGCATATAAACATAGAGGAAGCATGCAATAGGCAAAAATGTAGACGGCGATAGAAAGAGAAACATATACAGGAGGGACACCCCCTCTCTTTCTAGCGCCAGCGTTTTTTTTCTATGTTAGAAAGAGAGGGGGTGTCTCTCCTGTATATGTTTCTCTTTCTATCGCCGTCTACATTTTTGCCTATTGCATGCTTCCTTCATGTTTATATGCTCTAAGCTCGGCTGAGTCACTCGTCACGTGTAAACCCAGCTTAAAGGTAATTTGGAATATTCCAAAGTTTAGCGATGCGTTTGTTTCACGCGTAACACTAACAGCTATTGCCGCGTCGCTTTGGGCCAGCGCCATCTGATTAGAGCATAAACGAAATAATTTTATTATCTACACGTTTTTTTTTAAACGATTTTATTCAACTTCGATCCTCTGTTTGCATGTTTGTTTGTATCGTTCAAATCTAGCAATTCAAATGTAACCCATTTCCAACTATCAAATGATCGTGGCAGGCGTGCGTAGTTTGGATGACAATACAATACTTAAAAAAAAATTAACCCCGAGTGGGTGAACAAATTACCCCGTCATGATAATGAAATAATCTGACAAAGCAAAACACAATAATTAAACGCGGATCTATATCTTTCGATGACATTACTATAAGATAATATTATAATACCAAGTGTTTTCAGTTTTTCCTATTTCGATCTGTCGGTTTTTATCTGCAGACAAAAACTGCACGTAAATGTTAAACAAGTGTTTTGTCGCGCGGTTGAAATTTGTCACGAGAACCGTGACGGCATAAATCGATCATAGACATGCTCCACTAACATGCAATTAAGTCCGCAAATTTGAAACGGACGGATAAAGACCGCCGGGAAATCTCCCCGTGTGTGGCCAGCTTCTACCGTTTCAGATTTCAAATCTTTTCGATACCGTTTAATTTTAATTCCTACCACTCGTAGCATTGTAATCTTATTTTATACTGAATCGATAACGTTGGGTGTTGCATGAAAATGGTAAGAGGACTCGCAAGCTCCAAGGGTGTAGGTCCACAAAAAGTTACATTGGGGGTAGGTCAATTCTATACTTCGTCGATGCTAAAACAATGGTCTCAGGTTTTCTAAATTATCATCGACTGATCAGGTAGGCGAGTGTCCTCAAAGTTTCTCCCAGCCTGCATTACCTTCCACGTATCTGTTCCGTTGATTCACGTTGAACTACAACTCAGTGCCCACTGGTGGCACTAACATCTACAAATTCTTTCAAGCAGCTATAACTTGCCCCTTCAACTCTTCCCTAACGGAAAAGATTTGTTAATCAATAAGTTGCATCATATTGAACACACTTTATCTGTGAACTTAAGTAAACCATTATATTCATAATACTGTGACGCAGTAAGCAACGCAATCAAAGCTTTCTCTTACAGCTATCGCCGGTTTTTATATTAGATAATTATCAGGACTACCAGCATAGAAAAGTTTCTTCACCAGGAATATCCAAAATCGATGACGTCAATCCAACTCTCAACGTCACCGATGGAATGACGGTTGTCATCTATGTATAGTCCACGTAATGTGATGCGATTGCTCGAACTGCTACTTCCCCTGCGATTCACATCGGCTACGGACTACATTTTATATTACACCATCTCACTTGTCTAGTCGAAAGAGAACATATCCACCGATTTGTCTAAAACGAGGAAAGATTATATTCGAACGATATGTGAGCAGGGTTCGTTATTAGGTATAATTAGGCGACATGGTGAAATAATCCTTATCAAGGAAAACTAAATGATACAGTAGAGGTATACAGTGGCTCACTTCCAAAATCGTACACTTTTTAAAATCGTATAATATTTTAAAATTGGTCCAAACGACTTGAGTTCTTGTGGGAAGTTAGAAGGATTAGTTTGCTAAGTGACGTCTTACGTCGTCTTGAAAAAAAATTACACTTGGTCGGAATAGCATTACAGGCTCAGAAAAAAAGTTGAAAAAGCGACCTTTACTATTTTTTTTGCTATTCCGAAAAATTGTAATTGTTTTCAAAACGACGTAGCACATTACTTAGAAAACTAATCCTTCTAGCTTCTAAAAAAAAACTCAAGTCGTTTGGACCAAGTTTAAAAATGTTATGCGATTTTAAAGAGTGTACGATTTTGGGTGTGAGCCACTAATCTTGAACTAGGGTGGATGTACCAGTAAATGAACACGTACCAGTGAATGAACATTTTTTATTAAAATGAGAAAAATAAGTTAAAAATAAGCAACTAATTAATTAGAGACATCTTTTCATTTCTTGCTTCATATCCAAAGAATTTTTGCAGCACGTGGAATCAATCGCGCTGCAAAAATAATTTTATAATAGTGTTCATTCATTCATTAGCCTTAACTGTTCATTTACTGGTGCGTTTACCCTACCACCTGATTTTCACTCTACTAATACACTCAATAGTACAAATGAATCTAATATATGAACGAAAGCAAGTTATACACAGTCAGTCGCTGAAACACGCCTTACCTATGTTCTATCAACCCGAAACTTCGCCAGGGAACAATTAGACTCGTCAGAGGGGTTGTAACCTGACAATAGAATCATTTTCCACGCGCGCGGATAACACGCCAGCAATAACTGTCCACACGAATATCGAGCGAATACGCGATATCGAGCACCACGATAATTACAAGACCGAAAGTTCCAATTAATCGCGCGATGATTACGGCGTTATACATCCCGCTTACATTAATCCGCATCGATCCATCGACGCTCGTTCATTAGGGCCATTAACGTGCCGCAATTATTTATCTCTACCTGAAACCGCTAATTAATCGGGTTCTTGAACAAATATTTGAGCGGGCTGTGATTCCAATTCAATAATCGCCTCTGATTGCATGTCGATCGATGTTCGCGGTGTGGGAACGAAATATTGCAACAGAGACTTCCGATTGAAAAATCATTTTATTAGTAACCATCCACAAGCCGAATTCTGCCGCTTATTATTTCAATGGGCAATCAGTTTCCTTAATCAATCACAGTCTTCCTCGAGGAACAGGTTACGTCGGATTCTTCCGCGCGATTGTCGCGGCGTCTCCAATTTAATCGCCCTCCCACCCCTCGCGAAATGCAAATTTCTTTGCGTGTTCTGCATGCTTGCCACGTGAAAATTGCGCGAATAACTGGACAAGCAATCAAACGTTTCTCCAGCGGCTCGATCGCTCCAAGTGAATTTCGACGGGAGCCAATTCTTCCCCTCGGTCCCCGTCGCCTCTCCCCTTCGACTGCCGAACTCTGCTTGTTTATACGTAAACCTGTTATTTAACGTATATTGTTGTATGGTACTTACGCAGCGCGGGGCATTACGAGCGAGTGCAATGTACCGTTGATTGCCGTGGGCGTCGTGATTCCTTTCCCCCGGCCCCAACCCCTCTCGCCGATACCCCCACTCTTGGGATATTATTCCCGATCGATTCGACGAATCGAACTCATCAATAACACCGGGACCCATGCCCGAAATTACACGTTGCGTGCGAAATCTTTCACGTCTCGTTCCTATCGCGTTGTGTAGGGTGAGCTTGGGTTCGAGGGAAATTCCCCTGGTTTTTAATAGAAGTGGAGCGTGGATACTGAAGCTATTCCGAAGTGTTGAGATTGCGAAGAGTTCCAATACACGAGTTGATGAAATTGGCGATTCGGAGGAGATAGTAATGTTCCGGATGTGGAATATTACTTGTAGCGAACGTCGAATATTGCATTGTACGGTAATTGAGAGATATATCCTGTTCCACGATTGCTATTTTATTAGAATTTTATATGCTCTCCAAGAACTTTTTTTAAATTCCTTCAATAACCGAGGAATCTAGTCTCTAAACGTGTAAGCAGATGTGAATGTGTTTCAACGTCACCCTTCCAAGGAACGAGTAGCTATTAATAAAATTATCAGAAACGTTGTATACCGGTCGTTTACATATTTAGTGTTCAACGCATCATTGAAGTTACGATTTCCTGTCAGTGCATTGGGATATTAAAAAATCGCCAGGTTACACGTACTCGCTCGTTTACGACTCTTCAGCTCGTATGTCTCGTGCCGGTGACAGCTACCTCGCACCCAAGCCAAAATTTTGCAAAGCACAACTTTCTATCCCATGGTAATCTGGTCTGTGCGTGCGCACAGTCGACGAAGTTTCTCTTACGCGCGTTACGATCGCCCGCGAGACTTAAACGATTTCCCCAGCCGTTCGGTACGTTTTACAGCTCCATTTTACGCGGGAACGGGACATGAATCAGGGATAGCAAAGAGGAAACAAATAATCGTTCCGCGAGCCATTTAATGCGTCGCATCCTTACGATGAAATACCGGTTTCCCCGAGCTATTGGTTACAGTGCATCGCGAGGTACGAAAAAGAGAGGAAAAAACTGGTTTCCTACGATCTTTGTGATTGAAATGATTGAAACTATTCAGCACTCTGGCTGGTAGTTTTACGAGCGCTGTAGACGGAAATCTACTCTGGGGCTAACGAGATTTATTACCGAAATTTCATCCCGAAAGTGTAAAGTTTGATAGAATTCTCGATGTCGTAAAAGTATTTCGTCGGGCTCTAAGCAGTTTCCACGGCGAAGGAGTAAACGAACAGTTCGGAAGATAATTAGTAGCGTGTCCCGTGGTGAAATTCTGAAGTTATATATATCCTAGAATGCTTCATCAGTTGCATCATTATCTTATATAATAGTTACAGCGCTGTATCAAAACTTAGTAACAGGATCAAATATGTATATCGCCAGTAGGTAATATCGAAAGCTGAGGGGTGGAGCTTGAAACGAATCCTCGTGCTTCGTAACTTTCCATTTAGATTATTTACAAATCGTAGCTATAAAGAACAGAAATTCTACGTAGATATCACGCGACTGTTTTCCACGGGCTGTCCGTGACACGTGTCAACTTCAACCCTCTTGAATCCACCCCATTCGTCATCAACCCCTCACGTTTCTCCTGAATTTACAATGTCATGGTGTATCAAAAGGCATTGAAGCACCGTACGCGACAATACCGTCGAGTAGCTCATTCGATCCTCTGAATTGGGAAACCAAGTGGAGGCGTGACTTACAAGGAGAGTATTTTAGGTGTCCGCATCCGATGATTTTGATTTTTGGATATGTTATAGAGGACCGAAAAATAAGAAATACGTGTTTTTTTATTTTTCCCTGTTTTCATATTTGGGGGTGAAAACTGCGTTCAAAGTTAGGGTTGAAAAATCATTTTTCTGGACTTTTTGAAAATCTGGTGAATCAGTGATATTTCGCATTCAAAGACACAGAATTCGTCCATTGACACTATTCCCCTATCTCTAATAGTTCTCGAGATATTCCACAAAAATGATTTTTCAACCCTAACTTTGAACACAGTTTTCACCCCCCAAATATGAAAACGGGGAAAAATAAAAAAACCCGTATTTCTTCTTTTTCGGTCCTGTATAACATATCCAAAAATCAAAATCATCGGAGGCGGACACCTAAAATACTCTCCTTCTTAGATTTCAGCGCTGTGGTGGTAAGTTGGCAAACTATTGCAAGTAGGCCCGGGTCCCACCAAACATTCCGAATAAGTATTTATTAATCGCAGACGTAAAAATTTAGTGTTGAAAAAATTTAAAAACACTCGTTTTTCACAACATGTCTATATAAACACTGATAATCGTAAGGACTTCGCCGGATTTCGGCCTACTCGCAGTAGTTTAATTTTCTGTCACTAGTTGGCGTATCGAAATTCTTGGTTTCCCAATACAAACATTCCAAACTCCCAACCCCACCTCGAAGCCATCCTCTTTGCGTTTTCGAATATCCTCGCCCGCGTAAAACAGTCGATCTAGCAGCTCGCGTCGCTGGAAACCTCGAAGCTCAGGCGTCCCACGCTTCCCCGGCGAAGTGTCTCGAGAAAAACGCGTGATTCATCGCGATCAAAGTGCGACGATGCACGGCTCCGCGCCGCTAATAGAACAAAACAAGCCGTCAATGTATTGACTGCCTTAATAGATAAGATTACCAGCGCGGAGTACCGGTTCCTCGAGGGAGCGGAGAGGAGGAAGGAGAGGCTGTTGCGCGATAATATCGGTCGCGGTGTTCCGTGGAAATTCAAAAGGGGGCAAAAAGGGAAAAGGAGCGAGGGCTGGTGGGAAGTAGTGGTGGCCGTGCGCGCGCGACAGCCCACGAATTACGGAGCGTCCGTGAACCTCTCGCGGAGGATGATTTGGCGAACGGTGGGGATGCTGTACCGCTACGTGGCAGTGTTACATCGTCGATTTCCCCTACTATACACACCATCGGGGCCCTCCTGTCCCTCTCTCTTACATCATCGGGGATCCCTCTCCACGGCCGCTCTCACGACGGCCTCTCGCAGTCGGGGGCACAACGGTTACGTTTTACCGTTGCAAGCCGTTCGTTCGTTCGTTCGTCGCTCGGCTCGCTTGCTCTCTTCCTCGCTCGCCCGCGTTGCATTCGTATAACCCGCGTCCGGTACCTCTATTCTATCGTTCTATCGTACGCCCACATGCGTGATCGACCGCGCACATGCTCGAACCGAACTCCGATGCGCATGATAGGGTTGCGAGGGATGTGGGAATAGAACCCTCGGTAATGAGCTGCCTCTTGTCTTTTCCCCCGCTCCATTCTCACCCTCGCGGTTGGCCCGCTTCGAGTTTTCAGGCCCGAGAGCTTTCTGTGATCGCGTCTAATTTCTTGGTCCCCGAAGCTCTACGGGTCGCGTGTATTTTTATATGGATTTATTTCTGAAAGGATGTGTGCGAAAGAGCATCGGGATTCTGATTAAGATTGCACACCGCACGTCTCAATGCCGCTGGCTTCCAAAGCTTTGGGAAGGTTCATTCTGTTGATGCATCACGCCTTGCTGACTGCGAACTGCAACCGGTACTTTCATTCTGCTGCACGCCCACGTGCAGCATCGATCGTAAACACAGCCGCAGAGGAACGAGTTTGAGCGGAGAGGCCTAGGTGGCCGCCAGCATCGGACGCATTATAGTTAGATTATAAACAATTACGCTGGGCAAAATGGAATGCTATAAATAGCGCGTGATGTACCGCATTCCCGTCGGCGTGATATTTTCGTTCACCGAACGAGCTGGGTCAAGAACTTGATTATCGTTGAATGGAGAAATAAATATTCAACGAGTCGCCAGCTCGCTAATGACAGCTTTCCTTTATCTCCATCTCATTGTTACTTGAATTGAATCTTTTCGATGGTCTGCGAGGAAATAGATGCTCCATTCAATATTTATATACCCAAGTGGCGTTCATTTGCTCCTCCATTGCCACTTGCGATCGTGATTCAAGTCACCGATTCCCTCCGCGTCTGTGAGGATTTATTGGAAACGCAGAGCGACTAGATTATTAATCAGTATGGAATTACACATTCATTGGCGACAGTAGGGCGATTACTTAAGATTACGTTGACACTGAAGGGAATGCCAGCGGCGCGCAAAGGCAGGAAAAATGGGGGGACAGCTATGCCTGCACGCACGTAGCCCGTGCTCATCGATCATCAGTCAATGAAATTAAGCATTGTGGAGAATACAAGAGGAACAATAGGTAAACTAACAACAATCGGCTGGGTCCGCGGTGTAACGCGGCAGAAACTCGAGATCGGGATCCGATATCGAAAACCTCTGTACGCGCGTATAAACGAACAATGGGGGCCCCTATTTAAGCGACTCCTACGCCTATGTATAGCGACGTGTATACGCGAACCTTGACGCACCTGGACGCACCGGAGGTTAGCTTTATTCGAAGAAAGATGAATTATCCGCGGTGGACAAGACGCTTGTCGAAGCGAACGCGAGGTTCTTGACTCTGGGCCTGAGACATTGGAGGCCAGAGCGCGCGAGACCACGTCGTCCCGTCGTTTGACCGAACCCGATGGCGCAATTCTCAAACAATCGTGATCATAAATAACATAGCTTCTTTCAACAGGCAACGAAATTTCATAATCGTTCGTTGACGTGATTCAAGTATCTGTTTTCGAGAGGTGACTGGCATCAGTAGGTGGTCGTTGATACTTTTACTCGCGATGTTCTCCGGTTCCGCCTGACATCGGAGGATGCCTCGTATGCGGGTCATTCTGTTCCGTGCGTTCGCATAAGTAGGTTTCCTTGTTCCGTGGCTTAGATCCACTCCCCAAAGTATCGGCGCGGAATTAAAGATCACTCGGCACTTTTACATTTACAATCCTACTTCGCCCCGGGAGTACAAAATATCGATTGGTTTATAGCTTATAAAATATATTCGATACGACGTCGTAAATCGAGCAATTAAAATCGAGGCTTCTTTATCGAGTCGGGCAATAATAATACGATTGAAATCTTAATGTTTCATTCATCCCGGGGCTCGTTTCCTTCGCCTACCGCGTTAAACCGCCTTTATTCCCGGCCTACAATGGAACAATTACCGTGCATCTAAAACGCCGCGAATCGCTCCTTGGACACGCTCGACTTCATCGATACGCCTCAGCGGCCAGGAAACGCTTCCAATCGTACGGTTTCGGATGTTGGAATGTACCATGCATTGTACTTTAATCGAACGCCACTGAAATCGCTGCAATTATGCGACATCCTTGGCTCGAAAGAATCAACTGGCTGAAATCGCGAATTTTCGTAAATGGGATCTCGATTACTGAAACTCGCGGGGCAAAACACGAGGGGATGAATAATCTGGATAATAGAGAGGAAGGTGGTGTGGATTAAAGGGAGGGCGCGACATTTTTCTGTCTGCATTGCAAACGGCATTGTACGATAGAGAGGAGAGGAAGAGGAGGCTCTGTTATTTTTAGCAACGGCATGTGGGAGTACCAGCGCAGAGAGGAGAGTTGGACGAAATTATGTCCTTGGGGTTACAATGCGCAAGGTATTATTTACAGGGAGGGAATAATTCGCCTCGTATGTAGGCGAGAGCAAGAGGATCGGGCGACAAGAAGTCGGACCGGATTGCGAACCGGAAGGTTGGACGCAGGGAACAGCGATTCTGTCGCGTTAACGAAAATTCTGTCCTGCGACGTAATTGCGGGAGAAGTTTCTTTTACGTAGAAAACTGGCGTCGCCAAGTCGGGGAACGAAGTCTAAAAGCTGAGAAAATCGGGGGATCGTAAACGCGGGTTGGAACAATACCTTTTGAAGAATTTCAACGACACTTACGCGGCTCCGCCAGCGAAAGAACGCAGTGGGAATAGAAAAGCGTCAATTACGCCGTGTCAGAATGCCTTTCAACGACAGGAAGCGAGATACGTGCCGTAACACAGCCGAACGGAACTGAGATTCTACTAACTTGAAGATTGAGAACTACGTTCGGCGATGACTGCGATAGCTGGGTGGAAGCTGCGAAAGAAGTCCCGTGAAAAAGGATCGGCGAGCAACGGTCGAGCGAGGTGTGAAACGGAAGATTCGAAACACTGGCGGTCTTCACGATCGAAAGAAACGACGAAATCATTGTTCGTGAAGGATCGACCAATAGCGCGTCGCCAGGTCATCGCGATGGGGTTGCGCGCGGTTAAAATCGATCGTCGCTTCCTGGCTGTTTCCGGTAATATCGTCGACAGCAGTGGGTTTATCGTGGTCGAGATCAAAGATCGTTGACCGTCGACGTGTACTTTACGATCTAACGACGATTAATATAAAAAGCTTCGCCGTGGAGCCTCGAAAAACCGCCCGAGCCTCTGGACTCGCTTGAAGCTTCCGCCTGTCATGTTCTTAGAAGTATTTTAGTGTACTCGTTTTTCCAAACAAATATCTTTCGATGTGTACAACTAACGCAGGCTCGAAGCTAGGTAAGAATACCAATTAAATAAATACAAAATTATAGCAATCAGGCATGCAAAGACACAGTCATTTGCAATCAAGAGTTTCTTATTGGCGTGCGAGAAAAATGACAAACTAACTGTGTCAATAGGGTGACAGACCCTTAACATTATTCTTAGAACTCGATACATACTCAATTAACACCACTCACGAATTTCATGACACACCAGATGATGAATAACCCAAAAGATCAAGCACCCCGAATTTCAATATTCTACTTATTCGTCATCTTCAATAAAAGAAATAAAATCCGTAAAGGGGACAGCCGCTAATGGAGCTATAGCTTAAACAACGCGCACGAACGTAAACGAAGACGATCGTACATCATGCGTTCAATTTCTAATTATACGAATGTTTCCGTGGATGGCAATAGATTTCCAGAAAAGCAGGCACCTCCTAACGAATTCCTAACGGTGCCGGTGCTGGAATATATATCCTGACGGGGGGAATTTTCGATGGAACGAAATGTACGTTGGCCCGAGTCGCGATTCGTCGCGTCCAATGGATTTTCGGGCGCCTGACGTTGTTTTTTCGCGTGAAGGAGGATCGGGAGCGAGAGACGCTGGCGATCAATCACGCGTCCCCGCCGATTCCTATCGGTACCCGCGGTGCACGATTATCCAAAATCGCTGAGCACAACGTTCCTCTATACCCAGCCCGACTAAATACCTGTAGCTGCCACTTTACGGGAGTCAGGCTAGCCTTGGGTTCGGCGCCAAAGACCGGCCCGAGGTCAACGACCATCGGAATATTCACGTTCGGCCGGCAGGCAGTCAGGCTTGGCCTCAGCGATTCCTCGCTCTTCAGATTATTGCAAATCCGCGGGATTCGTTAAGTGGCCGTGCACACGAACGACGAATCCTCTGCATCGATTTTCGACAATGGGGAACGGGTCGGACCGCTCGGACGGTATTGACATTAATAAGCCCTTCCGGGATATAGACTCCCTTCCGGGATATCTGTTCGCCGCGTCCAGGTCTTCTCCATGGTCAGGATGTCTTTTTTTAGAGCTGCGTGCTGCCTTTGTCGCGATGTTCTTTCGAGCAAGGTGCACGAGATTCTTAATATTTTTTTTACTACGTCGTGGTCCTCTGTGACATTTCTGCTACGGATAATACAGAGTTCGATAGTGATGTAATATAATTTATTACTTGCGATGACTTCCTGTTTATATGTGTGACGCCTACAAAATAGGGACTTTCGAATTCCGCATGATTATCAACTAGGTATCGCGCCATTATGTATTTTCTAAAATTCTCGCGTGTCAGTGATATTTATAGTTCGCTCGAAAATAGAAAATAACGCTGCGAATGTTTCCCTGTTTCGACGTATGTGCCAATATCGTTAAATGGAGACGAATCGTGTTAAAAACAAACCCGTAAAACTCCGCGAACAGCGACGCGAAACAAAACGACTAAAATAAACCAAAAAAATAAAAAAAAAAGATATAAAGTACATAACTACGGTCTATATAATACAACAGTCGGAGTGCAGCTTATTCGGATTAAAATCTCTGCGTGTCTCGTTCCATCCTTTTTTCGCAGTGCATGGTTTTGATACCGCTAAGATTTTTCACGCGGCTAATTGGCATTACGCGAACAATTCATTAGAGGAGCGATGCACGCTCGGAATTGGTCGGGTAATCAGCTTGGCCTTCTTTAGAATCGGAGATGGTTGTTTTGCAATAACTGTACTGGTTAAGGCGTTGACTCGAAAAATCCATCGCGCTCGGGCCTCTGAGTTTTAATCCCATTCCGCGGTATCATTAACTGCGCCTCGGAGTTTAATTAACCGACCGTCAGGGATTGATAGTCCGCGGAACGGAAGGAGAGCCAAATCGAAGACACGGGCATCGCAGCCTCGCCGGCATCGTTCGGCTCATCCCCTCTGAAGCGTCTGATCAAATCGGACACTAATGCACGAGAAGAAACACCTTGCAAAACGGTCAATGGAGAACCCGAGCCTGGTCCCGCCTCGGAGGGATTCACCAACACCACCCTCGACGTCGTCGAGTTTCTCTTTGAAAGCGACACTCTCCGCGGACAAGGGCGAGCAGTTAGCGAGGGTAGAGCGCGGCGGATGAAGCGGGGAAGCCGCGGCGGAGCAACGGTAGGCTGGAAGAAGGGAGGAATGCGAAGGGGATGCCGTGCGAGGCGAATAACGGTGAACGGTGCATCCGAGTGACGAGCTCGTCGCGGAAGAAAGCTGCGCGCACCGTGGAGGAACAGAGCCAGCCTCGGAGCCTGCGGGGATAAGTAAAAACCGGACAAAGGAGACGAGATGGAAGACGAGGAGGAAGAAGTTGACGAAGAAGGGTAGGAGCAGGAGAGAGAAGAAGTGGTCGAAGAAAAGGAAGAAGAACCGATACCGAGAGGGAGACAGATGCGTAGAGGGGGAGGATGAAGAGAGGCGACGATACCACTATGTGGAGAGGTTCTGTCGCACGAGACAGCTTGGTAGGGGTACGGGAGAAGGTGGTGGAGGCGGAAGAGTCTACGGTACACTGGAGGGGAGGGGGTTGATGGTAGTGGTAAGGGTACGAGGCACCGTGGCGAGCACCTGTGGATCTCTGCGCCACGGTAGAGTCACTCACCGGCTACCACCACCGGACCACCGCCGAACCTTGGTTCACAGGTAGAGGACGAAACGGGACACGGCCATTCGTGGCTCGCGAACTCCAAGGAACCACCGAACAGTTCGGTACCGATTACGCAATCCCATCTGCCGGACCTTTGGTCCCCGTCGATTAATCGCATCTCGAAACCCGGAGGAAGAGGAACGGAACCATCTGGAGTACGTCGAAGGTTACTCGTGTACCAGAACAGATTTCGGTAGAGGAAAGGTGCAGTGCCGAGAATTGAAGAAGCTGTGTCGAGGAGCTCCGCGTAACTGTGGCTGCTGGCAATCTTCAGGCACTTAGGTCAGTTTTCCACGCGACGGTTCCCGTGATAACGGCGTTCGCGTGGCTCGATAAGCGAGACCGTTCGCCACGCATCGTTGATACCACGAGTCACCGTGCGGCGTTTCACTAGCGGCTCACAGTTCTGCGGTTTGGTGCGTTTTCGTAACTACGAAGGGTGACAATTCCAAAGAACTCGCTTCCATCGCCGGACCTGGTCTTGGTCGTTCAAGAACTGGGATATATCACTGTATCGCTATACGTCGCTTTGTTGTCTTTCGGCTAGCTTGCGACAGAGTAAGGTGGTCCGGAGTGAGAGGATCTAGGATCTACGAGTTATATCAGTGAAAAAGGTGTACAACTTTGAAAATTCTTTGGTCACTTGTTCCATCCTGGGTGCTTGCTCGCGGGGCTCGATAGATCGGCCCGTTGGAAATAGAAACGGGAGACGTATAGACAAGATCGGACGTATGACTGTAAAAGGAAACGTTCAGATCAACGATCGATGGACAGGGACTCGTAGTCGCGAGGGTGTTTGACAGTCGCGATCGTCGCGGATGTGGACGAACGCCGGCGCTTGTCCGAGGCGTCGCGGTGAGGGTGTCGGTGCAATTGATACAGTGCTCGGTAACAGAAACACGGTATTTCGTATAGAATTGTGGATAACAGAATCAGTGAATAATAAGAGAATAAGTGAAGGAAGAATCAACGTGTGAATCCGCTTCGAACGTGATTTCTCGAGCATCTCTCGCTTTGGATATCAGGATATGTGATCTCGGACAAGATGCCTAGCACCATAAGAGGTGAGTTGACTTTCCTCTCGTTTTAGTATATTTTCTAGTCCCTTAGCCTGCCAGTGTTTCATCGTTTGAATATCTAACGCATGGATCGAACCAATCGTCGCTACTCGTTCACTTTTCAATTCTGCTCCTCCGAAATCTGTGACAGGTAAACAAACCTCGGGAACAATTGAAAAATCGTCGATCCGCGCCTCGCACGGTGCAGATAGAAACGTTCGTCACGCGGCCTCGAGTAGCAAACGCATTTGCACGCGGGGTAACAGTACGCGGTGTTGTGGCCACGATCGCAGGGTTACTCGAGGTCAGTAACACACTGACGGTTAGACGCGAATGCGATTCGTTTACCTGTCTCTCCGGCGAACTCGCTCATCTGCGATTAATTAACCACTACATTAGCATGTTCACGAGCTCCTCGCACAGCTAAACAAACCGTTAACTCCTATAAAATATATTTTCCACGTTCGCGTCACCAAGCTACCTGTACAATTAAAGCCGCTCGAGGAATCGAATCAGGATATCGTAATACCAGGAAATATGGTAGAATCAACGCCAGTAAACAGGAAAGGAAAATAAACTCGTAGCTATTGAATACGGGAATGTGGGAAGTCTCGGGGATCATTGAATATTAATAACCACCAGATAAATAATTTTATTTTACACGTAAGCAGTGAATCTTACTAAAATTGTCCGAGTTACGAAGTTGAAACTTAAAAAGGGGGGCAGTTTGAGATGCAAATATCGTGGCAACAAGTATTGACCTACGGGAGAAATAAATATATCTGTCGAAGTTAACAATATGCGGAGCTACGGTCGCGATAGCAGGGTCACTCGAGGTCAGTAACACACTGACAAGGAGCACGGGTCAGTCAGCGAGGCTCCTCTGGTTCCTAGAGTGCCTCGAGTGCGTGCTCCTCCTTTTCCCGCGTCTTCGTCATTCTTCATCCCTCTGGCTCCAGTGTAGGTCCACGTTAAAAATGACCCTAACAATTAGTTACGCGCCCCATTCAAGCCGGGAATCCACCGGGAAGTTAATCTAAGCTGTGCGATGCTATGCTGTCGCATGCTAGGTTTTAGAAAAATTAGCTTCAATACATTCTTACGGAACCGTTTCCACCGAAAGCTAAGCTAAAACATAGCTTAGTTCAGCTTCTCGGTGGATTCCCGGCTTCATCGTCGACAACTCCGCGACAACCTTCGTACACGTCTTAAGCGCGGTTAGTCCTCGAAGAATCTAGCTATAGAAATAAATGGTAGCCAAGGGAAATCGAGAGTTGGTGGCATTTATTAAAATCAACTACCCAGCGCGATCGCCCCGAGGAAGTTGAAAAACTCGCCTCATCGAGCTTGCGCGAAGGATGCAGCCGAAGGTCGGGTCAGAATTGACAAATCGAATCGCCGAGATCGTACGAGCGCGACATCCATCTGCACGAATTATTCACTGACCTTCGTGAACCGCGTAACCGCGAGATCATCGACCCCTTCGGTCGGCCAGACCCGAGGATATTTCGTTTAAAGGCCACCAGTCTCTTCCCTGCTCTCGGAAATTCACTCGACGCGAGAGGAATGGAAAAGCAGCGGGGAAAAAGATACTCTTGAAGACGGAGATACAGGGAAAGGGAGGCGACGGTAGAGGTAGAAAGAGAAAGAGTGACCGGCGAGTGGAACGGCAGAAGGGGGGAAAAGCAGGTAGGAAAGCGAGATACTCTTCCTGTGACAGGTGGCAAAGACCTTGGTAAACGTAAGGGCCTCGCGATTGATTAGCTAACCGAGCGAACGAGTGGATTTCGGTTTCGGACGCGTGGCCTCGTCGCACCGGCGCCCACCGTCGTTTTTCGGACTAAGCGTCGACGGACCCGCCACTTGGGGCACGAACAAAAGCTAAGGTCAACGAACTCGGCGTACACGTACGGCTTAACACGCGGGGCCGGTTCACGCACACCTAGGCGTCATGCACGCCCGTACGTACACGCACTCGTCCGCTCTCTCACGGGCCACCAGGTACTTTGGTGGTACCCGCGATGCCACGGCCGGTCAAGTCCGGATTCCGCTGACTAAACTGCCTTCGCCCGCCGCGGTTATTTACATAAGTACAGACTTGACGAACCGCTGGTACCTCGATAACCTTCCTCGTCCTCTTCAAATCGCGGTTTCCTCGGAAAGTCCTGGGTCTGAGGTCTTCCAAGAGTAGAAGTTTATCAAACCTGCTTGATTCGCCACTCTGCAATGGTCTTTCCTTCAGAAAAGCTTGAGCTTCGGATCCCGGTTATCGAGTAAATGATTAACCCACCATCGGTATGGGAAGTAGAATTTCCTTAAACGCTGATGATTAATTAGAATTCAGATGAAACGACCGGCGCACGTGTTGCTCGTTGATGCGTTCCCCTCGTCGACTTCGCAGCGGTTTATGCTTCACGTGGAAATCTCTGTTACGTGGGATACGGGTTTATGAATCCTCGTAAGATGTTACGCAAGATACGTGAGCGAGGCTGCCGTGGCTCTTGACTTTGGTACCATCAATGGTATTCACGTACGCTCGGTACACATGTCGATAGGCAGGCGGTTACCTCGAACGTGAACGAACTCATTTACGTGAACGTGAGCTACATGGTCGCGTGGTGTTTCACGTGCAGGTAGGTCGCCTGCGAATCTCGTAATCTGAATTCTGAATCCCATGAGAATTTCGTCACGATCGCGCTCGGAATGGTATCGATGACAGGCTAATCGAGTGGCGTACGAACGATTTGGTCTATCAATTCTTTTAGTGTCTTCTACAGTCTCTGTTAAGGGCGGATTGCGCAATTACTGTGTCCAAAAATACGTAATTCTTTAGGTATTAATTTTTTCTACAAAAACGGTGGAGCAATAATCCTCTTCAGTGTGATCAATAACCATGGTAATTGTGGTCTCGGAACTCGTGTGAGGTTCTGTAAGACTAGACGTATTTATTGCTCGAATAGGACTAATCCTTTTGAATCAACGGCTTGGAGCCATTTATAAGTCTACTCAGGTGTCATTTTTATGGAAATCGTAGCCAAATATACCCGCAGTGACTTCACCATCGTCATGGACAAAAAAGTCTACGAAGAGGATCGATTGTGCCGTACGAAACGCAGGAAGGGGAATAGTAGGCAATGAACCGAGGTTGTATAAGTCGATGGGTGGCTCTACCCAAATTACGTTCCCCGGTACCGTTACGGCGGGCCCATGATCGAGGCGACCGTTCGCGAATGTCTTTTCATCGAATTTTAACTGTCCCCACCCTCTCGAAATCACGCATACAATAGTGCCAGGGCAGCATCGGTGACGAAACTGCCAGAGTATTTTAAACGGAGCCGAGTCTCGCGGAGAATACAAAACACTCTGCTCCACGAAGCTCGCTGGCAGGATCTTTACCTATCATTCTACATAAATGATTTCAACCATGCATTATGAATGAAAATTCTCTGTTTTATCATCATCCGCTGAAATCTCTGCATACATTGACCTGGTCACCTGATTCTTCGATTCTATCTAAACTCCAACTCCCATCCAGCGTCCCAAAGTATCGAGACTCGAGATCCTCGCGAGTCCAACGATCGTTCATAGTCTCGCTGGAAACGACAGCTGAAGAAGTAGTCGACTGGAGATCCAATCTAGCCGTATGATCTCCTGGAACAAAGGCTTGTGACTTCTCTCGCGCGGAGGTATTCCGCGATAAGAGACAAAGATCTGAAAGCTTGCCACGGCTCGGTCGTTTCGCGGGTCGAAGGGAAACGGCGCGGGGCAACGGTAATTCGGTCCCGTGTCAGCGTAAAACGATCCGCGACTCGGCGGATCCGAGGACGACGGAAAACCGTGAGTCACGCGGATTCCGCCGCTCCGAAACTGAGGATTACGTGCAGGGAGCCGCGCGTTGTATGCCACACGGGGCATCCACACACGTGACGCATCGGAACGATCGTTTTTAACACGCACACACCCGCGCCCGCCATAAACGCGCGAGTCTACGCAGGTAAACGTGTCTCTGCCTGGTTGCCTACCTATCTACCTACCTACCTACCTACCTACCTAACTCGAAACACGGCTTGCTCCTTCGTTCTCCAGTCATTGAACTCCAGGCTCGTTCAACCCACCAGCTGTTTCTTACTACTCCCCCCTCTGCTCCCTCTTCCTACTCCCCCTACAGACATCCCCCACCGTTCTTCCTGACCGTGGACCATGCCTCTTCCGACACCTCCAGGCCTTTGGTCTCTATGCTACTCTGGATACCGGCTAGCCAGCGCGAAGGTAGTAGGGTCTTTTCAAGGTTCTCCTCGAATATCGATTCAGCTAAACTGAGAGGAGGTCGTGTTTAGGGTTCAACGATCTGGCTGGGCTTGATCGATGGTGGCCATGGGGTTCCTTGATCCGACCAATTCTTCTATAGCCTTCAGACTATTTGAAAACTCATGTGGCTCGTTCGAACCGTAGTTTCATGGAGTGAAATAAGAAGCTGAGGCACTCCAGTTTTGTAGATTAATTTCGAAATCCTTTGACATTGATACCAGATGTGGTAGGATGTGGGTGTAAGATTGTTATCGAATGGGGGAAAAGGGTAGGGAATTAATAGAGCCTTTGTTGGGGCAGTGATTGAATTAGTTATTAATGGAAATTTCTATATAGGCACTGTTTATATATTTCTTTGGTGATGCTAATACTGTGCTTTCTGCGATGTAACCATACCTTCGTCGTGATTCACCTGACGAAAATAATGCTCTTACTGGGGGATTAATTCGGGATTCTGAACCCGGGCAAGTGGAAGGTCGTGCACAGGTCTAAGCCAGCGATGGCCGTTGTAGTTGAAGGACTTAGATCGCTGGTTAGGCTCGTCGAGAGAATGTTAAGGATCGTTGATAGGAAGATGACGGTGGGGCGCGTTATTCCAATTGCCAGTACAATTAACTGTTACTTATTCAACTAATTCCAACGTGAAATAAATCCAGCGTTCTCCTCTTACATCTACACTCCACAAATCTTTCGCTCCAGCGTCTTCGGTGGCTCTAAATCATTTTAACTTGGACTACGCGAGGAGCCTCTACCGTATGCATCTAATCTTGATCGTAGCTCACTTACGAAGGGTAGACACGTTCCAAGGTTTTCGTTAGACATTAATTCAGCTTCTCGAATCTCGAGGAGAGAAGGTCGAGCATGAGTTCAATGAACTGAACACTCTGTACGTCCGTTGCCGGGGCGATCGATCAAACCGTTCAAAGATTTATTTGCTGCCGTAGGGTAAACATTCCCTTACGAAATTCTTCGCCAAGAATCCGGCCGAAAATTTGAATCCGGTCAGGTCAATATTGCCGGGCGTCTGAAACTTCTACTGACACGCAGAAAGTCCCACGAAATTTCTCAACAAATTTTCATCCTCATTGGACTTCGCTTCGACCGTGCATTACTGCCGCGTTAATGTTCTCTAATCGAAAACTGATGCCACTTAATTACGCATTAACCAGTTAATGCGTGGTAATTATGAACAAATCCGATTTCACCCGATCTGATTATTCGTTAACATACACGTTTTACTTACCCACCGATAGCCAAATGAAGCCAAAGCCATTGCATTTCACTCCTCTTCAATTAATTCGTACATTCGGTAATTGAATGTATCGTTTTCGGATACCATTTCACGTCGATTCTGCGATCGAATGGCCGGGCTATCAAACAGCGCACACCGTAATAGGCACATCGGTATGTTTAGACAGACGAACCCTATATTCCACCTGCTCTTATCGCCAACTTATAGTCCGCCTTGGTGGTAGGTTAGAATACAATCGTCAGATAAAATGATCGTAAATTTTCCGTATTCCATTTCGATTCCACCGGCGTCGACGCTCGGGAACGATTCGCCAAGCGAGGTTTTCGATGGCCCACCAAAAGAGCGAGGCGATCGCGAGCGAGCAAACGAGCGGATCGTTGTGTCGGCAGGTATTCGATAGCACCGCAAGGGTCGTCGACCGCAGGTGCTACACGCTCGTTCGTTCGTTGGTACGCTCGTTTGCTCGCTCGCTCGCTCGTTGGATTTGTTCGTCCTCGCCGTGGCCGAAACTTACAGCCCCGCTGCCTTCTCTATCTCACGCTCGTAAAAAATTTACAGTCACGTCGGCCGCTCTACGCACGTCGCTTCCACGCACCTATGTATGCCTGGCCACGGCGATAATGGCGCCCGTAATTGGTTAGGAATTCGGCGTTAAACAGTCGGAGTGTCTCCAGCTACGAAAGCAAGAGTAACTTCAAGCTAGAACAATTTTTCGTGGTGACAACGCTCGAGCTCGATCCTGTATCATATTACACTGGGAGGACACTGGTTCAGAGATTTATAAATTCGATACTCGGCCAACGATGCCGCTATTCTCACAGAAACTGTGCGCCCGTTATCGTTCTGAGAAGTTAGAGGCTGAATGTTAGTCGATGACGAATCGACGGGCCCCGAGATTAGAGGCCCCGGTGTATCAGTAAGCCAACATCCTCCTTTTTTAACGTCAAATAGGAAGAGGCTCGTACATGACGAAAGAGTTGGGATTCTATAGACTCGTATACGGTCAAACCGGAGCCACGTTTCACGTGATACGACCACTTAAAAGCTAGCGTGAACCAACAAAAGGCGGCCGTCTAACAATTCAAAGACCGCCGAAAGCAGCGGGAACTTTGGAACGAGTGGCCGGTTCCCCGTAGCCGATTCACCTCGACAAAGCTCGGGCCCGCAGGACAATGACCCTCGAGCAGCCACCACGTGGCCAGTGATGTCTCTTCCCCGTCAAACCACCTTACTTGCCTGATTTAAAGCAACCACCCGGCCGTGAACCTTTGAGCCTTCCTAGGGCCTCTCCACCTTCTCCGCCGTCGTCGATCCTCTTCCTGGTCCTACCCGGTACGTGCTCGTGTCTACCTACGGTAGTAGACGGTGCTCGACGCAACTCTCGACTTAGCCGGGCGGCCGCGCAAGAATGGGAATGGGAATCGTCGCCGTGTGGAATCACGGCGGGAAGGTGTGAAAATATAGGACTGGGTTAAGAGGGTGGCAACCCGAGGGCGTCGGCCATTGGGCTTTAACTAGAGCCTTGTGTACACTCAACCACGCGGGAAATGGGTTCACGCTAGGGCTTGCGTGGCACAGAAAGGGATACCAAGGTCGGATGGCGCGCTCAATGAGATTCAAAATGTTAACGGATCGTGATATGGCAGTTTATTCCGAATTCGTAGATGTTCGTAACGGAAGACTGTTTGGAAATTATAGGGGAATTCTGTATCGACGATGAGTGTATCAGGGTTCGCGTTTAATTCCGGTGAAACAGAGTCAGCGATTACGTGTGCAGTATTCACTTCCGTGTTGTCGACGGTGCTAAACGCTCCATTAGCGCGTGTCATCGACACGAAGATCCGTGCATTTACATCGGCGCGGTATCAGACTTGGAGATAAGAAATCTGCACTCGCGTGCATACTCTTTTGTCTGCAATATCATTGTCTCAGATGTTCGGTGTAGGTTGCTTGTTTCGTGCACAAGTATTTTTAGATTCCACGCGATAAGGATGTTTTGCGATACGATATGTGAAGCGTAATTGTACCGATGGAACTGAACTTTCTTGCAACTTTGTCCTATCGAATTGCACATTGCTTAATATAATTGAACTGGTAATTCTATTCACTTTGTACATTATTGTGCTGACCATTCTTAAAATCTCAACCGGATGACCATTTACTCCAAATTGCTTTTTTTTAATTATAATTTAATTATAATAGACGGGTTAGATAACCTTTTCGTACAATTAATTACAAAAATGAGGTAGAGAACATTACCTCGTTGATTTATTGTTCAATAAAATAATTCCATGTTGAGGCGTGAGAAGACGCCTTACTTCGAATCAATTTTGCTATCGACCTAGGATCACGAGACTCCAAGAAATGAATGGACATAAATAATTAAAAATAGTTAACAAATTACAAATTAACCGGGATAGGCCAGAAAAGGAGAGACTAGATGGAAAGGAGGAAGTGTTCCTTCAGGAACAGAGAATTTGATTAGCGATTCCGTCGGAAGCTCGGATACCTGGTAGAATTTCGTCTCGGAGCGTCTATCGTTCGGTCTTCCCCGCTCCCGAATCGTTTTCTCTATCTGCAACGGCAAGGTCGACGATCCTTGGGAGAAAAGATTATTAAGCACGGTCGCGTTACGTGGACCTTCGGTAAATGGCCGCGGTTCGTGCAGCAAGGTGCACTGACCGCAGATAGAAGCACGTGGACGCGGACCGTGTCGGTGACGGAGTTGGTTCCGTGTGGAGAAGGGATGGAAATCGGGGAAGGGGGGCCTGAAAGGGCTAATGATTTCACGTGAAGCCTCAGCAGTCATCTAACGTGACGAAATAAACGTTGCCTCTTACGAAATTGCCCCGCCAGCCATGTGACACATCGTTCCCTGGTTTCGTCGAAAGAAACAAAGGATTCCTTTAGCAACTGTCGCAGAGGTGTTATGTGCTCGAAATATTAACGTTCACTGTTTCTAAAAACTCCAGAAGCTGAAACGAGAAAACTCTTATTCTACGGATCAATATTAAATACTTAAATACCAACCTCTTTACGTCACTTAATCATCTAACTCTAATTACACAAATGTTATAACGGAATCGTGATAGTATACCAAGTTCTCAAACCTAAAATATAATTTTCAAAAATAAGCCATCGTGGCAGTATTCGAAGCGATATTTCTCTTAGAATCTCTACATAATTGAAGCAGGTCTGTCTAGACTATGAATTACCGAAAATGAAAAAAAATTCGCGCTCGCGGTGATGGCTTTCCATGAATGAGGAGCGGAGGACGCGCGCACCCCGTAGGGCACGGTTCCTGTTCCCCCGTCCCCCTTCGCAGCGGTATCCTTTTTCTCCTAATCGCGTGGCTTCCAGTGACGTAAGAGCAAGGTCTTACGGTACCTCCGGCAACGGGCCTACATTACGTGAGTATCCCTACACGCGACCCGCACGTACGTAGTGTTACGTACCTGCGTAGAAGATCCGCTACACGTTGTTCGACCAGCGAACCAGCCGAGCCTCCCTCTCTCTTCCCCCTCTCCCCCTACCCCCTCGCTCTCCTCCCCCATTTCGCGTTCTCTTCTCTTCCGTCTCCTCTCTTTGATCGTTGCCTCGCACGGCGCGACTCATTGAAGCGGGATTCTAAAAAACGATTAACGGTTCATTCCGTCTCCCTTGATCCCCTCGATCGTTATTTCAATGCATCCCCCATTGTTCCTTAATTGTATGCAACGTTTGTACCTTCTTCGACGCTGACTCGGCGCAGATCGTTAGACGATGATTAACCGTTTCTTCTTTTTGAATGCGTGCTCGCGTAAGTGCGTCGGTATCGGATCCAGTGTAACGAGACAAGTGGCCTGTGATTACGAAGAATCCCGAGGGATTTTGATATTTTTAACACTTTCCAGAGCGTGGTATTATATACGTTGCTCGCGTGCCAAGTTTCTTGAACCAGGCCTCGGAAAATTCGATTCGCTTCTAACTGGAACGTATAACGTATCGCGCGAGCAGCGCGACTCGGCGGTCGGAAAATGGAATCCATTACGATTCGCTTCATGAATATTGAACCGTTTTCTTGGCGGTATCTACTAAACGACAGTTGCGTACCATCCGTCATTGAGTTCGCACGAATCGGGGGATGATTCGTTCGAGTTCCACCGAGTTCCATGGGAAACCATGGATAATTCCACCTGTAGGATTCGTCGTGTAGGGTCATCGACGCGGTCGTTTTCCCTTGTTTTCTGTTCGGTATGCGCGCCCTGCTGCCTAGTCGCGATGCCGACAGGTGAGCAGAAACAGGCGTATATACACGTGTACGTGTATATACGTATGTAAGATACAGTTAGGAGTACCGTTCTGAAAATGCAGCGGCTCGTATCGAGCCGAAGAGAGCGAGGAGAGTGTGTTCGGTGTGTAGTCTTCGCTTGTAGCCGGCTCGAGCGGCGCTTTAACTCAAACGGACACGACCGGAGGCGGGGATTCAGACGAAAGGGGTATAACGGTAGCGATAAATTCAATGGCACGGATGGAACAGGGAATATAAGAGAGCTGTGCACGGTTTACGTGCAAATAATTATAACCGCTAAAGGTCCCATTTCGTAACGACACTAATTTCAGCCACTGCTCAGCCAACTTCCCTTGGGCGCAATTGTTTCGACTGTACGCTTAGAATTCTAACGGGAATAAATTATCAGACCCTCCGAAGAGAATTTTTAATTATTGATTAAATTAGTAGGTGGTAGTTGCAGAATTATCGTGAACTTGATATCAAATACAGATGTTAAAAAATAAGAAATCTGTTTTCCACCTGGAAAGTAAACTCTAGATTCGCTTAACACGTTTGTCACCACGTTTCCCGTGTCTGTGACATCCCGATGTCGATGTCAGAGGCTCAACTTCACATATGCATGACAGCGATAATTGCCAGTTCCAGGCCGATAAGACGAAGGTCTACTCGCGTTGAAGTCGAGAAACTTGACACGAAGTCAACGCTGCGCATTTTCGTCACACTGTTGGAAATCTAGCTGGAGAATAGCAGAAAATGTGCAGGGCTGAAAGTATTTATTACTCTATCCTACGAGTCGCGTAGTTCGACTGGAAATCTACTAAACATCCGCGAACGAGGCCACCTATAGTACCGACGTCGAGACAACGATCCAGTCCGAATCGAACGAAAAACACACACCGAGCTGGCACAAGTATGTTATACTAGATCGAACCTCACCTTAAAGGGACACGGTCCTTCGCGTCGACCGACAACCACTTCTGTTTTCATCCCTCGCCCCAAGCCCCGTTCTACAATTCTACCACGATTATCGAAAGGCGATTCTGTAGGACAGAGAATACTCAAGCAAACCTGCCATTATCTGCTCGAATTGGTGCTGAAAGGGCAAGATTACAGGTACGATTACAGCCCTATCGCCGCGAAGACGGAACAGTCTATCTGGCCGACTCATACAGGCTGCTAACGGATCGAACGGATAGTATCCAGAGCGCGCGGTGGCGGCGCGTGCGCGCGTCATCCCTGAATCGCGTCGAACCAATGAAACTCCCTGTTACGCTGCCCTCGGGGGGTAGAACATTCCGATATATTTCGGGTAATTTCCGTCAGGGATTCGATCGCATGAAATTGGACGCGAGACAGCCGGGACAGTGTCAAAGACTCGGACGGGACAGTGTTTGGCCAAGCTGCCAGGGGATGTTTAAGAGGAAGACGGCCGACCAGGGTAAAAGCTGTATGAATCGGTGTAATCCGGGTGGGGTGGTAGCAAACGGTGGTAGCTCAACACTGCCTGCCATCTGCTGACGGTCGCTGGAAGCTCCAGCCACTGGTTCCCCGTGAAGTGCATAGCCGAAACGAGACGTTCGGCACCGAAACGACCTGAGCACGAGCTTTTTCCGAGGGATCCAAAGGGATCCCGTACGCGTAGTCGCCTACGCGCGTGCACCGTAAGCGCCGCGTGTCCTCTCGTCCGGGGGTGTTGTTTCCCGTGGTAGCCGCGGTGTGTTCCTGTCAGAATCGGACCAACGGTTACGCACCAGTTTCGCCAGGATGACGGAGACGACAGTGACGTAAAGCCCACGAGGCCAAGTGAATCGTACTGGTGCACTGACTCGTTCCTACCACCAACACTGTTACCAATGGCCAGAACTCTGTCGCCGAGCACCGTCGAGCCTGGCCCAGCTCTGTGATCCCCCAAACTCCGGCCGATCAACGGGGAGGATCCTGGGGATCCCGTGTTCCTGCCACCCTGATCGAAGTCTCGTAAACTGGACAATGATCGATGTCGTGGAAATACTATCAAACAGTGCGATGATCCCCCGTGGTGGCCCCGTTCGCGATTCCCTCGAGCTCGGCAAACAGTGTTTGGTCGATGATTGAAGATCCCCAGGATTTCGTTAGCGGAGACTCTCGAGTGATTTCTTCCTAGTCGACGCACGGTGCCAGGAATCGTGGTGACGGTACTGATTCTCGCGGCGATGTTAGTTTCCTCCGTAGGATGTGAGTTCGCGGACGGGAGCAGAGTGATGGGAGGACGATCGGGATGAGGCGAAATGCGAGGGGACAGGAAACGTTGGACGCGGATACACGAATTGTTTCGCTGGCTTGCACGACGTCGCGTAGCGTTGAGCGACGGGGCTCTGGTTGTTAACGGAATATCGACCGCAGCCTACCGAATTAGTCGTGGCGAAGGTCGCGAATAAACGCGTGCATTTCGCCCCTGTGTGAGATCTGATCAGCCGCTCTGACGAGTATCGACGTTCCCCCCCGATCGAAAAGCCGAGCCTTCCGGCTGACAGCGCACAGGGCAGAGCCTCTGTCAGCGAGAAATTCGCCGGGGGCTCGCGGGGGAGACTGGTTCCGAAGCGAGACTCGCCGAGTTCTGTCGAGGAAATTTATAAACTAACGTCGCACCGTGACTGGGTCTCCGTCGTGGCACGTGTGCGTGTTCGAAGAAACTGAAAGACGGATACGGAGGAAGTAAACGTGGATGATCAGTGCGCCTGGATTAGCCGAAGGGGGACGTTGAAAACGAGAGTGCGAACTGGACGGAAACTCCCTGGACGAACGGTTCTCTGAACGAGACCTACTGACCTATCGACCTGCGACGCCCCTTCCCCTTCCCTCGCAGCTACTTTTTTTTTACTTTTACCCCTTTAATCCCATCGAATAGGTAAATCGTCGCATGAGAGGACAGCGACCGGTGGAGGAAACGGTGTATTAGGGGGCAGCAGGGCGACGTGGCTGCGCGTACGAACGCGCGGGTGAATCGAAGAGAGTCGTTCTTTGAACGAGACCCACTGACCTATCGACTCGTCGCCTCTACTCCAACCCTCTCCGGCGTCTTTCTTCGCTCGCCACCCTACTTCTGCCTTTCTCCCCCTTGCGTTCGCTGGCGTGCCGCGCCGGGACATTCGTGATTCCGTTTCGCGTGTCCCCTTGACAGGGGTAACGCTCGGGAAGGGGTCGACGTCGACTGCACATTTATAAGACAAACGAGTGCCTAAGTATTTTCTCAATCGGTACTTGCGCCGATTCCTTCTCTATTTGTACGATTTTACGACGTCTCGTTCCCTTCGCTTCTACCCCTCCTCCGTTTTCTGGAGATTTTTTACTTGTGTTGTGCTTTTAGCGTGTTCTCGCCAGCTACAGCCGGGTGTTCAGGGTATCTTCTCGTTTCTTCTCTTTCCGCGCGAGGTGGTGCGTCATCGTAAGTCGTCAAGTATCGATATAGAGCGTATATCGGGGATACAAGGTGAAGAGTGCCTAAAATTTTATGCCTTCTCGACTAATTATCGGTGTATGAGTCGGACACGCGAGGATCGTTGCCGCGTGTCTCTGTTGTTCCCGCGGTTCATTGCACCTCGTTGTGTCCAGTTTCCCTTGGTTCCATCTTTTCCGCGCGAAACTAACCGTGGAACGGCGAAGATCTTTCCACGTATGAATGGTCGGCCGCGCGTACGATAACCGTGGTCGATGCGATAAACAGTGCCTCAGATATTATTCTCGTCTCTCGACTGATCAACGGAGAAACATATAAATTGTTGTACCTTGTAAGCTTCTCTTCGTTTACCGCGATTTTTCGCTCTGAATTTCGTTCGCCTCGTTCCCTTCGTTTTTCGAAGGGCACCGAAGATAGATTGGCGGGGCAAGGTGATTGGGGTTGACTCAGGAGATTGATGACACCGGTATCTTGTTATCCCTGAGATCGAAAGGTTTTTCTATCTTAACGAGTGACTCCGCGGCGCCAGCAGGCGTGGATTAAACGCGCGCATCGTCTTGTTCAATGTCTCTCTTCCATTCGAAACTTTTAACGAATTTTTCATCCTACCCTACCCTATTTTAAATATCGACGATTAACGACTAACAATCGCTGACTGATAACCACCGACTGTGCATAAATAAAGGATATTCGCCTGAAATCATTCGTCGATTATCTTCATGCGTCGCCTGTTGGACAAGTGTCGAGCAAGATCGTCGACTCAACTACGAAAGAAATCAACGTTTCCTCTTCGTCTTCTTGCCAACTCAATCGGATCCTCGAACGTTCATTAAATCGACAGTACGATCCACCGGTAGACACGCCAGCAGCCTCGACAGTGCGTCTTTAACTCCTCCCGCAGAAGAGATGGCATCGGGATCGCGATTCGAGTCAATCGTAATGTCCATTGACGTGAAACAGGATCCTGTAGCGACCGTTGATGAATTTTCTCCCTGCGAAAGCGTGGCTCGCTGGTGCAGGCCGTTGACAACAATAGCCGGATCGTAAAAGTGAACAGGCAGAAACAGGAAAAGTACCGGTAAAGAGGCGAAGTTAACGAAAACTTTCGAACAGAAAGAAAAACGGACTCACGAATTTATTGTTAACGAGTGTAAAGAAATCGACTTATGAACGAGAGTACAGCAAGGTTCGTGTGAACGCGAGATTGGAAAGGATTTTTCACCTTCGATGTGAAATCGATACGTGTCTGGTCTGATTTGTTCGATCCTCAGAGATGTCGTTAGATTGAACTGATTCGATCGAAAGAGTAAAGTGGAAAAATGGCGGAAAGCGCGGCTAGCCCGGGCTCCGTGCAAGTCGCCGCAAATAGCCCGCAGCAACAGCAGCAAACGCAACAACAACCGCCACAACAGCAACAAACGCAACAGACGCAACAGCCGCCGGATATAAGCAGCTCGCAGCTAGCGTCTCCACCGATCACGGGCACAGGTACGAATAGGAAACGATCGAGATCTTCCGGTAGGGTTATATTCAAGATCCTATGGGCATCTTCAATTAGATGTTTTTGTTGGATTAGCGAAACGTTGATGACGATCCATCGCGATCATTGCCTTTTTTTTCAAATTCAGAGTTCGACAATAGAGTACCTCCGCACGAAATGGAAACACGTTTACAACTCATTTACGTGTAATATCAATAAGTGCTTCGACACGTTTCAATTACTCAGTGTGAGCTCGTTTTCGAGAGTTAAAAAAAGTGTGATGGAACTAACAGGGGGAGATACCCAACCCGGAAATTCAAAAAATCATGAGGTTTTGGGAATATGTGGAGGATATACATTTAGGTATTACGCAATTTTTATTGCTGCCCAAATTCACTCTGCGGGGGTGAAATTGATACTTGAAAATCGGGTTATTTTTCGATTTTGTGTTATAACTCACGTATCACTTTTACCAAATGAGTAAGTTTACCGTGAGTAATGAGACTTATAATTAGACCTAATTAAAAGAAGTAACTTTTGCCCGGAAAATTTTTTCTACCTCTTACAGTTCGCGAGTTATAAGACTACATCGGAGAATATCTGAATTTTCCGGGGTCAATTTCACCCCCTTAGAGTAAATTTCGACAGTAAAAAAAAAAAGCGAAATATATACCTATATATCCCCTTTGATTCTAGGATTCCTTGCCTTGACTTCTTTTAAAAAATTGCAATACTCTATTACGTGCTCTCGCGCGTGTGTAATGAATTCAGTGCTGGAATTCAATTGTCGAACCTTGTAATTAATTTATCCGATACGAGAAGATGGAAATCTTCCATCAGATTTGCCTCTTCTTTTCTCGCGCTTTGATATGCACTACTTTGTTCGCGAATTTTTCGCGAGCGCTCGGAGATGGAGGAGAAAGGCTCGGTTGAACTTAGGAACTCCAACAGGCTTAGCGAGTGAAAGACGACGGTCGAGGTCGCCTATTTCTCTTTCGGCTGTGTAACTACGGCACATTACATCGCACACCGCAACGTAAAACGGATCGATGTCGCGCTTTGCGTTCCGGCGGGGCTGTTTCGGGTTCCCCGCGAGGCCGCGTCGCGTTTTAATTAACGAAATTAATTCCGGGGCTGGCCGAACGGTCGTTGAGTAATTGATTTCGACGAATGGAGAGATACCGTTGGGTCAGAAGAGTTCTTCGATCTCCCGCGCTGCGTGAAACTGTTTTAATTGCACGCTCGTATTGGATTGATACATCAGTTTCGCAAATACAAAATCTCTCGCTGGAGAATCCTCTTTCATAAAGCAATGCAATTTATCCAAGCACAAAATCCAACTAACAAAAAAAAAACAGGAAATATCTATATAAACAAATTTCCTCGCCGTGGCATTGCAACACATTCTAACGGCCATAAATTATCATAACGCGAGCAGCCCGACATAAATTAACAGCACAAGAGCGAATAGGTATCCAACTAGCCTGTCTTTCACTGGCATAGCCGATGCTGTTCACGCAACAGAGCCACTCCTCGCTGGATCAGGAACGTTCAGAGTCCACTATTACCATATCTTATTCAGCATGGCGAGCGCCAAAACGTCGAGCGAACGATCTTCGTACCTATGATCACCCACGATCACCTCCATCGAAGTCTCGCCCAGTCTCTCCTCTATCTTCCGCATCCCATCGCCTCCGAGGGAGTCTCGACCGATTCCCGATGAAAACGGTGGGCTCGCCCAGGTCGCGGCGCGACTGCCGGGGCGGAAGGGGTCGCATAAATCAAAGTTGAGTTAGCTTCGGAATGGGGAGACGAACGGTCGAGGTCGGTTCTTGAAGTCAGCCGCGTAATGAAGGACCATTACTCGTGGCGGGCCGTAGCAGAGGAGACGGCTCGATATGCCGGCGCTTTTCGTGCACGCTTCTCATCCCACGATGGAGAGGGCGGGAGAGAAAGGTGCAGAGAGAAAGAGAGAAGGCGCGCGAGTCGCGTTAGCGGATCTGTCGGTCGAGTAACGGAACGCTTTCGAGTACCGCTAGCACCGGCTCTGACGCGGTTACCGGACACCGTTACTTCGCTGATCCGCGAGTACCCACCACGTGCTGTCTCACCGTTCTCTTTGAACAGCACGAGGGGGCCCGTTCGACTGGAAGGGAAACGTTCGCGGCGCGAATTCGACGAACCGTGGAAAAATTGCAATTCCTCCGCGGCCTCCCCCGTCGCCGCGACGGATCAAGCCCCGCACCGTCCGCCTCTCCTTCCCGCGGACAAACAGTTCCGTTTGCATTACCTTGATTCATTGTTACGAACCGCGAACGATGCTCCCTTTCCGCCTCTCGTCGGCGGCGGCGATGGTTGCGTCACTTGCATCGAACGGCTCTAGGGAATCGCGTGCCTTGAGAATTCAGATAGCAGTTTCGCGGGAGATCGACTGAGCAGGATTTTAGATGGAATTGACAAGTAGATTGCTGTCTGGTGTATTTTTCAAGGGGAGAAGGGAGCGATGGAAGCTTGAGAATCCGTCGATTCCATCTAACACAGATTTCTCAGAGTAGATGCTGCAGGAGTAACGGACCGTCAATGGTCAGACACTGAGATCCTTGGAAACCAGCAGACTTAAACGCTGTAAACTTTGAACTCTACAGGCAAGATCAACTAAAACAACTACCTAACAAACGGACAAAGTATTTATAACTCCTAGACACATTTACATACGCCTAATGCCAATCGATTACAAACAGAGTGCGAATAAAGAAACATCAGCTAAAAAGCGCCTTCGAGTCGAACTCTGTTAAAAGCAACGCTCCCACGCGAGAATATACCGTCAAGAATTGCCCATTGTTTATCTACGGCTCGATCCAATAGCCGGCACGAAATATTACTTTAACAGTACTCTGGTGGCGCGGTGGACGGGTCTGTTATCGGCGCGCAACGTCCGTCATTCCGCCGTGAACACATTCAGAACCCTTCGGAGATAATGGAACCGGTTGCGAGGCGGAGGCGGTCATGGGGCGATGAAGCGTCCGCTGGAATCACAGTTAACCGCGACTTTTTCCAGCCGCTTATTATCGCGATTATTACGATTGCGGCTGGCTGCGCGGCAGAAGGCTTTCGCGCGTCGAAAGCGCCGTTTTAATCGCTTCGCCCGGAACCGCGGGACCACTCAGCGGCGCGACGCGCGCGTATTACGCGTAACGGAAAAAGGAAGCCATCCGCGAGAGTCATGCTCGCGCGAAACCATCTCCCAGGTAACCATCTTCAGGGTCTAGAGGTTAGGAGGCCAGCCGCTCGGCCGTTTACCGCTGGCGTCCGGTACCGCGGCAGACTTTACGAGGCAATACTCGAATAATATTCACCGCTCATTAGCCACCCTTCGATGTTTCAGGCGACTCCGCGGAAACAGTGTTTGCACGGCACCGAATCCTCGCGCGTACATCTCGTTAGCGGCTTGTACCGTTGCACCGACGCCACCGTTTACCCGTTCATTTTTACGCCCGTGCGTTCCGCAATTACGCGCCATTCACGCGCCCAGAAAGCCTCTGCCTGACGAGCGTTTCTTTTTTTTTATTATTAGTCTGTTTAATGCGGCTCTTGCAGGCGGAACGGTGAGCCTTTGTCGTTGGTCATTCGTTCAAACGGCGAATAATTTTTCGAGCATCCTCTCGCCTCGAAACCGGATACGTCCTTCAGTGGAAAAATATTTTTCACACTGAAATGCGAGAGCCGAGTTATTCCTGCCCCCTTGTTTTCGCGGATATTTGTTGCTCTTCGGTCGACGGCAGCGGAAGCGTTTATTTTCGAATTCAATTATTACCACTGGTACCGGCAAACATCGTGATATTATGTTTGAATGTTTTTAATAATTCTCGTATGCGATTTAGCTTGAATTTTTTTGAGTGTTTGCTAAAGTAATTGGAGTGGTTTTTGGGAGGGTTGCGTGGTTGTTTTCGTGAAAGATTTTCCGCAACGTCGTTCGCGTAATGAATCATTCCCTTTTGGCGTAGAGTTCGCCTGCATTTGTGCAGCTTTATCTTTATTGCGCGCGTTCCCACTTGCCGGACTACCTGTACATGCATCACGCTCAGATCGTAAAGCACATCTCTCGGATCTACAGGTTACGAGGTCAGGCACTTTGCTATTTACCGCACGTGTTCCTTACATACCATCGATATGCGATAACCGGCGGTCTGATATTTCGTGCCTTGCACATTTTTTCGGAGCATTTTTCCTTGGAATTGCGATCCAACTATTTTAAATACCCTTTAAAGTATGTCGAGCGAATTAATAACGCTCTTTAAAAGCAATCTGACTTTGTGCTACCAACCGTTGCAATGCTGCTTGCACGTTCCAAAATCGTGTCGACTAAAGCAACAAATTGATCCTTTCAACCGTCGTGTTTGCTCCGTTCTCCAGAACCCGGAGCTTTCAATCTTCCTCGAGTAGCATCACACTTTTTAAGAGTCCTACACATCGGAAAGAGGATTGCTTCTATTGTCCCTGCGCTTAAAATCTGCCCGTTCCGAAAGGGTGAATTAGCATCAATTTGTACGGTTTAGCGTCGTTATCGCATGGGCGATAAACTGTCGGCGAAACGGCAGTCGAAATGGGGATGAATAGAAATTCCACAGAGACTGAGCCTCGCGAATTTTCGTAATTACTCGCATACATGTAACGCTAAATTAGTAACCACATAAAGTCGACTGAAAAAGGCACTCTGAATCAAAATCTTATACTTGTCACAACAACGCAGCGACTATTTGCCCGATTAAAAATATAATCAAGAAGCAGAGGCGAAATTAAAATCTGCATTATTGGATGCTGGTGCTTGAATCGAACTTTAAAGACTTGGCTCTTCGTCCATCAGAGAGAGAGAGAGAGAGAGAGAGTTCGCTCGGTCGACGCAAGTGTTGTGTCGGCGAATGAAATTATTCCTGTGTATTGATTAATGCCTCGCGAGATTGCGTTACGATTATGTCACACACCTGTTCCTTGTGCAACATTTTTACGTCGAAAGGGGAGCTTTCGAACTAACGTGGCCAGGTATTAATCATGCAAGTACATCTGCTGGGTCTGAGGGTTACGAGGTCAGGCACTTTGCCATTAACCGCTTGTGTCCGGCACACGGAGGCAAATGTACGTTATATATTCCGTCGATGTTTGCTCGTTTTATCGGCTCCTGTCATCTATTACATCGTGCTAAAGCGCACGACAAAATTAATACACTGCCGCGTGTTCCACGTTACTCTCGCACACACCGGGGCAGTGTGACTTTTTGCCGTGGCGCGCTAGAATTCCGTCTATTTCAAGCACACCACAGTGCAATTCATTGTAAAGAGATTTATGGTAGCCTAAACGTCTTCCTAACTGATTTAAACTCTTTATATCCTTTCTGTATATAAATTCTTTGGGTAATCTCAAGTCCATTAGACACAAATCCCACGACGAAACTTTACGGGGCATTCATCCAACGTTGCAAACTTATTATTAGTTCTGCGAATATCATACGTTGCGCAAAATAACAAGAGGCTCGGATACTGGAATGAGATAATAAATATGATGGAAGCTACTGCAACGAAGATGCAAGACTTTCCTTTCCTTAGTTATTCTGGGGTAGATTAATTTCTCAGGTATAAGGTCTTCTAATCACATTACGCAGAATATTCGGCGTCTTAGCTCTCCGGTTGAAAGGATAAGGAATTAAATTGGTAAAAAGGAACCTCGTAAAATCCAATAAAGTTCTAATTGTGGGAGTAGCATTTTTAGGACGAGGGATGAAAGAATTTCAGTCGAACGTCCCAACGTATGCATATATTTATTAGAATTTAGTCTGAACATTTTCATCTAACCGTTACGTTGGCGAGACGAAAGGACATTTCCCTTGCATTTTATTTCGAGGGTTAGGTCGCACCGTCTCGCGATTCCCTTCGGGACGCATCAAACGGTGGGGTAAGGAGCTCGTTGAGCAAATTCAAGCCTAGTTCAGTAAGTGGACGTAAACAGATGGAAGCCGCCAAGGGGAGAGGAAGTTCTATCGAAGTGGAGTGCACTTTCGTGTATCAGGCCTGTTTACACTTTTCTCTAAAACAGAACTTCGTGCGGATAGATTTTCCCCTCCGATACATTTCTTACAGTGGAATTCTGAACTTATTGCTTGCAATCACTTATACAGGATCTCCCTAACGACAATTATCCCACAAGGGTTCACTTAAAATCTACCTAGACTTTCGTCTCTATAGAAAGAACTTGGAAACGGATAAATCGAGTCCCAAATGTCGAGTAGAATGAAAAGGGTGAGGGTCCTCGATTGATAGTCGTTCGTGCAGCCCGGTAGAATTAATTTCTTCTTGCAATCGCGAAGTTTCCGCGCGAGATTCGTTCGGCTAACGAGCTTACAGAGCGATGTAGGGTAAAAGTGCGTCCGACAGCGAAGCCCCGCTTCGAAGTGCGACCGTGGCACGGTTTGGCCTCTCGTGGTGCGCTTAAAACCGACTGATACCTTGCATTCTAGCTGTATGATGAAATTCCTCGCGACGACGTCACCGCTTCCTCCCCTATCCTGGCATACCGTTCTTCTTCTCCCTTTATAGAACGAACCTCTCCGGCTGAAAGCTTTTTTATACGTGTCATAGAAATGCCAGAGCCGCCGAATGACGTAAAACATTACGAACAACGAATAAATTCGTCGAAAGGGAGTTTCGCGGTTTGCAGGTGTAAATAAATAGGCGTATATGTATATGTATGGTAATAGTGTGATTCTCCCAAACGTTCTTTCAAGCTGGCTAATTCTCACCACCCGAATCATTGCGCTTTATATAATTTTTCTTTAATTACGATTAGAGGCTAAGTTTGATAAGTATAATGGTGGCTGACGGAGAATCGCTTTGATCAGGTTCAAGATTCCAAGTAGTCAATGAATCGTTATGTTGCACGGCTTCGGTTTCAGTCACCCCTCTTACGGGAATACTAGATTAGCTCGCTGCAACCCCTCTGCTTTTATTTTCACGATGCACGTTGAACAAGCCGTCGACAATGCATGAGCGTCTAGTATAAGGTAGCTGCCATTATTTTGCGCTGTCTGCGAGGTGTTTGAAGTGGAGGATGTCTGTCAAATCTAATGCTGAAATTAGATAGGGAATACACAGATCATATTCAACCCTTAATCAGGCTTGCAGAGTTAACTTAAAGTATTGTTGCTCTACTTACTGCCTTAGCTTATATGCTTCGAGTCAGGAATTATTTTCTGGCTGGTAGTGACGTGTTGGAAAATTCGTTACGAGTGTACAGTTACTTGCAAATGAAGTGATTTGTGCGTTACTTCGTGCGTGAGAAACGATGTTTCCGATACTTCGCACGAGAATGAAGATACGTTTCTAATACATCGCCGAAAGTGGCGAAGATAGTAGGGCCGGCGCAGGAAGTGGTAGCTGTTATCCTTGAAACATCCCCCATCGGTCGAAGTCGATTCTTTTCTTCGACACGATAGCGGCGACCGCTCCCAGAAGATGGCTCGTCCTTTTTCCCCCTGGCACGCCGGTTATCCTTGTTCTCGCGCGCGCATCGTACACACGTATTACGTGGCGGCGGCAGTAGGCCAAGGGTTCAATGGCCTGCAGCCTTGCAAGGCCGGCCCCGACGGTGCTACCGAATACCACGTCAGATGACGCTGCTGACACCGCGAACCACGCGCCGTGGACCAATCTCTTATGACGCAAACCGTCGTGCGCGAAACTGGCTGTATCGACCGATAACTTCCTCCTGGAGTTATCGTTGATGTTCGACCTTACCGACTGACTCGGCGGCTACGCGAGGAACAGCGGGGCGCCATCGTCGACTGGCTCAAGGGGCCTTCCCATTGGCGAGCACGCGGGATTCCATCGCCAGCTGCTACATTCGGTCCTCTCATTGGTGGAGGCAGGGATCGCGGGCTAGAGTTTGAATTTTGAATCTCGCGCTCTTTTTTCCACGAAAAACACTCGGACGTATAAACATTTGTTTTAGGTGGAACACTTTTTTTACTTGAGACTAATAGTTCGTACATGCGAAACGTTGCATAAGGTGTTAATAATTTAATATGCATGGGTCTGGGAGGTTGATTATAGGGTGCTGCTTGGTAGTTGTGAGATTATTTGGTAAAGAGAATGGTAGTTCGAAAAGAGGTTCCCGAAATATTAGCCACAAGTGTCTCGTTAAAGACAGTTGCTACGGGTTGCCTGAAGTTGGAAGTGTAACGTTGATGTGGAGATAGGGGAGAAGTGGGGTTTGATGGACCCTAGTGGGCACGTTTAATGCTCTTGAATGTGGGAACAGTTTTTTAGTACTTTCCATAGAGCTGGAGAACTGCCTATTGCAGCCATTCCCTCAACCGTTTACTCGCAACATAAAACGCCTTATACGCTCAAGGACTCGGTGAATGGTTAACGATCCGAGACCTATTTTCCATTGGCATATAAATCAGGGCAAAGTCCGATTAAACTCGTATCCAGCGCGCCTATTTTGAGTTTAACGATTTTTATCCAAAGCGTAACGAACTGAAGCATTTAATTTCAATTCGTTTTTCCTTCACCAAAGACACAATCATTCTAAATATAGTAGAAAACTAGCAACAGTTTCAAAATCTGGCCATCCTATCTACCCACGAAGATGTACCTTTCCAACCAGAATAATAATTCAATCACCGAGATCCTGTTACGAACTTCGACCCGATAGAAGTTTGCAACGCACAGTATACTTCAATAGATGTACAGGGATTGCAGAAAAATAATTCATCGATTCAATATCTCCATAGGTGGAAAACAGGAACTCACCAAAGCTGTACACCTCATTTCAGAGACTTGCTATCCAGCAACAAAGCTCGGTGTGAATTTAAATCTCTGTCTCTCGATTTTCATTCCTTCTTCTTGGGATATTCGCGCAATGGGTCTCTCGAGAGACGTTCACCGAGAGATGATGGTCCCTGCAGTCGATTCCCGCGAATCGTTCGAGCGGGATTGTTGGCTCTCGCGACGTACCGAAGCGAAACGGCCGAGCGACGGTTGCAAGACGAAACTTCCGATTGCGACAGCCAGTTGCCGGCAACAATCGCTCCTTACGTTGGGAGCGTGCACGGTCTCTCGACCAAACGCAAAGAAAACCGAGAGAGGAAGGCCTCCGCGATGCACGTTGATAGTTGCATGACGGTGCCTTCGGTAGAAAAAAAAACACTCGGTTTCACATCAACCGAGACGGGAACGGCACCGCTGGACGTTGCGCGCGCTGCTTTTTTCTTGTAAAAGACCGAGCTTCCGTTTTCATCGTTGCCCGTCCAAAGGGGGTGGGGGGTTGTAAATGAGCGAGTAATAATAGCTCGAAGGTGTATTCGCGACGCGCGACCAAGTCTATCCTACGCGTCAACGGGAACAAGAATGAGACGAACGAAGGCAAGATTCGATGGATTCGTTCTCCACTTTGTCAGCTTTTCGCTTTCAATGGTCGAAACGTTGAGGAATCTTCGTGATCCGAGAGAAATATTATATCGATATCGACTAGGCTATCGAAATCCATGACGCTTCTTATTATAATTCCTTGATTTGTGTTAATTTTACCACCAAATGCTTTATAACGCTGTGCTTTTAATGCTTCTTCTAGTTGGATAAATTATTTTAAATACTCTTTCCCTTGTTTATATGTAGCATGAATTTACAGGGTGTTCGGTAGAAATAGACTCTCCTCGTATGTCGTGTATCATAATAAGCATTGAGATTATTTTTTGGGAGCATTACCTAGTGTAAAAGAATATACTAAGACTGTCTCTGTCTACCGAACAACCCCTATTCTTAATGAAGTAAAATTGGGGAGCTCGATAAATGCAAGTCATTTAATCGAGCTCCTATTAACGAAAGTTCCACTGCACTATCGAGCAGTTGTAACGATACTTTCGTTCTAACGTTCAAGTTTCTAATTGTTCTCTCGTCTGTTTTCAGGTAAGTGTCTTGGCCCTGACTCGGGTGTTTACACGAACTCACGATCACGGTTTGGTGAGTACCTTCACGGAATAAACGAAATAGCACCGATACATCTCGTTAAGGTTCTTTCCTAAGGACGTAGCGTCACCCACCGTTTCGCGTCGACACTCACACAGAGAAAAAATGTATAATTCAGCGTCGTGGCTCTTCTGATCGTGGCCGATCGCGAAGTCTGGTCACGAATCCGTTTCACAACTGGCGTCACTTTCCTAACGCTTGGAACAGAGTAGCAAAACACGGGGGATTACGATCTCGGAATTTGTCTTGGATCCAAACATAACAAACAACATCGTTCGCTTCATTAATATATCTTATCTCGTTACAATTAAGTGCTGATACACTATTCCCTGCGCGACGATCTTGTATCCGTGACAGAAACTCGCGTGTCGCAATAACAATCGCAGTTTCAACGCGAAAATTACGAACGGAAGTCCGCAAAGTCCTAATGGAACTTATGCAAAAGCCTCGTAACACCTTGCATCACGCGACAGAAGGGAACTAACTCGAAACAACGAACTGGGAGTCACGAAATATAGGTGCAAGGTCTACGGTATCCTACGCGAAAGAAAGGAAGCGGGTGTGCAACTCGAGTCAACCCGGCGCGCAAGTTACAAAACGCGAACGAGAACTTCGCCGCGCGTGGTGCAAAAGAAAGTGGCCAGAGAAGGGAGGGCACGAAGACGAAAGCAAAGTCACATCTCGACTACCAGGTCTACCTTGCATGAAAGAGAAAATGCAAAGGAACTGGAAGGAAAATCCATGTATTCCAAACACGTCGCGAAAGTTACGAAACGCGAGTGCAAAGTCTGCAATGTTTCGCGCGAAGGGGGAAGAAGTAGGAAAAACGTGGGCGACTCGCGTTAAAATTATGCGCGTGGATGTTAGGATCAAGATGGAGGATCTAAAGTACTTTACGCGAAAGAGGAGATCTTAAGATGTTTAATGGTGGCAGAAGGAAAAAAAAGGGACTAGGAGATTTCGCGTGAAACCGCTTAGCTAGTATCGCAGGCAATAAGTACGCCTGCAACCAATGCACCAGCGCGCAGTGTACTCTCACTGTCCTCGGGGACGTTGCTCGAGGACGGGGATAAATTTTCCTCTTCGCGCGGTATCAATGATTTCCCCTTCTCGCCGCTGGCTCGCAAGAAGCGGCGTTCTTTGCGCTCGTGAACGCGGCAGGTTCGTGTTCGCGAATCATTAAACTATTACATAATCCATCGTCGAATCGTTCCCCCGCGGGCCGCTGATCATTTTCTGTGGCTACAATTGACAAGGCGTGTTCGTTAAAGACACACGAACTTTCCTGGCAACGGATAGAAAAGATTTCTCATTTCACGTGAACTGATTGAACGTAGGTAGGTACCTTCTGAGTAGATTAAGTAGCTTCTTTTTGGGTCGGGATAGAGTTATCTGAGTAATTTTTCTGTTTTATGCCGAGCTACAGTAACTCGCAGATTTAATCTTCAGAGAATTAATTTATGGATATTGGTTGATTCAATGCGATTTTGGTTTTTATGTTGAAAAGATGATCTCGCTCTTGGGAACGATTAGTCTCGAAAGGAGTACGGAGATTTGTTATCTGAATGCTTCTTTTGCGTACACTTTATATGTTCATATTCGAATGAAAGAGGGCAAGTGTTTATCTTCCAAGATTTTAAAGAGCGGCTGGGAATAGCGTGTCATTTTGAAATGTTTAAATAAATCCGAGCGACTGTATTTTACATTGTCACAGCGTGACGCGAAGTGTATACAAATCAGAGGCATTACGTTGCCAATTGTAACTTATACTAAATTACAACCATTACGTCGGCGGTGTACACTCGAGGCTTCGCCTGCGGGCATAAAAGCGACGCACGGAGAAAGATCGGGGAACGATAAAATGCAAGCGCGCGTTGCCGTATTAAAGATTTGCGCAAGAATCGCCGATCGTGCCATATAAGGCGCGCAAAAAATCCCGTGGCTGCGTTAGATGGTAAAAAAAAGACCGTAATTAAGAAGAATTTAAGCGCGTTCATTTTTTCTTCGCGCTGCGAAATCACGGTTAAGGGGGAATAATTTATATCGGGTTAACGAAATGCGTAAAACCATGTGTTCGTGGGTTTTTACTTCTATTTATGGGATATAAAGTATAATCGCTGGGTAGACGCGTGTGGAATTGAAAACGCTTTACGTTGCATTTGTTGCAAGGATCGTGTACACATATAGGGAGATTCTAACAAAGAAGATTGTAGAATTTAGAGATCTACTTTGAGCATAAAGATGGACAAAAAGTGTATAGTAAATCAACCTATTTTGCAGTAATTTTCGTAATTATGATATCATTACTGGAGAAAGTGTTTAATTGCTTTTCTGAAATAGAAATTTGTATATTACTCCGAGAGGGTTGATCTGCAGATTCCTGGTAACTATAAAGTTTCCATAAACTTCTAAGGGTACCAGGTGCCTCTGAATTCTTGGATTCCTTTCTCAGATCACCGTATATACTGCAAATAGTCTTGTCCGCGTACTTACACTCGGGGCTACGCCCCGAGGACTCGAGTCCGGTGTTGGAGCGTAAAAAGTGTATGGAAAAAATTAGTTGCAATTGCTTCGTAGCGAGCTAAATATTTAACGCAACGAGGGCACGGATAACTGTGATCAGCATAATTAGTTGACGGGTTGCACTCGTACCCGTTGGTCACCGACGTCCTCTCGTAAAAAAGTCAATGCGAGAAAGGCGGAATTATCATAAATCGCTATCGGGGAACGCATTGTGAAACAGACAGCGTGGAGGGCAGGTTCAGAGCGTCATTAAGCCGCGTAAAAATAGAAAAGTGCCGGTCGCGATCTGTACAAAAGAAAGTCCGCATAGAAACGTGGAAGTAGTCAATCTACATTTCCATCGGTACATGCTCGTCTATCAAAGGGATATCGATTTATTCGAGTTCAACGGCAAACAGCGTTCTAATGCTCGTATTTGGTGGAAAGGAAGAGCATCGACGTGTTCCCGCGCACGATGTCGATAACGGGGGATCGATACACTCGAATTCAGTAACAAACCTGATATGTTTGAATTCGATATTGAGCAGCAGCGAGTTCAGTCAAATTCGAAAGCAAACAAATTCGGCACCGAGACTGGTACTCTCGAAGCTGCGTGAAGTGGGATCGATACGTTAAAATTCTGGGGTAAACAAAACATAGGAGTGTTCTTACTTTTCCGTAGCTACTTGATAAGTTCCAAGTTAATATTCTCGTGCTGACAGATACAAACTTCTTCGGACATTTACCACGAAAGAAGGGGAAGTCTACTTGGAATTCTATGATACCCTTTGGCAGGATTCTGAACTCCAGCAATCTGGCGTCCGTACATTCATCCCTGAAAGACATTCTCTATCTATCACTCGGGTCGAAAAGGCGGGAAAGCTTGGAGGAAGGGATCCACATCCCCCGTGTTCGTCCAGATGTAAAAATCGAGAGCCGGGTTAATTCTATAGTGTACGGTACCGTGTATCGGTCAGCGATAAATTACAGAATGATCGATCTGCATACGATATCCACCCGCGGGATCGCCGTTGGCGGTCGAGAGAGAAGTCGCGAGAGCGCGAAGGGAGAAAACCATCTGTCATGTTAGCCGCCGCTTTCCCCGCCCGCGGCTGCCGAATCGTTTCCGGGCCCGGGCCCGGGCCCAGTCACGTCTTTTCATTTCGTTTTTTTTTTTTTCAACCTCTGTTTCCTTCCTTTGCTTTCCTTCGTTCGTCGGCAACCTCTCCGCTCGCGTCGCTCTTTCTTTTCTCGTTACACGCTGCCCTCGCTCTGGCCACTTGCCGAACCTCGTTGCCACCGCCGACGCGAGAGGCCCGCCGGTTGCGCAACTCGCGAAAACCAGTGTCCCGAGCGCCCCACGTGTTCGCTCCGCTCGGCTTCAATACTTTCGCGGCCGACGAACGCCATTAACTCTCGTTTTGTTACACGAGAAACGGAGCTGTGCCCCATGGCGAGCCCGCGGAGAATAAAAGGACGTTGAATGGGAAGAATGGAGAGCACGGCTAGGAGAACGTCTTGGATCCGTGTGCGAGGAGACTTTCATCAGGGATCACCATTCAGGGACTCACGTATTCATTAACAAATTCCGAGGTTGTTTGGTATAAAAGAACTCGTCGTGATACTTCTCTTCTTCTCCTCGTTCATCCTGATTGCTATTCGATGACACCGGCTTGGAACGAAGGGCCAGGGATACGTGTCTCAGGAGCATAGGATTGGAATGCTTTCTCTTTTGGTGTCTCCAGAGGCGGTCAGATGCCATTCTTTGCGCGAGTGACTTGACCGCTGCATTTTGGGGTTAGCTGGTCTTGATTGGGGCAACCAAGGTGGGACGATACTAACGAAGTGTTACATTTCTGAGAGAGTTCGTTGAGATAAGCAGGCATACTTTCTGTTCGAGCTGGACGCCTTTTTTCAGGCAAGCTGGTACGCGTAGGTTTGCAAAAGAGGGCCACGTTTCGTCACGCGTTTTACGTAATAGTATAATACGTTTCATTAGAGCCGATGATCGTAAAACAACGGATTACATGATACCGATATGCTTCGCAGTTACATAAAATCATACGTATTTCGTTCGTAATTCCTGTAAACTCTGATGCGAAAAATCTCGGTAGAACGTTCTTCTCGTTTCAACCACTTTCATCGCGGCGGAGATCTGCGTTTCGGCGTGCAACCGAACGACAGGAGGGCAACAGTCGAATTCTCGACTGCACAGGTCGCGTGCATATATCGAGTGGACGACGTTTTAGCATTGGCGACGATCTCCGAGAGACCAGGGACCAGAAACGGAAAGGTGGAGGGAGAGGGACAGAGAGAAAATGGGAAAAGGATGCACAGAGGGCGGGAGGGAAAGGGAAAGAAAGAGACCCAGATTTCATTTTCGTTGATGAGCTTGGCAACGGTCCAACTCGACTAAATATATACTCCCTTTCTCTTCCTCTCTTTCTCTCTCTTTCATCCTACCCCCCCACCCCTTTTCTTTCTCATTTTCGTCGGGCTCCCGCCTCGATGCGAGCAGGAACCCGAGGAGAGTCAAATCAACCGACGAATCTGCTGGCGAATCATGCGAAAATGTGTTTTGTTGTCGATCCCATCCTGATGGGCAGTATCAGATTCTCTTTGGATCAGCCCATGCGAGGACAGGGAGCTATTCAGGTGTCAATGTTCCATCAGATCATACTATACCACTATAAATCATGCTTCTCGATCTACAAATTCCGCTGTTCATTTCTAAGGACACAGTGGATCATCTAGTTTAATTAAAATTCCGTTGCAGTATTAATTGTACACGTTCGGAATGAATATAAAAATGAGTACCACCACCTAGCAGTCTACGCAAGAGTGCCACTTGTTCAACTACAAACACCAACCACCCCAAGTCCAGCTCAACGTCCAAACTCCTGAAGACGTCAAAGCATTCCGCCCAGAGATCCTCGAAATTCCGCAAGCACGCGGAGGTGCCACGAGGTCAGAGAAATCGTCCAGCGACTAGAAACACCATAAACAAAAAAAAACGAAGACAAAAAGCATGCAAAAACGAAGGAGAACTACAGGCAGAAAAACTCGGGAGGAACGTGGAGCTCGAAGTCGTTGATCCCCGTGACAATCGAGGATTGACCCGAGACCCGTTCACTTCCGTGACCAGGGAATGACACCCAAGGGGCGGCTTGTCAAATCCCGAATCGTCGTAACGTAATTTACGACTGGCCGCGCTGTAAATTTCACCTCTGCCGGTGAGCAACCGTGCCGAAAACCGCCTCGTCCACGAGAAAGCTGCCTACGACAATGTCCCGATTCATTTCGCGCCGAGCAGGTACCGCTGTCTGCAAATGGCAATGAATTTTTCGAACGCCAGGGAACTGTCTCGACCCGGGGGCTTTCGTTTATGGTCACCGATCGGGGAAAATCTTGGCGCGCGCGCGCGCCCTATTTAATTGGCGCGAAACAGGTAAATCCAGGCGTCGATCCGCCGCGACCGGTCACTGCTTCTTTTCCTTTTCATATTCCAGTGTCTTTCTCTAGTAACGATCTGCGTGGATCGCGACAATGGCAGACGCTCGCCGTGCCAACGGAATCTTACGAATCCAAAAAGGCCTCGGTGAAGTCACCGGATCGAACGATAGGTCGCTTTCACGAGCGACGCGATTACGCGACCGCCGCATCTCAACCGCTCAACTATCCGGATTTTTGCAAGCGGATATGGCCGATTGGAGCGTGTAAAATGTTTTTTCTTGTTTCCTCGAACCTTTCACAATAGTATTTCCATACAAACCAGTAAAGCTCAACCCTCTCTATTCCCTCAATATCGTCCCCCTTTCAGATCCAACTAAATATCATCCCCCGCACTATGTCACCACACTCCCTCTGCAAAACTATCTCCAACACAAACCCTTCGACAAAACATCATCAGTGATCTTAAAACGAGCTCCATTCCACGAGGATTAGGTAAAGAAATTCTCAACTAAAGCTTGCAATTCCACCGGTTGTCTCATCGATACCGATTCGATTGTCTCCCGTGCTGGATCGTCGCGCAGGTTGAACGTAGAAGAGGGTAATGAAATTTTCTGGAAAAGTTGTAAAGTTCCATGACGCTTTCGCGGCGGCCGGCGTGGCGCCGAAGGAGCGATTGCGCGATCTTTCGCCGGCAATTCCGAGCTGCTCGTTTTCGGGTGACGACAGGAATTTCAATGGGGCATAGTCATATATCGGCGGGTGACGCGGCTAACGGTACATCCCTGCACGCTTTCAATGGTCTACCAACCTACCTACCTACCTACCCAGCTACCTACCTACCTACCAACCTACGTACCTATATATCGCTCATTCTCATACCGCCTAGGCCCGCATCGATCCTGCCTATATGCATAACGCCGTACATACATACACCTATCGATCGCTTCGTTTCGCCTCTCGCTCCTCTCTTCCTCCGCCACTCTTCTCCTAGTCTCTTCAGCATGCCACGCCGTCAGGCTCGTCCTCTTCGAACGAGGAAAAGACGGGAGGCGCTCGTGGTCTCTTCTCTCGTCTCCTCGGACCAGACATTGCCGTAGCGACGCTGCTACGCTCCTCGATGGTTCCTTCGTTTGTCGTTTCTTTCTCGATTAATTTTCCCTTGCTTTTGGCTCTGTTCTTTGATTCTACCTGGGTGGATAACGAGTCCCGATCCGACGATGGGAGGCCTGTTTGTTGAAATTGGTAGGTCCGTCTTACCTTTGGAAAGGGTTGTAATTGTTCTTTGGAATCCTTGCGTTTGATCCTGCGTGATCGAAGGGAGTCTGTTCGGTAGACTTTGCCGCGTGGAAACATTCTTGCTGTGTTTTTCGCTTCCATCGATGGTTCCCTTTCCTTTGACCTACGCTTTGTTTCAGAGTCCTTAGACATCGTAGTTGTTGGGTTTAACCTTTTCTACGGCGACTTGGTAAAGTTGCTGGAACTAATACATCCTCGCGGAAAATTTATGTTTGTCCATTTGGCTAATTCATGCACGACGGAGGCATAACTCAGCCCATCAACTTGCCGATTGCTTTTCTGAGGATTGCTGGGAACGTCGAAGCTGCGGGTCATTGACAGTGACCGCGTGTGAATAACTGTAATCCGTCGTTTCACCGTGCTCGGTGGAACCGGTAAACTGACACACGTCAGTGTCCCTGGTCAAATTCATTCGTTTCTACGAGTGGAGCCAGCAGTGGGAGAAAGGATTAAGCAAACTTCGCGAGAGGCAGAACTTTCTAAAGAACTCGTGCGAGCCTTATCGTTCTCGAATAATCAGAATCGTTTATCGATCGTTAATCTACGCCTTCGATATCAGAATTTAATCTTCCTGTGCCTGGGAGTTGCGTATAAAATTCTCGAAACTGTTTTCTACGGGGCTATGGCGAGAAAAACTTTCCTTTGATCCTTGAGAGTTCAATGGGCTCTCGTTTGAGACATATGTGGTACCGTTACTGGACCACCCTTGGGGGTTTCAAGGGGTGGCGTCTCTTTCACTTTCTTCACCCCAAGTGATGAAGTTTTTACATTTATCGGGAGTCGATTTGGCAAGAAATAACTTGTATGTGGGAAAGCTTCTCGTATCGTGTATAGAAGTACGTGATATTGATTGTAAGTCCGGGGCCATACCTTAATTAACTGCAAAGGAATTGTTTCCTGCACCTCCTTACGAGGCTCAAAGCTTCTACTCTGTAATAGAGGAGGAAACGGTGCTTTGTTCTTTGCGCGATTGTAATGTATTAGCTATTTCAATGGCGGTTCTTTATCCCCGTTGAAGTAACCCCTCCAGCGTTTACAACGAGTATTCCCTTCACTAGTATTCTAATTATTCCTCCTAGTACACTGCTGCTGTATCCTTTGTACCTTAAAAGTCACTGATATCTGCATTCGTTTTAACATTTTCCCATCGACGCGTGAGTGTTCAAGGCTTCACTGCTTCCTCCAATCTCCATTCGAGTAGAATAAAGAATTGGATGAAGAACTAGACTCCTAATTCCCTCCTTCATAGAGGCACACGAATAAGATGAAAGTACCAATCACGAACATGACACAGGAAGACGGTTTTCAAAACTCGGTCTTAAACTAGCGTCCCCCAAAAAGAGTAGGCAGTCAGTTACAGCAAAGGGAGTCGCTCGATTCCAGTACAATTATTATGGTCAGTGAATAAATATATTTCTATCCTCCACCAGTGCATCCGCCTCTAGAGAAGCATTTACAGGGCACAATAAGTGCATCTCCTCTTCCGTTTCCCGTTCAGTACGGTCGCTGCGACGAGGACCTTTCGTGGTTATTGAAAATCATACGAAAAGCGATACGGTCGACCCACGCCCCCCTGGCGACGTCTCGATGCGGACATCTCCTTCTTGCTATTTCCCTCTCTTTCAGGATCTCATTCATTTAGCCGTGCACCTTGGCGCACGATCTCGATCGCCTACGTTACCTTGCCCAGGTCCATCGATCTCTCGTTCGCCCTTCGTTCCATGGAATAATAGGAGTCCTCTTCTAGTACGGTTCGATCGTATTCGATCAGAGTATCTTCCCACGTACCTGTACCGAAATCCCCCGTATAATGTGCGAACCGACAATAAGATCCGTGGACCAGGGTGAACGACCTAACGGTACGATATCGTGTGTCGGTCTGATTCTGTCGGGACGATCAAAAAAATCGTACGATTTCGATTTCGATGACGCGCTGGGCGTGGTCCTGCACACGTGTTCTTCTCGAACATTTGTTCACGTTTAACGGTGTAGCGTGAGGTAATATATTCTCTCGTTGTAATCTAAGGGCTTGAAAAACATTGTTTGGAATTTTTTCTAACCGTGAAGGTTCTTGATATTCTTGAAAATTTCTGACATAATGTTTGTTGAATATAAAGCGTCTCAATTTTAATTAGATTCTCGATGTTTCTAGTGGCATTTCAGACCCTCGCCTCTTTTCGTCTATATTTCAAGTCCAAGTAACTTAGTTCTCTGATCTAAATGTATACTATGTTATTTGCATAGCATACATGATTCTTATTGTACATCCTCCAGCAGAATATAGCACGTTGAATAGAGCGTAGCGGAAGATGCGACGGAGTTCGTGAAACAGGAATAGAGTCGCGCGATACAATTTCGTCGCGCCTTCCTCTAGAATTGTACGCGTTTAAACGGTATATCGCCGGCGATAACGTTGCACGGGCGATAAAGAATTTAATATCTACACGCTGCTACTGTCTCTAGTACTTTCTATTATTATGAAGTTCCGCGGGAATGATGGACGCTATGCAATATGTATCTCCAGTCCCACGCCCTTGCACGTTTTCCGCTACAGATGTCACATGATACGGGACCCAGCGTCCAAAATAACATTGAATTTATAGCAGTGCTGTCTATCATTTTGCCCCGTTACTCACGCGTTGTTTACTGCGACCCCGTATATCTGCGCTTTTAACGAAAACGTTTCCACTCGTGAAACCGTGCTAGCACCTCCGACGCCCAAATTATTCGCCGCAGCATTAATGGAAAACAAAATTTCACAGAAAAGTGTTTTATCGATCCACTTAAAAAGGTACACAAACATAGTGAAATAAGTTTTAGAAAGTCTGCCAAAATATCTGGGATCACCACCCTCCCGATTTCGATATTCGTGCATCGACCAACTTGGAGAATAAACGATTTCATTGCTCTCTTCAAAAATATGAAACAGAAACTGTGCACATGCGAAGGAAAATTAATTGTAATGAATCAGGTAAATATAAGGTTCCTCTTCGTCGTTTTAATTCGACGCGAGTGTTTCGACGCTAGTCGTTCGAAAAAGGCAGGTACCGTTTCGCGGAGAGTTCTCAGACGCCGCAGAGCGAATGGTTCGCCCCTCTTTTGCATTCCCGTCGACGAACTTGCACGCCGGTTCCGTGTCCGCGCGTTAATTCAGATCGTGGCGGCCGAACAACGGCCGAACTTCTTTATATTCGACGCGGCCCTCGGACTTCTGATTAGCGTTAACGGTGGTAGCCAATGGGTACACCTTCCCGGCGAGTACATAACGCCTATAGGCGTCATCCCTACCGATCGATCCTCTCTAAGATCGATCGTGTCGCGGCAAGTGCGTGCGCCGCCCTGCGACCCTCGTCGTTCCGTCGTTGGAAAAAAGTGGTTAACGTCCCGTGAAAACGCTCGAAAATCTCGATCGAGGGGTCCGTACCGAGGAAGGGTATGCAGAGGAACTTCCGCTACGCGTATCCTTCTTTTTCCTAGTGCAACGTTTGTCGAGCGAGGTGTGTCCAAGCGTGAAGGGGAGGCTTCACGGTGGGAAGAATCAACGTCGCTTAATGGTACGCCTTCTGGTACAGAATTCGAATTTAGGGAGATTCCGTCGATCTGTAGCAGATTCGAGGATTGGAGAGAAATCTCGAGAAACGAACGTCATCGTTTTTGTAACTGTCTTAAGGAAACGTCACGCGTCCGTCATTAACCAAGGGAACGTAATACTTGCGACAGTAATGATGTAAAAAGGCTGTATGGTTTTATTTACAAGGAGCTGTTGGAAATTTGCATTCGCGACTGAAAGCACCTCGGTTCTTCCACTCTCTGGCGTCATTTTTCAGCTCTTTCTTCCGCATTAAAGAGCCGACATCTCCGTGAAATGGGCGAGAAGAGAGGAAGAAAAAAATAGCTCGCGAGCGTTTACCTTCGTCCGAAGTTAAGTTCGCGCTAAATTATAATTCCGGGAAAGTATGGCCAAGGTATGTCCTCGTTGCCTGCCGCGCCAAGCGATTTTATTCATCCACATTTTGCTGCTTCCGCTTCCCGTCGCCGTCCCGTGTCCGCCTTTTTCTTACAGAAGCGGACCCGCGTAATATTCCAGCTGAACTTCTCCTATTTATCGTTCATTCGTTCACAGTAATTGGGTTTTTCCTCGCCGCGGACTTTCAGAAAATAACGCACGTAAATTCATTTTCGTACCAATCAATTTTCAATTTTCGAGCGCAACGTTGCTTGGCCCTCCTGTGGAAAATTAAAGATAACTGTTTTGAAAGTTAATGGTTATACATTTTCTTCGATGAGTCCATTCGTTGCTCCTGGTTAATGGAAAAGATGAAAGCGAATGGTCGATAAAGGGGATGTAACTTTCTCGCGGGGATATTTGCGTTATCAGTTTCATTCGTGCCTGAAAATTCAAGCAACCCGATACGCAGCAAATAACGATGACAACCTCAAGGGGGGTAACTGACCTATCCGAACGTGACCCTGTTTATACGAACAGCCCCTCCTTTCCTTCGCGTACATTGCATCACGTTCTCTCGCGAGAAGGCTCTTCACAATTCCGATCCTTTCCACCCGTTTCTGGCGTCTGTATTTCCTCCCACATCGTTCACCACCGTGGAGCCATCTACTTTCGCAAATTTTCCAAGTCCCCGCTCGCTTCCCCTTTCCTTTGAAAAATTCAGCTATCCCCCCTTTCATTGATATGAATTTTTTGCTTTGCTTCTTGGAGGGCGAGATTCTCCCACGAAGTGGTACGTTTTCTCGCAATGAATCCTTGATTCGGCCGAGAGTGAGTCTACCGAGTGAAAAGCGGGGATTTTTTTATTTTCGCCGCGACGAGTGGCGTCCTTTCAGGCGGCATTCAATGACAGGCCATGGAAAAAAAATGAGGATACACTTGAGTCGGAATGGAATTATATGAAAAACGTAAATTTTCCTGCCTTTCGCGCGGAACTGGGACCTAGAGACGCGGCGCAACAAACTTGGCTGTTGCACCGCCGGGAATCGTTTAAAAGGGTTCAAAGGGAAGGGTGGGAGAAAGGGGTAGCGACCTGCCCCAATATGGGTCGATTTGGAATAATTCTCGTCCCCCTTTGTATCTCATGTCACGTTCTTAACTTATTCGAAAGTTCGTGCTTCCGTTTCCTCCCCATTTTTCTACCCTTCGACGCGCGCGTCCACCGTATAACTTTCCCGGCTCGTATACTCTTTCCTATCCGCTCGCGACGTCGCTCCGCGCGTTTCCCTTTAAATGTCTTCCTTCCTATAAAGCTTCTTTCGCGTCAGACTTATGTGGCAGATATTTCGTTTACTGTGTAAACTGTAAAAATTGGTTAACACTAAAAGGGCAAAATGAGGCTTTAAATCTTTTATGCTCGGCTAGTGCCCTTTTCCAGAAACTTTTATTTCTCTGTAGACTTGCAAGCTCGTAGTATTGTAAATTGATCTTAACGTTGCGGAGGCACGATAATATCGGTCTTTCCCTAAAAATTTTCTGAACGGGGTGGAGTTTCACGTTTTAAGGACGGGCAGCTTCTCTTCCGTGCCATTTCTGAGATCACAAAAACGCGTAATGAACGCGAACGAGTGAAAGAAACAGGATGGCCCACCTCAACCCGATTCTCTCCTTTGAGAATCTTTCCTTTCTTCTGTGGCCACGCGGTACTTTACATTTACGGGCTTAACGAAAAGCATCTCGCCTCTTCGCGGTCTGTTCCCTCGTTCACCCCTTTTTTTTTTTAAAACTCTTTTCAGCCACGAAGCACCCATCCATCCATTGTACAGCTGTTCTTCCCTTGTGCCCCCTTGTTTTCGCTCACTCCGCCCGTTCTAATCGAAACAAGCGTTAAAATCCAAATCTTCCGTCGTTTGAGGATGCATCCACCCCCGAGTGCACTTCGAATCGCAGACAAATGCCGCAAGAATGGTCGTCGGTTCTCCGGTCGCCCCGACAAACGGGGTAAACCTCAGCGACTCACGTGGGGGGAGGAAAAAGGAGGACACGGGGACGACCTACGCCAACCCTTTCCTGTTTACAACGTTTCCAACAATCACTTGAGCCTCGAGTGCAGCCCGAGCTCGCGACTTGCCCGAAAGTACCCCCGCGTTTCCATCTTTTTTTTTTCCACCATTTCAGTCCACCCCCGTCGTCCGTTTCTTAAGGACAGATACACACACACACACAGCCCTCTTTCCACCCCTACGTCCCTCCAGGCGGATCACTCTCTCACTCTCCTTCTGTCTGATCCTCCCCCGTCCCTTTCGATTCACTCCCTCCTCCCCGAGCGCGGCGTCGGTGTGTATGTGTCTCCCTATCGCGTCCCACCCCACCCCACTCCGTACCCTCTCTGTCGTACCCTGCTCGCTGCTGCGCTCTCGGCTTTCCTTCTCTTTCTCTCGCGCTCCCTTGGGCCGCGTCGGAGGGAGAAACGCGGGAGTAACCGAGCGAGAGGGCGATAGCAGGACGGTGGGGCTGGCTCTCTCCGCTCTTGCGCGGCGCGTACCAGTCAACCCGGAGCCACGGTAGCGCAAGTACTGTGTGTGTTCTCCTCGCCGAGGTTTAAGGGACAGTCGGGCCACAACGGAGCACGGCACACGGCTCTACTTTTACGCCGGTCTCGGTCGAAACCGAAAAGGTGTACACGGGCTCGGTGAAGTGCAATCCGCGCGGCGCGGCCCCCTCGTGACACCGCCACCGGTTCGTCGATTACAGTGCAAGCCGGGGAACGGTACGCGCGTGCACACGCTTCGTCGATAACGGACTCGTGTACGTGCCTCGTTTAATACACCTAACCCCCCTTGCACCAACGCGGGTACAGGTGCATCCGTGACAAGGGGGTGGTAAAGCGGGGGTGGTCGGGGTAAACGCGAGTGGCAAGTGAGACAGCGGATTACGACCGACAGATCGGTTCCACCCGGGTGGAGAACCGATGGCACGCGAGACCACGGAGTCATCCCCTACGTCGACTCGGCTCGATCGCGCCCTCAGCGATCCTCGCGCGTGGAAAGTCGCGGGGATGGGGTCGTGACTGTCCGCGAGTGTCAGTCGACGCCCCGGTCGCCACACGACCGTCGACAACCGGTCGCCGCGAGCAAGATCGCCCGTGTATAGTCGCCGGCACGGTCGCCAACGACCAGCCCCGTTATCGGGCACACTGGTACTAGCCGAGCGGCGGCTAAAGAGGGGGAGAAAAAAAAGTATCGACGTTTCTCCGCGCGCGGAGTGCGCTCACCCCCTCGCGTGGCGAACGGTTCGGGCGAGAAGCGTGCAGAAACGACCGGTACGAGGCCGGCTCGACAGTGAAAGTGAATGATGCGTCGGGACCGCCGTCTTCGACACGCACGGTGCTATTGTGACGGGGTTGCGTTTCTGTGATAAGGGGTGGATACTCCTGGTGGCAGCGTTCCACGAGAGCCACAACCGTCAACTGGCTGTCGCCGCGAGGGCAACTCGTGCACTGGTGGGTTCACCCTTAAGTGTCTTTACATTGGAATCTCGATCGTTTCGCTCGGCCCTCATCGTACCAATAAGTAGCACCCTTTCATCTTCGATTCCCTCCCTTGGCCCCGCGCACACTTCTCAGGTGGAGGTTCGTGGCTCCGCTTGGACAGTTCTCGTGGTATTCAGGACACAGTGATCGGAGCACGGTGTGACATTTTCGATCGCAACGTGTAGCATCGATCGCATTCACGATCACAAGCCTGTCGATAATTAAGCCGTTCGGAGTCCTTGCTGAAATAGTTCGTTCGCGTCCGGGCACGCATCGTGGGGTGAATGGAATGCAGTGAGGTTGTACGAATAGTAGGGGGTGAGGATTAGCGTATCGAATGTCAAGTACTTTAGATTTAATTCTAAAGATCTTTCGTACACTGTCACGGAAGTTGGACACATGTGTTGATCTATACGTTCGTCAGTACCGTCTCAAGTATGTTATTGTGTTCCTTCCACCCACAACGCACTTATTCCCTCCACCACTCGTTACTTTCCATTAGTGAAATTTATATAAGGAAACTTTTAAGGAAAACATACGTAGGCTGACATTTGATGCCTCGTCTTTTAGCTTCCCTCGTCCCCCTTTTTTTCTGTTCAACATCTTCTTCTTTATTTTCTCTCTAACACTCTGACCGTCTTTTCATGCGGCTGAATGTTCCCCTGTTTTCTCCTCTCCTCTCTCGCTCTCTTCTCTCTCTCTTTCTCTTTCTCTGCGTTGCTCGCAGTGGCTTTTCGCCCGAGCGTTCTTTCTCTCCGTCTCACGCTGCGCCGCTGTCTTTCGCCCACACTCCCATTTACCTCCCGGTTATGGATATTATTAAGTAATACCTACGTTGCGCGCGCTGCGATACGCTCGCCTGTGCGCGTGCACACACGATACCGCTGCGTGCAGCGTGCGAGCGCGCAAACGTGCACTCTCTGTGTATAAGCAAGCGCGTCGCTAATGCACGCAGGCCGAACGGGAAAGCGCGGGTTCTCATCGCGATTTTTCCTCGCTGAATTATAATTCGCACGTTGTTCCTGAACGGTTGGAAGTTCACCTCAGGTCCCACTGAGCTGACAAATTAAAAGAACGGAAGATGATAGCATTTCTTTCGTTGGATGTCGAGCTTTTTAATAATTGAAGTTTGGTCAACTTCGGGGACTGGTATGGGTACTTCAGGCTGAAGTCTTCAGCATCGAGTTGGCGTAGTCAAGTTGTTGGCGAGGGAATAAATCGAGTTCAGAGAAGAATCGGAGTAGATACTTCTCCGCAAAGTTTCTCTTTTGTTACTTACAATTAGTATCGTCAGAACGAAGCTACAATTCAACCCCCATTTCTAGATTCATTTCGAGTGTCTTACTACTTTAGTTTATAGACTTGCTTGGATGCGTATGCGATTTCCTAATTATATTCGTTCGTCCGAGTGAAATATTTCATAGACGGTGTCTTTCGATTGAATTCGAAACTAGACAGAGTGTCGATAGCCGCTTTCTCGTTCCCGATAAACATTGCTGGCCCACTTGTTACGGCAACTCGGAGTCGTTGACTTCCGAACGAAAGTCCACAATAACGCGCCACGTGCGACCACGTAATTAAGAATGCGTAATTCTCGAGCACATTAGAGCCCAGATGAAATACTCGTAATTCTTATCTCTAACGATGTCCTCTCCTGATGCAACCGGAAATACCCACGTGCTGTGGTATGAAATGGGAAATGCTCGTCTCGAAAGAAGCATGGGGGCAAATTAGAGCCTCAATGCTTCTTGAGCGATATTCGAAGTCGCTTCAGCGATCCGTATGATTGAAATAATACAGTTACGCCAACCATCATCGATGGTCAATGAAGTTTATTGGCACACACATCGCATGTGCTCGAATTAGCGGGGGGAATTCATTAAAACTACTCGTTCGTAACGAGAACGTCTGCTAGATTGCCTTTCACAGAAGCAAAACACTCGCGAATACTTTATTTTTGCGATGGCAAAGTGTAATCGGAGAAACGTCCCCATTTCTATAAGAAAGAAAAGGAAAATACAGGATCTAAGAGGATTTACTAGGGGTATACTCCAGCCTTCCCTCACTTTTCCTAGATCAACAGCAATTTTCTCTCAATGGAAACCATGAAATTACTAAATGTCTTCAAGTTAGCACGTCCCAGTGCGCGTCGAGTGCGTAACGACTTTGGATTATGATTAATGCTTACTCCCACGCGAAACAATTACGCTCAATCGATAGTCCTCTTCGTCAAACGATCCGCTACTGCACCATTAAACGGAGAAGCTGTATCTTACACATCCGCGTTCCCCTTGCATCGAATTCGTTACTTACGAGTTACTCGCGCAACCCCTGTATTCGTGGCTCGGTGGGGCCGGTCCGAGGCACTTCGTCACCCTTTCGCGCGCCGCTGTAAGGAAGAAAGATGGCTGGACAAACGGTTGGTGGACGGGTGCAGGCGGTGTGTCAGAGGAGCGAGTCACCTGCGACTCTGCCGGGGCAGAGCAGTAGCGGCGAGCGATGCTGTAATAACGCCGGCACGCTCGTGCCAGAACCAAAGTGTACGCTCGGTGTACACGACCTAAATAAGATGCGATGCCCCCCGGGGCGAAAGTAATTCACAGACACAGGCGTGCTGCACCGGGGATACACGTACACACCGGTGCTCTCGGGCTATAGTTTACGAAGTGCCGCAGGAACGCGTCGGCCGGCCGCTTTAGCGCAGCTTCGACCCGCGTTTTTCGCAGTTCAGGTCGGCGTGCATACGCGCCACGGGCCCATACGCCGCGATAATTGCGGCCCGCTTAAGTGGAAAGCGTAAAATTAGCAGCCGTTAGGCGACGCGACGCGGCAATGAGTTGGATTTCGCGACGCTTCGGCTTTGGTCGTCGTTTGTTCTGGCCGCGGTGACGATCAAGCAGCTGCGACGTGGTTGCAACGCAACTCCTCGCTGGTGGTTCTCTTAACCCTCTGTGCTTCCACTTGCCTAGCGTTCTGACGGTACAGTTCACAATTATTTTTCATTTAAACTTTGGAAACTCACGTTTCCGTGGTAATTCTTCCCTTTTGGTAGTGTAATTGTTATTGGAAATTCTTAAAGTAAAGGGTAAATGTTTGAGATAGAGCACCGGTCCGCGGAACGTGCAATCGTCGTGAGGTAAGAGATACGCGTCCGATGGAACGTAAATTTGAAAGAAAGTAACGACATCAAAGCCCGTGTCGGGACACGAAAGTGAAAGAAGTCAGTCCGTTATCAGCCAGAGGTTTCGACGACACTCGATAATAGAACAATGCCCCGAAAAAAAGCCATTGTTCCGCAAAGGATTCCGCGTATCGCGTGCTCAGCCAAGAAAAAAAAACGGGAAACAGATATCCAATCGGGCAGAGGTATTCGTAAAAAGCCGGGAACCCGCGCGTACCAAGTCGCGTAAGGGGTTAACGGTTCATTATCACCCCATTTTATCGATAGAGGGGCGCGCTCCTCTGGAACTCGGAACGATCGACCAGTACTTGGGGGGAAGAGTGCATGTACGGTGATAAAACCGCGTGTAGATGTACAGGGTGTTTCATAACGGTTGTAAAGTCTGCCCATTTCTTCGAGGGATCGATTCAGAGAAGACGTGATTGATTAACATAACACATCAGACTTTTATTACCGTGGCAATAAAGTTACATGCTGATAATACAAATGAACGTTCACCGGCTACTTCTGATCGGATCAGATGATTCCTCCTAGTAGCTTCTCTTCGGTATTCGTGAATCGATGAATTTTCCACGTACACATTTGCAACTATTATCTATCTTCCTCGATCGTTTCTCAAACTACCACCAATAAAATTGCAAATTTCCAATCGAATTACAATACCGCTCGTACGCATAGTAGTAACCTCGTGAACGCGCTCGCTCGCGTGTATTCCTTCAAACATCGCATAGTTACTTAGTGGCCAAAAGGTCACTTCAGCATTAAGCACACGGTTTTATCGCGGCGGCAATAAAACTTTGATCCAACACAGCAGTTACGTCAGCACTCGGAATAACACCTACGGTTGATGCGCGACATTTCTCTGGACCAACCACCCCCGTCGTATCGTTAAACTCCTCTTGCATTCCCTGTGAACCGCCCTGTACACGGACGTACACAGCTACGTATGCACATGCACCGCGGGCGGCGTGTGCTTCGTGGCGAGCGACGAAGTCCGCTAGCCGCGTGCAGAATAGAGCGAGAGAAGAGGGAAGAAGAGCACGCAGAGGAGAGAGGGAGAGACAGAGAGAGAGAGAGAGAGAAGAGAGTGCATCAAGTCAGTGGGCTAGTGGGGCCGACAGAATGTAACCCGTACTACGGTATCGTCTCCCTCTTTATCTCTCCCTCGTTCCTTCCGTTCTTCCTTCCTTCCTTCTTTCCCACCGTACTGCTATCTCATTCTCGCCACCCGCTCCTGGTATCGCTATGTCTCCTTCTCCTCCAACCTGTCAGGCCGCCGGGTAACTGCATGCTCGGAGCGAGTCTTGATACGCGATAGAATCGATCAGGGGCATAATTAGTGGCGCAGAATTAGTCGAGAGTGTGGAACAGAGATGGGCAAGAAATTATTTAAAATAAAAATTTCATACACAAATTTTTATTTCAAATAATTCTTTGCCCATCTCTGGTGTGGAATCTCGTTTCTTTGAAATATATAATTGAATCTACAATCGCGAGAGGACGGGTGAATTAAACATCGCTCGGTGTGCGTATCTTTCTTCAACTGTTTCAATTTGTTATTGCCTTCCTAGAAAGTCACTTTTATACTTATATAATACCACTAAATTGTTTCAATAGCGCAACACTTAGGTATATCTCTCGTTATCTTCGCGATAAAAACCACAGGTGCATTTAGTGTTCGTGAAGTAGCATAGCGGCGAATTCGCCGGCGCATAAAACAACAGTTCGTCGGTGGGTTCGCGAGCGGCTGGTATCCCAGTGTCCCTCAGTGTCGCGAGAGCGGTTTGCGATATTTTCGCGCGCACTTTCGTTGCGTAACGCGCGTGCGTTCGTCGTGCACGAATCACGGTGACACAGTTCATTACACGGGGTGCAGTGTGCCACCTTGCATGTGCCCGCTGCGCTTCTTGAACGTGCACGCTCTTTACGCGCAGGTGTGCGGGGGAGAGAAAAAAAAAGCCTCGTATATTACGTACGTCGGCGAAGCGACGTACAGGGTGTCCGGCGGGGAAAACTTCGGCCGGGACGATCTGGCAGGTGATTCCGAATCGAAAAGGTCATGCGCACAATGGGCCTATTTCCATCCGTTATCGAGATAAGCGTTGTTTAGTCCTTGATGTCAAAGTCTGCCAGCTATCGATGAAGATGCGTACTGTTCGCGATGCTCAGTCTGCTTCCACCTTTTCACCGGACTATCTCTATTCACCGTGCACGATGCCTCGTACACGTTTTCCAACGCGGAGTACACCGACACTGTGTTCGAGGACGGCCTTTGCAACGGTGGGAGTGGAGCTGCTGGCAGTTGAATATCACCGGCTATATTCGACACGTATTCCTCATCGTTCCACGTTTCACAACGTACCCAGTGTTTCGAGGGAAATTAGCTGCTTCCCATCGTCCAAGAGATACACTCGTCGATACCCAGATCGATCCACGTTCTTGATATTCATCTTGAGCGCGGCTCGGCTTATCCAGAGTAATATCAGCGACGCCCTTCATAACCGAAGCGGAGTAAAATCCACACCGAACTATACAGCATAGTTTTTCACTATGAATTTGCGAGAAACGCGAGACACACGCTCTAGTCATCAGCAGCTTCACGACGAAACACCGAGCAACGCTTAACTCGAGAAGGGACAGTAAGACACTGCCAGAGCGTGCGGGATATCTTCGACTCCGAACAACCCGCCAAGCACGCTGGAAAAGTTGCTCGGTTACCATGCGGGACACCCTCTATACCCTCTGCGCATTTATTCCCAGCGCGTATGTACGACACGTACATACCAGCCACATAGCCGTGGAAATGTGAGTGTAGGCGCATCGCATCGCCGCGACGCTTCCTTCCACGCTGAATCCCACCCTGCCCTAGAGAGGCGCGGACGCTGTAAAGCGGCATGAAAGCACGGAATAGGCTGTCAGTGGATGTACTCTACTCTCTGCGCTCGTGTGCACGTGTGTCTGTGTGTGTGTGGGATGGTATATAGGCGGGTGGGTGGGTAGGCAAGGCAAGGCAGGCTCGACTGGTGGTCGCTCGGTTGCGAGCTTCGCTCGATAGCAAAGTGCGGTTCCCCTCGACACGAGCTCTCGTAGTTGCAACGCCGGCAGGATTAAAGGGGAACAGTCCGTGTACGGAAATGCACGATCGATGCGCACATGTCTGAATTTTCGTGTCAAGTCGTGACCGATCGACCACGGTCTCCGGCACAGCGTTCCGGCAGCCCCCCGGCGAACAGGGATCTAGTCCTTTCGTTCCTTCTCGATCTTCAAGGGTGTCGCGCTTCGAGGGCAGGATGCCCGCTCAGAGAATTTCATTTTCCATCTGGCGTATGAATTTTCCGGGGATAGTTTTTAACGTGTGGGGATCTATTGTTTGATGTACGCGGGGTTGGTCCCTTAGAACGTGAACTGTTTTCTTACGAGGGTGGAAGGAAAGACACGTTGCTTAGAACCGGTGGGATTCCACTTACGAGTTTCACCCGTCGGGGGAGTTTTATTCCAAATATTGTCGACATTTAGCGTGGATGTCGTTCCGGTGGTTGTGTTTTAGATTGGAGAATGGTGGGTCTACTATGATTCTCGTCCCCATTTTTCACGGTAAAGGGGACTTCTTTTCTACGCAGGACTGATGGGGTAGTTAGGGCGCCGGAGCGGATGGTCCGCCGACGAAATATCGTCTCAACTCGCAGTTCTTCTCGCGAACACGTGATCGACTTGATCTCGGAAGATGAGCGGACGTACGTCGTTCTATGATACTAGAGTTCAGCCAGCTCGATAATCGGATCTACGAATGGAATGCACCTTTGTTGTTTTCCTCTGTCCCCCTCTCGCAATGGGATGCGACGCGTTAATTAGATTCTCGATTTAACGGTGTCAGTCGTCCCGTGTGACAAGTGCACCGAGCATACGCCGGTAGATGAACACGTCGACGAACACGATACCCATCTCGAGACACGTGCGTGTTGCTTCTGGTTTATCCTATCCGCTTACACCTCTCGCTTCTCATCTCGCGTGACTCTCTTTTTTACATCTCGTACACGTGGCGCGTGTAACTGTTATCTTTCCCTTTCCTCTCGTGTTTCCTCTCCCTTTCAACCGCAATTTCACTTAACTCTCGACAGGCGCAACCCTCCGCCGTTCCATCACCCGTTCTAATACAATCGACGGTCTATTTCCAAAAGAAGGGACAACGGCTTTCCCCCCCGATAGAAAGGTTCCGTTGGTTTTCGTGTCGCGGGCAACGCGCCCCTTAGAGATTCTCCCGAGGGCCGAGCGAAACGATTCGCGACAATCACCGAGGGGGATGCTGACGAGACTGTTTGCAGATCGACGATCGTCGAACGTGAGACGCCCGTGGCGCCATGTCACGCGAGGCGCAGGCAACGGGGGCAACGAAGAGAGCAAGGGACACGATCGTAAGGTCGACGATCACGGCGAGTCGCCTCGGTGTGCTTCGACTTGGCGGTGACTAGAGGCTGGTGTTCCTGCCATCGGTAGGACGTTCATTAGCCAAGGTGCTGACGATACTAATAACGGCGGGGAGGTGTGACAGGCGGTAAACCGTGTCACGCTGTGGCGTAGGGCCAGTCGGGGTGGCGTGGAGCAGGCGGAAGAGGAGGTGGAGAAGGAAGCGGACGATGATGGACACGGTGTTAACGCAATACCTTTGAAGACGGGGGAGGTATACACATAGTTTTGTACAATCTACAATTGCTGACGATATTCGGGGGGGGCGAGTGATAAATCATCAGCGACAGTGTGTCGTGGCGATAGGAAACGAAGGGCGGAGAAAAGAAACGGGTTTCAGTGCCGGTCAATGCGTAAAATCGAGCTTAGTAAATAATCGATAGGAAAGTAGAGTGTGTATAAAAGAGAAGAAGAAGAGGAAGAAGAAGAAGAAAGTTACGATAATTTTGTTAAATAATTAGCATCGATTCGACAATACCTAAGATGAAGCAATCGAAGCACCGGTAAGGAGCCAGACGGATCTTACGGTCGTACACGAAAGAATTGATGAGATGAACTGTACGAAGTGACACGTGACGCAAAAGGGGTTCGAGTAAATCGCGGAACAGTGGCGGAGAAGTAGAAGGGTGTAGGATCGAGTGGCAAAGAGGAGAACGGTCGAGGGATAGTGAACGTGTTGGAAGCCTCTGGAGGCGTCCTGCTCCCGAGAAGACCGACGCGACGCGGAAGACGTCCTTTCGGGTGGCGTCGCGGTGTGCCCCCTCAGCGGATGTTACGTCGGGCTGGTAAAGGGTGCCGGGTGATCTACGGGAGTAGCAGCCTGGAAGAGACGAAAGGCCATCACCACGGCGTTCAACATGTTCGAGATGTGGAGCGCGGTGAGTTCCAAGCTGGAACACTCCGCGACCTCCTCGGGCTCGCCGTTACCTTTGACCTCGCACGCACCGCAGACACCACACACCTCGTCCGGGAGCATAAAAGGTAACGAAAAGCTCCGTTACGGAGCCTAGAACCTAGCTTCCCACGGCTGCCAGCCGATCTTACGGAAAAAGTGTCACGCGTGTAGGCCCTCCGCGGCTTGCGCCTGACGTGCATTTTCTAATTCCGTTCGTGTCGAAGAACCGTTGTACCACGGGACCCCGCGGCCGCGTCTCCTGTACCCGGCTTTACATAACGTCCTTTTGACAATAATGCCCTACGTGCCGGCTATTACTTTGTCGTTTGCTCGTGCACGCGCGCGTTTCTCTCGTTTCTAACCGGGAACAGTTAGCTCGCGGAATTCTGCAGGTACGTTTCAAGATAAATTAGAAATAACGCACGGGGAGCCAATGCCTTCTGGTCATTGCGTATTAATTTTTAATCCGTGTATCTTGATTTGTTATACGCGCTAGGGGCAAGGGAGTTTCAGGAAACAGTTCTGCCTTTTGAAACAATTTCCAGTGAGTTAGCAGGAATTTGTTTTAATGAATTCAGCGCGCATGATAGATTTTTTATATTATTCGATGCTGCGGAGTCAGACAAGCATTAGGAAAATGGGATCGTTCTGTACGCGCACGCCCTACCACCCGTTTACATGCGGGCTTCGCTGGCAGTAGATTAGGCTCGTAGTTGTCAGACACGTCCGCGTAAGTGAAAAGTCGAATCGCGAAGCAACAGCGTGCACTGACCACAACAAAGTTCTTACGAATTTAACTGGAATGGCGAGAACACGCCTGGCTTTATACATTTCACTGCAATTTCTGCTGCAGTAGATTAAGCTCGCCATTTGTCAGACGCGCGTAGGAAAAATGGAATCGTGGGGCGCTACAGCACGTTCGTAGCTATCAAATTCTCATAAACTTCGCAGACACAGTGGCATTTAGAGAATGCGAGTATTTGTTGCTTATATATCACCGTGAACATTAATTATGTAATATTTATCTAATATCCTCAGGGCAGTACCGTAAATTCCATTGCGTGCAATATTCAAATTGTATCTCGAAATACTCAAGCATCATCGTTTTAAATTACCTGCATATTCTCATTGTTGCTAATTAATATCCTGTCATCAGTTAAATTTTTCGCGGAAATCCACTAAAATAGATTTTTCACGAAGTGGCGTCTCGCTACACAAAATAGCACACCGTGTCTGCAATATTTCAACTTTAATGTCCGATAAACAGGTCTAAATTGTCCCGTAACTCGGGGCGTTTGTCGCCATCGATTATTCGATCTCGTTATCATGCAAGATTGCTCGAATTGATCTCGAGCATTGGCCACGTGATTGATGTAACTTCCAAAATGATCGGGCAAACCAGATAACGTAGATGCGCGCACGTAAATATGTATCGATTTACGCGCTTGTTTGTGTGCAGTAAACTGCCACCAAAGGTTCACGGAATGCAGCGATTTCGGTGAATAATGTGGAGCCGGTTTTATCGAACGTGTTAGGGCAGTGAGCCTCCAAGCATAACTCGATCGTTCTTAAAAAATCTTTATACTTGCATGCTGTAGCGTCAACTTGTCTTCAGCGCATACCTCATTATTTAAAAATTTTGTGAATAAAGTAGCTGAAAATATAATAGATCAAAATATCTAATTTCTCCAATTAAACTGAATGAAAAGTGTCGCATTGCTTCCTACGTACTGAGTCACGCTGAAAAGTATAAGAGAGAGAGCAGGTTGGTTTGGAAACCGACAACAGGAATACCTCGAAACGTTTCAAAACTGCTTTTACGACGTCGCGAATCGCGTACCGCTCCGAATACAAATACACGCTGAAAGCAGAGATTTGCCGCGCGTGTCGCGCGATGCCACAGTTTCTTTTCTCAAAATCGTTTCTCGCAGTAGTGTCCAATTGTTTCTGTCCTCCGTTTCTCGTAATTATTTCGACGAGCTAGAATTTCCGTACAGAATTCTCCCGTGCTTCTGACACCGCTGTTACTCTTCGAATTTTCAACCGCGAAAGCAAAACATTGTTTCGCATCCACATAGAAAGGAGGGGAATAGTTTCTTCTAGGAAAAGATTTCGAATAATTCCCAGCACCGTTTCGAAGGTCGAGGAGCGATCGTTTCGTAAGCTCCGCGGTGTCAATGATCGGGACACGAAATCTACGCCTCAAGGTGGGCCTACAGAGCTCGTTAAAACATTGATCGCCGAAGGCGCGTACGATCGACGCGCGTGTCCACGTGCGCTCCGCAGAAATGGTAGCGCGCAAGGTCCATCGGGGCGATTTCCACGAATCCTAGGGAAATCAACATGCGTCTCGCTCGTGCTAGCCAAAGGACGGGAACGATTTCAAAAGTAAGTTTTACGATGTCGCGAGTCATAGCCGTCCCGAATACGAATACGCGGATCGAAACGCGGCGACTAAATTATGCAAAGCGAAAGTACCCACGTAAGTATGGGTTGCGCAAAAGCTTGGTAAGAAGAACGCCCGGCAATGTCCTCCTCGCCTTCGCGATGACGCGAGAACGAATTTCTTGCCGACAGCTTCTGCTGCTTCTAGATTGGCCGATTAAGCCCCTCGTGCCACGAGTTTCGGATTTCTTGACTGCTGGATCCGTCTATCCGAGTCATCTACGATCGCTCCAGACGTCTTCATGTTACATGCTTCTTACCGCGCCTCTGCTTCCCTCGTTCATCTAATCGGTTCCTCCTATTCTACAAACCTTCGACTTCGATTGGCGAACGTTGCATTAGAATTAGGGGTGCAAAAAAAATGTCTTCCTAGTTTTTTCTATCTTCGCATATCCTACCAATTACGCTCATAGTTCTTACAAGTATTCTCGACTTTTGTAACGATCAAAAATCCATGTATCTCAATTCTCAGCATCACTCTAAATATGTATCTCCTTCGCGGAGAATCAGCGTAATGCAATCAAATTTGGATATTCACATTTTGCCTGCACGTCAACGTCGATCTGTTACTTTAATTGACAGCTAGTCTACTTCTTACACTATTTTCGAGGAAATTTCGGGACGGGTAGTCGAGGAATTGGCGGGTAATATAAAGAACGAGAGGCGTATTAAACATGCAATTGCGAGTCGAAGATTGTTACAGCGGCGAGAACGGAAATCGCGCTATTGTGCGCGAATCGAGGATCGATCGGAGCCGAAACAGCGGATGCACAATCTTGCTTCGGTTTCGCAACGGGGTAACCTTTGACCGGAGCAATAATTTTCATGGCATTAGTCACTTGGGCGATGGTTAATAAAATCGAATAATCGCGCACTTTCCGCGCCTGTCACTCTATGCTAGAGCTACGACGATAACGGCGCCGGGCGATCAAGCATCCGCGGCTAGCAAATCGCGTTTCTCCGTATTCCTTTGCGGCCAGTCGCGGAGTCACGCGCCCAATCGCTACAACGGGTTATTAATGGAACATCGCGACGTTTTGGGAGCGATGTGCGGCAAAGCAAGCAATTTAGTTCATTACGAAGGATTAAATTGCGTTGTTTTGCAAGAAACTCTATCGGAGGATTTCTATTATACCGTCGCCATTATCGACGCTGGTAATCGTTGAGTCCGCGTCGCTCCTCGAGGATACTCGCGGAACAATGGAGGCCGGGCGATCGAAAACTTTACAGATCTTTATGGTCTCATTAAGCAAAGTTCGAGTAATTGGATACGCGATCGTAGACTTTCTCAAACGGAATCGAACGAAACTCCGAAGGCAGATCGTCGATCCGGCTTTACGAACGAGGCGAGAATTCGACTCGCTTTGTCATCGGCAGGGTCTCTCGTATTTTTTTCGCCAGTGAAAGCCAAAGCTGCCACGCGAGCCTCCCGGTGAACGGTGCTCGCCGAGGGCAATCCTTCATCCTCCTCGCCGACGTGTTTCCAGAGCCGTCGAACGGGTTCGAAGGTTGTCGTTGCGAAATCGATCCGTGCCCGCCGTTTCGTTGTGATCGCTCTCCGATTCATGCTAGCCGCGCTATTAAGATCGCTTTCTTGCTCGTCGAGTTACCATCGAGCAACTTTCTGCCGTGCCAGGCCGAACGAGCTTAACTAATTCATGCCCGCGTACTTAGAAAAGTCTGAATATTCAGCGCCGATCAATTCATCGGTGAAATAATTACCATCGTCATGTTCAAACATTTTCGCCGAATGCGCGTCGCATTTAACGTATCGATAGAGCGAAATACCTACTTGTCGCTGGATTATCGGCGTACCGCAGCTTTGAAGCGTCCATTCGTAACATTAGCATGTATTATACGCGGACTTACGTAGAAGGCATTATTTGCTTTTCGGTCTCAACTTATGACCGATAATTATTTGTTGCCAGCCGCGAGCTCGTTCCGAAATAATTGCCATGTAATTATTCACGCAGTAAAAGAAGCACGATATGCAGCTCGCTGGCCGGTATACGTGTGCTTCCCGTCATTCAAAGATCATCGACCTTATAGACGTCGCGATATGATAAGATTATAGTAATAGGTACAACTACTGTAAGTAGGTAAACGTTCCAGTCTTTACACGATAGGCGGGCAGGTATGGAAGCTCTACTGCGCGGCTGCATCGAGGGAAATATGGAATAACACGAAAGTAAAGGAAAAACGGGGGCGTAAATATTGAAATATTTAGGAGACAGTAATTTACGATAACGCTCTCAACGGAGGGAAACGTAATTATCACTTGGAGTAATAAAATATCCCTAATAACATCCTACATGAAATCCACTAGGGAGCACGTTATCTTGGACTACGTTATTACGTTCGTTTGCACGAAACACGTTTCAAAAATGCGACTACGCATTTAGGTCAATTTTGTGTGTAGCAAAGTTTCGAAATAATTGCACGTAACGGTGTGTCTGGTATTGTACATTATTCTTCCCCCGCTGCTGGGAATCCCGGTATAATTAAAATACAGCCTTCGGCGCAGAGAGGAGGTAGAAAAAAAGAGAATTAAAATACAGTGCCATATAATAGACGCGGACATATATCATAATAATTCGTTGCATCAGCAGAAAATCCTATTCAATTTTCCTGCTACTACATGCGGCGCACATTCAATCCCGAGACCCCGGGTTAGCTTCTCGGCACGTGAAAAGAAAAACGATCGTCCCCAGGGACGCGAGCAACAAACACCCGCTGTTTACCTACAAATTCGTAGAAGCCTCGTAGCATTCTTCCAGCGTCCATCGCTGTTCGCAGGTATAAGCCTGAGAAAGCGAGTCCATTGAAACAAACGCTCGCCGCGGCTAAAGATCCGTTCAACTGCGCCGCTTAAAGAGATATTAATTATTCGACTTCTAAGCCGTTCATTATTCACATAACTGGAACTCCGGCTGCGCGCCGCGCGCCGACTCGCGCCGGCCGGAATACGTTCGAAGGAAGAAAGAATCGCAGCCGGTAGCTAGCGCGCCGCGGAAGAAAAGCGCGGGAGGGGGGTGGGGAGGGTGGGCGGAGGGGTAGCGAAGAAAAGAAAGAGGAACGCCTAGGCTTTAAAACACGCGCGTTATATAGACGTCTGGCAGAGTGGAGGACAGAGAGAGAATCGGAAAGTCGAATGGCAGACGGTAGGGTGCAGAGAAAGAAAGGGGGTGGAACGTGGAGGGGTTGGGGCGCGAGGGGGCGGGGAGGAGGGAGAAAGAGAGAAAGAAGTAGAAAGGAAAAAAGGTAGAAACAGGTGGGGGCAAAGAGAGAAGACGAGACGGAAACAGAGTGCGGAAGATACAGGCAGGTAGGGGTTGAAGCATCAGCGTGGCGAGGGTTGGGTCGCGAAGCTGCTGCTGCTGCAGCTGCAGCCTGCAACTGCAGTTGCAGAAGGGTGAGGCGCGGTAGAGAACAGGAGGAGAAACGGAAGCGTGGGTTCGCAGATCGATAGCCGCGCGCCCGTGCAACCGAAGCCCAACCTCCGCGTCGCCAACCACGCCGACGATGTTGTCGTCGTCGTCGTCGTCGACGACGGCCACGGCGTCGTCATCGTTGACGTATGCCGCTCCGTCCCGCGGCGCAAACGTCGATACGCTCGCACGTGCAACGTTTTCTCATCGTCCGAAAGCGCGAGCTTTATCCGCCGAAGCCGGGGGACAATGGTCGAGCCTCTTTCTCCTCTTCTGTTTTGTGCCCCGACGTTCCCCTCCGCCCCCTACCCGCCCTTTCTTTCTTTCCTTCCCTCTTTTTTCTGCCCCTTTTTTTCCTCCTCTTTTTTTTTCGGCTTTTAATGGACGCGCACGCGTTGTTTCCCCGCTGCGACGATTTAACGACTGGAAAATTTCAGCGGAGAGTGGGTGTTTCAAAGTGGTTGGAAGGAGGACAGCCGTAGAGATTTTGAATATTCCTACTTTTTCTTCTCGTTTTTATTGTGATTCGGGGAGTTCGAAAGTCGCGTCGGAGTCAAGACGTTATTAACGATGGGGCGTTCATAAAGAATTATTAGATTTTTGTTTTGCAGAGATTGTCGGGGAGGGAAGATCGAGGCTGAAGTTTTTGAAGCTTTTTTTCCTCGTTTATTGTGGTTCGCAAGTTTGAAAGCCGAAGTGCTTCCGCGGCGTGATTAATGATCGGGAGGTGGACGAAAAATCGCCGGACTTTTGCTTTATCTTTTGCGGCCGTGTAACTGGAATCGATCCGGCAAGCACGTTTTGTCTTCGGAAGTAATGCAACGATTCGGTTGCGCGGCGCGAGCGTTGTTTGTTTCGTAACAGATAAAAACCGATTGATCGACGGGGCGTGCATAAGCGGCGGAGATAATTGAGCGATGAACACGAATGAGAATAGATGATACGGCGAGTCAAGACACGAAGACGTAATAGGACGTTGATATCGTGCAACGGATATTTATAAATACCCATCGATATCGACTGCTTACCGCTTTGCCGGGCGTTTCAAAAATATTTACACACTGTTGTGGTTATATTATATCACCGTAAATGTATCGTGACGAATTATGCAATTGCTTAACGTAATTGAATCAAAATATTCGTTGCGGTTAGCTTATTATATCATTTCCATCGAGTGTATGACGAGTTGTAAATGCGGAGGTTCAGAGGTTTGAATTTTTACGCACTCATTATTCACGGTAATTAACTTGTTGTTAGTTAGATTTGCGGCTCTTCAGGCTTCGATACATTTCGTCCCGAGCTGTGCCGAGAATTTACATAGACAAATACGCAGGCGCGTTTATTACACGATACAATTTCACTTGAACTATATTTCAAATTCCATCCCTCTCGCTCTGATATTTAGGACGTCCAAGAGGGCAGAAATAATCTCAATCCTTTTACCATTTTATTGCACACAAATCTAGCAATAATTTCACGAACGCAGATACGTTTGAAAGTGTCCCACTTCTCAAACTTTGTATGTCAAATGAAGCTCGTATTCGGTTTGATACACTATTAACGATACACAGATTTAACGATATTGCCCGCGGAAATGTGTGGTGGAGAAAAACAAGCAACAAGGAGGAGACAGCAAACGTCATGGAGCTCTATGCACGTAACTGCATTCAGCTTGGCGATGAGCTGGCGTAGCCTTTCGTCGAGAAGGAAATTGCAAGGATACGTGCATGCGCCCGTCTGACGGGGCACGGGGTTGAAACTCCTTAAAGCGGGATATCCCGATGTCGGACCAATACGGTGTTCTTCCACTAGCGATCACGTTCCCAACCTTTGCACCACGAGACCCCCTTTGCGACGGTGCTGGTTTGCAATGAGAATGACGAAGGGTGGAAAAAGGGAGGCTACGATACAACGAGGTCCCTTTTTGTTGCTTCATAATCGAAGGGTGGTCTATTAATGGCGCACAGTGAACAAGTGCAACGCATATAATCGTTCGTAAATGAACGTGATATAGAAATAATCGCATGTTCCATGGTGAAAGAACGTTCCTCTTTTACTCACTTACGCGTTCCTTCTGCCTGTTGGATGATGGAAAGATACATCTGAACTTCGAGATCCTTCGTGTCATATGATAATTTTTATTTTGCATAATTATACATAGGTTTGAGTGCATTGCACTTTCGCCTAGTCACTTAATTGCATTTACTATAGCAGTACGTGTATTACCCGCGGTTGATTAGAATACTTCGTCGTCATCCAACGTTCTCTTCATTCTACCTCGAGCATTGTTCTCGTTGCGATACGTCGTTCTAGCATGGTTGTGCAACAGCAATTCGGTAAACGAAATCTACCCATCGCGGGCTCGCGCGTCTTAACAGGTGACTCACCGGAGAGAGAGGACACCACGTGGTATCCGAGTGCGAAATGGTCGGAACGATGGAAATAAAACGCGACGCGTTATCGCGGAGAAAGTTCAATATTTAAGCGTAGCAGGAAGGCGCTGATAGGAAGGAAGATTATCGACCGGTCGATTCCCGAGTCGGCCCATTGCCATGCTGCGATTCGATGTAGGACAGCGTCGCAAAAACGGCTCTCTTGGCTCGTCACCGCATCGTTACCGATTTAGATGTATCCATTCGAATGCATCTGTACAAGCATTGTGTCGTTAGACTCATTAGCGAGGTACTCGCAAATGAGAATCGAGTCGAAGGCGATCGATTCGAGCCCGCTAATGAGATCACAAGTTACAGTTTAAAATCGATTTTCGCGGCATCCAGGTACGGCGCGTTGGATACGAAGGGTTCGTAAGTGTTTGAAATCTTACGACATTCATATCTCGATGGAACTAATCAAGTGCCGAATAAATCGAGCTCCCCAATTTCTCTCGTTTTTCGTCTCTAAATTCGAAAGTCGTGTCCACATGCTGAACGGTATACTTCAATAGAATCTGCCGATACTCTATATTTGATCATTGAATAATAGCTTGATAATAGCTTGACCCCGATTTCTTCCATTTTCGTCCCTATCTTTTTCTTGCGCGCTGGATATCAATCGATAGCGTTTTTCGCGAGAAATGAGCAGCGCGCTAACTCGATGGGGAAAACGTGGCCGTCAACTGGTTCGCACGAAACGCGATCCCGGTCCCCAAAGGCCACGATTCTCACGGCGTGAAACTCGCTTAACCACGTTCCACGTTCACCGCGAATTACGAATTCGCACTTGTTTCGAGGCAATTAATCGTCCCGGTGTTGCCAGCGAATTGCCCGCTCCCCTCGTTCGTATTCTCATGCACGCGGCTTTTCCATTTGTCCGGGCCATGGAGTTTCGCCGGGGTCCGCTCGCCTAGAAAGAAACGCGAGCCCCGTTTCGCGAATGTAAACGGTGAAAATGGGTTGGCCGGTGTAACGGCGACGAGACGTGCGAATCCTCAGAAAGTCGCATTGTACGGATTTGTGGAGGGAAAAAAAAATTTCGCGACAGCGCTCTGGGAGCAGGTGTCACATCAGAGGGAAAAGTGGGCGGGGGTGGAGAGGAGAGAGAGAGAGAAGGAGAATCGGGCGCGCTGTTATGCAACCTGCAGGCACACAGACACATACACACCGACTACGACATTTTCGAGCACTCTTTCTCCTCTTTCTCTGCTGGCTGCTCGCTTCTGATCGCTGGAAACGCACCAACTCTGGCCGCGAAAGACGCGCGAAAGTTTTTGCCATTGACGTTTCGCAACCCGTCACACCTGACTAACGTTTCGCTGTCTTTACGCGCCCCCCTCTCCCGCAACTGCCTGTGCATTTTGTCGCTGAACTTGGTGGATTTTCCTCTTCAAATTCGTGGAAGTTCTTGTGACCCCCTTTTGTCAAGGACTTGGTGACCAAATAAGTCTCAAATATAACTTGGACAGATGTCTCGAGCCATATCCATGAATTAATTTCAATTAAAGGCAAGTTACTTTGTGAGACTTCTGTTTTATTAATATCATCTTAACCAAGGAAGAGTAAGCCTGACGTAGTATTCGACAAGCATTTCCTAGCTGCGATAGTAAGGCCAAAATGGTACGTGACGCCGGTTCGTGGCCATTTTGCAATGTTTTTTTCAACGTGCAACGGAAAATGTCCGAATGTGGAAAGACAAAGGAGAGGGCATTGTAGCTCGAGACGAACGATAAGATTGCGTAAGGCGAGCCAGTCCGGCGACTACGACTACGACTCGGCTCTCGCTATGACGTGATCACCATACAACCGTGATCATTAACGTACGCGGCATGCCGACACGAATTGTAAAGTTAGAATAATGCTTTATGGTGTACTGGCGTAACGGTTTCTCGGTATTTTTAGCGGTGGACATCCTGAAAATGTGGGAAAGCAATATCGAAAGCAATAAAGCCTCTACGGAACTAGAAACGACGATCGCGTCACGCGGTATCAGAATTCAGTCACGCAGCCCCGGTAATCTAGCAGAGATCTTTGAATTCAATATCGAGTTTTCGAGATTTCTCTAATTAACTTGGTCACCGATATTCCAACGATCAAAGTTCACGCAGCACCCTTCGCTTACTCGAAACTCGAAACTCACTTTTTCAAGCATAGACTTCGATTTACGAATCACCCCGTAGATCCGTACACGTGAAAAGTAATTCCGCGAGCGTGGAGCGGTTTGTAGGGTAGCGTGTCCAGAAGTTGGGCTGGGCAAGGCAGGGCAGGGCAGGGCGGAGGAGAGGAATCGATCGCCGTGTTTACCCGCCGGCAGAGTCGCGTCGCGACGCTGCGGGTTTCGTCGCCGCGCGCGATTTCGCGCTCGAGTACCGCGAACTTCGCGCTTTCCAGCTCGCCCGCGCGCACAAGCGCCTCGTCCGCGCCAGAGGGGGGGAAAAAGAGAGAGGGTCGGAGTTTTACGTAATCGCATCCTGCGTGAACACGATAGCCCGATCTCCGCGGCGGCGCTTATTTGACCGAGCCGCCTGGAAAACCTCGCCTCCGTGAAAACACGATCCCCACGATTTCCCGCGATTCCGCTTAGGAATCAATCGATCGCGCGATACGACGCTCGTAACCGTAGGCAGGTCGCGTTCGATATAGTCTCCGGACGTTTCTTGTAAATTACAAGTGGCTGGCCCCGTTTTTGGCTGTCGCGCACGCGGCAATTTAAAGTCGAAAGGTGTAATTTCCACTTCAATTAATCCCCTCGGAATGGCAAACTGGAATGGCCATCGTGTATCGCGATTCGTATCAATGATTACATGGCTAATCGTACGCGATCATTGCTCGGTTTCCTCAACATGTTTAATGCTGCAATAAACTCGAGGAAACGATAAACCAACGGTCAGAAAAACGATGCAGAAGATCCGGCCAGATAAAATCTGCTGTTCGATACGCTACGTCCGCATCAATTACCGACGAACGCGTGCATCTTTCAATCGGCAATAAACGAAACTAACGTCCAGTCGTTGATAGACGGAGATGTTTCTCCGACAACTGATCCGAGGGTAACAATATTCGACTGGCTCGTTAGAAGCATCCTCTCTCCACGACCTGGACTTTTCTTTACGAATTCGAAAATACGCGCAGTTCCGTTGGCGGACGATGAGTAGAGCGAGCCAGTGCGATGGAAGCGGACAATACCGACGCAACCGTGTCGTCGATCTCCAATACCGCGGCGGCGGACCAATAAAAAGAGCGTGCTTTCATGATAATGCGCGGCATGACGCAAAGTTTCCCGCTGTATTCAGCGACGCGGTGTTCCGTCTCCTTAAAGCGACTCGCGTTGTTCGCGCGAGCCTCGTTAAATCACGCCAAGGTAACCCTGGACGTGGAAACAGACTGCCTCGAGTGTACGATTTGTCGTGCCGCCTATTTCGACGTGTTTCCTCGTGGACGGCCATGGGGATCTATATATTCTATATCCTGGAGAACCGCGGCCCATTTCCAACGTTCCAAGAAGGCAGTAGCTTTTCTACGAATTTCCAGAAGCTTCGGTGAAGCTTCGGTAAAGGAGAATTCGGTGCGAAAGAGGACCGAGAGACAGAGGCGAAGCGATCGGATCCGCGCGAAGACGCGTGCACGCAGCGGCAACGGATCGGCGAAACGGCGCGGCGTCGGGGAGCAGCAATAAATAACGGGGAACAGCGGCGATAGCTTATGGCGATGCGTTCTCACGGGGGAGAAAAGGGAGACGAAGGCGAACGTTGGCCAGTGTTTCCGCAATTAACTCCGCCGAGGGAAAAAAAGGGAAGCTCGCGGAGGATCGCATCGATCGATGCTGCGGGGCTGCGTCGGAACGCGCTCTCGTAACCGGTTATTTTTACCGTAACGCGCGGCAGTGCGCGAATTTTGAAACCGCGGAACGCTGGAGGATGCGTGCGTGTTACGCGTACCACGTGGCGCGGGGATCCTTCGGTCGGAGGAGCGGCTGGGCAAGCGCGGACGGTCCCCGGTGTCCGGAGCCGGTGATTTTTTTTTACGAAATCTCTTGCGAAATCTCGCCACGGAAACGGAGAGGAGAGAATATCGAGGATTGGGAAAAGACGGGAGAATCGCGGGCGAAATCGCGAGACGAAAGCCGCGAGTGAGAACCGCTGCGCGAGCAGCCTTGGCTGAAGTTGTCGAACCCGCGACCCAGTTACACGCTCGCGCCAACACAAGCGTGTTTCTCACCCACACCTCTCGGAGGTGCATGCACTGTGCAGTGCACGCCGATGCGCGCACAACTGCCCTTCCCCTCTCGCCCCCCTCTGCTCGCTCGCTCTCTCTCCCCCTGCCCCTTCTCTCTCGCCCCCCTCTCACTGTCTGACGCTCCCTCCTCTTGCATCTTTTTCTCGACCCTCTTTTTCCACGCTCAGTCAGTTTTCTTGGCTCTCTCTCTCTCTCTCTCGCTCTCTCCCTCCTCATCTTTCTACACACACGTTTTCCCCGTCTCTACATTTTCTCTCCCTCGCCGGTTTTCCTCCCCCCCTACGGTCCGTGCCCACCTCGTCTAATTTCTCGCGTTTTCTCTGCCTCCTTCTTCATCCCGCGAGCGTTTTATCTTTCTCCAGCAGTAATTCTAGCTACGTTTCTCTCCCTTGTTCTCTGCCCCCCCCCTCCCGCTCAGAAACGTGGTGGTTCCTTCTGTGTGTCACTCCCCACCCTTCTCGCCCCCTCTCCAAGCAACGGGCCGCAGCGCGGGTACGCGAGCGCGTATCGTCATCTCGCCGCGCGCTTTCCACGACTTTCATCGCCGTCCTCCTCGCCTTCGACGGGCGGATCGCGAGACGAACGGGATCGGCGCGGTTTCCACGAGATCCCAACACCCTCCACGTGGCCGAAGGGGTGAAGCGGTGGTTTGCTTCGGGGGCAGACGACTTCCTCCGACTAGCAGGGGATTCCTGGGTCCCGCTGGCTCTCCCGCTTGCGAATACACTGCTGCAAAACGATTGTAGATGTTTAGGAGCTCATCGATTCAAAAGGGAATGATACGATGACGATGTGTCTGGCTTGCAATGAAAAGAACGCGTTGTGGGAAAATACTGCGTAGAACGAAATGCAATGGAAGTGTCCGAAAGCACTGTTGCTGTATTGCCAGTTAATCTCGTAAAAAGTTGGATGGAACTGGCGCTCGTTGTTGCTGGAACGTCACCGCAGTGGCCACCAGTTCATTACGTCGCAATGCTATCGTACTCGCTCCCTTTACGTAACACTATCACACGAATCATCCTCGCCGTCATCCCGTTCCGCGCAGACTGTTACTTCGTACCTATGCAATGTAAATTATGTGAAACGATGTTCAGATTATAGCGCGTCCCAGACAGTCATGCGTCACTGCCTGTTTGTAGCCGTTCATCGGTTTGTTACATTGTAACTGTCTCATAATGCTGATTGTTGCGAGCAACGTGCGCCCGCGCACGCTCGCGTACCTCCCCATTGTCCGCTTTTCACGACTTTCCTCGTCGACGGCCTCATCCACGAGCCAAGTTGGCCATGTATTTCTGCGTTGCACGGACACCGGCAGCGCTGTATTAAAACTACAAACAATGGTCGCGTTCTTGTCACTTTTCCATTCACGTCTAAATACGAAAACGATGCGAACCGGAACGGGAGGGGGATCTTTTTGCGTGAAATTTCTGGCAAACGCGGTATGCGATTTTCAATTCGCTGTTTGGCACAGGATTGATATCTGGGCGGGCAGAAGAATATTCCAGGTGAAACATCATTGTCGAGGTTTGAACTCGTTACTGTTGCATTATTCTGCAAGAATGTGGGGTTGTTCCTCGCTGTTCCGCCAAGTTTCCCCCCTTTCTACTCATTTGCGTCCGCGTTTCCCCCGCCACCTTTCAAAAATAAAGCGCGCAGTGCTTTAGAAATTTCAACTATTGTAGTTGCAATTTTAATTGCAGAAACGCTGTGTTTATCAAACATTAATTATTAAATTCTACGATTAGTTTAGGGACATTAGAAATATGCATATATTTATAGAAACCTGTGAATGCTCCGTTGATTGCGAAATTCCTACCTGCCACAACCTTCTCGACTAACGAGTTCGATTTTTCCACAAAAATCGCTGTTCAATTTTGATGGAAATTTCTTGAAAATTGAAACGTAAATATAAGGGCTCTCGAAACACTACCGTTCCTCCATTTCACGCGTACACATGCCCAAGTGCAAACGCGGCTGCGCGCGTGTGCGCGTGTGTACACTCAAGTGATGCAGGTCAACCTGTCCGAGCTGAAATGTTCAAGATAACACGGTGTGTGATTGCATTTTTGAAAATTCATATCTCAATTTTCACCGCCTGTATGTCGAGCGTCATAAAGATTTCACGAGGCAGGTATGCCCCACGAATAGCCCTTAACATTTGCTCTTTTGGAAATTTCAACCCACCCATCGTGTACCAAATAATTTGCAAATGCAAGCGAATCGTTACGTTACGTTTTTCACGTTGCACCTCTGCTTCGAATATACATATTCCCGTGTTCCCACGGTTTCAGTTACGGGCTTCTACCTCTGCTCCTATTTCTATTCAAACGACTTGCACTCTCGCCGTTTTGATTCCGAATGCGTCTACCCTCGCCCTTGCCGTTCTAAAAATTTCTACGCCGGCATGTACACGGCGGTCTCGCCGCGTTAACGTATTAACGAACGGAAAAAGTAGACTGGGAAAACATGCTAACGCGTTGGAAACGCGAAGTAAACACCGCGATGCAAGAAACGCGGCTGCACGCTAGACTCTTTCTTCAAAGGTGCACAACCGTCGGTGCACCGGGCTGTCTTTTTTTCCCAGGGAGCTTCTAAAAGTAGCATTTCGTAAGTTTTAATGAATTTCACGATTTCATGCTCCCGCGCTCCTTTTGATCGATACGCATTCGTATCTCGTCTCTGGTTCCGAAAGGACTTGCAGCCGCGACAACGCGAAGTCTTCGCTAAAAATAGCAGAATTTCAAAATCATACTTTACATGAAACTCTATTTTGGACAGAAAGATGAATATTGAAGTGAAGTTACGTGATTGATTTATCCACAGAAGATTTGTCAATTTTGATTGAAATTGTCACGTGGTTTGTTAACTATATAAAAATATTAAATGAAAAGTTTACTCTTTCCTGGCACAATAATGTCCACCAAAGTGCAGAAGCTTTAAAAATGTTGACACGTTGGAGGAAGAGCGACAGTAATGAAAACAACCTGTAATGTCTGAGTTGTGAGAGTTTTGAAGAGAAAGTACGATGTATCGACAGTTGGATCATCAAGCCTAAATGAAATATGCACGTCTGGGAATACCCCTTTTAGAGACAGCAGTGTAGCCTGCATAATGCTAGGCCGACACACGCATGACACGATTTTCCGACAGCGTCGCGAGACTTCCGGATATGAAAACTGTATAACCAGTACGAGATTGACCCGTTGTCGTTCCTACGCCGTGATTACTAAGTCCGTGCGAGTTATTTTCAGATAATCGATAGGAGCACCTTTGTTCTCACCCCGTGCAAGTCGGACATTTACCTGGCTCATTCGTGTTATTCCTTGTTTGCGTAGCGGCTCGATGGTTCCGCGACGCGGCAATTTTTATCCTCTTCACTCTGCAGTCGCCTGACCCACTAATGTGTTCTCCGCAGACGCTGTAAAACGTCAACAATAATTATAATATCGTGAGGCGAAGTGGTGGCATACATACTTGGAGAATTCAAACACGTGAGAAACGCTTTGCCGTTAATTATTGAAAGCAATCACTGCCCATCTATTTGAACGATTCAATATCAGAAGATACTTCCGCGAACACAGCAGTGTATTAAAATTGATTAAAATAGCCACATTGTTTTATAAGTGATCGCTCGTGCACGATACCGCGAAGCAGTAGAATTTTCAGTGGATACAGACGTTCGTGCACAGACACGCTTGGATCAATACTTGATACTAGATTGATCGCTAAGCAGTCGCGAGTGAACGACAGTTTCCCTGTCTTAGTCTTAAATATAGATTTTCTACATGATTAGCTTTCCAACATACTTTTCCATCCCCTTTAACGAAGAATAATGAAAACGTCAGCAATTATGAAGAAACATAGTCCTGCGGCAGGCATCTGGGATAAAATAAAATAATTACTTCTTTTTCAACTGTCGCGTTCCGTGATTAAAATATCGTATGGCGTTCGTATGGACTCTATACGGTGTGAGATAATAGCAGATGTTACTTTGCATCCTTTTTTCTTCGTCGTTAAAATCGTTCTTTCAACTTTATTACAATGACTGCCGATCAACTCGATAGACTTATTCTTCCCCCGTTAAGTGTCCCGCTTAAAGTGTGCTACATTCGAGTGGATGCGTCACACGTTGTAAAATAAACGGCTGAAAGGGAAACACTTCCAGAGGAAATGTCTGCGCCATCTCGGCGAATGGAAAGGACTCTCCGCGCGCGAAAAACAATGAAACGCGCAGGAGAGATACACCTTGCGGGAGTTCGCCGTTACGCAACCCAATATCGATATCGCTGCATATCGGTGGCCGCGTTCGAGCACGTTCAGGCTTCCCAAGGAAAAACACTGTATCGTGGCGATGGATCGAAAGAAACGTTTCATGCAGATCTCTTTTTTTTTTCCTACGTCGGGAGCAGCGCAACGATTCGCACGAAATAAAGCGTGAGAGCTCGGCGTAGGCGGATTAGGTATGTAGATATGTGAGAATCGACTGGTCGTAGGCGAATGGTTGATTACAGTTTTACATCGGAAACTCGTTACGTCCTGTTCCTCCCTATGTGTTCCTCCAGATAATCTCGCAACTTTTTGATACCTGGATGACGTTGATCGTATCTCTCATCACCACGTAGCTTTGTAGATCTACAGTCGACTGTCAGGTAAAGATAGAATCTAGTATTTTATGCCGACTTCACGAGCGCAGGCGGAAGATTATTTAGAAACACGAATATAAGTTCTTGGAAATATCACTTACCTATCTAGTTTACTCGAAGGAAAGTACCATTTAAGCAGCATACCTTTAATTAGATAGTTTTAATCTGTGACTCAACTTTGGTACACCAGAACTTGGGCAACTTTTCATTTTCCATGATGGTATATTATACTTTATTTCAAGAATATTCAAGTTGTCAGTTGAATTACCGAGGTTCTTAAATGGGAACTTCTTACGTGGACTTTATGTTTAGTAATATCTTGTATAAGTTGAAGCTTGTTAATTGGTTCTCCTAGACGTTCATTTTATTAAAGAAAGTGTGATAAAATGGCACGTTGCGTGTGTCTACTGCTCTTCCGCTCGTTATTGCGTGCAACACAGTGTTATACTAACGCGTTACGATATTTACAGCCGAACATCGATAGGCGATTCAAAGCTTCATTCGTAATGCGACCATTACGGTTGCGTTATGAATACAATAGCTCCCTGTCTTTCGGTTTCAGTGCCACTTCGCTCGTCAAAGCAAACTTCCGTTTATTCACTATTTAAGTCTGCCACCTTTTGTCTAATTACTACTCCGAGGAACTTGCTTCCTGCTTTGATTACTTAATCTTCAAGTTTGTTGGGACAATGATTAGTTAATAATACCGCGGAATTGAAGTTACTTCGGTATACTCGGGGAGTACACAGGCACTAACGCTGTTTACGCAAAAATATTTGCAACACAAGCGAGCCAATATTTGGTTCTAGTTAACATTCCTTAGTGGACAAATTTGCTGGCTTCTGGCTAGCAATTAACAAGTATTCAGACTACTTAACATTCACTTACTTCCGAGGCCGCGTAGAACTTTGCCTCTGTCTTTCCCTCCAATGTTTCGTCCCACTTATGAAACTGGAGCTCCGATTAATTGCGACCAATCAAGATCGATGCTTATTCTGCTTTACGAATTCCTCGTTTAAAAAAATGCAAGTGTGACGAAAAGTGAAGATACACGGAGGAGCGCGAGACGAATATTACCGAACCGAAAATCCAACCCGCACTTTTCCACAAAGTGGCGTAAACAAACGCTCGGCCAGATCACTAAACCAGCAAAAACAACATCACGATGCAACGACACGGTTCGACGCGGAGAATCCCAAACAGTTGGACAATCCGTCCGAGTTGGCGAGCTTTCGCGGCGCGCTCGTAGGATCCAGCGCCAGGAAAAGTCTTCGTGGAAACTCGACCAGCTATAAATATATAAGCGCGGTTCGATGAATCGACCGGGCGTACCGCGCCGTTCTAAACAGTTTGCGCGTGGTTATTGCGCCCGAGATCGCGCTGGATCGCGGCTGCACGCAGAACCGCCACGGGGGCAGCCGAAAACGCGACGCCCGCGGGGCGGATTAACTCGCGGGCAAACCGCGGGCCAGACATCGAGGGCGGAATAGCGGGGAACCGGTCGCATTGTATGCGCGAGCCGCGCGTCCCGATGAAAATGGACCCGCACTTTCCTAGATGAACGGAGGGCTGGTCCCCAAGCGACAGACACAGAAACGAGGCGCCGCTCTCATCTTTTCGCCGCGCAAGCATTCCGGTCTCTCGAACTCGAGCGGGAATTCAGTCGATGGGCAGACCGAGTTGATTCGCAGAAGTTCGACGCTGGGATGTCAGACAACGTGGAATTTTTGTAACCGACCGACTTCCTGCACTGATCGTGAATTATTGATGGAGGGGCATCCTGCCTGGGTTAATTTCTGAGGACAGAACGGTGGGAGATTCGAGCAGATACCGCGGCATTCGGAGCTGATCGGTTTCTGATGCGAAATTGAATTATTGATGAAAGGGTATCGGGTCTCGCGTTAATTTCTGGGCGCGGATCGGAACGAAATTTTCACGGTACAGGAGGAATTTCGGATCGAACGAAGCGATCTAGAATTATCGATGGGATGGTATTGGAAAGTGCGGCTGGTTCTAAAGTCAGAGCGATGGGAAATTGAATAAGATGTGGAATTTCGAGTGGGGCGACTCTTGACACGGCCTAGAATTGTTAATTCCGAGATTTCGGAGATTTGGGTTAATTCGGGGGAGCAGAGTAATATGTAATTTAAGGGTGAAAGAGTTTGTTCGTGTTTCTTCGTCGTTTTGGGAACGATTGCATATTTCGTTGGATAAGGGCGCAATTATGTTCGAGTTTATCGTTGCGAATCATCTATCAGCGGAGGAAAGCGACTTTTCCATTGAAAGCTGTTTCTCGAAATTTTTAGAGCGAAGATAAGAAGTTTCAAGGGGGGCTGGAGACCTCTTACGTTCAAACTTTTGATATCTCTTGAAAGACTGCTCGGCGGTGAAGTTTAAGCAGAGATTTAGAAAAATTTATAGTCGTAGTTTCGAATACGGGCGGCGACGATACATTTTCGTCCTCGGGTACAAAGTTACTCTTCGGTCATACAGATAGAGGGAATCTTACACTCCAGTTTTATTGGAGTCACGTATCCCCAGAAGATTCCCAACACGCTTCGAGTTTCTTTATTTGCTTTAAAACACTTATTTATTTGTACGGGAAAGCGGGTAGGTTTAGGTCAGATTTGAATTAATCTCTAATATTAACCAAAGTGAGAGAGAAACACGCTTTAAATGTAAATAGTTATAATTAGTAAGGTTTTACCATTAATGTTCCATCGTCATTTCATTTCATTATCCCAAAGAAATCTTGAAAATTATAAAAGTTCTAAAAGTAATTATTTGACACATACCCCCCTTGCGTGGGGAGATTTGGGTCGGGTAATTGGGATAAATGAGTCATTTAACTTTTTGATTAGTTTTGGTGTAAATATAGGAGACATTTATGTATGTATACATATAAAAGTAATGAAGTAAATAAATAAAATAAAACTCTAAAGGAATAACATACTAAGCAGAAACGTATTGAAAGTAGTTAATTAAATTTTTACTGCAGATTTTCATGAACTAATCAAGTAAACATGGAATTTAAAAAAATTCTGTGTCCTGCTCGTACCAGCTACGTTGTTCGGAGGACATAAACGCAATATTTTTTTGTGATATTTTCTCAGGAGTATTTCTCTCTCTCTCTCTCTCTCTCTCTCTAAGTTTTTCTTTTATAAATAAGTGGCTTGTAGGCCTGTAAAATGTAGTAGCAAAAGCAGTGGGGATATTAAAAGGAAAGTGGGGATATGTGCGTCGACTCAAATCTCCCGCACACTTCTGACCCATACATCCCGCATCTGAACGGCACCTGTGTTAGTCAAGCAACGTGTTTTAGGTTAGAATTTATAAGTTATAACTGTTGCTTGAATATAAGTTCGTCTACTAAAACTTTTACCAGCACTACGTATTTCATATAAATTTATAACAGCGGCTTATCTCGGTTACCAATTTAGGTTAAACTTACTACGAAAATACACTTCTACTTATAGAAAATTAATACGCGCTTTAACAAATTCCCTACTACTGCTACAATGAATGATAAATATGCGAATAAGGTATGCCTAACAAGGATGGAAATACACTAACCGACCCAAACCTACCCCCTTTCCCCTAATCATTTTTCAACGGAAATAATTCTAGAAGTTCTCTTCATTCCCAGCAAAGTAGCTTCTGATTAAACATAGAGTATCTAAAATTCAGTATCACCTCTTGACACGTAACTTAAATTAAACCGTAGCATATAAATCATCGTGCCATTGGATCAATCCCAAATACATACGCAGACACACAAATCAAAGAATCACCTATGAACGAGGGAAATCCGCATTCCGTCGCGGTCCCTTGGAACAAGCAGTCGTCCGCTTTTGTTTACCATTTAAATGAAAACCCGTAAACATGCAACCTTCCACCGACACGTGTCAAAAGCGACATTCCGCATCGACAAAGGTCTGACCCCATCGAATTGAGCAGCTACCAAGGAAAGAGAAGGAGGAAGAGAGGACAAGGGAAAGAGATGTAGAAGCGATACCACTTCGTATAAATGCAAACCGGAAATTGATTCCACCTTCGTTGACTTGCATTTCGAGTCGTGACGTTTCCATCGCTGCACAGCGAGTGCAGCATGCATCGTCGGGGGGGAGGTAGACAATCCGCGCCTGCACTCTGCCGATAAGATCGTTAACAGAGCCACAACCGCGCGCACCAACGATCGGGGGATGGTGCAATTAAGTAAGCGGGAAGACGCGCCGTGGAATCTGGAATCGGTTCCGGTGATCGAGAACGTTTCAGGCGCACCTGAAACCACGTCTCATACTCGAGTAATCGACCGGATCGTTCGGCCAATTAACGTTTCGACCCTGTAGAAGCCCGGGCTGATTAATCAACCTTTTCGTCCATTATCGGTTGGCCCCCTTGTTTTCCGGTAATTAAACGAGAAATAAGACCGCGTAACGAGGATTTTCCGAGCCTCCGATTTATCTAGGAACCTACTGCTTTTGTTTCTCGAGGGGTAGAAGTCAATAGTATAGACCTATACGCGGTACTTTTGGTAATCTCTAAGAAAGCGATCTCGAGTGTGGTAGAAGAATAAGCTGGATTTAACGTAAAACTATATACAAGCCAGAGCTCTATTCTTTAAGACCTTCTGCAGCTCTAAAATCTCGTTACAAGTCAGTCTAACTCTCCGAACACTCCCGAAACTCGATGAACTTTGTCAAATTATAGAGTGTCATATCTGTCATGTCTAAAAACTCGCCCACCTAGTTCCAACACATGCGAGAATCGTTCGAAACTTTCTTCCCAAGCAATTCAGTCGCACTTGTCCTCAAAATATCTGCTCGGCCCGTTTCGCAATAGAACCTCCGCGGTAAGTGGATTAAACGAAAGTGCCGAATAACGCGGTGAATAATGAATTTTTGACGATCCGCTGATTCGGTCGATGGCCCGTTAATGGATTGCCCCGATCAATCTATATAAGTACAAGATCCGTAGCGATTGCGAACGTTTCCGCGAGACGGTTGCTAGGAGTTTAGGGGGTGGTTCTCGTAAGACGCGTTTTCGTAACGATAAAGGTACGTTCCGCAGCGGAGGGTAGTCGCCGGATCATCCCCCGTTGTCGATCATCCGGGCATCGACTGCCAAATTCATGCGTATTCAGAGTGCGACACGCGCGATCGTGCAGATGCGGGCGGGCTTTCTAAATTTCTCTGCAAGCATTCCGGAAAACGAGCGACGCGTGGCTGGGTCGGTCTCTTTCGTCAAATCGAATAAAGGCTATTGTACCGTTGGCCGCGGCCACGGGGACTAAAAATAAACGGAACTAACCGAGCAGCGTTCTCTGGCGCGATGTATGTAAATCGCCATCGGTCCGCGAAAAGACGCTTCGATCCCGTCACTTCGACTTCCTGACCGACGAACTTGCACGGAGATTCTTCCATAAAAGGACAGCCTCGATTTTCCGAGTAATTTGAGAAATACTTGAAATGTGAATCTTATTCTCTTCGCGGTAAAAACGATTTTCTGTTCCCACTGGGTGTTTGATTCAAGCTACTTTGATTGCTCATCGAGTTACAGTTTACGTTTCCATTAAGGTTTTTATTCGATCTGGAAACGTATATACATTCTATTATTTGAGAATTTATTTTTGTTAAGTAGTCGCTCTGCGTATATCTGCGCCACTAGCGCCGCTCGATGTTTAAAAGTTTGACATTAGGCCATTTCAAATGTATAATTCTTGCAATGGAGAATCTGGAATCCTCGTATTTAAATCGTCCCATCGGCATGAAAAAGTTTACCAATTGCTTCCCTGCACATTCATACACTGCACTCGTTAGTTTGCCCTTGAACGAAAGATAGAACCGAGCGGATGGGAGGATGGCACCCCGTTCGGGGCCGCTTGAAAACTGAAGTCCCCTTCGTGCTGTCTCCTTGGGGACGAAATGAACTTCATTACGGATATTCTTCGGGCGGGGTTTCCGGATGAGGGGAAAAAAAAACGAGCCGGCTGAAGAGAATTAATTTGTTCGCTGGCGTCCACCGCCGAGGCTCGAACGGGACTCGCATTTGGAGAACGCGAGTGCCGCATTAAAATCGATATGCCTAGGAGTTTAAGTGACGGACACCGGCTGCGTGGTGAAAAGCGTGTACGCCAGAGGAAACCAGATAAATCCAGACCGATAAAGGTATCGTTACACGCGAAACGTAATCGAAACTAACGATTAATAACGCGGTCCGCCGGCGTCTAACGATCATCAGACGCGGTCATTAATATTGTTAACCGCCGCACGATAGTCGAACCGCGATGGTGTTCAAGGTGCCGCGATTCCTTTCAACATTCTTACGCTCCGAGGAGCGAACACCGCGCAAATCGAAATACCTCGCATATGTGAGCCTTTCCTCCTACGAGTGGCCGGCAGCTCAGTACAGATGTAACACCTAGATAAAACGACGTTGGAGAAACGAGTCTCTTATTAATTATGCCTTCTAATTCCCCGAGATAACGGCAGTGACTACGGAGAGCCTGTTGTTTCGAAATAGCGACGAGGCTGTAATGGAATACGAAACGGGGTCCCAGAAGGGTGAAAAATGGGAATCCCGGAGAAGTCGAGGTAGGGTTGAAGAGCAATTATTCTTGAGCTCGCTTTGCGGGAGAATTGAATTTTTTTTTTCTCGCGGCGGTGAGTTCGTTAATATCGGTAGCGTGGGCCAGTGGCTCCATCGAGAAGTTGGGTGAAAAATAAATCGTGTTGATTCGTTTGACGACAAAACCGAGTTCACGCCCTCGCGCGGGGCAAAAAGGTAGCGGAATAGAGACGAGTGGTAGTCACGAGTGAGCAACGCTTCAGCGACTCAGTTTCAAGTACAGGCACACCGTACGTGCCTTTTCATATTTCAGAGATCCTCTCGGACTCTCCAATTTCCCTAGAATCACGAGTGCTACCTGGCTGCGAATTTTTAAATTATCGCTGCACATGTCCTTCCCCTCTTTTTCCGCCGAAACTTTCTAAACACGAGCAGAGTATCCTCGTGAATTTCGTTTCTCCTCTCACACGCGCGCCTTTCAAACTCCCCGATCTCAACCCAGAGACCTACCAAGGTATCGGCGGATTCTGTTACTCCGATCTCCTAATTACCTCATTGCTCTCAAGTCTAAATAGCAACCGGCGTTCCAAGACGAAATTTCCCTGGTCGTCACAGTCTCCCCTCGCGTCTCCCTAAGCGTCAAATTGCGAGGCATACATTTTCTAATTAGCAGTCCTCCTCGCGAGCTACTCAGCTCCCATGGACTCGCGCGCTACGCCGGGCAGCTGGAAGTTTCAGCTATCAGTGCCTCGGGTTTCCCCCTCGAACTCTCTCAAATCCACCAAGCGCCCGAACTGCAAAGAACGCATTTTCTAATTAACGATGCCCACTATCCCGCCGCTCGATCCCCATCAAATTAACACCCCCCGTCGTCTTCGTGCCAGCCCTGCCCAATTCTCGTCGGGATACTCAAAGGGAAGCGATCGGAGCCGGCGGGAAAGGAGTAGCGCGTCGGCCGAGGGAGAGACGGAGGGAGACAGTAGGCGCGAGTAGCGCGAACGGCGCGCGAGCGGCGGCGAGTGCCGCGAGTAGCAGCGATGTGGGTCAACCGCGAGGCGACCGCGAGAGGCCCCGAGGGTCGCCGAGAATCGGCGAGAACGGCCGAACGGCAATCACGTTGCGCGCATCTGGGTCACCGGCGTACTGGCGCATGCGCACTCCCCTACCTCGGTCGTTCACCGTTGACCAAGTTACTAACCTTCCGACACCCGGTCGCCAGTTAGATTCTCGTATTGACCGCTGGAAAAACGTTGACTTTTCCCGGCGTCGTGGAAACCGTCCGAGCTTTTCCACGGCTCTACGAAAGCTCGAGGAACTTGGGCCGGAGAGCGGGGAGTCCCGCTCGATGGGGAGCCGCCTTAACGTTCAAACTTGCATCGTGGATGTAACGGCGCTATTAGTCCCCGGTTATAGGATAGTATTTCGCGAGCACGTACCCGGGCTTCGTGGAACACCGGCAGGATAAAATTGTACGGGACGGGGGAAGTAAATTCTAAATACGCGACGCGTCCCGCGGTTCCTTTTCGGCCCGTGAGAGTTTTCGAATCCTAGATGGCGCTGGGGCGCGCCGCCTCGCCGCGTGGTGGCGGAATATACGTGCGGCGCGCGGCCGATCGATTCTCTCCGCCGAGACTATAATCTACTGGATCTTCCTGTCTTCTCGAACGAAACCTATCGTACGACAGGGGAGCTCTGAATACATAGTCGGCTCGCAGCTCGGTGCTAACGAATGGGACGCTTCGCAAGCCTCGCGGACCGCGTGGCGGACGCGATAAATCGGCGCGCAACGCGGAGGGGTGCAATTTATCCGCGATGTACGCATCCGCGGCGGACCGCGTCCGACGAAAATACATAATGAATGGCCGCGGAGAAACGGAAGACAATGTTCAGCCGGTCGGATCGGTCGGGCGCGTTTCCGAGCTATTCGCGTCCCGGCACGGCCCAAATTCAAAAATCTTTTCGCTGCGATCTTGGCAGCGCCGTTCGGTGCCGTGGATCGAACCCACCGCTCCGTCGTACCTGTGTACCCTCTGTCGTCCATGTCGGCTTCGCCGTGTCGCAAGCGTTGCTACATCTGAATTCGCTTAAGGAAACTGTAACGGTCATTCTTGTCTGCGACTCCTCTCGCGGTTGCGCAGTACGTGGCCCCCAAGGGCCGTTTGCATCTCTCCGTTCTCGCGTCAAAGCATTACGTAATCCACGGGATCGGTCATCCTCGTGGAACCCACCGGTCGCCTTCTATATCGCGCCGCGTTTTATCACCATGTATCTTTGGTCAGAGAATCCATAGGCGTAGGCGACCGCGACGCCAGCGAGCACCGATGCCCACCTTGGGGGTGTGCGCACTCGGCTCTGCAATTAGCTTCTCGTTTCCAGCAATCATCCGCGCCGCCCGTCGTCCCGCGTATCTTTAATCAAACATGCATAGCGCGGAGCGCAGATAATCTGTAACACTTTAGATTGCAAACATAATAGCTCGCTTATCGATAAATTCTTAGCACCAATGCATGCACCTTCGATTTCTCTCGTCCGATGACAATAATCTCGGAATTTGCACGTTTTTCCCATCAGACTCGGTAGCTCGCATTAATTTCCAAACTTACCTTGTTACCGACTCAAGGCGAATGGAAAATGTCACCGACGACGGTACCCACAGCTTTCCTCGTCACAGTTCTTTCCCGGCCGTTGCGGCAGCGACGTATTCCAAACAACGCCTCGTCTCCGCGCAGAGATAACGAACGATAGGGAAACGTTTTATCGGTAACCTCGATAGAATCTGTACGAGACGCGATCGTTCGCCAATCCTAATCTAGGCGCTGGAAAAACCTCGGCTATTCTTCGGCGGTTCCGCGGGCGCGTCGCGTCGACGAAGGGCGGGGAAAGGGGCGAAATATTAAAAGCGCGCGGAATGCTTGCGCTGGCTCATAAGAACCTACCTCCATACTGATTATTCTATAGCCTGACCTACATTCATTCGGAGATTCACGTCGCTCGCGGCTCCCGACGACGACAAACGTGAGGTTCGCTTCAGCAGCGGCACGCAACGCTGACAGAGGAGCACGGTGAAAGCAATAAAAAAAGAAGAAGAAGAGATATTCGGATAAACGGAGTGCAGCCAGACTCCTCCGGTTTCGAACGAGCGCTGATACACGCGGTTACACCGTCGAGGGGCCGGGCGCCGCTTGAAAAAGATCGCTTGATACGGTAAAATTTCTCGGTCTACGGCCGTGCAGGTGCATCGGGACACGGTGCAAACGAAACAATTCTAATTACGACGCGTGCGAGACGAAAGTTCACCGTGTCGCCCTTTTTGAACGTCGGTGGATTAAGTCACGGATTACGTAACACTGTTATTGTCTGACGCGACTTGAAAGGGCTGGGAAAACTCGCTCCCGGGGCACAGCGAAGAAACGCCAATTCTGGATGTTGCTAAGAACCGGCACCGCAACCGGCGATATTTTACAGATCCGTGCTGATTAATCAGCGTGCGTCGCAAATGGCGACTGGCGCGGAGTACTTACGCGGTTCGTTAGACCAGTGTGGAAAACGTCTGATTTTCCTTGCCGGCTGATAGAAAGGTTAAGATCGTTATTAAGCAACTTTGGAGGATAACGGGCACACCAGGTTGTCCGGTATCATTAAACTCTGAAATCCATGGAAACAATGGAAATTCCCACGCCGACGTTGTCCTAGGTCTTAGAGGATGTTGGAACGCGGGTCTCGTCGTTGATAGAACGTAGCAGAGACGAATGGTCCTCCGTTGGAGCGTATCGCAAGAAGACGGGGCGAATTAACGCTGTCACTCGCTCGTTTCCTCGCTACGATGTCTGACATCATTTAGCAGGGCCGCGAGGGGACAACAAACTTCGTCGCGAGTCCCTAAGTGTCATGGAAATAAACATCAACTTCGGCTGGAGCAATTTGCGCCGAGAGTCGGGGCTTAACGGAGTTTACAGCCGATCGATGCTGTTTCGACATCCTCGCGCCTCGATAATGTCCCTCCCCGTGAAACTGGCCAATGGGGCACTCCATCGTTTCTCGCCGAGGCTGTGATTCACCTGGCGGTAAATTTACCCGACAGCTGATCTCTGCGCACATACTCGCACTTTGCTCGTCGGTGGCCGGTCCGACGCGAATCTCGCGTTGATTTTTAACCATTTACGGCGCAGCCTTCGACCGGTACGTAAAGGGATATCGAGCGACACGCCGGCAGACATAGTGCTCTTCCCTCCTCGTCTCTCTTACTCTCTGGGAATAATGCCGAATTACCCTGCAGCGCCAGCGCAAAAGTAAAAGGAAAGAAGCTGAAACAGGTTTGCATTGTAAAGAGGCCTTAAAGGTTCCCGTTATGTAACTCGAAGCCCCTCAACCGGAACTTTTTCGGAAGATATAAGTTTCCCAGAGGATTTTCAAGGGATCCTAGAAGGCTCCTAAAAAAATTCCTTAGAGAAGCGCTGTAGTTAATGAAAGATTCTCGAATTCGTTAGCTAACGAGCAATGACGCAAGGCTGTTTGAGAACGGTGGACGGACATTGAACTATTGTTCTGAAGGGAGCACAATTAACCGATCTGACGTGTCGCGAGAGGAGCCTCAGTCGATCAGGCGTCGAGAAAAGGAAACGTCGAACCGGATCTCCAAATTACATAACGCCAGCGAATCGATCAGTATTACCCGTCGCGTCTTACAAAACTCCATGGATAGGAGCGCGGACTTTCGAACGTATAACATCGTCGTCATTGTCGCGGCCACGTACTCCGTACGTGTGTGGCGTGCTAATTATTCTCCTCTAAAGCAAATTTTTCCTGTCGATCTCGAAACTTTTCCAATATCAACCGAACGCTGCATCATCTTAGTCCTGCGCTGGCAAACTTGATTCGACCGATGGCCGAAGGCGTCCCGAAACCTTTCACTCTGGCTCTTGCTCGAAAAACCCTTCGAACCTTGTGCATTCCCTCCGCACCAAGTTAAAGCCAAGTCTGCACCAGCATCGGTCACAATCCTACTCTACTTTCCTGCAGTTGCACTATGAAACTTCATCATGTTCTAAACGTCGGTTCTCCTACACAAGAATTTCAAAGTCGATTCTCTCGAAAACGAAGCGCGATATCAAAAAAAGTTACTCTTCCTTTTCGACTTATAGCAAGTAAATGCGCCGAGAAAAAGGAATAAAATTTTTTGATATTTCGCTTCGTTTTCGAGAAAATCGACTTTGAGTTTCCCAACGTTGCGTCCAATCGCGTATAGCAGAACCTACCTTAATCAGTCGTATCTTTGCGACACTCCTGGTACCACCGAAACTCAGAATCCACGCCCCGATGTTAACTATCGTAGCCAATAATTGCGCACAGGACCGACGACCAGTACCTCGCGGAGGCGAATTACGTGCACGCGCCTTCTCGAGGCTTTTCCTCGCTCCTCCGTGCAACGTACGTGCATTCTCCAGACGCTCACGACCTCTTATCGAGTACCAAGCGTCGCTTATCGGTTCCAGCTATCGGGCCATTTCATCGTGTACATTCCAGCACGGCAACGACGTTGTCGCCGTCGTCGTCGTCGCGGTTGTCGCGGTCGCTGCGAAGCGCTGGAACAGCGCGCGCGAGCAGGAGACATATCGCCGGGGCGATTATTTATTTGCGAAACGTATTTATAGAGTATTACGCGGCGCAGGTTGGCAACCTCGTGCACGGTTATGCAATAAACGAGACAAGGAGCGAAAGGGACACACGGGAGAGGGGGAGGACGAGCGAGGGAACGGCTTGAAGTGAGAGGAGGCGATGCCCGACGCTCGCGGGGGCAGAGGGACAATAATACGATGGCGCGCGAGGGGTGGTAGGGGAGAAAGAAGGACGGGGGACAAAGTTTCAAGGGGGTGGGGGGAGAATTGCGACGCGGTGGGGAGAGACGCGCGCGTGTCCGAGAGAAAAGAGCGAACCTTCGAAGGAGTTATTTGGATAAGAAGGGCGGAAAATGGGAAGCATGGGGTAAGAAAGAAGAGTACAGGGTGATTCTAGATATTGCCAGGGGATACAGCTCGTTTCTACGGGAAGATGATGAAAATTGATAAAAAGAAGTGTGATATGCTTGCATGCTCGCATTCATTTTGGAAGATGCACCGATTCGTAGGTAAGATGAGACTGGTGTTGTTTTAAGATATGCTTGGAGGAGGAAGGGTTTAAGTGTAGTCGCGCACCGAGGGTGAGGTTTCTGGAAAGAATAGATCTGTGCGTGCACGTCGAGGTGAAGTAGAGGGAATGAGGAAGGACGGCGTGGATGCGTGATGATAATGCCGATGGGGAAGTAAGGACGAATGAAGAAACTACAGGTACATCTTTTGTGTTGGTCGGCGAGTAGTTGACATTTAGAATAGGAGGGTATACAGGTCTTTTGGAATGGTAAACTCGATCATCCGCGCTCGGACTTGGAGGCATTGATCTGCACGGTAGTGGGCGATGAGAAATGCAATAGCGCGCGAGAAAGAACCGGGCGTTGCATCAAAATCCATTGAATGGGCAACGGTGCAGGTTGCATTAAGTGCATTATGCGCGGGACAAAAATGAAAGTGACCTTGACACGAATGCCTAAAGCGTACGGCGATCGTAGAATCGCATTAACGCTGAATATAAATTGAAACCGATTGTTACGCGGGCGTGTAGCAATCCTTCCCTAGGATGCAATAGTTCGATTGAAAATGAAATTGCGAAACGCGAGAAGTTACAGTTCCTACGATATATAGCCGGTATCGGCATTCCGTCAGCGTTACGATGCAAAATCTTGTCCATGCAAATGTCTGGCCCGGGTCACTTTGAAATTACGGCTCTGTAAATAAGCCGACGTGATCTTCGTGATTGCGAACGTGTCACTTCAATTTGAAGCTGTCGCGCTTAACAAATCACTTGACAAAGATCAACGTTGGAATATATTATTCACCCCGAAAACAGGAGGAGACATTTGAAGGGAAACGACGTTCGTGATATTTCACGAGGATGCCCATCAAGCGTATAATTCAATAGAGGCGAAGGCATGCCCGTAAAAGCGGCGCATCTTTATCTCCATCGAATTACACCGGCGATAAAACGCCACGCGGTGCTCGTTAGTTGGAGAAAGAATTGCTCGTAAAAAGAAACTCCACTTTGGTATCGGGAGGAATCCCTAATTCCATTATCCCCTGGTTCCGAAATCTCGACAACGGCTTATACAGCCGCGTCGCGGCCACTCAATCAAAGTTGGAGAGTCGTAAACGGCGGGAGTAAACGGAAAACCATCGTGGTTCTTTAATTAGTCGCGGTGGGCTGCGGCGACCGTCCCCGGAGACAAACTTTCTGGGACCGCGGTTTCCGAGCATCGGTCGCAGGGAAACACGATACGCACGTGTATTTAGGAGCCGGCTGCCCTTAACGAGCCCGCGCTAATAAAGTTAACGCGCACGGAGATCGGAAAGCGCGCCTTACGCGTTCGTGCGTCTCCGTGGCCGCTCGGAGTTGCGCAGTCGACGATTAGTCGGTTCCTCGGCGCGGCTCGGCGCCGCTCGGCTATGCTCGGGCTAGCCGCGTGGTGGGGTTGCGGCAGGAGAGGCGCGGAAGGGAGAGCGAAGGGTGAGGCACTCGGCCATCATCGGCGGAGGCGCGCACAGTTCAGTGACCCGACGCAGAGCGTCATTCGAAGGTGGGGGGTACGGGGAGTTCTGACATATTGTGAGATGCCAACCCGCTAACGCCGGTCCCCGAAAAACACCTCACACTCTCTCTCTCTCTCTCTCACTCCTGCACTCCCTTCTAACGTTTCTTCTTTCTCCTACGCATCTTATCCCCCCTTTTTTCTGTTTCCGTCTTTTTTTCCTTCCCCTCCCCCCCTCTCGTCTATCTGGCTTCGCTTCTTGGGTATCTTTTTTTTCCCTCGGTTACTCCCGCTATTCTCCTCCTCTCCCCCTCCCCCTCCCTCCCTCCCTCTCGCTCTATCGTTTTTTTTTCTATCTCTGTCGTTATATCTCTCCCCCCCACTTTTCTTTGTTTCTTTCCCTTCCCCCGGCAGTTTTTCCGTCCTCGTCGGTTCGCGTTATCTCTCTCCCTTTGTTCGTCTCCTTTCTCTCGGAGTGACTGGCGTTCCGGGCCGGGAGGTTCATCAAACCCCCGAAAAATATTCATGCGGCAGACCGTCGCGGGGTTTCCGCGAGTTTTCCTGACCGGTCACGAAGCAGGAAGCGTGATCGCGCGCGCGCCGGCCACAGAGTGCGACGGGGAGGGGACGAAGGAACGCCGTAGTCCGCGTGTGTTTGCGGCTCGCGCGGCCGCGAACGGACCGAGCGTCGTGCACGCGCGTCGCCGCCGGCCGGAGAGGCACCCGAAATCGCCTTGGAGGAAGGAAACGTGGAGGCACCGTCGTGTGGGTGCCTGCGTGTGCCCGCGCGTGTACGCGCGCCCACGTGTGCGTGAATGCGTGCGTGCATGCGTGCGTGCGCCCGCCAGTGGTCCCGCTCGGCCGACGAGTACGTTCGCCTCCATCGTTTCTCCGGCGCGCTTCCATCAGCATTTTCCTCCTTTGGCCCTCTTCGCTTCTTTCTCCGTCCACTCTCCTTTCTCCCCCTTTCTCCGGCCCCCGTGGTCGTTGTTCCAGCACTCGCGTCCTCACCTCGCCGCTGGCGCACCGGTTGCCAGCCGACGACCCGAGCCGCGGAATTCGTCGGGCCTCACGAAACCACGGGTGTTTTCGCCGCGGCCGAACGGTAGGAAGAGGACGGCGGCGCTACGTCGACGTGTTACCGAACGGGCGGAGCTGCTTGCCCGCTCGTTTCAGCGCGGGCATTCCGTGTGCGTGCGCGCGTTAAGTGCAGCCAACAAAGTGATCGTCGCGGGCTGGAAAGTGCTCCAGGTGGAAAACCGCGCGACCTCCTCCTCGGTTCGCCTCCTGTGTCTGTGCCTGTGACCCGTGCCTCCGCGTCTCCTCCGTGCGTGCCATTTGCATACGCGCGTGCGTGAGTGCCGCGAGACCGTGTGCACGCCTGTGCGTGTGCAAGATTTCGCTTCGCGCGAGGCGCTTGCGCGGCCGCCGAGAGACGAGGCGAGCGCGCCCGCGAGCCCAACTTTTCGTGTAGGAGTGTCTGTCGCGGTGAAAACGATCGGCTATTTGTGAACGGTGTTCACGGTTTCGGTGCACGGGATGATCGAGGAACGTCTTCCGGTGTCGGAGCGGCCCCGAGTCGGCCGATACTCGCGAAACAGCGAGCGCTCTACCATCGATCACGGTAAACCGTATCGAGAGCTGACAATACCGGCGCGCTAATAGGCAACGGGTAGAAATACAATCGGCCACTTATCTACGTCATCGGCGAAATAGATGCCGCGAAGATAGCGAATTCCCCGATTACGCGACACACGCTGTGACAATTGGATATCGCCTCTCGCGGAGGTCGACCGCGGCCGACACGTCGCGTCGCGTCGTGACGCGCTCCTTGTTTCGCTTTGATACATTGCAAGTTTCTCCCGATTGGTATTCAACGCCGTGGCATCGACGTCCGAAGCCACTTGCGTTCCCAATTTTTACGCAGCGAGACGCGAGATCGCGTCTGGCCGTGCTGCATAGTCACTTTCTACTGAATTCTGCGCGAAAATCCCGCCAGCTTATGATAGAAACAGTTGGTGCACAGCGTAGGAAGTCTTAATATATCCGCGGTTCATTCCTGGTCTCATTGATTTTATTCCAATTAAGCGAAGCATTTACTCGGAGATGAAAGGTTACCGTTTTCCTCATATTTCTTGTACCGAGGAATCGATCGCTCCGGGGAATGTTATTCGGTATCGGTTCCAGCTGAATGCTGCATTTTATTTTTACCGCCAATTCTAATTGAACCCTCGCGGCGTACAGACTATCAATGTGGAACAGTATCGGCGTAGAAAATCAATTCTGTTTGGTCGATAGCATCAACTACCAGATATCCATCAGAACGAGGCACGAAGTTACGCAAACTTTGAACTCACTTCGGAACATTGAAACGTAATATCTACCACCCATCATCGTCTCCAATAATTCGCTCGCTCGCAACTCAATCGTCGTGGAAATGTGATTTCGAAGCTAGCGTCTTTCACCCAACCGCGAACCATTCGGCTTTAGTTGCTCGAAAATCTCGTAGGCCAACTATTTCGATCGCTTTAAGAAAGTTATATGTCTCAAGTTTCATTGGACGCTGGGGGCCACCGAAGTATCCTAAATTAGAAACTTTTAGGGCTTCAACGTTGATAGATATATGTAATGGGCCTCTTCAAACGTCGCGTTTCATTTATTTCAATCCCCCCGGTTTCTCCCTTCCGTCATAAAACCGTATGACCCCGCCTGTCTCTCTTTCACTTGAATCCTACGTGCGTGGCTTTCAGGTCCTCTTCTCTCGTATCGAGCTGTCTCGAACGGAGGCGGACGGTACAAGGAAGTAGTTCGAATTTCGTTATTTCCGGATGTATTAGCCGCGGCGGGTTGCAGAGCGGACCTTCGCTCCTAAAATCTACGGGCGACGCGACCGCTTCAAAGAGGCTACGTGACGATGCAGCTTCAGTTTCGAGAGTTCTGGCTACGTCCTTACACTATTTGCCCCTTTCTATTTACCCTCCTCCTCCCGATTTTTCTCCACTCCCCCGCCTATTTCTCTGTCTTTCGAGACGAGGACAAAAGACGAAGCCCTAAGGCAGGTACTCGAGGGAACTTACGGAGCTATGTGATTAACTGGTTTCGACTTCGCTCGCTCCGCAGGCAGTGGTATCTCCTCGCTGTCCACCTCGATTTATTTATCCTCGCCGTGGAATCTTTTAAAGCGTCCTACTCGAAGACGCTAGTCGCTGGGGACGATTGGGACGAACGGAAAGGGGGAAACGACAGACTTTCCACAGACAGAAAACGTAATTCAGGTGCTACCTATTAGCAACAACGCGATAAGATAATTCGATGATTAAGTTCCCGGAGATTGTAGAAAGAGATATATTCATCATTGATCTCGAAAACTTTCCTCGAATACACCGAAGTTTCCCCTCAATTCCCATGCGACTGGACGTTCATTCTTAAAGAAGTCTCAGCGGAAGCTCGACTGCCGTCAACTTTTATATTTCGTAACAGTTTATCTACTGCCGTCGAAGAATCTAACGCTGGACACTCGAAACGGACTCGAAAACTTCATTTATTGATCTCGATAACTCCGGCCAGTCTAATCTAACAACACCATTCCCCCGGTGATTAATGCCGTTCATAAATCAGACAGATATCGCTGCAAACCCGAAAGTGAAACAATCCCGACGTCCTCCGCGAATCTATCCACGAGAATCGGATCATCTGTATAATTTTCTACCGACAACACCATAGAATCAAAGAAACTCTGCCACAAAAATCAGTGTCCCCGCTACGAGATCGTACCCTAAACCCCTTAGGGCCGAACAATTATACAATCATACTACTGAAAACTACGCTTCCAGTCCTCCATCGGCGCGCAGATTCATTGCTGCACAATGAAGCGTTACGCCGGCTAATCTTATCGGTGTACGTGCTATTACTGCTTACCATCACCACAAACAGGAAAGCGACACAGTAATTGTGTCTCTAATCTCGCCAGGCATTCCCGAGCAACTCTGTCGCTGCCGGGCGAGAATCATTTATAACTGGGAAAAAGGAAGCGTTTCCAGGCATACGATCCCGCGACCTTTTTTTTTCCTCCTCATCCTCAGAGCCAGGTGGAATACGCTCGGCGAGTTTTCGCCCGCCTGTTTCCACGGGCTGGCTGTATCTGGCCCGAGTAGGGAGCGCGCGAAAGCGTGGGCGTCGGGCGGGACAAAGCGCGAAAGCACGTCGCAAAGTGGCTTCGATTTCGGTAGTTCCGGGTATGGTGGCCCCCGGCGTTGCACTCTGCTTCGAGGCAACGGCGTGACGCACGTCAAAGATGCGAGCGTGCCGGGTGACTGTACTCTGGGTTCATCGTTCTCGGTTATGTAATGTTCGACCGTATGGTGCAAGCGCCTCGACGCTACTCGTGGCGCTAGAGTTGTCGGACGAGAGAGGCACGATATACAGACACCGGGCCGCACCGAATCCTCCTCGCTCCAATACAGTAGCCTTCTGTCTCTGTAGGATGCACGCGCACACGGGCGCACGCGGGCGTTGCGCACGCGAGCACGCCGCGTTCCTCTCGCTCGGGCAGCCTTGCTCTCCGGTCTCTCTCCTGCTCTCCCGCACCCTCGCATCGCCCCTCTCGCTCTAGCGCCCTCGCAGCGCTATATAGACGCCGCATTACCGAGCTGAGAACGAAAATAGAGGGCAACGGGAGCCACTGCAGCAGCAGCAGCAGCCGCATTTCTTCTCTTTCTTCCCTTTCTCTCGACCCTCCCCTCCGCCCCTGCCGGACTTTTCTTCGTTTTTTCTCTTGCCCCTCCTTCCCCCGCCGCCGCAACTCTCGTTTCCACGCGGTTTTCCGCCGTTTCACGGCCTCCCTTCGCCCCCACGGTGGATTATTTTGATTAGTACCCGCGCGCTAGATCGTCCATCGAGCTCTACGTGGGGCGGAGGAGTAGAGGTGATCGATGAGCGACGCGGTTTAAGCCTCGGCACGGAATTTGTCGCGTGCTTTCCACGGGATGACGATACCGGCCGTTCGTCGCGCAGGGCATAAGCCCTGAGATTGATTTAGGGTTGCTTCGTAGGGATTGGGGTGTATTCCTGGTGGAGATCCAGGTTATGGGGTGTATAAATAAGGCTGGCTGGAAAGTTTTCCCGGGGGAATTGAAATTAGGGTTCCAGGTCCGAAATTCTTTACGCAGTTATTACGCGCGATCGTGCACTGCAATGTGCGGAGAGAAGTTCAAGTACAGTACTCTCGATTATTGTAGGATACAAGTTTACATGAGTCGGAGTTAGAGAACCTAGGTGGTAATTTAATTCACAAGTGCTACGGAGGCCTGAAGGTAATTTCCTTTTGCAGCATTGTGAGGGAAGAGTGTCAGTGGTCGCATCGTGAAATACTTGAGAAGCCAGACTCCAAGAAAACTGTGCCCATGCATCTCCCTCGAACGAGCGAGAATCAGTTACGTGTCGACACTAATTCCCTTCGACGAGCAATCCTCTTTAGACCGCGGAAGAAAAACTTCCTGCGCCCCCAAAGGACATTCTATCCCGCCTCTTTTGCGGGATATACCGTGCAACGCCCGCGAAGTGGCGCATCCGACGTGTCTTATTTGAAATACGATCTCGCGATCGATGGGCCCGCGGCTTAATCTCGCTGGATCCTCCGCGACCGAGCTGTGAGAACTATTCGGAATTCTTTTCAACGAACAACTTAGACTTTTCTCGACAATCATCCGTAAGACAGAAGTGTCGTGTGAATCTTTCTACCCAAGTGTTCGACGAATGACTGAAAGGAACAATGGTAAAAAAAAACCGAAATGTGTTCAAGTATATATTGTTGGTGATTTTTAAATGAAACACGCGAGTGTGGAACGTAAATGGAGGGAAGTCTCTCTACATTCGGTGGGTCAAGTTGGGGGGCGGACAGTACCAGCCCTCAGCCACGGGAAACGACGAGATCGAGGGTGTCGGTGCAGACTCCGAGTCCAGAGAACACCCTCTTGGACGATCGTAGGATCCAAGTTAATTCCATACGAGGTACTCGACGATCCGGCAAACTCGATAAATACTTTGAATCACGGTGTCACTAATTTTAACATTATTCTTTGCATTCCAATAACGCGAAGGGAGATGGAGTAAATAGCGAGCGCTTAAACACGTAGCTGGGAACCACGTTTGTTTTGAGGGGAAACAAGAATAATAAGAGCTCTGTTGTTACAAAGATTTTATCCAGAGCGTGTAATTATGATATGCAGAAACTGTGTTCTGTTTGCTCTTTCCGAACAGCAACGCAAATGTTAGAACTTTAAACCAGCCTGTTTCCTGCGAAACAGACGAGGGCATCTCGTTAGAGTGATATGATTATATTAACATCCAAAATGCGAGTAAGTTACGCATGGTATTCTTGCTTTTTTTGCAAAAATTCTTGCCTTTCCCTTTGAATTTTTTACGGACAAATATTGCGTTACATTTTGCACTTGATATTTTAGAGAGAACTCTTTGGCGTAATCGAATCGCAATACGTAGAATTTCTTATGTGCCAAAGGAGTGTTCCGATCGAATCGTATTTCTAGTGTACACCGTGCTTCTTTCTAGCCTTGATTTTGCAGCAGCAACGGCGGCAAATTTATCGCCCCGTTATCACGCCACATTAAAATGATACGAAATCTCTGGTGAGACTCTAACAGGCAGACAGCTCACGATGCATTTAAACGCTGTCACGGTTTCATCGCATTAGAACACGGTGTCTAGCATTGTCGTTCAATCGAACAGTTATCCATAAATATACTATGGCATGACGAAGTTCGTCGGGCCAGGAATAAAGTCAGCGCAACTTGTTCTTCCTCCTCGATACCAGCCGCTATCGCGAAATGATGAAATAGTAAACAAATGATCAACGTCGTTAAAACGGACATTGCCCTAATCTAAAAATAACCGTCGACTGATATTTTACAATTTGGATCGTCTCCACTTTGTTGAGGATCATTTATGTCATTCAGACGAAACGTGTAGAGTAGCTACATAGAATATACGCAGTATCATATCGAACAGAAATATCTGATACTCTACATTTGTTTTTATTATCAGCTGTAAGTGGTTGCACATTGTACACGTTTTAATCGAGGCTCGTCGTTCAAAAACGTAGATCTCTTCAAATGAGAGTACCAGACGAGAACAGCCTCGAGTACCATTATCGATCAACTTGTTACAATAATATAAGCAAAGGTAGCCAGATTTATGGGTCCGATCCATTGTACTAACAAATTGCCCGTTTTCTCTGTTTGCAGCCCAGATCGAAATAATCCCGTGCAAGGTGTGCGGCGACAAGAGCAGCGGCGTCCATTATGGCGTGATCACCTGCGAGGGCTGCAAAGGCTTCTTCAGGCGGTCCCAGTCGTCGGTCGTCAACTATCAATGTCCACGGAACAAGAATTGCGTGGTCGACCGTGTAAACAGAAACCGGTGCCAGTACTGTCGGTTGCAAAAGTGCCTACGCCTCGGCATGTCCAGAGATGGTGAGTGCATATTACCGATTATCGGAGCCTCCGTTTTTCTTGTTCCCCTAGGCCGCCAAGGTTGCGAGGGCTTGCGTGAAATTAGCATCTAACGAGCGGCATAATCGGCGTGATTGAGAAACTACTTGTCTGTGGGCAACTGCCTCGCGCACGCCCGATCGATCGAGGATGATTAATTAGTTACCTAGTTAATGGCGATTAGCAGAATGCAATTCATATTCGACAAGTGTGGCCCCTACCCTTGTATTAAACGCGTGTTCAGAGAAATTTCCCTCGCGAAACTACGGAGAATCTCGGACGACTGCTCCGTCTTTTCTCCCGCAAGTTCGTCATTCGAAAGAAATTGTATGATACAATCGGCGCAAGTGTCGCCCTGCCGGGCACACCAGCGGCGCGCCGACTCACCAGCTCCGCTGCGAAAAAAGAGTTTCTTTGTTTGAAGCATTATCGCGCGTTTAGTTGGCGAGCACGTAAGCCGAAGTACGACGGCTGGCTGGCGATCGACGGGTCCCGTGAACGAGTGCGCTCGGAAAACGAAACGAGCGCTTTTGCGCCTCGGGAAAGATCGATGCTCGTGCAGGGAGAAAAAAACGCAACCGGCACGCGGCAACGGGAATCGTCGGTGGTATGTCGCGTGGAGCACGGTCGTTTCGCGTGATGAATTTTGCAAATTTCCAGCGTACGGATTACCATGACTACGTGTCACTCGTAAACAGTCGATTCGGAGCGGTTTCGCGCGGCAAATCAGATACACGGGGATAGCGACGGCCACGCGTGCCGCTCGGGGTGCACGACCCTTTATCGGAGGCTGTCCAGCCCTCCTCTCTCGACCCGTGCCCCCCTCTACCTCCCCGACACCCCCGCACGCTGTCACTCTTTCTCTCTCCTCTCGATACGGCTAGACCTCTTACCGCGTTTGCTACACCTTATCTGGCCGAGCTACAGCCTGTCTTAGACACGTTAACGACATTCGTGCGCAAGCATCCAGGCCTGCTTTCTCAACGAGGCGCTGGCCAGGTAGTTTTTCGTCGTCCACGCACTGGAAAATGGATATTACTGATGCAGACGTTGGATGAAGATCGGATTGTTGTCGTTACAGATTCTGGAAGGATAGTGAATGCCATGGTGGAGTTGGAATAATTGTAAAGGTGCGAATGCTCGATGAGATTTTTTTCTATCATGTGACAAAAATTTCAGCAACAACTTAATGTAAATAATGGAAATAGTCGCGAGAGATCAGAAACTTGTCTCATCAGAGTCTAATTTCGTGAGAATAATGAAAAAATAATTAAAAAATAATAATATAGTGAAATAATTGTCTCACGAGATTGAAGTTTCATGTGAGACACAATATATTTTTTTTATCCTGGATTTGCACCTTAATAGAATCGGTCTAAAGTTTTGTCGTCTGTGTTTAACATTCTCGCGTGGAAATTCAACAACTTCAATTTCCTGTAAATATAGCTACGAGACTTTTAAGCGTATCCAAGATTTTAACGCCGCCTTATACACTTCAATGTACGATTTCTTCGACATTTCTGACGATTTGACTAATTGTAGAAAGTGTCTCTAACAAAAGTTCGATTTTAGAATTCAGAAAATTTCTATGCTGCCCCCTCTTTTTCCTGGTGCCCTAAGCACGAGCTTATTTTGCTTTTTAGTTAATGCACGACTGCTCAATGATTCTCAAAGAACAAAATAAGACACAATCTACTGAATTGGATGCGGCGCGCTGGAAAAGGGAACTTGCTGTTGGGCGATCAGAGAAATTGAACATTATCTTTGCAGATCGCTGTCAAATCGTCAGAAGACCGTTCTTAAGTTTACTTTTGTATGTTCACGGTTGCTTTGACTTGAACAGCCTCCGCGAAACTACTTTGTACACGCGATTGTGGATGAAAGGGTGATTGTCTTTGAAGTGTCCGGAGCATGTCGAGGAACGTGCACCGTACAGTTGGTGTATCCATCGGAGTGTTCCAGGGTCTGTACCGTCAGTTCGTTTTCGTGAGCGGCTGTAAACTTTTTTAACGAACACCCGGCTGCTTTTCACGTTTCTGTCCGTCAGATAAAAAGCCGCGTTTGATAAGTAGCAGCCGAAAAGCAGGACGCTGCGGTCGGTTCTGAATGTAACCGCGGCTGTGCTTGATACGTGGAAACGAGTTTTGTTGACGATGCAACTAGCGCCGAATCGCTTTCTCTAAATTAGACCGCCGCTGTACGGAACAGTAGTCGGAGCAATTGATTCCGTTTATACCGTAGAACGAGAGATTATAACTCTGCGTAGCTCGTATCGCGTGTTAAGTTCGACGATTTTAGAATCGTAGGTGAAGAGAGTGGATTCCGATCGATCTGCTCGACGAGGCTGCGAGATCTCCTAATTGCGAGGACAGCTTTTCCGATAATTGTCTGCCTTCTCGCGAACCCATCCTTTGCAAGCGCTCGATAAGGATCCAGTCCTCTCCTTGTCCGCATCTGATGCTACTCATCCAAGCACTTCCTCCTCTACTCGACGGTTTAAAATAACATTTATCGTTCAAGTGATCTGGAAGCTCTACTGGTTGTTAACTAGGCATCAGGCTCCGCCCATCGAATTAGCGGACGCGTTCTCGAGATATTTTCTAGCGAACTCTTATTCTCGCATTCCAGCATCAATCGCATCGCGATTTATTTTTAAATCGGACGAAATCAGGGTTTCCTTCAGTCGGAGGGCGGAGTGTAGCGGGGACATCTCAGCGCGCCTTCTTTCTGAGATCATTGACATCGAATCGATTAACCAGTGACGTGAGAAGTGGATATCAATTGTCAAATCATCCGCAGCACTCGTTCCACTGTTAAGAGCAGTGGAGGTGTAGTTACGTTCTGCGATCCTTCTTTCGATCAAACCCGAGCTCCCCGATTCCAAAGTCAACTTTCCCACGACAGCTCCCTACCCCACGATCCTCAAATGTAAAAATACCCCCAAAATCCAAGTGTCTAACATCTCGCGGAGGAAACTCAGCTGCGAGGTCATTGACGCGTGTCTCTTTCAATTTCAACGTCACACATAGAGACAGAATTTCTGAGAAACCCATCATCCAACAGCGGGGTGATCAAGACCTAAGCGCGCACTTTTAGAAGGGAACCGAACACCGGTTAAAATCTAAGTGATTCTCCAGCGGCACAACGACAAGCTATATTCTAACTTCACCCACGATGTATCCAAATTGGAGTCCAGCTGAACGATACTTGTCTTTAATCCCAGGACCGTCATCGAATTCATACATCAAATTCCAAAACCTATCCCCTAATTCCCTCTGGAAACGCCCCACCCTTCGAGGCGACCCAAGCGCCAAGCTCTCCGTCATCAAACGCAATCACGCACCCCCTAAAAGGGGCGCCCACCGCGGAGCCGCGGAAGCGCGTTTCAATCTCACCGAATCTCGACCGGCCCGGTTGCGCGCGGTGCAACACGCGCGCTCCTCGCGGCGTATGCACGCCGATTGCATCGCGTACACCCAGCGGGAGGGGGTGCGGAGCGTCGATCGCTCGAGCAAGAGAGAAGATCGTCGGGCGAGGACGAGAGAAGCGGGGAAAAAGGGAGAGACACGCGCGACGTCAGCTGCCAGCTGAACCGCTATCGGGATCGCGCGAGTATGTGCGGCTCGGAGGCGAACGAGAGAGAAGCTGCCGGGCCGAACGAAGAGGTAGAAGCGGAGGGTGATCGACCGAACGTGGCTGACGGGCGACGAAGAGGTTGGAGGACCGTCGAGAATCAACGGACAGAGACGGCCGACTCCAAGGGTGGGAGGGTGTGAGAGAGATAGAGAGAGAGAGAGAGAGGGGGATAGGAGACAGAGACGACAACAGGAAGAGTACTCGCGCGAGCGCACCACCGGTAGCACACGATGCACAATCTGGCGAGCGTGTGCGAGCGAGTAATGCGCGCTCCGCCCAGACGACGGACCCGACTCCTTATCAACGGGCGTGGATACTCCGAGACGGCCGCCGGGTCGTGAGAAAATACCAGATTATCGATGCCGGATCTACGAGGAGAGGGTTTGCTTCGTGATGCGATCGAGAGGCTTCTGTGTCACGCTTCGGAGGGCGGTCGGGATCCGGACCACCGTTTTTCTTGGGTAATTGGTGTTGAGTAGTTTAGGGATAAAGATGGATGAAGACGGAGGTGGTGGAAAAAGTCTTTAGCGGAGAGACTCGGGGTGTCTGATTATCGGGGGATCGTTAGAATTCTGAGAAGCTGTGAGACGAAATGGAATCAGTGGTCACTGAGGCTCAATTCGTGAACCAATTCGTCTTTGAGCCACCCTCGCTTCGACGTCAAGCGTTCCCCCTGAAGTCGCTCGAATTACCCAACATGATCCGCGAGGAGTACCTGGACCAGATTAGTCGAACTTGCCTGTAATAGGCGGGGAGATTTTCAGAGCAACCGGAGGTCTCGTTCGCGATGTCTCGTTGCGAGGGGGGCGTGTCGCGGGCGAACTGGCGAATGAACTTGAGAAACTGGAGAACACGGAAGAAAAAGGAAGAGACAAACGATCGAGGTTCTAGCGGTTGTTGAACGCTCGCGTGACGTATTCACTCTGTTGAGAGCGAAGCGCGCGCCTGTATGCGCCAGCGAGTGTGATTGCGGTGCAGTGACGTCACTCGGATGGGTGGGTGCATCTGAGCCGGGCGATAACGACGACGAGGCCCCGAGATGCAAAGAACTTCCGCGTTCTTCGAATCAGAACGTTTCTTCGGAGCGTCGTCGTCGCCGAGCCACTTGAAACGAGCGGGCGAGGACGCCCCGTGCTTCGATCTTCATTCAACGTCGCTCTTCCCAGAGTTTATCGGATCGATACCCGTCACACGCGTGTCAATTAACCCCGATACAATGATCGGCGCAAAGGGCAATACTTTGACACGATCGAAACATTCGGGAACGTCGATTCGAAGCCTGCCGTTTTAATTTCTATAAGTACTATACGTTCGTTAAATGAATTGCATTGCTAATTACAGCTGGTTTATCAGGTAAATTAACAATTACAGATTACAGTAATTATGATCGTTGACGATCGATGAGCCACGCTTGACAAATATTATCGAATAATTGCCGTTTGTTTGTTCCCCGATGCCGTTGTGTTTTCGTGATAAGATTACAGCGTTTCTGCGGCACGTGCATTCCGATTGTGATTCCCGAGCAGGTGTCTAAACGCGGGCATTTGTTTTACAGCCGTTAAATTCGGGCGCATGTCGAAGAAGCAGCGGGAGAAGGTCGAGGACGAAGTTAGGTTCCACAGGGCACAAATGAGAGCGGCCTCGGAGACGGCGCCCGACAGCAGTGTGTTTGAACATCAGACCCCGAGCAGTTCGGATCAGCACCACCCCTATAACGGAGGGTAAGTGATTGATGCCGCCCTTCGTAGATCGGAAATCCACGGCAGACAAATGTCGGCACACTCTATGACGTTTTTTCGCGACTTAAGCTCGGAAGCTCCTGCCTTTTTTTGTGGCGTATACTTTGTCTTAGAAGAGGAACATTTTGTCTATGAGTATTCTTGCTCTCGTAGCAATTCGACCTTTTTGTATCTTTTTATACAGTCAATCCGCAAATGTACACCTCGGTGCTTGCTTACCACCATGATTAAATGGTCGACAAAGTGTCTCGTACCGCTTAGAAGATTTACGGAATTATTTATCGTTGGATAATGTAAGGGAATCGAGTGAATGCCGAGGGCGAAAGAAATACTGAGTACTTGAATGGTAATAATTTTATTGAATATTTAATTTCCACAATATGTTGGCATTTTCACACTGCGTGGTATTTCACCGAACAGTGAAGTCATTCGAGTCGACCTTTTCAACTATCTTCAGCAGTGCTAAGATGAAGTATTCCGAGATTATGAATAGCTCCTCTTGTTACTCAAAGGAAGTATTATTGTCGAAGTTGTACAAGCTTCGAAGAAACTTAACGGAGATTGTTGATTGTATGTTCCCTTCGAAATGTGTCTTTCAGAATAGATATTGTTGATTCAAGTACCACTCGATATGTTAGTCATACTGATAATATTGAACCTCGCTAACGGCACATTGTGTGGCCTAACAAAGGAGCGTCCGTATATTTATTAAACGGCGGGACATTCAGGTGATAAATGAAGGTACATCGAGGCGAAAGTGTGTTCTTCACTGTGTCTAATTAAACAAAAGGCACCGTTCCCGAAGAAGGAATAAACGACTTTAATTATGTACTTTATGCGAACAGCAGAATAATACCTAAACGCTGTATTCGCAAGAAGCAACGAGCGCAGAGACAGTAGGGGACACGATGTAACGTGATAACAATAGTGAAATAGCGAATAAGTTAATTAGAGAATGTGACACGCGAATTTGACGAATTGAACGTTAAAAGCAAAAAGCTTCAACCTCGTTTCGGTTTGTTCGCGCAGGTACACGTATGGCGGTAGCGAATACGCTTCACCCGGCCCTGGAACGGGCGGATCGGGTTATTACAATCATCAGGCGATGACGAACTACGAGCTTAGCGCCGATTACGTCGACAGCACGACGACCTACGACCCGCGACCGACGCAGACGCAGGTCGCGGACACTGTCGCCCCTGATACACCCTCCGCCGTCACCGCGACTGGGGTACTACCCAGCGTGGTCACCACCGGTGAGTACACCCTGTATTTTCCTAAATCTCTTCGCGACGAAACGAAGCAATCGGGATCGCTTTCGGTTCTATTCCCCTCTTGTCTCCCGACGAAGGGGCTCCAGTGCACTAACAATAAGCCTAATACAATGTTGGGGAAAGGGGCAGGAAGATATATAATCGAGATAAATTCGTTGGATAATGGAAGTCGATTTATGTTTATCGTTACACTGTAAAGAAAGGCTGACACGTCGAGTGGTAACGTGGAATGGTAAATATTCTGTCGAGAATATCTATCCTAGAAGTCGCGAAGCTAAACGCGGCATGATCGTAGTGGATATCGATAGGACAGATAGGGGGGTGATAGAAGCAATCTAGGCTTTCGAAATTCACAAGTCACTTGGCAGTTGGATCCTCTTCTAATGTTATCGAATCGACTCTAACACGCTTTCCTGCTTGACTTTAACCCGCTCCGTTCGCGGAGATTCTCTTTCCTGCTTTGACAACTTCGAAGAGGGTGTAATAAAATCATGGCTCCGCTCTTACTCATAATTTCACGTGTCCCTTTCCGGGAGCATGGACAACATATCAAGAATTCATTTCGCCGTATCGCTGGCTAGTATGTCACAGATAATGTCGTGCTGGCAAAGGCTGCTAGCTATTCCATTGTAACAGAGGCAATTTAATCCGGGTTCTTTGTTGTCTTGTAAAAAAATAGAGTTCGGTATGAATGTCTGTTCTGTTTTAAACTTTGATGAGAAGTATATGTTGGAACGGAGGATTCGTAGACATTACCGATAACGGAGATCACTTTATTCTCAGAACAATCGTATGTACGGTGAGTAAAGTTTCGAAATTTCTCGCCGCGTATATTTTCAATTTTGATCAAACGGAATATGAAGTTACCCCCCGGCTGCCAGACGAAACTGCAGCCGTGCCAAGTTGAGAGTTTATAGTTCCATTAAAGTTTATTGTTAGCGAAAGAGCGGTAACAAGATGTCAATCGATGAACAACCAGCGCCAAGTAGTACTGGTCCCTTTCAGCGCCACGCGGCTGATACAATTACGGTGTTTATCACTGCCAGTTGACTGCGCTCCGTGCATTCGGTGTATGATATTGATACTCTCTAGCTTGAAGTAACATTAACAATCATAAAGATACGATTGAATTGCCGTTCGAGGAGCGCACCGCTGTTGCGACTGAACGTTTCTTTGAGCGAGCAATGCTACGTAAATATTTGAGGGAATATCGCGGATTTAGCAATGTGGAGGTATCGAGGTGGAAATGATACAATGGGAGAAATTAATTGTAATTGAATTATATAGTTTGCTCTCGATTCACATGTCTGCTCGCGCTGAACTTTATGCTTCATTTATTTTCCCAAATTATTCCGTTAGAGTCACTCTACGTTGCGAAACATACTCAGACCCCACGTTGATGATTTCCATGGTTTATGAAGATTGACGGATCGGTATGTAGAAAGTGGTCTCCGTTACTTCGCACTATGAATAATTTCGAGCAGTGGAAATAACGTTGAACAATAAATTTCGATTCGTATATAAATGCCTCTGTTATTCTATACGTATCACATATCTACTTCCACGAACACTCACTGTACTCATTAATCTATCACGCCGCCAGAATAAGACAATTATCTAATTTCCCGTAAAACTAATTATCAAGCCACCGTGCATCGACTAACAGTTTCGCTTCATAACCCAAGCCCCGCTAAAAATCTACCACCAAACTATACTCTCCACCCCTGTAAAGTCTAATCAGAAACTTCCATGTTCGAACAGTCTTATCAGAAACCGCAACCAGTTGTGCGACTTCAGCACACTTGCATGCAACTTTCCAGGCAAAGCGAGAGTACTTTTAATAATTACTTCTCTAAATCACAGAACACATGTCGATTTCCAAGCGAACATATCCCAACCCTGCCCGCGACCTCCACAAAGAACCCGACCAATACCCGCCCCTACTTACCTACATTCGATCGAACCTCGAATTCGTTTTTTCCGATATATGTGGAAAGCGTGAGCACACGTCGAGCGAAGACGAGCGAAACAAAAAAAAAAAAAAAAAATGAAAGAACAGAAAGCACGGATGGAGTGAACTTTGACTTTTCGCGTACCAGGGAAGTCGCTGTCTGCCTCGACGACCGGAAGCAGCACGGGGGGTGGTGGTGGAGGTAGTAGCGGAGGTGGTGGAGGCGGTGGTGGCGGTGGAAACGGTGGTGGATCCGGTGGTGGTGGCTCGGGTGGTGGTGGGAGCGGTTCTGGCGCCGCTGGTGGTGCGGCTGGTGGCGGCGGTGGTGGTGGTGCCGGTTCCCTGAGCGGGGGTGGGATCGTTGCTGTGAAGCAAGAGACCACCGTCGAACTCGCCAGCCTGGGCCACGGCTCGTACACGATGGTCGACTCGACGACCTTTCTGAGCAGTCAGCAACAGAGGGTCAGCAATCCATCCGAGGACGACGAAGTGCCGAGTCTGCCCAGTATGTCCCATGCGAGATGTGAGGTTACGTTTGTGTCCCTTTGCATGGGCATGCAGCGCGCTTTCAAAGTTTTTTTTTTTCTCTCTCTCTCTCTCTCTCCTTCCTACATCATGCATCGAGCTCGATATTGTCGAGGATCTGTACTCTTTCCCCGTTGCTGGCGACGGGGGAGCACGTTTTCCCGCGGATGGCGACCGGGGTGGTGCGAACACGCCGGGTGACGTGAGTGCGCACATAGAGATCTCTTTGGGGTGCTTCGGGGAGTTTAAGTTCGCACAGTGTTTTACTATTTCGAAAGTACTTAGGATATTGGATATTACGTGCAGAACTGGACTAAACTTTTGCGCCACCACGGAATGGTGAAATAAAGTAACGTGTTTCTGAGGTTAAAAGTAACGGGTTAAGAGGAGGTGTTGCCTGATTGAAGTGTGTAAGAGGGACGAATCAGGGGACTTGAATTTCTCGGCGGCGATTCCTCCCCGGAACGGCGAGGGTCGTTTAAAGTTCACTGACTTGAAAGCTCGAGTCAAATGGCTCCCATAACTGTAGCGATAATGTAGTTTGAAACTACGGTAATTATTGAAATTTACAACGGAACTCGACGATAGATCTCGATGGCGCGCTCCTCCCTTGGAAAACGTGCTCCTGCATTCTGAATCGTTACATTCTGACTTGTAAGAAAGCACAATAAGAATCATATACATCGCAAATGACAAGAGATCTACTGCAGTGTCTTTTCTTGTAATGATCTGTCGCTTACGTGTTTACACTTTACTCTAAACGATCGTTGTGCAAGATGTGTCAAAGAGTTGTCGTATTCTCTGTGTTTTATATCCGTCGGCGGCGGCACGCCGCCCGTTTCAAGTAGTAGAACAATTAACTTGGATGTGTTGTACCTTAATGTATTGTTGGCGCACGCCGCTGGGGAATGAGATTTCAACCAGACAATTCGATCCGCTTTCGTAGATCCAGCACAGATCAGCGAGCTGCTGTCAAAAACGATAGCGGATGCACACGCAAGAACGTGTCTGCTGTCGACGGAGCAGATCCAGGAGTCCTTCCGGAAGCCGCACGACCTCTCCAGATTGATCTACTACAAGAACATGGCGCACGAGCAGCTGTGGCTCGAGTGCGCCCAAAAACTAACCACCGTTATCCAGCAGATCATCGAGTTCGCCAAGATGGTTCCTGGATTCATGAAGCTCTCGCAGGACGACCAGATTGTTCTATTAAAGGCTGGTAAGTGGCTGGAATCTAGGTCTCCGAGCGAATTGGAATTGGAACATAAAGGAACGTCACGATTAGACCAATTACATTCTACTTCTGCACCGTTTAAAAGGGAGAGAGGATCCCGTTCAATTTTTCTTCTATTAAAAACTGCCGAAAGCTTCCCTAATTTTATCGTATTCCTCTTATTATCGAAGGTAGGATCCTACAATTTTCTTTCGAACATATCTGCATCCCTTCGGAATCGTCCATAGAAATTCTATTCTGTATTCCCTCCTTTGGGAATTTCTGGCGATTTTCCGTTTCGGGAAAAATCAAAATTTCTCCGTAACCGAAGGCACGTTCCCCGCGCAGAAATGCCAGCTCGCGTTATCAGTGACACAAAAGGATCCAGATTTGAATAAAATGACGAAGCAACCGCGATAACGTCGCGGGTTTTGTAAACAGAAATTATATAGTAAAGTAAATTTTAATGGCGCGCGAGAGCGATGGCACGAGAGGGTATAAATAATGCTCGTCTTATCTGATGGAAAAATTGTGACAGGCGAGCAATCAAATTCTAATTCCACGTATGTAAACTCAGGGAACTGCTATTCGCTGTTTTAGCGTAAAAGATTCAAGTGCGAGTCGAATGAATAAACGTGTGTTGAAGATAAACACAAGACTTGCAATTTAAGACGTTACATTTACGTCGCTTATCTCGTTGATTAGTGAGACATTAATGCCACGAGTTAGACTAGTTATTCCACTTAAAAATTATCAGAATTATAGGGGTTTGCTAAACCTTAACCTACAATAAGAATAATTATTTATAATGAAACTGTGTATTCGAGTATTTGATAACTGACACAAGTTTTATTGTGAAATAATGGACAATCCACTGGGATGCTTTCAGGTTCCTTCGAGTTGGCTGTGCTACGTATGAGCAGGTACCTTGATCTCCAGCAGAACTGTGTCCTCTATGGTGACACCATGTTGCCGCAGGACGCGTTTTATACGACGGACACGGCGGAAATGAAGCTCGTTTCTTGCGTGTTCGAATTGGCCAGGAGTATTGCCGAGTTGAAGCTCACGGAAACAGAGCTGGCGCTTTACAGCGCAGCGGTTCTCCTCAGTCCCGGTTAGTGAAACTTTTCATACCCCTTATACCACATCTGCTGTATTCTTTTCACTCTGAAACTCTCTCCAAAAAAAGGGATGAAAGTATTTAAGAACAGCCTACAAATTCAGTTTCTCCAAAGAGTATGTCATTTTTTGTCGCATCGTCTTTATGTGTTCCTTATGTCTGCGCGTATACGATTCCAAATATTGAAATTCTTTTATTGCGTTAGCCATAAATATCTAAATTATCATACGAAGATTTGGAGATACTGCAAAGGATAGAGAAACAGGTTTGTCGATCGGTCAGAGACATCGTTAGAGAGACGTTTTCAATAGTAAATGGAAAACAACGAGAAGGACTTCTAAGTAAAAGAATAAAGAGAAAGATAGTGGTATCCTATTACGCGGAATCAATACAATTACGATCGTTTGAACTTTTCCAGTCCTTATAGTTAAAAGAAATCGCCTCGAATATAATCGGCCATCTTTGACGATAACCAAGGCGAAATTGGTGGAATTAAAATTCCTGGAAGCTCTCCAACGATCTAATCGTATACAATTGATTTGCAATCTATAGAATAGAAAATGTTAATATGTTATAATTCAAGTTGAACGAATAGGTTCGTTTAATTAACCAATTGAAATTTAATCGTCCTCGTTCCGATTTAACCCATCTTATTTCATTTAATTGATCATCCCTCGAAACAATTAATTCTACATCCTCAAGCCAAACATTATCACCTAGCAAGGTTTCCAATACCGTGACAGTTTCAACATATCAGAGTACCTATTCATAAATTCATGGAACACAAGAGCTTCGTCATGTATTTCCTACTAACTATCAATCAGCTTTCCGTCTGTATTTTTGTTTTTGCACAGATGATCGATAAAGATATCCCATGAAAAGCATAATATTCCATTTACCCATGACATTCGACACATTCTGAAAGTTCCACGGAGATCGATCACCGAATCATCTGAAACAGCGAGCATAAATCATCTCTCTCTCGCGATTAATATCCCATCCGACAGAAATGTCCGACGCGTTATCCCCGTCCCATTCCCGTTACGAGGCCATCACCATCTTCGCCAGACTCGCCACGAGGAAGAGGATCGGCAGGAAGTGGTGGCAGAGATACGAGCGGAAGTGCACACGTTGAAACCTAATTTCAGATCGGCCGGGGCTGAAGGGGCTCGCGGAAATCACGAGACTGTCGCAGGCGGTGATCAGGGCGCTGAGGTCGGAGCTGGACCGTAACCACGTGACGCCGATCAAGGGCGACGTGACGGTGTGCGACGCGATCCTGGCGAAGATCCCCCAGCTACGGGAGATCTCTCTGCTGCACATGGACGCCCTCGCCAAGTTCAAACGGTCCCAGCCGCACCTCGAGTTCCCGGCCCTCCACAAAGAGCTTTTCAGCGTCGACAGCTGAACGATCGCCGACGCGGCGCAGGGCGTCCCGACGCTGGCGAACAAAGCGGTACGCGAGTAGCGCCGGGCCTTGCTCTGTCGAGGTGAGTCCCACCGTCCCCCACGGGGAACGAAAACGACGGAGAAGGCAGACGCGTGGTGTCTCGACGCGACGACGATGCCCGCGAGAAACGCGTCGTCGCCGCTTCCTAGGAAGTGTGTCGCGTAGGCGTGTTATTTAGGGTCCGATCGAACGGTCGAAGGGCGACCAGAGAGCATGGTGCGAGTAACGAGGCGACGCCACTTTTTTTTTTCCTCCCACCCCTCCCAAATATTTCGTTCCTTCCTTCTTCCCTCGCGCCCGCGGTTCGTTCGAGAGGCACAGGCTGGCTCGCGGAATTGACTCTCAAACGGAACGCCGTTTTTCAATCGTACTATTATGCTTACGTTCATCGTCCCACATTAGCTTTAACCGGCGGAGCGTTTGCGAGTCGCGGAACGCGTGGAGAAGGAAACGGCGCCGGCTCACGGACGCGCGGGCACCGTAATTTATGGAGCTCTCGTTTCGTCGTATTTAATCGTGTAATCGAAGTGAACCACAGTGAAACGTTCTACTTTTAAGTACAAAGGGGTGTCTACATTGGCAGGGAGCGCGCGGGGATTCTGTTTTCCGCTCGTCACTCGCACGGTCTTCCACCCGAACCGAACCCTTCGATCCGGCAGGTTCTTAAGATCCCTCGAACTGAACGGCTGCGAGCAATCGAGCATCTGCGACGATGGAAGACGTGGTTGTTAGGTCGCGCGGTATTGTACATATTCCTTCGTCGTTCTCGTCGTCGTCGTCTATATATATTTACAAAAATGTATGGCGATAGAGCAGGGGAGGCTGTTTCGTAACCGTGATAACGAAATCTTAATCTTATCTGCGGGACCTGCGCAACCCGATTTCACGATTGCCCAGGCTCGAGAATCGACTTCGCCGGAGCACGATGTTTCGGATCTTAAATTACAGGCGAGCGGATCGGCTCGAAAAAGCCATCTATCCAGCGGGAAACAAGTAACTATTTGTATTCTCATCTTCCTTCGTTCTTTGTCATACAGTCGCGATCGTTCTAAGTTTCGTTGCCCACTTTGTTTCTCCCATTCGTGTTTCCCCCCGTTCGTTCGTATAGAAAGCACGTAACTTGTATTTTCTTCGGTCAGAAACTGCGTTACTAGTTCTACGGTTTAATTATTAATATCATTAATGCTACTATTATTATTAATTATTATTATCACCACGGTTATCATTATCTATTTTATTTTTTCCTTTTTATTAATTCTTCTTTTCGTCTCCTCTGTGAAAGCTTTCGTTTTATTCTCGTCTCTATCATGTGTACAAAACGCGGTAGGATAATTCGTGTTTAAGTTTTCTCTTTTTCTCCCCGTTCTCGCTGCCCCCTTTCCCCACCCTTTCTTCGCAACGTTTTTTTAGTCGTACTGGTGTTAAGTGAAAGTTACCTCGGAGTTTCTGAAAGAAAAATACAGGGTCCGCCTATGGAAGAGAATCGAGTTTTCGAGCGTCGAACAGTCTACCGGGTCTTTTTCACGCGGTCGGGTTATGCATTTGAGTTCTTGTCGCGGGCTGTTACGAGACAACTAACTTATTTCCAGCAATTCGAACGTTCGACGGGCACGAGCGAACGTTATTTTTGGCCCTTGTCGCGAGTCCAGCAATTTCTTACTGTACGAAGACGATGAAAAAAAAAGAAAGAACACACGAATCGAATTATAACATATACTTCTAAACGTCCCCCTAGGGTGAGTTTCACTTTTTTTTTTTGTAATAAATAATAAAGTATTATAAGCGACTTCATCGTTACATGATTTGCTTTCTCACCTGCGGAAGTCTGTAATTGTGTCGAATTAATTTAAGGATCGTTATCGTTATTGGATCGTCGGGGCGTAATTCGATTACCGTCAATCTCGGTCGGACTCATTCCAGAATATAATTGTAATCGCGCGGCGATGATTTTCATGCGAGCTGCAATGCAATCGGGGGAAGGTTGCGCTCGACGCGTAATTACGTGTACATATTGTATAAATCAATTCCGTTGGAACGATCGGGGCCCAGGTTGCCTGCTTCCCGGTCGTCGTTTTATCCCGGGTTCTCGAATGGGTTTCTCAAGAACCCCGGTAGGCTTCCCGCGATTGGTTCGCGCCAAATCGACACCCCCTCCCGCCCCCCTCCCAAAAAAAAACTCGAGTTATATGTTTTCTATGCGCCGAAAGTTACTTGTTTCTGGTATACATCGATCCTTCCTAGGGAGCGTCGCGATTCGAACGTGTGCAGAATGGAAAGCTGCAGAATCGTACGAGAAAAGATGCGACGGAAAGCGTTAGGGACAGGGAACGGACACGTCGAGGCAATCAGAACCGTGATAGATGTCAATCCCATGCGCGAAAGGAAGTAAATGAAAGTTAATAAGTAAAATTATTCCCACTCCGACAGAATGACAACGTGCTCGACAGAATTATTGTCATCTAAAGATAAACGCCCGCATGAGTGAGAGTCGTTTGAACCCGGCGACAGAGCGATTAAATATCGAGACAGAGATGGAACGAAATGTTAATTGTAAATGTTGTAATATAAAAAAAAATTATCGCCCCCTCGTTCGGGGGGCAGAGATCGATCGTGCTTGAGAGGGCGAATCTGCTGCGTAGTCTTAGCTCGAAGTGGCGCGTTCCACTTGGTCTGACCATACGGGGACACATCTACTTGCGTTCTTTTAGCCTCGACCGAAGGGATAAGACGCGAATCGCGTCCGAAGGTGATGTGACGCTGAGAGTACGGAGAGGAAATACACGAGAAAAAAAGCAACACACACACACACACACACACTCGACTCGTCGATTGACTGAATAGTTCTATACTCGCGGTGCTTACGACAGGGAGCAAAAGTGGTACAAGCGTTTAACCGTATATTCGTCTCCTTTCTGTTGCAGATTATTTCCTTCGTAATGAACGTATTGGGCCTTAAATAAACATAACATTGTTATATAAATATATAAATATATATATATATATATAAAGTATACATAAAAAGGAGCAACATAAAGTATATATATATGAAAGATATATAGAAGTCTATATATATACACACAGATATAAAATATATTATATAAATATAGAGAGAAAGAGAGCGCGAAAACAATATCGAGCGTGTGTGAGAGGAAGAAATCACGAGTGCTGTGTGAGTGTGACCGAAATGAAATCGCGCGCGAGAGAGAGTGAGAGAGCGAGAGAGAGAGAGAGAGAGAGAGAGAGAGAAAGAGAGATTCATCGACAGAGATGAAAAAGAAGAAGAAGAGACGAGCGTGAGCGAAAGGAAAGTTGCGTGATAGTAGAGATATTATGAATGCGCGTGAGAGAAAGCTGAGAATATCGGTTGTTACGATACATACATAAAAAAAAAGTATATATTGTATTAATTAAAGTAAAGTAACAAAAAAAAGTGGTTGAAGAGCCCCGCCAGAATGGTCCACGGACGACGTAATGCACGTACACACTAAATATATATATATATCTATATACGGGGGACCGGCGTGTAAAGAAGGATGTCGGTCGTGTCGTTGGTCGCGACATAGAAACCGGCTACATTTATATTAACGCAAATGGTGCAAAAGTGAATAATACCCGAATGAAATAGCTTCGACGAACGGGGCCGTCAGAGTGGCTGGATATGGCGTCGAAATCTCCGTCCCTTATCTCCACGCGGATTAAAGTGAATTTGATAGGAAAGAAGGGCAATTACCAAAGGGTCGAGATGTCCACGCGACGTCCAGCCGGCCCTAGCTGTTCAACTTCGTAGTAGTGGTTCGCATAGTTCCCTCTGAGCTAATTTAGACAGTATATTGTATAAACACACACACACACACACGAGCGCGCGCGCCTATATATATTATACATATATATATATATATACATATTAAAATGGGGTGAAAAATACGAGTACGTACCCGTTGCCGGCGCGACCGACATTCGACCTGTCCCCTTGTGCTTAAAGAAACGATTAATGAACGAAAACTGACGTGGTAACGATGAGCAATGAAAGACAGAAAATACAAAAAAGATGAGACGTTTTAGGGACGTTATATATATATACATATACGAATGAAATGAATATAAAAAAAAAAAGAGATATTTCGTCCCTGGACCGGTCTGGCCGGCTCACGGACGCAACACGTGAAAACGAACACTGTCATCACGTACACGTACACACGCAGGACACGTACACGCACCGGTACACACACGTACATACATTTGCATACATTCGCAGCGAGACTAAACGACTAAATGACACGACACGCGCACACGGTACACAGTTTTACATCGTTACACGAGCCCGCGCGAGCGCGTAGATAGAAGTTAAATCGAGGTAAAACGTTATGTGCGCATTATTAAACGAGTTTTGGTACTGTACGGCACTGTATAACGCGTCTCTTTATACGTAAACCCACGTACTTCTTAACTTAAATAAATAATATCCATCGCCGCGGTTGAAGCCTCTCGAAGCGTTTTTTACGCACCGTTACCGGCTTTCCTCGCTTTCGTCGGCCGATGGGCCGAGCATCTCCGCTCCGCCAGCACGATCTCCGCGATCTCGGCGAGAGCGCTTCGGCTAGCGAACTGCTTCGCCTTTCGTCCCCCGACCCTTCGCGCGCTGTGGAATTCAACACGCTGGGCCATTGCTATTTGTTTGGAGTAATTCGGGAAGGGAACTCTCGTCTCTTAATGATCGATTTGTTAAATTAGCCCCGAAGTCCTTTCTTTTCAATTCGATATTAAATTCAGAGTCGTCAACGGCTGAAACCACGCAAACAGCAACGGTTAGATTGAATACTTGGATGAAGTTCATCCGCGAATTTTCGCGCGCTGTTGGCGAGTCGATGGTTCAGAGTCCACCGGAAAGTGCTGTAGGTCTCTGGTTAATGACTAATTATAATTCATACCAATTAACACCAGCAGACGAGAGCTTTAAGAGTTAGTTTAACTGTTCCCGAGGCATGCCACATTCCTACTGTCAACATTTTTAGGCAGATATCGTCAACGCAACGAATTTAAACTGTTAACTGGGCTGTCTCGCAATCGGAAACGAGTATATCAAAGCAATTAAAGGTCGACGAACTTATTTTGGCCACAAAAAAAATGCCACGCGTGACATAATACTTTCACAGCCAAAATATTGTCAAATCAACTCTCCTGCCCCAGTCAACAGATTCACAATTTGGGATCCGTATTTTGATGATCGATAACGAGGGACTCAGGATTTAATCATTCGCGCTGTTATTCCGTATCCTGGTTCCCTTTTCCGTTCAATTACTGAAGCCCCAACGCGAACATTAGTCAAGAAACATCGTATCTTACTTCAATACTCTGCTATTTATCATCGACCCGTGAACGGTATACCTACCTTCAAGCTTTCTGTGAAATACTCCCACAAAGAAAACTCGAAATTCCATCCGTAAGATCGTTTGAAGGCGCTAACGATTAAACCTGTATTATAAAGTGACGTTCGAACGAAAATACTAATCCCAGATCCTAGAATAATCGTAGAGACCTACAAGGGGAGCGAAGGAAAAGGGTGGAAGGAAGCGTTTCGTTAGAAGTGCGCTGCTCCTGCAACCCCCTCGTTGCCGCGAGCGAGAAAAAGATCGATGAGTTATCCTCCCGAGTGGGTTGCGGTTCCTAGGAACGAAAGGGTTCGCGGAGGTCGCGCTGGTTCGGTGCTGGATGCACGAGCAAGGTTCAAGGGACCTGTCCATGTGGCCCATGAAGACACTTCGTGGATTCCGATCGATGTGATGACGATCAACGACCAATAGCTTTCCTTTCGAGAGACGTCGTTCGTCGCGGCCGCACCTTTCACTTCGCTGTTAAGTCCATTTTTTGTACGCGATCGATCGACACGTTAATTAGTCGCGCGTAGAGGCGGTGGCCGATCCCCGTCGCGAGAAGACGAGAAGGCGACCGGCGTATTGTTGGCGATTTAGCGTTAGGCGCACATAGTTGCGCGAAGGGCGACCGGTTGATTTTAGGGGAGGGTTTCTCCCGCCGTTTTTTCGACTTTCTATACGGATTACGAATTCTAGCTCTGTTGTAATGGTTAATCTCGAGGCACGGCGGAGCCGGCGCCGGTTCCGCCGTGGGTTAGTTGCGTTTGCGACGTTCTTTCCGATTCAATCGACCTGTATCGAGCTTCGTCGCGCGAACCGTCGACGATCGGCAAGGGGATGTTATATAGTTGAATAAATTTTATTGCAGCAATTGTTGTTTTTATGGAAACCGGCGTGATTTCGGGTCTGAAATTGGGACGGAGTGAATTTCGCTGGGTGTTAATAAATTCTTAACGACACTAACGTCTAGACGGCTAATACTTTCTCGATCCTCGATCTGCTAAATCTTACTAGAACTTCAATGGTGAACTCGATGGAAATGGTTGCATCGCGACAGGCGGTCTCCGTGGGCGCCAACTTATTCAACTATATCGTTCTTTCCGCGCCAGCATTCGGGAGCGTCGATTAGTCGAATTTTTAACGCTAAGTTTCGAGTTTCGTAGCGTACCGCCCGGCGTCGCCGATACTTTACAGTAAAGTGTCCCCCCGCACATTTCTTAGCACAGCTTAGCAGACCGCGTAGCGTGACCGTAGAGATCGATAGACTTAAAAGAAACGTTTATACATAAGTTCCACCGTAAAGTATCGGCCCGCGCCACGAGCCAGACGATGTACCCCGTTCTCTTAATTGTAATCTACCGTGATGCTCAATCCCTCGAGCGGCAGTCGATGCTCCAACCGGAAACCGCCAACTGTACCTACTCTTCTCTCGCGCCCGCCGACGGCCGCGAGCCGAGCGCGTCTTTTTGTATCCGCGTGATCGTCGCCCCATTACAATATCGATATACATAGAATTTCTATTCCTCGTCGCGTTATCATTCGCACAGTTGTTGGACGTGCCGCTCGAGGGATTCGGTTCATTTGATCATCACTTCGAATCCTTCGAAGGAGTCGAGGGACGTATCGAGACGAGAAGAGAGATGTGAGGGGAAGAGCCGAGGGATGAATGAGAGGAACGTGGACGGGGATTGCTGGCGAGGGGTGCGTTTCCCTTCGGGGAGATGATGCGTAGAGTAACGAGCGTCGCGGACGGTAGAGGAGGAGGAAATCGAGACATGCGATACAACGGGGAAGGAAGGGTGGCGCTGGTGGAAAATAGGAAGGATGGGAATGAGGATAGATCAGCGAGGGGATGGAATTTGGAAGAGATGGCTCGACGAGAGCGATGGCGAATCCGTCACGGTGCGCCGACTGACACGTTTTCGGACGATTTAACTATACTTATAGCGAAATTAAGAAAAGCATATTATTCTGCCGATTAACGAGTAAGTGCGTAGAATTCGTTTAACTGTAGATAAAAACACGTACACAGTCACGTACGCGCGAGTGCAAGAGATACATTACCACCTGTAATCGTTCACACACAAACAAACACACACACACACCTCCACGAAAACCATCCCTACCACCTCAGTGTACACTGCGTACAGAGACACGTACACTTACCCACACATGCATACAGACGGACACGGAGGAGAACACGCGTACACTTACACGATCACACGACCCCGGAATAAATCCGAGAGGCGGCGGTTGAGAAGGGAGAGGCAAACGAGAAATAACGCGGAAGAGAACGAAACGAATGGAGGAGAGAACGTGAGGGAGAGAAAGAGAGAGAATTAAAGGAATAAAAAAATAATGCAAAACATACACACACACAAAGGCGCAACACGTACACGCGCACGCACGTTGCAATTAGACGTTATTATCGCAATTTGGAGTTAAATTTTATAATATATAATATATAAAAATATATATATAATAAATAAAAGTTGACGGATAATATAGAGTTATATTAAATATCGATTAAAAAAAAAGAAGAGTAATAATAAAAGAGTGGGAGATTACGTTCTTTTGGGGTGGCGCGTGTCCACGCGCTATCGACTTGTCCCTCTCCTCCATCCTCCGACTTTTTTTTATCCACCTAACTATTTCAAACAGATGTTTTCAACGGTTTTTATTATCGTCAATCGATTCGTCGCGACTCACTGTTATTGATCGTAGTTTTGGTTGATACAATATATTTCAGAAGCACGCGGAGTTAAACAGTTTCAGTTTTATGACATTCTGCTGCATACCTTGTGTCTCATCGCTGAGAAATTAATGAGTAATTGGTAGCGCGACATGTTAACGTGTCTGAAGCGGGTAATTAATGTAGAACATGAATAAGTAATTGAGAATAATTTTATTGGCACTGGGTGAGATAATCCGAATTTTCGTTTCGTTTCACAGCTTGTAGTAATATTGGTGTGTTATACTAAAAGGTACAGCAAAGAATGTATTTGAAAAAGGTAAGAAAAAAGAGTTCAGAATGCACGGGGAAACAACAAAATTATTGTCATTGGTAAGCGATTCCTTGCTTATATTATTCCTATTTTATTTTTATATCCTAAGGATCAGATAAGTATTATTTCATGGTATTTACGAAATTTGTCTATTCGCTTATTAAAAAATAAACGAGAAAATATTATGCAGAGCTGACTTAAGAAACATTGGCAGTATTCTCGAAAATATTTGAAGAGGAATAATTAATGGGACCGTCCTTAAATTAATTAAGAGTAATTTTGGTGAATTCTTACCCAATCTGTCCCCTAGTATAAAAAATTCGTAAGATTTAATATTCCAACCCCCTATTTACGTAATATCTTTTACATTTAATTTTTTCAGTTATAAAAATTCTCTTAATGCTGTATATAACTGACTCGGTTTCGGAAAATTTAAACTAAAGCTACTTTTCTGGAACATTAATTATAGAATTTGTATGTATTGAAAATTAGGTTCAAAAATATTACATAAGACGCTACCTGACTCCCCCTTGTAAGAAAACGTAAGAAATTCGCGACTCCTCAAAGCTTTACGTAATTTAAGGACAACCCTTATAAGAGCTCAAAAAGGGTGCTTCGATGCTACAACGAAATTGCGGAAAATTTGAAACAAGTTTGAATCAACGCGCGGGAAGTGATTCATAGTGAAATCCAGTAGAGGGCGCGGAAAGTAAATAGTGCAACCTTAACCTATAACCATGAGCTCGTCTGTCAATCGTCGTTCGAAGTGAGAAAATTCACGATTTCTATTCAAATTATTTACGTTGCCCTTATTTATCATTGATCACGTGTTTCCAAAGAATTCCAGGAACTTGAAAGATCTATTTTCGATGCTAGAACGTTAAACTTATCCCAATTATTCCTTCAGTTTTGGAGGTTAACGCTGACGAGTGTACTCACTCTTTCGTGTCAGAAACGATACAAATTTTATTTCCTTACGCAGCTTTAAGATATCGGCAGGCGCTTTAGTATGCGAGGAAAGCAACTTGAAGGGAGACATCACCATCGGTACAAAAACCGTGATACATCCGAGGGCAAGTATCATCGCAGAGGCTGGACCGATTATAATAGGTGAAGGGAATATTATCGAGGAGATGGCGGTTATAGCAAACAGGTAGTTCCAGGCATATACGATGAAGTATACCTTTGCTTGTCCTATTCTACTGGAACCAAATTTTCCACGTGTTACAGATTACCGCAAGGCGCACCTAAGCCGACAACAACTCCTGTGCAAATAGTGGGCAGTTACAATGTCTTTGAGACGGACTGCACCTGCGAGGCTTTCAAAGTTGGGGATAATAATATTTTGGAAAGCAAAGGTGACTACATTATCGATAGAATACAATAGATTTGCTTTATTGAAATTATTTTTTCTATGCAGCATTCGTTGGCCGTGAAGTTGAGCTGACTAATGGCTGTGTCATTGGAGCGTCTTGCAAATTAACGGAACCAGAAACAATACCTGAAAACACTATGGTGTATGGCAGTCAGTGTCAGCGTAGAGAGATGTACGATAAACCATATGTAAGTGATAAATCCCTACACATAACATTAGGGATATGTTGATAGAGGAAGATAATTTTGTGATTCTTGGTTACAGCCTCAAATGGGTCAATTGGACTTCTTGTTAAAGATTCTACCGAATTATCACCATTTACGAAAGCCGAATATAAAGCCTATGAAGAGCGAAGGAGGATCATAATTTTGTTAGGATGGTTAATAGGGTGATATAATTGTATTTCTTTCCCGCATTTATACGTTTTGCTATATAAAAGTATTATTATTTAATAAACTTTTGACACTTCGATATTCAGTGCATATTACCGAAATATGTAATACGACCATGATGTTGTGAATTATGTAATACGAAGTGTTAAAATTATAAAATAAAAAAGGAATTATCCGAACTTTTCGCGTGACAATACGTAAATGTGCACCTCCGCAAAGTTGAGCCCTGGTTGGAAAATATATCAGTTTCTCTTTTATGCAATCGTTTGTGCATCATTGTTCATTAATTTATATTATTTGTTCATCAACTGATGATTTATAATAAATTAAACAAATTTGACTTGAATTTTTTTGTACATCTGGCCCCTAATTTTATTTTTTTTCATTGTCACCAATAATTTCATATGGAATCGATCGTTCGTCGTTTGTACATCTTTGTTCACACATTTTTATTACTTATTAACAAGAAATTGTCTTTTAATTGTCATCATGATGTAATAGATATTTATTCAAAATAATAATTAAAAGACAATACCTTGTTTCACTTTGTACATTACACTTCACACACTACACATCACATATCACACACCATACAATTGAAGGGTTGGATCACGGCCGTCTCTAATACAGGCCTCTACCTACGATGTTGCAACACCGCATGTGAGGCCGATGACTATGTTCAGACCGGTACCAGACGGCCGTACACAGACTATGGGCGGTATTCTCAGTCGTTGCTTATTCTTAAGATCGTCTTAAGCATGCGGCATCCTCTACTAACCTCGTAGACTAGTAAAGGATGCCAAATGCTTAAGACGATCTTAAGTCTTAAGCAACGACTGAGAATACCGTCCTATATAAAACTACATCATAACCACGACGGCAGTGACTGGCAGTGACAGATGGTGACAGAACGCGCGAAAGAAAGGCTTCAGACAACTTCACATCGGCCTTCTGAACAGCGTTGCCATTTTGGCAAGGTGGAGGCCTGTATTAGAGACGGCCGTGCTGGTATAGATAGTACCTATACATATATATACCAGCGGCCGTAGCCGTGATGGTAAACACCGGTTCTCGTTAGATCACCGAAGTTAAGCATCACGGGGCGGGTACTGGGGGAAGATGGGGGAGAACCACCTTTCTCCCGGAGCACCGCTGCTGCTGGGACCCGAAGGAATATACGACTAATGTTCGTTGGGCAATATAAGCGAATAAGCTTGAAACGCCATCCTGTTTAACAGGACTCCTGTTACAGGAGAAACAATATACAAATATACAAATATACGAAATACACATATATACTAACCATTCTCAAGTTGTACTTTTACAACTTCAGAGTTGAACTTTTACAACTTCAGAGTTGTACTCTATATCGCGCGCGCTTGGCCTGGCTGGAACTGAAAATGGCGGCTTCCGGCTCATTGGCCACACTGTCCCTGGACCCACTGTAACAGTCAGCAACTACATAGGTAGGTATGTACATCTACTTGCTGACGTATATCCAACGTGGATGTAACGTAATTCGAGAAAACTGCGAGATTGGTCACAGTAGATCTGCCCGGAAGAAACCATGATGAGCTTCGGATAGCCTGCCTCTGATTAATCCAGAAAGCTTACTGGAAACTATCTTCTCCAAGATCTTGGGGAAACAGCTAACGAGAGATATGGGTCTGTAGTTCGTGACATCAGTTTTCCCCCCGACTTGAAAATAAGAACAACAACACCCGACTCCCAAACGGCCGGGAAAGTCCCAGAGTCAAGTGAGAGGTTAAAGATAATCCAGAGAGCCCTGATTAGTCCAAAGATACACGATTTAAGAGGGGGAGCCTGGTGTAGCCGGTCGAAGAAATCGATTTCTTTTTTTTTACACAAATCAATAGTTGAACATCACCATAATGTTCCCAAAGCCGCGAAACGAAATTCGAAAAATTAAAGCGGATATAGCCGGTTTTGCTACGGAGCGCCAGGTTACCAGAAAACTTGAAATGTGCTTTTCTCGAAACGACAGTTTTACAATTTGCGGGCAATGTAACTCGAAAAATATTCAACCAATCGACTTGGCCTTGTGCACGGATATTTGTGAACATTTTCTTCACATATCGTAGTTATTGGTACATTGATATTGTTTAAATAAATAACTTTTTTTAAAAACTTTCGTTGGAAAAGGGGAATTTTTTTTCAAGGGGCCGCCATTTGTTCAATTTTGCATCTTTTAAGTTATGAATTTATACGATTTGTGCGTAGACTCATAAACTAAACGAAAATTGTACGATTTTTGGTGTCGGATGAAACCAGAAGACGCTGCCCGCAATGGAACAATTCCGTCGCCGACGGACTGGACCAAGCCCTTATAACTTTGTTATTTGCTGCTCTTTTTAATAAAATTTTTTTTAGCTACCTTAACCTGATAACACAATATCCCGAAAGTTTCAGAAAGATCGATTAAATACTTTCTTTAACAAAAATTCCCGAATAATACTTCGATTTTCAGGTAAGTACACCAGGCTCCCCCCTTAACAAACATAGGAGGCACCTCATCCTCACCCGTCGATTTATTGGAGTCGAGAGCCTTGATGGCAGCAAAAACGTCAGCAAGACTAATGTGCAGATGAATCCCTTGCCCGATCAGAGCCGGCGGAAAACCTAGAAGGTGAGACGTTCACCGACCTAAAGTGCCTAGCAAAAAGGTTCGCGATTACCTCATCCGAGTTCGAACTCCCGTCAGTGGCGGATCCAGGAGCCTTTCTTTGGGGGTGAAACGTGTAAAAGTACATACCTACATTTTTAATTTTCTTTTACGAGATTTAAAATTTGCTTGTAATTTATATTTTAATATATCTATCTGATACTATAGCCTGAATAATTAAATATTCATTAATTATTTATACAGAATAATACACAACGTCATACTATTTTTATATTTTATTATTCTTAGGGGGGGCGATCGCCCCCATCGCCCCCCCCCCCCTCTGGATCCGCCACTGACTCCCGTCCCCGAGATATATTATCTGGCACTATATAAAACGGGCCAAAGGTGAGGTCATGCCATCAAGGCCAATGTGTAATAATAATGAAGACTTACTTATCTCTCAGGTTGTTGATTCAGTCATGCCAAAGTAAATGCCACTTTGTATCTTATTTACAATCGGTCATCAAATGTCACGAAAAACAGAAATTTTGCAAGTAAAATGACTAATTTTATGTAATTATCGCTTGACTTTAATGGCCAAATGGCCAATACTTTTGGAGTAATCTGGTACAGGTGTGCAAAAAAATCATAGAGCCTCGCTTTTGCGGGGCTTTTTGTTGTGCGCTGGGCATGCCCGATAGCTTGGGGGGTGAAAGTCCCGTGTCCAGCCTGATTGTGGCGAAGGACTAGCAACTCGCAAGAGCATCGACGTGAGGCGGTGTCTGAAGGAAGCGTGGATCAAAATCATGACCTGACGAATAGAAACTCGATATGAGGCCTTCTGTATTAAGAACTGAGTGCATCGTAAGGTGTGCTGATCGTCGGCCGGGAGTCAGCAGAGAGCATAGTAGGATGAAATCATTCGAAGACCCGAAGGAATGGGAGACGTAGCGCATTGTCTCTCAACATTGTGGTGTCTCGGATGTTTATGAAAGCCAAGCTCGCCAAAGTACGGGACAGGGTCAAGCCCTGAATGGTCAAACCGCAGCGAGATAACCAATGGTTGCGAGGCAGTAGATAGTAAAATCAGGCTGTGCAAGGTATTAGAAGCACGGAACCTCCACCATGTCAACGCACCGTACACGGACCCGTAAGTAAGGATCGTGAGGTCAGCCCCTATCGCGATTGGAACAGCCGCTCTGATTCGTTTGGCGTGTACCAATGAGGCCTGAGCGCGCTGTAGTACCCTGTGATGTAACGAATTATGCCGGATTGGGCTTCGGTAAAGCTCTGTTAGCCCATCGTCAGCAACCATTCTGTCTTCAGGCTCCGGAAGAAGCGCTCCATTGGGCTGTTGTCCCTGCAGTTTCTCCGACGGCTCATGCTCTGCGATATCCTATAGGGTAAGTGTGGATATTACTGCGGACTTTTAAGATGGGTTACCTTTAGAACGCTCGATAAAGCGATCAAAGGAAAGAAAGTACCTCCTTCATTTTTTAATAGAAAGGTGGGACCTTAATAATTCCGTAAAATATATGTGGGCCGGGTAATAGGCGCAGTTAATTAAAAATACAGAGATTGAAACATCAATGTCGTTGTAGGTATTACTGCAGACCAGCTATTCCGCGTCAAAACGCATAGACGGAAAATGTAGTTTCACCGATTCTCTTAAAAATTACCGCATTTGTCGAAAACCTTGCAAAAACAAAGTATACTGAATTTTAAAGGCCTATGTCAAATAGTTTTCGAAATATATTTAATGTTAGAGTTTTAAAAATTAAAGTGGTTTCGGCGCACTGATTCGGTCACTATACTACGATTATTTTATTTATTTAAGAATAAAATAAAGTGTCACAGCTATTTAGCAATTAATTATAAAGCAATCCGACGTATCGGTTCTTGATTTGAACCCTCCTCAAGGAAAGTGAGATTAAAAGTATAATATTGCGTTTGCTGATGAAAAATCTGTCGCAGCGTTCAAGCGAGCACGCGACACGCGAGTCGGTTGGAAGAAGACTGAAGTAAACAGCGGACAAAACAGACGTAAGTAGAGGTGACAATAACTGTGGCCTAAGAAGCCGTTGACATTTCAAAATTTCCAAACCCAAAATTTTTAAATCTATAATACCAAGGCAAAAACCAAATTCTAGCTCATGTGGTCAGAATATCCACTCATAGGTGTAGTAGAGCCAATAAAAATACATGGTACGTCAACAAAATCGGTTGACGCATCATCACTTAAACTGTAATATCTCGGTCATTTTGAAAGGTAATGCCTCCGTCTTGGGCTCATTTTAAAGCTGAAGAAATGCTATCTCGACCCGTATATAGAATATTTTGTTTATTCTTGATAAACTTAACAGTAATCGATGTCAAAGATTCGAATCACGATTTGACGTCGTTCCCACCCACGGTCCGGCTTGAAAAAATACCATTCGATTCGTTGAGCCTTCAGCTAATATTATAAGTGAGGGAGAGTCCGACCAATTTTTTGGAGGAGCAATTGTAGCATCGTTGTTTTTCACTTTTTTTGTCGTTTTGTGCACATTAAAGCATAGCCCAAGCAATTTAGAGTATATATAAATTATAGTGTGCGATAATTTCAAGTATTTATTTTCATTTTCAACCAAAAACATTGGCATTGCAACTGGTCGGTCTCACCCGCATGTCGGTGTTAGACCGTCCACCCACTACGGATGAGACCGACCTTGAAAAATAACACAAAGTAGCTTACAAAAAATATAATACACGGAGAAGTTAATTGATATGTTTCTTCTTCTTCAGTTCTCCGTGTAAATCGCAAACATTCTTGTACTTGTACACATTTAATCCAATCGTCGGTTTTCGAGATTTCGAAATAGTTTCCCCCGCACCCCACGCATTCGTTTTCGTCCCAGTCTTTTAACGATCTTGTAGAATGGAATTTTCGCTCCCTGAATCTGAAGATGGGTTTACGTTAAGAAAAACACATGTGGTCGAACTATCCCATAATCAAGGGAGTGATCGACCCCTATGTCAAAATAAATTAAAAACTAATACATACGTATCGTTGGGGTGACACTGTAGTTTTATGCATATTATATCCCCCAATATCGATATAGTGTAAATAAACTTAAGTTTAGACGGTCTGAATGTCCTGATTTGTAACAAGACGTCCCCAAGACGTCTTTGGGACGCCTTTTAGACGTCTTTGGGACTTTGCCAGACGTTGGGCAGTGTGGGTTAGCTGTCTTTCAAATATCACCAGCACTGTAACTTGGTCTAAAAACTTTCAGACTCGCATAAAGCCTTAAGTGTTTCCTATAATTTAAATATGGATTTGTGACAATGGTCAACGTGAGATAAACAACAAGCGCCTTCATTTCTTTTATGTCAATGACACACAGTGCCCTATCTTGAGTCAGTCTTAAAATATCAGCACTGGCCGGACTCTCCCGGTGGTCGGTCTCTCCCTGACTTACCCTAAATGCGTTTTTCGAAAAAGGGGAGAGATTTTGGGAACAGTCAACAAAAAAATAAAACTTACGGTAGTGCACACTGCACACGGCTTGGAACTGCACGCAGTGATGCGTCCCCCACTTTCTTCCCATCGTACTGCACACAAGCATATCCCTACCTCTGGCCGTGTGCACGGCTGCCCAACAGACAGCTAACACGGACAAGAGTAAAAATATGCTTGTGTGCAGCGCGGTGGGAATAAAGTGGGGGACGCCGGTAGGCCATAGTGGGAGACGACGGTAGGTCATAGTGGGGGTAAGCGTCCCGTCCCGTGTCCCACGATTCTGGCATCGCTGCACGAATCCCATGGTCAGCCCGCACGCACGCGTTTTCAAAACAATCGCCTAGCGTAGGAAAGTATTTATATACGTTGCGACAAAACAAACTTTTCGTTCAATGGTTTTTTGCAACATCGCATGGGAAAGGTCTAAAACAGTGATGAGCAACCTTTTGTCAGAAGTGGGCCACAAGTGGAAACCTACTTCTCTATGCGGGCCACAATATTAAATACATATATATAACTAATCCAAGAATTTCTGACATTGATTTACAATAAAACGTTTTTTTTTTTAACTTTGATGTACTGTTTATCTAAAATCTAAATGACGTATAAATTACAAATATCGCACCTAATATTATCAAGCTCGTTCGTGAAAAATCCGATATGACGATGTTCAGGTGGGCCACGCGGCGAAGTTCAGGTGGGCCACATGTGGCCCGCCAAGTGCGTGTTGCTCATCACTGTTCTAAAAACTACATACTATTGCTAATCTTTTATAATGTAGACCAATACGAGATGAAGATATCAAGAAAGAAGTAATGTTCTGACCAATAAAGCTCCTGAATTTTTTCGTTGCTAACGCACACTTATTCTGATAAGTTATATGCTGTACATATTTAGTAATAATTACATGTAATAGAGTTTAAAATAATTTTATGAAAAATTTTCAACAGATTATGTATTTTCCAACATTAAATATGATCTGTTTTAGAATATCCTCAGTAATCGGGGCATCCGCAGGAATACCCACACTTACCACAGCGCCTGCCCCGGTATTTGCGGCTGGTATAGTGGCAGCCCTGGTCCGCTATGGAATATCAGGCCCGTGAGACGTCCGCGCAGCTTCCAAGCCATGTGAAGCGTATCCATTATTCCCGACAGATAAGCCTATCGTTTGCCCGTCCATATATAGGTAACATCACCGCACGGGACCAGGTCCGATTTTGTAATCCAGCAATAAGGTTTAATTTCTGCTTAAAACAAAAAATATGTTTAAAAATATTTCAGTACTATTGCTGATAGCATGTGTAGCGCTTCCAAGCTTTGCTCTAAAATACCCAGTGGATATATCGCCATCGTGTAGACTTACTGTTACTTCTAGTCGTAGGACCATACAGCAGCCAAATACCACCAGTCAAAGTGCTCCATATTTAAAGAGATATCACGTAATCCCAGCTATGAGATTGAAAATGTTTTTTAACACAGCACTAAGTAATAGTAATAATATCAATAATTACCATGAATCAAGAAAATTATTAACTGTACTATCTAATTTAGCAAATCGCACATTTAAGTTTTATCAGCCATATGCACCAGGACAGCTTGATAGTGACACCATGAACTTCCTTCAGAGATTTCATAATATTATAACATATGACCACTTAAAACCCATTGATAGTGCCCCTGACGGTAATAATATACCAAGAATGATTGATCATCTATTTTTATCGATGCCATTTAACATTTTTGAAGCACCACAAAGTAGATCGGATGATCCAGGCCCTGAGTTCGAGCAATTAGCGCGTGCGATAATAGGGCAAAAACTTTTTGATGAACTTAGAATTATTGATAAAGATATGACAAGCTACAATAGACAAGCTTCCGTGGCGAATTTTGATTGTATAGTATCAAGATTGATATCCCTTATATCGCAACATACCTGGCATACTACTACATATGATAGCATACTGTGGGAAAACGAAGAAAATGGTAAATACCATATAAAACAAAATAATGAATACCTTTCATTCATACGTAAAAGAGAAATAAATAAGGGATATAATTCAGATCCTTACTGTTTTGGAACTAAAAAGTATTTAACTGACTACGGCGATGAAATATACAACGTACGCATAGTAGGAATTGCATTTGACAGAGTCCTGAATGCAAAGGGTTTTTATCCAAAGAATTATGATTCTTGGAAACATTGGTACGATAAATCACACTGGTGTAGACGATTATTACTACCGCAACGTGGAATAATTGAGCTTGGCAGAAGCATGGTTTCCGATGATGGGAAACCATATGGATGTACATTTAATGATGGTTCTTTTGCAGTTGGTATTATAGGGGATGATGTGAAATATGGTAATGATAACTGGAAGACATTAGGCAGGACTGACTGGGGAACTGGAGATAAATATGCCGGACAAATTTTCTTCGATAAAAACGGGCAACCAGTTGCTCTGGTTATAAGTAATTTCAGAAACGGATTGGTTGGGTCAGGGTGGTCATTTATATATAATAATGGAAATTGGGAATATGAAAGTAAGGATGACTGGCATGAACGTCGTTTTGCTGACAGCACGCTATCTCTAGATTCCCGTGCTCCAAGATTCCTTATTGATAATAAAGGTTATACCTATTGAAACTGTTAAATATTCATATGAGCTTTGAAATTTTCGTGGGTAGTTGCTGAATAATTAATTTTAATCTGTCACTTAATGGATGAATATATCACCGACTTAACTTATGGCTGGGCCGCTCTTAGTGCGACATGAAATCACTTAAAGAATTGCGTTGCGCGCACAATACTGCTCAGTATTGATGGATCCAGTTAGATATTACCTGAGAAATAGAAGCGCCGAGGAAGGTGATAACGGCGGATCCCCGGGGCTGGAAAGCGAGTCGAATTATTCCGACTAGGAAACCAGAAATTTCGGGGCGCCCGCAGATATTCGCCAGAGCCGAGTGTAACGCGAAGCCTCTCTATACCTATGAAACGTCTCTGTCCGGGTGGAAGACTTTGTGAGGTGTAGAGGAGCAACGATCAGCGGGTAAACGCTCTCCGATCAAATGTATATTGATAACTGTGTACACTGCGCGACTCTCAGTTCTGTGGTGGTTTTTCTCATTTATCTCTCAACGTACTAAATCTCGATTGTACAAGTATTCAATCTCAAATTCAATCTAATGTTTGAGTTACCGCTTTCTCAGCTGTTTCGTTTGTACCGAACTAGACTTTTCGTTCTGACATGAAAAAAAGAGCAAAAGATTTTAATTGTGTTACGTGCCGGTTACTTTTTTAAATTCATCACGTGTTATGGGAGTTTTCCTCGATCAATTGCCAATGATTTACAAACCGAATTATGATAATAATTTTATATAAGTCATTACGCCACTGTGTTTTCTCATGCAAGAATCTTCTAACACTGCGCGACGTTCTTAGAACGCCGGATGCGATAACATTTTGAAAACCTAAGCACTGTGAGCCTGGGAACGTTCCGAGGCAACGACGCGATGGGCCCGTGTGAATGAGGTGCAGAGTCAGCAATTTTGGCGCTCTTTGTTCAAAGTCCCAAGTGCCGGGCCTACCCGGCGTTCGTTCGCGGCAGTCGGCTGACAAGTCGCATAGTGCCATATTGTATAATAGGCGTTTGAGCTGGAGTTCCATTGTGCTATAGTGAACGTAGAAAGACTCAGTCCCCGTAGAGACTCAATTTAAATCTTTATATTAACCATTTCTCGTTAATTTTTATATATTTGCGCTTTACTATCTATATCTACCCGTTATATCAACGCTAACATAAGTGTATTGTTCGACATTTCTCCGTCGAGAGAGAGAGAGAGAGAGAGAGAGAGAGAGAGAGAGAGAGAGAGAGAGAGATTAACATTCTCCGGATTGACCGGAAAGTCACAGAGAGCGACCGAGAGAGTAACGGCGTGAGAGAGTAAGTCGTTCAAAATTTTAACACTCTCCTAGGACCGAGTCGGTGAGTGATTTGGTAAAGTATCTATGATATTGTACGGAAGCAACAGTTGATTCAATCACGTAGTGGGTTACGGGATTTACCTCAGTTAACTGTTATCTTCCCTTCGGCGAGTACCGCGTTCTGAAATTTTTCCTATTTTATGTAATATAAATCGCCGACCAAATTACGCGATAATTGATCCAACACTTAGTGGGTTGCGGGTTTTCCCTCGATTAATTATTGTCGATCTGTTATTGTCCATCGCCTGACGTTCACCTCAACATTTAATTGTAACCTCTGAAACCGAATCGAATTCTTTGTAATCGGGTGTAGAATTTTACACATCGCATTTGAACTTTTATATTGTTTGGCGTAACACAAGTCCCCATGTACACTCCCCACTTTGTACCACCTTTTGATTTTCCTTTTTTACTTATTTTTGTAATACACGGTATATTATTGATACAAATCCGTCTCATTTTGTTTCGAACCAGTCTCTCCAAAGTACTTACCACATTCCGATTGGACAACCTGTATGGGTTGTAGACAAAAGCCGTGGCCAAAACGATCCTGATTTTTGCGTATTAACTCTGATTATGTCTGATTATAACTTTTCCTTTAAATTCGTTAAGCGTTGCGTGAGAAAATCGGACTCACCCGCTGGATCGCTTAAAAATCAATGCCCTCACGGAACAACTGCGATGGATTTAAATATCTTCGATGAGTTGTTGTCACGTCGTTTCTGTTGTGTGTATTATAAAGATGGGACAAACCTCACGCAATAACAAACTTACCTACCTAAGGAAGCCTATTATAATAATCGTTGCACCTTCATCCAATGATAATGCCGATAACGAGATCCACCTCAACACTACACATAACACAACCCATTAGGCTACAGGTACTTCAGGAATCTTTTAACCATTTCGAAAAATCCCTGCAAGAGCATAGCGATATTCTTCAAAACTCATCCGATGAATCAGAACTAGATGCAGAAAATTCATTCCGGGAAGAATTGGATAAACGCGCAAAAGACTTGTGGGCACAATATATGTAAGTCGCCAGGACAAGATAGTGCTGGAACGACAGGCACCGAGGTAGTACCTTCGAGATCCGAAACAGGGAAACCTCCTTTGGAATCCATACAAGAAGAAGAAAAACCAAACAATGCCTCAAGATTCGACAATACGCTAATTCACCGTCCACCGCGCCGATCCATGATACCAGCCCCGTTACCGTCCAACAGACCGCTTGCATTATCTACACCTTATTCACGATCCACTTATTCAAAACCAAGCACTACACTTTCTGATCCACCTTCCACCCCAAAACGTTCACTTGCTCCTGAATGGATGGACTACAGTAAAATTGACCAGTATCGACCAGGAATTCAAATAACAGAGAGTATACTTCCCGACATTTTGTTGCGAGGTTTGCCGGTGTGGAGATTCTCTCTGAGAATTCGTATTAAAAATGTACATTTAGCCTATTTTTCGCAAAACTCATTTCACATAAATATCATAACTTAATGATAAACAATTATTTTATTGGAAAAAGTCTAAAAAAACATTTTTTCATTTTTTGAATGGTAATTTGTCATATAAAATAGTAAACCATACATGTGTATAATTCATTTCCTGTTTATTATCCTCAATTATAGTCATTTTTTACCTCATTTATTATGTTATTTTATTAATATAAAAATGGAATAAAAATCCAATAACCAGGTAATTTTTTTTATCTTATGAAATTAACTTCAAATAGAAAAATAAATAAATATACATTTAAACTATATTTAATAAATAAACCATCATAAGCGCTGCCGCATAGACACGAAGATAAAAATGTGTATTGCTGAAATCCATGCTGTACTTTTTCGAGTGCACCATAGAGGTACGCTTGGTGGGGAGACCAAATTACAAACGCATACTCCAAATAGGGCCTCACCAAAGCGGCAAAGAGCAACATAAAGGTCCGCCTGTTGACGAACCCTTGCGAATGTCTTATAACAAACCCAAGTTGCCTAGAGGCCGCATTAGTGACTCTACTGACATGAATCGAGAAAGAGAACGCTGAGTTGTAAGACACTCCGAGATCGCACACGCTCTCTATACGGGATAGTTGCACAGTGTCAAGAGAATACGGGAAAATTAGCTTGCTGAATGACCGGGAGATTCCCAGCACATGGCATTTCGAATGATTTAATGAAAATCTATTACTGGTGCACCAATCAATCAGCCGGTCAAGATCACGTTGGAGGTTCCGAGCATCTTCTAATGAAGCAATCCGAGCAAATAACTTAAGGTCGTCCGCAAAAAACAAAGGAGTAGCAGAATGAAAAGAGTCCGCAAGATCATTAATAAAATTGCAAAAGAGCAATGGACCCAAATGTGACCCATGAGGCACCCCGAAAGATGCTGCTATGGGCTGGGATAGGCAACCACGAATCCTTATCACTTGGGAACGGCCCGTTAGGTTACTACCCAACCACCGCAGCAGACTACCTTGAAATCCAAAGGCCCTTAATTTACTCTGCAAGATACTATGATCAACAGAATCTTGAGCCTTTCTAAAGTGAGTGTACACTACTATTGCCCGGCCGAAAGAAGACCCCTATACTGTATTCCACATTAGAGCATACCGATTTCGCGCAGGCACGACCCTCAGGAGGCGTTGCTGCGCTCGACTCCTATGTTTTTCTCCGTCGCACGGCCCTCTACTTACTCTCTCTCTGTTATCTTTTCGTGCACTGTTTACCTTGACAACGGTCAGGTCCCGCGTTTGGGATTGTACCAGTTATTCCTTGGAAATTACCACGACCAATCGCTTGCAGTTCAAACGGTCGGTAGTAGTGGGGGCTGCGCAGATCGGTCGCAAATCGGTAAGGGCGTCGGTATGCTCTCATATGGAATACAGTATAGGGGTCTTCTTTCGGCCGGGCAATAGTAGTTCGTGACATCATCCCCCCCCCCCCTAGGCATGAAAATAAAAACAAAAACACCCGACTCCCAAACGGCCGGGAAAGTCCCAGAGTCAAGTGAGAGGTTAAAGATAATCCAGAGAGCCCTGATTAGTCCAAAGATACACGATTTAAGAGGGGGAGCCTGGTGTAGCCGGTCGAAGAAATCGATTTCTTTTTTTTTTACACAAATCAATAGTTGAACATCACCATAATGTTCCCAAAGCCGCGAAACGAAATTCGAAAAATTAAAGCGGATATAGCCGGTTTTGCTACGGAGCGCCAGGTTACCAGAAAACTTGAAATGTGCTTTTCTCGAAACGACAGTTTTACAATTTGCGGGCAATGTAACTCGAAAAATATTCAACCAATCGACTTGGCCTTGTGCACGGATATTTGTGAACATTTTCTTCACAGATCGTAGTTATTGGTACATTGATATTGTTTAAATAAATAACTTTTTTTAAAAACTTTCGTTGGAAAAGGGGAATTTTTTTTCAAGGGGCCGCCATTTGTTCAATTTTGCATCTTTTAAGTTATGAATTTATACGATTTGTGCGTAGACTCATAAACTAAACGAAAATTGTACGATTTTTGGTGTCGGATGAAACCAGAAGACGCTGCCCGCAATGGAACAATTCCGTCGCCGACGGACTGGACACAAGCCCTTATAACTTTTTTATTTGCTGCTCTTTTTAATAAAATTTTTTTTAGCTACCTTAACCTGATAACACAATATCCTTTCAATAAATACTTTCTTTAACAAAAATTCCCGAATAATACTTCGATTTTCAGGTAAGTACACCAGGCTCCCCCCTTAACAAACATAGGAGGCACCTCATCCTCACCCGTCGATTTATTGGAGTCGAGAGCCTTGATGGCAGCAAAAACGTCAGCAAGACTAATGTGCAGATGAATCCCTTGCCCGATCAGAGCCGGCGGAAAACCTAGAAGGTGAGACGTTCACCGACCTAAAGTGCCTAGCAAAAAGGTTCGCGATTACCTCATCCGAGTTCGAACTCCCGTCAGTGGCGGATCCAGGAGCCTTTCTTTGGGGGTGAAACGTGTAAAAGTACATACCTACATTTTTAATTTTCTTTTACGAGATTTAAAATTTGCTTGTAATTTATATTTTAATATATCTATCTGATACTATAGCCTGAATAATTAAATATTCATTAATTATTTATACAGAATAATACACAACGTCATACTATTTTTATATTTTATTATTCTTAGGGGGGGCGATCGCCCCCATCGCCCCCCCCCTCTGGATCCGCCACTGACTCCCGTCCCCGAGATATATTATCTGGCACTATATAAAACGGGCCAAAGGTGAGGTCATGCCATCAAGGCCAATGTGTAATAATAATGAAGACTTACTTATCTCTCAGGTTGTTGATTCAGTCATGCCAAAGTAAATGCCAGTTTGTATCTTATTTACAATCGGTCATCAAATGTTACGAAAAACAGAAATTTTGCAATTAAAATGACTAATTTTATGTAATTATCGCTTGACTTTAATGGCCAAATGGCCAATACTTTTGGAGTAATCTGGTACAGGTGTGCAAAAAAATCATAGAGCCTCGCTTTTGCGGGGCTTTTTGTTGTGCGCTGGGCATGCCCGATAGCTTGGGGGGTAAAAGTCCCGTGTCCAGCCTGATTGTGGCGAAGGACTAGCGACTCGCAAGAGCATCGTCATGAGGCGGTGTCTGATGGAAACGTGCATCAAAACCATGACCTGACGAACAGAAACCCGATATGAGGCCTACCCGGCTGGCGGAACGAGCAATTGATCGCGAAAGCCAAAACCATCTAGAGCCTGGGTGGTAGATTGGGCAGGTGTGTGGTGAAAACGGTTGAGCTTACCCCGCGTGGTCTGCCCAGCCTTCTGTATTAAGAACTGACAATGAGTGCATAGTAAAGTGTGCTGATCGGAGGACAGGAGTCAGCAGAGGGCATAGTAGGATGAAATCATTCGAAGGCCCGAAGGAATGGGAGACGGAGCGCACTGTCTCTCAACATTGTGGTGTCTCGGATGTTTATGAAAGCCAAGCTCGCCAAAGTACGGGACAGGGTCAAGCCCTGAATGGTCAAACCGCAGCGAGATAACCAATGGTTGCGAGGCAGTAGATAGTAAAATCAGGCTGTGCAAGGTATTAGAAGCACGGAACCTCCACCATGTCAACGCACCGTACACGGACCCGTAAGTACGGTGGGCTGCGAGAAGGTGGATCGTGAGGTCAGCCCCTATCGCGATTGGAACAGCCGCTCTGATTCGTTTGGCGTGTACCAATGAGGCCTGAGCGCGCTGTAGTACCCTGTGATGTAACGAATTATGCCGGATTGGGCTTCGGTAAAGCTCTGTTAGCCCATCGTCAGCAACCATTCTGTCTTCAGGCTCCGGAAGAAGCGCTCCATTGGGCTGTTGTCCCTGCAGTTTCTCCGACGGCTCATGCTCTGCGATATCCTATAGGGTAAGTGTGGATATTACTGCGGACTTTTAAGATGGGTTACCTTTAGAACGCTCGATAAAGCGATCAAAGGAAAGAAAGTACCTCCTTCATTTTTTAATAGAAAGGTGGGACCTTAATAATTCCGTAAAATATATGTGGGCCGGGTAATAGGCGCAGTTAATTAAAAATACAGAGATTGAAACATCAATGTCGTTGTAGGTATTACTGCAGACCAGCTATTCCGCGTCAAAACGCATAGACGGAAAATGTAGTTTCACCGATTCTCTTAAAAATTACCGCATTTGTCGAAAACCTTGAAAAAACAAAGTATACTGAATTTTAAAGGCCTATGTCAAATAGTTTTCGAAATATATTTAATGTTAAAGTTTTAAAAATTGAACAAAATCGGCTGACGCATCATCACTTAAACTGTAATATCTCGGTCATTTTGAAAGGTAATGCCTCCGTCTTGGGTTCATTTTTAAAGCTGAAGAACTGCTTTCTCAAACCGTATGTAGAATATTTTGTTTATTGTTAATAAACAGTAGGGGAGACCGGGGCTGGTAGGCCAATTTTTCAGTTTTTGATTTTTAATAAATTATATGGGCGAAATATCATTAAATCGGCTACTATATTTGATAGGGCATACATTTGGCTATTTGAATAAATTATTAACGTTGTCTCAATGTGACAACATTTAAGGCATTTTAATGTTTTTCTAACACCTTACATGCTGGTCAACCAGCCCCGTGGTCGGGGTTGGTAGACTAACAGTATGGGGTAGGTTGACTATAGGTGCAATCAGTTAAGAAAATTTTGTTAGCAACTTATCTGAGTTGTTTTATTATAAAATATTTATTACTTTTTAATAATAAAAACAATTTAAACCTTTATAGTAGCAATAAATCTTATATCTAGTATTATAAAAATATTCGCCATCCTCTATCAACTAATTACTATCTTCACAATCTGATGTGCAATTTTTGCACTCATAGAAAAGTATATTTCCTTTTACGCATCTCCTAGTGTCTCTACAGTTTTCTTTGGGGTATCACTGAGGTTGGTTCACCAGCTTAGTCATGTAACCCCGGAGGTTATTAGTCAACCAGCCCCGAACGATCATTTTGACTTCAATACTCTATACAACCTGTAATTATTTATGTAAAATCAAAAACGCAGTCTCAATAGGTCGTTTAATAAACAAACTTTAAAATAGTCCCTTCACCTTTATTCTACTGTGACTATATAGAGCGTGGAAACATAAAATCTTTAAGAAAATATATTTACTTACGTAGCCAATTTTTCGATAAACGCTGGTAACTACCAAACGACGTGTAATGGTGGTGTCGGACACAAATGAATGACATAGTAGAAGTGACTTGCTCCTACAGAAAATCGCTCCGCGGTAGAGCACACGTCGGTGGAAAGTTATTAACAATTAGTCAACCTACCCCTGGGGCCAACCAGCCCCGGTCTCCCCTAATCGATGTCCAAGATTCGAATCACGATTTGAGTCGTTTATTATAAAAAAATAAAACTTACAGTAGTGCACACCGCATGAATCCCAAGGTCAGCCCGCACGCAGGCGTTGTCAAAACAATCGCCTAAGTAGTGTAGGAAAGTATGTATGTATTTATATACGATGCGACAAAACAAACTTTTTGTACAATGGTTTTTTGCAACACCACGTGGGAAAGGTCTAAAAACTACCTACTATTGCTAATCTTTTATATGGTGAGCAGATATTTCTATTATGTTTCCCAAGAATACTGAAAACACTGAACAAAAAGTTTGTATTATCGCATCGTATATAAATACTATCCTACGCTAGGCGGTTGTTTGGAAAACGCGTGTGTGCGGACTGACCATGTGATCCGTGCAGTTCCAAGCGGTGTGCACTATCTGAAGTTTTATTTTTTGTTATTGTCTGTTCCCAAAATCTCTCCCCTTTTTTGACAAACGCATTTATTAGCTGAAGGCTCGACGAATTGAATGGTTTGTTTTTCAAGTCGGACCGTGGGTGGGAACGACGTCAAATCGCGATTTAAAACATTGACATCCATCACTGTTAAGTTTATTAACAATAAACAAAATATTCTATATACTGGTTGAGAAAGCATTCCTTTAGCTTTAAAATGAGCCGAAGACGGTGGCATTAACTTAAAAAACGACCGAGATATTGTAGTTTAAGTCTTTAGGTGATGTCGCGTCAGCCGATTTGTTCAATTTTTAAAAATTTAACAATAAATATTTCGAAAACTATTTGACATAGGCCTTTAAAATTCAGTATACTTTGTTTTTGCAAGGTTTTCGACAAATGCTGTAATTTTGAAGAAAATCGGTGAAACTATATTTTCTCTCTATGCGTTTTGACATGGACATGCTCGGAGATGCATGTACAGTGACTCACATCCATAATCGTATACTCTTTAAAATCGCATAACTTTTTTAGAATTGGTCCAAAGGACTTGAGTTTTTTTCTATAAGCTAGAAGGATTAATTTGATATGTGATGTGTTTCGCCGTTTTAAGAAAAAATGTAATTAGTCGGAATAGCGAAAAAAATAGTAAAGGTCGTTTTTTAAACTTTTCTTTGTGAGCCTGCAATGAAAATTCGAAAAACCCGTTTGTAGATTGAAGTAAGTTGTATACATGCTGAAAATTTCATCAAAATTGGTTAACGTTGCTCTGAGCTACAAACGGTTAAAGATCGCGGATTAAGGTCGAAAATTGCAGATTTCAGGAATTTCCGCGATTCTCTGGCCAAGCCAAGTATTTGACTTCCAGGCCGCGGACATCTTTTTTTGTCTTTTATTGTGTTACACAGTGCCGCCTTTGCACGCTGCGTGAAAGCTTCTTTATGTACTTGCAGCTCATTTTGATTTCACATCTTTTTTACATTGTAATTATTATTATTTCTATTTTTTTTTATGTATTTGATTTCATGTACTTGGCGTAATTTTTTTACTTTTTTAAAGTTTTTTTTATGGGAATACAACTTACTTCAATCTACAAACGGGTTTTTTTGAATTTTCATTAAAGGCTTAAAACGAAAATTTTAAGCGAGATAGAACGAGAGTGACCGAGAGTCACTGAAAGCGAGCAAGGACGGTACGAGACAGACGACGCGTTGATGTTTTGTCTCGCTCCGTCTTTTAGACGCCGTGACACTCCGTCCTTTGCGTGCGCGATGGTCGCTAGCACTTACAGTGAGCACGGGACGTGCACGCAAAGAGTTCCATCTCACTCCCTCCTTCGGCCAAAAAGAAGCGAGAAACGAAAACTCGCAATTAGGGCTCTGTTCACGATACAGGCTCAACGCCGGTCCCGACCAGTGAGCATTTCAGGTAAAGGACCCAATTACTGTCACCTTAAGCTATTTTCCTTAAAATAACGAATAAATTCAATAAATAAACGTTTAAGTGAAATAGCTACGGAGACAATACTGTACTGCGACATGATGTCAGGCGAAACATAACCTTAGTACCTTTGCAGGTTACTTTGAGAAATAAAAATTAAAACTAAAATGTAGACGACTGACTTACTGTTTTTCTGAAAAAAATAACTCTTCTTCTATCCCCTGATAACCAGATCTGCCGGCAGATCCGGTGCAGTTTATGTCCGCATTCAAATACGGTTCTGCCGGCAGCAGTGATGCCAGAATCGTGGGACGCGGGAGTATAATACCCCCGTATACCTCGTGGTCGTCGGCGACTAGTCGCCAAGTGCGTAACGGGCCTGATAGGTGTTCATGACCGCCATATCGGGAATCGACCGAAATTTCGCCTTAACGAATTTAAAACTACGATAAAAGAATTAATAATAACTTTGCTGTACATATTTAGTAATAATTACCCGTAATAGAGTGTAAAATAATTTAATCAAAAATTTTCAACAGATTATGTATTTTCCAACATTAAATATGATCTGTTTTAGAATATCCTCAGTAATCGGGGCATCCGCAGGAATACCCACACTTACCACAGCGCCTGCCCCGGTATTTGCGGCTGGTATAGTGGCAGCCCTGGTCCGCTATGGAATATCAGGCGCGTGAGGCGTCCGCGCAGCTTCCAAGCCATGTGAAGCGTATCCATTACTCCCGACAGATAAGCCTATCGTTTGCCCGTCCATATATAGGTAACATCACCGGACCGGATCAGGTCCGATTTTGTAATCCAGCAATAAGGTTTAATTTATGCTTAAAACAAAAAATATGTTTAAAAATATTTCAGTACTATTGCTGATAGCATGTGTGGTGCTTCCAAGCATTGCTCAACAACACCCAAAGCTCCCAAAGGGTATTTCACTATCCTGTCCAATTGCTCGTACTACTCGTCGTAGGACTGAACTTTTGCTGAATGACACCAGTCAAAGTGATCCACATTTAGCGAGACATCACGTAATCCCAGCTACGAGATTGATAGAATTTTTTAATACATCACTACGTAATAGTAATTATTTTAATGATTACCATGAATCAAGAGGATTATTGACTATATTATCTAGTATGGCAGATCACACACTTGAGTTTTATCAATCACATACAACAATGAAAATTAAAAATAAAACCATGAACTTACTTAAGATATTGAATGAGACCGTAAGATATAAAGACTTGGAATACATTGAAAGTCCCTATAACCCTAATAAAACTCAAGAAGTAATGAATCAGCTTTTTGTATGGATGCCATTTAACATTTTTGAAGGACCACATCTACTTAGATCAGATGATCCAGGCCATGAGTTCGAGCATTTAGCGCTTCCGATAATAGGGCAAGAACTTTTTGATGAACTTACAACTATTGATAATGAAATTACAAGTTACCTTGGGCACGCTACCGTGGAACGTTTTGATAGAATAGTATTAAGACTCGGAGCCCTTATATCAAAACATACCTGGCATCTGACTACATATAATAGCTCAAAGTGGGAAAAAGAAAAAAATGGTAAATACCATATAAAAAAAGAAAATCAATACCGTTCATTAAAACGTAAAAGAGAAATAAATGAGGAATATAATTTAGATCCTTACTGTTTTTTAACCGAACAGTTTTTAATTGACCACGGTGACGAAATATACAACGTATCCATAGTAGGAAAAGCATTTGACAGAGCCTGGAACGGCGAGGGTTTTTATCAAAAGAATTATGATTCTTGGAAACATTGGTACGATAAATCACACTGGTGTAGACGATTAGTACTACCGCAACGTGGAATAATTGAGTTTGGCAGAAGCATGGTTTCCGATGATGGGAAACCATATGGATATAAATTTAATGATGGTTCTTTTGCAGTTGGTATTATAGGGGATGATGTTAAATATGGTAATGATAACTGGAAGACATTACAACGGAGTGACTGGGGAACTGGAGATGAATATGCCGGACAAATTTTCTTTGATAAAAACGGGCAACCAGTTGCTCTGGTTATAAGTAATTTCAGAAACGGATTGGTTGGGTCAGGGTGTTCATTTATATATAATAATGGAAATTGGGAATATGAAAGTAAGGATGACTGGCATGAACGTCGTTTTGCTGACAGCACGCTATCTCTAGATTCCCATGCTCCAAGATTCCTTATTGATAATAAAATTTATATTGAAACTAGTAAATATTCATATGAGCTTTGATATTTTCGTGGGTGGTTGCTAAATAATTAATTTTAATCTTTAACTTAATGGATGAATATATCACTGGCTTAACTTATGGCTGGGCTTTATATATAATAATGGAAAGCACTCTCCGACCAAATGTATGTTGATAACTGTGTACACTGCGCGACTCTCAGTTCTGTGGTGGTTTTTTTCTCATTTATCTCTACTAAATCACGTACTAAATTTCAATTGTACAAGTAGGGGTAAAGAGTACAGTGGTTGGCCACCTGACAGTGATTGGCCATATTTTGAGAAATAAATGAATATTAAGAAATACCAATGTTATGCCTTTTTTTAATGAACATATTCATATTCCTTGTACTTTCTTGCTTCGGATGTAATCAATATTTCTCCACTCATTATATACTGTGATTATATATAAAAGCAAATAGGATGACTCGGCTTTGAAGCTTGGAAATTACAGCCATTTAATAAAAAAACCATAAGAGTACAGTTGAAAGTTTACGAATAGTTTAATGTATTTATGATATGTATATCTCTCATATTCGGTATATATCGATAAATAAAAGTTGAAACTTTATAAAAGAATTATTTATTTGTTAAAATTATGCATATATTATGAAAAATACAGGGGGCCAACAACTGTCATATGAATAATGTTGAATGGCAATAATTGGCCGGGCGGCCAATGATTGTTTTATAACCTTAGTAACGGTAAAACAGTTATTGGCCCCCAGTATTTTTCATATTATCTGATCATCTAACTATAAATAAATAATTTATATATAGATAGATAGGGATTCAATAATGAACCTATTCAATTGCAAATTCAATCCAATGTTTGAGTTACCACTTTCTCAGCTGTTTCGTTTATACCGAACTAGACTTTTCGTTCTGACATGAAATAAAGAGCAAAAGATTTTAATTGCGATGGATTTAAATATCTTCGGTGAGTTGTTGTCACGTCGTTTCTGTTGTGTGTGTACCGAGAGCAACCAGAAGGAATCGTCGAATATTACGCGAATAAAGTTCTAAAGATAATTTTATATGTATGAAAAATGTACAATCAATTTCATTGCGGCACAATAATTGAAGGGAAACGATGAGGTAAAGTTCAGTCCGTCCAAAGATTAATCTATATAAGTACTAGGTTTTGTAAATGTTAAGATAGATAATTACCATGAATTTAATACTTTAATATTTTATACGTGTTATTGGTAACTCGCGGTAGAAACTATTTATCGTACATTCGCTTTGTATATTATTTTACTATTAACATGCATTACCCAAGACGATACAGGCTTAGCACAAAATATTTATAATTTCTATTTGTACATGATGTCAATGAAATCGATACCTTACCATCGTGGGGAGACGATAGAAAGTAGATGACACTATTTTATAATAATTGTATGGTAAGTGTAATGGATGAAGTGTGAAGTGTCGAAATTGTAAAGTAATTACTGTTAAAAAGTTACTGTTTCTTTTCGATTTTTAACAAATAAATAACTCGAGAAAAAGAAATAAAATTTTTGGTATTGCGCTTCATTTCCAAGAAATCGACTTTGAAATTCCCGACGTTGCGTCCAGTCGCGTACTTATAGGAAAACCCACCTCAATGAAAATCACGGGCGATTTGGCGTACGGGGAATCCCCCTTGGTTAGGTTAGCTTCGTTTGGCTTGGCGCTGGCGTCGTGTCGTTTCTCAGGTGGCGTTGAATGCAGTGGAAAATGGAGGGGGAACATTCCACTTGCCATTGCAGAGGATCATCTCCCGTACATCCTACTTGTCATTCTTGTCAAACTCTGACTGTTTTCACTCTGTGGCCTGTGTTTTTGTCGGCGCGATAGGTTATGTTTCTGGTCCCAAAATGGTCAGTTCTATTGAATTATCAAATGAAAACGAGCCGATACTTTATGAATTGCTCGAGTATTTCGTTCGGAAACAAGAACCGGAACTAATAGTAAGTCTACGTCGGCGTATACCAAAGAATAATCGGATGGCATATAATTGACACCTTATCACTTCTCCATTCATTCTAGAAATGCAAGAACGACACTGTCATATTACCAACACCTGGAACAATTAAAAATGCCCTTAGATACCTCAACAATAGGTACTCGTTACCGGAAAGTATATCGCAACAAGTCGCTCTCACTTTGCCATGGAAGTTTGCAATCGGAGATCACGGACGTTTGCTTGCTATTCTGCAAGAGAATGTCATAGAAATTCGAAAAGCCAAAGATGAGTACTCGTCAGTTGTCGGGAAAGCTTCTGGTAAGTCGTGAATTCATGTAGAATCAGTCAAGGTCAACGATCTTCTTCCTTAGAGACTTAGCTTTGAAAATACAAGATGCACTACTACCCTTCGGGTATTATTTATCATTCCAGTTCCAAAGGATGCTTTCCCGCAATGGCGCAAGCTCGCCTGGAGCCCAGACGGCACTCTTTTAGTATTAGCATCCAGCAACGGTTATACCTCTTTCTACAACGCACTAGGAAGCAATATTTTTAACATCAGCCCCAAGACTATCTCTCAAAACCCTCAAATCTTGGAAGCCGGAGATGCAATAGCTTCCATGATATTTCTTAAGACGAGAACAAAATCTGAGAAATGGTCGTACGAATTTCTGTTGATCACGTACAGTGGTCTGCTAAAATCGTATCATGTGTCTATAAGCAACACGTTCGAAGCCAATTATGAATTCTCGTTTGGGAATTTTTATAAGAATGGTGTTAACGCTGTTACTTACGACGAGAAGCACTGCTTATTTTACGTTGCTGGGAACACGATAACTCAAAAGCTAACAGTAATTATCTGCTGCATAGTGTCTACTATGCGGAAGGAAGAATATTCCATACTAATATATATTTGCTTTCAGTCGACGGCTTCGGAGAGTGGTTTGACATCGTGGAGACCCCTGGACGATTATCCGTATTGCAAATTGTCATTTACCTTCGACGACGAGTCGAAAACTAACTCCAGATTTTCGATATGGAACATAATCCCGTCGTTAAGCTTTCAGCCGGAATCTATCATATTCAAAATAAAAATCTCTCCCAACAGTAAATATTTAACATGTTTACACACGGATGGTTCGATATCGTTCTGGGGGCTGCCGAATTTATTGCTGCAGAAGAAATGGAAATTAACGGAGCAGCCTGATTTCAATATACCTAATCCCTTGGGACACCCGAAGTCGAAGAAATTTCCGCCAGGAGTTACTGAATTCCATCCTCTAGATATTGGTTGGTGGTCCGAGCAGGTAACAAGTCTCTCGTTGCTTCAAATACAAATATTTATTATGCCTACTCAAGTCTGATATTCTCGAAGGCAATGATAGTCGCAAGATATTCTGGGTCCACTTCTGTGTGTTCTACAAAGAATTTGCAAAATCTTTTGGGTACGAGTCCCGAATTTTTAGCCGGGCAACCACAGATATGTGAGTTCGGTCCGGACAGGGGCTTTTTATGTCTCGATTGCGAAACGTTTATAACGAGCAAAAAACGGAACAGAGAATCGAATACAGAAGGCCAAATATCAGGTTTGTATTGTACGATGTGTATCGCATCATTGATGTATGTATATAATAAAACATGTGATGTGTTTGACTCTTAAGAAGCCTCGTCGGAAAGCGAAGAAGAGGACGACGAATTAGAACCGATCAGTATATTAAATTACACCACAAATTTAATGCAGAGTACTCTATACTCTATAACTGATATTGAAAGGTTCCAGCCGAAGAGAAAAAAGTCGAGAGTGTTGTTTAGAACGTATAGAATCCTCGGTCTTAAAAGCACCACACCCGAAGAACTCTATTCAAGAAAGATTGATATAGAGGTATGGATATTTATAAGATTCGGTGTATGTTGAATATAATCGAAAGGAAATAAGAAAAAGTCTTACAGGAATACGAAGAAGCTCTGGCTTTAGCCAATACGTACAACTTAGACACAGATTTGGTTTACCAAACGCAATGGCGAAAATCCAAATTATCTTTGAATGCCATTCAAGAGCATCTGAGTAAAGTTACGAAAAGATCCTGGGTCCTGCACGAATGTGTTACGCGCGTCCCAGATACCATCGAAGCGGCAAGAGAATTGCTAAATTTCGGATTAAAAGGTGCGAACTTGGAAACCCTGATAGCGATTGGAAGCCACGATAACGGGAAGTTTGTAGTAGAAAATATCGATGACGATTGGAACGAAATGGACGAAGCTAGTGTAAGTTTAAGGCAGGTAAGCTGTCTCCTTATCTTAACAGGAAATACGATACCCGCGAGAATACATTAAAGCACTTTAACGGATGTATCGAATATTAATGAAAACGCAGGTGCAGAAGGTGAATCAATTGCTCGAGTATATTGGCATGAAACATTTATCGGAAGCTCAGAAAGACTTGATCAAGTATAGGAGAAAGCTTCTAGATCATTTGGATAAATTACTGACGTATGAGATTATATTGGGACCCTCGTTGAAGTACAACAAAAATTTTTACGAAGAGTTCCGACAACTTTCGGCGGTTGAAAATGCAATTAGGTACAAGCAAAATAATGTAAATTTTTTATTACGTAATGCGAGAATTTGTATGATTATTCTAGTATGATTACTTCATTAAGCGCAGGTTTGCTAAAAATAGCGATTGCCAAGGAGTTGAAATTATGTTCACGTATTACGGTGAAAGTTTGTTGCCTCATTGGCTAGCGATCGTTAGCTTTTTCCCGGAAACTTTAAATCCATTGAGGTACAAGAAACTTCTGCCAGAATGTGACACCGACGGCCAGTTATTTTTGTTCGATCAGCGTGAATTGCGACAGAAAGATTGGTCCGAGAAATCGGAGTTCAACGAAGCGATCAATTTGGAAAACGACGATAAATCACAACTGCTTTATGAGTCTGATCCATCGTTGTCTATCTACAGGTAAATCGAGACGTCTTCTGAATCGCATTCTTCGCGAATGCTTTTCAATTTCACGTACACGTTTGATTCTTTTCTTTCAGAGATACCGTACTCACTCCGGAATTATTGCAAAAATGGTACGAGTCACGAGTTTACCAAATCGAAAAGAACAGTTGTATGGTTGATAACGCTTTGCAATTAATAAAAATTGCTAAATCGCACAATATCGATGGTTTAGAAAATCTGCTATTAGATTTAGAAACGTTGAACGATCTAATTTACAAAGTCTACCTGGAAGATCTATCTCTGGATCAGTTGCAGAAATTAACGAACTTGGAGAAAATTAAGCTATTAATGAGCGAAACAACCGAGAAAAGTTTTGTCGATGACATCAAGAATTTCGTGCTGCCGTTCATAAAAAGAAGGCATCAATATTTGGTACATAGAATATTTTACAGAACATTTTAATTAACGTTTATTTGAGCCGCTTGAATTTTCAGGGTGGGGAATTGCAGAGGCACTTATTTAGCGATTACTTGGTATGCGCGAGTAAAGGCGACCTAAAGTTATCAGTGAAACTTTTCGAATACTTGAGGCAGTCTCGCGATATTGAAATTCTTCAAATGATAGAGGACATTGCCACTCTGGCGTTAGATTGCATATATGCTTGCAATGATCCTGATATGTACGAGAAAGCGACGTGTATCATAGATGCCATTGCGAAAGATCGCGATGGAAGGAGAACCAGTGGTGGAGGATGCTCTTTACTCGAAGAGCTTGACAGAGAACTCGAGTGCACAAAGATCTTGAACAAGTATGAAGTTAAAACCACGTTGAACGCGCTGCGAAAGAATAAAAGCGACCCTGAGGCTGCGAAACAGTTGCTGATTCAAATGGCAAGAAGCTTGAATAAGATGTAAGGGAGCAGACGATTTAAAAACACTGTTTTTGTAAAGATGTTTTGTAAATCATAGTTTTCATACCTTTTTTTAGAAATCCACCCCCGGATGAAAGGCACTGGGCTCAATTATTAAACGACATGTTGGAGATTCACGGTTTGATTTTTAGTTGCGTCGACATTGAAATATGCTTTGAGATCTGTGTGTCTGCGCGTTTGGTGTCGGGAGTTAAATCCAACATACAAAATTGTGCTGCTTTGATCGAAACTAAGAAGAATGAGCAGTCTCTGTTGAAAGTGTCTTACGAGAAGGCGGTGAACTTAATTCTGGAGGCTAGTAAAGAATATTTTAACAGCTCAAAGTCCGTTACAGATTCTAATATGGAATTGGCAAGGTAAGTTTGTATATATACAGATATTTTATATAAACCCTAATCCTTCCTTTCTTTTCACTCTTTTGAATGATATTCCAGAGCTTGCCTTCATCTAATTGTAGACGACAACCCACAAATCAAAGAAGAGTATGACCTCATCAACTCCCTTCAAATTTTAAACGAGTTCAATATCAACATACTACCGCTGCAAGTTCGATTAATGCAAGACAGACTGAAATTCATAGAAGACTGTTTAAACAAGCGAGAGGATGCGCATAAGAATCGGCAACGATTGTTAACCCTGGCGACTTATTTACGAATCGAAATGAATAACAGCAGGGCGCGAGAAGGGAAAGTTTTAGAACTGATAGCGAAGAAAGCACTTCAGGTAGCCATTTCAAGCTCACTGCTTAAAATTAATTGGTATCATTATTAAAGGAAAGTGATTACAGGTAAAGGATTTTAGTATTTGCGCGGCCACTTGCCAGCAATTAATGCAGAATAATTACGTCCCTGCTTGGACAGTGGCGTTCGATTTAGGATACTGCGAGAACTATGATGATTTAAAAACCAGGCAAAAGTGTTTATGGTTCGCGATAAACAACGGGCCTAGCGATATATTGAGCAAAGCATTGGCTCAAATACATCTGATCGAAATACAAATGTTACATAACAATTTGGAACTGTGGATACCGCCCAGTGAGCCCGACGATCTTAATGATGCCGACGATGCCGATAGCGAAGAAGAGTTTATAGACGCTATGACTACGGTAAGAATTAAAATATTAATTAAAACACATTCCACGATATAGACAATCAAACGTACTAGATTGCTTTCAATTTATAGCCGCAAGTGGAGACGAAAGAGTTCGTTCCGAAGGTGTTGGAAGCTTCCACGGAAATAGTAAAAACTTCTGCCAGCATTATGAAGGAATCCACGTTTGGATTAATTAAAAATATAAGCGACACAAACTTCTGGAAGTCCAGGTTGAAGCTCAGTTTCGCTAATAGGCAAAGCAATGACATAGGATATGGCGACAGCGGAAGGCACGAAAATGAAGACGACGTGCAAAGTTTTCCATGCTTTTACGAATGTGTGCACAAGGAATGTAGGCTTAGCGATCTAGATACCAAATATGCAAACTACTCGATCCCAGATGTACAAAATACGAAGTTGAAATGCTGCCGCACTTTTCTAAGAATAGCTATGTTGAGCGAGACTTCTTGTTACGGATTGGAAGTGAGCGATATTAATCATTGTAAGTGTTGCATGCAATTTCAAGCGTAAAGTGTATAAGCCTGATAAGTAATCATTTTCATCGTTTCAGTGTTTCTAGAATGCGCGAGATATACTATGAGAGAAGATTGGCCTTTAGGTATGTCTTATTTATTTAGTGTACAGAGGAATTGTATAAAAGAAGCACAGAGCGTTTTAACGGAGCTACCAAAAACAGAGCTGTACACTCAAAGCGCGATGTATTATTACTGTTTGGAGTTGCACAAAAGATTGTACAGAGATTGTGAGAATTTATATTTATTTCACCCGTTGAATTTAATATGGAAAGTGATGAATGTAGCTCAGAAGTGTAAAGATTCTGATATCTACGAAAGTTTGAAATATTGGCAAGCGCGTTTACTTAACGATCAAGAAATAGAAGAGCCCAAGTTTTATGAATCGAGTCAAATAATTGAAGACAGCAACGAGTCTGATAAGAAAAGTGAGCAGATTGACACCGATCGTATTCTGGCTTCGACTTTAATCTCCGAAGAATCAGAGAAGGAAGATAAGTCGGCTGAAAGTCTAACTACGCGAATCGATGGTACGAATCGAATGGTAGAAGAGTTGCCGGAATCCGATGGCAAAAACGATGTAGAATGGACCGACGATTGGGGTAACTTTTCTGACGAAGAGGTAATAGAAACTGTTGGAGACAAGAGCATTCCAGAGTTGAGGATAGAAGCTAATATTTCACTGATAAAAGATATCGGCGAATGTGCAACGGAACAAGATCGCTTCGAAGCTTTCGAAAAGGTGTTCGAGAAAATACGAAGCGCGGATAACTATTTTCAGATAAAAGAAATATTGCTACGGTGGCCGAAATTCAAGAGCCCCGAATACAAGACTGTTGACAAGCATCCAATTTTAAAAATGATGAAACTGGTTCATGTATATATACCGGAAGAAGATAAAAGCAAGTATAATAGACAGATTTCTCAAGAATACAGAGAGCTGATAGACGCATTGTCTTCAGAAGATGTGAGTTTAAGGTTGCATAAGATACTACTAAAGTTAACTCATCGCAAGATATTAATTTCTGTAATTATGCTTCGATAGGTCCTCAAGGAATTTTTAAACGCACAACACATTCCTCTCGAGCATGCAATTTGTATTAGATTAGATATAGACGATCCAATACTTCACGAAGAAGCTGTAAATATCCTGAAAGAAAAGCATAAAGTACGTTCGTACTTAAAACGCTATCGTTTTACATGGAATAAATCTCCTAATAATCCCTTTATCTTATGTTCGCAGGAACTGACACTATCAGCGCCGCTATTAGAGACGCTGTTTCTGAAAAATTTAACTGCATCGTTCGATCCAAGTCACGAAGTCTACGGTCGAATCGTCGAGCACGTATTCGTGAATCGATCCCTATCGAACACGAGAGAAAACGCAGAAATCCTTGTAAAGGAATTGAAGAAGCAAAAGCACATAGCACACGCCCTGTGCATCATCAGATTAATGGAAGATATACCACCATCTTTGTGCACGTTCGATACTTGTTACGAACTTCTGATGAGAAAATAATCACCCATTCCCTTCTTTTTTACGAATACTGTGATGCAAATTGAGAGGATTTTGAATGTATGAAAGAGAGAATTGTAATTTATCGCGCCTTTACTCGCTAACTCTGTGGGATTTGTTATAAAAGAAGAAGGAACGACCAACTTCAGTGTATGCGTAATCGCCACGAATCTTTTAAATTCGCATGTATATCCCGTAGCTACTTCGAAACCGATTTGTACATGTATATTACGAATACTTGTTACGGCGTGTAATTTGTAAATATGAATGTGATAATATTTGAAATGATGATAATGATGAAAAAATATTTGTTTAAATTGATAACTCACCGGCGTCCCCTCCTTTGGTTCCTTTCAAATTACGCGCCAATTCCTTTTCTCGATCTCCTCGATGTCCGGAGATTCGAATCTAAAACGCCCGTTATTCTTTCGATGTTATTATAATTTAGCATGACCCTTGATCTTGAAATTCTTTATTCAGATAAATTCTTTTCAAGGCAAAAGTCTATAGCACACGTGATATTTTTATATTTTTGATATTTATCCAAAGAAATGCAATATTTTATCGCGAAAACAGGAGCAGTCCAAGGTACCAGTGGGTGGAAACTGGAATTCGATAAGATGTATTACCCGCGATATATTATATATAATACACGCGATCTGCGTATTACCTAATCAACGAATTCTGTGCACTAAATCGGTCTGTTTACAGCTTTGTTTTCGATTTACACGGCGGCACTTCGCGGAACCCGGCGCCGAACTACTTCGAAACAGCAAGATGGCGAATAGTAAAGATGGTCGCCGCTGATTGGCCGAGCTGCGGACGGCCCGTCAAGCTCAAGGGAAACTGGATCGTATATATTTACGTTTGTGCAACGAAAATGTGTATATGAATAAATAAATTTAGCGTACGTAGAATAAGTAATTGTTATACACTTTTAACATTGCCAATCGTTCATCATTATTTTTGTATGTTATTACATGTACGTTTTGTATTAATATACATTAGATAGTTATTATATTATAATGATTGCCCTGTAGTGGATGTACATATCACATAGAGCACTACATTTAAATGAAGGAACAGCAATAAACTATTTCATGATAACTCCAAACATCTATACGTTTACATCTTACCAGTGTTGCTGCCAATAATGTAACAAACCATTTCAGCAAGTAATTCTTTAAATATAGTATAATTTCTTGAATGTAAAGTATTTTAATTATTTCCAGACCCAATTGTTTTTCGAACCAAGTTGCACGCTATTGCAACACCAATAACTTAAACAGAATGTCCGCTGCAGAGGAAGCGCAGGTTGTTTCCACGGATGAGTCGATAGAAAGTACTCAGCACTTCAAAGACCGTGCAGAAAGAAATCGACAAAAGGCATTGCTATTAAGGAAATCTAAGGTTGTCTCTCATCCCTATAAGAGAGGGTATGTCGCTTGTATAAGAACTCTTCGTTCCAAGAAGTTTAATAAAAGCTCATGTTCTTTAATCTCTATTCTTTAAAGGGAAAATGAAGAATCGACGAATGGTAGATCCGTAAAAGTGCAGGGGCAACGCGTCATAGACAGTGGGGGTGGTTTTCTGATAGAAGAGAACGACGACTTGGAAGATCAGATGGTATGGTGTTTGGAGAAGCTTTAAAATATGTAATGATAAATGTTCAAAGCGCTCGGACACGGATCTCTTTCTTTTAGTTACGAATAACAGCCGAGCCTGCCCCCATTGTTAGTGATCTGCCTCACTGCGACGAGTGCAAAAATGAATATCAGGACTCTTATCTGTTACAAACTTTCGATCTAAGCGTATGTGATAAATGCAGGTATAACTTGATACGACTAGATGCAGCTTGATACCAGTAATCAGTTTAATTGAACGAAATACATTGCCCGTGTGAACTTGATTTCAGAGATAGCCAGGGAAAGCATTCATTAATCACGAGGACAGAAGCGAAAAAAGAATATCTGTTAAAGGATTGCGACATCGACAAAAGGGAACCTGCTCTGAGATTCGTTAACAAAAAGAATCCGCACAATGCGAATTGGGGCGAAATGAAGTTGTATTTGCAGTTGCAAATAGAAGAAAGAGCTTTGGAAGTTTGGGGCTCGGAAGAGAAGCTGTTAGAGGAGAAGGAATCGCGCGATACTAAACGCGAGGGGACTAAAATAAAGAAGTTTAATAAAAGGGTAACAGATGTTTAGAAATTTAATATCACTTTAGCTGGAATGTAAGACAACAGTCCGTCAAGTAAATATTCTTTGCTTAATAAGCTCTCGTTTCTTGTTTAACAGATTAAACAATTGCGAATGCAAGTTAGAAGCTCGCTGTACGATAAAACAACAAAGGCATCCCATACGCACGAATTTGGAGGAGATACATATAACGCGGAAGACGATACGTACACACACACCTGCACGGCATGCGGTTACGAAGAGACGTACGAAAAGATGTGAAGTTTAGGACCGTAATAAATTTCATAAGAGTATTTCATTAGAGCATGTTCTAGTACGGTGCCCGCTCTTTTTGTACCAAAGGGATTTTGTTTGCTAAAACGTATACACGAATACCGAAAGAAAATCAAAGCCATTCCACTTCCTTATTATTAATTTATTGTTACTTATATTTTATCTCCTTTTTATATTGAAATCTTTTCGAGTGGAATTGAATACGTTCGTGCTAATAAAATTTTACATGTCATAACACAATTTAGTTGTCAAATAAATCGAATGAATTTCCCTTAATCTTTCCATTATTTAAACACTTAAAAGCAAAGAATATAATTTACACTGTTTATTTGCATTATAATACCATAATTCTATATATATATATCTTCCTATTCGCGGAGGACATTCAATAGTTTGATTGTACTCGGTACGCTACATAATGTACAGTCTTCGATTACATTATCCTTAACTGTGACATCATGACGGTCTGATTAATTAAATTACTACAGCTAAAAATTAATATTGCACTATGTAAAAATATGATCATGTACGCGAAAAATAAACTTTGCACCTCGTTAATTTTATACAACCATTATCAACTGCGTAGTTCTTATGCAAATTAAAATCATACACATTTTATTGCATGTAAAAATTCGCGGCTCGCCCGCGACGGAAATCATAGACGAAGGATATCCAAATCACTTATATAAATTTCTTTAAAATCTATATCACTGCGCCTTCATTGAATTCGTTGAAACCGCTCCATTCTTTACATTCCCATCTTCGTTTCCGGTTATTTTGGTATATACGTCCTTCTCGTGTACATAAACGAAATATTATTTCTTTGGAATATTATGTTGAAGCAGCCGTACGATACACGTACAGAGGACTCTACCCAAAGATCAAGAAGGAACCCATTTATGCATTATCAATGCTAAGACTTCTCTATAAAATCATTACAAACACTCTGAATAGGCTCTAAAACAGTTGGCACAGTCAGTTTGCATCCCATGTTACTTTGGGGTACAATCATTGCGTTCGTCATTGTGGTAGATGATCTGAAATATAAATCACAATATTATTAGACACGATCCGCTCCGAGAATTCAGTGAAAGATCGTCGCGCATAAGTTTCCATCGACGTACCTATTGTGCCTGAGATGACTTTTAACCAAATGACCGGCTGTGAGGGCAGCCATCAGCGACAATTCACCAGCGAGAACCGTGGCGCATACGATTCTCGCCAATCTGCTGGCATTTTCGCCGGGTTCGCTAGCGTGAGCGCCTTTGACGCCCAGCATGCCCAGACACGAGCCTTGCGCGGGAAGACCAGTTCCACCTCCGATTGTACCTATCTCTATGCTGGGCATCGTACAAGAAACGTACAGATCATTCCCGTCCGCTCCCCAGGGCTCCATCAAGGTCATACAGTTACTACTACCAACGTTCTGCGCGGGATCCTGTCCAGTCGCTATAAAGATCGCAGTTACGATATTCGCGGCGTGCGCGTTGAAGCCACCCACGCTGCCGGCCACAGCGGACCCGATCATATTTTTACTTATATTCACGTCGACCAGAGCGTGAACCGATGTTTTCAGTACATTGGTAACAATGTCCTCGGGTACCACCGCCTCACATACCACACTTTTACCCCTACCCTGTATCCAATTCACAGCCGCTGGCTTCTTATCCGTGCAGAAGTTGCCGCTCAGCGATAGTATATCCATGTCAGGGAAATATCCTTTAACCGTGTTCAACGATTTCTCCGTGCCCTTGGATAGCATGTTCATCCCCATCGCGTCGCCAGTCTTCGCGACGAAACGGATGAACAGATGCCTACCGGCGATGCGGACATGGATCTTCGTCAATCTCGCGAATCGGCTCGTCAAATCGAAGCTGTCCTTCATTTCCTTGAAATGCTCCGGATCCTGCATCCACGCCATAGCTTCGCTGGCCCTGACGATGTTCGGGAATCTGACCACCGGCCCCCTGGTCATCCCGTCGGCCACCACGCGGCTGGTCACGCCGCATTTCATCAGCGCTCTGCTACCGCGATTAGTAGATGCTACTAAACACCCCTCGGTGGTGGCCATCGGTACGTGGTACAGCTCGCCGTCGATCAGCAATGGGCCAGCGATACCGAGGGGTATCGGCACGTATCCCACGACGTTTTCGCAACAAGATCCTAATACTTTACTGTAGTCGTAGCTCCTATAGGGCACGTCGACCAGCTCGCCGAGGAAGTTGCCAGCTTCAGCAATTATAAGACGCCTGATCCCAACACCGCGCTCCATGTCCCCGACTGCCTTCTCCAACTGATAGGCAGCTATATGCTTGTGTTTAACTAACTGGATAACTTCCTCGTCTGTCAGAGCGCTTGCCCCAAGCTGCAAACACAAGCAGGGCGATATTGAAAGCACGCGTTACGATTTTCAGCAGCAGCGTCTCTAAGATTGTACTCACCTCGGACTTGTATATCTCAAGGCACTCCTCCACCGGTCTAGGAACTGTCGACGCGGGAGCCACGCTTTCGCCGTTGGGCGTGTCCACGCTAGACTGCTTCCCATCGGTTTGCACTTCTTTGTCGGTGAACTCCATCTGCGATTCGTTCTCCACCTCGATCCAATCACCTCCAACCCCGGACAAGGGGAAAATCGCGGGACGCATCGGTTCCCCGAATCGTTGGCGCAACGACATCTCCATTCTGGCAGTGTTCATGATCTCGTTTGCAGCAAACTCGTTCTCGAGCTTCTCCTCCGTGTCGTCCTCTTCCTTGAAACGCAGCTGCTTGGCGATGTCGCCCTTGTCTTCGAAGAATATGAACTTGATAGCGAGCGCGAGCAGCAGTATTAGAATCACGATATTGTCCGCGCTAACTGATAGCCAGTTCATTAAGTACTCCTTGACTTCCGACGGGTTCTCTGTCTTGTTGTACGTATTCGCTACAATGTGCGCGCTGGCGGGTGACGCCTTGCCTTCCATCGTATGCTCATTCTCGTCATTTTTGAAAGGCCATCGGCTGCAACAGAATATACGTAGACGTTCTACCAACCCGGCTAGTTATTCGTAAATATTCCCGTTTAGAAACGAAACACCCGCAATAGGATACTCGACTCGACCGAGCTACTTTCGGAAAATCTTGAGCGCGACGTAAGAGAATCGATAATTATTGGCATTCTTAACCCGGCACAGGCGAGTCACGCACTGCTCCCCGACTTAACAGTGAAAGGGTTAAAGGAGTCCAAACCTCTCCCCGATAACATCTCCCTTCCCCAGCCGTTCGCTGAATATGAATTAAATGTGCACTTATATTACTGCATAATAAGTTGAACCCGACCCCGCGGAAGTTTGGAATAAGAAAAACTGCCGAACGAGAAGTAAAAAAAAATGAAGGAACGCGGCGCACGTGGTAGGGAGGGTAGATGGACGATAAGCTTTTTGTCAGTTACGCGTCAGCCAGCGGCTGACGTCTTATCTGATGTATAAAATATAGATATCGTTCCGCGTGAAAAACGGCGCGGCCCGTATACATTACCAGAAGAAAGGGAAGGAAATAGTTGGCGAGATGTGCTACCTGTTGGCGTGCACCACGAATAGTCCAGCGATCATGATCAGTTTCACGCGCTCCACCACCGGATTTGGCTTTTGATCTTCCTCGTTCAGCGGATGCATGATGAAGATCTTGTCTGCGCTCAGCGGCTTCATGCTGTTTGTCCCCCGAGAAAGCTGAAAGACGACGGGAACGTGAAGCCTCTCGCGCGTCTGCCTCGTGCACGCGACAATGCGCGCGAATCGGCCGAAGGAAAAATGCCACGTTACCTCGAGAATAAGCGACAAACAGGCGGGATAGAAGGTCATGAAAACGATGTAATTCACAACGACGCCTAGGCAGGCGAAGCTGCACAGGATCTCCAGTCTCCTAACGCCGGACAGAGATCCTATGCTGATAAGCAGAGTCTCCACCAAAGTGTCCAAGGTAATAGTCGGCCCTAGGAGCGACATGCCGCGAGCGATGTTCGCGCGCACCTCCTCCTGGTTCCTCGAGTTTAGGGCCAATTGCGCTAATATGGCGGCCTTCGAAAGGTCGATGATAAGTAGGAAGAAGAACAGCGCGTCTCTGAAAAGCAATTACTTTAAGCAACGGCAAATAAATGGGACGTCAAGCGTAGGCGAGTGTCGCCCGGTGGGAAACTTACTTCAAGTCGGAAATATCGCTGCGCCAGAAATTAACTACGCTGGACGTGAACACAACGCTGGAAAACACGGTAAATAGGCCCGCGATACCTGGTAGGGAAATACATTATCACGGTTACATCTTCGATGCATCATCTTTGTCGTAGCTTTGCCGCCGCGCCATACATTACACGGACAAACGGCGACTCTACATCTAGACTAGAATCGTACACGACGTTACGGGCACAGCCGTTTCTGCGTTTATTTAAATTTTATGCAAATCCGACAATTACATATCATCGCGTGTCGCGCCGAATGAAACACTATCGCTTTCCACGGGACTTTCACTGGCACTGAAAGCTTTCACGCGTACGACAAGATCCGGTTGCATGAATAATCGCGATACAAAAATAATCATTATATACTGCTCTTGAAACGAGGATTTCGGTATTTCTTATCGCACATGTTTTGGTACTCGAAATCGCGATCGAACCGGAACACACGCAAAGATTATCAACCTTACGTAGGAGTGCATTTCAAGACGGCACGTGTTGGCTTACCTAATATATACTTTGAACCCAGTCTTTGTAAGTTCCGGAATTGGTGATAGGTGAACAGTATCGCTAGACATCGTATTATAGTCATGACTATAATATCGGCTGCGTTTAGGTCCTGATAAATAATCACACTTTATTCAGGGGACTCCTACGAGAGTTGGTATAGTGCCTCTCCGAGATATAGAGACTTAAATGTGAAGTCCCTCAGCGGGGTCTTACCCGACACCCTGCTGGGTACTGGCCGCTAAACGGGCCCCTCTACTACCTCTTGCAGGACTGTATTTAGAGAAGACCAGGACAAAATCGGGGCCCTAAGGCCCTAAGCATTCAGGTTTTGCGGTTTTTTGCAACTTTTCCGCAACTTCTACTACCGTAACAAATATTTTACCCTGAGCTCGGTAACACCACTCACACTTATCGATCGGTGACTGGGCATCACCTCAGAGGGACGGCCCACAGGGTGTGGTTCATTCTCCCCCTACTGAGAGGATAATTGAAAAAAAAAATCGGGGCCCTAAGGCCTGGTCTTCTCTAAATACAGTCCTGCAAGAGGTAGTAGAGGGGTAAGACCCCGCTGAGGGACTTCACATCTAAGTCACTATATCTCGAAGAGGCACTATACTCAACGTAGTTGAGAAGTGGAATTCTGAAGATCGGCTTACGTCCGAATTGCAGCGACCGTGCCTACAGTGCGATGAAACGGGAAGAGTCCCATCTCGCGGCGGCCCGTTTCCGGTCTCCATGTTCAGGATGCATGCCGTGAGCGTGAAGGTCGTCACGATCACCTCCAGAGGATGACCGGCACAGAACCGGCCGTGGATCTCGAACATCCGTGCAAGCATCTTATCGTCTTCGATGACAATCACTTACAACCTGAAACAGACAATGGCCAAAAGTTACCTTCCTGAGTTCAAGCATCGTTGCGACCGTCCACTTGCGACAAAGGGAACGATAACTCACGGGGAACCCGAGGGAAGTACCCTCCGTTCAATCAAGTTATTCGGTGAAATCAGGGGGCATTAACTAAATAAAGAATTATTTATATAACGGATGATTAGATTATTAGATAACGGAATTAAAAATACCTGAACTTTAGACTATTCGAGGAACAAAGTTAACTTTATTCGACAGATGACGAATGATTTCGTCAACTTTTATTTAAATAAAAATTTCACCCATCCCTGGTCCCTTTTGCTTCTCGTGGGAGGAGGAGAAGGGACAACCGAGGCAGGGAGGTGGGCGAAGAAGAGGCTGATTTGGGGAAAGCGGACGAAGGACCGGTTATTGCGGCACGACCTATCCTTCGCGTGTCAATAATGCTCCATATAGCCATAATACTTTCGCTGATGCAACCGAGGCGCGTGCAAGGCCCGGTGTTGTTTCAACAAAATCGAAATCCCCGTCTCCGCCGGGGCTGTTGAAACTTCGACATTGGGCGTCGCTTGGGCAACGCCGAGAGAGGATGAGGACAAGCCGATGAGCAATAATTCACAACCTCCCAGCGCTAGAAATAGACGCGATCTTCGGTGTTCAGCAATCAATTTAGAGACCGAGCGTTCGATAAACGAGTGTACACCGCCCCGGACGTTAAGGGCGGAACAGTCCCCGCCGCGAGAGAATGAACGTTGCTCCACATAGGTAGGTACGTTCTTATCGGCACGAAGGTGGGCAAAAAAATTACTGCTAATTGAACGGCGGGTATGTAACTTGTTGAAGAACGAAATGTCTGTCAAGGTCGGTAACTTTCCAAGAGCTCCTGAGAACATTTCTATACTCGACTGACCACTGACCTCTTCTCACTTTCAATGGAGACCGCCGTTGAAAGCGGCTGCTTCGTTATTTCGACCGGGCATTGTCATACAAATAAATTCGCGTCGCACGTTTCAGGAAACGCCGCAGCAGCCAGCGATTTCCTGCTACCGATAAATCTCGCGGCGCAGAGCAAAGTATCTCTCGCGCATTCGCGAGCTGTCTCGAGGAAAGCTATCGCGATCACTTTCGATCACTTTCTTTTTCTACGCGCCCCTGAAGAAGCTAAATGACCTCCCCAAATTATCGAGTAGCCGCGATAAAGTATTCGAGGAATTTTGATACGGGCGTAGGAGTGCGTTCGCGCATCCGAATTGTAAATGAAAGCTGTTTAATTCGACGGAAGGTTGTTTAGCGTCAGCGGCGTGACGTCCGCGCGTTCATACGCTCGGTACTCAATTTGAAAACCTAGTCATGATCGAAAGCAACGCGTCCACGCGTTGTATATTTGTTGTACAAATGCTCCCCGGTTTTTCCAGATGGCGGTGAACCAAGAATAACCGATGCGCCACGGCTGGCCCGATCTCAGACGATTTCAACTACTGCGCTTGTACCCCCTGATTGCGCTGCCGGTGTTGTTTGAACAAAAAGAGTGAAAATAAGGAAGAGCGTGAAAGCCATGGGAGTGATTCTTTCTCCGCGAAATGGGTAGAAAGCACGTCCGAGGAGCTATGTATGAAAATAAATCTACGCCGATGCTTCCAGCGGCGCATTATTGTTTCTGAAACATGTACCGTTAATCACATACGACCTTGTCCTCCTATTTTTAGAAATTATGCTGCTCTGTCCTTCATTTTATAATTGATAAAGGAATCCTCCGAAAAGCTTTCCCCCGAAATCGCTACGACGGCCTTGAAATTTTTAAACGCCATTCACTTCCTCGAACAGTAAAAAAAAAAGAAGATGTTGCCACCTTTCTCGCCCGTGGTGCCACAATGCTTAACACACCGCCGTCGAATCCCTCGCTTCTTCCACGTACGGTCTCTCGTTTCCCGGCCAAGTGCGCGCACTTTACTCTCTATCTGGTTGAAAAGCCATTGTTGAAGCGACGCGTATGAATTCCCACAGGTCGCGTGCGTAGCTGAATCAACGAGATATACGGATTCCCGTGCAATCGGGGCGAGCGATACTTCATCTAAATACACCCACGCGTTAAACCAGAGGGGCACTCATTACTCTAAGAATACCCGATTTCCTATATTTATAAAACAGCCGGCCGTGAAACTACCGCGAAACAATTACATTGATAAGAATAATCGCGGTCATTAATCTTACTCGCGACTGTCGATCCTTTTCAATTACATGTATATCTACAAAGTTGTTATCGCATAGTAATTTTCAACGATAATTCGATAAGAGTGCAACAATAGCTTATAGTAATATATTCGCAGCGGTTGTGTCGAACGCGGAAAAGTGTGCACCTCGAAGTAAAAATCCGTTCCTTATTAGCGGCAGTGAGAATGAAATTTGTCGTTAGAAGCGAACAGCGTTCCGGAGCGCGTGTAAAAATGTGTCAATCAGATGCAGAAAGTTTTTCACGGGCGGAATTAATTCGTAGCGAAGGGAGGCGATTAACCGGCACCTGGAATTACCCAATCGCCGGGCGGTGGTGCGTGCGGCAACGCAGAAAGCTTTACACCGGTTGGCCGTCGACTCATTAACTCGGTTAATTACACCCCGTGGACACAATAGCGTTATTGCGGTCGAGCGTACCTTGTACAGGTGCACGGAGAGCGGCTCGATGGACCTCTTGACGTACAGTGCGCACGTGGTCACGTATCGCATGTATATATGTATATCCTGCCCTCTCTTTCCCTCTCTGTAGCTTTTTAACAACCGAAAAAAAGTCGAGCAAAAAGAGTGGAGCACACCTGAACGAGCGGAGCGTAGCTGTCTATCCGCATGACGATCTCGGAGATCCTTCGATTCGCGAGCGTTAAGCGCGGAAACCGTATTCTCAAACTTGCGATCGATCGATATCGGGACGTAGAGGGAATCGCTGTTTGAAAAAACTTCCTTCCCTCGCGGCGCGCTCAAGCTTCTTACCCCCGGGCCGGTCGCGAGAGAGACAAGAGGCTCGAAATTCACGAGAGAATAAAGTAAGACGCGATCCGATAGTGACGGCGCGGCGCTAGCCGACTAATAAAGTCGCGCTCACGCTGAAGCGGGCTGATCGACCCTTCGGCGAAATCATCGTCCTTTCTCGACCGCGCTCGGCAATCTTCGTTTCTCTCTTTCTCGTTCCCCTTTCACGAGCACGTGCCCGTCATCTTCGCGCGGTGCTACACACCCGCGTTCGAAAGTACGAATTTTATTTTATTAATATCTCTCGCCGCGATAAGTGGATCAGCAGATTAACAACTAGACGTCCGAAGTCTGGAAACTTTGGGCCTGAAAACCCTCGGCTCCCTATCGCGCACGTTTCTTATCTCCATCTACCTCGTGATCACGCGCGATCCGTGGACCGTGTATCTTCGCCGAATCAATGCTAAATTGTTGAATTGATCGATCGAGGAACCCGTGATTTATTGACCGCTCTGTCATCCGCCAGGTTATCGTTCATCTGCGGATCGACAGAACGGAACGTTTTCATCAAGTCCAAGATGGTCAATCAGCGAGTGCAACGGGAGTAGGTACTTACAAACATTTCATTCCTGCATTACAGAAACACTTACGTATTCATGAAAAACGATAAGCTGGCTTTATTACCGGGCGCGTGTGGAAAAAAGCTAAATAACAAATACGAGATAGCGAGAGGGCACAAGACGTCAACAGACTGGTAACACAGGAAAAAAAGGAAAAACATATAATGGTAAAAAATCGATATAACGATAGGCACTTGAATTTCTGGAAACGGTAGGTATTGAAAAACAATAAGATAACACAAGTGACCGGATACCTACACTTTACAGTTCGACTTGGAAGATAAAGCTAAACGAGGAAACACTACGCCTCGATGGCTAATAAGTTTCTACTTAGTTGTTTGCAAAAGCAACAAATATCTACAGGGCCTTGGAATACTTGGAACGCGTAAGCTTTTTTTTTTTTTAACTTTCCGCGTAGTCGAACCGAGACCTAACCCAGGGCAGAGAGGTGTAGAAGAGCATTGGTTGTCGCGGCTCTACTATGCGCAGCAATGATTCACTATCTACACAAATTTACTCATCCCAGCTAGGCTGATAAACGACGAGCGAAACGCTAGCGAATTTAACGGCAGAAACTTGGACGCTCCAGGAGCGAACAATAGGTACATCGCGTGGCCACAGAAATTCATTACGTGCCGAGTGAATTACACACTGGCCAATGGCAATAGTAAACTGTAATATGCACAATCGGCAGGTGGTACGAACCGTTAAACCGGATGGCAAGGTAGCTTTCGCAATTTGTACGAGCGCTAGGACTGCAGGAATGCAGTTGAGCGGTGCTTCGCATTGCACTGTGCTATCTGACAAAAATCTAAAGGCAGTTTAGCGTGCAATTTGCAGTCGTTCGATTGATCGTCCGTGTCCGATACCGATTTTACAAGCGATCTCGATTCTCAAAATTCCTTACATTCATCGCGATACGCCTCGAAACCGCCCACGTTTATCGCTACGCGCGTGTAGATGCGGCCGCTGATTTTGCCGTACGAAAAATGTAAATAAAAGTGGTAAAGGATCTATATAAAGACATCAATGCCGGTACTAAATTAAGAACAACGGATGCTCGGGGCTTCTCGGGAAAATCGCGTTTGTGTACATTGGAAAGTAAGTCTACCGGCCGATCGAGGAGTTTACATTTCTTCGATCCTGCACGAAAGCAGCCGGGAATTATTAGTTGGAATCGGTTTTACTGCTTCAAACACAATCTACCATTCCCGGAACTGTTTTGAATGCAACAGAAGGGGCCAGACCCCTCCGAGCGAAGTTATCGCGCCGCCTTTATAATCGCGCGACACATCTTGCGGGATTTCGGCGGAGCGTATTACGTGATCCTAATCGTAATAGGTCGACGGTACTGTTGGCAACCGGCGAATCTTTTATCGCGCATTTCCGTGAATAAGTCGGTGAATATAAATGTTGAAAACACGCCATTTAAATAGAGCAGTACGGCGGTGTTAAGTGGTAGGGTTCGCTGAATATTGCTCTCTGAATTGCTAGGACGGTTTTTGCGAACCGTTTCTTTCCATACGTTTCGTAAATTAATAAATAAACCATTATTCCCCGTCGTAAAGCTCGCGAGGATATAAAAGTTTCGAGACTTTTACTACACGCTGGTAAAAAAATTTAAAGGCGAGTTGACCCGACCTAATGATATCGAAAACTTGGACGCAACTCGCATAAATCAAAATGCGCGATGGGCGAGAAGCGAAGGTTGGCGAGCTTCTACGCCCGAAGGAAATCAGAATCCCTTGTTGGTGGCTCGGGGAATCATCGATGCAAGCTCCGAGATCGTTGTCTGTTCAGTATGGATAATTTGAAGTCCGCACGAGACACGGCACGCATGACTTTATATAAACGCAAAGTATTTGCGCGGTTTCTCTTAAGAAACGCGCGCGGAATACTCATTCGTCGCGTCCATACGATCTGCCCGGGAATTCCGAGTACAATTAGACCGAGGAATTCCCTGCGCCGAATCGAACGATTACGCCTACACGTTCAAAAGCAAACGATCGACTTACGGGAACGTAATTTTCGTCAATCAGGTGCACCAGTAAGACTGTACCAAAAAACTGTTTAGTTATCAGTATTACATATTGAACAAGCTTATCTTAATATTTTAAATATTATATGTAATGGACTCTGACAATATGGTAAATATTTGACGTAGATGAATTTATGAAGTTTCCATCGTAAATTCTATTTAACTACCAACACCACTGCTTGTACCTCGACCGATAGACTGCAGAAGTATATATTACACTACTGCGTTCAAGCTTTTAGTTCTTCGCTTATGTAGGACCCGTTATTACTGTCATTAGAATTTTACAACAGTGGCAGAGCGTTATTTAAAAGGTAAACGTTGTTTCACGCCCTTTACATTAGACGGTTAAAATACGCGAATATTCATGAATCAAATACCAAACGGTTTTCAACGCAAACGGGCATCGTAATGTATAAGTAAACTTAAATACATAATGGGAATTGTTTTTAAAAATGGAGTGAAGTTATGCAAACATCAAACAGACATAACCTCCGAATTAAGAAATGCCGAACGAACAACGTACCGTAAGACTCGCTCGACGATCGGGAAGATATGTCTCAGATAGGCGTCATCTTTTATGAATTGTGGCATCAACAATTCATGTCCTGCCCTTTCTATCACAGCTTTACATGTAAATTAACATTTTGTACACCAACTCTTCCGACAGCATACTGCACTCTTGAACGCGAGCTCGGCGCCACCTGAAGCACATCACGCGAACCAACTCGTTAATTCACATAAACTTTTATGGTAAAAGCGGTTTCAAATATTCAATTTACATCTTGAAAATTATGTAATCGATTAATCTTTTAATTCTCTCCAAAGAATTATACATAACACTGCTTACATTTCGAATATAAAGCTGTAGATATTTCAGATACATAAAACAGTATATGAAATACATCTCCAGAACAAAATAACAACTTTATTGAACCAGCGCTTAGTATAATGTATTTCTTTACATAATTCCTTGATTGCAAATAAATTATTTATAACTCGTTACACGTCGAGTGTCTTTTACCAACCCAGTCCCTTCAACCTCAATTTGTCTTTTGTGTTTCCACGGAATGCCTGGCGTGATTCATCATAGACTCGACTCTGTTGGCAGTCTCTCTCACAACGTCGGATATTTCGTCTGGCAGATGGTCCAGCGTGGGAATGTGCGCCGACAATCTTTTGTACACCGAGTCCTTGCTGCTGTCCTTCTTATTCCTACGCTGCTCCTCGTACTTCAATTGCTGTTTGAAGAATATAGCATTCTTTATGAACTCTAGAGTATTCTCGAAGCTCTTCCCGGCGCCGTGCATGGTTTTAATAGCACTGACGGCGTACTCTACGTCGTAGCACCTGCCCAGAAGCTGTTGCTGAAGCGCCAGCACTTCCACTCGTTTCTCCACCATAGGAGGCAACGCTTTCCTTACGTGCTCTTGGAGCCTGTAGAATGCAAGGGACGGCTCGTTCGCAACTATGTGCATATTCTCGGATATCCGTTCGGTTGCTGAAAGTAATACGAAATGACACACAAGCGACTAATCTATTGCCTGGAGAATTAATTTATTGCCTGGAAAATTAATCTACTGCCTCTTAATTCTAACCTTTTTTCACCCTCGTCTCCAGTTCTTGATCCGATTGATACACTTTCGCTGCCATTGCTTAAAGCGTTTTGTTCATAAGAATGTTTGTTTACGTAGATCGTGCAAGCACGAAGGGTGCAGGAAATTTCGAATTGAATTCGACGCGACTGTCAATAAGCAACGAAGTGTTTCCCGATAGCGTTAAGATACACTTGAGACTTGTACGAATCCTGTGGTTCTGTTAAAGTCTACAACAATGCCGCGGATAAACTTGACTAGTGTTTCCTTCTGTATGAATTAAATTCGCAAAGGACGCTCGGCGCTAGATCGATTTGTTTTCACCCGCCATTTTATTAAACACCCGTTACCGGAAGTTGATCGGCCACACGAACCTGTTTCCCCTCGTCGAAACGTGGCAGCAAAGTATGTGCTGTTGGCACTTCTCTTAAATGTATCCTCCAACTCTTCCTATGGATTGATCGTTTCGTCGCCGTAAGTGACACAAGTTCGGATCGCCGGAAAAGGTAAGAGCCATGGAATTCATCAATGAAATATTAACCAGATCGAGCGTCTTAATCCTCACGTTTCACTCAACTTATTCATAAACCGCTTATCGAGTAAAATCTAGTTTTTATTTCAAATGCTCCTCTAATGAATAAACATAGTGGTGCGAGTTTTTCAAACAACGTCGTCTAGCGGCTTTTTCGTGAATAAAGCATGCATTGCTTTTAGAAGTTTCTTAATTACGATAACGGGTTTTGTAGAAATCTGTATGCTCTCCGATAAACGGGCGTATCCTCGAGTTTATAAGTCGCGAGTAACGCGCGGTCGATATGCTTCTAAATAATTGGATTTGTTTCAGCATGAAGTGGCATATAATACTTGCAGCTTTTGCTGCTTTGGCCCTTAGTATACATGCGGAGGAGGAGGAAGAAGCTGCCAGATTGCTGGTGTCTAAGCAGCTTCTTAACAAATATCTCGTGGAGAATATGGACATTGTGATCAAAGTAACTATCAGAATATGTTGTGTGTAATCCGAGTAATCTAAGGTCGATATCTCTGTATCAACGAACCCTCTGTTGTTTACAGTATACAGTTCACAATGTAGGCAACGCAGCTGCTTTGGAGGTTGAAATTACAGACAACTCTTTCAACCCTGATCACTTCACCCACGTCAGTGGTGAACTGAACGCGAGGATAGATCGTGTTCCACCTTACACAAACGTCAGTCACACAGTCGTGGTTAGGCCGCGCAAATACGGATATTTCAATTTCACGTCTGCGGAAGTTTTGTACAGAAGCAAGGAAGACGCTCCTAGATTGCAGTTCGCTGTCAGCAGCGAACCTGGCGAAGCGATCATTGTATCGTTCAGAGATTACGATAAGCAATTTTCCTCTCATGTGGTGAGTGATTGTGATATGTATCGTATATATGCGAGCATTAATACAATTACCAATGAAATATTAAGTGTTAATAATTCTTCCCTCAGGTCGACTGGGCTGCGTTCGCTGTGATGACGTTACCATCCTTAGCTATTCCTTTCGCATTATGGTATTCGAGTAAAAGCAAATACGAAAAGTTACTTAAAACTACCAAGAAACACTAATTATGCAAGCTCATTCTAAGCCATTTAAAAAACATGGTCCTCTCCGCATAATTGTAAAAAACTCGACTGTTCCATTATGTACATCTAATTTTATAATAAACATTATTTATAAATAATCAATACTCATTATTCGGTCGAAGCGTCGAAACGCTTGTCGAGTTAAAGTATTACTATACAGATTACAAAAGAGTACTAAAAGTCCCTTTATTTCTTACAGTATATAGTACACGTCGCTGCCCTATATAATCTTAAGTAGAATTACCTATACCTATCTTAGTCTACCAATTGAAATCATAGAATGTTTATACGTCGTTAGCGTGTATAGCAAAATATATGGAAAATTATTTCATCGTCAACGCAAAGTTATGTTTAAAGAATATAAAAAATGATAAAGTAACGCGATAGGGATGTGGCATAAATTAGACTTCACTTTAAAACGCTTCAGCCATGTCACGATATCGATAAAAGAACGCATTCAATTAATTTTGCTATCCTTACGTTATCATACGAGATCATGATTGCCGAGTAACCAATGACGTATTATTATTGTAATTACGTAAATTATTAGCTATATGACTAGGAACCATATACCTCAGATTTATAAAGTAATTATAACAAACATATTCTTGAAATACATTTGAAACGTCCGTGACTGTTCTTCTATTGATGTATAAAACTACAACTCAAACGCTATCTATACTACAGACTGTACATAAATCTTCCACTACTGTAGAAACAACATAGAGCTCCTTAGTTTTCTAGGAGTAATTAATCATCCGATAAAAATAACTTTGTGGCAATAAGGCATCAGTTTCTGGAAATCGAATGTTTGCTTATAAACAGGTCTAGTTAATACGTCATAAGTCCGTTATAAGTACAACGTATCTTTAGATTCAAAGTGCCATTGTTTTCTGCTGTTTCTCCTTTGATTACATGTTCGTTAATATTTCACGTTTCGTGGTCGAATAAGAACTTGCGGGGGGCTCCCGTAAACTCGATCGAACGCAGAGAACGGTCTTATCGGTGAGACCGGAGTCCGTGGAATTGACATATTCGTACTGTCCATTGTAGTCGAACAAGGACTACTAGATTTCTTTAACTGTGGCGGGCACTTATCAGCTGAAAGGAGATTAATGTCAATAATTTACTAGAAAGGTGCATCGGTTGCACTAACATGATAGTTACGTACCAAAAACCGTCCTGTTCTTTATATTTAAATCAATATTCGCCACTTTATTCTTCCAGACTGCGTTAAAAGGAAAGGCAAATAATTAATAAAAGAGTGTAATAAATTAAAGACACTGTACTTAAAAGCTGCGAGAGACTTACTGTAGAAGCAAGTGATCACGATGACAGCAAAGGTGCCAAACGTGTAGCGGTGGAAATACATGTAATCCACCCAATGAATTCCAGAGAGTGGTATGAAATTTTCATACTTCGTTACACGCACGAAAAGCTAAAGAAAAAATACAGATTTTATCGAATCGCTAATTGCAATAATTACCTCCTAGTTACTTACAGATATATTTTGCTTTGTGATATCATTCGCAACGATAACTTTTTGACCCTGAACTTCGTCGTGATTATGCATCAGACGCAATTTGTATTGCATTGTAGATTTCGAAATATATTGTCGGGCACTTACAGTCATTCCATCGGGTACGTCGATCTGAGAAAGTCGATGTAAATAAGTATACACGATATCACTTTTTTTAAAAAACAAGGTCGAACCTACCGTGAGATGATTTAATACAGATTGTAAGCCGTAGATTTCAAGCGTTGCAGTTGGTATGGTTTGAGAATGGGTATTGATGAAAACGATTTCTTTTGCGTCGATATAGACAGGTGGAAGATACGTGACTTCTAATGGTACAGCTTCGATATCCTTACTCTGCGCACTTATTTGAATGCGACTTTCTATCGTACTGGAAATTATATTTGGGGAACCCATGGGCATTACGTCGCAGTAATAAAAACCTGTGACAAATAATTCCATATAATTAATCGATGACAAATATATCTTTACACTTTGCAAGTTGAAATTATAACTCACCAGTCGTGATATCGAATCGTGGCTTAACAAGAAACAAATCTTTCACTCCGATAGAGGAGGTGGATGAAACAAATTGTACGTTACACGTGTAGGGGAATGAATTTAAAGTGAATGAAGTGAATGTTCTGCAACCGCCCAAGCCTCTAGATAGAACATTATTTTCTTTGACTTGCTCATCTTTGCTCTTAAGTACAAGAGGAACACTAAAGGTTTCAGTTCCCGTGATATTTCGACTTCTCAGTGGAACAATCGACACCTATATTTACGAGGCAAAGTTATTTATAGCTTAAAAGATTATTCACGAAATAACATCGGACATAATTTACATGCTTCTCCGAGTAGATACCTTTGCAATAGGTTGTATATTCACTTCTATTTCGCCTTGCATATGAGTCGCGAGGCTGTGCTTTACAACTGCATACCCGACATTCCTCGCACGTCCTATTCCTGTAATAGGATCTACGGTTAACACTTCAGGAGCCGAAGATTGCCAGTAACCAGGATCACCATCAGGGGACAGAAGTGGCATTGAGAAGCATACTATGTCGCCCACTGTCAGCGTTGTCTACAAAACAGTATTCATCGATTGCGTAAAACATTACCGTTCACAACGAATAAAACTATTCATCGGTTGTATCAGGTACCTTTGTCGGGAATACTATATCGCCGATCATCATGTGCACGTAATCGAACATCCCGTTGGGGTATTTCTCATTGTACGTTTTTATAACAAGATCGCCGTTCTCGATGAACTTCGCGGGAACTACATTCTCAGCGCTAATGGTGAAGGAGGCTAAATCAGCGCGATTCAACGTGGTTTTCGCATTGACCTCAGCAGCGTGGAATTTCGTCCCGACGTTGTCATAATATTCGAGAGCATAGTCCAACTCCATACCCTTGGGTAACATATTTAATTCCTCCCCATTACGAATCCGCAGGATCGACTTCAAAGACAGCATCATGTAGTGAATGGGTTTGACCTATGGAATAAAATGATCGCATTAAGGTTGCTGAATAAGTTTCTACTTAAGAAAATACAATGGGAATCTTACTTCGACGATAACAGTTATCGATTGCTTCAAGTTGTACACTTCCGTGCTTGTAATAGAAATAACGATTTTCCCAAGATTTTCGCCAGCTTTCACGACACCGTTTTTATCAATAGTTACAGTCTTGGATGTCGGCGTTAACGCGTGCGTATCCTCTGAATCATTTCCATGCACATTCGACAATATCTTATAAGTAATTGACCCATGCTTGTCACGGTTCGTTTGTAACTTCAAAGCAGAATTTGGCGACATCAATATCACAGGAACGTTGGAAAGTAAGCCGGGATGCGTTAAATGCAACTCCTCAAAGATCTCGACTTTTATGAAAGTGGTATACGTTACATCACTCTTAAAACCCGCTAACATATTGCAGGGCATTGTGACGTTTAAATAGATGGTTGCCAATCCTGGACCGATGGCCTTAGCTCTCAAAGACACTTCGTTTTGGTATCTAATATTGATGCCAGTCCCTTCGTACATATTATGCAAAGTAATTAAATTAGAATCACTAGACGACCACATGAAGATCAACGGTAATTGCATAGATCCTATTATAAGGGGAGTTAAATATTCTGGGATGCCGAACGCCCAAAGCGGGAATGTCGCGCCCACTTTTACCCTACTTGTTGGAACGACGATCTTAATTCCTTCCAAATACAGCACGTGTATATCGGCGTAATCTTCCGAATAAGTGACTTTGTTGCCCTTAGCATTAAGACCAATGGCTCTGACGAATACTTTCGTTTGCCCAACCGATTTCCCTTCGAAGATGCCGCTGCGGTCAACGTTCAGAATATCATTGCTCTTCGTAGAAAATTCGATCTCCGCATTTGACGGGCCCCCTGTGGTTTGCACCTGGTAAACGGTCCCTACTAGTATCGTTAAATTCTTTGGAAATACCCTTAAAGGAAGGAAGACTTGGATAGTCGCTGATTCACTCTGTATTTCCCTATCCCCTCCTTTGCTAACGAATGTCAATTGGGATTCCCCTTCTGCCATTCCATATATCATGTACAACAGTTGACTGTAGGGAGGATTGCCATGCTCGCTGGCAGGTAGCTGTTTAACTTCCACGCATTCATTATCAATTTCAGCTTTAAATTCTAACGCATTCAGAGACGGCAGTTTTATAATATGACCGTTAGTGTCGTACAATTTTAACGCGGCCATTCTGCATTTCCCTTTCTCAATTTTATTCACCGTCTCGATCTCTATAACAGCGAGCTGCTGTATCTCGATCACGGCTTCGGCCGGCTTCGAAGGTAAACAAAGATCCACCAAGGCTAAATTAAGTATCCCGGATTTCTTTGGAGTGATACCAATCGCCTTCGTCGACTCTATGTATCGAACATCCGCGATATCATCCGTGCTCAGCAGAAATTCGTAGTAACCGGAGCCTTGGCTAACTTGCAGATAATATTTCGCAGTAGGATCATTCAGTACCATTAACTTGCTGGGATTAATGCTGGTGTCGTTTACTAAAACTATTTCTATGGAGTTCTCTATAAGAGGGGTTTCGTAGATTCTTCTTTCAGTTTCGATCGCAAACGGCGGCCACTCGGGTATTATCTTCAATTTACTCAGAATGTATTTCTGATAACCCGTAACGGTAGCCGTGAGCGTAAGTGTGCCGAAGTGTTTCTTAAAGACAACGTTTTGATAATAATTCTTTGGTAAGATTACGTTCATGTCCGTGAATGTTTCTTCTATAGAACCAGAAGACATTTCCACGGAACCTATACTGGAGGGTTTTAAATTCCATTCGATGTGTAAGCTCGTGATATTATCGAACGTTCTACCTTCTTCGTCTTTTACTATAGTGATGAGCTTTAGATTCTTATCACTATGCGCCATTATTCTCTCGGTATTGAGATTGATCGGGCAATTTTTACTGTCTTTGAATTCAGGCTGTAGGTATATATGCCTGGGTTTGCCGCAAACAATTCGCACAGTCTCAGATGCGTAGGTACTTTTGCAGTTCGGCAATAAAGGAACGTTTGAAATTGTATACGTTAAAACTACCTCCCCGAGTGCTCTGCACATCACTTCGAACACCGAAACGTTCTCTAATCCATTCAGCGAATCTCCATGCTCTATAACATCGATTATTTTCCTCTCAGACCACTGGACCTTCTTTAAATAACTCTGAGGCTTACTGGACCACGGGTGGGGCCCACCTTTAAAAACTATTTTCCTCGATGAACCTACCGAAAGCAAACTTTCTTTGCTATTCGGGTGCACCGCTATTAGAGGCTCGTAGGCCGATACAGTGATGTTATCAGTCAAGTATTGACCATTAGCGTTGTACACTATCGTCACTTCGGACGTTCCGACATCCGCGCTAGTGATCGCTATGACAGCACATGCGATCCCAACGGGCTCTACGATCTTGGTATCAATTTGCATAAAATTGCCATCTGGAATGTATGTCTCGAAACTGATGTCTCTGCAGTCGTTGAAAGGTATCTCTTTGTAATCTGTTCCATTAATTAGCTTGCCGTATAATGCAATGTGAAGATAAATCGGTTCCGCCACAGCCGCTTCCATATTGTACTCTATCACTTCTAACTTCGAGGGTGGTAACACGTACACCCTCGCTGAATCTTTGTTATACTGATTTCTTGTCATTGCAACACTTATTTCCGTTACGCCTGCCGACAGGATTCTTATTCCTCCATTTTGGGAGACCGTTACTATAGATGGATGCCTGCTCGACCAGACGTACGATCCATCTCCTCCGCTTGCTTTTAGAACTATGTCATACCTATAATAAAGTAAATTTCAAAGTATTACTATTACAAGACACTACGGTGCCACAAATAATAACTAACCGTGATTTAGCTTTAAAGTCCCACGGAACGGCCAGCACTTTTGGCTGGATAGCGACTGGGGTGTGAATTAGAAGCTCGGCTCTTGTGGAAGGACGCGATGTCAGAGGAACCTTCTTACCCTGCTTATCGATTATGCCGTAGAGAACAGCTTCGATAGTCATTGTCCCACATGTAATAGGCACACCGACGACATACGTGCCATTTTGTGTTACTAATTTCGGTTCGAAGTAGTGCTCTTCTATTTTCATCGACACCTCAACACCTTCCCCGATGTGGAACCTATGATCCTTATTGTCGTATAATTCGACTACAATCTCATGAGTATGACCAAGTATCAAACCCCAGTTTCTGTTAGGTAAAACGGCGAGAGTGATGTAAGCCACGTCGTTCACGTTGACCATAGCGGATGGTAGAATAACTGGATATTCATCACGGACATTTTTGTCGTGCAGGAATACTTTAGTACGTCCCAGGGATCGGGCATACGCGTAGTCGTGGTCATTATCCATTTCTAATATGTTTGGATTCTCGGCTTCTAAGTAGTACTGGCTTGACGGTAGACTTATTTCTTCTAAGCGACCCTGACGAGCCTATTTAAAATTTTATTACATTTAGAAGACTCGATACTACTACTACTAAATGATTCTATGAACGCTAGATACTTACTTGCATTATTTTGTATTTGAAGCTATCGTGCGCCATTATTGTTATGTCCGATGGAATGATAATTAAATTAGCTATTACGATCAACTCTACTTCTATGGCTGGCACATGTTTATACTCCGCATAGGGCAGTCTTACGGAAACCTATAGTGACTTAAGTTTACTAACATTCCATGTAGAGGCGCAATAATATGTACGCTTATTAGTCCAGTGAAATAAGGATGTCTTCGGAATAATTCCCAGCAAGCTAAATTTTGGAATGGGTCGTCGACCAAATAAAGGACCATTCCAAAATTTAGCTTGCTGGAAATTATTCCGTAGATTGGGCAGATTTCTGTCCAACATCACTGGACTATATATACAACGAGTTTATACCTTTGCTGTACCAGTTTTCCTTCCTTCCAGTAACACGATATGCCCTGTCTTACCAGTCGCGTCTAATGCAGCAACAGTCGGCGGAGTTTCGTATTGTGATTCTTCGTAAGTCATGAATTTTAAAACATCGCTTGGTTGTTTAACATTCGCTACATGTTTATCAGCAATGTCTATACTCCAAAGGAATTCTACTCCCGCAAGTGTTGTGAATTCATTTCCTATTATGATACATTAGAATCAAGCCGAAAGTTCACCACATGTTATTGTGTAAGTTTGAATAAAGTAGTTTACCCTGCTCGTCGTACGCTCGTACTTCGAACGCTTCCGGTGCTTCTTCTATATACAACTCCCTCGTGGTGGTGACGAGGTTCAAAGAGAAGATTGCGTCGACGATAACATCGCATCGTAAAAACTGCCCTGTATTGACGTCTTCTGCCAACACTATCGCTGTGTTTCTCGTAGATTCTCTTGTTATCGTTTGAATTAAAATAGCAGAGGAACATGTTCTTTCGACGTTTTCGTTTACAGGAATCAACTGGATAATGTCCAGACGGGATGTCGACCTGAAATTAATACGAAAGTTCCAATGTCATTCAGAAAAATTCTCTACATCGTGTGTTTTTGAAAAATAAACGTTGCGTTGATGAAATTAGTAGGGTTATATGAGAACCGATATGTTATTCGGCGGAAACTTGAAGTTCAGACTCTGATAATGCGAATAGTCTGAAGCGAACTGAATTTCTATACGATCGAATGAGAGAATAATGAGTTAACGTAAGAAGGGCAATAACGAGTACCATTGATAACAAGCACCATCGGTAACTTCGAGTGTAAAATTAACGGCGAAATCATTGAACACTGGCAATAAAACTCTGGGTACGTTTAATCTGTGTACCGTAGCATTCGTCACCGCACAGAATAGAAGAAAGAATGCCGTAAGTATCATTATTTTTCTGGGTACTGCCGACCCAACCGAAATTCCTCTCACGTGTATTCGCGATGATCTACTAGAATTGGCGGTCTCTAAATAGCTTTCAAACCAGCATGCACTTTTCGATACTTTCGATAGAGTTATCGATACTCGTAGTCGACAGTCGGGTCGAACCCGTTCGATTCTACTTTGCAACGATCGAGAAAGGAACGACAGTACAGTATTACGCTGCACATTTAAAGTTGTTTCCCTCCGCCGTTAACTTAGATAACTTAGAATGTTACATGTTTAATAACGATTCGAGGGCGAAAGTGACGGTGAACATTCGTAGGAAGTGTAATACCATCAAATTTCAGCAAACATGGCCAATCAACAAAGATCATGCGTGACATTGAATGTTCATGGAAATACTGCTTGAGTAAAACTGTTGATTTTCTATCTGCCACTCGTCCCTATTATTTGCCAAAAAAATACAAGCTGTTGATGTCTCGTTTATTTGATAAGACAGTTTACATAAGGTTATGCGTACGATAATTAATGATCGAGCATGTTCTGAAGCTCAGCCCGCCGCCCGATTACTGACCGAGTGCGTTGCAAAACTTTAAACTGCTAATCGCCCAGCCAGTTACCGATAGACTAGCCCGCGTCAGGGTAACTTCAAACACATCCTCTCGGGTATGTTGAGTTTATCTTAAAAACGATCCACGTCGAAGCTGTGAAATTTGCTCGCAAGTATGGCCGAAGAAATAGAAACGGTCCGCCTTGTCAACGAAGATATCGAATGTTTGGAGCCGGAGATTGACGGCGATGATGTAGACGAAGAAGGTTCCGACGGGGTTGTGGTTCCAGAACTTCAGGGTACACTATCCAAATGGACAAATTATATACATGGCTGGCAAACTAGATTTATTGTTCTCAAAGATGGTACTTTATCTTATTACAAATCCGAGCAGGACAGTGGATTTGGATGTCGAGGTTCAATAAGTTTGTATAAAGCTATTATCAAGGTACGAACTTAGTGTAGAACTTCGCGGGCGCGCGTATATTTATTAATTCTGTTAGAACTATCACGATATCACTCTTTACCACCTGTTTCATTAGGCACACGAGTTTGATGAATGTAGATTTGATGTGTCTGTAAACGATTGCTTAGTATGGTATTTAAGAGCAAGCAATCCAGAGGAAAAGCAGCGTTGGGTAGATGTTTTAAAATCTTACAAGGTACGGTAATCGACACGGACTTTTATACTCGAATATAAGTACGATACGTCGTTGCCAAGTTCCTTCGATTTTATTGAAGCTATGTGTGTTTACTTTAAATAGTCAGAGTCTGGTTACGGAAGTGAGAACAGTTTGAAACGTCATGGTAGTGCCATTTCGCTTGTGTCGAATACACAATCTATTACCAGCGCTGGTAGTTTCACTAAGCGCGGCGTTAGAGGATTGAAAGAGAAATTGGCAGAGCTCGAAACCTTCAGAGATATTCTGATCAAGCAAATCGATACTCTGCAAAAGTATTTCGATAATTGCGCGGAGAATGCTAAAAATATTTCCACGAAAGGTATAAGATAGTTTCTATTTACCTACATTCGTTTGTCTTGCAGTCATCTGTTTTCTAATTGCCCTCATATCTCGCGTCGGCCGCCTTTCCCATAAAACAATGATCATGATTGTGAATAATAGATATCTATTTCAGAAAATAAAGTCGAGACAATGTTCAATCCAGCTGAACAGGCAGTAGATTTTAAGGGCGAAGCAATAACTTTCAAAGCGACTAGCGAGGGCGTGTTGGCGACGTTGCAGCATTGCGTCGAGTTAATGGTCCAGAGAGAAGATGCATGGCGTCGTAGATGGGAGAAGGAAGTTGAGAAAAAGCGAAAAGTGCAGGAACTTTACAAAACTTTAAAGGATCAAGTTGCGATGCATCAAGGCGAATCTCCTAGACCTAGAGTCCTTATTCACGGAGGTCCAGATTACGAGGTTCGATTACAAAGCACACGCTTGCTTTACTTTTTAATTTCGCAAGTTCCACAGAACATGTAATTAAAGAAGAATGCTTAATCTCAAGGAAGGTCCACATAGTGCTCTCTGCGACGAAGAATTCTATGACGCAGTAGAGACTGGATTAGATAAGATCGATGAAGAGAATCAATTGAGAGATCGTTTGAAACAGAAGTCAGTTTCAATATTAACTCCTCCCAACATGCCAGCAGCTAAACACAGACTATGGCCGGAGGTAATTATCCTGCTTTCAGAATAAATTGCCATTATGTTGTTCGTTTTTATAATTCCTTTGCAGATAGAGAAAATAACGATGCAACAGTTGCACTATGCGCGGCTTGGAGTAGGAGCTGGTGGGTGGCAGCTGTTCGCCGAGGATGGTGACATGCGAATGTACAGACGCGAGGAAGAAGCAGACGGCTTAGTGGTGGATCCCCTGAAAGCGTGTCACGTTGTAAAAGGAGTTACTGGCCACGAAGTCTGCGAGATATTCTTTAGTCCCGAGTACAGAGCTGGATGGGAAGCGACGCTCGAAGACATGAACGTGATTGAAAACATTTCCAAAGATACTTTAATATTTCTCCAGACGCATAAGCGGATTTGGCCAGCGAGTCAAAGAGATGCACTGTTCTGGTCACATATACGCAGAGTGTCCGACGACCAAGACCCAGATGCGCATGACTTGTGGATAGTTTGTAATCATAGTACAGAGCATACCGATTATCCTGTAAGTTCCACGAACGTTCAATTAGCTTCACTGTTATCAGGAGTTAATCTACATTGGAATGCTTATTTGTAGCCAAATACGGGGAAATGCGTAAGAGTTTATCTAACCGTCTGCCTGGTATGTCAAACATTCATCGACCCTCCGAAAGACGAGGAGGAAATAAAAAGAGAAAATATTACGTGCAAGATAACTTATTGTTCCGTTGGTTCGTATTAAATTCTACTCTTCTCTCTTTGAATTTCATTCAACGTACGCGCAGATGTGTGCCTTAATTATACGTTTAACACTCGTGCGTGTTGATTACAGTTAATCCCGGTGGATGGGCTCCAGCATCTGTCTTACGTGCCGTTTATAAAAGGGAGTATCCGAAGTTCCTTAAACGTTTCACTAGTTTTTGTATCGACCAGTGTAAGGATAAACCGATTACATTTTAAGTGTGATTGGTAGAAATCTCACATTTTCCATCCAATTCCTTGTTTATCGCATCGGAGCGGCCTCGCGCTCTTGGTGTACTAATATATCAAATAAAAAGAAAAGTCAGAAGTTATACAACATAAGAATTTGGAAACAGAAACTCTCCCAGCATAAATGAAAGTGTTTTGTATACTATTTTTTTTATTTGCATCACATGATCTATATATATATTCTATATATATATATATAGCTTAGTGGAACAGGACGTAAACTGTTGCATTGAAAGTGATTTATTAAAGCGTAAAAAAAGTATCGTATACACTTCCGAGATAAAGTTTGTAACGTGGAACACACGCGCTAAAGCACTGTTTATAAATTATATTTACTTCTTTAAATAACAGCTTGTTATTTTATTGTTATACAGAATGCTGTCGCAAGCCACTTGTACAAATCTTAACAAATCGAATACATACACATTTATCTATTGTTACATTATATATCCAATTAAATACGAAATTGTATGATACAAATTATATTGTTATTTTTATTTATACACGAATTGTGTACATCGGATACACAGTATAAAGGTCAAATGGAGAAACATAATAAAGACTGTTGTAGATTTGTCGTAAATGCATCGTGTACTTCATTCTCGTCCAATTCGTTAGCATAGTCAGAGCCACGGGTTACGCGCCGTTCAAATATTTATATTCCTTTTCTCGCATAATATTTACACGTTTTAAAATTGAAATCCTTCAACTTAATTGTACTAATCGGGAAAGACTCGTCTCCTATACACTCTTGCTAATGAAATATGTACAAGGTTTGAAAATTAGTGGAAGAGTTTTCGTAAGAAATAAATTTATTTCTATAAATTATGTAACTAAAATTATAAAACTATCCTATACCATGTATGTACATCGTACAAAATACTTTTACCCCATCTCCTCTATGTATTTCATATTAGATCGACTGAAATTTGCATTTTAATCCGTTGATTTTGCATCTATTATCTGTACCATATGCTTTCGAATAAGTTTTCTTTCTTTCTTTTTTCTTTTTTAAATGTAACGTGTGCGTCAGTATTTAGGTGCTAATTGAAGTAATACTTGTTTCTTTCATTTTGGAATTATTAGAGGAGGGTACAGAGGTATATAAATGCTTTTCTGTCCTCTTACAAACTAAATATTATGAATTACAATAATGGCCAAAATTAAAGATCTATTACTTATCCAAAAAATAAAAATGTCTAAAAATGCTTCCATTAAGATCTGGTGCGAAATATACATCTTAAATTAGAAGAATCGTGTAATAAAAAAATGAAGATTTACAAGGTCCTCTAGTTATTCTATAAAATAGTACGGAAGATCGTAAAATTTAATACATACTGTTAGTATAATGTAATATTTACAAATTTGGTTACTTAATTTTAGCCATTACATAAACAAATTGCTTTCTTCTGTGATTACGCATACAACACATAAATTGAAATTTTGTAATGTCAGTATCAGCTGGAGAAAATAAACATACACGGGCACACCTGTCTGTAATTTACAATGTACGCCTGCAGATCGAAAGTTAAGCTGCATCCTAATTTGATAAACGGGGGAAGTATTCGCGACAGCTATATTTACAACGTATATCGTGTACTAATGTGCTACGCATCATGGCAAACATAAACGTGTACATTACTTTAAAAGTTCGTTGCAAATTCAAATCGTTCACGCTAATCTTTTAATTCAACCGAATTAGACATTAATGTGTTTAAAGTAAAATTAATCTCAATTAAAAAGCTTTAATATTTTTAAGACTTATAACTCTACACTACGTACCTTTCCAATCATATTTGTTGCTTGTACGCGATTGCAAACGATAATTTGATATAAATCAGTTGTGAAAGCAAGATATCAAATTTTTGCACTTAAGTTTCTGAATGACTTTAGATGTAAAAAAAAAAGTGTATTTCTTGTCTATATTTTAATGACTATTATCCCTGCGATTCAAAGGAACCTAATTTTCTCAGTACGCTAAGACCCTTTTCTTCGTATTCTTCCCTCGTCATCCATACCGAGTCACGATCCTTTGTTATCTCTGCTAATACAGCACCGCCCATGAAAACCATATCTTTACGCCTCGGAGAGTCCTCGATTTTCAACTTAAATTTCTGTAAAAACAAATTTTAGATTATACACGATGCGCTCAGGTTTATACTAAGTTTGAAACTAAACGTATTAGACTTATTATAATTACATTCAATTTGGAGGTATCGTTGTTTAATACTCGTTCTAAATAAAGCTGTTTAATTTCCCTTTCTAGTCTAGACGGAAGCCCTGGGTACATTGTACTACCACCGCTTAGTACAATGTGCTTATACAACTCGCTCCTTATATCGATATCGGCTGCTTTAATGGTACTAAACACTAATTCAGCTATTCCCTGAGCCTCGACATTTATTAAATGCGGTTGGAATAAAACTTCTGGCGCTGTGAATCTCTCGCCGCCTACTTTTATCACCCTTCCATCAGGCAGCTGAAAGGATTTATAAGTTACTTAATGGACTGTGCGCAGCTACGTCTTCTGTAGATAAAAGAGTTTTGCTCACAGTGTAAGATTCAACTAAGACCGTTGTTTCAAGCGCTAGCTTCTCCTCCGTTTCAATATTATATCCAATGTAGCACAGTTTCTCTTTTAACATCCTGACCGTCTCGAAATCAGCTGAATGGTTAAATGCATAACCGCGTAGCAAAAGAAGTTTTATTAAATACATTGTGATATCTCGACCGGCTATATCTAACCGCCGCGTAAGATGAGGTAAAGCGTATCCTTCGAACACGGGACATATGTGAGTGACTCCGTCCCCGGAATCTACCACGATGCCGCTAATCAACCCTTGAGCGTATAATGTAAGCACCGCCTGAATCGCAATGTACGTTCCAGCGAAACCGTACTTCTCAAACATCACCTGAAATCATTTCATAAAATCGGAAGTCAAATCGAAGGAGATCTATCGCACGGCAAGAAGTTGTATTGACAACAGTGTTTTACCTCGATCATTTTCTCTCTGTTGGTGATGGGATTCATCGGTGGCTCCGTTAACAAAATTTTACACTCCCTAGGATTAATGTTCATCTTTTCTTTTCCGAATGTATAGTCCCAGACATGACACATGTCCTCCCAATTTCTGTTAGGTATTTCAATGGATTTAATAATTCAGAATACATGCAAGTTAGACACATTCGCATACACACCTAACAATTCCATTTTGCATTGGGTAACTAATCTCTAGCATAGAACGAAGTTTACTCGCTTCATCCCCAACCATTAAATCCTGCAGTAATAACATACCATGACTTAAATATAACTATGCGCTCCGAATATATACTATATTAATGTATTAATTTAAATTAAGTTATCGTTAATCGTTAGTATTCCAATAACAAAATACATTTTAATCTCTCATAAGACAACTAGTTTCGGAATGCAGGTAACTATGAGCACAAATAAATATACCTAGTTTCCATAAGGAAGAAATTTTATCTTTAGATTCCTATCGTTAAAAATTTCTTAATTGCTGGTACATTACCTCTTTTCTTTTCGATATTCACATAGCCACTTTGTATTTAGGCAATGCGGCGTTAATTATTTAAACCGTCGCTACGTATACAAGTACAAGAATTAGAAAGAAATGACTCGACGCTAGAGATCCGATTGATAGATGAATATCGCCGAGACGAACGTGAAAACTAGTGTTCCATAGATGTTTAGTTCTTTAAGCACTGATGTAATATCGATAGATTTAGATATTAGCGTCAAGAAAATGCAATAAACTTACAGGCATGTTAAGCACATCCTACGAGAGCAAGTGTAAGCACACAAATACATTAGATAATCATCAAAAATACAATATATACACAAACCCACACACATAGATATAAAAGTCAACTCTGCGCAACACTTTGACTTTTCGACGTTCTGTGCTTTACGTATATTCAATGGCAATGAAATAAAACTCTAATTATGCGGTGTGGTAGGCGCATTCGCCATAATTAATTGGAAAAACAGAGAAAGATCACTTGACCCTACTCGAGTGTTAATTGTACTTTCGTAAAATTGTTATATAGCTTAATAATCTTGGAAAGGATGTCCATCTTACTTTCGACACATATAATCCGTCTGAATATTTGTTAGTAAAAAGGATCGACAAGTCAAACTTTATTTACATCAGTGGTCAAATGCATGGATTACTTTCGATAGAACTTAAGCACTGGGGCACACAGTGTAACATTGTGAATCGACTTACACGAATACAATACTGTTGCTGAAAATTAAGTAAATTATTAATAGGTTGCTTAAAAATTAAGGCGAATTTAACTTCTTTAACTAGATTCAAGCTTCCACGCATAGTAAGTATAAAGCCAGATATATTTTATCCGTAAATTAGAATCCCAAGAGACCCCAGAATAATCAAAAGAAACCGTGGCGTATGTTCGTACGTCTCTATCGAATCTAGGAAATTAAAGAATCTACCTTCACATCGATCTCGCCTATCTTATTGACAGCTCTTATTATAGGACGTCCAACTATAGATGGGAATATGTGCGCTGGAAAATTCGCTCCTGCGTATCCACACTTGACGAACTGCAAGTACAATAAAAAGATGATAGATGCAACCTTAATCGTGTCGCGTAATGGTACTTCGACAAAAATTACTGTTAACAGAGGCGTCGAAGGGAACGCTTTAAAAGAAACAAGGGTGGACGAAAAATGGAGCAAAACCGTATAACCTTACCCCTGTTCCATTATCGCAAACTATAATCTTTCTGCCCTTGCTATCCATTTTCTGTTCGATGTTGTTACTTAAACCGATCTTTCCTGTTCGTTACGTTAGATCCTGTTAAACATTACACATTCCGTGAAATGACTAATTCCTGCAAGTTTAGGGCGTTACCAGCATGACGGTTTCGAGAGCAACAACGGCCGTTGTAAAACTCCGCTCGCATTCACATTAAAACGAGCGACGCCTCGTAGATTCAGAGGGGCCCCGATTAAAATTCCGCCGGATTGTGAAAATATTCCCGTTCAAAAACGCGAGATCACTTTTACCACACATTGAGCAAATCGATGGCACAAACTGGCACAAACTCACCGACTTTGTCGGCAAGCTCCTGTTCTATTCGTGGTTCGTTCCTTCAAGTCCCGCACGCAATTCCGTGATTTCATTGGCCAGCGATATCTCTCCCCTGAGCGACTTATCTGCTCTTCTCGTTCGCTTTGACAGATAAAACGCTTCCCTTTCGCGTGTCCCTATTTTATTCGAATTCCCGTTATCGAAAATAATGACGCGACCTCGAAAAGGAATGATTATGCAAGGAAATACAGGTCTTGCGATTAAATGCGCGCAATCACTACCACGCGTGGATAACTTTTCTTCGTTGTACTCTTATACGAGCACAGCATTTATACGCTTCTAACAGCTTAAAAAATATTAGAATCTGATATCGTCCCACCGCGATGGCACGTCCGATTGCTTATCTGACTAGGAAAGAAGCTATATCCAGCTGTCATCGTCTACACAGGTGTCTAAAATTATTTCGAATTTGTGGAAAGTCCTGTCAATAGGAATGTTTTTTTAACATTACATGATTAATCGGTTTTCTCGATTTAGCAACGATTTAACTGACGAGGAGAACAAGGATACATATGGAAAGTGTAATAACTATTGGGGACATGGTCACAATTATACAGGCAAGTTGTTAGTACTGCTCTGTTAAGACTTACCACTTCTTACTGCATTTGTTTTATTGCAGTTGAAGTTACTGTACGTGGACCTGTAGATCGTGTAACAGGCATGGTAATGAACTTGTCAGATTTAAAAGTGTACATGAAAAGAGTCTTGATGGACCAATTAGACCATAAGAATTTAGACAAGGATGTACCCTATTTTGAGAATGTTGTTTCAACCACTGAAAACGTGGCCGTCTACATTTTTGACGAATTAAAAAAATTGCTGCCCAATCCGGATCTTTTGTACGAGGTCAAGATTCACGAGACTGATAGAAACATTGTCGTTTACAGAGGAGAGAAGGAGACTTAATTTTTAGAATCTCAAATTGAGAAATGGCAGTGTTACTGTTTTTATAAATGGGTATATTTGAAATTTTGATTTACTAATCGTTGGATACTAAAGGGCAAAGTATTAAACAGGTCGTTAATTTTAAAGTACAGTTTATCTTCTGCAAAAGGTGATACATAAATGTATCAAATGGTCTTCATGCATAACACATTGATATTGTTACTTAAGTATATAGATGTATTGTATAAATTATTTACATAAGGTGTTGGGTTTATTAAAGTCTATTTCATAAAGGACACAGAAAAGTGTAATAAATATAATCTTCTAACGAAACGCGGATTCATACAGTGGAATAGATTTTCAGTTGGTGTTGTTACAAATAAGTACAGTAGCCTAATCACAATAAGTATAGTCATGAAATTCTTTCAATGCAATATTGCATTCGATCTTTTTCTCAGCATGCAAATACGTTATAACAATATTCGCCTATATTTGTTAAGAGAATAACTGTTCCGATATCCTATTTTAATATTACACTTCTAAAGACAGCCTATTAATTTCTTAATCGCATATATTTGTACAAAAAGTAATAACTAGAATAGTATCACAAATTTAAAAAGACAGATCCATCTCCTATGTAAGATAGACAAATGTAAAATATATATATGTTTCTCTTTGTAAAAACATTGGTACAAAGTTAAATCCTTAAATTAACGTAAATAGCATACTTTAACATCTAATATATCCTTGCTACTTGTCTTCAAAATTAAGATCACTGTTTGATAAATGCAGAGCCACTTTCTTAACATTTATATTCGCAATTATATATTCGTGTTTGTATCAAATGTGATGTAACTCCTAATAGTTACGTAGGGTATACCGAGCTCAAAGTCATCCTTCGGCCAATATTTTAGTATCGGCGATTGCTGTGGTTTCTCGTCCTTCACAGAGAAATACGCGAAGAGCACCGCAGCCGTGTAGCTCGCAATAAAGATGAACAAATGCCACAGGGCGTGTAGGTAAGGGAAATTCAGATTCAGCCAAGTATCACAGAATAAACGATCGTTCAGCCAGCAAGCTACTGCTAGCAACCACACAGCACCGCATCTCAAACCCAATCTATAAACTCTGATCGACTTTGTCCTTAAAAGAAGCACGGGCAATATCATAATTAGGTGCTGCGTCATATATATATAGTTATCCAGATATTAATTAAGACCGTTACCTTTTCAATTCAATAATCATAAATCCAAACGCTGGTATGCAGAGGCTCATCAACGCAAATGCATTTATCGCAGGATGTATTAGCGACAAACCAGTCGCGATAAGCGTCGGCAAGGTTGCACATATGGAAAGAAGCTTCCTGTCGTTGTGTAAAATATTTGGAAAATATCTTCTTGGAAAGAACATACAGAAGCCAGCCATATACACCCACAAAATTGCTAATTCATCTAATAATTGTCCTACGTAACATATGGAACACATTCAGATGCATTTTTACTTCTTAAATCTGTAGCCGTTTATCACTTACCTATAAGCGATAAAGTGGCATGAAAATAAGCGCTGCTCAGGCCTACTATCATCAGCAGAAACCAAATCACATGAATCCCAGGATTTACGAAGCGCCCGTAATCTCTGAAGAGATGCATAAGGACAGGAGGAAGTAACAGAAACAGAACATTACTCAGCTACGAACAAAATTTTCATAACTTTATTATCATTCCAGCAATAATCCGAAAGAGATTCAATAATGTGTTCGACAAGTTTCAATGGTATTAATGTCTACTCTTCGAACAAAGGAATCAAGACACTTAAGTGACGGAATGCAAGATGAAGAAAGTGCAGTCGATACCGAGAGAACTATGTGAAACATAATATCTATATTTATTTTCATCGTTAGATACATACAGTGTTCGTAAACTCTGCGATACTAGAAGAAATGCTATAATTACTTTCGCACCAGTCAACTGGCGAACTTCCAGCTTCAAATGGTTTCCACATATTGAAGCTTATCTAACTTGTCACTCGATTTTTACAAATAAAAAAGTCTACGAATGTAAAAGTCCTACACCTGCAATTGTTAAAATAGTTCTCTATTTTCCGATTATCAGAGAATTTCTAGATAAATCCTTTGGAACGTACAAAGGATGTTAGAACAACAAAGGAGCGTTCTTAGGGGCTCGCACTCTTTGTCTAATAACGCATACTGTCACTCGGAAATACTTTAATACGCATCGATGTTTGCTATTATATACGTCAAATGTCTCCCGTATCTGCATATCAATTGTTTGGATTTTTATCACAAGTCGGAGATGACAACAATGCCACGGTGACAGCTACGCACACGCTCGTGCACTACGCCACAATATTCCGAGAGGCTCGCGGTGTGTACAAACATGTACACAGCCATGCGTCATTGACCAAATGTATTGTTTGACGGATGAAGAAATTCGTCGACGCTGACGATAAACGCAACGTAAAATGACCAATCTGAAAGCTTCTTAGCAAAGGAATAACCGATTGGAACAAATTGCCCCGTTCAGTTATCTTACTTTAAATAAAGTTTCTAATCTTCTAATTGTGGTAGCGATGGCTATAGTCCATTTTGTTTCATGTAAGCTTTCAAACAATTTAGTTCTACAAAATATTCGCGTTAAGCTTATCCAATGTTTTTCTTGTAAACGATCGCTGTAAGAAAGAAATGTTTCCTTATTCTTCGTGAACAAGTAATAATCGTCAACCATGGGCGTCCGCAGGGGGGAGGCCAAAAGGGGCAGTTGCCCCCCATGGCTTTTGAGAAAAAATCGTTTTTGTTTCAAAACTGATCTTTATTAAGTTTATAGTAAAAAGGAAATATTTTTAAATTTCGGTTTTAAATTTTTAACTAAATTAGCACCATAAAATGGAATAAAAAAAGCAAGAGAGGTATATTTTTCTTTACCCCCTGCTGGAAAAATGTCTGCGGACACCCCTGTCGTCAACCCGATTATGTTAATTTGTTCTGATCCAGTACGAGCTTCGTATCGAAACCATCACTCTCTGACTCACATGCGTACATTCAGAGAATTTTATAAAGGTGGCAATATCTGTGAGGCCTGTATTATTGACAACAGCGACAGCGAGTTGCATGTGGCTGAATGCACGTGTCCAGTTCCACGTGCGGTGAAGTTTCTCAATTCTTGACTATATATGGTTTTGCTATGAACAATTTTTGCTCCATAGAGTTTGTGTTTTAATTATGAGCTTCTGCATGCACGACTCGAACGTCGCTCTGTGTAACAACGAGCAGGTTATAATATACGACGTCGAGAATGATGCGATAAACACGATTTATTTACCTGAACTGCAGATAGACAGAAAAATTGATTTGCACAACAATGTAAACATCGAGACGTTCCACACGTTAACGAGTGTAACGTTTTCCAACGATGGAAAGTATTTCCTCGTTTGCACCAATCGCAAGCAACTATGTCTGTACGAGAGGAAGACCCGAAACCTCTTGTGGAACAGAACGCTGGCCAGAGCCGCTAGCAAAGTACGCTTTACCCCGAGCAACGACATAGTTGTCGCCGACAAAGCTGGGGATGTTTACCTGTACGATAGCAATAAATCTAGCGACAATGGAACGTTACTTCTGGGACATTTGTCTATGTTACTTGATGTATTAGTCACGGAAGATAAGAAGTACATTATTACGACGGATAGAGACGAGAAGATCAGAGTATCGGTGTTTCCAAACTCGTATAACATTCTGTCCTATTGCTTGGGGCATAAAAAGTTTGTGACAAACGTTTTGGAGCTACCTCATGACAAAAGTGTTTTAGTATCTTGCGGAGGGGATGGCGTCTTTGTTTTATGGGATTATAAGATCGGAAAGGAACTGCTGTGCGTCGATTTCCACGACAAAATACTTAAAAGCGACATCGAGAAGTTCAATCGACGACTTCAAGAGTGTCACTTGGAAGAGACCGTGGAAATTTTACCTACTAAACATTTAAGACTCTTAGCGCTCGACGCGACGTCGTCTCTGGTCGTGATGAGCTTTTATAATAACCCGTTGTTATTGGTTTACGTTATTAACAGTAGCGCCGAATCAAATTATGAAGCAACGTATATACAATCCCTAGTTACGGACGGCGAACCCATAGAATGTAATCTTCACAAAAGGAATTTATGGCTGTTGAACGAACTAGGATTTAGAGTATATGAATTTAAAGATAATAAGTTTGTACCGAACGACACAGTGAACCGTAAACTAGATCAATTAAATAATCTATGGACAAGTTTGAAAAAGGATACTATTAAACAGAATTTATTTCCAATTTTGTATAAAAGAAAGTATGACAATGTTCAAGAGTATTTTGATAGAAAAAAAACACGTCTCGCTAGTACCGCTGAATAATCTTTAATATCAAAGAAGCTGAGTTTTCAAGTAATAAAACGCTTCGTTGTGATATGGAATTTCAACAAATGATTTCAGAGTTACTAAGGACTCGTATTGCCACGAAATTATCAAAGCTGTTCCGAAGCACATGTTTTCATTATAAAATACAAATAGTGTTACAATAAAGTAAATTCGTTTTATTGAACCACACATTGGTTATGAATTAATTGGGTTTTAAATTTAGTATAATCAATATCAATTATACTGGCTTGTAATCTAATTTCGATTCGAGTTTCTTGTTATCTGACACTTTCCTGACTGCTTTCATAAAATCTTCTTGTATAACATATTCTCTTTCTAATCTTATTGCAAACAATCCTGCTTCTGTGCAGACGTTCCTCAAGTCGGCACCATTGAACCCGTCGGAGAGTTTAACTACTGCTTCGTAATCTAGATTAAATTCAAAACGTTAATAGTCTATGTCAGGCTTGGGAATTAAGTGAACTTCGCGGCCGATTTTTAGAGGCAACGCCTTCTCTCTTGACCCCCGCGGCAGCCTAGCAACTTTGAGCGACTCAGGCCCGTACCATATGAACCGCGCGTAACACGTTGACAGAACAAAAATGCATCGATAATCGTGCTCTCTGGAACGATGTGGAAACCTATTATTAATAGATACACTGTCGCCCTAATGCGCCACGCGCGGCGGGAGAAAGGAGGCGTCGCCTCTGAAAATCGTCCGCGAAGTTCAGTTAATTCCCAAGCCTGGTCTATGCATAAATAAAAGTGACGAAGGTGAAAAGTAACTCTTTACCAATTTCTCCGTGTTTGGATATGGGTGTGGCGTGGATCTTTAAAATTTCTAAACGGGCCTGCTCGTTAGGTAATGGAATTTCGATCTTCCTGTCTAATCTACCAGGTCGCAATAAAGCTGGATCTAAAGTGTCCGGTCTGTTTGTAGCCATGATCATTTTAACTTGACCCAAGGAATCGAAACCATCCATCTGGTTCAATAGTTCCATCAAAGTTCTTTGAATTTCTCGGTCGGCACTTGTGCCTTCAGAAAATCTCCGGCCACCTGTGCAGAAATAAATGATCGTAAAGGTATAGCTCCTCGTTTTCGAAAGATTATAATCGTACCAATCGCATCGATTTCGTCCATGAATATGATGCAAGGTTGATGATCTCGTGCGTAATTGAACATTTCTCTGATCAGTCTCGCCGATTCACCGATATATTTATCAACAATAGCACTCGATACAACTTTCAAGAAATTTGCATCCAACTGGCTGGCGACAGCTCTCGCCAACAATGTTTTCCCAGTTCCTGGAGGTCCATACAAGAGACAGCCTTTTGGAGGAGTGATACCCACTCTTTGAAACAGTTCGGGATTTATCAGTGGTAATTCTATAACTTCTCTCAGCTCGCGTAGCTGTTCGCTTAGACCACCGATCGCTGAATACGTAATATCGCCCGGATCTTCGTGCGACATGTTGTAAACCAGAGGATCGACCTGTAAATGGTAAAGATAGTTTCATACTCGTTCAGAGCCCAGTGTAGCTTTTCCGAAAAGTCAAGTGCACTTTACCTCGCGAGGCAAATAACGCATTATGGTAAGAGTTGTCATATCCAGTGCCACTCTCGTTCCAGACTTCAATTTATTCTTATCGAGTTGTCGCCGACAGCCGACAACATAACGCGGACCGTTTGTTGCCTTCACTATGACTGCAAGTACAGAATTATACATTGAACCATATGCCAATATGTGATCGTACAGCTGCAGATTTTATACTTACACTTCTCCTCTGTAAGTTGTTTTAATACTTCGCCGACAATCTAAAAGACAGATATAACATGTTTTTAATAAAGTTCTGTACACAGGCGACAAAAGACAATTAACTTTTCACCTGTCCAACGCTTTGTAAAGCCTTTAGATCATTTTCGGATTTATCGTATTGCTTCGTTAAGTCTTTGAGGTGTTCTCTCACTGAAATCATGAAGTTTACGAAGTCGATTTATTGCGAATATTTTTTAATATACCAAGTTTGAGGTTAGGTTCATCGAGCCGCTTATAAAGACATACTGAGCGTGAGAAATATTTATAAGAAATGTGCCTTACTTTCTTTTAAACGTGACTCCACTTCCTTATGCTCGAGGAGCTTTTTCCGATAATCTTGGAGGGCATTTTCCCTGACCGAGTCAATAGTAGTTGCCATCTTCACTTATTTTGCTGTCTAACTGTCTCGGGCAATGTTTCTACAGAAGTCATAGACGTCCAACAGATTCTTCAGAACATTGTCAGTACGCCTGCAATCATAAGTGCATCCGTCAGTGGAAACTGCGGAAAGCTAAAAAATAGCTTCGATATCTTCTTAAGCAGCTGTATTTGAAACTTAATAAATAAGACACTTGCGTGGAGTATTTTTATACCTATTCAACAATTACTTACGATTACATTAGTTATTTTACGTAAAGACGTAGCTCTTTGATTGGAGCTAGGGAATCGACGCACCGTCTCGAACAATTACAACAATCGCTAAACTCGTTTATTTTCAATTTTAAGATCTAGGGCCTTGGCATACAATTAATGTATTCTATTTGAAAGAGTATTAACAATTTAATTAATTTAAGAGCGATATAACCATGAAAGAGCGGTGACACTGCTGAACTAGGTGGCCGATTTCTCTCTTTATTGTACACGCTTACTTTCTCTCTTTCATTCTCTCTCGCTCCTTACCCAACTGACAGAAACGACGTGTTCCGAATATCTCCGTCACTTTTTAAAGAGCATTCCCTCTCCTTCTATAACCACTTCCTCGCGTCGTGCGCTCCTATTACCCGGAGCTGAAAAGTATCAGGCACGCATAACACGAGTTAGTGGCACGAAAAATATATCTATCCTTGTCACGCACTCTAGTGCTCTCTCTCTTGCATGCCGCGCCTATCTCTGTCCTTGTTGCACGCACTACACATGTAGTGTAGTCCCTCCCTCTCGAGCTCGGCTTTTGCGCGCCACCTCCACCTACATCATGTGCTCCTATTAACATTACAGAATTTCCTAATCAAAATCAGCGGGGGTAGACACGGGTAATGCAGCGCGCTTGTATACCGACACAATTTGGCCTGAAACATGGGTTTGGGAGAATACGTTTTTCGCTCACGCTCACTCTCTCTCGCTCATTACTCAACTGACAGAAACGGCGTGTTCCGAATATCTGCGTCACTTTCTAAAGAGCATTCCCTCTCTCTCTAATAGTCACTTCCTCGCGTCGTGCGCTCCTGTTACCCGGAGCTGAAAAGTATCAGGCAAGCATAACAAGAGTTAGTGGCACGCAAAATATATCTATCCTTGTCACACACTATAGTGTTCTCTCTCTCTCTCCCTCTTGCACGCCGCGCTTTGCGAGCCACCTCCACTTACATCGTGTGTTCCTATTAACATTTCAGAATTTCCTAATCAAAATCAGCGGGGATAGACACGGGTAATGCAGCGCGCTGTATATCGACACAATTTGGCCTGAAACATGGGTTTGGGAGAATACGTTTTTCGTCCTTATATGAACAGATTTTGAACTGGACGAGGTCTCATTCGAAAGAGGAAGGTTCAGTGTAGCGCGCTCTGGTCATGGTTCGACGATATTGTGTTGATATTTAATAATATGAGTGTCCAAAGTAAAGCAAAAGTCGACAAAACAAAAAAAGAGTTTTGTGACATAAACGAAGACCAGAGCGCGCTGCGTTGAACCTTCCTCTTTCGAATGAGACCTCACCCAGCTAAAAATGTGCTCATATAAGGACGAAAAACGTATTCTCGTGACTGCATTCCCACATACGAGTTCCGCCATTTTGACGATAATTCAGAATAAGTCTACCTCCTTAAACCACTGTTACTGACTAGGTCGGTAAATGATCGGTAGTTAATTAATTATAGGCATAGTTATAACAAAAACTACACAAACTTGTTTATAAGTTCATTTATTTACGGACTGAGGTGTTATACAGTTCTCTCACAGAGTAATTACAATTCTTTATGCAATTACAATTATTGTCTGAAATGTTCCTACACAATTCATCTCTCATCTTCATGCTTCATGCATCGTCCTGTGTACATACACATATAGCCGTCGCGTCTACCGCTTAACCTAATACGGTTTAAAACGCTTTAGACTTTCCCTAAAACTTGTTACACGTATTGTCACTTAACGAACACATTTCTGAATAAATCTACGATAGAAAGGTGAATATTACATAGGAAATGATGGAGATTTTAACAATGAAATTGGGAGTAATTACACGCACGTGTGCACCCGCGATAAGTTCACTGTACACAACAAAGTGTAAAAGAACATACGCCGAAAGCGTTGCGCTTAAACAATCGGGAAAGAAAAGGCATCCCTTCAAAGACATGCATCCGTGGAAATCGATAACAGAATTTTCCACTGATCTTGTAAATAATGTCATTTACAATCAAGGTGACAATATACAACAAGTAGTTAGTGCTATGTTGTTCCTTTAAAATCGATATATACAATGTTACCTTAATATTTATTTCGCAGATGGTTTAGTAGTAATAAACAAACCATACGGCATAGGTGAAGCACACACAGTAGTAAAGCAACAGCATCATCACATACCAAACGCCGTGGACTATGTGTTACAGGACGCTTTACCACATATCGCTGCGCAGTTAAATTATTCAGAATTAACTATAGTTAGGAAACCCGAAAAGTAAGTAGAATTACATTGCCCAAAAATCGTTGACGAATCCTTCTTTATTCATGTAAATGCATAAACTAATTGTGGGACCAGATATATGACTGGCGTCACAGTTTTAGCAGCAGATTCCAAAGTCGAGAAAGCTGTAGAAACCGCGTTGCGCCGGGGTAACAATTTTACAAAGACTTACTGGGTGATTACGACGAGGGTTCCGAGGACGTTAAAGGGCAAAGAGCAGTTGGCAATGAAACTAGTATCGAGTAATCGTTACAAATACAGAAAGGTAATTTCCTTACTCGGTAATTAATTCTATATACTATCTTGACCGTTTGCAAATGATTTTCAGCCAGTTATTGCTACTACATGGTACAACAACGCGATAAAAAGAGGGGACATGAAAATCTTGAACGTTGAATTCAACGTACTGTCCAACTCTACTCTTAATTTATGTTCCCTGATTCAAATAAGATCGTCTACCAATAAGTGGCACGCGCTTAGGCTCTTTGCATCTACGTTCCTCTATTCTCCGATCCTGGGGGATGTACTGTACGCATCTCGGATTCAGAAAGTAGGGAACGCTTATGTACAGGTCGATCCGTTTCAGGAGAGTACCGAATTGCTAGCGAAACTGGACAAGCCGATCTTAGAGCTGTTGAACGTAGAATCGTCTCAACAGCATATTATTCCGGTTCACATTCATTTCAGATCGTTAGCTCTGCCGTCTTTCCTGGGAAAGGGCAAGGATTTGATAATCGAGGCTCCTTTAATACCACCTTTCGATTGGACTTGCAAGCAACTAGAATTCAAGTGTTTGATGTAAAATACACGAGACTGAACGCTGTACATAATACTATTAAATTTTCAATGTACCAATGCATCTTTTATTTGTACATCGCATTAGTGGGAAACAACGATAACTAAGGCAGTGTATTTAATGACTGAGCACGTGTCTGCCCTTCAGTATTCTTCGCATGATAATCTTTCTGCCGCTCAGCGTGGACATTCTTGTTATCCAACCGTGGCGTAGAATACGACGGCGCTCGTTTGGGTGCGGGAAATGATATCTAATTTTCGTTCTGCTCAACGTGAGGCTCCATTGATTGGCTATCGCCGGCGAGCCGACAATCGACGAACACGCTTGGCCCATCGACACGAGGCGTCTGCAAAACAAACTTAACCTTTTCGAAGAAACGTACGCGCAGGATTACTTCGAAACAACGTGTGTAGAATAATAATTACGTACGGGAGTGCTTGATATGCATTAGACAGTAATGTGCCCAACATGTTTGGACGATTTAACAGTTATTTCCACGATTTTGTGAGAAAAGATTTTCAGTAAGCCAGGGTTAGCACGCAAAGCTATTCAGAGCGCAACAGCTCTATCTACCGTTGTCGACGGAACTTTTACGAACGAACACCGGGTTATTTAGAGTTGGTATTGCGGTGATAGCTCTTTAACTGCAATAGGTACTTACAAAGTAAATTTAATGTAAGGTAGAGTTTTGTTGCGCGGCTAGGGGGCTCTATTAGTGGTGGAGAACTATCGATAGCTTATTTTCACTATCGGTAGTTCTCGGTATTGAAATAGTGGGTTGATATCCGTGCAGTTCTGATCGCTTTGCTGCTAAAGCTGATAAAGTATTATGTAAACTGAAAAAAAAATTATATTTTTATCCTAGAGAAATGATTTCTACTTAGCTTAATAATACCCAAACACATCGAAATTCATTAGAAAAACATCGATGTATCGTTCTTATCTCTAATTCAAGTTCAAATTTTATTGCAAATTATTGAAACTCAAGGTTCGTAATAGAGTTACATATTAAATTTTGTAAGATTGAAGAGAAGGATGTGCCGACTATCGATAGTTCTCCACCACCAGGCTCTATACACCGGAAGTTGAGGAGGGATCTTTTAATATTTCATTTGAATTTACTTTCTTTAGGATATTAGAGACATTGGACTCGAGCAACAATTTAATTTATATTACGTGTTTTTTAAAATCTGGCTAAACCAGGCTCGGATTAAGACCTTTGGAGCATGGGCGTCTGCACGGGGAGGGGGGGGGGGGGGGGGGCAAAAGGGGCAGTTGCCCCCATCTTTAATAAGATTTATACTAAAAAAATTTTAAATTTCGGTTTTAAATTTTTAATTAAATTGGCACTATAAAATGGGTTAAAAAAAGCAAGAGGGGTATATTTTTCTTTACCATCATCCCAAAGTTGCCCCCTCCCCTGGAAAAAAGTCTGCAAACAACCCAGTTTTGAAGGCGCTAAGCACTTAAATGATATTGAGGCTCCTTTACAGAGGGTGACGCAATGTGCGATTTCTTAGGCATTTCCGATCATTTTACTAAAAAGTGTTCCTAACAAAAGTTAGATCTATGGTGCCCCCTTTCTCTTAATGCCCTAAGCACGTGTTTATTTTGCTTACTGTTTAATTCAGCACTGGTTTTTCGCAGCTACGAACGTTCAAATCGCGTCATCATCGGTACTGTCCCAAGTACAATGCACGTGTTACAGAGTAGAATGATCTTGGTAGAAACGAATCGGTGAAGATAAGAGGCTTCGTGGCAGCTAAACTCGAGCCACACCAAGCCCCCGAGTTCCAACTATCATCGTGAGCGGTCAAAGCAGAATCACCCCTTTCCTCCCGTTCTCCCAAGTATCCGAGGCGCGCAACGTTAACAATCGACACAGGGCGATCGTTAAAAGCTCGCCGCGCGACAAATCGTGTCGTTTGTCCCGGTTGCTGCTATCGTTTATTGGCATTAGCGTCATTGTGGCCACGAAAGCAGACGAGCGGGGATTACCGGCCTCGCGCGGTTCCACGAACAAAATGTTTCCAATAGCCCTTCACGCATCGCGGCACGCCGCGGCTATCGAGAAACGATTCATCTCAATCACGTCACGGGCGCATCACGTCCTATTTACGCCCGTAAGGTCCAGCGCGCAGCATTAAAAACCGCTCCTTTCCTCTCCTCGCGCCACCCTCGTCTTCTCCTCCGGCCCCTTCCTTCTCCTCTCCCCCCCCCATTTCAACGAATGCACCCCGTGGCGCCGACCTACCCCACGTCCAGGTCGATCCCCGCGGTACTCCTAATCGAATTCACGCGACCTCGTTGGCGCATGGCGTGCCTACACGATTATGAATCCGCGCCTTGTTCCTCGATTACCATCGCGACACGTACGCATCCGTGACGCGATTGAAGAACTCAAGCCGCAGAATCGTGGAGATTCGTCGGGCGGGAACGAGCGGGCTGTTATTTCAGCAAACTTGCGACCGCGAACGGAACGCTTGCGATGCGTTGTAGGTGGAACGAGCGAGGCGAGACGGGACCTACCCCGGTGGTGGATCATTCTGTGCTTATCGTGTCGCTACTAATTGAAGCGATGCGACCCCGTTCGCACGTCATGTGGAACGTGTACACACGGCGCTGGGCGAAACGATCGCCTCGAAATCCGCCCGACGAATGCCACGAATACCATTACCGTAAACTGGAGGAACATCGGCAGACGGGGTGACGTTGGCAGTAACTTAACGGGAATCGAAGGAGAAGAAGGATAAAGATTTTATGCAATTTGACACTTGTAGTACAATCACAAATGGTGAAATGTTATGATAGGATACCTACTTGAAGCCAATGTGAAAATGGTAATTTTTATATTCCACCAGTTTCCCCATTCCTCGTTCTTGAAAAAGGGTTCTTCTAGCTCTGCGTCATCCTCGTTGATGCTTCCAGAGCTCTTAAAAGCCTATGGACAATCTCCCGATCAGTTCAGTTTCATTTCCCAGTTCAGCTAGGACTCTCGGCTCACAATCAGTTTCACTTCGATTGTAGACCAAGGTCTGCCTCCATCTGTATCTATAAAAGTAAAAGTCACCGTGAGAATTTGTCCACGGTGGTAAGTGTCGTAGGACGTCCATAGGCCTTTTCAAGAAACTTTGACGAAGGGGAGGTTTCTCGGAGGCGAAGGTCAAGACTGAAGGATATCGAAGTGTCATTGTTTCATCGGACCAAGTTACTCGCAGGGCTCGATCTAGGGAGGCGCAAACAGTGCCTTCTACCAATTGGTAGAAGAAGAAAATTAAAATCAAGAAAAAAGTAAATTTTTTTTAAAAAGGCGGTAAAAAGGCAGGCGACGCTTTTGTCATTCAATAAATCCCTAAAAACAATTTCACTGCCGAGAGTTATATTTTAAAATAATTACTTATCCTCCACTAATATATAAAAGTGAAACGTTGTTGTTTTCGTTTGTTTGTTCTTCTGTAACGGCTGAACGGATTTCAATGAAATTTTGAAAACTTATACATTACATACGCCCTAGATTAGATTATACCTAGACTATTTTTTTTTAGGCTTTTTTATTTTGGAAACATCGTAAATAATTCCCAGATGAAAGCGAGTATCGGGTCAGCTAAATTAAATATACCTAAAAATCATTTTTGCCGAGAACGATGGAGGAGCTAGTTACTTGCCCTTGTTTACTTGCGATTTACAACCCCCACAGTGTCCCACAAGTAAAAGTTCAGATTGGGACGCTTCCCAATGGATTTCCAGCAGCGCAGAGGCCTGCGGGTCCGAATGAGTCACCGTTCGCTTCAAGAGCCCGCAACGCGACGGGCCTCGTGAACGCGTGATCGCCAAAAAATGCGTGGGTGCGGGTGAGCGTCCTCGCAGCCGATTCGTGGACCCGGTACATTGTCAACTGCGAGTTGACAGGGCACAGGATGCGCCTTTTCCGTTCGGAAAGAGCTCCTCGCCGCGCCACTCCCATCCCATAGAATTGCGCTCAATCGTCCATCGATTGAATGCGAGAGCGTATCGGCCGCTATACTTATCGATCGGCCCCGCGCTCGTATCTTTCCGCGACCGCTCGCACGAAAAGGAGAGGAGAGAAAAAGAAAACGGATAACGAAGGCGCCGCGTCTTTCGCCGGCGATTTGCCCGTCAAATAATTCTTCTGGCTCCCGCGGGCCCCGCGATTACGACTCTCGCAGCGGCGGCCTGGCGTCCGCCTCGGATCGAGTCGCGCGATCTTACCCAATGCGTGATTTACAAGACCGAAATCATCCTGTAATTCGATCCCTCGACGACGCACCACCGTCACTGATGGCGGTGATAACAAATCCATGTCATCCCCGTGATGCATCGTTGTGTATTAAAGAGTCAGATGGAAGCGCAGTCACTATAATTACTCTACTTGGTCCGGAATCAATGCTGAGGGATTGAATTTTAGTTGAGATCTCGGGAAATACCGAAGGCTATAATGGAGGGCTTAGGAACCAATCAGTGCGAGTGGAAATTTCCCAGAATTTTTTTTTCTTATTATTAATCGACTTTGTTATTCAAAGAAAGAAAAAAGCTGAATATTTACAGATGGCATAGGCAATAAGAGTAAAGGCGAGCCTGCAGTAGTAAAATTGTTGGGAAGGGTAACCGTGTAGGCCCTAAACTAAAATAGAGACGATAACAAAGACACATAACAAGTGTTAAGAATAATCTAAAATAAAAGTAATCTTAAGACTTGAAGCTAAACATGAGAATAACACAAGAAGTAAAGTAAGAAAAGTAAGTAAAAAGTGACATGAACTAAGCATTAAGCAAGACTAAAAGAATAAGTAAATTATACTAACAGGATATATAAACGAATAAAACGATTAATTATTCACGAATGAAAGATGGGAGAGCGTTAAAGTAATAGGCAGCAATGTAGGAAAAGTATGCTTCAAACTGACATGAGTTAGTTACGTAGCTCAAAAATGTCTTTACTGTTAAAACTTTCAGTTGATACCTGAATCAATTAAGTCACTACTTTCACACGTAAGCAATAATTGGCGGCACTTATATTGCCCACGGAATTAAGACAAAATTATTCAGAGGAGTGTAAATCTCGGTTTTAATGCTAATGGATTTACACTGATTGCTTTCTGAACCCTCCATATAATGAAGAACCGGTGGATTTGACGTTCACGTTTATACATATAGGTACGTATATATAATCGTCACAATTATTTACACCAGTGGCATCAGTCGATTCCCTTCCTCCTCCTCAAAGGACGACTTCGTTGGACGGTCCCATTGAACGCGCGAGCCTTCGATTCCACCGGGGCCGACGCTCCCAGGTCTTAGAAAATAAAAAAATCTCCTAATGCCCCCGTTCGCGTGACGTAACATCCGGCCTGTCGGTCGCGTTTCAGGCACGCCGCGTATCTTCATTGTGACTGCCCCCGTTCCATGGAAAGTACGGAAAATCCGCCCTTTGTGCGATCCCGTGCCGGGATCTCTCTTTTTTATATTTTTTTTTTAAAAAGGAGAGAGGGATCTCTGCAGTGGACCACGGAGGCGCGCAAAATATTTCGTGAATCCTCGATGGTGCCTATCGCCGAGAGGGTTTTCAATGGCGATATTTGTAGGGAAGTTGGAGCCGCGAAGCTTTTCGATACGAGCTCGTTTACAGATTCTATACGGCCGGTGCATTGTGAAAATGTGTGCACGACGGCGCATTGTCGTGAGACCCGCCCTTTATGCCCTTGCACGCGCGTCGACTGGCGTCACCCTCCTCTAGGAAAATTCCCCGGTGTACCTGGGCGCACCGCGAGCTTCGAGGAACGTCCCCCCCGAGTTTATCCAGCGGCCAGGACCCAGGGAGGTGGGCGCTTTCTTTTCTCAAACGATTCTTTGTCGCCGAAGGATTTGTCGCCGCGGTTAGTCCTGGGACCTCGCCGTGTCAAGGGGTAGGGCGAGAGAAATCCGAGCCCCAGCCGTGAAATCACGTTACAGAAATTGTCTAGACTTGCAGACGGTTGGACGGGCGTTCTTACGAGGTAAAGATGGCTCAGGGATCCCCCCGTCCTTTGGGATCTTGGTTAGTTCAACGGTTGATCGATTGGTTCCGTTTCAATTAATCAGAAAATGAATGCAATCCTCTCAGGGGTAGTTAAACCTGTTTCCGCGATTAGTCGCTGCTATTCTGAAAGCGAGTTCGAGTAGGACGCTGAAAGGATCGGGGGTTATTGTACCAAACCGTGGAATAGAGATCCTGCTGAAGGATCTACGTAGGAAAGGAGAAAGATCTCGCGGAGAACGCTGGCAGACAAGACGTTTGACTTTAGATATGATCTTATCTACCGCTCGGAGCTCCGGGAAATCTCAATCCCGCGAGCGACTCAATGCGAGCAAGCTTAATTCTGTAATTAGCCGGTTTCTGTTCGCGGAAGAGCCGAGCCGGGGGGAGAGAGTCCCGCGGCGCGAGTGTAAGCGATGCAACTGGCGCGAGTAATTATTATAAAGCCCTCAAAAAGCACACCCGACTCCGGAGGGTCCGCTCGCCGTGTCGAATTATGTAAATTGTGATCGAGTCGTAAATTAATTAGCCCCCGCCGACTAATTGAAGGCACCCGGACTGCTTGATCGATCGCGGCCCGACAGTCGCTGGGTACCTCCCCGGCCCTCGTTGCTTTTCATCGCGAATCGATCCACCTTTCGTGTTTCCGATTGCCGTCGCTCCGCTGCTGAATTAACTCGAAACACTGTATCCGGATAAACTCGTCGCGCTCCCCTTGCTCCAATAATTTACGACTCCATAACTCGAATAATTCATCCTCATGGATCTTTCAAATATTAAGTGAATTTATACGATTTTTATTTTTTAATTATAATGCTTAATAGGACGAAAGTAGTATAGTAAGAGGCATTCTGACCCAAATTTCAGTTTGGAAATCCAAAATTGAGTTTTGAGGGAAGGGGAAATCCAAATTTCAGTTCTGAAGGGGAGAAATTTAAATCTGAGTTTTGAGGCAAGGGGAAATTCAAATTTGAGTTCTGTAGCAAGGGAAAATCCAAATTTGAGTTTTGAGGGAGGGGGCAATCAAAATTTCAGTTCTGAGGGAGGGGGAAACCAAAATTTCAGTTCTGAAGGAGGGGGAAATCAAAATTTCAGTTCTGAAGGAGGGGGAAATCAAAATTTCAGTTCTGAAGGAGGTGGAAATCAAAATTTCAGTTCTGAAGGGGGGAAATCAAAATTTCAGTTCTTAGGGAGGGGGAAATCCAAATTTCAATTCTGAGGGAGGGGAAATCCAAATTTGAGTTTTGAGAGAAGAGGAAATCCAAATTTGAGTTTTGAGGGAAGAGGAAATCCAAATTTGAGTTTTGACTCTTGAGGGAGGGGCAAATCCAAATTTCAGTTCTGCCGGAGGGGGAAATCCAAATTTGATTTTTCCGGGAGAGGGAAATCCAAATTTGAGGCCTTCCATGGACGTCGCTGACCGTCCCGAAATTTGGATTTCCAAACTTAAATGTTTAGTTAGACTCTCCCTTACTATACTACTGACGAATGAAAGGGGAAAGTAAAAAGATGAATAGTTAAAGAATAGAAGAAGATGAGGGTGGAAGGAGACGAGCAAAGAGGAGGCGATCACCGTAGGAGTGTCTTTTAAGTTCTCGCTATCGGAGAGTGATAGGCGTCGCGAGTATATACCGCGGGCACTGTAATCACTGTTATTTCATCGTGAACGGTAATGCCTCGGCTTAAAGCCGCCCTACATATACGCATTACCCGGGCAAAGGGAACGCGCGTCCCCGGGGCGGCTATCGTTCTCCCAGCGTCATTACGAAATTGCTTGGGCAAATGAAATGCGCGGTTATGCGCCGCGTACGGCCGGGGCCTCCTTAAATTGAGATTTATTGGAAAATCGAAGGCGCGCTTTCCGCCGTGTCCCGCGAGCCTGGGCCCAACGCGAGGGGCCTTGCAAGCCCGCGTCCCACGCAACGGTCCTCTCCTCGCATCGGGTTACGCGCCGCGGATCGATGTGATTACGCGCCACGACCCGGCCGATTTTAAACGAGACCGGGAAGAACGGCGATGGGCAACAGGCCCGAAAATTGCATCCATTTCTCCACCGCGCTTCCTGCTATCTGTCTTCGCGTCGTTAACAAAACGATTTGCCGGGGTCGATCGAGGAAGATGGACGCTCCGATCGAAAGACGAAATACACTCGGGGATTCGCGAAGTTTGCGTCCTTCTTCGTTCACTACTGTACCCAATGTTTTGCAAGTAACAAAGAGGAGTCCCGTTACGCGAGCAAACTTGGATATTTGGGCGCTAAAGTTTCTCTCGCGCTCCAACGAATCGTCGCCGCGATGGAAGCTGAGCTCCCAAGAGTTTGCATATTTTTCAGCTGACACCATTGTGCAGAGAGATCGTCTTACCACGAATATCCGAAAGGGAGGACCAAGGGGTTGTCGAATATCTTTCAGAATACAGACTCGCGAGAGGAAGGCGCGGAGGTGTACGCGGCTCGGCGAAGACGTTTCGGTTTCGCGCCTCCGCGAGGCCGCCGCGGTAATCCATACCGCTTTCTTGAATAAGCGTCCCTTTCGAGGGCCCCGTACCGTCGATAAGGTACTATGCATTGCGGTCGTCGGGACGGCTCCGATATATCTGGTTACATAGCGGAATCTTGGTTGCATTCGCAGTGGACGCAGCAGTAGCCGGCCGTCCAGGGAATATTGATTCGCTTCGATGCCGGGGCATCGCGCATCGCTCAACACCGTGCACGCACGTTCAAGAGGATAATGTCGAGAGGCAAATGCCGAGGCGAGCTTTCCCCCGAGAGTGCCTAAGCTCACTCGATAAGCGCGTAAACAGTGTAAACAGTGTAAACAGTGTAAACAGTGTAAACACTGACCGTCTGCCGGTTTTTTCTCTTTTAAAACGGACACCTTGCGCCACAACGTGGACAGCTGATAGCAGCAACGCTGCCCGAGGCGGGCCGCGTTTCCATGAAATTAACAGCTCTCCCTAATATGCAAATGGTAATGCGCGATACACTGAAATATACACCGCGCAGAACGGGTCACTGGGTCATCCCGTTCTTTATTATCAACGACCGAGAGTACCTACGCGCATAATACACTCGGCCCAGTTCGCCCGCCTCGAATTTCCAGCTTCCCGATTGTTTCGAGTGCCCCGCGCGCTGGATTCGAGCGCGCTACCTCGACTCGAGGTGAAATCGCGGCGTGTGGATTTCGGTAGGCAGAAGAAGGGGGCAGATAAGGGGGTCGTAGCAGCGTTCCATTATCTAAATAGCGTGTCCCGCTAATTCGTTAATGGGACATCCTGGCCGGCACGCGTTTTAATCAGTTTTCAGCACACCGATAACGGGGCTATTATTAAGTGGCCTTCGGGAGGATGACCGGCAGCGCGAGTTTATCGGGACAGCACGAGGAGTCTACAAGCTTGACAGGGAACGAAAAAAATACGCCCACGAAGAAAGGTCCCCGCGAAGATTGCAACCTTGTCTCGAGCGACGCCAGAAAAACAAAGCGCGACGAAGAAGCCAGTCGACCACGAAGCGGCTCGCTTCGTAATTGCGTTCTCGTGGTTATTAGCGACGCGGAGGGAAATGAACGTTCGATCGGGCGTTTTAATTGTACGATCGGGGCAACCGCTGCGGGCTTTTCCAGAGTCGCGGATTAAGGCGCAAGGAGGGTTGGAGACGGGGAGCTGCGCATCGCCGGTGTTCGTTCAACTTGGTCTGAAAATGAATTTACGAGGCCATAATCGCCAATTGAGATGAGTACTTGTTGCGTGCAATCGGCCCGACCGGGACCTTGTGGCGAAGCGTTGCACTCTCCTCGCGTTGGGAGCTGCTACTCCGTGGCTACCGGTCGCTGCAAAGTTACGTGAAAATTAACCGATAACTGGATCCACTTCTGCCTGGCATTCGAGCTTTCGCGATAAGGAACTCGTTCGCTCCCTGCCACTGTCGATCTGCTATCTAGCTTCCAAGGAAGAGCAAACACCGAAGGTGTACGTAGATAGCGGAGCAAACTGTTGTCGCTCTTTAATACGGTTACACAGCGTTCAAACTTAGGGTTAGGTTTTGATATTCAAAAAGAGGAGATGTATTCCTTGTGTGACTGAAATTCAGTGTCCTTCCACCAACTAAAAGTCCCTCTTTGTCTTATCCACAACTCAAGGGAACCACTCGCCCCGGCTCCATCAGGACGTCCTCATTGTCAAACGATTTCAGACTAAGGTTGGGGCCAGATATATTGGCCGGTGAGTTTCGTGAGGAGTATTCTTCTGTTCTCAACGTTTTCTGACTCGCTCACGCCTTGCCAGAAAAAGAGTGCGCCAGAAGTGGTGGGGATAGCGCCAAGCTCTTAACGTGTAGGCCAAACCGAGTTCTTAGCGTAGAAATACATACATCAGAATAGGTGTGTGTTAGCTGCGAAAACGAATTCACCGGCCAATGTATCTGGCCCCGACCTTAGATCGCCTCGTTTTTCATTTTTGGATCTGGTAATTCTAGTTCAAACTCCTTCCAGCCAACAGCTCCTGGTCGCGTTCCATCTGCCGCGCGTGCAATCGCGAAGCTGCCAGAAGAGAAGGACCCCGGCGTGCGTTTCGAATTTGCAGCATCCTGTACCGGTGGCGAATTCAGCGGCGATGACGCAGAGGCGATTACGCCCCGCGCATTGCCAGCGTCAAGATTACCGGCTAAGTCTCTCAGTTCGGGCCTTAAACGAGAAAGTTCCGAGGAGCGTCTGCTTTATGTAAACGGCGCGATCGAATCGTGGGCCGCGATCGTACCCATCTGCGGATTATCAATTCGGATGTTTAGGCCGCTGTATTTCCGCGCTACTCGCGGCCCGGCACGCGCGCGCATTCTGTTCGGTTCACCCTGGTGTCTCCTGGATCGCGATGAAACCGTCTGCGGCAAATCGGAATACATAATGGGAAAGAGACTCGTGCGGCAGGCGAATATCGAGCGGGACGCGTGCGTTCGCGAAACAAATGACATGGGACCGGTACCGCGTGGAACCGGGGCGATGCATGTTTTATGAAGCTCGATATCCGAGGGTCGTACATCCTTCGACGTATGCGCGAGGAACGTATTAAGACAGCCACTCGACGGCCTCCTTCTATTTTTACGTTTTCGCAGCGCGGCCGCGTGTCGGTCGACTACGAGTTTCCACGGTTATCGAGCCCCGATCTGCGAGCTTCTTTCTCCAAACGTCCATAAAATGGCTAACAAGGGAAGTTAGGTAATCCGGCAATTCAGAAAACTTTGTGTGCGAGTAGAGTAGTTCATGCGTGTGAGAAATTTATTTTTTGTTGATGCCATAGGACGGTTTCTGGGGGTGAAACCATCCCTTGAAAAAGGCAGGATTTTATTTTTCGTGGAATATCTCGGGGAAGGGGGAGAAATTTCGAGAAGATGTTTAAACAAGAGTGGCATCTTTTTTTTATATCTACAACACTGTGTAAAAATAATTATCGAAGAACCCATACTTTTCAAGTTACCCCCACCAATAATTCTTAATTCGATAATTATTATTAATCAGTTTTGTAGATATAATAAAGGATGCAATTTTTGGTTAAACTTCTTTTCGATATCCCTCACCGTTCTCGAGATATTCTACGAGAAGGAAAAATCTGTATTTTCTTCAAGGGGTGATTTCACCCCTAAAAAACGCACCGTGCCCCCGCCCCTAAAAAAAATAGAATTGTGTTACGGATAATTTTCTGAATTTCCGGGTTGCGTAACTCCCCTTATAAGAATCGATTAATCGCGGAGTTCACGGACCTCACGCATCGCGTGGAGATAAGGACGCTCGAGTTTCCGTTGCCCAAACTCTGCCACACCGAATCTCCTTCGAGTTTATAAGCAGCATAAGAAGGATTAGAAATTCGAAAGGAGCCGAAAGGTGCCTCTAATAATATTTCATAATAAAACGTCCATTTCCATTTGAATCGCGGGTGGAAACGGGCCACAATCACCCCACTTGTCTCGGATCGGGGTAACGTTACCCCTTTTCATTGCCGTGGACGTCACGGGGAAAGATGGTGGAACGTGAAAGCTCGGGGGTGGGGATTAAGTTCGGCAGGAGGCGGCGGAGCCCGGGTATTTGAATAACAAAGTGCTCGCTGCTCGGCCGTTACGTGAAATCATGGAAATTTCACACCGGCGAGAGGTCAACGGAGGGAAAGAAAATAAAAGCGAAGGGACAGGAGGGGCGAGGCGGGGCGGGAGAAAGGGAAGAAAGTGCGCCGCGGTGCATTATGACGCCCCGCGAGAATCGTCGACTGGCGGGCAGATCCGATCGGATCATGCATGCACCGTGTATTATAATCACGAGGAGGGGGCTGTTAGCCGATAAATTCTTCATCTAGGTGGAACCACTTACAAAAGGGAACACCTTTTCGTGATTGCATGCTTACGGCATGTGAAATAGTGTCCAAATTATAGGTCACGGGCGTGTAATTCGACGAAGCGTTGAGCAGGGTCGCGCTCCGCCAAAAAGGAGGAGAAACCGCAGGAAACGGGAAGAAAGAAGAAAAAGGAAGGGGGAGGGGGGGCGAGGCGCCAATCCGGGAGAAGCGTTCCCTTTTTCTCTGGCCAGACTATAGGCTTAGGGGCGGTCGATGATAACGATAACCGTAATTAAACCGGCAATTAAGGCCGGGCGATCGCGTTTCTGAAAGGACGTAAGCTGCGCGAGCTGCATTGACCGATCGATGGGTCTCGAGTCTCGGTCCTCGTTAACCGCATCGGCACTGAGAAGGCGAACGCCTCTCGGTGATGCAGCCGATCGTTGAAAATGATAATAATCGCGCTCGCGGTGGCCGGGCAGGCCCGAGCGCAGTCCCGCGATCATAGGTTTCTCTCAACGAGGTTAATGGGAGTCGCGAACCAGTCAGTTTTTCTTCAGGTTTCACTGTTCGCTGCTGCCGCGCGCGCGATACAGTAGCGGCGAATGGTTGTCGCTTGCGCGATCGTAGAGAGGAAGATCGAACGGCGAAGGAGATCGATGGACTTGATCGGGGTTGGGAATTCTGTGCAGCCGGTTAATTAATGGCTCTCCGTGTGCGGTGAGTGATTATTTCGAGCTGTTTGGAGAACACCTCCCTCGTGTTTGTGAGAGGAAAAGAATGCAGGATCGTGTTGCCTAGTTGCTATCGAGCCACTTCCTTTTGCTCCTTCGAATTATCGCGCCGCGGCGTGACTTATCGCTGGAAACGCGCGCCCCGTGTATGTAAATGTTGACAGAGGTTGGAGCGGGAAGAGAAACAGCCAGAAACGCTATGATATAACCAGTTAAGGGGCCATCGGGCTAACATTCAGGCCACAATGCCCGCTCTGCCAGGCAATAACTGCTTGTTGGACGCGCGTCTTGCATCCACTTTATCGCTCCGCTCGCCCTTAACTAACTTCAGCCCTTTTTATTTCCTGCCCATTCGTATCGCTGCTCTCATGAAACGTTTCATTAGCTTCCTTGTGAAACGCGGATAGCCGCGTAATCGTTGATAATAATCGTTGCTGATGTTGTTACCATTTCTCTTGAACGCTGACCTAACACGGACACGATGCGAGGGAATACCTAAAATCTAGTGGGAAAATTGAGGACCTTGCGGCGAGAGGGGTGCTTCTACAGCTTTACCAAGTTTGAGTAAATTAGAAAAAACTGTTTATAAAATTATTGCTTTGAGTTAACATTGAACAGAGAACACTGACTGAAAAATATATATTTTGTCACAATAAATAGTAGTTACTGATAGTTGATAAGTTTTTAGTTCTATTGTTGGCGAAAACTATTCTATAATCAAAATATTAATATTTCTATTTTTATTAGATATTAAACATTAATATTTCTATCTTTATTAAATAGTAAATATTAATATTTCTATCTTTATTAAACATTAACTATTAATATTTCTATTTTTATTTGTTTGTAATATTAATATTTCTATTTTTATTTGTTTGTAATATTAATATTTCTAATTTTATTTGTTTCTAATATTAATATTTCTATTTTTATTGGTTTCTAATATTAATATTTCTATTTTATTTGTTTCTAATATTAATATTTCTATTTTATTTGTTTCTAATATTAATATTTCTACTTTTATTTGTTTCTAATATTAATATTTCTATTTTTATTTGTTTCTAATAAATCGCTCATTTGTTATCGATGGAGCTGCATCCCTCTCGCTGCAAGGTCGTCAATTATACGTTCAACTTCCTCCCAACTCTCACCTCCACTTCCTCCCGACCTTTCCTAAACGTGTTACGTAAAAGCGCGCCTCTCTAGCAAAAGTCTACTGCTGTACACCTCCGACTTAAAATTAGTTGTCCCAACAAACGATCGCATTGTTGGGCACGGTGAGAACCGATCGCGTGCATAGTTGCACGGAAAGCACCGGGTGACTTTCCCATTTATTAAGACACCTAAATCGCCGCCCCCCGCCGCCAGTTTAGCGACCAGTTCGATCCCGTTCCAGCAAGAAACGGCGCAGGCCTGGCGATAGAACGCTGCCGGCCGATGAGGAAGGCTCGCGCGAAATTGCACGATTCCGAGTACACTGACATCGGCGATCACCGGCTACGTGTGTTATTGCTCGCGACTGCGAATGAATCCCGGCAAGTAATAGAATGACTGGAGGCTACCAACTACCAACCGGTCAGGCTGATTACCTACCACGGGTCCGTGCGTCGCGCGCGTTGACATCCGCGGTGGTCGAGCGCGGTCGACCGTCGAATAACAAACGAAAGGAGGCAACGGTTCTCGAAAACGACGCGCTCGATCGCCCGGGGGTGGTTGCCGGTCGCGGTTTCGCGTCGATAACCGCGCGGAAGGGCTGGGAACGGCGCGAGGCACCGCGCGAAGCCTCTTTACCGATTTAGATAATTAGGTTACGCAAGATTTCGAGCCATCCGCAACGGGAATCGATTCGACTCGGCAGCGAGCTTAATTCCATTTAAACTTAGAGTTCAGAGCCTCGCCCCTGCGAATCGCAGCACCCGATCGCGGGGAGCGGAGGGTTTGCACGATCGCGCGCAACCGAACGATGCCGTTTCGTTATCCCAGAGGAACGCCAATTGTTCCGCGAGAATTTAATAGATTCTGGCGACAAGAGGAAGACGTTCGCAAATCACGAGCACGGAACCAGCAGCGCGCAGATATGTCGCTCGCATTTTATTGCAGTCGCGGGTTGGCCGAGATCGTAAAGCTTGATAAGCGTTATTGCGTGCAAATTCGCTGAGGCGTTCAGAAGCGGGGACAGGAAAGAAGAGGCTACTGGAGGATCTCTTCATTTCTCTATTCCCTTTCCGGCCCCTTGTAATTTTCGACATTGCCCAAGTCTCGATGGGAGAAAGCGCAATTTTATCGGCGCTTCGAGTACGCCACGCCGCATACTGAACGGGGCAATGGAAAAATAAATAAGCGTGGCCGAGCGTTCCTTGAATCGCCATTGAACGCATATTTACTTTGCAGCGTCGCGTTTGCAGCCTGGCGAGCGTCGAGCCCCGCGTCAAGCACGGCGGAAATTATTTAAAGACACCACCGCGTACACGGCTCGCGAGCACGCCGACCGATTCGTTTGACTAAATTAACGGATTACCGGCGAGTTGTATCAAACATTTGACGAATGAACGGTGGAGCGAGCACCGCCGGCCGTGGCTCGTTGGAAAGTTAATTAACCCGGCCGTTTGTTCGATTCTCCCGATACAAGCGGCGCGAATCGGAATAGTCCTAGGTGCAATAGCTCCAGCCACAAGGAAATATGCTTTCCGCGAGCGGCGCGTAACGAGGTCCCGCGCGAACGATCTCGCTGGCGCCAGTCTAATGTCTCGCTCACCACGGAAGCTAAGGCTTCTACTCCGCGCGAGCGGATGCGTCGGAAACATCGAGCTCGCCGGTTCACGCATACCTTAACGCGACGATTTCCTTAGCCTGCCGTCGGGAAAAGAAGCGGGCAGATGGTGCCGTGCGATTTCGATCACCGGTTACGCCAGTTTTCCCGCGCGTTTCCATCGCGTGCCATTGCTGGCCGCTCCGACGGCCTCGATTATTAATTCTTATCGTCGAGCAGCTGCTATCGGGAATTTCGCGCGGCGATTTTCTAGCCCGTCGTCGAAGAAAGAAGCTCCTTGATTCCGATTTACCGGTTATGCAAGTTTCTTTTTTCCCCGCGCTTCGGCGTGGAACAGGAGCCGTTCGATCGCTGCTTCTTGCAAGGGGAGATGGATGCACATAGGTTTTTTTTTAGATGGAAGCGAGCTTGAAACGCGGACACTGATGGATATTAACTGCCACTAGGTTTATTAGCGGATAATAGCCGCGAGTGGAGCGATGCTTCGGCACGAGTCGGCGGTGATTTCGATTGCATTTTTTTGGAACAGCTGGCATTATCGAGTCGGCCTGATTCGCCGCGGCATTTAGCCGCGATCCGCTTCGCCGGCGAAATGTCGCGGTCGATTCGCGACGCAAGAGTCGCGCGGGGTCGGTGTGGAAAAATGTTAGGCGGAAATCGGGCCGAAGTGGAATCGCGCGGCTCCGGGGCGTCACGGCGTCGACGGTGCAATATCCGTTGCACCGTTGCGCCTACCGATAACGGAAGAAAAGCCGCCAACGTAATCTTCCGTCTAGAATTTTACGAGGAGTCGCGAGGTTCGTTCACCTGGACTACATTCGTCGAAATTATCAGAGTCTCGCGTTGCTTAAAGCCTTTTAAAACAAGTCCAACGTTTCGCCGCTCGAGAGCATTTCGGAAGAGACACTTGGTCTCGCGAGATGCTCGAGAGTTTCAAGCAACAACAAGACTTTTAAGGTCGTCGCGGATTTTAGCGAAGCGAAGAAGTTAATAATAATTAATTAATTCTCGGTCATCAATCGTTTATAAACTCGGGCCCGACGGCTTTTATGCTCCTGAATGATATTAAAAGTGATTGGAAGAGAACTTGATGCTTGAAGAGGACGGATAAAACGAGGAAGCAGAGGCTGCGGTGGTAAAAGGAGGATGCAGAATCCGAGCGTGCGAGGTGTCCCGAAAAAGGAGGCCACGAGCGGGCCAGGCGACTCTTTCTTTTTCGCAGCGGTCCACGGGGATGCATCTGGCCCGCGCACCGGCTGGTGCATGTGCAACGTGCACCGTGACGGGCGGTGCGTGAACACGTGCGTGGCGGTGGCGCGGTGTGGTGGTGGCCGCGGAGAGGCGTGTGAGTGCACAACGCTCGTCCGTCGAGGGATGCGTCGCGTCGCGTCGTCGGGCCTCCGCCTCCTTCCTCCTCGTCATCCACCACCACCCTGCGGACCTATATATTTCCCGGAGGGTCTCCCACTTTCGCCACTATCATTCCTGTCGCGGCTGCGCCAGCCCGTGAGCGCGCAAACGTGAGCCCGCTTCTCGGCTTTCCTCGACGAGTTCCCTCGCCTGGCGGATTACGCGCGCACACCTGCCGCCGCCGACCACGTACCGCGGTTTTCCCGCGAATTTCCCGCGGCAGTACGCACGTCGACCGTGACCACCCGCGACGCGCCGATTTCCGCAGTGCCCGGCGAGTTTTCCCTCTTCGGAGTTGCTTATTTCTACGATTATTTCCCATTCGTTTCCGTCCCTGTCAATTTTTACACTGAGAGAGAGAGTACCGACAGTTCACTCGTGTTTCCTGGGAAATGTGTTCCACGTGTGGTGAGCCCGCGAGTCCACCTGCTGCTCCTACTGAATGGGATTAGATGAGGCACGACGGTACGTCAAAGTGTTTACTATGTATATAGGTAAGGGGACTATATCTCTCTCCTCGGAGATATTCGAATTCTGTTTGCCTTTCGCCTTGTCACGTTTTCCGCACGAGCTTCTTCGGAAAAGTAGATTTCGTAAACGCGACTTTGACAAGAATTTGAAAGTCGATTTTCTCGAAAACGAAGCGCAATATCAAAAAATCTTATTCCTTTTTCTCGACTTATTTACTTGCTATCAGTCGAAAAGATAGAGTGACTTTTCTTTATATCGCGCTCCATTTTCGAGAAAATCGACGTCGAAATTCTTGACGTCTCGTCCAGTCGCTTATAGGATGACCTACCTTAAGATATAGCGATTCGAGTTCCCACTAAAGTCCACAAGTTTGTCGAGACAAACTTCCCGTCGATTTCCCGGCAATTTATCGCTAGCCAATGCGTTTTTATACAACGCTAGAAGAAACGCGGGTCGAGACGCATTCCTCACAGCTGTTCATACAACGAAACGCGGACGAGAAGCCCGCGAATATAGACGCCTCTTTATACGGTCCTTCGCCAAGTAGCGACTTAAAATATCGCCTCGTAAATTACCAATCGGCGACTGGCATCCTCGCGCTCCGAATTCGTAGGCAAGAATGTAGAAACGGTTTGTTAATTAATCGCGACGTTCCGTGACTTATCGAAGCGCTGTCGCCGATTCCATAGCGCGATCCAAGCTCCACGCAGCTTCCACGCCGCAGCCGCGAGTGGAGACGCAGAGAAGCCGAAGAACCGGGAGAGTAGAATTATTGAACACCTTTTCTCGGCGGGCAGATCGCGCGGCAAGGGTTTATTACACAATGAGAGAGAAGGTAAAACTTAGAGGAGGCTCGGGACTTAAGGCGATCAACCTTAACCGGTCTAAAGGCTCGTCTGCCGCGCGCGTTTCCGTGCACGGAGCACCGTGATTTGTTGCGTACAGCGTCCCTCTTACGCTCTATATCATTCAGCTGGTAAATGAGCATCGCCTTTAACGCATCACGACGCTTTCTCTGGGTGCGCAGGATGGCCTGAGCCTCGGAGCAAATCTTCATGGATCGTTCACGAAAATCGAGGAATGCCCGCTGGCCGTCGATCGCAGCGGAATCGGCGTCGCGGCGGCGAGGCGCGTCGCGACGCACCACCGTCACCAATCTCCGGTGAGTCATTACAAGCTATTACTAACAATCTTCCAAGAGAGCGAGAATCACCGAGGCCCAGAAAATTGCCGGCCCAAGGAGACCACCGATTTCATAACTCCCCCCTAAGATCTTATCAAATGATGATGCTAAGCGCGCAACGCCTCGTCGTTCCGCCGAAAAATTTCACGCCTCGATATCGCTTCGAGAAACGTGAAACCATAAGGAGGGCCCGGTCGACCGCTACGATCTCGCCTCGCGTCGAAAACGAAGCGGCATTGTGCGGCGTATAAGGTGACGAGGCGCGTAAAATCGTCACGGTGATTAGAAGCCCTCGCGACGCTCAACGACTCGACGCTTCCTCCCGCGGCGCAACCGATCCCGAGTCAACCCTAACCCCGCCGCCTTTTCCTGATTACGAGTCCCCGGCGCCGATCGTAAATATTTAGCCCACGACTCCCCTGCCGGCAATGAAATCACGCGGCCCGGCGACCGATCACCTCTCCGCCGACGTGAAAGAGGCGAACAACAAACGGTGATCGCCGGTACGTTAAACAGGGGAATGGAAACGCGGTCGCGCGGACTCGATCGGTTGAATCATTTAGTTCGGGAACGTGATACTGGAAGCCGCGAGGAAGAGAGCGGGATCGCCACGCGAAATTTGTACGCGATTTGTATCGGGATCCCCGCGTGTAACCGCGAGCGTGTGGTTCGAGCTGAAACGATGAAAGGCAGGCGGAGGAAAAAAGAAAAGAGCTGAATAAAGAGGGGAAAAATGGGCATGGAACGGCCGAAACACGATCCCACTCGATAACTCGTCATTTTAACGAGGATATCTCTCTCTTTCTCCCCCACCCGCACCGTCGGCACACACCGGGGCAGTTTATTTTAATACAGACACCTCGTAATAATTCTCGATGTAGGTACATCGTAACCGAATGAACGGACATCAATCGTTGCCCTCGTTACTTTCGATGCTCCAGGCTGGAGGGGTCCCTTGTTATCCGCGCAGTCTCTCTCCTTTGTACGGCTTGCATGCCAATACCCGCGCATAATTACCGGTCTCGATTACGGATCGCTCGACAAGTGCGCCAGATTTTCCGCCGGGTACTGGGAAACGTTTACCACGGCGATGTGCGTCTCTCTTTTCCCATAATCCTCTTCCTTTCAGCGTCCACGGTTGTTCCACCATCGTCCGTGCACTAATGAACACAAATCCGCGGCTCGTTTTTGGCTGCGCATAGAAGGTAGAATCTGGCTAAGTACTCTCTAACTATCTGACGTTCGTTATCAGCTTGGACCTCACTTTTCATGGTTCAGGGTGTAGTGACGATTGACTCGGGGAGACTCACTTCACCCTCTGTTCGTTTGCCGCTACCCCTTCATTTTTACCGCGAGGTTGGATGTCCGTCAGAGGGACGCCGCGATACGTTGGCGAATAAAATATTAACGATGTTTCGCTTCTTTTCATCCCCTCCGCGAGGATATTAAAGCAAATATTCATTTCGAGGCCTTTGCGCGTGGCACAATAAATTCCGCGCACGGGGAGGAAAAAGTCCGTGCCCGTTGGCGATGCCGTGGAGTCCGCGTCTGCTGGATGAGGAGAGAGGAATCGGGGGGTAGAAGCTCCGAAAATCGATGCAACCGTCCCCAGTTGGGCATACAAATTTCTTTTCGTTCCAATATCGCAAATGGGTGCGTGTAATTCGTAATTCTGCGAGAGAGAGAGCGCCGTAAAGGCGGGACGTTTCAATAAATGGCACCGTGCCGCTTCGGTGCTCCTTGCACTGTCGCGGGTCAAAGAGACGCCGAGAGATTTTGGCGAAAGCGTGCGCACATTAAATAACGCGATTTCTCGCCGAGCGGAGAATGAGATTCGCGGTTATCCGCGAGGAGTCAAAGCGCCGACGCGTCTGGCACCGGCCACGCTGATAACCGTGAAAGTAACTCGTGCATCACGCCCCGTGACACTAATCCCACCCGCGGAGGGGTGGACAAGCTCGGGGAAATAAGAGAGAGAGAGAGAGAAATAAAGAGAACAGGGGGCGAGGAAAGAAGCTACGCGGACAATAAGCAATCTGTAGCGGGGCATGTAGAGTAATTATGTTGAGTCTAGACGCACGCGTACGATTATATGTATACCCCTTCCGCGGATCGCATGCGGTATACATTACGTACGGTATGTGGTCGAGTTTGCCGAGGCCCGTGTATGAGTGGCAGTCCACTGGTGTTCATGATAATACGGGGTGACGGAAAAATATGCGCCTGTGGGGGATTCGGTTGGAAAAGTTCTCGGTTAGGTACTTTCGAAACTGTTATAATTACTCGATATCGAGTATTATCGCGTTAACGAGCTACTTCAGCTTTGCAAGGCTGACGGTGCTACTACGGGAAAGGTTCGAAACGTAACTTTTGTCCTCCCAGGGTAGCATAGGAGTTATTATTATTATTGTATAGGGGATAAAGTCCCATTAGTGTACAAGAGAAAACAGACAAAAAGACACAAAGAAGAAGCAATACACAGCGCATAAGAAAAAAAACATACAATAGTTAAAGTAGGTAAACGGTTCACACACCATAAAATCATCCCGTGAAAAAATCAAGAGAATCGCCAAAAGCGATCGCAGCATTAGAAATGCGATTTATCGGGTCAGAGAAACCAAGATTCGACCTATAAAATTTCGTAGGGACAGAAAAAGTAACTAACCGAAGGAGTTGAGGACATTTCGTCATTCCATTAATCAATTTGAACACGAAATAAGGTGAATGCGTACCCTCCTACTTTCAAGTGATTTCAAGTTCTTTAAGGGGAATTCTATTTCTTGGGCTAAAACATAACAAACTTTGGGATTTTTTTTAAGAAACTAGCAATTCGATTGATCTGAAATTTGGACCACGGTTTTATGCATCTTTGGAGAAGTTGCAGGCTTTTATTTATTCATTTTTAAGTTATACACGTCGCTTCAGTTTAGTGAAACAGAATACCGATAAGTTATCATAGCTAGACTTCTTCTGTTGCGTAAGAAAATTGGCGCGAAATTGGACAGCAAAAATTAGAGCCGCGAAGGCTCACCACTCTCTTAAATAATTTTTTTCTAATTTATTCTGCTTCCCTCTATTAGCCCATCAATTCTTCATACCTACATCCCAAGTGACAATGCAGGGAAACTTGAGTCCGCAGACTTAACGACCACCCCTTGCATTGGCAGCGGCACTCGCGTGTGCCCGCGGACGCGTACCATTACGCGCGGCTTTGTGTATCGTGTTCGGGACGGGAGTAGGAGCGAGACGTGGGGGAGCGATAACCTGAAACGAGCCGGAAAGACTATCGACGAGTCTCGGATCTCCGAGGTGCGAACCGCGGCGAGGTCGGCTCGGGGGTATCGATCATTCTCGCGACTCGGAAAAAGGCGGGACTCACTCTAGCCGGAAAAGACGAGCGAGGCGCCGCTCGCGGGGGTGCAAGGGCAAACAAATAAACGTGCATTAGCCCCGGCTCGGAGCGAACGTGTCGGAAATATGAAGAGCGTTCGCCTGAGCCGCGCGATCTGCCCTCCCACTTTGATCTTCGCCGTCCTGGCGCGAAACGCACCGCGAGGCCCCGCGAAAAAATCCATTTCCCCTCGTTCCCCGTGCTCCTTGGCCATTTTCTCTCGACCACGAACCTTCGTGCTGTTCTTCCTCCCGGAGTCGTTGTCCGAACACTGTCAATCGCCCGACGCGGAGACGATCGATCTATTTCCGTGCGAAATTCGTGGCGACGATGCGCGGCCGCCGAGTAAACGTCCACGGGGTACCTATCACTTTAGCCGGGCGATGGAACAGTCATACGTATAGACGCTTATCGCGGGCTCGCAAGAAATACCATCGATCGCGCGCGACCGTTCTCCCGTCGATTAACGTCGGGCGGCTGGAATTCGGCTGTCGAGGCGTCGACGGTTCTAATACACCGCGGAGAAATTCGAATGGGAGAAAAAGAAAGGGGTTCTGGATGGGTCGCGAGGCGAAGAAGAGGCGCGGAGAGGAATTTCGTCCGGTCATTCGGGGGCCAATGAAACGTGTCTTTGAGAGGGACGGAGTATCGTTTAATTACGGATCAGCTGGTTCGAGTCGAGCGTGTCGCGTCGTCGCCCAGCGCGTGTGTGCGCGCGTGTCCCGATCGATCGGCGGATGTATCGAGAGGCCCGCGGGGTAGAGGAGCGATCCCATCGCGGCACCGAAGATAGAATAGCCGTGAATGCTGGTAATAAAACCCGGTCCACTCACGTACAACGAATACTATTCATAAGCGGAGGCGAGGCGCGCTGGGGCCTCGAGACCGCTCCAGAGCGTGGCGTGGCCTGGCGTGGCGCCTCGGCCACCTCGTAATTCTCGTCTCGCAGCCATTTCCGTTTTTTCCCCTTTTCCCTTTTCTTCCTTCTCTCCTTTTTTTTTTCCAACCAGCCACACAATTAGCCTCATTATACGTGTACGCACATGTTCGCTGCGTTTCCGCCGATTCGCCGCGCGTCACGCGACCGACCACGTCGACGGGCTCGTCTTCGATCGCGATCCCCCTCGCATCGACAAATTATTATTGCCAATTACGCTCGTAGAACCCTTATTTTTTCCTCTCCACCGGATCACACGGGTCGCTCAATACTGCAATCGTCTCTGTTTTCTCCGGCTATCTGAATTTCGTTTGGTTACGCGGTCGATACACCTCCATTGACATGACTAACAAGGGAAGGTCCCCAAGTCGGAGATTCAAAGAATTATGAAACGTTGGGGATATGGAAAAAATTTAAAATTCTAATTTTAAGTTCTAAAGATTTACAGAAATGTTGGGAAAGGCATATATTTCTGGAAGAAAATTGCCTGGGGTGCGATGCACTCCGTGTAATCACGAAGGGTTAATTAGGGCCATGATTTGGTAAAATTAATAAACACGCGAGTTGTAACAGAAAATTGGAAAATAGCCGGATTCACAGGGGTCAATTTCACCGCCTTTGAGTAAATTTGGACAAGAAAAAAAAATTGTGCAATATGTAGATAAGTATTTATATATCCTTCATATACCCCAAAATTTCATAACTTTTTGAATTTCCTGTTGGGGGCTCTTCCCTAATAAGTCCGCCAGTATCTACTCGAAGATTAATTATCGGAAGGATGCCTCTCACGAATTAGTTATCGAGTTTTTGTAAGTCAATTTCCATGTTGTTATCTGGACCTATTAAAAGGGTCACCGTAGCTGCCTTTCGACCGCGGCTATCGACGGTGGTCCGGCATCGATCGACCCTCGAAAGAGGCTGACTAATTGGGAGGGCTGCCCTAATTGTAACTTCTTGCTGGATAAGAGTCACTTCGTTCCCGGTGAAGTGGAGTCTCGACATTCAGGGAAACCGCGGTTCAATCTTCTCCACAGAAACGGATCGCTCTACATTTCTATTACCGACAGAACTGCCTATCACTCTTCAGAATCGCAGGCACAATCATTCCCCGAGAGATTTGCGAACTTCTTCCTTTCACCGGTATCTTCAATCCGCAACAGAGATTCGATACCAATCATCATCTAGATTTTCAGCCCCAGTTTCATCCGCAGCCTCCCTCTTCCTCTACCGTGTCGTGACCCGGCGCCGCTTGCATCTGGGAAATCTGCAACGTGGTCGAATCAGCGGTCGCGGGAAGCGTGCTGCGAGACACGTGCAAGCATTACGGAACGTTTACACGCCGCTCCCGGAAGCGACGACAATAATGATCGCCCCGACGAAGCGGTGCAAACTGTTCGCGCCGCGACTGACGAAGCTCGTAAAAGCCCCGGCCGTTTTGTCGCGCGGCACGCATCCCTCAAACAGGTTGCTGCCTCCCCCTCCAGAACCGACAGAATTTAAAAACACAACCGCGCCGCGGCGAATTCGGCCGTGGAGCCTGAATTTCGTCATTCGCTGACCGTAGCCGCGATATCGTCGCGGCTGCACGCGCGCAATTTAGGTACGTGTTTCCGGTCTGGCCGAAGGCGAGGCGAAAACGTAAACGGCGACGGAACGACCGCGAAGCCAACCGCGGGGTTCGTAAAACCGGGTAACAATGCCTCGCGCGACGTAAATCAGTTCCAATTCCGTCGATATTGAAACGCCTGTTTGGAAATCCGCGAGGGAGCAAATCAGCACGCGGCTCGAGCGATAAGTCTGCGTTGCTTAAGCCGCGTCCCCACTGGATTTTGTGGATGATTAACCCTCTAGTGCATAGATTTTTAATTCAGTTGGAAAAATTAGTTTACTCTCATTTGAGGATGAAAATACCGAATCCGACGTGAGTTTTCAATTTGGAGGAAATAATAATAATAATAATAATATTTTTTGCAGCGTGCGTAGCTCAAAAATGCACTTCAAACTAGATTTTTGTCAAATTGAAGACTCAGATTGACATATTTCTTAGACCAATATGTGCGCTGTGGCACTATTTTTGGGCTGGCAAATGAGAATTCCCAACCCCTGGACTAAACAGGTGCCCGCCTTAAGGCAGGCGTATGCACTAGAGGGTTAATTCGAGAGTGCAGAGATTTGTTTGGGACTGATCGTTGTGCGGCAACGCGATTGCTTAGAAACGGACCCAGCTGACACACGCGATCGGTTTCTCCTTTTCTTCGGCATCGGCAACCGCATTATGCTGGAACCGCGGCAGTGGCGAGTACGAGTCATTGACTCTCAGTTACATCTGGTTCCCCGCGACGGTACTTCCGAGGATACCGTCTGCCAGAGCGTTCGCCGGCGAAATATTTGTAAATGTTGGTCCGCCGAGCTTGTGTGTCAAGAGTTCTTTTTCGGTCTTCCGGGGCTATTCTCTCCGTGGCGCGGGGTTCATACAAGTATTCTGCAATTCTATTCTTAAGCAACCGTGAAACTTCTTTTGAAAGGAGGAAGACCTCCTGATTCATCGGGCTCGCGTCGCACAAAGGGAACGCGGAGACAAGGGGCATCTTCTGCCTTCTATTCACGAGCAATTATTCGATACACACGAACCCGGGCACGTCAACCTATCGCTTTACGTAACTCTCTCGATTTTCATCTCGGAGGATCTGTACCGATGATAGAGAGTGTGTGGCTGTAATAAGTGTAAAGGGAAGACCTAATAACGCGTCTATCAGGAGGCAACGACCCGTAACGTGCTAGACAAGGTGGGGCAGCCTGCATCATCGCCCAAATGGTCACCATTCCTCTCGATGACACAACGAAATGTAGGCGAGAAAGAGACCCTCGGGCGATGGGACTGGAACACAAAATCTGCGGGTTCCCTGCGTACTGACCAGCCGCGTTTCCAATTGTAAGGAACGGCCTCGGGAGACTCGAGCCCTTTTTGCATAAAATTAAATGTCATTGCTGTTATCTTTAACATTGACGGAGCAATGGGGAATTTTGTGAATCGATGTTGACCAACTGACCCTGACTCGTATCTAAAATAAACATATCCTACATTTGGGGGCTCGTCCGGGATTTCGTAGCGTAAAGCCATACAAATTTACTAAAACTATCGATACCTGCTAAAATACAAGGAATACAATTCGCAATACATTGTCCAACTTTCGATCTTAATTTAGGGATGAAATAATTTTGCTTGACTAATTCCTCAGTGACTTTAACCGCGTAAAAAAGATTAATCCCGTTCAGATATAATTTAATAAACATATGTACTTATTGAATTCTTACTAAACGGGATTGATAATTTTCCCACAGTACATCAATCTGAACATGACACGATCTATGACTCTATTTCTTCAGTATTCTATATTCTTTCAAATATTATGCAAATATTACATAAATAAGAGAAATAATTTTCGACAGTGAGTGAAATATTTTATAATGATTTGTCGAATAACAAAAGCCTTCTGTTTTATAAAAAAATTTGATATTCATAAATTATCAATTAAGCAATTTCGCCGCTCTCAAATTTGCGGCGCCGAACGGTTGCCCGGCTCGCGCCCCAAACTCCGACTGCCCAAAAGATGACCCAGCACCCATAACGAAAGTGAACGTACCACCTCCCGCTCGGAAAATTAACGGAGACGTTTGAAAAGCGGAGTGACTGCGGCGTGCCGCGATCGAAAGGAAGGCTCGAGGAGGGTAACCATTTCCGTCAGCAATCTACGCGGCCACGTAGCCCGCGGCTCGGCATCTCGAGGCGTCTGTGGTCGGCAGAGGCGAGCGGAGGCTGCGAAATGTGCAGGTATCGGGCAGGTATCGATAAAAGGGAGAGTTGGCGAGGAAGCGGGGGCGGACGAGTGGTCGGTGTGACGTTGATTCGCATCGAGTCCCGGTGCACGGGGACCTTGACAGTTTCGAGACGCGCTGACAGGAACGGACGCCTGGCACCGCGCCGCATCCCCGCGACCATGCGTGTATTCTATCAACGTCCGTGGAGCGCGATAACCTCGGCAACTGCATGCTGAATGAGCCATGCGAGAAAACGCCGGTGATCGTCGTCGTCGTCGTCGTCGCCGTCGTCGTCGTCCCTTCTTCTGCAACAATGGCCTTTATGCGCGGGACGCTTATACCAAGCGGCACGGAGCTGCAAAATGGGTGGGGGAGGGATCCACGTTGATCCACGTCGGCAATGGACAAAGCTCGTCCCGGCCATATAGGAACCGGCGGCCTACGGTCAAGATTTAAATTGATTTCGAGATAAGTGCGTGGAATTAAAGATGCATTCGGAGGATGATCCGCGCGCTGCGAATCCAACTCTGGACTTTTTTTTCTACTTCTCCCTCTCGTCCTTCCTGCCAGTGGTTCTGGCTAGCAATTAGACCGCCTTGTCTCATGCGAAGGAATCCCTCCCCTCGGTTCGACTCCCCGTTTGGTGCGCACGTCCGTCGTCGGCGATGAATTAGGAGGATGAATACGAGGCTTCCTGGTTCGACGGCAGGACGAGTGATTAAGGGCTCGAGGCCGCGGAGGCTGGAATCGAGTATAAATAACGAGCGACGAAAAGGGGAACGGCGCGCACCGGCTCGCTCTACCATCGACGTCCGTTGCTTGATGGAGAAGCCCCGTCGTCGCTGCGATGCGCCCCGGCCGACGCACGCTAGAGCGTCCCAGCGCGTGTTTCAGCCCTCAGCCGTCTTGAAAGTGAAACGAAAAGTGGCCGGCCGGCTGCTCGCGATTCCACGCATAAGTAAAGCCGTTAACGCCTACTCTCGCCGGGGCCACGTTGCGTTCGCATCGCTCCGAGTGGTAAATCGATGCTCTTGACCTGCTGATAGCGTCGAGGCCTCCGCGCTCGTTTTCACCGTTACTTCGCGCCGTTCCGAGTGTAAATTAACAGAAGACGTGGCTGAGAAAGCTTTGACTACTCTAGCAACACTTTATATTAATCTTTCCTACGCGAGAGCGAGCTTGGCTTCCTCGGGGAATTGCCGAGTGTCTTTCATTTCAATGAGAAACGTTAGTAAACGGGGGAACGCGTTAATGAATGAATCCACGCGATAGTGCATTCCTCCGGCCGAGCGGAATCGCGGCACGCGCGACACCGCACAGTGCGGCAAATTGCACTCTTTTATGTGAAAATCGTGGAACTTTTGATAGAAATAAGATAGAGGGGTGAATCTTTTTGGAGGTTAAAGCTAAGATGTTGCGGAGTAAAGGAAAAATAGTGAGAAAGTATGACAAACAAGTTTTCACCTTGGAAATCTATGTCAAAGTTGACATTCTCGAGGAAAATTGCGGTTCTTTCATTATAGATTTTGTCGCGTTGAATTCATATCTGCTCGCAGAATTTCTCTCGCTCTTCAGGACCTTTGGACATAGATTTCTAATGATTATCATATTGTTTTACTATTTTTCCCTCATTCTGCAACATCTTAGCTTTAACCTCGAAAAGGATCCATCTCGCTATCTTATTTCTACCAAAGGTTCTACGATTTTGACAGAAAAGGGTGCAGTTTGTCCCACTGTGCGCCGGAGAGAACAACGCACGCCATTGTGTATGCATCTCGTCAGCCAGTCGCGCGAAGATAATCCCGGAAAAAATAGGTTGCGCGGCCTTTTATCAGCGGCCGCTGCGGGACGTCCCGACGAATTCTCCGCTCGGCGAAGTGAACGATAACGCGTGTTATGCCGGCCGTTTGTGAGATGCCGCGGTCCCGATCGCTCGTTACTCATTGTGCGCGCGTGCGAGCGCGCGATGCCTCGCGTTTCATTGATGAGGGGCGAATGGAAGCGATGCGACAAATTACGCTGCATCCGAACGCAATCTCTTCCTCCATTCTCCATTCTCCATTCTTCCCATCCCGCGCCTTCGTTCCGCTGAAAACGAACGAGGAGAGATCGCTTTCATCGGCGGTGTTAACGTGAAAACGGCCGACTAGGCGGCGATTTGGAGCGCGCGGAGCCGTCGGGCACGAGGATCGCAGCGGTGTTCCACATTACCGCGGAGAGCTCTTGTAAACATGGCCGGCAGTCATCAGCCGGCTAGGTATTGTATACTGTGCAGGCGCGGGACGCATACCGGATGCATCAGATAAGAGCGCTCACGAGGTCTCGTAACTCCTTAGGCCGGGCAGGAGGAGGCGTACGGGCTCGAAAGCGGCATTAAACGGTGCACGCTCGTTTATTTTTCAGTGAGCAAGAGATAGCGCGGTTTGACGTGAACCACCGCTACCGCCAGCGGTGCCATCTCATATCCTGCCTCCCCCCGCGTACGCCAAACCTATAATTATTCTTTCGAACGGGAGATCGTGGGCGAGCCGACTCGAGCCGCTGCGTTGCACGCTCGCCGATGCAATTTTGATGCAGCGTTTTCCACGTTTCCCTTCCCCGTTCGCCGGCCACGATTCAGCCGCGCCTTTATCCGTGCCTGGATATCCGAGCGCGGGAGGAGCCCTACTCCCGATAGTTCACGGCAAGTAAAAAGTTTAAGAAGCTTTGGTTAAGCAGACGTCGACGTTGGGAATGGTGAAACTTCGCTGGTAGCGCGCTAATAGATTCAAAGCAGCCCGATTAAGGGGCCCGAATCAACGATGCGAGAATTAGGTATATAGCCATTTCCACGGATCAGGGTGCGCTTGTCAGGTTCGCGAGCACGCGAAACATTTTGATCCACGATTCCGCCCCTGTTGCTCCGCATCCGAAATCAGCGAGCGATACCTGGTATCGACAAGATATCAAAAGCTGTTTTCCCACGGGCGACGTCGCTCCGAGCTCCCAGGGATTATCGAAATACGTTGCAACATACCGTGCAACGTTGTTATTATACCGAACGGCAGAAACAGAGCCACTAATTAGGCGGCGCGGGAACGGCTGCTGCGAGGGAATTGGCACGGGGATGAAAAATCCTATGAATACGTTTTTGTAACGAGTCCGAGGAACAATGAAGATTGATTTACAGCCGGTCGCTGCTGGATTCAGCTTTTCAGCCCCCAGCTGACCCAACGTAAATTCACGCAGAAGGCTGATCACTGGGGTCGCTCATATTTTCGATTTTTCAATTTCCAAATAATAGAACAAAATCTATGGGAAGTTTGAGCCCGATTGGATAAGGGGAAGAGGAGCCAGCCCCTGGGACTTTGAATATTTAAATAATTACTTAAAAACGCAGAAAGTCGATTTATTTAAGTTATTGATTACATAAACAAACATGTCAAACAAAAGTTGCAGATCCAGACAAGGAGCATCTTTTATACTCTATTACTTTTGCTCGTGCGATAAACCATTGTCGAAAGAAGTCCGGAAAATTGAAAAAAGGGAATAATTTTTTTTCTAATTTTGGAAGTTTTAATGCTTCTGGAACACTTTTTATCTGTGAAGACTAAAAAAGAATGTGCATTTTTTCTTTTCAAGGACTATTTTTTACAAATTTAAGGGGAGGCGTACACCTACATATTCCAAAACGATCACCTCTTTTTATATTTTCAGCATTTGATACAAGAATCTTTTCCCAAAAATTTGGGACCAAAATTCACAGAAATATCGAAAATTATTTAAACGTGAATGTGCTCCTCTTTCCCTTATTCAATCGAGCTCAAACTTCACACAGATTCTTTTTATTAATTTTACTATTCTGGGGGTTGCGAAGAAAAACTGAAAAAAAAATCACCAAAGACATCAAAATAAGAGCCACCCTAGTGATCACAAATCTGGTACGCGGAAATGGAGAATGGGTTGCTTTGAATTTCCCATGAATCATGGGATCTTCTGAGTAGCCACTTTGTTCCACGTTGTAGCGAGCGCCTGCAGCACGAGCTCCAGCAAATGTCTCTCCAGGAGCGCGTCGTTAAAGCGTCATCGATGCGCTGTTATTACGAGGGTCTGGAAATAGACGGTGGAATCGAGCGTTTTGCCGGAAATTACTGTTCCCTGGTCACCGACTGGGCCCGTGTCACGGGCACGGAGTTACGAGCATCGAAACCGCGCCGTCTGTTGACGTTCCGACGGTGTTTTCCTTGGGAAGACTCGAGCCTCGGGAATCCTTTTGGTCTCTACGGGGAAAGTGCAGCGCGCCGAGGTCGACTTCCGCTTTGTGAGCGTTGAACCTGCGGCGGGGTCGAGCGTGTTACAGTTCCGACGGCTTCGGACTGCCTTTAACGCCGGAGAGAGGCTCGGCCCTCGAACACGCAACAGGGCCCCGTTAATTTCACGCCTGCACTACTAGGAACGAGCGGAAGCTAGCGGGCCGCGATGGGCAAGTTCTCGCGCTTTGAGGATTAACGAACAAACAACTGTTAATGCGACGCCGAGGCCGCTCTGTTTACACGTCCCGCCTCTCCTTTCTGTCGACATAGTTTTAACGCGATTACGCCGGCCGCGTCCGCGACTTGTCTCACAATCACAAACGCGTGCACACACCCTCCGAGCATATTTGCGCGCGGCTCTCCACGTGCAAACATATGCGCGAGCGCGGCGGACAGGATCGACGCGTTTGTTGCGTTCCGGCAAACGTTTGCGCTCTCTTCGGGCTCCGCTCCGCGGGGCAAAGAGTCGCGCGGGACATCGAGGGACGCGCTGTCGTCTCAGCCAGAGCGAGTCCCGGGGGGATTAAGAATTGAAAATGTCCTGCATCAAGCATGAAGCGTTTCAAGGAGCTGGGCGAGTTCCCCGTTCAGACCGGCGATGTGTGTTTGATCAAGGTTCGAAGTTTGCGCAGGCAGCCTTCGTACTATTATTAGTCGACGTTTCTCTGGCCGCAAAATCGTGTCTGTGGGGATATTGTTCCCGCGTTACGGCAGGGCGGCTAGATTGGGAACTGGGAACGCGGTGTTGCTGAAATCCGATTCACGGTGGACCGATTCATCTGTCATGGGAAAGTGTATGGAGCAGCGAAGGTGCAGATGACTTTGGAACAGCGGCGGATTATTTGTGTATAGGCTAAGCAGGCTGCAGCTTAGGCCGGTAAATTTTGGGGAGGGACAAATTTGGAGAGCGACAAATTTGAAAGAAAAGAAATTGTAGAAACATACAGAAGCTTGGGACAATTTTAAAAACAGTTCCCTTTTTTATGTAGCGAATTAGTAAAAAGTCACATATGAGTAGCCATATTGAATTAATTTTAAAATTGTGAGTCTCAACTCTTCTCAATTAAAATATTTGATATTTTACGAAAAGCGCGACAGCCGCTTATTATTGTAGGTGCACCAAATCTGAAATTCCTCCCCTGCTTTGGAAACTTTGAAGAAAGATTTCTACACCTACAACACGATTATAAGCTTGTTTAACTATTCGCGGGGTCACCGATATCCTCAGCCAAAATCACTGTCACGGGCGAGGGTGATCGCGTAGCCATATGAATTTACCATATTTATGAGAGCCATTCTTGCACGCTCGCCAAGGACGCTGGAATCGCGAAAGAGGCATTCCGAGCGATCGCAAACGCGCGTACCTTTCTGTTTCGCATCGGCTGACCGGTGATCGCGCGTTCCATTAAACTACCAAATTTTACGAGCCTCGAAAACGGCAAGATTAATAACTGGGACCGCGGCCCGCCTCGTAAAACGCGCTACCGCCCAGAGCTGTTTGATAATATTCGCGGGTGACGCGCTCCCTCGACTAATTACAGCGGCAGTCGTTTGGGACAGCTCGGGATTGGAATCCTAGAGCTTGTTGAGTATCCGTTGCCTCTCTGTTTAGATTTACGACGGTCACGGTCCGCGTGCCCGGTAGTTTAATAAAGCCGTAGATGAGGATGGAATGCGCGGCACGCGGTGGAAAGAATTGGCCACGCAAAAATTTCGAGCGATGAATTCAGTTTAATTGCGAGCCCGCCCACTCGCTTTATTTCACTCTGCTCCCGGCGCAGGCTGCTGGAATTTCAGTTATCCCGCGTTCGTGCGGACCCCCGGCGAAAAAGTTTCGACACGACGGAGGGCGACTGATTTCCCTGCGAAACATTCTGTTTCATCCATTTCCACAGATTAACCCTTATTACCTATCATAGTGTAACATCTGTGTCACACGAATTGAAAAAATTCGGGGCACCGTTTGGAGGCTTTTTCATGAATTTTAAAGCTTTCTACTGTGATTCACTGTCTTGTATTGTTCATTATAACTCGTAGTTTCGCCAGAACCAGTGAACTACCAGATAATTGCTATTTTTTCTCTCAGTTATTTCGGTTTTCCTTTGTGAATAAATTTCATGTCCAGCAGAATAATATATATGTATATGTATATACATATCTGGTGTTATATCTATATTTTTCATTACCTATATAAAAAAATTTTACACTAGGAATTGTTTGCTTATTTTCGCGATTAAGTGTGGACAAAAATGCATCGATAAGAATTTTTCTTAGTAAAATAAGAAAATCATGATACTAAGGGTTGACCGTAATTTCGAAGCAACCGAATGAATAAGTCGTAAAAGCTGCATTACAGCTGCATACGATCTACCTTGCGCCTCAATTCTCCGCGAGAGCCACTCCGGGGGTCTCTAATAAATTTCCTCGAGAGATTCTCTTATGATTCGCCTGCCTCGTAGGCCTTCCCTCAAATTAGTTGTCGTCCCTGTCGAGCTAGCCGCGAGTCCTTCACGCCCACGCCTCGCGCGACACAGCTCGTAAACCAGCCGAGCAGAGAATCCGCGAAAAGGAATGAGCAACCTCCGCCCTCGCGGCGTTCGATACCCGCTTCGGTCTACTCGCGCTCAATCCTGCGAGAACCGCGGAATCCCGTTCCGCGTTTCTGCACGCGCAATTGCACAAATAAGCCGCGGATCCCACGCGGGGTTTTCCAGTAGCATCAGAATTCGATCGCGAGATACCGAGCGCCCGTGACTACCGTCGATTTGTTACACGCGTAGGTACCTCTTTGTTTCCACAACGATCCTTCCTTCCCGCTCGCCTTCCATCCATTCTCTGCCTCTCGCTCTTTTTCTCTGTTTCCGCGATGTACGCGCGATCAGCTTCCGTCTGCTTCGTCGATACTATTACGTCGGCTATTTGCGGAGTCTACGCTGCAGGATATTTGATTCCATGGAATAGCGGCTCGAATAAAAACTTAAAAAAATTAAAACCGACTTCAAATAAAAACGCACCAAAAAGTAAAAAAATTTCTTCCTTAATTAATTTACGACTCTCAATATTTTTATATCTGCCCCTGGTCCATTTGCACTGTATAAATCTGGCGCTGATTTAAAAATATTGAGAGTTCTAGATTAAATAAGGAAAAAAATTGTTTTCCACTTTTAGGTGCATTTTTATTTTTCTGAAGACGGTTTTACTTTTTCTCAAATCCTTTTACTTTTCAGTTATTTAAGTTATATAACTACATGTATTTTAAAAAATGTAGGCAGGCCTACAAAAAGAGCTGCTCGTAATAATAATAACGAAGTCGGTTAATGAATCAGATTTCTTACTTTTGATGTAACTTCAAAACTACTGAACCGATTTTGATAATTCTTTCCGCATAATCTAAGTTGATTTAAGCTAAACTAAATGCAATAAGTTTCACCGAAATCGGTCCAGCAGTTACGGAGAAATTCGCGGACAAACACATCGAACTGAGAACCTCTCTTTTTGAAGTCGGTTAAAAGCGAAGGTGTGTGACACAGAAATATCTGAAATTGATCGTACAGGAGGACGGTAGAGATCGAAGGGGTCGTTGAGGAAAGAGAAGCCTCTTTGTCGCATCGGATATTTGCATCGACGAGAAATATATAATTGGGCTCGGCAAGCCAGGCGCATTTCGATGCACAGTTCTGTGGCGCGGATCGCGAGCCTGCCTCGGGTCTCGTTTTATTTCAAAGCTACGGGAACAAAGGCCGCGCAAGGGGACGATCGATATACGATAAAGCTTTGAGCAACCGTAATCGCATCTGTAATTCTATATCATTTATATGTCTCATATTCCACCGTCGCCGTGTATTGTATTCGTAAGTCGCCCTTTGTTCCCGCGAAACTTTTCCTTTATAAACGCGCACGCACGGACGGGAGGGGATGGAGATCAAAATCGTGATAACGTCGCTTCCGCCGTTCCTCGGGCCAGAAACAAACGGTGTATATACGTGAGCTTTTCCCGGCATACGTGCCCGATGTTCGTTAAACGAGGCAAACGGGCTTGCTCGACCAAAACAATGCCTCGCGCGCGCGGGGCTACGTGTATTGTGTTCGAGCGGACCGAAGGGCCGCGCCGGGCATAGCAAAAGGTTGCGATACCTCGGCGTAAAAGTCGATTGAGAGTCACGCCAGAGTGTCCTCCATCCACGCCACCGCCTACCAGCGCCGATATCCGGTCGCGGCTAATTATTTCCTGCTGCGCGAGGAATTAACCCTTCTCGGCGCCATATCGTTGCGCTTCTGCGACCGTCGCGCTTTCTAACGAGGCGCGATCCATCGGCGGGTCAGTTACTGAGTTACGAGAGCTGAGTGACCCAAGACAACAACAACGGCACGTTTCATTCGTGTCCACTGGCCCTTCAACGGTGTGAAAACTAATCTCAAAGTCAATTAGGCACTCCCAGTTTTTCGCGTGTAACTCCTAAAGTATCAGAGATAGAAAAAATGTTTCAAACAAAAGAATGGTGCAATAAGCGCTACAAATTGGAGTTAATAAAATTTTGAAAACAGTTTTTTTTCTGTTAGGTATATTTTTTTAAACCCTTTCCAAAATTTCGTTACCGCAAGTTTGCAGCGCTTATTATAGGTACCTACTATTAAACTGACGTTTAAAATTTTTTTTCTGGTTCTTGTATTTTAGGAGTTATACGCGAATAAGTGGGAATGCCTATTTAACTTGGAGCTTAGTTATCATACCCTTATCGGGCGATTGGAAATTAATAAAACGTACCGTTGTTCTTGTCTCGAGTAACTCTATAAACTCACAAAGTTGGGTTTCAATATGTGAATGCATGTCGGCGGTGTTCCCCTGTGAATGTCGCAGGCATCTGGAAATGCCTATTTAGCAAGACTTTTAACGCGTTGCTGCAAAGAAGCACAATTTTACGTGTCTATTTACGAAGTTGCCATGCAAATTTGCCCGAGCGCCTATGATTGGCGTGCAAGGTGGTCCGAGTAGCCGTGGGTGGCACAAAGTGGTGGTCGGCCTGGATAACTTAATTAATGGAGCAATCATCGGCGCAAACGAGGCGATACGAATTCCAATCTCGCTGATCCTGTCTCCTCAGACTTTGGACCGCGGCACTTTCCGTAGTAAGAACAGCGGTGGATTGTCAGAACGCCCCTCGCCCGGTGGCGAGCAACAGGTTAAGAGGGTACGCGGGCTTGCCAGGCGTCGCGACACCGAAGCGTTTTCACACTTGCTCGCGGCTGGTTCTCGGAGCCGGCGCATCCTGCACGGCTGCCCTTTCCGGCACATTATCTTGGATCGGCGCCTTTGTACGTGACATTGCCGACGCGCGCAACCGCCGAGGAGAGATCCCCGTCCAAGGGGACGAAAGGTGGAAATTTACGGTCATTAAACGGCGTTCAAAGGCCGGTGCACGCCTGGACGCGGCTGCCCGCGTGTCCATCTGCCGCGAGATCAAACGTAGTACGCGTAATTGCTGTTAAAGCACTCGTTCGCATTACACCGTCCGCCGCCGCATCCCGAGCCGCGATTACCGTGAATTTCGAGGTCACGACACGGCCCTCCACGTGGCAATTCAATCTCGAGGAAATGCTTCCTGAGTCGGTGCATCTAAATATCCAAGCGCGGCTACCAATCCAACGTAGCTTCCAGCGGGAAGAAGTCCTGAGCTGGGTAGCTAAACAGACTCGGTATCATCGGGATAGCGATGTCGGAAGTTTAGACGGGCAGCGTCCAAACTCCTAAAGGATGGCGTATTAGCAACCATCGAACAATACTCGAGCAGCCAGACAGTCAGGAGCGATAAATCGCTCCGAGTCCCACGCGAATACGTATCGCGAAGAAAATTACGAACAGATCCATCTAGCCCGGCCACGACGCGGCGAATTTATGCCCCCAGGTTCCCGGTCTCCCGCTCGTCTATTGGTCTATTCGAGGAGGAGATAACGGGCCACCGAGGCGCCCGCTTCCTTATCGTATTATTTACGACAGCGCCAGCCCCGATGGATAGAACACTCTCGGTGCACGTTGCATCCTGATGCACCGAAAGCCCGGCTGGCGCCTTTGGCCCTGCCGGCCTTTCCCTTCGATTTAATCGATTTAATAGCCGATGACAGGGGCCACGGTCAGATGCTACTCGCTGGCGCGGCGCTAACGAGTAATTAGTTTAGCGGCCCGATAACGGCGGAAGCGAGTCGCTCCCCCGAGAGCAGATAAAATTAGAGCTCGCCGGACGAAAGAAAATTCTATTTATCGATCACGCGGAGGGGGAGAGCGGTTATTGCTTGGAAACTCTATTACATGGAGGCCTAGCGTTCTCGTCAACTCTCCACCGTTTTTCACAAATTTTTTGCACACGCTGCGCCTCCGTTCCTCGTTAGCGAGTTTCCGCGACCTCGGGCTCCTTAGACAGAGTTTTCTCCTCCTTCGCTGGTTCTCGCGACCCGTTTCCTCTATTTATTATTTCCGTGTGCCCACCCCCGACGCCTGTTTACCCCGCGTCAACGGAACGCCGCCTGAGCTGGCGCCTTTTCGTTCGTCGCTCGTGAAAATCTCGGTTTCGCGGTTTCGCTCGAAATCTTGAGTGCACCGCGCTGGGGGAGCATTTCGTCTTGGGGAGACGCTTAATGCATCCCCGGGGCCAGAGCAACGTACACAGATCGAGAGGGTGCAACGCGAGCGGGAAACTGGTGGTTGTTCCGCGTAATTCGAATAACAGCCCGGAAGAAAAGAGCCACACCATTACCAACCTGTGAGAGATTCGAGCTCCGTCGTTTTATAAATAACAATCGTGGGGTAGAAAACGAATCATTGTGGAGTACATAGATAATTTAAGGAAGCAGAATTGCAGCGGATGTCTGAGCGCTCTCTGGAATTACATCTCAGTATCCAGAAAGCAACGATTATAATACAATCGTTTTCGCGGTTAAACGGAAGGATCGCGATCCGCGGAGTGCCCTTTGGTCTCGACGGGTGCAAAGGAAGGCGCGGCGGAAAATCGGTTTCGTTTTGCGGTGGAACGGCGCGCGTTTAACCGGTGCTTCCTGATAAAGACGGTCGGTAATCGTTTCGAGCGAATCGAAACGCGGAACATCGTAGGCGCATTTACCTGTCGGCGATTTTTTCTCGAGTCGGGGAACTGCACGCGGGGATGGGCGAGTTACACTGGTGCTTCTCAAGGGTCGATAAAAACCGGCCACGATGGGAAGTGGAATTCGATGTTCGATTAGACGCCGAGGCGAGTGCCCAGCGCGGTGGCGTCCGGGCGCGATGGAATTCGGTGTTATCGGTAGTCCAAGTCTACGGGTCTAGTTAACGCCCCTTCGTCAGCGCGGCACGAACGGAAATTAATTGATTTAAGTGGCCGTTTGCGGGACTCGGGAACAGTCGGATCCTTCAGGCGGATATTTAGCCTGGATTCCGTCGATGTTCGACGGTGCACCCTCGTAAACGAGAAAGTAATTTCTTCATCTGCGCTGCACGCAACGGGTGTACTTATGAGCCCAGCCACCGTGCAATCCGTGGCCCTCGAGCTCTTCAATTATAATCTGTCAAACATCTTCGCGTCGATGCGAGATCTTGTTAAGGGGGAGCCCTATTTAGGACGCTAGGAATAAGGTGATTCTTGGGAATTTTTTTCTAAGAAACTGTTAAGCGGATCTTTTGCAAACTTTTAGGGTATTTTAGTTCACATTCAAACAATAAAAATATCATTTTTATGTTACAAAATTTTCGCTAGAAATGAAGATATATGAACATGTTCGTTAGGACTCGCGCGCCGGAGTTGCAAATTAGCGATTGTAATGGTGGCCCCATTAAAAAACCAAGGATTTTCTTATTTCTAGTATAATTACATTGTCGATGAACCTAAGACATTGATAAATAAATTGAATTGAACAACTCTTTTTCCATAAATAGTACGAAATGTCTTGGGGCAGAATCGTAAATTTTTCTTTGAAGTCCTACCAATTTGCCAACTTTTGACTTTGTTTTCGTTTGTTAGGTTCATCGATAATGCAATTATACTAGAAATTTTATTTCAGGGAAGAAATGGGGCCACCATTATAATCGCCAATTTGCAACTGCCTGACGAACGTGTTCATATATTTTTATTCCTACCGTAAAAATTAATTTTTATTGTTTGAATGTGAATTAAAATACCCTGAAAGTTTAGAAAAGATCCGCTTAACAGTTTCTTAGAAAAAAAATCCCAAGGATCACAATATTCCTAGCGTCCTAAGTAAATAGGACTGTACCCTTAATGATCATCGGTAGTTCGAGACACAAACTCCTTTGAACTCTTCAAATCAGATCTTTAAACCTCGCTCTTATAAACCGCGGCATTTCTCTTATCGTTCACCTTTCAAACTTTCTTCCCGCCCCGATCGTCACAGCGTGCTCCCTTTTGTACTCGACCTGAACTTTCGCGTCGCTTAACATTTCCTCCGCCGAATAACCTTATAACCATCAACCAGTTCGGCCTGGCAATAAGCGGCGCCCAACGCGCAAAGCGTCCCATAGGTCAGTGAAATGTCGCAGGCCAGGGGCCCGACCCGAAAACAGCGCGATTAAATGGTCCCGCGCAGCCGTTCGAAGGTGGGACCGTGGAAGTAAAAGAGCCGCGACCTTAAAGGGGAATCTTAATTTTTGTGCTAAAGATACAGGAAAACTTGAGAATTTTTTTTAGAACTTAATGATTCGATGTAACTGAATTTTGGACTATGTATTTATGCATCTTTGCAGTTGCAGTTTTTTTTAATTAAGATTTAATAATAAATGTAGGAGTTATGTATGTAGCTTCAGTTTAGGGAACCAGAATAAATAAAAAAGAAATTATTGAAAAGAGTGGTGAGCTTTCACGAGTTTAATTTTTGCTTTCTAATTTTGCGCCAATTTTCTAACACATGTATAAAGCAAAACGCCGTTTCACTTTCCTGTTTCCGATTACCTGGCAGATAAATATCGACGTCACACCAGCGGACGTTGAACTTTGTACGGAGTGACGCATCACTCCCTTATTTATGATTAAAACTTAACACAAAAAAAGCTGCAACTTCCTCGAAGGCGCATAAATACATGGTTCAAATTTCATTTACAACGAATCGCTAGTTTCTTAAAAAAAAAATCAAACTTTTGCTATAAATACTTTTAACCCAAAAAATAGGATTCCCCTGAACGGCGATTCCGCAGAGGAGGGGCTGGAAAGCAGCCGCGGGTTTCTCAGAGCCGACTCGTAAATCTGCGGTGGAGCCGTGAGCGTGGAAGAGCGTGGCCGCGAGCCACGGACCGGTTCTTAATAATTAACATATGCAACGTTAATTTTACGGAATTATAATTTCACGTCACTCGGTGGCGGCTGAGGGCCGACGGGCGAAACGCGGGGCCCGCTGGACGACAGCGGGACAGAGATAGACGAAGGACGTCGCGTGCGGTGGGAAAGAGGAAGGCAGAAGGTCAGGATGCATGCACGTCCTGTCTTTCAGCTACTGGCGTCTGTTCGGCGGCGGCGCGCCAACGGGGAGGAGAGTGCCTTTTTGCGTTTCGCGGGCAGGCGAATTAGAGGAGCCGGTGGGAGAGGCTCGTTACGAATTTTTCCTATCCGAGATTGAGATAATTCCCCCACAGCCGGCTTTATTTCGATACGCGAACGATTCTAATTGCCAGGCCATTAACCACTTAATAACCATTGCACGCGCGCAACGTATCAGCGTTTCGACGTATCGGGGACCGCGAACCGGCCAGCCGCCTGGAAGCATCGACGAACCCGTCTCTATTCCGCGGGGACGTAATTTCCCTGACGGCGGAGGAAAGGAAACTCGCGGCTGCAATATTCCTGCAAGCGAGTTCTGGGGTGAATGTACCAGTAAATGGACTGGTACCAGTGAATGGACATTTTTTATTAAAATCAAGGAAATAAGTTATTAAAATAAGCAACTAATTGATTAGACTTCCTCTAATTTCTTGCATCACGTTCAAACAATTTGTGCAAACATAATTTTATAATATCGTTCATCCATTACCCTTAGGTGTTCATTTATTAGTGGCTTTGGCTTATGCGTCGTTCTTAGGGGCGTAGAAAGAAGCGGAATTCTGAATGCGAAGGATGACGAGAAACGCACGGCGTCGAGATAATCCCGGCGAAGTGGATCGACCCCGAAACGATGTCAGTTAAAAAGGGCCGCGTTGAAAGACGGCCCGACGCGTTGGTAGCTGGAATACGTGTCGTGGAACCTGTCTCCCGAACCTATCACCAAATTACCGGGCGAAATAATGAACGCCATATGTCAAACCTCTGCTTTCCGTCCCCTTTTTCATCCGTTCCTCGAGCCCAGCGAGGGGTCCTCGAGATCTCTCTTTGATACGTCCCGTCTCAAAGGAACTTTGTCACGGACGACGCTCGAAACTCGACCTCCGCGGGCCTCAAAGTACTGTTCGTCGCGGGCCCCAGGGTGGTAAAGAGAGAGACTGTCGTTGACTTCGCGTCAACTCTTCGCTGGACGTGATCAGCACACGCGACTCTGGGTTTCGCCGTGACTAAGGCGTCCATCCAAAGGGAACCGGGGAAACGGTTTCGCGCTGGTGGCGAAGAAAAACGACGGGGAAACCGGGGAAGTGTGTAAAGTTAGTTGAGACCGACTGCGGGCGGTACACCTACATGAAGATGCTTCGTCCACGTTGAGCGTGTCTTGTTAGCTGCACGCACCACTGGGCATACGTGCCTCTCGCGTCCACGTGAAACCTAATACACCGAAAACGAGTTGCGCGAACGAGGAGGGGTTCTACGGGCACGGAGGGCCGGGTCGGTGAAGGGTGGAAAGCCCCGAAAACGGAGAGAGGACACGTTCGAAAGCTTCGCGGCTGTCCACGCGCGACCACACGCGCTTTCGGTTAGGTCTGGGAAACACACTTTCGCGATCGTTGGTCCCCGGCTGCCTACCGATCGGACATTGCCGTCACAATTTCCAGGCTTCAATCGCCGAGAATGTACCCTCGCTTTTAATTAATACCAAGGCACAGTATAATTTACACGTAGCACTGAGGAATCCTAGGAAACTGAAGAAGATGATTATCCGCGAGTGTCGGGGAACGCGTTAATTAATCAGGGATTTCTGCGTCCAATAGTCGAGCCTGATAATGATACGAGTTAGGAGGGGTTAGGGGGAATATAGGTTAACGAAGCTGAGGACGTTTAAGATAGAGGATCGCGGGGCTCGCGGTCAAGTGAGACGCGATTACACACCTGGTCCATCTGCGGAGCTCTCCAGGTGGGAAAGCCGATGTCGCGGGGGCTCGTTATTCGTCGCACGTACCACTCTCGCATCCTCCCACGCTTCTATTAATAACACCTCAGAGACGAGTGTATTTATAGGCTTGTCGCATTGCTATGCTCGAGCTGAAAAAAGCCATGATATGCAAACGGGATGCCCTGTCATTGGGTAATTAAAATTTCGTCAATGTACGGCCCTTGCTTTCGGAGTCCTTCTAGCCGACGACCACGGCCACGTGCTCGGCACGGAACTGTCGCAAACTGTGTCGAAATCCTCGACGAAACGCTCACTCCAAAGTGTGTTAGGAATACAGTAGTTTTATTTTGTTTAGGTATGTTATTTAAATATACGAGGAAACCCTTTGGTACGTAGAGAATAGAGAAAACCAGTAGAGGACTAAGATTTGAGACTGAGATTTATTTTCAGCCTCTACGGCCTTGAAAAGGAAATTAGTTTTACAAATTATTCATCTATCCATCTACTCTGACATTCTTTCTATTTTATAACTAAATAAATCTAACTCATCTTTTCTATCATTTTTTTTCTTTTTAAACTTCTTTTCTATCTCTCTCATCCACTCTATTATGTTTCCATTTACTGTTCCCTCTAAAACCCTTTCTATATTGAATCCTGGTCTCTCTGTTTCCGTGCAGTCTTCAATTAGGTGCTTCAGAGTCCCCGGTCCTCTCTCGCATAGTTCGCATCTTCTCCATTCTTCCTTCATCCAATACCTATTATTCACCTCGAGATTACCACACCTCGCTCTAGCTATCAATCTCTGACTACTCCCTTCCCTTCTTTCAGTAGAGGACCAATAGATAAAAGTAGAAACACAAAAATGAAGAAAATAAAGGAAAAAAGAAATAATACCAAGATTGGAAACAAACAAAAAATAATAAAATACAATGAAGGTAAGTAGAAGTTAACGAGAATTGTTAACCGCCTTCCTCACTGAGTACTTGAAAGAGTATATTAGCGAGTGGCAGAAGAAATCAATTAAATGCCTCGAAGGAAGGCGATCGGTATCCCCTCCACTTGTTTTGCTGTTGTCGCCGTGCATGAGCGAGAGGGGGCACTCAATTTCTGTCATTCCACGTGATAAGAGAAGCCGAAAAGTCTCACCTCGTTTCGAGAGAAATTGGTGTATCGTTTGCCCGTCGCTTTTCACTAATCGCGCGGTTAATGGACCCCGATTGAAAACAGATCGATCGCAATCGAGGCGATGGTTCTCGGAAAACGCTAACGCGGGGCGCCAATAGAGTCGCTCGATACAGTTTCGTCGTTGAGAAATTAATTGGGCACCGTCGAAGCTGAAAAGTCCGTGGACGGTCAGCGATTTATTAATATTAAGAGCTATCGAATTAAGATTCCACCGCGACGGGGGCAGCCATGCATAGATCATCCGATTAGACTCGACAATGAGACGAGCATTACAAAGGGCCCAGGCGCGGAGGCTCCTTATATTTCATTCCCTCCTCGACATCCAGCTCGTGGCTGATTAGCACGGTAAAAGGCCCGGATGAATCGATAATGATCGATGGAACGCGAAAGTTCACGACTCGCGTTCCGCTGCATCCTGTTACGTTTGTCATTTGTGACCCGGGACACCGGCCGGCCTGCTCGAGGAATTTAGTCCTCCGCTACCGATTATGTATTCTCGAAATGCTTCCTAGTTTTAAGCATGCGCCAAGAAATGTTGGAAATTTCTAGAATCTCCGGGATTCCCAAGAGTTTCTACGTGCCCTCTGCCTACTATTGGAGACCTGACGCATTGGCGAATAAGATCGAAACGATTGATTATCGCAGTTTTGCAGGGGGCAGTAATTTCAACGAATTAAGGTTTTAGGGACACCACTTTTGGAGCCTAAAAAAGCAGTTCTCTTTAAGATTTTTTTGGGGGGGGATGATAAAGAAAATGAAAAATCTATAACATAGCATTTATGGTACAACTGCTGGAGTACCTACACGAAAACAATTTTTAGGCTCAAAAGTGGTGTAACCAGGAATGAGTAAAATTTTTATTGAAATAGAATTTCGAATAACGAATAAAAGTTAAAAAAAAATTATTCGTCATTGGTTCGTTAGCCGAGTTAACTTTATTCTACACGTGACGAATAATTTTTTTACTTTTATTCATTATTCGAAATTTTAATTAAATACAAATTCTGTCTATATCTGCGTGTAACTCCTTAAAGCGTACGTTGTACACAGCTTTGTTTCCTCCACGCTGGCTGGCAGCGTCTCCCACTGGCCAGCGTCGCCAAGACGAGGGTAATTAACTGGAGCAATTTCGGAACGTTGCCCTTTCATTTATTCAACAAGTCGATTCACGGAGACCGCCAGGGCCGTCGCTATGATCCCCGGCGAGGGTGACAGCGCCTGCTTCCTCGTTCCTCTCCATCTCCATCTGCTTAATAGATCGAATACTCGAGCGCGGGGACGTGTCGTGACCGCGCTGGTTTTCCTATCGCCGCGTCAAGGCGAGGGAACGAAAACGAGTTGCACGATATCGCTCCGCGACGGCTGTCGAAGGTGTTTCGTGACCCGATTTTACGGCTATCAGCGCGAAAACTGTTACAAGGCAAGGGGCGCCCGTTCCATTGTTTTCTGTGCCATCTGCGAGCTTCGTGCAAGCCGCGCGCGGCCTTAGATATCCTCGATTCTCGAGTCGAGCCAGGTATCTTCGACCTTCACCCGTTTCCCCGTCCAAGCCGATTCGTTGCTCTCGTCTAGGAATCTAGGCTGAGCGTACAATCCGCTCGTTGCGAGTTGGACAGCCGAGTTCAGACTGTTCAGAGGTAGCTTGTTCCGTGATTGACGGGGGCGCGCGAAGTCGAAGCTGACGAGAGAGATTCGAGAATCGGATGTGCCCAATTCCCACGATCTCTGCGCGCAAGCTGCTACGTGCGCGGGATTTCAGAAATTCCTCTTATCCCTGATAACTGGCTATCCAGAGTCGACGAGCTCGACGCGATTCAGTCGCGTCTCTCGCCCCGTAATTTCCCTCGGAGTACCCGGGGCTCCGACAATTTTCCCAGGCACCCCGACGCGTGTACCAGCACGCGGAAGGCGCCTGCGGAGCGTTGTTCCCGAGCGTGTAACGAGGCGAGAGGAAGACGAACGGGCCGGCTGGGACAGGCCAGGGCCTACACGACGATGAATCAGGGGAACAAGGGGAAAAAGAGCGGGCAATAGGGCAGCGAACAAGGACGAACCAGCCGCGTAGAAAGCTTGGAGTGGTCGGGGCGGGAGGGAAATCCGACGAGATGAAAGGGGAGGGAGAGTTTATGGCGACAAGAACAGCAACCGCAACGCGACAGCGGCTCGGTTATCGGAAACCAACGGTGACGGCCTTCTGGTGCAACAACAACCTCGCAAAACACTTCTGCGGCCCTCACCTGACTGAGGAACGCGTCGACGCTCGGCTTATAGCCACCTAGCCGCGGTGTTTCGCGTGTACCGTGTTTCGCAGCTTTCAGCGGCCACCGAAACTTCCCTTGCTTCGTGACAGAGCGATTATTCGTGACGGGAGTTACTAAAATACCCACGCTGAGGAACACTGTTACCTTCACGGGGAATCTTCCTGGATCTACTTGTATTCAGCTGTGTACTTCGATGTAGCCAGTCAACGAATGTCCAAGTCTCTTAGTAATTATTGTTATTACCAGAGGCGTTCGTGTGCAAAGGTACACTGACGAAGCCGGCTGCCATGCGGAGGACACAATTCACATTCAGGAGTCTCTAGTAGCGGTTAACAATTCTCGTTAGCTTCTATTTACTTTCATTGTATTTTGTCCTTTTTTCTGATTTTCTATCTACTTAGGTACTATTTCGATTTTCCTTTATTTTGTTCATTCTTGTGTTTCTACTTTTATGTAAGAGGCCTCTACTGGTTCTCTCTATTCTCTATGTACCAAAGAGATTTCCAGTATATATATAAATTAATAAATAAGTAGTAGCAGCAATTCGATTCACGAAACCCCAAGATACCTTATTTCAATAATTCTTACAGATCTCTGAACACTTTTCCGTCCCCAAACGCAACCCCTATTTCTCCCCCGGCACTCGCGCCCCGTAACTCGTCCAATTCACCAATTTCCAACCAATCTCCCCGCAGAATGTTGCTCCAATGTTGGTCCAAGTAACACTCCGTAGAGACGCGATCCACACGCGGAAGCGTGGAGTGGTAGGAGCAGTGTTGCTCGCGGACACTGCGCGGTGGCTTTATCTCGCGGAAATTCCGGCGAGCCGCGGATCGAGCGAGATGAAAGTGACGATAAAGGGTAGAAGAGGAAGAGGAGAGAGCGTGGGTAAGCGCGTGGTAATGCACGCATAAGCAGGAACGTCGGCAGCTTCTCACGGACGGTCGCGTTTTATACGCTTGGATCGAGGTGCTCCGGTATCATTAGAGGGGCCATTCGAGACTCACGCCCCCATTGTCCGAGGGCGACTTCCTCCTCCTCTCCCTCGGTTAACGCCGAAGATATCCCACCAGCCTACCGAGACAATGCCGTACGTGTACCGTGCATCATATTTCACGGTCATTCCTTTTTGCGTCCGAGGCGCGTACGTATCGGGGCCCCCCTCGGCCCCCTCGAGCTCCCCTTGGTCCCCCTGGCTTGGCGACCACGAAAATCCCCGTCCCGTCTCCGGACCACCGTGGTTAAAATGATTTCGCAGGCCTCCCGCGACGCGCCTGCCGACCAGAGTTATTCTTACCCGGTTTTTTTTTCTGCCGGCAGTAACGGCGCGTTGGATCGAACGGATTCCGCGATGGATTGGAAAGTAGCTCGCGCATACAGAGGGCTTTTAATTGTTACAGCCGCTGCGTCGCGATACCATCTACCCTCCTTTTTCTGAAACGCTTCCCTAAATGCAAATTGTAGGCGAGAAAGGGAACCTCGGGGCGCTGGGACTCGAACCCGTGATCTTTGGATCCACTGCGCGCGCTGGCCAGCCGCCTTAACCGATTCCCACAATACCGACTTCCTCAGATCTCTATGTTTAGTGCTCTACTTAAGGCGATTACTTAAGGAGGTCTTGGACCTATCTTCAAAATGGTACCAAGTTAATGAAAATTTGTAAGATCGTTCTTTATAATCTTCTTGGTGTGCTCCAAAATTTTTAAACGAATTTACTAAACGGTTGCTGAATTATGACGATTTTAATTTTTACTGATCTTACATGTAGGTACCTACTTTTATGGAAAGAGACGATCTTGACAGATAAAACGGCTGAAAAAATGTTGAAGAAATGCTACCTACCCATGTTTTAAATTTTTTTTACATGTAGAGGAAGTGCAGCATATGTGGAATACTGTTGGTAATTTGGAATACCGAAGTATCTAATAAACTACTAACGCTATTTAATTTGTAACACCGTAGATTATAGGGGCTAATGACCTCTTAACTAATGACATTTCTGGATGAACCGCAATTTTTACATTTTCGACTTAATCTGCAGAGGAAGCAAACGTCAATCTGCAAAACTTTTTCACCGCATATTCAATCGTTCCAATCATGGTTAAAATATGTAAAAACTTTAGTGTCAAACACTTAATCGACTCATTTGCATGTTCCTTCTATGGTTCCGTGCCAGTTTTGCGATAATTTCGAGAATACAAAGTGTGACATGAAATTTTCGGTTTCGATGCCATGTTGCTAATTCGGAATACCGAAGATGAAGGTAATTTGGAATATTCCAAAGCCTACCGATGCTTTTGTTTCACGCGTAATGGATACCACCGCGTCAGTTTCGTCTGTCACCTGTATAACCTTTTAGGAGCATTTGTGTAAATATTGTTTTATAGACATCTAAATCTTCAAGATTAGTAGAAACGTGTGAACCGTACCTGAGTGCAGTATGTAACCGTTCTTAGCATTTTTATAAACATTCTGTTATAGGTACATATCTCCTCAAGATATCTATATTTTAAGAATGTCGATATTCCAAATTACCTGCACCTTAACGAAATCGATACTTCTTGTCATTTTTCATTCAAACCAAAATTTCAGTTACTTTTTGTTTTTTATTTTTATTGACGCTCAGAAATATGAAAGTTTATTAGTTTCTCTATGATATTATGTAGTTTAATTTGTTCCCATCCTCTGTCGTAAGTTTTTATTCGTCTTAAACAAACTGGTATTCCAAATATACTGCACTTCCTCTAGTATATCGGTAGGTGAAAAGATCTGCCGAGTTTTAATTGTTTTCATTACACCGTTTTAAAGAAATAAATTATAACTTGAGAAAATTGTGAATTCAGGGCATTTTCACTGCCAAAAGTTTAGCAAATAATGCTTCAGAAAGCATTTGCAAAGTAAAAGAGATACCTTCCTAGGAGTAAAAATAAGACTCCAACTGTCGTTCCAGTTTCTTACATCTAGATTTACTATGCATAAGACGTAGATATTCAGGTATTTCAAATTTCATATACTTTTGTGCGTCCGAAATATCCTTAAGTAGGCTTTTTGCGAATTAATTTCAAGGAGATGAGCTTGCGTAACCGTATTAGAATCGCGCACTCCTCAGCTCCCGAATCGTGCATCCGTTCAAAAATGATTGTTTCCACGCGTGGACGGTTTATACGCGGAATTCATTAGCAAATCCGTCCGAAGCTCATTATCGCCGGCGCTCGGGATTTACGCGCTTGCTCCTGGTATTTATCGAATCTGGCATTTATCCCTGATCGCCTATGTTCAGTGACCCTAACGCGCTGCGATGAAATATCCGTCGGAGGAGCGAGCAATAATCGAGCGCAATCGTTGTCTCGCGGGAATCATTATCGGATCACTGCGCAGGCAGGAATGAATTTTGCTCGGCGGGCCAGGCGGATTTGCGAAATCCCCGGGAAATATCAGTTATCGAGGAAACGGTTCGCGCTCCCGCGAGTACGCGGAGCGCGATAGAAGCTTCCCAGCGAGAGGCGACGGGAACGCGAGACGGAGCGTGTTTCGCACGCTCGTGTACACGGAGCTTTTTTTTTGCAAATGGGTGCATCGACGCTGCAGAAGCAGATCCACTCGTGGGGAGGCTGGTATCTATGGCCAGTTACGAGTTTGCAATCGCGACGGATAAACAATGTCGGTCTTGTCTTCAATGGCGGAGGAATGCATGAAACCGATCGACAAGAAATGCGCGCATGTATTGGCGCGCACTAAATAGTTATCGGCTAGGATCCTCCGGAGGAGAGTGCGCGGAATAGACGACGGCCACGGCTGTGTTTGGAGTCAAAGAGTCTCGGCGGCTTCCACGAACGAGTGCAGATATAGCCGATGTTTTTGCTGGGCCGGATAATGGAGATTGGCCGGGCTGTTTGTTTTCACCGATTACAAGCAGCTGTTTCTTTCGAGCGTAGATCGTTCAGTCGATGATTTTTCGAGACACTAAAGGTGCAAATCCACGATGAGGCAAAAGTATCGTGTCTCACAAGAGACTTTAATGGGGGAGGCTTACCTAGAAATTTTCAAAAACTCGATTTTTCTATTTTCTTGAAGTACAACGTCTTGAAAATATTCTTTGAAAGTGTCAAGATAATACTACTAAATTTGACAAAATTATACGGATGTAAGTAGCTAGGTTTTCCTTCGTGTAGCGCTCAGACTTAAAACTTTGAACGCATTTTCCTCAAAATTGTGTTTTCAAATTCGGTGAAACACATAACTTAAAAATTAATGAATCGATTTACTCGAGTCTGCTTTGTAGGCTTATTTTAAGGTTCAAAATCTAAGCGCTATCGGGAGCTTTTCCCCACATTGTAATGCACCTGTTGTCTCCTTAAAGAAAAAGTGTCACTGCGTATAGAATCTAAGAAATGTTGCGGCGAAGGCATCGCGCTATCTCAGTAATGAAGATTAAGCGCGCTCAGGCAACCACGAAAAGGAAGATGCTAGAAGGCTAACTGGAATCAGAACGGTCCAACGATTTCACGGTGATCTCGCTGTCTTCCTAGCGAGTAACACGTGTTCGCCGTTGCAGGCTGGACACGATTGCTCTCGAGTCGCTGGCCAGCGCAGTTGCAAGCAAGTGCAATGCTTCATCGCGCGGCTCGCGTGCACCGAGACGCCTCTGTTCTTAGACTTAGGCGTTGTGCATACCGGGGCACGCGGTCCGGCCGCCTCGTCGATAAACAACAAACCGCTCCGCTTCTAATTCACAATAATCGCGTCTAATGAAGCACGATACGCGCGTTTGTTTAGGATGTAATAGATTGCCTTAACGGGGAGACAATGCGGAGGTCAGACTAGTAATCGAGACGCTCCGCAGATAACGCCGGCGCGAAGGCTTTCGTGTATCGTTACTTCTAATGTCATTAACAAAATCCCCCTCCGAATCCTCTGCTCACGCGTTGTGCAAGCTGCGGGTTTCTTTGCGCCAGCTTTGCACACGTTGTGTCACGCCTGCGCCAGCTGGAAACAATGCCCCGCGCACGTCAGAACTATTCGTGTCATTTTCGTCAACGGAGCATACCTACGGTGCATTTTTAGAGAACTCGCTATTGTGATACGTTTCTCGCGGTATGCGTGCGCGCCTATCTCGCGATCTACGATGAATCCGGGGGGTGTTGGTACAGTTGCTACATTTCAGACTCTACGTAAAAGCCCGTTAGAGTGCAGACCAATTGCTTCTCTAGCAGCCAAACAATTGAACAAGTAGCCTCATTTTGCTTCCTTCTGTGATTTTCTGGATTTATATAGGCTATAAAAGGTAATTGGAGCTTTTGACATCATTTAACCTCTTTTATAAATCTGTAGTGTACAGAATCATTTGCATTTAAAATATACTTCTAAGACAATAATCGTTTAATGTTTTGGATAATAAGATACTAGAGGTAGGGTAGATGCACCGTTTGTGGCCACATTAAGATATTGTACCAGTTTTGGCCACTTCTTAAAAAATATAATATTTTTCCGTGTAAACAATAATTATAACCTTATATTTCGGGCGGTATACTAAACAAAATATTTATGATGTGAAATTCTCCACAATTATTAAATGATCTGCAAGCAATTTAAAAATAAGATAATTATGCACATGGCCAAAAACAGTGCAATGGCCACAAACGGTACTTCTACCCTATCGAGGGACAATGCAGAGAAAGTATTTAGAATGCAATAACTAGAGAACAAACGACGAGTAACATTTGTCCCAAATACCCCGGAGAGCTGATCAGATGTCAGGACTTCAGTTTTCAACTAGATTTTCAACAAATATCGACTAGTTTCTTCAAATCAGTATAAAAATTCTGAACACATTAGGTTCATTCTGATAAAATAAATACTATCAGTGTTACTTTTAATAGCCATTTTATATTATATATACCGACAGGCCCGGATTTACCCTATGCACGGGGCTTTACGCGGCTGGCTCGCGTGGAAAGCCGAGACGCTGGTTTTTCTGATTTTGTCAGAGCGCGTATTTACACATGTCCCGGCGTGTGCGTGCATCACGCAGGCGAGTATGGGCCAGCTGAAGAAGCGGCGGGCGGTCCGCATCCCCTGGCCCCTCTCTCATCTATCTGCCCCTTCCTCCTCGTCTGCCCCCTCCGCTTCTCAGGGGCGTAATGATTAATTAAGCTTTCCAAGAAAACGCAACAAGTGAAACGTTATTAGCGCTCGGTGGCACAGTTTACTCGCGCCGACGTCACAGCCTCTGCTCTTCCTCCTTTTCTTCTCCGTCTTCTCCCCGCTCCCCTTCCCCCTTTTATCCGGCTCGCCCTCCGCGATCGAAGACGCATCCGCGGTTGCAGTTTTAATAATTGCCGCGGCGAAACGGCCTGGCGCCTGCACCTAGAGACCCGTGCACGCGATCCGCGCCGTGAAAATCGAGGAGCTCCGGAATCTATGGCGGCGATTATCCGATCCAGGGGAGGTGGATGATCGAGAACACATGCCGGACTATCCGTCTCGCGTAAATTCGCTCTAAAAACCGCACCTTGGGCAGGGGTGCGCGGATTCCCATCTCTACGCAGAACGCTTTCATTCTCTGTCGCTATAAATCGCTGGGCGAAGGCGCCGCGAGGGTTTGGCGGCGCAGAAGGCATTCTCGGTAGGTCCGTCCACTTCTCCACTCGGACGGAAGTGATCAATTAGCGGCCGTTATAAATCTCGGCCTCGTTTCCTTAATCCCGTTCGAATACGATTCAACCGGCCGTCCAGCCGGGCGTTAATGCTCATTACGATCCTTCGATGATAATTTACGAGTGGCGAGCGCCGTTTAAACCGAGCCGGGACCGTAAATAATTCGCGTCGTCATAGCGCACGCAACGCGGCTCGTCCGGCGCTGTATTATCGCATTCTTGAAACGCCTAACCCGACGGCGTCGGCTGAAAGATAGATATTTTGCCCGATAAGGGGGATAATTGGCTCGGTTCAACGGTCGCTCGTGAAAACCGCCCGGGCAGATTGACAACGGCGATAACAAATTGCATTCCATTACGTCGGATTAATTAAGGCATCTCTGCAATCTCTGTTTCAGATCGATTCTAGCTTTGACAATGCTCACCGCGGCCAGCGTCTCGTGTGCCCACGTGCCCGACAAGTATCCCATCGAGGTAAGTTTCCATCCCGCCACGATTAAGATAGCATCGTCAGCGCCCGGCTTTTCGAGCCGATTCCCCCTTTAATCGCCGCGCGCCGAGTTGACCCATAAATACGAGCGGGCCCGCCGATCGTTTCTGCTTCCCGAGGGCGTGCAGATTTCTCCCCTCCGCCCTCTCTCTCTCTACCGTTAGCCCGGCAGAAGTCGAGGATCGCGGCATCGATGCGCGAAAAGTATCGGCTTTCCGCGCGGAATATGTTCATTAAGCGCGGTAGCCCGGGCAAGCGGGATTTTCAAGGGTGTAACTCGATCCGTAAAACTCGTTGCCGGTTAACTTACGGCCGTAATAACGTTATCGTGGCCATCCCGGCCATTAAGATATTTTATCCCCAACGCACGGCCGCCCGGTGCATATTAATTTAATCCACTTACAGGAATTAATAAGCAATTACGTGGACGTTATTCTGGGTGGCGCGAGGAGGATAATTAATTGACACCAGAGGAGCTTCCTAAATTACCCGGCCGAGCGAGCTGCGCTCTGAAGGCCGCGCGAGCACCCCGCTCGCCCCTCGGCCGTGCAACCGGCCTTCTCCTCTGCGGATGCAAGCTTCTATTACGGCTTAAATGGTCCGTTTGTTTTGTAAAATATGGTGATATCGCCCTCGACCCGCGGGTGATCGTTTCGAGCCGAGGAAACACCGAATGTCCCCAGTTAACGTCCCTTTGCACAATGGCGCGTGCATAATTGGCGCCGAAGGATCTCTCAATCGTGAAATTCTAATGGCTTCCCGCGGACAGATTGGCTGAATGCGTTTTTGTCTGCCGGTTTTTATCGCGGAGAGTTTTCTCGCGGCGTGCACGGGAATCACGACAATTTCGTGGCAACCTGTTGAACCCCGTGTAACCTGGATAACGGCGCTTATCGTCGATTAAACTTACATAGTTTAAACGATCGTTCCAGTTAATCGTAATGATTGGTCGGCCGCTGTGGCCGCTTTTAATCGGCCTGCTCTAACGAGCGCCGTGGCTCTCCAGCAGCGGTTCACCAGGTATTCGGTTAAGTAAATCCCTCACGGTTCTCCAAACAATCTTCCAACTTCGGTGGAATCAAATTGGGAGCAGCATCCCTTCTTGAGAAGCTCGACAAGGATGCATTACTATTCGAATTACTAACTTCGCGGATATATGGAGGAGCGAGATTCATAGTGGTGTATGTAAGTCACTCGCATCGTGTTTCTTGGATATATATTACAGTTGTGGGAACACATTTAAAGAAAACGCAACATACTACCATAATGTAGTATATTTAGAAATTTAATATTGAAATTTTATATTTAAAAATTTAATAAATTTAATCTTCAATTTGTTTTTTACTTTTTCACGCATCCGGAAGGATATTGTTCTTTTCTCCAGCTGTAAATGGATATTTTTACTTACAATTTTTTTTATAATCTTAAACTGTGATAGCATAAAGCTACTTATAAACGTGCAAAATGATACGTGCACTATTTGCTTCTTTTTTAATTCCTGAGAAATATAAGTTTTTTCTGCCGTCTTACTGGGAAGATGCCTTAACTCAAATTATAAAAATTTGGAAATACATACATCAATATGGCTCTCAGTTCTGCATATACTACATAAAATCGAGGATACTGTCGAGCTTCCTCCCAAAGTATTCCCCCAGCCAGAAACTTAAAAATGTCTTCACATCTCTACTCCGTAACAAGCTCAGACATCGCGAAGTAGTAAATCGCTCCCAACAATTCTCGCAAATCCAATGAATCCTCGCGAGCCCCCCGCGATCCATAATTCTTTTCTTCTAATGGCCCCGTAATACCGTTTCCAAAGAGTCCCCTTGAGAGGGTTTCGCAGCGACGAGATTAAGATTGCCCGCCGCGGAGAGAAGAATCCCGAAACTCTCCCCTCCATTATTCACCGCGTTGCGCTGGTCTGACGAGGCGCCGTCCGTATCTCCTTCGCGGGAAGTATTACGTATTTCCCCTTCTATGTACACATAGGAGTGAAGCGATTAACGTGCCGAAGTTAATGCCGGGCATCAAGGCGGAAGCGTTACAGCCTTTCTGCGAGCTAACGACTTTCTGAAAGCCGGTCGAATTTCGAATTCCCCCTAGATTTCGCGCGCAACGCCGGAGCCAATCGCGGGGTCATGAGCTCGAGCTCGAAACGCGTTATTAGAGAGCCCAGTGTGGCCGTTAATCCTCGGTTTTTTTGCAGCCGCGCGGCTCCGTTAAGTTCAGAAATGTTAATCCAGCGTAATCCGCGCGATTACCCGCTCGGAGGCAGCGCTCAGCTTCGCGGCACTGTTTCGCGACGGATCGATGGGCAACGGAATTATTTGCACGCCGAAGACGTCGCAGTTGATCCCTCTTTCAATTAATTACGGCGCGGGGCCGACGCGCCGCAATATCGCGTCGCGAGTGTTCCAATTAAGGCCCCCGATCGCGGAAGTACTCGATATTAATTATCGAACAAACAGTTTGTATCCGGGGGATATCCAGCCGGTGGCGTCTCTCTCCGCTGTAATTAACGCGGATAGATTACAATAGGAGGGCCGGCCGTTTGATCATCATCGGGCCAGGGTAATTTCGTTCGCCGTCCCTCGCGCCCGCCCTCTTTGATCGATTAATCCGGCGACGGGCTAAGGGAACTTCCGATGAAATTAATTATGGGGCAAGATCAGCGTGATTGCCTGATGCCTGGAATTCCCTGCGCGCGGCGATATAAATAATGATCTTCGGCGAGCAATTCGCTACCGCGAGAGTGCCAGCCAAAGCGACAGTAGTCGAGTGCACGGTGTGAAGCTTGTAAAATGATTTCCAGGTGTATCACATGCTGCGGGAGAAGACTCAGTTCGGTCTCGGTCGGGACAATCGGATCAGGGGAACCTGGGGCCCTTGGAGCGCCTGGAGCGACTGCTCGAGGACCTGCGGCACGGGCATACAGTCTCAGGCCCGCGAATGCGTGCCCTACCAGTAAGTACACGGCGCCTTTATGAATCAAGCGTACCTACGTGACATTCCACCGATAGGTAACGTAGAATCGAACAAGGAACAAGGGGAAAAGTTATGTGGAAGACTCAAAATAGCTCAAGAGTTTCATTCAAAATTCCCTCGTTTAGATCGTGATTGTCTGTTGTTAGTTTGTAAGTCCGGGAGAGTTCGACACTTTTTGGAAAAGAAATTGTAGCATCGTTGATTTTTTAGTTTTTGTCGTTTTGTGCAAATTAAAGCGAAGCTCAAGCAATTTAGGGTATATATAAATTATAGTATGCGATAATTTAAAATATTTATTTTCATTTTCTTTTTATTTTATTCATGCAATAAAGACGCTTAATAATAATTTCCTAGGAAAACCGTAATCCTATTAGCCGAATTGGCCACATCAATAGCCACCCTCCACTCTCGCGTTCTTTGAAATATAAATAGAAAAGAAGAAGCTGCGATTAAAGCCAGTAGATAAGATAACTGCAAGGGTAATCGTCCTAACCGGCAGAACGCGAGACCGAGTATAATTCGCCACCGTTTCTGGCAATAATCACACGTCTCGCGGTACCGTTAAGCCTTCGCGCGATCAAAGGCCACGAGCAACCGTTTCGCGGTTTACCAAATGGTCCAGGGAACACCTACGCGCTGCGAAACCCAGGCGCGTCGTGAGTTTCGTAGAGAAATTCGCGGTCGCAGTTTCCTTCCCCGAGCCCTTTTGCCCGTCGGACCCGTGGATCGACGGCCGCGTCTCGAGGGCTGACGCGGCCGTGCCACCTGCTGCACACAAGCGGAGAGAGGGAGAGGCGAGTATCGAGCAAATTGCGGATCGGTAGCAGAGGAAGATTACACGCTGCCGCGCCGACGACTCTCGCGGAGCGATCCTCGCGAACGTGTTATCGCCGCTGACATTTACACCTTTGTAACGCTACCTGCGCGGTTACGTGACTCGTCGGAGGGATTTATCGGTGGACCGAGCAACCGGGACGATAAAATCGAGGGTACCCTGTACCGTTAGCAATCATTTTTTTTCTCTTCCTTCCCGAGAATAATAAACGGGTGTCCTTACGCCTGTAACAGTGACGAGAGGAGGGCGCGCCAGTGTCGACACAGATCTCCCTCGAATTTTCCACACAGCTAGCGCACACCGTTAATAACCATGGCAGTCTTGGTTCCCACGGGGTTCGGGGCAAAACGAGCGGGAGAAAGTTGCAACAGCTTCTGTAATTCAAACGTCTCTAGTCCCAAGGTACTCTAAATCCGTCCGCGAGAGTGGATAGTAGTAAGAGTCACCGATTTCTCCGACAGGCCGATCGGTCCGTCGACGAAGCCGCTCGCCGTGACGGGCGTATAACGAGCCTCGGGAATCCCGCGGTCCGGAGATCGGAATCTATCGAGCGGGCACGGCGTAATGCGAACGATTTGTTCCAGGCGACTTTTAAGGAGGAGGAGCATTATCGCGGGGAACGGGACGAGCGGCTCGCGGCCCATTTGCATCGGCACGTACAAGAGATACCACACGTGCAACACGCAGGTAAATCAACGCGACACGTAGTGCTGCTTGATGTTTACGCCTTTGTATCCTGTCGGCCGGGCGTGATGGATTAACGTTTGTGCTTCGTTAGCGACGGGCGCCGGCGAATTTCTCGAATCGACGCCGCGGATAATTAGCCGGCACTACTTGCCGATGCAGCCAGGGGAGCGCTGGCTCTTTGTATATCGAGTATCCAGCGATCGACGCTTGCCTCCGAGCTCGCGAAAACCGCGCGAATTATCCTTGCCAGAGCCTCGACTTTTCCACGGGATGTGGAATGTATTATAAATCGGAACGGTGCATTCTCGCTAACTGCGAGTGCATCCTAAGTGCATTTATCTCGAGGTCCTACGTGGACGTGCGTATCGAAGATCGCCGGGGGGGTTTCTTTTCGACGGTACGTCACGAGTCGCGAACAAATCATCCGCGAGGCCAATTAAGGATGCGCACGACGGCAATTTATACGGGCGGCGCGCGAGCACGCGGCGTTGTTTAAAATTCATAAGAATAATGACCAGCTGCGGAGCCGCGGACTGCCTCGGTAACGGACAACCGGTGCCCTCCGCGCGGTTTCTCGCCGGTGGTAATTAGGCGTTTATAGTAGCAAAGGAATCGCCGATCTCTTTCGCGGGGACCGATACTTTCGGATCGATTTCAAAGCGTTCGGAACCGCTGAATCGCTGGCCCTCGATAGACGGTGGAATTCCTTTGACGCCGGTCGGCCGCTTTGCGCGGATCGAACGCTCTCGAACGGAAGCGAATCGACCGAAAAGTGCCGCGAATTGAGAACGCACAGTTGCCTGGGCAGGATCGGGCGCGTTTTAATCGCATTTCGACGACCGGGTTCGATTGTGCCGCGAATTGATTCTGCCGTCAGAGCGGGAATATTCTGGTACGTCTTGCGAGGACAATTGAAATTATGAATTCAAGCTGGTTTCAATTTCAACGGTCAGATACGGCGGCGTAATTAAAAAAAAATTGCACGTCGCTCGGTTCTCCTTCCGCGAGGAGGTTTCGCAGAGGAACGGTGGCTCCGCGAGACTATTCAGGATTTTACTGGACAGCAATTAATCTTCCACCCGGAAATTACCAGGGCTAACGATTCCCCGCGTACGCGTAGGTATTCGCGTTGCGTCGTGTTTGCTCGAGTGCGGGCTTCCTTTTTTGAAAGCACCGAAATTCATTACCGAAAGAGTGGCGCTACGGCAGAGAGATTGAAAGGGAATTTAAAATCCGACGAATTCCAAGCTTGGAGGTAAAGCATCGGGTGCTCCCGAGGGGAAGCCCCTCGCAATCGACCCGAATATTCGAGGGAGCGGCGTGTTTACAGCGAAACAGCTTTCCCACGCGATCGCTCCTTAATTACCTGGAGTTTAATTAAGCTGTTACTTGCGACAGAAATGTCCGAACTTCCCGGAGGATTTGCGGGCCGAACAATGCGCCAAGTACAACGGAAGAAACTACAAGGGCCAGAGCTACGATTGGGTTCCGTTCCTGGACGGTGAGTTAAAGCCACTTGAGCCCCCCCCCCCGTCTCTGCAATTTCGTCGGCGAGGCTGACGTTCAACCGTGACGTTATAATTACCCCGGTACGCCTCGGAACCGTTCCGTTTCGAAATTTCCTACAATTATTTGCGCGGAGTGTTCTCCGCGGAATGAGCGATGCGATTGCCCTCGACGTTCGAGGATTTGTTTCGACGGTGAACTATATTCTTTAGAAACCTCATTGAATACTCTTACGCGTTTCAGATTCTATCTACTTAGTAGATACAATTTTTGGGGGGCAGTCACCTAAGCCAGTGTAATTTCACTCGCTTGCCATTTTCCGCCGCGAGCTACCCGTCAAATTCATTCCCTTTTCGCGGCTGTTCCCCAAAAGGCTTCTGCTCGTTGCTTAACCGCAATTACTGTGTTGGCCAGCTCCGAACTCTTGCGCGCTCAATTGCCGTGCCGTCGGCGAGCGTTTTTACGCAACGCTTGAACCGGCAGTAATGGACGGCGCACCCTGCGACGTTCCGAATCTTCGTGGCCATAATACCGGGATTTCTATGGAGCGAACAGACCGCTGGCTCTGTGTCGCCGGACAATGCAAGGTACGATGAACAACCCGGGCATGCTCCTCCACACCGCTGGCGGAAATTAATTGCGGATTCCCCGATACGATCGATCCAAACTGGCCCGCGATGCTTTTCCCTGCCTTTTATGCCTTTTTTAATTACACCACGTGTCCGATCGCGACCCACTTAACCGTATCCCTTTTGTTGCCTCCGCCTCTTCCTTTTTCCCCTCATTGTGTCGCGTGGATCCTTCCTCCTGCACGGCGATTCGACGCTCCAGCATTGATTTTAAATACCCCCTCCATCGATCCGCTCGATCTGTTATCATAAAATATCCACCGAAGCATCGCTGGCTCCGCGTGGCAAAGTTCAAGTTATACGTTGAAATCCGCGTTCCAGCCCGTAGGTTGCGACGGCGTGGTGGGCTCCGGAGTGGCGATGGACGCCTGTGGTGTCTGCGGTGGTCAGGGTAAAGGTTGCCGGCTGTACGAGGGCATTTTTATGGAACCAATCCTGCCGAGGGGTCATCAACCCGTGACCACCGTGCCGAAGGGAGCCATGTCGCTCAACATCTCTGAACTTCGCTTCAGCAACAACTTCTTAGGTACGGTAGCGGCGTGAGGCGGGCGTCCTGGACGCCTCGTGCACGCGGGTCTTAGAAGGAGACGTTTCTTCTAAACGAACGATCTGATCTGTTAGCGCTGAGAGACAGCAACGGTAGTTACATCCTGAATGGACCGCTGGCGTACAGTCCGAGCGGCACTTATAAAGCGGCTGGCACGACATTAACATACCAGAGGGGTGACAGAAGCCGGGCCGAGTGCATCTTGGCAACCGGGCCACTGAACGATTCTTTGCATTTAGAGGTACGGCCATAAAGACGCCTCTGATATCTCTGACCTCTTTGAGAATTTATTGGAACGGCTGCTTCTTCTTCCCCTCGCCCATCTATTTTTTCTCTCCTCTGCCGTCGGAGAGTCGATCCTCTTCGACCCTGGGCCCCCATTGTGCAACCTCCGCGTGCAACGTCATACATCGCCGGGCGGTATTGTATCTTCGAATGTTCCTCCCTCAGATCCTGGCGCAGGAAATGAACCCCGGTGTGCTTTACAAGTACATGCTGCCGTTAAAGGAAGCGACGAACGGGAGGGCGATGATAGCACCGCCGCTTTTTACGACAGGTAACCTCCCCGTACGATGGGTACGCGCTTAATCGAATACACTCTTTTCGCCTTATTGACGATTGTCTTCGGTTATCCGCGCGCCGCTCTTACGCAACGCGCTTTATGGCTCGCATGCAAATGGGAGACCCGCCGGCCGACCGCACTCACCCGTTATTCTCTCCATTTTCTTTTCCAGGCTCCATGGATCGTGGCAACGAAATCCCTGATTCGGATGCTCGCGTCGTACCCGCGACGATCCCCGCGACCAGAATGTAAATATATACACGCACACCACGCTTGTACAACTTTGTACTCCCACGAGGATTAATCCTCCCGAAGTCAGAGCCGCTATGTGACCGCTCTAAGAGAGAATAGCTCTTCGATTTACTCGAAGCATCGATCTACCTTGGTACAGCTCCCTCGTTCTTCCAGATCCGATCAGAAGATCGATTTATCAGCGACCACTCGCGGCCAGAGTCGACCAAGGGACCGAGGGACCAAGGAAGAGATGAAGCATCCTCCGACCACGCTGATGGCCGGCGATCAGCCAAAGTCCAGGCCCAAGAAGAAGAAGCGACCGAAGTTCGCGTGGAAGGTGTTCGGCTTGACCGCTTGCTCCAAGGAGTGCGGAGGAGGTAAGTACATACGTGCAAGAAGTTGGAGTTTAATTCGTGGTCGTCCCACACTCCCGAGCCGCGACCCCGATTTTTCGGGCCCGGTAATTAAACTCGCAATTGGGAAAAAAGCGCGCGGACAATTGAGCAGCAGACGAAGCCAGTGGCGCAATCGAACGGTGCGTGGGAAGCCAGCGGAGTGGCGTTCGTTTCGGTACTATCGCCTGGGGTTCGTACCGTAGGGCCGTGAGATTACGAGGCTCGATTCGCCCGTCGCCGCCACGGAAGTTCCGTCCAATTCACGAAAATTATTAGCAGGAAGCCCCACATCCGTGCTCGGCCCACGTTATTATTTTTCCACCAAACGGTACCACGGCTCCTCCTCGTGCGTTGAAACGGCGATGCACGCGATCGCGAACAGCGTCGCTGTGATTCTTTTCATTGAGACTGACAGCTCATACGGGCGGGCAGAGATAAGGTCGTCCCAGCTGTCACAGTTCCTTCCCCTTTAATTCCCTTCTTTGACAACGGCGACGCACGGCCGCGAACGCGTGCAGCCCAACCACCTTTTCACGCATCCCTGTGTGTGCACTGTGATTTAAGCGGGGTTCAGCTGGGAAGCAAGTGGTTCCTCGGGAGGAATGCTCGCTTGGGAGATCTCGCGTTCAGAAACGTTTCATTCCCCCCCTACGTTGCTTGCAGGGATCCAAACGGCGATCTTCAAGTGCGTGCGCGAGGCGAACCAGATGATCGTGAACGAAAAGCGCTGCAGGAACGTGGGAAAGCCTCAGCAGCCGCCCCCGCTACGCTGCAACGATCATCCCTGCTCGCCCAGGTAATCCTCCTGACGGCGGTTCCGGTGTTGCTCGCAAATTAGCGTGCACGGATCAACGACGGGCGTAATGCTGTTTCAGATGGAGGGCGGAGGCGTGGGGCGAGTGCTCGGTCAGCTGCGGCGCCGGCACGAGGACACGAAAATTGGAGTGCGTACAGGAACTGAACGCGAACCTGACGATGCGAGTGGCAGACGGTGCGTGCGTGCAACCGCCGGACCTGAGGACCGTGGAAGCATGCGCGAAAGCTGCCTGCACCACTGGCCCGGAATTGAGGCACATGCACTCGCAGCACGACACGCCCAGATGGGACGTAGGCGCTTGGGGCCCGGTAAGTGCGATGTTTTTGTCAATCCACACTGTCGTAGAGTACCCTAGACGCTTTTCTTTAATCGCCGGGATGCTCTCAAGTACCTACTTTCGAATCTATGGTGATGCGTTTTTTTGTCAAACGAACATAGCTTAGTTTTGTCGCCGCATGATTAAGTCGGGGTTTCACCTCGGAGCTAAGCTGAGCTATGCTTTGTTACGCGGTGCTAAGTTTCAAAACATTAACTTCAATTCATCCTTAAGTCGGGAATCCACTAGAAAGCTGAGCTAAACTATGCTATGTTTTAAAAAATTAGTTTCAATATATCTTTATGGAACTGTTTCCACCAAAAGCAAAGCTAAGCTGTGCTATGTTCTTTTCGGAAGCTAAGTTAGCTCCACGTAGCAGGAGATTCCCTCGCGAGCGATTTTTCTGAAACATAGCGATGCATTAGCTCCAGCATAGCTTAGATTAGCTGCCAGGTGGATATCCTCGGGTTTAAGCAGCGAGTCCGTGTTTGGAATCAATTTGCGACGCGATGTGAAACGGTATTCTCGGTTCAAGGATGACTTTCGTGATTGCAGTGCTCGACAACGTGCGGAGAAGGGGTTCGAAATCGAACAGTCACGTGCATCACGTCGGGAATGTCTTGCTCGCCGTTCAACAAGCCCGAGGCACAGAGAGCGTGCGAGTCCGTGGCTTGTATGCGCGGGGGCTCGGAGCAACGGGCGCCTTGGCTTCATTCGGACTGGACGTCCAAGGTGAAATGAGTTACACGAAGCTGCGGTCGTAACATGCCCCGCGTGTCATTTCCTACACGGCGCTTTTCAATTTGTCCCTCAGTGCTCCGCCGAATGTGGAAGCGGAGTGGAGACGCGGCAAGTGGCGTGCGCCGACGGCAGCGAGCTCTTCTGCAATCCCGCGGAGAGGCCGGAAACGGAGAGGCAATGCTTCGGAAAGGGGACGAACTGCGACGGCGCCAAGTGGTTCGCTGGTCCATGGACACTCGTTAGTAACAGATAACCGAAACGGGCTTCTTCTTAAAGTTCCGCCACGAGTAATCGTTCAGCATGGAGGTATCGATTGCCAGATGTGCGAAACATCGACGTGAAACGGCTCAGAGATTCCATTACTTCGCTACACGTCGCGTGACAATGAAAATTTATTTCTGTATCCGTGGCACATTAGATGAAACTCAGAGTGTACACATAGAAATTTCCCAGCCTCCACGCTGTACGGTTAACCCTTTGACAATTTAATAAAATTTCAAATTCCTGTCCCAAAAATGTATACTATTTTACGTTCTAAAATACCAATTTCCGTTTATGATAAAAATCGAAGAAAAAAGAAATATATCTTTTCTTTTACTCTGCCTGTTCCCCGCACAAAATAATTTGTCAAAGGGTTAAGGCGCTCGATAGATTCGAACGAACGTGTCGAGCAAATACGATTTCAGTGTTCCGTGTCTTGTGGAGTGGGCGTCCAATATCGAGAAGTCCTCTGCGTGGCAAGGACGAGCAACGGATTCATGGTGTCGCCGTCGAGCGGCTGTAGCGAGTCGAGGCCACCGAGCGAGCAAGTGTGCAGACCGTCCGCCTGCACGCCGGAATGGTTCACCTCGGACTGGTCGAAGGTAAGTCGCGGCTGCCGCGAATTTACGATCGAAGGGGAACCGTGACTTTTTCGAGCGTTCGTTATAAATACCGAAATTTACTTGCAGTGCTCGGTGACGTGCGGCACCGGCGTGCAAACCAGAATGGTCCGATGCATCCTCGAGGGTGTCGGCGACGCCAATTGCTCGGAAGCCTCGAGACCGTCGGGTCAGCAGCAATGCAGCCTGGAACTGTGCAAGAAGATTTTGCTACCATCGCCTAGCCGACCGCCAAAAAGTGAGTCCCCGAACAGTGGCTCTGAGGACTTTGATCGCTCCTTAACGATTTCGACGGGATCTCTTGGAATTTCAGAGGCCTACGGCAGCTCGGAGTGCGTCGACAACCATCCGAACTGCGACCTGATCGTGAAGAACGGCCTCTGCCGGATAAACTACTACGAGTACTCGTGCTGCCGATGTCGCGAGTAATCTGGCTGGACCATCGCCGGGACGAGCCACCCCATCACAGGCAGGTTCATCCCTCCACGATTACAACCGTTTCTTTGTGTTCGATCAAGCTCGTAGCCTGTCTTAGTTAACGCGATCGTCATCTCCAGCGCACGGAAGCGTCGTGCCAAGACTGCCGCAAAGAGACGACCGTACTTTATGTATAATTTTATTTAACACGACGCTCGGCCAATCCCGCGTAGCTTTACTTACCTTCTTTCGCCGTCTCCAGCGAGGGGAAGGATTATTTAATTGCCAGAACACGGATAACCGCCAGGCGAGAGTTCGCGTAGCCTAGAGGAATCAACTAGTCGTTCGGGAGATAGAATAATATAATGTATCTCCGCCCGGCTGATCAAAGGTGTCTAGGTTCACGCGAGAGAGCATGTACACCCGCACGCATCCGTGCACCAACGATCCCACATTCTACGGCATGTACATATATGCACGTGTGTTACATGTCGATATGTCTCTGTGTGTATATGTGACTACGCGGACAGCTGCAGGGGCGTAATTTTGCCGAATTAATCCACCTCCAACGAACCCTTCTTCCAGTTCCAAATCGACCTGAATCCTAACGATCATCTCGAACCCTGTCAATAAAGAATAGCGAGTTTCTAACGAAATTTTCCCCAAATCCCAGGACAGCCTGAACTTAAAGCTTCATCCCCGAGTGTTCGCGACAAACGAGAGGCAATATCATTGTTACGCCCCTGGATAAGTTGCGATCTCCAATCTGCATGCACGATCGACGCGAAACCTGTACCCACGGCGCGGTGTACGCGCGTAGGTAAGCCAGCAAGCGTGGACGCGCGAGAGAAAACGAGCTCTCGGGGCCGGAGACGACGAGAGCACGCTGTCTGGAGCCGCCATGAAAAGAAGAAGCAAAACACGTGGAATCGATACAGCCTGCATGCGCTCTCCGTGTATACCTCGATAGGGTAGGCTGTATTAGTCGCGATACGTTATTTATCGTCCCGCTCCCCGGTGCACCGGCGAGCAGCGAGGGGCGATGGATGCGAGCCGCGGGCGATTTCCGTTATCGAGCATTTAATTAACATATCGAGTCGAACGGACCCGGCGCTTTTGATTTACAAGCTCGACTCGCGTTGACGAATCCATCCGCGACGGCACGCCGTCCGTCCACCAATCAAATCGATATCGTTACCCTTTCCTCTTGCTTTCCACGTTAGGGAAGCTCCCTCGGGGCTCTTTTCCCTGAAAACTATGCCCAGCCGAAGCGGGAGGGTGGTGCGTGGCAACTGCTACGGGTGGGACGAGTTAATTCGCTTGGTATCGTTTTTAAATACACGCGGGGCTATTTTAATTGAGGAAGCAGAAGAATTGTATCGTAAAGCTGGGGATTCACTTGGAAGTTAAGCTATACTATGCTACGCCTGGCTGTGCTGTAAAACATAACACAGTTTAGCTTAGAATATATTGAAACCAATTTTTTAAAACTTAGCATAGCATAGCTTATCTTAACTTGCGGGTGACTTTCTGATTTAAGGCAGTGGAAGGTGTAGGAGAAGCTTGAAAAAGGAAAGGGCGAACGGAAGCCCGAAGAATGGTCCCTAACACTAAATATCTCCTTGGTTTTCATTGAAACCATCGCGATCGAGCTCGATTTTAAATCGATCACGCCTGAGGCCCCGCTCCGTGGTTGCCTCCCCACAGATTCGACTCGTCGGAAGCTAAATAATAGCCTGTAAACGCATTAAGACGTTCGTGTACCCGTTTCTATATATGGTCGATGTGAACTGGTCTGCCTGTTCTTAGTATCTGCGGCGATAGCAGTAGCGATAGCGATAAAATTATAGCGATGGTGTCGAATCAAATATACGCTTGTCTGTGTAGAGTGTACAATGTCATTGGTAGAAACCGAATCCCCCGACGTCTAGTGGCTACCGCGTGAGGAGGAAGGGGATTCTTTGACGTTCGTTAATTAGCCAATTAATTGCCCGCAGAGCCGTACGCGGGGCGCATGGATGTCGCTTAAGTTTAAGTAGATAACGTCGTAACGGTTAACGGAAAAACCTCGTCAAAATTGCGCGGGCAATCAATCCTCAGTGTCAATTAAATCGCATTCCGGTTTGCCTTCCCGGCTCCAAGGAACCGCGCGAATACGGTCCGATCCGCTTTGCGTCCCTCGGCGAGGCTGATTTCTGTTGCGATTACGTATTCGTTTCACAATAAAACTTTTCCGTTCTCATTGTATCGTTTCTTTACTTTGCACGGACGGTGTTCCCCATCAGGTAAGTGTTCCTCAATTACTTCACCGAACGCAGATCATTCATTTAACCCAGCCACCTCGTCTTACTCTCTCTCCTCATTTGCTTCTCATTCCCCGCTTGTAAATGGCCCGCATGTATATGCGATAGATAAATGAAAGAGAAAGAGTTCCTCCGCCCTGACGCCGCTATCGACTCGTCGATCGTGGCGCATCTAATTACACGGTCGACGGTCGATTTCCTAGCGATTGGAAAAAAAATTGTTGCTCAACCGAACGTCAGCGTTAAACGCGGGTACCTACGATTGTACTGTGTACCGGCGGATTATTCGTGTATTAATATTTATATGGCTGTGACGTACCACCGTGAATTCGTGAATGTACGCGCCTCGACGAAGGGCATACCCCACCCCGCGATGCGTTATTTAAATGGCGAGCGGCTGCTCGTGTCGAAAGGATCAGGAGCATGTAGCCGAGCGGCATTGAAAGGAGCTACGAGACACATCGCCACCGGGGCCGTGCGTTTTCGAAGAGGCGAAACCAGTGTCTGCGTTTCACTGCTACGTGTACATATTTCCTCGAGCATTGTAGTATCTCGTTCGCACTGTTAGATTCGTCGTTTTAGTAGCAACGCGATCGATAGAACAGGTAGATTTCTGCTCCCCGTACACCGTTCCCGTTAGTTTCGCTATTCTATTTAATATGTACTTACATACGCGTATATTTTTTCACACGATCTCTCCGAACGTTAGCACACCACGAGCCGTGGAAGTAAATAAATGTAGCAATCTCTATCGCGATCCTTCCAGGATGAACTATTTTCTCGATTATATGTGAATGAAAAATTCGTCTATTCTATTATCACAATCGCTCGGGACACGTCATCGTGCTCGATAGCGAACGTGACCTCGTCAAAGACTGTGATACAATCGTAGTCTCTTGCAGGAGTGAAGTACAACGAAGAATAATTACAGATAAATCACTGATCAGGGAACCGGCGCGAGTCAGCGCACGGCTCTCGATCGTGAGCATATATTCCACGATATATATATTATATATATATCAAACATCATCTATAAAGTCAGAAATTTTCACAAAGTTAGCTCTACTTTTCGTGCGATAAACGCGTACAACCTAGAATCATTTTATTCGCCCTGCAATGTTCCGCCAACACCCTCTAAGAAATACTGTGGCGGAAATTCTGCGGGAAACAAATTCCAGCGGAGTGACCTTGTGAAAATTTCTCCGTTTCAAGCGTTTTGATTGTATCTTTGCTGTAGAGACGTGTACCAGGTAAAACGGAGAGTATAGACTGATGGAAAAGAGTCGATGTTCTGCACCATAAATCGATGTTGATATATGTAAGATGAATGTAATCTACGGTATAACGTATCGAACACCTGATTTGCTCAACAAGAATTCGGGGAACCGAATGAGAGAAGAATACCGAAGTCGAGCTTATATTTCGCCAAGACATCAAAGTCCTATCGAAGCCTAATACACTCTGTGTCAAATTCTTATCTAATAAGCTACAACGTAATTCCCGTGGATGCGATTGAATAATTTAATCTCACTTTTCGCGCACTTGCTCAATGCGAACACTCGAACATGAAAGTCCGTTTCTCTGAATGAATATCGCGAACGGGTCGTCGGAGTAACTAGTTGTAAGTAAATGGGTGTTTCGTGTGATTCTGGATAGACGTTTTCGGAACCTTTATCGTATTAAAGATAAAAGTTTATTATAAATCTATGGTAACATACAATATATAAATATATACGATAGTATATAAAAGGACGAGTTACAAAAACAGCTATGTATATTACATATAACTGTCGATGTATATTAAACTACATACAAGGAGTATTAATGTTAGTCGTTATTTCTCCAGGTTTACTCGCCACTTGTATGCGAAGCACATAGAAATATCTGGTGCATTAATCGGTCGGGTTGTTCAAGGACCCACCTTTCCCGGTCCACCTCTCTTTCAGCTCCACTTTCAGTCCTAGGTCCCTCAAAGCCGCTTTCATGTCGTTCTCGATCTTAAGGCCGTGCTGCCGAAGGGCGCTCGCCAACACGTCCTCTATACCATACGCGACAAACTCATTACACTCCGCTTTATTCCTCACCGACATGTTCCTGACCGCCCAAGCGGCCTGCTTCAATACATTCACACTCTTATTGTAAGCTTTCATCGCGTCAATGATTACAAGCGCCGCTCCGCAATCGTAAAACACACCAGCGTTCGAGGGACACCTCAGTGTTAATGCGGAAATGCATGCAAGTCCAGCCGTGACTACGCACTCAGATTCCTGCGATACAATTATTGTTTCAGAACTCATCCACTACTGAAAAGCTTAAATACCAAACGACGTGTATCACAAAACAGCTTTCCTCAACGCGACGCACTTACTTTCATTCTACTTATAGCGGAGACGATCAGAGGGCCGCAACCCGAGGTCACAACGTGGGACTTCACGTCATCGTTCCCAGCCAGTGCTTTCAGTAATTTCAACGCCTGCCAGTTCAGCTTCTCCGAGTCTGGATAATCGATCATAATGTCTATGACGAATTTCAGGCCTCCTGCGTCCTCTACCTCCTGACAGTACTCGTTCCTCACGATCAGCGCGGCTAAAGTTATCATTAAATCTCCCACGACCCCTTTGTCTTTCCTGAATCCTATTTTCAAGAAACACGTTCATTAGAATCTTATAGATACTACTTCCACGCACGCGCACCGAAGCTTATTTACTTGGCATCAACCCGGTGATAACATTTAGGGCTCCTTTCGCGATGGTGCTCGCATGCTCGTGAGCCTTTCCGTACTCGTGCCTTATATCGTCGTCTAATACCAGAGCCCTGATCACTGCGCAGGCATCTCGCAACTCTGGTCCGGTCGCCTCGTCGCGTATCAATATTTTCTTAAGCTTATTGAAAATGTCCGCATTGAAAATGCTTTGCCTGTTAATCTCATGCCTTATACAACACTCTCTTATCCAGCGCAGAAGGTATTGTAACGTTAGAATGTCTGTATTCCTGTCTAAAATCCTGAGAAACGGAGTAACGTTTAACGGGGAAAGATATAATGATCTATTCTAACGACTCATAATTATTTTTAGCTTCTTACTGTATTTGCAAAGCTATCCCCTCGTCATTTAACAAATCTGGATTACCAGTCATCAATGAGGTAACGGTTTTCAATGCCGACCTTATTACCGTGCTATTATTAGGGCAAGATTTCATTAACTTTATCAAGGTATTGTAGCCTCCCTTCTTCCCTGCGTACACCCTACGCGCTATGTCTTTGTCTAACTCATGTCTTAATTTGTCTAGTGTTTGAGGAACATTTTCGTAATTCTTATCCTCTACGGCTATATTTAATTGGCTCAGATAAGATGCTATTAAGTCATTGTAGTCGCTGAGAACTAAATCTTTAATGACGTTGGTCAAGTCTACACCCTATAAAAATAGAGCTGGTAAAAACAACCATGGCACAGTATCCACTTATGTAACGCGCTCTAGATTATTTGAATGTTAGAATCCTCTCGCATTAAACATTTAAATATATACGCTTAATTAAACCCACTGCTTCACATTTACTGTTAATTATGAATTATTGAAATGAGCTTATCAATTTTCACATAATATAAAAGCGATAATGATTTTCATACGAGGACAACGCGACTCTTCTATCGAAAAGTGTAACTAACTTTCTCACGAGCGAAAATATGTTTGACAGAAGAATGGAGCCATAACTTGTCAGAAATTAGGGCTCCAGAAACGTCAAAGTGCTGAACGGCGATAAAACTTCGAAATATTTCGTACTTATAAATTGCGAGGGGGCAACGAGACAATGGTAATCAACGAAGCAACGATTGCCACTAATGTTTAAGTGAGAAAAGCAAAAGGTAAACAAATTGGAGTACCTGCGCTTCGAATTGCTTTACAGCGTCTTCTATAGCTTCCTCGGGGGACATGGAGAATTCCTCAATATTTTCGTTAACGACTTCGTCGTAGGTTTCCTGAGTAATCACGCGGACCATGATAACGCTGTTTCTTTGTTCACCGTGTCCTGAATCTCTATATTAGGAAGTGAATGCCTGTCTCGCGAGAACACGGTATGCCTCATCCACGTGAGAGCAAAAAGACAAATGTCAATCGGACCGCGTTCTGCAAGCCACCTAACGAAACCTAAGCGGGTGGGGAGAAACCTAGGGACCCTAGCCGGCCATTTTTATATTCCCTAAATTCTTTACGCCAACTTTTCCACATTATCTCCTTCGCTATCGCATTTCTCAAATACATTTTAATCATTCTCAGTAAAAAAAATGTGACAGCGGCCATTAATTTGTTTATTCAATGATTTTGCTTGAACGTAAATTAAACTCCTTCTACGCCTATCAGCGTGACTCACTTTACAGCTGTAAGCTGATAGAAATTCTTATCGAAATTTTCCAGAAAGATATCCGATATACTTCGACGCGAATAGGACAAAGAAGAGCCAGAATGAATTTTAAAATGTAGGTTTCTTATCATGATAAAACATGAGCGACGGCCAATTGCAGCGCCCTCAGCTGCTTAGGCTGGCCTAACCGTGTTGGTTCGTGTCGCGACCAAGAGAAACAATTCTTTGTCACTTACCATATCGCCTTTCCAAGATTTACTGTCGTTCGCTCGGCACGCTAAGCCCGAAAGGTCGAGGATCCGATGTGCCGAAACGCGAAGGTACAATTCTCCACGTTCAGTCGGCTCCCGTGAACCACGTATTGTCAACTCTCGCTCCTCATCATCCGCATCCCCTCCGATCGCTCCGAGACGTTGAGTTTCTCGCCCATTCTCGCCCGTAGGAAGCCTAATCTTCCCTGGATCACTTATGGGCGTTGCGTTTCCCGATGTGCGAGAGTCAGGCCCACCTACGATACAGAAGTGAATGTTCCGTGTTATTACGCGCTGTGGCTTTCGTCCATTATTTACTTGACGCGCGTGTAAACTTCCCTTTGTAATTCATCGAAGGCGTGCAGTATATAATTTTTCTACATTTTTAAAGTCGCCATGTGATCGGCAATAACTGCCGCGATAATCGTGAGTCCTTACTACGGTGAGAGAGAATAATAAAAATATCCTAAAATCGCGATAATTCGGGGCTCGCGTCACTGCTTTGGAATACACGCACGAAACACCCTTTCCCGTTCCTTTTCCTCCGCTGAGAGTAGCACAAAATACTATAAATAGCCCTCTATTAGTTATTCATCTATTTAATAATCTACCACAGTATTTTGTATGTAATACACTCTATATTATGCAGTGATTCAATATGCCTTTAGTGCCGAAGAATACAAGGCATTCATTAAGGAAAATTAAAGTTCATTCGAGAACTACCGGATAATTTAATGATAAGTGATTCGTCCGAAGTGATATCTAACAGATCGGTGTCAATAAAAAAGCTCGTTTCCATTTGTTACAGGAATTGCATTACGCTTTAGAAGCCGATCGTGGATATGAAACGGCTTGAAGTTAATATCCAAAGGAAAGAAGAGGTACATCCTAACATTGGATCACCGCGAAAGAGATACAAGCAAAGAATGATAAAATCATAATGCATCACATTGTCGTGCACGTGCTAGTTATCATTGTGTTCATATCAAGTTACTTTGAATGATTTTGCGTGCTCAGAGAAGCTGACACTCGAAGGATCATCATAGTTCACCATCATGTACATTGCTTTATACATGTATATATATATATAAAAGTTTATATATATTTACCGAGCAAGATTTTTTAAACATAATTCTATGTATACACGCAAGTAGCCTTAACCGAGAGTTACTGTAAGTTTTTGATAATTGTGGTGCCGTTCGACGTAATCAGCAGGAGAATCAAATTAGTTCCGAGAAAGAATATAATACCTACATAGCGTTTCTCTATCTTTGGTAAAGAAAAAAGTCAGTTTTTTAAACGATGCTCAAACAGCTGCGCTCGCTCTTCGATAGCGTACGTCGAGTACAGAATAAGTGTCCGTTCTGACACGATCAGAGGCCAGACGCGAAGCGAAGTAGAAGATGTTCTAAGCCCTTGGAATGGATGCGCGATGCTCAGGAGAGATTATGTTCTGTGATTATAGTGTTGTGCAAGATTACCCATGTTTACGTACCATGTACGACTGACAAACGAATTGACTCTAATATATTTTTCCATGGAGAATGTTAATGTGATGGTTCTTTAATGAACTTCGGATAACACTATTTGAGAGGAAGGAGAACCGGTGCTCTTGCTTGTACGAGTGGCAGGAGAACTAAGAAGAAGACTTCGTACCGGTATGAGCTTCTCCGCTTAATTATTCAGGCACCTCGTTTTCAAAGATACGAATCTCAAACCGATCGCTCTCTTTTCAGACGTTAAAGGTACACGCGAGGAATTCCTAATGCTGAGAGGAAACTTATCACCGTACTTAGACACTCACAACGAAGACGAGTCGTCTTACGTAACCCTCAGCAATGGGCCATACGGTGAGTAATGATTCGGAACCACCGCTAAAGCGAAGCGTAGACTAGCATCGCTAATTCATCATCTCTGTTACAGTATTTGTACCCGATTCAACAAGCACGAAACCCAGGAATAATCATGCCCTCGTAGATGTATATTTTGTAACCCCTATACTTTGTAAACACTGTAAGTATCTCGTTTACAAAGTAGCGCGTGGTTTTTTACGATGCAGTAAGATCGCCTCGACTAAGCGTAATACTTTTTCGAACATTTCTTGTTGCAGGTGAAGATTATGTTTGGGGCACCGGAAAAGTGGGGGTCAAATGCAAAGGTGAGTTGTTGAAATATATTTGAAGTTATATTCTAAGTTGCCGTTACAAATTACGTATTTCAAGTTGTCTTACGTGATTATCGTTCGCATCGTACGTAGATCCTTAGAAAGTCGTCCTCTGCAACTACGAACACTAAAAAAACGACCGCCGCGATTCGAACCGTGCCCGAGCCACCATTTTTAACTATGCATCGATAGTTCGAACAGCATCGAAACAATCGATGTCTCGAACGGTACTCTGTTCGAATTGTAAGGCGGGAAGTTTGTACCGACCGCGTAAAAAAAATTGGTTCAGATAGGGTCGCCCTCTTCGAAGGTAAATCGTGCGCCCTGATAAAGCGCGGTGCATCCTCGTTCCCTGGATCACCGTCGAGGGCGACACCGTAGCATAGTAACACATGCATCCCGGTGATTTCGAGTGGCGTGCTATCGTGCCCCCCTTCGCCTTACCTCTCGCTCGCTTCCAGCTCGGCCGGCAGTTTCTTTTCTGAAACACCACAACCCTCTCCTGTCCCTCTTGCTCCCCACCACCGAGGCTTTGCCATCGTACGAGCCAGGAACGTATCTACTCTCCACGAACGTTGCCTCCCGTCTCCATTAAGTTCGTAGGATTTTTAGAGCGTCCGTGCAGTTTCGATTCAATTACTCGGGGACTCGTTAAACGTCCAATCTCTCCGAGGTGTTTCTTTTCAGTGGAATCTCAATGCGATTCAAGCGTAGAGGTCTTTTTTATCGATAAAACGAAAGAGCAGTTCGTTAAGACTCGACCTTCGCGCGAACGACTCTATCTCTATTGGCTCCCCTAATTCGGTCGATTATTGTCTTTGAGCGTTATTGTGTCGTTCATATCCCGGGAGGAAGTTTATTCTTCCTACGTTGCTCGGCGTCGGGAACCGTGCCGTTCCTTTCAATTCTTTCCGATGCAAATGCTGGTCACTATCGAACCGTGCGACATCGGCGAGCCTCTGAGAGTAATCGTCCCGCGATAACTTCGGCCTTTCCGTGATAATTCGCGGATGTTCGGCGAGCGTATGCCGGATATAGCCGCGGCTCGTCTAAATACGTGGAAGATACAGAATTAGCGGGCAGAGGTAGCAGGAACTGTTCTTCGGTGTATATCCGTGTGCCGGGCCAGATATCGTACACCCGGCAACTGTGCAAACGAAATTACCCACGTTTCATTGGATTTTACGCTCGGGAAAAAGGGAAACTCGCCGCTGCCGGCGCGTCGGTCACGTAGCCACGGCGCTTTTTCGAATTCGAGGCAGATATCCGCGATACGGTTGATGTAACATCGCTTACGTGCAGTAACGATCGTTTTACACGGTGCTAGGCGAGCGTTTTACTCGCGGCGCGGTGGCCGGCGCGAGCCAACGAGGTCCCCCGCTTGTAATCCTTGAAAATCGGTGCGTTCGATTACGCTGGGGACTACTTAGTGGTGGAGAACTATCGATGGTACTTACGATAGTTATCGATGGTTCTCACTATCGAAAACTATAGATGGCTTATTTTCATTATCGATAATTAGCGGTATTGAAAATCGTAGGTTAGTCAATTGAAAAATAATAACAGCTGAAATTCAGAATCGGAAATTTAAGTTGTAATATTATTACAAATTTCGATAGTGAAAACTATAGATGGCTTATTTTCACTATCGATAATTCTGCCCTCCTTAGTTAAACTGTCCTATCTAGCATTTTTTCATTTTTTGAGATATGTTGAAATATTTGAATTTCCACACGTCTTTTACCTTTTAAGTATAGTTAGAAACGTCTACGTGCTTCATAAAGATTTATAAACAGTCTAATGTATTTAACCTAAATTTTTTCAAAATGGTTAAAATATCTTATCTGAAACAATTAATTAATTGGTACGTTAATAATACATTCCCTACCGGTACAACTATTACAAAAAATGATATTAGGCTATTACGAAATAATGACAACATGTTTTAATTTGAAAGAAGGAAAATAAGTATGGTGCAAAGGAAATGATAAAACTTCAGTTTTCTCTATTCTTTCAAAATGCTAGATAGGACATTTTAACTAAAGAGGGCAGAATTATCGGTATTGAAAATCGTAGGTTAGTCAATTAAGAAATAATAACAGTTGAAATTCAGAATCCCAAATTTAATTTGTAATATCATTACAAATTGCGATAGTGAAAACCATCGATAACTATCGATGGTACTTACGATAGTTATCGATGGTTCTGACTATCGAAAACTATAGAAGGCTTATTTTCACTATCGATAATTATCAGTACTGAAAATCGTAGGTTAGTCAATTAAAAAATAATAACTGCTGAAATTCAGAATCCCAAATTTAATTTGTAATATCATTACAAATTTCGATAGTGAGAACCATCGATAACTATCGTAAGTACCATCGATAGTTCCCCACCACTACTGGGGACGTCTAACGATGCAGTTTCGAACAGCACGCCTACGTGACCGTGTCCCGCGTCGCGACGGAATCGATGATTCCCCTGTCATAGCGGTCGGACGAAAAGAAAAAGGAGCGCGAGCCTCGCGGCACGATGGGAACGGGTTCTCTTTGTCCTTAAGACACGCTTTCGGACCCGCACCCTTCCATGACCTACGCCCGACCCGATACACTTCCTCGCGATTCTGATTCGGTTCCAGCCGATTACTGGCCCGTGAATGCGCTCGCCCTGAATCCAGCTTCAATCTTCATCCACGACGATCGGCCTTTCTGAAACTGGGTGTATTCCCTTCATCTTTCTCTTCCCCGTTACCACAATGCTTTGGTGTACGGACGCTCCACTACCCGCGCGTTTCGTTATACAAATGGGGCACGTCTTTACAGGGCATCCCTTCCCTTATTCAAACACTTTTTTTTTTTTGATGTTGAGAAGGAAGATCTTCACATCTTCCATTCTTCTTATATGGATCTTTGTTTATTTTGCTAGAACGACAGGTAGAGGCAGATATTAAATCATCCAGTGAATAAAAAATCGTCGGATCTCGGGAAGACGAAAGTGGACGATCATCTTGAGGTATAATCTCGTTAATTTGATACAAAAAGGAAACAGGAGTGAAAGTCTCTGCGGTCGCGTATTTATGGTAGCTACTAAGCGCAGGGGAAAAAAAAGAACGCAGACAGTAAAGAAGCAGGTTGAAAGAGTCGCGTTAAAGTGTATTCTCGTATAGTCTGAAAACGAGGAGTGTAGACGATGCTATTCATTTCGCGAAGATATTCCTCTTCTTCTTCAAACGAAATCGTTGACTTTTGTCATCCTCGGTTGAAAAGCCGACGCGCTCGTTTCGAAACCGCAGAGTCAAACGTGTCAAAGAAGTTGGTAGCTTTGATTCTCGCTTTTCCTTCCTCGGCACGAAAAGGAATTTCGTTGACACCGGGCCGGCGATCGCGTGCTCCGCGAGCTGTAATCCGCCAGCGTGGGAAATTCCTCCGCGGGATTCTGCAGATTTTCCGCGAGAAAACGAGCAGCAAATTAATCCGTGGGAAAATTGAAATCGCGCCTTTTCTTCCCCGTTATCGCCGACGGATCTCGCGATGGCGCAACCGTTGGACGACCATCCTTATTTCTTCGCGGCTCGTCGGCGATTTAGGCACCGCGGTTTTCTTCGCGCATCGATCCGCTCGTAAAATTAAACTCGTGCGTCACTCGTAATCGTCGCTTTCGAAATTCATCGACCCTAGGGCTTGCCCCCTTTCGGGAGGGGAACCGAGGAACTTGCAAGCCCCGCGGGTAATGTGTCTCCCTTGGAAGCGGGGGAGGGAGGCCCCGGATTCATAGAGGCGAGACACGAGAGAGGACCGTCGGCGGACGGAGTGGCTCGTGGAAGAACGGCGCGAGCCGAGGGACGTTAAAGGAGAGTGACGCCTAAGTGCGGTTCAACGACGCGTTTCACCTCTCTCGGCCGACAAAACGGGAGAAAACGATGAGGCACCGAGCTGTTTCGAAGGACAATCGAACGGGGTCAAAAGTCCTCCTGTTGCTACGTGAAACGAACGAGCGAAGCCATGGAAACGAGCTCGTCGCGCAAGCGCTTCGCCCTTCCGCCGCTTTCCCCCCTTTTTTCCTCGATTTCCGGCTTCCCCTGTGCCTCGCCGCTACCTCCTCCCTTCTCGCCCAGGCAGATGCACGAGGTTTTCCACTTTTTAGCCACGTCGAGCGACAGCCAGCCGCGGTATACACGCTCTTTCTCTCTCTCTCTCTATCTCTCTCCCGAGGCTCATCGATAGACGAGGGAAAGAATCTTTTCCTCGCCCGTTTCCGGCGCCGTCGCGGAAGCCTCGCTCTCGCGGATCCGCGCTCGAACCCGAGCGTAACGTCTACGGCTCGTTATTCGCGAGGTGCTCCGACCTTCCCTCCGCCTACCTCTGATTTGTATTCGATTCGTCTCCCAGCGAACGCACGGCACATTCTTATCGCCGACCGAGCATTAGCTTCCGTGCTTCTTAGCTGGTAGCTTCTCGGTCGCGTCGTTTCGCGGTGCACCTAGGGTGCGATGCACTTTCGATAGCGCCGCGACGCCGGCGAACCTTCAACGCTTCGTCATCCCCGCGTTTCGAAGCACATACTCGGACCTTGCCCCCTGTCTCATCCAAATTCATCAGCAGACAGAAGCGCGACGCGCGAGTGGCGACCGAGATTTCGAAGGAATCCAATTCGTCGGTTTGCACGGGATGACGGATCAGATAAAGTGTTCGTCGAACCGAGACAGTCGAGCGTCCTCGAGCACTCTGCCGCTCGGCGAGTACACGCGGCGGGGCTCGGTAAGATCGACGAACTGTAATAAAGTCGGATGACGATAGATAAGGGGGAAGGTCGGATAGGACAGGGGAAAGCGTCTTTTCTGCGTTAGCCTCTCTCGACGCTGGGCCCGATGGCTGCCCCGTAGCCTGTGACCTTAATTGAATGATTTCGATCCGAACGACCTCGAAACCCCCCCTCGCCCGTCCCATTTACGCGGCCCAGCCGTATGCACTTTGACTGTTAAACGGAAGCCTCTGGTAGCCGCTGGTACACGTGCATCATCTGGTTAAACCACGCTGGAGTGCGTGCCAGTGGCTCGGGGAGGGGGGAAGACAGTTTTCCAAACGAACTCGCAGTCTTTATAAACGTAACGAAGCCGAAGAGCGAACGCAAGAGTGTCTCACAATGAACGGAGAGGCGCAGGGACTTCCCAGTAAACTTCCTCCTCGGCTGAGAAGTTTGCCTTTCTCTCGACTCGTTCTTTCATCTCACCGACGCCTAACAAATTGCCATTGTTTCCTGATAAACCTTTCGTCCTCTCCACTTCAGGCGACCGGTACGCGGAACCCTCGAGCAACGGGCTTTACTTTTGCCCGGGGGAGCATATCGAGTCGCTTAGAGCCCTTGATTCGCGGTAGATTCCCGGTAGATTCCGAGAAGCCCGCGTCCCGGAGACGGCGAGGGGTCGGGAAACTCGGAAGTGAATTCCGCGGTGGAGAAAAGCGACGGTTGCCGATGTTACACGTAAGCCAGCGGCCCATAACGCGAGTCCTTCCGCGTGTGTAGAGCGCGGAGTGTAGAGCCGTGGCTCGACTCTCGAGAGAGAGCGCACCTACGTATGCCTACTTACGTATGTGCACCGGCTCTCGTACGCGAGCTCTTCATATCAGGTCGGTCGATTAAACTAAAATTAACTCGTCCACCTCGAGCGAGCGAGTTCCCTCTTTCGTCGCGGCTTCGCTCGTGCCGGCGTTTACTCTCCGCCCGCCGCTGTCCTTACGCTTTTTTTTTTCCACCTTGAATTTCGCAGCCGCCCGTTTCCTTAATGCACGAGGCTCCCGCGCTCGGACAGGAGATTTCTTCTTTCGGCCGGACTTACAGCGGCCGCCTAAATAATTCCTCGGGTCTCTCCCCTCCGTGTCGCAGTTTTTCAACCGTGCAGCGCGCGCGTCGCCGTCCTTTTTCCTCTTTCGGGGGCTGGAATTTCGCGTGCGAGAGAAAGGAGCGCTGCGCGAACGTAGGTTCGATAATTCTTCCAGGACTCTTAGAATCTGCTGGTCGCTTTTCCACCGGGGTACTTTTACTCGACCAAGGATAGTTTTCTTCACGTCCATCGTCGCTCTCGATTTCTTCTTGGTAATCGGAGGCGCCTCTTCTGCACGCTCGCTCGCGGAAATTGATGGATGGTGGAGAGACACGTTGCCCGCGATTGGTTTTAATAAACCCAGCGCGCATACATACAGTTTCGATCGCTCTCGAGCGCCAGCCGCCTTCCCGTTTCTTCGCGTACGCCTCCGTCGGTCCCCGCACGAAGAAATTCATTCATCATTCCTTTGTTCCGATTTTTCGTACGCTTCCAGGGATCCTGGCGCATAACCGATTTACGGCGCTATACATATTTATGAGCCGAATATTTGTGTATTGCCCCGGCCCGGAGTTATTCAGGCGGTGTTCCAGTGACTCGCGGAAGTCGCGTGTAGAACGCGGAGAATCTCCCGCCTGCCTTTTTGCCACCGGGCAGCCGAAGAAATCCTAGCTGCCGGTATGCCAGCGTAGACGTATCTTCTTGCCGCGACCTTGCGCGCGGCAGCTCCGCGCAAAATTAATATATTTAAATTGGCCGGGGGGATAAATAAGTGTCTCGCCAGCGTTATCTGATTTCTTCGGATAACTCGATTCCCCGGAATCCAGGCGGCGGTTCGTTTCCCCGTTCTCGAATCACGTTGCCCCGCGGAATCGAACGGGATAGTTCCTCGGCTCGTCTAAACGAATTACGCTCGGGAATAATGGAGCGTTCCCGTGCCGTACCGATCCCCGACGCGTCTCTCTCGTGCAGCATGCAAATAGCGGACCGGCGAGGGAGGGCGGAGGGCGAAGGGACGGGAAGGAAGGGAATCGGACCAGGCACGGCGGTTCTTTTTCTCGGGCACGATATCGCGTGTCGTCGCGGATGCATTCCCGTTTCCGATTAGGCCGCAGGCCGCGTTTCGGGGGGAGCGTTACACACAGCCGGGATTCACGCAATGGAGCTGCATTGATTCGCAGATATAGAGGCCTCCACCCCAGGCCCAGGGCGGAGGTCATGGGTAATGGAGTGCACCGTCACGTTGCTATGGGAAATTCGGGATTCCCCGGGTAAAGGATAGAAGCCGATGTCGGAGGAGCGGAGCGGGACGTGCTCCACGGGCAATCGGGGCTTGCGGTCGCACGATCCTTCTCATTCAATTAAAACCACCGCCTCTCTGTGCACGCTGATCTAGAAAAAGAGCCGCGCAGGGACGCGAGGAATGCCCAGTCTGTCCGCGGACGTAGAATATCGCGGGCCAGCTCGCGCGACCCGATCTAACCGACGCACAGTGCGGCACTTCAATGGGGACTTGGGATACAAATAAAAGAATAAATACAATGTGGTAATAATTCACATTTTTATATTAAAAACTAATGGTTACATAGGATAACTAGATCAAAATTGAAGGCTTGGATGTAATAAGGGGACTAGCCCTCGAAAATGCGAAAAAGTATTGTCCAAACGCTAAGAAAAATTGTTAATTAAATTTTGTTAAACTGGATTTTAAAAAATATAGTGTTGTAAAGCTAGCACATTTGTTGTATTTACAGTTTTTTAATCGAATCATTAGTATTCGAGATAAAAATTATCAACAAAATAATTTCTTCGACCAATGTCCATATCTTTTTAAACATAAATTGCGATATCTTGAGTAAATATTAACGGATCGCAATTATTTATGTTTACAGAAATAATGATTTTGCACGATGAAATTTTTTTTCAGTTTATAATTTTTAGCTGTAATAATAATGATTGGATAAACAAACTGTAAATAGAAAAAATGTGTAACGTGACGAGCTTTACAACACTATATTTTTTAAAATTCAGTTTAATAACATTGAATTTTCCAATCTTTCTTAGCGTTTGGACAATAATTTCTCCCATTTTCGAGCGCTAGTCTCCTTATCGCATCCGAGCCTTCAATTGAACTTAGATTATTTCGATTTTTGTCTATTATTACGTGCCGCACTGTTCGACGCCACGCGGTTCTATCCCAGCGATTTTCCACTCTTCGATTACATCGGCCGCTAATTATCACCGTCGACGCACCCGCAATTTCGCCGATTGCATAACGCTCCGCTGTAACTAGTCCCATTGCCGAGAATCCTCCGTCGACGCCGTGTCCCTGTGTCATTGTTCGCGGTTCCACCGATGGAGATCGAGCAACGGAGCCAGGGTATCTCTCTATTCTCTCGGACCGAATCATATTTAAAGGTATCTCTGTACCGAATTTCCCACGCGCCGCGCAAGTGGGGAGAAAATAGTCCCGGCAGCGGCGCGCCGATCTTTACGAATTCGTTTACGCGGTTACGCAAGCCCCCACTGTTCGTCGCCGGTAGAGTGGACGGTAGCGGCCGTCGATCGGTCGCTCCTTCGGGCGTGTTGGAGCGAGCGCGGTCGGGCACTCCGGGGCGGGAATTAATTTGCACGTCAGTCCTTTTGATAGGCGCGCACGGCCGCGAGACGCACGAAAGTATCGCCGGCAAAGAGCGGAATAAAAACGAGCTGGCTCCTATTATACGGGCGCACCCGACCGTGTCTTCGTCACGTTGTCGTATTTAAACATTGACGGAAGCAAAAGGGGGAGCGTTGCATTATACGAGCGGCCGACACCAGGCCGATTTTATAACCGCGGCGGGACCGTTTTTTCCTTTCCATCCCTCAGTCCGGGGCGGTGCGCGGCGGTGAACCGAGCGGTGTCCCGTCTATCGCCGCGGGAAAAAGTCAAGTGCCCGTCGCGAACCGAGTGCTGACACTCTACTATATTTACCTTCAATAAAAAAATCCTCTCTATCGCGCGATAACCATTCGCCGAGCGCTCCCGAATAACCGATACCGTCCACCTTCCGTCGGCCAAGTACGCCCCGGCACTTATTGTTATCTCGATGCCCATTTAAGCGCTCCTGCCTACTCTCTATTTGCATCGCCGTGCGTGCCGGTGGACGAGATCGCAGGACCCAAGGCGATACGGTCCCTTTTATCGCCTCCTCTACTCGCGCGTGACCAAGACGATCCATGGATCCGCTTCCGTCATCCGTCGACCCCCGCGCAACACCGTTCCAACGACCCTTTAAACTAAAGCAGCCGGGAGAAAGCGGCAGAATTTTCCTTGGGACACGGTGCGCGACTAGCCGGCACTCAGGCAGCGGTTAGTTGAAAGTTATCAAGCAAGGCTCGCGCAACCGAGATATTTAATAACGCGGGGAGCGCGCGTGAAAAGCGTGCCGCGCCTCTTTCGACCTGATTTAAAGCATACCTCCGCGCGCGCGCGCGCCAAAAGGAAACGCGTTTCTCGCCGCGTCCGCGGCGTCGAATATCTAGGAACGAGCTGCGTTGTTCGATTGCCCCCGCGATATGTATCTCTTATAGCCTGGCAGTCAAGAATCCTCGTAAAACCTTCATTCTTTTTTTCATCGCTCCCTCTCGGCCGTTCAGAGCGTGCCAAGGAAATCCAGTGAGTCGAGACTAACTCGCGTCTGATTCTGCCGTCCCGTTCCGCCACGTCTGATTCTACTGTCTCATTCCACTGTGTGTATTTACAGTAATTCGTCGTTAGTGTCACGTTTTTACCATGCGTTATAATCACGCTCACCATCCCCACCATTTCATGGCATCCTTCAGTCGAGAGTGAGAGAATCCGATATATGCGAGACAGAACAAAAGAGACGACGCGAAGTTGTCGTCGGCACGAAATAGTATCCGCATCGCGTTAGTATCACGCTGCCAGCCCCGATCGTCGTGATTCTAACGAGGCATTACTGTACTTATGCACGTAGGACCGGTGACTTCCCGGTCCGGCTGTCTATTAGCGTCTTCGCTTCTACTCGATCCAGCGTCGTCCCGACGCGGTTCGCGTCGCGACGGAGCCTGGACGAGAGGTAGACACGTCGTCGTCGCTGCGAATCCCCTGCGAGACAGCGATTCTGTTGCGAGTGCAGCGGATACTGTCAGCGCGTGACGGACGACTACAATTTAATCCGAACCCCTTGAAAAGCCTGAAAGGGTCTCATCAATTGGCTTTCCAGCGGGAAATCGATCGGTCCTACCGCGCTGAAACAGGGCGAAGGGTCGGCCGGAGGGGTGGTCGATGGTACTGTGACCTTGAACAGGACACCCCCCCGGCAAGGCGGGGCGCATGCGTGGCCGGATTCGATCATCCTACGTCCGGGGATCCTTGTATCGTGCCACCACCCTCCCTCCCGCGTCTCCCCCCCTTTCCACCCCTATGCCCGCCTGGTTACCTTGGAAAGTCGCTTTTCACTTTCACGTCCCTTTCTTCCCTTTCAAGTACGCCGCGCGCGGCCCTTTCATGTGACTCGAGCACCGCAGGCCCTTGGTGCGCGCGAGAGCACGTGCGTACGCACTCGACGCGACGGTATCGCGCGCGTAGGGCTTTCGCGATAAGAGGGCGAGCGAAGGCCGATCGTAAAGAAGGAAATCTGATTCCGCTGGCCCCGTCAGCATTGACATTTACGACACACGGGGAAGAAAGGGCTGGGGCCGCGCGCACAGTGGGACGGATCGACGTTTAAGTAGGCATTCACTTCATTTCTTACATATTTTACCATTTATTGATTATAATCTGAGATTACAGGTAATATATTGTATAATAAATAGAATAATCATTTTTTTTCTCGTCGCTGTTTGTAATAATGGGACTTCGAAAGTCCCTTCATGTTGATTTCCATATATTTATATGGAAATATCGGGGCTTATTAATAAATTATTTAGAACATCTTGATTTGTTATTTTTCGGCTGCTCTTTTTGCGTATAATTCGCAGTAGTTTTTGAAATCATTATTTCTGGCATTCCGGGCGTGCTCTGATAAATATTCTAAAAAAATTTCTAAAATATGATCAGCTTTTTACATTGGAATAGTTTTAGTTAGTCTTTTTCTTGTAATGAAAAATATAAACACTTATATTCTATTGCCAAATTAAGATTTATGTTGATGATGGTACTTCAAAAGTCCATGAAGGGACTTTTGAAGTCCCATTATTAAGAAGAGCGACGAGAAAAAATGATTATTGTATTTATTATACAATATATTACCTGTAATCTTAGATTATAATCAATAAATTATGAAATATGTAAGAAATGAAGTGAATGTCTACTTAAACGTCGATCCGTCCCACTGTTAGGCATTTCGACACCGTTTTCCTCCCCTTTGCGGGTTCCCCCCATCTAGGCTGCGATGAGGGAGGGGAGGGGAGATTTCTTTCGGCGGACGAAATTTCGCCCACTGAATTTCGGGGGGTTTCGAGGCGGTCCACTCGATTCGCTTTATTGCCGGCTTTATCTTTAACGCGTTCGGGGCCAATGGAGCCTGTATCCGCTATCCGGATCTTCGAATCGTCCCAAGGATCTACGCGCGACGCGAACGATCATCGTTAAAATGGGGATCGACTGTATATTTTTCGACCACGATAATCTCCCACGCCGAGGGGATCGGTCCAGCTCGATTTAGTCACGAACGGCGTATCTTTTCGCCGGAGCGTGTCTTTTATATCGGCCATCCGACTCCGTGATCTTTTATTCCATCGCGCTCAGGCGACCGCGGATGCGCGTCTGCTCTGCTAGACTTTATCGCGGCCGGTTCCCAGATAAGAGTAATCCCTAGTCGGCGTGCCGATTGCGATTCGTAATGGTAACTGTTAATTGATTTCGGGAATAAGAGCCAGCCCGTCGTTTGTGCGCAAATTTCAGGCTATCTGGTGTTTACGCGATTGGAGCCGCCAACCTCTGCCACCAATCGCACGATACGTATAATTTTTCGATAGTGGGTAAGCCCGTTCCGCCGTGTCGCGTTCGCGGCGGATTACGTAAAATGAAGCGCGTCGGTTCGAAGCTGCCGGCGGCCGGCTTGGGAAAGGAAGCCGCCGGTGGATATTTGAAGCGTGAGAAGGTTAGCGGCGGCCGAGACCACGGATGGTGTGCGGACGTGAAATTTCCACGAAGCGGCTTCGATCGGTACGCGAGGCCCGGGGGCCCGGCGGTCGCTATGCACGGCGTTGGCTCGCGTAAAGGCCACGGAAACGGCCGAGAGCAGGCGGAAGGGGCCGAGGCGAAGCGCCGACGGTCGAGCACGAGCAACCCTCGGCAGGCTGCGACTGCTATGGCTATTGACCGAACTTGGCGGACCGGCCGGTCAGCTGTGCGCCGAGCCGCCGGAGAAGATATCCCCTCTGGCAGGAAATCGTCCGCGTAGACGTAGACGTAGACGATCGCGGCCAACGGCGACGTGGGATCGATGGGGAACTGAGCGGTAGCGTCGCTGGCGAGAATAGAAGTTGTGCTGGCTTCCTCGGCAACGATCGGCGAAGGTGGAAAGACGGCGGTGTAGGAAGAGGCAGAGACGAAGACAGCCGGTGAGTCCACGTCAAGTATACACGCTACGCGGCCGGCCGGCTGGCTGGCTGGCTACCGATGCACGGGCGGGATTAGCGGTGTTTCTTTTCGGGTTGCGTACGGCGATCGAAGACACCGGCCTCTCGTCGGCTGGACGAGTGAAAGCCGAAAACCTGGGGACCGCTCTCCCGGTGTGCTGCACACCGTGCGAAAGATAAAGTCGGTGGAAGTAGTAGGAGGACGGCACGGGACAGACAGAGGGGACAAGAGTGGAGAAATAGAAGCGAGAGAGGGAGAGAGAGAGAGAGAAAAAGGGAAAGAAGTTGGAGACTTGGCCCACGGCTGGCAGTCGGCATGTAGACCGGCTGTGCACGGCCAGCGGAGAGAAAGAGAGGAAAGAGAAGGTGAGAAGGTGAGAAGACCGAGGCAGTGTGCGGGAGGAAGAAGGGAAGGCCGCGGAGAGGGAGGACAAGAGATAGAGAGAGAGATTGGGGGAGAGGGAGAGCGTGTGCGGACGTGAAGAGTGAAGGAACGACAGCGGCAGAGGAAGGACAGAGAGGGACTACAATCAAGGGGGAAAGAGATAGACGGATAGATAGACGTGTCGTGCACGTATGTGCGGAAAGTGACGTGTGTGTGCAGGTGTGCGCGTGGTGCAGGCCGCCGGTGCAAAAAGTGCAGTGCCCAGTGGACTTTTCCATCCCGTGGCCAGGAGGTGCGTGCGCTGCTTCGCCGAGTGGGCACGTATGCACCCGGTGTTCCGGTCTCGGCCGATCGGAGAACGAACCGGAAGGACAAGAGGACAAGAGGACAGGAGTTTTGGTAGCGCGCGATTCCATCGCGTCGGATACTCTGGTGACCGGGGAACGTAGGATCCAAGTGTGCCGGGACACTTTGCTGCGGTGTCAGCACCAAAGAAAACGGAAAGAAACGGTAACACTGTCTAGAGGTGGTTGAGAAGGCTAGAGGAACGGCGAGAGAGAGAGAGAAAGAGAGAGACCCTTCGCCTCGGCATCGGCAGGGCTCGCAGGCCAGCGCAAGTAGAAAGGGAAGGATACATGCGTGGCGAGAAGGGGAATGAGAAAATAGAGTCGTCCGTGCGCAGCCAGCCTGCTTTACCGGCGGAGCCGCCGACTCGACGTCGGTAAAGTGTCTCCACCAAGTGACCCGTCGAGGAAGGAAGAAACGCGAACGCGACCGAAGGAGACGCACCAGTCGCGGATTTCTAGTGGTCGCGATAAGGGCGATCGCGGCTGCGTTCCCGTCTCGTGATCGATAATCTGTGCGCGGATCCTTCGAAACCAACACCACCGATCAACTGTGCCGTTCCAACGATCGCCACGAAGGACACGCACGGGTGCACGCGGTCTCGAACCCCTTTTCCTTCGCGGATCGGTCGACTTTATCGCGAGAGGCTTTCCCACTCGGCCAGCGACATCGGTGACTATCGTGGACATCGCGAGACATCGGGCGAGCACGTTTCCAAGGCGGCAAATTCGCTCTGCCATCCGTCACGGTAACGCGAGAACCACTAGTTTTTAACGAGTCGATTAATTTCGTCGCGCTGCGACGGCACGAGCGAAGGTTACCGGCTACCCGATGCACCGGAAGGACGAACGTATCGGCGACCAGCAGGATATACGTTTAATAAACGTTTAAGCTAGAGGTGCGCGCACGTCTCTCTCAGTCGCGGGGGATCGATCGATCGAGATCAGTTGGATCTCGCGGAGCGCGTGCAACGACGACCGGAGCAGCCAGTTCGACCGCATTGGTGAAAATCCGATCTAATCGAAGAGGGGAACCGCTTCGGAGGATACCTTGGAGTCAACTCCCTGTCGATGTGCCACGAGGAGGAGGATACAGGGCCGCGCGCGGGACTACGTTGAAAATCGTTCGGTGTCGGTGCTCGACGAAACCGGTTTCGTTCAGGCTCGGCGAATCTCGGCGTTCATACAAAGGTCGTGTGTGCGCGCACGGGAACGAGCCTGCGAGAGAAAGAGAGAGAGAGCGAGAGAGCCAGAGAGCGAGAGAGAGGCGAGAGAGCCAAAGACAGAGAGAGAGGGCGTAGGGGCCGGGGAGGCGGGGGACAGGAACAGCAGCAGCATGCGGTAGGAGTGAGATTTATGGAAAACGAATTTACACGAGGTCACACCCACGGGAACGACTCTTTCTCTCGCTCTTTTTTCTCTCTTCTCTCTTTATCTCGGCTATCCCGTGCTATCCGTCTATTTCCACTTCGACCGAGTTAAACGCGCTGCGGAATCGCTGGGATCGCGTCGAGGAAGGACGGAGAGAGATTCCCGCTGAATTTTAACAAACTGTGCGTCTCTCTCTCTCTCTCGCTGCTCGCTTCTCCTCTCACTCGCTCTTGGTCGCCTCTGCCTCTCTCTCTCTCTCTCTCTCTCTCTCTGTGAAACACCGAATGGAATCTTTTCCTCGGGAACGTATCGAGGCCTGATTGATAAGTTAACCATCGGACGCCGCACGACAGCTGATTGGTAATTAACGATGCGGCGATTAGGAGGGCCGATTTGAAGCGACGGAAAGCGTCGGCCGGTCTCGAACGAATTTCCACATTCTGCGGGCTGAAAGAAAGTGCCTGCAGTGGTGGGGGGAGAGTAGGAGAGTGTGTCGGTGTTGGCGATATGCGAGTGACCTTGCGACGCTCTACCAGCGGAGCGATCACGTTTTTAGCGTGCGAGAGTCGGTTCGGTGTCGCGCGAGATCACCGCGAGCGGTCCGTAGACTGGACAGTGGCCGCGTATTATCCTCGAGGGGGACGAAGCCGAGGACGATGAGGGGCGACTCGCGGTGCCCGAGGGCGGCTCAGGACTCGCCGGAAAGAAACAACAGCAACCAGATCTCTCGGCTCAGCAAGACCTAGTGGTCCACTTGGCTAGTGGTCCGTGGACGCGAGGTTTGATGATCGTGAGCGATGAAGCGGGCGAAGAGCGCATCCGCCGCAGCTGCGACCGCCGGCTCGCAGGTGCAGCAGCCCGCGGTCGGCTTACAGAGCAGGATATCCGATCTCCTTAGCCCTGTTGGCGGCGAGGAACGCGAGAAGATCGCCGGGACCAAGCCCAGGTTAGAGAAGACGAAAGCGTCGTCGGCCAAGGGGAACGATGACACCGTTAAGGCCAAGTCCACGGCCATGTCACCGTTGCTAGCCGTCGACGAGGACAATTACATGCTGCGAAAGGGCGCCGGTACGACGAGCGTCGCGGCCGTGGCGGCCTCGACGTCCTCGTCCTCCACATCGTCCACGACGATCACGCCGCAGGCGAGCGCCGTCGTCGCCGGCCTGCAGCCCCGTCGGGAGCGGAGGCTGGTCCTACAGCCTCCGACGCGCACCTTTCTGCCGAACGGCGCCACCGCGAATGGCATCTACAGCGACGGTCAGGCGACCTCTCCTACGAGCTGCGTCAGCTCCCCCGTCGCCAGTTACTCGAACGAGACTCTGATCCCGGAATCGACCAGGCTGAAGGGAAACCTCGCGTTATCCACGGCCAGACGTTCCGCCGTTGGCCAGCAGGTCCACCCTGGCTGCAATGTCGCCTCCCTGACGAACGCCAGCCTCAGCGTCAAGCACGTGATCGCTAGATTCGAGCTGCTGATGAACTTACGGCCGCGGGGGCAGGGCGCGCTGTCCCTGTGGCACGCGGAACCCCAGATCAAGGGGCGGAACGGCGAACAGGCCACCCGAGAACAGGAACAGCTATCGAACGAGAGTGCCGCGTGCGCGAGGCTCGTGTCCCTTCATTCGTACATGTGCTGGTGCGAGTGCGACGCGAGGCTGCAGCTGCAGCACCAGATCGCCGGTAGTCGCGGCGTTGTGGCAGAGGGCGGCGCGGATTCCAATTCAATCGGTCACGGGGGCTCGGGCGGTGGTGGTGGTGATGGTGGTGGTGGTAGCGGTAGCGGCACCGGGCAGCGCACCCTTTTCAAGGGCAAAGGAGGCAAGGGAGGTGCCGAGCTGACTGCCGCGTCCGACGGAACGCGCGTTACCGTCCTCACCCCTAATACGTGCTGTTGCATGTGCGGTTCTCTATGCTCCGCAGAGTGCCATGCGTGCTTCCACATGGTCTGCGCGGACTACAGCGGGGAGCACCTCTGCCAGTGGAGTAGCAAGGGTCACGCGCTACCGGGCCAGGTTTTCGACAAGGACAAGGTCAGTACCATCGCCCGTTTCTCTGCTCCGCGATTCCTCCTTTCCTACTACGCAGCCAGTCTGGCTTCGCCGTCCGTCTTCAATCGCCGCGCGAGCTATTCGAGTCTGAAGATTCTATTAACTTTTTGTGGCCCTCGAAAGCCAGTGGGGAAATTTTGCGATTTTATGGCCGAAACCCACAGAAATAAATTTATCAATTCGACAAAATAAATGCTAATGTCAATTGAAGAAGTATATCCATTTTCGTGGTCAAAACCTCAAAACTTATTTTTAATATATAAAATTCGACACTTTTACGTTCTGATATATGAAAAACTAAATTATCCGAAAAATAGCACTTACTCTGCTACAGTGCAGCAGTAATTACAAGATTAGCAGCTATTAGCAGTTAATAATTGCATGTATAGAATCAAAATAGTTCAACGTAAAATAGGAATGAAAATCATTGCGGGATATTATGGGAATAATAAGTATTTTATGTAATGAAAATTGATTCTTATATGAAAAGGTTATTTCTAAAACACTACATTAAAAATTGTATAAATTCCGTACTAAAAACCGAAATATAATTACTTTGAGAGAACTTTGGATAACAGAATATAAGTGTTTGAAGCAACTTGAAAATCTGGAGGTAATTAACCAGTAAAATTGGAGGCATGATGCTCATATTAGTTCTTCAATTGACATTAGCATTTATTTTGTCGAATTCAAAAATTTATTTTTGTGGTTTTGGCCATAAAATCGCAAAATTTCTACACTGTGGCGACGAGCCTTCTGCTTTCCGATTCCACGTGCAACGATTTGGCGACAGAGAGACTTGCTTGCACGCGACTCATGCAACTCGCCAGACACTCGTCGTTTAGGATGCGACGTTCTTTGCTTTCCACCATCGACTTTGCCTGGTCCTCGACGCGAGCAAGGTCGGACTGATGACTTAATCGCTTTACGCCCCTCCTCGAGCGGCACCGAAAGATCGTAAATCAATTTCTATCAAGATGGAATTAATTTCCTCCTCGTCGGACTTACCTTCCGCGGTCCTGCGATAGGTGTCGCTTTGAGACGAAAGGAGAAGGAAGTAAAGTCAAAGTTTACGATGCAGAAGAACAGAAACGCGACCAGGTAACAACGTCTACGCGGAAAATTGTTTAGTATGTTCCTGTTACTCGATTGCGGAGGTGAACCGACTGGTTCGACGACTGAATTTATCACTGTCTTTGCCGATTTACATAAACCGCGGACACACTCCTGTCTCTCCGCGTTTCCAAGCGTATGGAAATCTGCACGCGTTCTCCGCCATCCCTTTACATGCTTGAGCTATTCGGAACATGACTTTGTACACAAACACTAGACGGGTTTCGTTATCAGAGGAAAACCTGCTACGAGGCCCGATGGCGTAACGATGCTCCGCATAAAATTTAGGGAAATAAACGTGTCGTACGCCTGCTATCTTTCTCGATCGAGCATCTATTCCCGTAGTAGCGCGTGGGACTTCGGTGTATCCTTATCTCTCACCGGCAAATTAGACGGTGAAAACTTATCTACGACTTTCCACGTGGACTTGAGAGACGTCGGCAGCGATTAGACTCGATCTAATCGTCGGGTCATTGTAGAATTCTTATATAGATATTTGTAACGGTAGAAGGAGATCTTAAGTACGCGATGCTGGTATCAGCATCACTACCTTTGTTTATGGAGAGGAAAGTTTCGAACCCTTCTTGCTGGTATGATCGGTTATGCAACTTGGGAGCAAGGGGAGACGGACAGTCTGCTGTCAGACGCACCTCGAGCTCAGGACTTCAGGAACTGTATCTCTACGATTCCTCATCTGTGTTCCGGTAGCCTTCTTGTGAGAGTTCTATTGGAAATGGGTTATTAAACAAGGGGAACAATTTATATTTTATTTTCCTGCTAGGAAATAACGTCTTTCTGTAATGTAATATCGGGCAGAAGTGAACTCTTCTTTAACAACGGACTGTTTTTAACGTTGCCGGGTCTTGTAAGAAAAGAAACTCGACAAACGCAATACTATCTTTTACTATATTCAGGTTTCCCTAAATGTTGAATCACTTTTGGCTTTTAGTGACAATAGTAGTCCAACAAGTTCCTCGGATTAATATCGACTACGTTAGCACAAAGAATTTCAGCTAAATTGCTGTCTACGATCCCTCGATTATACTAAAGTTTATTCTGTCGAGGAGTATAATAATTCAAAATATCTTTTAAAATTACTAAAGCATGTGTAGATAGTCAGTTGAAACTCGTATCACCGAAGATTCTCCTCCATCTTCCATGTTCTCGTCGAACCACAACAATAACGTTCAATATACAATCCAAGTTCGATCGCATTTGTCGAACGTAGCTATTCCTAATTCGCAGTTTGAGCTCCGCAACGTTCCCTCGGCCTTAAACGGCCGTTGGATTTCCACGTTGCCGTGATTCGTTGAACGACTCGACAGGGTAGAAAGAAAATCTCACGTCGCGCTCTGGTTTCGAAACGATCCGAGCGAATATTCGCGGGAGATCGGCTCGAGTTTCCTCCGGAGGAGGCGATAAAGTGTACGGCCCCCTTATCTCGCTGGTGTCGTCACGATCGTAGACTTAAGGTTACGAGAGAAGGTTACGTTTTCTTTTCCCCTTCGTTTTTACGCTTTCGCTTTGTCGAGCGATACACCGCTCGGTATTGCCCTCACACGTACGCGCGGCTCGTCCTCTTTCCACGGTGTCGGTGCTATCTAATCGGAGTTTCTGGTCGCGTGTTGGACAACGCCGAGCCGCCGCTCGGCCGCCAGCAGCATCCGCCGAATCGAGAAGCATGTCCGCGCACCGGGGGGATAACGATACGCCAGGAATCCGTGGGTCGCGATTCAGGCCCGGGCATGCACGTCCTGGCCTCCAGTAGAATGACGAAAGGTGAGGAGAAGTAGCCGTAGATCTGCACGGGCCCGTCGTGTCTGACCATGAGACGGATTAATCTACTTGCCTCGGAGCTACATCGTCCCGTCGGATGCGTAGCGATAAGAAAAACCGGAGGAGCCATGAGGTCCCTTCGCAAGGTTACGAAACATTCCCAACAGCTCGCGGAGGCATACTGTCAGCTCCGTCGACGTTATCCACGAATCCCGAGACGAGTCCACCAATTGGTGTAGGTCGGAAAGCAAAGAAGTCGGTCGCCCGGGCTTATTCATTCTGTTTACACACGGCTCTATCCGCCGTTCACGTGCGAACCTCTCAAACGGCGAACGCGTCATCGCGATTTATCGTTATGGAATTCGCGGCGAACGGATCCCCGGCTCGTTACGCAATTTCCAGTAGCGAAAACGACGATTAATCATATCGACGTGCACTCGCTCGTGGACCGTGCGGGAGAGCCTGGCGTTCGCTTATTGCTAGTTCTCGCCGTCCACCTAAATCTCCAATCTCTGCGATCGTAACTTATGCTTTTAACAGCCGTTGACAGAGTGGACGTCCCAAAACGTGGTCGAATGGATGGCCGCCCTAAATCTCTACCGCTACGTGGACGTGTTCAAGTCGAAGGACATCAAGGGCAGCGATCTGCCTTTCCTGGATCGCGAGAAGCTCATGGTGAGTCCGCGTTACGCACGCATCTTTCCTCCTCGCGATGATCCTTGCCTCGTTCCTTTCGATACCCGTCTCCCCGATAAGGGATCGGGTAGGATTTAAAGATTGATAAAGCGCGGCGAGATCCACGGCGAAGGCGAAAGGACCGGTCGACCGTCGATTTTTCGCTGGTTCGCGGCGCCTTCGGGCGCCGATGGGGGGAAACGCGTCGCGAGCGGGATCGGCCGCGGTGGGAGATCGAAAATTCTTTGGCTAGTACTCAAAGGCGATGACCTCGACTCGAGAGTATCTGGACGACGTTTTCCTTGGCCCGTTGACCCTGTAATTGCCCCCGTGTAGCGTCCGCTGTACGCCACAGTCGGCTCTTTATCTCTTCTTCCCTCCCTGCCCCTCTCTTCCTATTTCTTTCTCTGTAACGAAATTTTTCATCGCTTATCGCCAGCACTCGGCGGCTACTTTCGGCCCTATCTCCGCGAAAGGATTTTCTTCCCGTTATCTGTCGGCACCGGCACGCGGAATCTCCAAGCACTCGAACACGTCGCGTCGCGTCGCGTCGCACGGCCACTTCAGGCTCCCTCCTCGGGCTCGAATCGGCCGCCTTGTCAGGTATCCTTTCTTCCCCGCCAGTCAAATAAATCACCGCTCGCCCGATGGAATAACAATCGAACGCGGGACACGGAATTTAATAAGAAGAAGCTTGCCTGTTATTTTTCATCCCGCCTTATCTTTCTTACGACGCGACGGTAGTGTCCTGTTGCCGCGCGAACCGCTAGAGTCCTGCGAGGATCTTTCGGAAATTTAGTCGCGACGCGTCTGGCCGGGTCGCGCGCGAACGAGAAGAATAAAAATACTGGTCCCGCCAAGGCTTCTCCGGGCGTAAATCGCGTATTACCATGCTAATCGACTCGTAAATCGTCTCGGAGCGTCCTTTCGGCACGAGAAATCGGCCGATTCCCGTTCGCCTCGTCCTTCGCGCGCTCGATCCCCCTGCCTCCGACGGACGCCGGGGACGCGTCCTCTCGATCCTCGGGCGTCTTAGGGCAATTTAAAATCGATTTATCGCGCCGCACCCGCGCCGTCGTTCCCCGCTACGCTCCTTTTATCTGGCTCAGACCGATAACTCCTAATTACCGATCCGTTCGAGCAAGCTCCCTTTCAGATAATCTCTTCTCGCGGGAGACGCTTCCTTCGCGGCCGTCGCGCGGCCCGCGACGCGTGTATTGAAAATAAATTAAGGGCGTACTATCTTTATCGCGCGGAAAGACGCGAGCGTCTCTTCCTTTCCAGACGACGGAGCGTAACAATTTAACGACCGTCACTCTACCGTCGACGCCCCCGGATCTCTTTCGCCCCCTTGATGGCTGCCGAAAAAAACTTTCGGGGGCTCGCGTCCCGCGTGTAATTAACACTTAACTCGGCCAGGCAGCTTGATAGATTGCCGCGTGCGCGTCGTTATCTCGGGCTCCCGCTGATCCTCGCAGAAATTCCGGCCGAGGCGCGGGATCCTCTTCTGCGCGGGCGAGCTTTAAGGGGATAGGTTACCCTCAACAGTCCAAAATCAGGCCCCTCTCCGAACGGATATTCTGAAGTAACAAATGAATATAGAGAAAAATTTTGTTTTAATTTTTAAGAGTCATTTCGTTGACTTTAATGCGCCAAAAGAAAATTTTAAATATACTTGACGGAAAAAAATGATCACCGTTTTGTAAAACGTAGGTTCTGGGAAATCGCGTTTAAAGTTGGACATCGTTATCCGATCTCATGTGCAGGCTCGTACATTTTTTATTGTAATTCCTTCAATTTTTGGAAATTCGGGGCCCGGTTGCGCTTCAAATACGTAGAAAAAATGTAGCTAGCGGAATATGGAGACAACCTAAAAAACAGTTTTCAAAAATTTTGAGGGTTACCTACCCCCGCAAGAGGTCCCGTATGTCAATATCGCTTTGCGAGGCCGTTACTCGACGGTGCGTTCAATTACGTTCGCTGCTATAACTTCTATAATTATTTAAATTTCTTCACGAAATTTTGCTTAAAATGTTAATAAAGGATACCATTTTCAGAATCGGCCAACAAAATCAATTATTTGAAGGTGAAATAGCCCCCCACCCCCTTAAGGGTTGGCAAATCATTTTCCCCGATCTTTTTTGCCGTCGAAACGACGCGCAACCACGGGCTTCCCCCTCTCCGCCGATTGTCTGGCACGGGACAGACGAGAAGGAACAATGACGCGGAAAAGTTTCTGGGCTTTCTGGCTCGTGGGCGGCTCGTGTACTGGGTGTGCAAGATGGTCGGTCGCCGATCTTCCACGACACTCGGTACCGAGAGCCATCTTTGCCATCACCGTCCGGGGGTGAGAAAGTACTCGGTGTTGACTCATGAAACGTTCCGAGTGGCGAGCACGATAGCGTGCTTCATTTGCTACGTATGATTCCTCCCGAACTCGTTACCAGCTTTCCGCACACCCTTGCACCACCGATCCTTCACTTTTGCCGCGCGTATCGCTAATAATAGCGTTTGGCCCAGTGCGCGCCGTGGCGCCCGAGAAATATGGTAGCCGGTGGATGCTAAAATAGCCCGCGCGAGCGTGAACCCGAATACCATAATTTGGAAAAAATGTGTGCCAGCCGAGGCACTGCCGGAAGCGAGGGCGCCCCGAAGAAGCGCCCGTCGATCCCTTTTGCCCTAGCGCCGTATCCCTCGCCCCACTTGCCGCGCGATCCTTTCGCAATATGTACTCCGATTCCTTTCTTACGTAACTCCTGCAATTTCCGACGGCGACCGCCAGTTAACCTTCTCCCTACTCAAAATCGTCAAATTATCGAGGAATCTCGATATATCTTAGCTTCTATTCCGCAACGTTCGTCTCGAATCGAGCTGCTTACTTTTACGATCTCGAGTTCTGGCGCATCTCTAGCCACCGGCAACTGGTTAATCCGATTTAACGGCTGACGGGTCTTAATCCTTGGCTCAGGGGCAAGGATCTCGGCGATGCTAACCGAAACGAGTAGCCAGCTTTGGAAATCGGTGTAGATTAAAGAGCGACGAAGGTTTCCACCGAGCGACGTGCTAGTCGACTTTTGTTCCCGACGGTTCATTGTCTGGCTCGCCTGGTGTACGCAGGTGTTTATCCGCTGCCGAGCCACATGTACCTGACACCTGTTGACTCGGGAATCAGCCGCGCCGGGGGAAAACGAGATGTCAGTCGCGGGGAGACATAACGACGCGTATAAATTACGATCGCTTCATCGCTTCACCCTTTTACGAGCTCCCTGGCTCTCGTGTTCCTGCTAGTTGCGTCACCGCGCTACCACTGCCAGCCGCCAGATACAATTTCGAGGATCGCCGTGAAACGAAAGCCTCCCCGCTAGCTCCTTTTCCAGGCCGAGGTTGCGGTCGACGATTTTCGATTTCCAACGCGCGAGGCTCGCCGGGAGTTCGCTGGCTCACCACCGCCAGATCACTCCCGCGAGCCTCGACTTTTACGCCCGCTATATTTCACCGCTTACGAGCGCGCGAGTTCATAACTGTACAGCGTCGTTAGCGGAGCTTCTTTCTCGCGTACGCGCCACGGGGTCCCGTAAACTTTCTGAAACCGGTGGGTGATGTATTTACGGCGAGACGCGACGCAAAAGGGCGGGAAGAGAGGGAGGTTTTTGGTTGGCCGGTGACAGGCTACGACGGCCTCCGTCTCTTGTTGTTCGCAGAACATGGGCATCAAGGATGAGTTCCACCAGAAGACGATCCTGGCCTGCATCGAGGAGCTCTGTCTGCCTTCCCAGGCGCCGTTCTCGTTACAGGAGACGACGTCCGCGGCCACGCCGACCACCTCCGCCCTGGCCAACGATACCTTCGCTACCGTCACCGGCAACTCGCACACCCTCGTGTCACAGAGCTTCAGCATGCTGGAGAAATGCGACAAGTGCCATAAATATCTGAGGGGTCTCCTGCATCAGGGCTTCCTCTGCCTAGGTACGTCACGTTGCTTAAGGGATGAACACCGCGCTCCAGAATCTTCGGCATCCGAATCCGTACAGCACTCCGGTACCTACGTATCAAGCACCTCCCTATATTCCCCGCGGCGACGATACCGCTATCGTCTGTTCGTGCTGTCGTATCGCTTCATCGCCGCGGGGGGATTAACGTGAAAATCCCCCGAAGCTCCAAAGCGACGGTAAAGTTCCGAGCTTCGGGCGATTAAGCTATTAGATTACCGCTCACGACGAGATGCTCTTTCCCTAAGCTTCGAGCGCTGTCGCGGCGATAACGTAAACGAAATTTCAAGCGGCCGAGTTTCAGTCTGCTTTCCCCATTGTTTTCCATTAGATTGCGGCCTGGTGGCTCACAAGACGTGCTCGGCGACGGGTCTACCCTCGAACTGCACCGACTCGGAGGACGGCGACCACAGATTTACACCAGGTAAGCCAACAGACTCGAACCGTCACGTTTTATCCGACGCTGTACCCCCGTCTATTTGCCTCCTCGTTACGTTCGCGGGCCGAACGCGGAAATAATTTAAAAAGTCAGATGTCTTTTAGCCGACTGTGCCCCGCGATTGCATCAGAAACGTGTTCCTCGGCGCTTGGAACTGCTTCGCAATCGTTCTCGGTTATGAAGCTTGCGAGGCAAGGACACGTTCGATGCGTGGCGCATTACTTGTCGCTCTAATATCTGAATAACTAAATATTCATGCGTGTCTTTCGATTGAAATCGCTCGTTCCGTCGCCTGCTCGGTCACAGAGACAGAGAACAAGAGAGAAAGAGAGAGGGAAGGGGAAACGTGATTTCGCCGGTCCGTTTTCGTTTTTCTTGGCCATCGAACGGGAAGGATGTTCGTTGGAGCGAGACGCCTACGGGCCATAAACACCGCGCGTGTTTGCACGCGAAGGTAGACGGTTTTCCTAGAAATTCCGTGGCTACTCTCGGAACCGTCGTCCGCCGAGCAGACACGGCTGTGATCGACGAAACCGTGTCACGGGGTGATCTCACACGTGCTAAACGAGATTCTCCAGCGACTCGCGCTTCAGCTCGAGGCAACCCCGCCCTTCCTAGCTACCCCCGGGAATCGAAAGTTCCATCAGTGACTACTGACTGGTCGAGAATGGCCACACGGCTCCTCGACAGAACGGTGGATCGTGCGTCGACGATAACATTCCGTGCTCGTGCCTCGCGACAAGTTTCATTAAGTTCGCGCTGGCGTCGATGACGGAGCGACGCGCACGAAGCACGTTCGCGCAGAGTAGAATCGCGGACACGGCGCCAATGGTCAGGGACGTGGCTTCCGAGCTGTCTGGTTGCTTATGAAATTCGTTCGCACAGAATATTAGAAGTCCGACTGTTTCGTTAGAATCTTAAGAGACGTTAAGAGCCGTGGCGAGACCGATGGGAGCTCTTTTGGTCGATGGTGGAACGGCCGTGGTAGCCGTTCGCCGCGGCAGTGAAAACATTTATCCACGTACTAGTCGTAAAATTGGAACGGCCTTGTTTCGGATTCTACGGCGTCCCGTTCGGTCCTCCGTCTCAGCCACCATCGGCCGTCAAGATACGGGAACAGTCGATTCGTCTGATCAGTGGAAGAACTGTGACGAATATCGAGTTTCCGCGGCTGACCTCCATCGGGCGACGCGACGCCGCGTTAAGCTCATGTGCATACGGTATCGTCGGTGCCGCGTGTTTTAATTCGAACTTTTTGTTCCGTCCCCCTTTGCCTCGAGCCAGCAGAAGATACGGTCATGAAGAAACAAGACGTCGCTGTCGCGGCCGTAAAAATAAATTTCTTTCTCCTTCCCCCCCTTCGACCGCAGCTTCTCCCCCTTTTCCACCTCCGCCCTCACCTTCTTTTTCTCCTTCCCGCCGTGCCTCCCTCTCCTCATCTCTCTCTCTCTCTCTCTCACACTCTCATTTCTCGGTCTCCTTCTTATAATGCATGCGTACACGCCTTTGATTGTACAAGTGGCGTATGCGGTATTCACGACAAGTCGCTTCGACTCAAGCTCGCTCGAAAATACGATCGCGCCGCGGCTCTTGTATATTTTCGCGCGAGGATCGAGTGCAGGGGGTTGGTGGATCGCGAAAAACACGCTGGAACACTATAATAACGACGCGGGCACTCGCGATAGCGTTTCTTATGCAGGAACAAGCTGAGGTAACGAGATTGCACGTCGTGTGCTGGGACGACACGACGTGATTGATACGAATAGAAACGATGATCCTACGGTTTTCAGGGGCAAATGAGGCTACTCGTAAAAACTCGCCCAACTGAATCAGATGAGCCAGTGTAATATTGAAAGTACACGAGACTCTAATAGTAGAATTCGTTGCCTTCCCGCGAAGGGAACGTCGATGGTCATCCAAGCTGACAGTGAGTCCTTCGGATGGCCGGCGTTACGCAATTTCGCAAAGTGTCATCAAGGGCCCGGCTTATTTTCGTCGAAGCTCCGCTGGAGGAAAAAAGAAGGAGCCGCGTCTGTGGAAGAGGCATTCCCTCGGCGCGTTGTTCCCTCTCGCGCTCCGCCAGGGGGAACGTTCTTTACGATTTTACGTCGCTCGTCTCTCGTCGAGAGCGTCTGGAATGTGTCTGCGAGATGTCAGGCATTTTTTTCTTCCCGAGCATGTCCATAAAAACCGACGAATCTCTTGCAGATGCCCTCCGGGACTCCCCCTACCCCTCGCCTCGGCCCCGGGGGCGAACGTTAATTTACACAGCCAATTAATTTCGCCTCGCGATTATTTCCACGGCTGCGCGCGGGTCAACGACACGCGGATGCTCCCGTGTTTCGCATGCACCTGTTTCACCGCGCGCGCGGCGTTTCCACCTCGTTCGTCTCCTCCGTCGACACGTCACCCCGTCGCGTTCGCTCGAGGGGTGACGCGGGGAGGCGAGTGGGGAGATCGCGCGAGACCGCGAACAAATGAAAGTTTTATTAACGAGCGGCCCGTTGAAAAATTCTCACGCGCGCTCGCCTCGGCTGCTCGAAAGAAGCGGCGGATTCTTTAAGCTGTTAGAGGTCGTGGCGATAAATAGAACAGTGAAAGGTATACCTACGCGGCTCTGTTTCTTTTTTCCCCTTTGCACAAACCCGTCGGGATACGATTGTATGGTGCCACGAAGTTATGGACGTGCAATTTTTCAAACGCCCGTTGGCAAGCTCGCGAGCTCCTCGCGGGACCAAACGCTGGAGAGTAACCTTCTTCTCTCTCTCTCTCTCTCTCTCTCTCTCCCCTGCATTTTCTTATCGCCAGTCGTGTCGCGTGCCGGTCGAACAGTGAGTGAAGAGATCCGATTGACCCTTACAGTATTCGGCCTCGGGCTCTGCTCGCAATTCGACATTTCGTCACGGGGGGCCCCGATCTTGGTGGAGCGGTGCACCCGCGCCTTGGAGGAGAAGGCGTTCGCCGACAGCACGTTGGACCTGTACAAAGTCTACCACAGTAGCCCTCCCAACGAGCAGACGCTGGAACTGCGACAGAAGCTGAACGAAGGTAAAGCGATCTCTATCTTGTGGGTGGCTTTCCGGCTAACGTAACAAGCCCTCGTTTATGTACATCGTTCTTGGAACTTCAGATCCTTGCAAGGTCGACCTCACCCCGTACACCCCCCAATGCATCGCGAGCGTCCTGAAGAAGTTCCTGCGGGAGTTACCGGACCCCGTCATCCCCGTACAGTTTTACGACAGGTTCATAGAAGCGTCGAGTACGTATACCGCGAGCGGTGAAGTGAAATCTCTTGCGCGGCCCGGGCTAACATCTCGTTCTCTTCGTTCAGACGTGAGAAACGACGAGCAGTGCGCGGCGCGATTAGGACAGCTGGTGGTCGAGCTCCCGGACCATCATCGCAGCACTCTCTTTCACTTGATGGCACATTTCTGTCGGATTTGCCAGCTACAGCACGGAAGAGGCTACATGGAGCCACCGACCCTTCTCACCCAGGTCATGTGTCCAATTTTCCTTAGGCCACCTTGGGAGCGGATCATGTGAGTGTCCGCGAAGCGACGCGAACCTTCTAGCAGTACTAAGACCGTCGGGCATTTTAGCGAAGCGCGACGACACGAAGAGACAAGTTTATAAACAACTGACGACCGAAGTCCAGCCACAATTAATTAATCTTCGATTCCCCGCGCCTCGCCAAAATGCGCCACGGCCTTCAGACGTAGTTCACTTTATAATGTACCTCCGCGTGGTCCTCAGACAAATCGTGCACAATATCGAGGCGCATATACGAATAATGGAGATGCTGTTGCTCCACGGCGTTTGGAACGAGAGGCTGCCGCCGTTCGCGAGCCCGCCACAGCTGCCACCGAGGAAGGTGTCCAGGCCGCAGTTCCCAGTGTTGGATCCGTTCCCCGTTCTCGAGGAGGACGGCTCCATCGATCGATCGTCGTCGTGCACGGAGAAGAAGGAACAGCAACAGCACAGGTACGGGGAGCATTTGCCCTCGAGTGTCCGGTGTAATTGGAGAGGGGGTGTATTTCTGGCTGGAGTAGCTGTCACATTCGTCTGTTGGGCAGGCCGCGCACGCTGCAGGAGGCCGAATGGTATTGGGGAGACATCACCAGGGACGAAGTGAACGAAAAGATGATCGATACCCCGGACGGCACTTTTTTGGTCCGCGACGCATCCTCGAAGGGCGGGGAGTACACGCTGACGTTGCGTAAGGGCGGGACCAACAAGCTTATCAAGATTTGTCAACGGAACGGCAAATACGGCTTCTCGGAGCCGTATGACTTTCATTCGGTTATCGATCTGGTGGAGCACTACAGGAATTGCTCCCTGGCGCAGTATAATTCCACGCTGGACATTAAACTGTTGTATCCGGTGTCCCGCTTCCAACAGGTGACTCTATTCGTGATTTCGCTGGCGAACCTTTCTGCCAAAATATGTTCTCTTACTTTCTTGTTCTCGCTATACAGGACGATGAGATTGCCAGTACAACCGACATGGCGAACGTTGCCCAGAAGTACGTCGAGCTGGACAAGGAGATCAACCACGCGTTTACAGAATACAAGGACCTGTCGGAATTGTACAACAAGACGTCGTTCGAGGTGCAGCTGAAGCGGCAGGCGTTGGAAGCTTTCGCGGAGGCTATCAAGATGTTCGAGGATCAAGCCAAGTTGCAAGAAAAGTTCCAGAAAGAAGCTCAGCCGCACGAGATATCCACGTAAGTGTTTACCTCTTTTTCTTTCCCTGAATAGCTTTAATCGATCAATAATCCGAGACCGCAGCTTTTCACGATAATCGTGTTTGCAGTTTAACCGATAACGCCGAGCTGTTGAAGCGGCGATTGAAGTCATTGGAGGACAGCAAAGAGCAGTTGGATCGCAGCTTGAAGGATCAGATTGCGTACAACAGGACTCTCGAACGAGAAATGCACAAGTTGAAACCGGAACTTCTCCAGCTCGTGCGGCAGAGGGACAAGCATTCGCTGTGCGTATTATAACAACCGGCTGCTTCTCCTAAGTGTATTAGGGCTGGGACTATTTGTCGAATTTTTTGGTATTCGAATACTTAAGTTGCTTAATTATTTGGCGAATATAAGTCGAATATCCAAGTATCCGAATACCATTCGAATATTTAAGTATTCCGGCGTGAATTATAAATCATGTTCTTTAGGTTCATTTTTTTTGCAAGCTTTTATATAGTTTCAGTTGTGAGTTCGTTAGTTTGTCAGGGTGAAATCTTGAAAGCTAATAACATGATTTATAATTCAGTCAACACCAAAATATTAAATTATTCGAATAGTCCCAGCCCTAAAGTGTATGTACTTTTCCATATAGGACTCTGATCGCGAACGCGTCGGCTTGCATTGTTTTACAGATGGTTGAAGAAGAACGGAATGAAGCAGCACAAAATAAACCAGCTGGTGTTGAACCACTCACTCTCGAATCCCGTGCTAGGCGATGTGATTTACTGTGATCTTCAGGAAGTCGACCTTGAGGTTCATTCCGACGAGAAGACGTGGCTTCACCTCGAGTGCTCGCGTTCGGACGCCGACCGTACTCTTGCCGAGCGGCCAGACGGCACCTTCATCGTGAGGACGTCGAGGACTGGCCAGTACGCGCTCTCGATAATGTACGTGCATCCTCGTACTCCGACTTTTCGCGGTTGATCCTCAAGTAGCTAGCGACGGAGTCGATTGAAAACGATCTCTGCGCCTCTGTTGCAGGTGTAACGGCACGGTGAATCATTGCATAATATACGGTACCGAGCGCGGCTTCGGTTTCGCTGAACCGTACAACATTCACAAGAGCTTGAAAGACCTGGTGCTACACTACGCTCAGAACTCTCTGGAGGAACACAACGAGAGCCTGAACACCACCCTGGCTTATCCGGCTTTCGCGTCGCCCGCGGCGCTGTCGCAGCTGCAGGCGCAACAGATGCAGCTGCAGATGCAACAGCACACGCAGAACCAGCTGCAGTTCAGTGAAGCTTCCTTAACGAAGTACGCCGGTGTCGACGACGTTTGTTGTTATAGTTTGTGAGGATTACCGCGTTGGTAGCGGTAGCGGTAGTAATCTTCAGATACTATAGTGGCACGGTTCGTACGTATGTTACCGTGGTCGGCAGGACCAATGAAACGTGGCGTAGATTTTTCAATTAGTCTCTCAGGGTCTACAGGCCTTACGGGTCTTGTCGATGATCAACTCGAAACTTCGGCGCGTGTGTGACCATAAGAGAGAGAGAAAGAGTGAAAGAGAGAGAAAGAGAGAGAGATATAGGAAGAAAATGAAATGATTTTTTTAGTGAGTTGCTGTCAGTTTATTCTCGTTAGGGAGAATCGTTTGAATGTCGGAAAATGTCGCGGTATATTTCCGAGTGCACTTTACATTCGATCGGATACGTCAGAATAACAGAGGCATATATCTAGTCTTACAGGCAATTTGAAAGAAGAAGAAGCAGAAGGGAAATGGTAGGGGGGGTTGGGGGAAGAGAAAGAAATACTAGAGAGAACAGAACGGAACGTAAGTCTGACGTGGCTCAAACTACTCGCAACTTGGATTGGTAATCAGGGTAGTTGTAAACTTTCGAGGAAATTTAATACTAACGTAACGACTAACACGAGGGACGAGCGTCCGTTCCCCTAGGGGGATGGAAACGACAGAGACGGGACATTTTTCTAGACCGCTGTACTTCTGACTTCTTCGATATTTTCTTGTGAATATTTTCCAGACCTCCGTTTTTGTAACGCGCGGCCACGCGCGGGCACCGTTTACGTCGCGATTGTGATCGACGAAGTAAGATCTTCGAACAGTGATATTAGAATATATAATATAATATATTAGATACATCGCAATGGGCGGGCCTCTCGGATGCGCACGGGAACGTTTTTTGTAACGACTTTACAGTGGGATTCTACGCAGCATCTGCGCCCGTGAACCGTGAGACGGCGACGGCTCGACGATCTATCCGATCTTTCAAACTAACCGTAGGTTCCGTTCGATCGCTCGATTATATAAACGTGCCCGGCCCCGCAATTTCGCTAGACGACTCGTCACACAACGAAATTTTTTCCCACGGAGGTGCGCGGGGGAGCTTTTTTATACGTTATAGATTTCAAGCGCTGTGCCAGAAAATGTGTGTTACTAGGGCGGAGAAAATTCATTTCTCGGGAGACGCGAACACGTATTGTCTGTGATTTCGGATTGCCGACGAGGGAGATATATATTAATCGTGTCTATTGTTTTTCAAACGCTTTTTACGATATCCGGCTTCCCTCTTCTACGTTTCGGTTAGAGAATCCACTTCTGTTATTTTATTACGGAAACGCGTGTACAGTCGGGGTGACACGCGTCGGTTGTCGGCGACAGGATACAGTAACATCCGACCCGTATGTGCAACAGCCGTTCGCGATTTTATCGTTCGTAGCTTTCTTGTGTTCAATCGATCGGTACAGTTTCTTTTTTATACGACGCGTCGGAATCTCCACGCTCGTCGCGCTCTTCGCCCTTTCGAGCGCGCTTCCACCCTAGACCTTCCCTTAGGTCGACGGAAGCACGCGATACTGTCGCGAAACTCGCGCCACGTTTCAAAGACGGGTCTCCTATCGAAAAAGGAGGTCGAAAGTGTGGAACAGAATCTTTTCGTTTGCCGAGGGATACGCACTTGACTTTATGTACTTTGGATATGAGCACGATACAGATCCTCGGAGGAATCCGCGAAGTTTAGACTCGGGCGAAAGCTGCGTTCCACAATTTCGATCAGAGGTGGGCGAATTTTTTAATTAAATTAAACTTCGAGTAACGAATGAAAGTTAAAAGAGTTATTCGTCATTCGTTCGTTAACCACAGTTAGCTTTATTCGGCGAATGACGAGTAATTTTTTCATTTTTATTCGTTATTCGAAATTTTATTTAAATACAAATTATACCCATCTTTGATTTCAATGCGATCTTTTCCATAAGAACCATCTGTTTGGCTCGTGTCACGCGTTTCGAGACAGCCTATGTGGGTGACGTCGATCTCGGATGGAGGGCAAGTTTTCTCACTTTATGGATCCCAACTCACGCTGCTCTCGAATGATCTCAAAGGTGGCGGCGATCGCCGGGCCACTGCTGCAGTCGAAAGAATTTCGGTGGCCGTCGGGCATTGGGGCGGCCCTCGGGAAATTTTGCGCATTACATTGCGGTCCGTAATCGCAAAAGTGTACCGGGGACGTTCCACAAGAGCAGAGGGAGAGACGTTTTCGGCTACCGGTGGCTCGGACGGAAACGGAGACTCTTTCGGCGGCTGCAGGCTCCTCGCGATTCCCGCCACCGTAGTCAGAAGAAACGGACGCTAGCCGATCGACTGGACGAAGCGAGGAAAGGCCTCGAGAAGGGCGAAGAGCCGCGGCGGCGGGATTCTCTTTAACGTAATTGTTGCTGTAATTTTCATGTTCGTTCGTGCAGTACATAGGACGGCGTAGGGACGACGATAGAGGGTGCATCGAGGGTTGGAGACGTACGATTGATACGGAGGGAAAGGCTCGTTGCTCATCCTAAAAAGGCTTCGAATTACGTAGACTTAGGTAGCTTAGGTTTTTTTATACGAAAGAAATATTAAAGTGCCCTGGCGCCGATAGGCTTCTATATTTCGTGATCGTCCGATCGCGTGCCGGTGCAGTATTCGATCGTTCTTTGAGCGATTGCGGCCGGGTCGCCTGTCTCCTCGGCGGCCCCCGTTGCCGAAGCTGTCGAGCCTCGTTCGCGCCGAGTCCATGCCTCGCCATCCAGCGACCGATCTCGCATCGCTTCCAATTCCCTCTTGATCCGAGCGTGGCTCCCGATTAATCAGGATTTCGCGTCGCCGCGCGGAAACTGACGGGCGCTATTGTACGATCACAAAGGAGCCACGTTCGCATCGACGTCGCTGGGAGTTCGTATCGACTACGCCATTGTAATTACAGACATTATCGTTAGTGTGGCGAGGAAGGCAATGACTCGGCGCGAGTAATCACGCGAGCGCCAGGCGGAGACGGGCGACTCGGCGACGGGAGTGCGACTTTTACGCGTTACGGTGGGCTTCAGGGGTGGCGAGTTAAAGGGTGCGCGGCGGACTCGCTGGCCAATCGGGTTGGAGACTTCGGAGGAACGTTGGGGAGTGATACGTCGACGAACCCGCGGCGGTATCGTAGATATTCTGATTAGAATCACAGACACTTTTTGGTCCCCGGGTGGCGAACGATACCGATCGCTCGCGAGTCTCTCGCGACACCCTCTCGTCGCTCTCTCTCGACGGGAGGAAGGAGTAACGCGATACATACACACGCACACGTACACAAGATTCACGAGAAACGTGGACACACACGAACGCGACGAACAAGTGAACACGACACCACAGACAACACTAGAGGTAGAACGAATATGGGAAATGATGCATTCTGTGGCGAGAGAATATATGACCGCGGGAGGTACGGGGAGAAAGCGGGAGGAAAACGAAAAAAATATATATAAACGTATATATAAAATATATATATATATATATCTATATATTTTTACTTACTTTGAAAGCAAACCTTTAATTGATTATTTATAATATATACGTGCGCATGTTGTATACATATATACTATATCTTAACATCCTGATGCGCCGATCGGAGGGGCGAACCTTGCTGTTCGCGTTCCCAAGCGAGACACACGATCGTGGAACGCGACCGGCCAGGTTTCGCGCGTTCGATCGCATCCAATGCGGACGCGCGCGCGTGCACACGCGTCCGAGGATCGTTCTGCTGGCGAAATTTTGGCAAATTAACCCGTCAACTGGAGTCATTCGATGCCCAGAAACGATCCCCCCACCCCTCTGTGTATTTAAAAGATGATTAAAGGCGGGCACCGACTGGTTCCGTTCACGTACTACCGCTGTATTTACTCCCCTTTGTACGAGTGGGATCATTGGGATTCCGCGGCGAGCTAACTCGCCTCTTGCCCAACGTCGCGACGACGTCCCCGAGCGACGGAGGCAACTCGTCTACCCCAGTTTACGGGTTCACTTTGCTACAAGTCGACTCTAAATCTTTTGTAACGAGCGTGTCCGACGGCCCGATAATAAGCGCGGCTAACCGCAGAAGCCGCTTCTATTTTTGAGAGCAGGCGAAACTTGGTTTGGCATCGCTCGATTGGAACGCAATCGCGCGTTGCTGCGCAATCGTCGATGCCGAAAGCATCCTGGAATCGTTTCAAATTTAACGCGACCACTCTCGGAAAGTATTCCTGGGTCCCCTCGGCAGTCCCTTCTCCCGTCCTGTGCACGCTCGCGCGTCCGGCGATAAGGTAACCGGTAGTTAGTCGTAAGGGAGGTTGGGGGGCACCGCGAGATGCCCCGGCGGAAGGGGGCGAAGCGAAGCGACACTCTGGGGCGAACCATGTCCAACGAGCGCGTCCAGGTTGGAGTGGAAGTTCGCGAGGACCCTTCGCGGCGGGTGAGAATTTTGAAGGACGTGGGCGGATCGAACGGCCGAATTTCGAGCGTCGTTGGACCTGATTCGCTTCAGTGGCGAAGCCATTCGGGGCCGAACGGCCATTTACGATCCGAGGTCGACTGTTCCACGCACAGTCTCGACGACGATCGACCATGCCCCGTTGAGGTCCTTGGACAGACCTCTCGCGGGGTACCTTCTTTCTTTTGTATTTTTCGAGGAAAGGGGACGCAGTCCCCGGCGAGGTTTTATGGCATAATAAAGGAATCGTGCAACGGTCTTGCTGGATAATAAACGTGTCACATCACGGTGTATATATATTCGAGCTGGTGGTGAGCTGTTTTGTACAAAAAAAAAGATAGAGAGAGAGAAAAAACGAAGAAATAGGTGCGAATGATATTTCGGTGTTACGAACGTGGACTTCTCGGCAGGACCGGTCCAACGGAGCGTCATCTTTCGCGAGAATGAGATTTAACGGCTCTCGCGACGGTAAATTTTCGCAATGCTGTTCGGTGCAACGCGTGCTCGACTTTCTCCATTAAGTTCGCGCGAGTGTACCGAGGACTGGGTGTCGTCGAATCGTCAGCGAGATGGGTGTTCTCCGCGATGGGGATGAAACGGAAGGAAGATCTGCGCGTGCCAGCTGATTCGACGAGATTCAGGGCTTTCCGCGGACTCGACGGGTGCTCGGCGACGAGATCGATGGAGGAAGGACGAGAATCGATCGACGGACGTCTCTTCGTGACGTTAGATTCACCACACAAGATCCGACGAACGGGGAGAATCGGAGGAGGAGGGAAAGAAAGACGCGTAAACGTTGCCTTAGCTTTTGTACAAGTCAGAGGGGATGCAGAGTGCGAGAGAAATGAAAGAGAACGGTGGGGGAGAAGAATGGAAGTGTGTGGCAGAGAGAATCGAGTGGAGAGGTGAGGAGATTTGTACGGCGCGACACGTCGACACGTTAAGGCGATCGACGCCGGTGTTTTGCGGGAGGAGAAAAAGAGTGATAAGATATTTCGGTAAGCTCGCCGCGAAGGGGGGAGCCTTGCAACAAGAATTTTGCGTGAAACATGGATAATCAAATTGTATCGATAAACACTATCGTAACCGTCTATTCCAATTGTAATAATAACGACTTCTCGAGGAACCCGAAACACATTGTAGCGATCATAAGAAAATCCTCAGTGCTGACGTCCCCTTCTCCGACGGGCCTCGAGCCTCGATCGGAGGAGGGCTGTCGATCTCGATCAAGCCACTTCTCGGACAGTTTTACGGTAAAATCGAATATACGGTGCGCGGATCGTACCCGGACATTAACCACTTTTTATATAATATTGGCAGCAATATCTCGGCGGTTTAGCTAGAAGGGGCAAAACTCAGGTCTCCAGCGTTACTATGAAATATTTAACTTAACGGAAACTGTTGCGCGCAGAGGAGCGGCAGAAGTAATGTTAAGCGTTACGATACGTCCTTATTGTGAAACCGATGAAACATGGATCGATTCCTCTTTTTTTGTCAATGCTAAGCGATTTAAGTAGACGCCAATAGGTGATAGAACATTAGAGGTGAGAAAGCAGAGGCGCCGTAGACCAATATATTGTTACCCTAGGCATAATCTAATCGTAAAGGAATTTCTCTTGACGCCTCTTAGCCACGAAAACGGCCAGAATGAGAAATGTCGACGAGACGAGAGAGAATGAGAGAGAAAGAGAGAGAGAGCGTGCGTGCGAGCGCGTGTGCGTGTGTCTGTTGACGGAAGGGCACGTGTGCATGGGAGAGAATGGAAGGAGAGCGAGATACACGCGGAATCGCGGAATCAGAAACTAGCATAATACTCTTTGCAGTTTACCATTGTGGGTGCATCGCCGAATTGTGCAACTTACCGCGGAGCAAGTTTCTCTTTCTGGTATTCGAGAGCAGCGGAACTGGGCAGTATTTTCACCCGAATTAGCGCAATTTAATCGTTCGAACTTTGGTATTCAGACCGAGCTGGACCGAAGCTAGCATTCTCCTTGCATTAACATAAGTTAATGAAACATCCTCTCCGCGAACGCGGTCCCAGGACGGTTCCGCTCGAAGGTCCAAAGCTGTTCAACATTCAGCGGCATCGCTCTTTCGACTTCGCCGAAAATACTGCCCAGCTCTGCTCCCCAAGCCATCAGAGCGAGAGCAGGTTACGAGAGATATCTTTCGAAGAGCCCATCCGGGGCTGTCTCGTACGCGAGGACACGGTTTCAAGGCGGTCTCGCCCCATCGTGGAACAACGAGGAGAAGGGGGTGGCTAGCGTTCCACGCGGAACCGTCTTAAAACCGTGTTCGACGGCCGACAGATTCGTGTACGTCCATTTGGATCCTTGCCAGTCTCCTTTTTTTTTGGTTTTCTATATTCGGATCGTGCGAGTCGCGAATGTATCGACGGACATCGGGGCGCGCCTGTGGTGCGAATGAAAAAAGCTTTTGGACGTTTGCGGTTGCCGCAAGGCGATATAATCACGGATCATTAATTAACGTTCAGTGGAGGGGTCGTACTTGAGAGTGTGTGCTCGGGGAGGGGGTATGGGGATCGAGGAGAGCTTGAATGTGGGGTAAGGGTGGGATGGGGAGGGGAGGGGGGTGCAGGGTGTCGAAGAAGAAGGCAGAAGTTATCGATAACACGATATTAACGAATGTATGCTGTCCCACTGTGATAAAACTTTTTGTTTTTGCATGTAAAAATATACTATTATCGTCGTAAGTACGAGAATAAAGAAAAGATGAAAAAAAAAAGAAATCATATATTACGGTGCATATATATAGATGTATGCGCCGAAGCATGCGCGATCTTAGAACGATCTATGTATGTACCTATATATCTATATATGTGCAGGCACACACATACACACAATTTCACACGACACACGTACACAGGCACACGAGAACACGTACACGAGCATACGTATATTGTGATTGAGCGTGCACACGCAGTAAAATGTGCACGTCACTACAAAGGATGATGAAATTTTTTAATTATCTGCCGACCCGTCTTCGTGCACTTGCGATCGGCGCGGTTAGGATCGTTTCTTTGACGAATTTCGTGCGATTGAACTTGTTTCGTCAGGGGTCTCGTTTCCAAATTCGCGAGCTTTTTAGTCATAGAGCATTCACCGTGATGTCAGATCAAACCACTTTGCAATCATCCAAATTCTCGATATTCGATCAAAAACGTAGAATCACAGCATACTCTTTTCAATGGTCTTTCGTTTATCAATGGCAATTGTGTTCTAATTATAATAAATCCGCTCCCTCGAGAGCGCTATCTAAATTTTGTCGAGCACGCGGGATTAATAATTTTGATATCGCGTGGAACTTTTACGCGAGCGTAGATTTATGTTCTACTTCGCGTGTGTTCTTTTTTCTAATCGGGAACACGTCGGGTTTCGAGCGCCTCTCAAGTGCATGAACACCGGATGGTGCAATGAATGTTTACTCGCTTTTTCGCGCAACGGTCATCCTCATATTGTACCGTTTATTTGGTAGTTCTACCATGTAAAACCATTTATATTTGCATATGATTAATATGTTTTACTTATAACACTCTGGCGTCCAACGTTATTTCGCATTTCAGCCCGCCCGATTCTCCTTCCACTCCCAAGCGTAACACCGGCAGAAGAGCGCGGCGCGGATCGCCAGAGCGGACTGGATAGGGTTGTTTCGATACTAGTAAATACAAGTAAAGTATCGATACTTTTGATTCGGCACTGAGTATTTATTTGTCGCGCGATACTTATGAGATATCGAAAGAAAAGTATTTGAATCAAATCGAATGCGTACCAAGTAATTCTTTTAATTATTTTTTAATTACCAATCAAGTCAAAATAATAAGATACCAGCAAGGAAAATTGTATTCTGTTACTCAGAACTTTTCATAAAACTACTTTTAATACTTTTTTTACGAAGAATAATAATCTATTCGATACCAATATTTAAACGTAGTATCGATACTTTTTTCACCCATACCTAAGTAGTATCCATTCTTGTTTTTCGATCCAAGCACCAAGAAAAAGTATCGCTACCATGGTGGTATCGAAGGAACCCCAGGACTGGGTTCCAACCAGTCGCAAAGGAGGCACCGAAATTATTAACCCAGACCTCCCATTTCAATCCTACGTGTTACGACGCGCACGGGATATCATTCGGCTGTTCCAGAAACGAAATCACGGCGGTAGAATTAACACGCGAAGCCGGCAGCGGACAGGGTAGCAAGAAGCTCGAAATTACCGGGTCCGAATGGTCGGGAGAGTTATGGCAGCCGGCGAAATTACGGATTCGAAAGAAAGCAGTGAGAATCGCGTGCCGCCGCACACGTGGCAGACGTTCCCGTGGCATTGTTGCAGCGCTAGAAAATCGCTGGTTAGAGCCCGGCAAGGTGTATGTTCCCCGTGCACCTACGCGACGAGGAACAACGTTGTTACGATCCGCTGTGTGCGCGTGCATCGGGTAGCAGCGAGCTTGCGCGGCGCATTGCACGGCTGCAGTCGAGTCATTATGCAGGTACTGGCTGTCACTTCTGCTAACCGTAACCGCAGGCCGACGTCGACTATCGTCGAGCTCACCGTGCATCCGACCCTCCACGGTTTCGTCGCCCGATACAGTGGCGGACCACTGAATATGTTACATCTCTCGTTTAAACTTCATTCCTAATGCACCCCCGCCGATGCCACCCGCGCTGCAACACTGATTTTCAACCTGCTATCAGTTGTCTACGGTCTAAACGCTGCCAGTCCACAATTCGTTTCTCAACCGAGCTTCGCAGCGCTGACTTTTCTAAAATTCGCGTGCAGCCAACAACATCACGAGTTTGCGGATTTTTTTTTGGTTTGCGCAGAGGGCTTTGAGTTGCTCTGGGGGTGGCCGATTGCAGTGGCGCGGCCAGAGGGCGGCTTGCGAGAAGAGAAGAAAATTGGATTTTATTTGTTAAAAAAAATTTTATTATCCCCTAATGAATTTTATTGAAATTGCTTTCAAAATATTTACATCCGGTCAACTCGGCTGAAGTGATTCCAGAGCTTCGTAAGAAGAAGAGAAAGCTGAATTTTATTATTTAAATAAACTTTTACAGTCGCCTAATGAATTTTAGTGAATTTGCAGTAAAAATATTTTTCTCCGTTCAACTCAGCTCCCATCAAGATTTAATCCTGAGTGCGCCACTGGGCGATGCAATGCAGTCCACTTTCGAAGTTCGTACGCCAGGGAACTACAGATGCGAGTGTAGTGATTTAGCGCAATCGCCGTGGATTTATCGTGTTTGCGGGCGAAAGACATCCATATCGATGCAAATTGGAGGGGAAAGTAACCGTGCACAGATACTTTGTCACTCGCGACTCGATCGTAGTTGGATCGCGATGCCTTCACGCGATATCGATGTGCGGGGATACCAGTGTTCAGTTGGCACGCGACTGCCCCACGTTCCAACGAGAGACATCGTTTTGGAAACACGAAGATCCCCGAGATTCCGTGAAATTCTCCTCGAGAATCACTGATACGTCGCGTTCTAATGGCGAAAGGAACGACGAGCCAAATATAGAACAATGCTAGGGAAGGTTTTTCCAGCCCACACCGTGCTTTGTCTTCCTTTGAGAGACAGAATGTTTCGGCAACAACAAAGGACTGCCGCCAAATTTATCCCCGATGCTAGACGAAATTTATTACACTCGAATTTACGCTCGTCCCAGTTACATAATTTTTTGCTCGATAAGTCACCCGATCGGTCGTAATTCACCGTCTACGAGGTCCCTGGTTTTCAACGACTTTTCGCCAGACAATTAGCCATTAATAAAAATCGATACGACTCGACGCGGGCTACGATACGTTCCCATATTCGCGATTGGGCTACAACTTTGTCCAGGAGCCATTCGAGCCCGCGTCACGGCTATAAATATCGAGAACGGGCGCACACCGGCGCTCATATTAAATCACCGAATTCAGAGATCGAGTTGCACGATTGTATCGCGTGACTGCTGCCTTCTGACCTTTGCGCCTTCTTTCGCGGCCTCCATTTTGCGTCTCCGGGGCGTAGGATCCTTCAAGTAAATGCTCAGAAGCGAGGAGGGCCCAGGTGTATGTACGTTTCCAGGAGCCATCGGTCTATTCATCGTCAATCGTTAGTTTGCTTCGCTTCGTTCCTTTCTTCGCGACTGTGTGATAATTAACGCAGCGGTTGGAGCTTCCTCTTCTATCCTCGACGATTCCTTTACAATCGAGTGTGTACGAACAGCCTCGGTTGATTATTCGCACAAGTGCTGACTCGGGCTCTCCTGCAGCCGACGTGGCCCGTCCGACCATCCTCGAGCCACTACCACTGCCGAATATACCAGCTCGTCTGACCACCGCCGAGTTTATTCTACTTACTCCCCACTGTTCTGTCTGCCCAGCAATTTCGCCTCGCTACTCAAACCGTCGAACTCGTTAGCACAGTGTTTCCCAACCCTTTTTCTAGTCGCGATACCCCTTTATAATATCCAAATAACACGCGACCCCCACATATTAGATAAATTTAATAAGGGAAAGAAAACACATTAAAAATAAGTATTTCGGAATGCATATAATTCTGCCTTAATAATATAAAAAAAAAAATACAAACCGTGGCGATTCACCTGTTGGGAAACACTGTGCTAGCATCCCCGTGTTTTTCTACTCGAAAAACCACGCTCGCTTCACTATTTCGCAAGTCCGGATGCATCCTAATTTTTACCAAATTCAGGCTCATTGTTTACTCAGGGAAAAAGAGGCTTTAAGGGGCCATTTCGAATAGCGCGTCGATAAATTCAGCGATTTTCAGTTATTTATTGCGACGAAAATAATTATAGTAATGGAATAAAACTTTTTTCGATTTATTACGCTACATTTCTACAATAAATAAAAATATGAAGGTAATAAAATTGTTGCCTTTCAAATACTTTCGAAAGCGGCCCTGATGACATATTTGAAATTGAAGATGTTAGACTTATCTAAACCCAAAAATTCAAACAGATTCTTGATCAGTATGACTGTCGCTCTCGCTCGGAGTATAATTAGTAATTTACCTTCAAAATTAGCAAAATAGGCGAGCAAAATGCAAAACAAATGTTTTTCAGTTTTTCTTTTGCTGTTTTCGATTTTAAAAGTAGGTTAGACTCAATAAAAATACTTGGTTGTAGTCCCCGCGAGAGTCACAGGTGTGCAGAATAAGCAGTAAAATTTATAAAGCAATCGGTTCGATAGATTTTGAGATTTTATCTTCACGATGCGAGAAAATGACGTTTCGAGAAAAACGCGTTCAAAGTTTTCATTTATAGACGCCGAGCCACTGTGCTCCCTATAAAATGCTTCTGTGGAAGCTAAAATAATCGGAATTTTTCCATGAAAATTTAACAGCACATTCCCGAGGATATTTCCTTTCAAAGAATGTTTAGAAAAAAAATCAATTTCTTCAACCCGTCTAACCGTAATGACCGTTAAGAAGAAAATGCATCGCGTTTGTCATCGGACGCGTCCACTGTTCGTAGGTCGATTAAATAATGACACTGCGACGTTATAAAAGCGAATTAATATTGCGAGTCAATATTAGCCCCGTTTAACGGTGCCAATCGAGTCGCCATTATGCACGGCCCGCCCGGCCCGCCCGGCCCGGGTTTTTCGCCACCGGCGGAATATCCGATTTTCGAAACGCCGCGATGGGAATTAGTAATACTATTTGCCGTGGCATTACGCGACGCGTCTCGGTCGCCCCGTGGATTCTGGCAATCACCCTTCCTAATTGATAATGTTTGATTCACGGGCGATAACGCTCGTCCCTGCGTTTGCACGGTCGACCCCGCTGTTCATCCCGGAAAGTTCGCCGCTTCCTGGGCCACTCTCGTTTCGTCGATTCGTGGTCACCAACTTTGCTAATTCATTCGTTATTCATATTCGACGCGGGGGTCCCTTAACGCGCTGCTCGCGACCCTTAACATACATAGTGTCCGTTAAAGTTACAGCACCCGTGAGCAGCGCCGGAGGATGAACGAAAGGACGACGTTGAATTAGTGGTCGGACCCGTTGGGTCTTTCCGATCTCGAGGACAGCTCGCTCGATACAGGAACTTATGGGAGTTCCATGTCCAGCGGAAAATTGGCGCGCGCGTTCTTTCGGCGCAGACCGTTTAATAGCGAGCGACGCGTAACGCGACGAAACAGTTAGGGGTTGTTAAGGCAGTTTCAGGGCTGAGAGCAGCCGATGGGGCCCGGCGGGTATTTCCGCGTAACCGACCTCGACAAACCGAGCGAAACGAGGTCAGGAACGACGCGTACGAGGAACGAGGGTCGTTGGCGGGCCGCTCCGCCGGTCGTCCGCCTAGCCACCCCTAGCCACCTCTGGCCAGGGGGTGCTCCTTCCCTCGGCATCGTTCGGAGTCGCTCGGACGTTGCCGTTTCCACGAACCGCCGCGCGGAGTCGTGTTACACCGACGCGTGCACGGGGCACCAGCACCAGCTCGCGGCACAGGCAAATACGTGCCCGAACGGAAGACACGTAGCACACAGCCAGGCAATAACTACGGGCACCAATATTGGACCTGGCCGAACTTACGGATAAGATGCACGCAATGCATATACGAGCACAATCGCAGGGTGCGCGGCTCTGCGAAGGGACACGTGGCAACACGTACGCCCTTCGTCTACCTTCACCCCTCTTCCATGAATATGAATATTCTTTCGTGGCGGAGCTAATAAAATCGAGGCTCCCTTCCACGGGGGCTTAGTTGGAAGACAGGTTTCAGTTCCTGGATACGTATGTCGTCCATCTATTAATGAATATATTCCTGGTCACAGTTTAAGGGTTGCAATAAGCTTTAGAGGATATTATAGTAGGGGAAATTGGGGCAAAACTGGGTGCCTAATGTATTTTTCCTGCTAGCGAAAAGTCAGATGTGAAAATAAACTTCAGACCTTACAGAATCAGAAAATGAGAGTGCTTCTTTGATAAACTATTTGGTTCATAGAAAAACAAGGTTTCTCGGAAGTATGGAAGTAGCCGGGTTATTAAAAACACGTAAAATATAATATAATTATAAAACCTTTATCACTATTATTACAGAGTTCATAAGGAAAGTTATTTTAACAAATATTAACTCTCACATAAATTTATTTTGATTTATCTAGTAAACAAAAATCACAAATAAAGGTCTCGTCGCAACAAAACACTGGAAATTTTCCACTCGAAATTATTAAACTTCTTTGGAAGCAGAACTACGACGGTCTTTGCTCTGCAATTGATCTCATATCATCGCGAGGTCCACCCGAATGTAACAGCATACGTTGTCTTACATCACAATACTTTTGTCTTAGAAAAAACGATACCCGGTTATACCCCACTTTCCCTTACTCTACGTACAAATTTAACCGTACCTTATGCAACGGAAGATAGAAAGCAACCCCTGTCGACACAGAGAGTAGATCCCATACACGCGCACGCAGGTATCGACGGGCACTCGGAAATCAGGCACAGGAGTCGCGCGGGAAACGCGGAGCGCACATCGAACGGTCTCGATATCGGCACAGGAAAGATCCGCGCAGGTGTGCGTGCCCCTGCTCGCGAGCCCTCGCACCTGCAGGCCGTCTACGAGGCGAGCACAGGCGTACGGAGCTTACACCAGCTCGGGGGTCGCGCGCACTAGGGTGGTCGGGGCGTGCGAGGGCAGGGACAGGGACAGGCACAGGTACAGTGCCGGTGCACTCTCGTCGGGCTTCGGAACGCGGGGAGCGCGCACACTTTCGCGCAGAACTATCGTGTGTAAGCGGCATGGAAGGGGTTGCGAGCAGGTAGAGCGAAAGAGGGTTGGGAGGAAGAGTCCGCGCGGCCGGCGGTGGTACGCGGTGCGGCGTAGTCGTCATTGGGCGTCGAGACGCCGTGGCGACGCGGTCTCGGCTCGGTAGCACGCTCGGAACGTGAGCACGCGCGCGCCAAGTGTGTTCGGAACGGGGAACGCGGGCACGAGGACCGAGTGCGCGGATTTTCACTCAGCCACGCTTCCTCTCCTCCAGCCACTCACACCACCCTTACACTCAAGCACTTGTCCACCCATCCCCCTCACACAAACACACACACACACGAGTCGGACCCCCGAATCGAGCGATTAGAAAGTGTACTCCGCATCGGTTCGCTCGCTCCCTTCCCGCCTGTGCCAGCCGCGGCTTCGGTTCGGCCGTTCTCGCGGCAGCCTCGCGTGTGACACCCTCGCGAGGATTCACGGGGGTCAGGAGGAGCGAGTCGCAGTTCCAGCGGATGTTGTGTGCGTCGGGACGCGGCTGACGCCGAGCTTCTCCTCTGGCGGGGGCAGTGCCGCGTGAGTCGCGCGAGCGGGAAAAGTGGTGCGACCGATCGGCGGGACCTTGGATTCCCAAAAGTGTGCGCGATCCGCGGTGAAGCGGGGCCGATCGCCGCCGCGTGGCGGACCAGTGGATACGAGCGTCGAGGGTCGATCGGATCGGAGCGAAGGTGGAGGAAGCAGCGCATGATGAGACGGACGACGAGAGGATGTCGCGCGGACGCCGCGGGATTCGTCGTCGTCGTCCGGCAGCTCGGGGCCGAGCGGAGGATAGCGGTGGCAGCAAGCGCGAGGGCCCCGTTACGCAGAGGCTGAAGGGACCGGGACCCATGCCGCGTGATGATCTGATGGGCCGAGTCATGTCACGTGTGGTCGGCACGCTGCTGGCGCGCTCGACGCTGCTCAAGAGCGTGGCGGCGGCCCTCGTCGTCCTCTCCTGCTGCAGGTGCACCCGCGCCAGCGAGTTCCCCGAGAGAGAGTGCTGCGACCTGATATTCCCGATTCCAGAGCCCACTGGCAGATCCACGTCCGCGCCGACACCTACTGGCAGAAGCGGTGAGTCCCCACTTCACGTTTCTCCTAGCCTGCAAGTCGATTCCACTTCGACTCGCTCCGATCGGATCTTCGAAAGGGTAGAATTGTGTCTCGGAAAATTGACAAAGCTCTGCTCCCCGCGGAGCATTCAAGAGTGCACCGATTGTGGGCTTGGAAGAGAGTCATTCTCGTGCGCTTCAGCTAACAAGGGAAGATTCCCAAGCCGAAAATTCAAAAAATTATGAAACTTTGGGGATATGTAGAGGAGATATACCTTGATATGTATTACGCAATTTTTTTCTACCCAAATTCACTCTGAGAGGTTGATTGAGAAATTGATCCTTGAAAATCAGGGTATTTTCCGATATTGTGTTATAACTCGCCAACTGTTGGAACTATAAGTTACCAAACGAAAGTCCTAATTAAAAGAAGTATCTTTTGCCTGAAAACGTTCTTCCCATCTCTTACAGTTCGCGAGTTACAACAGAAGGTCTGGAAATAGTCGTATTTTCAGGGGTCAATCTCACCCGCTTAGAGTGAATTTGGGCAGGAAAAATAATTTACGTAACACAAACCTATGTAAATATATTCTCTACATATCCCCAAAGTCATAATCGGGAAACGCGCGTAACTCGAGTGCCCTTCCGACGGAGCGTCGTCGCAGTTATTGACTGGATCTACTTGCGGCTTGATGTCTCTACCGTCGTGTCCCAGTAGTACAGCGCGTATTTATCACGACCTCTTAGTGATCCGCGCTTGATCGAATCCGAGTCGGGTTAAACGCGAGCGAGGGTCATTCCTGCGGTTTATCGACCATCGTGCACCGTACCGCAGGTAAATATATTCCATCGACGAGTGGGGGGGTTGTGTATCCTTTCTAAAAAACACTCGTTCCGCCGGCGGCCGGTTTGATAGAGCGTTCCGGCGGAGTAGAAGAGGCGGCCAATAATTGGACAGGAACCAATAAACCGTACCTCTATAGCCCGCGCCGTATTTTGCTAGCCACCGGCCAGCTATTACGATTTCCGTGGAGGGACCGGCGGATTATTAATTCAATTAGGATCGTTTATTAATTCAACAACGACGGTTTATCGATGCGTGGCCACCGGAGGGTGGCAGTAATTCCAGCAGCGGAACGATCGCGTAATCGGGTCGCCAGCTTCCCTCAAAACCTTCTTCCCTCCTCGAACTTTCCGCCTCGGAAATAAGCGGTCGCTCTTCCGGTCGATGCTCCGCTAATTAACTCGGGCAACTCTTCAGCGACATGTTAATCTTTCCACCCGCGTGCCGGTACTCGAGGAAACATCGCGGCAAACCAAGAGGGATGCCCGATCCGCCGAAGCTGCAGGAAAATATTCCTCAACCCCCGCCCTTCGGTCGATACTTTTAATTAACTCGAATTTATTGGACAGAGTCCTTTCAAACCGGCAAGTTCGGTATTCATACTAGCGGATTACACGAGCGGGGAGTCTACAGCCGTTGGAAACTCGTTCCCTCCGCCACTGCAGACTTCTCCCTGAATTCTTTTCCCAGTCGCATAAAGAACCGAAATTCGCCCGCCGTTAATGCGCCCCTCTAACCGTATTTAACCGCTCCATTCTACGATTTCCGCGGGTTGCCGGGCGAGAACAATCGAACCCAGTAGCCGCGGAGTCCGGGTAATCTTCGTCGAGCGTTAAACGGTCGGGACGACAAAAATTAAGAAGGATACTCGTAGAGATTTATAAAGATCGCGGAGCACGGAGCTGAAATTCCGCGCTCGCGTGTGGTGTTCGGGTTTCTAAAGGCCCTCGGAACGGGCACGAGGGTGATAAGGGGCGAGACAGAGTTCGGGGGATTGTACATTGGCGCGTGATTCGAGTTTGAATGGCTGGAATGACGTTTCGCGGTACGGTTGCTCGGAAAGACGATAATAAGCAGACATTAGGGGTTGCAGCATTACAATAGGGACGCTCGAGAGACGTACAAAGCGTTAGCACAGCTCTCGCGGCTTTTATTCTCCGCCGTGTGTACTACTCCGAACCATATCCCCCGGTCGATCCTCTGCGTCGCCATAATTCCTTCCACTTTGACGCAGCCGCTCGCCGCGCGTAAACCCATTCTGTGTTCAGTGCGATTCCAAGAACAGCCGCGAGAAATAAAAAAGAACGGGGAAGCAACGCACGCGGAGTTCCTCCTTTTAGGGCTAATTGGACGAATCGTGTTTCTTCCGGTCCCCGCCCCGCGTTCTTCTTTCGAATCTCGCTTTTGTTCCACGGGGGTTTAACGGAGACACAACAGCCACTTAGCAGGGATGCTCGCGAAGGGTCGGGGCATGTCGTCGTTGTCGTGGGAGGCGAGCGAGCATTGCGGGATGAAGTTCGATTGAGGTCGGCCGCGATCGAAGGTTATCTACCGCGTCTGTAGGTGGCGAGTAAGTTTCAAGGGGTGGAAGTCATTTATACCCCCACGGAATTCCACGCCGGCGAAATATCACGTACGTGCTCGCCGAGTGTTAATAATGAAAAGCGATCAGCTTCATAGGCATTTTATATTCCTCCTTATTCTTCCCCATTCTTTTCCTCGCGGCCCGAGGGCGGCGGGTGAGCAAGGTTCCCACCACCGGCGTACCAATGTCTCTATCGGTGCTCGGTGCGACCGAAGAAAGAGCGCAGCGAGTCAGAGGAAACGGAATTAATTCGAGACGTCCGCTGGAGTGGAGTTTTATTAATTTCCCTTTAAGAGCACTCGATGGCCGTAGACTCGTTTGTGGCCAGGAGAAAGGAAAGTTGCTTAACGAGGAAAGTATATACGATTTTCCGGAGGAACGAGGGGGTCCGCTGGAGATTTAACCGCGTCCTATAGATACCGCGAATGGGTCGGGCGTTGCGGCAGCGTGCAGAACGAAAAACGAGTGGTCGGGTCTCCGAGAGGGAAGCTGGAGAAGCTTGGAGGCACGAAAGCGTGGAAAACAGGAGGCGACAGCCCGTCGAGATGAAGGAATCCTCGTTCGAAAAAGCGCGCCGGGCACAAAGCGCGCGCGACCCTCCGAAAGCGGGCGAAGGTTTTCCAAGAGCTCGCGCCCCCGACCCGTGCCGCGACGTTCCTCGGCTTAAATGCCGCGAGTCCGCCCGCAAGAGAAAAAAGAGGAGCTGAAGACACGTGGAAGGGGGCAGGGGGTGGTGGTCGGAGAAAAAGAAAGGAGGAAGAGAAAGAGAAAAGAGGGGAGAAGCGAGAAGTGGCCCATTGACGTTAAATCGCACGGTGGAGCCGCTTTTAAACGTCCTCGGTGTTTTCGCGCGACCTACTTTGCGAGCCGCACCGTAACGAGGTTGCTTTCGAATAAATTCCAAGTACCTTCGGGTGTTCCTGCTCGTTGCACCCGCGAACACGGAATTTTTGGCAGGCCGACCGCGAGAGATTCAACCCCTCCCCTCTCCGAAACTGTTACCTACACCTGTCCACGTCACAGCGCCCCCTTTCCACGAGGGGAAACAATCGATTGTCAACAGACTGGGCTGGTTCGTTGGGCGGTCGAGGTCGGTTAGAAGCTGCTTGATTCTCCCTTGTCCGAGCTTGCCTGCGCCCTGAATTTTCATTTTTCAACCTGTAATCCGGCGCGCCCTCTAAAACATCCCTGCCACGAACCCCGGGAGACTTTGACTCTGGATCGAAGCGAGTTTTACAGCGGAGAATCGCGGGCATCCGCTTCTGCGGAGCGTTCGTGGCTCACCTCGATGAATATTTACGGGGCATCGTGATTAATTAATCGCTGCTGGAAGATTGAATACATCGGAGGCTAGTATTTAAGCGCTCGCCATCTATTTCACCATCGTTGCTGTTTATAACCTCGAGCTGGAAAAGGATTTAGAGTCGTGGCTCGCAAGAACGTCGGTCTAGTAAATTCTGCAGGGGCCTCGATTTCCACCGGAAGGTCCATGAATCGGTAAAACGATCGAACATCCGGCTTCCGTTGTACGCTTCGCCGCTCAGCGATCTCTCCAATACCTCTTAGCTTCCCGAGAACAGTCCGTTTCCACGACCGCTGACTCGCTTTCTGTGCATCTTGCCTCGCTGTTTTACGCAGCGCTTTACTCATACTTGCCTCGCCTCTTTCCCCTGGCTACTGCCGAGAGCGTGTGCGCGTATCTCGCGGCAATGCCATTAGCCAGAAGCTACGATTTAAAAGAACGTTTCGCTATCGGGACACGCGGATCCCGATACCGCGCGGTTCAATTAAATTACGGAACAGTTTGATTTAACGGGGTCAGACTCACTGGTAATTAATTATTCGGTAGAATTTCATTATCGGAAATAAATTCCGGTGTCATGGTCGCTTTGATGCTTCATTCGATTCATTGTCGTTCTCTAAATAACCTACGAGAGATCATTGATCTCGAAACGCTGAAATATTCTGAGGAATTCGACATAAGTCCAGCGTGCCTGACTGCTCCAAGCATTCCGCTGTTTTCCATCTTCTCTGCCACTGTGTGACTTTTTGGTAGCCGGAATTTTCGTCCCGCTGGGCTCGAAGGTCGGCCAGGCGTCTCGCTGCCCTTTCATCTCGCCCTACTCGACCTCGTTCCCCTTCCTCTCGGCGATTCCTCCCTCGTCACCAGCGTTTCGAAGAATCCGTTATTACTACTTGTGTCGCGGCAAAGGGAACACCTCGGAATACGCGGATCCTCGTCGAAGAAATGACTAATTAATTGGCCGACAAACTCGGCCTCCTTGACCCGATACCATAGCTCCCTTTGAACTCGGCCCGCGGCTGTGACCTCAATCGTCGAAACGGTTCGTGGGCGTTCTTCAGCTCGTTGATCGCGGCCTGAACGCTCTGGCCTCGGATTGCCGATGCTGTAATCGGGACAGTTTTCCCCGCAGACCTCGAGCGAGCTAGGGTTTGCTTACTTTTAACCGCGCAGAGAGGGCCACGTAGCCGAGATGCCGCGCGACACTCGACGCCCCGTCCCCGTCGCGCAATTTCTCTCGGTCCAGAGGGAGCAAATCGGGACGGCGCGAGTGTCTGGTTGGATTTCATTAAACGACTGCAATTTGATTAATCAACGATCGCGGAGGCTCGGGCATATTTTAGACGCCGCGTATCCGGGCCACGCTTTATACATATTTCATGGCGCGGTCCTCGACGGAAAAACAAAGACAGCCGCCTCCGGACGCTTAATTCCCCAAGTATTTGCTGTCGCGGGCTCGAAATTAATTCCGCGATCGTTAATCACGCAGAATGACGTTTCATGTACACCGAGGAATTGACTTTCAGCGGGTTTCCACCGGCGAGAAGCTACGGCGCCCGGAATTCCTTCCGCGAGTTTCTTCGCATCCCCGCTGGGCCCCTCTGCGGCCCTTCGCTGCACTTTCGCGCTCCCGACAGGCGCCCTTTTTCGCAGCTCCTTCCCTCGAAAAGGCTTCGCACCGGCTCCATCGGAGTAAGTCGGTCTCCCGCGGACCTCGCAGCTTTCCCAGCGCCAAGCTCTTCGTTCGATGAATTCCTTGGCAGCTCCTACACGTCAACGCGTTACAACTAATGCAATTATGAAGTTGTATAGGTTGCTGTCGGGTGAAATCGTTCTTATTAGACTCCGGATGGAGTTTATTTCGCCTCTCTACGTTTGCTCGTCTTGGTTCCAGCGAAGGGATAGCAGCAGGATTCTCGGAAAGCGACCCGCAGTAAAACACCCGCTAAAACCTACTCCTGTCTAATTAGACAGATTTTTACTTCTCCCCGGGCCGGGCTAATGGTAATTTTTTAACGAAATTTGCGCTCCTGCCGGGCATGATTAACAGAAATGGAAATTAGCTGGATTGCGTCTGACCACTGTTGGCCGCGTTCTACTGCGCGCCACTGCCAGTAGAAGAGCACGGTTATGGTCAGCCCTCTCGAGAGCAAACGCGGCTGGAAAAACCGACGTGCTCGTGCTCTATATATAAATTTCTATACAACACACAGCGCCGCAGGACACTCTCCTCTACCCCTTTACATTTGTTTAAAACCCGTGGCTAATTTCGTTAACAAATACCGTCGGTTGTGGAGAGTTACGCCATAGCTCGTCATCTTTTGTATTTTCAGGGACCCCACGTTCTTTCCCCGCAATCGATCGCCTTTCAAATTAGGCACTCGACTATCCCCGAGCACACATATGAATTCACTCCACTCCCGTCGAAGTCGATTTGTCGGGCATCGAGTTGCCGTAATAAAGCCAGGGGCTCCTGGACGCAAGGGCGCGAAGAAAAGGGTAAATAACGCTCCGGGGGAAACAATATCGGCGAACGGAGGTGGCGCTGAGACAAAAGTTTCCTCTTGCTTGAGCCGGCCCGAGGGGCAGGCTTCCCAGAGGCTCGTGTTGTTGTAGGTACAAGAAAAGAGGCAGAGAAAAGGCGGCCGAACGAGCTGCAGTTCCCGTAACTGCCATCGATCACCCGGGAAATATTATCTTCATAAAATTCCCCCAGCTTGTAAGAGCAATATTTATCTTTATAAATCTGACGACATGGCGCCGGGCCGTCGCGGAAACGGATATGTCCACGCTTAATGCTTCGCTTTGACCCTCGCGGTCTTTTTCCCCGGTTAATAGAGCGCGACCCTTCCTCTGCCGTGTTTTTCTAGCATCAGATAGTTTGCCGCGGCGCAACGACTGACGGTTCAATTTTCCCAGCCGACCGTGTCACATTGTTGCGCGGGATCGTTTTTACGCACCCCATCGCTGTGCCTCTGAACTTCGCAGCGTTATTTACGAGGTGTCGACGAACCGGGTAATCGAGTCCCATGAAACCGGCCCTCGTGCAATCGTCTAGGTCGGATTCGAGCGCCCGAAACTGGACCGGCGCTGTGAGGATCGAGTGCTTTCGTTGGAGATCGAGGCATCCTGTTTAAAAGAGAGAGAGAGAGAGAGTGCACGCTCTGGCGTTCCAAAGCCAGGTTTCAAGGCTCAACGAATTCGCTTTCCAGCATTGCCCGGTGGGTTTTGAAAAAATCCGTGCCGTGAATTTAATACCCGTTGTTGCGCCAACGATCGCAAAATTACAATCCTTGTTTTCTCCATTACTGTTTTTTTTCTCGCAGTCGGGAAAGACACTTCCGAGATAGGCGAACCCACGGGTGACGAGCTAATCCTCCTTTCTTTTCAATGGAATCTCTCTGGGGACAGGTAACTTTGGGATAATTGACACGTTCCGTTCTTTGGCGCGGCGTGACATTTGCCAAACTCTAAAAAATTTCAACGGCCTGTATCCAAGCATCACATCGTTCGTCGTATCTTGTACGTGTTTTGACTTTCTCAAGCGCGCCGTCGTTTCGATCGACAGCTCCCCCCCGCAAGGGGCCCTCGAAATTCAATGATTCCTCGTTCGGTGCTTTGCTCGTCGTAAACCTGCCGGAAATAACGAAGGGAGGGCGCGCGTTAAGGGATAAGAAAGAGTGGGGCGTCGCGGGGATGTATGTACCTGGAAGTCGACTTCGCGGAGCACCGCATAAACGAAAGACCCGAGCAGAGTTTTTTACGGGCACGCCGCTCGTGAAACACGCACGAGGAAACGTCGTGTAACGCTAGGACTACGAGCGATCGTTGACGACGTCGCCCCTCCTCGACAAACCTCCAACGATCGACCTTTATACGGCTGAACGATTTCGCGGCGAACTCGCGATAAACGCCCCTTGGAACTTGCCTCCCTTTGACGAGACCACGTTCCCCTGGCCTTCCCTCCACGCAATTATTTCTTCGGCTGCGAACCTCCCTCCCTCCAGCGACACACGGCGATTCTTTGATTTACACGGCACTCGAGAATATTCGCGATACTGTTCACGGTTGAACGTTGTTCGGCTTTCGCGGAGCCTGGTCCTCACTTCTGACTGCTGAAATATTAAATAAGGGGCAGTGGAAAACCTTGTGATTTATCTTCGATTCCGGATTCGATATCACAGAAGTAGGTATGTAAAGAATTGGGCATCAACTCAATAAATAATTATTTAAATAACGAACAAAAGTTATTCTCAATTTAGACTATTCGACGCCGAATAAAGTTAAAGTTAAAGTTGAAAATTTTATTCGACACTCAAATTGAAACGCTTGACGAATAACAAAATTAACCTTATTCGTCGAATAAAAAAGTGAACTTTATTCAACACATGACGAATTTTTATTTAAATAAAAATACTGTCCATCTCTGATAAATCGGTTATTAAGCCCCGACAAAATCCAAAAAAGGGGAACAGAATCGTCTCGTCGTTCCTTGGATGACTAAAGGCGAGCCTTTCCGAAGCATCGAGATCGAGTAATTCAATGTAGTAGATTCGTTGGAGGAATCCTTTGATCAGCAGACAATGACACGGGTTATCAGGTTTCTGGGTTATCAGGGCTTAGCAGCGGAGATATGACGGAACGGTGACATTGAAAGGGCGGGCCAATTATTGTACGAAACAATCGACCGCGGAGTTTATTTGGTCGCGGAGCGGCGCCGGCTTCCCTCTGGCTTTAGGCGCGCTCGAGATGATTTTTTAAATAAAAGCGCAGGTAAATAGGGCGTGAGTGTATATCGCCGGCCTTTGACGCGATTCATCGAGCGGGCACACGCTCGCCCGAGCTCTCTGCGCCCGGCCATACGCGCGCCTTCTGTGAAATGCAATTAGCATCGCAATTATCGACACGAGTAACGCCCCGGTCAACATACGTACGCGTATATTTAATTAACCGTTTGTCGGTCTCTGGGTATCGCTGGAATACTGGGCTAGCTTCCGTCTGTTTAACTGTGTGCGAACCGAGTACAGCGGCTCTACACCGACTGTCCTGTTTCATGTCGGCAACCCAGTTCACTTTGAGCTTACTTTCTTCCGCGAGCTACGCTCACCACTTCTCTCGAAAGAGATTAGACGCTCGGCTAAATTTCTTATATCTTTAACAGAGAAGTATAAGTAAAAGAGGGATCTGAAATTTACAATGGATATATTTAAAGAGTTTGATTGCCCTTCCGAAAAGGGTAGATCAGGTTAAGAACAATCTGGGAGCTCTTTTTATGCTCAGCGATTGGTAATAACTTAAGTAAATCTGAAAAATGGAGGAACGCGAAAGCAGGGGATGAGCTCCGGGTGACCCAGATCTGTCCCGCATTAAAGCTATTTATCTGTAATGACCGACTCGAGGAATTTCAAACTTTCCCTTCTTCTTTCCACGATTTTTTCACGCGCCCGTTTCGCCTGGAATAGGAGCGCTGAAAGGGGCGAAAATACCCGCGGTACCAGGACGACACTCGAGGAGATTGAAAAGCGCGGCAACCGAGCCGCGTCGCCACGTATTTAAAGTCCGCTAGTTATAAATGCAGCGGGCCGAAGAGCGGCCGCGGAAAAGTCGATCCCTGGCCAAGCGGCGAATTATGAATTACGCCGGAGGATTTCACGGTAATCCCGCACTAAACAGGGCGTAAATATTCCGAGGCTTCGGCGCGACTTATCGAGCCAGGCGGTCCTGTACATGCGCTGGCTACGTAACGCAATTACCCAGGTGTCTAGCGTATGTGTCGGCGGGAGTGCCCGTGTCCCAGTGCACGTGCGAGTATCTCGCGTCTTGATCTGCATAGGTACACCGACGTCGGCTGCATCGGTAATACCTTACCGACGAGGCTCGTTTTGTAACCGGATTTAATATTCGATCATCGACGCCCGGCCGACGCTGGTCTAACCGCGGGTGTAACTGAATATTTCAGCGCGACGCGTGCACCGTGATCGAGGCCCTGCCATCCAATCCTCGCGAGAGGGTAAGTTGCGTGGATCGTTTACATTTGTACCCTGTCCCGCCGGCTTCCAAGGATTTCTGTAAATTACATTGCTCCCTTGCTCCCCTCCCCGTCGATGAAACGCCAGCTGAATCGTTGCGTTATTGAAATTCCGTTGTTTATGCTGACCAGAATTTGAGGGATTCCCCCCCCCCCCCCCCATGACGGAATTCCACGTGGTCGGGCAATTAAATCACCGCGCCGAAATTTTAGCTCAGACGACGCACCCTCTGTGCAACGAGCCATGGGAGCATCGTAGGCTAGCAATTAACGGCGCCAGATCCTTCGAACGATCGATGGATGTTCGGTTTACGCGGGCTTCTCCGGGGTAATTGATACTGCAAGCTTTCGAAGGCTCGGGGAACGCATCGTGGAATTTAGAGGCGACTAGGGGACTTTTAGCGCTTGTCAATGATCGATCGTTTTAGAGCGATCTGCGTGTGCGCTGGGGAAGTTGGAGGAAATCGGCGTATTTGATGAGGATTGTGTAAAATATATTAGTTGATCTTTGTTACTTATTTAAAATGATTAATGTTGATATCAACATTATCAAATACCCTTCACTTTTACGGGATATCTCCCTATATGCAGCATTCAGAACCTCAAGGAGAAGAGCATCCTTTTACTGTTCAAACATTAAATCTGAGTTTGGTGATCGCGATTGTAAATCGCATCGTCAGCGTTTCCAATTTATATTCAGATCACATTGATTTTTTTCTGTGGATCCGTACTAACTTTCAAGAGCAATCTGCTAAAAATTTCCATCAACTAAGCTGTCAAAGTTTAATTTTTTACTGTTAAATGTCTTATTTTTCTTGCACGTATGCTTCTGCATTCACTATTTTAGAATTTGGGCTTGTCTCGTTATAAATAAAAATAATAAAATTGTGAGTGGCATCCTGTTTCGTTTTCTTTTTTTAATGATCCCATTGAGAATACTCGTTCGACAGAGGACTGATACATCGACCAGCCACTAATGAATTTACGGCCCTGCAGCGTATTTCCAGGCAATTAGCTTGTCCATTCCGCAAAGTGTAGGAGACGTCTGGAAAGTGAGAGGCCCTGTTCGCGTCGGAAGGCGAAGAGGAAATTACTAGGAGAAAAAAAGCTTGAGAATATTCCCGGTCGACACGTCAGCCAGGCAAGTCGGAGGTTGGGAGTCTGGCGAGTGGCGGGACAGGGTGGCCCACGTTCCTGCGCCAATGTTCGACACGAAAGCCTCGCGAACGAGCGCGTTCGCAGGCCTTATCGCGGAAAGGGCCACCCCACCCTTCGCCCTTCGACCTGGCTCGCCGAGAGATCTAATCGTGACTGGTTTCCTTCGCTCGCCAGCCAGTCGGCTGCTCGTTCTCGTGCCGCTGCCTCTTATATTCTTGGAACTCGAGACTGCACCCCGTCGCAGCACCCTCCGCTCCACCCCTTCTCTCCACGTCGATGCACCGTCACCAGCTTCGACGCGAGTGTACACGCGCGTCAAGTATCGCTGGAATTCATATTCGTCCCTCCCTTTGGTCACCCAGGTTGCACGGTGGAAGCTCTTCCACGTGGCTTCTTTTGCGAGCTTCGATTTATCCAATCACGCTTTACAAAAGATGAATAGGGTAGAGGCAGGTAATATGGAACTTCGTAAAATCTCGATAAAGAAATAACATAGATGAAGTTGATAATGACGATGACGACGATGATACGGAATGCTTATTTTATGATGGTAATTATAAAAATAATGACAATGAAAAGTAGACCCAATGTATTCGCTGCTTTCAGTGGGCACGCGAAGAATGTGTGGCTTCCGACGTATTATTCACGTGCCTAACGTGAGAAAGCACGTTGAAAGTACGAATACATTCCAAAAATAACGTATATTTATTTATTTGTATCTTCTACTTACTAAATCTTCATTTTTAGTAAAGAAAAGTAAAGATTTTGGAGTTTTCTTTACAAATTTCCTAGGTGTTCCATATTAGAACCCATTTTTTCGAGCGGCCGATTTACATAGTTTTCAGTTTTTTTACTTAAATTACAAAACAATGGGATTTTTTTACATTTGACCATGTAAATATGATTAGGTATGCCTTAGTTCCTGCTTCCCCTCACGACAGTTTTATTAAAAAAAAAAACAAATTCCTCTACTTCTGACAAGCTTTTGAAATCAGATGTCCCATATTACCTGTCTTTACCCTATCTAGGTACAGAATGTTCTGTATTTGTCTAGTAGAGCAAAAGAGCTTTCAAAGTAATTCCCTGACACCCTGCGGATTCCATTCCCTTCTCGTCTATTTTCTTCCCACCCTCGCATTTCTCGAAACACCCCCGTTCCCGTCAGTACTGTTATATCCGCGTCACGTACCGAAGTACCAGCTCGTAAGCAAGGCAACAATGACAATAATTACGTTCATAAGCTGGGCTGCGGGGCAAAACGTTGCTAGGCAAGTTTTCACTACACTCGGAGCGACGTGCATCCGTAACGTCGCTCGCCGAGCGAGTTTTTGCTCGAAGGAACGCTACGAACCGTCGGGTTCGGCGAGGGAGGCTTCCACTAGAAGCTGCTCCCGTTGCTCATTCGGCTGGGAAGGAGGGGCTAATATTCGGGCGGACGAGGGAGGATTTTCGGGATTCCTCCGTTTCCCAGGGCGGTGCTTTACGGTCGGGGGTTTTTTCACCCCTGTAACCGCGAGGGAATTGGTGTTGACCGTTTACTGCCGGCCGGGGAGGCCGAGGCTCCGCGATGACGACGAATTCACACGCCACGGGAGCTAGTGCGCACGCGATTCCTTCGTCGTAACCGAGTTCGACACGGGAAATCAGCAAGGCCCCGGCTACTGTACATCGAGGAATGCGTTACACGAAATTGCCACGCGATTCGGACCGTCTATCGCGTCTCGTAAACACTGCCGGAGAGTCACGTGACCCCAGCCGTCCAACAGATTCCCAGATCTACGCCGTTCGACCAACGACTCGCCGCCAGGGTAAATCGCGAAAAAGCGCGGCTTTAACGTGTTTACCCGCCTATCGATTCGCCGAGGGACCTACCGATCGCGGACACCCCCCGATTATGCGCCCCTCGCGAGGCATTTACATTTTTAACTGGGGCTGCAGTAGACCGTTGCACGCGATACGCGGCTCTTAAACGGAGCCACCCTCCTCCGCGCACCGGTTGCCGCTGCGGAGGGGCACGCGTGCGAAACGAAAGTGAAAACGCTGTCTTTCCGTTTGGTCCCTCTTTTGAATCCCCTCGAGTTTCTTGGTTAATTTCCTTTGACAACAGCGCAGTGTGGTTTGAGTGGTGTTTGCCAAAATGGGGCTTAATGCGCAAAGCCTGATGAGTGCAAAGATTTATTTTGCAGATTGTCGATCTTGAAGGGTTTACACACGTTTAGCCGGGGCGAAATTTTTTTTAGGGATTTATTCAAGTAAATAAAAGAAAATATTTATTATACATGAAAAAACTTATTTTTCTTTAAAGTCTAAAGAACGCAGAAAATCACAAATACTTTAATACAAAAATTGTTGTAAATAAATTTTTTCGTGCACTATATTATCTTCGCGATGCTCCTATTCGTCTACAAATGCATATCTTTATGTATAAAAAAAATTTATAGTCTCAAAAGGTGATAGAATAAAGCTACAAACCTAGCTCTATTAATTCAGCTACGTAGCTTTCTTTCTTTAATTCACACTACGAATATGTACCCTTTAAATAATTCCACTACAGTCTGACTTATCCGGGACCGCGTCTTCTTGGTCCGACCCTACATCGACTGAATCTACTTGACCGGTGTTCCTCGTCCCTCGCAGCAAGACATCGTGTAACGTTATTTTCTTCCCCTCGTTCGTTGCCATTGTCAGGTCACAAGCGAGTGGCCCAGGGATCCGCCAAACAGCCATTCAATTCGTTTTCCTTTCACTCCGCCGAATTTTTTTCCGCGTTCGCCCGGAATTTACAGCGGCCGTTATTAATATTTCCGAGGCCGCACGGGTGGTTGTTAGCTCCGATTTTCTAGCCAGCGGAGAAAAACAATTCCACGAAAATTTACGCATTTATTTTGCCCCTCTTTTTTTTTCAGACTGTGTTTTACACGCGTCGGAACCGGTCGGGAATTTCGCGTTAACTATAAAACCGTAGGGAGGGGGAGAGCCAGTGTAAAAGCACTTGGAACGGGGCACCATTATTCGGCGGTTTCTGGTTTTTAGTTATTCCGCTTTAATTAATTCTCGTTAGCGTAACGGTGAACAGAGAGGCTTGTTGTCTCGGTATCGTTCATTGGCGTTGCTTTAACAATCGCGGGATACAAAAGTACCGGGATGCAGAAACAGCGACGATTATTTTATCCACCCCCTTTGACGCACGTCTCCCCATAGTTGCTCCCGTGCATCGACTTTCGCCGACCGCAATTGATCGGTAATTGATTTCGCTGGTATCGCGTTGGATCTGAAAGGGGCACGAAGCCGTCATTTGAATGCACATTAACGGTGCCCGCCGTTGCCGGCTGATAATTAATCGCGTTTAATTCGAAAATAGCCGGTCGCGGTGTCGGTTTAGCTCGCGAAAGAAATTATTAAACGGACGATTGTTCGCGTCGACCGCGAGTCGGTGGAGGGAATAATAAACGGTGTCACGGCTTTATTTATACAAAGCCGCTGGTAATAATGAATATTGGCGGATTATCGTTTCATAATTCAGCGAATGAGTCTTGTCTGCGGTTAATGACAACGCTAACAGGTCGCCTTGCGTAGCGCACGCGCCCCGTTACACCCCCTATAAATCCGCGAATCCGAGGGGGAAGTCTCAGGTGCGCGGCGGAATTGTAAATAATCGCCGATCGGATTAACGTATTCCCAAAATAATTCGCGGCCCGCGCGTCTATGGCCTCCTCGAATTGCACGCCGTCCGGTTGCCAGTCAAGATTTACGACACCGTCCGCCTCGATTTATCCGAGCGGCGAACGATTTCGATTAAACTGTGCATCGAAGGAATCTGACGTTAGCCAATTACTGGGAATCTTTCTCCGGGATCGGCGAAGACATGGCGTGTTCCAGCGATAGGTACAGTTCCTTAGATTGCAAGGGGAACGAAGAAACGGAGGACTCGTGGGTCCGACCCGTGGCCCGCGAGTGATCGTTGCTTTCTCTCGGCGAAACGCAGAGGTCTTACGGTCGGATTTACGAATTACGAAAGTTCGAGTGGCCGGGAGGTTCGCTGGTCGCGGAGGCAACGAGATCCTGGCGTCGTTCTTCGGTTAATTCGGCGGCATTAGGGCGAGGTTGCAACGGCGAGCTGTTTAATAGCGGCTTGTCGACGGATTACCGGTACGAAAGGGATGGAATCGCGAATAAAATTAAGCCCCCTCGTTTCTGTGCTGTTGTTTTCCTCGGGGGACGAACAGGACCCATACCTACGGAAGTGGCCCTTCGAGTTTTGTTTCGTCAGAATCTGTGTCAGGGGCATGGCGCGTCGCCAGACGTCCTCAGACTAACGCAATTAGCCGAAGCTTCGTTCTGACGAGCTTGCGGGGTACTCCGGACCGGGTTAATTTCATGCTTAACGGCGATACTCTTGGCGCCTTACTCCTTCAAGCGGAGTGGACCCAGAAAGTACGGCGGCACAACCGAGAAGCACGTGATCGCGTGACTCGAAATGACTCGAAACGTCCGAGCACCTCGCGCAACTCGGCGAGCACGGGTCGCGAAGAAACAGACAATTTGCCCGGAAGAACGTTTCCCCGTCGGAAGCTTGCCCCTGTTAACGAAGACATTCACCCGAATGACAGTGGAGCACGGTGGGTCGTTTGACGATGGGCGGGTGGGTCGATCGCTGGTCAATCCTCGATCGAGAATTACGACGGGCGCCGATAATATCCGGATATCCCAGGTGACGGGGCTGGGATTTTCAGGGAGCAGGGAACGCTGGTGGAATACCGGGGTAAATAGAAATTCACGGGAAACGGCGATGGCAGAGGCAGAGGGACGCCGTCGAAGGGGTCGCGGCTCGATCGATGCCCCGCACGGAACCGAGGTCACGAGATTCTGTCGTTTCGTTTATAATTTCGCCGCGCCGCCCAGGGAAACGAATCGCGCGAAACAGCGCGCGGAAACACAGAGAAAGGAAAACGAGTGACTCGATGAAAATCGATAGTCCGGACGGAAAGAGGATAGCAGGTAGAAGATAGAAGACAGAGGAGAAAGAGGGGCGGTTTCGTTTCGCGGCCAGCGTTGACAGATGAGCGTCTTCCGTGAACCGACACACTCTCTTTGATCTTCCGAACCGATCGCGTTTCTAACGACGTTTTCGAATTTCCCCTCGCTGTGCTCCGTTGCCCTGGATGTCGAACGTGCTATCCATCGAGCGAGCTCGGTATTTTTTCGTGTCCGACGTACCACGCGGGGACTTCTGTTCGCTTCCGGCGTCGTTGATTCGCTTCTTGCACGAAAAATGAAGAGAAGAGGAAGGGAGCGTTTCTCTCGTCTTAGGCCTGCTAGTGGACTCATCGGTGCCTTAGACACGGGGATGTTAGATGGTAGGACGAAACGGGTATATATAGGAGAGAGTAGAAGACGGAGGACTTGCGAGAAAGCGAGATCGGTCGAGAGGCCCTTTAGTGGCGGACTCGGAGGTATCATTACAAGTCTCTCGTCCCTCGCTGAAATCGAACGTCTCGATTTCTGAAGCTGGCGAATCTGCTCCTACTTTGGGCAGGTGTTCCAGGTCGTATGACAGAATGGAGGTTTAGAAAATTTTAACGATTCCTCGTGCTTCGGTGCACCGTTTTACAATCTTTGACCAGTCATGGATACAGAATAAATATCGTATAATGGATCTCACTTTGACTTTAATGGCGCAGCTCCCCTCCTATTTTCGCTGATAATCAGGGGAAGCATCGTCCTCCTCGAGGATCGAATCACAAAGGGGAGGAGGAAGAAGTGGAAGGTGCAGGAATCGGACAGTAGAGTCCTAGATGGAGCAAAGTTCTGGTGTTTTCTTGAGAATGCCAGCATAAATGCGGCTTGTTTTCCTTCGATTTTCGTCCCGAGAACATCCAAAGAGCTTAGGACTGACCAATGAATAAAGAGGAATAGGAAGTCGTACTTGCGTTTGCAGCCCGTTACGTTTTCACGCGATTCTTCACCCTTCTCCTTGCCACGCGTTCTTCCTCGTACCTCTCCTAGGGAAAAGAATCAGAAAAACTTCAGGTCCTCTTCGCTCGTTCAAATTGGGGAACTCGACCTTTCTCTACTTCGGCTGAATGGTATCGGGCAGATGGGTAGAATATTATTCGTATTCGCAGGGAGCCTTTAAAAACGATTCCATCTCGATCCGGTTCGCCGAAAGATCTTCATCGAACAATCTTCGCTCGCTGGAACTACTTCGACCGCGATTTCCCTCTGTTTGAGGGAAAGAGCTGTTTGCCCTCGACCTTTGACTTGGAAAGACACACAGGCAAGCTTCGACGGGGGAAGGAAAAAGCACTCCCCATCGAATTTCCAACGATGAAGAGCCCCTAGTCTCTTGAACTCGCGAAGGAGCGGCGAGCAGCGACTTTGGCCTCCGTTAAATTTTGCATCGCGGGGACGCGTTAAATAAGCATTTCCCAGTTGCCGTTTTCCTGGCGCGCTCGGAGGAAGGCGCGTAATGGAGCTTACCGGGGAAATCCTGTTTTCGCAGACCTAACCCCGGTCCTCGAGGTGACGGTTGAACGTCGAAAGGAGGTCGACTAGCCAGCATCCGGACTTAAGTCGCAAGTTTCCCGTCCCGGTGTTTTCTTTGGCGACAGTGTCTCCCGATTCGCGAGCATTGGGAGCGGCGATGCACCAGGCACGATGCGTTTCCTTCCAACGATCCTCGATAGAAACTGCTTCTCTACTCGAAGGATCTCGAGAAGATTTGAGACGTAGGAGAAACGTAATCGCATACACTTGCAGATGGATAAGAATAAGTTATCAAGACATTGCTTGCGGTACATTTAAATTTATCCAAGCTCGCTTGAGATACGGCAAAGATTAACTGGCGGACGCGCAGCTCTGGGACAGAAAGTTTCCTCGCGCGCGAGGCTTCTCCGGGTAGTCTGTCGCGAGTAATTCGAACAACGATCGATTCCAAAGAAACGACAGCGAGGGAAGTCGGAGGCGTGGGACCAGTGTTTTCTTTGGCAGTAGTTTAGCACGGTGGGGCTGCATAAGGGCGGCGTGCAAGCGGGTCGCATTAAGGTTGCATCCTCGCGCGCTAATCCGACTGTTATTCCGGGGACTTTAGACAAGGGACGAGCCTGGAACCAACCTAACCCGAACTCAGCTCGACCCCTTTCGAGGGCCACCGGCGAGAGCTTTCTCATCGGGGCTCGATTGAACCAGTCGCCGCTGGACCGATGAAATATGCATCGAGCTTCTCAAGTGTCCGCTACCGTCCGCTAATTAGCGGGGGAAAAAAAGTCCTGTTTATCCCACGCTCGTGCTCCTTTCCGTCCAGCCACGTTTTTCACTCCTCCCCTTATTTTCAGCGGGCACGCAGAGGAAGGGTGCCTTTAATTCGTTTAGCCGTGCTCCCTCTCCCTTTTGAGGCAGTCGTTTCAACGAGTCACTGATTTCTGTCCACTCGTTCCCTTTTCAATTTCCGCTTAAGCGCGATATTAGCGTCGCTTTTCCACGCTGAATGGCTCCGCGCGGAAAAAGGGACATGGTTAAATGGAAAATGATCCATCGGTCAGGCGACTTCCGCTAATAATTTACATAGGAAAGACGTTACTCTTTACCGCGTCTGTACATAGAAAGGTCGGAGGAGCGTAAGAAGCTTTCCTGCCCGATACGTCTCCCCGTCGAAGATATCCCCGCGAACGACGGTCCATGTGGGAAATATCGAGCTGTCGGGGAATTTCAAAACTCAAGTTTGAGCGACGTGTTCGCGGCCGCCTTAGATTCCCAGACTTTGACGAATATATCGCGATATTTATTCGGGGGAGGCTTCTGCGGCGTATTTTCGCCAGTTTCTTCCTCCTCGACACAGTCCATGGAAATCCGTGCTTTCTACGCGTAAACGTACTTAATTGTAAGCGTCCACGGTTCCGCGGAGCTTCGACGTAACGACTTAACGTTGCAATGGGACACTCGAGGCCCCGTTCATTTATCCCTCCGTGACTGGTCCCGGGGAACAAGCGGGCCACCAGAGCCAGGCAGATGCGAGCACGCGAGCGCAAAGCGAATTATATATCGGTGGCGCGGCAACAACAACTTCCGGCTGCTAATTAGCGGAGAAGACAATGCCGGAAGAACGGCCGTGCCCCCCTTTGTTTCCATTGTCCCTGTAGCCGTATTATTCGGCTGCTGTAATTGTAATGGCGATTGTAATCGAAGCTCGCTGGAAAACTTGGGGCTGTAATTTGCGATGCTGGCGTCGCGCAAGACAGGCGCGGCGAGCACGCGCTTGCGAGACGGCTCCGTTTTCGCCACGACATTCGTCCCGACTGCTTTCGACACGGGATCATCGAGTTAATTAAAGTCCACGCCCCGTCTCGGGCTTTATTCCGCTCGCTTTGTCCCGCGCATCCTCTTTGCGCGAGCAGTTTCATTACATCTGAATGCGAGTGAAAACAGAGGTCCCTGGGGGGTTAAGTTTTGGTTCTTAAAGGGTTGCGTAGTCGGGGCTGCACCTTTGGCAAAGTAAGTTTACTCGCCGCGCGTATTTCTACACCTTCGGTGGCAAGCTTAAAGTCTCCGGACGAATGTAGCGAGAAGAATGAGAAGAAGATGGGAGGATTCGATGTAGTCGAATGTAAAGATAACAAACTGCCGGTTGGTATTCGCTTCGGATGTGGAAAAGCTCCGCGTCGAACCGGCCGAGTTCTAACAAACTTCCCTTGAATAAATTAAAAAGTCGTGGACCCCTGGGGAGAAGCGCGTATACTAATTTCTGACCGACCCCGCCGCCTTCAAAATACGTGCCCGGCCTTTCAATCGAGACAATTCAACCGAGGGCTTTTCCCTCGAGCAGCCTCAAGGATCGCCCTACTCGCATTCGGGGACAGGAATTTTGTTTGCCACTTCCGTATGGTAATTGAACTGCCCTCCAACATGCTCGATCGTTTGGGGTCTGTCTCGAACCGGAACGGGAGCTCGCAGGCTTCCGTTTGTGTTAAGCGGTCAACTTTGGAGCAGGAATCTTAAGAGGAGGAGCTGCGAGATTGAAAAAACCGCGAGTGGGGGAGGATTGGGAACACAGGAGCAGTGGCGTTTAGTTTGCGCGAGAGAGGGGGAAAAAAAGGAATCCCATTCTTATCAGAGGCGGTTTCGCGAATTAAGTGGCCGCGAGAACATGGTCCCAGAGCAGCCGGTTGTCGCAGTGGCGTGGCGCAAGCCGAGCCGCGCTATGCGGCATAATAATTATCGTCCTTCGTTCGTGGCTAACTTTACGGAGTGGAAGTTCGCGCGGCTAACCCAATTGCGAGAGACCGACGAAGGGTGGCCGGGTGAGGGGGGAGGAAAAAAAAATGAAACTTAATGGCTGTCCCCAGGAGGGCCGCGGCCCTCGTAACAATTTCCTGATTTCCTGCCGCGGAACTGTGGCGGAAAATTTCGCCGCGCTCGCCGTAAATCAGATCCCTCGAAGCGCAAAATTATCACGCGACTGCGAGGCTCTTGAATTGTCTCTGTTCGCTCCCTGTTCGCTCTCGTTGCGCTGTTCGGTGCAGGCAGTCTCGTTGAAAAATACCAAGCAAGATATAATCGATGCGCATACCGATAATATAATATTTTGCGCTACGAAGCTTTTCCACAATCTTTCCAACGGTCGTGCTCTCCCGTTTCTCTGATTCCGTCTACACGAGATCGACGGGCAGAGATCGGATCGATCGGATCGCGGCAACGAGCTCTCTGCGAACGGAACGACGGGGCGGGCTAATAAAAAGGGACAGGCGGGGGCGGAAGTTTTTCCCTCGCGTTTGCCGGGCTCCGTCTCGCGAAAGTAAAATCCTCTATCGCGGCTGCCTGGCCCGGAGAAAATCCATTTGAGCATTTCGGTGCGCGGATATATTTAATTATCTCGGGCGTTGGTGGACGGGAAGGTGGCAGAGATAATTCCGGAAGGGCGGGAGCCAGGGAGAGTCGAAACTTTTGCACTCGAACTGCGTTACGACGCCCTGCAGAGAAAGTATAACTCTCCTGTCTTATTAAATATAGATCTAGCCGGCAATTGGAACTTCCGCCCGAGCAGTTACTTCCGCCGCTTCTCCGTTCCCGTCGTTCGGCCGTCTTTCCACCCCTTTTCACTCCCCCGCGTCGGGCCTGGCCGCGCTTAAGCGAGTCGATATTACACGTTCCGCGTCCTTTCTTTCTTCCTTTTGCCGACGAAATGGATTCTTCCTTCGAGCACCATCGCCGGAAACGCGGGGCTTCGTTTGCCACCCACCTCCCGTCCGAGGGGTTGCACGTATCTCGCGATACGTGAGATGCGATAACGATAACAACGATACCTCGGCGGCGAGAGCACTTAAATTGTAATTATGTTTCGACTCGTCCCTGTATCAATTCTTCCTCTCCCTTCTACGTTTTTAGAGGATGAAGGTTTCGCGAAGGATCGCGGGAGAATGGAGGGACTCGATGGGAATCTGGGCTAGACTTCACTCGACGAGACTGTAAATGTACGACTACTGTTAAAAACCACTAGCTGAGGATTTTTTGCAAGACGGCTGAGTGATTTTCCGCGATGACCCAGATTTTGATTTATTTATAAACCCGTGACAGCGCGACCAAATAATAGGCGTCGTTTAGCGAAGCTCGGTCGTTAATCACTCGGGATCTACAAATTACAAATTATTGCCGTATCGGTTGCGCGGTGCGGCGAAACAAACGCAGCGGGCTCATTAGCGGCCGCGGAAGCGATTCGATAAAAAATGAATTTTATATTAATCAACGGCGCAGGCCATATTGAATAGCGTAGGTATTGCGAGTGACCCAGTGGGATGAATGCGTGAAACGCCGCCGGTAATTAAAGCGGCATCCGACAGCAGTGTTGGAAACCACCTCACGGTTCGATTAATTTCCCGAGAATCGAATTGCAGGGTCAATTTGAACATCGAAACCGGGCAGTGCCTTTTTCCTTTCGATCGTGTATAGCGCGCGCCATTCGTCCCCCGATGCGTGCGACAATTTAACGAATAAATATCGCGGTTCTTGTCGAGTGAACGGTCGAAGCAACCTCGTAGGCAGTGTCATAGAATTTTCAACAGGCATAACTTCCCTGTTCAGGAAAAATAGGAAATCGAAAGTGCATCGTCAGCCTCGACGCGTTTGAATCAAATGTTCACCACGATCCAGAATCTCCACTCGGAGTACTTTGTGTGACGACTACAAAATCGCGACTTTTCATCCTCGTTATCGCACGAGGATGCGCGCGTAATTTGTCGGGTGTCTTCTCCGTGGCTTGTGCCATCGCTTATCCTTGGAGATTCTGAAAATCCTCTTAATATCGCGTAGCTGGGGCTTGTCCCGGACGACGCGTGGGAGTAATGCACCGCCAAGCCAGAAACACGTCTTTCTTTCATTACAAATTGTTAAATGGGCAAATAGACTGCCCACAACTTCTCCAGCGGACTAATCTAAATGCACCAGAGAGACGAGCCAGAAGGAGGAGCTTACCTTCGTTTAAACCCAAACTATGCACTTCCTCTTTTGGTCACACCGATCCGGTTACTAGGGTCTGCAATTTAGCCAATACTTGTGCTAACAGACTCAACTGTTTTGGAATTCCACTTACTTCCTTTAGAGTACAAGCGCGACGAGTGAGACGAGTCATGGCCACCGACACAGCGCACAGTGTATCGAGTATATGGGAAAAAAATCAATTTTCCATTGAGATATAGTAATATACACGTAATTGATATGTGGGGCATATTTATATCCCCCAAGAAATAATTTTTAACATAAAATAATTGTTTAAAATATATTTTTTAAATACATTTAAACACAAATTAATAACAGATATATGAAACAATTATAAAAAATAAAATTAATTTTTTAAATGCAAGAGTTTTTAATTAATAAAATAAAAAAGGATATATTTTGCTTGTTTAAAAAAAAAAAGATAAAAAACGTATACAATAAATACAACAAAAATGCAGTGGGTAAATATTTCCTATGTGTAATCTGTGGCAGCCTGCGTTTGGTTATTCAATATTGAATGTAATTACTAATATTAAATCTGTTATTTATGTTACTAAGTTATGATGTTCTTATATCGGAGGACTGTTTACTATCAATTCCATGAAATGAAATACAAACTTTCAAAACTCACATTTTTGCTTTTTGAACGCGTGCCGCGACACTGTGCAACGTCTGAATAACCCCCTATTCATTTCCTGACAATAATTTATAAACCATTGTAAGTAGACAAAAGGAGTCATCTGTATAATAAAGTAAAATAAAATAAAAAAAATTCCCTATCGAGACTCATGCCGATTGCGTCCCAAGGCTACCTCTTTACCTCTCTCAAAATCAGAATGGACTACTCTTACCACGGGCAATCTTTCAACGACTCTCACTCCATGATAGAGGGACAATTGCGTAACAACTTACAGATCACACTCCATGTCAGCCTTAGCGCAATATATCCCGCGATTCGTGCATGTTACCCGAAGCCCGATAGGGGAGGAAAACGAAGCAGAAAATTTGTCGGGAAATTTGTAACCGTTTGGGCGGTCGACGGTAGTCGAGAGGGTGACGGCCAGCGGTCCAGGGGCGAGGACGGGGTCGAATGTACCAGCGGACAATCCAGCGAATCGATATATGGGACAGTGATTTTCAATTATCGGCTCGGCAGGAAACTCGTGCGCCGGTGCTGTTCATCCGTGGCTGACCAGCAGATCATGAGATGTTATCGTTTTCGGCGCGTGCGACGACGCGTCCGCGCGGCCCTCGGCGCTCGTCAGGAATCGCGGCCCGCGCTCAGGATTTGCCCAGGGATTTCCCTCGGCGGAGTCCACCCCGTCGCGATCCCTCTCGATCGATTAAAATGTTTCCCCATCGAGTAAACTCGCTCCCTCAGACTTTGCCCGTGTCCACTTTTTTTTTCGCTGGCTCGATACTTCTTTCGACCTCGTTCCATTTCACCGTGTAACCCACCTCCCCCTCCTACCCCTCCCTTGATTAATCATACGTTTATGGACGCGCAAAAAAATTGATTGCATCGTGTTCGATGCCTTTTTTGCCCGTGCGAGGAAAAATAAATTTCTGTACCGCAGCTGACTGCTCCCCGATATTTTCCCGCGCTCCGAAGTTGGGAACGGGGATGGTTAACGGCTGGTTAATTGATCGATCGGTGGTTCTTAAGGGATAAGCCCGCTTTCGTGCGAATAGTTTGAAATGCCAGGATACGTTGTCTAAGGAGCCGCTAAGCGCGATATGAGTCGGAAAAGGAGCAGCTAGATTATCGTTCGGACGCGTGTACTCGCTCGAAAAATCACTGTCCCGCGCTGCAGGACTCGGGGCGCAGCCCGCCTCCCAGGGATTTGCAAGGGATTTCCCGTGGAATTCGCCGGTACGCGATTAAAATGTTGCGCGAACGCGCGATGGATGGAACCGCGCGGCGTGGACGTAACGCGTGTGCACGCGTGCATGGCCGGGACACGGCCGGAAAAGGGGGTCAACTGGAACGCGAAATCCTCGTTTAATTTCGACAGAAGGTCGTGTAAGCCCCGCTGTCTCGCCAGAATAAATCCAGAGCCCCGCTGCGAAGTATGATCGCCATGCTGATGATGTTATCGTGCTCAGCTAATCATCCGACATAATCCCGTTTCGCGGCGACAGCGAAATTCCTCCGGTGTGGAAAAAAAGAATGGAAAAATCGCGACTGCGATCCACTCTAGCTCCAGTTTCGAACTTTATTTGCTCCGCGCATGCAGCTTTTCTCTCGCTCCTCCAGCCGCCACGAGCGTCAACACGATTCCTTTCCCCCCCGTGGAATTTCTTGCCGCGACTTACGCCGTCGCTACAGAAATCCGTGTAATTTCAGCGGAAGGTCCGATTGCTCGGGACCAAATACGCTTCTCCAAATAAATCCGGATTACAGGGCGGAAGGGCTTGTAGGCAGGCATCGACGACGGCGGCGCTGGTGCCGATTTAATCCTACCGGAAGTACCCCGTGTTTCCCTTGCCGCGTAGCGGTGGCATGGATCCCCATAAAAATCATTGCCCCATTCTCAAATATTTGACGACCGTACCCGTCCGCGTATCGCGTCGATTTCCATTCGCGATCCCAGCGAGTAGATTATGCTTTATGCGCGTGTACCTTTGCCGAGTGCTCGCAGCCGCAACCACAGTGTAATCAATGGAAAAACGTGGCATTCAGTCGCGGGTGTTGGCTCGTCGTTTTGCGAATTAACAGCGATACTTCAACTGCGACACCGTTCGCACCGCTGAGTTCCTCGCTTTTTCACGCTTTCGTTGCGCTGATTTGGCGGCAACAGTGTTTTTATTCGCGCGAGAGAGTCACGGTCTGCTTCTTTCGCGGCTGACACGGGGGACGGGCTTCGAATTGATCGATTCGTGATAATTAGCGTGGTTCTTGGATACGCCGATGTGCTCCTGGGAATGGCAAATGCTCTGGCGCGATTATTTCGGAAAAATCAACAGCAGCGACTTTGTCGAGGTCGCGTGGCGCGAGGTGAAAGACCTGCCCTGGCGGGATAACGAAGGCGCACGTGTAAGCCTCCGCTTGAAAAGCAGCGGGCCGTTGAGGCGAGTCGAGGTATCGCGGCTCGCGAGCTCAGGTCGGCCTCGGTTATTATTCCGACGATATAATCGTCCGGAACCCTAGCGGCTACGTATTTATCGATAACGAGACGTAGGGGAGACCGGGGCGAGTTGATAGGTCCTTCAGTTTTCAATTTTTGTCATTTTTCTTTGAGTTAATGAGTAACAAATACCTATGCTAAAATATACTTTTGTCCACCCTCTTTAATATATTGCAAATGAAAACTTGAGAATATACATACAAAGTAAATGAAAAAATGTTACTTGGATGTAAGCGAACTGTATCAATTTAACCCACTGCGCGACCAACTGATACCTCTTTTGAGCATTTTGATACGTCTGTAGAACATCCGTTTCATGAATAGCTAATAATAAGTTTGGAAAATAAATGTAGGCTAAAAATTAATAAAGAAGTAGTCTAATAACTATTTTATTTGAATTTAATTGAAATTAAATTTTGACGATGATATGAATAATTTTTTATTTATTTAACATATACGGGTAAAACCCATTTCTTAACAGAATTATTAATAAACAGTACTTAGTAGAGACGGACATTACACAGAAAAGTAAAAGAAAAACAACGAAATATATAGAGTACAAAGATTGTGAAGCCCTAGAAATGCGCATAATTTTCAAGACATAATCATTTAATTATTTTTATTCATTTATCTCACAGTGTCTACATAATTTCTCTGTATCAACATGCCACCTGTATCGACTTGCCCGATCTTCCCTTCTGCGTTGTAGAATCGTGTGTGGTATTCCTCGATCTCGTTGAGTGGGCTCGATAATGTCACTAACCCCTCGCGATAAAAAAGAAAGGCGTTCGAAAGTCGACAGGTGTTAATTAGATTAGAAGATTCGGGCGTAAGCACGTAACTCGGCGCGTTAATTCGTCGCTTTGCTTTCTCCTGTCACTCTCACGCAGCCGTCTTCCATAGTTAACGACAGTGAACGTATTTAACGCTGTTAACAACGAGACACGTCGAAATTCAGCGCGAAAATTCCGGCGAGCGACGATTCGTATCGTCGCGATACTCATCGAACGTGGAACACGTCAAATCTAGAATCATCTCTGTCGAGAAGAAAGATCGATCGCCTGCTTTTTTCCCCCGTTGAGTTCGTGTCGTTCGGCGGATCGACGCGCTGAATAATTCAGGGCTCGGCTGGATTTGGAAATAATCCGCGCGATTCGCTGAACCTGGCGGAACACACCGCGGAATATGGAGGAAGGCCCGCGGGTTTATAATTAGAACCGTTTGGCATTGTGAATAATGGATATTTGACGGTGACCGAGCGCTGACCAGGGATGATACACAATCAGTGGTGTCGCGTGGCCGATCGGAAGATTAAGCCGAGCGGCGCGACGGGAAACGCTTCGGGGAGAGCTTCCCAACTTTCTCCAACCCCTGATATATCTATGAAATCGTCGATAGGAGGGAAGAAGGGCGATCGAACTCGCGATCCAGTGATTCGAGCCGTCGATTCAGCGCCCCGGTGATATTCCACAACATCAGGCATGACGGGACGGCAAAAAAGCAGTCGTCAGAGGAGTTTCATTATCGGATAAGCTGTACATTGAGGAGAGCGCGCGAATAAAAGTGATAGCGCACAGTTGTTCAGCGAGCGGCGGAAAGGGGGCCAATCACGACGCAGATAATGATCGCATCGAGGCGCACGCCAACCTGGAAGACTTTAATTGCCAGGCACGAATCGATTTGTCGCCGCCGTGGCACGGGCGAGCCTATCGTGTGCACGAACAGCTTTCCACCCTATTTTTACCCTCGGCGACTTTTCTCCCGATCGCTTTTCGGGCCACGGGAACGCGCTTATCGCCGTCGCCGTTCGACACCCGCCGTATCCCTGGCGCGAGCGGCTCGAATTAATAAAATACCGCGAAATACCGCTGGTCGGGGAAACCGCGTCCCCGTTACTTTCCCAGCAAAAAACTTTGGGAGAGAAAGGGTTGTCGGGGAGGCCCCATTGGATAATGCATCCGGGGTACAAATGGACGGCGTTCCGCGGGAAAAAGGGCGAAACAGTCTCTCCGAGTTCCCATATCGCCAACGCGAAGTCGCGAGTAAGGGGGTGGGTGTGGCGCGGGGCGCAGTTCGGTAAGTTAGTTTCGGTCTGCGGGGACGTTTTTAAAAGTTGGAGAGCGGCCGGAAGTCGGGCGGCGCGCTCCAGTCCCCTGCAAGAAGGCACGCTCCTTTACGGCCGTCCTTCGCCGCCTTACTGCCGGAAATTCCCCTCTATTTCTCGCGGCGCGCACTTTGTCTCCTTAACAGCTTTTATCTAGCAACGATTCGCGCACGACCGTTCCCCATTATCGATTTCATTTCGTTTCACGGCCGCCGTTTCCCGCGGCCGAGAACGGACGACGGGGGAAAACGGCCTCGAAGGAACGCCAGGCATTCCGGCGAAAGAATCGGCCGACGTCGCCGAACGATAGACGGTTATTCGAGGCTTTTTTTCGGGCTCCAGGCAATCTCCGAAGGCAACGACGTGAGGAGGGGGCCGATCGCGCTTGCAAATTGCACGCGATAACGGAATGGCCATCGCGTTTCACCGACGCCCCACTTTCGCCCCGCGCACAGTCTTTGATTTCGCACCGAAGCAATTAGATTCTAATGTTCGGTGATTTATCACACCTGCATGCTCGCGGGACTCGCCATCGTCCAGTAATTCCTGCAGAAGCCTGGAATTTCTTAATCGAACCATCGTCGTATCAGAATACTAGCTTTGCCTCTTCGAGTGGTTTCATTCAGTCATCGACAGACAGTAGGAAAGGGAATCGAAGGAAACGTTGGCCATTTCATGGACGGACGACTCGACGATGGACGATTATTCGAATCTCCCGGGGTAACAATAACTCCAGAATCGATGGCAAAGAAATCGTTCTCCTTCCTTCTTCGTTGCCTCCTATTAATGATAAAGCGCTCGAGTGTCTGCTCGGCTTGGCGAGCGGGGATCCTCGGGATTGAGGTTGGAACAGCTCCTCGCGACGGGAAACAGAGGAGCTTGCGCGAACGGTCACGATCTTCGGCGATCCTGCGCGAGCGCCGAGATCTTCGACGGCTTGAGATCTAGTTAAATTAAACGAGAAAATCCTAAAGCTCCGGCGAGAGACGTTTCGTCTCTGAGCGAGTCTCTGGTTTCATCTCGAGCCAGCTATTTACGATGGATTTACCGTAATGCGATGTCGCTTGAATGCGCCGCGCCTCTCGAAGTACAACCAGCCCCCTCGACCCTTAAGCTCGATTCCGGCGCTCGTCCACGTACCGACCAAAGATTTCCTCCCTTTATGCCTCATTTCTTGTTCATTGGGCGTTTCGACGTTTCCTGGCGCGTGTCCTCGCCCTTTCTTCGTCCACCGCCAGTGGTCGCTGAGAGTCGGCTACGATCTCGGGTTCCTGCCATTTCTCAGCCCTTCCCGAAGACTGCGCCACCCCTTTTCCCTCTTGTCGCTGAAAAGCGACCATGACAGAGTTTCGCTGACGCGCGTGGATCGGCGTTGATTCGCTAACAATCCAGTCGAATAATTCAATAATTGGCCCCGGTTGCACGCTAATCTTTTGTCCTGTCGATTGGCAACCCGGGGCCGATCGGCTGATCGATCCTACACTTGATAATTCACGGATGAATCGCCTCGCGATTACCGCCCGCGATCCAGCCGGCCGCGGCCCACGGCCACGGAAACGTGGAATTTTGAAATGTCCTTCGGGCACCGAGGATCGATGGCTCCGCTTACTACGCAATCGGAATGCGGACGCTAGTATAATATAGAAATTAATATGTACGAGCCGGTGCGTAATCCATTCGCCGCGCGAAATCATTAATTACAATCATTAATCTGCCCATATGGAAATCTGTCGTGGCCTGATTTACGACCCAGATTAATCGGGGGGATTCTAATCGGTTATCGAAAATTGGCCCGCCGTGAAAACTCGACAGGGCGCTGGGGTTCTATGTTGGCTGAACGTCTGGACTGACGTGCACGACGATTCGCCGATAGGTCATTCGTTAATCCTTAAATCGTTAAAGTTTAAACAAGATGTCTGGCAGGTACAACTATGAACGCGAGTAGATATATTTATCACACGATCACTGAGCGTTGAAAAAAGATGACTGGGGGAAGTTTGATTGCAACGCGAACGCGGAAGGAACGCGAGCCAAGTGGAACGAGTCAACCATAGCGCGGACTGTGTTCGAATCGCTCGGTGTTCTCAATCCTTCCGCGTATAAAATCTAATCCAAAAGCAAACCAACCCGGGCTCAGAGTGAAATTTCGAATTTCTGCCACGTCGTTACGTCCGCGATTAACGAGAAAAGCAGGAGATTGTCCTTCTTTGCGGGGACGTTTAAAGAAGAAGCGCGCTGAATACCTCAAACGACGTCAGCGGCGAGCTCCTGTTTTCTTTCATGTTTCGTTCGCTGCCGGGGGAAGATAAAAACGAAACGTACCGTTGAAGCCCCCGCGGAAAGGACGCACGATCACCGAGAGGAAGCGGAAAGGACGGGAACAGAGAGATCGGGCAATTTAATTATAGAGCGACAAAAGCTCGAAACGGGTTCGCGACCCGACGCTTGTTTGCGAGCCTCGCGAGATTTAATATCGCGCGATGGATCGGTTTCTGTGTTTGTTTCAATCGCGAAAAATACACTGCCCGGGCGACGGCGACCGGATTTCGAACTGGAAAGATTCGTCGATCTCGGGTCCTTTGAAAATCCTCCCTCCCGTGGCGAAAGAATTAAAACCGATTTGCTCGGGGCGAACTGCGGACTCGCGGTCAAGAGGGTTCTCGATTCTCCGGCTGCTCGGCGGTCAGCCGCAAGAAACGGGATGTTAAATTCATATAGCCGTCCGGGGGACGAAAACGCGGGGGCAATCTCGCGGAAACGAGGTGGATCCTTCACGGTCGAGTCCCCGGAGAAAGAACAATTTGTGCTTCTTGTCGTTTAAACGGCACTCTTAACCCTTCGAAAGCACTCGTCGGCAGGCGTGGAGGAGAGATCGATCTCCGAGCTTTCGCCCCGGTGAAGATAAGGCCCTCGAGGAGAGCTTTCGAGCTTCCCGGGACGACAGAGCGTGCAGGGGAGCTTAAACGAATTTGAATGACGACCAGGACAATTCGATCCTCTCGGATAACGCGCTCTCCCCTGCTCCCTCCCTCACGGCGCGTTAGGAGCCACCCCTCTCGACGCTCCTCAACTTCTCCGTTCTATCTGACGGCAGCGTATCACTGGCCGCGGATAAACCGCCTAACTCGTTTCCTCTTTTTGTCGCGCGGGGATTCCGCAGTTCGGCTCTCTGGATAAGCGACGACTTTGGGGGAGGGCGGAAGTGGCAAGAGGAAGGTACGTAGAAGCCCAGGCTATCTCACACCCAGAATCCCCCACGCGTGTTCCGGGATTCTTCCGTCGGCGAACGTTTATCAGTCACACCTGACCACTGCGAGCTCGAGTCGATGTGATCGTAACTGTGTGAAATTTCTTCAACGGCGACCAGTGTTTTCTGTCAACGTGGACGGGACGAGGGTAACGCGGCGGAGCGGAGAAGCAGAAGAGCGAAAACATAGAGTACACCCCTTGATCCGAGAAGATTCACCCGTCCGAAGTGACAGCGCGCCCCGGCCGAGGGGCTTTTTCACCCTCTGAGCGGAGTGGATGTTCGGCTATCGGTCCCGTGGATAACAATCCTAATCGTGTTCCCGATACAGCCGAAAGCGTGGGGCTTTTTTTTCTGCCGGGGACGGCTCGCTAGCCCGTGGATAACAAGCCCCCGCGTGTCGCTCTTTTTGTCAGCGGAGGATTCCGCGGTGACTGAGGAGAGGGCCGAAGGAGAAAAGCACGTGGAAAGAGGAGGGGATGAAAGATGCTCGTCGAGGGGTCGGCGAGGATCGGCCGGAGGGAGACGGATGAACGGGAACGTCACGGAACGCGGAGATGTTGCTGAGCTTCCAGGCGGCAAAGGGGACGGGGGTGGGTTGATATGCCGTAAGATTGATTGGACGGGGGTTACTTTCGCACTTGTCTTACTCGCGTCGATCGACGTTTCGCTTAGGCGTCTATCCCCGGGAGCGGAGCGACGTGACCAGCCACAGAAACGTCGGGGGCTCCTCGAAAAATTACATGCGGACTTTCCTCTCTTCTTCCAATCGAAATCGAGACCCGCCCGTTCGCCGGTTCCCCGTTATCGAAGGATCCTTCACCCCTTTCGAGATTTCCCCTCGCGGTCACTTCGTTTCTGTCACTTATCCGAACGTTTCCAAAGCTACCTTTCGACTGGAGTACAGTGGACACCGTTCATCGATCACGCAGTGTCTCGGCGAGATCGAGGAAATTAGGCAAACGCGTGAGAGCGTGGGCGGAAACCGGTCCCGAAAATTAGTGGAGTGAATGCACGAGCTGAAAGAGTACACAGCGTAACCAGGTTCCTGGGGACGGCTGGACGCCTCGTCCTCGTTAGCATACGACCCGGTATTCGTTCGAACGAGGGTGGCTCGCGCCTCTCGGATACATGGAATTAACCCAGGCCTACCGTCCGTGAAACACACGCTCGCGCAGCGGAGTCTGAGATTAACCGGCAGGTACGCGTGTCGCCGAGACCGCGCGGGGAGGAGAATTTCTGCCAACTTAACGAGCCTCCCGGTGGAAATATTGGACGCCCAACTACCCCTTACGCGGGGTCTTCTACATCTCAAGGAGGCAGAATATGCTTCCAGGCCAAACTCGTGGTCCCCGTCGTTGGATTTAACGGGTGGCACTTAATGACGCGTCACGGGCCAACTTTGGCAAGAAAAGTTTCCAAGATCGTAAGATGTACACGTATAGTTGAGACGAACTTCCGGTAGGCGAGAGATATTTCCCGTGGAAAAATTCCGTTAGGAGTCACTCGTTGGGCTCGTGGCGCTCAAAGCCGCGGAGAAAATGTCGAGACAGTGGTGTCCCCCCTTGCCCTCAGAATTATTACCCACTCACCTCTGTTTTATTATCGTCGTTCGCGGCACCGAGCTTTTCATAAACGTTCCCCGTGACCATTCGCGTAATTACTTTTTGACACTAGACCGTCGACCGGCTCGTATTAAAAGAAATTAAAGGCGGGGAGGGCATTTATCCGTGCAAAAGGAAAGTTAACTGGCCCAGCTGGTTTATTGCGATTCCGTTCGTCCGCCGCGATATTTCCCACGTCCGCCCCTTTCCAACGCCCCCCGCTGCGCCGGCAACCACGGGCAGGCCATACGCGGGCAGCGCTGATGTCCCCCGCACGATCAAAATCGGAAAAATTGCCTCCCCTCGTCAGATCCCCAGCTATTTCTCCGCGACGACACACTGGGAGCACGGCGCCGTAAATTTTTCAGGCTCCCTTCTTTTTCGTCGATTACGACCCGGCGTAAAATCTTGATGAGAATATTACTGGAGCTCTGTTGCCTCCACTTGGCCAGGAGAACGATCGACCCGCCTTCTTCCCTCGGATAAACACTTTCCAACGACCCGACAACTTCGTTCACCATCTCACCCCTATCGCTCTCATCCTCGCAATTGGTGTCGTTCGAATTAATCTTCGGGGGATAATCGCGGAGGTGCGTTCCCGTTTTACGAGCTGCTCGATACGTCCCGGTCGAAGACTCGGAAGATAATTACGCGACAGCCAGGCCCTCGCGAAGTCGCGGATATTTTTCAACCGGAAGCCGGGGCTTTCATTAAAACGACACCTTTCAGCCGCGAGCCGCGGCGTCAGGCTCGTTTTAATTACACGCAAAAATTGCGCGCAACCGACTCGTCGACATGCTCGATTTCGCGCTCCGACCGCGCGAATGAATAATTGCGAGTCGCCCGAGTTACTTGCACTTTACGCGCCCGCGGAATCGAGGGCACGCAATTCGTTTCGCGCGGCAAAAAGGGCAAACGTCCCAGAAATTGTTGACGATCCCACTACAAGCTTGAATTATGTGGGCTCGGTAAATCCATCCAAGGTTTCTACTGCTCGGAGAAATCCGTCCAACGCTCCTTTCGCTCGTGACAATTTCTAATTAACACGCGATATTAGACAGATACCCTTTGATCTTTGTCTGCAGCGCGTTCCATTCGCGATTCAGTGTAATTAAAAGTAATTACTTAATCCATTTACACGCCGCCGCGAATCTTTCACAGGACCGTTATCCTCGCAATCCGTCAGAATTTATCTTCTTAATTACCGTAGGCGCCGATCCCGTGGCAAGTTACTCGCGAAAGAAACGCTCCCACTGCCCAGCGGATTCGCGTTTACGGTCCGTGCGTTTCGAGTGGACTGGAGCTTCCTATCGAGCAAAAACCCGGCCAGCCTGTCCGGTCCGCTCCGCCATGAATCCATAAGGTCGCTCGGCATATTGCCATAAATGCCGGAAGAAGCTCTCGTCCCTGCGAGGCGCCCAGAAGCGAGGTAAAAAGGGGAAGGACGAGTGGAAAGAGGGTTTCCTGTGCGTCGTCGCAAGCTTTGAATCGTGCCATGGAGCACAGAGAGAAAGAGAGAGAGAGAGAGAGAGAGAGAGGATGGACCTACAGAAAAATACAGCCGTTTCGACTACGTACTGGGTGATTTAAAGAATTCAAGATTCTATGGCCACCAATTTCCCAATCTGAAACTGCGTGCCCTCTGACTCTGACTAGTTATCGTTCTGATATCCCTGCAAAATATGTCGCCAGAGTTTTCGCGATATTTCTGAGCACAGGCGAATCAGATCCACTGACCTAGTTCCAGGAATATCATTCTGCCTCCGAGACAGGACATCGAGTTAATCGACCACCGTGGCGGAATTTTCATCGAGTGAAAGACGAATCCTCTTAATAATAATTCTCCTTCGATTGAGGAAGCTCGACGCAGGGCGAGCAGTAATAGGGGTGGATAAGATATTGAAAGGTAAATGGACGAAGGGCAGTTCCATCCACTTTGAAATTATTGTCTCAGACGTTTGGACAGTGTGTGGGTGAAATTCGAAAGGGGAGCAACGACGCAGGGTCGGGCCGACTGTTTTCGAAGCACCATGTGTGCACGCGTAGGTGCAGGGAGGCGGTGTCGCGTGGTCCAGGGAAGGAAAGAGGAGGCAGCCGACGGAGTTCGGTACGGGCCGAAATCTAGGGGAAAATTTTATCGTATATTCAAGACGTGTTTCGACTTACAAATGCGCGGCAGACCGGGGGGCGACCGGCATAAGGAAGGAACGGTGGATGTAAGGACGTGGAAGGGGCCGCGGGAGTCAAAGAAAAGCAGCCAGGAGAAAGGATGCCGTCGCGGTGGATGCACACGACGAAAATCGTTGGATTTTATTGCAGGCTTAAAGGGTTTGCAGTCGAACGCACAACGTGACTGGATATTACGCAGCTCACGTGGCACGGAGTGCTGTGCCATTCGGCATTTTCCGCTCCCCCGCTTTTCCACCTTCATTTCCATATTTCAGGCTGCGCCGCCGAGATATCGCGGGGCGGGGACCACGTCTGTCCGGCTATACTTGTTTTACGGAGGCTGACTGCGCTTCTTGGGAGTTACTCGCGACCTATTGGACGCGTCTCAAGTCCAGGTAGATTCGAGGCGCACGGGGCGTAGAAGATGCAACAAATTGTTTCCTACGAGGAGATCTGTAGGAACCTTCTAGCCACCATGGGCGTCCGGAGTGGGGTGCAAAAGGGGCAGTTACCCCCTGGCTTTTGAGAAAAAAAATCATTTATTATTTATAAAACTGATCTTTACTAAGTTTATACTAAAAAAGGGAATATTTTTAAATTTCTATTTTAAATTTTTAGAAATAAGATTAGTCCCAAAATGTTTGGGTCTGTCGAGTGGTGTCGCTAGACTGTTTTGCCAGACCCGCGCTTCGAGGGTGAGAACAGCTTTCCCTCAGATAAGGTAAATTTCCCTCCACTGGTAAAAATAAATATTTTTAAAAAAGTAAAAGATATTATAATAATAATAATAATTCTGTATTGCATTACAATATTCATAACACCTTTCGTAACCTCAGTTGATTCTTTCTGTTAAATACATAATTATTAAGTAGTATAGAATATTCACGAGTATATTCCTGCCCCTTTTTAATTATTTTACACCAAGACAAGTTGACGTGCGAGTTACGTATGCCTCCGTTTCGGCAATCGAGTCTGATCATACGCGTACACAACGTCCACTAAGTATCCCCGAGCTCCGATCACGCTGGAATCAAAACGCCACAAGTAGGAAGAGACTGCGCATTGAAAGCAAAAAGTCGCCTGAACCGGACGCAACGAGTCGAATAAATTCGAGGCACAGAGGGGAAGTTGCTGGAGCTTGCTGGCTTTCCTTTACGAGGCAATTCCGAGCAGCTTTTTACGAGCTTGCACAGACAATCGCGTCGTACGTTCGCACGTCCCCGCAGTAATTTTTTCGTTCGTTGTAACCTGGCCGCTGCTCCGTTTTAAATCGCGGCCCGACCTTTTATTGAAACAACCCGATACCGCCGCGTCGCGCTTAAGCCGGGGTACTTGGAACCGGGAGCTACGTCTGAGCGAAATTACACGGTAAATATTCGTTAGGAAGAAGAGGGACGGGCTCGCGATGAATATCGCACGGCTCATTGTGATTCTTGCAGTCAAATCACGATCTTCGGAAGAGGAAAGGGGAGAGGGGGGGGGGGGGTTTATAAACGCGCAGAAGCGTAAACACTCGAAGGTTATCGTCGGAGTCAAGTTGCGGAACACTCGTGCGACGATAGATCCAAGATGGCTCGACTTCCGCCGGCGTGGCATTTAATTATCGTAAAGGTTTTCCTTCAAATTGCAGATTATGCAAATGCGCCCTCGTCCCCGATTCTTTCTTTGCCGATCCTGGCACTCCTCGCGGATGGGTCTCGCGTGGTTTTTTCATGGTCGATTACGCTGGCGGACCGCAACAGAGGATTCGTCGGTGCGCGAACGGTGCTTTGTGCCAAGGCAAACGGGAGCAACCGTTCTAATAGAGGTCATTATGCATATGGGGGCTCGCCGCCGCGTAACTGCTGACTTTATAGTCACTCTTGGCCCCCTGCTTAAATAATCCGCAAACCTCGCAGATGTTACACCGACCTTCGCTTTAAACCGAGACAGTGACCGAATCAAAATTCCCCAGTCACCCCATAAACCTTCTGTTCCTCACCACTTTCACGAGGAATCATACATCTGCAAGTCGCTAAAAGATCGATGGGTGCCTTTGTTGGCTTGCGGAACATTAGAAAGTAGGGAGCAAGGTGAACAGCTGACTCTCAGCAGGGAAACACGAAAGGGGTTGAAAAAGCCACAGCATCTGTCTGCCTAGAAGGAACCTTTCCTTTCGAGGGAAAAGGGGGTGAGAATAATTCGCGGCCCCGTTCGAGGCACTCGATTAAGTCGGCTGGCCTCGAAGGCGGGCGCGCGCCCCTCGTCGCGAGAATTTTTCCCGTGAATTTCTCTCGGGTCGGCAATTTGCTGGGAAAACGGCACCGCGCATAACCGTATACAAGCTGACAAGTACCCGATCCTGGGCGGCAAAGCGCGACGCTGTTTTTACCGGCTGGCCGACGAGACCCACGGGGGAAACGGGCACGATGGAGCGTTCCGAGCGGAGGACGGAGCTCCGTCCGTTTCGTAAATACTCTGGATCCGCAGACGGTGTCGCAAAGACTCGAGAGATACGCGAAACCGTGGCTCGGGCAATAGTCCCACGGGACTTGGAATTAGTGGGACGAACACGGTGCGTGGTGCGGGTAACCACCCCCTCGAAGGCACCCCCGATCGAAGCCAGTGGACGTCGAGATGGTACATGAATATATCGCTACAGTCGTCGAGGGCGAGTGTTGGAGAAGATCGAAGATAAGTGAAAAGCGTAGGTACTCCGCATATTACACTACCCCTTTACGAGCTCTGGCTGGCGTTCTTCGTATTCACGTGATTGCGAGGGCTTGAATGTGTCAGCGATCATTAAGGGCACACGTAGCGCTGGGCGAAGAGGCATGATCGCCCGTCGAGTCTCGATGAAACAGCGATCAAACATTATGAAAAAGGAAAAAAGATATCGCGTCGAGGATATAAAAGCAATTACGCGATAAGCCCCGGTATGATTGCGCCTGTTTCGCTCGACTCGCGACGCGACGCTCGCAAGTATTCACGCGAGGTTCGATACTTTATTGCGTAGCCCCGACCGTTTAATATCCCTCCGCTATCGCGAAATCTGCTCACGAAGGATACAGAGGATTACGTCACTGGTCGCCAGCCAGGGGGTGGTGAACGGGGGTAGCAATTTCCTGCACGACGTGTGCCATTCGAGGAAAACAACGTTCGAGAACAGGAGATCTCGGCACAGAGGCCGGAAAAGCGACCCCACCCTCCTGTCCGCCCCCAAAACTACCCTTCTTCGTTTCACCGCCTTATTCCTTCCCGGACGAGCTTGCTCCCCCCGCACGCTTGAGAAACCGGAACACGCGTCTCCGAGGAAAATCGAAATATTAACCGGCTAGATGGGCTCGAGGTCCGAAACGCCTGCAGTGAACGCGGCACGGAACGATAATCCCTCTGACATTTCTCTTTTCCCAATAACATTTGTCGTAAGAGCTTAACAGCGATGCTGTCGGGCGAGAAGCTCCCCGGAAGATTATACTTCAGCGATGTAGCCACGGTGACTTTTAAGGGACGATTTTTCTGTTACGTCTGACGAATCGTCAAAGTCGCGACTAACATCGGCCAGGGAAGGGTATCCCCGGTAATGCTCCCTTCTAAGCGTTTTCTGATGCACAATATAGCTGGCCCGATGGCCGGGGAATTATTATTTTCCGAAGGCTATCGTGCCCTCGCGCGGCGCCAGGCGTACGCGTGATCGAAATCACGCGACGCCTGCCACTTTCAGGATTAATGGCCGAATAACGGCCGGTTGTGTATCGAAAATTTCCCGTGATCGCTGGGAAGTCTAGGCGAGCGAGCACGGCGGGTGCAGGGATATTGTGAAAGCGGCGCAATATCGAAGTTCGATCGTTTCCTTCGCCCGATATTACATGCAGAACGTGTCGGGGCTGACGCGGGCAATTGCGCGTATGCAAATTATCATGTACCGCTATTAGATTAATTAAACATAATTAGTGTCACGCGCCGGGCGTGCATGATATTCTAATTGCTCCCGGCCGGTTAAAGCCTTTCCAGAAGGCGGTTCGAACGGTTATCGAGCCGCGGGACCAAGGGTGAAAAAGGGCTCGCGAGATTTAAACGTGATCGATGGAGTTCGCCGCTGAATGTGGCCAAGGAAGCGGCGAAAAATTCCAGCCACCGGAGCTGCCAAGTGTATACAGGTTGCTTCAGGGCTACATGCCGGACTGACAAATAAAGCATGGCTAAGAAATTACGGGAGACTAAAGTGAGAAGTAACTTGCAACGATTCATCATCCCCGTTCAGGGTGGATACTTATCTCCGTCGCTTTAATTCCGCTCCCGATCGAATTTTTATTTCCGCCCCGGCGCCCCATCTAACTTTCCTAATTTCCAAAACGTCCGCGTCACTGAGCCCGGCTTCGACCCGGCAGGAGATTTTCCTCGTTTTCCGAGCGGCCGTCGCGCCACGTCGACGCCTTCCTCTTCGAGCACGTATCGAGGAGCGTCCTCGAGGGCCCTCGGCTGGCTAACGAAGCGAATTATTGGCACGGCCGCCGATCGAACCGATTCCAATTTTCTGGCTGCCTGATCCGACCTATATAGTATAATCAGCCTGTCCCCCGATATATCATCGTCCGCGCGATAATTATTCAAAAGTTTATCCTGCCTCGGCTGGGCTAACAATCGCTGGGTGTCGATAGCTGCGGGAAAGCTGCTTCGTGGCCGGATCCGGCTCGGGGAGATGAGTCGACTCGATAAAATAAGTTGCCGGCGCACGCATTTACTGTGTATCGCCTTGCTCGCCCAAGTTACGGACAATTGTGTTGCAGCAATTTGCTGCGCCTGGCTAACGTAGCTAGTTCCACTTCACTGTTTACGAACAGTGTTTGATCCAGCTAACTACTCCGTAAGCACGATCTCGCTGCGTTCTGCTAGCTACTTCGGCCAGCATCCCCGCAGTTTTGTGGTACTTTGCGGTCGATGCTGTTTCAATCAGCGACTTCCTAATGAATTTACATATCGACTGCTCAAAGTACACCGCGAATACTCGAGGAGCAAATTAGTCGAGATGGTTAAGGATAACCGGGTGGAACGTGGAAACGATAGGCAGTTCGAACAAGTCCCCGTTCCATGGAGCGACCTGTATATACGTGCATATTCGATGAAAAAGGGACGGCGCAGTGGGGAGGCGTGATCGAAAGTCTGGAAAGGACGATCAGTGGCGAATCCCGCGGACTCCTCGGTAATTTTTCACGCCAGCCAAACGCCAGCGTCGATTTTTCAGCCGACCATAAAACTGAAATTTCTCAGGGCGTCGTTGTTCGATCGGCCGTCTATCTCAGCGATCACCGTGCCCCGATATCGTCGCTCCTTCCTCGCGTCAACCCTTCCGCCCTTTCCATCTGGGATCAGTCTCCTTAAACTTCTCGACATATTTCCGGGACTTCTCCTCCGCCTCTTATCCATCGACACGGCCCCGTGATCATGATTTATTTCGAAGCCGAACAGGATGATCCCTTCCAACACGCTTCGCGGGGCTGCGTGGATGTTTAGCCACCACGGTATTTGCTGTAGAAAATATATGACAGACTAAAAATTAAGTAACGTTTCATAAATCACATTTTTCCTAATTGTTCCGCCCTTTTTTTTATCACGCGACAGTGAGACAACTGGCATGGAAAATATCTTCCCGTGACATACCGGTGAGCGAATAACTGGAATCGGTGAGCGATCGCGTGATCCAGTCTCCGTGAGCGGTTTAATCATAAAAGGGGTGTCGAGCAGTCAACAATCCCCCGAACTTCCCAATACTTTCCACTGGAATTTTCATCGCGTTCGCGCGACTTCTCCGCTCGACGATTTATGTCGGCTGGTTCGAACGCCACGGAAGTTTCCGCATAAATTTATCAGCGACTCGGGGCGTCATCTGCCTCGACACCATCCGACCACCGATGGAACACGTCTCCGTGAGAATTAAATGCCGACAAACAGCCACTTCTCCCCGAATCCTCCTCGTTGTTGATTTTTTAATCGGCCTCGCTTTCCGCTGTTTTACCAACGTTCTCTAGAGGAGACGGGAAGGGGAGAGGCAGGTGTGTGGCTGTAGACAAGAAAGAAATGTCCGCGAAGCCTCGTTACGGATAACTAGTTCCAATAACGGGCTCGTTAATCAAGCAGCTCTTTCCGGCGAGCGGACGGATGCGCGACTTCCGCTGGTTCCTTTTTTTTCCCCAGCTTTTTCTAACGCACGCCCCGGGAGAAGAGCTATTGGAACGGGAACTCGTACGTCTGCGCGGCACGCTCATGGTGTTATTTTTCCCCCACACGCGTGAATTTCGCTCGGTTCCTATCCCCTCGCCCTTGGTTTTTTTTTTTCACCGGAGATCCGATAACGCGATACAATAGTCCGTTGACGAGAAATTGCGTCGACGATATTGTCACGAAGCTTTCGAATCGCTCCCGCCGTCGGGAAACGTACACACCGGGGGCGAATGTTTACGCTCCACCTGATAACGCGAGAACTTTTACGATCCGGCGGTTACTCGATCGCCCCGCGTGTCGAGTCCTCTCGCGGAATCGTTCCAGTGGCTTCGGTTTACAAGGTTTATGGAAAGCTCAGCCGTTGCCGAGTAATCCGAACGCCGGATGCCTCGCAGGAGCCCGATTCTTGGGAATTTAACGACAACGCGCTTCCCGACGGTCGTCCAATAAAATCACTGTCCCGATCGCGATCAAACGTAGTCTAAACGCGAGTCTGCGAGCTCGCAGAGGAATCGGGCCGGAGCGACGGGAACAAATAAGAGGTTGTTTGGCAGTTACTTCGCCGTCGAGGGGCGGAATGAAAAGGATCGGAAGGGCGAGGCGTTCCTGGGGGGTTGCGAACGGAGCAATTAAACGGAATTCCTTCGATCGTTTGTCTCGGGCGGGCAACTAGAAACGAAGCCTCCGTCCCTGGAAAATAGAGGGAGATTCTTGTCTCGTGAAAGTATGACGAAGGCTACGGGGATCGATTATATCCCGGCTGTCCAACTTGTAACTTGTTAGCGAGCAACGACTGTCACTTAAACTTTCTTTCTGTTCCCCGGCGCTTTCTGCCCGGGTTGGTAAATTTTCTGCTCTCCCGTCCCCTCGCCAGTTATTTATAAAACGTATCTGTCATCTGTCTGTTGTTCATTCAACATTCTTTATCAGGGGAATCTAATAAAAATTCAATTCTATCGTCATATACCCGAAAACTCGACTGGCTGATTATCTTATCCGCGACAGGCGACAGCCTCCTTCCGCCTCGCGTCTGTCTCTCCAACAGCTCCTCGGAGCTGTCTCCTTCTGGACCGCCTTGCCTTTTTCAGGGAGGTTCGTTCACGTCCGAACCTGTTACCCTGGCTTTCGCATTAAATTTCGTCGTGGCCAGAAACGACTCGGGGGATCGTCGCGACGGATTAACGCGACTTCGATCGTATCAAATTGTTTGGACGCGACTGAGGAACACGGAACACCACTCTCGACAGAGGGAGCACTCTTGTCGTTTCTTTCTTCGAACCGACAGCTTTTAATACCTCGAAAACCTTCGCGTACGCGGCGAGTCCATGGAAAATCTCGATCCCAGGTGTCACCGAAGGCGCGACGAAGCCCTGGGGAAAAATCATCGGAGCTAGATTCCGCTGGATAATCTGGAATTCCCAGTTGCTCGAGTAGAGCAGTCGGATACGTGGAGATTGTCGCGAAACTGTAGCCGGCAGGTCGTCTAAGCCCGATTGCTGATTAGACATTAACGACGGAGCAGGGGTCTGGCAGGGCTTAATGGGGTATTAGCCGACGAATTGGAACGCAAGAGCTGGAAATTAGAAAATTAGCCAGTCGCTATTCGTCGGTGACTCGATCGAGCCGCCGTCTCTCGGAATATCGACTCCTCCTCTAACGTCCTCCTCGCCCAAACGTTAATGCCATCCGGAGTATCGACGATCATCCCCTTGTTTCCTCATCCACGATTAGGATATTACTAACGAGCGTTCTTCTCGCGAGCACTTTAAACGGCGACGTCGTTCACCGTTGCAGCTGGAATCGCCACTGTAGGAAATACATTCTTGATTAATGATTTAATGAAACCATTAGAGGCTGAGTTACTCGCGCCCTTTGAAATTCTAATTGGAACTCCTTCTACTCGTTTCCACCGCAATTAGGGATCGCGTTATATTTCTTCGGCCGGTCGATGGAGCTTGAAACGTTTGTAAAAAGCTTCGTGGAAACGAGGAGGGAACGAAAGGAGGTATTCTTTGCTGCTGCAGATATCAGTTGATTATTTATGGCTCGGGCAGGGTGGGCTTTTAGTTCGTAAACTTGGAGGCGATCGAAACTGCTGGGAGCAATTTTACTGGCTACTTCTTTGGACTGTCGTCGTCGTCGTCGTCGCTGTTCTACCACATAGTTGTCGTCGACGTCCTCGCTCGGTGCACCCTTCCACCGGCGATCACGCGAACGAAATATCAATCAACCATAGCCGTGCCGCGATAATCGTGGTTTCGACGAATATGAATACATTTACTCGCCTCGAAGGAACTGCTTCTCGGAGGTTACTCCAGGCCAAGTCGATCACATTTGCTACCAAGGATTTTCTAGCACACCAGCGCCTTTGAAGAAGACACTTTTGGGAGGGGAACTTTAGAACCCAAGGAGCCATGAAACCTAGCGCTCCTTGAATCTGTTTCGAACTTGCCATCACGAAAAATAACGCAGCGGAGACGCTCCCCTGAAGACAGCGAGCACTCTTGAACTTTCCTTGAATGCCATTCGAACCTCCAGCAATTTCAAGCACTCTATAATCCACCCTCGATTCTTTCGACAATGCTGTCAAGAGGTTGCAGCGAATTTCTGATTCTCCAATTGGGAAACAACCCAGCGGTTTTCGTAATCGATCCCCTGTAACGGTCGCGTTTCGTTCGCCGCCAGAAGAGTAATCAAACTGGCTCGAGGGTAACAGGCGGTAATCAGAGAGGGCAGTCAAGCTTTCCGCGGCACCCTTCCATTTTTTTGCGTGCTCACGCCCACCGCAGGATCGATTGCCGTGTTACGAGCGCGTGCGAGACTTTCGGTGGTCAAATGTTTCTGACCAGTCGGCAGTTACGGCGGCTTTAATCTCGTCGCCTAAGGATCTATAATCCTGAGACGATTCGCGCAACGCCTCGCGAGTTCACGCGACTGATTGTTTAATGATTAATCCAGGGTCTAATCCCGTGATGATTGTTCATTAGGAAGAAGCAACCTTCTCGATTCGTCGGAGAGATTCTTTCCCGAGATTTCCGGCGCAGTATTTATTTGCCGTCGTTTCTCCGAAACACGGCCACTAATTAATTACCACAGGAGCGGAGAAGCAAACAGACAAGAGCAGCTGTTGATCGACGACTAATCGCGCTGTTTATCGTTTAAATTGCACGCGGCGGTCGTCCATCTCCCCCGCTGGCGCGTGGAATTAATGCGTGCTGGAATGGCAGCAGGCTTGAAAACATTTTCCAGCGAGCACGCCTTAAATTGTTATCTACGATCGATTGTCCATAATGGTGATATTATCCGCGGAAGGGGACACGCCACGGGGTCGTGAGTCAAGTGCATAATGTGGCCGCGTTGATAAACGACTGCGCCGTAATGGTCTCTTCCCCGTCTCGCAGGCCAGCCTCGTTAAGATTCGAAATTTGTATAATCGAACGGCGTGTTTGCTTATAGGGGGAAGGGAAATTTCCAACCCCTCGCGACGACCGTCATTTCCTCGTCGATAAGCGCAACATTTCCCACCTCGAATCGCTAAAACACCGAGCTGCTTTCTATCCGCGAGCCTGAAATCGTGGCGATACACGAAAACGAAGAATCTCTCGTTTACGAAGTTGATTTCACGTCGCCCCCTCTAGCGCGATGGAATTAGAGGCAGAAGGGTGGAGTGACCAGACGAGTATATCACCGAATCGTCGACAGGGCTCGACTTGGAAGCAAGTAAATAGCGCTTACGCGTCTAATAGGAGGTCACACCTCGGCTTAGGGTAACGAGCTCGACGGTGGAGGGGTGTCGCGACGTTTCGGGGTTTGCGACGAGTGTACACAGGGAGGAGGACGTTTCGCCTCGGTATTTCGAAGCGTAACCAAGCAGCTCTCTATCGTCCCGATATCCTCCTCCGGGATTTGCCCGGCCCGAGGAACACCATCCGAACTCGACGAGCCCGCCATCGAGCGGGGAACGAGTTTCACTGAATTTCAAGCGAAATAATACCGCCAACGTCCCGCCGTTTCCACGAGCAATTCCGTCTAAGGCACCCGGGCTTCGTCTTCCGGCTTCCTACCCCGAAGAAACTTTAAGGTCGTTCCAATTCGATTCTCGTATCGCGTGTCTTAAGGCGGTGCTTCTGGGCTTCCGAGTGCCGAACGGATCCAGCAATTTGGAGACACCAGAGACAGCCTGTCCCATCTCACAGCGACTCCATACTAAATACGAGCAATTTTATTTGCCAGCGGACGGTGCGTGGCCGATCCTCGAAAGCGGACGGTGCGAATAATTGACGAACATGTTGCGAGGATGGTGTGTCTTCGGTTGTTCCAGTAGTCCTGCGGAGGAATCCTTTCGCCTGGCAGCTCCTCTCCTGAGAGCATCCTCTTCGTTCACGGTCCAGACAGGGCGCGCAATTCCGGTTAAACAATTAAGGCTGAGGCGAACTTGCCGGACTCGTGATTTCGCCGCAGTTCCGCAGGTAGTTTGTGGCCCCGGTTCACGGTGCGGGGGCCGCTCCCCCGAGATCCGTAGATGACCAACAGTTTAACCAGAAATTCGATCAGTTTGTCGTCGTAGTTTGAGCACTCGCCAGCGTCGCGTCCGCAAATATTGGACTGCCGTACCGGCGTGGCTTAAGTAGCCGCATTGTTTATACTATTCCTGCTGCCGCGCCGAAGCTTTCCGTTCGACTGCAGGCTGGAGCAATCGAGCACGCTGGTTCCCCCCGAACGGAATCGTTCCGATTCCTCCTGCTTCCACGAGAAATTCCGTCGATTCTGGCTCCAGCTGATCATTAAGTTCGAAGAAGCGATCGAAGGCTCGGCAGGATTCAAAGGGAGAACTTTGGGCGAGTGTGGCGGAGTAGCTCGGACTGCTTTCTCTATTTCCTGCTGTTCATAATCGAAGGTCAGGCTTCGCGTTTGATTTCGATCTCTCGTACGAGGCTCGGGCTCGGTAGTTATACTCAATGGTCCTCGGTTTTCTTCGAAATCCGTGCGACGCGACTTTGCACTTTGTTGCGCGCAATTTGCCAGGGCTGCTTTTACCCGTGCACCTTCGAGTAAGTAAATAAGTGGGTAACCCACGTGCCTGTCGAGGCAGGTCACACTCTGACTCGAGGTTAACGAGGTTCGGTCTGCTTCTGGTTACGCTGCTAATGCGGTGGTCTAGCCTGGGAGTTTGTAACTGCGCTTATCGGCCCTCTGACGCTCCGAAGGTCTCTGTTGCGGAACGAGGAGTCGATCGACGCTGGAAAAACCTCGTCCCGAGCGGCCACCTTTGAGAGAAATCTCGTCCCTGGACATTCCCTCTGCAACCATTCGCTTCTGCCCTGAAATTTTTTAATAACCCAAGTCTCTGGCCACAGTGACCTAGAATTCCAAGTGTTACATGAAAGTTTGAAACAACGGGGGAACTCCCTTTCGAAATTCGTGAAACTTTCGTGGAACGATGGTCCATGAATTTTGATATACAGTGGGCGGGGAAAGAGAGACACTTCCAGTTAAATCAGATCGAAATACCTCGAGTCGGAGTTAACGAGATTTGGGTCTGGTCTCGGTTACAGTTAGGGTGTCGCGGTTTCCCCGCTACGAACGTCTCTGGCTGTAACCGAGCGTGCCGCCCTTAGTGACGACGTTTTAACTAGAAAGACCATTTGAACATTCATGAACAAGTTCCATTGAGTAGCTCTGCAGGGCAGTTAGGCGGAGTTTCCCTCGCCTAAACTTTAATCTTATCACGGCGAAGACAATTCCAAGAGCACGGGTCCTACGTTTTCGCCGACTGGCTTGCTTTTTATGGGGAAACTCTGCTTGCATTCGATGCTACCCGTGGACCCCGTCACACACACCGCAAGCGTAAAGCATTTAAATGAGAGGGCGGAATAGAGAACAGGATACAACTTCCGTTTAACCTATTCGGGTTAATCCCTTGAATGAAGCACTCTGGAGGAATTGACTGGATGTGTCTCCTAGGGAAAATTGTAAGGTGTATTTCGTACAGGAATAGTCTCGAACTTCTTGGTGTTCCACTTCCAAATGTATCCCACATCTGATAATAAGAAAAATTTAGAGGCACCCTTAAGTAGTTCTTTGATACATCCAACGCTCGTCTTTACATGGGTAGTATTTCGATTAGAATGAATAGAGGACCTTGCAGCGAGAGGGGTGCAGCTCCATCCTTACTATATAACATCGAGTAAATTACAAAAAACTGCTTTGACTTAAAATAAAAAAGAGCACACTAATCGAAGAAAGTTATAGAGTTGATAAGTTTTTATTTCTATTTTTGGCAAATTTTTCAAATCAGGGAGCATTCGCATCGCGGAAAACAGTAACGGGTGCAGATTCAAAATTTGCACAAAACGTGCGCCCAATGACGTAGAATATTTTTTATATATATTACACGTGATAACTCAAGAACTTTCAAAAATTTAGCTGCACCCCTCTTGCTGCAAGGTCCTCAATCGAATCTTAAGCACATGCAAACGATCGTAATAAATTAGTCGCGCCTAAAAGTTAGATTTGCCGGGGCTTTCGTGCTGACGAAAACCTCCATTTCCTCAGCCATCACGCAGTCTCGAACCGCTCAAAGGTTCGCCGAGATCGAACGATACTGGCAGGGATTTTCAATTATTCCTAATTGCAAGCCGTGCCCCGCGTGTTCCCCCCCGTATCTCAGAAAGTTTCACCTTTCCCAAGGTCCCGCGGCTGCGGCGCTGACCCGAAATTATATTCCTCGGCCTACGTGTTTGTATAATAATCGGGAACGCGGCCGTAATAATGGCCCGTCATTAACCGGAGCGCCCTGTGTTTCCGTTTCAACTGTAATACAGTTTGTTCAGCGGGCAGTCGGTTCTTCGCCGCCGGCCTAATTAAGGTCACCCATTGCCGTGCGCGACAATCCGAATGATTTACTGCCGGACCAGACAAGATGCAAACTTGATAAGAGCTTTTTCATCCGCGAACCAGCACGAGTATTTTATTCGCGTCGAGTAGGGACGTTTCCACGAAGCGCGTTCATGGGGGTGATTCTTTCTACTTCACTGGAAGCCGTTGGCGAGAACGTACTTCTGAATTCCTACAATCATTTTCCTAAACGCAGCAAGTTAACAAAGGTAAAGGTAAACACGCAGATCCCCGAGTGTTTCCTTCGGTCCCCCGGAACCAGGTACAATTGATCAAGAATAAATTCGACGGCCTGCTTTGCTCCTTTTCCCGAAATAACAATACACCCTCAGCCTCGTTCCGTCTGAATCGGAGCAGGGGATTAAATGCGCACGAGAAGATTCGACTCGGAGGAACGGCCGGGAAGAGTGGAGGGTGCTCGAGGAAAACTTTCCAGGAAAGTGGATAAAGAGTATAAAGGAGTATAAGAAGTATTTCCACGATGGGCTGGCAGGGGGTGGGGGTGGTGGTGGGAGGGGGTGGTCGATCTACAAAGACTCTGTCAGGGGTGCACGCTTGATCGGACGGAGCATCTCGCCGCTTTTGTTCGAGACATTGAATCCGTTTACGGCGATTTAATTGAGCCGAAGCTAATCGGCTATTCGAGGGAGAGGCTCGGGGGGAGGGGGAGTGAGATTGGATAGAGTTCGATATTCCTCGGCTGTCGTTGAAAAATTCTGAAGCTTCGCTGGTCCTGGGAGGGGTCAGCGCTCAAGCTCCCTTTGATCTATCCGGGGATTAGTGAAACGAGGAGATTAGTAACTGCGAGCCCGATAGTTGCTCTCAGCCAGTGCCAAGCACACTTTCCATCGAGTTCCCTAAGTAAGCATTCAACGACGGAGGGGACACTTTTTGGCGCCAGAAGGAAATCCAAAAGAATTGAAGATGATAGTGGTGTCGCGACGCAAACAAGCTTGTGAAATTTCATTTAAACAGCCCATCAAAGCAACTTCCATCAATAAATCAACCCTTTGTGAACGTTGAATTGTCGGAGGTGAAAACGGGGGTAACGCTGAAAGTACTTACGAGTGGCGCGCCGGCAAAGGGGTTGCTAATTAAGTGGTACAAAAGTGATACGATTACCGAAGACGGGAACACGTAGTAGCTATTCGTCGAGCGGGGTTTCGCCAACTCCTTGAATTCCTCTTTGTTCGACGTGCAAGCGGCGCGGTCGGATCTCCGGGGGCGTGCGTTTCGCGCGGAAAAGCAGCCCGCGAATCGGGATTAACGAGGGCTCGGGTGCGCGCATAATAAGGCACGCCAGCTATGCGGAAATTGCGGGTCTGGCATGACGAGTCGACGTTTCGTATGTACGCACGGCGATTAGGCGGTGGCTTCCTCTAATTAAAATCGCATCAAGGGAACCTGTTGTGCGCGGCCACCGCGGAGGAGTCGTTCTATTTATTCCCCTTTACAGTTTCATTGCTCAGAGGGTGAAGGATTGCCTAACGAGAGGTTAATATCAGCCGAAGCCCGTGACCCGATCATTCCCACGTTTCATTAACGTGACGCTCATTCCTAAACCATTCGGTTATTGAGCGGAGAGTATTTCAGGATGAAATACTATACGGACTTCGATACCTATAGATAGAGAAATGTAATTGCTATTGTTAGGTCACTGATGTATTCTCTAAAATTAGGAAAGGCTCTGTTCCAGCAAGGAACGCGCAGAATATCCAGGTAGGAGAGGAAGTTTCTCGTAATTTTTCCCCACCCAGTTGGATGAATACGTGCTTAATGAAAAATTAATATGGAACCGCGGTTCTCGTAAATCTCGAGCCAGTTATTTTTTCGCAATACGGTGCTTGAAAATACTGATTATCTGATTTTTTCCCTGGAAATCCGGAACACCGAGCTTTCGTAATTAAATACCAATTTCCCTGTGCTTCATTTATGTATTCGTCGCTCTTGAAATTAATGAAATGCTCGTGCACATTCTATCGGGATGGTCTGCAGTTCTAGGTGGAAAAACCTTGAATTTTCCATTGACTTTGCGATCGATGGAGCATACAACGAATTGGGCGTGAGTAATTGTGAGGCATTGAGTCGATTTCCCCGAAAGATCCACCAGTGGGCCGTGTATATAAAATCACGGTCGCCGCCTGTATCCCCTAATCGACGAGCGCAATTAACGCCCGGCGTTTATTTCGGCCCGCGACGAAATCACCGTGGAAATAATTAAAATTTCCGGTTGGAGCCGAGCCGCGTCGAAAATTATGTCCGCTCGGTGGGTGGCTGCCAAATAAATCGACTCGGCGAGCGTTCCAGCTGTTCCGTGGACGAAAAATTTCACGCGACAGTACTCATCGATGGACGAGTTTCCGAGGCTCGTGCTAAAACTCTCCACCTTCTACAAGCAGCGAAAGATGCTTGAGATCGGCCCGAGTAGCAGCCAAGATCACCTGAACTTGCAAAGATCGTCTACACCTCCCATCTCCGAATTCCTCGTAACTCCGGTTTAACTGTTCGAATAGGGATCGTAAAGTGTCGTGGCGAGGCAAAGAAACGGTCCCAGGCCGTTCGGTATCGTCGAGGAGCAACGGTGACGGCTTGTTTCCGCGAAAGTAGGATTTACTCGTCCTCCATTGTGTACGGGGCCAGTATTTTACAGCGGGTCACTTGGTTCTTTAACGACTTCCGCGAACTTTCTTCGAACTGTACCACCGGCATAAACCCTCTCGCCGGTATCTCGCGGGCTAAAGCGAGATATCCTTTGCCCGGGGAGGAGCGTCCCGCGAGTTCCTCGCGGCGATACAACCGTATCGGCTTAACTGGGTCTCCTCTCCTTCCGAAGTCATTCGAGATACAGGGACAAGCGTACGCGCCTGCCCGCCGATACCTATCAGTTCGCCGCGGTGAATCGCGGACCGGCAGGAGCCAGTTCCGCTGGAACGCCACGCGGGACGTAGTAATCGAAACGTTTGATTAATTGGAAAAGTGGTCGCGACGGGGGATATTTGCGAGCGCGCCGTCAGGTCGGAAAACGGCTCGTCGATCGATCGTGTACCTAGTTAGGAATTTTTCCACGGTACCCTGGGTCTGTTTTCCATCTCGCGCGACCACGTTACCTCGGCCCACGACCCGCGCCGTGCCGCCTAAACGCGACAAATTGCAGACCCCACTCCCGGTTTCGATTAAACTCGCGAACTTTGGCAATCGGTTAATTCGCGGCACCGGCAAAAACGGGACAATTTATTCGGGGCGTAATGAACCGTAACTCCGCGACGGCAGCCATTCGAGGGGGATCTGGTCCCTCGAAGTTGCTTCAATTATGCGGATCCGAGCGCGGAATCGTTCCCCGCCTCGCCCCTCTCTGTCACTCATTTCTGACTTGCCGTAACTTTGTCCATCAACGAAATTGAATCCATAGAAATTCTTCTTCGTCGTGGCGTCGAAGCTGCACGGCGGTCGCGCTGTCGCTCGAGGCTCGACTCCGTCGCGGCCTCGCTGGATCGAGGAAGTTCCAGTCACGGAGGCAGTGAAATCGCGCGGCGGTATCTGGCGAACGTGGAAAGCGTCGCGAGGCCGTTGCATATTGAATAACAAGCAACGCCGACGCGCCCATTTCGAGTTAAGAAACACACGGCGTGGTTTCTCTAATGTGTTTGGCCAAACTCTGTGACGTTGTTTCACTAACGGCAGGCATGGAGCAATGTTGCGTAAACACCGGTCCGCGAATGCTCCTCTCGCGAGTTCGAGGCTCTCGGGGTTGCGCGGCAAGTTGGAGAAATCTTCGCGTCGTCGAGCCTCGACGATCAACGTCCCGCGTTGCTTGAGCGGATAGTCGCTTGCCTTGCAATCTTTGCTCTTGGATTACGATACTGACTCGCCCTTGTATTTGACGGACGAAGGACGCAAGAAAGGGCGGAGGTAGAGCGACAGCAATGAAAAGCAATGAGGAGTAATGAAAAGCCTGTCTGCAATCCCTCTGTCCATCCGCGTAACAACGCGACGCCACGAAGTTGATTCAAAGTCCGCGAGAATCGCGCGCGTTTCAGTGGAAAATCCAGCGACATCCTGTCCAATTAGACGGGTCGAGTGCAGGATGACGTGGCGCGTGGAGAAACGTTTCGGTAGTCGATGCGGTTCATCGATTACACGGCACACCATTTCCACCGCAACAACTCCGCCGCCACGCCGTGTAATTTAAGCTTCCGGCTTTTATTTCCATTTCCCGACCCGATCCCACCCCGTCATTTTCGTTCGGCTCTCGTGGCCGAAAAAAATGCAGATTCGCCAACGATTTCTCTGCCCCCATCTCTCTCTCTCTCTCTCTCTCTCTCTTCTCCACCCGGCTTACTGAACTCGCGTAAATTCCCATCGAACTAGAGGGCCCGAGCAATTTGAATCACTGAAAATTATTCAACTTCAAAAACTCAGGAGGGCGATTCAAACACCTTTTTTCAATCGATATATTTACCTCTCTCAAATTGGTCGAGTGCTTTTTCTCATAGGGTATCTGGATTATCCACTATGGCGCGGAATTAAAAAAAAAAAATGGAGGGAGAGATTTCAGCATGTTTCGCGTACGATCGTTACGCCCTTCGAAGCAAGCGACAGTGACGGATCGTCTGCGGCGGTGATAATGAAATAAAAACGAATGGCAAAAATCGGGAGCTCGCGGTGAATCGATGCATCAGGATGTCGCTTCCCTCTCTGGACCTGTCGAACCATCGAAAAATCGTTGGAAAATCGTCGAGTTCATAGTGAATTCTCGGTTGAAACCTGGCGGAATTTTAATGATCGAAGGAAAGGAATTCCTGTAAGAGTATTCGCGTGTTCTTTGGTGAACCAGAGTATTAGTCGAGAGCCGTTTATTACGCATTAGGAATTTATCGCCCCCTAAATTTCCTACTGCAGTATTACCGTCAGCGAAATGAATTTATAGCTGGCCGCGACGCGTGGGATCAGAGTCGATTTCTCCGCAGATCTGCGCGGGTTTCCGGACAGGTTTGGCGCAGTGTCGTCGGGACCGCGTGTCCCGCGGAGACACGGGGCGCGCCGATGGAAATCGTTAAGACGCCGGGATCAGGGTGACGCAACATCCGGCAGCCCCCCGAGTAGCACGAATTAATTCATAATGCCCGGCGCAATTAAGGTTGCTCGCGAATTCAGGAGTGTTGTTACGGCCCGAATTCGAGCTGCCGTCGAGCTTTCGGCGGAGAGTGCTCGCCCGGAACTTCTTGACACAACAGAAACTTTAAAGTCAGCTTAGTGCTTAAGTCTGAAGAAAACTCCGCCCTGTCCCGACCCCTGCGCCCTTTATCTACCCTACCCCGCCTCCGCAACGCCGCTCCCTCCGTTTCGTCTTCTATTTCCCAGCCATTCGAACGGACAGACGAAAAAACTCTCGGGGCAACTTAACCGCGGAACTTCGCGAACGACTTTGAGAAGAAATTTGAATTGTCCACCCACCGACCTCCGCGATCCTTCCCCCCTCGGCCTTGAAAAGCGCCACTTTCGTCGCCCTCCGAGGGATTTATATCCAGGCCGGTAATCCGTCCGCGCCGAGTTCTGGAGGATCCGCTCGATGCCCGGGGTGCCTGGAACGTTTCAATTGTTTAGAAAGTACCGAACGTTCGGGGGCTTAGCGATCGGTGTGAAACGTTTATGGATGTTACTCGGGGCTCGACAGGAGACAGTGGGTTATCGGGGAAGAAACTGCGGAGTTTTCTCGGGAATACGATTGGAAAATACATCGGGCGGGGGATCCTGTAAGCCTCTTGGAGGAGTGGAAGCCGAGGGAAAACCGTGAGATTTCAGGGACGATTCGTGCTCGAGCCTTTCCGCCAAGTGGTCCCATTAATCATCATTTGTCGAAGCGAGCACCGTGCCCCGGAGATCGAATCGTGCTCTCGATTAATCACGATATCACCAACCCGGGGAAAGATAAAGGCGCCAGTTTGCGGGGCTCGAGAGCGAAGAAAAGACCTTTTCTCGATGCTATTTGTCGGTCGATATCGGAATGGAATTTATTCGTTAGAGGAACGACTCCCCTCCGCCCGGCTTCCTGGCCAGCTTTCCCGACAAATCGGAGCTCCGTTTAAAAATAATACACCGCGATGAAATTCAAGACTCCCGATTCTGTTTCCTCCCTCCGCTCTGACTCCACCCTTACCCATGGGGGTCAAAGGTCCTTTAAGGGTGAAATTCATGAAATGGGCTCGGAACTCTCGGAAGGCGATGACCTTCTTCTGGGAATCGAAGCTTCCGGGGCTTCAAAGAGACTGGAAACCGAGAGGAAATGTTCCCAGCGATTCGACTTTTAACTCTCGCTCGGCGATCGACGAAAATCTGCGTTCCCGCGCTCCCCGACTTCTCTCAGTTTTCAGACGAATGCGCCCTTCGTGGGCTGCCTCGATGGTACGATTTATCTCGTCGGGGAAAAGTTCATCCCATTAGATCAGAGACGGCCTCCTTCTTCCCTTTCTGCCGAAGCATTAGCCAGGATCACTGTGGAAACTTTTCAGATAGCGGTGCACGGTATGAGAATCCTTTTTTTTTCCCTCATCGGCAAGGTCGTGCAGAATCTCGTTCGGCGTGCTACTTGCTTCCATTTCGTTGGGACGCGAGCTTTCTCGAGATTGGTCGTACATCATCTCGCAAACATTGTGCCGAGCATCGAACGGGACGACGATGCTCGAGCTTCAATTTAGAGTAGAATCAGTTGCAGTTCTCAGAAAAGGAATTGAAGAGGGTGGACGATTAACCCAATTAATAAGTAGATAGATAATACAATGCTACCTATAAGAAGCAGAACGATAAGAAATATCGGAGAGTTCAATTGCTTTGGGAGATGAAAGTCTATCGATAACGAGAGCGTCCGCTGATCCCGTTCCGTTTCTTTCAAGTAGTCAGGCTCGACGCTAAACGGGACGCGGCTGGCAGATGATCTCGACGGGCTTAAAATGGGAAAGCAGGCCAGTTTCGACCCGATAACCGCGCAAATAATTATCGCTAATGGAACGTCATTTCTAAACTGTGATCAACATTAGCCGGCCGGGTCAAACGATCACGGCCCGGCTGTATCTTCGAATTGGAGCACTCCGGGTAAATGCCGGGGGGGATCGATGGAACGTTCCCGGGGTCTGTCTTGTAACCACACATTTCGACTGTCAGGTTAGGGGGCCATTCAGTCGCGATGCCATTCAATCGCGATGCTATTTTACTCCGGCGGCGGCGGCGGTGGCCCGAGCAGAATCGACTGCTCTCAGCGCGCTGCTCGGCGCTGGTGGAAAGTCGAGAGAACCCTGGGACGCATCGGGATTCCCGGCGGAAAAAAAAGCACGCGGGCAACAAGGAAAACTAAAAACCGCCCCGTGACAGAAAGGACGACGAGGAGAGGCAAACGCGGGGGCATTGTTCGATTTTGATTAAACCTCCGAACGAACGTGGATCGTGCGCGAATTTATCCGATGCCGCTCGCGAAACGAGCCTTCCACTCTGTCTGTCTGCCTGCCTGTCCGTTTGTCCGGGCCTTTGATTGTTGCCGTCGAGACCGATGTTTCTATTGTCGCGAAATAAAGTCGCGGTGTTTATAGTTTGAAGGGTATCGCAGCGTTGACGCGACTCCAGGGTGATTTCGAACGCGGAGGTTGCAGGCGAAATCGTGGAGCGTGGGTGAAACCAGGAATGTGGCAGATATCCATAGTTTTATATTATAGGAGTTCGGCGTTTAGAAACGGTCTATGATGCGAGCGTGGCACATAGGTCCTTTAAGTGGAGTGTAAAACATAGAGATCTTGGAGAGTCGGCGTTGGGGGAATCGGTTAAGGGAGAAGAAGCCCTATTTAGGAAATTAGGAAAAAGTGGTACTTGGGAATTTTTTTCTAAGAAACTATTAAGCGGATCTTTTCCAAACTTTCAGGGTATTTTAGTACACATTCAAACAATGAAAATTAATTTTTACGTTACAAAGTGTTCGGTAGAAATGAAGATATATGAACACGTTCGTTAGCACTCGCGCGTGGGAGTTGCAAATTGACCAAGGTTTTTCTTATTTCTAGTATAATTACATTGTCGAATTCTGTGTGGTGTATGGTTTTCGAATATCAACACCTCCGATTCCCGAGTTCTCGCAAGTCCTACGGCTGCCCATAGGATTCCTCCTTGCGCGATCTTTGTCGAAAGCATCGGCGCAAAACGATTGCAGTCGGAAGTCGGTGAAAATGAGGAAGCGCGAAATCGCTGGCATGACTAATCGTAATCCCCTTTGTCTGTCCGTGTCTGCTCCCCTGGTTTCGAGGGTGCTCGACACCGGGGCGAGACCTCTGCCCATAGAAAACCGTTTGACACTGCGTCGAACAATGCGTGAGCCTGTTCCGTCGGCACGATGTATGACACTCGAGCCGATTCTTCCAGGAGTTCTTCCTCCCGTGCCTCCGTCTCGACTTTCCACGAGCCCTCGAACCCTTTCCTCCCCTCCCACCCCCATCCTTGGCCAGCGTCGCCGTCTGGCCCTCTCCTGCCACTCCTCTATTGTCTGCCACGCTGCTTTGATTCATCGTCATCGAGAGGGTTGTTCCGCGCCGCACTCTCGAGCATCGGGCCAAGTGATTTTCAACCCCGTCGCGCGACCCTTTCCAGGCTCTTTTCTCGTTTCTGTATACAACCAGACACGACCTCTGCCCCTGCGATGCGTCCACTTTTCAGCCGAGCCGAGAGGACTCCCCGCCAGAGGAATCTTTCAAAAGGAGCCTGCGACGGGCCGGCACTTTCAAGCGTAAGCGCGACACCATTTTTCAGCGACAGGGGTATCTCACCCTCGCGCGCGCTTATGATTCCGCGCTTATCACACTGTCTGCGTAGAAATCATTGGCCTTAGACTGTTAAATATACCATTAAATTGACTGAGCGATTATGCGCGCCCTGAGGCTGCTACTAGAAACACGTTTTCCCATTAGCCAAGTGGTTGTGGAGGGAATTCATTTCCACCGAAGGTTCCTCGTGTTTGTCTAGTTGCGTCTTTACCAAGTCACCCCGAGGAGACGTGGCTTCCGAGAACGTGCTACTGCGTTGCAAATGATGGGGTTTTCTTTGTAAGGCGAAAGGTAAACAGTAGAACGGATTGAATAATGAAATGTTCGCTGACAGTAGCGCATCGGCTAACCGACGCTCGAAAAATCGGCATCGAAACGGTAAAAAGGCGCCGACGAGAAAGTTCGGGACAGAAAATAGGAACACGGAGCGAGGGGATTGGGTAGTCCAACTTCGACACTGGACCATCGTTCTACCGAGGAATTGTCTACGACGAGGAGCATCGCGGAATCGATGGAGAATCGGAAAGAGCCGCGTAATCGAGGCCGTTGTCGCGCGTACAACTTGGAAGCATGGAAATCCCGACGGCCCGCGTTGAGAGAGCGGGCGCGAACTCGTGAAGACGGGAAAAAGCTTGGATCGGGTAAAAGTGGAAAGGAAGAAGAAGAGACCAGCGGTAGAATGTGACGCGTACGTGGACGCAAAACCGAGCGCGGCGAAGAAAGGATGCCGTGAAAAATGGGGAGGAACGGCGAGGGCGGTGATGCAAAGAAGCATGCGAGAAAAGGGCGGAAAAAGCGGGCGAAGAAACGACCGATGGAACTCCGCCTTTGCTGGGGGAAAGAGGGTGAAAGGAGGGGTTGGAAAAAGACAACGCGAGTGGAAAGATACGACGAAGCGAACAAAGGGACAAAGAAGCTGGGAATACAAAGTGAAGGGAGAATAATGGCGGGAGAGGCGAAGGAAGAAGCGAGTGAAACAAGAGGAGCACAAAGCGAAGGAGAAGCAGGGAAAGACTGCGCGGAGGGTGGGAAAGAAGGGGCGACTGGATGCGTCTCGAGGGACGGGGGAGGAGAAAGTAGAAGGTGGTCGGCGAGTCTCGCTCGAGATGGCAAGCCGCAAGTGGAGGAACGTGTGGAAGGGTGGCACGAGGACGGCTGCCACCCCCGTGTAGTTGATATGCGAAAGGGTGCCTCTATCCCGAGCCCGCGTATCCATCACGCTAGTTCGAACGGCCCTGCCGCTAACCCCCACCCCCTGTCGAGCACCCCATGATAGGGCTGGGAGAAGACAGATGCGACTCGTGTCTCGTCGCTGAGCCACGAACTGACGCGAACCAATCTCTGACACCCCCGAACCAGCCCCTCTCCCTACCACCCCCGGAGAGAACACCGTCGCTCCGATGTTCATATCGTGCTCATCGCTCTCGCACGCTGAAAAACTCGCTAGCACTAGTCCGTTGGCAAATAGAGAACTGTCTCGTGGAATATTCCTGATGAAACGATCGCCTGTCACTGTTTTTCGCGACGAATAAATCCGATACCTATGATACCTATAAAGATCACTAAAATAGACGGAAAGGATCATCGCGAGATCCAGCAGAGATCGCCGAGGTTACTAAGAATTCTTACAACGATCCTGTCCCTTAAGACTGCCCCGGGGTCCCCCGGGATTTTTAATAAATCCTGAGCAAGGGATTGTAATCTGCCGAATCCGAGCGTTCCCATTACTGCAAGAGAATTCGCCAGTGGTCGATAAACCCTTAAGCGGAAACGCGGGAGGAGCTGGAGGATGGAAATCCAACGGTCGGAACAAACAAATCCCTGTTCATCCTGAAATCCTTCGATTCCTTGTTTCACCAAACTAAATCTCCAGGGGGAGCAGATCGACGGGCAGACATTAAACAGATTCGCGAAGGTCAATATAAGTACGGTAACTCGGGGGAAGGAGTCTCCGCGCCTCTTCCGCGACTCTCGGTCTTCTCTCTCTTCCGTCGCGTCCGACCGTTTCCCATTCCGATTCGTAACTTTTCACTCCGCTTCCTCTCGCGCTATCGCGTCGCCTCTGTGTACGTAAGACCGTTCGGAGCATCGCGCTCGCGTACAGGGTGGACCGCGTCCATCCTCGCCCCCCTCGCGGCGCTGGAACAGGTCGGCAACTTAGTAAATAAAAAATGGAGCACAGATTGGGGGGAAGCACGAGGGAAATGATTTCTCCGACGCGCCGGGGATTTCTCGAACCGTTGAATTACGCCGCGACCCGGGAAACTCGGGCTGTAATTGCTTGGAGCGGAAATTGTTGCTGCCCCACCCTGCGCCTCTGTACAGAGATGCTCCTAGGGAAAGGGGGGGGGGTGCTGTAGGTGGCTCGCGTGTCGGTGTCTTGGTGCTCTGACGCGCTTCTGTCCGAAGGAAATCGATCCGCGGCTCTCCTGTTCCTTCATTGTCAGTCGACCGGGGGCTTCTTTTCGATCCCGTGGAACGTTTATATTGCGCAGGGGGTGACCGAACATCCACTAGACGAGGGATTGCAAATCCTCCAGGAATATCCCGGTACTTCCATCGATATTTATGAACCCGATCGACCGGCGTACCTCTGCCCTCCCCCTCCGCCCGCGAGCAGTCTGTCGAACTCGCCAGAACGACGAGGGATATTCGTTCGTCTTACTTTCTTCGAAATTCATAATTCAGATACGCGAGCTCGCCGGCACGAGATCCGCCGTTTCTCCACGGTATCCAAAATTCATAGATACCATCGGTTACCATCGGGGAATATGCGAGAACTGCCGGTTTTCGACCGCGCCGTACCGTAACTCTCGAATGCTTCGGCGGATCTTTCTATTCCACGGGCGTGAAAATTTTTTTTCCGCCACCGAGGCGGATTTCGATCGACGATCCACGGTTTCTCGGTCAACGAGGGAACCGGGGGGGCAGTTATGGAAGGCGAGCTCCGCTACTTTCCGCGGGGCCCTTCGTTATTAATCATTAGAGGGGCGCCGCGGTCTCGCGGGCCGCTTTAATTACGCGGCGCGACGCGTCCCGGTAACTAATTAAACCGGCGTTCTTGTTTACAGCCGGGAGCGGGACGGGGATATCGATCCGGTGCGATAAATCGCGGCGCATTCGTGCTCGCGACAATAAGGGGAACGCGGCTGGATAATAACGGTCGCGTTGGAATTGCGTTTAATCCGATTAGAGGGTTGACACGGTGGCCAAAGCGCCGATGAAATGCCATCTGCGCCTTGTCCTACAAACTCAATCCGTTTGCCTTGCAGGCACTTCGACTCTCCTCGTCCTCCCAGCCCCCGTCCTTTGGGGATGTTATCCGTTCGCTTATTTTTTAATAGGTTCGATAGATAATGATAACGATCAGGGGAGAGGATCGTGGAACGAGCGATAATATCTGAGTGTTGAAATCGGCTGGTCCGCGGCGCGTGAATACACGCCACTCGTGTGAGTTTGCGAATATCTCGGAGGCGTGAGCTTTCAGCCCTGTCGACTAATTTTCCAGTCAGTGCCCCGATTACGTTAACCCGCAGCGACGTTACACGCAACCTCGGATTTACGTGTGTGGACGCAGGGGCCCGGAATCGAATTCGAATCACTGTTCCGTCCAGAAAGGAAGATCGTGACGCCCGGCTGGAGGTTTCATCCTGTCGGGTTAAATCATCCTGGGACACCGCGGTTACTCTGCATTAACACCGCCTGCGGATTGAAAACGCTAGAACCGGCGGGGAACAGGCTGCCAAAGGGCCCAGAAGCGGATGAAAGTGCAACAGAGGCTCTGAAAGGGCGAGGGCGGGTAGAGAAGGGGAGCGCGTTTACGGGCGCTTTCAATCCCAGAAATTAATTCCGCCGGCAGCCTCGTGTGAGCCTCGAAGTTCGTGACACGAGTTCCTTATCCGATCGAGCGGGCCCCAGTTAAAGTTACAGCGCCTTCTTCCAGGCGATTTTCATAAATAGACGGATAAACGTTGGCGACTTCGATCCCCCGAACGAGGGCTTCCGAGCGTGGCTTAACTCGTGTCGAGCATCTTTCGACGGGGGAGTCGACTGAATGTTTTATCGATCGCCGATGCGCTTCACTCTTGGACTATCTGGTCTAATCGACCTGAGGCTTGACCGACAAGAGCTCTCGCGAGCTTCCCAGCGACCCGTCCGAACGTCTCGTCAACGAATCGAAAAGAAACTCGGCAAACGGGGGCTCGGTTCGAAAGCCGCAAAATTAATTACCGTTATTAATTAACGTTATGCCGTTACAAAGCACCGCGCGGCCGCCAGCCGCCTTTGTGCGCGTGTCTCCCGGTCGTATCGCGCGCGCGTAACTTCGCCGCGCGATTTTTAACGTCGACGCGACACGCTTTTACACCGGCGAGAAACGCGTCGCTGTAATTACGTGGCTTGTCGAAGCTGATGGGATTGAAAGCTGGTAGGGAAGACGGGAACACTCCGGCGCAGATTTGTTTATAACGATCGCGGTAATCCGACCCACGCGGAGAAGAACGAAGGAAGAAGATGGATAGAGGATTAAAGACCGAAGTGTCTGTTCGGATAAATGAATTAGAGGTCCGAGCTTTCGACCCGTGGGGAATTAGATTTGAATGATTTTTTAATCGGCGTCCGTCGGAGCAACGGCTGATCAACGAGAGGAAACGATGGATGCTGGTTGCACAAAGCGAAGCCGGTTAAAGTGACTGAGGGTGGTCGGGCGGTGATCCTTTTCGTCGTTTTGTCGTCACCGCAAGGAGCTTAACCCGCGGGATTAAGGGATGAAGGACCGGGCGTGAGGCGAGGATCAAACGTTTTCGTGGATAAGCCGGAGTCGACCTCGCAGTTGAAACTTTGCGTTGAGAAATATAACATCTTTAGGGCGGGATAACGCGCTCTCTCTGTCTTGCGTCGCGGCAGCAAGTTAAGTACTTACATCCCTTTGAGTAAATTCTATGAATCTTCCCCGTTTGCCGAATCGACGCGTTCAGTCAACACTGGCTTCTCAAGCTCGAAATCTCTGCGGCGAGTGAAGCGAGAAGGGGGGCGATAATTTTGCGGGGGAGCAGTTCTAATCCCCGAGTAATTTATCGAGAGGAATCATATAGGACAAGCACAATACCAGGGGCAATTCGATTGCTACAATCCGGAAGAGCGATCGGAGGCGGTCCCTTCCCGTGCTCGAATTACTCCTCGTGTATCTTACAATGGCAAGGAATTCGTTTTCCACGATTCAACCCCCCTCTTTCTCCCTCTCTCTCTCTCTCTCTTTGTGCAGCGTATATTTGCCACAATGGGGAACAATGGCAAAGGGTTGCCGGTCTTGGTAGATAGATGCGAAGGTATAGGAGGAAAAAGGGAGCGGAAGAATTGCGGGAAGACGCAATAACTGGTAAATCTCGGCGAGCGTACCGGCGAATCGAATAGAGCTGCGGGCAACAACAGCCCCCGCGTTCTACGGTGCGAGAAAAGGAACTGGTGAAAAATTAGAACGAGCACCGTTAAACGTCATTGCGGCGTTCGAAACAATTTCACCATCCAAATGGTCTTTTGTGCAATACCCTCGGAGCTGTATCTAATTTACCAGCTACATATTGCGGGACCGCCGTGTGGCTGGGGTAGATTCAACGAAACAAGACCTTTGTTACTAACGACCGTTTGTACTCTTAATAAAATTAATGTGCCGAGGATCGCCACAACGTAACTTTTTGAACTCGTCCTCCCGCTCTCGCTGTACTCAGCGAGCGAGTCGCGCCGGTCCGCTGATAGAGGACAGCCGAGCCAGTAAAAAGAAATTGCAAGGCGATAAAAAGCAAATACGGACGTTCGGAAGCGGCTCGTTACAACGCGGAAACGTATTGGACGGAGCGCGATCGCGGTTCCCGGGATTTATTCGAATGAAATTCGAGCGGTGCGGCGATCGACAGCCGCGCTTCTTATTTCCCTGGGAGCCAGCCGTTCCTGGAGTTGCTGGCATACTCGTAGACGGGCTTGTCAACGACGCGTCCAACTTCCCATGGGCGTTCCGGACACTCGAAATCGCAAAACTTCCCTTGGCTTTCTGCTATCATGAATTCCAATCCCAAAGTTTTCACCGAGACCCAAACTTCTTCGCCGGGCTGCACGAGCCGCGGGGAGAAACTTGCGCATCGATTATATTTTAACGATCTAATGCGCGCGGGGGACGTGCTCTCGATTCATTTAACGAACCGGTCATTGGACTAGTTGTTACCTATTGCCGTAGCGCAGAATGGGTTAAGAATTCAACTGCAACTATGCCGAATGCTGTCTGCCTTGTATTTTGTAGATGTTTGGAGGTTCTAAGAAGCTGTTAACACATTTAGTGGACGGAGAATGACTTTAGCCGTGTATTTCCAGGTGAGAAAGTCGGTGAAGACTGGTGTTCCCGGTGCGCGCTGCACGCCCGCGGTATTTTCTTAAAATATTCCTCCCGATAAATAATTTAGCCTGTCGCGTCGAGTCCCCGACCGTCTTCGGACTTGCTGTAACGCAATTTCTTAGCGAAGGAATATTTTCCAGGCTCGCTTAATTACTTTACCGCGCCGCTCCACCGCCCGGCGAACGCTAATCTCTGATAAACTACGCGGAAGACGTAACGTAGAGCGGTCCGCGCCGCGAGCCAGGGAAAAAGTTCAGACGCAGAGATGCTGTTCCTTAATTACGCGACTTAAACGAGTTTCGCGACAACCGGGGCCCTGTCAGCCGCGAAATTATTTTTCCACCGCGCGGAGATGTGTTATCAGCGAGCTACCCTTCGACGTTTCCCGCCGTCCTTACGAGAGCGAGCCGCCAGCTTCGCCCCGCGGCCCACTCGAGAACGCTTCGATAACTGCGATAACGAGATGGAAAGGCGCACGCGGGGAGTTTTCCTCGGACGGGGAAAACCCAAGGGCGGAAGTGGAGGCTCGACGCGGTCCGCGGTTCAATTCGATGCAGCTCGTCCACTTGGCCGACTGGATTCGGCGTCAGTCTTAATTGCATTCCATTCTTCGTGCAGTTTCGACTCGAAACCGGAGCGTCGGCCAGAGATCCCGGAAGATTTCGGGGAGAGTAGGGGCACTGTTCTTGCGCGAAACGAGCCTAGAAAATTCCTGAGGCCCCGCGTCGCGCCTCCCGGCGATGACCTTCCGATAAACCGCAACGACGGAACAAAGACGCGGACACGGGCAGAAACGTGGCGCTCGGGGTGGCCCCGGGGAGGGATGAAAAAGCGTCGAGCTCGTACGGAGTTTGGCAGATCGCCCGGCGTAGATAAAATAATCGCTTAGCGAGCGAGCCACGACACGGACCATCGAGTCTGCGAATCTCGGGGACGCTGCGGGCAGATCGTCGAGGATACAAGGCTGCAACTTCTCGAGATTAGGCCGCGACCCCCTGGTCCTCGTTTTTCAAGCGCCACCGTTCGACCCCCGAGGGGGTAGGGTCAGCATCGTCCTCTGATCCTCGCCCCGCGACGCTCAGATGAAAGATTGATAAGGCTGGTGAATAACGCGCCCCCGGGATAGTCGTGGGATGATCGGAGACAGAAATGCGCCGGGTGATCCTCGGCCCCGTTGGACAGGACGCTTGCTCGAACTTTCGCGCGACGATACAAGCCGAAGATAATGGGTGAAGTAAGACTTTTGTAGGGGGACATCGATTCAGCTCTCAGGCGCAAAGAGATTGGAGACGAAACAGGGGAATGGTTGGAGATTGAGATGGTGGGGATTGGACTTGAAGAGGCAAAAGCTTCTTGCCTTCGCGGCAAGGGGGCCGCGGCGTGTCCTGAAAGGCCTGAAAGCGAAGGGGACAAGTGCCCTTTGTCGAGGCAGGCCTCCGCAGAGATCTCCGCGGCGCGGCGATCCGCTGCAAATGAGTGGAAACGAAAAACCGGCGATCCTTTGATCAACCTCGTGATCCAATTCCACTGCAAAGAGCCGTTCGATGTAAGCCGATGAGACCTCGGCTTCTGGAACGTGTCCCTCTCACCTTTGCCACCGTGGAACTATAAAACAGTCCTCGGTATATCAACTGTCGTCCGATAATAATTCCCTTTGAAACGGGCCCCGCCACGAGGCAAAGGGGATGATCATTATTCCCGAGGGCGAGGGAGCCACAGCGGTTCCGGGAATAAAGTAAGTTCCGTTTTTATCGAGGACACACGGCTGTAACGCCGCGGAACCGGTTCCGGGATGTCGATTCCTTAATATTTATCCCCGTCCTTATTCCTTTTGCGAGCGTGTCCCTTTGGAACGAGCCCGCGATACCAAAGCACCGGCGAATATTATATAAAGCCACTGGACGAGTAATAGAGCGATGAAAGGGGCCCTGGAATATTTAATAATTGAGAGACCGCCGGGCGTGGCGGAGGTCCTGACTAAATGAAAAGTGTCGCGCGGAACAACAACGCGAGGACTCGAGTAATAAGTTGGCGAAGTTCTCGGGGAAGGACGGGAGGGCAAGAAAAGGGAGACGTCGCCGTCGGAGGGACGCGAAGAGAAAAGAGGTGGGTTTCGCGAGACAGGATCAAAGTAAGAAAAATGGAGTATGCTGGAGAAGGATTAAATGGGCCGGGAGCGTAAGAAAAGCTATATAAATTGAAGAAATTTCTTGCTACAATCTCATCGCGCCGCGCCGAGAGAGAAGCGAGATCTATCTACTTCTATTTGCGAAGCACCGCGAAACATTGAAAATAAGGGTCAGTTGATTTTCGTTCGTGAAAACGACGTCACCGGAGGGAGTTTTATTCACTCGCTAGTATATTTATACGACGCCCATGACGTCCATCGTCGATCGGTCAATTCTCATTCGCGCTGTCGCTCGAAGAGCCCCCATAAATCTCAGCGTGGAATCCGCGAACGTTTCCCGTCTAGCGGTCCGATAGCTTGCCGATACAAAGGCGGGCATAATTAAAGGGAGCGGTAAAATCGAAAGTGAAGGGACACGTGGCGTTCTGGCCTCTGCTCTGTCTCCCGTCGCTTTATTGCCACTGATTACCGTGGCCGGAGGGGCGAGACGGGCCACGGGGCGGGGTGAGATTGCACGAGGATGAACGACGTGTTGGTGGCGAGTGAAATCGTGCCGTGGCGTGGGTAGACGCGAGGAAAATTGAATAAAAAGGGATGGGAATGAAGAAAGATGAACGCATGGGGACGAAGAGAGGCGACGCGTGGGGAAAGAAAGGAAGGAAGGAGAAGAATGCCGGATGCCGGTGGAACGGTGCGTTTTTTCACTCGTGCCGTCTTTTACAGAAGAGAATCCCGCGGCGCGATTAAAAAGGCAAACGCGGGGAGCAAAAGAAGGAGCGAACGCGTCGAACGTGCAAAGTGGAAAGCACATCGGAGGGAGGAAAGAGTGGCGAAGGGCGGGGGTTGAAGCAAAAGACGGCTGTAACAGCGATTTAGGGTGGTGGGAGAAAGTGAAAGGGTAGAAAGGGTAGAAAGAGGGGGCAAAAAACGGCGGATAGATGGGGCGAATTCAATGAGCACGCGGGAAGCGCGGCGGAAAATGTGGCGGGAGAGGCTCGGGGGTGGGCTAATTAAAGCGGAAAACAGTTTAAATCGTGGCGGGGTTGGCGCAACGGGAAACGCTTATTAACGGGTAGTTAGCATTATCGTGGCGTCCATGCGAGCCGCGCGTAGGTATCGAGAGGCTTTGAAAACGTCGAGACACAACCGCTTTGATACCACGATCCGAGTAAATAGAAAGGAAATGCGCAACGGGAGGGAACCTCGGGGGTAGATTTCGAGGAGCCTCTTCTTCGGAGGCAATTGGCAACTCCGAAATTCGGTTACACCCGAAACACAAAGCTCTTGTGTCTTGTGACCTCGATACCCTCCCCGTAAATGTTAGAACCCTGGAACACGAGACTACGTCGTTTTAATTAACGATTGATCAGTTTAATTATCGGAGATAGCCACGTATCGGTGGTGTCTCGAAACGAATGATTAACGAAACAATTTCTGGGAATAATTGCGGCGACAGCTGGCTGACTGGTGGATAACGATCCCCGCTACACGACATGTAACACTGTCCCATTAATCGGGTTGGGTATCCAAGAGCGAGACCAATTTACATTGTTCCTAACCGATAATCTCGCAAGATCGAGCATCGTAATCTGGAGAGACGACCGCGTCGATCAGCTCGAGGGGACACGTACTATATCGATTAAGGGACGTTTCAATGGCCACGGCGAACATCGATGATAGACGTCAGTCGCAGGATGGAGGCTCCTTTCTCTCCTTCCACTCGTCGCTCCTGCCTTCTGGCTACGCAATTATATATCGATTCCGGAGCTATTGTCGGCTAAACGGGCGGGCACGTCGCTTTTACGAAACGAGCAGTCACCTGGACAATCGTTCAATTTAGAAAAAAATAAAACGCGGAAGCTAGAAGCCATGTAATGGTTGACGTGCTTTACGGTCCATCGATCGAAACGATGGAAACAGAGGCCGAGTTAATGTTATTTGCCGTTTCGACGCAGCGTGCATGTTAAATATTCAAAATTCTAGTCATTGGTTTTTTATGGTGGAAGAATTTTTGTGAGAGTGCTTCTCGATTGAAATACAAGTAGCTATGCAAGCAACTCTGAAGGCTACTGAAAACACTGAAAGCATTTTCCTATTAAGATTAAGAAAATAAAAAAGAGCAGAGGTCGGGGTGTCATCGGGTCGCGGCGCGTTCAATTTTCATTCAGCAAGAATTTCCATCCCCCTCGTTCCCTCCGCCGGGCCATATTTACTTTATATACGAGCCGGGCGCCGTTAACATCAGCCCGCTGATTCCGCAGAAAGGAAAATATGTACCCTGGACAAGGGAAGCATCGAGCATATCCATGACCCAGTTTCACCGGGTTATTTTTCCCCTTTTTCATCGGTCCTCGATGCGGGTCGATGCGACCGGGCCGAGCGGGGGCTGCCTTTTGGCCATTCGACGGTCACCCCGAAATCGAATTTCCATCGGGACGGTAATCACCGGACTTCGATTCGGATTCGTCGTTATCCTGAACGATTTGTTCGCTCACGGCCACCTGTTGCACCCACCGCTGCGCCAGGAAGAAAGCTTCGCGATAATTATTATGGCGAATTCGCGCAACCAACCCTCGCCTCCCTTCTTTCATCCCCCACGTTCTCCAACCCTCTCTCTTCTCCTTTCTTCCCTCCCCCAGCTATTTTCCACTTATATTCCTCCCATTCAGCTTCGCTACCGCATCCTTCACCGTGGAAGAACAGATAGATCACACTTTTACGATCGAACGTATTTCTTTCTTCTGCCTCGTGAATACCCCGAGACGCGACACTGATTTGCACATAAAGATTGCGCGCATTATGAGCCCAACCGCCACGCTTTACGGCTTTCAGAACGGACTCCTTTAGCGACACTTCCCGCACCCCTGCCGCGAACAAGGAACTGCGAGCGTCGTGACGATAAAGGCACGGTTTAACGCAGCTGCGCCCCTAAAACGTGACCGACAAACGGCTGGGAAATCGCTGGCAGTCGGCGAGCGGGCGGGAGAAATCAAGAGAGTCCTTAACCGCTGAAGAAACGTAAACGAGGGGAAGAAGATCCCGTTTACGCCGCGGGAACTTACTTCTCGCCCGAGGGGGGATGCATCGCGGAGAAATGGGTTGCTAGCGCGGGGCGATAGTCGTTTCAATTACAGGAGGAACGGTAGTTTTTCGACAGTTCCGTAGGTCTTGGGAAAGAGCGGCTGTGAAGAGAAAACCGAGCGAGCCAAGCAGGCATCCAGAACGACCACCATAATCATTGTTTCTTCGTCAATACGATGGCGATATACAACAGAGAACGATACTCCAGCTTCGGTAAAATCAAAAGTGCATCAACCCTCCTTGGGATCTTGCATCGTTCCCGGTGCAACAGCTCGCAAGCCTCTGAACTCGAGGAGCGCAACGTATCCGACAAATTGGACCAGCGTGTCTCGGTGATAACGATCGAATGTTCGTGTAAACAACGGGATAGGAAGGGGTGTGGAAATTCCGCGAGGCGGGAAATAACGTAGGGAACATGATGCGAGGATGGGGACGAAGGGGGTTGCGCGCGAGCAGATACGTCGCGTACCCTGAAATTGCCGGTGGGGGGGTTGCAGATCGATTCCCTCCCAGCTGGCAGCATCGGGGCCAAGTTATCTGTCTCGTGTATCTTGCCGATGTGTTGGCACGGTCTCGCGCGCTCGACCTATGAATATTGCATACCGATATCTCGGCCGCGCCCGACTGTCCACGCGAATGCCTGCAAGCGGCGTTAATTAGCCGCCAGATGGAATTCGACATACGCTACGCACGCCTCAATTTTCCGACCGATCGCCCTCCGATTCCTTATAAAGGATCTGCTGCGTGGCGTTCGAGGGCTAGCAAGAAGCACGCGGGGGGATGAAGTATTAGGGGTGAAATCGAGTACACGATGCGAGCGGCGGGGAAAGCTGAGCCAAATATTAGAGGCGAGGGAAGCACTCTGCGTGCCAACAAGTACCCTATCGAATGGCACTTTTAAACACGTGTCGTGTTTGCTTAGTGCACGAGCACCTTTCAATGTATCGAATATCTTGTGGAGAGAGGGAGCTTCGATACTTGATCCTACGATTATTAAGAATAATCTCTATTTACTTGTCTGACGGGAGAAATGATGACTCCAGCTTGATTATTGTTTCTGGATTGTTTTCCCATGAATGTAAGTGAATGTTAATTGCAATGAACTCGGCGAAAACAGCAGGCTTGTAGAAATAGTTGGTGCAGCGGCGAGATGACGGTTCACCAGGCTCCTCTCTCCTTATTTCGAAGGAAAGAAATCCGTCGGCGAGTCGCAATGAAGTTATTCCGGTAGACTGGCACGGAAAATCACGAGGAGCCTCGGCATTCGGGCCACGTAGTGGCAGCCACTCGATGGTAAGGTTCTCGTTAAGCTCGTCGAATTTCTCTGGGATAGAAGAAGCGAACGATTTTCAATGTTGCGACGCGATGCATGCGTGCATCCCGCCCGGGCGAAACATCTTCGTAACAATCGTTATTCAAAGTGTCTCTCGGAACGCTCCGCGAAACTCGGTCAGAGCGAGGAAACCGGGAATCATAAGCAAGATAGATCCATCGTGCTCAGAAACGTCTGCATAAAGAATCTGGATCCGAAAGTTCGGTAAAACAGCTTTTAAAATAGCCTGGATTTCTGGCACACGCGAGCTGGCGAGTAGAACGAGCCAGTAATTGGTCAGACGCGGCCATACGCGCGACACTTGAATTAAGAAGTACAAACACCATGACCTACATTTGTTCAGTAGTAAATGGCAAGGTTAACCAATACTCTCCGGCAATCGATTCCCCTCGCAATTAATTTTCCAAGTAGAACGAGCCGGCATTAGTCCGACCACCTCGAGTGGCATCCAATTTAGTCGTCCCCTCGACTCACCCATACAGATTTGAAAAGTCCAACTCAAGTGGCATAATATCGTTAGTAATAAGCAGAGATTTCCCCGATACTCGCTGCTATAGTTGCGAAATAAAATACGCGAGCGATGCAGCAACGTCGAAACGCGGTGTCAAGAAGCAGCGACAAAATACAGCAGCAGCGATTACAATTTATTACAGAAGCCATCCGAAAACATGATACGCATTACACCTGTAATCTCTCCAGCGACAAACATGAAATATTCCCGGGGATCTGACCGCTCGCAATTACGCCCGCGACAAGACCGGCAATTGCACTGTCCCAGTAATTTCTGAATAACTAGCGCGAACTCGCCCGCGTGCGGGCGCGCGTGCGCCCCGTTCCATCGCCACCGTGTATATATTACACCGAATTGATCCCGAAGCATTAGATCGAGCTCGGCGGCCCGGCAATCGGTGACTCTTGACGAGGTGATTTAATTAAACGCACACGCGTAATTATGCGGGAGGAAGCGGCCGTGTCGGGCGCGTTACAAACACGCCGTAATTAAAGCGCAAAGTTATTGGGGCATATTTCTGGCCGGCGCGATTAATATGATTAACGTTCCGCGCGTTCTGATAACCCGATCTCCGCTCCCCCGAAATCTACCGATCGCGATAACGCGGCCGTAACGGGCGGGAAATGCCGAAACGAGGCGATTAATAAAATTCCCAACAGATCGAATCTATCTAACGACTCGTTATCCCAGAATTGATCTCGCTCCTCGATATGGGTTACCCGATCTCTGCGTGGACAACTGTGCCGCCCGCGGTTCCACGGACCCGCGGTGTATTCGTTAGCTGCGAAACTGGACCTCGAATATATCCGTGGACGCGTACCCGCCATTAGAATCCAACGAGCAGGGAAGAAAGCTCGGGGAGGGTTAATGGATACTTCGCCAATTTCGGCACGTTCGAAAACAATCTACACGGAGTGGCAAGAAAGCAAGCAGCCAGCTGAGAAGAGCCACGGTGCAAGCCGCCGCTCCACCCTTTCTTCGGCCGAAAAATAAACCGAGGAGCCGCGGCAACGGGGGGTGGGGGCAAGTAAATGGAGGGAAACCATCGAGCTTTTAGACGGAAACCCGAAAAACGTATCCGATTTCGGCTGGACGTGCAGCCCTCGTTGTCGCTTTTACGTCCAGCTTGCCCTCGCTCGCGAGCAAACATCCGGCTAGCAGCGAGTAAGTTTCCCGTCGTGTTAGCCGGCCAGGAAACCCTTCCGCCGACTGCTGACCAGCAACCCCTTTTTCACGGGAGCGGAAGAAGACGCTCCGCCGAATTATCGCGCAGGAAGCGAGTCGCGATCGTGTTAATTCTCGCGAAAAAGACACCGTTCCGCTTCGGGCTTGGATCACGGTTAAGCAAATTCCGAAGGAAGGTACTTTTTTCTTGCAATATTTTTAAAGGGCTATCGATCCCCGCCTGAACTATTCGAATAGGGAGAACGTGGGAGATTCTACTAACCTACGTGGAACGCGAAGCTTCGATAGATAAAGAGTAGCGCACCGAATTTCTTTTTAAAAGTTCGAAAACGAAGTTAGCACGGCCCCGCCGCAATGTCCCCCACCCCCGAAAACAGGGGAGAGGATAACGTATAACCGAGTATCGAGCCGCGTTTCGAGTCGCCGCCCGTAAAAATCGTTACAAGAGCTCGTCCCTTCGCCGCAAATGAGAAAATAATCTCGTTCTGGGTTTCCACGGAGAGTTATCCAGGTCGCGGTTGAAGTTGCCGGATCTTTCAGCGATATCGATTCACTGGCAAAATACACACGGAACGGAGCATCCCTTTCATCCCGCGCCCCCTTTTCTTCGCGATTCTCGATTCCCCGGTTTCCTCGTTCCACTGTCCACGGGGTTTCGCCGGGAGCCGGCTTCGCTCTGCTCGTGCCGTTGCATTCAAAATTCCCAATTCTTCTGCGCCTACGCGCCATACGGGCCGATGTTTTATGGGGTATAAAGCCGATTCGGCTTGGTGCGCGCATGCACTGAATTTTTATGAGTTCCGGATCGTAGGCATCCGATATGTACCCCGAATTCTTACTCGGTCCCGCGATCGCTATTTCGGTGCCGGTGCCTCCCGGATTTCTCGTGGGAAATGAGATTATACGCCGATCGATGATGGTTTAGTGGGGGGGTCGCGGGCTCGTGTGCGCGTTTCGCGAACGAGAGGGCATTTTCGTAATCTCTGACCGAGGCCGTGAATCAGGCCGATGGAAGAATACGGTAGATTACACGTGATGATCAGTGGCACGGCCATTAGCGATAATAATCGGGGCTAGGTAAGGGCCAATGAAAAGGTTAGGCTATCTGTTCCACTGATGGTAGATTTCAGGAGGATTACTAGGCGATTGCTAGCGCCGTAGGGGCAGGCGAAACACACGTGTTACTAATTACATTAACCTACACGCCGACGGCCGGGTTATGATTACGCTGTTGCTACAAAGTACACCCCTATTTACATCGCCGAGTACGTCTCCGTTTATTTAACCGCACACGCTAACAGAAACACCGTGTAAACGGTTATGGCGGCGCGAGGTATGGCGGTATCGTAAACGGTAGCGGTGCTAATAGTAGCGGCGGCTGTAGCAATAGCCTTGACGATAAGAGCGGCAAATACCCTTGGTGGATGCACTGGAGCTGGTACTAAGAACGAGGTTTTCGTGACGCGATGGTTCGACTAATCGGCAGTTTTTTTCTTAATAACAGTTTTCGTTGCGAGGAATAACAAAAGAACTTCAAATGAATGTTTGAAGACTCAACGAGATGAATGGAAATCTCTAAACGGCTGAGTTTATTCTTGGAAAGTTGCGATTTCCCGTGGAAAATTCTCGAAACAAGCCATTACCCGCGCGTCAACGCGTCGCACATTTTTAATTACAGCTGGAAGCGAAGGAAAATTCAGTGGATCGGTGGGCTCCAGCGCGAGGAGCAAAGAGGGGACGGGGGCAAGGACAGAACGAGCGGGGGAAGAAAATTGCGTTTCCCGAGTATCGGATTATCAGAAAACGCTTTCAGTTGGAAGACGAGAAAAGTTTCGCCGGGAGCAACAAATGCGCGCCCGTAGAAAGGAATCCGACCGCAAACGACACTCACGAGCAGAACCATAAAAGGATCGCGCGAGACGCGGATGCCACCAGCGATGGGGTCGAACGTGTCGCGAGCTCTTCCCGGAACTTTATACCACCTACTCGATTCTTTTACGAGTCATCGTAATTATTCGGCTAATTCTGGGGACAATGGGCATGATTCTTACGGAGGAAGATAAAGATGAATCGAGGAGAGCAGGTGAATCGAGCGTCTTTTCCAGGATAATAATAATTCTGGAACGTGGACGACAGAGGGTCGAGGAGCTTTTGTGAAACCCGCCCCTCTATAGTCTATAGTTTATAGTTTCCCAGCTCTGGCGGGGAATTAATATCGCATTATTGTGACACGAACCCAACAGGGGATACGTTCGGTCGGTGTGCCTGGCAAATGGGCGAGCGCGCATAAAACGCGGCAGGCGGGATTAATTTCAGTCGCAGACGCGATTTCTAGCCGGGCCGGTAGATTTAATTACTTGGGCTTACACGGGCCCGTCCGTCAAAATATTATTTTATTCCCCGGCCATCGTCCCGGAAATAAAAGCGTGTCGCTGGCCCGGCACGGGGATTCACCATCGAATTAATTCGAACGCGAGTCAATTATCCGCGTTTCAGCCCGATTATTCCGTGCCGGCGATCCGTTTCGATCGCTAAGACCAGCGGAAAGCAGATACCGTGTCAGTTTGCCCGATCGGCCGGCGAAACGATTTCACGCGCGTATTAATTTCGCGAATTTTCCACGTTCAATTCGCCGTGACGTTCTCGCGTGCATTTCAAAGTAACTCGCTCGCGGAATTGCTGCTCCATTCGGCGACAGTATCATACATTGAAATGATAATTCTGCCGCTCCGGGAACCGAGGGACAACTGAGGCTGAAGCTGAACAATTAGGTTCGAGAGAAAAGGGTCGACTTCGAACGAGGTGGTTTGTGTAGAAGCGACACGATTCGAGGATCGTAATTTTTTACGACGCCGGACGAGTATCGCGCGTCACGCGGACGTGGGAGGCGTGGACGGGACGTTTCGAAATGGAATTATGTTTGGAAATAATTCCCGGCAAATGAAGCGGTCCTGGTTTCCTAACTCGACATTGCCATTCGGGCGCGATATCAAATGGAGCTGGATGAAACGCATCATTTAGCCTATTGTAAAACACTCGACTTTGTTAGCAGCGCGGACGATGACGAATAACCGGCGTAAATCAATGTAATTCCGACGAATAATAATACCGTCGAGGCCGCGGAATCCTTGCATGCTGATTCCGCGTACGAGCGGAACACGGAAAGCGTTCATCCTTCTCTGTTTCCTGGGACAGCGTGCGGAGGAGACGGGTTCCTCGGGGTGCGAGGTGCCATTTGTGTTCTTTTAGAAGCTATTGCAACATTATGCGAAGCAAAGCGAAACGGGACATTAGTTTCGCGTAGATTTGTACGGAAAGAAGCTTCGGATTGGTGGGAATTGCGAGTCGAAGGTTTTGGGAAGATTGGAAGAAGAGAATCGATAGGTGGAGGTGTTAGGAACATTTCATATTGAATTTCTATTCAGAGGATAACACCTTCCCTACAGAATCCGAAAATTCACGGCATGGAAGAGCTCAAAATCATCCGTGTCCTAAAGGTTGGGCGCTATGAATGGAACACCTGTATCACCATCTAACTCACAGTTTCTCCCCCGCTCGCGATTTCGACGAAAACACACTCAGATCCCGTAGATCCCTTCGCGATTCCCATTCACAATTGAAAGGAGTCTGCATCTCCGTGTCCTTCTGAATGCCAGAGCCAAGCATGCAAAACACGTCGACGGAGATCTCCGCTGATGACTGAAATCTCTTTCTTCGCCCCCTTTCTTCGCGCCTCCCTTCCATTTTCGCCCCCTTTTTTCCACCGATTCCCTCTTCCTCCGCCGTGAACGTCGGATTGTAAAGCGACGTACACGGAATCCAATAGCTCGAGGCCGTGGCGGACGCGGGGGAGAATTTTCACGCTGCCGGGGCTTTGTGAGCTGGCTAGAATTTGCGCATTCTTCGAGGCAAACAGTGGATCTTCCCGTAGGAAGCCGTATAATGGAGCTGTTGTGAACGATTCGGGATCTATCTAGCTCTAGTCACTCTTCGATCTTATAAACTACTTCGATCTTATACGTGGAAATGGCCTTTTGTAAATGAAAAAATGAATAACAAAATAAATCTTGATCCAACCACGAGAAATCAAAGCTCCCTCAAGTGCGATGAAAATGTCCTCGCGAGGATCGATTAAAGACCTCGAGTCACTTTCAATTAGAGTGTTAGAAGTTTACGTTGCGTGCCTCGAAATGTAAAACGCGTGTGGAATTCAGTTCCGTAGCTGAATGGCCCCGTAAATTTTTGAAACTGAAATTATCCAAGCATCAAGGATAACGCGTCTGCTCAACGGCTACAGGGGACGTCGAAGCGAGGGAGACAGGGGCGCAATAAAAAGTAGCGCACTTTACACTTCGCTAGGGAACGTTACACGTTCCATGCAATAACCAGCAACTGAGCACAATGTCTGCATTATGCACTCTCCCCGTGACATATGTACGGTATAAACCCCGATGCGCCGTTAGGAGTACGCGAAGGAAGCGCGATAAAAGTCTCGAGGTGCGAAATGCCCGGCAATTCTCCGGCGAGAACGTGCGCCGCCAGCCGCCTAATTGTGCCCCAAATTTTCCGAATCTTTTCGCACGGGCTGCGCGCCGCCCCGTAAAATGTTTATCCCTCTCCTAAACGCGTGCTTGCCGAGTTCATCCCGCGGCCGAAACTAATTCTGCGGGGAAGTTTCGAAAGTGGAGAATTATTTTTAACCACAGAATTAAAAACGAGAAGCTCGGCTGGCGCCGCGAGAACGCCTCGCACAGCTGCTTCTTCATTCTAAAATTTCACGACTGGACGAAGTCGCGGTTGCTTTACGTCCGGCAGGAAGAAAGGATTCGCCGCGAGGAATATGTTCGAGATTCCGAGGAAGTTGTTTTTGCTAGGGTAACTCTCCCTTCGTGTTCCCAGACGTTACAACCTAATCTGGCCCAGCGTGTCCCTTGTAACATCGACGCGGGACAAGGGACTTTTTCCTTCCCTCTATTCACGATCGTTTAATGCCCGGCCATGTAAAACTTCGTGGCTGCGAAACTGCTCCAACTGCCGATAAAGTGTCAGAATCGTGGAAGGGTTAACGCACGCTCAAGTTAGCAGCCCCGGTTCAATAAAAGTCTGCGGAAATTTATCGCGATTTCCGGCTGTCTCGATCCCCTTCGCTCGACCTCCGGTCCGCGACGAGACTCGAGCCGAAGGGGTCGCAGCGGTGCAGTGGCTTTAGGCCGTCTCCGCCTCCCCGGACCCTCGGATGAAATTTTAAACTACGACGACCGGGAACTTTGTGCATGAAATCGAATTTTCAGCCGCTTTGTTCTTGGGCCGCGCGCGCGCGGGCCACGGGAGCGACGAGTGCGGGCAAGAACTCCCAGAGAACGAGCGAACGTTCGCGTAGGGACACCGTTTCCCGACTTCAAATTTAAAATAGACGCAACAGCCACGCTGTTTCACCGCGCAAATTCGTCGCGACGAATCGGTTTCTGTCTCGCATCCTCCGAGACTTCCCCGATGGTTTGCCGCGGGCGATGATCTTGGAGTTCGCTAGACTCGAGGGTTGCGAAGGGAATTATTGTATGAAAATTTCAGGAGTCGTAGCAGTTGTCCTTTTTCCGCTTTAAGTCGTGGGCCAGAAGAGAAAAGCTTTCGCCTACGGTTCTTCTGAAGCATACTGGACTCCGTAGCGCACCTTCCAAGTGGAACGAGCCGGAACTGATCAGACTACGACACCCGAACGTTATTCATACGAGAAGAGACTGGAATCTCGGTGCTATGGCACAGATTCTCTGAAAATTGAAGAGGCGAGACAGACTGATTACCCTGAGCGCGATTACAAGCGTTCGAAAGGAGGGAGAAGGAAGGATCACGAAGCCCATCGAGCGTCCAAGAGTAATCGCCATCGTGCTAGCCGAGGTACTCGTTTCTAGGCACGTTTTGGCAATACCCGTCTCGTGGAGGACGATGCACTAGCGAGTAGAAAGAAGGGGCCGAGGGGAAAGGGGAGATATCCTTTATCTGGTCGCGAGTTACGAGCGGTTGTTTGGCAGAGGCCATTGTACCACTTCTATGGTCAAGACACGTAAAGGTCCTCGCGGCGAAGCCAGACTTCCTCCATCCACCCTTGCCGCCTTCTCGTGATCTCTTCCGCAGAGACGAACGAGCCTGGCGTCGAAGTAAATAAGATTCCGCGTCGGTCTCCTTTCGTTCCGTACGCCAAGGTAGGATACGTGGAGCTCGATCGTTGGCAGCGACGATCCTCGACGGGAAGCATCCCCGGAATCGGGGTGACCGAAACTTGGGAGTCGTTTCGATTTTCTCCGCAGAACACGCTCGACCCAGCCGGACTTCCGGAAGCTGAGAAAAACGAAATTAGCCGAGCAAAGTGACAACTTGTTTTGGGAGACTTTGCGAGATAGAGCAACTTTACGGTTCTCCGAGCGGGAACGAGTAAAACCTTCGCCACTTTGCGATTAGATTTTTCGAGGGGAAGAGGAACTACTAAATATCTACTGCGACGTTCATTCGAGAGGATCTTATCACCTTTTCTACACCTTAAACGATCATCTTTCAACAACCGAGATGGTGATTTATACAATCCCTTCGATAAATCCGCCGAGTAGAACGGCTACGTCCCATCAGAGGATTTAACTCAACCGATATTAGATGCGGAAAATGCTCGCGGAAAATCTCGCCGGAGGTCAAAGAGCCCGCCGGGGTAACCGAATAACCGAGCGTTCCAGTTTCCTCGGGCTGGCAATTCCCGGCCGGGCTAATGTTTCCGCTTAGCTGTGAAAATCTTCTCGCCATCGGTCACCATTACGTCGGGGCGTTGATTTCCCAGCGTGGAAACAACACGCGGGCCAGAAAACGCGAGGGGCGGCTTGCACGCTCGCGATCCCCCGGACTTTTATCGCGCGGTCGCGTGCGACCGTGCATCATAACGCGTCCCCCGATTACACATTACGCTACCCAGACCCTATCTCTGCCGTTGCCGCACTCGTGTAACGCATTAACGGGCGAGTGGGTCCGTCAATGCGACGGCGAACTGGATCGCGGCTGTATCCGCGGCGATGCTTTATCGCCTCGCTCGCGTGTCGCCCACCGACTGGCTCGCGGGCGGATATAAAACCCTCGGGCTGGCCGTGAGACGCTTTTACGACGAGCACACACACACACACTCTGGTGTCGTATCGATTCAAGTGTTCCCTCGTTATCGTGCGAGTTAGTGGCCGACACTCTGTTTCCCGTGCTCGCACCGTCGCTTCGCCCGAGGGACTCTCGCGCTCAAATCTTCCTGCAGTTCCGCTCGATTTAGACCGCTAGGGATTAGATTGCCAGCCTATTTCCGCATTCGCGAGGACAACGACACTTCCATCCATTCCTTCTTCCTCGAAATTGATTCGTCTGTTACTGCGTACAGTAAGATATATCTGCGATGCTCGATGGGAAGCTGCGGAATATAAATGGTTATATAGATAGAAAGGCTGAAGAATATCTGGGTTAGCGAATTCTGGGATGGGGGATCTATAAGCATAGAGGTTGGAAGGACCACGCCGGAGGATCCATCAAATTTATCGCATTAAATTCGCTGCTGCGCCGCAATTAATGGTCTCCGGGCAGAATTACTCTGCGTATGGTATTAGCGGAACGCTGATAATAACGCCCGCGCATAGGCAGAGCAATATCGCGTTACAGAGCGCGCCGTGGAATATTAGCAATATGGTTGTTCAACCCTGCCGAATAACGGCATCGATTGTACGATAGATTTTTCGCCGAGGCCGTTCTACGCGGCCAGCCAGCGGTCTTGCATTACCAGGCCGTTTCCACCCGAGTAAATCATGATTAATCGGGATTTCATGGACGGCCCAGTAAGTCGTGAAATTAATGTAACGGTGTAACTCGCGATTACGCGTTACGCGGCCCGTATCTACGGCTTGTTACCGCGTGTCCAGGATGGTTCAATATGCAACACGCGGCCTGTCCTCTCGTGCTTTATCGCGCCGGGGATAGCGGCACGCTGGGGAATAAGAAATTCCACCACCGACACACAAATGTGCCCGCCACGATAACGCTTCCGGAGACATTACGCAAGGTTAATTACCAAGTTACGTGGGTATCTTTGCCTGGGAGCAGCGTGCTGCTTCCCTGCGTGGTAGAGCTTCTCGGGATTTCCCATCGAGAACGGTGCACACGACGTTGCGCAACAAATTGCATGAGATTCGACGCCACTGTCGATGGGCACGAGCCAGCGACACGTCGTTACCGGGGCCTTCATTTTGGAGGGAAAAGTTGTTCGGAGAAACGCAGGTTAATAGGCTCGGATTGGATCGTCGAGAAGGATGTGATTGCTCTGTTAGCACGGCGGTGACGAGGTATTGAAACGAACTTGACATTGCGTCTTTTTAATCGAATTCAAAAAAGAGAAGGTTATAGATTCGACCCGTATGTATTTTTTTTTTATGTTTGTCACTGTGTAATTCCTTAGCATATGGACCGATTTCGATAATATTTTTTTTATTCGAAAGATGGCGATGCACAGCTGGCTGAATCATTCTTCAAGCGCGAAATAAGTAGAAAGAAAAGGTCTTCGTATATGACGTTTGGGTATTTATTAGCTTAAAGTATTAGAAATCATAAAATATTTAAAGAAATGACAATCGGGAAGCACGTCAATATATATAAAACTAAAAAGTTAAGAATAAAAAGATTTAAAAAAAAATTGAAACCGACTTCAAGAAATTAAAAGTGCACTAAAACGTAAGAAATCATTTTTTCCCATATTTAATCTACGACTCTCATATTTTTTAAGTCGGCGTCTCGACATTTGCACTGTGTAAATCTGGCGCCGACTTAAAAAATATGCGAGTTTAAATAAGGAAAAGAATTATTTTTTACCTTTTTTTATTTTTATTTATTTAAGTATATCAACGGGATAAACCCTTTGTTATAAAAAGTAAAAATCACAGTCAGACAAGCATAGAGCAAATCATTAGGAAGTACAAAAGAAGAATAATTAAAAGAAACAAAAGCAGAGAAGCACAAAAAAACAATTAATGATAGTGACAAAAAGATATAAAAGAATCATAGTAATAATAACAGCAGCAAACATAATAGTAAAAGTTAAGAGGAATGGGAACTACGAACAGCGATCAGAGCATTGTGATTGAAGGAATTATAGGAATTATTGGAGAAGTCAACAAAGTTACAATAACGATTGGAAGTTATTAGAAGTTGATTAAGACTATTATAATAGCCATAGAATGTTTCATGTGACTCAGGAAGAGAAAGAATATGTTTTCTAAGCAACACTCCGGTGCATAAAAAGTAAGTTTTTCAAGGATTTGAGGACATAAGATACAATTGTTAATGAGGTTATATACAAATAAAAGGTCAGCAACGGCATGGCGTTGATCAAGGCTCATTAATCCAAGGCGCGACAGCATAAAGTCTTAGTTATGGCAAATGAAAGACATAGGTTATTCCATAAGATATGATGCCAGTCTAAGAAACCTGTGCTGCACACCCTCGATTAATACAGAGTGACATTTATAATAAGGAGTCCAAATAATGGATCCATATTCGAGAATAAGGGAAACCAAGTAGTTATAAAGAGTGTGGAGCGTGCTGATATTAGAGACTAACTTAGAGGTGCGGTGAATGAAATCTAGTATTCTATGCACGGAGTTAACAATATGTTGAAAATGATAATGGAAGGTTAAAGTACTAGAAAAGTAAATATCAAGATTGCTAATGATGTCAACAGATTGCAGAGATGAGGTTTGAATAAAGTAAGGGTGGATTACTTTATTAGATTTATGGTTGAAACGTATAACACAACACTTAGATAAGTTAAAACCAAGTTTATTACGCGAGCATCACAAGGAAAGTCTATCCAAGTCAGACCGTATTAAAAGAGCATCAGACACACTCGTAACTTGTCTATAAATATTTAGATCGTCTGTAAAAAGTAAAAACTTACCTTGTAAAAAGGCTTCTACTATATCATTAATGTACTTATAGCGCATTTTCGTTTTTTCGAAGTCGGTGTTAATTTCTTTTTAAACTTTAATTCACTGCGCAGTAAAGGAGCGAACGAAAACACAACACGAACGTGCGCCACCATGTGGAGAACTACCCAACTCAACTTGACTACTATTATCATTCCCAAGAAATCTGAAAGAGTAATTAAAAAATTCCCTCGGCAGGGAATTTTTTTAAATTAAACCTGTGTAGTCTGTAAATACTTTATTCATCACTCATCTCCACGGGAAAGTATTTTTCAAATAATACATACCTATCATTATGTGATTTAAATCTGTCTGTTGACTCGACCGCGACAGCGGCGCCACCTGCGCCACGAATTTGAACTGTCCTCGAAAGCGCGCTCTTTCTCCCAGTGGATTTCGTAGCGTGTGGTCGCGGTGTGTTACGTCTCGCGTAAGTAACATCAGACACGTTTATATTTCTTGTAAAAACACTCCCTTACATCGCGGAGCGCTGCGAACTTCCACGGCGCATTCGTACGCGCTGTTAAACATTCGTACTTTTCGCGCACGCATGAAATATGCCACGGGAAAGTTTCCTTTGGCGGGCCAGTGTCTCCCGCCACTTCCCCCTTCGTTTCCCGGTGCTAAATAATAGAACGGAGGAGAGGAAACATTTTCCTTTGCCCTCCCTCGCAGCGTTTCGCGAGACACGCGCGAATGCGTTCGTAGGAACGGAATTTAAAAGAGTGCGGACATGTTAGCTACGAAAACACGTTAGACACGAACAGCCACCGTGTTCGCCGAGCGTGTTAAATCTTTACAGTGACGTCACGATGCGACGCCATGATTGCTCGTCCTAGTTGCGGCCAACGATGCCCGTGACGTAACGCGCGAGAATTTGAAACGGGAAATATTGCGGTAACGATCACTTTGACAAATATTGGGTGGAGATAATGTTTGGGGCTGAAAGAATTGCGAGGGTAATGTATTAAATAAATCTAAGATATTTAATGCGTACATCTTGGGTTTATTTAATACATATTACATATAAATACAAGTTTTAATTTGTTCATTTAGAATGGCGAGGTAATCTTTTCATTTAAAAATCCCTCTGTAATTTCCAAGCTGTATAAATTCGCTTTGAAGGTTTTATAATTATTTTCACACATGCAGATGGTTTAAATATAGTAATTAGACATATACAAAATGAGGTAATTTGCGTTAATACATTTGTAAATACTCAGAGGGAGTTTAAATACGAATGTGTTTCATGTACATAGTTTTACAGAAAAGATCCTGTGAACATTGAAAATCTTTTATTAAGGAATTAGTAATGATAAGTGAATCCAATAAAAATTGACTGAGTTATTAACGCGCCCCTTTTGAATAATGCCGTTTCGAGATACTCGCGTTTAAATTCTCGACAGAAGTTATTTTCTGCAGCTCAAGGATCGCAGCTTTATACGGTCTTGTCGTGGTCAGTGATTCTCTATCTAGTTCTAAACAATATATAATCTCATAATTCCTCTTATTAGATACATTTTGATTTTTGGACATCAACTTTTCGGGTGATTGACACCAAGTTACTTATGCGTGTACTCGTTTCCGAGCGCTACGTATACAAAACCTCCCGTAGCTCCGAGAATTTTTCGAAATCCTCTTTGAAACTGCGCAGGTATAATCTTGAGACCACAAGCATTAAGAAAATGCACAAAAAAAATTCAGAAAAAAATATTCACAGTGACTTCCCCCCTTAAGAAATACGTAATATGGAATTAATATTGAGAGCTTATATGCTAGGTAGCTATAAAGTGTAAGTTTTAAGCAGACTTACAGTCTGTTGATAATAATACCCTTACTGAATGTTGTTTCGTAAGAATTCCAGTTAGATGGAATTAAACCCATTTGAACCATATGACACAGTTCAAGACACTTCTTCATCGGCCTGTGCCTCAGAGGATAATTTTCAACGTCCTTCGTAGTTTAATAACGTTAAAAAACATTAATATCGAGTCTCATAACCCCGACCGTCGTCTCTATTCCCGTCGGGAACGATTAATCGCGGAATATCTTGAGCGATGTATCAGGGCGATCTCGCCCGGTGAAAAATGTGTCGGCGAAGTCGTAAAAACGTGGTCGAAAGTGGCTATCCTTACCGCAGCGCTGTGTTAAAAGGCTCGAAATCGATTTACGATTCAAAAAATCCGTCCATCTTCCGCGCACACTGGATAGCGTACGCGGACGACTGCCATGGAGTGGCACATATACTATATAGTATACGGGGGACAGGTTATTTTTTCTTTATGGCCGTTTCCAACGGTCGCGAAGGTTCCGTAATTAATTACAGCGGGGCCTGGTGTTCTTTTATCGACTTCCGTTTCGCGAGTGGCTCGTAAAAATCCGCGAGAGAGTTCGCCGCCGGTTCCACCCCCCCGACTCCTCCGCGTTTCACCCCCTCGTCCTCTACTTTTTCACTCTGTTACCGGGCGGCTCTTTCCCTCCCGCGGTTGTCGCTTTCAAATTCCGCCGGGCAACTTTTTACTATCTCGCCGCGGAGCGCGGTAAGAGGTAAATGAATAATTTCGAACAGCGAGGCAGTCGGTTGTGAAGAGAAATTCGCTCGGTCGAAAAATCGCGAACGCCTCTTTTCCCTTCGAGTGCGCGCTCATTTTTTTTTTTTTTTTTTTCTTGTTCCCTCGTTGATACACCAATGTACGAGTGCGTGTGTTTTATTAACTAGCAATATAGTCGGAAGTAGCGTTGCTGGTTGGTTCTCGCGCATCGTTGGCCGATACGGTATTCCATTGCTTTGAAGTGCCCCGGGTCTTTGATTACTTTCTGTTCTATCAATTATCGTTTTTAAAATGTAATCCCAGCCATTCCTCTCTCGTTGTCCCGGTTACGGCGCCCCGATCGAACGATACGAAATGGAAAGATTCGGCGATATTTTGCCTCCCGTTTTTGCCTCGTTGAACGGCAGGCGATTTTTCGTGATCGAGTAATCCGACAGCGATCTCGCTGTTTATGAATAGCCGCGCGGTCAATGGAGCGTTAGACTTTCCTATTGAATAATACAAGTTTCTCAGACGAACGCGTCTAGCTTTATTATTAACGACTCTTATTCGCTGTCGCGCTCGCTCCGAAGTGGCTTCCATAAAAACGGCACCGTATTTCTTTCTTTTTTATATCGAACGTCTGACGCAATGCTTCTGTTTCAGGCTCCGACATCAAAGTACCAGTGGCCATACTGAACTGTCTCTACGCGCGTCAATTGTGCTTCGAGGATCCATCCTGCAGTGCCATTCTGGAAATTATACCCAGGGTCTGCGGTCCGGAGATAGGTGAGTCATAAAAGCATCTTACCTCGAAGCGTTTTATTGCGGATAAGGCGGGACGACAGAAGTAACCGTCTGTAGGACTTTGCGCCATTGAATATCGCGTGCATGAATTTTCTTGAAATACACAGGCTGGTTTGTATAAAGTATACCTGCGAATCGAATCTACGATGCGAGTGAGAAAGATTGTAGTTGGAGGAGAGCAAGTGAATTTAAAATTTCCTTTGCCTCAGACAGTTATACGTACCTTCAAACAGCTGTACACCTTCAAATTGCTTTGGTAACTTTGCCGGGATCACTATGTATCTTCGCGAAAGCCAGTCGCAATTGAAATGCGACTTTCCGTTCGATCCGCAACGAGACCATCCCCCGTTTGCTACCCGCTCAAAAACTGCCCTCCCCTTTCCCTGTTTTTCTTGTTTTAAATAATCGTTCTCGAGGGTGCGATTGGTTCGGTCCGCGGGCGCGCGAAGTCGAAGGGTGTCGAGTAGGGACCTCCACCCTTCCCCGCTGTAACGAGAAGCGGAAAAACGGGGCCGACCAGAGAGACACGGTCGACGACCTCTTTCTTTTCGCACTTCTCCTTCGCTTAGTCTTCGCCCTCTCGCTCGTGGATTTTCCAGCCCCTCTCGTCGCTGCATCCGCGGACCAATGAAAAATCGCGTTATTCGTGACAACAGACGGCTATGACGTAAATTCTAAATTATTCTCTGTCTCGGTGTCGATAAACCGAGGCCCTCGCTCGTCCTCAATGCCCGGGTCGTGTGTATATAAGAGTACTCCACTCAGCCTCTGAATAATTTTCATTCACCGGGGTTATTAAGGTGGTTATCAATAGGAGCAGATATTCTTAGATCTTCTCGGGTATTTCTTATCGACTATTTGTTCTCGCATTAACCACGTGTTAATCATCTTACTAACTCATCCAGGGATTTGCAATATTTTTCTTTAAATACAATTTCTAGTGACGAATAAATGATTGAACAAATTAATATTCGACATTCGTTCGTCAACCCAAGTTAACTTTACTCGACACATGGAGAATAATTTTTTTTAACTTGTATTCGCTATTAAAATTGTGTTTAAATAAAAAAAATTCCCATCTCTGAACTCACCCCCTATACGCGTACAGTCACCCCTCGATCGTGTCTTCTCTGGAAGCCTGATCACTGCACAATTCACTTACAATGAATCTTAGAAATCTCTCATCGCCACATCACTCTCGCGTTATGGATCTCCCCGAAGTAATTCCGTTCGCTTAATTTTCGCAAGCTGTCAGCATTACATATTCCGCCGCGAGGGAGAGCGGATCGACGGGGAGATGCTTGTTCGCGCGGCGTATCGGGAACCGATAACAGTATCGGGAATCGATGTAATCCGACGGAAATCTTGGCTGAGTTTTAAGTAATCCGATACTAATATTCCGAGTATCTTGAGTGTCGTTTTACGTGTGCCTCGATTTCACGGCGGCGTGATTGTCATCCAGCGAGACGAGGCACCGGCGGGGGAGCCTCGCCGAGCGAGTACATAATTAGATCTGCCCGCGACCGGATTGAATTTCAGACTTTCTGAATTTTATATCAGCCGCTCAATCAAGCGCTGCTTTTTTTCCGTGGAGGCGGGTTTATAACTTAAATAACCGCATTAGTTGGCGTTCACGCGTCACGGGGTCGAGCTCGAATTGGACGTATTAATATCGCGAAGCAAATACAGCTTTAACGCTGCTGGAGATAAGAGCAAACAATAGGCGCCTCCATATATAATAATGGATTTCGACCTGGAGAAAGTAGAATACAGGAACATCCGTTAAAATCTGTTCTCTCCTACGCGTCTAGGGGAAATGGGATTAATTCGTATTTAATTTACCGAGTAAACAAGGTCGCCAGCGTGATATCGTGCCGGCACACGTGCATCCGCGAACGCGAACAAGAAAGTGCCTCGTGAAACAAGTGGATTAGCACGGCGAGTGAGGCATTCTCGTTGGTGGCGCGTGATTAAAAAATACTGCACCCTCCTCGACACATTTTCGATGCGCGTAACTTTTGGTATATTACCGTGGCGGGACGCTCCGATGGCCGAAACGTCGTTTTCACGGTTATTGATGTACAGCTTCGAGGAAAAATCGGGCGATTCTCGGTGACCGAAATCCCGGTATTTCATCGAGATTTATTACTCGGACACGATACGGTGGTCGAAATTCTGACCTACAGCGGAAAAATATCCATTCCGTTAGGGAGTGCATTATTGTAAATAAAACACTGGGATCGCGGAACGCGGTGGATGGAATCATGCGCGCGTATATGTTCCGGCAGTTGTCGAGAGAAATGCTTTATTTTCTGGGCGGATGCTTCGGCGAATTAATTAGCGCGCGTGTTCTCGTGGTCCAAAGCAGACTCTTGGAAAGGCCCCCATCCCGAAATTAATAATTTTCGATTCAGCTGACGCATCGATCTCGCGAAGCAAATGATAGAAGTCGAAATCAGTGATTAGGGAGAAATAAGAGTCTTCGTCATGAAGCAGTCAGTGAATTTATTCTATTTGGCGTAACGAGCGATTTATTTTTTCCACGCGAAAAATAGTCCTCCAAAATACTCTTGAAATCGTGTTTCGTCGGGTTCCTCTGTGCAAGCATTCTGAGTGTCGCTTTTCATTCGATTGACTCCTCGTAGAAAATATCGCGGAAAGCATTTTTGGACCTAGAAGTTTCGTCGTAGGTCGCTTCAAAGGCTTCCGGGGCACAGTCGGCGAGTTTTAATTTAACCCCGAGTGCAGGTTTAATCAGCGATGGATTATGTTTGATAAATCATAGGGGATCTAAGGGGAGAGCTGCTATAAAAGGGACAGATTTTAAATGAGACAGGTTTTAAATAGGACAAATCGAATTGCCAAAATTCTAAACGCATCACACATGCAAGTTATTTTCCTGTTCATGTCAACACTAGTGCCCAGTCATTTGACGTAAACTTCACAGTGGTCTCACTTGCAACAGAGTAGTAATCCTCGGTTGATGTTTTTCGGCAGTAAAGGAAAAATTTTCGTTGGTTTTCTCTGTCGTGTTCTGAAATTAAAATACATACAAAGCGTTAAAGTGTTATATCATTAAAATAGCCTGTATTCAACTGAAAGGAAAATACTTAACAAGTACGCATAATTGATTATTTTCTTTGCTTCGAGGGTATTTTATATTAAACTCACTTATAGTCTTAAATGGGACAGCCTAACAAGTCTTAAATAGGATGTCCGTTTCATGACTATCCCTCTCATACACGTGTAAGTACTGCTGGAAACTATATTTTACTTTTCTGTAAAGTTATTAGTGTATTATCTGATACATAGATGGCATTGTCCGCGCGAATCTAAGAATTAATAAACCGTCTATTCAAAGCGAGAAACTTTATCGTCAAAAATTAATAATAATATTTTTAATCTCGAATATGAAAACGTACCTACATATTTTAATACAATTTATCTCATTTTTGTTGAAGTAGAATTTAGTTCCAAACTATTTTATTATTTAAGTGTTTTATAAATAGATTCTTTATATACGTACTTATATTTACCACTCTAAGACATAAATTTTATAAAAAAATAATTGTAATGGACTTTTATTGATGGGAAATAAACACGCTTTCTATTGATGTACTTGTTTTTTAAATACCTAGGGTAAACAAACCAGTAAATGACCGAATTGTTGAATAAAAAGCCCAGTAAATGACCGCATATTTTTATTAAGAATTGTATTTATTAATGTTTGTTTAATACAATTCTTAATAAAAATATGGGGTATTAAAAGTGCAACTACACTCTATTTATAAACAAATAGTAATTTTTAAATTTACAATTGACATTTCTTTGCCTAATGGTCATTCACTGGTATGCGGTCAATTACTGGTTGGTTTACCCTATAATGACATTGTTAGAAATGTACGCTAAACAAAAGTGTCCCTCTTATGGCACCTCTCCACTACTACTGAGGAAGTGGTACAGGTAAAGGATTGAAGGGAGCGCGGAATCGTGAAGTTCGTTCCGCTCGTACTCCAAAAATTCTGCGTTTGATCCGCGTACAGAGTGGATTAACATCTCTCTTTTAGTTGGGGGTCCGCGCGAACGAGTCCAGGCTTTTTATTTGTCAGGCTTCCTGATTGTTGGAACCTGCAACTCTATAGAACGCCGTGTTTCTTTCGTTACCTGTACGTCGCGCAATAAAACAGGGTATTACGCGTTACAGCAGCTAACCGATTGTGTCCCGAGGATCGTTAGCCGATTATAAATTTCGTGTTCACCGCTGTAGGTAATAGGTCTCCCTTTGCTATCAGATTATCACGTTACAGGGCACGGTAGCAACGGATACAGAGAGGTTCGTAATAACAGGGTTAACAGAGAAATTTCTGCTTCGTCGGTCTGCCAGCGACGAGAGAATGTACGCGGGTATCGTGCCGCGTAATTTCCAGATTTAAAGGCGGGAAAGATTCGGCGGATAAGAAACAAGGGAACTCTATCGAGAATACGGAAAAGAGACTCCGCACGACGTAGGTTCCCGTAAATTCTTCACTCTGAAAATTCGGGGGACGCTGATAATTTCTCGAATTCCCCTGGGAAATTCCGGTAAAAGGGATCCGGCACCGACCTGCCGCTTTATAAACTGTCCTTCCACTATGGTTGCGTGTTCGTTTCGCTACTTTCACGGCCACCGGTGCTCCCCTCTCTATAAATTTGTGTTTCCAAGCGATTATAGAATTATCATTTACACCGGTAATTTCCACGTAGATGCAGATTCTTCCACTCGGCCGCTTAAATCCCGAGCAATTACCGTGAATTATGGTAAAATTATCATTCCCCGAAGCAATATTCCAGCGTTTATACTACTCGCGCGTTTGTTCGTTCGTCGATGGTCGTCCGGCGAGCTCGTAATCATCCGTCCGTAAACAGTGCCAGCGCCGGAACACGAATCGAGATATCGATCCGCGAGGCTTCCGGCTCGCCGTACCCCGCGAACCGAAATTTCGGCTGCGGGACGCGCAGAGACAGGTCAGCCGGAAGCTGTCGATATACTCGACGCGCTTCCGCCTCTGTCGTTGTTGGTCCCTTAGACGGTCGCGTGCATCGCAATATTGCAACGTGAAAAAAGTGAACGAATTTCTGCCTCTGGTTGCCTTGGGAATACAACCCACGAAGCACCATCGTGGATCCCATCCTCTGAGCACTCTCATCTCTCTATTATTACGAGCAGCAAAGATTTCTACTTCTGTTATTCGAAATGCCACGTAAATTGAATCACCGTGTTGCGTATCAGCAAGGAGGCAGGGATAAAGGACGCGATAGGGAAGCTAGCGACGTAGACGCTTTGCCAGATCGTTACCATCCCCTGAATAACCACGGGCGCCGGTGTAATCTTATCCGCGACCCTTATTTTGCGCGGCAGTACCCCGCAGTACGAATATTGTCGACCGTAGCGGACCTCCATTCTGTCTGAGCCTTATCGATGAAAATGATAGCGGGCTAGTGGAAAATCTCGCGCTACGTAGGGTAAAGGACCCAATTACTGACACCTCACCAATTACTGTCACTTTAAGCTATTTTACTTAAAATAACGAATAAATAAACTATAGTATATTTATTCGTTATTTTAAGTAAAATATCTATAATGAACTATGGTATATTTCAGGGTTGACTAACTGGCGACTCACGAGTTGCCGGGGGCTCCTCCGCCTTGCGGCCACGCTGAACGCAGTCGAATTCGTCCGTGCCTACACAGACATAAATACATTCGATTGCTACGGCCAGCCACGGCCATACGTTTACATATAATTATAATTAATACGACAATACGAACTGATATATACTTACTTTTACTCGTCTCTGCGAATGTGAACGTAAAAATTGGTGGATTTGGGTTTAAAAATTTCATCAATACTTGGTTCTACATACAGATGCGAAAGTGCGTTTTCCGTGGATATACCATCCTTTGTCAATAATATCGTTATTAATAAAATAATAATTTTTACGTTCACATTCACAGAGACGAGTAAAAGTAAGTATATATCAGTTCGTATTGTCGTATTAATTATAATTACATATATGTAAACGTATGGCCGTGACCGGCCGTAACAATCGAATGTATTTATGTCTGTGTAGGCACGGACGAATTCGACTGCGTTCAGCGTGGCCGCAAGGCGGAGGAGCCCCCGGCAACTCGTGAGTCGCCAGTTAGTCAACCCTGGTATATTTATTCGTTATTTTAAGTAAAATAGCTATAATAAACTATAGTATATTTATTCGTTATTTTAAGTAAAATAGCTATAATAAACTGTAGTATATTTATTCGTTATTTTAAGCAAAATAGCCATAATAAACTATAGTATATTTATTCGTTATTTTAAGTAAAATAGCTTAAAGTGATAGATTCTATGCTATAAATTATATACTATCGTTTATTTATTCGTTATTTTAAGTAAAATAACTTAATGTGACAGTAATTGGTCAGGTGTCAGTAATTGGGTCCTTTACCCTAGCTGGTCCTTATTTAGCAAACTAGCACCGATGCTTATCGCGCATTTAGAAGCTAATTCGTCCGCGATAATCCGTGCCCGTCGATTGAATATTTACTTTCGGTATCGTCCACGTAATTGTCACCGGGCGATCGTTTAATCGTTGTTTATCCGTTTACACGTTGCTCGCGGCGTTCCCTTTGCACGCGCAGTCTGCCCTCGCCGGGCGTGCCGTTTTAATTTCCGCAGTCGAGCCGCCGTTACGTACGGTCTGATTATCAAACGATTTTATTTTACCCGAAAATAATAACGTTTTCGTTACCGCGCCGCGGCTGGCGCAGAAATAATTCCGGATCCAATGGAACGCTTTTAATTCAATATTTCCCCGTACGTGTCACGTACCGCGAAATCAGTGTCTCGTCAATATTGTTGCCCGTATTCATTTCGGTTCCCGGTAATCCAAGGAACTCGAGGAATTCGCGGTTCCGTGCCGTGATTTTCCTGCTCCTCGCGATTAATCCAATATCCAATCGTTTGTTTCGTGCTGATTTAGAGCTGATAGAATATTCCCCATTGGATTCCAGTGAATTTCAATACATACACCTTTCGCCTATAAATGCGAACATCCCGCGTGAAGTGCTCCGTCTCTACTTGGACGTTTTTCTCTCAAAACAGTTCGTTCAGAGGGTAGCCCAGATTTGTCAGGGAAATACGACGGTTAAATAAAATTACCGGGGCCGTCGGATTAATGCGGGACCCTAAAAATCTCTCACGGAGGTCGACAATAGGGGCGGGGGAAGTTGACCTCGTTATCGCGTTATCGTACTCGAAAAAGCCCGTGACAAATCGGCTAGCCGGCGCATCGCGTTCGGCCATTCGAGTCGACAGCAAGGATTCAGTTTCCATTTTCCCCGCTACCCAAGTGAAATTTCGCGAGCGTGCCTTTGGAGTTTCCACGGGGTTGTGCGCTTGACAGCCAGCCCCATCCCCCTTCCCCCGTTGCACACCGGGCTTGTCCAGAGAATCGGTCGAAAGAGGATGCGTGGCGAGGGGGTTGCGAGTCGGTTCGGGATTTCGTGGCTTCGGGAAGCGTCGGACCGTGTGCACAGACACACTCGCGGAGTCTCGAACGTTCGTACGAACCGCCTCGTTTCGGCTACAGACTCTTTTGGATTCGTCTATCCGCGGCTACACAGGGCCTGCCCGTGTGTACCCAGCGATCCGCCGAGTAAGGGTCGCTTCTAACAGGGGAGGGATGTGAAGAGGGTGGCAGACGGAGGCGCTCCAAGTATGCAGGTATCCGAAGTAATAACGTGTCGGCCGGAGGATATGGCACGGGAAGACTCCCTTATTAAAAGGCTTTGGTGGCACTTTGGGGTCGGTACTACTTACGCCCATAAATAACCACCGCCCCGGCAGCACTGACTCCCGGAATACTTTGGCGGAAACACCGAGGGCGATCGCCTCGGCTTCCTGGCTCCTTTTTTATTTTCTACCTTCTCTGGGAACATTCAACTCCATTTCTATAGTTTCTGAGCGTCACTATTGTTAGAGAATTGACGAAGATTGACGTGTTTGTCGGAAGCATCTACGCGCACGGAATATACGTCTGGATTTACAGTGGCCAGTGTGAAATTACCGATGGCACACGCTCTTCGAATGCGATCTGCATAGTGCTCACTTAAATAATAGCGTGTTCGTATGTATCACCGAATGGAGAACGTTCGGTCGTAAATTATTAATCGTCCCGATTGCAAATTAATTCGCCCTATCGAGCGGTCGGTTTTTGGGGGGGGGGGGGGGGGGGAAGCGGCGCGCAAGCACTTTTGGCCCGGACAAAACCAGAAATTACCTGTCGTCCGCGTAATAATGGAAAGAAAGGCTCCGATTTACTTTAAAATTCAAATGTCAAGCCGACGCTAAAGGACCCTTGTCCTGCGCCCGCCGCTGAATCATACGTCAGAACAATGAATAACGTGGAAGGGAATATTAACCGACCGAAGGGCGGGGAACGGAGGGCAGGGGATATTCGAATTCGCTTTGGAATCGCTATCGTTTGAAATCTGCAAGGCAGAAGAGGCTCCGAGCGTTTATTTCGATTTATGAATCTCCCTCGACTTCTCTCGTCGCCTCTTCTCCCTCTTTCTATTTCGTCCTCGCATCCACCGCTTTCACTCTGTCCACCTTCCGCTCTCTTTCCGATTCACCGCTTCGCTGGCCAAGTAAAACTCACCGTTAAAAGGGATAGCGGCGACGTTTGAATTAATTCTGATTTATCGTTTTATACTAATCCCGATGTTTTCGCAACTTGCCCGCGCCACATAGGTCAATTCGATCGATTCTGGCACATTCACTACAGTTAAATGAGTCGAAGAATGAATCGATTTAAGAGATATTTTTATTTTGAGTAACTCACACTTTTCCTTGGTTCATGATTTGGATACTAAAAAACGGAAAAAGTCATCTGAAAAAAATATGTAGCTATGGAAACGAGCAGGTTTAAAGTTTTTTTGCCTTTTAGACTCGGTTAGACCAGAGAGATTTGTGAAACATCCTTTACAAACCAAGTTTACCAAGTAGATTTTTTTCTAGACTTCTATGAGCACATAAAATGCATTTCCTCACGTTCTTCCATTATCGAGACGCGGAGTTCGGAGTGAAATTTCATGAAATTTCAGCGACACTGCGTCGCCGTTGCAACGGTGCCTGATTACTCGGGCAATCGACAAGTTCAAATGATTGTCATAATTAACGAAACGCCGAGTGGCGACTGGTTATTTATGCCCCCGGTAAATACCGCGTACAAATCGCGGCACGCGCGACTGCACCACCCCGAGGTTTATGCTTCCTGTCCCATATTCGACAGTATGGTCAAAGGTTAAACCGAGCCCGCGCTGGGGCGCCCCGTGTCATTTGAAATAACGCTTTCGTTCGGTCAACAGTTGGCCGAGCGGATGATTGGTCGTTTGATCTCGCGCCAAATCATCGATTACGCTCGGAATCCACACACGAATTTACTCGCTGTGACTTTGAGCCAAATTAATCTATCAGCAACGAAATAGCCCTCTTAACCCATTGAAATCTCGTCCCTTTCATTCCGCGTCCAATCATTTTCGATTTCCAGGCTTTCTGCGCTGCGACTTATTAAAAAGCGAGCGCCGCTTAAGTGACGCGATCGTTGTTAGAAAGTTTCCGCCGTTTCAACTGAAACGAAGTAGAACGGTGGGATGGTGGACGCCAGGTTCTTTTTCAAAGAATTTCTTTGATTACCGACCGGACTCCGTTACACACGTAGCCCGGTGCTTCGTTATCTTTAGCTTGGAGTTTCGCAACGGGAGCCTCGGGGTGGTAATTTCCGCCGGGGCCAAGGAACCGGCAATTGATAGGGGAAGAATTCCTGTCGAATTTTCAATTTGGGAATGCTCGCGTGCTTCGGTGTGCCAATTCTGTTTACTCTTTCATCGACGCCCAAGCATCGGGACGAGGGACTGGCAACGAAGGAAGTAGAATTCTACGCAGGCTTCTCTCCAAGCAGAATTCCAGATGAATGTTTCTAGAATTCAGACTGAGCGCGAACATTCGGGTAGTTTCGCGAGACTTCAGCCCGCTGCATCATGTCCCGAAATTAAAGCGAAAAAATTATACTTCGCCCTGGGAGTTTCAAGAACAGAGGATGTTTTGCTGCTTAGAACGGGTCGGTGGAAGTTTTCCAAGCAGTGGCATTCTCGACGCGATTCCGCTTCCTTTATACAGGGTTGCGCTCGAGCCATGAAGAAGCCATTTTCATTTAGCCGCTATCAGAGCTTCTGCTATAAGGGTCTTTTTCACAACGTTCCAACGATCGTTCAATTTTCATAGAAACTTGAGAAAAAAGAGCCGCCCGCCGTGCACCGAGTGTCGTTAGCTGGGCGCTTTAACGCGATACTCCCCTGTAAACTTAACTCCCTTACTGACAAGATTATCCGGTTAACTGTGTATCGATAAGAAACCCTTTTAGAAAATGGCAGTGCACTTTAATTCTCCGCCCCATCGACGCTCATCCCCTCTCGGTTTCGATGGCTGCCTCTCCGCGGGACTTGAAGCAACCGGGTCAGTTTTTCAACCGTTGAATAGAGCGCCTATGCTGAAGCATTTCCAGGGGGAGGGGAGGCGAAGAATTTCTCTGGCCCTAATGTGACTGTTGGAGCGGATTGTTCGCGTGTCGAGTGGTTTCGTGGAAACGGCTGCGCTGTGACTGACGCGAGATGGAAAAACCGTAACGCTAATGCTCGGAGGTGTTGCTCGCGTGCGGCTACCTGTCGCTGCATTATCGGGCTTTTCGTTTCGAGCAAGTGGCGGCGCGAGAAAATGTTTACCCCCCAGCGCGACGAATTCCAGTGGGCAACTTGGAAGCGTTTAGAGCCGCGGTGTCGTTTTATCGCACGGCGGACGCTTGGAAATTTACGCGTTTGATTACGCGCGCGCGATCCCGCGACGATATAATCGCCGCGCGCGATTACATTTATTGGGTTTAGCGTGAGCCGTGAGGGCAATCAATTTGCTGCTTAAACGTTTATACGGTAAAATGATCCGGAATATACGACCTCGCAGCCCTTCGTCCCTTGTTATGGCAACCGGTAGACAAACCACCCTTCCGTTAAACCCCTCGATCGCCGCTTCTAGCCCGTCCGTCGGGGAGGAAATTCTGCCTCGTCGTTGGTTATTATGCGCACGAACGAAAATCACTTTGCCAACGACTGGGCCCGACGATATCGTTGCACGCGGCCGTTCTCGACGTTGCGCAGCTTTATACCGCCTCTGTGAAATGAACAACTTGCAAAGTGCAGCCTGCACACGTGACGAACGTAGTGGTCGCTGCTTTCCCACCCTTCGAATTCGCCAAGCCAGTTATTCTTCTTCTTGGTAGCATTTAGGTTAAGTCGAAAAACAGTCGTGACTGAACTTCGCCTGTGCATGTGTCGTTCCTTGTTTTTTCTTGTTTGCAATAAAGACGCTTAATAATAATAATAATAATTATCGACGCGCCTTTCGTCCTCTCTTTCCGTTGCACGCTGAAAAGCACAGGTAGATTCGTCCGCCCGCGTGCCATATTCCAATCGGAGTGTAATTAAGGAGCGCAAGGAGAAAGGAAACTTTTCAAATCGGTCGATCGAAGTGGCGGAGAATGGGCCTGTTCGTCGGTCACATCGTTTCGTTCCTCGAGCTCGGTTGTTCGACCCGAGAGCTTCTTTCGTATCCCACGGGAAAGTTTGCTAGAAATGAAACGGTTAATTATTTTCCTGACTGGCCGAACTTGAACGCGGGACGGCCGGCGTTGCTCTTAAGCGGGTGTATTCGCGATACCCAATCCGGATGAAATCCGAAGAAAGAGGGAAAACTTGCCCAAGTTTTCATCGCCGTGAAACATTACGGACATTTCTTTCGCGTCGCTTTTATGCTTTCGCGCCGCCCGCTCGCCGATCCCCCGCGTAACTTTTTAATCGTTCCCCGAACGGAAGTACACAAGGAGTTAGTTGCTGGGAATCACGGGCCGATTTACTTGGATTCAGTTCGAGCACAAGTGGCTAGGTACGATCCGCGCTGTATAAACGTCGGGAAAAGTTTCGCGATGAAAAGAGGCGAATGACGAGGTAGGTATCGAATGAACGGAGGTAACAGTGGGGTGCCTTCGTGCATCGAGAGCCCCGCGAGAATGTAATTGCAGAAGAAAAAGGGCGATCTCGTGGGTAACGGGGTATTGTCGGCCGCGACTGAATCGGTCGCCATTAATCCACGAATAATAAACAATCTCGGGAAGGTAGGAGGCCGGTTATCTGGTGGGAAACCCGAGGGGGTGCGGGGGGCAATAACTCAAAGGGTAAGGGGCGACAGGGGGGCCGAGGTATAACGCGATCGCGAATCGAAGCTCGCCCCGGCTGCTCGCCGCCATTAATAAGCGCGGAAAGTGTGGTCTTGCCGCGGAAAAAAGGACCGATAAGGTGGCAAAGAGGGGTGAAAAGGGTGACGGGGGCGGCAGAAGGATCCCATTGTTCGGAAATACAATGTACGTTGTTACGGCAAAGCGCCGGTGCACCGTTCCCGAGCACAATGGCCAGCGAGGGAGAAAGATAGGCGAAAGGGGAAGGGAAAATTGTGTAGGTGCTCGCAGTCTTGCGCGCTCGCGTGTGCTCCCAGGTGAGCCTCTGCGTCAGAGTAGAACAGATAGGGGGAAAAAAGCGCCGGCTAAAGGAGAAAGAGAACGCGCGCCTGGCCCGCCTCAGATTCGCCCCGAGACTGCCTAGCTATCCGACGGTGTGCACATTTGTTCGCTTTCCGTTTTTTGAGTCGCTCCTCCGTTTCCCCCCCGCGGCCGCCGATGAATTATAACTGGCAGAGCGGCGCCGGGCGCCGGCCACGATCGGTTGCGCTTTTTATCAGCTCGCCGGCTGTTCATCACGACGCAATATTCCCGGGTACATATTCTGATAATTAAAGCGCGACGCGGAACGAACCACAGCGGACGCGACAGAGAGCAGCGGCGTCGGGGGTCGAATGGTGGGCGAGGAGCGACGGCGAGGTAGAAATTAAAATTTCCCGATTCGCATTCGTAACTCGATGGTTGTGGCTCTGCCTCCTCGAAGGGCCGAAATATTTCGGGGCAAACAATGCGCGGCTGTTCGAAAAACGAACGGCGAGCACGGGTCACGTGCGCGGGCCTCGCGGTAATTACCCGGGGATAAAGGGGATGGAAATGCGAGAGGCGGGTACGTCGCGAAATTCAGAGTCGATATCGGCCGCTTTGTCACGGAAGACACGGGATTTTGTCGTCGTCCTTTTACGACGGAGATTGGAAAATTACGTCGCGAATATCATCTGCGTTTGATTCCGGGAAATTTAATAAACGTCGTAATTACGGAGCTGACGGCTTGTATTCTGGCCACCCTCGACCCCGAACCCGTCTCCCGTGTTTTTCAACGATTCGACCGCTCGACTCGCGGAGCTCTTTGACGCAATAAAGCCCGATGGGATGCGATACAGTCTCTATGATTTCCGGATTTTCTCCCGGTTACATACGTGCGCGAGCGCGTTTCCACCTGGAGAGGGCGAACAGTAAATTAGCCGGCCGGAATATCGAGATGAAAATAACTGCAAAGCGATTCGTTTTGTCGATAGACGCAATCGCGGGGGTATTGATAAATTCGCTGCCGATTAAACGCGGATTTCTCGAAACTACCGTTCCGCGCGCACCGCAACCGCTCTTTTTCGCGTAACTACTTTTTGTCCACGCGCGTTTATTCCTGGCGAATAGATCCTGATTCTAATTTATGTTACATCCAGTAGTCCAGGGAGATATCGCTCGTTGCCTCGATTCAATTTCAATCTCCCGCTCCGCGCAGACTTGCCATGCCAAGTTGGAAGAATAAAAATCGCGGTGCTCGATTTCGAAACGGAGGTGAGTGAATCCACCATTCATTAGTTCTCCGGGCAACGAAACTCGCGATGTTTTGGTATCTCTTGTGTCCATAGAAATGTGTTAGGAGGTACGACAGGAGGTCTGTTGTTACGGCTTAACAGATGGAAAAGGGAAAAATGTAATTTCTGCTTTTGTATCTAACGAATACGTGTGCTTCGGGTGGAACGCGAAACGCGACTATCGCGTTCAAATCTCCGGCTTGTGCATTGTGGAGGATATGTTGCGATCTGAGGCCGGGAGCCTGGTGAAAAAAGTTGCCCGCCGTGATCTCGATATAATAGGGTCGTTATCTGTTGCAAAAACCGGAACATTTCCTCGCGAATTAAGGTTGTTACTTACGAAATAATGCTGCGTTTTTAAATGAAACCACCGCCGGGTAAAGCTTCCGTTCCCGGCCGAGGATTCCCCTGGCGGTTCCATGAAAATTGTAAAAAATCCCCTGCTTCTTGCAACACCATCGTTCCTCCCACTGGCGTAAGAACATTCATTTAGAGAGACTAATGATTCCGCCGGTGGTCACGAAGAAAACCTTTGATTGAAAGATGAGAGAGAAGAAGTGGAGTAGCCACTTTCGTTCTTTAATTTGCGGAGGGAAAATGCGATGGCCGATCGCTAGATTGCTTCCCCCTGACAACTGCCCCGCTAATTGAGGAATCCGGGCTGCCTTCCGCGTCAGCGAAATTAGAAAGTCAGATACAAATGTCTCGTTCGATGCAAAGCTGTCATCTTCGTCTAAAGGGAAAAAGTAGGGTTTGTATCTCTGTCGTCAGAAATTCCAGCCGTTCCTGTCTGCATCAAAGGGTGCTCTTCCGCGAGGTCGAGGCTTCTTTTCGAGGGATTTTTGTAGCGCTGGTGGGATGCTCGTGTTTGAACCTTGAACAGCGGCATCATCTGCGCGCTACACGGAAGCGTACGCGCGTGTTTCGAACAGTGGTCGGCGGTGTAGCTCGCAGAATGCAGATGACCACCGCGCTATTGTACGAACGTGTGTACGTACGATCTCCCGACCGTTCTCTCTCCCGCTTTCTCCGCGATTCTCCGCCGTTCCCCGAAGTCGCTATCTGGCAGTGACCACACGAGCTCGTGGTGCATGGTGCACGGTGCATAGGCGCGGCACGAGAGCATTAAACGGGAGAGGCTGGCCGGTATCAGCGGCGGTGCAGCTGCAACTGCAGCTGCCAGATCCTGGGTTTTGTGCAACACCGTGTATCGTAACGCTCTGCCGAGTAAAGGACCCTCCTCCGCTATCGATTTAATCCCGCGAAATAACACGTTGCCGGTTTTACAAGGCTCGCTCCCCTGTTTTTACTGACCCACTTCCTGCAACGGGCTGATCGGATAATCTTTTAATTACGTCGTTTTTATGGACGCCGCTTCAAGTAGTTCTATCCATTTGCAGCAGTTGATTCGGCCGACGCCTCATCGATGTCGGATCGATAACGTTGCACCGTTTCGACGCGCCGCGTCGGCTTTGTATCGGGCTTCCTACCCCCTGGTTAAATTATCTCGGAAGTAAGCTATTGTTTTCTGTTATCGATGCGCGTCACTTGAAAAATTCCACGGTGCAAAGTAATAGTTTCTGCGAAGGGGTGCCGGGCTATTAGATTCAAGTATCGAAGCCCTGAAGAGGTATCTAGTTATGGGGACTCCTGGGGGAAAACGTAACGCGTGTCTACGTACCTGTATGGAATTTATCCGTTTCAATTAAGGGTGGCGTTACCGGCTTTCGCATGGAAACGGGGAGAAACGATGATCACGGCCGTGGTAATTACTCGCGCGACGATTTCAGGAGTTAAAATATTTCCTCGTTAAAGCAGTTTCAACTGCACCCTTCTTTTTTTTCCTCTCCTTTTCTTTCCCGCCGAGATTCCCCTGTACGCAGATTAATTAGTACAGGCGTCGTTCGGAGAAAGAATGGGAACGAGAGGGCGCCTTAATTACTATTCCAAGACACCGTAAGTTTCGTAATAACCGGGAGCAGCGGTGGCAGGGTATAAGTAATGAATCCAGATGTCGTTCGCCGTCGAATGTCGGATCGAAAAATGTGCGAGCGAAGTTTCAACTGCTCTTTTCGAGCCGAGCAGTGTATTAGCGCCGCTCTGTCGTCCAATAATCCTCGATTTACGTCGATAGCGAATCGACGTCCGGCACGGAAAGGCAGAAAGAAGTTGCCACCCGGAGAAAGTCCCGAATTGACCTACTTCGTCCCGAGGAACCCCTTAGAACATCGATCCCAGCGACAACGGCATTGCTTGCCGTTCGAGCCGCGAGAATTTTGGAGAACGTTAGGCGATATCGTGATCCTCGTCCACCTTTCCTCCCGGGCCAATGAAAACGACGTTAACCACCGCGGCGCGGGCGTCGTCGTCGCGACCCAATTTCGACGTTCCGTCGACGAGGAAATAAGAGTGCTGGCTGGCACCGGGGGAGAGAGAAAGGAAGAGAAAAAGATCGTACGAACCAGTTCAGGCTTCAAAGCGAAAAGTAAAACACACTGGCAGCGGGAAGTTAATGTTTAATTTAAGATAGAGCACTGACTCTTCCTTCCCCATCTCACCAACCCTCTTTGGGCGAAGTTATACCCCACATTTCAGGGGCCTCGCCCCCTGAATCAATTAGATTTTAACCCGGTTGATCGAGTTTCGTATCGGTTCGGGAGGAATAAATTTTCCACAATGGTGACCCAACTACTAGCTAAGTAGCTATCTGAATGTTGTTAGCTTAGAAAATTCCAGGATAGGGTGGATGTACCAGTAAATGAACACGTACCAGTGAATGAACATTTTTTATTAAAATGAGAAAAATAAGTTATTACAGTTAGCAACTAATTAATTAGAGACTTCTTTTCATTTCTTGCTTCATATCCAAACAATTTTTGCAGCACGTGGAATCAATCGCGCTGCAAAAATAATTTTATAGGTAATAGTGTTCATTCATTAGCCTTAACTGTTCATTTACTGGTGCGTTTACCCTATCGTTGGTGCCTAAGCAATTCTACATATATCCATGTGTCGGCTTCGCAATGCACGTTTTTGCCTCCGCCCCACCCAGCAAAAGTCTTTGGAAACGTAAACACTGGTAGTATCGGGGCGCCGTGTCTGCAGTCAGGTTTGCGGTCGCGCGCAGAGGAAGGTACGCTTACAGTAGCTTCAGTCGGTGTTGCTGAAACGATCGAGGCACCTCGAGTGTTATCGTCGGTTTCCCAACTATAGGACTTCCCATTGCTCCCTGCGGTGTAACGCGAGCTTTCCATTCTTGCGCGATAATCTCGCTGTCGAGCCTTCCGGCTCTCGTTACACCGAATTCCTCGATGGGATTTTGCGGTCTTTGCAGCTAGGCGGCACTGACGCTCGTAGACGCTCCTTCCAGCAATTATTGCGCATGAAATGCGATCCTCTCCGCGAGATCTCTCGTGCCGCAGGGTTCTGCGATACTTTGGTTAATTTAAAGTGATCCGAAAATGATTTTGATTCGAGCGCACGGCTTTCCGGAGATTCCCCTCTAACTTTCGTGTCTTTCCCTCGCGATAATCGTACCTTCGAGCGTCGTCGTGACTTGAGTTATGCGCCTTACGTCTCCATGTATCGCCACGAGCTTAGCGCGGGATATTTGCCAAAATTATTCGCGCCGACCACCGCCCAAGAAAGCATATTTGTCACCGGTAATGGGCAGACCCGCTTAATAATAATTTAACTGTTCCAGTGGCTTGTTCGACGGTGACAGTGACAAAGTGTCAAGCGGCCCTGCACACTCTGCAGGCTTTCCCTTTCTTCCGCCCGACGTGCCTCTGCAGGGAGCCACAAATAGATCCGGATTGCAGCAGCTTCCAGAACTTCCTCTTCGACCATCCGTGCATCTACGTCTTGAAGAAGGGTGAGTCTCGAATTCGGAAAATTATTTTATCTCTTCCAAGTGTTCGCAAAGTGTTGGGCAGTTGAGAAACACGATATTCGCGGGATTATCCGTCGAAATCTTCGCCCCTGTTTTCTTCCGCGACGGAAGAGAAAGTCACAGCGCGGCGTCGCGCGAAATTTCAAATTCCTCCACGTACACAATCGGCTGATCCACGTAGCGAGCTGCGATTCCTGGTGACAGGGAAAATCAATTAAGATCAACGCAGTTCCCCGTGAAAAACGGATCGAACCGGACGCGCGTTAATCCCCTAACAAGCGTTTAATCGCGAATCGCGATTGTAACGAGGGGATTCCGTTCAGGCGCCGCGTCGGGGGAGGCTCTCTCGCTCTCTCTCTCTCTCTTCCCGTCTCTCTTTCCACGTTCTCGGTCTCCCTTGGTCAGAAACAATGCCCGAGGAACTTTTAACGAGTCGCGAACACGCGTTTCGCTCGAGACGCGCGACGTTTCCAATAATCCTGGCGGTCGTTCGCTTCTTGTTTAACCTTAACTTCCGGTCGGGGCGTTACGCCCACTCGAAGCCAGCCGCGAACTAAAAGAGGAAGAGGCACTCGTTGGAGTATCCTCGACGCGGAATCTGCTCGTCTTTACCTCGAAAATCGTTCGCGATATTTGCTCCTCGCATTCGACACAATTCCTCTTCGCCGCGGAGAAGATTATCGGAATGCCTCTCGACCGTCGCCGAACTCGTGCCTCGATGTTTTTCACCGCGCTCCCTTTGGAAGCTGCATTTTTCGCTGGATGGAACCGTCAAACTCTATTTTAATCGGCGGCCGACCTCTCGGGTCGCAAAAATTGGAAATGGAGTTATTTTTATTTCTAGGTCAATGGACTATTTCCCTCGCTTGTAACTGGGTCGCGTAAAGTCGTCCCTCCATTTATATTTAAACATTGAGAGAAATTAAGCTCCCGACCATAGCTCGCAAATTAAATATCTTTTAACGACGTCGCTCTTAATTTTCAATTTTACCCGGCCCCGATAGAATCACCTCCATCTCGTACGGGCGAGATCTTTCTACGGTTTTATCGAATTTTCCGCGAGCATTGTCCAAGAAAGAAGCTCGAGCCGCGAAAGTGGAAGTGGCGAGAGCGAGGCATCGAAACGATTGTGCCGCGCAACACATTACGCTCGCGGCGCATCGACGTGAAAAGCTTAGGTACCGATTTCCCATTTTCCTTTTGCCATCTTTTTATGGCTCGCCGCCGAATGCCGGGAATCTTGAAAGGCCGGGCGTTGCGCGGGCTGGAACGCGCAGCTTCCAGTGGACCCTGCTGCTGACGTTGACTCGGCGAGAGGGTAGCGCGTGGATCTTTGCGCGTTTAACAGGGGAAAAAAGGACGAGGCTCGCGCGTGCCTTTGCCAGGCCTTTCCGCCTCCTTTCTTCCTTTCCTTCCGCTTTCTCCGCCGTCAGCTTTCCCTTTCCTTTTTTCGAAGCGCGAGAGCGAATTTAATCTCATTAAGTGCCGAAGCTTCCCGGCTCTCGAAGCTGCCGCGGCGATGAGCTTTCATTATCTGCGCTCCCCCCGCCGTGCAACCGGCTCTCGGCTCGATTCATATACCTTATGCACCGGGATAAATGTAATTAAGCTTCTGGCCAAACTCTTCTAATTGGTCCACTCATTACTCCCGAATTTATGCCTCGTTCTTTCGTTCCACTTTGACCGCCCGGGGCCGCGTATCGTCGGGTTTCGTACCCGACTTCATCAGACGTCTGTTTCTCGTCTCCCGCAAAATTGTCGCTAGGACTTTCGACAGTTTCTCGTAGAATTTCGACGAAACATAAGAGAAAACAGCCTTGGAACGAAATTCTCGTCCGAGGTCCACTAACTACTCGGCAGTTAGTCCTGGAATTATGCTCTAAACCAAATTTCACGAGCGACTGAATCACGAACCTTGAACTTATTTTCTACTTTAATTGCTTCTCGCTCGGGATACTTCTGTTTTCATTTCGAAATGAAAGCTTTAATTTCCCCGAGACAGTGACTCCTCACTCGTAACGCTTCAGCGCGACCCCTTTTTTCCTACGGCCTTGTCTAATCCGCCGACTGAATACTTTACAGCGCGCTGCACTCGATCGGCCGATGCATGAATACCAGACGCGTATAATTACTTTAATACGTCGATGACGAAGTGACACGGTAAAGTTTTATGCCCGACGTCTCATTACTTCGCGCCGTTACTTCGAATATGTATGAATATTCCCTAACGACCGGTTGAATAATACATGTATCAGGATTTGACAGTCGAAAGCTCCGAGTTTCTTCTGACACATAAATTTCTTATTTTTGACGAACGCTACTCGCGTGCTTTATCTGTTCCCGTAAACACTAAGGCTGCCGTCTCAGCGGTCCTTGAATGTGTGCGTACGCTCACACAAGCTAGAAAAAGCGTGTACGTATACGCGTGTAGTAAACAATCCGTTTCAACCAACTTTCGTCCTGGAATCGGCCAGAAGGAAGTTTTTGCGGGTACAGTTGCGTTTAGTAGATATCTGTGCAGGCGGGTCTGGTTCATTTGAATGCTAATAACCACCGTACGTTGAAATAATAATGAATTTATGATTCGAAAAGTGACAGAATGAGGCTTCAAAGCTTCTCCGTTGGTGGCGTTAATGTAGTCGAACCTCATTCTGTCACTTTTCGAGTCATAAATTCATTATTATTTCAACGTCCTGAAAAACTTCCTTCTGGCCGATTCCAGGACGAAAGTTGGTTGAAACGGTTTGTTTACAACACGCTTTTTCTAGCTTGTGAGAGCGTACGCACACATTCAAGGTCCGCTGAGACGGCAGCCTTAACGCCGTACTACACAACTTTCTGTTGCCAAACTATGGTACACTTTGAACTGGTCACGTTTTAAACGTTCCTTTGATCACGTCTGTGTCTGACGGCGTTAATCGCGCGGGAAAGTGATCGCGACCCTGGAGGAGACAGCGGTCGTTCCCAGGACGGATACAACAGAAGAAAATGTGATCGAGTTGCCACTCAACCGGGCATTTCCTTCCGATGAAAGAAGAGGGAGGTTGGTCGGTCGCGGCTCTCTCGTGGAAGAAACAAAGGGTTCGCGATATCTTTGACTGCGGCCCCTTATATAACCTCCGCGCCATTGCGGCTTCCCTACGATCTCCATTGTTCATTTTCCCGAGGGCTCGCTCGTCCGGGCCGTCGAGTCTTTTGAGCATTTTCCAACGATTCACGGATAATTCCCAATGCGCTTCTTTTCACCCACGTCCGCTGTTCCAGCCGTGATCCTTTTTTCCCCCACCTCCCGTGTCCCTCCCCTTTTCCTTTCCCCTCCCCCGTGCCTGCACTCTTATCGATGCTAAAAGAATGGCTTTCCCTCTTGCCTGTCGATTCCGCGAGAGAAACTCTTTTTTATCTCGCCCCCTTTCCTCCCCCTGCTCGCGCTATTATCCTTACTTCATCGAGCTCTTTGTTTATATATTTCTCGCGCGCATTTCCGCCCATTCTCATTCCCTTCTGCTTAATTTATGGAACGGAGAGTACAGCGACTACCGCCCGATTTCCTTTTTCGCCTCACCTCTTTCTCAAGTCCCACCTCTCCCTCCCTCTCCCTCCGAATGAATTAGTCCGCCGTTTAATTGTGATCATTTTTATTATCGTGAAACTCGCGAACGGCCTTTGAAATTATTCACGGGAAATTTCTCGATCCACTTGCCATTATCCGCGAAAAATTCCTCCTCGCCGCTTAGCACACCCTACCTGCCCGCTTCTCTATTCTTCCTTTGACGCGAAAGAGAATACCTTTATTATTTTCTGCCTATTCTTTTTTCGCTGCACACTGACGCCGGTGCCCGGCGTCTTCTTATTGTTCTCGTCTCATTGGCCCTTCGCGGCCGCGTCTTTTCATTATCATCGCGTCCGCGAGCTTTCCTACGGCGGACTAGCAATTATTTCGTCGCGTCTCTTCGACTGCTAGCCGGGACGGCGGATCCTTCGCTCGGTAATAACGAACGAAATTCTTGCTCGGGAATCTTTTTCTCTGCGGAAAGAAAGGACTCCCGTCTGAGTCCAGCTCGGTGGGATCTGCATGTTTGTCCACGAGTCTCTTGCAAGTGCAATTGCGAAGTCTCTTTAAGGAATTTTCCAACGTGAACGCAAGCCGTACTATCCCGCATATTCACGGTTCTGTTTAATCATGGTCCTCGGATCTGCGTCATAACCCAACCGAGTATATTCACGTTGAAATGCACCGGTTTCCGAGTCGTTGCTCGATGCTCCCCGCGATCCGCGCCCCTCCGCAAACCCGAGCAGATTTTCGGCTGAGACGGGTCTTACAAATCGCATTAACCGCTGCCGTCATGTTTTCCAGACAAGGATCCGTACCCCATCGACGCGCTGCCTACCTGCAATCATGCGCTGAGTGTCTGTTTACGCGGCAAACCGTGCAGCCAGATATTCGAGGACTTCAAAAACAACTGCAAAGCGAGGGAGGGCAAGTGCAGGATGGAGAGTCGGTGAGTGAAAACGTTGCCATCATTACCATAGTTTGTTCTACGCTTCGCCGCTCCTCCACCCCCCCCCCCCCCCCCGCGCGTTTTCCTTTTTGTAACGATCGCGAGGCGAACGGTTCCACGGTTTTCCGGTCCGTAGAAGACCGGTAAGCCTGGAAGTCAATATTTACGTCTGCCTCTTCTCGCGCAAAAATGTTTCCCTCCGGCTGGAAATTTCGCCGCGACGACTCCTCCACCCCACGCCCTCGCCTACCCCCCCCCCCTCCTGTCTCTATTCATAATTCAAGCTAAAGGAAGCGCGGAGTGTTCCTTTTGAACGTCAATCAAAGAAGTAAATTTCTTTGCAGCGCGTTGAATTCCGTTCTTACGCTCGTGTGCGCCGCGGCAGCGTTCCCGCTCTATTCACCGTTCGCCCTCAAAAGGGACGAGTAACTTGCATTTTTTTTCAATGTCAGTCGGCTACGGCTGGCTCTTTCCCCGAGTTAACGTCCGACCCGCCTGCCCTCTTCCCAGACACCGCAGCCCACCCCTTCTCCGTCTCTCGCTGCTCTTTTATTCGAGATTCGAACCGGATGACGGCGGAGCCGCGCGCTTTCCGCGGCGTTAATCGGTCGCGCGAGCCTGAATGGGGGAGCGCGCACGCTCGGGAACGCTTTCGCGGCAAGGGCGAGTGACACGGAGTTTTGATACGCGGCTTAAATCGGACATTGGCTCCGCTCGCGCGTCCCGATCCCGCTGAAAGCGACGCTCGCGGAAAGTTAGCCCCCCGGAGTTCCACGGGAAATGAAGTTCCGTCGTCGACGTACCGCCAGTCGGGCCGACCGTCCGACGTAATTTTAAAGTTGCCCACCGCGATACCGCCGGCTGGCTTCGAGTTATCCGGCCCCGTCGCGAAGGCATTTCTAGCGGGCCACTTTGTCTCGGCCCCGTTAAACCGAGATACAGGCTTCCTAACATCGTAACGCCGCGAGTTAACGCTCCGGCGAGAGGAAACTTTTTAACGCCCCCGCCCCCCACCCCCGCCCGTCTCGTTACTGCTATTTCGAAATCAATTTTATGCTAGACGCGGCCCGCTCGAGATCTTCCCTGAAATTGTTTCCCCGCCGTTTAATCTGTCCGATAGGGAACGAACGCCGATTCTGGGGCAAACAATTTGTATACTGATTATATCGTAACGATATCGTATATTTCGGCGATAGTTTCGTAACACGGGGCGGGGCTTACAGCGGGGGTTGTTGGATTAAATCGACCTGCTGCAACGTAAACTGCGCAAGTGGTTACCCCGAAGCTGTGGCGAGCGCCAAAAACCAGTAGTTTTTGGAGGCATGGATAGACCGAGGATTATGTGCGAAGGGGATGATGTTAGGTTGCAGTCAGCGGGCGAGGCGGAAGGTAGCCTTAACTTCTCCCAGTGGAAGGCTGGTGGTTAGATATTTTCGAAGGGACTCGGACTGCACTTTTCGAAGCAGACTATTAAGCTTCTCGAGATAGAGGGAAATCTTCTCGTTGACATGGCTACAAAGGTTTTACGGTCCCGGGGGAGCACCTTTATCTTGTCGTGCGCGCGTCTCCTCGAGATTTAGAACACGCGAGGACAGGGCAGTATCCTCCCGCTTGTTTTTCATCGGCCTACCCCCCGTCTTGTCGTAAAGCTATTAACGAGCGTGCACGCGTCCACGCACTTTTAATTACAGGAGCTTCTCGCGTGCCGAAACTTTACGAGCTCACCCTGCCCGATCTTTCCTTCTGAGTAATTGCCTCGTATTTTTTCTTGTCGTTCTCATCCCTTAACGTGCCGCCGTCGCACGACACGATTATTGTCATTACGGGACTTGGCGTGATAATAAAAAAGGAGCCGAGCTGCGCGCTAGACGCGGCTGACGCTAGGGTAGAGGCAACCATTCTCTTCGAAACGACCTGGAATGATGGTCTAAGTAGGGTCCATCATTCTCCGGCGTTGTTACTAAAAAATGGAGCGCCTTTCGTTGGAAAAAAAAACTCGGAACGATTCCCGAGCACGTTGCCATTGTCGCCACCAGCTAGGATATCTCCACTGCGCGCAGAGATACGTAGTGGGAAAACCGTTGTTTAACAACGTAAATAGGCAGGTAACGGTGACTGTTGAAGGATAATAAAACAGACGTGAAATCGCGAACGCCCCGGGAATATGGCGAGCTAGTTTCCCCGATCCGCGTACGATGATCGTTCCATGCGGCGACTAAGTAATTTTCTTCCCGGAACCGTTTCACCCTTCATCGTTCATAACTCTCGCGCCGTTCTCAGTCACCGGCCGAAGCACGCGGCAGCTCGTTCCGCGTCCAACGACTTGCCGCGCGAAAAGGATAACCAACGGAACGGTGAAAAAAGAGAAGCACCACGACGCAATCCACCGAATATCCAGGCTGAACGAGAAACGGGAAACGTACAGGCAAAGTTTCCGGCAGAATTAATTGGACGCGCTGCTCGGCTCGTTAATTAGTTAGGGGGTTAGGTTGTTAACGAGACGGGCGGAATGGTCTTGTAACGGTAAGTCTACGATTTTCAGTAAATAATCCGAGTTTAAATCACAATCGAGGAGCACTGGTTGGGAAAAGGTGCTTTGGGATTGAACTTGGAGGCAATCGAATTTCCATGCCAGTGTTCATCGGGTACTGTTAATTTGCCCAAGCTACATCCGGAAAGAAGAAATAATTATTTCTCCCAGAGAAGGGGAGCTACGAAGAGCTTGTTTATTTAAGTAGCACCGCGAATTTCCAGCGTTGCTTTCGGCAGCGAAGGGATAAGGACGTGGATCCTTTTGGGGAATTTTTGTAGCAACGACAGGATCTGGAGGACAGCCACTGAGTGCAGCGGAAGTAGATAGTGCGGTATTGACACAGCCACCAGAGGCTGAACGATAAAGTGGAAATCCATATTGGTCAGAATTTAGATACTTATTCATTTTCCGATAATTTCTTAATTGACCCAAATGCAATAACGATATAAAATCTTATTCTATAATATTCCCGTACGTGCCACCTTTTTACTTTCGAGGTTTTATATCTGTCAGAACGGTTAAAAGTCAAATTGAGAAGTATCCATTTGATGAATGTGTCTGATCGAATTTAAACTGATTTCATAAAATATTTGCGCGTTTCTGCCGCTGTTCCGTGCTACTTAAATTTTCGAACACTGTACTCGATCGGATTAAACGTAGTGGTAGGAATAGATTCCGGGGATTGGTCGTATCGCGAAGATCAGAGAAGTTCCCGTGTTATTGCAAAAGATTCGGAGCGAAATTCGCCGTGTTATCTGCTTTACTTCAGCCGTTTTACCCGGATCCAGGATCACAGATTAAGAGAAAATTGGAACAAGGCTGAGGGACGATGATCGGGATACGTTCCTGGTAGGTTTACTTTTATTGAGCGGAACGTCGGATTGAATTTCAATGTTATTACGAACCGGGACGGAGGAAACGTCGATACGGGCAACGGCGGAGGGGGGGATACTCGGCAACTTTACGGATTTCTTCTGAATTTAAAAGCATGCACGTGACGGGACTCGTGAAATCTTGTTATTATTTCATGATGTCGCTGACAAGAGAAGATACAATAGAATAATGTATCAGGTCGGACAGTCGGGCCGCAGAATTCATCAGAATCGAGCAACAAATTTCTCTCTTCTAGAATAATTATACCCTTTCTGACAATTTTAATAAACAATGTTGAAATTAATCCTCGTGCTGGTCAACATTCTGTCCCTTCAACTTGACAAAAATTCCCGAAATTCTCGATGCTCGCGTGTCAGTCTATTCTTTACCGGGTCTACTTAAGTCTCAGCTACGAAATAAATCTTCCCCTGCGTGTGGTACGACACGAGCAAGAACAATCCAGCATTTCTTCCCCGGCTAGGTGTGAACCGACAAATTCCTGTCCCGTTTCCCAGGATTTGCGGAGATACTGGACCTGAAAGGCCGAAGAAGCGTGCGCGGCCACGATTAACGATCCCGTTAATTTAATTAATGCGTGCCATAAAGGCTGCTGCTCGTTACGCCGGGTAGAAAGTAGACTTTCAGCGTTCCGCAAGAAAAGGGAGCAAAAATGCTCGTTAAAGGTGACAAGCTTGCGCCAGCCATGTACAGTGGTATTTAGTTATGCTTGCAGAGCTCGTATTCTCTGAGTGAATTAAACTGTCACGTTTGAGGATGAATGAAATATTACTGGCGACCATATTGGACGGGTTGGAGAGGTAACAAAAATTCAGAAACATCTTTCAACGAGGGTGGAGGCTTTTCGTTTCGTAAACGATATGGTCCAGAAGCACTTGGGTTAAGGAAATGGATAATAATTAGCAGCACGAGTTGCACGCAGGTTTGCCAGGCTGAACTATCCACTTTCGTGTTGCCCGAAACTTGGTATCCCGCGGGCGCAGACACAGAGGGTGGTTTTAACCCTTCGTTCGCCTCTTCCCTTGCCACTTCCGCCCAAGTGCCATTAAAGGGCGCAGGAACAACAAGGGAAACGCGAGAAAAAGTATCCTTAAGGAGAAACGAATCTTCCTGCCAGTTTCTGCCCTTCGGAAACGGTTCGGGTCCTTCTTGATCTCGCGCGATGAGGGGCGAAGGTGCCCCAATGTTTTCCAATCGACGACCCTCGTTTCGCGTATAGAGAAGCAATAATTACTCCGGACTCGATGACACGACACGCGAGAGACGCTTTAAATAACGCGTCCGCCGCGCGTAAAGAAGCATCTGCTCTCTCGTACAATTTCCTTATTCAACGGGTTCTGAGCTTGAAATGAGAACGGGTGATACACGGGCGGTAAAATGGATAAGCCGCTTGGAGGTGGATGGCGAGCTCGAGGACACGGGAGTAAATAAATTCTCGTATGACGTTTTATTACAAAGGAGCGTACGGAGGCAGTCGGCGGGCGGGAGGGGCCTTTTTTCCCCGGCGGTCGGCCCGAAGATATTCATTTTTCAAGCGGCGCTGCACCATCTTTCCTCGCCGCGGAGTGGATCGTTTCCACGGATAGGACGGACAGGAGAATGCGCTTTCTAAAAAGCTACCACTTTCCGCTCCTTTCGTCCGTCTTGACGAAGACAAACCTGCCTTCCGCGCGGGGGTGGCGGACGCCGCGAGACTCCGCCAGGAGCGGCCCTCCGAAGAAGGAGAAACGAAAGATAACCACTTATCTTCGGTACGCCCGTGGCGATACTGACAGCACGCGCTAATGAAAACGTGCCCCAGACTTGGGGGAGTTAACCCACGGAAGCGACGTGAAATTGCAAAGTTCGCGATCTGTTTACAACGTGCCTCCCGATCCTCTGTCGCACGGTGGTTGAGCGTGGCGGAGAGATGAAGCTTGCCCCTCGGGCGGGGTGGAAATTCTTCTATGCGTCGATAAAAAAACATCGCCACGTGTCCATCAACGATGCCCGTTCGCTGTATATACCTGCGCGAAAGGCGGATCGCTGGAAGCGGGAAACGTCTGGCGCTGGTCGATGGAAAATTCATTATTAACTGGCCAAACAAGGGGCGGGGGGAGGGGGTTGCTGTTCGCCAGTTACGTCGAACACACTTGCCGTGGAGGGAAAATAAATGCATCGGGAGGCATCGCCGGGAAAGTTGGAAGTCGGTGTCGCAGCGCAGCCTGTTGACATTTAATTTGAATCAAGCCAGAAGGACGGCGGGTGCGGGCGGGCGGCGAAACTTTGCTCGCTATCGATCCGAAGATAGTTGCAAGCAGGACAAGGAGGCAGTTACGTCTGCCGAACTTTCGTCTCCCCTCGCGGAATGCCGGGGCGCCCGGGCGATGACGATCGTTTTCGAAAAACTGAGTGTCAATATGTAGCCCGGCGAAACTTGCCGCGGAATTTCGAACTCGCGGAATGAAGGAGACCGTCGAGGAGTGGATCCCGGCCGCTGGAGTAATGAAACCGGAAACGACCGGAGGGAATCAATTTCCGTCGGAAAAATGCCACCGGCGAATGTAATTAAACGCCGGTACACGCGTTTTTCTAAATGAAATTCGGCGCCGGGCCAGGCTCGCGCTTCCGACCGTAGGAAAAAAGAGTTTCGAATCGCGACGACGACAGGGGCGGTGGGGAGTGACGAAAAAAAGAAAAAAAGAAAAGTAGAGAAGAACGGACCACGGACCAGCAAACAGAGATACCGGGGGCACGATGAGTCGCATCGAAAATATTCACGCGGGCGAAATGGCCGAGCTGTGTAGTACGTTAATTAGCACCGCCACGAGCTTCCCAAGGGACGGGAGAGGCGAAGATAATTACGGACGTGTCGACGATACTGTCGGTCCCTGACGAAGGAGCTGACGTTTGGAAACGAATGGATTCCATCGACTGTTCCCGTGTCCCGGTATCGAGTTATCCTCGAATACTCGAAGCGATCGCGGCCGTGACAAATGTCGCCCGGCTCTTTCGACACTTCATTCAGAAGCGGCGAGTGGAAAATAAACGGGGTCCGAGCCTCGTACAGTTCGATAAACCCTATTAATAACGGACACGAGCGTTAAATTTTCCGCCGGGTAGGACGGGCTTCCAGGGAAGTTGGTATTTTCGCGGCGAGCCGACGGATTTCGATGACGGCGGGGGAAAAGGAGGAGCAGCGAAGCGCCACAGGATCCCTGCATTAGCGTTCCAACGCTTGGGGGATGTCGGGGGAAATTATATAGAAGCGTAACGAGGGACGAATTCCAAATATTTCCATATCTCCATTACCTCGTCACGCTATCGTTCCCCGCGAATCGTTCCCGCCATTATCTCTCCACTTATCTCCACAACATCGTTCCGGTCGCCAGCCGTACCGAGCCAATCGTATTTAAACCGTCCTCCATAAAAGTTTCACGGAAAGTGTTCGCATCCGCGGTCGATCCGCCAGGGACAATTATTTTTGTAGGCCAAGGGACCATTAGCGTACAACGTCGTTCCCTCTTCCCTCCATTCTAACTGTCCCGGAAAACTGCCACCGTGGCATTCGTCGATACTCAGACCTAGAGCGCGAGAAATTGCTGGCAGTCAAGTTAGAACTACACGCCGGGGTTGAGAAATTAAGAATCACGATCGATATAATCGGATGTAGACGAGTTTGCGATGGAAAACGAAAAGTCGAATCTAGGAGTGGTCCTCGATCTCCTCAGCCTTTAATCTCCTCCTCGACGAGAAACGGATACAGCTTATTTCTTACAGCGAGGAAAGTGAAAGGTGAAGAAGGGAGGAAGAAGAGAGGGTCGCTCGCGGGGGGTTGGGCAGAAATCGGAGTACTCGATGAACGGCTAACGAGGTCCAACCTGGCCGGAAATGACGATGTACCGGGCTGTTTCGGCCCCAGACGGGTGACTTCGGGATCAAACCGCCTCTCTTTCGTTCCGGTAGTTGAGTCTGTGTGAAATTGCCGGTGAATTTCTCCCCTCGTTCGGCTCGATAACCAAGAGATTCTCCAGACAAAAGAAGCCCCTGGATCAAAGTAATTTCTGCCGGAGAAGAAGAGAAGGCGGCGCCGACGCGCCGTCCCTCGATTGTATCTTCGGCTTCGGTATTCCTCAAGGTCTACCCTTTGACGTCAACGGAATATAAATATGTATCGGTGTCAAGGGATCGGCGCAGCTAAAACGTTGGCAGGCGTGCAACTAGGGTGGGATAAAGGCTTCCGCGAAACGCAAATCGAGTCCCAAATTTCGCGAGCGTGAAGCTGTATAAATGCGTCGATACAGATATAGATCGCACATCTGAATCTCTTTCGAGGGATGCTGGAGCGCGGTAGCCTACAAAGTGCCTCTGGTTTTTCACGTGCAATGGGTAAAATTATTAGGCAGTCCGAAATAAAGTAACACATGGTCCTCGATATTACTCGTTACTCGCTTAGGTGATATTATAATACTCAGCCTACTATTACCTCCCCAAGTACACCGCAGCAGATTTCAATGAACACCCCAGACACGGGTACTTGCGCGAAAGTTGGCCCCGCGTATGGAAATTTCGTCGTCTGGCTTTTCTCGCGAGTCCGCCAGTCCGAGTTTGCCGTCGGTATCTTCGCCGGGCAGAAGTCGACTCGAATTGTATCGAGTTGGCCTGAGAGGGATAAGAACAGTCGGAAAGAGAGAGGGTGGATGGAAGTCGGGAAGCGCTGGTGGCTAAAGCCGATTGAAACAATCGGCGATCAGTGTTCGGTGATCCCACTTGGAAATGGCGGAGGGTTGGAAACGAAATCGTCTTGACATCGAGCCTCACCCCCTCCGCCGCCATTCTGCTCCGACGATCCGGCTCGAAGCGTCGACCGACTAAAATTTCTCGCAACTGCTGCCCCCGGTTCAGGGCTACAGGCTACGAGCGGAGGAAAATTGTTCCGAGTCGTTGTTTGCCGCCACGTCGCCCGGCCATTTTTTACCCCCCACTCTATCGTTCGCTTCCGATTCGATTAAGTCGACAAGACCGATGGCCCCAAAATGTTTATTATTCGAAGATTCTGTAGGCAGGATTTCCACGGGGATATAACGGGAAACGGATTATCGATGGGGATAAATATCGACGGGAACAGCGTGTCGCGATATTTCACCCGGGACTTTAGACATATCGCTTCGTACTAAAAAGAGAGGCGGAGCAATTATGTTACAACGGAAAGTCGTAGATTATCCTCGAGCTGAATGCTATCAATGAAAACTGTATTGACGCTTAAGCAACGGGGGAGCAAGAAATAATGGTAGAACGTGTAAAGGCTCGGGGCTTGGTACGAGGAGATCAACGGGGACTAACGTTCCCTCTGCTCGGTGAGTAATTTAGATCGCAGGAAGAAAGTGGATCCGGCGAATAATTCGCGATCCGGTGGAATGCTTCGTCGGATGCGCGCCGAGCACTTGAAAATTGATACGTTTGATAACCCACAGAGGGTGCATCCGAGTGGATAAACGCGTTATTGGAAACCAATCGGGAGGATAACGCAATGGCCCAAGTGTGTGCGTGATATAGAGAGTTGTCATAACGGTCGGCCCTTTAACGTGAATCTACGAAGGGTCGGAGAAAATTATAGCGAAACCAGCCTGCGCAGGGACGCGTCACGAAAGATAATTTAAATTGTCCCCAGGGGCCAGTCGATCGACCGCGAATCGTCACCGAACGGTGCTCGGCTCGCGACGCGACTGAAAAACTCTTTAACGGGAACAACCGTACTTTTGCCATCTGGTAATTCTCGCGCGCTATTGGAACGCTGATTAAACGTGGGGGCGAAATTGGAAAAATCTTTGCCGGCCGTGCACTCGATAGTTCGGGGACAAATAAAACTGTGCGCCGAAATGAAATATTTATGAAGCACGCGGAATCGATATTATTCAACTGTGCCGGTCGCGGGGTCTCGAGTTCCGCGCCTCGATTTCCAGGCCCCGTCATATTTCGCCTACGCCGTCGAACGTTGAAACGTGGACGGGGCCGGGGGTAGCAGTTTCAACCGCGTGAAATTTGGAAACAAGAATCCAGGGGAAGAGGGGCGACGAGTAACTCGGTGAGAATGGAAACTGGAATGGAAAGTGGGCGTGTAAAAAGCCATCCAGCTGGAGGCCGGATAAATATTAACTCTTTTATAAATATGAAACGCTGCCGGCACTTCCTCTTGTTACGTCAACCTGAAAACGAGCGTGGAGGGCGGAGGTCGGGGGCGGGTGGAAAATGACGAAGAACGAGTGGCCAGCAGGATAGAAAGAGGAACGGTTCTCTGGAGATGGACGCAAGGGTAGGGGGCGAGACGAATAACCGGGAGCGGAAAGACACGACCCTCCCGTACGTTCTGCCTGTCCGGATGAACAAGAAGAGAATAAGAGGGAGAAGGAGGGTGGGAATCCAGGGGTTGCCGGCGCGGAGAGGGAACGAGATAAATTCCCGCGGATTGTGTGCAATCGGCGAAGCAGAGTTTATTTTACGGCTAGAGAGAATATTCCCGTCCCGATGTAATTGTAATGATGATTTATCGCGGCGCGGGGATCGATCCTCTTATGGGACTTGGAACTTTTCGCCCGCTGAAACCACGGGGCGGTACATGTGTCTGGATTTAAATTCGAGAGCGCCTGTGTAACGGTTTAAATGTCTCCCCGCGATTTTCCCGTCGGAGTGTCAGGCTTAAAGGCGCCCGCGGAACCGCGAGGACGTTTCTGAATCGCTGAAAGCCACGGAAGCTGAGTCTCAGCGACCCTTCTGCGGTGCATCGTTTAGTATTCGATGCCACTCGCGGATGAAGAATCTCCGTTGATCCCACGCGAGAGCATGATCCAAAGATTTACTCATTCTTGTCGACTGGGTGCCGTCCGCCAAGCTTCTTTCACAAATCGTCCCGCGGCACTTGAACGTTGAGAAAGTCGTATAATTATAATTATCCGCGAGAACGATTAAGCGCGGGCAGAAGAGAGTCTCGCGGAGGATTTGGAAATTGCTGGCGTTTCGGTAATCATCGCTATATTGTAGCCGAAACTCGGGCATCGCGGCGGCGGGAAGGAGACGGGAGCAGTTTAGCGTTCGGAGCAACGGCGAAAGGACCGTCGGGACAATTAGCGGGAATTTCGCGTCTGATGCAGTTTTCGCGTCCGTCCGATTGTTTTGGCGCCGTTGGATTTTCCGGACACGGCCGTAGGAGGCTGGCCCGGCAGTTAAGCCGAATTCACACCAGAAATTAGAGTCTGCTTGGAGTCGGGCCGGCCCCCACGGAGAAGCGCACGAACTCGAATCGCTAGAGGGAAACGTCCGCGACCTCGATTGTTTCTGGCACGCAAAAGGAAAAAAAAACACGCTATAGCGTTTCCACTCCTCTCGCACCTTCCACCCCTTTCGTTGCACCCCCGTGCGTGGCTGTGTATACGTGCTCTCTCCTGCTCGCTGTTTGCCGAGCGCGGGGAAACGATGGAAGTTCATTTGTCAGCGGAATAACGTCGACCGGGCGATACGTCAATCCGAAGTCGAATTTAAGCCGAGAAGCAGCGTTACGAGCCTTCCATACGGTATCATTTATTTTTCATTTTTTACGCCCCCGCTGAAAGGATTTCCCCGCAACGAGATATCGTATTAGAATCTCCTCGCTTTATCTCGCGAAACTTATCCTCGTCTCTTGCCGTCGCCCGAAAAACTCGGCCAACTGTCGTTCCACGAACGCGATCGCGCGAGGACTCGCGAAATCGTCGGCCACGGAAATATCACTCGCAGTCCAAGAGCCAAATCCCTTTTCCCAGCGAAAGCGCGGACGCGCGGCGGGAATTTATGTCCACGTTCGATCTTCGAGATCCACTATGAACTCGGGGCCAGACGGAAAACCCGACCGCGTTTTTCTCCGCCAATGCCTTCCCTCGGATTAAATCTCGTCCGCAAATTATCTTCATTTATTCCCCTCGGTGCGTATAACGGCGAAATTCGGCGAATTTTTACCCTCCACAGTAAATCACGGTACAAACTGTCGTTTCTACTGCCTCCGATAACTCTTCCTGGTTCGTTTGTCTCCTGACCACTTGTTCCCGAAAATTCGATCTTCGGTTTCACTCCATTCGTTTCTACGCGTGTGAATAATTCCAATGTTTGGTAGCGCTGCGCTTTCACGGACATCCACCTCTTCTTCTCGGGCCTCGAAAGCCCTTGCTTCTCGCTTTCCCAACTTCGTTAGCTCGGCTAAACATTAATGACCCGCGAGACTACGTTCAACCCTGCAGTCGAGGCTCTTCCTCGTCCGCTGTCTCTCACCTTTCTGTCTCTCTCTCTCTCTCTCCCTCCCCCTCGAGCCTCTCGAAGCACCTTCACCCTGCCCCGCGGAGGAGTTGGTCAATGACCTCTAAAAATATCAAGAGCCCCACTTCAATCCCCTGTCGCTCATTGATCGCTTTAAGGGGAGGGTTTTTAATATTAGATGAGCCATTGTTTTCGGGCGACCTCGCGTCATTCTCTACCTCGATCTCGTACTAACTTCGTCGTAGTAAAACTTCGTGAACTGTTCTTTTGAATTCGCACCCCTCCTCCGCTGAAATCGCTGGGAATTGTTCGCTCCAATGAACGAAGCTGAAGGTGGAACGAAAGTGCTATAAATGTTAAATTCGTGGGAGCCAGTGGCGGATCACGAAAGTAGTCTGGATTGAATTTGGAGATGTCTTTTGAATATTTCTTTGCGCTTTGGAAGGAGGTCGTCTTTGGCAACCTTCGTCCTTTTCGAAAACACTTTCCAAGCTTGAAAACTCGTGCCCTGCAGCCTGACGGTTCTTCTTTAATACAATTTATCAGGTATCGTTACCATTTTCTCGCGCCAACCAGCGATGGAGCGTCCGAGTGCAGGCTTTTAGCAGCAAAAACTTTGACGCGACAGCGACGTTTTGCAAGGAGATTGCTTCTAATTAGAGCTTATACTTTAACGAACGAGAGCGATGTACAGAGTGGTCGGTGATACGCAGGTTAACCGATACTTTCAGCAGGACACGCGAATCAAGTATAAATTCAACTCAAATAAAGTGCTGTCAAGTGGGACGGAGAATTGGAGGAAAAACGGGGACAAGACTTTCGAATTTAGGCAATTAACCGGGGCAGCGGCAGGGCTGGTTTGCTTCGCAGCGTTACAGATAGGTAGAAAACCGGGACAGCGGGGTTGCTGCAACTGTATTCGTTAATTAAGATTACGATCACGACCGGCTTGAACGTCTGACCTGGTTCCTTCGGTGTTCGTCAATTTTGTACGGTCTTGGCGACACGATGAACTCGAATAATCATGCCGGATAACGCGCCCCTCTGTGTGCATCGTACTTTTGTCCCCGCTTCTCCCTATCCCTTGTGTCTTTGTGCCCAGAGCTTCATTTACAAGCCTCTGTTTTCAGTTACGTTCGCGGCTGAGCATCGCGATGACACGCGCCACCCTTCTATTTTCTACGATCCTCGGCGTCACATCGTAATTGAATGACGGCAAAGCGAATTGAAACGGAACGGAATCAGAGCTGGAAAGATGCTCAACGATACCCGTTAGCAAGTGTCCCTTCGATGGCCCGGTTTTTCCTTTTTTTTAAATTTCACCTCGGCACGCGGCTCGAAACCCGTCCCCTGTTTGTTTGAACATGAAATCGAATCAGCGAGGCGCGAACTGGACGCAATAAAATTGTATCACAAACTGACGGAAATGTGGGTTAACTTCATGCTCCGACAATCGCAATTCGTCCGGGCCTTTGATAACGAATTTTTCGTCAGCCGACCCTGCCGCCGCGTGTGGAGGCCGTATTAAACGTCATTTCGGCCGCTTCGCGAAATATCCTCGAGGTTTAACGAACAGCCGTGACACCCATCGCGAAAGAATCACCCTCGCGCGTATTTACGATCGTCCGGCGTGAACGTTCGATTCCGATTCGAGCCTCAGATTCTACGGGCGGCCCGTAGTTATGCCATCAATCGCAACTAATTAGCAAGCAATAAAGCTCCCGGCGTCCGATGTAGGAGCATCCAATTATTCGTCGACAAACCAGACATCGGAAACTTTAAACTCCGCGTAGTCAATTGGGATATGAACTGGGGGAGGTGGCTCGACACAGAATCCCGTTCTCCGTGAAATATATAAATCCCAGCCCGGGCGGAGTGGAACAATCGCGAGCATCGTTAAATGGATTAATCAATCGTTTCGTTAAGCGGGATTGAATGAAAAGTCGAGCGACAGCGGGACGAGAGGAGGTGCAGATTTTCTTTGACTATTTTCGAAGGCAGAATGACAATCGAGGCTTCTGCCCCTTGCGCGGCTAGGTCGTCGTTTCGTTGACGTTCAGAGGGCAATGGAATTTTCCAAAATCCGCAATGGAACGGGAATTACACTGCGCCGTTTCGCGCCATTGTCCCGAAAGACGTGGAACGGACACTGTAATAGAGCGACGACCGGAACTCCTCCGCCTCCATAAAATCCGTTATTACGCTGCGTAAAGCTGGCGACCAGGACGGATCGCCACGGATTATAGCCCGATGTAACGGGGTGGGATTCGTAAGCGGTCCGTGAGTTTGCATACGAACCGGGAGAACGCCGATGGCAAGCGTTTGATTTATTTGCACCGATTTGCTCGCGAAAGGCAGCCGAATGGAGGCTTCACGGTGAGCAGAAATATTGCTGCAGGATGGATGTGCAGGTATTTTTTGATTTCGAACGGCCCTGGTCGACGCGATTTCGCGCGACTGTGTCTGCGTGGAAAGAATAAGTCGGCAGCTCTCTACGTAACTGCATTTCAAGGGGTTTCGGTGTAGAAACGTGGACGCCGAGGAAATTGTTTTCACTCGGTGGATCGGAGTCCGAGTCTCGTATTCGACAGGAATTATTTACTTCAGAAACAACGGACACGTCGATGCGTTTCCATACCGGCGATCGAAGAAGCACACACGGCGATGTAGAAATGATTTTCCAGCGGACATCGGCGGCGACCTTTCCGGCTCGTCGGTCGTTGGCAATATCGATATTAAAAGCTGAAGTGGATGAAGATAAACGAAGCAAAAGCTTTAACGGACGGCCGATAATTAAATTTATATTCCCATATAATGAGAAATTGTGAATGGAATGAAGGGCGGGGGCGCAAAGGGTGGAGGAGGGGTGAAAAGTTTCTTGGCGGTTTATTTCGAAAGGGATTGTTAACGTCCGACGCAGGCCGGCCTGGAAATAAATCGGCGGGAGATTCGCGGCGCGAGCCAGCCAAGTAGTCGTCGGTATATCAACGTAATCTCTTCGGAACAATTATCAATTTAGCCGCTCTCGAAACCATTCCCGACACGATAGATCGTTTAAACGTAATGACAGTAATAAGGCGTGCCGCGTTGCTCCGTCGACGTTGTAATTTTGTTGTAAACTCATCAACATTTACGAGCTACCTACTCTCGACAGTCGCGCGAGCGCGAGCTTCTCTCATCGCTGGTTGCTCGGCGAATGTATTATATTAAATTTAATATATTCATGTATCCTCGCGAAACGTTTGCAAATGCGAACGTTAACCGAATTTCACGTTCGGGCCTCTCCGCCTCGAGGAATTAAAGTTTTTTTCTCCCCCGTGAATCGTAAAATCAACGGGATTAATTTCGCTCATTTTTCCCGACGGAAATGGGTGCAACCCGGGTTCCCGCTCGGTCGAGCATTTCCGAATACACTTTTTCCCAGGGAAATCTGCCTGTTTCTCGCGACAGAGCGGCTCGGGCAAGTTGATCGAATTGCCCACGAGCTTGCAGCGTGTTTTCATGAAATTTTCAGCTGGATACTCGGCGCGATCTCGCGACGTTAATTGAGAGACTTAGGGGAACGCGTGGCCAACAGCTTCGGGCTGTGGATCTTTCTTCGGCCTCTTGCGAAGTTGTAACGCGCTCGCGGAATTTTAACGAGGCGGAGAGCGCCCTGGTCGATCGCGCCGAGCTTACAAATCACGGGGCGATTCATCGTACGCCTGTTTTCTCTCCTTGCCCCCGCTTCTGCCCGCTCTCACGCCACGGTAAAACGCTTTCTGTCCCAGGTAATGGCCATCACGACTAATTAGTCGATCGACGTATCGATTCCTCAAACGTGTCCAGACTGTTTGCCCGCGATTCTTCCACTAGAGCCCACGTCTCGATTGATCCTTCCTCCTCGAAGGAAGTCACGCGTTTCCTCCGCCAATATACACCGCCGTTCTTCTAAATTGGCCGGCGTGCCGGTCCCGCCGATTTGTTTGCCGAGAAAGGGGGAATATTCGGCGGATTGAAAAGTATCCGTGGAATTTCGAAGCGTTAAAGCGTTCCATTAGAGAGAAGGGAAAGTTGACCCCGGCAGCACGTTAATTCGCTGGCCGTTTTCGAGCTGTTCGATGGAAACTCCGGGGATAGCGGTCCTGTTCATGGCTATCAAAGATATTCCGGAGGAATTATAACGGTGCTCCTCGCCAGGAAACGTTCGACATCTCCTCACTGCGATTTCTCGTTATTGGAAAAGTTTCGGAACTTCGTAAACGCTTCGAAATTGCGGGCGTATCATCAGTGTCCGACGGGTTTCTTAATTCCCTTTAAACGGTCGCGATCGCTCGGCAATATCGAGTAACCAGCTAGCCGGAATCATAACCGAAGCGCCCTTCGTAATTCCGCGGGCCGATCCCGGCAACTTCCTTCGTCCCGTTTCCCCATGGAATCCGTGAAACTTCCGCCCGGAGAGTTTTTGCCGCGCGCCATTTCAGAAGCGTCCGGCATCTGCGATCGTCCCCGAACTTAATAGAAAATTTTCGACAGGGTCCCGCGTTAATTGGCAGGCCGGTGAAATTAAATTTGCCCGCGCGACGGGCTGCTTCGCCCCTCGGGGGACAGATGGTTTCGCGACCGTTAATTCACGATCGTCGGGGTAAACAACAATGGACGCGCGCACGCACTGTGACGTCTGTCCGCGACGGCGGTAATGGCCCCGGAATTGGACACTGACAATTATATGCCGCGTAATCAAAACGTGGCATCGAGTAGAAAGCTAATCGCGCTGTAATAAGCCAAGTGTCACGGACACGCGCCGTTAACAAGATGAAACGCGCTGGCCGCGTCGATTAGAAGCTACTGCCTCTCCGCGACCGTTCAATTCGTTAATAACCCGTGTGGAAAATCAGCAACGGAGTAGCGCGCGCGTCGCTTAACGTCGCGAGCGAAACTATCCCAGTTAAATAAGTTTCGAACAACTGCGCTCGACTCGATGGCCCGTGACGATGCGGGGAAACACGGATCGCCAGCTCGTGTCGTATTCGGTCCGCGAAATTTTTTCAAACGCCACGCGCTGTTTAATTTACCGAGCCCACGTTTATTCTGATACACGGGTGACAACGTTGCGCATGGAATCGGAGAATGCTTCATTAATGCGCGCGGTCTCGTCAAAGGTAGGGATTATTATTGAAACCCGACACTTTCGACGGCCGAGCGAGATGGAAGATTAATTTAGGACACGTTCGGGCGGGATTCTCTATTTGTCAGGGAGAAATTGTAGTCGGAAGGCAGGACCGAACTGTTGGCGTATTGTTGACTTTTCAATTGGCCGGGTTCTCGGCCGGGGATGCGCGTATCGCTGGGAAATTTCATGGAAACAAGGCTCGCTTAAAATAACACCCCGTGTGAGGGGCACGCGAGCGTGCTGGCGTATATAAATGAGGAAGAAGGGTAGGTGGCTGGGGCCGTCATGGCGTCACCTTATTAAAATCACGAGAGTGGAGCGATATCGGGGCCGGTGGATGATCGAGTATCGATTCTCAATTACGGTTTAATGGCGACGAGCGGCGGCCGGTATCGGCCGAGTGTATCAGATCCCTAAGTTTAGGGGTAGATCGTTTATCGAGCGGCAAATAGACGCCCGAGGGTTGCACGGGGAATGTGGGGGATGAAATGGACGAAGGGTAATATTTTACACATCAGGAGGGCATTAACAAGTAAGACTTCCCAGCGGAACGCTCCTCGGCAGATGGAAAATGGTTTCCCCAGTTCTGTTCGCGAGCTGTTCTTCGCAACTTCCATTTCTTTCCCCGGGAATATTGCTATCGCGAAAGCCCTCCCTATTACTCAGAAATGTATTTGACATACTTTGCATATGGAGACGCGTGAAACGCGGGAATGCTTGGCGAGGCTGATGGTAGTTCTCGAACAACAACACCGAATAGGAAAGTTCCCTCTGATTTTTTGAGAAATCCTCGCGTCCCCTTCGAGTCCCGCGCTATTACCAGCCGTCGTCGCGATCCACGGGGAAGCCGGTATTATCGCTCGACGTTCCCTCGGAACGGAATTCATGACGCCGATACGGAACAAGTTGCCAGAGACCTCTCTAATCGTTGCAGCGATTAAAATGCAGTTTCATTCTCAGGAACGAGCAACGAGCGGAACATCCTAGGGAAAGAGAATGGAGGAGGTGAAAGAGACCCCGTTCTGTTTCTCCCTTGGCTGGCCTTATCTCGCTTAATGAACCTGCTCGGAGTTGCTTCATGATCCTCGCTGGAGGAACTCGTCGATGTTGTATACACTGACCCGACGTGTTCGCAACTTTGCTCGTGTTACCCGCGTTGCACGCCTCTGCAAAGGCCTTCCGCCACCCTCCAACCCTCCTGGCCTTGCTCCCTGCAGTGTTCTTGACGTCTCTGGAACCGTGGCTCCCACTAGACGCCGGTATTCGGCTCTCTTAGGCCCGGTTTGTAACAGACGTGCCCGTTCAATGGGTTTATGGTAATAGTGTACGCGAGCAACTACGAGTGCACCGATTCTGTGTGCTTTAAGTGGTTGATACTCTCGAACCGTTTGTCGAGGACAGGATTGGGAGGAATCGAGGGCTAGAGATGATCCGAGTAAAAGTTCCAGTTTCTATTTTCTCGAATGCCGGATCGGTCAGTGCTCCTCGAGAATAGGAATAGCCGATGTGATTGTGTAGGCACTGGTGGAAAACTGCTAATATCGTCCACTTTGTGACCGGAAATCCGGGTTGCCCCGGTATCTCTCGCCCGAAAGAGAGACTTATCGACTTTACTATTCTCGAATTTGTTGCATCGCGAGGGATGGGGTGTTTCCCGATCGCGGATGAACCGCGAAATTTCCGGAAAAGGGACACTGCTATGACAACCGCTTTGATATATCCGCTTTGCCGGCAGAGTTTACCGGGAAATCCCGCGGAATCGACTCGGTTTCCCCGCTGTAAACTGTTCTTTCGACCGATCCAACGAGATCCACCCCCTCTCCCACCGTTCTTTCTCTGCGCGAAGATGAAGTGCAACGTACGGAAGTGAATTGTCGTGTCTTCAATAACGAAGAAGTTGAAGTGGAACAGGTAAACGCGGCGCCGCCTCCGTTGAAATATCGTTGACAGCTTATAAAGTTGGTGGAAACGGATCAAACGTTGTTAGACCGTCGGTGTGGAGTTGGCGATACAAAATGTCAGATTATGTCGCGTCCCGTGCACTTAAAACTTGAAGCACTCCGACAGCAGTGAATCTTTAACGCTTCGAGACGCTTAACCACTCCTGATATTTACCGTTCCATTAAGGAGGACGATCCTTCGGCCCCGTCCCACCCCACTTTCCAAGTAATTAAATCATTCGTCCGCCGTTTCTCCCGATCCATTCTGGATGCTCGCGTGCGCGGCCCTCCGCGCTCCTCTCGCAGTTAAAGAAATCAATTGCGCGCGAACGCCGGGAAGGAAAAGTTGCGCCGGGGCCCCTCGTCCTCTCGATAAAGCGCAGTTATCGCCGCGAGTTTGTTATTTTAATAAACGGGAGACCGTGAAGGAGCGTCGCAAGGACTCTGGATTTCTCATTAATTCTCGCGCCGTCTGCTCGCGAGCAGCGAGAAAACGCGCGGAAATATCAGCGACCTGGACCATTGATAAAAAAAAAAAGAAAGAGAGAAAAGAAAACGGGGAGAAGCACTCGCAGCTTCCGTAATTAATTATATTTCCACCGGCAGTCGGGTGCCGTCCTCTTTTCCAAGCGGAAAAATGTATTTCGCGAACGGTGTCCGGCGACTCCGTCCCGTTCGACGATTCCACTCGATAATGGTCGAGTTGGGGTCGAACGGCGAACGGTTCTGGCGCGGGGAAGACGGATCGTGCGTCGCGGAGAGGAAAGAACAAGCGGCTTTCGTGTGTTCCGCGGGCAAATTCGCGCATTGTCGCCTTTATCCGGCCGTTCCGTGAACGGGAGGCGAGAAGGGATTGTCAGCTGGTTGCTGCGAGCTTCCACCGCGGTTTCTTTTCAACCGCGATTCTTTTTATTTGTCCGCGGCTGTGTGGTTGCGCGTACGTGGAACGACATTAGGGGCGGCGGGAAGAGGGCGGCGCGGGGAGAAGGTGGAGAAGGGAAGGAAAAAAAAATAAAGCGGGTCGGGGCTGCTTTCATGCGGTCCCCGCCATTCACCGCTGGAAATTAGGGCAAGCGCTTTAAAGTTCATTGAAAAACTTGCACGGCGGATCGGCGCTGAAAAGAAAAAGTTCTTGCGCGAGCGAATTTCGAGAGTTCCTTATTTCGTCCCTGAAAGAGCGCGAAAGTAGCTGTTTCGCGACCCATCCGGTATTTGTTATCGCCCTTTATCTCAATTATCTTGCCCCCGAGCACCGTTTCGGCCCGCTCGCCGCTGAATGTTCACTGTTCCCGTTTCTCGTTCCTCCGTCCTCCGCATTGTCGTTCGGAGGATCGTTTTCTTTTAATGCCCACGTCGTCGTGTCGTTTCCCTAGTTAAGGGACGCGGCGCTCCGCTGCCCCAACTGCCGCGAACGTTGCGCCATTTTAATTGGCATCGTTCTCGAAGCCGTTCACGCACTAAAACTGCCGCCAAGCGCGCTCGGTCTCCTCGACAGAAAATGCGAGGAATAATGATAAATGAATGGGCGTGCCTATAATTTATGCACGCGTCGCGGCAGGTACCTGCAAAGGTGCCTCATTACGCGGGGTGTCGGGAGAGGAATAAGATCCGCTAGCTTTCAAGACGGGGTAACCAGTAGCGAGGCTATTGATAGAATCGTAAAGGGAAACTGCATCGGTAATGTGCTCGCGACCTCTTGAAGTTGTCTTCACAGAATACCATCATCTCGGTCTGGCATTCTATTCATACGCGACACGCCATTCGGGAAGAAACGAGCGGTAAGAATTTATACCCTTTCAGGCGACGCTTGGTATTTCGCTTCGCAACCATGCAATTTTCAGGCGTATGCCAGAAACGGCGGGCGTTGAATTATGAAATGAACTGGACGACGATGGTCGCCATTCATCGATCACACAAACACGCGAATCTGTGATTGGACGTGTTGCACAGATCTTCTTTGAGGGATCGCCCTGTACGAAATGGTCCGACGGGACGAGGCGGCATTTGGGAAATGTTAAGATGCCAGTGGAATTAAAGGGCTGGTAACTGGAAAGGGCAGGTTGTAGGCTATAGACGCTGCGAGGGTTTCGCAATGGCGCATAATGGCGGACAGATCCGACGTCCAGCGCGAACACGGGCACGGGAGGGCGTGCTAAAGGGGGAGGACGAAATTTACCACCTGCAGCTGGACAAGCGGACACGTAATTAAGCCGAGCAGATAAACACGCAATTACCTCGGCGACGACGAGAACGAGGACTCCGCGCGACCGGTCGAAGTTGCTGGAATTGCAGCGCGGCAAAGAAAAACAGATCGTTCCTCCAACGGGGGGGCGAGGGGGAGCGATCGATTTGCAAATTTGACGATCGTTAGTTACGCGTTCAATTCCATTTGTTGACTCGACGAACCCTGAGCACCGGGCTGGGGTTTTTCCGTTTAAATACGCCGAACATTTGGCGAACATTTTTAGAAGCCCACAATACTCCACCCTGCGCTGTGGCAAAGCGATAAACAACGTTGAAACGGGTGGAAGTTTAATAACCGAACCACCGACGCCGTCTTTTTCTCCTCGACGAAATGATTGATGTTTCAGCGATGTTATTTAAAAAAAAAGTCTCTTAAATGATTTATAACCATCGTCTCTCACATTCCCAGCAGAAATATCGTTATTTCAACGTGTTATCTCAGGCGTGGGAGGAAACGGAAAATCCAGGAGTTAGTTAGAAACGATCTTCACGAGCGACGGGGAGCTGCTGGGGCCGCAGAAACGGCTGCAGATTCACGCTGCGCGCATTTTTCTGCGGACTCCAACTCGGCCGGGGTTTTTTGTGGCCCCCGCAGTTTAAAGGGTAGAGTCACCGCGTCACCTCGCTAACGACTGGCCGTAATTTTTCACGAGGATTCGCGCAAACAAGGGAAATAGAAATTTGGAGAAGCAGGGTCGGGTCGTTTTACGTGCCGAAACTCTGGAATACGCGCTTGCACGGCGTATCGGGTGGCAAGCAAATTTTCAAACGATCGTAAAGTTCGGCTGATAAGTGACGTGTTCGATGTAAACCCGCCGCATTTACAGTTTCCCCGCGCTATCTGCTCGTAAACGGATGAGCAGGGTCGTTTAACGGTCCGGCGACCGATGGAGTTGTGTGGCAAATAATTCGGGCCCTCGTCTTACGGGTATAGATCCGCGCGTAATTCCCTCCTCGCGTTAGGACGGTCCGTCATCGTCTTGTCACGTTGACAGCGACGTCCAGGAGAATTCTTCCTCGATCCCGAGTAAGTGGTAACAGAGGCACGGTGCTTACGGGGGCCGATGTCCCGGAAACGACGGAAGTCGGGCGATGCCCGTCACGTGCTCGACAAGTGGAATAATAATTTGGAACGGCGAGGGTGTCCCGATAGCACCATTTATTCCTCGTGTCTCTCGTCCAACGGTTTAGATAACTATTTCAGTGGCTCGTATCTGCTAACAAGTCTCATTACCCTCGCGATGCCTGCAAGTCAATATTTTCATTCTCAATCATCCCCGCTTCTCTATCCCTCCGTCACTTTGTACGGCGACAGCCGCCTATTAAGGCGGCATGGAATGAATTCGTTCCCCGAAGAATCATCGAATCGCGAGGTCCTGACGAGGCAGTTCCCCAATGTCACGTATCCCGTGCCGCGCCACCTTCGTGAACGAAATTTAACGCTCGGGCGGCGCGACGAGGACCATAAATTTACACGTTCTATTTTTAATATCTTCCGGCACGTACTCCCCACGGCTTTAACGCGCACCCTCTCCCGGGCGAAAATATAAGTGGGGGGACAGGTCCGTGAAAGGAGCCGCGAGAAGCGGCAGATTCAGCAGGAAAGAACATTCGCCGGAGGAATTTTCGTCTGGCGTCGCGCAGATGCCGAAAAGGCCAGACAGTTATCGGATGATAACTTTCTGCAGCATCGCCGACGGAAACGCGGGGGTGGCGATAATAACCGTAGGAGGCAAGAGACGTCGTTAAACGGTGGCACGGCCGGGCATAAATCTTGGGGAAAAACACGCGTGGCAAAATTGCCACGGGCCAACGTTGCTCTCGGAAAATATGTATCACCTTCCTCCGCTACCCCTTTCTCACATCCCTCCAACCCACCCCTCGGCGCCTCGCGCCCGTCTCTTCCCCCGTTGCCTCTTTTTGTCCCGCGTTCTTCGTACTTTTCGAAACTGCAGAGAGACTCGTGCGCGTGTTATGCTCCCCGAGATCCTCAGAAAATTCCACGGCATCGAATTCCCGAAGCGGCGCACGGAATCACGCGATTCCTTTTCAAATTGCCTACTCCGGCCACCGTTATTCCCTTTATTTGTCTGCCCGGGCCCTTCGCAGCGGCTCCTTTATGCGCTCGATGAGGCGCAATGTCGAGGAAATTGCGAAGAAAATCGAGACAAAACCGGTGTATGTATCAAGAACGAGCGCACGATCGCGCGCGCCCTTAAATGTAATTTCGATTCCCTTGGTCTTCTGAAATTTAAATAATCCCGACCACCAGCGCGTTGTTCATCCTCGTCTGACGCAACGCCAGCTATTATCGACGTCTTAATTATCAATTAGCCGTGTAGCGGGCGCAAGGAAGCCGCGACGGGGAGGAGACGCCGCCGAGATCCGCGCTCGAAATTCGAGAGCTCGATAAATCGCGGGCACTTGCTCCGTCTCTTTCGTCCGGTGCAGGCTCCTTCTCGGAGCGCACGCTGCCTGGCATATGGAGGAGGTACTGCAATGCAGTTGCTCGCCGCTGAGCCTGCTGGGTATTCAGGCATAGCCAGGCACGAGAGTCAGCCACGAGTCAGACGCGCAGGGAACCAGCCAAGGTGTATACAGGGTGGTTCTGGAAACAGTGTGGCGCTATATCTCTCCTTACTACGCGTAGCTGCAGAAATCTGGTAGCAAAGAACATGCACTGCGATGTTTTCTCTGGTGGGCGCATCGATACACGCGGAAACTACAGCTGCGTTGCTTTTTAATACTTCCGCGATGATCAAGCTAGCTTCTTTCCTGGATGCCGGAATGTAGGTCGCGTTAAAGACGCCTTGATTTCTTTTAGATACAGGTGCTTTGGTTCGTAGCCCGTAAAGTGTGTTTCCCGATTCTCTTTCTGAACGGTTTTCCTAAAGACGGGCAAGTGGAAAAGATCGATGCGTGGCCAGTCGTGTAGACTGTGAAGTGTTCGCGTTGGAAAGGCGTTTGACATTACTGATGAATAAAAGTTTTATATTTCTTAATGTCGCACCCTGTAGAACGTGCCGAAGTAGAACAGGTAGACCAGTCAATAGCGTGGACTTTCGTTGAATTTTGATTCCTCTTCCCGTGGCTTGCTCGATCTACCATCGCGACGCAGAGGTATTTAACGCTTTCGTCGTTGCTCGAAGAATTGGTGCAAGGGAAGCTTCCGTTTCCGAGAAAGGAACGTGTCCTCCGCGCGACTGTTCAGCTAGATTCTCTTTAATTGAGAAAAGAAGGGTGGCGCAGAAGGCGCAGCAAGGCCTCCAGAGGCTACGCCAGTGAGTTTGACCTGGCGTGTCGTAGCGTCGGTTGTTTTTAAAGTGGCCACTCCACGACATCGCGACCACTTACGCCGCTACTAATACCGATACTTCCACCCCTCGGGTTCCTTTAATTACGGAATCGGAGTGGCGATAATTACGGAACGGTCGATTCCACGAAAGTGGGTCCCCTTTGACGCGTTCCTCGGCTGCTTTTCGAGCGATTGTTCGAAGGTAATCGCGGTCACTCGTGTTTGACGACACCCATTTGCTATTCCGGCGGAATTGCCCCACTGTCGGATGCTTTACGTACATTACGCTGACCTTCCGTGTAACCATATTCCCTTTAAAGCTGAGAATTCTAATAGTTCGCTATTTCAGGCGATTCTCAAAAGCTCTCCGGCAAGCCCTTGGTTGAATAAACTCGTCGATATCTCATCCGAGATTCACCAGGGCTGCCTCGTCGCTGGATGTTGTTTTCATTAATCTCGCGTCAGTGGAAGGACATGGAAAATACACTCTACGCCAGTGTCGGCGAGACGGGGGTGGCCGTGGCGTGGTGCGTCGGCCGTTTTTAAGGCGGCTTTTAATATTGCACACGCGGCAGAACGCTCGAAACGGAGCGTTCGAAGCGGGTCGTGACAAGGTTCAACGGCGAGCCGCGGGCTACGACTCCCCCGCGATAAGACACGACTTAAATCTACAATTCTTCGAGCCACCCTCCTTACGAGCCTCTGGCGACACACACGACCACGTGCGCCGGCTCCAGCTTGCCTGCAGATCCACCCACACTCACCGTGCACGCTACATACACGTATGCACCCGAGCATTGGCGTATAATCCGTTGCCAAAACCTTCTTTGTGGGTTAGAATACTCGGGATATCGGAAATTCGCTGGTTATCTAGAAATACAAAACGGTTTGGAAACTCGTTAGAAACCTTGATGCGGGGATTGCATTCCGTGACGTGTATGCTTTGTCCCTCGACGAGTATCGCGCACCGCGAGGTACTGAAACAGGGCGACGAGTGGCAGGGTGCTGTATAACGCGGGAGAAACGCTCACGAGCACAACCCCCTGTCGCCAGCATATCAGAGCGTTCTTTATTAAAAATATTGTTCTGCCAATCGCGTTACAACGCCGTTGGGTGGCTGGCGCATCGTAAACATTGCGGACGGTGCAAACAGGTGGCCCAATATCGGGCGTGTTTGCAACTGGATTAGCAATTCCGTTGGATACTTTATTCCCAGACGCCTCTTCGCCCTGAGAATATTCAAAACGAAACGAAACAGCAAGATTCGCCTGTCCTTAAAAGCACGCAACTCAAAGTAGAATTAACTATTTACTATGTAGCAATAAGTACCTATTCATGGATCGATATTCATTAGTTTTTTGTAGCAAGCACGGTTGAATACTCGGGTTCAAACCATCATTTTTATATCCAGTTATTTCACTCTCCGAGGAAAATGTTCATTGGTTACTGTTTCCGAATCGATTATTTCGGGGCTCGATCGAACGCACCGGGACGGTAGGTTGCCATATTCCTTCTGCCGCTGGCGTTTCCCGGTGTAACGTGCGTAATGCCCGCAAACGCGATCAAACGGGAGCGAGAAAGCTTAGCCCGGGAAGCAATTCGATCACTCGTTAATATCGCGATAGCGGGTGCAGGTGCAGCAAGTGCGCATAGAGGGCGAGAGGGGGAGGGGCGTGTGCCAGTGACACGGAACTTCTCTAGGGATAGAGGCACACGAATGGGCCGGCACACACGCTTCGGTTCTCGTGTAGCGGCCGTTTGCGAAGAGAGACGAAACGACATCGAGTTACGCTCGGACGGATTCGGACAACGCGGTGCGTTCGACAGTCGATCTTTTGATCGATCGTCCGTAGAAATGCGTGCGCTTAATCCCGATCATCGGGGCCGAGCCACGCTGACCGAAAGTGGAACGAGCCATTCTGGTCCTTTAGCGGTGGAACGTGGCAACATACGCCTATGTGATACCGAACCCTTGGCAAGTAATTACAATTTTATCTCACCTCTGCGCTGCAACGTTTCTGACACCACCAGTATTCTTTCGGGATCAAGATCCGCGTTGCTTTCGAGATGATTTCGGGGTGATTTGGAAAATGCAGCATCGATCGAATCGAAACGTATCCAGCTGCATAAGAGGCTGCACCGTCGACAATGTGCAATACGCCCCATGTTCGGGCTAGCTCTGATTAGTCCTTTGTCAATTGGTGGGATGGGGCAATATTGGTTGGTCGTGGCATCCGTTCATCGTGATAACACGAAGACTCGCTGGCGGGGCTATTTGCAACAGCATTTCGACCAATTCGCAGGAAATCCATACTCGTGTTTCGAAGGGCAGACATAGTGCTGGGGATGGCACAGTTTAAAGGAGTCTTCTATCACGGCTACGTCTCGTTTAACGTTCAAGCTTCGTAGTAAATGGAGAAGAAGTGAATAGAGAGAGAAAAAAAAAAGTTGGAACGTGACGGCGCGGCGCTCCCCTGGTGCGCCGATACGCCAAGTAAACAAGAGGTACGCGCGTTAATGCGGAGTTGCTGTAATTCGATTTGCAATTCATCGGGAATCGAGACTCGGAGAGGCTTTTGTAAATTGATGCGATAAAGTGAGGCGACGCGAGTGCAAAGCTCGCGCAGAACGAGTGCACCATTGATTCTACGCGATCGAACCTGGTCGAAGATGCATCGGTATTCCACAAATCAACGTCCACGTTTTAATTGCTGCCCCCTCTGGTCGGAACGAGATTTCGACCTTCCCACCCCTTTCTAGACAAGACAATTAAAATGCAACGATTAAGGATTCGTCGTTACTGAAGGCACCACTTCTTCTGGTAACCACGGGAACAGCATTCCGAGCATCGGCTACGAAACAAGCGAAAAAAAGGCACGGTCCTCCCTCGAAACGAAGGGCGAGAGTAAATAATCGTTAAGCGTGCCCTCGACGATGCAAATCCCTGTCCCTATTATTCTCGCCCGGAGAGTTATAGAAACGACAGTTCCCATCGAACGGGGGACACCGAAAAGCTTTCGTTAGAAACTTTTCCATTTGCATTCCGGGGCGGGGGAGACAAAGGGCTACACCCGGAAGAAATTCGCGTGCAGAAAGAAGCACGAGTTTGCGCAGGCCAGAGGATCAAAGGACGCCTCTATGCATCGACATCCTTGCGGAACGATTGGCAATCCTCGGCGCAGGAAAGCAACATAGGAGAAGTCAACGTTGAATCTATCGTCGCATGGGAAACTGGGTCAACGCTGGACATTAATTTCGTCCAGTTTCGGAGGTACAATCACGAGACGAGAACGGAAATCTTTGAGACACTGAATCTGACAGAGAACGGGCCTCTTCTGGAGGAAATAAAAATCTCTGAGAATCCTCGGAGGTTAATCGACTTTCTCGAGACGTGCTTCTACGGGTTGAAGAAATTTAAGTAGTGAGAGTCAATGATTGGAGCGACGTAGGGAGCGTTTAGCGAAAACGCGGTATCTTCGCGAAGCTATCGCCTGGTCGGTGGAAAAAGAGAATTCATCGGGCACTCCCCGCGGAAATCGAAGTGGATCACCGCGAAAGCTGCGAGCCTTAACCCGATTTGCGGATGGAAGCTTCGCCCGGGACGACAGGAGATCCCTTTTCTTCCTCGCTATACGGCTATATATTACCCCGCTAACCGAGCTGGAAAACCCTCGAAATAACTCGGCGGAATCGTGGGAGAGGAGCTCGGTGGATCGAACTGGAAAAGAAGAGCCGATATCTCGATTAAACGATTGCCCTGTCGTCTCGTCGTCGACGACAACAACGAGATCCCGTCGTGCCGGCAGATAGCTGCGGGATCGTTCCACCCCGAGGACTGGGCCACCGTTTTCCCACGAGCTTACACGGTCTAAGAGGAATTCTGGGCGCCTTTCGGACGAGAATAACCCCTTCGCTAGTAATCGTTTCCAGTAGAGTCGAGGCAGATACCGGGGGTAAATTTGACGAAACACAGGCATCATTGATTTCGATTGGAATAGAAACTCGTGTTCCAAGGAGATGGGATGGTATTCTTAGTCGCTGTGATTCACTCGGAAGACGTCAAGAGTGTCGGATAGACGGTAGTCGTCAATCGAGCCGTCAATATCTCGGTGACTATGTAGCAACCGACGGGCGGGCTTTCGTTTGAAAATTCGATCGGAGGATCGTTAATCCATTCGACTGAAAGGGTTGACTGGCAGATGCGTCGGCTGCCATGAGAAGTTCAGCGCCAGTGATTCCCTCTTTACGCTGTAGTTTACATTTTTCCGCTGCCTTTCTGATGCATCCTGCCGCCGTTTCGTCGCGTATTTGCACGGTGCATGTTTGTGCGAGTGTATACACGTCCCGCGGAAGGTAAACATAACCTCCCGGCACAAAGCAGACGGAGAAATGCTCGTGCAAATGTAAAATGGCCAACTTTTCTCGGAGCGAAGTCGACGATTCCTTCCGTCTTCTGTTCTCCTTCTCTTTTCCACCTTTTAAGCCGACGCAGAACCACCCCCTGTTCCACCTTCTGTCTCTCACTCTCTCTCCCTCTCTCTCGCTCCCTCTATTTCTCTCGATCTCTCTCCCGCACCCAGGCGACGACGTTTCTCTTATTTTTCAAGCCCTTTTCCCGACTTCTTCTTCATACCGTTTGCTAACGCGCGACTCTGAAAGCGACAAGATTTACCGGCTTCTCCCGGCGAACTCAAACGAAAATAAATCGAACAGCACGACGGATCGGCGCCTAGACTCCGGCAAGGAGTTTGTGGAAGGGAAAATCAAAGGACTCTGATGAGAGAGAGAGAGGATACAGGCGAATGATTTCTACCGGTCTCTCGTTTGAAACGGATTGATCAGACACCTCGGAGTGTTTGCTCGCGACTGGGTACACTGTTCAGTCGAGTGCCGTCGAGACGTCGTTTCTTCGATCGCGTTTCAGAGTCGCGGGACTTTCGTGGGCCAGCCGCGTTCGTTAATCGACGTGACTACTACGGGAAGCTTTAAACGACGCGAGCCCTCTCGAACTTGCCAATACCGGAGGCTCGTTGTATTCTCAACAGTATCAGGGATTCCCAGACCGGCGAAGAGCCGTTGGAATAATTAAGAGATCGATCGGTGCCGAGGCTGCTACCTCTGTCCATCCAGTCGCGATCGTCCCGAGTGTAACGACCAGATTTCCTCCCGGCGATCTTAAATTCGGGATGCGTCGACGCGGAATCAGACGGAACTTAAATCCTCGGGCCCCTCGGGAGTTCACGACGCAGGGCACATGCACGCCGGCTTCCAACCCTCGTCTCGGCTCGTGCTCCCTCGCCGCCGTCGCCTTTTGTCGTCTCGAGGCTCCGAGCAACCTGGAACGCCAAGTGGAAACAATTTAGCAACGCGGTGACCATGTCAAAGGCGAACTACAGGCTATTTCACGGAGCCCGTCAATACTCGGCGCGTGAGAAATTTCGCGAAAGTTTGAAATCGATGGGGAAATAAATAACGATAAGATTCTATGCCCGAAGTAGAAGTAAGGAAGCCCAGAGTCTTTATTCTACTGTCGTTTCTCCTTAAATGAAGCTTCCAAGCGGAGCCCGCGTGCTGTGCAGCAGCCTGTAGTTACGAAGACCGTGGCTCGTGTAATCTCGCTTCGATAAGCAGGGTGCGTGACGGTGACTGCATACGATGTTTCTTTTCGTTGCGCCGCTCTCTCACGGCAGTCGACACGCCTTCCCCTGGAATTCACTTTGCTCCTTGTTCGAGGGATGAAATCAAAGGGAACGCGGTGTACTCGGAATCGTGTTTGCCTGCCGGTGATTGGCGCAGTGCTTTCTCTCGGAAAAAGGGGAACAGGTTATTCGGTTTACAGGGAACATTACTCGGGGCGCTGCAGTTTACCTCGATATTATTTATACGGCGACGTCGCGAAACGAACTTTGCGGGCTCGGTGTCTTTTTGCCCGCAAAGGGACCGGGGGGGAATCTCGTTTCTCGCGGTATCGACGGAGAGGTACGTACATCCGGTAGAAAACAGATGAACCAGAGCGTCGAGGGACTTCGGGCGAGATTCATGCAGGCGTTCAGAATGCTTCTGGACTGCACGCGTACCGCTGCACTCCTCCCTGTTCTCCGCGACTGTTCGACAATTCACTTTCCAGTCGACTGAACCTCCTGGCAATATTTACAGTCCGAGCACTGGGATACGATCTTCCCCAAGAAAGTACAGCTCCGCGTGCAGGATATCCCGTGATACAATGTTTGCGTTACGATTACACGATTGTCGAATCATCTTGGATCGAAGAGTACAGGCAGCTGTTCGCCGTAAAGCTGTTCTAATGGTTTATTCAGCCAAGTTTCGTTCGAACTGCGCAATGCAACCTTTCAGATCAGGCAATGGAATCGAGCTTCCACGAATAGAATGTATTTCTCATCATTTTCATTCCTAGGAAAAAGAATGCTACCGAAGGTCTTCTAGAGTCGATGTACGATCACACGTAACACCTGAAATATCGCGCAGAGCCGCCCACCTTCCCGTCCACTGGATTCCCTCGCACTGTTTGGGACACGACTGTTCCAAGGCTCCTATTTGTTCTGAAATTCCCCGCGGGAAAATCCTTCCCGAACTATGCGCGTCGACTACACCGACGTATCTAGACTCCCATCCCACCCCCTGTATTTATCCAATTTTCAGCAGACTTCAAAAGTTGCTCTCGAAATTCGTGAATAGACAGCATCGAGTCTCCATCATCGAAATCTCTATTCCTCCGTCACTTGCCTATTTGCTTCACCCTCGAGGAGAATATTCAACGGCGGCGGCGCAACGGAAATAGTATATCGCGTATTAAAGCTATATCTCGGGCCTCGACGAAACCCATCAATTATTCCGCTCCCTTTTACGAGAGCTACCCGCTCAAGGTCATCCACATCTTTCCGACATACCTGCTTGAGCATACTAAAACCGTACGTCGGTGTGAATCGATCGACTGCACTTACTCGCGACGCCCTGTCCATTCGGATGATGCAACCCACGGCGGCTTAAGAGGGCTAGGAATACGAAACGAAGATCAGCGTGCGTTTTGAAATATTTAGCGGGAGTCGGGCGACGATGCATCGATCGACTCCAGACGCCAGTCTGAATTATCGGGAACGAGGCCGTGCGAGAAATCGATAGTCGTTCATTGCCACGTTATTTTTCCCCCGCGTGCGCCCACTTTTCGTTCACGCAGGGATGAAGGAACTCGTAACCGAGGAAGAACGCTCTTAAAATGAAACTTTAACCGACGTTTCCTGTCACCGTGTCAAAAGTCCCGAGGACTGGAAGCAGCCGGCCGCTGGACATAATATATTTTCGCAAGATTTAATTCATAGGAATGACGAAACGCTTTCAGCGTCGCTTAAGCGAAATTCCTTGAATAAACTGAGAGATGAGGTGGCTGGGGGGAATACAGAATAGAGTTTTAACCTAAGAAAGCGGATAGAATTTAAATTTCTCTAACAAAAGGTTTGGAGAATGGAAGCGCAATATGTGGCAAGTTACGATTCCAAAGTTGCGGAATAAATTCCACGCCCTCGGCGGCCAGATTTTCGAATCAAACTTTACGTACCTTCTTCGCCTCGGGCTCTCCCCCGTGTTTTTAACCAAGAATTATCCAAGTGCGAATTAGAAGCTCTCGCAAAGCTCTTCCGCGTATATTTCTCGAGGTCACCCGTTCGCTTGCCGCTCACCCGCGGCTTGACGACGTAAATTCACTCGGCGAAGTTGAAAGAAACAAGGTATCTTTAAAAAATTACACCCCTCCCTTGATTCTCAAAAGAGAAGATTTTCCGCTCGCGGTATTCTCGAAATTCACTCTGTCTCACTGAATTTACAGAGAAATTATAATTAAAAGTCGTGGCCTCCCTTCGGCCACTGAATCGTGATGCCTGTCTTCCTTTCCTCAAATTTCGTAAGCACTGAATTGGTTCGCGCGGCGGCAATTCTTTCGCCCGATATTCTGCAGGCTTTCGTTTATCCTTTATCCTTTATCCTCGCGCGGAAGGCGCACAAATTTCGCATTGGAAACTGCTGGGGGCGACGCGAAGTTGCAGGAACCTCGAGGAACGGTTTCGTGGGGAAACGTACGTTCAGCAATCGACGCGCAGGGGCGGCCGAGGTGGCTGATTTACATGCTCGCCGTGGTTAACCTTAGCGCGGTGAAAGGGGGGTGAAAAAGTTAACGGGCGACAGGGGAGCGCAGAGGCAGGGTAAAATAAAGAATCGCCATCGAAGTTGCCGCGGTCGGTTCGTCGGTCGGCTGCGGTGTCCCGAGTTTTTGGATGGAAAACTGCGGTCCCGCGGGCGAGCCCCGCTATAAAGTATAACTGTTTAAAGTAGACGGGACAAGCGACCGCGTTCACGGGGCCGCGTTGCAGCCAGAAATAGCTGCGGCTCCTATTCTCAATATTGCACAATGCAATTTCCATCGTGTACACGCGACCCGCGGGCCGCGGCTATGCAATCGCCTCCGTTCTCTCTCCCCCTATACCTCTGTACCCTACGCGAATGTGTTCCTTCCCCTGTTCGACGTTCAGAAGAAAATATCACGCCAACACCCCCCCCCCCCCCTCCTCGACACCCCGCCGTTCGGCCAGATTTTACATTCCTATTTCGCCGGGGTAAATTATTTCGCGCCGCCCCGCGTAAAGTGTTCTGTTTAACGCCCTCGCCTTCACCCTGGAAATCGCGTCGCGTTCTCTCGTTTATTCGGGTGCATGTTAACCCCTCCGCGCGGCCATCATCGAGGAACCTCGCTCTGACTGCTGGATAATTCTTAGGAGAAGGTGGAACGAACGGAAGAATGGGAAAATGGCGATTAACTTTTAATGTACAGAGCGAGGTGTTATTGGCACCCTCCAGTGTTCCGCCTCCAAGGGATTCGACGCGAGAAAGAAATGAAACAGTCTGTAAAGATGTACCTGTGTATCCTGGAAACTAAGTTTATTCTACGGGACTGTTTAATCCGGCACTCTAATTTTAACCGTTTGCTCCGCACACACTTTTTGTGCTTTCTCGCGCACCCTTTGCGCTTTAGCTTCTCCTTGGCTCTTTGACCCTGCGAGTCTTTAACGCTCTCGCTTCGACCTTCTCGCGTTCTGCTCTGATTCTCGGCCACGGATTCCCCCGTCGTTTCGCCTCACGTTTCGTCCCCTCGTTGACTGCCTGCCATTAAACCGCGAAATGAAACTATGAAGCACGTCGGTGGTAAAGTTCCCTGGATGGTACACTCTCTTTGTCCCGCAGATTAATGCGATCGCCGTCGAATAGCTCGCTGGTCCATCGACGAATCGGGCCGAGAGCAAGATCGAGTCGCACTGAAATCTCGTTTCCGTTTTCACGGTCGTCCGTGACCGTCGCGTTTCTCTCTCTCTCTCTCTCTCTCTCTCTCTTTCGCGAAGAGAGAAGGAGAGCCAAGGCAAGACCACCGCGAAGAAACTCAATTTGTCGAGATGGGGAGCTCTTCCTTGGACCTTTTTCATTCCCACTCGATCCCCGTCCACCACTTCGCTCGCCCTTCTATTTCCGTCACGATTACGGGACACAAGTCTATCACGATGCATAATGCGCGCGGCAGCTGTACCCTCCGGTACTCGGAGTACTCTCACCTTTATCGTGTCTCACAGCAATTTCCCTACCTGATGTGTTTCCAAGTGAATGATGCATTTTCTTCGGTTCCCGGCGAGCTTAATCAACCCCCGAAGCTTACTTCAGCGTATTAGGTTTAGAGGAAGTTTCTATTGCAAGTATGAATTCATGCCTCCGGATTGATCGCCGTTTGATTCGCAGACAAGCGTCCCCAACGCGCGAAAGTGCGCGAAACTCTATCGAAATTTAGTTGAACGGTTGTCTTCCTAGCGGCCCGTTAAATATTCAAGTCGGTTAAATATTTATCAACGAACGGCGGAAACTTCGCCGGTGACGATGCTCGCAATTTGCACGCCGTCCCGGCGCAGCTAGAAAACCGCCGCAGGTTAGATACACTTAATTATTTAAAACTACCCGCCTCCTCCCTCCCGTTATCGAGCCGCATCCACGGACAACGAATGCCATAAAGTTGCAAAACACCATGATACAAATTTAACGGCTAAAATAGAAAGTAAATACCGGCCTCTTCTGCCCTCAGTCCTCTCTGGGCCGCCATCCCCCGACCCCCTTACACCCGCTCGCCACCGACGTAACTTATCGTCGCAGATACGGCGAGTTACCTTTAGTAACTAGCCTGCAAACTCACCGCGGCGTTAATTCTGTCTGGAAGTAGCCGGAGGCTGTGTCGCCTACTTTATACGCGATATCGTCCTGTCGTGACTTTGCACCTGGCGGTGCTCGTACGGCCACGAGCGGGTATAGAGGATGTCCTGCTTAATTATATGGACAGAGTGCCCTCGGGTCACCTTTCAGTTCGAGCAGCAAGCTGGAAAGAGGAAGAGATATTGAGAAAAAAAATCTGGATGTAGATATTCTATCAAAACTTTCTTCCTCCGCTGGAAGCTGTCCCCTCGCTGATGCGAGGAACGAAAAATTGCTCTCAGAAACGGCTAGAATGTCGTCAAGATTCGGGTTACAGAACGGTAGGCGTGCCGTGGCAGAGCCGTTTCCGTCCGAAATTTCCGCGCGAGTTTATCGTCGCGGTTTCCCCGGGGAGAATTAATTTATATCCCCCACGGTTGCCACTTACCGATTCCAGAATCGCGCGACGAAGGCGTTCGTGGCGCCCGAGAATAGTGAAAAATGACGACGGCGCGTTCCCGCGAAACGAGTGGCCCCTGCAATTTAGTTTGCATTATGGCGAGCATCAATCGTGGCCCGCCTTCGGGGAAGATGAATGTTTAGAGCCGCGCGGGGCACTTTCCTCTTCGGGGCAAACACAGAGCGAACTAGCGTCGAGGTCACTCGAGTGGTTCACGATGGGAGTCGGGTTACGATTCTCCGGGAAACTCGATCGCGACGTCTCTGATCTCTTCTGTTCTCTTGGAATCTGTTTTCTTTCTCTAATCCTGCAGAGTACATGGTAGAAACCTAGAAACTCCGAGGCTTCGATTCAACATCGTGGCTGACTAATGCTGGTCGTACTACTGCGAGTATATTTCGCAGGCTACCCATTTCCTTGGCGACCGAGTGGGTAACAATTTGCCCGATCAGTTGCGCAATAGCAGGTCGTGGAATCATCGACGATCCGACCTTGACATTCGGGGCCGTGCTTTGCCCCGGTCGACGCTTAGGGCAAAGGTCGAAAATAGAAAAGCGGCCGCAGGATGCACGCGACCGCTCGCGACATAAATAGATGCTTAAGGAAGCCCTGGACGCACAGGTGTGGGTGCAGCTACGTGTCCCCTTATCGATTCCTTCGCTGGCAACACGTGTAGCGGGAGTTGGCGCGCGCACTAGCTCGTGCAGGCTCGTCCCTGTTGAACAGATTTACGCGTCCTTGAGCCGAGGCCTGCCATTCAAACGCGCGGAAACGTCGAAGGGCCCTTACGTAACCGTCTTCGGAACGTCCACCTGCCCCCCACTTCTCCTTGCCCTCGAGAGTTTGCTTTTAATTATACCCGCAAGCCCGATAAAATTAGGCGTCGCACTTCGTCCCCGTCGACGACCACCGGGGTAAATATCATTAGAAGCGCGGTGCTCGCTCGCAACTTGCGCCCCATCTTACCTCTGCCGACCCTTCAGACGCCACTCGATCGTCGGCACCGCGCGTCTACCTACGATCCAGGGGAATAGGTCAGCCATAATGGAAACTCGCGGCTGCTTCGCAGGCCTGCAACCGCTCGTCCGCCGCTGGAGCGTCTCCCAGCGACGGTTTTCTAAATTTCTAAGTAGCTCGTGCAAGTACCTCCATTTTTTTCCTCTCGTGCACGCGTCCAAGTTTTAATTCCCTGTCAGTGAAAAAGAATAGTGGGGGGTTGGAAGTTGGCGGCAGCGCCGGAAGGTAGCCAGGAAGTTTCACGGGGAAACTTTCGGATCCTCGACGTCGATGATTTCGCGACGCAGCGGGCAGGTGTCGTTTAATCATTCGACGGGATAAATATGGCGCTGCGGGGTAAGTAGGGGCGAGGTAAAATATTCGAGGACGAGTGGAGGAACTGTATTTGGCGTCCAGCAAAGGCGCCCGCCTTAGGTCATTTATTTCACAGCCGTCGGCTGATTGCGTCGGAATAGAATTGTTTACTTAAAGGCTATATTTACATTTTTGTTTTTAATTAAATTTTCAGCCGTTTCATTAAGGCTGCGTTTGAAAGTTTACTGCGAAGTGGAAGCCCTCTTTAAGAGCCCGGCAAAAGGAATATTTTTTCGCTGGCCCCCGTGGCGGAAGTTTCGCGTTTGAAGTCGAGCACGCGGGCTGAGGATTGACTCTATTCGCAGAATAAACATTTTTCTTCTCTCTTTACCACCCATTCGCCTCTGTCCCTGTATTAGTATTATTTCGTACCCTTCGCCGTTCCGTGAGCACCCTTCTCGCGTCTCGTTATGGCTCACCCATCGATCCCCACGGTTCCCCGAAATGTCAACCGCAAGCTGAATTGCCGCGAAACCAAAGGCACTTTGCCTTTCCCGGAAACGATCGATGCGATTGCTCGAAGAACGGCAATGTTGCCTCTGCCGATGCGCGTACAGTGTACTTTGTTAGCGATTCGGAGCTCTGTCCATCTGGCTTGCGTGATACAAAGTCGCTACCGCCTTTGAACTCCGCCAGTCCCGCTCCTCGCGAGCCAATAATCTCCTCGAGTTTGCCACCCCGTTGTTAACATTGACATTACGATGACCCGGTGTTTACCCTTTTCTTGTCAAGCATTCGTTGCATCGATTTTCTAACGATTCTCTAGGAAGCAGTTGTAGATATTCACGAGGGTCTCGCGCATACAGCTCGATTCTCGAAACATCTCGATTGTACCCGTCGCTCATCCACGGATACGACTAAAATCTGATAAGAATACCGATGGTGAGCGTTTTTTGACACAACCCCGGCGTCCCCGTCGATTAGTCGCGTTCCTTGCGAGACACATTATCGAAAGCTCTCGGTTCCACAGTATATCACGCCTTTCTTTCATCATTTTTTACCACGTCATCGGCTGTCCGGTCTGTTAAGAATGGTATATCGCAGCGGTATCGCTGACTGAGTAAACTGCATTGTTGTCGAGGCTAGGCGGGCTGTCCGGGCCGATGCCGCTAATCGAATGATCGATTAATCGATCGATCAATCACCCCGTCGTTTTCGGCCGGCGTAATATCGGCTCGTTGTTTTTAAATCCGAAACTTCTGTACGAGCGAAGCGAGACGGTGTTCGCGAGTGCGAGCCAAAAGGGAAATGGTGGTGCAGTGAATGAACATTGGATAAATCATCCATTTCAGTAATTTCGATTACCACGCGAATTATATCCATATGCAAAGTGTTATTAATAATTCCCATGTGTTTAACAAACCTTAGTGACGTATGAAGGAAGACATTTTACTGCGTAAAGCATCGCAGTAATCCGCTGCAGTGTATTCCCCGTAGAATCGAAGCCCCTGATCGAGACAGATCGCGCATCGCATCGCGCAAAACAGACTGGGTAATAACTGAGGACCGCGAAGTGGCCGCGGAGGATACATTTCCATCGCGATGCGCCGCGAAATTCTCCTTGAAGCCTGCCAGCGCGAGCGTGCATACGCGTCTCGGAATCTCCTGATCGATGATAGAGCCCGGCTTCCGGCCAATTTCGCCGCGGAACTTTGCAATCTGGCCTCGCGTCCGATGCATTTGCGATTTGATTTATTCTTCGTCCGCCGATACGGTTGGTCGGCGGATCGCGAAAGGGATTTGCCCTGCCGATTCCACGTCGTTTCTATGCGCGGCGACCGCGCGTCGCGGCAACGACGTCGTAACGATAAATTACGTGGATCCGTGTGTCTCATTTTAACGGCCCCCGGCAGCGCGATAATTTTATCCGGGGGCCCGTTCCCGCGCTTATCCATATTTTACGCGGCACTTTGGAATCACCGTTGCACACCGCTGATCACGGCCGCGCTGATTTGCCAGCGTTGATTGATCGACTTGCGGCCCGTAATTCGATCAGCATAATGCACTTTCGATGGGCTCAGTCTTCAAATTCCATTAAAGACGACGGCACGATAGTATCGCAACCCTCTGGAGAGCGTTACGAACACTTCCAGGAAAGAAGCCGGCTGTTGGGCCGCTCCGATCGGGTCGTGAATGTCGATCAACGCGGCAGATTAATTTCCCGTTATTACGCGTGACGTAACGAGCAGCTTTGCGTGAGATTAGCGTGCCCGGGAAGCTAAGACGTAATACTGATTTCCGGTGATGGTGTTTCTCCGATTGGTAGACCGTGCGGTAATGAAAGTACTCGAAGGATTGAAGCCACTTCGCCGGTTCGCGTATTTTATTCTGGGCTTAGACTCGGTCGAATCGAAGATCAGCCGCTCCGACAGTCCCGCAATCCCTCCGAGACCGCGGCAAGCTCTTCGAGGAAAGAATTAAGGAGGAAACCAAGGGGGACTCGGCGGATTCCCGAATCCAGTCACGGTAGAAATTAATTTTCCGCCGACGAAACCACGGCGAATTTAGCGGCGGTAAGAAATCAGCCCTGATCGCACTAATCTTCCCTTCCTTTGCGCTCGTCACTGGAATTCAGGGGAGGAGTAACGAGCATCGTCCCTCGAAAGAGTCTAAAAGATTCTATTGTAGAATCTGTATACAATAACGTGTGTCTTTGAAACAAACGACACGAAGGCGATAGCTCGTTTTTCTTCAGAGGCTTTCCCTTGCATCGCATAATTGGCCATTACGATTCATCTTTCCCTTCCTCTGTTGGCTGACGCGCGGACACGTAGGAAACATGACAAATGGACAGAGCTACCCTCGCGATAGATGAAGATTAATGTTCTAATAAGGTCCCGTGCCACTGATCATGAGCTGGTGGCTCCATTCCTCGATAATTGTCCACTTGGACGAGCCAACAGCTCCGGAACGCTCGTTGTTCATTCCCAGCGAGACTTTCCGAGAGAATGTTGGTAGTTTAATCAGTCCACTGTAAGCGAAACTCAATTCTCAATCACAAGAGCGTGCTACAGTGAACTCTGATCTTCTGTCTCCTGATTTCCTTTATCCTCTCACAATAGATTCTTCAACTATGATTCAGGTCCCAGTTAACTAGCCGGAAGAGCGTTGGAATTTATTATTTTTCCATCGTCGGGACTTTCAGAGCCGACGGGGTAACGAGGGTGTTAACCTTTTCCCGTATGCGCGAGCGTCGAATGGGAAACGACGTGGAAACGATTTTCGATTCCGGCCCCGTAGCGACGATAAGAGATTAGAATAAGGAACGAACGCGATTCCAATGCAGTCGACATCCCAGCAATTTTTTACGAAACCGAGCGGCACGCCCGCGCCACCTCCGCTCCGGTATGATAGTCCGTCGCTGTTAAAGAACGAGAGAGCGAGGGTGCGTTTTGAAAACTGATCATCCACCGGATTAACGGGCTCTCGCGAGTGCGCGTAATTACAGCCGCGTGCGATGCAACTCACGTATGAACTCGACGAAACGAACTGCCGGCGATGAAACCTTCCCTAACGAAGGACACGCGTTTTTGCGAGACGTCGGTCGCCTCTTCTGCCGTCGCCTCGGTCGTTGTCTACCCCTCGAAATTCCGCGCGGAACTACTCTGCAGAAGATACACGACGCGCGTCGCGGGGTCGTTATTAAAGCTCCCGGAAAAGTGGGTTGATCCCCGAGTCACTGGCTCTTTGTGCACCGGCCTGTTCTTTCCCCTCTGTTCTTTCGTCGCGTGGGTGATATTCTTAATAAACATCTGCGCATCAACGGTGTCATTAAATTGGCGACGAGAGACCTGGTTCGCTGTAAAGGCTCGGCGAATGCAGGTCGCTTCCAGTCGCTGCGTGCTCCATTGTGAAGGTTGGTCGGGTCCAGAAGGAAATCGCGGAAAGTGGAGCGAGCAAGGGGGATCCCTCGGATTCGCGGAGGCCTTTCGTTGATGTCGCCGCGTTTTGTTTAATAACTCCCGTGTCCGCTCGAGTTGAGCTGGCTGGCCGCCATGTGCTCCCTCCGCGTAATCGCGAATTTCGGGCAGCATGCGTGCACAGGTCCGCTCGCGTATCGGCGCGTTCTAATTTGCTGGCTACAGCTGGCCCCCCCAGCCGCGTAATTTTCGCACGAACGTGGGCATCATCCTCTTTCTGCTCGTGCAGCTGCAAATTTCGACGGATGCAAATCGGTCGGCTCCCTCGCGTCTCGTCCAGCCACGGCCAGGATTTTCACTGCGCGCAGGATTCCTTGATTAAGAAAGGAAGCCGGCCGGGGTATTCACGCACCGGTTAACTTTTTCGGGAATTCTACGAGCTGGTATGCTTGTTGACCGAAGTCTGTTGTCTGAATAATAGATCCCCGGGAGAATAAAATATTGTGCAGGCTGGTGAATAATATAATATTGTACATTGCACGCGGAAAGAGCTGTAAATAATGCAGAAGCTTAGCAGAATAAGTGGTATATTTCGTTTTCAAGGGCATCTTCTTTTGAAACTTGTTTATGCGTCAAGTGTTGCGAAACGCTCTTCAACATTTCAACTGGGGAATACGAGTTAACCCTCGTTCCATCGTATTTAAATACACAAGTAGGCGTCTCTGGTCGAAAAATGACCCAGTTAACAGGTTAAACGTGACCAATTGATCCTCGGCTTAAAGTAGATTCGACCGTGCAGGTCGGACGCAGCGACTCTGAAGTAGTAGCGGTCCCTCGAAAGTCAGACGCGCCGGGCCAAGTAGTATCGACCCGCACGCGATCAGCCATCGACTATCTTACAGCCGTACCAGGTCAGGGGACGTCGAAAATAGCTGTCTAAAGGCGCTATTAATTATAGCTTACTATTATAAGTCACGTCCGATGGGGAATAATAATTTTAGACGTTCCGGAACGCCGTTAAATCGACCGATATCAGCCCAAAACCGTCCCTAAAATTGACACGTCGAACAGGGCGCTTGGAAATCAGAGCGGGCGTAAGATTAACGTCACGGCGATGGACCAGTATCGAATATCGCGTCTCCTTCGAATGTGGAGTATTAAGAATTCAGAAGAATCGTTGTCTAGTGGGTTGAGCGACAGAATTCGTTACCGTCCAGTCGTGAGGATGGTCACGGTACCGACTCGTTCCTCTCGCTCGGCTGAACGAGTAAATATTTACCCTGTGCAGGGCGGTAATTCGGTCGACAGAGGCTGGGAGCCAAGTATTCTCCAGGCGTGCTCCCCGAATAATCCACTTTTCGCCTGGCCAATTCGGGAGGAGTGAAAGATGGCAGGGGGGAATCTGTTCCTCTTCGCGTCTTCTTCGTCCGCGCACGTAAGAAAGAGATTAATGGATACAAATTCCGCGAGCGTGTTTACGGCCGCGCTCCCCTCTATACGGGGCGGGCGAATCGATAAGGGGAATTAAAAGTTAAGTCAATAAAGCGCAAGGCAACCGACCGATTCCGTGACGTAGCCATAAACTAAAGCCCCCCGGAAGCGGTGGTAGTTATCGCTCACGGGGACGCTTGTCGCGACGCAAGGGTCGCGTGACTTTATTCCAGAAACGACATTGCTCCGCTATTGTAGCCCGCCCTGCGCTACGGCCATTCTCCTAGCTGTACGGGCGCGTGCATTCACAGCCGGGTCTATGGCTGCAGTGTAAAGACTGGCTTCGCAAGCGACCGACGGCGGACGTAATTTCGCTACGAGATTAATGTCCGTTAATTTAACGTGTATTAGACGATAAAGGCGGAAATCGCCTGACAATCGCGCCAATTATTTGCATTCTACCTCCGCGGTGTCTGTCCCCGGGAATGTTTGCCTCCGACGCGACACATGTATATCGGGGACAACGGCGCGGGCGGATACTTTGTGCTCGATCTACTTACGATCACGCGAAACTGGTGTGCGATTGAACGTATTGTCCCAGAAACGAGTAGCTTAACCGTTGGAGCTTATATTCTCCTGGACTTTCCGAATTATACGCGACAATAAATCGACACGATTAGCTTAGTTCCTCGGAGTAAACGGAACTAGAAGACAGCGACAGCGGGAACGGAATGCAAGTAATGTTTGAAGCGGAGGCTAGACTCGAGGACGGAATTAAAGGAAGAGCCGGGCGAAACGGAATTGGCTGGCGACGTACGACGATGGGTCTCTATAGATCGCCGAAGGGTGGCGACCGAGGGGCGGATTGCCCGACGTCGTTAAGACACAATAAAATTGCACGGCGTAAAAAAAGGCCGCGGGGCCAGAGATTGCCACGAGCAATCGTTCTAATCAAGCCGGTCCCTCCCTTCTTTTCTCTATTTCCGCGTCTGGTTTCTTCGCGAGCGAGCAGCCCCGCGCTCCCAGCACCCGGAGTCCTTCGATTTCGATTGAAACGCCACGATAACGAGCATAAATTTCACCGACGTGGCGTGACTTTGTTCTGCTTGGCACTGAGACTCGCTTGAGACCGTGCCAAAATTTGCGGAAAATTTACACCGGACTTTTTTCTCTCCCCGGATCCCCCAGAGTCGGCTTGATTTATTCCTCAGATAGACCGGCTCGAACGTATGCGCTCGAATCGATGCTCCGCGAGGTCGTTCGATTCGCGTTAGCCTCAAGGTGAAACCGTGGCTATAGCATCGTCGGCGGTAAAAATCTACCTTAACCTTCGCTGATTTCCCGCAAGACCCGCGCCACAGACTTCGATAGGAATCGCGGCTGCGTACAGTGTGTTTCAATACGATTCAGCATTCCAAAGCAAACCACGCGAACCGCGCGTCAGCTTAATCACAATCCTTCCGCGGCGAATATCTACTTTGCGTTTCGAAAAGTTGCATCCGGGAAACTGCTAACTTTCTACCAGCGTTCAGCGATTTTTGAGTCGACAGAGGGGTAGAAAGGCTTCCGAACAGCTGGGGGGATGAAAAAATTACAGTGATGGTGGAATATCGCTGGGGCCGTTCGTTGTCTTAATTGCTCCGTGAGTCACGCCGCCACGTTGCATGATAATTACTCGGTAAACAGTGATTACGCTGCACCGCGGCTGATTATACCGAGGAATCCGGAACCCCGTTCCAACGGCCGCAACTCCCGGATTTTACGCCGCCCCGTCGCCCCGAGCCCGGCTGAAATCCCGACGAGCCGGCGAGCCGGAAGTGACGAGGGCGAATGGCCCCCGTGCACAGAGTATCCCTCGCAGGATTCCGGGACACGTCGTTGCATTACCTGCCCGACCAATAATTACGCGCCACCTGCCATGCTCATTCGGATTGCATACCGCCTGATCCGCCACGCGATTAAGTCGCGGACACGCGTGTCGCTTCCAAAGCACGCTTCGCGAGTCAAATCCTGCCTCGGCATTTACGGATACACGTTTCAACGACCTTTCCTCGGCCCTCCCCTCGGTCAAGTATCCGCTAAAATCGCGACTGTACTTCGAAAGGAAAGCGGCGCTTCGCGTGTACCTCGAGAGCACATTGTCTCGTTAATTGCGACGACGTGGACCTCGAAGCTAGACACTGGGGACATTGAAAGACGGCGGGAGCTTTGGAACTCGGAGTTGGAAACTCGCGGCTCGCCTACTCGCGTAAGTTGCTCGTTCCCTCGATAAAGCTAAACGACGTCGAATGGAAGAAGGACAAAAGCTCGGCTGGCGGGACGGGGCAATTCAATCTCCGAGAGGATAGGGGGAACGTCATCGAACGGCTGTTCCTTGCCGATTCTGAAGGCGTAATGGTATTAGTCGTATAGGCGGTATCTGTCAGGGGTGCGGGGGGGAAAGGACGATTGCTCGTGGCCCGTAAAGGCCATCGGTTGCTATTGGGCCACCTTTGGCCTTAACCATACAGGCATCAGCCCTCGCATTACCAGTCGCTCCGAGTTATCTGCGCTTCCCACGTTAGCCCGGCCGCGCAACGTCGCACGCCGTGGCCCACATTTCCCAGCACCTGCACTGCAGAATCCCGATAGTGCACGTATATGCACGTCGAACCGCCGCTTATGCGCTTTCTCGTGCGCCGCATTTCGACCTCCTCCCCCTCCTTTCTCTCTCCCCCTCTCACCCCGCCTCTCCCTCTGTCTCTACCTTTATCGCCACCGACGATTCCCGTTTTGGTACTATCGATCTGCCCGTACAGCCTAATTGAAGGATAAGTCGGCGTTAGCGAGGGGTCCAAGTAGTCGAGACCTTGACTCCTCGGCCGCCTCGCGTGGTGGTTATCGGGACGCGAACCGTCGATGAGATTCGCCTGGAGATTCCGGAGTTTCGCTGGTCGAATGCCAAGGATTGAGTTCGCCGAGTTTCTATGGCGGTGCCGCGGCAAGGTGACTCGGAAGAATAGCTGTGCGCGAGCAGGATGAAGCTCGCGGGGGAGAGGCCAGATGAATATGGCGCGCGCGCGCCCGTGCGGTGTACCTCGCTAATGCACGCGATATTCATGCGCAGCCGTTATTAAATTATTGTTATTGCGCGGGGCCGCAACACAGCGGAACAGCCGAAGTGGCTCTAAGCTCCGCCGTCTGATTCGATCAACGTCGTCGAAGTCCAAAACAAACTTCCTTCAAACGGGCTCTCTCGAATGTCTGCCCGCGCCTGCGCCGTGTCCGCCCCAGAACGCCTCTAACCACTGCTAACTACTTGACATCGATCGACCTTAATTAAAGTCGGCACATTCGCAAAGTTTTACCCGCCCCGGCGACGTGAGCCTGTATTTACGAATCGCCGTCTTGTAATTTTTTAATCGAACACCGTTATCGGCGAACGTCTGTCGAACACATTACTGATCTACTTTGACTATTATCGAGGAGACGATTGTAGGCAGAGCGTCGGGGAAGAGTTCGGAGTTTGAGCGCGCAGCAGTGGAGCAATGGGGTTTTGCCCGGAGCGCGGAAAATGTTGACTGCTCCAGATTTTCTTTATTACTTGAATTTCATTTTTTTTTATAAAAGCAGATGAGTGAAATTTGTTTAAATTCTAATTCTCAATTTTCCATCATTCAAAAAATATTATATTCCCTGTTCGTGTCTCGGAGGGGAAAATTAGTCTGCTCCAATCCCCTGATTGTAGGTTCTTCGTGGCGATTCATGCCACTGGCCTTGCCTCGCGTTAACGCTGCGGGTCTGCCCAAGAATCACGACGCAACATATTTTGCAAAGCAATTGCGTCGCCTTACCGCGAGCTCAAAGGAATAACTCAATGAATTCGTTCTATTCCCACGCACCCAGTGATTTCCGTGGAAATGAGCGTTGGGATATAAAGGGCTAAGTCGATGGACGAAACGGATCGAAGCTGAAGCACGGCCCCCCATTTCAATGTAGACGTGCTCCTTGTGCTCCGGATGAAAGGCCAAGACCGAAACGAGGGACGAACTTACGTTAGGAAACAGTTGTCTCGCTATTGATTCAATCCAAGTCCATCGACCTGCCGCGAGTTTGTAGTTCGCAAACACGAAAATAGATATCCACAATGGAATCCCGTTCCTCTCGCATGGTCACGTCTCCGTTGCCCACGAGCAGCCACTCTCTGACGAGGAATTGTCCCTAACCGAAACTTTGGTCTTTAACCGAGCGACCGGGGCCGCGCGATTCGCTTCTGGCTTTGACAGCCTGCCGCGAGCACACTCGCGGGCTCTTCCTTATTTCGCGTGCAACACCCGCCGGCAAGCATTATTTCGACTCCTCGGCGTCACCTTCCTCTATTCTCGTCGCGTCTCCGCGACCCCCTTTGAATTTCTTACGGCCTGTCCTTGCGTTTTCTTTGATCTCCTCTCGCCAGTCTCCTTGACTCTCCGCGACACCTTCTCTCCGCCCCCTTTCATTCTTCCTCGGACTTCATCCACGACTCGTTCCCCCGGATCCCCTTTCATTCTCGCCCTGCTCATCCCCCCGGCCTTCACACGCCCCTCGCAAATTTTTGTCCGGGAGTTCCGCCGTGCTCGCCCCCCGCCCGCCACCTTCTGGCCCGTTTCGACGTCGCGTCGCTTCGGGCCTAGAATCGCGATCACGTCCGTGCCAGTTTCCCGAATGCAACGCCGAGCGTCGTGACTGCGACTCGGTTTGCATCCCCCGGGAAGCATACGTCCACCTTCCAACCCCTTCCCTCGTTCCTATCGTTGCCTGAAATTTTCCAGCTTCTTCTTCTTCGCCCTCCAAGCGATTCGACGTCGGAATTGCCAATTCCGGAAAGCCGTCGCCCCGGAATTTCCATGATATTGCGGTTTACAGCAAATATCGCGAGATTGTTCTCGCTTCGTCTCGTCGGAACAAACGTTCGAATTATACGCGCAGAAAGTATCGCGCTGATGAATCAGGGACACGTAATTACAACGGTGTCCAACTTTTTACCGTGCACACAGAAGCGAGGATTCCCGCGCCTGCGAATGAGGAGCTCCTACACAACGAAACTACGTCGCTACGAACAATTCAGAGTTAGCACTGCCGCGCAAGCGAACTTGTAAATGTAGTAATTAATATACATAGTCGTACAGGGCCCGGGTACCACGAAATTCTGCCGAATTCTATCCGCAACCGTGGCAAAGTTATCCTAACTCTCACAGGTTTTCTAAACGAACGCGTGCGTTACACCGTCACATCCAGCTCGTGTGCGAACGATAAGGCATCTCTGTTTAAACGAGAATTCCCTTAATTATTCATGAATTTCCATAATCCCCTCATTGCGCACGCGCAGCTTTTGCTTATTTCTCTCGGTGCAAGCGATCGCACTAATCGATTCTACCAGGAAAAGATTTCATATCGCAGGTTTGATTTATTTTTCCACGAAGAATCGAACCCTTTTCACCAACCGCGAGCCACGCCACGGCGCGCGTAAATAAACATTTCTTGCGGCGGGCAGAGGGAGCGCGTTGGTTTCCGAACGCGGCCTGAAACGGTGCCGATTCCTCTGGCCGTCGGCGGAAATATTTCAAAGGATTTTTCCGCGGGATTGTACCAGGCCGGATCTTCGATCTACGCGAGGTGGCACAACTTCCAGCGCGTTTCTATTTCGGCGTATAAGCGCGTCATAAATTTGCTCTCGGCCAGCAGCCGGCGTCGGTTGTTTTATGCTCTCTGGCCAGGAACCTGGCCGGGTAATTCTGCAATGCGGTTGAAGCTATATCCTTCTCCAAAACTTTCTCTCTTTTCACCGTTTTCGAGCCTGTCCCTCTTTCCTTCTCGTTACCATACCGCCCCTCTGCCCACCTTGTCGCTTCTCTTTCTCCGGCCTTCCCGCGACTTTCTTTCGCGCCCTCCTCCCCTCCCGCGGCGACTATCCTCCAGCAATCGTCCGTGGAATTGCAAACTAGCTATCAGAAGCGCGAAGTTTCGCGAGAAAAATTTATGAGCCGCTTCAAGAGGCGTTGAACGCCGACTGCGTTTCTAATCGCGAGCTCCCGCGTTGATCCGAGTCGCTCATGGACTCGATTCGATCCCTCCAGCCCCTTCGGGACATTACAGGCTTCCAGAGACGATCTATCGATTAAGTCACTCGTGTCTGGAACTGGGAAACGGGAGGGGTGGCTGGGCTCGAAGTTTCAGCCCCCCCGAAAATCGAATCTTCGTAGATTGGAAGCATCGGTTATCCTCCACGGAGAAGGAAATCTTCACGGCCCCATCGTTCGCCAGTTTTTCCTTTCCCCGTCGTTATTTCCTTCGCCCGCGGTTGCATCTCCGTCGCATGCCGCCGCGGCTCGCCAACCAGCTGGAAAATGCAATGAAAGCAGAGCTCCGAGACTGGAAGAAGACGCTGGCGGTAATTTAGCTGGTTAAAATTGCAACCGGCTGCATACCGCATGCAGATGAATTCACCGTCCCTGGCTGGTCTTTCGAAAGGGACTCGTTGAAATCGTAAATATATATCGCGAAGGAGCCGTTGTACACGGCGGTAATAAATCACAGCGCGTCGTCTTTTCATCGCTCTCGGTCCTCTCCGCAACGGCGAACGAAAAATCTCTTCCTCGAAATTTCCAAGGAGGTTGCGATGCGCCTGGGGTTGATACTGTCAGATACAGAGGTCGTTCCTATGGTCCTGACCAGCGCGATCGCAACCGGAAGATTTCACAAGGAATCGTTAATTTATAGAAGAGGCGCGCTGCTCGGGACGCGTAACCGCAACGAGGATTACCGGTAGACGGTCGAAAGAGCGCGCGGATGCAACGGCGGGGCGCATTCATCCGGGTGATAAGTTATTTATATCGGGGATTCCTATTGTGGCTGTTTTGCAGAAATTGTGTTACAGCGCCCGCTCGGCCCGAGGAAAGTGTTAATTTATGGGCAGGTCGGCCATTCCGTGGATGCTCGGCGCTAGGGATTACCAGGGCACGAGATGCGCCAGCCATACCGGAGCCTGAATGTCTGAATAATGCCTGCTCGCGGCCCACCGTGCCTTGCTCAATGCCTTCTCGAATCGGGAGAACTTCATTCTCGAACAGAGAAATCTGTAATACGAACGGGGGTAGAAGTGAACAAGCTTGGCTTGACAAAATCCACTGGATGGGAATATCGAGGGTGGGTAACGGGCTGTAAGTAGCGAAAGATTGCGCGCAGAGGATGCCCCGTAGGGATGGCTAGAGATGGCTTCGAAGTGGACGTATTGTTACAAGCCTTCTACCAGACGACCGTCTCGAGAGAGTGAAACATTCGACAGAGTGTCTAGGAAGCGTCTGCGAAAGTCGCGCGCGCCAGCCTCTCGCGGCGCTGCGAAACAATATTCAGTTGCCTCCTCGGGCGGTGCTAATTCGTTTATTTGCATACGCCGACGCGGCCGTTCAGAAAGAAATTGCCGGCGCGAGGCAGCGAGGGTTAATTTACGCGTTGGCCGCGTCTAGCCGTGCGAGAATTAAAAGGAGGTGCGGCCTCGTAAATGAATTAACTCTGCAACCATTTACGATAGGAATAAGCGGATCAACTTGTCCGCGAATTAACCGGCAAATTTATTCGCCGCAGTCCTGGCGCGGGCTGTTGCGAGTTGGAATTGCAACTGAAGAAAGAATAACGAAGTAATTTCGCTCGGATTCGCGGAGCGCGTATAGTCCGAGGGTTAGTGAATCGAAACACGGCTGGAAGCAGAGTCTCGCGGCAGCGAGATGAAACGCGCTACCGATGCTAATTTATTTATATCGAGAGGCGAACTCGGGCGCGAAAGAAATTGCCTGGTCACGAGGAAACGAAGCGCTAATTGTGGCGTGTCAGGCTTGCATACGGGGGATTGCAAGGTCGCCTTCGCGCGACCGGAGGAACGGTAATTCAGCTCGGCGGGCAGTAGCATACGGCATGCAAAATGCAGGCGAGAGCTGGCTCTTCCCCACCTGCTGCTGCCTCTCTGCTTTCTCATCCTCGCCGGGGCGGCATAATTTATTCCGATACGGTCGGCACGCTGGGCTCAAAGGGGTTAACGAAAGCTGCAACCGTTCAAGTATCGGACGACGGCGGCTTCTCGTCCCTCAGCTTCTCGCGCAGATTTTTCTTGGGGCAGTGTCTGGCAACCGATCCTTCCTCCCTGGAGTCTCTCCTTTTCAACTTGTGGCCATTGTTGGGAACTGAGGACGACTCATTATCGACTGATCGTAGTCTGCGCGCGTAATTATTCACTGGGGTACTTCCCAAAGTAAAAGATACTCGGGGTGGTAATGACAGTCCGTCGTAATGACGACTGCGTGCACTCGAAAGGACTCCAACGTGACCGACGTTCGACTCCAATTAATGACGTAATTGACGTGCCATCGAAATCGCGGCAGCTCCCCTAATGACGAGACTCTGAATTTACTTGATACTCGAGTAAACACCCAGCGACGCGGGACACTTAGGTGCGTTCAACTGTTTCAATCGTCCACTTCGAGAGCAGTCCGAGCAAAAGCATGGGAAAGGAGAAATCAGTGGAGCTCCCATCTTCGATACATCACCTCACCACAAAAACCCGATCAAAATTATTTAACGAGCACGCTCGTGGATCGCGACTCAAACGATATTAGAAGCGTGACGAAGCAGTGTCGTCGTAAAGCTGATGTTAATAAAAGAAAGCGCGGCGAGAAAAGGGGTGGGCTCTCGCGTCGTGGAATAAATTACGGACGGATGCACGCGTGCATACGCGTACAACGACGACACTTGAACGGTTCGCGATGCGACAACCGTGGGAGCACGTACGCTCCTGCCATCCTCGCAATTACGGGCTGACTCTGTAATAGGATTTTCGGTGGTTTTAGCGTGAATTCCACCGCGAAGGTGAACGACGGCTGTCGCGAGCCTGATTATCGTCTGATTCAGGGATCGGGAAGAACGTTCGAGTCCTGACTAGCTCCGCGTGGAAGTTGCTAAAAGATTATCACGAAAGAAACTCGCACCTGAAACCCGCAAGTCCGCCGAGGTATTTAATAAGTCTGAAAGACGAAAATGCATCTTGATGGAGAAATTGGAAATTACACGGGGAGTGAGGCTAATAATTCGTTGGGCGGTGATTTAAGGCGTCGATTAACGCTCGCGAAAAGAAGCCCGTAAATTATGGGCTCGCGTCTCGCGTGCGCTTATTGCCCGCCCGCCCCCTCCGGGAATTTCTCCTCGAATTTAAGGGCACGTCATCGATGCTGCCCGCGACAAAGGACCTGTCCTCTATATCACGCAGCCACAATTAAGGGTTCTCGAGGGGCGAAAGAGTGCGAACGCATTCGCTCACCGTCGCGTTTATCACTCGCGAAAGCCAGGACGTGCGTTTCCGTATTAATGCTAATAATTCCTCTTTATCGATGCGCGTGGACCGAGGTTCGCGGGAAAAAGCGACGAGCGACCGCATTAGTTTTCACGGATGAAGCAATGTGGGAAAAATTTCGGTTCGCGCCAGCGGATGTTTGTTGAAATATTGAAATTTTGTTTTGAATGCAAGCCCCGTCCGTTTATATATGTATATTCACCAGGGTCGTTTCAGCCCGGGATTTTATCGGCATTTAATTCGGCCCGCGATGAATAGGTACGCTACGAGCGTTTCGCTGCTGATTTTGTAACATTTGAGCACGAAAGTAATCGACTTCTGCCCTTTCATAAGTCACAGTTAAAAGTAATACGAATGTACATGCGCTATTTATAAAATTAATCGAACAGAATCGTAGCGGTCTTTCCTGGTCAAATTCATACTGAAATCTCTGTATAGAAGCAAATTCAACGCTAGAGTTCGTCGGCTACAACTTTCCACGGAGTGCAGGGAAACGGTAACGCGGGGAAAGAGAGCGGAGGAAGCAAAACGGTACCATCTGGCCAGGGCGGAAACGAGGAAAGGAAAACGGTCCGAGGGAAGCAGATAGAGATAAATATATTTTTCTTTGATGCGATCTCGAGTAATTATTCAGCACTGGCGCCGCGAATGAATCGCAGCCGGTCGGAATACCTTTTTGTCTAGGACGTCGTTATTGTTCAGCGAGACTTCGCGAGGAAACGAAGATATCGTAATTCGTCTCCTCCCTCTCCTTCGGCTGCTTTTTCTTCGCCTTTGTTTGCCGAGGAGACGGTGGGCAGATTCGCCGTTAAAGTAGAGGGAACTCGGATCGAGGGCGCATTCAACTTGCTGCAATTTGTACTTGAACGCTCTCAGGATCCTGCATTCCCGTTCGATTCGACTTTTTATCCTCCAATTCTGGTTTCCTATCTCGGCTTGCCGGCGGACCGAGCCCTTTACCCCGGAATACGAAGGGAGACGCTCGTCCCTTATCGTTCCTTACCGATCCTTCGATTTTAATTATTCATACGGTTATCCCCTTGGATTTTTCTTATGGAACGTGCATAGTCGTGCTTTCAAATTCGGCTGCGTCGCGGACAGGGCGTATTACCCGCGCAGCCCTTGGTTAGCGGAATTTTCGGTCGCTCGACGTGATGGAAACTGCATATAAAGTGCCGCGTGACGTTGCATCTCGTCGAACGACGGTGTACACGCGTCGTATCACTCTAAACGGCAATATAATTTCGTATAATCGAGGGACGCTGGTAATCGGCGGTGGACGATTATAATTCATGAAGAAATTAAATCGAAGGCCGCGCTGCCACGTGATTGTTAGCAGTCAGCGGGCACGCGGCGGGGAATCGCGGTTAATTCCCGTATTAATGGCATCGAATATCTCCGTTATGCGGTGCACATTTCGTACCTAATTCGCGGGCGCGTTAAATTTTAAAACGCCCACCGCCGCCGCCGTTAAAATCCAATTACATGCCCGCGAAAAATCGAGCACGTCCGACGGGCGCGAAACGCCCGGCGAATTTCAATAACTCGCGGTTCGAGCGCGCGACCCCCGTGTTATCGCCGCTAACGAATCCGATGATTTCCATAATTTACAAGCAGAAGTTATACCCTAGCGCCGGCAAAATTTCACCCTCGTTAATATTCCTCTTCTACAAATGCTCGCGACAATCAAAATTACATTCCCCGGATTTACGGTGAAACGTTGGCAATTAGCGTACAGGCCGATCCAAAAGATACCTTTCCTCTAAACGCTTCGCCGTTACCCTTAATGACAGGATTCTTCCGACACCGCCGATACGCTCATACCTCCGCACGACCCCTCTGTATCTCTCGTTCGCGGCAAACTGCGTTTTTCCCACGTTACCGTGTCGTAAATCTTGATGGGAACCGTGTGTACACGCGAGTGTCGGGAACGGGAGGCTCGTAGGAGCTGGTACACGGTGTTAATTGCACCATGAATGCTTGAATGTTGTTTGTACCCGGAGGACAAACGAGGAAACCGATGGGAATCGTTCGAGAAGTGTTCGAGAAGTGTTCGCCAGCCTTGCCTGTAACCGGCTGTACGGAAGTTTCCGCGGGGCTGCCGGGCACGAAGCAGCCCTTCTACCTATCACGTGACGATACGCGTCATTAAAATTCATAAGGCGACTCGCCCATTCCCACTTTAGCACCCCCGCGGCCTGAACGAGCCGCGCATCATATATTTATAGACACCCTCGGATGCACACATGCATATCGCCCACCTTATGCGATCCCCTCGATTTCGACGTGCACTTATCCAGGGAGTAGATGCGCGCGGGTCTTTCCAGGACCCTATTCGCAGTCGTAAAGTGGGCTAATAGTCGCGAACTATCGACGGCGCTGATGGAAGGATAGTAAATGTAATTCCCCTGCGTTGTTGTCTGATAGACTTAGCTGAAGTGATCTTTGTGGTGGTACGAAGGGAACAGGGTTGCTAACGATGGTGTCTGGGTTCGACATCGAATTCCTGAACGATTCCTGAATGCTTAGTTACTCTGCCGACACACGCGAAACCCTTTCCCTATGAATTTATTATTTCGCCGAGTTAGTTATCGCCGGTGTCCTCGATGACAGCATGTTCGCGTAGATTAAAGGGTGTCGCGCCCTCGCCCCACTGCGTCGCGTCTACGAGATGACACGAGTGCACTCACGGCGCATCTATGAATCTTGCATGGGCCGCATGCGTGTACGCGTGAAATGGGAAGGATGTTGCAGCCCTACGTTCCCTTCGCACGGTGACAAATTGTTGGTGGATGCGCGGTAGATAGCAGCGTCCAATGGAAATAAATCACATTCCATGGCAGTCTGGCCGAGTAGAATTTTGAAAAATGTACGTCGATCGCGTCTCCAGTCTGTTTACCCGAGAAAGGAACTCCTGGACGTCCACCGTTACCTCGAAGATGCGATAAAAGCTGGCCATATTTTACGACGCGGCGCGATTCGAAACTCCAGCGACGGTCAATAAACCTTGTCTGCAATAAACAGACACGCTAATGGACTTTCGTCAACGTTCTAACTGATTTATCTTGATGGATGCTTGAACGTCCAGCGCGTAATTCTTATTCCAAGCAACTGCCACCGCGCGCCGATGCAACACGCTCGCCTACGGCGCGGTAATTGTACCGCACAAATCTCAATTAATAAAATTAGCACTGGCCGCGATGCAACAGGGCGACGCTCGTCGCGCAGGTAGAAATGGACCTGATCGAAGAGCTTGCAGCAACTATTCGCATGCACACGATTATCTGCCTTCTTATACCAGGCTCGCGTAGCCAAGTTTCGCTATCAATAATTCGACGGCGGCTAGATATTAAAGTTCCCGTTAATAAATCCTCGGGGATCGCTGGACACGTTCGCTGGGAATGGATGTATACGGGCGGCGTTTGAAGAATCGCCGGAGAAGCACCGTGGAAACGGACCGGCGATTCCCGTGGACGAGGAGGAAGCCGAAAGAGCGCGGGATTTCGAGCCCCGCCGTAATTTATAATGGCCCGGCGAGCTGATAAATAAACCGTCTTCCTCCCGTTGTTAGAAGGCAGCTCGGGAGCGGAGGGCGAGGAGCCTGGCGACGCGACGCGTCCCTCGAAGGGCCGCCAAAAAGCGGGCGGAAACTTTTCGGAAGTTACAAGCGGGTCAGCGTCGTTAATCATTCCTCGGCGGTTCTATAGGCGCATACATTATTCAGGAGCGTCCCGACGCCGACTATGCATAAACTTTTGTCGATGTTCACGCGCCGGTTTCTTGGGGGAACGGGCCGGGGCACGAATCACGGCGTCCCGGCCGTAAAAAACATTTAATAATCCTTTTAGGAGTAACAGTCATGCTCCTTCGTCTCCCTCCGTTCGAGGGGGACTTTTTCTCAGTTGCAATTAAAATGCAAATATCGCAGACGCAAGAAACATTCGCGATACCGATAGAATGTCCCGCTGGACGTAGCTCGGGTCGAGAAGATCGATCGAAGGGACATCGCGGTAGGAATCCCGGCGTTACGATCGATTCGGGAAAAGTCAGCGCACTTTTCCAGTGTTCGGGTGGCGCGTGCACTGGCTGCTGGTGCGCAGGGGTGCGCGAGGGTGCGTCAGCGCACACGTAGGCGTACTTAGCACCCCCCGACTGTGCAAGACCACTCGACCGGCACGTACCGGATCCTTCAGACGTACCTACACGCCAGTAAATTATCGCCCGACCGTACGTACAGGGAAGAGAGCGTTGCTCTCGTTGTTTTACACTCTCTCCTTCTAGCTGCTTTCTTCCACCACAGACCCGCCCTCTCCGTCGTTCGGCTCCCCCGACCTCCGCCTTTCCCTTTGTTCTTTCGCGCTTTGCGACGCGCGCCGCCTGCAACCGTCCCTGACCCGCGCGATAAAAATGAGATTTACGGATTATTCCGGTACCGCTCCGTCGTCGGTGGGATGAATTTGGTATTTCTCCTCCCCCGCGCGTTTTCATTAGCGCCGGCTAATCCTTCGGGTCGCGCCACGCGCTGACGGTGACATTGGGGGCTTTCGTTTTCGTAGGAAAAGGAAAGTAACGTGGGATGCATTTAGCAATTGAGAAACATGCGAAGTGTCTACAGGTCGATTCTTAGTTCTGGAATAATCCTGAATAGTTCCTCGATGCATTGGGTTGTATTTCGCCGTGGAGATACTGCACTTGGCACAGGCAGTGCGATGGAGATAATTTACTACCTATTACGCAAGTAGTAATAGTGAATATTAGTCAGACGCGCCAGCCAGGTCGCATCCATCGCGAGCGCACCTCATCGATCCTCAACCACCCTCGTATGAGGTGACATTTAGGTGCACATTCCCATAAAAATACCTCGGGAAGAATGTCGGGTTACGAACAGAGGCCGAAAGATTTTTTTCTGCCCGGCATCGTGGATGGCCGAGCTGAAAACAGCCAGTCCACAAGGCTATTCGTTCGTTTCCCCGAGATTCCCCGGTTCGATTCGGTCGGGAATCTTTCCACGAGGCGATCATCCTCCCCGGCAGTCTGAACGTAAAAAACTTATGGCGGAAATCAGTGGAAGGGTAGGTCGAATCCGCCAGTAGAGTCGAAGGTCGAAAGTGGAGCGTATATTTCATTGCCGCCGTGCGATTTTCAATCTCCGCGAATGTCCGTCCGCGGGAGTTCGCCATAACCTTTCTCTTCTCACAGTCGGTCTGTGTGCTCCTGCTCTACCTTTGCTTCTCGAATAACATCGAATACCTTCGCGCTTTGTAACTGGGCCCGTAGCGCGCGTAATCCAGACGAAAAAAAGATCTCGCAGCTGCGCGAAGGGCGATGAAATTGATCTCGATTCATCGCGCGACATTCGCCACGCGAGGGAAATAAAATTCACGTTATTTTCTAAAAAAGAAAAACGCATGTTTAACTTTAAAACAAATATTCCTAGTCAGAGGAAAACGCACGCTACTTAGCTGTAAACCGCGCCTCCCTCGCGGCACGTCGCGGATTATACAAGCAAATTGCCAAAGGACCCCGCATTTCTGAACTTCGTTTCCCTTCTGAAGAGAAACCGACGCTCGCGTGGATGCAATTTGAAGCGTTAGCGAGACCCGGCGAGTAAGTCTTCGCGCCGGGAGGGAGATTGAATCCCGCGCATCAGGAATAACTTTCTCTAACATTGATTAGCATACGTGAGAAGAAGCTCGTCACTTTCTCCCGCCTGGGCTGCTTTGACTCTGCTAATAACGGTCCTGCCCCAATTTAAATTAACCACAGGACCTTCTTCACCGGCACAGATTACATTCCTGAACATTATTCTCCCGCGAGCTTCGAATTATTCATAAATTCTTCAGCGGAAGTCGAGAATGCCTCGGTCCATTTTGGCAAGCAAGTTCCGCCCCGAGACGCTTCGTAATTCAACAGTGTCGAAATTCGTGTCACATTCATTACACAATTGCGGAAATTACGAACTCTTAGCAAAGTAGTTTCATAGAGGAGGAACTGAATTACGGTTGAGGCGCGAAAGGGACGCGATTCGGCTGGAGCGTTATGCGGTAATATCTGTGCGAAGATATAAAGCAAAAGTTATACTTGGGTAAAAACCGTAATGATCCATTAGAGGTCAGAAGGGATAAAATAATCTACTTAGGCGCGACGTTCATTACTTACAATGCTAGACAACGCGAATGATACTCTGTCGTAAAATTAAGCTCCCTTTCCTGCCCCGGAAGCTGCACGCCTCTTCTCGGCGACTCAACGTAAAAATTTCGCCGGCATCATCATTCCACGCGATGATTGAAAATAGAAAATCTATCAACCAAACCAGACGGTTTGTCCTTGCACATCGAAGCAACTTGGAAGGTCATATACATCGAACAGGAAGCGGAGAATAATCTCCCCTAACCCAGCGACGCGTATTTCCCTCGCATCCGAGGTCCTCGAAAAATTGAAAGAGACCAGTCGAATTTTTCGTGGAATTCCTGGCGAAAATCCGACCAACAAACGGAAGATCAACGAGCGGGGCCGCGTCGCTGCCCGCCATAAATTCAGTGGTCGCGGCTTAAAGCTGCCGTGCTGGAAGTCGCGGGAGAGTGGAGACTGCTGCTCCTGTGCCCGATATGCGGCCAGACCGCACGACGCTTGTTCCTCGAACAGACTGCGCATTCCGGATACCTGTCACTTGCACACCGTCGCCGAAAATCCTCGTCGCCGCCAGACGAAACCATAATTTCATTGGACAGCAAACTCGAAAGACGCCCGGGTTGCCTCGTGATTGATTTAACCGTGAAACCCTTTATCGTCCTCCTTCAGCATGGAACAATGAATCGCATAAAGTAATTTGCTAGTTAACGTTTGATGTCGCTGCAAAGATTAGAAAACTTAGAAGCGTCAGGATTCTAGGAAGACTATCACTTTTCACAGAAGAGTAGTCAGATCCTCTTCTGCAAGCTCGCGGCCGAGACCACGTAGCCAGAAGTTTCTCAGGCAGGAAGAACAGCAAGGGGTGTTCTATCTTCTTCGAGTATTCCCGGTCGGTTGTTCGTTTCTTGGCTGCGAGGTCCATCCTGCAAACTTGCTGGCCGTGCCGCTTTTATTTCGCCCATCGGTTTCGTGTTTCCTTTTGCCCCGTTTGCCCTCTAATTCGTCGGGTGCAAGAGCCACGGTACAGTGTGTGCCATTAACCCAAATAATTCCGAGCCTGCGGCCTCACCCTCCTCGAATTCCCACCCTTCTTCGGTTTCCTTCCACCCCTTTTCCCTTTTCTTGCCCGCGTAGTTGGATTGCGATCCTCTTTGAAATACAAGGTGGACCGAGAATCCTGGCGTGGCCTGGGGAACAGGGTAATTCTTTCGAGAAAAATGAGTCTGCGTTAGGGGGAAGTTCCTTCTCTTGGAAGCAACTTTGTAGTTTGGTCGTAAGTGTGCCGCGTTTAGTCAAGATTAAACTTGCTGCTGGTGGATTGATGAACCTCGAAAAAACGTAATGCAACCAGTGCAACCCTCCATGCATTCTTACTGAAACATCCATAAACCTAGAATATGAAGATCCTTTAGAGAAACGATGATTATTTCCTGCCACAGTTTCGCTTTCAGGCATCTTTGTTGGAGGAAGCAGCCTCCCTGACTCGACACTTGTAATCTTAACGGAGCTTTATCCAGTCTCGTTATATCGTTAAACCTACTGGTCTTATTATTCGCGTTATCGGTTATCTAGCACCGATTATGAACCTCATTACGGTGGATATTTAACGTTGGCTTCATTCACGGCGGGGCGACGTTAAATAGTCAACGGGACGGAAATAATTTTCAGTGGATTATTCAATTAGCCTCGGCGCAATTAGTTTTCGACGATATCCACCCGCTCCATATCCATCCCTCGCCCTTCGCATTGTTTTATTAAAGGCTCGCGATTCTTTGGAAAATTTTGGAAATTTTGGGTCAGTTTATTGCTGGAGAAAGTGTGGAATAATTCACTGTTATTGGGCGTGACCACGACGATGTGCTTATAAGTATTTTATGGAGGAAAAATTATACACTTTCGAATATAAGATTTAAGCTTTCACGTTTCAATCTAAGCAAACACATGTCCGTTAAACTTATTCCTTGTCCTATAGTCCGCTCTCTGCTTTCAACGTGGATACCGCTTCTCACAGTTAATCGTATTTGCTTTGAATTCCATCTGTAAACGTTGCGTTAATGGCGATCGTCGTTGCTAATACCGAAGGGAAATTACCGTGCGATTAATCGTTTGAACAAGGCCAGTTGGAACCGATTGCTGCTGAAATTTTCACCGATTTTCCCCAGAATTATCGGGTGTTTCAATAATTGCGAAACTGGATCGCTCGCCGCTAATTCCCGATTAACTTTCACAGCAACACCGTGAAATGATTCGTGGACCCACGGTCAAGCTTCAATTTCGCGGCGGGAGAATCGTGTTTGCGCGCCCTTCGCGAGTTTTCCGGGCGAAACTTTCCGCCGAATGACACCGAAACTATTCGTTTCCGTTGCGTTTAGAATCCCACGGTGCCCGGAACGATACGTATCGTTCATCCGCGCGAAACATCCCGCGGAAACTTTCGCGATTGCGTTCGGACCAGTTTCCCCAGCATTACAGTTACAAATCGCAGCTGCAGCGACCAGGAGTTCCCCCGGCCAATCGCGGTTGCACCGACGAGTCGTGTAAGCTGTATATCGCGCGAGCAGCTATCGAGCACTAAAACGTGCCCCCGTTCTTCCTCCCTTTTTTTCTACTTCCAAGAGGAGAACATACGAACTTTCCTCTGGCCCACCGATTGCCTTTCGAACTTGCACGCGTTTACTCGAGAACAGTTAACAGACTTCGGCCCTGCAGAGTTCGCTCTGTGCTCCGAGAAGCTGAGTTACACCCCCCACCGACTATTTCCGAATTGGGCTTAGAGTTTCTCCATCTCCAGACATCTTTGCGGTGTCCATCTTAGGTGAATGTAATAATAAACCTGATTTAGGAATCCACGAGTACCGTTAAGGAACTAGTTTCTGATCAGTTTAGAGGGTTTCCCGCTTTAATATTTATTTTTAACCTAATAAAACATTTAACCATAGACTTTTTTTATACTAAAAGTTGAATTAATGTTTAAACTTCAAGGAAAAATTTTAAAAAGTTGAAAATAAGTATATAATTTAATTATTTATAAGGTATGAAATAATAAGGTGACTAGGAACTAGTTTTTGATCATCTAAAATTAACAATACTAACTGCTTTCACAGACATAACCTATATTTTTGAATTATCAGTTTTTATGTTAGTAATTATTTCAAGCAATTATTTATTGACATAAACTCAAAAGAACGATTTATTTCATGAACTGATTAAAAATTAGTGCCTGATCAAGAACTAGTTCCTTAACGGTAGGTCCTCAGAATTTAACTTCCTTGCTCAACGTTCTATCTTTACTTCTTACAATCATTTAATCTGTCTGGTTATAAAAAGCTGTGCCGAGTCACTATCGACTCCTATTCCTTGTTTAACCAGAGGTCACCGTGTTCAGACAGATTTAGATTGGGACCTCTTTAGCTTCGAGTTTTTCTTTTCGTCCGATACCGCTGATTCCATTTAAAATTCCTCAACAGTGGCATTAACAATAAATATCGTTCTATATTGGTGTTCCAGGGGAGCCTGCCACGATTCCTGGACTCAGCTACGACTGTCGCCGATGTTCGGCTGCATATGCCCGAACAACCACATGAAGAGGCGCTGCGACAAGATCTTCTCGATGGTGAATCACAACCCCTGCGTTGGTGAGTACGAAATCGGGGCCCGTTCGGTCAGCAACGTTTCCTTTTCTCTTTACATATCTCTATGTATACGTATTATACACAACGCGGTACATACAGGCATCAGTATCATATTATACCAGCGCGTACACACGAGACCTTTATCGCTTTGGATCGTTTTGTTTCGTTGTGAATTGCCCTCGAGCCAGACATACCACTTTGCGATCTTGAATGACTGAGTATCGTGTACGTTGGTTAACCGTATTACTTATTAGCGCACCTTGTGGAAAGACGACTGTTATTGGTGTTGTGAAGTAACGTGTGTATTCTTTTTTGGACATGGCGACCGATTCTACCCTTTTCTCTTACCCCCTGCTCGTCTCGTTGCGAGAGGTTCGACTGCCCGATCCGCCCCCCACCTTTTCTCTGTACCTTTTACACGGAGTACTCTTTTTAGACCCGTCACCTTTCTTCTTCGCTCGACGTGCCTACGTCCCGAAGGAAGGAACCCCGTCGATCTTGGACCGAAACGTCGCGAAATGGTATTTCGGGCGCCGTCTCAAAGACTGCGTCTGCAATCATTGGGATTGCTAAATTATTTGCAAAGTATGGATTATTTAATTCGCGACAGCAAGGAAAATCTTGATTACCTTGGAACGATCTAAATTATTGCTAATGCGTAAGGTATTTATGAAGTCTCTTATTCGTCGACGGATTGACATCGATCAATGAATTTCTGTCTAGAAGGATCCGTCGGACCTCCGCGAAATATCAGTGGAAGACCGAGCGGGTTTAAATGTTTGATAGTCGCGGAATGACGAGTCGGATTCCTACGGAATAAGTCGCGGAGAGGAACGTTCCGTCGATGAGAAACGTGCCCAAAGGTACTCCCGCTTATCCATTTCGGACTCGTTATTTCTCTCCGTCGTCGAAGTCGAACGAAAGGGAAGAGCGGAAGTAGACAGCTCGACAGAGCAATTACTTTCAGCGATACCGCGGTGTTTAAGGCTCGTGGGACGACGTTATAGCCTCCTTCGGATAAGCTCCTTTCTCCTTAATTAACCAAAGGCCAGCGGTATCGAGATGTAGATAAGGATTTGATCGCGTGGCGGGCTCGACCTTAATTTCACTAAAACCCCCTCCCCCCCTCGGGGCAACATCTTCCACACCTTCGTTCCCTTCGAACCTAATGACACTGTACCGACTATTTTTAGACGTCGTCTTTCATCGCCAATAGCTTCTGAATCGACCTTTACCTTTGATCGCGATCGACACCGCGAGATCCGAGATCCCTGTCGCGGTTAATAGACAAGCAACTGCACGTTTAATTATTATTCGCTGGTCCAAGATCGACGATGTCCCGATTCCTGCCTGGCAAGGCGGAGGGTTACGTTTTTCAAGCGTTTCGCGCCACCACGTAAGTACAGTTTGCCGGGCGAGGCGCATGCGCGACGTGCAAGCGTCCGTCTTCTTTCGTTTGAGTGTCTTTTCAACAAGCAGCCGCGATCAGCGCGCGGAGCAACTACGTTTCAGCATCGAGGAGTCAGACACACGAGAATCAATAACGTTCGCAAGAACGGCGTGCGAAATCGTCGGCTGTTGTCGTTGTTGTTGAAACGTTCAATTGACGGACCAGTTTACTCGACCGTCCAGGCCGAGCAGCAAGAGGAACGATGATCCCGGACGCGTGTTCCCGTCGCGGTGAATCGAAAAATTCCCTCGACCACGAAGCAACGATGGGAGTCCTACGGAGGCCTGGATCCGCCCTCGAAATCCTCGAATGTCAAGGAACTTCTGCGCGAGAGCACCAGCACACCCCCACCCTCCCCCAAGTACGCATTCCGCCCGAAGGATTCGCATTTCGAGATGAATCCGCGCCGTTCTATCGCCGTTCACCCCCTGCAATCTCCATACGTTTCGCTTCTTTTCACTCGGCTCGGGCTCGCTTCTGATCGCCTAATCGAACTGGGTCGACACGCGCGGATTTTCTTTGCCCCGGTAAATTCCTGAATCGCTCCTATTGAGAGGGGCACGCGAGGCTAGCCCGGCGATAGGGATTAGCATAGTTTTTATTACACTTTCTTATTATTTTCACTGCCGTTACCTTTCCGCGCCGGCGGCCCGTTGATACGAATCTATCGCGGCGATAAAATGTTAATTAAATCGGACCGATCCGGGGTAACGCCCGCGAATCGGCGGAGACGGCCCTGCGACAGGATTTACGATCGACGGAATCGTTGCTTTGGGAATGGGGAACGGCGTCGCGTTCGAAGCGGGCGGATAAGAGTTCGAAAGCCTTCGGGCGAGAATGCAAGGAGATTATGCACCGCATGCCGTACTTTTGCATGAGGGAGACTCTCTTTTTTTTTTAGGCCAAGTCGGTCGCGCACGTTCTCAGCCTGCATGCCTGTAGTTTTCTACTTCTACTCTGGAATGCGCATGCTCGTTGATTAATCGCCTAACTACGACTCTCTGTACTCTCTGTTACTCGACTCACTAAACTCTCCTCACCCCGTCCTATCGATTCTCCTCTTTCGATCCAGGTATTTCTATTCCAGAGTCGTCTTAATCGAACTGTTCGTTGGAGTACGAAATTGAATCAATATTCTCAAAGAAACTTAGAGAAATTACTCCAGCAGCCCGTACTTCAAAGCTCGACGATCCTCCGGGGATCCTTTGAAAAACGACCGAATCTGCCGAAATGAATCGCGAGGGTGCAAGTTCTCGAGCACACGTTGGTGCTTAAAAAACGCAGAGCTGCTGCCAGGAGGAATGCTCGCAGACAGCGTCAATATTTTCGTTTTCACCTGGCGAAGCCGCGAACGAACGCAAGAAGATGGAGAAGAAGCCGGCGTTGGAGGGTTAAACGAACCAAGTCGTAATCGGAATTGACGTTCGACCTCGGTTGCGCTCGCTCGAGACTCCCTTTGGCGATCCTCGGAGCTCCATCGAAACTCCGTGGCGCGCCAAATGCCTAAGCAAACGCTTCCCCGTCGAGCATTCCTGGCTTTGAACTCGCGTTCGGGGCATGATCCGAGAGACAGAGAGAGAGAGAGAGAGAGAGAGAGAGAGAGAGAGAGATCACCCAGATCCTCGAGCTTCTCGCTCGTCTTTTTGTTGGCCACGAGTTTGATTGGCTTCTCGGGGGACGATAATGGGCCACGGTAGACCTTATTGTTGGAGTAATTTGCTCTCTCAACAGGTATCGGTTTCGAGAGCAACGCCTTCCGACGGTGTGCTGCTGGAATGCTGCGAGATAATTTTTTGAGAAATAATTTCAAGGTACACGACCGAGAATCCCAACTGTCGCTTTCCGACGTGATTCCGTATTCCTAAAACTGCTTCACCCACAGCCACCACTGTCACTATCACCACCACCACCACCAGTATCACTATCACCACAAAGAGTAGCACGTACCACGCGAACCTATCCGTGCACGTGTACCGAAACGATCACGCACCCCACTCACCCCGTTCTCGTCCGCGTCTCTGCTTCTGTGTTACAGAGTTCCTGCCCTCCTCCACCTCTGTAGACCTGTCGGGCACGGACTCGGCCCTGTATCCGTTCGACCCGCAGCAGGAGAGCTACCAGGAGATCTGGTTACCGCCGACCAGTATGTACCCCTATTTTCTGTTCCCCGGGGCCGCGCGCACCTCGTACTACGACCACGAGAGCACGTACGACGCCCAGGAGCCGGGCCAGAGGCGTCAGCACGGCCATCGTCATCAGCACGGCCATCATCAGGAAGCACCGGAGTTGCCTGGCAGGCCCGGTGTACTCGTGGTCGAGGCGTACGATCCTCGTGTCGATCACGAGAACCGTCATGAGGCTCGTGCTGGCGCCGACGACGAGCATCGGCCTGCCAACAGGGAGAAAAATGCGGCTGATCGGTCGATGGAACGACCTGGCAGCTTCTATGATCGCGGCTCTTCTTCTTCTTCTTCATCTTCCTCCTCTTTCTCTTCTTCTTCTTCTTCTTCGTCTTCTTCCTCCTCTTCATCTTCTTCTTCTTCTTCTTCCACGTTGTCCAAGCATGATCGTGCCTCCAGCACTGTGCACCTGCAGCCAAGGCACTCCCAAAGCGAGCATGACGCGCACCTGCACCATCATCACCAGCACCACCAGCACCACCCTGCACCACCCGCACCACCGTCCGTCGCGACGTCGTCTTCGTCTTCGTCGTCGTCGTCGTCGTCGTCGTCTTCGTCGTTGTCATCGTCGTCGTCGTCGTTGTCGAGTTATCCGCCGGCTCGTCCAACGCCTACCGTGGACGAGACGATACGAATCGAGAGGCCTGACCAAGTGCAGCCGAAGAAGTTCGCACCGAGGCCCACCTACGAGCACCGGGCGATCTTCGATCGCGCCGACGACGACCTCGATGACCTCGAATTCAGGATCGGCGCGCTGCCAGTCGACCGGCTCTTCGATCTCCGCGAGACCTTCGAAGGGTTCGTCGACCAAGGTTCGTACACCGGTGTCAAGGTGCGCCCAGACACCACCGATCGACGCTCGTCAGCTGTTCGAGCGCCGCGCCGTCCTCTGCCGGCAACCGACGCGAAAATAGCAAGTTGTCCAGGCGTCTTATAAAATTAATAATAATAATAATAATAATAATCGTATTAAAAATGTATTATTATTATTATTATTGTCTTACAAAATTAAAAAAAAAATCCACGTAAATCCCAGGCCCCCCTTTGCCGAACGTTCAATTAGCTGCGTAAACGCCTTGCTATTTTCGAGGTGCTACAGCGATTCGAGGCCGAAGGCGCTTCTCGAGATTTGGGATTCAACGTTACGTGGAACAGAGACAACTTGCTATTTTGTAATGACTAGCCGGAAGGATCTGAAGTGAGAGGAATCCGAGACGTTACCTAGCAAGTTGCCTCTAAAAAGCATCCCGCCTCTCGTTCGACGTTCGATCAGCGTGGCTGTTTTTATCGACGACTCGCTCGCACCACGCTTCCGAGGGAAACGATCAGCGGCGTTCAACCGATGATCGAGGAGAACTCGGAACCGCGATCCCCCCCCGCAGGGGAGGGCTGGTCGAGAGGGGTTGTTCGACAGTTTCGTCGCCGCGAAACAACACCCCGTCGACGCAAAGTTAAGCGCTCGATTAGCCGCTTACTCGCGTATAGTTATCGATTCTCGTCCGCTCCGAAATCCTGGGGGCTGAGGAGCGTTTTTGCCCCCCCCCCCCGAAAACGGGGGAACGTTCAAAGTTTCGGGCGGTCCTCCATTGCTCGCATCTTCCAGCGGCTTTGCCCGTAGCGTTGGCAGGATTCAGAGTCGATTTTCTCTAAAGTCGCCTCTAGAGTGATCGCCTCGTGCCCCAAACGGTTGCCTCCATGCTCCGTTACGCTTGCTCGTTTACAGTGAAGGTCATCTCGCATCCGGACAACTCGACCAGCTTCGAGGTGATCGAGTCGCAGCTGGAGAACCCGCTGATCGACGCGGATCATCAGGATCTGCTCGCCATGAAGCAGATCCCCGTGCCTGGAGGCCACCACCACAAGACCCATCACAAGAGGAACCAGACGGACGATCACGATCGTGAGTACCGTGGCATTTTAATTATTACGCGAGCGCGACGATACCGTCGAGCATTCGTTACCACTCGGACGGTTATCAACGGTTCATTCGTAATCCCTCTGCGATCGGAGAGCGAACCGAGCACGGATAACGAGATCCAGGAGGAACTTGGCCGGTTCTTGTTGGATTAAAGTTCGAAATCCGGCGGCTCGAGAAATAATATGCGGAGATACGGGCGGGACAGGAAATGAGAGGACCCCAGGCCGAAATTAAATTAAACTTTCCCCGCGATAAGTCTTACACCCCAGCGAGACGGTGTTCCGCGATATTACGCGGGTCGATCGATTCCGCGGGAAACTTTCACGGCGGGGGGCACGAAGAAAAATTTACGAGCTACCGCGGTGCCTTCTTCTGCGGGAAGCTGCGTGAGTTCGTACGAGCCGCGGCTTTCGTATAAGGATAATCGCGGGAGGGAGGCTATCGCTGAAATTGCTAGTCGAGGAGGAAAGGATAACTTGGAAGGACGGTTTTCAACGCGCGCGAAACGAATACATATTTTCCCGCGTACCGGCCCTCGTAACTCATGGAACTTGATGGATAGACGAGCATTTCCCCTCGCGTTAACAAGAACAAAACCGTGGTCAGCATAATTTCAGCCTGGAGTGGTAAATATGCGCAGTTTTAGCAGCTGTAAATCCTCCCAGAGACAGGCCGCCGGTTACCATCGTGAAAAATACCGGCTGCACAATTTCCGCGTCGCGTTCGCTCGCCAATTAAAGCCGTCCGTTCGCCTACGTTTGATGGAAAAACAGCCGGCGTAATTCCACATTTAATCCCCGCGCTGGTATAACGGAGGTGATGCAAGTGAAAGGACTGCGGTAGATGTCTAGAGAGCTGTGCGGGAGTAGAGAAGCCAGGCTACTTGAACGTTGGGACTCAACAGCCCTTCGTACACCGAATTTTTTCGGGTCCATCGTGATGGACAAGTATTGTGGATCCTAACATCTATGAAATGAGTGGGGAGCACATTTCTAGACTTGCAGCTCCAAGAATACCGCGTTGTACATAACTAGAATGCACCCTAAATTCTCCATCGTAATCGTTAATTCGGAAGGGCATATTCGGTCAAAAGATGTTCCCGAGATAAATGACTTTTAATATTTTGTGTATTAAATATTAAATCTGGATAGAAAAATATCTAAATATTTGCGACAAACCCGTAAAATGTTTCATAAATTCCAAAGTACACTTTAATAGATACTTACGTGCAAAATCCGGCATTGATTTCTCATACGTCCAAAATATAAACTGTTATATCTTCAGTTTTTACACAAAAATGGCTTTCTTATTTACTACATATATAGATAAACTATTTTGTGCTACCCGACAGCAATAACTCAGTTTAAGCGAGAGTTGCAAATACGCCGTTTCGAATTAACGCGGCAATAATTGCGATTAGCGCGCCTTCGGTATGATACAGTTGAGCGAGTACTAAATCAATTTTCCATTCGAGCGGAATCTCCTCCGAATCGAGAAACAAACAGTCGCGCTTGAAAACGTGCCAATGAGTTTGACAGCGTACAAAAGGGAAGCTCGTGGATGTTTCTTCGTCGTGAACCCGTCGGAAGGCAACAAAGCAGCCTACTGCTGACAGGCCGTGCGGTAATGTCGGGACAAAGGGAAGAGCCATTCGCAGGAATTAAAGCCTCGACAATGGGACGGAACGGGACGATTTGGGTTAGGTCAGGGTTAACCGTTTCCGAACGGCTGGGCAGGCGCGCGTTTCACCGCAGGTCGAAAGATGAACGGAAAAAATTGGCAGGGGAGGAAGACGGATGTGGGATCGGTGGGGCAGGAAGGCGTAGGACCCGGTGCGGCGCGGCGGTGCGAACTATAACGCATCGAGAATTGATTGCATCCGGATCGGGCGGCCGAGTAATTATCCTTGGTTATCCTTTAATCCAGCGATTACCCGCGTATCGATGTTCCGTCGGGTGATTGATTCGAGCGAAACGGATTCCTACGGTTCGCCGAGCACCGCGAACCGATCGTGTCCCGGTAGCCAGCGAACCGTTCCGAAGAAAGCCGGATGACCGATTTTTCCGATCGAGGAGGATCTTCGCTCTAAGTGCAACTTTGTCTCGGCAAATCCCGATGGACACTCGTCCAATTCTGACTTCATTCAATAAAGTCGAGGATTCGGGCCATCGAGGTACCATTTCTGAAAAGAAAGAAACATAGTTTTTCGGACACTTGACAATTATAGTAGAAGTGCCAGCTGGACATGTCTCTAGGCGTTCCCGTCGAATTTTCAATTGCTCCGATTGTTTGTTGAACCTCGGTGTCTCCGTGAACGCGGATTCCATCAGGGATTCGTAGCGAAGATGTAATCAAGACCGCTTTCACCTTCGTTTCGCGAACAAACGCCCATTTCCCGCCACTTGTCGGTGCTTCTAATTAAAATTCGTTCGACCGCCTATTTACGCGCTCCTCCGCGGTCTAACCTAACGAGTCGCTATTTTCCACGGCTCGAAAGTCGAACTCTCGACGGGGCCTGGACGCGCCGCAAATTTCGCATTCATATATTCAATTTCGGTGGAGCGGCCTGCCGGGACCGGAAGCTGGCGCTCCCTCGGACGACGAAGGATCTTGAACGTGGGACGCGAACGCGCGATTCGACTCGAAAAATTCGATCGATACCTCGGCTTCCCTCTCTTCTACCCTAAAACCTAAAGATGCCATCGAAATTCCACTCGAACTGAAATAATTTTAAATCCGAATCTTGGAGAGACACCAAAAGAAAAAGTACGCTCATCGAACATCTCGTTTCTTCGGACCCTCCCTGTAAATACTCTAAAAAAAAAAAAACACTGAAACTTAACACCACATTTAAAGGAAACAATTCGAGCGCCGATATCCAATTGTTGAACGTGTCGCGGTGTTCTCAACGATGATACCGATATATCCGCGACAATAACCAGCCTCTCGCTTCACGGAGGTCGTCGATTATTATCCTAATTAGCTGGCGCACAGCAGGCTGATCCGCGTCGCGGTAATTACTTCGGCTGAACGCGGTCGCACTTCGGAATTTGCCGCTCGATATATCGACGGGGGCGAAACGGTTCGGTACATTTTTTCTGCGGCTGTTCTCTGGTCCCTGGTAAGAAGGAGAGGGGGGAGATGGAGAGAGATTGAAGGGGAGAGGGTAGGCGCAAAATCGTTGCTCGTTATCGGCGGAGTTAAACAAACGGGTCACCGTAATTATAACTCACACCGGTACGTGCATCTAGGTCCGGGCATGCGCCCACCTAGATGCACCTGCGAGCACGTTCGAGTGTGCTCGTCAAAAGTGCACCCCTATCGATTTCGGATATATGTACATATAAAGTTAAAATCCAACCGCGGACGCGCCGTCTGCCCCATATTTTTCCCTTTCCCGCGAGAACTTGGACACTGCGGGCTCGATCACTTCCCAGCCCCGCGTCTGGGCGACACTCGGGATGTATCTTCGTATATCGAGACGGGGAATCGTGGCTTTCGACGAAGACAAGAGTTGCATAGAGTTGCTGGAGGGAAGGCTTGATTGTTTACTTATTATTATTATAATATAAACGGGAGAAAATCCCCTAGTTTACAAATACATAATCAACAACGCATCACAAAGAATAGCACTTATTGCACTGAATTTTCATCAAAGATACAACACGACAGACTGTATAACGAAGAACGGAACGAACTACGAGAACAATTAAAAGTGTCAATGTCATTGAAATGTTGGTTGGCCACACTCATGGCACAATTTATGGGGTCGATTGAATAGTGGCGGTACTGAGGTAGTCTCGGGACAAATAGAGGCCTAGATCGCAAGTGCCTCTGAGGTGCATTGTAAGAAATAGAGGATTTATATGTCAGGTGTACTACTTGGAGATTATAAAGGTAACTTTAGTAATATGTAAGTTACTATTCGTTAAGTATAAATGATTTCGGTCAGCATAGAGAAAAGAGAGGAATTAAAGCGGCCAGACGCGGTGAATATGAGGTATTTAAGGATTACTGAATAGGTTGCCCCACTCAGAGAGTTTATCTTGTAACCGTGACCTATCGGCGGTACCGAGTTCCCGCGGAAAGATGCAAACAGGCGTGGAACGTGTCGGTGCATAAAATGCCGCGGCTATCGCGTGCCCCAGCGAAAGAATAATCCAGTGGCTCGCAATTAAACGCGGGCTCATTAACAAGGAAACAATTTAAAGATACGCTGGCTCGATAGAGTCGGAAACGCGGTACGTGTAGCCACCAGTCTCTGTCGCCGTCGGTATTTTCAGTTCTTTCTCGTTTCAAGCGGCGCGGAGTTCGAGTCAGCTAGCGGCAATTAGCACGCGTACATCTTCTTTGCCTCGTTCCAGCGATCTGGTCGATCAGCAGCGTTGCAATTTCGGAGAACGCATGGTCCCGTTGCATCTGGCGGCTGTTAAACGATCCGAATCTCCGAGTGCCAAGGTTTTTCAGGGAGATTCGACGTTTGCTTCGCTGCAGACGCGCGTCTTCCCCCGCGCCGAATGCTTGCTGTATCATTCAATCAACGGGAAAGTGGGTTGAGAGCAGGCACGCTTTAACGATCGCCACACTGGTTGCGCGTTAATAACGATAGTTCGTGTTTCTGCTGAAATTAATTGGGTGAGATGGGTGTAGTAGAAGAAAAAGTGGAGACTCTTATCAAAGCTTCATTAAGCAAATTACAAGGTATTAGGATTTACAATTTGATCAAAGGAATTCAGACTTGCTTGATGAGTCACATCTAAGAAAATCAAACTGCATTTGAGATACCCACTTCACTTTCTGTACGAGGCTCCGACATGCTTGACCTATATCACTGATATTCAAGGCTAGGCGCAAAATTCAAAGTACACAGGCTTTCAACAGGGTGGTTTCCACGATTTTCTTCTCCTCAATGCCTCTATTTTCGTTCCACACCCCAAACAATCACTTTCTCCCTTCACACAGGACATTCATCCTTCATTTCCCTCATTTGCATAACAGTCGCTCTGACACTCCTTCTAAATCGTCATTTCCTTCGCGCAATCCAAAGGTCTGTGAGTTTCAGAAAAATCGAGGGTACAGCAGGTCGTTCATGGCGACCTTTGCTCTCAATTTTTGGCGTGGACGTTATTCCGCCGAACAATTTGATAGCGTGCAGGCTTTGATCGCGCGCGAAACGTGCACGCGAGAGAGAGAGGGGGGCGTTAAAATTGCAGTCAAATAATTTTTACGCCGTCATAGGGGAAGAGTTTATTTTCCATTCGTCGCCGAAGTCGCGTGTTTACCCGCGCCAGTGGATATCCCATGGATCGATTAGCGGAATCGATCGGAAATGCACAAAGCGCTTCGGTCGTCATAAATTCCAGCCGACATTTTTGCTCGGCTGGAAATTTGTCGTAACCCCCTCGCGTCGCCCCGGTTTTCCCGTTGGCCCACAGTCGATAATTACGGCGACTGATTGCTTAATTATCCAATTAACTTCAAACATACGAAACACGATTACAATCGCAAACTTACCGAGTCGCCGCGACCGTTTTCACGTTTTTCCACTGCTCCCGCCCGGCCGCCATTTTCCCCGCTATTTTCCCCGTCTATTAGCGGCACGCTAATTGGTTGGCTAACGCAGAATATCCATTGCAATCTCGCGAGCGCAAATAGATGCTCAAGCGAACCGCAGGATATACAATTACCGGGCCGAAGGATCGATCGGCCTTTGTCACCGAGAATTCTGCCGATAATTCGCCGGTGGGTTGGAAAAATCGCTCACTCGCTGGAACTCCCTTCAATTTTGACATCCTTAGCATCCGCGACCACCTTAACCCGTTAACTAAATAAACACAGTTAATTCATAAAAAAGCCACTCATTACACTGGCACGAGAGTAGCAGGTAAATCACGTCAATTTTCTTTTTAATCCCCAGCTTTCTATAAGCTTTCATATAGCCATACCATATCACAATCAACCCTACCAATATAATTCCTACGTTTTCGTGCAAGATTATGTTTTTTTCCAAAGATATCTAACTGCTTCCTCGATATTCCAACCGTGTCGGCCGGTCTCAAATCGATGATGAAAGATCCTCAGTTGGACGCGGTCGTTTTTTATCCGTGATAGGGAACGATTCCCCTCATTCGCGAGTCTAACGAGCCCCGTCGAGTTTCTACGTCCGTGCACCTGCGTCACAGGAAAGGTTCGGGGGCTGCCTCGGCCCGGGTATATCCTGATGGGAGAGGGCGGGCACGGTGGCATCGATCTCGAGGAGCCAGACGGACACCAGTTCCAATTACCGCCAGTTCGAATTGGCCGTGTTTCTCCGGCCAACTCGAGGAATCTGTCTGCGATCGAGTCAGGGCGCCGCCCAACCCGCGTACCCCTAACTCCTACGATTGATATTCCCGCGACTGGGGGGATCCTATCTCGGCCTACGCTTCCTCGCCCTTCAACATATCTGCCGCGCGTTAGAGTCTTCGGCGCCACGTCGCCCGGCGAACACGACGAACTTGGCAAGCTTCCTTCGGTCATCAATTTTTGTCAGGTCATAATGATCCTGATTGGAAGGATGATGGAACAGAGGGGGGAAAGTTCGGGGTAGAAACGATTGCGGTATCTGGGTGAAATCTGTCAGAAATGTATTTACGGAATACTGCTTTTATAGCGGAGTAATCAGGCAACGAGTGGATGTTCATTAGAGTAAGTAGTCGCCATATCTTCTATATCATTCAACCGTTTCCCAGTGACCCCTAGCATTAAACCAACGCGAGACCAGCGATAAAGGCGGAATAATAAAAACTTCCGCCCCTCGGAGAGACCTCGGCGAACCACGGCAATCAAAAGCATCCCTGTTTCTCGATAGACGAGCATCGGCAGACCCTCGAAAGTGCCGTAAGTTCCGACCACATACAAGAGGCGACTTTATTTGGGGTGGATGATCGGTGTCGTAGACTCAAGGTCAGCCGGGTTGTACGTACTTCCCTCATAACGCCCAGCCACCCCTTCCAAAACTCCGGGAATATCAATAGAGCGAGTTCACCTCTCGAGAGGGAGCCTCCTCCCTCTCCGCTGCCAGGCATCTCGAATGAATTTATACGCGACCTTGCCTCCAGAGGAATTCCCGATGCTCCATATACTCTTATTGGCCTGGATGTGTTCGGAGAACTTTTATTCGAAATCCGTGCGATCGTAAATTAACGGGATATTGCTCTTAGAATCTCGAGGGGCGTCGTGGTACGGGACTGGGAAACGTGTCAAGGCATCGGCGATCTCCTGATTCCACCCCGTTCCACGATTTCCCCTTTGCATACTGTAAAGCAACTTTTTTTTTACGACACTCCCGAACGATGAATTTTTATTCGGGACCACTCGTCCGGGATTTCGCATTCTTCTCCCGGCCCCTCGAACTACACCAAATTGAGTCCACGATTTCTTCGCGCCTACTCTTCTCTGCAAGTTCCTTTAACAACAGTTCCGAAACCGCTTCAAGTTCGCCGAGCGACTTATTCAAACGCTCCGGGCTGCACGTTAAGGCGACTCGTCGCGGGAACAAGTCGACGAGTTTGCAAGGATCGTGTATTTAATGCAACGGCGCCGTTTCCTTCAGCCCATTGTACCGCCTGTTCCTCGAGCGGTGTATCGAGGGTATCGACGGTAAAAGTGACGCGAAGTTTTACGACCCGATAACTCGCGTTCGCCGTCTTGGCGGAATCACTCGCTCGTTAAAAGTTCCATGTTTTCCCGCGGGTGGGGATTCGAGTGCCCCCTCCTTCGATTTCTTATTGAAAAATCTTCAGAATTTAATTATCTGCTTCTTGCCGCGCGTTTCTGTATTCAACTCTCGATGTTCGTGCCAGTACACTGGAGAACTCTTCGAGCCAGGAAGAGCCTGTCGTAGTTTCGTTCACTTATAGTGTGTGCCCCGAGTTCCCGGGAAGTTTCGAAAGAAGCCGTAGAACTTGTCGATGCATCGTAATTATTAAAACTTGCGCCGCAATTTCCGAGCCGCTGTTCGCTTGAATGTTCCATTAACTATCGAAGGGTAGAAGAAACACTTGAAATGGTGGACTCGAGCTTTAATGATCCAAAGCCTTGCAAATTCCAAGACGAGCCTTTCGCAATTTTCCCCAACTCCACTCTCGCTTTCGAAAGTAATTAATCAGACAAGTAAAGAAGCTATTCGAAAGGGAAACGGGATACAAGCGTGGAAGGGTTGATCTTGAGGTCTGTTCGACGAATTCTTAGCACGAGGGTGGGAAACGCTCCACCGCTTCCTCGAGCAGGCTTAACCAGCTAAAAGACGACCCCCAAGGTCAAAGACAAAGCACCCCACCCGTCGAAGATCCCGAGAGCGACAATTAAGGGGGTCGAAGGATGGAAGGGAAGGACGTCGAAGGCTCGTTTGTCTTAATAAAGTGCGTGGGAGGCCCGCTCTTCAGGAAGGCTGACTTATGGCTAGTCATCCTGGCGGGCTGCTCCCCTCTCACCACCGGTTCCCACCAATTTTTCCGTCCGTACGGACGCGAAGATGGTTCCGCCGATATTTAGCAGGGTTCCCCGAGTCCCGGGGTCGTTAACCCTCGCTATAGACTCCATCAATCGAAGAAGGGTGGGTGGCTAACGATCCCAAACATTCGTCATCCGGGTAGATCCCACACCGTGCCTCGTTTCAACTCCTTTCCCTTGGCCACGAATTGGTTTCCCCTGGGGTTGCATAATAACCGAGCATCGAATGTTTATTGTTAATTGAACAGCCACCTAGGCGTCCGTGTTATTCGCGCAAAGTGCAGTCGATCGATAGTGAGATATCCCTCGTAAATAAATGTACAGGAATGAACACGTCGGATAGTTTGCCCCGTTTGAAGTCGATTTGCATCCGCGTCCCCGATGCAATTCATCGCGACAATTAATACAGAACTCGCCAAGATTTCGCGGGCTTCAGCCCGCGGTTGCATAATTCTTGCATTAACCTTATACATTTATTCCAGCCGCTTAATGCGGAAGTTTATTTAAAGTTGTCGCCAAGTCTGTTTAAAACGCTGGCCCCGACGCGCTTATGTAAATACGCACTTCTTTTCTTTCTCGCCCCGCCGGAACCCTCCGCCGATGAATATTCAGTATAGGAATTACGATTCCCTCTTTTCGTCACGTTCGATCGACTCGCCGTCAACTTAATTCACTAATTGATCGCCCCGTTAACGATCCCGGCAGTTATACCTCGCTCTTGCTCTCCGCGTAGGGAAACGTACGCTGCGAGCTCTCTTCTCTTTATTAGGAATTTAAAAAGTTCTAGTTTATAGTTCCCTCGATGCGCAGCGAGCGATAAAAAAAGAAACAGTGCTCGCGCGTAAACGACCCCAATCCAAGAGGAGATTTCAATTTCCCTCCGTCTTCGTTGTTTTCCGCGGTCTCATTCTTTTAACGGACGCCACTCGAGCCCCTTAAATTCCAGCATCGCCTCCGCGGGGAAGCAGCGCCCGATCGATCTGCATAAATAAACAATTATTCTCGGCGATTGTTTTTAAGTGGCGACCACGCCGCAGTGGATAGATATCGGCCGATAAATATTCAAGATTCGTCGTTAAGGGTCGTTGTTCCCAGCCAGGCCACTCGGTCACCGAACGACTCATCATTTGTTTCCACTCAACGGCTAAAAAAAACTGGGTCCTGCTCGGCAGCGCAAACAGCCGCCGCGTGTATGCCCGCATTTTACTCCGACGTGTTTGACTTCGTTGCGATAGCGATCTCGCTCCCTGGGAGGCAGGGGCGCGGTGACGCTCGTTTCTTTTAAAACGAGGAACAAGAATTACCGCCGGCCACGGGCATCTAAGCGATTATCCAGCCCCGCTCGACGGGCTTGGCAAATTTCTAACCTGCTTTGCAACGCGTGCTTTCTTGATCTTTACGTTCCTAACTCAATGAAAGTAATGAAAAAGTCTGTTCTTGCAGTTAGTACCTAATCGATAGAGTCGGGTATCTAAGTTTGATTCAGAATTTGATTGTAAAAGACCCTCGAATAATTCTCCACGCTCGTCTATCGCCCTCTTATTATCTATAAAAATATATATCGATCGGTGGAACAATGGTAATTCAGACTCAGGAAGCTTGGAGAACGGGAAACACTTAGCAAACCGCTTGCGTTGCATTTCTGCGCAGAAACGTCAGTAGTATTGCCGTCTGCAGCGTCAGACCCGGACAAAATGCAGCAGCCGGTGAAGGTCGTGCTCTCCAGCACGTGTCATCACGCTTACACCGCTTGCAAGTGAGTCGAAAGCCTTTTTTTTTTCTCTCAACCCTTCGCCGCCTCTTTCCCCTCCCGCAGCTGTCTCGTGACGAATCTCGTCGGTTCTCGTTACAGAAACGACCCCGAGTGCAAGGTCCTCCTGGAGCCGGTCCTGAATCACTGCGATTCGGCGAGCTGCGCGAGGAACGAGTGCATGGAGGCGCTGCAGAGCTTCTACAGGACCGCGAACCACACGCACTCGGTGGAAATCGCGTTCTGCCTGTGCAGGTGAGTGGCCGCGAATAAGGGCAAGCTTGAACGGGAATCGAGCTATCGTCCAGGTGGCAGAAATTTCGTGGGAACCCGCGAATTCCACAACGCGACAAACATTCTATAAATTCGTAACACGCCACCTGCGCGAAAAGCGATTTTCCGCTCGTGACCTGGCAGGAAAAAAATGTCCCGGTAAATTCGCGAAATGAATTTCTATCCAGCGAAAAAGAGTGCGCGGAACTTTATGGACCTCTGTGCGAATAAAGCTTTTTATTTTATGCGATGAAAATAATAGAACGCAACCAGGGGTTCGATCTACAAAGATAGTGTTTCATACGGTTATGATTAGCCTAGCAATGAAGGAACTTCCTAATTTCTATTCACATCAGCATCGAATTATCGGAACAGTCGGCTCGCGATATTCAAGCCCGTTAGATAATATCACCCGCTGATTAATTTCGTGCTTGGTTATCGAAGGATCGAGTAACCGCGATGCCCAAGATATTTCATAATCGACAATTACGAAAACGCGAGAACGATTACCGTAGACCGGGGCACGTGCTCGCGGCAACAAATAAATTTAACCAACCCCTGGTGTAAGAGTAGAGGATTCTTAAAAAATTCGATAATCAAGAGTCTCGAGGTTTATTAAAATCTAAAATGCCAACCGTAGAATGGCCCGTCTAACGAAGAAGAGCGCAGAAGCCGAGCAGAGGTTCGGTTGATTATTTAAACAGTCTCGGCGCAGGTTTTCGGGCGACTCAATTAAAGCCACTCGTCTTTGTGCGTTCTGGCCGTAATCCTGACTAAACACCGGGCGAAAGTGAGACAGAGGGACAAAGGGAGAGGGTCAGGGAGGATCTCGCGGACAAAGGGTGGCCGTCCCTCTGAAATGCCTTAAGTTCTGCATCTCTAATCCCTTCGCGCCGGCCAGGCCGCGGAGCAGAGGCTTCTTTCCGAAGGAAGCTCCTTTAACTTTTTAAGTGGCTTTTGCCCGCGAAACAATGCGGAAACTTTTTATCCGCCTCGCCCATTTTTTTCCCACCCCTTTGCGGCCCGTTGTCCCAGCAAGCGTTCCCTTTGTCCCGCGGCCGGGATCGGCGCCCTCCCTGAATTTATTAATATCAGAAAAGGTCATTCGTCGAACCACCCCGAGATTCGCTGAATCGTTGGATAATGGAACGCGTCCCGAGAAAAGATTAAAGAAATCCTGCACCCCCCGCTCGCCCCCAAAGATAGTCAAAGAAAGCGACGTTGAGTACCTATTACCGCTCCAAGGGTCCTGCCGGAGCCCGAGGAAACCACGGCAGAGAGGAAGGAAACGGGGGTGGAAGCGGGGGGTAACGTGCAGGAAAACGGGGGTCGAACGACGAAAACGAAAAGTCTCGCGGTCGAATAAAATACGTAGCGGGCTCGTTTAATGCTCGTTGAGCAATACCGACCTCGCGATGCCTGTCTGCTTGGGAAATTTCTCCCTTGAAGCTCCGCGGAGCCCTCGAGGGGGGGTGGAAGCAGTCTGTTACTCCCGCTTGACTTCAGGCCGCTGCTCCCTGATGCGGTAAATCGCTGCGTCTTTTCTTTGTTCCTGAAACCTCTCCCCAATGACGAATCGATCCGGGAGAATTCTCCCCCGCGCTCGTTGGTATTTTAATCATCGATCCATGACAGCTGGCAATTTCATCGGAATGAACTGAACGCGCGGCGCGTGGTCTCGTTTCGCAGGAAGACCGACGGCAAGAAGGACGAGTGCATAGTGGCGCAGGAGAAGATGCATCCGGCGTGTGCACAGAAGATCGAGGGGGCGGAATTGCCGGCCTGCCACAGCCTGGCTGAAGCCTGCAAGGAGAACAGGGGTTGCAGGTACGTTGCGGAAGCCGAAATATTCAAATGGATTGTTTAGTATTCATTAAACACCCTGCGGGTGTTTAATATCGTCCCCCCTTTCCCCTCCACGTTTCCTGCACTTATGAAGTTTCACCGGAAGCTGGAAGCAACGGTGGGATACCCTTTGACCACATTTTTCGTGCATCAGCTGCGCTTCAAACTACCCATTTCGCGATATTTTCGCGCTCTCGTGTTTTCTCACTCTGCTGGGTAGATCGTTCATCAAAGCAAACTCTCCCCCGTTAAATGGTCCGTTTCACGATCAACGATTTAATGGCAGCCGGAAGCCGCGCGATTAATCGACCGCTGTATTAAGATCGCAAATATTAATCAACGACGCTCGGAACAATGGCGGGCGCTTATCGCGAGATTGTATCGCTAGCCTGGATAAACCGGACCTTTGATTAAACGCCACCAATCTTTCCCGTTTTTTTTCTTTTCTTTTTTTTTTCTCCTTCTGCGGACCCCAGGCGGGGGTACACTTTCAATTTGAAAGTTAAATTGCGAGTCAACGGGACGTGGCTTGATCCAGTCTCCGCTCGTAATGAAACACTTTATTGCTAAGAAAAAGACGTTCCGTTTCGCCGAGGCGAAATTACGAAAGCGAAAGGCTCGGCGCGTTTTAATGGAGGGGCTTTGAGGTTCGCGAGCAGCGCAGAAGGGGCGGCTGAAAAAGCGGAATCTATTTATCGCGAGTCGATTAACGGGATCTAATTAAAATGGGGGGCGGGAGGGGGTCGATCCGAGCTGGATCCGATGGATTGGGAAGAAATTGGACGCGCGACGCGTCCAGCCGATTGGAAATTCGCCGGCGCGCGTTTATTAAAATGAAAATTTCCGCTCTGTATCGATTTAATGATATCGATCCGCTGAAGGGAGGCGCGACGATTAAATTAGAATACGCGTGCGGCGTCCAGTCGCGTCGCCGCGGCATTTTAATTGATTTATTATCGGCCCGCGGAGCGAATTCACCCTTAATCCCCGGGAATTTTCGGCACGGCCCCGAAACCATCCACCACTGCCTCGTTTCTTCGACGTCCACCCCAATGGCCCGATCCCTTGTTCAGTTTTTTGCCGATGGAATAATTTATTCGTGATTTTATGCCTGCTTTTATGCCACGCTGGCGTCCTGATGCTCGCAGCTTCGAAATCTCACAGGGAAATTTACGGCGAAGAAGGGGATGGAATGGATAGGGTTTTACATCTTCTGTTACGTTAGAAATTACTTAACTCGGGGATTTCAAGGGGACATACCGCCAACTGTGGTGACATTGGCACGTTTTTGGTACATTTTGCTATATAATATAAAAATTAACATTTTTACACTAGTAATTTTACTCTCAATACTCTAACCCTCGGATTACATTAATTAAAAACTTTATGCCTACTTTTGTACATATTTATACAACATTTAAAAAAAATTTCAAGTAACAAAACACTACCTAAAACTTTAAACGCGTTTTTTTTCAAAACGATGTTTTTCGAATTGTTTAGCATGATATCTCAAAAACCAATCGCCCGATTTACTTCAAACTTTGTATATATCTTCAGTAACTATCTCATTCTCGTTGGTACTAAAAATAGTCGGCTTCTGCAAAATTAAACTTTTATATTTTTTATTTCTATTTTTTAATATACATTTCCAAATTTGTTTGAAGTACCCTTTTAAAATGTCACATTACTTATAATTGTACAAGTGTTAAAATGCATAAAATTTGTGTCCCTTTTCTTCATTAATACATATTAAGTAACTGCCAACGTTCCCCCAGTTTACGACACACCATCTTAAAAGTAATATTTTTGCAGTAGAATAAATAATAGGTAGTACATGAACAAGTAAACGACGGAGCCGGATAAATATTCCCCACCAACTTACGCGTGACACCGTGGTTCCTACCGCGATCAATCCTCCAATCAAACCATTCTCACTTTCCTGCGGGTGGGATGGGGAAGGGCGATTTTCCAGGGTCAGTCCCTTGTAAACTTTCGACGCTATCGGTTGCCTCTCGAAACCTCAATCCCTGTCGATCAATTCTTAACTATCGAGTGCCAGTGGTGTGATTCTCGCGGTACTTGTTCCACACAGAATGAAGCTGGAGTACTACGAGCAGAGCTGCGCCATGGACAGTGTGACCAAGAAGTGTGCCGGCCCGACGTCTGACTGCAGGAAAGCGATGCTGGGAATCCTTGGCACCGAGCTGCGATCCAAGTGCGCCTGCATAGGCACCGAGATCACGCAACTCTACGACTGCATCGGCTGGCAGAGGCTTCTCTGGGTGAATCCTTGCGTAGGTAAGTGAACGACGCTTTTATTTTCCAATTCCACCTTGGCGAACGCACCGCGTGGGCTTCCTGATTAATTATCATCGAGAGGAAACTCTCCGAATAAACGAACGCTATTACGCTATTACCGCGCGGATCGATCGCCGTGCAAATTTCGTACATCTCGGCAGAATATTTGCGCAAGCTCTTAAATTCTATAGACCGTCGAGCAGTCGTTAGTTTCGTTACGCGAAGCTGTTCGGTCGCTTGTACGCGATCCTCTGGGTAATTAACGCCTTGTGTACCAACGATAACTGCGGTTCGCCCGCGGCGATCAATAGACGATCCCCGCACTTCGTTAGAATCGTGGTCCCTGGAACCGTGGAGAGTTGCAATTACAACGGCGGGAAGAATGAAGGAGCGAGCGACACGACACGGCACGACACGGTGCTTTTATCGATCTTACATCTGTTCCGCGAGCCGAGTTACAAAGCTCGTCGGCAGCCCCGCATTCAACGGACAGATAAGTCATTTAGATATGAAGAAATTGCACTTGCCGCTCGCTCGCCAAGTGCATCGCGCTCGCTGTGCTAACTGCATCGACCGGCTCGATCGTCTTTCGTCGATCGCTGATAGGAATGTAGGTCGAACGGCGGAGCTTCGCGTCCTCCTTTCGCTCTCCCCCGATAAACGTGATCGATGCAAATTAACGCCAGTTGCCGCTCGAATTTATTTAATGGCGCGTTTCGTCGCAACGGGAAACGATCTCCACAGTCCGAGACGACTCCGATTCCAGCGATTAAGCGATCCTCCGAGTCGAGGACTTTTCATTGGCCATTTCGAGAAGTCGAGGAACTAGGAGCTCGGAGAGTTCGTTCCCGATTCTTAACAGAAATCAGGCAACTCTGTTTGCTACCAATTGATAGAAAGTCACGGTCGTAAAAGGGAACTGAATTTCAATGACCCCGAGCGTCCACGAAGGGTACCAAAGATCGAGCTGCCGATTGTTACAGTCGAGTCTCAGAAGAGCTACCACGCACGCAGGAAACACCATCATTACACGAGGACCACAACGACGACCGTCTCGTCGACGACCAAGTCGCCAGTTAGCACGACGACGGTCACGGTGGTCGAACAAGTTGAAGATAATCAAATACCGGAAGTGACGAGGTGGCCAACCACCGAACCCACGGAAACTTGGGAAATCACCACCACTACAACCACTACTACCACCACCACCACCATGAGCACAACGCCCAGCACCACGACCACCACCACCACGCCACCTCGTGAGTACTTTTTTTATCCCCCAAATCTTAATGTCCCAATCCTTTGGCACGATTCTCCTCTCTCTAGTTCGCGAAAGCATTGGTGGTTAATTCTCCGATCCATAGAGCTCAGAATCGCGCGATACTCTTACCGATTCGCTGGAGCAGCCAAAGAGTAGAGAATCGAAGCTGTTATATGAATTGGTTCGTGCGATCGGTAGAGAGTAGCGAATCGCTAGGAACGCGGAAGGGGTATTGGAGAAAATGGCCCGAGGGAGGGGGGACTGGCGAGGGAAAACAGCGGTGCGTGCGCGGCGACGCGGTATTTCCTCGAATGGAAAATGCAGCGGCTTTGATCGCGCCCAGGAATCGGACGGAGAGATTCTGTCCGAAACACAAGGAATTTTCGTTTCGCCGCGACGGGGAGCCCCGTGTGTCGAATGTTACAAAGCAAAGTGGGTGGAAGCGGGCTCGGAAGAAAGATTCGCAGGGGGGGCGGAAAGGGGGGCAGGGAAATGAGAAAAAGGAGACGGGGAAAACAGTTTGCCGTGGAACGTGTGTTGGGCGCGTCTGAACGTTCGTCTCTTTATAGGCTTCTGCGTGGTTCAAAGGCCGAGGCAAAGTCACCAATACATAAGGGAGGGCAAAGGCAAGAGGGTGAGTTGCGACAATCTGCAAAGTATTTTCCTGAGTGGCCGGGTTCGGGGACGAACGAAAGTCCAGGAAGATTAAGGGTGAAAGCGTGACAGATTAGAATTCTTGAAACGCGGTTTCTAAAAGACAGACGGCGTGGTTGTGGCCGGGTTCCTTGAATCTTTGCGAATTTTTGCGAGTCCTTTCAAACGGATAACTGACCGCGGAGAGGAATTGGACGCCGAATCTTGGAAAAATATATTTGCCAAATTAACCCGGGGATTTTCAATTCAGCGGATTTCCGCGTGTGCACTGACTTGGAATGCGTAGTAACGAGCCACTCGTTTCTTGCTGCGTCGGGAATGCTTGTTTCGCAATTTTTGAATGTGAAGTTTACATTGTTTGGTGATGGAAATGATTATGGATGTTAGTCAGGCAGCGTGCGCCAGCGCGGAACGTTATTAAAACTGCTCTTACGTCACTATCCCGCGTTTCAACGTTCCACGCTTGTAATTCGATGGTAATATGTCCCTTCGCTGTTAAAACAATTCGTACATTTATTTGCAGCAAACAATATTCCCTGGATATTGTTTTGCATTACCGTGTGTTTGCTACTGCAGGAATAATGTAATGTAAATAATGGATGAGGGACGAATTCGAGGTTTAATTCGCTCGAAATGGCTTACGGAAACGTACGGAGGCTTTTAATTAGCGTGAAAATAGAGACAAATGAAACTGCGAAACTTTGCTGGTCTTTTAAAGCTTTTTACCCACTAGGGCACGTAAAATACTGTTGAAAAAGTCAAAGTTCGATGTTTCTCTGTTCTTGAAATACCTATTGACTACATGGGACAGAATATTTTCCAAGCAAGAAACGAAGATACGTTCTAGTTTCGCTGATCGTTCGTAAATTATCGATAGCCTCGACTTGAAATTATTTAGTTTACATTAAAACATCACAATTAGCATCAACGGTAATTAATATGCAGTGCACACGTTCCCAGTCGACAACATTTATTCGTAAAATGCTCCTGGAATCGGGTTAACATGTTTTACCAGTATTTATCCATTAATAATAGGCAAATGCAAATGCAAGCTGAGCGCACATTCTTTCTAAAATCGTTCAAGACCATCTGTACCTTAACCATCGAGTCCCCGGCAATTTTTACAAGCATCAACCCCCTGCATAACTGCTTCCTGGACTTTGGCCAATACCTGCGGCCCGCATTTGACAAAAACCAAAGAAATACACAATTCAGCTTAGCGTCACCAACTGCTAATTACTTAAATGCAAATTGTCTGGCCTTTCGAGGGCAAGGTTTGCAGCAGCGTGCACAGATGCACGCACACACACGCGCAGACTGTTACCAGCCGCTTTGAGACGCGAATTAACACCCGTCCGCTTGATCCTAACAGCTGTATCGCGAGGACGAGCCAGAATGCTCGGAGCTCTGCCAGTGCGGCGAGGGCGAAGTTCTGATCTGCAACACGATCTGCGTGGATTCGTCGCCCTGCAAGACGGACTTTGCCTTCTACAATCACGAGGCACCGGCGTATCAGGCGCATCGCGGACCCTGCCTTTGCTACAGCGGCCGTTTCATATGCATGCGGCCTTCACCCGGTGAATATACCCCCTCGGCGCGCGTTAGATTTCTAGATTTCTGGCCGCCGCCTCAATGGCCCGCTATTCCGGCGATAACCACCCGCCGAGAGGAGATTTTTTTTTTCAATTTAACACAGCCGCCATTAAACATCGACCTATGTAGAGGATGATTGAAAAAACGCCAGAGGCACTAGGTGTTTGAATTTAATCAGAACGTAGAAGTTTTAATTCGACGGGAGTGCACTGTGAGAATTTTAAGTTATTCTTTTTGGCATAGCGAGAACAGGAATATACATATTGGAGCTCAGTGGCGCATCCAAAGGAGGCCTGAGACACCCCCCAAAGAAGGGGCTTTGTAAAAAGAAAAGAAAACTGGATTTCATTCTTTAAATCAATTTTTAAAATCTATTTTTTATAAATATTTTTATCCGCTCGTCTCGGCTCCTCTCAAGATTAAATCCTGATTGCGCCACTGAGTTCATGCATCTTCTTTTTGATTTATTCCCGCAGATGCTTACTCTATACCGCACGGAGTTTTCATGTTCCTGGGATACAGCGAAAAGGACGAGAGCCTGCTGCGACAGCACAACAATCTCACGGTCCTGGACGCGGTGTCTTCCCTTGATAGCTTCATGAGGGAGGAAGTCAACAATCAGGTAAAACAACCTCACCCTTGTATTCTACTTTCGCGGTTCGATATTCGGAAAAAGATGCTCGCCGTTTAACTGCGTGTAACACGATTCGTGGATTAGATAGACAGCCAAGCTGTCGCTTGTATCAACGTCGCCCGAGCTCGCGGAGCGAAAAGGCTCGAAAGGCAACATAAATCGGGATGCAGAGGGAACGCGACGGGCGCAAAACTTAATAATGCCAGATAGCGTCGGATGACGCGCAGGCCATACACCGCTCCCCTTTTCTTTTTATTTGCAGACAGTGTGCACGCTGTTCCTGTACAACGCGACCCGAGAAAACGTGATTGCAGTGGCGCGTCTCGGGACTGACAATCCACCCCTAAATAGCAGCCAGGCTCAAAGTCTGCAGCACCTTCTGCGCGTCAAGGTGAGTAAATTGCAAATAGCGACGGCTTTCGTCCCCTGAATTCGCATCAATTCTGATCTTATTTTCCGGGCAACTGGTCCCGCCGTTCCAACAGTCCCTCTGATAACTTCACCGAGCTACTCCTCTCGGTGCTCCGCCCTTCTATTTAAACACTCGTCGCGCCCTGATACATAACGCGTTATTAAATTACCCCCTCGTCGCCTCAGCGAGAGGCGTTTCCAGTAGCTCGGCAACTGTATCCTTGAATTTAAGTCCGCCTCTGAATTCCCCATCTTAACTTCAAATCTGCGAGTTCTCGCTATCGACCTTGGAATCGATAAGCAGAGCGGGGGCTCTAAAATTTTAAGCGTCCGCGGTTTTTTAACGAGCGACTCGGGGATCAGTAAATAACGGGAAATGTCGCGGTTCAAGTTTAAAATTTCGCCGACTGTTTGGGGTGGTTTAATGGATAAAGGGGTCGGTCGAAGATCAGGGTCCTCGCGGTTTTATGCAAAAAAGGGAGAAAGAAAGGCGGAGAAAAACGAAGCGATCGCGTGTGCAGCGTCGATTCGATTCGCGCGAAAAGGGCTGCGTGTTTACGCGGCCGCGTGCGTGCATGCCACGCGCAGGAAGTGCGTGCAGTATATCCGCGGGACGATATCAAACTTTGCAGAACTTTTCATTTCTCTTCGCCTCCCGCCCTTCGCCTTCCCCCATCCCCCACCGATTCCTCGAGGGGAAACGAGCCAGACGGCTGCCCCTTCCATCGTGATTATCGCGATTAATTAACCCCGTACGCCATCCTTAATTTCCCCGAAATTTATCCAGACCCGGCCCGTCCTATCAGATTTCGCGACTCGCTGATTTCCAGCCCCGGCAAAAATCGTGACGGAACTCCACGGAAACTTCCTCCGTTCCGTGTCGCCGAACTTTATCCGCCCGGTATCCCCGAAAAATTTTACTACCACTTTTTGCCAGTATAATATGCACACTTCTGGATCCCGTAACGTGTTTTCATTTGCTCGGATCGAAGAGCACTGAACGTGATTGAAACACGGCTGGATATCTCGTCGAATTGCCGAGGAGCGTGGAGCACTTACAGAACCGATCGGCGGGCCAGGGCGGGGCGCATTTTAATCGATAAATTGTTTAGCAAATAAAAGCACGAACGAGCACGGAAATCGTAAATAAACTCGTCGAATCGAATAACGATGTACCAGATAACGTATCGAACTGAGCAACAAAAAAAAAGAAGGGAAAAAAATATATGCATGAAAAATTGATAAACGCGCGGATGTATATTCGTGGCGGGGGTAAAAATGCCGGGCGAACATTAACCGACCGCGGGGCTGAAATTCTGCCACCGAAAATCCCCCGTCTAATTCGTTCTCGTGCATGGAACGAGAGGGATTGAAACGGCTGGCCAATGTTGAACAAAAGCCGATTGACCGGACGAAATAAACGTGCAATTACTCGCGTCTATCTTTCAAATTTCCGAGGAACTCTCGTCCACGAAAATCACCCTTGGAACAGCGGCTCTGTTCCATCGAAGATCGAGATCGTTTTTCTTTGAAGAAGATGGCTACAGAAAAATTCGACGATCAATTGAACTGCATTTTTTTTCAGCTGCGAAGCTTTAGAGATGTTATTGTTCGTTCGGTTAATACGACGACGCAGCAAGCATAAGCATCGACTTCCACTGTTCACTCCACTCGGGCTTGCAGGCGCTTCGCATTGATAGTAATTCCCGCGTTTCTTTGAACGGGAAACCGACTGTCATCGAAACGTTGGGGAAATTCCAGTTGAACGCGTGCTTATCTTACCGTGACCCCGTGTTTCCTTTCACCCACTCTGTTTTTCCAGCGAAAATTCGCAATTGGGCCCGGGCGCATTTCGCACAGGCTCCGCCGTGTTCCGTATCGATGAACGGACACGCTGCAGGCAGTGGGTGTCGAACATTTTGCGTCGGTCATACGAGCTCCCGCGGCGATTTCCAATTTGCGATTAAGCGCCGGCCGATTTGCAATTTGATGGAGGGATCGTGGATTCGAATTGGCGCGCTCTGCCCTGTCTCGTTCGACAATCTACTCCCACCATTGTGCCCCTCTCATTTTTTCTCCCCCCTTTAGAGCGCCGCTCCTTGCCCCACCGTTCCTGCAATACACACCCCTGCCGACGTCGATTTCCCACCACGGTTAGATGGAATGTTGGCGCAGAAAACAAAATTCCGGCAACCGATCCCCGGCGAAGATACGCGTGGCCGCAAAAATTTCGCGGTCCCCGTGACGTCCGCGAATGAAACGCGGGGCGAGCGAGCGCGCAATTTGTATTTCGCGGTTTAACGTGCCTTCACGTCCGATGATCTCCGTGTACACTTGCAACGATTCCATACGGGGCGAGTCTGAACGCGTGTCGCAAATTTTACAAGTGTATTCTATGTTCTTCTGTGTTCCGAAGTAGAGGAAAAGTCCTGACAAACGTCTCGAGATCCTGGATCGTTTCTTTATATTAGACAGTAGACGATCAAAGGCTTCGTGATAGTTATTGACTGGTGGATCACTCGTAGCTGATTTTTAATTAAGCAAACATCAACATACGCTTAAGACACCTTCTCATTTTTGATACACGGAATATGTTTTCTGAATTACCTCACACACTCTTAGACTCAGACTGTATAACGAAACTCAGAACTGAGAATGCACGCTGACGCGGAGAGGGTGAAAGGGGAAATCGGCGGGCGGCGAGCTTAACTGTTAATCGCGTTAATTAGCAGTCGTTACGTTGCAGACCGGGGCGTTCGAAGTGGCGCGAATTGGCGCCGGCGAAGATTAAACAATCGCGGAATCGGTGCACCGCAAAAGTCTTCTCAATTTCCGCGGAATAACTAGTGGCGGAGTTCGCTTTCTAAACGGCTCGGTAGCCGGAAATTGGAGGAGCGAATTTTCGACCAAGCGTCGATTTTTCGCGGGGCAACGGTGGGCGGGGGTGAAAACGGTTTCTTTCTGACTCGTAATTGGATGACCGATCGCTGGGAGATCGCAGAGCGCTCCAAACAGGCTTCCAGTTCATTCCACGATTGATATATCGGCTTCGAAGATCCGTTTAATAAAACAGCCCCGCTGGCTAACGCATTATTGCCAGTTTCGCGATCCTGAACGTAGCCCACGCACTTGCATTCGCGATTTCCCAAATCCATCTCCCTCTGACGAATAAAAAGCCATTCAGTCGCATTTGCAGATGGGGGCTTGAAAATTGTTTCCAGAAACTATCAAACGGTGCAAAGGAGTGTGATTGGGTAATTATAATTGCATTCATTCGCGCCGGGAGAAACGGGGGGACTGCAGTGGTTTTTGATGGCGCGAGAGGATCAAGGACAACTTCGGGGCGCCTTTGACTGCGAACAGTGCTTTTATTTGAGATCTTAATTAAGGAGAGTCGAGGCTGGCGGCCGGCCAAGTGGCCGCGATTAAAAGAGAAAAAAGAAGGAAACGAAGAAACGGTGTAACGGATATCGCTGCCGGCGATTTTTAATGTTTTTCCTAAGCGACTCTGTACGTGCCGCGAATTTCCTTGGTCCGATCCCTAGACGGAGCGAAATTGTTCGGGGGGCGTAAAAACTGGCAGACGCACCAATCACGGGACGGCCCCGAACAGTCCGCCCGAAACTTTTTACCCTGTCTCTGATGGCCAGTTTCCAAGTTTTTACACGGCCATGGAGCGACTCCCCCGATGAGATTTCCTCCGAGGAAAATTTCCCGCGATTTTCGGCGGGTCGAACGACTTTCCCCCGGCCCGTCCCTCGCGAATCCCACCTAAAATCGGCCGCGATGCGCCGATTCCCGGTGTTCCGCATCGCGCCGAGACACGCCGAAAAAAAAAAAACGGCGCCGTATCGATTACGAGATTTTGCGCGAATTCTTGTAATTTCCTGCCGGCCGGCAACGTATCGCGTTACCAATTTAAAGAATTTCGATAATTGCGCGCGAGTCCGCCGGGCGCGCAGTAATTCCGGATCGTAAACCGCAAGCGTAACCGAATTCCTGGATGCTTCTCGAACCACTTTTCGAATTCCACGGGCCGCTCGATTCTGTGTCCGCGTAGCTACGGCCTGTAAATATAGTTCGCCAGCTAAGTGACCGACTAATCGGTTATAATTAGTCCCGGACTCTGAAACTGTTCGATCGAAGGAGCGGTGGAAGTAGGTGGAGTGGACCGCAAACGAACTGGTCGGACGAGAACGGCGGCGACAATGTTCGATCGGTCGGTTTAATTCGACGTGTCGCGGGCGCCGGGCGTCGCGGCCATTCGCGGCTCCCTGCAAATGAGTTCCTAATAAAGCAATTACGCGATGGAGTGAAGTTATGGCTCGAGGACCGCGACCTGGACTCGGCCCTGTCCCGGAGCACGCTTCCGCTCGCCCTCTCTCTCTCGTAAATCGATTTTCGAGCTCGCAGACGCGAGCCGTTTCTCACCCTTAACGACGGTTATTTCGATGCCGTGAAACGTACACCCCGCTGGAAACGTCGGGGGAGGTGCGAGCCGTTCTCACCCTCCGGCGCCACTTTACTTTTTTATTAACCCGATGGATATTTTCCTGTGAAAGCTTGCAGGTAGTATCAAGCGGCGACAACGTCTCGATCCGTGGATGCTGCGGAAGGTATTTTGGGTAACGTGACGCAGAAGGGGTTGGAATAGTGATTATCTAAAAGCGTTCCTCGAGTCGATTCGACAGAAGCGAATAATTCAAAGGAGCGTAGGAAAGCGCGCGGAATGGTGCAATTCTTCTTATCGAGGTAGCCGTGAAACTTTACTAACGTTTCGCGATCGGGGAAGCCGGGATTGCCCGAACAGCAGTTTGCCAAGTTAATTTCTTTAAACTCGCGTTTGTTCACCTAAATCTGGATTCGCGTGGCCTCCGGGGACCTTCGAAGCGGGAAGACAGACGACGCGCGAGAAAAATATGCTTTTAAGTGCGCCGCCGGTTTTAAAAGCCCCTCCAACGACGATGCTCGAGTTCTTAGCGCCGTTTAAAAGTTAAAACTCGAGCGCCATCGAGTTAAACATCTCGCGGAAAGTACCTACCGTTCCTGGGCCACCGATCTGCTGGAACGAAAGGTACCGGGTTTCTCGAAATTACGCGTCCAACTGCCTTTCGAATCCCCTTTTCAATTAAGCGTCCACGCGAATCATCGAAACTCACCCTCCCGACCAGCCCCGCGTAAGCGTAGGCCCGGGAGAGACAGAGGCGGAGTTATTTTCGTTAAAAATTCAATATCCATTATTTTAATTCAGAATGCGTGTTCGTCGAAACACGTTCCGTGTAGCACACCATTTTCCTCGCAATTCACCATTGTTTCGTTAGTGAATCATTGATGGAAATATGAGGGAAATCTCTTTCGTAGAAATATTTTTCCGCGGTGATTGTATTGGCTGATACGTAATTACAGTTGGATGTGAAAGCCCTGTCCCCTTCGGATCTATTTCAGTTTCTACCGCTTGGAAGTCGACTAACCACCTCGAGCGTTCTCGGTGCCTTTTGCTAATCCTCTCAGAGCCGACAAATGTGAATTGCTGTTTGAATAACAGTTCCATAGACGTGGGTCAGTGGAATTAGGTGCCCCGTTTCTGTGAATTCCGACCAAGGCAGAGAATTTCGATCATTCATAAAGCGAACGGATAAATGACGCGACCGAAAGATGGATATATAGATAAATGGGTAGAGGACGAGCGAGGAAAGGAGCCGAGGGGTTGGAAAGGCAGGGTTTAGGGAATTGAATGGACTTACTGGCCTCTGGATGACCGTTATCGTTGATGGAAGGCTGCCTCGCCGCGGTACAACCCTCGAGAATCCCTGGCCCGTCCGATCGTCGAAAAGGGAAAAGAAAATCATTTAATCGTTTTAAACCTAGAACCTCGATAGAAAGTACCTCCGTCATTCCAGACGTTTTATGATAGCGATCAAAGGGGACGTTTCGGGATATCATGGAACAGATTTATTAAGTGATAACGGAACATGGACCTTCGATCTAAAATGTCTATACAGTCTGCTTTCTATGGACTACAGAAATCTGAGTAGTTTTCTAGAAATCTAGCTAAAGAATTGAACGTCGAAATATTTCTCCCCAAAACGACAGGGTCCAGAGAAAGTTCTGATTTCTTACTTGCTCGAGTCAATCTGTCCCACGTTCGCGAGATCAGTCTCGGCTTTTTTATTTCAATTTAGACAACCGTCCCGCGGTTCATCGAGTCGCAGCCTCGCCGTTCTCTCATGGGTGTCGTGCAGGAAGTGGTGCAACCGCGGAGAAACTTGCATTTTTCCCCTCCGACGGGTCGGCGCTCGGCCCGCCTACATACGTCATAAAACTTTGCTAATATAGGAGAGGAGCGCGGTGCCATCTTTATACTGCCAACTCGGAATCACCCTCTTCTTCCGACTTACTCGCCTCCCGGCTTCGCCCTCCTCTCATCTTTCACTTCCTCCCTCCGCTACCCCCCGGCTCAAAATTTCCGGCTGCAGTTTCATTGCGGGATACGGGATGCCCGAGTTTCCTTTTCGAACGGTACCCTGGAATCTTCCCTCGCTGGAACGATACCATAGGGCACGATAAACTTGAGGATTCGAGAATTCGGGGCTTTCACGGTTCCTCTTTCGCTCGCGAGAGTTAAGGGAGGATGGCCGTTTCATTTCAGGCTCGGGATTTTTCCACCGCATCGCCGTGCCGCCTGCAATTCTGCAGCTCGTTAGGGATATTCGACGGGATAAAGAGTCGCGGCAGCCAAGGTCCTCGCGTGTTATCGGTATCTAGATCGCCGTCAACGCGATCATCGAATTCATTTGCGAAATTACTTCTATCAGCGAAAGCGCCGGGAGTCCCGCGCTTTTTGTTGGCCGGTTGGAAATATCAGGGTAACGTCGGGCAAGCACAGGTGTTCCACATAGATAGGCAAGCATTGGCACATGGCCAATAGAGGCACCTATGCCTCCTCGACCCTCCGGTTCACCCCCTCGGTGCACCCTTCCTTCGCCAGTCCAAGTATCGATCTAGGTACTCTCGTGACTTTTCATTGAATTTCCATGCGCCACTTAAGAGGCTGCTTCGTTCTTCCTTCGTTGCCCTTTCCTCTCCGCGCCCTTCCGCCTCCTTTCAACCGTCCGAGACAAAGACCACGCGCAGCTCACAAGGGGCAGATTCCGCTCGGACGAGTGCTCGATACATTTTCTTCGCTCGATGTCTCGCTGGGATTCCTCGAGCACGGATTTCTACCGTGATCCCTTGGATCTGAAGTCTCGTGGGTTAATACGTCCTGCAGCTGAGATTCTAAATTTTAACTTCGAATTTATTCGAATCGTGCGAAAACTGTGTAAAAGTTCCTCTCGGAACGTACCACTGTTCTTCGCCTCTGACAACGACAACCCTTCGCCATCTAGTCGGCGCAGAAGCAAACGGGGGGAGAGATAGTATTATAACTAAAGTGGAAGTCCGCGGTAATAGAGCGGGGGTCGTAGGTGGGCCGATTAGTTTCCTCCCGTTACTTCGTCGAAACTGTAGGAATTTATAGGTGCAGGTTGTTCCACGAGCTGGATTTCCAGCCGTCGCGCCTCCACGGCTTACGGATAATCGCGAGGACGTCGACGACGGCCGGCGAAGTCACCGCTGGAAAGTTAATTAAGCACGTTCCAATAAACTTTGTCCAACGAGCGACGTCGCCGGACGACGAGCACGCGGATTTACCCAATTAGATCGATACCGGTGGATAAACCCAGAGAGTGGAGAAAGATCGTTGAAGTCTCATTTTAGATACTCGTCGACTTTGCAAAATTCATTCCGAAAGTTTTCGACCTCCGTAAAACTCAAGTCTTCGATCGTTTCGTTCGTTAAATCGTTTTATTAACGAAATCACTGTTCGCGATTCCTTACATCAAAAACAGAATGACTCTCACAATTTACCACGCATTAATTCATCGCGTGTTACCCAGGAAGTCCGAAAGGTGTACTATCGTACATCGGTCCATTTAATTTCGCGAGTAATTCTGTTCGGAGGTGGGAATAGAAAATTTATAGAGCTCCTTAGACGCGCGCGGGTAGAATTGACGGAAAGCCGGGCCCGTTGAACGGAGCATCGGTTGAAATTTTTAATTCAGGCCTGAATGAAAGTTTCATGGCGCGTTCGAAGGAATCTCTTTTCTTGCCGCGGCGGCGGAAACGCGGCCCCGGTTTGCCGCGCGATTCTCGCATCAGCGGGTCGCGTCTCGTTCAATTTAACATTCAGAAAGGAACGGATCGATGAATCGAACGGGAACCGATTCGCATTGTTAAGCGGAGCGTCGAATTGTAGACAAATACCGTCCCTCGTATCCACGACCCTGAATTATCGTTGGGTGGGCCTTGTGTTGCGACGAGTTTCCTCCTTCTCTCGATTCACCCGCTGTTCTACTCGTTCCTCTCCTAAATTCTGAGATAAAGCAGCCTCCGCCGCTCCATTAAGCCTTCAGCGTGGAAAAAAAAGGACGGGACTGCGTCGCGTTACGTCTCGAGCAATCGAAACCCTCCGCGTCTGTCGTGGCTGGAATAATGGGGGAATAAGAACGAAGAGATTGACCCTTCCTCCCCTCCCCTTCGGGCGAGGACGGCTCTTCCCGGCTGGATCGAGTACTCTGGGAATTTTCGACGACTCGTAGCTTCCCAGTCTGGATTCGCAATTTGTAAAGAATTCTTTTCTCCCAAGGAAGCGGGATCCCTCTTTTTCCAGCGGGGAGATCCGGCGCGGAAAGGAAACGCGAGGAGAAGACGTTTTTATAAAGAATTCAAAGTTACTCCAGCCCCCGAGTTACCCCGCAGACAAACGGGGATTCATCCGACGTAGCTCGTGCGACCAAGTTCTTCCACTTGGCGGGGAATATCACTTGCCCATAATACCGTTTCATTAAAACTCGGCGCACTGGCGGAGAGAGGAGGTATAAATCTCGCGTGGAAACTGCAATTAGCCTCGCGTGCGAAATTGTTTTTCTCTGATGGGCGATTTCAAATGGAACCGAATGAAACGTCAGGCTCAACGTTCCGCGCAGACACGGTGATCTTCAGTCGCGTGATTGCGCTTTTACAGGAACATCGAGTGATCGATGCTGGGGAATTGAAACACCGGGGCCTCGAACGCAGTACACTAATCATAAATCACCGAGAAAATGTGCCATCCAGATAGATACCCCCTATCTTTATTAAGAATTTCCAAGACATACCTACCTATATTATTATTATTATTAGAAGATGATGGAGTCATTGAAATGCTTAGGGGAAATTCCCTTAAGGGGGAATCCTATTTTTAAGGGCTAAAAAACATAACAAAAGTTGGGATTTTTTTTAAGAAACTACTTACCGATTCGATTCATCTGGAAGCAGTTGCAGTTCTTTTAATATTTTTTACTAATAATTTGTATTAACGTAAAAAGTAATAAAAAAACAGTGTAACTTCTTCAAAGATGCATAAAAACGTGCTCTAAATTTCAGATGAATCTATTCGCCTAGTTTCTTAGAAAAAATTTCCAAACTTTGCTATATGTTTTTAACCCCAAAAATAGGATTCCCCTTAAGGGGTTATACCTAGTTAGGCGGCCTAAAAGAGGCGAATGTTCGTGAATTTTTTTTTAAAAAGCTGAAGCTCATATTTTCACAGAACTTTTTGCACTTCTTTTTTCTTACTCGAGAATAACCTTAAGCGTCCGGCACTGGTGGAACTCCCCCTATCGGTTTCCCTAGTCTTCTTGTAGAGAAACGACGCGTCCTTCCTTAATTTTCCGCCTTAATTCCCGCGATAGGGGTCGCGTAGTCGCGAACAGATATCGAAATCGTCTATCGACATAGTCGATTCCGCTATACTCGTCGTCGAGCAGCGGCAGCCAGACAATACGCTGGTACGACGTCAGGACGTCAGGATGTTAGGTGGCTGGCTGCGATAGGCCGACCCATTAAGGTATTGAGACCTTATCGGAATGAAGACAGCGATATCGCGCGAGAACGGCTGCCGTGCCATTTCGAGTTCAATCGGCTGGGCCTCGTTCAACAATCGCGAACGACGAACGTCACCAAGGCCGACAAAGCCGCGATTCTCCCCCTCGTTCTCGTGCTCCTGAATTCCTGTAGACATCCGCCGCGCGATACTCGTGCGACTTGCTCCGGTGAATAGTGACGAGAAAACGTCGAGGAAGCGTCTACTCAAGTCTACTCGATGTTTGATGGACCATGGAGAACGTCGTCGAGGCGATTCTGGAGAAATAGAGTTGTGGGAATGAGAAGTCTTTTGAGCTTCTACTTGTTTAGAACCTTCACGCAAGGTTGTCAAATTTCGAGAGCTGTGGGATTCAAGTAGAGTTGCCAAGCCCCACGACTTTTAGCTTTGAGATACCATAGGACTCTCGCGGAATTTCAGGATCCCAGCTTTGGGACTCTAGAGAAGTTCAAAACTCTCGGCACAGGGAATTTCAGATTCCGCAGACTTTAAGGCTCCCACATATGGGGACTGCTTCGTTTACAATTTCAGAAACCTGGGGACTTCCAGACCTTTTGCTCCGCGGACCCCAGGTTGAAAGAATCTCGAGTCCCGCAGCGTCTTAGATCCGTTTGCATTCATGAGAACTCGCGACGACCGAAGCCCTCGGTGTCATCGAACCCTGGTAAAAGAATTCCAAAGGGTCCGACTGCTTCAATAATCTCGGTTAATTCAAATTCACTCTCAGGGGACGGGATCTCGGAAGATTACGGCTTAACGGTTCCAGCAGGATTCAGGAATCCAGCAACGAAGCACCATCTTTCCCTCGGCGGCTAGTCTCGCGGGTGAAACAATTTATTCCATCTAGATCGGTGTCAAAGGACGGAGCTAATTTCTGCCGCGAAACGGCCACGTCAAAACGACGACTTTGTGCCCGCGGAGATGGTGGAAAAGCGCGGGAAAGGCAACGTTATGAGGGTGTAACGAGAAGGGATGCATTCTCCCGAGGGAGGTGGCGCGGCGCGCAGCCACCCCTCGCGAGAAATGATTCGCCTTTGAGCGGCCGACAGACGGATCGAGCCACCCCCCGATTAATTTCGCCTCCGGCCGCGAAGGCGGGATTTTTCGAAAGAAAGCCGCTGGAACAAACGAGCTCTCTCGAGCCAAGCGTGTTCTCGCGCTTTTGAACAATCGATCCTCCCTCTATCCCTCTGCCACGGCATCCTCGCCCGTGGCCCGCCAGCGGGAACTGAAAATTTCATTCCGCCCCTCGTAATATGTTCGGCACAGCGCCGTGAGTCATCTCCACGGACCTCGGAATTCAGCGACGAGAAAACTCGATAAGAGCCCCGTCACCTCTCCGAGAACCATGTAATAGCTTCGATATATTACCCCTCTGTGATTTCGGGGGTGGGAATTACCATATTGAATGCTTGAGCCATCAGTCAGCTTAGCTGGCTAATTGGCTGGACGCGGAGGAGTGAAAGGAAGAAGAATACGTTAAGCGAGCGAGGGAAAAGTGGATGTAGGAGAAAGGTTGAAAACTTGCGATTACTAAACAGATTCCTTCCGTTACCCTCTTCTCTTCCACCGCACCAAGGCTCTAAATCAGAGACTTTCGGAGCTTCGACCCAAGTGTCGCGACAAAACCAGCAACTTCCCTCGAAGAGGGTATCGAGCCGGCCGAAAAATCCGCGGAAAGTGGCGCCGGCATTGTGCGTGCCTCTTTAAACCGTCCCGAAAGTGCGTTCAAAGGAAGAGGCTTTCACGGTTTACGAGTGTAAGCCACACCCAGTAGTTTTCGCGGGGGCGTTTGCCGCGCGGCGCGACGGCGAAATTGCGCGGCGGAAATTTACGAGGCCGTCTCGCGTAGCGTCGTTTTAGCGACGTTTGCCAATTTGACGAATAAGGGAACGGCCCCGCCGACCCGAGACACACGCGGGCCAGGATCGTTTCGAAACGCGACGCACGTCCCGGGACGATCGTTTCCAACGATCCACGGAGACGCGCCGATACCGCGACGACAGCGAGACGAACGAGTGTGCTCTCCATTTTTAAAACGTACGTCTCGTGCAGTCGCGACCGCCCGATAAACTGAGGGTTCATAGTCGTCGGTGGATGCGCTGAAAGTGGCTCAAGCACCTGTTTCGTCGATTTCAATTCAGGTGGTTGATTTTCTGGGTTAAACGTTTTGGGAGATCGTAGAGTTCTCCGCGAGGATTTGAATATTCCTGTACCTGTGACGTTACTGGACCAAGGGTGTACTTTTAATCAGCACGCATTATTAATTGCCATCGAAAGTGCCGTCGTTCCAGTGAGCGACCAGCTGTGGAAGAGTTTAGGGGCATCCAGAGGTAGGGCTGTATCTCGACACACTTTCACGGCGGGACGCGACGAAGCTACGAGCGATTCTTGAAAGAGGCGGACTCGAGAGAAAGGCCCCTTTCATTTTTAAAACAGTCCAAAGGCGAGCGAACACACACACACGGTATCTTTAGGGTTTAAGAGCGAGAGGCTCGAGTATGCGAAACGAGATGTTTTCCTTTAACGTTTCCTTGACACCAAGGTTGCCTCGCTAAATGAAGCAGCCTTCCAACGGCGACAGGCGAGTCATTAATTTTAATCGGCAGCATCGGCTCGTGGCGAATTTAAATCGCGTTCCCGGGGAAAAATTTGTTGGCGAGAACAAGTGAAAGGCGTCGATCGGCGTTTATCTCGGACGATTATCGTTGAGCTGGCTTAGCTAGACGCGGCTAGGATGCAGGTCACTTTCAGTTTTAAGAAAGCAGAACGACTGAGCGACGCTCCGAGAGCTTTACAGAATTTTAGAACGAACGGACGTGAAACAACCGAGGAACTCTTTAACACGCAACTCGCTTATTTCGGGCAGCTTTAAAGGGAAACAGCTGCTGCTTCCGTCGACGCGTGTTTGCATCCCCCTTCGGGGATTCATGGCGGCTCGCTGCGTGAGTCCGCGCGTCTTTTTGCTCGGCTGCCTCCGATTCTTCCGTTGTCCGGCTGGCAACCGTTCCCCGGCAGATTTCGGGATTAACGTGCCGTGTATCCGGCGTTTTCCTCTATTTAGGGGATGCGGCTCCGCCCCCGAGCCACGGATTTCGAAAAGGTTCGCGCGCGATTATGCAAACGAGGTCTGTTGTTCTCGGACGTTTCCACGGGGCTGGCGAGCGAATCGGTGGAACGGAATTTCTGGCTCAAGCGAATTCGCGATTCGAGGACTCTTTCGAGTGCGAGGTCCTCGAGATTTCGGCAATTTGAGCCTGCAGAGCCGTGGAATTTTAACAATTCCAGATGAATCGTCGCGGGGGTGGTTCTGGCTCGAAGGAAATTTGTAATTCCGGGGCTTTGCCGAGTGCTAGACCCTCGAGGTCGCTGCTATACACTCGGGCCTGTGGATTCTTGGAATCGTAAGAATTTGAGTCTCTCCAAGTATAAGTATCTGGATCAGAGCGCCGAGGGTTGGAGAATTTGGGAAAACGAAATCGCCTCGTGACCGATGCAAATTGTGCGTGGAGGAGGGCGCAACGAAAAGGTGGGCAAAAATATCGGAAGGCAGGGCGCGGAGTTGGCTGTCGCGCGACTCGAAGGCTCATTTGCATTGCGTGACAGGGCTGTTTTCCACGACGGCAACCCTTTACGTGTTATAAAGTCGGCATGCGTTGCATGTCGTTATTCCACCCCCTCCCCGTCGCTCCAGGGTTGATTTTTATTTTTCCCCGCTACCCCACGCCCTTTATCCGGGCCCTTCTATTTCTCCTCGGGCATCCCCCGTCGCTGCTTCTTGCTCGCCTCTTTTTTTCCCTTCCCTGCTCCTGCGTTTTAACGACTAACGTCGAGCAGACTCGACGTCGTTATTGATTAAGCGGGCACGTGAAGGCGCACTGGCGTCTTGCATGCCGGAATTCCTTCTTTTTTCCCCTCTTTATCCGCGGAACTTTATTGGCCCACGCGACGCTGCCCGATGCTTCCTTGGCGTCCCTTCCTTCGGGGCTGAAAAATATTTCCAGGCACGCTGCCCGCTTCGCCTACTTTCCGGCCACTTCACCACGGGTGTCAGTAAATCAGCCACCGAGGGACTCTCCTTTTTCCTTCAATTTCTCTCACCTTCTTCCTGTGCTTTTCTGAGTAAAGGGTTAAAGGACCGTCTACGCGACGCATTCTGCATTAACTACTTTCCCTCGAAGCCGCGATCCCAGTGGCGTCGCGCGACGCGAGATACACGTACGATAATTAGCTCCCGATAATCCAAGCTCTGGAAGCATGCGTCAGATCCCATTATATCGCCATTATAAATTGACACTGTCGTTTAGAAGCGCGAGCACAGGGTGGTACTAGGATCATCTTAGGGCAGAGGGAACGGAGCTGGCAAATCCGCGGGAACAATCGTTGCTGATATCGAATGCACCCGCCTCGATGAAAGGGGTTCGCCTGTCGTAGGAGATGGAAGGGCCAGTGGGAGTAGTAATTGCAAGATGCATTCCTGTCTGTCCTTCATTATGTCGCGCTGCCTCTTCATTCCCCTAGACGTCGCTCTACCCTCTGTTCCTCTGCTTTCTCTCTTCTCGCGTCAAGATATCTGGATTCTCCTTCCATTACAGTCGTTACTGCGTCGCTGGCTTATTACACACCCACCCATTTTCTTTCCGCCCTTATACTCTTTGCAATTTAGTTATCGTTTCCCTTTGATCCTCCCTCACATTTCTCTCTCGATTTTAACTCACTATTTCCCTCACATTTTCAATTCTCTTATTCCACTGCCTTCTTTACTCATTTCACGTGTAGGCATTAGCCTCTTATTTGTACCCTTTGCGCGTCCGGGTTATCCCTTAAAAGCCCGAGCAGCGACAAAACGCTCGCATCGACGTAATCATCGCCCCCCTCCGCGCGGAAGAATCCAATTAGCCGTCCATTAACAAGGGATTCTACCTGTCGAGGAATAATGGCAGCTGCCCGACGATTGAACTGTGCACCTGCACCACCTCTTCCATCTGGCCTCGCTCGCGATACGAATAAATCTGCCAGCGGCCACGCGCTACATCCTTCGTCGTTCCCCGGCGAACCACCATTATTCCACGACGATCTGAATCGCGATCCTTATTTGTCCGTCCCGCGGAACGTCTCGCTACAGAGATGATGGTAATCCTACCAAGTTTTCGTGAATCCTAGTGGCACGTGCAATTCCGAGCAACGAGACACGCCGTTTTCTAAAGTGGGAATTATTCATCCGCGAGCTTGAAAGTCGTGGAAGAATTCTCTGCTGCCGCGGGAATTGGTACCCGGGGCGGAAGTGAGTGGCAAGATACGACAATGACCACTTTTGCCCCTGAGATATCGCTGCGATCCTTGTGTATTTTTGATACCACACCCTCGCCGAACATTGTCCAAGGGAGACGTTCATAATGAAAGATTTAGCTTCTCTCCCCTGACTCACTTCCGTTTGTTTTCCACCTCTAATGTCCCTCCTGTCAGTTTCTGCTCCATCCCTAATTGCTGATCCCCGGATCTTTTAATTCCTTACTCTGTCCATCCAGGAATTCCTTTTTCTTCCACAATTTTATTCTTCACAGATTCTTCTAACCCTAGCGATCTCCTACTCCAGCTTCTTTGTCCCTTTCCCCTTTCTCCACCGTTCTGAATATTCGCATTTAACGAATAAATTCTAAGTAACATCAGCTCCTGAATAAGTCTACCGACCACGTAATTGTACGGTTGATTGGCATCCTTCCCGCAGGAACTCGTACAAAATGGGGTGATTCGTGGCGTAGCTATGGAACATCATTAGCCCGCCATCTCGAACCGAGAATGTTATTTATTCGACGAATGGTTTCGTGGCTGGCATGAAACAGATCCTTCCTCGCGTATCGTGTTCTCAATCGTGCGATACGATGCAGATGCTCGCGATGGGGATGAATCCTAAAGAGTTCGAGTATAGACGTTTTATGTTTATCGCAGGAATATCTCTAAGTTGAACAGAATTGCTGGGAGCGTCGAGGGCTCCGATTGCTTCCTTAATTATCGAAACAGAATTCGAGCAGTTGGAGATGTTGGTCAACGAAGCAGGATCGAAAGGTATTCGGTGATAACGCGACGAAACACGCGGTCGGCTCGGATATTCGATAATTAAGCCACCAACGCGCGAGAAACTCTGCGCTACAATTAGCACCGGCCAGTATGTAAAATGAATTATCGCCCTGGGCTTTGACCCAGCTCGTGTGTAGATCATTATTACCCCGCGACGTTTCATTGAATTATCAGGAAACTGGCCACGTCAATGCGACGTTTCTTTCCCGATTTCGCCGACCTGGACACAGGGATTTATTTACAACAGAGGAAACTAGTGGGATTGCTTCATGCAAATAGTTAACGTGCGAGGAATAACCTTTGTGGAGAAAATTGGAATCTCCGATTCTCTGGGAAACTTGGCTACCCAAAGTCGAGAGGCTTTTAAATAATTTCGAAACTATATGCAGAAGATAAGAGCAAGCATAAACGTTAAGGGTTGGATATTCGTAATATTATCCTTTTCATTTCGCCTTATCTCGCCGTGAATATTCGAAAGAGTACTATAGTAGAAGACTCTGGTTAGCCCGGCATCCCTGCTGAAGATTCCCAATATCCCAGCTCGATAAGTGACAAATAAAACGCCCCCACTTCTCCCTCACCTCGCAATTCGTCTACTGCCAAAACGTCACAGACACCCAGTCCTCCGTTACAGAAATCCTATAGCCAGCTTTCGGGACACGCATCCGAAAAACAAGGGGCAGCTCCCAAAAAATATTCCCCCGGACAAACAAAACAGAAAAACATGCGGCAAACGAGAAGGTTGACGCGTGGGGAGCCTCGGCGCGTTACAGACGAGGCGGGGGTGGATCGATATGGATCAAGCTGCTTTGAAAAACGAATTCCCGGGGCATTGGTAATTTAAAGGACCGACGGGAGGCCTCTCTCCGCGAAAAGTTATTCGAAAGGGTGCACAGGGCGGAGAGAGGGAGCGGGTTTGGCGCTCTCCTTCCGGGTGGAATTTAATTTCATTGAAAATCCGACGTCGATGCTTCGGATTCGAAACGAACGGAGCCCGAGGACGAGGAGCGACGGTGACGTCGTCGGTTCTCGACCCACGTGGCGCGCACCCTCGCCACGCTGGCCCTCGGAAAATATCGCCGAAAAATCGCCCCGGTCTCGTCTCCTCCTCCGCCGGAAATTAAAGATTCAACGAGCCGAGGGTAATTTCGGGGACGAGGAACAAGAAGGCGCGGAGAAGCGGCGCGAGGAAAAACGAGCAGCCAGAGAGACAGAGGGAAGGGAAAGAGAGAAAATGATACGAGAGGGATGAAAATGGAAATCGATGCCGAGGGCACGAGTCGCTCGAGGACGAGTTACATTCGACGTCGTTAAGTCGAAATCGAGGGAACCGGATACCCCCTCTCAAGAAAATATCGTGGCGCTCTTCCACCCTCCGGGGGATGGAAAAAGTTTCTGGGAGACCTTTCAGGCTAATACGCTGGCGACCTTGAAAGGGATTTAATTATTCGGCGGGGTTCGAAGGAGGACTGAATTAAAATCGCGTTAAAGAGACCCCCTTCGGAGTGTTTCGCAAGAAGCTTCCTGTTCTAATTTATTCGCGTATATTCGGGAGGGAATTTTGTCCTGTGGAACGTGCAAGAATGAGTTGCTCCCCGCTGAAGTTATGCCTCGCGTTAACACGGGTTCTGTCTTCGAGAGTCCCCGCGGGCTGTGTGTTTTCCTGATCAAAGAAAAGGCGAATGGTATAAGAGGGATGGTTCGCAAATTCGAAAGATGCGCACGGGGTTGGAAAGCAATTGTTAGGCACGCCGAGGCTATACACTGCATGGTGTTTCCGAAACGCGAAGAAACGGTCGGCCATCGGGCAAAGCAATTCTGTTATTGTTAATTTAGCGTAATTTCCCGCGCGCAGGCTGAGTTAAATTGCAACCACGCCCGCGGAGAAATTTGCACTTGTTATCTGGGATGCTGGCGCCGACGGTAGCCGATGAACACAATAGAACCTCGAGGAACAAAAGACAGAATTCCAAGACTGTGCAATCTTGCAACGTGATTTAATTTTTCATCACAAAAGAAGTCTTGCGTTCGTGGCTTGCCATTATCGGGGAAGGCACAACGCGCGAGTTTCTAAGTCATGAATATAGGCTTACTTAGCGCCTATATTCTACCGACCTTTCTAACGTTCCCGGACGTTTCGTGTTGCAGGAGGAGTGCGTCTCGATGCTGCAAGACCTGAGCGACAAGATCAACAACAAGCACCAGGAGGTGCACACGCACCCCCTGCTCTCGATCTTCAAGATGGCCGAGGTCGAGGTCAAGTTGCCGTACAGCAACGAGGTCGGAGGTCTCTCGAGGTCGTCGAGCTTCCTCCTCGTCGCGATCCTCCAGCTCCTCAGCCTGCTTCGATCGACGCCGGCGTGCCTGCTTGCCTCGTGACACGAGCGACTCGCCACCATCCCCTGTCACTGAACAGCAACAGGAGCAAGAAGAAAGAATTCTCGAACGCCTAGGAAGAGAGAAGAGCCGAGGAGTGGGCGAAGGACGCGGCAGGGCACGCTGTATTTCAAAGATGGAGAATTCACGGCCTCGGATGGCGCGGATCAACGAAGGGGAAGCTGAAGTCGCACCTAATTAACGGGGCTCTAATCTTCGTGCCTCGTGGATCAGAGATATAAAGAATTCTGGATCGTTGCCGCGATCGAGGATCGAGTTTCTAGCACCGGCGGCCCGTATAGTTACTTCAGGTCGTATTTTCATTCATTTTTCCTCCGCTCTCTTTTTATTCCCCATTTATTTCGCCACCACGGTTACGCTGAATACCTTGTCAGCGGGGGTCGAACCGATTTCGAGAGGATGGCAAGACGGTTCGCGACAAGAGTCCCCCCGGTGACGTTGTAGCTGCCGCTTGTTTAATTCCGCGTCGCTCGATGTCAATTCTATTCCCAATCTATTCGCGAAACGACTAGTGCCACTCGGAACCTGCTCCCAAACCGGCTCCGACTTTAATTCCGTTACACAGCGCCTCCGCTCCACCCCGTTCTGTCTTCTCCGCTCGCTCGCAGAATTTCGTCTTTCCATCGAGATCCCCGGTCGTTCGATTTTATTATCAACCAGACAATTTCCCCTCTCGCCAATCTGTAGAGCAGCTCGCGTTCTCTCGTGTTCGATTCCTCGCGGGGCGACAGAAGGGGGTTACGATTTTTACCGAATTCGTGCCGAGGCAGCGATACCAAGGAAGATGATCTTTCTCATTATAACCGCGCGAAACTCGTGTTTCTGGTAGCTAGACGGATTTTGCTTGATAACCATCGTCCACTCCATTTCCCAGGGAGGAAGCGAATTGGAAATAGTTTCGCTGGGCGCTCTCCACTCTGGAGCCCGAGCTTTCACATTTTTTTCGATTAACACTGTCTGTGTGTCGGCGATGGTATCGCGGAATAGTCGGTATCGCGATGGAAATTGGGGGATCGATCGCGATTCGTTAGAGTTCGTTTGACGCGACGCATCACTATCCGAGTAGAGTTTTTTTTTTCATATTCAAAGCAAGAATATTAAAGTTTCGCGAAGAAGATGTAGAACCGTGGTTGGAAACCATTACGCTCTTTACTCTCCTCCGATTCCTTTTCTCCCAACACTTTGTGTACCAAGCTTGCGGCACTCTTGATCGAGCACTCGGGTTTAAGGGTAGAGACAGCTTGAAATGTGGGATCCTCGATCGCGCCGGACGACAGCGCGTGTAAAAAGGGGGAAAGAAGCACCGTAGAGTCTGTAAATGACAACCGCTAATTTATGGTATAACTAATAAGCTAGAAAAGCGAGCGCTCCTCCTGTATCGGACCATTAGGTGTTTGTTAAAAGTTCAGAGCTAAATCTAACGAGCGTTTCAGGCATCGCGAGAGGCTCGAGTGTGTAGATAACTGTAGATTGTTAATAGCGTTGTAAGAAAAAAACAAGAGTGCAAGAGGATATAATAGAGGAAGGAATCAGGGGGAATGGACGAGCAAGTGAATCTGCTTGCTCGAGCGCGTGGGTGTCTCCTGCACAGTCGCCCCTTCGATTGACGAGCGTTGAGTAATTCCAAAACAGCCGCTGAAACTTTAGAAGCGCGGGTACTCTTTTCATCTGACAGATAAAAAGGGAGGTTCCTACTTGGTCAGAGAAATTACTGCGACTGGGTTTCCTTCGTTTACATTGTCCTTCACCCTTCGCCTATCTGACGATGATTAAAGTACCCTCCCAAAGTTTGACCACCACCCACCCTTCGAATTGCCCTGTGCAAACGTACGAATCAGCAGGAGAGGGGACGCGATTGATTTTTCTTCTTCCTGACGAGCGCGAAATTCCGGAACAAATTCGCAACGCGGCCGACGAAGAAGAGAGCAAAACGCGACGTGCGTCGATCGACCGATTTGCCTCGTGGCTCTCGCGTTAACGCGTCCACTGCCCGGTTTAATTATGTTTTACCCCCGTGGCACGATAAAGTGGCTCACGGTATTATCGTGTCGGAAGTCCGATAATTTGGCGGGATGGGACACGGGAGTCGGCGGTGCGCGAGACACCCGCTTTAAAACGGTCGATTTGTCAGCGGCGGGAGAAAAGGGGAAAGAAGCGGGAAAGCCGGGGAAACTTTTCTAAACAGCTTCCCCCCGGCACCTGTGACGTTTACAAACGACGTAGAAACACACGACCTCAAATTATTCAGCGGTAACACCTCGTTCCGCGTCCGCTCGATTATAATCTCGACAGCGGCCGCTGGTGACGCGCGCTGAATACGAATTTTTGGAAATCCGCCGCCGGCCTTTCGATCCTCCGAAGCGGGGCGTCTGTCTGATGCTCGAGGGATCCTCCGCGTCGCGGTTATTCGATTATCTTGACTCGCTGTCTAAAATTTAAAGCCTCGACGAGGTGAACGGGACTTTCAACCCCTATCTCAAGCTTCGACGCGACGATCTTTTTAACGTTTAATTTGAAACTGGTAAATATTGAAAAGCCAGGGACCCAAGGGCGGAGGCGTGACGCGAGCGGCGTTAATTCTCGAAAATTATCGCGGACCGAAGAGGCTTGAGGAATTCCGCGCGCACCAGGGACCGCGGGATGCGACGGGATTAAAAGCTGAAAAAAAGAAGAGGGTTTAAACGCGACCCGTTCCGCGACTAAGCGTTACACGTTAGTCAGAAGTGCGCGGATAACGAGAAGCGAGCCACGGGGGATGGAAAACGCGGCGGAACTAAGCTGACGAGTCGTTCGCGGGGGGCTGGGGGATGAAAACCGAGGGCGCGCACCGCCGCCCGATCCGATTGGAAGGGAGACGTCAATTTAGGGAAATTAATCGCGCGTCGATGCTCAGAGCCGTTGTAAAAAGAAACGAGGGTAACGGGACAGCGGAGTCGCGGGGGCGACTCTGGCTCGCGTTCGCGCAAAACGGAACGCATATATGCTTGGACGTTTAGAAAAATTCTGGAAGAAATATTAGCGAATTCGAAGATAGTAAATTGAGAGCAAAGGGAGCCTGTGAATTTATGAAATTCGAAATTAGGGGAATTTACTGAGTGACTTGGCAACAATGCTTCACTCGATTTCTCTTCGACATATCGAGCGTAGCCAAGCGTCGAAACGGTCCAATCAAAGGGGCCGATTCAGCTGTCAAAAACGGGGAAATTAAGCGCGGTACGCGTTGCATAATTAGTTGAATTTCGCGAGGGGCGGCGAGGGGAAGAGAAGTGGGGCGAACGTGAGCCAGATCGAACGTACGTGACGTGGCTATCGGCAAAGCAATAATGTATAAAGTTTACGATCCACGGGCACGTCGCTCAAAAGGGGGCGTACACCCGGCGAGAATGTATAAATGTCACGTTATACATAACACGCACGTAGGACAGCCGTATATAAATGTAATTCGTATATATGTATGTTAATTCGCGTCGAAAAATCTCGGACCCCGCAGGGAGTACGAGGTTTTAATCGCGCGAAAAACGAAGGAGGCGATCTCCAGCGAGAGCGGGCGACTTATCGATCGATTTAACGTCTTAGGGTTTAGAGAAATTCCAGGTGACTGGGGAATCGGGTATGTCTTCTTCTTCCACGAAGCACGGAAGACTTTACCGAACCTTGTTTGCTCAGCTTTGCACTTCAAACTGCATTCAAGAGGGTAGAAAGTAAGAGAGTTAGGGAAACTATTAAATTGTTGAGTGAGACTATTCACGTTCGGGACGATTTCTCGATGCACCTATATATGTTACTTTGACGAGGTTTTGTTAATTATCCGATGGCACAAATGGAAGATGCGCCAAACACGCACATGCTTGTGATCGTTATACAGTTTGTAAGGGATTTATGTTCAGCACAAGCGCGGCTAGATTGAAATGTGGTCTGACTAAAACAGGCGAGGCCTACTTATTTCCTGCGACGAGTCCATTGACGGAACGTCACTTTAGATCGATGCAAGGTGAATAATTTCTTGCACCGGAAGCTTCCGTACTTCGTGGAAATCAGGGCTAGTGGTAACCAAAAGTGTATTATAAAAGATAATTGCGAAGATTGCGAATTGGAGTGAAAGAACAAGGAGAATAAGTTTCTTCCAATGAGTTGCGGCCGTGGGTCTTCGTATGGCTGTCTGATTCTACTTGGGTGATTCGCAGTGAATACTCTGTCGGAAGGCGCTCAGAAACGTCAACGCGAAAACTTTCTCCTTTTATCGGCACATAAAACTGAATATCCCGAATATTCTTGCCTTTTTTTTAGTAAACGGCGAAGTACGAAGATCCATAAAATCGATTACACAGAAGCGACGCCGTTACTTTGAAGTTTCTAAGAGCTTCGAGCGCTTCGCGACGATGGAAGCGTTGGCAATAATTTATGAAAACAGTCGCCACGCGTAACGGAAACAACGAGGCGTGCATTTAACCGGTCGCATTGTTTGAAATCGTGCCGCGTTGCCTCGCCACGGGCTGACGATGCAAAAGCACGACGAGGCGATGAAAACACACGGTGGTTCCAATTGAACATATCAGGGCCTCTTAGAAATGGCCAGCCAATAAGCGAATTTACTTTAATTTCACGTAGATTCGGTTTTTCGACGCTTTTTTCGAACGTGGGAACACGGAAGTTCGCGCTCTGTTGCCATTGCTTCGGGGATTTTCTACGCCTGCGGGCAAATAAACTCGACGCTTTTCAATGGATGGCATTCCGTTGTCTGTATCGTTTCTCTTCTCTCCGCGAATCGAATGAAATTCGGTTCGAGTCTTAGCTAGGCGCGTTCACGATCATACCGACCGAGTTTGCACGGAAAACCCCCTAGGTACCCAGGGGTGGAACGGTGCAACGACGAAATACCTAGCGGTGGCAACACTGCACCGCCATATCGACGCCAAAAGCTACGTTGGAAAACAAATCGCGAACGAATCACCGCGAAGCGGAGAACGCCGCTAAAGTGGCGGGGGTCAGAAATCGATTTTCCACGCGGCATAGCGTGGGCCTCTCGTATTCGATTCCCTAGCTAGTAAGTAAGCTCACTGAACGTTCCTGCTTTACCGACGAGGAGAAACGTACCATGCGTCGTCCACTATTGCCCTGCTTTAGTGACTAGTTTCGTGGAGAACTACCTCATTCCTGGTGTCCAGACGCGGTCCTCCTTACCGACCGGACTATATCGATCGCTAGGAACTTTTTTTTTACCGGCTATCAGTCGCTGTACGGACTGTTGGTACGCTTGTGCTCTTTTCAACGCTTTATCCACTTGCTCGTCGAGGTTTATCAATCACTGCGCCCTGATTGGTGGTAATATTTAAAGATACCTAGTAAGACCTCTGTGCTGATCTTGAAGCTTCGATACCTAGGGGATTTCTGCCAATTGGGGTGCAAAGATTCACGCTTGATGGCAATGAGAAATGAACCTTTTCTATCAAATAGATTCAGTGATTTCATTTTATTTCTTTCGTTGTTCAATTAACAAGAATCGGTATCTTAACTTTCCTATGGTCGAATGTATTTTGTTTCTCTAGTAAAATGGTGGCGTGAATGCGGGCGAGCCTCTCCCAGGGGACAGTGATTCCCCGGGTTTCTCCGTCGGTAAAACAGAACGATGGCTCAACCTCTCCGACTACACACTAAACACCTACTAACGCGCGCAAATATACATATACCCGCGCGGGTTTATACATATACATGATATATATATAAACATATATATATTTTATTACTTGAAACGCACTCTGACCCCGGCCACGCGTGTAATATAAAAGCCGTAAGACTACGTAACGTAAACTTAAGTAGCGCACCATTCAAGATGCTTGATCCTTCCTAAACGACTCACGCAAATCCTCGAGCGGTAGCCAAGAAGGCCTCCTCGTCTCGCGAGCAGAATTACAGGACGGTCCATAATCGTGGTACAACTGTGAACAATGATCTCTGTCAAAAATTTCGTTTCTCCCACTTTAAAAGAAGGAACACCCTTCTCTCTACGATCATCCCTCGTCCAGTTGCAGCACTATCACTGGGCCATCTTGAGTATCAGTGGAAGATGAAGGGTCACTACGCGTCTCAGTACACTGTAATGGACCATCGAATGATTTATCATCCGTTTAAACCGTACATGCCAATGTACAGCGATGATTAGTGGCCACGATAACGCTAGAAGCCCACGGCACGTAGCTAGATGGAACAGATACAGTGAACATCACAGAAACAGGAGCAACAGTGCTCCTCAGTGTCGAGAGTCGAAGATGAAGCGACGCCTTCAGCATATGTTTTGGGACTCGCGGCAAAAATTTTAAACTCTACGTCAGATAGAACACGCGTGGCGACTCGTCACCCCAAGATACTCTTCTTTGAACGTCGAACAGCACTCAATTATCTGTTCCACCAACTGTGTCTCGTGGAATGCTCTAATGACAGATGGATTTGAACTTGCGGGGGATGTACGATGAAGCGTAACGACAACGTTTCACTGCGCGTTAATACTTAACGAACGAGATGCTCGCAAGGCGCCTTTAGGAGGTCACTTTGCAGCGCGCAAAAGTGGGACGTCGCTTTCAGTAGATCTCTCTCGGTTCGCACGCAGAAACGGAAAGGAAAGCCGGGGCGAGAGGATAATAAAACTAAGGGGGCTGCGTGTGCCGACTCCCCCGCGAATACTCGAAACGTTCGCGACGAACGCAGCCGCGCGCGCGCGCGCGCTTGTGTCTACGTGTCTCTGTACGGGTACGTGTGTTGGGTGTGTGCCTGTATGCCTGGAAACCTTGTGTATGGCCGCTTTCCGCTTCGATCCAACGAGATACCGGAAGGAAAATTAATAGTCGAATAAGCAACCCCTGGCACGATTGATATTCCAAGCTCGCGACGTTATTTATCTCGAGGGAAAAAAAGGATGAAAAATACTGGTTTCTATGGTAGAACCTCTGTTGCCTGATTGAATACGGATACACGGCTGTTGGCAATTGAGAACTCACGGATCTTTCGATAAAACAACAGGCACGTGAACAGTAGGATTTTCTTAGAAACGTACACTGATCTTATTCGCAGCTAAGAGCCACGTTTAATGGCAGAAAACCGAGTTCCTCGATATCGTACACTCTATCAAAGTTTCCCGGGCACTTGCCACTTTCGAGACTACTTCTGACAGCCAGAAATGCAATAAGCGAGAGAATCTTCTACAAGGATAGGATCTGTCCGAGTATCAGAGCGCTCGGATATGAAAACCCTCGGATAACAGTGGTTCTACTACAACTTATCTTAACTTAATCACCCACGATGGGCATCGAGGAGCCCGGAAGGGTAACAGGGGAATATCGATCGTGAACCGTTTCGACGGGGGTGTCCGCGCGAACGTCTCGTTGTAAATATCCGCGTGATAACAGGAAACGGACCGTTATCGGCACGCTGCTACGGTAATGCCTGCACTAAAGGGCAGTAACGACACTGTGCGGGGTAATCGGGACAGAAGCGCAAGGCGGGAAATGATCCAGCGTAAATTGCACCGTTGCGATGAACTCGATTTGGTGTGTGTCGAGTGGCATGAGGATTCTCGTTTCGATGGACGGGAGAAGAATGGGAACTCGAACGACGAAGGATGATTAGAGAAATTAAGAAAGAGTAACGTAGGACACCCCTCGGGTCCTCCGCCAGGAATACACCCCTTACGCTCACCCTCTAGCGCGATACCGATGTAACGTTGACTGTATATACCTATACATATGCATATACATATACATATATATATATATAAATATACATAATATACATATGCATATACACGAAGGGTACGCGTACCTAAATCACGTAGTTAATCGAACGAGACCACCGAGCGCGCCCGTCGCCGTCGAAGCCGATCGGGATCGTGTACCATTTCTGTTCCGATCTCTCGAACGACGGGGGTGCTCGCTCGCTCGTCCGGGGAGAGATATGCCGCTTAGTAAACGAAACAATTTCCGTGGGGAACAGTCGGGGAACGAAAGGATCGACGACTCGGCAGAACGAGCATTAACGAATAATATACGAGGGTGTACGATATATAATAAATAAAAAGAAATAAATAAAAAAAGAAACAAAAAGTGTCCGGCTGAGGGTGCGTGAGAGCGTGCGAGTGGACGATGCGAAGAAGAGCGCGAGTACTTGTTATAAACTTATTATACGGACGGCCGACGAGTTGCCGGGGCGTTGGTAAATAAATACGAACGGGCCCTCTAGGGCCCATGAAATTATAAACACCGTGATGCAGTTTCTATACCTACCCTCTGACCTGCTGAGATTTTCGGTGGCTGGCTCGTTTGTGTTCGAAGCTGAGCTTTCGTTTGTTTTCGCCCACCATCTGGATTATTCTAATGGTATTCTTCGGGACCTCAGCCGCATAAATATGGAAGGAACGGCTCGTTGCACGCGATTCGAGCAAACCCCGAGCTCTGTTGCGGGGTAGGTACACACGCGTCGTCGATAGGCATGCTAATATCGCGCCGGTTGGCCGTCTTAACAAAACAGACCGGCGAAAACAATGACACGGTGGAATTGAATGGCCGGGTAGGTTGATATCGATATCGCGCGTCGCTCGGCCGCGGATCGATCGTCCGATTCGGACGTGCGTCCACGCGTGCACCGGTGCACCAACGCGGACCGCAGACGCATATAGGTCAACGCGAAACCGGTGGACACAGGATGCCTCGGTGAACTGAATGTAACCGTGCCACACCTGAGGATTCCTCGGCCAAGCGCGCGACCATTTGGGGGAGTCACTTTTTTCCAGGCGAGCCTTCGTTTTCGAGTTACTCGCGATTCAAGTGGGGAATTAAAACTATAGGCGCTTGTTGGTAAAAGTGTCGCTGCAAATGTTAGTTCTTTGTGGGTCTCGATTAACGATCTCTGAATAACTCTTGAAATGCTCTGTCACTGTCAAACAGTGGAATATTAGAAAATAAGCTCTTTTTTCAGAGCAATCTTATTAATCGAAGAAATAATGACAGGAGCGGAGTAAAGTTTGCGTGGGAAGCAAAAAGTGGCGCTCAGGATTTAAACTTAGAGGGAGGCAATTGTTGAACGGATAAAAATATGTTTAAGAAAAATTTATTTAATACACCTTGATTAAATGCAAATGCAATAAAATTCATTAGGTAATTATAAAGATTTATTTACAGACTAAAATCCAGTTTTCTCTTGATTTTGCAAAGCCCCTTCTTTAGGGGGTGCCGGTCCCTTGGACCCCCTCTAGGTGCGCCACTGCAGGAAAAGATATCGTGTACAAATTGATAGCCTCTGGTTTCTGGAATAAAAAAGCGAAACCCTCGAGACGCGTTGCTCTCCTCGTTATGGAATTCATGAAGCGCCCTGTACCGGCATAACCGCGTAACATCCCTCTTACGATTGTGTTTGACGCGACCTCACGACTAGGCCAGCTTAACCCCACTTACCCCTCGGCTGCACGCCGAGCGGAGAGGATTTAAAGAAGTATATTTCAGGCCGCGAGTATCGGCTGTGCCCCATCGCGTTTAAAGCGCGCGAACTGTCAAAACACGCGCCGCTCTTGTCGAATAATTGGATTTCGAGGGGGTTAGACGGCCACGCCTGCCTCGCGGTTTCCTTCCCCGGGCCCCCTCGCCGGCCAAAGTAATTTTTTCCTTCTATCCCATTTAGCGAGAGCCGGCCAGGGGGATGAAGTAGGTTAAGGGGCGTTAAAGTTTTACGCTCGAACCTCGTCGCGAAAGAAACTTTCCACATTTAGGTAAGGTAATCGGTTGTAATTGCTGGCTCAAGTCTTTTCCCTTGCCGGGCGGAGGATGGCCCCGAAGATCGACGATTGATATCCTTAATGAGACGTTCGGAGGGTATCCAATTAACGAATCCACGCGGTCCGAGCGCACGCGATCGTGTGTTTCAGATTTCCCATCAATCTTCCATGAGAATTTATAAAAACCTGGGCAACTTTATAGAATGAAATTATTCTGAAAGAACATACCTACATATCTGGGTATTTCTTTGATTCACCATCGTAAATCGAGGAAATATCTCAATCGAATGTCAGTGCTCACCTTCGTTCGTTTTTAATGATATACCTACGCTTCCTTTTGGAGATCCTATTGTCTGGAGCTCCTCCTAATAAAAGTACCTCTGATAATCGATAACGTCGGTGGTCCTGATCGATCGAGCATAGTTCTTGGACTCGTGGATCCCCCGGATCGATCGGTCGGATCCGCTTCGTAAACCTTCTTCGTTTGTGTTCGCGCCTTCGGTGAATCTCATTAGACGGGAGCCACGAGGGTATCGATACTCGCGCGTACGCTCGACATGGTCGCGTGTAAGCCATAACCGGGCATGTACTGACATGTATATCCAATAAGGTGCACGTACACACACAGTGGTAGCCACTGCAGTGGCAAATGAACCAGTTCTTCTAATGACGGGGACAAGATGAGGCCCTTGGATGCCACCAATGAATTTATTAATAAAAACCGCACTGTGCTGGAAATAATCGAAGCAACTGCAACTACGTACCAGAGCTGGGCATTATTCGAATAAATTTTTATGTGTAATAAATTTTTTATCTTCGAATAAAATTAAGTTATTCGAGAAAAACGAATAATTTCTTATTCTAATAAATTTTTATTTGCAATTCTTATTCGAGATCAGTCGAATAAAAATTTACTCGAATAATACCCAACTCTTCTACGTGTTCCTACTAAAGTCATCAAATAGTTATTACAGTGAACAGACAAAAGATTTAATATTCCCCTAACTATTCCTATCAGTGTAGAAGATATTCCCCGAAAAGGACGACGATGCAGTTTCAAAAGGTGTATCCACGCACGACACGCTGCGAGACAGCTTCCATAAGACTGGACAATTGTAGCCGCGCCCCGTGTGCAGATAACGCGAAGCGAATTCCTTTCGCCAAATTAGACAGCCATGCTTGCCCGGTGCATGTTATTCAAAGAGGCGCCATGTGTGCGCGCACGGAACCTGGAACGTGTTATTACCAAGGTGCCGGAAAGCCTGCCTCGTCTGCAGCAAGCTTGTTATTAAAGAGGAGACGCGTGTTTTCACCGGAAAAATTAATCCGAAGCTCCTCGAAGGCAAGCAGGCAGCGCAGATTTTATTATCTCGCGCGGCGAGGCGCGGGTCAAGAGACTCGAGGTTCTCAAACGCGATTTGCTGGCTCAGTCGGATGGCAGATACACGTCGTTAGAAAAAGGCTGCGAACGCTCGAGAACACGGCACCCAGATTCACGTGTGCAAGCATTGACTTCTAAACTGTCAATAAGGCTGCCGCTCTACAGGCTGATCCACAAACTGAGCGCTGCGGTGTTTCCTTTGAAAGACGAAGGTTTAAAAGAGGCAGAGGTAAGCGAGAGGGATGCATATTTCCTGAAATTTTGTAAAAAACTGAACAGGCGGTTGGATTCGTATTTAACAAACTCACCCTTCCAAAAAGAAATTTATCCTACTTCTAATAATTCTGGAGATATTCCAGAGAGAATGTTTTCGAAACCCAATTTTATATGGAGGACTATCGATAACAAAAAGTGAGTTTAACATTTTTTTCATTATTCTACAAATCTGGAGAGCGTCATCAAAATCGGCGTGCACGGGTTCGATATGTTCCCTTGTTAAAACAGCGTCAAGCTTCCCTTCAACTAGCGGGGTTTGTTACGAATCAGTGTCAGGCAAAAGAAAGTAACTAGGACACGAGGTCAAATAACTTGCAAGTTTATACGATCTCTTATTGTTCCCCGCTACTGAATCCTTTCTCAGGATCCCTTCCACGAGCAAAGGATACCACTTAAGGTGCGTCCCCACCAGCGTTCGCTAACAGTTCACGAACAGAATGGGGATTGAATTTCCTAGGAATCGTCTGTTCGCATACTGTTCCTGAACTGTTCGTAACGTAAAGTTAGAAGAGACGTACTCGCCACCGAACACTTCATAAACACTGTTCGTAGACATTTGATTATTACTACGCAATCTTATCGCAAACACTTAACAAACTCACGCCTACAGTGAGATTCGTCTGATTAATAAGATTCTTCTCATTAAAATGAAGTCAAACATTGAACTGACTCCTCAAGAATCTGATAGACCGATGTAACAGGATATTTATAACTATTCGGAACGTGCTGGCGAATTTGTTACATGAACAATGTTCGCGAAAAAATCTAGTAGTGGTTATAAAAAGTTTACTACTTGCGAGGATTATTTGCGAACAGTGTTCGTGAACTTGTAGCGCCTAATAGTTACTACAGTTTCTTAGAGTTTTCCCTCTAAACTATAGGTTGTTAAGAAGCGTTACTCTTTTTATAAAATAATTGATTAAGAAGACAGTGAATTTTATCAATCAGTACACGTTTGCACGTCAGTTCTTTATTTAATAAACAATGTTAATTTCAAGTAGGTACGATAATTGAATTTATCGTAATTAAATAAATATTACAAACTGGCACTATAACAGCCAAAAACTGTTCGCTAGGCGAGTACGCACCTTCACACCTTCCCCTACAGTTTCAACCCCAAAGCAAAACTATACCCCCAAAAAAACACCAACCCCTTCGCCAGCCTTGCACGACCTACCCGTAACCTCCCCCGTTTGAAACGGAAGAACAACCCTGTCCCCGTTACTTCAATTACAAATCGCCCGCACCCCAGAGCGCGCGTCGCGTTACGTAACGCCGCGCTACCCCTCGCAAGCGAGCCACCCCTCGGGAAAGCAGCCCGTTTCCAGGCCGAAAAGCAGGGGCGCCCGAAAAAAAAGTGATATAGGGAGCGAGGCGGTTGGGTGAGCCGCGCCGTAGGGAGGCTATAATCGTATCTCGTGGCGGAGCACGTCCCCGGACCTTACCCTGGAAACAGAGGGGTGACGTTCGCGGCCCGTGGCTCCGTAGGTGTGCGCGTGGCACACGTGGCCGTGCACAGACGAACGCTCGCAGCGAGAGGGACGTGCGTCGATCGCGGGGGTAGGTGGAGGCGTAGCGTCCACGTCCACCACGATGAAAGAGAGTAGGGCTTAATCAGTTAGTCGATAGGCAAATTGGCTTAGAGGCAGCGGCCGACAGGGTGGTTTACAGAACCAGCAAGCCCCGCCAGTGGCCAGTGGCCGAGTGGCGAATCAACCGTTCGCCGATAAGAGCTCGCGTCGCGTCCCCGATCCTTCCAGGGGTTTCCTCCGTCGAATCGTCGCCCCCCTCCCGCACCGCCCCGCCACCGAAAACGCCAGTGCACGCACCGGAAGTGATCTATTAAAGGATCGTCCCGCGTCACGGGCTCGCCGACTGCACGGATACGTCGGGCGGCGGCTTGGATAGGGGGCGCCCGCGGGATCCTCGTTCTCGAGGCACCGATGATCGTTGGAGGATCGACGGCAACGACGATCGACGCGAGTCGAACGATCCAGACAGTTTGATGGATATTCGAGGGACCTCACGGCGGACGCGGCTCGTGGGCTGATTAGCAGGCCTGTGCTATCGTGATAAGGGACTCCGGCGCTGGTCGGGCACAGGGGGGTCAGAGTGCGCGAGGCCGCTGGCTTGGACAAAGAGGATTCGGCACGGTAGAATGTGCAGCTGATCGGTGAGTCGAGAGATCCCCAGCTTCTATCCCATTTCGCGGCTGCGTGCTCCGTTTATTTCGCGAACCGTCGCCTCGCGCTTCTCGTCGCGAGCGCTAGTTTTCTGGTACAGAGAACAGGGTTGTCGCGTTACGGTTTAGCCGCTGGTTGCTTCGAATTCGAGGGAACGCAGGTGGAATGAAACTTCTCAGTCAACGTTCCCCGATCGATCGATCCAAAGTTGATCTTTGGCTTCGCGATATCAATCCACTCGCGTGGAATAAAAATCCCCGTAATTCAGGCTTCGATGAAAGGAGCTTTCGCGAGCGCACAGATCGAGCATCGGCGCGGAGCTCTCGGATCTCGATAGAGCAAGCCAATGGACGCGAAAGCGGAGAGGACTGTCGAGAGAACGGCGCGGAACGCTCGTCGACCTGAATTCCGGGTATGGCCGCTGGAATCCCGTGCACATAAGTTGCCCGTCGAGCCGCGTGACTCGGTCTCGCGTCGTTTACGAACCTCCGTATCGTTTTTACTTACCCGCTCGTGCCACTCGGGCTGATTTGCCGGCGAGCTGGTGGCTTCGAGCTGGCTTAGCGAGGGCCATCGCTTCGATCATACCACTCAGCCTCACTGACGCCGCACGGGCGCAAACGTTTGTTTCAGGAATGACGAGGCACTCTCTGGTGATCCTATGCTGCTACCTGTACACGCTCTTTGACATGGCGGCCCTACACTTTCCGTGAGTAGGCGAACATGTTTGGAAACTAAGCAGCCCGCGATCGGCGCAGACCGACCAACCACCCGAGACTAGCTTTGATCGAAGACGGAGAGCTTCCCAGCGCTTGTCCTCCGATTTATATTATCCCTCTCTGTCTCTTGCTCACACTTTTCTCCATCCCCGGACAACGCGCTGTCGTGAACATCGCGGCCGTTTTGCAGGAAGAACGAACGCACCCTCGGCTAGCTTCGAACAATTTTATTCACCATTCGCTTTTTACTTTGAGACCCTTTCGGTGGTGGTGGCTCGAAATTAGCTGAAGATAGATTAGTAATATTGAGAGAGGTGGAGGGTCGACTTGAATGGGGAATGGAGCCGCGGTGCCGTTCGTTCTTATTGGAAAATGGCCACGATAGGAGCTGCCCCAGCATCACCCGCGACTGTGTCGAGTTTCAGCGAGGAAATATGCGAACCGGTACTTTCCACGGAGGTCGAAGGCTGGCACATTAAGGTCGATAGCCTATCGTCCAGTACGTTTCGACTTTCGGCGAGAAAGCGCGGGTACCGGTTTTTTCCGAAGATCGAAAGGTAACGCATCAAAATGATCGACATCACCAACAGTTCTAGCGACCTATTCTTCACAGCTTTCAGACAGTTAACCCCGCCATCCGACCAGTCAACCCCTCGCCCAGTTAACTCTCATTAATCGTTACGTAACGCGCCAGCCTCGTGCGCTAGCCACGAGCTTTTCGCGACGCCCGAGCGTTGAGGAACTTTCATCAATTCCACGTGCGATAGTCAGAGATTTTCGCGAGGATCCGAAGTCTTTCGAATTTTATATTATAATGCTTTTACCGCGAGTGCTGCTCTGATTTTCGCGAACATCCACGAGTCCACGAAACCAAAGGAAGTATCTCGATGAAGCGATCAAAGTCGAAGGAGAATGGGAAGAAATTTCTCAAATGTCTTGTTATGGATTATCGGCTTGGTAGGTTTCACGGCGCTATAAGGCGCCACGCGTTCGACACCAGTCCACTTCAGTCTCGGACAAACAGGCGTTGATATTTGGAAATTATCCTCCATCTAAGCTGATCGTCCCAATCCACGTCGAAGCAAAAAATAAGGGCAGCGGAATCTCGCCGCAAACCTCGATTTAAGTCATAATCCGCTGCCCAATGTTTCCCAAACTCCCGTCGATCAATTTTACCAGCCACCAAGCCGTAAATCCGCGAGAACGAGGTCCAGCGATACGACTGTATTGAATCCCGTTCGAATGCCTCGGATCCCATTGAATTTTCGCATCGCCGCTGGAACCGTGTCGGTGGTAAATCACAGCTGGAGGGAAAATGGCGTGGAAGGAGGGTGGAAATTGTCGGGGAAACAGGCGGCGCGGGTCGTAGGTTAGCATATTAAAATGTCCGCATGTAAGGAACACACGTATCTCGGCCGGACTTAAAGGTGTGCCAAGCACGAAGACCTATTATGGCTTCCGCGATATTGCTGTTTCATCGGAATCGCGCCAATATTTTAGAGTAGCTCGACACCGTTCGTGGACTTCCTTCGCGAACCGCTCTCGATATCCACGGTTTCGCGAGCTGTCGGCGCGAGCGGGCGCGAAAAATCTGTCGGCAGGGGTCTTTCGTAGAACGTTTCAAAGAAATAAGATAGAGCAATGAATCTTTTCAGAGGTTAAAGCCAAAATGTTGCAGAATGGGAGAAAAATATTGAAAAAGTGTGACAAACAAATCTTGACTTTGAAAATTTATGACAAAGAATTCTAAATGGCAAAACGTATCCTGAAGGCTAAGACAAATTCTGCGGTCAGATTTGAATTCAGTGCGTGCAAATCTATAGGAAATGAAGTATAACAAGTGGAGAAAAAACTTGAACCACACATTACAACGAAAAACTGTAATTTTCTTTGAAAATGTCAACTTTGACATAGATTTTCAAGAACAAAACTTGTTTGCCATATTTTTCCTCCAAAAAGATTCATCCCTCTATCTTATCTCTATCAAAAGTTCTACGATTTTGACCAAAAAAAGTGCAGTTTGTCCCACAATGGGGCGTCGCGTGAAATTCTTCAACGAGAACTCCCTCTCCCTTGTGCCGTTCTCTTTTCCATCAGCGCTTGTTGGAACACTCGCGTCGCGGCTCGGTATTTATTTGGGAAAGTCGATAGAGAGTAGAGGCGGTGGATAAGAATAGGGGCGGATTGGAAATTGGAATGCGCAGGGCGCAAGGGTTGATGGGACTGAATAAAACAGCGACAAGGAAACGAGGTAGCCTGCGGGACAAGCGAGAGGAGCATCCCGCGCCGCTGTGTTTCCTTCCCGATTACCATATTCTATACATAAACGAGTAGCTAAACGAACTGTCCCAAATAATAGCAGGGTGAAGTAACAGGGCCTGAGAGAATTTAAAGAAACACCATCGAGTAGGGCGGAATCATTCGCGGGGGCGCGGCGTCGTGGCCCAATTACCATATTCTATAAATACACAAGTAGAGCTAATATGCGCTGCCGCTGTAATAAGAAGGGAAAGTGCGAAGGGCGCGATATATATGAAGGAAGCGGACGATAATGAGGAACCAGGTCGCTTTCGAGTCCCCCGAGAGCTCGCACTCCAGTGTATCCCTCAACAAGAAATATCTCCTTAAGGGGTGCAACCACCTTTGGCCAGGTTAAGAAAAATTTAACGTCAGCCGATAAACAACTTAGCTTTATTTAATATTCTATTGTTAAAATTTTGTTCGAGAAACCTGTTCATCAAAAATAACGCACACTCTCAATGGTATATTCTCGACCGGCATATTTGTTTTTAAAGAAAATATGAAAATAAAAATTTGACATGTTATTCAAAGATGTCTCTATCTATATTGAAAAATTTTAATCGAAAAAAGTGCTTTTGTCACTTAGAAATAAATTCTCAAAGATGCGGTATTTCTTGACCTGGCCAAGGTAGTTTAACCACTTAATTAAGCTGTTTTAAGAATAATTCACCACGAAAAATGTACACCGAGCGAATAATCCGGTTCGTGGAAGGACAAAGAAAGCCGCGGGGGAGGTATCGGTATTATTTCTGAGTCGCGACAGTTTATCGCGAGACAACAGACACGAACTCGTCCCAAGGAGGAACACACGTCAGATGGTCGGAGAGGGTGGCGAAGGAACCTGACAAAGCGGCAGTAAGGGGATACGCCAGCGGCACCCCAAGCCGTCGCATTTCTCAATTAGAGTATTCTAATGGCAGGGAAATTGGCTCGCGGAGACGCGGCACAATAATTCACGGGGCACCAGTGTCAGGCTCGCTTCTCCTCGCTTCTGCTTTCTTTCAGGGAGTCGGACCTCGAGGAGTACGGCAGGAAGGAGGCCTCATTGTCCCTCAGGGACATCCTCCCCCTGAACCCGAAGCAGTACGACAAGCACAGGGCGCCGAAGTTCCTGGGGCAGCCAACCATCGTCTACTTCCACGTGACGGTGCTGAGCCTCGACTCCATAAACGAGGAGTCCATGGTAATTCACCCCCATTAACGCCCACCCTCGATTAAAACCCGCGAGCGGGACGTCGATGTGCTCGATGAACCCTGGAATGATCGAGGAAAGAGATGGCCACTGGAAGCTGGCAATTTCGCGCGAAGAAGCAGCTTTTCGCAGACCTCCGCGGCCACCTGCGATCTCGCTAATGCGAGCGCAAATTGGGGGCGCGCTTTTTAACCGCTATTAGAACCTCGGGAGCTTTTTATTCCGAGGGCAATTAAAAGCGAATAATGCCTGGGGTAATGTTAAGACGGTGGTTGGGTAATTGCGGTTGAAATCGATAAGCGTTGTCACTCCGCCGCGATGGTTTTTCGTCTTAGCGGTAATTAAAATCGGATGACGGTGAGCCGCGAAGGGAGATCGGAGTTTTCTGTCCCAAGGCTGATGGTTGTTCGTCGGGGTTTTGTTGGACAGACGTACGTCGCGGACATATTTCTGGCGCAAAGCTGGCGGGACTCTAGGCTCCGGCTCCCGGAGAACATGTCCGAAGAGTACAGAATACTGGACGTGGACTGGCTGCACAATATCTGGAGGCCTGACTGCTTCTTCAAGAACGCGAAGAAGGTCACCTTCCACGAGATGTCGATACCGAACCATTACCTCTGGCTCTACCACGACAAGACCCTGCTTTACATGTCAAAGTAAGGAGCTTAACGCGCGCTATTAGATCTCCGAGACATTAATGGTACTCTCCGAGGGACTGCTTACAGGCCACTCGTAAGACGGGAATAAAGATGGGATTCTCTCTGTCTTTACAGATTGACCCTCGTTCTCTCCTGCGCGATGAAGTTCGAGTCCTACCCCCACGACACGCAAATATGCTCAATGATGATCGAAAGCTGTACGTATTAATCGCGTTATACTCAATGCAAAGGCAAACTGTAGGAGAAAAAGAGTCGGCCGATCGGGTGACTGGAATCGAACCCGGGACCTTTCGCTTACTGGGCGACTGCTTTAACCGCTAAGCTACCCAGAGCCCACGACGACTCTTCCTCTCCAAGCGAAGATATTCTAAACGCAACCCAACTAACGGAGCGCCACCTATCTGTCTAAATCTGCACGATAGGACGTTTCCCAACTAAACGCCTACGATATAAAATTCCCCGTCGGATTTCTACCCTTCAAACTACGCCAACTACACCGCCCCCATCAATTCCTCCCCAGAATCCAACCCACGCAGATTAATTAAAGTCAGGCTTGATCGAGGCTCCGGCGTCGGACTGGCACTTGTATCCATTTGTAACCAACGTAGATCCACGTGAATCCTCAGTCATCCTAAGTTATCTGCAATGAAATTCAGCCACAAATTGAACGCCGTGCCCTAGAACTCTTTCACGGTTAAGGAGGGATTATATGATTACTGGCGAACGTTTTTTTTTTTGAAAATCTGTGGTTTAATATCAGGGTAATGTTTCTTGGGATATAAGAAGACATCTTTAAACTTGAAGAATTTTTTTTCATGTCCATTTTTCTTATTATTTATTAATTATAGTGAAATCTTGTTAACGATTTAATGTGCACGATGTAACTTTTGCTGGCGCGACGCGTAGCACCTGTCACAGTCATCCGCTTGCAAAAAAAGAAAAGTTTCTTAAAGTTACATAGTTTACGCTGGGATTACCCCTAATTTAGAGAACAAAAATGAAAAATGGAGAAATTTATAGCGTTTGGAAGAAAAAGTAATTTTTATTTCTTCAGATAAATTTTATATCGATGGAAAATGTATTACAAATAAAAACTAAAATTAAAAATTTATGTTCAGCCCCAGCGTAAACTATCCAACTTAAAGAAACATTTCAACTAGATTCGTTATAAAACGAATGGCCATAAAAAAAATTCAGGATGTTTGAAGATGCCTCCTTATATTCCAAAAGAGTTTAATCGAATATTAACAATAGTTTTTTCAAAAAGAATTGCCAAATATTAGTTGCTTTTGGGGCTGTTACACGAGAATCCCTCTTTAATCTCTTGACGTGACTCGATGAAGAGACATCTCTGTAGGAGTATCAACCGCCGACGACCCTATTCTCAACTCCGCCAGAACTTTCCCCCAAAAACTACTGCAGAAAGTCGACTGCCCCCTCCAGACCCGTAATCGTCGCGAAATCCCGCCCACGCGGAGAAACGCAGAGAAAGTAAGGAAGCACTCGTCAAGGGATTAACGTTGCGCTGGGACTGGCCGGTCGGTGACGCGTGAAATTGCTCGGCTTTCAGTGTCGCACACCACCCAGGACCTGGTGTTCATCTGGAACATGACGGACCCGCTGGTGGTGAACCCGGAGATCGAGCTGCCGCAGCTGGACATCTCGAACAATTACACGACCGACTGCACGATCGAGTACTCCACGGGGAACTTCACCTGCATACAGATCGTCTTCAATCTCCGTCGCCGCCTGGGCTATCACCTGTTCCACACCTACATACCGTCCGCCTTGATCGTAGTCATGTCCTGGATCGCGTTCTGGATCAAACCCGAGGCGATCCCGGCGCGGGTCACCCTCGGCGTGACGTCACTGCTGACCCTCGGTAAGGTCGTCGCGCCTGCGACTGCATCCTCCACGAACTCACCCTTTCAAAACCCACCGTCCACCCATCCGCTCCTACCTCCGCCCAGTTCCTCGCGAAAGTACGCTGGCTAAGACAGCGGGAAGGCGAGAAGGGGGGTTTAGCTTGGGCCGTTTCTCACGATGCAGAGTTAACGAGAGGTGGTTAGACCGAGGTTTCGAGCCTTAGCATTTCAATGGGTCCCTAGTTGCTTCGGAATTGAAAGGGACTGGAAGGGTAAGGAAGGTTCTAGCATCTATAAAGGATATTTTAAATTTCGAAATCCTTGAATGGGGGTGCAGAGCTTTAGGGGGCGGAATGAATTGGTAGGGTAGAGGGAGGACGATGGTGGGGTAGCAAGGCGCGTTTGGATCTTGAATCGTGACTGGAACGCTCGGCGTTCGAACGCTTCGTCGAAGGTTTTGTCTATTTTCGGCTCGAGACGGAAGGCTGGGAGAGATGGTAATGAGGAGAATTTCGCGGAGCGTTCGATAGACGCGAGATTATGCCAGGGCGTAATGGAATTGCTCCCGGTCTCCGGGTACAGTGGCTACGGAATTATAATGCAGAGCGCCGTAATTCAGTCGGCTGGAGCCAGGGCGGAGTAACGTAATCGCCAGACGACGCGCGAAACAGCATTGCGGCTGTGACGCGGAATGGGCGTCGAGCAGGTGGAGCACATTGCACGGGCTGCCCTGCGAGCAGACATTCGATATTTAAACGGCGAATGAATCAGGACTCGCGAACGATGGGGGATCCGTCGGACAGTCATTGCCCGTTTTGCCCGCAGCGACACAGAACACGCAGTCCCAGCAATCACTGCCACCAGTCTCCTACGTGAAGGCCATCGATGTCTGGATGTCCTCCTGCAGCGTGTTCGTCTTCCTCTCGCTGATGGAGTTCGCCGTGGTGAACAACTACATGGGGCCCGTGGCCACCAAGGCGATGAAGGGCTACTCGGACGAGGATCTTAGGGAGGCTATCGACGAGTTCAAGGTAGAAATTTCGTAGCACCTTTTTCTCCTGCACGCCAGACGGTGTAGAATATATAGATGAAAAAGGGTGATGGGATTCGAACCCAAGACCCGCGAATCCTCTGCGCACTGATCGGCCGCCTAACCGACTCCGATATTTTTTTAATATCTGCATAACTAACTTAATACTACTTAGGCTTTAAGTATTATGTTGGTATTACTAGACTATTTTAGCCACCCCCAATTTATGGGTTACGAATTTTAAGATATAGTACTTCCTAATAGAATTATTTTATTTCTATTGTCGTGCGCAGCTTGAACTTTCTTCTCACCGATACTGTATTTACCAATCGCACCATAGTCCCTTCGAGATGCTCGAGAAAGTAAAGTAAGTTTGGAGGAAATATACCTCACCTAAAGCCATTCAACATTCCTCAGCACTTTCTCACATTTATTCGCGAATCCGTTTAAGTCTGACACTCCCGTTGACTCGTACTACTTATTCGCAGTTAAACTACTGAAAGTCAGACACGCGCGCGAGAGTATAGGCAGTTTCCTGGGCCTGGGAAGAGCGTAAGTCTCTGTCCGCGTTAATTAGCGGACGAATATGGTCCGGCGAGGAAATTAGGAGGCACGCGAGCGTGTTTCCACCGCGCCTGGGCCGTTTTCGCTGGGGAAAACGGCGGAATGCTGAGAAAAGGAGGAGAAAAACGTTGGCCTGTTTTTCGTAGCCAGTGAGCATTATTCATGGGGCGGTTACACTCGCTGGGGCTCGTTTCGCATTCAGACTGGGAATTATACATCTCGAAGTTACAATTAGCAGGGCTAAGTATTCCTAAATGTCGTGCAAGCAGGCGGGAGTAATAATAAATAACCCCTCGGTTTTCGCTCGCGCCAATTCCGTGGCCTAACCACAAACGTTCATGGAACGGAATAAGGATGAGGCTGGGAAATCCAAAAACACAAAATAAGAAATGGATCCACTTTATTTTTCTTCTTATATTTACCAAATTCGCAAATAATTGCCACTTACAGGTTACACTTTTATTTCGTTCATTTAAACGTAACACCTTTAATTCGAGGCGCATCAAATTTAAGAACATCGGCAATTAAACTCCTTTAAAATATTCCTTGCTACACTCGAGGGTGGGAAATTCATTATAGTTCATTAAAGTTCTAATGTTGAAGGATTGCAAGTTTGGATTCCAAGTCTTAGTTAATTTTTAATAGTTAATAGTAAGAATATTTCTACCCCAATTCTTAGCTCCGAACAAAATATTTCGTCGATTCTGAGTTCCGATTCTAAACACGATCGTTTATCGCGCATTCGGAGAGGAATGGAAACACGTCGGTGCCTAATTAACAGATTCAGCGCGCGATAGCGTTCGCCTTTAAATTTTACATGTACCGGTGCGTGTTTACCACGCTGGAAAAGCGAGACTGTTTGGCAACGCGTGCAAACAGACCGCTGATAAATTCGCTTTGAACGTTCCGGTGACATCGCGCCACCCGACTTCCCCGATTTCGCCGGGAAAACGCTGGAAGAATGGGGAACGTACACGAGTCTCGTAATTGGTCCTCAGCGATTCGTTCAATATTTCACCAGGCGCCCTGACCGCTAATTTCGTTTGAACCCCGTGAAATTAAACGTGAATAATTACACGTCGAGGGCGAAGGGAGAGGGGGTTCCGGCTGAGAAGCTCGAGCGGTTGACGAGGGTCGGGAAAAGGAGGGAGTTAAAATATTCGACTCGTGAAATTTATGAAATCTGCTAGCTTTATTTCATATTACATTAAAGGTATCTAATGTACAAAGGGTAGAAAGTTTTCGTTTCCCTTGTACGTTCCTGGGGAGCACAAGTGGTAGAAAGTTGAACCGCCACAGGGCGAGGGTAAGTATGCATTCTACCAGGCTGCGTGCACGAGTGCCAAGGGAAAGATTGCCTCGCGTGCCTTGAATAAAACCTGAGATTAATATAAGTTTAATTCGACCCTTGACGTTGGACATTTCGGCCGGAATTCAGGGCAGACAGTTAGTAATTTATCGCATTTGCAACTGAATCAACCGCGTGAAAGCTGCAGTGTTATTCTACTTTAGCTTTTAGTCGAGATTCGTAGGGTGTGCACGGTGATTTATTTCTTCGATGGAGAGCTTTCTACCTCCTTGGTTCAATTCACTTTGAAAAGGGAGAATAAACACCCTAGCTGTTGAAACGATGGCGTTTGCTACTTTCAAACTAGTATTTCAGTAATTGACGACGTTACTCTGCCACATTGTTCTCTATTATTTTACACACTGAAACGCGTGCCGCTATTGTTCTACAACAGGGCGTCTGTTGAAATATTGATTAGGTCGGAAGCGAATAATATACGTACGAGCGTTAACATGATTGCATTAAACAAATAAAGCAGTCAAATAAAAACGGAAGACTAGGCTCTTCGGTGTACGCGTATATGAACGACACAACAGACTTTAATCTTAAGAAACAATCGCATAATGCATTACTTGATGCTTAATGCTCTACTTGAAATAAAAGAATCCTTCTACATCAAAGTGACAACAATCCTAGAGTCTTCCTACACGCATTTACACTTCACAGTCCACACTCCACGTCTCACACAATAGTTCAAAAGTTTGCATACTGGTTTTAAGCTTCTCGTGAAAACGCAACAAAGTTGCAAAGCATAAAATTTTTCAACAACGTTGCAAATTAAATTTGCGTGTTCGCGAACCAAAAACCCCGCTAGCAACATTGTTACATTCCCACAAGCCTCAATAAAATTGCAAAACGAAATTTTTCCTCCTCGCGGAATGAACGGAGTTGCAAAGAGGGATTCTGTTCAGAGGGCACCGAAATTTTATTTGCAACATGGCTGAAAAATTTGGCGTTCGCAATTTTGTTGCGTTTTCGAGAGAAGCTAAATAACTACTCACCATATTGTGTACCATCCCAAAGCGACCAGTTCCTATGTCGAATTCAGTCAAGTTGAGTTGTGTGAACTGTGAGCTAGTAGTGCGAAGTGGAAGTATGAAGTGGAAATACGAAATGACGTATGTATTAGGTGTGGTGTGTAAATCGTGTAGAAATTGTGTGGGAATAATTCTAAGACGGTTTAGTTGTGGCGTGCCAGGCGCGTTGTAGGTGTTGCGTGAGTGTATTATGAAAATACTCTGGAAGTTCTGTAGGAGTAATGTGAAAGTACCTAGTGGTGTGGGGAAGATACGAGGATACTATAGAAACAATATGGGAAAGATCCAGAAATGATATAGTACTTGTGTGGAAGTAGCATGGTAATGGTGCACTAGCAGTGTTGGAACACTCTGAAAATAGTATAGAAGTGTTGCGAGATGAGGTTGAGAAGTGTAACGAATGCGAGGAATGTGAAAACTACGCGTGGCGCCTGGAAAATCTGACGAATGCTTGGATTATGGAAGCATTGATTGTAATGCGAGGAATGTGAATAATGTGGAAAATATGAGGAATGCAGTGTAGGGAATATGCTCAGGGAATGTTGGATATGCGAGCTGTTTGAAAAGCTATGCTGCCCCTGAACTTATGCAACTGGGAATACTAGCATGTACGAGACACGTCTGGGTTGCATGACCATAGGGGCACTTCACGTCAACCTATCTCCCGTACACGACCTTATCTTTACACATCGCTAAATTACATACGTCGTTAAAAAAAACAATAAATTACTACCACCACTAATATCGTAGCGAAATTATATGGAAAAGGAGAAAGTCGTGGAATATATGATTGCAAAATAATCGAAATATTCCTTAAACTTTAAACATTAACCTTCTTTATTATTTTCTTTCATGTACAATTAATTTGATTAGGTATCCACGCCTAACTCAACTGTTCAATCGCCAGCTCCTCTAATTACAACTAATTCACAGGGCAATTTAAACGACCCATATTACCCACTTGCTCTTATCACCACCGACGCTCATATACCTGCTGAACTGAATGGCAATTTCTTCGACAGACGCCGATGAGGAACGAGTCCGAGAGAAGCAGGAGTCCCGTCAGGCCTCTGACTGTGCAATACGACACCTGCTGCCAGGGGCGGGCGACAGCGATCTACATCGACAAGTTCTCCAGATTCTTCTTCCCGTTCTCTTTCCTAATCCTGAACGTCGTCTACTGGAGCACCTTCCTGTAAGAGGCTCTTCCCTGACAGAGAAGAAGATCGACGAGAACAAAGATCGAAATCGTCCAAGGCTTCCTCCTTGTTAACCGCCGCTCTATCTACCCTTGTCGATCCACCTTGGGATCGTTTCACTCGATACAGAATCCTCCGATACAATCGCTGACACCAACCAGACGCATTTGTCCAATCAGCTGGAAATTCCGAGCTCCCTCTCACTAAGAAGCGAGGGATTCTTCATCGCGCGATCGTCGCGAAGAGAGAAACCGATCCTCGAATCGTTTCCGCGCGACGGTTCGGGCGGTTAACAAGGAATCGAACGGACCCGGCGATTTTTCTACGAGAGGAAGTCTGCTAAGAGAATTTTCATGTGCCTTTTATATATACACACACATATAGAAAGACCACGCGTCGTCGGGGCGGTATAATTAACGATAAACTGAGTCTAGCCGTTAAGTCGCGTTAAGGTTCTTCGAAGCTGTATATCCATCGACACGAATGTACTCACCCGCGATCGGATCGCGTACGTAGATTGACTCGAAACCGATCGCGTCGTCCTCGCCTTGGTTAAAAAAAGAAAAGAAGCATGGAAAAAGGATCTCCGTAGATCCGTTCATCACGATTGGCCGCTGGTTTAGACGTCTCGATCGTAATCTTCTTACTTACCGTAATCTCCTACAGTTTTGCTACGATAGATGCACTCGATGATGTTCTCAAGGAGGCGTCCACTCGTCCAGCCCTCGTTTTATCGCCACGCGTCCAGCCCCGATGGAAGCGCGAGATATTCGATCTAGATACCGTGTCGCGCGGATTTCTGCACACCCGGGGAGATGGCCAGACTTGAACATCGCACGGCTGGTAAATTGCAACGCGTCAACGTGACGAGCTGGGATGATGTGGGCTGGACGCGTTGACACCGACACGCTTGCGTCACAGTTATTCGTTATGTGAGATATCGCTGAGTTTAGGGACAAATAAAATGAGTATTAATACTAAACGGAATCACTGCTTGCTCTTATTCATATTGGGAATAAACTGGATTCAGGTGGGGAAGTGTGATCAGAGAAAGGGCAAAGAAAGAAACATCAAGCTCTGCGAAACTACTCGTGTTTATTCGTCGCAGCGTCGACGGACATCGCTGCTCGTGTATCTGAAGAGATCTGAAGAAATCCTCAGTCTACGTTCGCTGTAGTCCTTCCTGGATTCAGCTGAATCCTCCTTCCTGTCCTCGATCGATGGCACCTGTTTGATCTAGGGACTGAAAGTGTTTCTCAGACCCTCGAGTCGCGATTCCTCGAACCTCGAAGGTCCGAATACATTTAGACCAGATCACTAGCACCTGGTCACAAAATTCTTGGACAAAGTTTGACTTACCATCTCCGGAAAGAATTCACTTCGAAACGGAGCGACATTAAATTAAAGTAAGTAAGAACTCTTACTCGTGGTGCAACTCGTGCTCGAAATCGAGAAAGTATTTGCCCCGCGATCTAGAAAGTGATCGCTACGTCATCCTTGCACGAATCCTAGAAAAGGAAAGGAAGGATCCTCATTCGCGACAGCGGGGGTGGATGGGAGAGGGAGGAAGAGACAAAGGGTGCAGTTTCCCTGTCCCCTTTAAATCGCTGCACTTTTAGCCGGGGAACTCTCTGGTAAACGGCGCGGCCGGCAGTAATTAATTGGAAGGAACTACTGCAGCCGCACGGAGGAATAATTAAATCCACACGTAAGGCGGCGTAATTGCGACGCGACCGAATGGCTGTCTCTGTTTCGCGACGGTACGTTGCCACGGAAAGATGTTCCACTTTTCCCCCGCCCCCGTCGCCGCTTAATTAAAACAACGCGTCGCAGGCTCATCCCCCGCTTCTTTTTAATAACCCCGTGGAACTCCCGTCCTAATAGCTGCTCAGCTGTATCCCACTTCGGTATCTCTGGATTCCCGTGGCAATTTCGAACGCCTTGATCGGTTACAGTGTCTGAAACGATACCCCGGCTCGAATCCTCTGCCTGAGTCTCTTGGATGGGATTCACGTTGGAGAAGGGTTGAGGAGCTTTGGTTCAGAAGTTAAGTAGCGATCCTATTATACCTTATTTCCAACTGCAGCGATCCTCCGCGTATTTCCTTCAGCCCTACGTTAACTTGGAACACCCACTGCTACGACCCAATCTTACGATGATGCAAATGGAGACGCTATTGCGGAGCTTTTACGAATAAAATTGAATACTTCAGCATCGACTGGTTCCATTACAACGTTTCTTATTTCGTTTAAACAGCTCTGTTACCCACTTAAGTGCGAACGCCTTCCGAAACACCCTCTACGATCCTCCCCCTGGTGCCTCCGTCTCTTTCTCTCGCCCGGCTGTCTCAGGCAGCCTCTCCATCGGGGAAGGATAATAATTCCTCGGCTTCTATCTCCCCGAGCAATCCGTTTTCGCCTAGCACGCGCCACCAGACACTTGAGGCCGTTTCGCTCCTCGAAAACGTTGCTTTGCGGACCGATCTGCCTCCTGCTTGTCTCTCCACCTCTTTCTCTGCGCTTTCGCCAAGCCTCCTAACCTATCTAGACGCCTAGCCTGTATTTAGAGAGACAAAGAGGGGTTGCCGGGGAGGGGGTGGCCGCTGAAAGGGCGACACAATGCTGGAAAGAGACTCCGCGAGGGAGTCGTGTGTACAAACACTAGTAAAGGGGGGCTAGAGTTTTTAATCATGGCATTTTATCATGAGAGAGCCTTTGTGCCCGCGATGAAGATACTTTCGTCTGCTTCCACCAGCGTCACCCCCTCCACAACCCTTCACTTCTCTCTGTGTTTACGCCAGGGAGGCTTTCAGCCGCCCCCTTTGTGCCCCAACGCGTTTCGACGATTTAACCCGACCCCCGGGCTTTGCTCCCCCGATCCCCTCCGGTGGCACGTCTCCACGGCATGCCGGAAATTACGCCGCTTTGTCGATTTACGATTCCCCTTTCCTTTTGTCTCCGAGCTCACGTAACCCTTTCACTCTTCCCCCCGGCCCACCCGCGTTTCAAGTCGCCTCTGAATCTTGACCAGCTTGCGGGAACGACAGTGGGGTTCGAGTCCGACCTAGTTGTTAACAATCGGACGGCCTACTCTGTCTTCGCGAAAGTCTGACGCGATTTTAAAGCTGCTAATTCAGGATCGACTCGGTTGGAAATTTATCTCGTATCCAGCAAGACTTAACGAGTACCTAAGGGATGTTTCTAGCTGCGCAACGAATCATTTGAGAGATTAATCCCTGAAAGGTATGGCGTTCGATTTCAGCCGCTTTCACGTTCGTTCGTTCCTCGATGAATGCACGTCAACAAAGACACGAGCACGCAATTAAATAGTGGTCGCAGTGAACGGTATCGAACGACGCTCGATGATCGATCGCGGCCGGATCGCGAGCGGGCGTAGCCCTTAACGAGAACCCTTCATTTGCGTAATTAACTATCGACTTTCTGTCGGTAATCCTGTTAACGAGAAGCCCGCCAATCGTTAATGGACTCCAGCGAATCGGACACGCTCCGACCGACAAGACAGTGGAATAATTATTCTACTTCCGGCGGCTGGGTGGCTTTGGCTCTACGAACGTCGAAAATAACGCGGATGGGGGTCGATGGGAATTATGACGATTCCGGGTACTCCTTCTCTCTAAACAATCCGTTAATTACGAGATCTGCTCGGCCCTCGCGAACCGTTCAAGCTCGAGCCACGGTGTGATCGAGCGGGGGTTGGATCTTAATTAAAATCCTGCTCCACCGCGGTGGATAAGAAGAAGAAGAAGAAGAAGAAGGGGCGCCGTTATCGACGGCTCTGCGTCAAGCAAGATTTCGTACCGCGGACTCGTTTCATAAAAATATTATTCGACACGGTAACCCAGATTCGCGGGCTTCTCCACCGGCATGGCACCCCCTCGATCGCCTCGCAAATACTACGACGAAATTACCAGGCGCGGCCTCTGATTCGTCACGAATAATGGCGTTGAAAACTTGATCTCGGCACGGAAAGCGAATCTAATTATCCGTCGACGTTGAACCCTCCACTTTTCCAGGCGAATGCCCCTGATCAGGGAACTTTACAGCCTCTCCGATAGGCTATAAAAGATTATTGCAAAGTGGATCGTGCAGAAAGTAGCCGGCTCCTCGAGGTATCCCTTCGTCCCTCGGAATCGATAGGCAACGGAGTTTGTCGCGGCGTCATCGTCCAGGGATTCTCAGGGTATCCCTCTCGGTGTCTTCCCATCCACGTCCTTGACCAGCATCCTGAAAATAAAGCGATCTCCCCCGGCTGTGCAAGCCTCGAAAAAGCCAGGCGCAAGCAACCCCGCAATCTAGCGATAAATTCCGCCGGTGAACGACGTTTACGCTGCTGCCTGCAAACACCATGGGCATCCCATTTAAGCCGTCGAGTAGGTAACGAGCACGTCCTGTCCGTTCGTACGCGCAAACACCAATCGATTTCCCGCGTAAATGCGCGCGCCAACCCCTCCGCACACACACGCTCCGCCCACCCCTGCACCGGCCAGCGTTCCGCAAACACCAATTAATTCCGTGGACCGGTGTTTTCTTTCCGTTTTCGCCTCTGCTCGTCGCGTCGCGAATGGACAGAGAGTTCGCGGGTTCTTCGGGACGCTGGGGGTGCAACAGCTGTAATTCCAGAGCGGAGTTGCGAGCTCGAACTTTCGCTACCCACCCACTTGGGCTTCGTTTCTGATCCCATTTACCTCGGAACGAATGGCACCGGATAGTTACACGAGTCGCGATGTTGTATTAGACGTTTCTGTTTGCTCGCAGAAGGGGATGGTGAGTGCAAATGATTTTGTGGCAGCCTCACAGACGTGGAGATGGACGTTGGAAAGTAATTCCTAAAGTTTGCAGCTCGCAAAGTAGTTGGCCGTTCTAGCAGTGAAAGTTTAAAGAACTTCGAACGCCCGCGTTCCTATCTGTATGTAGAATGAATGGCGCCCGTAAAGATCACCGGACGGGGTAACTGCCGCTGTTTCCCCGTGCTGTAAAGTTTCTATCGGGGCGCAGGGACGTCGTCCACTTTCCTGTTTGCGTAAAGCGCGAGTAACAGTGGTAAAAAAGTGGCAGTAAAACAGCAAACTGTCCTGGTGGTGTCGAGCGCCCCGGTGTATCGAGTTTCAAAGCTACGCGAGACGGTTGATACGCTGTTACACGCTTCGATACTGTCCGTCCCAGCAGAAAATTATTAACCGCAAACGAGAGCCACCCCGTCGAATAATTCAGAGCCCGCGCAGACGTCGAGGCTGCGAATGTACCTAATGCAAATATGCAAGGGGTTGCAAGTCGAGCAAGCCCGTCGACGGGATCCAGAGACTCGTGCGGCGCCGCTTCGCGGAATCAATTTCCAGCGACATCGATCGAGCAAAGTATGCTGGAACGTGTTAGGAATCGAGATCGAACTCGAACACCCCTCGCTTCGCGACGTGGACCGCGCTGAATAAAGAGGAACCGAGTCGATCGATCGAAATGAACGACGCTGGCTCCTTAAATATGAATTTTAATTTATTTTTCACTTGTTGAGTAAGGCGTGGAAGCTACCGAAGACGGACAACACCTTTGGCTAAAACGTCTTCACCCCTTTCCTAGTTACATCTATCGGGTGTACTCGTTACAACGTGCCGGCGCTTCACCGCTGTCGATAAACCGTGTTTCCAACCATCTACCTTCGAGTTCTGCCGTTCCCGACCCTGCCTCCCCTCCCATTCATCCCCCCATACGCCACGCCGTGTCCTTCAGACAGTTTCGATTAAAAATATGGTTATTGCCAAATGATCGATGCACGCCGCGTTACCCCCGAGCCCCTGACAGGCCTCGTGTCCGCTTACAGATCCAGATTGGTGCCTCGGAAACCAAGAGGTTTCGCGCGGGGGTTAGCTAGCGCCCATCATCCCCTTTCAGCGTGTTCCAACCCTCGTCGCGATATCTGTCGCGTTAGCTGCGGAGCCGGCTTCCTCGTCGCTCTCCCCTCGAACACGTTGCGACGTCCAACAGCTGAATTTCTTCGTCCAGGCACGCGTCTACTGGAAAGTCCGATTCCAATGGCGCTAGGACGTCGATCGAGCACGGACGATCGATCGAGGTTCCTTCGGAATGCTCGCGAAATCGATCGAGGAAGAGATTTATAGGGCTGACAGTGTTCTTAGCGGTGGTTCGAGGGGAGAGCGACAGGGGTGGCTCCTCTCGTCGGCTCGATTAAGAAAATATACGAATAACGAGGGAAAGTTTGACGGTTCCGCTGCGCTTCGACTGACGACTATTCTCGAGTCCGCTCGCGAACGCGCCACTTCCGAGTGGCCGGCGCATGTCCTTCGATCACTCTTCGTTCGACGACACGTGCTACGAGCGTACAATTACATAATTGTCTAATTACGGCTGGGAGAGGCAGCTCCGGAACCAGCGTCGCGAGTTGGATAAGGATCTGCGTGAAACGCGCGAGGGAACTGGCTGCTCAGCTCGCTCTAAAGCGGGGTGGAGAAGTGTAGATTGGATACGCTGAGTCACGTTGAGAAACTGTGGATATAGTACTCACGGGCTGATAAATTGTAGCAGAGAGAAGTTTGAAGCTGCTCCGTCTTCCGCGGGAACGAGTTTACGTTAATCTTCGATGGAATTGCGTGGAGGACACGCGTGCACAGTGGTAAGAGCCTATGCAACATTCACGAGTTGAGCGGAAGATCATTGCGCGGGGCTTTGGAGGTATTAAATTCCCCGCGGGAATATGTTAACGTAAAGTCTTGGCGATATTAGGCGCACGATGCGTACGAAACCTGGCAGAAGGCGAGAAAACTCCATGCAAAATTTAGTCCGTCTGGCTTGTCAAAGGGAATATCACTTGATAGATCAATTGGGCCTGGTTATGCAGAAAGCTAACAACCCTCAATGATTTGAAACTGAATTTTAATTGTTGAAAAAGAATGGTTTATTTCTATTGGGTATATTTTACTTTTAATGGGTTATTCAATAATGTATAATTTATATTATTTTAAATTTTCTGTAGCTTTTGTTTTTTGAGCCTGAAATGGAACTATGTGTTGGTAATTTTAATAATTTCATGCTGTAAGAGTTGGTCTATTGCTTGGTAATTTTTTGCAAAATTAGTGCCGTGTTTAACTAATTTTTTGTTATTTTGAGGATTGGTAGCTTTCTTCTTCGCTTGGCTCAATTTTCCGTCCGAGTGTGTTAACATTTATCTTCTATGATATTAGACGACAATATGATATTATACTTGGCGTTTCACAGAAAGCCAGAAAACTCTAGAAACCCCATCGACGCACCCCGATAAGTTCCATCAACCCTTGAAGCTTGCAACGACCGCAGTTTCTCAACATCGTCCCCCATCTAGTCAACAGAAGCCTCCCCCATCACTCTTGCAGCTTCACGTGTTTAAAAAAAAAAAAGACTAGTGCACACCGTAGAGGCGCGAGTGAATTTCGCTCGAAAAGCGGCGCGTCAGAGGTTTCGGAGCTGCGTCACTCCCAGCTTGAATACCGTAAAACGCAATTACGGCCGAGCGCGTCAGGAACATTCGGCGATCCTGCTACGCTCACAGGTCCTGTGGACGGTGTCCTGGTTACAAAAGGATCGCTTTCCTTTCACGATGGAAAAGCAGCGCGGGCGAAGGAGCGGGGGCGCGGGGGAGGTGTCGCTTTTAATCGGTTGAAACAAGGGGAAAACAGCGGCCGGGATCGATCGTGCGATTCGAAATTCAGACTGCCGCGGTCAACGCCGGTCCCCAGCCACCCTCGGTTCGTTTAATTCTGCGGGAGGGTGGGAACAAGCGCGGTGGACCTTCCGTGACCAGGTTCCCAGGAACATTCAATCGTCTTCGCGTGACAAACCGATTTTTCGACGGATACTGTTTCTCTGCCGGCTCGACGAGTGGCTAAAGTGATTACTGAATCGTTCTGAATTTTATTCGTTTGGAGAGATCGATGTGCCCTGTACACGAGCACCATCAGGAAAATTGAATGGAGATCAGGTTTCTTCGTGCCGTCGCAGAAGCAACCCTCTCTGTCTCTTATTAGCAATCGTTTTTATAATCGCGGGAAGGAGACCACCTTGGTCCACGTTAAGTAGCACCTCTCCCTATCGCCCGATTTAAAGCGCACCCCCCGAGACGCGCACCCCTTCGGAAAGATCGCAGGAGAGTCCTGCGAGACCCCTAAGGACGAAAGTAAAGGGACGAGCGTTAAACGAGCCATTGAACGCCCGTTCGCCGACACCCCTTCGCTCGCCGCCCCTCTTCGCGTCGCCTTAAACCCTTACTAAAGTTATTACACGTCGCATCGGAAAAATTGGCAGTACGTTAGTGAATTGAAAGACTCGTTATATCGTGTCCTTCGCTTCCCTCGATCGCGTGCTCTCGATCCCCCTGCTCCCCCTTTCCTCGATCTCCACAAGCTCTGACGCAGCTACTTTCTTTCCGCACCCATGCGCCGAGAAGTCCGCCGTCAGATCTGACGAAAACAGTTGCAGGGATTGCTCCCCGACGATTGCACGCAGGCAACCCCTGCCCTCGTTTCCCACCCCCCTTTCTGGAGAGGCTCCGTCGTTTTTCTTCGGCGAGGGCGAAGGGTGTCAAGCAGCCTCCCTTCTCGGTGCATCCCCCGTTTCCTCTAGCACGCGAGCCGCCAGTGTCGCGGCACCTGTCTCCACCCCTTTGTCACCCTTTGTCGTCGCGAAATTGCTTGCTCGGCGGTCGCTTAAGGCCGATCGACCGGCGCCAACGACACGATTTCCGATTCGTACTTCCACGTACGTGAAGCATCTGGGTGAGCAGAGGGCCTGGATAATCCAGCGAGGATCGAGATTCGAACGAACCTCGTCAACCCCCGTCGATCGCACGTTCGTTGCTCGCGCGAACGTTTCAAGCTCGAACCACGAGGAAACGGTTCCGCGGAACCAGCGGAGTCCATCGAGAAACGCGCAACCCCCGATCGAGAATGGGAAGCGAAGGGTTGACCACTCGCCAAGAACCAAGAGACCCGATCAGTTTCAGTGCACCAACCCCCGAGCTACCCTCGCACGCTTCTGCACTCTCGGCTCTTCTCATCTGGCCTTCGTTCGTTTCCTCCCGGTGGTTCCGTGCCCGCCAGGCGGAATAGGCGGCGTCGAAGCTTAACCCGACAGCCATTTCTCTCGATTAACGAACGCAAAAGGGGGTCGCGCTGTTCGGTCGTTCCTTTTCTTCCGCGGTTTCGCGGCGAAGTAGATATTCATCGGTGATAGTGATCGATCGATCTGCGGCGAGCTGGTATGATTTTTGAATTCGGGTTAAACTCCAGCCACCATTCGCCACTGCGCCCCTTTGCTTTTAATCTTCCCCACCTCCCCTCACCCTCCTTGTTTCACCCTTGTTTCGCCTGGCCATTTATCCGTAAGCTTTCGTTCGCTTTCTAATGGCGCGATCCCGCGATACAACTGCTCTTTGGACGACAAAGGACCCGACACATTATTCTCGATTACCTCTACGATCATATAATATATTAATCCTCTTTTTCATTTACTTAGACTCACGTTTACATCTTTCTTTCGCCCCCTACACTGCACCCAGCCACGCCTCTTGAACTGTAACTCTGATAATCGACTGGTAACAGCCACGTTTCTTTTCTCCCAGTTGGTAATGGCTTTTTAAGCGTGCATCTTTTGTGGGATAAGAAGCAAGGAGTAGAATAACAGTCTGCTCGAGAGTGAAAGGCTGCTGCGATCTCCGGGTTGACAGAAAATTGCTTTCGAGAGAAAGTTCAGCTTAGATTGGATCTTCTGGATTATACGAAACATTAGAAGGACTAAAACGTTGCAAAGTATTTAAGGAAAAAGGTGGCAAACGTTCTGGGACATCCTGTATACATAACAGAATTAAAAATAAATTTTCATCGCGTGTGGTATGAAAATTATAGGAAACAAAAAAAATAGTGTTTCGATAAAATCATAATTTGTTCGGAAGATGGGGGACCTTCTGGGCAGTCGCCCTGGCTAAATCCGCCGCTGTTGGAGCAGCAGGTGATCTTTCTTAATAGTGAGATAGAGACCACCGATATCTTTCCAGTGGAAGAAAAGACCTCTTCTGAGGCAAGGTGAACGTCCCCTGGATTGTCTGAAATTCTCAAAACTATTGAGACAGCCAGTTCAAAGTATCTCCGCCAAAGTTCCCGAGGAGTTTGTAAAGAGGGGTGGCTTGATGCCTCGGAGGGGTTCGCCTCCCACGCACTCAGGCACGCATTCTAGTTTGAAAGTTGATTTAGAATTTATTTTATTGCGCGACGCGAGGGTGCTGCAAGTGTATGTATGTGTGTGTGTAGTGTGTGTCACCGATGTGTACATGTGTTCAGCTCCTGTCCCCCCTTTTCGCATCCTATTCCCACACGTTCGAGTGTGTAGCTGTGTACGTGTGCGTGTACAATATATCTGTATTTTTATGTATATATATAATATATTCCTTCCTCTTTTATTTATATTTATAATATAATATATATATCCTCTCTCAATATCTCTCTTTTGTTCTTCTTCGCTCGTTAGATCGTTTACAATTAATTACAAAGTTAATTACAGACAACACGAGACTCCCCATGCCGGATTCACGATTATTTACAGCGAGCATCCAACGGCGCCCAGACGCCGTCGAATTAAAAACACCGATTCTTCAGAGCTTCCTGTCGCTCGAGAGAGAGAGAGAGTTCCTTCGGAATTCCGAAACTGTTTCGCCCCTCGAGGTGACCGCGGGTCGATCGTCGATCCATCGATCCCTCTCCCCCAAAAACTGCCCCGCCACTTGACCGTCCGTTTCCCAACGAGCGAGACCGTTCCAGTGGAAAAGCACCGCGAACGGAGGGGGTGGGGCTCGATAATACTGTTCGACGGGTGAAAGAAACCTCGAATGCAAAACGGATCGCTGACTTAAACACCAGAATCCCGCGACAAAGACACGCGACCATCGCCGCGTCCGCGAAGCGAGTGAGCGAACGGGGTTAAGGAGTATGGGTCAACGATCGACCCGACGATCCGAATCAGCGCGCGCCAAGGTGGGATCGATAAGTTACCACCTAGGGAACAAAAGGATAGAACGGAAATCGGGACTCTTCGAAGAGTTTTTTGAAAGAACGAGGGCATCATCTTACTTTTATTTAGAGTACCAAGGTACCAGTGGGTCCCTACCTTCCGCCCCAAAACGTCGTCTCGGACCTCTCGCCGACTGCATCCCCCCGTTCTCGCCACACACCCCTGGCAAGGGACCCTCCAACAAACTACTCCGCGCGGATACAACACGAATTCCGTTCGCGTCTCGTCGCCCCTCCCTTCTTTTACGATCCCCGATCGTAAAGCACTCCTCGCCTTATCCTGGCTCTCTCTCCTATCGCCGAACCTTTCGACCACCTTCTCCTCGCTGTACCCTTAAGCATATCGCTCGCCTAGTTAAACCTAGCGAGCCGAGGGACACCTCGGAGGCGGCATCGATCCGCTTCCACGGTATCCCTTGCGTCGGCAGGACCTCTCCAGAGATCGTTCCTTAAAGCTATCAGGGACGTTCGCTTGTCTAAAGGGTCGACCTGCGTCTGACGACCGTTCCCGCGAGACTCCTCTCTCCCTTCTCCCGTTTACCGTCGTTTAACGACCGCGAATTCACGTCCTCTTCAATTTTTCCGCCACGTTGAGCGCCATCCACGGAGAAACTCGGGCGAGATGGATTCCTTCGGAGGCGAAGCCTTCGAGCAGGATTCACCTCGAAGATGAGCGGACAGCGAGCGGAAAGAACGAGGAGGACTAGAGTCTCCGATGAGTGGAAAAAAACGACTCAACGAAACGATCGAGGTTCCTCGGGGTTGCGCTCGCAATTTGTCAATTGATTCGCGTGCAGACGCAGGTCCTGGAAATAACGAGTGTCCTGGAACGCGCGCCAGCTGTCCCGCGAGTGGTAGAGCTTCCCCTGGGAGTTCGAAATGAAAAAAAAACCTGTGGTTTAGTAACAGCCACTAGGATAATTCGAATTCTTATCGGTCAGAGACACTGGGGAGACAAAGGAGTCAAGCTCCTTTGATTTTCTTTGCTTTCTCTGTATCCTTTTCAGGGATTAGCTGGCGCGGTTCGAGGCGAGGCTAAAGTTCGTCGACCCTCGGGTCCGTGAACGGAACGGATGGAACAATGTGTGCAGGCGCGTGTGCGTGCATTAACAAACTTTCGTCCTCGAAAGCGCGGAGAATTCCAGCTGCAGATGCGTCCCTCCTTCGTGGTCTTCTTTCGGCCGGAGGTCGCGTGGAATCCTTGCTGCTCCGGGGACGAGCGGCTTCCGTCCTCCTCGAGGATCCTCGAACGCTCTCTGGGTTCGTTGGACGCCCTCGGCGGGTCCACGGGATCCTATTCTCGCTCGTAGGCGTCTACGCAGAGGCGCCAGCCACTCGCGTCTCTCTCTTCTCTTCACTGAAATTAAAAGCGCCGTGCTGCTGGGTCTGGCTGCCAGACTGGGTGCTTTCGAGGAGCTGATCGAGGCGCTTGACGATCGCTGGTCCGCCTCCCGGTGGTATTTTTCTACTGGCGTGACTGTGCGTCGAGGGGAAGCTGTTGGTTGAGATTGCGTTCCTTTATCTCCTGTTTCTTTTCAGTAGCTTTCTCTAACGATTCGCTGAATTTTAGGGAGCGTGCTTTAGCCACGGTTCGGCGACTGGTAATTTGGTGAATTTTGCAGAATGCTACTGCGTTTGGAATGCGTTCACCTTGCAAGAAGTCTCGCGAATAGATTGAATTAGTTTAGAAGAATTTGACACCCAAATTTTGATGATAATAATAATAAGTATTTAATTGCCAAACAGGTTGCGAGTGCTTATTCGGAAGAATGTTTTGAAGCTGTTGGAGGTTTCGAGAGGTCGGCGGCCATCCTCCATCAGGAATGGATCGACGAGAAGGCTCCACGAGATAACAGTTTCAGCGAAATCGCCCAACATTCTGGCCCCCGTCCAATCATTCTTACTTAAACATTTTCGTGCGGAGGGTGGAGCTCCGCTGGAATGACGAATGGGGGAAATCCTCCCTCGGAGGAAGGAAAGGAAAGAGTGAAAAAATCCTAGGTCGAACGGCTTCTGCGAAAAGGCCCCCGTCGGAAAGCGCGTCGATGTTAAATCTTTCGAGGATTCCCTTTAAAAGGCGAACCGCGTGAAATCACGTCTCGGCGCTTGTCAAAGCCTGACACGATTCACTTCTCCTTTTAAAAGGATGTTTGACGGAGGGAGAGGGAGAGATATTGTTCCTTTGAGACGCTTCCAACAGACTTTCCTGCCGTCTCCGACAGTCTGAAAGCATTTCCCTCGGAACTGTTTCGGGGAAAACCACTTGGGGGAGATTTAAATGCGATTCGAAGACCTGTTTATCGACCGAGATTCCGCGGAACGCGCTCTTCCAGCTCGTAAGTTACGGGGAAGACGGCCAAGTTCGCTGGGAACTATGCACGCGTCGCGTTTTCGACAGCCCGATGGAGGTATAGCGCGCATTGTTGCGCGAGAAGCTTGAATTCGAGCCAAGAAAACATGCCCCTGGCTGCTCCGAGGGTGTTTAACGACTTGGATTGCGTTCTAAATAAACAATACAGGAATATAAAAGGGGGATAGCGAAGGACTGGAGAAATAACAAGCCAGTAACGGAACCCAAACACCCCTCGGAGTCTACGGAAGCACGAAACTCGCGTACAACGCCAATTGGAAGAAATCTCTCTCGTACCGCGTTCCCCTGTGACAACAATCTCTGTCGCGAGCCCCCCGTTCTCCGTCGCCGCGGCTTCCCCGGTAACGTTCCTCTAACACAGTTCTCTAAAAGCCCGCGATCTGCCAAGCTGTCGTCGCGTTGATTAGCTGAAAGAGCCTTTGTGGCAAGTTAATAACGCTTATAAAAGCCGGAAAGTCGAGGCGCAGTTGGCGCCTGCAACCCCCTCCTGCCGGGCGCGGTTCCCCAGCGGCGCGTGACCGCGCGGAAGAAGGGTGAAGAAGAGCGCGAAGCCGCGAATCCGTTTTTCGGTCGTTGCTTCGTCGCCCGGGGGCTCATTGTTCCCGGCGACGTTTCAGGAAGCCAGGCAAGTTACCGCGGGAAAACTAGGCCTCCTTTGGAACTCGGTCACGGGGCGGGAAGGAAGGGAACCGATTGTTGGCCGAGGAGCAGCCCTGGCAAAACGGAGCCTCCGCCACGAGTGGAGCGGAAAGGAGAGCGACTGGTCGACTCGAGTGTCTCCCCGGTCTAAGTGAAGCCCTTTCGGGGGAGGGTGAGTGCTCGTGTCGCTGACGACGAGCTCACTTCTGCTCGGCGACAAAAAGAAAAAGGAGAAAAGAAAAACCGACGATGGAAATAACACACTCGACCGGCTGCTGTCCCACGACCCTGGTCGATACCCGCCCCGGGTCCCGGCTGCGAATATCGACCGACTCACGCGAAACGAGACAGCGTCCCATCGGATTGATCGGTTTAGCAATCCGGCGGATTTCGAGGGCCCTTCGTTTGTACTTCGACCGGATTTTGTTGATACCTGTTCGATTTGCAACCAAACGCCTGGCGGCGAATTGTTTTAATTGGCGTCGAGAATAACGAATCATTTTTCGCCGAATAAAATTGCTATTTTATCTGTCCTGTTCTATAAATCTAAATGAAAATTTCGAAGCCCCTCTGTCATCCAATGTCGAACGTCCGAAGAAACTCGGACCATTAAACGGGGACAAGCAATTCTGGCGAGTCGAGCCGCATTCCAAACGCAGCGCGATTTGAGCAAGGATCAGAAAGCCGCGGCGCGGTCGTAGAAGGGTATTCCACCTGTGCAAATTTGCCTTCGGCCCCGTTTCGAGGATCAGCTCTCAGCTCCTTTCTCCGTGGCCCTGGTTGCTCTTCAACGGCCGGCTCGAAAGCCTCTCGACGTCGATATTCCAGTAACGCGCTTTGCCCGATCGATCGTTCGGCCGATTCACCCACTCGGCAGCTGGATCGAACCGGAATCGGGGTCGAATCACGGCCGCGTACGTTCCGCGAGCTTATCTGGCCAGCCGAATAACGCTGTAAACGCGATTAAGTGAAAAGTGAAGAGCTTGACCTGCGATATGGCCCGAGCCAACAGGCTCGTTTCCCAGAATTTAGGACTGCCTCGTTGAATTTAGACGATCCGAGGTATAAATCGGTCCGAGGCACTGCGGAGGAAACGCGTTTTCCATCCCTTGCGCGCGAAACTCTGATAATTTGCCTACTTCGATATTCTTTGAGTAACAACTACGGTTTGCACATTCATTTAGATCACGCGCAACCACGAGGCCCACGTTCCCCGTGAAATTTTCAAGCTTCGTGCCCCCAAAATCTGCAACTCAAACACAGTGCACTTGCCTGTCTGTAGCGATTAAAGGATTAGCGAGTCAATCATCCCCAGAGTTCAAAACAAACGGATCCCAGACTCATGCAGGTACGAACACTTCGCTCGCGCACATTGGACCACACACCAGCGTGGCTTCGCAAACCAGAGCCTATAGCAACCTTCGGCTGGCCATTTCGATCCCTGAATAAACGTGGCCCGGGGCTTCATCTTCGAAATGTACCTCGCGGGGCAGCTTTCAAAGCAGCTTTGTGGCCTCTGCCGAACACCCTGACGGCAGGCTCCGTTGATGTTGACCAAGGGCCGTGCTCAAAGCCGCGGTGGACCGGAAGTACAGGTCAAGCAGAGGGTCGAACGTGTTCGATTACACGCGGATCTTTGATACAGCTTCCAAAACTCCCCCTTCGACTTTGTCGCAACGATGCCGACTGATCCTCCGCGTTAATATCGAGTCTCCCAGTTATGCTCCGCTATCTCAACCAGCCTTCCCCTCTCGATCAGTGTGGGACGTGGAACTATCGCTCGTCAGGCGCCTTCGATCGTAGTGTTTCCTCTGTGGCAGCGGCGAAAGCGGAACCCCCCGATGCGTCTTCGTGTACCAACGGTAAGCCCCTTCTGCTTGCGAGGACGATAAAGCTTGATCAACGTCAACGACGGGGGACCGTGGCGTGGATTTAAGGGGCAACGCCTCGCTAAATCGTCGCCCAGGACGTGCCACCCCAAACGCGGACGAGACGATCTTACTGTAAATCGTCGAGAGTATCGGGGAATTCTTGCTGCAGCCATGCAAAGAGAAGGGAGCGTCGCGTCTACTTAGATCGCGCTCTAAAGGCTACGCACTCTCTCTTCATCGCTCCGAATGGACGAAGAATTTTCGGGGTGAAAATGTGTCGGGGACCTGGACGGAGACGCCGAGCCACCGGAAGTAGCCGACGCGTTAATTGGTGCTTTGGAGAATAAATTAGCAGAAACTGGCTACTTCCGGCGACTCGAGGTCTGTAGCTGTAAATAATGCACAGTTTAGCAGAAGTTTAAGACCGACGGAAGTGGCCCCGTTACAGGATGTTTCATCCCACATTCGACACGGTACCTCGATTAATCAAGTAGGTATCTATGGGCACCAAACTCGCAAAGTGTTTCAGCGTCTATCGTTAGACGAAATAGAAAAAGTCTTTGCTCTTCGTTCATGTTTCCGGCGACTCGACAAGGCTCATCCGTTTCTCCCGTCGTTAAACGATCTTCTTAAGAACACTCGTGGAGCAAAGTGATGGAATATCCTGCCGGAGAGCGTGCACCACTTCCGGCTGTGCCGCGAGACGCGCGCGCAGAACCGTAGAACGCAGAACGCCCGGGAAATAAAGAGATCGTGAATGCAGGCTCACCGTTCGTCCGGCCGGTCGGCCGTTGTTCTTTCATCGAGTAGAAGAGGAGGACGGTGGTTGGTTTTATTTATTGTTGGAGGTGGTTTGTTCGTAATAGCGGATTATGGTGATCGTGACCGGTCTCGGTGATCGATTCAAGCGGTCTCCGATACCGGGAGCGGTGGCTGCCCACCGGAAGTAGTCATGGCAGGCGCGGTGTTGGTGGTGGTGGTGGTTGGGACCGGAAGTGGCTGTAGGGCCTGCATGTCACAGGTGTGGGAACCGCGCTTCTTTAGGTCCTGCAACAATTCGCATTTCGGAAATGTTTCAATTTACACTCTTCGTCCGTCTTCGCTGCTTCTCTCGCTACACTTCCTCTCTCGCAGTCATCCCCTTACTTTCGTACACTTTCAATCCCTCCCTTTCACTCAGATTCATTCGTTCGTTCTCTTCTACCTGACTCTCTCCCATTCAATCTCTCCCTTTCTCTCCGTATCTACGTATCTAGAGCGACTACGAACACTAATCGTAAGGCGAGTTACTTTATGCTACTCTCTACGTCTCCTCTCTCTCCCTCCCCCCTCTCCATCTCTCTCAGTTACTCTCGTTTTAGCTCTCTCTCTCTCTTTTTTTCTCTTCCGCGCAACGTGCCTTTGCGCACTATTTCTTTTTCCCGGAGCTCCTCGAGTTCGGAAAGTCGGATCGACGCAGTCCCATTCTCTGCTTCCCGAGACGAGAGTCGGAGCGTGACGCTGGGCCAGCCGAGCGTTTCTCGAGACCGGGAAAGCTACTTTTACTACTCGATTCTGAATGACATGGAATGAGATGCGATCTCGCGCGACCACCCCCGCGGCACCGGCACCGAGCTCCTTCGTCGAGCTCCTTAGTCTCTACAACGCGAGGACGAACTCGAAGAATAGAAATAGGAAAGCGAGGTAGCCGTAAAGTTCGCATCGGTGCCGCGTGGTCGGTCGGATTCGATGCTCCCGGTCGAGTTTCGAGCGACTATCGCGCGGCCAACATCACCGGCGAAGAGAGATGTCGAGAGGAAGAGGGAGGGGGTAGAATGAAAGAGGCCCGCGGGGCCACGTGCAGACGAATAATTCCAGAGAGAACAGAAATTCATGCGGAGAACAGTGAGAAACGTGAGACGACATGTACCAGATGCCTGGGAAAGCGGGCGACGGTGCTACCAATAGACCAACAGACAACAGCAACAGTTAAAGTAAAAATAAGAAAGAAAAGGGTGACAGCGATACACAACAGCGAGAACAGTCGACTAAAGGTGACGAACAGAAAGAGTTTGACAAAGAGCGGCGGTGAAACGTGGCCGATCGGCTGAAAAGCATGCGAGGTGCGTGTAAGTAGGAATGATCGTATCGACAAGCCACTAATCGCAGAATCAACGTCCTCGTCTCTTCAACGTCCTCGATGCTTCTTCGGTTTCGTGCTCCGTCGTACGCGTCGCGTATTCTGTTTACCGATCGCTCCCCATCGAGTCCGCGGGCTTCTTTAGTACTTGCCACGTGTTGAATTTTGCTTTACCCAATCGTCGTGGTGAACCGCTGTTCACAAGGTAAATCGTAGCGATCCACGATGTAGTGTGTTGCATACGATGCATTCGAACTTGCTCTGGGGATATGGTACATACACGTGAAAGCTTCGTCAGCGCTCGGTAGCCGGCTGGACGCCGCGTGCGAGAATAAAAGCGGTCTGTGACTGCTAGCGCTGGGGTCAGCTCGCCTTTTTCACTGACCGAAGCGAACTTCTCGTCAGGCGTCCGGAATGTATGTACAATAAGGTAGCCTCGAACGTTACAGACGGCAGAAAGTTCGAGTCGTTGCAAAAGGGATGGATTCGTTCGTGGTCCCTGGACGTTCGCGGTACTTGAAACGGTACCTTTTAAGTCGTCCTTTAGTGAATTAGAGCGAAAGAATTCCAGGGTCCGTGGAATCCATCGCGCGCATTCGACAACAGCGGCAAGCTTAATAAAAGATAAAATCGCGAGTGGCACCAAGACTCCTACAAAGCCTCTAGAGCTGACTTAACGATGCCAGTTCTCGGGGCGTCGAGCTAATCGTAAATAAGGGTAGGAACGGTGGTAAAAGAGAGATAAACGAGACGGGTGGACGCGAACGCGTCGACGGCCCCATAGCGCAAACCGTCGTCGGATTTCCCGGCAAATCCGCCAACTGCATCCGTGCACCGCAATGCAGTTCTCCCTCTCTGTCCGTCTCTCTCTCTCTCTCTCTCTCTCTCTCTCTTTCTCTCTCGCTTTCCCGAGCGAGAGTGAGTCGCCGACGCGAGCGTCATCGTCTTCTCGACGTCGTTCGACGAGCGTCGTTAATCCTGTCCAGCCTGCCCCTTCCGTCACGACGATGCTCGTCAGAACGCCCTTCCTGTCGCGCCGCGTCGCATCACGGACGATGCACCCGCGACCGGGGCCGGCTTAAGGCTGCTTCACAAGGCAATTTGCTTCACGGTATTACAAGCTTTAATTTCAAATTTATCTTCTCATTTGTGGTCTACTAACCAGAAGAATCGAATGTTCAAGTCGCTTTAAGGGGCAACATGCACCTGAGAGGCGAAAAAGTAGGGTGGGTTTGAAGAAAAAGTCATAAAGTCTACTTCAATGTTCAAATGCCCGCTCTTTTGCTAAAAATTGAAACACCCAAATCGGCTACGACAAGTAAGTACTAAGTAGGGGAAAGGTGGGATAGTTGATCAGCGGGGATACATGATCACATCAGTTTATATCACAACTCAAATAAGTAAATAGAAACAAAGCAAACCATTATTATTATTTTAATAAAAAAGAAAAACTGTGATCAACTATCCCACCTTTCCCCTACTAAGAGTCAAAGTATTAACTCTTTTTTGTCTACTTCATGAGTAATTTTTCCTTTTTTTTTGTTTCGAATGAAAAACAGCGAGGATATGATGGTTACCGCAAACGAGTTTTCTAAAAATCCGTCGCACGGAAAAAGCTACCACGCAGCTCTTTCTCCGATTTTTTTAATGCAAATTTCACATTTTTTAGACAAAAGTATGACCTTTCTAATGTATATAATGTTTCTTTAATACAAACATTTCTCCACCGAAAAAAATATCTTCAAATCCATCCTACTTTTTCACCCCCCAGGTGTACTATGTTGCCCCTCAATACTTGGCATTGCTGAGAGACATTCAGCTCGCTAGCCTGGATGCAGAGACTCGGTGATTTCCCCATAGAAACACATTTTTCCTCGCCGCAATGTTCCGACGCCTGTGGCTCAGACAGTTTGCCTGTTCAGCGGCGGCGGAAACTTGCATCAACACCGCGATACTAATTGTCCGTGGCAGGGTGCGGTGTCGCGACGCCGGCTGCATTCACAGATAGTTGGCAAGGTGTCCGAAAGGCGCGACCCGAACTCCCGTGTGAACGGAGCTTTTAGCCGCGGTCGCGTTGCAGCCTCTCGCCTGTGACGCACGGCACTCGCGCCTTGTTCTCTTTCGGTGGCGCGTGCACGCGTTATTTCGGTTGCACCGGGATGCATCTGCCGTGATTGATCGCGCGCACCGAGCGAGTCGACGCGCACCCGCTTCAGAGCGTCGCTAGCGCGATTCAGCTGTGACAAAGGGGCGCGCTGGAGCAGACGCGTTGCTGACGAGGCGCGCTGATAACTCTGCTTCCGCCCGGAGCTTGCAAGCTCGCAAGCTCGTAGCTCTCGCGTTGGCTTGGTAATTCTTCCTCGCGGGGGCGAATACTCGGTCATCGGCCTTCTCGCCTCGAATTCTTCCCCGAAATCGCTACCCTTCCTTGATCGAAAATTCCCCATTGAAGACCGAGTAACTCTGTTGTTCTTGAAAGAAAAAGAACGATCCATCGAAGCTTCCCTCGCAACTGATCTCCTCTATTCTATCAACCCTTGCATCCATCAGCTTAGTTGTCGTGAGTAGCGAAAAATCGGCGCTCGCGATGCCCGCGTACACGCCGCGTCACGCGGTGTTAACACGATACAGGGAAAACGCATTAGGAGGAAGACGAGGGGCGAATCATCGGCGACGTTTGAATTTCGCCCCGGCCGTCTTTCACGGGCGTGTACATTAATCATCGGCTAGCGCAACGAGGACGAGACGGCCTCGCTTATTAAAGCTCCCGGGGGCCGTTAGTCGCAACCGTCGCGCCGAGGAAACTTTAGAGGGCCGCGATCGTAAAATAAATCACAGCTACGTTAAAAATTTCCAACGATACGCGCGGGATATCGTGACGCCTGGGAGCGCTGCTGCGGCTTTCACGGAGCGACGAGGCAACTGTGCGATGAAGGGTTGAGATGTTGAGGAGACAGTGGACAAAAGAGCAATATGACAACGTCTTAGAGTTAATATTTCAAGGGCTACGGAGGAAGAAGCTTCAAAGTGTATTACTCTTGCTCACCCTCGAGATAAAAGCGCCTTTCTGGAATAGGGGCGGAGCCGGGTGAAACTGGGTAGCTCGGTGAAACTAGGTATCCCAGTTTCTCCGTAAACAAGGCTAAAATCAGTGGAAGAAAAATTGACGCGTGCTACGGTTCGTCTCCAATTCTCCGTCTAAGAACTTATTTAGTATTATTCCACAAGTTACAGCGCTTCTCGCGAAGAAACAGGGATACCTATCCGATTTGACCCACCTACAGCTACTGTATCCGGTTTCACCACATCCTCTCCCGGAAGAATTCCATTTCCCCGGAGAAATTTCATTCGACCAACGACAAGCCCGATGACCAATTGGTGAAAGCTCCCCCGTCACCTTTCCAAGCCCCCAAAGGAGTCGTTGCGTGTCCTTTGTCCCCAGAATTCTTTTCTCACAGAGCAGAGATGCGCCGGCGAGGCGCCGGACAAAGGGAGAACGCCGGCTGGACGAGGCCAGGGAAGCGTCGAGGCGTAAAAAGCGCGTAAAACCCGGCTCGCTTGGTACCGTAAACATCCGGAGTTTACCGTGATTCGTCGACTTCCCGTTCCGCCGCTGAACGCGTCCTACTTCGATCGCCACCTAAAGGGGAGCCTAACGTCTCTGTCTCGATTAAACGCGATTCGATTCTTGGCATCCTACAGCGTCGCTCGGTGGGAAGCTCGCTAAAGAAAAGAAACTGGAGCTAGAGCGGACTGGAAGCCTGGTGTGCGCTGGGGAGGGATTTAAGGGCGAGGGGATGCGCCCTTGGTGGATGCAGGGATGAACGGGAAGCGAAGAAGCGATCGCGCGGGAATGCACAAATCAGAAGCCAGATCAAGATTCAGCCGCAACCAGTGACGGGTACTCGGGGCGGGCACCATGCCAGAAGGGTTCGCGCGTCCTGGGAAGACCTTCGCCTCCTCCTCAGGGACCCGGTGGCCTCGGGGAGAGAGGGAAAGTAAAGCGACTCGGGGAAACTGAAAGGTCGATCAGAAGAGGCCGTCGGGGAGCGTGTTCTCTTCGGGATAAAAACGAAACGTGGGACGACCGGGAAACGAAAGCTTGGGGAAAATGAAAAACGCCGCGAAACCCAGGGAGAGACGAGATATGGAAAGCGTCGCGCGTGAAGAAGCCAAGGGGGAGGGTTTCTCGGGGAAAGCAGACACCCAGAAGCCAATCCAGGGACCAGCCACGCGACACGATATGCATGTTCTCGACCATCGAGGGGATGCATGGGGAGGCCTTCGTGTGTCCTTCGTCCTGATCCTTTCCGAAGGACAAGAAGAGGTGCCTCATGTTCTCCCAACGGACATACAAGTATCTTATGCACATCTTGCAGAAGAGTTTGCACACGCGTACGACAATGCGCGTTGCCGAGGCGCGTGATGCGTGTCTGTGTATGATGTCACGGCCGTGGGATCTGGTCATCGAGAATGTTATCGTACCGAAGGTAGTGATCGAGTCGATACCGGTATCGATTCTATTAATGCCAGTTTATAAATTTCGATTCAAAAAGAATCAATGTCCATTTGGTATTTACACAAAAGTATCGATACCCGCTGGATACTTTTAATAGCTCAATTTTCATCTCCAAACGTTATAAATAAGTAAGAATATTATTTCTTAACAGTTTGTAATAATATCTGATTTTATTAGTTAATCAAAAATAAATCAATGAAACTCATGTGGAGTGAAACTTTAATATTACCTATTCTATTCATAATGTTTGGAGATGAAACGTTGAGGAATTAAAAAGTAATAAAACAGATATCAATATTAAAGTAGGAATCGATACTTTCGGCGAAGTATCAAACAGGTTTTGATTTTATACAATATTCATTTGGAATTACTTTAAGAATAATCTGTATCAAAAAGTGATGCCATGTACTTAAAATTTCGATACGTATCGCTACCTTCTATTGAGCACTTTGGAATCGAATTGATTGAATATGATCAATAGTATCGATTTGATCACTGACCAAAGGATGGCTTGTGGATTCAAGCCCTGCTACTATTAAATTGTGAACGAGACACTGGGTTGTCGAACGAGTCGCCCTAGACACTTGACAAATGCCTTTTCACTTTTTCTATACATGTTATTTACAACGCGAGATTCGTGACACAGCGAGTATAGAGGATGCGAGAGATGTCTGTTTGAGATACCTATTGCGAACCTCGCTCTGGGAGTCGAATTCGGACAGTCCTGAATGGAAATAACGATGCCAGTCACGCTGCCATCGTTCCTCATTGATATTCTTTCCCGTTCCTCTGTATTTGTGGCGGTGGTCCGCGGTCTGACAAGCGCTTTCCTATACTACTGATATTCCTCCTCCCAACGCGAGGTCCACGGAAAAATCCCAATTCCCTTTGGGAGCTACTCGGACTGATATTAAAACCATATCCTTTAGTTTCTCCGATCACTTTCCATTGAAAATTTCTCTATTTACGCGTGTTTGAAGTGTGGAACTATTTTAATAAAAAATAATGACGTTATCTACTGTGTCGCGAACACTTTTTGTTCTTTTAATTTTCATTGCAATCGCACTTTCAGAACGTTCGCAGCTCTAGGTCCCACGGCCGTGTACACAAGGGGACGCACTTGCGCGGGGAGGAACGCGTGCATCGTGACGCGCGCGTGCACAAGAGACATCGAAACGATTATAACATAGTGTGTAGCACACAATTATCATCGTGTCCAAAAACTGTTGGCCGGGTAACCACGGTTTTCTTTACCTTTTTCCGCACTTGTATACGGTCTCCATATACGAGCACCACTCTATCCTTGCTCTCGTTCGAGGTGAGCTGATACGACAAGCTCTAAAATCGGTCGATTCGTGTGTTTCTCGGGCGGCCATCGTTGGGAACGCCGCCGATTTATCGTTATCGCGCGGCCCGTGATTCCGTCGTTCACGACACATCGTTTGTTTATTTTTTTTTTGTTTTTTGCGACACGTTCCATTCGCCGTTAGCGTATTTTCATTTCGTTTCGTTCGGTCGTTTTCAATCGGAGGCGTCGTCCACGAAAATTCCATCGTGTTAGAGAGGGAAAAGAAGAGAGAGAGCGCGCGAGAGAGATCCATCGGGTTCATTATAAATTCCGCATGGTTTCACGTGGACGAATCGTTTATTCGATGTTCGTGTGTTTGTTTTTCAGTTCGATTCGGTTTCGTTTCGTTATTTTTTTTTTTTTTTATTCGTGCATGCATTTCCATGTTCGTTAAAGATCGATTTGTCCATCGTGGGCGAGCGAGCGGATGAGCGACAGACAGGATGTGTCGAGAAAGAGGTTGCCGTTTCGCAGCGAGGTGGATGATGATGCACGGCGATGACGCCCGCGGTTCAACGGTGGCGATGACGATGATGGGGGGTGGCGGAGGATGCGACGCCATCGCAGGTCCAGGGTGTCCACGGTAGATGACGGTCGTCGATGAACGGGGGTGGCACGGAAATGAGGAAATAGAAGAATTTGATTGACTTATACTGTTTTAGATTTTCGCACTGTGTGTGAGTCTTGTGTCATATACATATATTTTTTTTTGTTGTCTGTTTTTTTTTTGCCACTCTCGCGTGACTGGTTGTATTTCGTGGCAATAATTTGTGTTTTCTTCCTCTCCGAGCGTTCCGTATATTTACACACACGCGCGTCTCTAGTACACGCGGTTCGTTACTTTTTTTATTATTTTTTTATTTTTATTTTTGTCTATCCTTCGTTACTCTCGGAAAACTCGTTTCGTTCGAGGTGGCTGCGTCGCCGCAGCCGTGTCTCTGTGTGCCTCCGAAACGTGTACACGTATCTCGAGCTTTTACCCTTTCCATTCTCTAACGTTCTCGAGTGGTCGATCTCGAACCAATTTCGAACCTCGTCACGGTTTTACTCGCCGTGCGTCGTCGTCTCTGATTACACATATCTATCGTTTTACTTCGGTTATTCGATTTACTTTGTTCGCCTTTTAACACTGCTCTATCTCGGTTTCTGATGTGGCTGTTGTATTTTTTTACTTTATAGTTTTGTTCGTGTCAGTTTTACTGGGCTTTACAGCGTGCTTTACACTATGGACTGCGCTAAGAAAGCTCTAGGGCCGTTCAGAACGAGGCCTCGACGAGGTAAGTCCCGTCCATCGCAGCCCCGGTCTGTCCCCCTTGGGAACCCGACACTTGGGCCCTTGTCGCTGGGATGTACTGACTGTACGCCTGCTGAAATCCACACCACAAGCACACACTACATTGTTGCACGCTAGGCTCACCTACCCTAAGTCTGTTTTCTACATGGGCCTACGGTTTATCTACGCCGCCGTCAGAGAGGGCGAGTTTCTTTCCCGAGATTCTACATTCGAGCCGTTTCGCCGTCGCGGGGACAGCTTCCCTTATCCCTGATCCTGTTTCTACGTGGATCGACGAGGCTACTCTGAGGTCGCGAAGGGGTTGCAATCGAGATCATTCAGAACGAGCGCGTGAAAATATTATCGTGCCTAAAACAGTCTCCATGTAGGGATAATAATATTTGTCACTCTCGTCGCGAGAATTCGAACACTAGAGGTCTACACTAAACCCTATTCTCCCTAACTCGAAGCGAGTTCAGGGAAGAAGCAATTTCTCCGAAGGGGGAGGGATGGAGGCACGCTGTTTCGAAGGCTTCAGCGCGAAGGGCGATCGAAAGGGGTGGCTTCTATCCGGGCATCGTCTGCTGATGCACGATTTTCCGAGCTTTCCTGAGCTAACGGAAAGCAAGCCTACAGCAACTTCTACCTACTTCAACAGTCTGTCATCTCTCGCTGTTGTCAGGGGACACTATCTGACGCCATCTTGGTTCCTAGCTGAACTACGCGATCTACCGTTGGCTAACTGCCCCTGGGCAACGTAGTCGTGCCTCGATCAGCGATTTTTGCCCGAGCATCGATCATACCTATCCTCCTATCAATCTTCCGTTTCCAAGTGGCGCGAGCGCTGTTCTACGCCCGCTGCGGGCGGGACCATCGAGTCGGACTTAATCGTCGGTCGGTTTAATTAAATTTAATTAATTCCCGTCGCGGCCAGCTGCGGCGCGGTTTCCCGAACGTTAGGACGCCCCGGCGTCGAGAATTCCCGGCCCTGACGATCGCGAGGGCAGCGTCGCGTTAATGGACGCCATCGCGGCTCCGGTGGGGCCGAAAACATTGATGAACCGACCCGACGTCATCGTGGTGAACTGATTACACGAACGCTCGTTAACGCGCGCCAATGATTTCGACTATTCGAAAAGCAAGCCGACTTTTACGACACTCGGGGTTGAAACTGCGTCGAAATTAATAGTAGGATCAATCCCGTTTGTTTCTGGATAAATTCAGGAAGCTTCATCGCGCTGAAGGATGGTTTTTGTAACGTTAAGTTGCAAATCTACGATGAGAGAAAAATCTCGCGCCTCACATGAGACTTTAATGTCATGAGACGATTATTTCACGATGTTAATTATTTCACAGATTTCAATTTTTTCGTGAAACTAGACTCTCGCGAGACAAGTTTCATGGTATATTTTCAGAAATCTCATCTCTCAAGACTGTTTCCATTATTTACATTTAGTTGTATCTCTAAGATTTTTGTTTCGTGAAAAATCTCATCGTGGACTCGCACCTTTATAGTTGATCTTTCCGTGAGATTACTTGCGACAGATTTCAATCGCAATCGTCGATTTGTATAAAGGCAAATGAACGTCACGATGCGAAACCTGTGCAAGCAATCCCGCTGAAACTCAAGTCTGCCGATACATCTCCTTCTAATGATCAAACAACCCCTAGCTCCGCTCAACCCTTTGAGGAACGACTGCGAGTACACGCCCAAACACAGCACACTGCGCACGTTCGCGTTTCGGCGGCTCGAAAAGCTGAGTATCCCACCAGAATCGATTCCCTGAGCAGGCTAAGAGTGTCCCTGAGTGGCTGAACCGCGTAACAAAGTTCCCGCGAGTATCGACAATGTAATGTTCCGCTGAAAGAAAAGTAGCTTGATTAAAGGTCGCCGATCCGTGATCGATCAAAGAACGCCGCCAGCGTTGCTCGCGCCGATCGAACGGCGACGAGTGGCCGTCGTGGGCGTACAAGTAACAGCGTCTGGGCTCGTATCCATGCAGCGTGTCTTCGATCGTTCGCTAATTAGCCCCGTCGATTTCAGCGGCACTCGCGCCGGGGAGGGCCACTGAAAGCAAGTGCTATCGAGAAACAGAGGGTCGAAGGGAGGGCGAGCAGAGGGAGCCTCGCTACAAGGTGGCAATCCGAGCACGGCCTCTCCTCCCCCTTCCCTCGAATATGTAACGTTGAGAACGCTCGGCGAACAGAGGCTGCTGAGGGTAGTCGGGGGGGGAAAAAGTTGCTCGCGGTATCGAACGATCTCGTAGAGCACGACTCGTGCCCGATGATCGTGAAGAGGTACTCATGTATTTCGGCATTCAGCAACAGTCTAGAGAGAGAAGTGTGGAAGAGGAACGGTGCCAAGAACGAGAAACAGAGCCGCTTAAACAACATTTCCCAAGAAAGAAAAAGGTAACTAAACCGGGCTAGCAGGCTTTCGGTGGGGAAACGATAAACAAGAGGCAGACAAGTAACGAGTGTGAGATTTCGCTGGGCCTTACCTTAAACGGACGAGAACTGTTTCTACGGGACGAACCACACACAACAGGTGCCGACAGTGTTTATGATACAAAATATACAGACATATTTACACGTTCGCGTGACATTCGCGAGGTTTTCGTGGGAGGGACATGTTATCAAGGGGGTGAATTACGAATTGCTGGTTGGAGTTTCTTAAGGGATGCAGTATCAGCTTCCTTCGGATCTCTTCTATGTACATTCCTCGATTCTAGGATCGAAGGAATTGAACATTGGCGGTGGAAAATTAAATTATTATAAATAACAGGTAATATCAAACTCGTGCGATTCTTTATCCTGCCACCCCGAATGATTTCTCGGTTACAACGAGACTTTTCATCGCTCCTAGAGGCCAACGCCCGTGAATGCTGATACTGCACCGTGTCCAGCGATTAACCGCGCGACGTGGTTCATAAAAATTGACAAACGACAGCCTGTCTCGCCGCGACGTTTACGGCCGATCCCATTGGCGACTTACCTGTTGAACCAGGGTAATTAATTTCTCAGGACGCTAGGATTGATGTCGATACGGGCGGAGAGGGAGGGGCCAGGGCGCTCGATATAATCGCGTACCAGTCGAAAATAATCAGGAAGGCCGGAGCGTTGAGGAATTCGTGGATCGCGGATCGATTAATCATCCCGCGGGCCGTAATCGACGCGGACGGACAAGCTGTAACATGCTGCTAATTCCCGATTAATCATCTTCGAGCCTAAGCTCGGTCCGAAACACCGCCGTGATTAATGTAAAGGGGTAGCAGTGGCGCGAGGAGCCCTCGAATTTCAACGTGACACGTGTTTCTTTCAAATCATCCACCGACGAGGCCATCCACAAGATTAATCGCTGCGAGCCTACTGTGCCGTGTCTGTTAAGCGCCTAATAAAGCGTTAATCAGCGAGAAGTGGGTGCACGGTGCTTTCTAATTAATCCCCCGGTGGCGCGGCTGCGTTGAATTTCGATCGCCCCTCCTCCAAGCGCGAATATACTTAATTGCCGTTGGCAGGATCGCGTGCCCTTCAACGACTTAATGAAATGTACAGATGTGGTCCACGCATGTTGTATATACAGTCATATATTTCATCGAACCGGGTATTCATATGTATAAAGGACCGATGAGTTTTCCAATACTGATCAAATGGAGCAAAACTGGGGGACAATGGCCAACGTCGATGCCCGAAATAGAAGTCGAGTGGCCTGGATGGCGAGGAGGCGCGGGCGACAGTTCCTCAGACGTTCCAATTCGAATTTAAAATCATTCGTCCCGCTGGTGCCTTTGAATTTAGAATCGCAATCGAATGGATACCAGATTCAAGCCTCGAGCAGCGCAAGCAGGCCAAGACTGGGTCTTAGTGTCCCATTATATCGAGGGCTACTTGAAACACTCGTCCTTCTCGATTTCATCCGCACACTACATACCAGAGAAGCTTACATTGGCAAGAGGAAAGAAAAATTTCGCCAGCGCCTCTCGACCTTTGGACCGCTCGATTCCCAAGCATCGGATGTTCGGGGCCACGGTTTTCGGTGACAAAGGGGCGAGTTCTCTGTCAAGTGGACAGAGGGTGGGGCTGGGAGGGGTGGTTGTCGAAAAGATGGTGCTCGTTACTGGACCGACGGCAAGTGAATTGACGGAGCTTTTCAGACGGACACTTAAGATTCAATTTTCTCTTGCCTGGCTGATCTGAAGTGGGTGCTCCACTACAGGCTCCCGGTGTTCCTTCGGCTATGCATTATTCATGAAAGCAACTCGTGTTATATATTACAATGCGCATCATAGGGTGGTGGGCGATTAATTCGGCGACACTTTCGCTCGTTTCTTTCGTTCTTTTACTCTTTTCGTTTCGTTTCCCGTCAAGCAAATTCGCGACAGACGAAACCGGCAACGCGAGAGAGACCATTTTCCACGTTCGAGAAACGCGACGCTGTTCCGAGATTGGTTCGTCGAAATTCTCGGTCAAGGATCCGTTCCGCGGTTTGATAATTCGAAATGAACGATACACGCGCGCGTAGACTTCGTTGCCGGGGTTCAGTGAATCTCAATGAACGAAGAGAGTTGTTTTCGTGACCTGAATAAAGACACCTGCTTAAACACCTCGGGGATGGTTTTGGGAGAGCGACACGTCCTGGTTATTGAAACGCGACGGAGTGACCGTGTCGATTGAAACGTAAAGTAGTATGAAGGGAAGAAGATTTTTAAGAGAAGAAGTAGAAGTCTAAAATACCAAACTTGGAGCTGTCGCTTTCTAATAAAACCCAAGCAGAAGATAGTGTGGAAGATAGTATCAGAAGAAAGTGAATCCAGCGGGAAACGCGGATTGAAATATACCATCGAGCTCGCTAGTGTTCCTCGCAAAATTCTATAATCTCGTCAGCTGCTACGTACCGAAATTTAGCAGCGAAATTTCTGACAGTTTGACTTTTACGCGGAGGGTGGAAATTTCCTCGAGGCAGATCGCGATGGTAACGACAAAGGAGACGTTCATTCGACTTTAAACGATTGTTGGCGTTAGCGAGTTAACGGCTGGCCGAGCCGCGAGATTTATCGAGGTCCTGGCATATGGCAGCCGCTAGCAAACACGTACACAGAAACCGGGTTTCGATAATTTCATTGCCAGCCTCTGCGTCTTCGAGGGCCACCCCCTACGGCTCGCTATCGATTTTGTCGTTGGTGTTCGCAAAAGATCTCTGCCCATTTTCGCAGGTGTTCTAATAAAAAGAATAGTAAATCGAAGAGAACTCTAAACGAAAAAGCTACGAGGCCGCGTAGTCGCTAAAACGAAGTCGATCGACGTGAAAGAAGGATTCTTACTCAAAGAGAAAAGACGAGGAACTGTCTTTCACCCCTTCGCAAAAGGCGCTAGAGTCAGCGATTATTTTTTGCAAGCGCCACTCGTCGCTCATTGTGCGCCAGCCAGGCGACGCAAGTGCGCGGCGACGCGTGCATAGGTGCAGCCGCGCTCTGCACCGAGGTAAAAGCGAAACGGGGGTGCTCGAGGAAGCCTGCCGGCCAAGCTGGAACAAAACTTCGACCTGCTAAGGACACATTTACGCCGACCGGGGATTTAGGCGGATCCTGACGCTCTAAACGGCGCCGTTACCCCTAGGAATGTGTTTCAAGAATTTTCGCTGCAACTCGTTAAAGCCCTGGCAACTCTCGAGCCCCGGGAGTTCTTCACTTGGCGAAAATTTGCCGGGACTCTGCTCTGCTACCTCGGGCGGGCTCGAACGAGCAAAAAGAAAAGGGGAAGAGTGTTCTAGAGTCGACTTGTACACGTGTGCCGAGGATTGAGAAGTTCTCGTGAACTTGCGGAACGTTAAACTGCTGTTAGCAACACTCGCGATGGAGACACTTCGTAACTTCGGCCCGAGCTTTTTCTTGCACTAAACGCGAGGACACTCTATCTCTACCGAACTGAGCGCACAAATTGCCAATTTTCGTAGCGTGGATTATCCTAGATTCTCTCTGATCTGGGTAAACTTTCAGTTCCAATTCCTACTAGCCTCTGATATGAATGCTAATTAGCTTCCCTATTGAGAACTGTCCAGAAGCAATGCGACAGGTGATCCTACGCTCCAGGAGAACCTGCACTGCCAGACACCTGTTTGACCTAAAGGATTCTACAAAAATTTAAGCTCAAGGAGACTACTTGAATCAGTCGAATCGCTTAAAGATCAAGTACTTTTTTACGAATTAATTGCAATTATACTAAATAAATATAATTAACAATCAGCACTGCGTGCAGTAGAATGCTCGAGCTAAATGTTGACAGTGCTTCCGCGCCAGATCTCAATGAGAGGATAAATCAGCCCGAGGTGTACTCAGTTCTAGTTTACCATCCACCCCAATAGGACACCCCCCGACAACTTTCCTCCATCAAGCTACAGAGGTTGATGCTACCACCCGCAAACAGAGCGACATCTGTCCAAATAACGACTATAGGTCAAAGAGTTGTCAGGCACTGTAGGTCGCGGATGATCGAGGCGTGAAGGTCAGCAGGGTGTCTTCTGTCGGGTACGAAAGCTCGAGGGAGGCCTCGAGCCTCTCCGCGCTTGGCGTCCCGACGCCAACCAGCACACGACACGTGTATACACGTATAGATGGACCAAGCACGCGTTACACATACACATTCGCGTACATATATGTATATACATGTGTATTATACCTGCTGGATGTCCCTAAGGTCAAGGTGACACGTTACCGTACAATTTTCTAGTCGATAACCGTGCAAGGATGACTGTACACCGGTATGAATATCCAACGGGCTGCGGCCCAAGAGCCGAGGGGGATACGGTCGCGCGTCCGCCCCCAGAAAACCGAGGGAGGGGGTGGATCGCGATCCTGGCGCCCGGGGACCTTTTAGAATTTCTCTTCCGGCTGGGTGTCGCGGGGCTCGTCGAATGTCTGCTGCGTCGCGGTTTGCGGGATCTCGAAAGCGTCCCGTCCGACGGCCACCTGCACGGAGAATCGACAGGCGAATTTCAAGGGATCGGTGGCATATCGTCCGCGGGGATCGAACAACGCGGTACGAACGCGAACGTGCGGGAGCCGTCCGTGCAGGGGGTGGTGTTACGGTGCACTTTCGTCAAACGGAACTGTCAAAGGGTTCTAACGAGGCTCGGTAAAATTTCGTGGTGAGGTTACACGTGGCTGAAAATTCAAGATGTGGTGAGAAAGTGGGGACGGGCACGCCTCGGTGGCTTTCCTTGCTCAGAGGGGTTGGGTTCGTTGTGTGGAGAACGCTCCCGCCAATCGCAGTTTTCCCTCTACTTTCTCGATTTCGGGCGTCGAGGCCCCGGAAGGGGCGAGAATCCGCCGTTTCCTATAAGATATTCGTATGCGTGCTGCTGTGAGGGTCGAAAGGACGCGATAGGTTAAAAAATCTCAGTTTCTTTATTTCCTTCGGACATCGTCTCAGTGGGATTCATCGACTTCTTCCTGCCGCGCTCACGAGCGCTCTCTAACGAAAGAGAAAAGCGTGGCAGAGTAGGGAGGCGCTAGCGGATCGCTGGAATGTTGTGAGAAACTTATCTCCGTGTCTGGAAACACCTGATATCCTCGGCTCGATTAAGGGCTCGGCGTAGCTTTCTCGTGGGAGAGGGTGGATTTTTATTGAAACAAAGTGGAGTCGCTAGATCGAGATCGATGTTGAAGCTTCGTCTGCGGAATAAATGCTTCGCGCTGAGATCGTTGCGATCGAGGCACGAGGCTTCGGGAACGACGCCGTTACTTAACATCTGCTCGTGAGCACCCTTAATCGCTGTGGAAGGCTGCAGAGCCGAGGATTCCTCGCGCGACCCGCGAGCCTTGCGGGAATATCGAAAATTCGTGCTCCGAGCTGGCTTGCGTCAAACGGGGCAAAGGAAAATACATCAAAGCGGCGTAAATCACGCGGGGGATTTCGTAAAACGCGATCCCCCGCGCCATGTGACGGGGAATTTATGTCGCTAATGCGGATCGATTACCCGAGGCATCGTTCCTTTATTACGCGCGATAAATTCTGAAAGGGAATATTTAGACGGGGGTGCGCGTAAATCGCGATTAAAAGCGGAGAACGGTCGTATAGCTTTCTAGAATTCGCAGCGGATCTGGATCAACGACCGCGTCGTATCTCGCGATGATTAACATTTAAACGACCAGAAAACACTCTGCATAAACTGATCCCGCGTTATTCGCAACACGCTTTCCATACCGTTCTTCGCTTGATAATCGATCAGTTCGTATTTGTACCCAGATCTTCGCCACGTTTCCGATTAAAGAAACTTACGAGGCCATATCGATCGTCCGAGATTCATTGGAAGTGATCGATCGGTGCTTAACATCCTGAGCGCAGAAAATGGTCACATCAGTATTGAGAAATTTTCTAGTAAAATGTTTGATATTATTTGACACGTTGAAGCTGCCATCTGGAAGCCGTCTTTGACCTAAGGGAGCGCTTAAGAGATTAAGTGAGTCCGCTAATTATTTTTCGTTAATAAATGCGAAAGGAGTTGAACTTTGTAACGAAACCTAACGCCTGTTCGTTTGATGCAAGCCTCCTGGGACACAAAGTAGAATGAACACGATCGTTCTCAACCGTCGAATCGATCATCGTGCGATCGACTGTTGTGCACAGTTTTTCTCACAGACCGTTGAGCCTAGCTTCGCAATCGTCGCGCGGTATTCCTAATTAACGCCAAGGTTCTCGATCCCTAGCCCTTCTTCAGCCTATCTACGAACTGGCAAGGTTTTCCTTAAAGCTACTCCTAGGGCCGAAAGCTCGCACCTTTAAACAGCCTCGTGTCACCCAGATGACCCCCATTCCAGGATCCCAAGTGTCCGAGAATCTGCCTCCGCGAAACGAAGGTATGAACGTCCACGATCGGACAGGGAATCGCCTCGATTCCCAAACGTCCACATCGATCGCGACATCGACGGCGCAGCTTTCCTCCAACTCCAGACAAGGCGGGGGAAACGAGAGCCACGGGGAACGAGGTTCGTGTCCACGTTCCACGCGCTATCGATTCGACTGCCTCGTGTGCGCGGCTCGAATGCCTCACCGAGTCCCGTGGAACTCGATGAAATCCTATCCGGGGAACGGGGACCGCGTGGACTGTAAACGAAGACGAGAGAAAGGATCGCGATCCTTTTCTCCTGCTTCCCAGAGGGACACGCGGTCCACGTTCCGCCAGGCACGTTCTTCTTTCACGCCACTGCCAGCCGGCGAAAGCCTCGGCACAGTCTCGTGGAACACGTTGGAGTTCGACGAAGGGGCCAGAGCCGCTCGGGGACGATTAATTTGTGCGATCGGACGAGAAGAAGGCGGGCACGAGCTCGGGCAGGATTCGACGCGAGGCCTCGGGTCGAGATTTTTATCTAAAAATGGAAGACGTAAGGGTAGGGCTGGCGAGCGACCAGGCTCCACCTAGGGGATGATAGACTCGTCGGTGGAAGACGACGATCCGAGTGGGACCCTGTCGATTCGATCGATAAAGGGCTCCGGATCTTCGATATGAAAGACAGAACGGCCAACGTGACTCCAGATCGCGATGAAAATTGTAGGGATCTCTCTCGAGGTTATTATGGTGATTCTACTGTGGGGAGCTTTGGGATTGAAGGTAAAGGTTGCTGGCTGGGTAAATGGTGGAGTAACTTTGACCGCTGGGGTAACTTTGTCCAGGGAACTAGATCCTAAAACAAATTCCTCTAGTAGCTATTGTGTAACAGGTATTATTCTTGGACAAACTGCAGCTTGAGGTAGATAATTAAGGATATCCAAGGCACTTTGTCCGAGAATAATACCTGTTATACGATAGTTGTTAGAGGAATTGAGGACCTCGCAGCAAGAGGGTGCAGCTACGCCTTTAGCAACTTCGAGTATATTAAAAAAAAACTGTTTATAAATTATTGCTTTCACTTAACATAGAAAAAAGGACACTAATAGAAAAATATAGGTAGACTTACTTTCACAGAATAAGTAGTAGTTATTCAGTTGATAAGATTTTATTTCTATATTTAGCAAATTTTTCAAATCTGGAGCTACCCTAATAGGGTAATGGATGCAGGTAATTTGCAATAACTCCCTCGTTTGTTATCGAATTTGCATCAAACGTGCGCCAAACAATAGAATTATTTTAAGTATATATCACGACATAATTCAAAAACTGTCCCAAATGGAGTTGCTCCCCTTCTGCTGCAACATTCACAATTTATTTTAGAGTCTTGTTTCCTAGTGAAAATTACCCCATTAAAGTGCTGAAGTCGATAGCGCCGAAAGGGTTGGAACCCCATCGATCAATTCTCAGTGCAGCTTCCTCTAAATATAAAGTCCACCATATTCCTTGATTTCACGCACACTCTGCCCGCGAAAAGGGAAACGCGAATGGGACCGGAGTAAAGAAGCTCGAACTCGAAACGACAAGAAGAGGGAATAAAAGACCGAGCGACGTGTTTGATTCGATTCCAGCGGGGCGGTTAATCGAGCCAGCGGTTCGCGGGAGATCTGCTCGCGAGGGCCGCACGAAATCCTCGCGGAGACAGAGAAACAGTTCCGCGGCAAGATATATCGCCGGTTGTCCCGCACATTTCGGCAATTCCGAGCAGACGCGGTGCGGAGTGGCGAGGGGGGCGCGCGTTAAAGCTGCAGGAACACATTTGTTGCGCCCGCGTGACGGCGGACGTCGCGCAACGGCCGTGTTCCCCCCAGCCTATGAATCTTATCATTGATTTAAAGCCGGCAAGAAGCACATTCGCCGGTCTCGCCAATAGCCTCGGTGAACGTCCGTCCGCGTTACATTCGCGTCGTAAAGATCGCGTAAACGGCTGGGGGCCGACTGACGCGTCGCAGACGCCCCGATCACGCTCATTTATCACTCCCCCTCTCTCGCCAATTAAAGTCGCTCCCGCGTAAACTCGTGCCGTTCCCAAGACGCGGTCCGCAACCACCGAAGCGGCGTAAAATCGCGAAGCTCGTCGAAAGAAAAAGAAGAGAAACTGTGGATTAAAATCGCGCGGTAGAAGAGTCCGGATTCTATTTCGACGCGATTGATCTAGGGGGGGGTTAGAGAAACGGAAAAGCTTTTAAGAAAGAGGGACTGGAATTTCCTTCGGAACGGATGGATGGAAGGTTTCGAATTCAATTTCGAAGAGATTAATGAGGGGTAAGTTAAGTAGGGGTGAAAGGTCAGCTAGATAATTCTCGAGTTAAGGGACGATTAACGGGAAGCTGCCGAAGGAACCGGAGGACGGTGGACCGTTGAAAAATGGCGGTGGCGGGAGGGAAGAGATGAAGGAGGAACGACACTTAATGGGGTTTCGATGGGGTCTCGTCCCCGATCTGTCCGCCGGCTGGATCATTTATCACTTCTCATTTTCCCTCGTTAACGTCGCCCTCGCTGCGTGCAAGCTGATTTACGAGTCGACGTACACCGGCCCGTGGACTGCTGCAGTCGATACGCGTCGAGTTCTCGATACCAGAGACCCTCATCCCCTGCCGAGACCACCTCGACTCAACGTTTCCCGTCTCCTCAATGATAACGAATATGGGCGATACAGATGAATACAGATGATTCCATAAGATTTTGGAGAGGAACGAATTGAGAGAGATCGGTGTTGTTTCACAAAACGATCGCGAGTCACGTCCCGACCGATTCTGTTCGCGACAGGCTCGCAGCTGTCGCTGGGAAGCTCGTGGAGCTGTACCTACAGGGAACTAACGAAGATCTACTTGCGTGCTTCTGGGAGACGAGAAGCAGAGGCTCGAAGAAAAGGCCGCTCGACTGGAAGAGGTAATCTAAGGACAATCTACGATTCTCCAAGAAACCTAATAATTTCGATTAGAGACGCAGACGTGGTGGAATCGCTGCTGCTCGTAAATTCTCTTCAACGTTACGCTCCTCTGCTCGATCAAATTCTGTAATATCTACGAGACAGCGAATCCAGCAGGCTAACGTCGTTCTACCAGAATCACTACTACACCAATTTAGAATTCGCCAGGAGGCAGTAGTATAAGGCTAGATAATGTCGATTAGGCCCCAAAATTCGACCGTACCTGGGCCCGAAGGGGCCGACAACGATGAGCTAGTTCTAATCTATACCCTAAGAATCTTAGTTCCCCCTCGATCATGGTAGTGTCCAGGAGCAACTGTCAATTGCTTCGTTAGCACGGCTCGTTTCAGTCCGATTCAGTGAACGTTTCGCCCCTAGAGTGCGCGGACACTTGAGCGGATCTTAGCAAAGCTACCTTACCACCCGACAACTGATATGATTCCGACCCATAAAGCGACTGCAACGTAGCGTAAAAGGTATCATTCGGCGAGGAACGAAATTAGTCCCCCAAAAGGGGGGGTATCACAGAAATTCATCGCAAACAAAGCCAAGTTACATACGTACCGCTCCCTGATCTGTTTAGACTCCGATCAGGATTCCAGAGGAAAGTAAAAGGCGAATGGAGGCGAAGCAGCATCGTCGAGGAGATCGATCGTCGTGGATCCGCTGGAGAAATCACTGGATCCACTCGATCGGCGCTCTCTGTCCCTTCAGAGACGTATTCTTGGATGAATTCCAAGCGCGAGGAGAAACTCTTCCACCCGAATTAGCGACCACTGCTGACGTAATCGAGCTTCCTCGTGTCCGCTCCCCTCTGAGTAATCAGCGCGGAGAGGTATGCTTGATCAAAGAAGAGATCCCTGCCGATTTCCTCGCGATTCCCTATAAATCTCCTAGCGGATTCCAAGGCGGATTGTCGAGAGGACGCGTTCGAGACGATGAAACTATCGCTTCCCACGATCCATTCGAAGAGAACTACATACTGCTTCGAGACCCAGAATCCCGGGCCTCCCTCGAGGGAAACGCAGAATTTTTCCAGCCTCCCGTCCCGAATACCAAGTTTATCTAGCTCTTATCAAGCGCGCCGAACGATCCGCACGTAACGCGCGTGCACGGAGATAAAATGGAGAGAATATTGCCGGGGACAGAGTACTGCTTCGAAATTCGAACCCTCGGTGCTCGAGGGAGAGTCCACCCCGAAGGGACACCGTGCCTAGCAACTGGGATTCGATATCGCGCACAGCCGCGATACTTTCAGCCCCCGGGCTTCCTCGAATATTCTGTCACGCGATAATATCTAATCGTGAGAATCAATGGTAACTTTGAGCCTGACAGACGAAGGGGTGCAACAAGTTTCTAACGCCCTTCACACTTTGGCCGATCGAATCCCAGATACTAATCTCCCAGCGATATCTCGAGGAAGATCACGATCGAAATAGGGATCGGAACACAGACTCCGGTCCTGGCACCAGCACCGAAAGATCGAGGTGATCGATAAGGACCGATAGATCGTAGCACCACCCATCTCGCGGGTTTCAAGCTTCTATTACCGAAGAAGAATTACCGGACAAGACTACCTAATCGCTGAGAATCATCTTAGCATATCGAAACTACTCGGACACGAGTGCTCCTCGGTTAGAGTCGATACAGAGACCGTCAGATACAATAAATTCCTGACGCCTCCAATTATTTTACACATAAGAACGCTCAGTCTTTGTCTGATTCTGCACTCAACTATCCCAAAGCTCCCTCTCCTATCAACAATCCTCTCGATTCGATGACTTACTCCTTTCCCTCAGCTATGTACCTAGACTCCGTCTTAAAACCTGCTCCCGATATACACCATACCAACCACCAAACGCTCAAACAGTGGTCCACGTATCCGAGTGACCACGGTCCGCGAGCTAATCCAGCGACTCCTGACCCTGAACAGCGGTGACCGCTAATAGAGAGGCCCTTTGAACTCACCAGGACCGCGAGGGTCGGTAATCCGAACGGCGGGTCAAGGAAACCTCGCCGTTTACAGTCCGTAGGGCGGGTCAACGGTCACCTAGAATCCTTGGCCCGAGCCCTGCTCACACCCTTGTCTCGTTGTACGGGCTGGAAGAGCTGGTGCCCTGGCGACGTAGCCGATCATTGTCGCCGGGCACGTTAAACGCGACGTTCGGCACGGTGGTCGGGTCGACCGACTGATAATGGGACTGGACCGGCTGCCCGCTCGGCTGCGATTGGTGAGAGTGGGAGGAAGACGAGGGTGGGCCCTCGCTTATGGAGGTCGTCGAGGCGAGAATACGGCGACCGCGTACCTGGTAACGTTGGGGGTAGCAGCGGCCGCAGCAGGAGTGCAGCAGGCCGCCCCTCGAGGCAGTGCTGTGCGCGGGGGAGGTCAGGGGCGACGGGGAGCCAGGCCTCTTCGGGGCGCCGTTGTACGGCACCTCCATCTCCACGAACTCGCGATCCTGAAACAGAATATTTCGCCTGTTGTCAGAATACTCTGGTATACACTCCCGCGGATAGATTCTTCGGTGAGGGTGAACCGATATCCCCGTGCATCAGACTTCGCATTACCCCCGCCCAGTCTACCATAAAACTTGCAAGGCATTCCTCAACTTCGGAAATTCGATTCCGCGAGCCCGCAGTATCGCCCGAGTCCAATACCAATTCCGGAAGCCGCGTCAATTTTTCATCAGTTATCGACGCGGCCAAGTAGATTGTGCACGTAACTGCACAACACCATGCGATGCCACGGGCCAACATCCCTCACGCACGGAACTCTCTGGCTCCCTTACCGCGGGCCGTGCAGCACGCCCTTTTCCATTAACGAGAATGTTGCTCGCGGATCGTTTGGCTGTTCAGTGGGATCGATAAGCGTGCCAGAATTTCATTGAAGAATCTTTACTTTTAATCAAAGCAATCGATGCTCGCGAGTAGATAGCACACGTAACCGCGCAGTGGATCGGGAACGTGCCTGGTCAGCCACGAGCGCTCTGTCTCCTATCCAAACGCTCGCATCGTGGCTGGATAACAGGGATGGGGCAGCGATCGTCGCTCGTTTAACTCGATTCCTACAGACAGAGGGGCTAATTTCAGCGAAATCCGGTGAGACGCGACCCTCCGATCGCGCCGCGCGACCAGTCGAAAGGGTACCGGAGGGGCGCAGGTGAAATTGTTCTGGGAACAAAGAGGAATTTGGCTCTCGAGTCGCGGAGAGGCCATTTCCGAGCGTGTCCCAGCGTCGTCAGTCAAAGTTTCGCCCGGCGAGTATTGCTGGAACTGTGCTCGAACTTGTTTCCCCGCTCGAATTACACAGCCAAAGGGGAGGCACAGGATTCGCGCAAAGGCCAGTTCCCCGCCTCGACCCACGGTGCCATTTCCATCAGGATTTGCTCCGCGACCCACGCAATCGCAGAAACACCGTCGGTGCAAACTTCGCTGCACTAGGCACTGGCGTGATTTTATTAGCGCTCTACTTCGCGACCTTATCGAGTTAACGCTAGAAACCTGAATATTGCTCCACGTTGCTCCTTCATTTCTAATACGATTCGTAAAATTCTTTGAATATTACCCTGCCATCGAGTCTTTAAATATTTACCTGCCAGTATCATCGGTTTAAGTATCGCGAGAATGTTTGCTGGCGTCGTTCGAAACGAACCAGATAATCTTGGACATCAAACCCACCGGAGGGCTTCAAAAGACTGGCCTTCAACTTCTTTCCAAGCGGATTCCAGGAGAGATTGCGCGGCTGTCCCATTCCACAGGATCAAATCTTCTTCGCGCTGAGCTGCGAACAGCTCCGCCGGAGATCACTCGATAACCTCGCGCTTTGCTTGCGTCCAGGGATCATTCACCTGGCGTTTTCCATGGCCAACTTTCTCCACTCGCAGCAACCGTTCGCGGGAAAATCGAGGAGGCACCTCCGAACCCACTAACTTTTCCAAAACACGTGACTTAAAGTACAGTGCACACGTGGGGCCTGACTGGCCCAAATTAACAGTTCTCGTGATATTGAAAAAGCTTAAGATAACGATGACTCGTAGTGTTAAAGAGATATTTCTTCAGTGTTTCATTTTTTTATTAAATATTTTTGTTAATAAAGATTGAATGGAATAGATTACGTACGGTCTAAAAATTTTGTTCTCAAAATATCCGTGCAATTCTAGATTTGAAGATATAGGCCTCCGAGGCCCAACGTGTGCAATGGTGTAATTTTAATTTAGATGTGCACGGTAAAAAACGATTTGAAATAAAATTCTCGTGCAGAAATTTTTATTTCAAATAACTTTTCGCCCATCTCTGCTGCGGGATTAAAGAGAAGCTCTACTAGAAACGCAGATTAAGCTAATTTTTACTCGACGATGAAAGCTAAAACTCTATTAGCTTCCTTCGGGGATGGCCACTGTAGCCATTCGAACCTTAACCCCGTTCTTCCCCATCCAGCTCACTGACCCGTGGAAATATTTAAATTTCATGAATCCGTTATATTCTAGGGCACAAGTGACCCAGAAAACTCGGGATTATTTCACAGGGATATCGGCGGATGTTTATTCCAGCGGTAGGTCGCGAGGAGCGTTCGTTCGGCGAGCACGGAGACCGAAAGGAGGATGAATATTTTCGCGAGCGACGTCCTGCGCGCTCTAACGCGCCGTAAACGGCCCAGAGACGTCGACGGGACAATTTGCGACTTCACTCGCGAGTGTATTTCAGGACGAATCGGCTCGGTTCGCGGATTAAACTCGCCCTTATCGCGTCAGCCCGCTCGCGCCCTCGTCGTCGCGACGGGCAGCCGAGCGTGGCAATAAAACGAGCTCCCCGAAAGGGATGAGATATATCGGGGGCCGACAAAGGACGCTCGCTACCCCCATTATTTCCACTCCTGCGTGGATCCCGTCGATACGTCCCCGCGATTCCGCGCGGAAACGTAATTGGTCTTCCCCGGGTCGATGAATGGGGAACGTCGAGGACCAGCGGCGAGGAGATTCTTCCTCGGAATCCCCCGGATTATTGCCCCGGGATGATGCTCCTCTCTCGTACGTGCGCGCCAGTCGCTGCATGTTCATCGATCGAGTCCACGAAGCCACTGTGCCCCGACGATAACGTCCACGGGCACGTTCGCGTGTCCGTCGAACTTCGCCTCGGTTCAGACAACTTAGACGGTTCCTTGTCGCATAGTGGGGCAAGGATACGCGCGCTCTACTTTGATCAATGGACAAAGGAGGCCCGCAATTCAGCAACAGCAACGGCGCCCCGCCGTCCAATCAATCTCTACCGAGCGGCGAGGCTCGATTTCCACCGGGCGAGTTTGTAAAAGTAAACTCGTTAAAGGCGTCGACTGTTTCGAGATCCTCGGGGGTGGCGCTCCAAGTTCGAGGGGAGCTTTCGACTCGGCCGGTAGCCCGACAGTGGGGGACTTAATTAATACACGACTCGTAGAGGAGCGAGTATTTTCCTAGCTTCACATTTCTCGAGAATATCGAGCCAATCATCCTTCCCTTTACTTCTCCACCCGGAGCGAACTCGTCGAGCAGAACTTTCGGAAGGCTCGAGAGCTCGCGTCTGCCGGGCCGAATCGCTCCCATGGTATTAAAGTCGAGTTGCGATCTTCGGTTTCAATGATCGTACAGGTGAATGTCTTTCGGTTCGATAGGCTTCTCGTTGGCGAGGGGCACAGTGTCGCCGGGGTGGATATGAAAGAAGCTGGGACAGCTGGCCGTTGCGGCGTCGTATTAAAAGAAATGGCGGAGAGTACCACTCTATAAACAGAACGACGCGACGCTATTTTTGCGCGCCGGTTTGTAAAGGTGGCTATAAACGCGAACTGACCTCTCCAAGATAGTGACGCGTGACGTGACACCGTTTTGGAGACCTACCAATTGCGCTTTCTATTTAGCGCAGCCATTGATCCTAGGCCGCGCGAGACTCAAGCGTTTAAATATAAATTAAACAAATTCCCGCGCGCCTCGCCTTGTTCCGTACGCTCGTACAATCGCGCTAAACGGCTCGGAAAGCGGTGAACCCTGCTTCGCCGTTTTTGCAACGGGAAACGCGACTGTAAACGTTAAATTTTACACTGAACGGCAGGCATCGATGCTTCGGTCCTTCTGTCCAATTACTCTGATCCCTTTTCCAACAGTTTCGCGTGCAATATGGTACTGACAATGACTACTCGCGTGGCAGAGGGGTTGCTCTACACTTGGGGTAATTCAAGGTTTATCCATATATTTTTCCCTCGTAGAAGGGGAGACGCCTATTTTTATGTATCTTGTAACAGAATTCTACGGCATTATTATTTATTTAGTTATTTTAACTGGTAGACACCCATTGTTTACACTATGAAGGAATATATAAAGAAAATTTTTATTTAATTTCGTGAAAAATACACTAGAAACTAAACAAATAATTATTTTCTTGTACTAAAATTACGGTGGGGATATTTCACTTTAAATAAAATCGTGGGGCAGGATATTTCATCGTTTTTCATCGATTATTTAGAATTTTTATAATGACCCAATGAATTTTATTGAATTCGCATTAAAAATATTTTTATCCATTCAACTCGGCTACTTGAAGATTAAATCCTGAGTGCGCCACTGGATATAGAGAACAAAGTAGCTATTACCCCGATAGTTTCTTGCCTCGTTGGTGGTACGCTCACGTGCATGAATTTTATGGAATACAGGAATTCCCGTTAGTTTTATACTCCAGGGAGAGAGCGATGTATTTCAAATGGAGGCTCCACAAATTGTTCAGCTGCCTCTAGTATTTATATTATGAATTTAATATTTAAAAAGAAGCGTTTTATTTTGCAACTATAATAAGCCTGTTTTTTATTTTGTTCTGTGTGAGAAGTGAGGGTTTAAAACGTGGACCAATATATGAGAGCGAGGCGCCTGGTACCCCTCGTGATAAACGCGGCCCTGGTTCTAATCCCAATTTCGCGGAGCTGGGAGCAAGTTGGCGATGACAAAAGTACGTGTGCACCAACGACACCATTTTAGAAACGCAGCGACCGCGAGACGCGGCTAGGGTGGACATGCATTCCCTTCTTAAGGGGGCAGACCACTGTAAACAATCGGAAAAATCGATGTTTTCTTTTTTACATTTCCCGAAAGACGTAGGTACTTCTCAAGAATGCTCTCTCCAAATTTTATGAAGAAATTCGCAAAATTCACGGAGATATAGTATTTTCCGCGAAGCAGTTTCAAACGCGCGACTGAGTCGAGCGGAACTTTGAACGCGTTTTCCTCAGAATGACATTTTTCAACCACGTTGACAGTCGACAGACAAAACTATACGTCCAATCGACATGAGCAAGGGCATTTATTGTACGGAAAATCTTAATGACGATCAGTTATTTTTCAATTAATGGCCTCCTTCTATTTTTTTTATCAACATTTCCCCAATTTTGTACCCCGAAAACATGATTTTTTTCAGTGGTCCGCCATTTTGTAATTTGTTGCGATTTTGACTTTTTTGATCGTCACGTAATAAAGGTAGGCTTCTAGTTTCTAAATATTTTTGTCTTTTTGAATTCGGAGAACCATATGGCCTGGGAACTGTCAACGCGACAAGCACGATTTTGCCGCAGCCCACATTTTGACGAAGAGTATACAGGAAACGGATTTATGAATTTGATGGAAAATTTTTTTCTTACCCTTCGATATGTACACTATTAACTATACTAAGCAATCAATTGATTTACTTGCGTTGTTTGGTTGAAATAAATTCCCGAAAAAATTTCGGACCGTTACAGTGGTCTGCCCCCTTAATAGAGGCAGCGATCGGCGTTCGTAAATCCAGCTGGGCCATTCTCGTGGCCCATAAATAACTCGCCACGCCATTCGACCTGACCCCGGACACTTGTCGCGATTTTATGGACGTCCCTACCTATCCGAGCATTCCTGCCCTATGTCGCGGCGACGTACAACCGAACCTGGACACCCGACGACTTCGTTTCCTGGTTCGCCTTGAAAATCGACCGCGAACGTCTTCGACTATGAGGCAACCTTTAATCGTATTTTACAGACGCTCGTGACTGGTCACGGAAAGTAGCCGACAGAAGGAACATGGAGTTCCTCAGAGAAGCATCCAGTGTTTTCTCAACTTCGATTACTGTCAATGAAAGCGGCAGCGGAGCTTTTGAATTCGGAGATCTGTTCAGCACCCGCAGTCTGTGTCTAGCCACAAAAAGCTACTTCTATTGGAGAAGAGAAGGAAAGCAAAGGGATCTCTGAGTGCAGAGCAAGAGTGGGGCGGCAGAATTGAAGCTGGTGTCTGCCGTGTGCAAATTCGCAAGCCAGTGGAAAAGCGCGAGGCCAGCAAGGAGAACCGAGCGATGAATATCCGTGGCGGGTGGGCCGAAAACCGGTGACACGGCTGGCCACTCGTGAATTTAATATCGTCCAGCTGGAAGTAAACGTGGTGGAAAGGAGGCAGTGGAAAGGCAACTGAGGGAGGAAAAGCGAGGAAAGAGATAAAGCAGCCCAAGGAAGAAGGTGAAATTGAAGCAAAGCGAGACCCGAGATCTCGTCGAAATTTTTCTCGATCGATCGTCCACTAGACGGAGGCACGCTTCTCCGTTACAGGATCAGAAGTTTCGAGCCGGAGTCGGGCTTTCAGTCTCGATCCTCTTCGGGATTCCCGTGCTCGACGAATTCTTTCACCGAAAAGGGAAATCTCTGGGGAACTGGCGAGCGTTACACGAGACGAAGACGAATACAGGAGGCGAGCTTTTTCAAACGCAGAAGCTCGCGAGTAGCCGGTGGAGGCAGGTGCTTTCGAGGCGTCCACGAGAGGCAGCAGAGCCGCGAGAGCACTTTCTTCCGCCACGGTTGCGCCCGCTGTGCCACGCGAATCGGAAAATCCGATGGGGCTGCGCTATTCTCGGACCTCTTTAACGCCGTTTCCCAGCTATAATTAGTCCCCGCTATGACGTCTCGCCCCGACGACTCCGATATCCCGATGAGATTCGATCGAGGCCGACCACGACCCGGAAGAAATCAATACGCCGACACGAAGACACCGATTGGCCGCGTCTGATACTCGCGAGCTGCGCAACACCGACGCTCGAAGATCACTCGCCGCGATTTTCCAGGCAATCTCTCAACCCCTTCCGTCATCTCCGCAAACGCGATTCAGGGAACCTTCCAAACCACTTCCACGAGCTTCCAGTGGATGTAAAACGACGGTGGAGAGGTTACTACTTTGATTTAAAACCGCTCGAGAGCTATTCGTAGAAGAAGCTGTACCGCACGTGGCGGAAGTAACTGGCAAGGTCCATCGACTCGCTGGGAAATAGAGCTCAATACGAGGGGGACACTGACACGATTGTGAAGGAGCTTGATCGATCCGTCGAGCGGACGATCCACCTCGTCAGCGGACCGAACGTGTTCTAGAGTTGTTACCCGATGACGTTATCGTCAAGCACGTCATCGCCGCATCGAGACGTTCTTCTCTCGAGCCGTCGGGCACGTTGAGGCCGCCGGTTCAAGATTTCGCGAAGAGCAGACTGTCAATTATAAAGGGACACGGGTGAAGAACCGATTGGTGCTCGAATCGGAGGAATATCGCGAGGCAAGCTGAATAAGAGAACCGTGGAATGTTAATTGGAAAATGTAAACGAAAAAGAGAATCGAGAAACAGAACAGAATTATGGTCAATTGAACGACAGAAATATTTCAGGCGATCACTCATCTGCGAGAGTATTTTAACCTGACCTGCTCCACCATCCCTCGAAATAACGTTTACCATTCATCCCTGACGTCAAACGGAAATTTGGTTCCTGCCTCCGCCGAGTTTCCCCACTCTAATCAAGTATTCTTACCCCGTCCCGCTTCCAAAACGATGCCCGAAGTTAGTCGAAATCAAGCAGAAAGTTCGACCTCGCGGCTTCATCCCGCGGGAGCGTGTTAATCAATCTCGCCGGGGGGTTCATTAATTACTTCAAACCGACGCGATGCAGCGGTTAGGCGATTCCGCAACGCCGATAAGTATGCCTGACAATGAGAATTCGAGAATCACCAAGGATCTTCGGGGTCCTCGAGGCTGAAAGATTCCAAAATTCCGTTTGACATCTTACGTTTCACGGGGTCCGGTGGCGTTGCAGTGTCAATCGTCGAGCGCCTACCCGGCAACTTCGAAATTACGAAAGTTCGCCTCGTTGTCGCGGAACACAAAAGCCGGCTGCGATAAGAACGCGGGAAACGAGGATGGACGAGAAGCAGAGGCAGGAAGAAGCGGGAGATGAAAGACGCGAGCGGAGGTGGAGAAACGACGGTTAAAGTTTCCTGGACCGGGGCGGAGTGGCAGAAAAATTCGTGGGGCATCGGCGGAGGGAGGATAGTTAGACGCCGGCAGGAAGACGGGACCGTGGCACGCAGACGCGCTCAAAAAGCATCAGAAAGCGGCAGGAAGTGGAGCGACGCGGCCCTGGGCCGTGTACACGATTTCCTTGACGACTCGACAAAGGCGGCCGGAATCCCATTGGTTTCTGGGTTAAGTACACCCACCCGGTAAGCCCGCGAAAGGGAACGGTGAGACTATCGTCAAACAACGCCCGCGTTCAAAAGGGACCGAGCCGATTGGCAGCTGATAAGGGATGGAAGAGCGCGGGGTGGCTGCGCGGAGAAACGAACGATGGAATTCGATGGATCCGAGCAATTAATAATTTCGAGGTAGCAGAACCAGCTGCAAACTCTCTTTCGAAGCGTGCTTGAAATATTGAGGAATTCTGGGATCGAGTTTAATCCATCTTCGGGAAAAGATAAGCTGGAGTGTTGGTACACGGGTGCGTTAAAACCTCTCGATTCTTCCAATAAGTAGATCTGATTTGTCTGGAGTGTTGTGTTCGTAAAACGAACAGAACGCTCTGTCGAAGCGACAACCTTAGCGGTTAATCGATGCAACCCTTGCCCGAGAACTTGCAATTAACGCGATTTCCGGGGACATTCGGCCTCGATAAGCCCACGAGGCAGGGCTCTGATTCATGCACCACGGATTGACCTATTTATCCGGCATTCAGTAGTCGATTTCAATTTCTAGCTTACGAACACGCGTGTGCTTAGAAACGCTTGCAAATACGCTTTGTCCGCGGTCTGATTTGGAAAAGAAACTTTCCGGAGTTATGTGTCAATATGCAAATTACACGTGATAAGGGAAGTCGAAAGGACTTACCATTCCGCAATTCAAGATCCAAGCCCTCGTTTTCGAGATGCAGGAAAGTGAAACTTAAGGGCAGACTTCTAGAGCGCGCAGCTTGAATTTCAGTAGTGCACACACTCCACCGACGAAAAAGACACTTGCACGTTTTATGCGATTTTACTTGCGAAACGTTTAGAAACGAATATCACATTGCTGTCGCGTTGTTTGAACTGCGAAACTACTTACTTACTTAGTGTTATCGTCAGCGCTACCAAAACTACCGAAATTCTCAAAGTACAGAAACTGTGGAGTTAACTGTGGGGAATTAAGGAAGCTCGCGGAGTCGGTTGCTCGCACGATTTATGACAAACTTGGAATAGTAAATACAACTATATCTACCGATCAGACGGAATTTCTGATTATTGAACGTGTATTATTAGACTTTCAAATTTCCTCCATTGTCTACCGTTTCAATCACTTGTCCAGTAAAGTCAGCGGAAATATATTTGCCCACGAATTACCTTCGTTCCCGATTTCATTGATTAATCTCAATTGATTCTAATACACAGACTCGTTCTTGGGAACCGTGGCCGCTGCTTTTTGCGCAGCCTGTGCAGAGCGACGCACGGTGGTCGTGTACCTGTCACAGCGACGCGAAAGGGTTATTCTCTGTGTGCGGGCACGAGGGGCTGGGTGTGCTTAGTGGGTGACACGGCATCCCTTGCACGAGAACGGCCGAGCTAAAATTAGACGCGAACAGAGGGGGTTTATTCAAATTACTCCGCAGCGCGGGCGCGAAGCGGTCTCCCGGATTTTAAGCGACGTGTTACTTCTCTTGCTGGGAGAAACGAACCGACTCAGATAACACGGCGTTTCCACGAGAGACCGCCGCGAAATTAAACGAGGCCCACGCGAGGCTTAACGAAGCGTGGGTGTCCTCGTCGTCGCGAGAGGAATATTCACAGCTCTATCATTGCCTTCCGATTCGACGTTCAACGAATTAGATCGACAGAATTAAGTATGTAGTTCAGGCTTGTTTATCGGTCTTTTCCTATTTTGAAGAATACGAGACTTGGACGGTAGGGGAGACCGGAGCTACAAGTTCCGAGGGGTAAGTTGTTCCGACAGTTCTATCTTCAAAATGAAAAAGAGCGTTGTACTTTAAATTATTTTTTCCACAGAGTGGCGTGAACAAGTTACACGGAAAAAATAATTTAAAGTACAACGCTCTTTTTGATTTTGAAGATAGAACGATCGGAACAACTTACCCCCGGAACTTTTAGCCCCGGTCTCCCCTACTTTGGACGTATGAAAGAATTTTTAGTTAGTCTTCTCTAATAGGTAAACTAATCCTTCTAGCTCCTCAGAAAACCCAAGTCATTTGAATCAATTTTAAAAAAGTTATTCTGTTTTAATTTCCCCATATAAAAAAAAACAAATGGTATATATTTCCATGTTGCAAAGAGGATGCTTCCCCTTTCCTTTCGACGATAAATAAGAATTCATAGAGAACTCACCGTGGTCTTCTCTAAACACCGAAGTAGATGATGATGCTGCAGTTCGAAGATGTCCTCCTCCTTGTAAGAATCGTCCAGCTGCAGGCCGCTCTCCTGCGCGGCCAGTCGAGCCTCAGCCGCCTTCTTTTTGCTCACGAACGCCGCTCCGCTGGACGCTTTCGCGATCCTGATGCGCGCCAATCTGGCCTTCTGCAATAGAAAAGAAAGATCCACGATTATCACTCGATCCCACTTTCCAACCCCACAGAGCGTCTAAATCCCATTATCAATCCGCCTGGCCGATAAAAACCAACTACACAACATCCGCGAATTAAATGCTGCCAGAGGTTGAAAAAAGCTCGCGAAACGTTAACCCAATTCTCGGCTGCTTTTGGACAGGAATCAAGCTCGGGGAGCGGGAAAAACCACCGACGCCCCGCAAGCGTTTCGCACGAAGAAACAGAGCTTGGAAAGAAGAGAAGGATCGCGAGTCAAAGGGAGGCGGGACACGCGTGTCTTTCCAGGTCGAGGGAAATTGTCTCGCTCGGAACAATGGAGTGCCAGCTGGTTTTGCTGGGAAGCCGCGAGAACTGCCAGCGAGATCGTCCGCGGTCGCGGAAAACGCATCGGGGCTCCTCCACCCTCTCGCTTCGAGAACGGAATCCCAGGCAGAAGAAGTCATTAGACTAACAACGACGCATTGTCTGCCTCGTGTTTTTCCTTTTTCCCCTCCCTCGCCCCCCTCAGCGGTCCAGGGGGAGGCCGCCCCTCACGAGCCTCGGTCAATTAAGCTTTCAGCGGCGATTTTCCGCGAGAAATTACCGCGCGCCCATTCAGACGCCGCGAACACGCGACCAGCCGACGCTCTAAGCTCGTCCACGCCCGTTTCTGCAACGATTATGCTCGAACCGTGGCATTCTCGGGGGGGGTCGAAGTCGTCGAGACTGTCGCTGACGCTGCGGCAAACACCGCCTCGAGGCAAACTTTCCGCAGTTCTTGGTGAATTACGGCTAGCCGGCGGAGCGTGTTGCAATGGTGAGCTTAGAGCCGATAGGTGTTGGGGATTATTTTTCGTAGCAGAGAGGAAATGCGAATATCCCTCGCTGTGTAGATAGCCGCCGCGTTTGGAATCGCTCAGGCTTCAATTTTCCGCAGAATCCCCTCGGGAAATTTCGTGAGGAGAATTCTACGCGCGGAGAGGGACACGCTAATGGCGGAGCGTTTTCTTTTGAACAGTTGAATAGTTCGATTTTCTTTGAGGAAATATCTAGCCTCTTCTGAGGATGCATTCGCGTAGAAATTTCTACGAATTTAAAGCAGTCCTATCGTTGTTACCGTGGAACTTTTACGGGAATGGAGATTAAGGGCAACAATCACGCCCTCGAGAGTGAAGCTTCAACCACGAAGGAACCTGGAGCTCGCGAGGACTGCTTGTCATTCCTCTGGATTCGCCGGGCTGATAAGACGCGATAATTCAGCAAAGTGGAGTGAAATTCCGTCCCGTGGAAAACTTCGCCCGCGCGCCTGCATCGGGAAGCAGATAGCTATTCTTTTTCCTTCCCCGGTGGGAGCCGCGAAGACGTTGCCAGCGTAATTGTGAAATAACGCGGGATAAAGCTGCTCGTTAAAAGAACTTTACGCCACGGAAGTCGGTGGATTTCCGCGACATCCTCTGGGACTATTTTCCAACCCAAAGAGCCCTGCTTACCCGAGCGTAAAGAACGGGAAATATTGATTTTCTCTTGAACAAAATTCACGCGTCTCGTCTTCAATGTATCTTCGAAGATGCAGAAATTTTCGTATGTAACTGTGGAAGTTATAAAACTAGCGGAGTAATGGAAATCTCCCGAATCCGATCTTAAATAAATATGGAAGCAGAAACTGCAACCAGTTCAACTTCTTTTTCATTTGAAATTTGCCACGGGCAAACATTTTTCCCAAACTCAGCGGCTCTTTGCCAAAGCAGCCAGCGCTATTTACGTCAATGTAATTTACGGGACGACGCTGTAACATTTATCTGGTGCGGGCAGCCGCACCTACGGACACTGTGTGGTACCGTTGTACGAGGCATCTCGCGTGGAAGGCATAAAGAGGCTGAGTTAAATGACATCGCTTTACCACGCAGCGCCACGGCAAACTGCAGTGAATCTATCATTAACGCGTTATTTCTCTTTAACGAGCCTTTTGCTACGTTCGCAAGTTCCGTAAGCTCGCGGGTCTAGGCAGTGCTGGATTAACCAATTGGCAACAGAAGCACTAGGGCTGGGACTATTTGAGGAATGTTTTGGTATTCGAATATTCGAATATTTCAGTTGCTCGATTATTTGGCGAATATAATTCGAATATCCAAGTATCCAAATACTATTCGAATATTTAAGTATTCGAATACTGATGTATGTATGGTGTGAATTATAAATCAAATTCTTTAGGTTCATTTTTTTACAAGCTTTTATTTAGTTTCAGTTGTGAGTTCGTTAGTTTGTCATAGTATTCGATTACTGAAATATTCGAATACTAAAATATTCGACTGGTGAAATATTCGAATACTGAAATATTCGAATGGTGAAATATTCGAATACTGAAATATTCGAATGGTGAAATATTCGAATAGTATTCGAATGGTGAAATATTCGAATAGTATTCGAATGGTGAAATATTCGAATGGTGAAATATTCAAATACTGAAATATTCGAATGGTGAAATATTCGAATACTGAAATATTCGAATGGTGAAATATTCGAATAGTATTCGAATGGTGAAATATTCGAATAGTATTCGAATGGTGAAATATTCGAATGGTGAAATATTCGAATGGTGAAATATTCAAATACTGAAATATTCGAATGGTGAAATATTCGAATACTGAAATATTCGAATGGTGAAATATTCGAATAGTATTCGAATACTTAAATATTCGAATGGTGAAATATTCGAATAGTATTCGAATACTTAAATATTCGAATAGTATTCGAATACTTAAATATTCGAATAATAATATTCGAATAGTATTCGAATACTTAAATATTCGAATAATAATATTCGAATACTCAAATATTAAAAGTTTATTCGTAGCATTCGAATGCTTATAAAATATTCGAATAGTCCCAGCCCTAATAAGCACATGCTTAGAGTATCAGGAGACAGAGGGGAACCATAGAAATTTTTTGAATTTTAAAATCCAACTTTTGTTAGAAACATTTTTTAGTAAAATGTGATCAGCCTGTATAAGGGGGCCTCAAGATCTCTTTACTACTCAGGACCTCTAAAGTTCTTAACCTGGCCCCGGATCCAGGGATCTACGCGTTAAGAACCAGTCACCAGATCAACGAGTAACAAGATCATCGATCTTACGAAAAATCTCGAGTGCAAACTATGCCTTCACACTCTCACACTTTTTTTTTACTTGTACGTGTTATCTTTCGACAAACTTGACCGCCGTAGTCGTCACGAGCCACGATTAACACGATTCATTTTTTCCGCTCGCGATAAACATCGGTAATAGAAGTTTATCCAGGAATCTGGCCCGGGGCAATTTGCATCGCGCTCGATCAAAGTCGTCGGACCGCGAGCATTAAACTGTACGCGCGCACGTTATTCGCCTTATCGAGGTTCGTGCATCTCGCTGAAATTCTTTTAGGAAACTCTCTTAACGGTAATGTGCAGTTCGTGGATTAGGTAGCTGGTTAGAGAAGCGGCGGACGTTTAAGGAAGATCAAGGATGGGAGTTTCAGCTGAAGAACGCGGGATTCATGGCCGAGGACTCGCGTTGAACGCATCAGCTGGCTCTGACACAACCCACGGTCCGTCTCTAAAATTGTCTTCGGTTCCTGCACGTCGATGACTCTGGGCTGCACCGGAGACGCGTCTAAAATCAACTCGAGGAATGCTCTTGCACCCGCTCCATCCCTGAACGTGAACCGGCTAGGCCAAGGATTCGGAGACTTCGGAACGAGGTAGAATTCCTCTATGGAACCTATTCCGTAAAATCTATCACGTACCGCTACCTATATCTCTGATATATTTGTCGGAATTAAACTCTGCGTGTAGGACTTTGAAAGCCAAGACGATACTTTTCGACTCCGAGGTTCTAGGGTACACTTAAGTGCCGTGTGGTTCGTTACAGGTTCACACCTCTTAACAGAAGACACCTGTCGTTCATCCACACTCGATTTTCTCGAAAATGAAGCGCGATATCACAAAAAGTTACTCTTTATGTTCGACTTATAACAAGTAAAAGAGTCGACAAAAACGAATAAAATTTTTTAATATTACGCTTCATTTTCGAGAAAATCGACTTTGAAATTCTTCACGTTGCATCCAGTCGCAAATAGGTTGACCTAGGTATTTTTATGAGGGTTCCTGATCCCACAATATTCTTTAGCAAGACGAAATATTCTTGCCATTCTCAAACTACTCTGCATCGACAAGAAAATGTTCCTCAGAATCGCACAGGGGTTCTTCGCTCGCATCGGCTCTCGGTGTCCCGTTCGCTCTGTTTGTACTCGTCGATGTTGTCGCGTCAGTCAATAGCGATAATACTTGTGCCCCACCTCTGCGATTGTATTAGAGAACGTATCAATGCGGATATACCAATCGGACCCTAGAGTTTCTCGCGACAACATCTCCGCGGCGCGCAGTATCTCTTTCTAATTCTAAACGAACTCAAGTCACACGCGATAGCTTGGTGACTCCTCCAATGCCCACCCCAACGGCCCGCGGCTTATGTCAAGGTCCCATCTGCGACTTGACCCTCCAACAGCGAACTAGCGTATCTGCCTTCGAACCACCTTGAAAGCACCCAGTCGCTAACATATTCGAAGGCTTCGGTGGCACGTATCCACCCGAGAGACAGCGAAGTACTTGAGAGATCGAGACAGCGCACAGACTAAATCGCTCCATCCCCTGACGGCAAGAAAGAAGCCGTGACGATCGATCGCGGATAGCGTGGCGTCGCGTATTCAGGCGAACAAGGCGATAGATCCCCGTCGTGGCGGCCAGGGGTGGCGCAGGGGGCGCAAGTGGCGTGGCAGCAGGCAGTAAAAGCCGCGGAAAGTGCACGCGGTCGCGGCCCGGCCCGTCGGAGCTGCGCCCGAGGACAACTTCCTGACATTTCGCAGCTGCGGCCCGCCGCGTAAACATCCGCGAACGCCAGCGACCGACACCTTGCAGACGCGGATCCGCCGCGTCTGATCGCCAAAATATACGATCCCGACGGATATGAGTATGGTAAACACAGGTATGGAAGCCTGCGGATGTACATTGGGCGAGTGCATCGCGGCGCTATAATTGGCCAGTCGATGCAGGCTTGCATGCGATTTCGCGTAATTCCCAGGGCCAATGGACAGTGTTTGGCACAGTGGATAAATTTAGGGACATGGGAGGCGCGGGGAAATCGGAGGAACGTAAATGTTTCATCTCTGGATGGGAAATATCGGTTTTAGCTTGATTATTAGTAGTATGTCTTTAGCAGACTGGCATTGTGTTGATAATTACGAAGATTGTAATTTGGAAGTGTGAGGAGAAGCAGAAGAGGCTCAACTAGGATTGCTGTTTTTGATCCTGACCTAGATATCAGTACAAGGAGGTCGTCCGCGAATAGATCCTATTGAGAGAGGAAAGGGAAGGGTGGTTCGGAAGATTTGAAGGACGAATTTGAATTTGATGACATGTTTGAAGGAAACCAGTAAAGACATTTTTTGAAAAGATGTTCGAGTCTAAAGAGCAACGCGATGGAACCACGATATTTGCTTGAGCGAAAGCGTGGGTTTGCCAAGAAGAAGCCCCTCTGGTACACCGCAGGTGCTTAATTTCGAAATTAAAATAGATAAGGTCCCGTAGACAGACCGGCTTATATGAACGAACTTTGGCATCCTTCGGAGATGTTTGGATTAAAGCTACCCTGTTTTCTGCGCCAGCAGGAGAATTCGCGGCTCGATCGACTCCCCCATATTCCGTGAAATGTTTTTCCGGGTGGCGAAAGGCTGTGAGTTGAGCGGCGGGCCAGCGGCGATAACGACGAAAATAAAGGGAGGGAAGAACAAGGGGGCGAGGCATGGCTGCGCGCATCGGTCATCCGGTGGAAGAAGGGAACCGGAAGCGTGCAACGACGCGGAAGGTCCCGTGTCATCGGGCACGGGGGTGTGATCGATCGCGGAGGGGCTGGAGACGCGCGACGCGCGCCACCGGAAACGGAAAACTGAAATTTCCTGGCGCGGCTCCAGCGAGCCCTCCCGCGACCAGCTGAGAGAGGAAAAAGAAATTAACGGCTGCCCGCGAGATTAATCGGGCCGACGAGACGCGTGAGTTACGCCAGCGACGAGGAGGATCGAGACTAGCTCAACGTTTCGAGGAGGAAGCTCCACTTCGACGAAGATAAATCGCCTCGAGGAGAACGCCTGCGAGTACCGTACAACCACCGGGGACTGGAAACCCGTCGACAGTTTGCTGAACTCCATGTCGACGATTCGACGCGATCTTTCGAATGTTTGGTAGCCGCTGCAAGCGATAATGTTAGGAGGATTATGTTGATTAAGGAGGCTGGGTACCGAGGCAGGGATGGGTTCGCCAGTCGATCAGATCCGCGTGGAGAGTTAATCGACGCGGCCGCTAATTAATTCGCTTATGAATACTGGTTTTTATCGAGCTTGCTGGACGACGGCTATCTATCGACCGGTATCGAATTAATTAACCATCCACGCGATGCGAGGGCCGTCCTTCATCCTGTAATAATAATTATCGTGACATGGGACCACTTCTGGCTTGCGAGCATGAGCCTGCGATAGGAATTCTTGGAGCGAACTGAAATTCTAAAATTGGCGACAGTTCTGGTGGCTTGAAAGGGGCTGGAACTTTGGAAGCTTGTTTACGAAGCTCTTGCTCATCTCAGCAAATTTCATTGAAAGCAATATCTGATACAATTTGTGGAGTAAGAATCACGATTCATAATACTAGAATGCTTGTGAACAAGTTGGGGCAAGGGGAAAGTGTGCGTATATGGTCAGACACCGTGCAACCCGACGTCCCTGGAGCTATGTACCTCTGTAACTTTTTACACAAGCGCTGTTCTGAAATTTCAACTCTCAATTTACATCCCCATTCACTGTTTGAGGATGCTCTAAAAAGCTTCATTTCCTACACGATGCAATACCACTACCATCAAGTGTAATATCAAAATTACACATATATCAAGGAAATAATCTCTCGATGTAGGTACTATTCTACTTGCTGCTCGACTCTACTTTTTGCCGAATATATGATTAATTCAAAAATAAATGCATAAAAAGAAAAGGCATATAGAATCGTCTCAAAAATTCTGTAGGACATAAGTGAGACAGAGAAAACAGTTTGAATAGGTATATGAAATTTACGTACAACTTTAGAAAATTTACAAAGAGCGCAAATTGCAAATTGTAACACATTTTTTTACTATAAAGTTTGTTGCTCTGAATAGTCACTTATTTACTAATTTTTAAATTTCAAACAATGCAAATCTTCTTCTAACTATAAATTCTTTATCTTCTGATTGCTCAGTTAAAATAACGCTATTACTATTTACTTTACACAAATTTCGTTCAACTTTTCGCGTGAACAATGGTTAAAAAATAGTGTCCAGCAGTATAACAGTACCTAAGTAAGTACATCCCAATCCTATCATTTAGAAGTCACCCTGTTTATCAAGGTACTCGTCAAGGGCGAGAACGCCAGTCTTCGCGGTTCAAGTACATGACTTCTTATCTTCGCAAGCCCCTCCACTTCCGTCTCCCCGTGCAGACCGGCGACCCGTGCTTATCCCCCCGCGTTACTTATCCTAGCACGGTGAGAATCGAGAAAGGCCACCGGTGCAGGGACACGAATCGCGCGGTCGGAAGTATCGCGTGGCTCTCGACGATTAATCCGCGGAAGATGAGGGAACGCGGATGCCGAGAGAGCCGATAAGGGAGAACAGAAGGCACGATACCAATGTTTTCGGGGTTGCCCTATAGCCCACCCCCTCTCCCTCTACATCCCCCGACCGGGCCACAAAGTTAATTAAGCGAACGTCGACAAATAACGCGCGGGTCACGGACGGCTGAAAGGGGGCGCGGCCTTTAGCGTTTCAAGAAACGGCCGAAGGGAGTTGAAGTGCGCAAGACCTACTTTCCCGCGGGCATTGAAAATGAAAATAGTGGCGAGCGGTGCCCCGCGCTGGAAATTATTCGCGGGTTCAACGGTAAATGCTGGTACCGGGGAGTTGCGATTCATAGCGTCCCTCCGAGCTTCACTGAAACCTCAATAGCCGTCCCGTTTCTCGCGGTCCCGGGAAGGGGGAAGAAAAACGTCCTCCGTCGAGGGTGGAGAAGGGGTGGCTCGAGTGGAGGACGGAAGGAAATCTTGAAATAATCTTCCCGACAAATGACGAGGCTCGACGTTTAATCGCTCCGCGAGCTCCCAAAGGATGACTCCATATAACCACCCCAACGACCAACCCTCACTCTCTACCCTACGAGCGACGGTCGAAGCGTAGGGAAATTAATTCCCGACCCAGCGCTGGGAAATTGTATGCAAATGCCTGGTGTATAATCGAGTAGCGACTGCATTTTAAAGAAATGCATCCCGGGGGCCAGAAGAGTTTCAAAGGGCGTCCCGGTCAAAGGGAATATTTAAGGGCGTAATCAGGAACCCTCCGCGCGCTCCCGATGACTTCTCTAACGAACTTTTTCGTTTTATCGTACCGTCGTCGCCTCGAGGCAGGCTCTCCTTTCGTTTTCGATCGGAACTAGTCGCATTTTATAACTCCGGACTATTTTGATTCAGGTAAAACAATTCTCAGGTCCGCGTTCTTTTATTGTATTCGATGAGTCTGAAAGGGGGTAACAGGGTGACAATGGCAGCAGCCCTTGTCAAAATTCAATAGCGCTCGAGGGGAAACGTACAGACCAGATAAATTGACGCCTCCAGACAGACGCTTTCTTCGAAGACACTCGGCAATTACTTCGTTCAAAGGACAGCGCCTTCTTCGACGATTTCTTTGCGCTGCTCGCCCGTCGACGACGTCCTCCCGCCACTGGAAATTGTTATCGGCCCGGCATTGTTGGCGCGCGTGCACGACGAACGTTCGAATTGTTCGATTCAACGCTGTTTGGGAGAGCAGGCCTGTGCGCCGCGCAGATACGCTTCAGAGAGGAACTTCGTTCTACCGTTTCTACGCGCGATATTGTGCCAGCGATGAATGCGTTTTCGAATCTCTGCTACTTCCGACCCTTCGCGCGCGTACCTGCTGGACGCTGATAAATTTCGCGACCCTTTTTCGTAAAATGGATCTCCCGCTTGAACGAAGACTTCCGCCAGCACTCCGTTTCAACGGATATTAACATACTCGTATTCAAAGTTGGGTAAAGTTATGCAGAAAGCTAATAATCCACAATGATCTGAAATTGAGGGAATTTAGTTTGAAGATTTTATTTGTTAAAGAACAGTAGCTTTATTTATATTGGGGATATTTTATTTCTTGTTATTGCTATATGTTTTTTTTTTAATGGGTTATTTAATAGTGAGTAGTGCAATTAATATTATTTTGAATTTTATGTAGCTTTTGCTTTTTAAGCCTAATGTGGAACTATGGTTTGGGAGTTTTAATAATTGAATCATGTAAGAGTTGTTCTATGGGTTAGTACTTTTTTGGAAAATAAAGATTATTAAACAAAATTATTATTATATATTATATACATATTATTATTATTATTATTATTACGACTTTACTACTAATTAGATGGAAGATATATTACATATAGAGATAGTAATAGTAGAAGAAAGGCGAGAAAGCAGTAAGAACTATTAATAAGCCTAAGCATAAGAACATAAAACTCAGAATTATGGGATCCATACTGTTTTAATTAATTTCTTGGCATTTTGAGGGTTCGTAAGTTTCTGCATAATTGAGCCCAATTGAGTAGTGAAAAGAAAAATACCTAATGTAAACGCCACAAGTGACACTTTCCAATATTTTCTTATCAACCAGAATATTCAGCGTGTAATTTACATCGTTTTCCATTAGAAAAATACTTTCTCATTTCTTAGACGCTTATGTACATCGTTCACCATTTCAACTCCCCAACCGTGAAATAGAAGAAAAGATTTTGGACATTGACGGAGTCTTCTAAATTCTAAATGAATCCCAGGAAGCGAGTGTGAAATCGTGACAATTCCCTCTCGCCCCTTTCCCAATTCGTGGCCGAGAAAAAATGCGAAGGAAGTTCGACAGGTTCTCCGAAATCTCGTTTAATAATCGGCCCGTCTCGACGTCGATATCCTTTTATTTCCATTCGAACGCGGTCGGGTCTAACCGTCTGCGAAGTGAATTTCCACGGCGTCTGGAAGAGGTCCAATTAAAAGTCCCTTTACCGAGTCCGCGGCAAGTTAATCCGCTCGTAGGAATCTCCTCCGCGCTCCTATTGTTCCGTGGACATTTATCGCGACCGGGTAATATCCCGAATATCGGGGCGCGGACAAAGCTAATCGACGAGCGCTCGAGTCAAAGGAATCCGAGGCACTTCCTCGCGGCTCGTGTTCCTTTGCCATCCCGCCCCTCCTTGCCGAAAAATAAAAGAGAGAGGAAAAATCGCCCGTCGTCGCGCTCGACTCGATAATCCCATTGTTGTCGACAGACGCATTGTTCTCTGCTGCCGATCGAGAAGAATAACGGGAAGCCGAACAGTGATTCGGTAGAATTCCGAGAGCATTTTTTCTGGAAGGACTCATCGAGCGCCACGTGTTCCAAAGCGTGGAAACTGTTGGTAAAAGAAATTCATTCTACGCTCGCGCGATTTTGAAATTTAGCGATCACGCCGTTCGAGCGGAGGCTAACGGTCGAGTGTTTAAAATGGAAAATTAATTGAGTTTCGAGGCTGTGTACGCGATTGTATCCGAGCTGGCGCCCGCTGAACGACACGTAGCGATTTAATGGGAGGAAGGGGCCGGAAATTTCGGAACATCTGTTGGAAATTATGGAGGGCACACCTGAAATCGACTTATGTCGCAATAAGCGGCCGGGGCCATTTGAATATTCGATCGGCATTACGCTGTAGCTCTGACGCGGCCAATCGGGCTCCGGCACGTGCTAATTAGACCCGATCAATTAATGTTGCTCCAGCCGTGATTCCATATTAATTCGCGTAACACGCTTTGGTAACAAGATTTCAATCGACTTCTACAGCATGATGGAAACTGTGCAATTTTTAGTAAATAAAATACACTCTTTATTAACCGTTCAGACTTAAAGCACCTCTCTTACCTCGATCCTCTACAATACACAGCAATTATCGTCAATTATCGTTCAGCTCAAAGAACAAAAGCCGAGGAACCTCGCGATCGCCGTTTCGCGTGTAAAAAGAAAGAAAGTGAACGGCCCTAAAAGCAACGGTGAAAGAAGAACGCCCAACCGCCCCCGTTCGGACAGCCGGCGCGAGTAAATCGCGCGCGAATACCCGCGGAATACGGTTTACGAGCGCGCACATTCGATTATTCGCGGAATAACTGCGGACAGCGATAAATCGGTGGGACTTCGCTAGGCGATGACGCGAGCTCTGTATAAACATTGGCTTCGCGAAGTCGACGATAAAACGGCGATCTTCCCTCCGTCCGCCCTCGGAGATCCGTGATTTATAAACCGACTCCAAAAATTCCCTCGCGTAACTACGCGGTCGCCCGGTTTTTGCCGTTGTAAACACGGCCACGTTCGATCGTTAAACCAGCCGTAACACGGGCCATAACACCGCCCTGGTAATTCGAAAACGGCCTCCTAATAGCGGCCACTAATTACCGACCGTTAATTAACGTTATGCCTCCCGCGAAAACGCCGGCCTCTCATCGAATCATAAATTCCGTCCGAAACACTCGTCGGACTCTCCCGCTCGTAAAAAATTCGCTCCCTACTTTCAGAGGGTGTTCGTTCGAATCGCGGCGTCCACTCCTCGTTTCCATCCCTTTGTCCAGGTCGAGCAGTCCCTGCATCGATCCGCAGGGCCGATCGATGAGCGACCACGTAAATCGACGTTTTATCGACGCAATAACGGAACGACAGCGTGTCGACGGTAATTTAAACCGTAGTATCTGGTCCTGGGTTTGATTTATCGAACCTGCGAGAAGCCCACGTGAACGCGTTTTACGAGGTGAAAACCCGTCGACATTGGGGGCTCGAGCCCCTTCACGATAGCGTCCCGACGCATCTCCCTTTTGATCACTCCTCCAAACATCAGCCCTTTGTTCCGGCTGGAACCGAATTGGCCGGTGTTCGTTAAATTCGTTTTCTAAATAATCCAACGATTCCCAGCGAGACGCGCCCCTCCTGTCGCGAACCCAGCGTTCCGACGTTTCCTCGCCGTCGGGGATCTGCGATTTATCCGCGAGAGACGCTCCAGATCTCCCGCTGGATATAAACTCCGAGTTACTTTGAATAATGAGGCACGCCCTGTGGGGATGCGAAGCTTCGGGAGAAAAATAATTGAACGCCGCTGCAGTGGCAGCCAATTCCCCGCGTAGATAATATCGTACCGAACTTCCTTATTCGACACTTCTCGGCTGAAGCCTCCCGCCGATGGATAATCGATCCGACTGAAAAATCAGACCACAGACCCAACATTGTCCCACCTGGTAAACGGAGCGGTGACGCTCGACTGTTTACCAGCGGCCGCGCGTTGTACGCGCGAATCGGTTCCCGGTACCGATCGATCCCGCCCGAAGCAATCGTTATTAACGCTGCCGGCGCGTAAACTGTTTGAAAGTGCGGCCGTCTTTAGCCGCGTTCAAGAATAGCGTGACGCCGCTGACGCGGTCGTTTTCGCTTGCTCTGGTGCACTGGCCGTGCCCGGCGACCAAAGACGCGCGTGATAGACTCGGCGACCACCGGGGGCGATGTGACGTCAGAGAACGGCGCGCCACCGTCGATCTGTTTACGCCTATGGGTCCAGAGATCCATGGTCCTCCCCCAAGCCTCTTCCCACGTCGACGAACTCCTTTTTCACCGAGCCGAGCCGATACCCCGGCCAGAGTACACTCCGGTCTGACTTTAACGAGCTCGTTCCACTCGCGGACGCGTCGATTATTTTTCTTGCAGCGCGAGCTGGTACATACAACTTTTCCACGGCTCGTTTTCTTCGGCAACTATCCCTCGATTCGGGGATTAGCTTCCTCCCTCGTTTTTAGGGTGATTCTCTGCGTTGCTTGTTGTTAGGCAACGCGGGGAATGTTTTTAGTAGAGTATGCGGTGCATGGGAACGAAGTTCTGCTGCGTTTGAAGGGGCAACAAAGTCGAGTGACGTGGGACTGACTGCGGCCATGAAGGGAAGAGTGCAGCTTGGTGCGAGACACTTGTTTATAAGTTTATCTAAAGGAGGACAGTTGGCCTTTCTATGTCGCAGTTTGTAGTTAATTTTGCACGAGGAATCAAGTGGACGATGGATACCTACGTTGAAGCGCGTCGAGGGTTGGTTCACGTTGCAGAAACAATAGATTTCTGTGACACTACCGAGCATCGGGACACGTCACCCGCGCTGCATTAACCAATAAGCAAAATAAGCATGTGCTGAGGAGGAAGGGGGCACCATAGAAATTTTCTGAATTGAAGAGTTCTTGTAGCAATACTGTAAATGCCAAAAATCTAATTCTAGAGTATAGTATTACTATTGGCAAGTAGAATACGTTTTCCGATAAAATTTTTCTTTTTGGATTTTGACACTTACAGTGTTTTCTACAAGGACAATCTTCAAATTTAAAATCTAACTTTTATTAGAGACCCTTATTAGTCAAATTATCAGAAATGCCTAAGAAATTTAACCCTTCGTGGTCAAACTGGGTGTATTGCACCGCAAGAGCAATTTTCGATTTGAAATGTCGCACCTTTATGTCTTCCAAAGGGGATTTATCGCAAAAAATTTAAAACTCATTTTTCCTACAACCATGGAAAATCGCTCATTTTCAACTACAAATTCTATCATATCAGAATTTACATTTCTAGAAAAAGACTATTAGACCATGACGAATGTACAATTATCACTGAAAAGGTAAAAGATTCAAAAATACGAAAATCGTAATTCAAAAAATGACGCTGGGGTACAATGAACACCGTGTGACCAATTTGTGATTATAAGAAGCTGTGACCACGAATAATTAACATTGCGTTGAAGTGATCACCCTGTATAAGGAGGCCTGAAAATCTTTTAAGTGCTTAGAGCCTCTAAAAGTTTCAATTCGGTCCTGCATGTCATTTCGTTGCCCGTGTCGCCGTCCCCGTGAAGCAGACTCGCATCCAAGCCGAGTGTTCCGTCAAATTGGATCGTTAAATAGGTTAATCACTGGTTAGGCGAAGTAAATCTTCGTCAGCCAGAGGTTCGCCGTAAATATTCGCAGCCAGCTTCCCCGTGACTCGGGTGTCAAAGCGTCTGCCAATAATTATTCGGGGCCCGAAGGAAGGGAGGCCGCTTAATGAGCGCTCAGAACTATGCCAAATGGGACGAATCACGCCTACCTCGACGCACGGGCCGAGTCTTCCCAGCTTTCATCCGCTTCGGAGTTTACCCGTCCAGCGGACGTAACGACAAACAACCCGACCATCGATCAAACTTAAACGGGCGACCCGTTTTTCTTCGAGCTGCGCGTTCCGCCGCGCAATTTTTCAAGCCGTGACACGCGGAACCTGCTGACGTTTCTCCAACGTCCCAGCAAAAAGAAAGAAGAGACGGTGGGAAAAGAGCGAAGATATTCAGCAGGACGAAACTTTCATCCCCCTAATCTCTCCATTTCCACTCAACTTGGCCCGCCGAGGGTGCAAAACTGGCTCCTCCCGAGCTCCCCCTGGGTTCCTTCGCTGGAGGATCGGCAGAACTCGCAGCCATCGAGCGTTTCTCCACGTTTCCCGGTCGTCCGGAGTGCGCGAGCGGTCGTCCATCGCTGAACGCGATTTTCGCGGGTACCCTGGCACGGATAATGCCTCCGGGCGATCCAGGAGTTGAGCAAACAAACGGAATGTTAGACGGAGTGGCGGCGTTCCTTTTCCCTTGGACGCTCGTTATTTTTTTTTTTCGCCTTCGACCCCCGTCCGCGCGCCACACACTCCCCGGCAGGGAGGAAGAGAGGGAGAACTTTAAGGGAGGAGCGTGACGAGAGTTCGCTCCAAGAATAGAGATACGTGGTGAAGAGGGAAGAAAGAAATCTTGTATCGCGGCTGACACGGCCAGTGTGCACGAAAAATAAACCGTGTCGCCTAAATGGAGCACCGATTTCGAACGATCTTGTCGAGTTGAATGACTTTAAAGTACCGAGCTTTTCTGACAGAAGGGGTTACTCAATTATGCTGGATATTCTCGTAAACTTACGATTCATAAGGCCGGAAAATTCTATTACATCAAGGGCCGGGATTCTCTATGAAGGGGCTCGGGTGCAAAATATATTTCGGGGCCCCAAACAATTTCTCAAAAGGATAATAAAAACAATAATAAATAAAATAAGATAAAAAATAAAAGAAATAAACATTAACATATTTAAATGTATGACTTTTTTATTGCCATATCATTAATAATATTAGATTATTATATTATTATATTAGAAATTATGTTCTAATTTCTTTGTTTCTTAATTTTAATCAAATCAAAAATTTCGATCTCATTTGTTTCTTTTCTTATTTTTCCGTTTTCTGGGGCCCCTGATTACATCCCTATCCTTTTTTTATGCTTCTCAAGAAGAAACCAGTCTCTGCTAGAGTTTCGCCTAAAGAAAAAATCGAGCAGTGCCCTTGCTTACAGTCCTTGGCGCTATTCTCCGGGTAATAAAGATTATTTAGTCTCCCCATCCGTGGCGTGGACCGCTTGCGTCACGCCAGGGTGTTTCCAGACTTAACGGCCGTCGGGACGCGCGTATCGATAATCGTAAAGCACTTAATCGTCGAAACAAATTTTGGCGCGAAGGAACGTGGACGCGTTTCCACGAGGAGGCTATAATTTCCATCGCGCAGCGGAGAAACCTGAAAGTGGCCGAGGAGCAGGGATAGATAAAAGTTTGCCGGACTTTTTTCCACTCGCGGAATAATGTCACCGCGAAAAGTTAACGCGATATCTCCCCCGTTCGCCCGTTTAATTACTTTTGCGCCCGAACACGGCCCCCTTTGTGTCCCGCTCGTTCGCGCGCACCGACAAAAACGCGCGATCCCTCGTTGCACTTTTCCATTGTGCCCGGACCCTCTGCCTTTGATTCGTCGCCCGTCGAGCACCCACGTCACTATCGTTTCTCAATTTTCTGATTTTCGGGAAACGGGACGTGACCGTTCTAGGAAATTAGATAAAGTTTTTTATAGCGTCCCAGAAGTCGGGGAGGGCGTTCGATCGACCGAGCGAAAGGTGCGCCGTTTTTGCGGGGAGCCGAGATTTATTCGGAGGAGCGTCCCGATAGGCCGGGCACCGGCGGATGTCGGAGTTTGTTTCACGACGAGAAGTTCACGGGGGAAGACCGTTTACTTATGGAAGCTCCACTCAAATATTTGTTTACCCGCAGCCGGGTGAACTTGCTCGCCGCGAGTAACATCGATCTCCGAAGGAAGGATCGGAAGCAAAAAGCAGCAGAGGGACCCCGAACGCTGCGTAGCAGACTTCAATGTTTCACTTTCGATCTATTTATTTGCGCAACGCCAACGCCCGTCCGTCGCGTTTGCATTTCCTTCTTTAGCGGCGACGTGGCCTCATAAGCAAATTCTGCGGTCGAATGGTGCTTTGACGCGGCGTGTGGCTTCTGTTTGCTCGAATCACGTTCAATCTTCATTTATTGGGTGGATGGATTACTTAGAATTCTTGATAGGGTAAATCTAAGTGAGTTGACGCGGCAGATGACTTTCGGACTCAACAATTCAGATTGCAGAATAATCCGTTCAGTGCAAGCCAAATAGTTGAGTGAACAACCTTCTTTCATTTTTTTTTTTTTTCGAATATAACTGAAAAAGGTAAGTAGAGAAAAGATTGACCACTTTTTCTGAATCACTATAAAATTTTAATCACGTTAGGTTCGTTCTGATAAAATAAAGAATATCAGTGTAAGTTTTAATAGCCATTTTATGTTACGCGAGCCAACTGTCCTCGACTTACCCTACGGTTCGTAAATTTTGCCCACGGAGCGCAAAGTAGATTCAGTCGTTACCGGTCAGACCGTCGGTGCTACGGTTTAACGACCCCCTTTAATTCATCTTTCATACATTTGCACTAGCCATTGCGTTTGAGATAGAAGGAGTAGACCTCAAGTATCCCGGCGCTACTCCATATTAATCGCTGCGACGCGAATAGAACTGTTCGTAATCAAAAGTCAGGCTCGATTCGAGGAATGGCGGTCCGAAGACGGTGGAAAAAGCGAGACAACGCTGACAAATGAAGCGGCGACAGAGTACAAAATGGGATGCAGAGAGCCGAAAGATACGCCGGTGTCCGAAACCGCGAATCGGGACGAGCGTGGCCCATGCATATGTAGATCCAATGCATCTGCATTGCAGATTTAACCGGGCCGGGAAAGAAAGCGAGCCCCCGATTTCAGGGCTGCGAATTGTCGGCAAGCTGCCCCCCTCTTAATTTGCGAAAACTCCTCCCTCGATCTTTGACTCGGTGAATCTGAGGGCTCCTGACGCGATTGCGAGGATATCTCACGATTTCGGAATCATTTTTCCAGATCCTCATCTATTTTCGTATTTGCCATCCCTTAACCAATAACTATAATTCTTATAACAAGGGAAGAATGTAGCTTTGTCAACCAACGCGACGTCTACAGTCCTCCCATCGAGATCTGCACTTTGCAAACACAAACACTTTGCAGAAGCTCATCTGAATTAAACCCTAAAGCATTATTTACTGACTTCCCTGCGTTTCATTTACATTTCTCAATAACCGTAATTTTATACCGAGTCTGTCGTCATCCATGGACCGTGACTCGTGATGCAACAATCGCCATCAATCAGATTCGCGAGACGACCGGAAGATCCCCCGACCACGATCATCCTCCTCGCCCACTTTATTCGGCCAGCTGCCTCTGTCTCTCGCCGTACACGGGATAGTGGTAATGAACTGAGGGTAGCCGCTGGCAGATCGCCAATGAAAACCTCCTGCTAGAGGCTCGAAACAGCAACCGTGAGATTTCTGCCCCTGCTGCCCGGCTGAGGAAATTATTGCGAATCGGCTTTGCGCAACCAAGCCACTTCTGGCGCTCAACTTTGCCAGAGAAGTTTCAAATTCGCTGTCGACTGTCAGCCTGTCACATTTCGCCGCGATCTCTGGTTCTGTACGAAAAACGGGACGAACCAACTTGTGTTAATAATTCTTCTGGGTGACAATTGTGGGACAGATAGATTTTTGGAGAAATAATGAATATGTTTAATTCCAATCTACTTCGTAAATAAATTATTCAAACTTCCTACAACACCAGCAATTTATATCCAATATAAGTATCTTCTTCTATTTCCTCCTCACTGATCTATAGACCATATAAATAGGCAACTGTGGGTGGAAAAATGAATCTCCGATGATAGGACTCGAACCCAAGAGACTGCGGATCCTCTGCGTACTGATCAGGCGCGTTACCAACTCCCCCAACGCCGACTCTCCGATATTACTCTCCTCCGAACTCTACAAATACCCAAACTAACGGGGCGCCACCTATGTGCCAATCGCACCATAGGCCGTTCCCAAACGCCGAATGCCTGCGCGACCAAAGACGGTAATGGTGGGTTTCTATAATAATCGATGAAATCAAGAGCGCCAGAGTGAATAGCGCGGGCGATACTCGGTGTCTTAAATTTATACAGCGAACAGTACGACGCAGGCAAAAGAGATATCTGTGTCAAGAAACTGAATGGTCTCTCGAGCCCCGACGAGGATAATTGCGGGGAATCGACGGCGACCGGGGCACGTGAACTCGGAGAAGATGCAGGCTCGCTCGGTCGGCGGAATGTATTCGCGGTTTAATGGGCGCTCGATCGAATTGACCGATTTAACGAATTAGAAACGGAAAGGCAGGGTATAATCTGCTGGCTGCGATTCAACGATTAAAGGCCCGGCTATCCCTCCCGTGGAAAGAGGAACGGCAATCGTAGTCGTCATTAGCGTTCACGATACCGGAGCACTCTCGAGACCGCGCGCGTCTTTGATCCCCGCTAATAAAACGCCGGCCGCCGATTAAAAATAACTCCGCGGCTCGCCGAGGATAATTTCGATACCGGAGCCCTCTTTCTTCAAGCGCGCTTCTTTTTTAGATCGCTACGGCAGGGTCTACGATCCTCGTGTCTGCTCTGAATGGACAACAACCGTGGAAAACCGACGGCTTTGTATCTCGAGCGACTCCTTCAATTCTCAGGAACGAAGGATGCCAGTTTCGGTACGAAGTGGGGAGAGCATTCGATGAAAGCTGTACGTGATCAACCGTGGCAGGAATTTTATATTTAGACGCTTATATTTAGACGACTCTTTGCGAGATCCCTTGGACCCTGAAGATCGCCAGCATCTACGCTCGATAACTGCTAGACTAGACTAGAGACCAGTGAAAGCCTCTCTTTTCAAGGTGCAATCAAGAGACTCTGTCCAGATGACGATGATTTATAAACAGTATCGTTCTACGCTGCAGCTCGGCGCGTCCGGGCGGCAATGGTGATAGTTTCGCAAGAAATTCGCGCGGACGGTCGGCACGCTAAATCGGAAAACGCTGATACACGAGCAGCTAAGAGTGTTCCGTGCAACTGTGCCACGGGGACAGTGTATTAGCGGCTTGAGTGGGGTGAGAATAAATCGTCCGTCTTTTCGGGGACGCGGCACGCTGCTATAATTCCTCATCGATCCCGCGGACAGCCGTTGCACCAAGGAAACCAAGAGAACCGGGACTCCCCCTTCCCAACGGTGCGGAAATTCGACCGCGAGGAGAACCCGCCGCAGACTCTCCCTCCAGTCGAAAGTTTTACGACGATCGTCCGCGCGAGATGAAAATACGCTCCTCGATCCACCGTCGAACGATACACTCTGGGAAACTAATAAAACAATCCTCGTCGAGGCTCGACGACGAACGATTCTCGTCGGATCGAGAGAGAGAGAGATTTGTTCCCATGGTTTCTGGGAATAAAAGTGGCGTCGGGAACGGAGCGGAAATAATAGGAAAGAGTTGTTGCTTCCAATTGAGATTGATAGGTACTCGGAGATTTCATATCTGGGAGTAAGCTTGTAGAAATAATGCGTGCCTGATGGAAGGGCGCAGAGGTAGATTAATCAGCTTCCCCGACTCCCTCGGCGAGGACGTTCAATTCCCCAGGTGGCTGACTCGAGTATTTTATATACGGAAGTAGCTGGAACGGTGTGTTCATCATTCTCGATCTTACCTACCTACCGGGAAATATTCGCGCGAAAATCCCGCTGGACTCCCTGCTGCCGTGAAATTCAGTGGCACGAATTTACGACGTGCGTAGATCTGCGCGCTAAAATCAGTGCTGCGAGCGCTGAAGTCTGTTTCCAAGGCAGTCTTGGACGCAGTGACCCTGTGTATTAACCGCGGGAACACGAGGATGATGTAGTCAGAGTGTAATTTCAATCGCACGGGACCAGACAGGAAAATCAACGACTCGTTCGACAATTTTCCTCCCCGAGGCCTTGGGGCCGAAGCGAGTAGGTCCAAAGACAACACCCAACAATATCGATATCCACCGTACCAGAATAAAGTGAACAGCCCGTGGCGCGAATAGTGACACGGCTATTTGCGGACGCGCGGGGCGTGTGTGTGCGTGAAAACTGGCGAAAACAGTTCGCGAGACACGGGACAGATAGAGACCCGCCACGCTGCGCGCTTTCCCAACGATCCCGTCCCCGCAACCCGTGGGTACCTATTTGGAAAACCGTCAAAAATCTCCCACCGATTCTCCGTCCCTCCGACAAAGCCTCGCCGAGCCAGCGTGGCGAGAAAAATCTCCAATTCCACGGAAAGCGAATGAAAATAGTCGTCACTTGCGACCCGTGAAACGAGAATTAATATTAATCCGATATCTGGTCTTAAATCACGCCCACGATCGGCGATCCGTTGAATTACAGCCGGGCCAGGCCGGAATTAAGGTCGAATTAAATTTCCACCGAACTTGGTCGCTCGTGATAAAGCGTGGCCTCGATAACGGATTGATAATGCGAGGGTAGATACGGCGGGCTGGAATGATGGACCGCCGCGGTTTTAACGCGCCGTCTCTGTCCCGAATTTCCTCGATTACGGGTGGAGAGAAGAGGGAGAAAAAAGGGAGTACCAGGAATTTCACTCACCCTCTGCGCCTTTCGCTTGTCGGCCCGCTGATTCTGGTGATATATTCGGCTGAAATTACTGACGATAACAGGCACCGGTAAAGCGATCACAAGGACACCGCTAAGGGAGCATACACCCCCCACGATTTTTCCCGCGATCGTTTTCGGAACCATGTCACCGTACCTGCAACAGAGAGAAAATTCCAAACTGTTAGCACGCGGTCCACGCAGATTCAGATTGTAGGTACTGCTTCGATTGCTATTTTTTTATAAAGAGTACAGAGTGCTATGGAGAACCTGGATAGTATTAAATTTCAGTTTGTTGTTTACAGTTAATTGTAAGCAAATTTTCAATCAGCTGTTGTTTGAACGTTGTAGAATATATATTCATCGTTGAAAATGAATATTTAATGTATCATCAGGTTTGAAAAAAGGTTTTGAAAAGAAAAGAGTTCCAGAAAAAAGTTAGTTTGCCTGAAAAAGCATAAGTTATTCAATTTATAATATTTTAGTCAGAAATTTCTGGATATACTCTTCAGACATGATACTCTAATAAAACAAAATAAAAAGTACTTAATAAATGAAATTACTACTAAATGTGCGCCAGTAGTACAATTTTCAATGAAGCCTCAAAGATATTTCGCCTCAAAGTGAAATTGTGGATCATTTTGACTCAGTGTGACGGCTAAGTTAATACTAACTTTCTAAACAATATTCCTAATATTCCAATATCTAAAGTTACGAGGAGCGTTATTAACCACAAGGTGTGTCTGACAACGAACGGTCCGCATCCCCTCAAACTTTAGTCGCATCAATCACGTGCTAACGAACTTATTACTCATTATAGTAAAATACATGTAAATTTTGTAATATAGTAGATCAATTTGAGCGAAAGGCAAGGTTTCACTGTAAACACTAGGTATTAATAACTAATTGCGACAGATGAAAAAATTTCTAATAAATGAATTTCACTGAAAAGGGACACTGTGCGTCCCCCTATTTCCAGCCACCGCCACCCACCCACGTCGTCCTCGCGAAGCAGTTTAATTGAAAAATCCTGTACAACCTCTGGCACGCTGTTTGCATAATTTCACGGTTGTTTTACGGCCGCGAGTGCTGGCGATGAATCACGACCAGCCACGATTTATACGATAATTTGCATCGTAAATTCTCGCGCCGATGAGAAGACTGAGAAAAAAAGCGCGCTAAGGAAGAATGAAATTCCACGGGGACGCGTGAAAGAGCTGGTACAATCGCGCCACCGAGTTCCATTTGACGGGGAACACTTTCAATTTCTCCCGTGGATCGCGCTAAACGAGGAAAGACGAAGAAACGAGGAAACGACTCGGGGAAATTCATCGTGTCCTGGGAAGATTACGAGCGTTCCCCCTCCCGTGATAAAACTTCCCGCGGCTATATAGCTACGTGTCCCGAAACACCGTTGCAAAGTTTTTCTCCGCTAGTTTGTACCTTTGCGAATACACTTCGGCAAGCTCCGTAAAGTCCACGGCTAGAAATTATGCAGAGCGACACGTTTTTCGCCGCTCCTCCCATCCACCTGTCTCGCTCGCCGATTCAACTTCCCCGTCGTAATTCGCTCGACTTAACGCGCAGGAATTAGCGTAAATCTCCGCTGCGATCTAGATGTTCCGAGATGTTTCACAATTTGAGAGTCTGTGTCGCTTTGAAGAGAACTCGGAATTTAATTTCGAAAATTGGGAATTAAAGCACGGCCCGGGAACTAGCTATACTTGATACCACAGAACTGTGAACGCGAGTACTTATGCCGCAAACGACGTCCACTTGACGTGGGTCTGGAACGCGATGTCTGGCCATGACGTCTTATTCCACTGAAAGTGAAAACCTGGCTCGTTTAGGTAGGCGGCGCCTGACGTACCGGGCTGATATGCAAATTCCAGCGTGCAGCTTTTCTATAAGCTATTAGAAACGGAACGGGTGGCGACGGGAGTCTGTGACATTGAATTATTCAGGTTGCGGACAATGGAGATTCATTGGGAACAATTGCAGGGAAGCGGGGACGCGAGGCCGACGAGCTGCGTGGGAATTGAATTAACCGGCTGCTAATAGAATCGAAATAAAATTAGAAGCTCTCGGGCAGAGTGGTAATAAAGCTGGGCGAATTATTGCTGAAACGACTGATGATATTAATGCCCTGGGAAAGGGGGATTTCACTGGAGAGATGTGTTTATAGGAGAAATCTGATTGGAGAGTGATCGATGGTGCTAGAGCGATCGGAAAAAATAAATGCTGCCTCGGCGTGGCGTTTAAATAAGAGGAAGATAAATCGAAGGGTCTGATCGATGGTCAGGGCACGAGTTTCGAGGACCCCTATTTCCCGCTTGCAAAGTAATCGCGAGTAGGAGAGGTTTCTCGGAGCGCCTGTTGGAGTCGATTCGTATATGGCCATTTTCCAAGGGAAGATACGATCGACCGTATCGTTTGCAGTCAGGTGTCCCTGTTCCCACCGAACTACGAAGCTCATTCATATTTCTCAAACAGGTGTGCAAGTCGAATCGCGGGACATTATTTATTTCAACCGGAACTTCTAATCTCGTCGCTCCTCTCTGACTCTCCACAAACGACGTCTTTCTTCTATATATGAAACATCTTTATCGTTTCTTACGGGTTACAATCGCCTTTCTATTTGCCATATGTAAATTCTTTAATGATATTATTCTATATTTTAACCTATTTAAATAATATTTGCTATCTCGAAGAGCACTTGTAGAAAACACTGTAAGTGCCAAAAACACAAATTCTTTATATACTATAGTATTATCATTGGCACGATGTACATTTCCCGGTAGAAATTTTTTTCTTTTTCAATTACGGCACTTACAATGTTTTCTACAAGGACTAGGAAATTTCTCATTATTACCTGTTTTCTATTTAATACTCTATCTTATATCTAAATCCTTCTACCCTCATCCCTTTCTCTCCACTATTACTATTCCTATTTTAATCAACCTGTTCTCCCTCATCCCTTAACCCCACTCTTCTCCCCTTCCCAGCCCCTCCACCTAACTTTCCTCCGTTGCACTATACCCCAAAATTTCCTTTATTCTCTCCCCTATTATTATCCTATTCCGTTCCCTGCACATATCCAATACACGCTTCACATCTCTCCCCTATATCACCACCCCCGCGAGAAACAGAGACGCGAGATTCCCCATAGCTGACAGTTGTGTGAAAATAATGCTGCGTCGATGACAGACGGATGGGTATAATTCAAGCTGGCCGATCTTCGGGACACACGCAAATTGCCAAGGTGATTTAGCAAATCGAAAACGTCACATTGAACGTTACCCCGTGGAGCGGCCAGCGGACCGAAGTTTCGGGGAACGAAGTGCCTGTCGAATAAATAAAACCGCGACGGATAGATTCGGCTGTCAAAGTCGGCGAATTTATTGGCGTTCGGCGAACGGCGCGCCGTGACAGATGCAATCGACGTCGCCTAGCAAAGTGCAGCCCGATCGAGCGAAAGATCAAAAGGAACGTGCCCGGTCGATCCAAGGGAGAGCTGGAAGTGAAGGAGAACGAAGCAGGAATTGTGAAAGCAGCGTAATGGATCGCGCTCGACGACAGCTGCTTCGAGTTATAGCGCTCGAACCAATCGGACGTCGAAATAGAAACATATTGTGGCAAGCAGAGAGAGAATTCCTGATGGACCCCTCGCTTCTCCCAGTGTTTCGCGGGCGTTCCTCGATCGCGAAAAAAAAAATAAAACACCTACAAACTCCAAATTCCCCAGGGGACTTGGAGTTTTTATGGCAGACGAAGTGCCTTCGCTGTCAAAATTCTCCGAACCGCATCATACTTCTAACCCGCAGAAGTGGATCATAGGAATATTACAGTTACTCGAAGGAGCAACGGAAGATCTCACATAAATTAAATGGAACTTGGAAGTGAATTCGAATTCAGTAGAAAATTCAACTGCCAACCTCTGATCGTAAAATTTGATCGCCTCGAGGTCCGCACATAACCCTTGAAGACCTCGCGCAACAGCCAACCTCTAATCTCTCCTCTCTCCCCTTTAATCCTCTTCCTCTGAAGCCCACAGTGAGCTACAGAGGAAACCCAGCGCGCAGGGTGTCGCGCGATCGGTCAAAGGAACCGAGTTTTTCACAGAGAAGCAACACTCGCGAAATTTCAAGCGTCGCGGGACCAAAATGCTCTCCTCGCGGAGAGCCTAACGAACACTTTACGACCGCGCTAACAGTTCCCAGTTTTTGCGGCAAGCCTGTTCGGCCCGGGCTCCCGAAACCCGACTAGCCGCGCGGATTCCTTCGGCTCGCCCGCAAAGTGTTGGTAACGAGCTGGGCGACGGCATCGGTGGCTGCCAATTAGCGCGCACATTTCTCTTTTTAATAATGCAACGGCCTACATATGCGGCCCGCAGCTTGCACCAACTGTAATTACGTGGAAACCGCCGGCCGCTAATGCGTGCCGGCACAAACGCGTTACGGCCACCGGGAATCTATGCTTATCGCCCCTCTCCCCGCCCACTCTCCACTGATTTCTCCCTTTCGCCCTTTGTCCTCGGCGCTGCTGTCCCGATGAATGTGCCCGGGACGCGAGACTGCATCGAAAAAGCCCCCAACACCCTTTGTCACCTCCCCCTTTCCCCGCCGACCCTCGCTTTATTTACATGTGGCAGGTATTTCTGCGGGAACAGTGAATAGACAGCGTACTCCGACGACCCCCTTCAGTCACCGCGTAATCACCCCGCCTTTGCTCTATTAAAACGTCCTACTCGTTCTGAAACTCTTAAACTGCGAATACACGATGAGTTTTTACGTGAAAGAGAAATCTCAGCAACAACTATCAGAGGAGACCGCGGCAAGTTGGTACGTTTATCGGTCTTCAATTTTTTTCATGTTTGTTTGAATGAGTTATTTAATGACAAATAGGGTGAAATATACTTTTTTCAACACCTGCATGAAAATCGGTACTTTTTTACCCCTGCCTGAGCGGGAGCAAAATGACCAATTTCAGACGTATTCGCGTAAAGTCTTTCTCCCAAGGGAAAAAGACTTTACGCGCATGTGTATTCGCAATTTCTTACTTTTCCTCCCAAGGAAACTGGCCTACGCCTATTTTCATGCAGATGTTGAAAAAAATATAGTACGTGCCAAGGGAGAGACGCGATTTCGCCTCGCGTCAATTACGGCCCTCGCTGCGCTCGGGCAGCAAACTTCACGCTCGTCGGAATCGCTTTCTTCTCTCCCTTGTCACGTAATGTACTATTGGTTCTTCCTCTTTAATGTATTGTAATCCCCCGGATGAATCCACGCTAGCACAAAGGGGCGATGGGTAATGGGATATCGGCAGGGCTAGGGAAATCCGGGAGGCAGCGGCGATTCGGGTCGCCGTGTTCCGACCGTGTATCCCGAATTAGTTGACGGCACGCGGGCATCTGGATCCCGCGGGACGAGATGGGTCGAGATTGGGCGGGAAGCCGAGGAGCTCGCTTGTCCCGGAAGGGCCCACGAAACTGCGACATAATTCGATAAAGCGGTCCAGGGGATCGTGAGCAACGACGATCGAGGATTGGCCCGCTGGCGATGTTCCACATTACCGGCTTCCCGGCGAACGGTTGCTTTCGCGAGGCCACTTAGAGCGCACCCGTAATACCGGCCGCAAAAACACGGCCTCTCGCCGAATTATCACCGCCGCGATGGACCCGATCCAGGATCCCGTTTTTCCCGGACTTATTTATCAATCTGTTACCGTTCGAGTACCCAGAACGAGGTAGCGTCTCTTCACTCAACTTCGTTGCACCGTAAATTCTTCACCCTTATTACGAATTTATCTCGCCACAAGTCTGAGCTTTCGTGGGGTAGAATTTAACCAAGCAACGAGCGTCTCTACGAGCAATTTCGATGCTCCTTCGACGCTGCTTTTTCAGTGGATGTGAAAATCATTGTGGTTTTTATCAGCTGGCAAAAATGGAACATCGACCGACTGCAACAGGGGCAAAAAGTCGCGGGAGTTCTCTCCATCGAGCTGTATAAAATATTAGTTAACATCCACTCGATTCTCCAGATAATTTTAGCGAATTTCCTTCACATTCGCACACGATACATTTTGGTCCTGGATCCAATATTTTCTGCCTCGAACGATCGATTTTTAAGGTTTAGGGGTCGTCCTTAAATTCTGTAAAGCTTTTTAAGAGTCTCGAATTTCTTACATTTTCCTGCTAAGTGGGAGAAGGAGTCAGGGAGCGTCTTACGTACTAATTTTTAAACCTAATTTTCAATATGTGTAGCTTAAGAAACGATGTGTTATCACGAAACCGAGTTAAACGAATTGTGTGTATAAATCTTTGAAAATTTTTAATAACTAAAAAACTGCAGTGTAACAAATATCACGTAAGAGGGTAAAAAATCGCCAAAATTACTCTTACGTGATTTTAGGACGGTCCCCTACGCGGACAGTGGTAGAAAATATCGTTTCCCTGTTTCGAAATGGAGCGACCCACACTCGCGCTGAAACGAAGGTGCCATTCGCACTGACGACACCGACCCGCCACGGAAGTGACACGTGCGCGGAGACCTTTAATCATCGATCCCCGGGTGGATCCAGCGAATCGTAAAGCAATTTTATCTCGTGTCCGACAAATTGCCGGGAAGTTAATGGGCGTATTACGAGCTCTTTCGAATTAATGAAAATTTCAAGAACCCCGGGGTATAATTACTCCGTAAACCGTGTCGCGTTCGTTGCCGAATGGAAGAGAGAATAAAAAAGTTCGGCGAGGGTGGCGACCCCCGCGAGCCCGACCTGATTTCTTTATCTGCTACCTCGCTTTCTTCGTCGAACGAAAGAAAGATGGGTGGAGCAGAGCGAAAACTACTTTTCCACGCCGGCGAATCCGATCGTTCCGTTCTCCGCCGCGCAACCACCGTCAACCGGATCTTCGACCCCGCGGAAAGTTATGCTCCCACCCTTTTTTCCCTTCCCCAACCCCCTGAAAAACGCCAAGCAATCCGCCCGAGGAGCCCTGAAAGGAAGACGTATCTCGAAGGAACGAGGCCTGACGGCTCGATGGCGTTAAAATTTTTATTCCACGGCCCCGCTTCCTTCGTCCTCTCTTTTATGCGGAAACGCAAGTCTCTCGAGGCGGAGGGAAATAAAAATTCTCCATGGGGAAGGAATTTCGGAGGAGCCACGTACCGGGTTACCTGACCATCAGCTTTATGGTCCTAGCGTCCCCGTTTCCTCGGTCAAAGTTTCGAACACTGTTTCCTTTTTATTCGACCAACCAGCGTGGAAGTTGAATTAGAGGAATCTCATTTAGCCGCGTCAGCAAATAGTTCGCGCGGACTCTCCTGATCGTTTTAAGAGGACCGAGAGCCTCGGCGTTCTCAATAAAAACAGAACTAATACGACGGCTGCCGGGGAAACGCGATTCCCGTCATTGAAGAGCGTCAGAAACGCGATTAGTTGCAACGAAGACAATGTTCCCGGGGGATTACTTGCGACGGGAGCAGCTACTGGCCCTGCGTGCACGTTGATATGCATTAGAACCCATCGTGAAAATGGCTTAACGAACTTTGGGAAGATGATCGCGTCGCGTAATTCGCTGAAAATGAGTTTCGTGTCGCGACCCCAAGAACTTCCTCATCCTCCAATACCTGCGCCTGATATTCTGTGGCTGACACGATTCCCCCATCTCTCTGGATAAATACGAAATGCATGCTCCCCTTTATTCCAACTGTGCTGCTTTCGAGCTGCGCGAGTAAAGTATAACAAATTCTTAAAGAAACACGCAAACATGCCCCGAAGGGAGACAGAGCTTTCCCCTTCGTTATTCAAGAAAACTTTTCACTACATTCAATGTTTCCACTTTTCCTCTCTTTCCCGGCCCTCGAATCAAGCCACCATTAATCAAGCTTCGATTAATCAGTGGTACTTCGAGGATAACAGGCCACTGGGGTTAGTTCCGCTCGTTCTCGCAGGGGAAGGCCGTCGTCGTTATCGGTTAACCGGTTAACGGCTAGAACGCAATGAAATCCGCGCTCCTCGAACGCCTCGCTGTGCCTCGAGGGGGAAAAAAAGGATATTTCTCGCTGGGGAACGAAGGGAACTAGAGGCATTCAGAGCTAAGTAACGACTAGGAGTCGCGAGATAGCAGGCCATTGCGGCGAAACTCCCAAGGATACGGGCCGAAACCAGGAATCACCAAAGTGACCATGAGACCCTTTTTACGGCTGTTCTTTACGATGCTAAAAGCGCTTCAAAGTTTTTACGATTCGACTACTCGATTCCAAGCGCGTTCGCAGCCGCCGCCCGTCCTCGTCGACTTTGTCGCGCGATTCACCGTTTCGTTAACTTTAACGCCTGCAATTTGCTGCAACGGCCGGGGAAACGTTACAGCTCCCTTATCATCGGTGTACATACCTCGACAGCTTGAGACGCTATGGCTTTATTGACGAGCCGGTGTGCAATTTTTCTGAGTCGCGATTGGATAACAGCGCTGTTCTACTTTTCAATTTTTCAGGAGGAAGCAGGGAACGTGGTCTATAGACGGGAGAAATATAATCCTCTTACATTTACTTTAGATTTATTGAAAGAATAATTTTCTCCTTTGAACGCGATATGATTTTCTGTTTAATTTAATCAAACCCTTTCATTTGCCATCGTAGAAAACTGAAACTCTGTTTTGAGGATCCACGCACTGGCAGCGGAATCTCGTGATAGTAGATAAATCGCAGAGAGGAGCACCAGATGCACGTAACTCCGAGTTCAAGGAGAACGTCGGTACGGAGACACGCGTTTCTTGTTTGTCGTTCTAGCTGGGACACGCGACGGCAACCAGTTTAGAATCTAGCGGGAACGCACGGATTAGAGGGTCTATCTTTAGAGAAGCACGCCGTGACGGAATACTTGCCGCTTAAACGCACGACAAGCCTGCCTAAAAGTCCATCTCCCCGAGCAAACGGCGGTCGTAAATAATCTGCGTGCAGGTGACTAGTCCGACCTCTTGTCAATAATTCCCGAGAGACTCACAAGAACAAAACGGCAACGAACCGAGCTATTTCCGAATCGATTTTTCGAGGAATTAAATTCGGTACCACGAAACAGCATGGAATTCTAAAAATTTCCATCTACCACCCGTAAATTCTCCGCGAAGCAGAGTAGAAATGCTGGACGATCGGGAAAACTTCTAATTAAATCCCTTCGTCACACTCAGCAGCGAAGAAGCTAAAAGGAGGAGTCTCCCCCACGACGCTTCCCTCCTTCCTCTCCGTTTTCGGTGATTATTCGTCACAGCAGCTCCGCTAACGAGGATCGAACGCAACGGCTTCGAATTTGCTCCCCAGCGGGGGTGGAAAAAAAGGGACATTCTAGGGAAGGGAAAATCGATCGCGGGACAAGTGTTTGCTTCTCGTTGGCGGCGAGCAAACGGCTCGCTCGATAATGCGAGGCGCGCGATAAAAACGGAGCCTGGATGGATCCTCCAGAGCTTTGTTTGAGCGCGATGTCCACGCGAGGGGGGTGTCCTTTTCATCCGCCCGCAAAATGGAACAGTCGCGGCGCGGACGGTAATGAAAGTGTCATGAAATTAAAAGAGCCTGAATGGGCAACGTTTCCCGTGGCCATCGTCGCCGGGCAAGTAAATGAGGCTCGTCGATGGCTCGCAGCTTCAAACACCTCTATCGGGAGAAAATTTCAGACGCGGCGCAGCGTAAAAGCTTCCAGCAGCACGGCGGGACGAAAGAACCGTCAGGCCATCGGCGTAGTATCGACTTTGGGTTCTGTGTCGACACGTGGACATCGGTTGCTGTTGGTGGCACGTCCTTTGAGGCTTTTCTGACCCACTCGAGTCCATTTTTTTAAATAATTTTCCGAATTTTAGAAAGATATAACAAAATTGCTCCTAGCACGCGTGTTCCTCATTCATTGATATTGTATTAAATGTATAACCGAATTAACCCTCTAGTGCATACGCCTGCCTTAAGGCGGGCACCTGTTTAGTCCAGGGGTTGGGAATTCTCATTTGCCAGCCCAAAAATAGTGCCACAGCGCACATATTGGTCTAAGAAATATGTCAATCTGAGTCTTCAATTTGACAAAAATCTAGTTTGAAGTGCATTTTTTAGCTACACACGCTGCAAAAAATATTATTATTATTATTATTATTATTTCCTCCAAATTGAAAACTGACATCGGATTCGGTATTTTCATCCTCAAATGAGAGTAAACTAATTTTTCCAACTGAATTAAAAATCTATGCACTAGAGGGTTAAAGGTTGCTTGCCGATTGATTGGTGGAGCCACGAAAAGAAAGGAAAATAGGCTGGACGAATTTATTTTCGCGGCCGTGCCAGGGCTCGCTTCTGTCTACGCCGACTCTACGCAGTGCTTCTTAGTTTTCGAGCTGCCCCGTAGACGTGGAAGCTGCTTCGCCGCAGCGGGATGCAGCGGGCGCTATTAAAAGACGAACACCCGCTTTCCAGATTCGCCGCGAACTGTCAGCGAGGCTTGTCTGAAAATAAAGCGCATTCTCACCCTGAACGCGGACAGAGGCCGTGTGACGATCTCGTAATCGCCGTGACGAACACGGAGTCGACCTGGGACAAGAGGGGAATCGATCTTGGAGACAAGATCGACGTGGAACACCACGGGTGGACGAAGATAAAGGCGACGAAAATAGAGACGTGAAATATCGGCCGGCCCTGTATCTCCAATTCGGAGGTGACAAATTTTGGGTGAAGAATCGATGAAAGGGTGAGTCTTGATTTACTTAACGATTTAAGGATTCGCGTGGGTGTTTTTCGAGAAGGCGGTAGCTATGGGATTGTGGAAGAAGGTTTTGATGTAAGTAGTAATGGAGGAGCAGATGATTGAATTATTTCAGATGTTCAACGAAACGCTCGATGACAAGGGGTAGAGGAAATAGGTAGTCGAGGCTCGAGGGAAGCAAAGCTCGCGCGACAGATGCAAACGAAGATAAAGTGGCTCCGCTGTTTGAAGATGAGAGATGGGCTTGTGTTTCCGTTGGATTTACAGAAATTCTTGTCCTCGAGGAGAAAAATCAACGGGAATGATCACTGCGTCGCGATTAAAACGCGGACGGGGTGGAAAACCGAGTTGGGATTCAGAGGAAACTGTTTGCTGAGGTCGCCAAGGGGGAGGTTGACTTCGTGTAACACACTTTTGTCGAAAATTTAAGGAATTCCTCGCGAATCAATTAAACGCGTGGAAAAATAATCACGAGTCTTCACACTGATGCAGAAAAAGGTACTTTCTATCTTTAATAAAAGAGGTTTCCCAAAAATCTCAGACCCTCGAGTTAAAGAGTAGAAAAGAATAAGGAAACAGTCCCCAGAATCGTCCATTAATTTCCCCGCTTTCTACTCTCCAGAATTCGAAATTCAGTCGCGGGAGCTGAACCAGGAGGCGAGGTACAATGAATGAAAATCATGGGACGCTCGCGGCCAGACAACTCCGCCAACAGATTAGGAATAATTGGGGACTACGCGTGGTGATGACCCTGCTCGGTCTGGGATTTCCTAGCACCAAGACCACGGGAACGTAAGTTCATCGAGTTATAAGCGGCACCGTGCGAACTTCTTGATTAATTGGATGAGTAGGAAGGGACCCGAGCAGGCCGACATCCTCGCTGACGAGAATCTGTCGCGATACGGATTTTCCTCCACGGAACGTCTTTACAGAAGCGTCTACTAACGAACAGATTATCCAAAAGTCCGAAGGGCCTGTCCCCGAATCCCTGCACGGACAAAGAAACAAGCTGCCCATGGATAGAGCGAAGTGGAGATCCAGCCTTTCCTTCAACGAGGGACTGGTAAACAACGAAGGAAGATATATTTGCGTCGCGCGTACACGTGCCGGCGAGGGTATCGAAAGGGCGGGGTAAACAGCTAAACTCTGGGTGAAAGGGTTTCGCAAAAGACTGTTTACGCCGCGACACGCGCGATCGACCAGGGACACGCAACGATCCGTGGGGGCAGCGATTTTCTCGGCGGCTGAAGGAGGCGAGCCGATCGTGATCGCTTTATCGCACCCCTGTCTCGGACTGCGATAAAGGAGGAGGGTGGCGCCGAAGGGAGGGCCAGCAAGGAGCAGCTGAACAACCCGTGCTCGATGGGTCGTCTTCCTTGGTCGCGGTGGTGCAGCCTTCGCTATTTTTGTCCCGAATGCAAACGCTATTTATACGTGTCAAGTGTTTGCTTCCACATTCTACTTCTTCTGGCGATCCAATTATTCGGAATAAACTATCGAATACGGTAATATAGTCACTCTGCGTTATTTCAAGAGAGTATTGGATGGGGATTTTGTTTACAGGAGGATTGGAAAATAAATATGTAATTGGGGGACGCGTTAATTTTTACACGAAATCCTCGCTCGTTTAACTTCGTCCTCGTGGTCTCTGCGCCTTTGTGGGGGTAGCAGCCGCTTTAACGACGGCGTAATAACCGCGTTCGACGAGCCAGAATGATCACTAAAGGGCGGGAACTGGGTGGAAAGTTGACGGGGCTGGGGTTTACGTGGCTGGGAATTCAAATGGAATCGCCAAGTCTCGTTCCGTCCTGGCATCGATTAACCCTGTTCCCTCTGCCCGCCCTTTCCACCCCTTATCACGCATCCGCGTCGTATCTGCACGCGTACCTCTAAACTCCGTCATAATTCCCCGTGTATCTTTCACGATATGACTCACACGAGTGGGCGGATGTTGCGCAGCTCCAGCGAATGCAATGCAAACTGCCCCACTCGACAACCAACCATGTTTTACAACAGAAATCATAAATTCCTTCCCACTCTGCCTCTGAAAGTATTAGGTTGTTGCATGTGAAATTATAGTTTCACGTAGGGGAACTTTCAATGAAAATATTTTCTGCTTTTCAACTAATTTTTTTTAATTCCTGTGACAATTCCCGAGTCGCAAGCCAGTGTTAGCTATCGTCCTTGTGTCATCAAAATGAATAAAGTAGTTGCCACCAGAGGTGGATTTATAGATTCCCATAAAATATCATCAAATATTATAATTTAAAACAGTCAAGACAATTTTCAAATTAATTACTTGAAAAGAAAGTGAATTTTTATTAAAGTTATATCGAGCTTTCTCAATTTCTTTCGCCCAAAATTTGCCACCCTTAAAATTCACCACTCTAGGCTACAGTCCACTCAGCCTATATATAAACTCACCCCCGCTTGCTACACGCTAAAACATATCCGCGAGAAGGCTGTAGAACGTCAAATAATAAACACCCGCCAAGTGGAAAGGAACATTGATCGAAGCAAAGCAGACGAACGTTTCTCCCAATATAAACGTCCCTATAGATTCGTCCCCGTGCACATCGCGACGCAACGATCCAGTCTTCAAAGGGGGGAAAGAAAGACGAAACAAGGCGACCCATTAAACCATTGCTCGGTGGAGAAATTTAATTAACGCGATGACTCAGCCAGCTCCCGTTCCAAGCGTCGTGTTTAATTAATAACCCAGCGGGGCTGACGCCTCCGATTTACAGGGCCACTTCTCAGCCCTTCGAGATTGGCCGCCTCTAATTATTGCCAGGCAAGATTGATTACCGATCGACTCGAAGCCAGCGTTTTCGCGGGAGCCGGGGAAACGCTACCCCCGCCGAGCCTCTCCAAAGGGAATTACCGATTACGTCACGGGATAGGGCTCGAGCCGGGGAGACCTGATTACGGCGTTTCAACTTGTTAGAAGTTGCCGAGAACTTGGGAGCACTCCTGGCCCTTCCCGCGTGCCGGTAACTCGAGCGAGTCATCCGACTTTTCCTCCGCTCCGAGTCTCGTCAAGTTCGCCCAACTCACTGATTTCCTCGAATTGCCTTTCTTCCCCTCTTTCCGTTGCCCAACATCGACTGCTACGATCGTCAACGGGGATCTAGGGCTCCGCGCTGATCCCGAGGGCTCAGCTTTCCGATTCGAGATCGCGTTTTAATCGCACCCTCGCCACGAGCTTTGCATCCGCAATAGCTTCGTTTAATTCGAGTCCTCGAGGAGGAACACCTGAGATCCCCAGAAACAACTCGATACTTCCATTTGGTCCATAGAAATGGATTGTAATGCAAAATCGTCCGTAGACTTTTTTCCAAAGAAGAGCAACTTTGGAGTGATGGTAATAAAAAATATAGCAATGAAAAAACAACCCTCGCGATGGCTCTTGCTCTCTTGAAGCCACTTCGCAGTGCCAATTTAATTAAAAATTTAAAACCGAAATTTATAAATATGTACTGATTTAGTATAAAGTTAGTTTTTAAAAATAAGCGATTTTTTTCTCGAAAACCAGGGGGCAACTGCCCTTTTGCCTTCTCCCCCTATGGATGCACCTGCTGTAGGGTCCTCGTGGGAGTCCAAGCCAGTGGCAGGGGAGGAAGGAAGACAGAGGCATCGCCTGGGAGAAATATCTCGCGCAGGGGTGGAAAAAGCACGTTTCAAGATTGAGGTGGCGTGTCGTGACGCGTCGGTGGCTCTATTAAAAATTGCCACGGTCGTATGGGGCGATAGGGACCACGTGGCTGAACACCAAATCCTCGTGAAACTTATATTCACGCTCCGCTGCGATCTTGCGAATCTGCTGGCGAATTCTGGCCGCAAAATCCTCGAGCTCCGTGGCCCTTTCTAGAGATTTATCGCCGTGCTGTATCCCTCGCGAAACGGTGGCCACAGCGGCGTTACTTGGCGCGATGAAAAATTGGAAGAGCCTGCCGCGCGAGTACGTAAATTAAGGGGGAAGGAGTTACGGAAGGGTGAAGGGTGGGAAGTTTGAAAGGAATTTATGGCACGGTCGTATCTTCTGAACCGGTGTGCCCGCGGGGTCTTTTGAAGGGCCGGGATCGATTTATCGGCAAGAATTTGTTGGAACCATTCAAATTCCTAAATTCCCGAAGTTGTTCCTGAAGATAGCACCAACAGAAAGCGATAAGTGGCTGATGGCAGAAAATGGCGTTGGTATCAAGCAACCACCTTCGCTGGCTGTGATTACGTAATGTCGCGTGAGGGACTTAAAGTGGGCATCGAGGATCGGGAGGATTTGAGGCAGCGTTAATATGTTTGAATTGTCATGGACGGAGGTGGGATCGGAAGTGACAAGGCTTGGCAAGCTACCAAATCAGACCAAATCGGATTTTCCTGTGGACCGATTTGCGGATGAAAAGCGTTCCCTTTAATCCCGAGGCTGGAAGATCGCAGGGAAGATGACACTTTGCAGTGGAATATCAATTTAAGCCAGCTCTTCCTGGTCAACTTCTGAATAAGTCTGCGAGGGAGCTCCCACCGAACCTGTCGCAATGGATAATCCATTACGCAGCTCGCGTGGGTGTGTGTGCGCTTGATTAGCTTGTTCGAGGTTGAAGGCGAGCAAACCTCGGCTGGAACAGCCCTGAGGGAGCGACAGGCCTGTTCCACGCGTCTGGGAGCCTCCGGTAGATTAAACAGGTGGATTGCGCGTGCCGTGTGATGTTAACCAGAAACCTTCCGCGAGTAAATTAATCACGCGATCGGAGAAAACAAAAGTACAATTTCACGCGGTAATTCGACGGTATCTGGAATCACTGTCACGACATCCTGGCGTGTATTAAACGGTTCTTACGTTGTTAAGCGCTCGGCACGCGACGCGATTAACACGCGCGGTTAACCCACCCCTGCGATAATTGGTTAAGTTTCGAGTAATTAAGAAGTTCCCGGGAAACGGTGATCTCTCCCGTGCGCCAGCCGATTATGCTAACGAATATGAATCACTTAAGCCCGGGGGACGGTCGATTCACGGCTCGAAGGATCGCAGAAATTTTATTTTACGTAGGTACTCGATAGATCCCCTTGGAATTTCAGCGATGAAAAGCAGAATGATGCATTATCTTGTAGCAGAAAATGTTAGGGTTAATCCTTCGTGAGGATACTGGGTATATCGCAAATATTAAATAAATAATAATAATTATTAAACTAAATTATACTAATAATTAGTAAGCTTAATAATAATTAAAATAAATTTTACCTTAATTTGACCTTAATATTAAAATTTAAAAGTTTGACGAATATTTAAAAAATTCCTTTTTTCCACATCTATTCTTTCAACTACAAATTTCATCATATCAAAATTTACATTTCTAGAAAAATTCTATTAACGCATGATTCTTTCAGTATCGCAATTATCACTGAAATATTAATAGATTAAAAAATACGACAATGGTAACTCAAAGATCACACTGGGGTGCAGTGATGCAGAATTAATTACCTCGTCCCATCAACTTGACTGTGTATTTCTGCTTAACAAAGTTAAAAAGAATCGTGTACAGCTGCAACTTCATTTCTTTCATATATTCATAGATGAAAGCTGAATGTAATTATTTTTGCTACAGCGCAATGTCTCCGTTCAGTTTCGCACAGCCGTCTGGCAATATAATACACAGGGAAATTACCCCGCAGCCAGGATCTTGATAAAATAACAGAGTTATTGGAGAAAACGCGGCGTTCTGATAACAAGCCGCCGATAACGAACGCCCAGACTCGCGACGCACAATGGAAACGGCGATTCCTCGCGATGGTAATCGGCTGTTAGCCCAGCAAAGCGAGTAATTTCGCATTGCGCTGCGTACAGCTCGAGAACCAACGAAAACAGAATTAAGTGCAGATTTACGGGGCGATAAAACGGGGAACGCGCGATCGCGGGTAATCAGCTATCGTATGACGCGGAATTAAAGCGATCCCAGTGTTTCGAAATTAAAGCGAGCACGAGCGGATTTACGGCGGGGGGTATAAACAGAGGGAAAAGCCGTGACCGTTTAATTAAAATACAACTTCTACCGATTCCGCGGGGGAAGGAAAAATGAGGAATTCGTCGGTGGCTCGCCTTGGCCAGCCGCGGACCACTCGCGGGGATATTAATTAAACGTTTATCGCGGGAATAACTGCTCGGGGTAGCCGGGGATGGGAAGTCGTAATGAAATGCTAACGAAAGGCGGGAAAATTCATCGATGAAACGAGGAAACTAATTTTTCTGGTATTTCAGAAGCAGCTTGACAAATTTCGCGTATTTAATCAATGATCGTTGCGATGTTTGTTAAGGTAAATAAGACTTATAATATTTCATTAAATTGCAGGCATTGAAGAAATAGGTAATATTGGCACAAATCCATGTGCGTCGAGCCACAAACACGAGTTTTTCAGGGCACGCGAAAATCATTAATTTCGTCCGTGGATATTGGGAATGGAAACATCTTCGAATTTCGAAGGTTCCTCTGGAATTTCTGGCTTATTGACAGAAGCATTGATTCGCATTATGGCTCGGCGCTACGCCGCGTCCTTTCTCTTTTCATCCTCCTCCCTGACCGCCCCTTTATTCGCGTTTTCCCAGCGTGCAGAGAGGCTGGCTCGCGTCCAAGGGTGCGGGAAAGGGAGTCGAAGAAGAAAGATTCGAAATCGATGCCTGGTTCCTTCTCTCCGCTCGCCCCACCCACGCAAACACGACACAACGCCCGTGGGACGTTTTCCCGTGGTAAAAGATCCAGTCGCAACTCCGTTCCATCTCATCCCGATCACCAACCCCTCCCCGCGACTTGTTTTCCTGCTCTCTGGCGTCGCCACTTTGCTGGCAAATCGAGGCTCGATCTCGCGAATTCCAGTCCACGAATTCGAACTTTAATCGTGCGCTCCGTGCGTTTTTCTGCTCTGCGAGGAATTGCGAACGAAGTTGTAGGTGCAGAGACAGATGGGACTTTGAAGTTGTTTATAGATCTTGCAGGAATTTTCCAAGCTCCAATTCTTTATCAAGGTATTCCAACGGGTGAACATATCGAAGGGACAATCGACGATTTTGACGCGACTTTGGTAGAAAGTAAGGCGTACAAAAATATTTGACACGAATTTTTTTATCGACTGATATTCGTGGTGAAGGGGTGAAAATAGCTTTCAAAATTGAGAGCGGGAATATCTTGAAAACTAATGGGGCTAAGAGAACGGTGTAAATGGCAAAACTGTATATTTTCTAAAAAGAAATGCAGCAGTGGATTAAAAACAAAAATCCATTTTTTATGTATTATTTAAACAAACCAATTTTTTGGAATTCGTTTCCACAGTTGCGTTTCTCATTAGAAAATACACAATTGTGGCATTTAAATCGCCCTTCTAGGCCTAGTAGTTTTCTAAATATTCGACAAACATGTTTCTCGCCCTCAACTTTGAGTTCCGTTTTCACCTCTTCAAAACGAATATCAGCCCATAAAGAAAAAGATACGTGTGAAATATTTTTATAAGAACTACTTTCTATCAAAATCGACGATTATTATTTCGATACGTTGCTTTGCAAGTTGTATCTGGTCGAACATCAGAGTATTACAATGATCGGAGCTTTGAATTCTCATGATTCAAGTCCAGATGGGACTTGAAATATGTCATTAATATAAGACAGTGGAAATATACAGTCCCCAGCTCGCGATGCTTCAATCCTCAGCCTGTTTTCAATAATATTTACAGAGCCCAGTGAATCATATATCTCTAGAACACCTCCCTCGCGCGAGCTATTTTCGAAACCACATAAGACCGTTAATCACCACGCGTCTTCCCCGTGCTACTATAAATCCTTAAAAAAAAATCTGCGACCTTCTAAGAACAGACAGTCACTCCTCAACCGTGAATTAAATCTGTCGTGCGAGCCACTCTCCGGAGGCTCGCTCTGAAAGCTTCCATTAGAATATTGAAACGGGCCGAAAATATGAATTAAAGTCGAGAATAAATATCCTTCGCTCCGTAAATCGAGGGACGCTCGGTGCCAGGTCCCTCGCAATTTATTCTCATCCTCTTTCGCACCGATTACCGGGCAGACGGCGAGAAGCTGATTGAACCGTAAACCGTGAAAGAGGCTAATGAGAAAGGGCAATTGCGTTTGAGAGTGTCGGGTCGATTCGTGAGCGAGTAACCGTTAAATGTCACGTCCGGCACGGCGAGGCATTATTCTTAGTCGATCATCGGTGGCCGTGAAGCAACCACAGGAGCCTAACAAACACCTCGGCCGTTCCTCGATCTTCCTAGGCGTCTCCCGGCGCTAGAATCGCCGAGGAATTCAAGACCAAGACAGACGAAGGTACGGCGGACCTAATGGAAGGCGAAGGCTGGGTGAAATGGAGTTCAAGTGACAGGAGGCCAGCGGAGAGCAAGAGTAAAACGAAGGCTGGATGAAATCGAATGGAAGTTAAAGAAAACAAGCAAAGAGTCAGGATAAATCGGGGCCTGGAGCCTTGAAGTTCCAGAGGGCAGAGGAGTGGCCATAAATTCGACTCGATGTCGATATAAAGATCGAGATCGGCGAATCGCTGCGCGTAATTGCAGCTCGCCTGCCCTCGGCCACTTTTCAGCGGAGCTTCCCGGCGACAGAAATCCCAGGCGATTTCTGCCCAGGAGGATCGAACGGAGCTGGGAGGATGGCGTCACGGGGATCGAGGGTCTGTCTCGAAAGTTGCGAAAGGTCGAGCGCCGTCGTTGTTTCGAAGGGAGAGAGCCACGAGGCGTGGGAGACGAGCTAGCGTTGGGCGAGGGTGGCTCGGCTGCCGGCTCCCAGCAACCGCGAGCTTGGAACGCGGCCAAGACGCTTCCGCGTGGCGAAATCGCGGCAAGCGGCTGGCTAAATCGTCGTCAAAAACCGTCCGAAGGGGTGGAGGGAAAAACTGGGCGCGAGTGCACGGGGAACGATAAAAACGCGCATCCGGGGAACTCGCGCGTGCAACGCGGGCTGATGTGACTTCCGCGAGAAAAACGTCCTGGATTATTTATTGAGTAAGTAGGGGATGATTGGGCTCGACATTTCTTCGAGACTCTAAAGAAAGAAGGTGAAAAGTTTGAGGCACGGGCACTGTGAACTTGATACAAGAAAGGAAAAGAGAACAGAGAAGCTAGAAAGATAGAGAAAAACCAATTTTTAAGGTAAACGATTTTATTTAATTTGATCAAAAATGCATTCAAGAATAAAAAATAAATTTGACACTTTTTACTGTTTGAGCATTGCAACTAAAAAAATGTTGCAAAATGCTGGGCAACGATTTTCGTGATAGACGAAGCGGTGAAGCCCAGAAGTGGGGGGGCGAGAGAGGACGAGAATTTCTGTGAGGAACAGGCCAGGCCTTTACGCGAAGTTACCGGCATATAATCGAGAAAGCCGTGTTGCTGGCGAGTATCTGGGTCATTCCTAACAAAGTGAGTCGACTTCGAGCTAAGCCGAAACTTTCCGTCGGTCACCGTTCAGGCACCAACGTTCCGCGCGTATATATGTATTCCAGATCTGTAATTATTCATTAAAAAACAGCCCCGTTACGTCACTGACTCTATTGGAGCATCGAGAGCCACTCTGCGACCTCTTTCCTCCGAAATTTCCTCGTTCACCCATTTCAATCCCTCTCGATACAAAACTATGTATACCTTCGATATCAAAAACTACTAGATTCTGATTGAATCGCAGTGAAACAGCCTAGCGATGAGCGATAGAACACTGACTACTCTAAGATAACGGCGAATATACCGAAATTCGGAGCAACCTGTGCCCGACGAAGCAACGTCTCGTAATCTACCATGAAAGCAAACGTTCCAGCCGCTCAGCAGGGAGGATTGAATTTCCCCCAAGGCTGGGAAGCGGGTTTACCGAGGCAGCCTCTGCTGCGAGCAGACTGAACGATCGGTTGTTATTAATTTTTCTTTTCCGCGCGATCTGGCCCCGCCCAAACTAGCCTTGTACACAGCTCCAGCCGGCCAGATCGATAGAGACATAGATGCCGGAAGGCCATGGAAGATCTTATGGGGATGAGGGCCACGGGCGGCGGCGAAGAGCGGAGGATCGTCTCAGGAGGGTTGAAAACTGCTGGTTCATCCCCGGTTTCGTGGACCAACGGTACACGAGGAACCGGAGTCACCGAGTTCCGTCGCAGCGCAAACTTTTCGGCTTCTTTACGCCTAAAAAGTTGGTAAGTACCTTCTCTGAAGCTACTGTGACATTCTCACTCTGGTGAATATTGAAGATTCAAATCGCATGAAAATTCCCATGGACCAATAGAAATTCTGGAGATGCTCCAAGGCGTTGGGCCATTAGGACTTACTGTAACATTCTGCTTATTGAAACTCCTTTGTTTAGTGGGGAGTAAGAAAAAGCACCGAGTGTGCTCCGTTTATTTAAGCCTATTTTTTTGTGTACAAAAACGTGGCTAAAATCTAATAGTTAAGCTAAGAGTTTAGGTTAAATTCGAAAACAATTTTTAAATTGAACCTCGCCTTTGCGATTGTCTTTTCCTTCTTTCTCTTCTGTTCCTTGTATATATATATACTTATTTGTGCAATAAAGACGCTTAATAATAATAATAATAATAAACCATTTTTATAAAAAAGAAACCAGAGCCACGCAACAATCGCAATTTTTGCACGCGCCCCTGCCACGAGTAAAAGCAGGAACATTAAATTAGATAAACCCTGTCGTAAACTGATTCTCTCCTCGTGATTTTGATAACGAAAATAGGTGCCGAATCTCTGAGAAACTTTCTTTCGTTCGTTGAAGCGGAGGCGAATGGATTCCTTCGAGATTTTAAATCGAATTGCAAAATCTCGTGGGAGGGCGATAATTTGGAGTATTTTTGTAAGCGCGATGTGGGTGAATTCGAAATGGCGCACGAAATGGTTCTCGTCTCGGTAGGTAAGAGGATTGCTGGGAGAAGCGTCTCGGGGCAGATTTCCATGGAAAGGAGGTATCGGTGAAAGGAAAAGTCAGGGGAGCGCTCGCCGGGCTTCCACGAGATCTAAATAACGGAGGGATAAATCTTCCGTGGTTAATAAATGCCCTGAATCTCGACCAGTGGACCGGCGAGCCAGGCTTCTGCCTCTTTTTCGCTCCGACGCCCCCCTTTTTTCGCCGGTCGCCCTCATGAATTACAAATCGTATCTTGTTAACGCCGCTGCCCGACAGAAACGAACGGCCGTGCAGCAGCGAACGGGCACGGTTAACCGAGCCATTTTTTCGAAAATGTTCCCCAGCTTTTCGCGGACGGGAAATCAACCCCTGTTTCACTGGCTGCGTGGCCCAGTTTCGCTTCGGCGTTGTAAAATTCATCGAATAAAAGTGCCCAATTACCGAGACTCTATGCACAGTGCCGCTATGTATCAAATGTTTATTGAAATGTAAATTGAATTGAGGGCCCAGTGGAAAACAGGCACATGCCCACGTCTGCATAAATTTTCGTTTCTTTGCGCCATTAAAGTGTTCCTTCAATGTGACGTAATTCCACCACTTCCTAATACAGTAATTCGTCGTTAGTGTCACGTTTTTACCATGCATTATAATCACGCTCACCATCCCCACCATTTCATGGCATCCTTCAGTCGAGAGTGAGAGAATCCGATATATGCGAGACAGAACAAAAGAGACGACGCGAAGTTGTCGTCGGCACGAAATAGTATCCGCATCGCGTTAGTATCACGCTGCCAGCCCCGATCGTCGTGATTCTAACGAGGCATTACTGTATATATAATATAGGTTTCACCGAACAGATTCCTATTAAATTTTCCCCGCGCTGGGGAAAAAACAAATGCGTAGTGAAAAAGGGGCCCATGCCACTCGGGTTCTTGGGAACACGTGACGAAATGAAATTACTGTTTCAGCTAAAATTTGACAATAGTTATGTTATTTGTCATATAATACAAATACCGTTCAAAATAATTACAATCTCTTAGTTACCGCATTTCCTGCGAGAACAATTTTTCCTTCAACTTGCTTTCCTCTAAAATCAGAAAAGGTGACATGTGCGTGTTTTCCACTGGGCCCCTAAATTCTCTGTAAATTTAAAATTATTGCTAAGTATAAAAGTGCCAGTTTTACAATTCCCTTCGTAGTGCCACGGATATTTAGGAGTTCCTCGTGTTCTTGTGATGAGAAACTTATCCACTTGAAGTTAGCTCGCGGACAGATCAATTTATTATCCCAAGCTGCAGCATTCAAGCTCTTCCAAATCGGACGCCATTGGAGTAACGGGACGAGATCGATGGCCCCGGGATCGGAGATGCAGGAAGGTAACGTTCGTTAAACCACTGATAGGTGCAATTAATATTAGCGTTATCACGTGAGACGAGAAGACTGCAGGGCTTCCTCGGCCGTCGTTTGATACAGTCATAAGGGAGGAAGGGTTTTTGACACGCGAAGGAAGCCCTCCCTCGGAAGTCAGCCCGTCCTTGCGTGACCTTAGCGGGTTAAATAAGTAAGCCGAAGGGCGTGTCCCGCCATCGGCGCGGTCGGGGGGTATAAATCACCCGTTTCCCCGTCAAGATACGGGTCCACCCTTCCCGCAGGGAGAAATACGACGGACGTTTCGCGGCACGTGCTTCGATGAGCGGAACAAGAAGGATTAAGGGAGGCAAAGACACGCGGTGCACGGGGAGAAACGAGATTGAAAAGCTAGCTGGCGCAGCGCGAGGTTTAATGTTTCCAGGAATTCATCGTGGGATCTACAACCAGCGCAGAGTGCGTCGGGAAGAACAGAAACGGAACACCTATGGCGGAAGGACCAATGGAAACGCAGAAGGAAATCATGCAACCTCCCTCCAGCGAAGTATTCCCGCGATATTAGTGTTTCTGATTCAACTTTTCCACCAGCGAAATTTGCATGCTCGTAAAAACATATCGCGAACGTTGCAGGGGAGAGGGTTGGCCTGCATAAACATTCGGGCAAGTGCACGTTATCTGCGGATCGATGAAATCCCCTCCGAGAACGAATAATAATGTACTCATCATTGTTAATTAGATGTTTTCTCTGTATCGTTTGTCGGAGGCACAACTTTTTCCCACACGAACCCTGCGGCGTTCTATATTCTGCCATTCTAGATTCTAACCATCGAGGAACATACTTGCGAATCTAATGGGGATTTAACGGACGGCCGATGAGCAGTTGCAGCTTGGGCCCCTGCCCAAAATGCTCCCCCTCCCCAGGGCCTTATCTTCAAAAAAGGAATTATGATTTCATCCAAACACTATATTTTCATTTTCTCTAAGTACTACACTCAACCCATTTTTAGTAAATTACATCTTCATTTTCCCCCAAAATGGACTAATGCCCAAAAGGCCCCTAGGGCCCTATCTTCAAAAAAGGAATTATGATTTCATCCAAACACTATATTTTCCTTTTCTCTAGTACTACACTCAGCTCATTTTTAGTAAATTACATCTTCATTTTCCCCCAAAATGGACTAATGCCCAAAAAGCCCCAAAGGCCTCTATCTCCAAAAAAGAATTATGATTTTATCCAAACACTATATTTTCATTTTCTGTATTACTACACACAGCCCATTCTTAGTAAATTACCTCTTCATTTTTCCCGAAAAATGGGCCCCTCAGAACGTTTACAACCTGGGCCTTTTTCCTAAAATCCTTTCCAGATTATTACAAGAAAGTCTCTTAACACTCTGACGATCCCCAGCGCCAGTGTCGACGGAGTGCTGATGAACTCTTAGAAATTTAGCGAGCCCGCAGAGTCGACCTAAGGGTTCCTTGAAACGAAGACCGGAGCATTCGTTGTGGATTTTCCCCCGAGGAAAAGTCAAACGAAAGGGTCCTGTGAAGAGCGTTTAATTAAGGATCAAACGCGGCCAGGAATTAAGTCCGAGGACGCGAGTGGAAGAAGATCTGTCCGGTTGGCTCTCATCGACCCGGCTCCCCGGGATATTTCCCTCGTCCACCCCTTTCGAGGCGCACGAGGGAGGGCGCGGGAGGGTGGTTTCACGCGGAAGGCGACACTCGAAGAGTACACCGTCGCGGCGAGATAAAAGCTCTGATTACGCGTGTCTATCATTAGGCATTGTTTCTCGAGGATTTCGATGCAGAGCTTGTGAGAGGTTCCAGGGATTCAGAGGGTAGGTACAACAGTGGAGAAGTTACCGCGGATCTCACAGATCTGATATATTATTATAACTCCCTTCCTGCTTCTATCCGACAGTTAGACTCTTATCAATCCTTAAAAAATGCAGTGCGGCAGCATATTCTCCAATACTTTTAATTTTCTTACTCTTCTTTATTTTTTGTATTATTCTCGTGTTGCTTTAAATTTTAAGCTAAGCTAATTTTTAGTTCAGTTTATTCTTAACGTTTGTTGCTGTTGTCTCAATTTTAGTTTAGTTTATAGTACGCGGTTAGGCTTCTCAACAGTGTCACCACTGCAGCCTCGTCTTTACTTTTGCTATAAATATTCAGATTTCTTATTTTTCTTTGTATAATAAAGACGTTTAATAATAATAATAAAATTCGTCGGTGTAGAATCCTCTGTGGGTTGTAACTACCGCAGTTTAACTCGAATTCATAACCTTCTTTGCGAACAGCCCGCTGAATAGTGCAACAATGGATGTTTAAGCCGAAGAATCCCATTGTTACAGACAATTATGGCGATGGAGATGTTTGGTGAGAGGCATCGCCTTCTTTTCGCCTCAACTAGAGCGAAAACTTTTGGCACCGCTCCTGAATGTCTACTTGTATTAAACGTGTTACTGTTCCCGCGTACACAAAGGGTTCCGCCGTTTACAAATAAATGAGCCGACCCGCGCCACGGTTTAGTCGTCTCGATAAATTCTCAAACTCTTTCATCGGACTCCCCCGCAGGTCCCTGGGTCCGAAATTTCCCACGTACCCCCCCAGTTAATATCGATCACGCGCAACGGCAGCGCGATTCAGCCGGTTCCCAGAGATTGCCAGCCGAAATTTACATGATTTGAATCGCTGATGGATTCGCAGCCATCGACTTCCCGTGCACGGTGTTGTAATACACCGATGACAGGGGCTCCATTAGCATTTTATTGGGGACTATGGCCTGCCTGTTGCATTGATTAGTCACTGGTACGTAGTCGCGATCGAAGCGCAGACAGATTAACCTTTAGAGAATCCCCGCATCGCTCTTGGAGCTCTCTCGCGGAAACGAGAATACTACTCCCTTCAATTTTTCACGAAACAGACTGACTTAATCGGGAACGAATAGATAATTCACGCGCAGTGAACGGTTTTAATGAAATAGCAAAGGAATAAATATAGGAGCCACCGCGATATCCACTGAATATGCAACTTTCTTACGCTTCTACTGTGTTATTTTAAATCGTTCGAATTCAAGAGCTACGAACCTGAAATTATACCTGAATGGGACATCGACGAATGGCCCCGTTTCAATTCCACCGACGTGCACTCGATTCGCCGTAGCCGTTAATAGGTAAAGGAGACACGTCGCGAACATAAACGAAAAGCGAGGAAAATTGGGGGGAATAATGGTATTCTCGAGGCTGTTATCTCGCGGACGGTGGTCTAGATGTGTGTCGTAACCGAGAGCCCACGGTGGAGGACGATGGTCGAGCGTCCCCAGGGGTGGCGATATATTTTTATCGTTCTCCAGAAAGGAGCCTAGCCAGCAAGTCCCGCCGCGCGGAACGACAGGAAATCGATGGCCAATGAAAGTTCCATTATAAACTCGCGCCGCCGTCGCCGTCCTACGGCCGAATAATTATAATAAAACATTATCGCGCGCCCCCCCAGCCGGGAATTAATTATAATACGCCAATATCGAATCGTTGTCGAGGAAATTGCTACTGAAAACGCTGCAAAAATGCTAACAATTCGACGATCCGCGGGAAAGCGATGAAACATTTTTCGATACTTCTCATTTCAATCGCAACCATCGGAATGACAACCCGTATCTAGCCTCTCTATCCAATGCGAATATTCTCCTGGCCGCTCCTTATCGCGGAAGTCCAGCGGAGTTCACGGAAGCGCGACGCTACTTTTTCAATATCCCTGGAACCGCTCGAGCTTCACGTTTCACCCCTTTGAAGCCTATTACCGAGATTAATGCAGCAGAGAGGCTCGAGCGTTATCAGGCATGCCTCGTTTCATGTCTCCACAAAGTACATAGGCGAAATTAGAGGGAGGCTCGCCTGACTCGCGTCAATTATTCTAATTAAAACAATATAACATATACAGGACAAATCTAGGGTGTCCTTCAACCGACTGAGTCAAAACTGTCGCCACTCACGGCACACAGAAAGCACCCTTAATTCGAGCTGCAATCCTGGAACGCCCTGTAACGGCCACGATGCACCGCGGTCGATACTCACTGACGAATGAGAGTAGCTCCTGGCAAGTATATTTAGAGGCCCGGCGAAGGAAGAAAAGGATCGTGGGAGGATCGCGAGAGTCCTTGGGGGGTTCGGTGCGCGTTACACCCTCGGTCGCAGGGGCACGCTCCAAAAAACCCTGTTGCGACGCTTTCAGCGGGAACCCATTGTGCGCACACCACCGCGTCCCGCGTTCGTTGAAATCGAAATTTATAATGGGAGGCGCGGTGAGAAGGAGCCGAATGATTCCATTGAAATCGAGGACAATAATGGTGAAAACGCGGCGCGTCGCTTGGTGTCGGCGCCGAAAATCGGCGTTGCGATGGGGAAAAAAAATTCCGGTAACGCAGCCAGGTCGAAAAGAGGGGCGGGGTGAGGGAGACCTGTGAAGAAAAGAGTCACGGCTGAGGGGGTTAATGAGGCCGTCGCGCAAATTACCCTACGTCGACGTTATCTCTCGTCCGTGTTTCGCCCTCATTGGCTCGTTCGTTACGCGATCCCCGTAGAACCCAGCCATGTGCACGCGCCTCTGCACGGAGCCCGACTGTCCGCCTTGCACCGCGCTTCCCATCGAAAATGCGAAATTTATCCGGCTAATCGGCGCGGCTGGTATTACCCGCGTAATCCGATATAAACGGGGCGACCGGAGTAGCAAATTATTAGACTCACGCGCGTGTATCGTTTTCCCGGCGCGACTGACGATCGCTTTAACTCCACTCGATTGTTATATCCCAATTGACTGAGGGTGTTATATTATAATGGATTAAAGGGGAAAGACGAATACCAAGCAGTAGTGGAATCTTGATAATATGTAGGGTAAAGGACCCAATCACTGTCACCCACGAATAAATCTTATGAAATGAGGTATAAAAAAAATTTAGCATACAATTCAAACTGTTATTTATACGATACAAAGCATAGCACTTAATATTTTCTTCGTTAATATCAATAAAAAGATAAAAAAAATTTAGCGAATACTTGTTAGGAGAATGGGAACGATGACTTCATTAGTAGCGAAAGAGAAAACAAGGCGTTAAAGAAAATGCTGTACTTGTAAGATTTAGGCTATTAACATAACAAAATATAATGTTTTAAACAATATAAGCATCATAGAAAGTAATAAAGAAATTCATTAAGTCTTTTTAATTATTAATTGGGTGACAGTGATTGGTACGAGCGTTTCAAGCATTTTGGTATTACTGTCATAGCAGTAATTGCTCATGTACATGACACGAAGTAACCTTAAAATGAAATAAACAGTATTAGGTTAGCTGGCAGCAGTAATTCAGTGAAATACACTTGAAGGGTGTCAGTAATGTATCCCCAAATATATTTTTGAAATTGATGAATTTCTCCATAAAAATCGCAGTTTTAAGATCCACCAATTTTTTTTTCATCAAATAAACATGTTATATAATAATAAATAACAAGAACATATACTTTTAGTCTATAAGTTCATAACTATAAGATAATGTCAGCGTCAACGCTTAATGCGTCAGTAATTGGGTCCTTTACCCTACGCATTCAGAGTTTGATGATAGCGGCAATTGTTTATGATGCGATTGACATAACGAAACAGCCGCGATTTCTTTTTCAAAAATGTCAACTTTGACATAAATTTCCAAGGTCACTTGTTTGTCACAATTTTTCAATATTTCTCCCTTATTCTGCAACATCTTAGCGTTAACCTCGAAAAAGATTCGTCCCTCTGTCTCATTCCAATCAGAAATTCTACGGTTTTGACTGAAATGTGGAGTTTGTCCCACTGTGCGGCGTTGGGGGAGTTGCTAAAGCGGCTGACCGGTACCCAGAGGACCATCGCAGAGGCTCGCTTTTTCTGGCTAGGATAAAAATGATCCGGTTACACCCCGAGAGCAATCCTCCGATGAGAAAATCTCGGGCACCAGGTGAAATCGTGTCTCGCAAGCGCCTCACGTTGCAGCCAGACAAACCTAATCGCCCGGCCGCGGCACAGGAACCGACGTCATAACGGGCAGTAAAGAAGGCCATACGTGGCTCGACGTCGCCCTCCTTTCGCCCCGGCCCGACGGAATCGTTCGAGATTCCACGAGATCCAAGGAAACCGCGCGCAATATCCGCCCTGCCAGCGACCACCCCTCCGCCCGCGCAATCTCCATTATCGCGCGCCGCGTCGCGGGGCGAATCTTCGCGGAGGAGAGGGTGAGAAGGGCGAAAGCTTCGGGGATGCTGGTCCCGGCCTAAGCCAGAAAATAACTCGGTAATCTCCGCGTTGCCCGAGCGCAACCGCTCGCAATTTTAATGGTCACCGAGAGCGAGACGCTGAATTGCCGTCGTATTACGAGGGCCAGCTTTTTCAGGGAATAAATGGATGGTAACGAGCGCTCGACACCCTTCCTGCTCCATCCCCCTGCCCCCTCGCTCCCCGGGAATGGCGGAATCAGCGAGGAAAAGTATTACGCGGTGCACACGCGGGGAAGATGGCCGCGCGTCACGCGCGACGAATTTCCACGCTGGCCTACTTCGAATTCGCAAATTGCCTCGGCCGCGCGCTGGACCACCAACTTTTCCTACCCTCTGGTTCCTCTTTTTTTCGTCATCGCGACGAAGCCAGCGGCGACTGTTTCGCCGTGTCTTTCTTTCTGTTCGGAAATAAAGCCTGCCGCTCGAAAATTTTAACGGATAGAGCAGTGTGCCAGCCACGATGAGACTCGCTCCTGATGCACAGAGGATAGCTGGCTGGGGAATGAATAGGCACTCTGGTTTTAACCTCTTGACGGATTTCTTTGTTCCTTTCCCGATCTTCTGGCATATTTTAATGGACAGATTCTATTTGTGCTGAAGAAGAATTGAAGGATCTGAGTCTGCGACTTGGGTAATACCTATTTTAAATGTCTTGAGTTTTTCTGTGGCTCAATTGGCACTTTTAAAACCAACGCGATCTTTTTCCGTTTGTTTTTGTTGTCTTTACTATATTGTCCTTTTCTAATGTAGGTACTTGTATTCTTATATAACTGGTTTCTCACCGCATATGTGTTAAATAAATAAATAAATTCGGTTGGCGAGAGATCGACGAATGAAATTCGACTTTCGACACGGTCCATAAATTTGATAAATTCAAAAGTCAGTGTATAAGTAGTAACATCAGATATCCAGCAAAGGAAAGTTCGCAAGAATCGAATAAATTGAAAGTCAAACGACCACTCACTTCATACTCCAATTGGGAATTTTGATTCTGACCAGGATGCTGGAAATTTTAGATCCAAAATCGGAAGTAACCAACTCGACAACGCGACAGTAAAAGCTACCCCCGACTATCCCATGTAATGTTCGCGTTTCCTACGATCTCACGAATAAATGAGACATTACGTTCGAGCATCCCCCGTCATTGTGTCCTCAAAAAGCCATAAAAGACGCCGGGCGATTCACGAGCTACTTAAAGCCCGCGGTAAAAAGCATCCGATAAATATTCCCCGATGGTCCGACGACGAAAAACCACCAGCTTCCAAGTACAGCCCCGAAGGGAGGATACTTAACGGCGAAGGAAAAAGGGTGCTGTACCCTTAATTCCGCGGCAACCTTCGCGAGCGTTTCTTTACCTCCTACGATCACCCCGAGCGCGCTTATACACGCGGCGTTTTTGTCGCGTTTTAGTTCACGTTTTTACTCCCCGTTCCGTACCGAGGAGATTGATTCAAAGTTTACGGGGGGTTGGTGCGTAGAAAAAAACCTGCGTTAGGAAACCTCCCCGCTGGAAACATCGTTAAGCTCGTCGTGACTAATCGATTCTTTTTCCCTTCAATTTCCAAACACTGGGGAGAATTTCGTCGGACAACGTTGGAGGTAGTGGTATCCAAATTTTCTCCCCTAATTCAATTTTCTGCTGGTTTCCATTGGTTAGAAGATTCTTAAACGGGTTAGCCACCTTTGAAACAGAAATGGGAAAAATTTTTATATAAATAAAATTTCATGTATCGAATAAAGTTAACTCGGGTTTTTTAACTTTTATTCGTTATTCGAAATATCATTTAAATAAAATTTTGCCCATCTCTGCTTTGAGATGGCAAGATTCGTCTTAAATGGTGGCTTATAGTCTCAAAAATAAGATAACACTGGTTAAATTAGCCATTTTGATCCAAAGATGGCCTAACCTCTTAGGACGTCTTGTGCTTTAGTTTCTGATGAATTTTGAGGGGCTCCTGTGAAGGCACTCAAATTTTCTCCACGAACGAGGTTGACGTTGGACACACGATTTTTTTTATAGAACCCACCTCTAATTCAATTTCAATTTTCCGTTCATTTCGCTTGATTTCCAGCATCGTGAATTTTTGATAGAAGAATTAAGACGTCTTGTACTCAGCATCTGGTTGATTCTGAGGGGTTTCTGTGACTCGAGAGGCGTGTATGCAGAAGCTTGGATACTTGGCAAGTTCTGCAGTGTTATTAATTCGAGGGAAGGAGGCACAGTGTGCGTTTGAAGAGGATCGCGACGCGTGTCCAAAGCTCGTGAAAGGAGCGTTTTCACCTGGGCAAGATGTGCTCGGTGTCTGCGTGGTTATTTTGGCGGCCCGCCAATCGAACTCAAGAACCAGACGAGTGTTTACCGAGCGTTTATCCGCCTTCGTTATTCGCACTCCTCTTTCGCCCTATCCTTTCCCCCTATCTCCTCATTTTCGTCACCTTCGCGTCGTCGCTTCTTCCGACGATCATCCACCGCGATCCATCCAGTGATCGATTTCACAAAGCCACGAAGAACGAACGCCAAGTTACCTACGCCATCCAGATTACTAACCAAATTGCCTCGTTCTTTAATCATTCATTTCCTCGATAATTTCAAACTCTTCGTGAAAACTGATAAGGGAACCAAACATGGCACTAGAACCGGGACTTCTCTCCGAGATATAATCGAAGATGTAGGATCTCGACCCATATAATTCAGTCGAATCGCATTTCCCTCCACCCGATGCCCCTTTCTCAGCGTTTCCTCCATCAGAATTCGACAGTAGCCCAATCTCGCTCCAAGACATACCATGACCCCCTTGCTGCCTCCGTCATTCCGACTCCAGCACGTACCACGCCTACGATCTGTCCCCCATCGACCACCGAGAGGGCGGAGATGAATATTCCACTGGAAATCCGCCGCGAAAATCCGTTCCGCGTCCCTTAGACCTTCGGGATTTTCCAGCCGGAACGACTTTCCCGTATCCCGGTATCAGCCCTCTATCGCTCCATCATCCCCCTTCCTTCGATCGAATCCCCGAGATCCTTAAATAACGGGGTTGGCTTACGCCAGACAACAAATAGGGGATGAAACTCGAGAAGCAGCAAGCATGTTTGCGGTCCGCGAGAGAGTCGCTATCAGAACAGTCTCGACGCTGAGGGGAGGCGAAATATCGAGCTAACTTTAGCCGTTTTCATTTCCCAGTGGTAAAAATACATCGCACGAGAATTCAATTATCCACTGAATCTGTTTAAACGCGTCGCTGTTTCTGCACGGTGTAATTAGTGGTAAGAGCGCGCTGCCAGTTATTGGAATATCATGTTTATTGGAATAAATAGATAAAGATGAAGATAATAGCGAGCGCGATGTGGCTGGGTCCACAGCTTCGATGCATCGCCGACGCGTTTTCCAATCACCCTCGTTTTTCCCCCGGGTTATTCGATTTATCCCGGCTCGATTCGACCGTTTATCGCGAGTTTAACGGGGAATCAGGTATCCTTTATTGCGCGTATTTCTGACATTTGCATGCCTCGTTCCGGGAGAGAATCACCGCTCTAAAGCACGCACGCTTTCTCGCCCCTGTCTCACCCTCCAACCCTTCCATCCCTCATCCTGCAGCGATGTCTGGCCGATTCTGCCACCGTGGCGGGGCAGCCCCATAAATCCTTGGAGGCGGGTTATCGAGAGGAAATAACGGCGCGAATCCCGCTGGCGTGCAATTTTAGAATTGTGACCGCGATAGCGCGACCCTCTATTTCCGTGCTCGCCATTTTGTTGCTCTTAAACGATCGTCGCGCCCTTCTCTCCCTATCGTTGCGATCGATGCTTTCAACGCTCCGCGATGTTACCAATTACTTCGTACCAAAATGGTTTCACGGAGATCTAGAGTAATTTTTCTTAGGTTTTCCTTCGCGTTGGAATTTAAATCGAATCCACTTACAAACAGCCAAAGTCTAGGGTAACTCGAAGCAGGGGTGAACACAGCAATGGGCAGAATCGTGATTCAAAGCTCGCGCTTGCCACCTACCCTCGCCACCTCGTTATGGGTTCCCAGTCGATTGTTCCGCGAAGCGTTTTTTCGTTTCGAAACGACCTCGCTTGTTCCCGTTTCGCGGGCGATAAAAATGCAAAACGGGAGACGCGGGCAAACAGGACCTCGGGGGAGGAATTGAAGCCTCTATCGATGCTTCGGTAGAGGAAAACAATCCACTTTGCGAATTAGAGGAGCTGGGAAATTGGGGGAGAAACTGCGGAATTGGCGGCGTCGATGAATGGCAGTCTCCAAGGGGGATGGGGAGATTCTCTGCTTTTGGAGGAGCGTGCGTTTTTCCACGAAGAGAATCGAGGGTGGAAATGCATGCAACGCGTGTGAGCGGCGCAACGTTGCAGTTACAGGAGTAGCCATCCGTAATTTGCACGATGCCAGAGAGGAATTAAGAAGTGGAGGAATCGAGGATCCTGCCAGTTTGAAAAGTGAGGCAATCGATTGGGGAAGAGAATCAAGAATCCGGAGGCATCCAAGGTTCGAAAAGAAGAACAATGGCCAAGATAGGGCGAGAAGAAAATTGACGAGTCGATACGAAGAGGGGGAGCAGTGAAACTAGAGCTTCCACGCCTCGTTCCTTTTTATTTTCTTCGAGATACGACCACTCCCCTCTTATCGACTTCGCCGAAAAAGAACGGGGGAAAAAACACAAAGGAGAACGCTAGTTTTGCCGGATTACCAGGGAAGGAAACGAGGGAAATAAGATTCGCTGGCTAACTTTTATTTATTTCGCTCTTATCAGGGCAAGTGGGGGAATAATCGAAGAAAAGCGTCGCGCTTTTCTCTATCTCGACGTACTGTTAATCAATCCTGGTAAAAAAAGGCGGAGTTCTATTCACCGAATTAAACTAAACATCAAGGTCGAACATCCACCAACCCCTTCTGAAAGAAACTAACTCGCAAGAACATACTGGTCCTCATTCCCCAAAGAAGAAAACCATCAAACACCAATAACCCAAAGAAACCTCCCTTCACAGAAGCGCAGCGCCGAAATTAGGCGGCCAAACTCGCCCAATAAATCCTGATCGAACGCATTCCCCAGCCGTGAGCTGGAGAAGCAAAAACTATTAGAGCTGGGCCCGCGCGAGGCCGCGCCGAGTTCCGTGTGCCGCGTAAATTAATACGCCAGATGAAAATTCATGGGGGCTAGAGGCGAGCGTCGCTCCCCGCCGTCGACCGGCGATCCTTTTCCATTAATATCCAGACGGGGAACGCGAGCGTCCCGGCGCTGACGGCTGTTTGTACAGCTTGCAAAATGCGTTTGAAAAGTAACGCGTTAGAAGGCCGCTAGAGAAATCCTCGAGGCACCTGTTGATCCTTCTCGTTAAAGTTTGAAGGAACCGACCTGGACTAAGCCTGGACACGCGAGCCGGGATCCAGCCGTCGCTGACACAGGAAAAGAACCGAGGACGTTATTACTCGGCGCGCAAACACATGAATATACATCGAGCCTCTGCGTTAAGTCTCCTCTCTCCCGTTGCCGACCACCAAGAGGGTGCAGCTCGGCCGACGAAGAGCAGAACGGATTTTCGCGAATGTTCCGCTCTAATTGATCGATCGCCGACGGGGAACATTTCTACAGATTTTCATAGCCGACTTCGCAGCAGCGAGTTTTAATTAGAACGCATTTCACCGGGTGTTCCTCTCATTTTTTCCTCCCCCATTGTTCTCCGTCACTTTTTTTCACGCTCCTTCGATTCCAAGACAGGAATGTATTCGGTTTCGGCTGAAAAATATTTACACGGATCCACGGGCGCGTTGTGTTTTCCGTCGGCCGCGATACCTACCCCTGTATTTTTTTCGTCGACCGCGTACCCTCCGCCTCTTTCAACCACCCTGCTGGTTTTATCGAAAAATACGGGAAAGGAGAAACAGAGTGTGACAAACGGCAGCGAGGCCTTTCCACGAATTTTCCCGACCTTTACTGGCTGATTCGGAAATTGCAACGAGGTATTTCGTTGCTCGCGGATCCCCTAACCGGTAATCCCTTTAACGAGAAGAGAAACATCCAGTTCCCGGTTCATTCACAGAACGTCGTCGCATGTGCAATCTGTGCCAATAATTCCGCTGGGTCGAAAGTACCGAGACCCTACCACATCTTGCCGTTCTTTATGCTCCCGCGAAGCATTGCTCTTTCACTGTACTATTCCATTAGCACGGCGTGCCCGGTCCGCGCTCCGAAATAGAAAATATCGACGCCGCTGACCTCCCCATTCGAAACTTTATCAACTTTCGCCGCCAATAAAACACTCACCATAATCCACCGCGCTCTGCCGTTTAACGTTACTTTAAACGGCCATAAATAATTGCGGGCGGTTCAACGGACCGAGGGGGGAGGAGGTCGCGGGGAATATCAGCGCGCGAACTTCAGCGACTGTTTCGCGCCTGGGTCTCTGATAAATTCGCGTCGACGGTGGTGTTTTGCGTTCGAACGGGCGAAACAATTTAACGGGGCGCGATTAAAATCGTCAAAGGTCGACGGGGCGCGCAAACGAAAATCCACGCGCTAGAGAGAAACACCGTCGGAAAGATGAACGGAGAGTGCGCGGGGTCAGCAATGGGCCACCTAAATCACAATAATTAACAAGGAAAACGCGGAAACGCCGTCAATTATGATTCCATCGGCGAAACGCATTTGCCCGGACACTCGGCCCGCGATCCGCGCAATAATAAACCGTCATTATCCTTTAATGAACCTTACACACTCTCCCCCCGATCCGCGCATCCTTCCCAATCGTCGTCGAAGTCAGTTAATCAGCGAAACATTGTCGCCTGTCCTCCCATTAAACTCCGCCGTGTTCGTCAATTACCAAGTTCCATCCAACACCGAGGCTTTCCGGAGTTTTTCATAAAACTTTCGAGCACGGGCCATCGAGGAACGGAGGGGGAAATTGGACGGGAAGACAGGCTTCGTCGCGTCGCGGGGGAAAAAGGAAATTATTATGACACGAGCGACTCCGTCGTTTCTTTTCCTCGAGGCACGCAACGTTGTTCCGTCGGTTCGCTTTATCGGGGACATTTTAGCCGAGGAAACACTGCAGCGAGAGGGGTGGCGCAGAGAAAAGCGGGCGCACATGCCTCGAGCGTATGGATGCGGAAAACATTGCGAGTTGCTCGGTTCTGGGGACGCCTGAAAGGAAAACTGATGCGCGCCTTTCAGAGGGAGCAAGCCTTTCCAGAGCCTGGTAGCTTCTGAAGCAAGGCATCGCGCTACATTTAATCACCTTCGAGCAGCCACATCGAGTCGCTTTCAACTAGCCGGAGTGCAGCAAGTATTCTCGGGAGAGTGAGAGAGAGAGAGACGGCGCGAGTGTTCCACGCTGCGAGCGCTGTTACGAAAATGTAACTCGATTCGCCGGGCCGTTTCGCGCGGCATCCTAAATTTCGGCTCGGATTAGGGGAGGATGAAAGCCGACTGGAGGCTTCGGGAGATCTACGCGGCGGCCAGCCCACGGATTTGGCTGGCGCTCGATCGGACGCGACCACCGGCTGCGCGGGCATGTAAGATCAACCTGATTGTCAGCTGTCCGTGCGAAAACGAAACGAAAATACCACTGACATAGATTTCACCAGGCAGAAATAGAGGGGCAGAGCCTGTCTTCCTCCGTGAATCAGACGTGGGACACGCGAGCGAATTTTTCCACCCGTCTCGCGAGCATCGCTGAATTTCCACCGCCCGACTTCGCCGTCCCGCGTTTCCCGGGGGAACATTAATATTTCCGCCCCGGCCTTATGGATCTGTTCCACTCGCGAGCAAAGTCTCGGATCGTTCGCGTAATTTTTTCATCGCCCTCGCTGAGAGATCGTTCCAGCGAACCTGCAAGATTAAGCAACTCGGAGAGTTTCCTGCCGGCTTCGGCTGGAATTTTACAACCACGGATCAGGAGCCTGAATGTTTCAAGCGTCTTGTAAGGGTTCTGTTAAGGGAGACATTGAATTTAGAGATAAATGGTCCGAGGACGACCCATTGCGTTTTCAGTATTGCGCGAGCAATTTAGTAGAAGGTTTGTAGTGGTACCTCCGACTCCGCCGCAACAGGGCATTCGACCGATCCCGCTCCCTCGCAAGTTCTCGCCTATCTAGCCATTCGTTTGAATTAAGGGGAGAAGCCCGTATAAACGGCTTATTTTTGTATCAATTTTTAGGAATTTTTTGATAAGATACCAATGCGCTGATCCTTTTGTAACTTTAAGGGTACTTCGTTTCATATTATAACAACTGAAATTTTTTTATAACTAAAATTATAAGAAATAGGGCAATATCTGAAATAGGTTTTTTTCGAAATGCAATACGGCGCTGGTTGTGGTGTCTCTGGTAGTTATGTGAAACAAACCAATAATTTGTTTTCAATTTATGTGCTAATTGTAAGAATATAAACCGTAAATGGTGTAAAAAATTGCATATTTTAAAAATGGCAGAACTTGAAACATTTTCGCCCAAAATTTGAGTCTTCTTTGTTTAAAAACAGTAGTTAAAATTAATAATTTGGTTCAACATTGTGGTCCATATTCTGAGAAATATTATAAACTAAAAGCGTGCAAAATTTGAAGTTGATTGGTCAAATAGTTTTCGAGTTATCCCCGGCGCCAATTTTGAAAACGTGGTTTCGAGAAAAACGCGTTTAAATTGCGTTTTAGGTATGCTGGGCGATCGGAGGCACGCTGACTCACCAGGCTATATTATCAATACGGAATTGAATTTCGGCCTAAACTTTGAGAATATATTTTTGGAATTTTTTAGAAACGATTTAAGAAAAAAAATTTGTTTCCATTTTTCGTTCGTTTTCTACAGTCTTCTCCCCTTAAGGGGAAAATTATTATATTACTCGCTACTCGATTAAATTACTAGTCGTATCTCAATCAGCAATTAGGGTGGTCCATTGTTTGAAGTATAAAATGTAGGTTTGCCTAAGGTTACTTAGGTTCCAAACATGGTAACTAACACCTCTGCAAAAATTGAGGAATACTCATTTTTAGGGGAAAGAGTTTCTGTCTGTTTTCCAATTAACAAGTCTCCAGGTGACGCCCTTATAAATTTTGAGGGTATTAGTGGAATGAATATTTGTACCTGACACAAAAATAACATTCCTTTACGCAATTGGGGAATAATATAAGTACACTTAATTGTGTAAAATAATGTTGCAAATCGTAGCGTGCTGTAAATATGGTTCATATGGGCCAACTTTTTATATACACACTTCTTTTAGTTTAGGGAACAAAGAGGGTCTTCTGGAGAGCAACAAAGAATACAAAAAAAAATCCCGTGAGATCGTGGACCACCCTAGTATATAAATATATCTCTTACGCCCTATCTCCGCATCTAGGTAAGCTTTGTCGATGAGTTGCAGGCCCAGAACAAAACGCAACCGTCATTTTCTCTTCCTCGTTCTACCTATCAACCATTCCACAGCCCCCGCCAAATATTAAATAAGAGGATCTTTAATTGCACGGCTTTGGACCCCGTTTCATTAAGCTACATTCACTTCGTTTGGACGAGAGTTAATAAATAGCACGCAGAAACCCTGCCACAGACTGGCGACTTCTTCAACCCCAGAGTGTAGAATACACTGCGACGAATCTGCATGCAAAACGAAGTGAAACAAAGGAACCCAACGTCTCCAGAAGCCCTACAAGCGGGCTGATTCCAATGGAAGAAAGGAGCAGAGACGCGAATAGGGCCGGGAATTTTAATCCACGAAGAAAAACAAATTTCGCCCGTGAAACGGCAGGACGTTTTCGAGAAATTAAAGGCAAACAGAAACGTTCTCTCGCCGGTGGGTGGGAGGTCGGACGGTTGTTCGAGATCGGTTGCTTTAATTCGTCGCGAAGCAGAAAGACTGGGTTTACGGTGGAGAACGACGTGACGGGGGAGGGAAACGGTAGGAATTGTCGGTGGGCTTTTCTGTCGCGGATATTTAGAGAAAGCGGGGAGGCCCTTCGAGGTTGAAAAAGGTCGACAACGACGTCCGTTAAAAATATCACTAGAGACTGGCGCTTGTTCAAGCTTCGGGCGGTTTACACGGAGCCAATTACTTTCGCGGAAGCGTCCTTAAGTCGTATTCCGTCGCGTATTTGCTGGGAATATCTGCTACCCTGCTCCTTTAATTCCTCCCTTAAGGTTTCCAGCCATTATATTCGACTCAATTCGAAATAATAGAGAGAAAGCTCGAGTTCCTTGAAATCTCTTCAAAGTAGGTACTCGAGATACGTGAAAAAGATCGAGTTTACTGAAAACCCCGCAATCGATAGACCGCTCGGTTGAAAATACGATTCGTTCGCAATAAGAGTAACTTTAGATCCGACCGGGATTTCACTTCACACTCCTCAGTCGCTGTAGCAGCGGCCGACTAGAAAGCAATCGCACGAATCTACGTAATAAGAAGCTGAAGAGAAACTCACCCTAAGGTAGTCATAGTAACGATGGTGTACCAGAAGGCGGCAGGGATCGAGGTGAAGTTCGTACCGTCTACGTTCTTCTCCGCGTAGAACATGACGGTGGCGAATATGATGATGGCCATCGCCAGGGAGAACACGAGGAAGCCGAGCTCGGACGCGCACGACTTGAGCGTGTAACCGAGTATACGGAGGCCCTGCGAGTGCCTGGAGAACTTGAAGATCCGGAACACACGGAAGACGCGCAACGTGACGAACGCGCCGGACACGTCGTCGTTGTCGGTGATACCGAGGCCGATGTAGTACGGCAGTATGGCCACCACGTCGATGATTGACATGACAGAGCGGGCGAACTTACAACGGGACGGCGCGGCGAACAGCCTCAACAGATACTCGGCGGTGAATATCATCACGCACGCTGTGTCCAGACAGAAGAACACGATCTTGTAACGCTCGCCGCATGAAAGCGTGCCGGCGCGTCCCGGCCGATTGCCGCACGGCACGGTCTCGACAACGTTCGCCAGCACGCTGACGGCTATGAAGAAGCCGGTCACGTAGTAGAAGACCAGCGCGGCCGTGGATATGTGAGGATTCTGGAACGCCCGCCACATCTTCTGCCTGATGTCCAGCAGCTGCTGGAGATTCTGATCGCCGTTCTCGCTCAGCTTGTCGTCCATCAGCCGCTCGGCGTTCTCCCGCTTGCGGTCGCGGTAATCCTCGTAACAGCAATCGCCTATCACGTCCGGCAGTATGCCGAAGAACGCCAGCTCCTCGTCGTAGCTGGTCAGGCATTCGTGCTTCGGATAGTGTAGCTTGCCGGTTCTGTAATAGTTCAATATGTGACGGAAGATGTCTGGATCACGGTCGAAGAAGTACTCCTTGCTCTCCTCGTCGTAGAAGAACTCTCGCTCGTTCGAGCCGAGAAGAGTGTCCGGATACTTCTCGAGTGTGTTCCGCCATGTCTCGAACCGCCGACCGCTCACGTTTATCAGCAGCTTCTCGTCGTCGGCCTTGCGGCGATCCTTGGGGATCGGCGGCGGGGGCAGCGGATGGGTAGCGATCGGCACCCAGCCGATCGCCGCCGCGCGGGCGAACGGCAGCCACGCTGCCACCGAGGCCATCCTCGATGGTCGAATACTTTGCCCGACTCACCCAATTTTTCCACCGTTCTTGCTACTCCGTGTCAACCCCTTCGCGCCCCCCTTCACCCTCCCCTTCCAATCCCCCCTTTCCGTCGCCCTCTTACTCCTACAACCTTCTGGGTCCCCCGGTGATCCTATTCGCCGCTGATAAACACCTTCGACGCGCTGGCTGTAACGAGGTCGGCTTCGCCGCGACCTTTGCGGTCTCACGAGTGACCGGCTAATGTGTTTTGGTAAATGGCAAATGTAACCCGTGTCGCGATTCCTGGAATCCGTTGTCGCGGGACACGTAGTGTACCTATTTACACTTTTAATCCTCCTGCTCCGTTCGACCGGCGAATGGCCACCGGAAACACAGCCGCTGCGACACACGATTAAGTCCCAAGGACAGTCTCTGTTAGCGAGGCTGCTTCTTCTTCTCGTGGCCTGTCGCCATTCGACCGTTGCCGTATTAGCTGATCGTGCAGAGGCAGAGACAGCGTTCCCACCAGCAACGCGTCCGCGACCACGACCACGACCACGGCCACGACGTCGGCGACGACACCGCGACCCTAGCACCGAGCACGAGCACCAATTCCGTCATCGTACCGCGGCATTCCTTCGCTGTTGTCCACCCGTTCGCGCCACACGACCCGCGACATTCACCAGCAGCCTCCCGAGCCGAAGGAACGCGAGCACCGCGGCATCCAATCGCCTCCTGGCACAGTGCCTTCCACCATCATCGATACACGCTGCTCCTCTCCTCGTTCCACAGTCACGCCGTCACGTCCGGAACGCTATCTAGCCCCCTGGACCCTCCGCCCGCTCCTCTTTTCTCTATCTCACGAACGACCACGATCTTCCAGGTTCCCGGCTACATCCTCGAGCACGCCAGTGCCCGGCGAAAGGAGCGTCTCGCCCGTTCAGACGACGATTCCCCGCGTAGCGCGAGACGACGGCACCAACAGCATTCTCACTTGTACCCCGGCGACGACCGACGACGCGCGGCGTTTCTAATTAATCCAGCTTCCTGGCAGAGCTTCCCCAGAAGAGGATCCACGCTGGTTTCACGCTCTCCTCGTCAATTAACACCCGTCGACCGGAGCATCGTTTGCTTATCTCTCGCGGAACAGAGCCAGACTGCACACCTCGATGCTCCTGAGGCGTCTGCTCCACAGGTCTCCGTCGAGGACGGCCAGCGTCCGTCAGAGAAGTCGATGTACGCGGATCCCTCGGCGAAAGCTCTCCCCGCGAATCCAACGGCTATCCGCGGCTCCCCATGGCGTGCTCCGCGTGAACGGTTCGCGAGCGGCTCTCGATCGTCGTCCGACTTGTGACTGAGTCAGCCCGCTTGTTGGACGGCACGCGCGAGCTTTTTTTACCCGCTCGCGGATCACAGCAGGCTAGGGCCACGCTGACTCCATCCGTGACACGTCAGAGCGGGCAGGCACGCGAGTTAAAAGCTTCCACCGGCCGCGCAGATGTTTCCCTCTCGGCGCTGCTCCCGCGATAGACGGGCACGTCGCATGCGTGTCACGGCGGCGGCTTCCCCGTCACACCGCGTAGGAGAGTCCAACACCTTCGAGCAGCTTCCTCGAGTCACTGGGGGCCGCGGGATCCTCGCTCCGCCGTCTCCCTGCACGATCTCCGTCGCGGCTCGGACGCTTCGGCGTGTCCGCGCGCCTCAGCGGTCATATCTCTTCGACCACGCCGTCGAAAAACCCGGGAAACAGCTACCTTTTTTTCTGGCTACGAGTCTTTCGCCTCCTCCCTCGCTCGGCTATCCTCCGCTGACTTCTAGTCTTGTTTACGAGGATGGTCCCCGAGGCGCGCGATCCTCGGCTCGCTCCTCGATGCGTTTCATCGCGCGATCCGCGACCTGACCTGGTGGTAGGTTGATCCACGGCGATCGGCCGATACCGGGGGCCAGGATATATCGCGATCCCCTCGTGGACAGGCGAGGCGCGGCGCGGGCCGCGTGAACGCGGAAGCGGCTAGCACCCGTATCTCGATACAGAGGGTGAGCGTGGTCGCGTGCGACTGGCAGACGTGGCCAGGCGTGTGCGCGTCGGCGGCACGGCGCTCTATCTCGCGTAAAGCTAGGCGGGTGCTGGACGCGCGAGCTTCGGCTGGCGTAGCCCCCCGCTCGGTTGGCGACTCGCGACTGAGCTTCGCTGCGGTATCGGTCTCGGTGTTGGTCTCGCAGCTGGCTAGCTCGCTAGCGCGGTAGCGAGGTGGCCGGCACCTCCTCCGGAAGGGAAGCGTGCTGGCTGCTCTCGAGCCTCGAGCGTCGAGCATCGAGCATCGAGCCGCCGTCGCCGCCGGAGCAAGCAGCCGCGACGCAGCGCCGAGCGAACGGTCACCTAGCCAAGGTCCAAATTGATTTTTACGTCGCGGCGTCGGTGGCGACGCACCACGGCGTCCCGACGCGGCGGCGAACCGCTTCCCCGTTGCCCGGGCAACCCTCCACCTTCGTGACGTCATATGCTTCCACCCCCGTTTCGCCACCCTCCGGCCCGGCGAACTTCCTCCCTCTCTCTCTCTCTCTTCCTCGGCTCTTCGTCCTCTCGCGCCGAGGCTGGTCGCAACCTGGACCACTTTTCCGATGGGATCGTCGAGGCCTGAAACTAGTGTTCCTGATTTCTCGATATTTTTCGCATCTTGAGAAATGAGAGATCAGATTATATTTATCGAGAATTCTCGAGAATTCTCAAGAAATTAAAAAATATTGCAAAATTTGTATTTTTGGAATAATGTCGATAATATTTATCTAAATTTTTATACGTGTCCAATTTCGACAAAACTTGTGTAAATGAAAAAAAAAACAGATATTTGATATAATTGATATTAACAGATATTTACTTAAGTCCGCAACAAAATTGCTTCTTTGTTTATTTTTGATACATTGCTTAAATAAAAAGTACAAAATGAAGCAGAGAACTAAACAAAAATGTAATGTTTTAAGTAAGTATTAGTTTCTTAGATTTTTTGCAGCAAGCTGTCTTACAAGTCAATTTTTTCTTTCCTAAGTTAGCTTCTTTCCTTGCGGATTCGATACTCGCCTCACTTTCCATATTTCCTCGCTTACACAAAATCCTCTATGAAACAAAAGTACTTATTGCACGACGACGATTTAAAGTAATCTTCCTACACTGAAGATTCTCGAGAAACACTGCAATTTCTCGAGGAATGAGAAATTGGAACGAGAAAGGAAGGAAGGAACACTACCTGCAACGTGGCGGATCAGCATCCATGGTTTTAGAAGAAAAGGGCTTGGAAATGTTTGCTTGCTGACTGATGGGGATGAAGGGGCCAGTACCGAGCGGGGGGTAGTGGTCCTGTACTGCTGGCACTAGTTGAGTATTCTAGGCTTCGCAGAAGTGTTATACAATGCTGGAGAAACATGTGGAGAGAGTATCCTTGAAGGAGCTTCGATGGTGATTTGAGAAATGATTTAGATGAAACGTCACTGCTTTCGCGTGGGACACTTTCGTCCCCGCGCAACCCTCATCGTCGCAACGTTGTGGCAAGCACAGTCGATAAATGACGCTCCATTTGTTCCCCAAACTGGCCGAGCTATTATCCCACGGGAAGTCTGGGAAGCATGGGGCCATTTTTCCATAGCCAGGGTTACGAGTACCCGTAAATTCCAAGCGAGGTCCATCAGGCGACTTGGAAACCTAATATCCGAAGCCATTTTTTACGCACAGAGGTAACCATTAGCGGCCGACGGTCTACCCGTGCTCTTGAATTTGGGAAACAGTCGCTCGCAGAAAATGCTCGTCCAGGTCGCGACCCTTCGCCAGTATTCGCGACGCCTCCCTCTTCCCTGCTTCTCTCCAATATCCACGCGCCGCTTTCCTCGCTTCGCTGCCTGCCCTTCGTTAAACTCCTGGATATTTGTTTATTCGTCCGTCCAACAGCAAAGCTCCTCGTCGTCCAGCCTCCCCTCCCGCTCGTTTAGCGCGGAGCGTGGAAATCGGGGATGCACGGCCGCTCGTCAAGCTTTTCGCTTTCCGCCGGCGGGCTCCCCCCGCTTCCCTTTCATTGAATTAAAATGTAGGTTTATGGGGCTGCGCGCACCGAGGCCTCGCTCGCCCAACAGCGTCCAATTATTCAGCGATTTTAATTTGGAGCGAACCGTTCCGCCGTTTCACCGACGGTTTATTGAATGCAAATTGAATCGAGGGATCACCAGGGGCGATGGCTGGCTCCTTCTCCTCTAACTTCCCATTCCGATCCTCTTTTTCGCCGTTACCGTTATCCATCGGCCGATCAAAATTCATCTCGCCCGTCGGTCCGATGGTGCCTACACCGCTTCGGGTGATAGGTGTACAAAAAGTATTCCTTTAGCGCGCGATAACATACAATCCGTGCACCAAATCGAATTAGAAGCATCCACCGACACTGTCATCTTTAGGCGTGATTGATTAAATGTGTCCCAAGTGTGTGTCTTTGAAGAGACAACGCGGACCATCTTCCCACCCCAGTCTGCGTCGTTCCGAAATTAGGAGACGCAAACTCGCGACAGAAGCTACCCCGGAACTCCTTCGCGGTTCACAAGAAATGTCCCCTTCGCTAATCGTCGCGAACGCAGGTATTTGCATATCCGGGTCAGGCTTGTTATCGCGTACCCGCGTCTGGGCGAGATCATTCGCGGGGGGTGATTATTCACGCGTTGCTTGACTTCCGCGGGAATATTCCAGAACGCTCGACGAGTCAAAGGGAATGGGAAGGAGGGCGCGGAAGCTGCCGCGTTTCGGGATTCCCTCCGCTGAATTAATTCGCCGGCGAACAGGGTGGACTCGCGCAGAGGCGGCCGCTCAAAGGCGAATAAAAGCTCCTTCCACGCGAAGAATCCAAGGGGCAGGCGACGCGAATTCGGTCGATGGTAAAAATCGAGGCAGCGGAGGGAGGAGAGGGAGGGGGAGGGTTGACTCTCGAGCATTAAGCCGGGGGAGGAAGGTGGACAGCGGATTAGGGGGTTGGGAACGGCGATGACAAGGCGGGACAAAATAAGAGGAGAAGAGGAGGATAAAAAGAAGAGAGCTGCTTCCTCGGGAAGAGACTCGAAGCCGTGGAGGCCCGTCTCAGCTGCGAACGGGAAACGAGCAAAAAGTGTATCAGCGAGAGGAGAAACGGAGCGCTGCTTGTTGAGGGGAAACGGAAGAAACATTGGCGCGCGGTGCACAGCCGACTCGGGGCTGCAGGAAATAAGGAGAGAAGAATACTGAAGCGACACGAGGGTGCAAAGGTAACGCGTAATTGGCTGGGGCATGACGATTCGGTACGCGATAAGCGAAGCTCTTGGGATTGTGCTACATCTAAATAGGGGTGGAGACGTAGAGGATTTGAAAAAATTGGGATCCGACTTCGAGACTTGCTTTGGAGCGGGGTTCACTATGGGAGTGAGCGATGTTCGTCGATGTTTACGAAATATCGATTATGGAGAACAAACATCAATGTTAAAGTAATTTCCAGACGCACAATCGAATGAAGGATATTTATAAAAAAATTTTAGACGCCCTAAAAAATTATCAAAATTGGTAACTTGTTCGTATAGCCCAAAAATATGTTGTCTCGTTCAATCCCATGTAAAACTTTTGTTTGGTAGTTACATAAATTCAACTTCAACTAGATTTTATACAGCTTTCAATAATTCTCCATCAAAATATGTGTATTAAACACTTACCATAGTTCCAAGTTGATGCTAAAAAAGAACAAGAATAAAACAAATAAAAAAATGGTAACTGTTTCGTGGGCTATTGTACATAATCGTTGTGTTTAGTTTATTAATGTTTTTAATTCAGTGCTCTGTTTTGATCATTTTACGTTTTGTTGTAAAAGCATCGATATTGTCGAAAATAGATGATTATCGGTTATCGATATTTAAAAGCTAAATGCCTCCGAAGTCCAATACCTTCGAACTTAACATAAAATTTCCGAAATCTCGCGATGAGATAGTATTACACATCATAAGAGATCCAAAGCTCCAGGGACAGTGCTCGCGCGGCATTTAAAATGCGAAAAAAAGACGAAATAGTGACCAAGGTCTGCGCGATCTTCTCCGGACCACTTTATACGGTCCAAGACAAGGAGCGGTCCGTCCAGCGTTCATCGCCGGCAGGTAAATTTGCGCCGCTAATGAAGGCACGAAAGAGTGCAACCTCAAAACGCAGCTGACTCCCTCTCGTGCGAGGTGTAACGTCCGCTCGAGTGCGGCCAAGCTTTCTTTGGTTCCTCGCGAACCTTTTAACCTCCGTTTAATCTTCCCTGTATTAAATCTTCAGGAAGAAAGAGGATGTGAAACACGTAGACGGAGAAGGAAGACCGATGCTCGAGAGGAAAGATAAAAGGAATCCGGGAAGATTAGAACGATTGGATAATTCCAGCACCTTAATTCCTCTCGATCTTCCCCAGGATCAAGGATCAATACGGCTCAGCGAGACAGAAGCGAGAAAATGCCGCGGTATCGGAAAGTTTTCGCTGGGAAGCTTTTAATCGGATTTCAAGTTCCCTCGAGGAAGAAACAACTGTCCCATTTTTCGGCGGAACAAAAGAAGCCTTGCTTCCTTCCCGACGACGGGAGATCGACAAATCAGATTCTCGCCTATTTCTACAAATTTTTGCCAGCCCCAAATTTGCCGCAGTTGCCCTGCTTGGGCCGTGAAAACAGCCGGAAGCATGAATTTCAATGTAAAAATTCCGCGCGACACGGTGCACCCATTCACCACGGCGCAGTTGAATTAAAAAGGGGATAACAAGCGCGTGGTCATTAAGCGATCGGGGGAGCGCGTTAATTGAAAAGTTCCTGGCGTCGAAATTAAAGGAACTGTTTAGCCGGGCTTCCGGCGGAAATACAGGAGAAGTCGCTTAAACCCCGCCAGCGGCGTAAAAAGAGAGGCTCCTTTCGCGCTGGCCGGAATGTTTCTTTTCAAAGAGCGAATAAAAGGGAAAATGGAAACGACGAGAAGCGAACCGTCGGCCGTCGCTAATTCTATCTCGCCTCGTTTCCAAGGGACGCTTCACAGTCGGAGCCCCCATGTTCTCTCCCCGTGTAAATACCTCGGGGAAAAGGAGCCACCTTTCGTCAATCGCGACTCACTCGTCATTAAAAACCCTTTCCCTTCGCGAGAACGAGCTCGAGAAAGAGAGAGCGATGGTAAACCGAGAACAGAGTGGCTATGTAGAGAGAAGCGCGGAAGGGATGAGCTAAAAAATTATCCTCCACGAGGGCGTGAAATTAATCCTGAAGATTGTCTCCGCCCTTTCGACGGGAAATGGTTTTTCCGAACGCTGCCCGTTAATACTCTTCGAAACTTGTTTCACCGCGAGCGTTAAGTTCCAACGCCTAACACTTTGCGCTCCAACTATGGTGAACATTGCTGGCAAGATCGTCTATTAAATCCTGCTTCTGAAATTACCATGGCCATCTACTGTATTCTTTATGAATGAATATTTCACTGGATGGAATGCGAGAGCGCTTGGAAGTGGTTATAAATATGTTCTAGAAACGCTCAAGGCGTAAAGGGTTAATGATATAGGGCTGCAACGCGTCGACGAATAATACATTCGATATCAGCGTGTTAAGTAATTCATATGCTGATACTTTAAGGAAATTAGGTAGGTATGGTGATCGGTTACGCAGCAAAGTTCGCATGAAGCCTAACTTTTCTGAAGTTTTTTCAAAAAATTTATTTGTTCCGACTTGTTGAAATGTTCAGGATGACTTAGTACCGTAAACGGGGGGAACGTTGGCAAGTTTTTGGAACATTTTGCTATATAATATAAAACTTAACGTTATAACATATGTAAAAAGGTAAAAAAATTCCATAAAAAGTAGACGATATACCAATGCGGATTCATGGAAGCAGTTCTCAGCGTTCAGAGGTATAAATTGGCAAACATTGCGCCAGAAAAATGAAAGGGATATTTTGTCGACTCACCGAGAAGGATCGGGAGCTTTTGGGAGCGTCTTGGGGCAGGGATTCGGTTTATGACGACGATTATTCTTCGCGGGAAAGGATTCCGGGATCAGTGGTGTATCTAAAACAGAAAAAGGAAGAAGATGAATGTCAGCCGACGGGGGAGTGAAAATTGGACGCGAAATTAAATTCTGCGGTGCACGCGATCCACGCGATGCGACCCGATCAATTCAAGGAACTGCAAAAAGGCGCTGCAGCGCTGTTTGTGCAAGGTCCTGAATTTACAAAGAATCGATTCGCGAGTTTAAGGTTTGCAGATATTCGTCGAGGATCCGTTTCCCGGGGCAATGGTGGAGAATCAGAAGACAGTGTCGTTCAAATTGTACATAAAGACGATCTTTATTATTAAATACTTCTTGGACACCGATACTTTTTGTTGCGTTTTTACCACTCTCGTCCTTAAATCGCCCCGCACGCGTTCTCTGCCCGGTCTACTCGGCCCCGACGCCTCGCGACGCATCGATAATTCATCGCCCGGCCTTTGCAGGGACTCGCGATGGATCCTCGAAGGCCGCCGAAGCGATCCTCCTCTGGATCGGCCACTTCCGACTGACACAGTTACGCGAATAAATATAAAAAGTGGGAATCCCGCGATCCTATCGTCGATCCACGCAACCAAACCTCCGCGGCCTGTGCCGGAGCGATCGATCCTCCGCCTCTTCGTACAAAAACGTCCATCGCCGAAAAAACGTGCGCGCCGGTAGGCAGTCCGCTTTCACAAGCCCTTCGAGCGATTCTCTCGGGTCGCCTTTGGGTACGGCTCCGTGCAACTGTGTGCTTCGAACTCTCGAGATACAGAAATATTCGTTGGCATGGATCTCGCGATACCTACGCGTCGTGCAGGCCGAAAATTAGCGGAGGACGTCGCGGCGCCGGCCGTCAGCTCGAGCTCTCTTTTAGGCAAATGGAAATTACAGGCAGTCTGCCCTTTGGTGTCGCTTCTCGGCTGCAGCCCGCACCGCGCGCCCCCCCTCGCGTGATTATCACACCACGCGCGCAAGCTTCACTCGACGCCTCGTAAAATCGTCTGCGCCGTTCTCGCCTTGCATTCGCGACGGCAACTCGAGCGCTCCCCAGCCGTTTCGTTAAATATCGTTACTTAAGAAATGTCGAAGTTCAACGCTGGTACAAAATTCGTTAACGTCGCGTTAGAAATCCTATAAACCTACGGCTCTTAATGCGCTAGCGTCACTTTGAGCTTATCCTAAGCTTTGTTCGTAGGACAGATCGCGAGCGAAGCTCGTCCAAAAGATCGTCCGTGTTTCCGCTGCGCGCCGGCCTCTCGATTCGTCTTTCTTCCCACCCCGAGGGAAATCCAGTGGATGAACTCGGCCGCGCTCTCGCGGCCGTTCCCTTTAGCGAACCCGAGCTCCGGCGGCCACGGGAACACGATCTCTTCGGGCGCGATCTCTTTACAGGAACGAACCTCGTCTCGCGGTAGGCTGATTCCGATCGCGACAAGGGGGAATGATAAACGTTATCACTCGGTAGAGTAAAGCGCGAGTTACTCTCTAGGAACTTTTCAATAGCCGAAAAGTCCCACTTCGTTCATGTACAATAACTGATGTTACGGTTGGAACGAGATCTAATTGCCGCTCGATTGTTGTTCGATTTAGCTCGTCTATGTTTTCTCGTCTGGCTACGTTCTCGTGCAGATTTACAGAAAAGAGGCGCGGGTTGTGGCTTCCGGCGACCAACTGATCTCGTTTTAACAGTAGCATCGATACAACGAGGACAGACTGTACCCATTTACATGCTCTCTTCGCATTATTTATGTTCATATCTTTCTATATATATATAATATTTATATATTTATATGTTCATATTTATATATGTATACTGATTATTTACAGGAATCGTTACATGTATAAACGACGACATTTAGAAACACGCATTTTCGATGAAGATTAGAGTACGCTAGCGAAGGGAGGCGGCTTTGCGAAGCTCGAAACTATTTAATTAGCGACTCGTCGCGGCGCTAGCTGTATCGACGAAACGGAGGGAAACAGAGAATCGAGAAAAAAAATGGGTGACGGAGGGGATAACGGAAAGGCGAAGCGTTGCCAGGCCCCCCAAAACTGGCGGAAACGAGAATCCGCGGATTTGTGGCCGGTGAACGAGCACGGGCTTCCAAATCTCTGACGTAAATTTAGTCTTCCTAAATCTGTGCTAAACCTTGATGCTCTTGAAATACGCGTAATTCACGGAGGATGTCATTTAGAGCGTCGAGGGGAGGGTATAGGGGATCGATGAAGTTGAAGATTAAAGCACAAAGGGAGCAGAATTGTTACGCGACGCGGAGGGACCTTCGATTAAAATTGGAAACGGAACGGTAAAGTTCGTCACTGATATCGAATGTTGGCCGAAAAATATGCAAAGGAAGGCAATAATGAAGAAACTGAAAAGACGTAGCGACAAGCTATGAGGGTTTCAAGCCGAGATGGGCAAAAAATAATTTTTTGCCTATCTTCAAGTGAATCGAACGTTGAGGTGTGTTCTCAGGAAACTGCGCAACTTGAATTCAGCGACAGTGACGGGAATCAATGTCATTATTATTTCAGACAGCATTATTGATCCGTATCCCAGATCTCACACGTAACATCGACGCCTCTGTGTTCCTATTTAATAACATTATACAATTATGCACGTACGAATGTATAAAATTCTGTGTTTTGTTGTTTCTGTTTCGCCCACGTCTTCCTTCTTGATCCATTACGACTAAATACGGGAATGTACGATCCGCTGTTCGCCGCAAAATGTTGCCGCGACACCATTTCGTTTCTCCATCTTTTTTTTTTCGTTTTTTACTTTTAGGTTATCGAAATACTCGTTACAACGATCCTCGTTATATAAATACGACAGTGCAAAATTCGTCGGGGGCGAACTCGTCGGGGCAAAGACGAACGGAAGCGGCATCATCGGTTTCCTTTTAACGCCAAAGGGGTTTTGCCAACCTCGTCGAATTCGCCGGCGAGGAAACGAAAGTAACGTCAGTCACTTGCGGGAATGTTTCTCGTTACGTTTCGAGTTGAAGAGCGAAAGACAAACGAACACAGTTGCTTACAGTGACACCGTTAATCGTCGGATGATGCTTAACCTCCAATGTCCCTACCTCTCGACGATCTTTTAACGATCCTTAACTTCGAAAGGTTATACATTTACGATCGCGACACGTACGCGCGTTATGGCACACTCGCGTAAAATCGTCGGTGCTCGAGCGAATTTCGAATCGAATAATATGACCAGACTCGCGATAGCTGCCACAGATTCACCTACGATTAAGAATTCTCGCGGTAAACGTCAGAGATTTCTAATATTCGAGTCTGGACGGAACACCAACGGTGAACTGAGGCTTTCCTCCGGGGAGAGGGGCCGTTTCAGTTCTTTGCTGTTCCGTTTCCATGAATCTGGTCACATTAGGAATCGGACCACATTCCGCATTAATAGACGAAGAGATCTTAATAAAATTAATGGCCACTTTTCGATAGTTACTGCTTTACATACGCCGTTAAACAAGTAACTACATCACAGTTCCTGATGGCTCAGGTCTACCGATGCGTCATATCAGACCTGGGCGTTCATGAAATAATGTTACTTGAAATCTTATTTGAAGATAATTCGATAGGATATATCTCAAGTTCTTTAATTCCACAGCAATTTGCCCAGCTCTGCCTCGCATTTCCCGGATTCAACTCTAGGACACTAATCGTCAGAACCATTTATCCTTTTTGCAAACGCATAAAAAATATATCGCGACAATTTTGCACCGCGATTCGCATCGAGTACAATTGCAATTAAGGACAAACGCAGCAGGTACGAGAGAGAAATGGCGGGAACGTTCGCACAATCGGTTTAACTGCCCCGTGACCGTGGCGTTCGACGGTTCAGCGATAAATAAAGTGAAATAAAGTTTATAAATACCATTTTTATATATAAATACAGACGAAACACGGTACAGAGAACACAGTTCGCGGTTAAAAGCACGGATCTTCGTCTATTAGTCAACCCTTTGCAAACAACATTCACCCGCGACGAAACGGAAATGATCAAAGCGGTTTCAGGAAACGTCACGACGACCATTGTATAATCTCGAAAGTAATCGATAGTCGATCCTCGTTATAAACTCCCCGTAGCTTACAATCGTATAATCTTATGTACACGTTCGCTTTTATGAAACCTGAAAAAGTGTCTAAGTATTGTTCTTAGCGCTTAGCGATTCGTCTCCACAAATTCGGAAACATTTGTTATGCTTTACTTTAAGTATTAGAACCGTATCGATATAATCTTACGTAACCCCCCCTCGACAATCGCAACGCTAAACTCGCAGCGCGTTATTTTGAAAAATGAAAACGCCATTACACGCGACGCTTGTCGTTCGTTTCTTTATACGCCTCCTTCCTCCTTCTCTTCTTATTTTCTGTCTCTCTCTCTCTCTCTTTCTCTTCATTCAGACGGAATGGATATATGCATTGCGTTTATCACGAACGCCAGCCTCGAGCAGCCCCTATTAATTCAAACTGAGTATTATCAAATACTGGTTCGAGAAAGAGATTAATATCAAACTATATAAATGCAAATTAGAAATACTTTCGAGAGACTAAGAAACGATAATCGACTGATCCGACAAATCAGATTACCCCGTACAAATACTCTTCGAACTTTATCTTCCTTTTTTTTTTCATTTTTGATATCGTTGCTATATAAAATGCGCGTTGAATCAGTGAAAATTCGTCATTTAACGTCCGTTTCAGACTTCTCGTGATAGTGTGCTTAACGCGTTTTTAGAATACGAGTATTCTTCTTTACGAGATCGCCCCATCCCTCTTTCTCTCTCCGCTCGGATCGCTCTCACGCGCACACATCGTCATATACACACACGTACAGGTCGCATACGGCAAACAGTTTGTTATCCCTACAGAAGGAAACGTTGGAACAGAAGAAGAAAAGAAAATTCGTGATAATAAAGCAACATCGAGCTCACTACGATTATTCCCTATTATCGAATACCGAGTCTTACGTGTCTAAATACATGTTAATAAATACATCGCTCTGATTACATCCAACATAATACATGCATACTGTTATGACACATGGATTGACTTCTTATTAATCGCGTTTATTATCGAGCCTGCAAACAGCCGTGATTAGGACCATCATCATCGACCTGCTACTCTGCCAATCACACTTCGCGATGGAACGAGCGCGAGTAAACTTAAAATTAATTTGTTCGGTCTTTTTTCTTTTGCGTCGCGAGAATTATCCTAGACCGTAGTTCGAACGCAACTACGCTTAAATCATCATGGTATAAACTATAGCGAGACCAATCGTTATTTCGTGACCGTGTGGGTTGAACGTTTTAGTCGGATTAACGGAGGCAACACGCATCGCGGAATCGATGTGCAAGCGTGATTGCATTCTTCCTGTTCTTCGTACGAACCTCTGGGCTGTACGACGTGAAATTACGTGGTATCCCACTACACCATTACGATAGCCTCCTCGCCACAGAACAGGAAGGGATACTGATCGATCATCGTTTGCACGACGTCCTCCAAGTACGGCCTCATCGACTCGAATCTGCCGAGATCGTTAAATTCTATGGGTAATAGCGTAGGCCACCAGCAGATCGCCAGATTTTTACTGTCCATACTGTTTAGTTTACAATTCTCGGCCACTCTAGAACATCAGAACAATTCTATTTGGTATCGAGCCGCGAGCGAAGGGAATTCAAAAAGATTCAGCGTACTTACTTTACAAAATGGTGAAAGATAAATTTCAGTACATCGAAGTTCACCGGGTTCAATTGGTTGAGCATGCCACGTAGGGCCAATAATCTGCAACTTGGATCTGGAATGAATTCGCAACAATTTGTGCCGGAGCTTTATCCAATTGATTTACTTTTATCGCGCTCGCAGAGTGCTACTTACCGTCCATGTTCATGCACGTTGCGGACGTTGCTTTGCTGATACCGCGTGCACCTAATTGAAAGGATAGAAGAGCTTAGCTGACCGTTCTTGCGACAGAGATACGATAGAAATGTTTGATAAAGTACCCGATATGTTCTCGAGCTCGCTCATGCGTTCTTTGTCGATCAACGGCGGTAGCCTCTTCGAAAAGAAGTCTTTTAAAGCGGTTGCAACGGCATTGACTGGTATATCCAGTGCGTGTATGTCCACATTTCCATCTGCGATAGATAAGCATACAACTGAGTAATCGAATAAATAGATTATAAGCTCGAGGGTTGTAGAATAGAACTTGCCTTCTTCGAATTTCTGAAAGAGAAGTTCAACGTGCGCTCGATTCCCAGGAACCCTGTATATACCTTCGGAATCCAATCCCTCGTCCTCGATAAATTGCACGCATTTCTCGAGGAACAGAGGTATTCGATTCGTCTCGCTCTGAACAAAGTCTTCGATCAGCGGCTGCTGCTGCACTTGATTCAATCCTCCGCCAGGCCCTTTAGTCTGCTTTATCTTCTCCTGCTTCTTCTTCTCCCTTTCCTTCTCCTTCTCCGCGTTCTTCTTCAGCTTCTCCTCCTTCTGCCGACGTTTCTCCAGCTTCTCGTCCTCCTTCGCCTTTTGCTTGTCCTTCTTCCTGTTCAATTTATCGCCGTCCTTTACCTTGTTTAATATACCGAACTAAAAAGGGACGGTCTTCATGAAAATCCTCGCAACAAATTCCCCCGCTCAGATCTAGCGCGCGCTTTACTTACACTAGGAGAATTAATCTCTCGCGGCGACGAAACGTCCAGGCTGGACTCGTCATCTGGAATGTTGCCAAAGGTATTGTCACTCCTGTGCCTCGCTAAAATTATAATAATCTCATGCAATGGCAAATACAGAAGAAGGTAACGATTCTATGCAAACCTGCTGCTGTGTCCTGTCTGAACAGTCTTAAAAGGTAATTTAAAGAGGCACACGACCGTTACACGAGATATATTTCAAGTGCTAGACATACTGTTCTCAAGCAGACATGCAAAGATGGAACTACTTCGACGATATTCGAATCATCAGTTGTGCCCCGGTATTCAAGATCGTTTCTAGTGACACCGCGTTTCACTTACAGGAAGCGCTGAACATCTCTTGCGTCATGTGCTTCACGTTGTACGGGCGTTGCGACGTTGCGGGCAAGTGTTGTTGCGGCAACGAGTTCCCAAATCTCTTCCGCAGATTCGCGGCCGCGTGTCTGTATTGTTTCGATCTCGATCTCGAAGTAATATCTGGATCACTGGACTCGGACGAGTCTGGAGTCTCGCTGGATACTAAATGGGAAATAAGAACCTTAAACGTCGCCCTTATAGCTAATTATTAGAAATATCACGGCGAATATGTACCTCTTTCAACTGTATTTAGTCGCCAATTTTTATCTTCTTTGACATTGTAACTCAGCTGAATAATACCGTCTCCGCTTCCCATGCTAGCCAAAGACGGTTTTTTACGAATCCTTTTGTGCGTAGCTGGTTTCTTATTCCCTTTGCCCGAGACGTCGGCTACCCTGTGCCTTTCCAGAGAACTCCGCTCCGAATCGGAGTCGCTGTACGCTGCGGAAACAAAGTACACAATTGACGAACACCTATCCGAACAAATTGCCGTTCAGATTTTATTAATTAAATACTCACAGGGTTGGCCCTTCTCGCGTCTATGGCGCAGCTTTGCTTTGTTATTCCCAATGGAGTCCTGTACCAAAGCGTACATGTAACCACCATCGTAAGCAGAATATACAACATCTTTCACTTGGGCGTACTCCGAGCCCAGATCTACCAATTCAGGCGTAGCGAGGGGAGCATGGCCCATTGTCTTTTTCGGCCCGTGCTCGTCCTTCTCGCCTATTGACATTCTAGCTATGGCATCCGTTACGTTCGAGAAGTCTTTCAGATTGATCTTCCCGGGTTGCTTCAGAGTTTGGCTGTTCCCTTTCGGCCGCGGCTTCGTTTGGGATATATGTCGTCTACCCGTAGTGAATGCTCTGTGAGGGTAACTATTTGTTACTCCGTCTTGGTGCATAAACGTATCCTTCACCCAACCTGTCGCGACAGAACGATATAAGATAAGATCATCCACGAGCCGCCCGTATTTAATCTCGACGTACTTATCACGACAGAACTAACCGGATAGTTTGCTTGTAATATCTCCCGTCTTTAACAAATCCCTTTCTCTCTCTTCTCTATAAAAATCTACTTGACTATAAATATCACTGTCGTCGCTAGGCGTGGCTCTATTGTCCGCAAACTGTTCGTTCAGACCTGTGTCCCCGAGATCACCGTCAGGAGTTAACTGCTCATACGACTCGGAGCCGCTTCTAAAAGTTACAGACATACTGCTTCACATTAGACTTTTGGATCACACAGAAATGCCGATGGTGAATTAATGCAAGCAGACCATATTCCAAAGATCGCTCTCAGATTACTTACCCGTCATCGGGCGTTTGAAGGTGGTAGCTTTCGTGCCGCGGCGGCGGCATAGGGTGCAGAGCGGAATATTCTAAAGTCCCTTCGCCGCTGTCGTTCAAATTCCCCGGCTCTTCCATGTTAAACGCCTGCTCGATTTCGGGCTTCTTCTCCCACACTTCCTTGAAGAACGGTGTATAAAATGCCGCTGTAATTGAAAAAGGAATGTACCGTGAAACGAAAAATGTGATTCACGACAAGCTAATTATTTCAAGCAAGATCGAAAGATTGCGGCATACTTTTCTGTTGGCAACTGGACGCTGAGGTCATAAAATGTGCTTGCAATCTATCCGCCGTTGCATTCCCTTCCGTGATAAGTAAATGACTCAAGTCACTACTGAAGAAAGCGTTGGCACCTCCAGTATCAGTCACAGCCATTATTTGTATCGGTAGGTTTGGTATATTCATAGAGAATGCGCTAGAAAGCGTATCGAGTAAGGAATAAAGGCCAGTTGTATATAGATAATTAACGAGCGTGCACGATACATACTTAAGGGTCGCGAGCGATGCTTTCCGTTTCGTCGAATAAACCAATATAAAACCGTGCACCAGCTCGTCTCTAAATGCATTCGCCCCGTGGAAACTTGAGATTATTACTTCTACTCTCCGTTTCGATTCTCCTAGGAATGTTTCCAAAACGATCGATCGATCGCCGCTGAGAAAACAACACTGATGATTGAGTAAAGGGCCAAGCACGTTCTCCACGGAATAAGGATCCCCGCAAAACATGCACATTATTATTCTGAAACAGAAGATCCCATCATTATCCTTTGCTTTACTGCGATATATAATCTACTACGCTCGAAAGTTTATTTTACCTAATATCGGGCTCTAGACATTCGATGACGCTTTGGTAAATATTCAGAAAACCAGCTCTGTGATTTATGGATTGTATCAGCTGCTGTAACGCATCTTTCACGAGTGGAGTAGGAAACCTTTTGTCTTGTTCTAAGTCTTCTATGCAGACATCGATAAAGGGGCACTGCAAGCTGTCGCGCGAAGAAATAATTGTTAATTGAATATTCCTTTCAAATTATAAAGCACGAGGCCTGTTAATAGTACCTGTCTGCAAGATTCTGGCCCTCTTCCCGAAGCCTTATCGCTTCCATCTCGTCTATGGTGGATTCTGGCACAAACATGATGACAATAGGTAATCCTTGAAATGGCAGCCTGTCCTCTTGCTCCAGATTCGACAATAATGTCTTCTCCAGAGAGGAGCGAATATATTCAAACGAATCCTCGTTCGAGTAAATACAAAAGGATCCTGTGAATTTAAGCAATTCTGTAAAATCGTCTGCTTACGAAACTGACTCCGTAGCAGTTGTAATAGTAACAGGTGTACCGTGCGGCATAAAGTCAGAAGTAGTAAATGAATTGTGCGGCAGTCCAACATCCCCGTCAATAATTCGATATCCAAGCGTATACAATTGACAATCGATCTCCACTTCGTCGTCCTCTGTCTGGGCTCTTATTTCACGAGCGAACTCCTCGCCGAGCCCATTACTTCCAAGTATAACTAAATTTAATTGATTGTTGTCAGATGTCAACTGCCACTGGCTACTGTGGTTCCAGGAAGAAGGCCTAAGAAATCATATTTTAGTAACACCCAGTCACACAGATCGAAGTGTGTCTTTCAATTGCGCCATATAGTCACCTGTGGGCTTTCGTTCCGAGTATTCGTTCTATGAGCGCGTCCATGCAGTTCGGATAAGCCGGACAGTGCTCCCTTATCGGACAATGTACAAAACCCAAGTGTTGAAAAAGCATTAATTTTCTATCTTGATCCAGTCTATCTAAAGCTTTATACCTGTGCGCCACGATTAGTTATGAGAAAATGTTTATAAATACCTATTAAAATATAAGGAAACATGTTCAAGTGCGTACCTAAAATCGTCCACCAACGCATCTGTTATTTCCTTAATGTCATCTTGCGTTATAGTTCCAGACGGAGCTATACTCTTGAAATGGTAGAACAAATCGGCATGTTCTAGTAACAGTTCCTGAAATAGAAAATAGCACCGATAGTAACAGAACGGGAAATGTTTCGTTTATCATCAAAGTCGCGTTTCCTTACTTGAAAGTTATGTTTGGCTTTCTCAACAATTTCTTTCTGATGTTGGTCATATATCTCTTGGCAATCGTGGTGAGAAAGAGCCTCAAAGCACTCCCTGCCCATAAAAAGCACTCTGACTTCGGATAAGTGCTTTCCTGGCGTAACATAACCAGTTTCTTCTAACAGTTGCTTAAACTGCTTCTTCCATCTAATGAACAATGTATGTTAATGCAACGGAAACATTAATCACTAAATATACTCGATTAAATAAGATAAGCGAACGAGTATACCAAGGAATAAAATACTGCAAAAAATGTTAGTGTTACTTCGAATGAAAAGTAATTATTCCGTAGAGTATATCGTGAAGCAGTGAAGAGGAAAATTTACCTTTTGGGAAGTCTGCACAAAGAAACGCCACCCAGAATAAAGCAAAGCATTAGTGTATTATACATTGGTGTTACTTTCTAGAGTGTCGAATGATTATGGGATCTGAATAATTACAGCATATGTAGCAATGAACCAATGATTCCTTTGCTACTTGTGAAAAGCAATAATTCAGCATATTGCAATTATAGTAATTTATAATCAAGGAATATCTGCCTATACATATATTTAATAATTAATGTTACAACTCACTCTAAACGTCGTTGCTCCTGTTGCAGCATGCTTGTGTGAGTCTTAAAGACATTTGCAGCCTCCGGTGTTTCCAAAACATCGTACGGAATCTTTGTTCCATTGTTGTCGCCGAAATCACAATCGATCCACGAAATATCCTCGGGGCATTCGTAGAAATATTGATGGAAATCGGGATGTTCTTTCATGTATTGTTGTACCGCAGACCATTCTCTATAGGAACAAAGTATTAAAAAGATTAATTACAATCATATTATCCAAACTGAATAAAAATAGTTCGTTCGAAAACATACTCGTTAATCAAGTTTGTTAAACCAGAGCACATTTCGTGAAGTATGTCAGGTAGCATGTTCAAATATCCCTGAATTTTCTTCGCCACTTGTTCATCTTTCAACTTCTTGATGTGTCTCCTAAACAATCTTTGGGTCGCATCGATGCCAAACAGCTCCACGAACGTTGTAAATTCTTTGTGCTGCGCCAGCTTCTTGGATGCCTGAGACCACAGTGCTCGATAATCAGTAACGTGTATTCGGATTAATCTCTGCAGAGATTCCGTCGATGCGTCCAGAAGCTCTTTTCTGGCTCTGGCCGCTTCAGCGAACGGCGTCACTTTACTGCGCGTTTTGGTCTTATCAATTAATTGAGCCACAATTATAAATGCCAAATCGGTATTAATATTCTCGTGCGCCGAGGTTTCGACTATTAAAATGGAACTTTTATATTCTTTGCGCATAACCAATTTCTCAGCCTCCTTCACGTACTGCTCATTCGCATCGTCATTCTTAGTCGTCACCAAGACTATGGGTTTCTTGGTTTTCATTAGATTATTCATTATGTTCGCTACGATTTCAACTTGCTTTTCTACAGACCTGTTCGGCACAACACTTACATCGAATACACACAAAAAACCATCGATATTTAATTTACCATCCGGTAGAACTTTCTGCTCGTACTCTTTCTCTATACCCAATTGATTCTTGCAAATGTACATAAGCTTCTCTGCACTGGTGATTTTTGTGGCAGCGCATCTCTTCGCGTATGGCTCCATCTTACCGCCTTTGAACGGCTGGAAAGACGCGTCGTCAATAAATTCGGTGTGCTCTATCACTTGAAACTGATATTCCGTTCCGTCTTCCGCCAGCTTCGTCACTTCCCCCCAATATAGGAAGTGATCGTTATTCACCACTCGACCGCTGAAATCCGACTGCAAGAAAGTAATACGGATTGGTAGCGATGAATTAATTGCGAGTACGCGACCGATATTATTAGCAATTACCTGCGACAACACTGATATATGGTCCACGTTATAATCATCGTTCAGAGAACGCATGAAACGATTACACAGACATGATTTCCCAACGCCGACCTGCCCTTTGTCTTTCTCGGTGCCCGAAAGACCGACGACAGCAACATTGATAGCCTTAATGTTATCACCTTTTCTTGCCATTTTTAAAGCTTAACTCGATTAGTTTGCTTATACGATTAATAAGTGCGAAAATAAAAATCTTTCTCTTTTCAAGTTCTACTCAGGACATTTTTAAGTACAACTATCGATAGTTTCTCTTGCCTGTTTATCTCTTGCGACTATTAAAAATTTCTCTCTGTTCCTTTGGTCATTATGTCGGATCTAAAAATTTATACGAAAATCAGCATCGCCACCCCTTTGGTAACATTTCTCAAACAATACGCTCTTTTATTCTATCTTCCCCTTCCTCTCACAGCATTTAAACGTCGCGCTTCGAATCGATGTATGATTTTCAGATTTGCGCATAAATAATTAGAGGCAAACGACGCTTGCCAAATATTCATTTGAGCCTCGCTAGTCTAAATCTATTATCCCGACGTCGCGAATAAGAAACTTTTACATTACTAGGAGTTAATAACACAGATCTCTGAGAATCATTAAACTTTGTATTCTCTATCAAGCATAGCATGTATAGCTTAGCGCAGCTGTGAGCAATGGTTCTTTGGAATGGCACTGTGTATCTGAAAAGACAACAATTCGCAAATGAATCAAGCGTAATAAAAACACTATTAATCGCGTGAAATCATATAAACCGCGGGCTAAATCCCCCGTTAAACATCAGACTTCAAGCTAATCGAATGAAATGATACAAACCGAACGAAAAGCGAGCAGAAATCGTACATAAAAATAATTCTTACGTCAACGAAATTTATTACGAACACTTATACGTTCCCTCCTACGTTTTACAGGTTATGGAACGAAGGTGAATCAAGAAAAAAAGTTGCTCCAGGCAGATTTCGTATTAACCTCCGCGTGAATAACTCGCATCTAGAATTTTACAGAAACCGGACCACCGCCGTGACAGCTACCAACGACCCTCCTCTCCGAAAGAAGAATTGCTTTTCGTTGTACATAAAAATCTGCTTTCACTCAGCGAGGGTGCATCTGTCGCGGGCGAGATAAATCGTCCGCTCGGGATTCTTTCACGATTCTAATCGTCACTAAATTAATGAACAGCACGTCGCCCGCGGAGCCGACGCGAAATTCGTACGGCCGCTTGAATTCGTGCGGCAGAAAGAGAAATTATTCGATACACAAATGACAGGTACGAATAGATCAATATGCATTGTACACAGAACCGCGGTCAATTTTGACACCGACGATAGTGTGTCCCGGGGCTCGAGTGATTTTTGACAAGGTGCAAGGAAGAGCGACCGAGCGCGTAGAGAACGCGCGTAGCAGTTTAGTCGATCGGAATCGCGAGAGCGGTAGAAGATTATCCGCAAGCGGAGAGCAACGAAAGGCTACGCTACCTGTACAGAGTTTCGTTGGAGGAGCGAACTAGTACGCCAACCGGCCGTCCCCCGTGCAAAAATCCGTTCTTCGGCAACTCGATCGATCCTTCGCCAGCTCCGCGAACACGCACTCTTTCTGGATCTTCTCTGCACGCGCGCGATGCACCGAAAGAACGTCCAGAACTCGCCCTGACCGACGTTTAACACCAGGTCTGTGTAAATAACTTCACGTCAAACATCGAGTATTGCCCCATAAAGGAGCCATCTTGGTGGGTGGGCACAAGGCGATTAATGTTTTCGGGCCGGACAGTACGCGTCGAACAAGAACAAGGCCGTACCAAGCGCGCGCCTTACTCAAACTTCACCGAACATATTCCAGCCATACTATTCTCCTTGCTTCTTTCTAATTAAACTCTTTGATACCATACACCGTTCATTTATATTCAATCAGACTTATTTTCCACGCGCTCTTTTTTATGGGACGTAAACGTAAATGTATCTCGTAGGATTTGAAAGTGAATCATGTACACTTTGAAGGCTGATTAAAACTTTTGCGATGTTCGTATGGTTTATTTTGTTTCTGTAGAGTAAACGTAGTCGAAGGGGGTTGATCGTAGTTTGTATATTGCGAAAGTAGTAGCGCACGGGCGTTCTTGTTATTTATTAAAGCGAATTAAATATTTATGAACGGTATCGACGAAAAAGTGGACGGCTGCGGGTGCACACCGTGAGCACGCTCCTGCGAGCACATAAAAGCACCACCTGCTGTGAAGAGGGGGAAGTATTTCGACTTGGAATCAAAAATGGCTGACAGCGGGGATGCCGTGAACAGTACGTCGTCGGGAAAAGAGGCTAGAAATACCGTCATCGATGGGCCTGTCACTGATCCAGCGTCGAATATTAAGGTAAATTAAAGGAGTCTGCCGTGTGCTGTTGAAACAGTCGCGGTTTCGCTAACTCGAGCTGTCCGCGCGCGAAAAACTTGACAGTGTCTTGTCACGAGTATCGCTTGCCGCCGTGTTCGTCTCTCTACTTAATTAAGTCGCACAGAGATTCGATAAGATTCTTTATCTTACGAAAGAAGCCTTGAATTATAAAAGGAGAACGATCGCGCGGGGATACGCGCTCCCTTAGTTTAATTCTTCGCGCCTTCCACTTTGGAAACACTGTGCACCATCTTTCATGCACCCCTGTCTGTCTTCTCTTCTTCTCTTCTTGTCACCTATATTATTCTTTCCATCGCGACTCGACGCAACCCTTTGGGACCTTGTGGCCACGTGTTGCAATCGCGAAAACAGGCCACATGGTAGTAATCGATGTATGGTCTTGTATATACCTCCTGTTTGTTGCCAAACAAGTTATTTCCTACTCTCGTTGTAGCCAGTTGAAACATGATCTAAACGAGACTCGCAAATGTGTTTGGTATCCGAGGGGTAAATGTTCAGAATCCAAGATAGCTGTCCACGAGATTAGATCGTTATTAGCGTAGTTGTGTATAAGTTTACGTGTACGTGGTGATGGAACGATGCGGTAATAATTTATTGGGGGCCTTAATGTAAAAGTCTCCGTTGAATGTTTATTTGCAAAATCTATCGCAGTTAGCACTGTATTAAAGTTACATAATGTGGAAGTAATGTTATGGTAATTGGCATGAGACTGGTAGACAATTCACTTACGTCACGTCAGCTGTTGTGGACGCTGTGTCTTTTGAAACCAGCGGTGCTCTAAGTACCTTGTCCTATATACCCAAGGCAGCTTCTCGCATCTCGACAAGGAACTAAATGCTGTAAATTGAACTCGAAGAGATATGCCTCTTCGTGCGAAGCGATGTAATAATTTTCTCCTATGATCAGTTTTCTCTAGCACACCAACTATATCATGATAACAGATTATACAGCCCTCTAAATACTTTCGACGGCATAGGGTATTACATATACGACTCTGATAATGCAAAAGTTGAAAGGTGATTTGCATGCTGTTACACTTACTGCCCGCTGTCGAGGCGCTTATATTATTTTACATATAGAGCATTATTCTCACAGTAGTCCGTAGGTTCGGTACCAATCACTCATGCATCGCTCATTACAAGCCTAAATACACTATATAGGCGTGGCACGATTAGCACTACTGAACCGAAATGTATTGAGCGTTATAAAAATAACTGAGGAGCAATGAAAACAAAAAAAAAACCAAAGAAAAAGAGGAGGTACTTTTAAGTACGTAAGACTAGTATCTCTAATAACTCCAGTTTTACGTACCGAGTACCGCCTTTGGGAGCTTTGTACCAAACTACGGACTGTACTACAGAAACTTGATGCAATTTGAATCATGAAATGGTGGTTGTTGTGATTTCAGAGCCTAGAGGCATCAAATAATGCCTTTCACGGCGCGAGAACAAAATTAGTAAGTAAGAATATATGTGTACAAAACACATCGTAAACTTGTACTCCTTTCCATAGAGCAATCCTTGCTATTTCCTCGGGGCTGCTTTAATTCCCATGCCTACATAAGCGTGGTTTGTGTCAGTGAGTTTATCCATTCTTGCCTCCCTGTCAGGCTACACAGGGTAACGATCGGACAATTCTCTCCGAAGTGCAGTCGACATTACAACCGACTCGTGCCTACTTGTCTGTACAATTTAGTCCGCTTCGTTCCGCAGATGATATTATACCCCAGCTGTGTGATACGTGACACGGAGTATAGAATTTGATAGACAATCGTCTATATTAATCTGTGTCCATTCAGTCAAATAAAGTAGCTTCATTTGCACTCTTCTGTTTGTAGTCCATTTCGATTCATCGCAGCCCTTTTCAAGGCGACCGTCACGAACGATCATTCTAGTAATTTAACTCGTCCGATGTTTAGGATTCCAAGTCCGGAGCCTTGAAGAAGTCCAGCCGCTACCGTAGCCGCTCCTTGTCAGCCAGCAGCACAGACAGTTACAGCTCCGGTAGGAATATGTTCGTTGTATTTGTTGCTAATTAACTGTTGCCCTGTTATGTGTGTATGTTTATTGGAGAAATAATCATCTCGCTAGCAGCTTCACTCGAACCTAAGTACTTACATTTACACCGAAACACTCGCAAGTGATCACAGTTTATCGTGACGAACGCTCCTGCAAGTTTGTTGCACGTGCACTTTGCTGTGGTACTAATCCTATCCGTTTTCTGGCACTTTTGTACTTTAGCATCTTATACAGGGAGTTCGTCGGACGAAGATGATGTGTCGCCGCGCGAGAAGATCCAGAAGACGGAGAAGGGCTTCACGGACTTTTGCGTCCGCAATATCAATCAACACGCGTTCGGCCGAAGGGAAATAGAGATAGCGGAGCAAGAAATGCCTGGAATTATGGCGCTTCGTAAACGCGCGGCTGACGATAAGGTACACGGGTGTTTTATAAGGTGATCAAAATTAGGGGTGGATTCGAAGTTAATTTTTAAATTCTCGAAACTCAAATCCAAGGCTTCGAAATTCTCGAAAATTGAAGTGCTAATTCTATTTTGTAAGTGGAATAGCCTTGCTTAAAGAACTGAAGTCAGAAAATTTTTTCATAAATTGACCATGGTTAAAGAAGATGCGAACAAAAATATAACAATACACAAATTCTCGAGGCACGGCTGCAAATGATTTTTTATTAATTTCGAATCACGAAAAAAACTGCAAAGTTTCAAGTTCTCGAAACTTGAAACTTTCTCGGGTTTCGACGTTCCGAGACACTCATTCCTAATTAAAATAAACGTCCGTTAAACGATGTTACCACATAGATGACGAGAAATTCTTTCCAACAGCCACTGAAGAATGCTAAAATCGTGGGATGCACTCATATCAATGCTCAAACCGCAGTCCTCATCGAAACCTTGGTGCATTTGGGAGCACAAGTCAGGTGGGCAGCTTGTAACATATATTCCACACAGAATGAAGTAGCGGCCGCCCTCGCCCATGCCGGTTACCCGATCTTCGCCTGGCGCGGCGAAACGGAAGAAGACTTTTGGTGGTGCATCGACAAATGCGTGGCGGCGGAAAACTGGCAGCCCAACATGATATTAGACGACGGCGGAGACGCGACGCATTTGATGCTGAAAAAATACAATGCAATGTTCAAAATGATACAAGGTTCGTGAGTCGTTTCCTTTACGCGATAACAATATCAATGGCAATGTTAACAACTTTCAGGGATCGTCGAAGAGAGCGTAACAGGTGTACACAGATTATACCAATTGTCCAAAGCAGGCAAATTGTCCGTCCCTGCCATGAATGTAAACGACAGCGTAACAAAGACCAAGTTCGACAATCTTTATAGCTGCCGCGAAAGTATTATCGATAGGTAAATTAATCGTAAATCAGTCTGGTATACTTAACAGTTGTAACTGACGTGTTTCTGCGCAGTTTGAAAAGATCTACAGACATCATGTTCGGCGGGAAGCAAGTGGTGATCTGCGGCTACGGCGAAGTTGGTAAAGGCTGTTGCCAGGCCCTTAAAGGCTTAGGCTGCATTGTTTACATAACCGAAATCGATCCGATTTGTGCTTTACAAGCTAGGTAAATAATTCTTCGAGAATTAGAAGTACCTTAGTATTCGAATCGCTCGTTAATCCTTCCGCTTGCAGCATGGACGGGTTCAGAGTGATGAAGCTAAACGAAGTTATCAGGAACGTGGACATCGTTATTACAGCAACGGGCAATAAAAATGTGGTGACGCGGGAACACATGGACAAGATGAAGAACGGATGCGTGGTGTGCAATATGGGACACAGTAATACAGAAATAGATATTGTACGTTTGAGCTTTAATAGCGTAGTTGATCTCTCTGAAATTCGATCAGTCCTTCCTTAGGGAGAAAAAACTCGTGTTTCTTATATTTCAGAACAAAAAAAAAAGAAATGTATTGGTAAGACATTAAAGAATCCTTTAATATGTTCTTAACAGAACAGTTTGCGCACGCCCGATTTAACTTGGGAAAAAGTAAGGTCTCAAGTGGATCATGTTATCTGGCCAGATGGAAAGCGCATCGTGTTATTAGCGGAAGGCCGTTTAGTCAACTTGTCTTGTTCCAGCATTCCTTCGTTCGTTGTATCGATTACAGCCGCTACTCAAGCCCTAGCGCTTATCGAACTATTCAACGCGCCTCCGGGACGATATAAGAGCGACGTTTATCTGCTACCGAAAAAGATGGGTAAGTGAAATCTGACCTCGTGTTTCGTGTTCGGGATACCAGAGAGTAGTTTATAAAACAATCCCACCGCTCGACAGACGAATACGTGGCATCGTTACATTTACCAACGTTCGATGCACATTTGACGGAGTTAACGGACGAGCAAGCCAAATACATGGGGCTTAATAAGGCTGGACCTTTTAAGCCTAATTATTATCGGTTCGTATACAGTCTTATCATTACGCGAAAGCTTACGATTCAGATTTAATATTCAACTGTTATTTACGGATTCATTTTCAGCTATTAAGAACTGCGAACGAGTATCGTGGCAGAGTACACGCGATATCCGCAACTTTCATGAGTATTAAGTGTATGAGTTTATGAGTATTAAGAGAGCTGACTCGTTTTAATGAATTTCCTTCTATTGATTTCGTTTACTCGGATCAGTAGAGGACTTACGATAACCTTCCCTGTTACCTTAACACGATTCTAAGCTATGCTATCATTATAGAAGGATGTTTTCTGCGTATATCCCCGAAGAATATTTCCCCTGTGATTGCAACAGAAACGTCGCCTCGGTGCTGGCCGCGATGATCAATAACTAGGAGTTACATAAGTGAATATATATATATCGGATTAACTTTCACACACGTATAGCGGATTAATTTATAAACTGTGCAAGCATAGAGTCAAATGTGCAGCTGTTCAGTGAAACCGGGATCGAGGTTTGCCGAGTGCCATTTTCTGTTTTTATCACGAGAATGATAAAGGAACCGTGTCAGAATCCGCACGCGTGTATAAAGATTTTTAAACACCCGTAGGTTGGTAAAAGCTACAGTCGAGATTCCTCCCAAGCCGAAAGGCACTGTACCCCATAAATCGTTAATTTGCGAGAAACATCAAATTCTTCTGGTGCCATCGAGAATCTGTACATATACATAGAGTCGAGCGTTGCGAAACATTGATCACCGTATAGATCACGCGCATACACGTCGTCTAATGAGTTAATGCCTTTGTGTCAATTACATCCAATAATCGTTCTCAATTTGTTCAACGAAGCAGTCGTTATTTACTACCTGGCGCTTGGTGTTTCTGTTTACAAGAGAAGGACTATGTCGAGCAATTCCAGTCGTGTACATAATTACGTAGGAAGAGCAATTAGCGCGGGTAATAATCTTGTTAGATTGGCCCGTTTATAATTGATCGTGTCGCTCCCTCAATAAAAAAATAAAGGAAAAAGTAAATATCAATGGTCATGAACAGAAAACAAATAAATACCTATGATGCCTTGAACATAATCATGTTTATAATTATTGATTTAAGCATCTCCTGTACCTTTTATACCTCACTGAGAATCCGATTCTCACTTTGTGAACGAAACAAAGGAAGTACGTTTTATACGTAGAATTTTATATTCGAGAAAGAGAATTCCTGCTCTCGAGAGGCGATAGTTACTCTTTCTTGCTTTATCTTAGCTGCAGAAATTAGAGGAAAGCTAGTTTCTGTTTCTTTATCGGGCCAGGCTATGATAAATCCAGTGTTCCTATAAAAGGCCTAAACCTGTCGTCCCATGTTGCACAAAGTAGGTACATGTTCGTCAGCGCGTTTCCTTTAGGAAATACAAATTTCCGAGAGAGGGAGAGAAAGAGGTATCGATTAAGGAATTCAGGGAATTCATACGTATCCCGAAGTAATGGAATTGAGTCGCTAGAAGTAGTAACAATCGACATTTTACACCTCGACGAATGCATATATTACAGTGTCAAGAGAACGGGTCGGTGTATGAACACAAGTATACTTTGGTTGTATGTTTGCACTATTGAGAACCAAGTAGAACCACCTGTGTATTACACACGTGCATGTACTGTGAACATAGTGACGTAGGCGCTTGCCGATCGTGCGGGGCAATACGTATATATAACAATGAAGCGCGAACGTTGCAGAAATTAATGCGCACGTTGTACACGATGGTATGGCTCAACGTTCACCTCCCGTCTACGATTAACTCTACGACCAGCAATTATTTAACAGACCGATTTCTGTATATCGAAAGCAATAGGAAGATTTTTGTTAAAGCGTAGTATTTTTGTAATTTACGGCGCAAATAAAAAGACCTCTGTGAACGTGGAGCTTGAGTGGCCCTTCCATCGTAGGGTGACGCGTAAATCGCACGGAGATCGAGAGCAGTGAGGGGATAACGTGGCAGAGTTTTTGTTAAAGTAAAATGCACCCACGGTCGATATAAATGTAATATATTTCAGCATAATCGTTATAAAGTAATGGCTTCTGAAAAGCGCTTATCGACAGCGTTGATTGAAGATAAGTTGTACAAAGTGTTGTTGCATCTTTCGCTCTACGATCCGTGTATATGAGTATTGAAAACAAAACTTTGGGATTGATTGTAAGATGAAAACCTATTATATAAATGGCAAGTCTCGACGGCATGGCATAACATCGTAATGGCGTAACGGCAGCGATCTACAAATATAAACTTAAGCACGTCGATCCGTGTCGTAAGAAATAAATAATAAAACCAAACAAAAAGATGTAGTAAAAATATATTTTACAATACTCTGTACAAGATCTCATTTAGAATTAGTGTCGAGTTAGCTCGGAGCTGAGTGGTTAACACGAGAGACGAACCCTATCAACCCTGGAATACTGTTATCGAATTTATCAATAATTTATTCTTCGAAACGCGCGCGCGTCCCGTTGTCTCTTCTTTTCGTTTGGCGACTCGGTACTTGATTCTAAACAGTCGGGCTGTTTTTACTTATTGTTAGACACCGATTCACGAGAATGACTTTACAACATCAGGTCACAGTATCCCACGATTAATATTGTGGAGCAGCGTGCTACGTATCTCTGCAGAAGGTATCTCGTGCTTTCAAATACGTTCGATTTGTCGGTAAAACTGAAATAAAATCATCCCCCGTTTGCAAATCGCTGGCGAACACTGAAGCTTCCCCGCGAACGGTTGCCTTCAAAATTAATCCGCAGAAATGAACAGGCACGTAAAACACGTAAGGACGCAAATTTCGAAACACTTCCCTTCGCTTATGTCAACAACAAATATTTCAATCAAAATCTGTTAAACCGCATCAACAATTCACTGCACTCTGGGTATAATTAAAAAAAAAGAATCTACAACCAGGGAGCCCAGCGGGGAAACATGATTTACGATTATATTACACGTAAGAGAAAGAGAGATAGAGGGGAAAAAAACAGTTAATATTTACAGAAAGTCGATTATCTCGCGAGTCATTGCACTAGGAATTGCATCGAACTATATAAAATGATTCAACATCAAATTGTTTAAATTTCAACGTGGCTTCGATCGTCAATTAAATTCATTATCGTCGACACTGAGCTCCCGCAGTATCAATGAAATAGTAACATAAACATTATAGACATCCCTAACGAACTATTCACTACTCAACTAAATTATACAAGGTTTGTTTGATTACATTCCTTAAAAAAAATCATGAATATACGCGCTCTATAATATATGCCTGATTTCTGCAAGGCAAATTAATCGATAGAGATAAATGTGTTTTTTTTCTGATTATAGAAGTTACGTCTTACACGTGTCACGTATGTAAACCATCCATATATCTTCTATATATATATATAATATATATATATAAATCGCTTAAACCACAATTCCATCGTTTAAAACTTTTTAGCTTAGGCTATTTATATATATATTTTTTTAGTGTGCAATAAAGTAGTTCTTCTTCTCGTTTATAAATATGTAACAAAAATAGATAATAATTGATATATATGTATGTATATATATATATGTATATATAGTATGTACAATGTAGACATGTAAAACCTAACAAAGTAGAGATGCGCTCGGCTATTCGTCTAAATCAATCTATAAGCCTTTTTACCGTGAAAAATACGTAATTACCTCAACATGAGCATATTCGAAATCTTGCGTGCATCGGTGCATCTTTTGTTTTTGTGAAACGACTATACGTTTAAACGATAGCTTTCCAGCCCTTTTTACTAGGTAGAAAGAAATTTCGTCGCAAGACGGCGTCGCTTCGATTACGCGCCCCTTTAATGCCATGCTCTTGCTTCAATGCAAAAAATGTTAATTCGAGTTACATTACGCCCCCCCTGTTCGACTTATTAAATTCATTACTAACTAAATAGCATTTACATGTTACACACACGTTTCATTAAATATTAGCGGCTCCTCCCTTAGTAACAACAATATAACATACGAGTATACGTAAGCTCGTTCCAAAGAAAGCCCCGCGAACGCTGAATCCATCCGCGGAGCCTCGTTACGCGTCGTTTCACAAGTACAAACAACGCTTCATCGATTATTCGTCCCTTTAATGAAAAACGCGCTCAACAAGATCGCCGGCAAGATTTGCTTGAACTTGTAAAACAACTCGGTTACAAATCCTCCCAGGCCTTTTTGTACTGGTAATGCATGTATATATATATACGTAAATACATACATTCGTATAGTAATTGAGTTTTCTTCGATTGTTCGACACGCGGACGTAAACCGCCGGACGGTTTTACGCGCTCGCGAGTAATGATTATTCATGGCAACGCGGCAAAAATAAACTCCTCTATTTTAGTCCGTATAAAATTCTGCATATGGATCGCTCCGAACATGAATTAATGCGACGATTTAAGAGTTTGCGTTTATATTTAGTATGATACAATGCTTTAGCACCAAACGATATGTCGGGTGATCACTAAGGAATTGACAACGTCAGAACATTGAAGCTTTCGAATGGTTGCTCGATGATCGATGTTAAAAAACAGTAAGCGTTAAAAAAGGCCTGTAAAAACTCATGTACCCCGTCAATGACTAGCTTAAGGTATTATGCATAATATATTCTTGCCTTGTTTTAGCGTAAATGTTTCAATGGCATTGCATGGTTTCTTAAAATTTCTTTAAAGCGAGTCGCTTGTTTACCAGGCATTCTCCTAATTCTATTAACTCTGCTGACCGGTAAAATCATTCGTTCGAACTCTGTGGATAGCTTCGCCCTTAAAATGGCCATTCTATTGGAAAAGAAAGCGGCAGCTTCTAAAACGACTCGTTTGCTCGTGGACGTTGGTTTAAAAATTAGACATCAGGCGGTTTCTCGTATTTAGAAATGGTTGGACCGAGCGGCGCAGCCAACGAAGGCGCTTAAAATGGAGAGAGATGAAAGACTTTGTTCTCTGTTATGCTTGAGCTATTTCAGGTATTCCACAGATAACGAAATATCTAAGAAACATGCAAAATTTAAGTGGTCTGAAACTGCACATTTGATTAATCTTTCCTTATCTTATTATCCTTGACCCTGTACTCGTTATCATAGTTTCCTTTTACTGCGTATTTTCAGTGAGTCATTGCTAGCGATAGTAAGGTACTACAGGAACGATCTGTAAGTTTATATACACACACAGGACACACACACACACACAGATAAACAAATTGCGCGTACGTATGCAGTTCAGCGAAAGTCGTCGTAACTCTTGTACGTACCACGCGACTCTAACAAAAACAAGTGATTTGAATATCGGCAATTCCTATCTTTATCGTGTCAACGGCGAGAAAAATAGAAATTGGCAAGTACACGCATGTATTGCAATTCGTAACGGCGAATAACTCATCCGACGTAGCATAAATATTTGTCTCGTCACGAGGAAGAATAAGTCCCGCGGACAAAACAAATACGTCCGCACGTGGGTGGCCGTAATTTCGGAAATTCGTTGAACAGATTTCGACGAGTTATTACTAATGCGCAGACTTGATTAAAAGCTTCACAATGATTAAATAACGGTTCCCCTGCCAGGAGACTTATGCTGCCATAGATAGTCAGCGAAGAAATTTGATTGTTCCGACAACAAATAGCTGTCTGTCGATGGGTGTATGCCACATAATTTACTTAATCTACGTGTCCTTATGCTATGGCGTTGCTAGTGATCCTCGCATCACATTGCACGATATATCATACAAGAGTAATTCATTTTGTACATACTTTCACAAATGACGGCGTTTCGTGATTCGACGTGTCATCCTACCTTTCATCGCTCCTAATTTTCCGTTTCAGTCGTGATGCAACACCGAGCGATGCTGTTTCGCGCGGGATCCCCGGGAGTCACTCGAATTCTTAAACACACCGACGCGCGGAGCGTTGTGTCTCGATACAGCGTTTCTCGGGATTCCGATCTAAAATACTAGATTTCGCAGAAGCGAATGTAGCGACTTACTGTCGTCGGCTACATTCTGAAAGCACCTACAAACGTGAAGTTGTATTGCACCACCTTTGTTCATTGGGACTCAGGCTTCCCCGCGTCGAGCGGAAGTCCACGGCGAGGTGGACAGACGCGCGAGCTACACTGCCACAGTCGATTCGTTCGCACCCGTTTCTTTTCATTGAATAGTACTTGGCACAACGGTCACTTTACTGTACTGTTCATCGGACTGTCCAGTGGTACTCTGTGGCAGCGGCTTCTCGAACCTTTCGTGCTGTACGTACGCCGGCGACATTGTCGACGATCTGTGCTGCTCCAGCTTTGGATTCTCCGCGATGGTGACGTAGCCAGTGCTCGGCTTGCTCGCGATAATCGGCTTATCCGCGCTCAGCTTGGAGCCTGGCTTCGTACCGTCGGTCTGCCAACAGAGAGGATACGTCGCCGGCGGGTCCTCTTCCCTCTGATCCTCCATCGCATCCGGCCCGGGCGCCTCCGATTTCCCTCTTTGTTGCTGCTGCAGCAATTGAAAGACAGAGCTCGCCAGAACGTACGGCTTCGTCCCATCGGGCGTGGTAGAGGTCGGTGGTGTGCCAGCCTTCTGCGAGTGCTCCGAGACGGCGGGTTGGAAACTCGGCTTGATCGAGACCTCGGGGATCGACGACACGGAGACGTACGGCTTCGACGGTGGCTCCAACGCGGACGCTAGGGATGTCGGACTAGCGAACGACGAGACGAACGGCTTACTGCACGAGTCCGTCAGCGACGTCGATGCGAACGGAGTGGACATCGTTATACTTCTTGCGCCGTCGACGCTTACCAGAGTGAACGGTTTCTTCAACGAATCGATTAAACCTGTTTGCACGTACGGCTTCGGAGTGTTATCAGACACAGAGAACGGCGTCAGAGTTTCCAGTTTCGGTTTGCTCGACTCCGTAAACGCGAGATCGTCTAGATCGCGCAGGGAGTCGATGGTCTTCTTGTCCTTCTGTTTCTGCTCCAAGGAAGCTAAAGTGATATACGGATTAGCGAGCTTAGCGTCGGTTTTGATAGGTATTAGAGTGTTCGCGGTGGACTCCGTTAAGTCGCTGTCGTCATCGGATTTTGCTTTCGTCGGCTTGGGTACCGCTCCTATGACGCTGTAGCCACCGGCTGCTGTAGCTTCTTTAGGGACGGGGCTTGGATTACTAGACAGCTCTTCCGATGATGGCATGCTGATGTAACCGGTCGAGGACCAAGTGTGTTGAGAAGTAGTGTAGCCTGTACTGTCGGTTAAATTCGGCGTGGATCGCGCCAGAGACAACGTGTCCCCAATTATCGGCTCTCCAGACTTTGCTACCTTTACGTACGGCTCCCAGCGTGCTGTCTCCGTTGTAAAGCCCGGCCTGGTCACTGCGACGTTTCTTTGCCGCAGGCTCGACGACTCCCAAGCCGGTAGCGTTTCCAGTAATTTGTTCGGCGACACTGGTATCGGGTCTATCTCTGTACCACTATCACTTGAAACTTGAGAGTCCGATGTGAGAGACGAGGTGACCGATTCTTGTCCACTAGAGCAGCCGCTTGAATCAGCTGACGATTGCCGTATGTGCTGCTCGCCCACCTTTTGAAGCAGCTTCTGTAACGAAAGTACACGAAAGCTGAGTAAACCTGAATCTTCTAACCAGAAATCAAGTTAAGCTCCGGTAAACTATACGCTACCATGTTTGGCGCCAATCCGGGTGGTAACTTCACTTCGACGTCCTGCATGGCTTTGCACTTCAACCACATCCTATAACACGTAAAAAGACGAGTGAGATCTAGTTTGTTTCTCTATAAAATACACTTCATAAATGGGTGATACATACCTCTTGGACACATGTGCAAGACAGAGGAGAACCGCGACAACGCTGACACCTCCGATCACCCATATTATCACCCATACGCTGAACGACGGCCCTATGATGCGATCGAACTATTAAGTAACCCATTCGACGCAAAGACATCGGTATAAGAAAATAGAATATTAACTTACCGTCGCTGTAACAAGTTCCCTGACCGGGATCGGACCAAGGGCCTCTCAAAAACGTATTATCCGCCGCGATATTAACAGCCCTTACACTGAACTGGTACAGTTGCTCCCGCCCTACAGTCTTGCAATCGGGGATAGGCAGCTGAGCCTCTGCAATGTGCACAGAAACAGCGTTAAACACGAAGGTGTATTCCTCCTTAAAATATCCGTATCTCTTATTACCTGTCGTAGTACTGTTGTGTATTTCACCGTCCCCCGAAGATATCTCGTAATAGTTTAGATGACCAGCTGCGTGTTCAGGCTTGCCCCACATGACGATCACCTGGCTCGAGTTCATGAAGCGCACGTTAGGCACATTGATTATCCCCGGCACTCCGATATTCGTGAGTTTGTGAATGGTGGGCGACTTGACGCTGCAAGACACAGTGCACGCCGCCACGCTGATGCTGTAGTTCGTGTGCGCCCGCAGGTTCTTCAGCACGACCTGGCTAGCTTCCTCGACTTTCTGAGCGTGCTCGTTGTAGTAGACCTCGTAATAGCGCAACACGCCGTTCATCGCCACCGGTGATTTCCACTTGATGCACATCGTTGTATTCGTCACATTGGCGATCTCGACATCTTGCGGTGGAGTTGTCGGCGCAGCTTCCAGGGTTGTGTTGTACAAAGGATCGCTGTGCAGCCCTTCCCCGCTCTTCGTCAGAACGGCAACGGCCAACATGTACGTCGTGTACGGCTTCAAGTTGTTCACTATACCGTGTATAGTGTGCGGATCTGCCTTGATCGTTGTATTAAGTTTCGGACCCTTGCAGTTCAGGTTGTACGGCGAGACAATGGGGCAGTAGTAAATGTTGAATCCCTCTACGATCCCTATGCGATCCGAGCAGTCTAGCTTCCAACCGACCTCGATGAAATCGGAGCCAATCCGGTTTATCCACACGGACTTCATTTTCCCAACGACCTTATTGTGAATCACGGTACAGGAAGCCCATACCATTCCGCTGCTTCCCTTATTCGTATTCGCGGAGATCGCGAATTGGTAAACTTTGTCGGGATCCGGCACGGTCATGTTGTAAATCGTTGTGTTCTTCGATACGTTCACCCAATCCAGATAACCCTGCAATCACAGAGTTTTAATACGAATACTTATTAACGCCGAAAATTTCTAGTAGCGAATGGACACGTACGGTGCACTGATAAGGGCGATCCCGTTCGTTATCGCACCAAAATATTGTGTAATTCGTAATCTCTGCGTTCACAGTAGGGGGCTTCCAGGATAGCTCGTACAAACCCCCGTCGAACGCGATTTTCGTGAACGCTACTGGTTCGTGCGGTTCTGTAATATGAACAAATTAACAACCGGTTAAATATACGCGTGTATAAACACGAAATATTATTAATTCCTCCAATTTTTTATGATCTTACTCTCAGTCTGGCTAGGTACGAAAATCCTAGCGCGCTCCTTGTTTGCTCCAACGACGTTCGTCGAAACGATTTCGAATCGGTAGCTACTGTAGCAACCGATCCCCTTGAATTTCGCGTACGTTCTCGTTGTCTCATTCGGAGTGAGCGACAACTTTCGGCCGTTCTCTTCGACGTGATCGATCTCGTACTTGAAATTGTCTCCATTTTTCAAATACTCCGGTATCGCTTGCCAATACAAATACACGTCCCTGCTACCAATATTTTCCGCTATTTCAAAGCTTCCGATATCGGTTTTTGGAGGACGGCCAGGTACTAAAATATCGGAAGCATGAAAATATAAAGAAATATCTCCAATAGCTAATAGTAAAAATTGGAATTTGTCGCCAGCGTAGCTTACATCTTGGCGGTGTTCTAAAAGTGACAACGCTGAATTGACTCCACGTATCCTCGTCCGTAGCGACGGCACTTTTCATGAAAACACGTACGTCGTAGACAGTGTTGGCGTATTCCAAGCCAGTAAGATTATAGTATCTCTTATGCAGGTGGATGTCGTTTGTAATATTTATTACCTAGCAGACATTGGTTATCAATAAACGATACCGCGCGCGTACCTGTAGCATTGTTACATTAAAATGAACTTTTCCTCTTACCTGCCATGTTTTCTGGTGATCCCACTGATTTTGGTACATTATTCTGTGGTGCAATCCAGATGGGAAATTCTGCATCGGGAAAGGCACGCTCCAGTGTAATAGCGCGTTGTCGCATGTTTTGTTAACGACTGACAAGTTGGCAGGCTTTTCAGGAATAACTGTAAGCATTTCGTAACAGCTTTTGTTATCGAAGTAATCCTAATAGATTGGAACCGAGCGCAGAAATCGTAAATACAAACCGTGAGCAAAATGATGGAATTTGTATTGAAAGCTAATATTCCCTAGAACGTTCTCCCCGTTTAATATGAACGTATAATACTCGTAAGGCTGCCGGTAGATTGGATTTGTAGATGTGTCCCACAGACACCTGTTCGGCGGCAATGGTTTTTGATTTTCTTCTGGGCACGGAAATAACTTTCGACCTCCCGCTCTTCCCGGCAACTTGAACACGAGCCTAAATCTCGTTGTAACGTAATTCTGGATGGGATCCCATGAACAGATCATATTCTCCCAATTGTGGGATACACAAGTGAAGTTCTCTGGCTCTTGAGGTTTGACTGTCGATAATTAATTAATTAATTACGATTAGTAAACCGATTGAGTGAACTTTGAAGAATGCATTTGTACGAAACAATAAGAATTCTCTTCTGTAAAATAATTCCCGGGAAAAGACATACTAGGAATGCCTATAAATGGCTTTCTTTGTACAAAAAGTTCTCTGTGCGATCGTATCACTTCAAATGATAGGAAAATACGAATTCCAAGATACAAAGCCCGTTAAATGGTGTGCCTACAATTCTAATGAATGCAGCCACTCAATGCTGGCTCTTGTTCCCATAAAATACCTTCTGACCTATCCTGATAAGCACATATGAACGGCGTTATTTAATAAGGAATTCGTATATTACTCTGACGATTCGACGAACTGGATTGCGTAGTATTTTCTGATCCCAAGGTCCAGACCTAATTAATGCAATATTGTTTAAGATACAGTACTTACATCCGACTACAACTTTATTTAAACAAACTGCTTCGTCTTGCTGATTATGTAGCCTCAGTTTGCAATAATACATGTCTTCCGCAGGTGGAGGTCTTTCCACGTCCAATGATATTGTACTTCCATTAATAATGGTGATAAACTGTGGCTGCATCTCCTCTTTATTCCGAAAGAATACAAGATCGGAGGCATTTTTCCCAGGAAATGCAGTATCCACGAACGATTGATTTAAAATACACAGTATTCTCAGAGATTGGCCATATTCAAGTACTATGTCACCTTGAGGCCAGGTTCCTTAAAGCAAAGATGTTTATTTAAATGATAACTAACTTCGATCGATTACTAGTTCGCAGTTTATATTTTAAACGAAACGTGGCTAGTTTTAATACATTGCTATTCTGCTTGAAATCTCAGTGTACACTGTGCACCCGGGTGCATTAAATATAGATATATGCATTTAGCGCCGACACTAGAATTCCAAAAGAAGAAGTAAGGTGCATGCTTTATTTAGAAACTCAGCTACTCACTTCCAGGTGTTTTCAGACCAATTGCGCACAGATTTGAATCTGCGTTGCATAACGTTGCGCATAATAAGATAACCAACGGGATTAAAAATGTTCTCCAAAAACAATTTCTCCACTGTGTACCGACCCTCTTCGTGATTGGTAATAGCAAATTCTTATCTGCTAGTGTCCTCCATGAATCGCATGCATCGGAGCGCGTATAACTATTTGAGACTTGCTTGTGTTTTTCACATCGCATCATACCACAATTACAAATAAAACAATTAACATTTTCACTCGATATACAGGGATCGACGCCGGAAGAGTACTTAATAACTGCTGGAAACTCAGCTGCGTCGCGCGACTCATTTTCTATCCTATCAACGTCCTTCCGAGGAGGGCAAGCATTAGCAGTTACTCGCGTATTCTTCTTTCCACATTCCTCTGAGTCGAAGCGCAGAGTCTCCGTCATTCTACGCACGTCCGAAAACCTATCGACATCATGTTTCGACGCACTCTCCGAATCTGACAGTGAGAATCGAAGCATCTCTTGTAGAAGTCTTTTGGGACCTGCTTTGGTTGACGACATCTTGTGTTCCCATCACTGAAAAGTTACAATATTACCAGTTACTTGAAACGATACTACTAACGGAAATTAACAACGAAAGTATAAACAGGACGATGCAGCAAACACACATGTGAGACGCTGGGAGGCAAAGTTCTTTAGAATGTCATTCGACAGTGCAGTATCACAGCTGAGCTACGACTAAATCTGTACGACCGTAGTAGACGAGGATAAGAGAGAAATGAATGAGGAAAAATGGAGCTCCGATTGGCAAATTCAACGTCATAGCGTATCGCTTGTATATTTTTATCTTACGAGTTTCCAATAATTTCTTATGAAGTTTACTTCTTATTATCAATATTCCAATGCACAGAAGATTCTTAGAATACTCTGTATTATAAAGCAGTCTACAAAGTTATATATGGAGCGGATAATTAAACGAATTGAGCAGAATCTTGTTCGGAGCAAAACCATCGGACACAAGTAAATATCTTGACTGCGTAGATTTACAGAACGATGCTACTGCTTGCTATGGTGTTCTACCATAGGCGCATACCGAATGATTGTGCGAAGGAACTAAAATCAGGGAGATAACTCGTTGGGATAAAAGATTCCATAATGAATTATTCATTAAGCAAATTCGACAGCATTGTCCAATATATGGCTCAAAGAAAATTTTAAGAGTTCACACGATTCAGCACCGTATAAACCGCTACTTTCAATGGGCACGTTTTAACTTACAAAACAGGCTCCGATCCTACTAGAATGTCTCTGATAAATTTTAATGATCCCTATGCAAATGCCTCGTAAACACACATTTGCGAATGCATTCATAAACAGAGCCATTCTAGACTTTCTGCATCACGAAATATGTGCCATAATCGCGATCGAGAGAACAATCTTGATATCGGATATTAATATCCACTAACGGCAGACGTAAGAGTCTGCTGTTTAAACAACAATATTTAAGTAACATACGGACAAAAAACTAATAAAACGAAGAGTAACGACGCGTCTCGCGCGCGACATGGTTCTACGTTATTAATAAATCACCCGAGCGGTTTCATTAATTGCGGCTCGTTGTTGCAGTTATTTGCTAGAAAAGCGTGATTATCGAAGTAATAGGAAAAGTTGATAACTCGAAAACCGTAATCAGTCATCACGGTCGCGATGCAAGTGGGAAAGAGAAAGAAAACGAAGGGGGGGGGGGGATACGTATACGCACGTGCATACGTGTGCACGCACACTCATGCGTGGCGTGCATCACGGACACAGAAATTATTTAGTACGATGCAGCGTACTGCCGTCTCTACCGCGAAGCCACGGAGCATTCTCGCAGATATTTGAGACGTGTATCGCGTTAAAAGCGTTACAATCGTTTATTTACGAGCATACGGTGTGCCCGCGACGTAACGCGTTCCGTATAGATACCCGTCCCTCGTATTTCGTCTTGTTGCACGGTATGCGTGTATGGCTGCGCGCTAGCTTGTGTGCGGGCCTCATAAATGCTGGCCTACATGCACACACGCACACTGGCGAGCTCGCGCGCGACGTACGCGGGGCATATACACGCGAAACAATGCACGTAACAAAGTTCGCTCTCGCATGTAACGTGTACGAAACGTCGCCGTTGCTCGGAGCGGGGCACGAAATGCCCGCGTTCGATCGATCAGAGAAATCTTGGCGATCGAGAGGCGCGCGAGGGTCCTGCTTCACGAGGGGAGCCCACCGACACACGACATATTTTCAGGGTGCTGGAAAAGTCGGGGGCTGTCGATTCCTCGATTATTCCGTGGGTTCACAGATACTCACCGTCAACGAGCGGTCGACGAGCTGCCGCAGACCCCTCATCGCGACGAACCACGTATCCGAAGCCCCGTCTCCACTTCACTTCACCGAACTGAACGCACTACGGGCGGTCGAACGCGAACCCGTTCTACCTTCTACCCGCTGGGTATATATCTCTCTGGTCACCGTAACGCGCTACCCGAGATTTCAATTCCAACGGGGCCCTCCTCTCGCGGAACGCTGGAAACGCTTGACGCGGCACGGGTATCACGAGTCGCAGCCTCCACGCACTAAGTCGCAGCCGCACGAATCGGCCGTGTCACTTCATATTTGCGAAAAAATTCTGTTTACATTCGCCCAGAGGGACCCACGAATAAATATATATACGGGATACACATTCTGGGTAAAATACGTGCGATCAATCGACAGTGGTGCCAACATGTCGGCGGATCGCGCACGAGAAATCGAGAAATCGAACGGACCGAGGGGCGGACACGGTCGGGCGGCCTCGGGGCCCGCGATTCCTCGAATTTCGGGGCTCCGCGAGGTATCCCCGAAAGGTGGTTTTCCAGGGCGATGATAGAAACGACACGTGAACAGGATGGGGTCAGTCGCGTCTTAACCGCGGCAGCTTGACGACATTGACTGACGTCACGTCGAGACGTCAAGCGCCCCGTTCTTGGAAATAGAAGCGCAGGCTTCATTGTTGACCGCGATATCGTCCGATGGGCGCCGTTTTTGAAATCCCCCCGGTTACTCGTGCCCACCTGCAATGAGGTACGTTTCGATTCCTTCCTCTTTACTTCGATTATTCTCATTGAAGGGACGAATCTTTGTATTATTGCGCTTAGGATCAAAGGGCTGATGGATTTTGGAAAGTGTCACGAATATTCGTTTCGATCGAAACACAGATTTAGCTTTATTACCTGTATCTGTTTATTATCAGTTTATATATATACATATATATATATTCGTCAACAGTGATATAATGATCACATAATAGAATCGCAGTAACAACATCGATTTTTCGAATTTACTCGATATCGCTGCGGTCAACGATTATCGATTGGAATAACAGCCATGTACGTCCAGTATCGAGAAACATTTCGGGAAAATTATATAATTAGTAATTACGCGATAGCGGCGAAGTGAAGCAACAAGTTCCTTGATAAACTAGTTACGGTCTGTAAGTACAAAATAAACGTAACATATCTCGGCAAGAGATATCATATACTATAAGTACAGAAGACATGGAGTTCCTTTAATGACCAAGTTACAAAAATTCCTTCTTGGAGCTTACAGTTATCGGCAATAGCATCGCGTGTTTGTTCTTTTTGGACATATGTATATGTATATATTTACAAATTACTTTTGAAACGTTTTATCGTTTCCTACGTAATATACAAGTTCTGTATATGTATACATATATAATTATAAAAAATAAACAGAATAGTTAGGGCGTAGGGGTCGAAGTATTTGCTTTAAATGCAATTACCTCCGCTTATCTATTAAATACATGATATAAATGTAAATTGCTTAATCAAGCGAATAATGAACATTGACGATTCCGTAAGTATTTTCTTCTTCCCGTTTACACATTAATGAGATTTAAAAATATAATCTAATTCATCCTCGCTCGTTTCGTTTGCCGCATTTTTACGAAACAGCATTCTTTCCCTAGTCGTTATTAACTTACTAGTAAAAAAATATATCCATTAGCTTTCATATATTCAATGCGCCTGAATATCGCGAAAAGATAGGAAGAGGTTGTTTCGATAAGTAAAATGTCTTTGTCCAATCTTCGTCACTAATAAGTGATTTCTCTTCGGTCATCATCCGTTTATTATAAATATTACTGAGTAATCAGTAGGAGAGAGAAAGATATATATATAGAGAGAGAACTTTAAATGTTAACACAGTAACAAGTTGCCTTTATATTGATCTTCCGAATTGCACCTCTCGGCAAAGTGACCAACAAGTGCATTCGCTTCTTTGGTTGTATCAGTACTTAATTTAATTATTGCTACACGTACATATTTCATACAGTCGTAATAAATACTTAAGAACAAAAACAATATTGATAATATTTTTTTCTTTAAATGCTGGTCGAAAAGTTAAGGCAGGTAAACAGTCAAACGATAGATTAGATAGGACTCAATATTATATGAATTCACGGTCAAGGCCACAACGATGTTATACGATGAATTCTTCAACATATACGATTACCAAAGAGAAAATGTAAAAACGTCGAATATAGGTAACATCTTTCCAGCTTACAAATTTCTCTTATTCGAAAGCTTAGCAATGCAAACTCGTCCTAGATAAATACTGAAATATCTAATTTCCATGACCCACATGGGTATCAATACTATTTGCCATTGCAAATAGATCGTACTCCACTAATGCTTCGCATTTCGTATATCTTTCGCGTACTTGCACGCCGTCTCGGTAGAAACTCGTGGTTAAATTTCCGAGGGAAATGCAAAGATACCGCGCGCGCGGTAAAAAGACTTGAGATTCTCCTTCCGATAGTTAATACTTATAATCTTAGAAAATAGAAACTTATCGTATTAATAACGTAATCGCGACTAAAGGTGTCATCATTTCCGTTTACCCTAAATACGCTTATCATAAATATCTATTTTTGGATGAACAGCAGTTTAGTAAAATGAGAAATCGTACTCTCTGACGTTTTTTTGGGTGCACACCCATCTCGTGTAATTTCAATAAATGCCTGCGTGGGGTGCCCTCATCAATCGGTCGAATACTTATTTGGTCGATTGTGAGATTACTCTACAATGAAGTTTAATAAAAAATTTATAATCCGCCCCTCGACAATCTTAAGCGTTTACTTGGTAAATTTTGTTATTAAAAATTGGAACACGCGCAAGGCACAGTACTCTCAAAAGCTATCACACGTGTTAGGATGAATTAACATTCGTCTCCTCTCGGTAATTAGATCGTTTTAAATACAGAGTTAGCACCAGTCCAAATCTTGTTAGAGTGAGCAAGTATCGTCCCCTGTAAATCGGGAGCTTTTTACAAGTCACATTCGTAGCTGCAAGAACAGCACATTCACGCACTCCTTTCCTGAACTGAAAGTTTATAAAGATCCTCTTACTTTAATTCGCAAAGACAATTGCGATCGGCGGTATCGTCAAATATCAATACCGCCGTAAAGTATTTCAACTGAGAGTCAACAGCCATGTCCTCGGCCATTCGCAACAGTATATTACTAAACTGCAAATATGCATAATTCGAAGCTCGTGTAAATAATATTGATCGAATATAAAAGCTGCACGACATGTGAATGTTGTAAAACTTGATCTCGACGTTGTCGCGTATAAAAAAGTATATATATATATCTTACTACATACCTATATGTATAACCAACTCCATAAAATATTATACAATATAACACACTGTTTCCCCTTTGCAACAGAACAGTTTCTGTGCCGAACGTCTTAGTACTGCAAACCAGTATTAATCTAACTCTCGCTGCAATAAAACAACCTCTTGCAAAATCATACTTTCTTTCCTCTCTCGTATTGTCTTTAAATGTTCTCTTACTACGATGCCTAATGGTTAAACTCTGAAGCTTCGTGTGAAATTATCGAGAGAAAGTTATACAGAGGCAACGTTAGCATTAGTATCGTCACTTGCAGAAATAAGTGTCGTTAATTCTTCTAAGATTAATAGGGTGTTACTAGAAACGGTTAATCTCATATATTCATATCGTAGAGGTGTGGAGGAGCACCTACCACTGAAGGCATCTGACAACCACGTCGAACTAAAAGTCGCACGGATGGTCCACCGTTTCGTATAATCTCAATGGCCTCTGTGTGTGTCATGTTTTTAGTATTGATCCCATTTATCTCAATTATTTGATCACCCACCTAGAAATAATTATTAAAATTACCGCGATACCTCAAACTGCAAAATTATTACGCCTCCACGTTAATGTACTTACTCTTAATCGATTATCAATAGATGCGGGGCCATTCTCTGCAATTTGTAAAACAAATAACGGCATATTTTGGAATTCACGCCCTCCCCGGATACTAAAGCCGAAGCCTCGAGTGCCGCGAGTCAATTCGACGGCGTGGTATTGTCCTCCGTCGCCGTCGCACGTTGGTTCGTCCTAAAACAATTTGTATTATATCACGCGCATCCGATCCGAGTTACTTATCATTAAGAAAGCGCGTAGTACCTTTTGAGACAGCGACGTGTTGCTACAACAATCGTCAAGGGGGTAGCCGATCGTTAAAGTAACAGAATAGCCGGAGTCTTTAATTAAATTTACAATGTCCTTGTGGCAAACGTTCGTAATATCTACATGATTAACGGCGAGGATATGATCCCCGACGTTCAATCGGCCGCATCTTTCCGCGGGCGAGCCCTCGATGATCCTACCGATCGTCGAGCCAGCTTTATTTACCGAGGAAATAATTACAAAACCGAAACCTTCGTTTTCCATTCTAGTGACCGTCACGTCGTAAGGGTATTGGAGGTTCATTTGTCGACTGTACGGAGTCTGGAGATTCTCTGGAAGGTGCTCCTGGGTGTTGATTCGCCGACGTATCCCTAAAGTGACCCTGCCGTTTTGAGCGGCGGCTATCATCAACTGGACGACGTGGTGGTGGGACGAGTTCATAACACTCTCGCCGTCCACGGACATAATCAGATCGCCTGTGTTCAACCTGTTATCCAAATCAGCTGCGCCGCCAGGTACGATATGCCCAACTGATACCTGCTGACAAACGCATTATCAATACCTTCGATTCCCCTTAATCCGAGGGCTTTAACGATTCTTCCACTCACTTGAGACCCTTCCTCCGTGCCACCTACTATTCTAAATCCAAATCCCGTGTCTTGCCGCACTAAAGTCACCAGTGTCTCTATCCACTCTATGTCCGGCACCATCGGGCACACTAATTCGTTGGTGTACTGAGAATACCTGAAGTTCAAACAACGATTTACAGACCTGTGTAAATTGAAGGATAAATTTAATGAAACCGGGTGTGTTTACCGTGGTATCGAACTGGAATGTGGTTGCTCGTGCTCGAAGCTGGTAGTTTCTTTTCGTTTATCCCATATCTCGCCAGTGTCAACATTCTGCTCCTGCCCGATAGAGTATACATTGTAATCTTGCTCGCTGTACTGGGAATGAGACTGCGGGGTGTATAGCTCTTTATAGTAATCCGAATGTAAACATCCGTTTTGCTTCAGCATATTGTCATGATGAGGTATATCGATGGAATACACGTCGCTGTTTATGTTTAATTTGTCGTTCGTAACCCAATCCCTTTTCGCGGTGTTTCTCACAGAATCGTCGTCCAAGTTCGTCATCGTAGCGAAATTGTCGGCCAAATTCGTGATGTTCGCTTTGTACGGGTCAGTGTAATACATGCCGTGCGTATATTCGGAGTATTTGTACCGATTATCCAGAGGATTTAGCTCGTTCTCGCTCTGCTCGCTCCAGTTCGGTCTCATCGCACTCGTTGGCGACTTCGGGCGATTTCTGGTATCAATCAGAGGTGTTTTCGGTCGGCTCGGTACCACAGTCTTGGTTTGAGTGCTGTAGATGTCCGCAGTGGGCGTCTTACTTCTGAAGAAATCCTGCGAATTCTTCTCCTTCTTGTCATTCGACTTCGAAGTTGTCCTCTGCACGTGTATCAGTGCTTCTTCGTTGCGGGGACAATCTTTCAGGACTTGCACTACCTCGGAGTGGCACATGTTCCTTACGTTAATATCATTTATATTCACTAGAATGTCCCCTTCCATCAGATTCTTGCAACGCTGACGATCCAGAATCTTCTTCACTTTCTGACCGTGGGCGGAATCCGCTATTGTAAATCCGAATCCCATGGTTCCCTTCACGATCGCAATACTGAGAAATTCCGGCTTGGAAGACATCGGTGAATCTTTGCAATCGTTTAAATCGCTGCTCTCCGATAGAAGAATGTCCGTGCTGCTGGGTCTTTTAATGGTATTAATCTTATCCGAGATGCAAAGATCGGGCATCGAGTTGACAGAGGTCGTGGCAAGATTTTCACCGTTCTGCAGACTATGCACCGGCAAGAATGTGGAGTCCAGGAAATTGAAGCGACCGTTGCTCTGCAGAGTGGGGTCCAGGTCCATGTACATCCTGGGATCTTCTGTTAAAATATCTGAGGAAATATAATTTATTCGTGCGGCAAGAGCGAGATATTACCTGAACGGCTATTTACCTGGCGCGTTAACGGCGATGGTAGTAACCACTTCTGTGTTGGGATCATTCGGATCGAACGGCAATGGATAACCCCGGCATACTTCCAGCGTAACAGTTTCACCGCTACCGATCGACTTAAAAACGTTCACCATTTCGTTGTGCGTGAAGCCCAAGACACACGTGTCGTTCACGTATACCAAAACATCTCCTGCAATTTTATAGTTAAGTAATCGCCCTGATACCATGAGAAACGGCGGCTTCACACAACTTTATACATTACCAGTTTGCAATTTTCCATCCAACCATGCTGGCCCATTCGGTGCGACGCTTTTTATTTGCAAAAATTCCTCCACCGAATCGTCCCCACCAACGATGGTAAACCCTAGACCCCTGGAACTTTTAATCAGCGTTGTTCTTATCCTCTGACCTTTCAGCTTCTCAGGGTTTCTCGTGAAGTTAGGGCTTTTCCTTTCGCCTAAGCTTTGCTGGGCACGCTTGGCTTGCAGTACCGGGTTTTCATACTGAGTTCTACGGTTCACGTGGTCGATAAAATATGTACCATAAAGAGTGTCGTCTATCTTCTCCCAGCCGTACGGCAATTCATCGTCCAGACATTCTTCTAGAGATCGCTTTTGAAATTTGGATAAACGTGGATCCAGCCAGTGCGAGGTGCCTGTATTATGGCTGTAATGTAATCATCGATAGATATATATAAACGTAATGCCTAACAACGCGATAGATGTAGTCTGCCCTAAGCAACTGTATTCATTACACGCACTCTATAAAATACACTTCTCCCGTTTCCGTGTAAGCCTTCTCCCAATTCGATGGTAAAGGTCCCAACTGGTCCTCCGTGGCTTGACTACGACTTCTATTACCCTGCTCTTGATTGGACAGCCCCGTATTTTGTTCAGAACTTGAACTGTACAAATATGTAGGCGGAATGCGATGACCGGTCTCGTCAGTCCCACTAATCGCTAATACCTCCTTGTCCATGCTTTCTCCTGGAATTGTACTCGTTACAGTAACACGTATCGGCGCACCATACATCTATCAAGCAATGTAAACATATTTCTATACCATCGTTGGTATTATCGATCGATGTTGCGTCCTCTGCCTTCGTAGCCATTTTATGATTCCTCGAGGTTCCACGTTAGTACCCTAGGAATTAACGATGAAATAACACCACGTTCCTCCTTACTCGGGTTTGACAGTTTCTTTCGCTCCAAGTTTGTCAGATTCAAAGGAAACATTCACACTTTTCCATTTAGACTTTATTTAACGACAGTACAGTGAAGTATACATCGGAGGCCAATTTTCACTTACAGTTTAAAGGAATACAGTACAAAGAAACACGAGACAGAAAGAGAGAGAAAATATTGGTGAACGATATACGGTATCAGGATCGCGGATTACATTTCACGAGTTACGGCACCATTTATGCAACCATTCGAAAGAATTTAAACGGTATTTCGGGATTAGTTCGCGTGGTGGCTGTAATCGCGTTATCTAGGATCCGCGGCAGCCCCGCCGCTCCCCGAAAACGCTTTTATCGCGGCGACTCCGAACGCATCTGACAGATAAGGAGGGGGGCGACGAAAATGTTGACAGTCAACGGAAAGCTGTGCTCCCCGAGGCCGTCGCGGAACCGACACACGTACCCTGCGCACGATACTCTTGGCCCTCCACAGGCGGGACAGGTGTCCGTAATAAAATTACATAAAGCAGTCGGGCTACACGGTGGACGTGGATGCATTCTTACGAATGCATTCACCCGAGAGTAGCTGGTGCGTAGCCCACATATCGCGCATCATTGAATGCAACTTTCTATCTAGGAAAGTTAACGTCGTGACTCCCGCGGCCCACGAGCGAACGTAAATAAGTTTTTGCCGAGGGACGCGAACGGGGATCCGCTTTCCTTATGCATACCTTCAATGGAAAAAAAAAACGTTACTTTTATTCCCTCTTTCTCTCTCTCTCGCTATTTCTCTCCGTCTCCACCTCTGCCGCTCTCTCACTCTCTCTCGCGCTCTTTCTCCCTCTTTCTCTCTGCCACACATGAGCGCGTTCGTAGAACCGAGATCGAGATCGCATGGAAATTCGCGAGGTGGGAAATAATGATACTGTGCGGGCTAGGAAAAACACACACGTACTCCGTCGGGTAAGGTTTTTTTCACGGGGCACGTATCGTACTTGTACTCACACTGATTCGTAACGGCGCGTTTCCCTATCGACTCGACCATCGCGGCGCTCAGCCGTGTCGAACGGCCTGAAATGTTTCGGCACTGAATCACTTCGAGACCGCGGAAATGCTCATCATTTTTCCAAGTGATAATGGTGAATGGATACGTACACTCGGGCTCGTCATGCAGCTACATCACACACGGCACTGCACTCGCACGCAACGCCGAGGCATTTAACCGAGCACCGCGGCCGATGCATCACCTTACGGTTAGATCATGCACTAGGCAACGTGGCGCGACATTCGATCGTACGATGCACTGGAAAGGGATCAAGGTCTCTCGACGCCCCTGTGTATGATTTTATTGCCAGCTCGTGGTACAAATTCCGCTTATACAGTTTACACGATGGGTATTGAACTTGTATCGATTTTCCGGGGACGTCACGAGTTTCCGAATGCCTCGCGCAAGATTTGTCTCTGTTCGTTTCATATTAGGAGATAATTGAACAGAAGTGCACGACGTTAGAATTCAATGTTCAATTGTAATTGTAGTCGTCAATGATTCTGTATCTTTTCTCTCGGTAATGCAGAAAGTCGTTCAGGAATCCCGCGCTGTTCTCGTTGTACAGATTCGCGAAAACAGGGGGCAGCGGTGTTATTCCCGCGAGATCGTCGTAGTGATCGCTTTGTTTGGGCCCCATCATATCGAAGTGCATTTTCTGCAGGCCATTGCAGGCCTTCCATCTCTCGTTCTCCAGCTCGGCTTTCTCTTCTCGCAGCATGTCCACCTCGGAAGGAAGATCCTTCTTACCGTGCCGAAACTTCAGGACAAAACGGACCTGCAATCAAGAAGGTGCAACTTAAGTGGTTTCTATAAAAGTTTCATCAGAATATTGATTTTCCTTCGGGTCAAAGCGAGGGTGGGATTCTCGATCGATACAAGATGCTTTCACAACGGTGTCACCAGTCCACTCGCGCAGAAAGTAAAGCTGTACTTAATCCTGCGATTAAAGAACAGTTAACCCATGTTAATACATAAAATTTAACAAAAATTCTACCTGTACAGTAGAAAAGAGTATCCGCGGTTTCGCTGGCGCCTTTTATTCAGCAGTTTCTGTCATTTTAATCCATTCGCCTTTTTCGTTCATCAATTACGACATTGTCAGGAAACACAATGCCAATAGGACCGTTCACGTGGTGGCTCATAATCACTCGCTGCGCTCTCTTCAATATATTCAATGCCAGATTCATTCCCATCCTGTTTATCGCGGGATATTAATGTTTACAAAAGGACAGTGACGTAAAAGGGGCAATGGTAACGTCGCATAATAACGTACCGGAGGAACCATGCGCATCTTATCAGCGAATATTTCGGGCTCCCTGTAATCGTGACTGTGCATTTGTTGGGCTTGGAAAATATTCTGTCCTATAAATGTCGGCGTACTAGGCTCGAAGTAATGACCGTTGCATACCATAACGGCGTCGAACGATTCGTTTACGACGGCATTCTTCTGTAGATCCTTTACCCTGATCGACCACTTCCGCTCCCCATTCGTTGACTCCACTAACTGGACGTTGTGTCCGAGCTGCAAAATACGTATTCAGACACTTTCCCCTCTACGATGACGTGCCATAATTCGTTCTGTTGAAAAATCCGACACACCACCCAACGAAAGAGGCAAAGCATCCCGTGTAGATGTTTACATTAAGGCGACCACGGCGACGACGGGTCCGGACAGCATGACGCTAGGCCCGTCGTAAATTTAGTCTAGGGCCCTTAAGGAGTTTTCGCCAGCGACGACGGAAGGACTTTCCTGGAGGGCAGTCCCCCATAAACCGACTGCATCTTCGAAATATATATTCTCGAATCTTTTAGTTTTCTCGAATCCTCCGATTCTTACCCAAATACACTGGCGGAGGTTGAAATGGTCGCAATACGAGTTAAGGAAATCCGGTATTTGCGTTCGAGTCAAGTAACTTTCGGGTGCGTCCGGTATGGGGTAGTTAGGGTATCGCGTTACCTCCTTTGCAGTGCTGGATTTACTCCTTAGGCTAACAAGCCTACGGCCCCGTTTACCTGGAGGCTCCTCATTCTACATTTTTTCTTCGAAAAATTTATCAAAAAATCTTGCCGAGGGTTAATGTTATATTTAGTTTGGATATTCAATATGTTAATTTTGAAATTAAATTTTGGTTTAGATTATTACGAGTATTATGATAAAAAAAATCAAATCAGCGTTATTTTATTTTTTATATTTAACCGAGGGCCCCCCGAATATTCAGCCTAGGGCCCCTGAAAAAGTAAATCCGGCTCTGCTCCTTTGGAAGATTCGTTCTGCACGGTACGAATAGGTTTTAGTACACCACTCGAGATAATGTATCCTACGCTTGTTTACAGTAGACTTTACCTTCAATTTTTTTACATGCTCGCGTGTATCTTTAAACCATCCTGGTCCAGTTTCTTCCCAGTAGACCCATGTGCATCCAACTCGGTCTGTCTTCTCGTGGCAAACTACTTTGCAGTCGTATGCACCGGAAGTGCAGTGGCTTAGAGTCGCGAGACCAGCGGATCCATCCGCGATTTTCATGATCGCTGACGATCTCGAGGAAATCTTTCCGTCCCGATATAAGCTGCAGATAGCTTGGAAAAATCCACTTTCGCGCGCGTGCCGCTTATCGCTGTCAAAGATCAGATAAACTAACGAGAAGCGTGAGTAGTATAATTTCCTTCGAGCCAGCCTCGTTACAAGCGAGAAAGCTGCTGCGATCGAAAGTCGTACGCGCGGGCGTTTCTTTCCTTTTCTCTTATAATGAACTTTCCTCGCATATCGCGCGAGTATGGTGCGCCGAATCAAACGCGTCCAGCGTTATCAACGCGGAGACTTCGTTAGAATGTTGAGCAGCAAAACACGATGATGTGGATTTACAAGATAATACAAAAGTATCTTAATCGAGACATTCACGAATTGGGAAACCTGGAGGGTAATCGTACGATCGTCCAGCAGACGAGAGACACCTGATAAGAACCTTTGCTTCAGAAAACGGTCGCAATCATCGACGACCTCGCGTTGCCTCTTGAAGTCCGGCGACTTTTACTTTCGCCCTGGGGTGGTTAATTAATTTTTAAGAAAGAAAAGTTCTTATAAAGAGAACTTGGACGATTATATCTAATCCTCGAAATGAAACTCGGATACAGAAAACTTTACCATATCTAAGCATATCGAATTCAGAATTAAACAAAATATAATATCTAATAACGTACCCGGGGCGTCCGGAGATTTTTTTCCAGGAGGGGGCAATTTTGGGATGATGGTAAAGAAAAATATACCCCTCTTGCTTTTTTTAACCCATTTTAAAGTGCCAATTTAATTAACAATTTAAAACCGAAATTTAAAAATATTCCCTTTTTTAGTAGAAACTTAATAAAAATCACTTTGGAAAAATAAGCGATTTTTTCTCAAAAGCCAGGGGGGAATGCCTCTTTTGCCCCCCCTCCTGCGGAGGCAATAACTTTTCGTGTTATTTCTACGCTACTTTCGTTATGAAATCAATTTCGTGGATGCGGTAATAGTTTTATCTGGCAATGAGTCAGTGGTTTAGAAAATTGAAACCACTTTTATCGGTGCCTCCGGGCATCCGTCAGATAAAGAATACGAAATTAATGGTAGTATCCTACAAGGAAATTCCTAATATCGTTGAAGCGTCTCTGGACACCAGCAGACTGATAACTCGCGGGATTACATGCAATTGGGCCGTTTAACTGAATCTAAATATCATCTTGCGGGGTCATGGGATGGGTCGCGCGTTAGGAAATAACTGTGCGACGAGTCTCACGGTTTGTCGTGCAATTTTATTGCAAATGCTTCCAGTGGAGAAGCAAAGCAATATCTTTATCCAACTTCACACAGAATCAGCGTTTCCACCGATTACACATGATTTCACAATCGAACGAAGTTGTTGTCGTCGACGATTCTGTACCTCGCTCGACGGTAACACACCAAGTTCTGGAAGAATCTCTTGCTGCACTCGTTGTAGAGGTTCCCGATGACCGGGGCTAGCGGCTTTATTCCTGCAGCTTTCGCGAGATCGGCGTAATAATCGCCTTGTCTTTCTTCCATCACGTGGAAGTGCCTCTTCGCGACGCCCTTGCTGCTGAGCTGCTCCAGCTCCTTGGCTTCATCTCGCAGCATGTCCGACTTGGAAGGAAGGTCTTTCTTACCGTTCCAGAATTCCAGGACGAATCTAATCTGCAAACGATAGATAACGATTATGCTGACGATCATGCTTCCGCAAAATAGATTTAGTAATGATTTTCTGTTGAGTCGCACTTGGAGGTCGGACATATTGAAGGCGCAAACACCTTTGGGCAGGCCAATAAATGCCAGGCTCGGATTCTCGATCGATACCACGTGCTTCCATAGCGGTGTGACCATGCTCGATTCTACGCGAACGCCGCATTTCTCGTCCAAAAAGGGGAAACTGTACTCGTACCCTGCGATTAAAAAAATCGTCAATTTGTGTATCATTCGTGGGCAGAACTGGCTTGAGAAAAAATTGCTTATTTTTAGAACCTGATCTTTATTAAGTTTATACTAAACAAGCGAATATTTTTAAATTTCAATTTTAAACTTTTAATTAAATTGGCGCTACAAAATGGGTTCAAACAAGCAACTAATCGTCACCCGTTTTATAGTTGGCCGTTTCTGGAATTTGCTCTCCCTCCCCCTGCTAAAAAAAAAGTCTCCGGACGCCCTTCGAGTCGTTTCTCGCGTTTACAACTCGCTCCAATTTACCTGTGCAGTAAAACATCGCGTCCACGGTTTCATTAGTGCCATCCTCGAAGAGAACCCCACGTTCGGTTAACTCTGCCACGTCTGGTTTCTGAAAACATTTAATCATAGTATCACCTTCTCTCTGCATATAGTTTTTTTTTTAAATTTCCCCTCAGCCAATTACCTGAACGACATTATCAGGGAATTTCGCCTGCAAGCCCTTCAAGTGGTGGCTAAAAAGCACACGCTTCGCCGTTTTCGATACTTCCAGTGCCAAATCCAGCCCTGCAGATTTTACGAGGGATATATATACGGTAAATAGCGACAGATACAGTAAAAAGGAATGATACATGACAGTGGCGCACCCAGAGGGGGGGCAAGGGGCACTCCCCCAAAGAAAAAGGCAAAAAGGGATTAATGTAACCAGGGTTGAAGTAATTCAAGAGCTTTGTAAAAAGAAAAGAAAACTGGCTGTTATTCTTTAAATACATTTTTATATACTGCTAATGAATTTTATTGAATTTGCATTAGAAATATTTTTATCCTTTCAAGCCGACTGAAGTAATTCAAGAGCTTTGTAAAAAGAAAAGAAAACTGGATTCTATTCTTTAAGGGGGGGTTCTGGTCTAAAAATCGATTTTCTTTATTTTATTTTTCGAATGTTCAACCTTTTGGAAACACATGTTTAAAAGGATTCGTTGAAATTCGTAAAATTCCCGAAGTTATAGGCATTTGAGTAGCGGAAAATGCATGGGCAACAACCGGCCACTCGGCACTAACGTAAAACTTTAATCGCGTTTTTCTCGAAACAGTGTTCTCAAAATCGGTGGGGACCTCGACTTTAACGACTCCACAATGCCGTCTGCAATGATTAATTATAAAACAAAAAATATATTTCTATAATTTAAGACATCCTTAATACAATGCAAAAAGTCCCATGAAATTATATATAGCAGTTTTCCTTTAATTAATTCCTAAAGACCACCTATTTTTATGGTCTCTAGACCGAAATCTCCCCTTAAATAAATTTTTATCCCTTCAACTCAGCTTCCCCAAGATTAAATTCTGAGTGTGCCACTGCTATGCGATGCGATACCGGAAGGGCCACCGCCGAAGATGACTACGGTTTGATCGGTGAACACGTCGGGAGTTCTGTAATCGTGACTGTGTAACTGTTCGCCTTGGAAGATGTCCTGGCCCTTCAATTTTGGAACACTGGGCTCGGAAAAGTGGCCATTGCAGATCATAACCGCGTCGAAGGATTCACTGGTTACAACGTTCTTTCGGAGGTCCTTGACCTTGACCAACCACTTCCGGTCCCCTTTCGAGGGTCCCACTGACTCAACGTTATGCAGAAGCTGCAAAGTTCGATTTTAAATATCCCTTGCAGTTGGGAGATATTGTAAATTATTCACAGGCCTGATAAATTACCCGAATACACTCTCTGACATTAAAATGATCGCAATAGGAGTTGAGGAAGTTAAGTATTTGCGTGCGAGTCAAGTAACTCTCAGGATCCTCCGGGACAGGGTAGTCTGGATACCCCATTATCTCCTTTGGAAGGTTTGTTCTACATAGTATCGACAATTTTATAATATTACACATGAAATGACAATGAAACGGCTCATTGAGCTTTCTGCCCGTTTATAGGCACTTTACCTCAAGCTTTTATACATGCTAGTGTGTATCTTTAAACCATACTGATCCGCGCCAGTTTCTTCTCTGTAAACCCATGTGCCTCCAACTTGGTCCGTTTTCTCGTAACAGATCACTTCGTTGGAATTATTCGCTTTGCAATGCCGCACGGCCGCAATGCCAGCGGCTCCGGCACCGATCACAGCGATCTTCATGATTGTTACAGATTCGATGGAACTTGCGAATCGTGCTTCTTAATCTTCTACCTCGATTCAATTTACGACGCGCACGTGCTATTTTTAACAGTTATCGATTTGTCTGTTTCGTACGACGCACCTTTCTAACTATTACAACCGGTAATTTACGAGTTACTGTCCAGAGAAGAACTACGAGTATACTAGTCTTCACCCCACAGATCCATGAGTATACTAATCGCATTTATAGTCGAGAGTTAGGAAACAGATTCGAAATGACATGCATTAATTAATCGCTTTATAAAAACGGGGGTCACCCTACGACCCACGTGTTATCAATGATAATTGATCTCGGCCGTATTTTTCACAGCTTATCTGAATGAATCGTAACTATGTATTATCCTAATTGCAGCATACGTGCGATTAGAATTTCGAGAGGAGAAATAGACGGCAAAGCGGAATGTGTACGAAAAGGAATATATATTTTACAATTTTTTTTAACACAACTCTACACTCTGACAACAATATCATACGTATATGCTTGGTGTTGGAGCTAGAGAAACATTGGTCCTTGTTATAAGTAATGATCTTGTAACATATAATTAAAACGTTTCACGCAACGGTGCCTTACTTAGAAATGAACATTTTCTAGGATTGTACTTGAAATAAGTGTTAACTAGATGAAAGAGATCTTGCATATGTACAGAATTCAGATAGGTTTCTCAGTGGAGGAATTAGATTCTTCCACTAGTAACTATCGTCTAGAATAGAATTCAGACTCCCACTTGTTCTTGTACAGCACGTACAATTGCATCGCGGCTCTCGCATCTTCGACGGAGCTGTGCTCGCCGGTTTGTATCTGCCTATCCAACAGTTCGCAGGCGAGCTTCTTCAAACTGGGTGTGTTTCCCCTGGATAATTGTCTAAAGGTTTTGAATCTGGACGTGTCTCGCAAATGTTTCCTCGGGTGGGAGAGGTACAGGACGTCGAGGTCGTGCTTCAACGCGTGACCAACCAGAATGCGTCCCTTTAAGATCTCCGCTACTTCTTTCTGAACCACTTTGAAGTCTTCTCCGTTCTGGAGATTATGAGGCCGAATGCCGCTGACTTTGGTTCTGTAGTCTTGAACAGGCTCTCTCGGCTTGACGTATTTATCGTAGACGCAGAAGCCATGGAGATTCACGATGGACACCCTAGCTATCATGCTTTCTGTGCCGTCGCCTATGCCCACCATCTCGCAGTCCATCGCCATCTGCTTAGTTAACTTCTTTTTGCTCTCGTCGTAAACTTCCTCATCTTTGACGCACGGCACAGTCTTCTTCCTAGATTTCTGGTATTGGGGGATCGGCTTTTTCTTAACGTTCTCTTTATTCAGAGATTCAGGTTCATTCGCTGCCGAATTCAAGAGTATTGTCTGGAACAGCTCCCAGTTACGACCGGACGCGTTTCGCTCTGTATGCGGAGTAACGCGCTGGGAGCTTTTTCTATCGTTCTCGTCCATGGCTCGCTTGTTAGCAGACTTTATAGAACGGCATTCTTTCCTTTTCTCCTCCATTTTCCTACAAGCATCAATGGAAAAGATCACTTACGGCACTCTACATTAATAACGTGTATACAAATCGTTACGATCAGTACGTGTCCTAACCTTTCCATTTAACACGTGTAAGAACAGAAGCACGGATCTTTTAAATTTTCATACAATCCTTATCGCACGTCAAATTATGCGTCGTCTATTCCATAATGTATACAGAAATGTGCCGAAATTAATTGCAATTAGCAGGGAAACGTTAGATAATGCGTCAACTTAAATATGGCGGTACAAATTCAAACTACGGTTATAGGTACATGGATTTAAAGCTGATGTTGTTGGTTTTGTTTCATTGAATGAACGGTATCGAGCGAAGATATCATTGCAATTATAAACTGTAATTGATATGTCATTGTTTCCTATTCGCGATAACATTCAGAAGCGTTGAGGAATGAAGCGAAATATACCTATCAGCGGGAAATTGTAATCGAAAACATCGGCGTTAATTCTGTTCATGAATCATGATGTTCATATTCGTCGGGGGGGTTATGTTCTTCGTAATGAAACGGTGCTAAGTGAAGGAACAGCGAAGGACGCCTTTCCGTACGTTCGATTAATACGGATGTTATTTTACCTTATGAATAATACCATAACAATAAAGCACACGGTGAAGATTAACGAGGCCACCATGCTAGAGTAACTAGAAAAACTAAATATTCTAGAGTTTACGTCTGCCAAGTTTGCGCCCGAGAATTGTTTTTCGCAAAAACCTGCGTAGTTCGACGGTTACACGGCGACCGTGTATGGATGAAATATGAATGATCGTACCTGAGTCGTTTGATCGTTAATTTTCGAAAAAGTGACGGGACAATGAACGATGATAGTAGCAGTGCGATCAAAGACGCTTTCCAAGAACCCAGGAAGAAATTCTGGCTGGTGAGTTCCGCGCGTGCTGTCAGCAAAATTTAAAAATGACGCACGAGCGACGTGAACCGTTACGTGACCGAGGTTTCATGACACTTGTCATTCTTTCCATTTCTCTATTAAACAGCCCATTTCCTTCATTTGTTTCGAGTGAGAAATTATTGTTTTATTATATATAAGACTCTTCAATTGTCAGTGATGCGTATTACGTTGTTTTCGTTTCTGCTTAAGCTTTCATTAAATCGCTTTTGTTATAACAAAGTGTAAACTGTGTTATTTGGCATTCTGTTGGTTTAGCGATCGAGGAAGCGTCCGAAGAGCGACGCTATCAGTATCAGTTCGATGGACATGTCTATCGAGTCGGATGTGGGTAAAAAGAAGAAACGCAGGAGGATTACAGAAGTGGCCAGCAGTATCTTCTCCTCTTCTAGCTTGACTAAACAGGGGGACACTCTTCATAGGTCTTTCACGATTCACCCGAGTGCGACAGATCTGTCGTTCGCGGAAAATGAAACGGATACAGGAACGTTGAGAAAGAAGTGCGGACTTTTTTTATATTTCTGGCATAATTTCAAAGTGTTTTTATTTTTCGTCTAACTTTAGATTTATTTCTCAGGTGCAAGGACAGTATTGAAAACACCAGTAGTTTTACACTTCGGAGTTGGGCACTGGATGTGGCGAAGATAAGTACCAAGGACAGATCGAATTATTCCTTAAGTAGGAAGGAAGTTAAGAGGCAAGAAGCGATCTATGAATTGTATTGCGGAGAGAATGTGCTCATCAATGACCTGTGCGTTCTGAAAGACTTTTATTACGAGCCGTTGATACCCACTGGTATCTTTAACTCGGACGAGTTACTTATACTTTTTGGCGGTGTAACACATCTCATCGAAATACATAGTAGTTTGAGGGATGAGTTGGTGGATCTAAGAGATCAGCATGGATTTACAGATATTGTTGCTCCTACAGTGTTAAATTGGGTTAGTTATTAACTTCTAGCATTTAATACAACTGTCGATTTTACAGGATTATTAATCCCTCAATTTTTATAGATCCCAAAATTGACGAAACCGTATTTGGAAAGGTGTAGAACACAGATATGGGCGAAACATTTGCTGGACGAGAAAAGGTTGACGAATAAACGTTTCCAATCTTTTTTAAAAAAGCGTTTGGAATCTCCGCATTCGATCGATTTGTGGACGTACATAGATGTGGCACGCTCGAGAATCGTTAAGTACCCTTTATTGGTGAAAGAGATACTGAGGCACACCGCGGCCACGCATATAGATCAGACATCTCTGAAAGAGGCATACGATATGCTATCCAAGTTACTCAACGATATAGATAGAACCATGGGAGCTGCGGAATGCAAGTTAGCTCAGTCGAAAATTAATATAAAGCTGGACTACGACCCTGCCAAATCTATTGAAAGTGCAACGGAACTTATCACCGAAGGGCAGCTTAAAGATACTCGAGGAATGGTAAGACTGATTCAGGAATGATTTCGTTCTGTAGATAATCGTAAAATAAATTGGAACTTTCTTTTCAGAAATATCAGTGCTTCCTTTTCAACACCGGCTTTGCGATAACTCGTGGGACAAGGTCCGCGATTAAAAAGTACAATCTCTCTTTTCCTGTTATACCGATAGACCAGATTCGTGTAAGTGCGGAGGAGAAATCTTCCACGGGTGGTGGGTTTAAAATTGGCGATCACTTTTTAATAACGGAAGATGGCCACGGAAAGAGGCACTGGATTGACTCGCTCAGCAAAGTTTCTCCGCAGCGTATTGATTTGTTAGAAAATGTAATCGATGCCGATGAAAAAGAGAATCGGCAAGTTTCGACGCCATCGAAACCGAATCAGCCTACTCGATCGTCCACAAATAAGATAAGTGAAAATCCATTTTCTCTGACATTAAAGAGAAGCCTTTTGAAGCAAAAGCGCGACAGTATTGATTGTACTTAGTATTAAAAGCTCTACATTCCGTTTTAAGGTACTTTTTATGTCCATGTATTATACTCTTTTTTTATATAACACTTTGGTGTAGGTACTTAAAATGTCTTCGGAGATTGCATTCCGCCCTCAGTACAATTGCAAAAAGGATATAAGTTTATATTAAGGCGTGTACTTATGATAAACGACATTATTGTAAAATATATAGATCATATATAATTAAATAGCAATTGAGGTGCTAATATGTAAAATAATGCAATTGTACAGAGACCACCGATGACTCGTTCTCCACTGCGCATATGTATTCTCAATGAATCAGGAACGATTCATTGATGGTAAATGTACTATTCCTACGTTAAATGCAGCTTATATATACATATATATTTAAAAACGAAACTATGTTTCTAAAACTCTCTTACGCTACAATATAAGAAATAAGAACTAGAGATCCCCATTCAGTTTTTGTCCAACACGATTTTATTCTCATAATTTTCGTAATAAAATAACAGTCCATGTACGTTACAATACTCTAAAATGTTTATTACGGTTTAGCGGGTTTCATCGAGTTTCCGTCTGGGTAACGTTTCTTGAAAGCCTTGATGAGTTGAGGGTCGATTAAATGTACACCGTCCACTTGATTCCCTAGCGTTATCCAATTAGGTTGGACATTATGCGGTCGACCGAACAACTCGATCTTTCTCGTTCCGGGACTCATACGTTCAATGATTCCGTAAATCTCGTCCGGCTTGTGGCTGGTCGCTCGAACTTCGGCCACGATAACGTCGCTGTCCAATCCCCGATTAATTCTCGGGTTTCCCTTCATGCCGACCAAACAGTGCTCCTTCCCGTGATTCAGCCAGTGGCCGGTCCTGCCTGTTCTTATTATCCTCTGCAACTGATTCGTCTTCACCCATATGATCTCATCCACCCTCTCGTATCCCCACAATTGCAGGCATTCTCTACCAAGTTCCATCGCCCTCCCGGTTACCCACAGAAACAGGAGACCCTCGTCTTGGAGCGCCGGTATGCCTAGCTGCCTCATCTCGTCGTCGGACATGGTACCGTACGGTAGCTCCATGTGAATGTCCCACGGAGGGTCAGCCATTATAACAGCGAATTTACCCAGCACAGTCATGTCGAGGTAACGTAAATCGCATTGTATCCATTGCGGCGGGTACAGGGTCAGCTCGCTACCAACTAGCGATCCACTGGCAGCCGGGCAAGGAGCGCCGCTGCTATTTTTACTATCTAACGTTAAAGCTTTAGCCGCGGAGGCATTAGTCGCGCTGTCCCCGTCGCTCGATTCCTTGTGCTGAGTCGTCGGTCCGTCTACCTCGTAGTGAACGTACCTGTGCGGCGAGAAATTCAAGAAATGGATTACACTTAATCGGGCGCGCGTTTCGCTCGCTATACGTACTTGCACGTGTCCATATGAAAGCAAGTATTGAGAAAGCTACAGTCGCCTAGAGACTCGTCCGTGTGACTTTGAATAATCTTTTTGAAATGCAGCTTCTTGCATTTCTCCGCGAACCCCGGCCCGCCATTCAGTTTAACGCAATCTACTCTAGTGCCGTGGGGACAGAACTCCATGACCTGGGCCCCCCCTTGGGATCGAAACCGTTCAGCCAATGATTTCTCTTTAGACGTCTGTTTCGACAACAAATCTAATATTTGCTCCCCAACCTTTTTATTCTCCTTCTCTCTGATCGTCGGCATCGAGATTAAAGACATTATGTCTTCTGTATTCTTTTTATCTAATTTCAGCTGCTTCTCTGCAGGCGCGTAATCGTTCAATTCGGACGCAGATGTCTCTGCGCTTTCTGGATTCTCCGTGTCATCCGACTGCGACTGATACGACGAGTGCGACTCTGTCACAGATAATACTGTATATCCGAAAACACCATTCTCCGTCACTTCTTTGATCCTAGAAAGAGACGCTGAATTAGTTTTCAACCGCACGTAGAACAATAGTGCACGATAATGCAGAGACTTACTAACTTAACAATATCCTGCGCAGCGAGCTTTTCCAAAATCTTATGAATATCTGCGGAGCACACGTCAGCGTTCAGATTTTTACGAAGCTGATCTATTAATTCCGCAGACGTGATAGGTGAATTGGGTAAAGATTCGTGTAGGATGCATAAAACATCCCTCTCGTATTCGCTATGGTCGGATCGCTGAGTATGTCCCGTCGAGTCTGACAAAAAACAAATAACTCGGTTACCCTCCTGCGAACTAAAGATTGCAATTCGCAAAACCATCTATAACAACGGTGTCGAATAGTCGAATTACCATTAGTATTGGACGATTCGTTCGTCAAGGTGGATGATACTGGCGTCGTGGAAGTAAGAGTAAATAATTCATGTCTCTCTCGTTTCCGTTTCTGTAGCTTCTCCCTCAGGCTATTCCTTTTTATTTTAATAGCCTGGATCTCCTCAAAGGCGTCAGACATGTCTTCCAGGGAAAGTTTTCAAATAAAACATTACAAATTAACATATAAGACCTGTGCATACTTAATACATTAATACACAGAAATCGGTGGTATTAATCAGCGAGAAAGTGTAGAGTTTTCTTTACCTTGCGACACCAGTCAAAGTGACCCAAACCGGTTAGAAATACATGCGTTTGTATAAAACAAGCTGGGCCAACGCAAACCACTGACTTCTAACAACGGAAAACCTAACCTCTCCTGATCTAACTTTACCTGAGACGACGGCAACACATGGCCGAGTTGCTAGGTCAGTGCACATGTGAAGTGAATCGAGCAGTTGTGCTTTAAACACCGTTAATAAGTGTTGTCGAGAGTTGTTAATTAAACGCGAAATGTCGAACGCGACGGAATTCTTCTTATCCGTCACGCAACGCGTTTTTAGTAATTGGACTGCATTAAAGGTAAGCACGCTTCTTTCCTGGAAGCTTCCGATGGAATACTCGCGTAAATTGTATTGTCGTGTTGTATATTTTATTGAATACTTCTTTGTTAGATGGCAGTTGAACATGGAATGGGGCCGAAAGAACGAGCGGTAGATTTTTGTCCTTATATGACAGAGGTTATGTTCATGAATGGTTGGTTTTTCTATTTAATTCCTTTCACGCAGGGCCTCCTCAGAATGGGTGCATTCAGCGCAATCAACTGTTGGCCAACCGCTCACTTGGGCTTACCGATATTTCGCTGAACGGCACTGCTTGGTTTCTCACTTCCCAACACGTTCAGTGAGCAGTTGCAATATTTTCGAGCAGACGTAGAATCCGCTCACTTTACCCAACATGTTGGAAACTGCTAAAAATCCCCACCCTCCCAAGTGTCGTTCAGCGGAACTCAGCGAAACGATGGCTGCTCAGCGATCAGTTTCCAACAGGGTCCAACAGTCGGTTGTGCTGAACGCAACTAATGTCTGACTAAGATTCACCGTAAGCGCATCGTAGAAGGATTGTCACATGTATTTTAGAATTAAAAAGATATACTCTGTTCCACAACGGAGCGGACTCGCCTGTTGAATGATTTTCATATGGGGACAAGCTGTGCGAAGAGTTCTGTCCCTTCGTGGAACAGAGTACAGTTTCACGTTGACGAGTTGGATCAGTGAAGCCTGTGAGGCATGGTCAGAAATATTTAAGCACCCTGTGTTCGTATCTCAAACACCTTGTAATCGATATCTCGATGATTCTTCAGAGAACTTGGACAACAGCCAAGTCGCCAACGAGTTGGAGAACTACATGGACGAGCACTTTAATACGGAACTTCACGACGACAGTGCGATGCAGGTGGCAGAGGAGTTACTGAGATTCCATCGTTATTGCACCGAGAATAATGAAGGCCTGGCGGTGGCGGAGCTTGAGAAGCTACCACAGCTCCAGTCGTGGCTAGTCACAAACGAGCCCGTAAGGAGGACTCAGAGTCGCTCCATCGTGGAGGAAGATAGTTCTGAAGGGGAGGAGGAAAGCGCTAAGGATATGGAGATCGCAGACGAGTGGACGGAAGTGAAGAGTAGACGGAAAAGATAACTGAGACTTCGCATTTAAAATGGTACTCTTTCGTTCTTGTTCTCTTTCATAAAAGAATATACAAACTACTGTTTTACAGTACATGTGCGTTGTTCTTGCAATTGCAATTCGTATGCTAGGATATCATAATCAAATACTTATCTAAGCAGTCTTTTAGGCACTGCCAAACGTTACTTGGCAGTTTTAGTTTCTATATCTAAAAAAACAAACACAATTATTAAACCACATGAATTAGTATCGACTAAATCCAATTATTTTCGCCGAATATTACCTTTTTCATTTCGAGGTAAAGGAACGATACAGTATCCATTCTGTTCTTGCGCAACATTCTCCTTTTTCACATTATTCACTCTCTCCTCCGGGCCGAATAAGCTTAAAATTACTGGTAAAAATAGCAGTCCGTGGAACAGACCAAACACCACCACAGACGAAAATAACTGAAATGAAAGAGTTCTTATTTATCTCGATAGTTGACTAAGTACTACACGAAATTGTCTAATAATACCTTAAAGAAAGTATTGAATAGATAAGCCTCACTGGAACCCAGCAGAACGAACGCTAGGAACGTACTTAAGCCTCCATTAAACACAGCCGGGCCGATGATGGAAAGTGTTTGGATCGCGCGTTCTACGAAAGACCAAAGAGTTCAGATGTTATTCTAATCTACGCTACGCGCGCATCGATCCTTGCCTTTCTTGCTGCCCTGCGTTCGCGTGAACTCCAATCCAATATGAGCAGCGTAATCGACCGCCAGCCCGGCGCATAACAGAATCATAATACTCGCTGACATTTCGATAGTCAGGTTTAAAAAGTACATGGAACCCAACAAGTCAATGAGCGTGAACAGAACGCAACAGAGCACCCAAAGCGAGGCTCGCAGATTCCTAAGGAACAACACTATCACCACCCCGATGGTCACTATTTCCAGGCATAAATTTCTTGTCAATTCTTCTCCTATCACCTGCGAAAGAATCACCACTTTACGACCCAGTAACTAAGAGGATCGTACAAAAAGATTTCCCCTCACCTTGTTCGCTGTCCATGAAACATAGTCAGGCGAGAAAATGGCAATGTGATCGTGCCCCTGCGAGAAGTTAGTGCCCTGAACTATTTCCCTGATCGACTGCATCGCCTTTATTTGGTCCGACGTCGAGTTAATGAGAACGTGTTGTATCGGGATTTGCGACGTCTAAAGAGCAAGCGAATAAACTGTACTTTCTCTAAAAAAGAACGTGTGAGAATCTTATAGATAGAGCTTTATAAGTACCGTTATGTTATACTCTCCAGCTGGCAATTGATCGAAATTGATATCTTTAATGTACGCCTGGCCTTCTTTCGTTAAAAGTAAATATTCCGTGAGGACATTGTAATATTCCTCTTTGCTCTCGATATCACCTAGAAAGCAAGAGTTTACCCTTTACTTATCTGTAAGCAATCCTAGCCTCAACGACACTCACCTTTTTCAGTGACATTGAGCCACTTGTCGTACGCAATGAACCACGGCTCGAGGGTAGCGTTATTGATAAACTGGTTGCTCCTGAGATCTTTCACTAGCTGAGAGAGGGACTCGCGGTCCTCGTAGTAGTCCACGCCGGTCATATAAATGGCGGCTCGCTTCCCGAACTTGGGGAAGTACTCCGTCAGCTTCTCGTTGAATTGTATGGGATAGGAGTCCTGGTTTATGTACCAAAGAGGATCGAAGTTCTGATCCAATTGAAACACCGCCCAGGTGTTGACGCAGAGAAGACCGCCGGTGATCATCAGCACGATCACTCGCGTGGTGTTCTTCGTCATCCACGGGCCGATGTAGTTCTCGAAGATGATCTGCTGAGTGTTCCTCTGGCTGCACTCGTTCGGCTTCCAATTCAATTTCGGACGACAGAAGCAGCCGTCCTTCCTCGCCTCCAGCCTCCTTTCGTCGTACACCAGGCAGCTCATGAAGAACGTGATCTCGTACACGTACAGGAAGAATATACCCAGCGTGGCGAACGCGTAGAACGACACCAGGCATGGCATCACCGTCGTTATGCCGAAGGCGAACGCGATCACGTTTGTGAAGGATGTCACTGTCACGGACAAGCCTTGAAGAGAGGAGAGCAGCTGAATATTGAATTGGCATAGCACGCGGACGTTATTACAGAAGAGCGTCGAAATCGAAATGCACAGTTGATTGTATGTTAGAATTTTGATGTCGACGCCCTGAAGAAGCCACCAGCCTCGTACCCGCTTGCTGGAACGCTTTCGCGATGCGAACAGGGAGCTCCAGAGCCTGGTCGGTCTCCGACAAGTTCGCGAGGCTCTGCATGATCACGAACATGTTATCGACGCCTATACCGAGCAATAGAAACGGTAGAATGGAATGTATCGGCCCGTAAGAGTACCCCAAGTAGTAGCAGATCCCGTACGAGGACAAGATTGCCTGGCCAACCACAGAGACACCCATTACTGACAAATAAATTCGTTGCTCCAGCGCGTTACATTTACCGATCATTGTCATCAGGTAAACCGCGATCAACGACAATCCGCAGCACAGCACTGTCAGATTGCTGTTTAGTATTTGTTGGAGGGTGTCGTGGAAGCTTCGCGCGGCGATCGCGTAAACCTTCATTCCCTGCGGGAACGTGGTGTTCGCGTGGAGGACACGATTAATGAACTCCAGCTCCCAATCTGGCGCGCTCGGGTTCGATTTCTTTAGCATCCAATTGAGGATCGTCGCTTTAGCGCCTCGGATGCGACCCTTCTTGTCGTAGACTACGCCCGAGAGCAGCGGCCCAACATCCAGCAGAACGTTCCCGTCGATCCTACAGATTTCATTATTCCAGATAGGTGAGAAGAACGAACGGATACCGGAGCTACTCGCGCCAAAACACTCACTTATGCCTCGCCGCTCTGTTCACGTCCTCCAGCACCTCCTTCTTCGTCAGATTACGAACGTCCTTCGACAAGCCAGTTTCCCAGAGCTGCACGATCGACTGGTATATACACCCATTCTTCAGCACCGTGCTATTCAGCTGCAGCAGGATGTCCTCGGAGAGCTCCAGCTCCTTGAAGAGGTCCGTGGTGTCGTCCTTCTTGAACCACGTGAAGTACCTGCAGGCACGGAGGCGTCATCCTGCTATCATCCTCAATAGGGGCAAGTTAGTTTCAAGGGATATTTGGCGATTTTACCCAGCGCAGACGTCCTCCCAGGTATTGTTGTTCACCACCACGGTCTTCACTGCTTGCTCGATCTTGCTGATCTAGGAAGGGAGAGAATGTAAGGCTCGACTCGATGGGACTTGGGTGTACGCGTGCAAGCGGAGTCTGATCAGCATGAGTCTCTTAAAGGGCCATGCGTGAAAGTGGAAAAGAACCTTCGCAGATACTCGTATAAGTCATGATCGCCTATGTACCGAGCGCAGCACCTCCGGCTCCAACACGTTCGGGGCAGTGACGATGATGCTCTCGTACCGGAAATCGTCGTGGAAGTGGCTCCTCACCCAGGCTGCGTCCACGCGCAGCGTGGAGCCTTCGGGCACGAACATCTGCACGTCGTCCAGCTCCTCTCGCCAGAAGAGGATCCCGGGTGCGCAGACACAGTTGATGCAGATTGACACCAGCAGCCATAGCCAGGGCCTCTTCCCGATGCTCAGGCCAATACTGAGGAAGAAGGAACGGTGTACAGCCTGCGCTCTTAAATAAATCACCCAAAGCTCTGCTCTCGAAGTAGATCGAAGAGGAACAATTTCCAAGCTGACCGGGCGAAACACGAGCATTGCTCGCCGTTTCCTGCGACGCTGCGCTAGACTCTGGGGGAGCTTCCTGTGCAGGCAAGAAGTCTGCTGAGCGCAGCGTCAGACGACACGCGAGACATCGCGACAGAAATCGAGCGAATTTTACGAGGAGCTGTTGCTAGAGATTTAGGAGTTAGTCTGTTGAATTTTAATTAAGTATGAATGATTGAAGGAGAGTGCGGGGACGAATATAAAGTAGGTACAGACAGACGCGGCTAGAGCTTTTTTGCGCCCTAGGCGAACTTGCCAAATTGCGCCCTTTATTTATAATATCTAGAATTATTTCAGCGAAAGCCTTGCTCTGAATTTTTAAAAGGAACCTTAAAACGGTTGTAGTACAACTTGTAATGTTTAATTTATTTTAAAAAATGAGCCGGGCCCGGGTACAAACGTGTACAGGATGACCAAGAAGTGAATGGCCAAGCCTTGGGAGGTTGTCTTCCTTGTCTCGAGGACGAAAGCGTTCAATTAGGAGAAAGATTCGTCGATATAATTGGCCAAAGCAAAGGGCAACGGTCCCTGAATGAAGTAATAAGAGGACACGGGGGGGTTGGCGCCTGAACTGGCGGCCTTATGTAGGCCAATCATAATTCGTGGAACGAAAGGAGCATTCTTCATTCAGCTAATTAAGAGGGCCGCGGTGATCTCACCTTAAGTGGATAAAACGGTGCAAAGTTCAAGTCCCGAAACTGAACGGCCAGCAGCGTCGTTATCCTCAACGAGACCTATTACGTTTTCTTCCTTTCGCTGGCTTTCTACCGCGTGCCGAGGCACGCGACAACCGATCGATCGTGGCTGAAGATCAAATTTATCTGATACCGCGCTCGTACATGCATAAGTTCACGCGGTCGACCCGACATCACGTGTCAGCCCAGTGTTAGGTCTCTTCATTCACGTCCAGCACTGGTACAAAGCACGGAACAAAAGATTTGAATCCTCTTTATGAGACGCAGTCGTGAACGATTCAAAGAACCAGTGGGTGGTTCGGAAACTGAGAGAAAAAATGAGAAGACGACGGGAATGTGCACGTGGAAGGTTTCTTGCCATTCTAGAATCGCAAACGTTGCGAAATTACAGCCACGTCGAAGCTCGTACCCCGACAATTATTTTCGCCTCGCGAGACTATCATTAACGGGCGTATATTTCAATGCCAATTCGTTGGAGGGAATCTGTTATTCAACCCAGACCCGGGGACGTTTCGGTGACAATGCGGAATGCAGGAGCGCCGCGGAAACGCGCGGCACTCTGCCTACATAGCGTAGTTCCGACAGAAGCACGCGGTTGCGTTTAATTCCCTGACATCCGATCTATTTTTTCCTCTCCGAGCCATTTGCACAGGAATAACTCCGCGCTCTAGAAGAGAAAAGCCCCGGGAACGGTCTGAGGATCTTCTGTGGAAAAACGAAGCGTCCAGCAGTAGTCTTTAGAACTATCATTCTTCAATGAAAAGCCCTTAGAAAGGGGCTCTGACGACCTTTTGATGAACGCGACTGGTCCGCCGAATTAACAGTTCCCTTTATTTTAGCACCCATCGTTTACAAGAGTGCTGGGATCCCTGGCAAGGTCCTCCTGACTAGGAGGATTCTTCGAGAGGCGACAGGAAGTGCCCGCTGCCGGTTCACTTACCGATAAAAGATGCGATCCGAGTTGAGGTGCAGGTCTAGGAGAATATCCTTCAGGCGTTTCCACGTGATCGCGTTGGACGGTGCGTTTGCTCGTTGGGTTTCCATCATCGCGGTGCGACGCCCAGGTCGTTCCGTGGCCGAATGTCCACTGAGAGCGTCAGCCAGCACACAGGCCAGAGTGCGGCAGCATGGATGTGAGCAACGGTGGCAGTAATCTGCCACAATTATATAACGTTCGCTACGGAGGCTCGCCGGCACGGCTGATGGCATCGAGTGGCCGAGGAGGAGAACACCGATCACCCCTCCCTATTGTCTTCTTCTTCCATCGGCTCTTCGCTTTTCCAACGAATAAGCACCGCCAACCGATCCTTCGGAGTCCGTCGCCAGACGTCGATGCACTGAAATTCAGAAACTTGGAGCACGCCGCTGAAAATCTACCGCCACGGGTTTTCAGATGAGCTGTCAGTCTGTTGCGGTAATCTGATCTCTACGAGGCGCGATTTATACCGTACAATTAGCATAATCGTACGACATGTAAGGGGTCGCATGGCTCATGAAAATGAAAAGCAGGTGGAGGAACATCGGAAGAGAATACCCTCGACGATTTTCCTCGACCCACGGAAGACCTTGGACTTTTGCGTTCTCTTGTAAAGCAGATACTATCCACTGCGCGCTTTTACGACGCTCTCGATATTCTGGATCCGTGCCACTTGTTTCTAAATTTCTTTCAAATCGAGTTTATCGATGCCTCGTATAAAGTCACCGCGGTGCGAGTGGAAGTTTGCGAATGGAATCGCCACGGCCGAGTGGATGGAACCTGTTCCGTGGCTGAGATTTGTGTCGACGCGAGTCCGAGGAGATGGGAATCGGCTTGTTAAACAATGTCACCGAGGCGATGGTTGGAAAGGCAGCGGAAACAAAATGCTTAAACTACCGTTCGGTTCACTCTCGTCTCGGCAGGCAGGAATCGCTCGATGACCACAGTATCGTGGCTGTAATGCGTCCGATCTACGGAAGATCGGCGCTGCGACTAGGTGACCCACATATCCGTGTAATTATCGCTCCTCTTCGAAAGTGGACGGCCGCGCCGCGCGGTCCTTTTAATCCTGCCGCGAGCGAGATGCGCCTCTTTCTGCGCGCCGATGCGACAAACAAGGGCACCGGTGTCTTATCAATTTAGTGGGAATAACAAATTTATGTGTCCGAAGATAGCTAATGCTCCGTGGGTGGCTCGGAGCGGCGGCTGAGAATTGCCCGAACGAAAATGGCGCATCGGATCCGACTTATTAATTTCGACGTAATTGGCGTACGCGAGCTTCCCCACGTCCTCCCTCGCGCCACTGCTTCCTCCGCTTCTAGGATGCATAGCCATTTGAAGCTTGAGTGACTCATTCGTGGCCGCGGAAAGAGTGGATTGTCCGGGCAGAGTTCTGGAAGAGGCGATCGATATTTTTGCCGGCTTTCTCCGGTAGTTTCGATAACGAGGCGCGTCGATGCGTCCGCGGTGCCATTACCTAAGGCCTCGTTACTGACATTGGGGGTAATGGAAGCGAGTCAAACTTCGCTGCTTCATATCACGACCAGCAGCCTTTCTCATGGACGTTTTTAATCCGCAACAGGTCCCGCAAATTTTGCCAGCATTTCGATACCTATGCGAAATATTTGTCCGCGATGCGTTTACAAAAAGGAGGGTTGAAATGTAATGCGTAGCGAAGGTGGAAGACCTATGAGTGACCTTGAAACGACCTTGGTGCGTCCGCTTAATAGTAAAACTTCCGCTTGACCTCCTTTAAGCCGGGAACCCATCTGAAAACTAAGCTATGCTAGGTTTTAAAAAATTTCCTTCGATACATTCTTATGGAATCGGTTCCACCAAAGGTAAGCTAAGTTGTGCTATGTTTCTAATGTTTTATAGTAGTCAGACGTAGCATAGCTTAGCTTAGCTTCCACGTGGATCGCCGGCTTTAATCCCTGCGCCTCTAGTTCTCTGGGATCAGAGACGGGCAAAATTTGTATTCAAATAAATTTCGTATAACGAATAAAAGTTGAAAAAAATCAACATGGTTAATTTTATTCGAGTCATGACGAATAATTTTTTTACTTTTATTCCTTATACCAAATTTTCAGCGCAGGATCAGCCCCCTGATCCTCATCGAAACGCGTCCAGCTATAAATTAAAATAGTAACGTGAAGTACATTTCGGCGCAGCGAATAGTGGGTGGCCCGTATACCTGCGGTGTTGAGGGCCGACGCGCGGAATATCGAGGCTCTGTTTATTTTCAACTGGCCCCGCGGTCATCTTTCCCTCAGTGCCCGATCGCTCGTCGGGCCGGAAGGATCGACGCCGTAATTGTAGATCGTAGAGGTCCCACGAAGGCGTCAGGACGAACGAGGGGAGTGATTTCGTACAGGTGAGACGAAAACGCGCCGCGGAACCGGCTCCAGCCACTCGAGCAAGGTAGGGAGCAGTCGAAGCGAATGCCTTTCCCATCACCCCGCGGATCTTCAGTATTCCTGGTTCCATTCGGGCCGATGGACGGTTCCCCTCAACGCGCGCCGTTCGTCCCATCGAGCATACCGATCCACTCGTAAATGTTGAACCGCAATTGAACCGCGACCAAGTGGAAGCAGCCGAATCGGTGGGTGAACATCGGTGCTCGATCGACCTGGACTGTATTTATCGAACGTGAGTAGAAATCCCACGAACACTTACTCGATTACTATAGTAATTAATAGAATTGTTTTTTCCTTCAACGAATAAATTTGCTCGATTACCTCAGCTGTTACTTAACATCCGCACGCGATGTACCTATCGGTGGATTCCTATTAAGCTTCACCCTCGAATTAGTAGAACACCTCGAGGAATCTTTCGCAGAGAATTCCTCGTCGAGTTGCATGGGCAATGCTAATTAAATCTTCGCGTTAGTGCTGTCTCGTTTTTATTCCACATTCGTCGATTAATTACTGCAACGGTTCACGGTGTTGTTCGACTAACTATCGCCTACTTTCCTCCCCTCGCGTTCCTACAGACGGTTCGCAGGGGATCCGTAGTTTCATGCAAAAGAGTGATCTCGATCTCTTCTTCGCGGTTCGCTCTTGAAATCTGAGGAAAGGTACCCGCGAACGGTGTCAACAGCCCGGCTCTGCACGGCGGGGAACGATCGAGGCGTCTTTTTGCGGATTTCGGCCGATCGTTGAATTCATAATGGATTAACGGTTTTTAGAAAGTCTCGGTCACACGGGCAAGGATCGGCGAACCTTTTACCGCGAATGCCTCGCCTTTTATCTCCGGAACTGTGATGGACGAGAAATAGCGTACGAGCGCGTAGGTGCCACTCTTTTTTGGATACCATCCTCAGGAACGAATGATTAGAATTCTTCAGTTTCATTGGGTGGTCTCGTTCGGTTCTCGAGAGCGCTTCGCACGGAACTTTCAGTCCTAAGATCGAAAAAGAATGTGTTACAGGCGACCCTGAACTCTCCTCGAAGAGCACGGAGCACGTGGGCTGACTTTTAAACGGAACCACTCTCTCTGGACGACTTTTTCTTCCGCGTGTCACGCTTTTCACCGGGATCATTCGTCTATCCCCATTTTTCACCCACAGCATCTCTTTAGCGCTGCTGCTTTATAATACAGCAGTCTTATCGCACCGGTTCACTGTTTCGATTCATAATTCGACCACCGCTTTATCTCGCGGGACCCTGATGCAAATTTTTATCCGCCTAGATTTATTTGCAATTCCCCGGAGCAGGTATGAAAGATTCACGATGTTACGGCCGCAGTGGTTGAGCTTCCGAATGGTATACTGTTTGAGACGTTCAAGTTGAGGAGGAAAGACTTTTTGGGGTAAAATCTCCATCAGTAGAGCAATCAGAGAGAGAGAGAGAGAAAGAGAGAGAGAGAGTGAGAGAGGGGAGATTTCCAAAAAGTATAGAAAACTGGATTTTACTCGTTAAAATAAATTTGTCTAATCACCTAGTGAATTTTATTGAATTTGAAATTAAATATATTTACGTACATGCGTTAAACTCGGTCGAAGTAATTCAAGAGCTTTGCAAAAAGAAAAGAAAACTGAATTCTATTCTTTAAAGAAATTTTTATAATCACCTAATGAATTTTATTGATTTTGCATTAAGAGTTAAACTCAGCGAAGAAATATAGTTCTGTATTAGACTTCTTTATTACCTAAGTCATTAGCGTCCCTTCAAACCACTGTGAATAAAATTACTCAGACTGATTAACCGAGAGCTGTTGCATCGACGAAACTTTGCATCTAGATATTACCTCACATATTTACTTATTACTGTACAATTTGTATAAATTTTTTTTTCTGAGCCTGTAATGAAAATTCAAAAATCCCGTTTGTAGATTGAAATAAGTTGTATACTTACATGCTGAAAATTTCTCGTAACTTTCTCTAACGTTGGTCTGATCTACAAACGCACAAAGATCGCAAAATAAGGTCGAAAATCGCGAAATTCTCTAAATCAGCGATTTAAAAAACGACCTTTACTATTTTTCCGTTATTCTGACCATTTGCAATTTTTTTCCAAAACGACGAAACACGTCACTTCGCAAACTAATCCTTCTAGTTTTTCAAAACAACTAGAGTCGTTTGCACTAATTCTACAAAAGTTATGCGATTTTAAAAAGATGTAAGCTTTCTTTTTTCCGCCACTGCAGAAAACAGAGCAAAAGCAAGCGTTTGGATGATTACGTATTGTATTATAAAGGAAAAGGTGTATCTCGTTAGGAAACGATCAACGAAGGCGTTTTCGCGTTAGCTGCGTTCGCCTTGACCGAAGAAAGTGTTACGGGGGTCTTTAACCGGCGCTGCGGGATTCATGAATGCATCGAGGTTACAGCCACGTGTCTAGTTGGTCGCCCATTACGTCCACAATTTCGGTCTTTCCTTACATTATGCATCAAGTTCCACGAATTCGATGCACAGGGTGTACCTCGAAGGATATCACGAGCTAATATCTGCAAAGATCGATCTCCAAAACGAGAATTGCTATACCTTCTTCGAGCCCAACACGAGCAGGCTATTAAAAAAACCAGCTTTACGCGAGTGATAATTGGAGAAAAGAATTCGCCGAAGGTTATTCCACGCACGTATCGATGGTCGTTGGTGGTCCTACAATAGTTTCCATGCAGATACTTCTTCCTGGTCAGTTGCGGTGTAAGTAGAACGGCGCGACAGAACGCTTCGAAGCGGCTCTTCTTAGTCGAGAGTCGTTCTAATTACCAAGGCAAACTGAAATTTGTAATTAACGTGGCTACATTGAAGTCTATCTTTATTTCCTCCCTCGTTCTTCTTCTTCCTCAATCTAAACAACCTACTCCATCTGCACCAGGGGTAGGGACCATTACGTTTCTCGTTGCTTCCAGGACCATGAACCCGACCACGGTGTTCCTGGTGCTCGTGGCAGGCCTGGCGAACGGTCAATTGAACTTCGAGGGCAATCCTTTGACGGAGAACACCGAGTACACTGCCGAGGAGTCGCGGCTCTCTGAAAGAACCGCAAGGCAAGAAGCGACCGCAGGGAACGTGACCAACGACGTGGTACACCTCCAGAAGCTCCATCCACCGTCCGAGGATAGAAGAAACGTTTCCCAGGAGCTAGAGCCAAGAAGCAATTCGATGAACCGGTACCCCTTAAACGAGGAGGAAATGGCACGTCCCTCGAGTCCTCTCGTCGTTCAACGAAGCAAACCTGCCCAAGCTGCTCGGCACTTGTCCACCAGTAGCTACGAGCCCGTCGCTATCAGCCCAGCGGAATCCGCGTTGAGCACGTTTCTGAACTCGAAGACGCCGGAGGAGTCTCGTTACTCCTTGGACAGTTACCTGCAAAGCAGGGAGCCTCCGCGGAACGACCTCGTTCAGTCCAGCCAGCACACGGTATCGATCGCTAATCAGCAGCAATTAGCACAGCAGCCCGCGCCGCAGGTCAACCAGCAATCCCTGGCTCTGTCGTCCCCGGTAAATCAGCACTTGACTGCGCAACTTATGCAACAGCGACAGGCTTTCCCCGTTGATCAGAGGCAGCAGGCGAGCGAGCAGGTTTACGGCCTGCCGGTGAATCCACGGGTGACCGCTTTGGGTGCTCCTCTGGCGCAGCAGCAGTTCTTGCAGCAACAGGTGCCCTACGTCGGGGGGCTTCAGCCGAGGAACGACGTCTTCTATCCTCCCGGATGGCATCACCGCGTGAGAAGGATACGCGGCAAGCCGTTTCCCTTGGCTCAGTCCAGGGGGGGGCCGGTGTTCTACAATGGGCCTGCTCCAGGTGAGCACGGCGAGGAGCTGCTGTAGATATCCTGTCGGGGATTACCAATCTTCTTTTAATTAAGCGCGATGGAAGCTGATGGAGTTATGAAATAGGGGTATTTAAAAGTTGCGCTGGTATAGATGGTTATGGAGATTATAGAATTTCTGTTGTTAGGGTAATTGTATCGGTGTCGAAAGGATTGGGTACCTAGACCGTGGGATTAAGCTAGACCAGGGGTGGGAAACTTGTGCTCTTCTAAGTCCTTAAGGGGTTAGCTACCGTCAGGAGGTAGGAAAAGAATCGATTATTTGGGAATTTATATTATAAGATAAGGGAATAATTTATTTCCTTTATTATACCGTCAAGGACCCAGTTCCTGATCACTTAAGATTCAAAGGGAGCAGTTTCTGATCAACCTAAAACATTTTACTATTAGCTATCAAATGTTTGTGTATAAATTTAAAAATACTTCATAATTATTTAATAATTTTTTGGAATAAATTTGTATCGTGATAAACTTATTATTTGGTATTTATATACTAAACTGATCAGGAACTGGGTCCTTGATGGTAGTTGGAACCGCGGACAAGTTTCTATGTTGTAAAAAATTAATTTTCCAGAACAAAAGCAGCTAAATTTTTGGTAAAAATCGAACAATTTTTCCAAAATGCTGTCATTCTGTGGATTCTTATTTTTAGGGAGCCTTCGTGGTTATTATCCCCACCCCTGGACTAGACTCAACTCCTTTGTCTCTCGACTACCCCCGGAAATAGCTTGCAACTTTGTAGAAACACTCTGTGATCCCATGACTAACTATCCCACGACGGGTGTCCCCAGTTCCCTTCAAGCAGAAGCCGCCAGTGGAGGTGATCTACACGAAACCCCCGGGTTTCCATCGCGGTCCGCCCGCCGTCAGCAACCCTCCGGTCCCGTACGAAGACGCCAGCGCCTGGTTCCCCGAAGCGGACCACCCTCCGCCCCCCAAGGACGTCTACTACTCCCAGCTGTACGCGCAGTCCTACGACCCTTACTACTACAACTACATCGCCAAGACGGGCAAGATCAAACCTCATCTCTACGGGAAGCTAGGTAAGTACCACGAGGAAGCCGGCGGAGGCATCTGGGCGGAGTTGTACCGAGGCTTCAAGAAACACGGCCTGAAGAACATCATGACGCCGACGTTCCTGCTGGGGATGACGCTGCCGGTGGTCACTCTGATGCTCACAGCCCTCGTGCAGAAGAGGTCCCTCGGCAGATCTGCCTCGTGGGAGGTCTCGCGGGAGGAAACGATCCAGGAGTACCTCGAGCAGCTGCAGAGAGCTGTGGAGTGCTACGAGAAGAGGAGGAGGAAGAGGGACGCGAGCGTGGACGACTGTTGATGCATAGATTAGCTCCCTTTATTAATTTATTCTAAGCGAACGTGGAGGCACACGAGTCTCGTATGTACATACTGCCTGTAATATAATAATAACGTGACGTTAGTGAGACACAAAGAGCCAGCGGTGCTTTCTCCTCGACAGGTTCCCTCGCTGCTGGTAGTTGATTGCGCGCGATAAATTAACCCCTCGCGCTAGACCGCCGCTATCGACGGGAGAAGGTGACAGTGAAAACGCTTCTGTAACGAGCCGACGTGAGAAGACAACTTTCGCGGGTCAATTACCTACGACCCTGTTCGCAGCCATGCGCTGGCTGGTGAATTGTCAGGCCTCCTCTGATTAACGACGATATCGGTGCAGCACGAGTCGCTACGCCTGCTCCCTGCGCAACTTTTACTTTTCCAGACAAGTACTCGGCGAACTGGATCAATGGCGGTGATCTAACTCGCGTTTGTAACTCCCGTCTCGGCTGAGTAGTCACGGAGATTTTAACTGGCGTGCGCGTAAATGTTGTGACTATTTGCAATTGTTTTGTGCACAGCGCCTCTGCGGCCTACATCCGAGCGTTTCGTCGCGTCGTCGCGACGAGCCCTGAATTCCGAATCAGTAATGACATCCGCGATTCACCGCGCTGAAGTGCATCATGACACAGAAATGGGTAACCGGTTTCAGCGCCCGGCGTCGGTATTTCCGCGCGTCAGTTTTCATTAATAAATCCTGAACTTGTTCCGTAAACTGGCCTAGTAAGCACAATGTCGACCTAATCGAGCTGTGTTTCTTTTGATAATCTTATTGCCTTCGGATTCCGGCGCCACCTCGATGCCGAGTCGATCTGAAATTAGTTGATCAGCGTTCGATTGTAGACAAGTTGCAGTTGCTTAAACTTCTACATTTTTCGGATCAGATCTTCTACGGCTTTCGGGGCCCCTGCAACTCCCCTCGCTCGTCAACGTAGCCGGAGTACGCGACGCTGATTAGCGACGTGGCGATAGGGTCAATTACAGTAACCTGGCCATTAATGAGCCCGTGAATTAAGCTCGGTCGTCGCGAGAGACGAAGCTCCGGTCGTTTAAGTTCAGGCGTGTACCCGGGCGAAGATTTATCGTCGAAGAAATCGGCCGAGATTTCTTCGAGGTCCTCTTCCGGTACGCGGGACCTGCTGTTCCACTTAATCTTCCGAATTTCATCGGTGCGATGACTGGATCGTATTTTTAGCTTCGCGACATTTCCTAAACTTAAATCCATAAAAATGTTAAGCACGTCACCAGCGATGAACCGGTTTCCTCGGGAATGACTTGCACTCCAGACACCGGAAGTCCATAAGATTCCCCTTTCAATGACGTCTAGGAATCTCTTTTCTCTCTGTCAAGCTCCTTGGAGGCTTCCGATCCCGTGCTACTGATTATATGTCTGGGCCAGGGACACGTAAACAATTACCTGCAAAGAAAATGGTTTTAAGCCTCATTCCTAGGAATGCAACCTTTTATCGTACTTAGTGGCGAAGCGTTTAACCGAGAGCTGTTAATCTCACGCGAAAGGTTCCAGGGTCCACGGGCGATAAAATTGTTCCGCTCGGTTAAACAAAAAGCAACGAGCTCGCCAGCGGTCTCGACTTTTGTATATAGATCTATTCCTCGCGGACGTTGACGACTCGATGGTAATTGAATTATTTAATCGAACGATTGACGGTTTAATTCGTAGGTCATGGGACCCAGACGTTACTACGCTCCGCCGCAACAGGGGGCAATTATTAGTTTCAACTCAACACTTTGTGGGCCATTAAATAGTCGAATCTTAATTGTGGATCAGCGACGGAGAAAGTATTCAGCAAAGTAGGAAAGAATAATCGCCTTTAATCAATAAAAGTTCGCACATCGTTAGTCACAATAAGATCGCTGCTCTGTTAACGAAAAATATATCGTATATTTCGTTGCTTCTATTCCCCACGAGTATACAACTTGTTCGCGGTAGGCGACAGGGATCCAGAAATCAGGGGTGTCGCGTTTAAAAGGAAAATGATCGACAAAAGTAAGCTTGGTCCCCCTTCGATCACCATTCATTATCGGCGGGATTCGGGGTTCGCGGAACGCAGCGCCTTATTACATGATCGACCGTTAACATATATATATTCGTAAAGAAAATAAATCACAGCTCGTGAAGCGATGCTTGCGCTTCTCCTCTGTTTAATACGCTCTTCTTATTCTAACGAGGCGTTGCTAGTTAATCATTGCTGAGGAAAACGGAGATACGTAGACCGATACACTTTGCCTGCAACGAAGTCGACGTTACCTCGGTTAACTATAGACTAGACTATACGAATTTGGTGGGATCCATCAGCACGTGGATCTCGTGCCGCCCTACGCCCCTCGGGTTCGCATCTTTCCCGGCTGATATGTGTGCTAATTACACGGTGACCCTCGGGGAATCGTCTCCAAGGAACTCTGCTTATTTCCTTCGGACGTTCATCTCCCGAAGATCACTCTCCACGGAACGAAAGAGGGAAAGCTAAGAGCTCGGCGCGTCCTGTGGCTTTCATAGAGGACGCGGGCGTTGGGAGTGAATAGGATGAAATGAACGAACATGCGGTTTACTAAAATAGATTCTAATTTGCTCCATAAAAGTCACAGGCACTCTACGTGTACGGCTGCTACGAAATAATCGTGCCGTGGCTGACAAAAAACGGTATACATTTAACGCGTGCACGCATCGCTCTCTCGCAACGATCTACGCGTGTAATTGCCCTTCGCTATCTACAACGTTACTAAATCCGCGGAGGCCCTCGAGGATCACAGTCCCCCTGTGCCCCGGCGAAACGATAATCTCTTTCCTTCCGTTTAACTTTTTAAAATTAAAACAAGTCATGGACCGGCTCCTGCAAGAGCGCCCATCGATTTTCATTCTACTCGGGATGGGTGGGTCAGTCTTCGTCTCGGCAGACGTCTCGATATCCATTCGTCGTGTGCATGCCAGCCAGAGATGCTTGGCTGGGACAGGTGCTGTGTGCAATGTGCGTTTACAAATTTATTCCTGCACGTCTTAACGCGTCGCTTCCCCGAACGACCACGAGCTCCGTTCCTCCGCGATCGTGGACGTTAAGGGAAGCTTCCACCGGCAGGCTTCCACCCTTCGCTGTCGCGTGAGACTGTTCCGTGGGACTAGATGAAGTTTAATGTACAAACCACTGTTCGGCGACGGATACTATATCACCGGATCAGTTAGAGTTCGGCTAAGCAACGGAGGCGCGTCTCATAGGGCTCGCCATCGCTCTCCTATCAACATTGGTTTTTTCAAAAAGAATCGGCATTTAGCGCATCGCAAGCGTGAAACATTGCCGTCGGCGCCCAGGTGCGTTAAAATAATCTTCGCATTCAATCTCTGTACTACAGTGGAAATCGACTATATAACGTAGTAAAAGTCAAACTAAAAATTGTCTATACATATATATATACACATAGATGTGAGATATACATATGCATATATAGCCGTTTTACGATACATTCGTGTTTATATGTACATACAGCACTATCCTTAAAACATTCTTCTAAATACTATACTCGTAACATAAATCCTAGAAGCTTCTAAACCACAGAAAAATCTGCATAGACCGAAAGACCGTTTTCTGTTTCTACCTAGTATCTCCTTTGTGTACGCGGCTCGCAACGATAGCTAATATTCGCCTGGTTCCGCAGACACGCGACTTTCCTTCCATAAAACTATCGACGAATTAGTTGACGATAAAGTGAGCAAAGTAAATATCGTGCCTACGCAATGTGTTACGTCTTCCTTCTTCCCTATCGATCTTGGGCCTCTTGCTGCGGAGTATCGCCTTAAAAAATAAAGGCCAATGTCCCTTAAATTAGCGTAATACTTGCGTCAGCCAAGTTACATCTACCAACTACTTTCTTACTTTTCTTAATTAGAACGTGAACACTCCAAGGCTAAATGTACGCTCTACGTGGATTACTTCAGTCGAACTTTTCCTCCTTAAACGCAAGTTTAATAGCCTCGCCAACGTCTTTCACTATGAACGCAGGCTTGCAGAGACTCTCTTCGATCCCCAAGAAGTCTCTCGGGCTGTGCCCGGGCATGAACTCCGAATCTCGTTGATGGACACCAGTTTCAACTAAAATACTGATACAAGCCTTCGCGTTCGGCGGCTTTACTTCCTTGCTGAGCAACTTGTGCAGCTTGTCAGGCTTCAATACTTCCTTCTTCGAATGATACGAGAGATACTTGTCGTATAAATTTGCGCCGAAAATGTCGGTGTTGATGTTATCACTGAAAAATATAAAAAATCTTTAACACCCAGCCGTAATTCTGATTTTCTCGTGTCATCGAAGGATTAATTACCCAATAGCGTATATCGTGTCCACGTTATGATCTATTCCAATACTCCTAGCGTGGTCTTGGAGCATATGATTCGCATGGTAGTACGTAACTTCGCTAGGTTTCCCGACCAGAGCAGAGTACACCATGTCTTTCCCTGTGATCTTTTTGTATAGAGACTCCAAACACAATAAGTAAGCACCGTGACCGTATCTTGGGATCGGTGCCTCCGATACCCACAATAAATCCATGTTACACGCCAGGACCGGAATGTGTGGGTATGGAATAGCGCTAGGCAAGCTAGCAGGCAAGCCGTTAGTCATAAGAAGATCCACCATCAGTTGCAACGGCGTCTCCCAGGCGATTGATTCACTAAATAACACGATACCTTCGATTCTAGGGAAATTGGGATCTACCGGCCCGCATTGTGGATTTCTCTTTTGCATATTTACATAATCCAAGGAGGGGAAATTCTTTACTAATTCTTCTATGGTTATCGTTTTCTGGAAGCCCAGCTCTCGAGCTATCTCTTTGATCGGACCCTGCCCCGATATCAACACGTGCTTGTCGTGAAAGTGTTGGTACATTCTCAACGGCGAATGGGCCATGACGACCTGCGACTCTTTCACCTCGTATCCTATCCATTTCGATAAGTCTGCCGCCTTTTGACTGCGCAGAGCGTTTCCGTTGTTGGTGACGAACACGGTTGGCACACGAAATTTGCCATCTTTGCCCTGGAGCTGTTTAAACGACTCCGGTACTGGTGGTAAGACCTTCTTGCCTCGCACTATGACACCATCGATGTCAAAAAGTAGACCAAACTTTGGCTTGGAGCTTAGATGCTGAAAAGAAAGAACGGAACTTTAGTATATAGCGCTGTTAATTTTTATTATTCTCGGAGCCTCCGCTGTGTATTTGTACAGGCTGAAATTCTAAACGTTGCTCTTTGGAGTCCTACGGCTGCTTCATATTTTTGGAGCAAGACATTGAAACAGCTGCAGAGACCTTGAGGCGGGATATAAAAATATACCTGCTACGCTGACTTGCATGCTAGGTGGTATATTTTTACACCAGCAGAGAGCGTAATATCACGTAAACTTTGCATCATTTGTCTTATCCAATTCTATAATCGCAATTCGTAATCGATCGATCCATAACGATAAAAGAGAAACGTTCCGCGCGAATGTCATTTCACGCGCGAACGATAATAGAGCTCTACGCTAAATACATCGATGATCGACGAGCAAAAACAGGGAGTGCCACAGTGACATTGAATTAAATACTTTTCACAGAAGATTACGTCGACGAAAGCGAAGAAACTTAACAAAGACGATGTCTAATTGCAAGTGAAATTATTAATTCGTGACCGCGGAGTGTAAACGAATTAATTCCCATTAAGCTTTTTCGAGTACGCAACGATTCGACTAAAGTAGGTCAGCTGTTTTGTGTCATAAACAAAAGAAGGCATGCATGACGAATCCACCTTGAAGTGCATAAAACTAGAATGCGAAACATAACGATAGCGGAATATAACTTACTCTGACACCCGTGAGCCTCGCGATGCCCGGCCGTAGCAATATCTTCATAATTGCCATTGTGGCGGTGGCAAGGGCGAACGAAGTTCCAGCTACGATATCTTAAACTTATACGCCACGCTCAAAGGCCACTTCTCACGGATTGATTCTGCATAATGCAACGTTTTTAGGTTATAGTGACCTACAGATCGCACAGCACATTGGGTTGTATTTTTTCCACGTGCCGTAAGAGGACACAGTGCACTGTGCACGGTACGACTAATATCATTATCGCACGTGATACGCGACGTCTTTTGTTTGGTCTTAAAGGTCTCGACGATCACTTCCGCAGCTATTACAGGCGAGCCTGGATATAAATAGTAGCGCGCATCCTATGTTTTAATTCGTATTTAGATTGTGTCGGATTAATCGAGAGGTGAAAGGCAAAGTCGATTCGAATGATTTTCCCTCCCCCGATTACCAACTGTTTGTGGGAAATTGACAGCGTCTTTTAAAGTTCGCTTTACCGATTCGTGCTTGTAACGTGTTACTTCAACTTTATCTGCGCGCTAGAGGATTATCGATTTTTCAAATTTATGGAATGATTGGCCTAGGAAGTTTTTGCAAAAGATATATGTAGATTTACGGAATTATAAAATTGTGTTTGCTAGCATTAGTCTGAAATATCTCTAGATTACACGTGTGAGTCAATAATTTCTCTGCAAGCTGAGGGAAAAACACGCCACTGCCAGGCTAGAGTTGAAAAAGTGGATATGGTAGCATCGGAAAATCATAGGACAGACCTGTCATCTAATGTGATTTTGTGCCACACGCTTACCATTTCCGTGCCGCATGCAACTTTATCGATTCAGAGTGCAATTCGATCGCAATCCTATGAGGGCAAATGGGGCAACCGCCCAGAGCAGGAAAATTGGTTGAAAGGGTGGAAAGAGAAAATTAAAATTAATAAAAGTGTTTACGTTCCTCTTTTATTGATTTTTCAAAATATTTTGTGCTTTTTTTAGAACAAATACCTACAAAAAATTTCACTGTCAAGCATAATATTTTAAAATATTTATTTATAATTAACTCGTAACGAGTTGGATCTATTTCTAACTCGAGTTGATGGTAAATACGGTGAAAATGCTACGAAAAACGGAAATACTAATCAATCTGGCTCTAGAGACGCGGTAACATCCTGAGACACTCTGTATATGTCGCTGTCGCGTATCTTTTACTCGTAAACTGGCTATTCCAACCTTACCTGAAACTTATTTCATTAATACCCTGAAATATCAATACATATCTATGTACCTAGTTCCTATAAGTTCATTCATGTTCATTTTCCCTTTAAACCGAACGCATCGGTATTGTTTTTCCTTTACTAATTTTACCGACATCGATGATTCTGTTGAATTAGTTCCCCAAGTCACCGTTTTTAAATATGGCGTGCAATTCTATCGGTCTGTCATCTGCACTGTGATAGCAGGAACGTGCTCCGATCAAGTATAATTATTCGATCGCAACTTGTGCTGTTCCTTGCAAAATGATACTCTAAAGTACGGTAAATCCATCATCGATGTTCACGAGCGAGTGTCCTTGCTCGAACCTAACCCAACTGGCACCGTATTATTGAAATGCTGATCGGAAGTGGAAAACAAGGTTAGGATGAGGAGCGTCGTTAATATTTTGAAAATGTTCATTGCGTTCTTCTATGACTATGCGCGTGGATTATCCTACACCGTCACCACGATCCTGGTTCTGGGTTACTGCTTACACCCAGCCAGATTCGCATCGCACTACACTTTCATAAAGACAGAGGATATCTACGATGAGATGGAGAGGTCCTACCCAGCGAGAGACAATTCTTGCTCCGTCACGATCAATGCTAGAAGATCTCAGCTGCTCTACCCCGAAGACCACCCTCGAGAAGACCCGGTGGCAATGGCACGGCGTTCGGGGATTCTCCCCGGAGGGCAATGGAAGCCCCTCAATTGCCACCCCCTTTTCAACGTCGCCATCATACTACCATATAGGAATCGACAGACGCAGCTTACCATCTTCATGAACTACATCCATCCTTTCCTTCAATCACAGAATCTCGATTACAGGATATTCGTGATAGAACAGAGCCCGATGCGAGAGTTCAATCGCGCCAAGCTCTTCAACGTCGGATACGCAGAGGCGACCAAAGTGAATGACTTTCACTGTTTCATTTTTCAAGATATAGATTTGATACCTCAGAACCCCGACAATATTTACGCCTGCACCAAGATGCCCAGGCATATGAGTTCGAGCGTCAACACGTTCCGGTACAATCTACCCTATACTGGTTTATTCGGAGGAGCGATCGCGTTAACGCGCAAACAGTTCGAGAGGGTTAACGGATTCTCCAATATCTTCTATGGCTGGGGCGGAGAGGACGACGACTTCTATAGTCGACTGCAGTCCAAAGGTTTCCAAGTACGTCGATCGCTAAGAAATTTTGTTGGAGAGTAATAGCATGTTGTAAGTGTACCCTGAATTCCAGGTCACCCGCTTCGGGCCCGACATTGCGCAGTACTATATGCTGCTGCACAAGAAGGAGTCGCCGAGCAGCGCAAGATTCGTGAATTTAGAGACCAGTGCTAAAAGGTACGACACCGACGGGATTAGTAACTTGGAATACAGAGTTTTGAATCATCAATTGAGGCCGTTGTATTCTTGGATTCTAGCAGACGTTTAGCTCTCCATTTAGCTAGTAGAGTTTCTATGTTTCATTATCTTACCGATAAGCATAGCTGTATAAAGATGTTCGCTGTGACTCAACTTAATAACTAGCGAATCTAACTGTGAGATTACATAAAGATAAATTTTGTATACATTTTCTAGTAGAATGGAAAGGAGAGGTGTACGATTTTCGTGTGAAATAGAGATATAGGATTTTCAATATTTCTTTTGTATTGAATGATATAGACCAAACGTATTTAGTATTATATGTTTACAAACCAACGGATTACCAGGGAATTAAGACTCACTTAAAATGCAAACGATTTTATTCATAGTTTGTTTGCTGATTATTATACAATTAACTCACATATTTAATAATTTAAAGTTTTGCGTAGGTAGCGGAACGTACTTGCTCATTTAGTAACTATAGTCGTAGTTGACATTTTTATTTTCAGTCACGAATAATAAGCTTTCTATTAAAAAAATGTTTTTGACTAATACTTTTTCAAACAGCATATTAGTCAAAAACATTTTTTTAATAGAAAGCTTATTATTCGTGACTGAAAATAAAAGTGTCGACTATTGGTACACTGTCAACTACGAGTACAGTTATCCTAGTCCCTGTTTGGATCGAAGGGATAGTCAGTTTGTTTAAGCAGGTGCAGGTTTTAATAGTACAAAACTTCTTTATATACAAACAGAGAATCGTAGTTTGTTCCTCTAGGAATATGCCTAAAAACAAAGATCAAAGTAAATAAGCGTGTCAATTTTTTCGTAATATATCAACTTAGTTGTTTATACTCGGTACTTTTTAGTATTCTATTTATAACGACCGAGAAGACAAATATATCATCGTACTCGTACTCGTAGCATTGTTTACTATTTCGAATAGCGGCGGCGGCCGAATAAATGTAATCGAAACGATCGATGCGTATATATCGAGCGGCTCTCGAATTTTCCGTGGCCGGTCGTCACCGATCCGAGTACTTGTAATGTGATAAACGTATACCAAAATGTGACGAGAGTTCCGTAGCTTGTGTTGCGTGCGGTTCGAGAGAGGAGAGTTTTGATCTCAGAGGAAGGAAATCTCCAGTTCAAATGTTTTGAATCATCGAAGAATACTTCAGCTATACGTGTGAGTACAAGTGTCTCAATATGAATTAGAGCGTACGTGTTAAGGATTTAAAAAGAGAGAGAGAAAAACACATAGCAGCGAAAGCTGTTGTAAATCGTACTATATAATTTTCGACTTCGTAAGTGTTGTATATTTATTTATGTGCATTTAATAATATAGGTATAATTCCCAAGTTGATCGTGATTGTATGGTCTTTAAACTTTCCTTTGATAAGTAACAAAGCGAACCGATTCGCGCCAGATTAGCTGGAAGTTCGAAGGAACAGAACAGAATGGCCGAACACTTTCGATTTCTCAAACGAAAAGGAAAAAAGAGAACTGGCACACACGAGTGTATTGCAAGCAATAATGCCGCGTGTATTTTTATTATCATCACGTCTCTTTAACCAATCACTTATTACATGGGTTTTGCATGTGGAATTAAAAAAATAACGATAAGGTGTACGAATGATTATAGCGATGTGTATGTATAGCGAAGAATGCGTGATTTCCAATAACAAACAACACGACGTAAATCAATTATAAAAGAAAAGATCGACGTATATATGTACGAGTATAAATATAATTATCTCTCTCTATATATATATATATGTACGTGTGAAATCTGACATAATTATCATTATAAAGGAATTACGAAATTTAATGCAGATTGTTACAGTGTAATAAATTATATGACCCGCCAGTGACGAGTTTAGTCGCACCGGGTCATTAAAAGGACCGTAATAGCTTGATTTTTAACGAAGAAGCATCATGAAATCGAGACGAAACCGCGCGAAGCAAAAGTTACGATATACATTAACAACTGGATCATCGAACTCTTCAGTTAACGATGGTACTTCATAATGCTTCGCTGCATTTCATATCCCGGAAATATGAAAAGTACTGTATTGTGCAGAAATCGTTTGACGAGAATTGCTTAAAATGCTGATTTTATCAACTATTTCGCTACTGGTATTCGCATGTCGTACATTCTTGAGAAGAGCGCCGTATGCTCGAGAAATATTAAAAGGGACGTTAAGGGCATATACTTTTTCTTCGACGAACGAAGCGCATAGTGTTCAAAGTATATATCGCCGTCTGTAAAGCTCGAGAGTACTATGGGGGAAATAGTACTGTTAAAATAATAGTAACGATACGGATATTATCACATAAAACGTACAAAATTTAATGGAAAAAAAAGTGAGAAAAAAAAAAAGAAGACCACAGCATGTCCAAATACGAACATCACTACTTTATTATTTCCTAACAATCTTATAGAGAATAGGAAGAGAAAAGTAATATCGTGAATACGTACAGGGAAAATATAAAAAGAAATTGTAATGTATATATCCCAAGAATGGATCATCACCGCTCAATTACCAGTACACAGTCAGCATACTATTCGAATAATACGCATACATACCTATTCGTCTATGGAAAATCGAGTACAAGTACTTGCTTTGTGTGTGTCTCTGTGTGTGTGTAAAACCCAGTTTTCCAACCGATACTTGTATTATGTGTCGGACAGTTCCTGATAACGTGCGTACATCATCTTCTTCACGCAGTCTTTGTACGTGTCCCCCGGTAGCGCACTATAAGACGAGGATTTCGCTCCCAAACCGGCCGTAGGAACTCTCCTCTCCGCCTCGATGATGCTCGTCCTGCCTTGGTTAGATTTCCCAAGGCCCATTCCTTCACTCCACCCCATTTTTTGTAACAGTTTATTGCCAACATTGTCCGAGCCGATACCAGCCCTGGTGGGTTCTTCGTACGACACAGAGATCTCCTCGACCCTGGTCTTCAAATACTTCTCTTTCAGTTTGTTCGGCTGCGGAGGTTCCGGCTCCCCATACTTGGCCCTCCTCTCCTTGGCCCGATCGCGGTACTTGTTGTTCCTCTGTTGCGGATCGTTCGGGTCCAAACCGCGCACCTGATACCAATTCTCCAAGTTCTGCTTGTGAAGATCGGAGAGCTGCTGATGCCGAAGCAGCGCCTCTTTGCTGGGGAATTGCCGTTTGCACAGCAGGCAGGCTAATTTCGCCCAATCTGTGTGCTGCCTCTCCTCCTGTTGCACGTCTTCTATCTCCTCCTCCGTGTCGCTACCGCCGCCGTAGGCGGCAACCAAGCCATTGTTTCCACTCTGGTCCTCCTCCTCGTGATAAGAGTTCGCCAAGGACTTCTTCTCTAATATGGCGTAACCCGCGTCCGCGGCACCGCTGCCGACGCCCTGATTCCCGTCACCGCCAGCGAACTCTGAATTCCAGTTGCTCTTCGCGTTCTCCTTCTTTTGATTCAACGTCTTCGCCCAGCGTTCCATGTCCTTCGCTATCTTCTTCGCCACTTTCACTTTGTCCTGCTTGCTGTCCTTCTTCTTACTCTCGTCCTCCTTCGAGCCGTCCTGCGCCGCAGCGGCGATCGACGAGCTTGCCGCTTGATTGGTGACTGTGTTCGTCGAGTCTGTGCTACTAGCTGTGGCGGTGATCGTTGTACCGCTGGTCGTTGTTCCTGTCGCTGCCGTGACGGTTGTCGCCGTCTGTGCAAAGGAAGCAATCGTGAGGGAACTATCGTGAAACGCTTCTGTACATAACCGAGCCGTAAAATGTATCGCTGTTACTCACCTTTGCTGGTTGATATGAAAACGATTCGGCGTCCCAATAAAGGAACTGTTGCGTGTGACTATTATAATAATATTGCGAATTGGGATCGTAGTACAATCCTGTGCTTGGATCGTAGTAGTAGCCCGACGACTCGTCGTAGTGATAGGTACTAACGTCTGGCACGGCTGCAACACACACACACGCCAAAGTACGGTCAGAGATTGTGATAGAAGAATCAGATAACACCGCGGCTCTCCAAGGCGAACTTACAATACACTTTACCGTCACTGGAGTGTGCAGGCACTCTTCCACTGGCTAGCGAGGTGCTAGTCGGCGCCGTAGGTGTCGGCCTGTTCTTCATATCGTCCGCGTCCCCCAGTTTCCTCGATGCCTGCAACTGTTGTATGGCAGATTGCGCCACGGCCGCCGCCGCGTTCACCCTGTCGGTCTGATTCAGCGATGGCAAAGTGATGGCCGATCCTTGCATTATTTGGTTCTGATAATATTGCGTGTAATACTGAAGATAGTGAGCTTTCTGGGCAGGCGTCTTAGCGTACAAGTTGGCACTGTACTCCGCCAATTGAGCAACGTCGTCTAGCGTGTATCTCTGCGGTTGGCTGTCGTTCGCCTTCCACGTGTTGGTGTTGTTTATCTGGTGGAGCTTGCAATACGTGATCTCGACCTTTCGCCCGTCCACTACCAGGCCCTGCTTCGTCAGGGCCGTGTGCAAATACATGGCGTCCACCACGTTGCCCATCTCCAAGTAGCACACACCCCTGGACGTGTTCGTAAGGGTGTCACGGCCGATGCGAATGCTGCGTATCGGCATCGATGAAAGATTCTTCATCGCTTGCAACACCGAATCTTCGGTCGTCAACACGTCCAATCCCCGAAGTAGAACAGTGTTCGTAGGATGAGGACTGATCTCGTCGCTACCTTCTCCACCTTCTTCGCTCTCCGCTCTGGAGGCCGAACATTTAAAGCATGTTTCGCGCCTCTTGAAATTGTGTGCCCCGCACTGTAAACAAGGGACAGATTGAGGGGACAGTTGCACTTGAATGGGGAGGAAATGCTGGATTATCTTAAACAGGTCGTACCTTAACGCAATGCCAATCCTGCGTGTTCTTTGCTGGTGGCTTATCTACATGGCAATCTTTCGGTATACTGTACTGCATCAAGGCACGGTATTGGTCCTGTAGCATCAGTACTCCCTGAAACAGAGAATTTCAGTGTTATCCCGTCCAGCATCCTCCCAAAGCCTCTTGTTTATCCCGTAAACTTCCTTCTTGGTTGACGAAATTATAGTTTCTCTACTTCATAGCTTTCCGCCTCGAACGAACAGTAAAGTAAAATGTCGTGGGCTTATAAATGTGGGCCATTCCACACGGCTTGCGGACCGACTATGTATTTATGTGCATGCGCGGTAACATTTTTCTTTTTTGCTCGATTAAAGAGAATTGAGAACTCGTGGTAGACAAGCAAACGTACAATGATCGCTTGCATTATACAAAATTTACACGTGAAATATAAAAGAAATGTCGTGCACATAAGTTGTCATTCTTTCAAGTATGCTCCGTCAATGTCGGTCAATTCCATCGAGAACCAAAGTTAAATGATAGAAGCAGATTTGAAATGATATAATAAAAGGTAAAGAAATTTAAAAAAAAAAAAGAACCGAGAAAGCAATTTGTCTTGTACGAATATAGCAAAAGTGTGACTGGTACGAAAGTAAAACCATTATCATGCCGGATATATATTTATATATATATATATGTATTACGTATATGCATTGTACGCAAAAAGATAAGACGATTGGAATGACCCTCCTCCGATCTTCATTGTTAGTCCACAAACTTTTATGATAGATAGAGGATAGGTAATAAAAGCACGCGGCGCGGCCTCTGAATGTAATGAACTTTTTAAAATCCAATAAGACGGAATAATTGCGAGCGAGTTAAGAAAAGTCTGCAAAGTATGTGGGGACTCCTAGAGATAAATAATTAGGTACGGTAGATTGAAGTAGCCTTTGATTAGGTGCACAGCCATGGCCATGGGGAAGGCCAGGGGGCTGCGTTACCGTGCCTTGCCGCCACGGGGCGTCGGTGGCACGCGTACAACGCATCGGTTGGGTATCTGGACTGAACTTCTTTCTACCTGTTTCATCTCCATCCACCGTGCGGCCTCCTGAGTCGCGTTAAACTCGACGAATGCAAAACCTCGCGAAGCACCTATACAGAGCAAATACACACATATCCAAAGTTAATCCACGTTTTGCCTGGGTGTCTCTACTCTGAGAGGGCAGGCAATCACAGCACCAACCATTGACAGACTGTGTTTCGACACGAAGTATTTCTCTTCGCTTCGTCGCTTGCTTTCATTTCCATTTGCCTAAAGCTCAGCAGAACGAATTCTACATGGACGAGAGACGGACTTTCTATGCGTGCTTTTTTTTCTCTCTCTTTCTCCCTTTTTTTCTTTTACGCGATTCTTTCTGTTTTGCTATTTTAGTCCCAGTCCTACCGATAATCTCTTAGCCTCCGTTTTGCGTTTGATTAGAATAAGGTAGAGCGAGGTAGCGGTAGTAGAGATCGCACAAACAGAATTACCCTCCCAAGAATTTGCGTATGCTAGGTACATGTTCTCCCATTCGTACGAGCGATAAAAAAGTGGTTATCTGTATTAGAATTGTGACCAGCCAGTGTGTTTGTCAAAGAGGGTCTCATATATACAACATACAATGGAATACAGCGATTCGTTATGGAGATACGAGATGTTAAAGGACTCTGAGTTTATAGCAGATAATTTATTCCAGCCTTGCGAGACGATTAATGACCATCTGATTTTCCCCCGTTATACTCTTCCTGCATTTATTACAGACTTACCTTGTCGCAAGAGCAGAAAATGAATGAATGATTCTTATTCGATCGATAGCACTTTCGTTCATTGTATACAGCTTCGACAATTATGGGGTATGCACACGATTCGGTACCGACGTGTAATACTAACAGAAATCTTTTACCCAGCGCAAAAATTCTTTGAAATCTTCTTCGATTATTTACAGTTTCGAATGAGATCGCGATCCGCGCGTGTTCGACGTTGCTAGAGATTTCAAACAATTTTGTTTCAACGACCACTAGAAAACATAACAACAACTTAAGTCTAGACAGATCTAATGCAACCTGCTGAGATGAAAAGCGGATCACTAGTTTGCACATTAGGTCGAGGGGAGGCTTTAATTAGCAGACATGGCGATAATTACCTGTATCCTTTTTACGAATCAGCCTGATGTCCTTGGGCATGAGACCACAGTTGAGGATGTCTTGCCGCACCTGTGATACACACATCATAATGATAACAGTGATGCACGCTTGCAAACCCTGGCGTCACGGAGTGGCCGATTATGTCGGCCCGCTAAGTTGACAACCTACGTCATTTTCTGTAATGTGCTGAGCAAGCCCGCGAATCATTATGGTGTTGTTCGGGGATTGAGATTTGTAGTGGATACCTTCCATGGACGAACCGTAGGAACGCCCATGGTCGTGCTCAAAGTCCATACTCTCTCGGCTATGATCGTCATCGCGATCCCGATCTCTGTCCTCTCGTTTCCCTCTACGATCCCTATCCCTATCTCTATCCCTGTCTCTCCTAGAGCGATCTCTGTCTCTGTCGCGGTCGCGATCCCGATCTCTGTCTCTCTCTACCGAGTCTCTCTCTCTTTGCCTTCCGTAGCGATCCTCTCTGTCTCTGTAGCTACGATCTCTGTCGTCTCTGCTACGATCCCTCCTGTCTCTCGAGCGATCCCTTTCGCGGTCTCTGTCTCTCCCACGATGATTTCTGTATTCCGGGCTACGATGCTCCCTGTCGCGATGCTCGTTATCGCGGTGCTCCGCGTAGTCTGGCGACCTGCTGCTCCCATAATCGTTGCGGTAGTCGTAGTCCGAATTGTGGCCTCTCCTTTCGGGCCCGTAACCCGGCTCCCAAGGGTCGATATTGTTACTATACATGTTTTCCATGCATCCAAGTAATTTCTAGAACAGTCAAAATTATTCCTCTTTAATTAAACCCTCCAATTTAATTTACATCATCCCCGTGGTGCAATTTAGGAAATTCGCGCTTGTCGATTATATTTCAAGCGATAGGTATCGAGCATTAAAAATTCAATTAAAGCAGGGAGAGAAGCTCTTTATTAAATTAACACCTCTTGCTTTAAGTTGCTCCTACATAATACACAATGTAAAATAACAATCGTGATATACCGTAAAATACAACGCGGCGGTGACGATAAATCAATAATAACACGTTTAAAAAACTACCTATACACAATGGTACCCATACCAAGGGCGATTTATCGACTGCATTTGGACGGTGGGATATTACGATTTAGTTTAAATCGTAAAGCAAATAGAGTTTGTTGCTACCGCAGGAACTGCATTATTCTCGGCGAGTGTTCAAAGTCAACGTCACGCGTTTCGTTCTTTAACGTAAGAACGCGGTCGGAGAACGTAATGGCAGAGACCGACGATCAATCGATATTATTAACCCGGTAAAAAACCGAACGACGTGCAAATGTTGTGAGGAACAGCGGCTGAACGGAATGGTAGCGGGACAAATGATGGAACACAAAATCTTGATCCGTCGGGGTGAAGGAAACATCGTGGCGTTGATAAACGATCATTACCCGATGTGGCCCGCAGCTTTTCTCCCGATGCAGCCAATTTCCAAGGAAACAGTTCTTCTTTGCGCGGCGGGTCCGCCCGCGCCGAGATTCCACTTACTTTGCTCGTTCTACTGGTGCCGTTGCACAAGAAATAGAGTGATGCGCACAATGGCGTGGCTGCGCCTCTCGTTCCTCCTGTACAATATGGCGGCGTCTGTGCGGGACGGGCCCATTACGTATCCGCGAACCGTATGTTCTATCTAGAAATATCTCCCAGATGGCGCTCCGCGCGTTTCGCGATTGTCGTTACAGTTCTGAATTCAAAAATGCAAACACAAAGTGGAATTTCTCTTGCAATTAGTTTCGGTAAGATAAGTGTCTTCGTACGAATCTATTCATGGACACGTAAATTCTATGGACTACGGTTCTCCGAAAGTTTTCGCGAATTAATTCTGGACGTTGCAATTATTGATATAGGAAACATGATTCAAAGAGAAATAAATTAACCTTTCCTTCTTAAAAGTAAGTACCTAAGATCTATGTTTTTAAATAGGTAATTTCGTAGATAAGTGAATGACTGGAAGTGTCAGTTTTACGAGTTACGTTTTTAGGAGAAAGAACGCAAGGTGGCAGCACCACACCACTTTGTTCTCCCGCGTCGCGACGTTAGAATTGAAACTGGTGCATGAGATATGTGCGTGGTTAGATGAACTTACCGTTTCCTTCGTTTTACGCATTTTACTATCGTTGCTTGCTGTGCGCATAGTTTTCTTAAAAAGTCACTCAAAGTTAAGGATAGAACGTTTTGACTTTGCCCTCGTCACCTTCTTTTACTTTCGGTCCAGTTTAAAATCCAGTCCAATCCAGTCGTTTCTTCCGTTCACTGTCGTAACGTAACGCGACATGCTACTTAGAGATTAGTTTTTGCGTATACTTACGTGCCGCGACAGATTCGCGGAAGTACTTCTATTGTTTTCGTTTGTCGAAAAGCGTCGAAGGTGCCGAACGACCTCCTATAGAACAATATCACCAACAATGTGCCACTGTATGGGGACCCGGCTGCCACTTGAAACTTTCGACGGTCATTTTCATCGAGCAGACGCGAAGTAGTACGTCGAACACGCTTTTCTCAGTCCATTCTGTATTCGAAACGTTTCAATGAACATTCGTGCCGCTGCACGAAGTGTAAACAGATCTACATTGTATAACCTCAAACTTTACGCTAAGGACGTCGATAAACAGTGCGTCGGTGTGATACGTAAACAACTTATTATTGCAGACAATAGAAGAGCCTGTGAAAAGGAGTTACGTATCATCGACTACGTCTTCCACTGCGAACAGTCGACGATTTTCATCGCAAGGAAATGCATCACGTGGCTGCATTCGGTGAGTGCGAGGCAAACATAATACGTAGCACGTGCGTGCCAAGTTTTCGCTGGTTTATATCTCGATTAACTAAGCTAAACTGTTACATATACAGCTATATATTGTTATATTGAATACCAAATTGCTTCTGTGTCATTGCGACGATACATGTGTCTCTAGAACAAAAGATAAGGCTCGAGTTTTAAACCGTGTAATTACTTCGAATCTCGTTTATTCGACAGGAATAGAAGGATTGATTCCCAAGAGCGGGTCGATCGATTTGTAAACGATATAGTAAATGAATTCTAGTCGCGTTAATTTATCGCTCGCCCAGGAAATACGCGGTGGATAGGTTATTTCTTTCGCGGCGATTGTTCGTAGAATTGATTTTAATTCGCTGCGAGTAAAAGTTGTGAAATGAAAAGCTGCAATCTCTGGCAAAGTTTCTGCTGCATAACAAGTGTCCGTGGTAGGGGTTAAGCCCGGTTAGCCGGGGTCGGTCTCCGCCCACGTCGTACCTAGATCGCGAAAGTTCGCGAGAATTCGGGCTCGCTCGGCTCGTAGGTGGTTGCTGCACGGGATGTCTGGCTGCGCGCATCAGCGCCGGATAAAGGGTACCTCGACCCTTTCTGCATCCCATAAATTTAGCCCTCGTCTCTGGAGCTCGGTCCCCCCGACCGCCAACCGAATTTCTATAGCGCTGCGCAACACTGGCTGCAAAATTTCAATGCTCAATGTTAGCCAGTTATCGAGCAGGCCCGCGGTCATCAATCGCGACAAATATTTGACTTTGCACCGTGGATGGTAGCCATGTTTGAATAGCAGTCTTGGGGAAGGACGTTTCAGCGGTCTGGGACGGCTCAATTGCCGGAGCGCTGGGTCCCTGCGAGCGATAGGTTTAGATTGGAATATCTATTCAGCGATTCGAAGGGTGGATTTGTTTCCTCGGAGTGGACGCACGTTTGTGAACGTAGCGGCGCAACGGGGCGGCATGTGTGTACTCGTTGAAGCACAGGGCTCGTTGGAGGCGCTCCAACGTTGGTTCCGAAAGTGAGGGACTGTTCCTCGAGCTCGTGGCGGGCAACGGGCTAATGGGGGAGCGCGATAAGGTTCATTTTCGCGGCAGATCGGAGGGCATGGTCCCGTTCTGAGCCTAGCATGGGATTCGCCCGTACCGCCGTTGCAGGAACGGCTTGTGTTGGTGGCTCGTTGCAAGCCGTGCATGTTTACCCCGGCTCTGTAGAGGTCGCTAGCTCTACCTGGGCACACGTCCGCGGGCGAAAGAGCACCGGGATCGAAGGGTTGAGGTTGGATCGAGCTCGAGGGAGAAGCGTGCGGCCGCGAGACGTGGAGGAAAAGGGACGGGAAGGTTTTGGGAGAGGGGCTGAAATAACGAGAGAAGCGAAAGAAAAAAATAGCAGAGGGAAAGGCGAAGGGACGGGGGTGGGGCGTTGCATGGGAAACGGGAGATGCAAGAGCAAGAGAAGCGAGCCGCGCAACTTGGAGGCGTTGGAAGGAAAAAGACGGATATACATGATCGAGGGGGTTGGAGTGGCAGGGGGAGCGAAAAAGAAACTGGATGGAGGGGTGGTGGGGCGGGGGTACAAAGAGTATCAAGAGAAGGAGAGACTCGGACGCGGAGATAATAGAAAGAAGAGAGAGGCGATGTGTCAAGAGAAAAGGGAAGGGACGAAAGACAAAGGAGAAATAGAATTGCCAAGGGTTGGAATAAAATAAAAGGGTTAGGACGGAAGGGGGCGAGCGACGGCGAGATGTACGACGAAGAAAGAGAGGGATGATCGAAGGGGGATCGAAAGAGAATCGAAATTGGAAGAGAAGGATCGAGATGGAAAAAGGAGACACAGAAGCGAAAACCCCCCTGCGAATGGGGTTGGCGAGGCGGCGCGAGAGGGATGCGCTTGGAAAGGGGGAAAGGAAAGCAGGGGGCTAGCGCGCAACCGGTACGACGCAGACAGCTCGTCTATATACTTGGTTCAACGACCACCGCCCTAGTCTCGTCCAACCCCGAAGTGCCGGGGGTGGCTCGGTGGCCGCGCGATCCGCTAGTCGGAGCTCGAGGACGAGGAGGGGCGAAAGGGGTCGCCCCGACGGGGGTGGGAGCGACGCCGAGCGTCGGATGCAGGGCGGGGGCGGAGGGGGTGAGCCCCGAGGTGGCGTGGAGCGGAACGGGCCAGCACGGGCCAGTTCCGTCTCGAGTCCAGGAGTAGAAGAGCTACTGGCCGCTTGTCTGCTCCCTTCTTTCGCTATAGTTTCATTTCTTTCCGTTTTAGTTCATTCTTCAGTTCCGATTGATTGACACGTCGTATACACACGCACACAACTACACCAACACCCAACACACACACATATATATTTATACACATACACACACTCGCGTACCCGACGTACACACGGCCGCACACATGCATAAGTAATATAACAACAACGCGCGCGACCACGTCACCGAACATATCGCGAGTTGTTCTGTCTCGTGCACGCGCGACGGCGTGTAGGCCTGGATCCGGCTCGACTCCAACGCGTGCAAAGGCCGCGCGCACACGTACACAACACACGCACAGGTACACTAGATACGTGTGAAAAGGCGCGAGGACGTGCAACACTGATATCTGGCGTATCGCAGCCACGCACGGCGACAGGGATAATCGGTGGGTACGCGGCCGAGTTTCCCGTTCGGCGGCACCGAGGCACGTCGCTCCCGCTCAACCCCGTCCGCTTCGCCGTCGTCGCCGTCGTGCCGCATCCCCGATGCACGGACGCACAGCTTGCCTCTAGGTCCGTACCTGGCCAGGTGTAACGGGCGTGACCGTGCGTAGTACCTGCGTGCCCCGTCTGTCTGTCCATCCGATGCGCGTGCCACGGGCCCGCGGCTCCGTTCAGTTTTAGGAAACGTTATTGTCGCAATTCAGGTACGTGGACATATGTTGTACTGTGTGAGAGCCAGAGCTATCCCCCTCCCCCCTCGGACGATTTCTCATCGCGGATCGCCTGGCCACCTAGGCGGGGGGTGGCTATGGAAATCACCCCTCGGACGAGATAACCGGGATTTCATGCCCCGTCGGTCTCTAAGCTTGCAAATTCGAGTCTCTCTCTCTCTCTCTCTCTCTCTCTCTTTCTCTCGGGATCGTTGGTGGGAAGAGCGCGTAATGGATAAACGCTTATGTAATGTCTTTCGGCTTGGAATTATGGAATTCAATGGACGACTTACTTACATAAATTTTGAGGTGCAGAGGGGATAGTGTTTTGCCACTGTTTTGGCGCCAATATTCGCAACGTTACGTAACACAATGTACCTAGGGTAAAGAACCCAATTACTGACACCTGACCAATTACTGTCACCTTAAGCTATTTTACTTAAAATAACAAATAAATAAACGTTGTAAAGTCATACACCTATAAATTATATTCTATAGTTTATTTATTCGTTATTTTAAGTAAAATAGCTTAAGGTGACAGTAATTGGTCAGGTGTCAGTAATTGGGTTCTTTACCCTACTACCTAATGAATTTCCCGTTTAAGAAAACGAAACCGAACCGCATGGACGGTGTGCAATTCTCGTCCGAGGGGCCTTATTATTGGTGTTGTCGAAGATTATGCATGTTACTCTTTATCTGTGTTTATTTGGCCGATTAACGGATACAGGATAATCGTGGCGGAAGTGTGAATATGCTTGTAGAAATTGTTTTCAGCGAACTGTGTAGGAGCTTTGCTACGGAAAGTTCGTAATGAGAGTTGGGCGTGCACGGAACCGCGTAATTACCCTACAAATCAACCCTTTACAATTCGACGTGGCGTTTAAATCACGGCTCTCGTACGATCCATCGGAATTATGCACTCGCGCGTTGGAGAGAAATTCCTCTGCGCAATCGCGTTCTTTCATAAAAAGAAAAGTCTGTATACTGATTGCTGAGAGAAATCTCGCGGAGAATTTCGCAGTCTTCGCTTATCTATGGTATATACGCTTGAACGTCGATATCTATTGCGTTCGAATGAGTCCGCGGACGTTTTACCTGTCGATCGTTTTCGACGGGGAAGTACGTGGCGCAGGCGAGAGGGATCGCTATCTCTTGGCGGTTCTGCGTGCGACCTTTGCTCTGTTCTTGCTGGTAGCCAGCTCCAAACCGCCCCTTGTCAGCTGATTGAAATCGATAATGGTGAGCCGCGGCTCGGCGGGTCGTCTCGTCAGGGCACAGGCCCTGTCGAGCGGTGCCCCGGGGCTCCGGAACCTGTAGCTCCGGTTCCTGCACCCGCCGACGCCCGTTCCACTTCCACTTCCGGTCCCGAGCTGGCTCATCCGCGTGCCGCTCATCGATCGGCAACCACCGCTCGCTGGCCGTTCCGTCTCCTCTTGGAAGTACCTGGCGATCGAACCCACCGACTCAGAGAACTCCTCGCCCTCTTCGGAGCAGTAGTAATGATTATTCGAAGGACGAGGGAGCTAGTGGGATTAGCAGGAGCTAAGTCGGGAGGGATTTAAGGTGTAAATGAAGTTATTAGGAGTATAATGTTGTTAATTACTCGTGAATTCTCGCGAGGTGTACGGGAGCGGGTGTCCTAGAGGCCCTCTGCCTGGGTTCCCGGAGCACGCGGGATCTCGGTCGAGATTGTCGCGATCGTTTGGTGGATGGTTGGTCAGGCAGGCCAGCGGGGATGAGACCCATCAGCTTGTAATACTCGAGGAAGACACGGGCCAGATTGCGTCCTAGTCTGTAATCTGTGATTTAATTGGATGGTCAAGATCGTCGAGGCAGTCTCGGAGGCCCACCCAATCGAGATATCTCTGCCAGCCGAGTAGATTCGATTGAAATCCGATCCTATGCCTTTGTTACTTATATCTAGGTAAAGACGGAGCTCCGGTTATATCGCTTGAATTATTCAACGGTGATTTGCTTAACTGTTTGTGAAAATGTAGAGACAGTTACTCTGAGCATGGCTCGTCATGTCAGTGATTAATTAGGTCCTATCATCAGAGGATCTATAGATAATGATACTGTCGCGAGGTAAAGTTAGAACCGCGTCCGTCGACTTAGCACACCGAGACCACTCCGCCATTCATTCAGCCTTGCGATTTAGACTCCGTTTATTATCTATGAATCTTTCGCGGTGGTAGTGGAATGGTTGTAGGTAGGACGGAAGGAGTGAAAGAGAAGGTTGCGTTTTGTGCCGGGTGTCTGCTTAGTGGACTCGGGGTTAGTCAAGTTACTTGACTTCATACTGCTTGATATCAAGTAAGTTGAAACTACTTTATCAATGTGAAACTGTTATTTACTTCAGTTGAAATATCCTTTGAAGTTTCAAGCGAAGTAGAGGGTCTTTCAACTTTTTTTCGCCTTGAGATACAGCTTGAAAAGCGTGAACGTACGTACAAGTGTGAACTTGATAGTCACTTGAAGAAAGCTGAGTGTCTATTATTTTTGAGAAGTCAGGTTATGATTTTAAAACAGTGACTAAGGAATAGGGGGAGTAATGATAAGATTTCTAGATTCTTAGAAACGTATGAGAAATATAATATTTTAGGAAATAACGAAAGAGACTCCACATCTCTTTGACGACATTTTAGATATCTACTTGTTTTCTGTAATCTTAAAATAATTTGAAGTTAAGTAACTTGACTAATGAGAACGAGGTTTTAAAACTTGAAACTTGATACTTGGAAGTTTCGGTTCAAACTTAAAACTTGAAAGTTTCGCTTGAAACTTGAAAGGATACTTTAAGTCAAGTAAATAACAGAGAGGTTCACATTGGTAAAGTAGTCCACGTTACTTGAAATCAAGTAACTAGACCAATGTGAGCGAGGCTTTACCTAACAGGCCCTGCCTCACAAGGGGACCTTCAGGTGTGGCAATTTCAGAATATGTTGATACTTGGTGCACTTGAAGGTTTTTATCAGTACGTTACTTTCCCAAAACAATAAGGCGCGCTTTTCTGCCAAATTCGCGAAAATTGACTTTGAAAAATTCAATAAAAAGTACGATTTTTCAAGCTACAGATAATTTAAAATAAGATGTGAATTTTTAATTGGAAATGATATTTAAATATCTGTTAATTCGCACGAATTTTGTAGATGTTCAAATGAATAAAAAAAAAGGCGTGAGTGCTATCTATGCACTGACCTCAGAATTTTTCAAAGACGCTTATCTCGAATTTGGCTGAAAAGCGCGCCTCATTGCTTTGGGATATTAAATGCCCGAGCGAAGATCTTCACGTACACCAAGTATCAATATTTTCCGAAATTGCCAATCCTGAAGGTCCGAAGAGGACGAAACACGTATAGATACAAATGGATAGCCTAGGGAGAACTCGCGAGAGAGCTGGACCGGTGGAATGCCATCTTGCGGCGGAGTCGGAGGTACCGCTACAAATCCTTACGCGAGCCCCTCGCGACTCGATCACGAGAATTTTGATAGATAGTCGTAGCCAGAAGCTAGTGGCTACCTAGACTGGTTGGTCAGTAAAGGGGGATAAGTTAGAAAGGATACATCCCTCTTCCGTATACGGGAATATCCCAGGCGTCGCCTTCCTATTGTACCCGTGCATCGATACCTCGATGCTGTAACAGTTGACGTGCTCCTTCAGAATGGAGCAGAGATAACGCCTGGCGGTGCCAGCCTTGTGGGAGTCCTGATTGTACATTGTGTTCCCCATCTCGTAGTCCTCGGCGTGTTGCGCCAGCAACTTTGGCAGAACTATGTGCCTCTCGTACCTGAGAGGCTGGCAGCCGTCGATTAGATATTGTCGCTTCGAGGCTCGATCGATAGAGCCACTCTCCCTTTCTACCCTGTTCAGTGGCTGCTGCAAAGAAACAGCCAGAGTTACCTGTACACGTTGTCGTACGTGTTCCCGTAGACGAAGAGGCCGGTGGCGTTCGTGTGGGCGTGCAGGTCCAGAACGCAGTCCAAAGGGGTGCTGGAGTTCTTGTCGAGGTTCTTCAGCATCGGCTTGATCGCCAGCAGAGCGGGGTGAAGCCAGTCGGATATCTTGTTCCAGGAGCGGTTCAGGTCTGCTCCGATCACGGTCGATCTTCAACAAGTTCACCCAGGGGTAGCTTCCCTCGATCGTTGTATCTTATAGCTCGCAACGGTGTCGATGGAGGGTGGCTATTTACCTGTAGTTGCCGAGAAACACTCCGTCAGGGTTCATCATGGGCACTATCTTGAAGACCACGTAGTTCCGGAGGACCTGGGCGATGGGGTGGCAGCTGACCAGAAAGTCCATTAGCCCTTGGCAGACGAAGGAGGACGGTGATTCACCCGGATGAACCCTCGCGAGCACCACCACCACTCGACGAGAGTGCTCTTGAGCGTCCTCCAGGTTAGACGCTATCGTGATCAGCTCGACCTTCCTTTTCTGGATGGACGTGGCTAGGGTTTCCCTCGTCGTGCACGTTAACCGGGTGCAGAGGTTGTCCAGGTGCGCCAGGTACCGGCTGTACGAGTACGGGTACGTCAGGGCGAACTGGTACATGTCCTCTTCGCGATCGAAGGCGAAAGCGAAGCTCAGCACGTAGTGGTTCTGGTGCTGGGCGGATTTGTAGTAGAACACCTGGGGGGCGGATGCAATACTGCACTTGGGCGTTGGAACGAAGGAGCTTCGAGTGGAATTTTTATCTTACTACTACTGATTCTACTTCGCAAGAATAGGAAAAGATAATGTGGGATCAGAAACTTCTATAAAACGAAGTCCGGAATAAGTGACCTCGGGGGATCGACTTTGGCGGAGTTGGTTAGGCGTCTGACCTGTGGTTAGCGGATTCGCAGGTCGCGGGTTCGAGTCCCGTCACCCCAGGCCTCTTTTTTTCTCCCACAAATTAATTGAATCACAAAATCTATTCTTACAATTGCTTCCCGGATCTTCTTCGATAACTCAAGTTCAAAATTAAGAACATGTAGTGTCTCACCTGGTCGTTAGGAATCCTCTGCCACCTCGACTTGCTGCTGCTCTTCACCAGCGGCGTCATGCCGTTTCGAAACAGGCTGGCGCTCTTGGACATGTTGACGATGTTGAAGACCACCCGCTGGTCCGACTTGACGTTGTCCACGGTGAAATTGAACCAGAGACGGAGACGCGGGTTGCAGGTGTCCGGGCGTATGAACAGATCGTACTCGAACTCCGAGATAAGGTCGACCCTGCCCAGGTTGCCCGTCTCGAAGGAAGCGTCGAAGCAGATGTGCCCTTTCTTCGCCTTCCCGCTGTGGCCCGGTGGTCGCATTATCATCTTGTTCACGTTCCCTCGTCCACCCTCTGCGTCACTGTCTTCGCTTTCTGCAACCACAGTTTCCCTCGACATGAACAAAAACTCTCTCCACTCATTACAGGAAACAAAGAATCGTAGGATATTCATTGGAATAACTAAAACTCTCTCCACAGAACTCCTAGGAGCGATTCGCAAATTAAGACCCTTCAATGGTGGATGAATTCCATTTCCGAGAAGCAAAATATTCAAACCGGCTCTTTGGTAGAGGCTGGTGTGCTCCAGAGGGTCACGACCCTCCCCCAGAGCCATGTTGCACTCGCACAGGCCCCGCGATGATCCACCAGGTCGGAGGCTCGGTGGTAGACTGAACTCTCGCCGAGGTGCTATCGTGTGTTTGCTAGCCCGGGCGATAAAGGTGAGCACCAGGGCTCGTGATCACACCAGCTAATTCTGGTGTGTCGGTTCTCGTGCGAGGATCTCGCGTGGTTTAGACCAGTGAAGGGAGGATCGTGTTGGCGGGAATTCGCGTGGCTGCCACGCGTCAGGGATCTCCGCGGCGGCCGACAGCTCCGCCTCGCCTCGGGAACGGGCCGCGAAGTCGCTCCGCGAGCACGAGGAGCGGCGTGGCTGATCGAAATCTAAACGAACCCATCGGGTCCATCCTAAAACCGGTGGGCGATTTACTTTTAAAAGGGCTGCCGCGGATACCGCACACTTCCCACCTCGGTAATCTCGCGCGATCACGTGGGAACGATCGAGCCTGCCTGGTTAAAGCTGTTGCTCCGGGTCACGGAACGGTGGGAATTAAAAGTTAGCGAAGAGGAACGAGCTGGCGCGAAACGATCCGCGGAACTTTACGATTCCCTTAACGACCGGAGATTCGAACCGTGCTGTGCATGCTGGAATTTAGATTGGGGCTGCGCGTTCTAAATGCAGTTCCGTTTCGGGCCTCGGAGGTCGAACCCTCGGAAATACGGGGTCTTCCACGAGATACGGTAGTTCGGGGGTGAATTTAGCATGCAAGATGGGAAAGGGTTCGTGCATTAACCTCCGACGATTGCTATTCTTCTATTAACCCTCCAAAGGCTCACTCTTCTTTTTTCATCAATCACAAGGGAAGTTAAGCAACCCGGAAATTCAGAAAATTCTGCAACTTTCTGTGCAAACAGAGTAGTTCATCCGTAACGCAAAACTATCTTTTGTTAGTGCCATAGTGCTCTTTTGGGGGGTGAAATCACCCCTTCTTTATCGCGGAATATTTCGAGAACGCAGAGAGATATCGAAAAGAAGTTTAAACAAAAGTAGCATCTTTTTTTCTAACTACAAAACTGCGTAGGAGTAATTATACAAAAATCCATATTTTTCAAGTTACCCCCACCAGCAATCCTTAATTCGATAAGCTTGCATCGCTCTACTTGCCCACTGTCCATTATTTTCTTACACAAATGGATACTCTAGAAATCGCCTTTGAGTATAAATTAAAAACACTCGGAGCGTGGGAGAAATAGGCCCAGCCACCTAGGGTGACATTCTTGTATTAGGAACTTCAAGACGTTTCCCATTCGGGACTCTCGATTCCATTGATGTCCTGGCATATCCAGGAGGTCCACGTGACTCGCCATGGCAACGTGTTGTGCGACGCTTCCATTCTTCGTTTGCCCATTATCCAGGAAAGGGACATAGTCTTTCGCTCGTAGATCTAAATCGAGACGGCTCGATGTCTATTTCCAACCGCGGCCGATCCTCGTCCACGTGAATGACGCACCCGATAGCGGAAAGTTGCGCGTCTATAACCCCGGCCGGCTGCCGCGTGACAGACGAAGAAAGAGGAATTAGACGCGCTCGTCGAGGCTATAGTTGTTTTACGTCAAGATCGCGCAATTTCTTCGTCAATCATTCATCGGTCGTCGGGGTGGAAGAACAGCGGCGTGTCGCTCCGTCGCGTGAACTTTGCGTTACACAGTCAATGCTAGTGACCGACAGTGACTCCGCTCGCGTGATAAGCTGCTCCCCCCTTGGTAGATTAGCCTTCGAGGACACCATTGGAGCATCCTCAGTTTAAAATTTAAACGAAACTACCCCCCGGTATAGATCGAGGGTCGTCGAACCGCGTATAACCGGAGCTCCATTCCCCTGCTCGACTGCCCCAGAATCTGGCGCGCTCCAGGTAGGTACGCGCGGAATTTTACTCCTCGCGAGCAAATATCCCCGATTACGACAGAAAAAAGGGAGAAGATTCGCGGAAAATTGGGGGGAAAGAGGCTCTGGAATTGACGGTTGGCGAGGAACAATTAGAAGTGGGACAAAGAGGGTGGAGGGGCTTGAAACAGTCGACGGAGAGGGGAGGGAAATCTAGATGAGACGCACAATGATACGCACCGCTGAACTCGCCGCCGAACCTTCCACAATTCCTGGGGAAAAGTGGAAACTAAGTAGCTTCGATCGTTACGCGCTCTACAACGCGTTCTTTCAGCGACCCCTAGATCCCCTTTCTTATCCACTCCACCCTCTTCAAAAGCGTCTTCCTCCCCCCTCGACTATCCAAGACCAGAATGATATTAAAAAAGCAGCAGCTGAGTCCAAGGACGGCGATCTTTTTGCCCGACTATTTTCCCTCGCAGGGAGCACCTGCGCGAAATGTCAGGGCGCAATAATCGCGTCGGGGGCGGCCAGCGAATGATCCTCGCGTGACTCCTGGTGGATTCGATCGACTTGACGGATCACAGGAGAGATCCCCATCGGAAACGTAGCCGAGATATAGAGGAACACTGTGCGCGCGGGGCGCGATATCGCGTACGTGTTACGTGCTAGAGTTCTCAGTCACGAACCCCAGCCTTCCAGCTCGTTACGAACTCCCCCGACCTCCCCTTTCTCTGCACCAAGATGGATCGACGGGCCGTGTACGTACCAGTCTCCTCGGCGTCGGACATATCGAGAGCGGAACGGTCCTAGTTGTCCCTGGGCTGGTCCAAGCGGGCTCGAAACTTGGCTGACTGTGGACGACACCCGGTCCGCCGGTTCACCAGCGTTTCCTTGGTTTTGTTGAATCGATACGTGTCCCTGCGACTGACTCTTCTTTTCCGCCTGTTTTCGTCCACGCCGCTTCCTCTTGTCTCCCGCGGTCGCGCCCTTCGCCACGCAGGGTGCCTCGGGGGTGGCATTTCGTCGGTTGAAACGAGGGAAGGTTTCGAGCAAGGGAATTGGAAGAGGAAAGTATTATGCATAGAGTGCTGGGAATATTTATTGCGACACTTTAATATTTCAGGCATTGAGAGTAAAACTGACTAACCCATATGGAATTTTTTTTTATTTTTCTATTTTATATAATTAATAGAGCCTGTTGGATTATGTACATTATTGCTACTAACTCAATTTTGCAAAAAATGTGGGTCAGTCCGTTTTTGTTCCCAATGAGGTGTGATTTTTACTTCATTTAGTATTTTTACGCGATTTTTTATTCTGCATCAAGTTTCGCATAATTTCTCTCTAGAACGCACGCAGGAAATACAGGCTTTCATGAAATCTGAACATTCCACCCCTTCTCCTTTATTTCACCCCTTGACACAAAGTTTTACCCGGACAAAGCCAAGAACCTTAAGCTAGTACATAATAATACAGCCTGAAAGTTTGAAAAAGTTAGCACGTATAATTTCCTTAGAAAAAATTCCCCAACAGAGCATTGATTTCTGCCGATTACACCCTTAAACTAATTTCGATACCAACCACTTTATCAATCACAGACTGATGCAATAAATATTTCCATCACAGTGTACCGCGAGACACGAGATGGAGGAATGAAAGGAGACTAGCCATCCCACTTCGAAACAGAAGCCCGTTACTCTGTAACCGAATAAGTTCCCCTAGAATCCATTAACCGTCCCAGGAGCAGCGAGTGCTCGGCTTCCATGGCAAACATTTGTCCGATAATGTTTGCTCTATCATCTAAATACCGCTCCGTCCGTGAATCGGCCGTGTATCGTTCCTCCGCCCTAAAATGTAGCCCTTCAAAGAGCGGAGATGTAACCATCCCTCGTCCTTCCTCGCGCCGTGAGCGCAGAGAGTGGCGTTTCTGCTCGGCGGCTCTCTGTTTGGTTGCGTTTAATCCGGTCTCGCACGGGAGGCTCGGCGTTTTAGCAATTTGGAGGTGCGCTAACGAGGAAGGGCGGGCGTTTTGATTCGCGGGGGTGGCCCGCGTAATCCGTAACGACCGGTCGATTATCGGGGAGGCGGTGGTTTGCACGTGTGCAGCCTCGTTCCCGGGTCCACGCGAGCTTCCGTGTAACCCGCCGCCGCACGCGAAGCCAGCTTAAGTTCGCGCATATCTATCTTTGGCCCAGGCTCTGCCCGGACGGGCAAGCGCAGAGATAGAAGGGATAGAAGGGATGGAATTATGGAAACTCGAGGTCGCAGGGATGCTGCATGCTTGGGGACACACACTGTCCTTCATAAATACATATTGATGCAGAGAATATATTTCATACAGATTGAATATTTTCGACTGCTTCTAGTTTAAAATACCTAAAGTACAATTTCTCAGAGTTTTTTTTTTAACTAAATTCGCAACGTTTTTCTCGGAGTAGGTATTCTAATACTTATAAACGGCAGTGCACACATTGCCCGCGACTGATTTTGAATAAAATCTCTAAGCTACCGGTAGGATTAGGTAGGTTTTATGGTGGCTGACAAACGGGGAGGGTAGTCGGTTCCTCCGTGGATTAACAAGGCTCCTGCATGCCGAGGGGCAAGGAGATTCCTGAAGGGAGTTCCCCAGGTCCCTCGCTTCAACTTCTGTCGACGGGATTTGCGACTGCGGAGGGTGCAAGGGGTTTTAGCTCTGAGGTATCTCTGCTTAGGTATTCTATTTTAACTGGAGAATCACTAGAATCTAGTATCGCAGCGAGATCCTCCCCCAGAAAGCAGCAGCAGCCTCGTCACTTAGAAGTGTCCAGAACTCGCAAAGCAAACGTTGCCGCGACAGGTCCGTCTCCCGAGCCCCCCAGCTCGAGCAAATACTCTCCCGAGGGTCAGACCCCCGCGTCTCGCCACCCCCGACGCCTATTTGCCGGCTCCTGGGAGACGTCTGGCCAGCATCCCATCCCCGGCGCGGCCCGAAAACAGAGTTACGGTGTAAAAACTTTGGAATCCGAAGTCTCGAGTGCGCCCTTGGGTACGAGTTTTCGGTCGGAGATGTGTTTGCTCGCCGCTGGTGAATGTCCTCTGCTCCTGGCGGCATTGCCTGGGACTTCCTGGTGAACCCTTCCCCGCCCCCTCCCCTTACGGCCGCGACACGAGGGGGGAGGAACGAGGAGAAATAGAGGGAGAGAAAGAGAGAGAGAGTGAAGGATCGATATTCGAAATCCCCGGTGCCTCCTCTCTGCCACCCCAACGCCCAATGGCGTAGGGGCCAGGGGGTTGCTGCCTCCCTGTGTTCCCAGGGCACTCGACGAACGGAAGTTTTGGGACAAAGAGGAGGAGTGTTATAAATTGCCCGAGACGGGACTCGGGATTTACGCGACATCCTCCTCCCTCCTCCACCCCCTCAACCCCCTCGACCGTCTGGCGGCCTGTCTTTTTATCGTCGCAACTTTGATCGAGCCCCCGGAGTATATTTCAACGGACCGTGGCCGTTTCGCGCCGCTCGCCTCGGCGTTATCGCCGTGGAAATGAATTTATTGCGCCTGAAAGGCGGAAAAGGGACCTCGAAAGGCTTTAGTCGCGTGCAAGGTTGTTCTAATGAATCTGGGAGGCTCGGATCATCCGCGGTCGGCTTCTCCGTAATCCCTGTACAAAAGAAATCACTGGTGCCTCGCGACAGGGGCACGTCACTGGCAGGACCGGCGTTCGTCGCAGGGAACCGGGGTTAAAACGTGGAACAGCGTTTGCCAATTAAGGAGTGACCCCAAAAATAAGACCCTTTTTAACCTCTTTTTGGCCCCACGATTTTGGAACTGAATTTTGTGCCAATTGATACCTTATGATGGGACATCAATCACAACAAATTTTCAAGTTCAGGTGATAATTAGTTTCTGAGATATGCGGGGTCAAAGAAGTGAAAATTTGTAAACGCTTCAGCCCATACGCTTTTATGTAAGAACTTCTATGTCAGTCCGATAATTTGAAAAATTATTTTCGGAGGTTTTGCTGACTGCTAACAACGAATTTGAACTTGGATTTTCAAAATTCATAAATAAAAATCTAAATCAAGAAATATAAATGTCTATGTACTGGGTGCATTTTTTAATATATCTTCCACCATGTTCAATCGGCCATTGTGAATTTTGAAAATCGATGTTCAAATTCGTTGTTAGTAGTCAGCAAAACCCCTGGAATTAATTGTTTAAATTATCACTCAGAATTTTCACTTATTTCACCTCCCATATCTCAGAAACTAATTTTCACCTCAACTTGAAAATTTGTTGTGATTGATGTCTCATTACAAGGTATCATTTGGCACAAAATTCCGTTCCAAAATCGTGGGACCAAACGAGTCTATTTCTTGGGTCACTCTCTAAAATCTCGCGGAACCATTAGTGATTCAGTAAAATTTCAAATTTTTGCAGTCACATGTACCTACGCTTCTCGTTGAATAATTTACAATTTTTTTTAATATTTAAATCTTATAAGATAACTTTTCGAGGAACACTGATGTAGAATAATGTCCCCCGCCACTGTGCCAGCTTGGAATCCGCGACGAAGAATGCGTGGAATAAACAAGAGCAGTGGATTCTCAAATTTCCATAAACGACCGCCTTTTTTTTACCAAGAAAACGCATTCGTAGCGCCTCTGCTCTTCACGTTAGGGTGCAACTTTGTGCTCAGGAGGCCCTGCAACCCCCGATGACTTTTCGTCTGCCCTTGCCCCCTTCCTGTAGGCGCATGTCGTTTACCATTAGATTATCAACCCCTCAATTTTTTTCCTCCGCCCCTCTAGCGCCCCCGGTTCGCTTTCTCTCGGCCCCTCCCAGGGCAGCTCTTTTCTCAGCGCGAGTCTCTTTCATCCGCGTATCTTGTATCTCCTGGACGCGAAGGTTCGCCCGTGGCGCACGAGCCGACCAATTATTCCACCCCCTCACGTCGCGATGATCGATTCGCGCTCGTAATGCCCGGCTGACTCATTAGCGAGCTGTCTATGCGCCCCGTTCGTTAACATCCCCATGCGACGCAGCAACGTGGAAATGACATTCGGCTGGGACGCGTACGGGATTGATGCGTGGCATCGATCCGGCCCCTCTGCTTTTCTCGGCTGGAGTGGATCGGGCGTATACCTGGTCCAGCGAATTGCACAGGGTTGTATTGTTTCGCGGAGAAGCTGCTTGTTAAGGGAGGCTCGAAATTGGGGAAGTTAGAATTGGAGAGCACGCGGGAGGAATTCTTGCAGCGAGGGGACGAAAGGAGTTGCATTCTAGAATTATGATAATAGTAGAGGCAGCGATATGAAAGCTTGCCAGGGGGCCACTTCAGGGTTAATGACTCGCCAGTTTCGGCGGAAAACGCTTAATTCAGTTGTCCCCCTGCCCTGGCGTTCATATATCGCCCTATTAACCGGTGCGAGAGGCACGTGGATCCATTTATACAGCACGTGTCCTCTCAAGACTCCGCCCGGGGGTAGTATTACAATATTCCGCGATGAATGCGCATCCTCCAGGTAGGCTGGGGTCCTTCCACAAAGAACCCTCTAATATCTTCTATCCACGTATGGACGAGGATCGCAGGGGAAGGAAGGATGAAAAATAAGGGGGCCAGTGCAGTGAAAGAAGTTAAGTCAATTTCACCTGCGAGATCCAGGATGGGTGGATTCTTATCAAAAACTCATTTCCAATTTAATCCGATTACTTGAAATTAATTTGATAAAATATTACCAGATACACGGGACTTGAAGTGTAGTTTCCTTGAAATTCATACGATCGCGACGCGTCCAATCGTCGGAGCGTAAATTTCCGGAAAATTTCGTGAATACATCGGTGCACGTTGAAGGGGATGAAAGGGCGTCGGAGGTGGATGATGTGTGGTAAAGGCACGGGGAAAATTTGGCCGCATTCGCACGGTCGAAAGACTGTTCCGTTGGAGGGAGGTGAACCCCTGGGACTGGATTTCCATTTTCGACGTGGCGCCTGCGCCATCGAGCTCCGCGCGGGCTACCAACCCTCTCCCGCCACTCGCTTTTTCCCCTTTCACCCTCTCGCGGAGCCACAGCCACCGTTGCCCCCCTTTCGACAGGGGCGCCTGCGCACGCGACACTCCCCCGCGTCTGGCCATTTTTTCCTTCCTCCCCTGAAATTCGTGCCCCATCCCCTTCGCGCGACACCGAAACCAACCAGCAGAGAAACGGGCGAATATATTTTCGTTAAATTTATCGTGCACCGCTGTAACGAGGCTCGCGTCGACCGCGTTTCCCAACCCCTCCGCGAGATTTCCATCTCGATTTCTATTCATTTTTCCGACAACCCAGATCGCGCACTCTAAAGATTCATGGGAGATTCTCGTTCTCTTGTCTGCAGACGAATCGTCCGTTTCTACTCGAGACGACGATTAACGCCACCTCCGCGGTCGCGTAGATAATGGGGGTTGTTTCGTCTTGATTGAACCCAGTTACCCCCTCCATCTGCCACCTGTATGGGAACTGCACCCTGTCGATTCCTTGGCCTGCTGGGTCTTCCTCCAACCCTTTTGTCTTTCCCCGCGATTCTTCGAACAGCCGAGCCTCCATTCGCGTTTCTTTGTGCCTTTATCCTCGCGTATCCCTTCAATCAGCATCGGTGATTACGAGGTCCAGAGGGTCTCCGGAGAGCGCAGCCATTGTTTACTACCCTTCGCCAGCGCCTGCGTACTACGCAACCACCCTCGACTTCGCGCTACTTCCCCTCTCTCCTTTTTGTCTTCAATTCGTCGATCTACGTCGATGTCCAGGGATCCCCAGCAGCGAAGTAATCCTTCCCGGTTGTCGCTCTGCGCACGCTCTGTCGCCCTTGTGCATTTCACTTACTGCTCTGCAATTCTTCTCGTACTCAGCGTCTGCGAAGGGTGGGAAGTCTCTGCATCTTCTCTCTGGCGTTGTCTCGGCGAATAATTTTTCATACAGCGAAGTGTTCTAGCCGGAGATAAAGTTCCTTTCGCTGAACTTTCATTACTTCCTCCGCAAAGAGGCAGCGAGACGATTTCGAAAGGGGTTGTCGGAGGCTCGGGAAGTCGGGCGCCTGCGTAGGTTGCACCGCATGCGGCCGCGATTTCCCTGCGTTTTCCTCCCTCGTCGCGATTCCCCGTGCCTCGTAGCGAACGGTCAACCATGGCGGTGGCATCCCGAAGTCGCAGTCATTGCCTCCGGCAGCTCTGATTCCACGCCTGCGTACCTCCGCAATCTCAATTCTCCACCCAGCCGTCTTCGTCGTAATTCCTCGCCTCATCCTCTCCCAGCAGCCTCGTTTCGCCACGCTTCTTCCCTCGTTTTTCATCTCCCCGTCGTTTCTGTCTCTTCCCCCGCTTCTCTCATCTCTCCGTCACCTTCCTCCTCCCTCATCCTTCATCCCGCCGTCGTCTTTGCTCCCCGCTCAACCCTCCACCATCTTCCTCTTCATCCCCTAACCGTCCACCGTTTTTCTCGCTACCCCTCTCCACCTTCCTTCGCGTCCTCCGCGAAGTCATGTCCCTCCTCTCCGCGCCCCTCCGCGAGACCCCAGGGGTGGGAGGGCGCAGTCATTGCCTCCGCGGGGCGCCTGCGCATATCCCGCCGCCGAGCATCCCTCGTCCTCCTCGATCCAACTGTCCCGTCCGCGGCCGCTCCGCTCGCGCCACCGTCTTCCCCCGCGGCTTCCACCCCCTCGTCGGCCGTGGTAGCTAGTGTCGACAGGGGTGGTGGCGAGGGCGGGCGTACAGAGGGTGCAGCGATCGTCGCCGGGGCTCGGCTCCGTCAGTTTAGTTACCGCACCACATAAAGGCATTACGTTGTAGACACCGTTACACCCGCAGCATATTCTTACCATTTGCTTCTGTGTATCCTGATTTTTCCAACCCCCCTGTCTCCCCCCTCGCCCGACCTGCACCCCCAACGAAACATCGACAGTGGTCTTGGGCACGCGAGCACCGATCGTCCGCGCCGATCGCTCCTGCCATCTCTCCCGCCCACGTGTCAGCGGGACCGACGATCCACAGGGAGAACTCGCGCGTGTGTATGTGTGATCGTGCCGTGTGTGGCGCGCGGCCCACGCACAACGACCTCGACCCAGCCACCAGCCTGGTCGAAGGGACTTAACGAGCGAATAAAAACGCAGAAGGGAAGACCAAGAAACAGTAACCACGGAACGGAGGAACAGAGAGGGAAAGAGAGAGGGAGGGAATCGAAGGGATCGATCCTGCCGACGGGGGAAGAGAGAATTTAGCCGAGCCGACGTTCCTCCACGTGCGTCCTCCTCGTCGCGGTGGAATCTTGATGATTTCGCTGGTCCGTTTCGAACGCCCCTCCTCGCTCCTCTCCTTCATCCCGTCGCCGCCCGTGGACCCCCGTTCCTCGTGATCCTCGCCCGTGCCTCCCGGTTTTTAGCCCGTTAAAAGCATTGCCGCGCGAAACCAAGGACGAGCTCTCTCTCCCCCAGGGGGGGCGTAACGCGTCGCTATCGATCAGGGAATTTCGGCTGCGCGATATTCTCGTTGTCGTTTGCGGATCTGGTGACCGAGGGGAGGCCCAGCGGACTCGTCGTCTGGAAGATCCTTTCGTTACGGGAGAAGAGGCCCCGAGGAAACGGAAACCGACGAGACGGAGATAGAGAGCGAGAGAGAGAGAGAGGGAGAGGTTAGAGGGACAGGGAGAGATTTTTGTAGTGTTCGGCGGGAGTGAGAGATAGAGGGACAGTAGAGGGTGTGTTCTCGCGATTTCGTCGTCCTTTTTTCAACCCCTACCCCCCCGTCCCGCAACCTCTAACTCCCTCCCTTCCCCCCCGAGCCTCCCACGGGTTTAAGAATATCGAGTGTTCCGCGTGGAATCGTCGTGAATCGTATTCGATCGTTTAAAGTGCAAACGAAATATACCTACGCTCCGGGGACCTTGATCTCACGGCTCGTCTCGGTGATCCCGTTTAAACGAGACTCCTCCTCGCCGAGTAATAAACGGGAAAGCGAGCGGGATAAACGATAAACACACGCACACGTCGTTTAAAACGGAGGAATTAAACAGTAAAGCGAAACGAACGTGCCGCCGATAACGAGATAATAAACCGAGACAGGAGAAAGATACGAAAACGAGATCTAGTAATATAGAGAAAATTAAACGAATGAAGGGAAAGAAGTAAATCTATATTTAAAAGGGAGAGAGATATAACATAACCCACCGTCGTTTACGTTCTACGCCCAGATATCGGCATCCTCCAACCACTGATTTTCATCGTTAACCGGTATGTTCATTTGTTTCTTTACTTTCGTTGCTTCTGTGACATTCTGACTCGTTCGAACTTATTATTATCGTTCTATTATTATTGTTGTTATTAATTACCGTTATGATTGCAACTATTATTATCGATCTCTGTGTACATCGATCTATGTGTTTTTTGGTAGCGCGCTATCAGGTGCCGATCATTAATATATGTTTCTCACCTTCACCTCACTCCGCTTCCTAGTTTCCCACCTAAAAAAAAGAAATAAATGGTCCGTATGTAGGATCGAATCGAAGGCTCCTTCCTCCGATCGCGTTCTCCTGGCCGAGGCAGAGTTGCTCCCGTTTGGAAAAAGTCTTTTGGACAGCCTGGATCCAGAATCGTGTGCGGTGCTATCGCCTAGCTGCGAAGTTAAAGGATAATTGATAATTGAGAGTCTCGGCGAACGGAGGCGCGTAGAGGCGAAATGAAATCTAGAGGCGCAGGTTTATCGACGTGGAGATTTTCCGCGGCGCAGCACCGCGACCCAGAGAAGTTTTGGGCGTGGCAGCCGAAAGCAACGCGGCCACGAGATCGCGACGATCGCGCTCCTGCCACCCTCCTCGCCTCTTTCACTTGGAGCCCTTCCTCCTCGCGGGGCCTGCCGGGACAGAGGCCGAGAAGGCGAAGGAGGTGTAAACGTGATAGAACAAAGAGGAAGGAAACACGGAAATGCGGGAAGAGGGACGAGAAGCATCACGGGATAGGTTGAGAATATGTTACGTTCACGAGGAATTGACGGATAATCGGCGAGAGCGTGCATGAAGGATCAAGCAGATCCAGGATGGAGCAACTGGCACTGCGGGTCCTCGTGGAGGACAAGCAGGAAGTCTCGAGAGGGACGCTTCCGTCCGCGATGATGGCCTCGTTCACAATGGTGCGTGAGAGGGATAAAGGGGGTGTTAGATAGATGCTGATGAGCGTGTATCGAGAGACCGTCGTCTTTAAGTGTCGCTTCCTTCCGTTCTCCTATGTTCGCTCGCCCTGTTACCGTTTACGTTCCGTCGCCGGGTATCGGGACACTTATTCGCCTCGTGGTTTCTTTAAAGAGACCAGAAATAATCCCCGCAGAAGCACACCACCCATGAATTTTCTCCACAGCGGTTGCACGGTCTGCGAAGCTTCCTTTCGGGGGTGAAATGGTAAAGGTGGCTGAAGATGGAGTATCGACGGGCGAATTTGGTTCCTCGAACGTTCCGCGGCCTGCACGCTGGAAATATCAAAGATCGAGCCGGGGGTTGCGAGCTCGGTAGGAGGATGATAGAGGAACGGTGAAGGAGAGAGAAAGAGAGAAGAGAGAGAGGGAGGAAGAGAGACTGGGTCTAGTGGGGAGGCTCGTATTGATCGTTCCTGGGTCCATGTGACGCGCCTGCGTTTCGCCCTCGGGTAAAATCGTAGCGAGGGTAAACGACGGGAGGGAGGGTGGAAGAAAGAGCGAAGCAGAGGGTGGAGGAGGGAGAGAAAGAGAGGGTGCTACTGCCGGGGTTCATATACCCCCGGGGCAACTGCAACGTTCCACCGTGCCACCGACCAATCAATGGAGCTTCTCTACCTTTCTCTGCTTCTTCTCTCTTTCCTCCCTCCACCCTGCGCCGCCCTCCCTCTCACCCGGCCTTCGCTCATTCCTCCTCCTACGCGAATCTTCCTACGTTTCGCCACTGTTTGCCACTGTTCGCCCGTCCCGCGTAATATGATTGCATCGCGCGCACCGCCACGCGCTCCCTCCACCCTTTTCAGACGCGCCGCTAAAGCCCTGCCACCCACACGCACCGTCCATTTAATGAAACTTTGCAGCAGCTCGAGGGGCGCGGGCGAGTATGGTAATGCCTCTGACGAGCTATCGGCGGTGATAACGGTGGGAAGACACGGGACGGAGTAATCGTCCTCTCCTACAACGATCGACTTCGTCTTAGGCCGATGAATAAAAAATCATCGCGGCAATGGGGTGCTTCCTGGCTTCACGAAACTTCGGGGGTGTGCGGGGGCAAGTGGCGAGGGTAACTTCGCGCGGCCTTAGCCCCTGGTTACTTTGCTTTAGTATTTTAGATCGTGGAAACGGATCTGCCAATTTGTCGAATTGAAAGGGGTAGTTTTCTCAATTCTACGTTTGTACTGGAAATTAAAAAATATTATGAAACTTTAGGGGTATGCAGGGGATATATAAATGTGTGTCACGCAATTATTGTTTACTGCCTGAATTCACCCTAAGGGGGTGAAATTAACCACTGAAAATCCGGCTATTTTCCGATTTTGTGTTATAACTCAAGAACTGTAGGGCATAAGAAAAGAATTTGCAGATAAAAGTTGCTACTTTTAATTAGGACTATCATTTGGTAATTTACAGTTCCGACATATCTCGAGGTATAAGACAAAATCGGGAAAATATCCAGATTTCCACGCGTGAATTTCAGGAATTTCTTAGAGTGAATTTGGGCAGCAAAAAGAATTGCGTAATAGGGTAAACCAACCAGTGAATGGCCGAATTGTTGAATTTATGGACCTTTGAGATTAATACTTGAATATATTTATGTGTAACAACAAAACAACTGTTGAAATTGCATTTAAATGTATGTTTCTTGAAATTTCTATCAAAATTATTACTTATTCTTATCGTAATTTAAAAAAAAACGATTATAAAATGCAAAACGTGTAGAAGCCCAGTAAATGACCGCATAAGGGAGACCGGGGCAGGTTGTAACACGGGGTAAATAATTTTATATAGTGACACAAACGAGGGTTATGTATTCATTTTGTGGTTATAGCCCAGAATTTTAGTATTTAGAGCACGAAAGTAAATGTCTTAACACTTTTATTTCAATTAATCGTTATTACAAAACGTTTGAATTTTTGCTTCTTCGTCGCAAACGAATCAGTACACATTGATTTATTATAACGTGTACGCATTTTAGTAATTTGATGTTTAGTTTCTCGTTTGCTGAGATAAAAAGCAAAAATTCAAGCTCGGCGCAAATTATTTCCTGTTCGAGGAAAACACTTTCAAGAAACAACTCTGGAAACTTTTTTGTTACAATCTGCCCCGGTCTCCCCTACTTTTAATAAGAATTGTACTTATTAAATTTCCTTGATACGCGTACCTGAAAATATTTTATATTAAAAGTGCAACTACACTCGTTTACAAACATATAATATTTTTAAATTTATAATTTACATTTCTTTGGCTAATGTTCATTCACTGGTGTGCGGTCAATTACTGTTTGATTTACCCTACATAGGTACCTATGTATCCTCTACATATCCCGAAAATTCGGATATTCGGACCTTCCGTTGTCAGTGAAAAACACCCAATCGCCATTGCTATTGAAATTTTCCTGCCAGCCGTCTGTCATCTCGCTCCACACAACCGATTCGATCGATTCTCACCAGATATCCTGCGTGCTTCCACCTAGCTCTCGGTTCCAATAATAGTCCGGCTGCTTAAAATTTTGATCGCCACCTTTGACGCGGCGCAGCAGTGACGTCAGTAATGCCACTTAGTTTCGTCGTGACGTACGAATCCGCGATAAAGATCCCCGGACGGCCTCTCGGCGCGTACCGCGGCCGATATTCCGCGATCATCGCTCCGGGGGCCGTTTCCTTCCCCACCCCTCCGCCACCGTTTGTTTACCTTACGTAATCACTCTTCGCGGGCTTGTAGGTGAATCGTGGGGCTTCGTCGACTGCTTGGCGATACGATCATTGCCTCGAGGGCGGGGGGAGAAGGGTGCCCGGGCCCCCGTCGATGCGTGGAAACGACGCGAGCGTGTTCGGGACGCGTGCAACGGGCAGGATCGATCGATCGCGCCTTAATTAGCGCGGCGATTAAGTGCTCGCTTGATCGATTCGCCGGCACATCGGGCCACGTTTCCCTAGGCGGGGCCACGCTCCTAGCACTCGCGCAGATGCTCGTCCGAATCGTTCTCCCTATTCCATATTTCGAATATAATAGCGGACGTTCGAGCTGTCCCCCCCTCTTCGCGGCTGGGGCTCGCTCTCCGAGGCTGAAACACACGTCTCGTTTAGAAAAATTACACGGGGAACTTGGATCGTAGCTCGCCGTCTACCTCAACAGCTGCCTACTGTCGCTTTAGCAGTAACGCCGGCTAATTAGAAGGGTCGCCACTTCCTTTTAGGGCGAGCACGATCGGCTTAACTTTTTAAGATCTACCTGAACGAACGTCGAGGTGTTAACGGTAGGTTGGCACGGGCCTGGAATCTGATCGAGGGGGGGTTCAGCGACCCTGTAGAAACGTCACGGGACGGAATTACCTACATTGGTCCCGCTGCCGCGCTGGAATTATGCTCGCGCACAGAGTGCGGATCGATGTCGGAGGTGGGGCCCCGCGACCCCCGAAAACCTACCTTCGACAGCTGGATCATGACTACACGAAAAGAGGGTACGGCTCGCGTTTGTCAACCGCATCGACACGGGGGCCATGATTCACGATCCGGGGTCCTTCTTCGTAATCCTTCGCGATGCTAAATCTTCCTGCCGCCCTTCGTTCAACAACCCGATGCTTCGATATCACGCAACGAAGAGCCAGCAGCGCGAGATTCACATTTGAGAATCCCAAGAGCGACGAGGCGAGGTTCGAGCTGGCGCGCGAAAGATTCTCTGTGTGCCACGAGATATCGCACCGTTGCGACGGCGCAGGGGGCAGGGAACTTTCACAATTGCAACCGGCAGCACGGTGACCACTTCCTGTCGCACGTTCGTGCACCGGTTTCGTAGCTTGCCAGGGCCCATAATGGCCACGCGTCGCTCGCATATGCGTCCCAGTGTGTAACGTGTCCCTGTATTTTTTTCCCCCGCATACCGTTCCGCATCTGTTGCAAGTCCCCGGCGGTCCCAGCCTCGCTCTCCCTCCTTTCTCATGGCCGGCCAGAAAACGGGCTTATGGTCCCTCCGCGGCGGTCACATCGGGCCCCGTTGGTGAAAGCCACCTCTCCTAGCCGCGGTGTAAAGCTACTCGTGTCTAGGAGCGGTCTGAGGCTCGAGTGTCCCAGCCGGATGATACATCGGCCTCGGCGATAGCAAGTGTACGAATACATCAGCGCGATTGATGTCTGCTAATGCACAGGGATGAAACGTTTCTGGCAATCGTCCGATGACACCGCTGTACTCGCCTCGAGAGATCGATGGAGGTGCTTATCTCCAGGACGCGGTTAGGAGGCTGGGACAGGCTCTTCCGTATACCACGGCCGCGTATATTTATAGTGTTTATACGCGCATGTATTTATAATTTCTCTCGTGGACAGTTGGTGCGTGCACCGGACGGCTCCCTCGAGCTCCCGAGGCGTTCAACGTCCACTGGGATTCCACCGAGCGAAAGTACCTACGCACCGACGTCCTCAGATCCTCCTAATTCTCCCGCATCCCTTGCTATTCGGTGGTTCGCCGTTATTCCATCGGCGCTCCCACGACCGGCAAACTCTACCGCCCCAGATCCTCGCCGCCAGTCAGAAGTCTGCCGTTGCCCACCGCTTTCCGTTGCGTGACGCGCGACAGCGGAAACGGACTCGCGAAAGCACCGGGTACACGCGGTTATTGGCACGACCGCCAAGTGTTGCGCGGCTTGTTTCGTCAGAGGCGCATAATTTTGGCGCGCCGCTCCTCGACGAGACTCTCGATCGCCGCAGATAAAGCCAGGGTAAGGTCAGGGATATGCAGCCTCCTCCGTCCGGCTACCCCCACTTTAAAACCGTCGGCTTCTTTAAACCTAACCGAAATGGGGGTTACCGAGCTGCACAAGTCGAACTGGAATTCCAAGCGAATCGGAATCCCTGAAAATTCAACGGAGAAATTGGAAGATAGATGGGAGGAGTTCCATGGGGGCGATAATAGGGCGATGGGACTGTAGAGTACGTACACAGGTGCGTCGATTAATCACGCTTAACCATTTGTTCAGATTTTATAGTATCTCGTATGTACGAATACAATTGAAATCTTCCACTTGTGCAGTTTGAGATTAGACTGCCAGGTGATAGGGAGGGTTACGAATCCAGTAAGAGCTCTAGGACGAAGTGTTCAGGTTCTGCGGGGCAGAATTTTTCTTCCTCGAGGGGACGAGATTTTTCGTCGGTGTTTCCTCGAGAGATTCGGTTTCATGGTCCTTGGCAAATGGCCACCGTCGGGCCTCGACGATGTAATTCATGGTTTCGAGTTCACTCCCGGATCGAGTGCGGCCTCGCGAGGGGTAAAGGGACTCTTGTATCGACGCGATAGCGCAGCCGGGACGGCGGGGGTCAAAAACCGTGAAGGGGTGGTCATGATCTGACGCAAGGGGTGATGCGTGGCGACGAGGGGCGGTGGGTGACGGGGAAGCGGGGTGCGGGGAGGGGGCTACAGGGCGGAGGGCATACCTTCCGCCTCGTAATATCGGGGCAGCCATGTTGCAAACATTTCGAACGAACAAACCCCCCTCTGGCAAACATCTCGAGGGTGCCCGCTGGAATATTGTCTGCGAAGCGTTTCGCGAGTGTTGACACCCTTGTTATAAATGCAACTGAGGCGAGGTCGCGGACTGAAGCTTGCTTGGGGGGTTGAACGGACGAAAATGACGATAACGTCGAGATTTTCAGAAATTGAAGTTCACTCTGATCTCGAACGATAAACGTTCTACACCCCCATAGGATCTCAGTCTACCAAGTATTGATTTCTTCCCTCGCCCAGCCCTTTCGCATTTTTTAACATCCCCGGTACAATGGTACAGGCGAATCAGTTTGCAGAGCACAAATGGCCAACGCTTAGTCCCCTGAAAGGGGCAATGTTCCGTGTTCTAGCGACGCGAAACAGTCGGATTAATGGCGGAAGGTTTGGATCGAATAGCGAATTTTTCGAATTCGACCGGGGCTGAGGAAGGGCGCCCTTAGGGGGTGCAAGTTCGATCGAAGTTTATTTAAGAACGCGCATACGTCTCTTATTAGTTCGATCGGCAACCCCTAGCGAGGAACGCTCGGCTCGCTCGCGAGTCGCCGGGAGGAGTATACGTAATACAGCGAGGGGTTCCCGGCACGGGTTTAGCCGAGGGTGCACGAGCGCCGCCGAGGCTGGCCGAGCGCTGCCGAGCAGGCTCGCCGAGCGGGGGCAAGCCGCTTGAGAACCGCCGGTGTGTCCAGTCTCTAGGCAGCCTCCGCCCGTGTCGTATTGTTATTTCCGTTTCCTTAGTATAGTGTTTAACGCTTTAATTTCTAGTCTCGCGTAACCCTCCACACGAACACACGTATTTACATACACACGCCCACACACACACACACACGTATTCGTATTTCTTTATTCACGTACAAACACACGATCCCATCCCGTTTGATTTTTCACCGATCGATGAGTATTCTGTGATCTCGATTCCGGAACACTTGGAGACGAGACGATATATAACCCCTCCCTCCCCCCTACCGGCTCGCGTACACTCGATACACAGACAGGCGCGCGCGCGTGTGTGCCGATCAAAGTGAAACCGAGGGACCCGACGACCGCAGCAGGCGAGCATAAATGCCGATTTACGAGCGCTCGCGTCGTACTTTTCTTTCATTGATTTCCCCTTCTGTTCCGGGCGGCGGTGCGAGAGCGTGATAGAAGTAGAGGTGCACATAGAGAGGGAGAGAGAGTAAGCGAGAGAGAGAGAGAGAGAGAGAAGTAGAGAGATTGAGAGACAGACAGAGATTGAGAGAGAGAGAGAGTAGAGGGACCCGGCGCGCGATACATCGACGAGCACCAGGCACGAGAGTAGCCCAGTCGCGTGAACGCACAGGCAGAGAGAGTTTTGCACGGTGCTCGGTTTCGCGTGCGACCCTAACGATCCGTCGATCAAACACACAGGGGGAGACCCGGGGGAGGAGAAGCGACGCGAGCCGGAGCCCGCGTAGAAGAGAGTGCCCCGTCGCGTACCCGGAAGGAAAAGAAAAAAAAGTGTTTGTGCCTCTGGTGTGTGCCTCTGTGTGTGCCTCGTGTGCATCGATCCGTAAGATAGAAGGTGGATCCCGGCGGCAAGGCGTAGAAAGAAGGTAAGCCGAGTGAATCGATCCGACATTCTTATCGCTCCTGTCGCGCGTCTCTCTATCCCCCCGTCACGATTCTCGACCTACGAGGGCAGAATTCCGCTCGGATGCTGGCGATGGTTTAGGAGCACGTGCCGTGCCGTGCCGTTCGCGGCGCATTCTCGCTCTCACCCTTCGCTTTCTGCGTGCTTTCGCCTCTCGGTTCTTTCTCCACGCCACTCGGCCCTCCACTCCTCGCGCGCTCCCCTTTCGCCCTCCCCCGCTCCCACGGGCCGCGGCACGAGCTGCTGCGTTTTTTTTTTTTTCGCGTGCCCTCGCCTGTGTGCATATACGAGCGCGCTCGCGTGCGCTCTCTCCCTCTCTCTCTCTCTCGCGCGCGGGAGGGGTTTCCCTCGGCGCCTTCGCCGCCGCCACGGCAACGTGCAGCGGGAAGGGGTCTCTTTCTAGCTTGGCGTGCGCGCGGCACCAGAGAAAGGAGCGAAAGGAGAGAAAGAGGGGAGCGTAGTGGGCGAGCGGCAGCGGGACAGAGAGGGAGACAGAGAGCGTGGCAGGGACCGAGGCGAGGCGAGGAGTCGCGCCTCGTATTGATCGGTCCCGGCCACGCGATTTTCACGATCCGTCGCCATGGCCACCTGGCCACCGGCCGAAGATCGTATCTGCCGGCGTACGTGAAAATCGAACTTTAACCCCTCCTCCTCCCCCCCACGGATGGCTGACTGGCGACCCACCTGCTACCCTCTCACGCCAATTCACTCCGGCTCCATTGCAATCCTTTCAGCGGGCACCTCCTTCCGAAAACGCCACAATTAAATTGTGCCGATAGCTTCTCGAGGCTTGCGGAGTTTGGAAGTGCGTGGGCACTAGGCTTTTGTTTAATGGAAATCAGCCGCGACATTAAATCTCTGCGCGGCAGACCTTGCTGCGGCCGGATGTCCGATAACAGCTAGTTACCGATAATCGTCGCGGTAAATGGAGGGTGTTGTAATATACGTAGTATATTTAACTTGCGAGATTGTTTTCAGAAAATTATAATCGAAAGCGTGGTGGGTTACGGTTTTTGGGTACTTAAGCGAAGCTTGGTTCAATGAACTACTGTACAGCAGATGTTTAACGATCTCCGGTGTTCGATAGGTATCGCGATAAACAGAGGGCAGCGTATAAAAGGATGTCCCATTCGCTTCTATTCAAATTCACAAACGCCCATCAGATCTTTAATCAGAATACGATCCTCGCGTGTACTCGAATTTCCAAAAATCAGCCACAAGTATCTCGCGAAGAATTTCATGATCGAACCTTACCGATTCCTCAGAAATATATCACTCTCGAGCGCCTCCCTCGCGATGCACATGTGCGCCGCGGGTTCGTCCACCGCGAGCCCTTAAAGAATCAATTAAAAAAAAAAAAAAAAAAGAAGGAAAGCATTTCGCTCGGATCCCTAATGGAGGGGATGGAGATCGACTTGTGCCGATCGGTCGTCGAAGGGGTGGGCTTCCGCATTGTGCCGGGACCCTAGGCGCGCGCGTGTACGAGCGGCCACGCGTATCGCCCATTGTCGTGTGCCGCATGCAACGGCGCCGCTCGTTGGAATCGCGTTTCGAAGTCATCCGGCGGGCGACACGCGTTCCTCGAATGCGTCCCACTGTCCGACGATACGGCGGGCTCCCTCCCGGCCTTCCATTGTGACGTCCTAAAATATCGCGATGTCGGAGAGAGAGAGAGAGAGCGAGTGGATCGATAACCACGGGAAGATGCGGGGCTACGATAACAACCGGGCCGACTTCCCCCGACATTTTCTCCGACTGCCAGACGCGTCGTTTCCCCCGTAAACACGGCCATCAGCCTCTTAACCCATTAGCTACCGCGAACTTCACGAGGCAATTCATAATCGCTCGCATCGTAGTTTAATAAAAAGAAAAAAAAAGAAATTTTCTTTCCCGCGTTATATATACGAGCATAAAATTCTGTGTTTCTCTCGGCTCTCTCTGTCGAGCCTGTCAGTCTGAATCTAACTACACAAAGTGCCGTTCTAGTTCCGTTACACCTGTTTCGTCAGTTTCACGTAGATTTTCCATAGTTATACGTGGAATTCTTGTTATCGATATCATCATGTCTGACTTACTGTATCGAGCTTTGGGTACGGATAGGTGGTTCACTGACCTACCGCAACATCTAGGAATACTGGATTTACACTTGGCGGTAGACTAGCCTCATCTCTAAGTCTTATTGTTAGTTTTCCTCGGAAAACTAGGGATTCTCAATATACATATATCGTGGTCGAGAATTGAAGCAAGGCCCCCTTATTAGTCCACTCGGGTGGTTCGTTCTAGCAGAATGAGAATTTCGTTTCCAGTCGAGTCCCAGCTTCTTTCCCATCGCCAGGGGTGGACGATGCATATAATAAAAGCGGCTATCTATTATCTGAGCGGAGTGGTCATTCCGATTGGGGGGGGGAGGGGGGAGGAGGGGTGACCGCAGCCACGAGGGGGGTGGCCCTTAGGACAGCTGATACGCGACAGACAGAGGCGGAAAGGGAACGCGGAGAATTAAAATGTACACCGGTAGCTCGTGCCGGCTGATATATGCGCGCCGGCAGCTGTGTGTACTCGCCTTAACCGTGAACACCATCGGCACCCCACGGTCATCGCGTATAATTCCCCTTTTCTCTCCGTCTCTCTTTCTCCCTTGCTCTATTTCGCTGCTCCCCCTCCCCCCACCCCACCTCCCCCGGTGCACACACCGGGTGTCTCGAGCGGAATCACCTTTTTTCCCTTTCACGCGTGCGTGAAGCTGACGGCTGATCAGCGACCGTGAAGCTTTCCCTTTTCTAATTAGGCGACTTTTGTGCCCCGCCAGGCGTTTCGACCGTAATTACTTCCACGTGGCCGCCACCTCCACTTGTTAACGTTTAAAAGTCGCCCCCCCCCCCCCCCCCTAGGCCTGGGATCTCGCCCGCGCCTGTCAAGCATCCGCGGCAGAGATGCTCCCCGGGCATTTTCTCCTTTTCCTTTAGCCGCGTTCAGGCAAGAGTTGGATTTTTACGCGGCGACGGAGATATCGAGGACACCCTGTAGATACCTCGAGCACATCGGGCACGGTGGTGTTCGGTCGGTGGGCAGAGTGGATAGGGAAGCACGAGGGAGGCGAGCCCTTTAAACCAGAACCAAGGGGGTCGTCGCCCCTTTAAATTATCCGCGTTTCTATTCGACCCTTCCCTTCGCCCCCTTGCCAACCGCCGCCGCCGCCTGTTCTTTTCACGCTGTGTTTTGAAAGTCATTGTCAGATTACGTCAGCATCCAGCCGGGCGAACCGTGCATTTCCATAAATCGTTAGCCTCGCCTAAACGTCTGCGGCGCCTCCCGCAACCACCCCCAACACCGTAAAATATATCATTTCCCCTAAAATGTGTACTTTATCCACGGACAAATAAATGAAATGTCTCCTTCGACTTCGATCCAACAACCATTCAACTGAAATCCTATCATCGATGGGAGAGAAACTAGTCGGCGAGGTGTTTGTAGCCGACTCACAATATTTTGCTCCCACCCGAGAAGGGGGGAGCGAGAGGAAAAAAAAAAAAAACACGTGGCTTGTTGCCACGCGCTCACCTGTGCGCGCAGAAAAACGCGATTCCGTTTCCTCGCGAAATCGTGGCCGCTTTGAGGCTAGAGCTTATGCATATCGCGCGCGATGTTTTGGTTGACGGACGTTTTTACGTCCTTGTAACATTCCGTCGACAGCCAGGGCCTTCTTGCCTGGCGCGTGTTTATACCTCGTCTTCTGTTTCCTCCCGTGTTCTTCCCGCTGCTCGCCGAGTCAACAGCCACGCTCCGCGTCCAGTAAGCTCTCCTTACGATTCATTGAAAAACAGTTTGGCCCTAAATATGGGCCACCGAATTCGGAAGCGGCTGGAAAATTTGCAGGAAAATCCTTGGGAGGATACACGAGCGTTCGCCTCCCTTTATCTTTTAGGATTTTGAGGATTCGGGGCCGGCGCGAAACTGCTGGCTGCCAGGGTTTTCTGTTGCGTGACGATGAAAACGACCACGCGTTTCTCGTTTCAGATTTCGTACGTAGTTAGAGACGAGCCGGTAGAGGAGTGCAATGATGGCGAACGGAATGGACACGGCCGTGCAACAAAATGGGGGGTCCACCCTGGGACAGGCCTCGCAGGAAGAGTCGAAGACGAACCTCATCGTCAACTATCTGCCGCAGACTATGACACAGGAAGAGATCCGTTCCCTTTTCTCCAGCATCGGCGAGGTGGAGAGCTGTAAGCTGATTCGCGACAAACTCACTGGTAAGTTCTCAATCGGGCATCGTTCCTCCTGCTTAGAAATTCACGCGTCAGACTGGGATCTAAGCGAAACACGAGCCGACGGCGGCCAGATTTTACTGGCCGAAGTAGAGATTAACAGCTGCGTCGCACTTGACGAGTTTTCAACGCGAAAGGGGCTGAAAAAATATTACAGGGAAAGTTCTAGGGAGACTTTTTGAGGCAGATTTGTGGAGGATATATGGGTGTTTATCACGCAATTTTTTTGGTGCCAAAATTCACTCTAAGGGGGTAAAATTGACGCCTTAAAATCCAGGTATTTTCCGATTTTGTGTTATAATTTACAAACTGTAAGAGATAGAATAAATATTCTCAGACAAAAGTTATTTCTTTTAATTAGAACTATTATTAGGTAAGATGTAGTTCGCAAGTTATAACACAAACTGGGAAAATAACCGGATTCTCGGAGGTCAATTTCAACCCCTTAGAGTGAATTTTGGCAGAAAAAAATTACGCATGTAATATTTATGTATTCCATCAAAGTTTCAAAATTTTTTGAATTTCCGGTTTGGGGATCTTCCTTTGTTAGTCTTGGAACTCGACGATCTGAGTGCTGAATCTTACACGTAGTTTTCCATTTCACAGTGACTGGCGATACATCTATATAAAAACGACTGTTAGGGAAGCACTGTCGTATTAATAATATTGACGATTCACTACCAAGGAAACTCTGGTCATTCGATAATCGCCTTCCACTCTTGTTTCCACAAATGTCACCCAAAATTGACTCGTCTATCGATTCCTCGATCGACACCTTGGGCCTTCCCAGCTGTTTGCTCGCTATCAACCCCATCTCGATTATTCCAGGAAGTACTATGTAGAGTCTTCTATCTGGATGTCGCTGATGCGTCGGGGAAAACTTGTCGAACAGACGACGGAAAATCGTCAGCGACCATACATCTGTCAATGGCACCTGTCGAGGGATATCACGGCCGATACGAATCTGGCGATTTAAAACGTAACCCGTGCTGACGTGTCCCATCGATTTTACGTATGCGCTTCCCACTTCTCAATATACGCACAGTCGACAAACATCCCGCATATCAATTCGCTGGAGGACAATTCTCATCGCCCTCTTCAAACTATCGCCTCATTCAATTCGTATTCCACTTCGTTGCAGTGTCTTCTTCCAAGAAAACCTCTCGAAATTCACTCTGAAAAGGTGAAATCAGCCCTCAAAGTTATCGTTCTTCTCTCGTTTTTCTAATATAACTTTGGGGGCTGATTTCGCTTATTTATATGAATTTCTGAAGTTTTATTACCCCTTCGTGTATCACACCCCGGGCGATTTTTTTCTCTTTGCCAATATTTCTGTAAATTTTTAGACCTTGATATTAAAATTTAAAAATTTTGTGATTTTTAATAACCAAAGAACTCGATTTATACACAACTATTTTTTTCAACTACAAATTTCATCATATCAAAATAAAATTTATAGTTTTAGAAACAATTATCACTGAAAAGTTAAAAGATTCAAAGATATGAAAATAGATAATCAAAAATGACACTTTGGCGCAGTGAACCTTAACCCACTGTGACCAATTTGTGATTGTAAGAAGTTGTGACCACGGAGGCTCAAAATTAGAATTCTCGAATTGGCAACGTTTCCTTATCAGGCAAAATAATTCAGCAATTAAGGTTTCCCTTGAAAAATAAATTCTTCCACTTTGTTACGACTCTGCCAACCCTTCATCTGCAGAATCTCCATTACAATCTTCAGTCTTCCCTCGTAACCATCTGTTTCTTTGGTAATCGTTTCTTCAGACCTACCATTGTCCTTTGCAGCAGACAGTAACTCTTCTGCAGGTCCATTCGTCGAGCTCGTGATCCCCGGCCGTTGCGAGGCGAGGGATTGCGCAATATTGCGTGTCCCCCGCGTCTTTCCCCGCGAATTTGTTGGCCCTGCACGCGCGCGAGTGGCTGCACACTCGAGCGTTATCGCGCGTAATCCAGCAGCGTAATTTCGCCTCGCGTACGCGCGGCTAAATTCCGCGCGTTTCGTCGCTGCAGAGTGAGAGAGGAAGAGGGAGCGAGGAAGAGAGGAGAAGGAGGAGGAGGAGGAGAGCACGTGCGCCGCGGACGTCGCGACGCTATTTCGAGCGTCGCAAGTGGCGGGGGCGTCGTTTGGGTTTTGATGCCTCGCCGTTTTACAGTCGGGACCTCGTCGCGCGGTCTTCTCTCCTCAGGGCCGTACTGCACCGCCGTCGTTTCCTGTTTTCGGAAAGCATTGATCGCCCGCCAACGCGTACCTCTCAATGAACACTCTGGATCGTTTCGCGAACCGTCGCACGTGCTCCCGAAGAGGGACCCGACAGCTGGCTTCCTCGCCAGGCTTTTGGGACCTTCTTGCATTCCGCAAGAGCTTCGGATCTTCCAAGAAGATTACGCACTTTCAAGTGTTCAAAGAGTTTCGGAGAATTCTCTTGCAATTCCTTCTTGCTCAGCGACAGATCTGTAATCGAGAGATTACGGTCTGTGATATTGAGGTGTGTTAGAAGTATTTAGATAGCCAGGTGCTTTGAGTCAACGGAGGATGACCAGAGGATTCCGTTCGCGAGGAATAATCGACGGGGAGAATTGAGAAATCAATTTCCTGACTCAGCTTGCCAGCTGAATAAATCATGGGCTGAAAGAGGCACTTGAGTGTCACGAGTGAATTCGTTAGCACCAGATTCTGACGCGATAGCGAGGCTATAATACTTTCGTTGCCCCTCGTCTGCGGCAATCCTCACTGCTGTTTTCGATTCCCCCGGCATTTCTGTTGCAGGTCAAAGCTTGGGCTACGGTTTTGTTAACTATCACCGGCCCGAGGATGCTGAGAAGGCTATCAACACGCTCAACGGTCTTCGTCTGCAGAACAAAACGATCAAGGTTCGTTTCCCACAGCCACTATCTCTCCCTCGATCTTTAAATACCATCCACGTGAAAAAGGGCCCACGGAGAAATAACCCGAGTGTCACACGTCCGTTATTGTCTTCCTTTCATGAATAATCAAATCTGAAGCACGCGTTAAGGACGCGCCTCGCCTATAGTTAGGCCGCGAACAAATTGGCCGTAGCTCGCCAGCAAGATATAGAAAGTTCGTTCAATCTTCCCGCGTTGCCTTCACGCGCGAACTAGCACCCTACATACATTCTATCGAGCACAGACGATTCCTGAAACTTCTTCGAGCGCGCTCCTAGTGCCGCGTATTACACGGTGCCGCAATAATAGAAACACCGGTTGGCTTCGATTCAAAGTCATTTTATCAAGCGTGCGAATTAAACGACAGTTATCACGCCTGCTCGGAGGGGACCCCGAAATTTACTATTAAAATTAGACGTGGAAACGGGGACCAAAGATAGAATCGCGTCAGATCCACCCAAGTATGCGATCGAACACTTTGTTTCAAGTGCCCAGTGTTGCCACACCTGTTACACCTAACGCTCGATCCTCTGCGCTCGAAGAAATCCTGTATCAAGCCTCGTTCTAACACCGCCATATTTATCTTCAAAGAGAACTTGCAAGACAAATTTTACCATTTACTCGAACATCTCTCTATCTTTATTGAAATGTTTTAATCGAGAAGCGTGTTTCTGTCACTTAGAAATAAATTCCCAAAGATGCGGTATTTCTTCACCAAGGTGGTGTTAACCCTTTAAACGGTTAGACTGTACTATCACCGAGGAAACTCGACGAACTTGTCGCTGACCTTATCCTTCCTCTCCGCAGGTATCGTACGCGAGACCGAGCAGCGAGGCGATCAAAGGCGCGAACCTGTACGTCAGTGGTTTGCCGAAGAGCATGACGCAACAGGACCTGGAGAACCTGTTCAGCCCTTTTGGCAGGATCATCACGTCGCGGATACTCTGCGACAACATCACCGGTAAGTTGACGCTTAAAAGAACCGAGGATCGCGTTGACCCTGTTAGAGAGCCCTGTGGAAGTTGCGGCCACCAATTTCCCCGCCGACACGACCGAGCGAGAGGTCGCCTCGGCGCGAGTCGCGCGTCGAGAAAGTAGAATGGGACCGCGCGAGTCAGACACGGACGCGCGTCGACGGGGACCGATTCGGTTCAAGGCTTCGGTGAACATTGGGACCGTTCGTTCGATCGAGGATCGAGAAACTATTCCGAAGGCCATGGGGCTCCTATATTCGTTCGGGGGGTGGATCGGTGCGCTTGTGGTCATCCCTAGGACGAGTATACTCGTCGGGAGCGTGTACCGTGGCTCGCACTGAACGGAGCAACGGGTCCGCGACGCGAACTCGGCCTCTTTCGTTCCGGGTTTCTTTTATTATTTAACTCTTCGGAACGACACGGGGATCATTTTCCAAAGATCGAGGGGAGCCGATAAACGCAGCAGAACATCCAAGCCTCTGCTTTCGTTTTCGATTATGAGTTCCTTCGTTGGCTATCGTTATCGTTTGCCAGATTGCGCGCGCGAATCCCCCAGCAATGCATTCTCCGTTCGCATCCCCAGTTTCACGCACTGCCTCATGGCCTAGCCACCCTCCACCGTCTCACGTCCATGTCGATGCTTGTTTCTTACTCTCCCCTTTGTTCTTTTCGCTCGTTTCACCAGCATCGTCGACACGCGGTCTCGTTTCTAAAAATCGTTCACCGTCTGTTGATTTTCATTATCCTTCTTTTTTTTTTCTTCACCCGAACGTCCCGCGAATTCGTGCGTCCTTCTTCTTTTTTGTTGTCCGTGGTTTTTACGTTGCGATGCTGATTTAAGTAGCGAAACTTCCTGTTTTATACTCCCTCAGTCCCCTGGCTCGCTTTTCACCGTTCCACAGTGCGGTCCTCGATCCAAACCTTCGTTATTACTCGCTATTATTACCATTATTATTATTGTCGTTATTACTGGTTACTATTATTTTCTTTTCAGTTCTTTCAGTTTCACCTTCGAGTACGTTTGCGTTTCCTTCGTTTATTCACGATCGTCGGGAGTCGTTGCATACTTAAGCATTGATTTCAGAGAAAATTAGCGTAATTTAACGCCAATGATCGCTCGCCCCTTATTCGTCTCATGCGAACAGTTACTTTACTTTCAGACACGTCTCTTCACCTTCTATCATTTCGTTTAACCGAGCAGCGGGAGTCGAATCGTCGCCGATTCCGGTCCGTCGTCGAGCGTTCTTTTTCCTGCAAGGTGCCGTTCAGTCGAGCGGCACCGGCGGCCGTTCCTTTTTCTCCGTATTAAATGTTCAGACATTTCGGAGCCACGGACGCCGTCGCGAGGAAAAAGTGTCGCTCGCTCTTCTCTCTCGTTGCTCACCGAGTCTCCAATTCGAATCGTTCGCCAACGTTCGCTTCTCACTTCGTTCCATTTCTCTCGCCTCCGCCCTCTCTTGGGCATTTATTCGTCACAAAAACCCTCCCGCCGAGGAATCAGGGGCGAGCGAGTCGTGTATGCTGCCAGTTGAATTTTAACGTGATATGATTTTTTCCGTTTCTGTTTAGTACGACAGTTTGTGACCGGCGGCGGAGACTATTTGTCCGGTACGTAACTCATACAACTCTTTTTTCTTTTCCCTTATTACGCCCGAGCTGGAACAATAGCAGCCGTTTCTCTCTCTTTTCTTCTTCTTTTTTTTTTTCATGTGTATCACCATCGATATTATTCTTTCCACGCAAGCTTATCATTCGCACGGACTTCTGTTCTCTTTCCATTCACAGACGAGCCAATCGCGCCGATTCGCGATAACAACGGCACTTCGCAAACTACTCGGCTATAAAAAGGGAACATTCAGAGCTTCGGTGGAGATCGAGCGATTGGCTACGTCAGCGGAAAAAGAAAATGCGAATATCACCCTTTGTTCTCCTCTCTCAGTTTCATTCTTTTCTTGCGGTTTATTCTCGTCTATTTTGTTTTGTTTCTTTTTTTTTTGTTCCATTTTTTTTCTTCTACTCTCAAGTCTTTCTTTCTTTCTTTCAATCGGCTGCTTTGTTCGCACAAAGTCCACAGAAACAGTTACGATCCAAAAAGTTCCTCCCGAGCGCCGTTTTTGTTTCTTTACGCTTTTTGTCGTTCGTCGACGCGTTTATGATTTCGTTCGCGACCGTGCTGCACGATCGCAGCACGATCTTGCCTGTCGCGTTGCGGGTTCCCGACACCGGCTCGGCTCAGACGTTCCCCGGGAGAAATCGGCTTCCCGGCTTGCCCAGGGGAGAAGCTCGATCCGAGAAATTGGCGCTCGAGAACACGACACCGGGTGTAAAGAAACGAATCCGCGCGCACCGAGCCACTCGTCTTCGAGGAAACGGAGCTGCATCGGTCGTTTCGCAACGATTCATCGTTGATCGCGGGCTGGAAAGTGCGTTTCGGCTCGATCCAGCCGATCGGGTTTAGCAGGCGTTCCACGCGTTGACTGGATTACTCCGCTAGATACAGGGTGTCGCTGTAACTGGCCGTGCAAGCGGAACGGTGGTGATTCTACGCGAAAAAGTAAGTCGAATTTATAGAATAAAATTTTTTGATATCGCGCTTCGTTTTGGAGGAGATCGACATTTCATTTTAGGCTGACTTATTTTCTCATGTAACAGGTGGCGCGAAAATTACCATCCAATTTTCTTAATCTGTAACTTTGTTTTAAACGGAACAACGTGGCGATTTTTTTGTGGTACTCAAGTTTCAAAGATAATATCAAATAAATGATCGCCATTCGAATTTATGCAAATTTGGGCCTCTTTATTGCATTTCTCATGGTTTTGAGGAAAATTTGTGGAAGTTAGATTTTCAATTTCGTGTTGAATATTGTACTTTCATTGTTGTAAAGTCCGTGGGTTATTCACGAAAACCAATGCCTTCAAATGGCCCCAAAGAAGGAAGTCTTTAAACGTTTGTCTAAATGAATTGTTACGTAACAAAATCGATACAATTTTTCCGCGTTCTTGAAGGGTATACTTATTTATCTTTATGGACAATAAATTTCGTCTCTTCTATTGAAATGTTAAAACGTCACTGACACATATTTACCTGAAATTAAGAAAAAAGGAGCAATTAACATCGGATGATGATTTTTGTGGCACATGTTATAATCACCACACTTCCGCTTGTGCCACCGGTGACGGCACACCCTGTACAGTGACTCTAAATTCAAACAAATCTGTTTTTAATCCACATCTGTTTATTGTTAGTATTCTTCGTTAGAAGCTCCGTAGAAATGTCACTTGTGAAAGAGTGGCACGGGCAGTCAACGTGTCGAATGGACGGTTATAAACCACGATAACGAAGATCTTTTTCTTATCAGACCAGTGATGAAGCTAACGCTGACGAATCACTTAGGACGCGCTTTTAAAAGGACAGTGTCTAGCAGGGGAAATGACGAGGTCCATCATTCAATATTTACACTCTGTAGCAGCTACGGTAGTGGTCAGCGGAAAGTTTAAACCGTGAACGGTGCCAGAAATAAAAGTTGATACCGCTTTTGCAGGGGTAGGGTGTGTCGGGTTTTTAAAACCGGTTTCTTTGTATAAATTTATAAAGCTCGAAAACCGGTTTTAAATTTAAAAACCCGGTTTTAGATACCAAAATTAATATGTGAAAATTAACGAACTATTTAATTAGAAACGTAAACAATTTTCACTGTTTCACAAAAATACTAAATGATATAAAGATTTATAATTTATATTCTGTACGAATTTTAGTTACTTTAGATTTCTCTGTTTGGTTCTGTAAGCAGCATATTTTATTTTGTTATATTTTTCTAATTCCAGAATAACTGAAAATTTTTAAAGTATGTATAAATATTTCATTACTGTTTTAATTATATTTTGCGTGAATTCGAAAACCGGTATGACCGGTTTATTGGGAACAGTGGAATTCGAAAACCGATATTTTCAAAAGTCCAACCTTGTATATAAACATAAAGCCTAGTACATATAAAACTATAAATTTAAAACTTTCAACCACCACTGTACACACAGGCAACGTTTCATCGAAAATCTCGACACAAACCTCGTTCACTTCTCCCGTGACACTTGCACATGAAAGTGCTGTCCTCTTGAAAGAGTGTCCCTTCAATCTCACACAACTTTTGTCAGTGTGATTGCTGGTGTTAAACGTTCCACTAGATTTCTTAAATAATCGCTTGCCAGTCAACGAGGAATCCGATGGCGCTCGAATAAGATGCTGTTCGATCCTGATTTTTTAAAAACTAAAAGAAATGAGAAGAAGGGAGCTTTATAGAGTAACCTGAACCGATTCCGACAGGATTGTCGAAGGGGGTCGGTTTCATAAGGTTCGACCAGCGGGTCGAGGCCGAGAGGGCGATCCAAGAACTGAACGGTACCCTGCCGAAGGGCGCGGCCGAGCCGATCACCGTCAAGTTCGCCAACAATCCGAGCAACAACAACAAGGCGATACCGCCGTTGACCGCCTATCTGGCACCCCAGACGACCCGACGATTCGGCGGCCCGATCCACCATCCAACCGGCCGCTTCAGGTACATTCCACTGTCGCCACTATCCAGGTACCTACTCGCCTCTACTCGCTCTACCCGAAGATCTCTCTCTCTCTCTCTCTTTTCTCTTCTCTCTTCTATATCTCTTGTCTGTCTACTATTTTCGTTCCTTCTTCCTTTTCTGTTCTTTCTGTTCCTTCTCTTCTCTGACTTCATTTCTCTGTCATATCTTTCTTTCGGTTCCTCAGGTTCTCTGTCTCGTTCAGTAGATAACTCTGAACAGAGTGTCGCAACGAGGATCGATCGATCGATCGATGGCGATCGGTAGGAGATTTCCGGGGGATTTCAGGTGGACCCTGATATTTTTTTCTGGACGCTGAGAGGTGTCGAGTTGAAGCTTGAATTTAATGGGCAGCGGCTTCAGATTAATTAGAAAGTTTAGCGACGAGGCGTGTACAGAGAGAGGTGGGACTCGGATCGATCGATCGATCGATCGTACGTCCGTATCTTTTTTCCTTGTTTACGCACTCACCGTTTGAGTACCTGAGTACACTGCAGGCTCCTCCTTCTGCACCTCATCTCTACCACACGACTCATCATCATAATTTCTGTTTTTATTTTTCTCTCTCTTGATTTCCGCCCACCCGTCGATCTAACCGATTTCGTTTGTGTACTTGCGCATGCCCCGCTGCGTTGAAGCCATTTTGCCCGCCCCATCGAGCGCACATTCTCGGTCGAGGCTTCACTATTCTTCTCGTCGCAAAACATGCAGATAAAGTCCCTCTATTAAAATTAACTTCCCTCTTCTCTATTTTTAAACGAAAGTAGCTTCCCTGTAGAGGCGAATGAGTTCGGAATCGATCCAGGAGACCGCCGTGGAGAAAAGGCAGGTGCAACAGTTCGAGGGAAGCCTTTCAATCGATGGATCGATGCCACGATATCAATATTTCATCGGCGACACCCGCTGAAGCGTTGCCTATCAGACTTAATCCAATTCGGTATTCCATAGTAACCGCGTTTTATCCTCTTTTCTCCCCACCCAGTCTTTTGGAGTCGATACTGGACACGTGTCGATAGCCGGCACGTTAATTGAGAACGTCGCTTCACCCTTCTTTACCATCAGCGATCGTTTCCTTGATTTTCATTCTCTTTTACTTGGATAACCTCCCCCCTCCGTCTCTCCAGAGAAGTCCTCCACCCGTCCACCCCCCTGATTCCTTAACGACGAGTGGTACAAGGTGGTCTCTAAGATAGCTACTAATTAGTTAGATAGATGTAAGTCGACCGGCTGTGCAAAGTAAAGAGAGAGAAAATAAAAGACTGATCCTTGACCACTCTGGAAACATGGAGGAGCAAGGCACACACAAACGTTCTGTTATTTCTGTAAGTTTTGTTGCTCCCGTCGCCTCGCGGCCCACGGTGAAGGGTCCCCTTTGCCCGCGATTAATCGAGAGAATTCATGTCGCTAGTTTCTGTTAAAAACGCATCTCACCGGAAGCACCGTGGACGCGAGGCTGACAGGGAAGTTCGATTTCGATTAAAGTGGAGTTGAGAAACGTCGATTGACGATCGGGAAGAATCGGTTCGTCTCTCGCGACAATTGGGCCCGTTTCGAGAACAGTCGCGCCGACACTAAACGATTCTTATCCGGTAATTGGACGAGAGAAGAGGACGATACTAGACGAAACCTTTGACGATCGCGTTCAAGTACGTCCGTCTGTATGTCCAGTCGATCGAAATCTGAGAGGCCCAGATAGAGAGACAGTTTGCCGATCGAGCGATCGAAGACACGAGGATTCGAGGATCGTGTCTGCCGAGTAGCGCTTCGCTTTCGCTTGCCTCTTCCACCCTATTACTTTCATCCCCCCACCCCCTTTCGATTTTTATTTCGCTCTCACCCGTGCCTCCCCTCGAGTAGAAAAGCTAACCCCCTCTTAAAAATCCCCCCCCACGTCCCGTGTTTCTCTTTCGATTTCTTTCATCGACACTTGCTCGTTTATTTCTCGCTGTTTCTCTCATCTTTGCTTCTCTCTTCCCTCTGTCTGTCCGCGTTTCTGCCTCCACGATGAGAGAAGAAAACGGGCGAGGCACCGTAGACGGTAGTCGCGCGAATGCGAGAGAAATTTCGAAACGGAAGCACGAGGAAGCGACCCGAAAGACACACATTATCCCGTATTTTTTGGCTCTACCCCGGAGTATCTCTCTTCTTACGTTGTTCTTTTTGTGTTTTGTTTTAGCACTGGCAAGGCCATGCTTGCCATTAACAAAGGCTTACAGAGGTCAGTATTTTTTTCGTTACTACCACTACGCTCCCTCCCGGTCTCTTCACTCCCCTTCCCACCCCACCGGACCATCCCCCCGATTGATTTTATCATTTGTTGTGGCTTCGTTCTGTAACCCTGTATAACGAGCTCCGCGTTAAAAATTTCATATGGCAGGCTTACCGATCAACGAGGAGACACTTGCTTTCAATTTCCATATTTTTTTTTATTTTTTTATTTAACGCTACTCGTGGATCGTTGAATTTCAGTGCAAACGATCATTTGGTTACTCTCGATCTCTATGAAATTTTTAATGCCACTTCTCTTTTTGTCTCACGCTTTCTCTCTTGTCCTTCACCCTTCCGTTCCCTTCCAAGTCCTCGGTTCGTTGGCCTTGGAACGCTTCTTCACGGAACACCACAGAGCATATTTTAGCGTCCCCTCGAGAATGCGAGTCGATTCGGGTGTACAAAGCTTACCTCTGACGATCAATCGACGCAATCGAGTTTCCCCGCTCCTTTTCTTCTTTCTTCTTCTTCTTCTTTTATTGTCGCCATTTCTACTTCGCGTCTAATTCTGTCCGAGTCCCGCGGCGTGAACTATGATTTCCATCCGCCATTAGACAAGTACGCGTAGAGAGTTCAGCTTTCTGTTGTTTTATTTCGCAAGTTTGAAGCTTCTAATTTTTGCAATGGACACGAGCGGACGTAGCAAGGGAGCACGGACTGTACAGACGGATATCGATCCTCGTCGATGATCCAGCCGATCCGAAATGATACACGCGGGACTGTTTCGCCCATGTTTTCGAAGCGTCGGTATCGCAGTATACTCGAATCAACGTTCCTCGACAGGCTCTAGCACTTTCTTCTTCCTTCTTCACTGTTTCTTTTCTTTCGTTGTTCGCCTTGATCGGTCCGGCTCGATCCGGGACCGTGCATCACCTCCCGAGCTCCGCTCTACCGTCGCTATACGATCAGCTTTCCCGCGCACAGTTCTGCAGAAATGGTGCACGGTGTTTCCCTAACTGCCACGTACAGAGAATTCTCAGGAATGCGCTCGCCACACTTGGATGACTTCTTCTCTCACGTTCTCGCGCGATACACTGTGCTGCATTCGTATGACTCTCTGGTTCGCATCTTCGTAAAGCCACTTAGGAGCTCGCTGCATTGAATCTAACAAAGTTCTTAAGAATTCTTAGCTCGAGCTTCGGCTTAAAGAGTATAAAATAGGGGCATCAAGTGGAATTTGCTGATAAACTCTTGTTTAGACCGCAAAAAGGGATTGTAACACTAGATTGCGATATTACAGAAATTACAGAAAATTATAGAATTATAGAATTATAGATTACAGAGAAATAATAGTTTATAGAAAAGTAATAGATTACAGAAAAATAATAGTTTGCAGAAAAATAATAGTGTACACAAGAATAATATAGTTTGCAGAAAAATAATAGATTGAAGAAAAATAACAGTTGACAGAAAATAATAATTTGCAAAAAAAAATAATAGTTTACAGAAAAATAGTTGTCTCGTATTCCTCACAATTTCAGCTTTTCATAATCTTTCTCTTCCATTTTAATTTCTACACTAAACCGAGTAATACCTTTTTCCTTGAAATAAAAGTTTCACTTATGCACAGCCACCGGTGGCCCACAACGCAAGCTAATCCAAAGCGATAAAGCATGGGGAGTATAGCGTAAGAGATTAAGTGGAATCCGTCGGTGTATGGCCAGACGCGCCCAGCAGGCAAACTAGCGGCTGTATCTCCTTCCGCGAGGCATCCACGGCGAACTCTCGAGTGGCAAAGTTAGTCGAGCACCCTGCACAAAGAGCAGCGACGTGGACTCGCGTCTCTCATCGACAAAACCAGAGAAACGCCTCTATTCGTCGGCAGTCTAGAGCCGAGAGCTGGGCCAGGTGCACGATCTCGGTACGAAAGAGCAATCGAGTGAGCTCGCTCGTCGGACCATACATATTACGTCGCACATACCGCAAGCAATTAGCACTTGATGATCGTACTGAGAGCAATGCACCACTGTATCGACCTCCATAGCAGAGGGAATCAACCGTTTACTGAGTTCCATCGACGAATGGTCGCCTTGATTCGTTCCTACATTAAATTCCATAACCGCCAAGAGTACAGAGTAAAGTCAGTCAGTGTACATAACCAACGTAACGAACAAGAAATTAAATGAAACGAGGTTACCTATCGCGTTGAATTGAACCCCTAACGGGGAACATCCATCCATCATGATCGCAGCTTTCATTAAAAATGCCACCAGCTCTCATTTGTCTTTTAAGGGGACTGTCCGGTCCAAACGCTCGAAAAATAATATTTATGAATTTTTTACGAGAAGAGGTTATAACATATCTTAAATATTTTAAAAAATATTTGTGGCCTTTATTAATGCACTCGTTAGGGTACAAAAAAAATTGTTTGTCTCGTGCTTTCGATCCTGATGCACTTTCTAGGTGGCGCTTAGTGCAGCGCTGCCGAAAAGAGATGCCTATTAAAAACGGTCCCCTTAAACGCAATTGTCAGTAGTTGGTGGATGGTCGCGCGCATCCTATCGCATTCCTCGATGCGGGCAGGTAAATCAGTTAGAAAGAAGAAGACGGAGGGAACGAAGGGGATACTCGTTAGGGGTTGAGTCCAGCGCGTCGTCAAAGAAAACCACCCCGGCGGCACACGCGCTTGTACATACGTGTACGTGTGTATGAAAGAGTCCGCGGTTCCTAATGAGCGTTTGTGACGAATGCGTACGTAATTACTGTCACCTCTCGGCACTAGTATATACTGAACACTCACTGAGATGTGCCCTGTTTTAACGCGGCTTGTGACGTCAAGTAGGTACGTAGATAAATACATTTTTTACATCTCTTTGTAAATATGCTCCACCTTCAACCCTCCACGTGTCCCTCCAGCCCCATACGCATTCGATGTTCGTGATTCGTTGCATGCCGATTAACAGGCGCGTGCACGTGTGTCTCCCTTGGTTTTCACCTGTTTTTCTTTTCGTCCCCATTTCCTTTCGAATTAATTACAGTCGGGGCCCCTCACCTCCGCGGCAACCGACCGCCCAGCGTTTGTTCGTTTAGAAAGCTTCTAGAATTGCATGCGAGACCCCCTTTGCGATTCGGTCGCCCCCTCCCTCCACGCGAGATATCATTTTAACGAGGCAGTAGCCCTTTCTCTTTTCATTTTCGTGTCGCACCTTTCTTTCCACGTTCGTTCGCGACCGTATCTTTGGTCCAGCGGTTCGGCGGTGGGTTTGTGAATTATAATTTCATACGACACACTTGCACGAGTTTCCGTAGTCCCTGCTCGTTCCACGTCAGGATAATCGCGAGGGAGAGTGTTCTCGCTCGAGTCAAGGCACTCGCCGAACGTGCGGATCCCTTCCGAGTCCAGAATGCACCGTATTGAAATGTGGAGCGGCAATGTGGCTTTGATGGAAATTACTGTGCGCAATGATATGAAGGAGAGCGAGTTAACGAAGTCGTCGATTAAGGGTTCTAGTGGGACACTTCTGTGGACGACGTCGTTTACGAGCAAGAACCAAACAGTTTCATCCATCTCCCTTTCGTGTTGACTACCTAGAAGGTTTTAGCGACGAATAGCGCTGTCGGTGCATAGTTTTCTCTTTCGATGACTTGTTGGTAGAAATTCAAGTCCCTAATATTTTATCATTGCGAGGAACGATGGGGAGGAAGACAGTTATATATTTACAATTATTATATGTAGAGTTTCTACTTACCTATAATGGAAGATCCCCAAGCCGGAAATTCAAAAAATTATAAAACTTTGGGGATACGTAGAGTATTCATCAATTTCACCCCCTTAGAGTGAATTTGGGTAGCAAATAAAAATTGCCCAATATATACCTATCTATATATCCTCTACATATCTCCAAAGTTTCATAATTTTTTGAATTTCCAGCTTAGGGATCTTCCCTTGTTACTTTCTCGAACCCTGTTACTTTCTTCCCTTGTTACTTTCTCGAACCCTGTTACTATCTTTCCTTGTTACTTTCTTGAACCCTGCGCGGTGGGCAGAGGAGACGTTCTAAAAGCAACGAGGGTTCAAGAGAACCTAGTTTCCGCGCTGTTTCCCCAATCACCTCGCTAGACGTTCTTCCACCCAGCGTAGAAGCACGACAGCGCTATGCCCGCCAAGGCCGGACCCCCTTGACCCTCGTACGTGATGCCAAAACGATCCACGCGACCAGCCCCTCTCACCTTCGCCAAAGGTGGTGATCGTTGACGGTCGAGCGTTATCACGGGTGTGACGGGACTGTTGCAGGTACAGCCCGCTGGCAGGCGATCTCCTGGCCAACTCGATGCTACCGGGGAACGCGATGAACGGTTCCGGCTGGTGCATCTTCGTCTACAACCTCGCCCCGGAGACCGAGGAGAACGTGCTGTGGCAGTTGTTCGGTCCGTTCGGCGCCGTCCAATCGGTCAAAGTGATCCGGGACCTGCAGACGAACAAGTGCAAGGGATTCGGTTTCGTGACGATGACCAACTACGACGAGGCGGTGGTCGCCATCCAGAGTCTCAACGGCTACACGCTCGGTAACCGTGTGCTTCAAGTCAGCTTCAAGACGAACAAGAACAAGGCGGCGTAGGACAAGCAATCACAAGAGCAACAACAGCAGCGGGAACAGCAACAGCAGCAGCAGCAGCCAGAAGAAGAAGAAGAAGAGCAACACGCACCAGCAGCAGCGGAGCCCGCGGCCAGCGGCGCGGTCGCGGTCGCAGCCACCACAGTGGTAGCCCCCGCGACCGTCAAGGCGCTAGCCGCGGCCGCTTATGCTTCCACGACGAAGAAGATCGACCAGGAACACCAGCTCCCCGCCGAGTCCGCGGCCACCGGCCTGAACAATCGTTACCGCGACGATGCCAATCACCAGCAATCCAGGGCGCTGCTTTCTAACTACGGGATGGTGACCAGGGCTGCCGCTGCCTCCTCCTCCTCCAAGGGCTTTCGCTGGGACGAATGCGAGAACGAGAACGAACTGGACTCCGACTAGCGGAGGGGGGCCAGCTGACGCGCCTGCTGCTGGAGAACACTCGGCCGGGATAACAGATACAGAGAGGCAGAGGGTGGAGAAGAGAGAGAGAGTGAGGGAGGAGAGGCTCGGGTGCAGACGTACACGCGTGTGTGTATGGATGGGGTAGAAAGAAAGAAAAAGAAAAGAGAGAGAGAGATAGTGTGCTGAGAAAGAGAGGCGACACGCGTGAGTACGTATATGAACACCTACGTGTGCCTGTGTGTGCGTGTGTGCATGCGTGCACGAGAGGCTGGACGAGATTTCGCGAGGAGGGTCGAAGAGGACGCGGCGAGGCGGAGGTAGGTCGCGGGTCCGTTTCAATCGTACGATTTATCCTAATTCTATACCGCGAGCGCGTTGAGATCGTTTGGGGAGGAAAGGGCGCGAGGATGGAGCTCGCTTTTTCTTTCGTTTCTTCTCCCCCCCCTGTTTGCTGCTGCCCACTCCCGCCTCTCTCTTTCTCTCCGTTCGCCCGTTCCTGTTCCCCCGTCTCGCTCGTGTCACCTCGACGGCCAAAATGGTCCTTTCCAGCGAGGGCGCAGAAGCGGAGGGAAAGCGGGCCGCGCTGAGAAAAACGCGACTCGCGTGACCGCCGATGGCTAGTCTTGTATATACATATCGCTGATTTATGTATATGTGCGCGGGTGCACGAGCCGCGTGACGCGCCGTTCCCTCGATGATCGATACACGCTCGGGGGAAGTAGCGAGAAAGGGGGGACGCGCGACACGATAAGATCTACGCGAGGCACGCGAGAGCCCCCCCTGAGTTTCCGTTTAACGCTGGCTCAGGGCTGGTCTCGCGTTCGCCGCTTCCGGTAGCGGTTGAGATTGAAACCAGTATCCACGGGGATCGTCAGGCGCGACGAAGGCATCTCGCGTTTCCCCCGATCGCGGCGAATAAAGGGAGGAAGAAAGACGTCGGAGTTCCCGAAATAAGGGTTGGACAGCGGTCGCGGGTTCTGAGAATCTAGGCGCCGTGGCGGAAAGGAGGGTCGTGCGAGTTTAGTGCGAGGCTGAAGGGAAAGGAGGGACGGGGTGGATCGATGATCGATCGGTCGGCGAAGGGGGCGGAATTGGAAGGGGAGAGGCTGTTTCGGGGGGGCAATCGCGCTCATCTTTGATACCAAAGGGATAATAGAGGAGATCAGCCTGTGAGGAACGTACTTAAGTCTCCGACTTCTAATCGTAAAGTAGTTTAATTAAGTGACGTCGCCTCCTTCGACGATCGCCGAGCACGGGTAGCGTGTCGACGCGCTGCTTGAAAAGACTTTGCGAGTTACGGCGAGGAAAGAACGGGACGGAGTGGATCGATGATCGATCGATCAGCGAGAGGGGCGTGCGGCACCGTAGGAAGAAAGCTGGTCAGGGCTCTCACGCGCCACTTTGATACCAAAGGAGCGACAGAGGAGAACGGTAGTTCAGCCTGTCGAAGCTAACGTACTTAAGTCTCAAACTTCTAATCCTAAGATAGTCGAATTAAGGGACTAAGCACCGAAAGACGAAGTATATATATTATATATATACATGTATGTGTATATCGTACGCAATTTAAGGGAGAGAAAGATACTTTAGGGCTCACGTGCATACGAGATCGAGGCAACACTCGACCCGAGGGATTACGTCGCTCGCGAGCGTAACTCTGCTACCATTTTGCTAGTCAGGCTCTTGTACTTGTCAGTCAGTCGGTTGTCCAAAGAGCGCGGGAGATTCGGAATGATCGTTTGACAGGTCCTTCTATCTTTTTCAACTCTTCCTTCACTTTTCGTTTCTCTCTTTCACGCGAGAGATAGCTTAGCTAGTACAAAGCGCTCTCCCGAGCGCAGTCTGATTTTACCGAGCGCGCGTCCGCAGCTTCTCGAGAGGAGACCCTCGAGCGTGCACCGTCCACTTTTACACGAACTCCCTCGGCCGTGCTCTTTTTAAAAAAAAAAAAAAAAAATGGACGATCACCGGCAGAGAACGCTGCGAATCGTAAACAAGCGGCTGTAGTACTCGAAACTTTTATATAGACAACTGTCCCTTCGCTCGTCTCTTCGAACGTTCGACGTACAAAAGAATCATTTCGGGTCGGTTTTCGAGGCGTGCGAGACGACCCGTACCTCGGACGGACGGTGCACGGCAATGTGATAGAGCTGAAGCGACGATCGAGCGAGCAGACGACCGTCGATCGTCGCGACGCGTGTCTAGTCTACGTGCAAAGAGGCTCGCCGAAGGCGGCCAACGGAACAAGGAACTTAGTGAGCTTTTACGCTCTGCCGCGGCAGACTTTTTACACCGGTAACGGAATCAGACGAGATCGATGTAAGAGGGCGCGGTTTAGGCGGTACGATGCGTGAGGTATAAAAGCGAACCGGTTCAGCTCGCGCTGCCCTTAGCGAGCGCACGGTGTCCGTTTCCGTTCCTCGATAGGAAGGGAAGGGACACGCGAGGATCCAGAGCGCGACGCCGTCGCGGAGCTAGGAGCGGACAGTGGCTTGGGATCGCGAGCGGACGCGGCTTGTAAGTACTTAATCGTGAGTAAAAGCGACAACATTTTTCTTAAGCCAGTTAGATACGGTAGTGTAACGCGCGCGCGCGAGAGAGAGAGAGAGAGAGAGAGGAGAGAGAGAGTGTTAGCGTGTATGTCGTCCTATTTATGTGTACCTTTTTTGTGTCTAGTCCGGGAGGGATGGAGCGGCGGGTCTCGAGCAAAAGAGGGAACGACACCCCGCGAGGGTGGCGCGCAGACCCGCGGCCCGCCCTTCCAAAAAACGTAATTTTCAACCTCGAGCAACAGATGCTTTTTCCGCTATAAGATTTTATTTTATTTATTCGAACCACCCCCCTCGGGGCAGGATCACGGGTCGTCCGATATCGAACGCGCCGTCTTCCCGCGGGAGGGGGGCGGGGGAGCAAAGAGGATCTCGATGATTATAGTGCAAATTAATACACAAGCCCCTCGGCCGATTCTGAGCGGCGTCGCGGTCGCGCGGGCCCGCGTACATTTGCCGCCGCGGCAGACCCCCGAGGATGGATTCGACCGAGAGAGGCGATTCGCCCCTCGCGTGTTCGACCACGTGCGAGCAGGTAATTATCGAGGCGATTTAGCATTTACCGATACGGGTCGGGGAACGTGGGGACGTTTTCCTTTTTTTCGTGGTGGGGCATCGGGCGGGGGTCGCGCGGCCGGAAGTGTCGATTGTGTCGCGGAACCGAGGGGCGAGTCGCGTGTAAGAAATATCCGCCGGCAGGTCTGCCGGGCGAGAGATGCTTCAGGGCTGTCGGACGTTTCTTACACCGCGTGACCGTTATTATTACATTACTTTACTATTATAAACGATTAATCTTCTCCTTCTCATAACTATTATTCACGTATATTAATTACACATTATTATTATTATTCTGGTTATTATTATTATTACCATCGTCATCGCCATTATTATTATTACCATCATTATTATTACTATTATTATTACCATTGCTATTACGATCGTACATATTTTTTGTGTCTCTCGTCTAGTAGCCGCGTGTAACCTTAACACCTTACTGCTACTTACTTTCGTACCACACTGCTGCAAAACAAACGTCTCTACTCACCCCCTTACGTTTCTTTTTTTTTTATTTACCCTTTAAAAACGTCTACTATAGCTACTTTCTTGACACCTGCTACGACTACTTACTTTAACTATTACTACTACCATCACCACTGCTACTACTATTACTACTACTACTACTACTACGATTATTTATTTATTTATTTAATTATTATATAACATAACAGAAATTATGTTTTATTTAAGGATTAAACTGATTTGTGTTTGGTTCAAATAAGTCGTTCGTTTTATTTCGATTACTTGTTTCAGTTGCCATCCAGCCACCTAACCACCCACCCAACCCAACCCCAGACCGCCAGGGCGCATCTGAACATCATCCACTCCCGAACTCTTCTCCCAGACATCCCCTCATTGCTTGGACATGCCATAAACAGCTTCCAGCGAATTCACTGGACCTCCGATTCGGCCGAGAAACGGCGCGAAGCTCAGTTGCACGGCGCGGCGATAGAACGTAGCGAAGGGCGAGCGTGATGTAGTCCCTCGGTGAATCGTAGAGCGCGTCGGAAGGGCGGGGACGAGTCTCCTCGAGGGCTCGAAAGTGGACGAGGTCCCGGGGCCTAAAGCCCACATCGAGGTTCTACGACTGACTGTATAATTCTAAACAATTTTAACGAAACATTCCATAGAATGGGATAAGTGGTCCATATATTTTCCCCTAACGGGCACGGTCAGGGCGCTTGGATCGGCGGCTTTTGTCTATCCAACGGCTCTCCAGCGCCCCGTTGATGGGAATCGGTAACGTTCAAAGTCCACCTGAAACTCAACACAAAGACAATTTAGCGTCCCGGTGGCTCGCTTTCCTCCCCTTTCGAGTCGAGGCGGCCACTCCCGCCCGAAAGCTGCTCAATTTCGCGCACAGTATAGTAAGATTGATCCGTAGAGACCTAGGGGAGCGTGGAAGGTTTTGAGGAGACGCACAGGGAGGATGGATCCTCGTTTTTTAGGACGCCGAGGCTCGTGCGCGCCCTGTCCCGTTCTTTTCCGAGCGGAAGTCTCGTCCGGGACGACGGAAGCGAGCGAGGGAGAGTCGATGAGGAAGCTTAGCGACGGGAGCGGAGGCGAGAGACAGCGAGAAAGAGAGAGAGAGAGAGAGTGAGAGCGAGTAAGAGTGAGTGATGGGGGGAACACGCTAATCTACTTAACTATACGAACTATATTACCGTACGATTATTACGTTAGATGTACATCGTTATGTGTATTGGTATCTATTATGTTAGTTGTATCGCTACCACGACGACGATGATAACCAGTGTCTATTGTAGGCGAGTTTGGAGAAAGGGATACACGCGCGTGCGTGCACACACAGAGGACACACTGTACCCTCTTACAGAGCACGCGAGAACGGCAGCCGTGGCCCTTCTCCAACGCTCGTCTCGATAGACCAGAGCTTCTCGCGCGGCTTGCGGCTTCTTCGACTCATCCGGCTTACCTGCAGCAGCGTGCAATCTGTGACCGAGGAAAGGAACCGCGGGTACCGAGACCCGGCGATTAATTCTCCTCGGTTTTCAAGCCTGCGAGAGTCTAATATCCTCTCGATATAGTCTCGGCTTACCCGGTACCTTTCTTCTGCACTGATCACTTGGATCGCATGCCGATCAGTCGCGCGAGAAGCATCGTCGGCCAAGACTCGCCCCCTAGGAACAAGTTGTCCACGCGTTCGCGGTTCTTAGCTAATTTTGCTGCGACGAACGAGCGATGTTACCATTCATTCACGGATTTACATTTAATCATTAGTCCCATTACCGATATCGTTACACGTAAGAATTAAATAGTGATGCGTAACGCTCCTCTTGTTGCTCTTGGACGATGAGAAAGCTGGCGCCAGACGCTTGTCCACGCGCGTAGCTGCTTAAACGGGCCCGCCCGTTGGGAGAAGTGGCGTGATCCAATTGATCTCAAGGAAGATCTCGTCTATGGCGAACGAGCTGTCGAGGAGCAGGTAGAGTCGGGCGCTCCTCGCGCGTCGTTCCGTGTCGAAGATCAAGACTGTACCTTTTTAGAATCGCGATGCCACGAGGAGACACGTTGGCAACGCTCTAGTCGAGGTTCCTTTCGAGCCTATCGTCGACTTCGTCCTCTTAGAAAGCCTCCTTTCGAAACTCGCCTTCGACGCTCGATTGCCGATGTTTTAGCTCGCGTCGCGACTCGAGATCGACCCTCGTCGATTCTCTCTCGTCCGACGCACTCGCGAGACCTGCTCCGTCACGGCGAGGACGCCGCCGGCTCGAGGGAGCCGAACAAAAGTGGTGCTGTAGTCTGAGATTATTCTCCCTCGCGGCTCTCCGCGTGTCGCGGTGTCAACGGGTACGGTGGGAAAGGGCGGCGGACGGGGTGAGGGGGGGAAGGTCGAGGGGATGGAAGCCGGGGTCGGTGTAGGACGACGAATTTATAGTTGTGTAGGTACGTGTATGCGCACGGTGAGGAACGGACTTTGCTTCTCGAACCGGGATCCTGTCGAGATACGATTACGGCTCTCCTCTGAACCGAGGATCCACGAGCCTAACATCGCTCGTCCTTTAATCTTTATGCTTGAACCTGTTTTACACGGGTCCTCGAAGCACGAGGTCCAGCCCCACCGAATCGCGAATCCTCGCGGAAGTATAGATCGAAGGGGTGGGATAGAGCCTTCCAGTTCGCGAAGCTTTATCGCCCACCTTTGGCTAGAGTTTCTACGGGGACTCGTTTCCACGCGTTTCCGTTTCACGAGCGCCGACAAAAAGATCTTGAGATTCATCCACGAGAGCAGGGTTCGTATTCTTCCTTCCGTCCCGTAGAGTATTACGTGTGTATCGTGAGCGACACCTGCCAATAGTGCGCCGGGGAGCGCGTCGTGTAAATAGCGCGGAGCATTCTCGATGCCTGAGACACTTCGACACGAAGTGGAACTCTCGGTCGAGTCCGTATCGATGGCAAAGCGCGCATCCTCGGGTCCAGAATCTAGATGGGTGCCCGTTTTTCGCCCGCGATCGGAACTCTCGCGGCATTTCTTCCTCCGTCGAGATTTATCCACGGAGAAAAAAAAGGGAACTCGCGACATGTTTTTGGGACTTTTCGTGTTCGTCGAAGGGAGTCCGATTCAAACGAGGGGGTGGTGTTTTATATGGATCCCGATCGACATCGAGGGATTGCAATTTAGCTCGAGGAGGAGAGAAGGGAGGGAGAAAAGGGCGCCGGATCCCACAGGTGTTGTTGGAGGATCGAGGCTCTTGCGTTGATCGCCCGTCGACGTTAATTAGGGATTAGAAATTAAACGCTGCTGCTCTTGGAGCACGTGAATGACGAAGGACGCCTCGATTTACGGAGATGGCCTCCCCTCTTCTAAGAGGGTTTGAAGGGCCCGGGGACACGGAGCCCCTCGTTGAAACAGCACCGCACAAAATACTTTCTAAGGTTGTACTCGGTCGACCGGGGCGCTTGAACCTTTCACCGACGAACGGGGAGACGTCGCTGTGAGCTTGAGCAACGCACAATCGCTGGTGGTTCCCTCACTGTGGCAGTGTGTGTTATCTATCGTTAAGATTCACTCGTGCGGTATCATTCCTATCATCCATCATTGGGTCGCATTCATTACCGATAGGACGGTGATTAGAATTGAGAGGAATAATTAGTCCAGATCCATTTCGAAGCTACCTTGAAACTAGCGTGGAAATAAAACAAGCAGTCATCTTGAGTGGCCAACAATATCCTTTCAATTATAATCACCCCGATGATCATTCATTCGTCAATCACCATCATGTCGCCTTCATTCATCGACTCGCGTCTCATTTCTATCCCATTATCATGAATCTTCATCCGAAATAAATCATCGAAGGGCGTCGATCGCGAGTAAAACTTGTGCCCCCGCGGAGAAATCCTGACAAGTCGGCGGGGGGGTGTGAAGTTCGACTTCACTTGTTCGCGGGAATTTGATAGATCGGCAAGATCCACGTCCAGTCCCGTCATTTACGTGATCCTGGACGGCTCAGCGAAACCATGGGGAACGATGTTAAAGCGTACTCCCGTGTCTGTGCCTCCCCTTACGAGAGAAGGGGGTGGCGTAATTGGGGTAGGGCGGACTATAAGAGAGCAAAAGGGTAAAAAAAATCCTCTTCCAATTTGTACCGAAGCGACACACACACACACACACCGCAGAGACTGAGCATTTTAGGCAATGTAAAATTAGCTCCGGTCGATCGTGGCTTGCGATCGACACTCTCCCGAACTTCCCAAGGAAAATATTATATGTAGACCCCCGACGAAACCGTCGTCTATCTCGTCGACTATCTCGGGGAGCGAGCGCGTAGAGCTGGCGTTTTAGGATGGCCGATCGAGCCTCGGGGGTCGCGTGCTCCGAAGTCCTCCTGCGATCAGCTGTTCGCTCTCGGAGTGACTTAGAGGAGCTCGAGGCGCGACAGAACAGGCTCCCGACCCTTTCAATCGTTTTTCCCTTCGTTTCTGGCGGAAGCTCGGCGACCAGCTCGCCGTGACTCTGAAACGGAGCTTTTCCTCCGGCGAGGCGAGTCGAGTCGCGGGCTTCCAGCGTCTTATCAGCATATCGCGACTTCCTCGCGAGCGTTTAGTGCACCGCCCTTGGAGATCACTGCGTTAGTTTCTATTATTTGCTCGCTGCTCGACCAGCGCGATATTCGAGCGTAGTAAGGAAGGACAGGAAGCGGAACGTTGCTCGTCCCGATTTATAGTCGCCTCTCTGTTTCCTTCTTCCCTTTCGTCCCGCTGAGTATTCTCGGGCTGGGATCGAAGCGATCCCCGTGATCGCAGGGGCGACGCACTGGATCGCACGGGAGCTAAGAGGAACGGGAGAGAACGGGGTAGCGGGAACGCGCGAATCTTGGGCGAGGGGAGGAATCGGGGGAGGGGAGGAACGACACCGCGGGTGGATGAAATTATTTTTACGCGATCTCGGGCACGACTGATCGATGCGCTGGAACGTAAGTCGGCGGGGATGGGAAGCGGACGGTGCATGGGAAAGCAGCTCTAGCTCACCGTAGGCCTAACTAAGAAAATGAAAAAAAAGATGAAAAGTATTTATATACTAAGCTAACTAATTAACGGGCGAGAAAGGGGATGGGAGAACGAGAGAGAGCGAGAAAGAGAGAGAGAGAGAGGAAGAAAGAATCTATAGGAGAACGAGAGAGAGAGACTGATAGCCTGAGAGAATGCGAGAAAACGAGAGAAAGAGAGATCGCGAGAAAGGGGAAGGGGGTAGAAGATAACTAAGAAAAAAAAAAGTACTCGAGAAATTACTCCGCGGGAGGAGTAGCACAACGATCAACAAATGAAAATGAAACCGATAACTACTCTTTAACAAAAGACGAAAAAATTTACCCAAAAAAAAGAAGAAACGCCGGGGAGACGAGAAACGCGTTATGGGTGAGGGGAGCGCAGAGAGGATCGGGGGAGGGGGAGGAAGAAGGAATCACAAAGAGGGAGGGGGCGGGGGAGCGAGACTCGATAGACAGCGGGAGGAAGAGGGGGGGAAAAAAAGAGAGATAATCTATAATCTTCGGTACATGTTTTGATTATTCTAATTATTAATTATCGTAACTTATTATAATAACTATTAATTAATTAAATTAATTGATATCTATGGAACTGTATTTAAACGACAAAAAAAAACGTGGTAGCTAGTTTGTCAATGGGTGTATAAATATTTAATTACGATAACTCTATAGTGATACTAAAGAGACAACAGCAACAACAGCAACAAACAAAACAGAACAAACAGACAGCACAGAACAAGATGGAAATTTAACGAGAAAACGAAACAGAATACAGATGCGTGCGCGGTGCGAGAGACTTAGGGGAGAACGAGCTTAAGGGAGGGAAAGGCGGAGTGCGTGTAAAATTTGTTGAATGCGATCGGAGTGAAAGAGGGGGTAGAAAGAGAGAGAGAGAGAGTGAGAGAGACACGAGTGATTGAGTACGCGACACGAGAAACACACGTTACACACAAGCATCGAAGATGGTTATACAAGCACATGTAATTATTCGACTCTAGAGGAGGAAGGATGGGTAAAGCGAGGGCGGAAAAGAGAGATGGGGGGAAAGTCGCGTAATGAGAAAGGGGTGGGTGAGAACCGAACGCGCGAGTATTCATACGTGATCCAACGTTTCGGGGGGCTGGTCGATCGGGGGGCCAGCCGATATATCGTCACATATAACGGGTGCCTCAGTGATCCTCGTCGCCACTGGGCACACGCGGGGTGGGGGTGAGTTTCACGGTGCTTCGCGGGGGCTTCTTCCGTTTTCGTTTCCTTCTCGTCCTTGCGCGGATTTACTTGGAGGTCGGCGCGAAAACCGTTTCCTCGATCGCCTCTCGCCAGATATATTTCTCCCCCCGAATAACAGGGGGACGAGCGCGTTGCGAAGAAGTGCAGCGACCTAGACGACCCATCTACCGTCGTGGCGCGAAGGTGTTTCCTCTCTTCAACATTCCCGAAGTAGAAGAACTAGGTAGAATCGCGTTCTTCCGTTTCCTCTTCTCGAGCAGCTCGACTCCGTTGCTCCCAGGCTTTCTCCTTCGAGGGAAGGAATCGAGGGCCCGCCTCGGCCGCCAGAGCGCAATGTCTCCTTTCGGATCTTGGGAGTTAACTTCGGATTTATCGAAAGCTCCGCATCGGACGCGAAGATCCAGTTGCCATTCCTTCGTGGACCTCTGCGAGTTCGCGTGATCTCGGTCACATCGATCGGGGTGGCTGGCGAGCGAGGCAACCGCGAGACCGAACGGTTTCTAGGGGTGGTGCTTGCTGGATCTCGATGATTTCTTCACGTCGAACACACATTCCATCCGAGCGCTAGGGCTCACGCGCGATAAGACTTTCCGGTCTCGTCTACGAGCATTCCATTTCGATCTCGACACCTCGAGGCTGTTTCTTCGTTTCCTCCTCAACTTCACCTCGGCGCCGCGAGTTCTCCGGATTAGACTGTTTCTTTCGAGGGGATATATCGCGTAGACGAGAGGATCGTCGGCACTCGTGCACATTCCACGGCGCTCAGGCCCTCGAGGTACAAAAACTCCGCGATAAATCGTATATATACATACATATGTATATGTCACACGCGTTTCCGATCATCGATCTCGAATGGACGCGTTCCCGCGTTCCATCGCCAAAAAAAAAAGACATCTATCCTTTTTCTATTGAAAGGACGAGGGACTTCTATCGGGGGAATCGAATGAAAGTTTATTCATCGACAGTATTAAGCTAGGGGGGAAGCATTTTCTTTTCGTTCGAGGGGAAACGTTGTCCGAGCGAGCAGCGCGCTCAAGGGATTCCTCCCTGGAAACGCGACGCCATTCTTGTGGAGTCGACCGCGGGAAAACATTGGATTTTCACCCTGTCAACGACGGGGGCGGATTTGGAGATTTGGCGAACCTAGGTTGCGAAGCGTCTGTCGCCTTCTAAGCGAAATATCATCAAATATTTTAATTCGAAAGAGTCGAGACAACAATACGGCAACTCACATATGAGTTATTTCTAATTTGCTATATGGAAAATAAGCGAATTGTTGTTAAAGTTGTCTCAAGCTTCTGTGTTTAAACTCAAAATTTATCACTTCCCAAAATTATGCCACACCTCAAAATTTCTCGCTTCTAAAAAATGTTTCGCTCACAAAAACTTGCGTCCCCCAAAATTCTACGCCCCCAAATTTTCCACCCACAAGTTCAATACTCCCCGAAATTGCCGTCCCCAAAAATTGGCCACTTCCCAAAATCTGCAACCCACTTAGGCTATAGCTACACAAATCCGCCCCTGGTCAACGACTCCACTTCCGTTTCCAAACCGTTTCGCGGATCGTTGACGGAGATCCCCGCGGGCTCGACGTGTTTTTTTAAACTGATCTCAAAGTACCATTTCCTTTAATGGCGTCGAGTTTCGAGAAGCGATTCCGAGGGTGATCGGCAACCACCACGGCGGAAGATCCTCCCCCCGGGGGACCTCCGCGGTGGCCGCTGCCGCGTTGATTCCGTACTACTAATTATAATACCAGCGATTTTACCATTACGATATTATAACGTTGTATGTATAAGTGTTCATAAAATTATTATCACCCAGGATAAACGCAGTGCAATACATTCGTCGCTCTCTGAAACGATTCTCCGAAGCGTGCGGAGGGCATCCGTGGAGCGGCGACGACGAATAAGAAAGAGGGGAACGGAGAAAAGAGAAATAAAGAGATAAAGAGAGACGCGAACCAAAGAATATTGAGAACGGGGGAGGAGAAGAGGGTGAAAGTAGAAGGTTGTATAAAAAAAAAATGAGAGATTGGGGGGGGGGAATCGCGCGGTGTCCTCTTCCTTCCGATCGCAGAGGCGCGAGGACGAATCGGTTACACGGGAGGGGAGAGGGCGCTAGAGGGGGAAGGGAAATTGCGAAAGCGCTCGTTGATTTATAAGGGATCACGAATCAATCCGCGAAATCTGTCCGACTGTTACGAATTGTCTTTAGAAACGTTTTACAGCTTTAATGGGAAACAACCGTAGACGTAAGTGAACGGAGGGCACTAATTAAACGAAGAGAGAAATAAAAGAGATACTAATGATAATCATAAAAGAACAAAATCCAAAAAAAAAAAAAAGTAAGCCGAGGGTAATGAATGAGAACGAACGAACGAGAACGCGAGAGAGGCATTCCTATTCGTTTCAGCCCCGTCGCTCTTTTGTCCGGGAGGGGGGGCAGCCACGTTTGTCTTTTTTTAATTGTCGGTTCGCGCGGACGATGATGCTACGAGGATGACTTTTGTAACTTAAGGAAATATATGAGTTGCTCTTGAATCTCACACGGTTTTTCGTGACTTCTTTCTCACCTGCTAAGCGACACAATTCCGTTCGCGCCTTCTCGATTCATTTACGTCTGTGCAGGGGGATCCCGGATCACGGGCGTCCGCAAGGGGAGAGGAAGGGGGCTTATTGCCCTCCCCTGGTTTGAGAAAAAAAATCGTTCTTTTTTTTTAAAGTAATCTTTATTAAGTTTGTATGAAAAGGGGGAATATTCTAAGTATTTAATTAAATTGGCACTACAAAATTGATTGAATGGGTTTCTCAAAATGGCCCTCCCTGGAGAATAATCTGTGGACGCCCATGTCCCACATCGATGGTTCCTGATCGATCGGGGACACGCGGGATCTCGACCCGAAGATCGTTTTGTCACGTTTTTCCTTTCGTTCGACTCGCGTGGACGGAGCGCAACTGCGACACGGTCCGGCATCGTCATGTAAATTAACGTAATGTGATAACGCGATTGTACATTGGCAGATCGTTGAGCGAGCGCGGAAGCTATTGGAACCAATTTTGATGGACGCTGGCGTTCGCTAATCATCGAGGGAACGGATAACGTCGAGGATCCTCGATTTTCTACCCTCGAAATTTATACCCCAAACGATTTCGTCGTTTTAGTTCTTCTTTCGTCAAACGAATAATTAAGATCGATATGATTCGACCGTTATTAAGCCCCGCTGTACTGCCACTTTCTTCTCTTAACAGTAGAAGTACCTTTGCGACGTTGAGTTGAGACTACGATTCTCGTTCGGAGATCACGCGTTGCCTCGGTGATCGCGCAGCGCCAGCGTTTCTTATTTAATTAGACTTCGAACGGAAACGAATTCACTATTGGTGCGTTTTAGCGCCGGCGAGCAAAAGGAAGGAGGTCGAATGGGTTTAAGAGTTAATCATCGGTAAACGGCTCTCGCGTTAACGAGGATTCCGAGTTCCGGTGTTCTTATGGTTAAACGATGATATTCGAACGGGAGATCCGACGATCGCGTGCGCGCGGGGTAATTAGAAGACTCCCAAGGCTCCTTCCCACCGAGGCGAAGGGAACCACCCCACGATTTCGGAAAACAAACCGCAAACCGAAAGCACTCGGATCGACGTGGGATATTAACTTCCACGCGCGCCGAGTGCCGTCGCGAAATTCGCGAGCGACAAATAGTTTCTGTAAGAGTAAATTGCCTCGCGGAGCACGCGCCAGATCGTCGAACCAGAAACGTTCAACCCCGATGGGAGCGAGAGCGAGCGACGAGATTGGGGAACGAAAGGGATCGAACGATAAAAGAGAAGCAGTCGCTCCGGGTGAACAGGCTCTCTGCGTAATTTTTAATCGAGCTAGCGAACTAGGATAACGATCAGGGAGGGTCGAACTAGATTCGCGTTTACAACGGAGGGTTCGCTGGAATCTTCCATTGAGAGCGCGCGTGTATAAGAGGGGTCTGGTTGTAACGAACCGAGAGAAAAGTCTGATAGAAGCGTGTTACTAACGGAATTAAGGAGAATCGAAGCAGAGGGACGGGAAGCAAGGGGCGGGGGTGGGGGGTGGGTAGGACGTTCGGGGGGTGTCATAGACGCGGTAAGGAAAACAAAGAAGAGAATAAAACGTGGATTATAATAGAGTAATGTATTTTATGACGGGTTTTAATACGGTATTAATAGCGATATTTAACTGTAACTGATAATAAGGGCGCTATTCGAAGCGCGAGAGATCGAACGAAGAGAAAGAGGCGAGACTCACGCGCTATTCTAAGGTGTAACGATTACGATAGGCGACGGACGCGCGATCGTCGAGACGGGAAAGATGATGGACGGGAATAAATCGAGATTATTAAACGGGCGGAGATAAAGCGAACGAAACGCGGAGGTACTTTCTGTTTCCGTTTAATCGCACGGCTTTCGCACGATCGAACGGACTCGGACGGGGACGCTTCCTTTTCTTTCAGAAACAATCTTTCTCCGTCGCGTTACGGGTATATGTACGTGGGACTGAATCACTTCGGCGAGAATCTCGTGACGAGCGGCGATTTAAATTCGGATTTCACTCTCGCACCCGGAAATCCCCTCGCGCTTATTTTATAAAAGAATCTCACAATGGCACGCTCAGAATTTAATCTTGGGGGATAAAAATATTTTCAATGCAAGTTCAATGAAATTCAGTAGGTGATTATAAAAATTCATTCTGGGGGCGTCGCCATGTTTTTTTTTGTTGTTAATATTCCTAAGTTAGGATTATATTTTGAAGTAGTTATTTTTAATGTATTTATTTACGTTACAATTTCGTGCGGGACGGGTGCAGGTTATTTGAATATTATAAAAGGTGATGGCTATTAAAAAAAAAGATTGAGTGACACGGGTTTGCAGAATAAAATTCTCTTTTTATTTTACAAAGCCCCTTCTTTGGGGGGTGGCCCTTGCCCTCAAACCCTCTGGGTGCGCCATTGCCATCGTATCGTCCCCCACTTTTCTACGAGGAAATCTAAACCGATACGCTTCGCTAAAAGAGATCAAAAGAAAACCGAGGGGGCGCGCGACGGTGCGAGGGTTGAATCGTTAGCATTCTCGCCCAAGTTTTCGATGCTTCCAGTAAATATCTCTCGGGCGTTCCCCGCCGGGGGCGCTACTCCGCGTGCGTTTTAATGTATCATCGGAGGTTCGGAGGACTGCACAAATCATAAGTGATAGTAATAACGGCGCGCGTATGTATGTGTATGTGTAGCGATAATGTCGCCCGAGTAGAGAGAGACTATAAAGAGAGAATTCCGAAATTCGCACGGCTCGCACAACGACGGTGAACGCGAGGATCGTGATAAGTCGATAATTGACAAGGACGTACGATTAAAAGCTATAGCGATTATTTATTATTAAACGAGTGTTTAGGGTGGGACGAACGTGGGGGGGGGGAGGGAACAGTGGGGTAGACAAAGTAAGACTGACCGCGGAGGGGATGTTGGGATTCACTCGAGCGTCGTTCTTCAATCGATCGAGATCTTAAACATCCGAAGGAATTAAGGAACCTTGATTAACGCTTTATCTACCGGAAGGCTTATTAATAGGCTTTTAGATTGCCAATGTTTATCAACCGGTAGCCTATTAATCGACTTTCGACACGTGCTTGGGTCATCAAGAGAAAGAGAGGCACCGCAGAAATTTTCTGAATTTTAAAATCTAACTTTTGTTAGAAACAGTTTGTAGTCAAATTATCGGAAATGCCTAAGAAATCGTACATCGCGTTGAAGTGATAAAAGTTGACCCAGTATAAAGGGGCCTTGGGGCCCCTAAAGATCTTAACCCGGCCCTGGCATGACCGGTAAATAAAGTGTTAAAATACGTATCCCTCGATTGTGCGCAAGAAACAGAGAATTTTCTTTGTAGAAATTCTGTAGCCAGACTATGCTAGTGGAAGTGGATCGTGCCTGGTCAGACCAGCGTGATCACTCGTGCGTAGATCCAGTTGAGTATGGCATCGCGGTCGATAGAACGACTCTCGAGTCCGCCGGACTAATAGAAGAACTTCTGAGAAGTGTGCCCTTTTCTAAGACGCAACAGTTTTTTTTTTGCTACGAACTTTGGTCCGTGTCTGATCACACGCGGATTATACTACTGACGATCGAACGACTCGTTAGTCTCGACGCGATTGCTTTCTTCTGACGAGTTGCTGCTTCTAGGAGTTTGGCCGGCGTCTGATCATGCACGGGCTTCTACCACTTGTCGGCCGTGCACAGGCCTAAAGGTTCACGCATCGACCAGCATTCGGCACAGTGAGCTTCTTCCCACTTTCTATTATCGTTCGTTATCCGCGCGGGGGCTACGGTTCTCGGGGCAGTTTCATTTCGACGAGACGGAGCAACGGTGCCGCGCCTGTTCCCGCCAAGGGAATCGAGAGCGCAACGTTCTCGCGTCTACGGGGCGTTCTCATTGTAACCACGAATGGTGCTTTAGTTCGCGGTATATCGAGGGGAAGACGGAGTAGAAGTTAAAGGGTTTCTTTCCGAGCTACTGTGGGTGACAGGTCGGGGGAGGGATTGTTTCCTTTGTCTCTAGTTGAGACCTGTGGCGAGAGCTACCCCTTTGCTCATCGCCGATGGCCCCGACGGGATTTAATCCGCCAGGATTTAATTCCCAAAGGGAAGTACCGTGTAATCACTGTTAAATAATCGATCCAGCAGCCAATCGATCCTGTTGGATACGTCGCGCCCAAGCAGATTACTTTAACCTCTTAAAGAGTAGAATCTCTATTGACTAGCGCTCTCGAATGGGATCTACGTCGACGTTTACTTTGTCGGAGTGTTTTTTACGCGGGTATAGTTTTGCTCGCGGTGTTTCGTTTGCCATTCACGATTTACCAGCCACGGTATTCGTCTAGGTGCGTAAACGGGAAATAAGTCTTATCTATGTACGTGTATCTGTATTTAATTATCGTCATTTATCCCATATTTACTGTGTACTTATCGCATGATTATTATTACTTACGCGTATTATTTATGCAACTAACAGATAGGGGACACCATTCAAGTATTTATGTGGAAGTTAGATATATCTATATATACATTATATTCTATTTACATTATATTACATTTATATTATATTATTATATTACATTATATTGTATTACATTTATATTACATTACGACACCCATGTAGTTCTCACGCGAAACTTTGCCGAGCTTTCCAGCATTCGGCGACAAGCCCTGTTACACGTATACGGGCGTTGCTTTTTAAGAGGTTAATCGGGATTACCGATTTAATTGTGTAGTACAGAGCAAGAAGCTTCCTCTACATCCATACACAGGACCATACACACACGTGCACGTACAGATTTCCATACATAACACGCACGCGAATAAAAGTCCGACTTGACAGCCTCGAGTGAAACCTCGAATTTCCGCTAACCTAATATCGTCATTACCGTATTCGAATGTTTCTTATAATTCTGAAGATCAATGTTTCGTGAAAGCTTCAATTGCCAGTTCTTCGTTGATTGTTGACTCGCGGCTACGTTTTCAATAACGATCTATCGAATTCGAATTGGATTTCGAGGTTAGCTCGGGCTGGAAAGGGACGGAGACGATTGGAACTCTTTACCCGAGGACACAACGATGGAACGGTCGTTCCTGCTGCTTTCGTCGAAGCGTTCTTAAAATCGTCGCCTCTCGAACCCGAGCTCGTTTCCAATCGAAACGCGGATCGAGGATATCGAAGCGACGAGTACGGGATGCCTCGGGAATGCACGCGAATAATAACCTTGCCGATGTACTTTTCCTAACCCACGCATACACACACGGAACACAGAACTACTGATCTCGCGCGTCCACCTCCGAGGAGGGACTCGAGCAACGACAAAGAGACTTTGAATCCACACTCCGTGTAGAATCGTAACCACACGCGAAAACAGAATACGTACACTACGGAGGAGACCATTCACGCACACGACGCACACACACATAAACAAACGATAATTTAACGAAAAAAAAAAGACGAAGAAGAAGGAGAATGAAGAAGAAGATATTTCTCGAGAACACGTGCGCGCCATCACAATTGTTGATATAAATTGCGATCCATGATTATTACTATTTACGATATAATTATTATCTTGCATTGTCTAGTCATACGTTATTATTGTATAACTAACGATATTAATTATTAATTAACCTGTACTACCTAGTCGCATTATGTGTTGCATAAAATGGGAAAAAAAAAGAAACTATGAAAATTCCGAAGGCGAAAAAAGAAAGAGAGCGAGAGAGGGTGATAGAATGAGAGTGAGAGCGAGAGAGAATGAACGTGAGAACGCGCGCGCGAAAGAGAGAGAGAGAGTGAGAGAGCGAGGGGGAGAGGATGAGTGGGTAAAAGAGACGCGAGACGGTGATGATAAAAAGTAAACGAAATTTCGGTGATTAAATTGCGAGGAACGACGACGACGATGATTGTGGCGATGATTACGATCGTGATAAGAACCGGATGATAAACTGGCAACAACGGTAGGCACAATATGTTCCCAAAAAAAAAGAAAAAAAATTATGAAGAAAAGAAACGATTTAGAATATAGCGAGAGAGAGGGAGAGAGTGAGATGAAGGCGCGCGGACCCGCTCGCGGCGCGCTCGTCGATCCAGATCCAGATGGATTCATCCGACGATCGTCGAGAAGAGGGGAGCGGGATTAAAGAATGCCTCGCCATTCGTCGATAGTCTGTGCGAGAAACGATGCGCCCGTCTTGAACGTCGCCTTTCAGAGAGCGGATACTAAAATTTAATATAATTAAGCATTTCGCGGGTGTGCGTGGAATGCGAACGGCACCGAGCGCCGCGCGCACGGCCGCCCGCCTCGCATCGGTGATCGACCGACGATTGTCGACGATCCGCGAATTGTTAAATCATATCCGCCCACGAAGCCAAGCCAATAAGTGAGAGAGAGGGAGAGAGAGAGAGAGAGTAACGCTACCGTATTCGAGGAATCGGAAGGATAAGTACGTTTAAGGTGCTCTCTGGAAGGCATCGTTTCTTCGATCGACGAATCGGGACGGCGGTGAGTGGGATCGGCGACGAGGGGCCGCGGGCGCGTCGGCCGCCCGTTTAGTTAAGGAACAGAAAGTGAAAATGATGACGATGATGATGATGATTATGATGATGATAAAAAGAAAAAATGCGTAACGACTGTCGCGGGACGCGCGCGCGCGCCGCGCGATGGACGTGGCGCGCACGTGCGCGCCGGTAGCAGGAAAAAAAAAAGAACAAAACGAGTATTAAATATATGCGGGGGCCGTGGAGAGGAGGGATCCCTTCCTTTGTCCAAGAGAAATCTCGGTGGATCGCCCGCCGATCCGTCGACCTTTGTCCCCCGTGGTCGGGGCGAACGAAAGATGAAAACAGAAAATGTGAGAACAGAGGAGGCACGTTTGAAATCCATGATACCTCATACCCCCGGTTTCGGAGCACAGCCAACCGCATCTCCCGTTCAGAACAAAAGAAAATTCGTCTCGATATCGTTTGACGCGCGTTGTCTCTTCTTCCTGTGAAATTCTACCCTCCTCCCTCCCTCCCTCCCTCCCACCCGAGGAGAGCTCGCGGGCCCTATATTGCAATATTTGTACTTTTCCATGTTGAAACCTCGATATACAATAAATTATATTAACAAACTTTGATCCTCGATTCTATCCTCCGCCTGGCCTCTTAGTGATTTCTTAGTCTTATTATTAATTTCTAGGTGGAGAGGGTAAATGAACGAAGAAGTTAGTTTTTGCTTCACACAGAATCCATTTATTTCTGTGCGAATGTACAGCGGTGAGGTATACTCCTTTGTCCTGCATTATTCGCTTATAATCGACGATTCGATGGAACAATTAACAGTAGACGTATTTTCGCGGCACATCTATAATTATTTAATTACGTAGAGATGTGCTTCGTTCGAGATCGAGTTCATTCTGTACAAGCTCGAAGTCAAGATGGGAGGATATTAATCGGGAACGGAAGTCGCGTACACTTCCTCCGTGGGTAGAACAGCCATCAAGTAATTCATTGAAAATGTCTCCTACTTTTTATGAACCCCTTGCTTCTTCGGGGCGAATTCTAATCCCCTTATGTAGATCTTCTTAATCTGGTATTTCTCTGAAAATGTAAACACAATATCGATATTCATCTTGCAGAAGACAGCAAAATTTGAGGAGCAATAATTTTTGGGAGTGGCAAATTTGGAGAGCGATAATTTTGAGCGAAAGAAATTGGAAAATGTTTAAACACAGGGACTTGAGACAACATTAAAAAAAATAACTTTTTTCATGTAGCGAATTAGCAAAAACTCACATGTGCGCATTGAATTAATTTTGAAATTGTCTCGACTCTTCTCAATTAAAATATCAGAAGATATTTCAAGGAAGGAGGACCCCTGAAAAATATATCAGTTTACTTACCAGTGAGTAATTTGTACACGTATAAAATCTGATTCCCTTGAACCAAGACGCTGGGCGTTTTCTTTCCAGGTTCGTCGGTGATCGTTGCGCTGGCGCCGATATTCTGGCACTCCTTGCTGAACTCTTTGGAGTTTATCCCGAACGTCTCCAAGTTATTCACTAGCGTCACCTTCAATGCAAAAGTATTCAGACTCGATTCTCCGACTCGCCGCATTCTTATTCGACTTGAGACATTCGTATCGGACTTTGTACCTTCTTACCGCCGGACCGGACGGTCACCCTCATATCGATGGGCTCCAGTTTGCCCGTGTGCAATAGTTTGTTGCCCGCCAGCGTGACTTCGTGCATGTGCGTCATACGCCCGATGAACTTATTTATCCCATCCTCCATCGTCACGGTCTCCTGGACCGCTTTGGTTTTCATGATACCCGCGAGGCGCGGGTTCAACCTCAATATCCTGCGGTAACAGAGCGCGTTAAACGATCGTTGCAGGGCAACAGGGCGAGACGGAATTCATTAGAAGCTACCCACTTTCCGTCCTGCAGATTCTCCGCCTTCACGTATTCAGTGAAATATTTTCTGATCTCTGCTCTTTTCATAACGTCCCCTTTTCTGCAATCATCGTATGGGAGTGAAATGTACATAATACCTATCACATAATACAGCAAAATGGTATATGACGTAACAGTCGTCGACTTCTGCTCTGCACAGAAAATCATTCTCTTTGCAATTATCGTCTCGCGGTGCAACCAGGGATCCACCTGGAAGCTAAGCTATTCTATTCTATGCTATAAACATAGCAGAGCTTACATAGCTTAGCTTTTGGTGGAAACGATTCCATAAGGACGCACATATTGAAGCCCAGAGTCAGCCATTATTCGAATAAACTTTTATTGAACCTTACAATCAATTTTCATTCGAATAAAAATTTATTCGTTATTCTCGAATAGCTTCATTTTATTCGAAATTTTGATTCGAAGATTGTTGTAATAAAAATTTATTCAAATAATGCCCAACTCCGATTGAAGCTAATTTCTTAGAACTTAGCATAGCATATTTTAGCTTAGCTTCCAGGTGGATTCCCGTTTTTAAACAGTGCGCCCCGAGCTTGGCATCGTATACTCACTCGTATCCAAATTTCGACAGCACTGGCACGACGTCCGCGGTCACTTTGTAACACTCCGAAACGACCGCCGTGTTCGAGGCAACAGGCTCTGGTCGCACAGCCTCTTCTAAAATGACTAACTCCTTCAAAAGGGGGTGATCGAACTGCAACAACGAATGTAATAATAATCGCACTGTAAGCAGCAAGTTCTAGTTACAGTTAAAAAGAAGACAGTACCTTAACTGATAATAAACTTTCAACACCCTTCATAACCGAGGTATTGATAACGCCTTTCGCTTTCATTTCTGATAGGAAGACCGACAGCTTTTTATACCGAGACTTTTTTATATCTATATTTCTATCAGGCGGACATGCCGCTATTAAATGGTTCTTGGAGAAATTGGATACTAGCATTGGTAAATCAGTAATCTTCACGGATGATTTACATGCTTTCAAGAAGCAGTACTCTAATAAGTTATCCATTTCTGTTACGGGATCTATAGCATCCTCCGCTTGATCACCAATCACATTTCGTGTATCTTCAGATTCTTCTGTCTTAATTTCTTCCGCATTTTCCTACAGAGGAAATGACATTAGCGACCGGTCCGAAGCAGCTGTCTACCATGGCTGTTCGTCGTACAATTACCTCGCAGGATTCAGTTTCTAGCACGCTATCGCTGCAAATTTCTAAGTCGTTCACAGCATCGACAACTGGTTTCTCCGTAATTTCATTAATTCTGCCTAGATTTTCTAGTTTATTACTGTCCGCATCAATGCTTGGTGGTCCTAAGTTTGGTCTCGTCGGTGGCTTTCCTAATTGACCCAGCGTATCACCCATTACGTGTAAAATTTCTACACATTTCCCGTGGCCCCCTGACATGTACATGTCCTCGCTAGACAGAGCGGTGATGCCGACAGCGATCGAAGCCTATGTACAAAAGGAATATTTATATTTCTTCGCGCCGTAATGCGATACATCGTAATAGAAAAGTAAGAGAACATATCGGACCTTATTATCATCGGTGTTCACAGAAACAGGAGTGCCCTTCTTTAATTTGCCAAAAGAGTACAATGTCACAGGTTCCGCGACGACCACTCCGGGCAACATCAAATTTGCGCCTCCTGATAACTTCGACACAACTGGAGGACGCGTTGTAAAAATCCTCAACAAATTCGGATGATGCCAGAGTGTATATATCGTCGGCAATATTGCCAGGTCCAGCGAATCGATTTGGAAGAAGACAGGTATTTTGGCGACACAGTACACTTTGCCTAATTGTCCGTTATGCGTTATAATCTTCATAACGCTTATTGCCTCTTTCTTGGGAATTAGCGACTGTGCCTCCTCCTCTGTCAGCGATGGATACGCCGCTAAAATTTCTTGGCATAGCTTTTTCCTAATCGACGATAACAGTGAAACGCAAAACGATAAAGTAGTGTACGAAGTAATATTATGTATGGCACAAGAAGATCGCACTAACCTTTCTGTTCCCTTCAGTTGATTGTTTGCCTTAACTTTGAACGGTTTTATGAACATCTCGTTTCTTATAAATATTCAGGCAAATTTGCTTGATGAGAAATCGATCCTCGACGTTAAGTCACGCCAATCTTCTCTGGAATCAGCTGAGAGTCGGAACATGCAAGTTAACCAAGCTTCTACTGATACATTAGTATAATTGAATAGTATATACGTATTATTGAAGCTGTGCGTGTCAATAAGGACTTTTCGTATTAGAAGTCTTCATTCCACTTCATTCCACTTCATTCCTTGACGGTAGCGTGTTGTCACGACGATATCCAGCGATATGGCAGGGGAATATATTCAAGCATCGACGAAGTACCTATAGGATAGATATATAGATCTAATACCACCACAGACGAGGTATAGGATAGATCTATCACCTTATGGATGTTAGTGTCGCCACCCAACTGTGTTACCGACCCATAATTTGAGGACTTAATGTAGTGGCATCTGCTCATGAACAGCGTCCAACTTGCCAACTACTCTGAAATGGGTTGAAATGCTGAAAAGTGTGTGCGTGCTTGATACGTGTAACTTGTTTGAAGGCAGGCTTTTTCTACGCTATTCTTTGACTCGACCAGAGTTTAGCTTTTCCGTTTGATGCTGAAAGTCACGTCGGACCAATCACGTGACTGGTTTTGACGCTCAAATCGAGCGTTGAGCGTCAGCATCAAATTGCACCTTTACTGTGTTAATTGGTGGCTCACTTTAGTTCAGCTCGATTAGTCGTGATTCGTCGCGCTATAAAGAAGGATGGGAGGGGGGTTTAACAAATTTTTCTTTACATTCATTCTGCATAGAAATCTTTTAATATATTCGAGATCATACAAGTTGCTATAATTTATTTTTCGTCTGTTATAGGAGATATTTCTGGATCATTCTTGCTGGACAACAACCTTAAGTGCATCAAATATGGAAACACTACCAACCTCAACATTGAACTCGAGGCAATAGTGATTTGATACATAAAACAAAGTGAAAATATACTTATTACTTATTTAATATTCATTTATACATACCTGTATCACACCATTGCGATGTATTGAATGTATTTTAAAGAAAATAAAGTGGCAAAAACTTTAGAAAACCGTATTATCATTGTAAAAGCCCTCTTGAACCAAAGGGTATAGCCGGTTAAGACGGTCAAATGTGCCCTTGAACCGAATTCGACTCACGATGGGTCATTCGAAAGCTTATAAAAAAAGAAACATTTGTGGCAAGTTTCAACTTTATATCTCCACCCGGAGGGTAGTAAAGGGCAAAAATAGAAAATGAGGTTTTTGCCGAATTTCTCCTATACTAGGGGATGAAAAATTTTGAAAAAAATCAGAGGCAATTCTGTTATCGGGGCACATATTAGAGAATTATTTCAGATTTTTAAATTGAAAAACCAAGCTGTGAAAAATAAAAAACGCCAAAAAATGCTGAAAAATGCCGGTTGTGTATCGAAGCAGTCTTGGCACTATAATTATATTTTTACTGTAAGTACGTATCATTGTTACTATTGTCCTGAATTTTTTTCAGATTTTTCAATTTGGTGCGCCGCAGTTAAAAAAATTAAAAACCGAGTTTTTCGTCGTTTTTTCCGTCTGAGAGTAACTAATAGGTCGAATTTTCGTACATACTTTATGGAATACGTCTTTTATGCAATCTTCAATGTCTTCACTTGCAGTAAAACAGCGTAGAAATTAAAAGAACTAAACATGCCGTGCCACTACAGTCTAAAATGTGTAGCATATTTTCAACGGCGTCGATGGCGCAGTGGTAAAGTGTTGGACTGCTGAATCGCTGCGAACTTTTTGAACGTCGGTTCGAGCCTCGGAAATTCTAAGTCCGCGCACAGCCTTTTTTTTTCACATTAATTATGTATTTTTTCGATTTCCAACTATAAGACAATGGTCAATATTTATTTACAAAGTTTTTAATAGTATTTTTACGTATATTTCAACGTTTAATATACGTTGATTTTACGTATATTTCAACGTCATTAAAAACATTGCGAATAAATATTGACCATTGCCATATAGTTAGAAATCGAAAAAATACATAATTAATGTGAAAAAAAAAGGCTGTGCGCGGACTTAGAATTTCCGAGGCTCGAACCGACGTTCAAAAAGTTCGCAGCGATTCAGCAGTCCAACACTTTACCACTGCGCCATCGACGCCGTTGAAAATATGCTACACATTTTAGACTGTAGTGGCACGGCATGTTTAGTTCTTTTAATTTCTACGCTGTTTTACTGCAAGTGAAGACATTGAAGATTGCATAAAAGACGTATTCCATAAAGTATGTACGAAAATTCGACCTATTAGTTACTCTCAGACGGAAAAAACGACGAAAAACTCGGTTTTTAATTTTTTTAACTGCGGCGCACCAAATTGAAAAATCTGAAAAAAATTCAGGACAATAGTAACAATGATACGTACTTACAGTAAAAATATAATTATAGTGCCAAGACTGCTTCGATACACAACCGGCATTTTTCAGCATTTTTTGGCGTTTTTTATTTTTCACAGCTTGGTTTTTCAATTTAAAAATCTGAAATAATTCTCTAATATGTGCCCCGATAACAGAATTGCCTCTGATTTTTTTCAAAATTTTTCATCCCCTAGTATAGGAGAAATTCGGCAAAAACCTCATTTTCTATTTTTGCCCTTTACTACCCTCCGGGTGGAGATATAAAGTTGAAACTTGCCACAAATGTTTCTTTTTTTATAAGCTTTCGAATGACCCATCGTGAGTCGAATTCGGTTCAAGGGCACATTTGACCGTCTTAACCGGCTATACCCTTTCCCACAAATTCAGGATTTCTAGCTAGCCCAGAAGCCAAACCTTCTCTTGCAGGTGCAGCACGAAAATCTGCCTCTCTTGCAGGTGCAAGAATCGTGCAATGAATTTCGGAACAAGGGGATTTTGAAGTGCCGCACCTGCAAGAGAGGCAGATTTTCGCGCTGCACCTGCAAGAGAAGCTGTGGGGCCGAAATTTTGAGTTTTTGCAGGTGCAGCGCGAAAATCTGCCTCTCTTGCAGGTGCAAGAATCGTGCAATGAATTTCGGAACAAGGGGATTTTGAAGTGCCGCACCTGCAAGAGAGGCAGATTTTCGCGCTGCACCTGCAAGAGAAGCTGTGGGGCCGAAATTTTGAGTTTTTGCAGGTGCAGCGCGAAAATCTGCCTCTCTTGCAGGTGCAAGAATCGTGCAATGAATTTCGGAACAAGGGGATTTTGAAGTGCCGCACCTGCAAGAGAGGCAGATTTTCGCGCTGCACCTGCAAGAGAAGCTGTGGGGCCGAAATTTTGAGTTTTTGCAGGTGCAGCGCGAAAATCTGCCTCTCTTGCAGGTGCAAGAATCGTGCAATGAATTTCGGAACAAGGGGATTTTGAAGTGCCGCACCTGCAAGAGAGGCAGATTTTCGCGCTGCACCTGCAAGAGAAGCTGTGGGGCCGAAATTTCGAGTTTTTGCAGGTGCAGCGCGAAAATCTGCCTTTCTTGCAGGTGTAGTAACTTGAAAACGGCTAGGTTTAGGATAGGAACGAGTAAGTAGGGAAAGAAAGGGTCGTTAAATAATAATATTCTTTTATCACTTAGCTGCATTTTATTGAAATAAGTGAAATGCGATACAATGAAATCTTACAAGTGTAATTGATAATTCAGTTGAAGCAGTATCTGGTGCAATTTTCATATCGATGAATAAAGTCGGAAATCCAGCCGGTGCTCGCATTTAACGCAAAGGTTGTCAAAATTCCTTACCTGTAAGCAGAAATACACACGATTTATGAATATTTTCGTTTTTTGGACATTTCCTAAGAAGCCGCTATTACGAGTCGAAAGGCAGCGAAGAACCCTACAAGGTGTGACCACGCACGTCCCGAAAAAACAGCGGTTTTAACACCGTCATTACTCTACGTTCGCGCATGTTTGTTACGATATCCCGCCAAAAAAGCCCGCGTAATGTACTACTCAAGAATATTATTCTATAGAGCGGAGATATCACAAGCTGAGATTCCTTACTAAACCGCAAGCGGCGCTGCAGTCGAAATCTTCGCATCTTGCACTTCTGTTCTAACATTGTAATCTTATTTTAGACTGAATCGATAATGTTGGGTGTGACACGAAAATGATAAGGGGGCTCGCGAGCCCCCCGAGCATGTGACAAAATTACATTGCGTGATAGGTCTATCCTATACCTGGTCTGTGCTAATACCTCGTCTGTGGCTTATAGCAATATGCTCTAAGGTCTGTGGTGAATTGGTGATATCATACGAACTGAAATACCGACTCAGTCTGGACTCTGAAAGCAGCGTGAGTCGCGCGCGTGCGCGACGCCAGCTCACGCGGGTACGTTCAACTTGAATGTCATGATTACGACTGACACAAAACTGCAAGTCATTCAATCAAATATATACTGACGTAATACTGTTTGAATTCTTGATTTTATTCTAATGTGGAGTCTCGATGTATTAATGAATTCGGTAGGTAAATACATGTTTATAGATCATTTTGATAATGCTTTATTTAAAGCTCTATATAAATATCGAATTATCTTAATCAACATCGCACCGGTTAGACGTTCGTTCAACAGCGTAAGTATCCACATAAATTCTTGTGAACGGGTAAGTTATATTTGCATAATATACAGAATCTTTACACCTCCTACCTATTAAATTAAACACATTCGTCAATGAACCAAAATTTCGCGCGGCACCTCGCGCGACTTCCTATCGGCCTGCGGTATATTCAGACGGTGGAAGACGTCCAAAGTGTCTTTTACAAATTGATCCATCATTGACTCGGTATGCCTTGGCGTCGGGGCCAGTCTCAATTTTTCCTCCCCCTTCGGAACGGTCGGATAATTTATTGCCTGGACGTAGTGGCCCTTTTCCTTTATCAAGCAATCAGCCAGCTGACTGCAGAGCAATGGATCTCCGATCTGAAAAGTCATTCGCAATGAAATAGGATGATACTAAAAGTGCGTAAGATATAAATTTCAAATGGTGTACTTTTATTGGGATAATGTGCGAAGGCGAAGGTTCTAGCGGAAGACCAGCGGCAGTCAAAATAGACTTCATGTAAGTTACGTTTTTCTGATGGTTGGCCCTTAAGGACCTCCCTTCGTCCGAAGCTAATATTTCCACGGCCGTCAAAGCCCCGTATAACACCGTCGGTGGTAGCGAGGTTGTAAAAATGAAGCCCGCGGCGTAGCTTCGTATCATGTCTATTAATTTCGCGGTACCAACGATGTAGCCACCGACATTTCCAAAGGCCTTGCCCAGGGTGCCAGAAATGATATCCATTTTATCGAGCACCCAGTCCCTCTCTCCGATACCAGCACCCGATTGTCCATACAAGCCAACAGCGTGGACTTCGTCGACGAAGGTTAACGCGCCATATTTATGCGCGACGTCGCATAATTCTTTCAAAGGGCATATATCGCCCGTCATGGAATGTACAGTTTCAAATGCTACAATCTTCGGCACTCTCTTATCTACTTTCGAGAGCAGCTCCTCCAGATGTTCCACGTCATTGTGCCTGAAGATATGCTTAGGCACTCCGCTGTTTCTTATCCCCTGTATCATAGAAGCATGATTACCAGCGTCGGAGAATATATGGCATCCGGGCAAGAGTTTAGCCAGAGTGTACAGAGTGGAATCGTTGGCGATAAAGCAAGAGGTGAACAATAAGCCAGCCTCTTTTTGATGCAAAGTGGCGAGTCTTCTCTCTAACATTTCGTGGCCCATCGAATTGCCGGATATGTTTCTCGTCCCCCCAGCCCCGGCACCGAATTTATCCAACGCTTCTCGAACGGAACGTGTCACCGCCGGGTGACGTGACATCCCTAAATAATCGTTGGAGCACCAAACAGTGATAGGCTTCGGCCCCCAAGAATATTCCATAGCAGTCGGGAAGTTCTCGGCCAGCCGATTCACTTTCTTGAACACCCTGTAGGAATGGTCTTTCTTCTTCTTCATGATCTGCTCGCGAAAGAAATTATCGTACTCGAAGCTCTGCTCTTGCTCCGACTCAGCTGGAGTCACGGTCATAACGTCTTCTTCCACCGCCGGGCTAGCCATTTTCACGGCGGCGTGCTCTTTAGCTAAAAACGGGCACTGACTCTCTATGGCTTCTTGAATCTGTCGAGTCTCGGCGGACTCTGCCTGAGTACTGAAGAACTGAGACATGAAGGGGCACAGCTGGCGATAATTCATCACCACCGAAGCTCCATAATTGCGAATGTAATTCGCCGAGAGGCGACTTAGGAACGGACAGGGCATGTTTCTCAGATTCCCTGGAACACACAGGATTCATTTGGTGCGAAGACAGACACTTGGCGTTATTTCACAGTTACCAGGAATATTGAAAGATTATGCAAAAAGAATTTTATGTGGCAAAAGCAGAGAGCGAAAAAACTTGCTTTGGTTTGAATGTACTAGAAATTGCGAAATCGAGGTCAACCGCGGAGAAACTTAGGCGCTCGGTGAGTGAAAGAGAAAGTAAATCAGCGATTCACGATGACACAACGTTTAAAGGCCGGAAATATCTTACCTTTCACCGCGGCGGATAAGTGATAAGCGTGGGCGTAGTGGATGGACCGATGGGCCAACTGAAATATGGAAAATAGATTCGTTTGAGTGGCAAGGTGACGTGGAGAGCGAGTTTCGCGGTGGCTGCCAGCCAAATGTGCTGAATTCAATCGGAGAGCGGAGAGCGACAAATCCACGCAGACTCGACCTATCGCATTGGCACCTGAGCCACGACTGAGCAGGCACACGTTCGCCGAATTCACTTATTAACAGACGTAAAAACGTCGTGCTGTTTCGAGAGGCCGAGCAGGATGTCCATGCGGCGCTTTGTGTTCCGTTCACCGCTCACGGCCTATTAACTTTTCCCTGCCATTTAACCTTCGTAAGACTGTCAGGTGCGAATTCAAGTTTGCCGCGCGAGGGATACGATGCATAATACACGTGATTACTGGTATCCATCGAGAATTAACACCACGATCGAACATTTTGGCTTTTGAATATTTAAAAATCGAACAGATGTCATTAATCCAGGGAAATTCGATTCCGTAGAGCTACGCACGAGTGCGCTGGAAATAGAATTTTGTTCGTATAACTAGCTGCCTTCTAATTTACTTTCAATTATTGAGAAGCTCGTTAGTCACCCGCGCCTTTATTAATTAAACAAGGCCTTAATAGAACTGTTTGGCTGAATGACGTTAAAACGCGCGGAACACGTGTATCAATATAACTGCGACTTATGTAATGCTATCCCATATACTACACATAGATTAGATATGCTTACTAAAACTTATTTATTGAATAGGTCACTTTCAACACGAAACATATCCTCCTAGAATTTTATACGAACGTCGGAACGCTCGCCAAGGCTGTAGTTTAGTACAGCGAGTCTTCAATATTTTCCTACGTTCAATTATAATTACGCAAAGATAATTCACTTTACGCAGACTGCAGCTCGATGAATAATCGATTCGTGCTACACTTGCTAATTCATTTCCTGCCTCACGCAGGGGCGTCCGGAGACTTTTTTCCAGGCGGGGGCAACTTTGGGATGATGGTAAAGAAAAATATACCCCTCTTAATTTTTTAACCCATTTTATAGCGCCAATTTAATTAAAAATTTCAAACCGAAATTTAAAAATATTCCCTTTTTTAGTATAAACTAAATAAAAATCGGTTTTGAAAAATAAGCGATTTCTTCTCAAAAGCCAGGGGGGAGCAACTGCCCCTTTTGCCCCCCTCCCCCTGCGGACGCCCATGACCTAGCGATCGTTAGCGACATACATCGATGCCGCGCGACCACTTAATCTTAATTAAACACGGGACACTCGAGGGAGCATTTAAAAGACCATAAAAATAAAACACGAGCGCCGTGCACGCGAAGCTGCTCTAGCAAAATTCTATTTAATGCGAGGCTTTTAGAGCGATGAGACACCAGCTGTACAAATTCAACTTGCGATTTTAAATACTCCCGTGCTCGAGGTCGTTTCAGCCCGTTTCGAACTTCAATGCAATATCGCGGCTTCCACTCACCATAGTACTAGAGAAAATCGTTTTTGCGACGGAGCTATTTAAGTAGCAAGGATAATAGAGAGGTCCGTCCTTCCACTCGCTCGTTGCGAACGACAGCGCAGCGTTACCAAGACTAATCGGAATCCTGGCCGCTCTGTAATATTTAATGAAGATCGGCGCTGGCTACGCTACACTTTTCCTGTTTTTTTTTTTCTACAAACCTTATGACTAGGCGAACAGAGCAGCCCGCCGGCCAATCGGTGCTTCGGAAGAATCATTGTTCATTGAAATTCGCATTGCATACGGCGACAGATGTAGCGCGTGCAGCGTACGTCACGGTTTCTCCCCCGACGAGGAAACATCCTGCTCGCGATAAAACTTTTACGATGCCTCGATTCTTGCGCTTGATTTACTCGCCAAATGTCAACGATTAAGCTAGAGTTTACTATCAGTTCTCGGTATTTCTACACTTATCTAAACGGTCATAAGCGCTAATAACATTTGGAGAAAATCTATATCAAGCTTTTCCCTGTTACGCGTATTTATATTTCTACTGTGTTCCGACACGTGATAAGTAAACATCGCGAAGTCACGGAATGTCGCAGTAATCTGGGAAGTCCTCTACGCCACTGTACTTTGATTTCCCCTCCGAGGAATCCTACGCACGGAAAAACAATTGAAGCACAACGAAATCCACGAACAGAGTGGGAGCTTAACGAAATATTAAAAGCATTTCCTTCGCAACAAGCGATTATACCTACTTTCTACGAATCCACGATCTTTCGCATTTTGAACAGTTCGTTGATAAGATGGCGAAGAGCGGGAAACGCTGTTCCTGCTCCTGATTGGCTGGTGAGAAAGGCCTCGAGCCAGCTGGAACGGGAGATAACATCCCGGAAGCAATTTCTTTTCAGGAATACCGTTGAAAATCCTCTAGCTGCTTCTCCCACCAAATTGAAATAGCAACGAAGTGTTCCTTCCTGCGCTGGCTACTTCTCCGACTGGAATCTCGTCTTCTATGTCTATACAGGGTGTCCCTGAAACCTTCGCGTTTAGACTCCTTCAATCGAGATACCTAAATGGAGGTCGTTTGCCAGAAACTCCTCGGAAATATCTACAGGATCTCCCCAATCTCTTTATAACAAATTACTACGCGATTCCGAACGTCCCAGAAACTTCCAACACCTTCAATAATCAATGACATGCCGTTGCAAAGTTGGCCTCCTTGCTTCGGTCGCTCGCTTCGAATCCTGGCTGTGGCATTCAGCTTTAAGAGCTCCTAACTCGGAAAGGAGGCTTTGCGTGGCCCAAAGTTGCCTGAATCTCATTCGTTCGTATCACCGGCGTGGCACACCACTGAAGTTTTATCAGACAATGTAGAAACACCGTATATATATACGTGGCGTGCACAGGAATACCACGCACACGTACGAAAAAAGGGAGCAGCCAATCAGGAGGCGACAGCACTGCGCGGGTACCGTGCACCGCTGGCAGCTAACTTCTTGCAAAGGCCACGTCTCCGGCAGACAGTGTCTTTTCGGCAAAGAGTGTAGCTCGAATTTGATTTTGAAGGAGCACCGTGATCCACGATGCTGCCCAAGTACCTTAGCTTTCTTTTCCTAGTCCTCGCCACCGTCCTAGCCGAGGAAAAGGACGTGCTGGACCTCACCGACGACACCTTCAGCCATGAATTAGAGCGGCTCGAGAACACGCTTGTTATGTTTTACGCACCATGGTAAGAAATTCTTTTACGCTACCTACGTGTCTCTTTTCGCGTTAAATTAGCTCTCTTCTCCGTTACGGAACCTTTCGCGACCCAATCTGCCGCGAACAGCTACCTAGCAGAGGACCTTTCCAAGCTCCAATCTGGTCGACGTCGGGTCGCCGGCTCGCGGCAAGTTAGCGAGCAAGGAAGTGTCTCCTCCAAAATGTTCCTTCTTCCTTCCATATGTAAACCATATTCTAGCTTTCATTCATTCATGATTCTTACAGAGGAGTAATGCAGCTTCGCGCTTAGATTACTAGGTAACGATTCTTTATCCCCGTTCCAGGTGTGGCCACTGTAAGCGATTGAAGCCAGAATACGCGAAGGCTGCCGAGCTGCTCCTAGGGAACGATCCTCCGATCACTCTCGCTAAGGTGGACTGTACGGAGAGCGGAAAGGAAACCTGCAACAAGCATTCCGTCAGTGGTTATCCGACTTTGAAAATCTTCTCCAGAGGTGACGTTGTCAGCGACTACAATGGCCCTAGGGAAGCTGCGGGTATCGCTAAATACATGAAGGTGCGGGAGATTGTTGCGACAGGAGAATCGAATGATTATTGTATACTCATTGGGTGGAACTTGGGTTTCAGGCGCAAGTCGGTCCGGCGTCCAAGGAACTGATCGATGAAAACTGCCTGAAGGCGTTCCTGGCGTCTGACGAAATAGGTGTGGTAGGTTTCTTCGAAGAGGCAGATTCTCCATTGGCGACTGCCTTCCATGCTGTTTCTAAGAAGCTGAAGGAGAAGGTCAAGTTTGCCCATACGACCGCGAAATCGCTTTTGGAGAAAGAGGGGCACAAGTAAATAATTTGATTTACCATGGGATTATCTTGATAAATGTGCGAAGGACAAAGTTAAATATACTGTGTGAAATTCCAGGAATACAATTGTTCTATACCGACCGAAAGTATTGCAGAACAAGTTCGAAGAAAACACTGCGAAACTCGAGGACGGAGAGAGCATAACCGACATTCAGGAATTCATTACCAAGAATTAGTAAGTCTACAAACCTTTTCTTGGATTATTATGTACGATTTGAAAATTACAACGGACATTTACTACAACGAAATCGTCGTTTCAGCTTCGGTATCGCTGGTGTCCGAACGCGGGACAATGCTGTGGAATTCAAGAACCCACTGGTGGTGGCCTACTATGCGGTAGATTACGTGAAGAACCCTAAGGGCACGAACTACTGGCGCAACAGAATCATCAAGGTCGCTAAGGACTTCCCCAGCCTGAACTTCGCTATTTCTTCCAAGGACGACTTCCAGCATGAATTGAACGACTTCGGGATCGACTTCGTGAAGGGCGACAAGCCTGTCGTTCTGGCGAAGAACGCGAAGAACCAGAAGTTCGCGATGAAGGATGAGTTTACGGTCGATGCGTTCGAGGCGTTCCTGAAGGATCTCGAATCGGGCGCTTTGGAGCCGTACCTGAAGTCTGAGCCAATCCCGGAGGATAACACCGGCAACGTCAAGGTCGCGGTGGCTCGAAACTTCGACGAGGTGGTGACAAATAACGACAAGGATACGTTGATCGAATTCTACGCCCCGTGGTGCGGCCACTGCAAACAGCTGGCGCCGGTCTTCGACGAGCTGGGCGAGAAGCTCGTCGACGAGGACGTCGAGATCGTGAAGTTCGACGCCACCGCGAACGATGTTCCCGCGCCGTACGAAGTAGCCGGGTTCCCAACGCTTTTCTGGGCGCCTAAGGATTCCAAGAACAGCCCGGTGAAATACGAGGGCGGCAGGGCGCTCGACGACTTCATCAAGTACATTGCCAAGCATGCGACGAACGAGCTTAAAGGGTTCGATCGCAAAGGCAAAGCTGCGAAGCCGAGGGCCGACGAGTTGTAAATTTCTTTCGTAAGATACGTGATTGTTTACTACATTTTTTATATATGCCCCAACAGCAAGATGTGAGAGGAGATTTTATTCTCCGTGGAACTCGCGAAGTGTGACGAGAGTGACGTACGATTAAATGTAAGGGTTAAATGTAACTTTTTCTAGCTCCAGAGACAGGTCTAAAAGAGTCGGCGTGACCCACTGTAACGCGTGCTATACTTATTTTACAGAGTATTCGAAAGCGAAGCGAAAATATAATTACTATAGTATCGTATACATGTATTTACGTAACTTTATGGTACCCTGTATATCACGTAAAGCTATGCAGAACTGATTTAGAATTATCGCGGCAATGTTTTCCAGATTTAATCAGCTACGTACAATAACATAAAACTTTCCATTCCATTTGTCACATTTTTGACTGTGCCAGGTTCAAGTTATCACATTAATTTCTGTTTATACGAGAGAGAGAGAGAAAAAAAAGAATAAAAACGTTTTATATAAAATCTTCTGCATTGTAACTGAATGATATTCCTTGTTAAGTAATCGTACTTTTCAGGCTTCCTAATATGCGATTTTCGAGGTATTTTGAAAGGAAGGTGGCGATTTTGTTCAATAAAACTTGTAACTGAAGGCTCGCAGTATATTCAATATTTCTCGCACGTCCTCTGACGATTCCTCTTGAATTCATATCTGTTAAGGAGAATAGGAAAACTGTCTATCTACGGTTTACTATTCAATCTCGCAGGCATTGAACTACCCCAGTAGTAGCAATTTAAAAATGTTGATGAGTAACCTTTATTGTTAATTACAATTTATTATAGCAATCGTGGAGTAAATATCTTCTTAATCATGAAAGCTAATTATAGAGTGATTTGCTAGAACTCGGGAAACTCACGCTCGAATTCATTTCCCTGATCATGAAAAATAAGTTTCACATATCCGTATCATCGAAGAAACGCTAGGCACGAATCATTAAGTTCTTGTCCTCGGAAGTAGCATCTTAAATTATTCAGTTAGCTGCACGATGAATTACAACGTCGTAAGGGCTAATCGTAATCGGACTGCGTTGAATGTGTATCAGAAGACAATATTTTCTTCGTTTTATCCCCCCCTTTCTGCCTTGTGTGTACAGCAGCATCTCATTTCAACGCTCGAAATCAAAATAACGCGATACGCTATATATATATATCTATATATTACTCACGACATTATCGTAAGAAAATGAGATAAAGCAGTTCGTACTTTTATTGCTCTTTCATACGATGAGAGAGAGAGAGAGAGAGACAAAGAAATGCTAAAAAACCATGAGACATTCATCAAGGCATTACCTCATCTATTCCGAGAACGTTGAAAGTTTATATACAGTGATTAATCCCGTATGGACCAGTCCTAGACGTTCGAGAAATAATAAAAAATATTTCCTTTATCGGTTACCACCTGTTTTTTTTTTGTCTTTCGTACATGCGATGCGTTAGAGTTGGTTCGAGTCACGCAATTAAATCGTCAGTTTGATCTTCGCCAAACACAGAGCAATTAATACGTTTATGTTTTATCTGATAACTTTGTGCATTTAACGATACTTAAACTCTGTTATAAAAAAATGTGATTAGTTTGTTCGTCCCTTGTTTTTCATTAACTGCAAAGTCAGTCTCAAAGACTCGCGTTTGGACGAGGATCAAGACGATGGGTTCCTAAGGGGAAAGTTTATACAACATCGATACCATTCGCGATTCACAAGCGTTCCCTTAGAAAACAAAAAAAAAACTGCAATTATCACTGTACAAATGTTCAGGCGATTTTATTCGATCGGTAATCACGATTCGCGCTTTTATTGTGGGATTGGAGAAATGGTCCATAAGGGATTAGGTCGATACAGTCGTAATTAACAGTACATCCTTCGAAAAATTATTATAAAAGAACGCTTGCAAACTCTGCAACGGGCCCTGAATACCGCGAAGATGCAGAGGCTTCGGGGATACTTTGGATTCCCGCCTGCGACCAGTTCGTTCATTAACTCTTTGACAATTAGTTGTTTAAAAAATGCAAAACAGTATTATTTATTCAAACACTATAAAAAACTCCTACCCCCATCGACTTATCGGTAAACTTTTGTACGTCGAAGAAGCTGATCGATGGAAATGGCCAAAGCCCCGTTGTGTAAATAAAACGTCCCGCGGCCGTTGCAAAGCTTGGCCGCAACCTTACGATGTTCTGGCTTTTAAAAGCGTAATTCAACAGTAGTTAATTCGATAGTTCTTGCAAAAAACAAACTACATTACGAACCTTATAGATATTAGTTTTTTTTCGTTTTTTTTTTCTTTAATAGAAGACGCGTAAAATTAAGAAGTTTCAGAATAGTATGTATACAAGTGAAAAGAAACAGAAATAAAGGGGAGGAAAATACAGGGATGACTTTAACAGGCTCGAAAATCACTTTACAAGGTAACTCGAACGCTTGTAAATAAAAAGGAAAAAAAAAGATCTGGTGCGTTTGAGGAACACGTAGACGTTACGTTTTCGTAGAACAACGCTTTTTGGAAAGAGCATCGCGTAAGTCGCTACGAGAATGAAAAACCATGCTCCGCGATAGTTCATCGCCCCTAAATTAATAAATCACAAACATTCCCCGGTTACATTGATTGCATATCGGACATTTTTGGCAAATAGATATCGCGCAACGAGAAACGGAAAACGGGATATCGTTTGTGTGCTTGGTTTTTGGGTACAAGGGATGTGTTGTCGAAATACATAAATATATAATATAGCCGCTATTACAATCCGTAATGTTAGTGTCATCGAATTATAATAATAATATAATAAAAATAATTAATAATAATTATAATAATAATAATAATACATTTAGCCTAGTTGGTATCTTAAAGATCAAAGTGATCCGCTCGTCTAGTTGCGCAACTTTATAATTATAATAGGTATTGTTACTTGCTTTTGCTTTGTTTGCTTTGTTTAAGAAATATTGATAATTCGATGGTTCAATAAAATAGCGACGCAACGTTTGGAATCCTTAACATTTTTCCCTTTATAAACTCTTACATTGCTTTCTATGACTTTGCATTGCGTATTATGTTTCTACTCTCCCCCCTTCCACTTTCTCTTTATACTTTGCTTACGAATTCCCCCAACTCTTTCCTTTCCTCCGCACATATATTCTTTCCTTTTTTTTCTTTATTACCAAAAAATAAACAGCCACTACGATTAAGAAAAAAAAAAGAGATGTAGAATGCGTATAATAGTAATGAGATACTAATTAATAATAGTAATAATTGCTACAATGATATTAGATAATTATGTACCGTAAATGTAAATACTTGGTATGACAATTGTTTAATTGTTTAAACTCGAAGCACAATTCATTACCATTAAAAATACAATCAAGTAGTCATTACAATATACATTATGGTTTCTCATATATAGCACATATACTTGCATTTTGAATTTTAGTCAATGTTTTTTTTCTTTCTTAAGTCTCCAGTTTCGTCAATGACAGCTTTCGTTTCTTCCTCTTTGCTTTTTAAATATCTCGGGCGCAGTTTGTGGTTGTTGTTGTTTGTTTTTTTTTTTTTTAATATAGATTTGTTTTATTGTGTAAAATAATTAAAGATAAGTTGTTATTATATTCTGGTTTCCGCTGGGGGCCTCCGGCATAACAACTAGCTTCGCTGCAGCTAGCTCCGCAATTCCATTATTCAGCCACAAGGCTTAAGATAATAGTATCGGGACCACTTGGCATTTTACTTAAAGAAGCCAACATCCTCCCTTCTTCTTCTTTTTCACCTGCGAATTCACACGGCTGTTAGAGGCACAGCTCTTTCTCCGTCGCACCTGACAGACGCTAAATTACGCTTAACACTTACTTGTAACGCAGCTCGGGTGGCTGTTTCAAATACTTCCCTAATACCCTCCTTACTCTTAGCAGAACATTCAAGATAAGCAAAAGCGTTGATTTTCTCGGCCATGGCTCTACCTTCCTCGGGCTTAACTGGCTCCTGTTTCATCTTGCTAAGCTCCTTGATAGTGTTCGGATCGTTGCGCAAGTCTTTTTTGTTTCCGACAAGGATAATGGGCACATTCGGGCAAAAGTGCTTCACCTCCGGTGTCCACTTCTCGGGAATGTTCTCCAGGGAATCGGGACTGTCGATGGAGAAGCACATTAGGATCACGTCCGTGTCGGGATACGACAGCGGACGCAACCTATCGTAATCTTCTTGCCCGGCTGTGTCCCAAAGGGCCAGTTCCACCTGTCGCACGGAATTTTCTCGTTTAATCACGCATTCACGTAGGAAAAGATCTACAGAGACGAACGATGTCGAATAATATTCTCCGTTGACTCACCTGCTTCCCATCGACCTCAATGTCTGCAACATAGTTCTCAAATACTGTGGGTACGTACACTTCGGGAAATTGGTCTTTGCTGAAGACTATGAGTAAGCATGTTTTACCACAAGCACCATCACCCACGATAACCAATTTCTTCCTAATGGCTGCCATGAATTCTAAAATAAAAATTATCACACATTTATTTACCACCGCTTCGTCGCGATTCTAAACTGTTAAAAGTACACGACTCTATGCGCTTGATCTCTTGCTTTTAAAAACTGTCCGTTAACGAAAAGCAAGAGACGCGCAATTGTTGCTCACTAGCAGTGGATTATTCGTATCGACAACATAATTATCTAGAATCTGTTGCGCTGATTTCGTGTGGTTAAACATCAGTTTTAAGGACAGTCTCCTAACGACTTACCTATGCACGACTAATAGCGTAACATATTTAGAGCGCATTTGTTTTGCAGAATGCTGTATTCACTATTCTATAGCTTCTGCCGGCTATGGCTAATATGTACAGACTATACATCCAACTTTCGTATAAGAGCAGTAAAAGTGTGCACGTCTAATGTCTAATGCTTTTATCCTATATATGCATACACATATACACGGTGTGTATAGAATAGTGCGTAGATGGTACTCGATTTCTAAACTGCGCTTTCATGCGGCGCCTCGACTATTGAGCTTCTAATGATCATGAATCTAAGTCGACCGAAAAAAATTAAGATTATCTGGGGGAACGCCGCCAGAGATTATTTCAACTAAGGGCGTACAGCGAGTGAGCGTACAGTACACATAAAATAATCACAACTGAACGGGGAAACAAAAGGAGTGCTGAAATAATGGGATTAAGGCCGCTGTTAAAAGTATCGCTCCCCTGCACCCTAATAAGGCGTAAACAAGTAGAAAGCAATTTTTAAAATAGATTGATCTGACAGCATATGTAGACATACAAAAGAAATAATGAAAGAGATTGTAAAGAAGCATTCTTCAGGACAGAGATAGGAAGAAGTCGGGGTAATATCTTTCCGAACTGTTCGCATTAGGTCTGTTTTCTTTTCGACAATGCTATAAACAATGACTCCGATTCAAACCTCGTAGGGTATTAAAGTTTATTCCCTATAAGTATCGGAACGATGTATTCTCGAGTAAAGTACTGGATTGGCGTTAGCGTTTACGTGTGTATATAATTAGCATACACTCCCTAAAGCCCTCCGTTTACTTAAATTTACATTACTAAACTTGTTACTAGATTCATTACTGCCAGCTACTTGTATAGTGGGTACTGTAGGTGAGATTTCCTTATTTCTATACGACCGACGTCTACTTTAGTACTATTTAGAAAGCAACCTACGAGGGCTGAAGATTTAAAGGATATTGACTGGGTCGTACCTGATCCAGGGTACCCCGTATCGTCTGGACCGAGGCATCGGCCCGCATTGCATCCCATGTTTTTAGTCTTTCTTTCAGCGTCTCTGTCTTAAGTGGACATTTTATATGTTAGAATGGATAGGAGGTTGCGAGATAATTGCATGTACCACAGAGATATCGTAAATGTAAATATATATGCATATATCTCGTTTCTGTCATAGCAATGTACTTAAACATCTGTAAAAGTATTAAATACAATTTGTGATAATTCGATGCACGATGCCTTTGAAACTTTGCTTCTTAACTCTTTCCTTCCGACATTTCGACTGCGTATATACTACAAGGCTTTGCGAGACTACCAAAGACCAAACTTAGCGCTGAGTTTACATTATCATAATCAATGGACCTTGCGCACACGTCAAATCAAACTTCGCGAAACTTTTCATTGCATAAGGTAGGGCCTTTTCTCCAATGATCCTGCGCGAAAGAATATCTGTCCGAACCGCTGCTTCGATACCTCAGGAGTGAATTTGACTTCCCTAACAGTGGATCGAACGGTAATCGTTTATTCTTCTAACCACAAATATGGAGTATCGCGATACCTAAACGCTATCCACGTTAATTCCTTTCAACTGTAGCCCGAGAACACCCATGTAAGACTATACCTTATGCCTTAGAACAAAACAACAATATTTCCAAAGGACATGCATGGACACACAAGATCGATATTTCGTTGTATTAAACATGCACTATTAAGAAATACGTGAACCCATTAAAAATTATTATTGGGAAGCATAAATTAAATGTGATAGGCGGTGCATTCACATCATACAAAGATAAGATGCTTCACAATGTTTTATAATTATGTAATACTTATTAATGAACCATCGCATACATATAGCAGTATGTATATATTCATAAAAAATATAAAATTCTGCGCACACCGGCATAGAGCATCCTCGGAGCGGAATGTAGTTCTTTCTACGCTTCGATTACGGCACAAACACAATCTGAAGTATATTCGTTATACTTTCCGATATTCGTTATTCGCATCGAACGCAGATTATACTTGTTAATGTTACAAAGGAGACAGAGTAAATTACTTTTCTAGCTCAAGAACTTCTGTACGGACCAAAAAGCACAAACGATTCGTCTCTCTCGAATTGCCTCGAGAGTCTGCACGTTCCGCAGAACAAAAGTTAAAAGCACTTGGCGAGATGTTGGGCGAAAGCGAGGGACATAGCGTCGAGTAATGTCTATTACGCAGAAGCGATGCAAGTGAATAGAGCACCTTATGTATCGATAAGGTGAGAAGGGTTACGTGTTAAGAATTGTGGCGACGCAACACGCATGATGCTTGGAACCCGTGTTGTCGACGATCATGAGAACATTTTCGCAGTACGGAGTGATGAATAGCGGGCGACAAGAAACAATACCGAATACAATCACAAACTCCTAATCGTTTCTTTGATTCCGATCCGCTACGCGCCTAAATCATTTGAAACTCTAGCAGCTCGTAAATACGTATCCTATATATATGAAGGTCGATCGTTGACGAAAAATCGACGCACGTTCGTCGAGGATTTGGATCGGAGCGAGCGAGAATTCGAAACGAAATGATCCCGGAGGCGAAGAAACCATTCTACGAGCCAGAGATATACGAGAGGGATATGTACTCGTCGGGCTGGATAAGAAATCGCGAGCTTCTCGCTGTGTCAGAGAACCGTACCGACCTTTTGTTTATCGCAGACCACAAGACCGTCGATCCGCCGCGTGATAACCGAGGAAGACACGTAGGAACGTCAAGACGGGGGCCGCAACCACACAGATTTTTATTAGACTTTCCAGAGGAGAGATCCGGAGAGCTTTTTGCCGAATTTTGCACAGCCGGAAGTGCACTGCCGCGTAACGGGGTAAGAGGGCGGGGAGGGCCTTTAGCTAAAGGGGGTGGGGCGGAGTGGGGGGTATGTAGGTGGCGAGAGAGGGGGGAGGACGGGAGGCGCTGGGGGTGCGACAGGACAGCGACGCAGGGGTCTAGAGCCCGGGGGACGATTTACTTACTGAACGCTAAAACCCAGGTCGTATCGGAAGGCTCATACAAGCATTTCCCAAGCTCGGCGATCGGGATTCAGCCGCGGGGCAGACGGCGCGTGGCTTCTCCTATGCTAAACTAAACGGCCGTCGTGCGAAGAAGCCGTGGATTCGTAACGCATGGCACTCCCTCGGCCCTCTCTCTATACCCACGGGAGGAGGAGAGGTCTTTTTTTTTTTCCCTCCTTGACACACACACAGTGCTCCTCGGTCGCGGCGTTAACGAACCGATCACGCGGCACGCTTAGAACACCCGGGTACACGGCACAGCACACCCTCGCACCACTCCGACCAGTATTACTTAAGAAATAATTGTGTATTTACCTGAAATGTTAAGCGACAGAAAGTCAAGAAAATGGCTGCCCTCGATTGCCGCACACTCAACAGATTGAGGTGTGGCCATCGATTGAGTGTGCGGCAATCGAGTGGTGGGGGGGCACCATACCCAGGGCCGTGTTCACGATTCCCCGGGCCACCGGCGATCTATCGGAACGCCCTCGGATTCACGAGCTTTGCACCGTGAATTTCACAACCTGGATGTCAGCCCTACTCGCTCAACGATGCGTGCGCAATGGATCGCGAGAGTGTTTGAACTTGAAACCAATAACTTTTACTTATATGCTTCGTGACGTTGAACCCGATAATTTCGAGATTTCTTATCCCCGCGTAAGTATTTATTATCGGGACTGCGATAGGAAGGTTTCGCGACGATCTGATAACGTAGATTGCAAGTGCAACACGATCATTTGCAATTTTAGCTGCACGAAGGTTACAGAGGCGAGTGATATGATATCTGCGCAGAATACGCGATCGATGACTCAGATTCCGTTTGGTATTATAGTATTAAATTTTGATAGATCGGTGGTATACTGTTTATTTCAGTAAAGATATCACCGAATACGTTCGTTTTTTTAATCGCACATGTAAATACGTTCGTTGTTTTGAATAAGCTGAAAATTTCCTGTATGGATCACTGAACGATACGCTCCTGGCCGGTACTCCGAAACCGGCGAATCATGCGCCACCCGCGCACGTCACGGAACCTGTGGAGGGACTTTGCGCACGCATCATGTTTCTCGGATGTATTTGTGGGTGGATGACGGAAAGGGTTGAAAAATATGTAAATAATGCTGCATCGCGGCTTCATCGCTCAGCGCCCCTGGTATGTAGCACGTGAAAATCACGACACGACCGTGAGACCAGCAAAAACCATACACGTCAACTATTCCTTCTCTGCGATTCAAAAAGAAAGAAAAGATTCAAACTTTTCTCTCCAACCCACGGCATAGTTATCGCACGTTCGATAAACAAATGTTATCTTTCGCTGCAACGGGCACTCGCACAACAAAAAGCACGACGCGTATGTTTGCGGGCGCGGAGATCGGTAATGTTGAACAATGTTCCAATGTATCGTACAGACAATGCAAACGCGCCTAAAAAATTGCAATCACCCGATATATGTGAGAAGAGAGATGTGACTTTTGTATCGTAGAACAAAGTCAATCGAAACGCTGAGCCGAGAGGCGTTCACTGTGGCACGGTAAGGTAACTTACCGGTTAAGAAAGACTAACCAACGACGAGATCGTTCGTCTGCTAAAGTAAACCGTGCACACTTTCGCAGCCACCCGTAAATGCGTACACACGCGACAGCAGGACACACGCGAGCGCGCGTTGGAAACAAATTAGAGCACGAAATATAAAAATGTCCCGTGTGTTTACACACGCGCCTCGTACGTGCCAAATAAGAATGATGTCACTCTGTATGACGCACGCAGAATTGGCGTGCTCGTGCCACCAGTTTAAAAGGATACGTCTCGAACGCGAGATTCGAATTCCTGGCCTCCCTGCTTCCGGTTCCCTCGGCCGGGCGTGAACTTGAATATTTTCTCGCAGAAAGAAATTTACGAAGGAAACGGTTACGTAAAAATAAATGGAAAGTCTCGCCTACTTTGCCTCTACGCTGAAAACGGAGTTTCGTGAACTCTGAAATAATTACCAGACGTTGTAATAACAGAATGTAATTGTATTTATTGTTAGCAAGTTATAAACGAACGTAACGCGAACTGCAAACACTTGGAGGAAACAATGATTCATTTTGTTATGCGTTCGGAACGTTTCTTGTTCTGTACGAAGAAATGTTACTAATCAGCTATTGCGATTCTCCAGTTCGTAAATCTGCTTTGATTCTCATGTATTTTTGTAACCAATTCGAGAGAGAGAGAGAGAGAGAGAGAGAACATGAGCGTGTCGCGGGCAGAACATAACGAGTAACTGATTTCTGTCAGTTGACGTTTTATCATACAGGGAATTGCTACTAAAGCAACTAAGGATACGTATTATTACGCTGTACAAATCGGTAAAAATTAAAATCGGCTCGAAGACATGTTGTAGGGCAAATAGCAACTGCGATCAACATGCGCCCGGATATTCATCCAGTGTAGAAAGTATACCATATTTTGACATTTGTTATCTAATATTTGCATATCAAACACTGTCAGCTCACATGCAAGAGACAAGTTGTTATATCTTATTTAATAACTAAGTCATAGGAAAGTTTCTGTATTGTTTAAATATACGTATGTATATATATACCAAACATATACATATATATACATACATACATGGATGTTATTTTAAAAATCATGGTAATGATCATGGAAAATTCATCCGAATCAAAATGTTTCTCGATCTTTTTTTTTAGCGTGTTAAAAAATGACAGACATCGTCCTGTAACTGTTTTATGTTTCAATAAGATTTAGTCGTCCCCATTCTGTGTAGAATCTCTTATAACATTTCATGATCACGGGTCTTTTAATTCTGTGGCGGTTCGGGGTCATTTGGATTTCCTCTCCTCTGTCGTCTCAAGGAATCGATCAAATCTGGATCTGCGTTTTGCATTTCTTGCGCTAATTGTTCACCTCTACAAAATTTTTTAAACATGACGCACTTCCATCTGCTGGTCGCATATACGAACTACTGCGCTCCGATGGAAAGAACTCAGTTGAGGAACTCTAGGATCCAAATCAGAGTCGGAATAATATATCCCTATTGGATGGCGCGACAAAGTAGACGAATACAAAGTAAGCAAACGGAACGGCGGGAATTAATGCGAGCGAACAACTCTTCTTGCCTCTGTGAGATTTCCACTGACTTCTTTTCATCGGGGCACGGTAGATAACTCTTAAAAACAATGCTTACGCTTCTAGAAGTACCTCCATGCGCCTCCTTTGGTGTATGTTTCCCCTCACGAAATTAGTCACCATATTTTGCACGACCGGATCGCCCATCATCTGATGCGCCATACTCATGATAGCAGTGTTGTTCAAGAGCGAGCTAAAATCCAGGCCCGGATTCCCTTCTCCGCCCATCCCTATATTGTTCATACCCTGCTGTATTAACTTCTCCTCCGCCACTTGCAAGTTATATTTATAACTTTCGTTATCAGGCTCCATCTCCAAAGCTTTCTGATAGCTTTCCTTGGCTTCCTTGTACCATTCCAGACTAGAATATGCTAAACCTAATCGACCGTACGCTTTACTGTAAGAGGGATCGATAGACAGAGCGGTGCGACAATCCTTGATCGCTTGATCGTGGTTTCCAATTTTGCTATACGCCGCTGCACGGTTGCAGTAGTACACTGCGTTGCGGCCATCCAACTCGATCGCCCTGGACGACGAACATCGAGCACGTTACATATTACATCGATAAGGCTATACTTAAGTATCTATTCTACTTAATTACGAATAATATACTTTGTGTAATTGGCAATTGCTTCCTGATGTTTTTCTGCCTTCATAAAAGCATTCCCTTCGTTCTTTAGTTTCTGGGCATGCGCCTTGGCGTCGGCAGTAGCTTCCTCTGCTAAACTAGGTGTTGCGGTGTCGACGAGAGATTTATATACCTTGTGTAAATTAAAATTCGCCGGAGTGTCGGATGCTTGTACATTGTAAGCGCTCTCCAAACACTGTATTGCTACTTCCAGACTCTCCCGCGAGTCTGCCGTGATGTCGCCATCCTCTAACTGTTGGGTCAAGAACTGAACAATCGCTGCTACTAGCCCCTTAACAGCCATCACTACCTTGGAGTAACCGTGATGTCTGAAACAACGAGAATTAAATCTACCATTGCACCAGCCGCGCCGAGCACTGACACGAGCACGCAGCCCCCGACGATATCGCAGCGCGATACTTTTGTGATACGTGTCATAACCTCAAAATACATCTCCGTCTACCAACAATCTATTCCCAAAAACCAAGTATTTCGAATCTACAGAGAATTAATTACTGTCTCGACCATATTCTCCGTAATCACACTGTCACTGTTTCGTCCGTGATTTGTTGCGCGAATTTATTACGCCGAATCATTGCGCGTTAACATAACCAATACAACATGCCGAACGAGGCACGAAGCGATTCGATTTACGTCAATTATACCTCAGCGGCTCGGGGTAGGTAGAAGTCCGCGGTCCAGCTCGATTACCTTAAACTTTATTATCGGCCACGAATTATTCGCGATCGAGAATAAAAAAAAAATTTGTCCAATTCGACGGAAGGACAGTGACAGTCACAGTTTAAGCCGTCGACCTCGTGCTGTTTTTTCACACTTCCGCGGGCGAAAAATGAGAGATTATTGCGTTCGCGTGTACCTTAAAACTTCAGTGTACTGTTATACAGCAACAACGAAGGAACTCCAATGGCTTCCACTTCGTTGGAAAGCGAAACCTTAACGCTTCGCGTGCAGTCGCTCGATGAACTAGGGTAACAATACTATGCCCACACTCGAAATATCTTTACCTACAACCAGGCTTAATTGCGTGTATTTCCGCGCAATGATTCTATACCATCTGTTCGACCGTTGTACTTGTTTTTCGCGCAGAATATACGAATTAAACGTTCCGATGGTCCCCGTCAGAATCGCGTTCGCGCAAGTCGGGTGGTGCGAAATCCCTTCGAAATAGATTCGTCCAAATTTCACGTTGGAAATATATCATTCATGAAAGAACGTGCAATTGCTTCTAATATAAACGTCGCAGAATTGGCAATCGTCGATCATACGTTACAGGCACCAATGTTTCTCTTTAGTTTACATTATGTTGCATATAATGCGCATTGATTTGCAAATATGTATGATGACAGACGAGGTATGGAATAGACCTTACATCCAATATAAATTTTTGCCACACATATCGGAGGCTGTTGAGCCCCCTTATCAGTTTTTTATCGCGTGCAAAGTTACCGATTCGGATCTATCTTATTATTCATTGCATAGACGATTTATAAATAGACATTACAGTGAATTGATTTGATATTCAGTGTGAATGTTTGTTGCACAGATTCGGGGGGTCTAGAGCCCGTTACCATTTTCGTTGTCGCGCGCAACGTTATCGATTCAGAGTGGAATTCGATTGGAATTCTACTAGCGGCTAGAATTGAAATTAAATATGATGAAAATTAATTTTTACCTACACATGTAAATGCAATAAAGTTGCAATCCAATCTTCTCTGTCCCTCGAGTATGCAACCACAGTTGCATACGCGTTTTCGGTGCCCAACAGTTTTTCCTTTCGATTCGAACAGCAGGATGGTAGGAACTGCGTCATCCAATACTCCTTTTGTTCTTACCTCAGTCTTTCCTTCTTTCCTGAATTCACTTTAATCGTGCTTGGCAATTCCCTAGATTCTATATCTAAAACGAAGAGATCGATGGAACTTTGTTTCCATTTATCTCTTTGGTTTAGTAGGCGTAGCTTTTCATGTGCAGACAGATCGATGGAATTTTGTTTCTCACCTGGTAATCGATGAGAACCGAGCCGATGGCTGCGATTGTCAAGTATTCTAGTAAAATATAAGAATTTCTTTAACTTGCAATACATACTTTGATAGAAATGAAGATATGTGAAATTATCAAGTGTTGTTCGATTATTCCTGCCCGAGAATACTAGTACTATGATGTTACAATAGAAGGATAAGTGGAACTCGGGATATTTCAGCGAGGAGTTGAAACTAATGGAACTTGGGAATTTTTCAAACGGAATAACGATACTTCTACATAAATATTCCGAAACTATTTTAATCACAGCGCGTCTATGCAATTCGTGAGATTTTATTTCCACTTATACATAGAACGCTATTCAATATACGCTATACCTCCTCTGTGGTATGATGAATTAGAAACCGTAGATAAATACGTGACCTAAGGTCATCGTATGAATATTAATGCGGCCCGTGCTGCACGATTCGCAGTATCGTGCTATTCGTACTAGTTCCCGCGAAAATGTAACGATTCCCTGAATAATAGAACGGCACCATCGCTCGTAAACCCTCCATTCGATGATGTACCCTCAGCTGGAACTTCTAAAAAAATAGCAGAAAAAGTAGCGTCGACTTTAAACCAAACAGAATTCCGCATAGTAGCTTCATCTGTATTACCTGGGCGAACATATACTCGTAAATATAAAACTGGTCGTCCTCCGTTGTGACGACGATAAAGGAATCGCTTCGACCAAATTCTGAAAACCACGAAAAAGCGAGCAAAGCCAATTAAAAATTAGAAACGCGATATTCTCCCACTTCCGCAGGTATGCTTACCGTTCGCGTGGAAACACTCGATCCCTTCGACTCTCGAATCATGAAACAGACTTTGATAATCGTAGAAGTTATCAAACTCCGGCTCGTAATGGAACACGTTCACCGCGTTCGTGTCTAAATCGTCCAGGAAAATAAAGTGATCCTTCTCTTGGGACAGACTCTTCACGTGGCGCGTTTTGCCGCCGAAACTTCTCAACACTGAAAACTACGCGGGAGCGTTTACAGTTATTATTAAGAATTTTCTGCAGGGAATAATCGAGGCATCGAGAACGAAAGTCGACTAACTAGCATTTTTCGCGAAACTGAGTTAGTAGCAGTAAATCGTAATCGTATGAAATAGGAAAGATTAATTTTTTTTCAATGTGAGTTAGTTCGATTTTGTTCTCAATAACTCAATTAACAGTAGAATTCGTCTACCTTAGAAGTAGCTATATCCAGCTTGTATAAGAAAGATTTTCTCGAATCTCCAGAGCAACCTAAGAGTAGGTACGTGTTCTCGTGACTTGTTTTAAAGATATCAATGTCCCAGGCACCGTCAGTTTCAAGTGTCTGGTGCAGGGATAGAAGATTCTTCTCGATATCAATCTTGTAGATCGCAGAATCCGTGAGATGTGTTTTATGTAGAGGATCGTAGTATATTGCCAGCACCACGAAAGCTGCATCTGAGAATATTAAAAAACGACGAGTGGAATTTACTCAGAATTATATTAAAAAAGATGTTTGATATTTCGATAATACGCTTTAGCTAAGAAGGAGAGGTTTTCAGAGAAGTTTCAGAGGACCGAGGAATAACAAATACCTATGTGTTTTTTTATTTTGGCCCGGTTGGAAATTTAGGGGGTGAAACCACCCCTCAAAGTTCATAAGAAGAGTTACAAAAGTTCCCATTGCTAGTTTAAAGAATATTATAACTTTGTGTTGAATAAAACTTCATATAAATTAAATAAATTCAAAAAAACGTATTTGTTATTTCTGGGTCCTCTAAAACATATCCAAAAATCAAAGTAAACGGAGACGAATACCTGAAGACCTCTTCTTGTAAATCTGTGTTAAGCCTAGTTAGCTAGTAAATCCAAAGATAAAGTGTATGACATTCATACATACAAAACTTTCTCAGACTAATTACTTCCAAAAAAAATTTCTTTTACGTACTATCCTGCGCCATGAAGACCAGCGAGTCCTTCACGAATCCTTGAACCTTGGTCGACACCTCTTTCACATTAGCCAGCACATCTCCCGTCTCGATCGTCCCAGGTTTCATCCACGAGATCGTCGTGAATTCATGTTCACTGCTATTCGAAGTGCATTCGCGACCGCTCGACACCACATTCGTTATCACATTCACGCCGAACGTACTGTGTAGCTCGTGAGAGTTCCTCACTATCGTCGAGCCAATGGTTCTCCACACGCGGCACCCGTCTGTCGCGAGTTCAGCTATGTACTCGGTTGGACAGGAACAATTGCTCGGTAGTCCGCAAGAAGTTCCTTCCTCCTCTCCGAACATGTTCAACTGCGTTACTTCCTCGTAATGCACGACGTCCACGCCTTTGATGTTTGGCGCGTGGATCTTCAGCTTCGGTTCCTCCTCCAGGTACGAGAAGAGATTCCCCAACGAGTGGGAAATCTGCGTGGACTGTACGATACGCTCCTCCAGTTTGCTCTCGTTTCGAGCGAACCCTCGAAAGATTTCATCCGCCTCGGACTGTAAATCCTCGAGGATGCTGTACAAGCTCAGTCCATTCACCAGGCCTGAAACGGTCACGTTCTCCGGGACCTTGACTTCTGACTCGAAAATCTGCAAGAGGATCGAGCTTCTAAGGAACGTGGACGCGAGACGGTAAACCCTTTTACGGAATTTCTAAAGTTACACGGATACGTAAATTTATTTAAATATATTTCAGTTCCTTTAATCCTTGCGGTTTAATATTTCAACTTATTAAATTTGTAGAATAAAAAAATTAAAAATAATAAATAAAAATATAAAATTAAAAGAATATTATTATTATTCTTCATTATTGACGGTTATTAGTTATTTGAAGACACGAAAGAGCTTTAGTGGAAAATTAAAGGAGAAACGAAGATCTGTGACTCGATTCTGGGTAAAAATGAGCCAATTTCCGTGCAAGGGTGAAAAGCGATCGAGTGGATGGGTTACCAAGTCGCCAATAATCTCCACGTTTTCGTCGTTCTGCACGCCACTCGAGTACTCTGCGGATATATTTTCCCCATTGACTAATGAAGCGTGCACATCACCGTGCACCACGACGTTCTCTTCAAACACCTTCGATCCGGATATGACCTGCGCTTCTTTCGCCCCATCGAGCACCAGATCGGAAGGATCTATTCCATTTATTCTACTCACATCCGCGTTTCCTAAAATTCACCCATCAATATCAATAATAAAATATACAATTAAAGGAATGAAAGATAATCGAAGACGGTATCGAACCTGTGACTTCAACAACCCCATTGAACTGCACGTCAAAGGCAATGCTGTGGTTCTCATTAGTAGTCACGCGATCCTCCAGGAACTTATCGAAGTCTATTCCGTCTAAATTCTTTAGGGACACACCCTGCCTCACGACCAGATTTTTAAACGACACTTTGGGGGGTAACGTATCGGTTGCTAGGACTAGACCCTTCAGAGGTAGATCGTGAGCAGCGTCGTCGGCGAGTAGTTCGGTAATCGTGACTTCTTGGGGGAAGCTGACGTGCCCGGTTATCATCTCGTCCTGATCTTTCCTCGCCACGGTATCATTAAATTGCAGGATGTTTATATCGTTGATCGCAGGGATCTCCGCGTTGTTTGTTACTGACAGAGAATCGGTAGCTAGGTTTTCCTTGAAAATCTTCTCCCCAGCCACTTCGACGACCCTTCCGTCATCGATCACAGCGTCACTTACTATATCCCGGATTTCATCGATTCCTTCCCATTTTCCCGTGACTGTGGACGTGGATACATCATTCTCGAAGACGATGTCGCCGCGAATCACTTGATCTGTATCCCTGGTAACCGCGTTTTCGAGCAGGGACGACAAGGAACGCGGGTGAGACGAAGATTCGACCCAGGAAACGTTTCCGTCCACCTTCAAATCGTGGATCCTCGGTACCGATATGGTCGATAGGCTCCCGTACAGCTGGGACGAGATATTTGGTAATTAATTAGTAGTTCAGAAATCTACAGAGTTTTTATTAAAATGTGGCATCGTCCTCTTTCAAATAAAAAAAAGATCATCAAAATCGGCCCATATGCTGAGGAGTTATGCGCGGACAAACAAAAAAATACAAACGGGTCGAATCTATAAGCTCCTCATTTTTGAAGTCGGTTAAAAATGACCCCATATTTCTATAAACACCCTGGATAACTCATTCCAAACTATACCTCGTTGACATCGTAGCCATTTAGCGTCCTCGTTACAACGTCCTTCACGAGGAGACTCTCAAAAGTGACGTTCCCAGAGAAGACGATAGGCTGGTCGATCCACTTCAGTTCAGAAGTATCCTGATCGTTGATATGCTTAGCGATAATGTTACCAGCAGTGATTCTGTAAAAAGAGAACCGGCCAGGCACACTCTGCTCCCTCGATTTCGAGAAGACACCCTCGAAGAGATTATTCACATTACGGTCGTTCAAGGATCTCAAAGTAGCGTTCTGCACGATCAATTCTTCCATGTCCTCCTCTGTATCCAGCAGGATATCCTGTTCAACCATCCTCTTCAGGTAAACTTCAGGTGCTTGCTCGCCGATCTTCCGTACCTTCAGGTCACCCTCCACTGACAGATCCCCATCGATCACAAGATCCTTCAAGTGAATCGCTCGAATGTCTCTCAGCGTGGCAAGCTTCCCCATATCCAGACCATTGATCCTTTCCACCACAAGATTCTCGATGCGCAGCTCTGGTGTCTTCATGAAGTCCGTTCTCAGCTCCTGGCGAGCGCCACCCGAGTTCTCCAGGAACGTGACGCTGTCCTCGCCGTCGAAGAAGAGGAAATCGAGGTCCTTAACGTTCACTCGTCTCCCTCGAATCCCAGGGAAGTGCATGTTCCTTGGGAACCTCGGCTCCTTTCCACTCAACACGTCGGGCACGAAGAGGCCATTGAAAGTGTCGACGAACAGGTTCTTCCCGCGAAGATGCTTCAGGTGCAACCTTTCTCGAATCGTCACCGATTCCGGGGAGACATCGAACAGCCCGTCGTGCTCACCATCGACGAGGAACATGTCGTCGATCTCCACGTTCTTGAAGTGCAGGTTTCTGAAGTTCTCTGGGATGGTTGTCACAGTTGTGTACAAGAACTCCTCTTCGGAAAACCCGTTCAGGTACTTGGCTTGCAGGTGGTCGATGGTTAGATGATTCTCGAACGTTACGTCGCTCTCGATCACTTGATCGGTCGACTTGGTCCAGTAGCTTACGGGAGTGTCATCCAAGTGCACTTGTTCGCCGTTTAAGAATATCCTCGTGGGCGAGTTCAAGTCGAGGACATTCACCTTCAAGTTGCCGTTGATGGTGACGTTGTAGTAAAGTTGAGTGGGCTTGGGCTCCGGTGGCATTAAGTTCGAATCCGCTGAGAGCTTGTCAGTCACTTCCAGCTTTGCAATCGTCACTTGTCCTGTGGAACGAAAGTTTAATAATCTGCAGGTCGAAAGATATTATCATATATTTTCTTAACACTATTGTAGGAATAGGTTTCTTAATTCCTAGTAGTAGGAGCTGCGGAAAAAAAGGACCTCGGGTGACGGGACTTGAACCCGCGATCTGCGGATGCCTCGGCTTACTAGTCTGCCGCCTAACCAACTCCACCAAAACCGATCCTCCGAGATTTCTTATTCTGGGTTAACTATTATAAAGCTTTCCGATCCTATAGTATTAAACACCGATGTTTGTTAGGACCAAGCACCTCGATTTTACTAATCATTCTTCCTATAATGATTATAAATTATACTGATTTTAAAGAACTGTACAGCTAGTGGTAGAATTCAGCCCGTTCGCATTAGATCGGTAGAACTGTTTCCTAAAAGTTTTGTAATCTTATTTACTTCATTATTTTTAGATTATGCAGATATATCGTTCTTTATTAATATTTTTCGGTAGGAGCGCACCGAACCCGTTGTTAAATTATTTGAATCCCATCACTGTATACAGCGTACCTACTTTCATTTAACAGTTTACCTTTGATCACGTTTTCGCGAGATATCCGCGCTGCCTCTGAAACTGGAACGCCATTTATGGACTCAGCATGTAGATTATCTACATGTAGCGATTTTATGAAAAATTCCTTAAAACTCTGGTCAGTTTTCGTGGTCATGTAGCCCTCCCATGGTTCCCCATTTACAGTTTGCACTGTAAGATTGTAGATCTTCAGTGAGTTGCTGTAGGTAACGTTCCCTGGAAGATGGTACATAAACCTGGGTCCTTTCCTTCATTCAATTCGGAGTAATTAAAAATGGTTGTACTAGCTTTACCTCTGATCCTCTGATTCTGACCGAGGATAAACAGTTCCTCGAAGAGCTCGTCGATATTCACGCCGTTCACCGTTTTCACATTCAAGTTTGCGAACGTCACATTTGAATGTAGATGTATAGTGTCCTTTAAAAATTCGATTTCCCTTGATCCAAGGTTTAGCTCCATCTTAGACGTGCTATTCCTCAGTGCCCAATCTAAAACACCAAGTTCGTGGACCCTCTGAACTATCATCATGACGAGATCTCGAAAATCATTTGCAGAATTTACACTTTCGCGAATAATTATAATGATTGGCTAGATATTTTTGGACGGGACAACAACGTGTTTAGGTTTGAATTGTTTAGAGCAGCGATACCCAATCTGTGGATTCTAAAGAGTTTTCTAGGGAGTCGCTACGTTTTTTTAAATATTATTAAGTTAGAATTATATTCTGAAATACCTGTTTTTAATGTGTTTTCTTTATCTTATTAAATTTACCTTACGGTATTGGGGTAGGGAAGGGGAGCAGGTTATTTGAATATTATAAAAGGATTTCCGACTCAAAAAAGCTTGGAAATCAGTGGCTTAGAATTCTTTATGGAAGGATGTGATAAAATTTATGATAAATTTTATTTTGTTTTTGGTGTTTTGTGATTTACAATCCCGTGTGCCCTAATATATTCCGTTTTTCATATAGTAAACAATAGGGTCTACCCAATTTCATTCAGGGGGGGGGCAATAAATAGTGAAACAAATTTTCTTATAATTAGATGGACTCAGTGTGGAATTACTTCACAATTTAATTTATTTTTATTTTGTAATCAATTCATTTAATTTTATTTTGTGCCGGAAGAGGAGGGTCCAACTCTGCCTACCTTGACAACGCCCCTGGGTCTACCCATAAAAGGAAATAAATAAATAAATAAAATCGAAGTGAACTCACATTCAGCTGGAATCCCACAGAGGGAGTCGACTTGGAGGTCGTGCACAACAATGTCCTTCTTTCGCAATGGGGTGGAAGGTTCCCCTGTCGGCTCCAACTCGACATCCCCCGACTGAATATCGATGTTATTCAAAAAGTCCACGTCCACCTTGTCTATCTTCAGTTCTCCAATAGACGCATCTCCTTGGACGATGATATCCCCGTTGAAAGAGCTGACGTTACTGGATTCTGTTAAAAGATTCTTGGAGGCCCTCAAAAGGTCCCCGACTTCGCGAGCCAGGGTATCCAAACCCTGCTGAAGCTCTCGAGGGGCAAGAACGTCCTCTGACGCGAAGACGTCGATGTTCCCCAAGGTTCCTGACTCTAGTATCACAGTTGGTAAGATCAGGGGTTTTGATATCGTCAAGTCTTCATCTGCTGCGAATAAAGAGGGCCAGGAGGATTCAGCTGCGTCCACAGACGGCTTCCTTCCCTCTAACGTATCGACTAGTTTCGACAACTGCTTCGATAGAACGCCTGTCTCCTCCATCGAGTGCTCTGCGAGTAATAATTCTATAAAATCAGCTTACTAAATTTTTAAAAAATACTAGTTTATGCTAAATGTCAAACCAGAAGCAATTTCCGCGATGCCCAACTCCCACGATCGCACGCTGTAAATATTGTCTAAATTCATGGTGACCAGCACCACGAGCACTCTGGATTCATCCACTCGAGCTTGCAAGTCGACCACGGTCTCCTCGTTTGGTAGCTTCGTTGAGCTCAGCAACGTGCAGTCTGACGCATTCCCGAACTTGTACAGTTGTAAAGTATTCTACAATGTATAATACATTCTTTTCAAATCCGTTTCCCAATCGTCAGGCGCGAGGCGGGTTCACCGCGTTACCCGCAACCCGACCCCGTGATTTAAAAGGCCCCGGGAACCACGAAAAGCTCATCGTAAATTTTGCGGGGCCCTATGCACAGATATTTATTATTATAAAATTTAGAAGTGTAATATAAATGGAATATTTATTATGATAAAATTTCTTTAAAAGGTCCCGCGGTCTACGGAACGCCCATCGCAATTTTTGCGGGGCCCTACGCATAGATATTTATTATAATAAAATTTCTTTAAAAGGCCTCCCGATCCACAAGAAGGTCGTAGCCCTATGCATGGATATTTATTATGGTAAAATTTCTTTAAAAGGCCCCGCGATCCACGAAAAGTTCAACGCATATTTTGCGGGGCCCTATGCACAGAAATTTATTATTATAAAATTTAGAAGTGCAATATAAATGGAACCCGGCCCCGCAAAAGTTCACGCCAGCCTGCTGATCATTAACAAAGATACTTCTTAAAAAATTTCTCACGTTGTGGCCCACGAGGAAGAAGGTTTCTTCGTTGAAGTTGACCACGTGGATCAGGCTGGCCGCCTCGATCTCGGCAATCGGCTGCCAGTTCAGTAGCTCCTTCCCTGGAAAGCACATTCTGGACATGAAGACTGTAGACAAGCGATAAGAGAGGATAAGTGATTAAGGGGAAAACGAACCATCCCACCAGAATAAATTACACGGACTACCCTCGTTCATCAGGAAGATGAAACTGTAGCCCGCGTGATTGTAATGATGGACGGAGACTGGGTCGATGGTCGACAGGAATTGTATTCTATCTGGGCTGGTCTCCTTGAACTCGTACACCACCGAGCCAACCCCCGGCACGTTTTTATCGTTCTGCGCGAACACTATGATAGTGGACTGCTTGTGCTTGAACGTGGTGACCGACACCGCAGATGTGGTCGTCACTTGCGTCACCACGTCCATGTAGGTGCCCCTCCAGTGGTATATCCTGGAAAACTATTACTAGACTCCGTTTCGAAATTCACACCAGGTATAATCTACTACTTCTCGAAGCCGATTTTTCGATTCGTGTCTTGTTTCTTTTTATTAACAAAAGAAGATGAAGACTTAGGCGGAAAATCACATGTTGGACTTTGAGTAGCTGCTATTTTCCAAGAAATATATATTTCCAAAATCGGTGTCGACAAGTTCTAGATTATAGTCGCAAGAATTATTCGTGCAAAATTTTAATGAAATCGGTGCAGTAATCTCTGAGATATTTTTGGCATCGCAAACGCTGTAACTATGAAGAGGCTTTGGGAGATGAGGCTGCTACGGTGCCATTTCGAGATATAAAATATGTGTTTGAAGAGAATACAGTTTAATTTATACACAAAAAGGCTTGCATCTTCATTTTTAAATAACGTGTCTTATGTGAAAAAGAATTCATAAAAATGACACTATTTTCCGATCTATCAAAGGTGCCTCCTTAAGTAACGCTACAAAAAAAAAACGACTATGATAACTTACAAGGAAGACACAGCGAATCGGCCGGAGTTATCAGCGACCACGAGGTAGAGGCGATTCGCGCGGACGAAGAAGGTGGCGTCCACAGGGTGACCCCTGTGCTGGATCGTCTGTCGATGCCTCAACAGCAAACTGTCCTCTCCCGTGTACAAGTTGCAGGACCCCGTCTCGTGGCAGACCAGCAGGTAGAGCACAGTCTTCCAGACGATGCTCTGCAACATCGAAATTGGTCACTACCGAAAGTACTCCGTACCGATTGATTCGGTACAGGATCTGAGTTCCGTCAATGGGGAATAATAAATACTAGGATCAGTTGAAGCTGCGTACCCTGACGAACTTAATGGACCCATCGACGCGGGTCAAAGTGACCTGCTGCGAGGATCGGTTCGAAGGAGCCTCGTCGTTGGAGAACGCTGCCACGTGGTTCCCTTCGACCACGAGAATTTTGTTAAACGCGTTCACTGCGAATGGTCGTTCACCGCGGAGGCTCCTCTGCCACAATTCGTCCCATTGCACCTTGTACTGCTTCCTCTGAACTGCAATATTAATATTCCAAATCTATGAGGTCTCTTATTCGAATTCCGAGCGTTGTGCTCGGGTCTACCTGCAGGCTCCTCCCGAAAGTGGAGCTGGGCTATTTCGATCTTCGTTTGCCTCAGAGCTTCGTCCAGGTGATTGTTCGTCGAGGTGCGAGTTAAAATAATGCAGCCGAAGAGAAGCTGGGGGTAAGAAGAATTTATCGAATGTTTGTAAATTGTGTTCTGGGAATTTTAAGAGTTTGCACTCACGAGAATTCTTAAGGATCCCATAATCCTCAGACGCTTTGCTACTAGTTTAACCGCCCGCAGTCAACTTACTGGTTTAATTGGCTGTGAATAGCAATTAGCGGGTCGACTAGGTGTACAAACAGTCGTATATCTGTCGAACGTAAACAGGCAACGACTTTTGGTGTATTTGAATGGATCGATGCTGGAAGTGGATAGCCACTTTGAGGAAGATATTGCATAGATACTTTGAGGAATTAATTTCGGTGATTAATAATAATAATAATACGTCTTTATTACACCATCAGTTCATATTACATTTTTCTGGATTAATAGCACTAATGGTTTGCAAAATGAAAAAATAAAATTGTGCAGCGGATGCTACTATTTTTTTTCTTATGTAAAATGGCCCTCTGATTCCGAAAATAAGGTCTAAAAAAAATTCTGTGGATAGGTTTCGAAATATCGACGGGGGAACTTTTTACCTGTCGGTTAAAAGGGTGGTCTCACTTAATTGCGAATATCTCGTGTTACGAATGACCGATATGGTCGAACATTATATTAAATTAAAGATAATTGAATCGCCAACAAATGTACCTGACAAAATTTTCAAATTGGTTCAGTAGTTCCGATGAAATCGATGGAAATATGTGGAAAAGTCATTTTTTCGATCGAAATCGCAACAATGGGCCCAGTTTTCCATTTGTTGCCTTGAGTCTACATTTTTACGAAGAAAATAAGGTACTGCTGAAGAAAATCTATGGATAAATATCGAAGCTAAGGACAATTGTGTGAAAATACTAATGTTTAAATTTTTCTCGATTTTTGTGATATTTTTTCATTTTATTGTGTTATTTCAATTTTAATTCATTTTGTACATTTTTACGAGTATTTTCTTAATATGTGTGTGTTTTAGAAATAGTTCTGGCTCTATTTTTTAACTTTTGTTTGTTGTTATTGATTCAATTATCTTTAATTTGAGATAATTGTCGACCATGTCGGTCATTCGCAACACGAGATATTCGCAATTATGTGGGACCACCTTCTTGACAGGCAGGTAAAACGTTCCCCTGTCGATATCTCGAAAACGTAGTTATAAAAATTTTTTAGACCTTATTTTCGGAATCAGCGGGCCATTTTACATAAGAAAAAAAAATAGTGGCATCTGCTGCGCAAAATGGCTGTAAACTAGCGTAGACGAGATTCAGCACAAAACTGTTTTAAAATCTCACCCTAATTCAAGTATCAGGGATGAAAGAAATTCCACATGATAAGTGTAGGAATACTTTTATTCGACATGCAAATTATAAGTTACAGTTCATTAGAGAATTCTGAAATAACAATCTCCATCTAATTAGCATTATGAAATAGCTAAGGCGTCCATGCACCAGCAAATCTTCGGATACACTCGTTTCCCGCTGTCCTTTATCCACCATATGTAGAATAGAAACGAAGCGTTATTCTGGTTTGGTGGGTTTCGCGTTGTGGACCTGTTTTTGCACCCCAAGCAGTCCACTTTGCCCGCCGTTTCTTTGTTTCAACTCTGTCCCGAGGCTGTTTCACTCCGAAAACAGGGGACGAAGTGTACAATCAATCATTCGGCTGTTCCGTTGTCCAGCGAAACGCTAGAGCGATCACGATTACTCGCGTAGTAATGGAATTTATAAATAGACCGACCCAATGGCTCCGGCAATTGGGTGAAATTAGATCAGGGTCCGCGTGCAACAATCCTACGCGCTATCACACTTTTTCCGCGTGACACAAATCGAGAACGCTCCCTTTCGATTCTGATACCCTCGGAGGTGTCCCAAGTAATAACCGCTGGAAGATGTGCAGCAGAGTCATGAATAAAAAAACATCGAGCGCCGTCACCGACCGATGTAGCAACTCTCGGATATTTATGTTTTATCTTCACATATTATTACCAATTTTTTTATCCCGCCGCTTCAAACAAGATTACTTCAACGATTTCCCAACCTCTAGCTGTCGTACCCCAGTGTACCTATCCACCAAATCTCCGAGTTTCGAATGCACAAATCTGGGCCCCCAGTCCCATAACAGATCTCTGTACAATCATCGATAAAAACGATACACGAGAGTAGATGCCTCCCGTATCTTCCAGCCGATCTTCGATTTCCCTTCTCTCCCATTAGATGGCGCGAATAAAGCAAGTGGAGGGGGCAAGGAACGGGCCCAATGGTGGCGTTTCCATTGGCAGAGAAGTGCACGCGCCCGTCGCGCCAATTGGGCCATGGATCGCGATCGAAAGATCTCGGCCAATCCTGCCCCGTTATCCTGCTCGCCGCGGAGCAATCACGCGCGAAGGGCTCTCGACACTGAAGCGATCGTGCCGGTAAGCGCACATCGGCGCTCGTGCAGCAGCGGCAGCAGCAGTTGCGGGCCATTGTCATCGTGTTTGACGGGTGCGAGAACGGAACGGGTCACGACGAAGTAGATCTGGCGGTTGCATCGCGGGTCGCGATAATAGGGACGTCGGCTGGTCGAGCACGGGTGGCAAGTGTGCGCGGTTGCGCGGCCGATCGGTGCGTTTATATGCGAGGGCAAGCCGCGTGCGGGCGGTTCCCACACGTCCGTGCAACAAGTGTCATTAGACGGGCGCGAGGCCCAAAAGAGCAGCCGATTGTGCTTCGAGGGGACGTGATCGAGAGACGCCGTGCATGGTGCCGGTCCCTCCCCCGTACCGACAGAGAGAGGACCATCGGCGAGGATGGGTTGCGCGGTGAGCACCACCGGCGAGAAGGAAGCCGCTGAGAGGTCCAAGAAGATCGACAAGGACCTGAGGGCCGATGGCGAGCGGGCCGCCAGCGAGGTCAAGCTCCTACTGCTTGGTATAATATTTTCTTCTTCCTCTTCTCTTCCTTCCTCCCCGTTCTTCCGTGGTTCCATCGTCGACGCACAGTTTCTTTGTACGATCGTCCTCCTGTTGTCATTCTTCTGGGCGGTTCGTTCCCGATGTTGGTCTCGCGGTGACCGTCTCCTCGGTCGTCGCTGCCCGCCGTCGTAAAAGTAGATCGCATCGCACTGGGCGGATCGGGCCGCACGGGGAAACGGATATTCCCTCGACCCGATAGTTTCCAGATTTCTCGGGGAGAGACGGTATATTTCGATGGATTTTTCGTTTTAAATACCATCCTACCGCCCCTCGCTCCGCGAGCCAGCCGCGGTCTAATCAATTATCAGATTTGCGCAATCGCGGAAGTGGAGCGCGGGCGATTTTGCGAAAACTTGAATCATCGGCCTCGCGTGAATCACTTGGATAACGACGGATATTTTCACGAGTTGTGGACGATGGTGGTGGAGAGTAGCGTGCGAACTGGAGGGTGTAGAAAGGTTTTGATTGAGTTTAGATAAGGTATTTTTTTTTTTCTTTTTCTGTTTCAAGGAGCGGGAGAATCCGGCAAGTCTACCATAGTCAAACAAATGAAAATTATACACGAGACTGGGTACAGCAAGGAGGAATGCGAACAGTATAAGCCTGTTGTGTACAGCAATACGATACAGAGTCTGTTGACGATAATTAGAGCCATGGGACAAATTAGAATCGATTTTGCCGACCCTAATAAAGCGGTAAGTGTCTTATTAGGCGATCTTTTTTATTTCGGTGTATCGCGCTGTGATTTATCTGTATCAGGCAAATCTAATTATGTTGTAGGACATAGCCCGTCAATTCTTTACCCTAGCTTCTGCGGCAGAGGAGGGTGAGCTAACTGGGGAGCTGGTGCTATTAATGAAAAGATTATGGCAGGACGCGGGGGTCCAGCTTTGTTTCACACGCAGCAGAGAATACCAGCTGAACGACTCGGCGGCGTACTATCTTAACGCCTTAGACCGTATAGTGCAACCCAATTACATTCCTACGCAGCAAGATGTTCTAAGGACACGTGTAAAAACGACAGGAATAGTGGAAACGGACTTCTCTTTTAAGGGTTTACAGTTTAAGTAAGTCGCTCTCGACGGACGCATGTTTACCTTACGCTTAATACTATCTGTGAAAATTCACCGTTCTGTCTTAGGATGTTCGATGTGGGTGGCCAGCGATCGGAGAGAAAAAAGTGGATACACTGTTTCGAAGGCGTGACCGCTATTATATTCTGCGTGGCGCTAAGTGGATTTGACCTGGTGCTCGCCGAGGACGAGGAGATGAACAGGATGATAGAATCGATGAAGCTGTTCGACTCTATTTGCAACAGCAAATGGTTCGTCGACACGTCGATCATCCTGTTCTTGAACAAGAAGGACCTGTTCGAGGAGAAGATCACGAGGAGCCCGCTGACTATCTGCTTCCCGGAGTACAAAGGTGCCAATACATACGAAGAGTGCGCTACCTATATCCAAATGAAATTCGAGAACCTGAACAAAAGGAAAGATCAGAAGCAGATATACACGCACTTCACGTGTGCCACTGACACGTCCAACATACAATTCGTCTTCGACGCAGTAACCGACGTCATAATCAAAAACAACTTGAGCAATTGTGGTTTACTGAGCTAGACGCCCGAATACTCGATTGAATCGGAAAAGGATAGATCGACGCCTAAGGTTCGTGAGCCTACGGGAACGCGCTAAAAAAAACATACATGTGAGACTGAACAGGGATTGTTAGAAGCAAGGTATGTTTGTGTATACTAATGCGGTATGCCAATCACGCAATCTTTTCACTTCGGCATTTTTTATCGATGTTTACAATATTTTCGTTTAGTATTATGTAATGGTTTGCTAGGTCCTACACTTCTCGATCAACTAAATATCTCTTTCCGAGCAAAAGTTCATGACACTTTATTGCGACAGGCCGGTGTTCAATTTACTGGCCCCGATCTATACAGCAATCGATATCGAATCGAACGTTTGAGAAACCTCCAAAATCTATATATAACTCTCTTAACGATCAAAGCAGATACTATCGGCAAATTAAGAAGACACTTGGTCTCTGCTAACTGTATTTAGTATATTAACCAGAAACTAGTTAGCTATTAATTTAGTGATATCTTTTTGTATATAATTTATTCGCTGAAAGGACTATGTCTATACCGGGATGGAAAATATATTTCCATGATCGTGCTCGAAGCCATTCATTCCTCTCATTCAGTGCTCGTACTTTTGGCGACAAACACAGCTCCCTGTGTTGACGGTATATATTTATACAAACGAAAATTTTCATAAAGGAAACTTTTTACAAAATCTTTTTTTTACACGTATTATTAGATAAACGTTGAAAGGGCTGTCGTTATTGCTCTACCTGCCAAACGAATGACAATGCTAGAATTAGTCACAGACTTAGAAATCAATCTCATTATATTGCAGAGACGAATAAACAAATTTTTTTAGAAGAGTCAATATTTTTTTACATTCCTATGCATCGTGTTATTGTGAGACATAGACGGAGACTTTCGCTGGATATTGAAAGAGCAATAAGATAATATCTACTTGGAAAAGCCATGCACCAACTAAGAAAAAAACATTGTTTCTCTTTTACTGAAGTCATCTCTATTTACATTATTCTTCAAATTTAATACACAATTCGATTACAAAACCTCGCAAGTTGCAAGTATCTTCACTTCTCATTTGAAACCGAATATCCTGCGTGCCCGAGTGGATCCGTACGCGAAACACTAATTCTTTCGACAGAGAGACATTCCACAGACGATAACACACGCGTATTAAGTACTTATTAGTCCCCGAATGTTGCAAAATAATTAAGGATGCTTTCTTCGTTGCGTAAACAGAATCTCGTTTTACCTCTACCTTGTATCGAACTTTTTATATATGTGTATGTACAATAATACAATACATGAAGCTACAAAATAAACAATTGTATTGCTTTGTTCTTTCCGACGGTGTTTTGGATTGGAAGTTTATTGATCGATGCCTTTACGCTCACGTTAACAATTACTTATTATATCTGCTATTACGTATCCATCGTATTTTATTAGTAACTTAAAAGAACATTGATTGGTCAACGATTGTATATATTTAATACATACAATACACACTTATATGGAAAGTATTTTTAAGAATACTGTTACGTGAGTATTATTCTCTCTTATTACTATAACCAGCAGCGAATTTAAGTTGCGCTTCCCTCTAACTCGATTCTATGCCAACCATTCACATCTTTAATTCTCTTCTCTTTAGAAAAATATGTTAGGATGCAACAAGAGACAGAGATTTTTTTCTCTAACGTCAATCGTAAATAAATTAATCTACCATGTGGGGAAACAACGCTTTCGTGGCTCGAAATCTAGGGCACAACGACAATAAGTATTCCCACACGTTTCGCCACTATAAATTTTCTCTCACAACTTTATATTCGGTATGATACTCTTTTTCAACAGTATAGAATTCATCAACATAATTATCATCTCGTTACTCTCAACGATCATTAAGAAGCCTTTAATACTACATGCGCCGAGTCTACGTATATCGCTACGGTATTCGTATAATGAAGATGCTTGAGGTATTTAACGAACTGAATTGCAGCGTAACGTACTGACGTAGGGAAAGGTGCGTGACAGGAAGCATAAGTTCACACAGGTGCGCGGACAACTGAGTCTGGCCGATCGCAGGCTCGAGACTTTACAGTAAGCTACACAGCTGTACAACGTTACTCGGAAGCGATTCTAGTTCACTTGTAATTTCTATCGATATTCATAAATAATTCGCTACACAATGACGGCTAATGGTACAATTCACGTTGGAATGATTACGCGTATCGTCGTTCTAATGCGGATTTCTAGCTGGGATAGGTGGCCCGCCCGACGTTCTTGCCGGTATAGGCGGCGGAACGTTCGACGTTGGTAAACTGGGTGGAGGATGCTGAGGCGGAGGAGGGGCTTGTCTCTGCGGCAACGGAGGAGGTTTGGAGCTGGGAGGCCTGCTAGATAATTCCTGCGAGGGATCTGCGCGCGGCAGTGGCGGCGGCGGACGGTTCGGTATGGGGTAACTGGGTGATCCGTCCATTATCTCCTCGTAAATCGCAGATTCCGGCGACAGCCTCTCGCTCTGTTCGGACTCTATGGTTTCCCTAGACAGCGGGACTGGGAATTGATTGGGCAACACGCTGAATACACCAGCTCGCGGGCCTTGCTTTCGATCTTGCAGCGGGCTCTTGGGCGGTTGGGACGGTCGACCCGGCGGAGCTGGTCTAGGTGGCGGGACCACTCCGTTCGGGCTACCTCTACCGGGGGAACCTCGTTCCGTTAACTCCAGCTGCTCTAATCTTTGCATAGGGCTTCTTACCGGGGAGCCCTGAGTGAATTGCGCGACAGTGGTGTTGCTGCACAACGCTATCTCCTTCTCGATCATCAGTTGTACCCAATTCGGGGACTTGAGAGATAACTTCAAGGTCAGACCGTAGACTTGAGTCATGCCCTGCCTTACTGCTGATAGAGCGCACTGGCCGTCTCTGAACGTCACCCAGATCGTCTCGCCGATATATCTGACGAGAATCACCTCGCCGATGTGGGAGAGATCTTGCAGCAGGGCCGTTATGAAATTGTCATCGGACACGCCAACGTCGTCGGATTCCTCCACTGCCTTCACTACTATGGTACCGTCCGGCGGGCCTAAATCTTGAATCACCTCCTTGAACACTTGCTCTCGCTTCTCGGGCTCGACGCAATGGATGTCCACGTCGATCACCGCGATAACTGGCCGATGATCGCTTTGCTTCAGTTCCGCTCTACCGTAATGAATCAGGTTCCCTGGGTTCCAATCTGTAGGCGAATCTGAAGCACAGGTGTGTACGTACGTTCAATCATTATCGGGAACGAGGGGGGGACGAGATTCGTCAAGCTTGTACGGAACTAACCGATATCGGGTACTTGTTTTCTACGCTTCCACAGCACCCTGTCCGTCCACGCAGGCTGGCGGCACTTCTCGCTAGTGTCGTAGTCGTCCGAGAAAAGATCGTATTTGTACGTAGGAGCGAAGTTCACGGGGCCTTCCAAGAAATTTTTAAAAACATTCCCCTGATCCTGCTGCACCTAAATTCGAATGCACAGGATTAACCTAAATTTTTTTACCACCCTCCCAATTTTCAACTACGGGGACCCTCGAAGGTTTGATAGCTCCGGGCCTCAAAAATTTTAATCCGGGCCTGGAGATATCTATTCCATGCTGGACTTTAATGCTTACCCTCAATTGATCATACTGCAATATCTGATCGAACTCGTTCCTCTTTATCATTTCCTTCATCTCGTCTTTATCCATATCAACTCTATAATTAAAATCTCCGCACCAGAACACGTAGTCGTGCGTATTCAACGTTCTTCCCATGGGGAAGGTAATCTTACGCGTGATCTCCGCGTAGTCCGCATTACGCTCGTTAACTTGCGACTGCCCAGCAGCGAAATGAGCGCAAACGAAACAGAAAGACGTCGAGTATAACACGCATCTAATAGCTGCAGCCCCCTTGTTACCTGTTGCGCCGCCTAAGCCGGTCTTCACGCAATCCACGGCCACGTCTCTCAGATAAGCTGCGTGCATAGGCCGTATGAACAGATATAGACAGACGCCGACTAATTGCTGGTACGTCACCAGAACGTACTCGGTGTCTCTGGAAAGTACTTTCTGCAGCTCCTCCGCCCAAGCTTTCGCGTTATCGGTACTAGCGGCCATAATATTACTAGCATTTAAATCGACAATTTCTTCGAACCCTATCGCGAATATATCTACAGGAACATTGTCATATTCAACGGATACCAGAGCTGAAACGAGAAATACGATATGGTAGGCAGGAATTTATCGCCCAGCTGTGGAAGATATATTTAAATGATACTTACACGATGATTTGCGAGGAGCATCTAGCAACCAATCAGAGAGGGACACCTCTTTGCATACTATGCTCCGAAAATGCTTCCCCCCGTTAACATTGTAAGTACCGACGCTTACTCTGAGATTCATCGTGGTCACGTACTCGTTGTACCTCTTGCACATTTCCCTGAGGACGCTCGGCGGAGCGTGCAGCAGGTTGGATGGCAAAAGCAAACGAGCCCTGTCCGCTAGCTCCGTGTTTAAAGTCGACCCCAGTAGCAGGATATCGATAGCCTCCTGTTTACTGGAGTCCAATAAGTTATTCTGTATCGTTCTAGCCGCGGATCTCGCGCCGTCCATCAGTTTCGAGCTGCCCTGAATCGCGCCTGTGCCGGCGTATATCTTGCTCACTTCGTTGCCGTTGTTGATCCACATTTGCCTGAATACTTCCTCGAACCTAGAGACCATCTGCTGCTTCTCGAGCAGCTTTAACAGGCCAAGCTGTTTGCCGAGTATCTCCAGCGCGAAGAACGTTTGCACGCAGTTCGTTCTGTCCAAACAGTCGAGGCAATTCGTCCTAACGGTTCCCGTTTGCTCGAGGATAACAGTACTGTTAGCGGCGTAGAATAGCGAAAAGGATTCTAGATATTTCTCCACCTTCGCTTTCAATTTCGAGAGGTTCTTCATGTTCCCGCCTCTACATTCCTGGTGATAGTCGAACAGAATGTGCGGCACATCGCTGTGCTCCGACATATTGTGACGGGTCTGGAACAACTGGCTCAGCATCGCCTCCCCTTCCTTGCTACCGATCACGCTGCAGCCAAGGAGATTCACGATCACCTGCTGCCCGTACCTTTGCTTGATCATATCCAGATGTCTGTCGAAAGCTGGCGCAGAAGCCTCGAAGCCGCGAGAGATCTTCACTTTGTGGGAGCCAACTTGAATACCAGGTTGCTCCCAGAACAGAGGGACCGACCCTCTAGTTTGAACGTAAGAGGTTACTTCGTTGTCTAAATATATCACTTGCTCCGTTTCTACGAAATTCGCTACGTGGCCATCGTCATTGGTGCCTCGGACGTTAAACCTAAACAAAGAACACAAGTGGAATATACAAGCGATGGGAATCTTATCCTTCTTTATTTCTTCGTCGAGAATAAATAATACCTGGTGCCAGCACGTTCGCAACTTAATCTAGACACGAGGACAGCTCGAGCTTGTCTGTGGCCGACGTACACAGTTCGAATCTCAACGCTGCCGCACATTGCTTTAAGTAACCAGTGATTTGTGTCTACGCCGAACCTCAGTAAATGTATATGCAGCATTCGATTCCTGTTCGTCGGATGAAAGAAACGTTAAAACACCTGCCCTCGCCTTATCCTAAGTATTACTGTACCCTCCGCACTAACCAGAAGAATCTATTATCAGTTATCGTGGACTTGCATCGCCTCTGCGCGCTAAGCGTGATATCCAGAGGCTCCTGGTGTCCGGCGGACCACGAGAAGTAGAATGTACCCGAGTTCAGAACCTTCCTGACTTCCGATACACGGTCCTCGTTGCCTTGCGTGTAATGGAGCGGAACGAAGTGTGTCTGCGTGATCCTGAACACTTCCGACTCTCCCACTTTACCCACTGAAAAGCATCCGGTGACGAGAACAAGGTACAACAGCGTGTTCTCCCCGGCGTTCAGCTGCAAGACACCCAAGCATCCGTGGGCGTCTAACAGCTTCGTGTATTTTCCCTTTAAAGTATCGGTCTCCTCAGCGGCTGTGAAATATCATTAACAATGTTACAAGTATAAATTGAGCTACTCGAACACCGGCGTTCGAGTCTTATCAAACGAGGAAAGAACGAGGGTCCAGCAGGTCAAGGATACTCGGTGAAACAATTTTCCATCGACGATCCCGAATTACTTACACAGAACGGCGACCGCCTGCGACTCGAAGAGAACCGTTTCCTTTCGGTTTCGCTGCTCGAGTATGAGGGAGTGAGGGCTAGGCGGCTTTAGCTTTTCGTAGACGCGAAACCCTTTGCCCATCGCCATTGTTGCGCTGTTGCCTTCGGAGGTTTCGGGGACAGAGGTGTGCTGCGGCAAGATATGACAGTCCCGTCTGTCATACGGAGCAGCGTGATTATCCTACTCTATTCCGGTGTTTCTCCCTCTGCCGACCGAACACACTTCGCGCTCGTCAACACCGACGGTGATACCACTTGCCTCTGGCTGCTCGCGGAGGGGATCACAGCGCTCTCCTCGCTGATCCGTCGATACTTCGATATTTCCGCGATATATACATCGCGCGCGATTCTACCGTGAGCCTGCCCTGCGGTCCACTTGTCCTAACCGTAACAATCAATCGAACGCGCCATTTTGAAATTTTGAAACTCCGCAACCGTGCAACCGATCTCGCGCCACGAGTCTGTCGGGAATTAAAAGTTTAAAAGCATGGAATCGAAGCGAGTAATTATGCCTTTCTTTCCTGGCCACTTTCGACGGGAGTAACGCAGCGCGTGGTGAAAGCGTGCAGAGATTAGAAAACACGATGAGCACGATGAAAGCGTAGGAAGAACTGTCGAATGCTATTCGAGTTTTAAAAGAATATTTACGGTTAACAGAATGTGTGATGTTTAATGGTTCCTTTAAGATTTTATTTAGGATTCAACGCGATTAAAAAAGAAAAAGGGTTTGCTGTTTCTTGGGTATCTTTTAGATCGTTCAAATTATGGCGCATAAATAATCGAAGACGTAAATCGATACGCCATCTTATTGAGATTCTCGAAGCAGTCGAGCGTTCCGTGCCGCGAAGAACACCGACCTGCTCGTTGCGTCCCGTTCTATTTGAAATAGCAGGCGATAAAGTCATTAATTTATTGAATCTTTGGTAAACAAGTAGTGTACTAGTGTCAGTGTCGATAATATGTTGAAGGGGGCAGTTTGCAGCTAGTGTTTTAAGAGAATTTTCTTGATAAAGGCATCTGTGACTCAAATCCTCGAAAATTGAGATTCAACGTTTCCCACTCGCGATTTTAATAAATCTCGTATTCTCAGTTTCATAAATAGGGATTAATAGTTTTTCGGTGGGTATCGTTAATTAAGTATATCGTGATTAACACTACTTAGAACTACCGACGATTGATGCATACCAACTTCTGCCGGATGGATCAAAATGGCGTCTTTTTGAAAAGAACAAGGCATGTACTTTTAAATATTTTTCTGCTTTATTCAACTTGCATCCTTTTTGTTTATGTAAAGGGCGAAATGTTTATTTTCACTATCAGTATCTGATGACTCATTTTTGCTTCCGTTGTCCGATTGTGGATTTTCTTTTTCACAGTCAGTGTTAAAACATTTTTCGTCTAAATCAGTGATTCCCAACCGGTGGGTTGCGAAGTGTTTTCTTAGAATTATAATCTGAAATACCTATTTTTAATGTGTTTTCTCTACCTTATTAAATTTACCTTACCTTATATTATATTTATTATAAAATGGGGTCGCGACTGAAAAATGGTTGGGAAACACTGGTCTAAATTATTTCTTTTTCCTCAGTAATTTCTCCCTTTGTGAATATATCTCCACAATTCCTTTGTAATTTTACTGCGTAAAATTTTGTTTACATATCGTGATAGAAAATAGAATTCCGAATTTCAATTTTTCCGATTTATTTTTATGAACAAGCGAAAGACACGAAAAAAGAGAAACGAAGAATGCAATATACAAGTATTATTCGGATTTTTTTGTGCACGGTACATGCACTGAAATGTATTTACTTTTCTAAAGAAGTACTTGAACTACCTATACGGAAATATGAGAAACTTCTGAAATCAAAAGTTTAGCTGCGTTCCGTGACGGGTCAAAATGGCCCCCAAAATCTCGGTATATGTAGGTATACTGCATATAAACATAGAAAAAGCAAGCAAAAAATAAAACTATTTTACGGAATAACCATTTACATATTTCAATAAGAGTGACGAGAAAGTTGAGAAAATAAGATCGTACTGATAATGAGTAATGATTTATAAACCTAATATTAATGAGCATTACCTCCTTGGAGAATCGGATTGTTGCGATAAAGTTTATTTCTCTCAGCGAGACAGTTAGTTTGTTACATTGATTTTGCACAATGGCTGTTACGTCTTAACAGGACTGTTCGACAAACGATCGTCGTGGCTCTTCTCGCAAGAATATCAGCTATTCTAACGTATCGTGGTTTAAATAGTTTAAAAAGAAAAAACGTCAAGTTCGATTACGGCTACGCCCTCGCGGATGTCTTTGATCGTTGCATACACCTTACACGTCTAGTTAATAGAAAACGTCGCATCCTTTCGCGTTACCACAATATTTACACGGCGTGAGGTACCATCAGTGTTGGCACCTAATTATTCGTTAGGCTACCTGCTTCCTTCTCTGTCGTTTTTTTCTTTAAATCTGTCGTTGGTACTAAAACGTATCCTTAGTAGCAGCAATACTTGTTGAACGGAAATGTCGGAGGCCCCGCCGAGCCGGGCGTAAGCGTTGGACGCGCTTAAGCCCGCTCGACGACGTTTACGCCTCGTTAATGGGATTAACATAACTCTTATTGCGCCTCTCTGGCGAGCTGTGCGGTAAGCGCCGATAAAAATACCTCCTAAAGACGAATTTCGAAGAAAACGCTGCGTCGTAAATTATGTTTGGAGACACTCTTAGACTAGGAAATTAATATACATTTCTATATGAAATTTTAACAATCAGTCGATACGATTAATACTTTCCTAAGCTTCCCTTCCATTCGGTGCCCCCCCTTCGCGCCTCGCACCTCAACAATTCATTATGTACGATTACATAAACAACCCAGCGCGCTGATTACAAGTGGATCGAAACTTATCGTAAGACATTGAAGATACGGAATCGTGTCCCTTTACTTTGCAAACCTGATTCGCAAAAGAATTACTCTAATTCGTAGAAAGGAATGAACTCAGGGAGACGTGTTATCCTCTCAGCTGGAATCGCTCGGGTCTAGGAGATCCTTCCTTCGATGATCGCTTGCTAAATCTGCTCGGCCTTCTTCCCATCCTTTAAAAGTCCACTCGTCCGATTTCCTCTTAACGGCGATTAATTACCTAACATGTACTATATAAAAAATATTATTTCTTGGAATATATGGATTCTGTTCTGTTTAAAAACTATAGTCGTTTCGCGAAGTTTGGCCCGGCTGTAAGATCGTAGTGATCGTAGAATAGAATGTACGTTTATTTAGTTTAGTGCTTACACCTCAAGGAAGTCCTTCAGTAAAGTGACGCGACGCTTCTCAGCGATGTCCATTTGATTCTCTAGATCCCCGCGATCCGTCGTCTCAGCCCGCTCTATCTTCCACGAAAGATTCTCTATCTCCGCTTCCAGCTGGGCCTGCTGGTACTCAAACTTGAAAGCAGAAACCGACTCCGTTATTCGCCTCGAACCGGGCAGACTTATTCCTTAACGGTTGAAAGAAGCTTTACCAATTCTTTGCGCGGTCCAGGCTCCATGTAATAAGCGTACGGATAAGTGTACTGTAAAGTGTAACGGCACCGTGCCAGAAGCGACGCGGCCTCGAACAAATGCTGCCAGTCGATCCACGTTCCACTGGCGTTCATCACTTTCTTGTTTATCCGCATCTTTATGCCCTCCAGAGTCTGCTCCTCCAATTTCAACGACTTACTGTGGTTCTCCCACTGAAAGACGATTAAGTTGAATGCAACTTGCGCTCGAGTTATGAATAAAACAACTTACCCTTTCGTAGTAGTGCAGATACTTCTTCAGAGCTTCCCGTGCCTGCGCGTGGACACTTTCGTGAGCGACGTTCGGATTATCTTTGTAACGCGAGCACTCGTAGTATTCACTCCCATGGGCCTTCCAGTCTCCGAGACATATCCAACAGAAATCGTGCTTGCAGTTGAAGCACTGCATATGATTGCAACCGCCGTTCTTCTCTATGCATATGTGACATTTCGGACACTGCGGAATGAACATCGTTTGTTTTACTGCGATACACATTATCAAAAGATTCGTTTATACTGTGTCACACGACTCGAGTACTGACATCTTTGGTGTGCGCGCTGATGTAGTTAGCCGTCTCCGAGTCGTCCGCACATTTCGTCAGCCACTCCTTAATCGTATTGCAGTCGGTAGGTGCGTGGTAGTCCATACCACATCGGAAGCTGAAATTATAACATTCGGTTAAGACGCTGTAGGACTCTCTAACTACATTCAAATCTCGGACGCCTACCAAAATATAGTTTTGCAGGACGAACACATAACTCTCTTTGCTCGTTGTTCCTTTGAACACATAACTATTTGGCAATTTGGGCCCGGGCAGAATCTTAATTGCGGGTGAGACTTGACGTAATCACAGAAGGCGAGCTGTTGATAGCTTTCTCTCATGTTAGGCTTGGTGAGCAGGGACAGAACGAAATCCTCCGGAACTAAGACGTTGCACTCCTGCGCCATGCAGCTTATCCCTAGTCGAAGTAACGTTTTGTAAGTTCGATTCGACGCAGATCTGTTGCGTGGTACACGAACGGACTTACCTGTAGAAATACCTTGAGTTATTTGTACTTCGAAATGCATGCACCAGCAGTCTTTACAAAAAGAGTGTCCACACGTTAATGTAGAAAACTTATCGGTTGAGTGGATGGTAACGCAAACCGAACACACTCCTCCCCTGTGACCTTTCAATCCTGGCACCGAGTCCAATAGAGACATTGGTTTTATCTTTGAATTAATTAACAAACTGGAAGCATTGGTACGGTACTTTGTGATGATATCTTGTAGCGCCCAATTGTGCGCGTGTAGTAGGACTTTGGCTAACGACGGTGTCACGTGAAGACTATTACTTAACACTTCGACATTCTCGTTTAAAAGTCTCTCCACCTCCTCGACTCGTAAACAGTCGTAGACTGCGTACTCCGGGTTCCTTCTGTTCTGATCGGGATCGACATCGTTGTCGACCTCCCCGCCCCACGGCTGAACGTTATAATAGTCCTCGTACCCAGGATCCCCGCAGTCCGAATCCGAGTAATCCATGTCGCTGTCGTACTCTTCGCCCGACATCTGCGATCACAAACACACGTTACGATATCTTTAACTACAAATCCAAACGCCCCTCATGCAACGTACTGTATGCATATACTCATACATCTGCTAATCTCTCATAACCTCCTAATCTCAGCTATTTATTCGCAAGCGTCGGAATACAAGTATCTACTACGAACGAACAGCAACGATTCCATAAGCCGAAAGTTCACTTAATCTCGGGAACGAGGATTGGGAAATAAAAAGTTTCAGTGGCCATGCGAGGATAGCATATTCTTAGAATCTCTCCGATCGGTATGGTTTGCGTGGCCCTTGAATAAACATCTCGGATACGAGAAACGAGAACCGCCGGGATATATCCAAAGGATCACAATTCCGCGCGCTGCGCTAGATTATTTCCCACTGGGAATGTAAACCGTAGCGTCTTGGGCTGACGTTTCGTAAACAATTTCATGAGATTATGAACGCTGCGTCCCGTGAAAAGTACTCGCTTATCGTAATTCGCCCCGTAACGACGACGACGACCCACCTTTATGCTTTTATTCATCAAGAAAAGTGCATTGATGTTTCTGTTTCATGGGTTGAACGGAAAAGTGATATTAAAAGGGCTTTATCGCAGCCAAAGTCTATACCAACAGTCGCACCAGCGCATGAGTTATATGTGCATACGCTCTCTCTTTCTCTTTCTCTCTCTCCCTCTCCCTCTCTGCTCCCCCCACACTCACTCTCACTCCCTCTCGCGCCAGATGTATGATGCGAGCGTGTTGTAACAGATGATTTCATTATAATCTGGCAAGTAGATAAGAATGTCAAAATCACCTGATAGAAAACAGCTGAGGTCTGCAAAGTAAACACCGACGGTAGCAAATATTATTTTGATCAGCCGAGATTCGATTTCGAATGCAACATGGCCACGTTTTCGAATTCTCTTTTATATTTGCCGCTCGATTTCGAGGTTATTCGTATTCAAATTAGGCAATCGTTAGTTGGTCGTTTTCTCGGTGCGTTATATTTAGGTAGTTGAATCTTAAATAAGTATTTGCGGTATTTACTATTTGAAGATGTTGTCGGCAAGGTTGCATAAAAGCGAGCAATCGATTGTAGGGTAACGCGATCTGTATTTTAAAGAGATTTATGCTCTCAGTTTTCTTTACTATTTGATAGAAAACGTGGTTCTGTATTTAATTGGGATCGGAGCAGTCGTTGATTTTATATGATTTTATATGCGCCGTGCGTTTTCCATTCACGTGGGACATTTCGTAATCTAGATGATTATCTTAAGATATCGGAGGTAACGAAGAAATAAGCTCGCGATATTTTGCGATTCTTTCGTAGATAATTATCTACATCAGTCCTTGTAATTCAGTACAGATTTAGATTTGCAGTTTTAATCATTAAAACCTATAAAATAATATATTATTCTATTTCCAATGTCTAAAAATTTTCATCTTAAGCAACCGAATAGCTCTTAGATTCTTTCCCTTTTATTTACACACGTAAAAGCACACATTCGCAGGAACGATGGTTTGAATTTTTTAAATAGCCCGTTGTTTTTTATTTCGTTCAGTTCGCCATCTATAACACGCTTGACGTTGTTTGTTATGGTCACCGCGTGACCATGTGCTCTTAACCTCTTCCTAACCTCGCAGCGCAAGAGTGGGGTATTTGTTTACGCTTGGAATTATGTCTGTGTACCACGATGAAGTAGAAATCGAGGATTTCGAGTACGACGAGGACGAGGAGATATATTACTACCCATGTCCCTGTGGCGATCAGTTTCAAATATCTAAAGCGGAGCTGGCCGACGGGGAGGAAGAGGCCACATGCCCTTCTTGCTCCTTGGTTATCAAAGTGATTTACGATAAGGAAGCGTTCGCAGCCAAGCAAGAGGAACTTGTCAAGGGCGAGGAGAAAGAGCTCATAGCGCAGAAGGTTTAAGGTAAACCCATTTACCTCCTGGAGCACTCTTATTCTGTGTTCTACACGTTCAGTGTTATGGTCTTTGAAAACGATTCACAGATTTAACAGCAGAGATACTTGACTTCGCGAAGGCTGCATAAGCATACCAGGACTCTAGATTCCTTGCCTTTCGTTAATCATCGCCGTGGGAAGATAAAAACAGCAATCGTCATGGCGGGACGTGGTAGAGGAAGAGGTAAACCGTCCATGTCGATTAGCACGGAGCAGTTAGGCTTCTCCAAGGGCGAAGCTCTGCCGCCGCCGGTCTTACAGCCTCCGCCGAAATATCCTCCCCTGGAGTACAAAGCATTGCCACTGACTATCACGAACGAGATGAGTTACCTGCTGGAACTGAAGCGGGAGTTCGCGGAGTACATGCGAGAGTCGCCCAACAATGTGTTGCCCGTCGTGATTAAGAAGGATATAGAGAGATACTCGGACCGCTACCAAGACTTGATAACGGACAAGACTAGTTACGAAAGCAGATACGACTGGAGCAGAATGCCGGCGGAGCTGAAGCCCGTAGTTCGCAAGCGCAAGGGGCAGAAGGTGACGAAGCCGGTGAAGAAGCCGAAGAACGTGGACGTCGAGACGAAGCTGCAAGAGCTGGAGAAGAAGGAGAGCACGCAGCAGAGCGACGTCGAGGAGGAAGAGAAAGAGGAGGAGGAGACAGAGGAGAAGGAGGACGAGCATGTCGAAGAGGAGGAGGAGGAGATCGACGAGGAGATGGACGAGGGAACGGACTATGCGAACAATTACTTCGACAACGGGGAGGGTTACGACGAGGAAGACGATAACTTGGACGATGGACCTATTTATTAACATATAATTTTTTATAAGAATTGGAAATTCTTCTCGGTTCTCGATTATCCGGCTAGGACACTTACAAGCTGCTGGTTTGACTCGCTACATGGCGCTGTATATATTCTGTTCCTCTTTTCACCGAGCCCTCGATCGTGTGTACAGACAATAAATTATCATAATTCTTAAACAACGACAGGATGTTGTACGGTTACAAATGGTGTCCAATTCTTCCTTCACCGGCCCGCGACGGGGCAGGCCTCGTAGATGGGAGAGATATTTGTATCGGAACAATGAAAAAAAAGAGTCCAGGCTCACAGGAAGCGTCGGCGTGTTCTTTATTACGAGTATTTCAATTTCTAATATATAATATATATATATTTATATATATAATATATATATATATAATAGCCATAATAATCTGCAATTATCTTGTAATAAATGATCCTCCTCTACGATGCAATCGGAGAGTAAAAACGCAACTGTTTTGGACGAGAAGGGGATGCGCAAAAGTACCGTAGTGCCACGTAATGCTTTACGTTTACGCTCGCCGTGGTGATGGTCGATGGTGGGCTCTATAGATCCTCCCATTGCTCGGTTCCCATCCGTATTTTCCTCCTCGTAAATTCATGCCCGTTCATCGTCGCTCCCGGAGTGTGCGCGTACAGCGCCGTGGAGGGGGGAGTGAAAAATTAAAAGAAAGGAAAGTCAAATAGCCGCGAAAGAAGAGGTCGGTTTCCTGAATTTTCCTGAAATTTCCAGCCACCCTGTGTCGTTACCATACGCCTCTCGCCCTCGGATCGAATCGTTCGCTATAAGATGGCCGCAGACAAGGATCGCACGCGCCTTTTAGGCATCCACGCGATCTGGCAGTAAATCGAGCGAGTGATTCTTTCACGCTGGCTGAAACTCCCCCTTGCTCTCTCTAGTTTAAAATGTTGGACTACAGCGTGGCCCACGGTGCTGCCCAGCCCACGTCACGGCGAACGGCTCGAGCCTAGGAGAAGGACGCCCGAAGGTTTAGGAACGTGTACCAATCATCAGGAGAAATGGAACATGGCTATGAGAATGAAGTATAGGTGTCTCATTCGAAGGGTGAGATGGACTGTTAGAACCTTCTATTCGCGTAACGACCAGCACATGTTCCTAAATATTGACTCCCAGCTGTTCTCAGCGCCCCGTATAGAAGCTGAATAACGCGTCGCCCCCATCTTCGATCACGATCGTTCAACTTTGCGCTACTTGCTCGATCAATCTGCTCTGCGAAACGTGAGGAGGCGTGGATTCACGGTAATCCTGTGCTTTATATCTGCCTCGACGGTTTGAAAGAACTGAATTCGTGCAGATTTGGTGGTAGAAAGCCTACGAGACGATCGTTCGCCGCACATTCGTTGTATCAAAGCATCTGTGCCGTCACCCCCGCGACGATATCCCCTTTCGTAAAATCCATCCGCGACAGCCTAACTTCCCTTCCCATCTCTTCGTTTCTAAATACCATCGTTGTTCGAACGTCATTGCCTTTCCGCCCGCGTCATTCGCAATAATATATTTATGTATAGTGTATATAGATATATTTGTATATATATATACTTTGTATATAATCGTCGCAATTTAATATAGCACGACCTATCTATGTATAAGTAGGCATAAAGACCGAGGCGAGAATACAGGCGAAATCCCCCGAACAGTGTAAAGTCCTTCGCGTGTTTCCCTTCACTTTATTCTCTCTTTTTTTTCCCCCTCCCCTCTTCGTCTTCTTCGTCTCTCTCTCTCTTTCTCTCCTCTTTTTGCCGGAAAGAAAACGATTTTCCGTCGATTGTCTTTCGGTACGAAAGCGCGAAATTAACAAGCAAGGTTCTCCTTCCCTCGATTTGCATCCGAAAGTTCCTGGAGCGATCTCACCCCCCAGAAAGTACCCCCGCGAATTTAATCGAAAACGGAGCAGAGAAACGTAACGTGAACGGGTAATTGAAATCTCGAGCCTCTCGCGTGGCGGGGAACGATCGATCCCGAGGCATCGGTCGTTTACCCCCGCCCGGTCGATCCTCCCTGAATCGGTAGAAAAACTCTTCCGAGGTATACTCCTGAATAAATCGTCTCGAATCGTCGAGTAGAAAACGCACGCACGTGGAACGCGGCCAGCACGTTCCTGGATCAGCCGCCGCTCGAGGCCCGTTCGTCGATGGCTCTGCGACCTCCTCTCGGTGGATTTCGAGTCCGAGGCGTGCGCGCGTGGACGGGGAGAAGGCTTGGAACGCCAGGAACGGGATGGTTATTGAAAAGCTGGGAGACGCTAGTCGGGTTCCATTGCATTACCATTTAAACCCATTTGCAATAGTGACCTACATGCTCCGCGAAGTACTCACGATTTCACTTTCTGTAGATCATGTATAGATCACCTTTCTATTTAATGATGTAGATGACTCAAGCTTGCTCCGTGCAAATGGATCAACGAAGAAGCAAAACTGGTACAGTATTTCTTCGCTAAGAGCTCAGTTTGGCCTACACGTTAAGAGCTCGGCGCTGTCCCCACTTCAGGCTCTCTCGTGTCCCGCGAAGGTGAGAGCGAGTCAGAGGGACTGAAAGCGAGCAGGGAATAGTAAGAGACAGACGACGCGTTGGTACTTTACCTCTCTCCCTCTTGCGGACGCCCGATACTCCGTCCTTTGCATGGGCCACGGGCATGCGCGTTTAGACTCGCTCTCGTTCCACCTCGCTCTCGCCTTCGGCAAGAAAGAAGCGGGAAACGATGGAGAATCGTGTCCCCTCCACGTTAAATGCTCGCCGCCGGTCCCGAGCCTCGAGCTCTTAGCGAATAAATACTGTATAGAGGTTTCGAGCAGCCATGGATCTTCCAAGCTTTTCTCTTCGTGCCTACGTTTACGCGCCAAAATTCAAAAACGCGTTCGGGCGGCCATGTTAAGGTCGCTCGAGGTCCGTCGAAAGTATTCGAACGAAATGACGGACAGTAGAGTCGCTCTAGCTCGTCGGTACGGTAAGGTAACTTCGCTGGCGTCCCTTCGCTTCTAACCCCCCACTTTATCTTCCATCGAAACAGGAACAGCCTGTCGAAGCTTCGCGATCTCTGCGCCTCGAGAATCGGTACCATAGTTCGCAGCCCTAAACCGTGCTCGTAACGTTCTGGAAATCACAGGAGAGGTCAGCTTCTAAATTCGGGGTGGGCAGTGTAAGCTTCTCGCGAGGTGCACCTTCCTGGACGCGTCAAGCGTTCCCGCCTCCACTTCTTGGCTTACACCATGCTGTCCTCGCAGTCCTCCCACGTCGCCTATCCTCTGTCGCGTTTCCTCGTCCGTCGTTCGTTCAACAAGAAACAGAAGGAAGGGTAAATCGTTCGAACGACGGGATTCGTCGAATCAGTGGCGCGCGAGTGGTTCACGTAACCGTGCGGCAACAATTAAATATACACGTATCGTTACAACTATCGCGGTTCGCGGGCGTGCCGAACGACAGCGAGGCGTATAATAATCGAAACGAGGGGTTGGGAAACAGTGGAGTTCATTGCGGAGTGCATCGATACTAGATCGTCCATCGAGCCTCGATACTAGCTCACCGCTCTCCCCGCCCGTCCTCCTGTCTTCACGTCGGTCGCCTCGCCGTCGCTCGGCGCACCTACGGGCAGTTCATAATAATAATAATCGTAGTAACAGCTCGACAATAAATAGTCCCCAGCGTCGGACGTCTATTCATAAAAATCGCCCGACGATCGACCGCCGGGCGATCAAGCGTACTCCGCCACTGTTCCGAGCGACTCGTTCGCGATAATCTATCAACCTCCCGCAACAACTCCGCCTTCTCGCTCGTTGCTCCCCTTCGATTCAATCGACTCGTAATCCCGTGGCACGCACCGTGTGCCGTGCGAATGGAATGATCCGATAACACTTATCACAATAGAAATCGCGTTCACCAGGCGGCGGTGCTAAGCGCGTTAAGAACAGCCATCGATATCCGTACTCGCTGTACTCCGCGCAGAATACACCGTCTGTACCTAGCCGCTCCCCTCCCCTAGCGGGTCGCCCGGGCGTCATCCCCACCGTCGCGACCGGACCGAAGTGGGCGGGGCGAGGAGCCCGGAGTGGGGAGACGTAGACGAGCGGTCCGGCGGACAGTATCTCCTGCCCGGAGTATAGTTCGACCGTCGTGCAAACAAGAGCCGCAAAATTGAACGTCGAAACGATGGTGGGGCCTGGAATCTTGCGAACTGTTGCTGCAACATTCATCGGATGCTCGAGAAAAAGGGGCCGCCGATTCGAAGACCCGCCACCGCATCGAGGAATGTAACGACAAAACTATACACCGAATCGAAACTACAGACACCTTGAATCGCTTTTACAGCCTTCCCTCCAGCGATTATTTATTCCCCTCGTCGGATCAAACAGACCGGTGTAAGCGGGCCTAATGTCGCGTCTCTATAACGCAATCGATTTGAAGAGCGGGTGGGGGGGGGGGGACTGAAGGAAATGGATAGGAGGGTCGGGATCGTAGCCCCGTGGAAAGGAAAGGTAGAAGGGGAAAGAAAGCTCGGGTGTGCGGCTTGGTTCTGTCCAATTACTACGATCTTCCAATTGTTTATACCCTATAGCAGAATCGACGACGATGACTGACTTCGATCCCCGTTGTCCTTCGTATCTGAGAATTCATCGCGATCGTCTCTTAATGGAAAATGAACGAATAGGCCGTGCGGTTAAAGGAAGAAGTTTGAAAAACAAGGATTTAAGAGTGAAAAGGTATCCAAGTGGCTCGCGTCGATTCTCCGTGTAATCACTATTAAGGACCATTTTGATTCCCCACTCTGGACATCGTAGCATCGAGCTCCAAGGGCCAAGAGCCATCGTCATCGGTCGCCTTGGACAGCCCAGCAGCAGCTTCATAATAGGAAATCAGCCATAACGCGTCTCGTCGACATCCCGAATCTCCCAACAGTTCTAATCGAGCCTCTGGTCAGTCGTCCCCATCTCTCGGATCTCTCTCATACGTGTCGGTGCTTCTCATTGCATTCTTCTTTTTTTTTTTTTTACTGTTTTTCCGTTTTCATTTTTTTATTGGTTTTGTTGATTTTCCGCCTCCCTTGAACGGGTCCGTTTCTTTATTATCATTAGAGTAATCGTAATCGTTAATCGTTTTATAACTGCTTCACTACGGTTGGTTTTGACTCTTTGGACGTGGATCTGGATGGAGTGTGGTGTACCAAGTATGCGCGTGAAAGAGAGAAAAAGCTCCGTCGCTTGGTTTCTCCTGCTCTCTTCTTTCCTGTTCCATCGTCCTCGAAGCGAGAACGAGGGCCCCCGATATCCGAAGACCCCCCCCCCCCCCCAGCGTTACTCGCCCGTCCCGTTCGGAATAAAAATGCGTCTCGCGTTTATTCTCCTCCCCGACCATCCTCTGGTTGCTCCCTCCATCGGCGTCGTCGATTCCTTCCTCGGTCGATTGGAAGTTCTAGCCGACGAGTGAAAGCGTTCTCGTTCTAGGACGACCCTCGTTGTCGAGCCTCGGCCAAACCTTCTTCTCCCTCGATCTCCTTCGCCTCTTCTTCCGCTGAAGAGGGACGCGCGAACGATATAATCTCGTATAACAAATCAAGACGGAATGCAGCGTGCAACGGGAAAGTAGCGTGTTCCTCCACCTCTCCTCTCCTTTCTCTCCCGTTATTCTCCCCCGTTCGTCCGTCGAACGATCGACTCGGGTGGAGGAGTCTGGAGAAGTGGCCGATCCATGGTCGTTTCCTCTTCGGAGGATGATTCCTCCCGGAATCATCGAGCCCTCGAGGTAAGCCACGTGTGTTCGTGTAATATGTGTGTGTGTGTGTTTGTGTTGTACGCGAAGAAAAGAAACACTACGCCTCACTACAGTAATTCGTTCCGCTTGTTTGGTGGTTGGTTGGTTGGTTGGCTTCTGGTTCTCGCCAGTGGCTTCAGGAAGTTCTTGGCTGGACGCGAGTCCTCGACCGTTCTGGAGACTCCTGGAGGTGGTTCGAAGGGTGATGGAAAAGTTGGGCGTTCGAGGCGAGGTATGCGTGGTGCCATCTGGCCAAGAATGGTAGGAACTGGAGTTCACAGAGACCTCTGAGCTTCTGATTGTTTCTTTAGCGTTGTGCAGCAGGTGATCCTTTCTCACGACCCTCCCGGAGCATCCCGCCGAACGGTCGAGGCTCAGCTGGCGGAGAGAGATGCGCTCCGCGTTTAAAAGAAACTAATCTTCCCACGGTACCTTCAACGATCTTCCGGATCTAGCCCCCCGCTAGCCTTGAACATTCCACGCGTCCCATGGATCTCCCTTCGGGGGGGCATCGATCCCTTATCGCCAGCAACGATCGAGGTGCGCGCGTAGACCGAAGAGAATCGCGCGGGGCACCGCGAGTTCACGCGATCCGCGAGTGCGATACCCATAATGTATACATTCATACGTGTATACGTGTATAATTGTTTTCCGTATAATAGACTTATATAAAACGCACGAAGCGGCTGAAGGCTACTTATCCTTCCCCCTTTATGTATAGCGACAAGCCTGCGCCTTTGTTTCCATCGCGATTCCACTCCACGGTTGCCTCCCTTCCCTTCTCAACTTCTCCCTCTCTCTCTCTCTCTCTTTCTCCCTTTTTTTTGTATCATTTTCACCTTTTTATCAATGGAAAAAAGAATTCGGACTTAACAACGGCGGATCCCATTCGAGATCACTTTGAATATCCTAGAAACATTACCGACTCGCGTGTGTTCGTCTAGGTGCGTGTCTTCCTCTGCCCGTATGTGCCCACGTGTCTGTGTCTGTGTACGTGTGTGTACCCTCCCGACTTATCATGATCTCGGACGATCACTTTCCGCTCGAAGGAGTACGCTCTCTGGCGTGTATACCGTGTCTGTGTGGGTGTTCCGCATCCTCCGAACCATTCCTCGAGTTTCAACGAGACCGACGCGTTGCCTGCACGCACCGTCTTCGTCGTCCTCGATCGTCTTGCCGGTCTCGCGTCTCGCGGTTCTTCGTCCCCCGTTGGCTCCCGTATATCCCTCCGTCCATCGGCTTTTGGCTGACGGACGCTGTATTCCCTTCAATCGATAGTCCTCTCTTCGTCCCGCGTCTAGACGTGGAGCGTCGCCGATGGCGTTTGAGAAACGAAGAACGTTGGACGCGCTACGCCGAAGACGCGAAGGAACCCGGCGAGATCCCCGTGCCCGATGAGGCAAACGTGGTCATCGGGCACGGGCAGACGAACCACGAGAGGAGCTCCTCCAACAGGAACCTCGTCGAAAAAACTGTTTATCTCCTAACGTCTCCCTCCGTCCTCCCTCTCTATCCGCCCTCCCCTTCGTCTCTATGTTAGCTCCTCCGTCTGCCGAGGACGTGGCTGCCCGCTCTCACCGCGGCTGAGAGCCCCCCTAATTCTCCGCGCCGCTGCCCTTCCCCCAGAACTTGTCGAAGCGGTTCCGCGCCTTCTCCAGCACCTCGCTGGCCGCCGAGCGTTGCGCCGTGCCTGGAACAACCGCGGGCGCCTCCAGCACGTGATAACCACCCCCGCTGCTACTTACTACCCCGCCCATGCCGGCGGCGCCCCCCGCGGAGCCGCCTTGAGGGGACTCGGCCTCTAGGATACGATAGCCCGGCTGGGCGGCCGCGGACGAGGACGGTGTCGTCATTGTCGCCGTCGTCGTTGCCTGCGACGGCTCCTTCTTTCTATCGTAATCGAAGCCCGGGTCCTCCAGGCATCTCAGGTTCGTCCCTGCCACGGGCTTTATCGACGGATCCGGCTTCGCTTCATCTTTCGCGTCTTCGTCGGCGATGCTTGCTTCCTGTGATTGGGGCAGGGTTTTTGGTAATTAGTAAGCGGGTTGTTGTGAGATTTAGAGGGGTATTAAGGCTCGGCTCGGCCCTGCAGAGAAAATTACGCAGCTACCTGGGGCGTGAAGTCGACAAGGGGACAATGGTCTTTTCGTTGTTGACGTTTTTTAAAATAAAGTTTCGAATGAGATATTATAAGTTGTGCTGTAAATGTTTTAAGGGCTCATTCTACTTTGAAAGGAATGGTTTAGAAATTCCTGTACACCGAGCTCCCTTGATATCCAAACACCAACTGCACTCGACACAATGACAGAAATGACCCCTCCGAAGGAACTGGCTCTTTCACTATGTGCGTCTGGTGTCCCATAACGAAGGGACCTCGATGGTACAACTGAGAAGGTTCTGTTTGATCTGACCTTTTCACCCTGCGTGGGTGTGCTGGTGCCCTGAGCCCTCGTGGGCAACGGGCTGTCCCTCTCCGAGTCCATATCCTTGTGCCCGTTCAGGCCAGTGAAGCTACCGATGGAAATGCTTTCGCTCTCAGGTGATTTGTAGCCGGAGTGCTGGGAGTGCAGGGACTTGTGCTGAGCCGCGAGCTCAGGCGGGGCCGACTGTGGTGCTGAGGGGAACGACGAGGGCGTCCATGTCTTTGCCTCACTATGAGGACGCGTCAGGGGTTCTTGATATGAAACAACCACATGTAAAATCGTAACTTAACTCTCTCCACTCGAAAGCACAGCATACACAAAAGAAATCAATAGAATTTATCGAACTCCCACATATTTACCAGCACTTTTCCAAATCATTGTAAATCTGAGATTTGGTAAGGGAGTATTTCCAAGGTGACCTACCTTCTCTGACGTTTTGGGTGACAGTGAAGGTTTTCCCGGTGTCGAGGGGCACCGTCCAGTTTACGGGCTCCGGGGACCGCATGATCATCTGCTCGGGCGACTTTACCCTGGTCGGCTCCGGGGGGCTTTTCACCACCGGCTCGTCGTCGATCCACGGGCTTGCAGCGGTGGCCGACACCGGCGGATGGGTCTGCGACGGTGGCGTCGAGGCGACGCTCGAGTCGCCTCCAGTTACGTCCCCGTTCACCTGAGGCTCCGCGGTCACTGCAACGTTTCATCCAGGCTTTAGCGACGAGGTGCACACCGTTCTGCTCGCTCGCCCACCCCCCTCCCCAGGGAAAGCTTGCACTCGATGCATCGAGATTTTCTAACGCGGACTCTCAGAAGCTCCGCCGAGTGCCTCCCTGATTTTCACCTGCTGCTGCGGACTGATATATTCGAGGTATCTAAAGGAACGGGATTATTCGGAGGGATTATTCTTTTAATTCGGCAGGACTCGGATACCCTCCAGCAGCGATATTCCGTGCACCACCTCTTCGAAGCAGGTGAGAATCAGACGAGTACACTCGGAACCGTTCCCTTCCGAGTCCACAGCTAGGGCAACCGCGCCCCTTCACTACCGATCGCTATAGTTCTCTTCTATCCAAAAGAAAGAAAGGTTGTTCGTGCCCCGAATTAAAAACACGACCCCCTTTCCCTCCTGGCTGAAGAGTCTGGTCTTTTGAAATTCGCCCGTTAGATTGGGCTCTCTCGGTCGAGTCATCGAGCGCAGACACCGGAAACCCATCGAGTGTTTTGCCAGGAGGTCTACACAGTGGACACAGAGCCATCCCAGAGAAAAAGTACACTAGCGTACTCAGAATGCAGGAAACACACACGTACAGATATACATAGAGTATATATACACAGAGAGGCAGACAAGTGAAGGCAGAGAAACAGTATACTGTAGATCGTTTGTGACAGCGGTGTGTGTAGACCTGCCACGCAACAGGCCGGAGAGGAAACTCTAAATACGTTGCTCACCCTCCACCGAGAGGAACGTCTGGCTAAACTGCACCCCTGGCGATAATTCGCGGTGATAAATGCCCCGGTCCCTTCACATCCCTTCGACGATCGAGGAGTCTAAGTGGTGAAGGATTTAAGTGCCAGAAGTGAAAATATCTCATTATTTCCTGTTTCACAATGATATTAGCTGTGGCGCACCCAAAAGGGGCTAAAGGGCTTTGAAAGAAGAAAAGAAAACTGGATTCTATTCTCTAAATCAATTTTTATAATCACCAAGTGAATTTTAGTGAACGTGCGTTGGAAATATTTTTATCCTAAATTAAATTCCAATTTGCCCTGGAAAGTGAATTCAATTATTATTCCAGCACTTGCAGGACTTACCATAGTATTCAGCACGGAATTTACATCCTTTTCCACCCAGAGAATAATTTCTAATTTCTAATTTCTTTGGTACTTATATCGTTTACCATTTCAACTCCGCAATTGCTCCCGTCCCATTCGTTCCTCCCTGCAACCCTTCGCGGAGCCCCCTGTCGTGGACGTAGCCGCCTAAAAGACTGCTAGGTGTCTGAGAAGAAGGGGGCAAGTGGCTTCTACGTATCTACCCAGCGCGAGAAACTGCTTCCGCGGTCGGAAGCACTTACGTTCACTGGCTCCAGATCCCTCGATTCGATTAGGTTCGTGTCACGCCGAGTTCCCTCGAGACTTAACCGTGCCCCAGTCTAATGCGTGTTCGCGGCCCGAGTGTCTGTGGGATATGTGTTCGCGAGGGCTCGAGCGTGGCGCGGAAAGCTGCTCCAACAGCCCTGCTAATGCGTGGTCCTCGGCGCGATGCGGAAACGAACCTTCGCCCGACGCGTTCGTTCCGCCGGCTCATCAGGAAGTACAGAATTGGAAACGATCGTTTCGGTATGCCAGGCTCAGCGGCCACGTGAGCCACAGCCGTATGCTTCATACTGAACGACGAAAGCGTGACGAGACTTTCGGGAGCGCGTATAAGTCGCGCTCTGTTTCGCGCGCGCGGAGAAACGTGCGCGGGGCCGCGAGCGATCACACTCTGAGCGGCGTCGGCGCACAGTGGGGCAAAGTGACGAAGTTTGTGTCAAAATCAAAGAACTTCTCATAGAAATGAGATAGAGCGATGATTTTTGTTTTAAATTAAAGCTGAAAGATTGCAGAATAAGGGAAAATTAAAGAAATTATGGTACGAACGTTTTTTAACTTGGAAAATCTGTATTAACCTTGAAATCGATTTTTTCCAAAATCTTGAGGTAGTAGTAGCCAAATTTTGCGAACGGATTTGAAATCAGCGTGACAAAATCTATAGGAAATGATGTACAACATGTCAAGAAAAAAATCTAACCGTACATGGTATTGGATAAATCACAATTTCGTTGTAATATTTCAAGTTTATCACAGATTTTCAAAGTTAACAAACGTTCGTACCATAATTTCTTTAATTTTCCCTTATTCTGCAATCTTTCAGCTATAATTTAAAAAAAAAATCATTGCTCTATCTCATTTCTATGAAAAGTTCTCTGATTTTGACACAAACTTCGTCACTTTGCCCCACTGTGCGGCGTCTCTTCGCGTCGATATTTTTTGGAGAAGAAGGCGGGTCACCGGTGACCGCCTCTTGCAATTATTTATTTGAATTTGCAAACTTCTGAATAATATTGCGTTCTTATTTCTTATGATTGACGTTTGCATCAGTCCTAAGGAACAAAAATCGTAGACAATTAAGGGGCCGTCCTTAAATTACGTAATTACGTTTACATTCCAATCTCTTCCCGCTTTCCTTACGTAAAAAGAATTTTTTACACTGCATTTATTCGGGTATTAAGATTCTTTCAAAGGTTTATATAATTCATGTAACTCATATTGAAAATTAGATCTAAAAAATATTACGTAAGACGCTACCTGACTCCCTCTCCCCTTTTCCAAGAAAACCTAAGAAATTCGGGACCCCACCCCTAAAAAGCTTTACGTAATTTAAGGACGACCCTTAATTAAATCAGAGAGCGATCGCTCGAGAATCTTCAAACTCGTACGCCACTGAAAGTGTCCCCAAAAAGCACGAAGCCACCCTTAGCTCGCAGCCCCCGTGCAAGTTTGCCAGAGATGCCGCCACAAGTCGTCCCCGAAGTCGCTCTGGAAGCCACGGTTGGAAAGGCACAGAGAGAAAGACAAGAGTACAAGATAGACACAGAGAGATACACACACGCACACAGAGAGACAGAGTGAGATACAGAGACCATTCAATAAGGATTACGAAAGGCGGCGATGTAGGGAGGGTGGGGAGAGGGGAGTGATGGTACCCAATGAAAGCGATGTCACCAGGGGAGGAGGGTGTATATTATATATGTATATACGTTTGAAAGGGACGAGCCTAGAGTGGGGGGCACAGCACAACGAACACGTTCAAAGCGTTAGAAATTAGAGACAGACGTGTGAGCGCGGCTCGAGCTACGAGAAGAAGGTATGTAATACAGACGGAGAAAGAAAAGAAATACAGAAGGCAAGCCAAGAAGGCCTAACGGGCATAGAGCATGCTACTTACTAGGTTGTACGGCGGTAGCGGCTCGGTTTGACGCGTATCGACTATCGGAGGATGATTTGGATGGATCGGCGGCGGCGGCTGCGGCCGCAGCCGCAGCTGGCTCGTCGCGGGCCGTTTTTGCTTCGTGCGGACCATGGCCACGGCTAATATCTTTAACACGGTCCTGCCTGGCCGCGGCGGCAGCGCTCGACGTAGGTGGTGGGTGATGGACACTCGTATGAACTGAATGCTTTACCGGGGGTTTTACGGTGGTAGTTGTGGTGGTGGTTGTGGTGGTTGAGGGTTTCGAGTGATGAAGAGGGCGATGGGGGGGAGCGGTGGTTGCGAGGAAGGCTAGAACATACCGTACACAAAGTACAATGATGAATAAAGGCCGGCGTTCCTTTTTTTTTGGGAGGTTTCCGCTGCGGGACGTGTGTCGTCGCTTGGCAAGCCTGCTTAAAACGGCACCCCATTCGATGAAAGGGTGTTCTAAAACCGACGGATACTATACAGGGTATTTCGCTATGGGTCGGTGTAATTTTAGGGACAGGGTGAATAATAATGACTTTTCATATCCTTAATTCTGTAGCAAGGTAATTGTAGTACCAGTGGCAGATTTAACGGGTACCCGATGAACAGTTGCCGCCTGGGCCCCGTTCAAGGCCCCATGATTCAAAAAAGAAGAATTATGATTTTAACTGAAGAATGTATTCTTCTTGTTTCCCAGAATTTTCATACCACACGCGGGTGAATTTATACAGGGTGTCCCAGAACGTTTGCCACCTGGGACCTTCTCCTTAAATCCGCCACTGCGAAGTACACTGCCGTTGGTAAGTATTAGGTCACCATTTCTGTGTGGAATAATTGTGAAAAAGCTTGCAAATTTATCGAAGAACTGTAAGAAATTCTACTTTGTATTATATCCGAAATTGAAAACAGTGGAAAGTATCCATCTGTACCTAAATAGGTATCACAATTTGTGGAAATAGAACAGGTGTGCTAATATTTATGGTATGCGGTGTACAAAGTACCATTCGTCGAAACACCCTGTGGAGATAATTGTTCGTCCTTTCAGGGTTCAAGTAATTGTTAGCGAAAGAGTTAACAGCGTTTAAACACGCCACTTGAACCTTCTATCGCTCGATCCCGGTGCCAGGTCACAATAGAGCGTTGTATACCCGGCGGCGCAATTATCAGGCGTTTTAAGCAGGGCTGCGTCGCTTCGTAAAGGCTCGTTCTTACTTGGAGAGGTCATTGAGGGCTGAAGGGTCTCCCGGGGCAATCGAACCCGCTCGGAATTCCGCCCGCACTCGAATATCGAGGATTTTTCCCAGCTGTTGCGGGGTTAGTTATATCGCGGCACGATCCACGGGGGGCGCTATTCGTTTGCTCGCGGCACAATCGCGTCATCATCCACCCCTTGCATACTAAATCACGCCTCTATCAAGGAACTACTGTCCGCCTCTTCCCTTAAATCGCCACATCCCGCCATTCACCCATTCCAGCCTCTTAATTAGCATGCGAGGGGTGGGTCGCGCATTTCGCGGAATATTCTCGCACAGATAGGATCGTCGTTTCCAACACAATTCGAAATCACAAAGTTCTCGCACCAGAACTCGACACGAAGCCAACAACCAAAAGAACCGAAACGGCAAATTTTCCGTTAATATCCATCCCCTCTGTAATCCTCGCCGGAAACAGCACAATTCAACCGAATTTAAACCCTCCCGCGATTAACCCTCGGACGGCGGGAATTTGTGATCAGAAAAAGAATCGGTGCCTGGGTGAACTTAGACCCGCGTCGCACTATGCAAATTTCAAACACCATTCTTCAAACTACTGCTTCAAAATTCCGAAGGCTTCCCCACCCTCCGTAACATTTCCCTCGGGTCCAAGCAGACCCGGCGCCGCCGGCAGAGGGTCAAACGATGGAAAAGGGGAGTAAGAAGTTGGGCCTCGGGGCACGAGGGGGTGGGCCTGAAAGGAACGCAACGAAACGCGGGAAATCAAACCGAACTCGTGGATCTCTTATACTGTTAAAGGGTCGGCAAAACGGGGTGGAGGGGGGTAGGTAACGGGTGTAGGACGATGGGGGGGGTTGAGTTTGAGCCGAGACAAGTGAGATAGTCGGGCTAGCGGGCAGCTGGGTACGTGGCACAGAGAACGTACTTTTACGGTGGACCTGCGGGGACCTCCTGTGGAACGGGGCAGGCCCTGGGCCCGGGGGTGGTGGCGGTAACGGCGGCACGCTGCTCGACGAGCCCGTCGGGGATATCGTCGAGGGCTCCCGTATGCTCCAACGCACGCGGCCAGGGCCCGTGACTGAAACACCCGCTGCCACTGCTGATCAATTCGATCGCGATCGCGTAAGATCGCCGCCGACGAGAGGCACGATCCTCGTCCGCGAGCTGATCTCGCGCGGGCAACTAAGCGAGGCCTGAGCTTTCAATGGTGACAGACACAGAGAAATAGATAGAGAGAGAGGGGGGGGGGGGGAGGATGATGTACGAGGCGCCGATACTCGGGGGTGTCTGGCCGCTCGTCCCAGTCACTCCTTCCGGCATGATTTCGATGAAGATGGGGGTTCGAGGTCGATGGTGATGATGAGGAATCGAAACGATTGTGAGATTTATGTCGAGCACGATGGTGGTGAAGATGGCAGATCGATGATGGCAGAAGATCGAGGGGTGACATGTACGGGGTGGTTCAGTAATCGGCTTTTGGAAGTCTGTAAGTTTCGAGGGAAATTTGTGGAGCTGGGAGTTGCGCGGTAGGGATGGAGAAATTCTTCCAGTTTTCTGAAGTTGCTATTTAAGGGTACATTCTACTTTATAGGTCGAACAAGAAGTCTATGTTTAGGATTTTTCTTTCAGGAACTATTGTACGGATTTTAAAAATTTTCTTTGGTTGAATATTTATTATTCCTTGAAGTAGAGAATTGTATTTTTCATATTTCCAAAATATAATTATAAACGTTTGTGCCTCTGTGAGAAGACTGCGGAAGCGATTGAGGGAAAACTATTAAAGATATCGCTTTGAAATTTGAACACAATTTACGGCGGACTTGTCTCCACAAAGTGGTCCACGATCATCTAGATTCTAGATGTTAAAAATAGTTTTTCTTCGAGTCACAAAGAAAGAATTTTTTTCAAGACAAGGCTGCTATTTTATAACCACTCACAATAAATTAACGATTGTAGTCCACTTAATGTGCACATACCTGTAGAACATAATTATACCCATTCTCTCTTTTTAAGATCAATTTAAAGATCAGTAGGAATTCTGCAGAGTGCCCATGTTCTCACAGAGGCACAAACATTGTGACTTAAATTCACACATTTATAATTATATTTTGGAAATCTGAAAAATACAATTTTATACAGCATGGAATAATAATCATTTTACAAAAAATATTAAAATCCGCATTGAAAAAAAATCATGAAGAATAGGCTTCTTTTTCGGTCGGCAAGGTAGAATGTACCCTTAAATTAAAGTTCGAATAACGAAAAAAATTTCAAAAGAATTTCAACATTCGTATAAAGTTAAAGTAACTTTCATTCGACCCGTTATTTAAATAATTTCTTATTTAGGTAATGCCCAACTCTGCTCGAAGCGCGATCCTTCAATTAACGTGGGAATTTTTATTATAACGAACCTTCCTCCACCGTGCAACTTCTATTTTACAAAATCTCCCTCTGACTCCTATACACTCGGAATTAACCCCGATGCTAGCAATAATAGTAACTGAACCACCCTGTATGGCATATACGAACTATGAGGAACGACAAGATTTGCTGATTTATCGAGAATGACACTTCGAGGGGTTGTTTAATTGGAATGGTTGGCGTTCGTAAAGACACCTAGCCAGGGTGAGAGCAGAGCACCCCTGGCTACCACGTGCCACGCAATCGGGTGCGTAAGAGATCGTTATCATCGGTAGGTTTTCACTAACGAGACGCGTTATCACTGTTATCAGGCTACTCGCGGTAGACTATATAGGTCGTTTTGGGATAAAAGGTGGTCGGATGTCGCAAAACTCTCCGCACGGGCAAATGAAACAGAAGGCTACTGGTTTACTAGATTGGCAGAGACAGAGAGATAGAGACGACCAAGAACACGATTGTCATGCATCTGCCTAAAAACATTAACGACGGGCTTTGCAAGTTAACGCGTCCGACACACACCGCTCAAAGAATCGATCTGAGTTTCATTGACTATCGGCACTGCGTTTAACGGATTCGGCGACGGATTAGGACAGCGTTCTGCGTACTCTTAGAAGCGGTGAATGTCTCCTCGCAAACACGTCCCGAAAACAAGGTAAACGATAGTCAGGTGTAAACGAACGTTTGGCTTTCGAGGCCCACAAGAGCAGACAGGCAATCCAAAATATAAATATGTAATATAGAGAGAGATACGGGGACTTGCAAAAGTCCAGTTTATGCACGAAGATGCAAGGGGGGGTGGGGCGGGGTAGGAACTCGTGGCAGATTACGAGCGCCAATCGATTTGGGATACGATCTCTTGGGGTAACTAAATCGATCGACTTGTGTATCGAATACAGAGGGATTATTATGTCGAGGGGATGTGGTTGTCGATGCTCGTCCGATTCTACTTACTCGGTCGTGGATGCCTTTCCGGCTCTCCGCTCTTCTCCCGCGGCTCTTTCTCCTTGTCCTTCTGCTCCTTCTCCTTCTCCTGGGGAAAAAGGAAGTGGTCAGCGATGCAGTCGGAGAGGAAACTGCCTCGTGTCTATTCATTCACTTTCTGATCTTGGGAATTTAGAGGTTCAAATTCTCGGAATTAGAATCTTCAGATCTTCAGGTTCCTAAGATTTAGATTTTCCAAGTTTAAGAGTCTAGATGTTCAGAATTTTAATCTCAAAATTTTTGAATTCCGAAGATTTAGATTTTTCAAGCTTCAGAGTTTAGATGTGTTAGATGATTTAGATTCAGATCTTCCGAATTAGGATCTCCAAATTTTCAGATTCCGAAGATTTAGATTCCAAGTTGCAGAGTTTAAATGTTCAAACCTCCCGAATTTGAATCTCCAAATTTACAATTTCTTAAGATTTAAATTCTCCAAGTTTCAGAATTTAGATGTTCAAATCTCCCACATTTGAATCTCCACATTTCCAAGGTCCTAAGATACTCCAAGTTTCAGAATTTAGATGTTCAAATCTCCCGAATTTGGACTTAAATATCCTCAGAATTAGGGGTCCCTGATTTCCGTTACTGGACCTCGAATTCATCGGCGAGAAGCACCTTGGCATCTTTGGTGACGGACGGTGCACGGGGTGGTTGGCGTTTCGGTGACCGACGCTCGGTGACAGTGGGCCCTAGGCTCTGCGAACGACCAGTCCTGGGGCTGTTCTTCGGGCTGGACTTGGTCTTAGTCGGAACCTCCTCTCGGTGCTCCTTAGTTTCCTCTCGACGTCGCGGGATCACGGGCTCCAGCTTCTCTCTCGTCGGAGAGGGAAGCAGTGCACCGTCTCCTGTTACAAACACCCCATATAAAAACAACTTCAACCCTCCAACTCACCTACAAACTCTTTCACTAGATTAAACTTTAGCAAATCTTATTTGATACTTAGAGTTACGATAAATCTCGGTTTTCTTATTTCTTGATTTTTCAATTCAACGAAAAAATCGAGAATAATAAAACATTTGTGAAGAAAGTTTTTACGTACAGAAAAAAACGACTTGGCTCCCAAATAGATTATTGCCGTACTTCTAATTACTCTCGTGTTTTTCATTCTATATATTTTTTTAATCAATACAATAAAATTCCTTTTTTTTCAAATAATCTTCCCTCTACCCTTTCTTTTTTTTTATCTGTCACGCTGGTGAAGAAATATACTAACCCTATTGATACTTCACCTCTCAATTCAAACCCAAGCGTCAGAATCCACCCTCGATACCCCATACTCGCCGATTTCATCACCCCGATACAAGCTTAACGGACTTACCCACGCCAGTGGTGCGATCCAGGTGATGGCGGATCAAGAAATCCTTTCTTGCGCGAGATCTTTCACTGTCCTGCAAAGGATCATACAATTAACAGCTGCACACCTCGATTGCCTAGTTTACAAAGAACATACCACTTTGAAATCGTCGTGCAATATCCCACAGAGGGGTCTAATCTGGGCCGACGACGGCTGACCAGCAGGAAGCACGGCGATGGTCGTTGGAACAGGCGCGACCTTCCTCGTGTTCTCCTTCTCCTTCTCTTCCTTCGTCACCGACCTAAATACGCAATCACATCGTCACTTGGCTTCCCCGCGGTCTCGTGCGCGGCACGATCGCGTGGAAGAAATAAAAGGCAGCTACGACAAAACGCCTGCGTGAACGCTCGAGATCACTCGGCCCTCTACAACTACGCTTGACTCTTTCCAGCTGATATCGCGGGCCCACCACGATCCTCTACCGATATTCGCAGAAACGCGAAGAATTAGTGGCAGAATTTTGATACAAATCGCTCGTGAACTCGTCGCTAGTAGAATGACCCTGTAACTAGTCAGACGCCAGTGGCCGTCCAGCAATAAGTGAGCCTGTCTTTGCTAACCTCGTAGCTTGGTAGTGGTTGACTGTACGAATTGGACGTTGACTCACTAGTACCCCAGGTAGGTTGCTAGTTTCTACAAGTTTTAGAGATGCGTTCCATTTATGTGTCTACAAGGAAACGTTGCAAATCCGAAAACTCTGATTTTTGTTCGGGGAGGCCTGTTCGCCGAATGAACACTTAGGTTGCATGGCTAATGATTGAACACCTAAGAAAATTAACAACAGCAAGACTTACCTTGAGCTCAATGAAGAACTTAAAGAGAACTTAGTTGAGTAAAGAAGTGCTGTGTAAATTTTAACGTGAGAAGAACGTGATAGGTGTTAATTTTTCACTGCGGGGTGTTCATTCACTGGACAGATCACCCTAGTTTTATTATTTTTATAAACGGGAATCCCGATTGTATACAAAATTATATGAACAGTATAAAAACTTACAGAGTCTGAGACTTAACAAATTAATTCCCGACACGTGGATGTATTATATCTGTCTGTATAACATTCTCCGATATTCGTTAAGTGAGCCCATGAAATTTTTTAATAAAACTTCGCGGAATTTAGAGCATATTGGAGTACGCAAGGAGGAGTTTCTTTTTCTACAAAAATTCACTCTGAAGGGGTGAATTCTTTACCATCAGACCTGAAATTAACCCTGAACCCTTAAAGTTACGTCGTTCCTTCGTCTTTCAAATATAACTTTGTAACTTTCCGAGATATAAGAAAACTTTAAATATAAGAATCGTTCAAAAGAAACACAAAGTTACATTAAACAACCACGACAATTTTAAGCCTTAATTTCAGCCCCTCGGAGTGAATTCCCGCAGAAAAGAAATCATTAAAATCATAATTTTCGCGTTGGCACCGTTCCCTTGTCAGCCGCCACCGAAATTACCGCAAAGTAGCTGCGGACGAGCGAAGTCAGCCGAAGTCTAACCTCGCGCGGCCGCAGCCCGTTGTTCCGCCGTGACAGTGGACGGGTCAGTTTCCCGAATGGCTATCTTAACCCCGCAGAGTGATTCGCGGCTATTAAGCGGTACACCCTGAAGTGTTCGCCCAAGTTTCACCGATTTCACGGCAAGCGGGCGCAGCAGAGCTGGCTATCGATCATCGATGAATGAACTATTGATCTGAGAGTGGAGTATAGTGTACTAGCCTGGCAAGGGACAGCGCGTTGAGAGCGTGGTTACTGGAGACACGTTTCCACAGCGAAGCCTCGTCCTCGGCGGCCAGACCGCAACCCCAGTCGCGGTGCTAAATCAGAACGAATCATATTCGGTTGCTCTTAATCGCTGATCCTCTAAGCCTCTAAGCTAACCGTCGCCACACTAACGCAACACACTAGGGACACAGACAGCATGCTTCGGGAGACAAACAACACCACACCCACAACTGCTTTCGAACCAGAACACGAGCAACACTGTACGCAAACGTGTATAACACTGGAAACGTCTTGTGGGATTGCATGCAGGTGTGTGACGAAACGTTGGAACTGAGGCTCGATCCCCAGAGGTCCTTGTATCTAATTTCCACCGGTGGGCAATCTTGGGCTGTTTAGAAGTGTCTATCGACGTGTAGGTGTACAGTTTTTAATGTCCTCCTGTCGGGTGTTAGGAGATTGATAGTGGAAAATGAAAGGGCTGGTTCTGAGTGGCAAAATAGGACGTGGTTCCTTGGTTATTAATGATGAAACATTCGGGTCAGGAATGCCCGAGGCTGGGCAACTCGGTGATCAACGGCTAATGGTGGTAAACTGCTACCCACGCACCTTTGTTTTTCAAATGCAGCGCTCCGGGCGCCTCTGACCTGAATATTTCACTATTAAGCTTTAATCAGCTGGGGTGTTCTGTGCACCCAGGCTGTGTTATCGGTGGGACATTTTCACCCACGAGATTTTATATTAAAAATAGAATGCTTACGTCATTTAATACGCATATCTAATTAAGGGTTGTTAACCAAGAAACAAGGGCACCAAAGATTTCCCTCGTATTTTTCTTCACGGAGAACCGTCCATTCCATTCTCCGCTGTCTATTTCCAAGCACCCTGTGTGTACCTATCGCGATGCAGACGGGAGCCGTTTAAAGTTTAAACGGGAAACGGGCGAAACACGGACGCATGCAAACATCGATCGAGTATGGAGGAAGCTCGCTGCCATTGTGGCGATGGGCGCCGCGGTTGTCGTGGCTTCTAGAGTATTTACAAAAAACGCAACACGTGTGTATGTACACTGTGGGGGAGGGCTGCGGGTGCGATTGGAATCTCGCGGGAAGACAATCGAGAACGAGGCGGGCCGATAGGGAGGTGGCCGGTTCCCATTAAGCTCGAGGAGCCTGAGGAACGTCCAATTACCTTGTACTCGTCAGCGAGTCGCCTAAGCTCGATGACTTCGGAGGTAGGGAACGGTGCCTCCGGTTGCTTGCCCAGCCCCTTATCATCCGATATCCTTACGGTTCTACCTGACTTTTTACCCCTGCAAAGAATCAATCGTGGTTGTAGGCCGACGGATTACACGTCGATCAACGGCGGTTCTTTCGGTGTGTACGCGCGAGGCTTCACAGCGATTTAGGATCGTCGTAGGTGCATTTCGTTCTTCCCTTTTAAAACGCCGCTGTATTCAGCGTGGCTACTACTATAAGAGACTACGATCATGTATTATGTATATGTCGCCTTGGATATCTGACCTGAAAGCTACTTTCAAGTCGGGCATCTCTTCCTCGCGCTCGTCGCCCTCGGGCACCACTCCGTCGATAGTGTCCGTTCCAGTTCCTCCGACCAGGGGCTCCAGCTCCGATGCCTGCACTCCTGCGAACAGTTAGAGAGACATGTGTTAAGCTGTTTGCATATTGTTCTTATTAATATTCGGGCGTTGTTGCTTTGATGAAGATATTTAGATACTTGGGAGGAAACGTTGGAAGTTATGGTAACGGAGCTTCTCTGGTTCCTGAAGAAGTTGGGACCTACATGAGGATCAATTTCTCATGAGTTTTATTAGGAGAGGCATCGAGATCTCTAAATCTTTATCAACGCGATTTATGCTTCGGTGGTATTTTATTTTATAGATACTACTTTGAAAGACAAATTTAAAGCTATGGAAATTGGTAATCGGTGGTGCCTAAAGAAGTTGGAATCTAGGCTTCAATTTCTTAGGAGTTTCATTAGAACAGAGATCTGTGGACTCAAAATCTTTACCATGGCGTTCTACATTTGGGAGGTCTTTGATTTCATAGAAAATACTTTGATAGAAAAATTGAAATCTATGGAAAAGGGGAATCTCTATTCTCTGAAGAAGTTAGAGACCACACATGATCTCAAGTCCTCAGAAGTTTCAGTAAAATAGGGGGATCTGTGGTCTCAAAATCTTTACCATTGCTTTCTACATTTTGGAGGTCTTTTATTTCATAGAAAATAATTTCTAAGAAAAATTGACAGTTATGGAAAATGGAAATGGGTAATCTCTGTGGCCTCTAAGGCACTTGCAACCTACACGATCTTCAACTACTCAAGAATTTCATTAGAATAGGGATTTGTGGTCTCAAAATCTTTTTCATCGCCTTCTACATTTCCAAGGTCCTTTATTTCATAGAAAATACCTACGTGGGTGGAGAAATAGTGAGCTATAGAAGGAGGCAATCTTCTAAAATAGTTCGAGATGATAAATGGAACCGTAGCCAGGAATGATTAACACTACGTCTCGGAATGGTCTACATAAAAGCGAAATTTACCATCGCGTTTGTGATCGACGTCGCCAGGCCGCTTCTTGTGAACTGGGGCTGGTCCTGTGGGCGCGATACCCTGCTTAAGAGCTCCCATGCTGAGTGACTTTCTAGGTGGTCCAGTCGTACCTGCAGGTGCTCCCGCGGCTGAGACCGGTGCCACTGCCTCGCCATTGGTCAGCTGGGGTCGTCTAGGCCAGGCGAACTGCAAACGGTACTCGGTGCTGATCCGTGATATCGCCTTGCTCAGCTGACTCGGTGGTAGGGCCGACTGCGCTGTAACTTCCTGTAATTTCGAGGCTTCTTAGTTCACAATTCCTCCAACTACGAGTCTCCATCACTTTCGCCCAACACAACATGAAATTTTAAACCTTTTGCAACCTAACATCTGAATATGAATTTTGAATTGTTCAGATCACTCTTCCTGGTAATTCTAGAGCTCACAAAATTCCCAGCATTATGTAATTTGAAAATCTTTGGAACCTAACATGTGAATATGAACCCTGAACCGCTCAGATCACTATTTCTGGTAATTCTAGAGTTCACAAAATTCCCAGCATTATGTAATTTGAAAATCTTTGGAACCTAATATGTGAATATGAACCCTGAACCGCTTAGATCACTATTTTCCGTAACTCTAGATTTCGCAAAATTCCAGCATTAAGAAACTTTTAAAAATCCCCTATTCCCTAGGGGAAATGGGTTAAATCTAACTATTCCCTGTAATTGTAGAGCTCGCAAAGAGAGTTTAACCCGAGTGCATCTGTTACCGAATACCTCTACAGGTCGAATCCCCTCTACCCAAGTAATTATCGTTCAGCCGCGCTCTATAAGTGCATTTCACCTCGAATCGTTTCGTCCCTCCACACGTACCCGAACTTTGTCAGCTACAACGTTCGAATCGACGGCGTCGATGCCACCGCCGTCGGCCGCCGTGATGAACTCGTGCGTCTTGTACGCGAGTTCCGGGCATTTCTTTCGTCTGGGCAGCGGCGGTTCCAAGGTGGGCCCTGAAACGAACATGGTCCCCGGGTTGAAAGCCTCCGCAGCCGTCCCCTCGCCACCCACAATCTCGACCGCTCTCCAACGACCAGGCGCCAGCCGTTGATTCAATTACACGACCCATTCTCACCCAAACCGGTGGTATTTTTCATCCCCCTTTCATTCACCTGCCACTCGAAAGTCGCCCCGAGTGGAGGAGACGCCCGAGGGGCTGGCGACAATCGATTCCCGTCTAATGGAGCCGATTAACAGCGGTCGAGAGAGTGTGCGCGCGTGGGTGTGCGCCCGCCGAAAACCAATTCGCACAATGAGCGAGCTTCTCGAGTAGCGGAAGGAAGCGCAAGAGCAAGCAGAAGCACCTACCGATTGCGCGGCAGAGAACAAAACAGGGAGGAAAGGAGGCGAAGCGTTGCACTACGAGAACAAGCAACGAAAGAGAAAAGTAGGAGCTTCGGTGATGTCCACGACGGAGGCGCCTGCTGGCCGTCTACAAACCGTGATTGGGCCCCCTCTGTGCCAGCTGCAACCGGAAGCGTGGTCTGGATCGAGCAGCAGGGATCGCTGAAACGGCGGCTCGACGAGAGCAAGGGGGGAGGCTGAAGGTGTCTCGAGGGGCTCGTGGCTTATGATAATGACCGTTTCGATGGAGAACACTGGTACCAACGACCTTGCCGCGAGTGTGGACGATCTCCTCGCGACACGTTTACAGTCTCTCGTTACCTGAATCGGGACGACCCCAGTCGCTCCGCGCCGCTCGCTCTAGACGCTCGCGAACGATGAATTAAGGTCAACGGAAATCGGATTCGAAAGGCACAGGGTGTGCCGCGAGGCGCCGCTGCTAGATGGTGCGGTGGAAATTGATAAGATATTGTTGCCTTTTCATCCCTTCGCTGCTCAGTGGCTCATTTTTAATGCGCTCTGGGGTGCAAGGGGATTACGCCTGAATGGCATGTTTGTTTTGCTGAGGTCGTCTTTTGTTGAAAATTCTTTTGGGTATTCACCGAGGTACGTTGATGGTAATATAGTGCTGGACACTATTTTTTACTAATCGGTCGCGGGAAATTTTTAACGAATTCACATATAAACGGCATTGTTTTAAATGATCAATTATTGGTTAGAAGAAGAAGGAGTATTATCTAAAATTTATGAATCAGTAAACAAGTGACTATTGAAAGAGGCAAAGTTTATCTTCACAAAAGTGTGTCGCGATAGATTAACCCTCGTTATAAGTTTTTTAAAGCTGTATGTAAATTTCGTGCATTCAAATTGTTCTCGCTGTCTTATTTACTTCTTACTTGATTTTTAAGAACGTTGTGTATGTGAAAAATATGTAAAAAATAGCGTCGAGCACTATTTTTTATATAGGAAAAATTTTATTTTATTTAAATATATAGGATATATATTTAGTCGATATATACGGGGATGACCCCATTGGTATATAAATAAAAGAAAAGTGGCACAAACTTTAATTCAACCACGGTTCTTAAAATATTTAAATTCTGGAATAATTCAGAATTGATGTTCAAGGTTTGGAAGTCTCGCGGTGAATTTTTAAACAAAGTGTTAGTGACTAAATTTTACAGTAAAAAGGGGAATTTGAATTTTGGACGCGTTCCGTGCCACGGTGGAGGTTCAGAATTATATAATATTCAGTAGGACTATGAAAAGCCACGAGAAAACTAAGTCACAGAATTACAGAAAATAGTAGTTCAATAATATTCTGAAGTATTTCAGCTTTCATTATTCTATTTTACTTTCTTTTTAACGTCTTTTTTTCGCGGGAGATGGGTATACCAGAACGAAATAAAGAAACAAAAGTTGCTCAAAGGTAAAGTTCCCTCGGTGAACTGTTTTGCACCCTGGCCTTTCATTTCCACGGCGAATCAAGAAACCCCTTTTTCCTTTGATTATAAGTTAATGTGACACGGGCCGTCTTAAATACAAACTTCTCTGTAAAACACAATACAGTATGCAGTGTCCTAAAACAAGGGTCAGTTACTGTCGCAGAACCTTCCAATTACTATGCAAAACTCGGTCAACCATTATAATTTTGGGATCTTCTTAACAATTGCTGAAAACACTGTAAGTGCAAAATATCAAATTCTACGTAACTATAAGTCAGTGATTCCCAACCGGTGGGATGCGAAGTGTCTTCCAAGTGGTTGCCACATTTTTTTTTTTAATATTATTAAGGTAGAATTATATTCTGAAATACCTATGTTTACTGTATTTCCTTTATCTTCTTAACCTTACCTTATATGGGGGTTGCAGGTTATTTGAATATAATTATCAAAGGGGATCGCGACTCAAAAAGTCGAAAATTTTCCGATAAAAAAACCTTCATTTTTTGTAATTTTGACACTTACAGTGTTTTCTACAAGGACCTTCCACTTCTAATGCGACGACAAGAGACTTTACCCTCCGATTTTAGCGACGATCATTTCCTTTTCATAAATTATCTAACACTCGACCTCAAATTGCCAATCACTGTGTATATCACCCTATGCATCGCTCGAAGATAGAACGAAGTACTCGAGCGCAAGCTTGCATGAATCCTCATTTATCCACCTCCACACTTTTGGACTGAGCGCGAGGACTTCCGCCCAATTTCCATCCTCGCCGCTATTTCCGGTCCACCGTGCGACCGATTCGCCGCGACGGTTCTACTTTTAGACGGTGCATTCTAAGCGCGAGCATGTCGGGGCAACAATGTGCATGCGAGGGATCGATGCGACTGCCCGTGTGCGACGTGTGCACTCGCCCCCTGAGTAGCCGGTGTGGGTGCGCGCTGTGCAGCGATGCATGTCTGTGTACAAAGGTGCATGGAATATTGACTCGGTTACGTAAGTGTCGTTGAAATTTTAACTTGCAACCTACTCGGGCCTCTCTGCCCGTCACTCTTCAGATTCTTGCAAGAATGTTGAATAAACAGGCTTGACCCTCTTCTGACCAGTGTATGGTAAAAAAATTGTGAACCCTTGCAAACGTTCCGAGTATAAATCGTGTCAATTTTAGATTTTCAAGCTATATAAAGTATTATTAGCATTGCAGCTTCGTTGGGATACAGACGAGACACTGATATTTATGTGTAACCACCAATCAGAGATTTCATAATTGGTCTTAATTACTTAAGTGGAGCACAGTCAAAATATTAGTTACAATCGTGAGTAGCGTAAAAATTCTTTTCAACTCAAAGAAGTAAAATAAATGAAACAGTTAAAAAATAAAAGGTATTTCCATTCAAACTCCCCCACGCGAAACGGTAATTTCATATACACCAACCTAATAATAATAATAATTCTTGATTGCAGCAGTAGACATTAACCCTTTGAGTGCTGACAATTTCATCGCTCCGTATACCTACGCCACGTGCGGAACTCTTCTAATCGTATCTTTTATGCATAGGCGCTGAACGCCGATGAGCGTTCCCCGCACACTGCGAGCACTGAACGAGCACCCGAAGGGTTAAGAATAATAACAAATAGATAAAAAAACATAAATACAAATAAGGAAAGAAGAAAAAGAGAACAGAGGTTTGTTCTCGCATACTTCAACGCCTTTCCCAAAAATATCCGCGAGCCTCCCACAATTTCTTCCTCCAAATCTGCCGGCAAAATCTATCTCTTAAACCGCCCTTCCCTTTTCAAAGAGGATCTATTTAGTCGCGGGTCGCCCCCTTGCACTAATATTCCAGACGAGCCTTAAAAGCAGCTCTCAAAGCTGCCAACGAGCCTGGGCTTCTTAAATTCACACTTACCCTGACTTTCTGTTTCTTTCCCCTTTATTTTTACTCCCCATTTCTGTTCTCCGAGACGTAATAATAATTCCTATTAGGTGCGCGTTAGTAGCGTGTCGGAATAAGCTGCCTTCTCTCCCAAAGTGGTTCGTTTCTCGAGGCGCGAGTTTCTTTCCCCGGGAGACTTTATCGCTTTCAATTTGAACGGAAAGTTCATCACCCCGCCCGGGATGCTCGGCTTTAAGGAACGGCGAGAGATAACGACGAGTCTCGCGGCCCGTCTTGCTCAAAGGGTAATCGCATCGGACGGATCTCGGCTTTGTGCTCCAGTTGCCAAGCTGAATGGAAATCGACGCTCTCCGATTCAACCGTCCGCGAAGGAACGCTTCGTTTCGCGGGGCCCGAGTCATTAGATCGCGTCAAACGCGGAGGGGGAGGAGCATCGTTGATGAGTTCTTCCATTCCGTGAAACCAAAAACGCGAAATCAGTGAGTCGAAAATCCACGGGCGTATATCTTGTCATGCACTTCTTCTCGCTTTTTGAAGAACCGTAAGTACTCGATCCCTTTTACGAGATTTCGACGCTCTACGCACTTCTTCTTGGAGGCTTCCTGTTGCATGCAGTGATATAGTCTGGATGAAATCTATGACTGCTGAAGGCAACTTCGGGGATATTTTATAGTGTAACTCTCGCTACCCCTCAAAGGCAGGGCCAGCGTTGTCTATCAAGGTGCTCAATGCAAGAAGTATTTTAAAATATTTTGAGGACCTTGCAGTGAGAGAGCTGCAGCTCCATTTCTGACAGTTTTCGAGTTATGGCGTGTGAAATACGTAAAAAAATTCTAGATCGTTTAGGTAGAGGTGTAAATCTGATACGAAATGAGCGATTTATTGCAAATAAATAAAAATAGAAGTATTAATTTTTATTATAGAATATTTTTCCCCCAAGAATAGAAATAAAAACTTATCAACTCAATAACTACTACTTATTGTGTGGATATATATATTTTCCAATTAGTGTTCTCCTTTCCATGTCAAAGCAATAATTTAATAGACAGTTTCTTCTAATTCACTCGAAGTTCGTAAAGCTGTAGTTGCGCTCTTCTTGTTGCAAGGTCCTCAATTAGCATCAGAATTCAATGCCAACTACCCTCAAGCAGTCAGTAAACTTCCCCCACTATATCCCAACAACAACCACACACCTTACAACTCCAAACACCCGAAAAAAGGAAAGCAATCCACTTGCCAGCAGGCAAGTTGGCTCGGGAAACTCGTGCAACGTGCAGGTTTAACTCTCGACAAAGGACGAACGAGGGTGCATGGAGGGTAAATAGTGACGAAGGAGGCTCTGCTCGCATGCGAGTCCCCCGGAAACGGGCAACCATAACCGTGGAAAGCGGGAGGGCAAGAAGAAGGCCAGCGTCTAATTTTTCTCGAGGCTCGATAGGAGTGGCCGAGCTCCATTAACGTTCCCTTTTAATTGGAATTCCATTAGAGGGGCGGCAGAGGCGCTTTAACGCCGGGGACAGGTTTCTCGGTCACCCGCGTCGCGCGGCTTCCGGTTCATCGCGGAAAACCGTCGAGAGGATTTCCGCGGGCGTCAATAGGCCGTCGCGAAACTGATAAGCCCTCGGCTTTCCTCTTTCCCTCGATTCTCCGGGCGTCACTCGACTCGCTGCCTGTGAATCAATTATCTCGAGCCGGCTAACCAGGCCTCCGCTCCTCCCAATGGAGCAACTCTCGCGTACCTCTGAATGCCTCGCGATCGTCGAAAGTAAAAGTTGCATGCCGATCGGGGACGCGGGGAGCGGGAAAGAAGGAATCGTGTCACATGGCTGTTGATTACCAGGTCGAGCTGCGAACGTAGTGGGAGAAGCGTTTCTTTATTCACGCTCTCTATTGGGTAGTCTCGACAGAGACGGACGGTTCTTTTCCGCGCGCAAGCTGCCAGCCAGCCGCGCTTGAAATTGATTAGAAATTCAATCGAGACAACACGGCGGCTGGGGCTAATTGAAATTTAAATGATCGAAAGCGTGGATCAACCTCGATGTTAATCGTAGCTGCGATTTACACCGCCCGGCTGCAATTTGTATCGCGTGCGCGAGGTGATTGGAATCGAGGGAACGAATCCAAATATGGAGAAACGCGCGGTCACGCGTCGCAGCTCGTGTGCTCAAACAGAGATAACCAGTGGCTGATGGCGATTTCGAGGGCGGTTAATGCGCGGTGATTCTAGAGAAATCGAGATACGAGTGTCGTACAATGCGCAAGAAAATAGTGCAGATGGTAGAGGTCTATAATAAGTACGTGGAGTCCAAAGTGATATTTTAAATGATATTCAGTGTAGATTAGGTTGACGAATTATAGCCTTTTGTGATATCGCCTTGAGGGTAGTAGGCAGTCGTTGCCGTCGAAAATGAAGCATTTCTTTTGCTATTAATTACAAAGAAATAAAAGGAAGCCGAGACTTGCTAAGAGACACTGCAAAAATGTGATTTCCGCGATTTTTTTTAACACTGAAATGTAAAGTTGATATTTCCAAAACTTTAGGAGCATTTTAATATATATTTATACAATACAAAGAAAAAGTTTAATTGAAAAATTTCAAGTTCATCGCGTCGAAATTTATTAATCATTGATGCTCATCATTACTGAAATTGTGAAATGACGGGAAAAATGGGGCCCCTAATTTTTGCCAAAATAAACAAACCTAAGTTTTTCTTAAGTACCTAGTTTTCATGAACTTATATTGTCATATGTCGTACAAAGTGATTAAACAAAAAAAATCCCTCCAAACGAGGTTCTCCCCTTAATGCAACGGACGCATTCGACAACATAAAGTATTAAAGTATTATATATTAACATACACAAACTATTACAGAAAGACTAGGGTTTTCACAAAAGACTGATTTTATAAAAATTGTGGGGCCAGTGGAAAATGGGCACACGCCATATATGCATGAATTTTCATTTCTTTGTACTATTATTTCATTACTGCAATGTAGCGTAAACAAGTCATAAAAAGAAGTGTCATAAACCGGTAGAACGTGCCTTTTTTCCACTGGACCCTTGAATTGTCCTGCGCCAGACATATCCCAAATAGAATTCTTCCAGGGAATCCAGAGTCTAGACGAAAACCATCTCCGAATATCCTCTTCAAGCAACATTCAATCCCCGGGTCGGGTCTGCTTGCCCGCATCGCGCACATAAAATTCGAAGTTCACGAGCTCCGTTCCCGAAGGTCTCTGGATCGATCGTGCTTCAAAATAGCTTCGAACTTCGCGCGGAGAAGCAACTCTGATCCCCTTGGCGCGCGGAGACGCGCGTGCGAGGAGTCAGTAGTCTCGGCAAAGTGGAAAGCAGGTCAGATGGGACTAATTCTCCCGAACAAAAGAAGAAAACAAGTGTTTGGTGTCAAAAGCACTACCTTACTACGCGAAATTGCGAAATATCCGCGCGCTAAGGGTTGCATATAGCTCGCGGGGTGAACGGGCAGCCGGATGCTTAAACTCTTCGCGCAAATATAGCGCGCTCGACGAATATAGACGCCGCGGGGGGAAAGCACAAAGTAAACGGGGGAAAATTGTATCTCGCGCTTCAATTAATTCGTTAGCCCAGTTCCTGTTTTTATGCGAACGCGATTGCTCGCGAATTTTGCCGTCCGACTGGGCCGAACGAAATATATTTTTTTTTTATTAAACTTTCGAGCCGCGAGGATTTTATTTTTTTATTTTAATCTCTTAACGGAAAGCGCTTCACTCATTTTTTCGTCTAATTTAATAAAACTTAATAAATTACAGAATTAAAATAACTAAAATAATTTAATAAATTTAGAGCTACTGCTCCTTTAGAACTCTATATTTATAGAAACACGACTTCGCTTTATTCTTTTTAACTACCTCGACCGAGCGCGGCACCCATAGACTAGGAAACTCTAAAAGGAAATAAATAACAATTTGTGGCGTTGGACGTTAATTAAATCGCTCATTAAACAGGCCGACGAGAATCGAGTCTGGCAGCTTGCGACACGGGGTCAACTGTCTCGACTGATTGTCTGTGAATTAATCGTCGCAATTCGATGATCGTCAGTTTTCAAACGGTAGTCACGGCACGGGGCGCGCGCCAGGATTGATTGCTGCGGGTCTAATTGCAACGATTAATCGCTACAATCGGCCTGAAGTCCAAGGGGAGCCGTGGCTTTTCCCATAGATGGGCAGGCAGACAGCCAAGCGCCGATGGATATCGATTGTCGTGCAGGCGAATAAGGCGGCGGAGCCTAGATCGCGTTCCCGATACGAGAAAAGGCTTTCCACGAGATAGCGCAGCTGAAATGCGAATCTACTGGGCTATACGTACGGGGTGCGAAGGAAAGTAACGATCGCGACACTCGCGGGTGTCTCTGTCGAGGTTCGACAATCTCTTTGAGATCGGATTTTCTTCAGATTCCATTTTTACGTGATTCTATTTTGGCCTTAGATTTTGATTATATTCCATTTTGGTCTTTTCAAGGTTTCTCAGGTAAAGTAATATTTAAAAATAAAATTTACATGTTTGAAACTGTGCAGGTTTTTAGAGGATCTCAGTAGAAGTATCAGCCAATTTTTCGTTTGTGTCCAGTTTCGGGGTTTCAGACTGAAAACTATAGTAGATATAAAAAAAACTGATCGAAATGACAAATGAAAATCTTTTTATGCACTATAAAACTGTGTAATCAAATTGTTTAAAAATCGTAATCTAAACAGTAAAATGTTCGCCACCACAAATTTTAAACAATTCATAATTTTATACAGCATAAGAAACCACTCAAATTTTCTTTGTAACAATATTTTCACGTCTACTATAGTTTGTTAGATATACTGGAAATTAGGGTAGCCGAACTTCCCTCGTAAGTAGGTAGCACAACAGAAATAAGATTCCGCTTGACAGACTAAAATTGTACCTTAATTTACATCTCATAAACTCGGGGGTTGGAAAGTAGACCACGTATCTACCGCTTTCAAAAATTTCAGAAACTTCAAAATTCCATTATACCCCTTTCCAAAAGCTGCACACTTCCTCCACACCCCGTACATGGACAACGCAGCGCTGAGAACGCATCGCAGGAAGCCTCCCTTCCCACCTCAAGAGAAAGTAATTACAAGGGGCTAGATTCTTTTTCCTCTCTGTTCCTGTCGAGACAAGGTGTAATTGGTTCGTTCGAAAGTTCCGCAGAAGCAGCTCTAACCGGCGATACCTTCCCGTTCCATTAAAAGCAACGAGAAACGAAGCCCCTTGACGGGAGGGAGTGAACCGTTCAGCCATTGCTGTCCAAACGAAACAATTCAGCGAGCCGGGAGCCTTAAACTATTAAATCGCAGAGTCTCACAGGCACGGTTGACTCGAGCCACGCGCAGTGTCTCGCGCGAAAAGTGTAAGCAGAGGCGAGGAGGCGAGTCGTGCTGTATCTAGGCTGGATCTACTCGGGCTGAAGATGAAGGTGTAAATTCCCAAGTGGGCCGCGATAACGGTAGCCGAACTGGGAAACGTCCGGACCGAGGAGCCAAGACATCTTCCTAGCCTGGCCCGGAGATCGTTGTGTTAAGAAATTGCGCCCCTCCCGATCGTCGCGATAGAGGCGCGTGTCCTATCTGCAGTAAAAGGAAGCTCCGCGGACGCCCGACGCGACCCGACGGTAGCCCGCGCAACGGGGTGCACCGGCACATGGACGTTCTGATAAAAGTTTCGCGGGAGACCGGCCGCAGAGCCGAGGGGAAGCTCGACGGAAGTTCGCCGAAGGGATTGGAGCGCTCGGACCTGGTTTCCACTGGTGCATCAATCACGGAACAGTCACGTTAGCGTCGGATATTAATCTCCTCAGCTTAACGCGAGCCGCGCCAACTTTTATCGCCGCATACGTGCTCGCGAGTTATTACTGGCAATCTTCCATCGGTTTAGCTTAGCTCGAATGGGACTGTCACTGGGGATGGAAATAAAAGGCAAGCTTTCATCGCGCCAGTCGAAATTCCTCTGTCACTCTCTTGAACGGCACAAGCGTCAGCTTTGGTTATAAAAGGCATGGTGCTGGAGGAAGTCGGGAAGCTCCCAGGGGAAAGCAAGCCGAACGCGTGACCGATTAACCGCAAGGCATGCTCCGTTAACCCCTTCGACCGCGAGATTCGCGAGCTCGCATGGCCGGGCGGGGGTGGTTCTCGTGGGAAGTCGGGGTATCTAGCGATCTCTGTAAAAGCGAAAGTGACGAGACGGGTTAATTGGTTCGTAGGGTGTCTCGAGCCGAGCGAGAATGGGTTGGAAAGGAGGGAGGGGGAATTAAAAAAAAAAACGGAGCAAGGTCGACGGAATTTCCCCCGAGGGGCGTGCGACACGAAAGGGGGCTGAGAAACGGGAGCGAAATAAAGGGTAATAAATTCTAAGAGATGTTTGCGTAGCTCCGATCGTAGTTCGTCTTACCTTCGGTGTTCTCATCCTCGGTCGACTTGGCCGATTGTAGCTTCGCGCTCGCTTGCGTCGCTGCAATCAAAATTCGCAGCTGGCATAGTGGCGGGGCCTGAACAACCCTTCGAATCACCTCGAGCGCACGTCCCGCATCGAACCGCCTCGAATGCGCACCTCGAATCTCGAGAATTTAGCGAATCTTCGCTGGACTGGAAGTCTAGATTGGTCCTCCGGGTAGAACTTACCGCTGGATAATTCTTTATCGTACCGTGGGTTACTAGTTTCATTTTAGATATGATAATGGGGGACTTCGGAACGTAAGCTAGCCCGGAGAGCGTTCAGGATAACAACTCGACCTGCTTAGCAGGATTCCTGGTGTGGCTAATTAGAAATGCAGAGTGTAGTGAGTGAGGCTCCTTGAAATGTAGAACAGGTAGGTGTACCAAGCAATGATGACTGTTGTGGGTGTTTAATCTACCCGTAGAACAAACTCGCTTTCTGTTTGGACGTGTGCATTTAGAGCAGTGTTTAGAACATTTAGCGCATAGTTTAGGCCCTAAACTTTAGGGCATTGCCGCGCCAGAGGTTCCTATCTAGGGACCTTCGCGTTAAATTACGTAAGGGTAATTTTGGCGATTTGTTACTCCTTCTCCAAGTATTAGAATTCGTAAGCTTTTATATTCCAACCCCTTCCCTCTCTTTCTTTAAGTAATATTCTTTACATTGCCTTTATTTAGTTATCAAAATTCTTTTAAAAGTTTATAAAATTCCTTGAACTCTGTCTCACGTGTGCGATGAACCATTGTTTTTTAGTTCTTTTTGCAAAAAAATATTACGTGAAACGCTAGCTGACTCCATCTAAAAAGCCTTACGTAATTTAAGGACGAGTCCCTAGAATACTTCTATTTTATTGAATCCAGTGTTAGCCAATCGAGGAATACTCGGAAGCCTCCAGACGCAGCGAACCATCGAGACTTCCCTATGGAGATTCAAGAAATTGTCAGATTCGAGAGACATTCTAGGCGATTCGAAGCAGGACAGCGACAGGATCGATTGAAAATTTGCTAGATAGCTGATTGAACGCTCATCGCTAAGCTGGCACTGTGTGTCTTCTCTTTCTCCCTCTCTCTCTCTCTCTTTCTCTCTCCCACTACTTGCTATTACTCCTCTCAGCTACTCTAGTCTAGCGACCCGTTCCGATTTCGATGCCGCTCTCGGGGCATCCCTCGTCCCGTCGTCCAGGGGCAAACTCGCTGCCAAATCGAACGTGAATCGTTTGCCCCTTGATGGATGGGTATCGATACTCGATACCCACGATACCCGACGGGCTAATTACTTTCACGGTGGCTCGGTAATCGCGACCGCCTGGCCCGATGCTGGACATCCGCGCGTCTCAGGCGCTTTGCGTGTCCCCGATCGAGTCGTGTCGCGCGAGGACGGGTGTCTCTTCCTCGCCGTCCGAGCGAATAAAGGAAACGGACATTCCCGGAACGAGGCGAGTCGTGCCGAGAATCTAGGCAGTCTAGGTGAAATGTCTACCGGTTTGATTCAAGCGTCAGACGTTCACACAGACATCGCGTATTTTGAGAAAAGTATGAGAAAAAGTAAGGAACAGTGAGAGTTCACAACATCGACACGGACGAAGGTGCGCGGGGCGATTCGTCGACGGCGTGGCAAGATTTAAAGACGTGTCTGAGCAGAGTTCTGTATTATTTGATATAAATTTTCGTCCGAATGATCTTAAATAAGAATTGCGAATAGAATGAAGTTATTCGGGAATAACGAATAATTCTTTATTCGAATAAGATTTGTAAAAAAAAAACAAGTTTTCCGAAAGACAGATATTTATTAGTTAGTCTCGAATAACTTCATTTTATTCGCAGAATTCGAATAATGCTCAACAGTGGCTCTGAGGTTCAAAGCCGAGGGATGACTGCGGGGTCTTATGCATTGATATTTATTATTATAAAATTTCTTTAAGCGATCCCACGGTCCACGGAAACCTCATCGTAAATATCGCGGAGAGGCTCAATACATAAATATTTATTTAATATAATTAAAATTATATACATATTTATCATAAAATTTCTTAAAAATGCCCCACAGTCCATGGAAAGTTAATCGTAAATTTAGCGGGGCCCTAAGCATAGATATTTACTATCACAAAATTTCTTTAAAATGCCTCTCGGTCGATCAAAACCTCATTCCAAGTTTCACGAGGCCCTATCGCATAGACATCTATTATTACAAAATTCCGAAGTACACATAAATGCTTCTTCCTCGGCCCCGCAAAAGTTCTACGCCCACCCCGAGGAACAGTGTACTAAAACTGTTCCCTCGGCTTCGAGACCGAGAACGTACAGTAGATACTTGAAAGCCATCGACTCCGCTTCCGAATCGCCCAGAGCACGCAGAGCTGCGAGTACTCGTGACACGAAATACTAGTGAGATAACAGAAGATGATACACACTCGCACGAGCCACGAGGGTGAAGACATGGCGTGGTGTAGAACGGAGGGGTTCGTGAGACGTGACGACAGAGCAAGTGCGATATAACGAGACGTATTACTTGTACGAGTGGCAACACGATCAACGAAAAAGTCGCTAAACACCTTTACAGTGCCAACAAACGTAGATAGATATGAATGAAAGAAAGGTGGAGGAGGGGGAGAAAAGATTGAAGTCGATGGTAAAAAAAGAATAAGAAAATATCGAGGGGGGGGTAGGGGGGGGGGGGCGAGACGAGCGTGAATTTCTTCCTCGTTGCCTGGCGAAACGTTGAGGAATGATTTAACTAGAACGTCTACTTGTCAGTACCTGCTTCCCCTGCTCGTCTCGTGGCTACGCGTTTCGCCACGCAACTCGTCGATTAAAACTCGCCCCGTCGACGGTCCGAATTAAGCGCGGCCCGCCCGCGAGAAACGTAGAGAATGTGTAAATTTGCGCGGAGAAGCGCGAGCTCCGTGGCTCTAATTCTTTTTCACGCTCGCGGCCTGGTAACATGATTACTAACGAATTTATGGAGACAATTAACCTTTAACCAGCATGGCGCCGAGTGCCTGAGCAAAGACCAGCAGTCTCGCCCGTGTCGTAGGGACACCGATCCAGAGTCGTTAATTAGCGTTTGCTTCCGTCAGCCGCTCTTTGCTCAAACACCGTGCCGAGCCAACTACGCGACCATTTAGCTATGAGACTATCGTACTGATCGACAGACTGATTTCGCTAGATCGTGAGAAAGGGGAATGCGCAGGGTGTTCCACGATGGCTTGGATCGGTCTCGGTCGATTAAACGGGAAGGGAACGTTGCGAAGAAAGTTAAGTGGATCCCACTGGCGCTGCAAGAGTTTGCAAGCAACGGCACCTTCCTTCTTTTAAATCAGATCTTTAGTTACAGTTATTGGGTTGTTTGGAAAGCTTGTAGCTTTTTTCATAGACGAGGAATTCCAATTACGTTATTGTTTATTATTTATTACGAACTTTCCGGACAACCCAATGTAACGCAAAAGTATAATTTATTATTAAGGTGCTTTGAAAGGAAGTTGCAATGGCACTTTGCAAGACAAAGCCGCGACCGTGGCCTCAGAAACCGAGACGCCTTGGACCACTCGATCTCCCTTCGATTCGCAACAGTTCCCTTGAATCCCTTCCAGTTTAACGAGACCCGGCCAAATCCGGGTGGAACGCTCTGCGCAGAACAGACGAAAGAAATGTTAAGAGCAAAATGGGGTTAACTTACTCGACGTCGGCGGCGGTTGGGGCGCTCGACGGACGACCGTGTGCTCTTGGTGCGGCCCAGTGTACTCGTGCCATGTGTACGTGCTCCTATACTCTGAATGGAGCTGCTACAATACACAATTAACGTGGCTGGTTAGTACAAAACCGTGGTTGGGGGGAATAGTTTTCGTTAGTGAGGTACTCGACCCTTTCACGGGCCAAGTTTCCTCACTTAAAACCATTCAGAGGCTTTCAGGGGTGTAAATTGTATTTCTTTCCTGAAATTTCGATTGTTACCCTGGCCTTTCGTATAGCTGCACCGAGCAATTGTGAGATTCCTAGGTGGAATTAAAAGGGAGGGTCGAGAAACGGAGGAAAATGTGATGCTTCGATACTAGGGTGGATGTACCAGTAAATGAACACGTATCAGTGAATGGACATTTTTTATTAAAATGAGTGAAATAAGTTATTAAAGTAAGCAACTAATTAATTAGAGACTTCTTTTCATGTCTTGCTTCATATCCAAACAATTTTTGCAGCACGTGGAATCAATCGCGATGCAAACATAATTTTATAATAGTGTTCATTTATTAGCCTTAACTGTTCATTTACTGGTGCACTTACCCTAGGTGCTAAACGCCGAAACTAGTTCCTTCTTATCAAATGTTTTATCTCTGTAAAGCTCACTATTGCTTGGTACGCGTATAGATACCTTCGTTGAGGCTCCGAGGAAGGTCGATCAATGAGAAATTGTTGGTACACGTTGGCCCTTGGGACCAGCATGGGAAACATAAATAGTCGACGATCGTAAGGCGCGCCTCAGTCTCGGTGCGTCCTCAGACCTTAACGAAGGTAGTGCACAGTGTCTTTTAGGTATTGAAACGCGATTCCAAAATGGCACAGTTGATTACTCGAAGCCTTGACTAGCATTAGTGGTAAGAACTTGATTCGTGAAAGCCTCGGAAACCTTAATTATCCATTTCAATCCACTCGACTGTCTACGCACAGCCGATCACACAAGACTGCACTCTTATAAAATACCCCCGAAAGCGTTTCGCTTTCAACATAGGGTAATTCCGGGAGACGCAGTCGGGCTGGAGAGTTGGTCGAAACAGTTGATTTCTAGAGAATTAATTGTTCTGAACCTTAACACATTTTTACATATACACAGATGTAGAGTCTGAAAATAGCAACTTGACCAACTCTCCAGCCCGACTGCGTCTCCCGGAATTACCCTATACTTGCCAATATTTTTCAATTCGTTTATCAAAGCGTTGTATTTTAAAAAATTATGAAACTTTGTGAATATGTAGGGGAATTTTTTGTTGGTTGCCTAAATTCACTCTAAGGGGGCGAGATTAACCCCTGAAAATCGACTATTTTTCCATTTTCTTTTGTAACTCGCAACCTGTAAGAGATAGAAGAAAAGTTTCAACGCAAAAGTTACTTCCTTTAATCAGATCTATCGTATGGTAAAAGTTTCATCCATTGCTAAAACAATTGATAAAACTAACAATGGTAAAACTTTTACCATTTGATAGATCCAATTAAAAGAAGTAACTTCTGTTTTGAAACTTTTTTTCAACTATTACAGATTGCGAGTTACAAAATAAAATTGAAAAATAGCCGAATTTTCTGGGGTTAATTTCGTCCCCTTTAAGTGAATTTGGGCAGCATAGAAAAATTACGTTGTAATCAGGAGCAATTCTTTGAATTCCCCTTGTCAGTACACCTGAATTTTCTCCGAACACTAAGCACGATTCACAGAAGTGCCTCGCCCAAAGCCACCCCCAAAGTAGCCCCTACATCGCTTCACGATTTTCCCAGGAAATCTGCTATAAAATCTAGACGCCGTCGCCTGATACGTCAGCGCCACTCTCGTCGACTAAAAGCGGGGAAAAGAGTAGAGACAAAGGGATCAATCGTGTCTGCGGGTGACAAGAACGCCTCAAGCGAACGCATCGCATAAAACACGCGGCTCGGCCAGCATTGTTAAGGCCCAGTGCCACGTACAATCGAATACAATGACGTTGCATCAATCCAGACAGAACGGCCAGAGACGATTTCTTTTTCTTTCTCCTCTGTCTCTGCCCCTACCCCTCCGAAAGAGTTTCAATGGGCGTCGATCGATGTCCCCGCGGTGAATGCGCGCCGCAGCCACAATAGAGGAACGTTACGTGGCTCAATAAAGGCGCCAATAACCGGGGCGACAGGTCTTACCTTGCCCACGCGTTTCCTACCAGCCTTAAGGGATGAAATAGGGGTGCGGGGCGAGAGAGAGAGAGAGAGAGAGAGAGAGGCCTCTCTGGCCAGACGGGGACGGAACAAGACGTTTTATTGCATTAACCGGCCGGTCGAAAAGTCGATGCGCCCCTTTCCGGCGGGATTTTATAAACCTGACAGATCTGCGCGACGCCGCTAATTGCGTTGTCCTGTTTTCTCAGAGTTGATTGATTTAGTTACTTAACCCAGATACACCCGTCGACGGCCCGTCGGAAACGCAGCCAACGCGATTTCGCCTTGGGCACAGCCCCGACGCGTGTATTTCTTCGGGCTGCCACCCTTTGCCTCCGCTCTTTTTCACGCTCCAAGTCTGTGTTCCGTTGAAGACGGGGGAGGGTTTGTGTAAAGGATAAGTAGGCTGCAGCCGAGGGCGGCAAATTTTGGGCGGGAGAAATTGGCAAATATTTGAACACAAAGGATGGAGCGCAACTTCAAATACAATTCACTCTTTTTCTTTCAGAAATTAGAAATAACTCATATGTGAGTTGTTATATTGAATTAATTTTAAAATTGTATCAACTCTTTTAAATTGAAATATTTGATAATATTTAAAGGGCAGTAGATCCTTGTTAGCTTGGGGGCACCACATCTTCAAATCCACTACTGTGGTCGAGACAATTGGTTGTGACTTTGTTGATTTAATTTTAATAGGTGCGGGCAAGTAGATTGTTTTCGGTTTGATGAATTGATTTGTTGATGTTATATTTGGGAAATCACTTTAACCCCAGAATGGATACGTTAACTTTGCATTCATAAGTACATAAATTGATTGTTAGCCATCCCACACATATTTTTCTTTAAATACGACTCCGATGAAGAAAAAAAACTTTAATTAAATTGTTACAGGGTAGACGTTCCAATTACTGCTAGTGTCCCTATTACTATCACTTGATTTTTTTTACTTAATAAAAACGTAAGGTACAAAGAATAGAGAATAAAAAAAATTATTATAAAATTGAGACCCCTTCTTCTTACACAAAAACAATCTGTAATACTGCACAGGCAATAAATTAACGTACAGCTCGTCGAATAAATGACTGCAGTGTAATCACTGTTAATACAAGCCTAATCATAAGACAGAAACTGCAATGTGGCTTTTAATCGAAAAGAAGCAGGGAGAAACACTTGCAACGCCCTATCCCCCCGTTCATTGTACCAATTAAAACATGCTGCAAGGTTTCGATAGATAGACGGACAGGTCGATGCTTGGGGCTTCCATAATCCATTTGCAAAAGCTTTAGGCTCATATGTCTTTCGAGCTGCGAATAATTATTGTAATTTGGGCCGCGATACTGCCGACACTGCAGCCAGTAAATTGCTTAATCCCCTCCAGTCGATGTTAATAAAAAAAATCCAGGAATAAAAGACACTTATTACATCGAGAAGCTTAAGCACTTAGACGTAGCGTTCCACCCCAGTCGAGCCAGAAATAGTAATTTCGTTTCCCGTGAACGTACATAGTTCCTTTCTATGCCTCTGAAGCGAAGGAAACTTGGTGGCGATGAAACATGGATCGCGCTGGTTTAAAAATACAGCGGCTGGTGCGGAACGAGAAAGCAGACGGCACGACTTCTGCCGCGGAGCACCCCGTATCTACGGCCTGGTCTATCGATTTTCATCCGTTCATTTATTAATGGCGATGTGGGGCACCGTTAACCTTTTCATGTGTCGCCGCGCCCACGCGAAGCCTTCGACGCTCCTGGAACCGCGGCGCCTCAAACGCTCGATTAGATATCATTACTTAATAATTTTCCTTCGCCTATCTCACCATCCCCGGGCAACAATTCTCGTCCCACCCAATATCGCGAAAGTGAGATACACTTTTCCCTGGACACTCAGAGATGGAGAAGTTCTACACTCGAGACGATACTATACGCCATGTACAACTTGAAAGAGTGCAGCAATAGGTGTTCTGTATCAGAGAGCAACAGAAAAGGAAATATTGGAACTGCAGTGGGAACTTATTCCTGAACCAACATATTACCTCTGCTTTTTCGATCGCTGCAAAACAGTTGAAAACTTCGACAATCTCGGGGCCACGGAGAGTGCAATATGTTTCTTTTTCAATGATAAATCTGAAAATTTCTATAACTTCATAGATGGGAGTTTGCTATAAATAATAATGGAAGATTTATAGTTAGAATCAGTAGCGCACTCTGGATTTAATCTTGGGGGAGCCGAGTGCGAATGGATAAGAATATTTCTATAGTAAATTCAATAAAATTCTTTAGGCGATTATACAAATTTATTTAAAGATTAAAATCCAGTTTTCTTTCCTTTTCACAACTCTTGAATCACTTCAGTCGTGGTTACATTAACCTCCTTTTCAAATTTTTCTTTGGGGAGTGAACATTTCCCTGGTTTGAAGTAAGTAAAACTGTTTTCCGGAAGTCGAATTTGTAGCGGACCTACTCTACCCGAGCAGAACTTATACAGCGAGCCAGTAGTCGATGCAGAAACTCGAAGGGAACGAATCAAGCGAGCCACTTCCAAGCATTGGTAAACAGGTATACCGACAGCGTATCGACAGCATCCCCCTAAGTAATCGCAAAACTTTGCACCGTATCTGGGGAAGCAGCTGTCCGATGGTTTCCTCGAAAAGCATCGATGCCATTCGCGGAAGCGAACTAGGAGCTTTCGTTAATGGCCGCGAATCGTACAAAGGGGAGGAAAGAAAGGAAATAGCCTGCCACGTAAATGGAGGGGCGAAAATCAAAGGTTCGACGATGCTCGACGATGGACCACGATGTACGAAAAATGCACACCAGCCGAGTAATGTCGTTAAGGGCTCCCACTTAACGAGGCGCAGAGTTAATTGATAATTACCCCGGCGAAAACTGCAACCAGGGATATCGCGTGCGCAATTAATCGAGGGACTGGTGCACAACCGCGACGCGTAATTGAAGGAGAAAGAGGTGGCCAGTTCGGTGCACCTGAATTCCCGCTCCACCGGCCAACGAGGAGTAATGTCTTTGTCGCGGATAATTTCAATAATTCACCGCGGAAGCGAGCTTGTTCGAGGGCCTCGCCGATTACACGCTCGTTGAACCATCGTCTGCGGGAAATTTCGTCCCTGGGACCGGGGCCATTAAGGGTTTTCGGTGGGAGGGAACTGATACGAGTATCGATTCGGTGGAGGAAGGAGGAAGGTAGGGTGGCATTCAGAAATGAGAGAAAGTCCAAGTGGGAGAGAGCTTGTCTTGATTTTCCGAAGAATGAAGGAAAATGGTACCTACGAAGATGGATTTGGGAAGGCTTCAAACTGGATTTTACTAAATAAATACCTTAGTAGAGGAAGTTCCCTCACTTGGACCGGATCCTAAATTGGACCATATAGTCTTTATTCTATATTCCCACTAACGATCGTCATACCGATTATATCAATTGCATAAATTGCCATTGTGACAGTGACAGATTATTTTGTCAAATGCATATTTATTTTTTCTCAGTATGTTGTGAAATGCTTCTCAGAGTTATTCTTTATTTAAAGTTCTTACCTAAAATACTGAAAAATAGACATAGTCCAATTTAGAATTATTGACACTAGTTCGAAAATATTTTTTATAACCAGCCACAAGCGATATAGTCTGTCTTATTGGATTTACGTATCAATTACAATGCTAAAATTGTTCTCAAATTTTTCTGCTCAAAACTATTAACACGTTTACGATTTATGGAGGTTCTATCTTAAATGTTGAAATATAGGAAACTTTCCCTGTTTAAGCTTTTACCCAGTCGCAGTGGGTACCTGTCCACTCGATTTTAGAATATTCATTCATAATTGGTACAATGGAGTGGCTTCTCGTCATCCTTTCTCCTTTTCTCATTGAAACTTGCTCCCCAAGTTCCCCACTCTTTCCTTGGTCGCGAGTTACCTGGTTCCGACTTCCAAGCTCGCAATTTAAACTTTTAATTGCTGGTCCGCTTTAAATATTAATTCGCCGCCGCGTCGCGCGACAGACGGTGCCCGGAGGCGGCGGGGATCCGCAATGGAGATTGAATGGATCGCGAATGGACCGGAAGATCGGAAATGTCGATCGGCTCACGGATCGCGGGACATTCGCCACCAGCGGCGACACGTCCCCAATCTCGCGAGACCTCAATATCGCGCTTCTTCGGTGCTTCTTCTTCCGCCGTCTCCATATCTGCCTCGTCGAGCTGTAATTTTCCAGCGATCGAGGCTTTTTCGCCGCGACGGAGGCCTGAGAGGAATCCGTTTTTCCGGCCGACTGCGTGCCGATGAGACGTCGAGATGAGATCCTCGAGAGCGATCCTATCTCCTCCCTTCGCCTCTCCCTCGACGTTTCACCCCTTCATTACACATCCAGGACAATTACCGGGGGCAGGGTAAATCCTGGCTCCCTGCGTCCACACCGAAATAACCGAAATCACCGAAAATTTTGACGAATCTAATCAGCGTTCAATTTTACATCCACTGCTTCGGTGACGGAATTTCACTTGAGAATTCTTGATAAAATTCCAGAGCAATCAATCGTTTTCTAACTTCCCTCTGGTGGATTCGCAAAGGAATACAGGAACTGAGAGATACTACATTTTCGGTATTTCGGGACCGCCGGTAATAAAATTCACCACTGTCGATTTGATTTGTTTTAGGAAATTGTCTGGTTGACGAAGATTAAAGTTTATTTTGATTTTCTTTATTGCAAGTATTAGCACAAGATGTTCAACTAAATAATATATATATACATACATATCCCAAGAGAAAGTTTGCATTGAAAAATTTTGACGCGGCGACGATTCCGCTTAAATTACGGCAACTCTCCCATAATTACCCAATCCCGAGTTCCCTCGTAAACGCCGTGATTATTATTACCAACACGGTCATCACCGGTGATCATCGTTGTCACCGAAGTGGACTCGAGGATTTACGAGGCACTCGGTGTATACTACTGCGAAACGTGACGCGCGACGTAACGAGGCCGCAAAACGCTTCCAACGCGGAATCAACGAATGTCCCTTTCACTGTTCCGCCAGCCGCGCTCTGTTTTTGTTGAATTTCCTCTCGCACAACCGCCGCGGGTTTACCCAGCGTATAACTGCCTCGAAATAATCCAGGGATTCTACACAGAGCCGCGCAAGAAGCGGCGAACAGCGTCGGTCGACTTTCGCATTCCTCGCTGTGGCGATTTTGCCGCTGTTTGATTTTCATTCCGCCTCGGTGTTTTCTCTTCCTGAATCCCATTACCTCATACATTACTCATTCCTGTAACACAATAATTACCTATCGCGTTGCCGCGCAATTCTGTTTACCGTGCAAGCAACGCCGGCTGCGTGGAGTTCCGGCCGAACCAGGTTAAAAACGAATCGGCGATCTGCCTCGACCTCTTTCCTCCCTCTGGGCAATCGCGCGGTCCCGTCGATCGTAGGAAATCCGTATAAGTGGCGGACGTGTCAGTCGCGCGGAGGGGGACGACGGGCGGTGGGTCGCGGTGGCGCGAAAAAGTGCGCGGACGAGGGTGGTTTGAAATTTAAATAAATCCCTCGGCGACGGGGCGAAACCGGCTGGTGTAAATCGTGGGGGTATGTCGCGCGCGGTAGTGGAAGAGGAAGCGTCTTCATCTGCGCCGGATATAATGCCGCGAAACCGTGTCAGAAAGAATAATTAAAACCGCTGCGAGAACACGACCCCGATTTCCGAACAAAAAGGACGTGGAAGACGCGTCGCGCCGGCCGCGCGAGATCCACGGGGTGCTCGAATAACGCGGAGGCAGGGGGTGAAATGGAGGTTCCTTGGCCGCGATATTGTCTTCGGGCTTGATGAGTTGCCACGTGAATGGAGGAATTAGGGAGCCGGGGCTCGAATCAGGGAGTTTGATCGGAGACGCGTTATTGAGAAAAATTTGAATAATGTCGGTGCGTGGCGCGGTGCGGCATTGTTGCAGACTTTGTGGATTGTTAGGCGGATGGAAGGATTATGTGGGTGTTGGTGTTGGTGATGAAAGTTGATTTAAGGTGTAATATTGAGCAGGGTTTATGGGGATTTTAATAATATGCATGCATGGGACGGTGGAATATTGTGCAGATAATTACGGGAGAGTTGCTGCAGCGTATGCAAAATTCTCACCGTATATTTTTGCGGTGGAAACTTTTTCCGAGGATACTTATTATTAGTTGAACATCTTGGGCGACTACTTGCACCGAAGAAAATGAAAATGTTAATATTTAGCACCCTTAAAAAATTAGAACCTCCTTTTACTGAGAGAGACACACGTCCGAGCGTGATGCCGCATTTCGAAACACTGTTAATTTTGCATTTAAACTTGTAAAGTTTAAGTAAACGCATAGTGATACTGTTATAAAATACAATAAAATTTGAAAAATGATTAGGTACAGATATTATCTCTGCTTCTCTAAATTTAATTCTTTCTTCCACATTTATTATATACAAAATTAAAATAAAATGTGAAAAAAGATTATTAGATTTGTCATTGAAAAATAAATAATTTGCCTTGAGATATCGCCACACTTTCGTATTTCCACATACTATGTCGAATGTAACCTATTCTTGCAGAGAAATATTCCACAGAATCTCGTCAACGTATTACAAATGTTGTATCATGACAAAACTTTGATTTTTCAAATACTATGATAGCCAAAATAAACACGACATATATCAATTGGCGCAAAGTGCGATAGGCTTACCTCGAAAAACAGTAAAATCTCTAAAAATAATAAAAGAAACACTTTCTCGCTTACTAATCTAACTCAAAGTCTAAAACCAATAAAATCAACAGAGCTGTATTTTATTCCCGACAACCCTGAACTACTGAAAATGCAGCGTCTCTCCCACAATTACCCTATTGTGTGCAGACTTTATGGATCGCTAGGTGAAGGAAGGAATTAGAATATGGAGGCATTATCTTTGAAAATGGAACTTGATTAAAACTGTGATTTTGAGCAGAATGTGACACTGTCTTCGGGGTAGAATTCCACACAGTGGGACAATTATGAAATGCAGCCGGAAATTTAGATGAAAGAGTCAGGAGTTTCTTGGCGGGAGCCAAGAAGAGAGGCGTGTCGCAAAAGTCATAAAACTGTAGAAAGTTTGCCAGTTCCGGGGGATCCAAAAATTCTGCGGTACTTTATGACTGGAAGAAGGAGGCTATCTGCTGAGACTTCTGGATGGAAGGAGAGAACACGAGGGTCGACAAGTTCCCAGTGGTTTCAAACTTCTTGAATCTGCTTTACGCAAGAGAAAGAGAGCTGCGTTTTAAGAACGGACGTTCTCCACAGCTTGGCTGCAAAGCGAACTAGTCTTTCGCAGCTGAGGATATTTTAATTCTCCCATGCAATAGGAATGAAAACACTATGACGTAAAACACTAGCACGCCTTCTTTCACGAAAAACAAAGAGGGGGAGAGTAAACTGCGCGTGCTTGCAAGCTTTCGCAGTGACAAAACAATACAGTCTACAAGAGAGAGAGAGCAGTTCCCTATACCTACATCACAAAAGATAAGGCAAGAAAAAGGGAATATCAAATTTAAAAAGACTCAACACCGCGCGAGCTTGCTCTGTAAAACATAACAATCATCCCCCTCGCGTACAAACCGGTCCCACCCGTCGTTTCAAAAGCAAACCACCTCCGAACATCTAATCCCCTAAACTCCGACCCCCTCTGCTCCCCTGCACCCTACATTAGCACACAAAAGTCGAAGCAGGATATAAAAAGAGGGGTTGAAGGGGTCACGGAGCGCAGCTAGTGACGTAACGCGGTGCCATCCGAGCTGTAGTGGAGCAACGATTCCCCAGCCTGCCCCGTTTCCGATGCACGTGCACGCCTCTGTGTCTCCGACGCGACGCAAAGGAAAAAAAACACAAGGCCTGGATAGGGGTCGCGGGTGCTCGAGGGGGTGGAAGGGGACGGAGGGGCCCCGCCCGGTGACGTAACCCGAGGGGCACGTCCCGGTGACTCGGTCGCCCGACTGGCTGCACCCCTACATGCGGCTTATCAACACGATTGCGCGCTGTAAACGACGCTCAGGGGCATATGGCCTGGCCAGTGGTAGGAGTCAACGTACCGGCTCTCCGCCGACCCAGGGGGTAGCACAGCGAAATATCGACGAAGCAGGGAACGGTGGCGCAGTGCCGGCTTTCTCCTACTACCCTCGTCCTCGTGCCAGCCGCATGCAGACGTCGAAATACTGCGTGTCAAAGCCGAATCACCGGGACAGCTCTCTTCCGGATCCACGCGCGGCTCCTCGGGCCACCGCGGGACCCCCAGACACTCCAATCAACCGGCTGATTTAAATATGCCCACGTTCCGGGGGTGTAAATCCGTCGCGGAGGGTGGCAACCTGGTGCTTGGTATTTTACAGATGCCTCGCGAAATTCTCATTCGCAACGGCTTCGCGTTGAAGTTTCTTTGTTTATGACGGGGATAGAACAACGATCGCTAAGCTTGCTTGTTACCCAGGAAATGTCACGGAAGTTCAGAAGTATCGAATGAATTTTCATTGATACTTTGTGGTGAGCGGAGAAAGCTTCCGTGACGGTATCAAAAAAATGAAGCGTAAGGGGAAAAACAGGGAATGTTCATTTCTCGTGATTCTGTGATTTATAGCAGATTTTAGAGGCGGAAACTGGGACCACAGAACTGTCGAATCAGAAAAAATTATAAAGTTCAAATACCTCCGTAAGATAACGTTGAAGATGTCACTCTTTCTGCTTCGCTAAAAAAATGTCCACTCTGCACTTGAAGAAAATACAGAATGTCTCCACTACTTGACTTAGCACAAGCTTCTGTCGTCGAGGTAAAAGGAGAAATTATTTGGGAAGAAAATTGAATTCATTGAAGCTTGTTTTTTACCGATGGACTAAAATACTAAAATTTTCGTGACATTCCCTGTTTTCCCTCCTTACCCTTCAAATATGCTTTCCCTGTTTTCGAATGGAGCAGTTCACACTTAACACTGACGGCACTGAATCGTCATGGAATTCCTCTGTGCCTCGTAGATTTGTATTTAAATTAGCCTGCGCAGTGTTTAAGGAGATGGCTATTTCTAAGTTTCTTGCGTGCTCTGGAGATATCTGCCGGACGTTGGCTTTCCGATAAGGGGCTCCGACGTGAATAGCCGTTTGGGTAGCGGCGTGGGTAAATATCGGCCGGCGGTTTTGGGGAATTGATGTTGCCCATCATAAATAGTAACCCGTGCTCGTGTTCACGCGAGACCTAGTTCTGCGGTTACATGCAATTTTCGTGGCAGCGAAATTAAAGCGCCCGAGGCTGGCTAACTCGATTTGCATCAGCTGCTGCATATCGGTAGATTACCCTCCAGCCGAGGATAATGAATCAAAGTAACGTGGATTCAAGACAGTGGCGGTCGAAAGGAAGCAGCTGATTTCCATCAGCCCTCCAATCACCCCCCATTACATCGGACAATCAAATTCGACGCGCACCCCGAAATACGAAACATTCCACTCCAAAAGCTCTCCTCAACGCATCAAGCTCTCCCTCGAACGCAACCAAGATCCAACGTCGCTCATAAAATTCCTCCATTCGAGAGCACAGAAGTAGAAAGTCGATTAGCCCAGAGCCGAAGGTGCAGGACTCCCCTACGCCCCTCGCCGTTACTACCCTCGGCTCCCTTAACCCTTCTAACTTAACCGGCGTTGCGCATTGCAGCGGCGAAGCAAGTAGTAAAAGTCAACGTACGTGCAACGCTCCCTTCGCGTGGCACGTGACGGCCGCGCGGCGGTGCGCATCGACGAGGGGGTAAGAGTGGCGCAGTGCCGTTTTCCTCCTACCGCTTTCCGTGACGTTCCGCCGCGACTCGCGCCAGGCGATTGCACGAGGGTGACGTGGCGAAACGCTCGGGCCGAAGTCGATACCGAAAACTTATCTCCGGATCGACCTTAAAACGTCCCTTCGCCGCGGCGATCAGGCTCGATACCAGTTCGACAAATGGGCGATGAGCCACGCTGCCCCGACGCCCAGCCAGAATGGCACGGCGCGATCCTCTGCGGCAAGTGGAGGCTCCAAAACAAAGGGTCGGTGGATAGTTTGCGGCGCAAGGTGGACGTCCCCTGTTGCCGAACACGCGAGCACGGAGTCCGAGCGTAGGCATTTTTTTTACCGATGCACGAGATAGATTAAGGGTTAAGCCACCTTGCAGGCCCGAAAATCATATGTCACTTTCAGAATTCTTTCGGGGAGAAATTAGAAAATAAATGGAAAAAGTTCTTTAAGGGGTAGTCTAGTGGTCTTCGGGAATTTATTTAACAAAAACTATAAGTTTATACTATCTGACGTTTTGCCCGCGTATTAAGGTATGTTTGAAGTAATACTCAGAATTTTTTGAACTTTTTTCGTAACGCAAACTTCTCAAAAAAAATTCTTTTCCGAGGGGCGTTAGTGTGGGAACTGTTCTAAGTAGTGATCCAAAATAGAAAAATTAAGGTTTATTGTCTTTATTATGTTTGTCGGTATGGTTGGAACCACAGAGGCTCCCTAAGAATAAAAATGTGCAGAATATAGCTGTTTTCACAACTTTAGCTGTTTTTTTCTGTAGAATGAATTTTATACAACATAGAAACTCGTCCGTGGTTCCAACCATAGCGACAAACATAATAAAGAAAATGAAACTTTGTTTTTCCATTTTGGATGACTAGAACAGTTCCCACACCAACGCCTGTCGAAAAAGAATTCTTTTGAAGAAGTTTGCGACCATAGATAATCTATTATAGAAGATACTATTAAAATTTCAAGTGAATCGAATAAAAATTCTTTAAGTTATGCTGCTAGCCAATTTGAAAAAAAAAGTGATTCCGTGGAGCTTCGCGAAACAGCACATATGTAACTCAGCCATTTTTTAATATTTCTGTACAACATTTACAAAACATATTCATCAATACCTGCCCTAAACATAAGAAGTAAGTATAGATATAATTTCCAACCTCATAGTAGGCATCACAAAAAAAATGTCTAATTGTGTGACGTTTTGAGTGTCTCAGGGTGGCGTAACCCCTTAAGGGTGACCGAGGCCAATTGAGGGTGGATGGAGTTTATGGGGCTGGAATTGGAGTTCGGATCGAGAGCGATGCTTTCGACAAGAATTTCGTGGGAGTTATTGTAAATTGATGGGCGAGGCATTGTTGCTGCGAACTGTTTGCTCATTTCCCAGCTGGGGGAACGAGGAACTAATCAGTGGAATGAATGGGGCGTTCGCAAAAATGGGGGAAAATGCGCAATCAACGTGGAGCTCTGCCGTTGCTAGGTTCCTGCGAGGGAAACTGGAATTTCGGAATTCAGACTAATAGGGCCGGAATACTTGAGCACATTAAATTTACATTTCATGAATTGCGTGCCACTTGGTGGTACAGGGAATCGCGTACCATATTTCTGCGGCATGGCTGATCTATGTGGATTGTTTCGCGTTGGCTCAGCATTTATTATTCGTTCCCCTGTACGTTGCCTTTCACCGAATCTACCCTCTCCTTTAAATCACCCTGTACGCCGCTATCTCCTCTCCAAGATCTCGCCTCCCTCCCCCATAGACGGAATAACAAGACGAATCGATACGCCGCAATTGCATACCGCATTTACGACTCTGCACTCGAGAAAGAACTGTACCGCGCACAGGAAGACGGTTCTCGTTAAGCCAATCAGCCCGGCGCAGCAATTTTCTTACCCACGCTCAGGAAGCAGCCCGATGCCCGTCCCAGTTTCTAGAATCGCCCTGTATTCCGACGAAAAGGACGTGGACTTTTTGCCCGTCCAAGGGGTGGCCGAGCCATTCGCGGAGAAATCAATGACGGAGACGTTTTTTTTTGCCTTCGAGGAACTGGCTCGCAGAAAATTAATGGAGTTTCCCCCTTGGAAAAGCAACGAAGGAGACTCGGAGGAAAAATATGCTTCAAATATTCTGGGTTGAAAATTAAAGCAATTTGCTCCGCGATTGGAAAAAACACAACGTGGAGTCGCTGCTTATATTCCGCTTTCGAGCCAGCCGAGATTATCGAGAGGATAAGGGCAGTTCGTTCGTGAGAAAGGATCCGGAGATCGAAGACACAACTTCGAGTAACTTAGAAAAAACTGCTAATAAAATTATTACTTTGACTTAAAATTAAAAACAGTATATATTTCTAATTGAAAAATATATTTTTTCACGCAATAAGCAGTAGTTATTGAATTGATAAGTTCTTATTTCTGTTTTCGACGAATTTTTCAAGTCTCGAGCTGCCCAACACAAAAATATTGCACGAAACAGATTCGAAGCAATAAATCGCTCATTTTTTATCGGATTTCCATCAAACGTGCACCAAACGATGTAGAATTTTTTTTACGTATATGTATTACACTTGTCAAAAATGGAGTTGCAACCCTCCTGCTGCACCCCTTTTCCTAGAAATCTAAACTTTGATACGGTGAAATTTCTATTTGAAAAAATAATTCTACAAAACCGCGATTTTGTTATTAAAATTCGCAAAAATTTTAAAATCGCAATATCAATTTCTAAAAATTCATAAAGGCGCGATATTTGAGCTAAAAAATTCCCTGAGGTGCGATACATCCTAAGTAACCACGAAGAGTAAAGCCGTTCCCGCATCTGAATCCCAATCTTCATGATTCTTTCCCCAAGAAGTAACGCGAGGAACAGCGGATGATCTAAAGCGCTGCGCAGGCGATTACTATCTAATGAGACGCGTAATTACGTGGTACACCATGCATCCACGAGCCATTAATCTGCCTCTTGTTCCTGCTCCAAGCTTCCGACAGAAATTCGCGACGGACGTGGGTTATTAAAAAAAACCGGCTCGAGGGAATCGGCGTGCATTCTCGAGGACGCAATTCGCGTTTCCCCCTTTTTAAATTCGCTGCTGGATCGAGGCTCGCGATTTCCGCGGCATCCATGGAATATATTCAGGAAACGTGGATTAGCAGGGGATCATTGGGATTGTTAACAAATCTCGAACGTGTTTCGGCAACTTCCCCCGTGGTATTCCAGGCGCAAGTGTTTTACTGGATGAGGCTTTGGACGAAGTTTCTATTTCGACGCGAGTTTCTTCGCCCCGAATGGACTGTAATTGCGCGCCAATTGCGTGGAAACTTAAGGTCGGCTCGGTGGAAACCGAGAGTATCAATTTGCATTTTCCAGTGGATACTAGTGAGATATGAAAACGGCGCGTCGAAGAAGCTAACATTTCCGTGATATTAGAACTTGGGCATCCACCTTAACAAGCTCCCAGAAACTTTCTTAGGCAAGCCACCTTATCTCCAGCAGTCTGTAATTACGGAGCAATTGGAACTCGGGGCTCAAGTCTTTGAAAGGCTAACGCATTTATACTGCGAACTCGAAGCATCCAACCTCCGACGCTTAAGGATCCGTTCCAGGGGCAATCATTGTTTCCCGCGCCCAATTCCGTCATCCTTTCGAGCACAATAGGGGTAACGATACTGTTGTGCGGGCCGTTGTTGCCGCGGATAGAGCAATAACGAAGAACGAATTTCCACTCGGGAAACGGGCGCGATTGAACGTCACACATTCCGGCGCCGTCGTGCGTGCTCGAACAAGGGCTTGTCGCCTGAAAACCCGCGGCTGGCGAGCTCGTCGCCGAGAACACGCCAATTCTACAGCTGGGAGATTTACGAGCCGTGGCTTAAGGTGAACCACGATCCCCTTTCGACAATCCCCTTCCCCACGGGTTAATCCAGGAACCGTGAAGGTCGAGAGTGCATATCGCGTTCCACGAGTGTCATTCTCATTTGCCAGGCAACGATAGCGGCGCGGGGAAAGAGGCTAGAAGAATCACGAGAATTAAACGAACCGTGGTAGCCTGGAAATACGGATTTCTCCGCGCCGGTTCGGATACCCACGGTTAACCCTTTCGCCACTCCAATGGCCACTCGAAAATCGCACCCGGTGCAGGGGAGACGAAGTCGTAAATGGAAAAGGAGATTTTAGATTGAAAGGATTGAGATTTGGACCTGCGCTGCTGTTTATAAATATTAGGACTCCTACTCTGTGTGGAATACTTGTGAAGAACATTGCAGATTTATTCGAGGACTCGGAGAAGTTTTACTTTATTTGGTATTTTAAATTAAAACAGTTGGAAGTATCAAATGTCACATTTTCTGCAAATACAGCAGGTGAACAATACTTGTGAATAAAGTGTTGATTAAGAAACTCTTTTATTTCTCTCGGTGAGTACTATAACCCCTATAATACTATAATATATATATATCTATATATAGATTATATGATATAATGTATGAAGGATAAGGAGAAAAACAGGGAATGTCACAAAACAGTTTTATCGAAAAAATTAAGAGTTTTGTTTGAGTGCAGAGTGGACATTACCTGTTTTTAACCAGTATACCAAAATTTTAACGTTATCTTACGGGGGCATTTGAATTTTATAACAATTTATGATTCAACAGTTCTGTCTCAGTTTCCACCAACAAAATTAATATATAAAACAGAAAGTTTATAAGTTTGTGTGTTTGTCTGTCGTTTAAAAAGCTTCGAACCGTAAATTCTTGGATCACGAATGTGTCTCGGCTCAATATGCCTGACTAATCCAGATGAATGTGACTATTTCCCCCTCCCCAAAAAAAGAAACTTTTTTTAGAAAATAATAATTTAAAATCAGAAGTAGGGGAGAGTAGGGTAAAACGGAACGGGTGGGTAAAATGGAACACCATCATGTTTCTGTTAGGTAAGACCTGCGAATGAGTTGGTACCGCAGGGATCTATGGTCTATCATAAAATACTATGAGGACCCTTTGGTTCCATGTGACGCGGTACCAACTCATTCGCAGCTCTTATCTAACAGAAACATTGGTGTTCCGTTTTACCCACCCGTTCCGTTTTACCCCACTTTCCCCTACTGTGCTATAATGTAAAGCTACTGTACTATAAATCGCGCAATGACGAAAAATGGACATTCCTCGTTTTTTCCTCTTACCCTATATAATAAACCCCTAAATTCTTGAACCCATTTTCTTTAATACTCTCTAGGTATACCTCTACGCGCAATAGGACCATTTCGACATATATTCGAATCGCTTTAATTATCCTGCGTAGAAAGGATCATCATTATCTATTTCATTAGCATAGCGACGGGTGACTACAGCCACCCTCCCCAGCGAAAGTGCGAAACCAGATGTCGTACAAATTGAACAACTCTCCAGCCGCGCCAGCGGCGTCATTGTTATTAATATCCCGGCGTTATGGGTGCCCGGAGTCGGCCAGATTGCCACTGTGACGAACTAAAGTAAATTCACGAAATAATTCCCCCGGCGGACGCGTCCCCCGCCGATCAATGTCCAACTTCGCCATTGTTCGACTCCGACAATGTGCACGCGGATGATTGGTTCCTCCCGTGACCGGGGAGAAAGAGAGAGTAACCGATAATCCGTAATACGTATTACTTATCGAGCGTCCGTTCGCGAGCGGGACCAAGCCGCTGCTCAGACTAGCGCCGATACGAGGCGTTCAGCCGGAGCGGAGAGTCTACTAAACTCCCGGCGAGAATTCCGCCGATGGCCCCGTGAAAGGGAACTACGCGTCGGTGGGGGGCAAGAAGCCAGCCTCACTCCGAACCTTTTCCTCCAGGCTGGAAAATCGAACCAGCCACCGGCTGCACACCGAATTCCCAGGTTCCCGAGCCCGTCGCCTGTCTGCATGTGCGCGTGAACTTTGTAACTCGCACGTACGGATGTCGCCAAGTTCCACCTGCCGGGGGATGCACACCGGGCGGCAGAGATACCGCGAGCTCGTTCAGGCGCAAGCGGCATGCCAGTCCGATGCCATTGCTCGTACGTGCCACGAAACACGTCCCGAGTGGTTATTACACGGCCACGCGAGCTCCGAGACACCTGTTCTCGCTGCGCCGCAACTGTTAACGCGCTACAGTCACGGCGAAAGGCGATGGGCCCTCAAGGACGCCCCCCACCGAGCGCCAACGCTCTGTTTGCGCCGCCTACTGCGTGCTGGGGAGGGGAGAGTGCGTTTTGTTTTGAATAGGGAAGTAGGTAAAAGATGTAAGAGTAGAGAGATTTTGTTTAGAAGCGAACTACAGTGGTGTGTATCGCAACCCCAAGAGCAATTTTCGAGTTCAAAGGTCGCGCCTTTATGACTTCCAGAGGGAATTTATCACAAAAAGAAAAAGAAAAATAAAAATATCGCTTTATTCCACAAGTACTGAATATCAGAATTTATATTTCTAGGAAAAGACTATTAAAGCATGATTGTATAATTATTACCAAGTAAAATTATCACTCAAAATGTAAAAGTTTCTAAAATGCGAAAATGGTAACTGAAAAATGACGCTGGGGATCAGTTGAACTCCATGTGACCAAATTCTGATCCATGCGACCAGTTTCTTTGCTTTAAGGGATGTTTCAGCTTGAAATGCTTCGGTTTAAGCTTTCACTTGCAAGTTCGCCCACGTGTCGCGCGTGCTCTTAGACCCCCCGGTAGCAGAGGTCGACGCCGATCAGCCGTTATCGGCAACGTTAACGCCGCCGCTTCGCGGAAACACGTGTTGTCCCGACTAGAGCGCGAATGAAAGGTGTTCGGTTTTCGAGGAAACGATCGATGGGCCTGCAAAGGGTTCCCCACAAAAGTGACGCGTAGAGAGCCGAAATTATCGCCTCGGCGAGGTCGTGGGGATCGATTGTTCAGCAAGATCTCGAGTTCCATACAAATGGACGAACACGTGAGCTCCACTGGCTAAATTAAGGTCTTCCCAGCGTCCCTTGAAGCGCGTTACGTTGCCGACGCAGGATTGCGAGGCATCTAGCTCGGCGCTGTCACGATTTGGAAGACAATGGATCGTCAAGCACGAGTGCTGGCCAAACTTTTCCCTCTCATCCAATAAAGCCGCAAATCCCCCTCGGCTAAATCTCCGCCATACACAGAGGCCCGCGACGCTACGCGGATAATATCAGGCACGGGGACAAAGTATATAACCTGGCCGGCGCTATCTGAATAGCAAACTCGTGAAATCGACGAGGAAAAAGCACAGGAAGCTTCAGCTTCCGTCCCGCGACAAAGGCGCGACCAGTGATTCCAAAGCTCCGTCCTGCACTCCGGCCGGAGCTCGAGGATCGTAAAATCGAGGAAGAGGCTCGATTCCCCCGCTTTCACAAACACCGCCGGCAACTTGGCCCGGCGAGACGACTCAATCGACCGGCTTCGAAATATTTCGCCGCGGCTGGGGACTATCGAACGATCCGGGAGGATCGAGGGTACTCCAACGTCGCTAGCAGAAGTGGCATCAGCGGCGCTATTGGAGACGCTCTCGGGGGATCATCCGAGGAGTAGCGAAACACTGTTGTCGCGGATACCCGAGCATCGCGGAGATATCGCTGGGATTACGGGCCTCTTTATCTTGCTGCTTTATCCAGCTCTCACTAGAGACGAATGTAACAGTAGCGTTTGAAGCGGTTTGCGGGGAACCTTTCCGTAGCCAGTCGCGATCTATGATCGGGGAAGCCCCTCGGAGCGGCAACCGCTTGGGGTGCCTCGCGTTGTTATCTTCCACGGGGTTATCTTCATATCCACGCAAATCCCTCCCCGAGTAGTTCAAGTAAATAAAGAAGTCCGAATCTACCCAAATACATGGTGCTGCGCTCCCTAAATGGCCCCTCGCGCAATTACCCATCGCGACATCAAAGCTCCAGCTACGTCGTTGCCCAAAGATCACCCCTATTCGGTGGCACAGGCTTAGCCAGCCAGTCGGAAGTCGTGCTTGCAGCGTCTGCGAGCCGCGGAACACGCTCGACGCGCTCGGAAAGGATCGCCTTTCAAAGGCGGCGCGTTGAAGGGGCGCCTTTCCGCTGTTCCGCGTTACGCTCATTACAGAATGTGGGCACTGAGTGTTCCAAACGGAAAGTCAGACTAACGCGCACAACCCTTCCTCCACTTCGGGCATTCGCTACCACAGGCTCCCGTCCGCGAGCCGTGTCCTCCGAGAGGATCGCGATGTACCCCTAATGAAGATTACCCGCGGCACAGCTGAAACGTTCGGGTGGCTCGCGCCCGGGAGCCTCTGGCAGCCCGCGTAGTGCGTGGAAACGCCTCCCTTTCTGGATCCTGAGGATCCAGAGGACTCCTCTACTCCCGCGATCAGGCCGGACGGTTTCTCTCTCACCTTGTCAATCGGCATTGAAGGGCACGCACGACAGAGGTTCCAGAATGAACCAATCATGAGGCCGCGGTGTGTGGGGCAGTGGATCAGTAGTGACACAGCCGCTGTGTTAGCGACGGGGCCGTTGAGACGACGCGGTGCACGGTCGTCAGGCCAGGTTGATCTCTCCTCCCGAGGACGTGGCTCCTCGGCGTCTACGACGACGCGGCTAACACTTGCTCCTCACTTGTACTCTTGCTGCTCCGCCACCTTAGCCAGCTTCGCCAGCTTCGCCACCTTCGCCACCTCCTCCGCCACCTCCACCACCTCCTCCGCTTCGTGCGCCTCCGTGTTTCCCCCCCGCTGCCACGGGGTCTCCGTTGAAGGCGGTATTCGCGAGCGGCGGTGTCGGTTCGTCCGGCTTTGCTCCGTCTGCGTGGCACGCGTCGTATGCACGCGTGTGTATACGCGGCGGTGTGCGCGCGCGTTCGTGACGGAGACGGGAGCGACACACGAGGACGATGGGGGCACGCGCGGCCGCACGGTAGACAGCGCCGGTGTGAACGGAGCGTGGTGGTTGTGCCCCGCGACGAGAGTAATGGAAAAGAGAAAGAGAGAGAGAGAGATAAAACGTGAGCGCGGAGACCAGAGCTCGGGGGTGCAGCCTTAGCGGGACTTTAACCCTCTGCACTCGTGGTGCGTCTCCTGGTAGCAGAGAGCAGGGGGGCTCTCGACCGTATATGCCCGTTCCGTGGGCTGGTGTTTCAGGAACGATGGAGTATAGTATAATTTTTAAGGGAGCCGGGCACTCGGTTTCGTCTCGTAACGCGGTGCTTTACGGTGTTCGGGGCACTGTGCGCGGAACGAGCGTGTCTTCGCGGAGACTTGCACGTGGAAGCGCGGAACAATCGCGACTGGAAAGCTTTGAGAGTCTCGAGTATCTCGTCTGAAGGGTACAGTTAGCTTTGAAGCGGTCCGAGGGGATTAATTTCGGGGGAAATCGCGAGTACAAAGGGTTAAGTTCCCGAGGAGGTTCAAGCTTCAGCTGTAGGAATCGAGATCCGTTTCAGGAGGGTACGTGCACGTCGCGAGCTGGACGGGGATGAGAGGGCACGGGGGTAACTCGACGTCCTCGAGCGGCGATACGCGATTGGAAGACGTCCAAGTCCGTCGCGTCAGAATCTACTCGAAACAAAGAGGAACCGTCGATCGACGATCGGGGGAAGGACGCGACACGCTCGTCGAGGATTTCGTCAGGGTCCGTGGGGTCGCGACCGTGCCGCAAGGATACGAACAGAAGGACGACGAGGGATGACGAAACCAGCGGCGGGGCACGGGAACGGAAGAAGGGAGAAGAAGAAGACGAGACACCAGGGAAGCAAGGAAAAAGGGGTGGGCCGTCTTGGAGGCCTACCACTCCATCCTCTCCGTCGTCAGGATTTTCCGCTTGCTTCCTTTCGAGCCACGGGCCCTTTCCTCTTGCTCCTACCGATAAACCGAATTCGAATACGAACTTTCACCACTCGTCGTATCGAGATCCCTCTCTCTCTCTCTCTCTCGAGCGCGCTCTTTACGTCTCTCTCTCTCTTTCTCTCTCTCTCTCTCTCTCTCTCTCTGTGCTCGCTGCTCTCCTCCCGTGATATCGGCTCGATTGTTGGATCGTGGATCGCGGGCGAACTGCGAGCGGGCCCCGGCGCGGCGCGGTGTCACCGGTTGAAAACAGTGGGTGTCATCCGGGTGTCAGCCGATCCTGTCTCTCTTGCCGTCTCAACTGGCCCGCGAGTTCCTGTCGATACACGGCCCCCGTGTCTGTGGCCCACCGAACACCACCTCGGACGCACGCGACCAACCGAAGTCGTTTCGCAGCCGCGGTAAGCCGGCGTTTCGCACTTTTGCGAGCTCTCTCTCCCTCGGCGCGTTTGAAAAGCCGGCTGACGAACTACTGGGTGCTTGGACGTGAATAAAAAGCAAGAGAAACGAGAGGGAGGGAGAGAGAGAGAGAGAGAGAGAGAGAGAGAGTGTGTAAAGACAGAGTGGAGATTGATAGACAGATAGAGAGTGAGAGAGAGAGAGAGAGAAAAGAGAGAGGGAGGAAAAGAACGACGTTTGTGGTGTAATATTATATATATCTGTATGTATATATATATATGTGTGTATGTATATATATACACGTCGGCGACGGGATTGTAACACTCGGACGCGTATTACGAACGGAATGACGAGACGGAGGGCAGAGCGAGAACGGAATCGTGAGAGGCACTGGTCCCACCGTCGCACCGACGACGTTGCGTAGAGCGCCGCGTCGCCGGCAAGACGCCTCGTCCGGTAGAAGGGGTTGCCAGAGCGCAGGCGCCCGACCTGATCGGGTCGATAGTCCGCAACGTTACTCCCTGTTCTCTTCCCTCCCAACCCCACCACCCACTTCCCTATTACCCTCCCTCCTTCCCTGCCTCTCCGTCCATCTACTTTGCACGGTCTTTCCCGCTGGATTCTCTTCTTCCATCTCACTCACTCTTTCTCTCTCTCTCTCTCTCTCTCTCTCTCTCTCTCTCTCTCTCTCACTCTATCTTTCTCTTTTTCTTGTTCTCTTTCCTGTCCGGTTTTCCACGATCTTTTCCCATTCAATTGTCCTCTCCCTCTCTCTCTCTCTCTCTCTCTCTCTCTGCCACCTTCGCATCGAGCGTGGACACTCCGCCTCTTTTTCACGATCTTCGCGATCCTTCTTCTCCACCCAGACGTCTCTCCTTCGCCGTCCCGATCCTTCCCCACGAATTTATCGATAAAGGTGTACACCCTTCTACGCTCTGCCTTTAGTTCGCACACGTAGCTCTACCTTTTCCGAGCTCGCCCCCTTTGCGCGATCCATTCCTTCCTCTTTCTCTGTCTTCGTGGTCCGACACCCCCTTGCCACTCGCTCTCTCTCTCTCTCTCTCCCTCTCCGTCTCCCTCTGTTTTCTTTGCAGTGGCTAACGCGTGCTCCTACCCTCTGTCAGTTCAGCCTCGCTGTCTCCGTCCTGACGTAGTTACGGCTTTCTCCCTTCAATCTTCATCCCCCCCTTTGGATCAACCCCCTCGGTGCCTTTCTTCCTTTCTCTCGTGACTCGCCCGCCTCGGGACCGTCGTCCGTTTTCTGTAACGTTTCCCCCAGGTACGTACATTTTCGAATCCTTTTTGCGACCGCGACGAAAGGGCATCCTCCAGGTCCGCTCGCTCCCCGCGCCCTCGCCTCGAGCATGGTTTAAACAAAAGTTCGTTATTCATCCCCGATAATGTGGAGCTGAGACACCGCGGAGCCTGAACCCTCCGTAGTCGCCATGGCGACAGTAGTGACAAGGAACTTGTCCCGTTCTGTTGTGGTCATCCCCGAGAATATTCCGTCAGCATCACAAACGTCACCTCTGCTCCACGCCCATACCACCAGCAATCATCATCGATATCTCCGATATCTTTATTCCCCATCCCTCGACCCTCGTTTATCGCTAGGGTACCTTCTCCCGAAATGTTCCACAGCACAGGTCCCCCTTTGTCCTTTGTCGCGTGGAGCCGCTCCACGGTCTCCTCGCAACGTTCCTCCCTCCGCGGGGGACCAGTCCCGCCTAACCCACCCCCTGCATTCCTCTTCGCTTTATCGCGAAATTCCCAGCACTTCGATTCGTCTCCCCCGGTACAAACGCGAATAACAGCAAAGGGACTCCTATTCGCCGACGTGTTTCCTCGAAACAGGAGACGCGATTTCCTTAGCGAAAATTCACCACCCGCCCCGCGATTTCCTCCTTTTTCCACGCTTCCTTTGCTCCCGCACCCCTCTAGCTGTATTTCCGTCTCTGTTCCGCAACCCCCTAGCCGGTGCTCGCGTTACGTGGCACCCGATCGCGCGTCCTTCTCCGTCCCTCGGTCGTTAGTCGTCCCGTTCGCGTAGCAGGCGCCACGATGTCGAGCCAGCGTCGCGACGCTGGTAACCTTCCTGCGGTGGTCGCGGACACAGGCCGCGCTATAGGCGCTCCTGCGGCGTTCCCAGTGCCGAAATCTGGAATGGTGCTCGCGGGATCCCGCACCCCCTTCCGAATCGCCGATGCGATACGTCTGTTGGACCAGCTCGGTACACTTGTTCAATTGCAAATAACGAGGCAGCTTCTCCCTCGCTGGCTACGGCTAACGAGTCTGCTTCTCCGGCGGGAACGGGTGCCAGCTTCGGGGTCTAGATTGCGTCTAGCTGTAGAAGGGACGTGTACCTTCGGCTCGGGCTCGTTTGAGGGAAAAGGGTACGTCTAATCATTCGGCGGAGTGGTCGTAGCTTGGGTAATCCCCAACTGCTGTTGCTGGGTGACTAGTTCGCGTAGCTTGCAGTTATTAGTAATCGAGAAGCTGACGAGGTTGTTCTAGGATTAATGTCCCTGCTACATTCTGAGTCATCAAGGGCCATCGTTCTATTAAGCCATTGCTGTGACTGTACTTCTACGAATCTAGGTGCTATTAGATTTGAGGAGGAGGCAGTGGAGTGAAAGTAGTGTGGAGTGTTGGAGATAGGACTGAAAAGGGGAATGGAAAGAAGTGTGCGCTTCGTTCTAGGCATTTTAGTGGAGCCTGTCGTAGACGCGTTAAGGGGTGGGATGAAATAAGTGTACAGTAGTGGAAATACATATTTATTAAGTCACTATGAAATTTGTGTAGTAAGTAGAATGTTCGTAGCAATGTGATTGATAATGTCATTCCTATGCAAATTATTTTGGCGAAGATGGTGAGCTACATATGTTGGGAATAATAGTTTTGTAAGTAGTACTACTTAGTAATAAGAGAGGCATAAGTGGCAATGTGTTTGAATAAACAGATGGGATGCAATAAATATTTCCAGTACCTACTGTGTACCTATACGAATTGAGGAATGATTTTTTAAAGGGGGATATTTCCATTTTTGACTTTGAAGCAAATTTTGATGGCATCGGCTTAATATAATGTTAAATTATAAGGGGGGCACAAGACACCACCAAAATAGGTTTAATTCCTTTTCTAAATTCTTTTCTCCAAGTTTGTCTGATGACTGAGTGAAATAATTTTTCAGTCTGAAACGAAACGGACATATTTCCTATACTCATCTAGGAAATTGTAATTAATACAGAATGGACTTAATTCCATAGATTTACCCACACATATACCAAATTATTTTAAAAATGTACCCACTGTCATGGTACCTTTACAATAAAATGTGGCAAAACAAAGTAACCATAACATTATATTATATTTTGAAATTGTCAGAAAAGATTGTGCAAGTTCCAGGGCTTATTTCCAAATGGTTTCATAAAAAAGGGTTTATTTTTTATAGTTTCCATCAAAGGAGCTTATTTCCAAAGGGTTTCTTAAATAACTATTAAAACAACGCCGCTATCAGATGGAAGAATAAAATGTACGTATATTAATCAAAGAAATATTTTTTTAATAAACGTAGGTACCAGCCTTTTTCAGTTATCAAAAAATTCTATGTGAAAATGTGCCCCTTTGATTAATCACTCCTCAATTGGTACCATTTAAGGGAGAACTTGCGAAAAATGCCCCCTTGTGTCTTGCACGGAGTTATCGCGACGGTTGTTCTTCGCGTTCAGTGCCAATAGATATGGCGCAGAGATTAAAAAGCGAGTGGACTTCAGAATCGCTGAAACACCGAAAGAAACCATCCCCCCTGGAACACCGCAGTAATTTTACAGAGCCGTTCTCGTCCCCGCAAGCTCCGCTATGTTTCTGCTTGCGCCGCCGAGCAGGAACAATGGGCAAACGAAGCGAATTGCCAGCCAGGCGAGCAAGTTTTGGAAACGCAGCCCCCGCGGCGGCTCAGGGGACGCTGATTTTTTCGAATATATTCGGCCGATGCACGAATTGAAAGGGGAACGGGGCACGCTCGAGGTACTCTCGCGAGCATCGTCTCGATATTACGAGAAAAATGGGAATATTCGGTTCGTTTTCGGCCGAGCAGCATCCCGAATTACTCGCTCACAGTAGCTACCCACGGGTGGCTGACCTTCGCGTTTAACGCTCCCTACCTGGCCCAGTTTCCAAAAATCTGCTCCCTCCGGAATTTCATTCAGATCCAAGGTATCTCTTTGGTCTAATTAGTCGAAAGCTCGAGGCCCTGGAAGAGTCGTTTTTTTTTACGAAAAATTCCAGCTGAATCGCTGACCCAGGGACCATCCCTTGCGCGGGGGATAATGAGGGGTCGTAAAAGACAATCCCTTCGGTGTAATTTTAATAGCTGGTGAACGCAACGCGGTCGTGAATTGACTGAACAGACGATTTTAATCGTTAAGTGAAGTGGTCTGAAGACCAACTTCCTATTTCGAATCGCTAAGGTGTCCAACATGCAGTCGGTGGGTCCATTTGGACGCAGGTTGACGATATTGGTAGCACCTTGCCGAAAATCACATATCGACAGCGACGAATGGTCCACTAGTCCCCTCCACGCAGGTTTCCGTTTACTTTGGGAAATCGTGGAAGGAGGAAAACAAAGTTCCCTTTCCACGATCACCTTGAAGGAGTCAGTTTTACTGGGGTGGTCGGGGATGAAAGAACCGCGCGAACGAACGTTGCATTACTCTCGTTCGCGAAGTGTTTTCTGCGGCGTGCGAACGTTTCTCGTTTGATGTATTACATAATTACTCGCCGGTTAATTGGGTGAAATAGAGTGACGTGAAGGGGCAGTGTTGAATTGTGTGGTAGTGAGCATTCCGCGGCAGATACACGCCTTTGGAAAAGAGGGCAGTCGAATGGTAATACCTTCTTTCCTAGTTTATATCGATCTCGCATGTGTACTGACAGTTTTATTTGGAAAACGCCATTAATGGTGCTCAGCGATAGCAAACTTCCACCTTTAACTCCCAAGTAGTCTAACCTTAGCAGGAATAACGTTGTCAGCTATTAGTAAGAACCTCTAAGCTAAAAATATTTGCAAACTATTATTATTATTATTTTGTGGAGTTTTACGAGCTCACCTCGGTGTATTATTCTTCTTCTTCTTCTTCTTCTTCTTCTTCTTATTATTATTATTCTAATTCTTCTTCTTCTTCTTCTTCTTCTTATTATTATTATTCTAATTCTTATTCTTATTATTCTTATTATTATTATTCTAATTCTTCTTATTATTATTATTCTACTTCTTCTTCTTATTTTTATTATTATTCTAATTCTTCTTCTTATTATTATTATTCTACTTCTTCTTCTTATTTTTATTCTTATTCTAATTCTTCTTATTATTATTATTATTCTACTTCTTCTTCTTATTTTTATTATTATTCTAATTTTTTTTCTTCTTATTATTATTCTATTTCTTCTTCTTATTATTATTATTAATTCCATGAATAAAAACCTTTTAACTTACAATATACACTTAATAAAGTTAACAAAGCAACGGTATAATATAAGCGAAAACTGTATCAGATGACAGAATGATTCCACGATTAATTGAGGTATTACTTCGGTTCCATAGCGACCATCAGAGAGTTATTTATGAGTATTTTCGTCTAGCGTATTACCATTCGACTCTTCTTGATGAAATCTTTCCCAGTACAGTGGGTGGAGGATATATATCTGTGGAGAAGCCTGTAGCACACCAAAGTCTCTAGAATCTAGAAACTAGGGAGACATTCTTTTTTCTTCCAATTCTGAAAATAAATTTCAAAAACTACATTCAGCTGTTTGTACCTCCAAAGACACCTCTTTGCCAAATACACCATCAACTTTCCTCCACCCACGACACATATCAATCGTCGTACAGTCGTTCCCCCACAAAGCCGCGGAACTTAGCGTCGTCCTTCGCACCCTCGTAGCTAAAAGCGTGGACGGCGTTCGTGCGAAGGCGACCCGGCGAAAGGGGCGCGATTCGAGGTATTTTTGAGGGTTGATCGTGGAGGATTACGTAACCCCGCGTAATACATCCTATTTAGCCGTGGAAACACTTATTTTCGTTGCCGGCAGGGACACGCCTGCCAGCCATTGCCCACCAGCACGCTTCCATCGACCCGCACCAGCTTTTCCAGCAACAGTCGCCCGTGGGGCACGTAGATGTTCCTCGCCGTTGCGTTAAATAACACACGTGACCCAAATAATAGAGGAGGCTCCCGTATCCCGTCGACCAGTCGATCTGTCGCGCGATATCTCGTCACTGAGCGACAGCAGAGCAGTGGATCCGTGGATACGAGGGGGTGAAATCGAGGGGCCATAGTGTTTGCCAAGGAATCGGTGCACTTGTGCGTTCGGATCTAAATGGGGGCTTGTCTGAAGCTTTTAGAGGATACACAGAGTGTTTCAGAACTGTGGGAGGGATGAATTGAGCTGTGCGATGGCAGTAGAAGGGAGGAAAGAAACTTCTTAATGAACGTGTCTCGTGAGCTAATGCTTCTCGAGGTACTTTCAGTGTTTTCGTACAGAAATCCTTCCGAAGCTTCGCGGCAGGATTAACCAGATCTCAGACCACTGTTTGCAAGTTCAGATACAGAAGAGACGCATGTAAGCCCTTGTCAACAACACGTGTAATCGACCACGGAGACTAATCACCTGACAAATAATTACTCCTCGAGCTTAGGCTCATTAAATTCGTTAGGTAATACGCTATTTTCTCTCGCCACCTCCGTCAACCAGCAGCTTCTGTACCTGTACTTCTGAAACACTCTGTGTGAAAGATGAAACTGTTCCTTTTATTCTAACAGATTCGAGGTTTCATGAAAACTTGCAACTTAACGCCACGTTTTCATAGTCGTATAATATCCTCGAGTCTGTTCGCTGGAATATCCATTCTGCGAGGCACCGCCGCCACCCCGGCCCGAAAATTCGTATTCAGATCGCAAGCGATGCGATTCGAAATCCGCGAGCGTACGCGCGGCAACACAAAGCAATTAAGGTGGGAATTATCGCGGAATACGCGGCGAACGTCACCGTCCGCTGCGAAAGAAATGCACGTTCGGCCGACATGCGAGATTAATACTTACCTGCGGGGATAAATATTCATGAGGCCACGTGGACGTGGCGTGCAAGCCAAAGGATAAAGCGTCGGATTTTATACACACCGTCGCATCGACTGCTCGCGGCTAGGAGGATCTAGGCAGCCACGAATTTCTCGGGATCAGTGCATGCATCTAACGACGGGGTGCAGGAGGTTCGGGTCATCGGTTTGGTTAGCGCACACCGTGTATAATAATATGTCTAACGCATAGGGTGCAGCTGATGAAAATTTCACGGGAAAGTGGAGTTGAAGGCTACCTTTACGGAAGCCTTGGTGTGGCTATATGTACGTAAGAACGAATCGTGTATGCTAATTAAATTAATTGACTGTGGATTTTCTTTTCTCCGCGTATACACTGCTGTTCGTAGGTATTGGCAGACCTGTTACATTTGTAAAAAATCAAGGACGGATTTTGAGATTTCGCACCCCTAGGTTATCAGAAATTTTAATTTAAAAGAGTCGTGATAATTTCAAAATTAATTCAATATGACAATTCACATATGAGTTATTGTGTAATTTGAGGTGTGAAAAGAAAGTGAATTGTTTTTAAAGTTGCCTCAAGCTTTTGTGCTTAAACCTTTTGTAATTTCGTTCGCTCAAAATTTGTCGCTCCACAAAATTTAGCGCCCCTCAAAATTTTCCACTCTCCAAACTTGAACGCTCCCCAAAATTTGCCGCTCCTCAAAATTTAACGCTCCCAAAAATTTGGTGCTCCCCAAAATTTATCGCCCCTCAAAATTTGATGCTCCCCAAAATTTATCGCTCCCCCAAATTTGCTACTCCCCAAAATTGAACGCTTCTCAAAATTTGATGCTTCCCAAAATTTATCGCACCCAAAATTTGCCGCTCCCTAAAATCTGTCGCTCTTCCAGATTTATGGCACCCCCAAATTTATCGCTCCCCAAAATTTGCCGCCCTAGGCTGCATCCTACTTAGCGTAAACCCAATTCCGCCCCCGTATAAAATGTAATATTTGGTACATATTGAATACCTTTCAGTGCTTTTACTCTAAAATACCAAATACAGTAAAGTTTGTTAAAGTTCTTCCGTAAGACACAATCCTTCGAACTCGATCTCCTCTTGAAGCTTTCAGTAGTGCAACCTACGTGTGTAAAATTTGAACCGAATCAGTAATCCAATCTCCGTGCACTCAACTCATAAAGCCACGTCGAATAGTCAGACGCGAGATTTCCATTGTTCCATTGTGTTTTCTTTCCAAATGAAATGAACATTTCGAAAAGCCACCGTTTCTGCCGCCGCAGATCGGAATGCTGACAATAATCTTGGAGGCTGTAGCCTGTATTCGAGTCTTAAAGTAATTGCAAACTTGCGGGATAAACACGGTGCTTGAGATAATTAGAGGATCACCTAGTCGGTGCAGCGTCTAATTCTAGTGTATTAACTACTATCTAGTATTACCACGCTGGAGCCAAAGTGTTCCTATTATTCCTAACGTCAACGCGATCCTTTGATCGTTTTAAGCAGCGCGTTTCCATTCGAAATTGTTACCCAGAGTCCGTCAGGGTCACAGGAACGTGAAATTGCTGTTCCGTGCAAACACACGTGCCGCACAATCTTTCCCACCGCGCAATCTTCTTCCCCCCAATCGGTGGATGAAAAGAATACTGGGTGTCCTGTATCTGTTCGATCCATTCGCGCGAGGAGTTGAGTGATTGCAGTTGGCGACTCCTGGACGGCCGAGGACCAACCGCGCCAGGATTAGCGAGGTTGTTTTGAGTTCCTCTTGAAAAAACACATCGGAAACATTCGATGAAGTTTTCCCGTACGAGCCCTCGTTCCCGAGAAAATCCTTCTCGAATGTGCGTCGCTGCTCCACTTGAAGCTCGGTCCACAAGTTTGTCAGTCCAGCGCGCTCCACTTTTCAAAGTCGATTATCTCGAAAAAGAAGCCTCGTACGAAAACATTCCACCGCGCGTTTTCGATTCATTTTCTCTAGGGGATCCACTTACTATACTGCGGTCGAAAAAGGAATCGATTTGGGAGTCCTAGTGGTGCGAACCCTTCCATCAGTTACCTTCATTATTTCCCATTCTTCGTTTAATGCTCTTGTTACTTGTTACCAGGCCCGGCGCGCGGTGTTTCTCTTGTGTGCGCGATAAATGTTTGGCGCCTATCCAAAAAATTTTGTTTCGAATTAATTGCGAATAAAAAGAACAGGGCATGGACAGCAAGTGAGAATCTATCTACAGTATGATCTTACTTATGCCCTAGTTCCGGTTATACAAATTTGAGTTGCTTTAAAATTCATCTAACACTTTCAGTCGCTTCGTCGCTTGCGGCGCCTCTGTGCATCGCGCACTTTGCACACGCAACCAGCCGGATCTGCTGGTAACATTGACCGAAGGTGATTCTAAGAACTTGTTATATTGAGTAAAGGTGACAGTAAGAACTCGTTACATTCGCCTAAGGTGATTCTCAGAATACTTAAAAAAAATCCTTCGGTCAAGGGCTCCAGGACACCAGGTTCCCTGGAACCCGGCCCTGCGCTGTAAAAGGCCCCGCGGTTCACGAAAAACTCATCGCAAATTTTTTTGGGCCGTATGCAAAGATATTTATTATAACAAATTTTAAAAGGCTCCGCGGTCCACGGAAAACTCTTAAATTTCACGGGAGTCTGTGTATAGATATTTATTACTATAAATTTTCTTTAGCAGGCCTGCGAACCATGGAAATCTCACCTTAAATTTTTCGGGGCCCTATGCAAAGATATTTATTATTATAAAATTCAGAAGTACAATATAATTTCATTTTTTTCCTCGCAAAAGTTCACGGCGGCCCTGGAGAGGGGCTCTCACCCCTGCGACAATGTCGACTCCTCCCCCGGCAGCAGTGTCGCCCCGTGCCTCGCATTTTGGCGCGCCCTATAGTCCCTTGGCAGCGCCGAGGGAAGAGGACCCTTCCGTGGAAAAAATTACTCGTCGGTGGGCATTGGCGCGTGGTCGCGGCCTCGCATTGTTTACATGCCGAGCAGCGAGAGTAACCGTCCTAATTTTCGTGGTTAATTGAAGGAGCGTCCTTCCGTTTCTCTTGGTGGAAATTTCAACGGAGAGCGAGCGAGCGATAGAACAGGAGGGAGACAGAGAGAGTGAAAATGCCACCGCGGCGAGAGAGAAAATAATGAAATTATAGGACATTATGATATCTGACAAAGAGCAGACGTCGCCGGGCGGCTCGATTTAATTCCCTTCCGCGGCAACCCGCCCACGCCTCGTTAAAAATGAACCGAGCCTAGAGGCGAGACGACGTCTATGCGACCGCAAGTGGGTTAATTAAAATCTTTAGCCGAGTGTCTCTCGCCGTCTACGCCTAGCTTTTTCTCCCGTCCGCCCCCCTCGCGCCGCGGGATTTATCGTTGATCGTCGGAAATTAGCGGGATCGGACGGGACAATGGCGGCTTCCGAAGGCCCCGGATACCTGTCTCGCGAGAGCGCCCGACGTTTCCAGAAAAATAAGGGGACGACACGAAGCGGCACTCGTTTCGCAGTGGCGGTGATTTAACACGTTCCGTGGACCACTACAGAAACTTTTATTCGAAGGACAAAAGAGCTGAAACTATTTAGAATATCACACAACTATTATTCTTCTATAATTGGACGTCGCAATTTAATTATCTCATCATCAGGAATCTAAATTTCCACCGTGAAACGCAACGTGTTAAACAGACGAGTGTTTAAAAAATATTATCCAATTGATTTTGGTAATTCTTCGAACCACTTTTGGCATAAATTTCATCCTCGAAGAGTTGGTTACTTATTTAAATATTTTCACTTGAACCCGAAACGTGGACCTTTGTAAGATAAATTCGAATCGATCGCGCGTTGCCCGGTAACGCGTCGGACGCGTTTAATTTCGGCGCTAATAAGCGGGCCATTTCTAGGATGGGAAGAAGAAACGGTAGGTCGGCACGCGAAGTTCAATACAGCGTGGCGTTAAACGGGTCCGCACTCACGCACATACTACGCGCGGCCGTCGATGATAAGTTACGCTCGACTTCCGCTTCCGTTCGCTGCAGCCACGCTCGCTCGCGCGAGTCAGCCACCTGCTCGGATTGCATGAATTACGTCGCATCCACTACACGCCAGTTTGAATCGCGAAAAAAAAGGCCACCATATGGCGCGAATTTATTTTTAATACCTATCCACCCCGGCGACCCTCGGCTTCCAAAAATCTTTCCCCCCCTCTTCTCTCGTCATCGATCAATAATCACAACGTGGAACGTTAAACTGCAATATTTCATTCGACTCGCAGCTTCGTATCGGCATTAGCTCTATTATTTATAAACTAACGCGAGCGCAGTCTACGCGTGGCAGTGGAAGGAAAAAAATAGTAGGCCCCTCTGCGGATTCTTTTCTCGTAGGTAAGCCAATACGGCTCTGCCAACTTGCGCGCCTACGGGACATAATAGCAAGTGGTTCAAGTGGACTGCAGAAGTGGAATTGGTGTCGTCTTTTGTTCTCGCCGAATCAGCACCAACCTCTTTTTCTTGGCATTCTTAGAAATCAATACGTGCTTCCCTAAGTTGCTAATACACCGCACAGGCATGCCCGAACGTGTTGTTCTACCGTTCGCGGAACTGGCTTCCTCTCGTCTCTCTCTGCGCTGAGTAAATTGGGATTCGAGCGCGATCCTTCTCGATTTCCTTCACGCGACGCATGGAAAGGATCGGGCACGCGTCTCTCGCGCGCATCGCGACACGAATCTCTTATGCACCTGCTCTTTATGCACAGTGTACGTAACATACGTGCACCGTGACCCTCTCGCGCTTAGCAATGGCGGCACGCAAACTTGCAACGTGCCTAATCGTCTAGCGAGGAAAGGAACAGCTGTATAGGCGCTAGGAGGTATACGCATACTCTAAAAGTGTTCAAAGGATAGGGGTGTACAGATGCAGGGCCCGACGAAAACAATAAAACATTCAAATCATGTATTTAAGAAACGTTGTTTATATATTGTCACATTGTACAGTAGGATTTTGGTGGCTCAGAGCCGCCAATGTGCACGCGGAGCTGTGATACGTCTCTGGTATTGAAGTCCCCCTCGTGACGGACAATTCTATCTCGTACCGATTCGAATTTTACAGGAAACGGCATGGTTTGGGGGATTGAAAAGGGATTTGCACGGAGGAGGATACAATTCTTTAAACTAACTGAAAGTTTAACATGCTGGCGGAAGATGGCGTCGATTTCCGGAAAGAAAAAGTAGTGGAAAAGTAATCGGTACGAGATAAGCGTTTGCCAAACATTACCGACCGAATGAATAATGTATCGCGACGAAAGGGAGAGATCTTGCTAACCGCGTGCTTGGAAGCTCGAAAGGACCGGCAGAGAAATATGGAAATTACTTGGTGGCTTCGACGCGGCGCATTAAATCACAGGAGGAACTTCAAATGAAAATTGCATCGTGACCGGCACCGAGGCATGCTTGCGCCGGATCGATCGTTGCAACTCGTAACACTTCGACCATGCATCGGTAAAGGTGAACAAACTCTACGCCGTGTTTCGACACGGGACATCCGCGCCACATAACCTGCTACATTCTACGGCCGCGTCTCTTCGAATCTCCTTTACGCAATCGTGCTCCTAGATCGCAGATACCCGAGGAAACGAGGTGAATCCGATAGGTGCCTCCGAAAACGGGACCGTTTCCCGATGATCTATCCGCGCCTCGCCGAGCAAACATTCGACCACGAATTATCTGATCACAGAAGACGCGCTCGACTCGATCGCAACATGGCCGTGTACGCTCGCAATGAATTAACGTTTTCGTTTCGGCTCACTCACCAGATATTGCTTGCAATGTTTTTTATGCTTAACGGTGCAGCGTTTCTTCTTCTTGGAGGCAGCGTTGTTGAAACCGTTGCCCGGCTTTTCTTTGTGGCCTGTCGATAGGTTCCCCTTGTTCGCGGGCATCGCCGTGCTACTCTCCTGTCGCGGGAACTGGGTCGTCGTGGCCGTTCTATCTGTCGTACAGACGCCGAGACTGATCCACCTTTCGGTCCACCGACGAAAGTGATTGATAACGCTCGGAACTTCTCTCTTCCCCGTATGTACGATACACACGTGAGCGACAGTACATGTGTAAACGTATAGCCACTGGATATGCGCAAGGACACTGGACTACCCTGAGCTGATTATTCGAGGCCACGCCTCCCGTCTTCCGACCTTCTCTCCACTTAACTACACCGCCCCTTTCGAATTTTCAAACACCCGTCCAGTCTTCGTTTCTCTCTTCTCTACATTATCGATTGCTTTACTTCGCTACCTTCAGCCCCTCGCGGCACAATAACGAGATCGTGCTCCAAAAACGAAGTAACAGTGAAGTTCAATGACTCCATATTTTCGAATAAGGTTCCTTCGAAGGTGGAAACCTACATTTGCTTCTTCACGCGTGGGTTTCTTGACTCCTGTCTACTTTTCCCCGCGGTGATTACAGACTTCAAATTTCATCGCAAAAATTTGAAAGAAAAAGGGAATCTGATAAAAAATATGCTCGAGGGTGTTTCTTGGATACCAAAAAAATTCTCGGCCCTGAGGACTAACCAGCGCCACAATCCGAAGCGTGATAAATCACTCAACTACGAGCGTGCTTTAATCAGAAATTCAAACTTAAATTGACTTCCATCGAACCTTAATTTACACTTCTCATACAAACAAACCCTTGAGTCAATGCGAGTACCACACACCGGCATGCCAGTATCCGAAAGCTGGAAGAAAAAAGGACTAATATATGCAAATATAATCGCAAGTTACCGTGCCATGGTAATCGAAAATTCTTCTTTATCGACCAGCGCGTGTCTCGCTACTACCGACCGCGCCCGCGAAGATGGCGCCAGCCGCCGCCGACGAGACAGAGAGGCGGAGTAAGAGTGGGGCGAGCGACGGAGACAGTGGGAATAAGTTGACCCGTGTCTCTGCGGTCGAGCGCGCTCGTTCTGCTCGAAACGTCTGTGCACGAAAACGGTTACGTCGGTGGTTCCGTCGTTAAATCGAGTTACGTCTCCGTCGTACGGCTCGAACGGCTGCGTCGTGTATAGGTCCCCCCCCCCTCCCGTGCGTGTGTTGGTATGTGTGTGTCAATGGCTCGTTATTAAACGGTGCAGTTCGGCCCGATACACCAGAAGATAAATTATGATGGTCTGATCGCGGTTTCAACATGACTGTGGATTTCGCCGACTACTTTTGGGTGAGTGTCCTGCAGCCTCTGTCGAACGGATGTCATCCTCGTAGGGTTTAGGTTATGTGCGCTGCGAAAGGCCTCTATTGTCTTCCACCTATTTTCCGATCCCTCCTCGACGGCACGGGACACCCGACGAATTCGCGGCGACCGTCCCTCCGCACCACGCCGCGGTAGCGTTTCTCTGGCGGATCGACGCGTTCCTCCTCAATGAAGTCCCTTTTCCTTCCTCTCTCTTACGCCTTATCATGGTCGCTCCTCTCTGTTCCTCCGTGCGCTACGCGAGCCACCGCTTGCCTTCTTCGCTCTTGACGCGAGCGCAAGGTTACGCGTTCACCTCTCCCTGTCACCTCGTTCACCCGCGGAGATGCACCCAGGCATGAAGGAACGCGCATTCGCTCGCACGTTTCACGTGTGCACTGCGTTTTCTACAATGCCTTTGGGGGGCAGATGCAGGTGGGAGGGGAGCTGGGTTTGTCAGGGGAACCTTGGAAACTTTGTTCGCAGCTAAGCTCCTCGGTTTTAACAGAGTCGGACCAGTAATCGATTCAGACAGTAATTTATATTGCTCTTCTGGTGGCAGGAAACAACGCGTGAAAGCTGGCCGTGTTGTTAGTAGAGTCAGATAATGTATCGGTCGAATGTTTGACGGAGGAACGAGCTTTAAGTAGCGTTTAATGGGACACTAATTGGAAGGCGTAGGACGACGCGATTCCAGTGGTTCCGACCCGACGAACTTTTTGGAAGTCATGACATTGTTCTTCCTGGCAGAGGCATGGAGTAGATAAGATAGCTACTACTTCCTTTCACTTCCCTTAAAATTCTATCTAGCAGAGATTGTTGCGCACAGGATGCAAGCTGATACTTTAAGAGATATATGACCAAGCTTGTGTATCGTTTGAGCATCTGGGATGAAACAGAATCTTTATTAACACAGGTTGCCCTTTTTTCTCTTTTCGTTGAAGTCTCATGCAACGCGTTACATTGAATTAGTTTTATTTAAGATCCATGTTGTTTGTAGCTGTAAAAGCTGCTTACTTATTGTTCTTTGTTAATATAACGTACAATAAAAACTAAGCGGTGGGTCGCGGGTGGCGAGTAATACGTACAATAGGATGACAAGAGTAATAATATGTAATGACAGCTTATTGTGCCGATGTCACTCCAGAGTCCTACTGTACGTGAGTTTACAGCATGATCATGGTTCAAGTGTTAAGTGGCTAAGTGGTCTTAAGTAGAGTTTTAGTATATCTCTCGCAGTTGCGATATTCTAATTGCAAATGTTGTCCCCTCCTCTCCGTAGCATGAAAATCATTTTAGGGTACTTATCGGTTTTCGACTTGTCGTTAAAATTAAAAGCGATTAGGCATTTGCGTTTAAAAAAAAACCGAATCAAAGTTTCTTTCACTATTCTGCGAATGTATTCCTTGTAATTTAAGGGCGATAAGAATAATGGATTTGACGTGTTATATCATAACATGAAGCATGGTGTGGTCGCGAGCAAGGAGTTGGCTGAGTTTCTAAAGGAACGATCAGCCATAGAGGAAAACAATTACAAGCTCTTGAGTAAGGTGGCCAAGCAAGCTGGCAACAGCAGTAGCACGCAAGGGACGTTCGCACCTGTTTGGGCGGCTCTGAGAGGCGCGGCGGAGAAACTCGCTGGCTTGCACTTGCAGATGGCCCAGAGGGTCACCGAACTGATAAAAGATGTATCGAAATACGCAGAGGAGCTGCACAAGAGACACAAGGCTGTACGTAACACAATTCCCTCGGTTTTTAATAGCTCTCCGAGGCATATCTTTCTATTCGCTACAGCTGTTACATCTATTTATCGTATCATGTTGTGAATCACTTTGAATATTTCATGCGTTATCAGTATACGCCCACAGCCGGGTCACTAGGTTCTCTCATTGTCAGACAGTAGTCTCTGTAAAGATATAAAGATAATACTTATCAAATTAATTAATTGGCCGTTCCATGATTTCACTGTAGTTTATAGCGAGTAAATAATAATCGTTATTAGTAAACGTAAAATACGTAATACGCAGGTAAAAGAGGAAGAATCGTCCACCTTGGAAGTTGTACAAAGCATACAAAGTATCACAGTAACTTTGCACAAAGCGAAAGACACGCGCATGCAAAGAGGTCTCGAATTGGAGAAATTGCGAAAGGATAACGCCAGTCAGAGAGAATTGGAGAAAGCGGAAATAAAGTTTAAGAAGTCGCAGGATGATTACAAAACTTTGGTCGAGAAGTATATGGTCATAAGGAATGATTTTCAAACCAAAATGACTCAGGCGTGCAGGGTACTTATATCTTAAATCGTCTGTTACGCAAATCCTTTAGGACCTAGGCACGATATTAACGAATCCTTTATTTTATTGCTAAGCGGTTCCAAGATGTAGAGGAGACACACCTGAAACACATGAAGGAGTTCTTAAACATCTATGCGGATGTCTTGCAAACGAATCACGAACAAGTTGGCCAGGTCCATATTGACTTCAAACGTCAGTGCCTAGACATGACGGTGGACAAGTTACTAGAGCAATTCGTTCAAAGCAAATATACAGGGTTCGAGAAGCCAGGTAATCGATCTCGCAACGCAACCAGTCCGAAACGAAAGTCCTAACTGTTTCTGTATGATCTTTCTATGAACCAGGTACAATTGAATACGAAGAAGTCATGACAGGTCTGGCGGATATGACCAGTCATTCTCAAACAGACAGCAATGTTGAAACGCCTAAGGAAACATCGAAGGGAGCCAACGGAGAAACAGGAGTCGCTGGTAACACTCACAGTTCAAAAAAAGATCAGGGATTAAAGGGGGAGGGTTGTCAGGTGGATGAGGAAAAGGGGAGGGTACAAGAGAAAGAAAACGAAAGACTGAATGAAAGGGACAGAGAACTGTCACATGTACAAGCCACCAAGGCTTCCCGCCGTACTACCTCGCTACTCAACCTGTTCATGTCCAACTCCCAGGGTAGGTTTCGTTTTTTAAAATTGAACAGAATTTACAAGACTTTATTCTCTTTTAATTGCAATAGTTTTTATCTACTTCGACACGATGCGCTAATTGTCACGGTATCGTTAAACCTTTCACCTGTAAACTTTCAATGAATTTAGATCGTTAAAGAACGTTAGCACCAGGACTAAAGGAAACTATCAAAATCTTCAGATCGGAAGCATCGTGTCTTAGTAGATATATTTTGCGATTTTTGTTTATCACAGCAGTACCATTTCACATATTCGCATATGTACACTTATTCGACTTATTTTTAGCACTCGATCACAGATTGATTAATCTAGGCATATGCAAAACAATTTTGTCGACTTAATGCTTATGTGGTTGTGTTACAAAATGCTTGTGCGTTATAATCTAACAATAGGTGGAGGATGACATTATAAATTATTACGTATTCCAGGGGGTTTTTCATTCATACGTTCCTCTTATGTTTCCGCGAAATCATGAATGTTTTGAAATTAAACAGACTTTTTTTTTTATTAAGGAAAGGAATATAGAAGGCTACGATGCGAGAGAAAGAAATGATCATCCTTTATATCTTATTCGCTACAGTTCTCGGCACACTTTGATATTGAAATAGTACTGCACGTGTGTGTAATTCACGTATTACACCCCCGCATCTGTTAGGAATTTAAACAGAGTTCACGCCCCTCTGGAGTGCTGTTCGTGCCACTGAAAGTGCGAACTCTATTAAAACAGCCGTAGTTATAAGTGATACGTAAAATAGCAAGATGAAGAGAAAAGGGCCATTTGGAGGCACGGATTATTCAAAGATATGAGCAATGAGTGTTGTTTCAGACAAACAGAAGCAAGCAGGGTCTGGTTCGGCACCTGCAACTCCTCAGGGGAACAACCTGCCTCCTGCTGTTCCACCTCCCAGCATCTCCAGGAACCCTCTCAGAGGATCTAAATGTAACTGCTTACATTGTGATTACCTGTACCCTTACCATATCCATTACACACTTTAGAGTAACTGTTTAGATTACCAGTTACGTGGTATGATTACACACACAGACACACATAGACAGACACGTACAACAGATTTCTTTTTGAAGATGTTGCTTCTTGGTAGTTAGCTGAAAATGATTAAGGTGAGGGTACATCACTAGTGAATTCCTACAGCTTTCTGTAACTTCTTTTTCTCCAAATCTTTATACAAACTATCATAGAGGAGATTGTTCTGTGTCTGTTAAACTTGAGAGACACTTTAAAGTTCGATAACATATTAAGGACGGTGGTCATTTTATGAATACTGTTCTGCATAGTAAAGTCTCTCTTTTGTACTCGTCAAATGAAATCAATCACAGCAGAACTATTCAGTGGCTTTATCTTTATAGGCCTGAATTACGGCACGATTAAGTAACAGAAAAATCGCGAAAGCAATTAATTGAAAGTATTGAGTTCAGTGGCTTTAAGAGGGGGAATGATTCTTACACAATTTCGAATGGCCACCTTTAATTCAACACTCCTTCTATACACCTTTATCTTTGTCTTGCTCTATTGGTTGTTTTCCATGGTATCTTGGCGACAATTACATTACCATACCACCTCTGATACGGTATCTTTTACGGTCGTACAGGATATGTGGTTCAATAAAATGTCTGGTGACTTACAGTGGTAACGCGTATTGTGGTTCCTCCACTCTGCACTCTTTTAGATCAGCAGTGTACGTATACTAACATTATTTAAGCACACTGAATCAATGTTACATGCACAGTATCTGATTCGCAAAACGATTTGTTGACTCGCGGCTAATTCGCCCCGCGATTAAAATGAATCTTTATGTAACATTGATTTATCCTTAGCTTCTGAAGCGCACAGAAAATATTTCTTCGCTCTATCGTCGGCTAAGAGATATTTTCCATTCCTGTTTGATTAACACAGAGACAAGCTTGCTTAGACACTAGGCCGTAGCTTTAGGATTACATGGCGATCTAACAGACTATACTTAACACTTCTTACAAATTCTTACTTATAAATTGTTTTTCTAACAATCTTTTATGTAAACATATGCCAAGGGGGTCTCTTCTACCAACACGACTCATTGTAAAGTTTTTTTTTACATATTTATTTATCTTACGCTCACGCAACGGAGAAGTACGTTATCGGTTCAATTAAGTGTTAGACCTAAGGAAAAAGAAAACGAGATCTGGGAAAGTTTCGGAAATTTCACTTACCGATGATAGATCAGTCGCTACTTTTTTACAGACGCCTGTGGCATTTAAAGTTCAAATGGTCCCGCGTCGGCCGCGAAATCATTTCTGAAACTTTCCGCTGCCCTCTTAATGAACACGTATTCGCATAGAATCAGTAAAATGAAGGGAGTTGGACTTGAATAATGTTGAAATACGAATGTGGGGTTGGCTACTGACGGGGCCTCAGGTGAGCCATTCTTTTTTTTTTATGAGTCTTTAATGCATGGCTCACTTGTATTTATTTTCCAAGTGCAGACAATCCTCCGTGATAGCGTAATGTGATTCTGCAAGCAACCCTTTCATTTACTAGCTGTATTATCATTGGAAGTAGTTACTGTAAATGTATCCCATTGTACTGCGACTGTTTTGTTTTTCTCTCTTTCTCTCGCTCTCTCTTTCTCTCTTCAACTCGTCGCAATGTTTACCGATACTGGAGGCAATCTGGTGGTCTCAACTTAAAGTTCAGGGACCATGGGGTCGTCGTGAATTCTACCTTGCTCGTACTGTGCATGACGATGGTATCCTTGCTTGCAGAACATGTATCTCGTGTGCTCTACGAATCGTAGGAAGGTATATTACACCGAGATTGCGCGACCTCGCGTCGCGATGCTGTCTTGAGGATCGTGTACGAAGTTAATCGTAGGACGTGTAATTGTTAGAAAAACAATTTAAGATGAGACTGGACTTTTTCAGATCTATATAGGATTGTTGATGGTGATGGTGTATAATGGGTTCCCTTATACTTCTGCTAATGTAACGTGCTACCTCCGCTACTCTCTTCTTCGTTATTCCCCATCTATCGTTATTGTCGGATTTAATGTAGGCGTGGCAGCGTTCTTAGTGTCTTTGTAGAATGCTGATGTGGATTTCGGTCTGGTAGCAAGCCCACGTCCACTTTACTCGTTTAAGGGGTCATGCCTAGTTGGCAGGCGAAAAAAAAAACGTGATTTTCGGGAATTTTTTGTGGAGAATCTAATGTATATTTTTTACAACTATTTGGTTGTTTAAAAAATACATATATTCAGCAACTCTCAGTAATTTTGTTATAGAAAAATATTGAAAAATGAACGAATAGCAGTCACTGATTCGGAAGCTATTTTTTGGGAGGGGGGGGGGCACAATTTCTCCGAGCCGGAGCATCTGAAATCGAAAAGGGAAGAAGATTCTGATAGTATAAGAGTTTTATATTATCAACTAATAACTCTTATATTATCAGAATCTTCTTCCCTTTTCGATTTCAGTGGCTGTTATTAGTCGATTTTTTAATATTTGTCTATAACAAAATTGCTGAGAGTTGCTGAATATGTGTAAAAAAATATACATTAGATTTTCCACAAAAAATTCCCGAAAATCTCGCCTGCCAACTAGGCATGATCCCTTAAGGGGTCATTCTACTTTGATTGGCCGAAAAATTAAGCTATTTTTAAAGATGCTTTCTCGGTAACTACAACATGTAGTGAAATAAATCTGTTTGAGATTTATTAAGCTACTCTTATGTTATATAAGAGAAATTTCTAAAGAATTATTTTAATTTGTTTTAAATGTTTTTCAGACGATCCGCGGAAAAGAGGTATTTTCGTGGCGCAAGTGATTTCTCCACTCAGGCTTATCTGAAACAAAAGATTCAAGAAGATTCTTAATCTGTATGAGTGTCGCTATCGTCCGCACCTCAATTAACCATTTCTATCGAAAAATAAGAGAGATTTTTCTCGGGAAACACAGGAGGCAACATCCGTTTGGGTGTTCTGTCAAACTTTTTTTTTCAAACCGACACCATTTTGTTATTTTTCGACAAAAATTGTTAATTGAAGTACGAACGATAGCGACACTCGTACAGATTAAAGATCTTTTCGAATTTTTTGTTTCAGATGAGCCTGAGTGGGTAAATCGTTTACGCCACGAACGTACCTCTTTTTCTAGATGCCATATTGACGCTATAAAAAAGCATTTTAAAAAAAATAAAAAATACTTTTTAAATTCTTTTTCTATAATACAAGACTAGCTTAATAAATTCCAAAAATATTTATTTCATTATATGTTGTATTTACTCAGAAAAAATCTTTAAAAGTATATCAATTTTTCGATCGATAAAAGTAAAATGCCTTCTTAAGAGAATTAATTTCATACAATACGTATATTCAATTTGCACCGGAATCCATATCAGCATAATTAGAAACTGACATGATTAGAAAGCTCTCATAAAAAATGCATCCGCTGATTTTTCGACCCAATGACGATTATTTTTCCTTTTTCTCATCGTGAACGTTATTTGATCACGTTGCGCTACGCCTTGAACACTTGGAAAGTAAATTGACTTCCATCTACCGCTAGATTACAAGTTTACCATTAATTTCTAATATAAGCCATACTTATATTAACTTTCCATACAAGTCTGTTGAACACAGCGACCGTAGTTTTTTGCTTCTTAGTCTTAGTTCGTAGTTGTTTTGTTTAACTCTGAAACTTGTAAGAGTGAATCTTCCAAGGCATTTATACTTCGATAAAAAGAAACTTGTCTCCTATGTGACATAGTGAAACGCTGCGTACTTAATAACAGTTCCGATGCAAAGAAGCATCTATTTTTCTGATGCTTCGAACAGTTTACAAATGTCAATTGGCTCGTTCATTCGTTTCTCTGCATATCCATGAAAGATACTTAGCTTCTCTCGGTTTCAATAGGAGATTGGTCAGCAATTATTGTTCTCTATGATTTCTAAAGAATCTCTTGTATCAATTTAAAAGCAGCTTTTATTTTTTACATACCGTGTGCCCGCAACCAACAGGGTTTCTTCGCAGCAGGAGAGAAAAGAGAAAGGAAAAGAAAGCGAAAAAGAAGAAGGATATAGTGGAAACTAGCAGCAACAAAGAAGAAAAGTCTGACCTGTCAGTATACACACATTCAGCAGATCTAGTGCACTCGAAGATCAGCCCCACGACCAGGAATACGAGCAGTGCGATTAGCTAACAGAGATCTGGTCGAAAACAATACCACAAATAAATAAATCGTTCAAGTAGAAGCTTGGTTGTGGAGCTGATCGTGTATACTCCTCAAGTTCTCGTTTCTATTAGCACCTTAGAGTCCCTAAAGCACAAGAGCACCTTAATAGTAAAATAAAGAAAAGCATTCCCTAAGAGTTTATTTATCATAACAAAGACAAAGTAGCTTAGTGAATTCATCGTATGTATACAATATGCACTGGGCCTGCTGGAACGCGTGCAAGTGCATCCTTCTGAATTTTACTCGTTCCGCAACAGGGAGGACAAGGAGGACAGCAGGAAGTCAGAGACACCGACACCGGAAGTCGACGAGGATGGTTTCTGTATCAGACCAAAAGCAGATCCGTGGGAGAACGAGAAGGGATTCTACTCCAGCTCGGACACCGATTCCGAGGACGAGAGGGAGAGGAAGATCAGGGTGGAAATAAAGCCTCTGAGCAATGGTGGGGCACCTATGAGCGCCAGCGTCGACGAGCTAAGGGCGACGGTGGAGAATCTGTCTTTATCGCCTGCCCCGACGGTACGGTTCATAAAAAGGAAAAGAGTAGTCTTCGACTGGCGATAAGCAGGTTCTATAAATGTGTAATCGTTCCGCCGTTAATAGGGACGCAGAGGATCGAATACCGATTCTGATCATCACATGAAAAGGTCTCAGTCAGTGTCACAGCAATTAGGAGGTAAGCCAAGCTCAGATTTACTTGGCCTAAACTTGTTCAATCCCAGCAGTACGCCATCGAGCGCCTCGACGCCGACTGGCAGTCATCCGTACGCGCCACTGCAAAGCCCTCCGCCACTGTCTTCGTCGCCGACACCACAGCCACAGCCGCCGCAATCCGCACCACCCACACACACTCACTCGCGGTTCCCCGGTGAGTCTAAACAGGCAACTCAGATGCGCCGATCATCAGGGCTACAGATGGGCAGAATTTTTATTTAAATGAAACTTCGAATGACGAATAAAAGATAAAAAAAATTATTCGTCATTTGTCGAATAAAATTGACCCGTTGACTCGACGAATAAAGTTAATTTCTTTATTCGTCGAACGTTTCACAATATCAGCAACGTAACTTTAACTTTATTCGACGTTAAATAATTTTCTGTAATTAACAATAATTTTCAAATAAGATACAATGCAGTGACGGCCTACGGCGGCTCGAAAGCGCGCCAGAAAATTATTAGACGTTGAATAAAGTTAAAATTACAGTTACAGTTAAAGTTGAACAATTTATTCGGTGCTGAAGTTGAAACGCTTGACGAATAAAATATTGAACTTTATTCGTCAAATAATCTGAAGTTAAAGTAACTTTTATTTGGCCCGTTATTTAAACAATGTTTTATTTAGTCAATACCCAACATTGATCAAGATATTGCGAGCCCTGGAAATAGCTAGAGCGTCCACCTACATGTATCATTGTCCTCCACAGATGGAGATCTGTTCTCGGAAGTGGGAGACATCACGCCGGCCTTACCTCCCAAGCAATCCGCATCTTCCACTCCGACCGGGTCTATCGTCATTCCCAGACCGCCGTCACGGAGAGGAGAAGGTCCGTCCCCAAGAGGCAGAATGTCGCCAGCGACGATATCGAGGGCCGACAGCGTGGCCAGCTTAGAATTCCGCACAGCTGGCGTGGGGGTCGGCTCCTCCAGGGGTCCCTCTCCGCTTACGATCGGACTGGCGGACACCATACCCCTAGCGGTCGCCTTCCACGAGATAGTGCATTCGTATTTCAGAGGCACCGACGAGACGCGGTGCCAGGTGAAGCTCAGCGGCGACATGATGCTGTCGTTCCCAGCCGGCATCGTCGCCGTGCTGGCGAATAACCCGAGCCCCGCGAAACTCGCGTTTCGCGTGAGGAACAGCAACAGACTGGAGAAATTGTTTCCTAATAACCAGCTGGTCAGCATGTAAGTATGGCGCGCCTACAGGGTGTCCCAGAACTTCTTACTTGACGTAAGAAGACGTGGAAAAGTCCTTTACCGTTTTGGGATCCGAAGCCTCGTTCTCGAGATATCAACAGTTGAATAATAGCGCCGCGAGGTTTAAAGCCGAAACAGCTTACAAGGGAAGGTCCCGTTCAAAAAATTCTGAAACCTTGTCAATATGTAGGGGATTTCCTTCTCATTACAACGCGATTTTTGGTTGCTGTCCAAATTCACACAGAGGTTGAAATTAACCATTGAAAATTCGACTATTTTCCGATTTTGTGTTATAAATCGCGAACTGGAAGAGATAGAACAAAAGTTATTTTTTTTAATTAGACCTGGAATCCTTAAATTAGATTTGGTAAAAATATTATTTTACAGTTCAAGAGTTATAACATAAAATCGAAAAATTGGATTTATAGAGGTCAATTATACCCCGTTAGAGTGAATTTGGACAGCAAAGAAAATTTGCGTTGTAATCAGGAGGAATTTCCAATATATTCACAAAGTTTCAGAATTTTTTGACTTTCCGAGTTCGTGCTGTTCCCTTGTTAGTTAGATACAGACGCACGCACAGTAGAATCTTCCTACATTAGGATATTGCATGTGCCGGTTTGTCCCTGAATTCTGGGACACCCTGTATACCGAGCAGAGCAGTGACTCCGTTCATCCGCCACCCGTCGGAGGGGATTTTAAAGGAGTTCTCATCTCGCGCAGGGACGCGACACAGACGACCGTCGACAGTACAATCTTCGAATTCAACATGAGTGCCTTAACTACGCTGTTACGCAAGCAGGCTGAACAGAATCCGTCAGCCTCCTACTTCAACGTCGACATACTCAAGTATCAAATCAAGTGCAAGGATGGCGCGGGCTCCTGCCCCTTCCAATTGGTAGCTTATTGGAAGTGCGAGGCGACTCACACAGATCTTAAGGTACCTTGTCCTCATTGAATTTCATTGAATTTTATTTTGACTGTGATTATTAAATAAGGGATCTGCTCGTTCGCCAGATCGATTACAAATACAACAGCCGCGCCATGGCTTCTGCCAGCCCCCTGTTGAACCTCCACGTGGCGGCACCCATTGACGGAGGCTTCAAGTCGTTGAACAGCAAGCCCCAGGCTCAGTGGTTGCCCGACACGAATCGCGTGCTGTGGAAGTTCACGGAATTGTCCCAGCACAGCGAGGGCAACGGGGTGGGCTCTCTGAAGGCGCGCGTGGAACTCGCACACGGGCCGGGGAACCAAGGGACGATATTCACTCAGTTCAATTGCGAGGGGACCACGTTGTCCGGCGTTGAATTCGAGCTGGTGGGGTCGGGCTATAGATTAAGTCTAGTAAAACGCAGATTCGTATCTGGTAAGTGATGCACCGTTTAAGCTCCACTTAATCGAATCTCTGATTAGTAACCTTTGTAAACGATTACACGTTTATTGCTCTCAGGGAAGTACATATGCGACGGGGACTCCGATTCGAGAAGCAGATACGCCGCGCCTCCGTCAAACGTGGATTGACGACTTCCAGAATGGGCGCCTCAGTGGGAGAGCCTGCCCATTTAATATTGGTACTCTGCTTGTTCATTCACTGCCCATACCACGACTAATGTCCGTTCAGAACACGAAATCGGCGTGGGGGAAGCCTGTTGGATACCAAAGAACACGTGCGATACAATGACGGTTGTCCGGTAGACGAATACACTTGTACAGAAGTGAGCCGCTGCCGCGCGATCCCAGCAGCAGGTTACTATGAGATTCCGTTCGCTCTCGTTTTCTCGACGAGCCAACGACAGCGGACTTATACACGCGCGCGCGATCTAGGCGAGGGGATCTCGGACCCGCGGGAAGTATCGGGAACGTTAGTTAGATTTCACGAGTCGGCCGGCTACCTGATGCGAGAACGGCGTTCTATGATGTGTTTTATAACTTGTATATTTTTCAATTTTTCTATATATGTCCTCGATTAGATTGTACTATTTTTAGTAAAGTTTGTACACAGCGCGTCGGTAGTAGAGAGTGACGAAAGCAATATAGAGCGGTCCTTTCGCATAGAGCCTTTGGTGTCCAGCATATTTTTCGCCACGATTATTCGCTCGCCATATTATTGCGTCTATATAATCAAAATACGTTACGAATTTTTTTACGTAAAGAAGGGAAAAAGAGAAAAACGATGGGAAAGAACTCTCCAGCAAAAAAAAAAGAACAAACCATCAAACAGTACAACGTCTTAATCTATTGTTATATCTTGTGTTATTTTAATATAGTTATTATATTAGTATCCGTATGGTTAAGGATTTTGCAGAGAGGAAGGAGGATAGTGTAAAGGATCTGTAACGCCAATTAATGTACATTAGCATTTATATTTTGCACGAGGGGGTTGAGTGCTTGTGAACCTTTCACTGAGTCCTATACCGATCGGTTTCTTCGTACGCGCGAACTATTAACGATTGATCACGGCAGGAAAAAGGGAAACCGGGCAACGCCAGAAAGTTGTATTGTTTTCTAACAAAATTCGTTTGAAAATTCTTTACGCGGTTAGCCCTGCGCACGCGCTTTTGTAAAGTTAAACGCGTAGTTCTGCTTTCTGATGAGAATCGTGGGTATAACGAGATCACTCGGCTGCAAAATTCTTTTCGCCGTAACAACTGAAGGAGATTTTCGAGCGTCGCGTCGCGCGCCTCGCAAAGTCTTTCGAAGATTGCGAGCTAACACGCCCAGAACGATCCCCGAACGACGATCGTCTCGTCGTTTATAGGATCGTTAAAGTAATCCAGTATTTCTTCTACATTTAACTTAGCGAGTAAACGAGTAAACTCGATCGGCTTTTAAAGAAGTCTACTAGCTTCTGGACGATTAACACACGAGTCTTCTGAACGTCTCAAAGGGAGAATATATTCTATAGCATTAATTCTCTCTTTCTGTCTCTCTCACTCTCTCTGTGTTTTCTTTTTTTTTTCTTAGTGGTTCTTTGCTACGGAACACGTTTAACGAGAATCGAACGTCAGAAGAGAGGCAGGCCATTTCGTTCTCGACTTACATGTGCATACCACGCGTGTACATGTATATGTGTATATAAGACGAAGTAATAACTCTAAGAATAAGTCTGAAAACGAAACTCGATTATTATATATATATAATCCTATATGTGTATATATATATATTTATATATATATATGATAGTCCAGCACACACGATGCTTCCTTCCGCGCAGTTTAGATATCGGCAACAAGTCGACGAGCGCACCGTACATATTCGTGCATGGTTCGACCTGTGATTCCTTATCTATTTTCTTCAAAAGCATATAGATTTCTTTCAAGCATATTATCGCGAGTATTGATTTTGTATCGAAGGTGTTCGCCTTCGAATCGTTTGCTAGTCGTCTGAGAAAAAAATTTACATTTCTTTTTCTAGATTTTACGAGAGATTTATTGTTTTCTTCTTTCACAACGATCGTTAACGTACTAACTGTTTTGTAATCGCAATATTGATCTGTACACGAGTAGTTGCGGTACTTGTTGCGAGGTATTCGGTTGTTAACTGGCTCTAAAAGTGCATTATGCTTATCATTAATTAAATGTACGAACAATTCGCAGGAGGAACGCGAACTGCCATCACGCTCAAACTCTAGTGGCCGTTCAAGACCACTTCCCCTCCCCCCGCGCTTTTAGTCACAAAGAATGTCCCCAGCTTTTGCACAGTGTATCGTGACTTTTGTTTCTTACGTACGTACTTTCTACCTATTTTCCTTCTCGACTTCTCTGGTTCTTTGGAGGCGAACAAAGGGCCAAGGTGTAATGGGGGGAGCACTCTGCGACCTTGCACAGCCAACTGAATTTGCGCGTGCAGTAGGAACTCGGCTAGCGGGATGACGAGCACGACGAGATTTATTCAGAAATAACAGCGACCGCATTCGCCCGAAGCGTACCATACATAGTAATTTTACGTTTTAAGAAACTGTTATCACTCAGCGTTCCTGCGATGCTGCACTGTTTTATGAATTTTACGATATTCCCTTTTTCTTTTTTTTTATCATTCTACACTGCTTGTATGACGAAGCGAAGGTCTACGAAGGGCAATACGAGCCATCTAAACGACACTAAGACAAAATTGCGCGACCACTCCATGTCGATTTAATTAAGGGACTTGGCTCGCTCGAGCCATCAACGCCAGCGGCGTATCCTATCGAGCCGTCGATGTACGCGCGCGTTCGCTTCTTTTTCTCGCCCGCGGCTCCTCGATCCGCAGTTTACGGATCTTTGGTGAACGGCGTCGCGAGGTAGACAATTATTAAAAGAGGGAAGAGATACGGTACGAGTACTATGGAGTGGTTTCCTGGGGGGGGGGATAAATCGACTGAGCTCTCCTGTGATACGCAGATGTCACTATAATTTCGTAATAAACATTTGTAACGAAACATAACGATAATGCTAACGATGCGCGTTCAATCTTTCTTCCTGACTGATCCTACGAAGATCAAGGGCGCGAATTTTTATCGACGAATTCTAGAATGATGATTGATCGTGCGTTCTCGATTCCTATGCGTACGGTAAACAGTGAGTGTAGTGATGGACTCGTGCGATTCGCTTTTTACGTGTGTACAATTGCAATAATAACTACGAAAATTCCACACGTATAACGGAGACACACATACCACACAAGCAAGCACACGAACACAGCGAATTGTTAGGAAACACGCGCATATTTTCTGCCCGTGATTCTACGCGTACATAATTAACGAAGCAAAGGCGGTCGTGTGTACGGGGCTTGTAATTCACGCGAGAGAGACGATGCATCGAAGGTGCAGGAGAACGCAATGCAATTGCATATTATACGTATTAAACTCTTATACATAGTATAAATACGACGACGAGGGAAAATAAATTAAAATTACGATAATACATGTTAAACAATACATAGGATGGTTATGTAAACCTGTTGACATGTAATGTCTATGTTCTAATAAAGATTAGGATATTTTATATAAATAAATGCTCTGTTCAGTTGCCGCGATTCTTGACGCCCTGCGTGCAGTAACCGCTGGTGAATATTTTTATGTGCTATTATGCGAGTCGAGAAATTGGATGAGAAACTATAAAAAGAAAATACGAAAAAATGTTGTACTAAGTATAGGAATCTTGGATCTCTCAGGTCCCTAGTTTGCCGCGGCGCGATTATTCGCTGCGATATAAAAATCTATTACTCTGTAGATTACTAGCGGAGATGGGCGAAGATAATATCTAGATAAAATAAAATAAAAGGTACTTTATGCTTACTCGTTATTCCAAGCATAAAGATGAAAACCTTATTCGACGGTTAGAATGAACGTTCTTGGAATAAAAAAAAATATCTTTCGCTGTCGAATAAATTCACTTTGAATAAAAAGATTATTTTTCACCGTTGAATAAAAAAAAAAGATTTTTTACGGTCGAATAAATTCACAGCGAATAAAAAAATTATTTTCACCGTCGAATAAATTCATATCGAATAAAAAAATTACCTTGCACCATCGAATAAATTTACTTATCCGTGGTGTTTCGAATAAAGATAGTCGTGTTATTCGAAGCTTCGAATAACAGATAAACATAAAGTATCTTTTATTCGACTCCTTATTTAAATAATGTTTTATCTAGATAATACCCAACTCTGTTTACTATCCCATTATAGAAGCTTCTCTAACTTGCAGTAAAGTACCAAGTAACTTCTGTGATCTGTAAGAACTCGTTTAAGGCTTATGAAGAGTTTTTCAGGAACTGTCTCAGCAGCTCGTCGCTGTTGGCGTATTGCAGAAGCATGTCCTCGTACCTGAGCATTCAGAGAATACTTGAGAATTAATTTAACAATGTCCCCGATTACTTCTAGAGTTAAGCGTACATATTCCAGTAATTTACCTGAGAGGTACAGGGACGTCCTGCCCTTCGATAGATCCAACCGACCGTATCCTTTTCAAGATTGCCTCGGCCAAGGTCCACTCATACTCCGCGTACCTTTCATCCTGCGTGAACCAAAGAGCCAAGGCGCACCTCCTGCCACGAATTACACCGCGTACACCATGAAGATTCTCTCCACCAGCGGAGAAGGCCACCATGCGACCGCAACGCGGCGTAACTTTGCTGTCCAGCTCTCTATTCACGTGATCCTTCGCGAAGAAGAACTGCCCGCCTTGGAAATCGTCGTTCAGATAGAGGATCGCCGAGTAATCCCTCCAAAAGTAAGCTGGACTTTGGCGTAGACAAATGTCGTCCTTCGACACGCAATTGTCAGCGTGGATCTGGTGACTGAGGTCATCTCGCTTCATCGGCGAACCTAAAAGTTAATGAACATAAGATCCTTTAGTAATGGAGCAGGCGCTGTAATTGCTTTTGCTTGTAGATTGAAGAGAACGAGCAAGAGGAAGCAAGTCGAAGGCATGTTCCGAAGAGAGATGCTACTAGATCTACGTCTTATGACTGATTCAGATTTGTTTACCCACGCGCCGTACCAAGTGAGCCGACGCAACGTGGTTTCAGCTGCGAAACGAACCAGAAGCACGCTGATGCATCAGGTGAAAATTACCAGGTAGAGCCGTACGGCAGACCAAATGGGTGTAGGTGAAATACAGTGGTCGATCTAGCCCGAAATACCTTTCCACGTGGATGCGCGACTCGTTCGCCTTCTCCAGCAGCTGTTCCAATCGGCCCACCGATATCTGCCCGAAGTAAGCCATCTGCAACACGAACAGTGACGTCGAGAAGAATATACAGCGTTGCTCCGCGATAATACTATCTAAGGTGAATGTACCAGTAAATGAACACGTACCAGTGAATGGCCATTTTTCATTAAAATGAGTAAAATAAGTTATTAAAATAATCAACTAATTAATTAGAGACTCCTTTTAATTTCTGGCTTCGTATCCAAACAATTTTTGTGGCACTTGGAATCAATCGTGTTGCAAACATAATTTTATAATACTGTTTATCACTAGCCTTAAGTGTTTATTTATTGGTACGTTTACCCTACTATCGTTCAGCTATGTCAAGGAATAACTACCAAGGCGACTCTTCCGACAGTAAGTCCTTCGAATCGCTCGTATTTCGAGTGCGGACTTTTGTACTCGCTGTACCCGTCCCCCTCCACCGCGGTCATCTGTATCGGTTCACAGAAAAAGAATGTCAAGCAGACTGTAGCCTCGCGTGGTAGATTATAACTTAACGGCGAAGTACCGAGGCGAGCTCCATCAAACGTTCACACTCTGTGGAATTTAGGAATCCATCCGCTACGTAGCGATTCTTTCCGCCAAGTTGTTTCTCTTCTGCCACTATGTAGGCATTACCCTTGACCCTAGGTCGCTCTCTGTCCCTTATCTCTAATCTCTCGCGTCGTATCGCGGAAATATTGCCCAACAATTGTGCGTTAGAAAACGTGGAGCCACCTGACGATGGATGCAGCGTCTGTAAAGAAAGGAAGGGTTATAGCAAGTCCCTCGAATTTTTCGGTGATCAATATTATCTCTAAGAAGACGTAGAAAGATCTGAGAAATTCTTCAGGCGGAGTTAGAATTAGATAGAATTATGATCGACGCCTACACCGCCACGCCAGAACGGCACGCGTGCACTTTCGGTTGCATTCAACAGGCGTTGCAGCGATAAATCGAGCAGCAGCGTGTTCAATTGAACCGTAGAATCGAAGCGGAAGCACGAAACAACTATGCAATAACGGGATAGTGTGTTTAAATATTTTATTGGCTTCATACAAAAGGTACAGAAAGAAGAAGAGAGATTCGGAAAGGAAGACAGAGGGTAATTATTCCTAAATCACCAGGCTCGCCCCCCTTAACACTTTCGAGAGTGTTAAAGCCTGGTACCTGGTCGACAGATTTATACGCGCGTCATCCCCCAAACAGAAATCAAATGGAATAACTGTAGGGGCCGTCGTGGATGCGAGTCTCAACGATTCTTTCTGAGCTTCACTGCCCGTTCGTTACCTTTCCCAGCTTCTTCCTCTTCTTCTTCTTGTTCATCCTCTCTATCTCGCGGTCGATCACGGAGAACTCTTCAGCAATGTACTGCAAGAGGCCCAGCTCGTACTCCTGCCTCTTCACGTAGGCCAGCGCTTCCTGGAAAAGAATACAACGTCGATTCATCATTCCCGCGGATACCATGAATCTCTCTCGCGACCGTAGCTAAAGAGCTCGAGCGGTCACCTTTCTCGGGGTGAAGTACTCCTCCTCCACCTTCGGCTGGGCGCCGTAGTATCTCTTATTCTCCAGCATCGTCTCGTCGACGGGGTCGAACAGCAAGTAGCTGGCCACGGCGGCGCAGGCTGCCTTCAAATTTCCCACTGCGTAAAAACAGAGTCTGACGTGATCCACCGTTCTGACGTAACAGACAATTCGCGTTGTCCCGCTAATTCAGAGGAATATTTCATAGGCCTGGGACGCGAACTGCCTCGGCGAGATTAGGTCAGCGTCGAAAACATCTATCGGCGAGGGGGGGCGGGCGAGGTGATGATTTCGCGAGCAACTATTGCGCGACTCGATGTAACCGGACTACTTAGGCAAAATTGATCCAATTAGACCAGGGATGAGTAAGAGCTTCCTCGAGGAGCCTCGGTATGTTGGAGGTACGGACTAATTCGTCGTGAATGTCGCCAAGGCCGCGCAATTTCTATGATAACTCGTTATCGCTCGGTGTCTACGCGACGACCCTCGTGTATGTGGTTTATCAACGCGAGCCTCGTCCCTTTCCCTCTGTTCCTCGCTGCTGGTCCAATGGACCAATGTCGATAACAATTTTCAGGCATAGCCGGGTAGAACTGATCGTTTAAACCTCCGTGGGAACGCACTTACGCTTGTAATAGGAGAATTGCAAGTAGTTGTAGTGACTTTTCAACATGTCCTTCTGGTAGTTGCCGTTCACGTTGTGCAGACTGGCGGAGCAGGACTGCTTGCACTTCAAGCTGTACGCGAAGTGGTCTGAAAGAAACAGGGTTTTAGTCATTGGATATTGTTTTCTAGTAGGATTTAAAGTTATCTGCGGCTTTGGTAGAGGCGGGGATTATTCCTCCGAGTGTGGTGCCTCCCTGAGGATTTTAGTGGCAACGCAAACGCCGAGGGACGTGTTCAGTGTACTTTTTGAATATTAGTTGATTAGACATCAGTACATGCAAGAAAGCACATGTAACCAAATAAGTAGAGCCCTGTAACCAGTAGCGAAGGACACATTTGGCGGCTTCTAGTCATGGGCGTCCGGAGGGGGGTGCAAAAGATTGATTTTGAAAAAAGATCGCTTATTTTTAAAAATAAGTTTATACTATAAAAGTGAATATTTCTAAATTTCGGATTTAAATTTTTAATTAATTTGGCACTAGAAAATGCCATTGGGCATTTCTAAAAAAGCAATTGGGCTACTCGTTTTTTCATTACTATATTTTTTTTCACCGTCACCTCAAAATTGCCCTCTCCTGGAAAAATGTCTACGGACGCCCTTGCTTGTAGTCTCAATGGTATTCATTGCATACCTGCAGTCAATTTAGGTATAGGCAGGTATAGACGCGTGTGTAAGAGTGAAACAGCATCACCCGCAACGCGACTATCTCTTTTCAACAACGCGTCTCGGCTCATACCAACAGTTCGCGTTCCAGATATTCTATAGTTCAATGATTGCACATCACTTGAGTGGGTTTCCCCTTAGTCGCTACATCTCCGGGAACCACTATACTGCCCTTTCTTCCGTGGTGTGTTAATATTATTATTATTAAACGTGTTCTATTACTTCCAGAAATGGGGTGGGAATTATTCCGAGAAGTTTAGAGCCAAATTCCTATCATACTGTATAGGGGCGCGTAGAATTATCTTTGAGTCGAATCGTTGCGTGTTTCACTCACTGGCGACGGAGGACGTGAATTCCGGGTGCCAACCCTGGTCAAAGGGGCCCTCGCAGTAGAACCTGCACTCCTCCTCCGATGCTAAGTACGATCTCAAGGACGACTCGAACAAACCCGCTGCCTCCTTGTAGTATTCGTTCTCGTAAGCCGACACTCCTTTGAAGTAGATGCTGACGTAAGGCGACGATTCTAGGTTTACGATATTCTCTGCTTCCACGTCGGGCATCGTCAGATAGTGTTTCAACGTCTCTATGCTAGCCGCGTGATCTGGATGACGAACTAGGAACGTGAACAGCGTGTTCGCTGCGTCTTGGTAACGATGTTTCTGTGTTAAAATATTCGGAACAGAAGCAACGATTATTAATACTTGGGCCCATCTCTAGCTTCAAAATTAGAGAATCCTTGTAGAAAACACTGTAAGTGCGAAAAATCAAATTCTGTACCAGTGGTTCCCAACTTTTTCCAAGTCGCGATTCCCTTTTATAATGTTCAAATATCCTTAGACCCACCCTCCCATATAAGATAAGGTAAAGAAAACACATTAAAAATAGATATTTCAAAATATAATTCTAACTTAATAATATTAAAAAAAAACGTGACGACCTCCCAGAAACTATTTCGCGACTCAAAGGTTGAGAATCACTGTTCCACACCATAGTATTACCATTGGACAATATTTTCCGACAAATTTGTTTCTTTAATTTTGGCACTTCAGTGTTTTCTACAAGGATTCTTGAATTCTCCATTGAGATCAAATAGCAACGGTTACTATAATATAACAAAGTGTATAGCAATGGTTCAATTATACAATCTCAATTTCTCCGAAAGGCAATCTATTCCTAAACGCGCAATCTCTCAGTATCGTAGTTCCACAGGAAGACTATGTTTAAACAGTATCGCGCATAATACGCTCCAGCATCGATTCGCCAGCGTGCCAGCGACGTAGGTCGTATACTTTACGACCGGGCAGACCAGTCCGACCGTTAAACTCATTATTTACTAAAAAGCTACTGGCGTGGGACTAGCAGAGCCACGGTTGCGTAAGCAGCCGCATTAGAATTCGTCGGGCACGCTTGCGACGGCTGGTCCCCCATCGAATTACGAGCTTCTGTTCAGCGCGCGATAATTCTGCTCTCGTTTCAGTGGACGCTGAAGTGGCGGCGAAGAAAACTTCCCCGATTATGTACCTGGTAGTAACAAATGTGCAGGTACTCGTAGGGACGATAATCGATCAGCTTGTACTCCGTATCGCGCGGCAGCATTTTCAGGGCCTTCATACCGGCGATCTCCCGATACTCCTGGTTGCACATGAGCAGGCACAACGTTTCCCTCACCTTCTTCTCGTAGAAGTGCAGGTCCTCGATATTCTCGGGCATAATCGGCGCCGATCCGGCGGCCCTCGCTCGACACTTCTCCCGGCAGTTCACCACCATGCGCTTGTACACGTTGTACCTGGAACGAGGCACTGTTATACTGGAAGAACAAACGGTGCAATAGGTGGGAATTCGGAAAGATATAGCGAGCTCGTAAATTAAACCATCGAGTGGAAGCGGTTCTGATTGAGATTTCGGGTTCCTATCTTCTCGTGTTTTTGTCCATTCTTTTATGTCGACGCTGGAGACGTGTTTACTTTAACGCTCCACCGATTTTACGATCTCGCTATGCCTCTTCCAGCTACTATATCCTAAGGGACTACTACATCGAACGTGAAATAGTATGAAACTAAAAGCAGTAGGCTAAAATGATTCCGTTTCGTTGTAATATAAATTAGAGGAATTTAATCAGTTGAGACGTTTCTCAGAGGAATTCCAGTCCCCGTAAAGAGTGAATCGGTTTGTTTTTCTTCCACGACTCCCACAGGCTTCCTCTTGCCGAGGGTAATCTCAATTCCAGCCGTACCCGTGCGCTACCGCGTTGAAGCCCTCGATGCAACGGTCCCAGTCCTCCTCGAGATAAGCCTCAACAGAATCCTCGAAGATCTCGTGCAGGGTCCTATTCGTGGCGGGTATGTGCTCCTCTAGACCCAGCAGCTCGTCGCTCGGGATTATGTTGTTGAGCGTGTCGTTGCTGCCGGCGATCGTGCCGCACAGAAACAAGAACACCACGGGCCACATCGTCGCGGATCCTCCACCGTTCCAATTCATACTGTGTGATCACTGTCCTCTCCTCGAGGAGAGCTGAAGCACTCTGCGCGATGTTGATCCACACACACACACGAGGACACGTGATCGGGCGTCCCCACCATGGCAGCACAGCAGTCCATATGTGGCCTCACTGATTTGCGCGCGGTAGCGATGGGTGCTCGGCCGTTGCTGTCGCTAGACCTCGAACAAGGGGAAGATGTGGGAGGCTGAATAAATTAGCGTGGATCTATTTTCTTTGTAAGTTGTTGTGCACGGAGACAGTGATTGTATAGTTTGATATGTAATAAAAGTAATAACAAATATGATATTACAATCTCATGGATTGACCTTGACACGTTGCACAACACGCAAGACACCGCGCATAACAGGGAAACCGAGATTCAGACGGAAATTCGACCGAAAGTTTTCAAGTTGCCCCTGCAAAACTCAAAATTTCGCCCCTGTGCTTCAGTTGCAGGTGCAGCGAGAAAATGGGACTCTCTTGCAGGTGCAAGGTTCGTGCAATCGAATTCTGAACACCTGCTTTTGTAAGTGCCGCACCTGCAAGAGAAGCAGATTTTCGCGCTATGTTCGAGGTCACACCTTGTAGGGTTCTTCGCTGCCTTTCGACTCGTAATAGCGGCTTCTTAGGAAATGTCCAAAAAACGGAAAAATTCACAAATAAAAAATGAAAACGCTGTTTTTTCGGGACATGCGTGGTCACACCTTGTAGGGTTCTTCGCTGCCTTTCGACCCGTAATAGCGGCTTCTTAGGAAATATCCAAAAAACGAAAATATTCATAAATCGTGTGTATTTCTGCTTACAGGTAAGGAATTTTGTCAACGTTTGCGTTAAATGCGAGCACCGGCTGCATTTCCGACTTTATTCATCGATATGAAAATTGCAAAAGATACTGCTTCAACTGAATTATCAATTACACTTGTAAGATTTCATTGTATCGCATTTCACTTATTTCAATAAAATGCAGCTAAGTGATAAAAGAGTATTATTATTTAACGACCCTTTCTTTCCCTACTTACTCGTTCCTATCCTAAACCTAGCCGTTTTCAAGTTACTACACCTGCAAGAGAGGCAGATTTTCGCGCTGCACCTGCAAAAACTCAAAATCTCGGCCCCACAGCTTCTCTTGCAGGTGCAGCGCGAAAATCTTCCTCTCTTGCAGGTGCGGCACTTCAAAATCCCCTTGTTCCGAAATTCATTGCACGATTCTTGCACCTGCAAGAGAGGCAGATTTTCGCGCTGCACCTGCAAAAACTCAAAATTTCGGCCCCACAGCTTCTCTTGCAGGTGCAGCGCGAAAATCTGCCTCTCTTGCAGGTGCGGCACTTCAAAATCCCCTTGTTCCGAAATTCATTGCACGATTCTTGCACCTGCAAGAGAGGCAGATTTTCGCGCTGCACCTGCAAAAACTCAAAATTTCGGCCCCACAGCTTCTCTTGCAGGTGCAGCGCGAAAATCTGCCTCTCTTGCAGGTGCGGCACTTCAAAATCCCCTTGTTCCGAAATTCATTGCACGATTCTTGCACCTGCAAGAGAGGCAGATTTTCGTGCTGCACCTGCAAAAACTCAAAATTTCGGCCCCACAGCTTCTCTTGCAGGTGCAGCACGAAAATCTGCCTCTCTTGCAGGTGCGGCACTTCAAAATCCCCTTGTTCCGAAATTCATTGCACGATTCTTGCACCTGCAAGAGAGGCAGATTTTCGTGCTGCACCTGCAAGAGAAGGTTTGGCTTCTGGGCTAACTAGAAATCCTGAATTTGTGGGAAATTTGGTTCAAGAGGGCTTTTACAATGATAATACGGTTTTCTAAAGTTTTTTCCACTTTATTTTCTTTAAAATACATTCAATACATCGCAATGGTGTGAAACAGGTATGTATAAATGAATATTAAATAAGTAATAAGTATATTTTCACTTTGTTTTATGTATAAAATCACTATTGCCTCGAGTCCAATGTTGAGGTTGGTAGTGTTTCCATATTTGATGCACTTAAGGTTGTTGTCCAGCAAGAATGATCCAGAAATATCTCCTATAACAGACGAAAAATAAATTATAGCAACTTGTATGATCTGGAATATATTAAAAGATTTTTATGCAGAATGAATGTAAAGAAAAATTTGTTAATCCCCCCTCCCATCCTTCTTTATAGCGCGACGAATCACGACGAATCGAGCTGAACTAAAGTGAGCGACCAATTAACACATTAAGGTGCGATTTGATGCTGACGCTCAACGCTCGTTATGAGCGTCAAAACGAGTCACGTGATTGGTCCCACGTGACTTTCTGCATCAAACGGAAAAGCTAAACTCGGTTTAGCTTTTCCATCGTTTTCCGTTTGACGCTCGTTGACTCTGACTCGCTTGTTCGTTGGTTGAGCATCGATCACGTGATTGGTTTTGACGCTCAAAACTAGTGATCCTCTAGGTAGTGATCGGCAAATGTATCCACCATTTTGGCCTACAGCGGAAGTCACAAATCGGCGGGCACTTCAGTATTAAATGAAGTTTGCTATTGATCCCACTTTTTGTTCAATGTTGTGGAATCCAATTGGTAGATGTTATTGTTAATCTGAAACCGCTGTTTTTCGGGACGTGCGTGGTCACACCTTATAGGGTTCTTCGCTGCCTTTCGACTCGTAATAGCGGCTTCTTAGGAAATGTCCAAAAAACGGAAAAATTCATAAATAAAAAATGAAAACGCTGTTTTTTCGGGACGTGCGTGGTCACACCATGTCACACCTACATTACGATAATCCGTGCGGTGAATCGTGAACATTGTTTAAAGAACATTAAATATAAAGGGAATAACTCTATCATTCATAAGATCTTTATTATAATTTTTGCTATTAAGTACATTACACATTTTATACTTCAGCAATAAGTTTTCACAAGTGTAAAGATATTTTATACCTCAGACGCATGTAATTCCACAGAAACAAAATCGAAATAAATATACATATATACAGGGTTAATCGATAGTGGATCTACTGAATTTCTCTTTGTAATAATATATCTGAAAGTACTCTCGAACTGCTTGTGGTTGGTGTGTTCACCATCGTCAAGACGCGCGTTTCAAGTCTCACTTCGAAAAGGAGATAAGCATCAACAACATATTCCGCGATTTCGCCCTATATTCTGACGAGTTCCCCCTCCTCAACGGCTTTAGCACTCGCTCGTGTCGCTTCTTCGACTCCACCGAGTCAAGTGAAGCTTACAGTCCTTACCTCGCGGCTGACGTTGCCTGAAAAACGTGAATCAAGTTCATTCACCCGTCTGCTTTTCTGCTTTTCATTTTTCGCCCCGTTCGACCGAGAACTGGTTCCGATCGAGCCCAGTCCTGATTACCGCGATGCATATCCAAATCAGATTTTTTGCGCGTGCACGCGGCACCTCCCGAGACGCGACGGAACATAATAAAAGAACAAAAATGGCGTGTAATAAGAAACGAAACTGTATTCCTTGCGACGATATTATTCAGAAACGTTCCTCTAGTTCGATGGTAATGAACATTCTCCCGGAGAACATGCAGTTCGCATATTATTTTAAAATAAAATAAAAAAGAATAGCTGGAAGAAGAACCTTATCACAATCTTTTGGGAATGATTTATGGGTTTGCCTCAGTAAATGAAACGAGCAGAGATTCAGGCGAATCAAGATGGTGGCGTTTATACAAATCTTACGTTTACATCGTATGCGGTTTACAACTGTTCTCTGGCTCTCGTCGAAACACAATTAGGGCCGTACAACGTGCAACGAAGAAGCAACATTGCCGAGAAGCCACCGCAGCATCCCAGCGCGAGAAGAAATCGTGATCCGCGTTCAATGATGCCGCTACGGGAAACTCTGAGTCAACGGAGAATTCGTAACTTTAACGCTAGAATAGACAAAAAAAAAATAGAAGAAAAAAGAATAACGCGCAGACGCGCCTCAACGATAATAAGTCGGATTCAGTCCCCTATAGAATTACAACCCCACGTAAACGTAACGGAAACAACATTTAACAAAGTATCGATCGTCGGCTGGCGTACATCGTACATATATCACGCACGCGTGCACATCTAAAGAAAGCTTCTCTCCTAACCTCTCTCCTGCCCGTGTGCGTGAGTGGCAGCGCAATGTCTCACGCACTCCTTGAAAGCTCGCTCGCACATGATTAATTCAACACTTCCCTCTAATGCTCAAAATTGCCGCCCACCGAAGGAAATACGCGGACAGAAAATTTCCTCCTTTCACAAGATCGTTTAAATTTTAAATAGTAGCGTCACTCGCAAGCTATGCGCCGAATAAGAGCATTCAGGTGGTCGAATTATGTCTACGAGGTCGACATGAAATCATCGCAATCACACGAGTTATTCTTCCCCTGAATTCAACTTTAACCCTTCGCCATTCAGCGTAGCGCCGAGTCCCTCTCTTTAAAAATCGTGCCGAGTACGTTGTTCCTCTTTAAAATTATGGTTACATTGCGCAGAAGGCTAAAATACCCGATCAGCCACAATCGTTCCGCGTCGAATTCGACGGATATCGAAATATGTCGGCGAGATTCTGCCACCCCCGATCGCGCACAAGCTGCCTACGAATCCACGAGAAACACAGTGCAATTATTGCTCTTGGACGAAGCGCAACGGGCACTGTCGACGCGCTGCAAGCGAAGTCACGCGAACAAAGAGACACCGTCCAAGCTTCGGCAAATGAACGATCTCACCGATCCTTACTATTATTACAATCGATACATTACTTAAGCTTGCGGTTCCTCGCGAGACGACGGAACGTGCCTAGCTTCGAGAGCTCGCTTAAAATGAGATACGAAACGTGTGAATTAAAGACGTCAGCGTTAGAAAAGAAGGATAAATTGAATCGTGCCTTAAACCTCTAAAGCCAGTTCCCTTAAGTATCCTTAACGTCTATCCTTGCTTCAAAAACATGCCAGCAAGTGTACAGTGGCTCGCGAAAGTATTGCGAAGACTAATTACGACGCGATACGGAAAAATCACTCTGGTTCCGTGAATGATACCGCGGGTAAAGTCTGCTTCCTTCCTTACCATCGAACGGTAAACGCAGTGGAAAAGCGTCGCATACAGGGCGCCTTGTTCAAAAGATTCAAGGTAATACGTTCTATAGGTGCTATCGAATGTTTCGAAAAAAAAAGTTGAACCGTTTTGTTTGAAACATTTATCAGTATCACTAATAGTTCCCAACATACTCACTTGGATCGATGCACACAGGCCACCCTGTACGTACCATTGACCTTGAGCGATCACTTAACAAATGATCGAGCACGTTTCGCTTATCAAGCCGTTCGGACAGGACCGATAACGTATGGCAGAGACATGCATCGCGTCGCTCTTTATGGCAAACTGTTCCCCCAGCGAAAGAACCGCTCGCGAGAAGAACGCGAGGGCCCGTCCGTCAGCGCGGCCGTTTCTCACGATTAAAGCATACTTTGCCCTTAATATACAGTCTCTCTATATATATACACAGAATAAATTAACGAGTACCTAACACTAAAAAGATTACAATGGGTGTCAGTTGGCCAACGGGCCTCCTAAACGCTCGCCACTCTTACGATTCCGTAAACCTCAAGATGCTTCCAATGCGATATGTACGTGCGATTTTGCTTGCGCCCACTGTAACGTTCGCGATTACTTTGCTTCCCATTTACTTCCCGTGTCTTTCCGGTTCCGTCTGTTCCCTATGCTTTCGACCTGTTTCGCGGGGCTCCGCTATCGAGGAGAGTTGGGAGCACCAGTTCTCGCATACCTCGCCGATATACGTTAGCACCAATTTGTAACTTGATTAAATGCATCACAGCTTGGCCGTTGGACAGAGGGGGAAGGATATAATATCGTTGTGCATACGGGAGCATCTTGTACGCTAATCATTGCGGCGAATTTGTTTATCGTATACACTCGGGTGTAGGTGGGCAGCAGAGCTTGTATTCTTTTGTTACGGTGATTAGTCTTAGAGAGTTTTGGGTGTACTTAGTGGGAATATTTAAGATTGAAATTTCTTCTTTTTTGTATTGCCTAATGAGTCTTCGTAGATATACCAAATAAAGAAAAATTTGGGGTTTGAATATGTGTGGCTAAACGAGGTCGAGTTTAATCTATGGATATCTATTAGAAGCCTCATTCAATTTTTTAACAGCAAAGACCTGAGCCACGAGAGCCTCGAATTTACTAAATCAATTTCTGTTATCATCTAATTTTCTGGCTCCACCTTCGCGATTAAGAAGCCTCTTGAACCCAGATCGCGAGTGTATACGATACATGTTTTTTTCGCCGAATGTTATACACATTGTACGCGGTTCGCTGACTGATTCGTTCGCTATGCTGATCATCCATATAGTGATGTGCTAATATTAAACGTAAACGTAAATGAGATCGTGTAAATACTGTAGCCCGAAGTATAAATTACTCCAATTACTTTCTCTCCCTCTCTCTCTCTCCCTCTCACAATGAATTAGAAGAGCGATTACAATAAACTGCACAGTTAAAACCACTCGAATACAATGCCCCGCAGTTTCTCTACTTTCATCCTGATTTCCTTGTATTCGATTAACCGTATGACAAAGATTATAGTTACACAGATGGCTTAAATACGCCTCTAAGTATCCAGAGATACTCGCGAGGGCTGTCCCCATGCATTTGTTATTCCGACGGAAGCCTATAAATACTTGATCCGAGTACAAACCGCTCCCCTTTAAAGCTGTGAATACAGAACTGTTTCACTTTTGATTTACCTTCTGCCTCGCTCGCCTTATTCAACCGTAAGATTATATGTTCACGTGTCCATGCAGCCACTCGACTCTCCCTTTGCTCGAGACTTCGAAGTAGACAAGTTTAAAAAGTAAAGAAAAATCCAGTTGCCGGGCGGTGTCTGATCAACACGCGGACGTAGCTTCTTAATCTTAAACCTGATGAAAGTCTATTCCCTCAAATAAGAATTAAGACGCAAGAACCAGTCAGTCGCTCAATTGTTTTTCTTATCCTTCCCTGATCCACTGGCTTCGAACATGCCCGAGTTGCCCGCGCCCTCGGCGCTGTCCACTTTGTATTTCTTCAGTATCTTCCTACCCTCTGCGTTAGCCTCGGAACTCTTACCGGCTGCCTTCTGCTCGCTCGATTTATGAAACAGAGATCCCTTCTCGGCGGCCTGAAGCTGCTTCTGCGCGGTCGGCAGGCTTTTCTCGCCGGCCTGAGAAGTCTTCAGCGACGTGGACTGCAGCGTTCTCTCACTCTGCGATGGGGGCTTCTGACCCGAAGGTTGCGAGACCTTTTCGCTGCTCTGCGGCGGAGGCTTCTGAGCCGAGGATTGCCAGACTTTTTCACTGCTCTGCGATGGAGGTTTCTGAGCCGCGGATTGTAAGACCTTCTCGATACTCTGCGATGGCGGCTTCTGAGCAGAAGCCTGAGCGGCCTTTTCACCACCCAGCGAGGATGTTTTCTGAAGCAAAGCTAGCGAACCCTTCTCAGTGCTCTGAAATTGCTTGTGCAGCGCAACTTGCAAACTACGTGCTTGTATATTAGAGGAGCTATCGGACCGAACGTTCTCTTCCACTTTATTACCAGACGGTTCCATGCAGATCTTCGTACACGAGTTCTCCAATTTCGACTCGTGGCCGCGACGATTGCCACACTCGCTGGTCCTCTCAGGCTCCATAGACTTGCTAGCAAATGGATTACTCTTATCGCTGGTGTCGACAGGCAGAGCTTCCTTCGCCGAGTAATCATCCGCCTTGGAACCAGTCGGCGAATCCTTCTCTTCCGCTATTCTCGGCAGCTGCGTGCCGCCGCACGAATTAGACATGCCGACGGCTCCCAAGTTGATCGATATCCCGTGGGTGATCTTCGAGTAATCGGCCTTCTGTTCACCCGCAACTTTTTTGTCGCCTTTACTGTCGATCTCCTTGAAGCTGTCGCTGCTATCGTCGGAAGACATCGAGTGAGAGGACTGCGCTATGGTTACGCGGGGAGTCACTTTCACTACGGTGTTAGCTAAGGGCGATATGGACGTCTTGTTCTCCGCTGAGCGTGGGTGGAGTCTGTCCGGGCTGAGCGCTCTCCTCAAAAGCGGAGAGCCAGGCTCGGCTGACTTTGGCCGCCCGTAGCTCTTTTTCTGGTTATTGGGCGTTGATAGGCAAACACCTGCGCGTAAAACAAATGTTTCTGTTTATATAGAATATAATAAAATATAGAACTAAAAAATTTGTTTTTTTTTTAGGTAAAAAATTGAAGGAGAAATCATTCCGGCCGCGGGACACTGTTTTTCAGAAGAAGCTTTTTTGTAGAGCTGAGGCGCCACCATTTTGTATTTAAAAAATTTCCCAAAAAATTGTGATCATACTTCAAGGTATGTGCAATAAAGGCCTTTAAACAGATTTTGTATTTCATTCACCATACTCGCATAAAAAAATCTCAAAATCAGGTTGTTTTTCCGGGCTCTACAGTGGCATTGCCCCTTAACTACAGATCGATCTGCTTTACTCTACCTGGACTGTAAGATTGAGTGGTATTAGAGCTGCCAGGCTGGTGTCCCGTGGGAAATGCCAGCGGACTCGGGCTCCTGGTGGGGCTAGCAGGAAGCGGCGACGGACTAGGGGTTCTAGCCAACGGGGACAACGGTATGTGGCCCACGGATTTTCTGCGATTAGGGGAATGAATGTTCTTCGCCGCCGTGTGCAGCTTGTGCTTCAAACCGTGAAGTGTGCTCGGTCTCTGGTAGTGGGACTGGTTCGAGATCGTCGTCAGATTCGCGGCCGACGTGTTGGAGCCCGGGGATGATGAGTTGGGGCTTGAGCAGGGGCTCGAGTTGCCTGTCGAATGATAGGAGTCCGAGCTGACGCGGTTCGTCGGCGGCGAGGGGCTGCAAACGGATTTCGCACAGGCCGCGAAGTACGGCGACGGGTCCTGGGAGCGTGTAAACGACTGGAAGGACCTGCTGGGGGTCACCATGGACGGCGAACAGATTCCTGCGGCCATCTGAAAGAATGCGAAGCGACTCATTACGGTGCGCTGACAATCATTGATTTCATACGGATGCTATTATTCCAGTTCTAGCGTTATGTTTCTCTTGATTTACTACTCTACAGATACGCAACATGGAAGATAAACTTGCAATCGGTGTAGTGTAAGACTCTGATCACCGTCGCGGTCAATCGGCCAGTGGGGCAAAAGAAAAACAACATTTAAAAGCTGCTACCAACTCTCTCTGCATTAAAGAAATAGCAACGGAAACGATGTTAGCGAGAAGATGACGGAAACGTTACAAAAAATCATACCATAAGTGGAGGTTTGCTGTCGCTGGATAGAATGGGTGCTGACAATGGACAACTGATAGTTAATGGCTGCAATAAAAAAAACAACAAACGTAACGCTTAAAGTAATCGGTGTGTTGCTTGTAAAACTGTCGGTGATTTTAGTATATTGCCGCGTAGCATTGTGTAGAATGAGAACTAAAGAGCGCACGATTATGAGCATTAATCGTTGCTTTAGGACACGAACGTTCACATCAAATGCATCATCGACTGTACGAAAGAAAAGCTGATAGGAGTGGTCCCTCTGTACCTGCTGCATCTCTACGCTAGCTCGTTTCGAGCTGATTCGCTTAAAAAGGGACGTTTTTCGTTTCTTATCGGAATGGTCGCGCCTCTGCTTTCGCTGCTTGTGCAGAGTCCTGCGCGCCATCTTGCTCTGAGCCAGGTCTCTCTTCCGCCCGCCGGTCTTAATGCTGGTGTTCTCCAAAGGTGTGCTTCGCAGAGTCACGTGGTCGCCGCCGCTCAGCATCAACTGAAGAACTTGGATATGATACAGACCCTGCACTGGCTCGCCGTTTATATGGGTGATGAGATCGCCTGGTCTTAAGCCAGCCTCGAAAGCTGGACTGGACTGATCAACAGCCTGCGGAAGAAATTCCATTGAAATACTCGTCAAAATCTTGAACAGACTCGCGATCGTTATTGCCTACCATGACCAGATGATGCATAGTATAAAAATCACTGTCCCCGTAGTAGACTCTAATAGTGTGCACCGTGAAGCCAAATCCGCACGGTCCCCGTCGAATGATGATGGGGGGTTTCAAGCTAGTCACGAGGGGACTCAATTCGCGACAAGGGGACGTGTCTCTCGAGGAAGCGGTGGACGATCCTCCGGGGGACTCGATTTGCTGAGCATTGAACGAAGCGTCGTCTGGAAAGTAATAATACGAGTGAAGTCTACCTATTACGGTGCGAGTTTGAATAAACTGATTCGTAGTAATAAATACAGGAGAAATCACTTGTCGGTATCACCAAGGACAGTCCACTAGTAGACGCGGACTTGATCACAGACCGCGGCTTCTGTTTCGCCGACGGTAGAATCGGCAACGCATTGAACGAGTCGAAGGAATCGGTGCTAGAGTTGTGCTTGCTATCCTCGGCTGCCTCTCTGTTCGCGGCGACCAGGTCCAACCTGCAAACACATCCCCTGGTCAGGTACACTCATCCATGTCCCTCAACTGTGGGCTAAGCGTGAATGAGTTATGTGCATGTCGAGGTCAGTGATGGGAGTAAGCGCATCGAAACGTTTGTTGCCGACTAGGGCTGGGACTATTCGAATAATTTAATATTCGAATATTTTACAAGTATTCGAATGCTACGAATAAACTTCGAATATTTGAGTATTCGAATGTTATTACTCGAATATTTAAGTATTCGAATGTTATTACTCGAATATTTAAGTATTCGAATGTTATTACTCGAATATTTAAGTATTCGAATGTTATTACTCGAATAATTAAGTATTCGAATGTTATTACTCGAATATTTAAGTATTCGAATACTATTCGTAAAAGTATATTTGAATACTATTCGTAAAAGTATATTCGAATACTCAAATATTCAAAGTTTATTCGCAGCATTCGAATACTTGTCAAATATTGTAGAATATATTATTCGAATATTTAAGTATTCGAATTATATTCGCCAAATAATTGAGCAACTGAAATATTCAAATATTCAAATATCGAAAAATTCGACAAATAGTGCCAGCCCTATCCCCGACAATGCTAGTCGATTCTGCTGAGATTAGTCTTTGTTACTGAAACGATCAATATCCACGAGGTATAGGTACGTTGAACTTGGTCCCACCACTGGACAACGTACTAAATCCAACGGTAGTTCGAAAAGAAAGCTTCGAAGTAGTAAGTTTGCGAAGAGGTATGTCTGAATGACTCACATGTGTTCATCATCAACGGATATACTGAACCTGGGCAGCTTGTCGCGTGAGTGGACGTGCCTCTTTCTCTGTATCTGCGGACTGATATCCTCGGACTCTGTCTGCGACGAGTCAGGTGTGCTCAAGCTGATCGACGCCCCCTCCACCTGAGTATTCTTGATCACCGTCAACTGCGACTCCCCGCTGGTCACCGTGGCTGGGCTGGTGAACGACGCGCCGGACTTGTTCGCCTTGGGCGGTGTCTCTATAGAGGAGCTGCTGCTTCTAATGGACGATGGAGGTCGGCTCTTCTCCAACGGAGTCGATTCAGCCAACTTAGACGGAGGCGTGACCAGATTCACGGACCCGAGGGACAATTGCGCCACAGTGCGCTCAAGCTCGTTACGGAACAACTGTTTCTTCGAGCTGTCCGACTCTGGCTCGGGGTTTATCTGCGGCGGACGGGTCTGCGATATCTTCCTCGACAGAGGGGAGTACGACGAGAACGATCCGAACAGAGGGGAATCGTCGGTGTCGTCCGTGTCGTCGCCTATGTCGTGATTGTATCTATTCATACGAGTGTCGAAGTAACTGGTATCCTCGTCGTTGATCAACTGTGGCACGAACTCTGCCTTCTGCCTCAGCAAAGTGTTCCAGTTCACTCCGTAGAAATACGGGTGCTCCTTCACCTCGTGCGAGCCGCCCGTTCCCAGTCGATCCCTAGGGCTCTGTTGCAACAGCGCCGTTATGATGTCCCTGGCTTCCGCTTGGACCGGCCACTCGTCTTCGTCCGGCCACTCGATGTCGTCGTTCACCGTGTGAGCGAACAGCTCCTCCGGCGTCTCGCCGAAGAACGGCACGCAGCCGATTAAAAACTCGTACAGTATAATGCCCATGGACCACCAATCGACAGGCTTGCCGTACCCCTGGCGCAGTATCACCTCGGGGGCGATGTATTCCGGTGTACCGAACACCTGCTTGTCCGAGAACTGTCTCGTGTCCCTGTCTATGTAGCCCTCGTAAAGGTTCGTCGCCAACGACATCAGACCCATCTTGCTCAGACCGAAGTCCGTCAGTTTAATGTGACCCAGAGCAGTGATGAGCAGATTGTCAGGCTTCAAGTCTCGATGGACGATCCCGTAGCTGTGCAAGTATTCAACAGCTAGAACAGTCTCCGCGAAATAGAACCTCGCCATGTCCGGCGGCAGTGGACCGATGTTTTTCAACAAATTTGCACAGTCGCCGCCCTCCACGTACTCCATCACCAAGCACAAGTGTTTCTGCAATAAAACGGCACGGTGAGCTTGTTAAGTTATCGTTTCAACTGCGTCGATACCGTTGGAAGGAACGTGTACGCACTTTTGTCTCGAAGCTGCAATACATGGAAACTACGAATGGATTGTCCGTGAAGCTCATTATGTCCCTCTCGGCGAACACCTGCTCTACTTGATTGCGCAGCATTAAGTTGTTCTTGTTGATCTTCTTCATGGCAAATCTGTGCCTGCTGGTCTTCTCTTTGACCAGATACACCGCGCCATAGGCGCCGTTGCTGATCAGCTTCAACACCTCGTAATCACCCTCGCACGGCACGCGCTGGGCCTTCTCCTCGTCCTTATTGGGGCTTGAAGTGATCTGCAAGTTGCTGTCGCTCGAACTGGCCGAGTCCTCCAGTTTATTTAGATCTTCTTGCAGCTCTAAGACGAAAATGGGGTTGGAAGTTAACGTTCCAATGGGACGTGGATTAACCCTTCGTGGTCACACGGGGTTCATTGCACCCCAGCGTCATTTTTTCAGTTACCATTTTCGTATTTTTTAATCTTTTAACTTTTCAGTGATAATTGTATATTCGTAATACTTATATAATCGTGGTCTAATAGTCTTCTTCTAGAAATGTAAATGTTGATATAATAAAATTTGTAGTTGAAAATGAGCGATTTTCCACGGTTGTGGGAAGAACGCCATTTTTTAATTTCTTTTTCTCGATAAATCACCTTTGGAAGTCGTAAAGGCGGGACATTTTAACTCGAAAATTGTTCTTGGGGTGCGATACACCCCGTGTGACCACGAAGAGTTAGAAAAGAAGTAGAGGAGAATTTTACCCGAGATTGGATCTCTGTTGAGAGAAAGCTTATTAATAATATACCGAGGTATATCTGTCTTTATCCCTCCGTTAATCTTCGCTTGACCCTCGGCCTGTTCGAGCAGATGATAGAACTCTTCTGGATCGAATTCTAGACACTCTAATAAACGAGCTGGACGCGATATCACCAACAGTAGCTTCTTGATAAGTCCTGTTAGTCTCGTTGCTGCTTCAAGCGACTTCTCCTTGGTCTGCAAATAGTTGTTTCTTAAGTGAAAACGATTACTCATCGATCATTCATTGCGCGACTCGTCGCAGGCTTACCTCCATCAACAGATGCTCCAGATTCTCGCTCATCTCGTAAAAATATCTTGTCGTGATGAGCTTCTCCTGAGACTTCTGCAGGCAGTCCCTCGCCATCTCGAACACTTGATGATGCACGAACCGCAGGATGGGCAAGGAGTCCTGCGTCATATTCGTCATCACCTCGTACTCGTCCAGCTCCCTGTTCTCGTTGATGAAGTTAGTCAGCCGCTCTTCCATCTGCTGCGTTGCCTGGGCGGAATTCAAGTTTTCGTTTGCATTATATAAACACATCGCGCAACGGCGTGGTAATACGAACATTCTCCATTCAAATGTGTACCTTTGGAAATCGTTCTTTATAAAGGGTATTCATCATAACAATTTCACTGTCCAACACGGGAGACCGGCTAGGGCTACTACAATTGAGTAAACAGAAGAGTTTTACAAACAATGCTCTCCCCATGCGGTGACGGCAAAACAATAGCGCCGGCCAATCGATAGTAATTACCTCAAACTTCGGGAGCGCGGTCTATGTAACGGGGACCTGCGACCTTCCTCCTCGAGGCTGAGCGACACGCTGCCGGGTATGCTGGAGATGCTGGAGCCCGGGAAGCCGGGGTGCGAGGAGCACGGAGTTCCAGGCTTGGAGAAATGGCAAGAAAGCATACGCAGCTCGTCCTTGGTCGGGACATTCGGAAGTTGATGCAAACGTTCTTGGCTCGAGCACTGTGACTAATTAGGAACATAATGATTTCTACATCATCCTAACCGCCCTTGGGCTTCGGCTTTCTTTAAACGAGCGACTAACCGAGACGTTACTGGATCCAGGCGTGGTCCCATAACCGCTGGACGGCAAGCTCGCGACCGACCATCGTCTGCCGTCTCCAGTTCCCGTGGCACCGCCGATCCTTAAAAATCACAAACACTTCAACATGAATTTCATACGAAACCCGGAACGCTTTCGGCTCGAAAACACTACTTTGCGAAAACGCTAACATCGCCGCAACGTTACGAGAGATCTTACAGCCACGTTTGCCTCTTTTTTTTAAATATCAGACAGCTCGGTCTCTGCATCCGTATTTCTTGCTTGCTTTACTATTAATAATCTATTAAAAATACGGCGCTCGCGACGGCGATACCTGCTTACATAGGCGGCCGGAGCGGATTTAAACGTACTGAAAGTAGGCACGAAGTAGATACCTTTTAATCGGAGCAAAAGCAAAATGTGGACTGGATGACATCCTAGGGCTCTCTAGGGGACTGCCTACAATCGGGACGAATGCTATATTGGGAAACAAGCAGTAAAAGAAATTAATCCTTTCTAGTATTTCAAAGATGTAAACAATACGAAAGACGCGCTTCTAAGTGGACAAGAAAGTAACGTTCTTTTTTTTCTTTTCGGGACGTCGTCTTAGGGCGAAAGTTATTTAAGTGCTCTAGATCTAACACGCTCGGAAATAAATTCATTGCACATTAGCTGCAATCTGTAACAGTTGCGTTACTATAGTACAAACATAGATAGGTATATATACACGTGTATACATGTAGACTCATATCTTGGATAAAGATGTGCCAGAACGCTTATATAATGTTCTCATAAGATATATTACTCATAAATGAGTATTATATACCGATATACTCTAAGGCGCTGGATATGGCACAACGTATTCGCTAATGGAACTCATATTACCAAACAGTGCGTGAAACTTTATTCAAAGACTGCTCGAAGAGCGACAAATAATTAGGGGCGCTAGCGTTTCCATACCTGATAACGGCGAATGACATCGCGGCAAGGTAGGAGACGTGGTCGCTATAAAAGATTTACGATGCGCTGTTTTGGCAGCACGTCGAGGAATGTTAAAATCACGCTGTAAACAAAGCAATACGATACATGTAACACATGATACGATCGACGAATGGGTATAACGTTACCAACCACGTGAACGGACAAAGAAGGCGCAGACTTCCCGATCGCAGAGTTCCTCATTCGAACCAGATTCGACAGTTCCCCGCTCACTGCAAATATGGAATGGTTAAAACCTGTAAAAAGGAAGCCAGTTATGTATAAAAGAACATAAAAGCTTATTAACCAGGTCGAGCCAGAGCCTCCTTGTTTTCGACTTCGGGTGGCGCTGCCCGCTTCTGCACGTCCGCCTCGACGCCGTAAGCGGACTCTTCGCTTTCGGCATGGTCGAAGACGAGGACCCTGGCGGAATTGCCGTGCGAACGAAGACGCGGCCTGCTTGGCCTGTTCCTGTTCTGATCCATGGTTCCCCTGTCGCTCTTCCCTTCGACGATTAAAGTTACCTAAAACAAGCTGCGTCTATTATCCGTCGGTCACTGCTTAGCGAATCGTTGAGGCGATTAAAATCACTGAAGTTTCGACATACCTAACTCGACCCGTTTTACTCGCGACGAAGGAGGCAGAATCGAGGGCGAGCCCGATCTACGAGACCGTCGACGAAAGATTCACAGTCCATTCTTCCCCGTGAAGGTTCGATCGTCGCGGAGACCAAGAGAGGCACGGAACCGACGTAAAGCATTCGTGCTGCGCCCCGCGAAGGCTCCAAGTGCCGCCTCGACGGATCCTTTCCACTGCTGCTGCTCTATGAAAATTCATAACGTGCATGAGAGGGCAGGAAACGCGACCGCCGCTGGTCGATCGAAAAAGGAAGACGAGGCGAAGCGGTGGGTGAGCAAGTACGACGAGGCAGGACCGTGCGCGTTCCTTCTATCTGAAGTATAGTACCTGCTCGAAGGGAGGAAAGACGAGCGGTCCCCGCGTAAAGGAATAGAAAACGCCGGGCTGCGAGGGACGATAAGTGTCCTCTGTCCTCGGTGTGAAAACGAGAGAATAGAAAACACGTACGCACAGAGAGGGCGAAGGGAGAAAGAAGAGCACTTTTAAACGCAGCACACGATGGATACGGGCTGTACAGGGCAGAGCGGGAGGAAGATGAGAGGTGCGCGATTTACCGGGCACAACGGGCATGTCCTCTGTGGACAAGCGCGGCCCGGGAGCGTGCAGGTGTCCTGGTCCCGGGGCTAGACTCGCATTCTTCTCCTCAACCGAGAGAATTAATTACGAAACACGGACCGCGACCATGGGTATCTGACTCATGATGGACGGTACACAGGCGCACGTACGCGTACACATCGTAGAAACGGCGCACACAAACGGCCAGAGAGCGGCGCGCACACGCGCCAACGCACGCGCAAACGGTACGCTCCCGTGCATGAAAACGCGCACAAATACACGCGCATATCCTTGGCCCCGCGAGCTGCAACCCGGAGCGAGAATCAACACGACACTGAACCAACCGAACCCCTTTACAGGACGCTACTAAACGTACGGTCGGGCCTTTGGGCGTCAGCCCTGTGTTAAAAGATTAAGAAATGAATAGTAGGAACTCGAAGTATAACGTTTCGTGAATCTCATTTGCTATAAACGTAGTCGGTGACTGGCCATGTTTACCTTCCCATTTATTCATACCTATAGGAGAATGAACGATGAATATTCAAAATGTCCCCCACGAGCCTTACGTGTATCCTGTTGTGGATTACATTGAACGAATCTTTTGTATGGCAAGATTTTATATGAAATAAAAGCCTTGATTATTGTATCGCGATAGCGGAAGGAGCACCTTTTAAACAACCGCGTTTTTTTCTTCGATAACTTCGAGACCAGCTCTTCAGAAACATCCTGTATAGAAGAATACAAGCAGTGCGTAGTCTATTCTGCGGAGCAGACTTGGATACTTTCGAAATATTGTTTCGACTACCATATTCTGTTATGCGTCCCTCGTTTCGTTTCTGATTTACAATCGCGACGCGATCGATTTTCGAGTAACATTGGCGCGCGTTGATATAAGTCCTTCGATTTTAACCACCTGTATTGATCAGAGGCCAATGTATTATAAATAGAAAGAATATTTTTTTTAGGGAAGATTAAGGAATAGAGGCATCGAATACTATTCTGGGTAATGGTTCGATTCCAGCCACGACTCTAGTTCCGATAGGATTCCACTTTCCAAAATTATAACAGAAATTTCGCACGGTGACTTTTGAACCGTCTCCAAACTTGAAGAATACAAAATTATTTAATGTTTGAGGTTAATTTCAGCGTAATTAAACTTATATATACATTTTCCCTCGGTTCGCGTAGCGATCGAATCGAAACCAATGATCGACCGTAACCTTGTCACGTATCTTAGATAATCCATTTAAACGCGCATTGTCAACAATGTTACGTAGCCCCTTTTTTTCTGCATCGAATCAGCGAATCTAAATGCGACTGAATAGTCGAACGTGGTTTACAAGAGTAACAACTACCGAGTTTCCGAATTTTTCGAATGCGATGTCACAAATTGTGGGCACGTCGTTGAATCTCGAAGAAGCGCCTAAAAATACTAACTCCCGTGCAAGCTGTACGGGTGAGAAGCGTGGCGGCCTTTTTTGACACATGTCAGCTGATATATCAACACCGCCCTCATACCATTGCGAAAAACATTCGACCCATTCGCGTGCGCGATTTATTCCTCACTTTTCCTAAAAATATCGTGCCTCTCTCCATGCACGACACGTGCACGTAACGCAATTACGTTCGCGGGAAGGTGCAATGGGAAATGATTCAGGAATATAGAGGAACTGTCGTTGATAACGGTGCTCGCCCGTTTCGATAGTTAAATCCGAGCCCGTTACCGATAAACGAGAGATTCGCGCAGGATCTTATGAAATTATTGTCTGAAGGATATTGGTAAATACGATTACTCCGATTACCTGTGTACATATGATCGTTCACACAATCATTACATGCTTGCAGTAAATTATTCTATGATTTTGGAATGCCCAGCTGTTACATGGACACAAAGCCAAACTTGAGTAACGAAAGGCTGAAGTGCAGGCACGCGTCGCTGGCATCCGTTGGAATCACGAGGACACGAGTACGACCAATCTGGCTGCATCTTATAACCATCTTTTTCACAAAGAGAATGTTCTTTTCTGCGCTTAAGTATGGTATAGCGGGAAGCATAATGTTTCAGTATACCAGATTGGGATTGTGTTTGTTGATATTGTCGGCCTTTGTAGATTAAAATCTGAGCAAGTTCAACGTTGTAATAACGCTACAGCTTCCGTAACACGCTGAAATATTCTAACGATCACGTTTAATTGTAGAATTAATGTTACTACCGTTCCATGTGGGAGTTGCGCTAGCACGACGATTACCGACACACTGTAAAGACGATCGATTTCGCGCGGAGGGAAATATATGAACATGTATATTGTAAAGACAATGTACATTAAAAGCCTTCCGTTTGCGACTAGTAGAGTTGTAATCTGTACGGCGAGAAGCCTCTCGTGCTGCACCCTTCCCAACACATTTCACCTTCGACGCGAAGAGTCAGAGAGGAGAGGGCGATGTTACGGGCTTCAAGCGTCGAAGTTTCATACCTCGCAAAAGTTGCAACTACCACCTGTAGTCACACTAGCAGTGTGTACGTTCTTGCAATTCAGTTCGGTCGCATCGGGGTATTATTTAAGGCAATGGTGGTTGAGAAGGACTCCGGATCAACAGGCGGAGTACAGAAGACGATACTGGGAGAGGAGACGCATGTTTCTCGGTAGATAATTTATATGACTCGCCCGTGTTTCAACTAGCAAAGGGATATTCGATGTGTGTATTTATAGGTTCGGTGGGTTTGTTCTCCTCGATTTTACTGGTTTACTATGCGATGCATATGGAAAGAGACCCAGTGGTGCAACGTCCACGTTTCGTGATCTTTAACAAAGAAGACCAAGCTGAGCTCGGAAGTATGATTCTTACGATGGTATGTGTTAGGATGAAAGCTCGTAAATAGGTACTGAAAAGCTTTGTTCTACAGTCATCGATTTGTGTAGCTATTGATGAAGTACAAGGAAGACATAATACCGATCAGCGACCCCAGGTATTCGAAGCTTACTAAGATACTTAGAAAATTGGCCAACGCCAATAGAGATGTATTTAAGAAAACGCAATGGACTATCAGCATAGTCAATGCACCCTCGTTGACCAATGCTATGGTGCTACCAGTAAGCCAGATACTCTTCTATCTGTATAACTGACCAACGACTCCACGGCGGATAGATGTAAACAGTCTGCCTTAAATGTTTCAGAGCGGGAATGTGTTTGTTTTTTCTGGTATCTTCAATGTGGTTGATAACGATGACCAGTTAACGTTCGTTTTGGCCCACGAAATATCACACGTGTTGCTTCTGCATACGGTAAGCTACAATTGTACAGAAGTGCTATTTAAGGAGAGGTTCCGGTCTTCTGCCCCCCAAAATAGATGATCTTTAGGAATTAATTAAAGGAAAACTACTGTATATAATTTAATGGGGCTTATTGCATTGTATTAAGGATGTCTTGAATTATAGAAATATATTTTTTGTTTTATAATTGATCATTGCAGACGGCACTGGAAATTCGTTAAAGTCGAGGCGTCAAAAAATTCATCCAAATCGGTGGGACCTCGATCTCCAAATGTTATTGTCTGATTCGACTGAAACTTTTTTGATTTTGAAGAATATACTTCTGACTATTGGGGAAACTAGAAAAAATTACATTTTTATAAAATAACGACACTTAAACTTTGAAATCACTTTTTCTCTATATTTTTCGTTCTTTCAACGCCGTTAAAAATTATAAATCTTTAATTTTTTGTATTTTTCCTGATTTTTCCTCTAGCCAGAAGTATATTCTTCAAAATAAAAAAAGTTTCAATCTATAACTGCCTATATGCCAAATGCCTATAACTTCGGGAATTTTACGAATTTCAAAAAATCCTTTTAAACACATATTCTTAAAAGATTAACCATTCGAAAAATGAAATAAAAAAATCGACATTTAGACCGGAACATCCCCTTAAATCAGTGCTCCGCAACTGGTGTGCCACGAGACGATGCTAAGCGTACCGGGGCGCAATGCCTCCAAGAGAAGAGAATGGACAAGATTTGTTTTGACCGTAGTTTTTCATAAATAAATGTAAATTCTATATACACTTTGTAACTTCTATATGTTTTATATATTTTCGCTTGCGGGAAAATAAATTCTGGAAAAGTCTTAGGTGCGCAGAAGGTGAGAAAAGGTCGCAGAGCACTGATTTAAACGATTCCCTAAGAATCGAACATGTATCATCGCAGAATTATTCCCAGATGGAGATATTGTCCTATACCGTGCTAAAGGGGCTCGCTTATATTCTACCAACGTTCCTCATTTGGGCATGCTTCTCAAAGTGGAAAGCACTCAGTGTTTACTTAGGGGCTGGTTTTCTTCACAAGGTCCTCATACAATACCCATACCAGAGGCAATTAGAATTGGAGGCCGACGAAGTGGGACTTCAATTAGCCGCTAAAGTAAGTCCCCATTCACGTGCTATTAAAGTCTCTGCGATTCGAACTACAGGAACGATTTGCACGGTTTCAGAGTTGCATAGATGTAAGGGAAGTGTTGCTTTTCTGGGAGATGATGAAGAAGTACAGCGACCTGATGGAAGAGAGTCAATACGAGATGCCGATTCTAATGACGCATCCTACTCATATGTATAGAAACATGAGGATCGCCGATCAGATGCCTAGAGCTTTGGATCTGCGAGAGAAAGCTGGGGTATTCTTCCTTCAAATTATCTAATTACTAAGAACGTTCTACGACAGTTAAAATTCACGCGACTGTGATGCCTTGCAGTGCCCGAAATTGCCGAAGCTGGACCTGCAAAAAGAGCTCGAGCGTTACACGAAGGAGCTGGAAGAGCGGTTCCAGAAGCAAGAAATGTTTGTAACTGTATCGCCGTAAATAGGCCTCGCTTATACAGCAAGGGGAGGGAAATAAAACTTCAATCTTGATACGTGTTGTCTGTCAATGATACAATGATGTGCCCGATGAGATGAATGATTCACTCGCTCAGTCACGGTCGCATAGCGCTGCAATGATGCATTTCACACTCGATTACGTTATCGTTCATTCTTCCTGTCGCCGAAGAAAAATTCGTGATACCGCAGCTCTCCTTGGCAGGGTGCTGCGAGTTCAGAGCTGCAATAGGCGCCGGCAGGATGGTTGCTAAAGCGAGCCTCCTTTTGTTCGTTACGATAGCGTACGGATACAACGTAGACACACGCTTTCCCATTATCTATTCTCCTAGAAGTGCAGTCGAGGACAGGGCCAGTTACTTCGGTTACGCCGTGCATCTGTACCACGAGCCGGCCAACAACGTTTCTTGGTAATATCCATAGTTCCCTGGCTTTCGCAATTCGGATAATATTCAATTTCGTGTGACTGCGATCGCGGAAGGTTGATAATCGGTGCACCGAGAGGAAACTTCTCCAGGAAACAGGATTCCCGTCAGGCGACGGAACACGGTGTCGTTATTCGCTGCACGATCGATACGAATAATAAAACATGCCAGGAGATCAGGCCACTGAACATCGGTATGCAAGGAAGGAGCATATCTCAGCCCCGAATAAATATAGCCATAGAGAAGGAGTATGGCTGGTTCGGCAGCGCTATGTCTATAGATGAGTCGAATGGAATGTTAACGGTAAGAACAATGGCTCTTTCTGCACCGCGTCGCATCAGCTTTGAATAATGTGACCGAGTGATTCCAGGTGTGCGCGCCGCGGACGGTCATCAGCATTTTCTACCACTTCTCGACGAGCTATTTGGAGTCCTTACAGGGGATGTGTTACAGCGGATACGTTTCCTCGAACACGCTGTTGCTCGAGGAGAAGAATCTCAAGAATCACGGTGGGTATTCGGGATTTACACTGCCTGGCGAGAAGACCGCTTAAGCGAAAAACTATATTTCAGATTTCCAAGCGAAGTTCTGGTACGATCCCATGTACGGCTTCTCCATTCATTATGCCTCGATGAAGGTATGTAAGCTTTGCGGCGGCGTTAAGCTTCGTTTCCTGTAGGTAATCTGTATTGAAACGTAGGGAAATGGAAGCAGCGCGGAGAATGGGAGTAGTCGCATCGTAGGAAAGCCGAAACACGAGACATATGGCACCGTGGACATAGATTATTCTGGCAAAATGAAATCTGTGGAGTTACCAATAAGCGACGAGTTATCTCAGCTCGGTATGGTCGCACATGGATTTGTTTTTATAGAACAGGGCCGTTTAGAATTATAGTCGTAAATGTAGTGATGTGATTCGCAGGTTTCAGTGTGGAGTCTGGGTACTTCTTTGACAGAAATCAGTTGCTGTACGTGAGTGGTGCACCAGGCTGGGAATACGTGGGCCAGGTAATGAGAGTCATGCAGAAGAGTTGGCGTCAACCATATTTTGTTAAAAAATAGAAAGAAAATTGACCTTCAAACGTCCTTGACACCAACACCCTTATGTGACGATCTGTTCTAAATAGACGCTGTGTAAAAAATATGTTTCCAGGTAGCGATTATCAATCCCGCGATAGATACACCGGTCGTTGGCAAGCTACACGGCACCAGCATCGGTGAATTCTTCGGAGGAAGTTTGGCTGTGGGGGACTTGGACAATGACGGTTTGGATGATCTCCTGGTGGGGGCACCCTACTGGGGACAAGACAATGGCAAAGTATACATTTACCTTGGAACAGAAAAGGTAAGGAATTCGTATTAAGCTATGAAGTGTCGTTATAGAAAATACCACGCTTTTGAAAAGGGCCAATTCGGAGCGATCGCACCGCTGCAAGGAACCGTAGAAGGGGGACATTTTGGATACGCGGTAGCCAGCGGTGATCTGGATGCTGACGGATTCTATGGTAATTATAAGATTGAGAAGTCAATCTTTCTATGAATGACAATTTCAATTATACCGTAGACATTATTGTGGGAGCGCCTTGGGAGGAATCTGGAGTGATTTACATATACAATGGTGGCCCGGATATGAAGGATAAGAAGATGCAGGTATCTCAAAGGATTGACGCCAAAAGCATGCTCGTATTGAATACTTCCCCTAAAATAGAGAGATTCGGGTTCTCGATATCGAGACCGGTCGACATCGATGGGAACGGGTTAGCACGACTTATCTGGCGCTGATACAGTGCCGATGAGATCCGAGGAATGTAATTATTGTTCTTGGCTACTTAGGTATCCGGACCTCGCAGTGGGAGCGTATAAATCTGGACACGCCGTAGTACTTCGCAGTAAACCAGTGGCAGAAATTAAACTTTCAATTACAATCGTACCTGAAATCATAGAAAGGGATGCCAAAGAGTTCGTAATCGATATATGTCTAGAATACGATGGGCCCAATATACATAGTGGACAAGGCAAGTTGCAGTGATTTGTGCAGTAAATATTTCGCAATTTAAATGTAATTATAATTTACTTGCAGTTGTAGATCAGAAGGTCTTAATCTCCGTAGATGAACAGCACCGACGAACTAAGGAAACGTTCCGAGACCTGAGATTCCAGGACCCGATATCATTCAAGTGTTTAGAAACTTCAATTATTCAAATTTCGGTAGTGACTTTTTGCCTTATCTATTTTACGAATTCGATGTCGGTTTTATCTAAATAGCATATATGTATGTTTTGCAGAGTAATATAAGAGACTTCATCGAGCCAATTAGTATCCTTGTTAAGCACGAATTTTTGTGCAACAACTCGTCGAATAGTTTCCGCAAATGGTGCCCCATGGAAAGGAAATATAACAAATTGAATGTTGCTAAAGTCTTGCTTCCCTTTAACATCGGTTGTGGGGTAGATAAAGTCTGTAACTCCAACATATCTGCTACTGCGAAATTCCACGGTGTACGGTAAGCGTTTTGAACATTGAGGGGAGTTCTTCTAGTGTCGGACGCTTAAGGTTTTTAAGAAAGAAATAATATTAACCCTTAACTGGTATCCTGGGGTCGGTCATGACCACAAGCACGCAAAGTTCGCTGCAAAATTTTTAGTTGTCTAAGTTTGAAAACTGAATTTCCAATTAATTTTATAATAATTAGTTTAACTTTCCACATTTCTATTATTTTATAAATTACTTAAGAACAAAATATTCATAGAGGTTGATTTACTGTCGACGTTACAAATTTCTGTCCTTTTTTACTTAAGGGTTAAATGAATATCCTTAGCTGTGCACACGCGACTGGAACGTGACGAAATTTGTTTTTTTTTTCTCTGCCCCCTCTACGGTTTACGCGAAATATAGCTAATATCCGCTATTACGTGCCGCCCGGCGTTAAGGGAACTCCCCTATCCCAATCCTTCTAACTTTTCTACTGTATGAAACGTTCGTAGAGCCGACGATACATGGGTCATCGGTTCCACTGATATAAACTTAGAAATTAATTTGAGCAATCACGGAGAACCTGCGTATCTTACCACACTAGAGTTCGTTTTACCCGAAGGGATTCTATTGCGCAGCATTTTACCCTCTTGCCAGGAAGACACGTCTAAGAAGAATATAATAGTAACCTGTGACGCCGGTAACCCTCTCGGGAAAGAAGAGGTACTTCGCCCAGATCTCTGCAAATCGCTAACGCGTACTACATTAACTATTCTTTATTTGCAGAGGAACGTTAAATTAGACTTAGATATGAGATACTTCATCAATGGCTCTTTACACAATCAGGAATTAAATTTCTACGTAACAATAAAGAGTCGGAGTACAAATCAGGGGATGGCGAATGTAACAAAGACCCTCACTCTAGCGAGCGAAGTTTCTCTATCTCTAAATGGGTTCGTGCTTCCTACGCAGATTTTTTTTTACCAAGCAGCGAGTAGTGTTTGTTATCAAGTTCGCTGTCTTTTAGAAAAGCAACCGAGGAAACCTACTACCTGTCCACTATGAACGATAATAATTCGATCGTCAGCTTTCAACACACTTATCAAGTCTACAAACTCGGCGCGACTCCTATAGAAGACGCACAACTTATCGTTAAAGTGCCGACGGCTATCAAAGATTCAGAACCGTTGGTGAACCTGCATAAAGCTCAGGTATGAAGCAAACGACTTCTTCGTCTGTGTATAAACTGTTTTACAAGCAAATTTTCAGCTGTACGTATCTGGAGACGTATTCGAGTGCTTCCCATACGATGTCGAAGTTGGCGACGATGTTCAACCGGATGTCGAAGTTGGCGACGATGACCTGCACTCAGATTCCGAACTGAGCGTGCAGATGTCATTGGACGAAAGGCAACAAAATGAAGATTACGAGATACGCAAGAGAGACGTATATGAATCAAGCATTGAACTTTCTAACACGCAGGTCATCGAAGCATCGCAAATCACAAATATGAGTGTTATGAATGTTCGTTACATGAATTGTTCAAGCCCGAATGTGAATTGTACAACCATCGCGTGCGATTTAAGCCCACTGAAGACGTTGCAAGATATTGGAAAGCTACCGATCAAATTTCTTCTAAACGTCCATAAGCTCAAAGGTGTCTGTCCGTTTTGAAAATTCGATTCTATCTCGTAACTATTACTTGATTAAATTAGTTCTTCCTCTTCACACGTTAAGATATCTTCGCGAGCGATAGGGAGGTGTTGAAATTCGCCACGGAGGCCAGGGTGGAAATAATAACGCCTGCTTTGAGGCTACCAATCAACGGAACTCGGTAGTTTGTCGCATGTTTGTAATAAGAACCAAACATATTTCGATATTTCTAAACGTTAAGTTCATTTCAGGTCCACAATGGAAATTGTAACAATATTTTACAAAGCTCCGACAACAGAAGAACTGCAACTGTGGATCATTCTTGTCTCGATTTCGGTAGGATTGCTGTTGTTATTTATCTTCGCAGCGATTTTAAACTGGGTAATACCGTTTCCTTTATAATTGCCACAGAAGGTTACACAAATTCTCACTAATATTATTTCCCCGAATAGCTGGGCTTCTTCAAGAGGAAAGGCGAGCAAGATTTCACGAACGGTGAGGTAAGCGTTCCGCAGCACCTCTCATAACCCAAAGCAAGCTAAGTCCGCGTCATTTTTTTTACAGAAGACAGAAGGCACCACAGCTGCAATTGAACCCGAATACGAATGAGATCGAAAGAACATTCACAGAACCATTATGGTCGCGTTAGCCGTTACACATACATTGTATAGAAAATAAGCCGTATTTAATAAACTTCTAATTTGTATTTACATTATATCCAATGCCTTCTACGAAAAATCCAAACTTAAGTATACAAATATTTATTCTCGTCAATCACGAGTCGTGTATTTACAGTTTGCATTATGCTAAAACATTTCAACCGACGCGAAAAACCGTGAAAACGTACCTCCTCAACATTAACGTTAATCGAACGTAGAGATTTTCGCACATCAAAGAAAATTTCACTCCCGACGAAAATGAAAATGAAAGTTACATCGAGAAATATGAACACCTAACAGAGCTTCGTGAATCTAGAATATTGCAGCCCGAATAGACGATAGAAAACATGCTTTTCCCTCTTAATGATCGTGTATCGCTTGTACAGTGTATCGAAAAATCAACCAGCAGTGGTTCTACAGAATTTGACGGTAGTGCTAAAGATACCTTTTGAACGTTGATGGTCGAGAGCTGTACAGAGTGCGAGCATAAGCTATTCTCTCGGTTGCAGGTCCATCGTGTTCCCGGCTTCATCCGATCACGAGAATTAGAAAATCGCGGAAGATCGTTGAAGACGCTGCGCGTCAGGTCGCGTGGATCTCGTTCCACTTTCTGTAATCCTATCTTCCATGCGCTTTCCGGTCGGTTATTGTCCGTGGACTGTTTATCAATCGAGCGCGCCCTCGCAGGAGAGGCGCGACTGGTTGGTGCGGCCGATCTCTTTTGTCTGGGCGACATTAACACCGCACGCATTGTTTCGTGGGCGCAGGTGCAACCGATACGTCAAGCTCGAGTCAGATTTCCTTCTGTTCGATCCTTATCTTCGTATCGACACCTGGCCGATGCCTTTCTCTGCCCGTCGTAGCGTATTTCGTCAGGTATTCAGACAGGCTACAACGGCAAAGGGAATCACAGACATTGCTAACAGTTTACCCCCAGCATGTATCTGTTTCGCTGGGAGTGGGCTCCCAGCCGATTCGCTTAGGACTGCTCTCCATCCTCTCGTTGCTGTTCTTCTTGTAGCGCAGTTGGGACAAGCTGACAGTTTCCAGAAGCAAAGAAGGCTCGACAGTTCGTGCGTCGTTCGGTGTCAAAAAGCACTCCCCTCATTGGCACTTGCATGGCTTAAAGGGATGATCCGTTTCGTTACAGGTGCGTCGTCTGTATACGCCGATGAATAATTTCTGCTCGCACGCTGTACCTAATCTTTGGACCTGCGGAACGTAGCGCAATTCAACCGAACGATGTAAACGCGATGGATATAACGGTACATTCATACGTACAGCTCGCGATAGCTCGACGTGATTGCGCCAGTTTAATGTTCCAACGCTTATTTTTTTAATTGTTAAACACAGTCGAAACTGGCTGATTCGTTACCTCGTATTATTGCGATTTATGTTTCCCTTCGATGCTAATCCCTTTTAAATTGGTAAAACTATCTTACGGCAATAATCTTGGCAATGATTTCAATTTACACAGTTTAAAACGGATGTTCGCGATAGATTCTTTCTACGTGTTCTTTCAAACGTTAAAAAGACCATTCAGTGTTCTCATAGCGATCACGATCAACCAGCATGATAAGTCGAGTAGAAATATCGCTTTACGACCATACATTTCATCATCGGATTACAATCTTATAAAAGTTTAATGTAAACTAGGCTTTGCACTGGGTACACACTGATGCTTATTTTACTGGGTACGTCATGATCAGAATTTACGTTTACTGAACGCAGGCGCCGCATTATCGTTCTAACAATTGGTCGATGCTTAATTGTTTTTTTGAAAGCTATCGGGGCACAATTTTTATACGCGTTCTAAAATCAAAGTAGCGTGTATCGTGCCGGGAAATTAATTTGACCACAGTAAGAGAATAAACATCACTATGTATGAAACATAATTGACCTGGCAGTACGAGGGCTCTAATCAGCGTTCGTAACTCAACTATCGATTTTCTTCCGTTTGATTCCTTTACCCCAAAAGATTCAAATATCTAGCGCCGAATGGCAATCCATCGAGACCAGCACGAAACTTCTGATGTACAAAAAAACTCAAAGTATAAAAGGAACGAAAAGGAATAACTGTATCGTGCCAGTATCGTTCTTCCCTGAAATGTCTTAAAACCTAAGAATAATCCTTAAACCCCAACCCCCGTTCATACATCGCGATCCAAATCAAACAGTTGCCCCGCATTCCGCGGGCACACTCTTCTGTATCATTTATACGAAAGCTACTCTTTTTTATTCGCGAATGTCCGGATCCATTCAACCGGAGCAAACAGAAGCTTGTCGAACGAATCGCCCCGTGGAAAAGAAATGGAAAGAAATGAAGGTAGATTCGTTGCCGCAAGCTTCTCTTTGCTCGCGTAGGCGTACAGCGCAAGTCACAAGGTTTTGGGTATTTAAAATGAAATGAATAAACACGTGGCGCGCTATTAACGAATATAATATTCGTTGAAACCAGTTCTACTTAACGAAAGGGGGAATCACGAAGGGCACCCAATACCTGTGTGTCTTCCTCCAAACTGCCACGTAAAAGTACCGTGCCCGGTGGAGCGGCGCGCAGCGATAAAGAACAATAATTAGAGCTAGAATCTGTTCAGGCGTTACTTCCGTCCGCGCATCGTACTTTTACTTGTTAAATGCTTCCGGCGGTATCTGTCCCAGTTTGAAGAACTCTTGGAACGCCGAGAGCGCGTTGCCGAAATTCCATTGCACCTCCTCCAAGCATTTCAGGCTCCATTCGAGATTCATGTTCGTCTGCTGGCTGAGCGTTAGGGTCATTTGTTGCTTCACGTCCTCGGACAACTGCGACGGCAATGGTTTCACGGCGTTGCTGCTCGAGGGTGTCTGCGGCGTCGGCACCGACAGCAGCGCTGTCAACTGTTCGGTCAGTTGCTTCAACTGAGCGTCGGTGGGATAACTGATATGTAGCTGCTCGTTTCGAATGCAGTAGCCGCTTCCCTCTGGCACTATTATGAACGTTCTGTTGAAGTAACGAATGGGCCTGTCTTTCTTGTCGAGTTCTTTAAACATTCCTGTCACTGCGATCAGCATCATGCCCGCCTGCAAAGCAAACAGCCATTGGATAATCAACGGGCTCGCTCGATGCGGATTTACGAGCGACTCACCGTGATCAGGTTGATGTCCATTGTGAATGTGTTGAGATAATGCATGGTCTGTGGCATTTCCGAGATAAAGGAAACCACGGGTAGCCGACCTTGCTTCAGTAGCTTCTGCCTCTTGTTCTGATCGTTTATTCTGCGCAGATTCCGGTTCTCCAAGAGGTATCCGTTTAATCTGCAATGGTTCGCTAGTTTGTAAATATTGCGTAATAACGTAAGTAGCGAATAATCGATCGGCACGTACTTGTTAGCGCTATGCGAATACGACACGGTCATGCTAAAACAGGCGTGCTCGTCATACGCGTCTAGCAACGGTTGACGACTCTCGCTATCGAATATCATGAAATATTGTTGCAGAAATTGGCTAGCGATCTCTTGCGCTTTAGCGTTCGCAACGAACATTCTGTGAGATGCCGGCATCTTGTGTCCATCGACCGCTACGTCGAACCCGATCGGTTTCGGAAGATCCACTCCATCCTTTTCAAGCATCCCAAATGGTTACATGCGACTTTGCCCAGATTACAATAATTATTGACGACGCGATAGTTACTTACCAGCCGTTGAAGCTTGGGGAACCGTTTCCGCAGGTCGCTATGGTCGGGAAAGAAAAGCCAGAAGCCCGGAAGCTCCAAGTTAATCGTAATAACAGAAACATTTGCCTTATTATTGAGGAGTATAGTAGAGAAGAAAATACACAGACCATTTCAGAACTTCCAGGGTTCAATTATTCTCTAATTTCATAACGAGCAATTCCGCCTACTACATTTTTAACAGCACTAGATGTGAAATGTAAAGTAAATTATGTCAAATATACCGAGGATTCCGTTAACCGGACCATACCCCCGTGAAAAATTCGAGCCGCCATAGCAGCCGCAGGACACTTTAGCTACCTGGAGAATTCTTTTATCAAGAAACGATCATGTCGAAACAGTACGTTACCTAATGTAATCACTTTGCCGAGACTTATATTTGTTGCAAAACGGATTTCCTGCTAGCCTAAGCTCTTCCAGCTTTAAATCTTTGAAGACGTCTAGTTGACTGAAGTCTTTGATCTAGAAGAAAATTAATTACGCATTGAAACGTATACTTACCACGTACGAATCGAATGAAAGATCACTCTATCTTTGTCTAGTTACCCTGTTATCCCCAATGTACAGGATTTTTAATTTGGGAAACTTTTTACTCAAGCCGCACAGCTTTTCGACTAAATTCAATTTATTCCCCTCTAAATTCAGCGCCTCCAGATTCGGTATGTACTCCGACACAATGCCCAGCACCGCTTCCAACATCAGAGGTCGGAACAGCGCGCAGAAATAGTCCGTCACAAGATCTGCGGTGGAAGATTTTTAGTACATCTACTGCGGCAAAAACAGCATTTGGAACCCATGAAACTACTGACCAGGATCCTGATGAAATTTTGATAAGTCTAACGCGTTCGTCTCTTGCACGTATCGTTTGGCCATGGCTTGTTTCAGTCTATCCTTGAATTTATCATCTATCTCGCATTGTGGAAACGCTCCCTTTATAATCTTCACTTGCAGCTTAAATCCGTCCGAGGTCGTAATCTTATAATCGCAGTTAGCTAACGCCGTCGCTATTCTTCTATCGTCTACGTAAAAACTGGCTTCTGATGTGTTCACCTTATACTGTTCAAAAACGTTTGCGAACGATTAAGACCTATACAGTTCTCCCAGTTACTCGATTAGAATCAAAGTTTCTCGTGTTTACCATTATGGGAACAAAAGTGTCCGGCTGCATGTAGCTTAGTAAGCTAGTCAATATGTAATCTTTCTCGTACTTGTGTCCATGTGGGATCTGTGATTAAAGTAAACGTTCGTAATACACGAGAAATCTAAGCTCTCGCTAAAATCTCTGCCCCAATACACTTACGGTAACTTTATACCAATTAAGATCCCCAGGGACATGCATCCTGATTCGAGGAAGCTGCCCGCCCCTGTACCCTCTAACGGGCAAGGGGCTGACTCTTCCCCGTCGCATGCCTCTGTCTCTGGTTCGGAAAACTATTCGTCTATTATTATTGTTATTACAGCTCGACGACATTTGAACATCGTCGTCCAAGCATGCCAGCGCCAAGCTTCTCGGTATATCCCTGGACGGTCTCGCCTGTGTCTTGAACGACACCCTCGGCCTGCTTCTCAAGTATGCGCCGCCGTCTTGTCTCGGTACACGATCGTCATGGCCTGTTCGAACATGAAAGTCGGTGAGAACGGAGTAGCGATTTCAACAGCAAGGCGCGATTTGCTGACGCAACATAAAGAGACTACGCGAAACGAGAAAGAATGTTGCAGCTATGCCTGTGGTTAAGGAAAATGTAGGTCACGAGGAACTAACTATCAAACGATATAGGAAACGTACCGAAGTAGTGCTTCTCGTCCGAGTTGCCTGGCCGTCCGCCGCGACCGTCCCATAAGGGCTTATTATTCGTATTCCTTGGCATCTTCTCTAAATTACACAATACCCGATCATAAACGAAGCGCAACGAACATGTCACGCACTTACAGGTTAGGGGGCAATCAAGTTTTTACGCACTTAGTGGAAGTCCGTTCGTTAACACGTAAACTGGCAGCGATAGTGACAAGATGAGAATTCTAACACGCTGACTAGTTCGTTCGTCGTTCCGAGCAGCCCAAGCAGCTTTTCCCGACGGAACATAAAAATTAACGCCCCAAAAAGTACAACACGCTCCTCCACCCGATGCAATAGGAAAGAAGATGGCGGATCGAACTGAGAGAGACCCGAGGTGACGCGCTGGTTCGTCGTCGACCAATCGCAGCGCAACGTGCGAGTTTTTGAATGGTGGAAGATCACTCGCGTCTTATCAAATCAAATTGTAATTTCACTTGATATTAGATCATAAATATTGGGATTTAATAAAGTCCAAAGAGGGAGAAGAATGAATGGAGTACGGAGAGAGAATGAGATACAGTTTCAGATATTGTAAGAGAGGATGGTAGACGAGGAGAGGATGAACGAATGAAAGGGAATGGAAAGAGCACTATGTCCCAGAAGAGGAGGGAGAATAAAGACTACAGTGATGTAACGCTCGTTGGGCAATATAAGACAATGTCTTGAAGCGCCGTTTCTTTTGTATAAAATGTACAAAGGAATAAATAAAGAACTTAAACCTAACCTAACTTGAAATCAGGGGCGTCCGGAAACTTTTTTCCAGGGGAGGGTAACTTTGGGATGATGGTAAAGAAAAATATACCCCTCTTGCTTTTTTAACCCATAATTAAAAATTTAAAACCGAAATTAAAAAATATTCCCTTTTTAGTATAACCTTAATAAAGATCTGTTTCGAAAAATAAGCGATTTTTCTCAAAACCCAGGGGGGCAACTACCCCTTTTGCCCCCACCCCCCTGCGGACGCTAATGCTTGAAGTAACCTCTATAAATGATACGGAAGTTGTGCCAGGAAATTTTTAATTATCTCGGTAATGCGCCTAAGCGAAGAATGTTAATTAACTCTTTTTGTAAGTTCGTAATTATTTCATTCCTTTGTTATATTTGAACTGTAAAGCTATTAGGTTGGCGCTGATGCAAAGCGGAATATTAAAAAATACTGTTGGCGATCCTGCACAGTGCACCACGTGGTGCGCAGTGTTTTGAGTTGACAGATTAGGTGTTCGGATCGGGTGCAATTTTGTTTTTAAAAGTGACAAGTTAGTGAATATTAATTGAAAATGGTAAGTACTTCTGTGATTTTTTTACTGCACGTTGAGACACGACACCTTTGTCAGATGTTAAAGCTGCCTTTTAGGTTAGGTTTTTAAATAGAAATACACTTCTCTGTAATTCTGTACTACTTTGCGTTACACAGGGGAAGAATAAGAAGACACGGAAGGTCGTGATGCAGAGGTTCGCGCAAATGAAGAAGATGATAAGCGTAAGCGACTCCAGAATGTAAGTGGCTCTCCAACCCGAAGAAAGTAGGTTCCATTGTGTAAACATTTTCAAACAGTTAATTTGTTGTTTCTAGAAAACCAGAGAAACGCGCGCCGCCGAAGAAGGCGAAAAAAGAAGATCCTAGGCAGCTGAAGATATCAGAAGTGTAAGCATCATTCCATATCCTTTTATAATACCCACAGACATATAGCGAGACCGTAAACAAAACACTCGAGCACTGGTAGTCTTCGAGCAGTGTGTTGTTGCAGGAATGTCAGTAGGAATTGAGTCTCAGGCCACATGCCCTGAATCCAGCTTTAAGGGGGAGCCCTATTTAGGACGCTAGGAATACGGTGATCCTTGGGAATTTTTTTCTGAAAAACTGTTGAACGGATCTTTTCCAAAATCTCAGGGTATTTTAGTTCACATTGAAACAATAATAATTAATTTTTACGTTACAAAGTGTTTGGTAGAAATGAAGATATATGAACACGTTCGTTAGGACTTTCACGTCGAAGTTGCAAATTGGCGATTGTAATGGTGGCCTCATTTCTTCCCTGAAATAAAAAAAATCAAGGATTTTCTTATTTCTAGTATAATTATATTGTCGATGAACCTAAGACCTTGATAAATAAATTGAATTGAACGACTCTTTTTCCATAAATAGTACGAAATATCTTGGGGCAAAATCGTAACTGTTTCTTTCAAGTCCCACCAATTTGCCAACTTTTAACTTTTTTTTTCGTTTGTTAGGTTCATCGACAATATAATTATACTAGAAATAAGAAAATCCCTGATTTTTTTATTTCAGGGAAGAAACGGGGCCACCATTACAATCGCCAATTTGCAACTCCGGCGCGAAAGTCCTAACGAATGTGTTCATATATCTCCATTTCTACCGAACACTTTGTAACGTAAAAATTAATTTTTATTGTTTGAATGTGAACTAAAATCCCCTGAAAATTTGGAGAAGATCCGATCAACAGTTTCTTAGCAAAAAATTCCCAAGAATCACCTTATTCCTAGCGCCCTAAATAAGGCTCCCCCCTAAAGCGATGCCCGACTCCCTTCTCTGCTCATAGATCTGCCAATTCGCTTTACCACCTCGCTATATTTCTGCGGGTATTATACCTTATCATTAGAAAATTCTAAGTCGCAGCTTAATGTATTATTACAGGCCGCAGCAGTCCTCCGCATTGTTCTTCGAATACAACACACAGCTGGGTCCCCCCTACCACATCTTGGTAGACACGAACTTCATAAACTTCTCGATCAAAAACAAGCTGGATGTGATAGAAAACATGATGGAGTGCCTTTACGCCAAGTGCATACCTTATGTAACAGACTGCGTCATAGGCGAGTTAGAGAAGCTCGGGCAAAAGTATAAAATAGCGTTGAAGATCATAAAAGATCCCAGATTCGAGAGGCTGAACTGCATGCACAAAGGCACTTACGCGGACGATTGCATCGTCAACAGAGTGACTCAAGTAAGTACAACTATCCGTTAAACCTAAAAATCCAGTCGATATCTTAGCCCAGGGTTTCCCAAGCTTTTTTGGGTCGCGATCTGCTTTTATAATACTGAAATAACATGCGACCCCCTCCATATAAGGTAAATTTAATAAGTTAAGAAGAACACATTAAAAATAGGATATTTCAGAATATAATTCTAACTTAATAATTAAAACGAATATTTGCCAAAAATCGCCAACTAAAAATAACCGTAGCGACCTCCGGGAAACACTTCGTGACCTATAGTTTGGGAATCACTACGTTAGCCACTGCAAACGAATTCGTAATATTTCAGCACAAGTGTTACATCGTGGCGACAAATGACAAAGACCTGAAGAGGCGGATACGGAAGATCCCCGGCGTGCCTATAATGTACGTTTCCCAGCACAGATACACTATAGAGAGAATGCCGGACGCGTACGGGGCTCCCAAGAAGTAATGCCACTGCCAGCTTTACAACTATGTATTATATAGATCGATCTAATAAACTGTATATTTTAATAAAAGCTCAAGCGTTTCTAATACTCTTGTTTCTGCCATTAAGCTTCATCGATCAGTATCTCCCGCTCTGTAAAAGTAATCTCACTGCAATATCCATCACCCTCGAAAGCTTCTCCGCAGTCTCCAGGTCCGATACGAAAATCGGTCCCAAGCAGAGACTATAACTTGGAGAGCAAGCCCTCCTGGACCCGAGCGATCTTTTCTCATCTCCGGACGTCGTTTTATCAAGCTACCAGCCGTCCACGCAGTCCTCGAGACGTTACGAGCGCGATTCGGGAGCGGCTGGCAATCGATACGTCGTACATACGCGGAGCAGCCCGAGATAAACGGGGGGAGAACGCGTTACAGTTATTGTTCGGTGAAACAATGAAGCTGTTGCGTGTAGACGCCCACGTGGCGCCCTGCAACCCGATAGAAGCCGGCTGTTCCGCAGCCGATGCTGGCCCGTATACGGCAGCGGCGCGGAATAATGTTAGACAAGTGGGCGCGAAAGGCCGTTTCGGCTGAGGGACGATCGCGCGCGAATTTATCGCAGCCGCGCCCCGCGAAAATAAGTCGTTAAGGGGCTGGCCACGAGATCCTTCTCCGCTTCCACGGGGGAAAGATACCGTGGCCTGGTTAAACGGCGCGCCGGCGATCGTTACGCTTACCTACGCGGAAAACGATCAGATTTCCGACTAAATCCTGCCCCCCCCCCTCCGGTCCCCCGACACGCAGCAACGATACGGAGGCCGAGCAGATCGAGGAGGAGATAGGATTTAAGGAGTAAGCTTTCTGGGGCACGCGTTACACGTCGATCCTCCGACTCCGAGTCTACGATTACCTGGACGTGGGAATGGGGAAGGGCGCAACGGCTTTGCAGTGAAATAATTCTTTGGGAACCCGACTATCGGCGGGGCCCGATCTAGGACGGCGCGAGCAGGGCAACTGGCCAGAGCGGCAAATTTGGTTAATTGGTAATTTATGAATGTTAAATTTTCTATGAAACAAAAGGCTTTTGTTATTGGACAAATACCTACGAAAAATTCAAACACTGTTGAAAATTATATTTTAAAATAATTATTTATAAAGGGAAAAATCAGTTTTGCACCGAGCGGCAGAAGAGCTAGATCGGGCCCCGGCTATCGGTGGTTTTCTAAGAAACGTGGTATGGGACAGAGGAATTTGATGAGTAGATTTGAGATTGTTGCTGTTCCCTGTGAAATTTATATCTGAGGAATATTGTATCTTAGCGGTTCTGGTTATAGACAGTGGCGGACTGGCCAGAGTGTCAGCTTGCCCGATGAGAAGTGGGCCTTAAACACTATAATTACTAAAACGATACATTTATTTCACAAAAATTTTAATTCTACTTTTTTGCCACTTATGTATTTTCGAGAATTTTATTTATTTCTTATAAACATTAAATGATAGGCTTATAGTTGTGGGTGGGACCCCTTTTTCTCCTAGCAACAAAAATTTTTAAAACTAGTTGGCTACTGATTATAGACGAGTTAGAATTCAGAGAAGATTATTTGCAGTTAGTAGTTCCCTAGTGCACGATGCCTGGGCTGACTTTCCATGGGCAATACTACTTGTTTTCCGCAACCTACGCTACCCTTCTTGCCAGGGCGTAATTAATCGCACTTGTGTATTTACACACTCGTGTTATATTGAGCGGAAGCTCTTAGGATATGGAGGCTGGTGCTTGCAGCCCTTGGTGTGTATTAGTGAAAGGGGTGCGAGGTAAAATGATCTATGCTTTGGGGCAGTGGCGGACAAGTGGGCCCAGTAGGCCCCCTTAAACAGCCAATATTTTAAAAATGTTAATGATCCTTTAGTAGCTTGAAACTATAATACTGCCTTCTTTAGTTCAAATATCCTATCTAGTATGCTGAAACAACCGAGAAAACTGAAGTTTTATCATTTACTTTGTACCATCCTTATTTTCCTTCATTAAAATTAAAACATGTTGTCATTATTTCGAAACAGCCTAATATAATTTGTTGTAATAGGTGCATCGGTAGAGAATGTATTATTAACGTACCAATTAATTAATTATTTAATATAAACAAGTAGCTGGTGAAAATATGTGGGCCAGCGAATATTATCACGGAGTAACCAGAGTATGTCATGACATCTTAATTTTGTATATTTTCAATTAAATATACTCAGTAAATTTCTGTTAACCTATTACTTATTTCTCTGATGTCTGATCTATCATTATATCCTAGACTCACTTTCAGAATATACAAATATTATCAGTTATTAGACAAATCCTAAAACTATCACGGATTTACCAGAGTTCACCCTACTCACAGCCCTCGCCACGGGATTCAGCATAGAATCTTCATACCCTTCCATTAGAAAGATAATTTTTCATTTCTTTGCCCCTCGTATCGTTTACCATTCCAACTGCCCGATTGCAGACGGTGCCTTACCGACTTAAAGGAGCATTTTGCGAAACCTTCCGCCACTCAGAGTGTCAATTACCTATGCTACTCGTCAAGCCAGCACAAAGACCGAGAATTCTAACGTCGGATGCATTCCGTACGCGGTGGTTTATACAAATGCAGTGCACCCCGGTCGTCTTTCGGATCGCAGCCTTTCTAATACCCCGGGCCAACAAATGGCGCGTGCACGCGCGTCCCTGTACCGCTGAACGTCGTCTATTAATCAAACCTGGCATCCTGCCGCACCCTCCCTCGCGACAAATACCTCGAATTAACCCTCGCCGACCAGGAAGCGATGCTATCCAGCTGGACGCGTGCAACGGACGATAAAGGACGTCTTGGTGGCAACGGGGACCGACGAGCGGCATAAGCTCCTCGAACCGCGCGACAGGTTTCCACGCCGTAGCTCTCGGATCTCCTCGTGTCGAGCGTGTCCCCGGGTGTAGCCGAAATAGGCCCAGCAGGTAAGAGAGCGTGTAACGTAGCTCCGTTACGATGTAAGATCGAACCTCCTAATTTCCCTCGGCATTCCGTCCCCCGGCGTGCGCACGATTCCCTGAACGGCGCATTCCCCGCTAGATAACGACTTCTTAAACGCTGGAACCTCGCTTAGGACCGTAGCCGTGTACGCGCTTATCTGACCCACGCGAGCGGCTCGGTTCCGTGGTTTCCGTGGGACAGGAAGAGCGAGGGAAAAGGGGGCAAGGACGGTTGCGCGACCAGCACGCGAAAATTGCCGGCGATGGATGAAAACCGACGCACAGTGGGCGATTTTGGTAATCTAGCTTTGCTTTACTGAAATATAAATTCTTCATGAAGATAAAAACTTTTATGTCATAATATAATATATGTATAAGTTCCATTAATAGTACCGTTACGTACTCTTTTTATGAATTTCTTTTATAGGTATTTAGAAAACGAGGCTTTATGTTTGCACTGTGATTTCGTACTTCATTTTTAGAAGTAAATAATTTTAGTGTTGATCTATATTCTTCAATTTTGTTTTTTCTATTGTATTTTGGATAATATAGCAGTTATTATTAAGTTCTGTAAAAATGTTTTTTTAAAGTACTAACATTCTACAGTACAATAAAAGTTTTTTTAAGTTTAGATCGATCTTCTTGCTGTACGTCTTGTGACATTTCTTAAAAAGTCAAGTCCAATGAAAGCCCTGATGTTAGCCTATTATTAAAAAATGAAGATCAGATTCACATGATTCGTCTGACGAAAGTGACATTTGACCATTTTTCCTTCATTAAAAATGTGAGTATGACTAAAATGTTATACTTATAACATGCTCTGAAGTCATTGAAAAGATATTTAAAAAACTTTAGGCAAATAACTTAAGCCAGTAAAAAGTTATTAATTTAGTACAGCTAGATTGTCAAAATCGCCCACTGTGCGACGCGAGGATCCAAGGGCGGAGTCGGGCGGAAAAACGCGTCGCTCGGTGAACCAGATTAAAGGAAAACACCGAAAGGGAATCTATCTGCGCGCGTACCACCGTCGCCCAGGCAGAGAAACCCTCCAGGGTTAGGCGGAGGAGAGGCGAGGGGTGCGCGGAGGGGAGAGCCGGAGCGAAGCGTTCGATCGTGGTAACGGATTAGTTATAAAAGTGGCTATAGGGCCCAGTACGCGGATATATATCTACGGTATATCGTGGTGCTGGACCTCTTCGTTCCTCCGCCTCTGACTCCTCTCTTCCTACCCCACACACACACCTCCCCCGCTGTCGCCCCCCCCCATCCCTGGTCCTATCCAGATACCTCCCCTCCTCCCCCACGCGCATTATTCATCTCAGTGGTCTTCTCCTCGTCCCTCTGGCGTTTTAAACGCTGCCCATCTCCGTCACTCCTTCGCCTCCTTCTCCATTTCTCCGTCACCGGTCTCTCTTTCTCCTCCGCTTCCTCTCGCGAGAGCGATCTCTATCTCTCTCTCTCTCTCTCTCTCACACACACCCTGGTTCGCCCGTGAGCAGTCCTCCTCGTCGCGAGCGCGCTCCTCGACGGCGGCCATCTTGCATACCTGAGCCTCCGCATTGCTCGTTCCTCGAGGGCAAAAGGGAGAATATCTCAGCGCGAGACGACGCCGGGATGCGCGAGGATAGAGTCCCGAGGTGGGAGGATAACGGCCAAAGGGACGGGGACGGGGAACCAGGGCGCTACGGCGGGCCCCGGTGAGGCGGAGAGGGGGCTGGCGAGGCGGTTTGGTGGGAGAGGGACCTACGGAGGGAGGGCTGGGGCCAGCGTGGCCCGAGGTGGAGAAGGAGAGCCGAGCACTGACAGACAGAGCCAGCTGAAGGGCCTACCCAGGGGGCAGAATCTCCAGCAAAAGTTTTGGATCCGTATTTCAACGCCCTCTAATTTATGAAAGATTCTGTTTTGAACTAAAAGTCAATATGGCGAACCAAACCGGGAAAATTGAAATACGGTCAGAATCTGCGTACTGCAATATAGAATAAGAAATACATTTGTTGACATGTTAAGAATATTTGGATATGAAATTTAGGTGTTAAAGAAAAACATTTATTTAAATTTGCAATAATTGAAGGTAATTAAATATTTCTCATTCGCCTGAAGTTTTTCTTATCTAAACCTTACGATTTTTTCAATTATTATTGGCATAATTGGACATTATTTTGCCAACAATAATTGATAATGCCAACAAATATATCCCTTACTCTACATTTGTATAAGATACTTAATAGTAAAAAATACATGTAGAGGTAAGGATTAGTGAGTGGCCAGATTTTTCTTTGAAAAATGTTCCTTGTATTCAATTTGACAGTTTACTTAAATGCTATAGTGCTAAGTAATTATATTAATTACTTACATCACATTGTTCGTGTATGTACATATATATTCCTTCGTACGCGACCTCCATATACATGGTATTCCTCTACCTATGCTCAATACTTTGAGGGGTGATTCTACAGGCAAATATAAGTCGAAAATCCAGAGTGACGAATTTGCGGTAGAGGCTTCATTTTCGAGAAAATTGACTTTGAACTTCACCTAAATATGTGTGCATCGTAGGCGTTTGAGAGGCATGCGAAGGTCAGGGGAATGTTCTACGGGCAGTATACTGTCGACTGATACATCATAGCCGGATTTCACCCCAAGCAGGAATCGACGAGTTCTATATACAAGATAAAGCATATTTTACTTATTATTATCGTAATTATCATAATTATTACCACTATGAATGTTACCTGCGACGCCCGTACCAGCCTGGCGCACTTTTTCTGAACCGTACTCAGTTCAACCATTGTTCACTCCTTATCACGTTCTTACGGACACTATGTCGCTATATTGCTGCTCGAAGTACAACTTGGCACTACGCATCGCCAATGTACTGTTGATCCTCTCCCTGTAGCTAACAAAATTCATTTTTGTGTCTTTTAATAGTTTTAACGAGTGAATTTCAAAAATACAAGTTTTAAGTTTAGGAAATCATTTTTAATATTTTTTATAGTAAATTGAAAGTTTTTGATAATGCTCGGCCGATCGTGTATGTATAGACACAAACACAACTATACCGCGACAGCAGCGCCACCTAAATTATGAAAGCCTGCTGTCTCCTGTCTAAACGCTGTTCCGGAAGTTCCTATCTTAGTTTCTGCCCCCTGGTCCCACAGGTCGGAGGAACAGGGAGGGGGCCGTGGACTGAGGAGGATGGAGGAGTACGGCGGCGGCTGGGCCAGCGAGAGAGCCGGCGAATGCTTTGCTGGACGAGGACAGCGTCGTCGAAGAAAGCGAGAGGACCACGTGGTGGAGAGAGAAGGAGGGCTGACGCGGGAGGAAAGGAGAGGGAAAAGGGACTTAGCCAGCGAAGAGGGCCCACGAATGCTTCGCTGAACGAGGAGGGCGAGCGATGCCGATCGGTGGTGGAAGAAGGAGCGCGACTGTAGAAAGGGAGAGGGCCTTAAGCAGAGGTGGTAACTGAAGCGAGAGGGGTAAGAACGTCGATAGAGGGTAGGCAAAGAGGTGGAGAGGACAGCGGGCACTCAGGAGGGACAAGGATCGCGAAGGTTTCTTTCGTGGACGGAGAGAAGCCGATATCGATGGAACGCTGAGAGAGAGGGGCGAGGTGCTCGGCGCAGGGGAAGGAGTAAACGGCAAGAGGGGAGGGAGGAATGAGGGAAGAGCGAGAGAAACGGAAGCATAGCCGGGGCCCGATGAATCGGAGAGGGACGGCGTCGACCAGCCCGAAGAATGTTTCTCCTGGCAGCGGCAAGGCTCTGGGACCGTCTCGGTTCAGTCGAGTCAGGTCAGTCCTCGGGAAGGTGATATTCTTCGTCGTCGTGCGTTCTCGGGGCCTTACGTCGTCGCGCACACGGCCCACGTTACACGCTTTCTTTTCAGCCCTTTTTTTTTCTTTCGCCGTGTCGCCTCCCTCTGCCCGGGCTCTCTTCTTCTCCCGCTCTTGTTCGCGGTACGCTTGGGATCCTCGCGGCTGGCACGTTCGCGCCTAGCATCCCCCCGTGGTGATACGAACGTTTCCGTGCGCGGGGGAACGCCGCGGACATCAGCGGCGTCGTGCGCGAGTGAGATTCCATCGCGGTGAACTACGCGCGGATCCAGCCGGTCCGATGGATTCGGCGATCACGGTGTCTCCACGGGAACAGTAGGCAGGACCCTCCTGCGCTCCACTCGCGTGCCCTCGTGTTTTGGTGTCGTTTGTGGTGTGCACTCTTGACACGGTGGTAGAAGCCAAGTGCGTTCGAACTTTTCCTCTCCGGTAGTTCGCGTCTCCTCGAGTGTGTCGCGCACGAGTCACGAAGCAGTGGATCCTCTGGTGTGGGCATTAACCCAGTGACAGCACGGGAACGCAGGGTACGTCGAGAGGAACGTTCAGCGTCGCAGAAGTGATACCCTTGGAATTCCTCCGCGAAGGATCGTCCGCGATTTCCCCCTTTGGCGCGATCGCGAGACCGTTGCCGCGCGGCTTGGAAAAGTTCGCTGGATCCGGAGGCGAAGCAGCATCTGCGGACGCGTTCCGCGAGGCGCGGCTCCGCGCGGGTTCACTGCCCCCTCTGTCGGCTCGGGTCTCTCCTCTGGCGCTCGCCTGACTTTCCAGCGGCCGAAGGGGTCGAAAACGAAGCGAGGTAAAAAAGGAAGGGCGCCCACACCTCGCGGACGGCATCCTTAATCCGATTTCGTGGCCGAGTCGAAGGCTCGTCGATCGAGAGGCCGCGGGAAACGAAAACGAAGGAAAAGGAATAAAGTAGGGGAAAAAGGAGAGAAGGAACAGCGGACCCGGGAGAAGAATGGAATCCCTGGAGCGTTCGCCGTGCTCGTCTACCCGTTGATCCAGCAGCCGGGAGAGGCTGCTCCCCGTGTACCATGTTCCGCGCTCGATCACCGGTCACGTGAGCACGAGGGTGGGTGGGGGGAACATGAGATTGCCAGGGACGATGAGGAAGAAGAGCGATAGGTAGTGGGTCGAGCGGGGACCGCGAACTTTTATGTCGTCCAAGCACGGGGGGAATTTGGCTAAGGAAGGGGGCCCGTTCGAGGGACAGAAGAGATGATCATAAGGGGATCGATGGTTCTAGCCCTGGTGCTGGGACTGTTGTCGGTGGACCAAAATGGCGGCCAGCCGAGCAACGGCGTGCTGGAACACGCGCCCGAGTACTTGACGCGCAACCTACCTCAAAGAGTGATGCGGCTGGTGCCGCGAAGGTCGCCGATGCTGCCGCAGGACAGCGCCACGATGGGCCTTGCGATGCAGAGCAGGGCGGTAGATACCAGGGTGCAGCTGGAGGTTAGAGAGGGTGAGCCCAAGGGGACCTTGGTCGGCGTGATACCGGTGAAGCCCAGCTTCGTCTACAGGTTCAACGAACCGCCGCAGGAGTTTGTGCTGGACCCTGAGACCGGCAAGATCAGAACGGCCAAGGTGCTGGACAGGGAGGCGTTGACCAGTGACAGATTCGATCTCGTCGTGCTTTCCAGCCAGCCGACCTACCCCATCGAGGTGAGAATCCTCGTGTTGGACATCAACGACAACGATCCCGAGTTCCCGGAGTCCAGCATCGCCGTCAGCTTCTCCGAATCGGCTGTGGTCGGTACTAAACTGCTGTTGGACGCAGCTACGGACAGAGACACCCCGGAGAACGGTGTGGTGGACGACTATTTCATCGTCGACGGCAACACCGACGGCAAGTTTCGGTTAGAAGTGACCGGCAACCCTACAGGAGAAACGTCCTACCTGCATCTAGAGACTACTGGTAAATTGGATCGAGAGCAGGTGGAGTTCTACTCGTTGAACGTCTGCGCGAGGGACAGGGGCCGGCCGCCTAGGCTCGGCTACCTTCTCGTGAACGTGACGGTGTTGGACGTGAACGACAACCCGCCCATCTTTCAGCAGAGCGACTACGTGGTGGCGCTGAACGAGAGCGCCCCGGTGGGCACCAAAGTGCTGACTGTCCATGCCACAGATAAGGATTCCGAGGACAACTCAAAGCTCACGTACTATCTACCAGACACAGAGAGGCAGTTCACCATAGATCCGGAGACCGGCACAATCACTACGGTGGAGCCGCTGGACTGTCCTCAGCAGAGCTGCACAATCGCGGCCCGTCCTGGCGGCGGTTGCCCAAAGAGCTGCGTGATAACGGTGTTCGCTCGGGATCACGGTTCGCCGAGGCAGGACGGCCGTACCTACGTAACGGTGAATCTATTGGACGCCAACGATCACGATCCTGAAATAAAGTTCAGCTACTTCCCGCCGACGCCGGGCTTCGCCACCGTGGACGAGAACGCAGCGAAGGACTCGATGGTGGCCGCGGTGGCTGTAATCGACAACGACGAGGGCCTGAACGGCGAGACCACGGTGGAGATCCGAGCCGGAAACGAGCTCGCCCACTTCCGCCTGGACATTACGCAGAGCTTCGATATCGTGCGCGTTAACGGCCGCTTGGACCGCGAGGAGATACCGAAGTACAATCTGACCGTGGTGGCCACTGATAAAGGGACGCCGCCAAGGTCCGCCACTGCTTATCTCGTGATTCACGTGAACGACGTCAACGACCACGAACCGGTCTTCCAGCAGAGTGAATACTCCGCGGTGCTGTCGGAGCTGTCGCCGACAGGCAGTTTCGTCGCCAGTATATCCGCCACGGACGCGGATTCGGGCCTGAACGCCAGAATCTATTACGACTTCGACTCGGGTAACGAGCAGGGCTGGTTCTCCATCGACCAAGACACGGGGCTAGTCACCACAGTGGCGATTCTCGACAGAGAGGTGCAGGGAAGCATAGAGCTCCACGTGTCTGCTAGAGACGGCGGGCCCAATCCGAAATACGCGTCCACGCACCTCAAGGTCACTATCCTTGACGAGAACGACGAGGCGCCGAGGTTCTCCCAGAGCGTGGTAGAGGTGACGTTATCGGAGAACACGCCGCCGCATAGTTTGGTAGCTACGCTCACAGCGGTGGATAATGATCAGGGGACGAACGGCAGCGTCGCCTACAGTTTCCATTCCAGCGTGTCCAGGGACTACCCGAAGACCTTTGCTCTGGATGGGTTGACTGGTCAGTTGACAACGAAGATCGGCTTGGATCGAGAGACCACGGCGGAGTACAGGATCCTGGTGATCGCTAGAGACCAAGGGACCCCGCCGCAATCCTCTACCGCGACGGTGGTGCTGACTCTGGAGGACGTTAATGATAACTCGCCGGTGTTCTACCCGTGGAGGTACTTAATGCCCATTCCTGAGGACGCCCCGCCGGGAACCTCCGTGGGCAAGGTGACGGCGACAGACGATGACGCTAGAGAGAACGCTCAGGTGAGATACACCCTGGAGTCCACTGGCGAAGGGCTCTTCGTCGTGGAGGAGAGAACTGGTGAGATCAGTCTTCAAGGCTCCCTCAGGGCTGCGCATAAGACCCTCTACGAGCTGAAGATCTCAGCGAAGGACACTGGGGACAAGACAGCCAGCAGGAATGCCCTGGTGGAGATCATCCGCGAGGAGGATCTGGAGAACTTGGAATTCGACACGTACAATGGTTACGAGTTCCGCATTGCCGAGGACAGAGAAGAGTGCAGCTCCATGACCACTGTGTTTAACAGGGAAGTCGGTACTGTTCAGGTGACGCAGTACGCCAGCTCCAAGGTCTCGTACGCCATCGTGTTCGGTGACCCCAAGGGTAGTTTCAAGATAGACGAGAGTACAGGAACCATTAGCACCTCTGGTTGCCTGGATCGGGAGCAGCTGAGCTACTACAGCCTGCAACTATCCGCCAGAGCTGGTCTCGCTTACGGACAAACTTCGGTGAACATCACTGTATTGGATGTCAACGACAATCCACCCAGGTTCCCTAAAGGGGAGATAGGGGACGAGGTGCTGCTGAAGGAGAACGCAGCTGTGGGGCAGGAAGTGTGCCTAGCTCGCGCCCGAGATCGAGACGCTGGCGCCAATGCCAGGGTAATCTACTCCCTCACGCATAACCCTGGTGGACAGTTCAGGGTCGCCGAGAACTCCGGTATAATATATCTGGACAAGCCTGTGAGGGCTGCTCCAGGCACCGTGCTGCACCTGGAGGTAACCGCTACGGATTCCGGCAACCAGCCACTGTCCGCACAGCATCAAGTCAGGGTGACAATCGAAGACGTCAACGATCACACGCCAGTATTCAAGCTGACCAGTTACGAGACCTCTCTGCCGGAGTCCACGCCGGTGAACGACCGCTTCTTCTCTCTAACTGCCACTGATGCTGACCTCGGAGCCAACGGACGCGTCCTCTACAGCGTGACCGATGGGAACGCTGAAGATCGCTTCGGGATATTCCCCGATGGCCAACTGTACGTGAAGAACGTCCTAGACCGCGAAGAGCAGAACTACTACGCCCTGGAGGTGACGGCGACCGACCAAGGTAGCCCCTCTAGAAGCTCCGTGGTCCCAGTGGTGGTACACATCATAGACGAGAACGACAACGCACCGGAGTTCACCAATTCCAGCTTCATTTTCCACCTGCGCGAGAACGAACCCCCGGACACATTCGTGGGGAAACTGCTAGCCACTGACAGAGACGTGGGTCGCAATGCTGACCTCATGTTCTCCTTGCCGCCTAGTCAGCAGGACTTCATCGTTGACCCCAGGAACGGCTTTATCAAGTCCCTGCGTGTGTTCGACAGAGAGCTGCTGGTGACTAACACCGGCAGCAGCTACATCACGTTAGAAGCCACTGTCACAGACAATGGGGTGAACCGTCTTCGGGATAGGGTGAAGGTAGTCATCTACATCACCGACGTCAACGACAATATCCCGCAGTTCCAGAGGCTGCCGTACAGGGTGCAGGTGAACGAGGGTGCAGCTACAGGGACCCAGTTGCTCAGGGTTTACACCACTGATGCTGACGAGGGGTTGAACGGAGACGTGTTCTACTCCCTGGAGGACGGTAATCAGCACGGGCACTTTGCTATCGACGAGGCTACCGGGCAGATTTCTTTGCTCAGGGAACTGGACCGGGAGACTTCTGACACTTACGTTCTTACCGTGGTGGCGCATGATGCTGGTCTAGAGACGCGTCTCTCCTCGAGCACCACGGTTCACATAGAGGTGCTAGACGAGAACGATAACGTGCCGCTGTTCGTGGACAATAAGTCAAGCATCTCCGTTCTGGAGACGACGCCGACGAACACGGAGCTACTTAGGTTCAAAGCAACGGATAACGATCTGGGGCCCAACAGCGAGCTAGCCTTCGCTATATCCGCCGGGAACAGGCGGGACACATTTTATATCGATCCTCTGACCGGCACGTTGTACTTGAGGAAACCCCTGGATTACGAGGAACTAGAGAGGTACACGCTGAACGTGACTAGCAGCGACGGTGGTCATCCGCGGCTCAGCTCCGTGACGACTCTGATCGTCGAAGTGATCGACGCCAACGACAACCCGCCCGTGTTCCCCAACACCGCTATAGCTAGGCAGATCAGAGAGGGCATCCTGGTGCACACGCCTATAGTGACCATCACCGCGGAGGATCCCGACTCCAACGAGAACGGGGTAGTGACGTACTCGATCGCCAGCCAGGACCCGGAGGATCAGGTGCGGAGGTTCGGTATAAACCCAGCGACGGGAGTGATACACACATTACTGCCTATTGACCGCGAGGAGGTGGACACGTATAAGCTAGTGGTAGTCGCTACAGACAGCGCGCAGCCTCCTAGCGCTAGGCTATCCGCAGAGAAGCTGGTGATAGTGATCGTGGAGGACATCAACGACAACGCGCCAATCTTCGTCAGCATGTCAGCTGTGGTGCTGCCTCTCAAGGGGAGTCATCAGTTCCAGAAGGAGATCACGGTGACCCAGCTTGTCGCCAGGGACCTGGATTCCAGCACGAACGGCTTGGTCACCTATGAGCTTCTTCGATCCAGCGTCAACTACTCCGACATGTTTAGGATTCATAGGAGCACTGGCCACTTATCCATGAAACTGCCAAGGTCCTCCAAGAGCAATTTCGAGAGGGTCTCCAAGTACCAAGTGGGCGTGAGGGCCACAGACGAAGCCGTGCAAGCGGAGCGTCGCTCCACAGAGACCTATCTGACGCTGATAGTGGCTGGAGAGGATAACGAGGATCAGCCGGTTTGGGAGCACCGCGGCCAGATCGAGGGTAGTGTCTACGAGAACGAGCCGATTGGCACCAGCATCCTGAGGGTGCGCGCTAGGAGCCGCCGATCGACCGTCGATCTCGAGTATTACGTGACCAACGTGACCGCTGGTAGCGGCGGGCCCCAGGTCGACAGATTGTTCGACGTGGACACGAAGACAGGTATATTGTCGACGGCCGCCGCGCTCGACAGGGAAACAGGAATCCAGTGGTACGAGGTGGAGCTGTACGCCATCGGTGTCGGCGGTACCAAGCCCAGTACGACGTCCACCAAAGTAAGTCCCTTTGATTGATCATCCACCGAGATATTAATGATCGCGCGCGCCGTTCTGAAAGTCATTCGCCCTCTTCCCTCTGCTTTTTGCATCCACCGAGGGCCTCGTCTTTCACTTGCCACCATGTTGCCCCCCTCTTTCGCGGATAGAGCAACCTCCATTTTGGAATCTAGGGGCCAGTATTGATTGTGTTTCGGTGTTGCTCGCAGAGAAATTTCAGAGATGGGTTTTACTCGAAATTTTTATTATAAGTTTATCCGAATAAAGATTTATTCGAATAATGGAAGAAGAAGAGGGGCATAGATCTCTTCTTTTTATCCCCAGCACGCCAACACCGATCTGTCATGAAACCGATAAGTGCGTTTAGACCTTGATCTCGATCGAATGTTAGTTCGTAGAATTCCTGCTCCTCGGCGATGGGACTTATTTCCATGGGGTGCAACGAGTCCCGATGGATTTATCAATGCGCCGCGCTGGGCCGCGTCAGGGGCATAGGCTTCTCGTGTTACGGGGCAAGGCAGACGCGATAATTCGTCCGCCTGGGAACCGCGGTTGCGTAACAATGGTCTTAACGTAATTAGAGTCGGCGATGGAGAGTAACGGCGGGGAATCTGGCAGATGAGAGCGCGTGAAAGGAACAATGTGTCGAAGAAGAATGGATGGCTTATAATGGAGGCTCCCAGAGAAAATATCGGGCGGGATCGCGGGAGAAATCGGCGGTGGAGGATGATCAAAAGTCCCTAACACTCCCGCAGGTAGAAACTGCGATTAGGACGGGAGCTTCTTGGGTGGGAGGCGGATCAGAATGTTGCTAACGAGCGTAAACAGATTCCGGGGGATCTGTCGCTGATACCCAATCAAGTTTACACAAAACATCAAGCACTAAACACTGCCGATCATGCGCAGTAATTCATCTGTGTGGAATAATCGTGATAATCACTTCATTTGGTATATTAAATTAAAATTAAAAGCAGTGGAAAGTATCCACTCTGTACCAAATATCATATATTCTACAAATACTTTTGAACAGCGGTGTACAATTGTACACACGGGTTGAAACGGCACCGAAAATAACTGTTTCAAAATGTTCTAAATCGGCTCTGACTGAAATAGTTACCTATGAAGAATAGGGTAGTCCTTATTTCTCAACTTTAAAATTTGTATTATCTGACCGTCTTAAAATCTTCTATTCGACAAAAAAAATCTTTTTTTTTATTTGTACATTTTGATATATAAAGGTCGCTCAAGGACTTCATATTTCGCATGTACCACAAGTTTGGCAACTGCGACTTTCCATAATTGTAATTTGTCAATTTTAATGAAACGGGGCCCAGATTTATGTACCTATCAGAATCCGAAATCATGATTTTATCTATGCGTTGAACAACCTGAATAGAATGTACGTCAGAGTATGCGGCTGCATCTAATTAAAGAGCTGCTGATGAGAGAAATTTAAATGTGCATATGTAGCCTTATACCACAACACAATACAGTACACACTCGTTATAAACCCGTTTCTTCTATGCGTTGTGTGCCCGATTTTTAATGTAATACTCTCACTTAAAAGTTATTAAAATTATTTTGTCCTTATTGCAAGAATTTCTATCAATTTATACTAAAACAGTAATATGTTATTGCCATTCAGTGACCTATAATCCTTAATATACTTTAACAAAATTTTGGACGAAATTCTTTTAAACTATTTGGAAGCTTCTGAGAGGGTCAGAAGAAAATTGTAAAAACTTTGATTTTTTTACCATACATATAAGGACCACACTAATGCAGAATCGACATTCTAAAAGATTCGAAATTTCTGACTATAAATACCGGTTTCGGTTACGGTTCTAGAAAATCGATATTACATCGTTTCCATAACAGTCATGTATCGGTTCTATAACACTATGTAGGGTTAACTCGGGTAAATCCGTGATTGTTTCAAAATTTGTCTTTACTCTATCGGTTCCGAAAGTTTACTGTATAACCGATACCTACGCTATAACCGTTATGAAACCGATATAACATCGATTCTGCGGGACCGGAACCGAAACCGATATAGGTAGGCCAGAACCTTTTCCAGTCCTAACAGTTTCAAGATTATTTCGCCTCTCGTAGCTATTTCAAGAACCGAAACCGATACCACAACCATCTCCAAACCCATGTTGTACACCCCCCCCCGAAACAAAGTAGCTTGAAACTGTAGCGGATCGTTCCTGCGCCGGACCTCTCCCGAACGGAAGTCGTTGGAAGCGTGGCAATCGAGCCGATAATCGATCGAGGGAAAGGTGGTCACGGCACCACTTTCCCCGGTTCCTTGGTCCATTAAGGTATCTCCCAGTCACCGAGTGTATCGACCCCTCCCGATAGCGCGTTTCCCACTGTAAATTAGCCCGTGCTTCCTCGAGGAGCACCGTGTATAATCCGAGAAAGCGTAGACAGGCCCAAGAGGCGGGCAGGGGTAGGGGTTTTCAGTTTTTCGTTCGACGAGGGGCACGTGTTCCTCGCGACCACCCCTCTCCTTCCATCGATAAGTGAGGGATGATCGGCCAAAAGCGAGAGAGGGTGGGACGCGGGAAGGGCGAAGGGATCGGGCTCGGGGCAAGATCAAAGGGAAAAGGGGGAGGGGGGTAGGCGCGGAGTGACGAGCGGTAGAGAATAAACGACAAGATGAACCGCGTGCCAGGAAATCAAGTTGGATTCTGGTCGCTGCTCGGTTGCTGGCTTCTGCCGCTGGCCGAAGCTTCGGGGCTCGAGAAAAACTTGATCTCGGATGAACGCATACAAACAGCCGGACGTAGGTAAAAGTCGGTCCATCTCTCCTACCCCCCTCGGTCGCGACTGCCGCCCGCTTCATTTCTGAACATTCTCTCTTTCTCCGCGCGCACCTCCCCCCCCCCCCCTCATACGCCTCCCCCTCCTCTGGCCGGGATTTCGGGGCCCTTCTTCCTCCTATCTTTCGTTTCTTCCGCCTGTCCCCCGGTCCTCGTCGTCTCGTCTGGGGCCCCCAGCCTTTATCGTTCGCTGTGGGATCTGTGACTCTGTTCGGGAACCGACCGCGGTTCGAACGTTTTTGTCCCGACCTCGTCTCTCTCTCTCTCTCTCTCTTTCTCTCTTACTCTTCTCTCCTCTCTTTCGACGTTAGCCCCCCCCCCCCCCCCCTACTCCTGTGGACCCCCTTCCTTTTTCTCCCGTTCGGCCATCGACTTCGTATCATCGGGTTTTTGCCGGGGCACAGGGATGAAAGCCAAAGGGGGGATATATTCGTACCGATGTCGTCTCGGATCGCCAGGCATTTTTGTTAAGTCCCCACCGCTTCCCCTCTCCGACCCCCTAGCTTTCCCTCCCTATGTAGGGTCAATTAGAACGTTCCTGGAAAGGCGTAATTGTATTTGCATCGCGACCGCGAGTTTTCGTGAAGAAATTTGTGTTAATTAACAGGTCGGCCCTTTCGTTCGATCTTCGGGAAGAGAGACGTGTTGTCGTTAGAGGCCTTCCTCTGTAACCCCCTCGTTGACGGATTTCATTAGCGCCGCTCCCCACGGGCGCGTACCACTTGGGCCCCACTTTCGGGGAAAAGGAATTAAAGGGGGGCCGTTTCTAGATGCGCGCCCGGAGTGTTGTTATTCAATCGGTTGCGTTAGCTTGGCGCGTTTACGTCGACGCGTTTAATTACCGATATTAAAGTCGCTCGTTGGCGACTCGTGTTCGCGGCACGGTGTTATTAACGCGATCCCTCGCGGTAATTACGGCTGGGTGGTGCCCGTCGCGGTGCGGCTAATGATACGAGAACAATTAATGTTAAACAGCGCGAGGTGGAGCGGCTTTGGGAGCCGGCTGAGGGTCTCACGATACTTTTCGCGCGGATCAGATCGAATTATTCGGGGGTTGCTGGGAACTATTTGCGATCTGGCCAACGTTAACCCTCTTTCCATTTACTTAAGGATGAATTTCAGTGATAATTTTAGCCAAAGGTTAATCAATTTCCATGATATTAACGAGGCTTTTTCTTCTGATGAAAACCAGACAGAAATAGCATTGCATAAAGATTTATTTCTCAAATTTTCAAAGATTCTCGTTTATTTTTAATTTTGTTAGGCTCTCCAATTCTATTTATCGACATTACCCGAGATATCTGGTGCCCGAGTACCCATGAAATACCTTGGAATTAGATTTTTTATTTACATATTAAAAAATGAAAGGAAATGCGTAATAATTTGTATTTCGTATGGCGTTTAGTATATGTAACGAATAATTATGGGACGATACTTTGCGATATCTTGAGTGTTCCGAGTAGAGGAGACCGGGGCTACAAGTTCCGAGGGGTAAGTTGTTCCGACAGTTCTATCTTCAAAATGAAAGGAGCGTTGTACTTTAAATTATTTCTTCCGTGTAAGTTGATCACGCCACTCTGTGGAAAAAATAATTTAAAGTACAACGCTCTTTTTGATTTTGAAGATAGAACGATCGGAACAACTTACCCGCGGAACTTTTAGCCCCGGTCTCCCCTATCCCAGGTAGTTTACCCGGGTAGAGCCTACCAGGGAATTTTCCTCATCTCGTATACCTCCGATACCCGGTCCAAATCAATACCCCCACCCTGTATATTACGACGGACAATATCCAGGTATTTTTTACTTTCACCCAATCTGAATTTTAATAAAAAATAAAAGAAGACATGCCTCTCAGATCTTTCTGCTGAGCACCAAAATATCAGTGACAAAAAAATCGGCGCTGGACACCTCGATAGTGTCCCTTGTTAGTTCCTCTCCGACCAAATAAACCACGAACGAGTTAAGACCCCTCGAATCCCTCCACCAAGATCCCCCCATCAAGATACCCCAGTTATACAGTTCACCGAGGAATCTCCGGAGCTTCCCTACAATGTAGCCTCCATCTTTAATCTCTCGTTAATCTCCTGGCACCCTGGATTAAGCCGTCGGGGCCGGGGAAAGGCGTCTAAGCAACTGCCCGAGAAAAGTGGCTGTCGAAAAGTTTCTATTTCAACGGGAATACGATAATCCCGGTCGCGGTGCGAGGGGTTGGGGGTGGGGAGCGGAGGGGAAACACGGGTAAATAAAGTAAGTGGCACGCGGTTTGATTTAAGAAAGTGGCTTTAACGTGATCTTGATGTATGGGCGCGCGTGAGCCACGGAGGCCCACACGCTCGGGCCCCGGCGATGGGTGGGTCCGTAGCTCGCGCGAAATGTAGGCGTAATGTTTCCTTCGCGGCTGTTCGCTTCTTTTTTTTTCTCTCCCCCGCCCCCTTCCATTCACATCTCTTTCCACGTTTGTCGGATAAGTATATCTCCGTGGCGGCGGAACGCACGCGGTCCGCGAGAATTTAATAATAGTCGATGATAATTATGTCGGCGCTCGATTAACAGGCCCCGTTCCGCCGCGATAAACCGTCGATTAACCGCGCCCCGATCTTTCCCCTTCGCTCGCTCCCCCTCCCCCTTTTTTCAGACACGCGTGCCCGCGCTCGCTGCTCAGTCATATTCGCTGCCGAACTTTGGAAAGGCTAGTCGAGCACGTGGCGATTTCTCTGTGATATCAAATTTCATCGATCGTTCACGTTCGTAGTGCTTTATGGTCGACGTTCCGTTTTAATAGTGGAGGATTTTTTGGGTAGCTTGAAGGAATGTTTAATATGGAGAGAGCTTCAGATTATATTTAGATTTATTTAGAGCTTCAAGTTTTATTTAGACTTGTTTCGAACTTCAGATTTTATTTAGATTTATTTGGAGCTTCAAGTTTTATTTAGATTTATTTAGAGCTTCAGATTTTATTTAGATTTAGAGATCGAATGCGATGTTTGGGTGAGTACTTGGAATCGAAAGATCGTCTTATTGCTAGTTGGAAAGCGTGGAGATCGACGCGAGGAGTGGTTGATTTCCCGATCGACACGCTTCCCAGGGGAACGACACGCATTGAAACGGCTACTCACCGACGGAAGTAGGATCGGCGGCCTCGGGGTCCCAGCACAATATTCCGCTCCCCGGCCAGTTAATTATTCCGATACGATCTCGTGTAATTTCCCCGTTTACAAGCCTCCGTTTCCAGCGACGATTCCCTTCAGCATCAGCTCGGCCCTGCAACAGCCGTTCAAACTAGCACTAGAACACGCCGTTATCACAGATATAAACCCGCCAGGAAAAAGAGAAACGAGACTGATCAAAGTTAATACACTCCCCTTTTATCGTCTCGCCTCCCTGGTTCCCGCTTGCGCGCCGGGTATCACTCTCGCCCGATAAAATTGCTCGCGGAAGAACGCTCGCTCCCCATCTTCCACGTATTCGATCAGCCCCGGTAATATGTCGCGGAGCAATTTTCCCTACCATTTTTACCGCGCCGGACGATTTACGGAAAAGCCGGCCCCAGAGGTGGAAAGGTCCGCGTTAATACCCCAGGCTCGCTCATCATCATTATTCGCCAGCCATTTTTTTTTTCACCCCGCAACGCCGGTACCGTTGCAACAAAGTCTAGCTGACGGGCAAAAAGTCAGCTACATGAAAACCGCCGATCGAACCATGCCTCGCCACGCTCTGCGGTTAGGAACGGTACCGCGAGAGAGATCGACGCGCGTTTCCCATACGGTTTCCGTAAGGCGATCGAGTTCCATGGATCAGTTCGAACTTGGAATGGAACGCGAGAAATTTGCGTCTGTGGTAATGCGGAATGGCGAAAGTTCGCTGCTTTTGGCTGTTTTTTCTAACTTCATTGCAGGAACTTTGAGGTTTAGGGAAATTCTATGGTTCAGTAGCGGATTCAATGAAAATGACCCAGATGGCAAACATTCTGAGGGGCCTATTTTTCGGGAAAGTAAAGAAGTAGTTTACTAAAAACGGGTTAAATGTAGTAATACAGAAAAAATATAGTGGTTTGATAAAATCGTATTTTTAATTTTTTTGAAGATGAGTAGAATTGAAGTCGATCTTCGCGAAAATTGTAGGTATTATGAATGTCATGTAAGATAATTCGGCGCTGAGCAGAGAAGGCTGAACGAGGCATGGTATCTCAGCTGTTAGAAATATTGAGGTACCATGTCAAAAGGGGCTGCACGGATAAGCTTAACCAGATGTGGAGACCGTGACGGGTACAACGCCGAAGGCCTCGACTAGCGCGACGCCATAAAGATCGTAAATTAGCATCGAGGACCTTAAGGAGTTTTCCTAAGGACAAGCGAGGACCTTCCATGGGACGGAGGGACAGTCTATTCCAGTCCTCGCCTCGAGAAAGATCTCTTGTCCAACTTTACATTTGTCCAACTTTTGAAATAAACCCATATATATAATCTAGAGAATCAGTTTAATTCAGTATTTTAGTATCATCTTACAGTCACTACTCTTTCATCACCGTGTGAGCTTTTAACGCGACTTACAATCTTTGGAGGAACTTTGGAGGATGTAAAAATGTCCTTATAATATCACGAGGGGTTCACTAGATTCGAGCCCTCGACGATCTTCAACTCGATCTCGTAAATTACCTCGCCCCGTTCTATCACGGAATCCTCCGGGATTCCGTTTGTTTGCAATCCCCCTGTCGTCGCGTTTTCCCAAGAAGGGGGGGCAGCGAGAGGCACCCAAGGGGAGGAAATGATTTACAAGGGCGCATTTATAAAGTTCGTCGCGTTGATTCGCGGTCGGTCGATCCTTCACGGGGCACGAAATAAAGGAAGCGGGATGGCACCTTTAATGCTACGCTAATCTTCTACTTGCTCATCATCATCATCATCATCATCGTCTTCCCTCTCGTCCCGTTCGCGCCGCGTTCCCTCGCGCCCCCCCCCCCCCTCTCGATCCCCCGCCGCTGAACCCCTCCCGTCGTAATCACAATCGTCATCCTGTTCATTTTTCAACGTCTTCTTTAGAAGAGCGCGGCGCGAAGAATCGGAACGAAACGACGTGGAAGGAGAGAAATCGAATCTGTGGGCGCGTGGAATTGCGAGCGAGCGGACCCCCGGAGCCCCGCTCCCCCCTTTCCGCGACTCTGCCCTTCCCCCCCGGGGGCCCTAAGTCCCGGGCGCAGCCGACTCGTGCTCTCGATTCGACCGGTTCTATCGGGGCACCGCGGATATCCGATTAGTGGGGCCGGTAACTGATTGTTCGCTTGGCACTCGGGCACGCGGATAATACGGTCGCCGTCCCGAGGGGGGGCGCGTATCGCTATCGACTCGTTCGACATTCGCGCGGAGCCTTGAACAACGATTGCAAGCTTCCACCGTAGATACTAGCTAGCAGTAAAATAAAACTGTGCTCGTAGGCATTCGGCGTTTGGGAACGGCCTGTGGTGCGATCGGCGCATAGGTGGCGCCCCGTTGCTTTCGGTATTTGTAGAGTTCGGAGAAGATTAACATCGGACTCGGCGTTGGGGGAATTGGTAACGCGGCTGGCTAGCAACGCAGAGGATCCCCGAAGATCCTTGGGTTCGAGTAGTCCACCGTCCCCGAGATTCTTGTTTTTCCCCTACATTTTTAAATCTAAAACGCTACTTAGAAAAGGAATTCTCTTCTCTCCCCTCTCTTATTATTAATACGACGAATGCCTTATTAATCCAATTGCAGCCTTCATTTATGAAACTTTCCTGCCTAGCCTCGCCTAGCATCGATATTGATATTCAAAATAATCTCGTGGTACGAGCGAACGGTGCCCCCGCTATCTACAGGAAGCGAGCGCGGGTGCAGAAGGCCCGGGGACAGCCTCGCTCTGCAGTCCTCGGCTGATCGAATTATAAGCCCGAAGGGTTACAATCGTGAGATAAGGGAATTCGTCCGTGAGAAGACGGGGAAAAAAAGAGTCGAGTAAGAGAGGAGAAGGGGGGGGGGCGAAGGGGGCAGAGAAAGAGAAAAATTAATCGTAGCAGAAACGAGACAATTTAAAAGGCGGACGGTCGTCGGTACACGGGACGAGAAGAAAGAAAGAAAGAACGAGAGAGAGAGAGAGAGAGGGGGCGGGAGAGGGGCCAGAGGGGGGAGAGAAAAGGAATAATCACGAGAGCGTTACTTAACGAGGGAGGTTTAAGCTCCGTTCCGCCCGCACGCTCTCCTACCACGCCGAACGATATTTCAAGAGATATGATCCTGGATGAGCTTGCACATTCGAAGCAAAGTCGACGTATCGATCTGGCTCTTCGTACGCACACCACCGCGCGACCACAGACGCGCCGGGCTATCTAAAGTTTCCCGAGGACGGCCCGTGCATCGATTAAAAAAGAAAAGAAAAAGAAATACAGAATGTACAAGAAAGATCAAGGAAGAGGAAGAGAGGGAAAGGCAGATGGGAAGGAGAGTGGTGGGGGTCATAAAGGATTTTATCCTTCCTCGCTATCTATATAGACGTTACACGGCCCCCGAACGCGGCCTTTAGTGTCGATATATTTCCCTCTAGGTAAGATGTGTCCGTGAGATTCCGCGGTCGGGATGCAATAATATCGGTCCGCGCGCGGCTCGCCTCGGCGCGGTGGGCCCGAACGTATAAGGGGGGCCCCCCTCCCCCCACCCTCTCCATTGAAATATTACTCTTGTTAGTCCCCTGGAAATGTCACCGTAGAATACGCGCAGCGGGGACCACTGCCGACCTCGAGATTCGTCTATTGAAATCACCGGTCGCACAAAAAGGATGAAATTCCACAACCGCATACCGTTTCTCCTGCGGATGATCGCGTCGCGCCGCGTCGTCCCCGTGCCCCGTGGGGGATATCTTCTCTCCATCTCCTCCCGATCCCTCGGCCCCCTTCTCCGCCCCCTTTGCCCTCTCCTGGCCCCGCTCGCTCTCCGTCCTCTTCCTTTCCACCGCTCTGTCCATTCCACCGCGGGAGGATCCTTTAAAGGACTCGCAGCTTCTGCTACCGCCGCTCGTCCCGCTTTCGAAATGCCTGGCTAGCGACCGTTGCCGCATTGTGTCCCCTCGTAATCTCTACCTGCTTTCCCGATGTCCCCGTGGACATTTGACACGAGCACTCGAGGACCAGCCGATTCTCGCCGTATAATTTTCCTCGGCGCCCCACCCGCGCGGCTGCTTTATGGAACGAACCGATCTCCGATCTAGCCGCGATCCTAATGAACCGTCTTTTGTCCCGGCGGTCCCCGGCGCCCATTGTGCGCTCGATTCCCAATATTTTTCCCTAATTCGTGCCTCACGTCCGGGGCATTTTAATATTTGAATATGCATAGTTCTTTTGAGTTGCTTAACAGTTGCTTGGAATGGGTTGGAGGGTTTGAGGTTTGGAGTCCCTGTGGGATTCTAGAGGAACGGAAGAATTCTGCGAGGGGGACTGTCGAAGTTGATTAGAATGGTCCCTAGTTCCACCCGACACCCTTGTCTAATTAGAATATTTTGGGGCCTTTGTCAATGGTTCGGTAGAAATTTAGTGAAGCTATAGGAAGAAGGATTCTTTGTGAGTTTTATGGCGAAGCTGACCACCCAAGAGAGTCCCAAATAGTTAGACGACTGATCTATTGTCAATGCTAAGAATAATTTTTTAAAGATTGAAGGGAAACAGCGGTAAAGGCATTGGATTGGACGATCAATTTGCGCGGTACGAGGGACAAATTAATCCCCGTTTATGCCATCGACGTTTTTACGAACGATCCTCTTATCCATCCGTATCCGCGTGTAACTGCCTCGAATTAAAGCGATCGGGCCCGGCAGCGACGTAAGAAACGGCAAAAACGCACAGATATACCTGCAAGATTATGGGCATTATTCAATTATGACATCATTAAAGAGTTTGTTGCGCTTTCGAGACGTCCCGCTCTGCCCTCTGTCCTTCCCTGGTCTCGTAAAACTCGCAAGCATCCCCGTGGGCCCCCGGGAACCGTCGAAAATCGCCCGACCCAGCCACTTAAGGCGAAAATCTGCGCGAGCGCGAAACGCGAGCGGGCAAATGAAGTTATCTCGATAGCCGTGGTATAACCGCGCTTTTATGCCAGCCGAAACATCCGTCTCGTCGTTACGGAAGAACGGAATTAACCCTTTCGAACGGGCCCTTCTTTATTGGCGGCACTCTCCACGATAAGCAAATACTTGCAACTTTTACTACCGTCCAGCAACGCTCGATTCCAGGCTCCTCCGACGGTCCCCGCGTGTCGTTTGGCTCAGGGTGGGCTTAGGGGAAGGTACCATTGTGGGCCTGATGGAGGAACCTGCGCTCAAATTGACCCAAGCGTAAGGTCCCCGAATACAATAGCGAAATAAAGGTAATAGAGAACCCTTTAGTTGTCGATAATATGAATTGCTTTAACAAAATAAAATACATCTAAAGTGTAGAAGTGGGCCCAATCGAAAAATTGCCTGACGCTTCTATCAAAGTCCTCTACAAACCTGCAGAGTTTAAAAAAAAATCGGAGTGTTCGTCTAACCGAATATCCCTTGTGAGTGAACATCCCACACACGAACAGATTATATCAATTAAACTATTGTGCTATTTCTTCTATATTTTTTCGTTAAAATGAACCAAAAGGAAGGGCCCACTCCCTTCCGATTTTTTTTCAAAACACTTAAATCTCATTAGACGTGACAGTTGGAAGCACCGCCAACGTAGATCCGCCTTCACTCGCAGTGAGCAGGGAAAACAGGAGCGGGTGGAAATGAGCGAGTTCTCAGAAATGGGCCTGTCCGTATCTTTTCATAATCGACCGACCTTCGCATAGTGATCATTCCTGGGAACTATGTCCCCGGTAAAATACAACTTGGTTGGTCCTCCAGTTTTTATCTCGCAGCTCAGAAGCGCGCGCTCGCTAATGACCGTCAGATACGAGGGGCCCGAGCGTTTTCGGGCCCCGACTCCACGCTCTTGCCCACGAAGGAACTCGGGCGAAGGGGACCTGCGCTACACGCGTATCGCGCGTTCCTTCGATTCTCACCCCCCTTCCTCCATCATCGTCGACCTCGTATCCACCCCCGCCCTAAGTCCCCGTACCTTTTTGCTATTCGCGAGTTTCCATTTCACGCTGAAATATACCCAGACGAACACCTTTCGGTTATCGTACGATTGAATGTCCATTAACCCCCCTCCCTTCCTCTCGAACCTCTGCTCCACCTTTTCTTCAACGTTTTCACCTCCTCCCCCCCTTCCTACTCCCTAGCCGCCCTCCTCTCTACTCTTGCCCAATAATGCCCGGCGATCGTTCGATGCTCGCCCCCTTTTTTCTCCACCGTTTTTCTTTTATTCCGCCGCAAACAACGTATTCTTTTAAGAGGACGACTCGAAATTGCCGTCGTCATCGTGACTCATAAATTGGGCCGGCTAAAACGTAAACACGTTATATTACACGACAGAGTTGGCCATTATTCCGGGCGAATTTTTCAATCGCACAAAGGGAACAGCCGAGCATTCAGCCGGCCGTTCGCCCGTATTCGATCCGATTCGATTATTCGCCGGAAGAGATGGTTGGGGGGAGGGGGGAGAGGGGCCCGTTGTTCCGCGCGATTCTGTCGCGCGACCGCGTCCCCTCTTTGTCTTCCTTTTGCGCATAATTACGCCACGGGAGGAGGAGGAGAAGAAGAGGAAGAAGTAGGCGAGGCACTGTGAATCAAACGGATTCCTGGTCGAGATCGGGCGTTCTCGTACAGGCTGCTGCAAAATTGGCACGCGTGCAAACTTCTGTCTCGTTGTGTTGACAGAAGAAAGGGAAAAGGGATAAGCAAGGAGAAAACAAAAACTTGGGAGGTCCCAGACCATTCCACTGATTTTCACGAAAGTAGTGATGGGTTCGAGTGCCTCGCGAGTATTTTTGTTTGAGTGAATTCTACGAAAGGCAATCTGGGCACGTTAAACCTACACTCCTCGTCCCCTTTCGTGCAACCCCTTATTTTCCGATGGAAGGAAATTCAATACCCAAGGATCACATAGCTCCGCAGCAGTGGGAAGGCAGCTCAGGAAACCTGTAATAATCTGGTGACTCAGTGTATCGTGGAAGGATGGACATCGATGTATGTATCGTTCTTTCCCTCACACTGGAGAGGGACGCCAGACAGGCGGGCATAACTCTCTCTCCTCGGACAGAAGGAAAATATCGCGGGTGCGCGTGTATTATTCTTATCGAAGGTTGCTCGTCGATGACTGGAATGAATTCGTCGGGTGGGCACGGCGCATAATCCCCGTGGCACTCGAAAAGGAGCAGCAGGTAGTGGAAAAGGTCGACTGGCCCATGGAAGGGGCCCGACGCGTGGTAAGGGTATAACGTGGAATCGAATGATGCATAGCATCGGAAATTCGGCCCGCTGCTGCCTGCCGTCAACCACCTACGAGATTACCGCGTTTGATTTACATTTATTTAGGCCCTAGACAAACACTCGAACAAGGAACACGAATCTCTACACGTCTACCGGGCACCCGAGCAATTCCATCCGTCAAACATGCCCCTTCCATCCACTCCATGCCCCTCTTTAACCTCTCTCTTCCTCGAATTCTTCAAATCATTGATCAATCGTCGGGGCCCCACGCCTGTTCCTCAAAATTTCTAGGCATCTATTTTGTAAATTGATGAACGAAACTGCGAGTTTCAAGATAGCCTAATTTTAACGGGGTTATCTTTAAATCTGTAGCTTTAACCCTCGGACAACGGTGCTTGGGCCTTTTTTGACGCAAGCGTAAGGCCCTTGAACATAATACTGAAAGTAATAGAGAAGACTTTAAAGATCGATAATATGAATTGCTTTCACAAAAAGAAAACGACATCTAAAGTGCATATCGTGGGATATTACTGGCCCAAACGGGCCCAGAGACCGATTCCAGTACAATCTCTTCAATCGTCAGTCGTTCGAGGGATAATATATTAAGGGAAGTAAGAAAGTGTCGAATAGGCACTTCTCTCTTTTCCTAAATCCAGAGCCCATTTCTTAATACCTATCCACCCTGCACACAGGCAGTCAAATACTAAAAAATACTGAAGAAATCCAAGACCTCAAACGACACCGAGATTTTCCCGGAAACGTGGTTCTCAAGAAGCGGAATTCGCGTTCGTTTCTTATGGTGAGAGTCATCCGTCGGTTCACCCGTCGCGCAGGGACGTCGTCCTGAATTAGCGTTGAAACGAGGGGAAGGAGAAAGAAACGCGCGCGCCTCGTGCTTCGCGCCTCCGCGAGGAACGCGCCTCGACCGGAGGAAGAGATAGGACGAAGCGAAGGTTGAGGCGCGCCAGGCCCCGTAAGAAGGAGAGCCATAATCGTATCAACCAGGCCTAATTTCCCTGCAATCCCAATAACAGAGCCAAAGAGAGTCCCTCTCAGGCCAGGAAGATCTCGAGGAACGAAGAAGACGAAGGTGCACCAGGAAACGCGACGAGAGGGTAGGACGGACGATCCAGTCCCCTAACAAGGAAACCAAAGTCCCGGAATGGAAGTGGAAAGCCGAATTTTTCTCCCGATCGAATGTTAGGATCGAAGAAGGCTCCGCGGAGAGGATGACGACGGTGTACAGAGGTGCGCGAAGGACGACGAATGCTTCGTCGGAGAAAGATGACGAGGGGGGCCGGGAGGGGAAGGGGCAGTAAGCTTGAGCAAAAAGCGCAAAGAGGAACGGAGGAATAACACAGAGACGCGGTGGCGCGGTGGCGCGGAGAGAGAACGAGAGAAGAGAGCGGCGAAGAAAAATAGAAAGACAGGCGAAGAGACGCGTTAACCCCGAGAGTTTAGATTCTCTGGAGGACTCTCCTGGCGGAGTCTCGTTTGTCTCCCTCGTTGGGCCCTCTTCTTCTCCAGCCAGTGGTCCCTCTTCGTTCTTCCCTTTCTGCTCTCTTCTCTTCTTCCTAAGTCATCGAGCCCGCGCTCCCCACCAGCCCACCCTCCGTCTCTCTCCCTCAGGCCCCCGATCACTATCCTCTACCTCGCGCACGCAGGATACACTACTCCTGCAGGTCGTCGCGTTTGTCCACCGCCTCTCGCTCCTTCCTACACGCTTACTCACTGTTATTCTCCATCTTACACGCTCCGTGCCCTCTTCCTGGCTCGTCCTTTTCATCTCGCGCGCTCGCTCGCGACCCTCTCTCTCTCCTTTCGTTTTACACGCCGAGCCGCGTCGCGTCGTCCTCCGCTCCTCGCCGTTCCTCGTCACCGCCTGCTTCAGCCTCGATACACGCTCGCTCTCCGCCGCTTCTTACATTCTTCCTCGCGCATTCTTAGCGTCTCCTTTCTGCCTTCCCTCACACTTTTCCTCTCCCCCCTCCCCCCCCATCCCTTGCTTCGCGCTTCCCTTCGCGCAGTCGGAGGCTTCTTTCTCCGTTTCCTCGGTGGTCTCCGTATTTACTCTCTCCTTCGCCCTCTTCTGCGCCACATCCTCTCGCTCCTCTTCGAGGACCGTTTCTACGAGCGCGCCTCTTCTTCGGGGCTCTTTCAATCCATAGACTTTCACGTATACATCCATCCCTCCCCCTCCTCTTGCACCCTTCCGCCGTGTGCCCCTCCAGCAGCGTGGCCGCGCTGCCCCGTTCCCCTCGCAGCGAACAAGGCTGCTCTTTCTCTCGCGCGGTGGCCGACGGGGTCCTTATCTTATGCAGAAAGGTGGTGAGGAACCCACCGGGGCCCCTTTGCCAGGCCCCGCATGACATTAATTTTGAAATATTATTTGGGCCCCCCTCGCCCCCTTCCTCATCGCTCCGCTCCACCTCTCGCGCCCCACGGGCCCCCTTTTCTCCCCGCAGATCCCACTGCGCATCTCCCTTCCTCTCCTGCGACCGTCTTCTCTTGCACTCTCACTCTCTCTTCCTTCCTTTCATGCCTTCCTTCCTTCCCTCTCGCCCTTGCGAGCTACGATGGCTGTTCTTGAGCCGCGAGTCGCTTCCTCGTCCGCGCGCAGCGAGGCTTCGAAAATCTGGGGGATTTGAAAAGAAATGCGGACGGCACTTTGATCGTGGCGCTTTCCATTGATGAATGTTGGAAACGGAGATGGGGTTGAAATTGTAAAGGGGTTCCTTGACCTCTGTACCGCGGAGAATGTGCTAGCTTGGAAGAAACTAATGGACCCTCTTCTGTAGATAGTGTTTCTGGACGAGACTATTTAGTTACAGTACTAATTAGTTACGTTAACACTTTACCTCTCTTATTATTAGTACTACTTAGGAGAATATTATTGCAAAAATGTGTAACTCTCTATTCGTCCCTGATTTTCGGTAATAGTTCCCGATTCTGTATTTCTTTTTTAAGCCAACAGCTTGCTATTAGAATTCTACTAATTTGGCAACAGTTTGACCGAGTCTACAAAGAGTAGGTCCTTAAAAAATGGCCACGTTAATCTTGGCAAAAATAAGATAACTACGAATCATTTTATCAATCATATCGCTATGCAAACTATGCAAATTTTACCACGTGAATTTCACGAAAAAGAAGTAAAAAACAGTATGTAAATTTACAGTAAATTTTTAAATTGTACAGTGTATTTTCGATTGGAAGTAATTGAACGCGAAGATGTAGATACAATTCCATCGCCTATCCAAGTTCGTGGTGCCCTTGGGGTACGTGTGTCTAAAATTAGGAGCACTTTTTGGCTTGAATGGCGCCACTTTCACCCTGAGAATCGTGGAGAACACCCCCCGTGAATGGGAGGAGTCGAGGTTCGAGAGACTTGATCGCGAGCGGTGGGAGCTTCCGCCGAAATATCCACGGCATCGATGTCCCCCGCCGTCGCCAGGACTTCCTGCTTAGAAGACACGGAATTTCGCGGCTGAGAGAACGCGCGAAGATGGATATTCGAGCCGCATTGTATTCAAATGAGGCACCGCACGTCACAATCGTACGATTTCGGCCAAAGCCTATGAAAATTTATCGATCGCCACCCAGGACGCCCTTCGGCGGACGTACGACCGCAATTCGAGGCTGAATGAGAGATCACAGGGGGACGAGAAGCTTAAACCTCCAACTCCTAAACAACCAAAGTCTACAAACCAGAATTAAGAGGAGGTTCCGGTCTAAAAATCGATTTTTTCTTTATTTCATTTTTCGAATGTTCAACCTTTTAGGAATACGTGTTTAAAAGGATTTTTTGAAATTCGTAAAATTCCGGAAGTTATAGACATCTTAGTAGCGGCAAATGCATGGGAAACACCTGGCCACTCGGCACTCGCGTAAAACTTTAAACGCGTTGTTCTCGAAACTGTGTTCGCAAAATCGGTGGGACCTGTATCTCCAAAAGTTATTATCCGAATCGACACCAACTTTTTTATTTTGAGGAATATACTTCTGTCTAGGGGGGAACCAGTCAAATTTAAATAAAAATTGGAAATTTATATCCGTAATTGTGCATACAATCTTAATTAAACAAAATATAAAAAAAACGCCTGTCAGCCCATAATGGCAGCATTACGTTTCAAGAATATCATTTTATTTTTCTAAAGAGCCTAAAAAATCAGAAATAACGTAATACAGAAAATTATAGTAAATAAACTTTTTCGTGCTCTTTATGGGCTAACAAATCATGCGTAATAAGTATATTGTTTATTTTTTTTAATAAAATCCGTAATGTAAAAAACGTACGTAACCCCACAAAGAATTCTCCGTACATCTCACTGCTCTCTTCGTGCCAACGAAGCTTCACAGACTCCAAAAAACTCGTACCACTAAACCGCCGATAAAACTGTGCAACATTATTGCAATTATTAGCTGCACCTCGCCTTTCGCATGAACCTTAACAATTTCCTATCCATTGGTATATAATCTGGATACAGCGCAGAGCAATAAAAACAATTAATAACAATAATACTATATAATAACGTGCTGCAGAAGAACTTTGTACCCGAGCTACTCAGCTGTTAGCCGGGTACAGCTGAAAACTGGTATCCACGTGTATGGAGGTCGCCGCCGAGGGGTTAAGAGACGGAGAAACGGACTTTGAGTCATTCCAAGGAGGAGGTTTTAAGTCGCTGTCGTGGAAAAATTACCCGCGAGTTGAATTTACGAACGCATCACCCCGCCGAGGAATTATGAAAAATATCCGCGGAATGCGTGTCGCCCCTCCTCCCCTCCCCCCGCACTCCGGCGGGTACGCAACAGGACTCGCGTGCACACATGGAACAATTGTCGCGAGAAGGATGGTGCGCGTTTTTCAAGGGAGGCGATCCATACGCTCCTATCCGCGCGTAAAGATAACGACGGGCGGAATCGAGCGCGCGTACACACGGGGCCGCAACATTTTAAAGGCCCAAAGGGGACACCCGAATGCTCTTCCAGAAATTCGTTGAAACCAGATAACGGGCCCCCGAGTGGCGTAATCTAAAAGCGCGTTCGTATAGTTTACGACGGCGCTGTTGCGCTGTAATAACGTGCAACGCCGCCCGCAGACCAGCCGCCCGCCCTTAATTCGCGATAAACGATTAACCCCCGCGCCGCCGGGGTGAAGCGGCCGGGGTGGGATTCCGGAGGATGTACGGGGTGTCTTAGAATTCGGGGCATCGGGTTTTAAGGAAATTCAGACAGACTCCGAAAGTAAAATTCAGAAATTTACACTAAAAAGCACACAAAGCATAAACTTACAATTTTTCTTATTATTCCTATTAATCGTATTTGTTACTTGAAAAATAATTAATTATGTGAGCAATAGGAATTCTATTTCCTGAATACGGATCCTTTCCGCGAAGGAAGCGTAGAATTCAAAAGAAAACTTAAAAAATTTCAGTTCTATACTAGAAAATTTATGTTAACCTGTGAAGGAAACGAAAATAACAGGTTTGTTTAAAAACGCGAGAAAATATGATGCAATATTTCGTTTCATTGTACCTTCTTATAATATATAGCATCTTTCTGATAATTATGGAAAGAAAATAATGTAGGTATTCCTATGAATTTTCGAAAACTCAATTCTACTTTTTGTACTAAAGAATTTCCATTAAGATTACTCTTGGCGGAATTTCTCTGCCTCTGATAAGTTCGATACTTTAGATAAAACCTGAAAACTATATTCAAAGGAACCTTTGAAGAATTCAGACGTAGCAGACCCCCTTCAAATTCCAATTACTCACGGTCCCGTAAGAGCCCGAGTCCCCTCGGACCCAAAACTATGACAAATCGGCGACGATATTGAAACGTTCGCCGAGGATTCAGGGAATCGTTCTCTCCCCCGCTAGCTCGGCGCATAAATCCTGAACCGCGGCTGCGAGGCTTGTAACTCTTCCCCCAGGACGCAGCCGACCTCCCAACGATATCTAACGAGCTATCTTCGGCGAATTAAGCGACACCCAGGCGAACGAGACGAGCTTCCTCCAAGCGTCGCGAGGCAACGCCGACGGTGACTGTGCGTAATCACCCGTTATTTACAAATCCCGCCGCGTAGACGTAGACGAGAGGCTGCGTGGCGAACCTGCGTGGTCATTCCCGCCGCCTTTCGTAAACAGAAAGGTAAAAAGGCGAGGTTGAAGAGCAGAGAAGTGTAGAGAAGGAGGGGGAGAAAGAAAAAGAGAGAGAGAGAGAGAGAGGGGGAGAGAAGGGGTTAGGGGGTTTGTTGAAGGGCCTCTCTAGCGGGGACGAAAAATCAGTCGCGTCCCTGAGTCCCCCCGAGAGACACCCAAATGCTCTTCCAGATTTTCGTTAAAAGAAGATAACGCCGGGGTACGAAAAGGCAAGGTAACGTAATGTAAGGCACGCACGGCACGGCACGGCACTCACACACACCGGCCCCGGTAATGTACACGTACGTGAGATCGAGGGCGTGGGGCCCCTGGGCTTCACCGCTGCCAGAAGGGGACTTATATACCGAGCCACAGCCGGCTTATCGGGCATACATCCTCGCTCGCAGATTAGCATAATGTCTGCTGCAATGCGTAGGTACTCTCCGCCACCCCGCGAGCCCCCCTTGCTCATCCTTGCCCCCTCCTCCCCGCCCTCCCTCCGACACCCCCTCGACCTGCTATCTTGCTCTTCCTCTTTCCTTCCCCTGGCTATCCATCTCTTCTCCTCTCTTCTCTTATTTTCCCGTCTCTTCGCTTCGCTTCTCTTCTCTTCTCTTCTCTTCTCTACTCTTCTCCCGCGAGCCACCTCGGCCTCCTTCGCCTGGCTCTCAAGTCGAGCACCATCCTCATCACCATCGCAACAGCCGCCGTCCTGGCCCGTTCCTACCCCTGCCCCGTACGCGGACACCCGAGGGGGCGTGCAGCGATGATAAAATAATAACGATAGCACCGGTAATAATAACGGATGTAATCGTAATTGTTACGCGCGCGTAATTATCGTTGTAACGCGTGTAACGCCACGGTCCCTGGGATAGGGAACACCGGCGAAGGGAATGGTAATGATAATTTCTTGCAAGATAACGATCGCGGGTGGGATTGCGTTTCTTCTATTAATTAATTATTCTCCGCGGTGTGCAGGTAGCTGGGAGATTGAAGAGAGAATTCAAGGAACGTCGATTCTCGTTGATCAGTGTATTATTCGTCTATACTTCCCGCAATATCTTTAGGGTGCTGTCCACAGGATTTTCTATCCTTGATGCTTAAAGAGGGAGAAACGAAAGCTTTTCTGCCTCTGTGGAAGAAGAATTTTATTCTCGAACAGAGAGGCAGAGTGTTGCAAGTACTTGCAATATCTAGGGAGAGAGGTGCAAGTACTCCCAATATCTAAATAGAGAGTTGCAAGTACTTCGAATATATAAATAAAAAATTGCAAGTGCTCCCAATATCTAGATAGAGAATTTCAAATACTTCCAATATCTAAATAGAGAGTTTCTAGTACTCTAACATCTAAATAGAAATTTCCACCTACTCCGAATATCTAAATAGAAAATTCCACCTACTCCCAATGTCTAAATAAAGAGTTGCAAGTACCCCCAACGTCTCGCGATCGTCCCACATGCGCTACACATGGAACACGGGGCCCAGAGAGCACCGGTCGACCAGACCAGCCAAGGATAATCGAGGCTGGTCCGGGGATTCTGGCCTGATTGCGGAATTCCACGGTTAACGTACAAAGGAGTACTCTGCCCTACTGAGCGTGCACAGCAACAATACGTACGCGGACCGTGTCTCGCGGTAGAACGCCAACGGGTTACGGGGGCCCGGGAACCCGAGTCGTGGGCCCCGAGACGCGCGCGAGAGAAAGAAAGGCAGAGAAAGAGAGAGAGGGAGCGAGAGAGGGAGAGCTGGCCCAGCCTCGCTGCCACTGCTATTATGGCCAATAATTCATTGAGTGACTGTCAGGCCCTCCGCCGACCAGCCCAGGCACTGCCGCACCCCTCGTGTGCATTGCGCATACGGGGTGCCGCGAAAACACAGACTCAACTCCACCAGAAATTCGTGACACCTTCGATACCATCCAACTTTCCAGAATCTCAGCGGCAAACGTACAGCGGTGGACAAAAGAAACTTTTAATCTCGTACTTTTAATAGTAAACTGTCAATGATTACGTCGATACCACTAATAGGTATATTCTGACGACTCCCCACTCTATGAGATATAAATATTAAATTATAATTCTTTACGGTGGAACTATGTAGATATCTTATTTTTGTTAAAACTCTCTTCTCGCCACAACCGTAGGTAGGGACTTATATTTAACGAGCATCTTGGTAGCACAGACTTGAGCAAGTAGAATAAGACTGCCACTGGTCAGACGGTAGTCCGTTTGTACTAATAAGTAACTAGATTGCGTTTGCTTTGTGTGCTATTACTTCAGGAGTGGTATGGTCCCGAGAAAAGGGAATTTAGAGCCCCAGAAGCACGAACTAGTCCCAGACCCCGTGTACCTGAATCATGTATCGAAAGAACAGATTCGAGGAACACCTTCAGAAGCGCTTATCAGTCACCGCGCGCAGCAAAGCTCAGAAAAGCGAACCTCCGATCGATCGTTCCTCCCTCCGTCGAATCCTTCGCCGTCTCGCCTCGAATTAAACAAATACCAACGAAGACGTCTTCCTCGTTCGCATCGACGTATCGCGCGCTGCTGGTCGCGGAAAAATCGAATTCTCCGATCGGGAGGCGCACGAAGGTGGGTGAGGGGTGTTCGCCGAGGGAGAGGGCGAGAGAGAGAGGAGGGGGGGGTGCGGCGGGGAAACACGGCGCAAAAGCGTTCGGTGGGACAGAAGAGGAGGGAGAGGAAGAGGGACACGGCGATCGTGTGGTGAGGACGCAGGAGCGGAGAGGGGCCGGGGGGATAATTGCAGAAGGGCCCCCTCGCGTTGCTCTTGCAAAGAAGTCTTAAGACGAGATAAGGCCCCGGCGATAACGATTGAGCCCCGCGGGAACTCTTGCCTACGTGTTAGCACGCACACGCACGCAACGGCCGGGCCCCGCTCCGACACGCTCGATGCTCGCACACGACGCCGGATTTAGAGCCCGTCCTCACACGTGGCATACGTAAACGCCGCGCACGGCTATCTCTGCTCGCTCCTCGAGCGTACGCAAAAATGCGACGGGCGAGCGCGAGTGCGTGTGCGCGACCAACAGCGCCGTGAACCACGGAGCGCGAGAGACAGAGAGAGAGAGAGAGAGAGAGAGAGAGAGACAAAAAAAGGTGAAAAGGAGGATGGGGAGAAGAAAAATCGCGCGCGAGCACCAGCGTGTACGCGCGCCGATGGTGCTCGAGTGCCGGGGCTCGCTCGAGCGACTCGCGAAGAATTCGCCGAGGGAAAAATGGCCCGGTTGAATTAATTAATAGCGCTATCGGAGAGGAGCGTAGAGTGAAGCGATGCCAAGCAAACGATGCCCCCCTCTCCCCCCCACCCCCCATACGAGGGGCACCGGCGAGGGTAGGTAGCCAGAAAAAATTCCTGGAACGAGTCGACCGCGATTAAATCGATTCCTACTTACTCCAATAATAACCGTGACCGGGGACGCAAGAATTTCTCGCGTTTATCGCCCATCGAAACGGCCGAGCTCCCCGACGCGGATTTCGTCGGGCCCCGCTTCCGTTTCGTGCGCGACCGCGGGGAGGGGGAAGGGCCCGGCGCACGAGGAAGCGCGATTTCGTACGGGGCACGGTGGGAAAAGGGGGGAGACCGAGAGGCGCGACGATGGGGCAGGCTCGGGGAGAGAAGGAATGGCGGTCCCAAGGGGAAATTAACATAAATCGATCTCCCTCGGTGGAGATCACTCTGCGCAGGAAAATATTATGTATTGCGATCCACGGGGCCCCAAAGGACAGAGGGGGCCTTACCATGGGGAGGCTCTCCTTCTACCTTAAGGTGCAAATCCACGGCGGGAGAAAAATATCGGTGTCTCATCATCAATTAATTCATTATTTCATTATTTCTTAATTATTTCGTCATATTTTCAAAAATCTTATCTGTCGCGGCTATTTCCAATATCTACATTTGCCAGCGAGAATCTCTGACGTAATTGTGTTTGGTGCATGGCTGCGGGGAGTTTAGCGATTCGGAATGCAATGTTTTGAGACACTCGATGGAACGTGCAGGGCTAGGTGAAGTCTCGAATTCTCGAGCTGTCTAAGCCAGGCGAGCCGTTTCTTTGAACGCTTCTTAGAGCTCGATTTATGGTATAGTGGTTCTACGGTTACGATCAAACGGGATGAAACTTTGTTGGGAATCCACGGTTATGCCGAATAAGCCGTGAATTATACCGACTGTAATCGAGCGGACGCCTGGCGCGATACGCTGCGGTGTACAAGGGGGCTCGCAAATAGTGGTCGTAATTTCAGGGGTGGATCTAGCGCGCGTGCTGACGTTTCTGCGGAAGCCTGCAAGAAGGGTTTACAGTGTCTCGTGGAATGCTGTGAACGTATTTGTTTGGCACTTTGAGTGCTATGTCAATTGTGATTAATACTAACTTGTATGATCGCAAGTGATATTAGTAACAGTTTGTAACGAAGCTGCGCGAAGGAATAAGGCACTGGGAGGAACAGGTTTCTGTAAGATCGCTTCTTACTGCCTTCCTCATTTCTGTTTAAGTGTCCGTGCTACTTTGCCGGTATATATTTATGAATTTTTTTCAGGTAATATTAAAAAATAAAATTTTTGTGTCCTATAGGGGTGGATACATAAAGTGGACTAGAATCATTCAGGCACCAAAAATAGTTTTTGTTCCATTCTCAAGAAAAGTCGAAAAATAGGCAGAAAATCGAAAACTCTTTCTTTACAAGGTCGTTATTTTGAAACCGTTGTTGATAAATCAATAATTCTAGTCCACTCTATGCGTACACCCCTATAGGACATAATAGTTCTATTTTTATCATTTTAGCACTACTTTAAGGCTGTGGAGAACTTCCGCAGTCTTTTCACTGAGGCACAAACATTGCGATTTAAATCCACATATTTGTAACTATATTTGGGAAACAGGAAAATATGATTCTATACAGCAGGGAGTAATAAACTTTTAAAAAAAAAACATTAAAGTTCGTACGTTAGTTCTTGAATAAAAATTCATGAAAATAGACCTCTTTTTCAACCGGCAAAGTAGAATGGGCCCTTAATTGTAAGAGCTGTGTTACGTGCGTAACGAATGGCCGGGTAGGGAAAGTTTTAGGGAAATCTGTCCAGATGTAGTTCCGAGTGTTGGCCGGGCATTTTAGTAAACAGCCAAGGACTAACCTCCCTCGAGTTCGGCGCGCTCATATGGTGAGGGACTGGGCAGTAACCCTTGGGCACAAGAGCGGTCCTCGAAATCGTGACGCCCGAGGATTTTCAAGGCCTACGCTGAAATGTCTTTCCGCCGATGCCAATATCTGGACTTTGTCAGCGATGTGATTTAGAACGTGAGAATGTTTGGGCCTTTTCCTCCATCTTGGCCATTCGAGGGTAGAGGGTGAAACCTCTCTACCCAGATTTCGTTTAAAAAGCAAGAGTTGCTTGGGCAGAGTCAGTTGAGATTCAGACCTCAAGTAAGCAAGTTGTCTGTAGTAACTTAATTATTCGTGCTACCGAAGTCCCTATCCCAGTTGTAAATGACTTAAATGTCATGACACAAAAAAGGGACACTATTCTATTAATAAACAGTTATTAAACAGATATATTATTGTAAAATTCGTAACAGCTGCGTAGAATGGGGAACCGTTTCGCAACATTGGCTTCCCGCTCAGAGTGCATCGTCGTTAATTGATGGCCTTGCCTCGGAATAAGTTCTAATTCCTGCTATACCTATTTAATCTACCACCCGTGGTTACTATTCGCGCTCGAAAATGTTGGTCGCGGATTCATTCAGCGCTTCCTGCGTCGTTTGAACTGCATTATAATTCCTCGCCGCGGAAGTCACTACTTTCACGTGAATCATCCTCGATCATTCGACAGACGCGGAGACTGGGGACGAAGAGAAGAGACAGATAGGAGATACGTATAATTAGGTTTGAGGTTGTTGCGCAAGCTGCAAAACGCTCGTCCGTCTTTTTGCGCGCGCCATCTCCTCTGCACGGTGGATTCCCGCGGAATTCAGCGCGATGGCCGTTGAACCGTTCGCGATCCGTTGATTACGCGCCTCCAGTCGGCCGTGTCAACATTGTGGCCGAGGAATTCCAGCGAGAGGCGATCGTAAACGCGCCGCTGGCCAGCGGGAGTGTCGCGCGCCTCCTTTGCTAACGATTTTCCCATCCGCCGATGGAAAATCGTTATCGTTCTGCTTGCACCTCGGCGCTGGTCAGCGCGGATACTATCGGTCGGGGGGGGGAGGAGGAGTACGGCTAGTTACTAATTAGAAGTAAGAACTGGGAAATGAGAACTGAGGAATGAGGAGTGAGGAATGAGGACTGCGAAGTGGGAACTGAAAATTGAGAAGTGGGAACTGAGAACTGAGGACTAAGAAATGGAAACTGCGAGCTGAGAAGTGGAAAGCGAGAACTAAGAAATGGGAACTGAGAACTAAGAAGTGGGACCTGAAACCTGAAAACTGAGGATTGAGAACTGAGAACTAATTCTAACAAAGAATGATGACCTAAGTGTTTAGTCGCACATTAGCCAGGCCACTTTTGATCGCGACATTTGTTTGGAGAAAGTCTCGTTCCCATCCGGACCTCCAATGAGTTGCGGAAACATAAATTCTTATTGACTAAGGAGTCCTTAACCCGCGCGGTCGTCCTCGGAGCGCCAAGTTTGACGCTTCCCAGACCAAGAGTATTGGGCTCTTGAAGGCACCCCATGGGTCCGACCGTTCAACGGTTTTCGCTAGCTAGCGACCGCCGGTGACGTCAAGGCCCGGGGTTTTTCCCACGCGTTGCCCGGCCGCTATCACCAAGCGAAGGAGGCTGCACCAACGCATCCTACCCCAAGAAGACACCAGCGAAGGGCGCAATGGAGAGGTGTTGCGATGTCGCGGGACGCTGATTGGGCAAGGCCCATTTTCCAGACCGGGAAGGAGGGTTAAGAGACTACAACGAACCTCGGCGACGAGCAGAAGACCAGATTTTTAGAACGTGTCGAGGTGGTCAGATATAGCTGGTTGATCTGATCACAATAGAACTTGAACAACTTGTGGGCATATCGGCCATTTGACCAAACGTGTGTATTGAACTCCAACAATTTCATAATTCTTTCAAGGTTTTATTGTGTTTATTAAGTTAAGTTTATTTAAATAAATCATTTAAATCAACAACCTTGTCCCTATTGAGGGTGGTCCTTCGAATCATAGTCGGCAAATAGATTTGCAAACACCAACAAACTCCGAACGAGTCCATCTCAACCTCGGGGAATTAACACTAAGTCACCTTAAAGTCTAGGAACTGAACACTGTCGGTTCGCCTATATACGCGTGAAAGTTCTGTTTGCCGATCGCGCGTTCCTCGTGACGCGAGTGCGTCATTCCCGCGATATTTATATCACCGAACGAATCGCAATTCCTACGCTGGGTGGGCGTAGCACTCTGAGTTTCTAGGAACTGACAATGCACCCGAAACAAGAAACCTAAACAATTAATACAAAATTCCAAGAATAGTAAAGGAATGTTAAAAATTCCTTCGCAGGATGACTGGTTGAATCCACCGCCAGGCTCGAGGTTGCTGAATGAAAACGTCGGAGGAAGTGGAGGGTTCGCTCGCGGGTGCCACGAGCCCCGAAAGGACCGAGAGGGCGTAGCCAGCTCGCTCCACTCCTCTCGCCCTTTTTTTTTCTCTGGCACCCAGTTTCTTTTAATTGTATCTCCAGCTCCGTAGCCACTCGATCGTGCCAACTATCGTGCAAACACGCGCAAACTGTTCACCCAACTTTTCCCACAATGCTTTTCCCCCATTCTACATCGCTCCTATCATGAAAATACCGTGCTCCTGTTCGTCGACCCACACCTCGAGGAATAGAGCCTGCAGCCTTCTTTTTCTACCGTTCAACAACGACGATCGCTATTAAAACGATCTCCGTACACGGTGTCGCGTTACCGGTTGTCGGAAGAACCGCCTGGAACGAGTTTAAAATATTCCTGCGGCTTGAATCGTCGTGTCCCTCGTAAAATTGCAAAGTGGCTCGCGGTCCCATGCACGCTGGAACGCGCCTCGGTAACGATCCTTTGAGAAACTGGCCAGGAGTATCCGATTTGACAGTGGATTTCACATTACTTTCGTAGGTGGTTCCCCACCCCGCTCTAATTGGATATACACGAATTACCGCCACAATCAAATCTTCCTCCGCACCGTCAAACAGAATAACGTCACAATCTGCATCCTTCCAGCATTCATCTGCACACTTTCAGTCCCATCGGATGCCCCAAAAAATCTACCAGCTCTCCTGAGCCCTCTTTATTTCCCCGAGCACCGTCGCGAGAGTTCCCGAAAACCCCCTTCCACCGGCAGAAGTAAAACGAGCACGACGGGCCCAGCGAAATGCTTATCAACCGCGTGTCCGTTATTCCGTGACGCGATCGCGAGAAGAGATTCGTCCCCGTCCTCGAAGCGACGTTTCGCGATACAGTTGCTCCAGGAACGCTGGCCCCGGAAAGAAACGAGCGGAATATTAATCGTCGGGCCGCGCGCGCTGCCAGCCGGGGCCTCTCCGCTCGGCTACGAGCCGACTCGAGGCTGACTTCGAAGCTGGGGGCGAGCGTGCACGCGAGGTAGGAATCGTCCGCTGGTGGATTTCATCGACGTGACACGATCCCCCCGAAAACGATCTCACGAGGAGGAACGGTGCCCCGTGGGCCTCGAGGCCGAACGACGACCCTGGTCTTCCGGCGACGCTCGTTTTGCTTTCAGACCGCGTCCGCCCGTGCGCGTCGTAATTGTTATATACGAACAGGCCCTTACGTCCACCGGCGATCACGTTCATTACTATTCCTGTTTTTAGCCCGGCATTGTTCTGCCGCGTAATAGTCGACGGCGTAGGTGGAAGGGCCCGTCCCAGGGACCCCTCGCTAACACGGCGTCTCAGGCCCTTTTCACACGGGACACTTCGGTGGCTCTGCTATTCCAGATGCACTCGTTGGCTGCAGTTGTGACGTTTCTCAGGAATTGCGGGGCCACAGGTGGTCGTAATGGGGGCTTAGTGGATTTCTCAGTGAGAAAATCGCTAGAGATTTGAGTTAAAAGAGGGTGACGGTTTGGGACCGAACATCAATATAGCACAGTGGAAGATTTAAGGGGAGAAAAAAATACAAACGTGTCAAATCTATAATCTCCTCCTTTTTGAAGTCGGTTAAAAAGGCCCAGGCGGCAAACGTTCCGAGGGGCCCATTTTTCGGGAAAATAAAGACGTAATTTACTAAAAACGGGCTAAGTGTACAGAAAAAGAAATTATGTATAGTGTTTGGATGAAATCATAATTTTTTTTTATTTGAAGATGGGGCCCCCCAGGGCTTCTTAGAATTACAGAAACCTATTCCCACGTAAATATGTGAATTTTCACTATTGAAGTGTGAAAAGTAATGCTTCACCTAAAAGTGGTCGGTCGCGTTTCAACTACAAGTGGTTGAATGGTGTAACAGGGACGCAGAGCACGCCCACCAGTTCGCGATAGGGCCCGAGGATGTCCCACGTGAACAGGGCTTAACGCGCGACGCGGGAGCCAGGGAACAACGTTCCTTCCGTAAAGGATCGAACCTTTGGCCGCTTGAACGGGCGACTTTACGGCCCGCCGCGCACGCGGGGCTGTAAAACCAACTTTACACCGGAGTTCAAACTGTAAATCAGCGTTTCTACGTTTCGCTGTTCCACGGATCCCCGTTTCCCGAAACGGGCGATTATTTCCCCTATAAGCCAGCCGGTGATGCCACTAAAAAATGATTTATCGCGAATGCTTCTGCGGGGATGCTCGCGCTTCCACTACGCGCATGACTTTCATCCAACGAACTGTAAAATACAGTGTTAAATGGCGTGGAATCTTAGTAAATATCAGTCCCCGGCGATCTTCCTACCTGTAAAACCTTCTCCTCAAAATATTACATTCCCTACAATTCGATTGTCACTTGCTAAAAAATCTCGCGCGATCATTACGGCAACGAACAAATCGAGTTACCCACAGATCCAACTCCCTTCGGCCAAGAATCCCGGCGATGGAGTCGCGAGAGGGTGAAGGGAGAGCGGTCAGAATTCTGCAATATCCAGGGCTATGTGATTATCATATCGTAATAGCGGCGCCGGTGCTATTACGCTTTTAATGTATCCCGACGGTTTCGGGGCCAGTCGAGGGGACCGAGGACCGGCGGCGCGACGGATAGTAGAAAAATTAGGGTACACTTTACGGCCCGCTGCCGAGCATTAAGCTCCCGCTCGTCGGGCTACCGTGCTGGTCTCCCATATTTTATACACCTGAGACTCGTCGCGGACCCATAAACCCATTACCGGACCCACTCCGCGTAACTCGCCGTCGCAGCGCCGAGGAGTATTCTAATTAACGCGGGACAATCGCCGTTTCCCGCGGACGGAACCGGAGCTGGATATCAGGAAGAGGTGGCGACGACCGGCGGCGCGGCTAGAGGGGCTCGGCAAAAAACACTTTTACACCCGGTATAGGAGGACGGGAGGGAGCATATGGAGAATGAAAGAAACGCAGATATAGAGGCCGCGACGATACGGCGAGTTTCTTGCCCAAGCGGCTATATAGCAGGCGCGGACTGGCATTGTTGCCAGCCTCTTTTCAGGCCTGAAAGAGGCATGAGCCGAGGAAGGTGACCTCGCGGAACTGGGCAGACGGGGGCCTTGGAAAACGGTCCCGCGGCGCGCGGCTACGGGGCCCGCTCGTCGTCCTTTGACGTCCAGCCGTGTCTCCCGAGCACGCTCCCCAGCGCCGCGATTACCCTCTTATTCGTCAATGCGAGACGTTCCGCCGGGCCCCAGGAACGCGCTCCGGCTTTGCCAACATGTGCTGACTAATTTGGGACTTATTGCTGCGGCGCGAACGGCGACGCACAGTGATCACCTGACTTGTGTTATTTTGAATTTAAGCTCGCTTCTATCTGTCGATGCGATAGGCATCTGTGCATTGAGTATGACTGTTCCTTTTCAAGCTATTAAATGGGGGAATAGATTGCCAATAGCTTCCCCCGCGAATTAATTTTGAATATCAGAGAGCCGAGGCTGCTTTCCATTATTCAAAGCTAAATTATATACCTACCTCATGTGGTCACACCGATCCGCTTACTGGGATATGAAACTTAGCCAATACCCGCGCTAGCATACTTAACCATTTTTTTCCGAGTTCCACTCACTTCGCTCAAAGTGCAATCGCGAACAGCGATAACCACTTACACGGCATCTGAATAATTTCTTACTTATTTGTGAAGAATCGTTTCTCAGCTTTTGTATATATCTGACAGCGGCTTTCCGTGTAATACAATTTTTAGGTGAGGTAATGTAGGAAATATTAATGTTTGTACCTGCATCGAGTGTGTCTCGACTTGCGTCGGTTACTCGGGGAGCAATTAATAAGATTTGGGTACCACTGTACCTGGCAGTACAAACCAGTAAATCACTTATTTGGTCACGTTTCTATATACCCCGAGGCATTCGAGTAGTAATGTCGGAGAAGTATGTTGCAGACGTCCCTGGGGTCTTGAGGGAAGACGCTCAAGGGCCCTACTTTGCCACCTGCTGCTTTTACGACACCACTATATCTCCGCAAGGCACTGCGACTCGCGTCGGATCGCGACAGAATTTCGAAACGCGAGTGGCGAATGGGCCCTGCAGGTTTTCTGGCCCCGCGGAATCTCAGTGGAGCATCTCGAAAGCGCGTCGAGCTTGGATAAATGGGGGAAATGCTTCGAGTGGCTTGGCGGAGCGAGATTGGAAAGTGATCGGGGAGGTCACGTAAGAATTCTTTGCCGATCGGGAGGATCGTTTGAGTAGGAAATTCGAGGGGACTTCGAGGGGACCGCGGTCACTCGTGATCGCACAGATTTATTATAAGTAGATGAATTAAAAAAAGCCATTTCTGTACACCTAATATGTCTGCAATAAGCTTTCACGTGAAATCTAACCACGAAGTAACAAGTATATTCGACCATTCCCTATAGTAAATTATGTAATTGACTGTATCCTTAAACGTGTTCGAAATATGGAGGTGTGATCAGTAGGGGAGACCGGGGCTACAAGTTCCGAGGGGTAAGTTGTTCCTATAGTTCTATCTTCAAAATGAAAAAGAGCGTTGTACTTTAAATTATTTTTTCCGTGTAAGTTGATCACGCCATTCTGTGGAAAAATATTTTAAAGTACAACGCTCTTTTTGATTTTGAAGATAGAACGATTTGAACAACTTACCTCCGGAACTTTTAGCCCCAGTCTCCCCTAACTAAAAAGGGCGAGTCCCAATTTTCTTCGATAGCTAATATACCATAACACCGACACTTATGCTCGCTAGGACGCGGCTTTGTGGCCGATGGAATGCACGAAATTGCAGATCGCCAAGGGGAAATAGGATCCGGAGGAAAAAGAGAACAACCCCAGAGAAGAGAGCGTGCTGATTGTGAGGGAGTACTTACGCGCGGGCTAAAAAGAGTGTCAGCCAGCAAAAGACGATTGAGCGAAGAAGAGAAAGAGAAGGAAGAAAGGGTGGGAGGGAGGGGGGTCGTATAGAGAATATCCTCATTAATAAAGGCCCCACTTTGAAGGTCATCCAGCGGCGGACACGGGGCGAACTTTTGTGCGGGGCATGAATTAGAGCGTCGCGAGACAAAAAGCTCCGGGTAAATGTGCAATCGGTACAATGCCGCTCGAGGCAACCATTGTGCCCGCAAGACGAAGACTTTCGAACGTGAAAAGAAGGCCGTTCTGGCCGGATCGCACGTGAAAAAAATCCTCTCGGTACAGCTACTTACAAAACGGATCGAGTTCTTGGGACCGTGGGGCCCAAAGTGTATCGAGTGTCGTTCCTCTCGACTTTGAATTCTTTCGTCCGCCCCGCTCCGAACCGTCGTCCCGACGCGCCACGAACCGGCAACTATCGTTCCGGCGTATTAGCGAGCAGAGGCTCGCCGATTCCCTAACCAGACGATGGTCTTTTCTTCTTGGAAACGGGCTGAAGTCACTTAGTTCCCATCCGAGGCGGGCGATAACGGAAACCACGAACTTCCAGCACTTCGATGGAATAGCTGGAATAATTTATGAAAATTATTGCCCGCTGAAGTCGGGCCTTCGAGTGGATTCTTCGCTAATTCCCTGGAATCTTCGTCGCCTTTGTCCGACCAATTACTACTGATTTAATTCCTGATATGTGCTACTTAAAATGACGTTAGAAATCAGTCGCTTCGGTGGGGGGCCACTAATATCTCGCAGTCTAATCGATCTATGCACCTCGACGGGTACTCAGAATCCTCGGGACACTTTAAATGTCCCAATGACCAAGAAATCCAAGAATCTCTAACCACATTCTGCTGTTTAGACAATTTATACACAGTTCCCTCCAGCCGGCTTATACATGAACTCTACGACACGAATGACACCAGAGTTCATTAATTCTGCGCATAATTACAGCGCGGATTTATGCGGTAGACACGGATACGCGTACAGGATCGACGAATGCCTGCGGTTTAAGGTCTACGCACACATAATTCGTCGTTCAACAGTAAATTTGTGAAGCTGCAATTTTTACGAATCAGAACTGAGCGCGTGACTTTATTTGTCAAGTTTACTTTGTTTTATAATTAGTAAACTGGCACGGATAATTGGGCTAAGTTATTCAGAACGCTACAGAGCCTCAATGATCTAAATTTGAGAAAATTTAGTTTGAAGATTCTAATTGTTAAGTGTTAAGTAAATAATTAATATTATTTTAAATTTTCTGTAGCTTTTGTTTTTTGAGCCTAAAGTGGAACTATGATTTGGTAGCTTTAATCGTTGCACCTATAATGTAAGAGTGGTTCATTGGTCGATTATTTTTTTTTCATAATAAAGATCACAAAATTATGTGACATATAGGTACTACGTTTAACCTTTCGAATCCAGGCGAAGGGGGCCTGCTCGATATTTTTTAATTGAATCCGGAGAAAGTTTCGTTGAAATTTCAATTCTTGTTTTGAAATTTCCCGGCTTCAAAGGGTTAACTAATTTTGTGGCATTTTGAGGGTTGCTAAATAGCTTTCTGCTTAACCTTTCCAGCCTGTAAACTGCTCCATTTGAAAACAGGTAAACGAATATTTCTCCCCACTAATCCGTGACGGAACAGCTACGTGTGCGCAGACCTTTACCATCCGTAGAAACTGTATCGTGACGATTAACGCCGCCTTTCCCCGCGCGGATTTCACCAGGCGACGCGGTTATAATAATCGTTCCCTTTATCGGCGGCCATTGATTACCGAGTTAATTAACGCGACCGAACAACGCGTTTCGCTCTCGATTCCCGTCTTCCCCTCTCCCAGCCACTATCACTCTCTCTCTCTCCCCCTCCCCGCACCCTCTTGCTTGTCTCCACCTCGCGCGGACTACTGGCACTCCTACCCTTATCCAGCAGGATTAATCGACACGGTTCGTGTTCGTTCGTCCGTGTCGAAATGATTCGCGGTCGTTTTCACCGGCGAGCTTCGCTTTCCACCCGGGACCGACGTTGACCTTTACTTTCGACCCACCTCGGGGGCCCTGGTAATTAAATTTATCCACGTTCTTTTTTCGTGCCAGTGAGGGAGAGATGTACCGTTGAGATATTCAATTTTCTTCTCACTTAACCCTTAGTGCCATGATCTTTTTATTTTATACATAAAACATCTGATTGCTGCATTTTTGTCCACGCTTCATCGTAAAAATAAGCAAAAAATTTCTAGTGCAACCATTTTTTTTATGCATAAAGGTATCTATGTATTATAATGTTAAGCGAATGCTCGGTTTTGCAGAAGTGTTACATAGATTATTATGTTCGCCATGAAATGTATTCAAAGAGAAAAACCGAAACAATTGAGAGTTGTAATCAACAATACATTATGGTAATAGTAAAGTCAAGCTTCGAAGTTCGTAAAAATGGCCCCAAATGGCGCGCACGATATTTTCAATTCGTGTAACACGGGTGTTACGCTACGATACTAAGGGTTAACCGTAAACGACACCGGGTAGGTTGGAGGTTCCGCTGGACCAGTATAAGCGCGCAGTACTTGACCTTCGATTATCATTCCCTGTCCTTTCTAATATCCCCCACTGACGTCCGCGCGCTCCAAATAAACCGTTGCGCGATTATTCCCGCGGCTTAGAAAGTGGCGCCATGGGAAACCACTGGTTTTCCAGCGCGTAGGCAAATTTTTCCCCGCTCTGTCACGGCTTCGCTCGTGACCGCTCGCGTTTCCGCCTCGGGAGGTTTCCACGTGCCTCGCGAGGTTTATTTATTACGAAAGTAGATCTTAATTGTTACCCGCCACTCTGTATACCACCTCCGCGAGGAATGCCCGCGTATCCGCTACGAGCCGTGGACCCGATCAGGCCCCGATCAGTCCCAATGCTCCGATGACCCGACAATTTGCCGGACACACAGATGTCAGCCGTCGCCCGGCACTTTCTCGCATTCCGATCGATTCCACGAACGAGCAGCGGCTGCTTGAATCCGGCCGGGCCTCGGAACGAACAGAAACATCAAATTCTGGGCCCGCGGACGAAAGAAAGCAACGCGAGGGCCCGCGCCGCGCCGTCGGCCAGGGGGAATTAAACGCGTCCGTGGCGATCGGACACGAGGCAGATACGTCGTCGATATCGACAAAGAGAAGAGACGGAACGACGAGAAAGGAAAAAAGGGAGGAGAGGAAAAAAGGGAGAGAGCGAGAGAGAGAGAGAGGGAGAGAGTGGGAGAGTGATAGGAGGAGGCGGAAGAGAAGAAACGATGGAAGAAAGAGAGAAAGAAATGGTTGGAATTCTTTGAGGGATCGCGGTGCGCGAGACATTCCATCGTAATCTATTCGTCCACTTTAAATCTCGATATTTTTGACGATACGGAGAGGACGGCGGGTCGTCGATCAATTTAAAACGAACCCAGACCCCGAACAGAGGATCCCTGTCCGGCCCAGGCACTGGCCGCGGTCTCTCCGCCTGTGAACTCGACTTTCAAGCATGCGAACCGTCGAACCAGACGAGGAGAGAGCGATAGAAGGGAGGAGAGAGACGGGAGGAGAGAGAAGAGGCCTCACTTCGTTGGTGCGCGCGAGCACGGCTGCACGAAGCCTACGGCTAGCATGACGGGAACCAGAATGTGCTTCGTTCCACCATCAACCGAACGAGACTCCTCTCTCGAGAAAGAGAGTCGAGAGGATCGAGCCTCGAAGAAGCCAGAGAGTCAAGCCTTGGACCCCGGGTCTCAAGCTGAGAGAGCCTGAATTCCACACACTCTATAGCTTTTATATTGCCTTTGACTATGCGAGCCGTTGGCTACGAGCGACACGCGAGTTCGTCCAACTTTTACGCTTCTCGGTATCTCCTCCCTTCTGCTCCATTCTGCTCGGCGCACACCCATGCGCGCCCCTGCTCTGAATATATCTCTTCTGCGCAACACCTTGACGACTGTATCACGTATGCGTGATTTATCGATTTTCATTTGCGAATTTTCGTGAGCTCGAGAAATTATTTCTGTATTTCTTTCTTTATTTTCTTATTTCCTTATTTCCTTATTTCCTTATTTCCTTATTTCCTTATTTCCTTATTTCGTTATTTCCTTATTTCCTAATTCCTTATTTCCTAATTCCTTATTTCCTAATTCCTTACTTCCTTATTTCCTTATTTCTTCCGTAAATTCTTCAGTTCTTCATTCCTTTATATACGAGAAAACACTTTGGTCCACTATTCTCTGCGTACCAAAAGTTTTCCCGTATGTAAATAAATAAAGAGAGAAAAGCAGTAGAAGATTAATACAAAAAATCGAAATCTATCATACTCCATAATTATCACCGACAAAACCATTCGAAGATTTATAATATACCTACTGCTTTGATACGAATAGTTGAAAAATGTGTAAAAGATAAACAGCGAGTGTAAATTTTGCCCCAAAAGGCGCGGCCACCAAAGTGTTAAGCGCGGAGAGAGAGAAAGGAGAGGGGGCCTCGCGCCACCGCGATTTCCTCTCCGCAGCAACATTTAATTATGCGTCTTCTGCAACCTGACAGCCTGAATTTCGTGCGTTGCGTTTCGTACGTGATGACCCCCACCGGTCATTAAGTATAGCATCGCCGGGCTTTCCTCCGCGCTGCACATTGTTTTTTCGTGCCGCTGAATTTCGCGCGAGCACACGCAGAACCGTTTCATACCTGACGATAGTTCACTTACTCGATAGATCCTCTCAGCATAGATCCCTTCATCCAGGTGTTTTGTATGCTTTCTGTGGCAGAGCGGTTTATTACTTGGACCACTAGTCTGAGGCTGATGCAATGACGAATGGGCGAGGTTTGGTAATTAATTGCTGTCATAGAGCGTGATTTGTGTGGAATGATTCATAGGCGGGCCTTAAGTAGCTCAATATTAATGAGAATATATCATTTTTCTATCTGTCTTGAAGTTTACTCCTTCACTCGAATTGATAAAAATATTTTTAATCCAAATTCACTAAAATTCATTAGGTGATAATAAAAATTTAGTTAAAGAATAAAATCCAGTTTTCTTTTCTTCTCACAAAATCCCTTCTTCGAGGGTGGCAGGACCCCTTGCCCCCTCTGGGATGCGCCACCGTGTTCTGTTATCTATTTAATACTTGTATTTCCTATATTATTGTTATCACTTAATTTTTTATTCTGTTTTTAGTGTTTTTCTGGTTTATAATTTCGCGTGCCAGAATCTACTTCATTTTTCAAATTGCAAACAACGGGGTCTACCCATTAGTAAATAACTACATAAATAAATGGCCTAGATTGAACGTAGAAAGGAGATTCAGTAGAATAGGTCAGCTTATATACAGACATTCTTCTATTTTACTAGCAGAAGTTCGGCATAGCAGGACTTCTTACATCGAAGTGGCAAAGTAACGAGAACTCTACTCCACCGTTTGCGCCTTCTGCTCGTTTTTCAGCGCGCTCCTACAGCTTCTTGGTCGCGACGAATCGCTCGAATACGCTCGAACAAAGCCGAGTCGCGTCCCGTAATTGCGCCAGGCAAAGAAGAGGAATGCCACCGATTCTCGTACAATCGATACGCTTTAATTTCGACACGGTACGGGGCCGCGGTTTTGAATGAGCCACCGAGCCATCCCTCTTTTTACCTCCGTCGGAATTGAATTCCATATTCCACGTTGTCCTTGGCTAGCCGGTGGCGTTGGCTACGAACCGCTCGCGAGTCCGTACAAGTACACGAAGCCCCTCGACTAGTCGCGCCGGCACACCCGTCCGTCCACTTACCTCCAAAAATAACCGACCGATCGAAATTAAATAACGATCGACCCGCCGCGATCTCCAGCGATCCAAGAATTCCCCGTAACGTCTCCGTTCCAGCTCCAAGCCGGCACTCGTTAATTCCTCGCGAGACTAATTTATCGATCGCTGGATCAAACACCGGCAACCAGATTTCCTCTAAACGCGTTTCTATTCGGCTGGCTTGGCGAGACCGCGGGAGCAGGCCCCCTTCTCCCCGGTCCCCGGGGTAATCGGTTCCAGGAAATTATTTATAATGCTCCGAGAGCCTGTTGCCTGCCCTTGACCAGGCAACCGAGCTGGGAGGGGAGTCTGATCGGTAGATAACGCGTCTGTGATACCGCGAGCGTGATTTTCGATCGGACGCTGGGACGTGTGACAGAAATTAGGACCCGAGAGCCAAATCGTTGGGCTACTCTTTGAGATGAAAGGAGGAGGGAACCCCAGAGGGGGGTGGAGGGGAGAGTCCGGAAGATTATTTACGACGATTCGTGGTTTCCCCGTGGCTTTTCGAGGTTCACGGGAACGCGTTGGACGGGGACGTTTCCTGCGACGGGGTGAAGAAAATCGACGCATCTCGGTGGGCAAGGACGAGGGGGGGAGAGGAGGCGCCGTGCATCGGCGGGAAGGAGAGCCGAAAGAGGCGCGAGTCTTGGAATGCCTTTTCGAGTTTCTCGCCAAGTGGCCATCAGTTCGGAGCGCCGGTCATCCGAGCCAGCCAGAGTCAAACGAAATCACACGGATTTACATATTATGATTTACATCCTTGTCCTCTGCCTCCTCTGCTCCTTCTCCCCCCGGCCGCCACGCCGCCCGTCCACCGGCGTGGATTCCTTTTCCCTTTTGTCTCCTCGCTTCTCTCGTCTTCCCCTCTGCCTTTTCGAAAATACTCCGTCGCGCGAGTAATGGGCTAGTGTCCATTAGAATTGCAGAATGGTGGCTGCGCCTTGCGGACGGATCTGTTCCTAGGGATCTTCGAGTTCCCGGAGGGGAATTGTTGAAACCTTTTCCAAGAAGTTTCAAAGATTTTATATACAATTTCGTTAATATTTTCCAAGAACTTATCAAGATTTTACACAATTTTTTTTAAAACCTCTTCTAGGGACCCCACATGATTCGATCCAAGAATTTTTTAATCCATCTTCCAAGGATTTTTCATAATTCCACGCAATAATTTTTTAAACTTTTTCCAAGAACTCTCCACGACTCCAAATAATCTTTGTAACATATTTAAAGAATTTTCCAAGATCTGATATAAGAGTTTTCAAAAATTCTCCCAAGTACTTCGCCCAAATCCTGCGGATCAATTTGTCTACGACTTGATTTCCGGTTCCAGGGGAATTTTCGACTCCAAAGCTCGCTCGCTAATTGAGTCGTAGCGATAGCCTTCTTTCGCCCGGCCTGAGTCACTCTCTCTCTCTTGATCCCGGCGAGATTAGGATCGGACAGTTCCGTTGAAGCGGATCGATCGCGGGAAAGCCTTCAGCAGCCACCTTCCCTGGAACTCGTTTTCGAGAATCCCAGTGTCTTCTACGTTTCATAAGCGATGACTTTTACGTTCCCCTTCGGCTTTGTTCGACACCGTCGCCCGCTCTGTCCTCTCCGCGCTGTTCCGAGGGACCTGGCGCGGCTCAAACACCGCGCAACAATGAACATTTATTCACGCTCGGATCCCAGTCGTGCTTCGCTCTTTGACGTTCAACTCGATTCCAATCGAGTCGAACGTCCGCGCACCCCCGACACCCTGCCACGGCTCGCATTGTTGCTCCGCGATGACTTTCATTGTTTAGCCCTCGAAATGTGTCCATTTGAATATCGACCAGTGAGCCCTCGCACACCCACGACACTTTAAACATTCCACCTTTGCCCTTGCTAATAGACGATGACTTCGATTCTCTTCGTTTGTATATGAATCACGTGGTGTGCGCGAGCAGAGTAACTTATTATATTTAATACTATTAGCTTTACTTCTCGACTTCGCCAAGAATTTAGATTCTGATTTTATAAAAAAAAAATTTATTTCATCCTTTTTTTTTCAAAATAGATACATTTATCTGAATTATCCAAGCATAACGAGCTAAGGCACATTTCGTGACCAAAGAGTTTACCGTTCGAAAGTTAATATATATACTTTCTGCTCCATATATTTAATATTAGATAATAAGGCTGGGAATAATAAAAGCTTTATAAAAGGACTACTTAGTGCCTACCTACACCAATTTCTATCCAAGTCACAGCTTTCTATTAGCAGCAGAGTCGAAGGGTGCCGCGACCAGGGCAATCTTTTTAATTACGTAGCCAGCGAAGTCAGCCGCGGAAACGATACTTAAGGAGACCTAATGATAGAGAACCTTCCCGGGCGATTTCACGTCGCAGGAATCAGGGGAAATTAGCGGATTTTCTCGGCTAATGATAGTAACTTGTCCCGAGGAAAAATGCCGGTACACGTAGAGGGAAGCGGGAAGGCGAGGCCGATATTCCTAAACGCGGCTCGGCGGAGCGCGCGAGTTTCGAGAAGTTTATCTCGCGGACTCGTAGGCAGAATACGCGCGCTTAATCGTGAAAGTGGCCTGATTTATCGCTCGGTATCCTTGAGCCGTCGAACGCCTAGAGACACCGGGGGATAATGGAGTAGAACGTGGAAACGCGTTCTATTCTCGCGGAGCGCCTTCTAAATATAGCGGCGAGTCCTGCGAAATTCCAGGATCATTGCGCGCAACGGGCGATCGTACGCGACGGCCACCACGCGACCGGAGACCGTTGCGCAGCCCGAGCCGCGGGAGTCAGCCGCGCCGATAACGCGCGCCGAATTATCCCGCGGATTTCGCGGAATTTCAATTAACCTTTCGCGAGGATTTATGCCCGTTAATATGCATGTCGGAGTGGGTGCGACGACGCCCAACTCTCGCACCTCCGCTCCTACGCTCGGGCTCGCTCGGTTCTGGCCAGCCGTGCGCGCGGGCTGCAGTGGACAGTGACGTTCGTTTCGAGATCTCTTCGGTAACGGTTTCTGACTGGGGTTTGTGGTCCACGTAGTTGTGGAGGCTTAGGAAAGCTCTGGTGGCCCAGGTTGGTAAGGGGTTGCTCAGTAGAGGAAGTTACTATTATTATTACAATTATTATTATCACTATTATTATTGTCAACGCGAAAGACGCTTTAGTACACAGGGAATATGGATGATAACATCAGTAAAAATAATCATTCCGAGGAACAAAACCAACAGATATGCGTTAAGGGGTCATATCTAATCGGGAGGCCGAAGAGAGGCGAATGTTTGTGAACTTTTTTTGAAGAAGCGGAAGCATATATTTTTACAGAACTTTTTGCATTTAGTTTTTGTGCATTTTAGCAGTAGTTTTTGGGATATCTTGTTCAACGTTTTTAAAATAGCTTCTTGGGTGTCGTTGTATTTTTATTATAAATGTAAATATTTTTCTGCAATAAAATTACTAAATATTTTTTAAATGTTGCTCTTTTAAGTGTAAAAAATTCTGTAAAAATATATGTTTCCTCTTTTTCAAAGAAAAAATCGCCTCTTTTCGGCCTCCTGACTAGGTATAACTCCGTAAATCGTGCGACACACCGATTATGCAGGAGATTCCAAAGGGTGTTAAGGGAAATTGAGAACAAATGGATATCTATGAGACATTAATTTGCCTCACACATGGCTCCGTTGAGGGTGAAGAGGGAGTAATCGATTTCAGAATTGATACTCGAGAGTTGGAGTTGCACCGGGGGATAAGAGACTTAGCCCTGGTGCATATCCTGGACCCAGGGATAAATGGAAACGGAGTGCAGGAAATCGGGCGAAGGCAAACAGCGACGAGGAGCGAAATCGGCTTGGCGAAATGCGCGAGCTGGGGTCGGGACACGTGCCGCGAATAGAAGGCTGGCTACCCACGTTATTGGAGACGCAGAAAATCGAGGAATGCGCATGTCGCCGTGCATTATCGCGCAGCCCACAGCCTCCGGCCGAATGCGAGAAACGCGGCGACGTACGCGGTGTTTCGAAAGTACGAACGGGGAGCGTGACCGGGAACGAGCGCTAGAATGAGCCACGGTGCTGACCACGTGGGTCCTTTGCTTCGTTAAACTAACCTACGAGGTCCCATTTAATCCTGGGATCGCGCTGAGGCGATCGATAGCCGGGGAATGTGTTATATAATTCACCCTAAAGAATCGTCGAGTCTACCTCGCGCTTCCAGCGCATTTAATTCCGAGAAAGCAACGCGACGGAAGCGCAGGAAGAGGAGGATGCAGAAAGGGGCATTGGAGGTGTTATCAGCCGGCCGCCATATTGGAACCGCGGTGGAGAGGATCGAAAAAGTGGCACGGATGCCCGAACGAAAAAGCCACGGCCCGCATACCAGGCATTTTTCCGATAACTACTGCCCTCTCCCCCCCGGCCGGGGGGAGGAACGTGTTCTACGCGCCTGCACGCTCATATACGCATGCGAGTACCGAGGTACTCGTGACTGTCGTGCAAGAGTTGTTCGACCGGCGCGTTCTTTTTATTCTCCTCCGTCCTCCTCCCGCCTGCCCCTTCCCCGCGTCTCTCTTCCTCCCCCGGCGACAACTGGAGGGTGAAACGGAGAGAGGGAAAGACGGGAATGATAAAGGGAAGGCGAGAGAGCGGACAGAGGAAGGAGGAAAGGGACGCTGGAGGAAAAGGGGAGGGAAAGGGAAGGGGGAGGAAAATAAAGAGACTGCGGGCTCCCCTCTTCGCGCCGGCACGAACCGCGTGTCATATCCCACGTGAAGTAAAGTGCATATACGCGGGGCCCCACGGCAAAGGGACACGTACACCGCCATAAGCCACGTACCGGGCGTATAATTGACGCGACTTTCTCCTCGGGAAGCCCCGGGATCGTCGCGGGGCCCGGGCTGGGCGCAGATCGACCGGCGTCGCGATTTATCGCTCGGCCACGAAATCGGAGAGGGGATATTGAACCGATAAACCGCGAACCGGCCGCCATTCGCCGCGGATTAAGAGGTAAACCGCGCGAACTCCCTGCGATCATTAAAGCAAATCGGGCAGGGCTCTGTGGACACGGAGAGCGCGCGACTGTCGCCAGAAAGGGACACGGGAAATATCGGTCGGCCGTGGGTACACTGGCGTTGGACATTCCGATGGAATTCCTGCGAGGAGAGTGTGTCGACATCCTGACTCCAGAAGCAGGCTGGATTTGATTTGTCGGAGAGGTTTTAGCGAGTCAAGCTGCGATCTTGCGTGTAAGAGTTCCAGCGGGTGTCTGTTCGGGTATGGACTGAGACTACTTGACTTGGGCTACTTTCAGGCTTGGTTACCGTGGTAGTAATTAGAAGATTGCAATGATTTTGTACTGTTGGGCGCAAGAACAGCCTCGGGACACTTTTTGCATAAGATGTATAATTAGATTCCTTGGATTAGTTAATCCTTCTAGCTTCTCAAAAAACTCAAGTCGTTCGGACCAATTTTAAACAAGTTATGCGATTTTAAAGGGTGTCCACAAACTTTTGTGTCCACAAATTTTTAAATATTATCGACAGTTTTACAACAGCTTCAGTATGTATAAAAAATATCTAACTTCGTAATGTTTACAGATACTTCTCTCGAAACTGACTTTTGGTACCGAGGCCCTTGTTGCATCCAGCGGTACAATTTTAGGTTTGATGGTTTGTGGAACTGACGATTTTTTATTTTGGTGGTTCATGTAGAAGAGGGACTATGGTTTTAAATTCGTGTTAATTTATACGTGATTAATTGTCCCAGATAATGGTCGTCCCGAATGGAGTCTTACAACTTCCGTTTACCCCGCAGCACGAAAGTATCCGGTCCACGTACGTATGGACTGATACTACTCGGCTTTTTCTACTTCGTAGCTTGGTACAGTACCATTTACAAGATTGTAATTGGAGGGAGGGTGATGGTTTCTAAAACTGCCGACTTTGTGTTTCAATAATTCACGTGAAAAGGGAATTGTAGTTTTTACCGTCGCTTTACTTTGTCCGCGATTAAATAATTACCCCAGACATCGGTGAACTCGAAGGGGCCTCTTACGCCCGCCATTTACCTCGGAGCACGGAAGTGTTTACGGGGTCCACTGGGATTTTATGTATCGGCGGGAATGTTCGCGTGAAAAAATGGGCCTCGTGCCGGTGCCGCATGGCCATAAGACTGGCACGTAAAGTCGGTGGCGTAACCGGTAGCATCGGCGGTCCTCTTTCAATTAATAACGTGATCATAGGTTGTTAGAGGTTCCTTCGCCAGACAATATCCCCACCTCCACCCATCCCTCTGCCCTCCTCTCTTTTTCTCTCGTTATTCTACTTCCTCCACGCACGTCACACCGCTTACCTCGCACACCTCCTTTTTTTCCACCGTTCTCATCGCCATCCCTCCCCCCTTAGCCAGACGATTCCCTCGTCATTCCCCTCTTTCCATACTTCGTACCCTTCCCTCCGATTTGAATTCGACCGAAGGACGCGCGCATCGGTCTCTCCTCCGCGATTACAGATCGCCGCGCGTACACTTTGTCTTCGCCCGCAGCTTCGACATCCTCGAATGAATGAACGAATCCCGCGGAATCGAGACGGGGACCAAGGCCCCCTCCCCCCCCCCCCTCTCCGACGGCCCCGCGGAAATAATCGTATTAAAGGGGGACTGATTAAAGGGAGACCCTGACGCGATGATTCCTCTTTTTATTCACGCCTCCAAAGAGCGTTCGCGTTCGCGCCCCCTTGTTTCCTTCGTTTTTCTCGTGTTTCCATCAAACACGATCGTCGCCGCTGCTTCGACCGCGTGCGCGCGCGCGCGCGCCCGCGCGGGCACTCGCGCGCATTCACCGGGCCCCGGGGCATTCGGTGTTCATTACTCTTCGTTTGACCGGTATTGTAATATAATTTTAACGAATTTCGCGAAGGCACGAAATAAAAAATACGAGTCGGCCGGGGATTTCGAAAAGGATGATCCATCACGGCGACCTGACGGATCTTGCACAAAGAACATCTGCCTAACCGACGCGTTTCTCTCACTCTCTCCCACCACTCGGAGGGCGATCGGTCCCTCTCCCGCGAGGAGAGCGAGAGATAAGGGAAGGGAGAGAGAGAGTGGGAGGGAGGGGCCCGCTAAATTAGGATTTGGCGTGTATGTCGGACATTTTTCAACGAGGGGAGGGAAAAAAACTCCTCGCGTATTATCATGATAATGCGAAACGACGTACGCGCTCGATGCACACGTACTCGCCTCGATAAATGAAGAGTTACGCGCGAGTAACGGCGCAACCGCGCCTCTTGTTTACCGTCCCCTGTTGTGCAATCAATTCCGCCGTTGGGACGTTGATGGCTCTATTTTTTAGGCCCCCCTTGGCTCATTGAAAATTGCCGGGAACGCCGCGCGCCCCGGTCCTCGTCTTTTACTTAATTCCGTAATGCCCTCGCAAAGTGGAGGCTATCACGGGCTTTCCTTCATTCGCGTCATTCGGCGAATATGCGATCTCTCGGGCAAAAAATGGATGTAGCGGGCGTGCTCGCCGCGTGGGTGGCCCGCGGTGCCTCTGTTCGACTTTCGTCTCGTTAAATCCGCGAAGCTTATACTTTCGCGGCGAAGCGAGTGGGGGAAACGTGAGAGCGTTTTTTACAATAATCGATTATCAAATTTAAACACCTTTCCTGGGGGGTTGAAAGATGGACTTTGATAATTACGATAACTTTTTGCAATGATTCTTTTATTGTCCCTATTTTAGTTTAGTTTATAGTTTGCGGTTAGGCTTCCCAACACTATCACTATTGCATCCTGGCATTTAAAGATCGCCGCCTTAGTGACAAATTAAATGTTTAAATTTTTGGTTTTATTCGTATGAAAATATTTTTAACATATTAATGAGGTTTTTCTCATGAAAATAAGACGAAACACGATGTGATTTGGGTCATATTGAGTCATTTTTGTATTCGACTTTCTCATTCGCTCTCACTCTTCGCCACTCGCTGTCCTTTTCTTCGATTATCGATTGCCTCGGTCGGTAAAACCCGCGGCTTGCCGGTAAGCTTCAATAACCAAGCCAGCCCGAGGTGAAATTTGTGGCCTCCTACCAGAGATGGGCAAAGTTTTTATTTAAATAAAATTTCGAATAACGAATCAAAGTTAAAAAATGATTCGTCATGCGTCGAATAAAGCTAACTCGTGTTAACGAACGAGGCGAATAATTTTTTTTAACTTTTATTAGTAGAAATTTCATTTAAATAAAACTAATTTATTTTAACTTTTATTAGTAGAAATTTCATTTAAATAAAACTAATTTATTTTAACTTTTATTAGTAGAAATTTCATTTAAATAAAACTCTGCCCATCTCTGCCTCCTACACGTTATATGTTCGTGGTTGGTCCCGAGTGGCAAGTGGTAAATAATAATAATAATACACCTTGTACGTCGAAACCTCAGACAAGTCTCACCCTAGTGAACCCCAGAGAGGACCATCCCCAACCTCCACCATCCACCTCGTTCCCACGTCGCGCACGCGTAACGGGTCAAATCAGCCCCTCTCCTCGAGCCGTTGTATGTACGTGGAACTTGCTTGCCAAAGTCCCGTGGAAAAAAATAAGAGGCGAGAGGGAGAGAGAAAAAAAGGGGCCCAACCACCGATTCCTTCACGGCCATTTTCCGTGACATATTCGTCTGGTAACGGACACTTAACCCGCAAGCTGCGGTCGAGCGTGGCATCTCGCATGCGGCGGTGTCTCCCCGGGTATAAATTCAATATCCTACGTTCGGGTGTGTTCGGGGCGGCGGGCGAAAACGTCCACCGGTTACGACGGGGCCTCTCGCTTCGACGCAGGGGAGGGAACGGGCGACCGAAGGGGCAGAAAAACAAAGCGGGCCCTGCACCGAGGCTTGCGCTGACCGCAGTGGAAACTTTGATGGCTTCTCCGCCTGTTGCTCGATACACGACCCCCCCCCCCCCCCTCTCTCTCTCTCTCTCTCTCTCTCTCTTTATCCCTTCTTTTTCGTCTCGTTTTCGTTTAATTACACATCCTCGATTCGAGGGAAAAAACGTCCCGAGGCTGTCACAGGATCCCATATGCGCACGCCTCGCGGCAAGGTGCATCGTCCCCCCGACGCGACAGACTTTCCGGGGGCGCACGGGGGAGGGGGAAGGGCGCTGCCTGATATTCTTACGATCGGTCGACCTTTCGATGAACTATCGTGGAGTGTCTCCGATACGGTGAAGTGGAATATGAAGGGCTTGGTGGCAAAGGAAGGAAGTGGAGTTCGACTACCCTGTAGGCTGCATAGTGCAGTGATGAGCAACCCGCATTTGGCCCTCCAGCCACTGACCTGCTACCCGCAATTGTTTCAATTCTAAATTCACGTGAGAAATAGCAAATTCACCTTGTAAATGAAAATTCGTCAATCGTAAATCTATGTAAAATAGAATAAATCACCCCATAAATTAAAATTCTTTGAAAAATATACTTAAGCATTTAATATTGCAGTCCGCGTAAATTATTAAGTTTCCACTTTGGGCCCACTACGGGCCAAAGGGTGCTCATCACTATCACAGAATGAGAATAAAAGAGGGTTGATTTTGAAGTTTATTGTGACTAACAGATTGAAGAATTAGTATCCTAGGTTTTGATAGTAGATAGCTCGCAAGTTTTTCATATCGAACATGGAAATACATATATACCAGGGGGGGGGGGGGGTAATTATGATTAGAGCCTAGCTTAATTCCCCCTCATCCATTTAAACTACTCCCCCCTCAGAGCCGAGGAATTTCGTATCTTCAACATCTCCATTACCCCTGCAATAAATTTCGTGGACACAAGCTGCCTAATTATCGACCACCCCCCTCGGTAATGACGCGCGGGGAACGGTCCCGGGAAGATAGAGAGAGAGAGAGAGAAAAAAAAAAGAGGGGCCCAGGCGATCAACTTGTTCGTCTTCCGGCGGTTCCATCGTGTAACGCACACCAGCCGGGCTACTTGAATTTCCTAATTTAACCGTGTTTACTATGTTGCCGCGGCCTGGCATAAATTAGCGTGTTTATCACGCGGAGCAGAGTGTCGCGCGAGAATTTAACGTCACCACTCACGAGTTAATCGTACGGGTAACTCGATATATCTTGAATCTCGCGTACGTGTGCGCACCTACACCTGCGGGAACTGCTTCAAGCATGAGGAGAAAAGGACAGAGAGAGAGAGAGGATGGGAGAATTCCTTGGCGCGAGTGGCAGGCAGTATGTGAAAACCGCGTGTGCTAACTAACATATCACTCGTAATAAAGATATATATATACTTGGCGCGAGACACTACCGTGTCTCTTGATACGTAGTTACAAGGGAGGGGGGGCGCGTGTAACTGGACGGTTACATAAGAGAAGCTGCGAGATCTGGAGCCGTCCCGTGCATAAAGAATGCTCATTAATACGCGTTACGTTGTTCTTCGACCGATGATCCCTGTATTTTATTATATGCGCGCTGGGGGGACGGGCCCCAACACCGCCCTCTCTCTCTCTCTCTCTCTCTGTCTCTCGCGAGCCAGTGCGCACTCCATCGGCTTAAGTTCACCGCGGGAAAATTATGGGAGGAAATGGGCTCGTGCCGCGTTAAGTATTACAGCGTTGCGGAGATCAAGGACGCTGGGTGATTAACCCTTAATTAAGCGCGCTCGAGTATTTTGTATACGATTTCCACGAGACTTTGAATTGTTTTTTTTTAGAGAATATCGTGTGTCTCGTTTTTTGGATAGCGTTGGAGAATTCTGAGAGAGCGCTGGACAAAATATTCGGCTGTGGAATCATTAAACTGCTGGAGTAATAAAATACTTGGCACGAGTTTGGAAGGTGATTAAAGACGAAGGAGACAGGCGTACTTGAGGATTCCTCTGTGTTTTATGGGATAGCTCGGGGCTTCCGTTCTCGGGCCAGAATCGATATCGCCCGATAACGTTACGCGTGTTCTACATGGGATGGAAATTTCTTAACGAATCCCTCAGTCGTCGGATTCCTTCTTGAAGACTCTACGCCTCGGTGCTTATGAATCGAGCATCGTTAATATATGATCGCGTCTATTTGATAGGCAAGTGTCCCTACGTCTCTTTTCCTGATTCATCTCTGTCGAAATGTAGGCTGACTGTACCGCGAACTGGGGGACATTGATGCGTTTTTAGGACATTTTGTTATGAAAATTAACATTTTTACATTTACTTCGCAAGTGTCAAAATTCATATTTTTTTTATCTTTTCCTTCTTTAATATATGTTAATTCGCCGTAACCTGGATAAAATTGACACATCATATAGGTAAATGGCACAAACAGCTGAAGTTTTATCAATCTGAACTTACATTGACACTTAAATTTGTTTCTTTTTATATTCAATGCACTCTCTTCTATGCGCTTTTTTCAATTAACAGTTTTAATTTCCATGTTTTGTGACTGTACTACAAGTATCAAAATACAAGTTACCCCGTATTGCCAACGTTCCCCCAGTTTGCGGTACCTAATATCGCCTAGCAGAAGTTGAATCGGTGTCAATTGAATAATAATTAAAATATTCAAAAGACAAGGTGGAATCCTAGATTGTCTCAATCTCCTAGTGTCTCCCAATCAAAGAAACTTCGCAAAATACGCAATCTTCCCTATGAAACAGCTCCACCATCAAACATTCATCATCCCCCATCTCCGTGAAAATTCCACAAACCTCAGCGCGCATCCCTAACGCGGCTAATCCACAAACGGGAACAGTCAGCAAGCCATGTTCATTCAACAAATTCCTCGGACTGCGTCACAAGGCCCAGAAAGACCGGCATACTCCTTCACCAGCGCTGAATATCCTAAAACCACCGCGGCGGAGGGTGCGATCGCGAATTTCTTGGGGAGGAATGCTGGCTGCAGGGACGGGTCGCGTCATCGTGACGATCGGCGAGGTGCGGGGAAGGGAAGCGGCAACAATAAGCAGACAAATCAGTGCGGTCGTATAGCTGTCTCGGATAGAAGGAATATTCCCTTCTTCTTTGCCCCTCGCGGCTCCTCGGCTACGGCCGCGCTACCTACGGCGAGGAGAGGAGAGCAGAGAGGAGAGAGGGGCCGAGGTATATGGGCGGTAAGAAACGCCCGGAGAGAGCATTCGGAGTGCAAGGAAAGATGGTATCTGCGTCAGCGCGGTCGGGGATCAGCGGATCGGATCGAGTCGCTCAGCGGGGGTTTCTTTGGGTCATGCACGAAGTGAGTCCCATTCTTCTGTTTCCCCCCTCGCCCCGCTCTGCCCCACGCCCCCTCGCCCCCCTTCCTCTATCCCGCTCCCCCTGCAGCGGGGGCCTCCTCTGTCTTTTCTCAGGCCCAGCGCTCCCTCCGCGCGGGCCCACCGCCGTCCCTCCCCCCTCTCGGCCTCGATACACCGCGTCGCCACGAGTCCCCTCCACCTCCCCCCACCCCTGTCCGTCCACTTTTACCGAACCGGGGTCCTATGGGTTCTCTATGAGGGGTCGAACCACTGACATCGCCCGATTAATAACGTATCTTCGTGGGGGCCCCCATAGACCACGAAGACGACGACCACGAAGCCCGCGGGGCCACGGGGGGGGGGGGGGGAGTGGACTTTAAACCTACGGAATCCTGTGTACCCACCGGGGACAATAAGATATATATCTACTAATAATTCCCCGTGTGTCGTCCTCTTCGACCTTTCTCTCCCCCCACTTGGGCCCCTCCACTTTGACTCGCCACGCCGGGCCTGACGAGATAGAGACGTATTTAGCGAACGAAGGGGCATTAGCTGGGTCCCCTGCATGTTCTGGGGAACGAGAGGTTTTTTTGGTTTGGAATTAAAATCTGAAGAATCGCTGGCGCGGTGGTAGGATAAGTTGTTCGGAGGTGGTTGGAGCCGCGAGGCTGGACGGTGTTTTCAGAGGCGAGGGGCTTCTCGGCGGGTTAATAACGCCACTCCGAGTGGATTCCCATAGGGTACCCACGGCGGAGCTAAAGGGTACGCTGTAATTCCGTCTAGCGGCTGGAGACAATGAGATATATATCTACGGCTCTTACGACTAATAGCTTTGTTTCCCCGTGCCGTGCTCCGTGGACGACGAAGCGGAGTCGTAGATATGTCCACGTCGAACCGGCACTGGCCAGGCCACTCCACTCGCCTTTCGATCATTTGTAACATTCTGTCGCGCCCAATGGAAATGGGACCCCCCCCTCGCGGCCGCAGCTTCGTACGAAACGCCGTGGAAAAAACGACTCTGAGGATATTTATGTGTATAGTAATCCTCGCGGGGAAAGGGGAACGTAGAATGTCACCGAATTGGTGGTGAGACATAAATTCCCCAGCCTCGGGACGAGTTATCACCCTGGATATTAGGTTTAGAAAAATCTGGAGGGCCTGCGCACTGGTCAGCAGGTGTTCAGGTACCGTTTCGATTCGGTAGATCGACGCTTTTGTCTAGGCGAAACTGCGACCGGTGTACCAAGTTGACAGAATCGTGGAGGAATCGGGACGCGATCGAGCGAATTCGCCGCGCGAGGGAAGTGTGTTAACGATAAATCGCGACTACGAGGCACCGTGTTTCGTTTTGTCCGTCGCCAGGATATAATTATGTGCAATCAATATAAATCTACGGGCCGTTGTTGTGCCGAAGACACGGTATGCATGCGAAGAATCGTGAGAAAGTTTGTTTTTCGATCCGACTCCGTGCATGTCTCATTTCATTAAATTCTCAGTCACGTCAGCGGCCAAGGTTTATGTGACTACCAGATGCCAGTGGATCGAAACCGGCGAGGGAACGGTGTAACTATTGAAAATCCATCGCGCCGAACATTTCGATCGTGGAACACGAATTTGCACCGGGGAAAAATAGGAATTTTGCAATCGAGGTTAAAAATTTAAAATTTAAAATTGTCGCAGGATCCTCGAATTATATTAAGTCGGTGTAAAAGCTTGTTTGGTTTATGGAACCAAAGGCCATTTAAAAGGGAAAATGTGTACCAAGTTTTTTGGTCGAAGTATCTTCTTTGGACATTCCTTTTGTCACGTTTCTGATAAAAGTACAAGTAAGCGTAGAGAAAAAAGATATTTTGTTCAGTCAACTTTTTCTTGACGGATAGTGGGTCCTTTTTGACCCATGCGAAAATACTTATGTGTCAGTGTTTCTGCCGTTTTTAGGATTTTATTTAAAAAAAAAAAAAAAAAAAAAAAAAATGAACGTTATAGTGTTAAAAAACTTCTTAGGCTGTATTTGTACATCAGTGAAGATAAGAAACACAAAATTTTGCTTAAACTCAACATTTTCGTGCTTGAAATTACCCGTTTTTTAGTTTGTGGTTCAATCGTCTGCCAAAACATGAGATTACAATATTTTACTGTGACCATAGACGATTCCATGGAGAATCTCATAAACTTTAAGAATTTCCTTGGTTTATTGATTTTAGATAATTCTATAAGGCGTTACAAATTTCGCAGATTTTTTTTGTATCTCCAGGACAGCAGTATTAGATAAAATATGAAAAAAACTATTATCTTCAATGATGTACAAATACAGCCTAAAAAGTTTTTTGACACTATGACATTTACTATATTTTTAAATAAAATCCCAAAAAGTACCTATTTTTGGAGCGATTTGATGAGTGGGTACCCTTGAGAAAATAAGAACCGTAGATCATAACAAGACTCCAACCTATAAAGAAAGCTTGTTTCCAAAATTGTGTGAAAATTAATATTTGCCAAAATGGTGTCACTTTTTCACCCACCTAATATTTCAATAAGCTTCTAGAGCAACATAAAGAATCTTATCGAATATAAGATACGTGCTTCTCAAATATTATCCAAAATTCTTCTTCACCTAAAAGATCAACTCCCTCGTCACGTAGCTCAACAGACTTTACGGTAATCAGTAACTGATGGCATCCCACTCGGCCGTTACTTGTTCGTGACTGACACGTGTAACGTAAACGCGAACGTCGCATCACTCGAGCCACTAAATATGGAATCGTGTAGCCGATTTTCGAGCTTACATAATCCCCGGCGCATCGATCTTCCTAGTAATTAGTCGGACTGGGCCCGTCGTTGATAAAGTGCGTGCCATCGATTATTGCTCTCGAACCGCCTAGGCGTGCCACGGGGCCCAGCCTCGGAATGACGAAACAATAGCCAGTCGGCTGTCTCGCGAGAGGAGCGCGCGATTTCAGCGTGACGGTTCGGAATAAATTTGACTTTTTGATTGCCTCGTAACGTCGCCTTTCGCAATTCCCTCTAACTACCTCGGCGATCCTCGCTTCTCATTAGAATTCGGGGGTGCAGGGATAATACGCTGTCACAAGAGTTTGTCGAAGGAATCGATGACGTCTGCTTCGACTACCAACACTTGCAGTAACTTTCAAATTTTTATCCGATGATCGTGCGCCAAATTTGAGATACATTGTTGAGTGGAAGCTTCTGTGGTAACAGAAGACTAGGATAACATAGCGTTTAGAAAAAATAGTGTAGGTACTTGAAGTTGGAAGGTCCTTAGTGTGGAGCACTCGACGTTAATACCTCGGTCATCAATTAAAGATCATCAACTAAATTTGGAATCTAGCCCAGTGGCACACTCAGAGGGGGGTCCAAGGGGTTCTGGAACCCCCAAAGAAGTGGCATTGTAGAAAAATAAGGAAACTAAATTTTTAAAATCACCTAATTAATTTAATAATTATTTAATTTATTTAACATTATTCAGCTCACGTTAGAAATATTTTTATCCCTTCAACTCGGCTCCCCTCGATATTAAATCCCGTGTGCGCCACTGATCTTTTCACCTCACGCGGAATAATAACGCCGCAACGTTACATCGCACCTTTTAATCGAAATCAATCAAGAGACACGTGAGCAGAGCCGAGAGGCATGATCCCTAAATTGGCACAAAGCCGCGAATGACTTTCATCGAACGTAACACGAACCGTGTTCCCCATTCTCCCCCAGTTTCCAAGGCGGTGCGTAATTACGGCTGTGATTCTCAAGGTGGGGCATGAATTTTTAATTGCAGGTTCGCGTGACGGTTCTCGACAAGAATGACGTGGCACCGACCTGGGGGACCGGCCCCTGGAAATTCAGAGTCTCCGAGGAGGCGCCCCCCAACACCGTGGTCACGGTGCTGAAAGCGTACGATCCGGACACGATCGGTACCCTCGCGTATACCCTGGTGCCGAATCGTCGCCTTGGCGTGGACAGCCAGGAAACGGAGGACGAGGCTGAGGGCCATTTCAAGCTTCACCCGACCACGGGGCAGCTGACTCTCGCGGAGGCCCTCGACAGGGAGACCAGAGAGAAGTATGTCCTCAAAGTTCGGGCTGATGATGGATTGCAACACACGGACATCGCCTTAACCATCCAGGTACGAATATCTTCCTTCTCTCAGTCTTCATCTTCACTTGAGCAATCTTCTCTTCGAATCCTCGTTATTGTGATTAGAAGATGATGATGGGTAGAATGATGAGTTTATACGTATAACTTTGTTTCTTCTTAATAATAATAATAATAGTTATTCACGGGAATGAATTGCAAAACATGGCACTAAAGCCCTTAGTGACATCGCGGATACCCAACAACTAAGTAGGATAAATCGTCGACCAGATTTTTTATTTTCTTCTCTTCTATTTGATATCGAATATCGCGTACCTAATTTAAACAGTTTATTAAATAAATAAACGGAGGTTGGAGGAGGTCCAAAGTCCCGCGAAGAATAGGGAAGAAACGGTCCCGAGTATTTTTCTACGCCGAGCTCCCTGGAGTCCCGTTGGGCGCTGATTATCCTGTAATTAGACGTGATGCTACTGTTATCTCGGTCATTACGACCCGCCGTCCCGTTATTCCGCCACTATTGATCATTACGGAATCGATTACCAATTATGATTGACTTAATCCCGAGAAACACGCGGCATTGTCCCTGCCTTGACAGCGATCCTTCGAAACCTCATTAAGAATCCCCTGACCCCACGAAAGTTCGTTAGAAAGCCAACGAAACGTCATCCATTACACGGCCTCCGAAACGTCCCGTTCCCATTGCTCCCGTTTAATCGAGCGGGCTAGCTCCTCGGGCCGAGCTTCGACGGTCCCCGATGACTATCGAGTGATAGCGCGGTCGCTCGCGGGTGAGGCCCCGATTCCACGAGCATCGTGGCAGGCGAGCGAGTATCGCCGAATCACGCGGTTTCGCTGCGTTCCGCCTTATAATTCATTACGCTGGCGAACCGAAACGATTCGCGGAGGCGATAAAAAACGGCGAGGAAGGGCGGCCGGCCGTTTAACGAAGGTGCAGGCAGAGGCGAGCGGTGGACGGTAGCGCGGAGGAGGCCCCGTGGGCCCGGCGGGGCGAGCGGAGGGGGCGGGCGGAGAAGGGGAGACGAGGGGACCGCAAGCCAGGGCCCGAACGATCCTTCGGAGACAATCGCAAAAATTATCCTTATGACGTGTAATGGCTGGAATTCTTTTAAGGTTCTCGCTGCCCGCCGTCCGCTATTCTATCCGGGTCTCTTAAAGGCAAAAGGAATGCCAGTCCCGATCATAGCTCGGCTCTTTGGGGCCCCATGAAAGAGGCCCGCTGCCGACAGTTGCGGAATCTGCCCCTTCTGGCCCCTTATATCCCACCCCCTTTGCCCCCCCTCGCCCCTGGTCGACCTTAGTAGAGTTTCTCTCCACCGACCTCCCCCCTCCACCTCGTCAAGAATCTTCCCCCCTTTATCCCTCTTCCTCCTCAACGGATAGGTCTCTCCTTCTTTTCCTGCCCTCCTTCCTTCTTCTTCTTCCCTCTGTCGTCGTCCACTTCTTCTTCCTCCCCCTCCTCCCACTCCTCCGGCAGCGCCTTCTTCGTCCTCCACCTCCTCCTCCTACTTCTTCTTCTTCTTCTTCTTCTTCTTCTACTTGGTCATCGGGGTCCCTACTCTCCTTTCGGTTCTCTCCTCGTCATCCAGCGCGTCTCGGGGCAACCGTCACTTTTTGCAAACGTCTCCGAACCCTCCTTAATCAAACCGTGCCCACCTCCGCTTTATTCTTTTATACCGCCACCGCGTGTCGATCCCTCCTCGACTCGCCGGAGAAACCTATTCGCCGGACGTGTACGTACACCGACTTCCGAGCCGGGGCCCAGGGGCCCGGGGGCCCCAGCATCACGCACCCGACCGCGTAGATACGCCGCGGAGAGATGGCTGCCACTTATAGTCGAACGAGGTTAGCCGTGATACGATCCCGTGCGGGGCTAGCCACGCGAAAAATCCCACCAGCACGGGCCCATTCTTTCGGGCCCGTGGAATTCTTCACGGGCGGGAACGGCGAGGGGCTGCTGCGTGTGGGACGCGGGCGAAGGGAAATGGGAACGATACGACGGACACGCGAGGCATCCAGGGCTTTCGGTCGCAGTGCGGGGCATGGATCGTCTGAACTGTGAGCCTTTTAGATTCGTAGATGTGTATGTACTTAGAGTACTTTGGTACGAAGGATGATAAGAGGGAAAAGGAAAGATATGGCAAACTGGGTGAAATTCACGCTCTGTGAAAAATATTGTCAAATAAAAAAAATTAACTTTATTCGTCAAATAATTCGAAGTTAAAGTGACTTTTATTTGATCTGTTATTTAAAAAAATTTTAACTTAGTTAATTCCCAACTCTGGAGTAAAGTCCCATATGAGACACGATACTTTTGTCTCGTCATGGATTTGCACCTTAACGATATAAATGACTGTTAGAATATAGATTTAATTTTTTTTGCACAGTATCGTAAATGGTTTTGTAAATAGTTTAAACTTATTGGAATCATGTCATAGGTTTCAATTACGTTGTCAGGCCCTTAAAAAAATGCCTCTCCTTCATTGCAGGCTATTTTTACAGATCAAATCTTGCTATCAATAATCCCATTACTCGAATATATAATTGAGGTAATGAAACACAAAATTCAAGCAATCAGTGCTTACTGTCCTAAAATCACTTACAATCAAGTTTTTTGTTAGATAAAAGCACTATATGATTTTTGTGCTACTCTGGCTCCCATAAATAAATAAATAACGAAGGTAACTCTGTGTGGATTTTGCAAAGATTATCCCACGAGCCCCACCCTTTCATCTCCAACTAAACTATCCGCAGCATGTCCAGAGGTGCGCGTACTGCAACAACCTCGAAGAAATGTCTCGAAGGGGCTTGATTCTAAATAAATAACGATGATCAGTCGCGATTCCCAATCGTTTAATTCATCTTCCTCGAGGGTACCCCGCGAGCAACATTCCTCTTTCGATCGCGAAGGAGCGAAGAAAAGTAACGAGCCAAGATAAACAATTCAAGAGCGAGGTGGAAGCTTCCTGTTCCCTTTCGATTGTACTCCACGTCGTTCCTGAATAAACATGTTTCAATCCGGGCTCGGGACAACGAGGTATGCTCCACTCGTCATCGAGCTACGTCACTCTAACCCTTTTCAACCAACTATTCTGATGCTTCCACGATGGAGGGCGACATCGAAACCGTCTTCAACCTTAGAAGTATCGAAGGAAATACGCTTAGAATTACGAAAAATATTTCTGAGAAATTATCCAGTGCTTAGGCATAATAACAGCTATAGGCTATAGGTGTTAAAAGTGATGTAATAAAGACGGAAAATAAAATAAATAAATATTTCAACTTAAAATAATAAATTCTACTCAGTAGCGCACTCAGGATTTAATCTTTATGAGAGCCGAGTTGAAGGGATACAAATATTTTTAATGCAAACTCAATAAAAGTCATTAGGTAATTATCAAAATTTATTTATGAAATAAAATTCAGTTTTCTTTTCTTTCTCCAAAGTTCTTAAATTAATTCAGTCGGGGTCTTATTAATCTCCTTTTTCCTTTTTCTTTGGGGGGGAGGGGGGGTACTGATTCTACTGTCCCAGTGCTACTCTTCAGTGACCTATCATTACCTCAAGAATATAAGAACTCTATTAACGATGGATCAAAGAAGAGCCTGCGATTAATAAAAGAAGAATCACCGACTGTTTCAGGTGACAGACACAAACGACAACGCGCCCACGTTCCAGAGCACGGCGTACTCGTTCGACGTGCCGGAGAACATGCCGAGGGGCAGTCGGATCGGTCAGGTGGTGGCGACGGACGCCGACGCCGACGGGCCCAACAGCCAGCTCAGCTACACCCTCATCTCCGACTGGGCCAACGACGTTTTCTCCCTGAATCCAAGCACCGGCGTGTTCACGCTCACGGCCAGCCTCGATTACGAGCAGGTTCGTGTGCACCATCGATACGATGTATCGGCACCGCTCCACCGTGTCGGTATTTAGAAAGTGTAAAGGGTATATCGCGTGCTCCCGTGGATTTTTTCCTTCGGGGACTCTCCTGCGGCTTTCACGGTGTGCCGTGTCGCTTTCACGTTGACGTTCCAATTCATACCGCGCCGGGAGAGTATCGGACGCGACCATCATTCGTGGATCGACCTGTTTCTCTGTGGACGATCGACAACACCCTTGGGATCCCGTTTAGCTGTCTCTATTCGCATTAGGTCGTCCCACGAGTAGAGAGAGACACGCTACGCGTCGTCTTTATTCCTCAAAATATTCTGGAGAAGGGAGGTATAGTGTGAGTCAAATTGTTTGAGTGAAGACCTGGAGGTGTACGTAGATTTAAAGGGGAATAAGGCCCAATCGGGTTAACTGAAATAGAGTAGGAAACAATTTTTTGAAAAGTACAGCTTGATAAGACCTAAAAGTAGAGATACGTGGGACCAATTGACTTTGAACAAAAAGTAAAGGTTGATAGGGCCCAAAAGTAGAGCTACTTGGAACCAATTGACTTTGAACAAAAAGTAAAGGTTGATAGGGCCCAAAAGTAGAGCCACGAGGGACTAGTTGACTTTGAACAAAAGATAGGCTTGATAGGGCCCAAAATTAGAGCTTACGAGAGACCAGTCGACATTGAACTGCCTATACTAGAACAGTAGTCCCAGCGACTTCCCAATTTGCCTGCAGACATGCCCCATCGATCTCATAAAATAATTAATCGCGACAACTTTCACCAGAATGATTAAGCACGCAGCTGAGACGCCACTTCTTCATAGCGAACCCCGGCGACAGGATTTTAGTGCACTGATCCATGGATCACGGGCAGGATAGATCCACGCGTACGGCGGAACGCGTATTCGCCCCGGGGCAACGATTATAACCATGAACACGCCTCTACATTCAAGCCCGAGCGCGCCTATTATATTAGCTTTCGACTAGAAGGCAACGCTAGAATTTAGGATTTAACGCTAACAGTCCGACAGATCGATCGACAGACGTTTTTAATGGCTGCTCGCTGTCTGCGGAGACAAGCCATACTTATTCAAGGGGCGCGAGAATGCGCCTAAGAGTCAATAGCGTCAACAGCAACCACCTACTTAGTGTTAGTCAGCCATTGTTTAACTTGAGCTATTTAATCAACTCTGAAATTAAATTCCTCCGCCGATAAAATAAAAATAACACTCCTACATGGATACAAAATTCAATAATTTTAATTACTATTTGATGCCTCATGGAAAATCAACAAATTCTTCCGTAAAATGTCCCTTCGGTTATCGAAAAGTTTGTAGCCAGAAATGTTGACCGAATAGTGTTGGCTACGCCACTGCGTTCGATTTTACGGTACACCGTGTAATAAGCTTCCCATAATATACGGATAGTGTGTCGGTCGCGTTTCGGCGGGCAGCACCGGTAAAAGTACAGTGGAGGAAGAGCTGCATAGAGAGGAGGGCAGCTTATAGAACCCTTCATCATCGTAATGCCCTCTGAGATGCAGGGCGGGTTCGTAACAGGACTGTGGAAGCATTTCACGGTCGAGGCTGATGCGGACGCATCGGAAACAGAGAAACTATACCCTCCACTTCCACGAAACTCGTGTTAGTCCTCGCGTGAAACGGCATGGCGCAAGGGAGGCCAAGTTCAAACGGAAGTGTCGAATGGAAGCAAAAAGGCTTCCGCGAAACGACGGTCTAGCTTAAGACTGTTCCCCTAAACGGGTCGAGTTTCCAGATGCGTTTCTTTCTCTTCTTAGGCGGGGAACTTTCACGTGTAGTGTGAGAAAGAAAGGGAGAGAGATCTCTGACGAAGGGTTAATCCACTTGGCACGCGTCGAGTACGATCAACCCCTATTTAGGGGAGGATATAGGTGTGCCGTGCAATAGGATAGAATATAAAAACATTCCATCGCTAGCCCACAGAATTCAGAGAATCTCATTGCTAGAAATTAGAAAAGACTCCGCTGATTCACCTTCAATTGCAATGGAAACGTTACTAAGATAAAACTTAAGATATTAAGGGGGTAAGCAGATTTTCGAGAAAAAAAAATAATACAATTTTTACGACTAGAAATTTTTCAATTATTTTTTTTTTATGTGTTGTATAAATATATATTAGAAAAATAGACTTTATTTCTCTGTGTCAACAAAAATTCGTGAATATAACCTTTCTTCAGCATTCAAAACCAGGTTCTCCCCTTAATTACTAAACGTACCTATTATTTATTACCTAGTCAAATATCTCCTCTCTGAAAACTCCGACCTACCACTGCACCCTTTCCCATCACACGACGTTCCACTTGAAGGGAACCAAGTGGGCAGGTATATAAGGCATTCCTCACCGCTTCGCAGGTGCAGCACTACATCCTGGTGGTGCAGGCGACGGATGGCGGTATTCCCGCGCTCTCCTCCACGGTCACCGTCTACTGCAACGTGGTGGACCTGAACGACAACGCGCCCATCTTCGAGGCGGGGCCACACGCCGCCGACATCGTGGAGAACACGACGATTGGCACCCCCATACTGACGGTGGCCGCGCAGGACCTCGACTCCGGCGATAACGGCAGGGTGGTTTACGCCGTGGCGGGCGGCGACGAGAACGGCGACTTTGGGGTGGCGACGAACGGCACCCTCTTCACCAGGAAGCTACTCGACAGGGAACAGAAGCCTCTCTACAACTTGGTGCTCAGCGCCACCGACAGCCCTCTTCCACCTGCGCGGCCATTGTCGTCCACTGTGCAGGTTCGTTCACTGTCTCCACTTTTTCAAAGCGACTACGAAGTCGGGGCATCGTGAGCAAATAGATGTGTCGATTGTGGAGTTTATCTGTTTACACAGCTGAACTCACCGTTTAAAAGTACACAATTTAGCAATTTAAACTTTTCGACCCCCAACATTGATGGCCGTTAAAAATAAATACTCATGTGTCAAATATTTTCACGCGTAATATATCATACTGAGGTTTCATAAAAATCTGTTTCGTATACTATGGGGATTCCCGTTAATAATAATAATAAAAATAAAAGTAATACTAATAATAAAAATAAAAGTAATACTAATAATAAAAATAAAAGTAATACTAATAATAGTAATAATAATACTAATAATAAAAATAAAAATAATAATAATAATAAAAAAAAACGGAGACTGAAACTTCTCTGGTATCATTCGTGTGGGCTTCAAGAAGTAATACTAACGATAAGTACCAACATGTAACTTGTTATTTGGGATGGTTGCAAATGGATTTTATATCAAAACTATTTAGAAGCTACTCAGTAGAAATCTTGCCCTGGAAGTTTCTATATTTCGTAAGAAATAATCCTCACGAAGCAATCGAGCGAATCCACGTCTGATCGACAGGTGACCGTGGTGTTGCTGGACGTGAACGACATGTCGCCGGAGTTCATATCGCCCACCAGGATATCGATAATAGAGAACGCCCCGAGCAACACGGTGGTGATGGCCATTAAAGCGGTGGACAGGGACGAGGGACGGAACGGGTACGTGGAGTACTCCCTGGAGGACACCACGCTGCCCTTCACCGTGGGCACCGTGGACGGGCTGCTTCGCGTATCTGGCTCGCTGGATCGCGAGTCGAGGTCCAACTACACCTTGGAAGTGACCGCGAAAGACAGGGGCGAGCCGCCGAGATCGTCCTCGACGACAGTCACCGTCACGGTCCTCGACGAGAACGACAACTCCCCGGTCTTCGATCCGCGACAGTACTCTGCCCCCGTCGCAGAGAACGCCAGCATCGGGGCCAGCGTTCTTCAGGTCAGTACCATCTCGCAAAGCACTAAGCAGATACTATTAGCAGTCTTAACTTGAATAACACTGAATACGTCGATTCCCTTATCAAAGATATCGAACATATCAGCGGTTCCTATCCCCTATTCTCGAAATTCTCCCCCTCGCACGTGAGGTTCTACGTTAAACGAGGAGTCCGAGCGCCACGGCACGTCACAAGCCCCCACAAAGAGGCGGAGAAAGGTCGAGCCCCTTCGCTCTCGACGCTGCAACGTGAATCGCTCTGTTTGAACAGCCATCGAGCGTTGTTTGACGAGGCCCACGGTCGTGTCATGATCGGGCCCTAGGTGTGAACCGGGCCTAACCTCCCGTCTAAGGTGTCTCCATTAGCTCCGAAATTCCCCAATGATTTATTGCCCGAGGAAGGCGCGTACCAGGGTCTCCTGGTCGCCGGAGAAGAGACGCTAATTGCCAGGAAGAATCGAGAGGGGCAAGATTAATACGATCTCGTTCCCGTGGCTCCAGGTGTCGGCGATGGACCGGGACGAGGGTGCGAACGGCAGGGTGAGGTACAGCATCGCGCTGGGGGACGACAATCGGGATTTCACCATATCAGAGGACACCGGGGTCATCAGGGTGGCGAAGAACCTCAACTTCGAGCGCAAGTCCAGGTACCATCTGACCATCCGAGGGGAGGACTGCGCGTCGGAGGTCGGCGAGACGCCTAGGGGCGACACTGCCCAGGTCACCATCACCGTCTTGGACATCAACGACAACGCGCCTGTATTCTTGGACTCGCCGTACCTGGCCCACGTCATGGAGAACATGGTGCCGCCTGGTGGTGGATTCGTCATACAGGTAATAATCTGATAAGTGAGGAGTGACTTTTTCAAAAGGGGTGTTATTACCATTTTCTACCTTGAAGCATGTTTTGATGGCATCGCCTTAATAATGTCACGAAACACTACCGAATAGGTTTGATTCCTTTTTGAAAAATTCCGCAAGTGTTTCCTCTGTTCTCAAAATGATGAGCAGATTTTGAGGATGGCGTTTAATGACGTTAGATTTGGAATGAAGAGGGGAAATGTTTGACTGCGTAGGTTAAAGCCTACGACGCGGACACGCCACCCTACAACGACCAAGTGAGATACTTCCTGAAGGAGGGTGACACCGATTTGTTTCGAATAAACGCGAGCACCGGTGACATATTCCTCCTTCGACCGCTGGATAGGGAATTGGTACCGGAGTACACCCTCACCCTAGTCGCCATGGATACCGGTAAGTTATCAAACTTATTAAACTTAACCCTTAACCGGTGACGTGGAGTATGGAAGAATTATTTTTCCTATATTTTCCTTCATTTCATTTGACCATTATTTTCCAATATGCCGTGTCACGAAGACAGCTTTCATTGGCTTCGAACAGAAATATCTTTTCACATATTTCATAAACTCCAGTATCAATAAATTATTAAAGAGGAGTCCGCGAGGTACCACGGCACCGTTTACGTCACAAAACGGTACGTCACCAGTTAAGGGTTAAACAGCGCGAGGAATCAACGCGTAGATTCTATTCCGCCTTTAAGAAACTCGCACGGAGGAGGTAGATAAAAGAATCCGCGACGGAAACTCAATACGGAGGAGGAAAATAGGTGTGCAAGAAGCGGAGGACAAAGAGATCGCGGGGCAGAATCGTATTCCCCCGGCGGGATCTTTGGGGGAGCGGTTAAATAGGTGTATACCTGGCGCGACCCGCACAAAGGCGGGCATTCAAAGGGGTAGCCGGTATTCATCGGAGAGAATATTTTTCCGGCGGTTCTTAGCCTCTGTGCAAACTGGTTGCGAATTAGCGCGGACAAAGGACTTAATTATGTCGGGGCTTGCCACTTGGCCTGAAAAAAGCCGCGGGTAGGCGAGACCGAGGACGGGCGTGCGACGAAAAAACTGATTCTGCCACCTGAGGGGCACCACAGTCTCCCCCGTTCAAAGCGATGCTAGCTCTCCTAGCTAACCTCTGCTTCATCTCCCTGCCACGACTATCAGAAAATGTCCCCCGACTCACAGCCGCGCTTCTTAAAGCCCCGAACAGCTGAACTCTGACAGCCGACCGCTCTAAAGGCTAAGTCACGCGGCGGCGAAATGTCAACCCCCCCCCCCCCCACCCGCTAAAAAGGCTAGACGAGACAATAGACGATATATGGGATGGGTTTAAGTAATGAACGGTAATATACAAATTGGATATAAATTTGCGGGGCCGTTCGATGAGATTCTTTAAGCGGTGGGCAGTTCCTCGTCGAAATCTTTTTTATCGTTCGTTCCCCCGCCGGAGCCGGTAGTCCCCTCGGAGGGCTCCCCTCTCCCCGACTGGGCCCAATCGGTCCCCGGCGAGGTAGACAAGCCTGCAGAGTTATGACGCGCGATTATGATAATCGCTCTCAAATGCCTTCCTCCGGCCCGACTCCGCTGCACTCTCTTTCTCCCCACCCCCGGCGATTTTCCCTCCTCCCTCCACCCGAACCACCCACCCACCCCTCCGCTCCTCTCCGGCCCCCTGGGAGCTCGCTTTCGCCTCTTGGACGTTTTGGAGGCTCTCTTTCGAGCTAAACGCCCGTCGTCCCTCTTATAACAGGGGGGAGGGGGAGCAGAGGAAAGGGGGATACGCCGCGCTCGCGCATTATACTCCTATTTTATTCATACGTTATGGCTGCTCGGGTACGCACGCCGTGTCCACCCCGGGGACGCGTCTCCCTACCCGCCAGGCGCTAACTCGAGGGTACGGCGTCGCGGCCGGGACGCTCGAAGGAGGGCGCGCAGGGTGGGGCGTGACCGTTCGGCTCGCGCGGAAGGGGATGACGCTCCCGATGGAAACGGATCGAACGTGGCGGGGTTCGAAGCTCCCCCAAAAGCGGGGTATAAAGTTTCGCGGCGTCCACCTTGGGCGCGTATTTTTAAAGGGCCTAATAACACCGAGGCACAATGCCAGAAACGGGGAATTGAGGGGGGGGGGAGGGTCGTTCGAGCCTGTTGTTCCCGACGGTGGATGAAAGGAGACGGGGGGAGTGTGCCACTAGTTTGGGCCCCGGTATATTTCTCCGGAATTGCCCACGAGGGAAGCCCCGCCAATGGTGGGCCACACCATTGTGCCATGGCGATTGTTGTGCCCGTGCCCTCCCTCGCGAGAGGTGCGCGTGATTGAACGATATACGCTTATAGAGGCGCGTGGCCCAGGGCCACGCCAACGCCGTACAATGTACCTGCTCTGCAATCGGAGAAATCGCCCACCGCCACCCCTCCTCTTACCATCCCGCTTCAAGAATAATGGGCTGTTTTAGGCGGCGCAATTAACTCGACTCAGTACAGACCGCCCGTTACCTCGCGAAATCGTAATTTGTCTTCTTCGAACGCTAGACGATCGGATCGACAAAGAGACGCCAGCAGCGGGTCCTCCTGTCCGGCCTCTGGAGAAAGTTCGCGCGGCTCGCCCGGGACTTTAAAAACAGACTACAGGGCCGCTCAGAACTCTGTGTCGAGGGTTTATGGTGTTGGCTAATAAGGAAACGCTTCTGACTTGAGAATTCTGGTTTTAATGAAACTTAGAATGAATGTGTAGCATATTTTTGCTCTTTTTTTTCTCTTCCGTTATGTAGATTAATTCAACGATTCCCAACCTGTGAGTCGCAAAGTGTCTGGGGGGAATGATACGTTTTTTTTATTATTATTAAATTAGAATTACCTTATAAATAAATATCGGAACATGCAGGAGCAATAATTCACAGGGGCGAGGGGGCAAGGGGAGTTGTTATCCCCCTTCGTTTGAGCAAAAATCGCTTATTTTTAAAATCTATAAGTAATTTTGCTAATCAAACCTCGTAATATTAAAATTTGTAATTTAAAGAATAAGCAATCTTAAAGTAATCTTAAATTACAAATTTAAATTCTTAACTGAATTAGCGCTACAAAATGGGTTCAATGGATTTCGGTAACATCGCTCTTTCTCAAATTACCCCCTCCCCTGGAACAAATCTACGGACGCCCATAAACAATATTCTTTTTTTTCTAATTCCCTCTGACACCTGACCTTTTTGCCCAACCGCTACTGTATAAACCGCTTCGACCCCTAAAAGCGATCGATATATCGATTACAAACTTGCCAAAGAGTAGCTCTTGAATCCACGGATAGGCGATCGATTATCTCTCCGAGTAAAGACGCCCGGAGAAAGCGGGGCAGCGATTCGCCGTGGTAGCCCGAGAAAGGTCCGAGTGGATCCCCTGGTGGCGAATTTGAACCGGTGCTCGCATTGTTTATGTGCCTCGATTAGCGGTACGCGTTTACGCAATCATAGAGCGATCGATCTACGATTAGCGAACCTGTTGAACAGGTTCTCCGCCGCTGACTGGATCGGGCATCGTTAGGATCGTCGTTCTGGACGTCAACGATCACAGCCCAGAGTTCACCAGGCAGGAATACACGGCGACGGTCACCGAGAATTCGGCATCCGGCACCTGGGTCACCAAGCCCCACGCCACGGACAAGGACGAGGGTCTCAACGCCAAGATCAGGTAAGCCTGACTCGTTCCCATTAACGAAATTAATTCAACCACCGAGACAGCTCTCGAGAGCGTTCGTCATCAACGAGTTTGAAAAATCTTGTCACAGATACAGCCTGCTGGGGGAGAAATCGGAGCGTTTCACCGCGGACCCCGATACCGGCGAGGTGTTCACGCTGGTGCCATTAGACAGGGAGCAGACATCCGTGTACCACCTCACGCTGGTCGCTCAGGATTCAAGCCCCACGGAACCGCGCGCCTCTGCAGTCAATCTCACCATCCTCGTCAAGGATGTCAACGACAATGCACCTAGATTCTCTAGTCCCAGATACACTGCTTATGTCCCGGGTGCCACGAAACCAGGTATAGTGACTACTGGCATTACTTCTTTCAGCAATGGGAGTTAACGTAAATTTACCCCGGCCGTGTCCCAGTATGTGAACAGTAACGCGAATTTTATTTATTTTTAAACTTAATGTTTTCATTAATAAATACGTCTATTATAATAAATAAACAATTCTTTATCTTCCACATTTCAACATTTTCTTATTTCATGACGCTTTTACAAATTAAATGGGAAGAAAACTTTGCCGCTATTCCTTAAGCTCCTTAACCATCCGGGTATTGGTACATTTACCTTAGCTTCGTGCACCACGGAGAGACTTCGTGAAGCAACCAGAGTTTCACGATGTAGCTACCTCGAGGAGAGCCGGCCAGAATAATTAGAGTCTTTTAATTGAAATAATGGCCCCCTGTTCTGCGCTATTCATCTCGTACTCCCCAACGGCCCTCAATTACTCGGGCGACGCGCTTTCACGTTTCCGAATAGCAAACTCGAGACGTGCCACTGACTCCACTGGTTGCCTTTTAAAGGGGACTTCGTGTTTGGCGCGAAAGCGGTGGACGACGACGACGCCGAGAACTCCCGGATCGTCTACCGTCTCCAGGGAATGGACGCGGAGAGATTCGCGATCGACGCGAACAGCGGCGTGATAAGGGCTACCAGGGAGCTGGCGAATGACGAAACCACGTACCAGCTGCAGATACAAGCGTCCGATTGCGGGGTGGAGCCCCAATCCGTCACCGCCGACCTGGTTATACACCTGTGGGAGAGGCAGCTGTTCCCCAGCTTCCGCTCCACTATTAGCACCAGGTTCACGCTGCCCGAGGACGTGCCAGAGGGCCGCGCGATTACCAAGCTGAGCGCATCCACGCCGAAGGTCGGGCCTGCCAGCAATCTTGTTTATGGAATGGCTGGGGGCAACGTGGGGGACGCGCTCAAAATCGACCCTCACACTGGAGAGGTTTGTTTATCATTTCGAGTGCTTGTACCGACTGATTAAAATGTGGTGGGGTGGCATTTGGGGGTGGAGTTTGGACTAGGGTGAATCGATGGTGGCACATATGTGTGGAGAAATTGGGAGGTTTAGGAGGAATAGGGAAGATTGAATTGCGATTTCTTGAAAATTTTAAATGAGTTGTGAATCGGTTGGGTGGTTTAGGAGAGGAATACAGAAACTTTTATTTCGATTTCTGTGGAATTTTAGATGATTTGTGAACCGGTGGTTAGGAGAGGAATAGAAAAAATGTTATTGGGATTTCTGTAGAATTTCAGCTGGGCTGTGAATCGATTGTAAACCGAGAAAATTTCATCCCAATTTCAGCCGAGTTAACGAGAATCTAGTATTAAAATATGAAGCATCTACCCCCACACATTCAAAACTCCAATTCGAGTGGTATTAAAGTTCGTATTTCGCTTTCGACTCAGGTGTTAGTTGCATCAGGATTCGACTACGAGACGGCCCCAAACTACGAAGCCTGGATCGAGGTCCGCGACTCTGACACCCCCGCTCTCAGGAGCGTGGTCCAGCTCCTGGTGAACGTGACGGACGCCAACGACAACGCACCCATAATGGAGGCATCCATTTACAACGCGACGGTTCCTGAAGACGAGTACCCACCCCTGTTCGTCTGCAAAGTGTCCGCGAAGGATCGCGATTCTGGGGAGAACGGGCAAGTGTCCTACTACCTGGTGAACGACTTCACCGAGACCTTCGTCATCGACTCTGACACTGGGGAGATCAGTACGAACGCGAAATTGGATCGTGAAGAGGTGAGGTGTTTAAGGGTAGCTGCACAGTCGCCACAGCGCCACTCCCTAATGATTCAGCGAAAAGAAAATTTAAACTTTATAGTTCCACGCAATATTTCTTTGTGATATCAGATAATAAGAATCCATTCAATTCTTATAAATTATCTGATATTACAAATAAATATAACGTGGAACTATGGAAATTTCGAGTACTGTATTTTAAAATTTCTATTCCGTATATTGGGGAGTTGTAAAAGACGCAAGTGATAATATTAAACTTTCTTCCCGTTTAAACTCTTAGTGGTCACACGGAGGGTATCGCACCCCAGGATATGTATCTGCCGATATTTCTGTAAATTTCGAGTCCTCAATAATAAAATTTAAAAATTTTGTGAATTCTAACAAAAAACTATTTTTTCAAATAGAATTTTCAACATATCTGAAAAAGACTATTAGAGAAGGTATTACGAATATACAATTTTATCACTCAAAAGTTAAAATATTCAAAAATAGAAAAATGGTAACTCGAAAATGACGCTGGGGTGAAATGAACGCTATGCGACTAATTTGTGATTATATAAATTATAATGAGTGACCACGGAGGGTTAAACTTTCTTCTTGATCTTGCTGATGTGCTGATAGCGAATTGCAGAGGCAAAGATTCGAGGAATGTCTGATTTTTCAGATCGCTTCCTATGAGCTAGTTGTGGAAGCTAGGGACCAAGGCGTACCATCACTGGCAGGAACAGCAACCGTGTTGCTGACTGTTTTAGACAAGAACGACAATCCACCACAATTCACCCGGCTGTTCAGCGTCAACGTCACAGAGAATGCTGAGATTGGCACTTTCGTTATAAGAATCACTAGCAGCGACCGTGACATTGGTCAGAACGCGAACGTCACTTATATTTTCACTGATAATCCCAAGATGAAGTTCTCTATCGATGCGCTGAGCGGTAACGTGACCGTGGATGGACACTTGGATAGAGAGGAACAGGACGAGTACTTGTTAAAGGTGGGCATGAAGAATTTGAAAAATCCTGAGGGATTCTACGAAAATTATAAAATTAGAGTACTCTGAGTAGACTCGCCCTATCTTAACACAAGCCTCGTGCACATTAGTCAGGTTACTTGAATTCAAGCGACCTGAAACTGCTTTACCAACGTGAAACTGTTATTTACTTGACTGGAAATATCCTCTTACGTTTCTTTCAACTTTCAAATGAAGTAGAGATTCTTTCAACTTTACTTGACTTGAAATACAACTCGACTAATGTGAACGAAGTTATTCTCCACCAAGCACTACTCATTCACAAGCATGTATAACAAGCTAAACATTTACATTACCATCAAGTTCTTCCTTCTGATAACACATTTGAATGGACTTGAGTGGACAAAAAACCTGAAACAGCCTTACAACAGTAACCTTATTACCAAACCCAAGCCCCAACGATTAACGAACCCTACAATTAAAACCAATAACTCTGAATCTGAACCCAGTTGGTGGCAGCGGACGGAGGTTGGCAATCAGCAACCGCCCTAACAATAACCATCCAGGACCAAAACGACAACGCGCCTGAGTTCGACGAGGAAGCGTACCACTTCCACTTCCCCGAGCTGCAGCCGCCTGTAGCGCACGTCGGCCAGGTGATAGCGATCGATCGCGACAAACAGGGGCCGAACTCGGTCATATCCTACAGCCTGCTGCAGCCCTCGGACCTGTTCACCGTGGACCCGGCCACGGGGGACGTTTTCAGCAAGAAGACCCTCCGCTACAAGCACACCCACCGTCCGTCATCGCCGGAGAACCTCTACTCCCTAACAGTGGTGGCCACCGACAACGGCAAGCCACCGATGTCCTCGAAGACAGTGGTCTACGTGAGCGTCGTGGACGCTAACAATAACGCCCCCAGGTTCGAGCAGCCCTCGTACCTCTACCCTGTGCCGGAGAACTACGGGGTGGGGAAGCGCGTGATACAGCTGGTCGCCAAGGACGACGCCGACTTCGGTGTGAACGCTGAGATAAGCTACTTCCTGGCCAACGTCAACGGCAGCGAGTACTTCTCCATCGACGAGAGGTCCGGCTGGGTATACGTTCGGAAGAGCTTGGCCAACGTCCCGGTTGGCACCACGTTTCTGCTAAAGGCCCAAGCCGTGGACAAAGGTGTGCCCCCGCAGAAGGACGAAGTTTCCTTGAGCCTGGTAATATCCGGGAAGAACAGGCACGCGCCAACGTTCGCTGCGGGGAGCTACCAGGTCCGAGTGCCTGAGAACGAGCCTGTTAATACTACGATCTTGACCGTCAGTGCTACTGACGGAGACGACGGGCCTAATGGTATGATCAGGTACAAGATCTCAGCTGGGAATGAGAGGAGCGAGTTCTTCGTACATTCCATCACTGGGGCCGTCACTATTCTGGAACCGTTGGATTATGATCTGGTGCAAGAGTATAGGTTGAATATCACTGCCACGGATCTGGGATTCGAGGTGAAGCAAGCGGTGGCTACGTTGACTGTCAACGTGTCGGATATTAATGATAACCCACCCACGTTCAATCAGAGCGTCTATGAGGCTTTCTTGCCGGAGAACTCGCCGCCGGATAGCTTTGTGTATAAGGTAACGTATTTTCTTGTGGGTTCCTTGGCAATTTTAGTAACAGGAGTGTTCTTTTTATTTGGGAATTAGTGGAACTCAGAGTTTATTTTGACCAAAACTATTCCAAATATTATTACCCATTAACGAAGATGATAAGAGAATCAAGGGAGCTTGATCCACTAGAACCGAATTGTTTCAGAATCCTGCATCGCAGACGTCTGCTAAAAGAAAACATTTAAATATTCCAGGTAATCGCTCGAGACATCGATTCCCCCAAGTACGCCGTGGTCCAGTACAAGATCCTAGGCGGAACAGGTAGAGAACTCTTCCGCATCCGCGAGGACACAGGCGAGATCACCTCCCTCGTGAGCTTCGACTACGAAGAAGCTAACGAGTACACCCTGGACATCGTCGCGGCGAACCCAGACTCCAATCCGCACATGGTGGGCTTCACGACTGTCCTAGTTCACGTGACCGGCGTGAACGAGTACTACCCTAAGTTCATCCAGCCAGTATTCCACATGGACGTATCAGAGAGCGCGGACGTGGGCACCTCCGTGGGCCTAGTTCAAGCCACTGACCAGGACACCGGCGAAGATGGTCGCGTGTACTACCTGTTCGTGGGCTCCTCCAACGACCGCGGCTTTACTATCGGCTCTGAGACGGGGATCATTCGCGTGTCACGTCGGTTGGACCGCGAGACCCAGAACAGGGTGGTGCTGACGGTGATGACGAAGAACGTGGGAGGGATCCGAGGGAACGACACCGACGAAGCTCAAGTCATCGTCTCCATTCAAGATGGGAACGACCCTCCGGAGTTCCTCCAAAGCAATTACGACGCGACCGTTTCAGAGGGCGCAGCACATGGGACTCGCGTGCTGACCGTCAGAGCGGTGGATAAGGATATAAGACCGCAGAACAACCAGTTCTCGTACTCTATTATCAGCGGGAACATTGGGCAGGCGTTCAAGGTGGACCCGCAGACTGGTGACATAGAAACCGCTAAGCAGTTGGACCGTGAGACGATACCGGCGTACGATTTGACGATAGGTGCCATTGATACTGGCTCACCACCTCAGACTGGCACTGCACTGGTTCACATTGAACTGTCGGATATCAATGATAACGGGCCTGTGTTCGATCCACCGGAGGTGGTAGGATACGTGAACGAAAACGAACCAGCTGGGACTATTGTGATGACGCTTAGCGCCACTGATCCTGATCTACCACCTAATGGAGCACCCTTTACTTATAAGTTGGTGGGCGGAAGGCAGAGCGATATGGTCACTTTGGATAAGCACACAGGGGTGCTGAAGACCACTAGGAGCTTGGATAGGGAAGTGATGCCGCAGCTTGATCTTGTGGTTAGTATTGTACTGTGATAATTTGGGGAAGATGGGGTTTGCTGAGGAGTTAGAAAAGGGTGGAGGATTGGTGAGTTTTATAAGTAATAGGTAGTTGTGGGTTTAGTAAATTTGATAATGCGGAGATTGTATAGGATAGATATGATGCTAGGTTAAATAGAATTAATAAGGTATGGCTATCTATTAATTAATTACTAGTAAGCGGGAATGTACCTAGAACTAATTTAATTAACTAAAAACGGTCTATTTTTTCATTACCACAGTAATAATTAATCGGCTTTGAATTTGGGGATAGTTTTCCTTGCTTGGGATTGAGAGTTTGTGGTAAGATGATTTATTTGAATTGGGGTTACAGATCGAGGTGGAAGATTCTGGAGTGCCACGAATGAGGAACGAACACACGATAACTGTGATCGTGACGGACCAGAATGATAGCCCATCGTCGCCTAGATCGGTGCACGTGATAGTTCATTCTTTCAACGAGCAAATTCCGCTGGGGAAGATTGCTGATGTTCATCCCAATGATCCGGATATTACTGGCACCTATTCTTGCAAGATACGCCAGGGGTCGAACCCGAGGATTCTTAGTATCCCGAACGCTTGCGATCTTCATACGAAGAAGATAACGCCAGGAGTGGGTTACTCTCTAAGCGTATCAGGAAACGATGGCCGCCATCCGAACGTGGTATCTAAAGTGACTGTGAAGTTCCTCGTATTCACAAACACTACAATCGAGAGCAGCGTGACCCTCCAAGTCTCCAAGCTCACCGCCACTGACTTTTTAAGCCAAAAGTACCGTGCCCTATTAGATGTCCTACAAGAGGAAATCGATGTGGACGACACTCTCAAGATCTTCAGCCTCGGAGAGAATTCATCTGACCTCAACATTCACCTAGCAGTGGAGTCACCCCAAGGCTATCGCACCAAATACGAAGTGACCGAACTACTGAACCGCAATCGAGACAAGATTGCGTCACTCCTGGACGGAGCAACTTTCACAGTAGGCTACTCCCCCTGCAAGCGCATCCCCTGCGAGAACGGTGGCACCTGCAGCGACAAGCTGGTCATCTACGACGACGCCAGGATCACCGACAGCCAGGCGCTGATCCTCACCTCGCCGAGGATGATGCACGAGATGACGTGCAAGTGTCGTGACGGCTTTACAGGGGAGAGATGCGAGAGAAGGCAGGACCCTTGCTCGCCAAACCCCTGTCTCCTGGGAGGACAGTGTCGAAGATTAGGGTACGACTTCCAATGCACCTGCCCCATCGACCGCGAGGGGAAGCTGTGCGAGCTGGAGAGAGGCGATGCCTGCGCAAGCAACCCCTGCAGGAACGGCGGCTCGTGCAGGAAGAGTCCCGACAGCTTCAGCTTCTTCTGCTTATGTCGTGCTGGCTACAGGGGGAACCATTGCGAGGCGGTCACCGACTCGTGCAGGCCCAACCCTTGCCTCTATGGAGGCCTGTGCGTGGGAGAGAAACCTGGGTAAGCTTTCTCTGATTCGAAGCGTTCCTTAGTCCTTAAGCTACTTAGGTTTTTCTATACGCGACTGAACGCAACGTGAAAAATTTCAAAGTCGATTTCCTCGAAAATGAAGCGCGATATCTAAATTTTTTATTCCATTTCAAAAGCGACACCTCGAGCATTAATCCTGAATTTTTACTCTCAGGTACAGGTGCAGCTGTCCTGAAGGTCGCTACGGCAGGCACTGCGAAAGATCCACATTTGGGTTCGAAGAGCTATCCTACATGGCCTTCCCAGCCCTGGACTCCAACACGAACGATATAACGATAGTATTTGCCACTACCAAGCCAGACGCTCTGCTGCTTTACAACTACGCCCCCCAAACTGGAGGGCGATCTGACTTCGTGGTGCTGGAGCTAGTGAACGGGAGGGTCGTGTTCTCGTACGGGGGAGCAAGGAGCGCGATCACCTCGATCACGATTAAAACCGAGCAATCTGTCGCGGATGGGGAGTGGAGGAAAGTGACGGCCACTAGGAACGGGAGAGTGGTGTCTCTGAGCGTGTCAATGTGCAGGGAACACGGGGACATTTGCGACGACTGCAGGCCTGGGGATGGAACGTGCTACGCGGACGATGTGGGACCGACTGGGTTAGTAGAAGCGAAGATACTTGGGGAAATTAGGAGTATTAAATTATGGGGAAACGAGGGTTGCAAAATTGTTGAGAAACAAGAGATGCGATATTATCGAAATAGTCACCACGGAAATAGATTCATCTATGGAAACCCTGATTCCTTCACACTTCCAAAGGTAACGCTAACGAGATCACTATTCCTCCCCACAGGACCCTAAACTTTAACAACAACCCCCTGCTAGTGGGTGGCCTGGAGAACGCTGACCCAGTACTCGAGAGGCCAGGGCAAGTACACTCTGACGACTTCGTTGGGTGCGTGCACTCGGTGTCCATTAATGGCAGAGCCTTGAATTTGTCCAATCCACTGGCCTCTCGAGGAGTGAAATCCACGTGCATCAGGTCCAAGAAGAACCCCTGTCTAAGGGACACGAAGGACGTGGTCTCTGTCTGTGGTGCGAATGCCAAGTGCTACGACAAGTGGCATCAAGTCACCTGCCAGTGCGGATCGCTGAGTGCGCCCAACTGCGAAGGCGCGCTGGAGCCTGTGACCCTTAGCGAGGGTGGATACGTCGAATTCAAGGTGGGTGAAGTTTCCTTTTTTTTTAGAACGTTGCATTTGGTGCAATATTTATTTCGATGACGGTGGTGAAGAGTTCGAAATATAGAGACATTGTGGATAATCCCTCGGATTAGGGGAGGAGTAGAGATGTAATTAAAATAATGCAAGTGTAAAGTCATTTGTGGTATTATAAATACACCACGTATGGATTAACCACAATTTTCCTACAAAAATGTGGGGATGACAGGAATACCGAGTCTGATAGCCAGAAAATCGTAACGCTGTTTGGCAACAGATTTCAGAAAAGCACAGGAGAATGCAGCTGCTGGAGTATCTCTACGGAGGGTCCACAGTGTGGCACAAGAACCGATCGAAGCGAGCCGTTGGTGAGGACACGAGCTTCATCGCCACCTCGTCCCCGTTTAAAACGATCGGTCTGATGTTCAGAACAGTGAAGCCTGATGGGATACTCATATACGCCGCGACCAACAAACACTTCACGTCCGTCGAGGTAAAAACTACAATATGCTTGTGTCCGAGGCGACTTCGAGTCAAAATTTTAGCGTTTTTAATTAAATAATTAATTCATTTTTACGTATTAATTCTAGTATAGAAACCCGGTTATTATACATTTAAAAAACGGTTCTCCAATTTTACAAATTTATAAAAACAAAACTGTTTTAAACCCGGATCTTAAGATCCGACAAACCCTACTCCATAATATCTTCCCCCCAAACTTTCTTTCCTAAAAAAAAAGTTATTACCAAGGAATCACCAATTGCAAAAAAAAACTCTACATTCCAGCTCCGAAACGGCCAGCTGTTCTACGCCTCTTTGCTCGGATCACCCGTGAACATGTCAGCGAGCACCGAAGGTAGCCTAGCAGACGGCCACTGGCACAATCTGACCTTGCACTCGTACTTCCGAGGCCTGAGACTATTAATCGACGGCGTGCAATCCGGCGAGGAGCTGGACTCGGCCGGTGTACACGACTTTCTGGACCCATACCTCTCGGTCCTATCGATCGGCGGAGTTAGCCAAGACCTCTACTACGCCCACAGCGCTGGCGCGAGGAGCTTCGAGGGCTGCTTGGCCAACTTCACCATCAACAACGAAATCCAGCCGTTCAACGGTTCAGGCTCAATCTTCAAGGACGCCCTGTACCACGGCAAGGTGAGCACAGGGTGCCGAGGACCAATCGGTATCAGCGCAGCAGCCACCGCTGACCCGCTCAGCATAGGGATCACCTTAGTCATCGTGTTCTTCATCATCCTGCTGATCGCCATCTTGGTCAGCTTCATCGTGTTCCGCCTGAGGCGTCAGAACAAAGAGAAATCCGCGCCCTCGGTGGTGAACAAGAACACGAACGCCATAATGACCGGCAACCCTCTAGTCGGGGCTGGCAACGACAACCTCATGTCACGTCACGAGAACACTTACATCTCCGACACGTCGGACCTCCGAGGAGTGGGTCACATGGGCCCGGAGTTGATCTCCAAGAAGTATAAAGAGAGAGAGATCAATGCCACAGCTGAGCACAGGCCCCAGAGGCCGGACATTATCGAGCGAGAGGTGACCAAATCGCCACCCATCAGGGACGAGCATCCACCGCTTCCACCTCCCGCTCAAACCTCTTTGCACTCCCACGAACACAACCCCGAGCCAGACATGCCCGAGCACTACGACCTGGAGAACGCAAGCTCCATCGCCCCCAGCGACATCGACATCGTCTACCACTACAAGGGCTACCGCGACGGGATGAGGAAGTACAAAGCCACCCCGCCTCCCATCAGCAACTACGCCAACCACCACAAACACACCGGCCAGCAGCACAGACACGCGGGCCCGTTCCCACCACGGGCCCTACCACCGCCCAACGTCAGCCAACCCACTGGGCCTACCCAGAAGCTTCTCCAAAGCACCCCTCTAGCAAGGCTATCCCCAAGCAGCGAGCTATCCGCTCAGCAACCGAGAATCCTCACCCTCCACGACATCAGTGGCAAGCCCCTACAAAGCGCTCTTCTAGCCACCACGTCTTCTTCAGGGGGAGTAGGCAAGGACGCTTTAAACTCTAACAGCGAGAGGAGCCTCAACTCACCCATCATGAGCCAGCTGTCAGGCTCCACGGCCAGTAGAAAGGCTCCCCAGTCCAACAACGAGAACTCCGTTAACAACGTCTCCTCCGGTCCCATGGGCCTCACGGCTGAGGAGATAGAGAGACTGAACTCCAGACCTAGGACCTCCAGCCTAGTATCAACCCTGGACGCTGTCAGCTCCTCGAGCGAAGCCAGGGGACCACCCACCCATGGTCCCCTGCATCTTCACAGAAGGCACACCCCTCCAGTGGAGAGACTCGAGCGAAGGAACTCCTCGACCACTGACGAGAGCGGGAACGACAGCTTCACCTGCTCGGAGTACGACAACGCCTCTCTGGTGGGCGATAAGCGCTCCGATAACCCCTTCGCTAAGCAGGACGACGAGGAAGTGAACCAGCGGAGCAACGAGTCCTCGCAGACGACGAAACCACCATTACCGCCAAATGTTAATTACGACGGGTTCGATAGCTCTTTTCGAGGCTCTCTGAGCACATTGGTAGCCTCTGATGACGATCTATCGACGCACATGGGTGGACTCTACAGGCCTGCTAATAACGGGTCGCCGTCGACGACTACGACAGCTCTCAGCTGGGATTATTTACTCAACTGGGGACTGAACTTTGACAGCCTGGTTGGAGTGTTCATAGACATCGCGGAGCTACCGGACAGTGCCAATAGAGTCCCAAGCACACTCAGACTGCCAGCCAGTATACCCAAACCGTCCGAAGAGTACGTTTGAAGGTTTCGTTACGGGTGGAGACTATGGGGACTTCTTCGAGGGTAACTTAATGTGCTTAGACTAGAAAGGAGACTAGACTTTTTCACTTCAATTGTCAGTAACTGTGAGGTGTAGAGTGATGGAGGGTAGAGGAGGTTTTAGGTTCATAAGCGAATGGTTACGTTCTGTTCCGTCGACGAAGAGGATCGACGTGGAAACGTAGCTTGTCTTGCCATAATGATAGGAGGATACTTCGATCGGGTTTCTGTTTAATCCGGAATCCTGCCGATTCGAGGGTAACCTCGAGTGCCCCGGGGTAATTGTGAATTTGTAAATAACCCGCGATAAGCCTAATCAAAACGAGGCTCCGCGAAGAGCACGTGCTAGAGGTAAATGAATGGAGGGCCTGTTTCTTAGTCGAGCGCATCGTGCATTTAAGTCGCTGAAACGCCTCGCGGGCATTCTGTTTCGCGACCTGATGAGGATCATTGCGCGACCGTATCTCGAGCTACTATAAATAAGTGTCGCAACGTCTGTATATAGAGTATCTTAACGCCCTGTGCCAGATAACCTCGATACAGTCGCACAGTGACGAACGACGTCGACTTTAAAGGAGAAACGTCCTTCTCGCGCTCTCGCGTTCCTGATCGTCGCCGTTGCGCGACGACTGCGACCACTCGTTCAACTTTCTCGTGAAATTTTATAAAATCCCGGGACAGGGCTTCGCGAATTTTCAGAGACTTGATGCGTTCTTGGGAGGGGGTCTGTTTTATAGGATTTCCCGGAGAATGTTGGACAGAGTGTAAACTACCAGACTGATTCTTCCACGTTTCCATGTGCTATCGTAGAATATCTTTTTACCGTCGATCGTCAAAACTCTGTAAATTACGCGTGAATCTGTCTGCCGTGTAAATACCGTACGCCTGAACTGTACAAAGTGTGTGAATGAAACGCGAGCGTACTACTGTATCTCATCGATCGTATTTGTAATAAACAAGACATTTGTAAAAAAATAATTATTGGGTTTTACTGCTCCTACTCGACGGTCCTTTCGGTATTGGATGAATGGAATTTCTGAGAGACTGAGATATGTAGTTCTATTGAAAAGAAATTTAAGTTAAACGATTTTATTTAACTTCATCAATAATGCATTAAAAACTATAAAATAATTATTTCCTTGATTTTTTATTTTTTAGTACTTGTGTGTCGCAATCAATCTTTTTTCTTATGAATTCTCACGATGGATATAAGAAAAATTATTTTACTTGAAATAATAGGAATAGAGGAACTGGAAGTAGAAAAATGTAAAAGAATTGAGTCCATCACTTAATTTGTAATGCAAGGGGATGTAACACAAAGTAAGTTGATAAATTCAAATTTTTTACACTCTTCACTTACACCACTTTCATAATCACCGTTATATTGTAATAACGCCCTGAACGCGTTTCGATTCCCTCTTGTCGATTCGATACACGAATCGACAACGCGACGAGCGGTCAATTAAATGACAATTAAATTTCGCGAACCTAACGTCGCGACGAGACGATTTCTACAGAATTCACTTCGATTCCTAAACCACATTTTCGATCGGTTAGAATGTCCAGATAATGATATCTTCATTCCCGTCATACGACGAAGAGCTTTTGAACAGCGCCTATGCGAACATTAGTCTAATCGCCGACAAAGCTTGGACCTTCGACAAGGAAGACCCCTTTCAAAAGTTGAATCAATCCCTGTGGATCCAGGTGAATTACCTACTCGCGTTACAAACAGCGCTACGATCGTTCCACTCAAAGTACAATCTTCGCCAACTCAGACATGGATGAATCAACTTTGAAATCAGTACCAGAAAATCCAATTCTAAACCTCACGCTTTGATGCACCCAAAGTTTCACCACTCGCCTTACAACAGCCTTCGATACAGTTCACTCATATCACCCATAACGGCTTTCTATTCAAACTACAACCATCGTCCACTCAAATATCAGTGAATCAGCTGTGAAATCTATAAGAAAAAAAATTAAATTCTAATTTTTTCACGTGGCTAGACCCAAAGTTGAATTATCCACCCTACAACAGTGTCTGATACAGTTTACTCATATCACGAATAACACCACGATCTTTAATTCAATCTACAACCCCCTTTACCTAAAAAATCGACTCAGCTTTGAAGTGCATATGAGTGAAATGCGAACCCTCGCGATCCTCCCCACGACAGAATTGCAAGGTGAGCGCAAAGTACAAGGAGAATGGCAGCTACCGAGCAAAGCGCGTCCGCGACGTCATCCCCGAGTCTCGGTTGGCCAGCTACGGCAATTACGAGTACAGCGAAGATCGCGAGAGCATCTACAGGCTCGACTCCTCTTCCTCCGTTTCCTTGTCCAGTTTCTGCTGGACAGAAGTCACCGAGCCGTGGATGCTGCCAGAGGTGGAGGAACACTTTGCCCAGTTAACGTCCAGCTGCGCTCACAGCCAACCTAATCGTGAATTGTTAGCTTGCCATACGTTAGCCCCATCCTTCTCTGTATCTCCCCCTTCGACGAGACTCTGTGCTAACGTGCGGGCGGGGGATTGATCTTGCCAAGCTCGGCGATAAGGGTACCGACCGCCGACGATGCGTCCAAGGTGGGACGCGGCTTCAAGTCGAATTGGAACGAGCCCGGGCAATGTCAACGCGCGACGCAGAAGTTGAACCCCGCGGAGAAGAGGCTCAGAGCCAGCCACGAGCTGCACTTCGCCAAGGAAGCGAGCCTGCTCGGTAACGCAATTTACTTCGAGGAATATTCAAGTACTCAACCATTTCGCGAAAGGGCAAGCTTGCCCGTTTTCAACAGATGTGAGAACGTGCACTTTCCTCGACACATCGTGTATTTACTGTATTTGTTCGAGGGAGTTTCTGTTTTATCAAGTGTTTGAATTTTATCCTCTCATTCGCGTAAAAGATCGAGGGATGTTTGTATAGTATTTGAAGATCCCCAAGCCGGGAATTCTAAAAATTATTTGAAACTATGGGGATATGTAGAGCAGTGATTCACAATCTGGTGGTCGCGAAGTGTTTTCTTGCGATCACCACGGCTTTTGGGTTTTCTTTAGTTAGAATTATATTCTGAAATACTTATGTTTAATGTTTTCTTTACTTTTACCTGAAATTTACTTTACCTTATATGGGAGTGGGAGGGTGGCAAGTTATTTGAGTATTTTAAAGGGGGATCGCGACTCAAAGAAGCTGGAAAACACTGATGTAGAGGATATACAAAGTATGTATTACGCAATTTTTTCTGCTCAATTCACTCTAATGCGGGGAAATTGACCCCTGAAAATCTAGCTCTTTTCCGAGTTTATGTTATAGCCCGCTAAGATGGAAAAAAGTTTTCAGAGAAAAGTTACTTCTTTTAATTAGGACTATGATTTGGTAATTCACAGTTCTTACTAAAACAGCTTTTAGCTAAAATAGCCGGATTTTCAGGGGGTCAATCTCACCCTCTAAGAGTGAAGTTTTCATAATTTTTTTAATTTCCGGCGTGGTGATCTTCCCCCCTAACAACAAGTAACTAGATGACAGAAGGAGGCACTATTGATATTAGCCCGAAATGCGTTGCCTTTCCACGAGATCACCCTGGATTTTCATCTTTCAAGAATCAGATCCCAGCCACAAGTCTGAGCTGCGCTACGAGCCCCGACGTTACAGCATCGACAGCCCCGTAGAGATGCAGCTGCACATTCGCGTGACCAGCGACGCAGTTCGGGGCTTGTGGAAGCTGGGGAACATCCAGCAACAGTTCACCCAGCAGAGGATGCGCTTGCAGTGCTGCCAGCCGCAGCAGCCTCCTCTAAACACCCTTCGGGAGCAGAGCGCTCAAGGAAAGGAGCGACAGCAGCAGTTCTACTACGCGTTTCAATATAGGCCGCTGATACTCAGGACAGAGTATCAGACCACGAGAACCGAGAGCTACGGGATGGCAAGGAAACACCTGCCACCGGTCCTCAGCCCCGAAGTACCTGAATTCTTCCCCAAAGTACCGATGACGCGGTTCAACAAGGAGCATAGTAACAATCGAGTGCAATATTTCCCATCTCTCAACGAGAGGAGCTATCAGAACGAATTGTTCCCTTACAACAGGACACGCGAAAACGCTGGGGCTGTCTATCAGGTTTGGGGGATGTTTTGATTAAGATCAAATGGGGGACGGTTTTTTTTAGCTACTTAAGTGTGCTAATCTTCGGAGAGGGTTTAGAGCAGTCATTCCCAACCTGTGGGTCGCGAATTCTGATTCTAGGAGGTCGTCATGGTTATTTTTAGTTGACGATTTTTAACACTTAATATGGTTACATCGCCATATTTTATTAATAATGTAACACTCAATTTTCGTAAATGAAAGGAAGGAAATATTTACCTTATATGGAAGGAGGTCGCAGGTTATTTGAATATTATACAAAGGGATCGTGACTCAACGGGTTGGGAAACACTGCCGCAGAAGCTTTGGAAAGGGTACAAGTTTTTTGAGAAGGAAAACAGTTTTCCTCCCTTGCAGTGGCGGGACTGTATATCCAGTTTGCAGAAAAAGTTTGAGTTAAAGTGGGGGTGTTGCATTCGGAAAGGGTTTACAAGGCTCAAGAGCACTGTGTATTCTAGAGTACTGGGATACCACTGTTGCCAGCCACAGATGCGACGACGTTCATTCGACCTCCCCAGCACTGGTACCAAAGGATCCCAGCCCCCACGCAGATACAAATATCAACATCCTCGGCGACGCCAATGTGCACCTCTGTGCAACCTCTACGAGCGACGACTATCACTCACCACCCCCTTCAGGTGATGAATAAATAATCAAACTCTTTTCCAGAAAATTAACGCTTTTCTATTAAAGTCACAAAAGTATTGGCACACCCTCTTCTTTGGAATATCTTTATCTTAAACATTGCAGTGATATATTAATACCAAATATGTCCTTTCGTGTTTTTTAACAGACAGAAGTAGTGTATTTTTTCCAAACACTTAATAATAATAAAGGGAATAATTAAAAAAAATCCATAGTATTTTCCTTAGCTACCTATTACCTTCCGCCACATTTCTGGTAAAAGTACCACCCAATCCAAGCACACTTCCCTATAAAAGTACCAAGAGATATTTTTCAAACAGATGCAGGAGAAGTTTCTACAATCGAGCCCCGTACCCATACCAGTTTACCAGCACCCAATAGAGCTGTACCACGAGACAGGGCAGAAGAGAAAAAACCAAGGTGTCGACTTCAAGAATCTCATCCTATTAACCAAGAACGCCATGAAGGCGCATAGAGGTCAGTCGAAAGCCCCCCAGCAATACCCCAGATACGTTCTAGAATCGAGGAACCGGGGGTCGAAATCAGAATCAGAGGTGCTCCAATGGCTGGACAAAAGTTGCCCACCGAAAACGAAAGAGTTCTCGGCTACCAGCAGCCTGGTAGCTTCCGAGCTACGCAATTCTAGGAGGGAGATAGAGACGTGCAAGCACCACGAGCGCTCTAAACCGGACGCTGGAACGTGTGCTCAAGGGAGTCATGCGAAATCTAGCAGTGAAAGGGAGAAGAACGATACTCGCAGCAGAAGGAGGCTTTACAGGGACGTTCTGGCGAACAGCGCGGCGAGCCAGGCCATTTTGGAGAACGTGTTCGAGAAAAGGTACGATAATGCTTGGTGCACACGTTTAAGAATTAATTCAGGATGGAGGGAGGTGAATTTATTCTATATTAATCTTATTGACCCTAGAATACTAACGTAGGAATATTTACGTGATAAAAAGTAATGTACAGTAGCGGGCATAAAGTTACCATTCTTTCGATTTGTTTTATTTCATGTGTTGAATATACATATTCCGATGGAGAATTGAAAGATTCATCATCTTTCAAAGTTACCACTTTCGGTAACTTTTTAGGTAGTCGTAAAAGGAGAAGCCTCTACGAAATATTAGATTTCTTATTACTTTTCAAAAGTGGACACTTTTTTATCGGCTGATGTTAAAAAGTAATAAAGGTAGAGTGGATTGAAAGAGTAACTTTTTTACCACTACTGTAAATATTGAATAAAATTCACTAAAGAACACACCGAGAAATATTAGCACTCTAGGATTAGGCATAATATCAACGGAAAGCTTTATTATCGTTGGATACTGTTGAATATCATGCTTAATTCCTTCAGTATGCTATATGTGTGAGGTGCAATGGCACCTCGCAATGGCATTATCACTATTCTTATTACTACCAACGATATCAGGTACGACGAGCTAGAACAACAAGCCATGGAGCAGTACAGAACCTCCGAAGAGTCTCTGGCCCTAAAGTACCAAGTACGATAAATATATATCGCTTACCTTCCATTCTCCACCATCCTCCCTCCGCCAAGTCCTCGCGTGCTAGACATCGTCAAGTATTCACAAACACTCGCTGAACTGTCCACTCTCGCTCGCTAACTTCACATCCGCGTAAACGCGTCGCGTTAACCGATACGAAGATAACCGTGGAAAAACGTCCTTCGATGCACATCACTTTCAACACCGAACGCGAAATCAAAACAGAATTCAAGACCCTCTCCCCTCTCTCGCGGTCTGAGCTTCCAAAGCAAGAGAAACTGAGCTATTTCGCCGTAGGAGCTCGAACGCCAGGCAATGGAACAATATCGGTGCTCCGGTAGCGCGACAGAGGACGCGACAGAGGACGCGACTTCGAGCTTGTCGCTAGATGACAAACAAACTGGAGGGGGATCGTCGAAAATTACCACGGACCCGAAATGCCTCGATGGACGGAAATGCTCTGGATTTGGAAGGTGCAGCCCCGCGAATCTGGACGAGAAACGGGAAGGTCACTTTTCTTTAACTTTTCTGTCGATTACCGTCAACGTTTTACTCGTGATAATGATACGCAGGACACGATGGTACGCGATGGTGAATATTGAGACAGGGTGATTCCTCGTGGAGGCAACAATTGGAATTGTGGGATAAGTTTGCATTGCGGGACAGTGCTGCCCTCCTTAGTTAAAATGTCCCGTCTAGCACTTTGCTATTTTTCAACATATATTCAAATATTTGAAGCGTCTTTTACCTTTTAATTAAAGTTAGGAAACCCTACGTGCTTCGTAGAGATTTATATAGAAAAGTCTAACCTATTTAACCTAACTGCTTTTCAGGTGGTTAAAATGTCCTATTTGAAACATTTAATTAATTGCTACTTGCTACGTCAGTAATACATTATATAACGGTACAACTATTATGAAAAATTATGTTAGGCTGTTAGGAAATAATGAAATTTTTTAAATTGAATGAAGGAAAACAAGGACGGCACCAAGAAAATGGTAAATTTTTAGTTTTCTCGGTTGTTTCGAAATGTTAGATAGGACCTTTTTAACTCAAAAGGGCAGAATGTCTTTAGAATTTATACTTATTTTCTAGGGTGAATTTGAAGATATGGCGCCCCTGGGCTAATAAGCATCTGCCACCCTTTGAAATACCTATCGTAAAATATTTTAATTTAAAAGAGTTGAGAGAATTTTAAAATTAATTTGATTACTCTTATATGAGTTATTGCTAATTTACTATATGAAAAGAAAGTGAATTGTTTTTAAAGTTGTCACGAACCTCCGTGCTTAACCTTTCCCGATTCTTCCCCCGAAATTTACCATCCCCTAAAATTAACAAACCTGCTTATTTTTGTATATGGAATCACTCCGTTCTGAGTTTCCACTGTGATCACCGTCGTGTTCTGTGTAGTTATTTGTTTCTTGATCCGTCGAAGTATGACGGGGATAGTTTGTGATGGATTTCCCAGATTCGTTTCCACAAAGACAAGCGATTCCCGCGCAAGCTGATGATAAAAGGGGTAAAAGCGTCTCTGGTCGATTCTTATCGGACAAAAACGGTCGCTCGACTGTCCTTTCGAAAAGCTTGACCACGCTCACGCAAAAGGTATCTTATGGATCGAAAAACACATCTAAGGGTGCATCAGGTGATAAAATGGACAAAAGTGGTAAATATTGCGATCCCAGGTACTTACACTAACGTTCAAAAATATTAGGACAAATAATTAGGCGAAATAATTGTGAAAAACCTTGCAACTTTATTCGAGAACTCCAAGAAATTTACATTATTTAGTATTTTAAAAATAATGATAATAATGAAAATAATAATAATAGGTCTTTCTTACATTTTTAAACTAAATGCAGTGAAAAGTATTCGATCTCTACCAAATATTACATTTTCTGCAAATCAAGCGGATGTTCTAAATCCTTTTAGAAGACTTAGAAAAGAAATTACTCGAATTCGTGAATATTATCCACGAGAATAATACGAGTGTCGAGTATCTTTCTCTTTGCAATATTACGCGGGAATGGTTGCAGTTTCAGTGCGAGCATCGTCAAAAAGGCGTCTGATACTGGTGTCACCCTACGAAAAAGAATCAGAAGCCAAATTAACGAAGACGACTGACCTCGAGGAGTTTTACTGCATCGCGAACAAAAACATCTTCGGTTACTACAACAACACAAAAATCGGGAAGATCGGCGGCGGTGATGAAAATATAACCATCATCCAATCGCCCAGAACGGAAGGTAAGGTTTTCTTAAAAAAAAATCTCGGAAGGGACAGCAATTTATCCCCACTTCCGGGATTTCCTTCATTTTCTTCTGCATTTTTATTTCCGATTAGTTTGGCTCTCGGGCTTTTGGACTACCTAGAACGCTGGACTTTGAGGAGACCATCGAAGTAAGGAGCGAAAACCTTGCGGGAGTAGTATTCATTGAAAAATGTAACTCCAAAACGTGGTTTCTTGTATTTGAATATTATAATAAATGCTTCAATACTGCGTCGTGTAATATACAGGCCTATTTCAATAAACATCGCTTCACAATTTAAGGCATTGAGAGCCTCAATTTCCAGTTGCATTTTTTCACATTGAAAAAAAAAATAATTTTTCCTATTTTATATGATTAGTACAGACTATTGCAATACAATATTGCTACTAATTCAATTTCTAGAAAAATGTGGGTCAGTCCGTTTTCGCTCTCAATGCCTCATTTTATACCAGCGAACACAATCACCTCAGACAAACAACACACACGTTCCTACGCGATATGATTCTACTCATTCGTTTCTAAATAATTCATAGAGAGTGGATCTATGCTACGCATTAAAACTAGGATGCACCAGGAGACGTTATCACTATTACCCTACGCACTATATATATTTCATAGACCGTTCGTATAAAACTTGTTAATTATTAAGCATTCAAAGAGAAATACGTTAATATTGAATTCGCATAAACGCGAGCGCGGCAAGGAGATGAAATGGAATAGCCTCTTCAGTCTTCGATCCAATACTTTCCGTACGTCTGAGAATTTTCCCTAGTCTAACGGCGATAAATAATCGCTAATTTCCTTGGGAAGCAATGTCGTGGATATCGCGAAAACCTCTTTCAAAAGTAAAGACGAGTATATAAAACGATTATCAAAATACTAAACGCTCGTAAAAAAGATCCTACATCTACGCCCGTGTAAACATCTCGGCGTCAAGGAATTTGCGTATTCTACGCCGATCTAATTTCATTCGATATGCATATATTTCAACCCTGACTAATAGCTTTTCTTTAATCCATATAGTTATTGAGTTTTTTTTACAGAGCACTAGCTTATTTCGTAACCAGCACACTTCGCAGCAGGATCGTTTTGTAAAACCATTATAATTTGAGATCATAACTAATAGTATATACTGTCGTTTGCAGAAAAGAAGGCGCCCGGACGATAAGCGCGGCAAGGTGGCTATTTTGCTTGAATTCGCCAACACGACAATGTCGAGCAATACAAAGTAAGCGAACGGGACACAGGCTTTGGGAGCCAATGCGAGCAAAGTAGCCACCTTGCCCCGCTCAGCATCCGGATGCCAAGTTTTTTGCAATCGACAGTAGGTACTGAACACTCGAACTTAACAAACAAATACGTTATTCGAAGCGACATAAACCTGTACTGCCATGGTGTTACTTTAGGAACTAAAAATGTACAAACTCATCCCAACGCGATGCTAGAATGATAAATTATAGTACCAGCTGCAATGAAACGTAATTGTATAAAGCGCCCGCTTCGGTACCTCTACCAATTATCAAGAAACTCGAAACCAGTCTTTGGTATAGTCCTCTCCTCTTCCTCCTGATTCAATTGGGAAGACTGGAAGCTACTGTAAGAGCTAGGCGTCTCCAGCAACGCAGTCGACTCGTTAATATCGCTAGACTTCGTGCGCGACATTACCACCAACGTGTTCGATTGACTCTTGTCAGTGTCCGAATCCCTTTCTCTAACTAAGCTCTCCATGTCATCGGCCAAGTTGTTCTGCAATTTCAGTAAAGCCGTTTTGTTCATCAACTTGGCGAAGATGCTTTCGGAGTGATCATTGTCGACGTTGCCCTTCAACAAGTTGCTGCGCTGTTCGTCCTCGAAAATACTGTTCGAGAAGCAATCGGACTGAAAGCGACTGACTTGGTGGGAGGATGTGTAACCGTCGTTGATAGAGTTCGAATTGTTCCTCTGGGATTTCCCTGGGCTAGAAAAATGCGGCGATTCCCCGAACTGAGCCCTTATCAGTTTAGACTTCGCATCCTCTGCCGAATCTATTATACTGAGATTCATTTGCGACTGAGTCATCAGGGAAAACGGAGCTGAATGCTCGTCACGCCAACGCAAGGTCTAGAATATTACGGCGAATTAAATTCTCTCTCGCTACAGGATCTTGAACTCGATTAAACGAACAGTGTTACTTCGGGTTCGAAGCAATAGACAGACGTTAAACAGCCTACTTACAGACCCCGTCTCGTCGATGACATACTTCATACCAGTCTGAATGCGCAGCTTCGGGTACCATTCCGGTAGCTCTTTAGTATGCTCGACCTTCTTCAACGTATATTTCAGAGCGACTTCCGGTTGAATTATAGTCTCGTTGATCGCTTGATTCCGCTCCGCCGTGCTCAGCGTATTCCACAGGCCCTCGTATGCCTCCTTCGTCGCCGTGATATCTTCCCCTATTCTCTGCGCCAAGGGGTTTATGCTGTAGAAATATTGCTCAGCCCTGGAGCTTAACGTAGCACTCATACCGGAAACTTTGAGCTAACGCGAGTAAAATATCTGTAATATAAAAGGAGTAATGTTGGTTAAAGCAATCTGGGAAATGACGAGGAGCGGCATTAGGTAAAGAGGTGGACCATAAAACTGATGAGTTAAGCCAAATGCAGGTTATAAAGCCACCCAGAAATGCTCAATTATCAATGAACGCGTAGATTGTTAACATACGAGGAATAGAGAGGTGAATTGTAACAAGTACAAACGGCATGAAGTATGGCAGTAGGAATGTTGGCAATATTATTCTCGGGCACTCTCTACGAGGTGAGTGACAGGACGCCCGTAATTATGTTGGCGCGTGAGTGATATACACTCACACTCCTACGGAAACCTTTCTTTATTACTAAAATCTAGTAAAGATTCTAAATTACTTTGAATGATCGAGGCAAAAGCGATTTGAAGTGCTTTAAGTGTTGTAATGGAATTATTAAAGGAATGAGTTATACTTCGGAAGTAAAATTTAAGGAACTATTCTGGAACTTGGTACACACATGCATGCTACAAGTAGTCAATACTAATTCGGGAAGCAAAATTTCGTTCACACTTGTTACGACAGATCGAAATGTAATCAATGTTATTATGTGTATTGAAAAAATTAAGCGTAACCGAAGAAAATTCAAAAGTATGGTGCGTTAGCTTGGAATATATAATGATAAATACGACTTAAAGAAGCAATTTTATGTGTTGGATGTTTAATATATGAATTAATTGCAAGGAAATTATGGAGGGACGAGGTCAATTATTGCGAAATAAAGGAAATTATAGTTACATTTATTGGAGGATTCCTCGCCTCAGTTTCGCCAAAAAGCGCGCGTAACTAAGTAGCGCCTACCGGAAGTACTATTTGAAATTTAGCGAGGGGGAAGTTTAAATCGAAACATAACTTAAAAACATATATCATTTGTCTTTAACATTAAGCAAGACCAATTCATATGATATTTTCGTGAATATTAAGCGCAACAATAGTGTCATTTCTTTATCCTTTTGTAATTTATTAAATTCAATTGTGCAGTAGAATTTATAAAAGGAAAGGTCGCCTTCTCAAGTCAATAATATATTCAAAAGATAATATTTGCTACTTCAGGAACAATATGCTTCAATCTCATAGTAATAAAGATATATTAATTAAATATATATGGCAAAATACATTCCGATTACTGCGAAACTTGAATTTATTAAAAATAAGAAATATAAACAGATAGAATAGTACATTTTATACCCGTCGATTAGTTCGAACTTTGTGCGGGTAAATTCGAAACAGAAAATAAATGTCGGTTAATAAGTTTACATAAATTTCCTCATTGTACGCTATAGAAGGCGCAAAAAAAATGTTCGTTTCCGAGTGAAAATTAAGTTGGACGGGAACGTGTATTGAATCGTTCGTATTAAACGTTTCAAAAGATTTATTTAAATCCTCTGGTTCAAGTGATATTGCTATAAATCCAAGATTTTTAGCACTAGCTCTTTAAAAATAACTTTTCGGTTAAACTAACGAACAGAGCGACTGGAGATGTGAATCGTACCGAAGTATTCGATAGTAATGTCGTTTAAACTTACGAAAAATAGTTGTAAACGTGGAACAATGTAATGCCCTATCGTTAGCTGCGTAACCAACTGGATGTTTCACTAAAATTATCATATACTTCATGTTTCTTTTTTATTATCATACAAATATATACAACATCGTTATCTTAAGTCAGTTCTTGCGCAATTAGTAACCGTTTTCGTACCCTTGCCATTGAAACGGAACGGATTGCTTATTTGAAATATACACAGTACACAAAGAATGATAATTATTTACAGACAGCAATGCTTCGCCAGGAATGACAATAAATAAAGATCGCGTGTGATATCATGAGAATCATTACTTAACCTGGCCAGTTAAGTATCACTTACACTGTATCTTTATAAAGATGTTTCACGTACAAACGAGCGTACGCTTTAAATCGTAATCTTCCTCTTTGTCCTCTTTACAAAATATATTTACAATCGATAGTGGATGTCGACGAGTCTGTTGAATAGAAATCGAAACTGTTGGACCAAAAATGTATTAACTCTGCGTTAACTCTGCACGCTTTATAATCTTCAGAAATGATAAATTCCTTCGCCCGATAAAACGGACGTAATTTAGCAACACTGCGTAATAGTACGATTATTTACTGTATAGAGAACCTTTTAAAGTATCCAGAGTATGTTATATTCCCTTTTTTTATTCTTTAGCAGAACGAATCTACCAATTTGGTACGTTAGTAACTCTCACTGCAGAAATTATAACAAATGTATACGTTAGTGTTCCCAATATCAGATTCGAAAGAAATCGTATCGCTGATCGCGATACCCTTTTGCTCGTTCAAAAGAACCGGGCCTCTGCGTTGTAGAAACCAATGAGATGTCTTAGAAACTCCGAAGGTTTAGTTATGTTTCGTTTGTGCTAATCTGACGCACGACAGAATTCTAATAGTTCCGTATATTTCCATTACTTCGTAGATTGAATGTCACACATATGATTCCTCGTACGTTAATAAAAAGGGTGGGCACTACCTCTCGGAACGATAGTTTACCTGCGTCCGGCATCTGTTTCCTCAAAGAGTTACTACCAATGGATACGGTAAGTGGTTTCTTTCATTATTCGATGTCTTTATTAAAAAAAATATACTAGCAGTGACGATGATTTATCGCGCGAATCGAACCGCGCATTAAAGACTCTCGTTAATGATACATGACATATACATATGTATATATATACTATCCTCTCGTAATGATTGCGTATCTCAAATCTTGTTCTATATTATTCTAAAATAACACGAACACCTCCTCGATCCTCGTTACAAATACTGTATTGCTTTAACACTACCGTCAACTAATAATAGTTAGGTCAGCTGAACGGGGAAACTAAAGAATCCCAGGCGGGGGATAAATAATAATAAAAAAAGGAAGAAAATTAAAGAAAAGACTGATTTTCAATAGCTGAATTTACGCTATCTAGTTTACCTAAAAGAATAGTCCGTCTTCATAAATGGGTAATATTGGCGGAAAGGAATAATACCGACTAACGGAGAAACAAATACGAAGACAGCAATAATTGCACGAAACGTATGGCGAACGTAAAACTGTCCACAGTTACCTGTTCGACAGATGTTTGAGGGGGCCGAGACTTAGGATAGACGTAGCACCGAGCGCGCCTAGATTACAAGTGTTAGGGTTCCTTGCACCGTCTATCGTGATAATCGGCAATCCAAAGTAGCCGCCGGTTTGAGCGCTAAGCTGCGACAGCGGGATATAGCTTTGTATACCGAGATTGGATAAACGGTTCAGCACGTGCGGCGACTTCAGGTCTACGACCGGCAGCGCTAGCTCCGCGCCGCCGTTTTGCGCGACCGTGTCGACCTCCTTGTGGTAGGCTTGTTTGTGTGTTATCAGGGCCAGAGCTGTCGGATACTGAGCGGGGCATAGATTACACCTGGCGGGACAGAGTATTCACGTGTAGATCGATAATTGAATGGTGATCGATAGGCGAGCTCGCTCGGCTTACTTACTTGTGAAGCAGTTTGCTCGGGGCCCGATGCGCGGCCATGTGCTGCGTCAACATCTCCTGGTTCTGGAAATTTTTGTCGCACACTTGGCAAGTGAGCAACGCTCTGCAATGGCAAGCAAGGTCGCGGTTAACGTACGTGTGAGGCTTTGGGCTGAGTGTTTCTCTAGCATCTCTTACCGCGGCGGTCTCCCGCGCCTGACCACTGGCATCTGCGGCGGACCGTCCTGTGTCAGGTCGACAGTGGGTGGTCTCGGCGGTCTTTCCACCTCGTTCACAGCCGTCTTGCTCTGCTTGTTCTGCGGAACAGCGAACTGACCTTGCTCCTGTTGCTTTTTTTGCGAACTAGCTGGTATGATAGAAATAGCAGAATTCAGAGTCAGCGCTGTAACATTCAAAGGCTGCTGTGAAGGCGTAGCCCTTGGTTGCTGGGGAGGTATCTGCTGTTTGTTTTGCTCGCTTGCTTTATTTTTATTTGCTGCTGGAGTAACAGTAATACCTCTGGCTGCCAGTACATTTGCCACAGCCTTTGCGTCAGACTTCTTCCCGCCAACGCCTGACGTGTTCTGCACTTGAGCTGGAGCGGAACCTTCAGATTAGTAAAATATACCGTTTTAATCCTTATACGCACCTCTTCCACGATTAGTTACTTATGCTACTTATTTCCCGCTTCGCCCCCGCGACCCATTCAAACGAACATAGGGTACAGAGACGCTCAAAGAAATAAGATACAAACGAGAAATATAACTGAAACTAATACTTAGAAGAGGTTCAAACGGATTTGAAAACAAAACAGTATCTATGACTAAAATAAAGATATCCGAGAAAACGTTCAATTTACCTGGCTGTCGAACGCTAAGGGTTATGGAATCCGTAAGGTGTATAGTCGAATCGTTTCGATTCGTCTGCTGGGTAGCACCTTGGACGTTCTGTATGACGGGCAAACCGTCGTTTCGCTTTTGTTGCGCGATAACATGGCAGTCTGCGTCCTCGTTTCTATCTGGCAACAACACATCCATGCGTCGTTGTTTCATCGCAGAGTTGTTCTGTTGTTGTGCTTGCATCGTTTGCTGTACAGGCCGTTTCATGCGCTGACGCGGCGTCGGTCCGGTCTGTGGAGCGCGCGGTGCCCTATAAATATGTAGATGACAATTATACTGTTTAACCCTCGCCCAAACGATGTCGGGTCAATTTCAGACAGCTCAGTGTTATCGCTGTAACGTAAACAATGACTGCATGGTGAATTCCGATAACCTTAGCAGGCAGTGTTCGGAACACTAGCCAGATGAAAATATATAAGCTAATGAATAAGCTTTAATCCTTGCGGCGGGCGCGTCCCGGTCTATTATGCCGCATTTTTATGTGTTTAGAGATTTCAACTATTATAAAAAACATATAACACCAAAATCGTGGCTATCGAAGTACTGTATTAGATGTAACCGAATTTTTCAAGTGGAAGGTGCTAAATCGCGATATTCTGTTGTGCGTCGCGTCTGGTCATTTCGTGTAGAAAACTCTTGGAATTAAGCTGTATTTGTTTGTGGCAATGAATCAATGTATCTATTTATTTATTTGGTGTCTTTCTGTTCGCGGCATAAAGTGCCGCAGCCCGCCCGCTCATGAGATTCGACAAAGCGCGCCCGCCGGAGAGTTAAAGAATTTTGAAAAAGTGAACGAAGCCCCTAAAAGAATATTTTTATATAAAATTAACGCATCCCGTCCCTCTCTATATAAGCATTATTAGACGATATTTAGTATAAAAGAAATTAGTTCCTAAACGTGTATAATGAAAATTGGGGTATGAATTTTTTGCTCAAGCTTGTAGTACATCGAACATTTTTATAAATTAGAATAATACTTGCCGATTACTTTGTGCGATAGGATATCTTCCACGCGAGAGTTGCTGAGACAATTGGGGGTGCATTTGGGGTGGCGCAGTCATTTGCGGGTACGGACCGGGAGGTCCATACTGCGGATACAGATGCGCTATATGCGGAGGATAGTGCATGCCCTGTGGACCGGGAACTCTGTACAGCGGCGGCCTTCCCGGCGGCTGTACAAAGTAATTCGGCCCGGGGATCATTGTATTAGCACCTGGCGGAAGACTCGGAGGCATTTGTCCTTGCGGAAGCGGCATACGTTGCACTTGCTGGGCTAGCTGTTGAACGGGCGCGGGCAACTGTTCGAAATTAACGGGCGGTATTATTTGCTGGCCACCGCTAGCCACTACGTTATACGTCGGAGAGTTCGTTTGATGCGGCGAGGTTAACGGGGAATTCCTGCTCAGTTGCTGCGAGGTCGGAGTGTTCGGGGACTCCATCGACACCGCGTGAGGCGAGTGCGTGTTCAATTGAGGCGATGCTTGACTCAAGTGCGGCGAGCCCTGATTCAAATGAGGAGAACTCGTGTTCAAATGAGGGGACAGCTGGCTCACGCTGGGAGAATGCGGCGTCCCGTGTACTTGCGCCTTGTGCATAGATACTTCCAACGGCGAGTGGAAAATAAGATTGATACATTCGGAAGTATTACATTGATAATGGCCGGCTTTGCTCCGATGCTCATCCAGATGAGCGATATCCTTGAATTTCTCGTTACACACGCGACAGGTACTGACAGTCTCGGCTAACTTCTCCAGCGAAACATATTCCGTTTCTGACGGTAAATTATTTGATAAACTCTCATTTTGATTGTGTCGTTGATGCTCGATCAAGTTCTGTAACAGGGATCCGGTGCTTTCGATATTATTATCGCCCCCATTGTCGGGCTGCTCTTCTCTCTCTTTGGATGCCTCGTTGTTCTTATTCGCCAGGTTAGTCGACAGCTGGTTCCAGTTGAAGCCCGTTGTTCCCTCTGTTGATTCTTCGGGCTTATCTTCATCTTCGCACGCCGTTGTGCAATCTGCTGAATGGTTCGAAAACGAAGAAGACTTGGTTATAATACTAATAGCTGGGTTTCCTTCTAGATCGTGTATCATGTCGGCTTCGGTATCTCCATCGTCGTCCTCTTCAATTGCTGAATTGTCGATTAACTGAGTCATAGATCTGGATCTGGAAAATAAAGCAGCAGATGGTTACGAAATGATATTTCAGCCGAGTTCTCCGTTATGCGCGCGATGTAATTACCCAGATTGTTCGCCAAGCTTCTTTAAGTTCTCAATTGTTTCTCTACACGTCGCTTCCAGTGCATCCGATTCCTCGTGATCCTCTGTTTCAGAAAGCCTTTTGTCCGAGTTATCATACTGGTCTCCGCTTTGTAGGTCATCGACATTCTGATCTTCCTTTTCAGAGGGATTTGCCATATCACTCCCTACGCCTGAATCACCTTCGTTCACATCTAAGGATGGCCTGTCATTCTCATCCAGCGAATTCTGATCGTCGGTGCCGAATTTAATACTCCCATATTCATCCTGTCGACAAAGCAGAGTTAGAAAACAAGACCTCGAAATCTTTACCTCGCCCGTTACGCCGACGTACCTGTTGCTCTACCATCACGTCTTCAAATGGTTGATCGACCGAACCTTCTGTATCTTTGTCATGTCTTTGATCATTCTCCTTTGCCTCAGCCACGTCTCCTCGACAATGGTTCTCCGTGCCCAGATTAATGTTGCTGTTCACAACGGTGAAGTCTTCGGACTTCGACGACTTCTTAAGCTTAAGCTTGAGAGAATCGAGGGAGCTCTGCTTCTTCAGCGTTAGCTTCAAGGAGCCCTTCTTGTTCGGATCCAACCAATACGTGCTGCTGTGCTTCTTCTTTACGGGCTTTAGATTCGTGACCCTCCTTAAAACTACGCGCGCTCTTCCTAAATGAGTGAGAATATGGGAGCGTAGTTGTTTCTTTGTCGCAAACTTCTCCCCGCAGATCTCGCAGCTTAACAGCGAGGACGATAAAGGGTATAACGAACTCTGATCGTCTATGTGTTCACCTGAAACGAGACGCGTCTAAAAGTTACAGTAAATTACACTCTATCCTTACAGCATTCTAAATAGCATCAAAGGTCTCATTTCACTTGGAAACAAGCAACTAACTCCAAGACAGAACATTTCGAACCTTGTCGACCAACAGGGAGGAAGAACGTCGACGCGATAATAATTATCGTAATTATTCGTATTATTTGCCGCGCTGTCGTATATTCTGTCAAATCGATCGAACCGATATCATCGTCCATTAGACCCGTACGAGTGCCACACGTCCGTTACTTCCCCATAACACACTTCTTATCCGAAGGGTTCCCACGGAGTATCAACGCGCGTTCCCCCGTGTTACAACCGATGTAAACAATCGATGCCGATGTATATATACAGCTACAGCAAGTGTTCATGCAAAATGGTTGCACCAGCAGACAACCGGGCGCAAGCGATATAATTGCCTGCGCTTCTGCCGAGAATTGAAAACAGGACTCGCCAATCGATACCGCCTAAAGGACGAATATCATTGGCTCGCTTCGTATTATCGCGAAATTCCCGCCGGAAACGTGGCCGTATCGAAGCGGACTTTCGCGCGTATACCATTGCGAACGTGCACTAACTATCTCTCCATCAGCCGAAAACCAACATGTTAATTAACACAATTTTTTTTTCATTTATCGGAAGGATCGATAAAACGTTAGTGACTTATTAGACGAGATTAAATGAGAGAGAAATTAGCGGGAGATCTTTCGCGATAGGATAATATGCTTCAGCGTGTTAAGTCCGCTGAGAGGAGAATGTCAATTCATATGTTATTGACATTAAATAGAAGCGTAAATTATATCGCGTTACACTGGATATTCATCCACTTGGAATAAAAATTTCAGTATTTCCGCGATTCTTAGTGATCAACGATATCCTAACCTTCCATCGGGTCTATCAAAGGTACACATTCCCATTCTTAGCATTCAATTTCTGTATCATTAGTGTAAGTGTATGTTTAGATAAGAGAGAGTATTGAATTTAACAAAGAATGCATATTTATATGGATCATGCTTTAAATTTATTTGCTTGAATATTTGTTTGTACGTGTACATATCTGAAATTTGATAAATGAAACTTGTATTTGCATTCTTTTGGTGGAATGAGTTGGACGGCGAGATGGAAAAGTCCATTGTATAGGCTTGCCGAGATAAACAGGAGAAATTATATCCATCTTCGATAACTATGTCTGATCAAATAAGGATAGATGTTTCTGATAAATCGCAAGGAAAGAATCGATAAAAATTGGGCTAAGCTTTAATGCTATCTATTATGAGTGTTACATTGATCTTCTCGTAAAACTTGCTTCGTCAATTGCCGCATTCAATATCTCAGAAAAGAACATACCAAATTTTTGCAAATCGTCCACTGCTTCATCCTCATAAATCTTCTTTTGTTCGGTAAATCTAAATTCCTCAAAGTCTCGATCCAATGAACTGTTCATTTCCGCTCTGAAAGTAAAGTCATGGATTTCTTCTTATTGTAAAACAGAAATGCTGCGTACGGTTGGCTAATTAGCAAGAGTATCAGTGCTGCTATACTTAGCCATTCTATGCTACACTTACAGGCATTGTTATCAACAATGCGAATTGCCATGAGGTGATCAACAACACTTTATCTTGACTGGAGCAACTTGTTCGTTAATATTTAAATATTCGGATAAAGTTGATCGATGAACAGCATTCCGCGTACTGTAATCCCTCGCAGTACTTAACAGCTCACATGTCCCGCACGATTGTAATATTTTTCAGTCACTGAGTCGAAATTGAATATATTCCCGCAAAAAAAAAATGAAGACGGCTCGTCGTAAGACGGCAACTGCGTTCGAACTTGACACGTTCGTTAATGTTTACGATCGGTGACGAGACGCTGAATATAAATAAGGTCGGTCAAACGATCGCGAGGCAAACTTTCAACATGCGTCGAACTTCGTTGCGTTAACTGTTTACAAGTAAAAACGAGTTGAGCGTCTATCGGTGAATGAACCGTCGATGCCGCGTCAACACAACGTGTATCGGTCGAATTGGTGAGAAAAAAAAAAATGGAAAACCAAAATTCCAAGTCGCTGAGCTCGTGCGAAATCGGAGAAAAATAAAGCATGTAGGTATGCGGCTCTGTCGTTGTTTAGGCGATGAAGTTTCTCCCGGGCTTGTGTATATTTATTAAGTATGGCTGCCAATTGTTATGACATGATCACTGCGCTGTTTATGGCACGTCCGTTGTAGCGACATTCAACGAAGATAAAATCGGCGCGTCAACCGCGATGCCTGCCGTACCCAATCTCAACTTATTATTAGTACGTGTTATATCGAGCCGCCAATATGGCGGCGCCGCGATGAAACCCGCGCGTCGGACAGGATAATCAACTCAGTGTGAATTCGTGCCGAACTGTTGAGGCGCGTTCAGCGACGGTTCAGAGTGTTCAGATGCGTTGTTTTGTAAGGACGCGCGCGCGCGCGCGAGCGCGGGGGTAGCGTGCGCCGATCCCTGCAAACGCTGGGGTTTCCCTCTCCTCCCCTCTCTTCTCTTCTCTACTCTACTCTTCTCTTCTCTTCTCTTCTCCGTCTCTCGTTTCTTCGTGTATCTAACGTCTCCGCCGCTGCACTACCATCGCCACCTTTATCCACTTCCTCTCCCTCCCCTCGTCTCTTTTCCCGATCTTTTTACCGCCGTCACCGCATCCTCCTTTATCGGAGATCGGAGGGTTCACTCCCGCCGCATGCCCCCTAGTTATACAGGGTATACATGGAAAAGCGGTTATTGCGACGTCGCGTACACGTTTCGAGCGGAACCCAACAAATATAAAAGGGATCGACGAAGATGTACATCGGCGCCGCAGGGGAGGGGGGAAGTAGAGAAGGAGCCCGAATTGAAATTAAGTCAACCTAACGTGCACTCAAGTATGAGTAGGGAGCCAATCCGCTCATAGCGAGTACTGTCGACGCAGGCGCAACTCGAACATCACCGTAAAACTTCTCTCCCTCTATTTCTCCGGTCGCCTCCCTGCCCCCTCGCCCCCTGCCGCTCTTCATGATTTTCCTTCCATTTCTACCCGAGCTAGCTTCTCTTTCCTCCCGTCTCCCATTAGCTTATTCTATTATTTTCTTTCTTCGTCGCCACCCCTCTTCCTCTAACTTCCGCTCCGTCTCTTTCTATTCCCTCCCTCCCCGTCCCTCGTTCCTTTTACCGCCCCACCAATTCTCCACGGTGTCCCTCAGACCGTACAATTCTCCAACGAAATCGTCAACGTTAACTATCCAATTGCCACCTGTCATCCATTGTACCTAAATACCGCGACAGTTTGTATCCATAATTTCTGCCGGTTTTTCCGGTTCGACGGGAAATCATGGGGGATATCGCCTGATCCCCCACTTCTTCCCTCTTCCTCTCCCAGTTTCTGTTGATACCATGCGCACGCTTGCTTGAGTCGCTGAAAATATATACACATCCATTCGCGAATGTATATACTCCGATGATTTTTTCCCCAATTTTTAATACGCAGCGCAAAATTTAAAGAGCTTTGCGTTTCTCATTACCCGACGTCCAGTGCGGTCCCGTTAAATCAACGTGAAGAATGTCTGGACTTAAACGTCGCCGTAATGACACCGGGCTTTTCTAAATGGCGCTTTCCCAGGGAAAAGCACAGGCCGAACCCGCGCACCCGGGATATAACCAGCTTAACTGAGAAAACGCGTGTGCACGAGGCGTGGCAGGAATGGTTGGAGGTCGACGAGAACGAATATAGTAGGGGGAACTTAACGGAACATGTCGAAAACGGCCGAATCTGGCGTCTATTGATCGTAACAGGTTCTGTTGCGCTATATGCTGTATAGATACTCAAACAACCCATGCTTGGAATTCTATATTTAGTTCAAACGGAATTCCATATTCGTTCGTGCATCACCGTCGAGATGAAAGTCACAAAGTAGTACCTCTGTGTCCTATGTAATGTACAGCTTTAAAACGATATAGCCTACTCCACGCTGTTCCGTCATAAATATTTGATCCTCCGTAGTGTACCTACATACATACTTCCGAGCGATATAGCGTAGAATTATAAGTACAGGCATATTATCTGTGAACCTTCGTTTCTCACAATCAGAATGCATTAACTCCGGGCAATTATAGGCGATTATCAGAAAAAGTACTCAACTACCGCGACATCCGAAGTTCACTTCTGACTATTTCAGCCGCCTCGTTCTCGCCCGAATAAAGCTCAAGCGAGCAATTGAATGGTCAAATATATGTGTGTACATACATATATATCCAGTTGACATTCTCATTCCGCGGAATACTTGACTATTGATTTCATCCCTACCATGGACTCCTTGTCCTTTGGTTGGCAACTCCTACCAGTATGCGCGGCAGCCATGCTAGTGTGCGCAGAAAGGTAATCGCCTTTATGGAGAAGCGAGTTAACCACGATATAGTAGCGGTCTAACTTGATGGAAGGAGAAAGGGGATACTTGGATACGTACGTTGACCCAACATCCCTGACTACTACTCCCCCTCCGCCGCCGCCACCCACGAATCTGGTTTCACAGCGAGTTGCGCACAACTTTCTAAGCTTGAGCCTCTTCTAACGAGGTTCGTCCAAGTTATGCTCATTACATGCGTAGTAGGGAGAGAAAAAGATAAAGGTTTCGATGGTGGTTCTGGTTAACGGGACTTCACAAGCTCGTCCAAGGTTATCGCGACAGAGCCGAGTACACACCGATCAAGCTATCCATTGGCACATTCCTGTCGAATCAATTATTCGAATGCTTTAATACGGAACTACCTTCGTACGTTCATTTAACCAGAAAGTTTCTTGTACCACGGCTATTCATATTGCTGGCCTTACCCCGCCAACTACTTGAGACTGAAAAACATGAAGGTAGTGGAACACTTGGCAACGCAGGGTCTACCTTCGACCACTTTAGCTCTGCAAGTGTACCTCTACAAAACACTCTGCAGAATACCACTCTCCTCTTTTATTTTCAACGCGACGTACTCCGCGTAACAGTATTTAACCACCAAGCATATAGTAATCATCAATAAAATTGCCGATTTTTTTAGGTACTTTTAAATATCTGCGAATTTGTAATCTCTGGTAGCAATGATATCGAGTAGTGTTGCTATGGAAACGTAAGTTACTGTACAATGTAATGAGTACTTGAACAGGTAACTATATTTATACAGCAATATCTATCTACTGAATTTTCTTGCACAGATAAATTGCAATTTGACCTCGTTTGTTGACCTCACTGGTTGCTAGGCACCAGTCATATTGTCAGAGGGAGGGAGTTAAGCTTTAGCGACGTTGCCAAATTGCCCGACGTCAAAACTACATGGTTGAAATTTAGACAGCTGAAATTATTTTGTATTAAAAAAACGAAACGAATTATTATGAAACTGAATAATAGCTACCCGCCCTCAACTTATCTCCTTGCAATTTCATCCATCTTACACCCATCATCCCATGTATACTCCTTTCGCTGAAACTTCAGCCAAATTATACATCACTCAAACTTCACTAACCTTTCTTTTTTATTCGTCTACAAAATCGAATGATCTTTCTACGATGCTATTAACAAGTAAATCGATACCGCCGTACTTAAATAACTACCATTATTCGTTATACCATCCATAATTCATAAAATAGTCCCCCGCAGAGGTATTTCTCCGTTTCATTAGTCAGTACAGGAAATTTAATTACTACCGTCGTCCAAATGAGTGCTGTATATAGTACGGCTTACAATCAGTGCTACCAACTTGCAAAGAAAAGACTGCACAAAGTGTTATTATGCTTTCTATATAACTCAAAACAAACGTATTTTAATTAAAAGATACAAGCGTTTCTCATTCGTTTGCGATAATTAAAATACGCGAACGAAGTGTCAACGAACAAGCCTCTCATTCTATTATATTTTACTCGATTAAATTCACGCTTATGTTGCCGCCCGTTATAAATTTTTAATTTAAAAAAAACTTGTGTTCTATAGTTTATTGAAATATTTTCTAATCACTAGTTGCGCATATAGTAGTATGGTAATGAAAGCGCGTAAACAATTTATCACAGATTTCAAAATAGAGGTTATATAAGCAGTTCATTTATCTTGCAATATTCATTGGATCTAAAAAAAATTCGTTTATTATTTACAACTGCTAAGTATGCCAATACGAAACGCACGTCGTATATGGTCTTGATAAGCGTAAGAATGTATCTCGATTACTTTGATTAACATATCTTTGTTAAGAGAATATACGTAAATAGTTTGTAATCATGTTTGGGACCTGGCGTAATAAATTTCAAACAGTGCAGGAAGGTATATCAGCTAGGTAAACAGTATGCACAGTTGTTTTAATTATAAGTAGCGGATAAAAATATTCTAGTCCCACGTGTTTCACGTAAATTAGATAAATCGAAAGGACGAATGATTCCTCGCATGTCTCAGGCGTAGATGACTTTGTTATTTCAGTATACGAGGATTATCTATTTCTGAGACTCCGAAGCACAAGAAGTCTGTCAATGTCAGAAATGTTAATTACGATGCGGGCGCTGATATCTTGCACAGATATCAGCTACAATGGACCGAGTTACACGAGCTGGCAGAGGAGAACGCAGGGAAAGCCCAAGTGGCTGATAAGCTCGTAGGGACTATTTATGAGAAGCTCGAGCAGGAGTGGAGAAACATTACATGCCTAAATAGCAGTCTAGCTTATATCCCAAAGATCAACAACGCGATACAAGATCTCATGGACCAAATAGGTACTTCAATTTCAAGGGTAACTTGTAATGCAAGTTTAGCACGAATAACAGAAGTTAATCAGACATTCTCGTCAATGGCGCAGGAACGTTACAAGAAATGTTCGAGGAAGTAGAAGGAGCTATTTATCGGTTGGAAGATTTAAATGAAATGTTGGATTTGCAAAGCAGACAATTGGATCACAGATTTCAGCTGGCTTTGTACAAAGAGAAGAAGCTTGCAGAGCTGAATATGGTTAAAGGTACATCGCTTAATGTTCGTGTAATAGTTACGTTAACGCGAGAAGAGGCCTTTGAATCTTGTGAATTTTAGCGACGTTGGCCAATGAGCATATCGAAAGAGTATCGAACTACGAACTCAAGCAACAGAAGATGATGAAAGAAAGGCGAGATACGTTCGAGGAGGTCTTTAAAGAGGAACTTGAGGAGTATAAAGCAACGGGATCTATATCTAGTACGTTTTTATACAACCAAAGGAGGAGAGATCAACCTCATACGATTTAATCCTGTGAATTTTATTTCCTTTTTAGAATTACCGGTGACGCAAAAAGGGCCTTCTTTAGACGAGATCGTTTTAGACGTAGATTCAACGATAATTAATGAATTTTTGGAAAATTAGGGATGCGACGTTCGTATTGTTCCGAAAATAAAATCAGAATATTCAAATGTTTAATGTACCATGTAAATAGTTGAAAGGATAGAGATATATAACTTATTTTTTAAAGTACGGAAGTGGTGTATACACATTGTATAAAAAATAAATAACATTTCGGAATTTAAATTTCCGTGATTATTCCTAATCATGATACGAAATATAAACGGAAAGCGAATTATACAGCGTAATAATAATTATAATCGACTTCTAAATTTTTGGTAAACTTGTCGAAATCCTAGAGCTGGTCCCCGATTTCGATACGGTTTAAATATGTTTTAGAAGTTAACATTCTGAACAACTTTTTCCTTACATATAATCGGGGGTCGGCTTCATTTTTCGAGATATTCCTACAAATACTTTGGTAAAAAAATTAATTATTGAAAATTTGATATTTGCAGTCCACATCACACTGCGTACGCATATTAGCGGGTCTATAGTAGAGCTGTTCGGGTACTATTCGTAAAATCCGGGCGGCCCGAAAAATCCGAGTAGCTTGAATTTGTTTCGGGCCGCTCGGAAGAACCGAGTAGCTCGAATTGTTTCGGTTGGCTTGGAAAATCAGAGTCACCCAAAACAAGTCGAGCTAACCCCTTCTACCGAGCTGCCGGAAGCAATTGAGCTACCCGGTCTTCTGAGCGGCCCGAAACGATTCGGACTACCCGGATTTTCCAAGCCGACCGAAACAAATTCGAGCTGCCCGTATTTTTCGGGTTGCTCGTATTTTACGGTTACTCGTTTCAACTCGCTTTATTGCCCCATACAGCGAGGGACCCTTTCCCCCTCCATCCCCACGCCCCAATATATATTCATATACGATATCTCGTGACCTAAGCACCAATAAGTACTGAGCCATAATAATACAATCCCGTGCACTGTTATTTGTAAACAGCCACAGACAAGATATTTCAGGACTCTGTTCTGTATTTGCAGTTATCTTCAACAAATCTAACCCAAAACTAACTCAAATTATAAAATCAAAGCGAGAAATTTGAAAAATATTTTTGCGTATATCTCAGAAACAAGGACCTCCCGCCATTTTCGTCAAAGGAAAAACTTATTTGGAATGTTGCTTTCTACAACATAGTCAAACCTCATCGAAATCGGTGAACAGGTTGCTTTTCGACAAGATTACATTTTTTTTTTGAAAAATTAATTCATTCAACAAAATAAACGTACTGTAAATGGACGAATTTTTAACTGAATTAGAATTGAAGGGTAATCTGCCGCCCGATAAGTTATCAAACTCACCAAAAACTAAACTACTTACATAATACGCATTTCCCTGGTTCAGTTAGGTTAATCAAAGTTGAGCATGCTTACGCAGCATCCATTTGTTGTATTTTGGAGCGTGCGAAGCTCTGCCTTAACCTCAAATGTTAAGTGATTTTAGAAGTTAAGACAGTCAATACAATATATTTCGATAGTCGTCGATATCCCTCTGCTCGTCTGTATTGTCAAGTACGTATCAGAATGTACAATTATTAACGGCAACGTTTTAACTTCCTTCTGATGTTATTGGTTAATTTTGAGTGGAACTATTTGCAGGCGCATCAATGAAAGTAGACTGTTAAAGTTGTTTTCATCGTACAATAATTTCTCAGTGGGTCTAGAGGGTCTCTAAGCGAAACTCAATTTAGTAAAAAATGTTACCAAAGTACAGAAACAAGGAATTCATATTTGATAAGTTGCACAGAGGATTCATAAATGTTTGCGTCGCTACCTCGGTAGTTGCAGGCACGATAGTTGCTTATCAGGTATACCAATATGTTCGTTACGTACGACCTATTCGCAAAGCGATGCAAGCTAAAGCTCAAGAGGAATTACTGGCGGAAGGGAAACATATACAAGAACTAATGTGAGATTAATGTGCAAGCGAGGATGTAATTTGTTACAATAAAGTAGCAATTAGAATGCAACTTTCTCAGATATCGTCATTTATTAAAGGAATTTGTTTTGTAATAATCTTTGTATTCTTGAGAGGTACATCACAGAATATAATCTTCCGTGTAACTACGTTTAACGTATAGTTTAAAATATATATCGAGCGAGGAATATGTTTACGAGCATTAAATTTCGTTTGTTGATATTTCTTTAAACTTGTTTTATTCGAGAAGTCACAGTTGTATACATCCCTTATCATAGTGTCTTTCGAACGAGTATAAAAAGGTTTATTGTGTGATTAAACCCTGAGTAATTTCCAAATTTGACAAAGAACAAATGTGCTTTATATCGTATTCTCGTAATCAGTGCATCTTTACCTAGATTTAAGTTATATACAGCTCCTCTATATTCTCGCAGTCGTAAATAAAAAAAATTAAGTACAGATCGTTGGGTGCAAACACTTCCTTGGCTAAGTCGTTCTGTTAAATTTTCAAGCTCGCAATTGCTCGTGGTAATCGCCAGCTTGTACATTATAGAAATGCAGAATTAAATGCTTAGGAATAAATATTATATTTACATCGCTCCTAAGTGTAAAGTCTGAGTAACAGTATAAATAACGCATCGATATCCTCTTCGTTTTGTTGAACACATTTCACTGTAGACATTCACGAGATACTACATAATATTAAAAAGTGATGCTTCGCCTCCCGTAGAAACGATAGAAATATATTTTTCTCATGCACTTACAGCGAGCGGTCGCCGGATCGAAAGCGAATCGTCATAAATGGAAGGATAATTTCTGTTAATAACTAAAAATCTCATGTTATAAAATTTGTATATTAAATAAACATTTTATGTTTAATATTTACACGTATGCAAGTTGAGTGCACATGATACATTTACAAAGTACATGGTCGATAAGTGTTAATCGCATTGCTTCACATGTCGTATCTCAATTTGAAATTGTCTTGCACGTACATCACTATTCATCACAAAGCTTAACATTTTAAAAATGCCGGATTCTCTTTCGAGATTACTGTAAGTCTCGGAGAGGGCAATAATTTTTGTACACCTTCCAAAAGTAATTTTCGAGTACAAAATACATCGTATATATGCCGGATAGTTTATATACAACGTTTTCTTCTTTTTTTTTTTCTTTGTGTGTAATGGACATAATTTGTACTCAGTTCCTTGATAGTTCTAGTCAACCATACAATTTTATAGCGCAGTATTTTAGAAAAAACTTCCTAGATGCAATATACATTCTCAAATTAAAAAAAGACGCAAGAAAAGTTAATGTCTATTTACATTTGTAAAAATCAATCGGTGTAAGACTTATCAAAGGGCGTATAACTATTATATATATATATACCTAGTATGATACATTATAATTAAAATTTAAATAAAAGCTACGCTTTCATTCGAAATATCGATATAGCCGTTTGATATACCAGGCGATAGTACGAAACTTAGTCTTACATAGATCGATCTTCAAATGATGAGTACACTTTGAAATACTAAAACATAGTAATCAATATATTGTTCTATTTGACGAGGAAGAAAGGTTGTCGAACGAAACGGAAAAGAAAGAAAACAGCTACAATACCCTCTCGATATAGTATCGCGACCCGGGACTGGCAGCGTGATTCACGTGATTCTGAGGCCGATCGCTCGTTACAGACTCGCTTCTCGGTGAGAAAATAAAGGACGAGTCGCGTGGAGTCTCAAGTAGGGATAGCGGCGAGTCTTTATCGCGAGATGGAAATCGATGTCATATCGAGAGAATACTGTGTATTATTCATTCTCCTATGTAAAGAGAGAAGAAACGTCTTATGTCTTTCTTAAACCTACAATCCGATGAAATACTTGCACAAACCCTGTAGCCCATAGGCTGCAACTTGAAATTTTGAAGATGAAAATCTCAAGCAATGAACGTTTACGAATTGTTAGATGTGGGATTAGAATTCGACAGCGACTCCACGCGCATAGAATCGATTCTGGCTACGATCTTCAGCGCCGGGCCCAATTTAATGCTCATGGCTGACATAAGATGGTCTTCTTTGAGTAACATAAGTGCCTGACCATCTATTTCTTGGATAGCAAAATCTTCCGCGTAGTCGGCACAGCCTGGCAAACCTCTTATGAAATCACACACTTCCCCAACCTATGGAAAATACACGGTGCTGTATTATTGTCGCCACGTGGAACACCATTTCCCAATTAGCAAGCTTATGTAAAATATATTCTCACCGTCCATTTCACAGGATTTACTTTCGGCAGTGATTCGTCGACAGACGAAGTAGTAGTCGTAGTAGACAATGACTTCTCTTCTCCATTCTTCTTCATCAAGTCTCCATCGATATTCTTCGAGTCAGTCTCTATTTCAGTCCACTGTTTCTCAGATCCGTCGCGATCTCTCACCTCACGCTTTTTGCTGTTTCATTTACAACGTGTTATAGTGATTCATGTCGAATTGTGTTCCTTCGCATATTTTCCTTCCACTTACCTCTTCGCACAGCCAGAGGAACAGAACCGTTTCTCTTTCTTGAACTTCATATTCTGCTCATCCATCGAGTTGCCGCAAGTTTCGCACTTCCCATTTTGCCCGTTGTTCCCGTCCTCGTCGCTGGGATAATTCGGCGCGTGCTTCTTCCCTGTGAACGATAATGCATTTTATGTACTTCGGCTTCTATCTGATTACTAAATGGGTCGATCTTCTGCAATCCTTACTTGGAGGCTCGTCGTGATTATCCTTCTCGGATGCATTATTACGATTCAGAATATTACTAGAGTCTTGATTAACTGCGTTATTTAATGACGTTCGATTCACAGCAAATGGTTCAGATGCTGTAACGAATGTATTCGTCAGCGTAAATATGATAATCCTTAAAGACAATAGACAGAGAGATTCGATCGGGCGTTTGTATTTACCTTCTTGTATGACAAAGCCTTCGATTACATGCGTGAGCACTTGTGGCTTCACCATTGCCTTCGGCGGAACGTGCTTACTGTTCGCTGTGAGTGGTGCAGTGATAGGAATGGTTGTGGGTTCTTCGCTGCTAACACCATTCGTAATAGAATTAATCGTGTTCGCCAATCCCGCCAAGGGATTGTTGCACGATTTCTCGTCTGGCTTTGCGGCTGTATTCTCTTCATCTTTCATGGATACTTTACATTGGTCCCCGTCTATGTATAAATAATATCCACATAAAGACCAACAAACATATTAAAATAATCAGTGGTGCACTCCGAGGAGGAGCCAAAAATGGGGCTTTGTAAAAACAGAAGAAAACTGGATTGTATTCTTTAAATAAATTTTTATAATCGCCAAAGAATCTTATCGAATTTGCGTTAATAATATTTTTATCCGCTCAACTCGGCTCCCCTCCAAGATTAAATCCTGAGTGCGCCACTGCAAGTAGTACACGTATATCTGGAATCTATCGGAACTGAATAATGTCTCTTACACTGACCCATCGCTTCCGGTTGAGGTACTATTATTTCTTCTATCGTAAGTGGCATTGTGTCTTCCTTTTTTAGCATTAATTTAGAAGTTTCTTCGATCAGGAGTGGCGCATTCGTAGTGGATGGTAACACTAAGGAACATTCCGCCTGATGATTACGATCGGGCGATGTGATCATTATAGTCGAATTATTATTATCGTGCGTTGACTGATCCGTTAATTGATTTACCATAGACATAGTCTGAACCTGAGACGTCCCGCTGACTATTTGGCTACCAAGTATCGCCGAATTGATCGCCTGGAAAGTAATTTACATTCTGTGATACTGGCGTTACATCACCCGAGTAGATAATATTCACTGAAAACAACGTGATATTACCTGTAACGGTAATTGCTGTACAGCGGACATTTGAGATTGTTGTACCTGGCTCATTTGAGACGTGGTGGCAACCCCGACGCCGCCCACCGACACCACAGGCATAATCGGCCGTTCCCCGCTGAGAACCACGCCTTGTTGCTGTTGCTGTTGTAGAGCCATGTTTGCTGTAACGAAGGGAAACGTAAAAGTCAGATATCTGGAACTATATAAAAGGCTCTAAAGAGCAAAACTTGGAACGCTATCTCACTCATCATGGGTTTAGGCTGTATTTGCTGTTGCGACGGTTGCACCTGCGACTGCTGATACTGCTGCTGCATCTGGTGTTGCTGCTGCGTATGCTGTTTCTGTTGAATGAAAACCTGCTGATGTTGCTGCTGCATCGTTTGCTGTGGCTGTTGCTGCTGTTGCTGCGGCGATTGCAGCGGCTTACCGCGGCCTTTACCGCTGTTGCCGCTTCCTTTTCCACTCTGAATTATAGAACATAAAAAAAGAAGAGCCTTTATTATACGAATACCGAAATGTCGATAGAAATCTGGTTCGCGTGGCTCGTTAATCGCACCGGTCGAATCTTTCTTTCAACCGTTGCTTTTAATTATAGTAACCTGTACATGTACCGTGGCTTGTACTCCGTGAACGGTTTGCGTAGAGACAGAACTAGCCGCTCGTATATTGGCAGCCTGCACCGCTTGCAGGGAGGACGGTAGAATACTCAGCGGTCGTTGTCCACCTGTGCTCTGCTTACCCTGCTGCTGTTGCTGTTGCTGTATATCCATTACCTTTGGTTTCCCGCCAGCAGCAGCGATCTGCTGCACGCCCTGGATCTGTTGTTGCGTAGCTAACGCTATACAGGCACAAGAATAAGCTAATCTTTGGTAAGCAGTGAGCGATTGTTTCACGTGGATATTAAACTTACCGTTGTGAGCTTGGAGTGGTTGCGGGCTTTGTATGTACATGTCTTGCTGTGCGGGGCCTCTAATAAATATCTGATTCGTGAGTAGTGCTGGTGGTTGTATCCCCGTCCAAGCAACTTGCGGCGTAAACTGCCATGGAGCGAATTGCATGCCGCCTCTGCCGCCAGACGGTGTAGCCGCTGTACATGTTGTGTACTGCGGATATTAGAAACAACAAAGTGTTACATACGCGGAAGATATAAGAGTATTGTTAACTACTAGAAAATGAAATTGGAGCGAAGAGGAGATACCTTTTGTACTTGGTCTTGCTTGTTCGCAGACTGCTGTTGCTGCTGCTGTTGCAAGGACTGAGGAGGTTGCGGGGAACCGAGCACTCCTAGTTGACCGAATACCAAAGTCTGCCCAGCCCCAGGTGTAGCAGAGGTAGGCACTGGCAGGTAACCCGTAGGGAACCCTTGCACTTTAGTTCCCCCAGCTGACGGATGACCACCACCTTGGCCCTGCGTCGACGCGGTTGTCAACATATGGGGCGTCAATTGAGCGGCGGACTGAAATGGCTTTCCAGCCGTTATCACCTGTAAAGCATCCTACTTAGGGAAGGATTTGAATGTTTTAAGCAGGGGTTGAAAACAGTTATGATATCGGTTTCGCTTCTCAAAACAGTTATAAGAACCGAAATAATCTTGAAACAGTTACAAGTGAAAAAGGTTCTGGCCTATATCGGTTTTGGTTCTACAGAACCGATATTATATCGGTTATACAACTAATATTAATTGAACATTTAATTTAAAGTTTCGCGAACACTAACAGCAGTAACTTTCCTAGTATGTACAAACTTACTAGTAATTTAATATTAATTAGAAGACAACCGAACACAATGCCTCGTGAACGAAAACGTCAATTCTTGCGAAATATAATTATTTTTGTATTAAATTCGAAATGCTCGCCGCTGGCTCAGGAATACAAGTGACTCTGGCCCATTTGGGCTTAAATCCCCCGACCCAAAGAATCGATCTTCGCGTTTGTTTATTTTATAAGATCCTTCATCACTGAGCATTGCTAACGGGAGTCTCCGTTTTCAATACTTAATTTACAGATGCTGTCTTTCATTTCGGCTCTTGCTGTATCGAATGAAGTATTGAAAATAGAGAGGCTCAGCGATAAAAAAAACCTATGGACAAATAGAATTTCCATAAAAAAAATTTGACATTGTTAATCATATAAAACCGATATATAACCGTTGTGGAACCGATATAATATCGGTCCTTCATAACTGTTTCAAGCAGAACCGATATATAACAGTTTGAAACAGTTATTTTCGGAACCGTTTCAACCCCTGGTTTTTTAAGAATACGATACACCGTGGGTGTGTTTAGATACCTGTATAGAAGATGGATTGATGCCCGCAGGATGGAGTGCTAAGTTTCCTGGCATGAGTAACGGCGTCCCTTGAGTATTATAAAGTTGCTGTAAGTGATATGCTTGACTTTGCATGGGTTGCTGAATAACCTGCACCGCTTGCGGATGCGCAGCCATGGTGGTTATAGTCGTCGCTCCTTGCTGACCGGACAGTGTCATAGACACACCGCCAACACCTTGCTGCGGATGTTGCATCGATACCGCAACAGCACCCTACAAATTTACAAAGTTTCTCGTTTAAAATATCTAGAATACCATCGATCGACGGAACCGCCGCGTTATCCTTGAAACAGAAACGTCTGCTAGCAAGCAAATGGATTACCTGTTGCTGGGGCATAATCGCTGCTACCTGTGGTTGCACCTGCACCTGAGTAGGAACAACATTGTGCGGTCCATTGTTAGACTGTTGCTGTTGAGACTGTTGCTGCTGCTGTTGCTGCTGCTGTTGCTGAACTTGCTGTTGTACTTGCTGCTGGACCTGCTGCTGAACCTGCATTTGTTGCTGCGATTGCACTTGCTGCTGAATCTGCTGCTGCTGCGGTTGAACTTGTTGAGATTGTACTTGTTGCTGCGCTTGCTGCTGTACCTGGGGTTGCTGAGACGATTGCTGCTGAACGTGTTGTTGCTGCTGCTGCTGCTGTACATTTTGCTGTTGTTGGATATCATGAGTTGCAATCATCATTTGCTGCTGCTGATTTTGTTGCTGTTGCTGTTGCTGCTGCTGTTGTTGCTGCGATTGCTGTGACTGTTGCTGTTGTTGCTGGGCTTGTTGCGGCTGATTTTGAGAGATTCCAATTGGTTTAACATCTGTCATGTTTCCCCCACACCTTTTTATTATTCAAAGTTCAACTTCCTTTACAAAAAGAAGTATTCTCTGTCCCGCTATTAAATTCTCAGCAATTCATTGCCTTTTTTCCTTGCCATTGTATACAGGTGTCTGATGTTAACATAATGCTTTTAATCTTTTTAACTTGCTGCACCTGAAAGGGGAAATTTCTAGTTGGTCAAAAATGTTTATAGAATACATATACATGCATCGTTTTGTGTAAAACGATCAAAATTGCATTATATCATCTTGTGGATACTAGTAACTCTACAGTTCGAGGTTTATTTGCAATTATAATCCATGTAATTCTTATAAGTCATTTATTTCAGTACGTAATTTATGGTAATTATGATACATAAGTAAGAAGTAATTATGTATGAAAGTTGTGCTATTACATTAGTTCAGTGAAACAGCGATTCATAGAACGTTTATTATATTCGTGTTTCTAGTGTTGCGAGAATAGTTAAACAAGTTATGCAATGTTTACTGCTCATAACCTAAATATTCTCGATGCACGTGGAATCTCGAGATATTTTTATTCGAATTTCTGCCAAATCATTATTGTCTGGGCCTTTGGTAAGAGACTGCGAAAGCGAGGTGTGATAAATGGCGAATATTTATTAACACGTTGACTGCGATGCTGATCATATGCCACCGGCTGAAAATTTTCCAATAACGTAAATAACCAAGTTTCGTTCGATTTTTCACGGTTTTCGTACCGAGAATTTTTCTATCCTTATTCGTCGGAATATCTAGCAAACGCATTGCGATACCCCGATGGGCGTCTGGGATTACAAGTGAGATAAACACGCTATCGATATAGATATGTATAGTCTTATTCAATCGTATTACGGAATATTTTATCAACATGTACATATGCTCGCAATAATAAAAATGCTACTCGTGCGCGGCAACGCACACAGAATTCTCTCAGCAGTCAATGTGTTAAGAATGTAAGTAGATACATATTTCGTGGTGGTTGTTTGACTGATATACAGAGTGCGATATTTCTCGTGACTCCACATTCGAAACTATGATGTACCGCAAATGGAACATGAAAGTGTTGGAGACTCTTCTGGTGTACAGTAAATATTGCTACCAATATATTTCGTAATTTATGCATTTTTTACGATACTTCAAGACATTGGCCATGGAAGGTAACCTCAAAAACTAAATCGTAAGCGATCTTTGGGTATATTAGATTCACTAAGAACTGGTAATGGTTATTAACAGAATCATTGAAGTATTTGTTGCATGAAGCTTGATAGCAATTAAATCATAAGTTGGGAAATGGTTGCTACGTTGTTTCAAACGAGAGGAAACGGTTGCTACGATCATCTATTTATATATACCTAGCAACCCCGTGAAATCTTTTATTTTGTATACTTCACGTGTGATTATGTTGTTTACGCGTACTCCATTATTTAATATTCTGTCGTTTTCTACATCGAGGAACGTAGAAAACGGTATTTTTCTATTTGAAACAAAATTCGGATATGACTCTCCACCTAACCTATCTTTTTTAATTTTGCATCTCTCGATAAGAAGGTATCCTTTAAATCCGTAAAAATACTTCTGGCTAAGGGTTCATTTGCGCATTCCACGAATTTGAATAATCATAGCAAAATGCAGCGAATCACTTATATTCTAATATTTGGTATTTAAATATTGGGTAACTAACAACATTTATCTGCTGCATCGACTACAATAGAAGCATATATCCGTTGTAAATGAAGATTTATGAAAAGTTGAAGGGGAAAGACAGTGGGACTTCAAAAACTTCGAAATAAATTGAAAATAAGAGGTTCGAATGCGTCTCGAGCGGTAAAGAAGACCCCTGTATTCCGCGTAAAAGCGTGCAACTATCGACAAGCCAAAAAACACATGATCCATCTTGGTATCCGTGTGGAAGGAACAAAATGTCGTCTCGCTGGCACCATCATAATTAGCGGCAGGACAAGGGGTTCGAAGAGGAAAGGGGAGAGTATCTCTCTGAGCGGGAAATACGATTGAAAGGCGGGTTGAAGGGGTGGGGGCGGCGAGGGGGATAGAGAGCGAGTGAGAGAAAAAATAATAAGAGAAGGGGAGAAGCGACCGTGCTAGGGGGCGGTTGACAACATGGATTTCGCCATAATGGTAATAACGACGACGATGATAATAACAACACACGCGGCTCCCCGGGCAGTGTCCTTCCGACGTGCCTGTCCGCAGAGAAACCCGTAACACGCGAACCAGAGGTGATCGTGCCTCGGCGAATACACGAAGCAGCGTCCCTAACGCCGACATATTGGATTGGGCAAAATAAGGCACGTTCGAAGATACGGCGGGACATAACGCACGGCGCGAGCGTGTACGGTCGGCGGCCCTTCTCAGTAATCGTCGGGCATGATTAACGGTCGGATGGGTCGAGATCGGCGCCGATAATGCTGGCCGGTGCGGGTCGTACATAGGAAACTAAAAATACCGAAAGGCACGCACGACCATCGCACGGAGTTTCGGATACTTGTTCAGGTACTCACATGGCGACTGCGCAGTCACACCTATCACGTTTTCGAACACGCCGTAGACACTGTCACCGCACCGATTCCACCGCGAGACGAGATCGAACTTTCCTATCGTGCACCGTTGTCTCTCACGCGTCTTCAAAACACCCACTGTATAGTTATTTTTTTTCGACGAGACTTTTAATATACGTTGACGTAGCGAGGTTTCGTAAGCATTCGTAGTCGCATTCGTTGTCTGCTTCCCTGCTCCCACACGGTCTACGGAACCCCTCGCTTCCCTCCCCTCCCCCGTCCCCCTCGCCATCCCCACCTCCTGCCTGCTCCCCTCCATTTCGATTCCTATAACCTCACCTCTCCCGTCGCGTTTGGCAAACCGGCGCGCTCATTGGTCCAGCGAGGACAAATCCCAAAGGCATCGTTTGCACCGTGAAAGGCGGGGCCATCGGATATGGTGGCTGCGGGCGCATGCCCCGTAACGGTACTCATACACTCACTCCCGCCAAGCTACACACGCACACACACCTTTTACTAACACGCTCGTCCACCGTGGCGTGCATGTACACGCGCTTATAGTCCGCAGAATATTTCGCAGTATAACTCCACGATACCATCAGGGGCGGACAGAGTCGCCCTCGCGCCCCGTTGCTACGCCACTGCGATTCGTATCACCGGACCTAAATGTTCTTTGCTATTTAGCTGTATCGAAATACTCGAAACGCATTTCGTTCTATGGACACTTTTTTGGGGTTTAGAATATGTCCCTTTTATGCAAATTTCTGTGCCTGATGTAATTGTGGGTTGCTGATGGAAAATTCTACAAGCTTTTGAAATTTATTACAGGAATGGTTTATGTTATGGTTGTGCCTCTTTCTGAGTTCATGCTCGCTTTTATTTAGGCTTTTTATCATTTCTCTAATCTTGCATTTACAAGAACTGTAGATACGGAGTCGTAAACCACCACTAATAATGGATTTTACTGAATCGTACAATTTAATTAAGTTAGAAATGTATGAGCTTAATTGAAGCTTACGGGGTATATATAAGGGAAACTGGGGATAAAGTTATCCAAAATGCAATGTGACGAAATTTTGTGGAATTTTTCAATCTGGGGCACCGCTGGCTCCCAAGCGCCCGATCGCTTGCTACGTCTCTGCCACAGCTGTTTCTAAGTCGAGCTTATACTGCCCCGCTCAAAACCCCGTAATGTGATTCCGTTCGCGATTGGTTCTTCGTGCCCATATAGAAGATTCCTACCCAATCCGTGGAGAGGGTATCACTCTACGTTTTTAGCCAGAAAATTAAACGCCACCCGTTCGCACGACTATGCAAACGAGTTACCTGGAATCTACCGTGTATTAATTCAGGCATAAATCCCTGAAACTGTTACACGAGCGAGACACCGCCATGCTCTACATCGGTATACAAATCCTTGCCGAGTATCGATTACAAGTTCAAGATCTTCGCCATAATCCCTTCTCGATCTATTTCAATCCCACGGAAGCATCTCGCGGCCGAGCGTTCCCCACCAAACCACTAATTCGCCTTGCCCACTAATTTTTCAATAACCCCTCTATCGATCTCCCCGAGCAATAATACTTCCCACGTTCCAGCAGCTCGAAAGATACGATCCACCTAAAAATTCGGGGCCCACCGTAGACATTACAGTTCAGCGCGAAAAGTCACGGGATGAGAAGCGGTGCCGCGTGAAACGCAGCCGATTTATCGGTCATCTTCCAATACCGGTCATGGATTTCGCCAAAGAAGCAAGGAGTCCGACGGTAGGACGTTTCGTGCGGAGGGTAGGAAGAGTCGTGGCCGCGCCATCCCAGCAACCACGTCCCTACGGTGGTACGTTCATCTCACTCCCCCATCCTTCCCCCCCGTGTCCCTCTCTCTCGCCCTCCGTGAGCCGTGCGCGCGCTGCTCGGCGACAGGCACGTCTGTGTACGGGACTGTCTCCGCAAGTGTGCGCCGCAGAGCGAGACAGCGACAGTCTATAGTCCCGTTGGCGCGACGTTGGGAGAATCACGGTATACCCGTCGAGGGAGCGTGGCGGCGTGCGTAGTTTGTTGTTCCACCGATAGAGCGTGCGAGCGAGAAGTGGGGAAAGGCGACAGCCAATGGTTTAGGTCGACCGGGGTTGCCAAGGTAACAAGTTAATGATTCGAGCCGCCACTGAGAAATTAGCTTCGGCTCCGTGGCGGTGTCGCGCACGCGCGCGGCTACGTTCTTGCCTAGCGACTCCCCACATCTATATCGAGCGTCTCCCCGCGCGTATACGCACGCACGCTCGTACACCACACCGTGCCGATACCTCGCTGTGGTAGTGCAGTTATCCTACACAGAGAGTCGCTCGAACGCGTACGTACGCACCGGCTAGGGGAAGTGTGCGTGCCACCGCACAAAACCGCCGACCGGTATAAATCGCCCCTCGTACGGTTCCGTGCACACACACACACACACACACACACACACACAGAGGAGAATAGCGTGCATATAGCCGCGCGGACGTCGCAGTGTTCGCTCGTCGCGACGATTGGTCCCCCTCCCACTCCAGTCTCTTCTCGGCGTCTCTGTTTTCCATTCGCGTTGTCCTCCACCCCCTCCTCTCCCCATCCCCTCCCATCGAAATGGATTTGCATCTCCGGCTGTCCATCCATCTGCCCTCTTTCTCTCCCGTCGCTCCTCTCTTCCCGCACTTTCGACCCCTCTACCCCTGACCTTATTTTCCCCACCGCGGGGTGGTGGCAGCGCGGGGGGGGGGGGGGGAGAAGGGGGGATCTCGTGTAATTCTCTACCACGCGTCGCCTCCTCGCGAATCCTCTTCAGCGACACGCGAGCCGCGCCGGCGGGGTGGGGGGGACCGCCGGCGCGCCCGAGAGAAAGGGGAGGAGGTGGTGGCCGCGGTGGAGGGGCACGGGGAGTCGCCCCATCAAGATTCACCGTGGGATTATAATATTTCGATGTCCGTCGATCGGGGCATCGAGGAGGCGAATTAGCGCGTAGAAAATGGAAGCAGCTGGGGGCGCGTAATTACGCCACGCCTGGTCTTCCGCGCGCGATGACGATCATTTTGGCAGTCACGGGATCCCCCCCCCCCCCCTCCCCTCCCCACCGTCCTCCTGGCTCGACCGTCGTCGACCATCATCCATCAGCTTCCTTCCACCGAACCGAGCCTCTCTTACGCGAGTCAAGTCACTTGCGATTTCGTTCGCAGTGTGACGGTCTCCGCTATCTTCGGTTTATGCCATCCACATTCAGGTGTTGCGGGTTAAATGGACAGCGGAGACTTAACGCTGACTCGCGAGTCAATCAGGCGATAATTGAAACTGTGGCGGATTTAACGGGGCGGCCCATGAGCAGTTGCCGCCTGGGCCCCTGCCCAAATCGCCCCAAGGGCCCCGTAATTAAATAGACATTATCATCTTAAACAAACTACCTGTATCTTTCACTGTACTATCACATTGACCTAGTTTTTGGTAAGCTACCTCTTGATTGGTTCGAAGAACGGGCCCCGAAGAACGTTCGCCATCGGGGCCGTTCTTCTTAAATCCGACGCTGAATGAAACGCTAGGTTAGATTGAAGGGGGTCCTGAGGAAGATCCGCTGGAAGTCTGTGTAGCTTATGAGAAGCACGAAGCGTGAAGAGTTTCTAGCCATGTCCCTGAAAGTCCTGAAACAGCTCGTGGGCCCAAGTAGCTCCAGTAGTCCCGCAGTCCTTCGCGGACCAGGGATCGAGCCACGATCCTTTTCGCCGCTATCTTTGCCCGCGTCACGCGAATATACCCGCAGTCGTTTCAATTAGGGATTCTCTAGGCCGCGGACGAAAATACCCCCGACACCTAAACTTATCCAGTCAGAGAAACGCGGCTAATGGAAGGCCAGCGTTATCGGAAAACTTAAATCCGGCCGGGCGATTAATCTTGGAAGCCGCGTATCCGCGACATCGCCGATGAAGGCGCCGGGAGGATCCCTCGTTCGAATGGGCGATCGGTAGGAACGCGGCTCGATCGATGGTTCCGATGAAGATGAAACAGCGACGCGAATCGTTTTGCAGAAGATGTCCTCGCGCGTCCCGCTCCGTGCGTTTCGCAACGCATTGAATTTCCGTTCATTCTCGACGAAGCCACCGTTCACCGCGGACAGGTATAAGGTGCAGCGGGGCCCGTACGCCAGGATCTCCGACGAGCATGCCTCCTTCTTCGACGGCCTCCTTGGCTCCAGCAGGGTGGTCTCCGACCCGGAGGAATGCGAGGGTTACAACATAGATCATTCGAACATCGTCAGAGGTAAGCAGAAGAGGTCGATCCTTTAGTATCCTTGGCGAAAGCGTGATCCAGGATGGAAGTTCGCACAAGTGTGTATTCCAAGCTACAATCTTGATTAGTGGCCACCTCAGAATTTAAGGATTTGGGAGGGTCGTGTTGAAGGGATAAAAATACTTTCAATGCAAATTCAATAACATTCTTTAGAGGATTATACTAACGTTAAGCGACAAAATGAACAAATTTACAAAATTTAGAGAATAAAATCTATTTTTCTTTGATTTTTATATAGCTCTCGAATTTGGTATTTCAGTCGAGTTGAACAGCTAAAAATATTTTTAATGCAAATTCAATAAAATTCTTTAGGAGGAGGAGATTATAAAAATTTATTTAAAGAATAAAATCCAATTTTCTTTTCTTTTCACTAAGCTCTGGAATTATTTCAGTCGAGTTGAACGGTTAAAACTACTTTTAATGCAAATTCACTAAAATTCTTTAGGTGATTATAAAAATTTATTTAAAGAAAAAAAACATTTTCTTTTCTTTTCACAAAGCCTCTTGAATTAGGTACTTCCCTCGTGGTTACATTAATCTCCTTTTTCTTTGGAGGTTTGGAGGGCCCCTTACCCCCTCTCTCTGCGCCACTGATCTCGATTTATTAACCCAAAAGCCCAAGAAGCTCCTTCAATTCAATTCCCCGCGACCCCCGGAGTCGAGGAACCTTGGGACTCATCCGATATTCAGTGCGGAATAAGTACCTAAATTGCAGGTAAAAGCAATCTGGTGCTAAGGCCGAAGACCACGGAGGAAGTGTCTGCCATATTGAAGTACTGCGACGAGAAACGTTTGGCGGTGTGCCCCCAGAGCGGCAACACGGGCCTCGTAGGCGGCAGCGTGCCGGTGTTCGACGAGATCGTTGTATCCATGAAGCTCATGAACAAGCTGATCGAGACGAACGCTCTGGCAGGTTGGTAGAGTTCCCGCGGCAGCCGAGATCCTTCCTCGAGGCTCGAATCACCGCGGCGAGCCTTTGGGGAGACTTGCCGCGAGGATCCGAGCGCGGTCCCCTCGGCTACTTTCATTTCCACGTCGTCCATGTTAGGGGTGGTGACCTGCGAGGCAGGCTGCGTGCTGGAGGACCTGGACAACCACTTGTCGACGGTGGGCTTGATGATGCCGCTCGATCTCGGCGCGAAGGGTAGTTGCCTGATCGGGGGTTGCGTGTCGACGAACGCGGGCGGCCTGAGGCTCCTCCGCTACGGGAACCTGCACGGGAACGTTTTGGGCCTGGAGGCAGTGAGTTTCATGGGTGGATCAGCGTGTATTCAGGGCTATGCATTTAACTGAGAACCCGCGCGCGAGAGAACAGAGGAATGGTCGAGGAGAATGGTCCCTGTGCTGAAGCAGAAATTAGTTTTTGGATGCACCAACGCCTTATTTAGGGTTTTTCTGTGGTTTTGAGAAGATCTGGAATTTGGAAATTCAAAAAATTGTGAAGCTTTGTGAATATGTAGGGGATTTCCTCCTGATTACAACGAAATTTTTCTTTGCTCCTCAAATTCACTTTAAGGGGGTGAAATCGACCCCTGAAAATTTGGCCATTATTTTGTCCACTGAACTCGCAATCTGAAAGAAATAGAAACAAAGTTTCAAGACAGAACTTACTTCTTTTAGTTGGATCCATCAAATGGTAAAAGTTTCACCATTGTTGGCTTTAGTAATTGTTTTAACAACTCCTGAAACTTTTACCAAATGATAGATCTAATTAAAAGAAGTAACTTTTGTCTTTAAACATTTTTCCCATCTCTTACAGATCGCAAGTTACAAAATAAAATAGAAAAAATGGCCAAATTTGAGGGGTTAATTTCACCCCTTGGAGTGAATTTGGGCAGACAACAAAAATTGCGTTGCAATCAGGAGGAAATCCACTATATATCCCCAAAGTTTCATAATTTTTTGAATTACCGGTTTCGCCATCTTCCCTTGTCAGTTAAGTGGATAACCCTGTGCAGTGGTTGCGCGATGTTTTCAATCGGGTTCTTCCAGGTGAAAGCGAACGGAGACGTGGTGGATTGCCTGAACACGCTGAAGAAGAACAACACGGGCTACCACTTGAAGCACCTGTTCATAGGGTCCGAGGGGACGTTGGGAATAGTGACCAAAGTCGCGATCCAATGCCCGCCGCTCCCTAAGGCCATAAACGTGGCGTTCTTAGGTAGGATAGAGTGTGGCACTCGTTGCTCCGCAGTGTGCTCAGAACGAAACCGCGGGTTCCAGGGCTGAACAGCTTCGACAAGGTGCTGAAGACGTTCGCTCTGGCCAAGAAGGAGCTGGGAGAGATCCTGTCCTCGTACGAGATGATGGACAAGCTGTCGCTGGACCTTTCGATCGCGACGGGCTTGAAAAGCCCACTGACGTCCAAGATCGACGGCCACGATTTCTACGTCCTCCTGGAGACCTCCGGCAGTAACGCGGCTCACGACGAGGAGAAGCTTGCCTCCTTCGTGGAGACGGCCCTCGTCGAGGAAGTCATCGAGGACGGTACTCTCACCTCCGATCCTGCTAAAGTAAAAGTAATGGCCCCTTCTTTTCACAACCAGACGCTACTTTGGACCTCGAAAGCGTAGGACTATGGAACTTACGGTTCTCAGTAGTGACCAGATGTTTTATAATAAGAAAAAAGCTTGGCACATTCCCGAGGACACCATTTTCTTAATTTATTTAATTAGAAAGACGTACTTCTGATAAATCAAAGAAAAAATTAGAAACACTTAAAAAGGTTACATGTCCAATCTGGGATAATTTCCGGGAGAGTTTTCAATCCGGAACGTCTGGTCACTTTAAATTAAGCCCACTCGGTGACAACAAAGAGGTTTCTTTCTTTTTCTTTGTTTAGAATATATGGGCGCTCCGAGAAAGAATTGGCGAGGAGGTGATGCGTGAGGGCTACGTCTTCAAGTACGACATCTCCATTCCTCTGTCATCGTTCTACAAGGTGATCGAGGTGCTCAATGAGCGACTGCGCGATCAACGGATCACGAGGATCAGCGGTTTCGGGCACTTGGGTAAGGCTCGACGTCGATTTATCCAGAGACTCCTCAACATTCCTCTTCCTTGTCTGTTGATACATCAGGCGATGGGAATATCCACGTGCAAGTCTCTATACCGTCGTACGACGAAAACATCGCATCACAGCTGCAGCCATTCATCTTCGAGTACGTGTCGAGCCTCCGCGGCAGCGTCAGCGCCGAACACGGGATAGGATTCATGAAGACCAAGTACCTGCACATGAGCAGAACACCTTCCGAGATCGCGCTTATGCACAAGCTCAAGAAAATGATGGACCCGAACGGTATACTTAACCCGTACAAGGTCCTACCACCCGCCTAAAACTTTATTTTAATAGTTCAATTTAGAACAAAAAGAGTACAAACCATTCCTGTACATAGTTAATGCGTAAGTAACCCGAATGCTATAAGAAATATATGTAATATTAGAAAAGTTTACCGCTAGGTACACTTTTGTGTTAAGAGATAATAGGATCAAAATGGTTTCCTTATCAATAGACATGGAATTAATCTCAGAATATAAATAATAAACAAGATAAAAGTAAATTAATCTTTGTTGCAGAAAACTGTGGAATATTTCCCTCTAATTTTTATATTACAGACGTCGAAGTAGGTAAGAGGAATTCAAAGTCCCGCGCCGCTTGAGGCCGCGCATGCGCGTGAGTTTGTCCATGCTGGTCTATGGTAACGAGAGCGTGTTGAGCTCTGCCGTACCGGCGCTGCGATTTTTTCGTTCCGCGAAGTGCGCTCGTAGCCGCAGAGAGGTCGCTACCGTCCAGTCGGCCGTGCTTTTGAATATTTATCTTTAGATCGAGAGTTCAAATTGTAAATAGATCGGCGTTTGATACACGCCACCGTTCTGTCCCCTGATGCATCAATCGCGTAGACAGAGTAGCTTTTATTCTTCGATTTCTCGCTGGCGCTAAATCGACGTCCGTATCGATCCCAGAATAAATAGTATTCGTCATCGATTAAAAGTATCCCTCCCCGGAACTGTATATTTAGAATAACAAATCGTTTTCTGCATGCATCATCGATCTCTAGTTAGCCTGAACGGATATCCTCGTCCAACCCCAACGCTTTAAATATATTTTACAATCACTTAAATGACTACATTTACTCGGGAATTATAAACTTGAAATTCGAAGTGAAATTTCTTGAAAAGAGGAAGTAAGATCCACGTCAACTTTTACGTAACACCTTGCATAAACTTCGGCAAGATTTATTGCCGCGAGGTGTACGCGTCATTGAGATATTAACGAGACCGAGAAGTATAGAAAAGTGTGGAATAGGAGGAAGGTGTTTTGAATCGCGCCAAAAGCACCGAGGGAAACTCCTCGAACGAACGGGAAGCGAGGGACGCGCTGATTCGTCGCCTCGGACGAGCATGTTGGGTGTGGTGGGGGGTTCGGTACCTCGCTCGCGTTCGGTCTGCTCGCGAGAATATTCTGAGGTGTTTACGTGTGCGCAGCGTGCTTCCCGAAGAATCTCGAAAATGGCGCCAAAGCAAATATAAACAGGCTGCTCGTCGTACTGCGCAGTCAGTCGGTAAGTGTACCTCGAAGTGACAAGTTGCACGACTTTCTGAACAAACAACGAACGAACGACCCTGCTTCTTTACGAGTGATCGCAAGCAAACGTATACCAACGAAAAGGTACGTCTTCCGTTTTCCTTATCGGTAATTGTAGTATGTGACTGCGTCGCGTGTATCTCGAGTAATTAGCTGCGAATAACGCCGGTTCCAACGTGCACGTAACGTTAAGGAAACGTTCTAAAAATAGGTGCTGCAGAAATGCGTGAAAAACAGTCGGCGTGACTGCTTCACTGAATTGCGTGCAACGGTTTTACCTGCGACGTAAATATAGTATAGCGTTCGGTGTATGGCGTTGCTATCGACCCGTACGCGACTCTCGTCTCTCTATCGTTTTCCAACGGATTCTCGCGTACACATGTGATGCAGAGTGTTCACACGATATATTCGTCAAAGTTTGTAATAAACTTCGACCTTACATATTGAAACGAAGTGGTCGATATTTGGACCGATAGCGTTTAAACTCTGTAACCTTGATCTTGGCCTTGTCAGCCCCCCGCGCCTGATGCGAAGTATTAACTCGCATTTAAACGAATCTAAAAAATTACATTGAAAATACATTTTGTTCATTTAAAATTCTGGAGTGCTCAACTTCGTAGCTTAGAAAATATCGTGCAGGGCTACTGCGCCACGGTGTTGTTGACTGTTCCCGCGCATTATAAACGGCGTATTTAACATTTATGCGCAGATCGATCGAAGTGACATGGCGCTGGTACCGAGGGAGCTGTTCCGCAATTGGTGGGGCGATATGGATCGCTACCACCGTGAGCTGGAGAACCAGTTCAGAAAATTGTCCACCAGGGATGATCACTGGCAACCACCAGCGATGCCCTGTTTCAACAAGATCTTCCGACCGTGGAAGAACGTGATGGAGCAGTTGGAGCACGACGTTGGCGGTTCCACGACGGTTGACAGAAGCCAGAACAAGTTCCAGGTGGTGGTGGACGTTCAACAGTTTGCGCCCGAAGAGATCACTGTCCGGACGGACGATAAGTACATCACCATCGAGGGGAAACACGAGGAGAAGAAGGACCTGCACGGCTACGTCTCGAGGCACTTCGTGCGTCGATACGTGTTACCGCAGGGCTACGACATCGGCCACGTGAAACCTAGCTTATCATCGGATGGCATACTTACCATCACAGCCCCTACGCTTGCCCTCCCAGGACCGGGGGAAAGGATCGTACCGATTCGGCGCACCAACACGCCTGCGATCAAAGCCGCATAATCAGCGATCGATTACTAATCCCTGTCTCTGTTTCATAACCGACACGCACGAGATATTTGCGTCTGTAGAGACTCGTTAGTTCTTCATTTCTGAACTTCTGTTTCTATTTACCGATTAATCTTAGTCGTATGCTCTGATTATTTAGTTGTATATGTTGTTAAGTAATTTATGCCGAGTTGGTTTAGGTGTTTTCAAGGTTTAAATTGCATCGCGAAACATCCAAAGAACTTACATTATTTGGTAGAAGGGAAGTGATGTTAAATGTATATAACTTATGTGATTCATATCCGTCGCCTGTAACAAAAGTCTGAGAGGAATGTATCAAGTACCGTTTTACTTGAAAGTGAGATGCTGTTTAAGGATATAATACAATATTCTTCGTTCTGTATGATTTTTAGTATAACGGATATTTTTATGTATCATCCACTGGATATTGTAAACGCCATGCTTGAGCGTAACTACTTATGGTTCGCTATGTGTACGCTATTGTGCTTTTTATTAGCCGCTTTTCATTAAATACCAAACGCTAAGAGTCGGTGTTTCTTTCGGGGAGGCATACACTTAAAAAGTTTATTCCGATGAGCTGTAGAAATATTTACAAAGTGCACGAAGTACGGCGAACAGCCGTCGAATACAAAACACTCGGCCCCCTGCCGATCGTAAGTAACCTAATCGTCGAATAACGCATTCAATTCTCATCTAGATCACGATGGTCCTCGATCTTCCTCGCTCTCCGAGAACGGTTGCTCGTCCTGATCCTGAGGAGGCAGCGGCTGTTCCAGAATAGTCTCCTCTTCGGGGACTATGCCTTGAAGGTACTTAGCCTGCTCCTCTATATCCGGTATCTTCTCGTAAATCAGCTTCTCGACGTCCACTTTCTGCAGCTCTATCTGCATGCGCCTCTTAAGTGGCCCCTCTATAGCGTCCATTATCTGATTCCTATTAGAAAAGCCATCGTCGTGTGAAATCTACCGGAAACCCAAATGAGAAATGGAAAGGAGCATGGACAAGGACGAACCTCAGCAGATTTGGCAGTATGTTGATGCTGGCTTCCATCAGATAATCGATGGTACCGGCACCGTGGACCCTGGTTTGAATGTTGCCCAATTCAAGATCGAGATCCTCGAGGGTGGGCCTTTTCCGCGTGTCCAGCGGCTGGCTCAGCGTCACCCTAACCCTAAAATATTGTATGGTGAAGGTAACCGAGCCAGCTCTGGATAGGAAGCCACCGATGACGCTTACTTCCCAGTGCGTCTTTCCTTCGATCTCTTGAGTGCCAACGTCCATGGTTGCGTATACCTTTACAAGGAAACGGGACATGATATTTTCGACGCCTACATGCGGCTTGCATAACGCTCGTGACAATTATGGGTCGAGATTACGACTGATTATCTGTTAATTGATTTACAATGTACACGACGTAATAGAGATGATGTAACGCCGGTAATAAGCTGTTTTGGCTTGCAATTAGATTTGCAAAGGTGGGCATGCGGTGTATCAATGCATTCCAATCGAATAACTCGTTCGAGAGGAAGGTATATCGCGATGCAGACTTATTAGGCTGGTGCATATTAAGAAGTTTCGGGTGAGCTGATTTAATACCGCTGGTTGGCACTGGTAGTGGCGTAACTCGAAAAATGGCAACTTAAAGAAATGTGGGTGATCAGAATTCAACTATAGCCGGGGATCCACCTGCAAGCTAAGCTCTGCTATATTTTTTTCTGAAGCTAACAGGGGAATTTCCCGAACTCGGAAATTCAAAAAATTCTGAAACTTTGTGAATATGTAGGGGATTTCCTTCTCATTACAACGCAATTTTTGTTTGCTGCCCAAATTCACTCGAAGGGGTTGAAATTAACCCCTGAAATTTCAGCTATTTTCTGATTTTTCTGTTATAACTCGCGAACTGTAAGAAAAAGAAAGAAAGTTTGATAACAAAAATTTTTGGAATTTCCGGATTCGGGATCTTCCCTTGGTAGCTTAGCTTTCAGATAGATTCCCGGCTTTGTGCAAATTTTAAACCGCTTCTCCTGTAAAATTTACATTCGTTGAGGTACGACACCATCAATGCCGGGCAGTGGTATTTAATTTAAAAGAACCATCAAGAGCAACTATTTACTGTTCCATTTTCCATGCTCAGCGTGATGTTCCCCATTCGGTAGAAGCTGGCCAGGCCGGTAACCCAGGTGTGCGTGGACGTGACAGTGAATATACCGACGGTTTGGCTGTAGTCGTTTACCCTGAACGGGTCATAACCCATTTGGGACACTTGCTTGCGCCCTTCCGCGACTGCCATGTCGAACGGCGATATGGAATTGGGGAAGTACTGCGGCAGCTGAGATATCTGTTTGTTAACTTCGCCCCTGAAAGCATTCACTCGTCAGGACCGTTTTCAAGCAGCACGGTCGATGCTGCGGGAATCGTTCTTACCGTATGTTATGGTTGACTTCTTTCAATATAAAGGGTTTGATGCTGTCGAAGATGAAGGTGCCTATGGAATTGATGACACCTTGGAAGACAGAGCCCAGGAAGCCAAGGTTCTGGAAGTCCATGTCAATCTTCTCGAACGTCAGGTCCATGTCGATGTCCTGGGCGTGCAACTTACCGTCGGCGCCGACCTCGAGCCTTGCCACTCCCTTCACGACCACCCCCGTCAACTTCACGGTGAAGTTACCGGCCGAGCGTGACAGCCACGACGATAAAGTGTACAGTCCACGGATATCCAAGGACTGGATACTCAACGCCACGGAGACCTTGGAGGAGCAAGGTTATAATAACTATGGAGTCGCAAGTGAAATTCCATTCGCGATGATTTTTCTCTTACAAGGGAAGATCCCGAACCCGGAAATTCAAAAAATTCTGAAACTTTGTGAATATGTAGGGTATCTCCTCCTGATTACAACGCAATTTTTCTATGCTGCTCAAATTCACTCGAAGGGGGTGAAATTAACCCCTGAAAATTCGTCTATTTTCCGACTTTGTATTATAATTCGCGTACTGTAACAGATCGAAAAGAAGTTTCAAGACAAAAGTTACTTCTTTTAATTAAATCTATCCTTTGATAAAAAAAATATTTTACAGTTCAGGGGTTATAACACAAAATCGGAAAATACCCGGATCTTCAAGGGTCAACTACACCCCCTTAGAATTTAATCAGCAGTAAATTCCCTACATATTCAGAAAGTTTCAGAATTTTTTGAATTTTCGTGTTCGCGATGTTCCCTTGTTAGCAGATCTCTCTTTGCGAACTAATTTGGCAGAGATTCTCGCGTCTCGATTGAATTATACGGCGATCCTACCTCAGTTAGTCACCGACAGTATAATTAACCCGTGCTTTTTCGTAGCGATCGGTATTTCATAAGCGACTTGTAAAGATATAAAGAGCATAATATATCTGCGGGCTTTTGTATCTGACGAACACAATGGCCTGTCCTAGCGTAGTTGGCAATCGCGGTAAGTTCGGGGCGAAAGTGATTAGACTTATTTCTGTCGCAGGGTCTTTAGAGGGCTCACTTGCATCGCAGCCAGCTCGGAGTCCATGCGGACGATTCGAAATTTGGAGAGACCGTACACGTTGGCTTTGTAGAGGTTCATAGTGTACATGGAGAACGAGTGCTTCATGTCCGGCACTGGCATGGGGTCCGGTATCGGCGCCCCAGGTAGTCCCACTGGATCAGCCTGCTGATAGTGCTTCAAGATTGCGCGAATATGATCCCCGAGTCGCTTTTCGCCGAGCGCTATCTGAGCTGCCTGGTCATTTTTGCCTGGAAAGCGTTATTGTTCGAGCGTCGAGTAAAAAAATATCCCTTTTACAATTTTCATATTCGTTATTAGGTCTCGAGCGTAAAAACCTCTAAACACAAAGATTTACTTCGCCCGCGAATAGATTCTAATCGAATTATTCGCTTTGCAGATCAGCTGTTCTGCATTTAATTCGAGGAAACGATAGGCGCTTCGCGCTAGCCGATAAATCGGCCTTTGAACTTGACTTTGGATTGCACAATGCTGGAAAATCGTTCGGATAACATTGGGTTTATGTCACAACGTGTCGATGCACTTCGCGAGCCCTAGTAACGCGAGAGAAAAAGCGGGTTACAATTCTCGTGGAAGGTTCAACTCACCAGCGGGCTTCTGCTCGTCGCATCGGCAGGCGAGGATGCAGCAGAAGAGGAAGAACAGCGAGCTTAGGAATCGCATTTCCGGTTCTGTTGCGCGGCGAGACCGGAGTCGACGTTTCTGCGGAGGAATAGCGTTCGGTGGTGGCCTGCTGTAGATGAGGCCAAGCATTCGACTGGGGAGGCGCGTCAGAGAATTTAGTGGGACGATATCGCGCGGGTCATTGAAGGGGCGAGGGTCAACCGCTGTATCTGGATCCCCCTTGCCCCCTCCACTTATTCTTGTGTTGTTTCCTCCTTAGCCGTCCCTATGACTCTACGCCACTTCACTGGAATTAACGTGCACGCCGCGCGTCGATCTCGTTGACGGCGGTGTAAATACGCGTAAACAAATCGCGGCCGGGAAACTGAATTCTTTTGATTCTTTATCAATGATACTGTTAGATCTGCTGGGCGAATAGAATGCCAGGGAGGAACTACAGTAGCGTGCAGGGTTTAGGTTCGTAGGTCCAACCTTCTTCAATGAATAAAACTACTCTAAACATGTACTAGCAGCTGCTATTTAGTCTGGTGCAAACAGCGAAACAGTGAAGAAAGGGAATGTATCATATAGTATATGATACCTCGGGCGTTAAAGGGTTAACATAGGTCATACGCCTTTACAGGTAGTCATCGGCAAAAAATTATTTGAAATAAAAAAATTGATTTCGAATAAAAGACAAAAATTTTATTCGAGAGTCTTTGTCGAATTTATTCGAACTTCGAATAACTTTCGAATAAATAAGCTTAAAATGAATTCCCGTCGAATAAAAAAATCATGCGTGGCCGTCGAATGAATTCCGTAAAAAATGTCATTTGGCGCTTCGCAATCACTTTGGGTTATTTTTATTCGACGACTAATAAAAATAAAGTCTCTTTTATTTGATACGTTATTTAAATAATTTTTTATTTAAATAATGCCCACATCTGGTCGTCAGTGATTAATGATTCGTAATTACGTGGCTATTAAGTGTAAAATGATTGTTTACATTGAAAAACTTTGGAAAAACTGCGAGCAACCCGTCATACTGCTAAACAGTAGGGAGCGCTGCACTTAGGGGTCGTCCTTAAATTACGTAAAGGTAATTTTGGCGATTTCTTACCTCCTCCCTCCTCAAGTATAAAAATTCGTAACATTTTATATTCCTCCCCCCACCTTCTTACATAATACTTTTTTACAATGCATTTTTTCAGTTCTTAAAATTCTTGTAAAAATTTATATAATTTCTAATAAGTTAAAAAAATAGACACGTAAAGTGCTACCTGATTCCCCTCCTCGTAAGAAAACAGGAAATTCGCGACCCCCTCCCCCGGCCCCCCAAATCGCGACGTAATTTATCTGACCGTGGAGTGGGGTGGCGGCAGGTGCTTGTATTCATAGTCACTACTTAGTTTTAAGCAAATAATTAAGCATTCGGCATCCTTTACTAGCTACTAAGTTAGTAGAGGATGCCGCATGCTTAAGCATTTGCTTAAGAATAAGTAGCGACTATGAATACCGGCCATAATTCTCTTTTCAAACGATACAATTTTGCGTACCGGCGAAATTAATATCGGGGGCTGACGGAACGTGAAGTTTGCCCGTAGTGTATTTTTATAGCGCAACCGAGAGAGCCAATAGAATATTAGCAAACAGTTCGCTATCCAATAGCATTCGAGATCGAGAATTATTTCGGTTGGCAGCACTAGCCAGTGTGGCACTCGTACTCGCAATTTTGAACAAGTTTGAATTCGTCGAATTTAACGTACCCGCTCCATCGTCGAGTATCACTGCCACTGTTTTCCTCGTTAATTGTGCTCCTTCTTTCGTCTAATATGATCGATACCGATGACAGATTAATTAACCATGAGAGAGGTAAGACGAGCGTTAAGCGTGAGTAGCATAATTCTCGTTCCACGCGGCCTTTAACGCAAGTGTCAAGGCAAGTTTCTCGGGTGACATGCGAAATGAGTGGTTGCAGTGAGAAGCATTGAGGAATACTAATAACTGGAATACCCCTGAATATTATCTATGCTTCGAAAAGAGAAGTAAATTTTGATGGAACTTTAATCCCTTTCTAATCCGATACCACTTTGTCTACTCGCAAACTCGTACTTTTGGCACTTTCGTTAAATCTGTGATGCAGTAATTGGTTCATAAAAAAAGGTATTGCAGGGACCGATGTGCGTAAATCAGCGGAAGAAATGGACGAGCAGCGGCAGAAGACGCTTGCCTACGAGTACCTCTGTCACTTAGAAGAAGCTAAAAAGTAAGCCCCTTAACGAGCCATTGATAAGCGAATAAATACTATTTCACTTTTCATTTTATAGATGGATGGAGGCTTGCTTGAGGGAAACGCTTCCACCTACCACCGAGCTAGAAGAGAATCTAAGGAACGGAGTATATCTGGCGAAGCTCGCTCACTTCATGGCACCTGCGACTCTGTCTTATAACAAAATATACGACCACGAACAGAAGCGTTACGCGATGGCTGGTCTGCAGTTTCGGCATACGGACAATATTAATCATTTCCTAAAATCCTTAAAGTCCATGCAACTGCCATTAGTACGCATCCGTTTTGTAGTAATTAGAACGTTTCTTCCGCCTGATATTATTCAAATTAATGAAAGAAACTTCTCAACAGACGTTCCAACCGGAGACGACAGACATCTACGATAAGAAGAACATGCCCCGCGTGATATACTGCATTCACGCTCTCAGTACTCATTTGTTTAAACTGGGGAAAGCACCGCAGATTCAGGACTTGTACGGAAAAGTGAATTTTACAGGTACTCCTCTGATTCCATTACAACGAGCTACGCGCATTGGAAGAGGAATCGCAGAATCTTACAGCATCCTATGTTTTTCAGATGAGGAGATAAATGCCGTTAGTAAGGAGTTGAAGAAATATGGAATTCAGATGCCTTCGTTTCAGAAAATTGGTGGTCTACTGGCAAATAGCATGGAGATCGATGCGGCGACTCTTCACGCTGCAGTTATAGCAATTAATCAAGCGGTAACAGAAAAGGTACAGCTGTGTTGCTTGTGTCTCCGTAAGAATTTGAATTTAGGATAATCAAATGTTGCTCTTTAAGGATCGTGACAAAGTATTAAAGGCGCTGCAGAATCAGGTGGTACAGTTAATCAATGTGATGCCCCGATATATCAAAGAATACAGCAGCTCCTTGCTAGAAGCGAAAGATTCTAAGGCACAGGCTGCGCTTAATAGGGTGAGTAAGAATTAGGAAGAAATAGAAATACGATAGTTCCATCTCATTAATCAATATAATTTTGGTAGTCTCTTAATGATAGCTATGTACCAGACGTGTACGACGAACTGTTGACTCAAGCAGAAATCCAGGGACATATAAATTACGTTAATGGTGAGTTTTGGTGCGACAGTGATTATTTATAATCGTTCGTTTGATTATTGATATTTCTCTTCTAGTCCAATGCGCGGTCAAAAGGATAATTCAGGCCATCCATCATAAAAATAATGAAATCATGGGTGCACTGAGAACATCTACTTTATGTCTGCAGGTATATCGGAATTGGGCATTATTCGAATAAATTTTTATTCGAATGAAAATTTATTCGTTCTTCCCGAATAACTTCATCTTATTCGAATAATGCCCAACTCCGTGGTGTATCTTATACCAACTCTTTTCTAACACATCTTTATGCATACACTCTATTCATAAATATATTTTCTTTCGTCAGAACGTTGTACACGAGAATGCAGAATTGTACAAAGAGCAGTTAATGCAGTTATTAGAAAGCTCCGAATGGAATAATACGTATTCCGAGAGAAATCATCACTGGAAACAGCTACTTCAGGAGAGAATCGATAGAGCAAACGAAGCGGCGCATAAATCTGGAATGCGTAAGTAAGACCGGAAATTATTCAGCTGCTTACAATTGTAATATGTTTTGTCCGCGGCAGGTGGCGAAGCTGTTAAGCTTTTGAATTTAACGTTACAAAACAGTATGCCACATGAATTTTATAACGCTCTGGCAAACCCTGATCTTGGATTAAGGGAGAAGGTCGATGAATTCGCGATGCCGTTGTATTACGAAGAAATGAAAGTCGATCGTCTAGAATCACAGGTAAAAAATGGAATATGGGAAAGCATAAAGGCTGTACTTCTGTCATTGATTTTTATTAATATAAACGATGTCTTTAATAGAACGACCTTTCATACAGCGATATAGTAGTTAGTGTGCGTATACTGTCATTGATCTCAAAAATCAGCAAGGCTGTAGACACTGGGAATCCAGATTTGGTTTATCAAGCATTGTCAAATCCGGATTGTCACGTTTCTGTGAGTATAATTATTCTTACTTTCAAGGGCGGATTTGGAGATATGGCGCGCCTAGCAAGCGTCTGCTCCCCTTTTCGCGAAATATCATCAGATATTTCGATTTAAAAGGGTCGAGACAATTTTAAAATTAATTAAATACGACAACTCGCTTCGGAGGCATCTGAGTTTTAAAGTTCCCTCAAGCCTTTGTGTTTAAAGATTACTCGGTAATAAAATCACTCCAAAATAAAAACACTTTGCTACCTTTTTCAATTTCTTTACCCTATAATTCGCCGGCCTACTTAGCCTATACACAAATCCGCCCTTGCTTCCTTTTCTTTCACTCGCATCAAGAAGATATTTTTACATCGGTCGTGTCTTAGGGACTGGACGAAGAGAATAAAGTAAAATATTATAGAGCACTGGCAGCAGTTCGGTGCGAGAAGCAAACAATCTCCGAAGACTGTCCTGTATTAACATACATCGATATCCAAGAGTGTATCGACGTTGTGAATCTACAATGTCAAAACGATGACGACGGTACGTTGCATAAATCCTGCACGTAACTCCCACGCATTCTTTCCTTTTACTTCCTCTTTTCTTTATAGTGATACAAGTGCTACGCCAATTAAACTTGGCCGTTGTGGAGAACGATCGAAGTGGCGTTATAAATGCTTTGAAAGATACCGCTTTGAAGTTACAGAAACCTACGTCGCCAGACGACGCGTCTCTTTACCTACAATTGTTCAAAAAGTGTCTGGCCGAGAAACATTTCGACGGTTCCGAGCTGTGGCTGGAAGATGTCGAAGCTATAGCGAAAACAGTCGCCACGGAGGCTGAGAACGTTCAAAACGGTATGCCGCGTTTACGTCTTCCGTCTATCCGATCCAATTCAAACCTATTTTGCTAAAGCATCGTCATTTCTTCGCAGCTTGCACCTTTCTGTCGCAAGTGAATTTAGGTTTACAGAGGAACGATATGTTGTTCACGATCGATTGCCTCCAAGCGTTTGGCTTCAAGATACCAGACAATTACAAGACGGAATGTTTTCACAGTCTGGGCGATTTGAAAGAGATGAAGGTAACGAACGAATGGTTTTGTAGTTGGACTCTATAATCGATAACTTGTATCATATTTCAGCAAGAAGATAACGATTGCGCGCTTGTCCGTTACATTACGCCGAAAGGCAACGACTCGTACTTGGACTTGAAGAGGTACAATTACACTTGGGACTGTCCGAGGAATCTGTCGGAAAGCTATTATATTAATATGGATGACATAAAGGTATTAGTAAGATCTTTAAGATAAGTAAACCGTGTTAGCTTAAATAACAAATACGTGTTACTTTCAGAGAGTAATAAAGAATGTGACCGTGAAAGAACACGAGAAGCACAGAATAAATAAGACGATAATTCGGTTCCAAGCTCACATTCGAGGATACTTACTGCGAAAGAGAATCTCCGATAAATTCTCGTACTTCTACGACAACGTGGACAAAATTATTCAAATACAGTCATGGTGGCGGAGTATAGTTCAACGGAAACGATACGTGAAAATAGTAGAAGAAAGACGGAAGCAGGACGCAGAAAGATATAGAAATAAATATATGAAAGTGAAATCAAAATTTGCGAATGTATTGGACCACTATAGGGAACATGTAAGCTATATCTGTAGCTTTATTCAAAATCGATGCGTGACGTAATAAAAGCATCGCTGGTTTATTTAACGAAGTCGTATTTATTTATACGTTTCAGGAGGAAAAGATTACAAAGATACAAGCTTTGTGGCGAGGTCGTTCGGAAAGACGTGCTTTCCATTCACTGTTGTATATGGAGAAACCGCCGTTCCCCGTTGTCCGACATTTCTCAGCAATTCTGAACTTCAATGCCGAAGATTACGACAGGGATTTGCAGTTACAGGTACGAAACCTTCGGCCTCTTAAATAACGGTTTAATAATTCAATCCTTATGGTGAAATTGCTGCAGCACTTGAAACACGAGGTGGTGCAAAGCATACGGCACAATCAGACTCTTTCGCAACAGTTGGATAGCATGGACATAAAAATTGGCCTGCTTATTCAAAACCGAATCACGCTACAAGTAAACCTTCTCGAGATATTATATTTAATTTGTTCTTTGACATGGATATCGTACTTAAGAAGATGAACAAATTTGCAGGACGTCGTGGCGCATGGGAAGAGCTTGGAAACCCTCGCGAAGCAGAAGCAGTCCAACAGAGAACAGAAGAATGCCTTAACGGACAGCATTATGTTGCATAAGGGCCTGAAATCGTTAACGAAGGAAGGTCGGAAGATGCTGGAGGGGTACCAGCACTTGTTCTACGCGCTTCAAACTAATCCCACGTATCTGTCCAAGCTTCTATTCCTTTTACCTCAAAGCAAAACGAACAAGTTTCTTCAGAATGTAATCTTGACGTTATTCAACTTCGGCTCGAACATCAGGGAAGACTATTTATTACTGAAACTATTTGGCAGCGCGCTACAAGAAGAAATTAGGTACGAGTCTTTACTCCACAGAGGGATGCGATGTAATCCACTAACGTAATTTAAATACCTAGATCCAAGTTTCAAAAGCCATCCGAAGTTGTGACTGGTAATCCTCTTGTTCTGAAAATGGTCGTGAATTATGCGCGGCAGTTAAACGGGCAGAGAGCTTTGAGACAAATCGTGGGGCCAATTATCGAGAAGGTATTGGCTGATCGGTCGCTGAGCATAGAGACGAACCCCGTGGATATTTACAAGTGCTGGAGAAATCAATTGGAAATGGAGACTGGGGAAACACTGTGAGTGTAGCGAAGTAAACCCCCGAAGTATTACCTGCTTACAGCTGCTTTATTCTACAGGAATCTCCCATACACCGTGACACCGCAACAAGCTTTAAATTACGAACAAGTAAGAGTGAGGCTGAACCATGGGATACAATTGTTGCAAAGTACAGTTTTAGAATTCCTCACCAAGATCACTGAATCCAGAGATCTGATACCATACGGAATGCTGTACATGGCTAAGATTTTAAACGACTCCTTATTCGAGAAATTCCCGAACGCGCCAGAGAAAGATATATTAAAAGTAGTAGGGAATCTGATCTATTATCACTTCATCAACGCTGCGATCGTCGCTCCCGATGCTTTCGACATAATCACGCTTCCGATCGATAGATCATTGTCCAACGACCAACGGCGAAATTTAGCCAGCATCGCGAAGATACTGCAATTTGCTGCTTCCAAAAAAGGGGTAAATGAAGGTCAATTCGATGATCGTGATATCCTGTACTAAGACGGAAAGAAGCAGATCTGTATACACAACTTGTTTCAGTTCGGCGAGGAGGCCACGCATCTGGTCTGTTTAAATCCATTCATAATCGAGTGCCACGAGAAATTCAAGAACTTCTTTCGCTACTGCTGTCAAATAGAAGATTTGGAAGAGCACTTCTCCATTCACGAATACACCGAAGCCACGCTGATCCACAAGCCCGAGATCTACATTTCGTTGCAGGCAAGTGGAGCTCTTTGGGAATCCAATAACGATAACAGATATTAATTACGGAAATTGCAGGAGATCTGCGACACCCATTGCCTCATGTTAGAATACCAAGATCCGATAGCGCCAGATCCCATGGACCCCTTGCACGATCTGCTGGACGATCTAGGTCCCGCTCCCAGCGTTGCATCTTTACTTGGAATCTGTAAGAAACTACATATTATAGCGCATTCCAATCGACGCGATATTACATTAGAATTATTCATTAGCCGACGCAATGTGCGAGGCGAATTTAGCACGATTCGGGAAAACTGAGGTGTGCCTAGTACTCACCAACAAGTTCCAAGTACCAGAAGACGAGGACGCAAATTTGAACAAACTTTTCATAAAGACCAAGGAGCTGCTGGTCTCCGTGCTTCAATTTCTGAAAGGGCAGACGTTGGTGGAAGCTCTGGAAACCATTTGCTCGCCGGTGCAAGAGAAACTGTATGATGTAAAGTGTTCCAGCGTGTCGCCTACTTTAAACATCATTCACAAAAGGTACTGGGGACTTGAATGAACGATGAGATAAGCAGATGAGACGTAAATTCGTTTCCAGCTCGTCGTTAAATGACTGCAAGCTCCAGCTGCGCGCCTATCTGAATAAACTGGAGCTCGGTGGATGGGTGAGCCAAACGGACGGGTATCAGAACATCATAACAGCGGTGGCCAAAGATCTTTGTAACAAGGGGAAGTACCGAATCATTCGGAACAAGGAGTTACAGACGCTGCGCGTGACTAAGCAGAGGTTGGAGGAGAAATGCAAATATTACCAGGAGCAGGTAGAATTTTATAACGAATACATACAGCGGTGTTTGGAGAATTTACATACAGGGAAAGGGTACGTACATTAATTCTCCCCCAGTGCGCTCCGCGGCACGTGACGGATAAAAATTCTCTTCACAGATCCTTGCGAGCGTTCAAGGCTATCCAGAAGAATAGCCACGGCAAGCTCAGGTCCAAAATGACTTTGAAGTATTCCGGCGCGAAGCTGCAGGAGAAGGGCGTGCTGCTAGAGGTGGACGGGCTTCCGCACTCGCAGTTCAAAAACGTGATCTTCGAGATCAGCCCGACAGAGCACAGCGGCCTGTTCAGCGTCCGTTGTAAGTTCATGGGCGTGGAAATGGAGAAGGTAGACATCGACATACAAAAGTTGCTCGAGCTTCAATTCGAAGGGTCCCCGATCATGGACATGTTCGGCAAGGCGAAAGTGAACGTCAACCTGCTGCTATATTTATTGAATCGAAAGTTCTACGGCAAGACTTGAGGCGAGAAAGAATTAAATGTATTTTATTTACGAGTATGACAGTTGTGCACTTGTGCAATGTTCTATTGTAATTATGCTTCTCACGAACGATGGTACAACCAACCGCGACATTTTTACGCTCGCTGTACGGCGAACTTTTAAAACTGACGATTAATTATTGTAAATAGTTGTACGTAACGGAATTTAAGTTTTTAATAGAAGTGTCCCTTGCGACTTACGCTTAACGATAACGCACCAAGATGTCTATATAGAACATAAACTTTTGTTGGGTTTCAAAAGCGAAATATATTTTTTTCTAATTTTTATAAAAATAAGTAAACTAGTGGTAGATAAAGATCGCCTATTATCGAGAGAGAGCGGTCGCTTTCTCGGCTCAACTTTTGTAACTAAACCTAATGCCAACCATGATCTTTCACGTACTTTCGCCTCTATTAAGGGGTATGTCGAATAACTATGTGTATTATATTTCGTACGAAACAAAATAAGATAAGGCATGCTCTCGGAAATTCTCCAATGAGAACAGTAGGCTGTCTATTATTACTTTTACGCTTCCTAATGCCTATACATGTATTTATATTATTATTCAAATACTAGACAACCTAGTGTTCCTGTGCATTTTAAAAAATCTAATGATCGGATCATTTGAACGCAAACCCGGCAATTGCAGTTGTTCTCGCGTCTGATAATACAATGGATTCCAGTTTTATAAAATATTGCGCTACCTAAAGGCCTGTTTAGTGGATACTGGCAAATAAGCCTGCACATTCAACAAAAGGATCTCTGAAAACAAGACAGAAGAACGTGCTCGAAAAGAGCTACGCGTCTAAAAGTCCTACACCTTTCGATGTTGCATGTCACTTGCGGTTTTACTTTGCACTATTTCATTAGCAATGACACACGATTAAAATTACTTTAAAAAAGACGAAGCGAGATGTTTGCATCGAGATCAATTAATTGCGGAATAAATACTTTTATTCTTTTTGTCTCCTTTACAGAATAATGCGACAGTAAATTAAACCTTTTAATACAATCACGTTAAAATGCGTAATGTGCGCGTAAGAAATTTGTGATATCCGTAGAACGAATAAAAAAAAAAGAGATGGTTCACTTTATATATATATATATGATATAAACACTACATACATAGATAAACAGCCCGCATTTATCACAGGCGCATTGTATTATAAATATTCTTTTTTGTTTGTTTTTTTGTTTACATATTCGTGTTCTCGAAGTCTTGCTTTTACTCAACTTTTATTATACAAATCTGCCTTTACATCGTTTACGTGACAGATGCTAACATCCAGGTACTGCGTCACGAGGTATTTCGAAAGACATTTTTATAACTTATGGCGCACAAAATGTCGTTAATATAAAAGTTTTTTACCTCCTCCCCCTCTCCCTCTAGAGCTTTACCATTCCTTTTCAATCGAATCGAGCGTCCAGTAATTCTAGTAGAATTGATTATGTGCAAGCAGTATATGTCTGTTAAAGCCTCCACGAAGCAGGCCATAAAAGTGCATTTTCATGGTATTATTTAACTGTGTAGTACATATATATATATATATCACCGTAATATTAACTTTTTATAATAAATAGGATAATAACATTAATTCTCCATCCGTCCGGCTCTCCTTTAAATATGTGCACACAGTGGGACATAACATTCGATACAGAACATTCAGCAAGTGTTATCGTTTGTTCAAGATATTGGCAAAGTTTCTAATTCTCAGCTGCCCGTCCGTCATTTGCGCTAACGTCTCCTCCATCATGTTACGCAGCTTCGATAAATCCGGCATTTTGTCGCAGGATTCAATGTTCAATAATTCCGTGAAGAACTGCTCCCATACAGCCTTCTTCATATACCTGCGCGCGTGGTATATTACCGTGAGTCGCGGATCATTTTCGTAGCTTTCAGAGTATCGATTTGATCAAGATATAAATACCTTTGTAATTTCGAGGTGATGAACCATCGACCACCGACCTTCGACACTCTCATGTAATTGCCAAATAGCAAACAGTGGCTGGTCGCGGCTAAACAATACAAATCAGTCTGGTATGTCCATGGTCGACCGGTCTGCATCTCGATACACGTGAAGTCTTCAGTCTTTATGACCTGGGTGAACGTCGTGTTCTCTGGCAGCAGGCTCATGTCTATACTACATCCGAAATCTATCAGCTGTATCGTTGGCCTCACGTCCTCTGTGGGCCTGCAAAATCAACGAGCTCGTTACGCGGATCTGGCTGGACGCTGCGGATCGGTCGCGATTAAACACGTACAAACGCATCAGCAGGAAATTGTCCGGCTTGATGTCCCCGTGTATTATTTGGCATTTGTGTAGATATTCCACGATCTGCAGCATCTCAATTGTGAAGAATATAGCTAAGTGCTCCATCAGCGGTTTGCCCGTGGCGATTTTTATTTGATTCGTTACCGCTAACAGCGTTCCGAATTTCGAGTACTCCGACACTAGTACGCTGCTGTTATTGGCTACGTACGCCATCGAGACATCCATAAATCCACGCAACTGAAATGAGAAAAAGAGTACGTTGTATTGGTGGATGAGAAATCTCTGCAGGCATAAAGAGAGTAAGTTGTACAGTACCATGTGCGGATTAGTCAGGCGAGCTTTTATTTCTCTAGTTATATAAAATTCCCAAACCCAACCAGGCCTTTGAGTTTTTAGGGCGACCGTCTGGCCTGTCTGCAGATTCACTGCTTTGAATACTGTACCGTACATTCCCTTCCCAAGGCACTTTTCCAAATCGTACTTTTCGTTACCTGTATATATTAAACGATTAGAAATTATCGAGCTTTGTATAATGTATATATATGGAGTTAAGGGGTCATTCTATGGATTTACTGCGAAAGAGATCTCGAAAAATAGCTTGATTTTTCGAACACAGTAGAATGACCCCTTAATAGTTGCAATGGCTGTTTCTACTGACCAAGCATAACCATAGGAGAAGGCACAAGCTTATTTAAATTAGTGTCTAGTTTCACGTATCCCTCTGCATGGTGCGGCTGCGGAAATTTAACTTTTTTCAGAAGACTGGCTATTAAAATCTTGTCGAAAGGATTTATATCCCCTGATGGGAATTGAAAGTTGTCTTCCTCCGCTTGCTCCATCGGCTCGGGATGCTCCTCGCACTCCATCGTGTCCACCTTCTCCTGCTCCTCTATCTCGTTAAGTTTAAAGTTAATCGACTTCCGGAGATCGCAGTTCTTCTTGATCTCGGAAGTGATTTGATCGACGTTACGCTGCACGGTGCGCGGACTCTGAGCATGCACGGCTTGTATTTGGGCTTGTAGCTTCTGCTCGTACAGTTGATTCGCCGACAGTGTAACATCTTTAGATTCTTCGCTTTCACCTTCGCAAACAGAAGACAGTTTATTATACGCGTAGTGTTAGAAAAAGAAAGATGGATAACGATTAAAGTACCTTGACTAAGGGACTGCTCTTTTATAGGAGCCAAGTCTTCCTTAATAAATGTAAAACCTGATGCTGTGGTTCTCGTGTGTCCACCACTACTACCAGAACTGCTCGAGATGTATTCTCTAGTCGATTCTAGGATTACACTCAGTTTATCTTCGCCCTCGACATTGGGCGCCTCTGAATTCCTATAAAATCGTGTGTCCGCATTAGAAAATCAATCCTACGGAAAAGCAACGATAATTACAGGATTAAAGGCCGTCGTGCATTTCGCCGGAGCGAAACGAATCGAAGAGATTAATAATAATTAATAAATTGTCGCTGCGCAATTGTTTATAAACGTTTCTGTTCGCTTTGCCAAAATGCGCGACGTCCTCGAGAAGCGTTACGTACGACTGTGGCGCGGTGCATTGATTCGAGTATTGCGGAGTCCCTTCTGCTGCTTTGTAAGATTGTCGAAAATGGTTAGTCATAGGTGTGGAACTGCTCAGTTGCATGTTAAACGCGTCAGTGTAGCATGTATCATTGTTGCCCGACAAGGGTGTGATACCGAGGCTTTCGTCGATGTACACATTGTTCTCATCGGGCGGCTTCGGCGTCATGTTATCCTCCATTGGTCCGTTGTAGTCGACGACGATAGCGTTTTCCTTGTTCTCGGCGCTCTCGAGGTACTTGATGTCTCTACGATTCATCCCCGGGGACTTTATATAGGGCAACTCTGGTGGCATTCGGTACGGTTTGCTGGTCTCTATGTCCGGTTCGCTGTACGGGGAGTAATGAAGCTGTTTCTGCGGCTCCACGTTCTGCTGCAGCAACGTAGATTCCAGCTGCGACGGGTACTGCTGATAAGCTATGTCGTCCGCGGTCATGTTAGCGTAGACGGAGTGCTGCATGTGTTGCATGTGCTGGTGGTGCGGTTGATGATGAAGGTGTTGATTGGGCGACGGTTGATGCTGCTGGGGATGGGGCGGATGAGGTTGATGAGGTGGATGAGGCTGATGAGGCTGATGAGGCTGATGAGGCTGATGGTGCTGAATATGGCTGTGGCTTTGCAGGTGCGACGGATGGGAAAGGGACGTTTGATGATGCTGCACCACGTGAGCCTGCGGGTGGGGTTGCATTAACTGTTGATGGTGCTGCGAATGATGCGGTCGAGAATGGGATTGCTGCAACTGTTGCTCGTGATGTTGCTGTAACCAACCATTTAAGGGGATTAATAAAGAGATATCTTAAAATAACTTTCAAGCACCTCCTCTGCATTGTACCTGCATTTGATACTGGTATGAGTTATGCAATCCAGAGGTGCCGTAAGCAGAGTGATGCTCCTGGTTGGAATAACTTTGATGGGCAGAATAGTTCTGATGATTCTCCTGGTCGTCGTAAGGCTGCATGCCGTATCCGGAATGATGCTTGCTACTCGACATCGCGTGCTGAGTCATTGAACTATCCATATGTATGTCGAAGCCTAGCGTCAGCATTTTAGAATCGGGGATCCTTGGTGTCATGGAGGTGCGAAAGTTTGGAGTAGTGGGCACTGGCTCGGGGGAACGCCACATGTCTTGCACCACCGACAACGCCTCCTTCGTGTTCACGGTCAGACTCTGGCCGAGCAAGTGTTCCTCGGGTTCGGCGGTCAACGACGTCGCGTGATGCTGGTGCATGAAATTGGAGGCTTGTAGTTTTCGTTGTGTATTCAGTTCTGCCTCCATTCTCTGTGCCTTGAGCCTCTCCGCTTCCATCCTCTGCGCTTCGAGCCGCTCCGCCTCCATCCTCTCGGCTTCGATCCTCTCCGCCTCCAATCTCTCCAACTCTCGTTGCTCCGCCTCGCGCCTCTGAGTCTGCAGAGCCTGATTCTCAGCCTCGTACTGCTGTCTTTGGAGTTCCTGCTGCTCAGCCTGAAGTCTCTGCCTATCCATCTCAAGCTGCTCGGCCTCTCTTTGCTGCTGCATCTTTCTGTGCCTTTCCGTCAGCTCCTCTTGCCGCTTGTATTCCTGACGCTGCCTCAGCATCTCTTGCAGAGACGCGTTGTGCCTCTGGTGCTCGGCTTCGAAACACTTGTGGTGAATGTGCTGCTCGGCTTCCCCTATGTCCTGCCTGTCGACCTTCTTCTCTAAAACTTGTCCCCTGGAATTCGAACGATCGTAACCATTACGAGGATGCTTCATCGCCACGGCCACGATTGCTGAGAGCAAACGTTACCTTTGCAAATACCGCTGGGCCCGTATTTCCTCCATACTCAGGTCCATATTGTTGGCGTACACTAAATCTTTCGGGTAGTGTGGTCTTAATACGATATTCGGGTTCGGAGCGTCGGGTACAAATACAGGCACTGTTAAATACTCGGTATATTTACTGCCATCAAAAAAATACGTGTGGCTCGGAAACAATCTTATTTTCCCCGCATCGAAGTCCTCTGGTTGATCCTCGTGAACTGTGATTTTAAATAACAGATTACTCTTCGTTATAATTCCAATTTTGATGGGGGCTTTTGGGGGGCAAGATTTTTCGTAAATTTTGAAATTGAATTCTATTTTAATTCATTAGATTAAAAATTCTAGTTCGAGGTGCTTCGTTTTTCGTAAATTTTGTCGAAACAACAAAAATTCGGGAACAACTTGCTTTCGACACAAGATTGTACCTTTGAAAGCTGACTTCGTAATGGCTGTCATTAACGGGCATCGTTTATTTCCATTGCCATTCCACGGGCCAGGTTTAATAGTATTCTCTTTATGCACGGTATCTTCTATTGGAACGTGGTCTAGTATACTGGAACCTTTCATTTCGCCAGGAACGTCCTCCTGTTAAAACGTCTCTATGTATTCGCACGTCGTTATCACCTTCGATATCTCGTTAGGCGCGTGTACCTGATATATATGAACCCTGGAATTCGACGTGGCATTGTGCACCGCAGAGGAGACTTGCGGCACGGTGCCGGGGAAGTGTTCGCGCACGCGATGCCCGGTGCGTACGCTACCAACCCTTTTGCCAGCCTTTATTGCCTTTAACGAACTGAAAGCTTGACGCTGCTCGAACAGCGATCTCTCGCTACGATCTTCCATGTGACCCAACGTCTTGCGCGCCACTGCGAGTTGAAAATTCCTGGAAGGAGAACGTAAGATTCATTCGAATTCGACACACACCGACATCTGTTCATATGTAACGATTTATACTTATGAGCGTAGTCCAGTTCGTCCTGGGGTTCCGCTTTGGCAGTCAAGCCCATTAAATAAACCTTGTCGGCGCGTTTGTAATCCTCGATCTGCTCTAATTCGAAAGCCCACGCTCTGTACATATCCGCGACCATAGTCCCGATTCCATTGTTATATAAAAGTTGGTACAGCTCTAGAGGATTCTTCTGCATACTTATCTGCGAGTACCAAGGTTGCGTTAAGTACAGCGGGTAAGGGGAGCTATCTTAACTAATTCAGAAAGTCTATTTCAAAACTGCCTACGTAATTGATCCAAAGACGTATATATCTACGATCCTGATGGTACTTTATCTCCTTCTCGAATATAGCTAAGCACTGTTGCAGCAGTCTGCAAACGTGCGACTCGTGTCCACTCTTCGGGTAACTTTGCTCCATCCAGAGTATATATTCGTACCAATTCTCTAAAGGATCCTCTCCTTCGTAATTCTTTATCCCCGATTCGTACATTCTGAGCAGACGAAATATGTTACGTCAGCGCGTAATTGCAACGGCTAGCTACTTATCTGCGATTCGAACGTACTGTCTTTCTTGTAAAAGTAACTGTTGAGCATCCACATCTTCCTGCGCTCTTAACGCAGTCCCTAGCTGAGCGACATTCCGACCATAACGCAGTGGCTGAATATTTTCCTTAGAATTAGCTATGGCTGTCGCAGGATCCATTCTTAGATCTTTATCTTCGTCGTCAAACTATTTTATTCCCTGAAAGAAAGGACAGTCAAGGTTTCTGCAAACACTTGTTCGCGAAGTTTCACACGCTGAGAAAAGGAATATCACAAAAATTCGAGAATCTCGAAATGAAAACAGACATCGCGCGGACAATTTTCAAGCTTCTCTAGCACCTTCGAACTCGCTTTAGTGGCAAAGAAACGGATTTTACCAGAAACTGTGATCGAGGAGTCTCCTCGGGTCGAATCAAAACAAATTTGTAAAAGAGGGGATGGATGAACTGACGGAACGCTGGGAAAGTATCGGAGAGAACGGATCGAGCGGTAATGCTCGATGAATCGTTGACATAAAGGTATTCATTCGCCGTTGGGATATATCCGGGAAAGAGCCGCTTTAATTGCTAGGCGATCTAACACTTTGGGGATGCACCCATTTAAACGGAATGCAAACAATGGTACGAGTTATCGAAACAGCATTAGACAACGCTCACCTTTCGCACGTATCAAAACTTTGCATAATATTCTTTGAATAGCGGCGGACCTTTGAAATTGGACAAAATCCAGTCGCGATAACTCCAATAAGGACGCTATCAGTCTAGGTTACGTTAGTCTTCCATTTAACGGCTACAGCCACCAACGGTTTTTCGCTGTCTTCTGCTATGCTGTGCCTCAAGTGATGCAAGAGTTACGTTCCGCTGACCACGGATTTTAATTCGATCGGCTACAATGAGAGGATCGAGAGCCCGATGCGATGATAACTTCAAGACATTTAATTCCGACTAGCGCTAGGGAATCGAAATACCATTTTCAGCCTGGCAGACCCTTTTGACCGTTCGCTACTAGCGGGAGAACTATTGTCCGGAGTATTGTCATGCCTCCTCCCGATCGTGCGAATCGCGAAGCTTCGGCCACTTTATTATTACCCGAATGTAAATTCAAATTCTAAAGTAGCATTTAATACGTACAGTGTGTAATACGCGAGTGTGTTAAGTGGTTGTAATAATTATATTCTTTGCCTGTCTACTTTTAGTCGGAGGGTCTACGTTTTTTTACCGAAGCATTGTAACTCTCCGTGCAGCAATATTCAACAGTATTAATAATTTATATAGTGCATCTCTCGATGGATTAATGGATATAAGAAATTGTTTATTTATTTATTAACTCACGTTGCAAAGTTCTAAGTCGTTATGCACTTTCGCGATCATTTTCAGGAACGATGTTGTTTAATTGTTGGTTTTTAAATGCATTTAAAAAGTTTATTTGTGTCACGAACTGTGGAACGTATAGCCATCTGGCGATAATATTTGTGGACTAAGGCGCTGTGGGAAATGTAATTCCATCGACGGAGTGCAGAATAGACCTATCATGTAATGTAACTTTGCGGCGCACACTTCGTTTTGCAAGAGTGCGCATGTGCCAATTGTTTGCGCGCGAGTTTAATTTTTGGAATGAACGAGTAGCTTTTTAATGTTTTATGTTCAGTTATTCTTTTATTGTACGTATCTATTGGTTTCTAAGATTCTGTTATTAAAAATTGTAATGCAATTATTTATTAGAATATTATCTGACCTCAAGTAGAACAGACGTGTTTTTCTTTAATTACGAATTTAAACATCGGTAGTATCCCCACAAACGGCATTCCCATTTGTGAGATCTATGACAGGAGGATTTGTGGCGGAGACTAAGAAATATTCATTCAATTCTTTTTATTACTATCTATGAAGGATATCCAATTAAGAACGATCGTTACTTTTTAGAGCGAAGAGAAAAACACGTTTAAACTGTGTCAGGAGAAATTATATTATTTTACACTAGTTATATTATAAACAATTAGAAACCAATAAATATTCACAATAATAGAATAACTAAATAAAAAACATTAATAACTCACTTCATTCATTTTATAAATTACAAATTCGCGCGCAAACCAATCACACAGGCATACAAAATACCAACGCAAAGCTCTGCATATTATTAAAAGGCTGTAGCCATCTACTGCGCCAGACGTTAACTTAAGCGACCAATTCAATGTATGTGGCCGTAAAAATAATTTGTTTGTAACCTTTGTATTTGCGCTACTAAGGTCATAAAATTCTCGATCGATCATTCGCGTCAATACTTTTCCCGCCACATTGGCGTGAATGGGCGTGAAGAGACGACAATGCCAGGGAACGGGTGCGGACACATAATGCGAAATGTCATCAATATTTATCGAAAAGTTAAAATAATTTCCGCGCGATCCCTATAAAAAATCACTGATCGTACAGCTGTATTATAGAGGGACATAGAATTGGCCCCGCCTTCAATCCTTCACTTTCCGTTCTTCTTTCCATACAGATGATCTTCCCATACTCTGCCTCCGTTATCACAGTCCATGAACGGTGGATTGATATGAATAATGGGGCATGTGAAAAATAGTTATCGATAAAACAGCGTAGGGGCTTGCTTCACCCGCGGATAAGATTGATTCCGTAGTAATTTGACAGATTGCTCCGAAATTGGTACCTCAGTAACCCTGCTTCTATTCTTCTTCATGAGTGTCGCAAATCTGCAAAGTGCACAAACAATCGTTATCGTGGCCCCAGATTTGCCACATTTTCAGCCGCACTTCGCAATCATTAAACAACTCTTTACTCCCGAGTTCTTTAATGAAAATTCATTATTTCCCCGCGTTTCAGTATACAGGTCTACTTAACCGAAGCAGAGATATGAAGTCTCCATATTTTTATACGAATTTTTTACGAGCATTAACCAAAATGTTAATGAACCGCAATTCCAGCTACATAATCTTTTACGTGTTCCTACATTACGTGCTTCTCAAGCTGAAACTATTAGCTGGCACAACGTTTAAATGGAAAACTTTAGCAGACAAAGCCTTGAAGGGTTTAATAAAACAGCACCACGACGAGGAGAACTGTTACGTGGATAGCAACTCCTGCATATTAGCAAACGTAAAATGTTTCAAAGTATCTACGCCGACATGGTTTTATGTATGCTCCGTAGTATCTTTGAGAAAGTACAAAGTACTAGTCATACCTCTGAATGATACCGACACAAATGAAATATGGGTATCCGAAGTCACTAGGCATAACGTAGAAAGCGCATTGCGTTGCGACGTCACTGCTTGCTTTCTGTGTAGGTACCAAGAGAACGCTTGATAAAGAAAACGAAATAAATTTTTCTGCTACTTACTATCGTTTCTTTGCAGTGCCCATAAAAGATAATACAGTTAGATTCGCTGCGGAGGCTAAAGTATCTATGATCTCAAACCCATACGATACTACGAACGACATGATAAGTGCTCTGTTAAAAAATTATTTCTCGGAGCCTCGACTGTTGAGGACAAATGATATATTTGGCGTCGACGTAAAGGAATGCGTATCGGATCAAGTGTATCTACATAGTAATTCTTCAGTATCTGTGATATACTTCAAAGTTAATACTATTAAAGTTAATAATAAGGATTGTATAAGTAGCGAGAGTGCTTACATTTTACAAGGTGAAACGACACTCATTCAAGAACCAAATATACGCAGTTATATTCCTCGAAAGCATTTGTATCTCGATCGAACCATGGAAGGGTCGATAGAACCGTATCCTCCTAGTTTCGCAACGCCTTTAGAGCACTTAGAACGTTGCATCCTGCCGTTCATCAATTGTGGTAAAAAACGCTACCTAATTATTCAAGATTATATCTAGCCTGGATATTCACATCGTGCATTCCCTTGTTGCAGATATCCAATTACCCATAAAGCCAATATTTCTCCTGAAGGGTTCGCAGGGCTCGAGTAAGCGTAAATTGATCCGAATTGTATCCGAGAAGCTGGGCTTGCACTATCTTCGTGCAGACTTTGCGGAAGTTCAAGCTCTAACGTCAGCGCAAACAGAGGCTAAGCTACGTATCGTGTTGCACAATGCCAAACAGTCGGTTCCATGTATACTTTGTTTAAATAATATAGAGGTACTTGTAGAACACATTTATATCAACTCTGTTTCGCAAGTTCGAGGATTCTAAGGCAATGTCTGTAGGTGTTCGGAAAGAATTCTGAAGGCCAAAAGGACGAAAGAATTATATCGACTTTCTCCGCTGAAGTGAATGCGTTGTATGAGAAACCCTTGAAGTATCCAATTATCGTGATAGCCACTACGAGCGAGTCCGACATACCAGCGGAGCTGAACAGAATGTTTGTCGAGACGATTCATATAGATTATCTGGATCAGAACACGAGAGCGGAGTTAATCTCGTGGTTACTAGCGAAGAGAAACTTGAAGCATCGGGTGAACCTGTCGAAGATCTCTGGAATGTGCTCAGACTTTAGGTACGCTGACCTGACAGCACTGATACTGCACGCTGTGAAAGCTCATTGCGAACAAGCCAATGTAGACTTGAGGTCGTTAACACTTTCGCAAGAAGACTTTGACAAAGCTTACGGTATGATCGTCGTACTATAACAGGAATGATCGCTATTCGCTTCATTCCCTTATCGATGCCTTCATTTTTATCCACAGAGTATATGCAATCGACATACACCGACTGCAAGGGTGTACCACGTGTACCGAAGACTCATTGGGAAGACATAGGTGGCTTAGCGGATTTAAAGCACGAGATTATGCGTCGCATTCGGCTACCTTTGTTGAACGCACTAGGATTCGGCCAGTCCGGATTGCTTTTATACGGTCCACCTGGAACTGGCAAGACGCTCCTGGCTAAGGCCGTAGCGACGGAGTACCAGCTCCATTTCCTGTCGATCAAAGGTCCCGAAGTGCTGAACATGTATGTCGGTCAGAGTGAGAAAAACGTCAGGCAAGGTACAGTACCGAGCGTATCCATTAGCAAGTGATCTCGCAGACGATAAAGATAGGTAGAAATGAACGCTGTGTTATCTTGGCGCAGTGTTCGAGCGAGCGAGAGCCGCGGCGCCTTGTATAATATTCTTCGACGAGTTGGACTCGCTGGCGCCGAACCGTGGACGCAGTGGAGACAGCGGAGGCGTCATGGATCGGGTGGTGTCCCAGTTGCTCGCCGAAATGGACGGCCTCGAGTGTTCCAGTAATATATTCATCATAGGCGCTACGAACAGACCAGACTTGATAGATCCGGCGCTCCTTAGACCCGGCCGATACGATAAGCTGTTGTACGTGGGGATTCATTCGGACCGTGACTCGCAACTGAAAGTACTAGAGGCGCTGACTCGTAAGTTCAAGTTGCGCGAGAACGGGCAGGAGTTCGGGGAACTGCTAAACCACTTGCCCGATCATACCACTGGCGCGGATCTGTACTCCGTGTGTTCCAATGCGTGGCTGAACGCTGCGAGAAGAGTTCTTAGCGAACACGGCGTGGAGAACGGTACCACCAGCAAGATCGAATTAGACAAATCGGTTACGGTGGAACTGGAGGACTTCTTGAAAGCCGTACGGGAGTTGGTTCCCTCTGTCAGTGCCGAGGAAGCAGAGAGGTACAAGAGGATGCAGATAGAATTGTCCTCGGTGTCGTAGCGATGGCCGGGTTAATCAGCCTTCTATCTTATAAACGACATGTCAATTTATTTCGGGAAATATGTAAAACAATTCTTTACAACGAATAGTTAAACCATGAAGGGCGTCTACGCTCTATCCTACATATTGCACCAGAACGTTTCTTCTTAATACGCTAGCGCGCGACGAGGAACAGCGGCGGCGCCGTAACGGTTTCTACTCGAGGGCGCGGTCTTCGAAACTGTTCCGCGTGTCTACCGACGATACGCCGCGATATACAATGTAGAAAAATAGGACAGCTAGATCCACCGAGGCACCTAAACCGGCCACGGAATTCAGTGGCCGGAGGCTAAAGGGTCCCCGCAGTGAACCGCGATACTGCGTCGGGTTGATTAATTCCATGCAAATCCGTAATTAAAATAAATAAACGTTTATTCCCTTCGAATGTGATCGTACTTGTAAACTCAAAGGACAAATCGTGGTCTGCTTAAATATTTTTCATACTTCGCTACGCGCAACTCTGCGACACGTGTCTCGCTTCTTTAAACCAGGGGTTCGCAACTGAACGCCAAACGAGCGTCAAGAATCCAGCTGATTCATCCGAACGTCGACAAACAATGTTACATTAAACTTATCTTTCTGTTCTATCGCGTTGGAGTTGAGAGAGCCTCTGGTTTAATCGACTGAATTGCACTCTCGGAAATGCGCGGCACTCGATAGCGCGTTTCCTTTCATACAGGAGAATTACAAACCTTTGGTATAGTCGCGAGGTAGGATCGATTCTGACATAATTATTCTTCGATGTGTGAAATGCACAGAAGGTGTTGGCAACCCGTGATATCTAACAGGCTCGTCACTCAAAAAAGAAAGCCACAAGTGCGCACATTAAAGTTTCACCCGCCCATTTACGATACGACAAAAGCGATAGAATTGCAACGGATCGCCGTTGAGCGTACACTGAATTGTATCTCGCGGGGGAAATTTCACGATTACGAGTATTCTTTTAATCTTCCATGCCACTTCGTAAACCACAGATCGGTATCTCTCCTCGCGCGTTTAACATAAGTATCACATTCGATAAATACGCTAATCAACTACGCTCGATATAAGGGAAAGAGACGAGAGGAGTTCCGTGAACTTTTCGAAAGGATATCCGCTCGTTTCGAATTAAAGCAATCATTATCGTAAAGATAGTATTCGCGGGACTCGCTCGTGCAGCTTAAACACTCGGCGATCTTACATAAAAGGAGGTATCCTTTGAAATATCATGTAAAAATCTATAAGGTGTCCCGAGCAACGACCGAGGGGGATATCGATCGAAAAGAAGAAATTGTTTGAATCGGCCTTACGTACGGTCACTTCGGCCACTATGTACAGGTAATTCTCGCTTTAAGTGTACGAAAAGAACGTGATTACTCTACGTGGATCGAGATCTACGAGGGAAAGTGGTAGCGCGATTCCTCGCGACTCGATCGCGGATAAACGAAATACTTTGTACTCGACCGGCACGAACTTCTTCGCAAAGTTCAACGTCTCCCGCGCTTACTTGCGGTTTACAGAGCTCCGTCGCACCGTTTTACGTTCTCAAGCAGTCTTCTGTTCTGCGCGCGCAAGGGAAAGAAATGCACCGGGACCCGGTGCATCTTCCAGCGAAGAGTCGTTCGGCTGACGGGATCGAAGAAGAAGTACCAACGGTGACGCGTGCAGTTGAATTTTTCAGGACAAACCGTGGGAGGGATATCGCCGATATAGACATTATAGACTGATTTCCTGGCTCGATGTGTATTCCTGGAACAGCGAGAACGTCTGAACCGCTGGACACCGTGTCTCCACGCCTGAGAGACTACACACTCCTGTGCAAAACTTTCATTCAAAATGATACAAGCAAGGCCAGTTACGAACCCTCGGCGTTCGGCCCTGAAACAAAAAGTAAACCGGTTAGCCAAAGCGACACTCGCAACCTCTTTAAAGTAGAGAGACTACAGGTCTGTCTACCATGTGAAATGCACTAACTTTGTTACAAAAGGTGTTTAGAAATTTATGATGCAAACTTTGCGCGCTTATCGGTATTCATAGCGAAGAGGAATGAGTTCCCCTTTGGCCGTTTTGCGCTCAAACGGAGACTAAATTATTCTATCGACCGTGAGTGTGCGTGCAAGGTTTCCATCACGAATTCATGAGCGCTATACATGTTCGTTTCTATCAGTACTGATGTGGATGGGTACGTCGGGGTGAACGTTTCTAAGGATGTTCGTATAAGTTACACGATGATAATTCGAATTTAGGTTTGCATGTTACGGCATACCTGGTCAAGACGATTTCGTGGCAAATTCGTGCAGTATGTCACAAGCCATTTCAAGATCGTTCCTAGTTATACCGAGGGCTCTAATCACGGCGTCTTGCGCGAATCCGAGAGCCGTCAGCTTGGAAATGTGCTCGACGTTCACGTTCTCGTATGCCGCGGTTTCTGGCTTAGCAGAACCGGCGGGATCGTCCTTACCTCTCATCAGAGCGGACAATCGAGCTGTATTCGCTTCCAGATTAATGTTCCTCACGACGTGCTGCCTCGTACCGGGTATCACGATCGTGTTCTCGTAATGATGGTCCTGTCTATTCTGTTCTTTGCCAGATTTCGGCGGCCTGGGCACCGACAGAGGCGGCGGCACCGGCGGCACGTTGTTGCTGGCCGCGGTCTGGCCGGACGCGGAGGACGCGCCGCTGGAGCGACTAGGTTTCTCGGGTAACGTCGGCGGTTGCGGTTGCACTATGGACATATGATTTCCCTGGGGCCGACGTATGTGAGCTCTGCTGGCTGCGAACGGCGCTAGGGGTATCGGCGGCGCTGGGGATGGCGAGGATGCTCGATGCAACATGTCGTAGCCTGCCTCGGAGTTCACTGAAACGTAATCAACCTTGTAATAGGAGTGGAGGTTTAACACCGTAGTTACTTGAGAATTTCCCTGCAGTAAATGGGAAGAATGATACTTGACTACTAGCATCCGTTAATACACTCATTGTCAGCAGCAGACACTCACTGTTATTGTTCTGTTGATTGTCAGCGCTGCTGTTGAATACCGTGTTGACCACCGACAGGGGCGGCGGAGGTGCATTCTCCTTCGGCACCGTCAGGTGACGCCCGTTCCTGGGATGGTTGTTGGGCGTGGGCGACGGAGAGGGTCTTCTAGGAGGCAACGGTGGACTCGGCACGATTCTACGCGTCGAGAGAGGGGAGTTCGTCGGACTGGAGTCTTCTTCGTCGTCCGTGTCGTCGCAAGTGAGCCCCCCGTGGCCGTTGCACAGATCCATTATTTCCTAAAACAACGAGGCCAGCAGGAGATTGCATTAATTTGTATGCTACTTATTCAGTAGAAAAGATATTAACTCTCGTTCTACGTGCGCAGGATGTTCGCATCATTATTCCCTGGCAATTCTCTCTCTCTCTCTGGGGAAGAAGTTACGTAAGAGCCAAGAAAGTGGGACAGAAGCGAAAGAGAAGCTTGATCCTCTTGAGCATCCTGTACCACTAAACTGGTCATTGCTTTCAGATAGCGTTAGAGTTCTTGGTGACTAGTTTTAGTAGAATCGTACAAGCGACACGAAGCGCAACAGTTAGAATAGCGTTTGGTGTTAGTCTACCGTTGAACAGGATTAGTCGGGGCCTGGACAAATTGCCAGCGATGGAGCTCGGTTTACACCGAGTGCGTTTATTCGAAAGAAAAAGCTACCTATAATGCGGTGAGAACGTGACGATTAATAACGAGCGTAATTACAAAGCGTTAAAGCGGAATGGCTGTAATGCGTTTCTTCACTTACCTGCCTACACAGCAGCAGCGAAAGCCTCTCTCTCTCTCTCTCTCTTTCTCTCTTTTTCTCTCACTCCTTCAGGCTATGTACATTACCGAATTAGTTTCGATCATGCAGGCGGGCAGAGAGCAATGGACCCCGTGTGTAGGTAACGAGTTATGAAAATAAAGGTAAAACGATCATGCGAACGATACAACACGATAAACACCTCGGTTCGGTTTTGATCAATGTACCCTGTCTTGCTGGAACAGCGAGGGTGCGCGCACCGAGACTAGGCTCCAGCAAAATCGGGTATGTGTATACATATGATGCGGATGTAACTCGATGTAATAATGTCACTTACAAGGTGAGGTGTCACGACCTGGATGGGACCAGCTCCAAAATGTAAGGCAGTTAAGAAACACGATTAACACAAACATTTAAGCCCACCTGCTTCGACACGACCCCTACATTCTGGACCCGTTCCCATCCCCAAAAAAAGCGTTCGTTCTGATCATAGCGTTCCCTCGTTAGAGAATTTAAAGAGAAGGAAGAGAAACACACTTCTCGGAGCCGTAATATCTTACAATAAGATAGGAGGAAAACGTACGCTACAGTGATGTTTGCGAAATATTTATTTTAGACGTCGGTTTCGCTGCTGATACACGGCGGGTCGTCTAAACGGATTAATCGATCAGCAGCACTGTGTTAATTGTATCCGTCTATTCTCTTTGTAAATACAAGTAAATACTCTAAAGGCTACGCGCGAACGCAGTAAAGAAATCTATCATTCTAATTTCGAGCTTCTGATGCGAGAGATATGGATATGCTTCGGTGTTTACGTAGCTACGCTTTCAAAGGATTATTGCTCTCGTTTCGAACCGTTAATTAGCCAAATCCGTGGTGCCGAAAGGGAGCGGAGAATTTCTCGTCTTTGCGAGTATCTTTTGTAACCGGGGAGAAGAGAAAAGATACGTACAGTGGCGGATGAAAGAAAGTATACAACTTTTAAAATCGCATAACTTTTATAAAATTAATACAAACGGGTTGAGTTTTTTTTTTAGAAATTACAAGGATTAGTTTGCTAAGTGATGTGTTTCGTCGTTTTGAAAATAAATGCACTTGGTCGGAATAGCAAACGAAAATAGTAAATGTTATTTTTTAAAATTTTTTTGTGAGCCTGTAATGAAAATACGAAAAATCCGTTTGTAGATTGAAGTAAGTTGTATACATGCCTAAAATTTCATAAAAATCGGTTAATCGCTGATTTCCGTGAATTTCGCGATTTTCGACGTTATTCTGCGATCTTTAAACGTTTATAGCTCAGAGCAACGTTAACTGATTTTTATGAAAATTTGGGCATGTATACAACTTACTTCAATCTACAAACGGATTTTTTGAATTTTCATTACAGGCTCGCAAAAAATTTTAAAAAATAACATTTACTATTTTTGTTTGCTATTCCGATGTAGCTTCTAAAAAAACTCAACTCGTTTGGATTAATTTTATAAAAGTTATGCGATTTTAAATGTTTTAAACTTTCTTTCGTCCGCCACCGTATATGTGTACCCGCAGCATCGAAATTCGGCATGAAGTGCTACTGCGCTACTCACTGATATTAGATCCTTTAAAGGTTTGCTTAGTGCGTGAACGGAATAAATAATAAATATCTAAGGTAAAGAAACATAATTAACATCTTTGCCCTAGTAAAGATGTCTCACATGTTATTACATTTCGTTCCTATCGCCAACAGGTACGTAATTAACTTCTAATAGACGTTATGGAAAAGAAAAAGAAACGACGAACTATCGGATCGGTCCGTCCTACGATGGGCCATGTAGCACTTCTTCTCTGCTCGATGGCAAGCTACGCTACTTCCCTTTGGGAGTTTATCTAGGGTTTTATCTATGCTCCTCCTTTTTATCTTTCTTTCTCCTTAGAGATACTATCGGAACCACCTGCTTCATCCTTCGCGTATACTTTTACCATGTCATTCCTTACAAATATCGATAAGATAGCCAATTAATCCGAGGGATCTGGAGTTCCATAGAACGAAATGAAGCGATACATCGTCGATTTTATGCTACTTTTGCAACGTAAATCTATGAACGAATTCAACGCCCTTTTCGAACTTTACGAACTAACGAAAGCACTGATCAGACGTTACACATCTCCTACGTTTCGATGAATAGTGTGGCTGTATATGCGGATGAAGCTTTACCGAGTCTGAAAGTCATAGACAAGGTGTTGTTTTATTAATGGGACCGGCGTCAGGGGTCGATTCAGCGCCGAAGTACTATCTCCGACCGTAGAACGAGTCCAATCAGTAAAGGAACACCCTGCATATGCGTACACCGCGAAGAATACGCTGCCGGCTATACATTGGCGCATGCATTCTGAAGGTCGATTCGAAGCTTGATCAGTGGCGAGCGAAATCATTCACTGTGTGGATACAGAAAGCGGATAAATTCGTACGTAAACGTTATTCGTAGATTTCAGACACGGGGATCGGCTACGTTACCATTAAACATTACGCGCCCTCTGCAGAGACGCGACGTTCCATTATTCTAGAGAAGTTTGCTGTACATCCAAGCACAACTGGTCAAACGACAGGGAAAGTTTCGCCTCCGCGGGTGGCACAAGTTATATGAATGCAAATAAACGCTTCGTAGTAATGAAACGAGGACAAGATGAGTCGGTACAATAAGCCCTGAACGGTGTAATGCGAAAAAGCAACCTACCTTAGGGTCTCCATACGCGCCAAGTTTCTTTTCTCTCTCTTTTTTTTTTTATTTTCGATAATCTTATTCACGGGCAAGTAGTGACTCGAAAACGTGTTAGTCTAAACGAACCCGTGAACTGCAAAAAACACTCGTATTAATTCGATCGTCGCGAGAAACGTTCCGCGGGCAATTATACCGTAAGCCATTCAGCGTGTCATTCTTATGTACACAAAGAGACAATGAGAAAAGTATTAAAAAAAATATAAAGAGAACAAAATAAAACAACAGAAAGGAAATTATGATTCGAACAAAGCTTACATAGAGACGAAAAAGTTGGTCCCTTTTTACATCGTTCACTCCTCGATTATTCACTTCGGTTAACTTCGTCATTATATTATGTTTATGCTTACGTACCTCGCGAGAGGTAATCGCGCTCGATGATAACCCTACAAATGATATGACGTGACAATCGTATAAAACTGGAGATCTCGCGTGAAATGCGTGAGGCATTCTCTTTAAAAAATGAGGCATGTTGCTGGGAGAATTTGTTATACATAGAGCTCGTTTAATGAGGGTAGGTGCTAACTCCTAGTCGGATACCTCGGTGTCGGGGTCAAGATCCCGCGTGGGGGTCGACGCGTTGCTAGCGGACGCTGAGTGTGTTCCCGGCCGATGTGTTCTTCGTGGGTCGAACGGGTCGATTACTATCTGTTCGGTCCCTTTAATTTCAGCTCGGCAGAACGGACATCCCTGTCCCTCGGAGTCCTACGGATTCACGGCACCTCGTGTTAATTATTCTGAGAAATCTGCCTCCTTCGCGAAGCATACGTTCGCGCAGAATCAAACTGATTATTAGTACCTGCCACGCCGTCAGGCATGGGGTGCAAAGAAGGTGTCCGCAAGGTTCTATCCTCACGTCCTTGTCCTTCTCGGCGCAGATTTTACACAACTGGAATGTGCTACCCATCTCGCAGTACAGCTCGTATTGCTCCGCTGTGACTCTTATGTGCTCCTCCGGAGTGGGCTGCACCGCCCACGTTAAGTCGGGGTTTACGTTGTGACCGTCAGGGTACAAGTAGCTAGGAGCAGATCGTTGAGTTGACAGATAATTTTAAGGATATGCCGATATACTTCTTTGCGAGCGCGCCTCGTACTTACAAGCCTTCCCGATACCCATCCAGCAAGGCTTGGCAGAGGCTCTTGTTGTGAGGTATGGTCTGAAGAATATCTCCATCGGACGTGACGTAGCCAATGGCCCACTGTCCTAGCCTCGTGCAGCTCAGCCGGAACACGTAACTTCCGGGTCTGCAGTACTTCTGCAGGCGTGCCTTCACCTCGTCGTAAGTTAGAAAAGCTACGTATCCAGGGTGGGTCACAGCCAGAATTTTCCAGTTACGCAAAAGCGTAGACCAAGGTTGGAACAGCCTGCGGAGAGAAGGATGAAATTAACACGCCCCCTGGTAAACCGGTTCGTCTGTGCGAACTTACCTTGTAAATACATCGAATTCAAAGTTAGAAATATAATCATTGCACGTAAGATCTATCGTGGATTTCAGTGCCATGGCCTGTAGCACAGAACTAATCGGGTGAACTTCGTTCAACTTGTCCCTGAATACCTTCCATGGAACCAATGTGCTAAAAACAAAAACAGAGGTCAGCTATCGTTGACACCAGTCTAATATCTGAGCAGCTTATATTCCAAACAGGGCGAAGCAAAAGTATCGCAGTGCGTGTGATTTAAAACGAGTTTCAATTTACTTGGGAAAGATGCAATTCATGTATGTAGTACTTCTGAAATGCAGGCTCATGTTCAAGCATGTGTTATGGACTTATGAAAGATAATCCATTATTTCCATGATATTTTTACGTTAATTGATAAACTTTACGAAGTCTCATTAAATTCCGTATTATCGTTAGTCGAATAATACGGTCGAGGTGATAAAACGTCAGTGTCATCTTCTGTTGCAAACGAGCGGCCAGTGTCGTAACGCTAGTACACACAAGTATAGATTGCGCGTGTATGTGTGCGAGACGATAGACGCTGGTAGATTCGTAGCCGGCTCAGTGCGAAAGCGGACCTTGTGGAGTGCGGTTGTCGTTTTCACATTTGCGTGGTTTATTATTAACATACATTCGGTAAGATTCGTTCGATCTTCACCGTGAGAGAATTATCGAGCATAGTGATCGTATCATCAACGCATTCGTCGTACATACAGGAGAACGTACAGTTAAAATCTGCCACGATCCTGCGTAAAATATCGCGCATATCCGTGCAACTCGATAGCAGCGAAATCTTCGAAGTTTGCTCGCTGAACGGCAGATGGCAGCCGATTTGGAACCGTTGTGCGCACATTTGATCGTGCAGCAGTATTTTCGACAGATTGCCGTTTTCCTTTTTTACGCTACTTCGCTAGCTGACTATGCCGCGGTGTAACGGATGAATAGAATGTCACGAAATTTTTTGGAATTTTCTAGCGTCGGGTTAATCTCGGTAATCGGTTATCTAGCGATAGCTACTTGATCCTTACACGGTGCCACATTGAAAGGATGTTTATCGGGCCCCGATTTTGAGATTAACTGCGGAGTCACCGCGCGTGTTGAACTTTGAAGCGCGTTATTGGTTTTACTCATACAGTGTTTGCACTGGGAATTTCAGGAAACGCGATCGGTGTACCTTGGTCACGCACACCGGAGAATGCATTTTTTAAAATTGGCGCTGCCAGTGGGGTTCGCGCACGTTATCCGAAATTTCGCAGGCATGTAATTTGATAGTTTCACCCACCTCCCTTGCTACAAGAGTAGAATAACGTAGCATGCGATCTTTTTATTCCTGTGTCTAAGAAACTTAATAAGATCCCAAAAATCTCAACTAAAGGGACGTTCGCTGTGTTAAACGATTACACGAGACAGAGTTACCATTTCATTTCATTTCATTTCATTTCATAAAGATTCATGGTACCGCTGTCCAAAGAGGTATTATCGCTTCCGACGCCTACGATGAAATGTTAATCAATTCTCGCCGATTCGCGAGAAGTTTCTCCAAGTTGACTCTCGATTTCGAAAGATGCAATCGTCATGTATGCGGAAACTCATCTTACAACGGAAATGTAGACGGACGTGTTCACCGTCTCGCGTATCATGGCCAGTGAATCCTCGTAGTGGTGGGACTCTCGCACACACGCGCAGCATTAACTGTGACAATGAGACCTCGTGACGGCATTACGCCTCAGGGGTGCTCAACCATTCCGCGTGAAGTGAAATTACAGACTGGCGTAATAGGGGCAGAGAGAAACGTAACGCGAAAGCAAGTTTTCGAACGTCGTGCGTGTCACGTACGCGCGCACAACACCGTCACGTAATCGGCATCGTAAACACTCGCGCGCACCAACGGCAGAAACGATTTTCGCGCGACGCGTCATACATTAATTATGAAGTTGCAAGTAATCGTCACGCGAGTAAGGTTAGGGTTAAATTATCGCGCGGCTCTAACCTTCGTAACTTAATGACCGATCGAAACGAAGAGCACATAGTGGTAAAATGAATTTGTAGCTATGATACGTAAGCCTCGTTAGCGATTATACCAGATAGATGAGAATTACTTGAAGCTTGTTATTAACTCGCTAATTATAATTGTCTTTGTATTCGTTGCGCTTTTAGATGCGAGATATATTACAATGTTTACGCGCACATTTTCCCTCCTAACGTTTCAACGAGATATTCTTAAGTATCGATCGATTTCAGTTGCAGCTTCAGCCATGGGTGGAAACGAGAATTACAAAGAAGCGAAATCGATTTACGATTTCACCGCTAACAATATCAAGGGCGTGGAGGTTCCTCTATCGACGTAAGCAACGCCTGCTAGACTTTATTTTCTACGCAATGGAAGTTGTACAAACCAGCGGATGAATGATACTGTCAAAGTTTTTCAATTAATTATGAAATAACTACAATTTTATGGCTATTATCTTTTCTGTTTCAAGAAAACTCTTACAAAATGTAGTGTATTAAGCTTTTATTCCATACATTTTCCTGTAACTAAGAAACTTTTATTTTCTCGAAAGTAGAAAAAGTTCCAGGTAAACAGCGACATTTATCTATTCTGCTCGGAAAAAAATTTAAAGTTGTGACAAGTAGAAGTTGAAACCATAAACAGTTCGGTGAAAATAATTATATAAAAATTCCAATCCTAACTAAAAAATATTCCTAACTTTTACATTTTACCCTTAAACAGAAAAAAGCAATTTAAAAGTCAAAACTTCGATAAATAACTTTTATTTACAAAAGTTAACAGTTTCATTCGACCCCCGGTAGAAACGAACGTATAACTATGGCTAATATTATCCTATTTACAGGTACGAAGGACACGTGTGTTTGATCGTGAATGTTGCGTCGAAGTGTGGCTTGACACCAACGAACTACAAGGAACTGAATGAACTATTCGATGAATATTCAGAGTCCAAAGGTAGCAGAAACTTAGACACAATTTTATAAAATATTAATTCGAAATTTATCCACCGATTACCGAAACTATATGCTTGCAGGTTTAAGAATTTTAGCCTTCCCCTGCAATCAATTTAACGGGCAGGAACCAGGTGGCAGCGACGAAATCTGCAGCTTCGCCGATCGACAAAAGGTACAATTTCACGAGTACGCCGGCTATGAATGCCTGCAGGTGCCCGTGGAAGCCTCAAATCACCGTAAAATTGCTTCTCGTTCTAGGTAAAATTCGATCTGTTCGAGAAGATCGACGTGAACGGCGATAACGCGCACCCCCTGTGGAAATATCTGAAGAAAGAACAAGGAGGGACCCTAGGGAGCTTCATAAAATGGAACTTCACCAAATTCATCGTGGACAAAGAGGGCAAAGTGGTGGAACGGCACGGTCCCAACGTGGACCCCACTAAGCTGAAGAGTAACCTCGAGAAATACTTCTAAACGTTCATTTATTTTTCTCATGGCAATTGTTCCTTTATATCCACGAAGAGTTGCAACCATAGCACTTTCTCTCTGTAACCGATGAAAGTATTCGAGGAAGCTAGATTATTCGAGTTATTCCTATCAAGAAGATCGAAGTTACTCGCTATCGACCAGATCAAAGTTATACCTATTAAGAAAATCCAAGTTACACCCATCGACAAGACAAAAAAAAAACGCACCACTCAATAATTTATACGTTCCACCTGTAGATTGTAGACTCGTGGCATTGACATTTGTTGCTCTCGTCGCTCAAAGATCACGTTGCCATATTCTTTGGTACCCGCGAACATCACATAGTATTATACTTTTCTATCAGCAAATGAAGAATTTCTTTTTCGTTACATGAATATTAATATATATATATATATATCTGCACGCAGGACGTCTCACTACTGTATGTTTAAGTGACACGGAATAAAAAGCGTGTAACTCCCATGGCACTTTGAATTTTTTTGCGAACTTGCGTGCACAAGGCTCGCCACAGCGATTGTATAGATTTCTCCCGCGTACCGTCCATTGTCTCTTCCTTAACGGCAGTAATGGCAGCCGCGCACTTTCGCGCTACGTCACGGCGTTTACGTTCGTGACCTAAGCCTATTTATAGCGTCATTAGCGTCTTTCATACCGCTCGATTTAATTGTCCCGCGATCCTTTCGGTGCCCTCCATAGCGGGCGGGCTCGAAACACAATGGAGCGTCCATTCCACGAACGTCCCGTTATCCAACTAGAGCGTGTCCTTGCGGAGCACCCCTTCACCCATTAAAACACTCTTTCGAAACCGTTTCTGATCAGAAACGGCCTCACTGTAAAACGTCCCCGTTACCAGCCGCACAAAAGCTTGCAACGCCTGTTCTATTAATATTCAGTTTTACGAGAAGAGAGTGTCCCGCGAGCAAAAGATTCTCTCCCGATCACCCACGTCCCTCTCGGCTCTCACGGAACGTCCCCCCGCGGTGACGTTGCCAGCGTTCCCATCGCGAGAACCAGCGGCGACGTTGGCTCGAAAAATGGGTCAACGCATCGTCCCAGCCGCGTTCGGGCGACACGATGACATAATTACCGGGCCATCGTGCCACGGCGAGCGGGTCAAGGATGCGGGTAGGACTTTTCTTCCCACCCCCCTCGCCCTCCCCGCGTTCCGATAGAAGCCTGACGCGACCCGCTTCGGAGGAAAGCAGCCACCCTGTTCTGTTTTTCCGGAGCAGTGGGTCGCGAGGGTGGGAGGCCGAAGGCGAGAAGTAGGAGGCTGTGCGAGCCGATTCGCGTGTCCTTCCTGAATTTCAATCCTGAACCGCTTTACGTCACCGTTAAACTGGGTCGCGTCCTCTATTGCAGGAGTGCCCCGTCGTCTCGGAACGCTCTCCGGCGATGCGTCCGCACGCCTGCGTCCACGTACAGGCGCGCACATACGCGCGGCTTAATGTACAAAACGAAGCCGAGAGATACTAACGCTATAATTAGTCGTCCTTGCCAGCCGACTGATCCGAGGCTCGCCTCCATTCATAGATCCACGCTTAGCCGGCGTCGGCTCGCGTGCCGCGATCCCGCGAAATCCACGATTTACAGGCGCTCGCGCAGAATCCTACGTGGGAGTGATGGCTCTAGCAGAGCCGCGAGGAAATCGAAGCCAGCGGCGCGTCGAAGCTCGCGTCGCGCTGCTCGGTGCTCGCCGAAACGAGGAAGGTGCTCGGGTGAATGTAGATTGGAGTAGGGCGTTGCATGAGGTAATTGTCAGCGGCGATTCGGCGCTCGAAATGCTTCGCTGCTGGAATATTAAATGGGAGTCGTGCGCGGCGGGACCGCCTGCCTTCGTTATCGCCGATGACTCAGAATTTAGAAAGGATGACAAATACCTGTGCAGATAAGGGAGCAGACTTCGAGCGGGCTGATGGGAACTGGGTGTTTTTAAAGGAGTACATCTGTGAAGAGGAATTTTATGGATTGCGATTGATTCTAGCCAATGATGGTGGAGAACCTCGCGGTTTGTATCTTTTGTGGAAAGGACGCGAGGCTTCTAGCTGTACGATGGCTAGATGCAATTACGCAATTCTGCAGCGAAAATACGCCCATGGAAAATGTCAGTGGAACGGCTGGAGAGCCGCGTTTCAAGGATGCCACGCGATAGTTTCAAAGGTTCTGTGCGCTGTCTGTTGGAAATCTGCTGGGGCTGCTCCCATCGAGATCCTGCCTGCCCCCTGTTAATCGTATTACCGATGGGCAATTGAAGAGTTTTAACAGTGCCCTGATTCGAGGAGGCGCGTTTCTAGATTTCAAGTGGAACGGATTCAGGAAGTTGGAAGAAAGCTGACTGTGTCTGTTTCTTTTTTTTTTTAATGAGAAGCGATTTGATATTCGTTGTATTCACCTGGAACAGGTGGGAGGGGAAGGGTTTGAGGCGAGTAATCGTCGCGGTATTTGTACAGGTGTCCGCCTCCGATTGCTTTGGTTTTTGGATATGATTTAGAGAATCGAAACGTAACATATGCGTACAGGGGCGGATTTGTTGGGCTAAATAGTTTGCCGCCTAGGACGGCAAATTTTTGGGAGCGCTAAAGTTGGGGAGTGATTAATTTTGGGGAGCGACAATTTTGAGAGTTGGCGAATTCGGGGAGTGACAATTTTGAGGGGCGGTAAATTTTGGGAGCGACAATTTTGAGGGGCGGTAAATTTCCGGAGCGACAATTTTTGGGTCGGTAAATTTGGGGGAGCGGCAAATTTGAGGAGTGACAATTTTAAGGTAGCGGAAAATTTGGGGAACGACAACTTTGTGGGTTGGCAAATTAGAAGAGCAACAATTTTGAGGTTTGACAAATATGGAGAGCGACAATTTTGAGAAGCGGTAAATTTTGTGGAGCGACAATTTTGAGCGGTGGTAAATTTGCGGAGCGACAATTTTTGGGCCGGTAAATTTGGGGGAGCGGCAAATTTGAGGAGCGACAATTTTAAGGTAGCGGAAAATTTGGGGAACGACAACTTTGTCGGTTGGCAAATTAGAAGAGCAACAATTTTGAGGTTTGACAAATATGGTAAACGACAATTTTGAGAAGCGGTAAATTTTGTGGAGCGACAATTTTGAGCGGTGGCAAATTTGTGGAGCGACAATTTTTGGGACGCTAAATTTTGGAGACTGGCAAATTTGAGAAGCGACAGTTTTAAGGCGGCGGAAATTTTGGGAAGCGACAAATTTCGGACCCCCGAAAAGGCCTCTTTGTGAGTCAACCTCGGGGCAGCCTCGCGCGTCCCGATAGCCGTAGGCAGACGACGACAGCCGACGGCGCGGCTGGTCTACACCGATTCGTACAATTCGCTCGTTTAATTCGCTTTAATCGCGACGTCACGTCCCCTTCCTTCCGCTTCGGCTCACGTCCGGATGCGAGCTTAACTAGCCGCCTGCCAACGGGGACAGGGGGGCCAGACCTTTCGTCGTAACTCTTCAGACAACGGGGGACAGCTGATACGCATCCAGCCGCCTATCAATGCCGTTCAACCCCTGCCGACCGGAATTCACGTAACGAACGTAACCTCCGCGATGAATTCGCCTTCGACGGGGCTGTTGTTCCCACCCACGCGCAACGTGCGCCATTTGGGACGTTCGGCACGTGGAGCAGAGACGGGATCAAAAGTAGCCAATAATATTATTCAAAGAAAAATTTCGAATGACGAATAAAACTTAGAATAATTATTATCGACTGAAAGAATCAACTGTAGTCGTAAAATAATCTCAATTGAAAGTAACTCCAATTTAATCCGTTATTTAAATAATATCTTATTTAGTTAATGCCCTACTCTGAATGGGAGAGACATCCGTGTAAGTGAGAATAACAAAGCCACTCGAAGCATCCGAGCGAAAAGCGAGAGTAATTAACTTCAGAAACAACTGAAAATTTAAATGGACCAGTGTAAAGAAACGCAAACGCTTTTAATCTCGTTCCGAGCGTTTTCTCGTTTCGCCCTGTTGAATGCCGTTTCCGTGGGATATGTATGTAGATGTCGTTGGAAGCCAAAGCGACCGCCTCGGGCGCGGTACGCAAGCTCGCCGCGATGCATGCAAATCCCAAGCGCGATCCGACCTCTGCAAACTCGAAACAACAGAGCGCAATAGCGTTTTATCCTATATCGAATCTGACTGCGAGATCGCGACGCGACCGCCGGCGAAATGCGCGGCATGAAAAAATTAAAAAGGATATCGAAGGGATCCGGACGGCGGCGGTTATAAAATAAACATCACCGCGAGCCAGAGATGCGGGACGGTGTTCTAGCGTTTGACCGTGGATGCGCGCTAACGGGGACTTGGAAGGCTGGGACATTGCAACGTGACGGGGCGCCGATTGAACCTCGCGGCGACATATTGCATCCGCGTCGCCGGCGCGTTCCTGGGGCCACCAGCCTGCACCTGACACCCGATATCGCCAGGATAAACACGAGCCGCGGTCGCGCGCAGCGACGCTGTGCACCGTCGAAACGGTATTCAAAATCCATCGATCGTCCCGCTGTCTACTGTCGATCGAGTGCTTCTCATTTTAGATCGAACCCTTGGCTAGTGCAGCGGTCGCTCGCAAGGAAACGTTTCGCAACCCGGGAATACTGATTTCAATCGAACCTCGCGCGAAAGTGGAACATATTGGAGAATCGAGGGAGCAAGGAAAATGGTAAAATTGGTCAATTTTCGACCCGGCTGGCAGTGAAAGTTTTTTTCACAGGTCTTACGGAATCCGAAATGAATAATTGTTTACTCCGGAGGCGATGGGAAAGTCATAAAAGTTCGAGATGTCGTCATTAGTAAAAATATTCTCAATAACAGATAGTATTATGCCAGAAGAATAATAATAATTTTAAGAAACACCGTTTGAGTTAATGTTTTATTGTGTAATGCCGTGATGACCGAGTATCACCGAGCGTGTACATTTCTCTTTTTATTCACTTAAGCGCTTGTAACTCGTAAATTACAAAAGATATCGAAAAAAACATTTAAATAAATGTTATACGTATCTATGTAAAAGCCTATCTGCCAAGAACTTTCGAAAAACTATACTTTGTTAATATTTTCTTATTATTTATAACTTTTCCATCACCTTCGGGGCAAATAATTATGCATTTCCGATACTTTAAGATCTAAAGAAACATATCCTATAAAAAACTTTCGTTGCCAGTGAGGTTCAAAATTAGCCATTTTCAGCATTTTCCTTTTAACGTAGGATCTCTTTCTCATGGAGGAAAAAACTCAAGTAATGAGGGAAAAATGAAAGCTAAAAGGATGAAAGAATTCTGTCTCTCGTACACCACATATCCTATGGCTTAAAGTTTTAAAGTTGTTTCTCTTTTATAATTCCCTTAAAGATATCGCGTTTTTTAAAAATAAAGACAGTCCAGCGCAGTGGCGCACTCAAGATTTAATCTTCGGGGGGATTCGAGTTAAAGGGATAAAAATATTTTTACTACAAATTCAATGAAATTCATCAGGCAATTATAAAAATTTATGTAAAGAATAAAATCCACTTTTCTTTTTACAAAACTCCTTCTTCAGGTGTACCAGGGCCCCTCAGGCCCCCTCTGGTTGCGCCACTGGCCCAGAGCAATTCGAAATCCTAATGCCACCCACTTGCATTAAACGATTCTCATCCAAAAGGAAAAGTTTCAGTAAAAAAAACCGTATTCCACGTTTATGACAATTTTTGCGGAGAAGGGCCATCCTGTTCTCGGCCCAGGGAATTTACAGGCATACCCCGCATGCGACACAGGCGCTTTTGTTCCCGGGGACTAAATTCAATTATGTTTACCGGCCGAGGGGCGAGGTGAAGACACGTTAATGAAATAATCGTAGGAGACAAGAAACCGGAATGCTCGACCACGTTGGATTCCATTCTGCCTCGCCGCTGCTTTTTTTCCCCCCTCATACCGGCTTTCCCAGCCCACATCCGGACATCGTTACACGTATCGTGAACAGCGGAGGAGAAGATTCTGCCCCCAGCTCCTCCGTGCCGGCGCAAAGTACGGTCCCTCGCGATACAACGGCCCGCTCTATGCGTCGGATAGATGACTTCGGTCTCCTTTCTCGATAAAAGCTCACCCCTTGCCACCAGCTTCCGGTACACTCATCACTGGAAACATCCATTAGTGGGAGAGCCAGAAACCGCGGACGTTCGCCGCGCGATACGCGAATTTAAATTCGCCTCGGCCATGCCAGCGCAAAAGAGAAACCTCCGTTCGAATTCACGGCTCGACACTGTGCGGTACCATTCTGAGGAGCTTCCGTTACCCACGTCACACGATTGCAAACGTGCCAGTTAGTTTAATTGGAAGCAGAATTAAGCCTGCTTTTATCTGAAATATCAATTATACGAAAAATGGAGCATTGTATGCAGATCGCATGCGTACAAGCAATTCGTCAAACCTCGGGCTTAATTATTTCTGTCTGCGTCACTTACGAGATAAAGTCGGGACGGAAGAGTGATTGGTAGATATTTAGTTGAGAGTGTACGCCTTGAATGCAAATTTTAAGAATCTTTTTTAACCATTCACGCGAGCTGTATCTCATACTAGGCAATATCTTTTCTTTGCCAATATTTCTGTAAATTTTTGGACCTTAATATTAAAACTTGATGAATTTTAACCAAAAAATTCGCTTCTTCCCACAATTATTTTTTCAACTAACATTATGTCAAAATTTACATTTCTAGAAAAGGACTATTAGAGTTAAAAGGGAGTTGAAAGATCCAAAAATACGAGAATGGTAAATCACAAATGCCAGTGGGGTGCAGTGAACCCCGTGTGACCAATTTGTGATTATAAGAAAGTGGCGACGAAGGGTTAATCGAGAGAAATTTCCTAGAAAAATAAGCTATGATACCTTCTCGTAGAATTGAAGTAGAGTGAAGATTTTCAAAACACATATTTATCACTCCCATAACAATTTGTGTCCGAGTTATAACCAAATAGGAAATACAACGCGAAATATCCCAAACGGCACGATATTACAAACTCCCCCTACTTTAAAAAAAAAAGAGGAGACACCCTAAGGAAACATAATAATCCATCTTTTCGAATATACTTTCTCGAGAAGAATAGCTTCCGTCGAGGTTGCCACCAGCTCCTTTCAGCCACCTCGTATTTCCCCCGGCCCGAGGCGAGCAATACGCGGGCGCACAATATCGAAAAGGTCGGGTAAAAATACCCGAGGCGCTGATTTTTCCAAGATACCGCGTAGGCGTAATGCCGATAAATATTGTTTCCGGTGAGATAAATCGAATCGGCGCTTACGTTTATCTTATCGGCGCCGAATTAAACGCGCGAGGATCGGGGAGTCGGGTTCCCGATCATAGTGGCGGCTGTTAAGCATCCTCCTCGTTTGCGTACGAGGGAGAGAGAGAGAGAGGGAGAATGAGAGCGCGCGCGTGTACAGTGACCGGATGTCCGCGGATCATTTGACCGGAAACAGAAAGTTCGCGCATCGGCGTAATCGAGTCGGCTGGCCGCACGTTAATAACGCCGCAATCGCCCGCATCCTACGTTCCCAGCAGTCAATGCTTCCCCGATAATGCTCCTGTTCAGCCTTCTTGGAAAGAAGAACGACGTGGGCCGTGTATTTGTTGCGCGGGAAGACGCGGAGAAAGGAGAACGAAGAGGAAATTGTAGCTCCGAGGAGCCGAGATACGGAACGTCGGAGGTGCTCGAAGAACGAGCAACCCGAACGGATCCGATCCGCCAAAGACGCGTAAAGTATTAATATTCTATCGTTTCCCAGGAAGCTTATTCTATTTTCAGCCAGGTATTCTATAATTTCCCCGGGGTATTATATGTTTCCTGGAGTAACAGACGCGATATCGGCTTAGAACATTACTCCTACTCAGTGTTGGATTAGAAGAATTATCTGAATTTTAAAATCTAACTTTTGTTAGACACACTTTTTAGTCAAATGATCAGAAATGCCTGAGAACTCGAATATCGCGTTGATCACCTTGTATAAGGGGGCCTCAAAATCTTTCAAGTGCTCAGGGCCTCTAAAGATTTTAATCCGGCACTGCTTCTATTATTCCCCCAAGTGGCGCAAGTTAAGAAACGGTGGATTTCTTATATGCCACTTTCGTCAGGTGAATAAAATTGCGCCACGCAGTACTGATAAGACCAGTGTGTACTATCGGAGAATGCAGAAAGAGGTTGCGCTTGCAGCGAGCAATAACGATCGATGATATCTGCAAATGAAATTGTTCCCCGTCATTTTAATCGCCGTGGTCATTTCCGGCCCTATATCGAGGCGAACTCAATATTCCGACGCAGTGTCGGGTCTCTAACTTTACATCTAATTTCATGGACGACTTTCGCTTCGACAGATCCTCCAAAGTTGAAGCGCAACAGAAGTATTTATTCAAGTGTGTGTGGCTTTGAAACAAGTGATCGGGATGCGAGAATACAGACCAACTTATGCAGATGAAAGTAGGTAAACGCGCGCGGACCGGCCGGACCGAAAATAATTTCGGCCGCAGAAGAGTTGAAGAAAATACAAGCTGTACCGCGCTCGAGTCTCGTGCCTCTACGAAACTCGTGACGCGATCAGTCCCGGCGGCAGTCAGTCATTCATGAATTGGCTCGAACCGCTCTCTCGCCGTTTATTTATACCGGGCTCTGATAAATCGCTACGCTGGCGGCACGTAGACCAGCACACCGCCGCCGGTGACGTATTCCAGCAAAAGTAGGCGCGCGCGCGATTGCGTTTTGTAAAACGATACCGAACGGGTGCCGCCCTCCCGCTGCCCTATCGAGAATAGTAACCAGGAAACGTAAGTACGTAGCTGACGCTCCACGCGGCCCCGAACCGCTCGGCCCTCTTCCGATTTCTCCGCCGAGCCCGCGACGATCTCGCCGAGAATCAATGGACAGTGACCGGCCGTCGACAATGCTCGCTAACGGTTCGTCCCCGATGATTTACACGGTCCGACGCTCCGTAACCGAGTATAAATGGAATTCCAATTACACCGGAAGTAGCATTGCCGCAACACAGGCCCGGCCACTGTTCGCCCGTCCGCGCTTCGTGGCCAACGGAACAGCCGCTGGGTACATACGCGGGTATTTCACGTTTTTATCGCGTTCCACCGGTGAATCGAGCCGATATCGCTGAACCGGAAACACCGGTCGAGTTGATCGTGTTGATTCATCTTTTCGTTTCCGGTACGGGGCTCGATACAACAGAAGGAGCGCGATAAGAGACTCGTATCGGTGGCAAGAGTGATCGATGGGAATTAACGTTATCGTTTAAATGTTAAAGTCGAGTACCTTCTATACAGGATGTAAATTAGAAGTACAAATTGGTACGGTTGATGGAACGCGTCCTGTCGTGCCTCCCTAACCGACATTAGTACGAAAGAAATGCTTTTCGTGACTCGGGACGCGCGAGAAGACAGGTCCCATGTACAGGACGTCCAAAAATAGGAGGCGCGACTGGAACGGAAGTAATTCTTCCTGGGGGAGATGGGGTGAAATATAAACTATGATTTCCTTCGTCAATCTTCCAAGTCACAAAAAAGAAATTTGACTAGTGCTCCGGAAATGTTGTTTAAACGAAGTCATGTTACAGAAATGTAGATGCAGAAATATATCAGAATCTAAATTACTATTCTAGATATTTAAAATAAGATACGTCAGATTCACACAAGAGTTTGTATATAATCCGCTTCGTATCTCCTATTTTGGTACAGCCTGTATAAGGTCGGCGCGTGAAAAAGAGCACTTCCGGCCGAGGAAATACATTTCGCGTGCAGGAAAGGCTTGTCAGCTGCACACGGTCCGACGCACACGTCCCGGTTTTCGGTAGCACGCGCGATCGGCAATGCGAATAAGTATCAATGAGAGAGACGAACGCGCAGCGGTGTCGTTTTTAGGTTAGGTGTGCGCACGTGCGAGCCAGAAGCGCGCGCGTTTATTATTCGTTTTTGCACGCACGTCAGGCACGAAGGGGGAGGGGGGGTGGCCGGGGAGGGAGCACACGCGGCGGTGGACAGGTGTGCCCTGTTTACACGATCGCGGAGCGGCGCGGGGCAGAGTGAAAGAGAGGAACGGGGTGGAAAGGATCGTTAACCGATAGTGGGTACTCACCTGATCCCGAAGCTCTCTTTCCAGAACTCGGACGCGTCCGCCTTGGTGATGCGGAACTTGTGCCCGGCGAACACGCCGTACGGGAAGATGGCCTTCAACTCGGACAGCATGTGACTGAAAACGAGGCTGAGCTTCGTGAGGTTGCGACGGTAATGGGACGTCTCGTCGAACATCTTCTCCTTTCCCTGCTTGAACAGCTTGATCGCTTGCTCGCACTTTCGCATCAGGTTGTTGATGAACACGCAGAAATGCTCGTTGCTGTGCAACACCTGCATCCTGTCCTCGTACTTGCTGTATATCAGTCTTAGCCGTTGGTACGTGTCCGGCAGGATGTCCAGGATGAACGGCGGCGAGTTCTTAAGGTTCATCCGCTGGTGTTGACACAACTTCACCACCTTGTCCATCAGCTTCCAGGTTTTGTCCAACATCCGCTTGTCGGTGGAGAGCTTGGGCAGTGTCATAGGGTCGGCGAAACGGCCGTGGAGCTTCTGGAATATCGAACTTATGTGCACCGTTCGCGTACGACTGCTGTGTCCTCCCGACGACATCTTGACGTGCGCGTGCATATCCCACCGAGCACCGGGACTCCCTTGCTCCCGATGCGAGTCCGCCCCGCACTTTTACACACTTCACACCTTGCCAGAGAGCCAGCAGACCCGCCGCCACCACCGCCGCCGACAACAAAACCTCTCTGCGATAGGTTAGCCTGGCCTGCACTCGCGCGACACGATATACCGCATCTCCCTTTAACGAGACTCGGCGCTCGCCACTTGCACGACCTTCTCACGAAGTCGCGGCCACGAGACGTACCATAATAATGTTACGCGATCCCGCATCCTAAGTCTTTCTATACCATACTGACAACAGCGGACAGCCACAACGAATCGACACTGACACGACTAAGCGTGCCTCCCCTCCTCTCGCCCCGCCATCTTATTCGCAGTTCCGCTCGCGGCCGCGCGACGCTCCGCGGCGCTGCCGTACGGCGCGCTAATTCGAACGCGCGAATCTAAAAATCTTGTACATTCTCGAGCTTGATTTCGGGTGTTCGGTGGCGTAAGGAACGAATGCTGCAGTAAAACAAGACGAACGTGTATTTCCATGTTTGCCTTTATAATACAATAACTTCAACAGTGTACATATAAGACTTTTTCGACGATGTAACGAATAAATTAGAAATACAAAAGAAGCCGACGAAATTCGAGGAGAATGAATAGAGATAAAAGGCGGATGACTTGCTTAATTAATCGCACAGAGTAGAGACATTTTATACACTTATAGTTAGAGAAAATTATGCGTAATTTCATCAGTTTACGGTACTTGCGTTTTGGTTGCCCTAACAAGAAAAGATGCACGGAATACCACGTTATCTTGTATCAGCGAACGATAAAAGGTAGCGAATAAACGAACGTTTTCAGTTACTGTGCGTGCATCTCGTTGTTTAACACTCTCTGCGAAACGATCTCCATTTCGAAGCGGGTTAGTTAAGTATCCTTCGTTCCCTTTGACTATTGTACGGCGAACTGTTCTTGGCAAGTTTGAGCAGAGATATAAATAGTTCTACTGAGTCGAAGCGATTTCCTGGTGCTACTCTCTTATTCTGTAATTCGTTACTGGTGTCCATAATCGGAATCTACTATTGTTGCTTAAGTTTCTGGCAGCCTCGCTCCTATCTTGTACTTGCAATTAAAACATAGGCTATCTGCCACCTAACTGAATCTCCATCGCGATAACAGAAACATGCTGTCACCGACTTTCTAAGTAATAACTTAATCGTAGTAAGACAAAGCTCGTCATTAAGAACCAACTGGCCGGGATCGACGCCAGAACGCAATATCTCTCATCTGAAACATTGTAAAAATATATGGTTTTACGACTCCGATAGAAAACCGCGAGTTTTACTACACAGACACAGACTATTTATTTGCCAAGGAGATTTAGAAACGGATATAGGGAGTAAAGGGGAAGCGCCATACCAAAACGCCACAACAAGCAGCTTAACAGAACTCCAGAGAGAAAAATTATTTTAATCGCCAAAGGTATTTCTAGCATCCCATGTGAAATCTGTTGGATGGTCCTTAGCAACTAGATCCTTTGCTTTATTTACAGAGGAATATTAAGGAACGTATCATGCATGCAGGTGGAAAGGGTAAGTGTTCAGTACAAAGCAGATTATTAGGAATAATTAAGAAATAGAGCATCGATCGCACCTGAAACCTCGGATTTTATTTGCTCGATGCTTTTAAATTTACCTGTCATTTGGTCAGACCTCTTGATCGCCGACCACCCTAAGCTCCTTTCAACTGCCATCTTCCATTTCTTATACCTGGCATCTCTTCCTGCAAAGGATCGCGAAAGGATTGTTGTGAAATAGAATGAAACACGAGAATCTTCTAAATCCGAAAAGATCTTTACCTTCGGGCGTTGTTGTTGGCAAAAATGTATCCGTGGGTACTGATTCTACCTCTTCACCTTCGAATTCCCAAGCCTCTATACCTTCCGCGTGACCCGCTGCCATCGCTGCTCCCAGTGCCGTGATATCTGGCATTGTCGACCTAACTGTTAATACGCAGAAATATTAAATACAGAATTCCGCTGATGTCTCCGTAAGACGCTCAGTTTAATACACTTACATACTGGTGTACCACAAAGATCCGCTTGCAGCTGCATAAGAAGATTATTTGTTGACATCTTCCCGTCCGTATGCAGCTTTGTTAATGGAAAGCCGCAGTCTTTGTACATGGCTTCTAAAATGTCTCTCGTCTGGAAGCAAACCGCTTCCAGCGATGCCCGTATTATGTGCTGCTTAGTGGTGAATGCGGTTAGACCGCAGATGATTCTGTAGAGAGCACATGTTTACGTAGAGTTCTGGGTTGATAGTGCATTAAGAACGGCATACGCAGCGGCGGATTTAAGGAAAATGACACAAGTGGCAGACGTATATACTGCGATACCCGTATACAGAACAAAATTGCAAATAAATCTCCGCGCGTGTGGAATGAAAATAATGGTAAATAAATAAGAGAACAGGATTCGATAAAATCATAATTGTTGTTTAAAGTTGGGACTCTGAGGCAGAGTTGGACGTTATTGGAATAAAATATCGAATAAATTTTTTCGAATAAAAATTACGAATAAACTGAAATTATTCGAGAATAGCGAATAAACATATTAATTAAAAAACTATTAAAATTGTCATCTTGGGGATACTATTCGTGATTCGAAATAAAATTTGCTGAACTCTACCCTGAGGGGACTTCCCTAGCAGAGGCCCAGGCAGCAACTGCTCATCAGTTGCCCGTTAAATCCGCCACTGTAAAATAGTACGCACCCTCTAGCGTCCTTCCTCCAATATGGAGCATACAATCCCGTAAAAGCTGGCACGAAGTATACATCACCGGTACTAAAAACGCTTTGAGCTAGATGTTCACTCTCGTGAACATCCTTTATGAGCTTCATATTATCGCGGAGCCATTTAATGGCAGCTCCCGCGACTGCGACCGAACCTTCCAGCGCGTAGACTGCCGGACTTTTCGGGCCTAACTGGTACGCCACCGTTGTGACCAGCCCGTGGGAGGAGTACACCCTCTGAAAAATTAAAAGCAAGAAATTCATGAGCGTGCTCGCAACTACAAAGCAAATGATCGTACTCTTCCCACGATACGTACTGTTGTGCCCGTGTTACAGAGCAAAAAGCACCCGCTCCTGTAGGTGTTCTTCGCTTGGCCCCTCTTCAAGCAATTCTGACCAACCAGCGCGGATTGCTGGTTCCCCAAGATCTGACAGAGAGCAAGAAATAAGGTCGTCATATGAGAACGAGCTTGCTTCTTTAATATACAGATTTCAGCTTAGATATGTAACTTACGCCAGATATAGGGATATCCTTGAGCGCGTCGATCGTTATATTCCCATAAATCTCGGAGCTGCTCCTGATCTCCGGCAGCATTTGTATAGGAATGTCGAAATATCTGCACAACGTGGGATCCCACGAGAGGGTCTCTATGTTCATTAACATGGTCCTCGAGGCGTTCGTTACGTCCGTGATATACAATCCGCCCTCTTTGCCGCCGGTTAAGTTCTGTAACCATTTTTTGTTTTGTTTTCAGTGAGTTCGCTCGGGGGATCTCTGATTCGCGCTCATCATCATCTACCATCCCTCTCGCTGCAAGGCGTAACAATCGCTTGCACATCCCAGATAAGCTCTACCACTCGACGCACCCAAACGATCCACGTGTCCATCGTCCCCACTTTGCATCGTTTCTCCCTTATCGCCTTCCTCACTGCAGGCACGTTGTCCTTCATCCAACGAATCTTTAGGGCCGAGAAGTACGGGCTCACTGGAAGGCCGCACAGCGGCTTGATGTGATTCTTACTTTGGTCTGGGAACTTTGCTATTATCTGGTCGACGACGATTGCGGTCCTTATATCGGACCACACTAGAAACAACAACAAGATCACGATTAGTCGATCAATAGTCCTAATACACTTAATCCAGTATTATTATTTTTGCCATTATTATTCGATTTGTAGCCTGTTCTATTTTCTTCTGTCATTATTAGTATTTATATTATTTTTCTACTATTATTAAGGTACGTCTACAAGACGACACTTTTGTGTCTAGAACAAATGTATTCGACTCACAAAAAAATTTCGGGAAGATTGGAAACGGTTTAGAACAGTCCGCCACACTGAATTCGAGCTATCGTCGCAAGAGTTGCAACTAGAGCTAGACTGAAGTCATTTGATCTAGATACAAGAGTGTCTAGGTGTCTGGGTTAGACTTAAGTGTACCTTTCCATCGAATCACTGCAGAAATAGGTCCCTTTTGGGATTTCATTTATAAAAAAAAAGTAAACGTAGGATCAAAAACCTTTTTGCGCTGCATTTGGACATCTTGAAAGATAATAAATTTGGGGAGGAAAATTTTATCCAATACTACTGACTGCTAGTGTCTCTGACTGTCCAGGTGATACAAAAAAGTTCCTCATCTGCGGATTTTTTAACGCCTCGTAGAATTATGTGAAATCAAGAAACCACGAAAATTCTTAAAGCTTGTAAGGTGGGCTCGCATTACTTTCGCATGGTTTATTTTTTCTTAATTGCATGCGGAGGGGAATGTAATAATGACCAATTACCACACCTATGGCATTGTATAACGGTTCGCCGGTGGTGGCATCCCACGCCACGGTCGTTTCCCTCTGGTTCGTGATGCCGATCGTCACAATCTCGCCCACCTTCAACCCGAGGGCGCCGATTTTCCGCACCACGTCCTTGATGCAGGCCTTCACGGCGAACAGCACTTCCCTCGGGTCCTGCTCCATCCATCCCTCCTGTGGGCTGATCTGCTCGATGTCGATCTGGTGGGACGCCACCTCGGCGACACGCTTCGCGTTGAACACCTGTAACGTTCCAGAATTGCTTGTCAGAGGGAAACGGCGAAGAAGATAATGACAGAGATTTGAGGTAAAAATAGACGATAGTTAACAACTTTACGCTACAGTGTACGTATATAATGATGTCTTACCACGAAGCGTACGGTCCGCGTGCCAACATCGATTACTCCTATAAGCGGACCCTGCTTCTTCGACGAGCTTGGCATTGTGTCTGAAAGTTAAACAAGGATCTTTTAATTCGTGCCAAAGGGACTTGAGCTTTCAGCATTTTTCTAAAAAATTTGAGGCTTTCACCGCCCTATTTAATTATAAATAATTCTTTTAAAAGTGTAATTTTTTAGAGGGAGTGAAATTTTTTAAAGACTTTTGTTAAGACCTTTAAAATAGGTACGCACCTTTCCCTAGTGTAATAGTAATTATATGCGCGATTTAACCCATTGGGTGCGATCTGTGCGGGAAACGCCTATAGGCGTTCAGGCACTATGGTTAATAGACGCGACCAGAGGAGACCCGCACGCGGCGCACGCCGAGCGTTCAACTTCTCAGCATTAGGGTTGAAAACAATTTATAAGTTTCATATTAAATTCAAACATGTATTACGAACTTCTTTAATACTTTTTAAAAAAGTTTCACTTTCTTATTGGTTTTTTATTGATATCAATTTTCTCCTTCCACCAATTTTGTCAGTTGCCCTGCTTGGGTCTCCCTAGATCGACACCTGTGAGCTTCCCTTCCAGTAATTTCGTACTTGCGTCTGAGACCGCGCTCTTTAACTAACCTTGGTCGCCCTAATCTGACGAGCGAAGTGAGCACGATGACATAATGTGCGACAGTTCTCGTTATCGCGTTTTATTAACTTCTTCGATGACCCAGTGAGTCGAATCGATAATTGCGTGATTAGAGGCGAGCCCCTAGATACGCGTTTCGCGAGGGTAACCTCGTGAAAGTCTGTTACCGTGATTGTTCACGTTTCTAATGAAGAGCATGCAAGGGCGTCCGTAGACTTTTTACAAGCGGGGGTGGAATTTTTGGATGACGGTAAAGAAAAATATAGTAATTAAAAAGCGGGTAGCCCTCTTGATCTTTTTAACCCATTTTGTGCTGCCAATTTAATTACAAATTTAACACCGAAATTTAAAAATATTCAGTTTTTAAAAATAAGCGATTTTTTTCTCAAAAGGACGCTCATGAGAGCATTCCCTTCTTAACCCTTTCGCTGCGATATTCGATATAGTTCACGCATTAGAAAATGTATTCTCCTGTAGATAGTGTGGTACTCAGCATTATTTATCAAAGTCATAAGTTGACAATTAAGAATATTTTTGTCCACAATTGCCACTTTCCAAGAGTCCTCCGAAAATTTAAATACGCAGCGAAAGGGATAAACTAAAAGTGTTTCGATCACCTCCCCATTCCTTATTAAATCTATCCGACAGTGAAAGGTGCTTCGCATTAGCGAGGCGCCCTTCAACCTCCCACGCTTTTATCACTCTACAAAATCAAGCTCGCTGATAACGTCCTCAATGTACCAACCTCGGTCGAACTTCGCTTAACACTTGTCGCAACAGTTCCAAGTTCAACGCGGCTTGTCCTTTGCCCTTTTCGCCAAAGATAGGCCTATCTCTCCTTGCCCAAAGTCCCCTTCTCTCACTCGCGCTCCTTCTATGGAACTAGAAACCCCCGATGTCCCTCCACTTTCCAACACTCCGCACAAAAGCCCACGGTTTCTACAAAGAAACTTTGATTTCCTCGCAGAAGAAGCTACCAAAGAAAAAGCCAAGGACTTGGCGAGATGAAAGGTGGAGACTAAAGCTTCCCGAAGTAAAAAAGAGTTCCTTCAAGAAACCCAAAGGACTCGAGCACCAAACTCTTCAAGCTCCACCGCGGAAAAGCGCGCTCGCTAGAATTCGTGGGACTCGATGCACTCAATGATTGCATTAAGGAACTGTGACTTCTCGCGCAACGTTACCCTGGTCCATCGCTCGGAAGAAGGGGCACGAGGTCCAAGCGAGACTCCGCGAGGGAAGAAGGACTGACCAGAGAGAAACGTGGTGTCGGCTTTTTTAATCGCGACACGCGTGTACGGCGATTATGGGAGAGACGTGATTCGTCGTCGCGGGAGGCTCATTATCCGCGTCTCCTCCTCTTCGCTCGCTGCCTGTCGCGCGAGAATCCAGATAACGGAGGGCACACAGTACCCGCGGGGTTTTTGATAAGTTTCGATCGATTCGCTGGCGTGGAACGTGAATTCGTGTCGAATAGGTCTCTGAAACGTAGAGCTCGCTTGGAGCTTCGTATCTGAGGTGTTAATGAAGCTTCAAGATCGATTTTATGTGTTACAATGATGCAGGATCGTGCAATCGTGTGACACGTGTGCTCAGCGAGGTGTGACTATTTATCGACACCCTGTGTTTCAGAGGTCGAGATTAATTCTAGTTCGCGTCGCGTCCAGGGTCGGCGGAGGATGTTTTCCCAGAGTGTGGAATTGGGGAGGACAAGTTAAAGGATCAAATTTCAACAGTCTAAAAAACAGTAGCTAAAAAAAAGTTGTAAAATGACCTCCAAATTCTCGAGTGTGGAACTCTACGCAGAGCAAAATGTCAAGTATGACATTTGTATGGAAAGTGGATGATTTCCCTAAGTAGTAGCACAAAATATTGGTTAAATATATTGCTCAAATATTAAAATAGAATTCCAAATATTATATACACGTACAGAAAATGAGAAATAAAAGTTTGGAACATATGAACTAAATATTTATGGAATATAAAAGAAATAAATAACTCCTTCATATCTTTAAATAACTAATAACTGCCAATACTAAATAATAATAATAATAATCTTCTTTCTAAATTTATTTATAATCTTTTTTTATTGTAGAAATTTAATAGGTTCTCAAAACATTAATAAAACAATACATTAAACCATTATAATTATATGAACTGAACTTTATTTTTGTACCTATTCTTGTTTCTCGTAAATATATGATATTGTGTCAATTGAGGTAAAAATAGACGATAACTAACTTTACAAATTCCGCATAAGGGTTAATAATTCTATTTACCCTGCAGCCCAGCCTTTAACTCCATTTAATTGCTCTCCTACATTCCTGAATCCACATATACTATATTCCTATAATGAGCAAAAAAAGAAGTAATAAAAATTTCACTCCTTGAATTTCTGCTGTTTTAAAACACAATCTACTTCGGTATCGGCGAACCGAAGTTTATCTTTATCCCCTAACGCGTCGTCTGGTCGTAAGATTAGGTGCCTTTCCCGTGGACGAGGCCTCCAACGCAAAACCACGATCATCATCGGCAAAAGCGAACAGGATTGACGAAGCGTGTAAAAATATTTGCCGCGAGAGGATCATTGGATGTCGCTCCATCAACAAGTCTCGTCAAATTATAAGCACCATAAATACCAGGGAAGACGTTACGTAACTAGCTTCAGCCGGCGATATTTTTATTTCGCTGTTGAGCAACGTTTCCTACGAGATAAAGGAACGTTCGGTTCGTTGGAGTTGTAGTTCCCTGCGGGGGATCCTAGCGAGAGTCGCGAATGACTGCGTTATTGCAATCGATCCGGAGAAATGCAGGGCAACGACACGGCGGGGACATACATACTTGCAAAGACACCGCGGACGTAACGCGAGACGGATTGATAGCCTCGTAACGAACGCCTACGTCTTCTGGTTCTATCTGTTACGTAAACGCAAGCGTTCGATCGGTTCGACGTCGAGTAATTAAACGATGATAAAGCCTAAAAAATTGTATCTGTCTCTTGGTAAAGTTTCCGAAAACTGACACGCAAGTTTATCAGCAACCGTCGCCACTGCTAAGCCAGAGAGACGATATTAGAGAACAGGTAACGGGCCAGGAAACGAAATCACACGTTTGATTGGAATTCAGGTGGCGATTATTTGCTTATCGACTGCTGTCCACATACAGGGTGTCCGCTTTGTGGAAGGTCTTTTTCTTCATTTTACCTCCCTAAATAAATGTGCTCAAATAGGAAACCTTGATAACGAAAATTTCATCCGTGATCGAGGAAACTTAACTCGAGTTGTCGCGATGGGAGCACCGTGCTGCTTTTTGGTTTTAAAGTCGTATTGGGAGTTACAGGGTTATATTTTTGGTGGGAGCGCAAACGAGGATGAGTCGGAATTAATTATTAGTTTTGTGGAAGGCGCTTGGAATATTTAAACTGCTATGTAAGCTCAGGTGTAACAATTTGAACGTGGAGGTTGATAAGATATATGTTAAAAGAAACTATTTAAACTTGAGATAAAATTTAAATTATACTCGTTTGCCCGCTCACCAGAGACACAGTTGGGCATTATCCGAATAAATTTTTATATGAATAATTTCGAATAAGAATTGCGAATAAAATGAAGTTACTAAAGAATAACGAATAATCTTTTATTAAAATAAAACTGTATTTAAATTCATTTTATTCGAAATAAAAATTTAATCGAATAATGCTCCACTCTGACCAGTAATGTATATTTCTCCGTCCCAGTACCTTTCTACGTAATACTACACTTCTATTTTCTCCTTTAAGCTCGACACTCATTATCACACATTTCACAGAAATATAAATCATTTGCCAAGCTCCTTCCGTAAATCATTATATCGCCCTCTTAAACCCGATCGCTCCAGGGTTAAAGGGTTAACGTGTCCCAAATTCCCCAACAACAGTTGCAAATCAGCTTCCGAGTGCGCACCACCGCGTGCGCGCGGCGAATGCATCCTGATGCAGCGGTGGCTACGCATGCAGGCGTAAGTACACACGTGCGTGCAAGTCGAGCCCACCCTCGTCAGACTGCACCGTGACGTTGCGCGGCCGAGGCGCGTACGAATTGGCCAGTCATGGAGGCTCGCCCGTATTTACAGCCAGGATGCGTCACTATCGAGCGCGTAGCCATCATCCACTTCGGGGCGAAGGGCTTGGTAGCCGAGACCGCCGTCTAGCGTCTCCAACGAGCGTGTTGCATAACCCATTCCGCGCGTGAACCGGTGCCCCGCGCTCTGTCCCCGGCTACGCGACCCGAATCCGCGATATCGATCCCCCCGTTCGGCAAACTGGGCCAAAGTTCGCTCCACTTCGGGATTTCGCGGCAGCGAGATCTTGCGCCTTTGATAACGCCCCTTTAATCGAGCTTTCGTGTAGGGAACCACACGTCCACCCGCGGTGGCACACCCCCGCAGAGATTTCCGGGTCGTTAGCGATGTAAGCGCAGCAGCTCCGCTGGGTTTGTTCCCTAAGAGCTAAGCTCTTAGTGATAAGTGGATAGTGGAGGAACTTATCGAGGCACAGAACCGTTTCTTCGTTTCGAATGCCGCAAGCGGGTACAGAGATAGCTCGGCTGCTATTCTTGAGGTAGGCTCTCTCTACGCCTCGCCTCTCTTCCTCGAAATATTCTCGAGAAGAGATCGGCGGCGCGCCGAGGCGGGCGTAGTGTGACGAATTGTCAAAATGCAGGAGAGAGACGTAGGAAGAATAAAATGAACCGAGGCGGGGCGCAACCTTTAAAGGTCCGCGCACACATATCCGTCCTGGGTCAGTTCCGTGTTAGTTCCGTTCCGGCGTGCCAGTGGTAAGAAGAAGAAGAGACCCCCTACGCCCCTCTTCTTCTTACCACTGGCACGCCGGAACGGAACTGACACGGAACGGATATGTGTGCGCGGACCTTAAGACTTTGGGCAGCTTAAAAGCGAGACTCGTGATTCCCCTCGACAACCGGTTCGGTAACGTTCTCCATCGCGGTGAATCGGTTCGCAAGTCCGCGCATATGCCACCGCACCGGCAGCGCGAGCTCTTCGCGTCGCTTGGCAGCGGAACCCGCAGGACGTCGATCTCGTGACGCTCCGCGCGATACATTATGCACCACCTGGCGACGCATGGCCGTTGCCAACGCTCCACGCCGTTCCCAATTGCAAAATCTTATCGTTGGGCACTAAAACGCAGGCGAAACGCTCGACCGGCGTATCAGAATTTCATAACACGACTTGGTGCTGCAAAAGGAACAGAGATCGAGTCTGTGACTTTAGTTGAAAGCTCTCCTTGTAGGTGCCGTAAAGTGAGGGAACATTGCATATTATGTGATTGTGCTACAAGTATCGAAATGCATAAAATGTTTATCGTTTTCCTTCTTTAATTAACTGCCAGTTACCCCGTGACCGGGGTAAAATTGGCACATCATATAAATAGCACTAACGGCTAAAGCTTTACCAATCTCAACTTACTTTAACACTTAAATTTCTTTCTTTTTATGTTCAATGCACTCTCTCTTATATTTTCTTTTAGTTTTATTTTTTAAATCAACACTTTTAAATTTGCCCTAGGAATCATATAATAAAATCGCAGCATGCAGTGGCGAATTTAAGAAAAAAAAGCCCAAGTGGCAAACGTTTTGAGGGGCCCACTTTTTCGGGAAAATAAGGAGGTAGTTTACTAAAAGGGGGTAAGTGTACAGAAAAGTATAGAAAGGAAATATAGTGCTTGGGTAAAATCAGAATTTTTTTAAGACAGGGCATTGGGGGGCCTTCTGAGAAAGGGCCCTTTTTTCGGGAAAATAAAGCGGTAGTTTACTGAAAGCAGGCTCAGTGTAATAATACAGGAAAAGATATAGTTTGGATGAACTCATAATTTTTTTTAAGAGTGGGACTCTGGGGGAGGGCCTTCTGGGCAGGGGCCCCGATGGCAACTGCTCATCGGCCACCCTGTTAAATCCGCCACTGGCATCATGTGTGAGGATACTACAAGTGTGAGAATGCATAAAATTTTTGTCCTTTTCCCCTGTACTACTAATGTCCCACGCGTCGAATTTACTTATGGTAGGATCTTAGCCTTTACACTCCATTCTATTCTACTACCTACACCTAACTTCCGGGCGCAAGCACGTGGTCGAAGCGGAGCATGGGAGGTATACACCTCGGCTCCCGTATCCACGCCAATATATGTATCGCTGATACGCTGCGACACGTTGGCTAAGCACATTGCCACGGCACACGGCACGCTTTTATTTTTGGCAGTATTACTAATGCACAGCGCGACCGTGAACGGCACACCTTTGCCCGTCCTCTCGTCACCCAAATTAAAATTCATATCAAGCGGCCGCAAATCCCCTGGCTCTGCTGTTATCGCGCGAAGGAATGTCGCCCGTCTAGTAATCGCCGATGGACGATTAAAGGTCGACTTCCATTTACCAAGTACCTATCGCTAATCAGATACCCGAGGCTCGAAACATTCCAACAGGTACGGGAATCCCTAAAAACGAGTAGCAAGTTCGACTGCACGTGGATGTCGCGAGAGCACGGAGTAGCCCCGCTGGTTAATAAAAATACTTTCCTCCCAGAAGCACCTTTCACCGTTGCCATCGATACCGAAGGAACGCAGTAGGTACCATTGCATACATCTGGCGAGGCCAAAGTCGGACTCACCTTTTTCCTTGAATGAGTAATACTTAAAGATGCTCGTCTTCCGACCGGTCTGGCTGCGCTCCAGTTCCGGGAAGCTAGCCGTCTCGTCGAACGTACCATCCTCGTCCTGTTCCAGCTCCTCTTCCCCCTCCTGGGACTGCTCCTTCACATCCCCGACCACCGTTTCCTCCTCCATGATCCACGATCGATCTCCCAGCGAACGAGCGCGCCAGTTGCTCGCCCCGCTGTTCCAGGGCGGTGGGGAGGCGACGGAGGAGACTGTTCACGCGCGCGCGAGGCTCGAGGAAGCTTTCCTCGCCGACTGCAGGCAGAAGAACGGTCGCGCGGAGCGACGAAGGACGGTTATCGGTGTCGAGACTCGGTTATCGGGGCACCTTAGTCCGCCAAACACATTCGGCCGAGGGAATGCGCGAGACTCGCCCGCCGGTGACTTTGCCTCTTGGCTTTCCTTCTGCTTCCCTGGTGCGGGCTCCCTCGCAGCACGCCCCCTCCCGGGCCTGTTACGTGCCGCGGCGGCTTCGCGCTCGGTCCCGTCTTCGCGGCCCCCCGAGTCGTCGCCTCTTAGTGGTCACGGCCAACGGCGGACGCGCTCCAAAATTAACCGCGCGCACCCGTTCGATCACGCGCGACAGATGGGTACTCGAGAAACCGATGCAATTTCATTGGCAGCTTTTGGATTGTTAAAAAGGGATCGTGATAGGTAGAACTGCACGTGCATAAATGGCCACTGGGGGGGGGGGGGGGGGGGGGCAGCGGCTGCAAGGCACCAAAAAAGCAAAAAAGAAGAGAGAAATGATAAAAAAAATGAGAACGAAAATTTTTTATTTGATTAAAATTAATCTAGTTTTAGAAATCGAGTTAAATTTCACGCTCTAAACACAAAACTGGCGATACTAGGGACACACCGCAATTGTGGTTGTGGTAATCATATTACCAGGGTATGGGAAGACTGTCAAAATGGAAATTAGAATATAATCTTATACTATAAGGCAGAAAGTTTAGAGGTTTATGTTTTTTTTTCTGTCGCCTAAAAACTTTTAAACGATAAACTTTGGGGTCAAGAAATGTACCCTATAGCTCATTACACCTGGATAATCCAGATGAATGTGACAATTTCCACCAAAAATAACTTAGAATTTAGTTTTTATAAAATGAGAATCTAATTTCCGGGTGAAACCAAGTAGTAAAGCTAGTTTCTAATATAATAATATATTAGTCTATTATTATTAACGATATGGCAATGCAATTCATATATTTAAATATGGTAATGCTTATTTATTTAATTTTTCCTTCAAAAGATGCTATGCTTTTTTACCATTGACAAATTCTTTGGGGCCCCAAAATATTGCTTACACCCGGGCCACTTTACAGAAAAATCCGGCCCTGTACACGTGGAAATTATATTATAATTGATTTTCCCGCGGAATTCTAAGCGCGGCCCACGTACTATTATACACGGGACGCGTTAACCCTTTAACTTCCAGTGTTGCACTGGGGCAACACATATTTTAAAAGTGGGTAAAATTCTATCGTAACTTTCGTTAGCAACCGCTCGCAGTGTTCCTGATGGTAAAGTAGATTTCAATGCTTTCGATTGAGAAACATAAACTTTCCCTTCAAAAATATATGGTGGATTATTATTTCGGCCTGCCATCTTGTGTTTCCTTATACTTCTCAAATAAATCAGTGGAAAATAGAGATAAGTGCTTCTTTTTTCATAAAAGAAAATGAAAAATAAATAAATAGAAATATAAAAAACCTATATTTTTCATTTCAAAATAACAAGCTACAACATGTACATATCAGTCTCACAATTTTGAAATAACGGTTCAAGGGTCTGGGCGTTATAAGGTTCACCAGGCGCGAAATTTGAGCCAAATCCGTGGCAGGAATCTTGTGCACTTCCCCTTGATAGCTGGGAGGAAGGCGGGAAGTCTCAGAAGGGACTTGCGAACAATCGAGTCCTAGATTACTAAGAATGGACTATTATTGTGCACGCGAAGCATCCTCGCGATTGAATGTTGTGGCAATTGGGTAAAACGCAAAGGATAATGGGATCCAGATAATACTGTAAAATTGTCGTTCCGAGGCCAATATGAAAATGCATCGGCCATAACCGAACCGGGTATGCAAATCAAAAGCAACTTTGACCGCCTGAGTGTTGGGTACTAAAGACGACAATTTCGTTACCGTCGAACCGAAACGAGGGATTGCTCAACGGAAGCACGTCACTAATTGAATTATAACTATTTGCTCTTCGACAGTGCGAATAAGCTAGTCGTTAAAAACTTCATACTTGCGAAATAATTACTGTCGAGCTTGTAATTGGCGCTCGGTTCACCGTTAATCAAATTGTCGATACGATTGCAAAGTACGCCGATGTGTGTTTGGAATTGCGCGTGACAGAAAATACTTGACGGAAAGTCCAGTTACGTGTTCACGAGATCGTGAACTTTGAGACCACTACAGAACGTCCCACATTTTATCAAAGTGTGTCCCCTCCTCTAAGATAGCGCATACTAGCACCTCAAAATAATCTCGCGAAATTATTTAAATAAACAGCAAAGGGGTATATCAATTGCGTAGGTTTAAATGATCAGTTTAACGCTTCATTGTAATATTAAACGAGCTTGAACGTCAGCGACAGATAAAACAAATACATGAATCATATCACAAAATAATAGCAGCAAAATCTAAAATGAAAATTTATGGGAATAAGTGGCAAAAGAGATAGTCACAATTTACTTCCGCAGTGAGTTTTACAAGTTATCTGGTGTAAATTCGATGACGACGCCGTTTTTAGCTGTATATGCGTATCATTTAAACAACTGATGTGGTCTGTAAATAGGCCGCATTTTTCCCGGGAAGCATCAGACTACCCGAAAGCAGAAGGTTCGCTTCGGCCTTATATACGAACCGAGCACTCTTGGAACACTTGCGAGAAACTCTGCCAGCTCACGTGGCCACCTAGGAACAAGCAGGGAACTACACTCGTTCCCTACTGCCCTCCAGATGTCGCCCGCCGCCGCACGGCGGGAGAATACAAAGTTTCTACCGTCAATCGGAACTATTATACGAAGATACTTTACTTGAAACTTCTCGAGTTTACGTAACCATGGAATTGCAACACGCGAAAAGCTTTTCCTTGTGTTGTCAAAGGACTCGTTAGTTGAAAAATATGTACAGATATAATTCCGCGTTATGGACAGCTACGCTAATACGATGAGATTTGCAATTCAAATTTTTTGCCCGTCTATCCATCAATGCGATACTATATAATGACTAATGGTTAGGCAGTTCGTAAAAAGAAACGTCAGGCGTGCAATTTAGAATAATGAATGCTTGACGCGAAGTGAATGAAAATCGTGAAACCATTCATTGAATAATTGGGACGCCACTGATTAGAATAACCTGCATGAATTAGAACATTCTCGACCTTCCCTGGGAGGATCAGTTGTCGCGTTTGACACGCGCCCTCTGACACATTAACTGCACTGTAGAACGCTAATGCAATGATAACTCAACTTTTCGCGGGAACGATCGAAATGAGCCTAAATGACGCACGCTGGGGCGTGTGACGTACATTGAGGAAGTAGTTGTAAAAAAAAAAGGCAATCGAGACTAATCTCCACTTTTTTGCAGCACACGTTAACGAGGGAAATGACACAGTTACTACGTTGATAAGGCTGCCACGGCAGTGTGGGAACGTGCCGTTTAAAATAACTTACATGATCGTTCGAAATCAATACCAATTACTTTCAAACTCCTTTCGCGCAAAGAAACCTTCGACGAACCACATATTACATGTCAGAGATGTAACAGTTGCGGTCGTATCTTCTTGCGTTCGTATTCAGCGTGCATCACCCACGTGTTATGGAATTATGGAATCGTTATGTCACCTTACGATTCACGGTGACGGAAGCAGACGGATCACGACTAAAGCACCCTTATCGCACAGTTTCTTAGATCAATCGTCGCGTTCTCGAGGAAAGGGAGCTCATTTAAGTCAGTAGTACTGGGAAAACCGAAGTACAAGTACTTACAGAAACGCTGCGACTGACGACCGGCAGGCGACCGCTTAACGCCCCGACGTGCTCGCGATCGTTATTAGTATTCCAGTACACGAACATCGGCAACTCGTCCAAACTCACGGGCTTCTAAGTGGCAGCCGATACGGGACAGAAATCAAGGATCACGATATTGGCGGCACGAGCACCGAGACATAATGTCATGCTTTCGACCGCACTACGCCATGGCTTGTTGTCGTCTGCTGGAGAACTCTGTGCACCAGCGGCCATATCCTGGCGCGTGCGCATCACGCGCTGCATACTCGATTCTCGCGTTTGCGTCTCCAAATGAATTTCACGCCTTTTTTCACACTTATTCCCAAACATTCCTGTTCAAATTTCCAGTAAACACTTCAGGCATTCGTAAATTAATTCATTAATTAAAAATGTGATTGACTATAAAGGACTTAAGTAACTAATTCAATTTCGCGCCCAAGCAAGCCGGCTGCAATCGATTCACATATGATTTCAAACTTCATCTCGTTGATTTATTGGGATTCGTATGGATTCGTAGTACGTATTCATTGTGCGCGTCTCCTGTATATATAAATATGGAATTGCAGGAGGCCCGCGAAAAAGATAAATAGCGAGATCCAAGCATATCAATCTAAAGATCGATTGTTCGGGATTACGTAGAGTAAGCATCGTGAGCGACCAAATAACCTTTAATCCCAGAGACCTCGCGGTCCTAAATGTTCCTCGAGAAGCCGAGAAGAAATTATTAATTACTTAAGGAAACATAAATCACCAGTTTTCAATCACTCTGCATGATAACTGCGAGCTTTTACCTCCCAGGACACTAAACTGTAAGCTACTCATTCGAAACTTAAATAAAAAAAAACGCACGTGGAAGACATTAACCTCAAAATTCCGTAACTAACGAATATGCTTTCTAGATCTTAAATTATAATTCCTATCGCGTGTCTATACGCTTAGAGCTTAGTATGACCGTTAAGTTGAGATCATCCATACAGCAACAGGATGTTGAAGATCCGGTTGAGGAGATGTTGAAGAAAACCGGCTGTATGGAATTGCATTATCAAGTTCAAGTATTAACCTCAAACGCGTATTTAAACGCCAAGGATCTGTAACATCGCGGACGGAGTCGTGTAACTTTTGACGTGCTTTCAGGAGTGTATAGCGGAGACCCAAGACTGGAGGAAGTGTCAGGAACAAGTAAAACGATTCAAAGTATGCATGGACGAGTATAAGAAAAAGCGGGAAGAAGCAGATTCGTAATCTCGTGAATATGTCGGCGATAATGAGATACATTAAGCGCGTGTACAATCGTACCTCAAAGTATCCAAATATCGAGAACTGTAAAATGGTACTTGTTGTTAGATCAGATATACCTATGGGAAAGGGGAAAGCTGCCGCTCAGTGTGCACACGCAGCGGTAGAGTGTTATCGTCAAGCGTCGAGTAACACGAAGCACCAAGAAATTTACGAATCTTGGCTGTTAGATGGTCAGCCTAAAATTGTTGTAAAAATACATAACGCAGAAGAACTAGTAGCATTAGCACGTAAGGCCCGTAAATCTGGGCTCATTATTTCATTGATAAAAGATGCAGGTAGAACTCAATTAGTACCTGGCACGATCTCTGTACTTGGAATTGGACCAGGCCCGAAACAAATCATAGATAGCATTACTTCAGGCCTGAAGCTACTGTGAGTTTTAATCGTACAGGGGCTCGGCGATATGTATAAAGAGTTAGTTATCAGTATGCAAATAAATATAATAAATACAGGGACTTTCGTAGTGTCTTATTTAATACTTTATTAACATGCTAAAGTTTCCTTTCGCTTCACCTGGTTTCGTACACAGAAATCAAATGCTAGAGTGCTACTTCAGGTTGATTGAAACATGCTTGGTTGTATTTTCCATTTGTTTTTTTTTTTATAATATGTGCAATACAATCCTGCTTGTAAAATTTCTGCCAATATAAAGAGGAACTGAATTCTGTGCCAAATACAAAGTGGAATATTCCCTTAACGCGTCAGCCGATACGCTCCAATTTACGGACTTTTATGTCAGTCCGATAATTTAAAGAATTCAGTTCCAAAATCGTGGGACTTAAAATAGGCGAAAAGGCACCCCTCATTTTTGGGTCACACTTTGCGTGTCTGCCTTGTTTTAATGAAAGAAACGTACACTATACTATTCTCATTATATGATCGCATAGCGCAATTAAATTTAATCTAAATGATTAAAAAGCACTACATTTTACCACATTGTGTATTCTACTTTTTAAAATTAGATTATTTAAATATACATGTTACCATTGTACATTAAATGTCCCGCGAAAAGGTGTGTTAGAAAATCAATAAGAACACTTGATTAGATGAAAAGTATTCCGTTAAAATCGCGCTACTTCGAAATTACACATCCATTCGTGGATAGATCTTCAGCAACACTTGAAAATTTGCATAAAAATGTGTATAACTTGTGTAAACGCGAAACATTTCTATTTTTACTATAAAAGAAAAAATGAGTATTTCTATACAACTATGATTCTTTGAGAATCGTTGTTCGTATCGTTCTTTGAACTTGATTTTATATGATTAAGTCCAAAGGAAACATTACACTTTTACAACGGAAACTTATAATCAATCGTGTCCGCTACTTCTACGAATATCGATCTATTAAAAACATTGCATCAACATTTCGATACATACGTACGCGACTTATAAACGTTCTAACAAAGTATACGTTTGATTATTCTAATACTTAATTTGTTAGAAGATTGAGCAAAAATGTTGTAGGAAACTTCTGTGCGAGCACAAACTGATATTTCGAGATGTGATCTGTACAAATAGTCAGTATTATGTATATAGTTCAAGTACCAATGCTTCAATTATTAATGCATATCCATATGTATAAAAGATATATTTATAATAATTTGATTATACGAATTTGAATACAGTACGTGCTTCTTCGATGTAATACTGAAAGAAATTATGAATGCACACAGAATATTTTTTCTCCGCGAAAACCTTGTGTATAATATGTTCGTACATAAATTCATTTATACACATTAGACTTACACATGATTTTACCCCACCCCTATCTTCCACCGTGAACAAATTCACAATGATTTTATTTTCAGCTTTCATACTTTTTCAAGCGCGCATTGCGATAGTTTCCACACACAGCAAGTATCATGCAATTACAAAACGTAGCATCAGTGACGTCGTGAAAACATGTACCGCGGTACAAGATTAAAAAGTTTCTTAGATACAATTGTATACTTAGCTTATTGAATTCTCTACGTGTACTGAATGAACAACGAGGAACGAAGATTAAATTATAGTTATCAATGTTGAAACACATGGTCCGAGAGTATGACACAAGTGAAGGAAAAGTGTACGCGTTACACCGTAGTGATAGGAGAATCGCTCTTATTTGTAATGTAAATAAGTAGTAGAAGACTAATTACGTACGATGATCGTTACTCAAACCATAGCAACCTCTCTAAAGTTGTATACTTGCCAGCTAATTGTTATGTACATTGGCATAAAAGTTATAAATATACATTCGTTAACATTACCACTCTGTATCTACAAATCGCTACAAACTCAATCTCGCCTTTCTTTTCCTCCTAAACGATCAAGTAATTACACATAAATACTCGTCATGTACTTCCACCTTATTTCGCTTCCGTCAATTATTGACTTCCTATCACATACGTGAATTTGATTATTAGTGTGTTCCTAATTACAGAGTGCGCAGAGTATATCAGTCTCAAGTAGCATGTAGCAGAGTATTATCAACCCTATAAAACTTTACCATTCCGGTAAATTCAGCGTACATCAAACTGTGTAAGATTTGTTTCCTCATTCGTGTGACTCGTCGGCTTTCCGATATTAAGTAATTATTTTACTAAGTTCCGGTGGTTCCACGTAGTTGTTCAGCACGTGCGGCGCTTCGTTGAACTCGTCAAGTTCGTCGCCGTTGTCTGCCCCTTGTGCGAGTAAAAAGTATTGTTCGCTCCGTGTTGGCCAGAGTAGATGCGCCATTACGCAATACGCGAAACAATCAGCCGAGTACGTGATACCTGAAAATGCGACGGATACATGAAACCAAATAGATTATAGATTAAGCCTGAAACTACAGTCTACTCACCCAATAAAAGTTTAAACCTCCACAATGCGCTTACTTGAAGAGCTATAAGTGCTATGATAGGAAGATAAATGAACCAAACTAAGGACGATGCGCCGAAGTGAAGCAGAAAGTTCAGTTTCTGAGTATTATGCTCGTACGTCATAGTATTTCGAAGCTCGCATAAGAACCAGATCATTATCGCGCTTCGAAACAAGAGGATGAACCAGCCCGGCCATGTCTGGTACTCGTCGATGTCCTCGATAATGTCTACCTCCGTCTAGAAATATCACACGCACTTTTTAAATGAAATTACATTCCCACGCGCAAAGATACATACCATGTTCCACACGTATAACAGAATATGAACGACCCCGTAACAAAGCCATATAGCAAAAACTAACGGCTTCCACGTTAATTCCATTCTTGTTACCGCCCATCCTTTGGCGAGTAGTAGAAGCAATAGCATGAACGATGTCTGAAACATGCAAAAGGGAAAGTGAAGGCGCACGGAATCAAACGCAGTAGGAAATTCATCGATCTCGAAACTTACACGCGATAGAATATCAAAAATATCTCCAGCGACTTCCAACTGTTCGTAACCGACTCCGTCCAGAGCGAATTTCAATACGTGTATCAAAATTAAGCACACCGCTACGAATTCTAATAACAAACTAGCGGTGAATAATCTTGTTACAGGATGCTTCTGTAGTCTCACTGCGTACAGCTGCAGTGGGACGAGTATAATGTAGCACATAAAAAAGAGCAGGTAGAGTTCTATGGTGTTCTGTCTGTCGTACGAGAACTGGTATGTCAAGCTATTTAGGCCACTGGTATTCGGGTTGCCGTTTACCAGCCAGATATCGTACTCCAGTTTACCCTCTTTGTCGTAATATTCCCATTGGCATGTGGTCGTGTTCCTATAGCAAGCGACTAAGCTCATGTACCAAAAGCGAGGCTGCCAGAAATCTTGAATGACGTAAGTGAACTGGTGTCCCTTCACGATATTCCATATGGAATCTTCGTCCGAGCATAGCTTACCCTTGGGGCAAGGTACTCTCCTTTCGAGAAGAGAAGAAAGTTAATAAGCGGCTCCCCTCGCGATCGTTCCATCAAATTATTAAACAGACCGTTATACCTCAGAAAGTCTTGACCTTCTTCGTTGCAGTGGACATCGTAGGAGCTCTGGTTCAAGGTGTTAAACATGAGAGCGCAGGCTGCGCTCTTGTCTTCCAGGGTGCGATTACCATAGTACTCTAAAAAATGACCTCGATCTAAGACCGCTAGAGTGATGGGCACGGAGAAGTTGCTCCTCGACGTGACGTTGCCGAAAATGTATCCGTACGAGTCCTTCTGCCGGTGACGGTCCGTTTTTTGGAAACCGAACTTCACGAGAAACCGAAAGAACTCCTTCGTGTCGAAGGTGCCCGAGATGTGAGTGGCCTCGGCGTAGTCGATCCCCGACAAGATAACGGACGCGAGGCAGAACAACAGGGATGGAAGGATCGTCATTGCGAAACGCAGGCTCGATTCGTTCTACCGTCTGCCGAGATGAATGTCAAGAGGCATCGATCATACAGTTCCTTAACATTCTTCTCTTATCGAGCACAGCTGTTAAAGATCACTGTTGCACGGCCTATGTTGCACGGGACCTCTCCGCGTGCGTCAAGACGCAGAGTTTCTCGGGAGTGTCATCTCGAGGATCACAGGAACCGGGGCACACTCGCGCGTACGCAGACACGGCAGGCAATTCGAGAATAACACCACGCGTTTCATCTGCTAAACGTTAATGACCCATACTTCTGATTCGAACTCGGTTTTCCTATTGATTTTCCCCACCCAAAGAGACCGGCCGCTGCGAAACCTTCTCTCGCTGCTTCTTACAAAATTTCGCGCGCTCCCACGAAACTGTACCTCCGACCACCGTGTACTGTTAACCTTCCTTCTCGTGATCCCATTTTCCACTCGAGCCAGGTCGATGGAAAGTACAACTGCCCGTTTCGATCTATTTTCCCTCCCGATGAAACGACTATCAGACAATACAAAGATGACACATCAACTAACTGTCAGCGTATGTTCTTGTATTAGCACGAATTGATCGCTATGCGTACAGAGAAGGTACGGATGTGTACACAGGTGCAATCATGTGAACAAATTGCGAGATATTCAGCTCGAAGTAATAATTTGATAGATATACTTTGATAACCTCAAAGTGGAAATTCAGGAAGTCTACCAAAGCAGTATCTACTCGTCTATATAGAGTTGAAGATGCAATGATGAATCAATGCTCCTATGTGTTTAGTTAGAAGGAGTGAATATTATTCGTGCAACATTATATAATCCTTGAAAATTGAAAGTCTATTATTTAATTAAATCACCGTGTTGATTATTTCCATCGCAACGGCGAGGATAATTTCGCGAGCGTTTAGGTGTAAGATACATTAAGAATGATAAGGTTCCAACAAGTTGTAATTGTTAAAGGCTCTTTCCAAAGCCGTAAACAATTCGCAAATGGAATAATAGTTATGAGTTTGTGAGTCCACTAAACTTGATTCATTGTAATTAAAGAATGTTAAATGTTCATCGCAATTCTCAACTACTGGCGCGCCCTATAATTGCTTTCGCGGCACATTTTTCTATGGCTTCGTTTCCAAAACATTCTTCTTGCCATTAAAACCCCCTGTGAACGACTCAACACGGGAAAAGAACTCGAAAATTATACAGAAAAAGCAGTGAAACTGTGAAAAAGATTAAACGAGTTATGCCAAAGAAATGTGTCCATTTTCCCAGTTGGGGGGAAAACGTGTTTCCGGTTCTCCTCGCTTCGGTGCTCGAGGTTGCAGGCGCGAGTATGAAGATTATAATGAGCATGGTATTATTAGGAAACAGAAGAAATAATGACAATGATTTTTACGCGCTGTATTTTATAATCTTGATCACAGGATACAGTAAAATATTATTAAAACGAAAGAGATATTTAAAACAATATGTCTACCCCAGTCGATCGAATGTTCGTTTTGTCTGATTCGTCCATGGGGCACAGTGGGGGGCGCCCCCTCCCGCTCCACTGGCGGATATACGCAGTAGCGTACATACATCTACCAAGCGTCTTCATTATGCGTCAGAGTACTGTTAGTGCAGCATCAGGTGGACACACAGTAATCCGTTTCCGTTGACAAGCTGATTTACAAATCTCCTTGTAAAACGTCGAAAGTTAAGAGGGAGAGTAAAAGAGAATCCGAGTAGCAGCTATGGAGGAGAAAAGGAACGCTGGGAATACCGCTGTAGAGAATACGGGGAGCAACGCCAGCCCGGCGAAGAAGACCGCGAAGGCGAAGGCTGCGAAACCGGAGCGGACTAAGGCTTCTCATCCACCGACCTCTGAGATGGTGCCCGCCGCGATTCGAGAGCTGAAGGACCGCAAAGGATCGTCGCTTCAAGCCATCAAGAAGTACATGGCGATCACGTACAAGGTCGACACCGAGAAAATGGCACCCTTTATCAGGAAATACTTGAGGGCGGCCATTATCTCTGGCGCTGTAGTACAGACGAAGGGTAAAGGTGCTTCTGGATCGTTCAAGCTATCCGTTCCCGCCAAGGGTTCCGAGGCGAAGATCGCCAAAGTTCAGAAGACCGTGAAAGCGGCCGAGCCGAAGAAGACCAGGAAATCGGTGGAGAAGAAGACGTCGCCGCCGACGCGAAAGCCCGCGCCAACGAAGAAGTCTGCGGCACCGAAGAAAACCGAGGTTGCGAAGAAGCCCGCCTCCTCGAAGAAACCTGCCGCTAAAACAGCCGATAAGTCTGAGAAGGAGAAGGCGAAGCCCGCCGTGGAATCCAAAGCCATGTCGAAGAGCAAGAAGACAGCCAAAGGACCAGCGGCGAAGACCAGAACACCGAAGCCGAAAAAGACCGCTGCCACAAAAACTGCCAAGGCCGCAGCTAAGAAATAATTGTTAGAAGGTGGAATCGACAATTTTAACACGAGACAAATGGCCCTTTTCAGGGCCGCAAATTGTCATTCAATGAGGAACAATTTTCAGACAATCTAGAACAGTATTATCATCTTTTTGTATACGATATTAGAAATAAGTGTCAGGACATACACTGTACATACATATAGACGTACTATTTAGTAGATAAGAGAACCTAACCTACATCGTTTTGTATACGACTTAAATAAATGTTAAGATACTATGTACGCATAAGGGAAGATATCTACTCATTATTTGAATTTGTATTTCAGTTTTTCTCGGTATAAGAATGTGTTTGAAACGTAGCTATAATAAATCCCCTCGAGGGAAGTAACTAATCTTTCGATTGTTCAATTATAAATCTTGGTACCTAGTAATGTTATTTCAAAATGCTAGAATAGGATATACGAACGTTATCGATATTCACAACAATTTCTGTTGCGTTTCCTTGAAAATAGTTTATTTTAATTTCGATGTAACCTGTAAAAGATAGGTTAGACAGAAGTAACCCAACACGTTGTTAATACGTACAAATGTATACATATTTATTATTGAATTTATAAACTGTTCTAATATGTATTCAATAAACAGACGTATAACTTAACGGAAACGTGCAGAAGAGTTAAATATTTTCATTCCTACTCATGAATACCATCGTAAACGTTAAAGGGACAGAAGATCACAAACATCCGGATTTAAATCGTAAAATTAGACGAGTAACTCATGTACCAGATATAAAAATATATTTTGTCTTGTAAATGTACAAATTAATTATTTCCGTTGCCTTTTGCCTTCGATATTTCTACATACAGACATCCATTGTTGACAAAACCGTTGATTCGATACGCGTGCCCGGACGCACGAAGTCCGTTATTTCAATTGAAAATGTAAACTGATCTGTTTATATCAAACGATTTGAAGATACTTGGACTTCTTCGTACAGTAAACATGGAGAAAATTTCAAAGTGCAATGTGAAAGACATAGACGATTTTAATAATTTTACTTCCCTTTTCATGATTACAGTAATTTAATTAGCAAATTTTATAAAAGAAGTATGTTATGAGACTTTAGGATGTTTCGAGCATAGAGAGCAACCCTATTCACCTTTCGTAGAATTTACGATAGGGTCGAGAGGTTCGATAGGGCCCTTGGCGAAAGATGAGGCTTACTGGATGGTCACCAGTGAGAAGCGACTTGGAGTGCCGCTGAATGCCAGATGGGGTTGTAAAAAAGGGACGATATTGGAGTGTCATTTAACACAAACGTTTTATTACTGGCTTCGAGAATTGAATATGCCGTTGAGGAAGTTGGTCATGGAATAGGAGAGAATAGGCTTATTCTAAAGAGAATTTTTTTATAAAAGGACCTACAATTTGGTTCGTTAGATATTCAACGGTCGGAGCACAGGCCCATCCTGTAACGGAACAGTATGCTATTTGCATCGCCTTCGTTCTTTACAGTCTTCTTTCATTAAACACAATCTCACCGCTATTTCTAACGAAAATGGCTTGTCGCTGTTGAACTCCCAACGACAACTACGAAAGAAATTAGGGGGTTAGAAATGTATTTCCAACAAAACAGGAGACTTGGACTTGACGGAACAACATATTATCAATACCTAATGTGAAGTAAGATCGAGAATTTCCTTGTTCAAGATATTTGTGGCCCTAAAAAGGGCCGTTGTGTATGGTGGCAGCAATTACTTGGAGCTGGTGTATTTGGTAACAGCCTTTGTTCCCTCACTGACGGCGTGCTTGGCGAGTTCACCAGGCAGGAGCAAACGTACAGCAGTTTGGATTTCCCGGGAAGTGATAGTGGATCGTTTGTTATAGTGAGCCAGACGTGATGCTTCAGCAGCAATACGTTCAAAAACATCATTCACAAAGCTGTTCATGATGCTCATAGCTTTGCTCGAGATACCGGTGTCTGGATGGACTTGTTTCAGGACTTTGTAGATATAGATAGCGTAGCTCTCCTTCCTCCTGCGCTTCTTTTTCTTATCGGTTTTGCTAATATTCTTTTGGGCCTTGCCCGCTTTCTTCACAGCTTTCCCACTTGTCTTTGGCGGCATTGTAGAATCAGGCTTCAAGCAGAACGGTTCGTACTGGCGTGAAAAGACTGTGTGTAATGTGACGGAACCTTAGTTCGCCGGCGCATTTATGACGTGACGACGCTTTTGGAGCAAACCAATGAGAGCGTGCGATGGTGCTGCTAGGCTCTCAATGGCTGGCCGATGTTCGCAACAAGCTGTACATAAATGCGAGAACTGTGGTTCGATGTTAAATATTTCGAAGCGAACCCTCGAGATCGAACGTTCTTGTCAACCAGTTACTTCGAATCAACATGTCTGGACGTGGAAAAGGCGGGAAAGTTAAGGGAAAGTCAAAGTCCCGTTCCAACAGGGCAGGATTGCAGTTTCCCGTTGGTCGTATCCATCGACTTTTACGAAAAGGAAATTATGCGGAGCGCGTTGGTGCCGGTGCTCCGGTATATTTGGCTGCCGTAATGGAGTACTTGGCCGCTGAAGTCCTAGAATTAGCTGGCAATGCTGCCCGTGACAACAAGAAAACGAGAATCATTCCACGTCACTTACAACTAGCCATTCGCAATGACGAAGAACTGAACAAATTACTTTCTGGAGTAACGATAGCACAAGGCGGTGTCCTGCCAAATATCCAAGCTGTACTTTTACCCAAAAAAACAGAAAAGAAGGCTTAATCCTGATTTTTAAAACCAAACGGCCCTTTTCAGGGCCACCAATTTCATTTTAACTATGGGAATAATCTCGAATTTCATGAACACACCAAATTTGTCCTACAAAATGTACCTTCTACAAGTTGTTCATTTAAATGATATAGGCATTTCGTAACAAATACTTTTAGGTCATAAAATTAAACTCCTCAAGTGTAAACCATGATTTATGGAGCATTATCTTGTGATACAACGAACGGATTTTCAAGAATGCTCCAAATTTGTTCTACAAAGTTTATTTTGTACAGATAATTCATTTAAATCATTTCCGAACCATTACTTTTAGGTTATAAAATTGAACTCTTCAAGTGTACACCATGTTTTATGGAGCACTGTCATTATGGTACAACGACCGAGAAATATGCCATGTAACACAGCTGTTACACACGTGGCGCTCTATTTTCATTACTTTCCTGCATATTAAAGAATAATAAGAAACAAGTTTGAGTTTTACTCATTTTCGTTTGACGAATTGGAGCGGTTTAAAGGTGAAATCTTAATTTGTTATCGATAGGATTACATTTGGCAACACCGTATCCATAAGAATTCCCGATGAAAAGAGCAAGGTAGATGCCGAGACGTGGCAACGTTGTATCGCCCGACCCATCACGTGTCACTTTACTCGAACACCGAGTCAATACTCCGACTTCGCATTAGATAGGAACGAAGTCGTTTACCTTCTCGTAGGAGAGAATATATTTATGCAGTTGACTTCTCATATATTGAAAGAGTACATTTAAAACAATAACTCTTCATTAATCGTGTATTAAATGTTCCCCAAATTCTAGACTTAATAACGAACGTGATACATGCAATAACTATTTATTTTCTTACAGAGTATAAAATGAACAGTCGCTAGCATTTTCTGGAATTGCATCAGACTTAATTAAGGACAGAATGTGCTACATAGTTATATTTCGCTTTTCAGTATTTTCGGAGTAATATTATATTTTAATGTTTTCAGTTGAGCGAAAGAGTTCTCGGTTTGAAGAAAATTGTGGCCCTGAAAAGGGCCGTTTGTTTGACGATCGCCGGTAATCGCACGTCGAGTATCTTGTCAACTTAACCTCCAAAACCATACAGAGTGCGACCTTGTCTCTTAAGGGCGTAGACCACGTCCATAGCTGTTACAGTCTTCCTTTTGGCATGTTCGGTGTAGGTAACTGCATCACGGATAACGTTTTCCAGGAAGACTTTCAGAACACCACGAGTTTCTTCATAAATCAAGCCAGATATACGCTTGACACCACCACGACGAGCAAGACGACGAATGGCGGGCTTTGTGATACCCTGGATATTATCACGAAGTACCTTCCTGTGACGCTTCGCTCCTCCCTTTCCCAATCCCTTTCCTCCCTTACCACGACCAGTCATCTTGAACTATAGCGAGTACCGTGTTATCGAAGCTGAGGACAAAACACGTCTGATGCTCCGAACCACTTTCTGCGCGCTTTTATGCTTTCACGATGCTCTATTCCCACTACAGCTCCGTTAACCAATGAGAGGCCGCAACGTATCGAACCGAGGGCATATATAGGGGTGCAACCGACGTTAGCTGCAGTAAAAAGAATTCCTACCTGGAAAGGCATTGTTTCATTGTCCCAGAATTTTTCCCATAAGCTTACTCGATGTTGTATTCAAAACTCCATGCTGGTAACTGCATTCTGAGACCTCATCCCTGTTGGCGAGGGGCCCTTCGCTTCCAGGGACAACAAAAAGGCGCTCATTGAGAAGGAAAAAAAGAAAGCATTGTTCCACTGCCCCGTAAAATGGCGCGTATTAATCAGTGTAATAAAATAATAGATGAATCAAAAAAGCGATCAGTTGATAAATGTATTCACGAGATACGACGTTACCAAAACAGTACAAAATTGTTATTACCAAAAAAATCGTTCGAGCAGCTTGTACGAGAAATTGCGCAGAACCTGCAGAAGAGGAAATAAAAAGAAAGTAGAAGCTTTTTCTGTATACACTGCATACTTTGCATACTTGTACCGCTTCTGTTATACGCACAAGGAACAGACAGGAAACAAACAATTTAAAACGGCTCTTTTCAGAGCCACCGAAATATCGAGGGTCATCTCTCAGTTATTGATATCAGTCTCTAATCGTAAGGAAAAATGTGCTTATTTCACATCAGATTGTATTCCTAGAAAATTTATTTATTTATTTATTAGTTTACGGGACAAGCCCATTGAGAACAAAGTATATGCATGTAATATTTGTATAGACAGAACAACAACAATGTGTACGTGTTATAGATAACGTCGTGTAGGTGTTATAGATAACCTCTAGCTAATGCCACTAGAAACCAGGACTCTCTGAACATTAATCTTGAAGCAAAAGAGGGAATCAACAAAGAAATCAATGTCTCCATCATACCTATTGGCGATACCGCATACTTCTGTGCAGGGGATCAGCGTGCCCAACCCAGGAGTAGTCCGGAGAATTTATATAGTTACATTGTAAAGGTTATGTATGTTTAGTAACGAATTCCTGTGGCGGAACAATTTCCATCATCGAAACTCACTTGAACAGCTTGAAACAATACGGTGAAGTATGAAAAAGATTCTACCTACGCATTTTCTATCTCGAGAAGAACTTCCGGTCGCTATTCCCGCGCAGTTTCTGTCTCGAGACGAACTTCCGGTCGCTATTCCCGCGCAGTTTCTGTTTCGAGAAGAACTTCCGGTCGCTATTCCCGCCCATTGTCTGTCTCAAGACGAACTTCCGGTCGCTATTCCCGCTACTTTTTTAGTTACCGCGGCGAATGAGAGATGGTGGCAGAGAGACCTATTCCGTATTTTCTCAATAGATGACGCCACCGTGGCGATGCCGATCGCAAGCTGATTTCTTTTTTTGCTGTCGCGCTCCCTCTCTCTTGCTTGTTCCCAGCCGCTCTCACTCGTGGTGGTATGAGAGCAAAGGCAAATCCGAATAGACTCTGTTCGCCTCGTAAAGAACTTGGCCCTCGGTCCTGAGGGGGGTTTCTTTTCGAGACAGTACTGTACATTGTTTCTCATGGTAAGAAGGGGCCCGCCGCTATCGCCTCTACACATTTTTGGACTTCGTTAGTATTCAGTCGAAAACTGTTAACCACAGTTCAAGGATTTAAAATTCTTTGGACCTAGCAAACATTCTATGCGCGGTATGCACGGTCATTTCTTATGCTATGTCGGTGCTCATAGGCAGCAAGCAGGGATGAATTTGGAGATTTGTGCCCTAGGCTAACAAACGTCTGCCGCTCTTCCCATGAAATATCATTAAATACTTTAAATACTTTAAAAAAATTGAAACAATTTTAAAATTGATTCAATATGACAACTCACATATGAGTTAGTGCTAATTTGCTACACGAAAAAGAAAGGGAATTGTATTTAAAGCTGTCTGAAACCTCGGTGTTTAAATCTTTTTCAATTTTTCTCGCCCCTCAAAATTTGCCACCCTACGCTGCAGCCTATCTATAAATCCGCCCCTGGCAGCAGGGCGTATTTTAGGGCCTTTGTGCCTGCGCTGGCCTGTCAGACCTCTCTCCAACCTACCAAGCAGGCAGTCAGGGCAGAGAGGGCCCCCCTGCCTCGTCGCGATCGGTCAGCTGTGTCGGTTGAATTTTTTCTGGGAACAAGATCGTTGGTTAAGGCCAGGTCTGAGGTTCGAATGCATACAGCAGGAATTCATACAAAGCACGCTCACATAATTGAAATAATTTAATAAATGACTGTTCCTAAACAATTATTTATGGTTTTTACCGAATGCCAGAAGATTGTATATACGCACCACTATATGGTATATACCGAGGCATGTGCTGTGGCAGTATTCTGGATGAACCTTGCCTTATAGATCATCGAAATACTATAACAGTTTCTTACATGCTGAGGCAATATCTTCAGTTGTACGTACAGATTTAAAAAATATTGTTACAAAATAACGGGCTTTTGATATGAAAGTGTCGAAAGTCGACATCTGTCGCATCTCAACGTTACGGATAAACTAATTACTCAATCAAAAATTTAATACGCTTAACTGAAGATAATCTTACTTATGGTCGGCATGAAAAATTTGTAGTAAATCGAATGAAAATGAACTGAGTTATCCGTACGCCCCATTTGAAAAACGTCGTTCCGAGAAAAACGCATTTAAAGTTTTAGAAGAAACTCCGATTACTTACCTGCCCACGGCCGATTTGGAGCGTTGCATTAAAGTTTAAACCATCTATAAGTCTGTTATTTCTTTGAATTTTACTTTAATACTTCAAGGGCAAATTATTGAGACTTCAAAATTACGAAAATACCACAAAAATTTCGATTTTTCAAACCATCACCGTGGTTTCCCCCCTTCAAGTCGTACCCTATGCCTGACTTACCAACGACTTCAAAAAGGACCAAGAATTTGCGCGCGAATTTAGCCTCGCCGTGATCAGCTGTTAGAACCTATCATTTTGAAATTACACATTGAGAATTTGGTATTTAGAAACTTCCTGTTACCATCTGTCTCTAAAAATTTAGAAGGACTAACTGTGATACTTTGTTATATGAAGGAGGAACTAATTTAATGCAATTAATTAAGGAAACGCATCTGCGAGGTCAAAAATTTGGTACATTTATTAATTTTATCGTCAGTCTTATAAAAATTATACTGTTACAATGTCAGTTTCTCTTATAAATTCAGTTGTGTAACTTCTTCGATCCAATCGATGTATCCGGTGATCCTTGAAAACACACCTGGTTTGCTGCTGGGACAGCTCGCGTCTCCGTAACTCACGATTCCAATTTGAAGAGGAACACCGAGTTGGTATACGAAAAGAGGCCCGCCACTGTCGCCCTTCGATTATGAAACAGAAGAGCATACGTTTAGAATCTGAGAATTTCCCTAAAATTGCAGTCCCGGGACCGATTCTCTAAATCCTACACATATTGTCACATTATATTTATTTACCTGGCAAGCGTCACGTCCGGAACCAGCCGCGGTACACACATGCTTGTCCGTCACATCCCAAACTGTACCGCAATCGTAATTCGAAATTATCGGCAGCATCGCGTATTTCAATCTGGTCGTTCCCACTCCTGTAGGGCCATCTTTTCCCCATCCGACAACAACGCCTTTTCTATTTGCAAAGTTTGTTCCAATTTCGTTTGATCCGGCTAACTGGACAGGTTGAATGCTCCCTGTAAAAAGAAATGCAATTTCGTTACCGAAAAACAATCCATTCCTCGCGAGCGCAATGATCTTACTTGAGAAAGGAATATTGCTTGGCATGAGCAGCAGGCCAACGTCGTTTATGCTCGGCGAATAGTCAGGGTGTAGAAACGCTTGGTCCGTTAACATAGCCATGCCCGATCCTTGATAGAAATTGTACCCCACGCCGGTTTGATCAGTAACGCCGAGGACTACCAGAAATTGGTGAGTCCCGTACGATACACAATGGCCAGCTGTCAATACCCATCTATGCGAGATAATGGTCCCACCACATTGTGCGATCAGTCCTCCACCCATCAATCGATGCACCACAGCGACAAATGGAAATTGATTCGGTCTTGCATAGTGGCCGCCAACTATTCTGATCGCATGGGGGCCCCCTTTTTTTTTCCCTTACATCACAATTATCACAATTCATTGTTAATTTTCTCAACACTGCGAGCTACAAATACGTAGTATGGTCGATTTAACTTGACGATTATTTTACAAGAAAGAAACGTGAACGCGTGAAGTATTGTGCTAAATGTTACTAATCACAGTTTTAAGTAAAATCGTCAAGTTAGGAGGATCAATTTCAGCATTTTTTAGAATAAACACGTACCTTCTGCCAGAGGAACATGTCCCATTCCATTTTCTTCTCGATTGGCCGAGTAATTGGCGACCCTGTATACTTTCGAGGTATTGATACTAAGTACACTGGATAATGGAACAGAGACAACATTGTGGTAGAACGTTAGAACAACAACCACGAGGAAGAGCGACTTGATGCTTGTCGAAATCATGGTGACGAATGGCAAATTTTGTGTACCGTTTTCTTCCATATATATACATGTAGTATGTATACAATCTACCTACTTACCCTCTATGTGACCTGGGTAAAAGTTTAACGATTCTCTTTCTTACGAAAAGTTTCGAAAAGTAGCTAAGGAATGTTTAAGACCTGTAAAATTAGTGGCATTCTCGGGAGGCGGTTAAAAAACCGAGGCGCCCTTGAAACCCGACCCTTCGAGGCATCCAATAACAGGGGGTCCGTTCCCTTTCGTATCTTTCACGTCCGCTAAAGGCAACATCGCTTTATCCTTCTCTGTCTATGAAACAGATGTCGCGCAGATACTAGCTGTCTTTGTTGCCCCTCGTAAATCGATTCTCCCCGCGTGTCTGCAATCTCTTTGTCGCTTCCGTTCAAACTTTCGAGCGTTCGAAAGCCGTTAGAGTAGGACGTTCAAAGATGACGACGAATACTTTCGTCCAATAGGAATGCGAAAGGAACGTGTTTAAGATTGCGTTTAAAGGTGATTGAAGCGGCGCTACGCTCTGTTTACTCTATAAAAGCAGGGATTTAAGGAGCGACGACACGACGAGGATACTTATTCAGTGCTTACATTTGAACGTGCGTACATAGTGTTTCAATAGTGTTCCATTAGTATTCCATTATGCCTCCCAAAGCTGTCGGAAAGGCGATGAAAAAGTCCGGGAAAGCTCAGAAGAACATTAGCATGAGCAAATCGGACGGAAAGAAGAAGAAGAAGAGGAGGAAGGAAAGCTACGGGATCTATATCTACAAGGTTTTAAAGCAAGTTCATCCAGATACAGGCGTCTCGAGCAAAGCCATGAGCATCATGAACAGTTTCGTTTGCGACATATTTGAACGGATTGCCGCCGAAGCTTCTCGTCTGTCACATTACAACAAACGAAGCACTATTACTTCAAGGGAGGTGCAGACTGCCGTCAGACTTTTATTACCTGGCGAACTCGCTAAGCACGCAGTCAGTGAAGGAACGAAAGCAGTGACTAAGTTCACGAGCTCGAAATAAATGAAGGACATGGTCTTTTTCCTGACCACAATACAAAACGGCCCTTTTCAGGGCCACCAATTACTTTTTTCGTTGGAACTCCTATCTGCGTTCAGTGGTTTAATATTTACTATCCCTCAATAAACGTAATCTATTTACTAACTGAAATCAAAGTACGTAAAGTATTTTCTGTCTATAAGCCCGTAATGGTCCCAGTTCTAGCCACGATCTTGCTGTGAAATCTTGCTGTGAAATATGCGAGAAAATATTAGAGAAAATGAGAGCGAGTGAGAAGGAACGAACGACAGTGATAAGCTGACGCTGTGAATTCTCAGAATTTATAGGGTAAAGACCAGGCTTATAGATTGAAAGTACTGTATACATATGTACTACTGAAGTTTTCAAACGTGATGCTATAGTGCAGGGTTTCCAAAACTACAGTAGGCATACCACTGTCCACTGATATGCGAATGCTTTTCGAATACTTCTTGTGTGCAATAAGTTAGTTGCGTCCATAACATGTTTCAATATTGTTAACATTTAACATACGCATGCTGCACTGCAGTATACATCTAATTTTATTTACTTGCTGGTACGTGACGGTTCCTGTAGATATTTGAGAGCAGATTTGAGAAAAATGTAATATAATTACAAATTACGATTAAAATGTAATTGTGTAATTGATTGCACATTATTTTCTGTAATCCTTAATTTAGGTAGTTGACGAAATTGTAATTCGTAATCAGATTACATTTTGCCTAACTCTGCTTAAGAGGTATGCGAAAAATAAATTTTAAAAACCCCTGCTATATCTATACTATAGTAAGTCAAATTGAGAAATACTCAAACGTACAAGTTGAACGATTAACCGTCGGAGCGAGTCCTAGAAACATGTTTTCTGAATTTCACAATTCTGAAAGTGTATTGTATCTACAAATTTATCACAATAAACGGTTCAACTTTTCAAGTAGCATTGGAATTAGTTAAGAACCTTAGTACTATTCAGACCCCTACTCAGCATTTAATTTTAAAATACAAGCTCGATTACACTCTGCTTGAGAAACCAAAATGTCATCACACGTTAAAATGATTTGGTGGCCCTGAAAAGGGCCGATTTGATTCTTTATAGAGTCCTTTGTTCGACTTTAACCGCCGAAACCGTACAGCGTTCTGCCTTGGCGTTTCAACGCATATACCACGTCCATAGCTGTCACGGTCTTCCTCTTTGCGTGTTCAGTGTACGTGACAGCATCTCGAATCACGTTTTCGAGAAACACTTTTAAAACACCACGTGTCTCTTCGTAAATCAAGCCACTGATTCTCTTAACACCACCTCTTCTTGCCAATCTACGGATGGCTGGCTTGGTGATTCCTTGAATATTATCACGCAGTACTTTTCTGTGCCTCTTTGCACCTCCCTTTCCCAATCCCTTTCCTCCTTTTCCACGACCAGTCATTGCAAGCAGATACCTTTACACTCTGTGAACTGAAAATCAATTTTGCTGAAAATTTTTTGGGTACCTCGATTATATGCCTTAGCTTAACCCCCCTCCTCCTCTTGCCGCTGCGCTTCCCGCCTGCGCATTGAACCGTTGTGCACAGCTGCAACCGTTCCCCCCCTCCACTGGCCAACGCACGAATTAGAAGCCAGCAGCTGGCGTCTCCAGAGTATAAAAGGGCAATTTTCGGAGCGCGATGTACAAACTCATCTTGGCTTTCGTTACGTGTGCATTAACCTCTGACGTTCTTGAAGCGACATGGCTCGTACCAAGCAGACTGCAAGGAAATCGACTGGTGGCAAGGCACCTCGCAAGCAATTGGCGACAAAGGCTGCACGTAAAAGTGCACCGGCTACTGGAGGAGTGAAGAAACCTCATCGTTACAGGCCCGGAACTGTTGCTCTGCGTGAGATCCGTAGATACCAGAAGAGCACTGAACTCTTGATCCGGAAATTGCCGTTCCAGCGACTCGTTCGTGAGATCGCCCAAGACTTCAAGACGGATCTCCGCTTCCAGAGCTCCGCAGTGATGGCCCTTCAAGAAGCCAGCGAGGCATACCTCGTCGGTCTCTTTGAAGACACCAACCTTTGCGCCATCCATGCCAAGAGGGTTACCATCATGCCCAAAGACATCCAGCTAGCCCGCAGAATCCGTGGAGAGAGAGCTTAAGGTCCACAGCATAAGAAGAATCAAAACGGCCCTTTTCAGGGCCAACAAATCTTTCTATCGAAGATACAACTCTTAAATATTAAACTTAACATACAATATAACCTTTCATCCAATCCCGTCTACGTTGATAATTAATAAAAACTTGAACGATATGATACACAAATGGGAGAAGTTTCAAGTATTAGGATCAACACGTTACGACTTGCTCAAGTAACGGCATGGTTGAAATAGGATTCACAATGCTTGATTCGTGCATTTAGCATCGGATATGTTAAAGCCAATGCAACTTACACGAAAGTGTTCTAATAGGGATTATATTAATGTACATCTAATAATGATTTTCTCGAAATCATTAGACTTATGAATATCATGAACTTTATATGTTAGTTTATACACATCGCTACTAGGTTCTTGATCTATTTATGTAGGAGTAGAAAACAATCGCATATATCGTAGACGTTAACCGCTATTGAATACATCAGATGTTTTTATTGAGTAAAATCTAGCGATACTTAAACTAATTTTTATGTTAACAGTAATAATTTCTACTAATCTCACGAATCATTAAAGTAGTTTCATCTTTCGTCCGTCCTGATGAGTGAAATAATCGAGTAACATTAATTACTGATGTTAAAGGCCATTTATAAAATACTCATTTTCCTTGACCGCGTTTCAGTACTAATTCCTAAATACTAGCACCTTCTATACCAGTAAAAAGGGCCTTTACTACTATACATTTATCGAATAGAAACGTGGACCTTTTGAGGTTATACAGTATCAGTGAATACGCTGTACTTGAATAAACTGGTTCCCATTGCCCTATTTAAAGAAACTGTATTGTAAGTTAATATCTCCGATTATATTCCCGCGAGTTTGCCCTGTAAGTAACCATGCTTTTCATTTATTGGTCGTTAATAACAAAAGACAAACGTGAGAGAAAGGGTTAAGTTGGAATTGCTCGTTCGTTCCTTGTATCGATAGTATTAAAGAACGTTGTAATTTTTGTTTGTTTAAGCTGAAGTTTAAAATGCAGTTTCACGTAGCACATCTTAGTGACAGAGGGGTTTATGTTAAAAAGATTTTGTATTTTTGCGTAAAGAAATCATTCTCATCATACCGGTAAAGAGTGGCGTTATTTCGAATTTCGAATCTTTTTCAGATCGGTTTTAAAGGTAATTTAATTTCGTAGCTTTCATTGACTGAAGACATGTCACGCAGCAATAGCGATTATATTGTCTGGATAGATACAGAGGTATTTGTTTGACAATATTTAACACTATTTTAATACTACATATGCCATATATTATAATATTTTAATACCTTTGCGCAAACATGACTATTTACACTAATGTTTCTTCTCCCAGCTGACTGGCTTAGATATAGAACGGGACACTATCTTGGAGATTGCATGTCTAATAACTGACAAGGATCTGAATATAAAAAGCGAGGATTTTAATGTAGTAATTAATCAGCCGGATTCAATATTGGGAAGCATGGATGAATGGAACACGACACATCACACCGAAGTAAGACAAACTTTCATAAACACCTATTGCAAAGAATTTCAGTCCCTGCTTATGTTTTTATATATTTTCAGAGTGGTCTGATCTACGAATCGCAATCTAGCAAAATTGATGTAAAGAAAGCGGAGGAAATGTTGTTGAATTTCTTAAAGAAGTATGTCCCGGAGGGATGTTGTCCATTGGCTGGCAATACAGTTTACGTGGATCGTCTGTTCTTGCTGAAGTGGATGCCGCTAGTTAATAGTCACAATAGTTACAGAATCATTGATGTCAGCTCCGTCAAAGAGCTTGTTAGGTTGTTACCCATACATTTACATTATTTACGCATTTCAATCGTAGCTGATATTATTAGTAGCTCGTCGAAGTAACATGAAAATTGTTGATAGGAGATGGAATCCAAGGATTTATGAAAATGTACCTGAAAAGCAATTGGCACACAGAGCTTTGCCGGATATCAAGGAAAGCATACAGGAACTGAAATACTACAAGGAGAATATATTTATACCTTCGATCGTTTAATGAAGTGTATCTATTAGTTCTATTTACAATGGAATTAATGAAATTACTACGTTATTGTACATCACATTTATTATAAGTGGGGCCTAGCAAATTTGATTTGAAACGCTGTTTCGAATTGCTCACATTCCACGTGTTTCGTTTTGCGATAACAATTGACAAGCGTGCTGCTTTTTTCTGTACAAGGTGCAAATAAATAACTTGTAGCTAATTAATCGAGTGTACGTTAGGACGTAATCCTTGTCGTGTTTTAAAATCCTTTTCCATCGTGCTACTAGATTCTTTATCCCCAATTTCGGTTTAAGGACGTCGCGCATTTTGGTTAAAGCTGCTATCCGTCCGAGTTTCCTCGGATTTGTCCTCTTTTTTTTTTTTTACGGCGTCCGGAGTTTTAAAGTTCTGTCCTAGATTAGTGATTTTACGGATGGCAGCCCTAATTTTGGCGAAGCGCGGCGAAGCGAAGAGAAAGGTTTATAAACAATTGATGACCGAAACGCAGTGACAATTAACTAATTATTATTAATTTATTCGCCGCCCCGCGCTTCGCCAAAATGCGTGACGACCTTTCATCTATCATTCCAGCGTCACATAAGGGCGAATTCCACTTACGCCCAAATCGCCCGTGATTTTTGTTAAAATTTCAAAGTCGATTTTCTCGAAAATGAAGCCCAATATCAAAAAATTTTATTTCTTTTTGGCAATTTATTCACTTATTATTAGTCGAAAAGAAAGAGTAACTTTTTGTGATATCGCGCTTCATTTTCGAGAAAATCGACTTTGAAGTTCTTAATGTTGCGTCCAGTCGCGTATAAAAAACCTCCCTTAACGAAAATCACGGGCGATTTGGGCGTAAGTGGAATTTGCCCAAAATCGAATAATACTAAATTAAGTACTCGGTATTTTTCAAACATCGCGTATTAATTAACCACGCGAAGTTTCCGTGCAAAAGCGGACGCAAGCGACCTCCATCGGGATTCACGCGAAACGTTCAATTTGAACTTTCAACGGTCAGCATCGTGAGAAGCGTTTGTGTGTACATAATGTGAGAAACAGTGAATTATTTCAAGATAAAGAGGTACACAGATTCGAGTGAAGAGAAACAGAAGTGATCGACGTGCGAAGGGCGCTCATTCAACAATGATGAACGATACGCGGAACGGGAAAAAGGACAAGAAACAACATATACAAGTTTTCATTCGCGTCAGGTAAGTGTCTATCAATGTCTATCACGCTGCCAGACGTTTGCCAATCTTTGTTTCACCACTTTCGCTGAGTCGCTTCAACGAATACCACGAACTACTTCAAAATCTATCCTTCGCGTTATTATAAATAAAAACTATCCTCTACGACGTCATAACATAAAAAATGTATCATCTGTCTTAATATAAATAAACGGCATATAAATATATAAATAAGAGCGACTTCTGTCAGAGTCGGTGGCCCTCGACTCGATTCAAGCACGTTCCATCGATTATCGCTGCTGTTACATTCACATATATTTTCATCTTCTTCGTGGTAGGCCGTTGAATAATGCAGAGAAGACTGGGAAATCGGTGACAGTGGTGGATACACCATCCTGCAGAGAAGTGGTGGTTCGCGAAAGACTGCACGATAAGTTTACGAAGAAATTCACATTTGATAGAGTATTCGGACCTTATGCGAAACAAGTAAGTATTTAAATAGAGTTAGGAGCGCTCGAGGGAGTATCGACGATCGGTAATGAATTTTCAGATAGAAGTGTACAATGCAGTTGTTCGCCCATTGCTGGGGGAAGTGTTGGACGGATACAATTGTACGGTGTTCGCGTACGGGCAAACCGGTACTGGGAAAACTTTTACCATGGAAGGCACTGATAACGATCGATTGCTGCATTGGCAGGCGGTGAGTATGAGATTGCTCTTATGGCTAATCTGTATTGATAAGGAATATAGCTATTTTATTTGCGCGTGTATGTATCCAGGACATCAATTCAGGAATTATACCTCGGGCTTTAAGTCACCTGTTCGATGAACTACGCACAATGGGGACTCCGGAGTACTCAGTGAGAGTTAGCTTTTTAGAATTGTACAATGAAGAATTATATGATTTATTATCCCCTAGCGACGATGCTGTTAAAATAAGGTAATTATAGTGATTATATTTTTCTCTATACAGGGCGTTATTGTAAATACGGATAGTTAATACTCTGGTGCGATTTTTATATTTAAAACTGTAACGATTAAATGAATTGCTTCTATAATTGATGAGATTCCTGCAATATGTAGGGAAAGGGTTGTTAAATCTGTTGAAGATGATGGTTGATAGAGGAGGATAATTTGATCATCCTGTGCCTGACCCCGAATTTAAGATTCTTCTTATTAAAATAATTACAATTGATAATCTCTAGCGGAAATCAGAGTGAATTTTCTCGAAAATGAAGCTTTTACTCCAATATCCTCACTCCTGATGTTCGTCTTATTTTCGCCTATATAATAATTCCCCGAGTATTGACTATCAGTAGAGTATCACTCTGTATATAAAGTTTCTATATGTGATTGAAAGCAAATATGATGGGTCAATAGGATATACGATGATTCGACTAAAAAGGGTGCAGTAATAGTGCATGGTTTGGAAGAGATGATTATACGCACTAAAAGCGAAGTATTCAGTATTCTTCAGAAGGGATCGGAGAAACGGCAGACAGCAACAACACTGATGAATGCTCATTCGAGGTCTGCTTTACAAATAATCATTGGCAAACTCCATTTAATAAGATGTAACATTTACGTTGTCCGTTGCAGTCGATCTCACACGATATTTTCAATTACCATTCACATAAAGGAGAATTCCATTCACGGGGAGGAGCTGTTGAAAACGGGCAAACTAAATCTGGTCGATTTAGCTGGTAGCGAGAATATTGGACGGTCTGGATCCGTGGATATAAGGGCGAGGGAAGCAGGTAGCATTAATCAATCTCTGTTAACCCTAGGTCGGGTTATAACAGCGCTTGTCGAGAAGACCCCGCACGTGCCTTATCGGTAAAGTATTAGTAAGTTTGGAAATTGGATTTCTAATACGCATTTAGGCTGCAACGCCTTTCATTTCTTTCAATACGCAGAGAATCGAAATTAACGCGGTTACTCCAAGAGTCCTTGGGAGGGCGTACGAGAACATCGATAATCGCTACAGTGTCCCCTGCTAGCATTAATCTCGAAGAAACGTTGTCGACGCTGGATTACGCGCACCGCGCGAAGAACATCACGAATCGGCCTGAAATTAATCAGAAGTTTTCCAAGAGGGCGTTGCTCCAGGAATACACGGAAGAGATCGAGAAGTTGAAGAAAGATTTGGTAGCGACTCGGGAACGAAACGGCATCTATTTAGCTCCGGACAGATACAGCGAAATCACGTCGTTAATACATTTCCAGAGTAAAGAAATAGATGAGAAGCTGCATCACATTAAAGCACTCGAAGACACTTTAAACTGGAAAGGGGTACGTAGCGATATTACGATCGATGACCTTGTATCGATCGTTTGTCGTTCGCTCGAATAAAATATTGCAATTGTTATTCCAGGAAGTATTTAACGAATTAAAATCGAAGAATTCCGATCAGTCGAACGAATTATTAACTATAAAAGATCAATTGGAGGTCACGACAGACGCTTTCACATCGGCAGCATCGCGTTTGACGATGTCGGAGCAAGAAAAGGAAGAGCAGAAGTATCTTGTTAAGAAACACGCGTCTACCGAAAATATTCTTCTATCGGAAGTGCAAACAGTTTTAGATGTCGCTAATACTGCCACTACAGATGTACAGAAACTTCACGACAAAATTTATCGAAAAGCGTAAGCTACTTTGTACAGGGGATACGAATCTTACGCAAGCCGAGAACTTGATGTTAATCTCGTGTGTTCGCAGGCAAATCGGACAACGAAACAGTTGCCTTGGACAGCAATTTAAGGCTAATATCCGAAATCGAATCAGGGAGATCGAAGCGGACGTTTCAACGCACGCTGAGGGTGTAACTCAATTTTACATGTCTATGGCGGAAAATATTAGTAAGAATACTATTCGATGAAACTGGTATCGTTTGCAATAAAATATTGATTATTTTACCTCCTCAGATGCGGAAACCAGTTTGTTTAGCGAGTGTATTGATAAATCGAATCAACATATTTCCGAAAACGTTATTGGCGCAACACAAAACGTAACACATAGTTTGACGAAGAATATAAACGATTCTGTAAGTGGCTGGAGGCAATTAGAATTATTTAATACATAGGAAGCAATGGATAATAACATAAGTTCTTTTTAGCATTTAAGATATAAAGAGTGGCTTCATAAAGAAATAGAGAATGTCACAACTGTGACCAAACAAGAGTGTGACACGTTAAGTGCTTGTTCCCAGCTTGCGCAAAATATTTCCGAATTGATAGATAACGAAATAGCTGAGAATTTGCGAGATTTAAATAAGCGAGGCTCCGAGCAAATTGACAACTTAATAGAATCTACGAAGAATACGGTAGCGTTGATTTCCAAGTATTCCGTCGAGGAGAGTGATCATTTACATAATGATATTCATGATGTCTGGCGGGATAGTAGAGCGATTCGAGAGCGTCAAAATGACATTATAGAAAACCGAGCGAACTTTGCAACGGTACGTATTTATCACGGGCTAAGAATTATCGTGTTTCTTATATTTACTATTTGGCAGATGATGGAAGACCTGCAGCGTTGCTTTAACGAATTACGGAAAGAGGAGGAAGAAAGTCATTCTTCGATATGCGATACATTGGGAAATATCGACGGACTGTGTGACGGTATAAATAACGAGAATATAAATAATTGTAGGATAAACGTAGAAGAAGTAAACAGTGTACAAGAGGCACTCCAACATGACTTACAAATTGTAAAACAGACGCTTTCGGAGGAAACAGAGAAGGTAAGAAGCATAGTAAATCCTTTGCTAAGTGTAGTTTTGAAATTCCTTTCTGTTATAGTCGAGGATAGAGGCGGAAGATGCCATCGTGAAAGGTAAAGCGTTGATCAGCGAGTTCCAAGCGGGTTTGAGTAAGAATTGTGATACACTAACGAGCCACAAAGATTGCGCGGAACGTAATATACGAGAGATTCAGAGACGAATGAAAGAAGACGAAAGTCGCGTTGTATCATCGATTAAAGTAAACACAAGTAGAGTGCATATAAATTTATTTCCTTTACTTTGTTGACATTTCTGGTAACTCTTTTAATTTCTGCGATAAACAGGATATAAACACGACGGTTCGCAACGCTGGCTACGAACACATAAACCGTTTAAATGCTCATAAAGCAACGTTTGTACATATCGCTTCGGAAATGGATCGAAAGCTTGTAAGCGAGACCGAGAATGTTAAGAGCATGAATACCAGAGTTACGGCGGAGTTGCAAGCAGTCCGCGATAAAGTAGAGAAATTCTTCGTCGACGATTTATACCGCGACGTTCCGACGGGTACGCTTATCATTCTTTCTTATCGCTTTCCGTTAAAACAGTAGAATTTACGAGTCGAATGACATTTCATAGGTTCAACGCCTGCAAGGAAAGAGTTCCGATACGTGAAGAAACTCACTAGAACGTCCCCGTATGCTAGAATTCTCGCTAGGTACAGAGAGACACTCAAAGATATGGACAGTATAGAAAACGAGGAGGTAAGTGAATAGTTTTGCAGAGTGGGCATTATATTAAGGTGGCCCTCGAATTGTTTTGCTCTCGCCCCTAGTATGGTTTCAAATCATTAAAAAGTAATCCCTGAAAATGATTATTGCAATCGCACAACAGGAAAGGGATTTAAAGAATTTCTCAAAAATCGTAAGCCCTATCGAAACTTTATTCAGATAATATTAAAAGAGCACTCAATTTTTTACAATTACTGTATATATAATATTTTCGTGCGTCCAAGCATTTTGTTGATAATAGCGTTTGAAGACCCGCACTGCGTCACCTCGTAGAGGTAGAAAGTTGAGTGCTCTTATAATATTATCTGAACAAAATTTCGATAGGGCTTACGATTTTTGAGAAATTCTTTAAATCCCTTTCCTGTTGTCCGATTGCAATAAACTTTTTCAGGGATTATTTTTTCATGAAATGGAACCGTTTTACCTGGGCGAGAGCAAAAAAATTCGAAAAAAAAAACAGTTCGACACGTATATAAATAAATGCCACCGCAGTATTATATGTTAACTGTAACGGTTATTTCTAATGCATATTGTACAGGTTTAAACGAGAAATGTTATTTAATAAACGTATGCTTTTCTAGCCGATTCCAATACTGAATAACAACTCGCCAATTAAAGAGAGCTTGAATGCAGGTTGAAAAGCCGATGTAATTGTAATAATTGTAATACATATACTACCCAGTACTTCATTAAATGTGTATTTTTAAATTTGTATTTTATAAATACATTTCGTAAACGACAAAATAAAATGAAATATGTCACGTTGAAATTGCGAGCCTGATACCGCCATAACATTATGTCGCACGATGTTTATCCTCCAATATAATTTTTCGAGTAATCTCTCGATAAATTCTTGTCTGCGTTTCTAGTGCGAACTACGAATGCATGCCGGCGACTCTACATTGTATCGTTGTCTGTAGATGGAGTAGCAGGAAGAATAAAAAATGGCTGTGTATACCTACCGTGTAACTCATGTGGCACTGTTTGTGACAGTCATTAGTCATTAGTGTCGGCTTGATTGTTTTCCTCGCGGTGTTTTGTCAAGCGCAAACACGTGAATTCGACGCTTCGCGATGCGAAGTGCATGCGACGGCAGTAAAACATGGGTTTCTTGGAGGATACATTCGTGATTCTTGTAACACAGGTGGAAATCCCTTTCCACTATTATAGATCATTCTGCCGGTACTCGTAGACATTTACACGATTAGGTTATAAACGATTAACTTCCGACGGAGCAAACTAATTGTAATCATTCACGTCGTACAATGGGCATCTAATCAGATCGAAAATCCGAATTGTTCCGAATGCTACGGATATACTTTCATACGTTACTATTAAGATCGTAATTTGTATTGTGCATGTGTAATTTATATTGTACCGATGCTAATACTGCCCACAATAAATCTGGTGGTCGAAAATTCGTTGTGATTTATTTCACGGGCTGTTGAATTTATTTCTTAATCATGTGTAACTGGATCGCGTATGGTCGACGTTAACGACTCTGCCTGTAGATCTGTTTTATTCACTCGTCTTGCACGTTCCAGGTGATTTTCTTCTTAGGAGGATGGGTGTTTTTTGTAAAAAAGTTATTTCGAGATTACGAGGTCCATCACAGATTAGTACAGCTAATTTTCTCCACAACATTCTCATTGTCGTGTACCATGTTCGAGCTAATTATATTTGAAATCATAGGAGTTCTCGATTCTAGGTAAGCTAAATGGTCCTGTATCCGTTCGACGCTACTTCCCGATTTCTCACGCAATGTGTACTTCAGTTCTAGATATTTTCATTGGAACGCTGGCCTTTATATGCTTTTATTTATGGTAATCGTCTTGATTCCATTTTACATAGCATACTTCATTATCAGTAATATTAGGTTCGGTATGTATAATTCACCTAACAGGCGGGCAAACGAGTCTTAGGGTAAGTTTACGATGGAGCTGCGATGAGAGCGAAGCGTAGAAATAAGTTCTATGGTTTTGTAATGGAAGTCGTCGCATCGAAGCAACGAGCAAAGTTGCAACGCTATCGCAGCACCAATGTAAAGTTACTTTAAGTGAAATTTCACCTCAAGCTTAAACAGTTTTTTGGTGAATCGAAGTTAGAAATAAAAGTTTCTTCTAACATGTTATCAACATTCACGTCGAAAATTTAAGACCTGATCTTAGGTGGCACTTTAAATATTCTAAGCGTTTGCCTGCCCACTAGAGATATTCAATACTCCCTATTATGAACCTCGTATCGACACTAATATTTTCTTCTGCAGTAAGACTGAAACTGATAAGGCCCTTAACAGTTATAGTATATTTTTTTTATCTGTATCTGTTTTGGAAAGTAGGAGATCCTTTCCCAATATTAAGCCCCAAGAAAGGCCTATTGTCCATCGAGCAGGGTGTTAGTCGAATAGGGGTAATCGGTGTCACTGTTATGGCGCTTCTATCAGGGTTCGGTGCTGTGAATTATCCATACACCTCGATGGCCTATTTCATGCGGCCTGTAACGTACGCTGATGTGCAGGGCATAGAGAAGCGATTGTTGCAAACTATGGATATGATCGTAGCTAAAAAGAAAAGAATAGCGTTAGCTAAGAAAGGAGAGGTGGTAGGGCAAGCCGAGCCTAGATCGAGGCTCTGGGGCATGCTGGGGCCCTTAAGTGGCACTAAAAGTAATCAAGAGAGTATGCATTGTATTTTCCAGTATCTTTAATATGTAAAATAAACAGTTTCACAATAACATGTATTTATAGATATTAAGCAGTTACAAACAGAAGTGATGGCCTTAGAAGAATTGTCGCGACAATTGTTCCTAGAAGCGCACGACATTCAAAACGCGAGGGAGCGTTTGGAATGGGCCGCCACGTGGCAAGGAAAATATTTCAACTTTTTAGGATACTTCTTCTCTATCTACTGCACGTGGAAGATATTCATTGCAAGTATTCAAACACTCGAGGGGTGATCGGAGAAGGTATAACTGAATATCGTAAATCCTATATCGTTGTTTCAGTCGACAATCAATATAGTGTTCGATCGCGTGGGGAAGAAGGACCCTGTAACTAGAGCAATAGAAATTGCCGTTCACTGGATGGGCTTTAACATCGACGTTACGTTCTGGTCGCAGCACATCTCGTTTTATCTCGTCGGTTGTATCGTCTTAACGTCGATCCGCGGCCTATTATTAACACTTACGAAGGTATGTCTCAGAAAAGTTGGTCCATCCTCGTAGATTGGTGTTTAACGTTTATTGCGAGTAATTTGTACATATTATATGAATATTGTAAAACATGATTTGATGTTGACAAAGTCGTTGAATCATCAGTCTTAGAAATTTCTTATTAAGACACCTAATGTTGTTCTTTTTTCATTCCAGTTTTTTTACGCTATATCGAGTAGCAAATCGTCGAATATTATTGTACTTATACTTGCTCAGATAATGGTAAGGTCGTTCCTTTTAATGTCAGTAAGAGTGAAGACTTCCGACGATACAATTTCGTGTGTTTTCTTTCAGGGTATGTATTTTGTATCCTCGGTACTCCTGATGCGGATGAACATGCCTGCAGAATATCGTATTATAATAACTCAAGTCCTAGGGGAATTGCAATTTAATTTTTACCATAGGTGGTTCGACGTGATTTTTCTGGTATCCGCGTTATCGTCAATTGTGTTTTTATATTTAGCGCATAAGCAAGCACCGGCAGAGCGTGTTTAATAAAACATTTCCTTTTAATTGAATCTAGTGTACACTTATGTATTTTCACGGTTGCAGCACTTCCGGTTCCAAAGAATTTAGGCGGCTTTTTAATGTAGGAGACGAGTCCGCGTCGCGTGAAACGAGAAGATTAATCGCGTAACGTACAGACAGATTGAATTCGATATATTATGTGTTAATTTAAATATTCTTTAGAAACATATCTTTGACGCTTCTACCTCTAATACACACAATGCTCGATCAAAGTTGACATGCACAATTATAAGCTTCGAAGGTTGCGTATTGGTTCTGCCAACTGTCTACTACTTGATGAAACAGATGTAATTTAACTCGCCAAAGTAATAAATATACCATTTACATCATATCTCTACGTTGTATTTGTTTCGTTATAGTATACAATGTCCTTTCGATCACAGACGGCTGAAAAAATTTCCGCGAATAATAGAAAACTGGCGTTACTGTACGATTATTGGTATTACGATGAGTAGAGCTGTGATTCTAATGGATCAATTCGATAGTCCATTCTTCTCCCATATTTACACCTGGCTTACGTACGGTTAATACATTATTATTTGGATTGTATTTGGCCTCCAATGTAACTTTTCCTAGACCTGCGAAGCAGAAAGAATTTCGCGTATCATTTACAGAGCTCGGCGCGTCAACGGTGCCGTTAAATTTTAGATACTTACTGCGCGAAGTTAGCACGGCAGACGTGACTCCCTGAGGTGGATTGGCAATGTCTACTCTTTCCAACCAGCTCTCTGTTTGGTACGAAGCTAATTTGTCTATGAATGTCGAAGTTAGTTTCTTCCCCTCGAAGTTAAGTCTCAAGTACAGATACTTCCCATGACGGTACTCGAAGCTGGCCTCGTCGTCGATGTACAAAGTGCCGTTGGCCTTGCCGCTAGAATCTGTGGTGACTACCAAAGTGTAGGGATCGTTCTTCATCGCGACCGTGCTACGACGTATTCTCATCTTCCGCGGAACGATAGAGCCGCCTCGTTGGAACACCGGGATTTTATGAAGGGTCACGGGGATGTTAACTAATCCCGGTTGCTGGTACGGTTGCATGGTGTCCACGTCGTACCAAGTTACCTTTCCTTCCCCTGGGAAGTACACGTTAACGTCTGTGACGGATGGCTGAAAGACTGGGCGTACAAGTATAGAATCCCCGACGAGCATCTCGTCGTCCACGGTGTACGTCTCGGTTTCGCTCGGATAGTGGGTCCACAGAGGTCGCAGCACCGGTGCACCGGTGATCTCGTGTTCCCGGAAGAGCGTGTACCACAGCGGTAAGTACGAATACCTCATTCTGAGAGCCTCTCTGACGATCTGAATGGTTTCTTCGTTGAATGTCCAAGGCTCGCGCCGCTTGGTCTCGATGTGAGAATGCTGGCGATAGAAGGGTAGCCAAGCGGCGGCCTGATTCCACCTGACGAACAGTTCGCTGTCTGGATTCTTGAAGAACCCTCCGACGTCCGCGCCGCAGAACGACATTCCGGAAACGGATTGGGTCAGGCACATCGGGTAGCTTATTCGGAGATGATCCCAATCGGCCGTGTTGTCGCCAGTCCACATGGCGGTGTAGCGTTGCGAGCCAGCGAAGAAGGATCTCGTTAGTGTGAACGGTCGCAGCGAGCCTCCCGATCTTCTAAACAGAGCTTCGTACGTGGCCATACTCATTAGAAGCCCGTTGATGTTGTGGATGCTTCTGTGCTCCCAGCCACCGTGATGGATTACATCTTTGGGCATGGTTACCTCAGGCCCGTTGAACACGCTCGGCTCGTTCATGTCGTTCCAGATGTACACGTCGTTCGTGGTGCCGTGGAATTTGTCTAAGCTATATTGACTCATGTAATAGTCCCGTACTTTCGGATCGAAGAAATCCATGTAGGACGACGATCCCGGCCAGCACCAGCCTTCGTAATCTTTCCCATCTCTAGTTTTAACGTAGTAGCCCAATTTGGTGGCCTCGTTGTGGACGAAGTAGCTCGTGTCGCGCTTGGTATGCGGATCGATGATGACCACCAGCTTCCTGCCTTTCGCGGTCAGATTGTGTATCATCTCGATAGGGTTGGAGAACTTGCGACTGTCCCACGTGAAGTACTTTTTACTATCGGTGTACTCGATGTCCAGCCACATGGCGTCCAGTGGCAGATCGTGCACGTCGAAGCTCTCCGATATCTGCATCACGTCGTCCTGATCGTTGTAATTCCAACGGCTTTGGTGGTAGCCTAGAGTAAACATTTGTGGCAGGGGTGCTGTGCCCGTTAGTGTCGTGTACTGTTTGAACACATCCATCGGCTTCGGGCCCAGCATGAAGAACACGTCGATCACCCCGGACTCTGACATGAAGTGGGCGTCGACTTGCGATTTCTTAGTGGAGCCGGATACAAAGTTCACGATGCTCTCTACCACGTTATTGTCCGCGCTCGATAAGATATCTACCCATGTCTCCGCGACATTGTGCCAAAAGACGCCAGCTGTTCTCTCTTTACCGTGAGCGTACAGAAGAGGTATCGCCCCGTAGAGCGACATCCTCTCGTTTACTTCGTACTCGAATACATCTAAATTGTATAGCCTGTAAGGATGAGCTTGTTTCGTCGATTTCAAAGCAAAGGAATCAGCGTGCTCGGGCACACCGTACGCGTGCTCCGCTCCAGGGAAACTGAAATCCAGAGCTATCGCCTCCGGGCCGAAAGGCTTCGAATCCTGATGAGTTTTGAAATTCTCCTCCCACACGCCTGGATCGATTTCCGCTCCATCTCCCGGGAACTGACTGCTGGGCGGTGCTTCGATGTTCTCCGCATTCTCTTCTTGTTCAGGTTTCCTATCAGACATTAACGAACGATTATTTATTACACGAAACGCAGAAAGTAATATTATTAAAGATAATATACAGTAGTCATTCGTTGGACGTACGTAGGCTTCGATCGATGGTGCTCGAATCTCATGAGGCCCCTCGCGTTCGCAGACACGACCAATACATTCTGAGAATATACATCCACTCTAAACGGATTGGAGTATAGTATAACTTTGTTCTCTCCATTTATCACGATTATCTGATCCGCGTTCTTTTCTACCAAAGTTAGCTTAGATGTTTGAGGCTGATCCTGGAGAGCGTGCTCGGGCTCGTATCTGGGATGCAACGGATTCTTTTCGTTGATATGGAGCCTAAATGTGTTGTCCTTTAACGCGGTCAATTGCAACGCGTAGAGGACTCCTGTATCCTTATTAAACAGTTCTACGCTTATAACAGAGTCGTTGTGAGTAAATGTGTCTACCAAAAGCTGATACGGCGTCTTTCCAGGTTCAACTTTTCTGCAGCGTCTGGCGATGGTAACATAAAAGAAATGTTCGATTACATTCGAAACAACAAAAAACGGGGAATCTTGGAAATCGGATCGGTTATTTACCTGCAGAAGCTGCTTTGCTCGCATGTTTTAAAAGTATCTCTGTTAACTGCGTCCACAAGGAAGGGAGAACACGCCACTAATAACAATAATCCCAACCTGCAATAAGAATTATTAATTACATTGAAACTATTCAGTTACGAGCAACCAGTCGCTTCCGTCTCTGGTAATTACATTTTCCCTTCGAATGATCGCGGAAAATGATTAAAAGGTCATGTTATTGTGCCCCTCTAATGCAATTTGCATTGTACCCGCTTTTAAATGGCAAATGGATACTTTGAACGAATTCAGCCGAATGATATTGCTTCCGTGGATAAATTGATAAGAGCGAGGCGGTGCTGCGTATCGTACTGTTCGAAAAAATCATTTATATCAAAAACGATGTTATCATGGACACGTCAGCGTGACCATTATTGCAATAGAAAAGTAAACATTAAGAGATAGTTTGCGGCGCCCGTGGCACGGCGTTTGTACGCAGGAGCCGTTTAAGAGAGGACACCCGGTGATCTCAGTGATCCCGGTCGAGAAAATATTTATCTGAAACTTTTGAAGGTTAAAAGGCCGAAAATAATTAACTTACCGCACGTACGAAGCCATGTTGAGAAGTGACTTTTCCTATACCGCGTTCTTGCTAATTCGAACGGGACAGAATCGAATTTCATAGATGGAGCCACGGGCCTTAAAATAGTCATCGGCGTGCTACGATTCGTGAAAGTCCCGATATATTTAAGGTACGTTATTATAAAATTCAATTAATCGTTAATCGTTTAGACGAGTTTAATTCGAAACATTGGATCTCTAGTAGCGTTTGCTACAATTAAGAGATATTCGGAAAATGTTTGGAGAGAGTGGCTTGAGAAGTATCGCGACCTGAATTTTCGCGCTACTTCCGTTCCCTCGATTCTCGAATAAACGCCCTCCGTCGAACGGAACGAATAACGGATAGGTTTGCTTGCGATGATTTACACGCCTCTTTTAGATAACATCGCACATCCAGTTTATTTGAATTACAAGAGTTAATGCGTTCAGTCGGCAGGGAAAATACGGTTCTATGTGTATAACTATGTATATATATATTACACAATATAGAAGTTTGGCACTCGGATCGGTTCATTCGGGGGATGGTAAAAAAGCCTAACTGTTCGCTTCTAGCATATTCATTAATCAACAAACGGATCTCTGGATAAAAATCTTCTCTCCTCTCTCGTTTTCGCGTCGATCGGAACTTATTACATTAATGCATATGCTATGAATTCGTGGAAACAGTGTTCTCTATTTAGTAGTGTACATATTTCATATATTTATATATATTTATGTATAATAATAGTCGTTATTATTATCGTTATCACTATATTAACATCGACGTTAGAGCGTTTCCTTAAATATCATAAGTTTCCTAGGGTTTAAAGAAGTCGTCGGCAATTAAGGTCACTGTGAATTTCTGCAGGCCTAGAAGACGTAACGCTCGATGCCCGCTAGATGGAGCGCAGGGGAAAGCGCGGGAAACGCCACGCTACCAGGGTATCGAATATCGATATTATCGATCGAAGCGGAATTCAGTAGCTCGTTTAAGATACCGAGGACGAGACGTGTAAACTATTGTCGGACAATCCGCGAGCGCGTTGAAAAGTAAGTGATCGCGGAGTGTTCTGTGAAAAGGCCTTGGGAAACATCGACCTTCGAATCGCTAACAAAATGGAACTCTGTTGAGGGGCAACTTCGAATCGGTAAGTGCAACACGCTCCACGAACTTCAAATGTAGAATATTAAAGGGGAGGAATGAGGGACGGGGCTTGTTATCGTTGAATTCGGATGCTTGGTCACGTTATTAGTCGACGAACCGCGTAGTTTAGGTTGAGCAAAAGCTAACGACGAGAATCTGAGTTTTAAGACGAAGGTCGATGTTGTCGTTGTCTTTTACTTTCTTAATCGACGTATCTTTTTGCTTAGTGGGTAAAAACCGCGTGAACGAAAGTAGACGCGGGAGAGGCTCGCGAAATTTGATGAGAATTCGCTAGGCTTGGCGTGGGTACGACGCGAGTCCGTAGAAATGCGCGGGAAGTTTTAAAACGATATGTGCGACACTCGAGCGTCCCTGTATCGACATGCACGTTTACACATTTACAAAAGTCGCGAATAACTGCAAACTGTGAATAAACGACAGGTGGCCCGTTTTATGTATCGATAGAACTCATTCAGGGAAATGAAAAATCTGAAGTAAGCTAATAGGTTAACTGATACATCTTCTCCTCGTGCATTCTAGTGGGGGAGGCGATCCGCTCCCTAGAAGTGCTCTGACTAGCCAGAGGTCTAATAACCTCTCGTTCCTTCGTAACTGCATGCAGTGATAAAATTCCGCTTGCCACTCGCACATCTATTAAACACTTTTCGTTTCCTTCAAAGAGTTCTACGAGCCTTTAAAATTTGCACCTACGATTTATTTACACCCTGCCAGTGCTTCTCTCGTACGAATTTGTGTATACAAATCAGAAACACGCAGCCACCTCCGCAGTCTCTTTTTACAAACGTTTAGATAATTATGTATAATATCTCGCGCCTGGAAGTGCTCTCTGTGTCGTTCCCCTCGAGTCAGCTGCGAGCGAGTAGAAAATACAATTCGGTGGCCATTACGGTGGTATCGGCCCTTGTCTTTAGCATGAATTCCGATTGGCGTGGTTTCGATAGAGTTTTTAGGTTGGAATCGGTATTACAACCGAGAGGGATATTCTCGCGGTTAATCTCTTAGGCACATTCGATCCGTAATAGCGACGATAGTTCTCGACCTTGTATCCCTTTACATTTTAGCGAGTCTAGTTCCCCCCTAGTCCCGTGGGGAGGCTATAGTACTACACAAGACACTGCGAAATACTTCGTTACAGACCGCGCGAAACGTATCTCCTTCCTACATAGGGCAAATGTATATTTATCGTTCCTGGCGGAGTCTTTGGCGTAAAAAGGAAAAGGTTGATGGAAACCCCGACCCTCGACTCGACGATGTCCGATCGGAGGATTTCTTCGAAACTCTTAACGTCCGTTGTGAACGGCACCACGTCGTTCGCCGATGTTTCTCATAAATGGTCCGATTGTCGCGACGCGCGCGTCGGGGGAAAAGAGTTTCCGCCAATGTTTCGGTATAAAATCGAGGCTTCCGGTGTACAGCCCACCACCCCCACATACTCAGCAGAGTCAATTCTCTTTAGGCACATTAAGACCAATAGTAATCGACGACTAGTCTCGAGTAGTTCGTAAGAAAAACAGTCTTTCGTAGTTAGAGGTGTCGTTACGGCCTGGTCCGCGTTAGCCGCGGACAGCCCGCCTTCTGCTAGACCCAGTACTGGTTCCTTCTCAGCAAGGGGTTGTTGGTCCTCTGTGCGGTGGCCGATTGGCACGGTAGGTCCGACGTGTCGAAACTGCTCCACTCGTCGCCGTCCGCGACGCCGTAGGGGTACCTAGCGGAAACGTCCACCTCGGAGCCGGTGATACTCTCCAGTGGGCTCAGGGGTATCACCTTGCACTGGGGCAGCGTGGACGTCATCGTCGGCGGCACTGGTAACGGTGTGCTGGCCGCCACGCTGTTGTGGTCGTTGGCGAATCGCTTCAAATGCGGCGTCGTGGGCATCAAATGATCCGGAGGCCTCGGAAGGGGCATCACCCCGACCGCAGGGGTCGTCTCTGGCTTCTCCTCCTCGGCGCGTTTGTATCTGTTCTGCCTGCACTTGATGGTTACTATTACCAGCACCCCGAGCAGGAACACGCCGAGGAGCATCCCGAGGATCAGCAAATAGTCGTTGCTCATGTTCGGCGCTATCGCCATCTCACCTTCGTGGCCCACGGGATCCATCGGCCCTCCCAGGGTGATGTTGAACTCGTCCGCGTCGAGCTTCACGCGAAACTCGAACTCGCCCATCGCCGGCTGGAATATCGAGGCCGCTAGGACGAACGTGAACCCGTCGGCCACCCCATCGTACTCCATCGTCGGGATCTTCTTGCACACCATGTAAATCACTCCCGACACTACCTCTTGGTGGGAGAATCTCACCACCTCTTTCTCCCGAGTACCCCGCTTTTCCCCCGACGACGACGAGCTTCTGATGATCCTCTTCACTTTACCGAACTTCGGCTTCTTCACGATCGTATAGACGGGGTTGCTGCTCGTCAGCTTCGCCAGTGGCGTGGCGTCCATGTGCCGCAACGTTATTCGCGTCTTCTCGCCGGCCAGAGCCACCATGGGGTTCATGATCATCAGCGGCACCACTCTGATTTCGATCTTTATGCGCTTCTGCTCGAAGCTGCTCAGCCGCGCGGTCAACTCAAGACTGTCGTTCGACACAGTAGTGTCCGTCTGCATGAACATCACGCTCTTCGACAGCAGGTCGGTTTGCTTGAAACTAGCCGCTGCCCCGTCCCGCACGTACAGCACCCCGTGCTTTGGGTTGCTCGACACCTCGTAAGTCACCAAGTCCTGCCTCGCGTTCGTGTCGAGCTTTACGTTGCTCTCGGAGATCACGGCCACGTTCGAGCCTTGCTGCAGGCTCACCGGCCCCAGCACCGTCACGTTCAGCCTGATAGAGAGAACGTAGACGTTGAAGACCGTGTATGTCGGGTTGAAGCGACCGTCCCACACGCGGAAGTAGAACGAAGCCGCTTGAAGGGGTCCGTTGTGCTCGTAGACCAGTCGGTTCGAGTCGACGTCGTGCTGCGTGAACTTGTTCACCTGGCGTACATCGGAGATGTTCTCGTTGAAGGGCAGAAGTAGCAGTCGGCCGTAGGTCGGCCCAGATATCACGTCGTACATAATCTCCTCGGGCGGTGTGTCTGGGTCGTTGGTCAGCAAGTTTTCTCTGCTGATCGTCTGGTTCTGATTCTGGACTACCGTGATAGAGGGCGCATTGGTGATCAGCTTGAAGGGTTCGTCGTTCACCGGCTCGATTATCACTGGGATGCTAGTGTTGCAGAGGAGGATGTGACCGGGTGTTAAGTAAAGAGAGAAGTTGATGCGATCTTCCAGGGTGTCCGAGTGGTCGTGGTAGTAGGCGATCTTTCCGCCCTCGATTTGGGGCTGCGAGAACGTGGTCACGTTCAAGTCGGGCAGTATCATCACGTGGCCGTGGCTTGGTTGGCTGACCAGTCTGGACAGCACAGCTGGACTCTCAATGCCAGCGTGGGTCTGGAGGAACGATACGATCCCACTGATGTTCATCACCACTTGAGCAGAGCCGCCCTCCTCGACTCTCACGTTTTTTACGACAATGTACCGGTCCAATCCGCCGCTGGAGACGGAAATGTCTACTTGAAACACCTGCAATCAAGGATTCGATTGTGTTAGAGATGTAACGTTGCGAAGACGATGCACAGTGCGTTGTTCAATGGACAAAAATCTAAAAATCGATATTTTTTTGCGATGATTTTTAACATGACCGTAATCCAGACTCTTTATTTGAATATAAACACTCGACAGAAAATAAAATAAAAGCCCCCAACACTCAGAAAAGACGTTAGTATTGAGAGAGTCTATTTAACGCATTTCCTTGATGTACATAGGTATTTAGTTCTGTGTTATACCTCAAAGCCACCTACATTATTAACATTCGGCATAAATAAAAATAATTTTCAATGAACCATTTAACTGAAGGTACTACATACGCTTTATTTTGATTGTGAAACGATTTTTTTTACTTACTTTAAATTCAGTTTTATTGTCTCGAAGTTACACATCGATACAATCGATGCATCTATATGTTCTGGTTAAAAAAGTATTGAGATATATAGGTCGAAAACTGATTAGTTCAGAAGTTATGATTTTTGTCTCAACTTCCCATTGATTCAACGCACTGTGCGCTGGTCCATTTTATGCTCGGGGCTCGTAAACTCGCCTGATTGGTTAAGGATTCCGCGAAGTGCGTCTCCGCGTCGAACGTGAACGAATCGTTGGCGGTGAGGTCCATAAACTGTTTGGTGTGCTCGTAAAACACTTTGCTGCTGTTGATGTCCCTCTGGGTGAACCGGTCGACGTTCAACCACGCGCCCTCGCTCGTCTCCATGATGATCTTACCCAGATGGGGGCCGTTTCGCACCGTGTACTTAATTTCCCGAGCCTCGTCCAAGCACCTCGTCAACAACAGCTTGTCCGATATCAGCTTCCTGGTTAAGGGGAAGACGTTCAGCGGAGCGTTGCGCTCGATGGACAGTCTGATCGGTTTGGTGGCTACTAGAACCGTGTAGGGTTCTGACGTGTGCACTCCATCGTGCAGAACGAAATTGAACTCAGCGTCTGATCCATCTGAAACAGGAAGCAACCAGAAGAAATCACCTTCCTGTCTCCATACACAACTGTACCGCGAAGGTCGCAGGTTATTCGAATATTATAAAAGGGGCTCGGGACTCAATAAAGGTTGGAAAACACTGTTTTTCACAGTACTCACTCGTGTGCGTGAAAATGATTTTCGACTGGTCAATTTGTTCCTGCGTGAAACTGTAAATGTCCACCTCTGGAGCTGATCCGACGGAGATGAAGCCGTTCCTAACGCCAGTGACGTTGAACATGATATCGCGCGCTGTAGTGTCGTTATCGACGGCCGCCAAACTGTCCGAGGTTAAAGTAATCGAACCACCTTGCCAGACGATTAGTTTGGTCCTGTTAACGAGGACAGGTACTTCATCGTTCACGGGTTGCACCGTGACCCAGACGTCGAAGGGTTCGCTAGCCTTGTCCCCCGCCACCAGGACCATTTTGAAGGAATCCTTAGCGGACTCGTCGCCGTTATGCTTGTACAGGATGATACCAGCGGTCAGGTGTTTCTGCGAGAACTTCTTCACCTGGGAATTCTTCGTGGAATCCACAATGGTGCCGTGCTTCGGTTTCTCCGCGATTCGGTAATCGGTCACTTTGCCAGAATAATAAGGAGTGAGGATGGAGAAGTTTTTCTCGTCGAGCATGCCGCTTTTCCCTTCCACTACTAGCAGAGTCTTCGCCTCGACGTAGAGCTTTTCGGGCACGATCACAAAGTTCACGCTCAAGTCCCTCAGCCATGTTATACCGTTCGTTGCGTCGACCACGAATTTATCATTGGTCTGGTTTATCACAGACTGCACGTAGAACACCCGACCCTCGTTTACGAGCCTCTGATCGAAGGACTTGACCGCGTTGCCTATGTAGTCCTCCCGAGTCTCCTCGCTGTGCTCGTCGTGCATCTGCAGCTCGAGGTAGCCATTCTGTGGCCATTCCTTCAGGAAATAGACTATCTCAGAGTCTGGTATCTTCGGATGCATCACCTCCAGGCTCTTCCTGTTCAGCAGGATACTCGTAGCTTCCTCCACGAATACGGTTTTATTATTCTGAACGATCAAAGGCTGCCAGTAGCTCTCGGGATACACCTTGATCACGAACACGCCCTCTGCCTCTGCCCCTTTAGTCGACACCCTGAACTTGAAGTCATCCTTATCCAAGGATCCTCCGAGATGCTTGTAAGACACTATACCGTACCGCAGATTCTCCTCGGTGAACGTGTTCGTCTCTCTGCCATGCTTCAACAGCACGCCGTGCTTGGGTTTCTCCAGTACCGTGTACTTGATATCCTTGTCAGAGGTATAAACGTTCGTCTCGACGACCAGTTCGTCGGGCCTGAGGGCGTCGGACCGATTGAACTGCACGACGGTCCCGTTGCCTTCCTTGAGCCTCACGTAAGGCGGACTGGCTTGGATCTCAAGCACGCCAGCCGTGTAGAAGTGCCCATCTGTCACCCCGAACTCGAGCTTGCTGTGATCTTCCGCCTGGTGCTTGAACAGTATCTGCCCGTCGTCGACATCCTGCTGGCTGAACTCGTGGATCTGAACCATCGGATTAGATACCCTGTAGACGCCGTTCTTCTGCGTGTCCCTGCGAGTGTAGATGAGCTCGCTGGGCTTCGTGTCCACGTCTTTGTCCACATACGCCAAGTCCTTGCTGGTCAGCAGCCTCTCGCCCCTCGACACCACGTGGAACACCTTGTCCACGACTCGTTCCGGCGCGTTATCATTCTTCATCGTCACTTCCACACGGAACATGCCGACGTACATGAAGTCCACAGTGTCCACGGCGACGGCTACGAACTGGAACGCGTCCTCCCGGGTCTCTGAGTCGTCGTGCGCGTAATAGACCCTCTGCGAGGCGAGTTCCTCGGACGTGAAATACGCGGTGTTGTTCCGCGAGTGGGACGTGGAGTCGTTTGTGACGGTGAGCCAGCCGTGGCGCGGTTCTATCGTCAGATTGTAAGTTAACGAGGAGACGCCGTAGTCCTTTGGGTTAGTCCTGAGGACCCTCACCGGCACCCTCGACCCTTCGTCGACTCTGAGAGTCTCTATGCTGTCCAGAGGCTTCACGTTCTTGCTGAGGTAGTGCCGGAACTTTAGGCTGGAGTGTAGGTCGATGCACTGCGGCGCGCTAACTTTGAACGCGAACTCGTCCAGGATCGTCGAGTAGGCCCTTTTGAACAGCCGGTACTTGAGCCTGCCGGAGTCGACGTCCTCCTGTGTGAACGCGTCCCCGGTGTCCAGCTTCCGGCTCGAAAGGAACAGATTACCGTACCTCGGTCCCGTCGCCACTGTGAAGGCGATCTTGTTGAACGCCGTCACCAGGGGATTCGTTTGGTACCTGAGGTTCTGGGGGCTGACGGCCACCTCGGCCACGTTGGTGAAGTTGATGGGCACCCTCTTCGTCTCCTTCAGCTCCAGGTCGATGAAGGTGACGTGGAAGTCGTAGGTGTGGGGCGCCTTCACCTCCCTCACGCTCGCTTGGAACTTGAACTCGTCCTGGTTCGGGCTGCCCTCGTTGTGAAGGTATCTGATGGTGTGCAGTTCAATGTCCCTGCTGGTGAAGTGGTCCACGTTGCCCCAGCTACTCGAGGCGTCCTTCAGCTTCTGTATGGTACCGTACTGCGGGGGTGCGACGATGCTGTAGCGTATGTCGATGGTGGTGTCGTCGGAATTGGTGGTGAAGGAGAGGTTCGCCGGCGTGAGGTACGAGAAGGATCGATGCACCACTACCAGGCCCGTGTTGTGCGTCAGCTTGATCTCCAGGGGATGGGCGGCCACCCTCAGGCTCGCCGGCTGGCTGCTCTCTATGCCGTCGCTGACTCGTAGGTCCAGTTTCGCGTTCGGTTTTGCTGGCGGGGGCAATTAAAGCGGCAACGATGAATTATTGATAAACGGTCCGCGAAGTGGATGGTAATTAAACGGGGACGGTATTCGTCCGCGGCGGGAATATCGATGGGAATGTTACCGTTTCCGCGGTGCACGTATGCGATTAATCTTTGCATTAATTCCGCCTGGGTAAAGGTGTCGATGGGCCGCGAAGGGTGGGTCACCCTCTCGACGTAGCCAGCGTCCGCGTCGGTACGTAAGACCGTGTAAACCAGCATGTCCGACGGCGTGTCAGCGTCGATCGCCCAGACTAACTCCTTCGTCAGGATCTTCCTCGTGCCCTGAGGGAGTTCGAAGCACAGACATCATTAATCTATTAATGGAGACCTCTATGCCAGTTCTGTAGGAGACGGAAAAAGCGAGGAGCCTCGGGCGATGCGACTCGAATCCACGACCTTCAGATTCGTTGCACGCTGGCTAGTCGCCTTAACCACCTCACCCAACGTTGACTCTCCGAGATCTCTATATTACGGACTTTCCTTCAGGAGGGATTCTCGCGTAATGACCCCCAAAAGTAATTAATATTTATGATTAAAAAAAAAAACTATTGTTTTTAAGGAGGCATCTTTAAACTTGGAGAAAACTTGTTTTTTACCTGATTGCAAAAAAGGAACAGTTTCTTAATGCGAAATAGTTTACGTAGAGATTGACCCTAATTTTAACGGAAAAAAAAATGAAAAATTCAAAAAGTTATATTAGTGTGTGAAAAAAGTAACGTTTTACCTTCGATATACTTTATATCAAATAAAAAGTATTATAAATAAAAACTATAATTTAAATTTTATATTCTGTCCCTAATTCAAGATTAACAGTAGTTTTTTAAAAAAAAAATCATAAATACCAGTTATTTTTGACGCTATTACACGAGAGAATCCTCTTTAAGGGGCGCCACCTATGGTTAATCGCACTATTGGCCGTCTCCCGAACGCTAAATGCGTACAGTATGTATTGTCTTCCCGTTGAAGGTTTTCAAGCGACAAGCATTAATAACTCTTGCCTCCGACCGAATGCAAAGCTATTCCGTCGCGTTCGCTTTAATTAAACACGCTTTTCAAACTTCACCTTCGATAAAATTGCGTCCGAGGGTCTGGTCGGAAAATTCAGAAGACCGCAAGTCGACGCGAGCCCCGTGCATCGCCGCGATCTCGAACGGGTACAGTAAGCGTTCTCCGCGGTAAAAGGGAATTATTTCATTTAAGGAGATTGCAGCACCGGCCGGTTAATTAAGGGCAACGACTGGTGAGCGACTTAAATCGATTTCGTTACGACTCGGCCGGCGCTCGCTGGTCCAAGACGCGAGCGCTACGAACAGGCGGCGATAATTTCTTCAATTCTCGATTAATTGATTTAGCCCCGGGGCCCGCGTGAAACATCGGCTATTTCGCGGCAATTACGTTGATGGGCTATAAGTCGAGCTTGGGATACGAAGAAGCCTTTCAGGGGGAAGGAACTTGATCTCGCGACCAAAGATCGCTCTACTCTTCTACAGTGCGATTAAGAATCGAAGAATGAAAATCATCTACTTTAAAAGCACACTCAATTGTCAACAAGATCTTCAACATTCAAGTCCCCAAAGTCTATTCCCACGAGACGAAAAAAGGCGCAGTTTCCTCTCTAATTCAGCTCTGTACCTACAGCGACGAGAATCGATCTGTGTCTCACCTGAGCCAGACGCAGCACCTTGGCGGTCGATATCTCCAGCAAGGGTGGATCATTAACAGGCGTCACGTTGACGTGCAGCGGGAACCTGAGACGTCCTTGGAGGTAGTCAGGCAACGTGTAACCAGCTCCTGGCACCAGTGTCACTTCCAGGATCATACTGTCCTCGGTGGTCTCGCTGCCATCATGCATGTATCGTATCTGCCAGGAATTTGATCATAATAATGAGACAATGTGTAACACGGCAAACAATGTACCCCGAAACCTATGAATATGTATGCCTGCTAAAGGCGCCCGTGCTTTGGGGCGCGTTGCGCCAACACTTCCATCTCGTTCTTAAGGCGAATTCACAGGTACCGATTGGCGGGACGGTTTAGTGGTGGTAGGCAATGTCAATGGTAAAAAATATCGCTCCTCTGTTTTCGAATGTAGCAGTCCATACTTGCCGGTTGCTGGTATTGACACAAAGGGACAGATTGATACGTGTGAACAGGGTTGGCGGGAATTGTTGCGGGGCTGGGTTCCAAAATAATGGGGGACTCCGCAAAACGTGGACCGCGGGCTATTTATGTAACAGGGGATCAATAGAAAATCTGATTGGAGGCATTTGTTACACATCTTTTGAAGATTAAAAAAATAAAGAAACATTTGTTTTAAAAAATTATCGCCCCTCCGGGGAGCGCGCTGAATCCGCCTGGCGCCGTCCCCGCGTGTGAATCGCGACATTGCTAGATCGAGGAGCCTCAATTAACCCCAAACTCATTCTTCGTTATTTCACCGTTCGCTCAAACTCTTGATAAAAGGTAGTCGTTGGATGTCTAAATTTCCCACTTTACCCTAATGTTTCGAAACTCTCCCCTGCCCGTGACTGGTCGCTTTTAAAATTAAGCCCCCATAAAGATACCCTTTCGTTGCATCCCAGCTCGTGATCCATCGCCGCGCATTAGACCCGCCGTCTCCCCGTAATTAAAATTAATTAAACCGGCAGCTTGCGCGGGCTTATAAATCGGCGATTAGCATAGCCCGTAATCGACGTGACTTCGACCTCCGCGCACGGGTTTTCGGTGGTAGCCGGCCTCGGGGGTGGTCGGAAGAAGCTCGGGAAAGAAATAACCCGGCGGTGAGACGCAAGGTTTAATAGATACGCGGTACCGGGTGGACGTAGACCCACGAAAAACCATTAATGAGCGGTGGTGGTGTTTATAAATAGAGCACTGTCGCTGGATAAATTGAGTGTAAGTAGAAGAGGAACAGGCGACCGAGAGTTCTGACGACGCGAGTGCGCCGCTCGTTCGGCCCCCCGATTCTAAACTTAGTCTCTGCGCCAGGGACTATCTATAGCCACGTGGCCCTATGACGAACTGTAAAAGCGCACGATTTTCCACCTTTCTTTCCACCCGTCTCGGCTTATCAGGCAAGCATCCCCTCCCAGCAGTATTTGTCGTTATTCACGAGAGTGTCCGCAACATTTCTCTATGGGGGAAGAACTTTAGGCTGACGGTAAAGAAAACATAGTAATGAAAAAACAACCCTCGCGATCACATCGACAAATTGGATCATGAAACACACGGTGCGAGTGGAGTAGCAAAGGTGAGTTTTAACCCATTTTGTAGTGCCAATTTAACCTTCAGAGGACCGGCTTTTTAAAAAAAAAAAATTCATTGGCTTTCAGCTTTCACAAACTGAAGTGCACAGAGACCCAAAAGGGGCTTTGCCGGTCCTCTAAAGGTTAATTAAAAATTTAAAATCGAAATTGAAAAATATTCATTTTTTTAGTATAAACTTAATAAAGATCAGTTTTTAAAATTAAGCGATTTTTTTCTCAATATCTAGAGGCCGGTGCACCTGCCCATTTGCCCCTCCCCTCCGGACGCCCATGGGTTATCAATCACCCAACGTCCCGATGCAAGCTACTAAGTAGGTACAGTAAGTTCATCGATTTCGAGCGATCGAAGAGCGGTGCTTTCCCTCGCGAGCTTATGGTACACCAAGTGTGTCAGTATCAGAGCGTATTTACCTTATCTCGATTTATATCCTGGATGGTGAAGGAGTGCTCGGTTCTAGTATTCAAGAGGTCCAGCGCGAGGCTGCCGTACGTAGGCGGAGCAACCAAGGTGAAGATGACACCGTCCTCTTCCACCGCATATTTGGCGATGTCCAACACCATGGCGATATTCTCCCCCGTCACGAGCACCTGCTGCCCCTCGGACACCAGCAGCGGCCTCACCGAGAGGATCTCCAGGTTCACGGGTAAGTTCGCCTTGGAAGAAGCCTGGGGAATCGAAGATCAAAAGCTTGGAGAATTTCTCGGAGGGACAGAGTTACATCCGCAGACAAAGCGCCCCGAATATTTGCCTTGTAATCCTCGTCGTGGCTAGCTTTCACGCACGCGGGCTGCTCGCAGTCGCACTTGAACGAGCTGACGCCCAGCTGAGTGCAGGCGGCTCCCGGAACGCAGGGCTCGGTCTCGATGCAGGGGTACCCCCAAACGCAGCCGACGACGATGCCCTGGCTGATCTTGACGTCGGGCAGGCCTAGCTCCTTGTTGTCCAGCAGCATGTTGCGAAGGCAGCCTTTGTAACTCACGTCCCCGGACTTTAGGCCCTTGCCCAAGGCTCTGGCGCGCTTGTTCAGCTCCGTGCCGCCTATGTACACTGTCTCCGCCAGGTCCAAGTAACGGTTCCCCCCGGACGGCAGGCTGATCGTTTTTTCCTGGCGGTCCACGGCGATCCCGATTCCGCTCGGATTGAAATCAACGACCACGCGGTGCCACTTGCCGTCGGCAACCGGGGCGCCGTGTATCAACTCGGTCGGTCCGTTCCCTTTGTTCATCAGCAGCCGAATTTTACCCTCGAACAACTCGATGCCGAGGTAATCGGCGTGCGACGATTGCCCGGCGTTGTACAGCAGCAGCCCGCTGTCCGCGCCGGTCTTCAACTCGAACTCCCATCTGCGAAATCGACGTCCAAGGAGAATTGCAGGGGAGCACCGTGGGCTCCACCCCGCCCGGAAACTTCACCCGCGTCTTCGACGGGCCGGGCGGAGAGGGGCCGTCGATGGTCCCGTTGCATTAGAAGGGTGACGTTAAAACTGTCGTAACAACGTCGCCAGGGGTATTCGCGATCGAGTTAGAATTTCGCAGCCGACTTCTTCCCGGGGGCTCCGAATGGACCCGCTAAACCGTTAAGCGTTAGCGAATTTCGGAGTTTCTTAACTGTTCGAGTAGAATAGCCCCGGCCCGCTCGCATCCCACCGCTCCAGGGAAAGTTTGCCCGTTCCCGCGCGCCTCCAAATTGATTTAGACGCGTTAACCGTGTCCATTGAATATTTCTGGACACTTTGCTCGCGGAATTCCATCGACCGGCGATAAGCAAAATCGGACGGAGTGAAAGTAACGGTTCAACCTATGCTTGTAACGCCCGCAGCGTTATGAACCGGCTAATTGACCCCCAGCTTTCACTCCTCTCTATTGTTTCATCGTAAATTATACACGCGTTTTCGAACGCGTCGGCCTTCCCACCGCGATATGTAAACGTAATGGGACGTTGTTATTGCCACGTTTCGGCAACGGTTGGGGAGGAACGCGAGCCGCCTCGAAGCCCGTAACAGCATCGTTACTCAGCAAGGTCACGCAAGCGTTCCTGCACAAAACGCACGTAAAATTCCATCTTCGCTCGCGCGATTAAACGCCACCGTGGGTAGAGTTTGTCAGTTTTTAAAAACTGTTTTCTTTCTATATATTTGTAAAATTTGAAAACCGGTTTAAATACTAAAATTAATGTGTAAAAATGAATGAATTATTTAATTAAAAACGTTAACAAAGTAACAGTTTCCTGTAAAACTAAGTAATCTTCATGAGTTCATATTTTCTGAAGATAAATACTAAATTGAATAAAGATTTATATTTTGTTATTTGGATTTTTCATTTGGTTTTGTATGCAATGTAGTTTATTGAGTTATATTTTTGTAGATTCATATATATTAAATGAATTCATAAACTGTACGGATTTGTTCAAATTTTGTTTCTTTATTTGGGTTTGTATTGATAGAGTACATTTTATTTTGTTAAATTTTTGTAATTCCATGAATATTAAAGAAACTGAAAATGTTTAAAATAAGTACAGATATGTATTTACTATTTTAATTATATTTATTTGTGAAAATTTGAAAACCAGTTCAACCAGTTTATAGGAAAAAGTGGTTCAGAATCATGACCCCGACAACCTATGTCAAGGTAAACGTGATTGGGACTGAGTCCCCTTTTGTCAATATTTACCGTTAATAATATTTAGCTTATTATATTATTATATTAGAAATTGTGTTCTAATTCCTTTTTCCACAGTCCTCGCATACCACGGTATGGTCACCACAACCACAATCGTGGTGTGTCCGTAGTATCGTCAGTTCTGTGTTTAACGGATAAAATTCATGTCGGTTCATAAATTTAGATTAATTTTAATCAAATAAAAATTTCTCCTTCTCATTTTGTCTTCCATTATTTCCTCTATTCACCAAACCTTGCAGCTCTACCCCCCTACGGCCGGCCCCGGATGCCGTCGAAAACAATGCTCCCGCGAAATAATTAATGGCCATTGTCTAGAAGGGGCGGCGAAGCGCGACTGGTTCTGGTTCGATCGCGATTAACGTCTTGTTTACAAGCGCCGCGGGTTCCAAGTTGCGCGAGTGTGTGCTTAAGGGCTCGACCGAGAAAACAGCTCTGCGGATTTTCATTTTCTGGATGTTTGCTGTGCACGGCCCCCCGCCGTTAGCCCGGCATCGTCCGATCGCGTCCCAGGCGGGGGAGGGCCGCACGGAAGCGGAGGAAACGGCATTGTTTCGTCGGTGGCGGCACGCAACAGGTACTGTGGCAGTTTACACTCTAAAACGAGCGTCGAATTAAGAATCGCGACGGGGCGAGCTTTTAATTCGACGGGACAAAGGCGCGACGATCCCGCGCCGCACCGCTCATGCTATCCCGGAGGACACGGGAAACCACTTCTCCAGTCCTGACGGAAATGGGCTTTATCGAGCTCGAAGGAACACGACCGCGTACTCGGAGCCGATCGGTGGAGAGTAATTTTATTACTCGCGGTTCGATTAGTAGGTAAAAGGTTCACGCTATGCCGGAGTTTCGAAAGCGATCGACGCCGGTTTCTTATATACGGCACGGTGCCTTTGGGAGCTCCGAGTAGGTAGGTACCCGTTCCACGGACCGCTAGAATTGATAGGGAGTTAAGGGGAAGCCTTGGCTAAATATATTCATTCCGAAATCGGTGATATATCAGAGCTACAATCAGCTTACGGTTCAAGAATCTGGTTATTAGAGCTTTTGTGCCGTTGCTCGCGAATTCCATTAACCAAGCGAATACGCCCGTGTGCATACCTCGCGGAGTTATCGATTAAAGACCTGAATTGCCACGATTGTCGTGGAAATCTGTACCGAATCGATTCGGGGAAGGCGGCTGTAACCCTCAGCGGAGGGCGCGAGCGTCTTGTAAATCACGTATATAGATGAATTTATTATCGGCTACAATGGATCGATCTCCTGAAAGCGGTCGTGCGTCTTTCAATATTTATTCAATGCCCCCAACCCCGCGGCTCGAGCGACACTTCACGGCAACGGTTCTCAATGGCATTAATTTCGCAAACATCGTTCCCCGTCGGCGAGAGGGACGGAAGATTTTACCATTGCGATTCCGCCGAGCCAATCGAACTGGTTCGTGGCCCCGAAAGTCTTTGTTATTCTGAAAAGTGGGGATCAAAGTGCTTTCGCGTGGAAGGATGCGACGAGAGGCAGAGCTCGTTGTAACTATTAGCGGCGTCTACGGTGTAACGCGATTACGCTTGTTGTTTCAAGCTTCCCTTTAACGACGTTTCCACGGGGCTCCGTGGAAAGCCGCGACTGAATCGAGTCTCGAGAGACTCGCGTTTAAAGGACTCCTCTTATCAATATCCCCCGCGAAAAGAAAGTACCATTTTCGATGCCAGTTTACGGGCGTCTCAGCGAAACGTTTAAACATCTTAATTCGACCGGGAAGTTGAAGAAATCCGAGTTACTTCTCTCCTCCATTGCCCCTCGTAGTCGAGTACCGTTTATTCAACACAGGACACGAAGCAGATCTCACAAAGCCGCCCATAGGAACTCGGTGCGCATTAGTTCGCTACGCTTTGGCGAGTTTGCCCCGAGGTTGATTCCGCGACTGCTTTTCATATTTACGCGGGGCTTAAAGCGGGCGCGCGTCAAATATTGTCGCTACTCTATATTCACAGCGGTTTGGTCGCCCATCGACGAGCCCCTGAACCGGTAATAACAAACTATGTATTCGTCGCGCGAAGCGTCCGCGAGGTTTTGTCGAACATTAATTCCACGTCTAACTTGTTCCTCCCCGGAGGTCGTTACCGCGCAGCGACGAATTCGGGAACGGGGCCCTCGGGGAGGACCCAATTTCGTTTCTATTATCAGCGCGGTAGGTCGAATATCAATTAACTCGGTCGCGTATGGCAGGCTTAACGACGTGTCCGACGGGCTCGGGTCTCGGAAGACGCGCGCAGGTGTAATTCACGGGATGAAAGGGCGGCCGTCGGGTTACGTACCTTGATCCCGAGCGGGGAATGGGCCTGGGGATCGCCGTGAACGAGCCGTCCTCCACGAAGCTCACTTCCGTGCTCCTGGTCGCGTCGAATTCCGGCGAGCAGTTCCACGTGACGGCAGTTGCCTCCGACTGGCCCTTCCTCGACTTGGCGTACTCTATTACCCCGGCACCGTTGTAGATTATGCCCGCCATGCAACCCCGCAAGTAATCCGTGTGTCCTGCGAACAGGCGAAATTTCAACCCCCGCGGCCTCGTAAATCCACGGGAAATTAGCCCGAAAGCTTCTTCCGCGGAATTCAAGGCAATTGGACACCACGCGGCAACGGGGGCAGCTGCGAGTGTAGTAACTTTTGGGAATGTAATAAAAGCAGGGGTAACGGAATATTTTTAGACGCTACAAAGTGTTTTACCCACTTAAGATTTATGTGCAAGTATATTAAACAGGGGTGGATTTGTATGTAGACTAAGGTAGGAGGGTGGTACATTTTGGGCGAAAGGAGTTGAGAAAGGTTTAAGCAAGGAACAGTGTTTTCCAACCCCTTTTTGAGTCGCGATCCCATTTTATAATACTCAAATAAATAAATTTAATAAGATAAAAAACATGTTAAACATAGGTAGTTATTTTAGAATATAATTCTAACTTAAGATTATTAAAAAAAAGACCAAAAACAATCAGAAAATGCTTCCCGACCCACGCACACGGGTTGGGAATTACTGACATAGAAACTTAAGACAACTTTGAAAAATTAATTTATTTCGAGTAGCAAAGTAGCAATAACTCATATGTGAGTTGTCATATTGAATTAATTTAAAAAAAATTGACTCAACTTTTTCAAATAAAAATATTTGATGCTATTTCACAGAAAGCTTGTGAAAAACTTCGCAGAATGCTTGTTGAAAAATATCTTTTCTTTATGGGTAAATTTCCAAAATTTGGAGCTGCCCCCTTTCTGTAGCAAAGTGTTGGGATCCCAGGATCGCGTTACATTGGCCGATTCTCGAAGGTGTTACTTGCGATGTTTCTTCGACCTCGTTGCCTCGCGTTTTATGACGGCAATCAGCACGCTCGGAAGGCACCGCGCTGGATTATCGGGGATCCGCGGGAACAGTAGCCGTAAACGCGGTTTTATTCGCGTCGCGAGGGGTCGCGGGGTTGCTCGGAATTTTTATCGAGAGCCTCCGGCAATTTCCTTGGAGCGAAACCTTTTGCGCGAGCGAACAACGAATCGGGCGGATATTAAACTCGATGGCCGAGGGGGTCCTTAGCGCTTTGGGGGGAAAAGGGGGGGGGGCAGTGGCGCTTTGGCACGAGCATCCCTCGGTATCGTTCGCTCGTCGGGCGATCTTCATGAAAGCTCGCGGCTGTAATGAAAGCGTCAGTATCAAACCGCGTCTCGAGGTTGATGGCCAGATTATCTCAGTTTCGGTGGCTGCCAACCGGCGAAGTAGGGTATCGAGTCTCGCCGCGTGATTTACGGAGGATGCTCTCGTAACGGGTGCAGCAACAGCGTTCGTCGAGTGCAGTCTAATGTGAAATGTCGGGCTGTAGTACGTTCTGTGTACAAACAATACTGCAACGTTGGCGGTCGTTCCCTCAGGGGTCGATGAACTGTAAACGAGATAATGGAGCGTGTGGGAGGTGCGGAGTATCGAGGGTGGGACTAAAAAGTGTGCATTTCGACCTGGGGCCTGCTAGTGGGCTTGTGACGTCGCAGTCCCAACATGGGGTCGCGCTTGTTAGTGCTCGCTAGCGCCACCAGAGGTCTAACCTGCCAAACTCTTTCTCGCAAGTGCCCGGTCATAGTCTCGTTTGTATATATACAAGTTCCAAGTTTATTCCTCTCGGTCCCCATTGTATTCAGGCAGGTAATCCCGTCCTAGATTATCAATCTGCTGTTGGTGAGGGGGCAATATCCTCCCAGGTACAACATTTGGACACCAGTGAGAGAGAAAAAAAAACAAATTCCTCTCGGTCCCCCTTGTATTATAAAAAAAACCTTAACAACTGGATATACCTACACGACAATTTTGAAGAAAGAGGGTTTTGTTTTAGCACAAGAAATGTCCATTAATAAAAAAAAAAAATTTAGTCGCGTTACAGGCTTGTATCGGTGATAAGGCTTTACCTAGCAGGACTTACTACACTCTCTCCCCCTACCTTATTTGTTAGACAGGGGGATTAGGAATTAGAGCGAGATACAGAGATAACAAGGGTTGATATAGGAATTTGGAAGGTTTGAAGGAAGAACTTGTGCGATTACGTGGGGTATCGCTACAACGGGGGCGGGTTGGCGCGCGTGGTAATTACGAGAGGGGATAACTTTCATCCAGTAGTAGTAGTTTGGTTTCCTTTAGAAGAAAATTCCCATACAGCCGCCTTCGAACGAGCCTGATCGAGTTTCCCTGACGGCTGGATCACAGCCCCGAGGTGTGTTGCGTGGGTGGATGGAAGACGACGCCTGGCGCACCTGCGGCAGGGTAACGTGAGTCGCGTAAAGGGGAAATCGAGAGGGGGGCGTTTCGGGGGTGTGTGTGCGTGGTTGGTCCCGATGATATTTTCCGGAGGGTGGAGAGGGAACTGGTATGGTATCGCAGTAAACCGGAGAGTCGTTCACAGTGCGGTAAATCGTTCATCCCCGCAGCCTTGCCGCAGCTACCGTTCCACGCGATCCTCTGGCCTGCACCGAGATTATATTAATTGGAGAAGTTCCGAGGGCGGTTTTTCCTACCAACCAGCCGAAGATACTGGATAACCGCTAAACGGACAGAGGTCATTGGGAAAACCTCCCTCCCACAGCGGAGCGAAACCGCTGCAAGTTTCCCTCGAGGATTTTAAGGACACCGGGTGATCGAAGACGCTGGATAAACGACCTCCGCTTCATTCGAGTGAATCATGGCTGTTTTAATAGTAGATTGTGGCGAGGGTAAAGGTGTCCTCCGCGAGGCTTGAATACAGCGTTGATGAAAGAGGAAATAGGGTTTGCACGGTTCAATGCGTCAAGTCCCGCGATTCTTCTCTCCGCCGAGGAACGCGATAATGCAAAGAATCGCTCGGGATGTTTCGGTGCCGTGAAACGGAGTCATAAAATAAATAATTTCCCGTCTCGCCGCGCTCAAGAATGTAGCGATTTATTTGGACGTTACCGTGATCAAATATTCATGGGCGGAACATTGACACAGGCGTCTCGTTACGCGTATATATGTACGTGAATACTTTTATTGATTCCCCCGGTGCCGAATGTGTGTCTAGTGGGGAATATTCTCTGTATTTCCGTAGTCGTTGAAACGTCATTCGATAAACGAAATTCATGCCGGGGATCCCAGAGGCGCGCTGCCTGTGCAGCTGCACAGTATCGGTCGAAAGAGCGTTTCCAAATAATACTTTCGCCCCGTTCTTTTTCACAATCCCTTATTGCTCACTCTGCAAGTCCCCTTCGATCACTTCCCCCTATCTGCATGCGCGTATCGCACGAAATGAAATCTTCTACAACTTCCGCTTTCCCTAGAGATCGTCGAAAAATCGGTTCCGACTCGCGGCAGCGGATGAATAAGTCAGGCATCCCGGACTGGAGTTTACACGGCGCACAACGTCCCGACGTCTCTCAAGTGGCAATCCCAAGGAACCGTGGCGAGCTCCTTTTCTTTCTATTAACGTCTCCAACGCACGCAAGATATTCTATACCTAAAAATGAATTGCCCCGCACTGGGGCCGGTTCGCTTCGTTTCCATGGTTCTTTATTCCTGGAGGTGGGGGGTGGCTGCCGGGACCAGCAGGAATTAATAAGAGCTGCTCGGTTGGTGTGGGGCTATGTCGTAGCATGGGGTACAAATGAATTGTCATGAATATGTAAATTGAATTTCGAGCTGGTCGCCGCGCCAGGCTCCGCGCAGCGGGGACGAACGGCGTGGAAGGGCCGTCACCGGGGCTCCGTGTTTGTACCGATCGTATTCAATTTGGTACGCGTCACCTCGGCCACCTTGCCCGATGAATTTTTGCTCTCCATCCCCGGCAGCCAGCGTGCCTGGGAAATCATAGCTGTTCGCCGGCTGGCGGGGCAACGAGCCGCTGCAACACTCCTCAGCCTCCTCGTAAAGCAACCGTAATCACGCCCGCGTTTGATTCATCCCCGTCGAAAGTGGCCGCGAGAGATACGCGCGCCGGGTCCTCGGGGGTCGGTGAAACCGCGAATCTCCTCCCGTCGTAATTCATAATATGTTTCCCGTTTGAATCGGTCTCGCCCCGGGGATAATCTTCTCCGCGGGGTAACCGCCGACTAGCGTGCTCTTGCCGAAGAGCGTTCGACTTCCCGTCGTCGGGCCCGATGTCTCTCTAACTCGTATTCCGTGTACGCGCGAAGGAATCTCTCGGAGATCGGTGGATCGAGGAGTTCTGAAGCGTTCTCGGGTAATTGGAGCCTGTCGCCGAGGAAGATCGATAACGGAAGCGTGAATGGTAGGAGATCGGGTTCGGAATACAGAGACGGAACAGCTGGTATCGTGGTATCGGGATATATACTCCCTGCTAATCTTGCTGGATGACCGTTGGGTCCGGGTCCGATGATGGATGGAGTAAATATCCCCCGTGACGCGCACTAAATAATATTGTATTTCGATGGCTCGGTACCGAGGCCTGCCAACCGGGCAGTTTGATTCATGTGCGGGGATCTGTCTTAATTTCCAGCGCTTTTCGATACAGCTTGATCACTCGCTTTCCCTGTCGTCGCTCGCTCCTGTGGCTCAGGGTGTGCAGCTCTGCCTTCTCTTTACGACGCCTTTGCTCCATTTTTAGAAGCCCCGGCATGTAATTCGTATGCAAAAGGTTTATGATTTCATGGGGGAGATTATGTGGTGGAAATGTGTCTCTGGCTGCGGGGGGGAATTTATTCGCACTTTCCTGTAAAAATGCGAAGCTACAACTTCGTAGCCTCGGCATAATGTCCTCTAAATAATACCAAACACGTCTTCACTTCGGTAACCAATCTTCGAGCGGCGATAACTCCACTATCATCCCCTTTCGGTGCTGGATTAACCAACAAGTAGAATAAGCACGTGCTTAGGGCATTGAGAGAAAGAGAGGCACTATAGAAATTTTCCGAATTTTAAATTCTAACTATTCTTCGAAACACTTTGTAGCCAAATTATCGAAAATGCCTATGGAACCGTACCTACATTCCGTTGAAGTGATACTGCTGAAAATCTTTGAAGTGCTTAGAGCCTCTAAAGGTCTTAATCCAGCCCTGCCAGCTTTCCAATCGTCTTCTCTACAATCTCATCCAGCTGCAAAGGATCCGTGAACCCTTGAAACGATCAATCGCCTCGCTGATTCACTCCCAAACGTAGTGGCCGGTTCACCCGCCCGTTTCTAATTCGCGGGGCGATAGTTTTCACGTGGCCTCTCTGTATATAATCAACGGTCCGTGGAACGAACGAATGCTCAAGGTCCTCGTTGATTCGATTGCGCCGGGCGGAGTAATAAAGAGAAACGCAGTTGCACGGGCCAGCGGCCTCTCCGCTTGTTTCCACAGCGCGCGGGAGGAAATCCTGGAGGCCGCGTTTCTCCGCAACGAAAACAAAACGTACATTCGAGCCCGTGTGCCCGCCAGGGGGGGTGGCGATAGCGAAACGCGTGCCTCCGGTCGTCCCCCAGCTGTAATCCGTTTGCCGTTGCGAAAATATGAAATTTTTACAACGCGTCGGTACTTGGGGCGACGTCGGTGGCTCGGTTCATCCACTTCCATTCGAGTGCGCGCCGCGAGATATTTCATCCCCCGTATGCGGGTACATTGTTTTTCTACATCAATTCGAGCCGCGCCGGGGTTTATCGCGCTGAGAGGCCGCCGCGGTGGAGAATGGTGATCGATGCCGGTCTAACGTCAGCCAGCCTGGTGAATCGCGAGGGAGGAGAAGGGATCGATCCTCCGCGCCTTTCCATTCCTCTTCCCCCGTTTAACGAGACGGGCGAAGATTGCGGGAGACCGTGGAAGTCGAAGTGACGCCGGGAATCGGAGCTGACTACGGAGAGAGACGTAGACGAGGCGTGAAGGAAGGGGATCTGTTGCACGTGGTTTTTGTTAGCGACGGAGGACGGTAGCGGGCGAGTATATACGGTCACGTGGCGGGACCATTTATCCCGGGTGAGTCAAGCCTGTGCGTCTTACCTAGAAATAGCTCGTTGAAGTCACCCTGTCCCCCGATGAACACGCCGTAGTGTATGTTGAGCTCGAAGAAACGGCCCGGCAGGAGGGACCTCGTCGTGTGTATAACGTCGATCTGCAGCGTGATGTTGGCCTCTCGCCTGGTCAGGTTCACCGCGTGCCAGCTGAGGTCGTTGAGCGTGAGTCCGCGGGCGCTGGCCATCTCGCTCTCGCCCGCCCCCAGATTAATGTGCACCTGTCGAAAGATCGTGGCAAAAAGAGCTTTTTAAACCATCTGACGGGGACATTTAAGCGTCTGGGACACCTTCAAGCTCGCCATAACGTTCCCCCCCGTTGTGCAATTATTCTTTAGTGGGCGTCGAAGGCGGCGCGAGCTTTGAGCTGATAGCTTCACTCGAGGGATGGAACTCTAGGCGTCTTCCCTTTGTAATCGCTCGGCGGACACTTGTCCACTCAGTTAGCTAAAGCAGCGCAAGCGAGCGGTAAAAAAAGCGCGCTGCAAAGGAAGCTCGCAAAGGACAGCTCGCGACTGTGTCCAGCTTAATCCGTTCTTTATTTAGGAAAAGCTCCGCGCCCGTGTTTCTAAGTGAATTAGAATAAAAATTAGCATCTGTTTAAGGGGCATTCGGCCGTTTAAACCGGCCGTAGGAAAATTCCCGAGGGAAAAAGAGAGCGTTGCCACGGTAATCCGGCGACGTTAAAAGGAAACAGTTGACACAGAGTAGCTGGCCCATTTTATTAATCCAAAAGCTCGCCCCTTTCACGCGGGTCGCCGCAAACGGGAAGAGATTATACGCCCGCGCGACCACCTTTAATTCCCCCACTCTATTTTTTCCTTTCCCGTCGCGTCTTCGACCCGACGGCGTAAGGCTGCTGTTGGAGTAATGCATTATCGTGTTAGCGGGGTTAGCGCGATGGTTCCCTGATAAAGGCTGTTTAATCGCGACTCGAATCGGTCGCCAAAGAGAACGCACGGCGCTACATTGCTCCGTCCGACGAACCTTTGCTAGCTTCAAAAGAGGTTTTCATATACGCGACTGAATGGAACTTCAAAGTCGATTTTCTCGAAAATGACGCGCGATATTGAAAAATTTTATTTCTTTTTATCGACTTATTTACTTATTATAAGTCGAAAAGGAAGAGTAAGCTTTTTTGATATCGCGTTTCATTTTCGAGAAAATCGACTTTGAAGTTCTCGACGTCGCACAGTGGCGAAACTGCTCGAAAACCTGGCCAAAAGTCATATTTCCAATTGTAGAGTAAATTGTTGAAATATTTTATTGTAATATGACTCTAAGATGATAAACATGTAATTTTTTAACGTTAAATATTTTATTTGTTGTACTGATTAAAATTATAATTCTTAAAAATATTAAAAATTGTGTGATTTATATATAACATTTGTATGTGTGTATTTGTAATATATTGCACATTATAGACATAACATTATAACATTAAAAATCATACCAAGTTTTAATTTTAGCTATTTTCTTCATCCTCAGACATTTCGATGTCACTGTCATTTGGCACGTCAAAAAACTGGATAACATCCGGTGGATATTTTTTCATTTTTTTCACTGGTAATTTCCTCATACTGGTTATGTATGGATCTGAAGATATTAATAAATTATGAAAAATATCCTCCATATTTTGCTTCCTAGAAAATTTTCTCGAATAAAATTCTCTATATCGCTTGATGTCCTTATTGCGGGCTTCTTGGGCTTCTTCTCCCAACTGCCCTATTGGAAGGAGTGCGTATTGAAGTATTTCTCCGCCATGGAGCAATATTTTATGCACTGTGGTAGACATTGGATACCACGAATATAATTGCACATATCTCTTAGCAGTCTCTAAACAATACTGGTTAAAATGTTCTATTTTGATTGGATATGCACTCGAAATAGTTAATAAAATGACATGAAAACGTTTTATTAATTCTTCGTCCATGTTAGTTATTTGCGCTGGCGATTCCTTGGATTCCATTTTATGACTTTACCTGGGAGCAGTGTAGTTAATATTCCAACGAGTGGAAATTTCCTATACTGTGGTGCGGAACATCGACAAAATCTTTTGTAAATTATGCCTCAGAATTTTAGAATCTTTCACAATTGTGTGTATTATCACAAAGCCGATAGAGGCGAACCAGCCAGATCGTAAGTACGTTGCGCGTTAAATAAGCATGTAAATCAAAGCGGAGAACAACATTTATGCGCACACAACGGATTGGAAAATAATAAATTAACACTAGAATTGTATATTAACTGACAGGGATCCCTTTTAAAATATTAAAACAAATAGTAACACTCCCGGATATGTAAAGACTGAACAGAGCGGGAATTATACTTGTGCCAGTGTGTACATAAACGCTGATATTTGCCAAAAAGGCAAAAAGGTGCAAAATTCTGCAACGGCGCCTTATTATGCATACCTTCAATTTCAATTTGCAAAAAAGAACGGTGCGGCATCTCGCGGCGTTATCAACTTTTTGCTTAACAATAGACAAAAAATTTATATGTTGTCAGTACTCATTTATAACAGCTTTCAGAGAGTCTGCATTTAAAAAAAAAATAGTGCATGTGATCCTACATCATAATATATACTACTTACTTTGATAGGTATACTGGATAATCTGAAAATAAATCTTAAAGTAGCGCGTTCAATTTCGATCGTCAACTTTGAACTGATATATCATCAAAAGGGCTGCAGTTAAAAATTTCCAATTAACGGGAAATTGTGCACAGATAGGTTATAAACGAATTGTACTAATTAGATTTGGCAAATTAAAATTGTTATATTTGGACTTTTGGCCAGGTTTTCGGGCATTTTCGCCACTGTGCGTCGCGTCCAGTCGCGTAGTGGAAACGCTACCTTTACGAGCGGTAGGTAGCTACTGCGTCGCGCGTCGACCTTGCACGGACGATCAAGCTGGTCCCGTATCTTAAATGAAAAGTCGATGGCACGCGGGGGCGGGTGGGAATTATGGCGGCGCGGGATTGGCAGCAGCCAAGGCGACAACGGGGACGGTGTTCATCGACGCCCTACGGCCAGGGTGCCTCGTGTTGCCCCGATCGATTCCGTAATAAAGGCGTGAGCTTTTGCGAGTCACAGAGCTCGGCCGGTGATAGCCCGATGTCCGATGACTATGCAGAAGCCCATTAATATGTATAAGCGCGCGAGACACGACACTTGGTCCAAGTGTAAACGCGAATTTATACGTCCCCGTAGGTCGAGCCCGGCCGCGCCGCTGCATTATCGATGCACCGGTGATTGGAAAGTGAACAATCGGCAAATATTCCGCTCGGCGATTACTGCCGATAAAAACGACGCTTTCTTTCGTTTTGCGGATATCGGCACGCGTTTCCTCGCTGGTGAATTCGCGGATATGGGTAGGTAGTCTCATTAATGTACATAGGGTGGAAGGGAAAAATCAGAAAATCCCTACGATGGCGCTTTAGAAATTGTAGAGCAAGCGTGTTCAACCCGCGGCCCTGGATCAGGGTGGAGCTTAAAAGTTAAAACGAAATTAAATATTTTTTTATAAGTCTCACCACACTGATTTGTTCCTTTAGATATGTAAACAGTATATACAACTTCGGACAATACATTCTAATGTTTAGGGGCAGCTTAAGTCAGTCAAAGATTATAGAAATTATGAAAATTCAACCATATTTTAATTTATATATTTGTATTTGATAATTTGTTGAGGCTCAGGCATCAGACACTGTCTGTTTCCTGCTATCAAGGTACAATCTACTTTACTTCATTATACGTCAGATGGGGCACAATGATACTTTTCTTCAGCTTCTATTTTTCTGCATGAAGAAATGAATGCGCTTGGGAAAATGTCTAGTGTTCCATGCTTTTCCATATAATTATCATGTACATTGGAAACTTTATCATCATTGAGCTACACCTAAATATAGATCAATTATTGTGCTCACATTCTGCTCGATTTTATTCTTTATAAAAAGGAACAAATTGAGATGTTAAGAAGATCATATTTTCATAGTTCAAAAGTAAGCTCCACCGTACCCTGGACAGCTAATAATGCGGCCGCGCAAATCGTAAAATTACTTTCACAGAAAGAAGGTCAAAGATCCCACTAGCAAACTAGTTACGTATTACCTTGCCCTCCCTTTTTAATATCAAGTTTTATTACTTATTAAGTAGTATATTATACTATATTTTACACGAAGCTCAAGATAATATCTTTTCACTCCGTGCGACCCAGGCAAGCCAAAATATTGGACACCGATGTCCTAGAATTTTTATAGAGCCACCACCGATACTCTGATAGCGCCTAGAAAAGTTTAGGATTGAAGTGATGCAAAGTTTTCAGAGTGTGAACGGTGGGGGTTAAGTAACACTCGTTCTCGTCGAATTCTCTCGTCGTACTTTGCATCGAAACGAAGTTGCCGGAGGATGAGGCCATCGATGTGATCCGATCGTATCTCGTCGGCGCGATTAAGTCGAAAATCGCGGGATAATCGCGAAGACGGTAGGGATCCGAGGGGGGCGTAGAACCGCGACGCGAGACTGAAACGATTCCATCGCGCTTTTTGCCCGCCCGTTTATCCCCTTCTCATCCTCCTTAACGATCTTCTTAACAAATTTAATTAAGCTCAGACATCGGCTCCCCCCGTCACACCCGCCCGACCTCTCACGGCTGGGGTCGCGGACTTAGCCCTTCGCGAAATTAGATTCGCGCGGTTTTCACGCTGTATTCGGGCGCCCGACCGAGGAACGCCGTCTCCGCCGCACCTGATGCACTTAGACGGTGTTTTAACGCTGCGCCGCGACGCTGGATTACTCGAGTTCCCGTCTCGAGGTTACACCGTGGAGGAATCGAGTTTTCCACCATGCTGCCGAATCCGGCACGGTTCCGCGAGGATCGTCGCGTAATACTGCGAAGTATCACGCGCTGTTTTCCACGGCTTCAGTCGAATTACCACGATTTTTTTTTCGCCCGTGCTCCAGCGTAACGAGCTGAGTTGACTGATTGGACGGCAATTGTCCGGCTTTCCGGGGAATTTGCCATGTTTTTCGGACGCTAGTTCCCACCGGTGCTATTCCATTTTTTAAAAAAAGTTCTTTGGTAGCGGGGCGCGAATTATTTAGAAAGAAATTAAATTGCGGAATTTAGCAAGGGTAGTGTTACAAAGGATTTATACTTATGGTGTGAGCCGGACAGTGGCGCACGCAGGGATTAAACTGGGGGGAGCCGAGTTAAAGGGATGAAAATATTTTAATGCAAATTCTAATAGAATTCATTAGGGGAGTATACAAATTTATTGCAGAATAAAATTCAGTTTTTTTTCTTTTTACGAAGCTCTTCTATTATTTCAGGTGTGGTTATATTAATCTCCTTTTTCCTTTTTTTTTCGGGGGTGCCAGGGCCCTTGACCTTCTTTCTGGGTGCAATACTAATCCAGGGTGGGAAACGCGGTAGCCGATTGTACTTATAAGGGTACGAGGGCTAATTGAAAAGTTTCCGGCCTTTTTAAGAAAAAACACATATTTCGAAGCAAAACAAAATTTATTTCTCAACATAGTCTCCCTGCAACTCAATACATTTGGTCCAACGTTTCTCCCATCGTTTTATACCGTCAGAAAAAAATTGTTTGTCTAAACCTGAAAAATACTGGTTTACAGCGTCTTCCACCTCAGCATTTGACCCATATTTTTTTCCCCCGAGAAATTTTTTCAAATTAGGGAATAGGAAAAAGTCGCTGGGAGCTAAATCGGGTGAATAGGGTGGATGCGGAAGCAATTCAAACTTCAATTCGTTAAATTTTGCCATTGCGACCTTGCACGTGTGAACCCGAGCGTTATCCTGGTGAAACAGGATTTTTTTCTTGGCCAAATGCGGACGTTTTTCCTTAATTGTGGCCTTCAATTTATCCAGCAATGCAGCGTAGTACTGTCCGTTGATTGTTTAACCCTTTGCAAGGTAATCGATAAGAATTATTCCATGGCTATCCCAAAAAACTGTCGCCATCACTTTTCCCGCAGAGAGAACGACCTTTGCCTTCTTCGGAGTTGGTTCCCCCAACGCAATCCACTGCATTGACTGTTTTTTGGTCTCAGGCGTATGGTGGTGAACCCAGGTTTCATCGACGGTTATCAATCGCCGCAAAAATTCCGCTGGATTTTTTTGGTACAGGCGAAGACACTCGCGCGAAACGTCCGCCCGTTGGTGCTTATGGTCGATCGTCAACAAGCGCGGCACCCAGCGCGCGGATAATTTTCTCATATCCAAATCTTGATGTAAAATCTTGTACACCCGTTCAGATGATATCCCACAAGCCTCAGCAATATCCGTAAGAGTCAATCGACGGTCTTCCATCACGGTGTGATGCACTAATTCGACCATTTCGTCAGTTGTAACGGTTTTCGGGCGCCCGGAACGTTCCTCGTCTAAAATGCTCGTACGACCTCGTTTATACTCGGCCACCCAATATTTTACCGTTGTAAATGAAGGGGAGGCTTCACCGTATACAGAGTCTAACTCATCTTTTATTTCCTGAGCCTTTTTCCCTTTCAAATGAAGGAATTTTATGACTGCGCGATACTCAATTTTCTCCATTGTTGACAGACAATGTCAGCTGACAACTTTGGAAGAGTGCCATAGATAAAGTAATGTTCGGAATGACTTGTAATGTTTACGGTTTACATATGTCAAGACCATCTACCGACCGCGAAAGAAATTTTTTTTCTACAATTACTTTATGTCGATAAGGCCGGAAACTTTTCAATCGAACCTCGTACATTCCCGGGTAATCCCTTCAAAATTTAGGATTTTTAAAAAAAAAATACTTTAACACCTTGGGTAAAAAGTGTTTTTGGTGGTAATTTTTACATATTTTAAGATGATAACAAAATTGATTGCTTTTATCTCTACGATATAATCTTACTCCGATGTAAATATAACTCTAACGGTGATAAAAAACGGTGTGAACGCCACCTCTTCTTATGAATTTTGAGGGGTGGTTTCACCTCTTAAACATGCAAATGAGCCAAAATAAAAAGACACATAAACCTTATTTTTCGGCACTTTAAAACATATCTAAAAAACCAAAGCAATCGAAGGTGTACACTTAAAAACGTTCCCTTGCCATCCAACAGTTATACCACCCTCCCCCCGTTTGTTCAAAGCCCCCGAAAAATATCTGGGACCATTATAACTCGATCTGACTGGGACGATTAAAGCCGACAACCTGCGCGCAGAAGTTCGCCGTAGCCAGTCTGCGGTGTCAAAGAGGGTTTGTGGCCCTTTTCTGCGGTCCCCCGCATTCCCCGCCCGGAAAACTTTGGCTGCATCCCTCCAGTCAATCAGAAACTACGCGACATTTCATGCACCCCCTGGCAAACATGCTCGAACTCAGCTTGTAAAACATCATGTGGCTAGCGGGGCAGAACTAGGACTTAGTTTACCGTGACTGCCAATTCTTTCCGATCCACGCACCTTCGCTGCCGACTCTCGCGTATCAATTCACGTTCGAGCGGCTCGATTAACTTCGGCCAATCGGAAGTGTGAAATATCGAGATCCCCAGTGATCGCGGGACGCGCGTCATTGGCTTGGAATTTAACCCCTTCTCGATCGAGGATAATAATTCACGGTTCGCAGCGGGCCGCGAGCGAATCGAAGGGGGTGGCTTTAACATCCGCGGGGAAAACAATTTAATCACAGTCGCAAAGGAATCGCACGGCAAAATTCCCCTCTGCTGATAGACCGATCTCTTAAGTGGATACGTACCCTTGATAAGTCGGAAAGTAGGGCCATTTTTGTGATTTTTTTTCATATAAAGAATCGGCATATTTAAAAAATCAAGATGTACACCTTGTTGTGTACGAATTAAGCTGTATTCTCCTCGAAAAGAAATTTGGTATCTCAAGAAATGGCGCCATAACAGCCTCGCGTTTGTAGTACTAAAAATATCTCAGAGATTAATTGACTTAAGACTATAATCTACTACTTGTCGGTGTTGATTTTGAAAATATGAACTAAATATTCGTGGAATATAAAAGAAATGTTTCGAAAATTAAAGAAAATATTCTGGTAATGTGAAATTAATATTCAGAATTCCATAATAACTATTCAGGAAATGTAAAATATACTTTATATTTGAAAACAATTTTTTTTTATAATATAAAATGAATATTTCCAGTATATTTGGAAAAAATTTTTGCTTCTGGATCTAGAATAAATATTGTATGTATATTTAAATATCAAAAAGAGATTGAACCTCTTCTAATATTGGATGTATGTGCATTCAATATTTTGTGCTACTAGGGTATGAATAGTATTTCGGAGAAGGGCGTGCTATGACACCATTTCTTAACATATAACAAATTTCTTTTTTAAGAAAATACAGCTTAACTTATACGCAACAAGCTGTATATCCTGATTTTTAAAAACCACGTTTCCTTATATGAAAAAAAAGAATCATAAAAATGACCCTATTTTCCGACCTTTCAAGTGTCTGTAAACCCATAACCACTTAGGTGTCATTCTTCACACGGAAAGTTGCTGGATAAATGATTAGACAGCAGGCACAGGAAAACGCCAGCACAGGGAGACGTTAATCACAGTAGAATAACAAGAGGAAAGTACCGTGTGTGACAAAAGCAAATGACTACCTATGTATCTCGATATTTGTTCGCAAACTAGCGTACAGGATTAATCCATTCGAATTCAGCCTACGACTGGGATGTTATAGATCGTTCCACATGGAATATACTGGCAGCGGCTAGAAAATAGTACATACGCCGTTAAAAATTCGTGACGGCTGTATAAAAGCCGAGCTGTTGTCAAATATCGGCTAGCGAATCGTTTAAAAAATCTGACCGTTGCGTTTACCTCGCATACGTTGAAAAAAATCATTGGCAAAAAGCGCAGGGAGGGAAAGTTGACGCTTAGCTATGTAATAACGACGGCCACGGTTAACAGGACCAACACGGCGCGTTAACGTTTACAGGGGCTCGCGTTTATTGCTACTTGCCGAGGGCGTTTGCCGTTCCGCGAGCGCGGTGTCGGGTATAATACATTCGAATTAGCAGTAACGAGTCGGCCAGGATATGAAGCCGGTCCTATTAATCGTCATGAAGTTGTGCGTGCCCCGTGGCGGCTCCTGTCTACCTCCTCCGCGGATTCTTCTCACGGAATCGTAATTCGTAACTCAGTGCTCGCCGGCGATTATTACCAGCTAGCAAAGTGGCCCTTCTGGGCCTCGCCTGTCCCCTGCGCGTCGTTCTTCCTCGTAATGCAAGTGGCGGGCGACCCGTTTAATTTCAACGCGACGAGCCACTCGCTCTTCGAGGCGTCGCGGAGTCACCCAGCGATCGTTAATAACGGTCTGATTAACGCGCGGGGAGAATCTCGTTCGTTCGATCGTGATTCGTCGTCGGTGGTATCGCGGGACCGTAGGGGGTGCGCGAAACGTGGTATTTTACAAGTTGCTCCGTAACCGGTGGTGCATGCGGAGGGGTGGCGATTCAGCGAAAATTCAAACAATCTGAAACGTTCCAGAAATGTAGCTCCAGTGATGACGTTTTTTTTTTCATTCGGGAATAAAACGGTCCTGAGGGTGAACACGTACCTACAATGGAAAAATTATGAGTTCTCGGATTATCGGGAATATCTACGAAACTATAAAAGATATCAAAAAGAAGTTAAACTTAATGTTCTATGGTTTTTTATGTCCTATAAAGCGGCGATAAAGAATTTGCGAAAAATATTACTTTCCTCCAAATATATCCCCACCACTGTTTTCTTCGACAATTCTTTATCGCCATATTGTAAAATATCGAAAGCCATAAAACTTTGAATGCAACTTTTTTTTCGATATCTTTTACAGTTTCGGAAATATTCGCGATAATATGAAAAGTCATAACTTCTTTGGCGGGGTGATTTCACTCTTACGACCGATTGATTGTAAAATTAAAATATACTTGCGTTATCAACATCACTTGAGCTGCATTTCTGCGAAGTTTCAGATTTTTTTTTAATTTTCAATTTGCCGAACATTTTATCACAACTCGCTTAGTTTTCTAGAAACCCCCTCAGCACCCCTCCACTAGGGTATCCCTTATTTTCCAACGACCCGACTTCTTCCGTTCCCACCCTGCGGTTTTCAACTGTGGTTCCTTATCATAGAAAATAATGCCTGATTAAAATGTTTATTGGAATCGGACGACAGGGAAGGGTGCACCGTTTACGGGACGGCCTGTATACGTACGCTTCAATTTCCGTTCGAATTCAGCAGTTACAACTAATCAAACGCGCCCGTACAAAATCTGTGCTCGATTTCGTGGGCTGGGTCAGTGCAGAGGTTTGGAATATCCCTTTTCCCCGAGCAAAAAGCAGGCTTCGAACGCAAAGGGAAACTTTCGGCGATTGGAAATATTTATCTTTAGACCGACGGGGGTGGGCGCGCCGCGCACGTGCTACAGCGTACGACTGTCAGAGCTTGTTGCTCCCCCGAGCTCTCCTCGCCAAGAAATTAGACCCGCTTTGATACGCGTAAAAAGGGTCGGCTGAGCGTGTTCGGAGCACGCGACAACGAGCGTCGTAAAAAACGTGGGGGGAGGAAAACGAGAGAGAGGGGAAAAAACGCTCCCACGCACACGTGTAACGACGGCCCGGCCGCCATCGGGCGGTTTTACAACTTCGATAAAAACCGTGTCTTGATTTTAACAACGTCACGTCGTTCCACCGTTTTATTCGTGCCATTAAAGCACCGCGGGCAAAGGCATCTTATTTATGTGCGCCACTGTTCGCCGGCGGCTGGGCCGGAGGGAGGGGTTGATCGATGCGTTTCATTTTGCCTAGAAAAATCTAGTTTATCGCGAGGGACGGGGAAAAGGGGGCCGTTGCTTTGTTTGGTTAAATTAAATACGGCCATAAAATTCGCGGGGCCGTGAATTTTAACGAAACCCCCCGGTCCTCCCCCTTCGATTTTGTTTAAACCAATATTCCCGGCGTTAAGGTCTCTCGTAAATCAGCAAGCCGGGCGACAAAAGCCTGGGCAATAATGAGTTTGACCGTAAAACGTTGTTATAAAATGAACGATCGCTCGTTGGCTGCGCGTCGATGTGTCCATCGGATCGCGGGGAGGGTTTCAGCTTTTCCGATACTCCGAGTTTCGATCTTATTCTGTTTAATAGTCTGTCACGTAGCCGGTCGCGCGTCGGGAACGATCGTTTCATGGCGGGCGGAACAAACGACACGGCATTACGAGCTGTCGATCGATGGCCCCGCGACGAGCGCTCCCCGTCGCCGCGTGCACCCTTCGAAATTGCTACGGGCCCACTTCCGGGGTCGGTGTTTTTAATTTAATTAAACAGGCCGCGCTGGGGATTTAACTTTCGCGGCCAAGCGAAATGAAACATTGCAATTTGTTGCGGAAGCGACGCCGGCTGGATCCCCGAGCTTTGTCGGCCTCGCAAATAGTGGCGAAAAATGTATTCCAACGTTCATTTGCATTCCATGTTGGTACGCGATCGACACGCCCGGCCCCGTGGAAATCCCGGGGAAAACCCGTCGCGCTGTCCCCGTCGCCTCTGCAATGGAATAATAGTGGTATCGGGGAAATTAAATAAACGGTACTTTGGTTAACAACCCCTAACTGGCATTCCAACGGCGGGGAGTGCAGGGACATTTTTTTCCATCCACGCTCCCGCGGCGATGGACAGGGCGACAAAGTCTCCAACTTTTTCCATCGCGCTGGATTGATTTCGATACCGCGCTTTCCGACGGCAATAGGTACAACATAGCGCCCGGATATTGAGGGTAGTTCAGAGATCGCATGTTCCCTGTCTCGTGCGAGTTTAGTTGGGTTCTAGTTCAGGTCAGCTTGCAGCTAGTTCATTTCTAGCTCGGCTCAGACGACTACCCTCTAATTCAGTTGGGATAGTAGGATACTGTCTCATTCTACTTGTATTCAAACCACTAGTGTCCCATTCTAATTAGAATCTCATTTCATTGTGTACGCCAAGCTTTGTACCCGGTCTAAGATATAAGCAGAGCTGCGCGTTATCTCTAAAGGATTTACCGTTGATAATAATAATAACTATTCGAATAAATTTTAATGTGAATTTATTCACCTGAATATAAGCCGAAACCATTTTTTAGGATATGTTATAACCGCTTTTTGTAAAAAATTCATCTATTTTTCGAGCGTTTTCACCGGAGGGTACCCTTGATGAGCACAAAATACAATTTTATTTAAAATATTAATAAGCAGGTAGCAACCTCCGAAACATAAAATTTAATAAAATTTTAACCAGTCCCGTTTTGCAGTAGAGAGAACAGAATTTTAGGATGCTCCTGCAATATTTTAAATGTCGCGTTTTAAGCACCAGCCTCATACATATGGTCCAATTAAGTTCTGATCCAGTATCCACCGTTTTGAATTATCTTTTGCCCACAAGTCACGTCACATTTTCTTCGTTATCTTTGCACCACTTTGACTCGCGACTTCACATAGAACGGACCGTGATTATAAGTACATATAAACTTTATGCACTTTAGCCTACACTTTTAACTCGCCTCCATTTTCCCATTTTTCCGCCGAGGGAACCGAGGAAACTTACTTCGCCCGGGCGATCTATCCCCCGTGTTAGCTTTACCAAGATACCCATTGCCATCGGTGAACGACGGTGCCGCGGTGCCCAAAGGGAAAGCCTATTAATAGAAAGCAAGCATTCAGAGCAAACGAACCTTCAATCGGCCAGCTTCGAGTTTGATCAGGCAGTAATCCGTCTTTCCAGCGGCCAGGAGCAGCATAGCGTCCGCGAGATGGGTCCTGAACCGGAAGCTGATGTCGGTCGCGCCCTTGGCTTCTTGCACGGGCAGATGAATGTAGCTCGCCCCGTAGAACGACACTGCAATAAATTTCCGATATTTATTGTCCCGATCCCTGTCCACTGTTTCCTTGAAAGCGTACCGTTCGTTTCGCGATACAGAGATAACGTGATCGCCTTCCTCCAGCATATTCAAAAGAGCTCCCACTACTCCAGGAGAAGCGCGGGGATTAAAATCGCGTAAAGGCGGGATTAAAGATTTCACGCTCGTCCCTCGAGTTTAACCACGACACGCAACTTCCTCTCCCGCGGATCATCGCGCATTTTCGCGAGGAAGCAGCCGAGCGCGTTAATCTCTCGATTTTAATCGGCTCAAATTCGAGCGTCGCAGTCGAAATTCAGCCCTCTTCAAAGCTCGAGGGGAACGCGCGAAATCTGCAGAGCCTGGTGGATCCGTTGCGAAACGGTACAGTGTTTTTGGTGGTCTTTAGAAATCTTGGAGATTTCCGGGAATCTAGGGACAGTCGCAAGCTCGCCGCTCTGTTTACTTACCAGGGACAGCTTAAGCGGCAGCCCGAGGCCGCGGACGCCCGAGCTTTCCCTCTAATTTATCGCTTTTAACGAGCGCAACGCGCGCGGTTGTAAATTATTTGCCGCTCGCTCGCGGATAAAAGTGTGTAGTGTGTGTTTATCGACGCGCGGCACTCGTTCGCCGTTCTCGTTCACTCCCAAATAAACCAACGCCCATTTCTTTTTTCCCATTCACAATACCTAGCCTCGAGAGGCATCCTCGATTTCGATAAAAAGCCAAAACATAGAAAGAAGCTGGGTGGAGCGCAGGCTCGGCAGAAGAGACGAGAACCAGGCCGGTTTGGAAATTAATTGATGTCTCCCTGTAGCACCGCGCAGTGGAGACGCGATATTTCCCATTAACGGTTGTATCCCGTCGGATCGAGTGCGTCGAAGGGGGTCGAAAACGAGGAGAAACGGAAAAGGGAGGAGAAAGAACGGGGGGAGGGACACCAGAGAAGAAAGCGATTGAAAAGCCCGGCGGGACCGATGAATGGGCGACTTCAACTCCTTCAAGCGAGCGTTGAAGGAGAGATCTGGGATCGGAGTGTACCGAGAAATCGGTCCAGACCCGGGACTCGCGAGCGCTTTGCTCCTCCGTGTAAACGATTCGTGAACGCGTTAGACTACTCGGAATAACCGCGCGGCTCATTAACCACGGGGAATCCAGCTTCCCCTTCTTCTCTGTGGCCGACTTTTTAGCGATGTAAAAAGCGTTATCGTTGACCGAAATCGATCCCGCGTAACGCGCCACTCGGATACGCGGACCGCGGGGCTACTATTACCATGGGAATGGTAATATTTACCCATCGACGCGTAATTTCGGCTATGCTCACGGAGAATACGCTGAATGATCGGATCGTAAACCAGTCGGCCGAGCCGCGGATCCCGCGTCTTTCTGTTTGCCGTTCGTTAATTTCACGCGGCTCTTGTTTATCTGTACAAGGTGCGGCCCAGAAATAACGAGGTCGAGATCCTTATCCAATTACCAGCAGATTTTCCGCTATCGGAAATGTTCATCGGTCGCTAATTACCGAGATAATGGGGCACAGAAACGGCCAAATCGGTGGCTTCTGGGCCAGAGTCTCCCCAGCCACCTTCCCCCCTGGACCTCCGCCCGCCCTGACCGACAAAACCCTGCGTTCTTAACGACCCGACGTCAAGACGCCTCGAGGAATCTCACGGACCGCTGTTCCCGCGAAACTTTAACCAGACTTGGACAGGGGGGCGTTTCCGCACCGATCGTCGCGCCTCGATGGAAAAATGTCACCGGGACGTGCGCCGAATTCCCTGCCAGTTACACGCCCCGGCCGGTTAGAGATCGCTCGCCGAAATAACGCAGATTAACACGAGTATCCGCTAGACGAGCTCGGGAGATTAACCGAGGGAAAATTGGTTACACCGGTATACTTTTCCGCGCGGCAGGGGGTGAATTGGAAATGATGGGAAATGATGGGAAATCGGATGGATTAAGGAGGGCGAGTTTCACCGGGCCGACGATTACCGCTGTTCCGCCCGTGGAATACCATTGAGTGGACAGAGATTTCGGGTGTTTTTTTTCCGGGGGTCGCGGTTGTTTAATCCAGCGATCGCGTTTAATTAACAAGTACGTCGATAGGCTCGCGGCGGGATGCGCCGCCGACGCGGAAAAGGGAGCCGCGTGCCCTGCCCCCTCGCGCGGCAGGTATTAATTCACCGGCGGTATGATGGATTAGGGAAATGGGACGCGAAATATACGGGAAATTGATTACACCGTCGCGTCCGCGCCGCGGTGTTTCGGCTATGTAGATTGCTCTCGAGCGTCGCGAGGACGAGAGTCAAGGATGCTTTATGCGTGCGCCATCGATCCAGATTAAGTCGCTTCCGTGGCGTTGCGCGCTGGCAAATAAAAAAAAAAGAAGGGGTAATCCTTTGTTAACCTGCGTGGAATGTTTCCGAGCGGTTTAATCCGACCTCCGTTCCCCCGATACGTCCGCTAAACGACGGATTAGGTAGCGAAATGAAAAACTGATTACGCGGCCCCTTGATCGCCTTTCGAGCGGGCCCCACTCGATACCGTGGCCACGGGGCGGTCGAGCGAACGGCCATTCGCGTAAAGACTATAATAACTCTCGCGGGGTGTTGATGGTTGCAGACGAGGCCGGCCAACGGTATTCCCCTGGGTTATTTTAAACAGCAACTTTTCAAGTTCGCCTGTCGGCTCGTATCCTGGTCGATCGATCGCCGGCCCCGCCAGCTCGATGGGGATTAATTAGTTGCCGGCCAGGCGCATCGATCATCGCGCTCGAACAGAAGCGGCACCGCGGCGATTCCATTCTTTCGCAGAGACCGTCGCGACCACCGTGCTCGATGGAAAATCAAATTCAACGCGACCATCCCACTTTTCCCTCCCTTCCCCTTCCCGCCGGACTGCCCTGACAGGGGAGGGCGGACAATTGTCTATGCGGATTTATACATTGCCCTGGGTATGTATCTGTTATTTCTATGTAACGGGTCGTTAAACCCGAATCGATGGCGACGTCGCAAAGGATGAACGGCTCGCGGGATCGTCAACTAGGGTAACGGTATCTAATATCGCCTAGCAAAAGCTACGTCGCTGTTAGTTGAATAATTATATTAAAGTAAAGAGAAATTATTCATGTTTCGCGTAGCATAATTTAGAATCGTTGAAACCTACAAATTGTTAATTAGCGTTCAGAAGGCTTAAGGTATGTAAAATTCGCGTGACGAAAAAAGGGTACCTAGTATCGGCTACTCAAGAAATATTGATTGATTCATGTATGTATGAGTGTTTAAAGTTATTTTCACGTGTTTTATCATTTCTTGCTATGTAAATGTTTCTTCATCAATTTTTTAAATAATTTTACTTACAATTAGCTTCGGTTCTCTGTATGTTCGGGGTGTTTGTTTAGTGTATGTTTGGTTGCAATCTGGCAACTCAATTTTCACCCACTTCCACCAATCGTATTGCCTTGAAACTTTACAGGCGTACGTAGTTTGGATGACAATACAATATTTGTTTAAAAAAAAAGTAAAAATATGCCTATAATAAACCTTGCATTGGGAAATATACCGAGTGGCAATATGTATTAGGAATCTGGGTGGCATTAAAGGGAGAAGTCTCTATAAACAGCTTACTTTTTTAACAATTTTTAGGAATTTTTTGCAAAGATGCCAATGCGCTAATCCTTTCTGAACTTTAAGGGTACTTTATTTAACATAATAACAAGTAAAAAAAAAATGATGACACTAGAATTATGACAAATTCAAAAGAAATAGGACGGTATTTTAAATAGATGTTTTTCGAGGTGCAAAACAGTGCCGATTTTCAGCCTCTCTTTTAGTTTCTTTTCGTTCGATCTATACAGTCTTCTTCCCTTAAGTACACTCACCCTATATCTGACAACGTAGATTTTTGCATTACTACCCATGCACCGAGCCGCGTCTCTTGTTACTATATTAATCCTTCCCAGCTCGATTTATTCCCCGTTATTTCCCACCCCCTCACTACCCACTGTTTCGAAGTTGATTTTGTAATTAACCCCTCGATATGTTTACTACTCCGTTCAGCTGCAAGCGACGAGCCGGCACAGAACGCAATGCATTTTTAGTCGGCGCTGATTGATGAAGCTAATTAAAAACCGGGGAAATTTCTGGCTGGGACGGCACAGCTCGCCCTCCCGTTCATTTACTTCTTCCTCCTGATACGTTGAATCAACAATAACTAAATTACTCAGGGAAATGGAAATTTCAGCCGCGGCAGCGAAGCTAATTTACTCCTCCCCTCCCCCAGGAAATTCATTATTTCGGTCGCGCTTCAAAAAGTCCCCGTGTCTTGTTACCCGATACCCGGTATACCTCGCCTCGTTTCACGGAAATTTGTTTCCGTCCGTCTCGCAAAACGGTCCACCGTTCTCTCGGCACCCGCGCGCCCTCCACCATCGCAGTGCCATCGAAAGGAGCCGGCGTCGCCGTCATAGCTATAACGCATTCACGGCTAGCCACTCGTTTCGCTGACCATAAAAGTTAATCTCTGTCTGTCTATTGCCGGTTCCCCATAATACGCTGCCACCCCCCGCCACCCCCATCCCCCGATTTGCGCTGGCGCGCGCCGGGCGAGAGCAAGGGTGGCGTTTCTTTCGTCACTGTCCGAGGGCCGCCTATACGTTACCTTTTTCGTCCGTTTGGCAGTAGCCCAAAAGGGACGCCGTTACTGCTAAGAACATTAGCAGCCCCATGTCGTTGAGAAACATTAGGCTCCTTCCAGGCTGTCCCCTCCTCTGCCTCCTTTCTTCTGCGATCTCAGCCTCTCCTGCGCGCTCTCCTCTTTTCTACTGCGTCGATCGCCGAGGGGGTGTAGAAGATTTCAGACGCGGTCCTGGGGCACGCAGGACTCTTGAACGGTGTCGAGGCTATCGAGTACTCGCGATCGGAATCACTTGTTCACGAGGCCCCCGTTATGACCCCGAGGGTGCCCTTCTCATCCATTTCACGGCGATGTGTCGTCGCGGTCCCGCGCACTGTCGCTGTCGATGAGTCGAGCGTCGCACCGCGCGCTTCAGTCCGCCACATTCACCACCCGTTTCTATTTTCGGTCACGAATCAGAGCACACGGCCTGTCGCGAGCAACGCGGAAACCCTGCTCGTTGCCCACGCTAAAATCGAGCGCTGCTTCCGCGCGTATCTGCCGCGAGACTCGGCTCCACGCTCCTCAGGCTTCCTTCTGTCGCTGGACGACGCGCCGGCTGGCATCGTGCGCCCGTGCCCTCCTCCTATCTCGCGTTTCCGGCGAACCAGCTACTTCCTGAAATGCCACCGCGGTCGCACAGGTGTAAAAGGGCGGCGGCGGTCGAAGCTGGGCGCGGTTCAAGGGGTCACACCAGTTTGAAAGTGGAACAATTTTTTTTTTTGTAAATGATAGTTTATAATCGCAAAAATACTTCACAATCGGTATGCAGCGTAACTTCTACGATTCTCAGTCGCTTCGCTCGAACATTTCAGAGGATCTTTTCAATTTCACGACCTAAAGAGATAATATCTACAGTTCTGCGATATATTACAAACTGACGTTGTTGCGGACGCTTTTATAATCAATTCTTGGGTAAAGAAATTACACCCTTTTTCAGATCTTCACAATTTTCCCAAAAGACCATACTTTAAAAAATCCCTACATATTTCTTTAGTAAAGATCGTGTAGAGAACGAAAATGTTGTCATTCTGTTCAAAGAAAAGAAACGAAAAAAAAATCCGTATATGTACTTCAATACTTGTACAATAAATCCTTTGTTACAGATTTCTCATTTTCTTTATCATTTTCTCTAAAAGAATCTTAAAGACAGTTCGATGCTTTTTTTACGCCCCAAAGTGGTGTAACCCCTTAATCAACGTTCACGTGGCGGCGACCGGACGCTGGTGGTTTCGTCTGGGAATCTGGCGCGCGATTCCTATCGAATTCTGTGGAATTGTTTCGGAAGAATATCGATCCCTCTGGTAATCCAGCGAAATTACGTTTGCGCCTGCTAAAACGACGAGTGTCGGGGCCTTTTGCACAGCTTCGGAACGGATCAGCTTTTGCAGCACACCTGGCGCAGAGACACGTGTTTGCTCGTCAACAGAGCGCACGCGACAGTGTAAACGTGCCCTCAACGCGACGTATCGCTGGCTCTTGCCCACGATTCGCCCACTCAGGAGACACTCGTCAGCGGTGGCGTTTTTGTTGCTCGAGAGAAGACACCATCGAGCCGCGACTTGTTTCTTTGTTCGGCTCGACGTTCTCGAGGCTCGTCGCGAAAGCTACTCCAGATCGCCGTTTGTCCCGCAGAAATTCATAAAGGCAATTTGTTTGCGGAACATTATTGGACGGCGCTTGGAAAGTTTACGGGGAGGTGGAACTTTTCGAGTATCTAATTCATTATCAGCGGGACGCAATCACTGTCGAAATTTCATCTACCAAAAAGGGCAGCCCCTGTCGATCGGACGCGAGCTTTTTCCCATTCATCCGACGTGTTTACACGCGCGAAAGAAGGCTCGAGTGTCGGGCGCGGAAAGGCCACCGATCAATCCCGACTCCCGGTGGTTTATTTTCCGCCAACGAGCCTTCAAATCCGTTAGAAAAATCGAAAGGTGTTCGGGGCTCCGAGCGGCTTCTTTTGACGGTCGATCGACTCGAATTCCGCTCGATGGGAAAAAAAGCAGTGTTCCAGGCAGGCAGTCTAAACATTCCGACCGCCCCGTTCGTCGGCGACTCGTGCCGCTTCCACTGTTCCCCGTCCGTCTACTTTAGATTCTCTCAGCCCGTGGCCCGAAGGTGCTGGCGAGAAATAGCAGTGGAAGAAGAAAGCTCCGGTCAGACCAGGTCTCCCCGCGGCGCGTTTCGGTTCCGGCGAATCTCATTTGCAGTGGCCGACATTCGACACGGTCCACGATCCTCCACTAGCTGGGCGGTAGGGGCGGAGAAGAAAGGTTGCCTGGAACACGTAGGCACGCGAGCCATATTTTTCTCGACCCCTTTCCACCCACGTTCCCCTCGAGGGCAGGTTGGTTCGAACGCAGCGCTACGGCGCGGCAAGAGGGGGGGAAGGAAAGAAGAAAGTGTCCGGCATTCCTATCCAGGGAAAAGAGATCTCGGGTACGAACAATCAACCCCCTGGTGCTCGCTCACCTCCGATATTCAAGACTCGCGCGCGGCGATCGAACGTTCGTCTTCGTGACGAAGCGACGCAGCTTCCGCTGCTCCGACAATCGTATCGCGTTGCCAACCGAAAAATCCTCTCCGGCAGCTTTCTTCGGGGCGATGGATAAATATTTCACGCCGCCTTGGCCGGGGCTGGGTATATCTTGCCGCGGAGCGAGATCATTGGTGATTTCACGGAGTCTATCTATCCTCTTTACGCCACGGAGATAAACGTTTCCCGGAGAGCTTTAAACCGAGATAAGGAAATGTACGCGATATCTTCGAAAAGTCGTAAAGTCCTGTGGATTTCCATAATGCAAACCTGCTCCCTGTACAGTGTACACGAACGCGCGAGTACTGGGTGTTTCAGAATTCTGGCCGCGAGGAATACAGGAATATAGGAATATAGGAGCACAGGAATATAAGAACCCCGGGATTTAGGAACACAGGAATATAGGAACACAGTGATATAGGAGCATGGGAATATAGGAACACAGGAATATAAGAGCACAGGAATATAGGATCACAGGAATATAGGAACACGGAAATATAGGAATACAGGAATATAGGAATACAGAACCACGGGAAGATAGGAACACAGGAATATAGGAATCCCAGCTTTACTACTCGGTTTCGACTGGAATTTAGATTTGGATTTCATATAAAAAATTCTTATTAATTTTTTTAGTGTGAAATAAGCTGATGCACATATCGTGCCCCCAGATTTTACCGTTCGAAATTTTTCGACGGCAGACAAACGCACAAAGATATATACTGTCTGCTTTATATATTATTGAGATAGGAATATAGGAATTCTATAAGCCTAGGGATGAGTTGCGAAGAACTTTTTGGGTGACGGTGTGTTGGGGACATAGGTATGTATATCGAAATGTGCAGAAATGTGAAGGGTGGCCACCCCTTTAATAACAACAATAATAATAATTTCACTGTTTCCACCCACGATACAAAGTTAATTGGAAAATGGAACTTGAAAAGGGACCGTTAACGCTTCGCTAAACCGAGATCCGCGAGCTAATTCCTTTTCCAGATATTCAGCCTTCGCAACTGGTGACTTCGATATAAATGCACCTCGCCACGGACAACCCTTTGCCACATTTTTTAATAACACCGGGATTCAGTTTTTCCAAGCGTCTGGTAAAGCTATGTTTCCCTTACCGCGAGTCTCCTTGGTCTTTCCTTAGTCCGCGTGTTAATTAGAAACGGTTCTTCATTTACATTCAAATAGAAACACGGCGAGCATTCATTTACCAGCTGCGATCAAAGGGATCTTCAAAATGGTAAAGTAATACCTTATCCTGACAAGACGAGTCTACGTACACTTGAAATGCTAAACAACCCGAGGGGCTCGTATCAAATCTATTATAAAAATTGCTTACACGCGTAGGAGGTTATAGAAAAGTATTAAATAATTCCAAAGCTCTTCCTCCCCCATTACGACTTCCATTACCCAGTCCAGTTTACCCCCCATTTGTCTGAAACGCCCTGTACAGACCGCCCGCGTTTTTTTTTCTCCTGGCAAAGAGCCGCATACCCCCGAAGTGGGGCTCGCCTATCGGTGAATCGGTAATGTTTATAGCGTATTTACGTTTCCCCTCCGCCCGGGGGATGAAGGGGGGTTAGCGGAGTCTGAACCGAGAAGGGTAATACCGGCACTGATACTATACTTCCGCCTAATGTAACAAGCTTTCAAACGATACACGCGCCCGTACACAGACCGGCCGTGCAGACTTGCAGAGTGGATCGCCACCCTCTTTCTCTCTCTTTTTTTTTTTACCTTCTCCAAAGGGTAACTGGCGTGAAAGGGGATATACACCGAGTGCAGTCGATGAAAGTGTCTGCCGGCGTCGTGCAATCGATCACGTTGTTTCGCCTAATCGACGGGCCGGTGCAACCGGCTTAGGACACGCGTAACAAACGTGTCCTTTCGCCGAAGAAGTTGCCGCCCGCGGGCATTCCGCCGCGCAGAGAGATTCGCCGGTTGGCAAACGTTGAAAGCCCTTTTCCCCGAGCAGATGGCCAGCGCCGGGGAAGAGCGTTGAATACTGATTTTCCGAGCGGATCACCGTCCAAAAGCTTTGTTCCGCGAAATGCCCACCGGCTACGGACGATTCTCGTCGGCCACCGACCCCCGGGGGGCTTCAGACCGTGCCCGCTTAAGCGATTCACCCGAGCGTCGTTTGAACCGCGCGTTATATTGGCGCGAACGTTGGCTCTCGCCTTACCGTCACCGCGGACAACGCGGGATTTCTCTCGCGTGAATCACGAGGATGAGAAGTGGCCGTCTCGATTCGAGAGCCGTGGGATCGGCTCGAGCATCAGAGCGCGGCTTTTTGTTGCCGGCTCGATCGAAGCCTACGCTGGCCGCGATCGTTGGGCAGACACGCTCCGGCCGAGGCCGATGGATCCTCTCTCCGGGGTGAGCACACACGCGAAATAATCCATACGGTGTCTGAGGGACGCGCGCTCACGCACGCGGCTATTCTCGCGGCGGAACACCGGCTGAGTCCTTGGCCGCCGGCCGGCAGGGAAGCACGCAACCCCCGCCGCGGGGGTGTTGGAATCTCGTGAACCGTGGATCGTGGACCGTGACCGGTCGCATAGTAGGCAGCTAGGAAGCAGCAAGCCCGAGGAACCGTGTAATAGCTCACGTACGCGAACCCTGCAGGCACGCGGTCGAAATTTAAACCGCCACCAACACTGGCACTACCGTCACCAACCACCGCACTGTCCACCCCTACTGTCGCGCCGCGAAACCGAGAGTTACCACGCCAGACGCCGGCTAGCTGATGCCGTGTGGCATAAAGGGGATGTTGCCTTCTACCGTCGGAATCGCAGCTCCGGTCGCCATGCACGCTGTCACATCAACTACGCCGGCCTTTTCACCCTCGCTTAGACCAGCGCGGTACACACACCCCCCACCCCGGGTTTCCGTGGTGATTTTACCGTGATCGCGGCGGCTTCCGTGCCACCGGGACGCCAAGCGCACAGGACCGCGTCCTCGCAACCTCCGTTTTCGCTCGTCTCGCGTAGCGGCGGCGGCACGCACGGCGGACCGAAGGGTGGTAACGAGTGTGCGTCTGACCGTAGGTGGGAGGGAAGGGTATGTGGGAGAATGTAGAGGGTGGGAAGAACGAGACGAGCACACAGGAGAGGAGCAGCGTGCTTCGACCGGGCGCTCCTCGGTCCTCCTCTGCCGCACGACGACTGAATCTTCGGGGTGGACTGGGGAGGCTGCGCGCAGGGTCGCCCCCGCTACCTCTGCCACCCCCGCTCGGCTCTCCTCTCTTCGCCCACACCTCTCTCTCTCCCTCTACTCCTCGTCTCCGTCCCCGTCGCTCTTCCCGCATCTCCTCTGCCGCGTCTTTTTCTGGCCTCTCCTCTCTTCACCCTCCGCCTCTGTTCCCTTCCCTCCTCCCCCGCGCCACCGCACTTCTTGCTCCTCGCCTCGCTCTGTCTGCCCACCCGACAAGCGCCCTCCCCCCCTGCTCCCTAGCGATGGGCATTCGATCCTCCCTGTCGCGAATTTTTGAGCGATTCCGTCCGCCGCCGGTGCGAAGATTCGATCGTTCCGGACGTTCCGCGAGATACGTATCCGAGCGTGCCGCGGGACGCTTCGCCGAATTCCCGTGAATTCGATGGACCCGCGGCCGCTCGGAGGTATTGAAATTGGGGGGTAGATCGCCGGTGTATTCTGCCTCGGCGTGTCGGGCCAGGGAAATTGCGGGGGCGTTGCGACGTTCAACCTCGGTCGACGGGGTCGCGCGAGGGACACCCGTCTTTCGCAACATGCCTTTCATCCCCTTAATTTCTGAGCGAGATAAGCGGTCCCTCCAACTGCCTCTTCGGATGGGGAGGCGGGTGAGGAAAGGTACCGCATCCGATAATGGAGCCGTTTACTCCAGTCGACCCCGAGTTACAGTCGAGGCAATCCGAAACTTTGATCACGTCGGCGAAACGACTCGTAGCATCTTGAGTCCATCGCTACTCCCTCCCTGTCTCTCGCCCTCTCTCCTGCATCCTCTCTTCTCCCCTTTATTTCCCTGCGTATCTCATTTTCCTGCCTCGTTCTCGTCTCTCTTCCAGCCCCTCTGTCCCGTTGATTCACCGCCGTTACTTTTCTCCTTTTGCCTCTTTTTCCACTTCTTTCCCTTGTTCCCTGGTTTTCTCGCGATTTCTTCATCCCCCCCTGTTCCTAGTCTCCCACCGCCCCCAAGCCCCTGGACCATCCCACCCTGCCCACGGCCGTTTCTCTTTCTCTGTCCGCCACCTTCGCCAGTGTCGGAGGTGGCAGTGGCGAACTGCGGGGCGGGCCGGGACGCCGCTAACTTTTAGGATTTCTCTTTGTAGAGAGACGCGTTTATCTCGGGCTCAAAGGCAGCTGGAATTTTTAGCCGGCGTTACGGCGAATACCGGCTAGTACGTTTTTATGAAAAGCTCGTCCATGAATTTCTACTGTTCCAAAATTTATGCCGTTCTCGTCCAGCCGCCTCTCGGCCACCGCGGAGATTAATAGTAGAGCGAGCCGGGAGGGGGATGGTCGGTCGGCGATTCCGCGCTCGCGGTGCGTGCACGCTTTTTCAATTATGTTTATCCGAGCCGTCGCGGCTGGGAAACAATCGCGTCCCATTTTCCCTCTCGCTCGAAAGTCGCTCGCCGGGGTTAATCGCGTTTCCCGCGGCCGTTTAACAGACGTCGGCGTCAATGGCGAGCTTTCCATCCCTCCCACCCCCTCCCGTTGAAAAGGAGGCGAGACGTACTTGTTGAAAGTTGTTCGATGATCTTTTTCTCGTTCTCGAGGAAAGCGGCGAAAGTAAACCGCGGGAAAAGTAAAGCGGGAAAATATTGGCCCAGGCCCCATCTTCTTCGCCCCCTTCGCCCTCTTGAGCCGCGGGAGAATGATAATTCGACGATTTCCAGGCTAAGTAGTAGACGACCACGACTTCCAGGACTCTATCTTTCGCCCTCCTCAACCCCCGCCCTCTATCTTCCCCTCTTATTCTCCCTCCGGCGCGAGTTTACGAGTGTACAAAGTAACGGCGCGGAGGGGAATTTTTGTAAGACCCGGGAGCGAGAGCGGGACGAGGCTGGGGCTCGCATCCTCAAGAGGGCCGTTTCCGTTCTCTCGAGTGCTTATCTTCGCGGATCGTGCACGTACGGCAATTCCAGGCAAATTGTTTGTAGCGAACCGTCTGCGGATTCAAACGAGCCTATTAGCGCCGGGAAACGGGGCACTCCCCACGGTTCACCATCCCTCCCCCCTCGCCCGACCCCTCGCGCGATATTCCGGGAAGATCAAAGCGATTCGAATTTCAAATCGTTTTATTCGCGTAGGCGTACCCTGTTGTCGTCGTCGTCGCTTCGTTTTGCTAATCGTTTACATCCCTTTATTAACAAATGCACCCGCGCAAGTTGCATTCTCCATCCCCCGTCTCGATTATTAGATCGCTGCGCGCCAAGTGCATCGTTCTTTTCAATCGGGACTTCAAAGACCGCGTAACCCTTTCGAGGCTTCGTACATTTGACAGAAACCGTTTCCCCCGCGACTCTTTGTGCACTTCAACGCGATTAACTGGCTTCGTTCCCTCCCAGGCCTCTGTTCGCTGCACGCTGCGATCTAGGTAAGTAGTTTTACACGCGACACAGACATGGCCACGGGGGCTAGAGAAAGAATCGCTTGTATTTAAAGAATAATCTCTATTAACTTTATATTAAAAATGTGAATATTTTTAAATTTTTAATTAAAATGGCCATACGAAATCGGCTCAAAGAAGCCAGCGATTGTCGCCTGTCGAGTTGACTGATTCTCAAAGCTGCACACCCTCTGGCAAAAATCCTGCGGACTACATTCTTCTTTTTATCGAGAAGTGAACAAAATTTTTTGATTTAAAAATGACGGGGCAATTCCAAATGGCGCGAGTGTTTTGGGGCGGTGTTCGTTCACTTTTTGAAGTAGGGGAGACCGGGGCTACAAGTTCCGAGGGGTAAGTTGTTCCGACAGTTCTATCTTCAAAATGAAAAAGAGCGTTGTACTTTAAATTATTTTTTCCGTGTAACTTGATCACGCCACTCCGTGGAAAAAATAATTTAAAGTACAACGCTCTTTTTCATTTTGAAGATAGAACGATCGGAACAACTTACCCCCGGAACTTTTAGCCCCGGTCTCCCCTACATTATAATATTGCCTGAAGGTTTTAAAAAGATTCCACGTGTAGCCTCCTCGCAAAAAATTCCTCGAAAAGAATCTTGATTTCAGCTGATTGCGCCAGGTCCCCCTTTAGTTCCACGAGTACGTAGACTACGCGAGTATATCGCGCAGTAAACGGAGGTGCAAAAAGCGGTGTCCAGCAATACCGAGCGTTGTTTTTGTGCCTAACCACGCAGTCCCTATCTCCGACTAACTCGACAGAGTTGCATTGACCGAAACGTCGCACCCAATCGAAAGAGAAACTCGCTTGTTCGTATGGGGCCGCAGTTTTACCGTTTTATCGCAGCTCTGATGGGTATTGCTCACAGATATAGATCTGCGGCCGGGTCTCAACTCCCCACAGTATCACGCGCATCCAAGATCTCGCTATTGTTTGGTATCTGTTCCATCAGCCATAACCGAGTTCTAACACGAGTCTTACTTCGAGACATCGATCGGTGGACGTCTTTCTCGCAGCTATCGCCACTGGTTCTCGAGGTTCCGCTTCGTACGATCACGCGAATATTGTCCACTCCTACCCGAGCAGCTTTGCTCGCCCCCGATTGCCACATAAAGCCCATTGCTCATCGGAAGCGACGATTCGTTTCAAAAATGGAAGCCGTCCGTTTCCCGGGGAATAACGAAGCGAGCGTCTTCACTCGCTCCAGGCTTCCTCAACGCTCCGCTCAAGCGGAACCCGCTTATCCGTCTTCTTTACTCCGCCAAGTGACCACCGTTGGATCACTAACATTCGTTTGCGGGGCCATCCCTCGCGCAGTCTGACACCGATTATTTCCAACCGTCCCCCTTTCAGCACTCCATTACTCGCGGCTTCCTTCAACGTCTCCATTTCGATGACTCTCGGTGAACACAGGGACGAGCAGTAATGGTAGTCTTTCAAACGACAAAAGATCCTCCCGCCCTTTCGATTTATCTTTGCACCAAGATTCGGGCCCTTCCTCTATCTTGTCACGAATTTCTACCCCGCCCTGTATCTAATCGGCTTTGAATTTTCAAATTCAACGCTCAACGTCCCTCGCTTTACCATAATCTTCTTCGAGCATTGAATTTATCGCGCGGACAAATCACTGGAGGGGTTGCTGGCTGTCTTCTCCAATCTCTAATGCACACTCCTTATAGGAGCTCGTGGAGGAAGAAACACACCGATGCCAACTTAAAAGCGAACGACATGTCGTAGGTGTCTACCTATTATTCGACGTCGAATCGTTTGCGTATACCTCGTTAGGTGCTCGTGTCGGGGCGATTTCAAAGCGAGCGAGTCGTTCTTCCGTTTATCGTCTCTCTATCGAGGCGTCGAACGATCCTAGTGTCTTCTAGGTTCTGTGTAACGCGGGGCAAAATGGCCTGCGTTTTGCTCGACAATAACGCTGGATGCGACAAATATTCATCCCTCGACGGGCAGATTGAAAGTGCGCGCGTGCAGTCACTCGACGGCCTGTTTTTCGGGAAATTAACGAGCGCCATTAAACGCGTTTCCCCGGGCATTCGTAGCGGGGCCGTAATTAACACGTCACGCGTGAAACAAAGTGATTCACAAATATTTGACAATTTGGAATATGATCGAGCAGAGGGGTAATTCTTGTAATGACAGCCCTCGAGCGAATCCAGCGTCAGATTCTCGGGACAGGCGCGCGTTGTATTTATTCCACTTCTCAGGAACGAGTGATTCCATCGATCCCGTGATTTCTCCCTTGCTTTGTCATTAAGAGATTCCTTCGATACTCTCAATCGAATTCGATAACTTGTAGACTTAATGCTGTGGGTTATATCGTAAATTCTATTTAACAATTCTTTACGTACTTTTGGATTATCGTTGCTGTAATAAGCTTTGGTTATTTTTTGTAAAATTAGGAGGATAATAGAGAGAAAGTATTTCTGGATTGCCGTTTTATAAGACCTATAATAATAATAATACTAAGAGAAATAGTGGGCGAGATTCAGCAATTTGCTGCGAGACTAATGACAAAAAACAATAATAATAGAAAGAGAATATAAATATTAGTAATTACAAAATAAAATAATACTGTGTACATGGCAGTTTTTATTCAGAATAATTTGCTGAACTCGTGGGAAAGTTTATTTATTTATTTATTCTTTAACGGGAAATACTCTTTACTTAGAATGAAACATATACCTAGCTATTGTAAGTAAGTAAGGGGCAGTCTATAATAATTAACCTATATAACGGAAGAGAAAAAAGGGAAAAAGAAAAATATACGGAGTCGTTTCGCGACATGGAAAGAAGAGAAGCAGAACATAGAATAAAGTATATACATAAAATAAAAGGAAAGGAAAAATAGTTAAGGGGAGAAGCCACTGACGGTCGAAAGTACAAGCTACTTTCAAGGCATTCTTTTATAATGAAATGTAACTCGCTACGGATAATATTTATTACTATCTGAAACAATATATATTTAACTAATATTGTATGCTTCTGAATCGAAAACATTTCGAGTAGTACTCTGCAAAAAAATTTACAAAAGGGGCGGTCGTGTAATTCTCCAACGTGTGCTCTGAATTGGAAAAGTCAAACGGTTTCTGAAAGTATATTAAAATAGCTTCAGTTAAGCGTACGGATTTAAAAAAAAATGTTTAAGTAATGGATGACTTTGGAAGAAAAGATATAAAAAAATCAACATGTTGTTTTCAATGTCACGATTAGATGAATTATTCAATAAAAACACCTGTAGTACGCATAACTGAACATACTTTAATTATGAATATTCCCTGAAAATTTCAAGTGAATCCGATAAAAATTTACTGAGTTATTAATCCGCCCAGTTTGGAAAATGCCGTTTCGAGATAATCGCGTTTAAAGTTTTGACGGAAGTTATTTTCTGCAACTCAAACATCGCAGACTCTCTATCTAGTTTTAAAAAATATATCAGCTCATAATCCCTCTTATTACATACGTTCAGATTTTCGGACATAAAATATTCAGACAATTGACGCGCCTGAATTTGTCATGATCCACTTTGAAACTGGGCAGGTATATTTTTCGCGAAATTGAGTTAGTAGCAATAATGTATTCCGCCTGAATTTGTCAAGATCCACTTTGAAACTGTTCAAGTATATTTTTCGCGAAATTGATTTAGTAGCAATAATGTATTCCAATAAGCTGTACTAATCATATAAAATACGAAATATTATTTTTCTTTCAATGTGGGTTAGCCCGCTTTTGTTCTCAATGCCTCATTTTGAAGACTCCAAATATTACGAAAATACACTGAAAAAAAAAATTTCACAATGGCTGGCTTCCTTCCCCTTAACAAACTAACATTATAAAGTGACCAACATTCCTTTCTGATATCTCTTAACCCACCACCGCCACTAGTGCATCTCTCGAGTACCTCGTTAGACCTCGTTCACCCACGACAGCCTCCCTCCCCAAAACTTACTTAGCTGCCATACATCGTAGCAGTGGACAATTAACGAGAAAGTCTGATCGTCCATCGTATCGCCGGATTCCGAAGCTTTTCTTGCCCTTGCTGCTCCGATTTCGCCACCGGTGGGTATCGACTGGTCCCGCGGAAACTTTCATCGCGGAAACAGATCTTCTTGTGTGCGGGGTCGATTTATGTACACAACCCTGTGCGCCCCCCTCGGCACTACTAGTTTCTTGCTGCTCGCAGGAGCAGATATTTTCGTTCTCTCATTCTGAAATTGACTCGCCCCGGGGGATGCATCGCGACGGGGGTGTGGGTGGTCACGACGCACGGGGGGATGTAAACCGATGTATCGGGGGAGGAGGAGAGAAAGGAGCACGAGAGCTCCTAGCTGTGCCCCCTTCCCGGAAGCTTTTTTGTTCGCCGTACGGAACGGTTGTTTGCGCTGCTTTCAACAGTTCCGACGATTCCGCCGGATGGCAAGGTATTTTTAAAGTTGCAACGCCCTGCCGCTGGGTCTCATCGAGGGCAAGGGACAAGCGTCGCGGGGACACGTTCCAACCTCGGCATCGAGGGAATTATTGAACGCGTTCCTAAGCGCCCTTTGATGTCGCCTCGCGCGTCACCACGGCGAGGAAACGTCTTTTGCTCTGCTTTCCGCGCGATACAACGCGGGGCCTGATTTTTCCATCGTCTCCTCGATCGTTTCTCTGTCATTGTTCGACGGATGATGGCGCCAAGCAGCGATACTACTTAAGAAAAACGAAGCTCCACGGGTTCCCAGCACAGAAAGTTTAAGAGCATATTGGGGTCTTATAATTAATTCTTGTGTTCGAGAGTCACGGAAAAAAACGGAACTCGGGGCAACGGGATTCGAACCCGCGATCTTCGGACCCTCCGCGTACTGGGCAGCCACCTTACCAACTCCGCCAAAGTCGACTCCCCGAGGTCTCTTATTCCGGGATCCCTCTTAAGGGGGGTCCCGATCCCGCAGAAGCCTCGGTTAAAGCGACTTTTTGGCAAAACCAGAATTGCCGCGCGGACGTGAAAGTGCACGCGTGACGGCGTGCGTGCGCGTGTGCGCTCGGGGATCGGCGACGGTTTGTTCGTCGACCTCTCGCCAGAAGAAAGGGGGAGTTTATAAATATTTCGCGCGACCCTCTCGCGCCTCCCGTTAGGGAATAATGTCTGAGGATCTCGGGTCGGACGGATGACGGTCTCACAATGAGATGCGCGTGTAAATCGCTGGTAGCATCTATCCACCTGAGGATCGCGTTGCGAATAACAAACTATGCACTCTTATTCATAGAATTCTTTGCGGTGGGAATTTCTCGGTACCAACACGGCGCAACGATCGATGGGAACAGCCTATTCGGGGACTATTGGTGACGTTCGTTTTTCCTCTCCCTCCGGGTATACATCGATACGTCGACTAGCCTCGAGGACGGGAAGAGGGATGGGTGGTACGTAATTTCTTGAGCGTTCCACGGCAATAATTCCGACGCAATCACGTCGCGACCGTCCACGTTAGAAAAGGGGAGCGGAAGTCGATTACCGAACAGTGAGCCGCCGCCAGCAGTAAACCGTTTCCGCACCCGGGAATCCGTACGTTAGTTTTGAACAGTCGTAACCGCATCCGGAAGCACGGAAACGGGGAGCACCTGCGATTGCAGCATTACGTGACTCGTTGTCGACGCTATGATACGCTACAGTACGATACCGTACGATACCGATGCGGCGCGGTATGCTAGGCGAATAACAGCCTCTATCGATTCGCTACCGATCATCGTCCACGCGTTCAATCCCCGCGGCACGGAAAGAAATGCTTCCTCGCGGGGCGATGCACATATGTAAGTGAACGATAGACTTCCATTCCCTTTTCACTTGGCCGTTATATATGTACGTTCAATCTCGGCGAAAAAGAATGATTTTAGGAATTTTTTTTAGGGATTTTATTAAAAACAGTAAACCAAAATATTAATTATAGGTACATGATTTATTAGTCCATAAAGTGCAAGGAAACATTTATTTATAATAATTTTTGTAATAAATTATTTACGATTTTTGAGGCTCTTTAGACCACTGCAGGAAAAATGGTCAGCATGATATCTCCTTTAAACATCGATGGGTGTAAAAAATCCAATGATATTCTTGTAAAATAATGATGTCATTATGGACTGACGGGCTAAATTTTTAAATGTAAAAAAATATACAATTCATGTTACTTTGAAGTTAAATGAATTTTTCTCATGCAAAATTTTCCTTTGTAATTGAGCATAAAAAATTAATTAATTGAAATATAAAAAATATGGTACGCCAGCCCGTAATGGCAACATTATTTTGCAAGAATATCATTTTATTCTTGGGATTGATTCACGAACCGAAGCACTTTAACGAGCTCACTATAATTATGTATATCATTAATTATACGATTTGTATACCAAGGGCTAGACTTATAAAATAATAATATAATACTTTAAAGATTTGAAACAGATGTACTTAAAAGTGTCATTCGGATTTCCCACCTATAACCTTCCCCATAAACTAAAGCACTGATTACTTTACCCCGCGGATTCCAATTATTAGCAATCCTCGTCGCGGGCTATTGAAAGCCACGACACTTCTCTGGCTTCGATGCCTGTTTACGCGAGGTTTTAATTGGAGAACGCGCGATTGAAAGTATTTCCCCGTCGACGGTGGCGCGTTTTGTTCCATCGGGCAACCGTATTCCGCGGCGGTCCATTCAGTTCAGTTCCGTTCGTTAACAAACGCCACCGGTACGCGAAATTTAACAATGCCCGGCATTCCTTCCGTCTCGCCCCTTTCGCCCTCGCTGTCCCCTCGCCCCACCGAACCAGCGTGGCGAGGGTCGTGGCTCCCGGGACCTTGAGGAACGCGCGCCGGAAAATTATTTCGCTGTTGACCGTAATAAATTGCGCGTAATTTGCCTCCCCCCGCCGGGTGCTGAGCGAGGGGGTGGAAAGTAGCCAACGGGGGTCGGCGTCGAGTACGTGCGAAAGGGGCCGAAAAAAATGGCACGAATTTGCCGCGTTGAAGGCGTAAATCCGTCTCGGGGGCTGCATTACGGCGAAGGCAAACTTCCTTCGGGGTATAATTAGAAAACTCGCGCCCGCCTTGTACATTTCGACCGTCGTGGAATTTTCGAGGGAGCTGCAAATGTCGCCATCGCCAAAGGGAAACTTTCCCTACCTCCCTCCACCTGCCGCCAACTCCTTTATATCGCGGCTCGAGTATAAAATTTCGTTACGTGTCGCCTGACCGAGTTGTTTGTGCAGTCGGAAAATATGCAAATTAAACTCGTTCCAGTTTCTTTCGTTGCGCGGCGATCCGCGCTCGAGTCTCGGCGCACTCCAACCCCCCTAACGGGTAACGACGCTTATTCGATTTCGGGGGGAGCCGCGGAGAAGCGAGGCGGAAAGTCTTCGCCGATCCCCAGTCTCCACCTCGCGGCTCCAAATTCGAGATCCCAATCTTCTCGGCGACCTTCCCGGGGCAACAAGTGTTTTCAATTTCTCTTTCAATTACCCTGAATCGAAGTGTTGGACGCCTCGATGACGTTCCAAGGGGCAGTGGCGCAAACAGAGCGGGGCTAAGGGCCCTGGCAACCCCTAAAGGAAAAGGAAAAAGGAGATTAATGTAACCACGACTGAAGTAATTCAACAGCTTTGTAAAATCAGAAATATGGATTTAACCTTGCGGTGCGCACGTAAATTAAAATTACACCATATTGCACATAGGTACTTATCTCAATCTAGAAATGCACGGATATGTTGAGAAAAAAAATTTAGAGCACATCTATTGCACTCAATTTTTATTAACAAAAATATTTAATAACAAAATGAAACACTCAACAAATATCTCTTTAACACTACGAGTCATTGTTATCTGAATCTCTTTCAATATCTTGAGAACTACTATTCACTTGTGTCCACGTGTGCGCTGTAGGGTTAAATAAATTTTTATAATCGCTCAATCAATTTCATTGGATTTGCGTTAGAGATATTTTAATCCCTTCGGCTCGGGATCCCCAAGATTATATCCTGAGTGCGTTACTGCAAGGGGGAATCGTGTTTTGACAGCTCAGAAGGAAAGTTATTCGAACGTCGATCCTGTTGCCCCCGTAAATCAACGGTTCCTTTTCCTGTGACGAAAGATTACCCCTTGGCTCATTAGTTATAGGACTGCGACGGGTGTCGCGAAGCAGTCGGTATGCAGGCTTCCCGTTGCCCAACGGATTACGATTTCGCGGCGTGAAGTGAGAAACGAGGGGGCGGCGGCTCCGATAGGCCGCGTTAATTTTATTCGAGGTGCCTCAATCCGCCGTTAACGCGACCATAAAATATTGCTAATACGATTATCGATGTAACAGTGCGTTTAATATGCGCGGGGAATTATGGAGTATCGTCTGTTCCGCGTACCAGGCCGAACGGAATTTATTACCCCGCGGTGGCCGTTTTCAAACGTTAATCTGGATTTCGGCTTCATTTTCCACTCTCTTTGTGCTTCCCTGTACAAGTATCACGTCGGCCGGATTTGTTTAACTATAAATTCCGACGGGAGCGGCGGGGTAAGCCGGAAATACGCTCGCTCGTGGCTATTAGCCTGTCATCAGTCGGATATCGTATTACATTTACTTCCGTTTTCAACGCGATATTTATATCCGGCTTAATAAAAATCATACGCCTTGATATCTGTGCAGTATAGATAAAAGTATCACAATTAACTCTTCGCGGGCACACCTTCTTATAGTCAGAAATTGATCACATGGGTTTTACTGCACTCCAGTGTCATTTTTGAGTTACCATTTGCGTATTTTGGAATCTTTTAAATCTTCAGTGATAATTTTACATTTCTAAAGCTCGTACAATCGTGCTCTAATAGTCCTTCACTAGAAATGTAAATTTTGATATGAAATTTGTAGTTTAAAAAATAGTTGTGGAAATAAGCGATTTGTTTTTGTTAAAATTCAGAAAATTTTTAAAATTGAATATCAAGGTCTTAAAATTTACAGAGATATTTGCGAAGACATATACTTGTGGAAGAAAATTGCCTACGTTACCATGGAGGCTTAAGGTGCAAATCCACGATGAGATTTTACCCGAGACAAAAATCTGAGCAGCAGCTAAATGTAAATAAAGGAAATAGTCGGGAGAGATGAGATTTTTGAAAATATATCATGAAAGCCTACCTTAGTTTCACCAATCTAATAACAAAATAGGTAATGAGAAAATTGTCTTAGGAGATTAAAGTCCCCATTGTAGATTTGCACCTTAAATAATTAAAATAGTCGCGGGAGGTTTTTGAATATATCGTGAAACTTGTCGCATAAGAGTCCAATTTCTTGAAACTAATGACAAAATAATTAAAAAATAATAAAATAATGACATACTTAATTGTCTCATGTGAGACACAATATTTTTATCTCATCGTGGATTTGCACCTTTAGGGAAGCTCGCCTGCCTCGCTTTCGAACTTTCTTTTATAAGGCTCGCGAACGGTGAACGAACGCCGTTGGCGGTTCAACGCCTCCGCGCTTTACCCTCTTATTTTGTGTCTATACTTATGCACCGGCATTTAGAATAAAAAAATTGTTTGCGGCGCGCAATATCGGATATCGGATTGATCCGTGTCCCTCCCGGTCCCTCATTCGCGCTCCGATCCAGAGGCCAGCGTCGGGCGCCACATGGAGACGGTAACCTCGCCTCGTAACTAACGATTCCCCGGTAGCCGGTACGAAAATAAACTATTTATGAATCATTCCGAGAATACACATAATTCCCTGGCTCCCTTCTACCAATCTTCTCCCTTTTTAAACGCCTTCCCTCTCGTTCGCCGCGCGACGCGCGCCTTCGAACTTTATTTCGGGTTCACCGACTTCGCTGCGCTCTTCCTTTTCTTCGATGCCCCCTTAATTCTCGTAAAACGCGGCGTAAATCTTTATCATCGCCCTCGACCTCTCACCCCCTTATCCACCGTCTCCGAGCGAAAAGCCCTGTTTGTGGAAGTTTGAATATTTGTTCGCGCCCCCTGCCACCCCGGCAGAGGGACCCGGGTGGAAATTGTTCTTCACCAAAGAAGAATTTCGCAATTATTGACTTTGGACCCGTCGACGGAGGCGAGCTGCGCATGTACGGAGTTCCAGCGCGCCGGGGAATGATTTAACGCGAGTAATTCGATTTACTTTTATGGCTCAAGCTTCGCTGCTTCGATGCCACCGCGGCTGCTGTTACTTTCAGTGTTTCGTGACCTTCTTTATGCTTTGCTCCCTTTGGCAGTTTGCTGGAATTCCTGGTGACCGTTCTGATTTACCATCTTCGTTGGACATTTTGTTTGTAGAAATTGAATAGGTGGTGGAGGAATTAATTTGGCTTAGTTGATTCGTGACAAGTGCGAAGAAAGTGGCAGAGGAACGGGTTAATAAGCAGCTGCAGTGCATTCTGTCTGTCGAGTTCATTCCACCGTTCCTCGCGCCCGTATACACGAGCTTGATGTATATTTTCTTAGATTACACAAACAAATCGTGGCTAACACCCGCCGTCAAAGTCGAGTTCACGGAACGTCTGCCTGACCTACGATAATCCGTGCTCGGTATGCTGCTTTTAGAACGCGTTTCGTAATTATGGAAGAGTAGGTTTGCTGATAAGAGCTCGTTTTTATCAGCGGCAGCGTGGAAGGTGGCACCACCGACCAGGATTCTGCTTCAGCGACTGTTGAGCCACGATTATTGATTTTCGAATTGTTCTCGCAATTTTTCTTCGGGTACTTAAAGAAATTTTTAAAATGAAGATTCTAATGTCACTTAAGGGGAATTTTAGTGTGTGAAGATGTTTCTAGAGTGGAGCTAATAACTTTGAAATTTGGCGGCTCATCTTTGGCTACCTTACCGATCTAGAAATTCCAGATGATTGTAGTGTCCTCTCTTCATGAACGACGGTTAGTTGAATAATTATTCCCCGAATAGTATTGTAGACGAAGAAAAAGGGTTTTAAAGACTTATAAAATTTTCAAAATCCCCTCACTTCCAGTTCCTCGCTGATATATTCCGAGTTCCACTTATCCTTCTATCTTAACACTGTACTCGTATTGTGGGGCGGGAATAATAGAACAACACTTATGAATTTCTCATAGTATTTTTATTTCGTATAGAAGTTGCAAACATTTCCGGTTAACTTTATTCTTACACTCTATAAAAATATTGCAAGTTAAAGAAATTCTTATATCTAACTAGAATACTTGATAATCGGCTCGGTTCTCATCGATTTCCAAGTATCACCACGAGGAGATTGCCGTATTTGGAGACCCGTAGAGAGATAGATGGAAACAAAGTCACATCGATCCCTTCGGTCTGGATATAGAATCTAGGGAACTGGCAAGCAATCACTCGATTAAGAGAAATTCAGGGAAGAAGGAAAAACGAAGGGTGAGCATGAAATGAGTATTGGATGGCGCAGTTCCTACGACCCTGCTGTCCGAGTCAAAAGGGAAAAGAGCTCGGCGCCTCCCAGGCGATCCCTGTTGCTCCGAGCGACCCGTCAGGAGCAAACACTTGACCTGACGACTCAAGCCGACTAGCGCGGAGATTGGGCAATCGAACCGGGTGACTTACGCAGGCAGTGTACCAAAACGTACACCCCCTAAGCCCGAAACTTTTTCCTTTTGACTAGAATACCAGGGAACGAAACTGATCCACCCATACCGATTCCATGCCCAGTCACTTGCTTCCGAATACAGAAGCAGCGGTGAACTCCTCATCAGAGATGTGTAGTCAGCAACCGAGCAAACAAAGCTAATGATTCAGTGGCTACTTGGCAATTTTACACGGGGCCTTAAATAATTCATGCTATGATAAATTAGCGTAGGTTTCCTTAGATGTCTTCTTTCATTACCAGTTTTCACTATTTTATTTTTAAATATATTATCTTCTTAACTCCCTTCCCTGCGAAACGGTGAGCCTGAGAACCTGAAATAATCAATTAAGTTATGATAGTAATTGTATGGTGGGCTTTGAAGGGGGTTAAAAAAGACTTATTCGGTTGGTGACGATCGAGATGATTTCGAGCTGTAGAAATGTACATGAAGGAGGCCAGGAAATGGAAACACATCGATGAGATGCATGCCAGAAAATAAGTCACACAAAACCATCGAAGAAATACTTGAAATAGAATAAATCGTGAGAAACGTTTGTAAGACGATCTTCAAACTATTCCTCTATCAAAAACATTTGTAAATCGCGGGTTTTCGAGCGCCTTTCTTTTACCCCCGTTGAATTGTTATTCCCACCACGCGAAGCGTTACAATCTGTTTCGAGACTTTCCCGGTAAAGTTGCACGTGACACTAAAATGGTAAACTGCACAAACTCAGAGCAGAGAAATGCATTAAATGTTCGGTCTATCTGTGCACTTATTCCTCACCACTGATGGCAAACGGTTTTTCAGTGAACGTCAATTGATAATCCACCTTTTCTAACGAACTTACCATTTGGAGGAAACTTCACGACTCTTCTGCATTGTCAAAACATTGCCATTCAATGGACAGCAATTTCTGGTCGAGAGGAATCGAAGATCAGTTCAACGAAGGATCAATGATAGGGGCTGATTCACACGAGCAGTGTGAATTACCCAAATTCACCGTGAAAATAATTTAATTCATATCTCTGGAGTTTATCGATCAAACGAAGGGAAAGAATCTTCAATTAAGTGTATCTTCTGTTACGTGCTCCACCGGGAAGACCTTCAGGACTCTGATTTATCTACTTTTAATCATCCACTTTCGTTAGTTAAGGGCTAACAATATTTATATTCCGTTGCCATTTTATGCATCCCCTTCCCTTTGGATTCTACTCGGCTCCAAGAAGGGGTGGGACGTCTTCGGCACATGTTCATGAATGGGAGTTGATTAGGATACGATAACGATCCAGGGATAACGTTGTGTACACGGTGGTACCTGATCGGCGTAAATTGCGCGGATATGGGTCCTTACCGCGGATGTTTGGCTTTACCCTCTGATTCACGGCACGTAATCCGAGATCATCGATCTCAATACGCTCCGGGGACGAAATTGGCGACGGTCCCTCCCTGACGAGTGATAATAATCAACGTCTCTCTTTCGCGCGTGCCACAGAATTTGTTGGAATCTCTGCGGGGACGTAATGACACTTCAATTCGGCGGAAAGCGAGCAGGAAGCGGAGCGGCGCGAACGCATGCGTGCGACTTGGCCAATTTCACACCCACGCAAAGCCGTGCGCGCGAATGTACTCGGGTAAGTAGATGCTCGCTGCTTGGTGTCGATAATTGCCTCTTCATCTGGAGGGATTTATGTATGGGGTGGTTCGTTGTTGCTGGGAATATCTTGAGAAGGGAATACAGCAGACAAAACTGAGCCTTCTCTACGCAGAGTTGGGCATTATCCGAAATAATTTTTATTCGAATGAAACGAAGTTATAAAATTTATTTTATTGAAATTAGTGAACTAAGATTAATAAAAAATATTATTGATATATATATCTACGTATATATAGCAATATTTATTTAGTTGAAACATTCCGGTGGATGTTGGATAGTGTTTGAAGAGTTCAAAAACATAGCAAAATTGGGGATTTTTTTTTAAGAATCTACCGATTCGATACATCCGAAATTTTGACCATGATTTTATGCATGTTTGAGGAAGTTGTAGGTTTTTTTTTATTAATTTTCAATCATAGATATTTGAGTTATGCATGACTGCAAGTCCGCTTCCAAGTAATCTGAAAGAGAAAAATGAAAGGGCCATATACCGATAAGATATACACTTCTTTTGTTACATAAGAAACTTGCTGCAAAATTGTTTAGCAAAAATTAAAGGTTAAGATCAAAACTCACCACTCTCATTAATAAACATATCTGTTTTATTCTGATTCACCAAACTACGTTTATACCTGCGGAATAAATGGTGGCACAAATACATTGACCACGGAATTTCTAATCAAAATTATTCCGAGGACAAACAAGAGGACAATCTCGATTTTAATCCTATATGGACTTACACTTAATAGCTTCTGAACCCTCCATTCGTTCACATAAAATCGAGTTTCTGAATTGCAATTCCCTTTCAATTTGTATAGGCGAGAATAATATTTCAGAGACGCGCTTCGAAGCGTAGGTTGTTGTGCGAGGTGTTTCATCGAATGTGGGTTTCGGAGGCTCAGTAGGCGGTGGTAATGAAAGAAGTTTATATAAAAGTTTCCCTTATTCCATGTCGCTCTCCAGCAGTGTTGGATTAACAAATAAGCAAAATAAGCACGCGCTTGGGGCATCTGGAGAAAGAGGGCACCATAGAAATTTTCTGAATTTTAAAATCCAACTTTTGTTAAAAACACTTTTCAGTCGAATTATCTAAAATACTTAAGAATTTTAAATCCGTAGAATTTTAAATCTAAGTAATTAAAATCCGTACAATAGTCCTTGAAAAAAATCATGAACATAGGCTTCTTGTTCGACCGACAAAGTAGAATGGACCCTTAATTCGGCCCTGCCCCGCAGTTAGTTCTGCCCACAAGACCCTTCTACCTTCTTCAGATTGCTAAAACATATCCCGACACACCCTGCATCCGCTGCGAGTGGCCCAAATTAATCGCCCTGCCCCTCCACCCTTGAAAGCTAGAAACCTCGCGCTCGCTCCTCGTAAAAAATAGGGGTTGGTCGAGGAGGGTCGATCCTGAAAAAGAAACATACGGTTCCATCCCCGAATGCTCGCAGGTTTCCTTTGGGGGTACGTGTTGCGCCTGATTCGAAGGGTGTTCAGGCCTCGCCTCGGTTGGCATCCCTTCAAGCTGGCCTGGAAAAGGGTGCAATCGAGCTGGGTTGGTCTTTGCTGCTGTGCAGCCAGCGGCCAGCGTGGAGCGTGTGCGGCCACGGGAGAGAGAGAATTTTTACTCCGCGGGGCGAATTTCGGGGGGCGCGTGCGCCCGCCTCGTCCAAGCCCTCGGCGCCCGCGCCGCGACGCCCGCACACGCTCGCACCGTTTACACGCGTCCGCGGGACCCGAGCGTGCCTGTGCACACCAGCAGGATCTCACCGCGAGCGCCTAAAAACTCGGAACGGAGCCAGCCAGCGGGCGTTCGCCGTATCTGGGACTGGAGAACTCGCCTAATCGCGCGTGCACCCGCGCGAGGCCAATACCGTAGCCCCTCTCCTCCTCGCTCTCGTGTGTACACGTAGGTGGATCAGTTTCGATTCGGCCGGGAGGTATGCGAGACGGACGGGGCAGGGGAAGGGCGAAAAAAGGGAGGAACGAATTGGTGATAAAGGAGAGGGGGATGGAAAGGGTGGGAAGGGTGGAAATTGGGTGGGTACCTTAGATCGCGGCACCACGATTTACGACGGTTTGGCGGGAACGTATTTGGGTCAGCGTTTGTTATCGGTCGCGCGAGGGCCCTCCCCCACCCTGGCTTTTCCAGGACACGGCGCGTTACGTAATCAACGGTGACCGATCGTCCTGGACCAGCGGACCTCCTCGGAGCAAAGGACGGACCTTCTCCTTTGGCGGACGGTGGTCGGGGATTCGTCACCTGCAGGGCTGTTTCGAAACTGTTGGAACTGTAGGCCAGCTGGAAGGGGGTGGATCCGCGCGGCCGTGCCGCTGGTAGCAGGACGTTCGATAATGGGGGTGGTCCCACCTTTCGGCTCGAGAGACGAGGAAACTTCTGAGGGTGGTGTAACCGTATATGTACATCTAATCTGTGGGTATTAGCTCGGCCTCTCGTGCACGCTGCGCGTACACCCTGTACACAACGGTCCTCCATCCCTCTCTGTACACTCTCCTACCCAACGAACCTTGGACGTTGCGCTCTCCGTGCTCCCGTTAATGGGATTAACCTGTTAACTGTACCATTTTTCCACTGGAAACCTCTTCCACACCCGCGGAAGCGACACAGTGGTATGTTGAAAGAAGTAGGCTTTGCGAGATTAAATAAACACAGTTGCAAGATTCTCGTGTAACAGCCCCCAAAAGTAATTGATATTTACGATTTTTTGGGGAAAAGACTATCCTTACCATTGCACTAAACTCTTTTGGGATATTTATAAGGAGGCATCTTTAAACTCTTTAAATTTTTTTATATTAATAGTTTATCTATATGTATATTAAATAAGAAAGCCATATCTACATTAAAACTGAAGATATAACAGTTTATATTTCGGACGTACGTGAAATCGGTGCTCGATTTTGGGCTTATCTACCAAACTCTCTCTCGGAGATTATGAAAAATTTAACAGGTTTGTCAGAAATATTTAGATACCTTTTTATTCAGATTTAATACTTGTCCTAATCTAATTTGTATAAAATACCGATGGCACTATACAAAATACTAAAAGTCATTTACCTCAGAACTTATCTCTTCACACGCCCTTTAGAATTACCCCGGCGGCAGTCACATCTCCGTCGAAGGGAATATCCTCGCGTGGCGTCCAGCTCGCGAACTTGAAGCGCGACCGTTTCTTCGCTGGTCGATACCGGAACAGACCTAGCTGGAACGCTAAAGTTGGCCAGCTCGTGGTCGAGATTGATACAAAAGAGTCGGCGGCCAGGCCGCAAATAGAAAGGCGACGGGGTGGTGGATAGAAGGAAAAAAAAGGGAAGTTTGGTAGTTTCGACCCAGTCGATAAATCCGCGTGCGCCGAGCACGCTAGGAGGCTCGTATAAAAGTGACACACGGCGCTCCGCGTCTCTACACCACGCGGCCCTTCGCTCGCTTCCATACGTCACGCTGACCTCGAGCGAGTGTCATTATTTTTATTGCCGCCTCCCTAATGAATCTCGACGTCGCGGCACGTAATTATAACGGACCCGATGGAATGATACACTCGGCTGTACTAATTCCTCCCATTCTGTCGGCCGTGATTATCTGCTCGTTATTTCTCGATAAGGGTGCTCTCTCCGCTGGATCTCCGCGTAGTATTTCAAGACGCTCCTTCCTCGCTGCCACCCCTACCGTCGCGCCACGCAGCCTCGTGTATTATCGCGTTATTGTAACGGAAAGAAAATGTGCGCGTCACGTCGGGCAGAGAATGCTTCAAGCCGGCTGCACGTCGCGTAATATATCGAGCGCCGAAACGGACATACATCGCTCTACGGTAATACAATCAGGGGTTTAGTTGGGGGAAGAATGCCTCTACAACTGTCCTCGAATCGGTGCTATATTATTAGAGCCGATGTATTTCCGTGTAGTCGGACACCCGACTCGATACCAGTGTCTCCGTTTCAGAGGCATTTACACCCCTAGGTTGGAGAACCGAGGACACCGTTTTCCTCTTTCCCTGGCCGAGTAATTGCGTCGTCAAACGTTCGAACGGTTTGCATCGTTTCCCAGGGTGTACTAACGGGATCGGGGTGTGGATTCAACCCTTTCGCGGCGGACGTCTTCGTCGGACTAATAAAATTGTTAACGGTTCCCCGACGGTGCCCTCGCAAACGGAGCCATCCGTTTGCCGATACGAGCTGGCAAATGGCACCAATTATTTCAGCCCGTCCCTTTCATTAGCAGGAGCGGCTTTGGGGGTTACGCGTCCAAATAATTGAAAAAAGTTTACGTAAGCCTGCGACCTAGTTGGCCTTGTATCCCAGTTACAGTTATTTCACCCGGTGCTCCTTCCGAGACACCGAGCTAGCACAAGCGATTCCGTGGAACCGCTTACGACCGACGCGACGCTCACTGGCTCATGCATAACCATTCCAACGTTCCGCGAGGCACCGTGGCCGACTCGAAGCGTATGTTCGCTGGACAATATTCTTTGGGAATAAGGAATGCTTTGGAAGAAGAGCATGGACCGTGGCGATGGTAACATGTCGAGGGAGGGTGAGGATTGCTGGGGATGTGGGAACGTTCTTGAATTATCGGTGGAACGTTGCATCGTTGCAGCTTTTTTCGCGAGAAATCCCGCGCGTCGGCTGGCAGCGAACGCGGAAACCGCGGAAAGGTGAAACGAGGCGGGAGCTCGAAAGTCTCCGGTTCCGGCGTTCCTCGCCGCTCGCTAATAACTATAACGACCTCTGGAGCATGACGAACCGGCTTAGGAGAATGAAGGAGCAGTGGTGCATCGGGGTGCCACGGGGCACGGGTAGTTTGTGGTACGGTGTAGTTGCACGTGCCTCCTAGTAGTCCGGTGAAATTAGACGGAAATATGGCCATTCTGCGGAATAATTCCCAACAAGCTAAATTTTTGTATGGGCGTTTATTACGTCGTTTTAAAGAATATGTCAAAAATTCCCATCAGAGGGGAAAAAATGAGATTTTCGTGAATATCTCGATATCGATTAGTTTTACGACAAAAGTAGTTATTATGGAATTTGTAGCGTAGGAAATTTTGTACAAAAAAGGTTCTATGAGGTTTTTTCGTAGGAATAACCATTTTCGCGTATGGCGGCTTACAAAGTTTCAACCCTCTTACCTACTTTTGACAAGGGATTCGGAATCCGAAAATTCCAAAAATTATGAAACTTTGTGGATATGTAGAGGGTGTCCTCCCTGAGTACAACGCAATCTTGTTTGCTGTCTAAATTCACTGTAAGAGGGTAAAATTGATCCCTGGATATTTTCGGATTTTGTGTTGTTACTTGCGAACTGTGAGAGATAGAAAAAAAGTTCTCAGGAAATAGTTACTTCTTGTAATTAGGGCTATCGTTTTGTAACTGACAGATCTTATAGTTCTTAGAGTCCGCGAGTTATAACGCAAAATTAGAAAATAGCCGCATTTTCACTGGTCAATTTCACCCTCTTCGACTGAATTTGGGCAGCAAACAAAATTGCGTTGTGCCCAGGAGGACGTCCCTTAGATATTCACAAAGTTTCATAATTTTGTGAATTTCCGAGTCCGGGATCTTCCCTGTTCAAAAGTATGAGGGTAGAAACTTGGTAAGCCGTTATACATGAAAACCGTTACTCTTACGAAAACAACTCATACAACCTTCTTTATACAGAATTTCCTAAGCTACAAATTTTATAATAACTATTTTTGTCGTAAAACGGATCGATAACAAGATATTCGCGAAAAACTTTTGACATAAAGCCCCTATAAAAATTTACCTTGCTGGGACTTATTCCCCAGACAAATCCCAAGACCACAGACGTGACATCGCCCACCGTTGCATTTCCCGTGTTCATTATCTTTTCGCGCGGAGAAGTGCACGAGGAACGCTCGACGCTTGGAAACCCGCGGCTTGCTCGATCTCCACCCCCCAATGCGCGTGAAATAGATGGGAGGCTCTGGGGTGACTCGTCCAATGATTTAGTCCTTTAAAGAATTAATTAGGGGTTCGCCACTTCGGAAGCCGAAGTTCACTTGGCCCCTAAAATATATGCCACGATTCTGCGAAATCTCTGGACAACGCCGCAGAAGCGTAAACGGAGACAATGTGAGTTCGTTCCCCGTGGCTGATGAGGGAATGCGCCCGTACTATTCACAACAGTTGCGCCCCATTCGAGTGCGCGCCCCTGATTACAAAGTTTGCGCTAAGCTCGCTATTGTCGTCGCTAAGGGAACGGTTGAATTAGACATGCTAAGTCGCTCAAAGCGAGCAGGCGCGATAGCTGCGACGGCAGCTAGTAATTCCGCGTGTGACAGCGGTTATTACTCCAGCGAACGTATCCGATCTGAATTTGCAGTAATGCTACTAACGAGGCCTGAGACCTTTATCCGGCACAATCGTTGGATTGTCTTAACTACCTCTGCCGATGCAGCTACAGTTCCCAGAAGTGCCACCTCCGAAACACATACTCTTCCCCATCCTGGCGGAGCGGGGATCAAAGATCGAACGTGGCCACGTAACGCCCAAGACGTCCGAAAGTTTCAGCTATCCGGAGGTCGAGCATCCGCCCGTTAAAATAAACATATAGGTCGAGCCAGGAACTTTACAGGTGAGCGCGTGTTGCCTGGGATATGGATCAGCCGGCGTGGAACTCGCTAGAATTCCAGCAGCCAGGTTTTGATTCACGGCGGCGTTTAATAACGTTCGCGGATAGGGTGATTCCCCGAGGAGATGCCGGGGCTCTCCCCGGAGGACCGTAATCCCGGGCGGAAGGGCTTTTCGGGAGCCCTCGGAACGATCCATTGCCGCGGTTCCCCAGCTGTTGTTACGGCGTTGCGTGGCAGTAGGGAGTGAACGTTCATGGGCAGACACGGTGGGCCGCGTATACGCGGCGAGAGGGATCGGGCCGCGACACCCGGTATACGCGGATTCGTAGCGTAGAGTCGTGGAGTCGACTCTCCGATATCGAGCGGGAGGCCCAGCGAGGGTTGCGCGCGCGCTCACCCACACACCATCCCCCCTCCAGGAAGCACGTACACGTACGTGTGCACGTTGCCCGAGCTTACACGTGCGCAGGCTCCCACCTCCACGAGCCATCGCTACCACCGCCTCCGCCAGCGTCGCCTTCCCCGTCAGGTGGCGAGGCTCGGGGGGTGGAATTTCGAGCGGAACGAAGAGGAAAGTAGGGTGGCGAGTGGCGGCGGAGCGAAACGGGAGATGTCAGAGGGTGGCTCCTCTGGCCGCTGGGGGGAGAAAGGGGTCAGGGTGGAAGAGAAAGGCACGAGGAGCGGACAGTGGCGGCGAGAGAGACAGGGATTGATGCGACAGGGAGGGCGATATAGTGGAGGATGGAAGGGAGAGGCGGAAGAGGGGTAAGGTTGAAGGAGGGAGATGGAAGCAGGGTGTGGAGTATAGAGTGCAGAGGGAGAGGGTTGAATCTGGCGTGGTTCAGGTTGGAGGGAAAGAAGGAGGAAGATATAGCGAAAAATGGTGGAGGATGGAGGGACGAGGATGGAAGACCTCCAATGTCGGCGAAGGAGATGGAAGAAGCTGATGCGAGGGACAACGCCGAGGGAGCGGAAGGGTTGACGCTGGTGGGACAGAGAGGGGATGACGGTGGAAGGGGGCGGGTGAAACGTGGAAGAGGGAAGAGGATGGTAGAGCGAGACAGCAGGAGGGTAGATGTAGCAAGGTGGTGGAAGTGTGGAGGGTGGTGGGAGCGGAGAGAGAGAGAGAGAGAGGAACGAAACGGAACAGGGTTGTTCCAGTGTGCAGCGGGCGGGCATCGCGGCGGGGGCGCCGTTCTGCTGCTCCTGTATATCCATCCAGAGTTATATGCACCATCCACCGCATCCTAGCGACCACGACGACGACGACGACGACGACGACGACGACGACGACGAGGACGACGACGACGACGACGACAGAAAGCAAGAAGAGGAGGTGAACGAGGATATCCAGCGACATCGCTCGAATCGTCGACCACAACGCGCGAACCACAGCCTCGACGTTAGTAATAGTAGAGTAAAGTAGAGATTAGTAGTAACGCGCGACGAACGTTTTACCGATACACCTTGTCGCGGACGGTGCGAGTGACGTTGTCTCTGGGGACGCGCAAGGACGTGCAGCGAAGGAAGAGGGAAAACGAGCGCGACAGAGGAGAGAGGCTGCGCGAGGATAACGGTAGGAAGGACACGTAGCGCGGGGGAGGTGCGGGTGGACTACATAACTCGTAAGCGAACGAGGGAAGAAGAGACGAAGGAAGGAGCCGAGGCTAAGGAAAACAGAAGACGGGGGTGGCCCCCCCGTCACAGGTTAGAGTGGCAAGGCCGTAGAGGGTGCGATAATAGAGGAGAGAAGAAAGAGAGAGAGAGACAGAGAGAGAGAGACAGAGAGAGAGAGAGAGAGAGGGAATAAAGTGAAAGGTAGGTCGACTCGTCGGAGGGAGCCATCGAAGGTGGAGGAGCATGCGAGAGCAGCTCCTCAGTGTTCCAACATGACCCAGCCTTAGTAGGGTGCCTCTGCTGGCGTACACCCTCCGCGCCGCGACACGATACGACACGCGGAGGTGGTGGCGACGGAGGAGGAGGTTGTGGCGAAGACGGAGACGGAGGCGACGGAGGCCAGAGAGGAGCAAGAGGCGGCGGGGGGGAGGGGAGGAGGAGGAGGAGGAGGAGGAGGAGGAGGACGGAGAAGAAGAAGACGAAGGAGGAGAAGGAGGAGGAGGACGGAGGAAGAGGAGGAGGAGGACTCGCTAACGACGGCGAACGTCCTCGAGGGTGCGATACACCAGCACCAGCAACACCACCGACGACGATGATCGTGACAGGAGGTGAACGGCGTACGTGCTGGAGGAGGAGGCGCCGATTCGGCAGCGTGGCGGCCGCGGCGTTCATTTGGGTCTTACTGGCCCTAGCGATCGGTCCCGCGCCCTCCGACGGGCACAGGCCGGCCCCGAACAATCCCATCATACTTCAGACAAGCAGCAGCACGTCAGCTACGCCCTTGCCCGCGCACGCGGCCAACAATAACAACAACAACCACAACAACATGAACGCGAACGGTAGCTTCCCGTGGAACGGGCTGGAGACAGGCGAAGAGGACTACAACAGCACACTTCACCACCATCACCACCAGAAGGCCGGCGGTAACTTGACCGAGGAGAAGGCGCCGTTGTTCCCCCGCGATCTGTTCACAATACAGGAACGGCGTCGCGGTGCCGTGATACTTCACGTGATCGGTGTGGTGTACATGTTCGTCGCCCTGGCGATCGTCTGCGACGAGTTCTTCGTGCCATCGCTGGACGTGATCATAGAGAAGCTAGAGATCGCGGACGACGTCGCGGGTGCTACCTTCATGGCGGCCGGCGGCTCGGCCCCGGAACTATTCACATCGATAATCGGCGTGTTCGTGTCGTTCGACGACGTCGGTATCGGCACCATAGTCGGCTCCGCCGTATTCAACATCCTCTTCGTGATCGGCATGTGCGCGATATTCTCGCGTACGGTGCTATCCCTCACATGGTGGCCCCTGTTCCGCGACTGCACCTTTTACAGCGCCAGCCTGATCACCCTCATCTATTTCTTCCGCGACAATTATATATATTGGTACGAGGCGCTGGTGCTCTTCGGATTCTATTTGGCGTACGTCAGCTTCATGAAGTGGAACCAGCCGATGGAGAAGCTGGTCAAGAGAGTGATAACCAGGAACAAGGTGACCCGGGTCAGGTCCACCGATCAGCTGATGCCCTCGGTATGTAAACGCCCGTCAACCACCGTTATATATCGCCTACGTTAAGCATACCGCAGACGGAAAGACGAACCTTACCCGAGATCAAACTCCAACAATCACATCGATCTACTCTGTGTCCATTATTTCTCACTGCTCTTCAACCACATCGCTCCTCCACCCGTGTCGTTTCCAGCAGCGTCGCGTGACTTTCCCCGCTCGCGGCCAGTGTTTCGTCTAGTCCACGGACATTGCCACGCTCGCTTTCTTATCGACTCCACTCTTTTTTCCCTCTCGCACCCTGTTCCCTCGCTCCATAGAAAGCATCGCGGGGCCGCGACATTGGCCACCGCTTACCCCGATTATTTCCACCCTCGCACACACCCCCGCTCAGTTCCTCGCGATTGCTTTTAATCGAACCGCCGCGATATCCCGGCCCAGGACGAGGTTATCCTCTGTGTACTTTAGTTAATAGAATAGGATTCGCGAACGGCCCCGTTTCACCGCTCTGTCGAACATCCGCGGGACGCGACGGTTTGCTCGTCGACTGACGTGTTTTCGCTGGCGAAGAGGAACCTGCCGAACTGGGGAATCCTCTTTAAGCGTGGGAAAGTAGGTGGGAACTGGATACCCGCGCAAGGTCGATCTTGATGAATAAATTCGAGCGAAAGATCCCGCGGCCCGCAAGACGGTCCAATTACCCGCGCTGCCGTCCAACGGGGCGCTTAATTAGCACACTTGCCGCACGTACGTGGTTCGGAATCGGAGAAACGCGCGAAAAAAAAGCGAGCGGAAGCGACGTTGATGTCGCCCCGGCCTCGCTTTTCAGCGCTCCAAAGGCTGAACGATTTAATTTCGCGTTAAGTCTATACAGGCCGCTTCAAAACGGGCGATCCTCTTTGTGAAAAGTAAGGGTGCAATAAATCCGGCGCTTACTTAACGCTGTCTCAACTCCATTAATCTCTGCCCGCGTATTTATCACGTCTGCACGCGAAATTATTATGTTAATTTTTGGGGAACATTTGTGTTTTATCGTAGACGATTGCTGGTACGTGTTAAAGGGATTCATTTAACGAAATAAATTTACCTGTTCGCACGTCCAAGTGTTTTACACAGCTAGATACAGTTTGCTCGCAGCGACACGCCATTTTTACACGCACGAAGGCTCACGACTCGGAAATTGAAGAGGCTGGTGGCTCGAAAACACTTGCTTGCGTGACACGAGGATTTGAGTGCCTTCTCCCAGCGACAGACACGCCGTCGCGCGCTTGCATTAAATATTTAATTAAACGGTCCCAGATAATTCGCCCGGGGCTGGGTATTTCCAGCTTCGCCCGCTTAATCATGCATTACGTGGGGAAAAAATGCGCGAACAATCAACGGGCCGGGGAATGGAATTTATGAGTCAATCAATGGAACGTAAACGGGAATAAATCAATCGACCGAATTGAATTTTCCGCCAGCGATTAGTTTGCGCCAGCCCAAGGACAGAATTTTGATTTATCGGGCGAACATTTCGACGGTTCGCGATTGATTCGTGCAAATCTGGCATCCAAAATTGAAGCGCCCGGAGGGAGATATTAAAGACACGTGAAATTTTTACTAAACCTAATCCTCAGCTACATTGTAGTCACACGCGAACTGAAAGGGAGAAGATTTCCTTCACTTCACTATTATCCATCCATTCAGTACGAAATTCTGACGAAGGTACTGCGTTATCCCACACGAACTACGAGTGTACTACTATTTTCATAGACGACGAGGGTTTTGTGCAGGGTTGCCACCTTTTTTTTACAGGAAAATAACGCAAATTTGCTTTCGTGGAGTATAAAAATGTTGGCTCGAAAGAACTAAAAGTTGATTTTAATATTATTAGTTTCTATTTCCTCGAAACACATTTTTTTATTGCTTTTAGCATTATACAGCAAGTTTTTATCGATTTTAAATAACTCAATGGCATTAATGCTGTCAATATTCGTATAAAAATGTATAAATAATTCGTTACTTATTAGATTAAGGGATGCCTTGCTTCTCTCATCTCGTCATTTGATATTCATGGCGGAGGAAAAATTCTCAGGAAATGCTGAGGTGGTAGAAAGAGACAGAAGATAAGAATTATTCAAAAGTATCTGTTGTCTAGAAATCCATCGAATCTTATAGAAGTGACTTCAACGAAACACCTGAACACCTAACCCAGCGTTTCCCAACCGATGTTCCGCGATACAAACTTTAGGGTTCCCCGAAATAAAATTCTCAAGATTTTTTTCATTTATAAATGATTTATTTCGATCTTACAACTCTTAGTATACAGAAGAAAACTGTTGAGGGAGTGATTCCGCAAAATCTTAAGGAAGTTCGAAGTGTTCCGTGGGAAAATTAAATTGGGAAACGCTGCTTTAGATCAATGGCGGGCCGAGAGGTTTTAAAGAAAACCGGATTTTCTTTAAATAATTTTTTATAATCCCCTAATGAATGTTATGAATTCGCATTCAAAATATTTTTATCCCTTCAACTCGGCTTCAAATCCCGAGTGCGTCACTGCTCCAGGTAATTCGCCAGCCGATCGTCGCGGGCTCGCAGCGTTCGTCGGGGCGCGTTGATTTATCAGCCGCGATCTGGATAACGCAATTAACGTTACGACAGCGCGGCGATCCATCTTCCTGACGCGCGAATAAAAATCGCCCCAGAGCCGCGCGGCCATGAGAACGTAATCGCGCCGGCTAAATATTATGCAACGAGCTCCCGTTACGAGCACTCGCTACGCCTTTGCGCGCTTCCGTCCCGCACAAAACGATAATAACACCGCCGGCAGTGGTGGAATATCGATTGCGGCTCATCTCGCTCGCATCCCCTAATTGAGGATCGTTCTTTACTGTTGTATAACCGTGGAAACGCCCGATAGATAGACTGCCCGGCTACCCGTGTCCCTCTGCCTCCTGTCCTATTCCCCTCGCTTCCGTTCCACGCTCCCCTGTATTGGTCCGGCTTATCTTCCGCGTCCATAGACAATCGGGTCGCGGAAAAGTGGCACGAAGATCCGCGTACGGTCAGATTAGCGCCGCTGTCCCAATTTTCCCAGCCCGAAGGTGCGCGCTCGAGTTTGCGGGGCGGCCATCGAACGGGCCGAGGAAACGACCAGCGCGAGGCGGGTGTGGGTTCAACGGATACTCCCTTGGGATCGTTAACGTTTTACCATTCTCTCAGTAAAACAGTGGATGCTGGGTGCTTTATCGTTGGCAGTGATAGGGAGTCCATTGTGATTCCTTGGTATTATATGCCGCGTTGGTGTTCCTCCAGGAGACGTACACACATAGAACTCTCGTAGGTGGTATGCAAGTGGTTTTATATTTGAGCTTCGTGTGGGATAATAATATCGGAAAGTGTGCAAAATTGTGTAATGTTTGATTTGGTGTTGAGTGACTCGTTGTTCTTGGGAAAAGCCTGGTTCCTTTCGAAGCTGCAGCAGCAATCGTTGATACACATCACTTAGAGGGGCAGCCTGATGTAGTACGCAGAAATTAAGGTTCTTTTGGGGAATTTTTTGTGAGGAAACTATAGATGCAATTAATTTAAAACTTTCAGGATATATTACTGTGTAGTTCAAGAAGGGAACAAACATTTTTTTTGTATAAAAATAACGCGGTATCTCGAATTGGCGCAAGTGTTTTGGCGCGGAAGTTGTTCAACTGCGTGCAGTCTAGGGTCGGCTGAAGTGGCCTGAAACGAAAGAACGAAATAGTTTTGTGTTTTTAATAAAATTACGATATGGATGGCCCTCGATCCGCATTAAAAAATGAAAATCACGATAACAGTGAGTGCTTGAAAAAATAGTTGCGTTTTCCACTAAAAAGTTTCACGTTAATTATGCAATAAAACTTATTAAATTTAATAATATTATTGCACATTGAGGCCCACCAATAGTGTAATTTTATTAAAAATACAAAACTATTTGTTTTTTTTTGGTATCAGGCCACTCCGAAACACTCGCGCCATTTGGAATTACAGCGTTATTTTTACATAAAAAAATATTTGTTCCCTTCTTGAAATACATAATAATATAGCCTGAAAGTTTGAAAAAGATAGCATGTATAGTCTCCCCACAAAAAATTCCATAAAACAACCTTGATTTCTGCCGATTACACCGGGTTCCCTACTTAATTAGTTGAACCTTTAATACAGCGAATCACTGCTAATACCAGCATCAATCCAACGCAACGCGGAAGGCGCGAAGTATAATTCCCATTGACACTGATTAGTGATTGCCGAAAACCGAGGACTGACGCGCAAATGATTGCATAATTGTACGCGGACAGTGGCTCCGTTCAGGATTTACATACGTCCACGTGCAAATAGTTGTGTTTCACTCTCCATTCGTGCTTGAAGCATCGCGCTTTCGATCACTGTCCTAAACAGAGAGATGCCAAGTGCGGCGACTTTTGCCCGACATTTCATCGCGGAAAATTCGCCGGGGCTGTTAACCCAGAATACCAAGGTGGAGGTGGGTGGAGGGGAGGGGCGGAAGCAATCGAAAGATTAAAGGCTTCGTTAATGCGAGGCCTGGAGTGGCGGAGGTCGGCCGCGAAGGATTTTGCCGGGGCCACGCGAGACGCCGAGGAAGACGTGGAATAAGTTGGCAAAAAGGAAAAGGGTCCTCTCGTCGTCTCTTCCCTCTTCCATTTCCATCCTTTCCCCGGTGATCGCCGGCGGTGGTTCCGCCTCGCAGGAATCTTGCCGCTCTCGGGGCAAGTTACGGCATTGCAGTGTGCAGAGCCAGGCCCTCCACCCCATCGTCGAATCGATTCGACAGAGGCCCTTCCACGCTTAACCTCGCCGCCGCCGACGATATACAACCAGCCCGCGTACGCTCCGGCCCTCTCGTCCGCGCACCGCTCTCTCCTCTCCTCTCCACTCTTTGCGTTACATAAAACGTATGCACGCCGATCAAGTGCACGCTCGAGTTGCCAGCTAGCTGCCTGCGAAACACGATTCACCGAGCAGGCCTGAAACAAGTTTCGAGGGTAAACCCCTGGGGTGGATGCTAATGATATAATTAACCTTAAACGGACCAGATACGCCCAGCGTTAAGAGCCGGGGCGCGAGATTTCCGTGGCAAGGGAACAACCTCTGAAAGGAGGATTTTAGTAGAGTTTCTTCACTCTCTTGCGAGGGGAGGGAGAGTTTAGGGAGCCTTACGATCCTGTCCCTTTGTCCATGAACAGGTACAAAGTTCCTATTAAGCTTTAAGCTAACTCTATAGCGACTCGTTGCTTCCAATCTGCCGCGCAAACACTGGGTGAAATGAACCCTGAAATTTCAGAGGCACTCGACGCGAGTCACTCGCTTGTTGCGGCACGTGTTTAGGCGTCGGGACTCTTTCGAAGAAGAACAAGAAGCTTTCCTCCCGCAGGGGATCACTTTGGGGATTACTTTTCTCTCGTAATTGCAGTCAGATTAGTTATTTTCTTTTACTATTTTGTAGGCGAAAAAAACGGGGGTCTCGGGTGATGGGATTCGAACCCAAGATCGCGGGGTCCTCCGCGTACTGGGCAGCCGCCTTACCAATTCCCCCAATGCCGACTCTGAGATATTACGCTTTAAAAACTTTACAAATACCCAACTTAATGGGGCGCCACCTACATATGCGCGAATCACATCATAGGCCGTTCTCAAACGCCGAATGCTTTTATTTAAGTTCCATACACTTTTCCTGGCTTCGGCAAGATAATCTACAGTAGGAAACAGAGAATTACTCTATTCTATACACTCGTTTCAACGAGTAACGTCTACGTACCGCGATCCAAGCGGAAGTTTAATTTACCCTCCAATTAGAGACGCCTGTCGCCGGGATTTAATCGTAACTTTTGACGAGAATTTCTTCGCCAGTAATGCGGGCCGAATTGTAGTTCTCTCCGTCTACCGAACAATTAACCGTGGTAATTAGGGAAATATTCTTCCCTCGCGATTGTTTTCTATCCAAGATGGGTGGAGTGGTATCGTCGAATACAATATTTCTAACGAAAAGCACGGCGACTTTCGAGCCGCTTCACTTGAACCGGCCATTCGAATCGCTCCCTTGTTAGACCACATTGTTCCAGACGAAGACAGACTGAATCTACTGGTCGTCTTCCACTAAGCAGCGCTGCTAACGATAATGCACAGCCGAGATTCTTTTGTCGAGATATCGACTCGACGCTAGCGATTCGTCCCGTCACCTTGACCAACGACATTTCCACGCGCTCGAGGAAACTAGCACGCGTTTACCAACCCTACTCCACCCTCTAGGAAACAGCTGGCCGATTGATATGTACTCCCGCGTAATTCGAAGCAGGTCGAAGGCAGTGGTGGATTTGTGTATTGGCTAAGGCGGGAAATTTTCGGGCGGCTATTTTGGGCAGCGGCAAATTTTGGGGAGCGACAAATTTTGAACGAAAGAAATTGGGGAAACAAATTTAAATGTAGAGACTTGAGATAACATTAAAAATAATTCACTTCCCTTTCATACAGCGAATTAGAAATAATTCGACTCTTTTAACACTTGTTAGCCTAGAGGCGTCAAATTTCCAAATCCGCCCCTGGTCGAAGGGAAAAGAGGGTCGTTCCTAGCGCTTTTGTCTTTCCCTCTGAAAAACGGAAAAGTTTCGCAGTCTTCCATTTCGCTGGTTCGATCCCCGACGGTGCGTCAAAGGTCGCTGGGAATGGAAATCGCTGGCGAGGATAGTCGTGCATTAAATCGAACAATAACTCGCTGGATCGCGGTTCCACTCGACCCGATCGTCCGGAAGTTGCGATTAGTCGCATCGATTCCGGGACGTCCGAGGGAATCCAGGTCAACCTTCGGCGGGTATTAGTCTTCCCTCGTCGCGGGAACTCGATGAAAAGCTGTGGGGTAATTAATGTCTTTGGACGGGAGTCCTCGAACGCCTTCGACCATCCCTGAACTTTGGATCGCGAGACGATGGGCGAGATGCATTTTTCATGGCGCGAGAATTCGGATCGCGATGTAGCCTGCAAGTTTTCATAATTAAATGCCCCGCGTTCCCATAGGTGGACGGTTTTGTCTGGCACTTGCACTCCCACGGCCTACTTTGCTCGACTATAGAGCTCATCCTGGAATCCATTTTGTTCCGTTTGTCGTCCCTCGGCGCTCCAGGTCGTAACCACCTCGAACGGCGCAAAAATGTTGCTTCAGAATTAAGGGGGTGTGGAGGGGATCGTTCGAAGCGGTACGTATCTCGTTCAGGGTAACTCGACGAGGGAACACGCAATTAAGGAATTCTCCGTTCTCGTTAAGCGAGGGAAGAAGCACGAAAACTTGGTGGTAGGCTTCTGCTGCAAACGGAACATTCTCGCTTCGAATACGGCTGTGTAATTCGCTTGCCATACAAGTTGGGTTTAGGGGTGTGAAGGTATCCGAAATTACGGGACCCGATTTGCAATTCGGGAACCAATTTTTTTTTAAACACTTCTTACATCTGCTCGCACTGCAAAATCACAACTTAATAGTTATTTATTTCTTTATTTTTTTTTATTTCTCTTGCATAAGACCCATTTGTAACATAAATGGGAGTTCTGATTTTGCAGTGTGATTAGATGCAATACGACGTCTGGTTTTTAAGTCGTGAAAAAAAAACGTTATGTATCATGAGTTGTTACTTGGGGTCGGTGGTCCATTTTGCTACGGTACGGTTACCCCGAGTCAGACTCGGGTTAATCCGCGGGCCGATTAATACTAGTGTAGGGATACCTCCGACTCCGCCGCAAGAGGGCAATCCGATTGATCCCGCTCTCTCGCTAGTGCTCCCTCTACTACCAATTTGTATATATACCCGTTTCGTTCTACCTCTTAATATCCCCGCGTCTAAGGCAGGGCATACTAAGTAACCCTTTTAAACCTGGTTCTCCATTAGTTAAGTTACTTGACTCTCAAGTCGCTTGAATTACTTACTTCACCATCTATTCTTAGTAATTGTTTTATGATATTAACGTAACTTTTCAAAAAACAATAGCCAATGAGCTTACTTCAAAGAATTCTCTCTCTCTTTACTTCGCTTGAAACTTGAAAGGATATTTCAACTGAAGTGAATAACAGGTGTTCACATTGGTAAAGCTTTGTAAACACCTGTAAAGTAGTTTCGAGTAACTTGACTTTCAAGTCGCTTGAAGTCAAGTAGCTTGACTAATCTGAACGAGGCTATGAGTATGAGTTCACTAACAGGGCCAAGACGAAACGCAGCCCTCCTTTTCTCCCCATCCAACCGTTTTTATATATCCCCGCCAAACTAGCACGAGAATCCTCAACACATTCTTCAATTTCAGGTGAATTTGAAATATCCTCCTCAGAATCCTCAATCAATCGACTTTCACCCAATTATATTATATACAACAGTCCATTGAAATCCCATTACCATTATCATCCATCCCCCACATCTTCCCCCTTTATTCCCCTCTCGCCACCAAGGACCCCCTTACCAGCACCGTCTAAATAAATAAATACAAGGTTCGTCTGTCCCTCCCGCCTCGGGGAAGCGTCCCTGCGGGAGTTCATTTCCGCCAGGCAAGATACCAGGGTTCGATCGCGCGGCCAATCTCGAGCTGGTATTTGCGTAAACGTCCTCGCGGTTCAAAGTGGGGAGAGTTCGTTCCACGTTAATGGAATAGCGTCGCGTATCGAGATGCTGAAACGGATCCGCGCGGGGCGCTTCCGGGGAGGGTGTTTTTTTTTTTCGCGCGGGGAAAATGGAACGACAGCCACGAAGGGGAAACAACGGCCCCGCGTACAGCCTCGTGCCGATCGTCGTCGTCGGTTTGTTTTAATTACTAGCGATCGGCTGGCCGGCCCGAAATCACTATCGATCGCGTAGAGCGCCTCGGAACAACACGACCAATCATCGTGCCTCGTAATTACTGCGGGGCCCCAAGCAAGCACTGCTCGTTATCGCTCGACACCGCTCTGTACTCTGTATCCCGCTTTCCCCTGCCAAGCTTGCGAGATGTCGCGAAGGAAAAACAAGGGAACCGCCTTCCGGGGGACCGAGATGCCGTCGTATCGATCCGAGGGTCGCAATTATTCGCACGATTGAAAAGTAAGTTCCAAGGATTCCTGCTTTCTTTTACTTCTCCCCCACTACTCTTCTTCTTGCTCTGGTCTCTGTGCTCGTTAATCGTAGCGACTGGCCTTCGGTCGACCCACGACGCCGCCACAGTGGTTCAAAATGCGATTCTAGCTGAGCGAAATAAATTATTTTTATCGTTGTTTCTCCCTGTACGTGTATATATATTTTAATAGTATTTACTCAGTTATTATTTCTAATGCTTTTTCTACTTATTTATGATTATTTTTTGCTTGTTTTCTTTTTGTGTAAGTAAAAATACAGGTGTTCTGGATAAAAGTTAATATTCCCCGATTATAATCAATTAGTTTAATGGAAAATTTACAAATAAACAAATATGTATTTTGGCAAAAATGCATATAATGTATGTAGAATAAAAAAATAATGCGAAGCGTTAGGAAGTGCTGCAGTACTTAGTTTCTCTCGTACTTTGAGAAATACATTAATAGAATTTAAAGCCAACTTCTACCGGCTCTTTGTTGCAAAATACAAGCAAAATGTGTCCTCAAATTCTATTAATGTATTAATCAAAGTACCAGAATTCTAAATATTGCAGCACATCCTAATTCTTTGCCCTATTTTTTCGATTTTTGTTAAAATACTTATCTGTTTATTTGTAAACTTTAATTGATTATAATCTGGAAATATTAACTTCTATCAAGAACACCTGTATTTTTATTTACACACAGAAACGAACAAAAAAAAGTCACCAGTAAGTAGAAAAAACATTAAAAATCATAATTAAGTAAATACTGTTAAAATATATACCCCGACAGGAAAACCCAATGCGAAAAATAATTTTCTTCAGCTGGAATCGCATTTTAAACCACTGCGCGCCGTCCTCCGTCCTCCGCTCCCCGTCCTCCGTCACCCCGGCTCGATCTCTGTGCACGACGATCGATGTGAACTGAACGCTTTCCCGCGAGCACTGCATTTGCCGTGTGACTGTGCGCCGCTTACCGAACATTCACTAATCACCCTGCGAAACAATTACATACTCGATTGTCGTTACTGTGACTTTTGTAACTGGGTGTTTCTTGCTTGCAGCACCAGAGCGCCGCCCAGGCATTGGTGAGTCGCATGTCTATCTCTCTCTCTCTCTCTTTCTTCCCTCACATTTATCATCCTCGTTGGCAGTCGCGTCGCCGAGCCTCGCTTGCTAAACTCTCGACCCCGTGTCTGTACTCCTCTAAGAGGAATCAACGTCTCCCATCACCGTAAAGCTTCTTTCCGACACGAGTTTAGCAAGCGAGACCCGTCGACCTGCATGCTTCTCTGTGTCGTACATTTTGCCACGTCATGTGCCTCTAATCGATGTACTTCTATTCATACCGTTCCATACCCAACACAAAACACAAGGCGCTCTGAAACTCGTGCTTTATACGATTAGAATTAAGTCGAGCATGGTCGGTGCTTTGGATGTGAAGCTAGCCCACACGAATTCCGTAATGCGTCGCCTCGAGCGCGACACTTTCCTTCCAAGGGTGAACGACTTTGGGAGCGCCTTGTGCAAGAATAATCAGCTCTGTTCCCTCCATGGGATCGGAGAGGGACCGAAGGGAGACGGAGAGGAGTCGCAACCGCGGAAAGGTATAAATATTCAAGGGTACAAGGCAGACTGTCGCCTGTTCCCCCTCGGCGCGCCCTCATTGTCACCTTCGACTCGAGCCGTTGCGACTCTGATCTATCTCTCTCTCTCATCAAGCACCCTTGGGTCCGGGATGCACCTCGCGGCCGGCGCGGCCAAGCCGGTCCGCGCATGAGAAGTGGCAGCTGCGACAAAAAAGAATCGTTTATCCACACCCTCAACCCTGTTTCCGCATAACAGATACGTGGCAGGCCGCGTACACACCTACGCAGCACACAGCGGCTGCACGCGCTTGGCGCAGCGGGAAGGAATGCACTTAGGGGCGGTGGAAAGTGCACGATGCGCGCGTTCCGCGTTCGATAACAACATCCGTCGTAACTACCGGTAAGCAGGAACGATTCGAAAGCACTTTGGACAGGTACGAGGGGTCGTCGAGTGCCCACCGATCAAAGTGCACCGGCTCGTTTCAGCGACAGCGGCTCGATGGATCGCTCGAATCACGCGTCAATAATTTATTCGCCTAGCAGGTGTACCTAGTAACCGCTGACGCGCTCAGGAGAACACGGCTCGTAAAGGAAGAGTGATATTTTGTGCAAAGTTCCAGCCCTCGTGAATCATTCATCTGCAACCCCCGGCAATACGTTTGGTACCAAATAAAATGCAACTGCAAATTAAACCCGTGGTAGATGTTAAATTGGTCTGGTTTATAGTAAGAACGCCAAGAATAATTGAGACTTTCGTTTATTATGTAATCAAAATTACAGAAGAAACAAAATATTTGATTCCAAGCTTATTTCCAAGGATTGTAGGAGGCGTCGCGTGTACTCACTACTTTTCGGGCATAGGTAATACTGCTCCGTTTCGTAATTATGCAAGTTAAGACGCGTAAATAGCCCCTCTAATTACGTCAGGACTACTACCGAAAGGTCACTGTGCAGAGCAAACTTTTCCATCACCTCTGACGAATCCTGATGAGAAATCGATAAGCCCGCGCGGCCGGTGGGACCTCCGAAAGGTCTCGCAATTGGAAGAAGCCCGCATTCAGGCATTAGATTCAGACATTAACCGCGACGTGATTCGTTTTCCCGACCGCAACACCGTGGAATCGGCCCCGCCGCGGCCGACGCAGGTTATCCAGCGCGGTACGAAGAAATTCACTCCGGCCAGACAGTGTGGAAAATCCAATCGCGCGGATAATCGAATTGTCGGGTCGATGAATCGGGATATCGGCTCCGTCGGTTCGTCGGGATCGATTTTTACGCCACTGGCGCGCATGTCGTCCAGCGTCGCTCGGGAGAAGAAGGCACGGCTCGCTTTATTCCTCTAAAATCGAAGCTGTTCCCCGGATCCGCCAGGCCCAGCCAGATGCACTCGAATTTTATCCGGAAGAGGAAACGTCACGATAAGGTACACGGGGATCCACGCGCGCCGTTGCCCTTTGTTGCATATTCTATGCGAGAAAAGTTAGGACGAATCGCGGATACGGGAACTGGGTCGGGAGCAAAAGTTGCGTAATTGCGTCACTATCGGTTCCGATAGCCGATTCCAGGCGGAGAGCTCGGGGATGAAGAGTGGAGAGAGTGCCTTTAGTTTCGCGGGCCAAAGTAATCGCAGTTGGCCCGAAGTTCCTGCTTCTCAGCTCCCACTTTGCCCCACTCGAGTGTAAACAGTCTTACATGGATCATCGCGAGAGCTCTATCATCGGGACATCTGACTCGTGAAGCTACGACTAGGCTGAACTCGGTTTCAGGGGGAGCTGAAGTGGAATAAGGTTGTCGCGGTGAAGTAGAACGGTGGCTGAGCTCGTAAAAATTGACACTGAATTGATATCGGTTTTGAACTGAGCAGCGACTCGATTCTGTCGGTTTCTAGTTTCTTGGATCTATCGTAGCAGGAGTGATGATGATAGGACAGAGGATCTTTACCTCCCCTGGAGCCAGGGTAAAGCAGGGTTTCTGTTTACAGAGAGTTTACCGTTCGAAAGATTTTAGGCGACAGACAAACACACAAACACTTTCTGCTTTATATATTAAAATGTGTCGTCACTCCTTCATCGTAGTAGCTTTCTTCAGTTGCTGGATACATAGCAGTCAGATAGGATACACGGCTAGGAAATCTAACGAGTGAAAAGAAGTGCTATTCTACGCTAAAATAAAATTCATAAGATCAATAAAAATGATTTTTAAGCGACTTGTGACACCTTAAATCATTTATTAATAAAGTTCAGATTTCGACAGCTTAAATACCATTATAAAACTGCAACTTTTGCCAACAATTAGAAGTCACGAATAATAAAAAAAAAGTTCCCACCCCTATATTTCGTTGCGTCCTATTATCCCCCTTGGGAGGCGACTAGACAAAATTTGGTCTTGTTGCGCGAGTACCTATCGGCTGAGCTGCAGGCGACAGCTACGGTGGAGTCTAAGGGTCTCAGCAGAAGAATTCGTCGTTGGCCTGAATAGCTTAATCGGTTAAAGATTGAGTGTCCCGGGCCAGCAATCCGATCTGGCGATTCTTTTCCTCTCGCAATCTGGGCTTCGATTCACCTGCCCCTTCCCGCCGCTCTATAAACTCTGGCCCGCCTGATTGCTCCGTTCTCTAAGATTCCCCTTCTCGTTTCCAGCCAGACTTCTCATCGAGTCACTCTAGTGTCGATTCAGGGGCACGTCGCGGCGTGCCGCGCTAGTAATACGATAATTTCCATCCGCGAACGGTGGACTCGTCAGCAAACTGTGCTCGCGCCTGACAACACAGCGGCGACAGTGACGCGGTCTCGACACTTGGTCCGTTGATTTCGACGCGTTGTTGTCCGTTTAATTAGGTGTGCAACCGCGATTTCGCTGGGGTCGCGTCACCCTGACGGACGCGTTGACCGAAGGAAAGAATTCCTGTCGCGATATGAACCCTGACAAGTACGTGTACCTCTCTCCAATAATCACGGATATTGTTTAGAACCGTACGCAGCACAGCGTTTAATAGAGAGAGAAATCTGTGGGCGTTGGGAAAGATTCGGTACGCTGCGTTTCCGCGAGCTGTGGCTGCGTCGACGGACGCGTTAAATTCCCAACTTTATCGCGGAACGTGTCCCCCGCTCTGTCAAAGTATCGACAATGGCAGTGGCGCGCCGTTGTCACCGTGTCACTCGATACTCAGGCAGGGGTAGGTTTTACGATCAACTAGGTTCGAGCCCAAACAAAGCAGCCCTACGCCCACGCGCCGGCGAAGAATAAACCACGTATCCTAGAAAGTCTTGGATTATACCCAGTGACCTAGTCAGGGCCGATCAACGGTATGCCTGTGGAAAGTGGCTCGAAGACAGCTGGCGAACGTGCCTGGGTGTGTAAGTGGCCAGGGTGAAGCGGCGACAGTGAATCGAAGACGGTAGTAAGCCGACTGAATCATTTATTTACGAATATTCCGGCGGCTCCAGGTCGCGAGGCATGCCAGACCCGTTGCACGTTAATGCACACGGCTTGTGTGCTGTGTGTGCTCGATGCTTTAATATTAAGCGACCTTCCATTCATACCGCAAACAGGCTTTCCGATTCATTGCCATTCGCCGGGCCCAAAACACTTATCCATTTAATGGCGCCGCTTCTTATCGGGTAGTTCCACGAGGGTTGCACGTGAAATTGCATTAAGGACAGCGAAAGGTTGAACTGTAAAGTCGGGGCAGCGTTTGTCACCGGCACCTCGCTTTGTTGCCGTGCCCGGTTACCTAGCTAACTGGTCATGGTATCAAATGTAGACGATGTTACTGCGTATGCACTGTGACTCGTTATTTGCTTCGGTAAAATAACCAGCTCCGGGCGAGCAACGCGCTACCTTTGAATTTAGTTTGGACGTCTTCGCGTACCATGACTCGTTACCATACCCACAAAACGCAAACATAAGTAGGGTAAACGCACCAGTAAATGAACAGTTAAGGCTAATGAATGAACACTATTATAAAATTATGTTTGCAGCGCGAATGATTCCACGTGCTGAAAAAATTGTTTGGATATGAAGCAAGAAATGAAAAGAAGTCTCTAATTAATTAGTTGCTTACTTTAATAACTTATTTTACTCATTTTAATAAAAAATGTTCATTCACTGGTACGTGTTCATTTACTGGTACATCCACCCTACCTACTTGTAGCAAGTGTATGAATCCCCACTCGCCAAGAAGCGGAGAGTTATTGCCAGTTGTTTCTGGACACTTATTACATAGCCTTTCTAAAATTTGTGTGCTTTTTTTGCCACTTTTGGCCCGATTAAGTTAATTAAAAATTCAAATCCATGTTGCTATTTTTACAGTATACAGACAAGTGGGACGCGATGAAGTAACGATGGAGAGTTTTGGGTGTGGGTAACAGTAAACAGATTCAAACAGATTCAGAAACGAATGTCGTTACCATTAAATAAAGTAACGCGGTAACAAAGTGCGGTGCGTTAAGAAATGTGGACCCGGCTTAATAGACTACTTAGAATTTCATCGAAACGTTTCGTTCTTTTTTTCTTCTCAACCCCCGACTCGAAAAGAAGAGACGCCTATGTTTGTGTCTGTGTTTGTTTGTCTATTGCTCCGCAGTTCATCAACAAGTGATCCAATATTGACGCGGTTTTTTCTGTCAACTCGGAATACGTCTATACTTTCCATCGACACGAAGCGACTGTAAATTTGTTCACCAGCCAGGTCGTCGAATGTATCGTACTTTTTGTCGGTCCACCCACTTGCCGCGAGAGTGGAATATTTTAGCGGCGCGTTTCGTTCAATTACGTCAATCTATTCGAAACAAAGGATCAGGGAGACAGTCAGGGACCATCGTACCGTGTCACACACCGACATCTGTCACGACCACGCGCCCAACCCTTATTTCCCCGACGACCCCGGTAATCCCAAGTTCGCCTCTAGGATCTCGTCTCTGATTTCTTTTCGAAAATGCGATTCGATCGACGAGTAACGAAACGATACCTCAACTCTGGATGAAACAATTCCCTAAACTCTGAACAATCTTGCAAAGGAAATCTCCACTAAGTCGATCACCGTTTCAACAAACAACCCCCCGCCTCGAATAACAAGATTCCACGCGGTCTAAAGATTCGCAGACCTCGAAAGCGCAAAGTTTCGTTCGTTGTTTCTTCTGGGGCAGCAGCGATCCGACTTCCGTCCCGCCTGCCCGACCTGTTTTTCGAGTCCACGAAATGGCCGAATTGTTTCCAGCCGTGGCTCTCGAGGAGCCCGTACCTTGCGACAACGGCGCGGAAAGTTTGCTAGCTGGGAACAACCGGCCGCGTCCTTGGTCGTGCTTTCTGCGAAAGATGTCGGCGACAATCGAGTGCCGGCTTTCTATTGTTCGCGATTGCGACGAAGTAAGCGAGGCACCGGATGAATCCGCGACTCACTTGGCCTACTCGCGCCCGTTTCCCTAACGGTGCACTCTTGAAATATTGCCAAGCGACGATAAACGCCCACGTTCCCGATTCAATGCTCTCCTCCGCTTCGAGCGGCCGTTACACGCGAGAAGGGCGGAGAAAATATGTGTATAGAGGCGTATCGCGTTTCACTGGACGGGAACGGTGCTTTATTCGCTCCAGCTGGTCGCTGGACTGACCTCGCCGGAGTACTTTTCAAATTGGCGCTTGCTTTCGCGCCACGGCCACGCTACTTGGCTCGGTTAGACTTGAGGGTATAGTGCGTCCCCGAGAAATAGCGAGTTCGTAAACGCAGCAGGGCCTCGGGTCCACAAGGGGAATCCTATTTTTCGGCTAAAACATACCTAGCAAAATTGGGGATATTTTTTTAATCTTCCAAGTAATCTGAAAGAGAAAAATGAAACGGCGTTTTACTTCAATTTGATGAAACAGAATACCGATAAGTTATATATGTATATTTTTGTTACATAAGAAAATTTGAGAATTTTAATAGCAAGAATTAAGGTTTGATTTGAAAACTCGCCACTCTCCTTAATAATTTGTTTTCTTTTTTCTGGGTCATAAAAATTGAAGCTATTATCCTGTATTTATTATTTAAAATTAATAAAAAAAAACTGCAACTTCTTTAAAGATGCTTAAAAACATGGTCCAAATTTCAGATGAGTCTAATCGCTAGTGTTTTGAAAAAAAAATCCCAAATTTGCTATGTTTTTAGCCCTAAAAATAGGATTCCCCCTAAACACCTCCGAGTGTTTAGGTGATAAGTCAAACGCTCAGGGACGTTTTCAGTTTATTTTTGGGGCGTTAGTTGTTAGAGATCGATACAAGAAAGCTCGCGTAACCAAATACATAACGACAGCCCTGTAACAAGTAGCAAAGGACACATTTGGCGGCTTGTAGCTTCAATGGCCCCCATTGCACAATTCTTGAATGGGTCTCCCCCTAGTCGTTATATCTCTGGGACGCACTATAAGCTCTCGCTACGCGAGTTCCTCTCTCAGTCACATTTAATCTCGCCTCGCCCCTATTTTACTCTACCCGAAGTTTTGATCTTGTCTCGACTCACCTTCTTGTAAATCCACTTGTCAAAATGCACAAGCAAATCATAAAAAGAATAAAGCAGCAGCGAGTATAAATTACTTTTGCCCCTCTCGCAATTTTCTCGTTACTCTACCTACACTCTTCAGCCCAACGGTTGACAAAGTGACTTTTCTCAAGAATGCCTTCCACACCTTCCCCTTATTTGCCCCGCTTGCATCAGCAGGTTGCAGGACACCCTATATTTCAATCGCCTACCATGGAGCGCGCGGTCTTTCTTCCTCCTCGTATAATTGCCTATAATGCTCTTACCGATAACAGGCCATTAAGTGCTCCTTCATCCAGACGAGCGTCTCCTGTCTCCTGCTCCGCGGAGCCTCTCAGGTCCCGTCTACGCTGCGGGCGAGTCCTCGTTGTCCGATTAGATAAATCGGGGAAACTCTCGCCCGCTATATCGCTCGCTCCACCCCCGGGCCATTTTGTCCCCTTTCACCTACATTAGTTTCTTTTCCTCTGGACTTATCTCCGGGAGGTTCGGAGCCACTTCCATAGAGCCAACGGCACGCGCATGCAGCCGTCATTAATTGTGCAGAAATCTCACCGGGGCTCGTCCTCTCCTCGCTATTCTTCTCTCCCGTGGCGCGCACCAGCTCGCCGTTTTCTTTTGCCCCGCGAATCTGGGGTAAGGTCAGGGTACCTGACGCTCCCAGGACACGTGATAGCGCGCGCGCATATGTTCCTCTCGCACGAACACGATCCAGGAACTCGTAAAACCGAGTCGCACACGTTCCCCGCGAGCAGAGCGTATATATATGTCGTTGAAGCTGCGAAAGACGTAAATTCAATCGGCTGATATTCGTCGCGTGTAAAATTCCGCCAGCAACCACGCGCTCCTCTTACGTGGCGACTTCGAAGCGACGTGCACGCGTCGATTTATTCATCTGGCTATTAACAATCACGAGGAAATCGCGCGTGTGACGTGTCCTGATTAGAAAGTTCTCGATTGTTCCCCCGTGCCAGCCGGGAAGTCAGCTCGATGGGCTTCTGCAGCTGGCGTCGAACAGTTGAAACTGATTCGATCACCGTTGATACCAGTTGCACGGATAATTAGCTGAAATTTTCCGGCACCCAGGCTGGGCCAACGATTTCCCGTCCAGGCGGAATTCATCGACAGAGTGCTGCCGATCGATTAAATATACTGAAGTTGGGCTTGAGTGCTTTGGGACAGGCGAGGCTGAAATCAAGCCACGAGTAGGAGAGTAGTTACGAAATAATTTCTCCGGCTTCATTGCTTGCAAATACATTTATCGACACTTTGTGCAACGGTTAGGTACTACGGAGTACATATTGCATTTCGTTTTCAAATAGGGAGTCCTCCATTACAATTGAGGAGCTCGCAGCAGAAAGGGTGCAGCTTCATGTTTACCAACATCGAATAAATTAGAAAAATACTGTTTATAAGAATTATTACCATGACTTAACATTGAAAAGGGAACAGTAATTGAAAAATATATATTTTCATAGAATAAGTTGTAGCTATTGAGTTCATAAGTTTTTATTTCTATTTTTGGGGAAAAAATATTCTATAATAAAAATATTAATATTAATATTTTCTAACATTAATATTTTTATTTTTATTATGGAATATTTTTCTCTAACAATAGAAATAAAAACTTGTCCACTCAGTTACTACTACTTACCGTGAGAACATATATTAATATTAATATTTCTATTTTTATTTCTTTGTAATAAATTCCGTATTTGTTATCGGATTTCCATCAAACGTCCACCAAACGATGTAAAAAATTTTCTCTCGTATATTACACGTCATAACTCAAAGACTCTAAAGAATGGAGCTGCACCTCTCCTGCTGCAAGGTCCTCAAATTCAATTCGAGTGGCAAGACTCGACGGGCCTCGCGTTTAGCGACAATCTTCGAGCGATAATTTAATTATTCCCTGCCGAGGGGGACGGAACACGTGGGTGCAACAATCGAGCCAACTCGTATAAATTTGTCAGCTGTTGGAGTAAGCTGCTTACCTCTCATGCGCTCGGCTGAACACGCAACCCTCGAGACGCGTTACCTGCGACCCCCACCTTCCACGTCTCTTCAGTAGCGCTTGGTAATTAAGAATACAGGCTGATTGTTTCCCATTTCGCAATTATCGCGGTCCAGGAAGGTTAGATCTAATACATTTCAACGAAATGCTGTTCAATGTACGTGGTTTAGTTCAATTAAGGTTACTATATGGTATCCAAAAGGACATGCCCTCCTTTTTTCACTAAAATGCAGTGTCCTCCTATCATAAAAAAACACTATTTACCAAATCCAGAAATGAAAAAGGAGGACAATCTACTTACTCTAAAATTTCTGAATCTGAACTTTGACATTTGGAAATTTCTAATCCGAATTTCCCTTAGATTTCAGATTAAATACTTACAATAGTCTTCCTTTTTTATTTTTGGACCTGGTAACCCTAAGTTCAGTTTTCTTCAATCGATGGTCCACGAACCGGTGCCTCTACATTAAATAAGAAAAATTAAATTTATAACATTAGATTTAATAAATAAAATTTTTATTAGTTTTTATTTCTATCTTAGCCGTCAGCCTGTCCGCGAAATATTTCTCCTGTTTTCGCCGATCCGCAGATATTGAAAGGTTGAAGAACGCTGGTTTAGTTGACAAGTCGTACGCAAACACGCGCCTCGTCACGATATCTCCTTTGAAATTCACCACGGTCTATTTATTAAGTATTCCCGGTTCGACATTCGACGGTGATAGCTCGCGACCTGACAATACAAGCTACCTATGGGTACGTTCGTGCGCGATCCTTGAGTCTCGTCGATACTTTCCGCGTGTAAACATCACTCGCGGTTGGAATTCACGATCGTCGGAGTGGAAGCTTCGCGGTTTTGTGCAGTGTGTTCGTGTTAGGGGAAGACGCTGTATTTCCTCGACTGGAACCCGTCGCGTATCTAACCGTATCACTGCAATTGCGAATAAGGGTGCGCATTCTCGCGGGAGACACGCTGCACGCGAGGTAAACTTCTTTAATAACTTTCGGCTGGGTAATTCGCGTTGGTTCTTCCACACTTGTCGACTGCTTTTCTGTAGAATTTTATCTGTATCAAACGGTGTGACTTTCCGCGAAGAAGATCAATAAAAAGTGTGCAGTGGAATTCCTTCATAAGCGGAAGGAAATTTCTGTTTAACTTGAACCTGATTTATCGAATTTTTTTAACATAGAAAAATAAAGTGGATCTTTCCAAAACTTTAGGGATATTTTAATATATATATATATTTATTCAATACAAAAAGAAATTTTAATCAAAAAATTTCAAATTCATCGCGCCGAAATTTGAAATTTTACTGAAATTTTTAAATAGTGGGCAAAATGGAATCTTTAATTCTTTTCACAAATAATGAAACCGAAGTTTTTCTTAATTTCCATGAACGTATATTGTCGATGAACTAATAACATAAGAAAAATGTCTACAATTGACAAAATTGTGGGACTTTTTATAAAGTTACAATTTTGTCGAAAGAATGTCGATGTTTGTGAAAAGTGGTTTGATTTTATTTTTTTCAGACATGTTTTTAGTTCATAGACGATGAACTAAATCAGCATTTAACTAAAACGCCCCAGGAAAAGTCGATTGGTCAAATAAATTATTGCTATTATTCCCGTCGACTGGAAAAATGATTTAAGAAAAAGCGTTTTAAAGTTTACTTAAAGTCTACTTCTGAGTTACTTCGAATTTCACACTGAAATTATAGGAATATATTCTCGAAGAGTATTACTATCAATTAAAGATAAAAAAACTCGAAAAATTCGATTCTGAAAACCAGGTTCTCCCCTTAACCACCCCTGTCTGTGCCCCAGATGTTCGTGAGAAAGCATTTTGTTCCATATCTCTCACTTCTGTATCTCTTCCGCGACGAATCGCTTGGATTCTCGAAGAAGTACCTCGCGTTTCGAACGATCCAGGCACTCGTCGTTACTTTGTCTCTATTCTCGTCCTAATGGCGCGCCCGAAGATTTATTGGAGCCTGTGCCGCGACTCTTCCACGGTCGGATTTATATTCTGCAGACGCGGAAATATGCACGTCTGAGCGCATTAAAGCTCGCGCGCAAGGGTTCAGGCAGTTCTTGGCTAGGATCCCCGAAGGCTCGAGCGTGTAGGCACTTTCGCGACGCTCTCGACCCACTATTCCCCTCGAGATCCTTTAACCTGCCCGAACTCGTACAATTTTTACCAACGGGAGCAAATACCGCCGGGAGGAACAGTCAGCGGAAATCGAAGGACGTCTCTCTTGGCACGAGCCTCGCGAGGAAAAATTCCGTCTCGCGGAACTTTCGAGTGCCCTCCCCCCCCCCCCTTGTCTCTGTTTTTCGCGAATCGCGCGCGGATCTGGCCTCCGTCGTTTATCGAACGCCAAAGCGATCGATTCGAAAGGGTGCAGAGGGAGATCGAGAGTGGTTGTGAGCTTTCAAACTCGCGAGCAGTCAACTGCACTTACATTCGACGAGCGATGTGAAGTCTGCAGAGTAATTCGTAACCAAGGTGTGTGCTGCACACCACTGGGAAGCTTTCATAAAAAATAATCGAACGGTGGCATTTATAGCTTAAATGGACAACCTGGTTCAGGGCCCTGAAAAGAAGGTAATTTTCGCACCAATGATTAATCAATTTCGGCGCGACAAACTTGACAGTCTTCAATTCAATTTTTTTCTATTGTATAAATATATATTAAGATACTCCAGAAGTTTTGAAAAGATCAAATTAATTTTTCTTCGTTAAAAAAAATGGAAATAGACTTTTTTCAGTGTTGTAAACCGGGTTGTCCCCTTAAATCAGATAGGGAAGGTTTTAGATTTTATATATTGTCAAGTCAACAGCAGTGTCAATCGATTCCCCTCGGCGAGACCTTCACAAATCACTTAACAATCTTCACATCGCCCACTCCAGTCGCTGTGTCTTTTCGATCTACCAAGAATCGCCTGTTACTTGCATCGCTTTTCTAAACAACGAAACGGCACTAGAGGAACAGTTTGCCCAGGCAGCACGGCGCCCTTAAACGGCACGAAATGCTTGATAAGTCCACAAAACTTCTCGTCGAGTGCACTTTTTGGAAGTGCACGGCTCAGAATGATGGTAAAGAAGTCCCTTTCACCCCCGCCCTTCTCGTACCCCACGGCTCCGTTATGATTACGAAAGTTACGGAGCCAGGCGGTAGCTTGGGTTCCACGAATATCCGCCAGTTCTTGCTGGCGATCGTTAAATAATTCCTCGTCCGCCAGTCTGCAGTTCATGGTTTATTTAATGAGCCCCCGCGTATCCCGGGCGAGTTACAATCCGCGCCGCGTTGAAGCGGCCCGTTAAACGCCTCGAAGGAGAACTCGAAGCCCCCAAGTGGCCCTCGGGATTTAAACGGGCGCGAAAACGCGACGCTGGGAAATTTTGCGACGGGAAACTGCGCCAGATTTCGCGGCGAAGTTAGACGGTTCGAATTATCCGCCCCCTCTCGCCCCCCTGCCCCGTCAAAAGGGGGATTTAATATCGCGAAGCTGGTCCAAAAGCGACGTTACCGATCTCCGAAGCAGTTTCATCTTTTGTGAATTACACTGGTATCGTTGAAATGTAGTCGAGTTCCTCTATTTTCGTTCCAATTATAATGAAAATGGTTGGATTGAATTTTGGGGTTTTAATGGAGGGTGCAGTTGGAAAGAGGATGATAGTAAAACTCATAAATCTGTTAAAATATCATATTAATTTATTATTGCTGGTGGTTGGTAACAGACAGTAGCGCACTCAGAATTTAATCTTGGAGGGAGCCGAACTAAATATTTTTAATGCAAATTCTATAAGGTGAAAATTCATTAGGCGATTATAAAAAATTATTTGAAGAGTAAAATTCACTAATAACAGAATCTAACGAAATTTCTAACAAGGGGTTCAATCTTCTCTAGTCCCCCACTCTTTTCCCCCCATTTCCATCCCCCATTTTTACAATTCTTAACACATAGATCGCTTTATATGTATTTTTTCTAAAATTCACGTTTTTCATTCGGAAAATGTCAATTTTCGAATTTTGTGGGACTGTTTCAATCCTTAAAATGGAAATTCAAGAAAAATAAAAGAAATAGGTGTGTCTTAAATTTGAGGCAATGAGAGTAAAAAACGGACTACCTATGTAATCCACATTGAAAAATTTTTGTTTCCTATTTTATATGATTAGCACCGCTTTTGCTATCAATGCCTGATTTTTCCGTGATAGTGAATCTTCTAAATTGAATCTCAAATCTCCAATGCTGCTTAAAGTGAAACTGAAACGCTGTACGGAGACAATCTTCTCCACAGTCTCGTTTATTTTTAAGAATATCTTCTTATTCCATCGTACGCAGGGAAGTCGAAATTCACCGTTGAACCGCTGCCTCGAATATTTCTCTCGTCCTTGGGGTCAATCAGTTGATCCGTTTCCACTGGCACACCCTGTACACTGCAAACGTGGTCGTTCAAACATCCCCCCGTCTGCCAGAGGGCAACTAGAGCGAATCAGATATTCGTTCCCGTTTGTCCAGCAAATAATCGGGATCAATCCACGTTGTTACATCCGCTGTGTTCTCGTTATTACATTGTTTCTGTTTAAAGTCGCCCCCACGTGTCCGTACGAGCCGTGTGCTTTTCCACTTGTTCTCTAGTTAGAAATATCATTATCTCGTTGCCGAAAGATACTAGACCAACGAACACGCGTATCCGTAGCACAGGTTCCGTGGTCGATTCGAAATCAAGCTTGGAAATTGCGCCCATTCGCATCATCGTCAGTTAGCCACTATCAATCCAACTACCATCAACACTGAAGCCGTTTCAATATATCTACCCCACGCCGCAGATCGTCGACGGTAATAGGAATACACGGAGAGCTGAAGAGCTCAAACCCGAAGGGGTCGGACCAAAAAATATTGCAGCGCGGAATCAGAGTTGGGCATTATTCGAATAATCTTCGAATTAAAATTTATTCGTTCTTTTGGAATAACTTCGTTTCATTCGCAATTCTTATACGGAATTATTCGAATGAATATTTATTCGAAAGGTTAATAAATATTAATTCGAAAGATTAATAAATATCTATACGAACAGTTAATAAATTTTTATTGGAAAAAGTAATTCATTTTTATTCGAATAAAAATTCATTCTGAAATACCGAACCCTACGTGGAATCGATAGGGATGAATTCAAAAGGGCACGACTTTGACGAAGAAATCGAAGGCGAGACGATAAAACCACGGAAGAACTCGATTCGCGTTGAAAAGACGTTGAAAGCTGCTTTCCCGCGGGGGATACTCTACCGAGCAGCGTTTCGTTTTCGAATTAATGTCGAACTGAAGTCCCATTAGACGGGGCCGTTCGATTCTAGCCAGCCCTTTCATTACCGAGTTTCCTTGAGCGCATTCGACGACGCTTGAGCGAGACTTCCGTCCTGACGACGGCATTAAAATTTACGACCCCCGCGGGGGCGAACTTCCCTCTTCGGTCGGCGCGCGTCAAAACTTTGCGGTCGAGCGTATTTATGAGCGGCCCGCTCTGCAACGGCACTCGGCTTACGAAATCGACCTGTCCAGCGCTCGTCAAAGTCGAACCGCCTCGATTCGATTTCCACCGCGATCGAGGAAAGTCGGGCCTCGGCGATGCCTCCTGCGACGGGAAACGTAATTGGAAAACGGATACGCCCTGACGAGTCGCGGAGTTACGAGTGCGCCATTCAGCTGGCTCCGATCTATCGAGTCGTTATCTCTCGCTTTGTTGTATCTCCGCGTTAATCTCGCGGAGCACCATTCAAACCACCGCGATGTATGGTAGGGGAGAACGGGGCTGGTTGTCTCAATAAGGGGTAGATTGACTAATTGTTAATAACTTTGCACCGGCATATGCTCTACAGCGAAAGGATTTACTGTTGAAAATTTACTGTAGGAAGGTGTTAGAAAAACATTAAAATACCTCAGTCTGTGGACAAATCTATCAAAAACGTTAATAAATGTTGCCAAATGGAAACTTTCCAAAGTATTCTTAGCAATGCTATCTGTTATATGTTCCACACACAATTTGATAAATGAAAACTTATTTTTCTTTACTCACAGACAACTTTTTAATTTATTTATTTTAAATTAAACATTTTAATTATTTTTGCACCTACCTTCTTAAATATCAATAAAACTTCACATATACATTCTGTACATTTTGCACTGAAAATGCGTGGGGTGTAATTACACCCCTGTACACGGTCAACGTTAAAATATTAGTAGACAGAGTGAAGGTTAATTGTGGCCACAGTAAATCAACATTAATAATTTTATTAGATAGTCAAATATATGCCTTATCAAATATAATAACCAGTTTGATGATATTTCGTCCACATACTTTATTAAAAATCAAACACTGAAGAACTGGCCTACCAGCCCCAGTCTCCCTATCTATACAGTAGGTACAGTGGAGTTGCGAATTGAACCTTGCTCTATAAATATGCCGCGAGTATAAGAACGGACCGGTTAGGCTTCATTCAAGACTGTATAAAGTATCTCAGCTCCGTGCACAGCAACCTTATTGCGAGGTTCACGAGACTCTCAAATGGTAATGCCTGGTATGATCCTCGGCTCGTTCCTCCTGAATCATTGTCGACGCTTGATTGCCGAATTTACGACTCCGCCATGAGTCTCGCGCTGATTCCGAGAGGATTCGCGAGCAGCGAGCGCAATTTCGCAACGAAACCGCCGCGGAAAATTCCGGTAATGAGAGCGCGAGGAACGCGAGCGCCCCGAGGGAATTCGCGACGGAGGAGCCGATTTTCTACAGTATTTTCTCTCGAACTCGGGGAAGGCCCGACGTCGGGCGAGCTTCGGCGTGGTGCAACTTCCGCGAACGGTTTGCCTTGTTAATTAAGTGATTACATACACCTGGGATGATCGGAACAATCAATTTTCCAATAATGAAGCCGCAGAAGCTACGACATCAAAGGAAGGCCAATTCTATTTCCCCGGATTCGATCATTTTCTGAAAATTAAAAAAAAAAACTGTACTTTAAACGCTGTTTTCTCCAAAGTACATTTTTCAAATCGGTGCCAATGGTATTTAAAAAACCACTGGACCGATCTCAATGAAACTTGGCGCGATTATTTCTCACATCGATATTTAGTCTTTGTTATCTGGATTTTATTTTGACGCCTAGAGTTTGTTATCAATCATAAAAGAACTGATTAAATTTTTCTCAAAAATTGCATTTTGAAGTTCAATCACTGATATACTTTTTAAAAATGAAAATTTTAAAAGTACCGTATGATAAAGACTAAGTAGTTTCTTTTTCATACTTTAAGGAACGTTTTTCTTTTTTCTTTTGGATGACCCCCAGAGGAGATATTTTTGGCACCGTAAACTCCTTACGCGACGACCCTGCTTTGTTCAACAGCAGCTACACGGCGAACACGACGAAGTATTTGCATTTTTTTTAAAAATATTCTTTAAATTATAAGCTTTCAAGTGCATATTACTATTTTTATCAACAAAATTACTTCATAGGTAAAAAAAATCATAAAATGTCCCCTCTTTTCACGGTCCTAGGTGTATGTAACCCCTTACTGCGAAAGTAGCGAAGGATAAGTTTACGGTGTCCACTGTCCGTATCCTCCCCTAATTCGTAAATTGAACACGACAGAGTCGACTGAAGCCGAATCAGCTAGTTCTGTTGCTCGTCGCTGCAGCGTTTCGTTACGCGGCCATTGTTGCACGCGCTTGAGCTCTGTAGCCCCGATTCGTCTGCATCTGAACGAACAAAAGGGACAGCCCCGTGGAGGTACGCGCGCCTCGTGACCCGCGACCGAAGCTGTTGCTCGGCTATCCGGATGCGACCTGAAAAGTAGGCGAGACCCGCGTGGTCGGACACCTTAACGTTTCATGAATAGCAGATGAGCCTCGAGTCATCTTCCTCCGCATTCGATCACAACCGGCGGAGAAGTATGATAAAGTATCGTTCATCGAGGTTCCCAGGATTCTCGGACAGTATTGCAAGTAAGGCTACCGTCCGGGAATCCAGGGAACTCGGTCTACATCTCACGCGTGAATTGGGTTGCCAACGTTTTTCCGGAAGAATGTAGTACTTTACGGCCAAATGTGATAAGAAATATAGTGCATTGTGAAAAAATATAGTATTTTTCAGACGAAAGTGGTACAAAATAAAACTACATTAATATACTTTTTATAGTTAAAAAATATACTACATTAGTATATCTTTGTGGATTTTGTTTGATTGCACTGAGAGTCCAAATTTTAACATAAACGAGGCCATTTTTTATGAGAGATAGACTGACTCTGTTTTTCTCTTCCTGCCATTTCATATTCATTATACCTAGAAAAAATGCTCTCTGTAAAAGTTGAAGTGAACAGGGAGAAAGTATGAAATTCATTTAACACAAATTTTGAAAAACAGATCATAGACAACACCTTTTGTAAGATCGCCTTCAAAGGTTTAAAGTTGGACTTCGCAAATTAAAATTTCGATGTTGTCATAGAATAAAAACACGTGAAAATTATAGAATTTTATCGATGCATCGCAAAATGCAGTGTTCTGACGTACTATATATTTTTCTAACAATATATACTAAATAAACTGGACAAAAATATAGTACAATACTATATATCACAGTACAGTTGGCAACCCTCCGTGAACCTCCTCCGCTTCCCATTGCTCTATCCCCCGCGATCCCCTACATATACACATACTACCTAGAATTGATACAGCAATGTAAAAGCTGCGAGAGTCCCAAAGTGTACAGCTTCCAGGTTTCGGAAGAAGGGATCTGGGAACCTCCACTGCCCCAGAAAATAATAATAATAATAAAATGCGAAGCCTCTTCTTCCGACACCTAAACTTCTGTATCCCTCCCACGCGCTATACCTCTGAAGAGAGATTTATCACTGACACGGTCACTGGCTAGCCCTAGACTCATGAAAAGAGACAGAGAAAGAGAAGGAAGGAGAGGAGGGAGCATGGTGGAGGAGATGGATATTGTTTGTATTGAGAGACGAAATGACGTGTGTGTTCCAGCAGCATCCGAACGCGACGAACAGTAGCGAGACGAGCGTGGGTGGCGTGTCGGGTGCATGCGGAAGCAGCGGCATACCGGCGGGCGGAGAGGCCGGGTGCAGCAGCAGAGGTGGCAGCAGCAGCGGTGCCGGTGGCACGGCGGGACAGGGCTGCGAGCAGGGCACCCACGGTGGCCCCTCGTCCCATTCCAGGGAGAGCCACGCCAAGTTCAGGCACGGTCTGCTACAGCTTATGATCCACACGATCGATCCGCTCCACGACGGTCAGTCCCGCGCCGGTATACCAACTCCACACTCTATCACTCTCGCTTGCCGCTTTGCCTTAGCGCTGACAGCACGCTCTTAGCTGGTAGTCGTAAACTTAAACTTCCATATACCGTAGAAACCTTGATCCCAACCCCCCCTCGACTGCACGCGGCGTCTACCGCCGATACGGGCTGCTTCTCGTAGAATCTAGGTCTCGAAGAAATTCGTAGAGATGCTCGACGCCTGGCAGCCTTACATCGATCGTCTTCGAGCCACGGGACGGTCGATCGCTACTTTCTCAACTTTCTTGGCACCGCGGACGGTCGAGCTGCCGCTGTTCGCCGTCGAGGAACCGCGAGACTTGTACAGCACAAGCCCCCGTCAGGCGGAGTGCTTTTAAATGTAGAGTCGCGCGAACACGCGGCTGTCTATCGAGGCGGGGGCTTCCGCCCGAGCTGGCAAACCTTCGGAAATTTCGGAACGTGGTCTGACAGGTGATTTAAGGGATGCGAGGTGGGGGCTACTGTCCTTTCTAACAGGGGAAGCTCGGTTACCCGAGCATTACGATTCTTTTGACTCTGTGACGTATCAGACAATTTTTCGTTTGCGCCCGTTTTCGATTCTTCGGGGTGAAGACGCCTCTTAAGGGAATGGTCCGGTCTAGAACCCATAGAAATAGGTGACCTTTGGGAATTAATTAAAGGAAAACTACCACAGATAATTTAATCGGACTTTTTGAATTAAGAATGTCTTAAACTATAGAAATATATTTTTTTCCCTGTAATTAATCGTTGCAAGTGGCACTGCGGATTCGCTAAAGTCGAGGCGTCAAAAAATTCATTCAAACTTCAGGAATTTTTGTAAAAGTTTGAAAAGTGAGATTAAAAAAATCGATTTCTCATCATTTTTATACCGGAACCTCCATTAAGGGGTGTTTTCACCCTGAAGAATCGAAAACAGGTACAGTCTTCCCTTGTAAGTATGGATATACACGTGCAATTCGCTGGGAGAAGATCTAAATCCTGCCGCAGATTTCTACGATCGCCGGTGTACAGAGATTCGAGACATCGTTAGCAACTTTAGCGACCCTCCCTCGCGGTGCAGCGTCCCGGGCCGAGTCGGTTAATTGAGTCGAGTAAATAAACGTCGCTGCGCGGAGCTCGATGAAATTTAAAATTCCAATTGAAATCCGTTGATTCCGAACTAAGTAATTCCGCGAGGCCTTGGACCTGTAACCCAATTGACCTACATCACGGATTCTCGTCTCGGCCTCGATACGAGCACCAATGTTTCGTAGACAATTTTTCCCGGCGACGGGGGCCGCCACTCTCGCGCGCCTCACAGTTTGGGAAACGGCCTGGAAATTCGTCGACGGCCGCTACGGCTGCGTTGTTTGCTCGTCTGTGCTGGTTTCGTTGCATGACCGATGGCTGTGTGCGCGCCGTTGCGTCGGGCGAAGTAATTAAACGTTACGAGCACTCGGCGATAACGAGCCAGAAGTTCAATGTCGTGCCCGGTGCGCCCGGGGGCCTGCGTGCGCTGTAGTGCCGCGCCGTTCTGCACGGTGTAGAAATCAGTAGAACGAGTCGGGACGCAGTCAGACGCGCGTTGCTCGGACAGCGCTGGGACCTCTGACGCATGGACGCGTCGCGGGACTTTCCGAGAACTTCGATTAGTAGGTGCGATTTGGTGGGCCGATATTCATACTGGTGTAAGTCAGAGTTGGGCGTTAAATTATTTAAATAACGGATCAAATAATAGTTACTTTGACTTTAGATTATTTGACGAATAAAGTTACTGTTTGCATTCGACGAGAATTTGTTCGAAGAGTAAAGTTAACTCGAATCAACCTTATTCGACATATGACGAATAATTTTTTTTAACTTTTATTCGTTAGTTTACTGTTATAAAATTTTTTATATATATATATTGTAGTTGTGGGAACAGATCTAAAGGCTCAAAATACTAGTATAATAAGTATGTGTATATTTGCCTAAAAATTTAAAAAGAATTTAATTTTTTTTCACTTGTCAGAACAACATTTATTAGTAGGACTTGCACCAGTATGTTTCAAAACCCTCTGCTCTTGTTAGTTAAGTGTTAAAGAGATATGTTCTTATTCCTCAGTCAAGAAAGCAGTCATACCTTAATTCACTATGAAAGTTATTAAATCAAATTATCCAAATTTGCATTTATATTATAATTCTCGGTCCTTCATTTGAATGAGGAAAGGGCCGACTTGACAGTGTAGCGAGTTTCAGAAACGAGGGACAAAGAAACAAGGGGCAGAAGAGTTTACCTAGCTGGAGACACCCAAGTCGATTCTCTCTTGGAGGGTAGAATAATCGATACGGGGAATCTTTCGTAAATTAGGGGAACCTTGAGTAGTTTGAAACGTGGTATATCGTAGATTGTTTTAATTTGTTAATTGAGGAAGAGAAGGTAACTCATCATCGCGCTTAATGGCCGCACTCGTATATCGCATCCGCGGCCAAGTTGCTAAACAATGGGAACGCAACCTTGGGATAACAACGCAGTCGTGGCACCTAGATACGCGTCCATAGTGCATCGACGAGCGATCAGGTCGACAGATTAGCCGCGAGCGATACGATTCGACAGTGACTAGGGGAATAAATGCGAATACGCGGTGGCTTCTCCGCTGCATATCGCCCTCGCCCCCTTTCCCGCGCTGCCCTTTACGTATTTATGGATCGAGCCACGGCCTCGCCGTACAGAAAACTCCTGAAACGTTATTTTTCATCGGCTGTGTAATGTTTGCCAGACGGACGTGACAATAACAGGGAAAGATGGGGCCGATAAACGATAACCTTCCCCCAGTTTCCAACACTGTCTATTACTATGAAAATCATTTAATATCGCCTGCGGGTCTAAACGTTCCTTCGCCTAAAATATCGAACACGAATAGAGTTAGAAAAAGATTTTTCCTGTGGGCCAGTTGAGGAAGGATGAATATCAATGGTTGGCTGTTTTGAGTTGAAAAAGTTAAAGTTAACTCCTTCGACCCTCTTGGGACATGTGCGTTATTTTATTCTTCTTTTTAATTATCCAGACTTCATACGAATATCTTTGATTAGCAGTTATGAGAATAAGCAACGATAATTTTTATTTTGGCAGGGTATATACCTGTGGAATCACACTTCTTTGCACGCGTAATTGAATAATTTTCTAAATTGTTTATTCTGGCCTTTCAATTTATAGTATGATATAAGTGTTTTGCTTAAAAAGTTTTTAAATTATTGTTTTTATTTTTCTTATCGAGCAGGAGAAAGTGCCAATTTCGTTTTCGGGGCACATATGTTCCATTAGATATTTTCATTTTTATTCCTGAATGCGGTCAAAATGTTTTTCCCTATTTACGCTGCGAAGGTCTCCTTCCCTACCTCTCTGGAATATGTAGAATTGATATGGGAGGAATATCATAAAAATATATGTACGACATACCGACTGATTATTTCGGTTTCGGTGCCTATTTACCTTTTCCGGGGCAACATATGCCTCACTAAAAAAAAAAAACTGCTAAGACCCTATGTCACAATTCTTAAAATTGACGTACAATTTTCAAATTCGATCTGTACCTATCCGCAGTTAAATTCAATCGATTTCTACAAGAAAATATACTAAAATCCAAATAGAAAAAACTTAGCTCAAAAGGGTTAAGTAAACTTTCTGCTGCCAACTGTAACACCCTCCTCGATCTCGCCAACAGATGTTATCATCCACAGAATTGTATTCACTTACCCAGCCACTCGCGTCTCCCAATCAATGCAACTGCCAGAGATTCCGGCATACCTTCTTTTATGAAGCCAAGCTGCCGCGCAATTGCTCGCATCCCGATACGGTTTCACGCGAAGCGACGTCTTGGGAACGGAGTCTCGCGTTTCTATTTTTCCGGAACGACACTCGATCCAGCGTCCGCGTAATATTAGACCGCGTTATCGACGCGGAGAATTTACGACGTATACGTGGCCCATTCCCAGGAAACGCCCCGGCGAGCCTTCCCTCCTAAAGTCCCTGGAAGCCGAGACACTTCCGTCTCCGCTTCGCCCGCGGTAAAGTGCGCTTCCTCTCGTGCCCCCGTAATACGAGCGCCGGGCCGTCGATTACGTTTGTGTATACGTCCGACCCATTTGCCGCGTGGAAGCTCCGATGGAGAAGGATCGGCTGAAAATCCATATCTCCCTTGGAGATGGGATCGCGTGCATTTTCGACCCTCCGCCGGCCCGACCACCCTCGTCCAGCCCCCCGTCGATGAAATTTGTACAAGTGTCAGGACGGGGGCGCTCGTTAAGCGACCGCTAAACGAAACACGTGGATCGCGGTTGGCGTGATCGATAGGAATCTTAATCCAGAAGGTAACCCGGTAATCTCGACGCTGAAATTGATTTCGGGGGCTGTGCGCGTGCCGTGTGCAGAGCTCGGTATATAAATGGGTCAGGTCACGCGCGAATGGAAAGAAAAAGGACGATCATCAATTAGACAACTCTTTCGCGCCGTTCCCCGCCGTTATAGTCCACGGGATGGAAAATTCGCCAGCGAAAAATTAGGATAGTGACTCCCAACCTGTGGGTGCGAAGTGTTTTCTGGGGAGTCGCCACAGTTATTTTTATCTAACTATCTTTAGCATTTATTTATTTCAATTATTAAGCTAGAGTTATATTCTGAGAAATCTATTTTTAATATGTTTTCTTTACATTATTAAATTTTCCTCACCTCAGTGATTCCCAAGCGGTGGGTCGCAAAGTGCTTTCTGGGGGGTCGTTATTGGGTCTTTCTTTAATATTATTCAGTTAGAATTTTATTCTGAAATACCGATTTTTAATCTATTCGTGTTACCTTATTAAATTTAAAAGGGGTTCGCGACTCATAAAAGGTTAGGAAACACTGTATTAAGGGGAAGCTACGTGGCCACCCTTCTTAGATGATTATTCGATCGTTGTATACAATTGGATTATTCACGGGCAACTATTGCACCCTCGAGATTCTCATTCCACGGTCGATGCCGCGTCGATCACGACCTCCCCCATTTACTCCTCCATTTCCACAAGCCTTCCTCCTCCTCCTCCTCCTCCAGTAGGATCTGGCCGCGAAAGCCCCAGCGTCATTAATCTCGATTGCATGGAAAACGTTCAATACTAGATCTCGATAGCACACCGATTGTACGCGCGCGTGTGTGCCTCGCTGGAGAAGCGGGGAAACTTTTTTCCCTTGCCTCGTCGGTGGGGCGCGCGCGCCCACTGAACCAGCCACCTATTTTTCTCGTCCCGTTCCTCCCCTCCTCTGGATTCTCCCCGTGGCGTCACTCGCGAGTCGGCGAAACAGAGGATGGAGAAAGGAAGAAAGGTGAGACGGGACGAAGAAGAGGCAGCGAGCTCCTCTTTCGCGGCGAAAGCTGCCGGAGAGGCTGGGGAGGGTAGTCGGCTTCGAATGAATTTGCGGGACGCGTTTCGAGCCCGTATATCCGCCCCCGTGTGGCGGTGAGTGGCGAGCATGTATCGGGACCCTGACCTAGAAACCGCCGAGGTATCGATCGCGACTAGCGAATCCACACTCGGGGCTCGCCTTCCTTTTCCCTTCCTTTAAACTCCCGGGCCTTTAACGTCATCGAGACATCGCCTCGCTCCGCTACTCGAGATAATATTCAGGACGAATCGCTGTCCTTCCTCCTGGAGGATTCTCTAGCCAACCCCCTCCTTCATATCTCCAACGGCCTCCAGCGCAGGGAACACCCTCTGAACCCTGCTTCCTCCTCGGCGAGTGAACCTCCGCGGCCTCTGGGGCGAGATTTTCCAGTCAGTGTGGATAACAGATAGGGTCCTGAATCGACCAGCAGATCTGTTCCATCAGTCGCTCGACCAGCTTACGGGGTGAGGATAAATTCGACGGTAAACGCAGACGGACGACTATCGTTTTCTCTCACGTATTTGCGTCCCGACGCGACATTAAGGCGATGCGTCTTCGCTAGATCGACTGAACTTTTCGCTCGCCACGCAGTCATCTAAAGTCGTCGTCTCGGTTTTTCATCTTGGAAAGCACGGATGGAATAAAATGTGCCGAGGTGAAGCGAGAGGCTGGCATTAACAGCCGAACGTCTCGGGAGGATTAGCAACGCAGCAACAACGCTCGCGTCACTCGCCCTCGAATCGCGTCCCAATCGAGCGCGTTATTTATAACGAACGAGATGCACCAGTTCCGCCAGGTTTTTTAATAACTTGCAGAGAATGCGAGGCGGATGGGCGGCATTGTGGTAGAAGGCCAATCGAAATCCCTGGTGACGTTTCCATGTAGCAGATAGAAGGCCGGGAGGGGGGTGGGTTTATCGAAAATCCCGGTCCCGCGAGTCACAGTCACGATTACTCGCCGCTCCCTCGGGGATGATATTAACAAATTGGGCCGCGCTGCTTTAATTCCTACCCTTCTGCTCTCGAACCCCTCTCTCTCTCTCGCGGCTAACGTCCTGTCACACTTTTACTTAATTCCCGCCCGCCTAGTTCCCGGCCCTTGTTCCATTTACCAAGAGACGCTAGAAGTTTGTCCTAAATATCGCGTCCTTCCTCTGATCCTCTCCAGCTGCTCCTCTGTCCTCCTTCCTCCACTTGAAGAAAAACGGAGGCAAGAGGCACCTGAAAGTCTGTCGAATATCGAAACTTCGTCAGCGTCGAAATAACGAAGGGAAACTGCACCGTCGAGGAGACAGCCCCGCCATCCGTTGCTCCTCCAGGCTTTCAGAGAACGAAGGAATTAGAGTGGATAGGGGCTGAACGGTGACTAAAAAGCAGCGTGCGCACGGCGACCTTCCACCGACAGGCGGAGGTGATCGGGAGCAATCAATCACGTCGGCGTCTGCATTACAATTACCTGGCAGCCGCGTCTAATCGTTTACACGCAAGAGCCCTCGCGGCAATCCGACACCCCCGAAAAGAGCCCCACGATATGGATCGATACTTCTCGATGTTGCGCCGTTTTCCGTGCAGAACCCTCCCTTCCGTTCATCCCCTGTCCCCGATCCCTGCGATTCCCTTTCTCTGATCGAGGGAGCCTCACGCGTCGAGGTATGCTTTCCTATACGCGTCCGGGCGCAGCGTCAAGAAAGTCGATTTCCTCGAAAATGAAGCGCGATATCGGAAAAAGTTACTCTTCCTTTTCGACTTTTAACGAGTAAATAAGTCGATAAAAAGGAATACAATTTTTTCATATTGCGCTTCATTTTCGAGAAAACCGGCTTTGGAATTCTTCACGTTGAGGCCGGTTAAGTATTGGGAAATGTACCTTTAAAAGTAAAAGGAAGGGTTTCTCGCTCGCCTTTGGTGACCCAACGTGTCTTTCGCGAGGAGAACTTTCATTAAGCAGACGAGCAATCACTTTGATCCGCCGTTGAAGGGAAACGAGGGGAGAAGGAAGATGAGACTACGAAGAATACAGCCTCGCCCTGTGACGAGGAAGGATCTCCTCGCGAGGCGTTTAATTTACTCGGAATGGAGTTGGAATACTTGATTCACTCGATGTGGAATTGGGTCTAAGTGCGCGCTACGTTATCTCGCAGGTTCATATCACTCTTCGTTATCAATCTGCAATTTCGAAACCCTGAAATAGCGAGGCAACGTCCGGAGGCAAATTGCCATCAGTTTCTTCGGAATCCTCTCGCGAAGCTCCGAGATGAGGACGGAGAATTGCTGGCGAAGGCTTAATTTTCTGGCTAATTCGCTAAACGACTCTGGAAGACAGCGGCCCGCGCTGGTTATCTCGACGCGACCGATTCGAATTTAAAGGCTAGATTAGCTCCGGGAACGAGTCATCGAGACGTACGGCCGCGCCTGGCAGCGGCGGCGATCTCTCTGATCAGATCTCGCGTCGCTGGTCCTTTAAGGAAGCTGATGGCCCTCGATTTAGGAGGCACTCGACTGCGCGCAGGAAACTTACCCCGGGATAACGGAACTTCAAAGATACTTCGCCTCCTGAACCCGCCCGGATTACGCGACTTACTTTTCCCAAGGAACTTTCCACTTTCGTAGCCCGTTTCATCCGCTGCATTCATCGTCGCCCCCCTCGGCAATCGTGCTACATTTCCCGCGAATCGGGGAAGCGAGGGAAGAGAGGGTAGAACGAAAATCCTGTTGCTGCTGAATGAAATTGTCATCGGGCACGAACGTGCGAGAAATCCTTGGCAAGAACGGCACGGCTCGGTCACAAAGGCGTGCAGCTTCTCGGGCAAGCTTTCCCGCCGCGACCTACCGCATCCGACAAACACAAAAATATTTGCCCCATTAACGGGGGTGGTTTTTATGGCCGCGCGAAGGACGCCGCTCGATCTATATCTCCGTTCTTAACGATCGCCTCCCCCGATGTCCTTTCCCCTCCGCGTGCTTTATTCTGTACGCGAGTCGACGGCGCCGTTTAACGAGTGGCGGACCGTGTTTTCTTTCCAGCCGGCTGCTCATCGAGCAAAACCTGAAAGGCCCGGCCCGAGCTCTAAGGAGGAGCTCGGTTACGCGCCGCGATTCCGAAGGACAGCCGCGGCTCAGGCTCGCTTTAATTGTTCATAAAAACGGAGCATGCCCGCTGAATAAACCCGGCCCGATCGAGTTTTGTAGGTTAATAGGTGACACTTCGGTCGACCTGCCGCGGACTCGTTCTACTCGATCCGGCCTGCCTCTTTCGATTCTTCCCTCCCCAGTCGCGGATCTTCCTCGAAATTCTTGTTGGACGAACCATGGGGCTGGGAGATGGGGTGCAGAGTGATGGGGAAAAAGATGGGAGAGTTTAAAGCGTAGCTACTTACACTAGGGTGGAACGAAAAAATTAAAATCGTGTGGTTGTCTCTTAATAGTGAAAAATAATAGCCTTTCATGATTCAGATTCACCCTTTCGTGACGGCAAAATTTGTTCTATTATGCTCTCTACACTGATGAAATTTGTATTTGAGAAGGAGCGATTCTTCACGGTTTTAGAAAACAGCGATTCTTTTTGGCAGTAAATCTCGTTTGGAAGTTGTACAGGCGCGACATTTGAACCGGCAAATTGCTTTTGGGACGCGATACACCCCGTAGGACCACGAAGTTAGTTGTGCTTTTATTTGGGATTTCATTTGCCTGTACAATATATCCCCATAAAAAACTTAAAGAAAGTAAAAAATTTGCCAACTATATGAAATCAAATAAATCACAAAAAATATAAGATAATAATAATTACAAAATAAAAAAAGATATGAAATCAAAATGAGCTGTAAAGTGCAAGTAGCATACACAGCTAGGAAACCTAAAGAGTAAAGTTCTTTTAAAACGAAATGCTATCTTATGATAAAATAAAATTCATAAGATCATTGAAAATAATAATTTTTATTTAACTTTCGGTCCCTCAAAACATTTATTAATGAAGTTCAGATTTTTTCCGCTTAAATACCATTAAAAAAGGCAACTTTTGTCAATGACATTAGAAGTCACGAATAATAAAAAGAAATTGTACCCCTCCATTTCGTTCCACCCTAACTTCCACCACTCGCTGTTCCAATAAAATTCTCGACTCACTTCGTAATTTCCTAAATCGGGCAACGCTCACTTCCTCATCCTTCCTCCCTTTAAACTCTCAGTCTACAGAGTACCTATCCCTAATTTAAGTAGATGCTCCTCTCCCCTTCAAGTCCTTTCGTCCCCCCGTGTTCGCCCTTTACATTTCCCTGAATCCAGCCGTACCTTCGAGTGTATTTATCTTCCCTTACGTACAGGGGACTGCAGCCGCGAACGCCGGAGGGAAATACAAGTGGGAGGGAGGAAAAAAAATTACAGAAGCTTAACAGCTTAAAACACGGACGGTCCATTCTCCTTTCGCCCTCCGCCCCGTCTCTCCCTCTCTTGTTCTCCGCCGCCGAGGCTCTCCCATTCGCGCGTTCCTCCCTTGTGCCCTTCCATCCAGCCCGAGGCGGCTTAGGGGTCGATACTTTCATCGCGGCACGACTTCTCGCCCTCGGCTCTTCGCCTTTCTTTTCTCGCCTCGTTTCCAGCTCCGTGGATGAAGGCCACTCACCACGAGCTTTCTCTCTTTGACCCAGCATCAAGCCAGCGCGGGCCCGCGATTGGTCGAAGCTAATCGCCGAATTACGTCCTCCTCCGCTGCCACGTATTCCTTACACACCCGGGCCTTTTTTCTCCCCCCTTTTCAGAACGCAGGCTCCCGCAATATTTCATGCGTTCATTTCGCGCTGCCGGGACGTAGGATCCTGCCCCCCGGCGGAGCCCGAACGAGAAACTCATTAGCAGTGCTCTCAATAGAAGAAGACGCGAACGATTGCAGCCTTTGAACGCTCGACAGTTCGTAGCCAATTTTCCGCGGTCCCAGCGCCGCGAAGTTCTGTTAATTATTCCGACGGTCTCGCGGCGAGCGCCGCCCCGCAGGACTTGAAAGCCCGCCGTTGTTGCCGCGAATATTTACGGGCGAACGCCGCGGGACGCTGAATTATTTAACGCGGACGCGTCGAATTAAGACGCGCTCCCCTTCGCGCCACTCTGCCCGCCGGTTAATCGATAAAAGAGACTAATGACGCGATTCTAGAAGAGGATACCCCGTACGGGTGCTGGCGTGTTCGACGCACAGACGCCGTGTGCACGTACGCGGGAAGAAGGACGCGTAGGGGAAAGGGAAACGAGATAAATAGCAAATGAGCCTGCCCCGAAGCTAGACAGAGGAGATATATACTTTCGTATCGCTGCGACTTGCAGTGTTCTTCTCGCCCTTCCCCCACGTGGAGTTTCCTCTTTGACCTACAAGGAAAGTTAGGCACCCCGGGAATTCAGATAATTATGCAAAATTGTGTGCGAGTAGTCGTGCATAATACAAATCTATTTTTTGGTGGTGCTGTTATTACATTTTGCGGGGTGAAAATACATTTCGTGGGATATCTCGAGAACGGTGAGAGATATCGAAAATAAATATAAACAAAAGTCGTATCTTTATTTTATATCTACAAAACTGCGTAAAAATAATTATCGAAAATCCATACTTTTCAAGTTACCCCCACCGCCGATTCTTAATTCGATAATTACTTTCACGCAGTTTTGTAGATATAAAGAAAAGATGCAACTTTTGTTTAAACTCCTCTCACCATTCTCGAGATATCCCACGAAAAAGAGAATTCTACCTTTTCCTCAAGGGGTGATTTCACCTCCTAAAACTGTGCTATGGCACCAACAAAAAATAGTTTCAACTACTCTATTTGCGCACGAAGTTGCATGATTCTCTGAATGTCCGGGTTGCCTTACTTCCCCTGCTAGTATCGCGCGAACCACTCCAAGATCGTTTCGCTGAAAATCAAGTGACCATCTGAAACTATAGGGGCGATGAGCTTGGCAGGGGTTGAAGAGGACAGCCCGCGAGAGAAGCGTCGGAATTTTACTCTCCAATATCTCGGGGCACGTTTACTGGCACTGGGGAATGGTGATTCCTTTTCGTCGCGCGTCGATGTTAACGGGAACGCCTGAAATATTTCTGTCCCGTTCGAGGGGGAAACGGTCGATACGAAAGTTGCGAGCCATTGTAGCCGAAGAAAAAGTTGTTTCGTTTGCGGAAGCGCGGACGCGACTCCTGGAACACTTCTTTTCTCTTAATGAGGCAGCTTGTTCGCCCTGGGGACGCTCGCTGAGACGGACTCGGCTAGGTTACTCTGAAAGGTTCCTCCAAGGACGTTCAATGTCGTAAGTTGACAGGAAGTGAGCGCACGGGGAGGTTGAATGGGAGAAAAGTAGCAGGCACTGTGTTACAGAGGAAAGGAATTCGCGACACCCCGCGGCGCGAATTTTCTTGGAAATCACCGCGCGCTAACGATAACGGAGCGGAAGTCTCGGTTGATTCACGAGGCGTATATTAATTAAGGTCATCTCCGGAAGGGGAAAGAAAATCGCCGAGAAATTAGTTCTCGCCGGGAGCAGGCGTTATCAGTGGACGCTGCATTTGCTGAGGCGACGATCCTTAAGGCGCGAGCTTCGTTAGGAAGTGGATGGAATAAACAGGAGTTTCGAGTAATTCCTCGTGGAGAAGTGGACCACCCTTCGACTATTTAGATTCCATCCCTTCGGCGTTAGTAGAAGGAAATGTAGGAGTTCGGCGTTTAGAAACGGCCTTGGCGCTTCACACTTAGGGTAAACTGTACAATGACTGACACCCTGAATTGGCAAATCCCAATTCGAATGTCTATATTTTTTTCTGAAGTTTTTATATGTTCTTAACTTGCAGTTAAAACATCTTGAGTACCTATTAAAGCTTTTGTCTTAAAAATATTCAATGAAAAACTAAAATTGACTTAAAAGTATAATCTTTGGCAAATTTGAGATTATATAGGAAAAAAATAGTTAAAAGCGAAGTTTAAACAACTTATTTCATTCACTATAAAATACCCATAACACTTAGTAAATATGTATTTCAATCAATTACTTAATTACAAAGCGACCAAATTTCAAAATTTTAAGAAAACGCCTTTTCTCCCACCGCTACCTTCAAGACCATTTTTATGGTATTGCCAGATGTAAAATGTGTAGTTCAGCTGCTGAGATTTGCAGCGCTGCAGTTAACGAAAAATAAGAAATTGTAGAAAAGTACTTTCTAAGCTCGTAGTTGTTAATATTTGGCTTTTTAATCAGGAGTAGATTAGAGTAGATTAAGTAATTAGAGTCCGAAACAAAGAGACCTCGCGCAGTAGATCCGAAGATCGTGGGTCCCATCGCCCGAGGTTCCGTTTTTCCTCTCACAGAATCAGTAAAGATTCTCCGTCCCTCTTTGTCGTTGCTCCGTCATTTCGAAAGAGGTCACGAAAAATATTCCAAGCAAAACGCACACGAATCCATAACAGATTTATCATAAGACTTGCATCTCTCAATATTATTGGTGCACGAGAGTTGCTCCCGGCGGCAGGTGTCGCGATACCATTCGATATTCCGAACGGGGGACGTTAAGAAAACGAATGTGCGTCGTCAATCTTACTTCCGCTCTCCGCGCGATTTGCTTTCTATAAAATTCCACGTCCAAGGGCTAGAGGGCAAATATCCGAAACTGTCTGGCACATTTCAATGGAGCGCGAGGGATGACAAACAACGGTGAGGGATGATCGAGTTTGCGTCTCTCGACTGGCCTCTGGCACGCGGGCCGTAAGTGGATCGCCTCTAATCCGCTCGTTGTAATTTTCTTAAACACGATTTGCCCCGGCGATCTGCTCTAGCGCGATGCCGTTCGACGCTGATGATCCAATTGGCCGCCGATCGTGACAGTTAAACTGATTAAGCGCGTGACAAGCGGCTTTGGGACTCATCCGTGGCTCGTAAAACGTCGGCTCGTCGACGCGCGTCGTCGTTGCAGCAGAGTCGCCCCTCGTAGGATCGTAAACGCAGCGCGCGACACGTAGAGCGCGCAATTAAGTGAATCAGGCTTCCGTATCGAGTGGCCCTGGTGCCAGGCCACGGTATTCGCGCGTCGTTAGCGCCCCGGGGATCGTTTCGGCTCGCAACCGATTCGCGAAATGGCCGCGCAAAGTAGAACGGTAGCAATGGACGCTGGAATGACACCTCATAATTATTTCGTAGCCCCAGCTTCAGCCAGATCTTGAGCCTACGCTTGAATGGAACGGCGATGCATCCGGCCGGTCTTGTGCAGTCGCAGAGCATGCGGAATGTTTGCAACGTCCTTCCGCTGGACGGAAGGGAGTCCGTCGAGGTTGGGCGTTGGAGGGACGATGGGGTGGATCTTTTGCTTGAGAGTTGCATTTTATAACCTCTGAATGACCGTCATGGGCGTTGCTCGGATATATAAGAGACGAGCGTAGATTTGTCTCGAAAAGAGGATAAAAAAAATAGAGGATAGCGGTCACCTTAGTTTAGGGGTCGGTAACTCGGGACTGAATAGTACCCTCCTATCAAATCACTCCAAAATAGGTCACTTTTAGGATTTTATTTAAAAAAATAAATAAATAGAAGCCATTGTGTTAAAAAACTTTTTACTCTGTATTTGTACATTGTTGAAGATAATAATAAATTTTATTAGACACGCGATCATTTAGAATATATATAGGATCCAGAGTATCCAACGCCCATGACGCTAGTGGACGGTCGGCTAATGTAAGGTAGATTGTAAGGACGTTAGTACTTGTCAGTAGCTGAAGGAAAGCGTGTGTACAACGGTAGCCCGTTGCCGGTCTGTTTTCCTCATTAACCTGCATCTCTGGTGTTGTTCAGGCAAAGTGGACGAGAAAGCGACGCAGCTGCACGCGATAGCGTCGCTGAAGGTGCTGCTGGACGCTACCAGGCCGCACAACGGCGCGGCGACGTCCACCGCCGCCCATTACTCCGGTGCAGCGTCGAAAGAGACCACTCTGCAGCTGCAGCAGGGCTCCCAGGGCACCACGACCACCACCACGACGACCACCACCGCTGGCACCACCGCCGGCATCCAGGAACTTCCCAACGGCGGTATAGCAGCTGGCCTCGACGCAGGCCTCGACTCGGTAATTGTCAAATTCGACGAATGCCTAATTCCCTCCCCCGTCGCGGTCCCAATTATTGCGGTGGCATCGGTCGCCGTAGCTTCCGGTTATCACTCGTCCGCTCTGCCCCGAAATTCGTTGCTGCCCGATGCGAGTCCATTAGACCCCCGCGTCCCCCTTGCTTAACGTTCACCTCGCCACTCGTGCCGGTGAATCTCTCGAGGCCTCTAATCACGGGTCTAGAACGAACCTGCTGCTTCTCGGCAACGGAGTTGCCGCTTTTCAGCAGCGAAAGGTCAAGGAGGAACGCGCTTAGACTGCTACTTACAGATAGCTATTCGAATAGTAGGACGCGTGGAGCAAAAGGGGCAGTTGAACCCCCTGGCTTTTGAGAAAAAGTAAATTATTTTTTAAAACTGATCTTTATTAAGTTTGTACTGAAAACGTGAATTTTTTTAAATTTTTAATTGGCACTAAAATATGGGTTAGACAAAGCAAGAGTGGCTACTCCATTCGCACCGCGTGCTTCCTGATCTGATTTCTCACTTCCCAACTATATTTTTCATCCGATGGTTGGATGAATACCGCCTAGATACTGACGTCCCTTGACATTCAAGCTTACCCAACGCATTGTTTTTGGCTGCTCCAATCTTCCCTTCGAAAATAGTGCCTTTAAACTCCCAGCAGCATAGCAATCCATTTCCCAGGCGCGAGTAGACGTGCAGGACCAGCGCCGACAGGCCCTGTCGTCGGCCGCTGTTCGCCGCGCGGCTGAAAGATTGCTGGTACACTTGAATGCCCCGAGTCAAGTCAATCCGCGCTCGGCGTGCAAGCATGAAAGCACGAGCGCCTGGATGCCCTAAGTATTTCAATATCGACAGACCGTGAGTGGCGTGCGAATGTAGTTAGCGCGGGCCAATAGCAGCCGAATTCCTCGCCCAAAGCTGAGCTCCCGGCTGCCGCAATGCCGGCGAAACGTCGCCGCGAGTTTCCACGTAGACGCGCGAGTCGCGGCCGGAAGCCTCGTCTGACCGCAGGAACAATGGCCGCGGGAGCGCTAATTCGGTCGTGTCGCTCCCTATCGCGGCCCAGGGAACGCGCGTCGCCAAACCCGGCCCCGCTCGGGCTCGTTTCCCGTCACGAACCCCCGGGCCCTCGAGAGCCGTCCGTTTTCTGATCCCGTTCCCAGCGGCCTCGTCCGAAATAACCGTAGTCGCCGTAGCCAGATTCGTCGAGCCAATTATCGTCTATCGATCGCGCCTCAGCCAGTCCAGCGGAGCGACCAACCTCCGCGCCGGATAACTTCGCGGTAACAACTTCGCGCCACGGTTTCTTCCCGTAATTCCCGCGTGGAAGGCGACGGGGCGGCGCGAGGGAAGCGTTCAACCCTGATAGATGGATTCTGGGAGAAGTTCATTTTATGTGGGGTGTTAGATGGAAACGGGGCTGTTTTTTTATAGAAACGAGATACATTTAACTGGAATATAATTAATAATAATTCTTTATTGCACAGTAGATGTTGCGAAAGAAAATATATAAGCAGGCTAGGAGGAGGAAAATAGTTAGAAATTATATAGTAGGTGTAAAAATAGAAGAGTGCTAAAGGCGAGGTGCAGCTGTCAGCTGTTGTTGCCCTAAGAACTTAAAACTACTTAAAACTACTTGAAACTAGCCACTAACAGTGTATACGGAAAATAGATGTCGATTGACAGATCACGTCATCGCGAGTAAAGACTAAAGTCATAAGTATGACATTAAAAAATAACAAGAGTAACAACTAAATACTACTATTGATTAGCAAAAAATACTGCACGTTTGAAAGATGAGAGGGTGGTTAGAGAACGAATTTCGAATGGAAGGGAGTCGTTGTAAGAGGTGGAATAATAGGAAAAGGAGCCAATTCATCTAATTCATTTAATTCTCCCATCCACAACACGCATTCGGATAGAGGTCATGATCGATACTTTTTTGCGTGTGTATCAGGCACCCGAAAACCTCCGCGCTGGAAATTTTCCTCGCCGTTTCCCCCTGGGAGAGGGCCCCATCCCTCAGTCGACCGGTTGTCGCTCAACGTGAAAACGTAACGAGCTATATCGCCGCCACCCCCGTCGCTCGACCGCTTCTATCTGAAATTCTGTCCGTCCGCCCGCGGACAGAGATAGATATTTGGTGATTCGGGACGGTCCTGCCGGCGCGATAGGAAAAATGAAGCGGGAACTCCTTATTTTCCGGCCAGTCGACCCCTGACAAACGAACCCCTCCAGCTTCTCATCGACCAAGCAGCGAGACTGCTGCAACGAAGCTATTCGTTATTACGGACACTCGATTAATCTGTGGAAGACCGAATGGAAGTTTACTGTTCTTAATGTTTCCGTAAGGATTCAATCTACTAAGTAGTGCTAGATTCAGACTTTTAGAGGTTCTAAACATTTGAAAGAATTTAAGGTCCTCTTATACAGGGTGGTCACTTCAACGCAATGTTGGAATGTTTCTTTAGTTCAATCATCCCTCGATCGTTAATTTTCTCTCGTTTTCTATGTCTTTCTCGCTCGCTCTGATCCACTCGCCAATGGTTCTCATCTTTCCACTGTTTTCATTCTTTCTTTCTTTCCTCTTGCACATAAAAAATGGTGCAGAACTCCTCGTCCGATTTTGTTAGTCTACAACTTTGCTTTTAAATGAAACAACGTGGCGTTTTTTGTGGTACACTTTATGGTAACTCATAGATTTTATGACATCAGGTTCCAAAGATAATATCCAAGAAATGACATCCTACGCTGCTGAAACATTCTGTATAAGGGTAGCCGCTATTAACAGCCCGTCATTCACGTTCCACGATAATGGCAGGGTGTTGGGGAATTGGGACGCTTAATACGTGGGAGAGACGTCCTGGAAGCAAGGCAATCGCGAATAGTGGCTTTTTCCCCGAACGAGACTTTCGTTTTCGAATCGGCCGCCGTCAAAGTCTCCCGCCATATCCGACAGCTCTCGCACTTAATGTCCTTTGTGGCCCATTCCTGCCTCGGCCTCTCAACTTTTTCGGCTTCTTTATCCGAAGGTGGGGAATCTCGAGGACGATCGCGTCGCATCTTCAGGGTCACTGTTTCCGAGTACCGCGACGAACGCACGCCCACCGCAAGATTGCCAAGAATTAATGGACCTTAAGAGACAGCTGAAATCTGAGCCTGCTAATTCCGGAATAAAACGAGTGTTCCGAGCAGGGATCGGCTTTAGCGATTAAAAAATTGACAGCGCGAGCTTTTCACTGCTATTAGCCGACGGTAGGGGGATAGCTCGCGCGGGCGCAAGCGGATCGCTGGGATTCTCGAACCTCTTTGTCCCAAATGAGTGAGAAGACCTTTTCATTTTGAATGCACCGCGAATCTGGGTCAATTCTGGCTACACCGGGCGTCGGTGCGCTGCACATTGCCTATTTCAGTCCCTCTTTTCCTCTCGGATAATCGAAGCAAAGTCACCAGGCGATGGCTCTTCCGCCCGAGTTCCGCGTTTTCTAGCACGCGTCCACCTTCCTCCGGAATCCTCAAGGTCTTCGATCTCGATCGACGTCCACTTCGTTCGCCAGGCCCCATTTGTCTAATGACTAGCCACCTTCGTTTGCATACTGAACAAGAAAACTCCTCTTAGAAATCAGAGGAACACAGCGCCACCTCTGGCATTGCCTTCTAGCCAAACAAGAAGACGAAATCTAGTACTTGTCGAGACGATTTTTCTTAACAAAAGAAGATATGAGTAGGTGGCATTTTTCTAAAAATAAATTCTTTCAAAATCGACGAGTACTATAAATTATAGTCTTAAGAATATTCAAGCAAAAATTTTCTTCAAATCGGTCTAGTAATCTCTGAGATATTTTTGGTACGAGGTTACTGTGCTACCGTTTCTTAAGAAATCAAATTTCATTTTGAAGCGAATACAGTTGAATTTATATAGAACAAGGTGTATATCTTGATTTTTAAATATGAAGAGTCATTAAATGAAGAAAAAAAATCATAAAAATGACCATATACTAACCCCTTAATTCGCCTTTAATCATTTTTAATCGCGCGCCAGGAGTTCCTCGAAGAAATGACCCAGTTAAGGGGTTGAATTCTCGAACCCTCTATCTTACAACTCGTTACCTTAAACGACTAGGCGCTGTAAATTACCGGAGGTCCCCGGTCGGCAGATTTACAGCTGCCGTGGCTGGGAAACGTAACGCGCGAACCGGCCAGGATGCTTCCTCTTGGCTTCTCCAGTAGAGTAGCCGCGTTCTGGTCAGACGCTGGTGCTCAGACGACCAGGCAGCGAGATGATCGGTGTGCTCGCCGAGAATTACACGTGCTCGTTCTACCAAGGCACCGGCAATCCTCATAAAACGATATTCTGCTGGGAAAGCCGTACACCTTGCGGGGGCCATTGTGTTGCGGTTAGCCGAGGATGAACAAGGGGTTGGCTGGGCGCCTTTAGCGCGGTTTTTGGAGGCCTTGTGTCTCTGTCCGCGGAGCTTTATTGTATAGCACGACATAATAAGCGCGGCCAGCCAAGTGTGTCCCGGATGATAAAACTCCGGCTTAAACTTAATTCCATTCGACCGGATCCACTGAACGGATTAAGTCAGCCGCGTTAATTAGGGAGAAGGGTGTATTCTTCTCTTATTCTATGGTTTCATGTTTCTAAACGAATGTTGGTTTGCAGAAGTTTGTCTGACTAGAGGCGCGTCTTTGTTTCAGGGAGAAGAGGATGAACCTCCAGAGGCCTTGGACATGGCCTGGCCCAGTAGTCCCAAGAAGAGACTAACTTACATTCTAGTCGCGCCAATCCTGTTCCCTCTGTGGCTCACCTTACCGGACACAAGGACACCTAAGGGTAAGTTGAAGTGGGAAAGAAGGCGACGTTGACATTAGAATGTCGGTGGTACAATAAAAAGACACGAGTGTTAGACAGAGTTGAGCATTTTTCGAATAAAAAACTATTCGTTATTCTGGAATAACTTCATTTTATTCGCAATTCTTATTCGAAACCATCAGAACAAAAATGTATTTGCTATTCTCGAATAACCTCATTTTATTCGAAATTTGTATGCGAAGATTATTGTTAAATTTAAAAATGAAAATTAAATATAAGTATAAAAATTGATTCGATTAATGCCCAACTCTGGTGCTAGGATAATATTCAGGGTTCAGAAGCCAATCAATGCAAGTCCATTGGCATTAAAACCGAGATTTACACTGTTTGTCCTGTGAATAATTTTGTCTACTTAGTAATTCCGTGGTCAATGTACCGCCGTAAAGTTATTGCTTACGTATGAAAGTAAAGACTTAATTGATTTATCAAGTTTTAACAACAAAGAGGTTTGCAAACTACAAAACTCATTTCCAAGAAAAGTTGGACTTACACTGACGGCCTTCTGAACCTTTCACATATATCCTCCATATTACCCTGATTTGTTTAACTTCACCTTCCCCTTTTACCTCCACCAAAAAGGTCGCCGAGCTAAGCCACGATACCCACCTAATACCCCGATACTAGAATCCCACGCTTACAAGCCTGAAATTTGTACCACTCGTAATCAGAATCAGCCACGTTCTCCAGCAGAGTAACGTGTTAATTTCTCGAGAATTCACATCCCAGCAAATCTGCGCCGCAATTTCAGCTATACGTGCTCGCCGTGTCGCGGCATTAGCGAGCCGCGCCGCCGCTAAAACAATTTGAATATGAAATGTAATCTTTGTGGCCGTGTGGTTCCTTGATTCACAATTCCCGGCTGCTAAATTACAGCGAGGATCACCATGACTGTACAGACTACAGAAGGTTACAGATAGTACCTCAATGGACGGTTCCTTCCCCCTTTGTTCTTCTTCCCTCCAACGGACGTTCCCCGCGATCGTTTCCGAACGCGGCATTGAAATTTACCGAAAATAGCCCGGCGAAGCTTCCTTGCTTATTCCTCGAGGCAACGAACGATCGGGACCGGATATTTCTGTCAGCGTTGTGCAATATTCATCGCGACCGCTCCAGCCTCCCAAGAACCTCCCCTATATATCTGAAGGTTTTGGGAAAGCAGATAAGTTGTTGTGAATAAAAGCGTGGGAAGTAGGTAAGGGGGAGCCGCTCCGTCCTCGTAACGCAGACGGGGTCGCCTCTGAGCGGTGTTAGAATTTAATGACGCAATTAAACGCGCCGGCAAGACGGACGCAGACGACGCGCGCGCGTCTGTTATTCAAAACCGTTTCCCGGTCGCCATCAATCACGGACGTGCTGCATTATCTCGGCCTATTAACGGCCTGTATTTCAACGCGACACAATGCCGCCGACGAAAGATGATATTGACACGCTAATTTCGAATCGGCGACTGATTGTTGCGGCCCTCCGACGCTGCCTGGCATTCAGCCGCGCGCCTCTCATTGTTACAGAAAATTGCCAGGTCGGCCTCTCGATTTCGATTGATGCCGGCGAGCGGCAGCGAAAACTCCTGCCTCCGTTGCGGATCGTTATTATTATTAGTGTTACGTCTTTATTGCGCACGCGCTGTGTGCATAATTACAGAGAATATAATTTGAAAGATAAAATGAAAGAAAAGGAGAAAAATTGTGTCGCACTGTTAATTTTTGCAACTAAGTACTCTTTGGGGTAGATAGGTGTTTGAAGAGATGAATGATGTCAACATTCAACGCTCTGTAATTCAGTAGGGCACTCAGGATTTAATTTTTGGGGGAGCCGAGTGGGAGGGATAAAAATATTTTTGAAGCAAATTCAATCGAATTCATTAAGTGGTTAGAGAAACTTATTTAAAGAATAAAATCGAGTTTTCTTTTCTTTTCGCGAAACCCTTGAATTAGAGAAATCGCGGTTATAATTAATCACCTTTTTCCTTTTTCTTTGGGGGTGCCAGGGCCCCTTGGTCCCCTCTGGGTGCGCCACTACTGTAATTACACAGTGCATACATATTTTAGGCTTCCTTCGTTTTATTTATGTATCACCGCCCCTCGTTTTCTTCTTTTCGTTTCGCAACAAGGAGAGCTTTTCTCCCGTAAATGATTTAATAATAATGACAACAAAGAGAAACAGAAACAGAATACATATCATAATAATGTAAATGTAAGAAGGCTCAGCTTTGGTAGCTGTTTTTAAGCCCTTCTAGGAATACCAGTACAAGCGGATGATCCGCGAATAGGTCCTATTTGAAAAGGGAAGGGTGGTTCAGGAGATAAGTTTTCAGAGCGCATTTGGAGGAAGGAAGGGAATAATTTTGAAAAGGGCGTTGGCGCAGCGACGGGCAGCGCACGAGAAGGAACTGTAACTGTTTATTTGGGAAATGGCCTATCATTCAGGTTTGGCCAGATAAGTCGCGTTCCATTAGTTGGGTTGTATTTACCTAGTATGTTCACTTACAGAAGCAGAGTCGTCGTCGGCTCTGGGTAGCTTAGTGGTTAAAGCAATGATACCTTTTCTATACGTTGTTATTCATACAAGTGCTTTGCACAGTTTAATACGCTAAGATTAAGAAATTAGTTGATAAAGGTCACACAGGATATTCTATAAACAGTTTGAGACTGCTTGTCCCCGAACAGGGTCTTTAGTCTTTACGAAATCGTTACATTTGTTATTCATTCATACGTTTTAGAATTATGCTGCCCTCCTTAGTTAAAATGTCCTATCCAGCATGTTTCAATTTTTCAAGAAACATTGAAACATTTAAAGTACCATATGTCTTTTACTTTTTAAGTAAAGTTAGAAAATCCTACGTGCTTAATATATTTATTTTTTTACAAGGGCGGCACAAAGAAATGGTAAAACTTCAGTTTTCGCGGATGTTTCGAAACTAGGACATTTTAACTAAAGAGGGCAGTATAGTTCTTATTGTTGTATTTTTTGGTATTAAATTTATAAGTTCGGCAAGCAAAAAGTCTCAGGTTCGATCCCCGCTCCAAGAACTCGACCGGCTGACTCTTCTTCTCCTATGGAATCACGATAGACCCGTTCAATTACCGACAAAGCCACCTCGCGCCGTTTCAGTGATCGAGAATCGTTTCGTACCATGAAAGTGATTATTGCAAAGCGAAGGGATTCTATTCTAACCCGAGCACTAAAGATCCACTAAGATTTACTAAGAATCATTCTCCTCATCAAATTATCTTGAATAAGTTTGGGTTAACGATTAATGAGAGCCGCCGGTGTAGCGTCCAATATCGGGAAGGAAATTGACGGGCAATTTCCGCGCGCGCGCCGACGAAAGATCCCCGTTTCCAGGGGCTCGATGGGGAAACTTTTTCGTCGGGCCGGGAAGCGGTTAAAGCCGAGCGAACAGGAACGACCCGTTCGAGATACAGATATCGCGGATTCGCGGTCTACTTTCCGCGGTTTCGCCAGTTTGCGAGCTCGCCAAACGTTTCGCGGCTCCCATTCTTCCATAATCGCTAGCCCCCTTCTCTTCAATCGACGCTGCTTTATCCCCGTATCTGCTTTAATCGCGGCTTTCGCCCTTCCACGGCCGGTTCTTAGAACAGACAGCTTACGGGTCGATGGAAATAGAATTCCCCTTGCCCGCGAACCGAGCGATTTTAATATCGACGAGATAGCAGAGTCCGACTGTCCAATGTAATCACAGATAGTCGAACTTTGACGCTAGATGATCGCGATACAAGGCGTTGGGCGTGGCGCGCCTCGATACATACACGATTCCTCCCGTCTGATATACCGCTGATTTCTTCTACTCGCCGTGAGCGTTGGAAGCGCCAAAGGGAGAGGTCTTGGGGTGCATTTCCACTTCTGCCTGCGAAAATTGCACGCGGACATCGTGCAAATAATGAAGTATCGAATACGATCTCGTAATATCAATGATGTCGACTGTTCTTCGATGTTGGAATTAATTAAACTTAATGTTCCACTTGGGAGTTTTAGGAAATTTTCGCTTTTTCACTGGTTATGCCATACCTCTAATTTCGTTGAGAATAACCTCATTGACTGCTTGCGCAACTTAGCCAACAAGTTCTGCCACGCTGTAGACTCTTTTCCAAACACCAGCGTGTCTTTCAAGAGCCAGCTCTTAAAGAGGTATTTTCGTCCAGAAAGGCAATTTTTGCTTTTATTTACGAACGACGCACAAAAGAACTACACAGTTTTTAACGATGAACATTATCCACACATGTTTATTAACATTTCAGTAAGGTATGAAAACAATTTCAACTATGTATAATAACTTGTTATTTTTATTTTAAATCAGAGCACCCTGAGGCAACTTTTTTGCACCCAACGTAGCAAAACAAGTTATATGCACAATATGAAGCTGAATTTTTTTACAACTCACTGAAATGTTAATAAATCCACGTGAATAATAGTGATGAGTGAAAACTGTGTAATTTTTTGTGCGTTGTCCTTAAAGAGGATAGAGGACCTCGTCTAGAGAGACGAGAATACCTTTTTAACTTTGATGCGCAACAACTCTGTCTAATTCCTTTTGTGTTTGCGCATACTACATCTTGCCACTTGTAACACATTTCCATCTCCTCCTATGTACCTATATTGTAGGTACCTCTTACCAAAGAGTGCGCAACCCGTATATAAATAAATAAATAAATATCCGTTCGCATGAACGGAGGACCATATTTCGAGCTCCGTTTCAGAAAACGTCCTTTCCACTGCTGAATAAACCTCATCGGCCAGAAACATGAAAGATTTCACACCCATTTGGGAAAGGGAGGCGTTCCCGCGGTCGATGGAAAGAGCTTGAACCATTTAGAAGGGTGCATTGAGATGTCCGATTCATTGATTGTTTCAGGGAAGAAGCTGTTCGCGGTGACGTTCATCGGGTCCATCGTCTGGATAGCGGCGTACTCGTACCTGATGGTCTGGTGGGCGAACGTAGCGGGCGACACGGTCCGCATACCACCGGAAGTGATGGGCCTGACGTTCCTCGCCGCCGGCACCAGCATCCCCGACCTGATCACCAGTGTGATCGTCGCGCGAAAAGGATTCGGCGACATGGCCGTGTCGAGCTCTGTCGGCAGCAACATTTTCGACGTGACCGTTGGGTGAGCACACATGAATCTCCACACCCGCTTGCTTCCGTGATTACGGGGGACAAAGCTCACGCGAACTTACTAGCGAGCGCAGGTTTCGCGAGAATCGCGAGAACAGTAATAAATTTATCTCTATTTTGATCATGGAACGTATTTCTTCTGATTACTGGAACTTGATCTTTTCTTTCCTTCTTCGGCTTGGGAATTTAGGAATCTCTTACAAATCTAGGAATCCGTTGCAGACTGAGGAGTTCATTGCAAATCTAGGAAAACGATTCCAAATCTAGGAATTGATTTCAAATCTAGGAATTCGTTGCAAATCTAGGAATTCATTTCAAATCTAGGTATTAATTTCACATCTAGGAATTCGTTGCGAATCTAGAAATTCATTGCAAATATAGGGATCCGTCGCAAATCTAGAAATTCATTGCAAATCGTATTTCCGCTCACAAATTTCGACGCCATCGCCCCAGTATTTTGCCTACCGTTGACGATTTAACTTCATCGAGTCACAGAGAAGCAATTCCAGCCATTAATCGCTAGGGTTCGGTCCCCCCGGCTGGACGAGATAATTCGTCGGTATTTGTTTTCTGCCCAGTCGGATGTAGGTCGCGTATGGATTTACGCGGCTCGGTTATAAGCGGCCATCGCGTCGCGTTATCGAGGGCATCGGTTGTGGCAATTTTCACACGAGACAGACACAATCTGTTGCGACACTATACCCCGAGCTTCTAATGCCCACGAAACAAGCGCGTTTAAGAACATCCTCTTGCCTCGCACGGCATCGATTCGACCTCCTTCGAGAGGAATCTTCTATTTCGTCCACTTCCGCGGAAGAACCAAGATGGCCGTGGCCAGACGTACCCAAACACGAGAAACAATTGCGACATTCCAGCGTTCAGATAACGCTTGAGCGAGCTTTAGGAACAGGACCTATATTTCACGAGGGTTGCACGGTTTTCCGAGTGCCTTTAAAGTCAAGATCGTTATTTTAGGAGCCATCATAAACAAGACTGTTGAGAATACACTGCAGGAACGCTCCCGTTTCTTTCCTCGGCCACCGACGAACCGTTTCTCTCTCGATTTTTCCGAGAAACTTGCGCCGCGAAACGCCCCGGCTGTATCTTTCACGAGCGACGAAGGGAGATCGGATTTTCAGGGGATCCGTTTCATAGACAATTACGCGAATTTACGTTACGGTCGAGTTCGGGAGATTGCTCGGTATGGCCAGCAGGGTGTTCTTCCGAAGGCGGTTAAGGCGCGAGTAATAAGATTACGTCACTTTGAGCCGGTGGAATCTCTCGTTAGCCGGCACTCATCTCGCTGGAATATGCCCGAACGATCCTCGTCGGCAATTATTTCAGAAAAATCCGGTCACTTGCTTCGTTACGTGGCGCGTTCAGGATCGGATAGAAAATCGCGAGCCGTGTTCCGTAATTATACTGTTCGAGGCAACAACGGCCTCTCAAGGACACTCAACCACCCTTTTCGCATAAAACGCGTAATTAAGTTCGCCATTCTTTACCACATATGCACTCTAAATTTCATTGCCGTATCTTTAAAATTGACAGAGCTATAGTAAATTTTGTGAATCGATGTTAACTAACAGGCTCTGACTCTAATTCTATATTATTTTAAAATATTATGCAAATATTAAACAAATAATAAAAATGTTAAAACACAACATTGTTTTCTATATTTCTGCATTTTATGCAAAAAGGCCATGAGAGGGCTATAATTAAATTTATTACGTAATTCCAATTGTAACAATGCAGCTACAAACGACATACATATATCAAATTTTTAAATATTATACACAGTTTTACAACAACTTCACTGTGTTTAAAAAATATCTAGAAAATTTTTGGATTAATTATTTTAATATAATTTTGAAACTGGACTTGAAAGTAAATTTATTCATAACTTCGTAATATTTAAAGATACTTTTCTCAAAACTGCCTTTGGCACTGACAGCCTTCTTGCATCCAACAGTACAATTCAACTCACTGCATAAAAACGATAAAATAGAATTCGAAAAGAATTATTCCAAAGCTCACTACTATCGCGAGGAATTAAATTGCCGATCTGACGATTCACAAACTACTTTATGGTGTTTGAATGGCACTTTGCAAGGTGTTACACGAACCGTTAGATATTATACATAAGTAGCGAGTGGAACGGCTGTTCTCGCCCGCCTAAATGAAAAGTTTAAAGCACCGGCAAGTAATAGACGGCGCGTGTACTCGTCTGGATGGATCCTCGAGACGGTGCAGCGACGCGACGTGTCGCGATACTTTTCCTTTCGCGTGCCGGATAACACGCAAAGTTTCTTTAAGGCTCTCGATCGATCCCCTCGCGAGGAAGAGCGCGAGTGGGTGTCTTCGGGGAACGGAAATTGCTCGACGTTGGGAACGATTACTTCTTGAAAGGGACTAAAGAAACGATCTCCCGACAGATTCGCGATTGGCCGCTATTGGAAATATCGGAAACACGTACCCGACACACAATGCATTTAATTGGATAACATAGATACCGCTCCGCGACTCCCTAAATCAATCGCTTTGACGTTTGGGTAAGTCCGGGGCAGTCGGTCGACCTAACAAAATGGCTATTGAAAATAATACTGATATTATTTATTTTATCCAAGTGGAAAAGATAAGGTTTATATTCTTTATTATTGATGTCGCTATGGTTGGAACCACAGAATCCCCCAACAATAAATACTTGCACATTTTGAAAGAAAAGATTCGACTTTTGCTAAAAAATTTAACTGTTTTCGGTCTGTAAAATTAATCGTTTACAAGATAGAAACTCGTCCGTTTTCCCAACCATAGCAATAACCAGAATAAAGAAAATAAACCTTAGTTTTTCCACTTTCAGGACTATAATAGTTCCCACGGCATCGCCCGTCGAAAAAGAATTTTTTTGAAGAAGCTCGTGTCACCGACTATATATATATGGAATACAAAAGCACCAAAAAATCCTGAGTGTTACTTCAAACATACCTTAATATGCAGGCAAAGCGCCAGACAGTATAAACTGATACTTTTTGTCAAATAAATCCCCGAAGATAGCTAGACTAGAGTCCCCCTTTAATGAAACATGGTCACCATCCTCACACACTAGTCTCTCCCAGAGATTTGAATATCCATTTCACGGCAGCTGGAGCACATTTAAATTAGCCGCGATTAAACGAACAACTTCCACCGCTCGAAGGCTTACCAGATCTTCGAAACTTCGGACCTCCCGAGTTCTTTCTATCCATTAAGTCCCTGAGAAACGTCAAGACCCCGCGAGGCGAGTCGAACTTCAACGCGACCGAGTTTCTGGAAAGCTCGGGAAAAATGGAGTCGGAAGTCCGTGGCCATTGATTGTACGAGGAGGATTCGAACGGCGCGCGGACGTATAAATTGGAATTTCACCGGCGATCGGATAGAGCCAAGAGGAGAGGCGCGGAAAATTGGTCGTTGCGCCAGCCCATTCAAGTATTCTCGCTATTCCCCGTAATGGCGTTCCCCGTTCGTCCCACCGGCCCGCCGTTCTGTATTATTATATCGTTGGCGCGCGAAATGGCAGAGATGCCAGACGCCGCTCATTTCCCAACGACGATTCCGTTCGGGGAGGCCACGCGTGGGTCCTTTTCTCAGCCGGCTGTCGCATTGCCTGCAAATATCCGCGGGTCCCTTCGGGTCACGACCCCTCGACATCCGCGTTTCTTCGAGGGTGGTCCTGGAACGTTCCGAGCGTTGCCCCCGGGTTCACCTATTTAAGCGTCAGGATCCGGCGTATTTGCAGAATTCCGCTCTCCGTCGGTCCGGGCCAACGAGCAAGTGATAGAGCCACATGGATAGTCAGACGCTTTTACAGAGACTGCTTCCCGAGTGATTTTAAGTGACCAGTTGATTCTGTTTCAACGTGCGGCGACCAGGAGCAATCGATATCGTTAATGACGGCTCCGACGGTGAAACTAGAGTCGATAACGTCATCCAATACGCACCAGCGCGAGGACATTCGCGTTCCAGATGCAATAAACGCAAACAGAGCTTTGTCCCCCGTCCGGGCGTTGGAATTTTTCCGATGCGAATGAAATAACGCCCTCCTCCAGCCCCTCGCTTCCAATCCCGTAGCGTACCGTGTTTGCAGAGACGGCCGTGTGTGTGTGTGTGTGTGTGTACCCGCGACTCTGCGCGCGCGACAGTTTGTTGGGCGAATCGAGATCAACTCGGCAGGATCTTGCGAAACGCGGGCAGAGCCGCGCAGGCACACACGGATGCGCACGCACGATTTCCTGGCAACGGTTCGGCAATCGACTCGATCGAAGATCGATTCGGCTGCACGCATCCGTGGGTCTGGCTGCCAGCTGGCAGACCGCCCAGCCGGAGAGCAGCGGAGCGCTTCACTCGCCGCTTTACGTAGCTCCGCGGCTGCCAGTCGGGGTAAAAAGGCGCATACATTCCGCGTAAGACGCGATTGCACCTCGAGGATTACGATTAGAATGCGTCCGAGGGGAAAATAATGCCCGACCGGCTGCCGCTCCGCCGAACGGGATTTATCGAGTGCTGCGCCCTGTTCCAGTTCTTGCTTAATTCTCTGCTCTCGAAAGCTTGGCATGAATTAACGAGCCGGCGCGTAAGAGCGCGTTTAGAAACCGCGCCGAGAGTCCTGTTCGTGCTCTCTGATCGAGGGTCTGGAGATGGAGAAACGAGAGGAACTTCTTAGTCGGCGTCCTGAGTAAAGTCTGCTGTTGTCCCTTTAACGAAACATCGCATCTTCTGTTCGCAATTTTTCCGACCTCCTTTATAATGATAAGAGAGAAGGATCGTGAACCGCTAAGTGGGCGAGGCTGTCCTAAAGTCTTCTGGGTACGTTTATGATGGAGCTGTGATAAATAATCAGAATGACGATGAGAAGATAATAATTGAAGAGTTCTTGTAGAAAACACTGTAAGTTCCAAGAATCCAATTTTTCAGAACAGAGAGGAAACTTACCTGAGTTTAAATTATTTGCGGAACTTGATTTGTTTTGATAACTAAATAAGCACACAACTTAAGTACACAATAGCCCAAATACATCACGAAATTTTCTACTTTTTGCATTAATATAATCCAAATTCATGAAAAATAGATTTGTATTTGTTGCACTATTGGTAACTTATTTACAAGGGGAATTTTACATTAAAATTCTAAAAAAAAAGGAATTTTCGACGAAAACTGTAAATTATGTCTGAAAAAAATTCTTAAAAATGGCTTTCTTTTCCGACCGTCACAGTGGTGTTCCCCCTTAAATTCTGAGTGCGTCACTGAACGTACCTACCCTAAGTTCCCAGACAAACAGCCTCGGCGCGATTTCTAGAAAAATGTCCCGCGCGAAACGGAAGGTGGAACTAGGCTGGATTTCCGGTGGCTTTTCTGTCGACAGGCTTCCTGTACCGTGGCTGCTGTACGGCCTGATCTACGGGAGGCCCGTGGAGGTGAACTCCGTGGGCATGGTGTGCAGCATAGCGATCCTGTTCTGCATGCTGCTGTTCGTCATCATGAGCATCGCCTGCTTCAACTGGCGGATGAACAAGGGCCTCGGCTTCACCATGTTCCTCCTCTACTTCGTGTTCGTCGCTATCTCGCTGATGTTCGAGTACGAGTACCTGGTCTGCCCGGCCTAGGAGCGCGACTGGATCGCGGCCAGCGAGCGAAGTGGTCCAGAGAGGACGGTCGATGGACGAGCAATCGCGGGCCCCGTCACCGTCACCGTCATCGTCGTCGGCGAGTATCCCACCGACGAGCAGTCCGCCTCGCGCCGATCGAGCGACGGACGGACAGCCTTCCCGAGATAACTATACCGGAAAACCGCTGACGCGCTCGCCCCGTTCCCCTCGAATTCCCAACACTCCCCCCCCGATTGGAAGCCCCGACGCGCCGTCGGGGTTCCGTTCGCGCGTCAATCGGGCGTCCAACGAAGCGTTTTTTTGTTCTAGTCGAAACACGTTGTACATATTGTATAAACCTTGAAATACCTGAAACAAAATACTCGTCTGGTTTAAAGGATCACCCGCGGCGTTGCGTTTCGCCGCGACCGATCCGAGGCGGGCGCCGGACTTATCTAGACGCAGCGAGCGTGTCGGCCCCGATCGTGCCAACGATCGCGCGCGCGGCCTCAGTGTCTACTTTGTATAAACTAGCAGCAGAGCAATCCAGCCGTTTCCCCTTTTGCCTCCTCTTCTTCTTACTCTACTTGTCGATCTTACGCCACCTCTTACACCTATCTTCTTCGTCTTACTGTTACTACTACTTCCTCTGCGACACTTGTCCTAGTTCTACGCTCGCGATTCAGAGCAAAATCGAGCGCGTCGACGCCACTCGTCGGATTGCCGGGGAGCCGGTGGACGCTCGGCGCGGATCTGACGAGGGGCGACGGATACCTTGGTCGATGGCTTCGCGCCTCGACCCGCGACTCTGCCAGGTGGCGTTAGCCGGACTGCCAAAACTCGTCTCCCGACGAGCACAATGAATCTCGCCATCGCGTGGAACGCCACACCATCCCCCGGACCCCGTCCCGCGAGCTCTCGCCGAGTTCCATCGACTCTTTGGCACGATCCCGTCCGAAGCAGCGCGAGCGAACGATTCTCGCGCGGAACGACGGATGGACCGACCGCTCGCTCATTTCTCTCTCTAAAACCAAATCTCTTTTCGCCTATAACAGTAGACTCTAGCTACATACTTTAACTCTGCCGCGGACGCGCCCTGTCGCTCGGACCTTCCCTCTGAAACCAGTGGCGGATTTAAGGAGAATGGCTCGGTTGGCAAACCCTGCGTGGATGACAGAATTACAGATAAACCTGTGGTTTGAATATTATGAGAAACAAAGGTAACACAGTGTTTGGATAAAATCATAGTTTTTCTTGAAAAATGAGTCCCCCGGGCGTCCGTTAAATCCGCCACTGTCTGGAAGAGATCTAAAGCGATCTCCACCACTGAAAGCGAACTCTACCGATCGCCAGAGCCGGTCCGTGCGCGCGCACGAGGAACGGACGCGTCCCACGACATGGATCGCGGAAACGAGGGCGGTGAAGTCGAGTGTCCTTCGTCCACCAAAGTGCAATTTGCTGGCCTGGTTGCTCAGGGTATCCTGCGAGCTTTCCAAGCTGCTGCGTCCAGGTACCACGAACTCTAAAGTCATAAAAGCCAACCCTCGCTCCGCGAACGATCCTCCGCTCGGGACGCGCTGCCACCGTTCCCGTGCGCGCTCCTTTTTAACCTCGATTTACTCTACTTATTCAGCAACTAGTCCGCGTAAGGGGCAACAAACTCGATCTTTCCTAATCGACCTTCCTAAACGCGGTAGAGAAAACTAACGGAGGGTCGCGCGCTCGCGGCGAAGGGATCGCGCGGTCCCGGCTCGACCCTCCTATCGAATCGAACACCCCGCGACGCTTCGCTCTGCACCCTACTCTCGATGGTATATTCACCTCGCGGTCGAGCGGTCGCGCGACCCTACGCCGCCGATAGAAGCGCGCGGCACGCTGGACGAGGCAGCGACGCGAGCGATCACGGAGGTAGGACAACGGCCTCGATACCAATGGAACGAGGATCGAAGCCTCCGGCGACGAAATCATCGCGGCTCCGTGGTCCAGCGTCGACACCGATACTCACTAAGCTATTTTTTCGCTACCATACTCTCGAGTTTTCGATGTCACGTTATGACACGCTACGGTGATACCCGTTAGACAATGTTGAATCATTATTATTACCATTATTATTATTATCGTTGTTACGTGTACAAGCGAGGAGAAACAGAGAGCGAAGGGAGAGGGGCACAGTTGTACAGATGTGGGCGACCACGGGCGTGAATGTGACAACGGGAGTGAATGCAAGAGATTTTTAATTCACGTTAAAACAGACTTCTGTACCATATATAAATGAAATGTTTCAAAACGTACGTTTTACGCGTAGAGTAACGTAAGGAGTAGCTGTAACCGTGATAACGATTAACGTTAAGGACACGAAGGTAACGGCGGAGGTGTGTGACTGTTGTTCATGGGAAGGTACCGCCTGAACGCCTAACAGCGGCCTAGCTTTTTACTAAAACGACGGAGGACGGCGGCGCGCTCGGTGACGCTGGGTAGCCGAATCGCGGAGGAGGCGAGCGATTAAGGTAGGGGAAGCAGGATGACGGACGCGTAATCAGCCGATATTCACTTTCGCACGTACTTCGAACGTTGCCGTACTTTTGTATACTTCTCGACGCGGATCTGGACGAGGAAGGGGCATCGCGATCCGGCAGCTCGCTCGTTGCCGTTGGACCCGAGCGTTCTCGACCCGTAGTCGATCGAAGGGTTGCACTGGCTTCGCTGTATCGCGAATTTTAAGATTCTGAGGCAACATTCAGCGTGGGTCGCGGCGATCGGCGTTGAACAGTGAAATGGTGATTGTTGTTGCAAGAATATTAGAGGAAGCTCTTCGAAGGAAGGGGAAACTAAGACCTAGAAGTGGAGGGAGATGCTATTGGGAGCTGGAAAGAAGTCTCACTGCCCACTAGCTGAAATGTCACGGAGGCAAGGGGAGTCGTCCAATCGTTCCACCCAATCTCCTTCGAGAAATTCTAGTTTTTCGATCTCACGGTTTGATTCGTTTGCGTTCTTCGTTAGGTACGCGACGGAATTTGTTGGAGGGGATCGGGTGGAGCGAGCGGAGGATTCCTTTTGCCTGGGTTACCAGGTCCAGAAATAACGTCCTCCTTTTCAAACGATTTCAAACTAGATTCTCCCCCTTTTTCATTTTTGGAGAAGGATGTCCTTCTTTTCAAACGACTTCAGAGTAGTTAGAGTGTCCTCCTTTTACATTTTTGGAGAAGACGTCCACATTTCCAAATGATTTCACACTAGATTGTCCTCCTTTTTTATTTTTAGATCTGATAAACAGTGATGTAATTTTGCCAGGTGAAGCCAAAGCGAGTGGATCGCTTCAGTCGTGGATAAAACAAAAAAGTACATTTTTACGTGATAGGAGGACACTGCGTTTCAGTAAAAAAAGGAGGGCGTCCTCCTTTCTGATACCAAATAGTAACCCCACTTGTGTCAATGACGTTTCAGTTTGTAGGTATTACGACTTCTTTCCAGCTCCCAACAGTAGATCGCCCGATCGTCGCGCCTCTAGCTGCGTCCCGTCTACTCGCCAGCCTTATCGTCTACCTATACTACTTGCCCACTTGAGCCTCCGAAGTCTCTTCAGAAGCAACCATTCCGCACGCTGCAAATATGATCCCCACGTGTACAGATCCGTTCTCCACCGATCGAGGCCCTCGCCTTCAGATCGATCAGAGCTCCCGACGAAGTCGAGGCTGCCGCGACGATTAATACGCTTCCGACCAGCGAGACTGTTTTCCCTGACCGACAGGCTCGCCCTCGCCGGAGCGATCGAACACGAAGGATCGAGGTGTGCTACGGGGTCGAGAAACGCTCGAGGTACTTGGAACCTAAGGAGGATCCTCGCGAGATCGTGGGTCCCGGATCGAGCGGGCAGGAAGCGCGTAGATACGACGAGCGAGTGGAGAGGGGATGGAACCCTTAGCGAGAAGTAGCCGATAGGACCGTAGCGTTTCTTAATAGTTCTTGTAAATGATTAAAGCGAGAGAAGCAAGTAGCGAGAGATGCACAATACGATCTTCCCGAAGTATCGATCACCGATCAACAAAACGTTAAACGAACAAAAAAAGAAGAAGAAGAGAGAAAGAACGGCGCCGTTTTTTTTTGCGATCTAGTGTTTTTAGCACCACGCCGAAGGAGCGAGTGGGAGGGAGAGAACGTGTGCGCGAATGTCTGCGTGCGCCTGAGTGACGAGGGAAGGGGGGAGAGATTTCGTAGCTTCGATTAAACGTTTTCAATCAAACATTTGTTATCGTAGCGCGTGCCGATATCGTGACGACCGATCAGCCTGCGATCCGAGTCCGGCTCCATCGGCCGGCAAACGAACAGCGTTTATTTATCATTCGTACAAAGTTCGTGGACGCTTAGGAGACGAGGTTGAACGCCGGGTACGCACGATTATGGGCACGTAGAGCACTTCTTGCGGAAGCGATATGTGGCCTGCATCACGGGTGTGGCCGCGAACGAGGGAAGCCAACCCCTGCACCTTCGAACCTGCCTCTCCAGCGAGCTGCCTACGCGCTCGACGAACGAACCGCGAAACGATATCCTGCCTTACAGGATCTATTAGATTCTAGAAACCCAAAGATGCACGTCAACTACGAGTGACGACCAACGGCTTCAGACACTCGAGGCCACTATACCCAGAGTTTCTTAGACAAAGCCTTCTGCGAACACGGGGGTCGTAGTTAGCGTAATTCAAAATTTCAGGAGTGGCTCCGAGGATTAACGATCTTCTGCCATCGATCTACTATGCTGCCGTTCGTCGGGCTCCCGAGCCGTTCTCCAAACTCGAGTCGCTCGAGAGTTCGTTCCACATTGTGTTCGTTACGTTGTTCTCGTTAGAATCCGCGCACGGAGGGGAAGGAGGGAGAACGGATGAGCGGGAAATCGCGTGATAAGGCGAAGGTCGGCTGGGAGGAAGCTTCGAGGCTCGGGGAGGAGGGCTATCGCGCTCGTAATTTGTACTTTATAATACTTTAGGATAATGATCGTTGAGGGTGAAAGGGGATATCGAGTTTTCGATTTCGTCGCGTCGGGCCGATCGCGGCAGGGTCCGTGGAAAATCGCAGACGGCGGACGTCGGCTGCGATCGGCCGGACGTTTGCGGCTCGAGAATCATTTTTATATAAATACGCGTACGTGAGGGCGATCGTTTAAGTGGAGCCTTGCCTGTCGTCGAAAACGTCACGCGAACGAGCACCTAGGCTGGTCGAGAGGCTTCGTTCTTTCGGGCGGTGAACACACGAGAACGGGGAAGGTATTTATCGAACCGTTCCATTTCTATATCACTCGTACGATGCCACGGTTACCTTCAGCTCCTTCTCCTCGCCTCTCGTTCGCTGTAAGAAAGCCGACGGCGAAGAGGGGAGGATCCTTAGATTTCGTTAATCGATTCCTGACCATCGTGCCGCCTCGGTTTCTGGCCGCTCGAGCGGCAAGCTGATGCACCACCCGCGTCACGGAGCCCGCGAGCCGCTCAGTCAGGGCCGAGTAACAAATTTTTTCACCTGTTTTTTATTTAATGTATGTTGCCTTTACGGAGTTAAAAAGAAAGAATTATAGTTACATTTTCTGCGGGAGCAGTGGCGCAGTCAGGATTTAATCTTGGGAGAAGCCGAGTTGAAAGGATAAAAATATTTCTAATGCAAATTCAATCAAATTCATTAGGGGAATATAATATTTGTTTAAAGAATAAAATTCACTTTTCTTTTCTTTTTACGAAGCTCTTGAATTACTTCCACCGAGTTGAAGGGATGTAAATATTTTTAATATAAATTCAATAAAATCCATTAGGGGATTATAAAATTTATTTAAAGAATAAGATTCAGTTTTCTCAGTTTTCACGTTTTACAAATTTACTTCAGTCGTGATTACTTTAATCCCCTTTTTCTTTGGGTTCTGCCAGGGCCCCTTGGCTCTTCCTCTGAGTGCGCCACAGTGCAGAAATTGGCTTCCTTTATTACTAAGGAAAATAGGATTACTCTAAGCCTCACAACTTGCATAATAGGTTCCGTCGGCCCTGCCTTCAGTCCCCTACTGAATTTAGAAACTCCCCGCGAAAAATCGTGGGACATCGAACCCGCGGAGTATCCGTTCGCCCGGATCGCTCTTAAACCGACACGCAGCCCTTCGTACATGCAGCACACGAAATCGCGCGTGACATGTCAAGCAATTTGGGAACCCGGGGCGGTCCCGAGGAGAACGCGATCCGCGACGAGGATAAGGGGCCGAAGGAGGGGCACGAAGCTTGTCGCTGGAGCTCGCCGGTGTCGCGATGCAACGGTTACATAAATTCGCTCTCCCTGCCAGTCGTTCGATCGTATTTTGGGAACACTGTTCTTTCCGCCTGGCCGAGCAACGCTCCTCCGACTGCCGATCGTTTCGTCTGTTAGAGAGGAACCGGCCAGTCAGAAGGTGAGGGTTGGAGCGCGAGTGCTTTGGGGGTGCGAGGTGTGCGCGTGTGTGTGAGAGGGAATGACGGACGAGGATGGGAGGGAAGGAAATTCCGCTTAATGGCTTAAAACATATTCTCTTGGCAATGACGAGGCGCGAACGCACATATCAAAGAGAAAGAGACGTTGACGATTATATATATATATATATATATTATTATATATAAAAAGGTAACCGATCACTTTAGCGGTATTACTAGCGACTTAAATCGTAAGGTACAGATTAGGAGAACGGAAGAGAGGATACAAAGCGTTACAGAGTTTCTATATGATTAAAAGATTATATTATATTAAATACGTATTATATATATTATATATAATATATATTATATACATACTGTTTTCGGGTCGTGTACGGGGCCCGTCGGACGATCCCTCGGGGCGCCAGCCGTCGAGCGCGCGCGCGCGCGCACGCACACATACGCACACGCACCGTATACTTGCAAGGACGTGGGTGCGCGCGCGCGCGCGCGCGTGAAAAGAACCGCCGGGGCGATTATTATCGATCTTCGGCGCTATGCCCGCGTTTCTTGTGATTAGTTACCATACAGACGCGCGCACGTGCACACGAGCGGCGACACAGGAGACGACCGGCGCGCGCTCGCGTACACACACGCGTACGATACGTTTAATATACACATAAATATATATATATACGTGCGATCTCGTTTGTTCCAGTTCTTTTTTCACGTATATATACACACGCATATATATATATATTTTATGATTGTCGTTGTTGAATTCGTCGCATTACATAGGGTTTTACCCCCGTCCATCGCCGCAGTAGTAGAACTGGATACGACCGTAGTTGAGGGATCCGGATTTTACGAGGTAAACAGAGAGAGAGAGAGAGAGAGAGAGAGAGAGAGAGAGAGATAGCCGATATCTAGGCTACACCGAGGAACCTTTAGTGGGAAGCGGATAAACGGTGAAATATGATTATAAATAATACTTTTATGTATATATACATACGTATATGTGTATATATATATATATATATATATATATATACATACCATATACATAATTATATACATAAAGAAAAAAAAGAAGCGCATATAAATATGTAAAGGTTCTAACGTTGTATACGTTCGGGGTGAGAGAGTCCGAGGATAGGATGATTTTATTACGGTAACGCTTTCTTTCGCTCGTGCGTACGAATATGTGTCATTGTCGTTCCGTTTTTAACCCCTTCTCTGCCTTTGAGCGTCCACTTCGCGCCCGTGACGCAGCCCCCGACTCGTTTCACCTTGGGATCCTTGTGTTCCGCGGCGTCGGCCTGCTCGCTTTCACTGTCCCGATGCGTCGCCGAGTGTGTTCTCCTTTTTGTCGCCGGTCAAGAAGCTACGCAACCGTTAAACGGCAGCCGGCCGAGGCGCTCCAGACCGTCGGTCGACGATCCAGATGTTGCTCTGGCTCGTCGCACAAGCGCGATAGTCCTCGATTATTCGCCTGGGCGACATCGAAAAAGTGTTCTCGCCGTTTCGCCGGCGAACCAGTGGAGATGGTCAACGATATCCGCGCCGCGGCCCGCGATCGTTCGCCAGCAAGCGGAAGGGTCGGGGACGCTCGGCGGGAAACGCGAGATTTCGTTCTGCCTTCGGACACCGACGGTACTTGTCTCGTAAAAGCGTCGGCTTTTTTTTTCGTTCTTTTCATGAATTCCGAGGTGCGAAGTGGCGAAGAGGGCGGCAAAGCGCCGGGTTAAATTGGAACGCGCGAATGGTCGATTCTGTTTCTCGCGGATATTTAGGGTACACGCGATTAGACGAGGCCCGCGTAGCACGTACATATTATACATATTATATATACATAAGTATTATGGATTTTACTACGGATTGCAGCGCGCGCGTGCAATTTGCTCGAGAAACAACGAGGTCTCGACAACCGTTCGATTTGACGATTTTTTGTGATACCAGTCGATACGCAAACGGGGCGAATCGATCTTCTCGATGGACGACCACTGCTTCTCCGTTTGTCCCGATCGCACGATAGGAACCCTCTTTTTTCGTACGGAACCCCCGCCCGCGCGTACATTCCCCGGCGGGGGGGGGCGAGGCGGACGCTGCACCAACGACCACGTGTTATTCACACCTCACGCAGGATTGAACTTTCGGCTTATACCTAGAGGAACCGCTGATCGCGCGCGAGCGAGCGCAACGGAGGATTAAACGCGGGATTACGGGGGAGGGAAAGGGAGTATAGTGAAAATCTCGCAAAAAAAAAAAAATAAACAAAACGAAAATGTAACAGGCTGATGTTAAAAAAAAAAAGAAAACGTCGCCGCGGCGGAATCGGTATCGAGGGAGCGACGGGGATCGGTGATCAGCTCGTTAGTCCTAATCGTCCTCTCTTATTTATTTCCTTAGCTTCTCCCCCTCGACTTCTCGAATGGCCCTGCAAAAAGTTACTTTCCGTTGCTTCCCCCCCCCCAAAAAAAACCCCCCATCGTTCTTAAACGTTGCTCAACGATGCCGCGATCGTTCCCGAAAATCGATAATCGTCCAGGACCGGCCGGATTGCCCGACGCTCGCTCGACGCGCCGTCGCCGCCGCGGACGACACCGCGTGCAATAAAACCAGGATATATAAACAATATTAATATCATTATATACAACATTTTTACGGCATATACGAATACGACATAGAGAGAGCAGGCGAAACAAGTTTAGGATTAATATTACTTGTTGTTGTCTACCATAGCGTTGTAGTTACATACAATACAAGGTAGAAGATTAACTTATAGGCAAGCTGAGCGGCGTGTGAGAGGGAGAGCGTGTGTGAGAGAAAGAGCGCGAGAGAGAGAGAGAGAGAGAGACCGCGTGCGAGCGAGAACGAGAGAGAGAGAGAGAGAGAGAGAGAGAGAGAAGAGAGTCAGCGCACTTGTCGAGCGTACATGTTACTATTATTACATAACAGCGACTATATATATATTCACATACATATGTACTGTACATATACCTATGTGTATATATATACATACTCGAGGAAGCTAGTTACTTGAAGCAACAAACAAGCAACAGAAAACAAAAAATCCAATGATTAACATTATATACAGAAGAAGTCTATACATATAAACTTTAAACGAGAAAAAAAAAAGAACGTGTGCCTATGTGCGCACGTGCGTACGCGCGCGTACGTGCGGACACACTGACAGCCCCCCGAAAAATTTATCCACTATCCCGTCCCGCCTCCGCCCCCAAATTTCTCGCCGCCACCCTTTTTTGCAGCCACCTTCTTCTTCTAAACCTCCATCTCCCCCCCCTCAACCCTTGCCGTTCGCCCCGATCCTTCTCCTTCTGGCCGCCAACCCCCCCCCCCCCCTCCCCCGGGTCCATCCCTCTCTCCCTCCATTCTTCACACGCACTTGCGCACATATCCATGACGCATTACCGTAGCCGTGTTGTGTAGGGAATGTCTTTTAACGAATAAGATACGATTTCTCATGTTACATGTTATACGAAGCAAAAGCGCGCAGCAGAAGTAACTTACGAAAGAAAAAGAAAATACAAAAAAACGAATTATACTGAGGATAATACCGAGACAAAAATCTCTTCTCTGGTCAGTTGCAGGATCGCTCGAACGTTGTCGGATCGATTTATTCGCGTCGCGTGAAAGGGATATGATGTAGAGGGGGGATGAAAGGGCAACGGGCGGAACGCGAGAGGAACGACGGGAAGGGCCACGTTCCGTTGACGAGCGCGCGTAGTCGGTGCGGACGCGGGGGCCGCGTCGCGGAGTCGCGCGAGACGACGGGGAGGGTGGATTCCGGCGAACGAAGCGCGCGGGAAAGGGAACGAGGAGCGAGAAGGCTCTTTCGCTGCGTAAAGCCTGGGTTTACATTTCGGTGATCCGATTCGGCAGTGGATTGCAACTGGAATAATGTAAACAGTGTTTTCGTTCCAGCAGATTTCCACTGGATCGAAAATCTACTTTTCAATGCAGCGTTTAAACCCACCATCGGGAACGCAACATTCTAGCGTTAATGGAATCATCCGGACGGTTTAATCCAGTGCTGGGTTAAGCGTAGTACGGGGTATACTGCTCGACACTATTTTTTGCCGAGTATATGATTGTGTGTAAGTAAATTAATTGGAACATAAATATCCAAGAGGAGGTATATGAAATTTTCTTAAAAATCATGCAAGAAGTAAATAATTTGAATACGCAAAATTTACGTACAGCCTTACAAAAATTATAACGAGGGCTAATTTATTAAGACACATTTTTTTACGGTATACTTTGTCGCTTTGAATAGTCACCTGTTGGGCTGGGTAAGCATAGGAAAAACGGCCTCACCACCAATTTTAGTCAAATAATGCTGTTTGCCTAAAAAAAACACAGAGATATTTCAGATTTCTGCCCCCTCCCGTTAGAATGATATGGGCATAACAACCCTAAACTTTACTATTTTTTTTCTCAACAACTAGGGATCTTGATATTTTTAGAAATATCGATATTTCCAAATATATCAACATCGCATCTCGATATATTGTAAAACAAATATCAGAATATCGATATATCGGTTCTTTTTTTAAATTATTGAGGAAGAATTAAAAGAAATTATATATATTTTATCGACATCCCTATCACCAACTACTCCAGATATTTGAATGCTTCAAACTGCACGTAGTAGGTACTTTTTAACATTTCTTTCTTCTCTACTAATTCTTAAAGAAACAATACTCCATCATCTAACTAATAACAAATAATTTAAAACAAAAGCCATTTACGTATCAAATGATACACTTTGCATAAATTTCGTGTTAACTTTTCGCGTGACCAATCGGCGAAAAATAGTGTCCATCTCTGCCCAGCAGTATACAAAACACATACAATCGCATGTATTTGTGCCACTAACAGTCCACCACTTTCAACGGTGCAAAAAAGAACTGGAATAACGTAAACATCGACCGATTTCCAGTGAAGCCACTCGCTTGATCCAGCGACTATACTAATGTACCCAAACCCAGCTTTAATCAGCGTCGCCTACTGTGCACTCATTCACGAGTGCCTGGAATCTCGCGACAGTGAAGCGTGTCTCTCGCGACGTTCGCTTCCGCCGCTACACGACACACTCTGTGCATCACAAGCTGCCCGTGTTGATTATTACCGTCATTATTACCGTTTCTTGTTATTGCCCGAGACGCGCGCGTATCGACCACGCACGTGCGCGTATAGCCGCGTGTGTCGCGGCGGCCGCGGGCGTTCCTTGATCCGCGGCTCGATTTTATTTCCCTCTCCGCCCGCCGCCCGATCGACTGTGCCTGCGTTAGCGGTCGCGCTTCCCTCGTCGCTCCTCGATAAAGATCAGCGGATCGTCGATGGCAGAGCATCGATCGATGGATCAGCTCTGGATACGAAAGGGCCATTTGGCCGAATACTATCGCTGCCGTGTGCTGACACGCTCCGTTGTTTATCGCCCCCTCCGTCCCCCGTTGTTTTTTCGCGACACACCCCTCTTTCCTTATCGCGCTCGCGGTTTTAAACACTCGCCCGCCTATTCGTGGCTCCGCTGCCAACTCTTTCCGGAGAGGTCTGTTCATTAGTACGCGTCCATCAATATGCATCAATCTATGGATAAAACATATCCCTTTGAAATGGAAATTTCTTGAAAAAAAAAAAAGGACCTTTACCCTACCGATAGCGAGACTTGAAAGGATCTCGGCAACTATTTCTCGCTCCACGCGATTCCACGGCGAATGAAATTCCCGGGCACGTCTGTGCAGTGGCGCAGTCAGGATTTAATCTTGAGGGGAGTCTAGAATTGAAGTTTAGAAAAATTTATTTGATCAAAGAAATCCAGTTTTCTTTTCTTTTCACAAAGCTTTTAAATTACTTCAGTCGTGGTTACATTAATCCTCTTTTTCTTTGGGGGGTGTCTTTGGCCCTTCTGGCTTCGCCACTGCGTATGTGTGTTCTGTTCTCTTTTACAGAGCGAGCCAATAAAAATCTCCTCGGAATTCGAATTTCAACTTCAAGCTACTCGAATAAACGTTCTAACATCATTCCCGGACAACCGTTCCCAATTCCACCCAGCGCTGAACCAACGTCCACCCCTCGGGTACCCAGCAGGCGGAATCGATTTAAATTCGCGAGTGCCGTTTTAATGAATAGCTCGCCCACCCCTCGAGCGTTTCTTTAAATCGAACACCGAAAGAGCAATTGACTTCCACCCTGTTGAAATCGAAGCACGCGGATGTCTCCGAGATCCTCGGCGATACCGATATGAAGGATCGAGTTGACTGTTCGGTGGATGTAGCCGTTCGGCTCCCGTTTTCAAGCGTTTCTAGATATCACCGACGGTTTCGGGGATTTAAATAGGGCACCCCGTAACTCCTGCGACTGTTGGGAGCGAAGGATATCGCGGTGCCCAGATAAGCACGATCGAGGCGTCAGCACATGCAGGCGGAGAAAGAAAGGACGAGGGGATGCACGATCCGCGAACAATGCATCCGATATGCGGGTCAACGATGCCAAGTGTTGCGCCCGGTTTTTTTTTTTCTTCTTCTTGTACTTAACTTTGACCGAGAGAGAGAGAGAGAGAGAGTGGCAGAGTACTCGCGGCACGGTGTATAGACGGAAAAGTCGGGCGGCGGGTTTATCGATCATTACGAAGCAGATGCATACACACACATACACACGGGCACACATACACAGGTACACACGTATATATATACGCATTATTCCGTACCAAGTACGGCTAGAAGCTACCGAGTAATTTAATATAGAATTAAAACAGTCAACTGTATCGCGATTAACGGAGCACGAACGAAGAAAGGCCTGCATCGACCATCTTTCTCCTCCACACTTTTAACCCGATCCTCCTTCCCCTCCGAGAACCCCTCTTTCTCCCAAACCTCCCTCATCCCCCGAGCCACAAGTTATTCTAATGATTCCTGCCTCCCTCTAACCCTCAACAAGAACAAGACAACATATTGTAATCTATTGTAGATTGTTGTAGATAAATTATACGGTTTGACCGTACATTGTTACTTTTTGTCGACAATATAAAATACACAGATATATAAGTAAATTACATCTGTTGGTTTCAGTACATTTCAACCCCCCCGGTTTGATGTATTCACTCTTTTAGCAACGGGAAGTGTTTGGTGATGAATCTCTGGTGGGTGGGTAAACGTGTGTAAGTCAGAATTATTGGTTTTGCAGAGCCGGCCATGGGGATAGGGGCGTCCACAGACTTTTTCCAAGGGCGGGGGCAACTTTGGGATGATGGTAAAGAAAAATATACCCCTCTTGCTTTTTTAATCTATTTTATAGTGTCAATTTAACTAAAAATTTAAAATCGAAATTTAAAAATATTCCCATTTTTAGTATAAAACTTAATAAAGATCAGTTTTGAAAAATAAGCGATTTTTTCTGAAAAGCCAGGAGGGGTAACTGCCCCTTTTGCCCCCCCCCCCCCTTCCTGCGGACGCCCATGCATCGGGGCTGTAAAGCACTCGAACTCCGGGCTGTACAGGGCCCTCAAAAAATGGAGAAAAGAGGAAAAAAGAAAAAAAAATGAGAAGGAAAAATTTTTGTTTAATCAAAATTAATTTAACTTTATAAACCTACTTGAATTTCACTCTCAAAACTCTGAACTGGCAATACTACGTCAAAAAATAAAGTAGAATATTATAATTTATATAATAGAATAATAGAATTAATTAGAATATAGAAGTATAATTAAAAGAAATTATAATTTCTAATATAAGAATATAATAATTTAATATTGTTCGAGGCAAAATATTTCTTGCATCCGGTTAACTTTGATTCACAAAAAAGAAACTGTTTAAGCCTGAGGTAAAATTTGACTTATACTCGTTCGCTCGCCCACGAGAATTGATACGGCAGCGAAGTTCGTGAAATTAGTTTTATTCGTTGTTCGATACAATGTAAAAAATGGTACAGTAACGGATTGAACAAGCGTACACAGTATCGTGCATGTCGCGAATCAACGGCTCGATAATTATTTACAACTGCTACGGGACTGCTTCACTCCACCGATCAGTGAGTAATACCTGGCATGCTGGGCGAGCCGACGACGTCTATTATGTCGGCTTTGACTTCGGGCTCCGTTTTCGGTAGCAGCGCGGGAGGTATCGTCAGCGTCTGGAAATTGTGCGTTATTATTGTTGCCTCTTTGTAAAACCGAAGCTCGCCGTTGGCAATTTGAAAGGAGCGTTACCTTTCCAGGGGCTAAAGCCTCGTACTGATGCCTGAGCGACTGCAATTCGTAGTCGCAAGTCGATAACGCGCTTTTCAATTCATAGTGTAAAACGATGTCGCTTCGTAATTCATTAAACTGCTGACATATTTGCTCCGTGGGCGGCGGGTTTAATTCTGGAACGAAGAGCGTGTTAATTATTCAACACGGAGAGACTAGATTTAGATAAACTAATGTTAGATACCTAGCCGCAGCTCGTTGAGCATCTGTTCGATACCCTTCATCTTCTTCTGGCCTAAACTACTCGGCAGCTTTATTCTCTGCGAACGGAGCGACACGCCGCTGTTCTTGAAATCGGGGAACTTTATTCCGGCCGATTCCACAGTCTGAAAATTTGTTCGATGCACGTAAGTACGGTAAGTTCTCTAGGTGAATTGTTATTACATCGAAATTATTTACGTGAGAAGCGTCAGTCTTGTTCGGCCTGTTTCTAGCGGAAGCGCCACTCTTCTTGGTAGGCTTCCTCTCGTTCTTTCTCGGGTCTGCTTGATGATCAGCCGCCGTTATCAATTTCTGCAGGTCTTGAGTCTTCCTGTCCCTTTCCTTCTTTCTTTGTTCGATCTTTCTTAATTCCGCGAGCAACATTTGCTCTTCCTCCACTTGCTCGGGCGTTCTCTCAAACAACTTCTTTAGTTGCTCTTTTCTACGCTTTTCGTGCTCTGCATCAAATATATAAACCTTATCAGTGTGGGACTTTGCCTTCGTTAACGCAGCACACACTTGATAGTACCTAAACATTCATATACATACACATGAATAAATAGAAGGTAGCGAGAAACAAAAAGTCCGGCGACAATCACTTGCCTTTCTTTCAAGTCCTCTACGGATCTCGCAGGGAATTTCGTGCGATCCCATCTGTCCTTAATTATAATGAACCGCAGGTCGAACCTCCTGCATAGATCGAACAGGTGATCTGTCTCCGCTCTGGTCCAACCGTTCGTAACCAAATGTTGAACGTACTCTGCGTTGGTGTACGTCGGAATGGGAACTCTTTTATTGAATTTGGCAAAGGGATACTCTTTCCCAGCGTCTGCCACTCGCCTCCAATGATGGAAGACTGCGCCGTCAGTTCTGGCAGGATTAGTGAAAGGTGTCCACTTCCATGGCCTGACTTTCCTCATGCCTAGCTTGGCCCTGATTTGTTTATACCCCTTTGCTGTGTCGGTGGGGAACATAGGTGGTACATCGTTGTTGTCCTTGCACAGCAATGCGAACACCTCGCGATGCATGCCCTCTGGCCTTTTCGGTACTTTGTATTCATATTTTTTCCGGTTCTTCTTATCGCTGCCTATAATCGATTCCTTCGTCAGCTCACTGGTAGTGGGCACCTCGATATCTAATATATCACGCACGTCCGCCATTCTGTTAATTTCCGACAGACTCTCGTTTTATATACAGGGTCGAATGGCTTACATTGAGGTTATGTCGGATACTACGCATGATAAATACATTGCCATTTCGACGAGTTTGCAAAATAAGATGCGAGGAGTAGTTACGTGAAAGTGCGCTGTATTTTATTTAGATAACTACCATGTTATTACGCGTACATGGTTAAATAACACCCTTTGTCGTCACGAACTGGAGCACAACCAGAATGTCATAAGCTTGGGAACATCTAGTGTTGACACTCGTGACACGAACAGCTCCTTCCAAGAATGTGAATCATTTATTTATTCATTCATTCGAAGATTCCAGTATCTCATTCAGGTGAACTGTAATTGACTGTGCATAAAATTGCACAGTAGTACAGACGATTTGTTGCTTTTTAACAGAAATTTAAAAATTGATCGGATTATGGGTATTAAGCGCTACAACCATCTATCGGTGAACGCTAAAAATTAAAACGACGTGAAAAGTAGTGAAAACGCGTCTGCATCACTCCATGGGTATTTAGGATATACAAAATCATAGGCGTTTGCAGGTGGGGGTGCAAAAGGGGCAGTTGCCTCCCCGGATTTTGAGAAAAATCGCTTATTTTTCAAAACTGATCTTTATTAAGTTTATACTAAAAAAGAGAATATTTTTAAATTTCGGTTTTAAATTATTAATTAAATTGGCAGTATAAAATGGATTGAAAAAAGCAAGAGAGGTATATTTTTCTTTACCATCATGCCAAAGTTGCACTCCACCCCCTGCAAAAAAGGCCCCTGTACAAAATCTAGAAAAAATACTATGTATACTGCTCCTCGTGGCATGCAACCCTGTAGGTATCTGTGAATCGGGGACATTCGCGCTGCACCTGCAAAAACTCAAAATTTCGGGCTCACAGCTTCTCTTGCAGTTGCAGCGCGAAAATCTGCTTCTCTTGCAGGTGCGGCACTTCAAAAAACCCTTGTTCCGAAATTCATTGCACGATTCTTGCACCTGCAAGAGAAGCAGATTTTCGCGCTGCACCTGCAAAAACTCAAAATTTCGGGCTCACAGCTTCTCTTGCAGTTGCAGCGCGAAAATCTGCTTCTCTTGCAGGTGCGGCACTTCAAAAAACCCTTGTTCCGAAATTCATTGCACGATTCTTGCACCTGCAAGAGAAGCAGATTTTCGCGCTGCACCTGCAAAAACTCAAAATTTCGGGCTCACAGCTTCTCTTGCAGTTGCAGCGCGAAAATCTGCTTCTCTTGCAGGTGCGGCACTTCAAAAAACCCTTGTTCCGAAATTCATTGCACGATTCTTGCACCTGCAAGAGAAGCAGATTTTCGCGCTGCACCTGCAAAAACTCAAAATTTCGGGCTCACAGCTTCTCTTGCAGTTGCAGCGCGAAAATCTGCTTCTCTTGCAGGTGCGGCACTTCAAAAAACCCTTGTTCCGAAATTCATTGCACGATTCTTGCAACTGCAAGAGAAGCAGATTTTCGCGCTGCACCTGCAAAAACTCAAAATTTCGGCCCACAGCTTCTCTTGCAGGTGCAGCGCGAAAATCTGCTTCTCTTGCAGGTGCGGCACTTCAAAATCCCCTTGTTCCGAAATTCATTGCACGATTCTTGCACCTGCAAGAGAGGCAGATTTTCGCGCTGCACCTGCAAGAGAAGGTTTGGCTTCTGGACTAGCTGGAAATCTTGAATTTGTGGGAAATTTGGTTCAAGAGGGCTTTTACAATGATAATGCGGTTTTCTAAAGTTTTTTCCACTTTATTTTCTTTAAAATACATTCGATACATCGCAATGGTGTGATACAGGTATGTATAAATGCATATTAAATAAGTAATAAGTAATGTCACACCTTGTAGGGTTCTTCGCTGCCTTTCGACCCGTAATAGCGGCTTCTTAGGAAATGTCCAAAAAAACGGAAATATTCATAAATAAAAAATGAAACCGCTGTTTTTTCGGGACGTGCGTTGTCATACCTTGTAGAGTTCTTCGCCGCCTTTCGACTCGTAATAGCGGCTTCTTAGGAAATGTCCAAAAAACGGAAATGTTCATAAATAAAAAATGAAACCGCTGTTTTTTCGGGACGTGCGTGGTCACACCTTGTAGGGTTCTTCGCTGCCTTTCGACTCGTAATAGCGACTTCTTAGGAAATGTCCAAAAAATGAAAATATTCATAAATTGTGTGTATTTCTGCTTACAGGTAAGGAATTTTGTCAACGTTTGCGCTAAATGCGAGCACCGGCTGCATTTCCGACTTTATTCATCGATATGAAAATTGCACAAGATACTGCTTCAACTGAATTATCAATTACACTTGTAAGATTTCATTGTATCGCATTTCACTTATTTCAATAAAATGCAGCTAAGTGATAAAAGAGTATTATTATTTAACGACCCTTCCTTCCCCTACTTACTCGTTCCTATCCCAAATCATATGTAAAAGACATACTAAAAAGAACACCTAAAATGATCCTTCCACTCTGAGCTTCTACACAAGTGTAATCAATAGAGCGTCCCGCGAAGACACAACAAAGTTGCAAGGGAGCTCAAGAAATAATATCCTTCTTTGCAACTTTGGGCGTTCTGCCGAGGAGCCAAATCTCGGTATGCAATTTTGTTGCAGGTGCAAGAAACGTGCAATGACATTCGGAAGCGGCTGTTTTCAAGTTACTGCACCTGCAAGAGAAGCAGATTTTCGCGCTGCACCTGCAAAAACTCAAAATTTCGGCCCACAGCTTCTCTTGCAGGTGCAGCGCGAAAATCTGCTTCTCTTGCAGGTGCGGCACTTCAAAATCCCCTTGTTCCGAAATTCATTGCACGATTCTTGCACCTGCAAGAGAGGCAGATTTTCGCGCTGCACCTGCAAGAGAAGGTTTGGCTTCTGGACTAGCTGGAAATCTTGAATTTGTGGGAAATTTGGTTCAAGAGGGCTTTTACAATGATAATGCGGTTTTCTAAAGTTTTTTCCACTTTATTTTCTTTAAAATACATTCAATACATCGCAATGGTGTGATACAGGTATGTATAAATGCATATTAAATAAGTAATAAGTAATGTCACACCTTGTAGAGTTCTTCGCTGCCTTTCGACTCGTTCAAGCGGCTTGTTAGGAAATGTCCAAAAAACGGAAAAATTCATAAATAAAAAATGAAAACGCTGTTTTTTCGGGACGTGCGTGGTCACACCTTGTAGGGTTCTTCGCTGCCTTTCGACCCGTAATAGCGGCGTCTTAGGAAATGTCCAAAAAACAGAAAAAAAACATAAATAAAAAATGAAAACTGTTTTTTCGGGACGTGCATGGTCACACCTTGTAGGGTTCTTCGCTGCCTTTCGACCCGTAATAGCGGCTTCTTGGGAAATGTCCAAAAACGGAAATGTTCATATTCACTGAGAAAAAAAACCCTGAATGTTAGCTAATTTTGCAGCGTGATTACCAGAATGACCCGTTAAGACAATAAATTATTAGCATTATAGCCCACTATTGTTGCAGAGAGATTTACAATGTCTGGAAAATCTCTCGAAAATATGAAGAACGCGCAAAATATGTAGAAAGAGGTTTAGCAACGCGAATACTTGAGGAAAGGTGGGATATGTGGAAGCTCTGGTAAAATGTAAGGCACGCGCGACGTGTGGTTCAAGAATAAAAATTTTTACTCACAAGAGTGGTAATTATCAAAAATAAGTAGGGCTAGAGTATAATAAATCAAAGGCCTTATTACGACGATCAAAGAACGTGTTAAATTAGTAATCCCGCATTTAGATGTATTCACATAGTTGGTTTTATGTACTATATCCCGTGTAACATGTCTTAATACTAATAAAAATGTTATACCTATGAAACAGTAGTATTCATCGTATCTATATAGATATCACATTACAATTCAGTTCTTTTAAAGGTAACAAATGAAATGCTGGTTTTTTACATACTAATTATAAAAACAGCTAGAGAAATTCATACCCACGCTATAAATCTCCCTCTCTCTATAAACAATGTAACTTCCGTTAACTAAGTGTAAGGAAGTCGTTTAAATATACAACGATCCATCCGCCGGACCCAGATATCTTATAGAGATAAGTATTACATCGATCAGTGTCCAAACACCGAGTCCCCCGAAACTGAACACTTTGCCAATCCCCTCTTGCCAATGACCCAAATAAAACCTGTAGATTATATCAGTAAGCATATAACGTTCTTATTCCAATAATAAATAACAAAACACAGAGCGCTACATACCGATCTGCTCCGAAACCTCCCAAAGTGATACTTAGAATTAGTGTAGTGGACCATCGATATCCCACGGTCCAATTGCACAATAAGTTCTTCATAAACGTGCGTCTTCCCAGACACAGTATATCCCCGTTCACCGTGCAATTCGTTTTGTAATATTGTTGAGGGGACGCCACGGAACTACAAGAATTCTTTTGTTGGCACTCGTGTTCCCAATGCTCCGTTTGGTAACAATACCGGCACACGTACTTTCTCTGGAAGTTCTGCTCGCCCTGAAACGTCATTGTACAAATCATTATCGAATATATATGTAATAGACACCTCCGTGCTACGTTATGTCACTTACAACGCAATCGATCTGTTCTAAGACAGAACAATTGGCAACGTACGACGCTCCATACACGCAATTAAGATTTAAATTACACTTCAAGCAGTCTCCGCTTAGTTCTGAACAGGCAATACCCCTCGAACATAATCTTGCGGTCTCCTCCTGTGGCGTTCGAAATTATTAGAATCATTAATCTTGCTACTGAAACTGAACTCCGTAACTTCTGTATTACCTTTTTGCTATTAAATGCAGGTGTAGAGTTGACGTTGGCCTCTTTAAACACATAACTCAACATGCTATCTGTAACGAAAGCCGCGCACAAGAAATAAGAATAGTTGCACGCTAAGGGGTGAGATTAAATCCACTGGACGGCTTACCGTGACCCATGTAAGCCTGCTTCACCGTGGTCGACAGAATGGCCAGAAGGATGAATATCACATTTCTCGAATTGATCCGCACAATATTCATTGTGGGTAATATTTAATTGATCGAATGCAGACTCGGCGTAAACGAGGATTCGATAACCTTTCACTTATCTATGTACGGGAATGCATAGTTCTCTTTGTATATACGGCACGTCCACTTAAAGTGGTCAGGCGACATTCGTAAGTTGCGAGGAAACTTCGGGCACCCCGATTCGAAAAGTAATCGTAGAATCTTCGAATGTAACGCGCGATGTGATCGGAATCCGAGGAATAATCGGATTAAATATCATTGAGTTCGACGGCAATCAAAACAAAGCAACGTGTTTCTAGGGACTCACTATCTTTTGGACCTCTCGCGTGCTCTCACGCTCGATTCCATTGACGTTATCTACACTCTCAGATAATACGCCGCGCATTTATCTGCCACGGAATGAATGCAACGCATATCGCGACAAATACTCTTATTATCGGAGCATGCATTACCAAATTAAATACTTTCGGCGTGACGCTTGAATGTCTCTATACAAGCTGCTTCGATCGTTCGGTGTTATTTAACAGGATCTTCTTTAATACAGAGGCCGAGAGTATTAGGTGCAACACGGCCCGTCACGATTGGTGGAGGTTGTGCTCGAGTTAAGTTCGATTCGTCTGTGCCGCAAGACTTTCTAGATAGCATTTCCTTCCAGGCAAGACAGATGCATTTTACATGCAACCTGTGCGACACTAGGTTTGTAAATATCGGGACTGACGGTCTCGTTAATGGACGAGCAAGTCGGGAGAATTTTCTTCTAATATCGCCTGTGACCCTAGTAATAAAAGTGACGAACAACGTCTCTTCCTATCGGTACGGATGACTGAATATTTGCTCGTGAAACGATGCGCAAATTAACGAAGCCCCGTGTTCTACTACACTTGCTTCTAACAATCAGCTGACTTCCGGAACTAATACGGCCACAGTGATAGGAAAATCCGTACCGCAGGGGAGGGGAAACATACGCGAAAGGAGGGGGAACACCTACCTTGGCGTCGATTGGTTTGACGGGTGCCTTCCAATTCACGCATACTGCGCATGAAATTTGTGGCATCGTATTGGTGGCATCGTACGATTCCCTAGAATTTCTCTCACTTGCCACCAATACGATGCCACTTCCGGTGCAGCGAGCGGTGCAGCAATCGCAGAATTTCAAAGGAGAAGCAGTCACTGCACCGCTCGCTGCACCGGAAGTGGCATCGTATTGGTGGCAAGTGAGAGAAATTCTAGGGAATCGTACGATGCCACCAATACGATGCCACCAATTTCATGCGCATTATGCGTGAATCGGAAGGCACCCGACGTCACGGCGTCATCACTCACACATACACCGCATTGCTGTAAGTGTTCCCCCTCCGCTACGCGTAAGTTACCCCTCCGGTACAGTAGGGATTTTCCTGTCAACCCTGAACACGGGAGAAGGTGTTAGTGAGGCCTGGTGAGGCCTTTCGTTCTTTCCTCTTGACATCGCACATTTTCGCAGACGGAATAACAGACAAATAATTTTTCACCACTCGGCAAACCTAATGATCGAGGACTGACACGTTAGGTTCTTCGTAGTTTAAGCTTGCTCGGTGATAAACTAATGTTACGTTACGCGTAACAGTAAGAACTGTCGGAGAATAACTCGCAGGTAAAAAACTTACTAACACATTTTCGGGATCCGCAGGCTCGTTAGATGGTTATATTTGTTTTATTTAACGCGATTTATCACCACTCCGGTAATTATCAATCGCTATAGCACGAGCCGAGAGAGAGAGAGAGAGAGAGAGAGAATATTTATGTACAGATCATTCTGGTTCACGTTTTAACAAACAATTTACTGGCCCCTTAAAGATAACATGAATTCTCAAGAGAGTACAAGCAATAACCAGAAAAATGCGGAAACGAGAGTGGACGGGAGCCTGAACAAAAATGGTAATCAACCTATCGAGCAATCGGCTAAGCCGTCTAAAGTTCTGCAGCTCGAAAGTAAATTATGCAGAGATCAGCTCAAACTGAATAACAAGCTGGGCGAGAACACTGCCAAGAACCTTTTGTCTTCTAAGCCTTCGGTTGCATTGGCCAACGGCACGAGATCCCCGCAAGCTGCAACGTCCAGTGTCACCAATTCTATAGAACAAGATACAAATCAGGACACTCCGAACGCGTATGTATCTTCCACATTCTTAAATACCAACAATATCAAGCCTCGGATCGTAAGTGCAGATGCTGCGAGTGAATCGAAGCATGAGACTGTAACGAACATGGGCGCTTTAAACTTGCAACAGATGCATTTAAATTTACCTTCCAGTCAAAGTAACACACATCCGAATCATGCTTGCGTGTCGATCTCTTACAACACCGGCGAGACGTCGAGTTCTATTTTACATTTAAATAACTCGGCGCCCGCTTCACCCGCGATACTATCGAACTTATCGACGACCAGGCCAAACGAGGATATCGATATGAAGAACAATGTGGATTACGTTTCTGGAATCGAGAAGTGTCCGTCGAAAGTGTCGTGCAGTTCTGACTCTAGCCCCGAAGCGGACTGTGCCTGGGCGTCAAAGTCGGACGGGTCAAAATGCGCCCTGAATAATATCGGAGGTAGCATAGGTTCGACGAGCCAAGGGACGTGCTGTTTCTTAACACCCAACATTAACGGAAGTAGAGAAGTAGCGGGGCTAAGCGGATTGCAGAAGGTAGGTTTTCATATTTTTCTGCGCGTCGGTAAATGCAATGTGCTACGCAGAAATATTTACTTCCCTGTGCACCAGAGTATACAAAGAGAGCAAAGCGAGAGGCAAGATTCAAATTCAGGCAACGAGGGAGACTTGTCGGACGGAGAAGATTATTGTGTCTACACGTATAAAGGAAATGATGACGCGGTTCACTTGGATCGGAAAGAGGAAGCGAATCGGGGGCAAGTGGAAGAGCAGGACGAAGAGGGGCAATACAACAGCGGTAGATCAAGTCCAGAGATGGACTTTCTGGAAATGGACTTTGATCCTGGGCCTTCTTGTGAGCAGGTATTTGATTTAATTGCAATAGAGGTGCAATGTCATTTCTTATAGTAATGTTTCCCATACAGGACACTGGAGATAGCGACTTGGCCTCTATAAATGAAGATATACAAAATATAGCATCAGATAATATAGACCCGGACCCAGTATTAAATGATTTAAGTAGCGGTAAAGTTGTATCTCATCAAGGAATTGCTTCTACGTCTCAGTATCCGAGACAGAGCGTGCAGAATGTGAATCCTGCGGTAGTCCAGCCAAGTTGTAGCAGTCAATCTTTACCTGAATTAATTGCACAGCCCAGTACTAGCGGCGCAAGCGGTACTTGAATATTCTTCATTTAGAATATCTTGAAATATGTCGTTTATCCAAGGCTATGTATTCGATTAAAAATCCACAGGGAAATGGGAAACTACTAGATTATATCGTAACTTAGGATGTCCTTTACGTGAAACGTATGGATATCACAACACAAGCGGAGATCTAATCTCGCCCGGTGACAATAGTGACTCGGATTCGGAATCATCGACAGCTTCTGTTCCAGAGAACTCGAGCTTAAATTCTAGGAGGGTGAATCGCAGCTCGACGCTCTATCATCGCATGATGGCGAAGAAATTGTTGCTTAATAAGCAAGCTGCGTTCAATCAGAGTGGTGACTCGAATCTAGTTAATATATTTTATTGCTACCAAATTGAGATAAAGTTACGTTCTATGTAGCGACAGAAATGTACAGAAAACTCTGCTTTACACTTTGCAGGAAAACGAATTATGCAATGAACGATTAGACGGCCTCGTACCAGTTGAAAAAGTTATGCTATGGAGCGAGCAAGAAGCTACAGAAAAACAAGTGACACAGATCGGAACTTCCTCGTGCGGTGCTACTTCTGCAATAAACGCTTTGGTAAACGCATAATTAACTCGTATTTTGTGGCCGTCCGAATAATTTAGCTAAATGATGACTTTTCCCGCAGTTGGCTTTGAACGTATCGTTTTCATTGGAAACGTTAATGAAGGGTGTTAACACTAGACAGAGGGAGCCCGGTACAGCGCTTCCGCGATATTTGTTAAGCCGCTCCATGGCGGGATCGACTCACAAAGATTTGGCCCGCGGCATCGCTTTGTGTACAAACGGATCGGTCGTAACGAAGTTCTTTGCATTTTACCCAGAAAGGAAAGTTTCTTTGTCCCATTGGTTGCATTATTGGATATCAAGAGGTATGTTTAACAATGTACAAATTAATTCCCAGGACCCGATCTTGGAAAAATGATTTTTGCCGCCCTTTATATTTCATTATAAATAATTACTTTCAAATATAATTTTTCACAATGAGTGAAATTTTTTGTAGGTATTTGTTGAATAACAAAAGCCTTCTGTTTTATAAAAAAAATGTAATATTCATAAGTTAACTACTTAAACAATTTTGCAACTGCTCTAGGCAGTTGCCCTGCTTGCGCTCCCTCCAGATCGGGCCCAGTTAATACTGAGGCAATATCGCATCGATGTGTTTCGATTCAGGTGCCGCGCCAATCGCGACGTTGAATTTACAACATTGTGGACAAGGCTGCGATATTCCAGATGCGTGGCATCATCAAATGATATTTGGTGTAGGACGAGGAGGAATATATTTAACCAATCCCTTAGCATGTTTGCCGGAGCAGGTTGGTTGTGATTGAAGTGACTCGATTATTCAGATACGTAAATTCCACTTACTTCTAGGACGTTTGGCATCAACTGGTAAGTCCTAGTGTTCTGCTGATCCGAAAAGCGGACGTTTTAGCGCACTGGAACGTTAACACGGATCTATCGCCACTCACTACTATGAATCACACATGGAGGAAGGCCAATGTTCTCGGTACGTTTAATCTTTATATTTCAGAAATGAAAGGTAAGGGAAAAAACAGGGAACGTCACGAAACAGCGATATCGAGAAAATTAGGTTTTAGTTCGTTAGTAAAGAAACAAGGTTCGATGAATTTAATTTTCTTGTGAAATAATTTCTTGTTTTACCTTGATGACAGAGCTTATACTTACAAGGAAAGATCCCGAACAGTTCGGTTGTCACCGACAAAATATTGCTATAAATCGCAAAATCACGAGTATTTGACATTCCCTGTTTTTCCCCCCTTACCTATCAAGTATCTAATGTTATTTTTACGCCTGTGTTCTATTAGGTCAAGTTGTGTCAATGGTACGCGAGGCAATGATCCCGACACAACAGCTTAATAACGCAATGGCCTCTATAACTCACATTCGCATCCCTGCATCCTACGAAGCAGGCATCACGTTAGTTATGTGCGCAGATTCCGCTGCCGCTTCCGAGTTGTTACATGCTGAACAATTACCATTACTCTAGTCTTGTTAATCAAAATTAATAAAACCCAGGTTGCCCCCCTCTCTTCGTTTGTAATGAATTTAATTAGCAGGCTGGTCCGCACAATGTTGTTTACAATAGTTCATTTACTATGTAAAGGCAGTTTAGAGTCAGAACTGAGATAATCATTTACATTTTTGACACAGAAACTGTTTGTATTCAAAGAGAATATTATCGATTAAAATATATTTCAATAGAATACTTCCGTTTTATATGCAGTTATATTTATAAATTCGTACATTAAAAAAGATTTTAACAGAATTCAGAAAGATCGTATGTTCTCTCTCGTAATGTTTAAATTTTATAGAGAAAGGTTAGTTGCGCACGATATTAAATTTTACTTCATTCTTTCATTGCTCTTAAACAACAAAAGGTAAGAATTTTTTTTCTTAGTTACAGAATTGTCTCATCGAGTCTTCCCGTTTAAAGATATTTTGTTAGAGAATCTTAAAGAATTACATGGTAAAAATCGCTTTGGTGGTTTAAGATAGAACTTAGGGCTGCGTTTTGTATAAATTTCGGGACACAATGTTGCGTTAAGTTTCTAAGTTATTCTATGTTGGAATCATAAAAAAAAAGATGTGTCTGCTGTGGTTACGTTGCTCAAAGCACAGAATTGCCTTGGTCAATTGGGTCCGCCATAAATATTGGATTTATGTAAATGTACACAGTACAATCTATAGTCCACCAAGAATTTTGTGCTCTCTCAGAGAGTTCACTTTTCACTTAAGACATACTGAAACCAAAGAAAAGCGTCGGTTACAGATTAAAATCCACGCAATACTCACGATTTCAAATTCAAGATTACGTTTACCTTTCGATAAGCGACGCACGCATGGTCGAGGTAATAGTAGCCGGAGTAGCTTCGTTAAGTTTAAAAACACTCTCGATGACCGAAAGCTCGGTGGAAGTAGTATCCATTCCACAAAACGACATCCAATCGTTTACAACCATCCCCGCGGCTATAACATCGCTGCCTCTATTTACGGTTCCTGCCTACAGAATATTACAACGCGTTTAAGCTTCCCATTAAACTTCTAGCTCGTTATATCTGTGCACGAAGTAATCTTACAGCAAGCGGCACTTGTAACAAGGATGACAATTCGTCTTGGTCTTGTATAGATGTCTTCGGATGCACCAAGCCTCCTCGATTCGACAGCACCGAATACGAACCCACTAAAACGTTACTCGCCACGGTTTGCCTGAAAACTTCTACGTTCAAAGTGTCGGCTAAAATTTCTTCCGTTTCCTGGGGATAATAAGTGGCGAACATTATAGCGGAAGGAAACTTAAAGCGGTCGCTACCAGTAAATACTTGCCCTATCGAGGTCGGGGTGCACTAAAGCTACGTAATCGTTACAAGCGATAACATTGCCGAGAGCAGAGAGTCTCTCTTCGACTCTCTGTACTTTGACGTTATCTGGTAACGAGTTTCGTATATGCTGCAACTCTGTGTCTGTTGTAGAGTTCGGGACCAACAGGCCACTTTTGTTCCCTGTTTAAATTGAATTTTTGGATCAAGCACCTTATTCGAACGCAATTCTGTAAGTCTTTACTTGTGACGCTTACCAATGCACAGTCGACCAATTATACGGCATCCTGCGACCGACACGTGAATTACGGGAATAGTTTCCGCTAATTCTGCCTCGAAAACACTGCAATTAACAATATCCGTTTTATTGAGGGTAAGAAGCTAAGGTGTGTTTCTTGTCAACGTACGGTACAGGAACATAATCGGATTGGTAAGCCACTCGCGAAAGGTATTTCACCATCGATAGTTATTTCGCAGGGGTGATGAATCATATATTGAATAACGGAGCGGTAGATAGTGATTTTTATCTATTATTACCTGTAAAAATTCTCGGAACCACCGATTGCTACGAGGCAATAAGAATTTGTTAGCTTGGAGAAGACTCCGATTTCATTGTTATTCTCGAACTGTACACGTACCGCCATAATCGCGCTGTTAATTTACATTAGCGTGTTTACACTCGAGTGGAATTTTGAAAGCGGCGTGTTATACTCTTATCGATACTGAAATACACAGTCTAACCTATACTATGCACACGTATTTTCTTCTGCCGCTACACGAGGATATACAGGATTTTAGTCACCAGACACAGACTAGGCAAAGTTATAGATAGAGAATCTCTAGTTATAGAAAGATTGACGCGCCATTAATGTGTTACGGTGTGTTGCGGAAACACTTGAACATAGCTTTATGTTGGGCGACCCCGCATGGCAAAGATTTGGACCCGCCAAATTTAAATTGTTAAGTGAAGCAATCGAAACTGCGAACAAAAGCTTTCCAATGACTATTACTTATTGTTAGAGACTCTTATTAATATTCATTTCGGTTGCTTCGCGATTAATGAGCATTTCTTCATAAAATCCCCGCTACATCATGCTGTAGAATTTTCTGTTGGTATGTTGTCCGCCTGCATGAATGGTTTGCGCGCGAATTTGTAACTTATGGGATGAATGAAGTGGGTTATTCATGCTTTATTAGTTATTCTTTTATTGTAAATATTTATTGGTTTCTAAGATTTTGTTTAATATTTGTAAAGCAGTTATTTTGTTCATAATATAATTTGTTCTCAAACAGTCTACACTGCATTCCACTTTAGAGTGGACTCGTTCCACGCAGGGATATACTGTTGATTCGTAGGAAACCAATCGCAAAAGTGCTACGACCAATCGCGTGTGTCAGATCCGTGGGCACTCCGCAGTAGTGATAGATGGGCCCAGCGTCCTCTGCGAGGCACGGCTTGAACTAACTGTGCTCGAAAATTTCTATCAGCTTGCCACTCTATGTGCTGACCATTTGACCAGTGGTACATTTAATAGCGGGAAATATGATTCAAACCAGTTATTTTCTATCGTTACAAGCGACAATTGAAAATACTGCACCTATAGTTATTAGATAATATATCATGAAAATGACCAGCTACATAATATGTATCATGTAAAATAACATCAATTGATGAATTTGACAGTATAATTCCAGTTAGCCGCCCTTTACGAATAAAAAAAATAAATCCGAATGATAAAAGAATTTGAGGGTTCATAATTAATTTAGCACCATGATAAATGGCTAATCATCTGAAAACTTAAATTCCTTTGGGGATTACTGGAACGATCAAACAAAAGATAAATTAACCGTTTAAATAATCGTTAAGTTATACTTACAATCTGTTGGTGATGTCTCTCTATACGCATGCTTAATAACTTCCTCGATATACGAAACATTTTATTTAGATTTATTGTTCAAGTAAATGATACAAATGTGAGACTAGCGTGTAATCAGGTATCGTTAGCCAGAACTTACAATCAATTACGCCAATTAGTCCTTGCACAATTCCTTTATTGAAAGTGTTTCAATAAGATCGGCGACAGTTACGCAAAGAAAATGTGTCGTTACGCGCGACCATTCAAAACCCTCGGCGCAGGCGCGCGCGGCCTCGTATAATATTAACAAAACCAGTAACTGCTGAAAATCACCGCTTTATTAACAACATTATTGTAAGCGTTATAAATACGACTCGTATAGTTTCTCATTTTTGATTGGTTCTGACCTTGTACGGGATCATCTCTGTCGGAGCGTACTGGCAGTATTATTTTGCGAGAGAAATCGTCTTCACTATGAGATCTATCGATATATTAACATTAGCGACGGAATCGCGTTCCCCCGGTTGCCCGAATCGTCGACGACAATGTCAACCGAGTCGCGCGTTCAGTGTTCTCTTGTGCGTTCAAGCGACAATCTTTCGTCGGATCTATCACACGACAAAAGAAACAAAAACATACACACACACACATACTCTGACACACACACACACACACACAAAAAAAGAGAAAAAGAGAAAGAAACGAATTCACCGAAGACCCGTCGACCGTAAAGTGTAAATTCCCGCTTCGGCTCGTATCTTTTCGTGGCGAATCATAACGAACGGAGGAAGCGAGAGCGAATCGCGATCGATCTCCTTACTTTTAATTCAGCGCCCACTGTTCAGCCTCGTCATATCTTCTCCCGTACCACCATCCTCCTCCTTCGGGTTTCCCCGCCCCCCCTACGGCATGTACGGGCGTGTCGTGTACATCGATATAAAATAGAAACAGTAAAATTCTTCAGTTGTTCGAGCTCGGCTTGAACGTCGTATACTGTGGCGGCTTCTCGATCTTGCAGTGGGGCTTCAGAGTCGCTAAACGATCTGGTTTGAGAAACAGCTGCTCCCCCTGCACAATGTTCATCTTCAGGATCTTAAGAGGGTCAGTGGATTCGCGAGGGGTGCGCGCGGCGGGATCGCGGCCACCGCCAAACGCTCTACAATTCTACGGGGACCATTACGTGGCAATCGGGGAATGATTAAAACTAGATAACACAGGGTGCAGCTTGTGCGCGGTTTCATACGTGGAGAAAGTAAGCAGGGCCGTTTTACTCCCCTCGGTCTAGCAGTGGCGGATTTAAGGAAAATGGCCCAGGCGGCAAACATTGTGAGGGGCCATTTTTCGGGGAAAATAAAGAGGTGGTTTACTAAAAATGGGGTGAGTGTTGTGATGCAGAAAAAAAAATATATATATATAGTGCTGAATGAAATCATAATTTTCTTTTTTAAAGATGGGGCCCACTACGTAGCAATTAAATAGCGGCGTGCCGAGGCATATGACGAAACGAAGTAAGAAAAGGGGAACATCTACAGCAATACCAGTATATTTGTATCGGTGATGCCGTGACGTCATGCTGACCGATGCCAACGCCAAGCCAATCCAAGCCAAGTGACGTCATATGCCTCGCCACGTAGCGACTTCACTTGGGCCCGGGGTGGGGACTTCTGGGCCAGTGATGGTCTTGGGCACGAGTTTTCTCGCGCATGCGCGGTGAATTTAGCATCAGTATAGTACAAGTTTCGATAAAATCGGGTACCTTGATCACCCTGCTGCTTTCCCGCTAATAACACTACACCCATTAGTTGTGCCCCAACATAAATACGGTATCGCAAATGCCGCGCATGCGCGATAAAACCCGTCCCCAAGGCCATCACTGCTTCTGGCCAGGGGCCCAGGCGGCAAGTGCTCATCTGCCGCTCGTTAAATCCGCCACTGCGGTCTAACCGACTCTCCCTGCATCGAGCATCGATATTGTTCCCGAATCATGCGTCGATGGAACAGGATGCAGCGAAAGTCGCTGTACAGCCGGAGCCGGGATAGATCCTCTCGACCGGGGATCGATCGGAATCGTGCACCGTCGATTTAGCTTCACCGGACGGAATAATCTGTTCTCGGCTGCGCCCGTGGTTTCCGTCCAAGCCCGCGTAATTAGTTGCGTGTATTAACGAATGCAAAAGTAAATACCCTGGGGGGCTGATATTGTCGGTAATCGTAAATAGCGGCGCAGTGAAGTGTAAATAAATATCGAAGCTCGATTGAATCGTACGCTGATGAAGCACGGGAAATTGTTATTTAATCCAAATTCATTTTTTCGTTTCTTCGCTCGTCCCGGTGCGCAAATCATCGTGCCATAAAACGGTCCTGGATCGATCTAGAAAGCTGAATGAAACGGACTGCTGGGGGCTGAAGCAAACAGTGCGCGATTTAAGTAAACGTTAACACTGTGTATACGTGATTCGAAGCACGGGTTCTTCACCAGATGGAATTAATTAAAACCCAGAGCTAAATGAGTGACAAAGAACCCGTGGACCGAAGCGTAATGGACGGCATCGGTGACACGTAGGGTTGCCAAGTCTTTTCGGGAAAATATAGTACGTTGCGAAAAAATATACAAAATCAAACTACATTAAAACGACCTCTTATTCTTTTAACGTATATTTTGTGCGCATTCTGCATTATTAATTAATTTATTTGTAGAAGGTTTGATTGCACTGAAAGTCGAACTAACATATATAAAAAGCTTATTTTGTATGAGAGATAAACTGGCTCTGTTTCTCTCTTCCCGCTGCTTCATATTCATTATATCAAAATTCCTCTCTGTTAGAATTAAAATTCGCAAATTAATGTTTCCATGTAGCCATAGAATAAAAAAAATAAGTAAAATTGTAGAATTTTGTTGATGCATCGTAAATATATTTCTTACGCACTATATCCTTTTCTGAAAGCATATAGTACACTAGACAAAAATATAGTATAACGTTTAATAGGGTTGGCAACCCTAGTGACACGTGCCAATCGTCACTGCATGCTCGCGAACGGTTTCGCAAAAGGCGAGCTTCTCCGCTCGCGGTGCGCACAGGGGTTGTTACTGGTGTGGGATCTGATAACAAACGGCAAACGCACACGCATCTGTATGATCATTATTTAATGACAACATCATACAGGAAAGAAGAGTGCTCTCTCGGTGTTCTCGTGCGAGCTCGTTTCCATACATGGTACAGCGGTCGCCGCGCGTTCATTACCCGATTACAGTAGGGCGATGGAGGTTTACCGGCGTCGACGACAGTCTCGAGATGCGACGAGCAGCTAATTAATCGTTACAATAATCCTGCTGGCGGTAACAATGTCGACGGGAGAAAGGGAGGGGAAAAGACCGTGCCGCGTATCTCCAAGGACACGAGCCATGCGTGCGGAGAGCCGTAATTTCAGCATGCGCGCGGGTCGTGCACGTGGTGGGATGATTTCACGCCGTCACCGTTCCCGTTACACGCAACGAAACGGGGATCCCCTTCGACGATCGAATCGCTCACGGCTCGTTGGCGAGCGTGGCGCCGTTGCGCGTCTCGGTGCTGCACAGTGGGACATTTTACCTTTTTTTTTGTGACGAAATCTTAGAACTTTTGACAGAAATAAAATAGGGGGATGAATCTTTTTCGAGGTTAAAGGCAAGATGTTCCAGAGTAAGAAAAAAATATTGAAAAAGTCTGACGAAGAAGTTTTGACTTTGAAAATCTATGTCAAAGTTGAAATTTCTGAAGAAGGGACCATCTTTAAATTACGTAATTTGGGCGATTTCTTAACCCCTCCCTCCCCATTTTATAAGAATTCGGTAAGATTTTATATTCCAACTCCTTTCCTAACGTGATATTTTTTACATTGCATTTTTCCAGTAATTAAAATTCTTTTAAAGGTTTATATAATTGATTTAACTCGGTAAAAACATTACGAAATACGCTACCTGACTCCCTCTCCTCCTTGTAAGAAAACGTAAGAAATTCGCGACCCCCTTCCCCCTCCAAAAGCCTTACGTAATTTAAAAACGACTCCTAATGTATGTCTGAACTTTTTCCTTGACTTGTTATACACCACTTCCTATAGATTTTCACACGCTGAATTCAAATCTGTCTGAATTAAAATTTGCGTCGCCCTTCAGGATTCTTTCCACAGATTTTCCAAGTCAAACCTTATGTGTCATACTTTCCCAATATTTTTTCCTTATTCTTCATCATCTTAGGTTCAATCTCAAAAAAGATTCACCCCTCTATCTTACGTCTATCAAAAGTTTTACGATTTTAACCCCAAAAGGTGCCATTGCCTCTCACTGTGCCGTTTCAAAGAAATAAAATGCACGGCCCTGCATGCCCCTGGCGGTTGACTTCGGACAGACAGACGCGCTTATGTACAACGGGCGAACGTAACGTGTATCGAGCCGTTAGACTTATTCCCTTCTTAAAACGAATCGTCATCGTTGCGTTACGCGGGCACGTAACGCTGGCATCTTCTAAGCACGTCCTCGGCATCGCCAGCGTTTCGATTATCGGGCGAGCAGATCGGTAATCGAATGCAACACGATTATCCGTGCTTGCTAATCACAACGGCGGTTACAGGCCGTCCAATTATTATAGCAACGGGATCCCTTCGGTAACGGGTTATTCGTAGTAACTATCCTCACAACCGTATAATATTATATTTATATAAACTTTGAAAGCTTCTTCGATACCTCGATACATGATCAGCCGAATACTCGGCCGATGCTGTACGTATATATATATATATATATATATATAAAGAAAGGAATACACTTAGTGCGAGTCAGTCTTTAGTTTTGAAACGCGGCGGTGGACGCGTGGCTGTAGCGGAAACGGCCCTGTGTCGACGCGAGAACGGAACGAAAGCGGTGGCAGAGATGCGATGCAGGTTCGTCAAACGATACTTGTAATGCAACCGCTTGTCGTTGATACAGTCACTCCTTACATAACGCGGAATCTTAATATATAAAGCAGTATATATGTTTGTGTGCTTGGCTGGTGCTTAAAAACTTTCGACAGGTAAACTATGGGCTCACTTAATCTGCCTTAGCTCATTATACCTAGCTAATTCGGTTGAACTTCTACGGTTCGTATTTCATACAAAGAGAAATGTAAAATCAGAATCTATTAGGATTTAATTGGAGGTTTGAAAATTAGATCATTTTATGTTGAATTCCGGGGGAAGCCGAGTACTGAAGCTAGTATCATATAATATGCACTGCTGAAGATTAGCCTCGCGTGTTATGTACCGCGCGGATAGTGGGTCAAGTTGAATTTCCCGAGCTAAGTTGACTAGGTTTGCCCTAGGTCAGGGCTCGAGTTAGACAGTTATTTAAGTTTACATCGAGGTCTCGATCAGGTCTAGGTTAAGTCTCCACGATCACAGTTACAATACCCGAAAGCATATTCGATTCTGTCTCTATCCGAGAGCGTCTCGAGCCCCGACCGACTTCCGCGGCACACCTCGGCGGAGAGGCCATCGACGAGGTCAATCTGTTCGATCGCCTGTCGTTAATTAACGCAAAACTATGAACAGCTCGGACGGCGCGGGGCATCGCGACCGCGTTACAGGAGAAGTGGCTGTATCCGCTACTTACGTACACGTACCTAAATTAAATTACCTACAAGGAGATTGCGGTAATTGGGAGTGGGACACCAGGGGGGGAGGAGGGGAGACTAGATGCAACCAAATGCATGCGTAATGCACCCTACCGACCGCATAAATCACTCATATGACTATCTCGATCCGGGGGAGGATGGTTAGGTCTGGTAAATGCCCCGTGCAAGTCTATATTGCTCGTCGTGACGTTGCCGCACCAGCATTCAAATGGAACCGGCCACGTTCTCAACCAGTGGCGGATTTAACGGGCGGCCGATGAACAGTTGCCGCCTGGGCCCCAGCTCGAAAGGCCCCCCGGGGGCCCATCTTGAAAACAAATTACGATTTTATCCAAACACTATATTCTTTTCGATTCCCATAATTTTCACACCACGCGAGCTCGTAAATTTATTTGTAATTCTATTAAGTATACAGGGTGTCCGAGAACGTTGCCTGGGCATTTTCCCTTAAATCCGCCACTGTTCTCAACGCATACGTGTGCACACACCTGGGTTTAATAATAAATTGATCGTCGCATCTATGTACACAGGATGCTCGAAATCATTCGGTTCCCCCTTTTAACTGAACGCGTTGATGTTCTAGCTGCCGGGGTGGATTGTTCGGTGGAGCGGGATTTTCACGCGACGCGATCGATCGGCGCGAAAGGGGGTAGCATTAAATGATCGCGGGGCAATACCGGCTGCTCTCATTCAGGGGATTATCTGCATTGAAGTGGAGCACGCGAGCACTCTCCGATGCGTATTGAATATATGTATACCGGCGCGATGCTTTCGTTACGAGGCCACTTACCGATAAGTGTGAACGGGGGAACGGAAAGATAGAGCGAAGAACGGGGGTAAAGGACGATGAATGCAACGTATGCGTTCACAGTGGCCGGCACCGGCTCGAGGAAGCGCACTGGACGGGTCGGTGTGTTTGCGTCGTCAAGCACACTACGCTAATAACGCAGGTTAAAATCGCTTTATAAGGCGGAGGAGGGTGAGAGGTCTGTCCATTAACGATCTAGCGGGACCAAAGTCGCAGGTCGCATATAAATCATCGGTTAGGTGGAAATTTTTATTAGACAGACTGAATTTTCTTTGATTTCCACTTACTTCTTTCAAAGTACAAGCGCGACGAGTCATGGCCAACCAACACAGCGTCTGAATAACGTTCAATTCATTTGTTTTCTTACAATACTTTGTAAATTTCTGTATATAAAAGGAATCATCCGTAGGGTAAAGAAACCAGTAAATGACCGAATTGTTGAATGAGAAGCCCAGTAAATGACCGCATACTTTTATTAAGAATTCTACTTATTAATGTTTGTTTAATACGCAAAACTAAAAATATGGGATATTAAAAGTGCAACTACACTGTATTTATAAACAAATAGTAATTTTTAAATTTATAATTGACATTTCTTTGCCTAATGGTCATTCACTGGTATGCGGTCAATTACTGGTTGGTTTACCCTATAATAAAGTAAAATAAAAATATAAAATAAATTCTGCATTTCTTCAAGGGGCGATTTCATCCCTAAAATTGCCTTATAGCATCAATAAAAAATGAGTTTATCGTACGGATGAATTACTCTACATGCACACAAAGTTGCATAATTTTCTGAATTTCCGGGTTGCTAAAATTCCCTTATCAGTAGCTTGGGGTGTAACAAAGACTCGTTAATCTCAGATGGGTCGCGATTTTGGACTTCTGTCCCGCTAAACCATTAATAGACAGGCCACTACGGTGCGAGGGGGTGCGAAACGTTCGCGGAGATTCAACTACCCGCCAGGCCAAGAACTAAGGGGATTCCTCCATGCCAATTCCTGCCGATCCTCTATATGGCGTGTAAATATTTGAAGGGTGTAACGGATGCTAAACTCTCGAATGCGAAACTGTCCTTCTACAACTTACAACCAACGATAAAACACACGGAGCCTCCTTGCCTCTTACAAAAGTGTCGGGGAGACTCTGAGCCAGGGTGGGTGGGGGGATCATGCTCCATAACTTTTATCGAACGAAATCGCATTGCAGCGGGGAGAACTGAAGCAGCGCGCCGCGGCAACGGAACGAAACGAAACGAAACGAAACGAAACGAAACGCTTGCTCGAATTCAACCCTTTTATGCGGAGTTTTTTTCCCGCGGGTGAGGCCGCTTTCGAATGCTGTTTCCGGGCCGAAAAAAAGGCTCCACCTTAACGCGCACTCTCTGCCTCGCGAGCGGCCGAAATAAAAGTCCCGCGGGTTGGAATGGAGGCGAAAGGGAATTTTTTAATTGCCGGGGAAACTTCGGCCAAGAGATCGCGCATAGAAGGGCCGAGGGGAGACTGGACGGTGCTCTAGGAACGGTAAATTGAAATGCACCGCTTAAAATAGGAGCGCGTGTTTCAGCGAGTCCGACGGAAAAATGGCTCGTGCATTCGCGCGGCTTATCGAGGAAAATCGCGAGGGGGGAGGAGGGGGGTGAGCTAGAGGGAGAGATGGGGGAGGATAAAGTAATACGGGAAAGGAGGAGTCGCTCAGCGACGTCGTTCTTTCTACTTTGTGAGAATAGTTTTCGCCTCTCGTGCCTCTTTCTATCAACTTATCTGACCTGGAGCGTGTATTGTGGTCCGTGGGGCTGCCCGTGGTGATGATGATGCCTCTGATAGTGCGACTGCTGGTGCGGCGGCTCGTGCTGATAACATTCCTGTTGATACTGCTGCGACGGGACAGGCTTCAGAACGTGATTGGGTCGTTTTTCAGGCGCGAACTGCTGGCTGCTGCGCTCCATCGTGTCCACCGCTAAACGAGGATCCTCGATCATCGTGTTCGAGGCCTTCGTGCTGAAACACACGAGGCTGTCCGCTCGATTCTCGCATATTCCGCCTCCGTTCCCTTCTTTTCTCGCGCGGTGCTCCAAAGGGGCCCGGTCACTTCGCTATAAACAGGCCACCTTGCCCCTCGCTGACAAATATAAACGCGACGCGAAACGTTTATAGTCGGGTCTTCATTATCCTCTGATCTGACTTACGAAGTGACGTGACAGAGCGCGCGTTGAGAGAACAAGGAAAGGAATCAGCAGGCGCTCGCGATGCCGGCAATTAGCGTAAATAGAGAGAGAGAGAGAGAGATAACACGGAATAATTCATTAGCGTGCGGGACTCCCATCAAAGGAGCCCCCCTTGTTTTTTTTTTTTACCCACGTAAATCGCTCCGACGTTTATTCGCGGCGGGGGACGCAGTGTCGCGTGCTTACCAATGCACTTGCTGCAGCGCGGGCACCGTATTTCTGGGCACGCAGCATCTATCCGAACGTAGGAAACAAACGAATCCCATTATCAGGACCGAGAGCAGCGTAAACCCAGCGACTGCGCCGATAACGAGTGGAATCTGTAACAAATACGGCGGCAGGGGGGCAGGAGAGAAGAAGCTTTTCGCAAGCGGATGCGGAGCGAGGCGCCCCCCGTCTCGCTCGCTGGATATTTACGCATTCGGCCATTTTAATTAAATACCGGCTCCAACGATCATTTAATTGGGGCCACTGTGCGCCAAATAGTGGGGCGGGGTTACGCGGGGGCAACCGCTCGGAACATCGCCCGTATCGAGTGTTCTCCGTTCCGCGAGAAATATCGTCATAATTACCTGGCCCGGCTCCTCCACTCTCAGCATCAGCGAACGGCGATCGCTTCCTCGGTCGTTCTCCACGATCACGTGGTACAGTCTCTGGTCCTCCTTCACCGTGCTGGTCAGCTCTAGAACGGCTATGTAACAATCCTCCACCGCCAGTGGCTCCAGATCCAACGCCCGATAACGCGACTGGAGCATCTCACCTGCGAGAACGTGCCGCGGTCAGACCTGGCTAACTTCATCCTCGGCGATGCATTGGCCGTGCGTACTAAGGTTACTAACAGCGCGGCCAGGTTCGACGCTTTATCGCAAATTAGGCCATTCCCAGAATCAATTTGAGCTTAATTTTTTGCAAAAACCGCAGTTCGGACGATCGCGGAAAAATAAATTGCTATTACACTTTTTGTCCTTTCTTTATTTATTTATTTGGTCATTATCAGAATTTTGTAAAAAGAAAAATAGTAAAATCGCGTGCTTTTATTGTGGTTACACGAGAATCACCCCGTAAGTTACCTTTATATCTGTATTTTTATTTTCATCTAACCCAAGCAAACGATAATTCTGATTCAATACGTTGAATTTGTATTTTGGCGTTATGCGATTCAAGTTTCTGAAATCTGGCCACTCTGGTTGCTAGCGGATTACGTCGGAGGGGATGGAACGAACGAAACAGAACTGAGGGAACACTTTAGCTGGTTGCGTGCAGGATCGCACGATTCCCTTTTGGGGGAAACGGGATGGTCACGACGCGACGACAATGCTGGAGGGTATGAGACTCGTTCTCCTCGGGGATGACGGGAGCACGATGGATCGAAGGGTGGTCGCGGAGACCGCGGTGAAAAAGGTGGGTAATTACAGAGGCAGCTCGCGGCTAAAGGGATGCTCCAGTTAATTAATCGCCGGTGTACCGGTTTTCAGTAATAAGGAGTGCCAATTAGTGAGAAGAGACGTACGTAAAAAAACTGAAAGGGCAAACCAAAGACTGGAATACTTTTGGCGGTAGAGCTAGAAGAAGAGCTAGTCTAACCAGCGTGGAGTCTGGTGCTGCCCCATTCCCAAGCCACGAGCCGGGGCTTTGGGTCGGAGCACAGCCTGATCTCTAATTTCGCCGGGTTCCCTTCGGTCGTAGCGACGACAAACTTCTCCGTGACGGTCGGCTTCACCACCTACGGCACACGTTAGGTCCTTAAATCTCCTTCTAATACCGCTTGCTCCTCGCCTCCTTCAAGCCCACAAGCGGACACCCTTTTCGATCACCGCTCGCTTTAGTTCCAATTTACAGACATTCAATTCACGAAGAAAAAACGTTTCCCGAACTACAACGCTTTTTTCCCCCCAAATGCTTTGGAGCTGACACCTTCTATAGAGAATTTTTCCGCGTCTATTCCGCGAAATATCCGCGAACCACAAGTGCCGCTCGGTTCACGGAGGGCGAATTGTAGTGGTGAGCGAGCGAGAGCGCTGTTGAAGCGATCAAGCGTCGACGGCTTGTCGTGGAAATGACGTTTTATGCCACTGTAGTTTTTAGCTTCCCTCGCGCCAGTTAAATGTAGATTTTTCATTTTGTATTTAAACACGTCGCGAGGCAACGGCGAGCTCTCGCGAGTGTGTTGCGCGTCAACAGTCGGCGCGGGCGAGCGTAATGTTATTAATTATTCACCGATTGGAATCGTCTGTTTTCCGATTACATCGATTTCCGCGATAAAAGCGTGTAACCGATTATAGGCAATCGCGATGCGGAAAAACAGACTGCTTTTCGATTCCCGTTATTCGCCGCGGCTCTAGGGCGATTAAATTTTAACACGGCTAACTCGCCCCTCCCCCCTCACCCTCTCCTCACCCCCCACCCGATCGATTTACTTGCAACGGATTTTCCGTGCGAATGCCCGTTCAGCGCAACGTTCTGAAATTCTCGTTACGCTGTAGTCGAAAGAAATGGCTCGCAATTTCGCCGGCCGTGGATGCCTGTACGTCAATTCTCCACGGTCGTGCATCCTTACCCTGGGCGCGCCGACCACTTGCAGAGACACAGGGTCGCTTTTAACTTCTCGGACGTTGCCATTGATCTTGTTGGAGGCGAGACATATGTATTGACCCTGTTGCTCGTACGTCACGTTCGTCAGGATCAATCGTTGACCGTTGCCGCATTCCAGCGGCATTCGGCCGTCGGTGAAGATCTGGGCCCATCTGGTTCGATGACAAAAAAAAATACACCCACCGTCGCATTTCAATTCCAAGCGCTTTCAATACCCTGGCTACCGCGCGCGATCCATTGCAATTTGAACTATTTTTGAACGCGGTGTTTCGAGTTCGATGACTCGCGATGGAGGTTTTTAGAACTTGGGGTACTATAGAGTGTCCTGCGTTTAAATACAGGAAGTCTCTCGAGGGGACATTCTCATCAAATCGATCCAAACATAGATGAGCTTTAGGATTTTTTTTTTAAGTATAAAACTTGCAGGGGAAAAGTTTATGGGCTTTATTTATTCGGTGCTCGAGGATATGAATTTTTTGGGGTTTTCTCTAGTGGTTTGATTTCTATGTGGTGCTTAGTGCATTGCTGTAACAAAAGGAAGAGATTTTGAGAAGGCAAAGAAAGCAAAATGACGATAATTGGTGCGTGTTTGAGCACAAACGTGCTAAAAAAGGAGTAATTTTACGCCTAGAAATGTTAATAACTAAAAGTATGACCTCTAAAATTTATGATACGATAGTGAATTCAATTACAAAGAAAAGGCCACCAAGATTTTTGGAATCGGTTCATAATTTCTGTGGTTGTGCTGGCTACCGTTTGGAAATATCCTGTTTCGAAATAAACGAGTTTAAAGCTTGGCTTGTACGCTTCGAATTTTGTCTTATACCTTTTACCGAGAATTTTTCAAATACTATACTATACGTAAACATGTGCAAAAAAATCAATTTTCTGAAAAATTTTGATCAGAATGTCCCCTTAAGTGATCTAAGCACTTGGCAGCTCTACGATTCTTTAGCTAGCCGTTTTATGTGACGATTCCGAGGCTAAATCTCGACCACAAGTGCATTTACCTCCTAACACTTCGTCGGCCGCTCGTTTTACCTGTATTCAGCTGGTGGCGTGGCGTCGGCATTGCACTCGAACGAGGCACCGGAAAAGAGCAGCGCAGTAGTCAAGCGATCTGGGCCCACCGAGCTGATCGTCGGTGGATCTGCATGAAAATCGGAGGATCTATTGATCACAAGACTATATCTCGGGCAAACCAGTATAAGTGAAATTTTATTCAAAATGGGATAAGTAGGGGAGATCGGGGATAGTTGACTACTTATTTCCCTCTAATTGTTGTATTATAGAGTAAGTTAAGCTGCGATTTGCGATATTGAGGCATAGAATTCGCCATTTAATGTGTCCTCGCGTCAGAAACTCGCGTGTCAAGTATATCAGCGAGAATAAAAAAATCTAAGAAGATCGACGAGAAGTAACTACTTTTGTTTTGACGATTCCTGAATTTTTGCTCACTAAGAAGTACCTGGGTACTTGCTGTAACATTTTTTACATTGCTGTTCTTTACTTATGTATGAGTTGAGTTATGTCGATGAATCCGATGAAGAAAATAATATCTCCTCTTAAGTTACGCCGTTTCTTCTTTCTTCTGATTTATGAATCGAAGTTAAAAATAAAAATGTTATGCTCAATTTGAAATTTAATTCAAATATTGTAATTCTTTTTCGAGTACGAAGCCTATTTTGAAAGTGCAATTATCAACTTTCACGTCGAGAATTTAACATCTGATCTTACATAGCACTGTAAATATTCTAAGTGTCTTCCCACAAACCTAATAATTTTGACTTATACTCGTTTACCCGGCCACGAGAGTGATAATACTACTTAGTCTCCTACAATGGGTGATCCAAGGGAGTGTTGCGCGACGGTTCAACACCTTTATCCTAACCCATTTCCACCGCCGGTCGCTATTTTTACAGAGACACACGGTGCATTCTTAGAGGCCAGTTAAATCGAGGGTGGCTTACTTAATAGACCGTCGGCGTGTTCCACCTTCGAGGGCGTTAATCGCGGATATTTTCAGGACGCTCGCCGGAGGGCGAGGGTGGAAACGAGGGCAGGAAACACTTACAGTTGACGGACACTTGAACGGACACGGGGTTGCTTTCACCCTCGGTGTTGGTTGCCTCGCAGATATACACCGCCGCGTGATTCCTGTATATCGGCGAGAACAGAAGCGTCTCCCCTATGCTGGCCACCTCCGTCACGCCGAGGCTCTTCGTCCTCTTCCAGAGGATCGAGGCCGAGGGATTCGCATCGGCCAGGCACCGTATCTCCAGCTGATCCCGACCCTCTTCCAGTTGACCAGTCGGCACTCCAACCAGTCGCGTTTTGGGAGCGTCTGAAAAAATTCCATCGCGACACGATTCGCTGTACTCCGCCCCTTCTCGACCCTCTCCTCAATTTCCACCCCAGAAGACGAGATTTTAATTATACTTCCGTGATCGCAGTCGACACCTGCATCGCCCAAGGCGGCGAAATTAATTCCCTCCTTAAAAAGAGTCCTCCGACAAGCGAAGCAAAGGGGAGGATTTAAGCGGGATCGCCACCTAGAATCGCTATCACGTTTTTAATCACACCGCGAAAAATAAACATACCCCGGCGACGGGAAGGGGGGCGGCGAACGTGGCAAGTTTTCAAATTAAATCCATGGTTAATGAGCGCGTAATTAAAAATGGTCCCCGGGACGCGTGGATGTTGGAAGCCAACCGATCGCGAATGTTCTCGCGCTCGATTGGAGCGAAGGCGAGCTCCAACCAGCGGGGAAGAAAAAGCGAAGCAACGGGGAGCCGATAATGGAATGGATAACAAAAGGACACGCGTTCGCCGTAAAGCGCCGGGGACCGCGGCCGGAAATAATGAATCAAAGTTGGAGAGGTTCTCCGGGAGTTTCGTTATTCCTTGTTAGGGATAATTAGTCAGCCGCGGCTCGCGAAAAATTCAATTACGTCCGCGCGCAGTTAATCCTGTGGCCGTTTCAAGCGTCGGGGGACGAGGTGGGGGATCGGACGGAACTGCATCGGCTGAATCCGGTGCCGTGGCGAATCGGCGCGCGTTCAGAGCCTGGAAAAATCGCGGGGCCATTCCTCCGTCTCCCCGATTAATCGACGAATTCAAACGAATCGATTAAACCTCCACCGGGGGTGGAGAGAGTTAATTGGTCTTATACGATGAAAGATTGCTGAAAAGGGGAGGGCGAAGTTTGTAACGTTGCCAGAACAATGCATCATCACGGGAGAGCGGGTCGGATGGATCCAGGCCTGAATGGTTTCGATTTTTCCCAGCAACTCGGGGGGCGTCGCGTTTGATTAATGCTTATTGAAACGGCGCGCAAATGTTGCGCTTTTCGTTGAATGCAATTTACCCGTTTAAAGGGGCTTGTTCGACGTATCCCCCGTCTCGCGGGCCACGCAAACTTCCGCGAAAGTTGCGCTCGCCCGTTTCCAGTTGCTGCTTTCATTTCGACAAAGGGGCCTTCCTCCTGCCGATTCGAAGCAACGGGCGTGGAAAACAATTTACCGCGTTAATACGCAATTACCTCCCCTGCCCTCACCCTCCCCCGCGCCATCCCTCTCTGCCGTCGGACTCATCCCCGAGCTCACCCTGTTGATTTAAACCAATGAAACTGCTCGCCGGCCACGGAGAAACGTCACGAATGACGGTTAATTAATGTTGGTGTACAGATCCAAACTGTATTAATTAATAATTTCGCCCCCGCCCTATTTCTCCGGGGGCCAAAAATAACAAGCTCCTATTCAGACTTGGAAATACGATTACCCAACTCCCAAAGAGCGACGGCTAGAGAGACGGGTAAACTATATAGTACACCCCGCGCCCTTTGGACGCGAATTCGCTGAACGCGAGAGGCTGACTTGGTTACGGGATTAATTATTTGTTTGGTAGAGTGTCTGGTCTAGCGGACGATCAGGGACTCGCTGGAAGTCGCGGGGCTCTGTGAGCAGATGACTCTAGCCTCTTAAGAGATCGATTAGAGGGTCGACTATATAGTACATGGGTGGAAAAGTTTTAGTTAAAAAGCTATTATTTTTCCGGAGTTATGGATACATATCCGAAACTCTCTCGATTTTAGACGGCTGCACGGTGACCCTAAAAAAAGCTATATGTCGTGTCTGCAATGAAAACAGTAATTTTTTATTATAAAATATGTTAATAGCTATCGATCTACAGCGTGGATTTAGAAATTTTTTAAAAATATAGAAATAGTGAGATCAAAGATAAAATTAGATTTTTCAGTCCACGTTCTTCAGCGCCCTCAGTGCCTCCCACAAGAATATTCCGCCATGGAAGCATTCTCGCTGGATCCGTTCAAACTCCAGCACGTATCAGGCGCGAAAGCATGAAGTGGCGGGCCAGAGGTGAGGGATGAAAAACTCGGCCGACCGGCGGGATGCCCTGGAATCGAATCGCGTCGTTTCTATGGCCAGTGTGCAGGTAGCTTGCGCAGCTGTTCATTTCACGTAACAATGATTCCGAAATACGCGCGAACGAACACTCGCTGACCCATTCACAATTTCAGCTACGCTCCCTCCGCCCCCTCGCCGTTCGCCGTTTCCAACCCACTGTCCCACTGTCCCTCTTTTCCCCTCTATTACCCTTTTTACCGTGGCCGCCGGGGCTTCATAGGAGGCCGCCCGCGGGCAACGGACGTGGGTGTAGGTGCGGACGCTGGCCACCCCCGCGTGTGCGCCGGGGCCGGCCCCCATTTGTGCGGTTGCACAGCGTGTTCCTCCGCGGGAAAGCCTCCGCAGCTGTTCCGAGCGAGCGGAGGTATTCTCTTTCGTTTTCTCTTTCGCTCGCCTCCCCGAACTCCGTTCCCCGCGTTTCCCATCACTCGCTCAGCGTGCACGTAGCCGTGTGATTGGCAACCCCGAATCGCCGCTAATTTTGCCTTCTTCTCCGCAGCTCTTCGATGGATCTGAGGCAGGACTCGGTTAAATACGAGCGCCCGGCGAGCTCGCGGCCGAGTGGGAGAGGCTGCTCGGTCGTGAAAAGCGTGCTAACCGTCGAGCGAGCCGGGTCAATCGCTCTGAGGGTGTTAAATTAATATAGCTGACACGACCAGTCAGCGTTTGCTGGTGTTGCGCCGTGATTTCCCGCGAATTCGATTATCCACGCGTGCCCGATGGAACGAAACGGCGAGCGCGGGGAGATATCGATTATCGGGGGAAAAATTTCGCAGTCCGACTGGACGCGGTGTTTTCAGGTTGCAGCGGCATCGGGGAGCCGCGCCGGCCGTTTGGAAGTTTACCGAAGACCGTGGCGGAACACGTCTGGCCCCCGTCAGCTGTACGCTGGAAAGCTACGTGGCCGGTGCATAAATCGCGCCAGTCTCTCTTGGACTTTTCAATAAATTCTGCAGGCCGGCGGTATTCGTTGCCGAACAATGCTTCATGAATATTCGATCAGCATCGGTGCCAGTAAATTACGAGCAAACGAGCGCAACGTTGATCGAAACAAATTCATTATCGCGACGGTGGACGGAGGGTCGGGACGATAAATTTTCAAAAGACTGAGGGGGGAAGTTGCGACTGAAGGGCCAACTTCAAAGTGATTCTCGTTGACCAATAGTTTCAACCCGTTTAAATATTTCCCGCTGTATTATACTCGCCCTCGCGTTCCCAGTGTACCACGGAACGGCGCTCTGTTCCCGACGATACTCCGGATAAAAGTTAATTAACGAATTCGCGCGCGATGGCTTAATTAAAGGGGACGCGACGGGCACGCGGCGAAAAATCCACCCGAAAACGTTGAAACAGAAATTCCTCTGACGCGGCACAAAAGACGCGAAATGTTCGTTACAGCGCCCTCGAAACTCCCTTCCTTTCTTTCTGGCTTCGCCCCTCCCGCCCCCTTTTGTTCGATCCGCCGTCGCCGGCGCCTGTAAAAACAGAGGCGTTTGAAGTTTACCCGAAGAACGACTGCCAGGAATACGGTTCACCGAATAGCCCCCGTCGGACTCCAGCGTCAGCTGCGCGTTCGGAGCTGCATCCACCGTGCATAAATTCACCCCCCTCTGCTCCACCCCGCCTCGACAGGAAAAGATGTAACTTTCTCGACGAACTTCGTTACGACTGTCTTCCTCAAAGTGAAATTCTCGATTTGGCAGACGCTAATGCAATGCACCGACTCGTATCAGATACGGTGACGCAATCGAGGGTAACTCTGTTAGCTTTGAGTCCCCGGGCACCCGCCACCAGCATTCTTACGGAGAATTCCACGGTCTACTAGGACTCTAGCCTGCACCCTCGATGCAAATGTACCGCTCGGTAGAAATTACCATTGTTCGCAACGAAGGAATAATTTTAAAAAGCTTCCCAGCGCGGAGAAGCTCGCATCACCCTTTGCAACCCTTGCTATCCGTACTTCACGGGAGGCTGAAAGTTCCGCGGAGGGCCGAGTAGCCGCGATACATTCGTATCAGCTGCTCTCTCGTTGAAGAGTGCATCTACAAAGTGCAAGTCGTCGTTGCGGCAAAGTAAACGTGCGCGTTAGGTCTGAGGGAAAGGGTGGCCGAGGGTGGATGACGCGGCGGGGATGATTCAAAATTCCCGTGAGCGTTCCGATCGGCTGCGGGATTCACCAGTGCTTCGAGGCGAACTTTTCAATTCCCGCTGAAAAGTCCCAGACACTAATGCCCCTAATCAATATACGAGACGAGACACCCCCTGGCGTCTTCGCTTCCGCGACGCCTGTAAACCGCGCCGCACGCGTCTGGAACCGTACCGCTCCCAGAGGGACCCTCCCCGAGATTCGAGCTCCAACTTGATTTCACTGGGAACGAATTACCAGGACGGGGGGCACGGAAGCGATTAATAGAAGAAAAATTTCGGTTCGCTCGTCGCTTCCCCCCAGCGATCGATTGGGAATCTGATTACCAGCGAACTGTGCGCCGCGGTTAAATTGCGTGCTGAGCATTAAAGAGGGAAAGGGAAACAGCCTCGACTATTTATAATCCTAACCGTTATTTAAGAGTCGATTGACCGTCTGACGAACCCCCGGCTGAGGTTAAAAACGAGAGTACTCTGGTATTAATATCTCCTCGGGGGAGTCTTTCCACCGAAAGCGTATCTAATAGGGGAGAGTTGCGAATATCATACTGGCCACCTAAATCGAACCTCGTTAATTTCTCAGTAATTAATGAATATAAACGATATCTAGCAATATTTAATAGTCACTTGCGTTCAGATTGGTACCAAAGATCGAATATAACGTAAAATATCTTCTAACTCAACCTTCTTCTATTTCTAAACTAATAAAGACAGCATTTTCCTTATCGAAGCAACATAAACAGCAGGAATAAAAGGAACACTGCTACATTTCGAAGGATCCTTCCCCTCCGACGGTTTTTGTACAGCCGTGACCTCGCCTCCATTTTTCATCTCGCCACGTCGATACGATGCTCGCGTTCCCGTTGCAATTGATATCGATAACTATATCGTCAGAGGTGAACTCTAATACGGGGCAAGAGGGATGTTTCCCTCGGTTTCGCCCAGGCGGTCGGTTTCGGGGCGGTCGAATCGATTCCGCCCGGGCCATCAGTCACCGGTGTACGCGCCGCGGTGTTTCGTAAAAAGCGATTCAAAATTGTCGGACGATGCAGCGGAGCTCGAATTGTCGATAAGGTCGAAAAGCAGGATGTCAGGACGCGGCGTTTTGAGGGAGATTGATGAGGGCTCGCGGTTGCCGGCCCCTGTGTACAGAGTTAAATTGCTGCTCGGCGGGGGTTGGTAGCCGGGAACGTTAGCAGGAGGGAGGGTTTGAGGTTGGCTGGCTGCACACGCAGCTTTCCTGTCGGCCTGTCGTTAACACCGATTTATTCGTCGCTGGATGTTCTTTCGGCCTCTTTCCCGGGGCCAAATGACCGTGTCGGGCACAAGCAACTACGTCCCGAGCAAGCCCGCCCGTAAACAACCCCTATTTCCCGCAATATCGATGTCATTTGTACTCATTTGCACTCGTTACACGCTGCGAGCCGCCCTTCGTTTCCGTTTCAAACGCAACGCACGTTTCACGCTGCTTGAATCAGCAGAATAACGTACGACGCTCTGCGTCCAAGTCGACGGTGCCTCGTTGCACGAAGAACGAAAAAGAAAGTTTCTCCATACGCTGAAAGCCTCTCCCCTTTGGTCTGTGACGCGCGAGGAGCAGTTACGCGCAGCATTTTAATCTTACTCTACATTTTAGCACGCCTCGGTGCGCGCAACGATCCAAACGAATTCGACGCACTCGTGGAGACCTCGCGGAATCGAACTGCTGCGGATGTTTCGGAATTACTTGCTCGCTCCGCCGAGGAGATTGAAAAAAGATCATTCCCAAACTCCGCGGAATCTCGTTAAAAAAGTTGGAGAGTCGGAGGTACGGGGAAAGTTTGTTCGCCGAGAGGATACTGTGATCATTCTTAAATATTAATCCTCCACGCTGATCCGTATTAGTGTTAAGCACTGTTTGAACGTAACGGGGCGACTTTATAATGAGGGATGCTTTACGGTAAGCTTAAATCCCGTTTATGTCTCATGTAACTCGATATGGTCTGTTAAACTAGTTCCCGGGAATTAATTTCCCCCAATGTTAATCCAGCGGGCGTTGAGACGCGGGTGGGACCGTTGAGGCGTTGGAACACCGAACGCGAAGGGAAACGTTTGTGTCGAATATCGGGTGTGAACAGTATTGTGAGGAACCCCTATAAAAGGGAGCTCGGCATAAGAAATCTCGGAGGATCGAGTTTGGCGACTTTGGTAAGGTGGCTGGTCAGTAGCGCAGCAGATCCGAAGATCGCAGGTTCGAGTCCCATCGCCCGAGGCCCGTTTTTTTCCATGACTTCCGAGATACAATAGGCACTCGTTATAAGCCCGTTTCTACTATGCGTTGTACGCCCGACGACTATCCCCACCATTTCTTGGAATCCTTCGGACGAGAGTGAGAGAACCCGAGAACAAGCGAGAGGCTCTTTCGTTTCCTCTCGTTGCCTCCTGGGTTTTCTTTTCACTCGCGCCATTGGCCGCGCGGGATAGTGTCCAAAACCAAAGCCCGTTCGTCGGGCTTATAACGAGTGACTGGTGTATAGGAATTTACGAAAGCTATTTCTACAATAGTTATGCACATAGTAATAAAATAGGCGTACTCACAACGCACGTCGAACCTCACTTCCGTGCTGGAGGACATGGTCGGGTTGGTGTATGCCGGATGAATGGCGACGCACCTAATCGGCTGTCCGTACCGCGAGTGCTCGGCCATAATCTCGCAGACGCTGTAGGTTGCCCAAGTGCGGGGATTATCCACCTCCGTTGAGTTTACCTGGGGCCTCAAGGTCCTCACTTCGGTCTCTCCCACGTACCTGCGCGCATTTCCCCAACCACCCCCCGAAAATTTGCATTTCCAATGGCCGCTCTGTAACAACTCTGCGCGGAGTGAAATCCCACGGACGCCGACCCATCTCGCTCGCTCCCGCCTCGACCTTTCTCCTCCGACTAGAGCGCGCTTACCCTCGCGATCGCACCCTCCCTTTCCCCGTCGCTTTCTTGCCGCGCTGCGAAAACCAAAGATTGGAGCAGGCAATCACCCCGGAGTTTGCCTCTCCACTCAGAAGCCTCCGAGTGTCTCGAGGCCCGGAGCGGGGATTCTGTTGCTCCTCTGGAGGATATAACGCGAGCTCGCGAGGGAACAGCGACCCGGATGCAGGATGCGCGCGAGAAAGCTCGCCCCGGTGTCATAACTTTCCCTTCGACGGACCGGTTCCCATTGGCCTGTCCGAGTTTTAACAAACAGTGGCGCGCGCGCGCCATAGATTTTCAAAGTCGTATCTCTCGGGGAACAAAGCACCGGGCGACAAGAATTTATACAAACGATGGCAAGAGCGCTGGTCACATTTCATTGAATCCACTCTTTCAGCCGACACTTTCAGCGACCCACCCTTGAACAGATTCCGCGACGAAGAAACCAAATTCAGTTGGGGATCCTCGTGCACCGGCAAACGGGACCAGTGTATCCGCTCTGGCAATAATCGAATCGTTTGTGCGTATCCACAGGCTGGGCAATGTTAATTAGGGTAATTCCCAGCGAGAGAGAGAGAGAGAGAGAGAGAGAGAGAGAGAGAGAGAGAGAGAGAGAGAACGTGAAAGGTTGCCTGTGATATTCGCAGTCTGCCGCGGCACGCGACGCTCGTTGCCCGAAACTTTCGACCCCGCGTCAAAGTTTCGGCGATCCAGAGGCCCCCCGCTCCTTGATTCGCCTATAAATTAATTAACGTTTCTCGCGTAGCTTATCATCCAGCGCGGAGCCGTTATCCCGCCGTTTCGTTACGTCGTCGCCGGGCTTTCTGTTATTCCTGCGCCTCCGGGGTGCAAGCAAACCTCCCTGTAGCTCCTTAACTTCGTCTAGATACCCGGCACGGAATGGATCATGATTATTCATGGGCAGCAAGAGCAGCGCCGCTACCATCGGCAAGATCCACAAGGTGCATTACGGGCCAGGATGTTCGCGCAGGGAAAACTAACCGTCGTCGCTTCCAGCAAATGAGAGAGCGAGCGAGCAAGAGAGAGAGAGAGAGAGAGAGAGAGACGACGACGCGACGGCTCCGTGTTATATCGGCGTGCCTCCGCGACGAACGGATAACGTGAATAACGTCCCCTTTGGAATAATAGCTCGGGAGCTCGACGAGAGCCCTCGTCCAGCTTCTTTCCAACGTTCGTTAAAGCCGCGAGTACGATTCATAAAGCCTCCCTCATTCCTCTGGCGAGCGCACGACGGAGGATTCAATTTAAAAATTAGATAGGATCCGTTTCGCCGCTCGCCCTCGGAGCTCGTCGATTTATCCGACCGAGACGCGGGGGGTATTTAGCCGACGGTCGTTCGATTCCCGTGCAACTCCAAGTAATTACAGTGGCAATCGCTCGATTACGGGGGAAGCCCGTCTCCCTTACGGATGTCGGCGCGAAAGACACGGGGCGGAATTAAGTTGTCCAAAGTCCGCGACGAAATCGACTCGGCGCCGGCTAATCGAATCAATCTCGAAAAGGAACGGCGACGATCGAGCGACGCAATCCGAGGTGCATTCAAACAGTTTCTTTTAAAAAACCAAAGCCATTACTCCGGCCCTTCGGTGGGGCAGGATAGCCGCGATCGATCCAGCCGATCGATCCGGTGATTGATCTTAGAGATCGACTCCGTGTCCGTTTCTTTCGCCGTGGGAAGGTCGAGGCGAGAGGGGTCAGCGGTGAGCGATATTAAAGTAGTACGGAATCTACACAGTGCAGCGATTACGAACCATTTAATTAGAGGCGAAGGATTCCCATATCGCGCTCTGCAAGTGAGCGTAGCGATCTCACCTTCTCGAGCTGTCACGTTGCTGCCAGGTAGAATTAGACGGTCCGCGTACTCTATCTGCGGTCGCTGAGGGCTGACTGGAACCAGAAAATCGGCAGAGGTTAATTTGCCCGCCGGATATCTGGAGACACGCGACTCTACTGTTCCACGGGGAGTCGATTACCCTTGCGTTCAGCTGGTCCTCGTTGATTGCCTTTGTTAGACCAATCGATCGCGATGCTCGAGCGCGATGTTCTTATGAAAATTCGATTAAGGGAAGCTATACAGCAGTGTTCTGACTAGACGAGCGCGGGAGAATAAAAGTGGATCATCCCCTCGATTCTAGCAAATACTCGTCGCGTTTATCAACTCAATTTCGCCAGTTTACGCCGGCATTACGAATATACAAGCCGCGGTATCGGTTCCGCAGGCGAGGGGTGCGTTAACCTCGCGCACAATGGGAATAATGGGGATGAAAAGCGACCGGGGGTGGCTTCGGTGAACGCGGCAATTCGCCTGGCAGAGCGCACGCCAGTCGAATACAAACAATCAGCAGTAAAATTGATATCTTATTATCCGATGTTTCGTAGATCGGCTGTGTACCTACTGTCGCTTTTCATCGAATCAGGGGAGCCGGGGGAATTAAGCTGAAAGTTCACCTCTGACGACCAGCCTGGCTGGCTCGGATGCCAACGCGTCCTGCGTGGTGAAGTCACTGGCTGTGACCTGGCACTGCCACAATCCGTCGTCGAACTCCAGGGTGGCGGATCTCACCCACAGGGAACAGTCTCCGTTGTCCGGGGAGCCCACCCACTCGTACTTCTTCAAGTGCATCCCGATTGGCTGTAACAATTCGGATTCGTTGAGTTCTTGTTACGCCCGTCGCCAATCAATCCACCAGCGACCCGACATTCCCTTGCTTTGACCCACTTCGTCACTCGGTTATCCCCTGAATCCACCCCAATTCTGTCCCCTTCGTTTCCAACCCCCTCGTCCCGCTCGCCCTGACCAACGCAATTTCGCCCACATTCTGGCTACACGGTGTTTCCCACGGTAAAAGTACTTCCAGCGAGTTTCCAAGTGGTTAAGTAGATACGTAGTCAGCCGCACGTGGTCGAGGCTGACCATTCCTACGGCGCAACTACTTGATCGCGGAGTTACTTGACTATCGTCGAAAACCTGTAATTTCCTGCAAACTCCCGTTTGTAGAATATGTACTTTGGGGAATGATTAGAATGATAGGGTAGATATTTTTGTACGGGACATCAATTTGTTCAGGTATCAACTGAGTTCTTAGAGTTCTCTATGGTAGGTTATGATAATTTCTCTTGAAGTTTACTTGGCCACTTACCTCTTCATTTCTTGTATTTACTTTATTTTGTTATTTGTGTAGGGTAAACCAATTAGTAATTGACCTCATACCAGCCATTAGGCAAAGAAATGTCAACGATAAATTTAAAAATATTATATGTCTATAAATGGAGTGTAGTTGCACTTTTAATATCCCATATTTTTAGTTACGCGTGTTAAGCAAACATTTATAAGTATAATTCTTAATATTAAAAGTATGCGGTCATTTACTGAGCTTCTACACGTTTTGCATTTTATAATCTTTTTTTTTAAACTTGCGATAAGATGAAGTAATTATTTTTATAGAAATTTCAGGAAAAATAAATTTAAATGCAATTTCAACAGTTGTTTTGTTGTTATACATAAATACATTTAAGTATTAATCTCAAAGGTCCATAAATTCAACAATTCGATCATTCACTGGTTGGTTAACCCTATTTCGTTTTTCATATTGTAAACAATGAGGTCTACCCGTAAAAGGAAACAAATAAATAAAAAACTCAAGGTTTTCGTTAGAAATATCGCAAATATGAAGGGGTTTCGAGAGTTCACAGGGTCTGAGAGGCGATTACGAGAGTGTGCGTTGGCATGTGTAAAGATGAATCCTTAGTAATCACCAATCCGAGGGTCTGTGGAGACCGCAGGGTTGTGGGAGAGTTCTGTGAGTTCTTGGAGATAGTTCAGAGAGTCTAGTGGGCACTGTTACAGATTTAGCCAGTGTAATAGTAAAGGAACATTAAATCTACCCTAACTGTTCTACCACCGTGACTCGCCGCCGTTTACATACTCGGAGGCCCTCGAAGCTAGCTTCCACGATATTTCTCGCGCAGAGGTTCGAGGCAAATCAAAGGCACAAATCAAAAATGGCCCCCCCACAGAGCCCGACAGACAATGGCCAGCGTATGTCAGCGGTTTGGGCGATCGTTTAATCGACGAACGAAGGGACGTCGACGGTTCCTCGTTACCGGAATCCTCTCAAGCACTCCCCTCACTTTCTCCACCTCCCCAGCCACCGGTTCCGTCGGCCCCAGCTCGCGCCTTTCCTTCGAAATGAATCATCGGCTCCGGGGTTCGAGCCGCTCTTCTCTTCTTTCCCGTAGATTAATTCGCTCCCCAGGCTGGAAAGTGCGGCCCTAGCAAGTTTCGCAGTCATAATGTGGCCGTAATTCAAGGATCGATCCTCCACGGTGCCCATATAATCTATCCCCTCGTTCTACTCAACCACCCCCCACGCCGCCACTCGTGTTTTAGAGGCCCGTTCTCACCCCCGCCCCCTATACCCCGGCGGGCTATCGGGGCCACCGTTATACGCCTTGTACATTACCCGCGCAAAACTGGATCACGGGACTCGGGTTTCAGCCCTCCCCTCCCGCTCGCCAGGAAAAATCTCGTCGTTCGTCATTTAAGGCCATTAGCCGGTTAACGAGTTTTCGTAATCCCTGGCCGACCGGCCGCCCCATGGAAATCCTCCTTGAGTTAGGTCTTGCCCCCGGAAATTGCTATTTTTTCGGCCAAGGTTCGCTTTAACCGCCTGCCGCGAGCCGTGCGCTTCCAACGGTTACTCCGCACTGCTTCCGAGGCGAACGTTCGCGATGGGAGAACCAGGAGGTTGCCGAGATGTTCCTCCGAAGTGAGAAGTTGATGAAGCTAATTATCAGCGGAGTCGTTTTAATTCAGAAACGCGTCGGCTCGAGTGGCATCCCGCGGAAGCGAGCGCAGCCGCTCGACGAGGACATACATTTTTGTTACCTACATCCGGACTGTGTTCCCGGAGAATATATTAGTAATGAACGCGACACAGTTCCCGCGGGAGCGTGCAGTTTATCGTTTCAGCGGCAGACACAATAATACAATGGGAAATCCTCGCGATGATTATTTGCGCGAAGCGCGGTTTGGGGGATGAAGAGGGAGGAGGGGGGATGCGGCCCCAGGACAAGAAGAATAATGAGTTGCCGGCGCGTTGACGTTCGCCGCGTTCACCGCGTTCACCGTCGCGAGACGAAGCGACGCGCACGCAATTACATGGATATTAGCGTCTTACCCGCTCCTAGTGTTCGTCTTCCCGACGATTTTTCATACCAAACTCCGCCCGGGGAGCAAATTTGAGTACCGTAAACTGAGAGAACATTGGCAGGACGAGGTAGCATTGGCAGCTAATTATAGTGCTCGACACTATTTTTCCCCGAATTAATTGAAAAATAAATGTCTAAGAAAAGGCATATACAATCTTCTTAAAAATTATGTAAGAAGTCAATAAGACAGAAGAGAGAATTTGAACACACGAGTTTTACATTGATCTTTAGAAAACTTATAACGAAAGTTAATTTATTGCGACATATTGTTTTGACGATAAAGTTTGTCGTTTCGAATAATCACTTGTTTAATGATTCTTAAATTTGAAACAATACGCCGTCTTGTTCTAACTAATAATTGATAATATAAAACAATGCCATTTAATGTATGAGATGATACACTATTTCCTTTACGGGGATTTCGTTTAAATTTTCGCGTGACCGATCGGCAAAAAATAGTGTCCAGCACTGTATGAAAAAAGGAAAAGGATACAAATTTTATGCATTCTGACATTTGTATAACATTCACTAAAAATGCCAATTTTTATAGTATATAGCAAAATGTTCCAAATACATGCTCCAATGTTCCCCCAGTTTACGGTATCCTTTGGCGTCCCCGTCGGCTTTGAATTTGAATGGAAAAGTGAAGTACTGACTAAACAACGGGATGTCACTGATCAATCTAAATATTTAAACAGCAGGAAGCAACTGTCATGCAGGACGAGGGCTGGCGGCAAGAAAAACAGAGTCGCTGGCGGGGGAAGTGACTTAGGCAGGTGTCTCCAGTGGAGCGTGCAGGGTGAGAGGATCAGAGGGCAAGTCAGCGTCACCGGTGTCATTCATTTAAAGGATTAAAATCCGCGCGCGCTCGCCTGGCGGGAATGTACGAGCGTTCACTTACTTAACGGAAAGGGCCCTTATTCTGCTTCCCTTTTCGCCCCTCGCGCGCAGTCGGGTCTCGGCCGTCTTCGTCCCTCAGGCAGAGCATCCACCTTTCCACCTTTTCCCCGGCCCGCTGTGTTCTCGGGAGAGGGCCGCGACCAGCAATCAGCGTAATGCACCCGCAGACACACCCCTCGCCTCGCCTGCCGCCCCCGTCTTTCCCCGTCGGTCCACAGAATCCCGCGCCTACACCCACACGCGGCGCGAGCGAGCAAACGGCCAGGGTACACACCCCCTGGGCCAAAGGCCCTGATAACGCCGCTCAGCGAGCCGGGCGCGGCGAGCGGCTCGAGCGATGCAGACGCAACGGCAATCTCTTCGAGAGCAACGAAATAGATCGCAGGAGCGGAGGATCGATGCCACGGGAAGCGAGAGCCGAGAACAGAGATAGAGCCGCTTCCCCGGGTGGAGGGGAAAGGTTTCCGGCCTCGAGACGCGCGGACCCCTCTATCTCTTGTTCTCGGACTTTCATCCCCCAACCCCTGGCTCGCGGGGCGAGCAGCAGCCAGCACCAGCTCCTTTCGCTCGGCGAAAAAGTTGTTAACTTGGAGATTCATCGCCGACTCTTTCGGTAGGGGCAGAGGCATGTCCGTTCGGTAGTAAGGGGTGGGTTTCGGTTGTTCGTCCGCGAGCCGCGAGCCACTCTTTCCCGGCGGGGTTTGCGGCGGCTTGAACGAGCGTAAAAGGCGCAGCAGAGGTTCCCCCTCGTCGGCATCTCTCCACAGAGGTAAAAAGAGGCTAGCAAGAAGCCGGATAAGAGGGTGCAGGCAGACGGAGGAGGAGGAGGGAGCTGCCTGGTAATCCGGTGAAGGCGATTCCGTACACCTATTTCGCTAAAGTGATTTCGTGCCTTCGAAGGATTCGACGTTTCCTCACGGAATCACACCGCGTCCCGTCGAGCGTTGCCGGTTGCTCTTTCGCCTTCCCTCTCCCGCGCGGGCAACCCGCCGGCTTCCATCGCCCGGGAAAAGTGCATCTCGTAAAGCTCCGGCGCATGTCCCGTTCGTTTCTAATTCCGGTATTACGTACCGCGCTGCTTCTCGAACGGGAAATCCTTTTTTAAACCGTCGTAAGCCGAACGAGCGCGACTCGCCTCGGGACGTTTAATCGGCCGAGGCGTAGCTCCCGCGCGCTCGTAACCTCCCTTCCGAGGAATCTTCGGCTACCCCTTCCTTTTATTCCGTCGGGAGTACCGTGAAAGTAGAGGTTCGAGTGGGCGACAGGCGCGACTTTTTACCAGAATATTTCTCGGTCCATTTACGAGGCATAAAATCAGGATCGGAGGGGCTCGTCTGTCGGGGGCGGTGTCTCGATAGCCGACCCGGAAGGAAGCGCAAAGAACGCGCGGTAGATCGTGGACGAAGGGTGTTCGTGGAGTGGAAAGGCGCCCAAGGGAAGGGCTGGCCGTCGTAAACAAGAGTAGCTCGGATCTCCCGAGAAAATTATCCCGGTCGTTATTTACATCTTTCATAAATATTCACTCCCGAGGAGGGTAACTGAGAAAGAAGAATCGCCGGGCGTCGGCCTGGAGGGTAGAAGGCGAGGGAAAGAGGAAGCGAGGAGAGACGCGGTTCAACAGGAAGTAACGAGAGACCGCGAGGGGTATAAATCTTGAGGCTTTCGGAGGCGATCTCGTTTCAGGATCACCCACTGCGAAAAGGGTTGCTCGCTTGCTACTCTAGACGGTAATATGATATTCCTGCCATCGAAACGGAGACTTTGCTTAGCCACAGCCCGGCTTGAACATTCTTTCTTCGGTCGCCTTTCATTTGGAGTAATTAAGCTTTGGGGGTAATTAAGCTCGTGGAGTAATTTCAGCCGTTTCAAACATTTTATTTGCTCCCCGCATGTCACGATTGATTAGAGAGATCCAGCAGCAGTGGTTCCTCTCAATACACATCACCACGGCTATATCTAATAGGTACACGCCGGAACATGTGAACTGGCAACATCGCATACAAAAGAAACATCAGTCCGACCAAACTACTGATTTTTATAAAATATTGTGTATACTATAGCTACAAATGTTTTTTGGTATATTTTTTATACACTTGTTTTTTAACTTGTCATCCCGAGGAATAATTGCTATTGCGTTTGGGTAAACAACACTTGTCTGGCATTTGTAAAGGAATATTAAAAACATACCCTCCATAGGTGGTACTAATCCATTACAGTTTCATATTTACATGTTAATAGAAATACAGAAAAATTGTCTATTGAAACGACGGTTATGATCTTTTTATATTCACCGTATTGATTTATCTTTGCAATTATAAAAATTTACACTAATATATTGTTTATAACACTTATAGACCACATCCATAAATTACAAATAAATAAGTACAACAAATCCACATCTCACAATAATACCATATAACGCGAACGACTTCAAAATAATTTGCACAGGGCTGATGACAGCGTTCATACCGACTAGAAAGTTCTTCCACGAACACCTTTCCCCTTTGAATCACGCGATACGAATATCTAGTGTAAAGTTCTGTACACTGCCAGCTGTCGCTTCGATGTATATGTATACCTTCTGGTTTGTCCAAGCAAGTGCGACTAAGCTGGTCGGAACGCGGTGTCAGGCAAATCGCCTGTAGCGTGTGCATATATCTAATATTTGCATTATCCTTTCCCAATGTCCACGGAAAACGCGGGCCTAACAGGATGGAGCTATTTCCCCCAACTCCCAGAAAGTCGATGCCGATGATAAACAGAGAAACGTCACTATTGATACACAGCCCCCTTCCCCCTGAATCGATATCACCGATGAGCACACAAAGGGAAAAAGCTTACTCCTGAAAGACCGTTAGGCAAACGCCACGGTTCCGCCGAAATGATCGCGGAACGTTGCAAGTCGAGCCACCAGCAAATGCAATTCCCCGAGGCAGAAACGGTGGGAATTATTTCAGCTCTTCTGGCTCCCGTTTCCGCCTACTTTTTCCATCAATTCTTACCCGCAGAAACGGATATGTACTTCGAGATAAATATAATCGCCCGTTTCGCGGAACCTGCCAGAAGCTCTCGCGTTTTCCAGCCCCTCTTTCAATTCGCGCGCTCGCCAAGCTCCCCCGCGAGGAAGACAAGATTCCTCCGCTCATCGACGTGAACGTACGGTAGAGAAAATTCGGAGTCGTAAATTACCCGCGGTAGTAAACAGAATTAGCTTTTGAGGGATTGGTTTAGCAGGGGTTTAGAGTTATAGCGCTGTTTACGTATTAAGCTACTTTTCGAAAACTGATCGACAGGAAGTAATTGAGAAAAAATTTACTTCGCACGTCCCTGTACAAGGTTTTGGTTACACCGAACCCAGATTCTCAGTTTCAACCCCTTAAGGGTAATAGGCAGTCATTTTTGTCGAAAACGAAGCATTTCTTTTTCAATTAATTACAAAGAAATAAATTCAGGCTGAGGCTTGTTCTTCGACAGAATGTTTCTTAACGTCGTAAGCTGTAAACACATGTTTGTTTCGCCAAAAATATGCGTTATCTACAGATGATGCTACACATGGATCATTAATGAGAATTTTTAAATGTTTCTTTCGTTTTGCAGCAACTTTAACGAAGCAAAATGAAATTCAGTGACCTGCTTGTAAATTCTAATTCAGAATGTGTACCTCTGATTCTGCACTGAACCTATGAAAGAATGAAAATTATGAAAATTATTAAAAAATACAGCTACGAAATGGCGATTTTTAAAAAAAGTGCATTTTTCGTTAGATAAAGAGGAGCTTTTAGTTTCTCCTCATAAATAAGTTTTTAGTAACTTTAATTTAGGTTTTGGCCGAAACTACATAAGTATTTTGTTAATATGCTCGGAACCTCCGTTTTTCAGTTACCACTGTAAAACAAAAGAAACTTTTTTAAAAAGCATATTAATGATCCATTTGTCGCGTCACATATGTATAATATATTTTTAACTAACCAAACATGTTTTTTTAGGCCTATAACTTTGTGTCACAGCACAAATCTCGGCTTCAATTTGTTTCTTTATAATTAAATGAAAAAGTAATGCTTCATTTTCGACAAAAACGACTGTCTAAATAGTCCTCTTAACCCAACATTAGGACTTTACTTTATAGTCCTGCCAGTTTTACTCCAAATTTTCTCCACCGTCGACTGAGGAAGCGTTCGACATTTCACGCCGAAATCCCCGAAAAATCACAAATAAATCTTAATAGCGAGACTGTCTCGCGCTGCATCGAGCCTCGCGAGCCCCGTCCCCGAAGACGCGCGAATCGATAATGAAGATGGATTCGCGAGAGGAAAAAATGTATTCGCCCCGCGCCGGGAGGTTGCATTTAGTAGCCCGTAAATCGCTGCGACTGCCACGGGGGAGCATCTACCTACTCTCCCGATCAATCGATGATTACCTGGCGCAGGAATGTCGAAACGTTGCATTGAACAGGCTCGAAGAAAAAAAAAAAGCGGGGCAGAGAGCTATCGGGTCATCCTGCAAGTAACGCGGCTTCCTTCGTTCAACCCTCGACCAACCCTTTCACCATCTAACGACTTTCCCATACGGATTTCCAAGGACTCACTCGGATATCTACACACGAATATTAGCCTGCATCCTTTCGAAAGAACCACTCCATCACCCCCTCGATAATATCGCCCCCCTCAATTACCCCTCCCCAGCCGTTTCGCTTCGAAACAATCTCGAGGGTCGCCTAGCCACGAACCCGATCGTTTTCGGCTAATTACCCGGATTAATTATACATTCGCCGCCGACGGAGGAGCCGAGAGGGTGAGTCGACAAGCGTGTACGGTCCTTTGTGTCCGAATAACGGCACCGCGAGAGACAGGGCGAGGGAAGAGGGCTAGAGAGAAAGAAACGAAGTGGTTGGTTTCCGCGATGCCTCTGGGGGTAAACAAAGGGGGGGAGGGTCGCGCACAAAGTGGACGGATAAGTGGCGGTCGAGTGGCCGCCGGTTGCTTTCGAAATTTATCATTTAATCTTTCCGCGTGGCATTCGCGGCATTGTGGTCTTGGACAGTTGCGTCGCCCGCGGCTAAATGCGTTTCGAGAGACTCCACCCCGACTCGCCCCGCGTCTCCTCTCGCTCTATGCTTTCCCTATATGCTTCGCGCACGAACACCCGCGTGCACCGGGGTTGCAGCGTCCGCGAGCGCGCGCACAGGCGGTTATATAAAAGCGGTGCGTGCATTAATTTGCATATTAATTCGCCGAGAGTAATCCGGTTTAATGACATCTGGATTAGGGGAGATGTCGTCGGGAGACACGCGCCCGCGCAACAACGCTCGCGCCTGCCAGTCGTTTTAAGAATATCCCCGGGGCGTATAAATACGTTTTCATAATCATTCCGGCGTTGTATTAGAGCGGCTCCAACGGCCACGTTGCACGCGCCGCGTTCTGACCAGTTTTACAGCCACGCGTCGCCCGTTTTCCACCGTCAATTTGAATATTAATTCCCCGGGGTGATCCGGGTTAATGACATCAGGATTAGAGAGGACGCGGGGGAAGCGCCGCGGCGCGTCAATTATCGACGTGACCCGGGGTCAACTTTTTCAAGCGTACGGAGTCGTTCCAATGAAACGATGGCTTCGAGGAAACCGGGGAGAGTCCCTCGTGTCTCGCCTGCGCTTCGTCGAGATATCTTGGCACTCGCGAATTAGTGGAAAGAGGGTGAAACGGTGACGCCTTATCGTCAAAGGAAGCTTTTCAATCGCTTCAAGAGGACGACGTCCTCGCGCGCACGCGATCGTTCTTCAGAGAGCCTTGCACAAAGCTAGGAGCTTCGTATTCTGTCTTTCTTGATGTCCGAGGCCTCTCGCGGCCGTTGTTCCGCTTAATTACGCGCGTTTACAGGTCCGCGGATGGCGAGCGAGCTCCGATTGTTCATCCCCCTTCTGGCACGCGCTTGTTCATCGGCGCAAACAGAAGGGCGGAAGAAGGGAACGCGTTCAAAATACGCGTGCAAAAAGAAATTGCATTCAAGAGGGAAGCTGGGGCCAAGGATTTCTCCGCGTCTGGGGAGTTCGCCGCGTCTCGTTCACCCCTTCACCCACCATCTCTCTCTCTCGACCTTAGCTTCTCGCTTTTCACCGTCGGCCGGGTGAGTTTTTTCAGAGGAGGCGTTGTAACGACTTCAATTTAGAGGCGCAGTTGCAGCGGCGAAGCAACTTTTTTCGACGCGCATAAGCGTCGCGAGTTGGCCGCGAGGGTGAAAGAGAACGGAGGATGGGTGGAAGGAAGTCGAAGGCGGGGCCGAATGCCGGTGGACGGGACGTGGACGCGCCCGGAGAAAAGAAGAAGCGCAAGAAACCCGACGGAAACGAGCCTGAACGCCGCGTTTAACTGCACAATTGCCGTAATAAAATCGTCTGCCGTTAAATCTTCCGAGAGAGACGCCGCGTCCTTCCTTCGTCCCTTTTCTTTTTATCACAAACGCCCCACAGACGCGTTAACGCGCTTGTTTATTCCGGAATACTACGAGCGATACGGGGGGCGGTTTAGAAAGCGCCGACCCTACTCTTGTTACGTTAATGTCACGGCAAAGAAGCCTTTCGATCGGGGACATTTTTCTGGGAAAATTGCAGGGCGGGGCGAAGCCACCTCGCCCCGTAAAGGGTAATTCTGGTAGAGATGGACCGATGAGAGAGAAGGGCCAGTTGAGGATTTTTCAAATTATTCGTCAAATGAGCAGTGTGTCAATGAGATCCTTCTTTATAATGATTGTGATCGAGTGTGCCTGTGAATTTTGACGAAAATCAACATTTTAATTTCTGGAAAGGATCATAATTTTTTGCGTAGTCATACGAATATTAGTATAACTCTGTTGTTTGAAGAGATATTTACACCAATTTCATAAAATAAGCTGTAATGACATATAGCTAGAATCCTAACCCCCAAGCGTGATTTTGAAGCCACTGAACCATGCGATTTGGGATAGATGGATCCGTAGTGTATTTGTGTAATTGCACATTACTTAAATTTTCATTAAAGACACATAAAAGGAATTTAGATTACAGAGTTTACAGATAGTGCCGAAGGAGGAACAAATGAGATACATATTTCAAGTGAAGATGGTTACGAAGCCTGGTATAAAAACATGTATGATTATTGTGGGAAAGAAACAGCAAAACAAATATTTAGAAATTATAATTATATTAGAAATAGAAATAATCTTTTTTTGTTTACGGGAACAATTTTGTCGATAAAAATAAATGCTACGAGTCAATTTAATAAAAGAATATTACTTTTATCGCAGTGGTCCAACTCACCCGTAATACACACTAAGTGATGGACCACGTACCAAAATTTTTATTTTACTTATTTCCGTAGCCTCCGCCTCCTGTTTATGAAGATATTGTATTGTGATCATTACATGTCCTAGAAAAGATAGTTGACTACACAAACTGCTAAGCCTAATATTCAGTAATTTTAAAATATTTAAGCTTGACACGATTTTAAAAACGTGTTCCATCTCTACCGGAATCACCCTAGCAGCGCTTCAGAGCAGGCAAATGAAAGAAGACGCATCCTCCCCATTCGTCAAGTCGTCGCGGCAAAGAAGGAAGCACGATGGAACGCGGAAGGTAAGAAGAAAAGGATTAGGGGCAGTTAGGCGCCTTCCGAAATTCATAGGGCGCGGCGGAAAGTATTTTCCTCGTGACCCGGGCCGCCGGAAAGCGTAATTTGCTGGCGCGAACGCCAGGAAAAATTGCGGCTCTTGACCCGGCCGACAATGCGCCGAGTAAAGCGTGCCTCTGTACGACTGTAGCGGATTCGTATTTTAATTCGGCGTCGCTTGCTCCGCTCGTGTCGCGTTCAACAATTTTACAAGCAGCTTGCGATGCCACGCCGTGCTGAGCTTTTCTTGCACTCCTGCGACTTCTGCACGGATTCGTTACGCGCGCTACTTTATCTTGACAGCGGTTCACCGTGTCCTTCTAGTTGAAATAGTAATCCTAGTTTTGGGGTAAAAACATAGCCAAATTTGGGAATTTTTTTAAGAAACGGGCAATTCAATTCATCTGAAATTTGGACTATGTTTTGATGCATCTTTGAAGAAATTGCAGTTTTTTTATTAATTCTTAACACCATTAAGTTATATTTTTTGTTGCATAAGAAAATCAGAGAATTGTGATAGTAAAAATTAAAGTTTCATTTGAAACTTTTCGCGGTGGATGGTCGATCATGCATAACTCCTATATTTATTATTAAAAATCGATGTTAAAAAAACTGCAACTTCTTCAAAGATGCATAAAAACATGGTCCAAATTTCAGAAGAATCGAATAGCTAGTTTTTTAAAAAAAAATCCTCAGTTTTGTTACGTTTTTAGTTTAAAAAATAGGGAGCTGTTTAGCGCGCGAATTATTCGTATTTCTCCAGACACTACGGCCAATAAGAATGGTTAATTATAATCCCTTTTTCCTAACTGCAACCAATAGCCTTCCTCCTTTGAGGTTTTAAAGAATTCACGTATTACACGCAACACAGCTGTCTCAGTATTAAGAAACGTATCGGTTCTACCTAAAAGTTTGCAGTCAAGAAGTTTTCAGAGACAGAAGTTTAATGGTCCTGTCAGATTATTGCGCTCGATGCTACTAGAGCCGCGGCGAAACGAGAATCGCGTCCTTCGGCTTTGAGATCGCGTGCGCCGAGCCTCAATTGTTGCGCGACTCTTTCATCGTTCAGGTAGCGTGCGCGGAGCACCGAGGAGAACTTAATTACAAGGAAAAGACGATTACGCGGGGGCAGCCGGTGAACAGAGAGGAGAGTGGGACAGTGGAAAGAAGTCGGAAGGAGAAGAGGGGTAGTTGCGCGACGCGGAATAAAAAGTTTCCCCGGGATTAACGATAACGACGATAATGAAGCCGAGTGTCAGCGACGGCATGGACGGGCGATTATTGTTCGACGCCCGGATATCCTTGAATCCCGAGAACCTTTTCTTCCCCGCGAGATGTTCCTTTCTGCCTTCGGTCCCGAGACGACACCCCTTCCCTCTGTTTAAAAGAACGCTCCTAGAGGAGGAGGAGGAATCCCACGGGAAAGAACGAGTCGGTCTTTTTTAAATACATATCTCCGCTGGAATTTCATTCTCTCGTTTCAATGTCCGCGTTACGGGCGCCACTTCTCATCTAAATTCACGCGCAGATGTCGGGGCTGGTTATGAGATCGCGCTCGGTCAACCGTCTCGCGGCAACAACGTTCTTCAAGACTAGCTGACCAAATAGGTCTCGAAGGACGATGCGAATTTGTCCCGAGGGAACTACACGATTCGTTCAACTGAACAGCACTGTGAATTCTTGCTGTGCTTCCTTGAGAAACGTCTCGGGTTAAAAGTTTGCGCGAACTGGTCAATCAAGAGTCTTCGCTCGTTCTCATTTCCTACCCCCGGTTCATTCCGCGGAATATCGAGAGTTTCGTCGGTGTTTCGTGCCTCGCAGGCCGTCTCGCTTTCAATCAAGTGCCAGACAGATAAATATACAGCCGTCTTCGACGTACGTGGCGCGCATAAATATCGGGAACAGCTATACAGGGTGTTTGAGTACAGCTGGCTGGACGAAAGTATCTAAGCCGGAGATTAATTGTCACGAGATCGCGGTTGAAGCTTTGTATACGAGTTATTAATTATTGATAATACGCTTGAAGCCTCTGACCGCGGGGGACTTAGACTACTGCGCAGTAGTATGATAGTTAGCTGGGTCAGGCGCTGCGAGAGCAGTAGTCTAAGTCAGTCGTGTCAGACGCGGAGTATTTGCTTGAAAAACCAATTTTTTAAATATATTTTCTATTGGTAGAAAGGTTCTTGAGTATTCTGTTGAAACTTTTTTGGATCAACAGTCGGCAGCCGCTTTAAAGAAATATTGACTTTGGACGAAGAAAAATTTTCTGTTTATAATTTTTATCTCGAATAGTAATGATTGAATAACGAGTCTGTAAATAGAAAAAATGTGTGTCGTGACGAGTTGACACTATACTTTTTAAAACGCAGTTTAATAACATTCAATTTCTCAATTTTTCTTAGCGTTTGGACAATACTTTTTTCGACGCTAGTCCCCATACTGCACCCGAGGCTCAATTAATAACTCTGAACCGAAGCCTCCAACGCAATTTCTTCTATCCTGATTTGAAATGAAGCCCACCCACAGTCGATCAACCTGTACAAATTGGTTTTGAAGCGGTACCCAATACACGCACAGTGTATCGAGATTCCAAGTTCGTACAAAGATCGCGTAATTTGAAAGTGCAGCCATACATGCAGCGTTAAGTTTCGAGATGTCCAAAGAAGGGAGCGAGCACGCGGAACGAAACATTTAGCCTCGCAAAAGTCGCGGCCCTTGAGGAATCGCGATCCAGGGAACCACCCGCGATTCTCTGGATGCAATTTTCTTTTCAAGCTCGTTGGATTCGTTCCGAGGAAACCGCGGAGCGTAGCCGCGGCCGTTGAATACCCGCGGTTACAAAACTGCCAGCTCCTCGCGGGATTTAAGTAGGTAATAGTAAGTAAATGAGGCGGCCTTGGCTCCGAGACTTTCCCGGGAAAATTGTAGGCGGCGTGAATGGGCTGCCTTGGATTTAATTAAAAAATTTTTTCAAACGGATAGCCCCCGCGCACCGTCGTCACCGTTGAATGTGGAGCATTACCACGGCTCTTTCCTTAACCCTGGACACATTCAGCCAGCAATTTATACGGACAACGCGTACCTCGTAATCCCCGCGGAACGTAAGACCACGGCCGTGCGAGAAACAAGGGGTAGTTGGATTTCGAGAATTGAAAAATGTTGCCTGACCTTCTAGAAACTAGTAGACACGGCGCCTTCTATGGTAACGGGGAGAAAGTACCTACTTAGGTACTTTGGCTTCCAACACGAGTATAACGATTTGCATATGTAATATTTTAGCTTGATCCTCCTGGAATCGAGAGATTTCTCTGAAATTACAGCTCTGAAGCTAGTATCATCCTCGTTACTAAATGTACACTAGCAAAAAGGAATTACTTTTATCTGTTTTTTTTTAAGTACTTTTTTATGTAATTTTTGTAAAGTAATCTTTGTATAATGAACATATCTTATATATCATATATATGATCGTTCACACCCACTATTAAAAAATTAAGACGCCCCAATTCAACGTACACTTAGTACGACATGCCACGAAAAGATCTGTTACTAAATCAAGATTTGATCCTTTAAGGGTTGATTAAGGCAAAATTTAGGAATTGGTTTCTAGACATTTGTGTTGTTAGACTAAAAAGCAGTATCTATATCGAATTGGGCCGAAAGGATTTTGAAGAATCCGTGAAAACACATTTTGCATTACCTTTACATAATTTTTGTAAGTAAAAACCAAGATGATATCTAATCGTGTCTAAGAGATATTAACTAGTCGGAGAAAATACATTTTATCCATTTTCACCCCCTCGGGGATGGAATTTCCGAATATCCTTCGTTACCGAGTGGCTGCGTCATAAAAACAGTGTACCTTCCAATCAGTCAATACATAGATAGATTAAGGGTAATGGAAATTTCCACGCTTTGTACATAGAACGCAATCGCGTAGGATTTGTCCGGCGCATAATGAAAATAATATTTCCGTCTTGACTTTCAATTTTGCAGCAGGGCTTTCAACGCGCTGAGCCCTCGTTCGAAATGGATTTACACGACCGCGAATAGCGCGGTTTATCGAGGCCGCGCTGCTGCTATCTCGCGGATTTGTTAATTTAAAAGGTAATATCCGAGGGCGTGCATGAAATACTACCCCCCTCGCCCGATAACCTACGGCTTGCGTTCGCTCGCGCGTATTTCCGTATTGTTCCTCCCCAGGAGTTTTTTCTTCCCCACACCCCCCCCCGGGTTCGCACACCATCGTTGCCACCCGATCGAACTCAATTATCCGTCCCACCGTTCGTTCAAGTTTCTTACCGCGCCACTGCCGCTACACGGACAAAGTGACTCTACTTTCGTTAATTGCCATTCCCGGGCCGCGCTATTCGGACGAGATAAACGAGCACGCGTGAGAGTATCACGCGACGCGGCCGTATTTCACTTAAGTTCGACCATTCGACTTGGTCGCCCGGCAGTCACCGGCGACGAACGAGTATTTATCGCCGGCGGACGCGAAACGTCCACTTTCGGGGCCAGAAACTTATCTCGAGGCGAAGTTTACTGGCACCGGGTGGAAGGGGTGGGGCGTAGTCGAGAAAAGTTGGCTGCCAGGAGGTTACACGACGCGCCCGCTAACAATGAACTGCCTAGAATCGCGATAGACGGCCTGGAAAGTGTCGGAGGGAAAAGGGCCTTTTCCCTGCCTCTCCGTCAGATAACGGTTTCCGTGAATTTTTCAAATTTTTCCCTTTCAACTTGCGCTCCGTCCTGCGCTAAGCACACAGACGCGCGCGCCCGCGCGGCGAGTCCTTTGTTCCTTTTGAGAGATTGCAATTTTTTTTCGATTCGTTTTGCCAGCTTTCCTCCCCCCCCCCCCCCCCCCGTCACTTTTTATCAATCTCCATCGATACGGGGTTTTAATTCCCTACTATTTCACGTTATTTTAACGCCCGTTTTGTTCTCGTTTGTAGACGTTGTTAGCCGTCAATCTCGATGGGAATATCGCACTGACGGGTGCATACGTGGAAATTGTTTAACTTCGTATCGGAAGTGTTATGTTTCATGGAGGATATCAGATTACGTGACAGAAGAGAATCGAGCTTTGGTCCCATAGAAATCTTTTGAATTTTAAAATCTTTTATATAGTAATATAAATATTGTTAAGGGTTTGCATATGTGCATGTGTGTGCGAGAGGAAAGAAAGAGAGCAGTGGAAACATGAGAATCAGTGGCTAGCGGATCGAGAAGGAGAGAGAGTAATACAAGATAAAATCTTACGAATTCTTATACTGGCTGAGGGAGTAATTAAGATATCGCCAAAATTAGCTTTACGTAATTTAAAGATGGCCCCTAAAGAAACGCACCTACCTGCATTGAATTGAAGTGATCACCCTGTATAAAGGGGCCTCAAGATTTTTGAAGTGTTTATTGCCTCTAAAAGTCTTTAATCCAGCATTGAGTTTAGGTTTAGCTTATCAGCAAACGAGTAACCGAAAGATCGACTCACTTTCTGATCCTTCTGCCAGATGCATTGGCCCCTCTTGCCGAGCACAAGACAGATCAGCTTCGCGTCCTGGCTAGGATTCACCTCGGTGTACTGGGGCGTCTCCTCGAACTGCTGGATGCCACGGCACACTGGAACAGACAACAAAGAGACTCGTTAGTTTAATCGAAAACCACGCGATTCGCGGTATCGAGCAGCGGAAGCGTGCCTCTCCCCTCTGTATCGGTACATAGAAAAAGGATTCTCGCATCACAGCCGAGGTGGAAAGTGTTGTTTCGAAACGAGGAGAAGATAGATAACGGGTGGGCCGTGTAAGCGGGCTCAGCCGGCTGTTAAAGCAGTCCGTTGCTCGTTAAAGTTGTTATTTAATTCGCAACTTCGGTAAATTCATTTAACCCGGCCCGCTCCTCAGTTGCCAGACCTCCTCGGGTTCACCGATAAATCCTATCAACGAGATAATCGCGTCCATCGTTGCGAACGACGCGCCCTTAATTTCGACGACGGCGGAAACGTTCTCTCGATTAATCGGCGCCGATTAATTCGCGTAAGCGACTCGCGCGCAAACTTCCTAATTGATAACCCTTTAGACTCGATTACAGGCACTGCGGATTTTACGGGAGGTAGTACCTATACTTTCGGGTGCGGCGCTACGCGGGGTGTTATGGGCTATGGGCCGCTTATCGGCAAGCAGCCGCCTTCACTCCGTCGCTGTATCCTTCAGCAACCACGCTGGTATTATTTGCAAACAGTCCTCGCGTCCTCGCGTTCTAATCAATGAATTTTATTTACTATCTAATACAATGTAGCCTTTAGGTAATAGTTACTAGAGTTTCCTAGAGTTTTTAAAGTTATTCTTTTTATAAAATAATAATTGGTTAGCAGAGGAAGAATTAATTGAGAAGGCAATGTGATTTATTAGTTCCGTATTTAATAAATAATGTTAATTTGAAGTTTGGTATTTGAGTTTATCGTAACTAAAGAAATATTAAAAGTGGAATTATGACAGCCAAAACAACTTGACTATTAAGTAATGTGCACGCGACGTCACAACCCACCATCCAAATATCGAATTCGGAACCAGCGTGAGCGATATCTACCTATATTTACGATATCTGTTTTGCCTCGGTGCATCACGTCCAAGTGAACCCGTGATTCGATTCCCCAACGATTAGCAGCCGGCGTGAACGCATCGAGCGCCATGAAAGGGCGGCGAAACGCCCATACGTGTTCCCTTCCGTCCAATATTTCGCTGGCAGGCGCGGCGACGACGTGAAAGTTTTACGCGCGCCAGCGGGCCGCGGCGTTCTCGCCGGATTGCCCCGTTAAAAATTCAATTTTTCACCGAGATGGGAATGATTAATAAAGCCAGCTTTTTGCCCGAGCGCGGGTTTGCGCTGCCTGGCCCGGCCGCGGGAATAACTTTGCAAAATTAACAAACCGACGGCTTTTCGTTTCGCCCCGCGACGAGCTGAGGGGCGCCTGTTTTACGAGCGTAGTCCGTGCGAGCGCGTGCCACGAGATTACATCTCGCGCGAAACCCACCGCCGGGGATATATTGAATCAGTGTCCCCGGGACGGGAGGCTCGCCGAGAACAAACATACGCTTCCTCGAGGAGCGCGCCTCGATAAGCTTACGTACGCCGGTTCGCGGAGGAAAATAATTTACGGCCCTGATTCACGGCCGGGACAAAGACCTTGCCCCAAGTTACGATGTAACTTCCCTTGAATTATGCATCCCCAGAAACTGCCTGGGACTTATTTCCACCGGGCTGGCAGAGATAAAGCGGCGCGGGAATTCGCCGAGTTCCGGCCAGTTGCTCGCGGACGGCTCACGAATTAATATCTCGCGGTATCGGGGATACTTGGCGGGAATATTTCGGCGAAATATTCCAAATGGCTCGATCGAGGTCGATGGAGGGTTGCGAAGCGAACCGTGGCAACGAGATTCATCGCCGTAAACTTGGGTCTTGGGATCCAGCGATTTCGACGCGGCCGATACCTCTTCGCGGTTTTGCTTGGAGACGAGAAAGAAGGCTGGGCGTTTTCAGGCAAGAGAGTCATGGACTTTGGCAACAGGTCGGGCGCGGATTAAATTCGAAACTGGATCAGCTAATCGAGTTTGTGTATCGTGGATCTGGGAATAGTAGTCTCCGCGTGAAGCAGACGCATTTGTAACAAAATCGCGAGGATCTCTTGTTCTCATCTCACTGGGTCCTTGTGAAAAGGTGGACGTTGGAGATTCCCATGTGTATTTTTGTGCGCGGACACCGAACACGTTTCGACGAGCAAAGTTTGATGAAAACTAGGCTGTTTGCGCAGTCCACGGGGCAAAAATAGAAATTAAAACTATTAAACAGCGTGTTCGGAATAAAACTCCCTACTCAACTGCGTCTGCTCTCATTATGGGAGCTATACATTCGTTACTAAACTCGCTTGCGCTGTTTGCTAAAACACGTGTAGGTTAGAGTGGACCACGGATTCATGGGATTTTTTTTTGCTATTCTTTGTTGCTCTCCACGAGTCTGTTTTAGTTCCTTAAAGCAAAAGAAGTGTGGATATAAAAAATTTGCCTACCTCAAGCATATTTATAAGTCGCTACGATTTGCAATATTATTTTACACAATTAACCCTTTGTGGTCACAGGAAGTGTATCGGACCCCAGGCAATTTTATTTCCTTTGCAATATTTCTGTAGATTTTTAGACCTTAATATTCAAATTTAAAAATTTGGTGAATTTTAACAAAAAGAATTGTTTTTATCCACGACTATTCTTTCCAATTAAAATTTTAACATATCAAAATTTACATTTCTAGTATTACGAATGTACAATTATCAGTCAAAAGTTAAAAGATTCAAAAATGCGTAAATGGTAATTCAGAAATGACGCTGGAGTGCTTGGGTTCAAATTTCGCACAGGTGTTAGCATGTTTGGAACAAAAGCAACATTGTGAAAAACCTACATTTTATACTGTAAAAAATGGACCACCCTAAGTAGTGTGCGAAGGAGATATAGAATAACGGCTCCAGGGTCAAAGTCACCTAAAAGAAACTCCCCAAAGCCTTTATAGAATTGGGAATACATAGAGGCGAGCATGGAAACGATCTCAAGAACGGGTGTTGAAAACAGCTTGCCCCAGGTTCGTGGCCCACTTTAAAACGACCACCGTGCGTTTCGCAATAGAGAAATCTTGGCGAAGAAAAATCTCCATTCATTTCTTTCGTATAAAGCGCAGAGCGGGAACGGTGAATTGAACGAGCCGCGGGCGCACACGGGTTAAACGATGTTTTTCGCGTAAACTCGACGGACAGGGTCGGTTGGCCCAGAATTTACACGGCTCCTTCCGCGACGAGTAAATCAATACGTAGTCGCGTGCGACGCACAATAAAACACTTTATCCCGTTATTAGCAACGGTCGCGCTTCTTCCTCCCTTCCTCCTTCCAGTCCCTTTGAGCTCCGTCCTCTTCCACCCTCGACCTCTCCACGCGCTATCGATGCCCCTGCCCGCATTACGGTTTTCCGTCTCGCTGGCTCCCACTGATTGGCTTCTGAATCGTCCAATTATTAATCTCTCATCCGGTTTTCCGCGGAAGCTAAACCGGTCAGGTGGCGTGTGATAGGTCGTTGGACTGTGCGTATTAATCAAGTTTGCGGGCCAAGCACCAGCCTCGCGATTAATAACGCCCCGCGCGGTCCTCTATTGCATCGCGCCGATGTCAAAGAGGGCTAATGCACTTTCATTGGCTACCCTTGTGTCACCTTTTTGTTCAAGACAAACGTCGCGGGGGAAGCGAAACTGAATTGTTGCCGTTGAGTGTAGGGGTAAGAATGAAAGAGTTTCAGAGGCGATCTTATAGACAACAGACACGGCATCGATCGCGGGTGCAAAAAGCCGTGGAGCTTGTCTAGGAATGAACCGCGTAATGCTGGCAATGCGAGCAATTTCACGCCGGCCGACTCCCCCGGCTCGATTCGGTTTCGATTGTGCCCGCGGATTACGAAGCAATTACAGCCGCTTCTCCTGCCCGATCGGCTAAAGAGCTGACCTTTTCGACATCGTCGACGAACGATTCGCAATTTGTTTCCGACCAGCGATCACCCAGAAATCACGGATCACCGCGCGCTTATTACATCGTCCGCGGCATCGGCTCCTCCTCGGGCACGATCGAGCTCTAATCGATAGGCGGCTCGCAAGAATCCTGGCCCCGTTTCCGTCGATGGCATTTCAGTGCCAGACAACGCCATTGTACCGTCCCTTCTTTCGGATTACTCTACAAGGCTCAGACATCGCTCAAGACACGCTGCATCCCATCTCCGGTAACGAGACACCGGTAAATTACTTTCGGAAAAGCTTCGCCTGCCAAGCTGCTGTCCGAGGTTATTAATTATTGGCATTTGTCGCGGTAACGACGTCACCTTCTACCCAGCTCCTTACAAATATCCTTGAATATTTCACCGGTCTCCGCGGGGAATCATCCTCTTAGAGTCTTAGAGACCGTCATCTTGAGATCCCGAACAGCTCGATTGCCTAATTGCGTCGCACGAAAACTGCTTCCCGTAAGCGACACCTTGCAGATCAACGATATGGAGATTTTCTTTAGGGGGGTATTTTTCGGCCGATTTTTCAGCCGACTTCATGATTATTTTTCTTTTATTCGTCTTTTAGATGTTTGAAATCGTGGAAGATGATTTAAAATGTTTACAATTTTCATAGTTATAAGCTGCCGTCATTTGAACATCCTTGTCCCAAGGCTCGCAGTTTTCCCTTTGCACAGAAATAATTGAACCGAACGTTTTTTTAATCCTTATGAATGCCACTATTATCCTACCGAAATGAGGTTAATATTTTCTAAACTTTTATTTTTGTAGCACCTAAAAGTTATGAACACCCAGATTGTTGAATTATTTTTAAATTTCTGATTGTGGTAGGGGCGATGGCGACATTTGTAAGCATTAAAAAACGTTTCGTTCCATTTCTCTGAAAGTTGTGAACATTTTAAACCATCCTTCACGATTTCAAACATCCAAAAGACGAATAAAAGTGTATACAAAGCACCAATACTGTACCTCTTTTCGTCGCCCAGAAAATAAATCATGAAATCGGTTGAAAAATCGGCCTTCTAAACCCGAATACCACGTTAAAAAGAGAAGCGCAGTCAATAGAGTAGGAAAGAGAACCGATGGAATCTGATTATTACGTGCGCTTCTTGTGGATCTGACAAACAATTAGCGGTTCACAGGATCGTCCGTTGCCCCGTGTTTGTCGGCTATGTTTTCAACGTTCGCTGCGCGGACGAAACGTGCGGAGCGCTGAGCGAATTCTTCCCAGTGACGGATCGTAGCCGACAATTTTCCGATAAACAGACTCCCCGGGAAAGCTGGTTACCGTTCCGACGCATTTACATCGATCCGTTCGCACGCGGGACGATAATTCCAACGGACAAGGTTTTCGCAGCACTCCGCGCGAGGGACAAACATGCGCCGGCCCGCGAAGCCAGCCAGCCGGAGCAACGTTCCAAAGAAGGAGCCTCCGAAGTAAACACGAGGCGAAAACCACCCCAATCCGTTTTTCGATTCGTGCCACGGCGAACTCGTCCGATTTACAATGAAGAGGGTCTACTTTCCGAATTCTGCATAAGCGATCGACGACAAGTCCGCGTCTAATTGTCCCTTTAATCAGATTCGGCGAACGAGCAACCGGTCTATTTTTTGGGCTAAGAACATACTTAGCAAAATTTGGGAATTTTTTTGAAGAAACTAGCGATTCGATTCATCTGGAATTTTAACCATGTTTTGATGCATGTTTGAAGAAATTGAAGTTCTTGTTTATTAATTTTTAGTATCGGTAATTTATATTTTTTGTTACCTAAGAAAATTGGAGAATCCTGATAACAAAAATTAAGCTTTCGTTTGAAAATTTTCGCGGTGTGATCACGCATAACTCCTATATTTATTATTAAAAATTGATTTAAAAAAAACTGCAACTTCCTCGAAGGTGCATAAAAACATGGACCAAATTTCAGATGAATCGAATCACTAGTTTCTTAAAAAAAAATCCCAAATTTTGCTACGTTTTTAGCCCAAAAAATAGAATTCCCCTTTAAGCGGCATTTGAAAACACAGCCGATCCGCGGCCAGTTGCTTCTGAATTTATTATCCTCTGCCTGGGCGGGATCTCGTGAATAATGAACGTTAGGATACATTTCTTCCCGGCTAAATGAAACAGCGACGTTCGAGCGGCGCGACACAGAGGGATCGCAGGGAAATTGCGAAAAAAAAAATACGCCGCTGGAGAGAGAATAGAGAAAGGAAAAACGAGGAGTTTCAATATATCGCCGGGTCCGTGACAGTTTTTAATCGCAGAAGTACGTTATTGGTGACTCGGTATATCGTATTCTGCCGGCTCGTGCACCGCGCGCATTCCACCCCCGCACCCCAGCTGCCGTGTGCACGACCGCGCTGGACTTTTCCCTCTATCGATGCTCGCCGGCGTATTCGCGGGCGGCTCGCAGTATTTCCGCGGGGCCGTTGCGCGCGTCTCCTTCGCCGACATTTTCGCGAATTAAATCCAACGCGATACATATCGAAGCTGCGAGCTGCCGTCGAGTACTATGGGGGGCGACGTGGGATGGACAGGTTGATAGGCTTTTTCGATATCGATCCTCCCATCCGAACCTGTTGTGCGAGACTTTCATTTTAGGGGACGTTGCAGAGAGCGATCTCTAAGATTTACGGCGGAACCGGTGACCATTTCTGCCCCGAGCTACAGCCCGACGACAAATTATTCTCGATAATATTGTAACGCGAGCTCAATAAAGACGAGGAAGTATAGCTACCGATCGCGCTTTACGGGATTTTCAATTTTAAATTCACCGCAGCGCAGCCGTTAATAAACGGGCAGCTGGCGGCTGGGAGCGCTCTATCGTGATTAAATGTCAACACGATCGGAGCCGGCGATATCGAGTTATTTCGAATTTTTCCCAATTACGAGGCCACCCGACCAGTGGCGAACGACTTGCTCGGCTCACTGTCACCGCGAACCGGCTACCGGAGCTACACCATCCCTCATACATTTTTACCTCCTGACAAACATTTTTACCACCCCGCGTCGAATAGTGGAACAGTTAATACCGTTGCGCTCTCGTTCCGCGACCAAGCAATCTCAATCCTCGTTGATTAATTTCGCTAAGGTGGAACGCGAGTGTTTAACAGCTCGCGAGCGCAATCAAAGGGTATCGGGTCCTTCCCTCCTCCTTCTCCTCCTATCCCTTTTCAACAATCTGCAGCGCATTGCGAATTCGCGGGTCGGGTCAACGACACCACGCTCGCGAAAGCCGAGCGCGTTTTTTTAAAACCCCGCTACGATCGAGTGTGTTGGTAATTAAATTGTTGCGCGACGTTAATTCGCGTTCTCTCGCTGCCGGAGGCTTTCGGCCCTTTCCCTCGATCGGGTATATCGAAGAATTCCCACAGTCGACGCTGCTTTCCAACGCACAAACAAATGTATTTCCCGATTCACCGCCCAGCGTCCTTTATACGCGGCATTAGCGCGGGGGTTGCAGTTTCGGCGGGCTCAAAAGAAATTACCGATCAGCGAGCGCGTGTGTTTCCCTGTTTTTCCTTTTAGCGCGGCGGACGTGCGTATGGAGAGGATTTTACTAGCGGAACGGTCGGGCGAAAGTTTCCCCTAACCGGGGTCTGCTGCGCCATGGCTTTACCGCAAATACACTCGAGCGGAGCGAGCCACTCCACCGAAAAATTACGGTTTAAGGGAGGCAGCGCGACAGGGAAAATCGTTGTTTTACCTTGCATCGACGCTCACCTCGAACGGCTGTTTTCCGCGTTCTCGAGTGCCGGTCGCGTGGAAAGCAAATTCGCGAACGCTCCTTCAGAGCTGCCAGCGAGACGGGCTGCACGCGAGTAATTGCGACGGAAATCAACGTATCGATCCCGAAACGAATTATAGGTACACGCTCGCGCACACGCCGAGGCGAATTACTCAACCAAAGTTTCGCTAATCCTCAACCGATCTCGTGGACCACGTCCGAAACAACCACCCACACCGGGCGCCGTTTTCCACCCCTTTGCGTCTCGTTTACGGTTTTACGAAAGGACGTCAGTTTTAAGGGGAGGCACCATTTGGGACGCATGAAAATCGTGGGTTTTTTAACAATTTTTTTTAATAATGAACTCAATAGACAATTTGATCAATGGCATTTGTTAAACATCTCTTCAAGATTAAACAAAAAAATTTGCTTATTTTTTTGTCAACAAAATGGCAGTGATAGAGCCGCTGCGCTGGTGGGCCCTTTAGAATTTCTCGATGTTTTTCAATTTTACTTGATATTCGGCATTGCACGGATCTCAGAAACTATCACAAAAATCACAATTTTTCTTCAAACACTTACCATTCCCATAAAAATATTTTACAATAGTTTTTGTCATGTGAAAAATGAATTTTTTTTATTTTTATTCGATTGGTGAGTCAATTGTAAAGGATCCACCAGCGCTGCGGCTCTAGCACCGTCGTTTTGTTGAAAAAGAAATAAACAATCATTTTTATTTAAGTAAGATTTAATTTCAGATGTATAATAAATGCCATTAATCAGATTTTCTAAAAGTTAACAAAATCTATATTTATTAACAAACCTATATGAATTTCATGCGTCCAAAATTGCACATCCCTTAATGTTTGGTCGACACACAGTCCGCGAATTCACCCACCGAAAACCAACGCATCCCCACGAATTATGTTGATACAGTTCTTCAGGGTTTCACTTTGCCGCCAATTTTTTCAGCCCCCTCCGTGTAATCTAAATTCCTCTAGCGTCCAACGATGGGACAGACCGCGTATTTATTTTGCACCAAGTGGGATACGGTCCCCGCGACAGGTCCAGGTGCCCAGAAACAAATTACGTTTGCGTTGCTCTCTGCCAGAAAAAAAATATATATCCGCGAAAAATATCGCGCGCAATCCGCCCCTTTGCGCAGCTTTCAATCTGCCATTTCATCCAGCCGGGAATTAATTTTCACGAAGCGTCCCCTCTACGGAAGAGGCTAACAATTTTTTCCTCTCCTTCCCTATCGACATTTTTTCGCAAAGCGTAGGCGATGTTTAAATTACACCGCGTCCCCGGAAAGAAAATATTTTCATACGCGGTCGCCGAGTTGTTTTCCTGCAGCTTGCAAAAGCAGTACTCGTCGATGCCCGAATCCCGCGGGGATATTAATTTCATCGGACCACTACGTTTTCGTGGTCAAAGAGCATGCAGAGTGAAACGCACATCATTTCGAAGATTAATTATTTCAGCAAATGCCCCAATGATTCTCGCTCATCGATTAACTCTATTCGGTGAATCGAACAGGCTGCATCCAAAGTACAACACGCTTTGGTTTCAATTGGGGTTACATCGACGCCTAAAATATCCAAAGCTGCGAGATACATACGTCGACGACTAAATTGCACGGTAGCCGCATTCAGAACTTTCACAGAGAAACGGTCAGCGGTTTTCGAGGAGCGTTCGCGGAAATCTAATTAACAGGACTGCGTTTTCAGCCCCGGCTTTTCGACGGCGGGGGAGACTAAAAAAATATTTTTCGGCGGATGAAAACCGAGGGGAGCGCGCGCGAGATCCTCGGCGATGCACGTATCTCGAGCGAGCGCGATGAAATACGCAGTTTCGATCGATTTAATCTTCTGCATTTCCGGCGCGGGGGAAACGTCATCGCGAACGGCCGAATTTTTTCCCTCCCCCTGTCAGAAATTTTTACACGACAATTCCCATTCGACGATTCAATCCGAGGCTTTGCCTGTCCCGGTGTCTCTCGCGGAACGTAACTCGGAACCGTTTGGGAGCGTTAATTTCGAGGGAGCCAGCTCCCCGTCGCTTTTACGCGCGATAATAAAAGCAGCCGGGGACAATCGTCAAGTATCGCGACACACTTGGCCCGATCAGCGTCGCTAGCCGCAATTTTCATACTCGGCGATGTTAGCCAGATCCCGTTCTATTCAGTGAAAACAATAAACCGAGTTTAAACGCGTTGTAAAAAATAACTACCCTTGGAGACGCGACCACGCGGCATCGCGGGCGTTTGCAGCTTAATTATCGGCTCGTTTGCGAGGCAATGCGCCCGCGGGGTGCTGTTATATTATTATGTAGGTCATCCCACATGTAACGTGATTTCTCTGGGCGCTGAGTTTTAAACAAAGCAGATTTACAAAATTACGTAAATTGCAAAAATAGGAAATATTACAAAAAAGGTAGTTTCGTACTCAGCTACATTTGAAAACCACTTGCGCGACTTGATGCGTAGAAAATGTAAAATTTTTGTTTGTTAGTTAAATATATTATTATTATTAACGGGAAAACCCTTTAGTAAGCAAAAGATAGAAAGCTTAAAGCGAAATATAAATGTAAGCGTTACAACACAAATTAAAATAACTAGGTATTCAACTTTAACTGGGTTTTATGCAGCTTTTAATTCTCTACCAGAATATGTACCTACATTAAATACATACTACAGTTTTAAGTTGATGTTAAAAATATTAATTAATTAAGAAATCAGGAAAATGGGTTTGTCCGCTACTCTATGCAGACTTTTTTCTGTTCTCTTTAATTCCTATCATTACAAACTAACAGGTGATACACCCGTGCAATAATAATAGCAAGTAGAATAAAATCGTTTAAGTGGGAAAACGATGAGTTCGAAAACGTAATCGAAGAGTTTTTTGAATCAGAGGCGTGGGAATTTTCTAAAATGGGAATAGAAAATTTGAAATTAGTGGATACAAAGCTGGTAGAGAATTGTAGAAGATGAGAGAAAATACATCACTGATTAATTACTACCAGATGGTTTTGAATTTTCATGTAATATACCTACATAGCGAAAAGAAGCGTATTACTTATGGAATGCCCCGATATTTGGAAAATATGGACGCGAAGAGCCTCTCCCGCCGTCCTCCGCTGCACTCTCGTCCATTTACGATACGCTGGCTGCCGCGGCATGCCGCCTCGGTCGAAACTTTTCGCTATCGAACTTTCGCCCTGCTCCCGCAGCTCGCTCGCGCGGCAGCGCTACGCGGCGAGAACAACGGGAGCGGTTTAATCGAAAAAGTGGCGCGCGCGCGCGAGCGCGGCCGCGTGGTATTCGAAGTTTAATCATGAATCTTGAATGAGAACGCGTCGATCTCCCGGGGGTTATTTCGATATTTGCTGCAGATGGTCGCGCGGAGCACGCGAAGGAACGAGCACGCGCCATCCGAATGCAACGTCGTACCGGTTTTCTTCCTTTTTCTGCTCGCTCTTCTCATCCCGCATCCAGGGAAATTCCGTTTTAACGTCTGCGCGTACAATGTGTGACCTGATTCTCGAGACAGCGCAGCCTATACGCGGATTGTATACGTGTCATTTAGCCTCGCGACAGACTCCACTTCGAGCCTGCTCTTCGATACCGCGATGTGGGCCCTGGGAGTCCCGAAAGGGATGGATGTTCGCAGTGGCGGATATAAGAAAAGAGGCTCAGATGGCAAACGTTCTAAGAGGTCATTTTTCGGAAAAACGAGGAGGTATGTAGTTGACTAAAAACGGGCAAAATGTAGCAGTAGGTACAGAAAGAAAAGGACCTATATTAGTGTTTCGATAAGATCACAATTTTTTTCTTCTGAAACCCTGGGTGGGTTTCATAATTATGGATTACCGTGGGTAATTCATTCGTTTTATGTATATTCAATTAAAATGTCGAACCATAGAAATGTTGCTATGTGTCGAACTGATCCTGCATTCGTCTCAGGCGACCATATCCACCATTCTTTCGTTTTAGTCACTGTCTGTACCTAAAGGAATCTGGTTGCCTAGGTTCATTAACAAATAGTGCATAAGTGCGCTGTCTAAAAGAGTGAGATTCAATTCCCCCTATCCTGCGGAGCTCTAACATCGCGTAACGTAACAGTTCTTTTTTATAACCGTCGCGTTGGGAGAGCAGAAGGGATCGGGTCTTGGTTTGAGATTAAACAGAAAAAACCATAGAAAGTATAAACTCCCTCCTGAGTTCACGGCCCTTGAAAAGGTAGGTACTGGCGTTTGGGATACAGCGTAGCTTTGCAGCCAGCCGCGACACGCGTTAAGCGTTCAGATTTCAGATGGAGCAAAAGGAAGGATACGAGGGGCGATTGTTCCTCGCGATCGCGATCCTCGCCCCGTAGTTTCGCGGCTAACGAGTGAGCTGCAGGCTGCCGGGCGCAGCGAAAGCTTTTAATTGCGTTCCTTGCCGCGGGAATCCTGCCGGTGTATACACTGGTTCGGGACGATCGCGTGAAACGGTGCGTCACAAAAGCCCCGAGGATCCAGGGGAAGGCGCAGGGCAAGGAAATATCGCGCGGGACGCGTGCGACATCCGCCCGGATGCACGGACCGTAACGACGCTTCCGCGTCTCCGCATCAGCCGGGGCACGAAAAAAGGGGTCTGGCAAAAACCGTCGCGTTAACGAGGATCGCGGGAGCTTTGTACCCTCGAGAAAAAAAGGCGCGAAGAAGGTAGAGCCGCGGGGAAAAAGCTCGTCGACGAAAGCGTGTTGCATTCCGCCAGCCTACGCCTCTGAATTCTAAACGCCTCGATCGCGACGGGTTCTTAGAAAGCGGGAAGCCTGAGGGTAGTAGGTACTTGTTGCACGCAGGACGAACCAATACCTTTCATAAAGAACCGCCACTTTCCACCTTCGAATAATGATGCGCTGATCAGCTTGCGAGAGAATCGATCCATATCCCCGTCGCGTATCAAACTCGCTCGCTGGGGACTGGCCTGACTGGCAAGCTTATCTTTCGCTTTCCCGTTTAATGTTCTCAGCTCGGTCTCGATTGTCCCGGACAATGGAGTCCCGGCTTTCCATCAGGATACAGCGAAATCGCGAAATGAAAGCCGGCCGGGCGCGGAGGGACAGGATGGGCACGGATTCCTCGCGCGGTACACGGATGCTAGCGGGCACACGCCGCGCGTCCCACCGCTGCGAAAAAGAGGGATCCCCGTTGTCGGGGGTGGCAGAGGGTGGCAGGGTTTGTAGTACGCGATAATTCACTCTCGGACGCAGAGGCGGCAGCCTCTGGAAATGGAGTCACCACCCCCTGCGAGTCACCGGTGGGCCGGCGAACGGGTGGCCGGCTTAAACGGGTTTGTATCCTCGATGAGGGCCAAATTAGGTTAGCGCGAAAACAGCCTATACACTGCACCTACTCTCCTGTGCCCTGTGCAACCTACACCACCTGTACAGGTCGGCTCACCCTGGAGGACCCGAGGAGGAATTAGGGTTCCTTAAAGATTGAAGATTCACGCGGATGTCACCCTATAATGAATACGCGCACTGTCGGGATTCGTGGAGTTATTGCGGACCTGCCACTGTCATTTAAAATTAACTGATCCATTTTCCCGATTTCACCCCGGGAATTATTTATGATGTGTGCAAAATAAAAACACCTGAAAAAGTAAATAGCCTATAATCTAATCTATGCCATATGTAATGTACGTATATTCAAAATTTCATTGACATACATTCTGAATTTTTAATGTGATTTTTATACATAGGTATAACTTCTTTTGTCTCTATTTTCAGAGGTCTGGGTTAAACTGCATACAACAAATGAATACAGGATTCAGGTAGGTGCATCCTTCTTCAATGAATAAAACTCCTCTAAACATGTGCTACTTAATTTGGCGCCAACGGTGAATTGCGAGCGCAAACTGCGAAACAGCAAAGAGGGGAGGTGTATCCGATATGATACCTGGAGCATCTAAGGGGTTGAATAAATGAATAAAAGATTGACTACACGAGCATTACAGTTCAAGATAGACCGTTGATTAAACCACCTAGAATCTAGAAGATGGAACGTATCACCCCTCGCGAAAGAGTCTCTGCGAACGCGCACCGACGAGAGCTGGAAGCAGCTGGACAGGCTAGTTGACGCGACAGAGAGAAAAAGCTTGGGTCGCGGACGGGAATATTCCGCGTTTTGTGTTTTGATAAACGACCTCTAGAGAATTAAATTCCCCTCCACCCGAGCCGCCCACTCCCCGCTTCGCCCGCCCTTTTTCTCGTTTTCGACCGGACCAGGAGCGTTCCGCTCCCTTTTTCTCGGCGTTGCATGTAACCCGGCCGCGGGCCACGTCCAGAACGTAACACAGATTAATCTGTTTGTTGATCCCGTTCCTCTCGCGCTTTTTTTCACCTCCCGTCGCCTCTCCCACCCGGCCTTTATGCGTACATCGTGTTCTTTTTCCCTCGCGCCGCGAGATTTTCTCTTTCGTTACCGTCCAGCTGCGTCCCTCGCAGATTTCCCCACCCTCCTGCGAGCAATGCCTGCCGTTTCATCATACCCCCTACTGTCCTCTGTTTTCCCGCGTCCTCCTTCCGTTCTCTACCGCTGCACCGCTACAGGCTGCGATTAAAACAAATGGTCCACCGCGGTGATTTTTGTTAATCATCGCTCCCCGATTTACGCATATAAATCTCAAAACCCCCCCAATTTTTTAATCAAATCAAGCGCACCTTTGGAATAGAGTGCCCTACTTTGGAAGCAGCCTGTAGAGACGACGTGACGGCATGATCGCGCCCCTTTGCCTCGCGCCGTTCTTTTGTTCAAGCAAGCGGGTGGCTGTAAGACGGAAGCCGGGGAAAAAGGGAAACAGAGAAGGCGAAGTGGGCGAAATTTCGGTCCTATCGGCAGAAACGCTTAATGGAGCGCCGTAATGAAACGCCGGGCGTAGCAGAGGGCTTGAAGGGGCACCGTTGCAAGAGCTGGAAGGTCCGCCTTATATTCTATTTTTTCCCTGAATGCCGATGACCCGCGGGAAGAACAAAGGGAGGCGAGGGTACGTTTGGCGCGCGGTGGCTACGAGAAAAATTGATCGTTTTCCCGCGGAGCACCCCCGCGGGGGGCGCAAACGAGTGGTGGGGACGGGGGTCCGGCGCAATTAAGATCAAAAGTTCGTCTATCGGCGCTACTTAATGAGCAAGCAAGGGCATGGGACCGTGCCAGACGCTTTCAGGGGCCGTTTTCGAGCAGCTGCATAAAATTAGCGCTCTTCCTACCCCGCTGCCGTCACGGAGCACGAAAATAATAAGTATAATCGCCGGCGAAACGAGGGCCCTTTCCACGCGAAGCGACTCGAAACTATTTTATGTATCGCGGAAGGCGGGAAACGTCCCGGGCGGCAGGTTAGGAATTGAACTCGATTGCTGCATTAGTATACAGCGCGATAAGACCGCTGCGGAGGGAGGAAAACAATTTCTCGAGCGAGCCCCGAGCCGTCGAAATGCCTCGTTCCCCTCGAGCTGCTGAAAACGTACCGATTTATCCGGCTGCCGAGACGCGGGATCGTAAATTTCACCGGTGAAAGCCGAAGGAAATTCGACGCATTAGAATATCGCGTTTTAACGAGACTCGAGGATCGCGAGGTCGACGTTCCACGGTGGCAAAGGCAGAATTCTTTGGCCGCCGCGACGCTTTCCTGCCTGCCGGCGCAACCGCGTCGTACAAATGTATACCGGGTTGCGGGGGGGGATCAAACGAACGAGGCGGGGGTCGGAGGGTGGCATTGCACTTTGTGGTAAAGACCGTCGATAAGTCACGCCGCCTCCTTTGACATCTCCATCGCCAGGTTACTCTCTCCTTTCTGCCGATCCTCCCGTCTTGAATAATTTTTTTTCCCTCTCTCCCCCTCTCTCGGTCTCTCTCCCCCTCACTGTCCCAGACACCAGTGGAGAAGCTCGCCGAGGAGGTCGCTCCTTCTTTTCCCCCCAGGGCAACTAATGCTGCCTTTATTACCCTCGATGGAGCGACAAAAGGCTGCACTCGTCCTCCCGCAATTAATTCCTCTTCTCGAGAGGGCTTACATTATGGAAATAAATACCGGGAATTATTTAAAACTTGCGGTCCCAATGCCTGGGGGCCATCGAAAGATCACCCTTTGAGTCTTATTGTCGGACTTGGTCTTTTCCTTCGTGTTCTGTCTGTTTTTTTTTTATTTTTAACTTTGCTACGTAGTCCGCAATCATTGCCGAGATGTCATTGAACGTTGAACTCCGGTCGCCAGCGGCACGCGTAGCTCGCGTTTGAAGCATCGCGAGATGGCATTAAATATGTTGCACGTAATAATATTTACCCGGCCCGCTGATCGCATTTATTTGTCATCGTTCACCCCGTTTACTCCACTATTTACCGGGATCAACACTTTTTCATTCACCGCCTCCATCGGCCGCGGGCTTATCAGGGATCCGTACCACTCCCGCCGCTGTCCATCTCCTAATTTATATTCCGGCGCGTCCACCAGGCTGGCTCGCGTAGAATCGCTCGCGGATTTCGCGGATTTCGGTCGGGTTTGTTTCCAAGTGATCCGAGAGAGCCTCGTCACCATCCGCCGATACAATATTTATCGCGACGCGTCCGTCATCAAATAATTGCCACCGTCCGACGCCTTTGTGCGGCTCGGCGTTGCGGAAAACGCCGCCCCATTGTTCCCTCGCGAATATATTCCGCCCGATCCGACCGCGGCGCCATTCGAGAAACGTCGATTAAAGCCCGCCCGACAAAAAGCAGTAAAAATAGGAAACAAAAAAAAATGTTTGCCGGCCGTGGGCGATTTCGCGCGGAACCGTCATCGTCATCGAGCCTCGCGTCGCCCGATAAAATCATTTCCGTTTCCACGCCGCCCGCTGGGCCGAGGTGAAACCTGTCATCGGTTCCCGATCAACCGCGCTCAATTATTTCTTTCGACGAGAGGCGATGAAAAATAATGTAACTTTCTCTGGCAGGTACAGCCTGTTTTTGTAACGCCGCGAAAAACCTGTAAAGCAAATATCTGGTCGGACCGATATTTTCGTCGGCTGTCCAGCGCGGCGACCGGAGACAGCGAGGGATGAAAAATTAGTCGACGTGGACGTTTTCCCCGGAAATCCACCCGCTCCGAATGCATCCACGCTCGAGCCACCGATTCGTTTGCCGGGTCATTAGTAACCCCCCTTTGTTTCCCTGCCGCGAGCGCGTATCAGATCCGAGCCCGCCACCCTTTGACGTCGCGATAAATGAGGGTAATACGAGTGGTAATAAAAGACTAGGAAAGGGCGCGCGAGGTGTCGCGGAAATCTGCTAGAAATTCTACTGGTGAATTAATCAATCATCTTGACAATCGTCCATCGATCGCGCAGAAATCGATCCCTCGTCTGCTCGAGCGTTCTATTAATTCCTCGAAGAAGGTATCCGTAAAATCTGCTGAAGCACGAGCGTGGAGCCGGCGAGCGACTTAAATTCCGCGATTCCAGGGAGGCGTTGCGTGGAATTGACCGGCGGGAAGCAATATCCGTGCTGAAAGTCGCGACACGCCGCTCCCGAGGCAAATCGAGTAACGGTTGATTCACGGCGGCGGGGAACGCGGAAGGGAATAGAGTGGAGGCGAATCAGGGCTCGCGATACGCCCAGCCAGCGACGTACGAGAGTGGCATCGCCGCCGTTGTAAGAGAGGAATCCACCGCCACCCGCGCTATCGATTATTTCCCTCGCATCGGGAAGATTTTCTATTACTTCGTCCGGGGATCTTTTCCGAGGAAATTAAATTTTACTTGGACGCGCCGGGAATTCTCCCAGGACGATTGATTCCGCCGACGCTGGTAAGAACCGCCGCGCCACTGCTTCCATTCTACGGCGTATTTGTTCTCTCGCCGATATATAATTACTGGCTGACGAGCACCGCGCTACGTGACGTCGTCCGCCTTCCCGGGGATCGGAAATTTCGCCCAGAAATGTTTCTGGGCGATTCGGGATGGGGGCCTGGTCGGGTGAAACGTTTCATTTGCCCTTAATCTCCTCCGGGGGGTGGAAGAATACCGCAGGGTTAAGTGGAATGGATGATTAAAGGTCTGCGCACACATATCGGCCCCGCGATGGTTCGTCAGTGTCGATGGTGAAAAATATCGTTTTGCTGCTTTTCAGGGTAGCAGTTCACACTTGTTCGTGTCAGTTACTCGCGCGGAGGGCAGTAAATCGTCACGGAACTGACATGTGTGCGTAGACCTTAAGGGGTCTTTCTAGTGTACCTAATGGCAGAAAAAAACCTTAATTTTGGGGGAATTAAAAAAGAGACAAGTACCTATTGCACGCATACTTTTGCAAGTTTGTAGCTTTATTCGATCACATTTCAAGACGATAAAAAAAATTGTAAGTAAAAAGATCCTTTTATAGCGGAATAGGAGTAACGTTTACTGATGGTGAGTGCATTATGTCTTATATATTTTAAGTGGATCGGACTTTTGGTTTTTTGAAAATCAAGTCTGGTTGCCAGAAGGATATTGCTCTCTTCATGATGCTCCTATTCCGTCATAAATGGATGCTTTTACTTACAAATTTTTTTTATAGTCCTAAAAGGTGATAGAACAAAGTTACAATCTTACAAAAGCATACGTAGAATAGTTTTCCTTTTTTAATTCCGGGAAAATTGTTTTTATCAGCCGTTCAGGAAGACTTCTTAAGGAGGAACCCTGACTTGGGACGCTGAGAAAACGGTGATGTTTAAGAATCATTTTCTCGACAAATATAAGGGGAATGGATTTATTTAATTTAATTAAAAAATGGTTTAATTTAATTTAATTAAAAAATGGTTTAATTTAATTTAATTAAAAAATGGTTTAATTTAATTTAATTAAAAAAATGGTTTAATTTAATTTAACTTTTTGCATCAAACGTCAAAAATTTTCCATCAAAATAGTAACTTTTTCTTTAAAATCTCATAACTTTGTCAGTTTTAGACATTTCTCTTACTGTTTTAGTCCATCGACGATATAAATTCATGACAATTAAGAAAACCTTTAGCTTTTCTATTTCAGGCAACAATTGGATCCGCTAGAATGTAGATACAAAATTTGATAACTCCAGCGACGTGGCGCCATGAAGATATACCAATAAAGCACTGTTGAATAAATTATTTTTAAATGAAAAAAAAAAATTCTTGTTGTTCGAATATAAAATAAAACACGCTTAAAGCTTTGAAAAGATTCGTTTTATATGTACTGAGAAAATAATTCTCAAAAATCACCGGTTTTTCAGCGTCCTAAACCAGGTACCTCTTAAGACGATGAGGAACCTCGCGACGGAGGAAGCGGCGACTATAGCTGGAAGGGATGTGAAGAAAGAAGTGGGAAATAGCGTGGGAACGTCGAAAACACCATCGCCCGGGGTGCGCATTTTTATTCCCCCGCGAAAGGCCCATTCTTCATCGGAATAACGGGCACGCAGACGCGCGCATCGAATCTTTTCAAACACCCCCTCGGCCCCCTGCCCCGTGCCCGGTGTCATTTGCATTTCGCGGGAAACACACGGCACCGGGAAGCTAACGCGCGAAATTCCAACGCGTACACGTTGAGGCATACGTTGGTGCGTCGGGGAGAAAAAATCGCGGCAATATCTGGGGCCCGTGGCGTAGCTGCAGCGCGGGGACAATGGCGAGCCGTTGGCGAATTTTCGTTGAAATAACAGTTGAAAGCACACGGCTCTGTGAAAAATGTCGTCCCTCCTCGCCCCAGCCTTTCTCCACCCTTCTCCCTGGCTACCTCTCGCGTCTGCAAAGCAAATAAAGTAGAAACCGGGGCAGGGCGAGGGGGCAAAAGCCGCCACCATCGCCTCTAGTCGCCTCCACCGACCACCGCCGCCCACTCTCTAACTCTCCACCCCCTCGCGCTTGCACAGAGACCCTTCGCTACCGGGACACACTGGCGTAACCAGCCCGAACACCAAGGGATATTTAAAGCTTCCACACGCTAGCAGGCAAACCTCGAGGAGCCCTTTTTTTCGCTCCCACTTCGTCTCTTTCTCTCTCTGCCTCTCCGTCGGCGATCGTAAATAAGGCGGGGCGTAAAATCGGTAATCGTAAATCTCGGTCCAGCGCGATTTAACGGGCCGCGAGCTTTCCAACGGACGTCGCCTCTGTGGAAAAAGACGAATCGAACGCTCGCCGGCCAAGCCGTCGATGAGAAATGAGAGCGGAGGTGGGAAAAAAAGCCTTGGCCGGTCGCGGGCTTCGATACCGAGTCGAATGGAATTTATTAGGAGTCCCTTTGTTCGATAGAAAATTCCAGCCATGCTGGGACCCGAGCCGGTGGAAGCACACGTGCTTCACATACGCGCGATTTCGCTCGACCACGTACCCGGAACCACCTGATTTCCCGGCCCGCAGCGTCCTCCGGCTACACGCATTCGCGCCATTCCCTTCGGAACGAGGAGCCTTCCGCCTCAAGGATGAACAGTGTAGTTCCTCTAAAAGACCATCAATGGAGAATCACGTGGAAACAGAGAAGGTCGACGTTAAACCGTCCCTTTCGCTTCCCGTTCACCTGATCTGAGAAATAAGCATCACGCGTGCACTTCGAAATGTTCCTGATCCCTTATCTGGCCCGTCCTGAGGCACCCGAGGCCTTCTCCTATTGTTCGAGGCCGGAGTCGACGATTATTATTCGAATAAATTTTTATTCGAATGATCTCGAATAAGAATTGTGAATACGTAAAACGGAGTTATTCGAGAATAATGAATAATTTTTTATTCGGATAAAAAATAAATACAAACTTATTCGTTATTCTCGAATCACATCATTTTATTCGAAAATTATTCGAAATTTTATATTCGAATATTATTTGAAATTTTTATTCGAAATTTGTATTCTAAGATAATTCGAATAAAAATTTGTTGGAAGAGTGCGCAACTCTGCTCGAGGCTTCCAGATGCAAGCACCATGCTTTCAAAAGCTGGTCAGCATCGCAACAACGCTGCCGGGGGAAAGTTTCAACATGCAGCAAGGAGAAATAGGAATCAACCAGGTCTGGATGCTGTTTCAAGAAAACAGGACTTAAGGTCGGATTTCCTATACATGTTCGTCCGCAGCGGCCGGCGGCATTTCCACTAGCGCAATGGAGAAGTACGCATCTGTTTCTCCCTCGCGCTAGTGGAACCGCCGCCGGCTGAAACAGTTCTTCAAAACTGCGACGCCGCGAAGGATCTTCTTCGGACCAAACGAACGGGGAAAATGGACAACAGGGTGGAGGATTTCGGTGAGGACTCGGTACGAGGAGAAATGATGGAGAAGGAAGCGCGCCGGGAGGGTAGAGACGCTAAAAGCCGACGGCAGGGTGGCGCGTTAACGTCGTACATTTTTATTTTGCATTCCGTGCGCGACCCCGCGCGCACGTACGCGGCGGTCGTATGCACTTCCATCTATTTCCAGCCGTAGAGGCCGGGGACGCGGCTTGAATAAATATTCAACGACTCTCGCGGACCGTGCTCGAGATTTTTCCCGTCTCTTCGGCAACTGAAATCGAGGGGAACAAAGAGGGGGCGAACGATCGGGGAGGGGCCGTCGGTTTAATGGTTTTCTGAAAGCATCCGTCGATGCTGATGATCTTCCTCCCTCTCGCGGGGTAGAAAAGGAAGACGCGTGTATCGAAAGGGGATGGCGATTCGTGGATCTCTCCGTCTGTCCTTTTGCAAAGATGGTCACGATTCCTTTTGTCTCGGGCGCGGAATTTTTGCGAGGGCGCAAAGCGCGGTAACAGTAGATTGGTCAAAGGAGGAAGACCCCGAGCGGGGAACGGCGGACAGCGTCGATATTTCTGAATAACGAGTGGCTGGTCAGGAGCGCGCAGCGCCGGGATAAATTCCGCGTTCGTTCGCGGTTAGAATATCGGCCGAACGACCGCGGAACACATCGGCCCCGTTTTTCATCTGCCGTGCTTTTTCCTCCCACCGTTCCTCGTCATCGGTTTATCCGTGCGATTTAACGGAATTAATATCAGCGCGCGCGTGACCAGATCGTTAAGCCTGCCCGCGTGTGTACCGACCTGTGTACACGAATAATCTATAGGTCGCCTATATGCGCGGCCGTGTGCACGCCCAGCGAGATGACCCATTCGATTCTCGACGGGAGCATCCTGCCACCGAATCTGCCAAACCAATCGTATCTCCTCGGTGCCCGTTGCGACCTTATTTGCGTGTCCCCTGAATTATCAACGGAACGAAGAGCATCGCGGCCACCATCCAAACTCCACAGGGCGTCCCAACCATTCGACGCCCGTGTCTTCTCAAATAGAATCGAAATCGCTCTAAGCGGCATCGAGATTCAACGTATCTACTAACATATCACTCGGACGGGAACTCGTTGCGGATCATCTTTCGATCTCTGAATCGCCAACAGCGCACGGTAGCTCCCAGATCTAAGTGTTTTAGTGTAGGAAACGGAAAAAGAGAGCCTCCGGCGATGGGACTCGAGTACACGATCTTCAGATCCGCCGCGTGCTGGCCAGTCGCCTGAAGGCGTTAGTCAGGACGAAAAGAGGAGAATGTTTGTGAATTTTTTTTTGAGAAGGCAGAAGTATATATTTTTACAAAACTGTTTGCAGTTAAAAGAGTAACATTTGGAAAACATTTGGTAATTTTTTTGTAGGAAATATTTACGTTTGTAATAAAATTACAGCCGATATCCAAGAAACCTTCTGTAAAAAGTTTGTTTTGGGTTGAGCACTGTCATTCGGAACCAGATTATCTAAAATAAAAACATATATTTCGACAGTATATTAATGTATCATCCTTAATTCACGGAGGAAATTTCCGAAATATTAATTTAAAACAAAATGGCGGCTATTTAAAAATTTTTTGGCAAAAAATCAGGACTTCAAGTTCAAATAGCCACCCCTTTCGTTTCAATTAATATTTTTGAAATTCCCTCTGTGAATCAGAGGATACATTAAGATACTAACGAAATCTTTTTTGTTTTCTATTTTAGATAATCTGGTCCCGAATGACAGTTCTCGCCCCAAAACAATTTTTCAAAAAGGCTTCTTGAATATCGGCTGTAATTTCATTATAAACGTAAGTATTTTTTTACAAAAATATTACCAAAGGTTCTTTATATGTTGCTTTTTTAAGTGCAAAAAGTTCTGTAAAAATACAGCTTCAACTTTTAAATAAAAAATCACAAACAATCTTTATGCGATTCTCCAATGGGACTCTCTTCCACACCAACCCAAATTTAACAGTATATATATGCCAATATCGCACCACAGGCCGTTTCCCAAACACCAAATGACTACATTAGCTACTCGCCGTGCCCAACGCAGCCCAACATCGGTAATCTGACGCGAACCGGTGCGTTCCGCGTAACACAAGCAGTTGGCAACTTGTAAAAAAGACAGCGATCAATTTCCATGACGATACTCCCCGTGTGGTGATCCGAAACGCAAGGACACTTGAGCATCGACCGGTGCGATCGACGCCACGTATGCAAATCTAGATGACCGAGAGACCCCAGTCTCTGGGTGGCTCTACTTCGATACTTAATATTAATTACCTCGGGGAGCGGTCCGGGACATTCACGCGAGCACGCGCGATCCTGTTATGTTCGCGGTGACCGTATATCGTTATTAAAGCTCGTCCAGCACCGCTTTGGGACGAGCGACACGCGGAAGTGTACGCACGTATATTTGCGTGCAGTTAGACGCGCCCGTGCAATAAATTTGCCCACGCGACGCACGATTCAACGACTGTAGCCGTGGGCCGACGAACATCGCCTGCGCCCTATGTCCGCGCGAAGCAGCTTAACGTCGTTCATCTCGCGAGAGTCTTCTCGCTCCTCGCGACGAGGCTCGACAATGCTCGACTCGAGGCTCCTCCAAGTCGCCTGATTCGCGGAGTTACGGGGCAAACTCCGGGAATTACCCTGGCCGTGAAAGCGAGTTACAGGCGAGCATCATCGACGGTGCCATTCTTCTTTACGCCGCGAAGTTTTCCGCGGCCGCTTCGTCGCGTTCCGGGATATTAAAAAAAGAAGAAAAAAAAAAACTACCGCGCAAGTTCCGTTTACGAGCGCTTTCATGCAGCGCGAAGCGACGGTGCAGTTCCGCGACGGTAACGCGGTGGATTCAGTGGCACGCACGGGCGCATATAGCCGCGCGCCTATGCAGTGGCAACGAGCGAAATAAAAACGGTGTCGTACGTGCCCCGCCGGGGAATGGGCGGGGTGCGACGGGCCGTGGTAAAAATGTGCGGCACATCCAGGACTGCCGGGCGACCTCCGTATATCAGGCCTGATTTAGGAGACAAACCGTAGGACACGAGCGGCCAGAATCACAGCCACCATTGTCGAGCTTCGTCACGTACCAGTGCGCCGCACCAGCTTCGGATCGAGGCTCGCGGCCACGACTTTTCTCGTTCCCGTTTCGTATCTGACCCTACCAGTAACCAGCTGCGGGGTATCCCTTTGTGACTCGGACAGACATCGAATATGTATTCCCATTTCCCGTGTCTCCTGGACCTTCGTCCGCCTCTGACTCCTCCCGCAAGCTGCATACGCACGTGTTCTGGTGGAATGTGGCTAAAACTGCCCCGTGCTTGTTCCTCTGGGACGCCCAAGCCTTTATTTTTAATTTAATTGTTCATTTTTAATTTAATTGCAATAGACGGGCTACGTTAAGAAAGAAAGACAGAGAGAAAAAGCATAGGATAGAAAAGGAAGTGCTTGAGTAGGTATAGGTATACAATATGAATCATTCAACGCAACAAACGTAAAAGTTTTGTACGGAAAGTTATCCGTGGAATCAGAGAAAAAGTCAAGTTAATCGTGATAAGAATTAGCAATGATACATCTTATAGGTATGCGATGGACGCAATTATGTTTATCATAGAGCGTTCAATGAGTTTTTACATTAAAAAGATTACGATGCTTTAGACTCATGGTTACATTGAGATGTATATAGTTGTTTCAGTATGAGTTGACAATTTATTCCGCTATTCATGACGCCGAGTAAAAAGGATAGCGTTGTAGCTGTTCGACTGCTTCTGACATCATTGATCCCAGCTTTTCACCGAGAATACACTGTGCTCTTACAGCGCGGCATAATCGGAGAAGTTGCTTGGTTCCCACCCTCTCGAAAATCCTCGCTCGGTTGTTTAGCCGCATCTCCGTGGGAATGAATTAAATGAGCCGCCGCTCGGTCCCGTTGCCACGCGCGGGCAATGTTTTCGATCGAGACACCAGCGCGTTTAACCGGCTAATCTCGCGAAAACTGCCGGCTGGAATTTCTCGCGCGCGAGCTGAAACTCATCCTCCACCCTCGACCTCGATGCGAACGAATACCGTGGAATTTCATATCCGACGCGCGCGTATATCTAATTTCACCAATTTCCCCGACAGCCATCGAGGACGGCTAATGAATTAATATTTTCGCCCCGCCGGAAAAGCGAGGAGCCGGGTGCGTGGGTTTGAAAGAGGAAGCGGCGCGGTGCACAAGCGCGCGGTCTTTTTCCAGCGGATATCGCGTCGGGATGCTCGGAATCATCGAGGCGCAGGGGGTCGAAATTTATACGTTTCCGAAGTGCCCTTCAACGGTTCGGCCCTTCAGGTACGCTGGCGAACGTTTTCTCCGTTCTGCGCGAGCAGCTCGAAATGGAGCGGAACGAGTACCGCCGACAAGCCGATTTCCCATGCGCCGCGATTTTATTATCGGCCTCGACTATTTTCGCCGATCGAGTGCCTCGCTGCAATGATTGCCAAACGGAGCAGATTTCTATCCCATTTCCTTCCTAAATGTGGACAAATACAGGACGCGTCTCTGCTTCGCGGCGAACCAGCGCGGCACGGAATGTTCGCCGTCTAATAGCATTGGAAGCAAGTCAGATACGTTCACTTTCTCTACTTCTCGTTTTCGAACAGACTCGTTTCAATAATTCCTTGATCCAATCGAGATGAGGTCGAATCGGATTGGCGAGGAGAGCAGAGATCGATCGCGTGACATATGGACTCGGGATCAAGTGGGCCTCGTTATGCAGAAAGGTACCAATCCTTAAAATGGCAACAAATTAGTTAAAAACAGTAAGAATCCCAGAATGTTGTGATATTTATTTTGTTAAAAATTACTAATCCATACAACTGTTACATTGTAGAATTATGAAAACATCGTTCATTTTTTAATATTTTTTTATAACGACTTTGCCAAAAGTTGCTGAATATATATACCTTTAAAATAAGGAACTAGGTGTAACAAATATACATTAGATTTTTCATAAAAAATTCCCAAAAATCACGTTCTTACAAGCTTTTATTTAGCTTCGCTTGTGAGTTTGTTCGTTAGTTTGCGAGAATGAAATCTGTAAGCTAATGTTGACCCACTTTCACATGTCCGATCGACTTGAAATTTTGCACACATGCGTAGTTCCGATGACAATACAATACTTTCATGTCTCTTCCATGTAAAGCTAGTTTTTAAAAAATTTTCGCCTGCCAACTACCTACGCATAGTCCCTTAAGATCATTTATTATCCACCACCTGTCTACCAGTTTACGAGTGTCCATTTAGTGAACTATTCGGAGCGGCTCCTTTCGCCGAAACAGACGGCCAAGGATACACGGTGCCCTGGATGCAGACGAAACATCCAATAAATAGAGAGCCGCTTGCATATGCATACCGAGCGGTGCGTTCGCTCCGGTGCCAGCTCCTAGCTGTTCGCATCCAGGTACGATGGATGCCTGATGGCTGAACTCGATATACATACCATATAGATAGGCCGCGCATTAAGCTTTGAATTACGTGACTCATCACGCAGAGTGGAGCTTAATGCCTGAGCTTGTTAATTACATGCAGCCACCCCCCTCTCGCCCACGCACCGATCACCCCCTTCGTTTCTCTGTTCCTTCCGCCCCTCGGCGACTGTCCGTTGCGCTCGTGGTCAAGCTCCGACGATGCGTGACGGCTTGACGCGGCGCGGTAAGTCGCAAAGTCGAGCTGGCCAAACGGGCTGCCGGATAATTGGGGAAAATCGACTAATGAAAGCGTTCGACTGGCAGCTAACGAATCGAAACTGCGCTTTTACACAGTGCGCAGGTAACTCGAGGATAAGCTGCGGGTGGAGCGAGTCAGGGGAATCGAAAGAGTTCGCGTGGGTACGTTTATGTTGGAGTTGCGATAGAGAGTCTTAAGGCGCTAAGCCACGATGAGATTTTACATGGGACTTTTCTATCACCAGACAAAAATCTCAGCGACAACAAAATGTACATAATGGAAATAAAAGAATAATTATAATGGAGAATAAAGTCTCATGTGAGACACGATATTTTTGTCACATCGTGGATTCGCACCTTAACAGCGTCGATCGCACGGCGATAAAAGCTGCGATAAAATATCTTTTTTGGTTTGTTCATAGTGAAGCTGTGATACTGGTACAGTTGAGGGGTAAAGGGGAAAAGGGGGAATGTTATAACACAGTTTTATCGAGAATATTAAGTTAATTAAGTTTTAATACCTACTTTAGTCCAGCAGTAAAGAAGCAAGGTTCAATGAATTCAATTTTCTTGTATAATTTTCGAATTAAATAATTTCTTATTTTACCTAGACGACAGAAGCTTGAAGCTTAAGCTTAGCCAAAGACTGGCGACATTCCGTATTTTGTTTAACGTTATCTTAGGAGGTATTTGAACTTTATAACCCTTTGTGACGCGCGAGTTCTGTAATCCCAGTTGCCACCAACAAAATATACTATAAATCGCAGTCACGAAAAATCGACATTCCTCGGTTTTTCCCTTTCCCTTCAGTTTCCGTCGTTTAAGGTTTCGCGAAAATACACCACTTAAACATAAGTAATTCTGAAGAAGAATTGTTATTATCTTCAAGTAAACTGATAGATTGGAAAAAGTCTACGCAGTAAACGTGAACATTGAGTTCTTTTTAATTTAATGTTTACTTCATCTGCTAACTTATTTAAAATAAATCTGTCATTGTGAAAATCTGTTTCGCATCAAGGGCGATAATACCGAGAAAAGTACCTAATATTTTATTCTCGACGGTTGTAGGTACCGTTTGGTAAGCGTAGCTCTGCTCGCTGCTTCAATGTAAACACTTCCACTATAGGTAAAACTATAAAATGTCTACGCTTCGCTCTCATCACCGCTCCGATCGTTTATCGTAGCTTCAACATAAACGTACCCTTACCTACACGGAGCTTTTTTTCCCAGCTCCGCGCTCGGTGACGGATCAGCCTCGCTGATTCTGAGACACTATTGGAGCTGATTGAAACAGTGTTCTGGGCAGTTGCAGCTCACGGCCAAAAGCCTCTGCAGGAGCGTCGGCTGTGAAAGGCCGAAAACATTAAGCGGAAAAAATGTTCTCATCGACGGCCGCGCGCCAGGCCAACCGAAAATCGCAACTGGCCTCGATCGAAGCCTTTACCACATCGCCCTTCTCCCCGCGGCAAATCTCCTCACCGCTTCCCACTCCCTCTGTTCCGTCCACCCCGAACGCTCGACCGGTTCAGCTGGAAAAACTGGGTCGAACGTGATTGGCTTTTTTCCTGATTTTATTGTGCGTATTCGCTGCGTCGCGCGGCGGTTTGATGAAAACGGCTTGGCCGAGGGGAGCGCGCCGAAAGGATTTCGCGGAAATGACGAGCCCCTGGGCTGCGGCCGCTGCCGGCTCGCCTGCATCGGCCTTTTTTTTCCCCTCACAGCAATCTTTCCACCGCGGTACATCCGTAGATTCCGCGCTCCCCGGGCCCGATGCCGCTACGCAAATTATACTCGACTCTCCCGGGCGCTGTGTGCTCGCGAGCTCGGGGTGCAAAAATTCGAATTCGCGGACCCGCCTGCTCCCCGCGTTCCACACTACGGCGGTAGCGGTCTCGCGAAAGCTCGGATGAAATATTAGGGCGCTCGCGGGCGAGACGAGGAAAAAGACTGCCGGCCCGGGGAGAAATTAAATTCCCCGCGGTGCTATCCTGTTTCTCTCGCGATTCCGGGACGCCTGCCGCTGTCCGTCGCGCTTACGAGCCGTTTTTCTCGGCTGTCGCCGTGGAAACTGCCGTTGGAAACGTCGGCCGTCAGGTCGCCGGGAAATCAGAGACACGTAGAAATCTTCGAGTACAATACGCTGCTGGTTTATCGCGTGACCTTTTCCATCGGCCGCTGCGTCGGCTACCGGGGCCCCCGCATATTTCACGGTAATGGTAACGATAAATCGTGGGAACGTGACCATCGAGGAGGGCGAACGCCGCGCGTGCCCGCGTCCGTGCATCCACCGTTCATCGATCCGTCGCGGTGCACGCGGAATTCGCCGGACGCTGCGCGGAATTCGGGCTATGCGATCGAGGGATGAAGTCTTTCGGCCCCCGTCCGCCTTCATCCGAGCTAATGGACCGCTCGCGGTAAGATCGCGCGGAAAGTCCCCACCGCTGGACCGCTCGCGCTCGAATCTCTCAGGGATATTAGATAGCGGCGGGCCGAGGAACGCCGAGGAGTCCAGAGAATTCTCGATGGGAAGCGAAAAAGTTTCCCCTCCCCGCCTGAAACAACTCGGACGAAAGTTGCGGGAAGAGGTCGGAATCGAAGCTGGCCCGGGCTATATTTCCGATATGAAACGAACTTCGAACCTCTGGCTTTGGCGAGTCGTGCGCTTTCTGGCCCGAGGAGCACTGTTGTCAGCAGAGCGTCGTCTTTTTCAGGAGGGCGTAAATCTTCGATGACGCATGGTCACTCTCTCTCTCTCTCTCTTTCTATGGGGTTTTAAGGCCGTAAGAGTTCACTGAATGGGGGACGGTGAGATGCCAAGGTGTGATTAAAATGACTAATTGTGAGACACCGCACTTAATGATAATAATAATGCACTATGTACTTGACAATCAATGATATCAAGATGTGGCACAGGAATTTCGGAATTGTGTGCCTTTATTAAAGAGAGCGAAAGAGACAGGAAGAGTAAGAGAGAGAGAGGGGGGGGAGACGTGTGTGAGGTGTGCCTAATTAGACGACAAATAGTCTCTGTACGAAAGCGATAGCGAACAGACATATTTAGAGTGTGCAACGAAGTGTAGAAAAGTCCTGCAGTACGGAGAGTTTCAATTCCTACAAAGATATGAGTAACAAGGGAACATCCCGCACCTGGAAATTCGAAAAATTCTGAATACCGCAATTTTTGTTTGTTGTCTAAATTCAGTTTAAGGGGGTGTAATTTTATTGACCCCTGAAAATTCAATTATTTTCCAATTTTGTGTTGTAACTCGTGAACTGTAAAATATATTTTTTATCCAATAATAGATCTAATTAAAAGAAGTAACTTTTGTTTTGAAACTTTTTTCTATCTCTTACAGTTCACGAGTTATAACACAAAATCGGAAAATAACCGAATTATCAGGGGTTAATTTCACCCCTTTCAAGTGAATTTGGGCAGCAAACAAAAATTGCGTTTTAATCGCAAGGAAATCCCCTATGAGGTTTGATTTTGGACTGATTGTGGGACTCTTTTGCTGACTTAAATGCAAACTAGATAATTTTCTTTAGGGATGGAGTTTCAATAGATCAGTGGTAGAAAATGTTGTCTACTTGCGGAAGATGGTTTCGGAGTAAGTGGTAAAGAAATGTAAGAAAAAGTAATCTTGGCAAAACTGTTAATGAATCTGTAAGCTGGTGGTCACGAGGCCGTCTGTCAAATATCCCGACTATCCTGGGACCCTCGGCCCTGATTTGGGCTACTAGCCCGCATTTCCGATACGAGGAGCTGTGAATTTACGACAGTCTGCGGTCCACGAGGCGCGGATTGACCGACCAAGCTTCTGCCACACGAGGTTTCAAAATAGAGAACACCCTTACGCGCCCTTGGGAATCAGGTGAAAGCTCGCGCTCCCCAACAAGCACGCCTGTAGACGAATTCCTACACGGGACTCGGTGTGCAACGAGCGCGAAATAAACGATAAACTATTGCGGCGGAACCAAGGTCTCGCCGGTGGCTCATTAACCCTCGTTTAGGGAGAGCAACGGTAGTTTCCCCGACGGCCGTCATTCTCCCGCGAAAGGAACTGCTCCGAGGAGCACAGGCCGAGGAGTCTGCAAGAATCCCTCTCCGTCCCATTAGCCGCCACGGAGATTGGAATAAATTGATACGATTTACGGTAGCGCGTCTCCCTCCAGCCAGCTAACGCCCAGCAAGGTGGTCGGGGCAACCCTCTTCCGAAGGCTGCGCGGAAAATCCAACGAACGCCGAGATTCATACGGGGGATGAACGTCAATTTCCAGACGCTTTGATTCGGCAATTGGAACAGATACTCCCTCACCCTGGGAACGACCGACTTGCCGCGGAAACGGGACCCCGCAAACTTTGTCTTCATAGCGCCATTAGACGGCACGGAAACTCGGATAAATCACCGCCATTTCTATTGCACCTAGTCGCGGGGATATATCTCATCCATCGCGCGAGTTCCAGCTGGAGGGTTTCGGGATTACGCGCAGCGGGCAATCGTAAATCTGGCAGCCGTCTAATAGTCCTCCAGCGGGTCCGTTCTTCCCCTCAAACAAATCCGATAAATATTGTTGTCGATAATGCGCATCCACCGGCTGCCACTTCGGGGAGAAATTCAGCAACGGCTTGCGCTTAACCGTTTAGCATATTTCACCGCCGATGAAGCTTTGATACGAGATATCCTTTAACAAACGATAAAAAAAAACTGATCCTTTTGTACGCGAGGAACAAGTATGATAATTGTCCGCCGCGGAGAATTATACGGGCGGAGCCGGGATAAATCATCGGCATTTGCATCGGCCGTGTTTCGACGCAGCGTGGCGCGCTACCTGAACGGATGTATCTGATCTTGAGCGAGTCGGACACACGTCAGTTTACGGGAGTGGATTTACGGCAACGCGCGATCCCGTATCGTTCCAGCTCCTGTTAATTACGCGTCGATCGATCTCCGCGAGAGGCAAGGCCGGATGCACGGCCCTGCGAGCGCGAGCCGAGCGCTCCGGAAGATCGAGCAATGGAATTCTCCGCCGGAAGAAATCTAAAGGGCGACCATCGCGCGGTCAATTGGCCGCGATAAGGAACGGATCGTGGAAAGCATCGCGGTGTAAACTATTTACGAGCTTCTTTCGGGAATTAATCTCTGAGAGGAACGATCCAACTTCCCCTGCACTTCCGCGCCCGTGTAATTGGTATCAATTCCTTTCCCTCGGATTTAAAGCTTCCCTTTCACCGGCCCGTGGCTGGAATAGCGGCGTTTATTGGAACGTCGCTCCTTCCTCGTCGCTGTCAAACTCGTTTCGCCGACGCTCCGTTACATCATCGACTACCCCGGGCAAACTTATTCTATCTTCTCGGACGCGACAAACTTCTTCGCCCGTTCGCTGAACCCGCTTACACGGTTAAACTTCCCCCGATCCGCTCCGAAGCCGTTACGGTATTACTCGATCGCGATAAATCACGAATTTCCACCATAATCTCGCGCGATCTAGCCCGTACAATAATTTCTCCGGTGAAATACACGTAACTGTGATGTTACGCGTAACAGCGATACGGCGTGCCGGCGACGCGGTCGATGCGAGGCAACAAGGGGGTAACGAATGAGTGACGAGATCCGGGATTAATATCTGCGGCGGAGGTTTAATAATCTTCGCCGCCGTATGTTTTCATTTTGAAAACGTTGCGCGCGGAGGCGAGGGGCTTGCCAACTCGCGCGGCAGACATCACACCCTTTGGAAACTGGCAATTTCGAGATCATGAATACCATCCCCCAAAAGTGCCCGGAGCGGAAACTCGAGGAGGGTCCTGGACACGACCGCAAGTTCATCCCCCCGTAAAGGATCCATTAAAATCTATGGGGGTGTGTGCTTTAGCCTGGACGCGGGAGGTGGGGGTGAAGCAACGCCGCCGGTGCGCGTCCACGCGCAGTAAAATCGATACACCCGGTAACGGATTGTTTTCGCGGCAAAGCTGACAAGTAGTCGGCAGATCAAAGGGTAAACCCGGCGGAAAGAAGTGTTTGGTTTCACGCGCGCGGTATGTACTTTGTTATACGCGGGCGGCGTCGCCGCTAGAATTCCTCGAACGAGATTACAAGATTACGGCTGCCCTCGGCTCGCCGGATGTTTATAAGGGAAAAACTGGCAACGCGCGTAAAGTTTCAAGGGGAGGGGGGGGAAGTAACGGGCGGGGCGGAGGTGTACCGTGGCGCAAAAAGCATTCAATTTCACCGACATTAGGAGAACGACGATTTAGTTGCAGCGTCTCGGGGCTAATGCGAAATAAATGAAAGACAGAGGGACGGGTTGCTCGAGCTTTGCCCCGCGATTGCCTCGCAAACCCCTGCAAATGAAATTACGAAGTAGCGATGGATTCGAAACGCCGCGAGCGCTGCTCGAAATTAAATAGATCTTGAAAGTTTTTAATTAAAGCTCCCCGAGAAGCCGCGCTAAAAGCACCGATATCCAAATCAATGGGAATAACGTTGAGACTCGGGAGAAAGATTTATTGGTCGGGTGATACGAGGGAGTCGCTCGCGTCCGAGAGAGCCGAATACCCATTGCTACCCCTGCGGAGGAGCGCGGCTAACATTTCCACCCCCCGGGGAGGGAAGGCCCGCGGCGGCACCTCGAGCAGGTGCTCCACCTGCCGTTGTTCTCGCTCTGTTTCCCTCTGTTTCTGAAGTGTTCCCAGTGACGCGGCCCGAATACCGGAAATAGTGGAGGATGAGAGGTTTGGTGGGCGGTGGATGGCGGGTGGCGTTGGCCGGGCCAGGAGAGGGCGAGCGGAGCTGCAGAGGTCGGAGGTGGCTTAATTGGCCGGTAATTGCCACTGTCTGCGCCACGGCGACAATAGGACGCGAAGATTGGAACTTTACCAAATGACATAGACGCGGCTGGAATACGTTAACGATAATCTAGTAATAGGTCGATCTCGCGGGGACGAGATCGTTCCCCGTGGCGTCTTCTTTGCGCGCCTCCCTCCCGTAATCAACTGTCGCGCGCAACGAGCATTCTATTTCGCCTTGTTTTCGAGCTACATATGTAGGTACATTGCAGATCCAAAGAGAACACGAAGTATTCGTCTATTTCCTGGAAACAGGAGCTCGGTAGATGAACGCTTAAAGGGTTAGGTGGCTCGAAAATCATATGTGAGTTTCAGAATTGTTTTGGGCGAAATTAGTAAATAAATAAAAAAAAATTTTAAGGGGTTATTCTACGTGCTTTATCGTATATAAAAATATTGAAACTATTTTTTTAACAAAATGGCATTGCGGGTGCTCTTCCATTCTTCTACCTAGGATAAAAAAAATCAATTTTTTTTATAATTTACATGAAATTTACTATAGAAGTACATAGCGTTTTGTGGAAATATTGATTTGTGTAAAAATCGTAATCGTAGTTATTTTTAGCCGAGAAATTTGCCTAAATTGTGTCTAAAATTGCCTGTAGCAAAAAAGTTTTTAATGAATACTTTTGTAGATAATCTATTATAGAAGATACTATTAAAATTTAAAGTGAATCGATTACAAATTATTCAAGTTATGCTGCTAGCCAATTTGAAAAAAAGTGATTCCGAAAAGCTTCGCGGGACAACATATAACTCGACCATTTTTTAATATTTTTCTACAATATTCAAACAATATATTCATTAATACCTGCCCTAAACATAAGTAGTATAGAAATAATTTTCAACCTCATAGTATCATAAAAAAATCGTCTAATTTGGTGCTGTTTTGAGTGTCTCAGGGTGGGGCGTAACCCTTTAATACACCTTCGGCCTGTGGATGGATTCGACCGTCCAGGTGAGCTCCCTCCGCGAGGGTCGCGAGAATTTATGGGGTTGAAGAATCGCGACGGGTAATTGCGTCACGCGTCGATGCGACCCGTAAATTCTCTGGCTAAGCGAACCCTTTCGGCGTCCAGAATAACTGGGTCACGGGGGAACGAATGCCCGAAGCGGCCCACCCCGAAAATTTCCCAGAAACTTTCCGCGCGCCTCGTAAATCTTCCACGAAAGGCCTGCGAGTCGTTAAAACACTCGTGCGAAACAGAGAGAGAGGAACTCCCCGCTGGTGACACTCGTTTCGATGCGAACGAAGCGTTGGTATCGACTAGCGGCGGTGCTTTTTTCCCGATTCGTCCATCCTCTCGCAGGCCTCTCAATCCTTTCGTCCCCGTCACGCCCGGCAAGCTTGCTATTTCGATAAACGTGTTCAGTTTCCGCACCTCGTAAGACCGAGTGGCTTCCATGGAGAAGCAGCATTGAATTTCACGCGCTCGACAACTCGCTCAAAGGGAAAACGTGTGAAACACTGGTAACGAGGTTGTGCAGCGATCCCGCGACGATTAAAGAACGTACAGGTACGAAGCAGCAACTCCTGGGAAAGCGTTGCAAGTTTCCTACACAGGAATTTCGGTCTCGTTTCACGATCGCTTGGGCGAATGAGGGACGCTATCGCCCTTTCGCTCTTTTTTACCTTCGCCTTTCAATCCCAGTAGCCAGCGAATCGAATATTTCTCTCTCTCTCTCTCTCTCTCTCTGCGATATCAACACACGAGTCTTCTTTGATCTTGTTTCGTAGATGTTCGGCTGCATTGGAAATACGGGGACCCAATGAACCGAAAAGAGACATTACCCGCGCTGCCACGGGGAACGATACTTTGCCGCGTATTTCATATTCCGTCGGGACCCAAGACGGAATACCTAACGACCCCGTCGGGTTTTCGCGCGGGGACGGGAGGAAAGGTTGGCGCGCGAAATCACGCGAACCTCTGCTAACGCAATCCTCCGTCGTCTCTCCACTGCGTGCAGGATTGCCGTGCCTTGGGATCTTCGAACGTGTTTGCCAGCGATTCTGCGTTAAGTATAATCGATGGCAGTGACACAGGCAAGTTGTGAGTTTAGCGGGACGCGAGGAAAGCCGCTCGCGAGTGGACACGGCAAACAGAAAATCAGACGGACAATCGAACCCTGCAAACAAGCTTCCTTCCGTCGCTGTGAAACTCACAAGACGAATTCTATAAATTGTCCGGCGAAGAAGGGAGCCGTGGAATTTCCGTAAAGGACCGTGGAGATTCCAGTGAATCGGAAGGAGGTTTTTTTAAAAAAGGAAGACCAGTGGTGCAGCGAGCTACGGACACGGAATATTACACGGCAGAACGTACGGTCGATTAGGCCTCGATAAATTGGGAATAACGGGCGATCGCCCTTACGATTTCCCTGCGGCGGAAAATCGGGGTGCACGCCTCGTGCGCCATCGTTTGTTTCACGCTAAGGCCGCGATAATGAAACGGCACGCGGGTCGTAAACAAAATACCTACGTGGCCCCACCACGGAGGAACACTCGATTAAACGCTATACCTTCACCTATATGAAGGACAACGACCAATTCTCCAATCTTCGGAATAGTGAACATACTATAGAGTGAGCCACCCAATTTCACGACTTCGAATTATGTACTCGTTAATTACTTGCTCTATGAAAACAAATTAAATGGTATCAAAAATCTCCAATACGCTGCATGTAAGGCAACAGTTCGTTTCTAACTATATATCTGACATTTTTATCGAGATATGAAGGTTACGCAGAAAGTAAAGCAGGAATTTGAAGTCCACGAGGTGCTTCAAACTGTATAGTAGGCTTCATATCTCTCGCTTCATCGTCAGACTTATCCGCAGCAGGGCTTAAAAGCAGCCGCCTTCGTGTGTTACTCTTATTTTCCTGTAATAAAGACCTTTTATTCTTATTAATACTCGCCCTGGAAAATCCCCAGTGTTCCCCAGCATCCTGCATGCACCCTATAACCGCCCTGCATCCCGAGGAAAAAGCGACGAGCGAAAAAACGATCTGACATTTCGTCGATACGCCGTCGCCGGTGGTAAAATAACAGGGCGCGGTGAAAATGCCGGGAGGCCGTAGGCCTTTACTCGCCGCTATGATCCGCGACCCTTTCGCCGTGCGCGCCTGGACGAGCCGGAAGTTCGCGCTCGTAGATCCGCGTGCAGCCTTCGAACGGCTAAACCCCGCGCTATCACTCGCCCCCAACCCATCGATTCTCCCGCTCGATTGATTTCGGCATGTAGGTCGTACGTGATACTCCATCTGCCCCGGCCATTATCGCGCCACGGCTCTCTCTTTCTCCCACCCGTTTCTTCCCGCGAACGGCTTCCACCTCGCGGAATTAACCGACGCCGCACCGAAGCGGGGATTAAAAAATCTCGGCAGCAAAGCCGAGCTCGGAGCTAGCGGAAAGTCAGGGAAGAAGGTGGTTCCAGTAACTGCTCCACTTCCGCTGCTTCATTTGAAACAGCGAAACTCCCCATTGGTTGCTTTAAACGCGATTGGTAGCTATAGAATTTAAAGAGAGTGACTGGCCAATGTAAATGCAGTCGACAGTTGTAGAATTACCGAGGTAATTAATCTTTGTCAGAAGAAGAGAACGGTTAATAAGTAACCGGGTTTCGTTGTTAGAAATCTTCTCGGTCCCTGTCGATAAATGTTCCCAGTCGTGGCAGCGCGCTCCGTTTCCTCCCCACGATCGCTACGCTCCTTTCCGCTCGCGAAATTGCGCGCGGATGTCGAGCAGTAAGCAGGATTAAAGGACAAGGAACGGAAAAGTGGAAAATGCGGGGCGAAGGGGCGAGGGAGGCGTAATGAAATAAGCCGTAGTCGATCGGTGCAGTCGCGTCTCGAGCCTTAAAGCAATTAGTTGCCGCGTGGAAAGGTACAGGTACAGACAGAGGCTGGGACGTCGAACGGTGAGCGCAGCTCGAGGAACAGAAAAATCCGACGTTTCCTCGGATTTATTAACGCCATAAGGGACGCTGCTCCGCCAGGGATACGTCGCGAAAATGTTTCTCGCCCTGGCTTTTCCCTTCCTCCGGCACTCTGCATCGCAGAATCTCGCCCCGTCGATAGCAACAAAGCGCCATCGACCACCGAGGGGAAAAAGGAAGGAAACGGTTTCGGGCGGAACGATAACGAAATAAGCTTTTTTTCCTATCGCAACAGCTGCCCGGCGAAGCAATTAACCTTTGAACCGACCGAGGCTTGCGAAAATTTATTATCAGGAACGTCGATAATTTCGGAGCGGCGCCGCGCGTCGGTGGATCTTTCCCTCGCTGAATTCCAGCATCGTTTAGCTTCCTTCCGAACTGGATTCGAAGAAGTCGAAGAAAGGCCGCGGTGGAACACGAGGAACCGGTGGAGGAGCGCAATAACGAAGCAACCTCTCGTCGATAGCGGCGGCTGGGACGTGCACAGCCCGGGGCAATTAGCCTCTGACACGGAAACGCGACAGGAGAAAAAGGAAGGCGCGAGAAAGGCTTCTGAAAACCATGGTAAAAAAAGAAGATCATTGGAGCAAGTGCGACGTGGCGGGTCCCTTTGTGCGCCACGTGCCCTGTACTTAACGGAAACCCTTCGATATTCCCCTCAAGAATTTTCCTAAGATCCTTGGGATACGAGCCACGAAGAATAAGCCACCGGATTCCTGGCCATTAACGGTGTCGCGGTGCACTTTAGCAGTTGATTGCGTTTCGCCCGAGATCGCAGTACATAACAAGTTTACGACGCTGCAGTAGAACAAGCGAGCGTTAGTCAGACACAGCGTACAAGTGTAAGCAGTTCGAGACGTGTCCATTGGCAGCGCTGTTGCACGGCTGTCGAGCAATTACATAATTCGCTCGGCAAGGATTCCATCGGCGTCTAGGTCGATCCGCCTTCCAATCCGTGCCGCGAAATCTCTTTCCCCTCGCCGACTTGTACGCGTGTCGAACGTAATACGGCTCGCTGAACCGATAAAAATAATTAGATTGTGCGCGAAGCGCGGGGGTTTAAATTAATTTTATCGCTTTAATGAGCTCGCTTTTCCAGGCTCGAACCACTCGCAGCTGTTCTCGGCGCAAGGGTGGAAGGGCGGAGGTGGTGTCGACGCCGCCAGGGGAAAACGGGGCTCGACTTTTTTCCAATTAATAACCGGGCAGGAAACGTCCGCCAAGTAACTAGTTTTCCGCCTCGCTCGTAATACGCTCGCGGAAGATTCGGTCGCGTCCACACCGAGGTCCCATTGTGGGTCCAACGAAAAGGAAACACGAAACCCAAGAATTTCGAATGGATTTACATCGGATTTCTAGCGGCATTATTATTCCAACATTCACCGTTCCTCTGTTCCTCGGATGAAGTTTCCCTGGGCGAATGAAAGAATACTCTGGTAGGCAGGGTAATCGTTAGAAGGTATCCGTTTCCACGGTGGTTCGTCCGAAGAGAATCTCTCGACGAACAGACGAGAGAGTAGATGTTCATCAGCTGAGAAGCTTCGCGAAGTCTGTTTCGAGGGCCGGATAGCTTGGGCTTTTCCGTGTCACGTTGCCAAACGATTGCGGTGCGCCGTTTGATCGTGGCGTTTCGCGGTCGCGAGCAAGCCTCCCGCAAAACAAATCCGTTAACCCCGTCAATTACCGCAGTGTGCCTAGTTACGGGCAGCTGAATCTGCGGGAGGTTTATTCGCGACGACTGCCCGCCTGTCCCTTCCCAGAGACGGCAACCAGGGAAGAGACGCTCGCTGGTAGGAGAAAAAAAAATCTCCGGTGGCCAGTTTAATGGCGCGCGCGGCTCGTTATGTGCCCCGTCCTAAGTATATTACCAGCTTTTCCGGTAATTAAGTTAGTCGTCGCTGGGTCGAGGCATTAATTTCCGCGCAAGTTAATGCCTCTCCCACGCTCGCCTGGTCATCGTATCGATACACAGGCACGTGTAACCAGGAACTAGCTTTCAAGACTCCTTACGAAAAAGTCACAGGCTTCAGTGAATACAAACGAGCTTCAGCTGGGGCCAGACAATTGGTACGTCAGACAGGCATTCAGGATGGCAGGTCAAACAGTGTTCCCAACACGATCGATCATCCTGTCGATCGTCTCGGACGGCGCAGCGAAAGGCTTTCCCCCTCGCGTGGCTAGCCCTGCACTGTCGGCAGACAGGATTGCTACGGGCAAAGCGTTTAGCGGGCGTATCAGTAGTCTCGGCCCGGCTCTGAACGGACGACGCTGATGGACCGTAATCGGACAGCGGCGGAGGATGTATCCGAATCAGTTGGCATCGCTGGCGGCGCGGGGCGTCAAACTGTTGCGCGTGGCGATCTCGATTGGACAGAAGCCGGTTTCTGTTTAGGGAACGCGCGACGACGCCTCGCATTGTCGATTAGTCGGGGTATCCATCGCGAGCGGGGAACGAGCGTAACTCGGCTTCTCATCGATCGAAGACCGGTGGGGGAGGCGGGGGCGCAACCAATCCAAGTGCTACCGATAAACGATCGAGTTCCAATTAAGGACAGAAACCGAGCTTAATGCGCCGTGAAATTTCGATCCGCAATTCCGCGAGCCGCGACACCGGGCGAAATTAATCTAGCGAACGGAGAGCCTTAGAAAGCCGAGTCCCGGAAGCGATTCGCGAGGAGCGAAGCTCGCGCGTGCACGCGACATACAGAGCAATTATGTCCGCGCGACACGCACAGCTTCCAAAGCCAAGAGGACAAAGGCCGGCCGGTTCAACAAACGAGCTTCAAAGCGTCGAATTTAATGCGACAGATAATATCGCCTCGACGAGGGGGGAGGAAGTATTGTTCGTTTTCAGCGCGGCTAATGAGCCTCCAAACGAGCCACGTCCGCGATAACTGACTGCCTCCGATCGCTCTGCTCTTCGGGGGCGTACGCCGCGATCTCTTTAATAACCGTCCGCGCGGAAACCGCCATTATGCCGAGACGGGGCGGGCCGAAACCCGAGGCGAAAATAATCCTCCGTTGGGAAAACTACAACGCCCTTCGCATCCGTCGTGTGCGTGCTTCTCGGGATTAAACGTTGCGAACGTGGAAAAGAACTCGACAGCCGCAGAAAATTATTTCGCGCGTTACGGAGGAACAGGGACAGGAGGAAAAAGTCGACGCACGACTGGAAATTTCATTGGAAACACACTGCGTTTTGTAGGTTCACCCGTGGCCACACGACCGCGAAAACCTTTCCACCTTCAACCTCCCCTACCATTTCCTTCCTTCCTTCCTTCCTTCCTTCCTTCCTTCCTTCCGTCCTTCCTTCCTTCCTTCTACCTCCCTTTCTCCGACTTCCTCCGAGGCTGGAGCAACGCTCGCGAGAGCGAGGCGCGTCGTCGACAGACTTTTCCGCGCGGCACTTACGATCGCCGGCTGCAAACAACGACCGCCGGCGTTAATGGATGTGCCCCGATAATTGAAACGTTTCATCGATCCGGCGTTCGCTTTTTTCGCGACCCTTTTTGAGTGAGAATGCCGCAGAGGTGGCGATGGAAACTGGAAACGCGATCCGACTGAAATCTCTGCTTATCGAGCAGCGATATTTTATCGAAGGGATAAAGTCCCACGTGCGCTGCGAACCTGTTAAGAGTCCCCTGTAGAATGTCTAACTACGCTGATCTTAAAGGCAACGACAGTTTCGTCGCAGCAAGGATCAACGACCTTAAAATGGCCGGGGATATTGTTCGAGAATTTCTTAGAACTGCCATTCAGCGAGGGAGAAAGCATTTTCAATTGCCCTCGCCCGGCCTTCTTCGATTCTTACCCCCGCTGTCTGCTTACCTCTCTCCTCAATATGCGATATCTATATTCCTGTAAGAGGATCCAGCCGGTCTCCCTGACTAATTTCTTATAAATGCTTTCCACTCGGCCGGCTCCTGGCAATTAAGACGTCCTTTGTCTTAAGAACGCCTACCCACGGCCATCCAGCCAGGCGGGACCAGAAGTCCGGCAGACCGTCGCTACAAGGTGGCCCAGAAATATATGAACGTACTTTGTACGCGGGCAGCCTCGAAAAATATACTTGGCAAATAGCGCGCGCCCTGCCTCTTTCACCAGCGTAATTGCAATTTGTATTGTTTGGCCAAGCTCCAGCTGCTCCAGCAGGCATTAATTTCAGCCCGAGCGCGAAAAAATGTTGAAGCCGAACATTAATAAAAAAAAAAATGAAAAACAAACGCGCGGAGAAAATCGTCTATTCGAAGGAGAAAATATTTCGGACAATCGTGGGACATCGTTTTTGCTGAAGTCGAAAGAGAGCAAAGGGATCGTCTTTAAGGATGAATTTCAGTGACAATCTTAGCCAAAAGTTAATCAATTTCCAAGATATTAATCAACTGTCCGGAATTTTTGTAACAATTTTGTTCAGTATTTGATATGTCTGTACGCAAGATTTGAAAAACTTTGGCCTATTATTTCACTTTTAATTTTGATGTTATATTTCTCGATATTGCGTTTTCCCACAAGAATACACGTTAAATTGAAAGTTAAATAATTTAAAAAAAGAATCCTAAAGTTTTGCTGGGGTTTTACTATTACAGAAAGATTTATTCCTCCAATTTTCAAAGTTTTCCCCTTATTCTTAATGTCACTGAAGTTCATCCTTAAATTACGTAAGGCTTTTTTGGGAAGTAGGGAGTCACGAATTTCTTACATTTTTTTACCACGGAAGAAGAGAGTTAGGTAGCGTCTTACGTAATATTTGTTTAATATTTGAATTATATAAATCTTTAAAAGAATTTTAATAACTGAACAAATATTACGTAAGGAAAGGGAATGGAGGAGATTGGAATAGAAAATATTACGAATTCTTATATTGGGGGAGGGAGGGGATAAGGAATCGCCAAAATTACCCTTACGTAATTTAAAGGCGGCCCCAAAGTGCGAAGAGTGACTACTCAGTGTGGTCCTGCTAGGATTTTGTTGATTTGGCAAACGAAGGCCTTGGAATGGTGACCATAGCCGCACAGAAGATCCATGGTTCATGGGCAAGCTGACGCGCAATTACCTTTGAGCGTTGGTAAACAGTTTAAACGGCCGCGGTACCTACACGTTCTTCTACGCTATTCGCGTTCTACCCTGTAGAGACGGGCGCCGTTGAAACATTTAAACAGGTACAACAGATTATGCTCGCGGGTATACCGCGGAGGCCGATGCTTCAAAGTGCGTGTCCTCCATAATTCACTCGGCTAGGGCTTGAATTACGCGTACTTGCCGGGGCATTCTTAGAGAACAATGGGCCAGACCGCCCCCCCGGGCAAGCGGTATTACGCGATCCACCGAAACACTTAATGGATCTCAATTCGCCGCGGGAAGGACGCTTAAATACCCTCATTGTGGCGAAACATTGTCGTCGAGGGTGATCAAACTCCGCGCTTAGACGACGACAACAACGGCGATTCGCTTTTGATATCTCCAACAAAGAGTCCGAGCAACTCGCGGCTAGTTTCCATTGCCACCGGCTCGAGTGACGACCGAGTTGGCTTTCCTAGTCGTTTAACTGGGGCTGCGTTGAAGTTTTGTATCGATGGGAGAAGAAGATACTAGACTATTAGACTATTAGAACGTAGAAGATTCTATATGCGTAGGGGAATGTGGGACAAAACCGGGTGCCTAATGTAATTTTCTTGCTAGCAAAAAGTCAGAAGGTAAAATAAACTTTGGACTTCTCTAGAAATCTTAATTGAGAAAAAGTTCTTCTTTGAAAACACTAATTTGGCTCGCAGACAAAGAGGATTTGTCCGGAAGTATGCAAGTACTCGGTAAAATATAATGTAATTATAAAACTTTTATTGCTATTATTTCAGAAGCTATAAAGTTATGTTAGAAGTACTTCTTCAGGGTTGAAATTAATATCATACTTTAAATACAAGTACGGTTTATTATATACATTTTATCCACGGATCAGTATTAATGGTAAAAGATAATTGTGTACAAGAAATGAATTAACTAGACCAGCCAGAACACGATGCGCACAGCCTGGTCACATTTCGCAGACTGACTTTGTCAACATTTCAGCTCAACATTAAGTTCAACATTTTAATTAATACTAACTTGTGCATAAATTTATTTTAATCTACCTAGTAAACAAAATTCAGAAATAAAGGTCTCGTTGGAACCCAACGCTGGGACTTATCAACTGGAAATGTTTAAAAACTACGACGGTCTTTTCTCTGCGATTGATCTCATACCGTCGGTGGTCCAAATGATACCCGATCTGATCCGCGTACCCGGTTATACTTACCCCACTTTCCCCTACGTTACTAATGGAAGATTCTCGAGGGAGCGAACGCGTACCGCGGGGGAGCACCTGCTGTTCAGAATGCAGGACGAGTGGTTCGACGTCCGCGAAGAATTATTCGATTGGCCGACAAGTAGTAGCTTTCGGAGCGCGCTGGGGATGGGCAAGACGAATCGCGGGGCGGGTTTAATTCCACGAGCCATTGCTAGAGCGGGGGATGGTAAATTGGATTTTTTTTCTTCGCGCTGTCCCTTTAATAAACGTTACGCCGGCTACGTAACGAACGTACACGGTCCGGAAGCGGAAGGATGCACGATCGTCTGAATTGCAGGCGCATGGAGACGCTCGAATTACTCGTGTTCCGGCTGGCGTTGAATAACAATCACCGCCGGCCGCCCCGTAAAATTCCGCTTCATTTAATTTGCCGCTGCAAAGTGCTTCGAATTTACCCAATTTCCGGCGCGGAGACACTGGCAGCGATCGAACCCTCGCTCGCGCGCATAAACTCCCTGCTCGGAATTAAAATTTACAGGGCGAGCGTCGCTCCTCCATTTGCACGCGCTCCTTCCAGACGGATCATCTCGAAACTTCGTTGCAAGTTTTGAGATTTCACCGGAGCACCGAGGGAGCTCGTCTAAAGTTGCTCCTTTACCCCCTTCAGCGATACCCATCCATAAAATATGTCTGGCTCAACCGCGCGCATTCAATTATGTGATCGCTAAGGGTAGCTAACTACATTAATCGGAAAGAGCGCGGCAATTGCAATTACATATCGCATCCGTGTGCACAAAGGCCTCTTCAACCACTTCAAGCTAAGGAGTAACCCAGCCTGTACACGTAGAAATTGTAGAAACACAGGCTCCGCGCACGGGGGGACGTTGAAAAGCTCGCGGAACTAGCGGACAATCGTGACCGTGAGCGTTCCGTAAGATACGCGGACAGGTGCGAGTATACCGCGGTCCGTCTTGGCGCCAGAAAGAGTCGCAAGTGCCGCGCGCGTCGCAATTAACGTCGAAAGAATTGCCACGGGTCCCAGGCAGCAGGCAGAACGTCAACCACTAACAAGACGCGGTGGCCAGTACACAATTGGACTTTGCGGGAATCGCCCGAGGAGGCCAGCAGGCTCGCTCAAAGAGAGAACCAGCTGGTTGGAGACCTTTAGCCGCGTTCCTGCTCGCGTTCCCACAGGCCCCGGCGACCCCAACTATGAATTAGAGACGCGCACCGGCGCGAAAAGGCTTTCCCTTGAATTTTAATGGCGGAGTCTGCCGTTCCTCGCGCCTTTCCTTCACCGCCGGGCCAAACAAGTGGCCGATGTATTCATGGAGAATAAAGTTTCCGCCGAGAAACGAACTTTTCCCCCAGTCGTCTCGCGGCGACACCCAACTCCGCCTCCCTTTTTCTCCGACTTCCTTTCCACGCTTTTACCCGGCTCCTCGCGAATCCCCGCGATCCTTGCCCCGTGCTCGGTATAATACGCAGGGTTACAAGAGTTACGCGGTCTTTCGACCGTGGCGGCGGGAGCTTGTCCGCCCTGCAGCGACATATTCTACTCGCTTCGCGTCTGCGAGGCTCGCCCCTCTTCGCCCTCTCGCGTCTTCCCCTAGCTCGCCAATTTTTGGTACAACCGCGAGTTTCCAGGCACCGCAGGCTGCCGGTCGATCCTGGACAAGTCGAAAGTTCTTTGGTATTTCGGCGGCAACCGCTCGCGAAGCCGTGCACGGCGAGCATGGATCAAAGTTGCACTGGAATTTTCTGCAAATTATTCCCGGGGAAGTAATTAATTCTACGTTCCCGATTCATTTACGTTGTTCTCTGTCGCGGAAGCTTGTTGGCTCGGTGACGTAAGTACCTAAAGCTCGTACGCGCCCGCGTAAGGAGCGTCTCCGAAAGTCCGAGAGGATATTTCGTTTCGGGAGTCCGATAAACTATTGGAGGAGTTGGTACGCGCGAACCTGCGGGGAATACGTAAAGCGCGGGCCAAGAGAGTACCGTTCCCGTTGGAAGGTCAGCGAATTTAGTTTGTAATCTGCTCGAGAGTATTCCGGTAATCAATTGAGAGGCAGCAGGCGCGGGCCGAGGAGGAACGTATTGGCTCGGCGAAACTGTCGCACGAGTCGCGATAAACTTGCGCGGACGGTGCACGTACCGAGGGAAAATTCGCGAGCTTCCGGGACACCTCGTTTTTACAGCGTCGCCCGACGGATCCTCCAGATATACTCGTGACCAAATTTCCACGGATTCTGCTCCACACCCCTCGATTTTCCGCCCGCTTTGCAGTTCGTGGATGAAACCCGAGGCGCAAGGGCTACGTTATTATTCCTTTTTGCGGCGACGAAGAAACGGGAGAGCCTTCTTTGAAACTCGAAGCTTCTCAAAACGCAGACACCCAGGTTCTGATGAATATGGAAGGTGAACCTTGTAGAAACACCTCCCACGCATCCAATTTAATATTAGGTTGGTGCATATGAAATTGCCGTTTCGCGTGGGGAAGTGTAAAACAGACTTTGAAATTCGTATGTGTTTCCGGAGTCACAGAAAAAACGGAACTCGAACCCACGATTTATGCGGATTCTCTGCGTACTGGGAAGCCGCTTTACCAACTTATAAACTATAGACGTAAATATTTTTGTTTCGCAATTAATCATTGCAGACGGCACTGAGAAGGTGTTAAAATGAAGGCGTAAAAAAAAATCATTAAAATCGGTGGAATTTTTAGCACCTAAACCATTGCTCTAAAATAAAAAACAATGCCAGATTAGTAAAGAGCGTGAAACTCCCTAGTAGACATACCATCAGAAATGAAAAAAAAAAATATTTTTGAGGAAATAACGACACTTGAAGTGTGAAATCACTTTTCCCTATATTTTTCGTCCTCCCAACGCTTTTAAAAATTACAAATTTTAAAAAAATCCAACATGTTAATGTTAATTTCTCCAGTACGCAGGAGTATATTCTTTTAAATAAAAAAAGTTTCAGTCGAATCCGATACTAACTTTTCGAGATATTAGTTCCACCGATTTTAAGAACACTGTTTCGAGAAAACACGGTTAAAATTTCACCCACGCTTTTGTCGCTACTCAAATGCCTATAATCCCGGAATCTTTCGAATTTTACATAATTCTTTTCAACACGTATTCTTAAAAGGTTGAACATTCGAGAAATGAAATACAAAAAATCTGTGATCTTCCTAACCTTACAATAATAATCTTCATTTTTTACCTATTTCGTTTATTTTATATTGTTCAGTTTTTGTGGTAGGTATCTCTCTTCAATCGTTACTGTACCTCCCGCCATAAACAAAGGAACTTTTCCGCTATCCGCGAATCAGCAATTTCATATGCACCGACCCGACACAATAGCCGGTCTACCTCCAGGCGAGCTCGGCGACTGTGTACCGCTCGCAGGATCATCGCCGTTGGCCGCGATTCCAGTCTGGGGCGCGCGAAAACATCGGGAATCAAATTACCCGTTCCATTATCGCGCTTACAGTTGCAGCCAGCCGGCAAGTGACGAGCGTATTCATCGGGGAGCGAGATCGATTCAGTCGGGTTTGAACTTCTGCTTCGTAAACGGCAAACTAATCGTAAGATAATCCAGGAGGAGAGCGCGGAAACCGCGGCGCCATAAACACTCACGGACCCGGTTGCTCGCCCCCGTACACGCGGGTGTACACAGCGACCAGGCAAACCCGAGCGACGTCGATACGTCGCCCCCTTCCCACGCCGGATACTCTCTTGAATACGTCTTAATTAATTAACCGCGATGCGTGGCGCGAAATCCGCTGAATCTCGGCGCAATTACGGGCCACTTTTCCCTGCCGGCTCGCAGCCACCGAACTCACAACGTTTTGCGACCGATTTGCCACGCCCCACCTCCCGCCGACGGTTGTTCCCATTATCGCTGTGATTGATCGCGCTATCGCGTGCCGCTCGAATTGCCGCGCCTCGGCCAACCTCCAGCTATGATACCAATTACGTTTTTCACCGCGAGCCCCCCCGGTTCGTGACTTTCCCGATAGGCGACGACCACTGCCGCTTCCCGAGCACCACCTTCTCCGCAACAATTCCCACCGAGAGTCAGACGCTGTTCCATAGATCGTTCGAGGTTCGAATCGCGCTCGAGTACCTATTACATATCACAGGCCACTGGAAAGAGTTACTCGCCCAGCGACGGGTGCCTCGAGCCCTCGCGACAGCCGAGAATATTACACGAGGCTGGACCCTGGACGCTTCCGGAAAGCTACGGCCCGAGTCGGCCGTAAATTAAGAAGGAAACGAGGGCAGGCCACGTTGCGACCGGCCGATAAACGCGAAATTACGATCGCGCGCGTACGAACGATCGGAACGGCGAGCGATCGGGGGCCGATTAAGCGATAGCGTCGGTCACGAAGGTAGGAATCGACGCGCACCCCCGCTAATTACGGATAAATATTGCTGGCGCCGCGCGGAATAATAAGGCCATGAAATCGGGCGGACGGTTTTGCCAAGGGACGAAGCACGCCCGGCTGCGTTCCGCCGCGGCTTTAATAACCGCGAGAATCTGCGATTCAATATCCCACGCACGGTTCGTTTAACCGGCGTGCACAAAGGCCGCGTTAATTATGGTAATTAACCTTTATTCCCGGCCGGAACACTCAAGAACAATATCCAGCGATTCGTAAGAACGGGGCGCGACGCAACTGTGGCTTACTGGCGAGCTAATTCAAAGGGGGAAACATTTGGACGAGCTCGCGAGCCGGGATTACGCGAGCGGGGATGGCCGACGGGACAGTTCGTTTGTCGGGATTATACGTCGTTCCGCAAACGCGCGCGAAACGAGACGCGGCCCAGTTAATAATTATTAGCCCTTCCGCCCCCCCCCCCCTCCCCCCGCGAAACGAACGCGCGGGACGCTGCCGATCGATCAAACGGCCGGCCTCGTTAATTGCACGCCGATCCCGCCCCATAATCCCCGGAAACGTAACAGGTAATTTTATCCTGCTGGAAGGTCCGATAAATAAATATTACGTAACGAGCTGTAAACTCGCGGCCACCGTCGACGTCGCTGGCCCCCGCGTCAAGATTAACAACGATAGGAATATTGGAAAAAAAATGCGCAGAGAGAGAGAGAGAGAGGGAGGAGGATAACGATCGTTGGTCACGCAACGCGAGTACTACGCTGGAATCATCCCCGACCACGACGCGTTTCCGCCCGCGGAAACGGGAAACTCGTTTCGGCGAGATTGCCGCGTTGTCGCGGACAAATATTGCGCCGCCGAAATGCATAGATAACCGCGATTAACCGATCCCTGATGATCGGCACGCGCCGATTCCCCGCTAATTACCAATAAATATTTAACGTCTAGTCGGCTCGGCAGCCCCTCCCAATCTCGAGACTTTGCATGTCGAATTCCTGTGCGATGATGATCGTGTATTCGGTCTGATCAAGGCTTAGAGCATATATATATAAGGATCAAGGGACAGGCGCGGAGAGAAAGAATCGGCAATCGGAGGTCAAACCGGACTGATTGGCAACCGATGGGAATGCAAACGTAGAAGCGACGGAAAATGGCGAATAGTTTTAGCTTGTAGAGAAGGGCAGAGCGAAACTATATAGGGGAAATTTAAATTTGAATTTTCGGTTGGACTGGGTGCGGGATAGTTGTATTTTGATTAGCCAAACGCAACTGTAAAAAAATTTTGGAAAAATATTCATGTCTGCGGGTTCCTTTTTCTTTTAAAAATATAAAAAAAAAATAACATTGTGAATCTTATGTTTTATATTTTTAAGAGAAAAAAGAACCCCTCCTAACGACGAGGGCCACCTCTCCACCTTAGGAAAAATAGCCAAAAGTCATGACTTCAGTTTCCAACGCGATTTTCGCAGATTTCTTCATAAAGCAAATATCGACCAAAAATTTCTGAATCAGCATAAAATTCCCAACATATTAGATTCATACTGATAAAATAAATAATATCAGTGTTGGTCTTAATAACCATTTTATATTAGGTACATCGACAGCCCCTGATTTATCCTATTACAGGCGCAGCAGTCACAAACGCTACTAAATGTCTCTGGCTGCCCAGTGCCGATCCCAGTATCTCTATTCAGACAAAGAAAGATAGCGCTCTGGGGCGTTGACGTTCGACCCTGTCCTCTACGGACTATCCAGCCGAAGGAATTGGGAAGGAAGGCAGCAGCTCGTAAAAATAATGCAGAATCCTAGCGAGCGGTTTACCGCGCCAGGTATGGCCCCTACTTTTCCATTTCCCGGAATGTATGCATGAGGGGGCTCAGGTGGCGCCAAGACATTCCAGCCTGGCTCGTGCATCGCCTCCGCTAAATTTATAATCCAATTCCTCGGCGGTGCTCCCCCCTGACACGCCCGTCCGTTTAGATCCCCCCCTCGAGCAACCTAATCGCGTCGCCGCGAGCTCGGCCCCGCATCGGAAACGTTGTTTCGCGGCCTCACTGTTTGCCGATCGTCCAAATTATGTTCCGGTCAGCCAATAATCCCTCACCCCTGCACCCTGTCCCCCGTGAAACACCGGAGGCACTGCATTTTCCACGTACGCCGTAGCGGCCGCACCGCCCTACAGCCATAATGTGCGGTCGCTTTATTGACAGAGACATTCCGATTATTACTGGCAGCAGTAGGGACGCGTAGCCTCGGCTGCTCGTATTCTTGCCGTACGAGCTCGTAAATTCTTGTTCCCGGTGAAACCGCGACCCGTGTCCCCGGTTCGATCGATCCTCCCTCCCTGCGAGCCTTTTTCCACCCAGCCGTCGAATTACAAGTATCGCCGAAACTGAAACAACCGGCTGCCAGCCTCGACGCCGAGCATCCCGCTTATTCGTGTACGATTACACGGTCCAATAAACCCGGGGCGAGGGTGCCGGGCGACGAGAGCAAACCGCGAGACTTCGAGGTGCGCCCCGTGAGTATCGGCATCCAGATTCGTCGTCTTGCTTGGATTCCCGCGAATTCCTCGGAGCATTCCTAAACTCGAAGAATTAATGGAGGAGGCAATGCGCGCCTGGTTCCATCTGCGGCTGGAAAGCGGAGGACGAGGAGAGGCCGGGAGCGATCCTGCGATTCCACTCGCAGCTCGCACAGATGGGACGATAAAGGATTCGTCGCATTGCGATAATTCGTAGCGGGCGACGCTTTTAAACGCGGGTCAATATTGAGTCAGTCGGAATCGGCGTAACGCGCTGATTACTCTCGGCAGCGCGGCGGTTTGGCACGGAATACCTGGCGGATCCCGGCTATTTTGTACCCGTAATGTCTATTAAATATTAATCCTGGGAGCGCACGGCTTCTCCGCCAACCTACGTCACCTACCGCACCCATCCCACCCCCCACCCCCTCCCCCTCCGGCCCCCTCGATCTGCCCTAATGATCCGCACCCCTCCGCAAATACGTAAGCGCGATGCAAACACCGACGACAACAATCAATCGGGATTAGCTGCATAATAATCGACGCGGACAATGCGGCGTCCCCGGCGAGGGTGAAGCTTCCCCCTTTTTGCGCTCGCGGTGGAATTCCGGGCAGCTTTTCTGGCTCGGCGAACAACCGGGAACGAACGTTTGCTTCGCGCTGCCACAACGAAGCCACGGAAAAGGCAAACCGCGACAATGTGGGGAGTGAAAGTCGAAGAAAGAATAATTCTTGGCGAATCGAAGGTAATGGAGTGAACCGTCGCGTTCTCCATGCGTCCGGGGAGAGTACGCTTTCTCATTGGAAAGCTTTGCACCGCACAGTGGTCGGGATTGGAGACGGTAACTACATTTCTGTATAACTTTTGAAATATAAAAAATATCGAAATGAAATTTGCGCCAAAAAAAGGAAAAATTATTCCCTTCTAATAATGTATAATTTAATATCTTTTACATTTATTTAATCTTTCTGGTTTCCAATTTTTTTAATATAAGTGTTATAAATAAGTTTGGAAACTGTTGGTTCAGTAATTTATTTAATGCTCTTTCAAGGGGGGGGCGCCTACCTAGAACGGTCAAAACAACATGCTTTTTTGGGAATTTTTTCTAGAAAACCGGTGAACTTTTAATATTAAACATTAATCTATTGGAAAGAGTATATCTTACGGATATTTCAGTATTTTTTGTGGTAAAAAGTATTGAAGAGTTTGTGAGTTATAAGCGATACCCGAAACGTCATTTTTTTAGACGCTTTGCGGAGGCAACTGTAGCTCGGTGCAGAATCATCCAAAATTGAAAATCCGAAATTTTTTAGATAGTATATGAATTTATCTAGTTGAGAGCAAATGGCGGCTGTGCAAAATTGAAGCATCGATATTCGGCAAATTGTTAGAAAAAAAGCAGATAAGAAAAATGGCACTTGTAAAATGTCCAATTTTAAGTGTTCGGCCCAATTACAATTTTGATTAACTTCTATTAATACTTTAATTTTTGAGACGGATGGACATTTAGGAAGTATTATACATTCAGTAGATATAGATAAGAAAAAGTAGATTTTTTGGCCGAATGCCACTAACTACCCCAATCCGGACCACTGTGCGCCAGTGGAACGCGAGCGTTCGGGTGAACGGAAAGGTTGAATCTTTCGTGGGTTGTAGAGGGAGGAAACCTCGAATCACGGGCAGTAATGGAAGACGCCGCGAAAATAAGATCCACGGTGCCACACCGCTGGAACATCCTCCGGAAACCCAGACTAACGATTATTAATAGTCCAGGCGACAAACGAGGGTGGCGAAGGGGACGGAGCGCGAGACAAGAGCGGGCAAGTTTCCTAGGAAATTGGAGCGCGCCGAAGAAAAACGAGGGGCCGCGACGTTTGCTTCCCAGAGAGGGGCAGGGGGTGGAAAGTTCGACGCAGGGTCATGAATGATTCAAACGGCGGCGAGATCGAATAAACGTAAAATACGTACAGCGTCTGCTTTTTTCCCTGTCCTTTAGCCCGTTCCCGAGGCACGCGATTTACGATTCGGTGAAACGTTACTTTACCGAAGAAAAATGCTCGTTGCTCGTCAACCGCGTGGCTCGTACGCCGAGGCACGGGATTTTTCAAACAGTCCCGATGCATCGGTGATGCGTCGCGGAAAATCGATCTCGCAAAAGTTTCGCGAAAAGGTGGCCCGCTCGAGTAACCTTGGCAAGTTTATCGCGGCTCTCGGTGCACCCTCTGACGAGACCCTGTCAGCGAACGCGCTGATACTTGCGGGAGGAAACCGTCTGAAAATCGAGTTCAGCTACTTGCACGCGTCGCGAGTCGTAAAACAAGACGATGCTATAAGAGATCTCTTTATGGCATCGGCAACTGTTTCACGATATCGACTGAATTACCTACTTCAACCAGTTCTCCGATATGAATTGGAATTTGGAATTTATCTAAGACTACAAGCTACACTTCTCTGAATCTTCGCGCGTTTAGCAGATACTTATCAGCAGAAATATTTGGGAAAAGCTACCAGCGTACGAAAAGTTACTAGAAGTCGCGTTAGAATCGTCGACAGAACTTAGGAAATGTCCTGGATTTTCAGCGCGGAAATCAACGCGATACGGGGAAAGAAGCGGAAGAAATGGTGTTCGAAGTCTATTGGAGGGATTTCCACGCACGGCTTCGGGCGAATAGCGGGAATAGTGTGAGCGGAGGGCGAGAATCGCGCGCGTTCCATGCTTCCGAGGCACGTGTGCAGATTTTACGGCACGTAACGACAAATTTTAGCGGCTTACGGGCAGAAATAGGTGAGAAAGGGCGGCGGAGCGAGGGTTGGGGGTTGGAGCGGGGGTGGCAGAAAGGCGGCACGGAAGCGGCGCACAGCCGGCGTGTGCCCGCAGCCGTCGACTGATTTATCGACTAACCTCAGCAAACCGGAGTCGAGCTACGTAGGCTGCCGCGAGTGAATCCGATGGAAAAAGGAACAACGAGGAAATCCTTCCGCCAGCTCTCTTTTGCCAGCCAACTTCCGTCCCGACTTGATCTCGCGAATTCCACCCTCGAATCTGTTAAGCGCGAACAACCGTCCAAACCTTCCGTTCCGCTCGATACTAAAACCCATTAAAAGTGGCACGAGCAGCAACCTTGTTCCCTGTACTTTGTCGATCGGGGCGATACAGTGGACGTACCGCGGGCTCGTTCCACCCCTGAGCTCCTGTTAAAGTTGAAACTGAATTCGGACGCGAGTCGCGGGCAATTCCCGCTTCCATTACCTCTGTTTAATTTAAATGTTAGGCGAGGCGGCTTATGACTACTTAATCGACGGAAACAAAGGGAGCGACGGTGAGCACAGGTAACCGGAAATCGACGAAACGTCCTCCTCGCTTGCTCAAACCAGGAGGTCAAGCCCTACCTCGACGCCGTGCACGCCAGACCCGTGGAATAGATTTTTTTTGATCGCAAACTAATTTCAATTAACAGCGAAGAGGAGCGAGGCTGAGGGGTGGAATAATTCAGGGTGCGATGGTATATAGAGTAAGTATTTGTGTAGTTGAATCTGTCGAGAACACTCCAAGGATACGTGATGGTAAAAATTCCAAGCGTTCTGTCCACTGCGTCACGTTTACATATACATACCTCTCAATGATAAATCAATCTAATAACCAGGCAACAGGATTTAATATCGCGCTGCGAGCGCCGGGGTTAATTGGTCAATTAGCGGACGATGAAATTTGATAGCGCTGAAAATACGAGCTCGCGTCGAATGTGATCGTCGAGCGATACGCGATATCGCGAAAAATAAATTCCCCTGCAAATACGCGGGCCATCGAGCGGCTCTAAATAAAGCGAGCTCGCGAAAGGAAGCGAACGCGGCTTTCAAAACTACCCGAGCTACGATCCAGCAAGCCATAAATGTAGTACACTGTCACGCCGCTATATCGACGAAACGACAATTTTTGCCCCGATATCGACTGCCAGACGTCCCGACCGCGACGCACGGATACAACGGGGAGACGAGCGCACCGTATTCCCGGCTGTTCCAGCGGATAATCGTGCGTTCGCGCGAATCACGGCGGGTGGGACATGTGCCACGCGAAACAGAGAGTGAAGACGCGGCTTTCGGGACGGCGGATAAACTGTATAAACTCGCTATGAGCTCGGTCCAACTGTGGATTAAGCGTTCCTCGCTATACCTAGAAGTCGTGGGACTTCTTGGAATCTTTCGGTCGAGAGGGTGAGAACCCGAGAGTTAGGGAACCCGAGAGAGGACGAAAGAGTCGACACGAGCGACGTTACCGTTGGCTACGAAAGAGAGAAAGCATACCGTCAAGGACCCAATTCCTGATCACTTAAGATGCAAAGGGAGCAGTTTCTGATCAACCTAAAACATTTTACTATGAGCTATCAAATGTTTGCGTATAAATTTAAAAATACTTCATAATTATTTAATAATTTTTTGGACTAAATTTGTACCGTGATAAATTTATTATTTGGTATTTATATAGTAAACTGATCAGGAATTGGGTTCTGATCAGGAACTGGGTCCTCGACGGTAATACAGTCTCTCTCTCGCGCTCGGAATCGTCGACACTATACACTAAGCGCTCCCCGCCAGCCGCGAACCCGAGCCCATAGCGAGAGTATACTGTACCCTCGTCCCACCCGCAGCCTCTCCGCTCCCATTTTAATCAATTTCTGGTTAAAGTCGAACCGTTCGGTCCGAAAGTAGAGGACTCGGCTCGCGATCGATCTCCTCGACGACGCTAATACGCGACGGACTGTTTGTCGCGTCGTCGTCGTGAGATTCTTCGACGGGTGAAGGGTTCGCTTAAGTGGTAAATCTTGTCGGACGGTGGTTGGCAAAGGTGGCGGGGCTGGCGGTGGCAGAGATGGGCCCCGGTTGACTAAAGTTGACGGCGGTTCCGAGCGCAGCGAGGACAGAATTTCCGAAGTTTCGTCTTGCCGTGTTACGTCTCGATCGAATTCTGCACGCCCCCGCCTCTGTCGTTCGCCACTGTCGTCGAGTACATGCACGCGCGACGGCGAGGCGGGGGTAGGACGCTGGAGGGGTTGCACGCGCGAACGAGCCGAGCCGAGGCGAGCGTAGGCGGTGTGTCGGTGGCACGGGATCGTCTTAGCGCAGCGGAGAATGGAGCGGACTCGCGCTACCGTATAGAAAATAACGGGCAAGTGTGGCGAGGGATGCGCGTGTAACGGGCGTGCAGCATGTGCCACATAAGAGCAGGACCGCGGATACATAATGCAAACTGTTTGGCCCAAGCCTCGGTCACAAGTTTAACTTAGTTTGCTACATAGGTGGAGGGTAATTGCATTTACTCCGACGTCTGTAGGTTCTCGCGCGATTTCGGCCCTATCCCTCGCTTCCCTCGCTTTCTCCGCCTTCGCGCCGCTCTTCCTACTTCCTCTCCTTCCTCCCCCTCTGTCTTTCCTTCGATTCACCCGCCTCCGCAGCCAACTCGCCGGAGCCCCGATCCGCGAACGATGATTCGCAAAACTGCGAGCAAACACGCCGGCCACCTTGCCGCCGGCCGGACCGGAAACAGTGCCGCGACGCAATTTCGCAGTTTCGCAGTTCCCAGACTTCGTTATTGCCTTCGCCACTCGCAGCGCGCTCCGAGGTACGTGCGCGCGCCAATTTCCAGCTGCCGCTACCCTGCTGATGATTTAAACGCCCCACGCGATAACCGATTTTCTCGTTTCGTCCAACATACCGCGGTCTTTAGCGATTGGAGGAACACATACGTCTCGCAAGTTTCACCGTGAACCTTTTAACTACGTGAGAAGCTTGAATGAGCAGTGAATTCGAAAAGGAATCGCCACTGTGCGATTGAATTCTCGAGACGGTGCGGTAATCGGACGAGGCCAATAACGCGAATCGAGCGGAAGAACGAGCGAACCCAGCCGGACAAGTAGTACATACCAGCCAGTGGTCGCAGTCCGGTGGCACGGACATCGAAAGCAGGGCGCAGCCAACGACAGGGCCGCGTCGTAATCCAATGATATTAGAGGACGCGTGCACGTACACCGGCCGTCCATTCTGCGGTCCCGTGTAAACTGTCGGCCGATGACACACTGCCCCTGTCAAAATCAGAGGCACCGCGAGCGGCGGAAAAATCGCCCGGGGAATCGGAGGGAAACGGGCAAACGGCCCTCGTAGTCACTCGCCAATTAAAAGTCGAGTGAGATCGGCCACTGGCAAGCCTACTGTTCGCCCAGCCACCGTTCGCGTGCAATAAGAGACGCTCGGTTCTTTGGCCGTTCCCGCGACGGCTCGTTAGCTCGCCACGCGTCATCGAACTAAAGACGAATCATCCGCCAACCTAGCCCTACTAATTGGACCGATCCTGTCCGCGGCTAGCCAGAGTTTCACTCGAAAGGAGACCCGTCGAGGCGACGCGATGGAAAGTCCCGTTACCCATGGGCAAACGAAGGGGCCGTTTTTCCCCCCAGAGCGACGGTGCTGTTTACGGAGAATCCAACCGATTCTCCGAGAGGGTGAGGCGCACCACCTCGGAGCTGCGAGGATGGTCGTCGTTTACCCTTGCGCGCTCGTGCGAGCACCGTTCGGATAAACAAACGGGACACTCTGACGTGCCTGGCAAAATGTCAGAGCGACGCGAAATATGGAGCGGACGGCTCGCGCAGAATTTTCGCAAATTCCCCTCTTATATTCTCTGCAGCCGGGCAACTCGAGCGTGAAACTCTGAACCGTGGCAGAAGCTGCCGCGCGGGAACAAAAATCCCGATCGACGCGGCGGCGCGGCCCGAACGGAGAAAAATTGCGAGCAGGAGTTTGCTCGCGGGAACGTGCGATGGTTTATTAAACGATCCCCGGGAAAATCGTGATTGGGAGCTCAACAATTTCCAATGCTCGAGCGCCGCTGCGAGCGGGGCGAACAGACGCCGTGTCGCGGAAACTTGGACGGTTTTCTGAAGCGAAGCGACGGTGACCTTGCAAACACGCCGCCAAGCTAAATGGTCGTTAGGTACGCCGGGACCTGCAGGCGCATTCGAAAAGTCGACGGCCGGGCCGGGCGGCGTAGCTCTCCGTGGAACGTCGAACTGCAAAGTGCTCTCGAGAAGTTAAAAACGCGCTAAGTTAAAGCATCATATCTACTCGTAACCCATCCACCGGAGTCTCTGCACCGACACGGTCACGATGCACGCCGCTACACCCACTTTTATCGACGCTTCGCCCCGGAAACTCCGGCAACTGCAACTTTCCCGTCCAATAAGGGCCGCTCGCTTTTCGCGAGACTTTCCTTCTGCCATGCAATTATTGCAAGCACCACGCGAGCAACGAGAATGCATTAACATTCCTGCGCAATCGAGCTCGCCGTACGGCTACGTCTGGAACTCGATATTTTTGAGATACGACGCGGGGGAAGTTGCGAACACTCGAAACCGAGCATCATAATTCTCCCAGAACCCGCTCGCGGAATATGCACTGGCGATCGATCTACAGAAGCTAATCAAAATGGTGGAAGTTTCGTGCGTCATCCGCATGATACGAAGCTATCTGGGTGGCAAAGCCGAGCGCACATGTTTCGATTACAAGAGATGGTAATTACCTGCGCGTAATTTCTGAATAATATTACAGAGCTAACAAGGAATGCCCGGTTACCCGGAAACAGCGATTTTTTTTTTAAAACTGTGTAGGTTTGTAGAGGACCACGGTAGAAGTATCAGGCGATTTATCGTTTGTGTCCGTTTTCGGTTCCTCGGGGTGAAAACACCCCCTAAAGCTTAAAGGGGAGTTTACTGCGCTTTACTTGACCGAAAAATAGGTAATTTTTTTCGCAAAAACGATTCGACGAATTAATTTGAGGGTTGACAAGCTGTTTTATTGTATATTGAGCTATTGTTCTGAATTTTTGTGAGAAGCTTGCCAAACCTCAAATTAATTAGCCGAATCGTTTTTGTACAAACAATTCACAAAAAATTACCTATTATTCGGCCCAAAAAGGCGCAATCCCCCGTTAATGAAAACTATAGTAGATATAAAAAAAATTATTACAATGAAAAGTTAACAGCGTTTTATGACCTATACAACTAAGTAATCAAATTGTTTAAAATTTGTATTTTGGGACGTTCTTTTATTTAAACTACAAAATTTGTACCAATTTCATTGCACATTGTTCGGGTAATCGAGCTTCCACCGTAAATGGCTCCAGTCCTCTAGGACATGCAGCGTGGGTGTTTGGTAACGCGTGATTGGCCCGCGCGAAATCGAACGTGACCAGCGCGACGGGAATGATTTCTCCGTCTTGAAAAGAAAGCACTCTATCAGCGCCCGACGGCGATTAATTATCGAAAAACCGGGGAACGCAGGATCCGACGGTCGGTTCGAGCTACACGCTGCAGCTTTTCCCCGGGACAAACGTTCTTAATTAACTATCAATTCTCTCGGATTCGACTGCGACCCAGATTCGCGGCTGAATGCCGCGTAACGAACTCGAACGCGCCGGACAAGCGGGCCGCGGGAGGAAAAAGGAGGATACATATTAAGCTGGGAATTGGGCGCGAGCAAAAAAGTTATTTCGCGGGGAATGGAAATTACTCTATCGCATTAGAGCGCGCGAGTAGGATTGTTTGCGCTGCAGGCGCGGAGCACAAACAAGAGGCGCGGCGTCGAAAATATATTCACGTTTGATCAGCGGTCGCGCCGTGGAAATTGGGTCGCTATCGATGAACGGGGAACGAGTAGCTTGGAAATTCGCTATATCGCCGGGCATAGGAGCGCGTAGGCGCGCGATCCGACCTCCTTGGACGTACGGACAGCTGGACGGAACCGCGAGCTTTCCGCCCGATTTCCCATTAAGCCATTAGACCCGGTTCTCCCTGAAACGGACGCGAGATCGCCCCTATAGACCCGTAGCATTAGCTCTGCTCCCCTCCTTTCCACCAGACTCTCTCTACGAGTCCATTATCTCTCGCAATATCCACCCCGGGGCTGAGTTCCCTGGACTTTCGAGTCAGACTTAGGAGCGGTTTTATTGGCACTCGCCGACGTGAAGCCAGCTAGCCGAGCTCAAAGAACAGAGGCCCCCCGGTCCCGTAACTGTAACTCCCGTACCTGCCATGCCCGCGAAGGAAACACAGCCCTCCCCGACATGTGCAGCCGTTTTTTTCGCCAAATGACTCTCGTCAGCGCCAGCAACGGCGCATTCGCTAGTCCGACCGCTGCGAATCGAAATGACAGCACTCGTCGTGTGCGGGGAAGGAGCGGGACTGACTGATATGTATCTGTTGTCCGTCAAATGAGCAACAAATAACGGCGCATTGTTGGGAGCGGAGTGCGCACGGCATGCGCGCAAACGAGAGCTTGCGCTTAACAATGGGGACGGCGGTCCAGGACAGAACTTTTCAGGGCCGGGGAACAATGCCAGGAGACGGGCGACAGCCGGTTTAATTAAACGCATCGTCAGCTCTGTATGGCGACACGACGCACGGCACCGCGGGACCACGCGTGCAGCCCGTCTACGGTCACAGGGAACCAGCGACGCGACGCGTGCGTATACGCGTCTCTACGCGTCTACACACTCGACAGATTTCATGCACGAACCGCGACGCGCGTACGCCATTCATGGAGAATTCAAAAGGGGTGCGCGACGCATCGCGACAGATAAGTAAAACGAACGAAAACCAGGCCTTGTTAACGGCAGAATCGGCCCGGGGAACCGTTCGGATAGCTGTCTTCGGTACCCGACAATCGAGGCTCCCCCTTTTCGACGCTGGCCACGTCGAGATACCGATATTCCGATCGGACGCGGTCGGTCCTCGAACAATACGAAGCGTCGCTGCAAAGGAGGCATTCTATCTGCGAGCGGATGGTTCGATATTAATTTATCGTAGCCGGCAGCTAGTGCGCGGCGGTAGAAGCTGAAATGGCAATCCACCAGCCTCGGTGGAGGGAGCGGGGTCAAGCCCGTGGAACTCGTCAGCGTCAATTTCGTCGGTGACCGAATCGAGGCATGGCTGCGTGGCCAATAATTTGGAATCGCGCGAATTAAGCCGTCCAATTTCACCTGTACGCGAACAGCAGCCGCGCGCGCGCTCCTCGCTGCCTCCTAACGAACCGGACGCAACAGCTACTCGCGCGTGAACGCGCATCGCGAACGAGTGGTCGTATGTCTGGCGTGGAGGAAATTCCTGGTAACGAATTCGTGGAGAGTGGCCGCAGTGTTCTTTGCGCGTAGCGAGCCATCGAGATTTGCGGAAAGACGGCGACTCGAGCCAATCAACTGTCCTTGAAACCAGTGGGAAGACCCAAAAGTTTGTTTTCCTATTCGCGTCTGAACGCAGCGTCGAGAGATTAAAAGCCGATTTTCTCGAAAATGAAGGGCGATATTAAAAAAAGTTACTGTTTCTTTTTTACCTGTAACAAGTAAATGAGTCGAGGAGAAGGAATAAATTTTTTTGATATCGTGCCCCATTTCAGAGAAAATCGACTAATTTCCTCGCGAAAAACCTACCTTAATGCGGCAAAAGAAGCGCACGTGCAAAAATCCGGGCCGTCCGCAACCTTCGCGCAGCTTTTATGCACGGCTACTGGAGCGAAGATAAACAGCAGCTGTGCGGTGTAAAAAGTTGTAAAAAAAAAATCTTGTTCGATAGAACGTGCGAGGGCAAAGAGGAGCGGGAACGAAGGCGCGGAGGGCCAAAAGCGCGGCTCGTCGGGAAAATCGTGGAAAAATAGACGCCGCGGCGAGAGAAGCCGCGAAACAAGAAGACAAAGAGGTATATCGGAATCTGCGTTTCCCAAGGTGCAGCAATAGCGCCTCCGCAGAGAAGCTGATTTTTCCGCAGAGCTTGCACGAGTCCTGCCCTTTTCCGCGAAGCCGCGCCGCTCCGTCTCGCCGAAATTTATTCGTCTGCACAGCCCCTTAAATCACGCCCCCGCGCACCCCCGGCCACCTAGCGGTCCCGACTGCTTGGGGCGGCCACCCTGGTCGCAACCACGTGCTCCTTCGAGCCCCTTTCCCTCCGTTGCCAACTGGTCGTGGCGCAGGCCCTGTTTCCCCGAGTTCTGCGGGGAACAGCGGCGCATATTTTATTTTCCAAGCCGGCTGCATTGACAATTTGCAGCGGCGTTATGTAAATGCAGCGTCACGTACGCCCACCACGCGCCGCGGCACGCTCCTCTCCCTCTTGCGCGCCAAGAATAAAAGGGTGGCGAGAGGCAACCGCGCCGAGGAGCAGGAGAGGCGCGAGAAAGTTTTGTCGGCGACCGATCGTTCGGAAAAATGCACATTGGAACGCTTTCATCCGCTTCCTCGCGACCGATGGATCCCGCTGCGAGGACGCGGCCCGTTCCTGACAGATCTCCCTCGCGCCACTCGCGCCTGCTTTTAGAGCGCCCGCACTTCTCGCGGTCCCCAGGATGGGGGACGATTGAAACGTTTTCAAGAGGATACTCGAGGGACACACACACACACACACACCGGAATCCAGCGAATTTCCCGGCGACTCTCGAACGGAAACGAACGGCTGCGCGTATCAAAGCCGCGGTTGCTCCAACTTTTCCTCCAACAGACGGCAATGTTTTTTGCGTAATCCGTATCAATTTCACGGCTACAGCTTGGAGATACATAGCCTGGGCATTTGTCAACAACCTTTCAAACACGAAGCCGCGAAGGAAACTTCGATCGGACTCGGCCACGGTGTATATGCATGCACCGGGGATAAATATGTAAAGTAAAATGGACGGCGCAAAGCAGAGGAAATTAAAGGCGCCGAGGCGAAACGGCGAAATAAACGTTGGCGAAGGAGAAGCACGACGGGGGAGAGAGACTTGTAACGAGCGGGGGAATATGTTAATCTCGAGACCGGTGGCGCTATACATATGGAAATGACTAGCGAGCAGAGTCAGCGAGCGATGCGTCGCCCGACATTTTCTTTCAGCAGATTCCCGTGGAAAAACGGCTGGGAGAAGAACCTTCTTGCCGGCAGGATTTTTCCCTGTAGCTACGCGTTTCGAAACGGCTGCCGGCTTCCCACTCCCCCTCGGGACGATCCCATCGAATTTCCGCGAAATGACTGTCCACGCCCCGCGCTGCCAGCGATAACGACGAATAATTAGCGACATTCGGTAATTACTAATTTGACGTATCGGCCGGCGTATCGTTTAATTAGCGTGGGGGGATAATCGGGAGGCGGAGCGCTCGCTGCGAGCCGGCTGGCTGATCGCGATGAGAGCCTTTTCAAATTTTTTTAAAAGCCTTCCCTCGTAGCCGGGCGAATAAATGGGGGCGGGAAGGAAGCTCCGAGCTCCCGCAACTTTCACCCAAGTGCCACGAATTATCAGTGATATTCGGGAGCTGTTATATCGAAAGCGTAAAGGCGGAAGCGCGGTCTCCCTCGTTGCTCAACTTTTTCGCGGCGGATGCTGGGGGCTTCCTGGCCTCTCCAAGGGCTCTTAAAACGAATCGGGTAAGTCTCGAGTAAATCGAACGCCTCGACGAGGCGGAGACAGACTCTCGGGGGGTGAAAAGGAAGCGAGTGTTGCTGGCTACGGCGAAGAAGAATAGCGAGAGCGGTGTATAGACGAAGACGCGTGGCAACGAGTCCAGATATCGTAATTCCATTAAAGCCTGGATTCTCTGTAGCCAGTGCCACTGGCCGCTGGAACAATGTGTTTCTTTCGAACACAGAGAACACCGTTCAGTGTACGCGCGCCGCGTACAGGATGACTCAAAACCGTGCTGTTATGTTTCGTTGGAAAGAAAGCTGGCTTTGTTTGGAGGTAGAAATACGAGGTGCCTATATTGCTCGACACTATTCATTGCTGAATAGGTATATGGTTATGTATACAGTGGAGGATGAAAATATTCTGGTGCCCTTTAAAACCGAATAACTTTTTTAAAGTTGGTCCAAACGAATGGAGTTTTTTGAGAAGCTAGAAAGATTAGTTTACTGGATGACGTGTTTCGTGGGTTTGGAATAGCGATGGGGAGGACAGGGTGTGGTAGACATCGATTTTGACGAGCCTTGGCACGATGGATCTATGTCGAAAATAAGTAAATAGGTGTCCGAGCGTTTAAGCCAATAGGCATTAATAATAGAGATATTTACATGTAAATTTGTTAAACATTTCATAGTGGCCGTGGGGTTTTAGTGGGTAAAAATCCAACACCACCCTGGTTCCCCGGGGGATTCCCCTGTGGAGACGTCGGGGTGCATTTTGAAGATTTCACCACGTTAAAAAAAATCTAAATTATTGGGGAAATCCCCTATCCCCTATCTAATAATATTTTTTATAATTTTGTAACGTGGGGAAATTCCCCCGGGGAAACCCGGGTGGCTTGGGATTCTTACCCACTAAAACCCCACGGCCACTACCACATATCTACCACGTGTCTACGACACCCTGTCCTCTCCTTGTCAGATAAAAAAGTTGAAAAAGCGACCTCCACTATTTTCTTCGCTACTCCGACCAATCGCAATTGATTTCAAAACGACACGACGAAACACCTAATTGCAATTACTAAACTAAACCTTTCAGCTTCTCAAAGAAACTCAAGTCGTGTGGACCAATTTTATAAAAGTTATTCTGTTTTGAAGGGTGTCCGAATACTTTTATGGCTCGTTTTAAGTAAACAAGACAGAGAAAACTATTTGAATACACTAAATTAACATACAATTCTGAAAACCTTAAAACGAGGGATAACTTATTGAGACAAATGTTTTTGACGATAAAGCTTGTTGCTTTGAATAGTCCCTCGTTTACTAATTCTAAAATTTCAACCAATACGCCATCTTCTTCTAACTCATAATTAATAATTAAAAACACTATTTACTTTACATGAATTTCGCCCAGCAGAATATTACCATTTCAGCGCACAAATTTTATTACTCGCATTGTTAAAGTCCGTTTGGGAACCTGAACACAATGCCAGCATTACTGGTAATAAACCATTCCCTTCCAAAGTAAATATTTCTCGTGAAATCAGAAAGTGACGGGGTGCAAGTTTACCCTTCCCTCGTCATTCTAACTCTGTCACAGTCTAAGTCGATTCCACGTCGTTTGCACCCCCCATTGTTTCAGCGAGACTGAATCGTCGACTAAATCCACACATTAAGCTCTCGAAACAAGCCCGTATCGACCGAAAAAGTTATTCCGCTATTTATGAAGTTAACAACGACACGGCCCTCGTCCAAGCTCTCAAGCGTTTCAAGGGTGCAGATTTTTGAAACGTCCCATACACAGGGGCCGCGCGAGTACCTACATATATACCTACAGGAATGAAATGGAACACGTCCGCGCACTTGGTCCGACAGGATCCACTCGCTTCGGGATAGCCGGGAGTATCGACGTCCTCGCGCGCCAGGAAAAATATCAGCCCTTTGTTTTTATACGGAGTGCCTCTAACCCCCCTTGTATCTAACCCAACACAGCTGGCCGATGCCTCTGCACATCGCCATTTCATCCCCCTTTCTGCGCAGCGTCAGGGGGGTGGCCACGGTACGCGCGTGCATCGGTACCATCTCGAATCTCCAGCCGACTCTCTCCTCCACGTCGTCACTTTCCTTCACTTTCTCCTACCGTTCGCCGGACGGCTCGCGAGCAGGCAAGTTGGAAACAATGTTTCGCCGCTGGGCGTTTGGAATCGGGTGTGGATCGAGGGGTGGCGAAGAAGCCCCCGGGCAAACCGATAGCGTGTCTCCAGCTCGGTAGTTTACGGATAACGTTCGACTCGTTCTATCGCCGGTGGTCCGACGATCCATCCACTTCCGCCGGGGATGATCCCGCAGCGAAATTAATAGCGGCGAATCCGGCGGCGCTCTTTAAGCCGCGAGAGGGCTTTAATTAAATTTTGTTTTCGCTCTCGAGAACTTCTTCCAGCCGCGCGCTTCTCCTTTTTTTCGGAACCCATTAAAACTTCCCTCTCCTTTCGCTCCGCTTTTTTTAATTCCCTTTCATTTGACTTTCTTCGCGGTCGCCTGCCGGGCGACCGAAGCCGAGTTGCAGCGAGAGTTACCGCGAGCAAGCCGGGCCGAGACGTTTCCGAGGTTGAAATTAAAATGGAATCGCTCCGACGTGCCCGTGTCCCTCGCCCCGTCCCTCTCTCCCCCGATGCTCGATAATCCCGAACAAATAGATCGAAACGCAACGAGGGGAAAATTCTTTTCCATAGCCTGGCCCCGCTTTAATTAAATTCGCTCGCCTAACGAGGCAATTTTTCCCCCGAAACTTGCGGAAAGTTGAGGGCGCTCGATTAAAAGACCCGTCATCCGTTTCGCCCGCCCTCTCAATGAAAATCTGCGAAAAATATCGCGATCGTCTCGGCGAGGCTCGACTCTTCGCGCAGCTCCTCTCGGCGAGCAGAGAATTTTAACCAAGCGTATACATAAATATATATCCCACGTAGCAAAGATCTCTTCCGCGGTGGAGATATTCACGGCTTGTCGATTCTCATACTCAACCCTCGCACCCTCTGTCCCTGAATACTTCCTAGCCAGTCTTATTAATTCTCCATAAAACAAAAAGCTGCAAACGACTGGCTGGCGCGAACGGAAACGAGCTGCATGCGCCAGATACGTGTGCATAAATATGCACGACTCACACACGTCCCGCTCCGCCCCGTTCTCCCGGAGCTAAACGATGCACCCGAACGTCGCATCCCTTCGACGCGTGATTTACGCCCGCGTACGTGACTTCCTGTTCATGCGATCCGTTGTCGTCGATACGACCTGCCTCCCCCGTCGGCCGACAAAGCGCGACCGACAAAGTGCGCTCGACAGTCTGTAAATAACGAGATGTAATCGAAGGAGGAGAAGCTCCTCCAGGAGAAGGAGCGACCCTCTTTCGCCACGCACGCAGCAGCCCTCTTGAAACTCCGCTCGCTTGTCAGAAAAACACACCGATAAGGCCGTTTCGTCGCCTCGGATCTCTCTTACCCTAGCTATTCTTTCGAGCAACTGCATACTTGAAGATCCAGCGAGTGTCGTGATTTTTCACGCGGCGAGAGGTGAACGAGGCTGCGCGGAATCCTTTCGAGTCTAGAAGTCAGGGGTTTAGGAACAGCCTATGGTGCAATTGGCACATTATACCTAGGTGGCGCCCAGAGATGGGCAAAATTTTTGTTCAAATAAAATTTCGAATAACGAATAAGAGTTTAAATTATTCGTCATTCGTTCGTCAACCTGAGTTAACTTTATTCGACACAAGGCGAATAATTCTTTTTAACTTTTATTTTATTTTATTGTTCTCAAAACCGTTAAAATAAGATTATAATATTCGCCAGTATTTTTAGTGACCTTTTTACTGGTACCAGAAGTTTACTGTAATCTAGTTTTTTCCACAGTATTATTCAAATAAAAAATGTATGTAACAATCCCTTAGTAATATATTTATGACATAAGTCTGTGATAAGGCCACTGCGAGTCCCTTTTGTAAGCCGTCTAGTCTGTAGTACAGCGAGAAATACTGTTTTCAGGCCTAAGTAATTCATTGAGATTTTATCATACATATTATTGTACAATAATTGTTCGTCAATAAACATCTAAAAAAATACAAAAACGCAGTGGATCCGAAAATCGTGGATTCGCTTCCCATCGCCCGAGGCTCCTTTTTCTCCAACACAACTCGAGTGGAAACGAAACAGTGGTTCGTTACAAACAGTGGGTCGATGTCCGTGGGATCCAGAGGCGGCACAAGCGTGCTGGATAAGCATCCAACGTGGCTTAATCTGCCATAGTGGTGTCAGAAGCTGTAGACACATTGGAACGAAACGGTCGGCTCCGATGTCTCGCGCCGCGTCCTGTCCCATCCCCTGTGCACTACGTGCATAGCTCCCTCGCGTTACGACACCATAAATTTCTTAGCCCGCCCGTTAACGGAGCCCCGTGAATCACAACACACCCCTTCTCAAACTACAGCCGATGTTTTCGCGGCTTTCCATCGGGAGATTGCAAGGACCCCGCGATTTCGCAACAACTCGAGTTCAGTGACCCCCAGCTCCGCAGGTTCGGCCCCGTTCGACTCGAGCCTGGCCAGCGGCGGAAGGTGAACCGAGAGGAGACAGCCTCGAGAGCCGCTTCAAAGACCCGCGGGAAGAGAACGCGAGCGGTTCCACTTTGTCTTCGACGCATTGTTGTGCGATCCGAGGCTCGCGAAAGGAGAAACGTGATAATAACGATGGCCAGGACAAAAGATCACGTCTGGGAGTCCCCGGTGGAAAGAGCTACGGCGAGCTTCGGTTAAGGTGGGTTAAGAAGCCAATTACCGAAATGCACGCGACCAGGCAGACGTTCGCGAAATTGCTACAAAAGTGGACCATCGAAAGGAGAGTGGCCTCCCCGAGAATGGGCAATTACGTAGCGTAAGGAGACGCGGAGCAGCGTTCAAGTCGCGCAGATAGAGCGGCTCGCGTAAAACGCAAATTTACGTCTCCTCCGTGTCTTCATTTGCTCATCTAATTAAGCGAATTTCGCGGGGCTTTCGGATCGTTACCGGCGCGCTGCAGCACGGAAGCTAATCCGACCAATTAGCGGCATGCCTAAATTGAATTCCGCCTCGATTCGACGGCCCCGGTATTCGTCGCCTCGGATAACCTTCGCGATCTGCTCGCACGGCTCCCAGATCCCACCAATAATACCTTTTCTCAAGGCGTGTTCGTGACCCTGGCTCCCAGGTCACGATTAATCTACGCGCGCAGGCGTCTGGATGGAATAAATCCAAGGCAGGGAAAGTGCTCGTCGCAGGATCACCAGTTTATGGAACACGGTCTTGTTTTACCAAGGATAACTCACCGAGAGAAAGAGAGAAAGAGAGAGAAAGCAGCGGCAGTTTTCATTTCAGGGATATCCTTCATTAAGGTTCGCTGTGAAAGTTGGAATCCAGCCGCGGTGGCACGATAATGCTGCCATCCGTGAGCGGCGAGGAGGCCATCGTAAAGTTTCGGAATGAAAAGCTCGGACGGGATGATAAGGTCCGCGACGAGAGGCGTCTTCAGACGATCTAACGTCTCTTTTATCGATTCTCCCCCTTCATACACGTAACAGCTAATTAATATCCCGTGGGTCAGCGGCATCGATCCGAAATGCTGCGAGGGTGATCGCGCCCCGGCCCCAAGACTTGTTAATCCGATCCTCGGGATCGTCAAACTTTCCGAGCACCGGGTACCAAGCGCTTGTACAAGGAGACCCGCGACAATGCTGATTTACACCCCACGGGAAATGAACCGTTTGAGGGAGGATAGGGAAACGTGAGCGAGACGACGAGATTACTTGGCGGCCAAGTTTCGATTGTTCTTGCCTAACAGTGTATTTCGTGGAATCCCCGAGCTGTCGCGTCGACCAAGAGAAACCAAAGTTGCCCCTCTGGCGGGAACGCAAGATTTCACGAGCGGGCCCGCCTGCAGCCGGCGAAAGGAAATTCCAAGATAAAGATGCTCGGTGCACGCGGCCCGGGTATTACGAGCCCAAACAGCCTGACTATCGATTCAACACTCCCCGCGACGGCAAAGATGAACATTATCCTCCCGATGGGAATAAAAATCGATGGGACCTTGAGCCGTCCCCGACGATATATATCCTCGTCCCCGAATGGTAACGGTAATTCCCTCGCGAGCCTTTTAATTCAATTACAGACGAACGACTTGGGATATCGTCCTTGGAGCGGGATCGCGTTTTACATTCGGCAAAAAGGAACGCTCCGTTCGAACTACGAAACGGCGGTGGACCGGCTTTCGCGGATCCCTTTCGTATTACGTCGCTGTAACCCGAACGAGCCTCTGTGGAAGCAATTTTCCCGTCAGCGGAATCGTGAAAAAAAAAACGGACCACTGGAGCGATTCGCGATTGATTCCCAACGACGGCGCGCGATCTCTGCTCGCCGACGATCTTCCAGTTTTCCCTCGTTTCGCCCGGGAAAGCCAGCCGTGATCCGCTTATCAGTAAACGAGGCACCGTTGTTAATCTCGCGGTCCGACGTCTCGCTGCTGCTACCTCGAAATTAAGGAGACTAGCGCGGTGACATTTATCTTCCCGGCTATTGTCCCTCGCATGACTGGAAAACTCTTGCGAACCGCGCCCGTTCTTTCTCCCTCGGTCTCGCTGTCCCTCTCGGGGAACTCGATAACAAGAACGTCCACCGAGAGCAAATATCGATCAACCAACGGGGACGCGTAATTGCCGCTATCCACCGCGTACCGATGGAAATTTACATAACACTCGGCGCCGGTGATTGGGCCACTGGGGCATCAGATTTTATGGAGCCTACGGGGATGGACGCGCCTGCACGCCCGGCCTTCAACCCCGCTGCTGCCCCTTTAAAAATTCTATTAGCCCGGAGCACACGGGGCGCCGCCTTCCCGACATCGAAATTTCACGCGAGCGAACGGCCGAGATACGGGGAACAGCTTTATCATTTTAAAAGTGTCCCTGTTTCAGAGACCGGCTTGCAAGTAAAAGCATCTCGGATCTCGTAGGCAGCGAGCCCCGAGTCTGTACACGCGAGGAACACGAATTCGGAGAGTGGATCAAGAGTACGGCAGGAAGTTTATGCAGTGGCGTAGCCGCGGGATTTAAAGTTCTCGCCAGGAGGTTGCGGCACGTTCTGTCATAGTTTATGCCTCTATATGCACCCAGTTCCCGTTCCAGAGCTGCAACAGCTGCGCCGGCCTGCGCCGTGTCACTGGGAATTACGACAATTTTGAAAAACTGTGTCTGCATGTTTACGCGACCGCCGTACCGGCTCCGAGCATCCAGCCTCCAGTCTCGCCCCTGTTTTCGATGCAAATGCCCCACGGTGGCTAGCCCGCGAAAACGTAATCCTCCTTCCGCGGAATTTTAAACCGCGCCGTGATCTACGAGCTCGTCGAGATCGGCGGAGCCTTCCGCGCTATTCCGCGAAGCCGCGTTACAGGAGGACAGTTGAATCGGACGCGAGCGTAAAACTCGTCGAGGTCCCATCGGCCCGCTCGGCGACGCTCGATTGCGGCGGACTTTTAATTCAGCAAAGAGAAAACTCGATCCACTTTTTAATCAGCCGACGCCAATTAACGCTGGCTGGAGGCGAGTGGAATCGAGGTCTCGTTACGCAAATTTACGGATTCAGCGGAGTTGGCACGCCCTTCACGTAAGAGTGTATACGAGATACGTGGATTAGCAATTAAGGGCAGCCTGTGTCTCGCCGAGAGCGCGCTTACGAAACTTCTGCGGCAACGTTCCTCGCGAGAGGAGAAAGCTCCAGGGCGCGTGCGTCTCGGCTACACGGAATAAAGAATTCTACTGGACCAACCTCTATGCAATCCAAGTATATCCCCTTCGAAAAGCTTCGGAATTTCAAACATTTCCAATAGGCCAGGGGCCGCGACGCCGTGATTTATAATTCCGAACGCGCGATAGAATTATTAATGCGAAAAGTTCCCGAGAATCGGGTCTCGTTCGTCCTCTGGAAATCGGGGGAAACGTGCGGCAGCGCTACAGGACGAGCGAGAGGAAGCGTTACACCCGTCAGAGTCGGGCGGATCGTAAGGAGCACGTGGTCCCCGCGTGAACTTTACAACGAAATAAGGAAAGTTCATCGACAGCGGCACCTCGTGGGTCTCTGTGTAAATGCAAGGAGCTGAAGAAGGTAAGAGAAACCCTTCCGAGGGAAGTGAAAAATGCCAGCTGGACGTGAAAACTGATTAACGCAAGAAACCCTCGGAAACAGATGCCTCCGTGGTCCATCGTGGAAGGGGAAATGGCCAAGTGAATCTTGGAAGAAAGAAGCACTCCGGTTGCGAAACAGAATACGCGTTTATTTTCTTAAAGTAAAAGCCCAGGGGCAGTGGCTCTCCGTGAAATCGCCGAGCAAAGGGAACGCGAGACGCAGCGACGATCGCAAAGGGAATTCATGACGGGACGGCGTTAATTAACGCGGTAATAAAGTTTTTAGCGTTCATGAGCGGGACCGATCGCGGCCAGGAGAGTCGCTTCCCGGCAGTCCCTCCCGTCCACTGTTTCAGCCCGGAGGGAGTCCGCAAGATCCTGGGATGTCTGAGGAATACCATCCGAGCCGTAATTTTTCCAGACAATGCGGTGATTAATTTCCCTCTAATTGGGTCGAATCCTCACGCGAAAACGAGCGACGGCCAGTCCGGCGCTTTTTATCCTAACGTCCGCGAACCGTAGGGTTCGCACAAAAGGGGTAGAATTGCGATCAGATTTTTTTGCGCTGGGTCCATTCCCCATTCGGCTGCCGTTTCCCGCTTCTTCTTTCGCCCTGCTGGCTTTCGAGCCGCTGTATCGACTGATACGGATAAACGCGGCGTAATTCAACTGGCCGCGATAGATCCGGATATGGAAACGAGGTATTCGAGCTATGATAGGTGAAGGATTTCCTTCGAATCTGACTGATCGCTGCGATGAATGAGCAAAGGATGACATTCGAAGCTAATCGCATTGACCGTTTAAGCTTAGCAATAAGCTAGCTCCAGCTATATAATCCATTAACTTCCCCGTGCAAATATGCAGTAGGAGCTCGCAGCTTCCGGTCCCCCGTTCCGCTTAGCCCCGGCGAAATCGATGAACCCAACGGCCTGTGAAATCGCCAGAAATTTTCAATCGCTCGTGTTCCTCGTCCCTCGAACAATTCCAGGGAAGAGAGGACTGACGATGTAGGAAGGAACTCTTTCCTAGGGCCACGTTTCACCAGTTTTCTCGCCCTCCATGAACGGGAAAGCAATCAGACGCGTAACAAAGTTGTGACTGCGCCCCGCGCCGCGTGCACCGTTCGCGAGAACGATTTACCCGCGAGAAATCGGGCAGAAATAAAACCGTGCCGAGGATATCTCCGCGACGGCCGAGGAGCAGGATGGCGCGGACACGTTCGAGTGTCCCAGTGCGCCAGTGTTCCAGTGTTCGCGGTAAAAAGGAGCGTGCCCAGTGTCGGTTAATTGAATCCTTTTCTGGTCGCTGAGGGCGGTGGAAATTCGCGCGCCGGCCGCGTGTTTGCCGAGCTCTGTAAATCGAGCGGCTGCAACGACGTTTTATCGCGGGGAGTAACTTTTGTCGGTGGCCGCGAGCCCCGTTCTGTTTGTTTGCCGGACCGTTTACCCGCGGCCCGATCTTTGTATGCCCGGGAATTTCATTTATTCCGTTTGAAAAAATCACGGCCGGCCGTCGCTCGGTCGTATCGCCTGGAATAAAATAATTCACGGGCGGCAATATTTTGCGGGGCCGGTGTTTTCCTTTCCCGCCGCGGCAAAAATTGATTGAAAAGCGTGTAGAACCGCGCGGGGCCGTTCGTTGACCGCGGGCGATCAATCGGGGCCGGCGATATCGTTGCTCGGTAGCTCGGGAAACGCGAGCCACAGCGCTCCCTCGATTATCGGAACGTCTGTTTTCCGAGCGAACGATTATCCGAGGCAAACGACGCGTTCGGAACACGTGTTCGCGCTGGCGCCTACCACGCATCCATGCACGGGGACACGAGCATTGTGCGCCATTCACTGCCTCGCAACTCGGGGATAAACTGACTGGCTAATGATCGCCGGCCCAGCCACATCCAGATTTGCCCGATTTTCTCCTCTCTGCCAGCTATGTATGTAGTATTTAGCATTTAGCTTTCCGTACCAGCTCCGACGCAGCGGCAACGCGAGCCTCTTAATTCTCTGCTCGTTCAATCAGGCTGGTTAAGGGTGCACTATCCTTTGCGCAACGATGAAACAGGCCAATTTGAGGGGAATTTTTTTTGGAGAAATGAAGCAAATCATTTGGAAGCTTTTTATAGCTTTATACTTATTTAACAGTTGAAGATACGAAAACAAATTTTTTGTGTTAAGGATATGTATCGTAGCTGTCGCTCGCCGCACGAAGTTGGAAAACGACGAGGGTTCTAGCGCCTTCGATTCTTGTCTAGAATCATACAACCAAGAATATTCTTATTATTTATGAAATTATACCATTGATGAACCTCAAGAAAAAAAAAATTTCGGAAGTTCACAAAATTGTAGAGATTAGGAGAAAAAGTACCATTTTTGTGGAAATTTTTTATCGTACTTTTTCTCTTAAGCCCTACAATTTTGTGAATTTTTGACTATTTTATTATTCTTGAGGTTCGTCGGTGATATAATTCCATAAATAATAGGAATATTTTTGGTTGTAATACGCGTTTATTTTCTTCAAGTAAAAACCCATCGATAGCGACATCTACAGTACACATTTTTAACAAAAATTTTTTTCTCGGATATGCAAATGTTAAATATAAAGCCATAAAAAGGTTCAGAATGATTTGCTTCATAATTTCTCTCAAACAAAATTTATTTGTTTTAGCGTTGCGTAAAGTACCTATAGCCCCCCTTAAGTATGTCCCAAAAATGGGCCCTGCATCTGTGTTATCTAGTTCACGAAATCCTCTCTACCCAAACACCTCCCTACCTCCGTGACCTAATCCCTCGTAACGCCATTCTTCCAATTCCAGCCATACGAGAAGTGAACACCGTGTCCTCATTCCTAACTTCCCTCACTATTTAGCAGTATCAGGTAGGAGATTATCGAAGTTAGGTACAACATAGGAAAAAGAGGGGGAGAAAATTCTATCCTATGTTGCACCTCATTTCAATAATCTCCTACACGATGCTGCCTGCTCACTTCCCACTCTACCTTCTTTCAAACGTTCCACCTACGCGATCATCCTTCTTTCCCACCAGTGCCACTCTATATATTGTGTTCCACAGTCGTTACTTCGTGCAATCTGCTATGGACCGCGAGATGCGACTTCCGAGCCACTTCTACAATCCCCGTACCGATTTTGCAGCCGTCACGCGCAAAACAACACGGCCGTTTATCAGAAGGATTCAGCGACATCGAGGATCAGCAGCGCGTGGAGCTGCTGGCGAACTTCTCGGTCGCGTTCGCGCCATTAGCGGCACGCGGAAAATACGTTCCCAGGATCCCAGGATCCGATACATCCCGTCGACTGGATATTTTGCCCGGCTGTTGCGGCCGAGAGCACGTGGCGCCAGTTGGAAACTGCAGTTACAGTTTCCCCGGGCGTAAACTCGGATCCGTCGCGAGGTAGGTGTCCTCGGGCCGCGGAGCCCGAGGGAACGGGAATGCCGCGGGGGAAAAAGGCGGGGTTAAGGGGGTGAGAAAATGGAAAACAAAGTATGCGATCGAAATGTTTTTCGCGCGGGGGCGAGGCGTTAGTCGCAGCGGAACGGGGAACTAGGAGTTACGGTCGACGCTCGCGCCGACGCCGCTACGGCTTCTGATTCGCTACCCTGCCGTTCCGTGCGTAGCTCTATGCGCCCGGAGCTCCGTTCCTCGTCGTAAAATCGCGCTGCGCGTAAAAAAAAGCACCGCTATGGGAAACTATTTTACGACGGATCCATGTGAATTTATTCAGTGTAAAGACATTTATCGCCGCTGTGTTGTCGGGGGCACACAAACGCGGGATATTACCGAGGTTCGCGATGGTTCTCGCACGCCGCATCGCTCGTGCGACACGCGTCGAAGATTAAACAAACGCTTTCGTGACGAATGGATCGACGGGTGAAACGGAAATGGTAACGGCGAAACTTAACGATGCGATGTGGGCAGCGGTGACAGAAGTAGGAGTCAGGTGAAACCGAAGAGCAACGATACCTACGTACTCAAAGCACCGATAGAATATTGTTAAGCTTCCTTACATTGTTATCATTGCAGCATCGCCTTTACTATTATCGTCTATGGCGCCATCAGTAAATATTCAGGTTTCTTGTTTTTTTTTCTTTTTTTTAAAGAATAAAGACGATTAATAATAATAATGTACTCGACCCACGATCTTCGAACCCACTGCGTGCTGGCCAGCCGCCTTAACCGATTCCCCCAACGTAGACTCCCCAAGTTCTCAATGTTCAAGACTCTACTTAAGGGGACTATTAAGGCAGTCGTTTTTCGCGAGAAAGAGACTCTGTCCTCTATTTATTTGTGAAAAGATTGAAAGCAAAGCCAAATGTATTCTTACACCCAAAGTTTATTACTACCATACACATTAAAAAATAATTGGTATGAAATATATACGTGCTTTAAAAATGGCGTTGTTAATTTTTTTTTAAAATCTCGAATATTTATGGACTATATCAGAGGTTCCATGTGGAATGGCACATGTTTTACCTACATATCCTGTAATTTTTTCAAGTCGATCTGAACACCCGTCCAATCGCAAATACGGTAAAACCAAGAGAAAAAAAAACATATTCGAGAAGAATGCGTTTAAAGTTTCTGGGCAACAGCAACACTATAAGTTAGGCACCGCTTGACCTTTTTACTTTTTGCTTGACCGTTTATTATAAACCAAACGGCATTTTATTCTGAAAAGATATTACTTTCGGAGAATGCAATAAAAAATAATCGATTTTTCGACTGCCTAGTTCCCTTAAGGTGTTAGACCTTGGACGAAGCAAAGTTGTAATCATTTTCGGCAATTTTTTTGAGGAGATAATGAAATAAATGGAAAATTCCATATGAAGCCTGATGAAAAATGCGACTTCTTCACTCGCACCATAGACCGTTCCCAAACGCTGAATGCCGACAATAATAATAATACCAATGCTAATTATAAACTGGGCAACGATCGAGCAGTGCCGCGATCGTTTGCACAGCCTCGCTAGGAAGAACGTTTCGCCGCGTTCGCGGAACGAAACTGGGAACGCGAATCGATGCGCCAGACCTAACCCAGGCCCGATGAAAACCGCGAGAGTAATGCTCGCCGCGTAAGCCGAACAAGCCGTTTAAAGCCGCGACTCGATTAGCACGCAAGCCCGCGGGATTCGTCAGTATTTTCTGGCAGCAGGATGCTCGCCGCGAGGACGAGGTCGCGGATTATAAACGAACCTCATTAAAACAGGCACGCTTCACCATTTGCCAATTGTCGTGCCGATGGGAACCGAAGGGGAACCATCGTCGCCCCGGTGTTTTATCTCCGAAGGCGTTCCTCGAGATTCAGGCCAATCGAATACAGGACTCTGCGCCCTTAGAATCTTCAACGGACACGGAACGGAATCGGTCGGAAGGCGAGGGTTGAAATTGTTCCGAGCGTGCCGAGACGAACGTAGCAATTACTTAAAAGCTTCCAATTGTTTACGAGCAGAACGGCTTGGCTGGAGAGTTTATGGGATTCGTATCCCAACAGGTGGTAGAGAAACGAAACACGCCAGGCCGCGACCCCTTTCAGAAAAATCATTCCGGCTCGCATTAGACTTACAAATCGCTGGTCACGCCGGATAACGCGCCGTATTCTACCCGCTTCCTGGTATAATTCAACGGGTTACCGACTACGTACCTATGTAATTGTTCTGGCCACTCGCGCCCGTAGAAATCTACGTCTCGTATCGCGTATCGCGGAAACCTACGAGACAAAGAATTCGAAACGCGAGAAATTTTCAGACCACTATCATATCATTCCAAGTATAACGAGCGTAGCGTTAATAGAGCGATTTATATTTCTATCCGAAAGTTCTCTCGTTTCTCTCCAAGAGTCCCAACTAAAGTATCGTTGAACGCAGCGGGAGCCTACTTTGACGAATAAAATTACTCGGTACCAGGAACGTATCGCTGCGCTGGTAACGTCAGAGCATTCCGCGAAACCTGATATTTCCAGAATCGAGTGGAGAAGAGTAGATTGAAGAGGGGAGCCGTCAAAGGATGTCGGCTGGGTTTGTTAAAGATCGACGAATAAAACGCAAGGCTTTCCATTAGCGGGCTAACCGAATGAGAAATTTCTCGTCCTGAAGGGTCCTGGAATTCCTCGTCTCATCGAGGGACGTCGAGGAGTCGCAAGGAATCGCGACGGGGGAAACGAGCACGAAGAGCATTCGCGGCCCGTTAAATGGAATCGCGGCGTTTCGAGAACAAAGGAAAAACTGTGCCTCTCCTGGCGGCGCGATGTGACTCCGCCAACCTGCCGTTGGCTTTGTCCTTGCCGCGCTCTTTCAAAGGGAATGACCCAGAGGCCGAAATTCACCTACGTGTGGAACAGCGCACGGCGTCCCACAAGCCTGCACCACGGAAAGCGCGACGACGTCTCCGCCAGCACGCACCGCCCCGGCTGCTTCAAGTTTAATCAAACTTTCGAAAAGACTTCCGGCGCCAGGCGCGGCCCTGCATCGCGATTCGTGGATACACTGCAAACTTCCGGCGCTGCCGCGAAATAATCCGAAGAGTCGGCAACCCCCTCTGCTCCCGCCCCGTCTCGCGATCGAATCGCCTCCTCCCGTGTACCAGACACCCCCCCGCGACCCAAAGCCAGAGGAGGACCGTCTTTCGGGAAATTTAATCCTGTTTCGAATCCTCCGGGAGACGCGTCTAATGTGCCACCGCCCTCCCGCTTCTCTGTTACCCGGCGTTATCGGCTTGTTTTTATCGCGACGAACACCAACTCCCGTTACATTTCCCAGACGAAATTGCACGCTACCGTGCCAGTTTTTCCTCGCAAGATTCCTCCCAACTCCTTCGACCGACGGATTCTTCCTGTGTGGGTCGCTCAACGACTACAGGAATCCGTACAAATGAATTAAAACGGAAGGAGCGATTTCCCCGAGGCGCGAACCAACACGGTGTTTAGAGACACGGGAAACGCAGTGGGCGAAAGTATCTCGGAAAATCGGGGAAATTGGTTTCCGAGGCATTGTTGTTGGAAGGATAAAAACGGATAGCAATGGCAGGCGTAACGCGAGGTGCTGGAATTCCAGAATGGACGGGCCAACTTGAAACGCGTGCGTACGCGTCGACACGTCAACCGACCACGTGTAGGTTTAATCGTGATGATCGCTTTGCAACGTGCTTCTGTTACAAGTTCCCCGACGCTAATTGAAGAGTCCCTGTAGAAGACACTGTAAGTGCCAAGAATTATTTACGAAATTTCATTTGTTTTGATTGCTAAATAAGCTTAAGTATATAACAACCCAAATGCCACACAAAATTTTCTATTTTTTACATTAATATTTATAGGTGGCCCAGATCTCATGAAAAAAAGAATTGTATTTGTAGGAGACACTATGTCCCACCACTTAGTTGTAAAGAAAAGTGAACGTGCGATTCATTTTAATTTGCAAACACTGTGAGTGCCAATCCTGTTTACCTGTCGCTTAATTGGCTCTTGCATTGTTTTCTACAGCAAGTGGAATTTGTAGAACTTCCATTAAAATTCTATACTATTGTTGGTTCAGGAACCCCCTACACTATAGTATTACCATTAGCAAGTAGAACATCTCCCGATTAAAAAATTTCATTGGAACTTACAGTGTTTTCTACCCGTCTCCAATTCGTTTCAACTAGGGGCAGTCAAAGACAAGCAGAAGCTCCAGCTTTTACTTCCCAAAGTACTGCTCAAAGAATGTTGAAGGTAAGCTACAAGCCAAACAATGTCCCATGAGCAACATAAGCTAACGAAGGCGAGATTGCAGAAGTGAAACACGAAAATACTCAACGAACAAAGAACTAATAATCTCGGCGCCGTACGACTCCAGCACGAGCTAAAGCAGGTAGCCAAACTGGACTTGGGACAGATTAAAGCTAGTTGAAAACCGAGCCTAACTCCGCTTTGCGGTAACTACCTTCTCATGGCCGCTGTTTCACCAGTTTGTGGGCAACTTTTGCTCCATATTTCGTGGCGCGAGAGCTGATGCTCGTTAACGGCAGCACTCGCATAGGTGGGTAGGTATACCTACGCATACTTACAAAGCTTACTTTGACTTTCGACGTACAGTTGAATAGATGAAATTTGTAGGAAAAGCTTATATCAGTATTCCTAAACCGGTGCCGGTCCGCGGAAATTTCCTGCCGGTCCGCGAAACATAGCGCCAGAATTATGTAGCCGTTACATTAAATAAGAAAAGATTTAAATTAAATTGTAATTTTATAACACTAGGTTTAATAAAAAAAATACTATCTACATTGGATTTTATTTCTCTCTCAGCCGTCAGCCGGTCCGCGAATTATTTCTCCTATTTTCGCCGGTCCGCAGGTGTAAAAAGGTTGAGGAAGGCTGCCTTATATAGTTTCAATTCACCAGACCCTAGCTCATTTCCTCAAAAACTTTCCCGTATTTCCACGAATCCCGCGTATCCCGAGGACCTCCAGCTCGAAGGCACCGAGGGCCGTCGCCGACGTTAAACATTCCTTCGGCATTCTCGCCGAGTTATGGGAAAACGTTCGTTAAGACGAGCAACGGGGCGTAAAAATAACTTGGGCTCAATCGAACCGTCGAACGTGGGTACACACACGGGCGCGCGATCCCCCGACGGATGTTTTCTGAGGACACACCAGTCGCGAGCCACGGAGTGCTCTTTTACCGTGTGGAAAGTGTGCTTTTTCGACAAAAAGAACGGATCCCGGGAAAATACGAAGGCATTGGGGGGGCCCCGCGGTAGGGCGGTATCGGTGGAGGACCGCGAAGAAAATGTTTGCCGAGTCAACGGAACGTGTTTTCGCGGCGCGGAGCGGTTTCTCTGCCCCATCGCCGCGCGGAAGGACATTAAAGCACGACCGCGGCTTGTTTAATGTTTAAACGACTCGACTCCGCTGCGATGCGCCCCTCCCTCTGTTGCTTTTAAATCTCGGGCGAACAATTTTCGCGGCGGAGGACCGTGGAACCCCGCGGCGGCCGTCTTTGAGAAAATCATTGAATCGACAGGCGGCGGGAGAGATGGCGCGAAATAAATTTCAGTAAGGAGAGAAAAAAGGAAGAAGCTCCGTCGAAGCTTCCTCGGGATTCCGCGAAAAGAAAACAACACGGCGGAGGTCTGGAGCGACTGCGAGTTTATCGGTCGACGAACCGAGCCGGTGTCAGCGCGATTCAAAATGCAATTTGCATCGGCGACGACTGGGTCGCGGAAATCGCGAGGGCGGCCTGATTAGAGCCAAGTTTTCCGCCGCTGCTCGGCCAAGGATAAAGCGGGGCGAACGGAGCGAAGAAAGGAGGGGAACAAGATGGGAAATGAGTGGGGGAAAAACGAGAGGAAAAACGGCCACGGAAAAACGGGAAAGATTTGCCTTGGCTAATTGCATGAGATATGCGATTGTTTCATGCATATTCAAGGGGTCCTCGAGATGGAAATAGCCGATCGTGCTTCCTTCAGGCTGTAGCCTACCGCGCCTTTCTACTTCTCGCGTTTGCTTCCCTTCTTCGCGAGACGTAGGCGCGCCGTCTTCGCCGGATGCCTCCTCGAACCAATGTAATCCAACCGCGAGCCGCCAAGTACGTTCTCGATATTAATTAAGTCCTCGATCTTGCTCTAGCCGTGTACACCCTGCTACTATCAATCCCTTCCTCCCCTGCGCTGAAACTCGCGAAACGTATTTACCCCATTTACATCCCGAGCAAGTAACGTCGACGAACGATCAACGTAAATATTACCTAAGCTAGCTCGATAACAAGAAATCCACGCGCCAGCGGCGCTGTTGCTGCAGAAATTTACAGCGCCAAGATCCAAAAAAAAAAGACCACACTTTTTCATGCACTAAGTTTTCGTTATTTTTCGATAAGTTGTAAAATAAAACTTTCTTCTTATAATAAATATACCTACATTGAAAGAATTTGTTACTGTTATTAAACAGTATAAAGTTCAGAAAGAATGCAATATGGTAATTTATCGTCATTGTTGTTTGGGGTCTAACTCTTCTTTTATATGTAATTTCATTTAGTTTTAAGTATCTTTAGTATTAGTGTGCGTAGTATTAAGTAACATTTAGTTTATATTATGGTTAGGCTTACTAACAGTTTTTAAAAAACTGCAGCCTCGCCTTTACTCGTCTTTACTCTTAATATGTATCACATCATTTTTTATTTCTGTACGTTAAAGAGTAATAAAGTTGTAATAATATTGTTGCAAAAAAGTTGAAAAATCTTGTAAGGAAGAGTAATTTCGCGATAAAGAAAATCGCTGGCGTAAAATACGTCGCAAGGTGTCTCGGATTATTCGGAATACTTCATCGCTTCTCGACTATGGCAAATGGAGAAAAAAAAACGATGATTTCGTATTCAGGAGAAATCTTGGAGGATTCTCTACGAGGGGGCCGCGGTCGAACGAGCTCGCCAACTTTTAGCTCGCTTCTTCGCCGAGCGGGCCGCAATAATCGCGGATCCTCGAAGTTTCGTTAATGCGAGAACATTCCCGAGCGAAACACAATTTCGCGGGACGGACCGAGCGCCTCGAAATCATTATCGAATTCTCGGTGGAAACGTTTCCGCAGCGGCGCGTCCATCCCGCGGCCTTCCTATCGACGACCGTTCCTTCGAAATATCGGCAGAATGATTGATAACGAGAAAACTGGGTTGAGAATTTATTTTTTTCCTCCCATTCTTTGTTTCTATCCCGCGCCACGGCTATTGTCCGCGCTCCCCGCCGATTGGCCCCGTTCACGATTCTCCTGTGAACCTGCACAGCTACCGTATTTCATAGGTTTTCCGTCGCTTTTTGACGTGGCTCCCGCACGGGGACCGTGGCATTTCACTTCGAATTACCGTAGAAATATTTGTCACGGAGGATCGCGCATACAGGGAATCGTAACTAATTCCAGGCACAGACGGCCGCGCGCTCTGCAGTTCTCATAGCCGGGATTCTATCGGCAACGGATGAATGGTTCATCCCCGAATCGCCGATGATTGATAGCGAGGGAACTGGGTTAGAGTTGTGTGCCTTTTTTCTTACCCCTTCAACTTTCGACGGCTCTGCGTGCGCGTACGTGAACGTTGTGTCGCTCGATAGAGACGAAGGAAATTCGGGAGTATATACATGTGTTCACTGTGTCCCGTGGCCTTTTCGACGATTCGGCAAGGATGAAGATCTCAAGAATCGAGGGACCGCGAAGAATTGAGAAAGAGAGCGAAGAGAACGGGGCAAAGGACTCGGAATTGTTCGATATCGGTCCGACTGGTTCCTCGAGAGCAAGGACCTCGAAGGAGCTTCGAGATTTGGAAAGCAAGAGAATACGTCGGGACTTGATACTTTCTTCGCAGGTGAATGGCTTCCGACAATAGTATTGTGTTTCTTAAAAGCACGTGCAAGCCTGGCGAACGATGCGGCGGCTCGCATCCGTGAAACCACTCAGCCTGATTGAGAGAACGCGAGGGCGGTTCGCCTCGCGCGATCGAATGTATTCGATTCGATTAGACTCAGTTGCCGTACGGCTCCCGGTCCAATGGGCCAAATTCATTTGCGGGGACGAGACACAACTTCGCCGTGGAAGATTTAACGGTGACTCAACAAGTCTCGCGAGCCTGACAATCGATGCACGCCTCGATATGTATTACATGATAAATATACGAATAAGAGGATCCCGGCGCCTCGCGTTCGAAACTGGCTCGCGAGAACTGCCACATCGTTTACGCAAGTTGACCGAGCTTTCGCGCGCAAAATTTTCGAGGTCAAGCTTTCAATAAAGATTCTACCTCTATCCGCGGGAAAATTGCTTAGACCACCACCGTAGATCATTTGAAACAGAGGAAATCAGTATTTTCAAACTCACCGCCAAAGAGAATATGCACGAGGAGCGGGAGAAATCGGTAACGGCGTATTCTCGACATGATGCCCGGTCCTCTACATGAACCGCTGCTCCCGCCGTGGAGATCGTCGATCGTCTAGTTCCTCCGCGATCTCTTTGTCCTCTTGGCAAGAAGACAGTTACTCGAGGAATAACACAAACTCTCGCGCGTATTCGGAGAGGTGACACGGTCGAGTAAAGAAACGATTAGTCCCCGCGCGTTTTGTTTACGTTCAGAGAAGAAGGGACGTCGAGCACGATAGATCGACAGGCGCGAACAGGTCGAAGCGGGGAAGCCGACCGGTACGGGCAATGGCGAAGAGAAGTTGCGCGGACCAAGTCTCGGCTTCGACTGGCGCGCGGCGTCGCGACGTATCTGACCCTCTGATAACCGGCCGTCCCCCTCTGGTTCAACCACCTCCCCTCGCGCTGCCTCGCACACTGCGTATCGTTAACCAAGAGACACCAGCCCTCCGTCGAGGCCCGCTCCCCACCACCTACTAATTTGCGATTTAGCATGAATCGTGGTCGCGCGTCACCTCGCCAAAAGGACAATGAATTTATCCCACGGAGTAACTCGAGGCACCGAGGCACCACGTGCTACCGTCGCGACGACGCGACCACATAACGCCGACGGAACGCGACGCGAAGATTGTTGCAATTATCCCGTATTATCGCGCGACTGATATCACCTGAAATCTAAATCGCAACCACGCGACCGTTTATCTGCAATTCGAAATTATTATTACGATCAATGTCTCGTTGCTTTTCAACACTGAATCGCCGTGTCGAACTTGAAATCCTTAGAACCTACTTAATTTAAACCGTAGCCGTTCTTGTACCTCGCTGCTCGCGCCACTCGTAATTTTCCTGTTCCATTAATCCCGAATGGAGTCACGGACTCGATAGAGGACGACTCCGGCGCTGTTCGAGGGCAAAGATTCATTCGCGAGTGAATGGGAAATAGCAGAGGGGCGAACGGAAGCGACGTTCCATTTTTTAGCACTCCGCGACGTTTTACGAAGACCTATTAAGCATTGCCTCTTTGTTCCAGCTGTATTAATGCTGCAGCGACTCGCAGTCATTGCTTGCCATTTACTTTCTGCTTAATGCGGCCGTTTTCCGCGACGTAGGGGAGGAGAGAAGTACGATGCGAACACCAGTCTCAGGTAATTGTGAACTCTATAGATCAGGGAATTTCGAAGTGCTGCCAACCGAAACAACTGAGATTTCAATGGCACAAAAGTAAACGCGAATCGAAGGTTAAGAGACGAGTTGTTTGATGAACGGGATAACGTTAGTTGACTGAAAAGTTTGAGAGTGTTGCTACGACTACAATAAGACACAGACATCGGGATTACGTTTGTAAGATTCGAAGAGGATCGAATAATGCCACCGACACATAGGAATTTATCAATCATAATATTATGAAAGGTACGACTTACCTTGTTATGGTTAATAAATATCGTATCCTTTCAATGAATGTATGCGAAGACGTTCGTGGGCTATTGTACTAGACAGGCGTAGAATAATGAGGAAGGGATACGATTTCCGTTAGAAGGATACGCGTTCGATCGGTCGGAAGTGAGAGGGGCCCGTAGTTAAAAATCCGCCGAAGATATTAAACGCGTGACGAGGGTTTTACCGTATAAACCGGATGTTAGCGCCTCTCGCGAGTTGCGCAACAGTCGCCAGGCTTAGCAGCGTTGCAACTTTTTGGCGCCAACTGACATTCCGACTGCAAGGCGCCTGTGTATTCCAGTTCCGCGGCAATCACACTGAGAAATCAGTACGTACGCGAACGGGGGATATTAAAAACGGCCGTTCGTTCATACGTTACAGTCATAAAAACGTTGTAGCACGCGCACATCTAAACATAACCTCGGTATGGTTTCAGTGCCGCCAAGGAGAGCATCGAAACGGGCTGCCGAGACTCCTGGGAGGAGCACGAAGGAACCGAAACAGTTAAAGCAAAGAATAGGTGAGCATCACCATCTGTTTACGTCGCATATCCGTCGCGGCTGTATCCCCCGCGTAGAAATTGCCGCCAATCCCGGAGAATCTTCTCGAAAAGGAGTAAAACCACGATGCACATGGATATGTTTGAGCTTCACGATCGATAGGAGTAATTTACTGTTTCTCTTCAGCTGATATCGGACTCCCGTCTGGAGAAACCGTCGGCACGATTGTCTCTCTCCTAGCGTTACGAATACTACGTGCACGGTGACTTACGGCCGCGTGGATCGGCAGGAATCGTGATTGTGTCCCTTTTTTTTTTTTTACAAATCATCCTCCGCTCTCGTAATATCTAAACGTTCGCATGCAATTTCACGTTTCACGCACAGTTGTAAAGCCTGACTTACGGCGATCTCCGACCAGCGGTGTGGTGCTGGTGTTTGGACAAGGTGATGTGGGGCAGCTTGGTTTAGGAGAGGATATCATCGAAAAGTTACGGCCAGCGGTTGTCCCAGGTTATCAGGATGTGGTGGCCATAGCCGCTGGCGGCATGCACAACGTGTGCCTGAGGGAGACCGGAGAGATAGTTACGTTCGGATGCAACGACGAGGGAGCACTGGGACGCGACACGTCCGCCGAAGGGTCGGAAACTAAACCAGGCCCTGTCAACCTGCCTGGCAAAGTCATTCAGGTGACGGCTGGTGATTCCCATAGCGCCGCTTTGTTAGAAGATGGAAGAGTTTTTGCATGGGGCTCTTTCAGGGTATAATTTTCTTTTCGTTTGATATCTTATCGGTTAACCGACTCGCGAAGGACTGGATTGTAAATGACCAAACTATGCTTTCAAGGATTCCCATGGGACTATGGGTCTAACGTTGAAGGGGAACGAACAATACCCGATAGAAATGCTGCCCAATGTAAAGATAGTCAAAATAGCATCCGGTGCTGATCATTTAGTGTTACTTAATAAAAATGGGCACGTGTACACGTGCGGATGCGGGGAGCAAGGTCAATTGGGACGAGTAGCTGCCAGAGCAGCTAGCAGAGATACGCGCCACGGTATGGGCCCACTGTTATCGCCGGCTCGAGTCGAATTCAAAATTACCAAGAAACTGGAGTTCGGTGATATATGGGCTGGAACGTACTGCACGTTCGCCAAGGAATATCACTCGGGAGATATATATGTATTTGGTTTAAATAATTACCATCAAATTGGTAAGTACGGAATGATCGACAATGGAGGAACCTTATGTTTATGTTAACTGGTACGAAATAATTTTAGGTCTGAAGGAGCCTAGGACTCATTTCCATCCACAAATATCGAAAACCTTCAGTGGAAAGATTTGGAAACATATTAGTAGCGGGCAGCATCATACTATCGCCCTAGATAATTCCGGTCAAGTATTTGTTATGGGTCGTAAAGAATACGGCCGCCTCGGTCTCGGATCTAATTGCTCGGATGCGAAAGAATTAACGGCAGTCCCTGCCGTAAGTTCCTTCAAGTGTGTCGATGTTGCGGCGGGTAGCGCCCAATCTTTCGCTGTTACAGAATCAGGTAATTCTGTTTCGTCGTTACTGGAATTATGCCGACGTGCAATAGTAGTGTAACGCCGTTAATCTGTGCAGGAGATTTGTACTCGTGGGGCATGGGGACGAGCGGACAGCTAGGTACAGGAGAAGAGGACGTCGAAGAACCTGCGCTAGTTAAGGGAAAGCAACTAGAAGGGAAAACAATAGTACGCGTGGCAGGCGGGGGCCAACATACGGTGACACTAGCGACAATCCATCCACCGAAGGAACAAACTGCTGGTTAATGATGTTCTTTATTAAGTTTGAAGTATCTCTGTGTGATAAAAATATTCACAACGAAAGAAAAAAATGTTTACTCGATGACCACTTGATTCTCCTCGCGTAAAAATCAGATTAAAGGGGAAAAGTGTAATTGAGAATATTTTTCACGGTATATTGTAATTTTGACATTAACATACGATACTTAAATCTGTACATAATTTGTTGTGCTACCAAAAATTGCATCATGCTTGTAATAATTAATATATAAATAAACATTTTTCTACATGTGAACTATATTTTCTTTGCGAATGGTAGCTGGTAGCCATTTTCACGTGAATGTCGTTCAAATTTTCAAAATCCCCAATATCCTATTGTTTTTTTGTTTTTTTTTGTAATATCGGACCTTTAACTAGGTAGGACTCTCGGGGTATAAGTCTGATGATGCAATTAGCTACAATGCTGACGAAATTCGGAGTTAAATTTCTTCGAAACAGATAAGATTTACATTCGAAAGCCTCGATTAATAGTAGCAACTCGGGTCGTAAAAGTTTTAAATCTTCTGTAACTTCATAGTTACAATAAGATTTAAAGTTCAATCTTCGCTTTCCAAACTTACGATTTTCAAGAAATCATTGATAGTACTTAAAAAAACATTTTATTCATAGCTGCATAGCTAAATACAGAAGGAAGTTTTTATTACAATTTATTCTAGTTTACATAAACTACAGAAATAAGTTATAACCCTAGGAACTCTAAATCGATACCACTCTCAAATTGTGTCTCTTATCAAGGGTGCCAGTTACCTAGAGGAAAAACTCTTAAATGCTTAAGTAAAATTTATATGAACCTCCTCCTCGGCAAACTGTTACTTCGCTTTACTTAATTTGTCTTTGGTTGTTCCGCAACTTTGCCCTTTAAGAAAGTATCTTCTTGCATAGAGATTTGCGTTAGCTTTTTCCCAATACGTTCGTGGACATCCAGGTATTTAGCGATACAGCGATCGAGGCATATCGATTCTCCCTTGCTCAGCTCTGGCTCAATGTATTTCGGTGGAATACACTTTCTGTGACACGCTGCTGTCATACGATTATACATATCGGACATCATCTCTATTTCTAGGTCTTGCACTAATTTCATTTGATCTTCGTCGAGTTGAGGTAAGCCAGCCATGTTTATAATTTAATAATTGCTTCTTACTTTACGATATTTAAAGCCTTAAACGGGCGCTCTACTCTACCATAGTAGCATTGCGTATGCGCTCTCTTGCTTTCATATTTCTATATCTCTTCGCATCTACGTGTCTCTTAGAATATATGAAACTGTATACCCCCGAAACAGCGATTATAACCCTGCGAAAGAATGATTGCACAGAAGATGAGTATTAACTTTGCAGTGCATAAATGGCATATAACTGTTAAATGTCCCCAGCCGAATAAAGAAACGCGGACATTATTTACTGTTACGCAAACATTACTTGTACACTTGTTCTTACTAACAGTTAACCATGAATGAAAAATCGGATACGGAAAATAGCGACTGCAAATGGTTTAGCTTCGCGTACGTACCATCCAATCCCTATTTTCGTCACGGTTGGTAACCCCATTCTTTTTTTAATTTATGTTACAACGTATTTCTATATTACTAGACTAATAAACTTTTGTATACCTGTTCAATCATGCAACCATGCGACCATGTGACCTTTATTCCATTTACACAACTTGAAGCCTTTTCCCATTGACTTGCTGGATAGGCGGAAGGAACGGGTGAGAGGAAGAGAGATGAAGAAACAGTGAGGAAGAAGATAAAGAGATGTATGGGCAACGTAAAAATTTTACGAACCAGTACCTTGATAAAAGTTCAAACTAGATCCACTATGAGGCAATGCAATGATTGGTCCAAAAAGACTGCAGTGAATAGAAACTTGAATAATTTTAAGAGTATAAAGTAGTGTTTTATATCACCTATTTAATTTATACGCATTCTGACGCCTTTCATTAATATTCACACGTTCGTTGTTTATAGTTTCAATGTAAATTAGAAAATCTAGTGAATTATAAGGTTTTCTCGGAAACGAAGCGCAATATCAAAAAATTTTATTTCTTTTTGTCGACTTATTCACTTGTTATAAGCCGAAAAGAAAGAGTAACTTTTTGTGATATCGCGCTTCATTTTCGAGAAAATCGACTTTGAAGTTCTTTATGTTGCGTCCCGTCGCGTATAGGAAACCTACCTTAATGAAAATCACGGGCGATTTGAGCGTAAGTGGAATTCGCCCATAAGAGCACGGTCTGATCATTCGAGTAGTATTGATATAAGCTTTAATCTTTAATCGTAACTGATCGTAACAGAATTGGGATCGACAGTAAAAGCACGATCGTAGAAAAGGTAATTTTATATTCCGTTCAACAGTTTAAAAGTAGCAGTTCGTAGCATGACACCTTCTCCGTTGTATTTTTGAAATTTGACACTATATTCGATGATTACGAACCTAATATGCTGATGGAAAGAAATAATAATATCGTAAAGCAAACTCGAAAAATCTGGACCAAGTGGAAATACAATTTTATATGAGTCAGTGACAAGTGTATATATTAAAACTAGAAACATGTTAAGAGAAAGCAATATTTTCACGCATAATATCGACATCGCATGGAAGACGTTCGTCCGAGAATCTGGCGACGTTCCTCAAACGTCCCCAAAAAAGAAAGAGTATCGATTAAGATTCCAAGGAAACCAAGCAAAGAAGGTATACGAAGAAATAATAAATCTAGAGGGCAACGCAAATGTACAGTCCGAAAAGCATAAGGCTTGCAAGCCGAGAACGTCTGTTCAAAACAATACGACCTCGAAGTCGACTGTTTCCATTGAGAAAGCCAAAAGGAGTGAACTACCCGAGGAGAAAGCTACGATTAACAGCATATTGAAAGCTGTGGAGCAAAAAGATATGAAATTTTTAATGAGGCATGTAACGCAAGACAATGTTAATTTAACAGACAATTTTGGTTGGACCCCTCTAATGTCAGCTGCATACTGTGGCCACTTAGACGTCGTTAAAGTCTTATTAAGTCTTGGAGCTAACAAGAGACCTAGAGAGAAATCTGGTCTGACTGCGGCTCAACTAGCTTTAAAGAAAAATTACTTAAGCATAGTTGCCCTACTCAGAAGGAAAACAGAATCTAGAGCCCAAAAATGTTCGGCAGAAATAAATAGTAGAGACACGAGCACAGACACTCGCGCAGAGTTAATAGAACCTTTGAAACATTGCGATGGAAACGTACACAGAAGTACTCGTAATGAACATTCGCAAGGAACTGCAGCATTTTACTGCGAAATTTGTAAGAGTAACTTTTACCAAACAACTTGGAAGAAACATCAGACATCCACGCTCCATGTATTCTGTACAAAGCCGAAGCTACCGAACGCCATGTATGGAATATCGAAACAAAACAAAGGCTATCAAATGCTTTTAAACACTGGTTGGGACGAAGAAGGTGGTCTTGGTCCTTCGGGGCAAGGAATACAATATCCCATTAAAACGTGTCTGAAGACTGATAGAAAAGGAATAGGCCAAGCGAATGAAAAAGAATACAGAGTGACTCACTTTAAACCTGGAGATGCTGCAGCAGTTAAGAATCATAAGTATAAAGGGCAACCAAAGGGCTTGAAGAAAAAAGACAGAGAGAAATTATTAAATAGAGAAGTTAGGAAAGAGAGAGCATTGCGTGTTGCTTTGTCTTAAAGTCCAAGAAATTTCAGAATTTTCTAAAACAATGTTTCGCTTCCTTTCTAAGACTGAGCACACTGTCATGTTTACACTTACTGCCTATTTTATACATACGATATGTAAGTCAATCAAATATTCCGTGTTTTACATAGTTTCCTAAGATTTGTGTAAGAATCTTTTCCGAAGATGGTGGTATTCAAACAACTGATTATAGTTTTTGTTGCAGATGAAGCTTGGTCAGCAAGAGGCATTAAAACATATACAGCAGGTGGAAGAGAAGGCAGGGGAAATTCTCACGGATCGACAAGAAATAGTTGCTTTAGATAAAAGGCGAAACGACGATCGAGTTGGGATGAGGGCATTGCAGAAGGAGAAGTGTCGGAAAGCTTGGGTAACAGTAGGACCATTGCTGCTTAAAATGCCATCCAAAACTGCAGAGGAATTACTTACGAAAGGTTGTCATTCATTTACTGAAACGTTTGTATTAGCATATTCAGGACGAGCGCAAGAAAATCCTACTAATCGATCGAGCTCGGAACAAACGCACGAGCCGAACGCGAGGAGAAATACCGCGGTCATCCTGAATGGGTTCAATAAGTGATACTTATTTTTAACTTCCTACATTGCAGATCAAATGGAGTGCGACATCGTAATTAACAAGCTTAGAAGCGAGTTGAAAGTTAAAGTGAACGAATTAAGAGACTTGGAACTCAATCCATCTGTTCCAGGCTTAATGTTGCAACCTATGTCTCATAAAGAAATGCTTGCAATAAAACATGCCTGGGGTGAAGGTTCTTAAATCTGCACAAGTCCTGTATTATAAGGAAAAACTTCATTTTAAGTACATTTCTATACTCGCTGTTTATTTCTGCAATAGTTCATCTTGTTTGCGTAAGCTTTGAATAATATTTAAGTCCATTATAGAACCATTCATCACTTTCGTTATATAAATTATTGAAAACCCGGAAAATGTTGTATTTGCTTTATGTTAGTAATATACCTTGAATATAAAATTGTATATATTTTCTTTATACGTTGATCAAACTTATTTTCGGAATATGCGTGAATTTGTAGAGACTTATCATCATTTTTGCATACAACTGTTTTTATAAGTTTTACACACGTAGGATTGTATAAAGTGTAAAATAAAAGAGGAACAAAGTTAATTGTCAGATGTATGTATGTCTACGAAAATTATTCGAATTATATTTTGAAAATGAATCGCTTGTGAATAATTTAACTACGTACAATTCTTTACATTTAATTATATAAAGCCCTATCAGGGTGTATCGATCCAATTTTAGCAATATCTATACGCGGTATCGTTTTTCAACTGTATATATAAGTTCAATATCTTTCCCTACTATCAGAGCCGCCTTTACCAATGGGCTAAATGGGTCATAGCCCAGGGGCGCCCGTGATTCAAGGGCGCTTAAGAATTAAATATGTTGAAATGCATTTTTCACTTCAATTTTGGAGACAAAAATTTCGTTCGCGGGCATTGGTTTTGTTCGTGTTTGCCTTGGTGGAGACCTGGGGTTGTGATGTACTGTCTTGCACCGATTGCGAAGAAATTGCACCCTTTGGGGCTAGGGCGCCAAAATTTTTTAGCTCGGGGCGCCCAAATCTTGTATTTCTTGGGAACAAGTACCATTTCCCTTAATACCATATAGAATAACCCACCCCTTTCGTCTATCATATGGCGTAATAAATAAATATGTTAACAATTTCTGGATCCAACCTAACATATATTAAAAATGTTGCATACAATTTTAAATACCTAAAAATCCAGAAACTTAGTACCAAGGAGCCCATTCAGGTGGCGAATATAGTTTATTGTTAAAGATGGCGCGGTTTAAATCGCCACAGAGATTATAAACCCAGCTGTATCCAGTATACATAGATTTCCGTATGCTTAGCGCCACGCATTGGATGGTTTAAAAAATGATCAGACTTTACGTTAACCATAGAAAAATGTAGCTAGTAAACCGTATAGGATAAAACAGATTTCTATCTGCGATATACGAGTATAACCTTAAATTTAATCATTCTACCGCAATAAACAATAATTGTTCATTTAATAAGCAAGAGAGGATGTCGTCCCGCGAAATATTAACTATCCAATTGGGACATTACTCTAACTTCATTGGCACTCATTGGTGGAACTTGCAGGTATTTGTTAAAACAAATTTTCTCTCATTTAAAATATATAATGTTAATTGTATGTTCCTTTTCTTTTTCCAGGAATCTAATTTTTCCTACGACTCCGCTAATCCATCAGAAATAAACCACGACGTTCTGTACAGAGAAGGGCAAAATGTAAAGGTACGATCAAGCAGAGTATAATTATTTAAAAATTATATATCAATGCAACTGGATTATAAATTTTTCAGAGGCAGACTACTTACACACCTAGACTGTTACTCGTAGATTTGAAAGGAGCACTTGGATATTTGAAAGAGGAAGGTACTTTGTACGATGGTGTAAAGCACAATGAAATACCGCTCATGTGGGATGAGGACAAAGTGGAAGTCACTAGCGAAGAGACAATTACCAAACCCACATTTATTAAACAATTAGACGAGTCCTCCGAAACTCCAGAACCAACGTCTTCTGATTTAAAAAGCGAAGTTAACTCATGGGTAGATTACATGCTGCCCAGATTTCACCCTAGAACCTTGAATATAATTAAACAGTACAAGCACGATTGTACGACCCATCCATTCAACATTTACAATTACGGAAAGAATTTATGGAATACCGAAAAATTTTCGGAAGATTTCTCCGAAAGGATACGATCCTACGTCGAGGAGTGCGATTTGATGCAAGGTTTCCAGGCACGTGACTAACTGCGTTCGTATAAATGACCGTTACCATGTTATTTCCTAATATTGGAAGTATGTTGGACTACAGGTGATTCTAGATTCCACGGACGGTTTCGCTGGTCTCGGAGCATCGTGCGTGCAGCATTTAAAAGACGAATACGGAAAGAGCATCCTATCGTTTCCATGTATGGACAGCAGGATAACTGAACCCTCCAAGACCGATTTGATAAAGGCACTCAATACGGCTCTGTGCTGGCAAGAAATAGGAGAACATTCTTCGTTATACAGCCCACTCTGTTGCGGGCAAACGGGTTGGCCCCGAGCTGGCGATCCACGAATCTTCGACCATTTAACGTACAATTCAGAACTAAGCTATCACAGTAGCGCACTGCTGGCGACTGCTCTGGATACGCTGACAATAAGGTATAGACGCAAGGAATATCCAAACGTCGTTTTAGCCGACATGTGCGCGGATCTGAATAAACTGGGCAGAAAGGCAGTGGCAACGAGTCTAACTTTGCCATTCCCAATGACGGATAAGACGGACTTGATCGACGTCCTGGACGACTTTACCGGGGAATTGTGGACGAGCCTGACGCCGAGCTGCGGCATACCGATGGACAAACAAATGCAGAGCCTTGTGTTGCGAGGAATCCCCGAAGATAGATTGAAACGACCTATTGCCCAAGCCTCGAAACAAATGCCAAAGCCAGCGTACAGATGCTCCACCGTGCACGAGATGATGACCCTTTATTTAGCCTGCAGTTGCCATGCATCGGCGACATACCTGTCGACTATTTCGTCGCCGCTAATGATTAAGCATCCGTACCCGAAAATTTTCAGTAACAACATCGCCGAAACCGGAGACATTACTGGGTGGCCCGTTGGAGCAGGTGCTTAAATGAATTATTGTAAATTTTCACGTGATTACATGTTTCTAATTAATTCTCTTTTTTAGATGTCCAGTCTGTTCCCGTAATGGCTGGTTTGCACAGCGGAGGCGGCCTTTCCACGATGTACGAATCTCTGCACGAACAACTGAGTCGAATAAAGAATATAAAGAAATTCCACGCGTTTACAGACTCTGGTTTCGAAGAAGACGAGTTCAAGGAATGCCTTAATCATCTGCTCGATTGTAAAGAAAATTACGAGGATCATTATGTTTAAATTGAGCTACTTAATTTAAGCGGTCGATAAGTTATTGCGTATTTTTTTTTATAATACATTTGTCTTTGAAGATAAGACGTGGGTGTTACTTTCATTCCTATCTGCATCCTACTTCGTGAACAATAATGTTAATAAGCTCGAGTCGGGTAGCTTCGAATTCGACGTTTCTCGTGAATTCCTGACTGGGACGTCCCTGAAAGTGGGAGCGGCCGCGACACACCCTGGTTATTAGATTTCGTATCGAGCATCGGGGGTGCGAAAACTCAGTTGCATGTTCCAGCTCGTAAATGGAGCAGCTTTCTAGCAAATCTTTTTCGATGTGCGCACCCAGATCACGCGTTGTCGGTTGTTTCTGAGCGGATCACCTTGTTCCACAGGAAATGGGAAACAAAATAGCCACGTTTACCGAGGAACAGCTAGAGGATTATCAAGATTGCACCTTCTTCACTCGCAAAGAGATCTTGAGGTATTTATGCATGCAAAGTGTTCGGAAACTTGGAAGGTACGCAGCACTTGTCAAACTGCAGCGAAGTGTTATGTATTGGTAAATGTGGCTTCGAAGAGGAATCTTCTCCAAGTAAGAACCGCGTTGCTAGCAGGTTTTTAGCAGTGGCATAGACTCACAAGGGAAGATCCGCAACCCGGAAATTCAAAAAATTATGAAACTTTGGGGATACATGGAAGATATATAGGTATTGCATTACGCTTTTTTTTTTGCTGCCCAAATTCACTCCAAGGGGATGAAATTCACCCCTGAATATCCAGCCATTTTCCGATTTTCTGTTGTAACTCGCGAACTGTGAGAGACAGAATAAACGTTTTCAGACAAAAGTTACTTCTTTTAATTAGGACTATAGTTAAAGTGATAACACAAAATAGCGAAATAGCCCGATTTTCAAACGTCAATTCATTCCCTTAGATTAAATTTCGGCAGTAAAAAAAATTGCGTAATACATACCTATATATTACCTGCATATCCCCAAAGTTTAATAATTTTTTGAATTTCCGGGTTGCAGACCTTCCCCCGTCAGTCGCAGAAGGCTTCTCTATTTCTCGACAGTGCTTCCAAATTTATTCCAATCTTCCGTTTCCTTTGACGATCCATGTACACGCGCAAACTTCTTACGCAACGTCGGTTTGTCCTCTGTGCGTGATTTTTTTAGGATATACAAGCGCTTTCGCGAAATGGGTAATCCCGGCGTGGTTCCACGGTCCATGACGCCGCTGCAGGCATCGACTCTTCGTATACCGCTGTCTTGCTTGACGCGTATACCGGAATTGAAGGTTGTTGGATTGACCTTACGAAGGTTCCACGGGAGGCCGAAGGTGTCTCACCTATGAAGCTCGTAACGCCCGTGTTTCAGGAGAATCCGTTCAGGCAACGGATCTCGGAGGTGTTCACGAGACGCCCGAGTTCGGGACAGTCGTCGCCCGCCGAGGGGATCTGCTTCGAGGAGTTCCTCGAGATGATGTCGGTTTTTTCGGAGCAGGCGCCGCGGGACTTGAAGGTCTTTTACGCCTTTAAGATTTACGGTACGGACCACCACGTGAACCAGACAGCCGGACGGATCGTGAGAGAGGTTCGAGGTCGACCTCGTTGTATGTACCTATAGCTGCTCGGTCTATGTGACGAGAGAAGTACATACTGCGTCCAGGCACGATGCTCGCGTTCCACGAGAGAAGTACTCGCCAAGAATTCTCTATATCGATTGTCTCTCTACGCGGTCAATTACCTATCTGCGCTATAATTTGATAGATCGGTTGCGTCCTCTTTATAACGTTCTGCAATTTTCCGCAGACTTCGACGAGGACGGAGTGTTGGGGATGGGCGATTTGGAGCGCACCTGTCGACAGTTGGTCCAAGACGACTTGAACGCCGACGAGGTGGCCACCGTGTGCAGGAAAGTCCTGGAGGAGAGCGACATCGACGGCGACGGTGTTCTGTCCTACCTGGAGTTCGAGCACGTTGTGACCAGAGCCTCGGATTTCATGGCGACATTCCACATAAGAATTTAATCCCTATCGTATCGGAAGACCAATAAAACCAACTGCCAATCCACGCGAAACCTAGACCTTACGTAGCACCAGCGTCGTTTTGCATCTCGCCATCAATCTCCATTCCGATTCATCGGGTCAGGCTTATAAGGCAAGCCGCGGCGAACAGAGACGTAGCCTCCCAGCCGCTTCTTGACCTACGAATTCGAAAGCACTCGGTACGCGCGCATAGATGGTCGTTTGCACGGGGAGAATACGTCGGTTTGCCGGAATAGACGGTTGGCGGCTGACGGTAACAAGTTTCGCAAACTCACCAGGGATAATTATTGGCCCCGCGAATCTGCGGGCGCTTAGCGAAGCGCTACCATATAGTTTCTTGCGAGTCACAGATATACTTTCTTGTACGGCCTCATAAGTTGCCCCTGTTGAGCAATAACGAGCAATGCCGGGCTAAATAACCAGGCCATTCGTTCTCGCTCCGGACAGGAGCCTCCTGCGCCGCCTCGCCGAGGGGAATCTCCAATAAGATTTCGTGACTTTTACAAAGATGTATAAATCAATTTCACGTTGTAACGCAGAGCCGACCAGGACGGGGAGAAAAAACGCGCCGAAAGAGAGGCCCCCGATTCAACTCGGGGATCTTGTTAGTTGAGGTTTAAGAGCGTCGTTAAAACGAACCCGTTCAATCGCGATATTAAGGTGTTGCTGTTAAGTAAAACGCGTTGTTGGGAAGCCGCTCGATCTGCTGAAATAACGGCAACAAAACCTCGACGGTCAGCCGGTGGTGATTGAACGAGGAAAAAAAGGGAAAAAGGAAGAAGAAGTAGGCGCTGTTCCGAAAGAACCTATCATCAGTGTCACGTGGCTGGTGGTACAATGCAGTCGGATGTTCCAGATCATGCGAAATGCCCCACGATCTGACGTTTCATCCACCGCAATTCGTTTCGCGTATGAACTCGTCGGCTTCACCCCTAAAACCACGCGGCCGGTATTAAGTGAACACCCTGTATAGAGATGGTTCTGGACCGTTCGGTGCTGCGATGGTAGCGGCGACGCCGTAGTCCGGTCGTCTTAAAAAGCGGTCGAAATCGGAGATACCGCCCTGTGTTACGGAGCTCGACCAGTTATAGTCGGCCGCACGGTAACTAACCGAGTCTCGGGACCAAGGCCATCCGGTCACTTCTCATCCCTCTCTCCTCCCCGCCGGCATCCCTGCCGTTTCTCTTGTCGGCCCGTCCGGAGGCCCTCGGGGTCCGAGAGAGCCCAGCCCCCTTGCCTCCTGGGTCCACCGTCGACACCCTCTGCGCCTCCCCCGTCCCCTCGCCCCTCTCCCCGCGAGGATCGCCGCTCTCCAGATACCGGAGTCTCCCCCTTGGTGATCTCCGTCGAGTAACCAACCACCTTCCACGCCAAGGTATACCCGCCGCGCCGCGTGCATTCTTGGGCCTCGTCGACTTCACTCCGCTCCACTCCGCTCCGATTCAGCTCGATTCGAGCGAACTCGACGAGACGCGACGGAACCCCGTGGTCGCCGCGGTTCCAGTCCAGAGGAAGAAGAAGAGGAATGAGGAGGGCAGAGATAGCGGGTGGCGGCGGTCAGAGGAAGAAGAACAGGAGGACGCCGGCAAGCCGAGGAGTCACGGAAGAGTAGAGGGGGCGCGGGGGTTGCGGGGGGGGGAGGGGGGGGGTGGGAGGGGGAGGGATGATAGCGGAGGCGGTTGGCTTCGAGGGCAGATTTCAACCTAACCTTTACAGCACCCTACGTGGGCGAGTTCGAGGAGATCTCTGGAACTTTCCTCGGGGCCAGCGACGTCCTTCTCTCCGAAACTATCTCGATGCTCCGGGGGACATAAGAGGGGCTCTGCTAACGCTCGCGTACGATTATTCCTTCGTTCCGCGCCGCGTAATAAAAGTTGACGCCGCGCGCCGACACCCGGTAACGTAAGTTCTTCTCGTAACGATTAAAAAGAAAAAAAAAAGAAAAAACCGTTTCGAACACGCGCGAGGATCTTGAACCGTCCGAAACCGGACACGGAGCTTCCATCTTTCTTCCACGCGTTATTCGCCGTAGCCGGTATTCAGATTCATCCGCGAATCTCGACGCTGGGCTACCCGGTACCGTTTGATTGGTCAGGTCGCTCGAAACCGCGTGGCAACGTCTCGGGAAAAACCGCGGTCGATGTAGACGTTAGGGCAGGAATGGCAGCTGTGATTAGAATAATCGATGGGGGACAGATTGTCCCCCCGGTCGATCAAACTCCTCGGCTGAAAAAGTACGTTGTTTCGTTACTCTCCGCTGGAAGACCGAGACGGGGAAGGGAGTAACGACCTCGAAAATTCCAGCGTTAGAGGCTGACGTGAAACTCGGCGTTTGACGCTCGGATCTGGTGGATCCGAGGGTGCTGCACCGCGTGAAGCGGATATATGCATAGACCCGCGCATTGATCTCGGTCTAGGTAGCTTCCCGACCGCTGTCTAGTCGAAATAATATTGGCGGTGTTGTGGGCACATATCGTAGTGGTTCATAAGGAGGCGAGAGAGCTTGTATATAGAGAGAACCGTCTACCAAAGAGGGGGAGGAAGGGTTCCAAGGAGCCGGTTGGCCAACGGAATGTGGCTTGACCGGCCGACCATCCCCCGCCTCCTCTACCATGGATCCATCGAGAGAACCAGGGAGAGAGAGAGAAAGAGAGAAAGAGAGAGAACGAGAGCCAGATAGAGGACTGGCCCAACTGCCTTTGGATCCTAATGGGGCCCATTGGGGTGCTCGAATATTCTTTCGCTATCTCCGACCATCTTCCCTCTCAGATTTGTAATCCGGCGAGGGCGCCGTTTTTTTGACGTTCCCTCCCAAGTAGGTAGGTACCTGCCGGTTCCCTGATTTTCGACGTCCGCGCCGAACGAGTCCACGTCGCGGCGTCGCTTTTATTGGCTAGACTCGAGGAGGCTGGTGCCTCTAAGCCAGGAAAACGAGCCGTGATCTATCTCCCCGCGAAGCGAACCGCGATTTATGCGTTCGAACGTGCGATTAGGCAGGCAGATATAGGTGCCGCGCGTATTATTGCGAGTCTATCTCGATCTGTCGCAACCGCCGAAGGTAATTGCAACTCCGCCGGCACGATTATCTCTCGCGGCGCGGGCAGCAAGGCGGCAAAAATGCCTGTGAACTATGCGGCTGTCCGTTGGCGACGCGAGGGGCCCGATCAAAGAAGACGCGTCTCCGCGATCCAGCCGCGTACACGTGGAAGCACACGTAGCTACGGACGGCCGGCCGTTTCGCATTAACGATTCGCCGTCGAGGAAGTTTCGCAATTCGCGTAATTGTATTCTTCTAGTAGCCGCGAGCCCGTGGCGAGGAGGCTTATTCCTGAAATTACGTCAGATCGCAATGACCAGCCGGCCTGCGGTTCAGCGTTGCATTTTATTTAAAGTTCGAGACGCCGTGAACCGGTAAAGGCCACCAGTCGAATAAAACTCCGACGACGCTACTCAAAGAGGTTTCGCAACTGGTCGCGGCCGGTAGATCAGCTTTCCGCTCAAGTACCACCTAAATTTATTCCACGAACGTTCCGTGCATTCGAAAGCCGCCGCGTATCGTCCGCGCGGAATATCATGTGATTTCCACGTTTTCGGCAAATAAATGTGCTTATTCTCCCCGGCATCGAGACCGACGGGGAAAGGGGGAGCGAGAAACCGATAGGAGAAATATCGAGGCCGTCTATCGCGAGAGGAAGTTTCCCTCGCTAATTGCTGAAATTTCGCGTCACGTCATTCCCCGCGCGGCAAACGAGCGGTCGCGCGAGCAAGCTTCCCTCCGAGTTTCGGTGAAAAGAGCCCAGGCCCCTTTCTCTTCTCCTTTCAGCAAAGTGGCGATCGTTTGGCAGCGAGCCTTGCCTCGTAAGCGAGCGTGACAAGCGTAGACAGCCGTGCCAATTATTTGCACAATAACTCACGTTCTTCGTATCAACAAACAAACTGCAAACACGCGAGGCGTCGCGTCGCTCGGTTTTGTCGTTCAGCTCGCTCGCACGTGGAGCTTTTTCCTCCATTATCCACCAGCCGCCTCCCGGTTTCCCTGCTCGGGCTTACGATTCCGTGACTGTCGTTGATAAATCGGATCGACCTACGATTCCATGCGTAATTTGTTAGCTTACCGATCGCGACCCGTGCACGCACGGAACTGGAAACGTGCACGGCGCGCGCTGGAAACTTCCTCGAAGCAGTCGGCTCCGTGGATATTCTTACCCGATGCAAAAATCCCGAGCCATTGCTCTCCGCGATTACGAAACCGGGCGACTGGTTAACCCTCGTTGCCGTGATAATTCAGCCCGACTTTTGCGCCGGTCCCGATCGAAAGCAATGAATTATCCGCGGCTACTCGCGGCGAGGGATCGGCCGCGCCGAATAATTACGGCCACCGTGACATTATGGCGGTAATACCACCGCGGAACCTCCACGGCACGGCGCGGAGTCCGTTCGCGGAGACACTGATCGATGCTCGATCGTTTGCGAAAACTTCGCGTCTCGTTACTGTCGTGCCTGCGGAACCCCTGATCGCTATCGAATCGGAACGGTTTAAGCCGCTTAGCACGCAGAAGAACGGCGAAAAATCGCGAGGCGGCTGATTTAGAAAGGTTGCTTGTCGCCGGAGTTTCTACCGAGGCGGGCCAACGAGCTTTCGTTTCACCGCGATCGCCGGTCCTTTCGAGTGAAACGATGCTCCTGCCCGTGAATTTCGAAAGGTCGCCGACCTTCTAACGCGAGGCACACCGGTTAATCTGGTAGCGCGCTACGCAATGGAAAAACCCCCGGTTTCGAGTGGTCGGGGCTGCCTGACAAGTAAGTAACGGACGATCGTGCTTCCACGCCCGATCGCCAGCAGAAGCTTGAGATCGTAAGCGATAAATAGAGCGACCGTTTTTTAATTGTTCCGTCCAATTACGATTCCGGCCTCGGTGAATAACTGAAAAGTGCTTCGGCCCGCAAGAAGAATGGGACAGCCGTGCCGATTTAACGAGGCATCCGCGAACGGTCGCGGTCGCCGGGGTGACGGTAGATGGCGGCGATTTAATCGCGGCTCTTTCGTGCTCGCTCGCGATCAACCGAGGTATTGTATTCCCCGAAAAGGATCTGTCGCGGCTAAAGATAGCGCCCCGGCGGAATAGCTCTCTCCGGCCGGGCCATATTTTCGCGTAGCCCCTCTCTGCCAACCGTTGTTCCCTGGGAACCGTGGTAGATTCGCGCGGGATCAAGAATAATCGGGGTAATTCCTCGAATTATGTCAGCTCGGAGGAGCAGCGAGAGCGGCCACCGATCGATCGGAACCCATTATTTTCCAGCCGTGAGCGGTTTTACCGGCCATCGGACGGGATACCTGTTCGAGGGAAAAAAATCTGCCTGCAAATAGCTTCGAGAAAGCCGCGCGATGGTCTCCGATCCAGCTTAACCGTTCTAACGGCCGCGAAGAGGTTTGCGTACGCCAGCGAGCGCGTAGAAAAATGGAGAAAAAGAGGGGCCGGAGCGTAGGTACCTACATCCGGATGACCGTGCGTAAAACTGAAGCAACACCGGTCGCCGTAGGATCCGAGGGAAGGAATAACGACGACCACGTAAGCGGCGATGAAAGAAGAGGAGATGGCGAGAAAAAGCCGAGTCGAAGAAGAAGAAGAAGAAGAAGAAGAAGAAGAAGAAAGGGCAGAAGAAGAGGACGAGGCTCCTCCGTTGGAGGGTTTGCCGAGGAGGTCCAGACCAGGTTCCATCTGCATAACCGGTATGTGCCGGCAATGTAGACTGGCATGAAGGCAGAATCGAGCATGTCCTCGGCACGTTATATCGTTCGCCTCGTCCTCGCGCGACGCCAACTGTAGAGTGTAGAGGGACCTCGAGGCGGTGCAAGGAAGAGGAACGAAGCGCGGGCAAGCAAAGAGAAGCAAAGAGAGGAGAGAAAAGAGGAGACGTTGGGCAGAATCGCGTGGAGTACCTTCGAGAAGGAGCCACACGTGGTGCCAGCGAAACTGGTAGAGAGAAAAGCGTAGGCGCGAGTATCCGCCGACCGATGACATCATCGGTGTTCTGCCTCGAGTCATTCTCCCGGCAGAAGACTCTCTTGCTCTCGAAACACTTTGGAAAATCATCCAGCGATCTCGATCTTGCTTCGCCGTCGAAATCGACTGGTTCCCCCGTTCGGCCACCGGGGAGACCTGTTGGGAAACTTTTATTTCCACCCCGGCCGGCTTGAAATGTTCGGGGAAGCCGACTCGTCCGGAGCGGCCGCCATTCAGCGGGCAACACGCTCGTTACACTTATCTAGTCGTTCGGAGACTTCAACAGGCCGACAGCCGCAACCGCAATGTCGGTTTCTCTGCGGCGCGGCAATCTCCTCTGTTATTTATATATATATATATATATAAGTTTCATCGGCGCAAAACGCGTCCCGACAGATCCGCCTCCAATTAACTCCCTTCAATTATTTCTCCCGGGGAAAAATCTATCAGCCTAATTTAGTCGGCCGAGATCCGAATGACGAAGGTTAGCTTCCGAGCGGGATGAAGCTGTTAACCCGGCCGATTAGCTTTTCAGATGCCTAATCGTATGGAAATGTGAAACGGTATCGGCCGGGGAACGTTAGAACGAATTCTTTTGTGAAGGTATCGGCGGCCTCGTTCCTTAGAAAGGATCCACAGGGAGCTCGCGCGAGCCAAATAAAGATCCGTTCCATTATCCGCGGCGTTTCGAATGGATTTACGCCAATGCCTGGGCGCCGATGATACATTTCAGGGGAAATACGTTGCCGCGGCGGTGAGCGAGCGCCAAAGGCTTACCACAGGGCAGGAAACGTTGGCCGGGAAAACGTCGAGGGGGGAGAAGTGGTGTAGGGCTGGGAGAATCGAAGGGTCTCCCTTAAAATTTTACCTGGGACACGTAATCAATGGGACGGTTCTAGAGAAATAGAGGAGGACCGGCTCCTCGGACTAATGGTACATCCGTCCGGGAAATATCTAGCATTGTATCTGGCGGGAGGGGCACAAATCTTTCCTATGAACCGCAATGACGTCTGCATCCGTTCGAAATCGACGATTCGTGCAACTCATCGGGACGTTCGCTCCCTCGCCGCGATTTATCGCTGTATCTGGAATGCACGATCCAGCGGGGACCGTTTCCACGGCTACCGACTCGTTTCCACAAACGCCCGCCAAATAAACAAGCTTTTCGACGATTACCATTCTCCGCCCACGCTCGAGCGTCGATATCGGGCCCCGAGTTGGCGCGAATATCCTCTGAAAAACGTCCACGTAGACCTGCCTCTCGCGAGCCGCGGAGAAGTTCCGCGCGGGGCGTCGCGCGTTTTTCCCGTGCTGACGGGAAAAGCAAACACGAAATCCGTCGTGCATTCGTTATTTACGACGTTGGAGAAACGAAATAGTCGCGGACGGGGCGCGGGCCGGTGGACAGTGACGAGCGTTTGCCAGAGGAATGCACGGCCGAGGAGGCAGGCATAAGAAAACGCGGCAGCGTCGGGGAACCTCTCTAAACTCGAAACCTGTGCCGGGGCCCTCACGAATAAGGGGCGAGACATCCATAAACTTACTTTGGACCTCGGGGCTCACGGGGGTTCTGGGTAGGTTTTTCTTTTTACAGGGCCAGGCAGGTGCGAACCGATTTCTATAGTCTTCGCTCGGTAACGGCTGTCCTTCGTGCCAACCGTCCACCTTAACACCGGCCTCTGCCGAACGAATCCTCTACTAACTACTTCGATCGAATTAACAATTAACGAATTCACGTTGTATGTACGATTCGTCTTTCGTTATAAAACAGAGCCCTCGACAGATGCAATTAGAAGTTCGTCGAAAACGAGACTTACTGTAAGAGAGTCGAAGGATATTCCTTCTTAGTAGGTAGAATGCTGGCAATTTTCATGGGTTCGAGTACTGAAAAAGTACAGGAATAATAAGTTAGCATAACGGTGTTCGGAGCGCCTCCTTTGTTTTCTAAATGTTGAACTCCGTGGCGTGAGAAAGTTTTGTTCGCAAGGCAGAAGCGACTTTTCTTCAAATTTATAAGCACTGTTGAAATCGAGTGGAGGACGAGGTCGTCGAGTGTCTCGCGGCTCGATCGTGTCGCGATGCGATCAACGGCGGAGAAGGTTGCTTGAAATAATAAAAAGTCAGGTGCACGCTATGAAAACGGGAGAAACACCAAAGCAAGGACGAGGCACATCCGCCGGAAGTCGAAGGGCGTCACGCCAACGCTTGTGCGCAGGGCTGAATTAGCTTTGTACCTGAACAGGCCCAGGCGACTTAGCAGAACCGGGATATAACAGTACCGATCCTTTCCAAGGATTCGTCTCCCCGACGAACAATATAATATCGCCCCTTCGCGGCCATCCTTGCCGATTAAACTTCCCTCGAAGGAATCCTCCTAACAATAAGTGGATTTCCCGATTGTTCGAGGAGTCGTGGAAATGGCCACTCTGCTCCCTCGTGCGTGCACGCCAGTTAACGCAAACGGCTCGTCGAGGCCACGGAGCCGACAAGTTCTTCGACACTTCGTTCCTGATGCAAATCGAGAAAAGTACACACGCGGTGTTATATGTTTCTTCTTTTGCCCCGACTCGTGTCAAATCGATGAATCGCGTACGTAGCCTCGAGTGTGCACGACGACGAAAAGAAGAGGCAACGTATTCTCGCGAGCAAATTTCTCAGCGTGAGTCAGAAAAGCGAGGTCGACGGCGACCTTCGAGGACCCTGTGCTCAGGGCAAGCCGATACGCATGCAAAATTTCATTCACGTAAGCGTCACGTACGGCTTAACGTTGCAATAACATTCCGAGAATAAGTTGGGGTCCGAAAGTTCGCCGGTTCTTTGTTTCACGGCGTCTAGCCGAAAAAAGGGCGAACCGCCTTGAGAAAAAGGAGTGCGTGCCCGTTGCCGGCTGATCGTTCGAAATCGTCGCCGTTTAGTCCCCCTTATTTAGTTACAGCCAGGCGGGAACGGAGAAGTAAATTGTCGTTAAGAAATCGAGCGAATTAAAAACCACACCCGTCAACAGACAGATCCGTCCCCTAACCGAGGGGGGAGGCATCCCTGCAAGGAACGTTCAGCCTCGAGGATCGAGATGCATCGAGCGTGCTCTTTCATCGTTGCTCTTTATCTCCACATTGAAATTATGCCCGCGCATCATCCAGCCGTGCGCATACCTCCCGTCACGGCGCTGCCTTTCCCACAAACTGAAAATGGATGACACGTCTAGTCGCGGAACTTCCCAGGGCTCAGTTTCAGACAGCGGAACCGATTCCACGTCGCCTTCAAGCAGGCGTATCTTTTAGGGTGCATAAATGTAGGTAGCTACCTCGAGCGCAAACGTCGGGGCGTCGGGGCCAAAAAACCGAAACGCTCTCTCGCCGGAACCAACGTACCGCGGGGGTCTCGGGCTAATTATTTTTCGGGGGCTACACAGGGCCCGGAGCTTTTGCTCCTCGGGTTAATTGAACGGCCGCTTAAAAAAGGAATTACCGTAGGCCTGCGTCCCGAGCCGGCGACGAGGGGCTCGATCTCGGACGCCTAAAATCGCGATTTACATTCCGCGCCACGTATCGCCAATTAACAAGCGCGGTATGCGGATAGCGAGTAGTTGCGTGTCGCAATTTTTCCACGGCAAGAGCAACGCATCCGGGTCAAAGTATTGCTCGGCGAGCCGCAATTGCATTCCGTAACGTATTACGAGGTCCCTCGTCCGGGAACGAGTTCAACGAGAGAAACCAGGCATCGGGTCGCTCCGCGAGCGAATTTCGGTCGATCGGCAGGCCTGCGCCGTGATTGCGCCTACCGGTGGAGGCGAGTGGTGAGCGTTAAAAAAAAAAAAAAATTCGTAGACTATCCGAGGCACCGGCGGTATCGGCGAGGCACGCACGAGATTCCCACGCAAGGTGTACCGGATCTTCCCCACGAATTCTCGTATTCCGCCGCTAATAGATTCGAGAAGGGTCGACGAACAGTTTCGTAGCGGGGCCCCTCGCGGTTTCCTCGATGAAAAGCAGCGCGAAGGAAATGTGCCGGGTGCCCGCCACGGATCGGTAATTGCGGCCACGATCTGCGATCTGGGATCCGCGATATCGCCGATGTCAAGGCGCTACGGGATTCGCCCTGTTCGTAAAGTACGAGAAGCCTCGTGGTTATTCGAGAAGGGGTCGGGCAGACGCGGGGCGATTCGAGGAGAAATCTCGGGAGGACTCGTCGGCGGCGATCGTCGCCGTGACGTCGACGATTTTCTTCGAAAAACGAGAGGACAGAGCGGCTACGAGGTATACGTACGAGGCCGAGCCTTCACCTCGATCGCGGCTTGCACGCGCGCCTTCGCCTACACGTATGCACGTGTACATACAGGCAGGTACGACGTACACCGCTGCGAGTCGAGTCGAGTCGAGTCGAGAGAGCGGTGAAACGGGAGAAAGAACGAGAGAGAAGGGACGAGAGACACGTGGAGAATCGTGCAAAACGCGGGAGAGAGAACAAGAGGAAGACGAGAACCGGTGAAGGAGAGAGAGGATGTGAAAAAGGGGCGAGGACGGAGAAGGGACGTGGGGGGTTGGGGGAGGTAGAAGGTGGGAGGAAAAGGAGAAGGCGCGAGAGATCGGTAGAGAGGGGTCATTGGTTGTTCGTTGCGCACTCAACGTATGGGAATCGTTATGGACCGACTATAGTCGTTGGAATGCGTCCTTTTTTCCTTTTTGTGTCTCCCCATATACCTGGCGGGCTGGTCTCGCTCGATTGTGGCGGCTATGGTGGCGGCGGCGGTGGCGAACCTCTTGCGGACAATCCTGTCGGCCGGCGACCTGTTAGAAGGAAAAGGACCGGCGACGGCGCTTCGACCGACAGATACGCGGAGCCACGCCACACTTCCACCGTGGATCCTCCAGGAACGAGAAACGCGGGGGTCACGAGCCGCGAACCCGTCGATCGGAGGGAAGGTCTAGGTTCAGGAGGAAGTAGAAGCGCCTTCAACTCGCCCACGGCCGGCCGACGCTGAAGAAAGCGGGCGGAACGAGAGGTACCGTCGGGTCGCGGCTCGCATCGTCTGAGAAATCGAGCATGGCTCGAGGACAAAGAGTCGAAAAGGAGGCGGTACGAGTCAACGATTACCCGTAAAACGAGGAAAAAGAGCGAGAAGTACGGGACGTCGATGGAGGAAGGATCGCGAACGAGCAAGAAGCCAGAGGAGAGTGTACTAGCGAAGAAGGAGGACCAGGGAGAAGCCGGCGCGAGGAAAGGAAGACCCGGTAAAGCGATAAAGAACGAATCGGCCAGGTAGAGGAGAGTTAGAGGGACAGGGATGCCGCGGTAATGCTCCGAGAGCCGACCGAACAAGAACACCGACCAAAGATGGACAGAGAGAAAGAGAGAGGACGAGGACGGTACAGAAGAGACGTGTAGGTAGAAGGACAGGTAGTCGACTCGAGGAAAGAAGGAAAGAAGAGCGAGTGAAGAGGCGGGGGCCCGGAGAGAGGAAAGGAAGACCGTGGAGGAGAGGGGAGCGGAGTAGAGTGGCGAGGAGTGGAGAGGAGAGGAGAGACTCGTTTCTCTCGTATGTATGCCGACGGTTCGGTTCGGTGACGTCAGAACGTCGATTTGAACGGACCAATGGGCGTTCGGAGCGAGCCTGAAGAACGACGGAGAAGGGGGAAGGGACAGGTGGGGCCCCGAGGGGGGCTCTGGTCTCGGGGCTCAGGGGGCTTCGGGGGTAGGGGTAGCTCGAAAGGTGCGTGCGGCCCTGGACGTGGGGCGCGGGGCCAGTTGATCAGTGAGTGCGGTAGTGATCTCATCTCGTACCGCGCCAGGTGTGACTCTTCTCTCTTTCTTTCTCTCTTTCCTCCTCCTTTGGTCCCCGAATCTCTACGTGCCCTTGGCAAAACGGAGGAGGAACCAGTACCGGACTTAAAATTCACCGATCGACTCGTGCGTCTTCACGGCTCTCAGATACCACAGGTATGAAATCTTTTCTCTATTCTTCATCACGAATACCCTAGCAAGATCTTCCTTCATGGAGGCACACTGTGTATAAAGCATATAGTAATCAAAGTAGAAATTAAACTTGACCTTCACACTTCTTGCCTTTAGCTCACGTTTACCTAAAACTTAACGTACAGCTACGAATTCGAAACGAAGGTCAAATCGAATTCGCGAGTCAACACCTCGGGCTTCGATCGTCTCTCTTTGCCGTAGAGACGGGACGAGAGATTTCTCAATTGGATTTAATCGGTTTACAGCAAAAGGGACACGGGTAATCGGGGACCGAGATGATCCCCGGTCAATGCATTCGACAAGGTCGAGGCGAGGTTCGCCGCGTTCACAAGAGACGCCAGGCGCATTCTTTTCTAATCTCCGTTTGTTCGCCGCTCCGTTATCGTTGCCATTCTTTCATCCTCGACGTCTCCCGTTCGTTTGCATTTCCTTCCCAGCGATCGCGTTGTTCGAGGCCGAAATCTGTTCACGGCGCTCCTCCCCCCGCTCGTTCGTGCTCACGAGCGTTCGCGCTTCCCCGAGCGTCGGCTGGTTGCCGATTCGCACCGTTTCGCGTGCGAATTTCCGCGGCCCTCTTAGCAACAGGTTGCACCCGGCAGGCGCGGCGTGGAAAAATAAGAGTGGTTCGAACGCTTTTGTTCCTCCGGCTCTCTCGGGCACCTCGAATTTCTGCGCGTCAGTCGATCGCGTCGCGACTCCCCCTCGCCGGCAAACGAAAATTCACGTCGAGTAACGACGCGTAAACGTTCTTATCAACGCGACGCTAATTCGAAGCTGTTCTCACGTTCGAACTGGCGTTACAGCTTACAACCACTGCATAATAGGCAACCGTAACGGGCGGTAATTAATAGCACGCGTGTCGACCATCGATTAATTACAGCGACCGTTGAACGATCGGCTACTTAATCATATCCCATCGCCAACCGATTCGTTTCGAACGTTCACGAATTTCCAGAAACTCCAGTCACGTGAAATTAATCGATTCTCGCGAACCCTTGACCCGCCCGTTGTAACAGGCAAGCCCGAACCTGTTTGCGTCCTTTTTTTTTCTCCGTTCCCAAGAACGAGCCAACAAGCGGCAAGAAATCGTCTCTCCCGCGTCGCGCCGTCGACGTTGTAGCATTGGCGGAAGCTTGTATCGCGAACGATCTTCAACGTGCCGGCGAATGCATTCGAGATTGGCACGGTAGAGCGAGCGACCGAGAAGTAAAACGTAGATATGCATACGTGCATTTGACCGCCTCGCGTGCATAGTACCGATCCGTGAATCCTCGTTGCGAGTGACACGCCGATCGGTCAATAGCGGAAGAGCTTTGAATATTCCCGGAGATAACGAGGCGACGATTTTAAAACGAATTCGCTAGCCGAGCCGCGTTACGTTGTTGCTCGTCTAAATAGCAACGGGTACCGAAAGGTGACTTTTTGTTTAGCGACAGAACTTGTCCTCTAAACTTACCGATTCCCATCTAACGGTCGACCGCCAGTTCCATGTTTATCGTTTACGTGTATTGAGCATTCAAATTCATGCGGGAATAACTCGTTTCAGAGAACTCGGCGCCGACTTGCTGGATGAATCAGAGCGTCCGGTATTGCGCAAAGATCTCGCGATTAATGGAAATCAAAACAGATCACCTATAATTTTCCCGGCCGTAATTAGAATAAACTTGGTCTGTAAATTTGTCCGAGTAGACGTGAGAAACTGATCGCTCGATCAAGGGAAGAAGGAAACGAAACGAGAAACCATGGAACAGGCAGGCGACGCGATCTTTTTTTTTCTCGTCTCGAGTCCCGTTCCGAAGCGGCTAGGAAATTAAATCAAGCTCGATAAGTACACTCGAACGGTGATAATGGCTACAAGCGAAGCGACATTAGCCCCGGCTATCTCGAGTACTCGTGCAGCTGTGTTTGCGTAAACGATTGGAAGTCGCGTCGAAAGCCGGTCTCGCTAGGAAACGAATTCACCTCGCCTGGCTGCATCGTCCCGCGGCCGAAACTCCCATTCACCCAGCTGTTCACACCGTGGATGCTCGGAGCTCCTCAGCGGAAGGGTAAGTTGCCGATTCGGGAAATCAGCGTGACTGTCGGCGAGGTTTCCCCGGATCGTTGCGCAACGAGCTTCGGGAACGCCGCGAAACTTTGCCGATAAAAAGTACGGTCAATAAGGCGTATCGTGCAAAGACCTGTAATGGCTTGGCCGGACACGGGCTTGTTAATTAAATCGTTAAACCTCGAGGTTCCTACGCGGCCGATAATTAGTCACCGGCGTGGACACAACGATCGTAGATCTCTTCCAGTCGAAGCCCCGCGCGATGCTTCGATCCTCCGGTTATCTTCCAGGCGGTGGTAGTTTCGCCAAATTTCTCGGTACGCCGTTGTTAGTTTTTTGTTCGCGCGGGAAGGTGCGATAATTATACGTACAAGCGAACTGTAGCAGCCATGTCAGACAAATGGAACGAATCGAAGGCCGGCTTATCGTGAAAGATAGGTATATATTCGCTCGTATTTGCCGTAGGTACGTGACGACGGATTTCGCAGCTCGGATAAGAGGCATTCCTCGAGCTGGCTCGCGTTAGAAACGAGCCTTCGCCTTTTGTCCGCCTCGCCGGTGACTCGCCTCTGCCTGTACCAGCCCGGCCAACGCAGCGGAGGTGGAAGAATAAAAAAAAAAAATAAAAGAAAATTGACTTTTAGAAAGTCGGATATTATCATTGAATCGAGGTCTAAATCTTTTATGGCTAGTCTTCCTGTAACGCCCCGCGCACGATAGCGAGCCAGAAATAAATGGACGGTTCCGCAGGTGAGTGTGCCACGGCTCTTGTTCATTTTTTACTCACTTTCTTGGGATCGTTGCTACTTTCACTGCTACGGATAAAACGCGCTCGCGTCGCGTCGGGGGACACCGTTTGCGGCGGAATCGCCGGGTATCGTCCCTGGCGAACGCGTTCAAGTTCAAGTATCGTTCGATAGCCGTCCGAGAAATCCATTGTTCAAATATGCTTTCTCGCTTCTCGAATTTTCCGACGAGCGAACGTGGCCGCGGACTAGAGGTCGCGTCGCAATCTACCGAATTATCTATTACGAAAGTTGATAACGTTCCTGAGAGGCTGACGCGTTTTGCCACCGTCGGATCCACGATAGCGGCGTGTTATTTAAATACGAAATGGCTGTCAAACGTGTCGGGTTCGCGAAACGCTGAAACGTTCCGCGAGTCGGCTTGTGGAAGAAAAAAAATCCGTCGTCCCCGAGTCACGGTCACCGCGTGTAATATTTACATCCCGATGGAGGAGTTCGATGGAAAACGGTGAGAGCCGTTGCGCGGGGGAGCGAGGAGAGCGGAGTGGAAACGGCGCGGCCTGATAATAAAATCGAATCGAGACACGAGCGCAACGCGGAGAGATCATAAACTTTCTCCGAATGGAAGCTCTTACGAAACCTCGCACCGGTCTACTGGCGAGAAAACCGGAGTCTTTGTATCTGGCTACAATGGGAGGCCCGTGGATATCGCGCCACGCGCGATAATCGGTGATCGATGATAAAACGAAGGACGAAATTCAGTTCCATATGCCGCCTGACCTTCTCTCGATTTAGCATTACGCTCCGCCGCCGCCGCACACACTCGGATTCGCCAACGTATATAATCAACGGGCAGAACGTTTGTTGGAAATTTATGCACGCTGCACGCGATACTCTCAGAATCCGGTTTATCTCTCGATACGGTACACGTAGCGCTCCGCGAGAGACATGGTACTCTTTCCTGGAGTCGCCGGCCAGCTCGTGTAGTCGGTCAGCGGCAAAAAAACACGACGATACGCCGCGGATGCGCGGTTTTAAGGCGAGGTAATTATGACGCAAGTAATTATGACATAACGCCTTACACGTCGATTCAGCAAAACCGTGCTGGCCCCCGTCCCGCCTCTGCCGCGCCGCGCCGTGCCTATCCTCTCGTCCCCATCGGCCGTTTAACCACGATTCCGCCAGCGAGAAAGAGCACGGCTGCGCTTCCAAGGAGAATACGTTATACATGTATCCCGTCTGCGCCCGAGCTACTCGCTTTCTCCGCGTTCGGGTGCTTTCCATATCGCCTCGTGCTTTCAGCAGGAGGAATGACTTTGGCCTGGAAACGCCAGAAGAATTTCCAGATACACGCGCTCCTTGTGCGAACAACCGCCCGCCGGCTATTCACCGCGCCAACCACCCGAATGCCCGCGGTCTTACCCACGGACTTTCACTCCGAAATGTCAACGGTTGTGTTTCACTTTTCAAATACATGCCCGCGTATCGATCAATCCGCGATTACCCGGCAAACGGGCCCGATCGTTTTACAAGCCGCTTAACGATTCCTTCTTCTTTCTGCTTGCAGGCACCCCGAGCGACACGGACAGGACAGACGTGCACGCCGTTCATCTTCCCCCAGGAAACGACTCGCGATCGAGAATGTCGGATGAAAGGTTGATCGATTCGTCGTACGTCTGCTGTGTGATCAACGAGCCTCGGGGCACGATTCGAGCACCGTTTATCTTTAGGTTCTCGCCAATATAAGACCTAGCATCGCCGAGCGGATAAGCTGACTGCTGGCAGAGCGGTTTCACCAAGGATCATCGTCTACGGAAGAATTTCAACGCCTTGAGGGACTCTGGGATCTTGGCGCGGACATTTTCTTTGGTTATCTAGCTGTATGAGTTTTATTCGACATCATAAAGCTAGGTTACCGGAGTTAAGCTCCTCGCCATATCAACTCCAGCGGTTCCTCCGCGAGAATCATGCGATCAACGATTATGTACTTCGAAATCTGTTATTTGTAACCGTCAACTCGATCTATTCGATAGATTGATGCACCGACGCGAGAATGGATGTCTATGTACGATTATTGTAAAAAAATAAAGTATCTCATTGTGGTGAATGTAAAACACATACTGGCCACGTACGCATGTTGAATAAATAGAAATTCCGACCAGACAGAACATCGTTCCTTGAAATTCCCCAATTTCTAATAAATATTCATCGAGAGAGCAGAGGAAAGAAAGCTTTTCTTCGGAATTAGTAGTCGCCGCGCCGAAGCGACAGTGAATAGAAAACGAAAATGCCTCTAACGTACTCGAAAGATTTCTGTATTCCCTTCGCACGTGAACGTACGAGTTGGGCATTTGTAATTACTGGTAGTGTCATTGCCACGTGACTCGATTACGTATCGGCAAGTTTTCAGAACTCACAAGTATCGATATCGCTTCTCCCTACGTGATCATATTCCGCGTTTCAGAAAACAGCGCGGCTCGAAACTTCTGCTCTCCGCATTTGATAGCGATTCGCGTTTTACAGGAAACTCGTTAAACACAGCTTCGTACAATGCTCGCGCTCATCCGATAAATTCTATCGTAAAAAAAATGAACGAGCAGACGAATCTCTATTTAAGGGAAAGAAGATGGACATCTTACGTGTCGGAACTGAAGAGTGGAATGAAAGCAAACGCGCTGAAACGCATTTATTTAGCGAACCATGGATTCCTTTGATTCCTGATGAAAGGGGCATGGATTATTCATTTATTTGTAACGATCTCAGGGGGCGCCACGTTCCGGTGCATCCTATGGATGTCGATACCGACTGGACTTTCGCGGTTTTTATGAATTCTTTCTGGCACTTTCGGTATTCGATCGCCTCTGGTCTTCTCTTTCCTACACGAAACGTCTGAATATAGAACACGATCAAATAGAATCATACAAATTTAATGCCACTAAATACAGTTCACTCGGTCTATTAGCAATGGGTGCGTATTTATCGCATTCTGTGATTCATTCTATGACAATTGCGTGGGTGTTTGTACGTCAGATCAATTTAGTAGCAAATGTACAGCTAGAACGAATGAGTCACTTATCAACTTTTGCCTATGCAGATATATACTAGATCGAGAATGTTCCAAAATCTGAGCACCTGTTTTCTTTTCAATCAACTAAGTATGACCCGAGTTCGCTGAATGGTGATACGTAAAAGCAATCGAATAGAAATTACATTGAATATAATTAAATCATCAACGATCCCTTTCCCATGCACACCATGAAACGTTCTTAATGGTGGACCATTATCCCCCAGGCACGGTTGGGGAAAATGGCTCGCTTTCGTTCTCGCGGCCTAAGCGACGAACATCCTCGCGAAACTGTCGAATCACGATTAAACGGGAAGTATTTTGATAAGAATTGCCCATTCGCCTTGACCAAAAATGTCCCATCATGTTGCCCATAACAAATGCCGGAAGTACCACGTTAAGGGAAAAAAGAACTAAAGGAATTATTACGAAGCAAGGCGAAGGCCTTCGTAGTTGATTAAAGGAGAAACGCGAGCTTGTATTTTCTGCGGATGGAAACTATCGTTAACACGGAGGAAGATAGGCTATCGATTAAAAACTACTGGAACGGATTCGTATTCCACCGGATATAGGGTGTCCAGGGAGGTGAAAATGTTCTAGAACGTTCTAGAACATTCTAGAATTTTCGTGGGTATATAAAGCGGAAACTAATCGACGCGCCACTTCATTCAATAATCTGCCAGGTGCCCGATCCTGTGGTCGTTCGTGCATTACTGAAGAGCATTTTAACATTGATTTAACTGGACACAAAGGTACAGTCGCTCTCGATTAATTTTGTAGGAATATTCAGCGCGTTTACTAAATTCGCAGATATTTCATTGCGTAAGCAACGTGTTCTGTATTAAATTTTGGAATTTTTATTACACCGTCCATTAAACAGTGTTTGAAATTCAGTATCATCGTCGCAAGTTTGCACGCTTACATCGAATATTTTATATTTACGTTCGAAAATAGCTATTTCTCGATTTATTGTGTTTGATGCGCTAGCCGACCCACGTGTTTTATTCCTGTGAAAGTATCTCCTTCCTAAATTCCGTACATTTTACGGTAAAGCTTTAAGAAATTCATAGAAACTCAAAAGCACATGCTCTTATCGTACACGTATACGTAATTATTTCGCACAAACAGTGATCGTAGATATTTGTAAAAGACGGTTTACTTAAAAGCAGTGGAGATGCGAACACGCGAAGGATTATTTGACATTCTTTAATATTAATTTCAGATGGCGACGCAAATGGAAACCGAGACTGCAGAAGTTGAGACCTTCGCCTTCCAGGCAGAGATCGCTCAGCTGATGTCCTTGATCATCAACACCTTTTATTCCAACAAGGAAATCTTTCTTAGGGAATTAATCTCTAACTCGAGCGATGCCCTCGATAAGATACGCTATGAATCTTTGACCGATCTTACCAAGCTCGACAGTGGGAAGGAATTATTCATTAAGATTATTCCGAACAAGAACGATGGTACTCTAACCATTATTGATACTGGTATCGGTATGACCAAAGCCGATTTAGTGAATAATCTTGGTACGATTGCCAAATCTGGTACTAAGGCGTTCATGGAAGCTCTTCAGGCTGGCGCAGATATCTCTATGATCGGTCAGTTCGGCGTGGGATTTTATTCTGCCTATCTCATAGCGGATAAAGTTACCGTCGTCTCGAAGCACAATGACGACGAGCAGTACTTGTGGGAGTCCAGCGCCGGTGGATCGTTCACCGTCAGACACGATCCAGGCGAGCCGCTGGGTCGTGGTACAAAGATTATTCTTCACGTGAAGGAAGATCAATCTGAATACCTGGAGGAGAACAAGATCAAGGAAATCGTTAAGAAGCATTCCCAATTCATCGGTTATCCGATCAAGCTGGTTGTCCAAAAGGAAAGAGAGAAGGAGCTGAGCGAAGACGAAGCAGAGGAAGTAGAAGAGACTCCCGAGGAAGATGGAAAACCAAAGGTTGAAGATTTAGAGAACGAGGAGAAGGAGAAGGAGGAAAAGAAGAAGAAGAAGAAGACCATTAAGGAGAAGTACACTGAAGACGAGGAATTGAACAAAACTAAGCCTATTTGGACCAGAAACCCTGACGATATCGCACAGGAGGAATACGGCGAATTCTACAAATCATTGACCAACGATTGGGAAGACCATTTGGCTGTAAAACACTTCTCCGTAGAGGGCCAGTTGGAATTCAGAGCTTTGCTTTTCGTTCCTCGTCGCATGCCGTTCGACCTTTTCGAGAACAAAAAGAGGAAGAACAACATTAAGCTGTACGTAAGAAGGGTCTTTATTATGGATAACTGTGAAGAATTGATTCCAGAGTATCTGAACTTCATGAAGGGAGTGGTCGATAGCGAGGATCTCCCCCTGAACATTTCTCGTGAGATGCTTCAGCAGAACAAGATCTTGAAGGTGATTCGCAAGAATCTCGTTAAGAGGTGCCTGGAGCTGTTCGAGGAGCTCACAGAGGATAAGGAGAACTACAAGAAATTCTACGATCAATTCAGCAAAAACATTAAGCTGGGTATTCACGAGGACAGCGCCAATCGTAGTAAACTGTCGGAACTTCTGAGGTATCACACTTCAGCTTCTGGCGACGAGGCTTGCTCCCTTAAGGACTATATTGGCAGAATGAAGGAGAACCAGAAACACATTTACTTCATCACTGGAGAGAACAAGGAACAAGTTGCAAATAGTTCCTTTGTTGAGCGTGTCAAGAAACGTGGCTTCGAGGTCGTCTACATGACCGAGCCCATCGATGAATACGTAGTCCAACAGCTGAAGGAATACGACGGAAAGCAATTGGTGTCTGTGACCAAAGAGGGATTGGAGCTTCCCGAGGACGAAGAGGAGAAGAAGAAGAGGGAAGAAGACAAGGCCAAGTTCGAGAACTTGTGCAAAGTAATGAAGAACATCCTCGACAGCAAGGTCGAGAAGGTCGTGGTATCGAATCGTTTGGTCGACTCTCCTTGTTGCATAGTTACTTCGCAGTACGGCTGGACAGCTAACATGGAGAGGATCATGAAAGCTCAAGCTCTGAGGGACACGTCCACCATGGGATACATGGCGGCGAAGAAGCACCTCGAGATCAATCCAGATCACGCAATCATTGAAAATCTACGCGAGAAGGCAGAGATCGATAAGAGCGACAAGGCTGTAAAGGATTTGGTAATTTTGCTCTTCGAGACTGCGCTTCTTTCCTCAGGTTTCACACTGGACGAACCACAAGTACATGCCGCCAGAATCTACAGGATGATCAAGCTGGGTCTTGGTATCGACGAAGAGGAGCCTGTTCCCGAAGAACCGAAGGCAGAGGAAGATGTTCCTCCCGTCGAAGGAAATGCAGAGGATGCTTCGCGAATGGAAGAAGTAGATTAACCATTTGATCTGAATGTGATGTAAGAAGTTAATCTCATTGTAGTCATTGAAAGACTGTTGAAATAGCCACGTTTTATGTGGTGACACTAACCATCCTCATTTTCATTTCCTGTATCATAAGATCCTTACTTTATTTATCATACCAAATTTTGTTTTAAATACCAAATATCTTGGAATAAGTTAAACTTATAATAAAGTAAAATTTACTACTATATGTGTGTGTTTATTACCGTCTACCTATATAGAAACCATTAAATAAAATTAATAGAATAATATAGATAAAGAAACTATTAGCAGAAACGAATAATCGTCATGGTTACGGTAATCGCTCGAATGTTATATAGATTTTAGATTTAGAAAACTCTGTATTTTGTAATGATTTCCTCTGGTTTGAACATTATTAACCATCACTTAAATCTAAACAAGTAATCTATTACGCGCAGCATTATCGCTACACTACGCTGTCCATGACTGTCCATTTGTTCAATAGAATCTGAAAGGTTTCGTCGATTAAATCAGAAAAGCTGCGCGCCATCCAATAATTTCACGCGTGAAGTCGCATGAGGAGCCCTCAGAACTTCGTACCCGCAAAGGTATTTGGCGATTATTTTGTGCTCGCTAAAGTGTGTCAAAAAACGCCCTCTACCTGACGGTTTAAAGCGAACAGATAGGAGATTTGGTTGCAGAGAAATCATAGTCTCCGCCTTAAACGGACAGATTCTAAAGAAATATGATGGCGAGTAAAGGGTGGAAGGTCAGTGCATCGGTACAATTGTAAAATTGGTATACCGTATGTCAATGTATGCGTACAAAGAACAAATAGGACTGTAATCTCTGAAAACTGAATTTCCATAGGTAGTAAAACCCCACGTGCCGATGATAAAGTTCCGTAAGGGCGGAATTAACAGAGGTAAACGTCACATTAACAATCCTCCTGGAATCCGACTGTTGAAAAAGCCGACTGAAATGATTTTGTTATTGGTTAGTAACTACAGGAGCAGCAACACCGTCTGGGCAGCCAGGGCCGGCGACGCCTCGACAAAGTAAAGGTGCGACGGGCCCCAATGTGATCGTTCTGCCAACAATAGAGGATATTCATCTTCCCCCGCGGCTCCAGAGACGACGCATAGACGAGAAAGAAATTGCATACATCAATGCAAGTATAATGCTGTTTTATGTCCTACTACTTGTGCACTTAGAATTGCAATGGATTTCCAAAGAAATTTCTAATCAATATTTACACACCCAATACAGTATTAACGATATTGTATCAGGTTTTTAATGCACAGTATGGATTCGTAAATGCACGTGAATTGAAAGAGAAAATGTGCACTAATTGAGTTTCCTCTGTTACAGAGGGGCGGTCCAGACTAAATTCTTTAAGCGACTATTAGGGCGTCCCTGATCTTAGAGTAATAGGAACAAGTTATTTTCTTCTTATATCTTTCTGTACGATATGTTCTGTAAATAAATGAATGCAAGACGTGCTGCTTACAAGTTGTACATATTTCTGTTGTCCATCTATCGGACAAGGTCTCCCCTTTGCCTGTGTGACATTGCCAGAACCTGCTATTTCTGGCCAGCTTTTTGGCTCATTCTTGTAACACGTAAAGCGTGTTGATCTTAAGAGAACAGGATAGAATCTTAATAAAATCGTTACACGTTTCAACGTAATTCTTGTATAATTACTTCAGAATTATTATTGACACTAGTTCACCATCAAAAACGAGAGAGTAACAACTTTTTAAGTAAAAGTTGTAAAAGTTTCAATCAGAGGCTTCCCTTTTCTTTTTTAGAATTCTGTTGCATGTACCTATATTATTATTCTATGGGGTTGAGAGCAAACGGCTGAAAGAAGTGGTAAACTTTGAACTTTCCTCCTATCCTATGACGCCATAAATCGAATATTAGAAATCCGGGGATCGTTTACTTAAGGAAAAATATTTTAGGAGCAAAAGCCAATAGAGACAGCCCTGTTCCATGACAGAAATAGCAGACGACAGTGCGCTGCGTCTTCCATCCGCTCACGATCCCTGGACGCGATAGCGGAAGACCTGCAATCGTATTGCCTTTTATCGAAACTGCGAAAAATTACACGAACGACGAATTTACGAATATGTCTGAGATAACGGATTTCGGTCCGAGAAAGACGATTTTTATCCTAGCGATTGTGGCTGGATGTTTCGCGGTACTATGGCCGAGAATTTTCTATCCTATGCTCACTGCATCTGTCACTCCGCATCACACCACCGACACTTCTGGTAAGATTCTAATACTTTTCATTACGTTAAATATCGAGGATAAGTTAGTGAACGATATTTCGAATTCTCAAATTCATCCAGTCCTTTGCGGTTGCTTTCGGTTGATCATTTCTGGTAGACTGTTCGATCGGTCCGGTACAAACGGTACCTCTCTTGCAATGTTTCATTTCTAATGTTTGAAGTTAAGCATTCAGATATGTTAAATGTGATTTCATGTATCTCTGTGTACCAACAATGTATTATATTCATGAATATTTATTAGCATGCTGCGACGTAATATTTGAAAGTGATGTCACTGCTGCGGATATCATGCATGAAATTTGTCAGAACATATTGAAGCATCATCAAGTTGATCCACGAGTAAGAGACGTTTTGAAAACTATAAAACTGACGCCACAAAGTGCAAGTCTGTGTAGAGAAGAAATTTTAGCCAGATGCGGTATAGATCTATCTACGTTCCTTGCAGAAAAGGAACGAATGGGGAAATCTAACAAACAAGTTTTGGAAGAGATCAGATCATTTAATAGTTCCCTGTGTCTTAAAATGCACTTTGGTATACCTCTTTCTCAGTTAGGAACACCACATCTCATCAGATATCATATTTTAATGCCACACAGTAAGAATTATAAATAAGGTTCTATTCAAACCTTCTGATACCAGCTACTAATAACAGATAGCATGTGCAACTTTGTTACACTTTGAGCATTAAATACCGTATCAAGTATCTATTAATATAACACGACTAATAACTTTCTTTCCAATTTTAAATATGATTTTGACGCTAATAATCTTGCCAATTATGCAGGATATTGTCGATCTAGTCGTAGAATCCGAAGGGGGTTTATTGTTCGCGTGAGAATAGATCGAAAATGTGCAATAAGATTTCTTCGTACGAGGCTTTGTTTTTGAAAAAAAAAAGATTCTAGGTATTTTCCCAAGAAATTTTTTTTTTTTTCGCATTTTCGATGTACTATATTAAACGAAGAATTACCCGCTTTCGGATTGTACCGCCAGCTCGATGACACCCTGTATATGGAAAGCAGATTCGAGTTATCCCTTCTACCTTGGCGGATTGCCAAAAGAGCAAACATAACTACCGATGAGTAGATGGGGATAAGTTTGGCCTATAATCATAGCTCCAAAGGCATCTATGTAATGATCTCTTCTATCATTTACAAAGATTGCAGTCTAACATTATTCCTATGCGATTTAGTAAGAACAAAATGAATGTAATAGCGCTTTGAATTCTGTTTGTTTCACTGTCCATTCTCCGAATGATAGCTTAATAAAAAATATTTATATTTTTAGGCACAATACGGCAAGAACGACGTACACCGCCTCATGCAGGTGGCCTACATCCTGCATTGAGGGAACGTGGTAGAGCGATACCTTCTACTCACATTGTACCGAAGGTAGCAGACAGACCTGATCATGTGATACCGAAAATCAGGCCACCCTTGGGTGGTGCAGGGCACGTTGCCGCTGCACCAAGTGGGAATGGCACTATGGGAATCATCATGCCGCTGTATACCTTAGGCATCGTACTGTTTTTCCTGTACACAATTGTCAAGGTAACTATTCTTCCCTACAGTACCTCTGAGGACCAGAGAGGACTGTTGTTTATGGACTGTTGTTTTACCAGGTGCTGAAGAAAAATTCGGATAGCGAAATCATATCGGAATACTCGGGAGCCGCCGCGGAGAAAGAATTTCGAAAGATGGTATTTAGCCCTGAGGCGTTTGCTACTGCAATGACCGGCGGCACAATGAATTATGAGAAGGAAAGGTCACCGTCACCCCAGATACCTGCGCCCACCATAGAGGAGTTGAAGGATCGTAAGTTTTCCCGACGTTTCTTTAAAAAAATGATTAACGACACTGGATTTATATCATCATTAATGCAGTGTTTTCCTTGAAAGCTATTTCCTTTAAAGAAATACTGAAAAATAAGGTACATGTTTTTTTGAGTATCTAATCAGATTTTTTAAAATGGTGTTGCATGATGCAAGGTTTGCACAATTAGAACACACACGTATTTATACCGTGAATTTAACGAGGAGGAAAGAAAGAAATGTTAGTCTAAAATTACAGATATTGTAAGTACTGGTGTATATTCTCTGAACACATTTGGTAATGTTATACATGCTGGAACACAAGAAGCGGCAGGAGACATAGAGATAGATCAGCTGAGACGTCGTTTGGTCGAGACGGAAGCAGCCATGGAAAGAATTGTTGTCCAGATAGGCAACATATCACGTTCAGTTATGCATAGTCCAAGCTCGCAAGAAGAACTCAAGGTTTACTAGAATAATTTTGAAGCAATTTACCATTTTCCATTTCTTAGCCTTTAGAAATGTGCACGTTGTTGTGTTCTGATTGCGTTTCAAGCTTTACCCGTTCTAATGTACATTATATATTATACATATTGTACATTCAGCACGACATCGTCGAGTAAATTTTGCTTTTTCTATATTTCAATGCTTCAGGATAACCACTTCTAAATTGACCATTTTTTCAAATCTCCGTCTTTATGGAAAGTGCATACTCATATTTTAGCTGAGTGAAATACTCATTACAAGCATTTAAGTCCGTCGACGTATTAAGTAATAGAATTTATAGTTCTCATCTTTAAATATATTCATTTAAATAGTAGATGGGCCTCCAAAGTCCAATGGTCCGGCAGGGGTCGATCGCTCATCTAAGGTATATTCTTTGCCTCGAAAGTTTTCTAACAAGAGTAACCAAAAGTTTGTGAGAAACTGTTTCTATTAAATTTTTACTATCGTTTCCAAGGCTTGTACCTATCTTAGGACACTAAGGATTCAGTCTCGTAATATTATAACAGTACATATTTAATACTATGAAACAAGGACGAACCTTATCCTAAAACACATTAGAAATACTATATTTAGTGCAATTTTTTTCGCATCTTTATCGAAGATGACCTTTACCGCATGAAAGTGTTGTTAATTTTATTTCTCTCTTTTCATCTTAGCGTTATCGACCGTTTTTTTTTTATAGTGCAGCATGGATTTCTTAATAATTTCTGCATATTTATTTAGCGTTGGATGTTATATATATTGTGGCCCTAAATGTAATTACATAGAACATTTATTTTATATTGATTTATGAGTATTAACATTTACAGTGCAGTAGCATTGATTAAACGCAGCATACACTTGTATTTATTTGACGTTAACAAATGTGTAACTACTTTGATGAATCGAGTGGTGTACGTAGACTGCTCATTTTGACGATATGATTTGCAGGACGATGCCGACGCCCAGGCTGAACATAGTAAAGCAGATGAAGAGGTAGAAATGATAGAAAATTCACCGACCGTTAAAGTCATGGGTATGGAAATGACAGCTAGTTGCGAGGGTAAGGGCAGTAGGCCTACTACTCCGATAATACCAGTCCCACCCAGGTAACGACAATTCGAGCAATACGTTCGCGAAGATTAAACGTCCAATAACTGGAGCTCCATTATTTTAGTAATATTGAGAGGGAGAAAACGCCGCCTAAACCAATATATTTAGAAGGTGCGCTTCCTCCACAGTGTGAACTACTTGTAACAGATTCAGAAACACAAGCACAAAGGGCCGAAGAGGATTCAGAAGCACCTGTTGTACTCTCAGGCAAAATGACCCTCTCCCTCATCAGCCTCGACCAAAATGCAGCAGTAAGAAAACATTAGAATTACCAACAGAATCGAATGAATCTGCGGAGCCTTGTTTTATTTGGTGATTCTTTTATTCATTTAATTGTTTGCTTCTATAGAGATTCCTTAACACGACAATGGCAAATCACAGGACCTCTTATTAGACACAGGAGTAGCTTTTTCTTAGCAATTACTTTTATCAATTCGACGCTAATACGACGTTACGCAATAGCAGTTACTCACACTCTGTGATTTGCTTCACGTATTAACACCTAAATTCTATTATGCATTGGATTTGTCATTAATCTACTAATTTTAGTGTAAATTATGTACACTATACATTTTACACGTTTACTGTTGCTATAAACATTAATACTCGATAATTTCAAATTATCCCCTAATTAAATTACGTTCTTACTCACGATGCTGCTGTCGACGTTCACTTTATTCAACTAACTAAACGCTGTTAACTATTCTACCCGTAGATACAACATTTCGTTATGTTCTCTCGATAGGCGACACGGAAATTACAATCAGAACATCTGTAGTTAAACACAATCTTAATTGACCTTTTCTTGGTACACATTAGATATGAAAATTGTTGCAATGATATTGAAACTAAAGGTGCATAATATCGTTCCATTGAACTAGGAATCGGAAGAAGGAAATCAGGAAGTACGGGGGACAGACGATGTAACGGCCTCAAATGTGGAAAGCTCGGGAGAAACGCTAGATACTCGACAATTTGAAGGTAGAGAACAAGAAGAAATTCAAGTTAGAAGAGAAATTGAGAATGGAACGGAAGCAGATGAAGTAACGGGAGAAAAAGGGGACGAAAAAGAGGAACTAGAAGATGATGAAGATATGGAAGAAGACGAGGAGGAAATAGAGGAAGAGGAAGAGGAAGAGGAGGAAGCGGGTGCAGAAGATGAAGAAGAAGAGTATGAAGAGGAAGAAGTAGAAGAAGAAGAAGAAGAAGAAGTAGAGGAAGAAGTAGAAGTAGAAATGGAGGAGGAGGAGGAGGAGGAGGAGGAGGAAGAGGAAGAAGAGGTTGTGGAATATGATGACGAAGAAGAAGATGAAGAAATAGAAACAGGAGATGATAAAGACGTGGAAGGAGTAGAAGATGTGGTAGAGGAGGAGGAAGAGTCGAGTGAAGAAGAGGAAGAAAGAGGTGAAAGAAGATTACAAAACGTTAACCAAATATTAAGTAAGAAATTCGAATGAAGAGAACAGGGTATTTAATCGATACAGGGTACGAAGATGGCGAAAACGGTAGAAAGAATATCGAAATGAATCGAAAGAGTATCAAAGTAAACGAGAGTAGTATAAAGTGGAAAAGAATGGGAATGTTCGCAGTGGGTTGCCTTATAGTGAAGAGACAATTGAGAATAAAAGAAACAATAGTAACCAACTAACGATTGATTAAATCAGTGTTTACCAATCTTGAAATTTTACGTATTGCAGTAAGAAAGGATTAACACAATGATTGTCAGAAACAGCAGCAGATGATTGAGATGTTGGTTAAGCACTGCCAAACACCTAATGAGTTCATAAGACTCGAATTTACTGCATGCTTACACTATTGCCTGTTGTACCCTTTGTACACTTCGTAGAGTCAGAAATTTCTTAATCAATGGGGCCAAGAAAAGAGGCAGTGCTTCGCGCACATGTCCGACAAGTGTCATTGTGCAATGAATACCACACGATTACAGTACAGTCAATAAATGCTACACAGTTGTGAACACTGTTACGATATTAGTTTTCTACCGGGTAGGCTGATTGGCAAGCACTGATCTCTATGCTTGTGCACATACCAGTTATTTGAGTTCAATCTTGTTTAGAATTTTTTTATCAATGTGAAACAAGCTGTTTTGTATGGCGCTCTTATTTCTGTTGCATTCGAACGAATTTTTTTTTCATAACGTAGTTTGTAAAGCCACTTAGTAGGTAGGATTGTCATTTTCATACCTATGCTTAGTCATGCAATACTATATCGAAGAATTGTACAATAAACAAAGAATTCCTTTGAAGATAAGTTGCTGTCAAATGTAATTAGACTGTATTACTGGAATAGGCAGATTTGTAATTATATTCTGTTCGTCGCTAAATACAACTTTTCCATTTAATTGAAAAGAACTATTTAAGCTTACATATTTCAGGGCAGTAGTTATCTTCGATATTGTTATTAAAAAATAAAATTATATTATTATATTAAACTTTGTTTATTATTATTATTATTATTAATCGTTTAGAGTTCGAATTCCAAGTCAATTAATAGACACCCTTTTTATTACGGCTTGGAATTTATTTTTGCGGGAATGTATACCCTATAGGTTCGATTTGACAGCATTAGATATTATATATAATACGATATTGTCTGTTAATAACATAATGTTATATAATCTCTCGCAGCTCCATCTGTTCCGTTTAAATAATCTCCGTAACCTATATGTCCGTAGTTCGGGATTACAATTGAATAACTGGTTTTCCTTGTAAATTACGGAACTCTTCGTTTCACCGTAAATTCCGCGGGTGTTGCGGGAATTTTACGAACGGAGTAAACAAATTTTCCTTCAATTAGATTTTATACAGACATTAACCTAACCTGCAAGAAGTTCATTTCACTCCGTATTTAACGAATTAACGGCTGACTTTCACCCATGTGTTTGCATTCCCGCGAAGAAGTATGCGACCTTTACTTTTTCACAGATAAAGTCGCATGTGTCATTCAGAAATTTCGATTAATAGACGCGACGAAATTGTAAACATGCACTTTGGAGTATGTTTTGCTGGAGAATATCTTTGAAACTCATACAGCATAAGTACGATAGATGGGAGTAAGGCGTTTCCTACGGTATTTCTTGATAGGCATCCCTATCGGGATTACTATTATCGACACGGCTGGTGGCATAGCCAAGGTAGAAGGAATCTCTATGCAACCGACTTTAAATCCAGATGACAGATATCCTGATTTTGTGTTTCTGAATCGTTGGGCAGTTCGTAGTCAAGAGATTCAACGCGGTGAGATAGTATCAGTGATATCTCCCAAAAAGCCAAGCCAGACCCTGATTAAAAGGGTCGTGGGACTTCCCGGAGACATTATAAGCTCCCACGGATACAAAGCAGACATCCTGAGGGTACTTGAACATTTTATTCCATACACATTTACTTCTACTACTTCACTGAATAATAGAAGCTTACGTTGCTTGTTTAGATACCAGAAGGATACTGTTGGTTAGAGGGAGATCACCTAGGTCACTCTATGGACTCTAACACATTCGGACCAGTTCCTCTTGGTTTGATAACTGGCAAAGCTACTTTCATAGTGTGGCCACCGACTCGCTGGCAGTACCTTTATCCTTCTATGTCGCACCACAATTTTCCATTAAATATAGCGAGAGTATCGGCTAGATAAACTTCAGTCGAGAGAAGAGAATGAGGGCTGTCAGCTTTGTTAAAAGGCTGCAATGGGATCTCCCCGGCACCGTGTGCCGGCATGGCCTGACGATAGGAGATGTTGACAATGACGGTGATAATGAATTAGTTGTAGGTACAGCGGAGGGAGAGCTTTATATTTTCAAAGTAAGATATTCGTTTACCAATCTGTGTTTTAAACCCCTCGCCACTTCTGTGGAAGCTTTCGAAAGTCTGCTTTAAATCTCTGTGCAACAGGGATCAGAGTTATGGCAGAAGATACCTGGTTTAGGTATGATCACGAGCGTGGCGATTGGAGATATCTTTAATTACGGACGAAACGCGTTAGTTGTAATTTGCGGAGATGGCTGGGCGCATATATTTTACAGTCCACGATCGGTTAATCCCAGCACCATCAACCCAACGTCTGCTCAACAATCCAGTAAGGAAACGATCGATCAGGACACCATCAAGATTGGTGAGTTGAAAATTGTACTCCGGTCTCACCGCGGGTGGTGATGTAACGAGATTTCTGAATTCAGATCAGGTAGATGGCAACAGCGAGGTGAACGAGTTGTCGGGTAAAATGGAATGTGTTCACGTGCAAAGGATTCCAACGAACACAAAGGTGGTGTTGGTGGCGGATGTTGATAAAGATGGTGCGAACGAGATGATACTTGGCTTGACCGATCGCGTAGTTAGGTCTTACAGATGGTCGAGCACTCCGGAGCTCGGGAGAGGGAAGTTAGTCGGGTTGAATAAGTGGGAGTGTGCCAATCAAATAGGAACAGTTACGTTACAGGTGTGTATAACGAATACAGACAAATTGAAAATCACTTTAACGTAGGATGATAATTGAGATTCTGATTCCCGTTTAGCACACGGCGGACGGAACGCCAACTTTATTAGTTGCTCAACCCGGGGGCACGTTCATGCGAATCAAGTGCAATTCGGAGGATTGTCACTCGGAACACGAGGCTAATAAAACGAGCAACGAAGCGGCAGCAAGCTGCGTGGATTATCAAACGCTGGGGATATCGCGAATGCGCAACCAGAATATTTCCACGGAAATTATCGGAGACTTGCAATGCGCCGAGAGCAAAGCGTCGAATAACGAGGCCAAAGAATCTTCGGCCAAGCAAACTGTCCCGAGTAAAGTTCAACGCGGCAGGCACGTCAAGTCTGCCTCGCTGGAGCTCAAAGGGAATACTTTGCAAACAGAAACAAGAAAGAACAGCTTGGATCCAGCGGAACTGCGCAAGAGAACTTCGACTGCAGAAGACTATAAAACGAGCAAAGTGTCTGGGAGGGCTGTCGCTGCCGGCACAGATCAGGTCGACGGTAACCTGATGGGTGGCAACGTGATTCTTGCCGATTACGATGCGGAGCCAGAGAAAGAATCGTTGCTGCCCACGTTCAAGGACTTTTCTCTCCAAGACAACAGCGACAATAATAACGAAGAAAGCTTGAAAGGGCAGGATAAAGCCGAAGGCGACGCGACTACGAAGAGAAGCTCGTCACAAGGGAAACCTTACGCTCTAGCCACCTTAGACGGGACAATAATGCTAGTCAAAGATGAAGTTATTTTATGGTAAGACTTTGAAACTCTTCCTCTCCACCTGATCGACTTTAATGCACATGCTCTCACGTCTCTTTCCTTCAGGGCCATGCAAGTAGATCACCAGATATTCGCTTTGTGCCGATTAGACGTGACCGGCGACGGCTCTGACGAAATAGTGGCTTGCGCTTGGGACGGGCAGACTTACATTTTGGACCACCAACAGAACAGTGTCCGGTTCCATTTCGAGGAGCCAGTCAGAGCATTCTGCACGGGTATCTATAACGTATCGCCTGGAATCTCGACACCTTGCTTGGTGTACAACACCTTCAACAACAAGGTAACTATTTTTCGTCCTCGCAAGGTGCAAATACCTGCGAATACAGGAAGTCAAGCGTGAAACGTTACGCGACGATATGCTTGCAGATTTTTCTCTACTACGACGTGACGCTTCCGAGTATGGTGATTAAACCTATGAATCCGCTGGAGGAGCTTGATCTTGAAGAGAAGCAAACTTTGGACGATCTCCTAGGGAACTGCAGCGATATGGAAAGACAACAGAGGACGCAACAGTTTACCGAATGGTTGCTGTACGGAATGTCTTAAGAACGTGTAACTCTTGTTAGGCTTTATGTAGAGGAAAGAAAAATACACGCATATTCTTCCAAGATACCCGTGTTGTTCTTGCACCGCGCACGTTTTTGTGATTGACTGAACTGTAATCGCCGGAGACATTGGCGATGTTTGAGCAACGCTCCGAGCAATTTATTGCGCGCGTCCGCGTATCTTGTCTAGCCTCGGGGATGTTGTTCTTTCCGTATGGACAGAATATTCACTGTCGTTTGATCTCTGCGTTATCAAGACGGATATACGACCGACGAAAATTCTTATTATAACTTTTTGGCAAACAAGGACGCAACGGTATCGGTTACCGAGTATTTCGCGGCCCGGCTAAAAATCCGCCTGGCGCAACGCTACTTGACTATTGGCGGAACCGCGGGAAAAACAGAACTTTATCTGTCTATCGTAAATTAAGCTGCTGTTCGCGTAGTATCAGGTAAACATATAGCATTGGTCCGGGCGTCATCGTCCTCAGTGGGAATGTAGATCTCATCGAGTACTTTTCCGAGATACTGTTGCCCGGCCGTGCTCGATATCCGCACGATTAGATCTCCAGATCTTGCCCAAGGATAAACCGACAGATCCAGAAAACCCCTTCGAGCCGCCAGTTACCAATCGTCGCGACTACCGATTCATGTGGAAACGTTAATGAAACCGTGATAGCGCGGCGAGAGAGGAACGGGAAGCTTACTTCATCGTAAAAGCTGGGAACAGGTACAGTGGTTTCCTTCTCCGCGGCGCGGCTTATCGTATTGCAAAGAAGACGAAAGAGAAAAAAAATGGGCTAAATAGGACGCGTTGTTATGTAGTTGCGACGGCTTAACAGCGGCTACTTTATCGAGTGCAAGTGTCGATAGCAGCGTGTCCCCTAAGTGTTTTCGGTGTGACTTAACTTCTGGCTCGATTAATTCTAGAATGGCAGTGAACGCAACGGAGCCGAGCCTCCTCGGGCAAGAGCTGAGGCAGCTGACTTTCGGATGGACCGATTACACGCTTTTCACCGGCCTTTTGGGGATCAGTGTCCTGATCGGCATTTACTTCGGCTGCTTCGGCAAGAAGCAGGACAGCACCACCGAATACTTGCTCGGAGGGAAGTCGATGTCCTGTTTTCCGGTTAGCATGAGCTTAATCGCAAGGTAAACAACGATCTCACGAATAATCCACGGGGATGAACGAATGTACCTACGTTCGTGGAGATACGAATAAAGGCTAATTGGCTTCTCTTCGGTTATTTCAGTCATATATCAGCGGTCTCGTTGCTCGCTATACCCGTGGAGGTGTATCAATACGGCACACAGTACGCCGTCTGCGTTTTTACGTCTTTCCTATCGTTTGGCATCATCGCCCTTATTTACGTGCCTGTGTTTTATCAGCTGCAACTGACCAGTATCTTCGAGTACTTGGAGATACGATTCGCCAGGCCGGTGCGGACGTTCGCCTCGTTCCTTTACACCCTGTCGCTGGTGATTTACGTGCCGCTGATCATCTACGTGCCGGCGTTGGCCTTCTCCCAGGCGACAGCGATCAATCTGCACCTGATCACCCCGATAATCTGCATCGTGTGCATATTTTACACGACCATAGTAAGTCGCTGGCAACTGTCATCCCTCCGAGACGGCGGTTCCTGTTTGCCAGAGTAATCTCGCGAAACGCGCCACGTTACGAAACGCATATATGCACTGCCTAGCGCTATGAATGAATTTTGATTTAACGTGGAATTATCAGTGTCGCCTATCGCTCGTCGCGTATCCGTCTTCGTCAGATGTTTACAATGTTTGCGTCTGTCAACTGCCGCGAGACCGTTCGTTAAACTATATGTACACACATCGTATGCACGCGTAGAACTGTTAAAGGGAATAGAGACTCGTCAAAACGTTACGCCCCAAGATGAATCGGGTTTCGCCGACTCGTTTCACGGTGGATCGGCAGGGGTATCGATAGGGCCGCCTCCGACAGTAGATAAATCTCTCTTTGGGGATCCTTAGGGTGGCCTGAAAGCTGTCGTATGGGCGGACACCGTTCAAATGACCGTAACAATAGGAAGTCTCCTTGCCGTGCTCATCTTGGGCACCCTGGCTGTGGGTGGCGTGGGCGAGACCTGGAGGGTAGCGCACGAGGGCAAAAGAATCGTGTTCTGGAAGTAGGCGAAATCTCCGATCTGTTAAATTTTTATCGGTCCGAGACCGACTGCCTTCGATTCGCGTGCTAATAAGGGGATGATTTTCGCAGCATGGATACGAGCCCGTTCGTCAGGAATTCCTTCTGGGGCATGTCGGTGGGCATGACGATGACGTGGTTGTCGGGACTGGGTATCAGTCAAATGTCCATGCAGAGATTCTTAGCCATACCAACTATCAGAGAGGTTCACAAGTGAGTACGAACTGTGATGCTTGGTGAATTGTATTGGAGGATGCAAGAAGGGCATCAGTGCTAAAAGTTAGTTTCGAAAAAATTATTTGTAAACATTACGAAGATAGATATTTCTTATACCTACACAGTGAAGATGTTGTAAAAGTGTCTATAATAGGTATTTAAAAAATTGATATATGTCCTTCGTAGTTGCATTGCTACAATTGGAATTATGTAATAAATGAATCAGTGAAATTAATTTTAATTATAGCCCTCCCTCGCTCTTCTTGCATAAAATGTAGAGATATAGAAAAATATTGTTTTTTAACATTATGTTTTATTATTTATTTAATATTTGCATAATATTTGAAAAAAAATTGAATATTGAAAAAATAGTCATAGATTGTGTCATGTTTAGGTTGGTGTACCTATATTTGGCTTACAAGGGAAGTTAGGCAACCCGGAAATTCAGAAAATTATGCAACCTAAATTTTTTTTGGAGCCATAGTGTGGTTTTGGGGGGTGAAATCAATCCTTGACAAAATGCAGAATTTTCTTTTATCTTGGAATATCTTGAGAACGGTGAGAGATATCGAAAATAAGTATAATCAAAAGTTGCATCTTTTTTTTATATCTACAAAACCGCGTAAAAATAATTATCGAAATAATCCAGACCTTTCAAGTTACCCCCACCCCTAATCCTTAATTCAATAATTACTTTGTACGCAGTTTTGTAGATTTAAATAAAAGATGCAACTCTTATCTAAGATTCTTTCCAATATCTCTCACGATTCCCGAGATATTCCACGAAAAAGAAAATTCTGCATTTTTTCAAAGGGTGATTTCACCTCCCACTATGGCACCAATAAAAAATAGGTTTATCTCATCCATGAACTACTCTACTTGCACACAAAGATGCATAATGAGTCAATACAAATAATCTGAAAACATTTTACCGTTGATAAGTGTGAATCTGTAACTAATTGCTTATATAAGTAATGACCACCGTCAGTACTACTAATTGGTGTCACATCGACTTTTCAAGGTAGATTCTTGATTATTATATTCTTTTATTTTCTTGAATTGATTTCCTGTGGACAATATTGTATAATGGGTTTTCATTATCAGATAAATAAGTTACTGAATCCGAATCAGTGACTTTAATCTTTGATGATTTTGATTTGCAATACAAGTAACTGCGCTGTTTTTAATTTAATCTTCGTGGCTATCATCATTTATTACAGGATTTACCTGTTCCGTATTAAACATTTTGCTAAATATATCTGCGGGCTTTATAATCTGCGCAAGATACCAATCATCCGATAATAAATATGTACAAAACAAATATCAGAATTAATAAAAAAAAGAATCTACCAATAAAATTCGAAGTAACACCCGTAACTACCCTACTTAGTAGTATGGATATCGAGTTGATACTTGGCAGAAATAGTATTTTTTGAGGAACCTATCGATTGTTGTGTACTAAGTTCAATTTGGTTCGGACTTTGGGAATACTTTTCATTACGCTTACTCGGCTGGACCCTTTACAATATCTCTGCCAATTTTAAAGATACGGCGATGAAATTTAGGGGGTCTATGTAGAAAAGAACAAGGAATCTAATTATTAGTTTTATGCAAAGAGGAATCAAGTGTCCTCTGTTCGTTCTTGCAACGAACAGTACAATTCATTTGGGAACGATACGTTTGTTTCTACAGGGCGATCGGATTCACGGCGATATGCATGGTGGCCATAAAATGGGTGTCGGTGTTCACTGGGCTGATAATGTACGCCAGGTACCACAAGTGCGACCCTATAAGCACGCACGTACGTATCCCTCTACTCCTCCATCCTATAGAAGCGCATCCCGCGTGATCCTTAAATCTGACCAGATCAATTGGCCTGCAGGTAATCGCGAGGAGCGACCAATTACTTCCCTATTACGTGTTGGACGTTGCCGCGGAAATTCCAGGACTCCCCGGTCTCTTCCTGGCAGGCCTGGTAAGCGCTGGCCTCTCGACAATGAGCGCTAATTTGAACACAGCCTCCGGCACGATCTACGAGGATTTCATCGACCCCTGGCTACCGGAGAGCAACAACAAAGAATCCAGAGCGGCGAATATTATGAAAGTGCGGAAGAAAATTTTATTCCATTAAATTATCCATCCGCATCGCTAGATATCGACGAGCAAAGTGTGTTTGATTCGCAGGCAACGGTGGTGGTGATAGGGTTGGCCTGCGTCGGAATAGTCTTCGTCGTGGATCAGCTGGGTGACATTTTCCAAGTCTCTTTGAGCCTCCACGGTATCACCTCTGGAGCGATGCTGGGCATTTTCACCCTGGGAATGCTGGTGCCATGGGCAACGGCGAAAGGGGCCATAACAGGTGGATTACTATCCCTGATATTCACGAGCTGGATGATCATCGGCGCTCAGGTGAACGTGGCTCGCAAGCGATTGACGTACCCGCCTCTTGTTTCCTCCACCGAAGACTGCCTGAACGTGGAAAGCCTGTTCAATCAGACAATGACGCACGCGAGTACCGTTCCGCCGATGCTCGAGGAGCAACCCTTCCTCCTATTCACCGTATCGTTCATGTACTACACCCTGATCGGTTTCGTGATAACTATGGTGGTGGGGACGGTAGTCAGCTTCATATTCGGCGTTAACGATCTACAGGACGTCGATAGAAACCACTTCCCACCGATTATTCAGAGGTACGTGCACTTGGGTTTCGCTTTAAACACACCTAAACGGGATATTATCGATAAGCCGGAATATCTTTCTCCGTTTTAGGCTGATGCCTGCGAAAAGGTACACCGAGGTGCCGATGCACTCGGTTCCAACGGCGTTGATCATGAACCCGGAGAAGGAGAAGATCAGCCCGTGAACAACTCCCCCGACAGCATCGTGTTCGTGGTACGTTCTAAGAACGAATCCAGCGACGACCAACTCGCGCGCTAGAATTAAACCAACTTTCTAATATCGCCAAGGAGTGTTAAGAACAAATGAATCCTGGAACGATAAGGATCGGGGAGCATCGAGCGACGGCCCGGTCCCGCTCGTCACGAGAAAGCTATACCGTAACTGGTCCGCTCTGGGTTGAAAGCACCCATTAGGCCCCCGATGAGGGTGTCAAATTGACTAGATTATATATCTGTCCCACGCATCTCAATACAAACAACTCTCCCAAACATCTGGAGGAACGATGCCTATCGGATTAGGACGAATGTAAATGCGAAGGGTGTTTTCTGCCGAGTCATTCGTCGGCCCCGCTCTCTCGAGAATCCGCGACAGATCGATCGTAAAATATGCGCCACGGTCGTTGCACGTGTTTCCGAGCGGCGGTCTATTCGCCGAAATTCAGGAGGTACATTAAACGCCACGATTTATCGCCGGCAGTGATACTCGTTCGTACTCGAGGTCCATTCGGTACCGGATAAAGATGCTTTGCTTTCATTACGATACGTTTTATCATTTCACAAACGGCGGCCCAACCTCCGCGCAAACTTTCGAGAACTCTGCGCGATTTATCGTTAAACGGTCCGCCGTTCGCCGCCACAATAGAGAATGCATTATCGACGCCGCGAAAAATCGATATCGCAGATATATCAAAGGTAACACAAAGGGCTCTCGCATGGAGAAACGGTTCGACCGCGGTGCTATCGGCCACGCTTGACCGATCTGGATGCGTAGCTAACGTGGCTTTCTAAGGTGGGTAGGTAACTTGCACCATTGCGGACTGTTAACGCGTTCAGCTCGTTGCGTCGAAGCCAATGTCGGATCTATCGGCCGTTTCGTCCAGTGAATACTGAAACGATTCCCTCGGGAATCGAGCCAGCGACGGGGAGATAAAAATCGCGGCCCGGTGCGTGCCACGATTCCGTGGAGAAAGTCGACGGAGACGGTGCTAACCCTTATCAAAAGCTGGAGATGTTATCCCCGGGTTTCGAGAGAACTCGGTCGGCGACAGAGGTGATTCGTGAAGAGGAGTCGTGGACGTTACACGCCGGCTCCGCCGTGGAAACGGCACTTCTGTCTCCAACCGGAGACCGCATTCCACCGAACCATTTTATTTTATTGGACTGAAAGGTGTCAAATATAGGTGGCAAGGGCCCACCTACTTACATTCCTCTCGCCTCTGCTCCTTCTCCCTCCACGGCCCGTGATTTCATCGTGTAGGTAAAACCTTCGAGAGAGGGGTCGCCCCTTTGTGGCCGGGTGACAGATTTCTGACAGATTCTGTCTGATTTGGTGTCGAGTGACGGAGACCGGAGAGGGCCGATCTCGCTTGCCTTCTCCCAGTTAACTAGCCCTACCATCTCTTCGTCTCGGTTCCCCCTCTGCCTCCCTTATTTCAGGGGTACAACGTACTATATATACGCGTTACTTTACGCGAATATTCCTCCGAGAACCCGTTCCCAATAACTTGAACGTCTCGGCCCCGGTGATTTTCCAATCAGAACACAGCAGAAGCGATCGCTCTATCTAGCCAAAGGTTAAAAATCTCGTGAATCTGAGGCGAGGAAGAAGGAAAAAAATCGTCCAAGTAGATATCTATGGGTCGTAGAAGCCACGGGTAGGTATACACGGAGCTACCGTCGGAGGTTTGGCTTAGGTTCTAAGCTGTCGGTCTTTCTTCCTCCCTCTCGTCGAGCGCAACTATATGACGGGGCTGGCTGGTTTTTGTGGGGCCACGGTGTATACGCGCAAAAGCGCATAAAAGCTGAGGGGGCCGTACGGTGTGGGATACGGCTTATTTCAGCGACAATGCTTAGGGCCAGGCGCGAGCATAAAGGAGCATAATGCAGCCTGCTAACGTGAAAATTATTCTGTCAAACATTCGGACGTCGGATTACCGCGGCGACCTCGTGTCCCGGCAGGACACGCTTTTTCAGAAAAGGCACGGCCAGATATATACAGGCTGCGGGGCCCGCGCAGATGCCGAAAGGATTTCTCGGTCAACGAGACGATCGTTGATTTACGCGTCAACTTGGACGATGGCAAATTGGGAGGTCGAGCGGCCAGCGTGCACGCGAAATTTATCCGTCCATAAAATCCTAATGTTATGCGATACTTAGGGGGAGCGGTTATGCCAGCTCGATGATATAATTCACGCCGCTGGGGCCAATATTTCGCCGCGCGTTATTGTTTCTGCGGCACAAGCGCCAACACCTAAACCGCGCTGCCAACCGTGCCTCGCGTATTTCGCTTGCACCTTTATTTTCGTTCGCGCGCGGTGCGTGGATATTTGTATCCGCAGCCACTAGCCATCCCCTTGCCGCCATCCAATATGTAAACAGTCTCTATGAGAATGAATGCCGAAGTACGACCGTCTCTCGCACGCCTCTCGTGTTCCCGAAAACAGAGGGGGAGAGAGGCACGGTACGAAGACAGGGGAAACAGAGGTAGAGGGAAGATGGCAATAGAAAGCAGTCTCCGGGCTGCAGACACGCGGAATATTGTGACATTTCTTTCTTGGCTGACATTCAATTTTCAGGCTGGTAACGCGCTGCCCGAACCGCACACACTGTACGCCCGTACGCCATAGAATAGAACACGATACACCCATCTACCTTCCCCCTTCCCCCTTTTTACCGTAGCAATGCAACACAGCCGCACCCCGGCTGCTCTCACTGCCTCCAAACAAACAAACAACAACCGCCGTCTGGTTCTGTCCACGAGAACGACTACCCACCATCCGCTGCAAGGAATATCATCTCGCAGAGATGCCCTCCCCCTGTGTACACCGCGGCACAATGCCCCGGCATTTCGATCCTCGGCAACGCGGAGAAGCGTATTCGAGGGAAATTACCCGTGCGCCGGACGTTTTACGCGGCCGCACAGCGAGGTTTAACCGTGCCTGAAAATTGCACGCGAAGTTAACCTGCACGCGCAGTGTTTCAGGGACGTTGTTCATCTGAATCGAGAGAAATTTGCGTCGTCCGCTATTCATCCGGGGGCCGAGGAACAAAGTGGAGCGCCGCGGGAAGTCGGAGGGTGTTTAATTGCAGAGTGAACCTCGGGAATTGTAGGCGCAGTGGTGGGAAATACGAGTATATTCAGAGACGAATCTATGAATCCTGGCTGTCCCGAGATACATATATCTAGCGCGGGTTCCGCAGCCAAGGGGGTGGGAAAGTGGAGACAGATAGGAAGTAGGGAAACGTTAAAAGGAAAAAGTGTTGCTCAGGCTAGGAGGCTGCCAGAGGCAGGCGAGTTGGCCCGCTGGCACGACCGCGCTTTGCCTCCAATTAGCATCTCTCTTAATGACGATCACCGAGGTGCACGCGCACCTAGGTACCCCCGATTGCACGTTCACAGCCACTGTCCTCGCGTGTATGCCCTCTCCATGGTACATTACGTTGAACGCATACGCTTTCACGTGTACGGTCGGCTCGCGCTCGGAGAGAGCACGAGAGAATCGGGGAGAGTGGCGAGGGGCCAGAGAAGGACAGAGGGGATCTATAAAAAAGTCTTTTCCCTGCCAGCGACGTTCGCCCCACGAGTACGTAACGCGTAACGAATGCAACGTGCACCCTGCACTCTCGCCCTCCCTTTTACCTCCCCTTTCGCCTCGCGCCCCCCCTTTCCACGATCCCCTTCCATTCCGATCCCCACCCTGCCCATCGGGGGGATCTTTATTTTTATCGTGGCCAGGCGGCTGGAAGGTACGTGGCGTACGCTCACCACGCCCCTGTTGCCTTCGTCCCGCCAATCGGTCCGCCGGCGGCCGGCCATTTTGGTCCATGCGGAGGCTGCGCGTTCATTTCCCCTCTTTGTCTTCCACTCGACACCGTGACCTTCGGGTGTGTGGGTGCTTCGTGGAAGGATGCTGCGCGCGTGTAACCCGTGAACGCTCGGGAACGCCGTGCACCGATGGTGGGGGTGGCGCGGCGGCGGACAAGCCGAACCGTGAATGTGCGCTCGGTTAGTGTTTCCCGAAATTTTTGCCAATTTGGGGGACGCAAAGTAGTCACGGCGCGTCACGTCGCTCTGTACCTACGCGCACGGAGCGTCTCGCGAGCGGCCCGCGGGATCGCGACGCGTTTCGCAGCGGTGTGCATCGCGGCGAGATCGGAGAAGTCGCCACGGCGAGGTTGGTGGGGGCTGGGAAGAAAGTAGGAGGAGGGAACGCATCGCTTCTCCCTCTTCGATATCACGCAGGATCGCGTACGAGCTTCCTCGTTACGTGGAGGACGAGCGCTACCGTTTAATGGCCGATAATAACGAGACGGGGACGAAAGGAGGGTAAGAGCGGGAGGCTCGAACGTACGTTCACCTTTTTATCATCCAGGACCCACGCTCCGCGGGCTGGGTGGGAGAGGAGAGTACGTTCTGGGAGGCCGGAGGAACCGTAGGGATCTTCGGAACTGCGACAGAATTTTCGAGTCGCCGCGTTCCCTTTCGATACGTAACTCGCCTCGCGCGAATTTCATCGGGAAGACTCGTAGGGTAGGGTGAAGCGGGCACGCTGCTCATTACGTATCACCATTAAAATTCCTCGCGAGTGTTCCATCGGAGGAAAGCCGTGGCTGCGGGGTGGTAGAGGGGCTGGGGGAAGCGAGCAGGAGGACGGACCACGAGCCTGCACACCTATTTGCCCTTTCTCTCTGTCCTCCCCTGGTACTCCCTCCGCGTTTCACGCGGCGTCATCGGCCGTGGACGCGTGTGCGTGCACGCGGAGGCAGACAGAGGTTGGCCGAGGGAACGGTGGGGAAGGCGCCGCGAGAGAAGGTAGGAGAAGGAGGATCGACGCGTACGCGATATATTCCCTCGGAGCCTGGAATTTTTCTCGCCGGATTCTTCGTGTGTGTTCCATCGGGCGGCGGCTCCGGCGAGAGAGGGAAACGCGGACGCGCGGGGGCGAGAAGAGTCGGGAGAAGAATACGCGAGGAGGTTGCGCGCGGACGCTCTGTCCCCTCGCACCGTTTGTTGGCCAGGCCGAGTTCACGGGCACATCCTGGGGACGCGGAGCAACGGCGACGCGACATCCACGTCGCGCGCGCATCCTCTCGTGGCTCGCGTGTGCGTGATCCCGCGCGTGTGGTGGAAGGCTGGTTCACCGGGGGGAAGCTGGTGGGAGATCCCCGAAGGGAGAAGCCAGGAGGACGAAGGCAGCGCTATCGAGTGGCGGTACCAGGAAGCAACGGCGTCGCCCGTCGTCGCCGCCGCCGCCAACACCGTGTGTCGTCGTCGCCGAGAGAGAGAGAAGCCCGCCGCCGAGAGAGTATCCGAGATATCGCCGGTCTCGCGCGAGATACACGAGCCCGCGAGCTAAGTGAGTTTCACGCAATCACCGATCTCTCCCCGTCACACGTCTCTCCCCGTCTCACGAGTCGCTCGGCAGCGCCGCGACGAGAAGCGAACCGACGCGACGGCAGCACAAACACGCTCCAATTTTCCCCTCGTACCTCGAGCAGCGATACCCCTGGGCGAGCGCGATCCTCGCCAACGACAGATATACCGTGTGTACGTGATCGGGGACAATCCGCGTTACGCGTGTGACACGGCTGGCTAACCTGTAGACAGAGGGTTGCGAGTTCGCGAGTTCGCGAGTGACCACTACCACGGCCACGAGCACTACCACGACCGAGAACGGCACCCGACGATCCCTGGAAGCTGCGGCGGGGCTGGTCAAAACGGACGGATATCCTGCGAGGAGCGGTGGAACGGTACGCCGAGGGTTGCTCGGCAATTGGAAAGGTAAGGGATAGTCGCCTGGATGCTTGCTGCGTAATTGGCGGAAGAGATACAATAAACACCTGAATTAAACATTCCACGGGGGAATAATTATTGTGCTAACTCGCTAATTTCACCCCCGAAAGGGGTACACTCGTGTATACTCCTTTGGTCCACGAGTGATTTCGCGACAAGGAGTTGATCGTATCTCTTGCATCGACAGTGCACAGTGTTTTGCCGATGGAAATTCGAGCAGAACCCTTCACCCCATGTTCCCGAATCGTAAAATACGCGCCACCCGCGGCGCGAGGGCAGAGGATCCACCACAGCAGCCAGGCTTCGGCCCCGTGAATTCGTCAGGATCGTTAACGGGGACAATTAACGGTGGCTTCTGGAACTCACCGGGTCCTAAACGTTTGGAAAACCGGTCTCGATAGTGTCGTAATTAATCGCAGGGAATCTGACGATCGGTCGCGTCGAAATACCACGGGTAAATATTTATCGCGCGCGGCGAATTCTCGTGGGGCCGAGGGCGAGCCATGTTTGATAACATTCGGGCAATCCTGTGATTACAGGTTGTCACAGGCACATAGGAGAAGCTTCCTACTCCGGCTACAACCGAAATGTAACGTCCGAATACATTCCTCGAAAACTACGCGAGCATCCCGTATTTATTTCGCAATCACAATTACATTCGGTAACGTAAATATTGCCGCTTAAGAATGATCGCGAACGAATGCACAACTGTGTACGCGCGTATAATTGAATCCAGAAGGCGTCGCATGCAATTTAATTAGTCGACCGAGATTAAACCGCTAGATTCGTCGAGCGAAATTGAATTTAGACGTCGCCATCGCGACACGCCCTGCTTAATACACTTTTCTTTTCCTGCCAGGCGTTCTAGAATAATCAGCATTCTCTGTGAATCATCCTCGATTGAGGACAGGATGCTTCTTCGATCTAGCATTCTCGTGTTTCGTACACCACGCGGAGATACGAGATACCGAATGACTTTCATTAGCTGTGTTAAATGTCTGCGGTACCAAATTGCTCCGTGATCATTGGGGTGCATACTCGGAGTTTATGGCGACTGATTAAAGTAACGGAACGAGGAAGGCATTCGCGTAGCTTGAAACTAGATCCACTTGAAAATGGTTCACGGTAGTGAATCGCGGGGCCGTTTCTGTTAATTGCCACCAATTAACGAAACGCCCTCTCTCGTTTGATGATCTTTCGAGCCTATTCACGATCGGTTCTGGCTTTACTTTCGGAACGGACATTCTGAAGCAGCGGTAAACCATCGTGTGTATTTGTCCGAATAGCGCAACGTCATCTCCGCTAATCGTCACGAAAAGTACGCTCGCATGCGCCTTTCCGATAAAGAAACCAGCCGCTGGTGGAAACCAGCCGCAAAAACACATCAATCTCTGTAGCTACATTTCGTATGAGCGGTCAGTTGTCTGGCACTCGGAATCGCTGGTTACAAAATAAGCCACAGTTTGTCGCGCAACGATACCTACAAGTATTTAGGTTGCACACTAGACGTCGGGAATCGGAGCTGTGACGCTCCACTGATTCAAATTCAGCGTGAAAACAGTGGGAAGATTGAATTCAGCATTCGAGGAAAGTTAGCGATGGCCATTCAGTGCACAAAGCCGAGTATTTACGGGTGTTCCAAAATAGGCGGCGCAGCCCGGTTCCTTTGGAAAATATTTCCCCAGGGTAGAAAGCGAGGAGAGATGATTCCACTGAAAAAGGTTCCCCGGGGGGAATCGTCTACTCTTGTGCCGTCTCGATCCTTCAATTATTATCCCTTATTAATCCCAGATACTGGTCCCTTAATAATTCCGGGGAAGACGGACGCCTCGCGATCTCGCGACGGCGTAGCATCCGTGCTAAGTTTCTCGCGCTTTTTACGGGACAGTTGGCGCGATTGGTGCGGCCAAGTTTTCGTGGCGAGAAGTGGCCGACGACGGGGGGTTGGCGATATGAGTCCCGCGTCCAGGCACCAAACGGGCTGACGGACAAACGGACAATGAGAACGAGGAATGCCCCGCAGAGCGAGACATGAAGACGTCACTCAGAAACGGTAACGGCCAGGACGGGGTCAGGTTCGACCTGACCGTTCCTCGCTGGCTCGAGCCAGCTGCGTTCAAGCCCGAGCCCGGAACGAGTGAGTCAGCGACGGGCCTGCCAGACCGTCGGACGTCGCTGCACGCTCGACGACCGAGACCCCTTTCTCAAAACTTCTATCCGAATCTACTGCCATCCCCACGCCGAGTCGCGATAACACGCTGCGCGAGGCCGACGGCGGCGGTGTTTCCTCGATGCACAGAAACCATTTGCACGCCCGGCGAGAGAAGCAAGAACAGGGACCGACGTCCAAGCAGATGCAAATCACATTAGACTTTCTACCGAAGTTTACAATGAAAAGCGAAAGGCCGTTGAAAAGCGTCGGCGCTTCGCAACGGGGACATAAATTAGCCAGCGCCGGGGGATCAGCGCACGTCGGCAACGAGTGATTTACACGCGATGACAACCCCGTCGGCGATAGGAGCGCGCTCCTAGCCGAGTGTTTATTTTCATGATGTAATCGTGTGCTTTGACGGAGCTGTTACGCGAATCCGCGACAAGGAGGCGGTTAAAAACCTCGTGGCAATGTCTTCTGTTACGGGGAGAGACTTCCCCAATGAATAATTTAATACAGAGACGTGCATTCAGTATTAATCGAAGAGATTCTGCTACCAGTTTCGATGCAACTCTTGCAAGGATCCAGGAGACGTTTGTCTTTTGAATAAGTTCGTTTAAGTAATGAGGTGGCTACCGGTATAATCGTAATCTAATCCTTCCCAAGAAAATCCGATCTCTTCGGCGAGTAGAATAGGCGAGAATCCTCAGACCAGTTAAGTAGATCTGTTTCGAGGGGCTGGCACCTGTACGGCGGCCCAGCGGCCCGTCGAGTGTATCCGAAAGGTTTGCAAATAGCTTTGGGTTGTTTCTCGTTGCGGTGGACGATGAAAGGACGACGACGGCTATCTTTTCGTGCGTCGGTGGAGAGGCCGGCTAGGTAGTGGACACTTGGAATAGTACGGGCCCGTTGCCACAACAGAGACCCCCCGGCTTGGCTAATAATCAGCCTCATTGTCATCTCCAAAAACAGCCTCGGCTTCCTGGGACCCAACTGCACCCTCCAGCTCCCACTGAACTGTCCACTCGACAGTTTTCGCTCTTCCACTATTCCCGTCACTTTCTTTCCTCTACACCAATTAGTGGTTTCGTCGGAGCTCGCCAGGGGTCCTGGTTATCCGGCAAAAGGTGCCAGAAGAACCCTACTCTGGAAACACCTGGACGCGGGACACGGCTCGGCGATCGTTTTCCTCGCAGAATATCCGGGCGCAGCTTCCTTTGGCGCGCCTCCGCCGGGAAATGAGAGAACATTTGCGATTCGCAGAAGCCACGGTTGGTCGAGGAAAAAAAAATGAGTTTTATTTGTCGGGGCAGCGCGGATCGGGACGCGACCGGTACAAATCATTATTAACGACTGGCATTGTGCGACCAGTGTGTGTTGTTCCGTTTCGTATGAAATATAGCGAGCGGTGGATCTGTATTAAGCAGCTTTCAACTGACCAGCGGTCAGGCGTTGACTGCGCTTTGAACGCGTCAAAATCATTTTCGCCAGCGAATGAACCGACGGTTTCATTACATACCGCCGGTGGGAAAAGTAATTAACAGTTGATCGTAAACATTTCTGCGACCCCTGATCCGTGGCCGATACTTTGCATCGACGGAACAGCGGCTTTAGTCGCGAGAGCAAATTCGCCGTTTGCCCCGAAGAGAGGCTGAACGCGTTGGAACCGCGGCGGTGAAAGGACTTTCGCGAGTTCGCGCTCGCGATAACGAAGAGGAACACGAGGACCGGTGCAACGTCTACGATCGGTTGCATTAAGGTAAATCCAGGAGATGCAGTTGATCTAATATAAAATGTCTATTAAAACTAATGTAGAAATTACTTATTTTATCAGAACAAACCTATATGTTCAGAATTTTATGCTGATTCAGAAAAACTGGACGATATTCGCTTTAAAACAATATACCAATATTATTTAAATCCGATTCTGTACACTGTTGTTTGACAAAAAAAAAGGTTAAATGTAACTTCAACTTACATTTTAAAGCCTATAAATCCAGAAAAAAAACAGAAGGAAGCTAAATGACGTTATTCATTCAACTGTTTGGCTTCTAGAGAAATAATTGGTCTGCACTTTAACGCATCTTTACGTAAAGAGTCCGAAATACAGAGACTCGACCAACTCTCCTGCCCGACCGCGTCTCCCGGATTTATCCTACGTACATCCACCTGGCACGAATGTCGCGCTACCTTTTGCGCGGAGAAACTCCATGAATCGGCTGATTAAGTACTTACACGGCATTCCGAGGGCTCGACTTAATCGAACGCGCTGGAACAACGGAGCACGAAGATCGATTACGCGTTACGAAAGAGGCGAGGGGGCCTCGCGAGAAGGAATAATTCAAGAGCGGGCCTCCGTCGATTTGGTGGATCGTTTTCTAGGCGCTGTCGTTCCCGGTCGGGTCGGTTTATAATAAGGCGCTATATGGAGCCGCGCGCAGGTGTAAGGAGGTGTCCGGCACCTTAAGGCTTCCAGTAGGGTCGAACGGAGCGGCATATTTCATCCATTGTCGCCCCTCAACTCCGGCGGCGGCACTTTTCAACTTTTTATAGAGATTTTTATACCGCTATATCTATACCGCTCTACGCTGTCGAGGAGATGCGCCCGAGCGGACAGAGACGAAGAGAAAAGGCGAGAGAGGCAAAGGGAGTGGAAGCAGAGTGAAAGAGAGACGGAGGAGTAGGCGGCGGCGGAGGGAGGGTTCGCCCCGTCGCGCGGCTCTGAATATGAATATAATAATGAGAACGGGTTTCGTCGTCGTTCCGCTTCTCCGCTCTTCGTCCTTCGGCCGCTCTTCAACCTCTCCTCTCACGACTAGTCTCGCTCCTCATTCTACCTCCCGTCCTCCTCCTTTTCCGCTTACTTCGACCTTATATACCTACACGTGCATAGGTGAGCGCGCGAGACGAGACGGCAGCAACAACAACAACAAAACGAGACGTGTCACTGTACCTGTTAAATTGCCTCCTCGCGCCGAACTCAAGCCCTGCGCGCCTCTCTGATGCCAACCGATCCGTCGGCTTCTGCCGCTCCTGCCCTGGCGTGATTATAACTTATAACCGCGTATCCGAACCGCCCGCGGCCACCGGCAAATAAAACAATTACGATATGTTTGTCCCATGCGCTCGCAGGAGTTCCCTTTCTACCAACAGCTCAGACACGTGCTCGGAGCCAAGAGTCTCGTGGGACTCTAATGCCGAGAGGAGAGTAACGTCAAATAGGTAATTTAATGAACGCGCTATGGTTGGATTGCGTTTAGATCGTATTTCATCGGGGCCTTGGAGCGAGCTACCACGTTTGCTATTAAAAGGGATATTTCCCGCAGAAGTATTGCCTTGAGATTCAAGGAAGTATTAGACTGGTACTTATGAGACTTGCCGGGGACGGAAAGCATACGGCGATGTCTCGCTTCAGTGGGTCCCACCGTTCGTAAACTTGATACATAGAAGGATATATGAAAATTCGCCTGCCCCGGACTCGAGGGAGCCTCGTAAATTGCTAATTACGCGCCTGCCAAAGAGTGTCTCCCAATTAACCGCCGCGGGCATCGAGTCCAGATGAAACGGAACCGCGCCCCCGAGCGCGGCGAAACCCGTCGCGCTACCGAAAACGTTCTCCCCGGGCAACTAATCGTAATCATCCGCGAGGCAGATTGTAAAAACCACGGGGAATCCTTTCTTCCACGCTCGTTCGGCGCGGGTTGCGTGTATCAAGCGCGATAGTGACGATAGAGGGGAAAAAGGGAGAAGCCGCGATGGATCGAACGGAAGGCGGAACGAGGAGAGAGAGAGAGAGAGAGAGAGAGAGAGAAAGGGAGAAGGACGGTGGCTGGTGGCCGGTGGATGAGGGCACGAGGAGAAAGAAGAGGCAAGGAATGTTGTACACAAAGGTGTTGAGGTGGATAGCCGCATGTACGCGGGAGACCGGCAGAGCGAAGAAAACATCCGAAGAAAGGAAAAAGGTGGAAAGGAGAGAGAGGAAAGCAGAAAGGGGGTGTAACAGAAGGAGATCGAGAGAGGGAGAGATAAGGAGGAGGAACCTTTTGCATCGGTGGGTGCGTGTGTCGGGCTATCGATATATTACGCGGCCGGGTCGGTGTGCGTGCAAAAGGGTGAAAAGGAGGGACATATTTTATATTTATGGGTATTTGCCGCTACTGTGCTCTCGCGCCGGCCGCGGCGGCTTGCGGCAGAGAGCTAACCGGCCTCTCTTTCTCCCTCGCACTCTCCCGTCTCACCGTCTCCCTCCGTTTCTCTGTGTGTGACTCCGCTTTGGCCTCCGTTCGGTGCTCCTATAGCAGCTTCCTTCTTCGATCTACCATGCGCTCTGCCTCTCCCTCGCCTCGGACAGTTTGGCCCGGCAGTGCAGGACACAAGCAAGCGGCCGGACCATGTGTCATCTCCCATGCCATCCCATATTCCGTTCCTACCATGATATGCTCAAGGCTCGTTCCACGCTCACGCTGGATATCCTTTATGGGTGTGCGCGTTTGTCCCACATCTATATATAGACGCGGGGATGCCGCACGGGGTACAGCCAACACCATAAGAACACCGCACTGCCAAACGCGTCCAGTCGACTTATCGTCCTTACCGCAGCCCAACGGCAACGTGGGCAGAGCACGGTAGTCCTATCGAGCTCCCCAGCTCGCGTCTCCTTCGAAACGGAATGACGAAGGAAGTCGAGAAGCAACGGCAATAGCAGATAGTAAACATAGGTAGCTCAAGAGAATTTCAAACCTCCCGCAGGCTTCCAAAAGAAGAGTTTTCTCACAGGAAAATATCGTTGACCTCGATCCACAGAGGCGTGAATATCCCGAATTTCTGCCCGTTCGTTTACGTACGCGGGACCGCGGAGATACGCGCAGCTGAAATGCCGCGCGTCCGAGAATCGATCGATCGTTAACGATTCAACTTGGGTCGGAAGAGCGTACCTGCGAATTACGGTCGGTCCCGAGCGAAACGCGGCATTATTAATTCCGCCGTGTCGGCTTCTACGCCGCTGAGCCTCCCATACCCGGGACACCTCGAGCAATGATTTACGCGTTAATTTCAGGAATCCCTGGAGGAAGCTCGATAGGGTTCCTCCGAGGCGGGAACAGCCGATAGACCGATTTCTTACGAGGACTGTACGTTTGTTGGAATCATCGCCGGCAACGGCAACGGCACCTTCGCTCTCCTTTTTATTTCGATCGCTCTTCTTCTTCCCCCGCCACCCCTGCTGCCCCCCCTGGCCGGTGAACTTTTACTTTTTGTATACGTTTGCCGAAGAATTTATGAGCGTGGTTTGTGACTCGGGCCACCGGGTGCCTCATCCCTTAATTAAGGATTGTGCCACCGATTTGCCGTCCCCTTTCGTGAATATGTCTCTTCTCGGCTGCGCGGAGCGGCCACGCTAATGACCTTGACCCGGCTACGACCCGAACCGAAACCTTCGAATCCGGCGACCTTAATCTTCCCGGCGTTCTCACCCAGGTGAAAGTCCTCGCGTTATCGCCTCCGTCCCGGAGTAGACCGTCCGTCGGGAAACCCTACGGTTCCCCGTTACGACCGACCGACCGCCACCGAGTTAATCCTCCGCCAAACCGAAAAACGAGTAGCTATCCCTTGTTTCGAAGAAACGAACTGTGCCAAAGGCGCCTCGCGGAACAGCCGACAGGCTAATCCCCTCGGGGCTTTCGGCGCGTAAAAATCTTCCCCCCATTTACGATTCGGGTCATCGAATTATATCGCGGTGCGCGACACCACCTCCGCGGGCCGTCTATCGAACCGGAGGGGGGAAAAAAAAAAAAGAGGAGAAGGAGGAGGACCGGGGCGGAAGGGAGGCCGTGTCGAGCACATTGCGTGAATCCTTAATGCAAAGCGACTACGGGCGACGAACCGTGAGCACCCCGTCTAATGCCTTCTAAAAGCATCCTCCGAAACCCGACGAGAGGAGAGCCTGGAAACGAGGTTGAGGCGGAGAACCAGAGGCGGAGGCTTGGTCGAGAGGAAATACGAGGAGCATTAGCAGCGCGGAGATTGAAAGAAAAGAGCGGAGCGAAGATAGCGGGCTAGGTACTCGTGGAAACGGGAGAGGGTCGAAAAGCTCGCGGGCGAAAGGGGGGGCAAAAAAGGAAGAAGCGACGGGGGACCGTCGCGGGGTAGGGGGAACGGAGCGACAGGGAGCATCGTAGAGTAATTTGTCGAAGCGTGTCCGAGGAGGAAGAGCCACCAACGAGTCCTTCCCCACCGTTCCTCCCTTTCTTCGCCAGTTTGTCTTGGCCCCGGGCGCAACAAATCGGGGGTTAACCCAGCGATGCAAAACACAACGCCCCAACCATTGCGCGCCGTCGTTCGTTGCCATTAGTAGCACGGCTGGATAGTTCCCAAACACTTTGCTTTTCTACACCTTCCTGCATGGTCGATTGAACGGCCGATCTGTTCCCCGAGTGTCGGTAGAAGTTGCAGACTTCTCGCCACCCTGTGCAGCGTCTGTTGACTTTGAAGCTGACACGACGCACGAGGAGTTCGCGGGAGAGAGAGAAAGGGACTAACGGTTCCGAGCGTTGGAGCCGGTGGATCGATAGGACCGGCTAATAAAGGAGTCACGCGTTTATCGCCGCGCGTTTAATTAAACGACTCGGTAATACTCGAGTGCCGCGGGATAAATCAACATCTTTACGACTCGCCGTTCACTAAACGTACCCACACGTTAAAATATCGTACGGCATGTGACGAGCCGTAATTATGAGACGCACCCGTTACGAGGGCTTTTTTCCGATTGGGTTTAGGAAGGGAGGCGAGCGAGTCGCTTTGCTCGTGCCGATTTCCAGCGCGTTGATGAGCGTTTATCAAGAGGCCGGGCGTGCTCTTAAAACGAACGCGGGCCGGGATAGTAACCTTGCTGGCCTGGCCTACCTAGTCGCGGTAAGCGAGCCGGGGGACGGCCGTAAAAGGAACGAAAGGAGCCGGGTCTCAATGGAGCCGGTCACTCGTGATTGCGATCCGTGATTCCGATCGCGGGCTCTCCGCCTTCTCTGGGACATCTGTCACCCGCGGAATGGAATTTCAAGCAGTTTCCTTCGGAAAATAAACGGGACCGCGTCGCGGTAGCTACTCCGCACGGACATTCAATTATCGATGCCGGTGTTAAATCAAGCGGATCGACAGCGTGCGTGTGCGTGCTCGTCTCGCTGGATAACCGCGCGTAGAAAGGTTCGTTGCGGCTTAGATTTACGGTGGAATAATTAAGGGACCGTCTTACGCGTGTCCCGCGACGAGCTTTGCAATCGAACCGGTTCACCAGCCGATCCAAATTAGACGTCGTTATCGCTGTCCGCGATAACCGGAGATGGGACTGGAAACTCGCGAATCAGCTTCGCGGAGCGAAGCAGCTGAAGGAGAATTTTCAGAGTCGAGAATCGGGAGGATACGTAGTTGGGGGTCCGCGGTAGGTACCTAGAAGCGTTTGAAAAGGTGCGCTCTTTCGCGCGGAATCCTAGCGGAAGAGACCAGCCGAGATTACGGGACGTTCTTGCGGTTCCTTTAGTGGGAAAACGATGTAAACTCGAAGGGAGATGCAATCTGGAGGACCTCGCGTCCCTTGACGACCGACGCCTGCGGTGCGAGCCCACTACTTAACCTTCCTCCCCCTGCCCCCCTTTCCTCTCGCAGATGGGACCAATGTACCTTTTTGTACTTTGCATCACTTAACGCTTCGCCGAGCGTTTTCAAGTCCGTCGCCTTTCCCGAAAACGCGGCTAGAAGCGACCACAAGCACGGGCTTCGAGACATCCGAGCGTGTCTCGAATTTGAACGCGATTCTCGATGCCCTCTTCAGAGCGTAACTACTGAAAGATCGTTTAGAATACGCGAAATGAAAGTGGGCGCCTTTCGTAAATTCGTTCAACTATGTTCTTTGTAAGGTTGAGATTGTAAATGCCGTTGCCTCGCAGTAGAAGAGCGAAAAGAAAGGTGAATCCGACGATCGAAATTCTCGGGACCGATTAAGATTTCTATGAATGAAAGATCGAGACGCGAATGGATCGCCGAAGCGATCTTAGATAAGCGTAGACGAGGACCTGAATGACATAGGTTCGACCCGATAATCTGAATAATATTAGTGGCTTTAAGGGGTTAGGTAACTCTAGCGATGCGGAAAACTAAGTAGGCAATTTTTTAAGCGACAGTAAAAAAAAAGTAAACAACCAATTAATACGAAACTTTGAACTTTATTTAAGTATAATAAGTATTAAAACAAAACGCTGCAATATTTAAAAAATGTTTATAAATGTAATAGCAAGGATAACTATAAATTTTCAAAGCGATTGATCAAATAGAACTCGAACAATCTTGCACACCAGTTGGGCATTAAAAAAGTAAACAACTAGAAAATGGCGTCGTACGGACTTAGTTATAAACATTTTTTAAATATTGCAACGATCTTTTTTTTAATACTTATTATACTTAAATGAAGTACAAAGTTTCGTATTAATTGGTTGTTTACTTTTTTCTTTTACTGCCACTTACAAATTACCTAGTTTTCCACATCGCTAGAGTTACCTAACCCCTTAAGAGGACATGCGCCGGAGCGGGAGGTCCAGCCACCTGATCGAGGGTCAACTTGCCACCTTGAGCAGGAAATATAAATTAATTTCACGTGGTACGGGGGTAGAAGTCGTGAGGCAGAGGAGGTAGTAGAGGGTGAGCATCCATTCGGTTTCCATTCATCCTTCTAGCGGGGACTATAAATCCTACGCCCTCAGCTTTATTGTCCGGTTCGACCTTACTTCGTGAGAACCGGACGCGTGGATAGTTTTCTGGCTGGAATATGAATCCCTTCGTGCACTTGTTTCGACCTGGCACAGGGTAATATATGTGGTATTCCTCTATTCCTCGATTCCTCCTCCGCCGTTTATCTGTGGTTATTTTATACCTCGCCTCGCACCCCATTATATTGCCGGCCCTATATCACTCGGCGCGGTTATCGAATCCGGATGAAAAAAAAAAAATGAATTTCACGGAGGGGAGGAACGAAATTATCGGGGAGCAGATACCTACTCGCAGAGCTGCGGCGGTCCTATTTCTAGATAAAATCTCGGTATTCAATTAGCGGCCGGGGTGGGGCCCCGGGTATTAGGTAACTTGGTAGCAATAAACGAGTCGTTTGCCAGTGATTAACTACACAGGGAGATAGGAGAGAATCCCAAGGGGCGTCGAGGAACCCCCATGAAGGCTTTGCGCAGTCTGTCCGCGTACGGAGGACCGTTTCCAGTCGGCGTTTTCTTTCCCTTTCGGCGGCCGCAGCGCAACGCAACGGTCCGACGGGCATGCACACACGTGGCGCGATATACGCCCGAGAGAAAAGGGCCGTTTAATCCCATTGGGAGTGCTAATCTTTGCGCGCAGGAAACCCCCCCGCAAATACCCCATAAACGCCCTACTCGGTACAATGGCCCGCTGCCACCAACCGTGAAAATAGGCCGCAATGTCAACCCCCCGATTCATCTCCCTATCGCTACTCCTCCACTCGTCAATTTCTTGCAAATCTGTTAACGCAGTGGGCGCTCTCTCTCTCTCTCTCTCTCTCCCTCTCGCGCACTGTTCCTCCGTCTCTTTGGAATTCGAATCGACCGGACTCTCGATTCCAGCTTTCGAACGGTCCGTTTGAAGAGGTTCGTCAAGCCGAGGATCACGCGACTAATTCCTAGTGTACTTATTACGTTGCATCGAGTTCGGATTAGATTAGAAAGCAAAGAATTCTCGCGCGGAGGCGCGTTGGGACGCTGGGACGGTCGAACGCGCGTCCACGGCCACCTCGTCCCCGTCAGCTTTCGAGAAACGAGACGCCCGGACAGGTTGACGCGTGAGATGGAATCTGCGCCTACGAGGGACGCCCGCAGAATGTATTCTACGTGTCGCCGGTGTCAAATGGTTAAAAGAGTCGAGACACGCCTCGGCCGGGGGAGCACGATCGGTAGGAGGGACCGTGGGTCCTCTCCTCTTCGACTTCCGTCGTCCCATAAAACTATCTTGTGAAATAGCGTCGGCGGACCGAGGGTGGCGCGGCGTTCCACCCTTCACGAGAAATTTCGACTGGCCCCGTTTCCTCGCTCCTCCCGTACCTGTTGCCCCCACGTCACAAGCCACCACCTGGACAGGTGGATATCTCGGAACATTGTGCCCCGCTCCGATACAATATAACCGTCCGCGTCTCGATCGAGACCTCGCGTCACCGCCGTGTCACTGCTGGCCCTCCCTCCTTCCCCGACTCCGTCAACTTTTTTAGTCGCGCCACTTTTCGAGCGCTAGACGCGTCGCCCTGTAATACGATAGATATATCCCTACAAGAAAAGTCACTTCGGGGCAAACGGAATTCTATTAGCCCCGCCCGCCCCCGACTCCTCGCCTCCTCTACTCTCTCCAGCGAACTTCAAAAGCGTGCAACTCTTTTGAAACTTTATACGGCCGATCGGGGCCCCACTTTACTCCTGATTATCTTATACGCTCTACGGAATCATCGGCCGGCCACGTTAGAATACTAATCCACGATTCTACCCTCGCTACCTACTCGCCCAGTAGATACCCAGCCCGAAGGGGTGGGAAATCGAAGGGTAGAGACAAGGCTGCATAGCACAATGGCTCGCAGCCCGTAATTGGCGCACGTTCCGATTCCACGAAAGACCGGAAATTTCCAGGCGCTATTGAACGAGTTAAAGGCGTCACAATGCTCATTGTCCACGGGCCATCGTTCGAGATTTGCAATTAGGTAATTGTTTACGATCGCCCCTGGCGCGAAGTTTAACGGTTTCCACGAGGCGCACCGAATCATTAAGGTCGGCGACATTTGACGAGGGTTGACGGCGCATAGGTACGTGTTAAACGCCTGGGCCGACGTTCATTGTCTTAACGGCGGACTCGTTTCGTGAACTCTCCGGACAAAGGACAATTCGGGGGAGTCATAAATTAGCCCGCGTCTGCTACCACGTGGAACGAGGGTGATCGCAGCAAGTGCGGAGACTGCCAATTACCGCAAGTCATTGACGTCCTAATGGGGTCTCCTGGTGGTAGAGAGGAAGGATTAGCCGTTTGTCGAATGCCGTCGATTCCGATCCTCCTATTGGCTCAGAAGCTACGCTCCGCGCTACTACGCTCTACGCGGAAACCACCCTCCGAACCGAAGGGGTGGACGGGGTAAGGGTATTACCGAGATTACGCTCCGGTTTTTCGGATTACACGACCGATAGCTGGAGCTTCCACGTTTTCCGTATTCATGCGCAAATTTCGAGTGCCTTTCTTCGGCCGGCCGTGCCCGTGGCAACCTACATTCCGCGCCGTAATTTATAACGAATCGCGGTGTAAATTGCCCGTGGCAGCCCGCAAGGGGTCATCATAAATGCTCGCGCCTCTAAGCCTCCGATATAGTTCGAACGGTCGTAAAAGTTTAACGATACGCTCCACTCTTTTTTTCTCCTCGATCGCATACCACGCTGTGTTACTGGACCCTCTCGGTCATTTCCCAGGATTCACTAACCAGCTCGATAGCGCGTACGAGGACGAAGTGAGCCACAACGACCGGCGGCACGGAGACTTCCGGCCTCTTTCGTGGGGGAACAATAAAATCGCGCGTCGAGTGACAGGATTTTCCGCGTTGCTAACTGATTCGCCCCTAAACGGATCAGGCGAACATCTGTGTAGCGTCGAAGCTCGAAGCGCGACCGAGGAGCGATCACGGGGTTAAGGCCACCGTTACTCCCCGATTACTCCGGTTTCGAGTTAATCCAAAGTGGCATTGTTTCTTTCCGTTCGCGCTGGTGAACGGAAAGCCTGCTGGCTTCGTTCCCCCTCCCCCGGGATTTCGCGTGCAAGCGCCGCGCGCGGAAAGCACGCGGGGAGGGAAATTCTCGCTCGTTAGATTGTAAGACGGAAGTCGTTGGATCGTTCGTTTAACTTCCTTCCCATCTTCTGTGCGCGGATGATCCTTCGAAATGGCTCGATCGAAATTTACCGTGAGATCGCGCAGCGGGCGGCCAAAGCTGCGCTTCTCTCACCTACCAGACGCTTCGTGTCGCGCACCTGTGCTCACAGAAAAAGCAACGGGAGAAGAAAGCGAACGCCGGGGCCCCGGAAACGAAATTCGCCTAGCCGTTCTGGCCCCGGAGTGCATGCCCACATCGCGCCGTTGTGCGCACGTCTGCGAGCGGTGGACGCGTAGAATGGGGAAGACGGAGGCCCGGGACACATCGCGTTTTCAACGCTGCCGATGCAACAATGGAGACTTCGGTCCTCGGATCGAGTCCGACACAATGCGCCGCTGACGTGTTTATATAGCTGCAGAGGGCCGGGGAGAGGCTGGCGGAGACGGGCCGTACACGGGCGACCGTGTAATTTAGTTATAGATCAGTTTGTTACAATTTGGCGTTTCGTTTGTACGGGCCCTGTAAACTGTGTTTACCCAGGCCTCGATGATCGACGAGTAAACGCGGTTTGTTTAGGAGCCACCCCGCGCGGACAGACCCTCCTGACACGGCTTGCCCTTTTTCACCCTAATGCGAACCTCCGTATGCTCTCCTATTTTTTTTTTTTTTTATTTTACACACAATGCGCCCCGCGTGTCGGTAGAAAAATATTACTTTGCCCCGCGTCGCGGGCAATTCTCGATTGGGAGACGAAGCGACTGTGAGGTCTGTGTCGAGGCGAAGAGAGCGCAATTCTACGATCACGAAGGAACTCTGGGCTGGTCAGTGGCGCACTCAGGATTTAATCTTGGTGGGAATCGAGTTGAAGGGATAAAAATATTTTTAATGCAAATGGAATGAAATTCATTAAGTGATTATACAAATTTATTTAAAGAATTACATCCAGCTTTCTTTTCTTTTTTACAAAGATCTGGAATTACTTCAGCCGAGTTGAATGGATTTAAATATTTTTAATGCAAATTCAATAGTGATTATATAAATTTATTTAAAGAATAAAACGCCCTCTGGGTGCGCCACTGTCTGTATATTAGTAAATGCTATTATAATTGTACGTGATTCGTCGAGAGAGGAGTAGCTAAATAGTGGCGAAGCAGCTTGCTCGAGTGGGTGATCTGGAGATCGGTCGGCAGCTCTTTAAATCGCCAAGCCGCGTATTTGGAAACGAGCCTCGCATAATAGTGGGACACGGCGCAGGTTAAAGATCCACAAAGGGCCGCGCCATTGAAAGGCCGGCGATACTTAAGGGATCGTCAACGAGAAGCTTTAACCCTTATTGCCGTAGATACGTTTATTCTGGCACGGGAAGCCCGTCGAACAATATTTTAGTCGTGTATTTGGAAGCAAATAGGTGTGTACATGGTAGCAGCCGAGCTAATCCGAGCCAGATCTCGGGGAATCTTTTGGCTTTGCCAATTAGACGCTGTCCCGGGCGTAGAAAAGAAGACGACACCGAACAGGGGCCGAGAAGGGCTGCGCTCACGGACAAGGGGGTTGAAACGAAGAAGCAGAGGCTAGGAACGAGGGAAGAAAGACGGTGGCAGGGCTCTTCTTGCTGACTGCGCGCAGCAGAGAGCCCAGTTTAACGCGGGCTTTAACCAATTCAATTCATAGGCTCGGGTTAAGCCAGGATTTGTGGCTTAGCACTGATGGTGTTTGCTACCACCACGAGAGATTTAACTGTTTCTGCGGCAGACCGTCCTCGGACCGCCGGCCAGGTACTTCTATGTGTGTTACACGCACGCACCACCGACACGGAGCCATCGGTTTTCCACCGCGGATGCAACAAACTGCAACCTGTTTCCTTTCGTTAATCGCCGCCCCAGAGAACACCGGACATTTTCTCCTCCGTGGACCAACTTCTCAACCAAACCTTTCCCACTCTAACTTCCGGAGCAGACTCGCGGAACCCGGGGACGCGATTAAAGCGGAATTGGAGAAACTGATATCGCTCGTGGAGAAATTTTGATCGAAACGCTTAAGATCGAGCTACGAATCCCGCCGAGACCTTTTATTCCCGTAGTTCGAGCGATATTGGGATCCACGGGGAAGCTAGGGTTCGGGAGGCGTTTTAGGGGCGTGGTGCGAAGCCATTAACCCGAAAGCAGCGTTCGAAAGGTCGTCCTCGTTCGCGGAAATGTTGAGAGGCATATCGCGGTAATTGCCACATTTTGCATAACTATAACGATAACTTTAATTAGAATAATATACGCACACGCGCGACGAGGGGCGTTCACGACGCCGCCCACTTCTCAACCCTCTCGACGATTTCCCTAATCAATGAAGCATCAAATTTGTCCGCGGAGGGTGAACAGATCCGCCGACGTAAGGATAATCGGAGAGTTCCGTTCGAGTATTCTGGAGATTCGCGCGCAACGACTGGAGGAACACTTGTACGTAGTTATATAATATTTCACGACGCGGCTCGCTCGCTGGCATTAAAGCGACTCCAATTAAAGTTTCCTAAGCACGATTTTGCGGATCGTCCGCCTTTCACTTGCTTTTTTGCGCGACCCGCCGATACGCCGGAGCGATCTATTCTCTTCTTTCGCGGGATATACCTGGGATCATTAATAAACGTTGCTGCCGCGAAAGTTTGACGGGGAAACAAAACTCGAGTGTCTGCGGTTCGAAAGATCGGCTTGGAAATACTGTACGTTCCACGCGAAACGCAACCTTTCCTGGTTATTACCTGACCTTCCCGTTAGGCAGTTATAAAGCAGTTAGCTGTTTGCGCATCCCTCCATCAACGCGTTAATTTGGAAAATGAGCCGCGTTGTGCACGAGAAGTGCTTTATTTCTACTTTAAAATAGATAGCGCGTAAGGAACCTACGCTGATTAAGACGTTCCCGTTAATTTCAACGAGTACCTAGGTACTACAAACGCGGAAAAGTTGCACGAAGAAGGTGCCAAGGCTGAGTAGGGTAAACGCACCAGTAAATGAACAGTTAAGGCTAATGAATGAACACTATTATAAAATTATGATTGCAACGCGAATGATTCCACGTGCTGCAAAAATTGTTTGGATATGAAGGAAGAAATGAAAAGAAGTCTCTAATTAATTAGTTGCTTACTTTAATAACTTATTTTACTCATTTTAATAAAAAATGTTCATTCACTGGTACGTGTTCATTTACTGGTACATCCACCCTATACTAGTTGAGAAATATCTAGCAGAACGCATCGAGGGGAAAATATTCGGCCCAGCCTCCCTCCGTCGCGGTGGGACTTGATCGAGAAGGCACACGCGCTCGAAAAAGAGAGGCTGCAGGCTTGTGGAAACGGAGGCCGAAGCGGATGAAGCGGCCCGGCGGATCGGTGTGCCGTGGCACGCCGGTAAATATGTGGCTGCCACGGCACATATGTATCCGCACATAGCAGCCCAGTTGGGCCTCTAATGATGATCTACGGTTAGCTACCGCGCACAGCTTCTATAAACCTCCTAATTTCTCCTCTATAAATTCGTCGAGGAAGGCCGGGGCCCCTTCCAGCCGGTGGCTTTCTCGTGGTTTTTACTCTTCCGCGACCGATCGGTTCCATCTCTCTTTCCCCGCAACCCGTCGTAAATACGCAACTGTATTTAACGTCCGCCGCGGTGCGTGTGTTGGCCCTATACCAGCGGCCCTGCGAGCCGCGCGACGCACGCTACGCGACCGCGGATCATTTATTATTTACCGCCGGTGTGCCTGCCCCCTTATGCGCCTCCACACAAGACACTGACTGCGGCCGGCCGTGGGGAGGGCAGAGATACGCGCACCAACCACCGCCACCGCGGAGGGAACAGGAGCGAGAAAGATGACCAGGTTCGCGGTATCAGGAGAACGACAAAAGCGACGCGGAGTCGCCTTCTTTCTCCCCCTTCTCTACCGACTCTATCGGCGTCCCCACCTTCTTAATTTTTATTCCCTCGGGACTAGAGTTCTGGCTGGTAGCGGTGGAGAATTTATTTTCGTCCGCCGGTCCCAGCGCCCCTCCGTCCCGGTGTAACGAACCCGATCCGCACGCTTTTCGCGCGCCGCGCTCACGATCCACATCGAGGATATCTGTGGAATTTGGAATCGACACGCGGAACGGGGCGGAGTGTGCACAGCGGCCAACAGATCCGCGTGCCCGTCCTTTGTAAACCGGTTACACGCGTACGCCATTGGAATTCGAGTGAAAGTAATGAAGTCGCGGGAGACGAGGCGCGTTACGGCGAAGACGATCGGCGAGCGATCTAACGCGCCGAGGAATTACTTTCGGTGCAACTATAAAATCTCATTCGACCTTAACGAATATCTCAATCCCGTATACTCCACGCCCCCGAGCTAACAGCCGCTTTATTGATCATCAATTTTCATTTCCTTACGCTCCCGTGAATCGAGAGCCGAACGTTAACGATCGCACGGAAACCGTGTTACGGAAGCGAATCGGAACGGGGATATTTCGCTAGGAACGAGTTACCCAACAACTGGCTGGATCGATCTGTTTATCGTTTATCCGGCGAACCGAGTGCGCTTAGATAGTCGGAATAATCGGTAAAGGTTTGGTAGCGGGGCTGGTTAACCAGCTGGTTACTTTGAATAGGAGGCTCGTAGATATTTCACGGCGATACGGGGCGAGCGGTGGTGAAGGGGCTAATGAAGAACTTAGTACCCCCACGAAATTACCTTCCTCACCGTAATCATCGCGGCTGTAAAAGCCCTGGGAACGAGGACTAGAGTCGATTGCGGGGAATACTACAGGCACCCTAATATAACTCGTTTATTGCGCCCGCAGGACAAGGTGATTTTTCGAAACAGGCGCTTCCGCGGGCCCAAAGGCTAATGCGCTCCTCTGCACACATATCCCTTCTCGCCCCTCCGCGAAAAAAAAGAGGTAGAAAGAAAGGAGGGAAAAAAAAAACTGGAAACTCTACAAACAAATGTAGCTTTAACCTAGTGCGAAATCTAAGAGGCGACGAGGACGCAGAGTCCCTTTTACGGTCCAGGAGGGATCGAAAGGGCGAATAGGGAAGCTGGAGGAGGGAAAACATCAGGGCGGAGCCTGAACACAGGAGGAGGAATAAAACGCGCAAACTCGATACACGCCTCTCTGTCTCTTTCTCTCCACGCTTCCCTCTTCGAGCAAACCACCCCGTCCGGGTTTCCTCTTTTCATCTTTATATAGATTTTTTACCTCCATGCCTACTCTCGCGCCGAGAGGCCTGCGCAAACTTCCCCGTGCGACGTCTATCTTTCTCGCGCGAATCCTAGGCACTTTGTGTAGATACTAAACTTTTTATTCTCGTAATACATACCGCGGTATATGCTCGCGTTTATTCACGGGGTCTGACGATTTCGAGCCACGAGTATGATCCACGGCGAGGATCGATATGGAAGAAATAGATTATCAAATTACAGAGCCTCTCGCAACTTCTGGCGCAACCGAGGATGAAGTGTTCGCAACAATCGTAAACTTTCACAATTCGTATTAGAAGACGTGAGCCTGATTAGACTTTAAAAGTACAAGCATAAGGGTCAGGCTACAGAACATTTAGTGTAAACGGTTTTCAGCTACATTACCAGCTACGGGACACCACGTGTTGTAGATTCGTGCATACGGAATGCCATCGCTATAGGAATTTCGTCTATCTACATTCTACTTTATGGAAATAACTTTCATCCGAATATTTACAATATTCGAGTGTCATATAGAAATCACACGATACACGAGTCACGGTCATAATGCCTGGTCGAATATCGTTCAGCCTGCGTAATCGTAACGGTAAATAGGAACGCTGTAGGAACGACAGGCTACGAACTACACGCACGCGCTAGCCCGGTATACGGAATATAGTGAGGCGCGTAGTGACATCCTGCGGATGCCACGGTCATTACGCCCTGATCTCGCAGCTTTTTTACCACTCTACGCAAGCTGTGTCCTCGCGACGTTTCTGCTCGTATTTCCGTAGCCTGTCGCCTAGCGTAATCAATTTCGAGGGTTTTGCTTTTCTACTTACGTTGGCCTGATGCTCGGGGTGGTCAGTGACGTCGGGTCGCTGGATCGTCAGGTAGCCGGTTTCTCGGAGATTCACAGCCCGGGATCGATGATCGTTAACCTTTGACAGGCTGCTGCTATATCCATGTATCCATGTACGGTATTTATAATTCCAGTGGGTTCACTTCACTTGCACGATCACTGAGAGGAACCGAGAGACGAGAGACAGGCCTTTGTCGCGCACCACATCACTGTTGCACTCGCGCCATCTTTTTTTCTCCCGCGGTTTCGAACATTCCGCGATCCGAAAATCGCGTCACCTTCCTCCTTCCCCGCGCCCCTCTTGCCCAGACTAACGACTATTAACGGTAATTTACTCTAATTAACGCGCCGCGTGGTTAAATTATCGTTAGGAAACACGTCGAACGGGTGCATAGAACAAGTTTTACTAGAATTTTGGTTAAGAATGAGGATGAATGCTCTTAAATACGAGATAAGACGAAATCTTTGATCGGGACGCGGGGGAATGGACTCGCCCACTGCACTGCGGCGAATTTTTCCTTTTAACACCCACGAATTAATATAATTTCCGAAAATAATGCACTCACTGTATTCCTTGGTGATTCAGCTATCCTTTGGTGGCGAAGACGGCACTCGATGCGCGATAATTCCGGTAAAAATAAACAGATACTTATGGGAACGGGAGAACTGCCGCGACGGTTGGTGACAGGTTTACCAATACTATCTTATGTTACATTCTTCGAGTAATTGCTCCAAGAAAAAAAAATGTCCAGCGCGGAGGAGAATCGAGAAAGCGCGATTTTTCTTGGAAATTAATGTCGGATAGCTTTGAAATTTCGTTTTTCTTCCTAAAAATACGAGAAATTTCAGTTTATATAGCCGATTTACTGTTTTAAGCGAAATTAAATCTTCTCATTAGATTACTCACTTTGCCATATATCATATTTTACAACAAAATTCTGCCGTATACCACTACACATGTAATTATAAAGTTCTCGAACGAAAATATTCACATTCATTTCTTATATATTTCAGTTATTTCTCCGATCGTTATTTCGTGCTATGGGAAATACCAACCTACGGGTAAAAACTTGTTTTTCGATGGTCAGTGGATTAGCTCGCCCGCCCTACCTGCCATATTGCGCGAATTTTAAACGAACGTAACACTGGGTACCGATTGGAACTACATTTTTATCATTAATTTACAGCGCTTTGCTGGGTGTCAAAGTACCGTAGAGTTTGGAAGATGTGAAAATCCCCGAATTCAATGCCAGAATTGCGTACAAAGGCTTCTCTGGAACGGAAAATCGTTCTCGTTTAACCCATTACTTCCTTGATACATTATGCGTGCATTAATCTCGACATATTTATGGTGGAATCGTTACCAAGTAAAGGGCGATTCCGTGAAAGGCTCGGATCGCGTGGCACTGATGCTGGCAGATCAGAGATCCGCAGGTATACAAGGTATTAACCGTGCGAGTTCTCAGAGACCGGTCACCGACACCCTGTAATGTTTACCGTGGTTAGTTAATACCCAGAAGGGCGTTAACAGACAATGCCCGCTTGAATAGGCAACCGTTTAAGGGTTTTTCCAAACCGAGGTACTCCTCGGACAGTGGCCATAGTCCCCCCGAGCAAATCGCAACTCTGTCGTGCTGTCTGAGTTGAACAGAACAATAGCCAGCGAAGAAAGGGTCTACGTAAAGTGTTATTAATTCCTTGATGAGGGCATCGTATGCCTGTGGCGCAGGTAGAGGATAAGGGGCTCTGCGGCGAGCACAGCTGACACTTGCTTCGACGTCACGTCCGCGATTTCCCCAGAAAGACGCACCTAGGTATCTACGTGGTTGGGTTGAATTTTTACGCGCCCTCCGACGGATAGGAAACCGTTTTAACGCCTCTCCCCGCCGAGGGTGCTTGTAAAAAATTTATAATCGTCTGTGAACACTTGGTTCGGAATATTTTTTTCCCCGGCAAAGCGAAATACATATTTATCGTTGCAGTTTAATAATATCAGAGCGTAGGTATCGCAAGCGTTACGCAAATGTTTAGGGAAAAGCTCTCGCGTATATGTGTCGGGCACGGAATATATTATAAAAATGTATACCGTCGTGACGTGACACGTTCTCTCGATTTCCCTTGTGTGTTCGCACCAATTAACCCGTTACTTGACACACGGTGGCCATTGCCAAAATAATCGCGAGATGTCCGCTGAGATTAGGAAGGTACGTGGTGCACAAGTGCGCGTGGCGTGTTGACGAGGACATGTGCGATGGCTGTGCAACTCGTTGTACGAGAGTTCACTATCTCTCACTCAATTTGAGCCTCATCCGCCGTAAGCGGATCGACCAGGCTGGCCTTTTAACGTCGGATAGTCTCGCCTCTCCTGGCTCTAGAGCATAGACGCCTATAACAAACATTATCCGCCATAATGCCCCCGTGTAAACATACCTACCAACGTGCATCGTCGACCTCTCATCTCGTCTCTTCTACTCTCTCTCATCGCCCCATCTTTTTCCAGCGCGTCGCATCTCCCTCTGCCCATGGTCCGTCGACCGGATAAAAACTTGGAAGTTTATTTAGCCGTTTAGCGCCTAGCGGGAAGTTAAGTTTTTCGGATAAGCCGACTTTTTAGCATGGTCCCCGCTACCCTACGCTTTCTTCCGGTTTAGCACGCGCCGCTACTCAACTCCGATTCAGCTCTTACGCGTGCCCCCTCTCTCTCTCTTTCTCTCTCTCTCATTCTCCGTTCGCGTTAATTCTGCGGGACTAATCGCACCATTAACCCACTTTCCAGCGATGTTAAACAAGCATTCGAGGGTTCATCAGCGGGTTGGACGAATTAAATTCCGGGGAGGTCGCCTCTCAGAATTCTGATAAATAATCGAGAAGTTTAATGCGATAGGAAAATTCGACATTGTGGGTGGATCTGAAACGAAGGTTAGCGAGCTCGTATTCGTAGGTTTTTCGAGGCCACCGTACCGGGCTTGCCGAGGTTCTGAAAAGGGCCCCCATGGGTGGCCATTCGTACGAATCCCCCCACTTACTGCCGGGGCCCACACCGAAATCCCCACCCCCGTTTTCGGGAAGGGACTGAGGCAGGGCCCGGAAAACTATTTAGGGTTGCCACAGTGGGGGTAGGTCACAGTTTGACCGAATCCCTACACGGGGCATCAACTATTCGGTGCTTGGCACAAGCGGGTTGTTTGTTGCAACGTGCAGTAGAGACTTGGCGCGCAGAGCCGTCGGTGCGCCGCGATTAAGGCGATTCTACCGTACTTCTCCGTACTGCCGAGTGCACCGAGACCCGCAGTGACTGTGATAGTTTGGATTATGTGCTGTGACAGACGTGTGACAATCGTACGATTATAGTTTTGGATTTACGCGAGTGAATGTCTGAATATCTTGGTTACGGCGAGCCGACCCAGAACCTGGTACGTTTATCTCGACGAATTTAATCCACCGACGGTATACAGCAATATACCTACCTTAGTTTAGAAACCCCCGCGTGGCAGGAAGTCCGGTGAAAAGAGCGTAATTTTCCGCGTTCAAGTCTCCACGGGTTAGGAGAGACGGAAAAGGGGCGAATATACGCGTGTCTATCCCCTGGAAAATTGTTCCTTGGCGACAATAGGGGCGGCTTCTTTCGCGTTCGCCTCCATTGTGGCAAACTTTCCCGGGCTTAAAAGGAATGCTAATTTCTTCATTGTGCGCGGCCAGGGCGACGAGGACTGTTACCTTCCGAATCTCACGTTCCTGCACTTTGTACGATCCGCGCTAGAAATAGTACCTACCGGTCCCGTTGTTGTGGCGAGGGATTCGTAAAGATTGCCCTCCGTCGATACACGTCATAGTTCATTTTAAACGCTTCGAACATTAACCGAGGAGAGAGAGGAGAGGAGGGTAGAGAACGCGGGGTTAATCGTGACGTCTGTGTTGTGGTTACAGGTGGAGGAGTACCAAGGATACGATTGCACGCGAAACAGCAACGTGTCGGTACCAGAGGGGCCGGCGACAAAATTGTCGGAGAGCAACGCGAAGCTATCTTTGCAATCGAGCCAGACCAATCATCGGGAGCAGAACAGCTGGTGGACAGCGGAGGAGGGCGGAGGTCAGGAGATAAGGGAGCGTGATAAGGGTGCAGCTGTGGCGGGTGAGCTGGCTTGCCTCGCGGGCTACATGGCGGGGTACCTGAAGGCGGCGGGAGCGACTTGCGCCCCGACCGGTAGTCCTCAGTACCACCACCACAGTCATCCAGCGATGGGGGTTGGTACTCATCCACATCCGCACTCTCACTCGCACCCTGGGGCACCGCATCCTGGCCTACCATCACCCTTCGCCCTCGCGACGCACGGCCATCCGCACCCCCATCCCCTGGAGCATGGACTCGCTGCATTCCCGCAAGGTTTGTCTTCTTACTTCTTTCAAATACGCACGCCACCATTGTTTCACGTTCCGCCTGAACCGGGCCCCGGTCGCCTTGGCGCCGACACTTCGGGGGATTACGCGAGCCGCGCCAACAGTTCAAGGGTTGCGGCGGGTAATAAACAAGGGCTATTGACATGGTCGGGCAGGTAAAAGCGTGCAGGCGGGATCGTGAGGTGGCGGTAGCTGTGCAGTTGATGACCTATTGTAAATTCTCCTTCTTTTTATTGGGGCTGTACGTAGTTCGCTTTGTCCCATGCCTTTCGCGGACGGAGTAGATATCGATACTGTTTCAATTGCTTTATGGATTTTATATGAATATCGCGCAGACACGTAGGTATAGACACTTCTATTTTCGTCGGCGGAAGTAGACCGGCGTCGCGCGTTTCGCTAGCAGCTTTAAAATTACGTATGAATAACTTCGAACGCGGATTAGACTGCTCCTCGGTGCATTTTGGGGATGTTTAAAGGGAGCATTATATTTATTACGAGCAGTGGGATTATATTGGCATTCGATTACTCTGTTTAACAGTCTCGAATGTTTTCTGGTGTTTAGTTTTCAGCGCTTCGTATTATATTGTTATGAGAATGATGCGCGTATCGGAAATTTCGCGAATCGCGCGACGTGTTATCTCGCAGTAAAAGTATTGCTCCCCGTCCGCCATACTAGCTATTATTGATTGTCATGCAAATCGATGCATCGACTGAAGCCATACGAGGCCGAAGTAAACTCGGGGCTTCTTACCTATAGTCAGCTTGTATCATTCTGTGGCAGGCGCTCGAATGCATTTCTCTTGGACGATGCCTTTAAAGCATCGGCAGAATTTCTCGTTCGAAAATTCCGCATACATCTGGACCGATCCAAGCCAAATAAGTTCTCGGCGAGTTCCGCGCGACGGGCTCACGTCCAACGCGATATCCGTCCGGACATAATGGGTATTATAAAGTCGGATTCCTACGCAGCCAGAATTGAACGTTGCTTCTTTTCAACCGCGAGATATTTCCGATCGGCAACGTCTCCTCCTTCCCAGCAAACGCTTTCCCTCAACTTTCATTTTTCCACTCTTTGGCTACCTTTTATTCCTCCATGACTATGAAATGGAAAAACATCGCTTTAAACGGATTTCCCGGCGCCACGTGCAAAGTGTTTTTGTTTGTTCGCGAGTCGGTAAAAAATAGCGGATCCCATCGTGTATTTTCAAGATCCTTTTGCGCGCAGCTTTGCGCGAATACCGCAATACGGGTTCGGTTAAAAAACGCGGCGCGGTGCAGGAAAAAGTAACGTAGGGACCATTAACGCGAGGGCATCGATCAAGCGGCCGATCCGCGGAAAAAGAACGGAAAAACTAGGTATCTACCGCGTGAAAATTGAGCAGCGAGAGAGAGAAGCTTGAACATGGAAGAATATTTCCCAGCTTGGAACTCGCATAAACGTACCAGTCGCGATCTTTTAATTTTCAAGACACGAGGGGATGTCGAGTTGTTTACGTCGCCGGGCTTTAATACGAAACCTGTGTTCACGGGGCTTTCTTCGTTTCGAAAGTCCGTCGCTGCGCCTGCAGTTTGTTGGTTAAAACCGGAAGAGCCCGGGTATAGATACGCGTACCTTCTCTTCGTGTCGTCGTCTTTTTCGCGGCGGTTTGAAAGGGGCCCAGAGAGGCGGCAGAGAAAGAGGGAGTGGAACGGCGGCGAGGGGGGTGGGGGTGGGAGGAGGGGGCAGAATGCCCCAGCGAAGAAGAGTAGAGAGAACCATGAGAGTAAGCCGCTTATCAGGGTGGCAGCAGGCACTATAGGTCCAACCAACGCAGATAGGTGGGTTTCCATGGAAACACGGATCTGTCCGTTAGGTCCCTACGTATCCACGTCCAGCCGCCTATCCGTTGTAGGCGTATCCGCTACACGAAAAGCCGTGGAACGAGAGAGGAACGAGCCGTGCGCCTCTGGCTCCGCGAGCGCCCCTGCGAAAGAGGCAGCCGGAGAACGGAAGTCGCCCGGAGGACCGCGAGAACGAAAGGCAAAGGGCTTTTACGTTCGTTTATCAAGTAAACTGTCGCCGTCGCGGCCGTAGTTTGAATTATATCGTCGGTGGCGAACTGGCGACGGAACTCGACTCTCTTATTCTCAAAATGCATAATGCACGAGGCCCCCCTATCGCGTGAAATAACAAAATTAAAACCGAGACGAAAGTTCGCCGGGCGACTACACGCGCGACCTCGAGGAAGCCTCGAGGAACGTCGATGCGACGCGTTAAGGTCGAAGCGATCGTGTTACGAGAGACGAGGTTAGAGTCGCGTGCGCGGGAAGAGGCAGCCCGTGTCCGGGAACGCTCGCGTCGTATGTCAGTATTTATTTTATTATGCAATCGCACGAGGGGGCCGTGCTTTCGGGGGCCGGGGGAGAAAAAAAAGTAGTAGCCCCGGGCGGAACGGAGGGTGCCAAAGGGGAGGCGTGTTGAAACGTTGTCGTTAACGCGCCGAGGATTCTGCCCCGGTGCTCGGGGACACTGCCAGTGTCAGCGGGTACGTGGGAATCGCGTCACATGCCTCGCCCTTTTCTCACTCGACTACTACTATTTGTTGTCGCAGAGAAATTGCCCGTCCACTTAACTTCCTCCTGGCTCCCGGCGGGATCGCGACGCGTAAACATCCACGCCTCTGATTCTTCACTCCGAACGACGGTCTAGGAATAAGCGAGGAACGATTCCTGTAGCTCGCCTTCTTTAGCCGATGCTAATTAGCCCGAGATATTTATAGTCCAGTAACAACGGGACGTTTGATCGGCGAGGCTTGTCAGCTCGATAGAATTCCAATCACTCAATTGGGAGTCAGGTTAAGGGCGGCACGTGGCGGAAGCACGTGCGCCCAACGTCGTTACCAAGTGGCCACAAAACGTCCGGCTAAACAAGCACGCGCTAGAGCACCCGGGGAGAAATCTTATTCGGAATCGCGGCTGGAAGAGTTCGCGTGGATCGACGCGTGCCGCGAGTAAATTGAGTAGGTGGATGGTGTCGTCCCCGAAGCCCCGAAGGAGGGGTCCAAATACAGGTCCGCTCCTAATTGCAGGATAAACACTCGAGGCTGAGTGAAATATCACGTACGACGATATCGATACGTCAAACCTCTTCTAACGCTTCTGTGTATCGCTTGTTCCTGGTCCTCCGCAAGTCGTTCCCATGCATCGATGAGGGAGTCGTTGATTTCTCATTCTTCTATCGATCGCTTTCCGGGGGGAAGTTGTAGCCACTTCCCTTCCGATACACGCAGCCTTCGACTTTTAAGATCGGTATAAGCAGGTTGCCCGAAGTAGGTGGAGCCGAGGAACCGTCTAAGAGGAAGCGATGGAAAAAGGCATCGGTCGGAAGACGGTAACACGAAGCTTATCCGATTATTCGCTTGTCCCAGATGTGTGTTGGTATTTCGTTACTTACTTATGCTCCTCTCCGCTAGATTACCGGCGTAAGACCGACTAGATCCGAAGGCCACACGCGTCTCCTTCCGTTCGTTCGTTCGTTCTACGCGTCTAAAGTTCAGTTCTTGCACGGCACTGCGCGGCGGCAGGTGTATCGTTCTCAGGTTCAACGATGCCGTCCCTTTTGTCTGACGTTTGTCTTGCGCGTGGAACGATCGCTCGTTGGACGACAATGTTCCTCCACCCGCAATTGGCAATTCCAAAGGCGTGAAAGGCAAACTCTGACCTCCCTGCGGTTATCTACTTTGGTGCAGCGATTTCCGCGGAGGTCACACTATAAACGCAAAGTCGACCAAATGTTTTCGTAGCTGATGGCCTTTTAGAATTCCCTCTCCGAAAGGCAATGGCACGTGCTATCATCCCACGGTCCCCTGAATAATCTCCATCCCTCCGCCTACGTCCTGCACCGTCTAGCAGCCTATTCGCATTTTAGCTTTTAATTAATTTTCGATTCCCTTCGCGGCCCGTATTCACTTTCCCTCGATCTTCGTCGCCTTCGAATTTCGCCACCGTCGCATCTCGTATTCTATGAATAACGAAGTAACCGTCGCGCCGCCGCGCCGCCGTGGAACGAGTTTGCCGCCTCGCCGGCTTCGATTCTCCTTCGATTCCACGATGCTAGACCGCGAGACGCGTAATTTATGGTTCAATCTCGGCGACTTAACCGTTTTGATGAATGGCGCCGCGGCGAGTAGCCAGTTAATTTACCGAATAATTACACCGCGGTATCTGTATCTGATTGTGCCGGTCTAGCGGCGTAATTGATATTAATTTCCATTTTCTAATTCGACGGCCACTCTGATACAGAATTCTCTCGCGTTATCTCGCATTATTTATTATCTCACACGCGTACCCGCATCTTATCGTTAATAACAAACGCGGCTAGCATAATCGCGTTTCTTAGACACGCCGTATTTCATCGCTGGCATAGTTTTAGATCGCGGCGCGGATAAGCAAGCGCCAGGGGAATAATTCATCTGACCTGACCGCGGAAACTCCGCGCCGCGGCGGAGTATCGGAGACGATAATTAATTAAATTCACACACTTTGCGATCAATTAGTCATTATCGTTATTTTATCTATCACGCCACTAGGGAGGGCGCTTAACGGTCCAGTTATTTGTTTAAAGATAGACCGTGAACCGCGTGTATCTCCGTCCGCTGATACACGCAATTCAGAGGACATTCCCCGCGAGCGAGAGAAATCACTGTGAGATTCTGTTAGCGAGTCCATTGACTTCCACGGATTCCGCTCCACTTTGTAGCTCGAAACACGAAACCCCACGCAGAGGGCAGTAAAGAATCCAATAAACAGAAAACGAATTTGCTATTAGGGTCGCGTCTGATCTCGTTGTGGGCCAATGAGCCAGAGCAACCCTTGTATCAACCCTCGGTCTCGTCTCGCGCTGACGATAATAAATCGAATCATACTCCAGGACCCAGCGGGTGTTTGCTGTCCCATTAGGGTTGCTTAGCCAGTCTCCTTTCGGCAAATCGACGCATCTGAATTGATCGCGTGCCTCGCCTGAAAACATTCGCGCGCGATCGCCGTGGAAAATATTGTGCGGCGATATTTCGAGGGTGGAGGGCAGCGAGTGACGGATCTGTGCGCACCTCGAGCATCGGATCTCCTCTGGCGTAGAATTCAGGCAAACGAAGGGCTTTTCCTCGCGCCCACTCAGCGCCGCATGGAAGCAGGCGGAAGACCATAATCGGAATTCCATTGTCTCGTTGCTGGATAAGGGCCTGGCTTTCACAGGGGCCGATGTATAGCCGGCAAAGGCCGTCGTTAACGGTAGCGCCAACGCCCACTCGACAATCAAGCATCCTCTCGCTGCGATCCGTCCGTTCCTCTCTCTTTCCCCTGGCGCGGCCTTATCCCTTCGTGTCCCAGCCTCCGTCGCTTGGATCCGCTATGGAGGCAACGGAACACGAGATACGGATCATAGATTCAATGATCGCTCGGCGTGTCGTGCCCATCGCCATCGTTGCCCCGACGCCGACGGTAGCCGACCGGCGTGGAATTTTACATTGTGCCCCGGCGCAATCTGCCTCCAACATCTACCCGGCCACCACGCTGATAGCCCACTCGACCAGTTCGTTAGGCAACGATCGCGCGTATGCATCATCGTCGGCGTCATCGTCATCATCCTCTGCCCCCGGCGAGCTCTTACGTATCGGTCTTGGCTTACGGTTAAGGGAACCGTTCGAGGGCTGCCAGAAGAGATACGACCGATGGTCGTGGCCCCCTTGGACCACTCCCCCTTCGGCGTCTCTCGTCTTGCTGTCAGTTTCCATCGACGAGTACCCAGTAGCTTCTGTTTCCACGTCTCTTCTGCCGTGCTCGCACGGACACGTGTTAACCTTCGCAATAATTATTATCTTCAAGCTCGCTGAGCTGATACGCGCGGAGGGACTTAAAAGGGAGGAAGAAAGATATATACGCGGGGACTCGCACAATGTCTTCTCCACGGTTGCTTTCTCTTCTCGCCATAAACCACTCCTCTGACTTCACTCTCACGGTAGAAGCTGCTGCTTTTAATTCCTCCTTTTTTTTCCCTTCCTCTTCTTTCCTCGCCTTCCTCGCCCGTTCCTCCCTTCGCAGCCCGCCGAATCTACTCGCCGCGGCGCTTTCTCTTTCTCTGACAAGCCGCGACTTTTTCCTCGCCCTGGTGACGACGCCGCTGCGCCTCGATCAGCGGGGGAAAAGAAGACTCGGCTCGCGAAAAAGGGTGGAGGTTACAAAAAACTTTGCGTCTTTAGTTATAGCATTATAATTCCTAGAAGCGGCTCGCGAAGCCGGACTTTAAAATACTCGGTTCGGTGGATCGCGGAGCACCGAGGGATCCTCCGGACTGGTATCCACCATTCCTTTCTCGACTTTACGATCCAGCTTCCAACCGGGAGACACTGGCGAGGCGCAGTTTTCCAGGCTCTTCTTTTTATTGGTTGGCCAACGGGTGTACGTTGGCGTGTTGGGTACCGTCGTTTCCAGAGGCAGCTGGGAACGAACCGCGACTTTGGTCCTCTGGATGGTCGTGTATTCCGGGGTGTACCCTTCCCGGTCCCCTCCCGCCCCTCCTCCCTCACTCCTCTCCTCTTCCTCTCGTCTCCCCCGTTCCGCGCCGTTCTGGCTTGTCCCCCGTCCTCCTCGCCCCGCAACCCCTGTGACCCCCTCATAAGCGGATTACGTGGGTCCCGAAACGAGCCAAGCGAGGCTCGATGGCACGAGGAAGGTAGAGTAGGGTGGGCCGTAGCGGGGGGAACTGTTCAAAATTACGCTATCGCGACCTCGCAACGCTTACACCCCTCCGCGCCACCCCCTTTTCGGTCCTCCGGTCTCTGCGGTGGGTGACGCCTCACCCTTCTGGAGTCGAGCAGCCTCCAGTCGACTCATCTTCGTCCTCTCGACGCGCGTCCTAGATGCTCCTTTTCCGCCGACGACGTCAAATATTCCGGGGCCTCGAGTGGCTTCGACTGACCGACTCGTGTATGCCTTCCCCGCGCTCCATATTCCTTCCGCGCGGTCCTCGCTGCACACACAAGATTAACGTCCACGATCCGTTCCAGATACGCCCGCCCGTCTTTTATCGCTTCCGCGGTTCTTTAATTTCCATGTTCCGCTCTCTTCTGTTCCAGGAATGAACCAGCGCAAACAGCGCCGAGAAAGGACAACCTTCACCAGAGCTCAGCTGGACGTATTGGAGGGACTCTTCACGAAAACGCGGTACCCCGATATCTTTATGCGAGAAGAGGTGGCTATGAAGATTAATCTGCCCGAATCCAGAGTTCAGGTAAATTGAGACACCTTCGTTCACAAATTTCCGCGGCTTAAACGATGGATAGACAACGTCCGTGGATCCTCCGAAAGTTTACGAGGCGCGGCGCACAACGGTCCTAAATCGCTAAAAAGCGGCAAACCTCTCCGAACGTACTGCAATTTAATCAAATATCGGTGCTCGTGAGTTTTTGGGGTCGCTGATTACGAATCTGAAATTCAAAATTTCTAAAATCAAATAGCGAATCCAATATGGCGTACGCGTATATCAGAAACGTATCAAATTTGGTCAAAACTTGGATCTAATATCACTGATATAAACGTTGTTTTCAAGTTAATTTTTGTGAAACTTGATTATTCTTCGATTTCTGACTAAAACGATATAATTAAAATATCAAATTTAATATGACGACGAGAATCTCGAAAGGCCACATAAGTTCAAGTATATTCTCGAAAATAATAAAAGAAAACTATGGATTATCAGTGTTGATTGAAATAACGAATGCTGTTTTATTCATAAATATACTAAATACACTTGGTACTTTAAATTTGAATATCTTAAAAAACCGCAAATTTTCTCAATTGGATATGATACTTGACATGTTACTTTGTATCAAGAAACTTGTTACAGCGTGACACTCGGTGACACTCATCTCTGTTTTCCTTCCATTTTATTAAAACATGACTTACATCTATGACACATTGACAAGGGAATTACAAGTGTAAATTCAAAGATATGTTACTTAGTTTCTGTAGAAAGTTAATAAAAGGCTATAACACCCTACTTTAACGGTAAACTGTTTCATACATGGATTTTTTTAGATAAACATTCTCTTAAACTTTTCTCAATAACCAATAAATATATTTAAGAAATTCAAGCGGCATTTGATGCACTGATATAACAAATCTGCTATAGTAGCAAAAAGCTGCTATACATATACTTGGAAAATAGAATCTTGGCCAGCTTTTGTCGATTTGGGACCACTGTGCGGCGGTCGTTGAATTACATATCGTCGATATCAATTCCGGGGTGTCGGAAAAGTCGGGGACCTCGGTAGCTTTATTCATCGCGGATAGGGCGCAGGGCACGCCGCGTAACAAGTCAGCGAGAGAGAAGGAAGCTGCTTCGTGCTTCGGCAAGCACGGACGAGATTTAAGGTATTTACACAACGCGGTGTCGCGTCGTACGTCCCTCCGGTTCCGCCATTGTCCCGGCCGTGGCTGTACATTGATAGATGTGCCGACGAGCTCGTTGACGCTTTTATTGCGGTCCTCGTGACATCTTTATTCGCGATGGGGTGTCTCGGCGTCTCCGAGGCACGATCGTGACGGGAATGCCGAGGCCGCGAGTGCCTCGATCGAGCCCCCGAGTTTTCCTACCCCCGCGGATCATTAGCGACGGCCAGAATTTTCACGCCGCGAAGAATAACGACGGAGCGCGCATCGAGAAGCCAGAATCCGTGTCGCCGAACCGCTTCACCCAGCGCTCGCTGCCGCCATCGCGAGATATAGGACAAAGCGAGGAAATTCCGCCCAGCGAGAGTTTCCACGCGAAGTTAAGCCTCCCCCCGTGAATGGAGGCGCAACTGCAAAAGGGTGTAACACACGTACGTGGACGGTGGCACACGTGTGCGCCGTGTATACATTGTAGAGGCGTAGCCACGTGAACGAATAATATCCGTGAGGGGTGGCGGGTAAGAGAGGACGGGGGACACGGGGATACGGTGGATCTAAAAGTTTCCAAGGGAGAAGGAGAGGCGGCTAGATCGCGCGGGGCAGAGGTGTGTGTAGGTAGAGGGACACAGAAGCACGATGTATGGAGCACAACATATAGTTGATTTGTTCCTGGATTATAGCCCTTCGTCCTATCTCGCTCGCGAGTTTCTATACGCGCCTGCCTCTCCGCTACTGTCTGCTAGAGAACGACACAGCTGCGCGCGATGTTTGCCACGTCTGAATGCACCAGGTCGTTGGTCCGTCATTTACGATCGAGGAGCGCGTCAAAATGTTGTCTCCTCGGCGAGAAACGGCGGGGAGGACGGGACGAACCGAGAAGCACCTCTTCGGGGAGAGGCTCGCGTCACCAATTTATTCGCATAATCTCGATTATCCAAAAGTATATGCGCGGCTGACCGCAGGGAGCGACGCGAATGGTAGATTACAGGTTATCGGTAGGAATGATCGTCGAAGCGACGAGCAGTCGAACGGACGTTGCCCTGTTTCCACGGGAACGTGTCGCGCATAGGTGCTGCTTACCCGGGCAGGGCACACGGGGCTCCCGCGAGATCGTATTAATAGTACAAATAAGAAAATATATTTGTCATAACGGAACGTCAACGCAGCTGCCGCAGCCCGTGGCCAATGGGTTTTGCCTCTCCGCGTTGGATGCTAACCAGATGGTGATGCAATTTACACCTAGCCATCGATACACACGGGTAAAACTGGCTGTGGTCGCCCCCGAGGGCTTCCGGGTGGCACCGTGGCCCGCTAGGTCGGTTTTTGGGGTAGCCGTCAGCTCCGGTTGTGTGTTGTTCCTGACGGGGGGTGTCGTTGTGCAAACACAGGGCGGTAATGGGCGTTTTCTCCCTCTCGTTCTTCTTCACTCGCTCCCGCAGACCTTCATCTCCGTCCCTCTCCGCCGGGATCATTTCTCTTGCGGTTGATACGCAATATCCGCGTTTCACGCGCCACGGATCTTCGCACCCCATCTTCGGGGGATGTGTTTGCGAAACGAGAACTCGCCCATTGCGCCGGCAGATAAGGAACGGAACAAACAGCCACCTCCCCTTCTGCGCCGCATCTTTCGCGACTCATTGGAGAATCAGCCCGGATTCCTAAATTCCGTTCGACGCCTCGACGCCCTTAACTTCTCAGCATCCCCTCTTTCAACAGGGGTCGTTGTCCCGTCGCTTCGTGGAAAGGGTTTTCCTCGTCCCGAGCCCTCAGCTATCCTTCCTTCGTCCTCAACTCGACCAACTAACACGGAATTCATAGCCGCTTGGAAATCCCGTGTCCGCTTCGGCGATTCGCGCTCTTCGCAACAACTGTTACAATGCCGTCGATAATAACAACAATGACGACGGGTCCCGGTTTTAAAGGCACAGGCATAGATTCATAGGATCGCACCCCTGGCCACATTGTGTGCCGGGATTACAGAGGGTGCGTGAGGGGGAGTGAAAAGGGGGCTCTGCGCGCGCGAGCTTGCGGCCTACCGGGGGGATAGCGAGGACTCTTTGTCCTTCTTTCCCTCCTTCTTCACAGAGCAAGCCTAGGGAGAGAGAGAGAGATTTTTCGATTCCACTTAGGTGCGCGTTTCCTCGTGCTTGTTGTTACGCTGGCGTCGCGAACGCGAACACGGCGTCCGTGTGGTGGCCCCGGTAGGTAACCCACGGAGCTAGACGCGTCTACGTGTAGGTAGGCGCATATATGTACATAGGTGAGCGCGTATTCGCGGGCAGAATCATTCGATCTCCACTAGCAGGGTGAAAAACAACCCCAGCTCGTACGGTGGGCTTTTGATTCGCGCATGCGTGCCGACAAACACGGGCAACGCGACTCCCGAGGGATACACCGATACGCCTACGAGAGAGGTATGGAAGCTGGATGCCGTACGTGCACCAAACCCACCCCCGGTCTCCCGCCCCGGCTCCTTGTTATTGTTGCGATTTAATGAAATGTTACGGCCGTCCGCCCGCGATTACTTTCCCATTGCACCGATTAACTCCCCATTGATACGGTTCCATCCCTCGTGACGGGACACCTTTTCTTCTCGGCAATCCCTCGGGCGATGGTTTCCCCGAAACCTTCCGGAGACTCTACCCCCGCGGAAGAACCCGCCGCAGTTTCTCCTCGCTGCTATCAATTCGAAAGAGAATTATCGTCCAGCGAAATAGAATCTGGATTCCGAGAGATCGCAGTTAACCTTCACGTTTCCTTCTGCTCTCCTCTGCGCAGGTATGGTTCAAGAACCGTCGGGCAAAGTGCAGGCAGCAACTGCAGCAGCAGCAACAGCAACAGCACCAGCAGCAACAGGCCTCCCCGACGAAGGGGTCGTCGAGATCGAACCAGACGCAGAGCAACGGGAACAACGGGAACAACGGCAACAACGGGAACAACGGGAACAAGATGTCGACGAACTCGACGGCGACGCCCAGCAGGCGTTCGTCGCCGGTGTCACCGCCGCGCGGCAAGGAAGCACCGGGCCCGAACTCCCCGTTGCTGGCCACCACGTCCACGTACCCGCGCCTCGGCGTCACACCGACCGGCGGAAGCGGAGCGAACGGCGCCCTCACCACGCCGTCTCCTCCGTTGACCCCGGGTTCCAGCCAGTTACCGCCGTCGTCTTACCCGCCTCCCATGAACCAGATTCATCACGGCGAGTATGGTTTCACTTGGAGTTCAGCGTCGCCGGGCTCGGTGAACCCGAGCCAATGTTACGCCGGGCAGACCTACAACGCCTACCAGAACCCGTACACCAACGGCGATTATTATCAGACCCAGATCTCGCATATGCACCACAGCCCACAGGGCAACTACCATCATCCCCAGTACCATCACAACATGACGCTCACCTCCTCGATGTCCCACTTGACCAGCCATCATCTGAACTCAACGGGCGGCAACGACATCGCCGCGTCGCCCTCGGACTCCGACGGCTACATACTGCCCGACCAGAAGTACCAGACGATGGTATAGCGGCCCGCTAGGCCCTCCGGGATATACCACCGTGGCCAGGAGGCCTCGGCCGTCACCGGATCCTCAGCGGCTTATCCCTGGCGTCTCAACACCGTGGCCAGCTGCCTAGAGATGAACGGTAACATCGATTCCGACGAGAACTGAGATAGGTAAAACTGATTCCATATCGAGCTGACCGCGGCCATCCTAGTCGCCGAGCGTCGGATCTCAGACACCGTCGTCCTCCCACCGAGTACTCGCGACGGATCCGAGCGCGTCGCCGATACGAATTCTCGAGGACACTCGGCGGAAGCACACGCGCTTCCTCGTTGGAATATGGCGTATTGTACAAGTCACACGATCGTTTCTCCTGCTCTCGACGTCCGAGTTTACCTCGTAGCGATCGGAAATAATCGCGGACTGTCGGAGAGTCGAGGCAACGCATCGAAGAGACACCGCATGAACGGTTCGCGGCTTGAACTTCGTCCGGGCCGGTGTAAACGCCGATGAAGATCGGTGCCGATTGTCTGTCATCGTCGTTTACGGGGCGCCCGTCGGAAGCTTCAAAACGGGAACGACGTCTGTACGTGAGCGCGACTGTTTCGAAAGCGTGGCGGGAAGGTACGCGAGTGACGCGATCGCTGAGAAGACGGGGGAAGTCATTCGCGATACGTCCCTCGTGATTTTCAGCGTGACCGCGTCGAGACGAAACGTCGGGGCAGATCGAGCGACGAGTTAGGCGCGGACCGGTCTGTGATTTCTGGAGAACACGGAAATACGAGTCGACGTCTCAGCAGCAAGTGTCGTCGATCGAAGATTGGGAAACGTTCCGCGCCCCACGGCTGTGCTCCGAATGTGGAGAAGCTTCGCGAGTACGACCGCGGCTGCGATCAATATTCCCGCTGCTGTTTGCCTCCGAAACAGCGAAAAGAAGAGAGCTGGTCCTTCGAGCTGGAGGATATCTAGAATTGACGCGCTAACACCCGTCGCCCGTTGACCAGTATTTCTGTTTCCCAGCGCGAAACGTTCGATTAATTCGATTACAAAGCGATCGCAAGACCGCCACCGTTGCGACTCACTTCGCCTCCCGCTTTAACGAAAACCCAGAGACAATCGCCGGAAATAGAAAGTCTAATCGATCTAATTGTCTAATTGTATTTGACGAGGGTGAACCTCGTGCCCGTATCGTTCCTTTCAACTTCTTTTCCGCGACGATCGAGAGTCGCGCGTATTTCATACTCCTCGACGGTCAACCTTTTATTTCCGTGATAGAGAGAGGCTCGTCCGTGATGCGCGAGAGAGCCGGCGCGCACCGAGGACGGGGGAAAGAACTCGCGTTCGAAACCTCGAATCGACTTGTACATTTCTCATCCATCGCGGGAGAACCGCGAACGGTTATTATTTGTATCGTACAGTTATTTGCTGTTTTAACGCAATACGACGAGAACTCATCATCACTGCCGCTATTATTCTTAGTGTTATCATCACGATCTTTATTATTACGATTAATATTGTATTGATAATCATCCATATCAAGTACGGTCAGTAGCCGGAAGTTTGTGTAAATTGTAAACGTGGAGAGGGCGCGTGTGTGTGGGAGCGAACGAGAGAAAGATAGAGAGAGAACGATCCGAGGGCTGTCGCGTCTCGGCGGCGGCCGAAGATCGACGTGCGAAATCTCTGCTGAACTCCGGAGAGATCGCGTGGATGCGTTATCGCTGATTCATTGTACGAGGCTGCTCGGCTCCTCCTCGTTCGCGGGGCCGAGCTGGGGCGTGATCCAACAATTCGAAAACTACGCGCACCACCTTGTAAGAGAAGTGTTTCATTATCGTGTAATGATTTCCAAGCAAAACGAAAGATTTAAAAAAAAAAGAACGTAAAAGACGTATGCTTAATCATGAATGTATATTTCGTGTATACAACCTTAATGGATATTATCGTAGTTTAGAGGATATACATACGATTTCAAGATATCAGTAACATTAACGATAGCAGATGATAACGTAAACCGTAACGATTATTGTGCACACATAGACGTAAGAACACACTTTGTAATAATACGACCCGAATGTACATAATTATACCTAACTTGTAAGATACATGATTGTTCCATCATGTAAGAAGAGAATCTTCCTACGTCAGAATAAAACATCGCATATTATTAACGATTGCGTCGACTGATTTCACCACCGAGCATCCTCGCGCCGCGGCGCGAAACAATTAATTTCGCGCCGGGGCTCTAATTAACGTGAAATTATTTCTGCACACACAGAGTGTGTGATTCAGCCACGCTCCGTCTTATTCCGTTTCGATGCAACGGGCTTATAGATCGCGGGTCGACCTTCTATTAATCACATTGATGGTCGCAAGATCTCACCACCGCGCGCGCCGGGGGCTGTAATTTTGCTAATGCACCTGAAATTAATTAACATTAAAGCGATTCCGCGTCCCATTATTCGAGCGAGCTCGTGTATCGATCGCGAGCCATTAAAAGCCATATTAATTACAGCCTCGCGGTCACCGTAATCGCGAATGCAATTTGCGTACGCGCGACGCCAACCCCTCTCGCTGTTATCCTGTTTTCCGCGAAATTAAAAAAACATTCGCCGTGGGAAATAAATTAGCGAATGTATGCCTCGACGCGGGAACATCATCAATTTCAGTTGCTGCATAGGTACGTAGCAAATTCTGTTTGTAAGGAGAGAGGAGATCGATGTAACAGCGGCTGAAGTAATTCGAAAACTTTCTAAAAAGAAAAGACAAGAAAACTGGATTTCGTTCTTTAAATATATTTTTATAATCACCCAATGAATTTTATTAAATTCGCATTAGAAATATTTTTATCCGTTCAACTGGGCTCCCCTCGAGGTTAAATCCTGAACGCGCAACGACGGTCTATGTAGTATGCATAATACTTTTCATTCCTCTTAGCCTCTGCGAATGCTTTTCAAAAACATCCACGAAGGCACACCATCTGCCTTTCCCTCTTACTCCCTTCTGTCCCTGTCCCACAATCGGAGCTTTCTGGAAGCTCATCTTTCCAAATGAGAAGAGCGTTATCCTCCATTCTCCATGCACAGGCTGATTGCATAACGCGTAATTGGCGCGCTTATTAATTGATACGGAGTTTGTTATCGTAGCGCGCCCGCGTTCCCTTTGACGCAGGGAAGCAGAGCCGGCCGAATAATGGGGGAGACGCTAGATGACTATCGCGATCAAGAGGATCGCGGGCGCGGAGTCCTGCAACGGTCCATTAAAGAATCACAGGTGTTCGAGGACGCGTGCGTTGCGCGGTGGCCGCGCACGTAGATCCATGTAGCCGGGGACTAGAGAGGGGTAGCAGCAGCACGCATCTCTAAATGGCCTAAACTTGAAGGACAAAGAACCCCGAGCAGCCGTAGGCAGCACCAGGCCGGCCTGCGCCTGGCTAATTGGACAGATCGGGGTACCTGTCTACCTTTTGACGGCGTAATCCGGCATCCTTTCTAACTCATCAAATTAACGGGCTATAACAAATCGGCCGGGGTGCCTAAGTAGGTACTTCCCGAGCCCTTTGATGACCCTCTGGCATAATCGTCGCGCAAATCCTACGCGACTTTCTCTCTAAAAGAGGATCTCCGCTGATAGGGAGTGCTACACGTCCGGGTGCGCGTAGGTAGCTACTTGTAGCACACACGATTCAAATCCACGCTGTCTGTTTGCCCAGCCCTTTACTGGACAATCAGTCGAGAACCTAGCGCGAACCTTGACCGTGCTTAATCCAGCGATAAGATTCTCTTTTAATTTACTTAATTCGTCGAGCTTACAGGGGAGATCGCGAAGGAAATACGAGCGGGACGGAAGCTCGCGGACAGAGTCGCTAAGTGGATAGGAAGCTTTCGATCCTCGGGACACGTGAAAAGTAAAAAGAACGCCGCAACAGCCGGAATCAGATTAGACCCGGCGCGTAAACATCGCGTTGAAGGATAAATTATATGGCTATCGTCGGGCGCGTTCGCTTTTCCGCGTTTAATTAAGCCGTTCTCGTCGCGGCAAGGGGAAGGAGGATGGAGGAGAAGAGGAGAGCCGGAGGGATCGGCGCGAATGGCGAGGAAGCAACGGCCGAGGATTCTTTTCGGACGGGCCGTCCGGATCCAACTCGAGATATCCTGGCGACATTTTAGACGGGTTTGCGAGTGTCGACCGTTCACTTTCAGCGCGGCGAAGACAATGGCCTTGAACTTGGCCGAGTGCTGCGGCGAAGAGTTAAAATCGGCTTGCGTTTAGCCGGATCCCATTATAACAACTCGGAGCCGGCCGTAAGCTTCATGGCTTGGTTCCGCTCACTGTGTCACCGGGCTAAGCCCCGACTTACCTACCTATCCTTGCAAACCGCTCTCTTACCCCTTTTCCTACAGCCTCCCTGTCTATGCCGGTTTAATACTCGCATTATGCCCTATTGCCACACCTACCGATACTTACCCCGCCGCGCCGCTCCGTGGACCCCCGCAAGACGCTCGTCTGCGGCCACCACGCGCTCCTCCAATCATTGTTTGATCGCCGATGACCGGCTGCGACCAGGAATACCTTGAAACAGATTTACGCTGTGCGATTAGCTACCGTTCCATTGTTTTTACCTGATGGATTTACGAGGACCTTTGTCACCTCGGATCAATGCCGGACTTGTGGCTCGCCTTTGTGCGCCACGGATCTACTTACGCTTAAGGGGGAAGCCTGGTGTAACTAGCTGAATATCGAGATATTTTCGGGAATGTTTTTTAAAGAATGTATTCAATGGATGTTTCTGAAACTTTGAAGATATTGTATTATCAGATTAAGGTAGATAAAAAAAATATTTTATTAAAAAAGAGCAGCAAATAACAGAGTTGTACGGACGTAGCGTCTGCTGTAGTCATCTAAAACCAAAAATCGAACAATTTTCGTTTAGTTTATGAGTGCACGCACAAATCGTATAAATTTATAACTTAAAAATTGCAAAATTGAACAAATGGTGGAGCAATAAAAAAAATGTGGAGCGTCTCTTCCGAAAAGACCCTAAACAACGTCAAACTCTATCCACGGTACCGCGAAGGAATTGCGATTATCGCGGGCGCGCGATAAGGTTTGACCTATATCGTGCGTTTCGCGTGGGGCGGTCGCAGGTGAGAATGCATTCCGCCGGCATTTGTCAGCGAGTGTTTACGTGCATTACATTTTTCAGCTGCGCCCCGCCGGCGAATCGAGAGTTCGACGCGCGAGAGTAAATCATGCATTATGAACGGGCTCGGGAAAAGTTTCGCGTTAAATTTCCTGCAACTCCATTTACAGCTGCCTTCCCATATTTCACTCGGCCGTGGACAGCCCCGGCGACAACTGGCGAGAGTAAACCGTATAAATAATGCACCGGCGAGAATCGGTTTAACAATTTCGCGCGAATTTATTCATTAATTCGAGGACGTCGCGCCGCAGCGAACGGTCCACCCTCTCGAAACCCCCGGCTCGGTTATTCAGCGCGAAACGGGGCCCGATTGTCGCGATTTTTCCGCGAGGCGAGGCGCGTCTTGTCAAGGGTCGGTCAATTATTTCGATGAAGGATTAATCGCGTGCGTACCGAAATGAAAGGCAGAAGAATCGGCTCGCCTCGCGCCAGCAGAGAGGATAAAGCAGCCGGAATGAAATTTTTACGCAATCTCGCTGGCTCCTAAAGTCCGGAAGGGAATTCTTCCTCGATTGGCAATATCTCTAACGAGGGAAACGCGGGGGAGTGGGAAGAATAGACGCGGGAGGGGGGGTTGGTTCGCGAGGGATCGAAGGGAGGGATCGGCGGGATCAAAGAGGCCAGCTCGCGCTCCCGTAACTAGATTCCCCGTTCCCACTTTGAGGATTGCTTAATGCTCTATAAGCGGCCGTTTTAAACTCGATGAAATCGAATCAGGCAACGAATCGAGATCGCGCCGCGCCGCGCCACGCCGCAAATTCAATTGAACGACTCGCATCGGTCGGCGCGCATCGAAACGTCGCTGGTCCCGACTTTCTCGCTTTGATCTTCTTCCGCGCCCTCGAGCCGCGACTATCTTCCCGTGGAAACTCTCGCGTGCGTCATGCCACGTAACCGATACAGCTGTTTTCTTAATTAGCACCGCTTGCTGACGCCAGACGCCGTCGCAACCATTTAATTCCAGCTATTCCGGTCCCTGCCGTCATCTTCTTTCGAGAAAAACAACGTTCCATAAAACTTCGGAGCGTCGAGAGGACCTTCGGGAGTCCCAGGTCTTCCGCCACGGTTGCTTCGAATACAGAGTTTGTAACGCCGCGTCGATTTCGACGGCCGATCGATCCTTCCTTCCTTCAGAGGAAGTCGATCCGGCCGATCGCGCACAAAGTCGATCGGGCGCTCGCATTTTTTACAGGGCCGCGCGGCTCGCTCGACCCAATTACGTTGGGCCGGTCAGGCAGAGGGATCAGAAGCTCCGGCAGGAAGTCAAGGGGCGCGAATGCATTGTTAAGCTCCCTCTGTCCAAACATTCCGCTTGCTCACGAGTAACCAACACACCTATCTCCCTTCCCCTCCCCTCTCCTACCTCTCTCTTCCTGCCCGGCTCTCTTCTCCTCTCGTTCCACGCTCCACGACCGTGCCACCCTCGATCTTTTCCGTAGCCTGCCGCGAGAAGCATCCACAGGTAATCCTAAAAAATGGACCGTCGGTTTCCGCCGCTGCGGGGTCCAGCACACGTGGAGATTCCTTCGTCACTCCTCCGCGAGCCTTGTCTACGTGTTACCGTCGATTTCGTTGCGCGTACGCGGTTCCGAAATCGACGACTAATAGGCGCTGGCATAGAGACAGAACTCGGCTCGAATGATGGCCGAGTTGCTAATTAATCAGGCGTTGCAAAGCGACCCACGCTCCTCGGCATTCAGCCACGCGGGAAGAGAGAGAATCGCGTCTAGGATTCTCTTTGTGCTCTATCGCGGAGCATGCAGAAATCGGTGCTCGCCAGTTGCGCGCAGCGGAGAAGTTTACCCTTTCCTCCGGGTTCAAAATGTTGATAGTTTTTAAGGCGCTGAAGTTCGGGAAAGTCTGGCCTGGACGGATAGGTAGCTCGCAAAGATACTTCACCCTCCGACGACCGAGGCTTTCCCGTTTTAAGGAACCCGGGGCGGTCCTTGGCAGCGAAAAAAGGACCGTGTACATATAAGTTGGTCGCGCACGGAACGAGAGCACAGAGAGAAGAGGCGAGCGAGGAAAGAAAAGAAACGCTGGGGGACAGGGGGTGGCGGCGAGGGGCGTCGCGGGGTGGCCGAGGGGAGGGAAAAGAGAGCGAAAAGAGGGAAAGATCAAAGGTGGGGGAAGGGAGAGGGAGAAAAGAGGATAGAGGAAGACAGAAGCGAACTCTTCTCGGCAAAGGATCTGCCGTGCACGAGAAGAGAGAGCCGAGAGAGGGTCCTATAAATAATTAGCGAGGAGTCGCTCTCCGCTCGGCGGGCGTAAGCCGCTTACAACCCCCGTTCACCCTGCTCCTCTCCGCGCGGCCTGCCTTCCCCTGGCCCCGTGCCCCTGCCCCGTGCCCTCGCGGCATCTACCTTCCCTCGGTTCTCCACCACCCGATTGCTGCCCCTCGCGGCCACCGCCACCCTCTTCCTCCTCCGCCTTCTAAACCTCCTCCTTTCCCTCCCAGCGCTCTCTCAGTTTCTCTCCGCAACCGGGGAGAATTCCGGGCAGCCTTCGTTCGCCCTTCAGCAGCAACCCTTCGTCAAGAGCTGCCGTCTCGAGAGATAGCAAGAAGCAACGCCGCGTGCTAGTCGAACGCTGGCTGCCTCGTCCATCCAGATTCACGAACTTAGCTACCCGCCTCGGTACGATCCACGGCCGCGACTCGAGGTTTATCGCTTCGGCAAAGATCCGGTCAATAATCGATACTAATGAGCTGCACGCGTTGCGCCTCTATTGCGGGGATTGCTTCCGCGTGAACGGATGATTGGCCGGAGTAGAGCTGAAACAAACTCGACTGACTGCGCATCGAAATGGGTTAAGAGCTTTGCGGGGAATAATGCAGCCTGCTTCGTGAACATTGCCCGTGCTTTGGCTACTCGATGGCGAATTAATGCCCATCGAATTCCATTCGCCAATCGAATAACAACTCGACAGGGATGTGGAGCAAACTTCCCGGCGCTCGAATCTTCGCGACCGATAGGCCCACCTCTCCCCCACTTCCCGCGAAACTTCCCGCGGAATTCCGCTTAATTACCCCGATCGCTACGGTGTTAAGGACGATCGCGGAGAACCTTTTAACGCGCAATTGAAAGTTCAGAGATCCACTCGGCCCGCTTAAACGAGCTTAATGCCGCCGAGCTTTGACCGGTGTCAAAATCTCTGCTCGATGGAGAAGTCTGTGTCCCGTGGTTCGATCAATCCTGGGGATAGGTACTTTCGGTCGCCCCGTAAGCAGCCGTGCACCCCGCAGGGCGAGTGGGGTGTAGCTGGACGTGTACGCGATTCGCAGGAAAGGGAGACGTCAGGGATGGGTTTGTCGGTGCTACAACGGATCGGCTTAACATCGGAGGCGCCGATGTTGACTAACTGGGCTAACAACGTCGCGGCGTTTGCCACCGGAACGTTTGCCAGTCGGCACGTGGCACGGCCTCTCCGTGGCTGCCTAGTCGATTAGCCGAGCTTACGTTTATTCCCGTCTCGTTTGTTGCTCCTTTCGGCGTTTCGCCTCTCCACGCTTTCCTTCCTTTCTATTTGCTTTAAATTAACTTTCCTCTCCGCTCTAGGAGGCCCCGCTCGAGGACTCTGCTTTCGCTCGACGCTTTCCCTGCCCTTAGACGGACACGTAACTTCCCCAACGAACCCTCCCGAGAATGGGATTACAAAGGCGTAAGAAGGAACCGCGAATTTCTCGAAACGCGCTGCGCAGAGTCGCGAGTCGACGAGTGCATATGGGCGTACGCGCTCGGCTTACGTGTGTGCATTACCTTACGCACAAAGTGAATCTCGGATTACCGGTCTCTGGGGCTCGTGGAAACCCTACACCACCGGTCGGTGGTAAAAACAGAGAAGTACCAGCGACGTCCGGGGAGAGCAGAGAGAAGCGAGAGGGACGAGGAGGAAAAATAGGGTGCGAGGAAGATCGGGAGTTTGATGGAAGTCTGGCGTCCTCGATTCGTGTTTCGGCAGACGCTGGTCTCATGGATGCGCTGTATTAATGGGACCGTAATAGCCTATTTGTGATCGCTAATAGCCGAAACCCGGCCTCTTCCCTTCTCGCCGCCGTTTTCCCTATGCCGCGCTGTACTCCCTCGGGAAATCTGGACGGTACCCTGCAAAACGGATCGCCGCTCCTCTCTCGTCAGCCAGCAACGCGTACTTTTTTCCCCTGGCCCCTTGTACTGCCACGCCAAAGGCTTCGTTTAAACAATCAGCGTAGGCAACTGACAGCGGAACGTTTGAAAGCCACCACCTTCCTTCTGGTATCGTTCTTCGCAGAGCGTTCGAGCTGGAAAATTTCTACATCTCCTCTGCTCTAGGCTACTTTTTTATTAGGGTAAACCAATCAGTGAATGACGGAATTGTTGAATTTATGGACCTTTAAGATTAATAGTTGAACATATTTATGTGTAACAACAGAACAACTATTGAAATTGCATTTAAATTTATTTTTCTTGAAATTTCTACAAAAATAATTACTTATTCTTATCGTAATTTAAAAAAAAACGATTATAACATACAAAACGTGTAGAAGCCCAGTAAATAACCGCATACTTTTAGTAAGAATTGTACTTATTAATATTTGCATAATACGCCAAACTAAAAATATGGGATATTAAAAGTGCAACTACATTCCATTTTTAAACATACAATATTTTTAAATTTATAACTGACATTTCTTTGCCTAATGACCATTCACTGGTATTGCGGTCAATTACTGGTTGGTTTATACTTCTCAATCTTTCATCATTTAAGTTTAAAAAATATTATACATATTGTAGGGCCGCGCAGCCCGGTGATAAAGTTGCTTGCCTGAAAATTACGAAATTGAGGAGCAAGTATTTCGATGTCGCAGCGGAGCAATTAAAAAATTGGTTTCTTCGAGACCATTACTACTGTTCGCAACTGATTGCGTGCTTCCGGCGGGCAAAGGTCACGTACCTACGTGAGCACGGTTAAATTTTCCTTCCGAGGGTGTGATCTCCGTGGGCGTTGCCTGAAAAGTCGTCCACAGAAAGGAAGAGGAAGAAAGGCCGGACGAGTCAGACGCGCTTTGTTCGAAGGAAATCTTTCGCGTCCGGCGGAATGCTGCATTGCTCGGACAATGCCGGGAGGAGGAAGCGGTGGACGCGGGAGACGAAGCGTAGGAGCAGGTAGCCGCCGATGGACGACCGGTGCAATCGCCTCTATGGACCGACACCGGCAGAACCGATCAAAAACTCGTTAGTCCCGGTTTGGCTTCAAGGATAACAAATGTGGGAACGCGGACTGCTCCCTCGGAACACCCACTTCTGCCACCTTTATTCCGCTCGCTGTTCCTGCCCCCGGTGTTACGCGATTTACGGACGGCCGCGCGGACCGGAACCAGGCGGACCTAAAATAATCGGATCTCCACTTCGTCTTTCTTCGCCGGAGAAATACGTCGCGACGGTGACGGGAGATACCGATAGAAAGGTCTGGTAGGCGAACTCGCGATCAGCGGGGTCTCATTGATCCGTGCCCGGATTACCGATATTTTGACAGAGAATGCAATTCGTGGTAGGCCGGCTACGGTGACGCAGGTGACTGTCGGGAATCAATTTCTTATTGGTCGATCGGTATCTCGATTCCCGCGAGTATTACACGGCAAAATTACGTGAATGGGCGACGGGATCGAAGCCTCCGCGGGGGCCCAGCTCGGAGATCAGCCATTGTTTGGGAGAAATCGAATTATAAGTGGACGTCGATCAACAAGTTCCGCGCGCGTAACACGATTCCAGTCGAATTTCTCGATATACTCGGCCTCATTGTCCCGTCGATCGATGCCAGCTCGATCGTTCTCGCCCGGCTTTTGTGCGCGGCCGTACGCGAGCGCGGGGACGCTCGGACGTTGTTGCGCCTGCGACGGTAACCTTTACCCCCGCGGCGGGGAAGGTTTTCCCCGCAGCACCTGCGGTGCACAAAAGTGTGTCTCGACTGTCAATGGTTCCCGTGGGGGCGACCGAGATGACCAGCAGAACTGTCTCGCAGAAGAATAGCCGACGCATCGGCCGTCGGAGTCCACTCGAGAGAGTCTCGGGATCCACCTGAACATGACTTTTCCCTCGTGGTGATTCTATCTGCACTTACGCGATCAATCACTATCAATGGCCCTCGTTGGCGGGCATAGGTAGCGGGGATTTGTCCGTTCCACAGGCGTTCCACGTGGATTCCCTGGGCGCATAATGCGCGTAATAGAGTCGGCCGTGTCGGTGCAGTCGATCGAATTTACATTACGACCAATGATTCGGTGAATCGAACGGTAGTCCGACGACGAAAGCAATACCGTTCAGATCTCAGATAAAAGATCACGGAGGTGGGTAATCCACCGCGGGATTAAGAGGAACGAGATCCATCGGAAGAATTCAATTACCTAATACGAAAACCACCCTACACGCGCCCGTTCGGTATCGATTGAAACGGAGTCGCGCGATAGTTGAAACAGTTAATCAAGAGTCTAGAATCGCGTCTCGCGGGGGCATAGTTGGCCGGAAAAATTGGCGATTTCCATAGCTGCCGCGATCGGTACCGATACCCCGTAACCCCGAGACGTGTGTGACCTCGGCAGAGTCGGTCGGCGAGCCGGGTAATTCATTGACTTAGTAACTCGGTGACTTTCACCGGTGATTTACGCGAAAGCTTCATAAGCGGCTTGCCTCAGTTTCAAATTCCGTTCTCTCTCCTCGTCAATGAGCTCTGCCCTACGAGGCCGCGCGCCGGAGAGAGAGAGAGAGAGAGGGAGGGAACTAATAGTATCCGAAGCAACGGGACGAGAAGAAAGCGAGAAGGAGACGAGACGGGGAGGAAGACAGAGAAAGGGAATTGATGGGAGAGCAGGGAAATTGAAAGGAAGGAAAAGGCGACGATAGATGGAGAGAGAGAGAGGAGGGACGAGGGTGAGCGCGGAGAACGTAGCAAAGGTTATTTGCACCGAGTTGTACTTTTTTCAGTGCTTTTTGTTCGAACGGTTTGTCGAACGGCTCAGCCGGCTGATCTTCGGGATGATGAGCATGAACTACATTCTATATAAAACCCGGGAGTATTTTAAGCCCCGTTCGAATGTGCTTTCGCGGTGTGCCGCGGGACGCCAGGCATCGATCGTTTAACCGGAGCGCCGTCCTTTGGCGGGCTGCATCGAAGAATTTCGGGAACGGGGCGTGCTCCTTGGCTCGCGAATCCGAGCGACGATCAAAAACGCCCGAGCAAATTATCCTCGCGGCTGGCGAACGTCCCCCGGGCCGGGACACCTCGTCTTCCAGCAGCTGCGTTCTTTAACAGAAACGAGAGCAGATACGAGTAATCCCCGGTTGTTAGTTTGTTTGGTACGCTGACGCGTGTAATAATCTGTAAGTGCTGTGTTACGATAATCGAGGTCGGCGTGGCGAGTGCGCGAGATAACGAAGCCGCAAGCGTTCGCTCGACTCGCCTCGCCGCGCCGTCACGGGGCAGGCAAGCGTTACGTGTTGGATGGAAATAAAAGATAAACCATTCCCGTGGTGTTTCTCGTTTCGCGAAACGAACAGATAGCTCATCCTCAATATTGCTCCTCGCGCGGGACACGGACGGTGCTTTGCGATCGACGACTCTGGGGATTGCTTATGTTTCACGCCGGGAAAAGAGTCCACGCCGCGCCGTGCGATAGGATATCGTGTCGCGTGAGCCAGCATCATCCGTGTTAATTGGGCAATTAAACGCTTCGAAACAGAATCGGTGCTTCTTACCTTAATACCGTGTAATGTCGATCGAACCACCAATAGCTTTAGTAGACTACATACTGGCCAATCGAGCCTTCGTTAAGTACCTACCTACTCTTTTAAGGTCGGGGTCAGATATATTGGCCGGTGAGTTTCGTGAGGAGTATTCTTCTATTCTCAACGTTTTCTGACTCGCTCTCGCTTTGCCAGAAAAAGAGGGAGCCAGAAGTGGTGGGGATAGCGCCTAGCTCTTGACGTGTAGGCCAAACCGAGTTCTTAGCGTAGAAATACATACACCAGAATAGGTGTGCGTTAGCTGCGAAAACGAATTCACCGGCCTAAGATCTGGCCCCGACCTTAGTTCTGAAGATTCGCTGCCGCGTGCTTCGCTCCAACACCAGTCGCAAGCTCTCTTTCTTCATCCACGCGTTTCGCTTCTAGAATAACAACGACTCTCCGAACGTGAGATTCGTGGCGAAGAGGAGGTTGAAAGGATCGTGGATTTCACCGGTCATTAAGCCAGTGTCAAAATACCAGTACATAAGGTGTCGCGAGAGAAATGAATGCGGTTTGGTGGTCGAAGCGCGCCTGTCACGTGTCGGCGACGAGTCAATTGGTCAATGAGGAAAATTGGCTAAGAGTTCATGAATGGGCCGGCGTGAATAAAGTGGCTGCATGTTAGTATAGGTTTATGGAAGCAAGCCGGTTTTAGCTACGCTAATAGCATAGTAATGCTGGCTGATCTTTTCGAAATCCCGTAAGAGCATTAACCGCTCGCACGTGAGCAAGTTAAATTGCTATGTTGCGGGTATACGCCCGGCTATGCAGCTATCACCTGGCTACAGGGCGCAGCGAAAGGAGGAGAGCGTCGCGGCCGAGTGTCAACGTCTGCGGGAAAAAGGACAACCGGCACAGTCGTGCCCGTCGAATGCCCGATTCCCTCTTCTACACTAACGAGATTAATCGAGAACAGTTAGACGGATCGAAGCTCAACGATGCCACGTCTATCGCGCTTTAGGAAGTCCAATTCGATGGAGGATCATCGAACACGTTAGCCTTTCGAGCTCTTACAATTAGAACTCGAGTACCTAAATCTCTCTCAACCAGTAGAAATTCGCGAGATTTCCATTCGCCTCTTTACGCAGTGTTATCTACTCCAAATCGCGTTGTAGCTACTCCGAAATCTCTAGATCATCGATAATAGAGTGGATCAAGCTTGCGTGGGTGAAAGATGACGGTCGACAGAGCGATCGCGATCAGAGACGATGGACAACAGCCAGGACCGTCCATTTTCTTCTAAATTCTAATCTATTCGCGCGTCTTCGACGGATGTTTAGACGCGAGCGATGGAAAACTACGGGCGGAGGGAGAGAGCAAGGGAGGAGGGAAAGCATGAAAGGGGTCGGAGGGATGAAGAGAGAAGGCGCGGGCTGGAATATATTTTTAGAGACGGACTGTACGTAACGTGGTGGTGAGCAAGCGTTGCCATCGCGGCTGGTTAGGTCGGTTAGGTTGGTTCGTTTGGGCCACGGCAATTGGTTCCCCGCCACGTCGCCGCAGCCCCGATGCCACGGCCCTGGCCACGCCAACTTTCCATCGGCAGACGCGGTTCGTCGTCACCCACGACTCCGTCTCTTTCCCTTCCCCGCCGTGAATACTTCCGCCCGTGTCTGCTCGCCCCTCTCTCTTTCCATCTCAGCCTGGTCTCTCCGTTTCTCTCTTTTCCGCCCACCCTGCGCTCCCTCTCTCTCTCCGCGCAAACGCGACAGGGGCTGGCTGTCCCGCTTCGACCAGGTGAGCCCCGGTCCCGCTCTCCCTTCATCCCCCGGTTTGTCCGTCCTTCCAACGGAGGGAATCGCCTACCCCCGACCCGTCTCGCACCCCATCCCTTCCACGCGCCGTGATTCCTACCCTCGCCCCTCCCCACGGCCGGCTCGCGGTCCGGTCTCCCGCGGCGAGAGCCGAGCGAGCGAGCAAGCGCCCCCCTCGCGCATAACCCCTCGGCCAAGAGAGCGATCCGTAACAACTAAAGTTCTCGTGAAAAGTTGAGCTGGGCTCTCCTACGCCCTCCTGCTATAATAGCCTAGCCGCGCGCTCACTGCTCTCTCTACCTACCGTCTATCCCTGTCCATCTGTCCCGGGTCTGTCCCACATCCCGCACACGGAACAGCCGACACACCGAGAGCGCGAGGGAAACAGGGACAGAGACAGGCTGAGGGAGAGAGGGAGACAGACCTACGGACGGAAACAGAGGTGACCCGCGGAGGAACGGGAGAGAGAGAGAGAGAGAGAGAGAGAGAAGGGGAGAGAGAGGGGGAGAGAGAGGGTGAGAGTGAGAGTGAGAGTGAGAGTGAGAGGGGGAGTGAGAGTCAGAGGGAGAGAGAGACGCGGTCGGATTAGGGAATAGAATAGTCATTATCGGTCTACATATCCGTGATATACTCTATCGGGCTCGTCCGAAGGTAGTGCGAAACGTCGCGGCAGTAGCGACGAGCGTGTGTGCCCGCGCGACCAACCTAACCGGATACCTAACCTTCGCTTTCGTCCCTGTCGAACGTCACCGGCACACCACCTCGCCGACCCGATCTTCCGTCCGCCAGCCAGACACCAACGCGAGGATTACCCGTTTCGAGACGAGCAGCACCGTTGACAACGATTCCTCTGGGCCACCGGTGAGTATCTTGTTTCTATCTTGCTTCCGCGGGGCGCAACCTCCAGTCGCGCTCCAACCGTCCGAACGGTGGCCGTGATACTCTAGTTACGCGAGTGCATTCTGTGACCGTAACGTCGTCCACGGAACACCGGAGATCCTGGTTGCTGCGAAGTGTCGTCGATTTGTTTACGGTACCGTGCTCGGGGACCACCGCGCCTCCCGCGTCGATGACAGTCGCCGAAACGGGCGCCAAGCATTCCGAGCAAGTCTCTACGAGGGGCACCGTTGCCCCTGTGAAACGCCGGAATCGCAAGGATTTTCGGTGTGATTGGTGTCTCGTAACAGTGCTGGACAAGAATCGCCAGCGACGCGTCTATCGATCGGATGTTTACTCGTTTCGTAACAGTGACTGGGCTTCCCTTACCAAGTACCACGTCGGAATCTCGAGCTCCGCCAGCCGTAAGTTGCCGCTGTTTAAACGTGAAACGGAGTTTCTTAGATGTAACTCACGACCTTGGTAAATTAGATTTTCTTTAAATCTCTTTCTCTTAAAATCTAACGTCAAGCGGCGACCCGTTCGCAGCGGCGATTTTATAGACGCGCGACATCCCGTATGATTACTTTTCGCGGTGACTGGAAAAAAAGATTGGGACACGGAGAGGGGCAGAGGGTGAGCGACCGAACAACCGAATTCGGACGCTGCGGTGCGCGAAAACCTCGGAAATAGCCGGCATTTAATCGACGAGGCGTACGCGGCAGCTTTCATCCAACCAAAGAGAGAATGTATAAATTTCAGCGCGGGAACGTGCACCGTAGTCCCCGCGAGGCAATTTTTTTTCCCCCACCCCGCGAATAGGGAAAAAGCCTGTAGAATTACAGTCGTTCGGAAATAGCCATGCGGTTTTTCCCCCTTTTCAAGCCTCCCCGCGAGAATCCTTGTCCCCTGGAAAGTTGAGTCTCGCCGCGTTCAATCGGCATTCCATATTTTCGCCTGTTTTTCCCTCGGCAAACGACCCGAGGGGGAACCGTCGCGACCCGCCAAGGGGCGAAAACATTTACGGCCATTACCTTTCCTGCAGCGAATAATACTCTGGCCGAGGAGAAAAAGATTTAATCCGACGCACCGTCTCGCGCAAGCGTCGATGCACGTTTCGGTTAATCGCGACCGGCACCGGGAGCTTTTCACCGAGCCACTGCCGAACTGCTCGTTGCCGCTCGGCAGCTAAATAACCGCCGCGACTCTCCCGGGGAAACTTTAATCCGCTCATATTTCTTCTCGCATCACCGTTTTATCGAGCGATTCATAAACTCCGTCTACCCGAAAAAAACTGCCGCCGAGCGTGCATCCATTCAGCTGCAGGGGATGCTCGAAATCACTGATCCCCAGCCGAACAACGGCGATAACAACGGGAACAACGACAGCAGATAACAGCACGGTAGATCGTTTCGCGGTGAGTCGCGATGGAAACGTCCGCGGGGTCACAGGGAGAGATCGAGCAGCGTCCTTTTCGTTGGCAAACTTGAGCGGCACGGTCACGAATGCCGAGGGAAAATCTGGCGCGGACGTGGCGTATCGTTCGCGGCTGCGATCCCGAGGCAAGGATTCCGCCCGAAAACGTTCGAGCGTGGCGGCGTACCGAGAGAGTTGGCCAGCAGGATTTCCACGGAAATAATCTGCTTACGGTAATCTTCTTGGCTTGCCTCCCTCCCGGTTAAGGTCCGCCTTCCACGAGGAGGACCTTCGTCTCCTCGTCGTGTATACGCGCCGGAGCGTCCTACCCTGCACCGGAGAACGTTTCGAATCCTAGTCGGTGACGGGTTTTCGAACGTTTCGCGGAAACTCCGTCGTTCCCGTGCCGATTCGCGAGCGACAGCGTAACAGCTACTTGACACGGTACGCGGAGAAATGGTGTCTGAACGGAGAAGAACGGAGATCCGTGGACCGAGGAAGCGACAGGTTCTTAAGGAGTGCTGCTCGAGGAAGCGAGTCTCGATAGGATTGTTCGGCCATTCGAGAATCCTACAGCGATCTTATCACGTGCGAACGGTTCCAAGATGGCGAATGACTTCGGGGAGAACGACCAGGTCACCACGAGACCGTGAACGTCGACCTAAACGCACAAAACCTCCTCGAAATTGGCTCGGAGGAATCAGTGAGCCTCGCCGATCGTGAGGACGGTGCCGGGGGAAGGAAGAGAATGAAGGTAGAAGAAGAAAAGGAGAGGCTGATCCCCGTGGAGAGGAGGGTACTGGCAACCCCATTGGAATCTTTTTTCTTCCATCGAGGAATAAAAACTAACTACCCGGCTGAGAGAGAACGGCCCCGAAGATGGGTATATATACGTACATAGATACCCACGTACAGCCCCATGGCATTTCCACGGGAATTAAGTTTTACGCTCAATGAACGCACAACAAGGGGGTCCTTCGGGCTAAATTGCATTGAATGCGACTCGGCGAAGAAACGTTTCCTCTTGGCTACGCGGATGCCACCTCTTAGCGGGGGTATTCAAGTACGATCCCGCTGTACAAGACGCTCGCGGACAGGTTTTGTTCCGTGGAAAAGCCCACCCTCGACTTTCGAGCACCGGTTCGCGACCTTCTTCCACGAGGACGACGATTCGTGGAAGCGTAACGTGGCTGCTCGGCGAAACGGTACCCAAGCTGGGGCGGTTCGACGCCTCCGGACACTGTATACCGATCGTCGTTTCGGTGATCGAACGGAGAAGACGTCGCCTCGCAATAACGATCGCGGCCAGGAAATAATGGGTAGTTGAACATTCATATTTGGTGAAATCGGTTAATGCCCGGTAACAAGTACCTAGCTGCTGGCTTTCCGTGGTGCTACCAGCGCGCGGCGCTCTCCTCTTCACGCACAGACTGCACGATGTACGGTGCACATCCATTGTGGACGCCGGGGCAGCGAGAGAGTGCTCTTCGGGAACAATGCGGTTGTGTGCAAACACTCCTGGAAACAATGCGGCCGGAACTTAACTTTCCGCGATAGCTTCTGCCGGAGTCGCTGCTCCTGCACCACCGAATATAACTACGGCGCAAATTCTGCCCGCAGACTCCGCGGCTGTATTTCTTCGCTCGGCCGCACCGGGGTGCCTCGATATTAAAATATCATCAATAACGCCCTCCGCTTCATTTCAGCCGAGCTCGATCGTGTGTACAGAATCCTTGATATGGAAAGTAGGTACCCATCTGCTATTAGGTACACAGGAACAAAGCTGAAATGTTTGAGGCCCTCGAGATGACGCGGTGTAGTATTTTCGCGAAGGCGACGGCAATTAACTGCTCGTTAAAGGGGCGAACGTTATCTGGTTGCGGAGGAATCCACTTGGCGATACAGCGGAGCTGAAAATTAGACGCACGTGGCAGTGGGTGGTCTATTCGATTCGCAGATGCGAATCTGGCGGATGTTGGCATGGCGAATTCTTGAGCGTGGGCGAGAGCAACCCTCCCGAGACGCGCGTAGGTACACATGGTACGCAATAATGGGGATTTAACAGTCATTAGGGACAGCGTGCCGGTATATATACGTATGTACGTCGATTGGTAACACAAAGTGTTTGCAGTAGGGCCGGACAGACGAAGGGCGAGGGTGGGGGTGGCTGGTTGCAGCGGGAGATCGATTCATCGGGGGTGGAAAAGGCAGACTCTCCTGTCTTTCTCCGACTACTCGCAAGTTCTCTCGCCCTCTCCGCGGCACAGCAGGGTCGTAGACTACTCGAGGGCACTCGAGGGCACTCGAGGGCCAATCGAGTGGCGACTTGGGCATTTTGTCCACACTTGGCCGCCTGTAACAAGTGCATTGTCCTGTGCGCCGAACTGCACAAAGATAAAGAGACTTCTGGCTACCGCGACTAGCGAGGACACTCGAGCGTCCCTTCGCCCCACGGACGGTCCGATCTCGCGGCGGTCTTTTAATATCGCGGCAGTGCAAATAAAATTGTGGCGGCTACGGTAATAGAGTTGCTCCCTCGTCGAAGCTACCCTTTGCCTGGAAAACCTGCGCCGCTATCGATGGGACCGCGATTTCTGTTTACCGTGGTGGAAACCGTTCCGCGGCCACGACGCCGGACGTTGCCCTCCCGTTGGTGAATTAAACGTGTGCGGTGACGGTGGGCTGGTGACGCGGGCAGGAAAACCGCAGCTACCAACGGCAAAGAGGATCGCGGGAGAAATCGACGCGGCGATTATTATTGCCGTTCCAGTGATTGTTCCGCGCGTTCCTCAGCCCGCGGGCCACCGCGCCGGCTGGCGTGTAACGAGTGCTTTGTGGCTAGTGTAAAGCGTAGAACTGCACAAAGCTAGAGAGATTCGCGCCTGACTTACTTCACGAGGACCCTCGAGAGTCAGCCGCCCTTTCTTCGCTGGCCTTCTTTTCATAGCCAGCCAAATTTTAATATACCCGGCCGGGGAGGAGGCGTCACGGGGAAGCTCGCGCTTTATGGATTCTCTTTCATCCGGCTGAAACTTCATTTCGTTGGAAGGATCTCCAGCGAACGATGTAATTAAACGGGCGAAATCATTGCGGCCTTATTGTTTCGACTTGCGCCTCCAGTTCGTCACTAACTGCGCGCGTGTCCCTCTCTATTATCCTACATTCCGATTGATAGGATCCGAGCATCGAAATTGTGGGAGGTTAAAACGGAGTTCAGTGGTTATAACGGTTCCGCCGTCGGATGACGGTGTTTTGCGCGGCGAACCGTGGCCGGGAATCGACTCGGAAACATTGAAGAACATTGGCCAACGAACGCAGCGGGGCACGATACACCGCGGAAGTCGAGTGGCAGTCGAGAGTCGACGTGGGTGTTTCATCCATATTTGCGCGAAGGAACTTTCGCTCGAGTAATCGCACGAGCACCCCGAAGAGCGCTCTTCACGTGGCGTCGTTCCTTTCATACGGGGCTCGCGAGTGCGACGCAACGCGGCCACCGAAACGGGAACAATGCTTTATTAAAGCGGGTTTATCGATGCGAAATTTCATTTCCGAGCCAGCGCACCATTGAAACGCGATCTACGGTGCACCGCGAAATTGCCACCGAAGACGGAAATTCGCCCGCGAGAGTACCTACTTCTCCCGTGCTCGTCGACGCGTACTTATTTCTTTCGCCCAGCAGCATCCTCTCGAGCTGTTCTACGCCGCGAGTCATTTCCAAGACACTCGACCGCCTTCTGTCGTCATCCGATTGTTTTTCGCGTCGCACATGTTAATTAGCGGCCGATTAGCTCCTCCTAATCCGAAACATATGCGAGGCGGCGACTCTCTCCCGCCCCGCAACGCCGGGGAACAATACTTTGCGGAGCGACGGCGTCGCAGATGTGGAACGCCCGGCGTAGACGTAATAAACGGGAAGGCAAATAAATTAATAAGCCTGGGGAGAAGGAGGCGCGAGATCGAAAGCCGAGCGGAACGGGGACGATAGACCGACGTTCTTGACTTTGTAATCGGAGAGGATAAAACGCGGCTTAAGCAACGGCTAAACGTGAAGCGGAAAGGCTGCGACGCGTACCCCGAAGTCGCCAGGGTCGCCCCTTTTTCGACTCGCTTCTCGGTTTTCGAGAGCAACACGCGTTTTCGGAATTAGGCTCCGCCAATCGGGGGAGGGGAGCGGCGTCGAAAAGTGCCCGGAGTCGTGTTGCATCTTCTGCGGATTATCCTACCCAGCCAGCTGCCAACCGCGTCACTCTTATTTCCACCTACAGCGATCGCTTTCGTTATTTCGACTTCCGTCTCGAGGCGGGTTTCCCCGCTGGCTAAACTGTCCTCCGGTAAACCACTTCGCTAGCCCCTCGCTCGAGTCCTCTTTGAATGCCCGTTCGAGAGAAATTGCGATAGAATCGGTGCAAAGCTTTATCCACCAGTGACAACTGAGCGTAAGACATTACGCTCGTCGACAATCGTGTCGAGCAATTCGCATCGATTGTTACGGACGCCCACTCGAGCGTGGCGGGCCGGCGAACAATGAGCGTCGCCGGGAAATCTGACTGAATCTTTGAATTTGTATTTCAGAAACAGTGGGTGATTCGCCGGAGCAGAGGAGGTCCGTGTCGAGAGGCCGCGGCGGCGCGGGGGGGTGGTCGTGGTGGGGGCCGAGGGGGTGGTGATGTGGCCGAACAGCCTCGGCGGTACTTCCGGCTGCAGCGGAGGCGCCGGCGCCACCGATCTCGGGGGCCTCACCGCCTCCACCACCTCAGGTTCCGAGCTGTTCGGGCCTGCCGCCTTCGGTGCGTCCGCGGCCGGGCCCTATGGCGCCCTGAAAACCAACCCTTACGTCAGTGCCCTCGGCATGCCGCCGATCGAAGCCCTCCACTCGACTATCGGCTATCCCGGTTGTACTCCCGCCGGTGAGTCCTACTACTGTGAGTGCTCCTTATCTTATACTACTTACAGACGTTGATATTCACATCGCCGAGCTATCGTTACACCCTCGCAAATCTCACGGAACACCTGCTCGAGTCTCCTTTCACGTTCTCTTAAAAGGTAACCCGAGGAAACAGCGAAGGGAACGAACGACGTTCACCCGTGCGCAGCTGGACGTTCTCGAGGGACTGTTCTCCAAGACCAAGTACCCCGACATCTTCGCCAGGGAGGAAGTGGCGATGAAGATCAACCTCCCGGAGTCCAGAGTGCAGGTATGTCCAGGCAATTTTACCCGCGAACGCAAGGTCGTCGGTTTCGTCGCGCGACGAAGCGACGGGGTTGCCCGGGGTGGTGTCTCGTTACCGAGGGGTAGCAGCGTCGGCATGCAGACACAGTACGTAGACAGCATCGATTTACTGGACGCTCGTGTTTCCTGGACAGTGGGTGTTAACCGAGTTAGCAGTTCACCCCGTGTCGCTCGTATCGTTTCCTCGTTGAAAAGCCCGGCCGCGTTCCTACGCACGGAGAGAAGAAGAAGAAAAAAAAAACGCATCGAATCGTCTCGGTGGCTTTGTGCGATACAGAAGGCAAATTGCCGTGACGGAGATCGTTCGTTCGTGGAATCGCTGACTACTGACGCCGTCACGAACGACTCCGTGTCGTCCGAATCGACTTTCGAAGCCGACAGGGTCCGAAAACGTGTCCGCGCATATTCCACCCTCATCAGCGACGGAAAGGGCGCACCGTGCCCGCAATCGCGGGCCAACGCACCTGGTCCCAGCCCCGCAAATGAATTGAATGGGTCCAACCGGGCCCATAGTCTTCGGCACGTTCGTCGCCGACTGCAAAACCGGGGCCCGTTCCTCACGGCTCGTGTTTTCTGACCCCCGCGCGGCTTTTCAGTCTGGACCACCCGTTTCACGCGATTCCCTTGCATTCTGTACTAATAGTCCCTTAATCGGACATGCGATTCTCCTTTCCCTTGTACATTTTGCACTTGGAAAGGATAGCTGTTCGATAGTACAGCGAGAAACGCGGGGTGTTTCTCCTAACAGCAATGCCCGATTCGAAGGTGATGAAGGTAAAGCCCTCGGCGACGTACAGTGGCAAGTTAAAACTGTGAGAATTCGTATAGAGGACGTAGAAACATACACCGAGGAGCAGCTTCAGTGGAAGAACGCGGGCCGCTCGTGTCGTTCCCCAGAAAATCCGTAGAAACCCAAGCTCACCTCTCCGCCTCTAACATTGATCGCGCAGGGCTTCTCTAGGTTCCTCTCTTTCTCTCCTCCGTCTCTCCCTCTCCCCCATTCCCTCGCCTCGCCTCTCTCGCCCTCCTCTCTAGCCATCTCTCCCTCGCCTCTTTATTCTCTGTCTTCGTTCTTCCAGCCGTTTCGTTCCCTCTTGTCCTCCTCTCGAGGTCGTTCTCGCGTTCTGGAAATCTAGGAGGGCGAACGGTGGATCGAAGGACGAGCCGAGTCTGTCGGATACACCTCCCGCAAATCCAGGGCTGTCCGACGATTCTTGCGAAATCTTTGTATTCTCTGTTGGACAATGTAGATGCGCTTGGACGCGAACGGACTTTGAAGCAGGGTTCAGAAGTTCGGCACGGCTCGTCTTTTATTCTTAATAAACCGTCTTCGTCGACAGTCCCGCGGATAAGGCTGCGTTAACGAACGAACCTGAAAGCTGGCTGAAACGAAAATGTCAGCAGGTATCAAAGCCGCGGGAACTACTTCCCCCGGTGGTGGTTTGGTCGCGCGTCTGTCGACCGCTTAGTTCGATTTTCGTGATTACGTTGCATTGACGACGGCACCGGGCACGAATGGGAGGCACACGCGTGCGGGTTTCCGCTCGCGTTACCGAACCGGCTTCATTGGTAATTGATAGTTGCGCCGGTGCCGCATTCCCTTATAATTGGCTATTACGCCAGCTTTATGAAAGCTCTGTACGCCGGTACAGAGGTCCCGTGCTCGTTTCCTATCGGGCTCGAGCCTCGTTGGGCTCCAACGGCAACGATATAGGTTACAAGCGCCATTGAATTGCGTATAAAACCGCGGATCGCGCGGCCAACGACTGCGTTTCATTCTCTCTCCCATTCTGCACCGACGTCGTTTTAACAGATGCCTCGAATCACGTGTGCCCGCAGGTGTGGTTCAAGAACCGGCGAGCCAAGTGCAGGCAGCAGCAGAAGCAGCAGCAGCAGCAACAGGACAAAGCTCCGAGGTCGAAGAAACCACCGGGGAACCCGACCAACAATCCGCCCTCCGGAAAAAGTCCTTCGATTGGTACCACGGCCACGCCTGCCGCCGCGGTGCCTGCCACAACACCCCTGTAAATATCAATTACACTAATATCCGCCTGGCTCGTGCAGAGCTCGCGTTACAACCTGTCGTTTCACCCCCAGAGCACCTACTTAAACCTTTTATCTTCTAATCGAGCAATGGAGCAAGTGCAACTTTACCAAATTGTCCCATCAGGTGTAGATGCGATAATCGTTGAACTCTAGATAAGAGCCGACTGTTAATTGTACGAGTTGTCTGTGTTGCGAGATCCTTGTTTAACTGTTGCAACTTATGTGCACAGGAGCGGTGGCACAGGTGGTTCGGCGGCCAGCTCTCCGGTTCTCTTGAGGGATTCTCCTCAGTACAAACCACCGGGAAGCGCGACCAGTTTACTCCTGACGGCCAGTACAACCCCGCCGAGTGTAAGTTATCGACCAACCGCGCGCTCCCCACCCCAAAACCCTTATCCCCTGTAGGTAAACTCTCAGGGAACGTTTCTGGGCTTTTGCAGCTTGGGGGGACGGTGTACAGCAGCAGCGGCAGTAGCAGTAGTATCTGGAGTCCGGCTGTTACGGAGAGCGGGGGTGGATTCCCTGGTGATCACCAGAGGCTAGCGTGGACTACAACCGCTTCTCAGCAGCAGTGCTATCAAAATTATTCGTCTTATTACACGAACATGGACTACCTCTCGCCAGCCACGCATCAGCTGAACGTTGTGGTAAGCAGCGGACCAACGACGACTGCCAAGTTCTTTTTTTTTATTTAAGAAGGGGTCATTCTGGTTAGCGCGCTGATACATTCAGCGATTTTCAGGAATTTATTGCGAAGACAGGAATTATAGTAATGGAATAAAACATTTTTTCTATTGATTAAACTACATTTCTACAGTAAATAAAAAATATAAAAGTTATAAAATTATTGCTTTTAAAATGGTTTCGACGGCGATTTTGACGACATGTTTAAAAATTCATGCCTCGCTCGTGCAGGGGATTTCAGCAGTTGGACTAATTTCAAACCAAAAATACAAATAGATTCTTGATCAGTATGACCGTCGCTATGACCCGTACTGGAATAAATGATTTATCCTTAAAATTACCAAAATGGCGAGCGAAATACAAGAATGAATGTATTTTGGCTGTGTTTTCTGTGCTATTTTCGATTTTAAAAGTGGGTTAGACTCAACAGAAATACTTGGTTATAGTACCGGCCGGAGGTATAGGTGTGCAGAATTAGCAGTTCAATTTATAAAGCAATCGGTTCGATAAATTTTGAGATTTTACCTGCACCATTTGAAAAAATGACGTTCCTAGAAGAACGCGTTCAAAGTTTTTATCTGTGGTGGCCTATTATACCTATGTAGAAGCTAAAAGAATTCGAATTTTTCAATAAAAATTTAACAGTACATTTTTGAGGATATCTACTTTTGAAAAAAGTTATAAAAAAATCGATTTTTTCAAATCGTCTAACCAGAATGACCCCTTAAGTGGAGAAACACTGTAACGGTCAGGAAAGGAAGTGTATTTTAGGGATTTTCTTTCAACCAAACAACGCAAGTAAATCAATGCACTGCTTAGTATAGTTAATACGTACTTATTAAAGGGTAGAAATTTTTTTTCTCAAGAACATTCATGAATCCGTTGCCGGTCTTACTCTTCGTGAAAATGAGCGTTGCGGTAAAATCGTTCTTGTGGCGTTGCCAGAAGATAAAAATATTTCGAAATTAGAAGCCTACGTCTGTTACAGGACGTACAGAAAATTCAATATCGTAAAAGATGACAAAATGGCGGACGAGTGAAAAAAATCACATTGATAAAAAAAATAGAATCGGCCGTTAATTAAAAAAAACCTGAACGTCATGCAATAGAGGCGTTTTTTGTACAATAAAATATGACCTTACTCGCGTTAATTGAATGTATAGTTTTCTTTATATTCTGTCAACGCGACTGAAAAATTTCATTTCAAGAAAGACGCGTTCAAAGTGTCACTCGGTTCGGTCGCGCGTTTGACACCGCTTCACGGAAAATACTATATCTCCGTCAGTTTTACGAATTCCTTCATAAAATTTGGAGAGATTAATCTTGAAACGTATGTCTCTCAGAGAATGTAAAGAAAAATCGATTTTTCCGATTTCCCACAGTGTTTTCCCTCCCTAATCAAACGAGAAACTTTCCATGATTTAATCACTGACGAACATTGCTCGTTTTGTCCACAGGACGGCGGAGGCAGCGGCTTGGACAATACATGGAGCAAAACGAGGGACGAGAGCGTCTCGTCTTGGTTCTACAACAGCGCCGGTTGGGCCGATCGAAAGTGAACGACAGAGTCGCGCATTCATGCAAACGGCTAGCGATACATATCATCGACAATAGCTAAACGGACTCTGTACGTCGCGCGCGGCCAAAGACAGTCCATTTCACCTTAGACATATCGTTAATCGCGATCGCCAGGCACTGGTCCAGTTCCGCGTGACTCGCGAGTGCCATATCAGTTTTCTTCCGTTTCGTAGAACCACGTAGCCGAACCATAATCAATGTAATTCGTTCCGTGCGAACGCCTGACACTCGTCAGTGAAGCAGCTTGTCGTAATAGAAGTTCCAGCGATCCCTTCAATGTTCACTTTTTAAATGACCGTTCTCTGAATTCCATTTATTATCCCAACGCGCGAGCTTCCACGCGGCCTAGACACCCGGCTCGACGGAACTTAACGCGTTCAATTCGCTATCCTTGGTTCGTTGAAATGTGCAATTCTCTATCTTCGATGGAACGATCGACTGTTGCGACGCTAGTCATCTAAATAATGATCAGGAGAATAGAGGGGAGTGGAGCAGTCGCACGTGTAATCCGCACGTTGCTTTACTTCGCCAAAGTCAGTGTTGTATGTGATACCGTTCGTGTGTGAGGATGTTTAATTTCCGGTGAGCGTTTGTCGTTAAGCGAGTCACGAATGTTATAACTGTGCACTGCGGCGAGATGACCGTTCGCCAAAATGGCACGATCTCTCAGCTAGGGCGAGGGCTCTGATGTATATAATATAAATAGATCTACGCCGTTGAAAGGAATCGAAGTAGTTAGCCGGAATTTCCAGGAAAGATCGAGGGAAAACGATAGATCCTCCGTTAACTTCGTTAAGGACTCTTCGGTAACAATTATGTACATGTATGTGTGTGTGCGCGTGCGTCAACGCCATATACTGTGTACATAAACGATGATAATACACGAGGACAGGCTGATCGTCTATGTAAATATGTACCATTTTCACGCGGCGGAATTCAAAATCGCCGGGATGTTCGGAGGGCATTATTATGCACTCGAAAGTTGTTATTTTTCTGCCCGCATCCGTGTCACGGATTTTATCTCGGCAGCCATTTCTCTCGGTCTTTGGACCAGGAACGAGGACGGAATTCTGCTTTGTTGTAAATATACGAATTAACAGTCCCTACTCCGTTTTCCAGCCGGAGCGGATGCCGAATCATCTGGAAAATGAGATGAAAAACTTTTGACAAACTTTATTTCGCACTTCGTCTCTCCTCCTGGCTCTATTGCCGAGACTGTTGCCATATACATATACGATCACGTTCGAAGATAAGACTTTTTAATCCCCTTTATCCTTTCGATTCAGATCCCCTTCCCATCCCCTCGTAGACTCCTACTCTGCCTCCGCTAATTGCTTGGGAATCAGGAATTTCGTATCAAAGACTGTACATTTGTATTGAATTATCCGGAAAGTTCGACTAGTGGGCTACACTTGCGAAACTGTACATAGAGAAATATACGTAGATGCTTGAGACGGAGCAATGGTCGGATCTTACGTACCACCCTCGTTTCGCGCTAACGATCGGCCCTCCCTTTGAAACAGTCACTCTGAATTTGCGTAATCGCCGTCGACGCGGCATAGATAATAGGCCAAGGTAAAGAGAAGTAAGCATCAATATGTAAAGTGAAAGAACTATATAGTAAATGTAGGGATGTAAGTAACGTGACTGTTTAGATTGTTATTATAAATACTATTGATAACGATACGCCTATCGAGGAAGAGAACAACGACATACGTGTCATAAGCTGTATGAAATAATATATCGAATTTGAATTGTAACAGCGTTGTCGTTAATTCCCGTGAACGTTGGGGATACCACGATTCGCTCTAACCCGAAAATATCGTAGCGCGTCTCTATTTGGAATTCAAATATCTTCAAATATCCCGCGCTTCTCCTCAGACAACAACCCACGCCGATCCCTGTCGGTAACACGTTTCCGCGGCCAGACGAGGCTGACATCTAGCGGCGGTATTCGGCTCGAATCGTGCGGCCGTGAACCCTTGGGGTAGGGGTCGCCCTGGCTCGGCGTGGGTTAGCGGCCCTCAGTATCGCGCGTCGTTCCGTGGTGTTCGGTCTGTTCCGAGTTTGGTTTCGCGCAGTGTGCTCGCTCGTTCGTTCGCTCGTTGGGAAGCTTGAAACGGAAAAGGGAATAGAATGACAGCGACGTGAGGGTTCTGGGGAACAGGACCGTCTACCTCGTCTCAGTCGCTGCCCGTGTGACTCCCGTGTCGCGTGCTTCCTCCGCTCCGACGGCCGAAATGATGGGGCGCCTCGACGTAGCTACGCTTCTGCTCTGCCTTCGTGAGTATCGTGCAAGCTCAATTCTTTTATCCCCCGTAACCCCTCCAACCCCACGATCCCCACGATCCCCCGATCACGGCAATGAATCACGAAAGGGGTGAAAGAAACTGTGCGGCAGAGACGGAGGCGGTAACGGTATCGTTTTTAGTCGGAGCCCGCTTTCTCAGCGAATCTCTGTACCCCGTTTCTTTCTCCTCCCGCCGGCTACGCTGTAATTATGGTTAATTGGGCCTGACCGCCGCCGCTGCCAGACAAACGGCCGCTTTGTGCAATTTGCCTCCTTCTTCCTGGATCACTTTTTAGGGGGAGGTGGGCTGCGCTCGGACGCGGAAATGTACGTTTATCTCGCAGGCCCTTTGATATTTAACTACCATTCGATCACCTCCACTGTTTTATACCTGTCTACCGAGACACCAGATGTATTTCAGCCACTTTTATTTGCCGTGAAGAGCAGATGGTGGGTTCGTTTTCACTAAAAGAATCCTTGACTCTGCGGGTGCTGCACACCGATCGAATCGGTGACGGGAAGTATCGGATATTCCCGGTAAAGTCGCATCGATGGCCCTTTAACGCGACCGCCCGATTCGGCGGGTCGTTCCGAAAAGCTGCTCGGGGCTCCAATTTGCAGTCGGTAGGTCGAATCGGCCGTGCCGATCTCTCACGTGCACCGCCGCGAAATTCAGCTCCGGCACCGGTCACTTTGATACTTGCCTGCGAGTGTATTGGACATATTGGCCGGGTGGATGCTGGGCCACGGCCTCTCTCCATCGCCCATGATGCCGGCCGGTTACCCGCTCTCTCTCTCTCTCTCTCTCCCTCCGTCTCCTCTCTCTCCCTCGAAGAGGAGAACCGGTTCGATAGCCATGCACACCTACAAAGCGAATATACGCAGACTCGGCGGAAAAGGGGGGCCATATTACGTATCCACCTACCTAATATCGACGGTAAGGTCGTATACGTGCGGCGGCTGCACGTGTAATTAGTAGCGATGCTCGCGATCTCGAATCGCCTCGGCCTGCAGGCCCTCGGACCTCCTCGCGGAGCGGTCTGATATTTAAAAAATGCGAGACCGACGTGGCGAGCCATCGCGAGCACCGCTCGCGTGAGATTTATCCTACAACTCGCGGGGAACACGCGTACTCCTCGTTGCAGATTAAATCTCGAATTGATGGTCGCTGGTGATCAACTTATAACGCTTGTCTTGTACACACCGCGCGTATCTAGATCAACGAGAGCGTTTCGATCGATCTCGAGTCTTCGGAGTAGGTATATATTTTTACGAGATTTCTCTTAGCCGTTCGTGAATGACGATCTGGAAAAGTTTAGTTCGGTAGCGGAGGCAGTCTCGATTCCTCGTAATCCGTGTTTAAACTTCACAAACTGTTCAGCAGATCCCTTAGGTCCTCGCCGGTCTATAGCTGGACCATTTTTCACATAAATCTACACTCACCAGCTCAGTGAAGCGAGATCGGTAGTTGAGACGTTGCTTGTCTGCGTTGCGTGGGAGCGATAAGACGAGTGTTAGTAAACATTGATCGATGGGACAGTCAGAGGAGGACTGATCAAATGACACCGGTTGTTCTCTGCATTTAAATCCCACGAACATATCGACGAAGAGTAGCACGTTTCATTTTTTTTTCTTACGGACAACCGCATGTAGAGTAGATCGATATCGACACTTTGTAGACGGCTCGTTTCGGAGTAGGTACTAATCTTCGATTCTGCCGTCGATCTCTTTCGAACATCACGACCGTTCTCATTCTCGAGGGGAGTAGAGCACGGCGGCGGAGTTTCAGGGACGCCCTGCAAACAGGATCGAGCGGAACATTGATCGGCGGGCTGAATCGAATCCCATGGCGAGCGAGTGCGTACACGCGTATGTGCGCGCTGCCGATGGATGGGCTCGTAGCAACCCCTCCCGGCCCCGCTTTTCCTTTCTCTGCCCCACCGACCGGCCACTTGGCTATTCATCTTGGTCCGGTGCTCCTAATTACACGTCTCGGGTTACGGATGAGAACGACCGTCCCGGCGTTCGGAGACGTCCTGTGCCCTGAAAAGGGGTACCAGTACACTGCTGCTTTTTTCCTTGCTCTTCCTCTCTCTCTCTCTCTCTCTCTCTCACCCCCTCTTCACCTCCCCCCTGTCTTTTTTACACTGGTTGCCACTAAAGGCCCTTTGTCCGTGGGCCGGCGTGCGCGGCTATTTTATACACCGAATGTTATTCAGCCTCGGAGTTACTTGCAATCACCCTCCCTCTGTCCTCCTGCCTTTCTTCGGCTACGTCTGTTTCGCTCCGAAGCGTTTCTGAAACCGCCGCGCCGCTGCACGGGCACGACGAAGAAGATCGCGAGGGGTCGGGTCGACGGGGGCCGAGCACCAAGAAAAATTGTATTAGCCCTTTGATCCCTCGGCTGGTGGAACGGCTCGGAAGAGAGCGAATAAAAGCAGAGGCCGCGGGTAATGCGGCTATTTACGCATAAAGAGCGAAAACGAAGCGCTTTTCCCCGGGAACAGCGACACTCGGCGTCAGGAGCGCTTTTCCTCCGCGGCATCCTTCACCGAGGAAAAGTCACGTTCGTCCCTCTGTCCCCTTGATCTGCAGACGTTTCATATTTTTTCTAACTCGCGCGCGGCCACTTCTCGGAGCCTGTCTGACAGAAGCTACACGGGGCAGCGCGTGGTTTCAGCTCATGCCGCGGATGTGTTCGTTACTCTGCCCCCTTTCACGTCTTTCGCAAGAATTCGACGCACGTTCGCTCCTCTTCCGAGGCACCCGTGCCTCAGCAATCCTTATATACGATGACTGGAGAGTTTCTTCAATCGCGATTCTCATCCTTGAAAATTGTTCAAAGGAATTTCTCCCTTTGGTCGTCGGAGGTTCTTGCGCACCCGTGCCGCGATAGAATTACTCGGCTGATATTATTAATGAGGGCTTGAGCGCGAATTCGATCCGAGAACCACGCGCGTTCAGTGGCATTCGTTCCTATTTCCCAAACCGTTAATTGCGCCGAACATCTGGATAACTTGGCGTGGGCACAACTCATCCATTTAAAAGGAAGAAGGTCGCCCCCGCGCAATATCGGTAATTCACGCGCCGCGGAACGTATCAATTACGCGGATCGCTTCGGCACAACGGTAAGAATAATTAAAGCACGTTCCTCGGCATCGCGGCTTTAGAGGCGGCCGTTCTGTAATAACACAGGAAGCATCGAACTCCGGGGAACGTGATAATCTTCGGGGCTGCAGTTGAGAAAATAAAAGAGCGGGAAAGGAATATCGCGAGGGAACGTGACTCGTCGAGGATATCGTCGCGATAAATAGATACCGGTATCGCGGACGATACCGAAATTTCCGGTCCCGTATTTCGACAGGAAGCCGCTGTTCTACCGAGGGGGTTTCTTTTTCTAAACCTTTGACTCGGTTGGCCGACGGTGGGTGCGCGTCTGAAAGCGCGTAAAACGGCTCGTCGCGAGCGAAAGCAACGTTTGATGACCCGCGCGGAGCGCAAGAGACACGGATAATATATTTCGAGCGGCGACGAGCCCACCCGATAGGCTTCTTTGAAATTTCCTCGTGCCTCGTCATTATACGCAGCCGCGCGCCAACTGAAATACGCCACATTTCGGCCTCTCTCGCTCTCGCGTTCGATCGGCCCTTTCAGTTCGTCGAATCCCCTTTTGACCCGACCACGTGAATGGCTCCCTCCCGCCGTATCCCAGCCTCCCGATTTTTCAATTTTTTACACGAGTACCTCTTTATCGCGTTTCCTTTCCCCGTAACGAGTGTTTTCCTCTGCTCCGAATGTCGCGGGTCGCCCCGCCGCACGCGTAACGGACAAAAGTCAAGAATCCGAAGTGTTTGATCCACAAATTCTTGTATCTTAAAATGTTAATAAAGGATCGTAGGTTTCAATGTTACCCATAACTTCTGCTGAATTTTCTAATTTGTTGTCAAAAGTGTAGGGTACTTAGGACGAAAACTGATTAGTTCAGAAGTTATGAGGTTGTTCCGAATACCCATATAAGTGTACTTAAGCCGTGAAAATTCGCGGCCACTCGTGCCGCGCGTGCACACGTTACTTTCGACGCGGCGCACCTCCGATTCACTGCCGGCTGTCGCATGTCGGTCGATTTTCTGAAACACCCTGCACACTGTGCTGCGCCCACTGAACCGTATCCCAGGGAGCTTTGATGACCGTAAGTGGGAAGCTCGGAGGCGCGAAGGGATAAGGGACTCGGAGGTGCTGGGAAGGTTTCTAAGCAGAAACGCTAGCCCTTGGAGTAGCACTCTGACAGCCAGGCGTCTGGAAATCTTCGTCCGATAAGTGGTTAACGCGTCGTTCCTCCACCCGCGTCTCCTCCTCGCTTCAAATCCCTTACCTCCCATTACAACCGCGCAGACTTCTCCTTTTGTACCGTCTGTTTCCCTGAATCCCGAGCCGCTTTATTTCCCCAAGTCCAATAACAGCTTGACTAACGAACGCCAGCTCGCAGTCCTCGATCCGAGCGAGACGCTCGCAATAAGGAAATTTTAAGGGCGAAAGTTTATTTTAACGACGCGCAATAAGAAATTTCAAGTGCCGGGGACGAAGGGAAGCGTGTCCCGTCGCTCCCACCGCCATGCCACTAATTCGTCCTTCGCTTTTGTGTCTGTTTGCGCGAAGCGCGACAGAGTGGCGTTACTTTTTCACTGTCAAAAGGGCGTCGCTGTCGGCACTCTAGCTACCGTTGGATCCGATCCACGGGCAACCACGCGGCTCTTCCCTCCTTCCACTTTTTCCTTTTCCTTGGCCACCTCTCGCTCCTCCTTGTCCCCTTCTCTCCTCTCGCTTTTCCCTACTCTACGTTTTTTCTCCTTTTTTTTTTAAATAAGACCCCGACTTGCTCGCGTCTTGTCTCGACACCCCGAGACGAAGAAAGGGAGCTCTCAGGCCGTAGGTATTCAGAATCGTGAAAAACGTCCCGAGAGTGTGAATTTCACGGTGCTCGGGGCGTCTGGAAGGCGGCACCCCGGACACAATTTGCAGCGACGACCAGCCGTGGCCAGGATCCCGTGAAAATCTACGCCGCCGTGAATTTTTCCTTTCACGTGCGCCGGGATACGCGGACGCGCGGCCAGTCGGCACGAGTGCAACTTACCGCCACGCGTAAATCATGTCCGCGTAGTTCGCTGGCCGAGAGTCGCGTGATAAAGTGCGCGCTCCGCGTACGCGCGATGAATTATGCATCTGCATGCATTAAACGGGCGTCGCGAGTAGAGGCTCGTTCGATACGCGCGCGAATCTGTTTTCGAAAAGCGAGGCCCGCCGCGCCCGCAGTCGAGCCTTCTTCCTTCCGCCTGTAAACGATCCACTCTGCCCAGAGGAAGCCCACGCCGAGTAGCGAGGCCCCAGAAACCGGGAATTTCGTCGCGAGCGTTCGCCTCGCTCCTTATCAACAAGCTCGTAAATCACCGAGATGCCAGTAAGTGGGTAGCTGCTCGAGGAGATGGCAAAGAATCTCGGCGAGGCACGAGAGGCATCTGGCTATCGATTTTTCGATTTTAACGAGCCAGTCGTTGTGCCGGGAGAGGCGCGGAGCGGCGACGAAAAGACTCCGTGTCGTAACGAGGCAACTTCTGCTCGGGCGCTGTGGAACTTTGCTTCTCGTCTTGCATAGCCGCCGAGACATCGCGCGCCGCGAATAATAATCAAACGGCGTACACCGAGGCGTCTTCTCTTTCCCCCGCTCGACCACCGTTCGGTGGAGGGAATGATCTCTTAACCGAGAGAAAATAGCTCCGTCGGTTGCTTTGAAGCTCGCCGGAAGTGGATCAAGCGCAGAGGGAGGGCGAGACGTCCTCGGCGATCCTCCGGGCTTTACGAGCTGAATCTTCTGGATCCTACGAATCCTCCTCCGGTGCATACGTGCACGCGCGTGTCTCCAGCTAGCGCGTGCAAGCGCGGCGGCCCGCGGCAGCCGAAAAATCCGGCTCCTTGTGTAAACGTCATAAAAGCGGCGCGAACAGCTGCAGCCGTCCACCGAAGAAGGATGGAAGGCGACCGAGATGTTTGGCTCGAGAAGGAAAGTAATCTCGAGAGTTGGTCGTAAAAGCGGTCGTGTTTACCCCTCGGGGAGGTTGCAGCTCCGGCAGCCAGCGATTCGAGGCACCGTCGTACCGACGCGTGTATTCTTTTTTTAGGATTCGGCTGTCTCTCGTTGATAAACCCTGCTCCAACCATTGACATCCAGCGAAAGGGTCCACCGATGGGAACGGTGACTCCCTTTTCTTTGGCTCGTTCCGCGATTTCTCTCGGTTCAGAGAGCTTGTACTCCGATAGACGATCGTCTACCGATTATCATCAATGTATTGACGTAATAGGAACCGATGGAGGAGATTAGGGATCCGTAGGACCGTATTTTGTAGAATTGTGGCGATCTGAAAGCAATTTTCTGCGTGTCCGTTATGCCTAATAATTGTTGCTCAGAGTTGCAAGAATACCATGGGATTGGCTTCTCGAAATTTGGTCGAAAATTACAAGGTCCGTGGCTCGAATCAGCCGTGTTGTAAATTACGGGTTCCACGGGTCCCGCAGCCGCCGCCGCCGCCCCTCTTTAGGATATTAAGGGTTAATCCTCGGGCCAGGGCGATATAATAACAGGACCCGCAAAAGACACGAGTGAAATTCGAAATCGACGGAAGGATCCAAGAACAAGGATCCTACCTGGGCTTGGAATTAGGTGGGGCAGCTAGAGCGGCTCCGGAGCGAGGCAAATAAAAGAGCAAGGGTCCCGCCTGGATAGATTTATGGCCGGCCATTATTGACTCGGGCGTTCGTGGTTAACGGTTAAAATGTATGGCTTTTCGTGTCGCGGTCATAGTAATAATGGGGAAATCGTGAAAAAGAAAAGCAGTAAAATTAAGATTGCGGACGTTCCATTGCCGCTGTTCCTTTTTATTCCTTTACGAACCTGAAATGCCTAACCCTTTCGCTGCGAAAAATCTCCGTGTATGACCTCGACAAGCCGCTGGTCATTTCCCAACAACCTATAATAAATTTCGTTCGAAGAAGTATCGTAAACCGTTTGGAGAATCCAACGGTTCCGGGTCCTTTGAGGTGTTTGCGGTTGCTCGATTTCGGGGCGCAATGACGATCCATTTCGCGAGTCGGGACATACCTTCTGTTCAAGCGTAATTGTTCTGGCCCCGCCGAGCTAATTAATTACCTTTCGAAAAGCCGCTGAGCGTAAACGAGATGAATATTCGGCGCGGCGCAGCGATAGGTCGTGCAGGTGTGCCGGCTACGGAAACGCGACAATCGATTTTCACCCCGACACGGGGAATTTAATCCGTGCCGGGTACACCGGCCGGTGTTTGCGAGAGCGCCGATACCATCGGGGGCCGATGTACAGTCCCGAATCGCGATTCAACGCGTCCCGCGCATTTCCACCGATTTTTCCACACTTTCCGCTCCTTTTTTTTTGCGCGGCGCAAGCGGCCGCGTCGGCGGAGCGAAAAAATATGCTTCAGCAGATGATTCTTGTTACGGCTTTTCCCATCTCCCCTTTTTGCTGGCGCTCGTGTCCCGGCTTTCTCTCTTTGCCTTCTCTTCGCTCGGCTCGTGCCCGCCGAGCTCGCGAGCTCGTACAATGTGGTTCGTTTGATTTGCCCAGCCGACTATTTGCAGCTCGTTCCCGGCGTTTGTTCGGCCAGCGTTGCGCGAACGCGAGCTTTCCGCGTGTGCCAGTCGCCCGAGAGCGATTAAAAAATGACTAGGACGCCCGCTGCATCCAGCCCCGGAATTTAGCGGCGCTCCCAGGAGGGCGATTACATTAAATGTACTTCTGCTGAAATCCTGATTTACGAGCTTCCTTCGTTTCCTGTAAAAAGTCCGACGCGAGTAGATTAATGGCGGGAACGCGGCGAGAGGGAGCCTCAGCCCTAGGACCGTTCCATTTCAGTTGCATCGCTCTGTCCCTCGACAACGGAGTCGATACGAAAGCTTAAGGGTGACGTTAAATTGCGGTAAGCCGCTTCCTCCGGCCGAGAAAGAGCTACATGCTCCTCGTTGATATACGCCCCGCGATCTCTGTCCTGGCAAAGGCCCTCGTTAATAAGCGTTCCTTGGCAAGCAGATCGAATTCACGGCTGCTTTATGCAAATGCCGGTACACGCGCGCGGAAAACGCGAATACGATCCTCAGCGGGGAACACCTGCCTCGCTTTTTGCGAATACCTATCACTCGGAGATTCTCCCTTGCCCCTTGCGAATCTACGGACACGCGGAGCTATATGTAAATTGTGTGCAACCTCCCCGGGGAAATACGTCTACGTTCGTGGACGGAAAGCGCGGGAAAGCCTGGTAGAGGAAATGTTGGGGGATTGGTTCGGCACGAGCGAAACAAAAAAAAAATTGCATTAAACGGCGCGCCGCGAATACGGGGCGAAGGGCAAAGTGTCGGAGAAAGAGATCGGTATCCGTGGGAATCAAAGGACATCGATACAATGCCATTGCCCCGTGCTAATTATCAATCAGCTTAATGAGGCCTCCGCATTCAAAGCTCCGCGTTCGCTCTTGTCAGCTTTCGATTTAGTCTTGCTCCCCCGACGCTCTTTGTCCTTCGATCGCTGCCCCTGTATCCCAATAATTAGTGGAAATTTTAATTACCGTATCGCGACTCTTTTTCCCTGGTAATTTTCACCGATCCGCCCCGCCAAGGACCGATACAACGCCGCCAGTATTTCGGAATGGATTTCAGTGTGGATAGTTAAATAAATCCCTGGAGCACTCGCTCGGTAACCGAAAGATCCGGGTTCGAACTCTGACCTAGCAACCCGGGCGACTCCCTTTCTCCCCGTAATAAGTACGTTTCCATGTTCCCTCCCGCGCGTCGAAACGTTAATTGGCGCGAACGTTTCGGTGCCATTGCCCACGGTACAATGGGAACGGTGGTTCGCGCCAATTAACGAGGCATTCCGCAACAGGAGGCAATTTTATCGGCCCGTCTAACGTTTGATCGACATGTTTGCACAGTGGCGTCCGTATTCGGCCAGGACGGTGACCTCTACTTCTCGGTGAGCCCCGCCGAGCACTCGGTCGTCGAGGGATCCCCGGTGCGTCTTCGGTGCGAGGCGCAGCCCAGCTCGAGCGTCAAGTACTCGTGGAAGATCGACGGGCAGCCGTTGGCGCCGAGTCCTCGGAGACACCAGGACGGCGGCGATCTCAGGATCACCAGGGTCAATCGAATCCTCGACAGCGGCAACTTCGTCTGCGTGGCCACCGACGACGAAACTGGATACTCCATCGAGAGTTCACCGGCCAAGATCGACATCCAATGTGAGTAGTTATTTAGATTTTAATGATTCCCATCCTCTATTCTTCTCGGCCGTCAGCGATTCCGTTCGCATTCATCGGTAACGATTTCTCGCGACGCGTCGACGGGGGCTAAAAAACGCGGCAGATTCGCAATTAATTCAGCTGGAGGCGAGGAATCGTTATCTGTTCGGGAAACTGTATCACCGAGTCGAGCCGCGAGCGATAATGGAGCGCGTTTCTTGGCGCAAACACACGGGGATTTTTTAACGAGCGCCGGCTCGTACGCCGGCATTTAATTAATAACGTCCTCGGTGGGCGTCGAGACCATCGAGAGATTAATCGTGTAGAGCCGCCTCGCGCCCCGTGCTCGCACGCGAGCATCCGAGCTGTGCCGAGCCCGCCGAAACCGATAAACCGATATATAATCCCGGCGGTTCACGCTCCCGTTGCTTAATCGACAAAGTGCGAACGAAACGAGAGAGGGGCTGAGGGGGTACGGCAGAGGGATACCAGAGGACAGCACCCAGGGACCGTTGCCCCGGACAAGTCAAAGCGATTCTGCGAAGGATTTCACCGTGGCTATGTTATTCTCGCGGCACTTTTTAATCGTCCTTTCTCCGCAAAAGCGCAGATCAAACGGCCGCCGTGCAGAAATTACACGAGCCGAAACCAAAGAGAGACAAGTGAACGGAGATAGCGGCGGCTGGCCGCGGGGGTTAGGCTGGTAGAATACGAGACAGAGAAAGACAACGAAAGAAAGAGTCGAACGCGGAAGGGATGAGAGGTGGAAATCGATTGGGCGATGGCCTAGCCAGCCGAACTCGAGCCCCCGCGAGCTCTTTCCTCGTATCCGACCCACACCACCGACCCCCCCCCCCCCCCCCCCGTCCCTGCCCAATTATTCGCCAACGCGACATTAATTAAGCAAGATAATTCGCCCTCGAACCGGGCTGCCCAATATGGCGTCTGTCGATGCCAGCGGGGCAAAGCGCGCTCGCGTTTTAATGATTCGAAAACGCTCAAGGGTTGGTCCACGGGCATGAGAGCGCGGAAAATAAATCCGGCGACGGTCGACGGCGACGAGGAGGCGGTGTGGCGTCGAGACGGGGCCGGGGCGATGCGAGCCGCGGTCGGGGGAGGGCAACGTCGCTGGAAAACAGAAAACGAGGAGCAGGAATAAACATATAATGTTACGAGCTGTGTGCCGTTGCCCACCTGCGGTGGCATTTTTTTTTTTCATTTTCATTTGCACTTGAAAACGCGCAAAATGGGCGCTTTTCGCTCGCAGGACGAGGGGGGGCCGAGTTAAAGCGTGGAAAAAAAGAGAGAAATTCAGGCGCGGCGGCGGTTGGGGTGGCGCGGATCGCGCCGCGCCGCGATGTTCAATGAATAATGAAGAAATTTGCGAAAAAAAAGTACATATTATTAAATCGGGGAAACGCGGGAGAACCGGGAGAAGAAGGGAGAAATAGTGGTGAAACGGCGGACGCGGGGTAGCACGGGGGAAGGGTGAGGAAAGAGAGAAACGACGCCGGGGCGTCGTTAGCGGCCCGGCACCTCGTTATCATGTATCGTTTCGTAATTATTATTACACGCTGCTGCCAACCCGGTGAAGTGCACCGAGCACGAGTACATTTAGCGCGTGCTTAATACCCGTCGCCCGGCTCGATTCCTTTTGATAATTGCGATAAATATAATAATGATAATGACGATGGAACGTTTTCTTCGGTTCGCGTCGACCCGACGGCGTTTCCCGCCCCCCTCCGTTTCCATCCGTCGCGCTCCGTCTAGTAGTCGCGCAATTTCCTCGCCGCTGGCAGGCTCATTCAACGCGGATCCTTTAGAATCGCAGTCTGTCGCGTCGTGCCCGAAATAATCGAACCAGATATCGTTTAAACGTTTAATCCTCCTGCTCGATTGATTATTTAGACTCGTCTGAAGCGTCTCTCGCCAAAGGGTATCGATCGCTCCAAATGGAGAATGGTCGCACAGTGGGGCATTTAGGGTCGAAGCGCGGCAGAAAATATTTTCTCACTGAAATCATATATTTATCGCTTATTTTTTCATTTCATTCAGTTAGAACGTATATTTGTGTTCTCCTTGATACAGAATAATTAATGTAACTTGTTTATTTAACTTTATTTGTAAATAAATTTTTGCACATCGTTTGAGATCAATTAAGATAAGTACAAGTAATTATAAATTCTTTACTTATGTTACTTCTAAATTATTTAAAAAAAATATTTGAATTAAGTTAGTAATTTTGTAAAGGACTTAGTGCCGTGTTTCGACCCAAAATGCCCCACTGTGGGTCGGTTGTCTCGCAGACGGAGATGGGCAAGCGAACGGATTCGATTGAATCGAAATCAGGAATCTTCGTCGGAACCGCACAGCCCGAGAGACCTCGGCCTCAGCGTCACACGGTGGACACGTATCGGATAGCTAATTAAGCGGCCCTTAATATGAACATCGCTGGCCCGCACAATAATTACACGCTGCTCGCTCAGCGACCGAGCTTTCGCCGCGAAGGCCAAGGCCCGTAGAAAGATGGCCACCTGCGGTCTCAGAATTATTACAGCCGATACGATTCCTCGGTTACACGCTCGTTCGAAACTTTTAACGGACCAGCATTTCACCGCTCGATGCTTTCCCCTCTCGTCGGATTCCCGTGTATCGGTGCGCGCATAGAATGTTTGAAAAAGGCCGCGGCGAGCTTTGTCAGCGAACAGTAGTCGTAAAAACGAGGGCCCACGACACGGTCCGCGGCTATAAATGTATCGTATAATTCACAAAATTCCTTATCGGCTAAAGGATGGCCTACTCGGCCCCTGCAGCGTTTATGTTCACAGTCCATCACTTTGAATCGCCTTGTATCTCGGCGCACGGTGGTCCGCCTAAATTTTTCGTCAATTCTGCAGGACGAGCTCCGGGCGGAGTATCTCGCGTATTTCGGAAACTTGTATTACAGGCAGGGATATTTCTGTTAATCCCATAAACGCGCTTTAATGCCCGAAATCTCTCCCCCGCGATGGATACGAATGGTTATCTCGGCGCATTTTCATCCCATTAAACGAAACGTCTGCGGGCATTCCCGGGATTCCAGCGAGGCTGTTTTTCGGAACGACCGAAATGCGTTTTTCGCGTTCCACGGATTTCCACGCAAAGTGGCAGACGTGGAAATTCAGTCGTTTTCGTATCGCAGCAGCTTCCAAAAGTCTAAATGCAAAAATCGTAATTAGATTCATGGAGGTTGAGCAGAATAATTGCGCGATATCGAGAAGCGACGCGGAGCCGCGAGCCACGATCCGCGAGTCCCGTTTTTTCCACCCTCGAAAGGTCGAGCGTCTGACGAGTGATCTCTCGAACACGCTCGGCGATGACGAGCTGGCCCGCCGTGAATATTCCGCGTACCTCGTCGTGAAAACCATCCCTTTCCCTCTTTTAATTTCCAACCCCTCGGCTCGCGGCCACAGACCGGGCTACGAGGGACGGACGGGCGAAGGCACGGGGGTAATAACACGCCGAGGAGGAGCCTTTGTCCAAATAAAAAAATAACATCTCGCTTCGCGACGAGGAAGAGCCTGCTGCGATACGCGACAATGGATAGGAAGTTGTTCAGCCCCGAGCTACGGCAACTGCAACGGGGGATGAGAGAAAGAGAGAAGACAGGGAGAGAGAGAGTGAGAGAGGAAGAGAGGCGAGGTTCGAGCGAGGGGCTGGATTCTCTCACCAACGCGCGGCGCGTATCGTCGACTTTACGCGAGATCGTATCTGATTTATACGGCGCGTACGTAGAATCGAGGCGCTCGACGCACGGCTTCCTACGCGCAAGATAATATTGAGCACTCCTATGAGACCGTATTTACCGAGTTATTCCACGCGCGACCATACCTCCTGCATTGTTCTTCTTCTTTACGACCGCCACCGTTCCGCTCAGATATCCCTTAAATTAGTAGCGCGATCGGTAGCGAATCTACGCTACAAATTCCAAAGTAAACGGAAGCCGAAAGCTTCGTTTCTGTCCTCGCGCCGTGGATGCAAGCTCGCAGCGAGGCGACACTTGAAGATAATAAAAGCACTCCGCTAGACGCGGCTCGTTTAACAGCTCCGCGGGTTAAGAGTTTTGCAGTGAGAAATAGCCGGGCTATTAATCTCCCTCCGCGAGATTTAGCAATCCCGGGGCCCACGTACCCAAAGTGTTAACGCGATTTCAGAGACGAGTGGATAATGGGATCGAAAAGTGGCTCCAGCCACCGTGAAAAATCCTGTCTCCCTGACTTCTAATGGGGTTGGGTCCGCGACTAACGACCGCGGGAACCACTCGCGTCCTTTGCCGCTCCCCGTTTACCTTCTTCGCGGCCTCGCTCGACAATTAGACCTCACGCATTGTGCGTGGTCGACAATGAGCCATCCGCCTCCCGGAATCTCATTTCCTCCGCGAGGGGCGGCCCTCGCGATCCTTCGGCCTCGCGTGTCGCCTCCGCTCCCGATGCCTCTCCAGCAATTTACTAGCGGAGCATCCGTCGATGCCGCCATTAGCGGTTAATCGGTCGCTTTGGAAATTCATCGCTGCCGCGGCTTCGCTTCCACCCGATTCGGGCCACTTCTACCGCCAATTGTACGACTTTAATTGCGCGGCTTGATACGTTTCAATTGCGCGGGTCGCGCGACTATTTCCCTCCCGGTTAATGAACACCGTCCCCGCGAAACGATACCCTCGCCCGTTCAATTCACTCTTTTCCCCAGGTTTGTTCGCTCGTTCCTTTGACGCCCAACGAATTAATAACCGCGATTAATTCACGTGCGCATACATTCGCGGCGAACACTTAATTGCGACATAGATCGTGACCGCGGCCGTAGTTCTGCGAATCACGGGGCGCGCGCGCGCGCGTTCGCGTTCTTGGTTCGCATTCTAGCCGGGCGTTTCAACCCCCATGGCTGGCTCGGCCGCATAATACGAGGCCAAATGGCAATTAGGCTTGCTGCATTGTACGTCACAACAATGCCCCATTTTTCAGTTGGTCCGCATTGACGGGAAGAACGCGGCCAGTCCCTCCTCTAAATACCACGGTGAATTTACTGGTGCCAGGCGAGGGGCGCGTGGCTTGATCCAGATTCATCGGCATATTAATGACACCTGGACCATAAATCACGGCCGATGATTTAGGAATGCGGAGAAGAGGGGGAAGGTGAAAATAGTTGGTGGTGCATTACAGGGGTTGAGCCAAGCGGCGTTGCTCTCGGTCGCGCGCAATTATTCCTCGCAGCCGCCCCGATGCGCGATTTCCTCTCGTGGCATAAACAAATACTGGAGAACAAGAGCACCGTCTCGAGGTAGCTTGGAATTATATCCCCTTTAAGGGGAGGAAATCGGCGGGATCTCGACGCGAGCCTGCCACAGGGATTCTCTCGTTCTTTCCCCGGTCCCCCTTGCCCCTCTTTGCTCTTACTCCCGGTCGGTCGCGCGCAGGTGGAGAACTCAATTCAAGGAGGGTTTGCTTGCATTTTCATTGTCTCGCCTCCGCGTGGGCTGTACGTCGTCGTCGTCGTCGTTGTCGTCGTCGCCGGCGTCGACATCGTTGGCCCGTCAGCCAGCGAGACGGAGAATGGGAAGGAAGGAGAAAGAGTAAGTGGGAGAGGAGTGGGTGGGGTTCGGTCGGGGGTGGCGAGGGGCAGAAGGCGGAGATGGGGGTGGGTAAGCTAATCGTTGAGGCTGCAGCCCGGGGCGGCTGCATTTTTTAAAAACACTACCACGAATGCTCGTCGGGAACGCGTAGCACGAGAAACTCTTTCTCCCCCTTTCCTTCCTTTCTTTCTTCTCTCTATCCGTCTCTCGAGCTCGGTGTATCACGCTAGCTCTGCCCCGGCGCATTGTGTCGAATGAATTGCAGGAGCGCACCGTGTGCAATGCTTCTCGCCCGGGCTACTCTCGGGTGACCCTAAAAAAGAGTAAGTAGAATCGCGCGTTGCCTCCGTAAATTGCGCTTCCGCGATGTTTCCGTGTTTTATGTACGACGCTCGTGAGACGGATTAAAAGAAAAAAGGGCACGTCAAGCGCGCTCGAAACGTGCCCCCTCTTAATCCCTTCCCGTGCCTCCTAAACACCGTCCTCAATTTATGTCGCGTTCCAACAAAATCCACCCGCCAGACTCTGCATACAGCAGATTGTCTTTCGCCATCAGAGATAAAGCCACCTTACTCTTCTCTACCTTCGCCGGTGTTCTCGCAAGCGCGTATTATCCAGAGGTACGATTTCCCCGGAATTTTCTGGGCGTTTCACCCAGCGATAATTACCGTGAAACGCTTCGAGGAAACCGAAGGATTCATCGGTCCGCGCGAAAGCTCCTTGGTTCGCCACATGGCTCAGGTAGAACGGTGATCTACGCCGTTGAAATATTTCCTTTGTGCTAGAAGAACCATGGAATGGATCTTCTATGTGTGGAGCGGTGAATCTTCCGCGGCGCATCGCACACCGGTTTTCCCAATGGGTTTTTCGACGGTTGAATGCGCCCACTCGAAACAGAAGAATTTCCTTGAAGGCGGAGCGCGATATTCCCCGGCTCATTCGAAGCGTTCCCGGTCGATTTGTTTCGCGCGACTTTTGTCTCGCACGGCGCGACCCCTGTCTGTCAAATTACCGTCATCGAGGCGAACAATCGGGGCCAAGTGTACACGGTGCGGCGTTTCAGCTGCGGGGGGAGCACACCGTGATCATTCCGCGCGCCAAATGAACGCGACTAATAGCGCGGGGGCGGATAGAGTGCGCGAGTGGTTGTGCGTGAAAATACAAAAAAAGCCCGGTGCCAAACGCGGAGCGAAGAGAGTGGACGGGTGAGAGTGGCAGACAGGCGGGGGCCGAACGGAGGCAGAAGGAAACGGAGACGGGGCAAGAATAAGAGAAAAGAGAGCGGATAAAAAAGAAAGCACGGCAGAAGGGAAAGAGCCCACCCCTATCGCAAGAATCTGTCCGATGAATACGGAAGACTCTGGCCTTTCCATTAATTACGCTCCTTACTAATTAACCTCGCGCGTTTTTCCCTAATTAGTTGCGCGGCCCGAGCGGAAAAAAAGGCTGGCGCGTATAAGTCGCTCGATCGCGTTTCAAGCGTCGAGACTGTCTCGCGTAGCGAAGGAAGAAGGGACACCTGTTCATCCGGGAAAATGTAGGGAAACGACGAGGGCCGTCTGAAAAAATAAAACGACGCCCGATACGAATGTGTCGCGGCGCGCCGCGAGCTGCGGGTATCTCCTCGACGAAACGGAGGGAGAGAGACGGATAGAGAATTAACGGGCGCCACTCGGTAAAACCACCTGCAAAATCGACGAGCGCGCGAGAGAGCCGGGTCATTTTATTTCGTTGCTCGGGGCCCGACGTTCAGTGTAAATGGCGCGGGAGCAGTCGCGAGCTCCGCCAGACCGGATTTTCCACGGGGAAAAATGGACAAGCACGATGGAAACGGGAGAAATACCGAGCCCCCGGAATTGGTTATTTCACGGGACACGGCGAATGTATTTTTCATATTACGCTGACGTCGGCCAACCGCGCTCCACCACAAGTTCCCCGGGGCAACGTTTCGCCCAGCTAAACTTTCCGCTCCTGCTACTCTTTTACGTTCCGCGATGGAAAAAATTGTTTTTCTTCTTTTTCGGGTCGCGGGCGAAAATAGCATAACGTGTGTCGTCTGGCCATTTCACTGATATATCCTAAGTAGCATATACAGTACTTAGGATGGCTCTTATTTTCTACCTTTAAATTTTCTTCGCGGCACCAGCAGAATAGTTTCAAATAATAAAAAAAAATCTGTGTAAAGTTTCAGCCCGATCGGATAAGGGAAAAAGGTGCCCCTGGGTCCTTGAACATTTAAATAATTATGAAACAGCTCACAAAGTCGATTTTACAGAATTATCCTCCAAGTTATTGATTACATCAAAAAACATGTCAAAGAAAAATTGTAGATCCAGACAAGGAGTAATTTTTATGGTCTATTACTTTCTCTCGTGTAACTGACGGTTTTCGAAAGAAATAAAAAAATTTCCAAAACTTTGAAAGTTTATTTTCGAGGACTATTTTTTAAACATTTGTCGCGCGAGAAAAGGTAATAGAACATAAATGATGCTCCTTGTCTGCATCTCAACTTTTGTTTGACATATTTTTTTATGTAATCAATAACTTGGATTCTGAGGGGTAACGCGAAGAAAATCTTGAAAAAAAGTTTCACCAAGAGTAAATAAGAGCCACCCTACTATACAGGGTGTAAAAGAGGTACTATTTTCTTCCTCCTGGGGCGCAGAGTTTCCTTCGCGACTCTTCGCGCCGGTCTCCGAGTAATTTCGAAGCTAGCGCTTTGAAGACAATTAATTGCGCTGGTGCGTCGGATGCATCGATGGATGCAGATCCGTCGGTGATGGATGCGTCTCGATCCTTGGGAATTACGGGCGCGCACGCAGCCGGCACTATTATTACGAGACGCTCCGCGTCCTGTGCCAGTGGCCCCGCGACGATACTCTCTACTGCGAGAAAGAGAGCCGTGCCGAATGATCGATCCATTTGCGTTCAGATCGTTTGAAAATGCAGTCGTTCCTTAGCGGCAGCCGCTTTTAAATGCGTCGCCGCGGCCGATGCGCTGCTGCTTTGTGTTCGCCGGGAAAACTCTTGGGACTGCCGCCGACAGAGAAATCGCATGACTGCACAATTTTTCTTATCTCGTCGTTACCTTCCTAAGCTGTTACCCGGCCCCCCATTTTCCATTGCTTTCACCTCGTTCTCGTATTTTCCCTCTCTACCTTGCGCGATACTTCTCGCGATCTCGTTGCTCCCTCTCGAGCAACACAGGGAATGAGCATGTCGGGAGGGGGTTTACGAGTTTCCGATGTAACTGGAATTGTTACAGGAGTCTGGCGCGTGTGTTGCCCGCGCGAGGCATCGATCGCCGGAGCGCGCGCATTGTTTGGCTCAATTTCACGCGAGAAAGCGAGCGAGAGCTAGCGGGTAGCGGGCGCGCTCGACCCTCGAACTCGAGCACAGCGCAGACGGGGGACGGAAGCGATCTCTCGCCGTTTCTGATTTTCAGACGCAACAATGGCCGCTTTTGTTCGACGATGTGGCATCGCGTTGCTGTCGGGATCCGCTACGAAAAGGGGTGTCGAGCGCGACTCATTCGTCAAGGCGCCCCGACGCCAAAACCGAAATCCGAAATCACGATTCACGGAGCGCCGGTATTATCGGTATCGTCGCTGCGTCCCCACTTCCTCGATTCTTCGGCTCTGTCGCTGTCCTCCTCGAGCTCTGCCGTCCCCTCGTTGTCGCTGTTCAGTTGCCGTTATCTCGCGCAGATGCAATCGCCGCGGCGCTCGGTGCAGTTGCATTCCGGCGAGGCAGCTTTCATCTTTCCAATTGCATGCCGCGAGGGAACGCCACGGCCTGCGAAACCTTCGTCTCCCGATCGGTCAACGATCGTCCGATTCCGATGGAATTTTTCCTTGCATGGAAGGAGGGCCGTTGACGACGCGAAATTACGCTGGAAATCGGGATTCGAGCTTCCCGTTAGGTATATTGAACTTCTCCCAGATGTTTGTCCGCCAGGCCGTCTGCAATCTCGAAAATCCTAGCCCCTCCGCTTCCCACGGGCTGCGCCCGTTCGTTTCATCGCCGGCATTATAAATTCAGAATTTCACGGCTCCTTTCCGAGCAAGCGCCGAATGTCATTGGCCGGAATATCCCCGAGAGAGAGAGACAGAGAGAGAGAGAGAGAGAGAGAGAGAGAGAGAGAGCGACGCCTAGCCCCTTTGTTCCCTATGACAAACATGCTTTTACCTTGTGCAAACATGCTCGTTGCAATTTTCCACGCTCTCCAGAGCCGCGCGACCGCGTAACGGGTCGAGTGCTCGCCGCTCGCGAAAAGGGAATACGAAATCGTTGCATCAAACGGCGGAGCTGCACGTGGCCTGCCGAGTGCCAGTCGCCGTTGCACGAAAAAACTAATTTATCTTCGCGTCTCGGCGTCTCCCAGCGTCGTGGGTGTACCCTTGTATCTGCCAGCAGATACGCGACACTATTTTCAGCAATTTTATCTGCCGCCAACGCGACTCTCGCTCTTAGCAACGATCCCGCGCGACGCGCTCGAATCGATGCTCTCCCATTCACAGCTTTTCCATATCTATTCTTCGATTGTTCCTTCTCGCAACGATGCCTCGTTGACAGCTTCCGAATTGGACAAACACCCCTGGCAATCAGTTCGAAATGCAAAATTGCTTTTTCCTAAATAATCTCGCGTTTTGGTGCCTCCCGGTGCAACAGGAGCGTCGAGCGCAACCACCTAGAAATGATCGGTGGTGCGCGCACCTGCCTGCAGTTTGTTTTATTGATTTACACGTGCTCAAATGTACCGGAACGTTTGCCGGGTAAATAGCACGATTCGGCGGTTCAGCGGAGCGTCTGAGGTTCTTCCGCAACGTTGAAATCGATGTTAGAATCATTAGTAAAATTACCCTAGAATAGATTTAAGAATTTAGCGTTTTAGAGCTTAGCGTTGAATCCTAAGATTACTTTTAACATTTGGTATGTTTGTTTGTTGCCGTTTCCATTTTAATTTCACGGTAAAGCTTCCCAACAGTGTTTCCACTGCAGCCTCGCCTTTACTCTTATTGACTAACAAGGAAAGATCTCGAACCTGGAAGTTCAAAAAATTCTGAAACTTTGTGATTATGTAGGGGATGTCCTTCTGATTACAACGAATTTTTCATTTGCTGTCCAAATTCACTCTAAGGGGTTGAAATTAAGCCCTTAAATTCTAGATATTTTTCGATTTTCTGTTATAACTCGCGAACTGTAAGAGATAGAAAAAAGTTTCAAGACAAAAGTTACTTCTTTTAATTAGATCTATCATTTGGCAAAAAATTATTTTACAGTATAACACAAATTCGGAAAATAACCGGATTTTCAGGGGTTAAATTCCCTACATATTCACAAAGTTTCAGAATTTTTTGCATTTCCGGGTTCGGGATCTTCCCTTGTAAGTATACTAGTTGTACGTAAATACCTACTCAGGTTTCTTCTTTCGTGAGTAATAAATACGATTAATAATAATAGTAATAATAATAACTCGTGTCGATCAGTGTCTACGTAATAAAGAGCCTTTCGCAGCGTTTTCGTTCGGTCGTGTCACAGAGTAGGTAAGTACTTGACGGCGGGGCGCAGCTCGGGCGGGCGAAAACGCAGAACGAGGAAGAAGGTAGCTGCTCGCGATCGAACGTTATCGAGTTACATCGAGCCAGCTAGTTTTCCGCAGTTCAGGACGCGCAAGGTTGGTCCGCGGAAAACGCGACGCGAGGCGGTCGTTTCGTAACTTTTTAACGACCTTACGGCGCCGCGGTAACGAGAGTGATATTTTCGCGCGAAGTTGACGGCGACGCAGACACGTCGGAGAGAGAAAGGCGGTGGTGGAGTGCAATGTAAATCGTAGGAATATCTCGAGAGCGACTACACCGCTAATAAAGCTTAAGTATTATTCTTGATTCGCCTAGGTGATCCTTGACTCCGAGATGATACCTGGCAGCAGACTCCCGCGCGCTGGTTCGACAGTTCGAAAATAATTACCTACCGCGTTCCTCTCTCTCTCTCTCTCTCTCTCTCTCTCTCTCTCTCTCTCTCTCTTTCTCTACGCCCGTCTCTCCCTCGTTGTTGCTTCCCCTGGAAGCCAGGTTCGTCTCTGTCGCACGGTTTTTGTATTCCTCCTGGGGTGGTTTTGAGGATTGGCACTCGTGGCACGTTCGCAATACACTCGGTCTCCCTCGACTCTCTTTCTCTCTCCCCGTCTCCGTGCCTCGCTCTGGCTCCGTCTGCCGGTTCTCCTGGAATTAGATAATTCAAGAACGGTTCGAAGCGAGACTCGTTGTTTTTTCGAGACGGGGATCACGAGCTGGATCCTCGTAAACGCTTTATTTCCTCGACAGACGGCCCTCTCGGATCTCGTCGACGGTGGCGAACGACGTGACCTTTCCTGCAATTCTTCTTGCCACTAGGTATCCACGGCATAGACGGGGTGAGGGCCCCCCTCTCCCCCGAGTAAGTCGTTAGAACGCGGATCCACCGCGAGAGAGCGGCGAGTGGGAATGTTAAAAGGCTCGCAGCGCTTGTATAAACGTAGAGTCTCGCTCCAATTCAATATTTGCTTTTTATTTCCTGAAAGGTGGCCCCGGAGCGACGCGAGCACGATTCTCACGGCGCTATCTGTCGCGCGAACAGTATCTCCCAGCGGCGATTTGTACTGGATCCTCTTGTTCGGGAAAGCAAACGGATCGGCACCGTTCTCGGTTTTTATTACCCCGGGTAATCCCCGCGTCCGTCATCGACGATCAGCGATATCGTATCTCTGTCGGCACTCGAGTGTTTCCATTCCGAAGCGGAATTTATCTCGTCCTTTTACGACGTCTCATAAATGATGTAAGCGCGTTCCGATGCCAGGCGATACCGCCGCGGCCGCGCGAAGCGGAGCGATTGCGCTCCTCCCGTGGAAGCGTTCACGAGTCGTCACAGCTCTCCCGAAAAATCCCATCGCGACGAGTAGAAAACGCCGGGCATTATTCAATGGTTAGGCGATCGATGTATAATTTATAAACAGCTTTGAAAGTCGAAGCACGGCGAAATAATTGCGAGGCGAGAAGTAACGAGGCAGAGGCTGGTTCGTTAGTAAGTTCGCTCCTAAAAATCCGCACCCAGCCCTCCACAGCCATCCACGCCCACCCCACTATTTTCCATTAACAGAAACACCCCTGTCCCGCGAATCGAATCGAGCCGCATCGAGCAGACTCGGCGACACGGAATTATCGAGCGAGAATCGATTCTCGCTCGTTAACGACGCGCGATTCGGACGCTCGCCGGTTTGGCCGCTCAATTAAAACGAATCGCGCGCGCACACCGCTCGATGAATCGCGGATAATTAACATTAAACGTTCTTTTCACGGCGCGGGGTCTCCCGCGTTCCGCAGTTCCCTCGTTTTCGTCCCGAACAATCGTCGACCGGTTTTCTCGTTAATCGGGGCAGTCGGAAAAATGTCGTCTACAGTCTCGCCATTCTTTTGTGTCTCCGCTCGCGTAATAGCGCCGCCACTCGACGGAACGTCAGCGTTCCTTATCTTATCGCTCGCACGCGAAATGGTCTGCGATTTTTCGTAGAAGGTCGCTGGATGTTCCGCGGCGATATGCACGCGAAACGAAAGCCACCCTCCGCGCGTTAAATCGCGCGCTCCGTGAATAATTAGGTCCCGGGGTTCCCATTATTCCCGGCGAAATTCCTCGATTCTCGGGCGGAAAAAATTCTTGCGGGATTAGGCGAGCAGTTTCCCGAGGCGAGGAACAGAGTCGCCGTCCCAGAGCTGGCAGACGAGGGCGGATAGGTACAGTTCTGGAGAGCCATAAAACTTTATGGTGCGTTTGCATCGACCGACCCTCCCTTCTCTTTCCCTGCCTTACTACCATCCCCATGGCAACGACCGACCCCCGAACAGAGCCACCCTGCATCCCTCTCCTTCTCTACCCGTGCTTCCTCCCTCTTTCTCTGGCTCCGGCTTCCTCTCCTTCTCCCGCGATGTCCCTCTATCTCTCTCGCCCGCCCGACCGATCTGCGCTCTCTTTCTCCTTCTCTCTCTCCATCTGGCCGTCTCACCCTCGATTCCCTTTCTTCGTCTTCCAGATAGCAGCTCGCGCGAGGGCATGTCTGCTACCGTCTCTTTCTCTTACTTCGTCCTTTTCTGTTCCTTAACGCGCTGCCGCGACGCGCGCCGCTCGTTCTACCCGGAGCGGTAGAACGAAAAATCGGTTGTTCCTTCGGTCGCTGAAGCTCCTCGGGAATTTCAGAGTTCCAGGCGGTTACCTTGTAATCCACGATCCAAGTCGGAGCCGTCGTTAGTATGCAAAGGGTTAGCTCTAAGATCTACGGAAGGTGCTATTTCCACTCGCTACGCAACCATACTCCAATATTTGTAATTCATCCGACGAGACTTGCTCCCTGTTTTACGATTACCCTCCCTCTTGGACCACAGCTCACCGGTACCGCCATCATTCCATCCTCGATCCTTGCTGCATACGCTCGATACCGCGCAGACAACACGCCTGCAGCGCTTATCTGCCTTGGCCAAGGCGGTATCGTCTCGGGTTCCTCGAAACGAGAGCGCCGCGCCGCCAGCGATACGGTTTAAAAGAAAAGGAAATCGAAGCAGACCTTAACAGGAAATTTGTTTATTTCGAAAGCAATCGCTCGCCGCGATCTCCGGGGGATCGGCATGAAGTCGTCTGCACGCCATAGGGCGAACGCGTGGCTTTCGAGTGCATAGCTGAATATCTGCGCGCGCTCCTTAGGACAATGATCAGCTTGATCTCGCAGTGCAAATATACAAATAGTTCAATACCGTCAAGGACCCAGTTCCTGATCACTTAAGATGCAAAGGGAGCAGTTTCTAATTAACCTAAAACATTTTACTATGAGCTATCAAATGTTTGCGTATAAATTTAAAAATACTTCGTAATTATTTAATAATTTTTTCGAATAAATTTGTATCGTGATAAACTTATTATTTGGTATTTATATACACAACTGATCAGGAACTGGGTCCTTGACGGTACTTACGCTACAATGGTGCACAGGTTACACGCCTCAAGGCATTTTTTCTGCCTGAACTTTTTCGCTGACTTCGCGCCCGGCTGTGTCGTGCTTTTTCTACTCAATGCACTGTCCAGACGGAAAGATAACACGTTTTTTTTTGGTATACAAGCTTGTTCACACTTTTTTCTCTTACAAGCTTGTTCGCACTTTTTCCACCCGCCCCACTGGGTCACGGACTCCATTGAGAAGTGCCGCCGACTTAAAGGGTACGGGCTCAACGTTTTGACGTTTCTTTCAGCCGAGCCGTACGGCTTGCAGCGCGCGAATTCCGTCCTTTAAACGCCGATATTCTTAAACTGCAAAACAGAAACAATCGAAGGGGAGCTCAACCCATAATCCATAACTCTCTAACACTGAAAAATGACCAATTAATCGACACGTTTTTGTTTAATTTCCTAAAGAATTTCATAAGTATGTACATACATACTTTTTACGAAATCGCTAGATGATTTGTCATATAGTTTTCGGTGTTGCCATTTAAGAAAAAACGGTAGCATGACAGTATGACATCTGTCGTAGTTGGCTGAGAGACCAGGGACCATCGGGGTTCCCCGCAACGCGTCTGAAAACGAGTATAGACCGACCGGCGGTGTCTCTGGCCGACACTCTTGTCGACGAATTAGCTCGCCTACCCTTTCATCTCTGAAAGTCCTCTGTCCCGCTTCATCTCTCCCAGCTCTCTGTCCGTTGGCAACCGTGCCGCGTCGGCCCTCTCTCTCTCTTTTTTTTCTCTCTCTCTCTCTGTCTCTCTCTCTCTCTCTCTCTCTCTCCTCTTTGCTCTTTCTCCCTTTTCCTCGCTTTTTCTCGCTGTTCGCGAGGCTAACGTCCCTCGAGCGAAAGAACCAGGCCCGCCGCGTTTCTGGGCACGACGCGTAATCCACTAATAATTCAACAGGAGCTAGGCGCGTCGCGTCGCCGTGGCTGGCCACTGTTCCCTTCGCCCCAGCGGCACCACGGGACCGCTGGACCGACCTCTCGCGCTCCAACGCGCTCTTTCTTTCCACGAAAGCTTTCCAGGGAAAACCGCGGTTTGTTTGCACGTCTAGGATAAACAGCGGCTCGGTGGAAAGGTGGGATCGCGCGGGGAGGAGTGGCGCGGAAAACGGGAACGGGACCGGTCGTTTACGCTCTACCCTGGCCCGGGCGTGCTTTTCTTCCGCCCCTCCTCGACCCTCCACCTCGCCTCGCCGCGCCTCTGACGTCCGTCACCCCTTTGGCGGTATTCTTTCATGTCCTTTTCGGTTTACAATGTACGTAAACGATCTCCAAGGGGAGTGTGCTTTGTCTTCTCGGGGGATATTAGATTTGAAACGCGACGCTTTTAGCTCTCCGTTCCGTCAACCCGCCTCGGCGATGCCCCTTTCGCGGGGAGAATCGTTACAATTCAACGAGGAGAATTATTCCGTTTTTATCCCGTCAAAGGCCTCCCACCACTCCTTCGCCCCGTCGCGTTTCCTTGTTTTGCCTGCACCTTCCTCTCCCGTTTGCCCCGTACACTCATGTCCCCGGAAAATTTTAATTCGAGCGAACGTCGCGCGCTCGATGTTCCCCCCCAGTGGCAGCCGCGAATCGCGTGGCTTAGGAGAGTCGAGGGAAGCTTTCGTAGCCAAACCTCCGGCTGATCGAGAATTCCCTTCTTCTCAGTATAAGTTAAATGTCTCAATTTCTACTCATTTAAGAAGTTACTCGTCATAAACAAGGTGTAAAAATTTGTTTGTGATCATAATTTGCAGAGTAATTGATTAATTCTTGAGTAATAAATCAATTATATAAATGTTCAAGGGCCCAGGGGCACCTTTTCCCGTTATCGGATCGGGCTCAATCTGTACAGAGGTTTTTTATTATTATTTGGAACTATTCTGGGTGGTGTCGCGAAGAAAATTCAGAAGCTGAAAATAAGAGCCACCCTATTATAGTATACATTGAATTGTTAGGTTTTGTTACTAAAAATTGTGTTGAGTAGAAATGCGGACATGACGGTGATTCACTTCACCCTAAACCTACTCACCTGTTTTCTATTTAATAGAATTAAAAATAATATAAAAATCTAAATCTAGAGCACAATACGTTATCTGTTTTTGTGACTTAATAAGAACTTTCACTGCAATGACTATTTTCTGCCCAATTATCCAATATCAAAGTGCCACTGTCCCTTAATACAAACAGCTAGAACACGACCGAAAAATCATGAGTCTCTTGTTTTAAAAGGTTCTCGTTTCTCATTCTGCACTTTGTTCAGCTCCAATCTCGTGCAACACTTGCGTAAATGTCGAAATAGGTAATTTAGAATTATTTTGTTACAACTATAGTATACTTAAACGTAACGCTTATAATAATAAGAAAAATAGGAAATGGGGACATGTACCTTATACCCTTTGGGTCAGGTTTGGGTAGGTATCTTGTCGTTTCCGTGACGAGCCAGGCGCGGGCTAAAGTTACGCTAGAAACAACAGATACAGTTTCTAACTAAGCAGTGGCCGCGCGGCAAACGAACACACGCGTGTTGCGAACGTTTCCGTGATCTCCTTTGAACTTCTTTTCAGTTTAGAAGGAACGCGCTGCCTCGTCTCTGTGCGATGGGAAACGCGAAAGTTTGCCCGTTCAATGGTTTCGATTGAAGGTCCTCTACGGCTCCGAAGCTCGTCAATGGCGTTTTTACTTACGGTAGAAGTGGGCTCGCCGGGGCGCCTGTCGGTGATATTTTTACGTCGCGGGGCCACTCGCTTTACGCCCATATTAAAAGTGTAATAACGGGCCTGGTTTTCAAAAGAGCCGCGCGCCTTTTAAGCCCGCCTCCAACCAACCCATTATTTCGATCGTCCACGGTTACGGCCAAGTGCAGTCCAATATCGGCGGCACTCGGATCGATCGCCCTCGTGAATATTTCCCTCTTTGCTGGAGGAAAAGCCGCTTCCGTCGTTTGTTTCAGCGGCTGGTTGTCGATCGCCCCGGGCCTTCGCTCCCGTCGAATCCTCCACGCCGTAAACTATTGTCCCGACACTGATACCTCTCGCTTTCCCAACGGAAACAAAGGGCTTGGAATGTCGAAGGTTAGAGGTCCCTCCCGCGAGAAAATCTGCTTTTTCACAGGAAACTGCCTAACGGAAGAATCTTTCACGCGGCTACACAATTTTACCGGGGAAACGCAAATAGATATCGTTCGCGTCGGCATGGAAACGGGTCTGTCGATATCTTACGGTAACTTTCGACTCTGACAGCGATGTCCCGTGACTTTTTAGCCGTGCGATCACTTTTGTCGGCTGCTCTTTCGACTTTTCTCTCAACTTTCCGCGTCCCTTTGACGCAAACTCCCTTTTCACGCTGGCTGCTGCTCTTTGCAAGACGGAAATCGAGCGTGCAAACGGCCTTCGACCGATTCCCGTTGAACGCTCCATTAAGGAGGAACGCCGGCTTCTCGGCTCACAGGATATCAAAATCAAAGCGCGACAGTCGCCACGGCAAACTGGATCGTTCATCGAGATCGATAATCCGTTAATCGAGACCCTGTTAATTTGCGTGGACCACTCTGCGCTAGACGGTCGCGTAATCGAGCACCCGGGCCGGCCGTGCGATGTATAGGGACCTCTGAAAAAAGAAAAATAAGGCAAGGGATAGTAAAAAATATTTTATAAACCGACTTGATCAAATTCATTTCACATTCTAATCACAGAACTGGCAATACTATGGACACACCACAATTGTGATTGTGGTAAAAAATGAAATTCGATTATTATTTCAAATATAATAATCTAATAATTTAACATTATTAAATATATGGCAAAGAAAAAGTCACATATTTAAATATCTTAATGTTTACTTATTTTTTTTTGTAATTTTTAGTTTCCTTATTATTGTTATAATTATCCATTTTCCCCTTGTTACGATTTTTTACCGTTGAGAAATTCTTTAAGACCCCAAAATATTTCTTGCCTTCAGGCCCCTTTATAGAGAAGGCCGGCCCTGATGATACATAAGGTGTTTGTAAATAGCATAGATACCATTGCAAGGGCGAATTATTCGATAAGTAACGCGTAACTTGTCTCCTCTAATTCGATCGCGTCTGACCGCAGGCTGACTGAAACTACTGTGTGGCATCTGGGTGGTCTGTGTCGTAACGCGTACCACTCCCGCGGAAGATTACGCGCATCTGTTGACGCGTTCTCGATCCGTTTCCGATCTAGGGCTGCGCCCTGCCAGCTGTCCGGTTTGGGGTTCGGAGATTCTGTTTCTATTTTTTTTTCCCCGACATCGACACGTGGGGTAACCGAGAACGCCACAGCTCGTCAACACGTATGTACATACGTACGTGAATTATGACCGTGAAGGAGGAAGGTTCGCGATACGAAAAGGCTGAAGGATTTCAGGGTCGCCGTTGGAGTGACGGTTGCCAAAAAGGCAGAGGTGGAGTTCTCCGCGAACGGGCTGTGGCTGCAGGAGCCAGGCCGTCACCGCCACGCACGCGCGTTTTCTACGGTGTTTACACGAAAGTTAATCTCGACTGCGTGGTTAGTGGATGCTGCGGAGGAGCGAGAAGGAAGAACGGCGGAGGTGGGGCGGTCGGACGCTGCCGGCATACACGATGATAATAATAAACGTTGCTCTCCCTTTCTTCTGGCTCTCTCTCCCTCAACGGTTCACCCGCTGCTGCTCTCCTTTTCTTCGTCTTTTCTTCTCCTCCTCTCACTTAGCGCGCGCGCTGCCGGCGGTGCCTTTGATCTCTCGCTTCGTTTGTGCATTTAAACACGGCTTTCCGAGTAGTGGAGTGAGCGGGCTGGAGCGGAGCTCGAGGAGGACACGGGGGAAAACCCCGTAAATCCGCGGCGAAGGGGGAGGGGGTGGGGCGATGCTGGAGCCGGAAAGAGAAACTGATATAGAGAGAGAGAGAGAGAGAGAAAGTCGAGAGTCGAGTGGCCGGGCAAAATCTCGTGGAGACCTCAGAGACGCAAAGTGAGTTTCGCGATTACAAACGAGCCCTTCTTCTTACGCACCCCCTCCCGCGTCTTCTTCCCTTACCCTTGTCCCGGGCTTTCTTCCGCCGTTCCTCCTCCATCCTCTGCTCCTCTCACGGTCATCCCACCATGATTTCTCCTCCTTTCTCCCGAGCTTCGTCACTCTTTATTGTCGCATTGTACGCCAGGAGGACGGGCGGCAGCCCTCGAATATCCGCCTCCTCGAGGATAACTCCTCGAGATTAATGCTTCTTAATGGACTGAATGCCGAAGGAGAAGGCGCGCGGGCATTTTAACGCGGCCCTTTAATCCGTTCGTGCGCGGCCACGGCCAAGGCTTCTTGCGCGGCGGGAAAGAGCGAAGAAACGAGCGGAGCAACGCGGCGGCCCGCCTCGGCACGGCGCACTGATCAACAGAGTGGATGAGGGTGAAGAAGGGTGGAGGGTGGCCGTTATTCGGACTGCGCGTTTTCGTCCCGGTTGTTTCCATTTTCCTCACACCGCTCGCGGCACGGCACCGCTTTGTCCCTGGCGCGTTGTTCCACTCACGTTGTTCGATGCAGTATTGAAGGGAGTAATTTGCGGAGTGAACGCGCGCCGCTTGCCAGCTTGCCGTAACAGCGTGCACCTTCGTCGACGCTAATTGCTAGTAATTAATATTGACGCGGATGGTAATCGGCGCGGGGCGAGCGAGATACATGAAAGGCATTGCTTCTCTCTGTTGTTCGATTGTGATCTCTTTACCCGCGGCCTCCAGGGGCAGGCTCTGCGCTCCGCGATCCTCTATGCACGCGAATTCGTTCGAATTATAGTATATGTACTTGGTATTTCATGTTATAGCTTAATAATTTCGTCCCTTATTGACTCGCAAGCCTCCTGTTTTCTGCCCTGGATGCATGAAACAAGAGACGATGGGAAACCGCGTGTTGGTTGTTGGGTAGATGATTTTAACAAAACTAATCTTTTTATAAGTACAATTTAAAACTTCTATTAAGAGAGGTGTTGGAATAAAAGTCTTTTACACTCGAGTCGCAAAGAACGAATGACTCCAACGAGAGCCGAGAGAAAGAATATCGATACCCACTCGGCCTAATCAACAAAAGAAACTTCTTAAGGTTATTAAACATTAAACCGCAAAACAGTATCTGCTGTTAGAGTGTTGATTCAATTTTAACCTTCACGCACTCATGGCAGACGCGAAATATCCAACATCGCGCGTACCCATTAGGGGAAATATTAATTCGCGGAATAATCAGCCCGTAAATGAAGTTCTCGAACTCGTCGTACGCCGTTTTCCCGAGAAACCGTAGAGAAAAGCTGGCCTCTCGACGCGTCTCGCCACGACACGCCACAGCTCGATTCGCCTCGACTCGACTTCGGAGCGATAAAAAAAAAAGCCGTCGAAGGCAGAAGCATCGTCGCGGATAAAAGTAAAGGGATTGGACAGGCTGCGCGGACCCAGTCGGCTGTTAATAATGCCACCTCGGGGATGCGCCGCTCCGGTCGTGGAGTAGTCGTCTCCATTTCACGGGTAACCAGGCATCCATGTAAAGTAAATTCCGTTCCCGCCGAGTTTTTTCGGGGTCTCGAGGCTCCCTCCTCTCTGACTCGTCGGATCGAGGGGGGCCCCCCCGTTCGTCGGGCACCAAAGGGAACGCAGGAAAATTAAGGAGTCGGATGCGATCCGTTAATGACGTGTGCGCGCCTGTCCTTGAGAGATCTTTCCCACCGCGGCTCCCCCGCTCGGAGGATAATTTTGTAATGGGAAATTCGATCGATGGAGCGTGGCATTTAAATCTGTACGCCGCAGCGCGGCGGCAGCCGACGCCCGTAATGAAATGGAGCCGATACGATACGCCAGACTGTTAATGCGTATAAAAATATGAAACGCGACGGGAGATACGCTTTCCTTCATCGACGCGGTCAATTGAATGGCGCTCGGTCTTTCCCTTCCTCCTCTTTCCCCTTTTCGTACGCGTTTTAATAGCGGGAGTCTGAACGCATTACAGACCAGTCCCGATACGCGAGACGTTGAAACATCACTGTTTACGACGGTTCTCTCAAGAGAAGAGACGCCCGTAGAAACAGGATTGCAAGAAAGCCGTGCGCTAACGATAAGACCGTGTCGGAAGGTTCGAAGGACAGATAAAAGATTCAATTTCAAAGCTGTCGCTGGATATCAGAAGCGGAAGCTGGAGATTGCTGTTTCCGGCCCTAAGGTCGGGGCGATCGATCGACTGGAGGGCGAAGGGTAACGAGTTAAATTAACGAAGGAAGCCTTATCGCGTTGACGGTCCCTGGCAAACTGTTCGGCAAGTTATCCTCGATATGTATCTGTCTCGGGTTTCCTCCCCGTTGCGCGGCGAGATCAACTCGTCATTGGCCCCTTCGCTAACAGGTTACTCGTCTGCGGCTTCCAGATCGCCAATCCTCCCCGCGTGCCTATATTTTCGAAGTAGCTCGCCGTTTATTCGGGGCGCGTCAGAGGCGTTATTACGGGGTCCCGGGACACGGGCGTCGCATAAATCGGGCGAGATGTCTGACACGAGGAAAATCCGTCGGACGGAACGAGCGGCTGGCGTAAGGTCGTGGTCGGGAATACGAAAACGAATACATACTTTGGAGGCCCGTGGAATCCTATCGGCGATAGAACTCGGTGGAAAGCCCGAGGACAGGGCCGAGCAGAATTCCGGGACGTGGAAAGAGCATCCGTAGGACAATGGGAGGGAAAGCAATTGCCGAGGTCGGGAAGGAAGACGAAGCAGAGGGCGAAGAAGGAGGAGAAGAATGAGCCAGAGGGTGGAAGTTGTTCCCTGGGAATGTCAGCTCGATTCCGTCCTCCTTCCTTTTTGCTCCGTAGGGATCAAGCGGCTGTGTCGCGTCGCGGCACAGCGCGGCGGCCTGCGAGCGAGTGTAACCTACCGGAGGTGCAGCCGCCTCGAAACCCACGGATTTAATCGAATCAAATAAAACATCGTGACCGAACCCATCCGTCCTTCTTCTCTCCCATCTCTCCACCTTCCCCTCCTCTCGCCCTCGTTTTTCTCCATCATCCACCGCCCCCCTCCGCCCGTTACTGCCCATCTCTTTTTCCCCCCCTTGCGTCTTTTTGCTCGCGGCTTCTGCGCTCGGCTCGTCCTGCGGCCACGACAGGACGACGTACACTTCTCGTCGAAAAAAGAACGGAGGGGGCGAGGAAGAAAAGAGTTGCCTCGGTGGCGACGAGCAACGTTCGACGATCCGTCCACCCGGTTTGCGCGGAACAAACGCTTCGCCTCCACTCGTCCTCCTCTTTTTTCTTAATTTACCCAGACTTTGTTGAAAGGCGTCGGCAAATAACTTCGCCCGCGTTTTAAGGATTCATGAACCACCGAGCTGCGCCGCCACGGCCGCTCGCGACGTTTTTTCCAGCAACTGCCGGGCGACGGATCTACTCCATTCCCTTCGGTCTCAACGCGCTGGCTTTTTGTCCTCTGACGGGCGACCTTGCTCTCGAAAATGATCCTTCTCGACTCGCCGCAGTGGACCGATCTCGCTCTTAAGCTTCGCCGCTATTTGATGTTCGGATTTTGTGAAGAGTTGCTTCCTCGGAGAAACGTTGATACAAATGATGGATCGGCTATTAGGGTGGCCGATTTTCTTCAAGTATAATATGCTCATAGGTTTTTCACAAGGTTGTTTTTGCTCCAAACATAATAACTAACATCTGTGCAAAATTTGAGCTCAATCGGAAAATATTTGGAGGTCGCTGGGGTTAATCATTTTTACGGGCATGGGAAAGAATTTCTGTCTGTTTTCCTATTCATGATTCTCCAGCTGAGGTCCTTGTAGATTTGGGGATACTGGTGGAAACCATTTTTACACCTGATACAAAAACATTTTTTTCACGCTATTAAGGAATAATATATGCTTAAAGTAATTATGTAAAATAACACTAATAGTTTACAAAATCAAAAACATTATTTTTGACCCAGACTCCACTATGAAATTCTTATGTAAGGTGGTTCCCTAAACTCAGAAATCGACATGCGACAAAATTCTATGGAAACGATAGCATGTTTAGAACATAAGTAACCTTGCGGAAACTCTATAATTTATACTTGAAAAAAATCAAGAACGAGTAGTTTTTCTTGAGACATTTTTGTTGCTTCAGCGAAGTGAGCCTGCGTAGGTATTTGCAGTGGTGCTCCAGCGAGGAGAGACACGCAAACGCTTCCGAATTCACCCCTGGGAAAGTATTTACCAATATCGAATAAAATTTGTACGCGCAGCGTAACGGGAACGGGAACGCGACGGCGGAAACGCCGAGGCTGCTAAATTATTCGAAAGACCGTGGCCTGATCGATTGGCGGGAATTTCTGTTTCAGGGATCAGCGAGGCGAGCGTGCAGCTTCAGCAGCCGAAGCTACCCTCCGCGATCCGCGTGGGAGGCGAGGTCGAACTTCGATGTCACGTCGATGGTTCCGGAGACATGAAATACGAGTGGTTCAAGTTCGTTGCACAACTTGCTCCTATTTACCCGCGTGCCCTCAAATAACCCCGGCGCTGATAATTCCGCAAAACCCGCGACTCGGAGGGCGTCGCAACCCCGCGCTCGCCCCTCCGCCCTCCGTCTCCGACTAACTTCAGCCCCCGCATAACTGACACCCGTCGTTTACACGTAACTACCCTTGAATTATCAACCGACATTTTCCTCTACCCTCGTCTAGCCTGTCGCAGCTTTTCACCTTTCGCGTTTAACCCCCCCGACCCGTCGAAACCGTAGACGGCTATCGATACGCGCTAATATACCGCGGCAGACACCCTCCTTGCGAATGCCCGATGCGAGAACCTTGACTCACCCGTTGCAGGAACCGCGAGTCCGTGGCGAGAAGCGAGCGGATCGAGATCAAGAAGAAGAAGCTGCACATACACAGAGCGGTGGCCGAGGACAGCGGCATGTACGGCTGCCTGGCGAAGAACGACGCCGGATCCTCGCCGAAAATGGAAAGTTACCCCTTGGTAGTGTCTGGGAACGAGACCGCCACGATAAAGGTGGTCCCGAGGAACCTAATCGCCAAGCGCGGCGAGCTGGCCGTCCTCCACTGCGTCTTCGAGGACGCTGACTCCGTTCAGTGGTTCTTCAAGGACATCGGCCCGCTCGAAACCGAGGACGGGAGGACCGTGTTCGAGAACGGCACTTTGATGATACGCTCCGCCGAGCACAGGGACCAAGGATTCTACTCCTGCCACGGGGACAGGGGAGATGCCACCATTACGTACACGGTTGATCTTCAGATAGCATGTGAGTAACGTACACGCTACAGCTTGTAGCTTTTCATTCGCTCGATCCTTTCCTCGACAACACTTGCGCCCGTGACGAAAGGAGGATTGTATTTCGCAGATTTAATGAACCTCTCCGCGGCCTCGTTCGAGCCTCTGCTGCCGAACCAAGTGGCAGTCGTCGGGGAGGACCAGGAACTCCAGGTCAGCTGCTTGGAACCCTCCGGTCTGCCGGCTCCCAAGGTCTACTGGAGAGATCCCAAGGGACACATTATAAGCGATTCCGGGCCGGTGCGCGTTCAGGATAATACGCTTATCGTCGCGAAGGCCCGAATGGGCGAGGACGACGGCAATTATACTTGCGTCGCCGAGAATATGGCCGGGGAGACCGATATACACGCTCAAGTGCTCATTTCCAGTAAGTCTGCCGCGCTGACGTTAAGACGATCACAGTTAAGATAAACTTAAATTGAAATTCAAGGGAGTACCGAACGGGAACGTCGCGAACCGTTTCTTTTAATTAGCGCACAGCGGATCGTGTTAATTAAAACGTGTTTTCGCTTTACTGATTGGAACGGTCTTCTCTTCATTCTCTCCGCCAACGTTCCCGCACTTTCGCTTTAATTTTTCGATTACCATTCGGCGGAGGAAAGAAGGGAGCGCTCGCAGCATCTACCTAACAAAGCCTCCCGAAAGTAGCGCGTTAACGTCGACGTCTGATGCGCGATTTCAGCTCCGCCGACGTTGATAAGCTCCCCGGAGGGCCTGAGCGTGATGGAGGGGGACCCCGTGACCATGACGTGCTCTTACTCCGGGATGGAGCCGCCGGTGACCCACGTGCGCTGGCTGAAAGACGGCGAGCCTCTGAAAGAGAGCGGCGGTCCGACGAGACACCGAGTCACCGATCACCACGGTAACGTGACCCTGCACTTCAGGAGCGCCGACCTGTCTGACAAGGGCACGTACATGTGCGAGGTATTCACGAAGGGCTTCCCGTCGATATTTTCGGAGCGGGCCGGTCTGACGGTCGAGGAGAAGCTCAAGTTCTCCCCGCAACCGGTGGACAAGCGGCTGGAGCTTGGCTCCACGGCCAAAGTGCCGTGCAAGTCTCAGGGTGCCACTAATCCGATGGTGAAGTGGACGAAGGAGGGCGCGGGGGAGGAATTCCCCAAGCACGTGCAAGATATCAATGGGACTCTCCACTTCAATGGCGTCCTCGAGGAAGACAAAGGCCGGTACACTTGTATAGCCAGCAACGCGCAGGGATCGATCAACCACACGATCAGCATCGACGTGATCAGTAAGTGCGATCCCTTCGAGGCTGGCCAATTAATTAACTTTCAGGCGACGACGCTGGACTGGTTGGCAGGGGGGGTAGAGATACGTGTGTCGTAGCGATAACGCGGCATTGTTGTCGTTGCAGTTGCGCCGAAATTCACCATTCAGCCGCAAAATCCGACGGAGGCGATCGAGGGCTATCCGGTGATGCTGCACTGCGCCGCCGAGGGGGACCCGAAGCCCACCATCCAATGGGACAAGGACTCGCGAATGAACAATCTGAACAACTCTCGCTTCGAGGTGCTGGCCAACGGGAGCTTGTACATAAAGGAGGTGTACCTGGGTGACGAGGGGAAGTACGGGTGCACCGCGGGCAACAGCGGAGGCTTGAAGAGGGAGGAGGTTCAGCTGAACGTTAAAAGTAACTATCTAGCACCGCGAGCTCTTACGCTTACCATCGCCTGTTTCGCAAGGACTCGGCGGTGTGACTCTGCGATGGTTTTCCAGGCGACAACTACAGATTCGACAACGATCTGGATGCGGCGGACGACGGGTCGATGATGACGAAGACGGTCACGATCACTCTGAGCGCGGCCGCGGCTTACATGGTACTGGTCGTCGGGCTGATGGTGTACTGCCGTTACAGGAGGCGTCGCAGGAAGCAGCAGTACCTCCAAGAGCAGGCAGAAGGTATATATCTCCTCGAATCGCTGCGCGAGAACAGCGCTTCGGAGCTGGCGCCGTTGTGAGCGCCGCCCGCCAATAATCACGATTTCAATCGCGCAGAGAAACTGGAGAACGGCGAGGTGCAGGAGGAGCAGACCGAGCTAAAGGAGACGAGCAACTGCAAGATGAACTCGACCGGCAAGAAAAAGGAGAACCGCGACTCGCACAACAAGAGCGACGGCGCGGACACCGCTCACAGCCAGAGCAGCAACCAGTCGAAGAAGTCCAAGTCCAACTACGACAAGATCGCGGTGTCGCGGAGCAACCTGAAGGACCTGAAGCCGCTGGGCCGCGGCGAGTTCGGCGAGGTTTACGCGACCAAGTACCAGGTGGACGGCGACAAGGAGTCTCTGGTGATGGTGAAGAGCCTGATCAACACGAAGGACGAGATGGCTCTGCAGGATTTCAAGCGCCACCTGGACCTCCTGCACAAGCTCAACCACGAGAATGTGGTGAAGCTGATCGGCCTGTGCCGCGAAGAGGAGCCGGACTACATGATCCTCGAGTACACCGACTGGGGCGATCTGAAGCAGTTCCTGATCGCGTCGCGGAAGGACAACAACGCCAGCCCGACGCACGAGACCGCCAAGCAGCCTCGCGCGCCCCAGCTATCGGTCGCTCAGATTATATCTCTGTCCAATCAGGCCGCCAAAGGGTTGAAGCATCTCGCGGACAGTCGCCTTGTGCACAAGGACATTGCCGCTCGGAACTGCCTGATCGCCAGCAATCTCACCATCAAGATCTCTCTGCCGTGCATGTCCAAGGAGCCGTACCAGCAGGAGTACACGAAACACCGAAACCAAGTGATCCCGCTCAGATGGCTGCCCTACGAGGCGGTCTACGAGGACGAGTTCTCCACCAAGAGCGACGTCTACTCGTTCGCCTGCCTCGTCTGGGAGATGTTCCACCAGGGCGAGTTGCCCTTCAATAAAATGAACGACGAGCTGGTGCTGAGCGCCCTGAAATCCCTAACGCTCGCGTGGAAGCCCCACAAAGCGGCGCCGCCGGCTCTCCAGGAGCTGCAGGTGCAGTGCTGGGACAACGACCCGCGGGAGAGACCCACCTTCGACGAGGTGGTCTCGAAAATAGGTGAAATTGTCGTCGACAGTTGTCTCTAGATTGCTCGACAACGCCACGAGGCTCTAAATCGGACATACTGGAATAGGGGTAATGATTGCGCGAAGGATGCCAGAACGGGCCAGTTGCTCGACCAGGTAGGCTGGAAACCATCGGTGGGAGAAGGTAAGGTTTGCTGGAATATCTGAAACGCTGCCCGAACGTCTCGCGATGCTGTCGAACCGCGCGGAACCTAGCTCCGCGGGGTAGATACATGGCCTCGCCGATTTCGCTCTCGCAATGATTACTCGTGTCGCGGTATTCTGTCGCGTCCATTAGGTCGGTAAGGTTATAATTTATTTGTAACACAGAAGGATCCGCTCCAATGACTGCTAACGTCGGATTAAGTAAGGATACGTACGGTCCCGTACACGCTACAATATTATACGGCTAACGCAATATTTAGTACTCAGTATCTCTCAGTGTAAACGGTCTAGGTATATCGATCACCGCACATCGAATAATCGTAAGATAACGCTATGTTGTCGTTAACGGCAGAAGAGAACGCAGGCCACAGTGTGAACGCATCGTTAAGAAAGTATCACGACCATATCAACAATGTAAAACCAACGACGATTTTTATATCTGCCTAATTCGCCTCTACACTTGTTGTATTCCGTTAAGGTCTAAGGCTTAAGGATTATTTATAGCGTACACTTGCGTCTGAAACGTACATATACATATAAGAATCTCTATACATATATATATATATATAATATATGCGTACGTGCACTGGACGGGCCACGCGTGCGAAGGCATTCGCGTGACCGTAAGCGTGCATAGTTTCCCGCAATCACGCGAACGGCTTCGAACGCTTGGGCCATCTCGTGCACGCACAAAAAGGAGGAGAGAAGAAAGAGCCAGAAGAGCGACTGCTCGATATCGACTGGACGAGGATAAAAGCAAACGGCCTTGTACATACCGAGGGTATAACTGTAAGTTCGTTCGTTAAGTACAATCGCGAGATCCGAGTTTTTGGCTTGATTCATCGATAAACACTCCCGAAGGATCGCGACGCTATCGTTCTCATTGTTTCTCGTTTCTTTCCGGAGAAGAGTCGCCTCGCGAGAGGCAGCAAGAGCGTCCTCGTCCCTGCTGGGCGAACACAGCGAAGATTTCACGTGGAAAAAATTCTATATCGAGCACTACTTCGCGGACTATTTTTGCATTCGACGAGGAATAGGGTGAGAGTCCGTCTCGTCGAGAAGCCCGCCTTTCTCTGGGAACAGCCCCGAACTTCCGCGAGAATGTGTCGGACACCTCGACCGTCCATATCACGAAATCCGTACATACAACGAAGCCGTTTCATTTCGTTTCTCGAGAGTTCATATCGTTTACGCGCACCATCCCGCACTCGAAGGCATCGCGAATTTCTCGAGCTCAGTGCAATTGCCCCCGCCCTATGTTCGCCAATTTATTCTTCGAAACGGTCAAGTCCGATTCGTCCCGCGACATTCGCATTCTGCCAATCGTGCGCGCCTGTTCGCGTGCTTCCGAGCTCGAGGGACTAAGTGCTCGGAGGGTACAAAGAACCACGAACTCGCCAACGAGCTGTTTGCCAGCCGTACAGGATTAAAGGGATAGTTGAGAATATTCAGTATATGATCGTATTAACGTACTCCGCATCCGATATACATACTACTGCGATTACTATAATAGCTCATGTAAGGGACACACGTATGCGTACAGAGCTGGCAATGCTGACATTCGAGAATAGAGAGAAGGAGATCTCCCGGTCAGCTTGGAGGAGGTCGAACAGTTTTCCAAATATTCCTCAGCTCTGCATACGTATACGTGTATAAAATATACCTATAATGTACCATATACGCATCTAGATGTACGAGACACTAAGGTAAACACTGCCAATGAGTAATCTCTGTAACGTTAAAGGTTCATAATCATAGCGAATACGACCATTCCCTAATTTAATGCACCCTCGTCGCACCGAAGTTGCACGCATCTATCCTTGTCCCCGTGGGTCCACGTAAAGTCACGATTTTGCAAGAGCATCGAACGTTGTCGTTGATCGTTCGCGCTTTCTAAGCTTCGTTTCAAACGAAAGCGGTTTTTTGGGGGAGGGGACGAACAACTCAATTACTTACAGTTCAAATGGGTTACTCTGCTTTCTCTTCGTTCACGGTACAGACCTCTTCCGTTTCGATCGCCATCGTTGCTGGGAATCGAGGATCGCAACGGTCCGATCGACGATCAATGTTCGCCAGAGCGCTTGCAAACGTCCGGTCTGGGTTCTTCAGATGCTTCCTAAATGTTCGCAGTACATGCCGACAGATATTCTTGTAATGTAAAGTACGTTGGGAACATACCTTGCAGCAACTTCGCTCGCACCTTGTGCTCGTTCGAGCCGATCAGTCGGCTGGCGGCGAGCGCCTAACTGTGCTCACATCATTCGCTGACCGAGTTCTCCGGGGCTACGACCGTCGACCCCGTCGACTTGCCTCGGGAGAGTGAAGAGGCACCTGGATGTGGTGCGACCGAATGGCAAGGCGGGGTGGTCGGCGTGGCTGGACACCGAAAGAGAGAGAAGAAACGCTGCGCCGGTGATTTTTAACGAAGCGACCTATTATATTATGCCTAATGTGTCTAGTCATATACGGTGGGAAAAAGGAAAAGTGTAAGCGAGCAGCGAACGCATGATCCATTTTTTAAACGACGTTTCATATCCCTAGGCGTTTTGTAATCGATTTCTTTTTTACAGTATTTTGTAAATATTTGTACTTTTTTATCTACATCGTACTTATGAATCTTTGAAATAGTATGTGCTACGATTAAATAAAGGTGGATAAAAATGAAGATGGTGTTTCGATAATTAACCCCTTTCCAGATCTGTGAAGTTGGCACCCCCAAATGCGAGTTTTCTGAAAAAGTCGATGGCATTCCTTTGCCCACGTTTGTTCAACAAAAAAATACGTTTGTCCACCCTTTAAAAAACAGTTATGACAAAATAAAAAAATTCGTAATCGGCACACCCACGAATTATCAACATTTTCCATTTCTTTTTTAGGTAGGATATGATTGTCCACGATTACTGCACGTTTGTCCACCCAAAATTTTCGTTTGTCGTTTGTGCGATGGGATTTTGGATGGAGTTGAGGTAGGTGTTGAAATGAGAGATAACGGTATTACCTAATCAAATTTATTTTTACTTAATATTTCGTGGTACAGTCTATGTCTATTACGATATATAAAATAACGTAGTCGTCGAATCGTAAATGGATGAAACGAAAGAACGTTCGTAACGCCGACTGAACAAGCGGCCGGAAAAGAAAATTCGAGTCAGAGGCAGTCGTACGGTGATTATTAAATACTTTTATGTATATTTATATTTATAGTATTTATATATATATTTCGTATATGTATAGGAAATCAACGTGTATACGAAGAGAAAACCGATAAACGCAGTTCGACGCGAAGAGTATGTTTAGTAATATTTATATATTTATATATAAAGTCTAATGAATTACTTAATCCGTTACTTATAGTACTTAATTCATTAATATAGTAGCAGCCTCACTCTCTAAATAGTACTAAATATAATAATGGTATAATGCGGTAATTATCGTTAATATAGATTATTAACATTATAAATAATAATCGTCAGAATCGTATAATAAACAATAGTACAAGGTGTTTTTTGTGGTTTTAGTGTTTTTTTTTCTTTAAATGTTATCATATAGTAATAATCACAATAGCGTATTCTGAAAAATAGATCAGGGTCCCATGGGCAGAGAGCGGAGTACCTCGTTATTTGCGTCTATTCGCAAAGCTACAACTTCTCTCTCCACAATCTTATTCTGCCCCGGGAGACATTGCTGGGAAGCTTTTCGCCGGCGATCGGAGACCCTTCCCCGTTCAACGATCAACCCGCGATTCCTGTGGCGCCGATCGCTCGTCGGCCAGTGGCGCAACGATCCCGCTGCGAGCCGCGCCTCGTGCTCGTAAACAGTAGTAATAGTAGTAGTAGTAGTAATAGTAACCCTAGGATTAATAGTAGTCGGTAGCATCGTTCCTATCTACCGATTCGCAGTAGTAGTACCATACGATATCGCTCGTTACTGTTGCTCGGGACCGGCGAACCGGGCCACGGCAGGCTGGCGAACGTTCCTCGAAAAAAGTCGCGGAACGTCGGAGTGTCGCGGCGCGAGCACCCAACGGGATCGTTGCTTCGCCACTAGGAACGCGATCCTCGCGAATTTCTCTCTCTCTCTCTCTCTCGTTGCTTAGCTACCTCGTTCCCAACCATGGTGGCTGAATGTGGGAGAAGACAATATCGAGGAAGAGTCTCGATCGCTTCGCCATTCCAACATTTCCAACCGACGTTAACATTCGATTAGAAAAAAGGCCGCTCGAAACTCGCAGTTGGGTTACCTCGACGCGTCGGCCTGCACCAATTCCCGACATGCCTGTTCTCTCTATTTTGCGCGCGCGTTCTATTCTCCCCAGCAAATCTCTCCATCTCTCCTCCCACTCTACTCCGCGCCTCTCTTGCTTTTGCTTTCTTAATCGCGTCTCTGCCACTCTGCCTAGGGAACCCACTATAACAGGGCACTATGAACAGCAGTCTGCTGGCTAAGTGACTTTCCGAATCTACAATCGCTCCTCTTCATTTTCTCCCTCTCGCTCGCTTCCCTCTCGTTCTCTCATTCTCTCTCCCCTTTCTCTCGGCACTTCTTTCGTTCTCCTTTGCTCGTTCGTACTCGCCCCGCTCGATCTTTCAGTCCGGCTCGCTTTCCCTCCATCCTCCTTATTCCAGTACCCCCAACCCCCTTTTTCTTTTTTTTTTCCACCGCCCCCTAAGCCCCTCCGGAACCGCGTCACCCCGACTTTTTCCAAGCATCTCTTCCCCCGTGAATATCCTCTACCATCCCCCTTTTCCTTAATAGCGAACTATGTCAGGCATAACAGACGCAATACGGTAATGGAAACGAGTCTCTCCCCGCCCCTCTCTTTCCCCACTCATCCGCTCCCACCCTTACGTTCCCTCGTCGCGAGTTTTTCTGTTTCCGGGAAAGCAAGTGTCGCGAGACAAGAACGACCACGAAGAGCGCGGTAAACGAACGTCTCGAGTAGTTTCGCTGTTATCGGTTATAGTACCGTTGCCAGAGTTAACGAAGGTACGTACCACGGGTACAATTGACGACGATACTATCGCCGACAATAGCGGCAACCATCGAGACTCACAAACACCCTCTGTTTTTCTAATTACGTCATAGGGCTTCATTCGTGCCAATTTCGCCGTTACTGAAATGCGGATACGTTTAACGGCGCTCGGTAATTTCGCATGCGATACTTTGTCCGTGTTCTGTCTGTAGCAAGCGGAAGCGCAGTGTAACTTGGAATTATCGAGAATTCGCGTCCGGGACGAAGCGGCGATCGATGAGTGGCATCGATCCGCCGAGCTCCACGTCCGCGAGGACGAAGGAACGCGAAAGCAAGCCGGGTCCTTTGTTTAAACATCCACCTCGGAATCCACAAAAGCACTCGTTGCCAGCATGCCTTCTTCTATGTCAGCATTCACACTACGTGTCAGCCGATAGTAAATCACTACTGTACCTTTTTTCGCGTTATGATATTTTTTTTACTTTACTTTTTTTAATTATTTTACGTTTTCTTCGTTAATATTAGACGTGCCGTGTCTCTACCGTCAGCCTACTGCGAAAAAGACTACTTCGTCGCCCCCCACCCTATCTCTCTTCCATTCTCTCTCTCTCTTTCGCGCAATAAATTTTATTTCTCATCCACTCACGGACACGCGAACACACATTCCGCGGCTCACTTCTCGGCATTCGTGCATCATCGCGTTACAACCATCCATCCTTCTGCGTTTATAAAGAGTATTATATAATATCATTCTCGTGTCATTACAATATAATTATCGGCAATAATATACCTTCGGTATTAATGCATTATCGTTATTATTAGTATTATTAATTATATTATTATTCATTATTATTCATTCCCCTGGTACTATAATCATTTTAAAATCGGTCAGACTGCCCGCGAGGAGTCGCGTGAACAAATGGAATCTCGCCGCGTCGCCCGGGACGTCGCGCCGAAACATTTCGCTTCTCTCATTCTCTCGTCCACCTCTTTATTTCGCACACATTCGCACGTACGCGCACACTCTTCCTCTCGTCGATTAATCTCGAATGGTGTTCTCACTAGTAAATTACGGCGGAGTCGCACGATCGTGCGCGATAATTAAGTCAAAGGCCCCCACCCCCGTCCTTCCGCTCCTCCCGCAAAATCTGCGACCCCGGCCGGGGGAATCTGATTTTCGCATTTCAGAATCGATTAGCGTAATTGGCAGCGCGAACGATAACGCCGTGTCGATGCTAATTAAAATCCACGGCCCTCGTACTACGATTAAGAATTATGCTTGCGATTTGGTTGTAATTGACAGCGAACGCTTGTGCCCGGAGGGAAGCAGCGATCTTCCAAGACTCTGGCAAATGAACGGGAAACCGGACGACAGAATGCTCCGAACGCGAGAACATCGCGAACAGTTCGTAGCAGTGGAGCTTACGGTCTCTGCGAGACGAAAGAACACGGGGTGGCCAGGGTCGCCCGTTACGGGAGTGAATTTTTGCAAAAGCGCACGACAGTCGATTAGACTAATTAGAAATTCGACTCGCTCTCTCCCCACGATCCCCTCCCTCTTTCACACACACGATCGCTCTGCTCTCTCTCGCTCTTCGGTTCTCGCTGAATCGCACGCACGATCTCGCGAATATTTGTTGCGGGGTGGCAACGCGCTCTCTGCCCCCGAATACCGCGTGTGCACCCCCGGCCGAATTTCTCTATCAGTTACAGTAAAAAATAGCGTAAACGGCACTGTATTAGGAAGAAGCAAAATACGTGTTACGTTCTCGTTACTTTATCGTTGATAAATACTATAAGTGTCCTTCATTTTCACCTTTTAAAAATCCTCTGGTTATCGCGATCGTTTTATTACTTTAGTTATCAGTATGATTATTACTCAGTAGTTATCGGTAATTATTAATTAGCGGTACATGCGGTAATTAGTGCTCGCCCGTGTTGGAACGCGCGACGAGAGCCCGGACCGCGTGTCGTTTTCTGCGGGGGGTGGATTCGGGGCACCCACGCCGGACCCTCGTTCTCTCTTTCTCTCTCACACAGACACACACACACATGCGCGCGCTCTTTTCTCTATCTTTCTCTCCCTTTCTCTCTCCCTGTCTGGAAATACCGAGAGGAAACAGAAGAAGAGAAAAGAAACAAAGGATCTCTACGTATATGCAGACTATGTATAAGTGCGTATGTATTCTCGTCATATCACTCTTTCTCTCTCACTTTCTCTCGCTCTCTTCCATTCACGCACTCGTTCTCTGTCGTACTCTCTAACCACGCTCTCTCGGTCGCTCCGTTTGTCTCTCTCACTTAATTACAAAGCACGAAAGGGGCGGCCCGGTCGCTCGGCGAGCCGTGTCTCCTCGCACCTCTGTGAACAATATCCTCTCGACCATGGACCATCGACCATCGATCATCTACCATCGACCCCGTCGGTAGCGATTTCGGCGCGACTCGATCGACGGATCGCAAGGCGGCCGGGCTACCCTTTCCCGAATGGCTCAACGCTAGTAGTTTAAACTTCATAATTTTAGGTACTAATGTGTTTCTCTTTTCCTTCTTACTTCTCCACCCTCGCCCTTCGACTCGCCACTCGTTGGCTTACAATTCGTACAACTTCGCCTATCATTGTAAAACTATGACGTCTAAAATGTTCGAATTAACGCTAGATCCTCGATATTAATAATCAGATCGGATAAATTAATAGTCGTTAATAACCGTGTATGTATCCAACTAGGCTAGACTTCGACGGAAAAATATATTTATAAAAAGTTATAATATTAATATACGTTTCAAGCGTTCTATATATATTTTTTTATTTATATTTATATTTATTTATATTTATATTTATATATATACCGTTCGCTAATCCTCTACTTATGTCTAAGCTTTCATCGTCAAACTCTTGTCCCATACATGCTGCGACGTCTAAACGCGGGCCCTTCCCTCTCAAACGAGGAGTGCCCGCGTGTCTACCTAATATTTTTTTTTCTCAATTTATAATCGTAATAACTGGTTAAACTTTTCACGCTCAAGCACACGCGCATTCTCCCCTTCCCTCCCCACCGCTTCCTACCATCCCTGCCCACCGTTCGTTCTCTTCCTCTCCCCTCAGAAATGTACAGACAAATAAACTCGAGCTTCTCAAGCGATTGAAATAAAATAATGCATGAAATCATCGCGTCCCGTCACCCGCGACGCGTCGGCGACGGAAACTTCTTCCCAAAATTTCCTTTCTCCTCGCCCTCCTTATCCTTCCGCCACCTTTCTCATATTTCTCCTCCCTTTACGACCCAACTATACCATCGCGGACCAAGATCCAACCTCCGAACCGAGAAACTCAACGAACAACACTGCCAAAAACAATTTCGCTCACGCAACAACACCTTTGAGAATCAATCTTCCACTTTTTTTTTCTTTTTTGTATCTTGGATGGAATCCGTTCCTTACTGGCTTAAACAACATGAACGCGCGAGCTCCTTTGAACACGTTTTTTTTTTTAACACGAATCATCCTTAACTTTCCCCGCCGGGGCCTTTTTTTGTTCCTTTAACTCTTACTAAAAGCATCAACGCTCGATTATAATATCGTAAAGATTATACAAGTCTGAATTTATTCTCTCACTCCCGCCGTGTTATCTCGAAAAATACCCGTCTCAGCCTTTCATGCATTACTTGATTCCAACACGTCACGCGCAATTCGATCGTTCTCCTGCATCCCCATTTCCTTCGCGATCGCGACTCTGGTGTCCCCCGATTGCTGGATCGTCCGAACCTCGTCGTACCCGATCGTTTACCCTATCCAGCCAGGCAGCGCGAAAGAAAGTCAGAAACGTCGGACCGGACGTCGAAAATTTCCGCTCGACTTTGGCGAGGGCGAAGTGGATCGACCCGTACAATTTGTGGCGTGTAAAAAACAGTGGCACCGGCTAAGTTTTTCAGTCTCGCGATGAACACGCACGATCCGATCGACGGAGCTAAGGAAGAAAAGAACTGCCGCGTCCTCGAGTGACGGTGAATAGAAAAATAGGAAACTTCTGAGCGCTGCCGCGCGGCGGACCCGGAGGGTAAAAGAAGGGCCGCGAGGGATGGCCCGTAATCTGTCTGCTCAATTCACCGAGGCTGTTCCTGGCGCGTTGCCTTCGAACGTGAACAACGGGTGTGTGTCGGTTTTGTGCGAGGGGCCACCGTCTGAGCTCGTTTTGTGCGCCTCTAACGTTCAACCGTCATCACAACGACCAACGGGGTGCCTAGTTTACGAGTAATATCTTTGGTATCATGCCTGAGTCTTCCATTCGCGAGAAATCATCACTAAGAGATTTAGTAGAACCCTAACCGGATAAAACGCGAACTCGTGTGTCGTATCAAACTTAGAAAAACCGTCCGCTCACCTCCGATCGACGTGAAAAGCAACCCGTTAAAAATACGTTACTCACACACCCCCGGAGGTATTAATTAGATATTTCGCGACGACGAGAAGCGTCGGCTCGATTAATATATGGCAGCTTCGAAACGCGCGGATTCCCGCGCCCCTGTGTGTACGTGTGTCCAATGTGTCCGTGTATAGGTATGTATAAATCGTGCCTCCTCCTCCTGTCAACCTGTCGCTTCACCGGCAGGGACACCGAGCGCCCTGCGCCTGTCCCATCCAGACTTCTCGGGCGACTTTTCCTCCGTGCGCGCAAAGTTGCTTGACGCGCGCGAACGTCAAAAGCCTTTTCGCAGGGACAGCAGCTGACCAAAGCCTCGCCCGTTGAAGCTTCAACGGACTTTTAACGCGTCGAAAACATCACAGGACGCCCCTGTCCTCTGCAAGTGAAACGGGACCAACTCATCGTAAGAAACGCGATGAAAATTTCTACCGTCGACAAAGGAAACCTTGTCCGTCGATGCCGACACCTAATCGTATTCTAAGATTCATGAACGGATAGAGAGGCCCACCCCTCGAGGAGTCTTTTCAGTCTTACCGTTTAGGGGGGTGAATGTATCCGGGCGGGCCTCAGCTCGTCAATTAAAAACCGGGTCGATCGGTCGATCGACAATCGACACCATCGACGAGGGGCGTCGTAACGAACACGTGGCTAAATAATATCTTTCCAACCACCACAGGGTGCACAGTGGAATAACTTCGCACAGTTGGCACGCGCTCCGCGATCATCCCCTCGACAATTTTCCTTGAACGTAAAATAGGCGAGCCTGTGCCGTGACTTTGCCTCCCGCCGCAGTCACGGAACATTGTAGAAGGGACTTAAAAGTGAACTTGGGCTTCTGGTGCATTCGTGGCAGTTGGAGCGATATTTTTGAGCGGCGTGACCTACGAGCAGGTTCTATCGTGTGTAATCTGTGTATCGTGTGCGTGTCGAACAAGAACAAGAACGAAACGAAAATGAAAGCGGCGTGACACCCTCGCTCGATTGTTCACAGAATTGCTCGCAAGTGTCTTTGGCCATTTCAACAAAGCCGCTCGACGGAGAATTGTGCAAAAGACGAATGTGAGATCAAGATCGCGAAACGGAGTGAGATCCCACTTTCCCGTTTTATCTACAATTTCGTAACGACTCGCAGGACAACGGCGTCGACTCGTCGACGGTTCAACGCTGATTTCGACGGCAGGCCCTGAAAGCCCAGCGATGAATTCTTGTGAACAAAGGACCATGAGTTGATCGCCGCGTCTATCGTGCAAAAAGAATCGATTCGTCGAAGAGAATCGTTCGAGTCGCGCCCTCCCCTCTCACCGTCCCTCACGCTTCCTCAGTTCCTCTCTTTCCTCTCATCCTTTCTTTCTCTCTCTCTCTCTCTTTCACTCTCTCCCTCTCTCTCTGTGAACGCCTAGAAAACATCTCGTCATATAGAATATATCACATACGCGTTACCTCTAAACACACTGAAATAAGAAGCACTTTAAGATAGATGTCTACGTGTACCATCGGGCCCAGATTCTAGAATCCAGATGGACTGATTCTCGTCTCTCCCCTTTCCCCTCTGCCGCTCCTAAGAACTCTTAAACCGTTGTATATGTTATTTTTCATCTCTTTGTATATATGTATTATTTACATACAAGCCGTGTACCTCTGTCTCTTTTTCACACTCGTTCCTTCTACCTCGCCCCATCGTTTCCACTGTCACCATATCCTTCCCAACTGTTCCGAAACAACTCTCGCGCATGCTTTCTCTCCCCACCTGCTCACTTCTCTCTCTCTCTCTGATTACGTATATTGTGCGGGTAGTGAAACGCGCGTTTCCGAAACGTACGGCAAAAGTAGGAATCGGTCGCGGGAACTGCTCGGCGACAATCATCGTCGCCTCGACTGTACACGTGGCAGTTAAGAGAGCCTAGCCTGCTGATTCAACCAACCCCATCGTAAAAGGCAACATGGCGATCTCCGCGATTTTACGGGGAACGATCGCGTGTCTACGGCGGAGTGCCGTGATTACGAAGCCCAACAGTGTCTGTCTCATCCTCATTCCCTCCTTTCCTTCGTTCTTTCTTTGGTGCCAGCGACCGACTTGTCGCGTCCAACGAGCAACGCCGCGATCGCCGCGCGTGGGTCCCTTGAATATCGAGGCACGCGGTAGTATTACGCGAACAATAAATGGCACTGTCGATCACTCGCTCGTTTAAATATTACAACATTAGAAAAATCGCAAGTCGAGTCCGACGATAGTCTCTTTTAATTGACTTCACACGAGAAGAAAACCATGCCGTAATACTACGCGCGGTTTCGGCAATCGGAACCGGATACGGGGCAAAACGGCGGAGATCGCGACGTTGCGCGGCGTCGTCCCGTCGATCGAGCCTGACCACCGAACTCGATCAACTCTGCTCGCTCGGCCGGGACTACGCGAGAAAGGCTCTGCCTCCTCACGAAAGGGGGGCAAGGGCTCGAAGCGATTCGCGACTTACCCGTCGATCGTCGGACACCGTATCCCGCGGGATGGTCGCCTGGCCGCGTCCGGAGGAAAGTGCTGGGTTAGGGTTCTGGTGCTATCGGTAATCTCTAGACTCGATCGACACGCATATACGACACATGTGCGCCGGTGACTCCGACGGTCTGAAACGCAACCGAGGATTAAGCGAAAACCGCAACTAACGCGCAACGGAATCGACGAAAATTAAAGCAGGGAAAGTCAGCGCGCATAGGTGGAGCGCGTCGAGGTGGTTCCCTCGGCGGCTCGGCGGCTTGGACACGCCTTGTTCTCACTATACACGATCAGAACGCTCGGCGGAGCCGTAGTAGAACTGCGTCTCGGCCGGTGGCGTCGCGTAACAAGAAGCGGAGTACGACGGCGGCGGCGAGGAGGCCGACGCCGACGACGACGACGACTATGACCGATAGATGAAGCTGCAGGGCGGCGTTGGTGGCGGCGGCGATCCGCCGCCTCCGGTCATCGCGATCGGTACGAGGGTGGGCGAGGGTGACGAGGAGGGAGGAGACGGGGAACTGGACGATACGCTCGAGGGTGGCGAGGGCGACTCTAGCGCCCTCGGGCCCGCGAGCTCGCGGTTCGATTGTCCCCCGGACGTCACAGCGCGACTACTCCTGGCCGCTGTCGTCGCGTTGTGGCGATTACGTGCCGGCCGTCCTAGGCTCCGGTGACGGCCACCTCCCTCCTCGCTCGTTTCTCAGAGATAAACCTTCTTCACGCTCCGGGTGGTCGCGAACCCGTCGTTGCGCCGATACGCGTCGCCCTGGTGGGACCGCAGGGTGCCGAAGTTGTCCCTTGGCCCGCGGAAACCGTACCCGTCCGGGAACTGGAACAGCGTTTCCGTAGGGGTCGGCGGTGGCTTTCGCATCGTGCCCTTTGGGGAATGTAACTTCGGAGGCTGCGGTACCAGAACCGGCTCCGCGTACGTCACCTCCTCCTGGGGCAGTAACTTTGGCTCAGGCGCTTGCCTGCTGCAACATCGAAACCGAATTGTCAGTCTGTTTGTCAGTTTAGTATCTAATAGGCACTGCCGATTCGACCCTCCCTTCTGGCCACATTCGGATCGAATCCTGTTAACTTGACGGTGGTTAATTGAGCCTAGCAGCGCAATCGTGGCCTAACCCACAATTTTGGGTGGATTGACATTTCAGCCTAAACTAAATTTTAATTCTATAGTGGCCGGAGTAACCTTCCAAAAACATGTACAAATTGGCAGCACAAAAACGTTTTTTTTTTGCACTGAAATTGAAACTTTAATAATTGAGGATCTTACAGCAAGGGGAGTGCAGCTCCATCTTTATCAAGATCGAATAAATTAGAAAAAACTGTTTATGGAATTATTGCTTTGACTTAACATTGAAAAGAGAACACTGATTGAGAAATATATATTTTTACACAATAAGTAATAGTTATTCAATTGATAAGTTCTTATTCCTAATTTTAGTGAATTTTTCAAATCTGGAACTGCCCCTGACTTGCAGCAGGGTAATGGGTGCGGGTTAAAATTTGCATTAAATCGATCATTTTTTGTTCAAACGATGTACGATTTGGGATTCTGCCACTATTGCGCTGATAGCCTCAACCGGTCCGGCCCAGTTGACGGGCAAAAGCACGAAGAAATCATGACTCGCGTCAGAGTCGTCACTCACCTGTTGACGTTTTGCCGTTGCTCGAAGTACTCGTACTCCGTGTCCGGATATGGCAGATTGTCGTCCTCATCTTTCCTGCATTTCCTGCCGCACAGGTAGCCCGCCACGAAGCCGACCAGCAGGGCCGCCAACGCGCCAGCCACCACGGCCATCACCAGTGTTTCCACCGAGTACTGCGGCGGCGGAGAGTCTGCCGCTGATACCTCTGGACCTGAGTCAACCGAGAAGCACGAAACGACGTGAACGATCGTTCACTCCAAGTCCCTAGCTCTAACGACTAACCGGTAGCGATCCCCGCAAGAACTCGCAGCTTCTCTTACCTGAACTATCTTGCTCTTCGTCCTGCATGATATTTATGATCTCGCCGCCCTGGCCGTCCTTGTTGGGGATCATCGAGTCCAGAGGGAATTTGTTCTGGTTCGCGGAGATGGCGCCGACGCTGCCTGCATCCTTGTTCAGGCTTTTGCTCGGAGGGCAGGAGGCGTGCAAGCCGGTCGCTACGCTCTGCAAGAACCTGCTGGCGTCCGTCGCGGCTGGGCCCACAAGGGCCCTGCACTTGCCCTCCACCTTGTCCCAGGCGCAGTACGGGTCCTGCAGGGCCACGCACTCGCCGCACGACAAGATCCTATCGCTGTAGCAGCGGTGGAGCCTGAGGGCCTGCACCTGACTGTCGGCGATCACGACCAGTCTGCCGTCCTCGAGGCCGTCCCCAGCCTGCGAGGCCCTCACCACCTTTATGCCCCGCACCGGCACCGACGACGGGAACGCCTGGATCTCCTCGATCACCACCGGGCTGACCTTTAAGTGAGTGTCCGCGGAATCGGCGTTCACCGCCTTGATCACCTTCCCGTTATCGGTGCCGATGAACAGCACGTCGTACGTCTTGCCGCCGGGAGTCTTCACTTGGGGATCCACGGCGATCTGAGTGAACCTGTAACTGCAGATTCGTTGGGCCGCGCGTTAGAACCTTGCTGCGACAACCTTGAAACACGGGAACTCAGGTGAAAGGATGACACTTACTGGAAGCTGGTGCGGATGACGATGGGCTGGCCGAAGAAGCTGGGCACCAGCTCGTCCATGAGGGAGTGCGTGTGGATGAAGTTGAGGGTGAGATCGGGTAGGCTGCGTGAGTCGTTGACGCACTGTCCAGGTCTGGGGTCGGGGACCTTGGCGCTCTGCACGGGCAGCCAGTTTGAGTTGATGGCACTCTGCTCCTTGAAATTTCCCTTGAACGCGTCGGTGATGTCCTGCAAGGAGAAGGCGCAGACGGCCGAGCCGCTGATGCTGTTCACCGGGGTGGTGAACGTGCCGTATATCAGCTGCGCGGACTTATTGCCGTACTGACCCGATATCAGCTCCGTCGTTGATTCTGCAAATAACCGCTCGCTGTAATTCCGTGGCCCTTTGTTTGCGCGCGGCGCCGCTACGCCGGCAGCTGTAGACGTTTACGAGCCGCCGGGAAAATTTATTTCCCAGCCCCTCCAGCGAGCAAATAGCCGCTTTTTAAATTCGATGACCCAGCCGGTCGATCTCCGATCTCCGGGGGAATCGATTTCAAACGAGAAGGAATCTCTGCTCGCTGAACGCGTTTGTGCCCATGGACGACGGAGATCGATCGCCTAAGCTGACAGCGCAATCGAAGAGCGAACGGAGCGTGTACTTACGTATTTCATTGAAGTAGAAAGGAAAGTCTCCGGTGACGGAGCAATTAAGCCGGGACTTTAGGAACGAGGTCCACCTATTGCGATAACGATGGGGACCGCCTCGGTCGTATTTACAGACCCTCGCCACGCGAGAGTAGACTGTCTGCAACAATGGCACCAGAGGGACCAACGTGAAAAAGGTGTTGCCATGTCTCGCGGGGAGCTCGGGATTGAGCGCGTCGCGAGCCGTTCAATAAAATCGGGCCAACCAGTCCGCCGATTCTCTCCAACTCAGATATTACGCGTGTATCGTGTACATGAGTGTACGTAGGTGTGCCGATGTATCTTCCTCGGCATGAAATTACGCGCGAGAGAAACTCCACGTCGGTATCTTTGACGATAAATTGGACCCGGCATCCGCCTGCAACTTGCCCCGCGGCAGCAACTTTTCTATTTAGCCGTAAACCGTCTACGAGTTAGAGACACCTTTGACTACGCAGTTTTTGTTAATCCGTTAACTGCAGAGGGTGGCTCGGCTTGTAGTGAGAATTTAATAGCCGCGCGAGTACCGACGTGTAAATATAGTGTTGTGCGGTGTGTATTTAGCGTTCGCTGCGTGTAAAACGAGTTAACTCGCCTGTTAATCATAAAGTGCGACCTAGTTAACAGGTGAAGGGAAAAAGCGTGTCGTGACGCCACGAGCAGGCCAGTTCCACGTCGGCTACGGTTGAAGGGGACTGCTTACCTTGCCACAATTGATATATTCTACAGCGGTCTCCCGGAAGAAGAAGTAGACGAAGTCTCCTTGGGACATGGAGCTCACGAAGTTGGGCGCTGCAATTAGAATGCGCATGCATTACAAGGCTATTACTGTTATTGCGTACACCGCCGGGTAAACGGGCGAATATAAAGTTCCCTTATAAATAAACGAACGTGATAACTAGCCGGGTTGCGGGGCAACGAACGGACCGCAATAAACCACGCAGATAAGCCGGCTATGCATGCATGCATGCAGCTAGCTGGGCGGGGAAATAAAGACGCGCTCGTTCGTTAGAAATTCGCTAGTTCATGAGAACGACTGCCAGCCCCCCCGCGCGGGATTCCCGTCGGAAGCTGCTCGAAACTGCGAGGGACACAAATGGAAGGATAATCCGGCGTTTGTTTCCATCGGGCGGCGGCGCGGCGCCTGCATCGATTCCCCGTTAAAAAATCATTACACCCGTTTCGGTGTCGATTCAATTACCGCCGGCAGATTCCCCGCGATCGTCCAAATCAATTTCACTTTCCCAGCGCGGAGGAGGAGCGCGCGACGACTTGCACGCCGTGGAAATAAGCTGGCTAGGAGAATGCGCGAGAGAACCCTTTTATTTCCTCGGTTATTCGAACGGTGTCGCGGTGAAACGACGCGGTTCCCTCTTCCTTCCCTCTCAATTTTTCTCTCCTCTTCTTGGTCTTTGCGCTCCCTGTCCCCTTCCTCGCGCCCCCCTCCCTCCAACCCCCTCAGCCACCGTTGCCCCGGTTGTCGCGCACAAGCGCCCGATAAAGTGGGAAAACTTTATCGATTTATTAACTTGACAGGGTTTTCATAAGCTTCTTAGGATTCATAAAGTAATATTAATCTCGCGCGCCGCGTAGGTATATATCCGACCGAACCGCCGCGCTTCGGCTCATAAATTTTCTGTCGTTTTCTCTCCTTCTCCGCAGCCCCGAGGATCCATCTGACGTTCCGCCTGGTCGTCCAGCTGTCTTTCTTTCTCAACGCATTTAACCGCGTCTCCATCGAGACAAAGCGCCGGAGGAAGTCGCGGTGGACGAGCGGCACTAGGGAGAAGATCGAGAGAACCAACCCTCTTCCTCCTAGTCTGCTTTTTCTGCACGGCTCTTCCTCTCCGCGGGTAGAGAAGTGCTCGACGTTAACGCAGGGTGGAATGACATTCCTGGCGAAATTCATGACGCTCCATCGAGTTCAACGAATGTTCCGATGAGTGTGAAGTTGGCTCCCTCGTTTTTTTCTTCTTTTTGTTGAAAAATCACGAAGTCATTGTTGTACTAGTTTGTACTAGCTTTTATGTACTAGCATTTTACCGTTGAGAGTTTCCAAAAATTCGAAACCGTTTTCGAAAAAATGAGAAAACCAACATAAAGCTAGCCCCTCTTTTTGAAAAATTTGTACTGCATTTTACCAGCTGCACCGAGCATGGCATTGTTCAAAAAAATGGTTTAACTATTCTGGTTTGCAAGAAAAATAAAAAAATGCAAAGTGCCCAAGCACCTATATGAAATATGAGTGTACGCGCGATGGTTCTGATTCAGCGGCACTGGTAGTAGCGTGCAACTTGTCAAATTTATATTTTTGTAACATTAACCCAGTATATAGTGGAAAATATGGTAGTATATTCGTAATAATTGTAGCTATTTGCGGCTTGCGGACTATAATATGAATTTATATCTGTACCGTTTTTGTCACTCTCTGCTTGTCTTGTGCACTTTTGAGCTATTCTTACGACACCACGAGGATGATCACTTCATCGTCAAAATCTTCTGACTCTGGTACCATGCTCGATGCAGCTAGTACAATGCAGTACAATCGAGAAAAACAAAGTCTTCCAAAAATTGGGGGCTAGGTACCTTCGCATTTGATTTTCTCTATTTTTTCGAAATTGGTTTCCAATTTTTGAAAACTCGCAACGATATAACGCGGTACAAATAAAGTATAAACTACTTAGTACAACAATGACTTTTTAATTTTTCAACAAAAGGGAGACCAACTTCGCACAATGTTCCCAGTCACGATACGAATAGGTAGGTACGTAGCAATGACCACCGCGATAATTGTCAATGTGCAACAATTTCTTTGGAACAAGGTCCGTAGCAAAAATGAAGCTCGAACCGAAACAACGTTCAACTTTGTTGCGCTGTTCCGCGGAATGCCGCGCTGAAATACCGGCGGACGATTTTCGAATTCGTTCGCAACGAACGCCAGAAATTCCCGGCACGATGAGAGAGCGTGCGAGAGGCAGAGAGGAAGAAAGAGAGACGGAGAGAGAATTGAATTTCCAACGATCCGAGGGAAAATCAATATTATTCAGCGGGTGGGGAAACTTGATTAGCGCTCGTACACCGTTCAATTAAAATACTCTAGCGGACGAGTCAACCCCGTGGACCAAGGTGACGTATCAATTTTATCAACCCCTCGGTTTCTCACCGCCAAGTCGACCCCTCGCGGAGCCCCTTCAACTTCAAGCGTTTCTCGAAACGTCGAACCGCGAGGCTCGTAAAAATTTCGACTCGTACGTGTTCCACCGTGTCATCCCTCGCTATCTCAGCAATAATTCTTTCCGACCGGGGCTCGAGCCCGAATAAAATTCGACCTTTCGGCAAATTCGCAGGGGAACCGTAACTCTTTCTCCCCTCTTCGGTCCTCGACCAACGTTAGATTTTTTGCCACCGCTCGCCCTGCCGACCGGGCAGCTCGACGTCGCGATTTACGAGGGATTGGCTCGATAAAACAGTTAATAATAACAATTCACGAGAGCTGAAGAGGGACTCGATGAACGGGTACGAAAAGATAGACAGAGTGAAAGAGAGAGAGAGAGAGAGAGAAAGAGAAAGAGGTAGAAAGAGAGAACGCGGTGGCCCTTTGATCCGGATTAAAATTTCCCATCGACGACGGTACGGAGACGTATTTCGCCGGGCGTGGGCGGTGCGGTGGGCGCTGCTTTGTCATTATAGAGATATGGAATGGCCGTGGAATAATCTGCGCGCTCACGGAGAGCGCGGGGCTGCCTGCGAAATCCACGTACACGCACGGTTAATCTCGGAATTACACCGCGTGGATTAAAGCCGGCGCGGCGCGCAACGGTCGTTGCCGCGGCCGATCGCGACGTTTCTGAGTAATATCTCGCCCCCGTGGCTCGGGGCCAGAATTTTCAAAGTCGAACCCAACCTCGGCGCCTATCCGACGCTCTGAAATTCCATCTGTGTAAATACCGAATCGAACTGCCACCGCCCACAACTTTCGCGCACAGAAGGGGCAGATACTGCGAGTGCTTCGAAATCTCGCGTTTCACGAGGCACCACGTTTGCATAAATAGCATGTAACTGTTTCGGAGGCCGGTGAATTCCCGCGTGATGGATATTTCGGATTATCGACGACCACGGAAGGAGAGGAGACGCGTAAAAATACCGAATTCGGGTCTACGAACTTGAACTCCACGGCCCTCGGTTTAATCGCGAAACATTCGTGTCTATAGACTTGCATTCCAGTTTGAAAATAATTGCTTGCTCGCGCTCCCCGTGGAGGATATAAAGTTTCCCCATCGGTATACAGCGGGGATCGTTTAGTATACGCGGACGATAAATTCCCTCGGATGTCCCCAGCTACGCCGAGCTTCTTCTGCTACCAAAAACACTCGACGCTGTTTACTCTCCATATCCATCGAGCACGTCCCACCCTTATTTTAATTTTTAATCGCGCGGCAACATCGACGTTTCCGGACGCCGATTCATCATCCCGCCCTCACCTATCGTTCGTTCTCCACTAACTGGACAAATATTTACTCACCGTTGAGGCTCTTGGAGTCGTACTGCTCGGTCTGCAGCGGCTCCCTGTAGATGATCGGGTCCATGCCCGCGAAATCGGCCACGGTGCCGGTGTAGAGCTCCCCGTCGACGAAGACGAAGGTGCTGTTGTGTCGCGGGTCGTACGGGCACATAGCCTGGCCACCCTTCTCCTTGATCATCGAGTAATTACCGGGATGCACCCCGTAGTCCCGGCACATCGGCTTGAACGCGTTCGTCGCGCACACAAACAGCGTGTTGGCATCTGTCTTCACCAGTATGCGAATATAGTTCTGGCAGTTTTCCTCGGGCGTGCCCTTAACCAGGCACATCTTCACGTCACTGTCGGTCGAGTACCAAGACAGGCTCTGCTGCTCGGTCAGATCGGTCAGGCTCAGGTTGTGCACGAGATTTCTGCAACGAGGAGAAAGAGGTATACGTGATTGAACGGCTCGAGTCTCCGCCGCCTTTGTGCGCGACAGCCTTTTCAGCGCTGCCTGAATGGCCAGAGTAGTTTGACAAATGGAAGATCCCGGAATCGAGTCCCCGGTTCAATAATCGCGCGACCGATTCTTTCCCTCCTCGCCTCGCAAGCTTCCGCCTTTAAACTCTCGCGAAATGCCGCGGTGCAACGCGGTCGAATGGTTTATTAAAGGATTTACAGGGAAAACGGAGACACCTAGGCGAGCGTTTCAACTGCCGCGCTCCCCGACACATCTACCTTCGAGATTCTCCCCGGGTTATTTCTCCAACGCTGGTCCAGAATTTATTCTACGGAGGATACTCCCGATTCCACATTAATCACCGCGCCACCGAGACGACTCTTCCGTGTCCTTTTACCTTTTCCGCTTATCCAACGCGAATTCACCAATTTCCCGGGGAAATGCAGTCAGTCCCATCGCGTCGGATCGACAGAGGGGGGAAAAAAGTCGATCGAAAGATCGAGCAGCGGAACCACGGAGGATTCGAGCACCGGCCCGCTCCGTTTATTACAAACGGAGGGAGGATTTATGGGGCTCGCGCGGCTCGAGATTAATATTCCTGGGTCGGATCTCGCGTTGCCTCGCGAACGCGCGACTTCGGGGACGATTTAGTGCTCCCCGAAGCTACAGCGTTCCACCTCGCTCGCCTCCAAACAATCTCGACCGGGTCAGGACCGATCCACCGGGGAAAAAGCGAGTCTAGCCGGCTGGCAAATCGATGGAACAATTAACGTAATTCGAGCAACGACGAGAGGCGTTCACGTTCGCGTTCGTTCACGGTTGCGACCCAATTATCGCGACGCTTCTGACACCGTCGATCTCTCGTTTCTCTCTCTCGCGAAGATAATCGATCGGCCGAGAGCGACCTGCGATAGGGCGGAATCGAGTGGCCCGGTTGTAGTGGCTTCGATTAGGGACGGTGTTCGAGGAGGCAGCGATTTCCCGTCCAAGGAAAATGGGAAACTCCGCTCGGACGAATTTATCACCGACCTAAATGCTACACCGAAGAAACAGGTATTCCCCGCCGTTCCACGTACCGCGTCGTATCTCGCGTTTTAATTACAGTGTAACTTTTCTATCCCGGAGCAAAGCGAGTCCCCGTTTTTCCTTTTTCTCTACTTTAAAAATGATCCACTGGCCATGAAGTCGCGCTGCCAGCGGCCGGATTCGAAGGCTCGTAAAATAAAGCGTGCAAAGAAGTTTCTAAATAAAGTTCGACGATCTCATTAACAGGGAAGAACAGCGCTCGGTGGCTGCTCTCAGAATTCATCGTCGGAGAGGAGAAAAGGAGTCGTAACGGGAGAAGGGAAAGACGAAGGAGGTGGGGGCCGTTGGAGCGAAAATCCGTGGAAACGAGCTTCTCCGTTGAAAATACTCCGCACACGTACACATCGAGAGGGTCCGGCCCGGGCGTCGATCACACGGGCCCCTCGAACGAGCGCGCAAAGAAGGAGGAGAAGAAGCGGTCCTTTAATTAAAGCACTCGCTCCAAATGAATCCTCTATTTACCTTCCGCCGACCAGAAGATAGTTCCCGTCCCGGAGCACCAGTCGAAAGTAGTCTGTGTGCGTCTCGTTCCCCGTAAACTTGAACACATCTTCCGCACCTGGAAAAGAAAAGCAGAGAAGCGACGGTTGGTTTTTGTTCCATCGTTTGAAAAGTGGAATTATCTTATTCATCTAATTAGTCGCCCCCCGACGGTCTATCCACGTCGGCGTCGCTCCTTTCGCGACGACTAACGGCGCAGGACCAAAGACGCTCTCTACCTATCCGTCCTTTCTCCGCCCGTCGTCGCGTCGACGGGAGTAGCAGGTCGGCTTAATAAGCGTAATAAGTTCCTTTTGACCGCGGACCCGAAGAACAAAGCTCCGACCGATCATTAACGGATGTGCCCCTGCGATCGGCCATTTTTTCAGCCCCCAGGAAGCTACTTCATTATCCGCTAATTACCTATCTATTAGTTCCTACGGCCCTCTCCCATTCCTCCCAGATCGATCGAACCTTCCACACGCCACCCACCCTCTACCTTCCTCGCGATCTTCTTGGAAACCGATCACCGCTCTCTCCCCAGCGAACGGATCCTCAGGAATTTCGCCGTCGTGTTTCTAAGAGGGTGTTAATCACCGAAACGGCAAATCTCGGCAATCGGCGTACCGTGCGTACGCTAATTGTGAGAAACAAAACGATTTATGATAATCGTCTCGAATTACGAATCGCCGATTAATCCGCGACATCGAGCCACGCTGCACACTGGTGCTGGCGAGGAAGAAAGGCCTTAAAATCAAAGCTGTATTTTTGTGTATCCATCGTTCTATCCTGATAGCCAATGGACCAAAGTATCTAACCATGCAAACAGATACCTATGTCATATTTGTGTTAATTACAAAGAAAAATTAATCTGAAGTTGAACTTTAAGATTCTAGCGGGTCAATTTTCTTACCAGAACGCCAATTTTTTCTCAATTTCTGTAGATATGTATAATTTTGTACATCATGTATTTCGAATGTGTATAGTCTCAGCTTTTCAAGTTTTCATTAACTATTTGAGCTTTATAAAAAAAGTCCGCGTTTCTCCGAGCTCTAAAGCTCTGAACGAGGACTAAGAGTTGTTTATGTAATATTACATATTTATTAGTAAGTACATAATTATCGTATATGGTTTTTGTGTACCGAATGTTTATGGGGTTTGTTGCTATTTTATTTGTTATAAATGTTTTAATTTTTTTAATGTCCCTCCCCATATAACCCTTTGCTCTTAAGAAGTAATATAAAAAGAGTGTAGAAATATATTGGGAATCATCGAAGTTATGAGATTTTTCCGCGATTCCTATGTAAAGTGCCCCACTGCGCGCCGTCCAAGGCAGATTCCAATCGGTAGGTAGGTATCTCCCACGCTGCTGGCATAATTATCGGGGCGTTTCCGCGTTTCGGCGTCAGTCAATGTCGTTGACTGGTCCCTGGAATCCGGTTGATGCAATTTAGGTCGGAGATAAGCACGCAATAGCATCAACGGTAACAATGAGCGGATGCTACGGTGAAGGGGGCCATTATAGATGGACCGCGCCCTCCTTCCATCCCCGCGTCTCCCATTCAGCCCGTCTTTGCGAGACGTTCGGTAAAGTAATTAACGTAATTTCGATGAACTTCCAGGGAGTCCGGCTCAGACGGCCGTCATTCATCCATCTCCGCAGTTTCCATCGTTCGAACCGTATCCACCGTTCCATACACTCGGACCATACGGAACATTCGTTTCGGGTAAAACGGCAGCGCTCTGCTAGGTTCCCGAGGAAATAGCGCGAGTCCCAATAAATGCGAATGGACATTTTACGATATTTTGACACTCGAGAAACGCCACCTTAGATACGAGGAGCTTGACCTGCCTTTACCATTCAAGTACCAACAATTTCTCGCTTCTGAATCTCTGGATGGGTGCCATTTTGCCTTCACCCTCTCACTCTCTCTTTCTCTCTCTCTCTCTCTGTCTCTCGCTCGTATACTTTGGTATTTTCTCGTGGCGTTGCTTCCGAGTGCCTCCTCGCGGAGAACGGTTCTCCGTTGAATGTACGACACTCGAGTGACAAACGCAACAGGCCTGGAAATTCGCGCGACGATTATCTATCGCTTGCCACCGGGCAACGTCTGAAGTGCAATTAACACGGCACTCTGACACCGGTCAATATCGATGACTGGGGGGCGCGCGCTGCGTCCCGCGTATGCGATTCTATTCTGGTCGCAGATAGCTGGGGAATATCGACGAACGGCAGCGGACCATTATCGGGGGATCATACGTCTTGCACTGGGAACGAATTAACGTCACGTTGTCCTGCGTTACATTCGCCCCCGTTCGACAGGAGAGAGGTCGAGAGGCAGAGGGGCCGGCGATTCCAGATGGGAAATCGGGACGCGATCGCTCCGGGGTATATACGGACGAATCCGTTGGCCGCTTATTAAACGTTTTCCGCGTGGAAACGTTACAGCGGTATTTACGGTATCTGCAGCTGACTGCTTTTCAACGCGCTCGAACGCGTCCCACGGTGAAATCGATAATTATCGGAGCCCCGGCGCGGCGGTTGTTCTTTGAAGCGCTTTCGAATCGAGTATTTTTCGCGCAGACCGGACTGGCGGCCTGAAAAGGGTCACGCTGGGAAAAATTTGTTTCGGATGGAACTCGAACGAAAGAATAATCCGCTGGAACCGATTAGGGAAAGCATCGATCCAACGGATTTCCGAGATCGTCGAGCGTCGCGTGGGCGGTTGATAAGAGGAACGGGTACGCGGTCTCTTTCGTTGATTGGCTTGGAAATTAAACGGGGCAGCTTGTAACTCCCATCGGCCCACGGCTCGCCAGGTTATCGCTTTCCAAAATTAGCTGGTCGATTGCAATCGCGCGCGTCCACCATCGCTGGAAAGGCAAAGATCCAGCTGCAACGTCGGCCACTCTAATTTCCAGCTTGCAAATCGGCGCGAACCGGGGCACTTTTGCGTCCCCGTTCAAACGGGATAGGTAAATGAAACTACTTCCGCTCGGACTCTCCGCGCAGAAGTACTGTGGAAATTGCAGAGAAAATCGGAAAAAGTGTAGGGCGGATAAAAGGTCGACCAGAGAACGCGCCGTCGTAACTATTTCGACGAACTGTACAGTGCCAATGAAATCCTTATCGAGATCTTCCCTCGAACAGCGCGAGATAAGACGTCCATTAAATCGACAAGCGGTTGTCGGACAAAATGGAGCAGATACTCGCGTCACTGCCAGACATTTGCGGTCAACGGAGATTCATCGGTCCGAGAAGCTGGGCGATATCCGTGAAAGCCGATACAAAACGCGACCCAACGTCGCGATATCGGCTTTCCCCCACTTACGGCGGTAGCGGCCGGAACGCGACGTTCGGGCCGACAGAGAAGAGTGTGAAAACCCCGGGATTCCACTGGCACTTTTTAACGAGCGACCTTTCGGCCGCGCTTCTAAGCGTCGCACAAAGCGCTTAAGCGCGTTTCGCGGACCGCCGCGTCGACGCCTCTTCCTGTCCGATTTCATTTGGACGCTTCAATGTCTAGCGTTAATTGCGGCCCGCGAACTCGTGGCGTTCTCGTTCCGTTAATTCCTCGACACCAGCGTATCGATTCGTTATCGCTGAAACGGCCAGGTGGCGAATATTAGCAGGGAAACGCGACGTTTCTGCAAATCCAATAACCGTCTGGACGCGAGTGTCGTCGGAGGACGGTTGCCCAATATTTCATCGTATCTCGAGCGAGCGCCCGATCGGAGAGCAGCGTCGAACGCGGCGGAGCCGCGATTGTTCGTGGACCGCTAAAAAATTGATCGAAGTGGATTTATCTGGTGCAACGGGCCCAGGGGGAAGGCGAGGCCACAAATCACGTATATAAGTTTCCCCGAAGCGCTGCCGCGCCGTGAAAGGGAGGGGCGCGTATTCGGAAATATTGAACGCGTCTAAAGTTACGGCTCGAGCCGTCAAACTTCGCCGATCGAACTTCGCGAGATCGTTGCCGCTCCCTCCTCTTGCACCGCCGTCGAAAACGGTGACAGACGCGATGGGAGGGAAGGAGAATTCTAGGACGGATCGTTGCCGTGCGAGCGTTCGGCGGCGTCGGCTCGCAGCCGCGCGATTAACACGGAAAGATGGAACACCCGGGGAATAGCAATTAAATGCACGAGCCGGGGGCAGAGAGCCGAGGTCGAGCCTCCAGCGCGCCTCCACGTCGATCATCCTGCTACCCTTTCGCGGATCCCTCGGCCAGTAATTCGTTTCCCAGAGCGACTACGTGCGTGTTAAGTACGGTAGTTTCGCTGCACCCACCTTGCCGCCCCAAGGTGAATTATTCCGGACGGTACATCCACGGGAAATTGTTTTTGCAATCCCCAAAGTCTAAGTATTTTGGGTCAAGGTGTAGATGAGGCTTATTAATATAGAACGCGTAGTAGCTACAACTTAAGTACACACAACTTTGTGCGGGACTCGAGACGATTGTCTCTCGTCCGTTCAATTCATAAACTAATACGAATGGACGAGCAGTCTTGGAAACTCTCACAGAGAAAACGGCGCCTAAGTAGTTTCGTAAGGCAGATCCCATTTGCAAAGAACTTTGTAGCGTATGTACCAAGCAAGCCGGGATAAGAAGAACAAGCGGCGAATGAATAAAGGGAGAAGCCGACGGCTATCTCGGACAGATCGTCTGCGGAGCGAGGGTAGACGAACGCCATTGGCCATCAAGCATTCTCGTCCCCGTGAAGTGGATTATCCCCGATGGCGGCTCACCACACGAGTGGACCCGTGCCACACGGGGCCCCGTTTACACACAGAGGGTTAAGGAAAAGAGGCTAGGCGAGGAGGGGGTGAATGTGGCGTTATGTCGAGTGAAAGTCATTAAAGTTTCGCACGTGCCAGGGTGACAGCACTGCCAGGAAAGACCCTAGGCCATTATTTTTTAACGGCCCCCCTACAGCTACCACCCTCCCGCGGGCCACGTTTCCACGCACGTACACAGGTGGAACCGCGGTCTTCGGCCCGCGGTTAAACCATGACTAATGAACGAGCCCATCAGCCGTCCGAGCCCTTCCGCTGCTTTTACTGCGTCCGAAAGTGCGCGAAAAAAACGGCTCGAGTCGCGGGTCCGTGGGTAGGGGGAGTTCCCCTAGTGCCGGACGCTTAAGGTTTTCTTTAAATAAGAAGAAACAAATAATATTTTAATCTTTTTATTCTGCGCTATTTATAAGATAACAATATGAAAAGTTAAAATTTCCCAACAAAACATTCAATATTATAATTATAGTTATCTTAAATTACTTTTCAACTTGAATATGCTATTTGGAGAAATCATTAAGTGGCACCTAGTACCGGACACAGTAAAAATTACTGACGCAACGCATCACAGCCTCAATATAGCTTGCACCGATCACAAATATAATTCTCTGAACATTCGGAAATATCAGCACAAGCCTCGTGTGCCCATTTTTTACAGCTTGAACACTGAAATGCCATATCTTAAACATGCCTCTCTTAGGCTCATTTCTTTTGCCAGAATTTTCTGAAGCGCAGGTTTCAAATTATTTTCATCCCACGAACCTTTTTTCTTGCTGTTCATGATGGTTACGTGTATCTTTTAAACACTGAAACCGAAATAATAAACAGTAATACAAATAGGAACACACAAGATTCAGATTTGTACTGTCCGGTAATAGGGGACAACGTTCTGTCCGGAACCAGGGGACAGTGAATGGATTAAAAAAAAATTTTTTTGTGCAAACTAGTGCACTGTTTACACAAAACACAAAGGTAATTAAAAAAATACTTACCAAACGATACAATAACGCAACTCACACGTCTTTTAGCCAGGAAAATTGGTATATATAACAATCTAAATTTTATACGATTCACCGGATTCCCGTCACACCAAACAATCAATCCATTTCTTTAGCAAGACTCACGCGACGGGACCATGACGACACATGATCGTCGTTTGTTTTATCCCCTCTACGGTTTACGCGAAAGAACAGCTCCATAGCTTTTGAAATGTCACAGATACAGCTAGTGTCCGGTATTAGGTGCCGTCCGGCGTTAAGGGAACTCCCCCTATCTAGGCGAGATCGTTTCGATTAGCCTCGAGCAGAGAGAGTGCCGCTTCCACCAGCTCGCTCTCATCCCGATAGATCTTCTCGATTCCACAGCCGCCACTGTGACGTCGAGAGGGCTTCTTTATCGCCCTGTCGCGCGAGGAAGTCAGCGTTTTTGTCGCTGATAATGGGGGACAAAGACTCGCGGTCGGAGCGAGAGGATTCCCTTTGACGGCGTTTCAGTGAATCTCGATCGAACCTGAGCGGCGTGGCCCTAGCAATCCACCCGCACGGTACGCCGAAATACGGCCAGAGTGAAAAGCGGGCATAGTGTTGATCGCTCGAGCGCGCGGCCTACTTCATTATCCACGTCCTTGCGACGCGCGGCTCTCTCGTAATTTAACTTTTAATTAAATTAGCAGCGGTTGGTCTTCCGCGAGCACGCGTTCCCACGCGGAGCTCAATTTTCTTTGGGGAACGCGTCGCGGAAAGAGGAGCTTCCTGAAAAATTACCCTACCGTGGAACGGTCACTGTTCTCGCGCAGTCATGCGAGCGTCCCCGTTGTCACGGCGCGTCGCGGCTCGGAAACGGAACGTTAGCCGGCTCCGCTGAATGCACTTCAATTTCGTTGGGACAACACGTGTTTCCTTGGCCCAGGCAATCACAAGAGAAGCTGGAGAGACGGAGAAAAGTGGAAGTAGACAGAAAACGGGGGGGACAGAAGCAGGACGTTGAAAAGAAGAAACCACTGACAGAAGAACTTCGGTATCTACTCCGAAAATTCAGAAGTTTTTTTTTTAAACTACAGGTTCGTACAGGACCTCGATATTCGAGAAGCATTTAAATTCGCAGTCTTTTCTCGGTGGCAATTGGCCACAATTGTTAATTGAGCTACGGACGATAGCGTCACTCATACAGATTAAGAATCTTTTCGGATTTTTTATTTCAGATAAACCTAAGCCGGGAAATCACCTGCACCACGAGCACAGTGTTTTAGCATAACTGCTATATTGACGCTGTAGACAAACAAGTAAAACAAATTAAAAATATTCTTTTTATTTTTTTTTGTTGGTATTAATATAAGAGTAGCTTAATAAACACTAAAAAGATTTATTTCATTATATGTTGTATTTACTCAGAAAAAATCTTTAAAAATAGCTGAATTTTTCGACCGTTCACAGTGGAATACCCCCTTAAAACAAGTGAGTCGGGAAGTTTATGGTCACATTGGACACTGCATTGGGATAAACGTTTGTTCAAGAATTTTCATATTAAAATACGAAGGGCGCGTCGCCATACGCGTGACGTTTCCCACTATGGAAATGGGCGGGTTACCCATGAACATCCGTTGCTCGCCTATGGTATCCACATGTCACAGTGACCCATGTGTTCTACGAATTGCTGTCCTCGTTTTTCCAAACGCTGCTACGGAAGCACAGATAGAGCTTCGTTATTAACAGATGTCTAGGTCTGATTTCCCACAAGACCAGTCGCCTTATCATATAAAAGCCATTGGTCTTTCGTCCCATTCAAGGCGACGTACCATCTTCGTTTTTAGAGCATCCGATGACGCATTTAAGCGAGTTTAAAATGATTCAAGAGCTTAATTTATCGTTACCCCCCACTGTTTTGTCTCGAGAATTCGGCAGATTAGCCGATTCGGTGTAACAAAGAAAATGTTTCCAGCAGAATGAACTGAACGCACAAATGCGGAACACAGGAAGGGGAGACGGCTCGGCGTATCGACGCCGTCGAGCACGTAATTTCGCTGGAAGAGAAGGACCAAACGTTATCGGAAGGACCTAACAATCCGATTCTGCCACAATGTCGTTACGTCGTCGTCGAAGACGTTCCCCGAGCGCTCTTCCCTCGTATTTACCTTTTATTTTCCCCGCTTTCGTTCCCTGTCGGGTTTACATCGCTAACGAGGGACACCAATCGAAGCGCCTCGTTTGCGACTCGGCTGGACCGACCCCCCGTGTTTCCCTTCCGCGCTCTTTCTCTCTCTCCGGTTCTTCGACGATCCCGGCGTACAGACAACGAACTACCGCAGTTCCGTCGAGTGCGCTTCAAATTCGATACTTTTGCAAGGAAAATGGCGAATTATTTCGGACGAGGGGACCGCTCGGGCGAAAAGAGTGCAGCAGCGCGTTTCGCGAAACTAACTTGCCACGTTTCCGAGGTTATTCCTATCGAAATCCGAAGAGTACGATACTCGCAGGGGCATTAATAACAGCGATCTTATTCGGAGCGAATATCCCTGGCGAATAACTCGATTTCCAGGGATCGTTGATAATAGAAGCAGACGCGGTAAAGTTTTATGCGGAGACGTGTCGGGAGAAATGTGGAGGCTGTCACCGTCGCCAGGGGCCACCTAAAAACGTAGCGTACCGTAAAATGGAGGAACTTCGGCTCACGGGTTTGACCCTGGCATTTATCGCGTCGGTGCACATTTTAGGAACGTAAGGGGCGGCGGAGACACGTCTCCACGAAAACGAGATCATCCGCCATTGAGGGAGCAGCTCGATCAGCATCTCGATCGTTAGCGCGCCCCTCGGCGTATCTGCCTTGTCACCTCGATACATAATGCCCTTCGATCGCCACGCCGACCGCTGCAAATCTCTTCGCAACACGGGCGCATGCGTTCTTGCCTGGCGAGCAACATCGAGCGATTTCTTTCCCTTTTTCGCGAAGATTTCCCAGGAATTTCCTTCGTCGGATATCAGCCCTTTTATAACGGAACATTCAAAGCGCGCTCGCCTACACCGGAAACGAAAAAGTGAATCCCGATCGGAGAATCACAACGAAGTGAACGAGGAGCCACACACGGCAAACAGGCCGGTTGCAACGGCCAAGACTTGGAACAATTTGAGGAATGCGCTAGACAGAAGTTCGATTCTTGAACACTAACGCTTCATAGGATGCGAGGCACGCGATGCTCCGAAAGGAGGTCAGCTCTCAATGGTCCCTTTCAAGCGGCAGCAGGGGGAGCACATTTGATTCCGGCATCGCAATCGTACGCGATGCATTCTTCAAACTCATATCCATAGAATCTGTCCTCCTCGCCGTGGAGAATAGATTGCGTTCCGGGGAGTTTCATTTTCTACCCTTGAAACAGTCGGGCCGCGTGATACATACACAGGTAGGCAACTATATGCAGACGTTATTATTGGTTTTACGGTAGGACGCTGTGTATATGGGTCAGCAGCGTGCCGCGCGGACTTGGAGCCACAGAGGCGAGAGGAAAGTTTGCTGCCGAACGAAACAAATACCGATCACGTCCAGAGATGTCCGCGCTCAAGTACACAAAGTAGAGCTCATCGGCAGCGGTCATCCGCAAAGTTACGTTCCCAACAGATGTGCCGAGCGTTGGATCCGGACGCGCGGTAGTTCGAACGGGAACTCGGATGGAACGAAGGCCAAGTTTGCCAACTGCCGGGAAAGCGAGCAATCTTCAATTAGCCGAGAGGAAAAACAAAATACGGAACGACGGGCGTCGGTGAGAAGCGAACGCGGCGCAGTTCGCCAGCGTGCCGGAAACCCAGCTCGACCCAGTTCCCAGATGTATCCCAGGCTCGGAGGCGAGCAAGAGGCGTCCTTATCGCCGCGATAAGTCAAGGATGAGCGGTATCCGTGTCTCGGTGGTGGCAACGGAAGCGCCTACGAGAATGCACGAGCCGTGATATCGTCGGTGTCGGGACATCGAGGCTTGAATCGCCTCCTACGACGCTTAGCTAAGTGGATCTCACTCGCGTCGATACGTTCGCGGTTACACCGGATCGCACTTTGCTCGCGTCGCCTCGCGAACGAGCTTCGGGCCGAATCCAGCCACCGAAGGAATCGGAATTCTTTCTACGCAATGAGAAAAGGCGCCGGAAAGGTTCCCCCGTGCACGCGTGGCTTTTGTCTGTCGCAAGGACTCGCGGGGACTGTGCGAGAACTATTCTTGTTCAACCGTTACTACTGCGGTTTCGTTAAGAGCTAGGAACGCAAAGTTGTATAATAGATCTCGAGACTCGCGCAACCGTCGCACAGAAACGCTCCCATTAAATTAATGCCAGTTTTCACTCGTTTCAGATGCGACGGGAGGGGCAAAACTCGAAATCGCAAACCCCGACCACGACTCGCAATAATTGGTTGGCCACAGCCGTGAATCGTTTGCGAAACTGCATCGCGCCGCGCAGCGTGCGGGCTAACGCAAATGCAGGATTAATCATTCAAAACGGACATGGCCGCGCGGCCACGAAATTCGGCCCCGACGGTTAATTAGTAGCGCCCGCGTCGATCGGAGCGACCAAGTTTCGTTTCGTGTCCCTGGATACGATCTTCTCGCGTCTCGCTTGAAAATGTAATTAACAGGTAGCAGAGGAGCGCGATCGAGTTGCAATCAACGCGTCGACGGGGTCATTCTCCTTTCGCCAGTTAGAAAGATGGAATGCTGAAGCGGCCACTTAAATCTCCCAGTTCCGCTGCTAACTCGTACCATCGTGCACCGCTCCGCGATACCTAGTTCGAGTTTTAGTTCGGAATTGATAATCTGCGGGATAAACAACGGCTAACGAATTTTGTAATTAAAAACCGCCGACCGGAAGGGACCAACCGAGTGAAACTGGCAGGCTCTGAAAGGGGGCGATCGACGACCACAGGGTGACATCGAAAACGCATTAACGCCCCCCCGTCGGAGATTATTAATTTTGTATCGCGCGGTAAATAAAGCGAATATATTACACCTCAGATGAATAAATCTAAATATCATTACGAGCCAACGGGCTAATTCGATCGCTGCAGTATAATAATTCATGGAAGTCGTTCCACGGTCAGTTTTTTTTTTTTTTTTTTTTTTTAATAATTTATAATGCAGCGATCGATGCGAGGTTTTTCGATCGGCGTTCGGCTCCAGACACTGAGCACCTTGCGACGTAATAACAAAAACGAGCAGACTGACGAGTGCGTCCTTAATTTCCTCCCCCATCGGAGGAACGTCCACTTTCCCGGGTGGATCGATTTTATTTCAATTTTCTCGGCCGTTACCGAAACGAGCGCGTTGGAACAGCGAAACGAACCCGCGTTCCGTTCCACCCTACTAGCGAGGGCTCGCATCCGTTCCAACAACGATAATGAATTTACGGCCACCGTGCAGAATGTTCCGCTTGTTATCGAAGTTTGCTGAAATGCCCGTTACGCGACGCGATTTTCGAGGAAAATAGAGAGGGGGGGGGGAACGATGGAAGAAGCGAGGATCGTATTTTCTCGAGCCCTCGCGCTCGCCGGTGCCCGCGTTGGCTAACGGTTACCGCGTTAAAGGCGGGAATATATACGTTCCCGCAAAGGAAACGGGTCGTATATATTCTTACGCTGGTTAACGCTCCGCCGGCAATAATAAATTTATGGGGACCATAGAGAAATTTCGGTCGTTATCGGACTCGAGGCGGAACGTTTCGCTCGCAGCCACGCGTCCGATAGTATAGCCGATCGCGCTGGTAATCCCAGCTACTTCCGGAAGCAGAATTTTCCGCGTAAACAGGTTTGTCGACAGGTGACGGCGTCGGCTGGAACCCTCGTCCAGGCGAAAGGACGACGGGCCGACGGCGCGGTTATTTATGAAAGTGGACGTATCGCCGGGCCGCTCGCGCACCGTTAATGAAACTAATTACGCGATGCAACGCGATGCGAGCCGCTCTTACGTACGTGCAGGCAGTAGCTACCGCAGAATCACGATCGCCCCAGCGAAATTAATTGGATTACCAGCCCCCGGTGTTTGCCCGGTCTTAATGCCGACGGACGTGCGCGGCTTGATCTAATAAATCAATCGTCGCCGGCCACTCTATGGATTTATCGCGCGATACGTTATCGTTGCTGGTTACCATCCCGCCAGTCTCTGGAAATGCGAGGCCCTGTTGCCCCGTTGCCCTTCGCGCCAAGGCATTACGGAATCCATGGAAATCTACCTGAACATCGCTGTAAACTTCCTCGGCTATCGTTATGCAGGGACACTTGACGGCCAGGCGGACTTAATACGGGACCCCTTTCACTGACAACGCCTAATATCTTATCTAGAAGCTATTCACGATACTTGCAACCGAGCTCTAAACCTGAATAGGCACTTGATCCTTTCCGCGCTGTACTCCAAACACTCGAAATTCATGCATATTCTCATTTTCACCTCGCTGCTAGAATAATATCACTGGAATGCCTTATCGCCTTGCAAAGCACTGCTCCCCGCGTCACGTCCCTTCTAATGGATAACGCTTCCGATGTCGCGCTATTTATGGAGCGCCTTGTTTCCGGGGAAAAGCTAAACGCTGCTGGCAGCGGCGCGGAAGAGTTACACCGGACGTTGACGCTTCAGAGAATTGAGCAAACAACTATCGCCGGGCGGTGAGCGGTTCCCAGCGGCGATCGATCAAACGTTAATCGATGAGACGCGGGGAGACGCGAATTTTCGAATTTCCACGCGCGTACACGCGAGCAAACTCCGGCGGCGATAACGAACAAGGGGCAGGTCTGAACCGGGCTATCGATCGTCATCCGTCATTCAAGCTATCGTCCTTCCGAGACGAGCAAATGGATCCCGCTTTAATTAATCAAGGAAGCGAAGGTCTTGTTAAAGCGACACTGCACTGCAAGAAGTCCATTAACCTTCCGGTATATTAACACCGCCTCTTTAAATATTTCCGTTCCAAAGGCCATTCAGGGTAGGATTCACAGGAGGTCTGTGAAGTTGGCACCCCAAAATGCGAATTCTTTCGAAAAAATCGGTGGCATTCGTTTGTCCAGCGTTTGTGTACCGTTTAAAAAACAAGTTGTAAAGAAGCAGCCACATGAAATTTTTTTAATGATTTGTCAGTGAGAAATGTTCACGTTTGTCAACCCAACATTTTCGTTTGTCCAACCTTCAGAAAAAAAGTTATGACAAAATTACAAAATTCGTCATCAGCACACCCACGAACTATCAACATTTTCCACTTCTTTTTAAGTGGTTTATTATTGTCCACGATTATTACACGTTTGTCCACCCAAAGTTTTCTTTTGCCCACCCTCCAGAATCGAATTAGACAAATGATTTTGATAATTTAATTGAAAAAGTAGAATTCAGAGATGCTCGGTTCAGTCGTACCGTACTATTTGGCTATTTTTATTAATAATACGATTCTGGAGGGCGGACAAACAAAAATTTTTGTTGGACCAACGTGAATAAACAAATGTTATTGATTATTTCTAAAAATTCGCATGGGGGGTGCCAACTTCGCAGACCTAGAATTCTCCCATGACCACCGACGCGGTCGTCTCTAGTAACAAGCGCCGAACTCGCCCCTCCATAAATAACGGAAAATTGACAGCGCTTTTTCGCGAATAAAGCTTTCAAACTCACCGGCCTGCGGAAATGCTGAAAAATTATTCAAAGCCTCGCGGATTTTAGATGAAATGGCGAGTGCACGCGTTGCGCCGAGAGCTCCGACTATTCCAGCAATATGCACTTGCAGACGAACAAACCAATGTGACTTGCGCGCGTTCGTCGACCCATTCATTCTCGCTCCGTCCCGTTTACGCCCCACGCTTTCCCCCCGGCCGCTGAAGCTCGATCTGCAAAGGATGTTTGCCCACCGAACCCTTTGTCTCTCCTCCTCTCGTTCGTATTTGATTCGCGTAAGGGAGTTTCATACGACTTTGTTTGCGCTCGCGATCTCCCCGAAAGAGCGGCTCCTTCGGGCACTCGGAAGCAGAGCGACCGTCTTCCGACAGAAAACCTCGTTGCCCCGACCCACTTGCGCGCCGGCCGCGGGCATTTGCGGCTTCCCTCGACGAGACCCAACCCTACAGGATTTTCTTCGAGGGACCGCCCGGGAAAAAAAAGAAGAATCCGAGATCGAGACGGCCGGCTTCTCCGCGAAGCAGCCAATTCGTAGGGCTACCTCCGCGAATGGCGGCTTTATGTTTCGTCGTGGCGTCGCGCGACGCATGGCAAGCGCAATTCCAGCGAAATGTAAAGCGAGGAGGGCTCTAGGAATTCCCTTGGTTCGCGTAGCGGGAACATATTGCGCGAATACTCCTAGTTGTATTAAATTCCAATGGCACTCGGGCCGTTGCTTCTCGCGGCGCCGTAGAAACCGTTGGCCGTCGCTCGAGATTGATAACGCGCAACGATAATTAACCCTGCTAATAGCTTCGACGAAAGGCTCGGCCTAAAGTGCAGTTTCCTTTTCACCTGGCTCGGATCGAATAAGTAACCGTTATCGAAAGGAAAGTGTCGCCGGGCATGATTGCGTGCGTGTTCGACAGGAAGCATACCTAATCATTTGCTCGCAATTGTTCGCATCAACAAGTGGCAAGCGGTGGGAGGGGCAGGGTGCAGACCGATAGCCGTAACGCTCACAAAGGGACCCGGTGCCGATACTTTGATGATGGACGAACGCACGCAACCGCGGTGAAGGCTGTCACGACAGGCTGTTCGTCGACCGTTTTGTTAGGCAACGGGGTTCAATCGATACTACACGTCGCGCGAGTTTACCTGCAACGTTTTTTTCATCGTAATCGGCTACTTGGCCGTCCGATATTTACACGCTGTTTCGCGACCCGAGCTCCCTGCGAGAAATTTCCTTGTCACGAACCGGACAGAAGCTTGGAGCACTTGGGGACCATTTTAAAGCGTTCTCAGTGGGATAGTGCGAAGAAATATAGGTCTGGGTTAACACTTCGGTAAAGTTGGAACTATGTGAAATTGATTATTAATTAGTAGGTTAGTCGATCTGTGGACTGGACACGACCGTTGACAGAACGCTCGATAATCGTTACTACACGTTCCCAGTGCAAGGTTACTATATACATTATTTGATCGGACGTCGATTCATTTGGCCTCTCGTTTCGGATACTGGCTGGACTTTTCATGCAACGGGAACGGCAAAAGCGAACCGGGGCAGCATCGACGCGTGGCTTAATTGCCTTTCGCCCCGCGAAACATCGAATTCACGTCGAGCATCGTTCGGCCCAATTTTCGCGGTGGCAATCTTAACATCGAGATTAAATTGGACGGCAACTATGGCCATACGACGGTCGATCCGCGGGGCACACCTGCTCGGCAAATGCACACAGCGGTCGATAGTCGATACCTACTCTCGTCCGGCCGAGGAGGATTGCTGTCAGCCGTCGAGACCGAACACGACCACGTCGCGATATTTTATCGGAAATCGCCTGCTCGAAATCGGCTGAGATGCTGAGCCGAAATCGCACCTTCTATCTGCCTGGGACACCTTCTGGGCCTCGAATTTCGCCCATTCTCCGCTGGCCTGTTTATCTACAGACGCCAGTGTTCCTTCTTAACGATCTGCGATCTACTTTCTTTCGTTTGTGGCACTTGAGTGTACCTAATTGCGTTTATCGGGTTCGCAGACCTGAATTTCGCGTAGAAATCGGTCGATATAACGGGCGTAACGATCCCTGAGACTACACCGGGGGTAATACAGGTTTAGTGGCGGGCACCGAGCCGTTGAAACGATGATTGATTAAAAAATACAAGCGATACTTATACAGTGACGGATGAACGCGCGGGATCTCGATAAACGGGGTTGTCGCGTGGAGTAGCAGCCTGCTCGTGGATTTTGTTAAATACACCACGGAAAAGTGATATTTCTATCCGCTGGGAACTACCGCGGCGCGGTATTTGCTCCTCCTCGATCTTTCCCTCCTTTCTATATTTTAAATCAGCGCGCCAGCGTGCAGCAATTCCCCTTTTGCTCACAGATTATTAAATAAACGAGGTACGGGCAAATATTTGACGTGACAACAGCAACGCGCGCTGATAGTTAACCGAGCTGTTTATTCGTTCCCTCCACCTTTCCATTTTCTTCCCGCACATCCGAAGAATCGCGATTATTGTCGCCACTTCCGACTCACCGCACAAATTCCTCCCTGCCAGGTTTCGCGGCGGATTGACCGCGAGTCGATCAAGGGGAACTTTAATGCACTTGAGTGTCGTTTTCGTACCATTGCTCTTCAGTCGTTCCTGACGCTTTTATGAGGGGATAAGAGGCAAACATTGAACTCTGAGAGCAAGTGTTTGAGATCCACCTGAGGATGAATTGGACGTGCACGGTATACCTACATCGTGGCGAGTATTGTATATGTACCTACCTACATCTGGACTTAACGAACGGAAAAGTTGGCGAAAAGATAGCGGGGCGAAAGAACTGAGGGAACGACGCGAGGGAGTGTCTCGGAGGGGTCGTTAACCAAACCAGACTACCCTGTTATCCATACAGTTCCTACTCGGTTCGATAGAAATGTAAATAATTACCGGACTCCGCCTCTTTCTTCGATTTCGATTTCGAATTCAATTCATCTTCATGTGATACTTAGGTACACGCAAAGAAGCCTGTAGTCTGTTAGTTCTCAGGTCCTCGTGCCCGCGAAGTCGCTACCAAATGTAATTACGCGTGAACGCGAAGGCACGACGCGTGTCGCGTTTCAAAGTTAATCGACGCTCGAGATTCCGTGGAATTAATTTGGAGCCGTTAGCGAGCGAGTTACCTACGCGTAAACGGAGGAGCCGATAAATAATTCGATTAAGTTGGGCTGGCTCCCGGTCTCGCGCGAGCTACGGCCACCGCCGCGCCACTTTATCCACTTTAACTCGCAACGGGAACACGCTGTTCCGCTGAATAATTCTTCGCGCCGCGGGACACTTTGCTGGCGAGGCGTCGCGTCGCAACGCGTCCCACCTTCGCGGATTATTTGCATCCCCCGCTATTGCGCGTCTGCCGTCCCCGTTTAAATCGGGCGACGAACTTGGAGCGATCTTAATTAACTGCGAAGCGGCGGTGGTCGCGGCGTGCGCGCCACACGTTTCAGGACTCGTTTGGCTGCGAATCGCGCGACGATTGTGCCTCCCCGGAGACGCGATCATCCCAGCAGCAAGTTGGCGCGAGCAGTAAGGAAACGTCGTCGGGCAGACGGACTGGCTCGTTTCGTTTCAAAGGGACGGTAAATGACAGCGCGATCAACGCGCCTCTCGCTCGAGAGGTTAAACGTTCTCGAGATGCAGATTCGTGCTTCTCCTCGAGGAACGTGACACGCGTCGAGATTACGCTTTAACTTTTCGAGACTCTTATTTTCCCAGGCTCGAAGGGGCTCGAGTCCCCCGTCACGGGTTTTCCCGTTGCCGTCTAATGCTCCCGCGAACTGAAAAGTGGAATCGTGGCTGTAGGGAGTGCATTTCCGAGCGTCGCTGCACCACGCTCCACATTTTTCACCGCGATTTTTCCTCCTTGCGCGGACTTTCCACTTGCTCGACGTGAATCGGTGCCAGGCCGATGAAGATCGCTGGTTGCCGGGGGAGAGCGCGACGGGACGTCGCATCGCCGGAATGATTCTCGGTCCCGCGCGAACTTCAGCGCCGGGAATTGCCGCGCCGTCGGTGTCGGTGTCGAATAAACCGCGGAAAAGCGTCATTGTCTCCGAGTAATCGGCCAAGGGAAAGAGACGCGAATTTCCCCGGAACTCGATGTCGCCGGTTCCAGCGGGCGCGCGTGTGATTGCACACTCCTGCGAGGGATGAGTTCGCGCGAAGAAGCGCTGGCGAAAAACGAGAAATAATTGCGAGCCGTCCCTCGAGATTGCTTCCGTCACGGGATCGAACGCAGTTATTGGTTTTCTTTAAAAGGTACGAGCTGCGGGCTCGTGTCACGCATAATGCTCTTATTTATCGAACAGCCCTTTCAATTTCACGCGAGTCGTAAAGCCAGCAATTAGATCGAGGCGGCGAGACTTATTTACAAATTATTAAAAATAAGTGTTTCGATCAAGCCGTCAATTTGCGCGCCTTCTATTTTATAGCCCGTTTGGAATTCAACTAACATCGGCACGAAAATTCGTTATCCCGAAGCAGTCGCAGGACCAACAAAAACGGATATGTGACGATGCAGTTTGCACATGGAAGAGTTCACCCGGAATTCAATCGGCGCGCAAACTAACGCAATCTCCAACTGCCTCGACATTAAATGAAAAACTGAATCAACCCGCGTCGACGCGGTCCTGTATCCACGGCTACCGCTTCCTTGATATCCCGAGAATTTCTTCCCCGATGCTTTTACAGGGGATTGAGCAAATTGCAAGCAAACTAGATTCCGCAACATTTTTCTAAAATCTCGCCCGACCACACGAAGTTTTTCAGTTTCCGCCGCTGGGTAGCTGCAGTAAGTGCGTTTAAATGTTCGTACCTACGGAACAATATTGCGTTGAAAAATAGGAAGGAGCAGAGGGGATGAAAGACTGGCAGAGTTCTATTGCGGTTGATTCGTGAGAAATGAGCCGCGCGACCTGGCGAGTTCGATCAGGTTTTTCCGGGTGATGCTGGCGTCGCGTCGCGTCGCGTCGTGGAGAAATCGGCCGACGGTGCGCACTCGTGCGGAATTAACTCGCCGCGTCCGGCCTTGGTGCGCGTCCAGGTCCGGTATCGTTTCTTGGGGAGCGACGGTGATTGATGAGCCGAGCCCGTCTCGCCGCGGGCACCAGGAAAAATAAAGCCCCCGATCGTATCCAACTCGATTATCCCCGATGACAATTTGACGTGTCGCGAGAAAAACTTGCCGCCGATAATTGAGCAACCGGCGTCCCAGCTGACACGAGGGAGTCGTTACCGCTGGGGATTCATAATAAGTCGAGGCAGCCGCGATTTAAGGCGGAACACCACTGTCACGGCCGGAAAAGTAAGCCATTTTTAAGAATTTTTTTTAGACATAATTTACAGTTTTCATCGAAAATTTTGATTACCTACCTTTAGTAATTTATAAAAAAAAAAATTAAATCTGATTTCGGACCAGCTGTTCCATAGTTACAGATTCGATCAGCTCGCGTGAAGGGTTCTAGAAGATTAATAAATATATTCAAATTTATGGATGTTTTTCTATTAATTTTTTTTGTATAACTTCTGAAGACAAAATACTAAAGGTAGGTAATACAAATTTTATATGAAAACTGTAAATTAGTCCTGAATAAAATTCTTAAAGATGGCTTACTTTTCGGGTCGTCACAGTGGTGTTCCCCATTATAAGAAGACGTAACAAGGTGGGGGTAGCTGTATTCGTTCGATCAAGAAAATCTAGAGAAGTCATGGACCGTGATAAGCAATTAAATCGCAGGATTCGCCTGCCGAAATATCTCAGCTTATGACGCGGCTACTCTTCAGACCGATTGCCGGTTATCGAAGTCCCTGGACCGTCGGACATTTGTTTGGCGGGGCGACGCGTCTCGACTTAGAAGAAAATCCCAGGGAGATTTCGTGTCTGGGATTGCCTCGCCGGATTCAGCCAGCGGGAACAAAGTACGTCCAGGCTGGAAACGAATTTGGTGGATTTCAGGGGGGGAGGGGGCCGAGTTTTCGTTTATTCCCACCGCGTATTCCGTGTATTCCAATGCAATTCCGAGAGTGCGACGGCGCTCCTTCCCGACGGGGAACGGCCGTTCCCCGAGCCGTGCCGTTCCGTCTCGTCGTTAATTTTCAAGACGATGCACAAGCGCGATCCACTCCGAGACAGTGTGTATGCACTTGTGCGGATTCGAGGCCACTTCGTTCCGGAGCCCGAGTCAAGAATGCATTCTGCTTGGAGCACCCAGCAGCTCGCACACGGACGGGAACACGGGCGCGTACGCACATGCCGGTCGCAAACACACAAAAGCATGCCGACCGCGCGTGCACGTGAGTCGCCGATCGATAAGGCTTATCAACTCCTTAATTTGCCCTCCCTCTCGTACATTAGCGTGCGCCGAGCGTGCATTAGCCTGCATTACTGTTTGACGCGATCGATGATGTTGGCAAGCCTATCGTCGCGTCAAATGCACCGTGCACGCACGCGACTACTAGCTGCTCCCAGGGCCAACCAGCAACTCGCTACTTCCGTCTCCAGGGCTCGCGACATCGCGATCATTCTTTTACGCTTTCATTTCCACGCATTCGAGCTTTCTTCTTCAGAAGCGCAGTATATCTAAGCCTCTTACTCTGAGCGTGCGTCCTCCTCAAAAGGCAATGCGCCCGTCGACTCTCTGAAACGGTTTGGTTTATGACGCGTAACAAGCTTCCCTCGCGCATTCTTGTATAGGGTAGGGTGGGGCTAAAAGTCCGGCGGGTAAAAAGTCCCGAATGCAAAATCTCTGTTCCTAAACAAAATATCGAGTTTCGCAGTATACTATATAAAAGGCCAGAAGAAACGGAGGTAACCACAGAGTCGCCAATCGTTTTTGGTCGTTCGTTCGGATTACACGACGTCTTTGGTATTATACGCGTTAAAAAGTGAAATAAATACGTCGCCTTTATTGTTTTGTACGAAGTAAACCGAAATTTATCAGCGCATCAGCTAAGTACCTTAAGATTCTATGTTTCTTTAGTAATCTGTACATGATATTGTTTATTTAGATATGATAATATTTTCTACCGTAAATATCGCATAAACTATAGAAGTACCATTGGGGCAAAAAGTCCCTTATTCGGACTGTTACCTCGCATGAGAACTTATGGCCTCTTCACTTGAAATTAGAGAACTATTTATATTTATTATTATTTTTTAGAATGCGCCATTATAAAACAAGGTAGTATTTGATTTCATAATCAAATAATACTAAGAAAATGATTTTTGTTTTATATAAGCAAGGTACAGTTTGAAATGAAATTATATTTTTTATTATTTGCTTTCATAATAAGATGGCCAAAGCATAAAGAAACGATGCCAAAGCCTTTAAATAGTGTTTTTGTTTTAGTTGAGGGAAGATTTTTGATAGTTTTTAGTTCAAAGTAAGTCTCTGACTTATATTTTTATTTTTTGTTAAGCAAATAATGCTTTCCTTTCATTTTGTATGCCGAAAAGAATTGGTTAAATAAATATTTGTTGATTTAACAAGAGTTTCTTACTTATTTAGTTTTATATTACACGAAATGTTGGTTAGAAGATATTAGGGACTTTTTACCCCAAGCAATGGACTTTTTGCCCCGCGCGTGGGGCAATAAGTCCATTTGGAATTGACGAACATTTTGTGGTATAACTCAACAAAAAATAACAATATCACCAAATGAACTTCGCGAACGTAAAGCCCAATAGTGATAGTTTTAACAAAATAACACCAGATATCTCTAGATTGTTAGTACTAAATTTTACATAAGATTATACGAAAAACGGGACTATTAGCCCCACCCTACCCTACTCGCGCGCGCACACCCGTGCGAAACACAGTGAGAGGGAAAATAATTCCCCAATTGACCCACTAATTTTCGTCCACTTTGGAACGACCTACCCCGCATCGCGTAATTATCAATTGTACACCAACGCTATTGGCACCGCACCTTATCGAGATTCGAGTCGTTGACCTAACGCATTGTTCCCTACGAGAACGACTGTGCCCTATCGCTTTCCGCGCACGATCTACGAGCACGCGGAAACGCCGCGTAATCGTATGCAGGAGGTAAGGTTAAAGACCGTTTCGCGCGTCGGAAAAGTAGATACATTCTAGCGAGCGTAAGTCGGTCAGCTTATCAGCGCCAAAGCGTTAGAATAGCGCTCGACTCTCCACCAATTTTACTTCTCGCCATTCGATGAATTCATTCCCCGTAAACCGGCGAGATTACTTCGAGGGACACTCGCCTTGGTCGTAAAGATAAAGCTCTCGGCGACGATTAATTTACACGAAGCTGCCAGACGATCCGAGCCGACGATAGCCGCCAGCGATCCGTCAAGAAACGCGGAAGCCGGTTGACTGCGGTGGTCGCCGCAAGATTTACGACATTTAATTCAACCGTTTAATACGTCGGCTCTTTCCCCTTTTTTTTCTCTCGTGAAAGAGCACGGCGCGGCAGCGAGAAAAATTTTGCCAGTCGCGAGGGCAAGCGGGGAGGGCGCGAGACAGGCTGGGACAACGGGGCGAATTAATTGGGCAGGTAACGCGGGATGACGCGTCGGGGGCCGATTCATAAAGCGGCGCCAAGTGCGTCGGATACCGTGGCGATAAATTAACGACAAGAATTATTATTGTTCTGAATAGCGCGGCGGCTAGCTAGGAAAACCTGTATCGCGCGATCGAGCTTGAAAACCATCGCATAATTTACTAACGGCGTTAAATTAACTGGGATGCCACGATGACTGGCTGGGGACCAATAAAAACGAACGCGGCCTACGCCACGTCGGCTCTCTTTTACGCTCCGTGTCCGTTTCAACCAACTACAATTCCCTTCAATCGTTCTTTCTCTCTCCAGAGCGACTCTCGAGAACCAGCGAGTCCCCCGCGAAATTGCCCGATTAATTAAAAATTAGACGTTGTCGTCGCGTTAAACGCGGCTTCTCCAGCAACCGTCTACCGTTTCACTTCTCCCTTCCCCTTTTCTCCTTTCTCTCTCCCCTGTTTCTCGTTATAAACGATCGCCGAGACGGCGCGACCGAGAAAAAGAGCTGAATTTATAAGCCGCGCTGTAATCTTCGTGCAAGAGAAATATGCGACGCGGGCCAATCCTCCTGGGCCACGAACCGAGCCCAATTAGACCGTCTATGGATGTCAATGGTGCGTGTCCCAGAGCGCCTCGAAGCCCCCATTCCATCGTCGTTATGCAATTTGCGATGCCAGCCTATCCGCGGTGTTACACGATGCGCAACGTATCACCCCTCCGACTGATTGTGAGAGCCACTTCGACATCCACCTCGATCGTCCTACGATCACAGAGTAGACACCCTTCTTCGTCACGAATCGCGAGTTGGTCGAAGCTCGTGAAGGATGTTCGATTACAGTTGTCGCATCGCGATAGAAATAAGAAGCAGTTATTCTGCCTGTTTATTACTCTCCTCGGGAATTGCGATCCGAATTTCGGAGGCTTTGGAATGGCGACTACCGAACGGTACTACCTATGTAAGAAGCAAGCAGGTTTTAAGTTCGAGCTCTCCAGCGCAAAGCGTGTAAACGTTTAGAAGACGCCGCAGTGGTAACAGACGGGGACCAATTAAAATTTCCAGCGGGGACTCGAGGCACTCTCGGCGGCGCGGCGGCAAAGAATCCGCTTGAGCTTGGTTCGGCCCGGTCCCCTGGCAACTGCTGCGAGCAGAACGACACGTACGGTTACGTAAGTGCTCGCGTATTCTCCGAGGGCGCGGATAGGGGACAATTAGACGGTCCACGGATGTCAATGGGGAGCCGTACAATGGGGAGACGTGACGCGCGACCTTTCCTCCCGTGCTCATTGTCGTATCTATTACCGGCAGCGGTGTTCCCTGCTCGCGACACGGGCAGAGATGCAACCGGGTCCGGAGGTGAATCGCTGCCGCGTCGGCGCGGCCCGGAGTTCTGTTGCAGACGCGTTAAATCAACGTTGCTGTGCGAGCACGAGGGCGCGACCGTCCTCTCCTATCTAGGTTCGCGGGGCCGCGCCGCTTCCGCCTGCTGGATACGCGCATATATCTTCCGCTACGTGGAAACGCGCCGCATCCTCCTACGTGGCGCGATATCCACCCGGTGAATCGCATTTGCCGCGCCAACTGCACGCGCAAATAATCGCGTTTCTCTCGATATTTGATTTGCCGGCTGTTTGCACGGGTTTAGCCGTTTTATTGGCCTCGTTTAAGAATAGCTGGAGGATCCTTCCTCCCGCTCGATACAATTTGCCTAGCGAATCCACACGCAGGTCGCTACTGAAATCTCCAGCGCTTTTCATCGCGATGGGACCAACGTCGCCAAATTTAAAAAAAAAAAAAAAAAGTACGCAACAGGAGGTAAGGAAGAAGCAGGGTTGAAGGCTTCTCCTCCGCGAGCTCTGCCTTAGCAAGCGGTTTTTGGGAATGGCGAATCTCCTAGAGCGCGCTCGATTGCATCTGCATAGGAAGGTAGTTTATCCTGCGTGTTTCCTGAAAGGGAAGCAGACGGAGCCGCAGTGAATAGCGAATTTCTTCGGCGAGAATATATCGGCCGGCCGACCGGTTGGGCCGAGCGTACGAGCAAGATATTTGCATTTTATTTCGCTGGCTACGAGTACCGCTCTTATTAAATTAAGCTCGAATTACTGGCAATTCTTTCCCGTGGAATTACCTGCTTTCCCGCCCGGGGAGTGTAACGATAATCGAGGAATTTCTGTCGCGTGTTAGGTATTTCTCTGCTCCCGTCATGGCGCTCGCCCGATCTTGCCCGTCTAGCGTCTACGTACGGCGCGGTAGAAGGAGGAAGTTTATACGGCCGTTTTATGTTATCAGTCGGCACTGAAACGGCAATAAAACATAACGAAATACGAGGCATAAAACAAATCCGAGTATCGGCCAGGTCACTGCTTCCGATCCCGCGATACTTATTCCAGAGCGGCCGTTTCTCCCTGTCTCCGTTTCTCCCGTTCGATCTCGACTGGCCGATATTTTCACAGTAAAATTCCGCCGGTAAAATTCTGTCCTACGGAAGCGCTACGCAAACGGACCGCGCGCGATCTTGATTTTTCACGATTTCTCTTCCCCTGGAAAATAGGTACGGAGCACGACTCTCCCCGGCTTCAAGTAGCTATATGTACTTTCGCCAGCGTCACAGGGCGACACCGGCGAGAAAATATTCTCGTTGGCAGCCGAGACATGTGCCTCGGAAGACAGCTGAACGAAAATTCAACAAACTTTGTCCGCTATCTACTCAGAAGCGCGATACGCAGCGTAACCCGAGCAACACCTGCTCGAGTGGCGTATTGTAAAGAGACGCCTTGCACCCTAGTTCCCGAGTGATTGTTTCAAGCGAACAACAACCGGTCCGCCGTGTAATTAGTTGGTCGGCGAGAGCGACTTATAGTTTAAAGTAGATTTGCTTGCCGCGAGAAGTTGTTACGGTTTACGCAATCGCTCCGCTGCGGCTTTAAAGCGCCGGTAATTGTTGGACTTGGCGGGCTTGAGACCAGCTGCTCGGTTTTAAGAGGAAACTTAATAGCTCGAAAGCGGCCCAAAGACTCCGCGCGCGCCACCATGGATCGGTTAATTCGGTCCAATCACAGTTGAATTCAGAGACGTTGCATGGTTCCTCGAGGCGAGGCGAGGAGCACCGTCCTGGCCTTCCACGGAGGGTGCAATATAAGCGGCACGCGTGATTTCCGTTTCATTCACGCGGAATGTATAGGCATAGAAGGTGCAATCAGGCAAACAGGCGCGTCGACGGACGGAGGAGAGCCGCCTCTTGGTGGAGATAGTGCGTGACCTTCTCCTCCGCTCGCCTCTGGCGCATTCGCTGGAATACGAGCAGAGGCCCTCCGCCTGCCCTCCGCGCGACAGCTGAATTTCAATTCGGCAAAGCACGAGGGCTTCCCCGGACCCGCTGCATCGGTACGCGACGCGAAATTCTGATCATCGAGCAATTAGCGGCCCCCAGGTAACTGATCCTGACGAGTCCGCGAAATTGATTCGGCAGCTCGGGTGTCTCGGCGCGATTCATTAAAAGGGGACACGACGAATTTCCCACCCCCAGAAGATCCCGTCGCGCCCAGAAGAATTGTGTTTCGACTTGCGCGCAGGGTAACGGTGAGGATCCTTTGAACGGAGGAGCGCTGTCGCCGCCTCGCAATTAATTTCTCCGGTTGCAAAAAATCCCTGGCCGTCGCGATTCGTGAAACGCGACGCTCGTTTTCTCCCCCCGGCCCCTGCTTTTTCTACCGGATCGGTCCGCCGTGTGCCTCTCCTGTATTTGCCGTGTCGCGGGAGCTGTAAGGCCGAGCCCCGTAAATAGAAAGCGGGTGTCGCGTCGCGATGACGTCGGTCCAAGTATTGCCGAAACGTCGGTGGCGCGAATTAAACCGCAATATCGCTTCCCAACCTCGGACGTCGCTTGGGGCGAAACCGATGACGAGGAATTGTGTGGCACGTCCAAGGACGTATCGATGATCGATAGTAGGTTGCGAGCGTGTTTTATGAAAATTCAAGCAGCAGCAGAGGATAAGTACAGGTCTGTGAGGTTGTTGGCCCATCCAAATGCGAATATTGGAAAAAAAGATCGATGGCATTCGTTTGTCCATCGTTTTTCCACGTTTGGATCCGAAATAAGAATCCAAATATTTTTACTTTTGTATAATTGTCTTGTGGTCTCTATTTTAGTTTAGTTTTATAGTTCGGGGTTAAGCTTGTCATCAGTGCCACCACTGTAACCTCGCCTTTACTCTTCTTGTCTATCCTTGTAAATTATATGTTCCCTTTTCCATTCGACTATTAATAAAGACGATTAATAATAATAAAAATGCAGTGCGGGCGCGCCTAGGCGGGTCGAGTAAACCTACCAAACAGCGGTGAGAGGAAAAACTAGCTGCCCGCCGCGCTGCAGTGGTGGGCAAGAGATTTTCACGCGGTGTCGAGGATCCCGTCTGAAAAAGCTCTCCGAAAAGCCTGGAAAGTTTCTTCCGCATCGGGGAAACTTTCCAATCAGTCGAGAGACGCGGCCGAGCTCTCGGAAGCTCGCAGAACTCGGCTCACGGGGGACGCACGGGCGTGGGTGTCCGAGGGTTGGCGTGCAAGGGCGGAAGACGCGGGTCCAAAGGACCGGAAGCGATGGCGGGTGGTGGGGGGCCGAGGGCTCGATGGAAAAATTGATATTCCGCGGAGGCAGCACGCGTCTACGCACGAACCCGCTTTTCATCTTGCCACGGAAAACGCAACCCCCTCTGTGTGCGCGTCGCCCGAGCCCTCGCCTCGTTACGACTTGCCCCCTCTGTCCCTGCTCGACCCTCCTCCTCGCTGCCAGCCGGCTCCTCTCGCGACTCTCGATTGCCGTGTTTCGCGATTCGCAATTTGCTCGAGTTCACGTAGAACGAGCGCCGTGCGGCACGTATCCCGCGCCCCGTTCTCCGCCATCCCCTCGCCCTGTCGAATTCCGCGTGCACGCGTGATAATCAAAGGTTGGTCGTCGACGTACCTATATGCCGGGGGCAGCGGTGTCTGCTCGCGGAGTTGGAGAATAGAATTTAAAGGGAGGCTTTGACTGGGCTTAATTGCATCGCGATTGCCGCACAGTGGTCGAAAATCGAGAAAACCTGGCCAAAACATGAAGATGACCTTTGATTTGTACAAAAATGAGTCCTGAGTAGGTATGCTAAGATTTTCGAGGTCGGTGATTATGAATGTTAAGTCAAAATTGGAAAAACTATTTGTAATCTTCAAAAGAAAAATTTAATGTTCAAATAGCTTCAACATGAGGGAGACTCAGACTCAGATTTATTTAGTATCTTCGTTACATCTTTCGTGCCATTTCATTCGATATCTGGTGAGAAATCCAATTAGATTACAATTCATATAAGCAACATCTGAGGTTATTAGATACTCAAGAGAAACTGTATCTACCTAAATATGTACATAGAAACACAAATATATGAACTTCGCCCTTCGTTTTTTTTTTTTTTTGCAATTTTGACTTTCGTAATCATTCGTAATCAACAACCTCGAAAACTCCAGGATACCAAGTTTAGACCAAATCTGATGCTTTTCTAATATAACTACGCGTCTGCCGTATTGGGTCCGCTATTTTTTTTATTTTTTCAATTATTTTGAACTGAGATTCGTCATCAGCGAGTTATTTGGACGTTTAGGGTCCACGATTAATGTCCTCGCGGGCTCGTAAAACACAGACGCACGCAGAAAAAAGGCGACGCGGCGCGTCTTCGGTAGATTCGTCGAAAGCGCTTAACGACCTACGGCATTTCCGACCGTTAACTCCCGTTAAAATGACGCAGCCTCCGCGGCGTTTATGTCGCTCTCGACGCTCTTTGTCGTCTAATTTGAAAGAAACGATCACTGGCACGAGTTAGGCCGCGGTTACGACCGCATCCATTGCTCGTTCCCGCGGTACCTACTCCACCGCGCGACGCGTCACGTCGTCTCGAGAAAAAGCCCTCCGATCGCCGTAAAACAGCTCCGTTCCCGATATTTAACGACCGGCAAAAAGCACAATTCGATGGCAATCACGCGAGGGAAGGCCACGGTGGTTTTATTCCGCATCCCCGACGTGGATAACGATCGCGGAAGTCGCGTCAGCCGTGAATCCAGAATCCTGCCAGCGATAGGGAAGGATAGGAGAGAGGATAGGGAAGGAAAGGGAACAGGAAAAAGACAATCATCCGCATAAAAATGCATCGAACGAACGCGTAAGTGGCCCGATGCTGAATACTTAAGCGCGACCGATGGTTCTGGATGGCGGCGTGGCACGGCGCGGCGGGGAGCGGAGCGGGGGCCGTAATTTACGGCCAAGTTCGCCGTTATAAGGAGAAAGAGCGTGAAAGAAAAAGGGGCAAAATCGATCCTCGTAAATCGCACGGGCGACGTCAGTAACACGTGTTACAAGGCTCGCGGTATAACGCCCCAAGATTATATAACCTCCGCCTCGACCGCAGAATGCCGACGTTCGGAAAGCTAACGGCCAAATCGGACGATTCTTTTCTCGCAATTACGATGCACTGTCGCGCCCGATCATGCGAGTCGCCGCTGAGCTTTTTTCAGCGAGAGTTCTGACTTGTTGACGGCGCTGCGGCCTGTCACGCCACGCCGGTGATCGGTTCGCGTGCAAAATTCAGATTACAAGCAAGAAGCGGCGGGTAATTAAGCGACACGCGGCTGTGCGATATTCTACGATAGGTAATCAAGCCCCCATCGGTTACAAACACACCGACGATGGCGCCCCAGTTTCGCGCATGAAACTTTCATAGTGCGTCGCGTACCTATATGGGTGTTCGGGACAAAATTCATAACTTCTGAAATAATGTACCCTAATACGTTTTCAACGAGAGTATAAAGATGTATCGATTAGTGCATAAAACAATTATAGGTACACTTCTATCTAAAAAAATTTAAGTGAAAAGTGAGGTTAAAGTTGGGAAACATATAATTCAGCAATTTAATGGATGTAAAATTTCTAGGCAATAAAACTGAATATAAAGGGAGTAAAAAAAATCGTTTCACAATCAAAATAAAGAATAGGATGTAGTACCTTCAGTTATACGATCCATTGAAAGTGATTTTTATTTATGCTTAATGTTAATAATTTTTAGCTGGCCTTGAGCTATAAGACAGAACTAAAAAAAAATATATGAAGAATGTGCGTGTTTCCTGAGTGTTAGAGGCTTTTATTTGGTTCAACTGTTCAAACACAAATAAAGAGTCTGCATTAATTTCATGTTAAAGATCATCACAAAAAAAATATTTATTTTTATATTTTTGTTCATTGAGCAACGCACTGTGCGACGACCGACTACTGCGGCACGCGTTCCCGCCCGCGCGCTCTCCCCGCCCTTAAAGATTAATCGCGCGCTTAACGAAGCAAGCAACGGAGCACATTGGGCCACGAGCCCGGCTTGTAATTGTCGGGAACTTGCAAGTACGCCGGGGGCTCTGAATAGCGCGAGAACTGGACCGTAAATAGCTGGAGTTTCTGACCGTAACAATGATTCTGACCCTCGAGACCATCGCGAAAGGGGTTGCGGATAGGCGGTAGAAGCGGGGTGCCAGTGGTAGGCCATTTTGTCCGCGTTCGCGTGCGAAATTCCAATTAGAGGCAGCGGGCCATCGCGATCGAGGCGCGGCTAATGACGCGTCTCGCGGCGGCCTTCTTTTTTCCGTGGAAATTTCGCTCGCTACGTCGCGCAGCTACGTTCCGGGCACGTGTTACAAGCTCGATTACTCGACGCGACGCGACGCGGACGGTGCCACGGGTCCGGCACACGAACGATCATTTATCGTCTGTTTCCAGCGGCCGTCGGCCCTTCCTTCTCCCTCGCCGCAGTCGGAGAAAGCAGGAAGAACGAACAAACGAACGGACGGAGACAAAAAGGCTGGCCGTTGGAGCGAGGGGACCGCTCGCATTGCGCATGCACCCTCGAATTTCGGACCTGGCGTACATCCACTTCCGCTGCGACACCGTGGCCAGAGCGAGAGGGTCGAAGACAGAGAAACTTGGGGATCCGGAGGGAACGAAGGAGCCGAAGGGGCGAGAGGGAAAGAGAGAGAGAGAGAGAGAGAGAGCGAGCTAAAAGGGCGAACAAGAGGTAAATGGAGGATGGCTGAGAGGAGGAGGAGACAGTTCGGGCAGACACTAAATAATCTAGATAACGGAAGGACGGCCCTAAATTCCTGCAGATTTGTACAGGCGTACCGACTGATTAGATTGGCTGGAAGATTGCAGCGTGCCCCGCGAGGGATGGGGCGTTATAGGAACGAAGGAAGAGACTCCGGTGAATTTTCGGTTTCTCCTTCGTTCAGCCGACTACCCATCCCCATGCGCGCGACTCGCACGGACGACGTTTTGATTAGCCTCGAGTCTGGGTACTTGGCATCGATCGGCACTGTGTACTTGGCAAGAGTCCTGGAAAACGCGGCAGGGACAGGTGAGGGCTCGTCTGCCGCATCCCCCGATACCCACGCACACACACACACTTCACCCTCTATTTTTTGCATCGTCTGCCCGGCTTACCCAGCCAGGCGAAATGCGTGGATCGGGAGCTTTGGGTCTCGGGCCTTCCCTCGGAAAAGGGAGACACGCTCGCGCGGGATCGCAATAGGAATCAATCTTTTAAACGGATCCCAGAAGAACGCGGATGTATTATGGATCGAACGACACTGGAGGGACGCAGGACCTCGCCGTTATATACGCGCGAAGCCTCAAGATTCTCGAAATAAAGAAAACAGGAGCCAGACCCCAGAATGACTTGTGTCACGCCATCGCGCTACAGAGACACTTGACGCCGGTGCATTATCCACGGTTCAGCTTCCGGTGCGAATACGATCCCTTCGCGATCGGCATTCGAGTGCCGCGAACGTAGGTCATTCGGCCGACAGCCTGGAGAAGGCAATTAAATATGATTTACAAGTTATATGGGTGTACCGCGAATTAGTTATTACCCAGGTTAATAAATCACACCGCGGGAAAGCAGGCTCGGCGTGCGCTGTCGCACCGGTAATGCCGGTTAGGCATCCGCGTTCCTTTGAATTCCAGCGAACCTTCGGAAACCTCGTGCAAACCCGTGCCTTAAGCACTCCGGCTCCGAAGAGTCCTGAGCCGAAACTCAAAACTCGGAACTGGAATTATCCTAGGATCGAAATCGATTGCGAAAGGCTTGGATCGCGAAACTCGCGCTGGGGTATCCGCGCGCTCGTCGTGTCCCCTACAGTCGCGGTTGCGGCCGCGGCTGCGGCTAGGCTGGTAATTGCAGATTGCAGCATCTGTTGATTACGCCATCTCTCCCATTACCGTCATAAAATAATGCGCGGGCTGGCGCATATGTACTTGTCCGCGGAAACGCGAGTGCGCGCAAATACACGCTGGTACGCACACCGAAGAATCGGCGCAAGCGTGGCGAAGAGTTACCTGCGCGTCTCCTCTAGAAACTACACACGGACACACTGCTCTCGGCTATTCTTCGTGCTCGTTTGTCGAAATCGATACGCGGCCTGCATACACCGAGCGCGGTACTGATTGCGGCAACGTGCAAAATCGAGGACCATCCATACAGACCGGCCCACGCAACTCAAACCACTTGGATCCCTCTCTAAATATTGGTTTTCGCAACAATTGCTTCCGATTGAAAAGTGCGCGATTCTAAGGGGAAAGTGGAAAAGAGAAGGAACAAGGGGAGGAACGTCTTGTATCCCCCGACTCTTCTCATCTTTTCGAGTATATTCCCCGATGCATTCGAAAAGAAATTAATGGAAATAAACGCGCGTTGCCTCCAGCCCAAAGTAAGCATCACTCCGACACCACTTTGCCTGGCATCGATGAATCTCAAATGCCCCGGATTCCACCTCTCGTTAGATTCTGTCTTGGAGTTCCGACTGCGGAGAACAAAGGGGTGGAAACTGGGTAGAATCGCGGGTCCCCGGTGGCACCCGCGGCAACTACAAACTCGTCGACTGTTCCCGCAACGCTTGTACATTCCAGTGTGCACTAATGTTTGTTAATTGCTACATCTCTTTTCGCTTTCGACGGCGAAACGTTCGGGGAACGTTCGCCTGGTGGTTGACATTAGCGAAGTCGAGGCGCTACGTTGCGAACGGCAGGGTCTATGTTGTCCTTGACGCGCGCCAGGGAGCTTGTAAAAGCGATTTAAATAAATTATACATGCCCGTGCGCAGTTCCGCTCGGTCAATTTTCCGAGCGAAGCGCGACGAGCCCGGCCGCTCGTGTCGACGCGGAAACAAAGGGGAAACGTAAAGGCAAGTTTCGGCGTCGAGTGCAGAAACGTGTTTTACCTTCGAAATCGGATTTGAAAGCGGCGCCCGGTGAATGTAAGCGCGCCGAGTAAAAATCTCGCGATGCCTCCGGTGTTGCCCGCTTTGAACGAACCCGGCTGTAAACGCACAGGCTACCGCCGGTAATTCTTTGCCCTGAATCGCGATTCAACCTCGCTCTGCTGGAACCACCGATCGAGCGAATCCATCCTTCGTCGCGGTGGATGGGGCGCGGACAGAGGGCCACGCGACCGAGTGTTTAATAGGCAGGGCCTTCTTCATTCGATACTATTAATTAAAAGTTTTCCCGAGAGAGCCGCTCGATCCGTGGCGCGGGAAATGCAATCAAAGGTAACGAAACACCCCGGATGTCTCGTGCCTCGTTAAGCAATTTTTTTCACCGCTTTTAATGATCCGCTTTCGCCGACAAAAGAGTTGCTCTCTCTGCTTATCCACTGGCAACCCCCTCTCGCTCTCGTTTCCTCCTCTCCCGGCTTCGCTCTCGCCTGTTCGCGTGCTTCGCAGTCAGCGTGCGCCCCTGCCCCCCTTCAAATTAACTGGCGCACGGTGGACTTTCAAGGGCGAATCTGATAACGAGAGACACGAACGGTCGTTCGCGAAAATCTGCCGATATTACGCTCCGAGCGATTGTCGGTTAAAGGGCGAAAGGGCGAAAGGGCGACTCCTTAGCGGTCGCTCGGCGACGTCTTTTCAGCCTCCGCTCCCGGCTCATTCTTCCCAGAGATCGTCAATCCGCGACATTAAGGGGGCTTTAACGACTTACGAATCCCTGGGCGACCGATAATTTTATCAAACGAGCGTTTACGCCGCGCGCCCGAAACTTTCACGTCGCAAAGTGGACCATGCTTCGAGAGGGAAAGAAGTAAAAAAAAATCTTCGTATATTACTTTTGAGTATTAATTAGGGCTGTATAGACTGTACTGAAAATTATAAAAGATTTTAAGAAACACGTGGGAACACCAGGTAGTTATATTACCGTACGCCCTCGACTTCGGCTACGCGTACTCATCAAACGTCTTCAGTGTTTAGCTGCTGAAGACAATATTTTTTTCCTACTTGAAGCATGGTTTAGCTCACTGTACGTCGCGTTTCGTTCGCAAGACCAACAAGAACATGGTATCGCCCCGTGGGCCATTTCCCGCAGGCTTATAGTATCAAACAAGACCAGCAACTTTCCGGCTGAAAAGTCAAATTAAGAATTCGGACCGATTCCACCGGAGCTACCCCGAGTTTACTTTTTAAATTACGCGAAACGCGAGATCCTTTGACGCGTCTCGAAGCAACTTTCGTCCTTCCGCCGGTGTCGCGTCCCGTCGCACAGTCCGCTTGTCGCGAAATCCGCTGTACTTGGGGCGAAGTAGATAAAAGTTGCAACGCGAAGAACGCGATGCCGCCGCGTTTCAAAGTGTAAAGCGCGCGGAGTAGGGGGGTTGCGTGGATTCCGGACGGAAGCGAGAATCGCGGCCCTTAAAACAACGGGAAAAGTCGTGCGCGAACGATCGCGCGGCGGGGGAGTTTCTTGGGGGGGAGTTGCTCGTAAAGCATCGTTCCGGTTACGACTTGGCGTGGCTCGCTGAAAGCCATTTAGATAATAAAATGCAGTTGCACGGTGATAAGACACGGGTCGTTTGTTTACGCGCTCGTTCGCGGACCCTCCGACCTATGTACACGCTCGACAGTTTTATTCACACCGGGGAGAAACGGCCGGGCCTGTTTACAGCGCGGCGGAATCCTTAAATCGGCCCGCCGTATCCGCGCAAGCGATCTCGAGAGCCTGCACGCGACAACCAGTCCCGGCGGGCACCGTTTAAATTTCTTCCGTCCGACGACGTTTCGGCATCCCGCCGCGACAACGGCAAATTTCCCCTAATACCCGTGATCGCGTCCACGCGTTTCAATCTAAAGTGTCGCGGCGCGGTAATGGGCGCGAGGGGATTTACGTGTTTGATCGTCAACGGTTTATCTCGGCTCACGTATCACCGCGTTCGCTCGCGTTTAAACCGACTTAAGTCGAGTCCCCCGGTTCGGATTTAACTTCTTGTACAGCTGAGTACGGCGATGACTCGTCATTTATAAAAATATCCTCCTACCAGATAAGACGGATTAATTCCCTTCGACGGAGTAGAATTAAATATAGCATTCGCTGTGGGTAAAACGGTTCTAGCTGGGAAATGACCTAGTTAATCGAGTTGGTCGATCAACTCGGAATAATAAATAGGTAGGTACCTACGCGTTGCCGGGGAATTTTCTTTGGAAATGTCGGGAAGATAGGTATCAGGAATCGCGGAGTGTAACTTCACGCTCGACCTTTTCGAGATTCGGCCGTAAATCAATTGGCGTTGCCAGCACGCGGCGCTTTCAACGGCAAAGCAACACCGACGGCGCAATCCGCTCGGCGAATTCACTTTCCACCGGGTATCGCGATCAACACCGCGAGCCGCAACGCGCGTTCACATGCACGCGGCGCTATCAGGGGTCACGGATCGCGGGGAAACGCTCGCCCAAGAACTAGTTCTTGCCGAATCGATCGCTTACGTAAGCGGGCGGGGGAGAGGCGGCAGGCAAGTTAGAAATTAACGTGAATAGGAAATCGAGAGGAGGAGCGAGGTCCCGGAGGGGGGAAGTGGGCAAAGAGAGGGAAGAAGGTCAAAGCACAATTAAATCTGCGAGCGCGGAACGATCGAACAGATTGGCGGGGGTAATCCCCGACGTTCCGCAGTTCTTTGGTCCCAGCGAGAAATCCAACCTGTTAGTCGAATGGATTTCATCCGTGCCGACTAAACGGATGACTTCGCCAACAGTCCTTTCGATTCTTTCGCGCAGCCTTTTTCCCCTACCCATTGTTCGGAACGGCGTCGACCCGCTGCAACTTCCATCGTAACTTAACCCCTGTTTCGCGCGGAGCTTTCTTCTGCCGCCGTTGCCACGGCGTTGCACAACTGTCGACGACATAGCTGCGATTTTCACGATTACGCTACTTTACTACGGTGCTCTCGACTCTCAGCCGTGGAAGCAACGTAACTTTGCGTCGATTCAAGCGCAATCGGTAGATAAAAGTCATCGGCGCTGCGAGCTTCGCTAAGTACATACCTACTAGATAGGATCAGCGTGTGGTAAGCGTTCGCCTTTCGTCATTCGTCTAGACTCAGGGGGGGAGAGAGGGAGAGAGAGAGGAGGCTATCCCGTGCTTCGTCGAGTCGACGGCGAAGGAGACGTTTGAGAAACGTCGGGCATCAGGCTAATCAGTTCCGCGATAACGATAACGAGAGCTGTCCATTAGCTGGCAAGCAGTTCTATTCCCCAGCCGACAGTCGGTTAAAAGCGGTGCCGTTTTTCCGTCTGCCGAGGAAAACTAATTCCCCCAGCTGCGCGTAATATCCACAGCGTCTTACGACGGCCAAGCCGATGTTTTTACGCCCGTGATGCATGTCCAGTCGGAACTCGCGGACGGCTAATTTCCTGCAGCTCGCTCCCTCTGCAAACGAGGGGGGATTCAGTTAAATTCTTCCTCCTCCTCCTCCTCCTCCTCCTGGCGACAAACAATTAGGACGTCGAAACAGCCTCGATTCCCCGACGGACCGAGACCGATCGGGGACGGAAAAGCGCGCGTGGCCGGCGCGCGACAGCTAATCGATCCGAAATTACAGAAAAGCGAGCAACGTAGCCGGCCGGAATCCACTGCAATCTCGACCCCTTCTCCTTTTATTGCTCGACCTCCCTTTTGTCGTTCGGACAATTCCCGGAGCGCTGCGACTCAGCCTCTCGGTTCACCTGCGAATGAATTTCCAGGACGAGCCCCGATTAATCTGAATTCGAAAATTCATGCCCCTTCGCGAAGCACAAGCCCCCTGTTCACCGCTATTTCCTTTACTCGCGAGCAAGAATCTTCCCCTCGGCGGCGCCGCGTTCCACAAATACGGCAAGCCGAGTAATTTCCGCCCAAGTATTACCGCGCGAAACGTGCTTGCTCGCGGTTCTAACGAGACCGATTAACCAGTCGTTGCGCACGCTTCAATCACCACGCTCAAACGGCGCTCTAATAAAGCGCAATTAATTCGCAGAGCGCCGCAATGTAGCCATGCAGCGTGGCCAGCCGCGTAGAAACAACGTTCTCGCTGTTGTCCGACGACTGGTCGATCCGTTAGTCTTGAGTGGGTAAAGGGTCCGACCAGTGTCGTCTAGCATCTACTTGCAGAGCAGATTACTCATCGTCGAGGCTCGTTGCTGGCTTACCGCTTCCAAGGTCTACGTTTAACATTCTACAGCTTATTCATCCAGCAACTAAGGGGCAAAGTCGCCCTCTTGACAGGGAATATTCAGTCAAGATTCGGATTCAGTTGAGTCTCGACTTGGGCGCAGAACATCACGGTTCAGTACCGCAGAGCACTCGCCCCATTTTCTGCAACCGCTTACTTGGCAACCGTTTAACGACTGTCGTCGTACTCCTCGATCGGGGAATTATATCCGAATGACAGCGCGATCGGTCTTGCAAGTTCATTGCACAGGCTTCAGCGGTGGTTTCTTTCGAGGTTAACGATGATTCCGGCGAGCGGGCATCAGCCGGGGATCGTCGAACTGACATTCCTGCCGACTGGAGACGCGCGTTAACCCCTAAACGAGACTGACCGACGATTAACCTCGCCTTGCAGGGTTAACGCGCGGCCATTCCGCTCGTACCAGCCGCTCGTTACTTTTATTTCCTCGCCCGGCCGATAATTATTCCCGCCTACGCGTGCCGATGTTTCGCCGCCAATTTACGGCTCGCTTCGTTAACTCTGTTTGCCAGAAATTCGGCCCCAGTGTCGCGTGATCGCTCGTGATGTTTGACAAACGCACGGAGGGAATTGCTTATTCGAGCCGGGCCGTAATTGAGGATCGGGCGGAGGACGCTCTCTCCTCATCGAAAGTACAACGCGCTCTCATAACGACTGCAAGATAATGAAACGTTATGGATACTAGAGGCCGCAGACGCCGCAGCCACAAGCTACGCTTCCACCGCCAAAGTTCATTCTGCTTTTTGGCCAGTCATTAATTACTCGGTTGGCAAACACCGCGCCACGAGCGAGCGTGATCTGGGAAAAAGAAGCAGCGAAATATTTCTGGGATTCGGAGGCAGTGGTAGAGAGTGTAGTTTTTCCCAACTTTGAACTATTATACAAGTATCGTACAGCGTATCGAGATCACACACGTTTGTGGTCGCCGCTGGGAAGATCAAAGGTAGTTTTATTTGTAGAGGAAGAAATTTTTCAGGAGCACCGGACTGGGAACATCCGCGCGATTCGATTACTGTGTCTGACATAATCGCGACCAACATATCGCTTCCAGGAAATCGGCTCGGTTGCCTCTTTCATCCCGCCATTCACCGCGGCCAATGATTTCCTGTCGTACCGAGGACTGTTGTCGGCTTGCCGCTTAATTTAATTCGATTGTTGCTGGACGTGTGTGTCTCGAATTACCAGGACAATGGCAAGGGAAATTGCCGCGCAAACAGATCGGTCCCGCGGCGTTTTGTAACGCTTAAAGTCGCACAGGACGAAGTTTGCTAATCGTCGAAAACGTCGCGACAGATTCGTCCGAAACTTTACGACGAGTCCTGGAACGAGTTGGAAATCGATGTTTGGCTCGGGAAAAATTGTTTACGCCCAGGACGGGGCGACGAATCGCCGACACACAAATCGCGGAGAGGAAGGAAAGCTGGCAATCCACTTTGTCGATCAGGAAACATAATTCTGGTCGCGTCGCTTCCCACCGCGCTCTCGCCTGTATCGTCGCGCATTTCCCCGCCCGGTTTTCCGACGTTCGTCTGCTTTCGCGGACATCGCGAAAAAAAGGATCAAGTTTCGCGATCGGGCGAAACTCGAAACGCGAAAACTGCTGGCAATGGTATGGGAGTAACAACGATACGAGCGCGGAACGCACATGCGAGTAATGGCACTTTTTCTCCCGTTTCCGGGCGGGTGGTAGATAAATATTGAACGCTCGGATTCAAGGGAAAGTTGATCAACTCGTATAACACTTTGAACATCCACGTATTTTTATTTTTTTTTATTTTTTTTATTTATTTATTTCAACGCACGCAAACAATGCGATCGCGGGGATGAGGGGGGCAAGGGAATTTTCGTTGTTCACCGCTAGACAAACAGCCGCGAGTCGACAGGGAAAGCGTAGAGTTAGAAGTTTAAAGAATCCTCGGCGTAACAGAGGGATTTCAGCGGTGGCAGAATGTTTCGCGACAAAGGATCCCGTGGAAGAGAAATGTCGTCGTCTCGATTCACAAATTGGATCGCGGAGAATTACGAGGGCCGCGAAAGAGGACTGGCCCAGTTTGCGCGCTCAAACGATTACGCTCCCTCCCGTGGGATCGCTAGCCGCGAGCAAATGCGGGGGAATGGGCCCACCTGAAAACACTGACGAGCAAAAATTCGCCAACATCGTCTCCCCGCCGATGGGAATCCTTTGTCGAAGAAATATTCTCACCGATGAGGCATCATCAGCGGCCTTCGACGTCCCACGGACAAGATCCCCATCCCATTTAGTGCTCGACGTCTTCGCCAGGAGTTTCAATGCTACATCGCTCGTGATTGAAGAGGGGAGCAGGCAGAGTAACGTCGACCCAATTCGTAAATTGGATCCGTAGGTCAGGAGGCCTTGGGCAGCCGATGACGACATACAGACTTTTGGGTCGGTGGATGCGTGAACGTCTAATTAACGAGGACCTGTCCACCCGTTTTCTTCTGGTAACTTCATCATTCATTCGTTTCTAGCGTATTCAAAGGGACGGTGGAGCGTGGAAATGTTGGAACAACGCCGTAATTGGCCCGCAATTAAATTCACGTTCCGAGTCAATTAAAGGGACTCCAACCCTTGCCGAGTGTCCCGCGTCCTGTGAAAGCACTCGAGAACACCGATGCCCTTCGGAACGAGGTAAACTTTCGCACAGTGAGAGAGGGGTAGAGAAAGGGGAGGAAAGGTCACCATTGTCCTTCGGCTGTTGTCGAGAATCGAATCACGGGAGATTTTCCTGTGCTCCTTCGTGAGAGATGGCTCGTGTTTAGCCACGTTCAGGCCACGTACACCTTAGGGCCAGTCCTAAGTACCGAGCTGGCAGCTGGCAGAAGGAAGGAAGGAAGGAAGGAGGGAAGGAAGGAAGGAAGCAAGGAAGGAAGCAAGGAAGGAAGGAAGGAAGGAAGGAAGCAAGCAAGGAAGGAAGGAAGGAAGGAAGGTTCGGACCGAGGGGTGGCGAAAAGGGGTGCCGATCAATAACACACCGCGCCGCGGCGCTACTGTCGCTGCTCCGATTACTCCTATAGTTACACGTATCTTTCTGTATGCAAAAGTAGAAATACATGGCTCGCGTTAGGAGAGAACCGCGCGAGAGGATACACCTTCAGTACAATGAAACATCTTCATGAAGACTAACTAAAAGGCACATTTTCGTCACGCGTTGGCCATCCTTCAAGATCCATCCTCGCGTCGTACACGAGGAATAAAGGTCACGTTTCAAGAGATCTATCCACAGACAGTAAATACCGAATTGCAAAGGAATTCAGTAATGGTTCCCGAGTTGGAGACTTTTTACGCAAACACAGCTTTAGAGAGAAAGGTGTTGATTCTAGGAAGAAGCTGGGAATATTGTTGGCTGAAAAATTTACGGGAAGGTCGACTCGAGAGGAATTTTTACGATGATGTTCGAATGCTCGCCGCGGAAAATTCGCCGAGACGATCTTTCATCGTAATTTCTTGGCGAGATGAGCGAAACCTGCGGCGAAAAGGAGTCGCAAATACCACACGGTCCAACTAAATCAAACCGCCAAGAGAGCAGGAAATCCACGCGTACAAGGATTGCAAGACGGAAGTAATATTGCTTCGCGGGCGGGGAATACTCGGGGGTGGAAAAAATCGGAATTGAACGCTGGAAGTTTGTTTGCAGAGGTCGACGTGGCCATCGATCGATTATTCGCGAGAAAAATAATGCGGGCCCGCGGCAATTTTCCTCCATCTTCTCGTCGCAGCTTCTAAATCGAATTATTTTCCAGCGGCTGCCAACGCAATTACCGTAGTTTTGGCTTGATAGCCACGCCAACAACGAGTAACCGTTAAATAATTCAAGCAACCGATTCCTATGTACTTGGCGGCAATTGCGCTGATCACGGTGGCCATCGATTTACAATAAAACAAGTCAAGAATCAGGTCGAAATTCGATACGCTTTAACACTTTGTATGTGGATACGTCCGAGGGGTTGACACCCCCGTTGAAGAGACACGTTCTCCCCAAAAATAGGTACCCTATTCATTGATGACTACGCAACGCGAATCGTCAAGGATTCGTCCTAATCCGTGGCAGCTCGAGCCGGTCTCCCTAAATTACATAATCAATATCTCCCGAAATGAATATCTGCGACGTTCTTGATCAAAGGTGTGTCTATTGTGCCCAATTGGGAAACACGCGGCGAACATGATCGAACTCCTTTTCGAACTGCATCCTCCGAAAGAGAACAAGATAGGAAAGAGGTTGGTTATCGCATCAGAAGATCAGAATGGGAATCCACCGATCGCAACAATTACTTTCAACGTGAACCGTAAAGCGACTCAGGGGCGTTTATTTTCCCGACACGGTAACGATCGATCGCTTTAATGAGAATCGTAATCGAGTAATTTCGAAGGTAAACCGACCGGGCGTCGATTATCGCGGAAATATTTACCGTGGTGCGCGCGACGGAGACAAGTTACAGTGTACAGGAACAGAAGGAGGTATGTTCTCTTAACCTTTCGTTATCCGCGCTATTGTAAAAGTACAACAGTTGGAAATTATTTTTTCTTCTGCCTCAGAGTGACCAATCGGTTTTGAACCCTTTTCTAATCCTCTAGCTATGCCTTCTGCACTTTATGAATAACCCCCGCTTTTTTTACTCCTGTTTTCAGTCTGGATGTACAGACGTTGAAGAGAATACAATTTTAAAAAAAATTAAAACAGATTTAAAAAAAATTGCGCTACAAACTGAAAAATAATTTTGTTCCTTATTTAAGGGGGGAAGCCACTCTGAAATTTTTTTCAGATTTTTTTTGTTGCATTTTCTTAATGCTTGGGGTCTCAAGATTATACCTGCAACAGTTTCGAAGTGGATCTCGCAAAATTTTGGGAGCTACGGAAGGTTTTGAACGTTTGAACAGTGTCATCAGAGCAATGAAAGTGAATAAACAATACTTATTTACAATAGAAACCATTTACTCTGTTCATTTTTTCTTTCTTAGAGATAGATACTTTTTAGTTATTAATATAGAATGATTGTTTTAGGAAAGTCGTATTCCCAACTTAAAAAAAAATCAGAACACCAAATAAAACATCATGTAAAAATTTAAAAAAAAGCACGATAAAATCTCGATGTTGTAAAAAGTACCTCCAACATGCTGGAAACTATGTTATAAAATAGGGCGCAGGTAACGATAGGTTAACATTTTATGTTGTGTCACATGAAGTGAAAATCGTGACTCTTTCACTTCGTGAAAATTCAATGAATTGCTTGTCGCCCGCTCTACGTTAAAGGCCGCTGACACTGGCAACTATTTATATTCGACTCAATTGCAGAAGGCGATAATGTCCATAAAAATGCTCTATCCGTCATTGTACATAACGTCCCGATAGGTATACCTATATCGTGTCAAGTGATCATACATATATACCCTGTGGAGAAGGTAGTCCTATCTACGAGCCTTCCAACCGCATGCTACAAGTAATCGACACATTCCATGCTCTCCTCCTACTTTTTCTCCGCTAACAAGACGTCATACGAACAGCAACCGAGATAAGAAATAGATTCTCGTGTTACAGCTTCTCTTGCAATATAGCGAGGAATCTGCAGAAACGATATAGGTACAAAGTAGCAATGATGTAGGGACTGTGCGAGAATAGTGTACAGAGTCATGTATGTTAAGACACGTTGCGTTCGCATTCTCGTCTTTGGCAAGATAAATCTTGCTTACTTTGCATCGTGACACGAAATGGCAGGCTTAGAGACGAGCTTTTATTAGAGAGAACAAATCGAGTTTATATGAGGGTATTTTATCTTGAATCGATAACCGTGCACGCGACACGAAAGTGCTACGCGGGCTTTAAGGCCCCTGAGCCATGTGACAAAAATTTATATTGGATGTTTAGTCTATCCTATATTTACCTTTTCCAAGCTATTACATCCTACCAACCACGTCACCTCTCCGGACGACCAACTACAAATCCCGAGGAAATTATTTTGATTCCACATAATAAATTGCGCGACACGCTAATTATTTCAACGTGTTAATTTCGCCGTGACAGACCGCGCTTCTGTCGCGACCCGTGAACGACGAAACTCTGCTCGTCACTCGAAGGCGCAACCCGCTCGGTCAAACTGTCCTTCGCGTAATTAACGACGGTAATGTTCGAAATACGTCGCGACGGACGCTGTGCCGATTACACTCCCATTATTTCATGCATCACGTAACTGCATTCTGCGCGTGATGAATTTATAAATGTGAAACGCACGGGCCCGTAGCCGCCCGACCAGTTTCCCGCGTCGAACGCTGGAAATAAAATCACTCTACCAATTTGATATTAATAGCGTGATATTTTCAACGCCAGGCACCACGTTAATATTCAACGTTAATATTCGACGCGTTATTAATTGCGTATTCACTGGCCGAGCCTGCCGCGTTCCGCGAGTTATTCGTCGGTCGGCGCGTCGAATTGCCAATCGTCAAAGGGATCACGGTCGAAAGATTCGCGTAACCGAAATTCTCACGAGGCCGGACAATCGATCACGGGGCCAGGCGGGTACGTGGGGCATCTTTCCGACGGCTGGAATTCTATATAGAATCTAGATTCTGGTCGGCGGACGTTAAGTAAGACCGCACGAAAACCAGCCGCTCCGCGCTCGAGTTACCCGTGCCGGTCGAGGCGTAGTCGAGTTGGGTCGGGCCGGGTCGGTGAGGGTCGCGTGAACGCGCTCGGCGTGTTGCAGCAGGACGTTCTAAATCGTTACAAACCGTTTACAAGAGGGTCATACGATCCGGGCTAACGACAGCAGGGTAAATGGTCAGGAGAAACGAGCCGGCAGCGACTAGGAAGCGTGCAAATGAATATACATTGCTTTCGTGACGCGCGACGTCCTCGTGCACTCCCGCCCCACGTCCCCGTCTCTCGTAATATAAATTTCGACGCGCAGCCGACGAGAAGCGTCTACCGCGAAGACCGTCCGTTCCCGTGCCGGTTTCCCGGCATTATTTCACTTTGTCCTATGGCCCAACCGCGACTTCCTAGTCTCGAATTAGAGTTAATTAAAATACGGCCGCGCGCGCGAGCCGCTAACGCCACCGATAAAATCTCTTCTGCTACTGTGCACTTGGACATAACTCGCCCCGCGCACCGTGCACCGTGCAGCGACAGAAATCGCCGTCGCGTGAAAGGCTACCATCGTTTTATCACCGGTGCTACGCTAACGGCTTAAAAGGATCGATCCCACCGCTATTCAGATATTTTCCCCATGCAAACAGCTTCGAACCTGATCCACAGAAAACGACGGCAGGACTCGTCGATTCTAGTTCCGTTGTCTCGTGCTATCGGAAAAAAAAACTCACTGCAACTATCAGATGTAGGTAGATACCTATTCTAATCTTTACGAATCCGATGCACCAAGTAGGTGCCCTGGTCGCAGGAACGCCAATTATTCCGGCAAGTATTTCAATTTTTACCTGGGCAACTGTGTGCCAGGGTGAGATCACCGAGAGAAACTCGAGCAAGTTTTATGGACTCTCCTTGGCGATGCCTCGTACCGGTGCCGATCGATGTTTATACAGTATCGTCATTCTTATTGCGAGTATTATGCATTCCGCTCGCACGAGGTAAATCTCTTTGAGAAGCGAGGTGGAAATTGGAGAAATCTCGATGCTCGGGCGACCAGCAAGTTTCCCCAGTCCGATGGAAAACTTGGGAATCGACGTGCAACGAGGGTGGCGACGGTGATGGTGTTGGTGGTGGTGAGGCCGGGGTATCGGGGAAACTTCTTCGGCACGGAATTTTCAAAACCCCGCCGCCCGTCGCTCGTCGCCCGAGGGACCGCGTAAATTTTCCAACTTCGCGCGAGAATCGAATATAACCGAATAACCCGGTCACGCCGTTTGATCTCGAGAAATTCGAAGATAATTCCCCAGGCGATACGCCCCGGCCTCTGTTCTATCTCCGGGAATCTCAACGAGAGCCCCGATATTCCCCTCCTTGGAATCTTATCGCGATTCCTATGAAAATCCCTCGTAGATATCGAGAATTTTCTCTCTGTACTTCCTCCCCTCTTCTCGGTGCTTACACACCCTCCTCGCGTTCCGCACGATTGTTCCGCCGATGCAGATTCCTGTCACGCTCCAGTCGTTAAACGAAATTCATCGCTGCTTCCGAATAATATTTTTCATTCGCCGGATAGTGGAGTTTCGGCGAATGCGACGGCAAAGTCCCAGCATTGTTTCGTTTCGCGGGACGCTGGCGAAAGGGCCGATAAAGTTCAGCGACGTAATTCATTCGAGCAAAGTGGCTACAGTGCATAAAGATGCACATAAACGCAAACATCTGCCTTTCGCGATTCGTGGATTCGGAGATGGGGTTGCGTCCGAGGCCCCGTAAATTTCCCGCCGGAGCCAAGGTGGCTGAAGTACTTACAGGGGGACGAGACCGTAAGCGAATAAGCCAGCCAGCCGCGCTGTTTGATCTCGGGAAATTCGAAGATAATTCTGAACAGCGGCGAGCAACCGTATCGCCAACGATCTCCGGGGGATCGCATTTCCTCCGTGGCTTACGACGGACTTTTCCCAGCTGCAAGGTCGTGGGCCGCGCGTCGATGACCGATTCCGGCCCGATCTTTATGGACGACTTTATATACTTTGTGGTTAGCCTCGGCAGCTCGATGCCGCTCGCTCCTCGAGAGACTTAACCGAATTCGGAGAAACGATTGGAGAATTCGAAATTTTACGCCGCCAGCGAGCACACGAATGTCTCTTCGGTGTTTTCGGAGCGCTGGCCGCTGATTCGTTTGGGGAAATTTAAAGCTTTAAACGCGCCATATACGTAATAATCATATCGATTAATAAAAAACGCGCAAAAGGCAGAACACGCTGCATATTTTTTAAAGAAATTTTTATCGAGTTAAAAAATTCATCCCCAAGCAGGTACATACGTCATATCCAGTTTCTGCAATTCAATTCCACATGCTTTTCCAAGCCCTTATCACCAGCATCCCTTTTCTTCGGCCACCCCCAGTTGCCGTCTGCCAGCCTGCCCTCTCTTTCGCTCCGTCTCGCGTCTATCGATCGAATTATTTATCGTCCAGCGTATATGAGTAACGAGGCGCTTTTGGTTTATGAATTTCCATCGAACCGAGACGCGTAACGTTTCCTCGAGGAGAAACTTCGGTAGTCTGAGAGGACCCTTTGAGTCGTTGAAATGTAGGTTCCCTCTCAAGGAAGATTGCCACTGAATAAAGCAGGAGGGTACCGATGCGCGATGCATCAAACAGAAATATCTAAATACACGGTTCCGATGAAACGGAGACCACCGCGCGTCTGCACTCTGCACCGGCAAACAGACGCGCCGCGAGACGGCCGCTGGTAAAGAATAACAGGAGCACGGATCGCAGCGGTGCGCTCTGTAATAAATCCGAATACAAGGTCCGCAACCAATTACGGGAAACCGACGCGAGAAGAGACGGGAAAACGGATTGAATCGCGTGCACCGTCGGGGCGTCGCGTTTGTCAACGTTTGGCAACGTACCAGCTCGTCCGAACATCTTCGTTACCGTCGGTCCGCTCCTGCGCTCCGCATTTTTTACGATAATTGGCCCCGGCCCTGGCCTGCCCCGACGTTTGCCAATAAAGAAATTTATATTTTCTCCGCTACCGTCTGGCGAAATTGAAAAAGTCCGCCGAGCCATTTGAATCTCCCCGAGGTTGCTCTAAAAGCCTACGGTGCTTGGTTCCCTCGGCTCGCCGTGCCACGCGCGAGAGAAATCTTCCAGCGACCAGACAGAAATCGGACACACGGTGTCGATTAACGTCGATCGCCGGACCAATCGTCGCCCGGGAACGCTCTTTACGAGTGCCGAGAGTACTCGACGACCCTCCCCGGTGGCAGCGGCCGATGCGGGCGGGAATTAACGATTTAAATTTATACGATAAATACTCGAGTCGAGTCGTTACCCGATGCATTTGCATGCACGAGTTGAAGCTTCCTTCGTAACGAAACGAGGAGCCGGGAAGAAACGGGATGCGCGCGCGTCGACGGGACGAGGCCGCATCGGATGTTGCGAATATTCTTGGTGATCCCTCTTCATTTGCTAGAATCGCACCGCCGCGAGAAATGTGCCAGAGAAAGACTTTACATCGCACCGGGATTAATTAAGCAGCGCAATTTCGGAGGCGGAGAAACTCGCGTTATTCCGAAGAAAGAACCACCCGTCAAGGTGATTGATCGCGAAACGCAATCGCATCGCGATGCAACGGTGAATTCGTGGACAAAGAATGCGCAGCATGATTCTCTCGGCGGGCGCACGAAGCAGCGCTGCTTTATCTTTCGGATCGATCAACCGAACGTTTCTAATTATTAAGTCGACTAACGAGCTGGTTGAATTAATTAACGTCCTCGGTCTATTTAACTTGTACAGAGGCCGCGCGGTGTTTTTTCGTTGGCCCCGATCTTGAGCTCGCCAGTAGAAAGGAAACCTCCCCGCCCAAAGCAAGTGGAAACAAAAAGCAGCTGCAACTCGGGGAGATAAGTATTCGCAGCCAATCGGGGTCATCTCTGATCTGTGAATTCTCGGAGGCGTCTTGAACAAGGCAAGAAGACTTGATTCTCCCCTCGTTCTCTGCGCGCTTTTTTCCGTCGTGTTTTTCCGCCGTGAATTTACGAACAAATTCAGGGCAGTGTCGCGTTTAAAGGGCCGACGTCGGCGTATCAAGTTAATCCAGCAAGACAAAGGCGGAGCACTGGCTCGAAAGCCCGTAGCAGGGCGCGCGCGCGCGTTTCATTCAAATAAATGAGTAATGCCCTTTGCAGTTTGTTCGGTGGCGGCGGCGACGGTGGCCACGGCTTTTGTTGCAGGTGTCCGCGGTGGAGAAAATGGCGCCTCGGCAAGGATTTCAAATGTATTATAAACCGAGGCAGGAGTCGGACATCAACCGGCTCCGGTCACCAATTAATTAGCGGGGCCGGCACATCCCGTTCACTTCTACCCTGCTTTCTTTCATCACGCGCTGTAGCGCCGTAGCTTACAGTCAAACAATCATTTTTCCACGCCCCTCTCGGATTACCGCTGTCGCGATTTCACAGGGCACAGTAGGTAGCTCGCTACGTGCAGGCGAGATTCTTCGCCCAGTTTCTCTCGCTCTCCTCCCGCGCTTTGTCTCTTTTTCCCCGGCGAACGCTTCTCGCACGCCTTAGCCGTCGCTCGCAGTTAATTAAAGACGAACCGGCTGTTTTCGAGTGCGTAACATACAATCAGTCGGGGTGCTTTATTAAAAAGCGCCGGTGTTTAACACCGCCCTCGCTCTCGCGTCTGACTTCGTCTTTGATCCGGGGAACCGCTGCAAAAATCGTCGAGCCGGAGCGTAGAAACATTTCCGCGTAAGGGCGTACTAAAAATACTCTCTCTCTCCCTTGAGAGAAAAGGAAGCGTCTCTCAAGGACGATCCCTTGGTCGTTTCTTTGTCCCGAAGCGGGTTGCAGTTTTCAATTTTCCTTCTCGCTACTGTCGGTGCTTTTCTTTTCATCCACTCCGAGAGAGCTCGTCTTTTTTTTTTTCCTCTCTTCGCTGCCCTTTCTCCGTGGCTGCCAACGATACTGCGACTTCTCTCTCCCTCGAATTACATTGTAAGTCCGGAGACCTTGGAAAATCGTGTCGAAGGAAATCGGGCTGTGTCAAGAGAAATCCCGCACTCCTCCTCCACCTTTCGAGCGTTATTTCCTTTCTCGCCGTCGCCGTTGCCGTTGCCGCCGTTCGCTGCTCTTCTCTCGATTGCGCGGAATAGAGTGTCGAGTAACTGTTACCCGATGACTCGTCCGCAGCCGAGGAAACGTTTCCTCCACCGAGACGGTATCTCTTTCCCCTTTACTAGAAAACGATCCTCGCTGTTCGGTAGCTCGCGGTACCGGAGAGGTGTTCCGTTCGTAAATTACAGCTCGCCTCCCAGCGAAAATCATTCGTCCCGCGATTTTTCCGCCGGCTGTTCCGCTCGGCCCCGGAGAAATAGGAGCTGTTCGGGGGGGCAGTCGATCCAGTCGCCGATAATTTGCAGCACCATTACCCGAATACAACTGCATTTGTTAGCCAAGCCGTGCAGGTGCAGCCGGAAAGATTAAAGTCGTTCCAAGTCGGAGGATCACGTTCCGGGCGGACGTAGCGCGGAGCGTGCCGGGAACGTACCTTGAAACTCAATTTAACAAACGCCCGGCGACGTTTCCAAGACAGTAACGACGTTCCCGCGAACCTCTTCGCCCAACTGCCGACTCCCCTTTCCTTGCCCTCTGTCCTCGCGAGCCCGCGAGATTGGAAAAAGTTTCTCCTCCCGAAAGGCAAATTACGACGCGTGCGGCAATAAGATGGGAGACGACTCGGAGAGGGCTCGGAGATGCACGCCGAACGGACCCACGCACACGGTTCGACGTAACGTACGATAGTCAAGGATCTCAAGTGTTCGAACCACAAATTCTTGTATCTTAAAATGTTAATAAAGCAACGTAGGTTTTAATGCTACTCATAACTTTTGTTGAATTTACCAATTTGTTCACACGTGCGAGTTTCGGAATGTTTATGCTTTGCATTTGATTTTTATAAGTTGTGTTTAATACTGTCATACCTTCAAAACTGCCAAGTCAATTTTTCAGAATACTAAAAGTTTCTGATAATATTTCATGGTAAATGTTTATCAACTTCGAGGGGACTTTTGTTTTTTTCTTCTGGGTGAAGTGACACGTGTTTTGGAGCTCATCCCAATATTGTTCCCACTTAACATTTTGGTGGGCCTTGTTATCTGCTTTGTCACTTCCTCATTCTTAAGATTATAGTATGTTAAACCTTAACAAATCCTCAATTTTCCGGGAATACGTTGCCAACATGTGTAGGTATTTACACATATCTACCTAGCTATAGTTGTACAGTAATTGAATTTTCAAAAATGTTACTCCAGAGAGAAGTCACTACTTTTTGTCCATTTCCCTATATACATCGAACACTGTGCCACGTGGCGGATATCCACCCCCCGAAAAAAACTACGCCACCGGCGGTGGAGAATATTTTTTTCGAGAACGCAGCTGCCGAAACTCGAGCGAATTCCAAATCCTATCGCGGCCTAGCGTGGAGAAGGACGACGACGAAACGGAGAAGGAGGAGGAATTCCACGGGGTTGGCGAGAATGATGTTCGAACGAGAGCAGGGGTTTCCAGCGCGACGCTGCTCGTGAAAGGAAGAGGCTTCGCGAGCTGCTCTTTGAAATAAAGAAACCGTCCCCGCTCGGGCGACGAAGAAGCCCGTTTTCAGGGGAATCTGCCCCGACTCCCCGGGGCTCCAGCGTCTTTTAAGGGACGAAATTATCTTGACGAAAACGAGGCTACCGTGCTGTCGCTTTCTAATCTCGTCGTTTGTTCTCCGTGGACTTCCGTGAACCGTGTCCCTTTTCTCGGTCGCGATAATTAAAGTGGCGGTCGGTTGGTTTTGCGGCGGGAATCGATGAGATGCAGTCCGTCCAGGTCGCGCGAACCAACGAGATTTACAGCGCACCGCGTCAAATGAATACGAAATTCGATTATCGCGACACGCCGCCGCCGCAGCAAAGGGCCCTACATCATCGTTTATTTACTTGTACGCGAACGCGAGCTCGATCGCGAGCGCTGCCGATCTGGTGACTGGTGAGCCGCCGACGCCAGCTCCACACCAGATAAATAATCGATCATATACAAATCATCCTTTGCCCGGGGAAAATCCCCGATTATCGACATTACCGCGGTCCGACGCTCGAATTTAACGGCTCGTTATTTACAACTGGATTATCGGGATACTCGTATCGTTTTCAGCGGAACGAGAACGGGGAAAAAGGGGAAGTACGGGATGCGCCGTGGCTCGCGATAATTTCGGAAACGTATACATTACGGAGTTAATTTAACGAGTGATCAGCGTTGATCGGTTTCTGCCGTAGATCTCGATAGTAGCGACTGGGTTGGCTCGTTGCATCGAGCGGAGCACCGAACCTGCATACGCTCGAAACACATGAAAACGTGCCGCTCCGTTCCGTTGAATGGGGATTTCACCCACAATCCTCCCTGCACGTAGCCGTATTCACCTCTCAATGTTCTCTCGACTCGTTTTTTCCTTTCAACTTGATTTTAGTCCGATTACCATGGAGATAGGGAGCTGTGCAACGGCGCGGCGCCGGCGAAACGATGTCGTCGACCAGCGCGATGCCCCGATACAAATTGCGAAACGTTCTGGACTCCCATTTCCTTGGGCATCGCCATTTGCTTAATTCGAAGAAAAGGTTTCTTTGCCGCGAGACCGGCCGCGGCTAGCAGGCAAAGGGGGAGGCCAAAAAACGACGCGGAAGAATTGCCAGTGAAAAGCTTTGCATTACCGGGCATGGAAAAAGCGGTTTCTGCCGGGCGAGCGGCATTCGCCTGGCCAGCGTCGATCCTGCAACGGTACCCATTCGTTGAATTAATTTCCCCCCGGACGTAAAAACATCAATTTCCCCAGGTTACGCTAATGCTCTTGGAGCCAAATAAAGGGGCAACACTCGCGAATCTTCGCGGCAGACCCCTCGATCGATTCGCGTTACATGCCTACCACTCTCCACGCACTCTCCACTCTCCACCTTTCTTCCCCAACCCTCGCCGCGCCCTCGCGTCTATTTATTTGAACCCCCGCGTCGGCGATACGGCTCTATGAAATTGCTCTCGCCGCAACGCGCACGCCAAGGCAACTTCAATTAAAAGGTAAAACGAAAACGTATTAACGCCACCGCCGTTCGATCGTGTTATTTTCGGCTGGCCCAATTTTCCTGGAAAACCAACGCTCCAGGGGATACAGCAACGGTCGGAAAGTATACGAACACCGCGCACGAAATGCTTTCTCCGGTTAGTGAATCCGTACAGCTCGCAAATGACACACAAGTCATTTGCCGGCGATTTTTCGAATTCGACGAAAACACGATCCACGTATGTACTCTATGTAGTACGACTGACGAGAATAATGAGTTCTCGGGGCAAAAGGGGTGCGTTGCGTTGCGTAAAAAAACAGCGGCTAGTAGTCGGTATCCGCGGGCTTAGTTGGGAGCTGGAACACAAGAGGGTGAGCGTAGGGGTGCGCAGGTATTCGTTAAATTAGGTCCCGTCGGCATAGACGCGTCGATTCTGCCGGTTCTATTAATGCTTTTGGACAGGGCAAAATGGAGAAGGCAAAGCCGGGACCCGGTAAAAGCTGGCTGGCACGGTTGGCCTCCACCGACGCCGGTAAAGAATTTCTTTTGCGTCGTTTTTCCGACGACCACCGACGAGATGCAAGTGCATCTACCACCCTACCCGCCCCCCTGTTCACCCTCCCGCTTCGCGTTCGCTTCCAGCACTCCGACTGCGCGCTGTTTTTTCTGTCACGGAGAGAAGTTGATAAATGATGCAAATAAACAAAATGAGAGAGATTAAGGAACGCCCAGGGAGAGAGGAAGGGGGGCGAAGGGAGTCGTACGTTTCCCGTGGCGCGGCGAAAAACCAGAGCAAAATCGTTTGCCGTGTAATAACGGGAGCGCTATTGGCCGGCAGAATTATTTTCCCTCGGACGTGGGACCCGCGACGGAAAATCTATACCGCGGCGACTGCTACATAATTGCGGGGGGAGCCTGGAATATCGCTGGCCGGACGAGCCCGCTCCAGTTCTGCTACTTTTCGCGACGCCCGCGCCGCGCCAACATAATTTCGTGAAGCGGGTCGCGCGCGACGAGGTTAATTTCCGTTTCTCGGAGGAATTTTCGCGGAATTTTTTTCATATCCGACCATTTTCCCTCGCCTCTACCAGCCCGGTAGTTTCGAGCGTCGAATCGGAGCGCGTCTACATCCAGCGGAGACGATGCAGTAACGATGAATGGCATTTGCGCCGATGAGCAACGGGGGCGGGAACGGAGAGAGACTTCTTCGGGCTTCGTAAATATTTAGGAAAAACGGAGCCGTTGTTCCCCGTCAATTTTCATTGCAGCCTGCGGGAAAGGCAAAAACTGAACGTGAAGTCAGCCTCACTGGGGTGGCGCGGCGGCTGGAACCACGTTCCTCGGCCGACTAATCGAATCAAGACGTCGGGGAACGTCGCGAGAGACGTAAACACCGTGAAACTTCGATTCTCGGGCGGATAGTTTGACAATTCCCACAGTTAACAAGCACCCGAAGCATGCCGACTATTTAATGCCACCTCGGGAAGCCTCACTAACTTCTATCATTTGTATCTTCTACTTAGTGAGGACTTAGGGGGTAGTGGACTATTTCAGCTTCAAAAAATCGATTGGGGTTTTTTACTGATTCTGAAAGTCTTATCTATGGAAAAGTTGATTCGTTTGTAACTCCACAATTTTTGTTCAAATTCATCAGCAAAGTTCCACTCTCTAGATTTTGGGGTATAAAGCTTTCACATGATTGGCTCATTTAAATCTACATTAAAGCTTACAGTACCGACCAAAGCTAATTCTTCGACCAGATATTAGCACTTCATTTTAATTAACCAATGAAAATCACAATTCTCTATGTATAACCCATTTCGGGGCATATTGTTTACTCCATTGCTTTCGATGTTCCGAGGCATTAAACTTATACGTTGATATTCAGTGGTTTAAAATCTATTTTTTAAAGCTGATCTTTTGTTTCTCGTGTAAGTAAATGATTTTGAATACGTTAGAATGGGCGCTAGAGCCTTATTAAAGAAGTCCAAATCAGAGCAATACATATCTGTTCGCCAGGTTGGATATCCTGTTTATGGGATCGGCATGAGCAACACTACTTCGTCGTAATTATTCGCAAACGTGCCCACAATAGATTGTGAAAAGCACGACTATAACGATTATTTGGTATCAAAGTAATTTAGCGTCAAAGAAATTAACTATTTTACGTATTCGATAATCCACTACCCCCTTAAGCTAAGCGTACAAAAACGAAAGGCGCGCAACGGTTCCACGACAGATTATTGTCGTACCGAAGGCTTTCATCTGGAATTAACCGAATTCTTACGGATCCGTGGCGAAGTCAATTTGTAGAACGCCGAGAAGTTCGACGACACCCTGAACTGGTGACACACTCTCGAGTCTTCGCCGACTGATCGGATGAAGACGAATCCAATCAAGACGTCAGGAGTTGAAAGCGGAGGCGTCGCACAAGCTGCGCGACGCCGCAAGCTTCGTTCGCGTAGGATTACATTCACGACCGATCGCTTCCTCCGCCAACAAGATTCCGTCACGATTCCATCGACGCTCGCGACTGGAGCTTTCGCTCGATGCACACGCCTTTCTCAGAACGAGTTCAGCAAGAATATCCCTAATCCCAGTCGACAGTGATTAGGAGCAAGCCCGCGACTGTGTCACCGCTCTGTTATTAAGGGAACAATTAAAAACGCGGATTACGGTCGCAGCGAGGTGTTTCCTTAGAAAGGAAGCACAAGCTTTCGCACACTTCTTCGGGTGGTTTTTCAACGCGTCGCTCCAAAAGGCGCGGAGGTAACGCTACAGCAACAACCCTCGATAAGAAATAGTATTTAAATTTGTTCCCGACCGCGAGGTAGAATGGTACTCGCGTGAAAAATAAATACACGCGGAAATCTCGACAGTTGTCGACAAGTAGCCCAGGCGGCGCCAACGCCGCGAGTCGCAAAGAAACGGTAAAAACTGTGAAAATCCACGGAGCTAAACCCGCCTTAGTCTCAATTTTTTGTTGGAAGATTAAGCTCCCTCCGCCCGTCGGTGGTGCGCTACTTTTCCTCGCGCGATCTGAATCGCAGATAACGCAATCGCTACCTGCCGCACAGCTCCGGCGTAAAAAGAGCAGTAGTAGTGCTCGACGATTTCGCGGACAGCCGTGCCTAACCACACACCGTCCGACTCTACTTGCTCTCAATATTCAACCGAGCGCCGAGTCCAGGCGATCGATATTGCATTAAAAATGCTGGCAGGGCTCTTTCCAGGGAGACCGGCGGCGGACACCGACACGAAATCGCGGGCAAATTAATGCGCGTGCGTGAAAGTGGTGGAGTAAAATCTGGCGAAATGATTTCCCTCTATAAACGCTGGCGAGCGGGCGACTTTCACGGCGGGCGCAGCTTCCCGCGATGCCTACGCTTCGGGATGGCGCGGATTTTGTAAAAATCGTCACGCAAACCGGTGTAAATACCCGCGACTCGCAAACTCCGGAGTGATCCCTAGAAAATCAGCGCCGGCAGCGATCGCGGGTTTAAGGGAAGGGGGCAGCCAGTGTATATCACCGGGAATCCAAGAGCTTTTGTAAAGCCTCGGGGAGTTTTACCCCCGAAACCGCGCGAATCGATGTCTACGTGGCTCCTTTCCTCGCATATAAAAATTTTCGCGAGGTGACTGCTGCTCAACCTGAATTGTTCGAATAACGACGACAAGGCTGTTCCATAAACGCGTTTATATCCACGTGATTCACTTTAAAGGAGCCTCTGTACTCGATACGCTCGTCGTTTCTTTCGCAGCCAATGCTCGTATTCGACTAAGGATCGCCGTTAAACCAGCACCGTCGTTCGCGTAAAGAAGAGCAAATGGCCGTTGCGAGGAGATCGCCCGGCGAAAAATCCCATCGCGATTCCCTGGACGGCGATCGCCGACTCTAGCCCAGCGAAACCGTTGCGCCGGGGAACTAGGATCTATCATAAATTTCGTGGGGAACCTTTAGTTTCGTACACACATGTGCGGGCCAAGTGTTTCCAGCGAAATTGACGCACGTAGATAATCATATTTGCTTTGCCACTCGATGAGATAAGTAGCTTGGCTTCGTAAACCAATTGTCCAGGGTATGAATGAGATATTTAACTTCGGCTGCCGAGCTTCGCGGAACAATTTCGAGGAATTCGATTAGCGAGCGAAAGAGGTCGTCTATAAAAAGAACAGCGGCGAGTAATAAAGCTGGAGAAACGTCGCGACCAACAGGCTCCTCTCGTTCGTCGCGTTCTTTTCGTCAACGCTGAGATACGTGTTTGAGTGGCGAAGCGAAGGGGAACGGGAAGAAACTGGGTAACCGAAAGATTCTAAAGCGCGGATTCCGGATGCGCGTCGAAAATGTAACCGGCGGCGATGCAGCCCAGGCTAGGCGAGGCGAGGCGGAGCGAGTCGCGCGTAACCACGAGCTCTTGGCTGCAGGCAGGTGAAAAGAAAAGGTTCCTCGAAAGGGACGTGGCCTATTTTTGTCCCGTGGCATTTCTCAACGGCTCTTAAGAATTTTTTTCCCGCAGCGGCAACGAGCTCATGGTAATTAAGGCCTCGAAAGAGCGCGGCGAATGCGCGGCCAGGAAACAATGTTCGCCCCCCGTTTCCGGTCGTGGCTTTTTTAACCACGAATTTCGCCGAGCCATGACGCTCTCGATCGTCGGCTTGGAAACGGTCGTGTCTAAAAGCCCCTTCTATCCCGAAATTTCAGAAGCTTCCTTCATTCCAACATTCCTCTTCCCAACTATACTCCCCTCTGGGCACCTATCTTTCGTTTAAAATGTCCCAGCGTACCGCGGCTAATCGATGCGCGATCGAGCAACAACGGACAGACGATAAGAAAGGCGACACGATGACAAAGAGCACTGTTTTCGAAGGCAAGCGGCACGAAAATGAAGGATCGGTGGGTAAGCCGAGTTTCGCGTATCCAACATAGAGCCGGAAGTGGAAAAACTTGTGACAGAGAGTTGGTCGGTGTTCTATTCGATTTGCGCGAGTTACGGGTAAACAGGCGAGCCTTCTTGGAAACTCGTTGGGGAGAGATTCGGCGTGACAGTTGTCAGGGTTGTCACGCCTCTGGGAAATTGCGAGCTGTTGTACGTCCTTCGTCGGCATCTTAATTCGCGATCAACCAAGTAATACCCTCGTTAAACCGTCATCAGAGCGCGTCGGTCGACAGGTGCCGGCTTTCGTTCGAAACTGAAGAACCTACGAGGAATAAGAAACGAAGACACGAGAAATCCAGCCGGACTGGCTGCGTCTGGCGCATGAAAAATCCTGTGGTCTGGCAAGGTTAATTCTTGGCGAGACAACAGCTTTCTCAGGGCATGCGTCACGCAGATATACGTAGACAAATCTGTCTTGAGCCGAGCGTACCAGGCCTGCTGGTAGATTCGCGCGGCGTATGTTCTACGTGCCTGGGGACCAGCGTCAACTACGTATCGATAGTCCTCAGACGACGGTACGTACAAGCAGGTAGAGGAGCCGCGCGCATACGTGTCTCCCGTGCCCTCTCTGTGTGCAGGTGCACGCGCGCGATCCGATAGAGGCGTATCGGAGAAGCTATAGCTAAAGTTTCGCCGCGGATAATATCAAGGCCGATAAAGGAACACGGGCGTGCTCTCCCACGGGAGAGCCACCCTCCCGCCGCCTGGCTGAGAACGCCACCCGAATACAGAGCGGAATACCAGCGGGCGGAGGAACGCGTCCGTGACGACGCGGTGGGTATCCCCTTCGTCGATTCGTCCGGCAATTTCGAGACGAGCTCTCGCGAGCAGAGAGCGACGGCGCTCTTTTTACAGACTAGGTACTAACTATTCTGTTAACAAGTTCCGAATGACGAGTGGACGTCGATGAACTTGGTCGGTACTCGAATCGAAAAATCCTGCGCGGTGAAGAAGCCATGTAGACGGCGGAAAGCCGTCTACTGAAAGGCCTCAGTTCTACCAAAGGACACTTTTGTTCCCGATAACGTCATTCCGATTTCGTAGAGCGAGAGCAACTTTTAAACGACCACGGGATTAATAGCGCCACGATTAATCGCGGAGACCGCGGGCTCTGACCGTGACCAGCGACACTTCGCAATTCAGTTGTAATTAATCGGTACCGCGAGCCCCGAGAGCGTAGGGCGAATCGCGCCTCGTCAACGGGATTATTATAATTGCTAAATTGCCCTTTACGTGGTCGCCACGCGTTTGGCTTTTTGATACCATTGATTGCTATCGCGTTTAATAGCCATGACCTCATAGTTTCGCGCTACTATCTAAACGCCGGTGCATCGTTTTCACGCACGCTCTCTCCCGAATAGTTTCCGCCAAATCCTGATACATTTCACCGCGACCGAGCACTCGCCCGGCAAAACAGGGCGCGTCGAGCCGCGCCGTTTCGTTTTACGACCAGGGGGAACGAAGGATCGCGCGAAATCGCGAAACCGCCCGAAAGAAAGCCACCGCCCGCGACCCGTGTTCTGGCAAACTTGGCCGACACGGTGCCGCCACGATTTCGCCCCAGACATTTGTCTTTCCGTTGCATCGTGCGAGCCAGTTGGAGAAATCCGAGCTTGGCTCACGCGGTGCACACTTGCCGCTGGTTGCTTACGTGACGGCATTCGAGAGCGACTGTCAAGTGGGTAGCTGTCGCCCTGTTGCGAAAATTCCTGCACACTAGTCGTCGAAACACGGAGTTTTATCGATCCGCAGAATCGACGTAATCAAGGCTGAGGGCGGAGGCAGGGAGTAATAACCCGATGGCGAGGGTGGAACAAGTCGCGGAACATCGACGCCACTCAAGGAAATAGTCGGAAAGTATTCCGTGCGGGCTCGAAAGGGCCTCGTCCCGATCGGGAGTGCGCGTAATCGAAGAATCGTGGCGTGGCTTGGCGTGGCGTGGCGGAGCAGAGCCGGGCGAGTTCGTGCCCGTCCACCATTGACACCGTTCCTTCTTTCTCGGTTAATCGTCCGCCCGCAGTCACGAGAACGTCCAACTTTTCACCGCGCCGAATGCAGATTACTTTTTCACCGGTGCACGGCAACACGCGGGGAAATTAATTACGGCAAAGTTCGGGCCGAGTTCGACGCGCAGCCCGTCCGAAGGATTGATTCTTGCCCCCGGCCGCGTATTTCCGCTTTAATCAAGCGGATTCCTCGAGCAGCTCGAACGCTCGAAATTTACAGCGCTGTCGCTGTTGGCGGTGCTTGGTCGCGAAAAAACGATTGGTTGAAACGCAATGGAGGATAGGCGGCGATCGAATCGCAGCAACGCTGTCAACCAATACCTCGATTAAATACTATTTTGAGAAACGTACAGTGGGGTAAAATACCCAAATCTCGACCCCGCGCGGCGCTTACAGGGTCAAACACAAATGGGGGACGAAATATTGGACCCTTTACCCTACCTTCGCGATTACTCGCTAAAATACATATCGGGATCGAATGAGAAGTGCGCGGGGGCTCCTGTCAGCTAGCACGCTGCCTCGCTCTTGCAATTGCAATCAAGAATCGTATATCAGGCACCTCTAATCTCGGCTCATAGTAGACCAATGTCGTATTTGCAGGAATCGATCGATACTCCCCGTCCCGCCAATATTCCAATCCAGTAATCGGTCTTATACAGATGCGGAACGATTAGACGAAAGCGGATTTGACGCGGTGCAGATCGAGATTCGATAACGGGCGGTATTTCGATCTTCGACCCGTTGAACTGGCCACCCGAAAACAACCAGATCCGACATGGATAATACAAGCATCTCCTTTGGGTTACACTTGGCGATGCGAGTCACGCACGCGAGATATTAACAATTTATCCTCGGCCACGTATGCCGATAACAATTTACGAGGGTGGGCAGCTCGGTCAGACTCGCGGACTTTCGCGGCCGCGCATCCGTGACTAGATTAACGCGACTTCAATGAAACTGAGTGCATTTCGTTATTCGCAGTTTCGATGCTGGCCAGCTCCTCCCCCTACGTTATCGCTGCCGCGCGCGTTTGCGAAAATTCGCGGCGAGTTAACGGCAAGTTTCCGTCGCCTGGGGGAAATTCGATTAACGCAAACGCCCGAGTCCGAGCGTCCACGCACACGCCGCCGTGCGCGCTGGTAATTGACGGAAAGAGCCGTCGCCAGTCGGCTAAAAGCAAAAGGGAACTCTCTCCGCAAACAAGGGAAACGACGCGAAAGCGGAGGGAAATCTGGCGAGCTTCGGCGCTACGAAAATATTTGAATGAACGCGGGAAAAAAATCATTTGCAAATTTCATTGGATTAACGTGCCGTGCCGGGTGTCGGAGCACCGGCCTCCTGCCCCGGCCCGCTTTTATTTCCTTTCGAACACCCTTTCGTTGCCCGTGGCTCTGACGACGGCGCTTTATTCGATCGCAGTGGCCGTATCGGGCCGAGGGAATTTTTCTCCTCCCACTCGCCGCGGCCCTTTTAATACGCGTTCGAAAAAGGTGTGCAAGGGAGAGAGCTGGCTGCCGGCCCGCGTAGAAATTAATATTCATGTAATCAGACCGGGCACGCTACTAATTGCCTTATTCTTTTATATTAATCCCGCGGCGGTTTTATTACACGTCCGAAAGCGAATCTGGCCGCGACTACGTCAATTCTTGCCGCGGTAGTTTTGATCAGAATGATAATTGAAAAGGTCTTTCCCCTTTCGGAAATCCACCGCGAGATGGGGGCAGAGAGAGAGGGAGAGATCTGCCTTTGGCTGTCGAGCATTTTAACTGATGAATCCCCTAGCGATGTTGCCGGTGGAAATAGTTGGCCCAGATTCAGCCGTAACTACTCCATGGTAGATTATTAATTTTTCTCTCGGCGCAGAAAGGATTCCCACCACCCTCTATCTGGCCGCTGTCTGCTTACCCCTTTTTGCCTCCCTCGTTTCGTCCATCGGTCTGTCCCTTCCGCCATGTCTATTTGATTTCATGAAATGGAAAAAATGTAGCCGCATGTAGGAGGAATTGACAGACAGCTCGTGCTCGCTTTTCATCTCAATTTTTCTCCCCTCTTCGTTCTCGAATATTATTCCCGCCGGCTCCTCTCGCCGAGTAGCGGGCGCGGCAGCGTAGTAGCGTGTTAAAGAATACTACTCAGCTGCTTTTAATAAATGCAGCACAGAAACTTCACGAGAACGATCGTCGTCTTTCGTCGGTGCGTGCTTTCCAAGACGAAGAACTAGGAAGGGGCTGAACTCGGAGCTCGCCGCAGGACACCCCTTGGTCTTGGATATAAATTTCCTCGATTAGAAGTTACTATTACCACACGGCATGCAAAGCCATCGTAATGTTTAACCCAGTTGCCGGGATCCAACGATTAATCGCGACTAATTAAGAAGGGCCGCCACCCTCGGTCGAGGGAGTCTAACCGGTATATAACTGGGGGTTAATCAGAGCCTTGTAAACAGCCGACTAGGCGCTTATAATCGCGATTATTCACCGTTGCCTCCCCCCATTGTCGCCCGACGCACCGTCGAGAAGCTGGGCGGAGTATCTGCAACTAAACGCTAACGAGTCCTGCTTACCGTGCAAGCTAGTGCCAATATCGGCGGACTTTCCTAAACTATGTAAAGCAGAGTTTAGGGGGGGAAGGGCACGGTTAGCGCCAGTGTAAATTGCACTTACGACGACTGCGAAACGAGTTTCGTTTCGCGGCTGGGAGTGCGATGGCCGACCGAACTTTAATTACTTTCTCGACGACGGCCGGTCGCCGTTCCGCGACGACAGAAACATACTATTCTGTTAATAAATCTCTCTTAACGTTACGTCCAGTTGATCAGTCGATATACTCGGATAGACCGATCGACGATTGATTCCCCCACGAGTTACGCAATCTTCCGCTCGAATGGGATCCCGCGGATAGTCGAACGAACATCCGCGTAGATTTTTCTTCCATCGATCCGCAACAGAATGCAACCCTATCCGTTCCGAAGGAAACTAATTAATTATCGATACTGCGCGCCCTCCCCCCCCCCCCAATTAATTCGGACAACCGACGTTCCAATCTAATTCGATAATACGAGTGCCCGCGTTCGAGAGGCAAACGTAAACTCGATTAATAATTAAGCGAATCAAGCGTTAATAAATTTGCGCGTTTAATGCACGGTTCGACTGTGCCGTTGTATTTCACCCATTATCCGGTCTTTCTGTTCAGACCGTAGTTAATGTCGGCCATAGATATTGGGCTTCCGGGGATCGCGTCGCGCGAGTCTCCTTTTTCCCCTTTTGCGAGAGGCTGGCCAATCACGGCCACCACCACAAAGAGCTAATTTGCTCCGGTGCTAACGACGTTATCACCGAAGCTAGACGCGACACGCCCAGGACACAAGGCACACTCTGCCACCGCTGCTTAAACACAACCATCGCGCGCAGCGTCGTATTTTCGTGAACTCGATCGAGGATTCGATTTTAAGGACTCCTTGGAGCCAGTTGCAGGAGTTTACGAATCGCGCACCTTTCTTCGAGCCTCCACCACCCGTTCCGCCGAGTTTCCTTCAGAGCCGAGGAACCTTTGCCTCGCTTTAAAGGATAGCGATGGCATCGAATCGATCAAACTGTTTCCTCCAGTACCTGCAGAATTGTCGTCGTTACTTCGGCCAGCCGGCCAGGAAAATCGATATCTGACGCGCGCCAATATGGAAATTCTAGGTATTAATGCCGGAAGTATGGTACATGTCGGCAGCGACGTAAATTATACAACATCGAGAAGTTTGCCAATATGTAGCTCGTGCTCGTTACAATGCGAGGATAATTACGCGGCGGCTAATAGTTTCGGGTTGCACGCTAATCGTCCCTAAAATCATCGTGTTTCGTGTTCCCCGTTTGCTACATGCCAGCGCAGCGAAAAAAGCCATCCGACACTTCCCGTTACGAAGAGTCGATGGAAAATGCGTAAGGATATAGATGCCTGCAGATGATATCTGCACGTTAAATCCTGCGTTTAAGGGGGTATAACCGTTTGAAAATATAAAAAATCGGATTTTTTGTTTTTACATATTTTCATAGATTGATGTTTTAGGAATATTATAAATCAAGTCCGATGTAAAAATTCTCTTTTCTCTTAGAAAAATGTAACTGTACCTTTGGTGGCTTTGCCATTTCTTTATTTTTCAAAATTTTCAAAATCGGCTCAGTTGGACGATAGCTATTAAGATACTTTATTAGAAGATTTTATTGTTTTTGATTTCAGACACGACATACAGCTTACTTCAGGCCCACCGTTTAGCCGCCTAAAATCGAGAGACTTTCGGATATGTATCCATAACTTCCGAAAAACAATAGTTTCTTAACTGAAACTTTTTCTTTAAGTAGTTCATGATACTATGTAAAGATAGGGAAAAAAAAACAGAAAATATTCATCAAGCCGATGACTTGTAAAAAAATCCACAAAATGTACACATTTTCCGGGGGTTCAAACGGGTATACCTCCTTAATACTCCCTACGCTTTTTCTTCCTCAAAACACGATTCTAGGAAGGACGAAAGTTTCTCGAAGGACAGATAAAATCGGCTGGATCCCGTATGAAATACGGTATCGTCGAAATCAGCATATTCCCCGGTCGATCGTCTGTTCGCGGCTCCAACGGACGATTATTGCTTTCCCTCGAAAATATTACGGCACCTTCGGCACCAGAGTACTCATTGTCGATTCTCGTTTAAGGCCGTTTCCACGTACCTTCGGTGCTAATTTAATCGCGCCGCTTCGAACCGATTACATCTTCCAACGACCGGCGAAAGAAGGTTCCAGATACTTTTTCCCCGAGCCGCGCGGTCGGTATCAGATATCGAACGACAGGCACCGTAGAAAAATTCGCTCTCGGCCTACGATACAACTGTAAACGCGCTAGAATCTACGAAGGTACTTCGATCTACCGTCGAGCAGAACCGAAGGCACTAAATAGTTAAGAGTAGTCTGGACGGTGGATTTCATTTCCTCGATTATTCGACGCCCTCTTCCCCGTTCTGTACACTGCTTTACGGCTACCGTCGCCCGTAGCTGTTACTCGGGATCGCTGCCGAAAACGCGTCGACACAAATTTCTTGAAACAGTTCGTTCCACCGGGGAATATCGAGCAGTAGCACGCGGCCGCCATAGGAGTCCGTTTCCATGGGAGCGACGTCGAAACGCGGGCATAAAATTGCCTCCGAAATTAGCATATTTATCGGGCTATTATTCGCGAAAAACTATTACCGGCGTGGAAGAGCAATTGGCGCGGAGAGGCTCGGCCGCTGCGAGTTCCCATAGACGACGTTCGATCCCGCGGAATCGCTTTCGCGTTATTAATTCGATCGCCGCGCAATTTCGGCGGAAGTGGCGAGGGAAGAGGTAGGGGAGCGCGGAATCCGGGTCACGAGAGATTTTCTTTCGGCGCGGATCGATCGCCAGTCGGCCAAAGGTCGCGCGGCGATAAAAATACAGGCCGTTGGAAAGATACGCAACAAGCCCGGAAAATTGCGTTCGGTTAAAGGGTCGAAGTACCTGGTCGCCGCATCAAACCCCTGCCCGTTGCCCCGCGACCGACTCATTCCTCGCGTCCCATTCCATCACGGCCGGTTCAAAGCCCGCAGGATGGACGTTTTCTGTCCAGTTGCTGTTCGACAGTGGCCAACGAAACGAGAAACAATTCGTTACGTTTCCATCCCCCCGCTGCCCGTTTCCGACCACCGCCATCACCGTCCCAGCCGGCGCCCCGTCTCTCTCGGACATTCGGGGCGCGTACAAAAAAAAATTCGCGAGTACAAATCGATGAACCGGCTCGTTTCGCCTCCCGCCGTGACATCGTTCGTCAACGAGCCCGCCCCGTCCAACACTTTGCGAAATATCTGTCATCGCGCCGCGCCGAGACCGCGAGCCACGCGCCCGCCGACGCCGCGATTTACTGTTCCGCTCTATCATATTCCCTCCAAGGACCGGCGTGCCGCGTTTTCCAGCCACAGCCAGACCACTGGGCCTCGCGATCAAAGCGAGCGTCCAGCCGTGTGCCAAAGCGACAAAAGAGCGCGCGGAAGCGAATAAAGACTGGTGGTCGTGGTTATGTATAGGCCTAGCTGGGCGGTTCTTTCAACTGGCATTTAAAAGCTCCCAGAGGGGGTCCAGGAGGTCTCGACCTCGTTTCCACGACGTTTTCGTGTCCCGTGACGCGGTTGGTTGGTTGCTTGGTCGCGGCATATGGTAGACCAGTTTGACCCAAATGGTGAGCGGCCCCTTCTTCTTATCCGCGCCTGTTTCCGACACGAGAGAGAGACGTACGAGCGGGCGAGGATGTTGGCTCTAGACGAACGCAGAAAAACCACTGCCTCGAAGGAAAACGATCGCGAAAGAGAGTTGCCCGGGGCAGAAGGTGGTGGATGTGAGGTAAGAGACCCGAGGCGGAGGAGAGAACGAAAAGAAGACGTGGAGGTGGAGAGAGAAGAGGAGAGCGAGGGTAGGGAACGAGTCGGAGCTCGTTTTACCACGGTGCAACTCGATCGCGCGTCTACTTCCTTCCTTTTCGAACGTGTCTACGTACCGCAACGGCGTTCGCTATTCAGACGCGGAACGCCGGATCGTCTTCCGCACCGTCAAGTGGAAACAGAAAGCTACGCGAGGAGAAGAGAAGAGGAGAGGAGAGACGGAGAAGAAAAGGTGAGGCGGCCAGGCTGGATGGCTATGGGCGAACAGCGGATGGGGCGGAACGCGTCGGGTTGCATAAGAGTTAACTCGCGAATGCAGTAATTGTATTGATTTGTAACCACGAGGACCGTATATGCCACGATGTACCAGCGAGTGGACCAGCGAGTGCAGACATTTCGAATCACACTCGAGCTCAGTGAACCGTGGACACCTCTACATACGTTACATCATTCACTCTTTGTGCTCGAAATACGCGCAATTAACGCGTCCAATCGAGCCTCAATTTTAGGAACTTACGAAAAGAAAGAAACCAATTCGCTGTCGCTTTATTCGACACAGACAGGAGTGCACTCGCATTTCGGCCAAACTGTCACATTTCCGTTATCCTCCAATTTTCTCTGACCCCATTAAATTCATTTACTCTTTACGACGCAACGGTCTCAAATTGCTCCGGAGCAAAGGAATCAAGAGACGTCGTGGCGTTTGGACAAATTCCACTAATCATGATGCTCGTTTTCAAAGCAACCGACTACGAAAAAGTCCTCCACGTCAAGGGAAGAAGCTACTTACGAGGAGCTTTTTGGCGAACGCTGGTGAACGTTACAATTTAAAATTTCCAACGAACCACCCGTGGAATCGGCGTCATACGCCCTGTCGGGCGTGAAACGGAAGACGCGACGGCAAAACACCGCATCGAAGCCTATAAAGTCGCAGGCATAAACCGCGAAGGCTGCGGAAGGTTGGTGGAGGCTGGCGCAGCCACCAGCAGGCCTGCTCGGTTTCCCGAACGACCCCGCTGCGTTTATCTGCGGACAGGAACGTTACAAAGCCGCGGTGGTCCTGGCACAAGGGTTGCCCGGTCGTTAAACGTTTTACTGCGTCCAGCGAGCAGTGACGAAGATGCGTTGCCTCCGAACGACGTGGCGAACGATGCGGGCGGATATTGGTCCGACCACTTGAGATCATGAACCACGATCGCCGCCGAAAACGTTCCCCCCGCACGTGCTTCGGTGGAACGAATTTTCCTGGTTAATGACCAGAACAACGACTCGCTGGGAAAATCGCGTTCAGGGCGCGTACATGCATGTCAGGCTATTAAAACCAGGGAAGATGTTCCGAGATTACAAAGTCATGGACAGGGGCCGTGGTAGGTCCATGCTACTCGCGCGATATTAATTTACCGGATATTGGAACGTAAGAGGGAAGAAAACGGGGAGGAAATCGCGATGCTCGCGAAAAGTGATCGATACCGCTCGATGAAGGCGGAGGTATTAAAAAGTTTGATTATCAAGCAAATGCGAGGAAGCGCTAGGAACGAAAGAAGAAACACAAAAGGCACCGGGGCGTGGTTCATCTCTATTTCATTTCGCGGAATCCATTTTGCAAGGGCATAAGCGCATTACTTTTTTCGCGGGGTTATTTCACGTTAACCCCGATTATCTGCCGGCGCATTGGATAAATCCTTCTCCCGACGCGGCCCAAGTGCGGCCCGTTTTATATGAAAATTCACTGCAAGCTACACACCTCCGCGCTCGAACGTAATTTATTAAAAAGTACCCGCCGCGATTCGGGCGTTACACACCTTGGCGCAACGGACCCGGCCGCCCCGAGCCCGATGCGATATTTCGTTTTACCACCTCCGCAGAGGCGGTGTCGAGCCCGATGCGATTTATCGCTGATCCCCTTTAACGAGCTTCCGATAAACGAAGGAAATTCGCGTCAACGATGAAAACGTTTGGTAATCTAGGATCTCCGCCCGGCCGTCCGTCGCGCTTTTCCCCCTTTCGCTCGGCAAAAACGTTCACGTTTCATCGAATAAACGTCCAGCCGAACTGCCGCGACCGACCAACGGATCCTTCTAACGAGGTTTACGGACTGTCGAAAAATTGCCAAACTTTCCTACTACCGCGAGAATTTACGAGCAGGTAATTATCGCGATGGCTCGAGGCCGAGCGGCTACCTCGGATCGATACCGTTTCGGTCGGGAAGAAGAGGAAACCGAAAGGGGATAGAATCGACTTTAACAGCGAGATCGCATGTCGTCGGCTTATTTAGCATAGGAACGAGTCCGCCTCGCGGATTGTCGCGACGCGACGGTTCCCCGGGTGGCAGGCTAGCGAGGAACGACGAGAAAATCGGCAAGAAAAATGGTCGCTGTCTTCGTGAGCGCACGAGAGGCTCGCAGCCGTGTACCAGGTGTCTCTTCATTTTCGAACGCTTAACTGTAGACCGGTAGACGAACCTCCCCCTCGCGAGTTCTCGAATCGCGTTTACCTAATTCAAGTACGCACAGGTTGGAGCGTGTGTCCGCTTTCGTTTATCCATCGGTGGTCACGCAGAGCTGGCGAGTCGTCTTTGGAATCTGTTCGAAAACTCGCGAATCACCCCGTAGACTTCCGCGAACGAGAATACCCGGGGCGAGAACGGCGTGGGTGGTGGTGGTCGTGGACGTCGGTGAATAAGTATGACAGTGAACTTTATTATGCACGTCGAAGCCCGAGCAGGGCTGTCACGCGAGTTGGGATAGCGGCGGCAGCGACACGCGAGCCTATTTCAATGGTAATAAGCCGGCGACCAATCATTGAGTATGCTAAATATGTATATGCACGCTGGAGAGCCGCGTCTACCCCTCTTTCCCTCCCTTACGCCTTCCCTTTGCCGCTGCCACTGCCTCTCTCTGTCGCAATAGAGACGTGCCAATCAATTAGCGACGTAGCTTGCCTCTCGATGCTCGTAACGGAAGCACCGGGGACGATGCTCTGCAGAGGACCAATGGGATTGACGTAAACCGCGGTTGCATTCTAAACAGCCGAGGATGTCTCCGCGGTCTCCGCGGAATTACGCTACAGGATACAGCATTGCTCTCCCTGAAATCTCGATGCGAGACGTGCGTCGCGGGCATTTCGGCACGCGTCTGTGATACGCAACGATTCCTACGAAGAAAGGGGATATAACAGAGGTCATAACCTACTGAACTTTCGCGAAGACATCAGAGAGGGATACTAGGCGCACAAGAATACCGAACTAAAATTAAGGGAGTCTTTGTTCGTTTGGCCAACGAAATTGCTCTCATTCTATGAAACGTGACTGCCGACAGAGTCGAGCTTTTCTTAGATCCGTATAAATTTCTACGACGAAACTCGTGCCGCCTTCCGCGTGAAATTCAATAAGAAGGCGAAGAGCTGTAAGTCGGTCGACTTCGATCGCGGTTCCGCGTAAGAACGGCTACGGCCGCGGCGCGGTGGAGGAAGGCGCGTAAAGAGGGTCGCGCTCTATGACAATAACGGCCGTTAGTTATACTCAGGTTCCAACGTAATCGGTTCCCTGCAGCCAACTTTCCCGGCGATAGGGAGAGATCTTGATAATTAGCAGCCACCTATCTGCCACCAAGCTCCCTTCTCTTCTCTCCGCCACCCTCTCGCTCCATCCGTCGGTCTTTCTTCGCGTCTACCCTTATGCGGCCTACGGAATGAACCGAGACCCACATGCAAGGCAAGTTTGCAGAGCTGCTTGAAGCGGCGCCGCGTTCGTGCCCGGGAGGAGAGATCATAAAACGGAGACGCCGAGCTACGGGTGTGCCGCTAATTAGGCCAAGATTTTAAGCTGACGAATCTTTATAGGGATGAACCGCGACGCTCCTTCCAGTTCCACCCGTCTGTTTGCAGATAACGCCCTTGTTATCTGAGGCGAAGCCGCCGCGATGAGCAGGTGCTGGGATATTGTTTCGGAAACCATCAACGAATACGGGGATTCGGTTGAAATTACACTTTCAAAGACAGGTAATATGGAACGACACGTAATATGGAACTTCATAAAATTTCGATAAAGAAATAACGAACTCTTTAGAAAATCGTGTATACTAAGTAGATCCCTACACAATAGACGATGATACTGACAATCAAGTATAAGTCGGGCATCGATCATTAAAAGAGAAACGTTTATATTTTTCGTGGGGTGGAAAAGTTTCGGAAAAGTGCATCGAACAGTTAAATATTGCAGTGAATATTTTGATATCATTTTTAATTTCTTGTCGGATCATGTGTGTACGTAATATGAAACATAGCGAGTAACATAGATTAACTTGATAATGACGATGATACGGAATGCTTATTTTGCGATGATAATTATATTTCGGGGGGCACACGAATAATGAGGGGCTTCCAACGTATTATTCGTGTGCCCAACGTGTAGGAAACGCAGAAAGCTGGAATCAATTCCAAAAATGATGTATATTTATTTGTTTGTATCTTCTACTTAATATATCTTCATTTTTAGTGAAAAAAAAAAGTAAAGATTTTTGAGTTTTCTTTACAAATGTCCTAGGTCTTCCATACCTATTAGGACCCATTTTCGAAACCGCCGATTTTCTCTCTTTTCAGTTTTTTTTCCTATAATTGCAAAATAATTGGATTTTTTTACATTTGTCTATGTAAATACAATTATGAATTAGTTCATTCATCCCCTCGTGTCAGTTTTATTAAAAAAAGAAATTCCCCTACTTTTGACAAGCTTTTGTAATCAGATGTTCCATATTACCTGCCTTTACCTTAAGTGCCGTTAAGGGGGCAACCGTAACATGTAGTTAATGCATATGAAAATGACTTGTCGGAGAAGTTTGATCCCCTTCCATGTTCTACGAGACGAATAAAATCGGTTCTTAAAGTTTTCTTACCTATTTCCGAATCCCACTATCTACCTAAGTCCTCCGCGGGAGAGAATATGTAATCTCGGCGAGAATGGCGGATATTTCGAGAAGTCTGAACGTTAATCTGTCGGATAATAACCGTCTCCTTAGCTAATGCACCTGAGGTGATAGATGCGATCGTGACAACAGGTAACAGCCGCGGATGATACCCGACGTTAGACGCTCGAAACAACCGGCTCGAGTTTCGAAACTTCGCTCTGATCTATGTAGCTAATTTCCAGAAGGCACCCAGTACGTCAAACTGCACGTTCCCGTAGATCTGACACAGCTTCCAGGCTTCCCCCGCTCGATAATGTAGCCAGGCTCGCGGTTCTAAAGAATATTCCGCGCCACAACTATAATCACGTGTTTACGAGATTTTCGTTAACAGCCACGATAAGCTCGGCCCCGGTTCGCCATTTTTTATCCCTCCACTTATCCGGTCGCTCGACTCGCATTTCCCACGAATATCGCTGCCGGCTATCATTGAGCGCGCCTTTAACTGCAGGCCGGTCTGGGAACCGGCACCGAGCATTCGTACACTCGCTTTATACGGCGTTTAATTAAGCAACGGCACAGATTTCTGAAGGCGAAGAACGAATTCGCGGAGAGGCACGCACGAGCGCCAGGTCGAGTGCGTTCCCCGTCTGGAATTCCGGCGCGAGTCGCCTCGAAACCGGCCGGAACGCCGTCAAGTGCCGCGACGAAATAATAATATCACGGTGCAACAATTAAAGGAAAAAGAGAGCGCGCCGCTTGAAAGGCTGGGCGACGCGGTGAAATAAAGCGAGGGCCATTTACGTCCGTAGAAAGCGCGACAACAAGAATAGAGATCAAAAAAGGAGCAGGGCAATGGAGCGAAGGGGGCGAGAGAGGAATAGAATTAATTTTATTAAACGTTACCCACGAGCCATTGCAGCGGGGGAGCAACGGCAGTCCCGTTTGTTCCAGGAGGTAATAAACGCTGCTTTCATCCGCGAGATGTTGTGAAGTTATTGTCCCGCCTGCACCCACCTACCCCTCTCCGTTACATCTTTTCCTCCACCGTTCCTCTCGAACCTAACCCCGACACCCTCTTACCCTTCCCCTTCTACCCTGATCCCGTCGCGGATGCTTCTCACCCTCGGTATACACACAGGATTCGCAAAAATGATTTACGGTCGCCTCTCGGATCTCTTGGATCTCTCGGCCCAGCTATGTGCTATGTACTATGCGCTATGTGCCAGGCGCTATGTCTGCGCGACACTCGCGTCCATGTGTGCGAACGACCGCATAGTCTCGGTCCTCGAGGACGTGGCTGCCGAGGACTGCGATCTGAATGGGTTACACGGCGCGGCGTGCTTTACAACCGCGTAATACGAGAATTTATCGCGCGTATTACGTACATAGGTATAGGAAAGTCGCCGGGGGGAGTCGGTCGCGAGACCGACGTCTTTTATTATCGGCCAGAGGAGTCCGCCGTTGTATCGGCCCGCCACCGCCCCACCTTTTGTCAGCGTTTTCGAGCTTTCGCCCCCGGTGATCAATGTTATTCCCTTGGCTTCCTGCGACGACGCCGTATTTCCTCGCATTACGAGATACCAGCCGCTTTCGTCCCGAACAGATTTCTGAAGAATGTACACGATCACCACCACCACCATCGCCCGCCAACGCCAGCCCGGAGAGACCTACCGGCTTGCTTTCCCAGCGCAACCTTTTGCCTCGATTATTTTCAATGGCGTTTCGAGACACGGATAATAGCTTCTACCCAATCCCATCGCGAGCTCGTCCAACGAGCGATAAGAAAACTACGAGATTCTCTCTCCAACGATTATCACAAGCGGCGTGATTGGAATGGATTGCTCGGCCGTCGTTGAGATATCAGTCTCGGTATCTTTCAAGAACTGCCAGTCTATTACGCCGGGTCACAGAAAACGTCCCCGTCGACACAGAATTTGTGGTGGTTTCGAAAAGGCTTCCTTGATCAAGCGCACCGTTTCGTTCGCGGGGAGGAAGACAGGCTTGACAGCGGGTCTAGACCTTCTGCTCGAAATTGCAGGTGGATCGCGGATTATGGATCGCAGCCCTACGACGGCGAGGTCCGGCTCGGCTGTTGGAAGTGGAATGCCTCGGTAAACCAGACTCACAATCAACGAGCCAAGGCATCCGCATCCACATCCGCGGCAAAGCCAGCGCAGGAAAGCTGAATACCGAAGGCCGCTCGCCGCCGCTGTTCTTCCCCTTTCTCTTGCTCGTTCATGACCTGTCCCTATATCCGCTCCCTTTGACGCCAACATAATCTCCCCTCTGTCCCCGCTAACCGGCTTCGGCCTCGGAAACGAGCTAGCTTTGTTCGGCCCGCAGGGACGCCGCGAAACGATTGCGCGAGACGTTTTTGGGGTAATTGAATGAGAGAATGGGAAAACTGTGGAGTGGCTGTTGCCTGAAATAAAATGGAGCCGGTTCAACGGGTAAATTGGATGATCTATTTGCGCCCACCGACTCAAACTAATTGCTAGGAAACCCAACATCGGCTGGTATCGTGGCTTTCAAGAGTTTTTCCCAACGCGGAATTTCACGCGCCCGGAGAGAGCAAGCGCGAGCTGTCAAACGACACAACTCGGCGGCATAGAGAAGAGCAAACGAGAGAGTAATGATTCGATTTGAATCTTGACAGAGGTGTGGTAGAAGCTGCCGTCACCGCTCCAACCACTAAGCAGTACACGATTGGAGAAACAAGAGCAAGACCAGCCGCGGCTCGGTATGTAATCAGCCCGCGTGAGTCGTTGCTCCTAATTATCGGTGTAAAATCAAATTGGCCCGCCGCTCCCGGCTACGAGTGGCCATTCAGCGGACAGGCGACGAATGGGGAAGACAAGCAAGCGGGCAAATTCGTTTCGGCGTTATCGCACGGTTCGATCTGCGATTATTTCAGGATAATCCCGGCGGGATTACTTGCAACGAAGTAGCTCGGAAGGAATATTCAGGGGATTAGAAGGGGGAGGGTCTGACGAGCACGAGTCACTCGTACGCCGCCACTTTGGAGCGTATGTAAGCGGGCATACACCGAGTCGAATCGCTTTCCGAGCTTATCGTGCTCGAGCTCCCGTCCGAAAAGTTCCGCCATAAATAGAGGGGCGATCCTCGACTCGGGGCAGGCATGTGGCCTCTTCAAAACGGGCACGCTCGGCCGAATGGAAGATCGCAAAAATATTTCGTGGCTTTCCGGAATGATCCGGATCCAATTCCACCTGTATCGGACCTACTTTTCGCAGAATGTTATCTTGCAACGGTATTACCGGCTCGATCGGTCGAGTCCTCTGGAATCAAAACGATGCATGCACGCTACACGGCGAAACTTTCACCGGCGGAACTACTCCCACGCTCTATTTTTTTTTTTTTTTTTTTTTCAATGCACGGGAGCGTATTGTCTGCGCTACGGGAGATCAGCCCAGAGACCGATGGGAAATAACGTGGGGAGTCGCGGGGGGGAATGGAAAACACAGTCGATTGAAAAACCTAGTTAGCAACTGCGCTAATTGCGGTGGATCGATCGATCTAGGATTAGAAGAGGGCGGAGGAATCGAATTGGGGCAAACGCAGAATCCAACTGCTATTTCTCGCTAGTATGCCTGATGTTTGCGTGACACTAAAGCGAAGTTATTAAAATATGTTGCAACTGAACCGAGGCGGGAGGTGATGAAAAAGTATGGACGAGAGTGGCCAAGCTCGACGCGGAGTCTTGTTAAATCTCGATTAGCCGATGGGCTGGCGGTCGGAGAAGCTGAAAAGCCCGCGAAACGCATTCTTCATAACGCAATATTCCCGGCGATTTCTGCCGCGGTGGCCGTGGCAGTCGGTGTGAAATACTTGATGCAATGAAGGTGGCGCGAAAAAGGGAACCCACGCGAAGCAGAGAAAAAGACGAAGGGCGCAACAGTGACGAAAAAGCGGCGGGACAAGTTTGCCGGAGTGGTGCGCGCCAGAGGAAAGGAGATGGAAATATGGTGTTCGTCGGGGCGATGCTTTAAAAACGAGCGAGTGTAATGCCGCGACGAGAATTATTGTACGAGCTGCGCTCTGCAGCTGCCGTGTTATTACCTTCGACGGTGGCCGACGCGCGAGACGAATGTTTGGGCGAACGGTCGCTCGTTCGCGCGTTCACGCGGCGCAAGGAAAGAGCGGGATGCACGGATATTAACGCCGCGTACCGGCTGGCATAACGCTTAATGTCGTTTTCCTGCCACTCGAACCCTCACCATCCTATCCAGCGATCGTCACCTGGCCCCAAATTCGCCGGGCGCGCCGCTCTCTGCCGGTGCAACGAGCTACTCTGCTTTCGAGCTCGTAGAAAGCCGTATCCAGGAAAGCTGCGCCAATACGCTTCGCCCCCGACGGAGCAAGATATCCCGAATACGACGTGGGGAACGTTCAGCTAGACGGGGCCGTGTTGCTCTCGAATTTGTTGAAAATGGCAGGAGCATCGGAATTCACTTTGCAAAAGCAGACTCGAATTTCCGCCGATGATCTCGACTATCCCCCGTCGGGCAATTCGAAGCTTCGAATTCGGGCAATCTCGAAATCGCTGAACCGAACGGGAGTAAGGTAGTTCGCTTTGGACGGGCGAATTTCTTCGCGGCGCTTTTTCCACGAACAGTCTGTCTCTCCCTCGAATTCGGTCCGTCCGGGGTATTCGCGCTGTCGAACGAGCTCGCGATCACAGCCGCGCTGGGAATTCGCGCGCGTGAAAGGAATCGAGACTATGGGGCTGCCGACAGTGCCGACCGGCCGCGAACTGATTGGCAGCGCGCTTAATGTCGTTTCGCTGCCACTCAAACGTCCACGATTTTCCCGGTCAATTAGCGCGCGAATAGGCGCGTGACCAAAATTTTGCCATCCGATAGATAGGGCAGGCCGTTCCAAGCTTATCCCCCTGATTAACGCTGCCAGCCCTCGTCGAAATGCCGCGAACGTCATCGAGACCTCTCCGCAAATCGGCCTTGAACCGGCCAGCCTGTGAACCGAACAAATCCCGTGGCCCCTAGCGCTTCCCAACCAGCCAGTTCGCGCTGCTCGGCGCAACTTTGGCAGCGTATTCGTTTCGCACACCGGATTACCGTTCTTCCCATTCTCCTTGAATTCTCTCGGCCCCGAGCGTTTCTCGCACGATCAACTTCGTGACCGCAGCGAAATTCCGTGCGCGATAACGATCGGTTAGCTTCCAAAACAGCTATCGTCCTAATTAGCGCCTCATTGTTCGCGTCCGTGATCAAAGCGTCGGCTCGAACCAAGATCACCCAGATTGTGTGTGTGTGTACGTGCTCGTACGTGTGTGTATGTCAGGGTCGTCGTCGCCGCCGACGCCGCCGCGAAGGTAACCTTCCTTGTAATTCCGACGTGGTTTCAACCAGCTAACGAGCTTAATGCAAAATTTAAATACCTTAAAAGCGATATTAGCGAAACGCGGCGCGAGCGAGCGAGCGAGCGAGCGAACTGGTATCACGGTCGTCTGTAACGCTTAATGCAATTTTCCCGTCACTCAAACCGGCACGCGGGACAAAACATTGCCGACCAGGCTGACGATAACCGCGGAATTAATCGTGTTACCGTTAATAACCTCCATTGTTATTAATTATTATTATCGCGTTCAGCTTGAATCGGCCGCGGTAGCGGCGCGGTGGCTTTCGGCAAGTTATTAGCTCGGTCTACCCGAAGCTTCGCGTTTAGCCGGAATGCCAGGGAGCGATTAGGGCCGTAGCTGAGCTGGAAAAGTATTGAAACTTCACGTGTATCGAATTAATGTTAGGTGAAGTTTCGTGGTCCAAGTTCTTACAACCGAGTCCCGTTTAATTAATCGGCCAGTTTTACAATCGCGACGTCCGCTCGATATTTACGCCTGGCTCGTATTAAACTTCGCGCCGCTCCGCTAATCGAGGATAAATTCGGCTGGCCCGCTGCAAATGAAAATCATTTCGAATGTTTTACGAGCGCGCGACAAACGGCGAATACCGCGGGCAAACGCACGGAGTAAAAAGCTCGAAAAGCGGGATATTAGCAAACCGGCGTAACGTTTAACGCCGTCTTTCGTTTTACTGCCGCGCAACTTTCACAATGAACCGAAACACGAAGAGGAGAAAAGCTGCGTGGGCGAGGGAAAATCGCGACCTCTCGACGTGCCACGGGAAAGAGAGAGAGAGAGAGAGAGAGAGATAGGGAGAGGAAGGGTGAGGGAGGAGAGCGGGGGACCCGCGGTGTGCAATCACGACGTTAATGAGAGCTGTTAATTATGAAATCCCATAATTAAATTAAATGTACTCGCCTACGTGTCGTGCGTGGCTCTTTTGACGGTCGTAAAACCAGCGACAATTTGTACCTAGAACGAGTTACGTGTTGTCATTCGCGGTAAACGTAGCGACCGCACTCGGTCGCGGGCTCGCCGAAACGAACGGCCGTTTCCCATTGTTAAATTGCACCAATCGACGTGCCATCATACGTTCCCCGTGTAATTAACGGTATATTAATCTCCCCGTCGATCTCATCGACCGTGTCGATCGATAACGGAGGAGCAGGTGGGAGGGAAACAACCCCACCTACCGGGGGGCTCTTGATTACTCTATTTTCAGTGGCGCGATTTCGTTCGATCCTGCCCCTCCTTCCTGTTTCTCCCTGGCGGATCCAGCTGCAGACTAATCTCAATTTCGATCCGCCGCGAGACGTACCTACCCTGAGTCGACGATTAAAAACCAACGACGAAAGAACCTTATTCCTCGATACTCCCCTCCGCTTCCCGCCGCGCCGCTTTATTCGATGGCCCTTCGCCCTTCGCTCCGAGGTGGCGACTCTCGAACCGCGCCGGGACAATTACACCACTGGATAGCGATCGTCGCGGCAAGGGCGTGGCGGCCTCGAGAATAATTCTACAACGGGGTGCGGTTTTCTGACATCCGAGACAAAAGTCGGAGGGGACTGCCATTAGGAAGATGAGAATTTATTATCGCGCCGAACGCTCTGCGGGTACCAGAAGCATTCCAGCAAATCGAGCCTCCGTGAACTGGAAGAATTACTCGCCAAGCGGTCCGAACCGCTTTTAACCGCGTAAAGGGCAACGTCATCGACGAGTTAGGCTTTAAAAAGATACCGGGAATACGCGATTCCTCGAAGACAATGCGTTTGAGCTTGATTGCGCGTCGCTCGATTTAAAAGACTGGGTTTTCTGGGCGCGAGAACGCTGCTCGGCGCGTTATCTCGAGTTCACACGGTTATCTCGCGGCAAGAATTCGCGGAACGGCGGGGCGTTTCGAAATAGCCGGTGAAAGTGTGGTCGCGGGCAGATAAACAGCACGCTGACTCAGATAATGGCCCGCGTGCCTGCCGTTGCTGCTGCGAACGTGCCCGCAGGGTAATTATCAGGCAATCGGTGTGTGCCGAACGAACGTATCGTGAAATTAATCGGCGACCGAGTTTCCTAATAAACGGCTGCTTCTCCCTAGGCAAGATCGCGTAGGCGTCAATCAATGGTTCAGCGACCAGGCTCGAATGAGCGCGTAAAGTGTAACGCTAGGTCGATGTGGCTCGTGTTCGGCGAATCGATTAATTTTATCGAATGAACACTCCAGTCCGCTGCCAGCGGCAATCTACCTAAATGAAAATCGATTCGTCCTCCATTACGGGGTAAGTAGCAACCCGAAGACGAGGCAAGACGGGCCGAGACGAGACACGGATAGGGGGTGGAGAGGGCAAGACGAACGATCCAAGTCGGATACAACAATACCTATTAAGATAGCGTCGTGACCGACCGCAAGCAATCTTAGCGGACTGGCAGCGATTTCAAGGGCTGTCGTTGCGCTCCTCGATTGCACCTGACGTTATAATCGAACCCTTTCGATTTGTATCCGACATCCCGACGTCGCCGAGCAAAGCCCCAGCAGCACAAAGGAGCACTCCAGACGCCCGTACCTACACCTTGGAATCTTCGGAGCGAACCAAATTTCGGTCTCGTAATTCCAGCTAATTGTCGCTTTCGTTTCCAGCTGCGGGCTTAGCTTTCGTCGACGACACGGGCTCGGCAGCAACTACACGCTCTCTCCTTTCTTCAGCTCCCGATGGAATTTATTAATTCCGAGCCGGCTTATCCACCCGCCCGCCTTGTAATAAAGTGAAATTTAATCCGCAAACACGTGAATTTCGTCTGTACTGATCGCACGAGGAACGGCAGAGCTCCCAGTACTCGACATTCGGAATGGCCATAAATCAAAATTCGATGGAATTAAAGGAGCCCCGGTGAAAGGCTCGCTTCTCCGCCATTACGTATGCCGAGTATTCTAGATTCCGTGGCACCGTAACCGAACGAATAGACTTTGAATATATCTCGTATATACTTTTTATTGGTACACGTATATATGTATTCAAATCGCAGAGAAGCAATATATACGCGTCCCGCGCGAGCCTTAGCCAGCGTACCCAAGAATAACGACGAGGGATCGGCCGACTCCGAAATAAAGACTCAAATACGCGGGGTTGTGGTTCGGAACGACGGGACATAGTGGCATTCCTCCATCCAAAATTAGATGACTTCTCTCGACGCGAAGGATTTATCAGAAAGATAAAAACGGTGCCCGCCCTGTTATATTTATTCGCACGCAACGGAAGCCGAAAATAGTCCGCTCCATGATTGGAAATGCCAATGCAATTATCGAGGTTGTGTGATATCATCCTACGAAGCACGGTGGAGAAACAGAGTCGAAGGTTTACTCGTGGCCAAACGAAGCACGAGGGATCGTTGGTTCCGGAATTACCTGCATGTCGGGCTGGCTCTACTCTTTCGCAACTTCTACTGTTCCACGCAGACGAAACTAATCCTGCCGGGGAAATGAGATGTTTTCTGCAACTACTCCGTTCTCCCGCACCCCCTTCCGCATCTCTCTCTCTTTCTCCCGGCCCCGTATACCCAACCCCTTCGTCGCGATTCGTAGCAATTACAACAAATTAGCCAAATTACCCGCGCAACTGGCTCGCGACCGCCACTGTTTCACGGGAAACGAACATCTCAGTGAGCGGGTAACAATTACGGATTAACTGACACGCGCGACACGGTCGGAGGAGAAGGTGCAGCGAGCGTTCACGAGATCGAGAACCTGCGCGTGGAATAGGGGAGGGTTGTCTATTTTCGACAACTTTTTTTATTTTTCTCTCCTACGCGGGCATAACACATTGCAGAAAGCAAACAGAAACGGGAAACAGATCTACATTTTATGTACATGTTTATCGTGTATTCAGTGTGTTGATAAAATATGTGATTTTTTACTTTGGAGTGCAATTTTATTATTCTGAAGTCGGGTTTAATTGTTTTTAAAATTTTTTAATATGCTTTTAACTATTCGCTACTAGAATGGACCGGTCAAATCCAAGCAACTAGTGATGGTCCAATATTTGACAACTTGTAGGTTACATAAAAAAATATGTTTTCATTGTTATACTTATACGAATATGGGAAAGTAAGGACATGAAGTTGTAGCTAAGACAGCACACTTTACGCTAGTCTAGTTTAAAATTATGGTACTTACAAGTTGTAGAAAGAAATTCACTTGAAATAGCACGAAAAATAATGATCACGCACCACGTATTTCTATATTTCGACGATGGTGAATGACAAAATAATGAATAACGCCCTCGCTGTTCTCGTACGTTCCATCTCCACTTCCTAAATCAGTGTAGCCAAAAGAACCACTGGAAATATATTTGTTTATCGGTCTGATACAGGCAACTCTCTCCTACGTATCGTCACGATGAGCTCGCGTCGAATTCACTGCGTTCGAAATATGCAACACCGAGAAACTTTACGCTCTTACTTACGTACCATGAATATTATTGATGCGTTAAGCGGCCCCTGCCGGAGTAATATTATTGCGCGATAATTGCCGCGCGAATTGGTACCCTTTCGCTCGCCCGATTAACTTCGCCGTCCCGTCGATCTGAATAAGCAAGCAACGAGCGCGCGAGCCGACCGAGAACGCGCAGCCTCGCTGAAAGGACTCGCGGAGGGAACGGGAGGGCGGAGGACCTATGTAAGTGAAAATTATACCGTGGAAAACGGACGGCCCGAATGGCAGCGAAACGAGAAAACGCGTGACTTTAAGTTAAACGACCGTTTAATGAAGATCCGCGGCAGTTTCCTCGCGTCGATCGGTTTTCGCGCTTAATTGCTCTAATTGCGTCGCGTCCTCCCTTTCGGGGCAATTCTCCGCCGAGTTGCCCCGTATTCGAATGGAATCCCCGTCGGATGCCTAGTAGTCGGTAGGAGAGAAAAAACGAATAATTCCTCGCAAGCTTCCTCGAAATCCGCCCCGCTGTCGAACCCTCCGCGTCATCGTGCTTTCCGGCCTCCTGATTTCGAAGCTCTCCGGCAATGTGCGGGTCCGTGAAAAATCCAAGTCACCTTAAGAACACCGAGGCTCCGTCTCGAAGCACCGGCGAAATAAGAATGGAAAAAAGGATCGATGCTGCCGTCTATCGACGAGCTGAGCTCTTATCAGGCGGCTCGCCACCGTTTCCATTCTCACCCCCCGAATCCCCGTTCTGTCGGTGGATGTCGAAGTTGTAGACGCTTCGATCTGCGGTTACATAGATGTAGAAGCTTGAGAAATACACTGTGTGTGTCTCTATCGCGACTAAATGCGACAGATCGAAATCGGTAGGTGCTCGAAAAGGTTCACCGATATTTCCAGCACTCGCGGAGATCTTTTGACGCCTGTCCAGGCCCAGGAATCAACAGAAGCCATCCAGAAATCTCTGGCGAATCCTCCGCATACATTCCGGCTTCGTCTTCTTCTTACGGCTAACAACGGAAATGCAAATAGTCGTAGCGTTACGGACGAACAAGTCCCCGAGTCTCCGTGGAGCCGGAAATGCGAGCTTCAGCCGGGTAACGAAATATGTCGGTGCTATTATTCGAAATCATTCCTCGATTCCGGACGAAGCTGAACCGTCACGGCCGTAATCGTATTCCCGTCTGTTCGTTCGCGGTTTCGTTTCTCGTCAGGCTGAATACGGAATATTTCTCGAGTTTCATCAGGCGTCTGCCTTTGTTTCAGCTTGCCCGGGCGAGGCGCCGGTAACAGCGCCGAGGGGACAGCCTCCGTGTAAGACGACGTTTAATTCGTGCCTCGCGCAAACGTCCACGCGGAAAAAAATCGGATGTCGGGCCCACGGGGCACCGGATATCTTCTTAATTCGATCCGCGGATCGCCGAGTGCCTCTCGTAATTACGTTCCCGCCGATGTTATCACTTTTATTGCGAGCCAAGTAAACAAGGAGCGCCGGCCGCGAGGAATCCAACCCCCTCCTTGCAATCGTGCTCCGCGCCTTCTTTTTTTGCAGCCACTGGCCGAGATAAGGAGCAACGACCGAATTGACCCGCTTCTCCATTTACCGGTACGCGAAGTTCGAACGACAAGAAGACCGGTGGAAAACGGGATTTCCAGGAGCACGACATACATCGCGCCGTGGCAAAAATCCAACCATCTCCCGGATACAGAGCGAGGCAAAGCGGGAGGTGCGGGGGTGTCAAGGGAGCAGGGTAACCGGAGTAGCAACAGCTCCCGCTGGTCGAAGAATCGCGCGGCAATCCGGCGGCAAAATTAAACGGGGGCTGGCGTGAAAAGCGAAAGAGAGTGACCAGCCGCCGTCGCTCGGGTGGCAGAGCGGTATCTTCTTAATTCGATCCAGCATCCCTAGCCGCGACCCGGCGCGACGCGGTGGCTTCGTCCTCTCGCGCGTAATTACATTCCCGATGATGTTATCAGTTTTATTGCCGGAGCTGGATGGTTAGGGGGTGGCCAGGAGGGGCTGTCATGGCAAGGAGGGACACGAGGAGAGAAGGGCCGATGGTATATCGTGGCAGACGGAGCAAGGGACAAGAACGAGGCTAGAGGGCGTAGGGGAGGGGGGGTTGGGGGATAGCGGTATAGAACGGGAGAGAGAGCACGACATCTACCGTTGCCACGAGGAAATTTGACTTTCAGATTGGGGTTGCGCGAGTCAACGGACAAAGAGAGGGAGGGTGGGCAGGGCAGAGGGATGAGAGCACGAGAAACCCTAGCAGGAGTCGTTGTGTGTGCCAAGTCGGCGTTCGTGTGTCGGAGGAAGAGAATGTGCGCTAGAAAAGGGGGAGGTGATTCAGCACGATAGGGATGGGAGTACTGCACCCGGGTCGTTAGAGCTCCTAATGAGACCTCCGTCCTCTCTCCCTTCTACTTGCTTCACCTTCTCCTCCCCTGCTCCTCCTCACCCTCGAGTGACTCTCTCTCTCTCTCTCCTTCTCGCTCGCCCCCTTTGGTCCTGCTATCCAGTAACACCCATGCTTCGTCCAACTCCATGCTCCTTCGCGACCGTTCAACCTCGAGGTTCCAGCTGAGCGTGTTCGGGCCGCGACTCGCGACCCGCGGGTCCGCGGGCCCTCGAGCTTGCCAAGGCAACAGCCGCATCTTTATTCCATCGCGGGAGAAACGAAGAGCCGCAGCGTAATCGCGCAGTTAAGGGGAGGGTGGCAGCCGTTCTCACTACGGACCGTCAGAACAGGGCCACCCTCTTCCACCTTTCCGACCTCGCCGCCTTCCGTGAAACGAGCCTTCCGACGATTCCCCGGAGCTAACGAGCGTGAGCGGCCGAAACCAAGCCGCTCGAACGCTTGCTTGCTTGCTTTTAATTCCTGGCCCCGTAACGACAGTCGCGAGCCTCTCCGCGCGCTCGTATTCTACTTTATCGCCCCTTTACGATACAGACTCGCTCGATCGCGCGGCTTCCACGATTCGCGGGCTCGCCGAATTAACTGTCCGAGGAGCTAGTGTCCCGCTATCTTATCCACGGCCCCGTTATCACACCTGGATACCTCGCGCCAATTCCATCGTCACGCGGAGCGAGAGTCGCGTAACCGTAATCGCGTGGTCAGCCATTCCGTTTCTCGACAACGTCTCACGGAATTACCGCGACCACTCTTTCTTCCCCGAGCTTCCTTCCCAGCCGTGTAAACCGAGTTACGCGTTCCACCGGAAACGGGTTTCAGCATTAAAAGGCTAAAAGGGTCGGCTTCTCGTGCCACGGAGGGAGACCATCCCCCTTCTGTTGTACCACTACGGTGGGAGCGCGGCCTCTCAAGGGTTGACAAAAGTGCTCGGCTACGCCGGGGGAATCTTTGCCTTTAATTTGTCGACCGAAAACCGTGGTCGCGTAATTATTCGGAATCACGTCGGAGCGTCTTGCCGCCGGCTTAATTGCTCCCGTTATTGGCGGTCGGGAATATTTATTATCCGACAACGGATAATCCCGGGACAGATTAATTACTACGAATACGTGCGTTGCGGCGGGACGCATGTCCGTCACCCTCTCTCACCTGCAATTACGGATGGTGGCCGCGCGGCAGCGGCCTCGGCCTCCAATGGCAAGGCGAAGGGTGGCTGACGTATTAACTTGACGAGGAGGGGGCAATAAAAGCTATCGGGATATCTTTATTAATCGCGTTACGATGGTGGTGAACTGCCACGGTCGTCCCCGTTTTCACCGCGAGGACCCCCGCGCGCAGTTAACAAGACCAACGCCACATCGAGTGGAACCCGCCACGCAACAGAGGAAATAAAACGCGACTGCGTTCCCGCTGACGCGCTCTCTTTTATTTTTTACTCGTAATTTTCACAGGGAAAGATCCTCGCGGTGCGTTCGCCAATCAGAGCAGTGGCAGGGCCGTTATCGCGCTCGCGACGGGAAAGCGAGCGGTGTCGAGTTGCCAGGATTCTGTTCCCCCCTGTAATCGACGAGGGGTCAAAGCACCCTGGGCTCTGTAATCGTACGCCCACCAGCGGGAGAATAATCCTCGGAGAAAAATCCGAAACATCGGCCGCGGATTCGTTTATAAATTCGGCGAATCGAGCATCGAGTTCGACTGCAGGGCAACGTTTGCCACCGAACCCCTCGATTGGATATCGAAATTTCAAGATCGATTTAATCTCCGCACTGTAAATAGCCCAAGATTTTCGAATAACAATCACGGGACAAAATCCTGCCGTCCAACCCGGCGGTCTTTCTTACTGCCGACCCAATCTACTAGCCCGAATGTAATCGTGTATCGGTACAACCAATTTGTTCGCCAAATTAATTTCTAACGACGCTCACCAGCCGAAGCAAATATAGGCTCAATGGTCCGGGGAAAACGCGACTGTAATATCTGTTTCATTTTCGATTATACATCGAAACGAGCTGGCAGCCGCCCACGACCTCTCCGCGAAATAGTTCGTTGCGTTTCAATATTCAGCCGGAAGCCGGTGCACGTCTATGGCCCCGAGAACCGATTTCGCTGGCCGACATAAATACAATCGACCGATATCGTGAAATTGCTCAACGGCTCGCCAGCCAATCCCCGAGCGGAGCGAAGACGTTGCTGTGCTTGCATAAGAGATTGATTCGAAGGAATTCCGACCCTTGCAAAAAAAAAAAGAAAAAAACCCCAAGGTAAAGAGAACCCGTAATAGAAAGATGTCGAGTTGCCGTTAACCAAGATCAGCAGACATTTTGTCACGGAGTCCCTTCGGTGGTCGAACTCTCCCGCAACCCAGCGAGAAAGAAGTGAATGTAGGTGTTGGCGGGACGCAAGAATCTCGGTTAGGGTGCAAGCACGTTCCTCGGCGGGTTGCAGCCGTATGCCAGGCATGTTCCGTGGCTTTCAACCTTGTTACGGTTATGTAACAACACCTCTTCCACGCGGAAACGAGTCGACTCGAGTCGGAAAGAACGTAGAGAGCCGGACGGGGGATGGTGGTAAAAAGCGCGGTACTTTTGAAGTATCGTCCAATCATTAAAGTTCCGGTGTGTGCGCTGCTCGGTGTAGCTAGAAAAGCGGGACAACGGGAGCGTCCGCGCCGAAGAATCCGCGGCGAAATTGTGCGAGACTCTTTGACCAGAGTTACCGTATATACATCCTCCTCCCCTTCTTTATCCATTCATTCTACGTGAGCAGTTTAGCAACGAGGGAATAAAGCGGGAAAACTTCCAACGCGTTCCAATGCGATTCGACGCAATGAAATTTCAACCTCCTCTCTCCTTCGCCGTCCTTCGCCTTCCCCCGCCGTCCCTCTCTGTCCCGTGCTTTCTAGCTTCTTCTCCGGGTCTCTCCTTTCTCACTGTCACGGACAATTGTCGTCAATTGGGAAGAGTAATCGCCCACTCGAATGTATGTCAGCCGTTTATAGAATCAACTCTGAATAGCCTCGGCCCGATTCCCTTCGATTCACCGGCGACAGCAAATATCGGGTGCGGTGGGTTCGATAAACGGGCGACAGGCTTCACGGATTTCGAGCGAGCCTCGCTGAAAAAGGACAAGACAGAGAAAGCAACTCGCGGACGGTACGGACGTCGAGTACATCGGCTCGATCGATTTTTCCATCTTCCATCCGATGCCGGACAGTGCCTACTGTTTATTCGAGCAAATCTCCAACTATGCCCGTATTTACCGACCTCGCGGCGCGCGTGTGTTTTTGCAGAGAGAGAGTTACCTATCGGGGCCGGGCACGCTGCCGACATTTTTACAATCCCGACTCCCGGAGAGCGGTCGAGGGAGAGAGGCTTCAGCTCGCCGGAGGATCCGCGACTAATACACTTAACCTTCTCCTTATCCTTTTCCAGCTTTTCACGTCGAGGCAGCTACTTAAAAAAAAGCTCGCCAACGAGCAAGAAACTCGCTGCCTGTAAAGAAACCCTCGAGTGTCCCGTTTTAGACGGAGGTGTTACTCTCGCTCCCTCTCTTTCTCCAGTCGACATCCCCATTTACGTAGCCCCGGCTGGAGCGGCGTCAAAGTGGAATCGGGGTCACGAACCGCGCGAAAATTACACGGACAAAAGGCAGAGGTGCTAAGTACGAGTCGTTACGAGCGTATCTGAAACCGCGCGTGTATTCGCGGCTGCCATGAACCGGTAACGCGGCTCAAGCGGCCCGAGATAAATCCGTCGAGGGCGTTTAAGCCTGGCGGAATAGCGACTTGATGAAATTAGGAATGAAAACAACGGAAAAACGGGCGGGAAAGCGGCGGCGAGAAGAGTGTCCCTTTGACGCTGGCAGAGGCCATTAGCGGGACGCGTCCATACACCGTTACCCGCTCAACACTAACGCGTTTATCGACTTATTAAATTATCAGCCGCGCCGGTTTCGCTCGCGAACAGACGCGCCGCGGATTTTCCGCACGCGGCACCTACGATCGACTCTCCGGTTCCTCGCAGCCTTTCCACCCGTGGCACGTCTATTGCTCTCCTTTTTCTCTTTTAAGGTCCATTCGGGAAGTACGCGCGATGAAATTATACGCGACGGAGGGGGTGGCAGCGTCGAATTCGCGTGCAAAGAAAAAGAGGAATGGCGCGAGGCTGGCAGGGTTGGCGGAAAAGCTCGGGCGGCCGCATTCCTTTTTTGGTTTCAAGAAAGATTCGAATTAAAATGCTGCCGGCGGCGCGCACGTGGCGACGAATGCTAATGAGCTGGAGCGCGCTGCGGGCCTAGTAAATATTAATTACGAAATTAATAATAGCGCTCGGCTGGGACGAGACGATGCTCCTGGGACGGCTTTCCTTCTCCAGGATTTACGCGGGACACGTTAAACGCCCTTAACGCGAAACTTATTTTCTCCGCTGCGAGCTAACCGAACCGCTCTCTTGCTGCAAAGAGGAAAGCGAGGCGACATCCCTGTTTAACTTTCGACTTAAATCGCCCTCGACCACCTAATGCGATCTTTAGACTAGGAAGCTGCTGTTAATTGCCGCGATTCCGACGCCGGTATTACTCGATTTCATTAACCCGAAATTACTGCTGCTTCGAGCCAGCCGAGCAACTTTAGGCATTCCGTTCGTTTCCAGAGCTTACTGCCACGACGAAGCATCGCGCGCCGCCTTCTTTTCACATTGCGGACACGATTCAGTTGCATTAATTATTTATTCGACGTAACAGCAACGATCAACAACGCCGATATGCCGTCCACGTTTACGTAATACCCGCTGCCGACGAATATAAATGTTCTTCCTGCGGGAGGAACGCAACCGCTCGTTCCGCGAACCGTGCTGGTCGGAAAGGCGGCGTCAATTAAATTTCCAAATGAAATCGACTCGACCGGACGTTTGCAAACTTTTTCCATCTCCTTCTCAGGATAGCGTGGCTAGTCGCCCAGTGACTTCGTACAGTCGGAAATGACCTAGCGACGCGAATGCTATTTGCTTGCAAACACTATTGCAGGAGAGGCTAAACGGTTCGTCAGTGAAACCATAAACGTGTCTCGGTCAACGGAACAAGCCCGTCGAAGTCGTGAGTTCGGCAGTTAAACGCGAGGCAAGACGATTCGGCGATAGAGCCCCGTCCACGGCGTTCGGTTGTAGGCTTTCGTGTATCCTTCGGTCGAATGAATGGGAAGAGAGCGAGAGGTGCGAGGAGCGAGACACACGCTCCTTACGACCCTACCGGGCCCCAGGCGTTGTTTATTTTCCCACGTTTTTTTTTCGACTCGATTGTCTCGGCGCTCGAACTTGTTTACTTGGACACCTGCACGAGCTGACCTAGTTCTGGGATTTCGCTGACCACGCGTGTTGTGCGAATGGAAGAATAAAAATAGGGAAGTGGGTCAGCTCGCCCAGGTGGCAAGGTAAACAAGTTGGGAGTGTCGTGACAAGGTCGTCGAACAAACTTGTATATAAAACATAAGGAAACCGAGCCTCGCTTGGGGTCATACGCAGCGTGTATCTTCCTCCTCCCACTTCCCATTCATCCGATCAAATACAGGAAAGCTCTGCAGAAAATAAGCCACCGTGGACGTAGAAGGTGCGAGCACTCTGTCAAGTGTACATACCTCTATCACCGCGTAGGAGTAAAAATTGCATGGCTCTCTTCTATGCCGATTACAGTCCAGCGTCGCTGAGCGGAAATTACTTCGTTAGCCCCGACGTTCTTGCTGGCACCGACTATCCACGTGATAATTGCGCGAAAAATAATTAAAACTGCACCGTCTCGCTATTAGCTGGCTCGCCAGCCAACTCTCCCGCTTAATAGTACGGTATCGCCGAAACGTAGCGGCCGGGAGATCGATCCGGGACCAACGGGTAAGGTAATGCGGGGGATAATGCGAGGGAAGCAAATGACTCGAATTTAGAATACGGCGTTAAAGCACGCCGACGCGACTCTCCCGTAGCCTCGATTGCGCTCGTTTCGCCCGTATTCAGGGCACGCTGCCTAGGACCAGGCGTTTATCAAATTTTCAGCGATAAGCTATCGTGATCGTCCCTTGAGTGTAACGTATCAGTGCCAATGGAAAATAGCGACGCAGTAATTTTCAGATGGAACGGGTCAGGCGGAGAGCACCGTCCGGCGGATTTCAAACAGGCGTGACTGTTTAAAGCACGATTTCGAGCCCGGCGATCCCCGAATTCTCGAATTCATCGAGGCGGAACATTTCGAACTCAATTAATCTTCGTGCGAAACGGACAGGTTTTTACGGGCAACCTCGCGATAAATCAACTGATGCGAGTACATGCGTACGGGCGATTAAAAATAATCAGAGGTACACGGGAGCTGAGAACGCTGACCGATCAAACTTTCGCGGGAGAGGACGCGAGGTTGTGGGGCGGATCGTTTACACCCTACTGTAGCACCGTTGAATTTCATCCCGCACGGCCACGCGCGGGCACCAAACAACGCTGGCCTCCCTTTTCTACGCTCCAACAAAAAAGAAAATAAACGTAAAAATCGTTCGTTACGGCGTTCCATCTGCCGCACTCTATAAATTCAATTCGCGCTCCATTATCCCTCTCGGTTAATGCACTCGGTGAATCGCAAGCTTTTAAAGAGTACAGAATATACCTCCGGCCTGTAGCCGATGCGAAAGGATCGTGAAATCTGCATCCCACCGATTCAGGTTTATCGAGGAATTCCACGTAGACGTTGGCCGAGACGCGCTATCGATCCAATCGGTCGCGTCCTTCCCTTTGAATATTAACTATCTCCGACACCCAGAGTGCGTTCTCCGCTTCGCGAATCAGCCCCTGAGTAAATGTAGCGAGTTAGCTTCGTCCTCTCGCAAAGTCGCAACCCCCTCGAATAACTCTTCCGTCCCTTCGCGCGGCCCTGGAACGGTTGACGTTTCCATCCCCGGTCCTCGACTGCAAGAAATCGATCCCCCTTTTCGCCCTCGTCACCGCAGCCTAAAACTCTGTAATTGTTGCTGTGCCAGTCCCTTTCGGACGGGGGCGACGAGGAGGGCTGCGGGGCGCGCATCGATCGACGATGCCCTATCGATCTCTCCAATTTAAAAAGGCCCCGACGGGAGCGTCGGAGAGTGGGAGGTGCGGGACACGGTACGTTACATCGACGAATTTCCCAATGGTCGTGGCGGGCCTATACACGGAGGAACGCAGGGCCTCGGACACCAAGGGTGACACGCACGCACGCACGCACGCACACAGCTCGCGTGGCAGGCGCGCGTACATGCATATTCACACGATGGCAAAGTGCCACACCCTCCAACATAGGATTTACACACGTACGCAACGCCACAACCACCGCCGCGCGTTGCACCACCGTGCGGTGCGGTACGGTGCGGTCTATGGTCTGGCCGAGGGAGACGTAAACGGATCGAGAGAGAGAGAGAGAGAGAGAAAGAGAGCGGTACGCGCGGCAGAGCGAACGAAGACAGCCGGACAAAGGGTGCGACAGAGACATAGGGGACGAAGAGATGGGTATACATATGCGGCATCGAACGGGGTCGGACAGAGGTGCTACACGTGGAAACTTTGCGGTGGAGTTAAGCTCCGCCGTTTGCTGTTTACCATTTGCCGGGAACATACGAAATTCATCCATCGTGACCGCACGCATCGACGCCGATCGATACCGTGGGGCCGACTGCTGCTGCTCCTCCAAACTCTGCGCTCCTCTGCCCACGTCCCACCGAAAATTTCGGATATCCATCGGGACACGGCGCGGCTCCTCGCCTGCGGAAACTCTGCCAACTACCGAATCGAGTTTCGAGGTGTGTCGAGGCCCGAGTATTCCCTCTGTTTTTTTTCTTTTTTTGTTTTTATTAATAGGTGCTCAGATATCGGCGCGAGTATCGTACCAACACCTTCCAGGCTTTCCCAGAGGCTCGAGAACTAACTCGTGGTCAGATCGAGAGTCCCGCGGTTCTGCTTTATTTTGTCGCTGTTTTCCTCCCCTTTTGCATTCGTTTTGTTGCGCAATGGGAGACTGCCGATGGAAATCGATGGGCGGTGAGAGGGCGTCGTTGGAATTCGATTTCCCATACGAAACGAGGGATACGGAACTGGAAGCTCGGGATTTCGGCTGTATCCGTCCTTCCCGTATTTGCGTACGAGGGCAATCTCCCTGGCTGAGAAGTCGAAATTCATTGGAGGCAGGGCACGTGACCGCGAGATACCCGCCCGTGGATCGGCCCGCGTATTTCGAGGTCGGCGATCCCTTTCTGGAATTCGGAACTCCATCCCCCCCCCAGAGGGCCGCGAGATATTCGCTCTTGATCAGGCGAGATTGCGCCAAAGAAAGGAGAAGAGAGAGGCCGAGGGAGTGCGAGGGAAACCGAGCGAAGGATCAATGGCCGAAGGAGAACGAAATGAGATACGCGAAAGTTTGTCGAATGCAGCTGCAGCTGCACAACTTTGGCTCACGATCCTGCCAGGGCAGCTGCGCGTGCTTCCTTCTACCCCCCGTCGACGACGACGTTCCAGTCTTCTCACGAGCGAACCCTCGGCACCCTCTTCTACCTCCTTCCCACCCACCACTGTCTCCGTCTCTCTTTTTCGACGGGGTTGACCCAATTCTGTAACTTCCGTAGTTTCGAGAACGCCGGGCGTAAAAATCGCCCGTGTTTGGGGCTCTTATTTCACCTCTAGTAGCGTCTAGTAGCGTCTAAGTAGCGCATCTAGTCGCTCCTGCTACATCCTGACTTTTTAATCCGCTCCCGCACTTGGCCCAAAAAATTCCTCCCCCAGGCAGAATCGTCGAATGGGAATATATTCGTTTTCGTTGTACGTAGTGAAAACTCTCGCGGCCCGACTAATTTCCGGGCCGTACATTTTCCGGGGAAATCAATCGTTGAACCCCCGGCAGCAGCCAATTATCGTTCCGCGACCAATTTCGACGGCTCTCGATCAAACGGATTCACGCTTCAACTTTTTGCGCGCGACATTCGATCGATCGGTTCGCGTCAAAACGCCAGTCAAAATAATGTTTTTGCCTTCGCTACTGCAACCCCCAGCCCGTCGCGAATAGCTCGTTGCAACGGAAAGAAATCCAAAACCACTGACACGTATTCGATTAATTAGCATTATGGCTCGATGCCGCGAGCATTGTATGGCAACGCGGCGCCCCTATTCCCCACGCGATCCGTCTATTTCTTAATCGAGGTATAATTATCATACAGTTGTAACAGTATCGCTCGGCAATTTCGTAATTACCCGCTCTTCTAATTTAATCATTAATCGAGAGCCGCGATATGTTGTTGGTTTCCCCGCCTGAACCGTATACCTATATCGATCGAAGCGAACGAGCGTGGAAGCCAGGAAGCGAGGGTGGAAGAAAGAGGGGGAGAGAGGCAATGGGCAGCTAATGCCCTGCGATATTCAAGCGCTAATCAACGAAACGAAGACACGATTGAACGGTAACTGAAAACGATCGCGAGTCGCAAAGGGACGCGATACAAGGAGGTGGTTGTTCGCTGTCGTCGAAATTGTTTTTCGCGGCGCAATTATCAACGGGCGCGGAGCTCCGTCGAAACACAACGGCCAAGCTCCGGTGCCCGGTAATTAGCTCGCCCTGTAATTGAATTATTAATCGAACTGCGATACGTGCCCGGTCTGGCTGGTAGCCGAAGCTCCGCGACCACCTCCGAATAGGTATGTATGCAATTGTATTGGCATCGACAGAGCAAAAAACCATTGACGCGAGGATAACTCGGCCGAATAAAGCCTGGCACGTACACCGTTAACCGTTTGCCGTCCGGGGCGGTCGATATAATGAAAAGACATGTTCGCCGGCGCGCAATAACAATTCGTTCAAATGGAGTTAATTAAACACTAGTTTACGCATAGCTGCCAGCGGCATTCTTCAAGTAATTTTTCACGGTGAAAAACCGCCACCCACCGCCGGCCCGCGTATGGAAAAGAGAGGAGCTCCGTGGAACCAGCGGGGAGAGCGAACGCAAGAGGGGGTGGCGCGATAGCAAACGGGAAAATAGAGGGAAAAGGGGAGAGCAGCGAACAAAAAAGGGCGAAAGAAAGGGCGACGGGGTTACTGAGAACGCACGGCTCGCGCGTTCATTTTGAAAAGTAGGTGGAATAAGTCAGCGATGCGAACACGCTTGAAAAAGAGACGGGGGAAAAAAGAACAGGAAAGGGTCCGTTCGTTCCATCGTCGAAAGAGGATCTTTCGTTCTCGAATTGAAAAATCGAGCTGTTTGCAACCGCCGAGTATGAAAAATTGTTCCATACAGCTTGTCGATTGATACAACGACAAACGGCACAGTTCCGTTGCTCGGGATTGTCACGGATCTTCAACAATTTCATCTATAGGGGAGAGTCGTGCAGTACCAACCAGCTTACAGTAACGACCAAAGCTGGTTCTCGCTTCTTCGACTAGATATTAGCACTTTATATGAATTAATTAAATAAGGATCAAATAAAAGTTACTTCAACTTTAGATTATTCGACGAATAAAGTTAATTTTTTTATTAAAGGAATAAAGTTAATTTTTTTTATTCGTTATTCGAAATTTTATTTAAATACAATTTTTGCCCATCTCTGTTTACAAGGAATCATTTGACAAATATTGGGTGCAGTCTACCGAATGTCATGGTTGGGCATACGTCGAATGCACAGATCAGGAGAATATTAATTATTTTACTTGCAAGTTAGTACAAATAAAATTTGAAAAAATCTTGTATTGTACTAATTAAATGCCTTTTTATTACCATTGTCAATCATTTAGACCTAAAAATCTACCAATTTAATAATTGGTTGGTACTGGACGACAATTTTTCGTTTCCTAGAAATTACAACTTTTTTGCTTTTGCGAATTATCAATCCTCATTATTAAACTTTACAAAAATAATTTCCCTCCTCTTATTAAGTTTCATCTATACCTACTACAAACTCGTTTTTGAATTTCTGATTTTTATCGACTCTACCCCAAGATATAACAAAAAAAAAACTTAGAGCGGTCGGTACTGCACGATTCTCCCCTACGCTTGTTTATTTATTTATTTTCAGGGAACAGTTTCCATTATGTACACAAACGGAAGCCCGATACATCAAGGGATATGGTGGCGTGCGGTGGCGAGCGTGATTTTCAAATGGAGAGTTGGAGAGAAAGGAACAAAACCAGAAAAACAGCAACGTAGAGGGGAATGGGATAACTGAAAACTGATCGGTGACAGGGCAGAGCGTTTAAACGAATATAAGGTGTCCGCGAAACAACCTCCCCCGTCCTCTTTAACACACGAGACGCAAAAATGGCCCATTGGACTGTTTCAAGGGAAGCCCGACTGGTGGCATCGAGCGGAAACCGCATAATACCGGCATAATAGCAATGGCACAGAGAGATTCAATCAAGAAACGACCGCCGCGGTTTAATTCTCACGCTCTCGATCCGTTCCCCCCGTTCCCCCGGTCGCGGCTCGTGCGCCGAGAGCAGAAAAACCATCCGATTAAGGTGGAAATAACAATGCTCGCGCAAGTGGCGGGCGAAAAACACGATGTCTCGCGGAGCGCGCGACACGCGAGCCAGCGAATCAGCGGGCCAGGAGGTCGACCTTTCCACGCACGCGACCCGTTCCATACTGTATGCAGTATGCACCGATAACCCAGGGAGGAATGATTCAGGTGCAACCAGCAAAGCTCACGGAAGCGGCAAAATTAAAAATTAAAAATTTACACACGAGTTTCGGCCAGCGAGAAAACAGCTGCTTTCGCAGTGCTTTCGTTCGCGAGCAGAGAACCGGATGGCGGTAATACTGTGAAAGGTTAAACGCGACAAGACGCGCGACGGAGCGGCGAGCGAAACTTGGGAAAAGAAAGGAAAGCTCCGCGAGAGCACGTTTGGCTCGCGGGTGTCGTAATGGAGAAAAATCGGCTAACAGCAGGGGGCTGCGTCTCCGTAAATAACGGGGGACAACGGGAGGGATAAGCTGAATTTGTAGCGTCGAAAGGTAGGTAGGTACATAGGCGAGCGAGGCTGGGTCGGTTCCGAGCGGACAATTCTCGTGCCGCTGCACATCGCGAGCGCTGAGACGTAAAACGGTGAACCGCGAGGAAAATGGCAGCGGGCTGGCTAACAGATGGAGCAAACGTTGGTATTTGCGTGTTTCCGGCGGGAAGGCCGCATCGATCCCTCGCGACTTGCCAGCCACCGAGATCGAACAACCAGGAACTCAACTTTCCGCTGCAGCTGCAGCTGTATACGCCTGTGACCGAGGAATGCTAACACCAGTCGTTGCACAGTTTTCCCACCGTTTCCACGGTACACGAAGGGACGCGCGGCGAAACTCCTTGTATCGAAATCCCATAGAATGTCGGACTCGGATAAAGTTAGTTCCGGGGGATCAGGGAGCTGGTCCAATTAACTCGCCAAGTCCTACTTGGCCTAAGTACGCCCGGCACGCTTTTATTCGACCCCGTTTAAACGTTATCTCCGGACCGGGTGAAAAATTGTCTAATTAGAGCGAAACTAACGTGCCCCTGCTCTGACCGTGCCGCGTTTATACCACTCGCGTAAGTATCATTTTTTAAAGCGGTCGCGAGTTGGTCGCGAGCCGTTACGTGCACGGTCAGATAAGGAGGTTTATTTTAATTAATGAGCGGCGAGAGTGGACGAATCCTGGGTAAGTGACGTCATCGACCTACTGCCCGCGAGGGCATCGAGCCCCCACGACCCACGAGGCAATAGCTTGCAAGTGGCAGCGTATCGGTGTACAGTGTACGGGCCGTGCTCGGCTCTGAGCGGCGCGCCCTATCGTTGCACGCCGCTTTCATTTCGACGACCCTCTTCTTGGCGGGCTTTAGCCGGGGTTAATTCCCCGGGCCCAGGAACCTCGGTTGATTCGGAATGCATGCGTCACCTACCCCGAGAGCGCGCTATTATATTCCGTCGGAATAAAAAGAGCGGATCCATGGCACGGCTGCGGCGGTCCTATGAAAATTTTATGGTCGGAGAATATATACGAGTGTTTCGAGGCATTAAATTCCTCGAGAGCCCGAGCCACCGCGTGATTATTTTTATCCCTTCGCGGAACGTCCAGACGGAATATAACGCGCTCGTACGTACAGAAGTTAATTAACTTTCATTATGTCTTTGAAAATCGGACATCCTCCACCGACTCACCTCCGCAAGGCTTTCGCGAAATTGCCTCGGCCACCGTCGCGATATTATCTTACCTCGCGTGTATCACCTGCTGCACCGAATCCAACACACTGGCCCACCAATCGCGCTAAAGGACCTGCGCGCGTGAAGAATTATTCGCCACACGAATTCCACGCGATTCTTCTGCAAATTTCTCTCGCCCGCCAGTCCGCCAGCCTCCCCTCTAAGTCGATATTTGTAAACTCGAGTGCATCTAGAATATAAAATCTCGGGAATACGAGCGCGAGTCGGAATCACTTTTACCCACGAATTCAGGTAACGTACTCCGAAACGTAATATATGTTTATACGGCATACAGACTCCCACTTTGCCTGCGTGTGCGCGTGACGCGACGTGGATAAGCAAATGGATGGAAGCGTCGATTGTTCCTTTTGCGGGGCAACCGTCTGCGGAATTCGCGTCACTCGGCGGTGCTCTCCTTCGACTTTAGACCCCCCCAGTGGATGGACGGCTTCGATTTCCCCCGAAAACTCGCGAAGGAAACGCCAAGTTGAGGAAAGCAGTTGTCTATCGCAACTGGAGAAGAGACGGTCAGTGCGTCGAAGGAATAGAATTTGGGGCAAAATTGCAGACATCGCGTGGCTGTAGTTTTTGGGCGAGAAGATGTCGGGAACGGGCCTTCCACCGGTAACCGTGAAATTTCAGCGCATGGTTGTCGATCAAAGATCCCGCTGAACGGTTTTGCAACAACGTTGCGAGACCGTTCAACGAGGCTCGATGTATTTGAAAAGCGCATACAAGCGAACGGGGTCGAACGAGCTCCGGGCGTGATGCAAGCTGAGCGAAATCCAATCGACGCTGACAACGTCGAAGTCAAATATTTAAACGGAGATCCGCGTGGGTCGAGTCCCTGGCTCCCTAAAAACGCCATTAATCCCTGTTTAACTTCGATTAATTCGCGGAACGGTCTATTTCAATTTTTCGTTGTGATTGGTGGTGCGTGTCCGTGCGGGAACGGAAAAAAAAACTGTGCATAATGAAGTGACGAGCCAGTAGAGAAACACAAAATTTCCCGGGCAAATATTAACGAGCGTTCGAGCGATCGCCACGGTCTGCGCGTGTCGAAAAGTAAGATGCAGATAAGTTTGGAAGTGGAGAAGAACCAGGTGTGCCGCAGTTAGCGATGTAAAATTCAAATTCCACCGTGTCCCGGTCGTTAATAGTGATTTAAAGACGGTGTAAACTGTAACCGAAGGACGGGGCGCTGTTGGCCCTACTTCCCGCTAGTACTCGACCCTTACCAAATATTTACACCGACCCTAACACGGCCGACGTCGTGAACTAATACCTTAGCCTGTAATTAGCACAGGCCGCGCTTCGGAGACTGATAATTATGCACCGAGGCAATGCAACGACGTCGTTCGTGTATGCGCCAGCGGAGCTCTCCAGTGTGTAGCAGTCATTAACGGTACATCGCCATCGGGTTGTTGCTGAAGTATCGCCGGGAGTCCGCCACTCTTTAAGATGGAAAAGACGGCAGGGAGGAAAGATACGTCTTGTCGGCGAGAGACGCGAATGACTTTCGTTGAAATCGGCCGCCGCGCCGCGTAAAGGGATGAAAACCGCGTCTGCCGCGGAAAAATGAAAGAGACGCTTCCCGAAGAAGATCAACGCCGCAATTTCAAACGATAACAAAGCCCTCTGCAACGACTCCTCGCCCGACCGGCGGTTTTTTTTTTATATCTGTATGCACCGTCGAAGCCCACCGACGCGAATTGCTCGAGTGCGCTCGACGCGAGCGATAAATCTCCTCGAAAATATTGCCGAACGTCAATCTCTGCTTGCCAAAACTCGGTCAGAGAATAAAACTGCGAAGGGAGGATGCCGGGGAGAAGGAGGACAGGCAACTAGACGAATATATCGCGCGTATTGAACGAGGGGAAAAATGGACTCACCGAGGAGATTCGCGAATTTGTTCCGATTACGAAAAACGATCGTGCCGGGACGCGTTTTTCACGGGATTTTTATCTCCATTAGCGCTCGCGTCCGATCCGCCGTTACCGTTTTTCACAAACAAACGGACGGCGATCACGCGCGGCCTTAAAGAACCGAGAAATCGAAATAACCCGGAGGGCGTGATTTCTACTAGGTGTTCCCTGGCAAAAAAGGACAAGCAGAAGGAAAAGAAAAAAAAATGATCCTCCGCAAACAAGAGCGCGGGGAAACTAGTTCGATTCCGAATCGAAAACTCGTCCCCTCGGGGCTTCCCCGGGACAATACGAAAGTTTCCTCGGCGAGGGGCGGCGCGGGGCAGCGAGGAAGAGAAAATTCGGGGACGATTTGGCACCGATGCTGGCCTGGTTTCGTTCGATTTTCGATTGTCCTCGTCGCCGATGGGCAAAGCGCGCCGCGAAAGAAAGACAAAGGGAGCCCAACTTGCACTTTTTCTCGCGACGCGTCCAAACGGATCACCGACCAATAAGTCAGTAGAACGGTTACCGCTTCCACGTACAGTTCCGGATGGTCCGCAAAGTGAAACTTACGTCCCGGCTCTGCCCACAGATCCAACGATTCCCGTCGACAGAAAAGAGCTTGCGAAGAAAAAACGGGGAATTTCGCGCGCGGCGTTCGCCCAGCTGAGAGAACAAACGATCAGAGTGTCCAGCGCGAATCGGTGCAATGTCGCCTAGCTCTACGAACGTATAAGGTGGCGAACGAAAAATTTGTAAAAGTTCCATCGTAAATAACATTCAAAACGCGCGCTTCGTCGATGCTGACAACTACTCCCGGTTGACCCAAATAGGTACGTTCACCGTTTGACGAACCATAAACCGGCTGGCGCGTTTATTGTCGTGCGTTTGCGATCAAATTCCGTGCGGAGCTTTGGCTTTATTTCGCGTGCCCGGCCGTGGCGAGTTTCGGCAGTGTTCGACGAGACCCGCGGTAGATCTGCTGGAAATTATACGCCCGATGGGATCGAGTTTTTTCCCGGCAAATTCGGCGGCCAGGACTCGCGGTAAAAGAACACCGAACGTATGTACGCACCGGGAATAATTTTGAATTTTCCAACATTCACCAAGGTATACGTTCAGGTTAACGAATAAAAGCTCTAAAACTCAAACGCTGAAAAACACGGACGTTGCCCTTGGGTGAAAACGGAGGGTGTCTTTTTTTTCCAAATGGTTTCCACAGCGCCGAATAATTATGCGGTTGTACATGGGCGGCGGTGGTTGGTAGTACGCCGCCTGTCTTCTAAACGCATTGTACGTCGTAAATCAAACCATACTCCGTTGGAGAGCCAATAACATTTTGGTCCTTTGTGCTGGCGAGCCAGCAAGCCGTGATCACTGCAGAGTCCGACGAATTCGTCGACAATTATTCGGGGAAAAGAGGAGAGCAACTGGCGCGGTAATAATAATTCAGAGCCGCCCAAACGCGGGATTAAATCGTGTTTCGTGAGCGAATAATCCGGACGATCGTGTTCGTGCTGTTTTTCCATGTCCGGCGAATGGAACGAACATCTTTCCTCCGACAAAGGGGCGGTGACGATCCAGCGATTGATATTTTTAGCGATCGTGATAAAACGTCGCGAGATAATCAAGCTTTTCTATGGCGAGCAATCAGAGGGGTTGCGAACGATCGCGAAACTCTCGATGCGTGACGCGGATACTCCAACAGTAGTAATTAAGCGGCTAACGACACTCGTCGGATTGACCTCTCGTTATCTCTCGCTGCCATCAGTTTTTATTAAAGCGACCGCATTTAAAGTGCTCTCGTCTTTCCTCCCCCCTCTCAGAGACAGATGAACCCTTTCAACGGCCACTCGGCTTGGCCCGAAGGGCAAGCACGAAACAAGAAGAAGAGGCAGAAGAAGGAAGAAGGAGCGGGAGAAAAGAAGAAAATTCGAAACGGACCGTGGTAGAAGCCAAGGAGTGAAAAAGAGGGTGAGAAGGGAGAAAAGAGAGGAAAAGAAAGAAGGAGTGGGTGGTCGTAAGTGGCGCACGTGCCCAGACAGGCCGGCGCAGATGCGACACATCCTTAAAGCGTTAAGTACACGCCACTATTTTCAGGGGGATTAAAGTCGGAAACGAAGGGGAATCGCGGGAGAAAAGAATGGAATATGTGGATGCCAGGGCGGCGAAGAGAGAGAAGCTGAGGATTTTGCGGCGGCAACCTGGCTGCTCGAGGATACCTGGCAAGCTCTTGTTGCGCGCTATATTTTTATTAGCGCGTCCAGCTCGCCGGCCGAGTGGACTTTTCCCCCCTCAACAGCCGGGGAGTCGCTAATTTCCCAAATAACCGAGAGCATAACTGGAAAGGCTGCTACAGAACTCCAAAGCAACTTTTAAATGCGAGCCCAGCGAACAGCCGGTGGAAAAAATCCTGGCTAGCTTGCCTAACTGCCCGGCTCTCCTCTGGCCGAGGTATGCGCTGCCGTTTCGCGTTTGATTTCGCCTGATTACAAGCAGAGAGGCGTTTCAACTTCCGCCACCAGATTAACCCTCTAGCCAGACAAGTCGCTCGGGTGCCCTTTCAAAAACGGGCGCGGAGGAAGCGGCGGCGAGTAGACGTCTGTATCTGTCCGTAAAATCTCCACGCTCTTTGTTCCGCCGATAGTAAGAGGTATCGGCGTTAACGTGGATTTCCCGAGCCAAAGCGATTTAGAAGGGATCGGCAAAGGTTCGGGGCCAAGCGCAAACTATTCGAGCACGTTTCGCATACGTAGCGGCGATAATTCGAGCGGATGCGCGAATACCCTTCGAAAACTATGCTCCGTTTCCAATTAAGGAGTCATTGTTCCCCGCGGAACGTTCGCCGATAGCTGCGTTTGCGGCTGCGTTCCTGAGGAGCAACGTGCGTGGAGAACGATAGCGGGCTCCTCCACTTATCCCGCAGTCATACAATTTGCATGATGAGACAGTAAAGCCGGATTGGGCCGACTCGCCCTGAGAACGGACCCCCTTCTCTCTCCCCTCCCTCCTCGGGATTCCCCTTCTTCATTGCCTCGTCCCTCTCTCCCTCTCTCTCTCTCCCTCTCTCTCTCGTCGTTTAGCCCTATCTCCCTTCGCTTCGTACCTCGTACCCGTGCATTCGTTATCTCTCTCCGGGCGCATAGCTTTTCCATAATCTCTGCCAACTATGCTGCCTCCCGGAAGAGATAGAGACAGATATATGCGCCCGCGGAACGACGAGAAAGTCGTAAGCGGGGAGGTTCCACGGGAGAGCGACAAAATTCTATCGACGCTCGATGCATCGGCGCCCGCCTACAAGCGCCAGTATACGGCTCGCGGGGGTGGGCTGGGATGTATTGGAAATCGAGCAAGGCAAGAAGGAGGGGTGCTCGTCGACACGGGGCTAAGTCGACGCGAACGACCTTTCTTCCCCCGATAATTACAGCACCGCCTTAATTATGCGGCGCTTCTTCGATCCAGCGCGTTAACGAAATCCAACAACGAAAATCGGAGAGCTCTCGATCGCCTCGAGTCGGCGCGGCATCGCACTCGCGAAACTTTGTTTCCACGTTTCTTTGAAACCTAACTGAAAAATTCAACGCGAAAAAGCGTACTCCGACCTGCCTCCACCCCCTGGTCCTCCTCTCCGCGAAACGCCAGACGAAGCCCGATCTCTGAAAATGCAGGCATGCGTCCCGACCAAAAGCAACAGCACCGGCGGCAAAAAGGGGGAGAATGCAAGAGCCGAGGGAGTACAAATGGATGGTTGCTTAACGCGATTTCGCGTGTAAAGGTCAGCGCATGAAAGAGCCGTGGAACGGAAGGGCCGACGCGGAGCCGAAATAATGTACCGAGCGATCCACGGGGCCAACTACAGAGAGGGCCGCGGAATTATACCCCCGAAATAATCGTCGAACCCGAAAGAAACTAACGCGAGGCTCGTGGCCACGGGGATAAGCGTGGAGAGCTCGCCGCGGCAGATTAAATTAAGTGGATTACTAAACGGAAAGGGAGATATGCGAAAGTACGGGACGACGACGAAATTCTATCGATTCCTCGACGCGCTGCCAGCAGATATACACGCTTCATCCAGCATGGGGGGGAAGGATATTGGAAATGGCAATCGAGCATCGTGGGACGCGGTACGAACTGCCACCGCCGCGTCACCACCACCACCAGCTTTGTTCCTACCACCTACCACCGTATTACTCTCGGTGGTTCTGAGCCTCCAAGTCACGCCGGAACAGACAGAGAACGACGACACCTCGAAATGCCATCGGCCGCCCGAGCTTTGTTCCGCTGCTGCGTGCTTTCCTCCCGCCTTGGCATGCAGGTAGCCGATCGCCGACCGCCATCCCTCGGGGCAACGGAACAGATGCGCGCCAGCCGGTTTCAATAATAGAAACTATCGCGGTTATTCGTCGCCAGCATTTTACTTCGGCACGAGTTATGACGAGGCAGGTGAACCGACTGACCTGCCCGCTCCATGTTTCCACCGTTACGTCGGCCATTCGGCCTATCGCTCTGTCCATTTACGGACTGATAAATCCTCAGCGGCGCCGGAACCGCACGAAACTTTACAGGCTCTGCGGGAAAGATGACGAGGCCAAGAGTGATTTAACGTACTTATGCGCTACGCTCCACGTGCCTCGGGGGATGCATCGGCAATCGAGGCACGGAAGCAGGGGACAAATGAAACGCGCGCGTTCGATGGACGACACATTATATTCCCAAAAGGGGAAAGGGATGGGGGGAAAAAAAACGAGAGAAACAACGGAATAACGAGGTTCCATTGATGCCCGATTACGCCGGCAAAGATAGGTACACCTGATAAATTGGCTACAACATGGAGTACCATGGGAATTGAGAGTGCACGACACGGGTCCCCCACTCCCCCCGGCTCCAAGTCACGGTGCAGCGAACAAAGAGGGAGGGAGACGCGAGGGTGGGTGGTGTCGATGACGGTGACCCCTAAAATGCCAGAGTCGTCCCCGACGTTGGCATCATCGTCGTCGCGCGTGCATAACTTCGTGCTCTCTTGGCTGTGCCAGCAGCCGGCAAGGTATTGATCGGCTGAACTCGCGAGGACCACATGGCGATTCCAACTTCGTGCGACTTCGTGCGAAATCGGCACCCCTCGCGCCTAACATGGCGCCCGTAGGCGGTCACGTGGTCGCCACCCCTGTCACCCACACGACTACCACTAACGCAGCAGGCGCACTCGACCACCACAAGGGATATATGATGCAGCCACCGATTCCTCTCTCTTCCTCCCTTCTTCTCGCCCCCCGTCCCTCCCGTTCCCTCCGACCAACCCCCGCCGCCTCATCCCCTTCCCTCTATCTCATCGGCCGTGTCCTCTTCAGGGACGGCTTAAATATTTGCACGGCCGGGTTCAATGATATTACAGGAAAATTCTCTGACCGCGTCGCGATAACGAGAGAAATGACCGTACATATGTTGTTCACACTCTCCCGCATTAGGAAAATTACTCTCCCTCGGTTCCCACGCCACGAAATACTCCGCTAAACCTAATTCTACGATTTTTCATGGACGCTTCAAGTCGACTTCGAGATAGACGAGCACCGGTAGTGCTTGTGCCGCTCCAGACACATGGCTCCTCTCTCTCTCTCTCTCTCCTCTCCAAAATGATCCGTGCTCTAGGTATACGTAGGTATATCCGGCTGCAGCCAATCTTCCGTCTCCACGTTCACGACTCTCTTTCCTCTGAAACCACCGCTCGTTCGCCGTTTTTTTCCCCGTGGAACCACTCTCCTCGCGTCTCCTTACGATTTTGCGGCAACGCGGCGTGCAGGGGCTGGTTGCTCGATTGTACAGCTGTTTAACGTGTTCGCTAACTCTTCGAAGAAAGAACGAGCCAACTTTCAACCAATCCCCCCCAAACTTTGGCCTGATTAACAAAAAAGTAACAGAAGCCCGTACTCCTCGCTCGTATAACTTGATCCGTGGATTGAACGAGTGCTCGTTGCTTCTCTGCTGGATAACAAACTACGCCATGTAAATAAATACACAGAGAAAGTACACATAAATACACGAGAATCCCTTTCCCCGCACCCTTCCACTCTATTCCAATCACGAACGACGCGGTCGTAGCATTACGTTAAATTGCGCTTTCGAACGGGATGAACTAATTCGATATCTGGATTCGCCCCCTGCGAATCTTTCCCTCGCACCACCGCCGCTTGCTCTCTTTTTTTTGCCGCCTAGCTGCAGTCTGGCAGCAGCAGCAGCCCTGCGATCCTGCAGCGATGCACACGACCGGTCGATCGTATATACGTGTATCGGACATCTTAAGCCACGATATTAGGAGGAAGCGACGATAGAGGAGGAGCGAGCGAGGCGACAGAATCGGGGATGAAGAGGCAGAAATGCAGACGTAGGAATGAGAGAAAGAGAGAGTGAGAGAAGGGGACCAAGGGAACAGAGGAGACAGATAAAGGGGAAGAGAGGGAGAGCGAGAGAGAGAGAGTCGTTTCCGAGAGCAACGGTGCCCGGAGTCGAAGTACCCTCCGGACACCCTCCATTTGTCCCTACCATTCCCTCCCTTAGCCTTCCGCTATCTCACAACTGACGCATCGTCCTGCAGAACGGAAGAGGGACAGAGGCAGAGGCAGGGAGAGAGAAAGGACGATCGATCTTCCAGGATGCCAGTCGTACCGACGACCGATTGAAAAGCTTCTGATTCGTGACTCGAGGCGAGAAATCCTGACTGGTTAAGGGGCGGGCGATCGGTCAACGAGGTACAAAGACCGCCGCGAGTCCCAGCGATTTTTAAATGCGGCCGCTCTGTACCGCTCGTTATCGAATTTCTCACAATACCCTCCGAACACCGTCGTCGTTGAATCGATCACGTTTCCCCGGAATTCTACACATTCGACCAATGTCCGTGCTTGGAGCAATTCCACGCGTGTCTCAAGTACAGGAGCTCCTAGCGGTGGAAGAGCCACCGTGTGCGTCACCGGAAGTTGGACCGAAAAAACACGAGGTCGACCGGGTGAAGAGGGGACGCCCGGAAACGGGACGGTAAAAGGCCGAGTGCTAGTCGAACGCTTTAGGAATTATCGGACGGAGGAAAGAGGATGGAGTTGGCTTAAAAACGACGTTGCTTGCTTGGGGATCGGGAGACCGCCTGTAGTCTGCAGAGAGGGTTGCACCGCGAGAGACTATATCTGGGCGATTTCGAGCGAACACGAGGGAAATTAATAACGCGACGTGTACGCGGCCGCGTGTGCGAAAGCAATGTTACAGGAGAAGGATCGTGTACACAAGGCTCGTGACTAGATAGACAGGATACGCGTCGCGGTGACGCATCCCGCAGGACACTCGGGAGACCGATCGATCTCGCAGGACACGAGTCACCGTTCAACGGCAATGACCGCTGAAATGCGACGACAATATTCCACTGGCCATTAACGGGGCGGATAAGTGTATTAAACGAAGGATTCTCTGCTCCCCAGCTGCGTAAAGATCCTTTACATACCTTCTTTTTGCCGTACACGGGTGGGGTACACGCGTAATGGATTCCCAGTTGCGCGCGACGGCCACGGCGTTCGCCTGGCCGCGAAACAAAGCCGCGGTAAAATGCCCACGGTATTAGGTACGCTTATTTATCGCCGAGTGCCGACGATCGTCGCAATTATTCTCGCGGCAGCTTCGAATCGGAGATCACCGCCGCCTCGCCAATTTACGACAAACGGGGGAGCCGTTTCGAACTCTGTCGAAGTTAATTAACGTAATACGCGGTCGCGATTTCCTATGAAATTTCCGCGAATCCACGAGGGGGGGGACTTCTGGCGCGGAGTGCGCAAGCCTTCCGGCTTAATGGAGGGAGTTCCATTAATGGTTAACGCGGGGAATCGTAATCGAAAAATTACTGCGCCGATAAATACCGGGAGTGGTTCCGCGACGCGCCGAACGAAAGTATTCCGCTCGCAGTTTTCCCCCGAAAAACTCGCCCGGCCTCGTAAGTTGGCCGTTCGGTATATAACCCCCGCCGAGAGAGCACTTCCGTTCCTTAATTGACGCACGAAAGCGTACGACCGCTTTCGGAGGAAGATCGGTAGAACGAAGTTTAAAGTCGTCCTGGGATCCCGTGTAATCTGTTCGAGGGGAACATTCCGAGGTGAAACGACTCGTACGCTTTCTCTCGGCTCGGAGCGACCGGGCGAAAAGAATATTCCAAAGATCCTCTCACCCCCGGCCGCTTGGGCCCCTCCTCAACTTTCGCTGGGCTTGGGGAGGGGAAAAAAAAAAATCTACCTGCTCCTCCATTTCGACTTGGTCGCTGCGCGAACAAATTAATCGCCAGATTGGAGTTGGTCGATCGAAAGCATGATAATCGTAATTCCGCGCAAACTTTCTCAACCGACGAGCCGGCGCGGCGGAAAGCTTTTAAAGATCTTAACGATACTCGCGAAGGGACTAAAGGAGGGCTCTGCTGAAAAGGAGAAACGTGGGGAGGGAGGACGGCCGCAATCGGTAATGGGGGGAGGGAAAAGCGCGAACAGAGTAGACAGAAGCTCCAAGTTTAGAAACGCAAGTAGAAAGAGAAACGGGGTTGGGGGGGGGGAGGTGGGGGTGGAAGGAGGACGAGCCACTCGTATTGATCCGCCAGATACGCTCGATTAAACCGCAAATTGCAACGGATTGGCGTAAGTTACAGCCCGGCAAGACTACTAATACCAAAGTGCAGTGGTTTCGCGATGCTGCCGGAAGCTGCTGATAGCGACGGCGGCCGCGGCGCGGCGTCTGGTATTCGACTGACGTGGCGGAGGCTGCGTGTGTAGGGAGCTCGTCTGCCGGAGCGTGTCAACGCGAGTAAACCAGACACACGTTGGACGCAAAGGCCACAGCTATCGGATAAACTCTGCGACACGAGATGAGGTTAACCGTCCCGGTAATTCCATCCACCGCGATTTACAGAATCGTGTAATCCCCTAAGACGGGCGCACAGCTTCCGCGAAGAATTCAATTCGAAACTCGATTAAAGGGGACTCGAGGAAAAACTCGAAAGCAAAGGGACGTATCAACTAGCCAGTATCTGGTGCAGCATGTGCACGCGATAGCAACTGGAGGCGGAGGCGGACGTACGTCCAACGATTACGTCACGGCAAAATCGCCAGCGAAAATCAACAATAGAGAAAAACCGATGTAATCGAGTTTGCGAGACTTGCTCCCGGAACGAGGCGACGTCACGTACGATTCTCCCTCTCCTTTTTATCTTCCTGCCAACCCACCCCCTTTCTTGCTGCCCCCCTCGTCTTGGCCCGCCACAGTTCCATTTTCAGCCGCGTGGCTTCGCCTTCCTCCTACATATACATACATATACCTTCCACTAATTCGTCGTCGCGCTAAATTAATTATGCATTGCTTTAGTTAGACATCGACGTTCGCCCGTTCGCTGGCAGCGTGCTTTCCTTCGAATGTGATTATAAGGAGAGAAACTGTTTGGGCTCACAGCGGATTTGAACGATGCACTGCAACGATTAACCAACTATCTGTGCTTTCGATCGCGGAATAAATTCGGCCTTTTAATAATCCAACGGTCGAGCCGGAAATTATCCGGTTAATAACGATAAATTTTTAATGGCCTGTAAAATTGACTGCGCTCTCGACCACGTATTGGAAGTCAGGCGGGAGCTGATCTGATTTGCGGAAAATCGATTCTTTCTCGGGCGAGCTTTTGTTCGCCGCCACGGAACTGCGGGCCTGCGGGGTATAGGTATGTATGTACGTAGCCTGGATGATGCGATTCTCTCGATTCAATTTTCCTATCGCGGATACTTTGCCGAGAAGCAACAACACAATGGTCCCTCGCAAGAATCAACTTCATAAACAGCCGGTGGAGAAGGGTTGTTCGCAACAACGTAAGCTGCAGCTCCTCTCGGTGTTACGCACAAGGGAATACGCGCACCGCAGAATCCGTGCTAGCGGCAACGTTTCCAGCGCAAGTTTACCAACGCTCGCAACTGTGTCACGTCGCGTTGCATCTCGGAGATTATTTACAGCTGGCAGGCTGCGCAAGGCAATTATCCCCGGCCGATCTCCGCTGCCGACCAGATTATTTTTATTCCACCGGAATATTGTTCTATTTACTCGGCCGGTGGTTAAGTTTGATTGGCCGAGTGCGCGCCACAGCGGACGGACTCGACCTTCGCATTAAGGCTAGACCGTACTACTAATGGCCCTTTTCGTTCCACCCTGTCCCAGCGAGCGTCTCCCCCCAAGCCACTACGGGGGCTGCTACGTTGCTTTCGGATCCGAATTGATTGGACTGTGAATCGTACGGCCTGAATTATTCATACTTTGTCCGCCGATAAACCAATTTCTGTGCCGGCCAAATCGAGGAGGAAAAGATCGGCTCGCCACGCGACGCACGGACGACGTCCAACAACCCGGGAACAAAGGGCAGAACGAGCGGCCAACGATCCAGACCCGCCCCGCGCGAGTAAAAGCAAAGGAAAAAAATATATGCACCTATATAAAACAGGAGAACGCAAGTGAGTGTAGGTGGCAGGTCAGTTAACTTTGCCGGGGAGAGATCATCGTACGAGCTACGACGCTGTTTAATTTTATCATTCGATCTAATGACGCGGAAGATGCCTCCGACAAGGAATATAGACAGGCTCGCGCGCTGCCCTACAGCTTTATCGAGCCACGATGACCGAAAGCGCCGAGAGAAAAAGAGAACGGGGGAGAATCTCGTTAACCTCCTACTCGGTCCTTTTTTTTTTCTAGCGTGCCTCGTTATCGGCACTCTCGCCTTCCAGAAGCGACATTTTAATCTGTAGGTTAAGGACACGCGAATAACTAGGCACCCACGGGGTCGACTTCCCTTTGACGCGATTTAACGCCATACTGGGAAAATGACGACGAAGCAGCTGATGCTAAAAGACTCAGCGGACTAATCAACTTTGATTATCTTCAACGAGTCGCGTCTCCGTTTTGCTCGTCTTCAGTTGTTACTTTCGCCGGTACAAATCCGCCACGGAGTTTACTTTATTCGGTGGCTCTTATCGGGAAATTCTATTAATGCGTTCGAGGGTCTTCGTTCGCTTTGAAGTGGGGGCTGGAGGTTATGAGAGCAAGCGATATAGCGATTGGAAGGAAGTTTCTGGAGCAGGGGTGGCGGCCGCGCCGTCCCGATATTAAAGAATTCGCCAAGTTTCGAGTCGATAATAAAATCGCCAACTAATCGTCTATCCGTCAGCTCGGCCGGAGGGGCGCGGCGCATTACCGAGGACGGGGAGCAATCGTCAGAAATGACGCGAGAGGAACTCCATCCAAGTTTCGCGGCTGGAATCGTATTTACGAGGATTCTTCCACCCGCTGATCCCCGGGACGCTCGCGATCTCGAGTCAACACCCCCGATAAGAGGACACTTTTGCTTGTACTCGTCGACAACGAAGGAACCGCCCGCTTGGCTCCGGGCGCGGAGGCAGCCGGTTGCTTTTGACCTTTTGCTTTTCCCGGATCGAGCATAGCAAGGGGGGATCTTCTCGACAAAAGATTTATGAACCCCTCGGCAATGCCAGTATGCTACTTATTCTATCGTCGAGTACACACTCGAGGCTGACAAAAAATGCGGGGGTGGTATGTACACGCCAACGATCCTCAAAGAGAAATCTTAAAAAGGGCCGACCCTCGTCGCCTGGTATCGAATCAATCATTTCCAGGCTCGCGAGCTCCTACACCTTGCCAATTGTCTGGCATTAATCCACGCCGGATTCGCGTTCTTCCCTCCGCGCCCCACCAGGCCTGTGCCCGCAATAGGATCCTTCAGCGTGTGTAACGAGCCGACGACCCACGTTCGTCAAACGGTGTTTGCACACTCATCCGCCGACCGTGGGTGTCCCTTGCCGAGGAGGGCACTCCGCGGCAGCGAGAGCCAAGCGAATTGTCGATTCTTTTCTGGCCGTGTCACGTGTAACGTGCCAAAGCTGCGAAAGTGGAATTACGTTTCACGGTACTGAAGCGCGCGGAGTCAATTGACACGATTCCCAGTAATTTTAGCCGGTGGTTAGACCGAGGTCAGGTTATACGCGCCGGGTCGCGTACAGGGTATGCTGAAACTAATCATAATGTATCCTCTCTCATCGGTTGGGAGCCGCGCTGTGATTGGTCCGCTGCGGTATTCCTCGCTGCCAGATAAAGTTACCGTAATATGGATTAACTGGCCGCTACAGCCCATATCCCGATCCGACGCTCCCATTCGACTGCGATGCAGTAATGAACTCGTAACCGGCGCTATTATCAACCGCGGGCTTCGAACCGCCCCGGTGTCTTTTAATCACGCATCCGCGTAAATGCATAAACGACGTGTTACGAGGCCAACGGCTGGCTCTCGTCGCAATCCTCCGCCGTCCATTCGTCCTTAATTCGATGGTTGCCCTTCCCCCCCCCCCAACCCCTCTGTTTTCTCGCTGGAAATTTCGGGCCAGCGTCGCGGGCGACGCGCTCCATCGTTATTATCGACCCGTTCGCTTTTCGACCAGCAAACGGAGCGACGCGCGTGGTTCCAGCCCAGTGATCTCCCTTTTATCGGAAACAACGCATCAGGGCGGCCGCTACTCTCGGCCGCGATCGCGATCGGCGCCACGGTTTCCATTTTAAAACGTCCTGTCCCCCGACGGAGTATCCGAGACCTTGATTTACGACGTTCCAAAGGCGCGCAGATATTTCACCCGTTTTTTCCCCAGGGGTTGCGCTTTTTTTTTTGTTTTTTTTTTTAACTGGGAACCACCGCGCGACCGATCGTCGACGCCACTCGTTGGACAGACGATTCGCAGCGGCGCGCTCCATTCTCCCGCGACCGTTGAAATATCGCGGCGCGTCGATGGTTTTTACGTTTCGGGGCCAACGATCCGGAAGATAAAAGCGTGCACGGGAAGAGAAAACGACGAGCGGGAACGGCTCGCGAAACGGCGAGTCCGCGGGGCTAAACCTTTAACAGCTATGGATGCTCAGCGGCTCGCGTATTCGGAATTAGAGCCGGATGCTTCCACCCTTTTCTCTTACAGGATAATCCCTTTTCTCGGTTCTATGTACTCCCGTCACTACCGTTGTGTACTATCATTACGCTTGCATACATATGCGAGTGCATTAAGCTACAACCTCCCGGCTATCATCTATTTTCGAACGACTGTCTGCTCCACGGTGGAAACGAGCAGCCAAAGAACAGCGTAAAGAGAATTTAATTGGCAGGTAATTGGCTAACGATATTAGCGTATCTCGCGGAGCGCGGCCGAGTAAAAATACGGAGCAGCCGGCCGTGGAATCGTAACAAACAGCCGTGGAAAATGTTGCATCAGCGAAGGCGAGTCACTGCCGCGGTGCCCTCTCCTCATAACGGCAATATGCATTTCCCGGGGATTACAATTTCGGTTCTGCGGCGTGGTTTTCCCAGTTGTAGAATTAGCAGAAATTCTGGCTCAGTGAGCAAAACAGTAGCGTTGCCGCAATGCCAGTGGCGTATTAATAACACGTGCTTCGTGTAATTTCAATTCCTGCCGCGCATCCCGTTCGACCGCCCTCCGACCCCTCCGCCATTGGAAAATACGCGGACGAAATTCATAACAACCTAATGAGCTTGCGTTCCGGCCAGCGTCACTAGCGCCGTACTTTCGCTGCCGATAGCACACCACCTAGGTGCTATGTTAATATCGAAAGGGACGATGGGCTCCGAGCGAACGTGGTGCAAAGGAGCGCCGTGAGCCGACAATCGCACGATCAACTCGGCGCTTACGCAATAACAAATGAATATACCTGAGCGTTCGAGGTTCGGTCTATCGAGTGACTGACCAATTTCCTGAACGAATCCTGTGAAATACGGGTACGTTTACGTCCACGTGACCAAGGGTGAGAAGATTTACTGAAAATTCTCTAGAGGCTGTTGAAAATGAGTTTGAGAGGTGCGCAGGCCTTCCCGCGCTTATCTCGCGAAGCAAAGGCGAGTCCGAGGTTTCGAAAGCCAACTGGAATCCGAGTGAACGACAGAGAGGAATCACTTCACTCTACGCTCTACTACCTTGGAGACAACGTCGTCAAGCTTTTTATAACCAGCGGAGGCGCGCAACGCTGCTGTACGCGTGTCACTAGAGTGCAGACTCCGTGGCGCGACCGGTGGAACGGTGCACTCACCTCGGAGCAATTTATTTCGCCGTTTCTCTCGCCGAAATATCGTTGCGCCGCGGAAAGAATGATGGATGTTGGGCGTCGGTGGCGTCGGTCGGGTCGCGCGACTGCGAAACACGCCGAGTGCCGTTAAGGTTGAGTGGCTCGAATGTGGGACGCTTTGTACTCTCTTTCGCGTCGCTCGTTGGTTCGCTCGGTTTTCTTCTCGCGTCGTCGAATCCCCCCGGCCTTGACGACGCAACGCTCGCCACCGGCGGGAATCCACGCGACGCCCCCGCGTGTCCGAGACGACGATCGACTCGTTGCTTTTTAATTACGGCCAGACACTTTAATCCGCCGCGCTCGGGCGAGCGTCGCCTTCTACCCCGGGATCCGCAGGAGATAAACGAGCGATCGGACGCTCTATCGAGCAGAACGGGACACGGATCGCGAGCCGGTGAAATCGATACGGCGCGGCGTCGAGTTTTTCTCCGAACCACGGTTATATGACGGGCTTTAATCATTTAAACGGGACACGCCGGGATCGATAGCTTTTATATCCTTTCTCAGTAGCCGGCATGTATGCACAGAGTCCCGTTATGCCACTGATTAGGGCTCGCAGTCACCGAGTTGCATATACAGCACCCCTCGCGCTAAGGGTGAAACAATACCGAGTGGGGGAAGGTCCATGACCCTGCACCCGGTGCAACTTCCGTTCCGCATCGGCGTTCGAATGGTCGACGCGCGTGTTGCGCGCAAGAAAACGGGCAACCTACAGCTTTTTCCCTCTCAAGAGTCCGGGGGAGAGCTCGTTTCCCAGGAATTTTAATACTTTTCCCGAGTGTACTCGTTACTGCCGGCCAACATCGCTCGCGCTACCACAGACACTCTCTTTCCCGTACGATCGATACACAGGGAGCAAAGGAATTCGAAACAGCAAATACGAGGCGAAAGGTCTTAATCCTCTGATTTTCCTCTGCTTAGAATAGGCTGACCCTACCCATTTCGTTTCTTGGAAAACGTCCTTTGTCACCGTTTCAGCCGAGACACAACTGGTCTCTAGGGGGATAGAGCACGAGACGAAAGAAACTCGATCTAATCGCGTGCCATCGCGTGCCTATCTATATGATACGTATATCGCGCGGATACGATCGTGACGTGGGAGAGTCCCAGGAATCGGACGACCGATAGCCGAGCCTGGCGACTCGAAAAGGATCGCCGGCGCCAGAAACCTAGGATAATCGTGAAGCTTGAAGCGTGCACTCACCGAGCTGGACGTACATCTTCGGCCTGATGTTCTCCTGCCACGCTGCGAACGCCAGGGTGACAGTGGCGACGAGGCACCAGCAGGACAGCAAAGGATGCATCCTCGTTTCCAAGATGGTACGCCTCATCTTCTCTCGGATGGCTTGAACGGTGCCGGGAACGTGCCAGGGTTCGTGGCCTTCTCCTCGGGGGTCACGAAACGTAGAACCTCCGTATTTAACTCACGAATACCGCACCAACCACCGGCACTCTTTACTCCTCGGCAGGCACAGCCGTCGACTTTCGTACAACAACGGAAGGAGAAAGGACGTGTTTCTATCACTCTCTTTTCCCTCCCTTTCTCTCTGCACTCACTGCAGCAGAAGGTGCGAGGGTGCCGCAGTCACGTGCAGCGCGTTCCTCCTCGTTGTCGCAGCCGTTGTCCTACGGCTCTGTTCACGCATGTTTCCTTCGGTACGACCGGCTTCCTGGTCGCGCACATTCACGAGAATCGACCGCGGCGTGCTCGCACGCGCCTTCGCGAACCCGAAAATTGGCGAGACCGTGGCGTTGACGAGGGAAAATGGACAGCGGAGAAGCTACGGTCGAGGAGAGAGGAGGCAGAGGCAGAGAAAGAGAAAGAGAAAGAGAAAGAGAGAGAGAGAGAGAGAGAGAGAGAGAGAGAGAGAGAAAGGGCAGGCAATGATACTGCGTGCACGTATGGGCGATCGTGTGTCTCTCTCTCCCTCTTGGTACACCGTGCTATCACTTAAAGGATAACGCACAACCGAATGACGCGCACCCAACAACGGTCGCCGTCACACTGACAACGCGCCGCCCCACTCAAGCCATTGCCAGTTGAACGCGCAGCCGCCACGTCGCGCCGCGCCACGCCGTCCTCTGTCCGTTTCTCTCCTCTACGCTTCGCTCCGCGCCGCGTGTGCGTGCTTACACGCCGCCACCGCACGCACACCTACGCCTCTTACGCACGTGGGTAAGAGTAAGAGGGCACCGGCCGGCCGGAGAATAGGGGGCAGTGGATGCGGAAAAAGGGGGTTGGAGAGACACACGCAGGGAGAAAGAGAGAGACAGAAGGGGGAGAGAGAGAGAGAGAGGGGAGGAGATAGGTACACAGGAGACACCGGGCAAGCGCCGAATTTCAACCCCACCACCCCCGCGACACGATCACGCCGTCGTCCACCTCGACGTCCTCGTTGTCGTCGGTATCTCGTCGGCGGTACTGCAGCGCCTCCAATCTGCAATGAAAAAAAAAAGAAAAGGGATATAAGGGCTCGTTACTCGTTGCAACTTTGATGCTATCATTTTTCATCCACCTTGCTGCGAAACGTTATCGCCGGCCGATTTACAGCAAGATGCATCGATTAAGGGGAGAGGCAGACACGCGGTAACGGTGGATGCTCTTTTTTTTCACCGTGATCCTATTAGAGGCAGTAAATTTTCGGGTACTCGCGCCTCGCCTAGATTGTGTTAGCGTCGAGGGAGTTTAACGAGTTGCGCCGCTTCCGCGACAGAAGCAATTACGATAGAACCTCCGTCATTCGAACGGCTACGGACGGAGAAGTTACTTTTCGAACGCGGATCATTCCACGTTTCAGAGAAAATAACAATTTAGCCTGAACACGCTTGAATTTCGGGGGCCAGCCGGTGCTCGAACGCTGCGTACCTATGTTTTACCGCGGACTGTCCCGATATTATTTCTTGACCCGAATTCCAACCAAACACTCATTTGCAGCGCGGCGCCGGGGATTTCGGCACGCTTTATTTGCGCGATGCATGCTGAGAGAGCGTAATAAACGCGTGGCTAACGATCATCTCGTTACGTCGCCCGTGTACACCAAGTTTTGCGGATATTCGCGGAAGGATGGCCAGCAGTTGGGTAACATCAAAACGCCCGTGTTTATTTAATAAACGCTCCCATCGACGCTTCTACGCGCGGATGATTTCCATCGGTGTTTCCAGCGCGGGGGGGAAAAAAAAGGTAATCCGGTGCAATCAAGCCGCGTTCAAATTATTTTTCCGCGGAAAGTTTTCCGGCGGCACGATAACGACGTTAGCCCGGGCATCAGCGGTTGCCCGGCGAATTTTCCGTACAGCTATCTGTATGCGTGGCTCGTCGCTCGTCGCTACGTCCACGACATTGACAGTGTTCGTTAATTCGCCGAATTAAAAGTAGCAGGGCGTACATCGAACTCCTAATTCCCGCGCCCATGATTGGTCGTACGTGCACCAAGGAGAGTGCATCCTGGAGCCCGGCCACGATGCATTCGAACTCTTCCAGCCCTGCGCCGTGTGCAGTGTACAAGAATGTACGACGGTTCTCTGTGTGCGCGCCTTTAAACGTTATTCACTCGGGACGGTCAGCGACGCGAGAGAATAATGGACAATCGGTCGCGAGCGATGAAATATTAGTAAAGAGAAAAGGGACAGGTACGAAGCTTTTTGTCGATGATCGATCTCGTTAGGGCGAGGCACAGAATGCTCGTCATTCCCCTGAAAATACACTCCGTCGCCCCGAGAAACCCTTTGGCTTTGGCTTTCGCGTGGCAACGCAAAGATCGAGTGGCACGCTAGTTTGAATAAATCCTTATCGACGGAATGGCAGCAGACCCCGAGTCTTCTTCAGAGAAATCACTTTGCCGGCACGTTCGACGACGCGTCATTGGATAACTCGCTCGCGAATCGGAAAAGGTGAAGCCCACTTTACGTGCTGCGTCGGAGAAGCTTTTATTCTCCACTTTTCTTGCTTAAAAGCTATGCACCGTATACAAGAACGATCAAAGGCAATAGAAGGAGAGACGCCCTCTGAAGGGGCACGAAAGGGTGCGCTCAAGGATCCCGTTCAAGGGACCGAGGAGTCGAAGGGCGGCGAGAGATACGCCGGTAAAATCGTCCCGCGAGACCAAAGATTCTGCCCGCGCCGACTTTTCTTCTGCTTAACGTTACGCACCACGCATTTTCTCGCTGGATAAGCGCGGCCCGCGATACGCGTCTCTACAAAGGCGAGAGGTGGCAGAGAAAGGATCGATATTCCAATGGCTGAGGAAATCTTACTGGGGGGAAAGTTACATATAGGTGCGCGTTAGACCCAAAGGGATGGGAACTAGAATGAAACAATCGATGAGCAGTGGTATCTAATTCAGTCCTATGGAAGTTGTAGCAACTTTTATATCGACCATCCCTACTTGCGAAAATATTCCCGTCATAGATTCGTTCAGGGTTACGCACGCGAAATTAAATCTCGCGCAAGATACCGTGGCAATTACGGCGGCAGCCGGTAATGATGCGAATTAACGTCGGTTCTTACGCGGCGAGGGTCTCTCCGGAAGCGTGCATTTCCATTTGCCGTGGAATTGGCAAGGGTTGAGCGTGCTCCAGCGACGGCATACGAGAATGTGGGTTAAAAAAATAAAAACCCATAAAATGGTCCCGCCAGAGTGCCTTCCTCCCGAGTCGATTTTCGGCGCGACGAGCACCGACGCGGCGCGACGCGACGCGCGGAGGGAAAAAGTGCCAGCAGCCTGTCCGTGTTCCCAGAAAAAGAAGGGCCGCCGACAGCGGGAGAGGACGAAAGGGGATCGATAGCCGAACAACGAGGAAAATCCCCGATGGAAAACGCGTGGAAACGCGGATACGTTGCTCTGCCACTCGTCACGAAGGGTGAGAGAGGGCAAAAGTCGCGGCAGAGGCAGAAGCGGAGGCAGCCAGTCGAGCGATCGAAGGGCGTGGAACAAAACCCAATTAAGTCCGTCCAAGTCCAACTTCCGTCGGGCCGTTACATGAAAAACATTTTCTGGGTGAAACTGGTTAGGCCATTTAAGCTGAGTCCGCGTATACCATCGGGCTACCGTCGCTGAATACCGGCTTAAAAAAAAGAGAGAGAGAGAGAGAGAGAGAGAGAGAGAGAGAGAGAGAGAATGGAGGAAAAAAGTTGCGCAGGAAAAACGCTTTCTAGATGGTTAGACCATTGAAACGGAGTTCGCATACGACGGACGAATTGGGAATACCAGCGGCAGAAAAAGGAACTCCAAGAGACCGACAATCTATTGTTTCGGTTTAGCCACTTGAAACGTTTAATCGAAAATAAAACTCGACATTCGCTCTATCTTTGCATAGGAGCATCGGAAGCTCTCCTCGCCGGAGGATATTTTAATCATCGACGATCGCACGGTAAGACCTGCCTGTGCAGCAATTCACGCGGCATTCATGCCCCTACCTAACATATTTTTATAGCGAATCACGAGTGCTCGACGTTCGCTCGAAACGCGTCAAAGGGGCGATCCAATCAATTATACCTCTAATTCCAGGGTATTTAGGTGTACCAGAGACATGATATGTACCTAATACACAACGACGTCGACGTCGTTTCAATGGGCCACGGGAAGCAGCGAAAATCGTTCGTCGACCAGCAGAGACCATTCGAGATTGAAAATCCTTTGGCGAAGAATACATGTAGGTAGATCGGTGACCTACAAGAAAGATATTCCCCGCCGCGGCGTGTGTGCGACACGCTCGTTACCGCGACAGCTCCACACGCCCGCCTTTGACCGCACAAACGCAAAAGTAATCTCCCCTGTCACCTGTCGCTCATCGGCGAAATACTCGATGAATCCTCGGTCGCGCGTAGGCGTTTTTATCGACGCTATCCTCGGGGGTATTCCTCTCTCGCAGCCCTTTTTCACCGCTGCCCCTCGTCATCGTGCGCTCCAAGGATTCGACCTTCGATTAAAAGCCATTCGAAACGTTCTAGCCCCGGACTTGGGGGGTGGAAATCGATGGGACGCCAGGTTAGCAGGAATAAAAGAAAGACAGAGAATACTAGAGCGATTCTGAGGGACGTTTTTCAAAGAGGGTCCGCCGTGCTTGAAATTGTCGGCGACCTGACGAAACACCCCGTATAACGTATATATCTCGGCTGGATAAGAATTTCAGCTGACGATCAACCAGCAGTTCTGTTCAACGTCGCAGCTTCGTTTATCTTGGGGTGTCGTTTCCGTTTGGAATTTTTAAGGGGAGCTAAACTGGTCGCGCCTCAATTACCGGTTACGAGACGCCAAAGTCTTTTTCGAGATTTCGGGGGTGGCGGAGGAGAGGATAGAAGAGGTTCGGCTCTTTGCCCAATCCGCGTGATCTGCACGAAACTCCGATTTAAAAACTCAAACAACTTTGACCCAGAAAGCAACTGGGCCGTTGCTGGACGATTAATTCGAAACGACTTAATTAGTGTATCTTCGCGTCGGGCGCTTGCCGGCGCATTCGCGCGTGCTGATTAGATGGAAGGTACATTGCAGGCAACTTTGTGAGAAAAGTTTTTTAATCTATTACACGCTACAGCAACAAGCATATCATCAATGTTTCTTTTTTCACGGCTGTCGCGTTATTATTCCCCCAAGCATCGGAAAGGCGCGCCGCGCACTTGAAAACAATCGACTTATTCCTAAGCTTCTCGAATTTATCGACAAGCGAGATCTTCTCCTCTCCTTCAGCCGCATCGATAATTCATCGCCTTCCTCCGTCGACGCGTTTCCGCTCGCGCTCTCGACATACAATAAACTAGATCAAGATCGATCTATCCCCATCCTTCGCTCATTCATCGAGAACTCGAGGAAAATTCATTTCCGTGATCGTCACGCTTCACGCCCGGTCTCACCCCGGCCTCGAGAGCCGCGGCTAAGCGTACGGCAAGCCTGACTTTGCGGAATTGATAATATTTTAAAAGTTCCGTGTAACCCCGGGGAGCACAGCCGCCATTAATAGAGTTTCGCCGAGCATTCTCTACTTTCGATAACGTCCTCTGCCCCGGCGTATATTTGTCCCAACGTTGCCTTTGTTCAAAATTCTAACTTTTATCGCACTTTCGCGGATAACCCTATCAGACTCTGATGAGTCGCCGAGTTAATTAACCACACGGTATACAATGGCGCACATTTCTCTGCGCTCTTCCCTGACGTAGGTACAGTGTAAGGGCACTTTACGCCCGTACACGTTCGATCTTTTCCATGTGCCTGGCTCGTTCGATAAATTAACGTCGGAACGCTACGGGGTAACAGGAATCGTAAAGCTGCGAACCCCTGTCGTCTGGGGCCAACGGAAACGTGCATATAACGCGAGCCACGGTCCGGCGAGAGTTATGTGTCATGTATGTGCCTCCGAAGATCGCCCCCAGGATAATCTGTCCGTCTAGTTACGCCTCGGAGATTAGCGTGCTCGCTAATTAGTCCGGGTATTACAGATTCGGGGGACTGGAATTGATCCGGCCCGTTTTATCGGCGTCGCGCCCGTAAACACGTCAACGCGGCTAGTTTCTCTAAATTGGCCCCTGTCCTGCTTAAATTCGCCCAATTCGCACCAGTGTCCCCCAGCAGAAAAAAAAAAGAAAGAATGGAAAAGGGAAATAAACGAGGTAATAATGAAGCCCCGTGTCGACCGTATATCCTCGTCGCGCCACGCGTCGCCTACTCCGCTGTTTTATCCTTACTTTAACCGCCGAATAATTAATCCCCCTTTTTCGGCTTTAACTTCTCCGCGGCTGGATTCTTTATCCTTAACGCAGCGACAAAAAAAAAGCAAGATGGATTGCGTTAAAATTGAGAAGGAGAAGGTTTCATTTGCCGAGCAACCTCTTTCCCAGGAGATTTCCAGGGGAACAGTGGTTCTTTTAAACGTCCTCTAACGACGTACGTACCTGTGCGGCCGACGTCGATGAATAGACGAACGCGAAATTACAGTGAAACGAGCAGCAGGGGTTGCTTCGAAGTAATTTTTTCATCCTGCGTTTATAGTTAAGATAGGAATTGCTGGAAATACCTGCCACGACACGTAAGGTGAACGGCGATGCGGTTCTGCAGCCCGGGAGGCGATTACACGTTTAAAGGGGAGAAAAACGAGGGCAGTGTACGTTCTACGAGCGTCAAATATTTCTGTCCAGACACTAACGATCCTCCTTATACGCGGCAGAGAAGAAAATCGCAGCGGGCGGCCAACGACGCCTAGAAAATCCTTATCGCCGCACGAGAGCAGGCAGTTCGAGCCTTAATTAGGGAATTCAAATAAAGCAATTTATCCCGCCGACGAAATCCTATCGAGGGATCTGAGACACGGTAACGATCTAAGGCGGGCCACGCGAAATCCATAAAACAGCCCCCGATACTGGCAGAGGAAAGAAGGAAAAAGCTCTTTCTCTCGAGTGGTGGGTATATGAATGGCTCGTGTTCGTGCAAAAGTTGCCGCGCGCCTCTGTATGTACGCGCGTGTTCGCGACGCACAATCACGATGCGCGGCCGAGAGAAAGAAACGGCGAGAAAAGGGAGGCGCGAGAAACGGGGAGGGGAGAACGAGAGCATGATTTGCGAGACAGGACAATTTCCGCTCGCGGAAACGTGTAACGCACGGGCAACTTCTCCAAGAGTTTCAAGAGAGATGGAGAGATAGGCGGCCGTGGAAAGATCGACGAAAGACTGGAGGAGAGGCAAAGTGGGAGAGAGGAGAAGAGGGTGGAAGAGGAAGAGGCAACGGTTCGGAGGGTACACGCCGGGAGGGGAAGAGGCGCTCGTCTTAAAATTCTGAGAAATGGGTTAAGGAAGCTCCTCGAATCCGCGGAATATAAATCATTTCCGACGGGAGTAATTCGATTCTCGCGCGTCTTCGGATCCCTCCTCCTTCGGTGCTTTCCCTTTTTCTCCTACTGCTCCAAGGATCCCGCGGAATTACGAGCCACCCTTGCAGCCCTTGCGCCACCACCCCCCCTCCCCCTCCTACGTCCTCGAGCAGATTTCAGTGATTTATAAAAATTTCATGAAAATCGCCGCGACCTATTTCCATTATTCGAAATTTCGCCGGGAAGTCGTGCCGTAACGGCGATTCGGCCGGGATAATTGCGGCCGAGGGAAAGATACGGTTCACCGACACAGAGCCAGGATAAATAACGGCTCGCCGAGCGGTACTTTGTGACCCGAAAGATAACTAGGAACAGCCGGGACCTCTGAAATTACACTGCAGCCTCCTTGTGCCACCGGCTAACCTCCTCCACGGATAAAATCGGGATCCGATGAACTTCGAATCCTGAATATCGATTTGTCCCAGTGACTTCCAAATGTCTACGGAGCATTGCTGCGAGCGAAAGGGGGTGGGGAAAGAAGGAGAGACAGGGGAAGACAGAGAATCGAGGTGGAAGAGAGATTTGCGGAAATTTCAATTTGCCAAGGTGAAGGGACGGCAAAAGGATTCACGTCGGAGTAATACGTCACGCTGAATTCTCCGGCCCACCTTCTGGTCCGCGTGTTTGAATAAAAAATCGTGGTGTAGTGAACACACGGAGTACACAAGCATCCGTGGTGTTTGACGCGGGCACATGCGTCTCGGCGAAGCCAGGATCGGTCGACTTCCGTTGCGCCGCCGAGTCGAAACTTCGTTACGTCGTTTCCGAGTTTCAACGGTGCTCCTGGATTTCTACTCGATTTCACTCTATCTCTGTTCCTCCGCCCGCTTTCACTCCCATCCCGCCATCCACCGCTACGCGCTCCCCTTTCGCGCGATCGACTTTCCATTCGAGAAGAGAAAGAATGTTTCCTCCGCGGAGCCGGCTCGCGTTCAGCAGGGGAGAAAGGGCGGCCGATACTAGCAGTGGGGGTGAATTGAATTTTACCTCGATACGCGGCAACGATGATTTGCACGTGCAAATCCGTTTACGACGATTACAATGGCCACCCCGATAACAGATACCCGAGGACAAAAGGTAACACGTATATAAAAGCGAAACTCGTTTCAGCCACCGATTCGGGGGGTTGGATGGTAGATACAACGACCGAGTTAGGGCAAGCTGTTTGTTTCCCCTCTCGAAAACTAGTATCGGATACGCCAGTCGCGGATATCATTAATATATTTTATGCAATCGCTACGGTCGCATTGTGTGCTTAACGACTGGCGAAGGTAAAACGGCGAAAAAGATCGTTTCCCTTTAGTTACCTTAACGAACCAAGGATCAAGCTACAATACTTCCAACCGGATTCACAGGGCGATATTCCAGCGAAGCTTACATAAATCTGAATCTCCGATAATTGTATGGAAAGCAAAACGAACTTGAAGACACTAAGTAGAATGGAAATGGAAATCAGAGATCGAGCGACGGTTAATCCGCTCATCATCTGCAATTTATCAAAAACATCGTCGGCGACCAATCGCGTCCGCTCCTTTGCGCGTCCGATCATCGCCGAGAGGAAAAAACTTGCTCGCTCCGGTAGCCAGTCGATAAAAATAAAACTCTCTGCCAGAGCAGCGAAGGGTGGCTGCGATTTACGCTTGTAAACAAGTTCACGTCGTTGGCAGCCCGGACGAGTTAAAACGCAGCGTTAATGAATCTATGAACAGTCTGCGAATTCTCCAGCTTCGACGCCGAGGCGCACCAGAAATAGAAACGGGGAAAAGCCTACTTGGTTTCAAAATATCCGCTACTTCGATCTAACAAATGGCTTCTTAGGATATAGGTACATCCGCCAATCTAGGCAGCTATACTTATACTGCCAGAGAGGTTTAAAATAGAACGCAACTTTGCGACCGGAAATAGCAACGGATATCGATCGCAAGTATCTCGTATTCACCGGGATGGCGCTGAAAATATCGACGAACAGTTCCAGCGATGATCGACGAAGCTCCCTAATTTCAAGGAGGATGAACCCGGTAAACGATCTTCTAATAAACCACCAAGTTTCCTCCTCGCGTTCGCTACGAGCCGAAGCTTGCTGCCAGCGGCAGAGGTTCCTCGCGTTCCACACTGCAGCCAGCAGGAAAAAAGGAGGAAATCTTTCCGTCTCGAGGCAGAGCCGAGACGAAAATAGAGAGTCGAAGGAGCAACGTGGTAGACCGGAAGCCTGGGCCCAATTTAAACGCGCAAACGTGTAAAACGTTTGACGCGGCCTGTCCGTTGTTATCTCCGTGCAAAACGTTCGCGCGAGACGCGACGACAAAGGGGCATTTTCTGCGCGCGCGAACTCGATAGGTTTACTGGAATCTTAGTACGAAGATGGATTAGTCATTAGCGGGGCTCGAGTGTGTGATTTGACGCGAAGCATTTCAAGTGAAAATCCTCTGTTAACGAGCCAGCTATCAAAGGGCATTCGTCAGCGCCCGTTCCCGGCGATAACGCTTCGATAAACGCGCGTGTAAACGGTACGTCGCTTCGCGTAGAATTACGCGCGCAATCTATATAGGAGGACGCGTATCGCGAATCCGCGGGCACAAAAAGATTTATGTCCACCGATCTGTAGGAAATAAAAGGCTGGACGGGGTATTAAAGTTCGATTGGACCGATCAAGTAGGCGGGAAGGGCGCAGACGCGCGCACAAGGGGATGGTGGATGATGGTCGATGACAAATTGGCGAGGCTGAAAATCCACTGTGCGCGGCCGGCGCAGCGCGGATCGTTAATATTTTGGGCAGACCCAATTTCTCTGCGGTAACGAGGGATAAAAAATTTGGAAATTTAATCGCGCGGATCTATAGTTAAAAAGCTACCGACGAGCGTGTACATTTCCTCTGGTTTTTCCCGCGGTGATGGTTCTGTCTGACCGCGTTTATCGAGCAAACAGTGAGACACAGAGTGCACGCACAAATTTTTAAATATCACCCCGGGGATAGGTAGAAATCGACTACGCACGCGGCAACATATTCGAGGCAAACAGCTGGAAAAAAAAAGCGAACGCGGCGTAACGAGAATTGCGACGGGCCGTTACAAATAATTATACGTTAAATTGGTAGCGCGACAAAAAATAATGACGCACGGGAAATTCGAGAGCGTGCGTGCGAGTGGGCGGCAACAAAAAGGTAGAGAGAGAGATCGAAGTTAAATTAAAAAGTCTTGCCTCGCGATGGCCGAGTTGTTTCAGCGATTTCCCCCGCGGCATCGAATCGCTCTTTTGTAGCTTATTTAAACAAAATTCGAGCCGCCCTCTGCGCTCGTGTCAGGAACAATGAGTCTCCGGGCCACCGCGCCAGCAACGCCGCAAGCCGGCGAAATTAGTGCGAAAGTTTCTTAAACGTACGAGAAGTTAACCGAGACACTCGCCCTTACTTACTCTCCACGCACCCTGTCTCTCTCTCTCCCTCTCCTTCCCTCATTCACCCTTTCTTCGTTTCCCGCGCCCCTACCCTTCACCCTCCCGTTCTTTATGTTTCTACGGCTATTTACGAAGCTTCGGAGCACTTCGCTCGAATTAACTGGAAACACGGCTCGAGTGCCGCGAGAAAAAGTTGCGCCAAGAAAATCCCGATGCGTCCGCAACACGTTAGACCGTAAAGTAGCGCGCTTTACAGGCATCGCGAGACCAAAGTGGCCCTTTCTTCTCGCGGCCAAACGAATTTTTATGAAACTCCCGGAGAAGATTCCTCCGCGGTGGACGAGGAGGGCACCACTTCCCGTTAATACGTCTACAAGTACGAGAAAAGGGAAAATTGCGAGCGCTGCCTAGGAGTCTGTTAGGACAGACCCAGCTGCCAGCCAACGAAAACAGAACTTGGGCAAGTGGGTATGTATGTAGGTTGCCTACAGTACACGTGTGTATATACGCGCGACACAGCCTCTCCCACGGAAGGGACGTTAACGTCGTCCGCACCAAGTCACAGCGTGGAAAAAGCCCGTGGAGCGTATTAGAGGAGGGTAAGGAAAGTGCATACGGCACGGCTTCTGCATGGGACTGTGAGTCATCGAGCACCACATGTGCGATAGGAAGCACAGCTTACACAGATGCGGCGGGGAAGGGCCAAGATATTTGTCTACGCCACGCGATCGCCTATACACTTGGCTACGCGCTGCGCACCGCGTATTGTTCGAAATGTATTAGGTCACTTCCTGGGTCCGTTTCGGGGTTAGCAGGAGTGGAGTGAAGCACGGAAAAAGGTTTGACGAACATAGGAGAATGATCGCGACATTTTTATAGCAGCTCGGAGGGGCGAGCAGTAAGGCGATGTATGCCGGCAATAACGGCGACTGCGCGCATAGTAATTAGGGCTCGCAATTAGTATCTTTGCGCTCCTAATTTTGCATTTACGCAGCGTAAATTTCAGACAGAGAGATAAGTCACGCACGAACACTCATAAAGAAGATATACCGAGGACGGCGCCAGTCATTAGAAGAACACGCGTGCATTCTATGCAGGCTCGCGCCGCGTCGGCACACATACGCCAGACTGTAAAGCCTGGACCGAGTACTCGCACCCGCGCGCATAAAGCTAATATACGCTCGCTGGCGCGGATTGCCCGCTCAGCGGGCCACCGGCGAAATTTCTTAAATATGAATTATTCATTCGGCGAGGAATAAGAGTCTTTTATTCGCGCGGGAAGCGTCCCTTAACCGAAGGGAAATTGATTCCACGCGTCGCGTCGTCTCCGAAGATGCGAGCGCGACGCAAGTTACCTACAAAGGGCCCGGAGACGACAGACGGTAGGCGCGGCCCGATGAAACCGAAAGAGGGAACACACCGCGAGCGGAGCAGCCGGGGAGCAGAGCGAAGAGGAGGAGAAAGGAAACGCAGGCCAAGAGACTGCAAAGCCGCCGGTAAGCCGATATAAGCAGAGTCAATTTCCAGCGAGTGTTCGAGCGGGAGGAAAGGATTTTGCTTGCACGACGACGAAAAGGCAATATTCCGTTCCAGACCAGGGCCAGTCGATCGAGAGGCACGATGTTGCAGGGACCGAGAGAGCAGGAAGAAAGGGTGCAAAGCAGGGAGGAGGAAGCGTGCGCGAGGAGAACTACCTTTGTTCTTCAGGACTTACCTAGATACTTTTCAATAAAGTTACTTGGCACCCGCGGCCTCCGCGCCATCGTCAAAACTTCTCCCTTCGTCGAGCCCCGTCGAGTCGCGTCGCAGAATCGACCAAGGGAACGGTGGTGCTTCCCCAAGTATAACGATCGATCGGTTCCGCGATTTCAGACCGCCCAGAAACATTTTCAGTAACGTTGCCGCGCCTGTTCGAAAGAATCCGGTGACCCTCGTATCCCGTCTAATAGTTACGCACTATAGGTATCGTATTCCTCGGCTATCCGTGCCAACCTATAGCGCACCTCATTATCAAAACACCGCCAGAACTTTGTACTTCCGCGGCCCAACAGCGGGTCGCCGAATGTTTAAAAATCTAATCCCATGCCGCAACTTCCTGGTAACTTGCTTTGAATTCGAAATAGGATAAACCAAACAGTAATTGACCGCATACCAATGAATAACCATTAGGCAAATAAATGTCAATTATAAATTTCACAATATTATGAGTTTATAAATGGAATGTAGTTGCACTTTTAAATATTCCATATTTTTAGTTACGTGTATTAAACAAACATTATGCTGTCATTTACTGGGCTTCTACACGTTTTGCATTTTATAATCTTTTTTTTTTTAAATTACGATAAGAATGAGTAGATAATTATTTTTATAGAAATTTCAAGAAAAATAAATTTAAATGCAATTTCAGCAGTTGTTTTGTTGTTATACATAAATATATTCTAGTATTAATCTCAAAGGTCCATAAATTCAACAATTCAGTCATTCACTGGTTGCTTTACCCTACCGTTTCGACTGTCATCAACAACGAATCAATCGTCCAATTCATCGCCGGCGGATTATCGGAGGTTATTCATTGTCGATCCTTCGAGCCGAAGTAAAAACTTTAAATATTTGAACTGTTTAACGTTTCTGGGTGGAGGTTCGATATTCCATTGAAGGAGAACAAACACTACCTACCTGGTCGCGAGATATCGAACCAGAAACAGGACGTTCGTTAGGGAAGTATATTGCTCGCCGCGTCGCGATATTGCGACCGTGGATTCTTTTCTTGGAAATCTCGGCGTGGCGATCCGCGAAATTTATATCCGGAATTCCGAGCGAATTCAAGATCTACGATCGGCTCGGTATATCATAGTATCGGGCATACCTACGGCTGACATCGACCGCTCTCGTATCTCATCGCGAGCGCGGAACGACGTTGAATATTTAAAAATTGTAATCCGCCGGTGGAGAAGTTGGCGCGTTGCCTAGGCTCTCGGTGTTACATCTGAAAAATCGAATGGGCACATACTTGGCCGACTGGAATTCCGTGAAACGTTCGCTAACGAGTAGCAGCGGAAACGTCGCGCCGCCACGGGACTCCGCGTCAACGCATCAAAGATTGTTTCGATATTAGAATGCCGAGGATCCTCGCGGCGAACGAGCACGCAGCGTAAAAATTGCAACGCTTTGTGCAATACAGAGGGACGATCGTTTCTTCGTTGCGCACTCGCGCTGAAACGCCGATTCGTCGATAATCGAAAAGCGCCGAGCCGCGGGCAAAGGGAGGCTTCGAACGATTACACGATCTCTGGCGACACAACTTTCTCATCACTCTTCAATTTCAACGCTCGCCCATAAAGGCAGAACGCGCCGCGGAAAAATTCATCCGGCGGGAACACCGTTGTTGAGCACGCGCGGAAATCTAATTTATCACGGAGCGCTGTATAAAGTGTAATTTAGCCGCGAAGATGATTTCGGTATTAGAATATCGGGGAGCACGAGCGAGATCGATCACGCGTGCGAGCTCGCGAAGGGTCGCCAAAGAAGAACAAAGAGGAGGCGAGCGAGCGCGGTTCGCGTCTTTGGGGAGGACGATGCATTGTTGAATATTTAAAAATTCTAATCTGGAACGGCTTGGCGTATCGGCGATGTTTTCAGTGCCGTTCGGCAGACGAGTCTCGCGCGATAGAGAAGAGAGCGAGACAGAGAGGAAGAAGCGGAGGCGTTTCAGTTTTCACCAGGCATCGGCGATGGAAATACGAGCGGCTCTCTGGTAAATGCAACCTCAGTCGAGAAAGAACGAAAGAGCGAAAGAGCGAAAGAGCAAGAGAGAGGGTGGGGGAAGAGAAAAAAGCGGCAAAAGCGAGAAGAAGAGGGCACCTTGTTGCGGGAGGCGGTTGATGGGAGGCAGGATGCGCAGCCCTGCATCTGCACGATACACGATGCACGATGCACTCGAGTAACGGGCTAACGGGAACGGGTCCGTGCGCCACCGTGAACCGCGCCCTCATTCAATGCACACCGTACATTGCCGTAGTTACATTCCCGTACCGGTTACATCGACTTTTCTGTCTGATTTTTCCTCGCTGCTTAACTCTTCCCGGCCTTTTCAATATCTTTTGCGCGCGACCAGCCGCGCTTTCTATTTTCACGGCGCAACATCTATCTTTTTTTTCTCTGTTGCGCGATTTTAATCCTTTTAGTTCCGAACGATATCGCGTAATGACGTGGCCGTTGGCTCTGACAGCGAGCTAATCCCAACTGGTCACGTATAATTAGTGAAATTAAACGTGCCCAGCATATCGGCTGGACGCGGCGCGTAGGTACGATGGAAGGGTTAATTACACGGCGTTAATTTTTCGTTCGACACGAAAACGAACGAAAACGGGATGAATGATACGCGCCGGGCTGCGCCGCGTAGCAAATGGTGTCGGTGCCACTGGAAAATCCAGTAATTTTTACCCGTAATTGTCTATACCTATTGAACACGCTGCCGGTGAATTGCGATCGATTCGTCGTTATTTATACTATGGATTTTACGCGTATCGTTTACGATATTACCAGATAAAACACTCCACCGTTTACCGCTTTATATTCGAGAAAACTGCACCGTCCCAGCCCCGTGTTCCATATTTCAGAAAAGTGCATTTCAATGTTTCTCGTCCCGATAGAAATTCCCCGCGACACGATGCCCGCCCGACCATCTTGCGACGCGGATCTTCTATCCGTCTATCGCATAAACATGCACCCAACGTTCGACCCTCTACCGTCTCAACTTCTCCTAACGAGCGGTTACGCCACTCGAAATCGCGGGATCAAAGAAACGATCGGTATTTCCAAGCTTCTCTATCTATCTCCGCGCGCGATCCAGTTTCGAGCATAACGCATAAAACATGAAACTACCACCGCGTTGCCGAGCACCCAACGCTCCCGAGGATCTTTCGAGCGGGCAGCGCGCTTGAAGAATTGCGAGTCGAAAAATTGCGAGCTCCGAGAGACCGGCGGGCGAAGATTGAGAACCGAAACCGAGCAGCAACGTACAATCGACGCTCTCCGTTGTGCGCGAGGGAGGAAAAAAAGGAGCGGTATGCATCTTGCCAGTGAATGTCAGCGACTGTTGGTTCGACGAACGGAAAGCCTGCCAACTGGATAAGGTACTGCTCGTTGTCCCCCAATACGAAAGACGAGAAACGTGAAACGTCCCGACTCGGGGGCGCCCGTGCGCACACACCCGAGACGCGAATAAATTGCGGCACAATATAACGACGAACCAGCCGAGCATACAGAGCCCATAAACATACAAATCTATTAACCGAAGGATACTTGGTCCCGGCCAAGCATCCGCAGACTGGATTTATGTGGACGCGCATTACCGCTCGATTCGGATACACTTTTCGAGCTTTCGCGTCTCGGTGGCAGAAGCTCGCGACCTCTGCCCTGCTCCCTCACAGCGGGATCGAGAAGCATAGGGGAGACCGGGGTTAAAAGGTTCGATTTCGATAAAACAAAAAAAAAATTGACTGGAAAATAATGTACTTATTCTCTTCACTAATTTCTTGTTAAATTTATTATACAGGGTGTCCCACGGTAGAGTGGACAGAGCTATATCTCCTAAAGTATTGTTATTAAAAATCTGAAAAAAATAGGGAATGCATGGTACGAGGGGACCATCTTTTTCGCCCGAACGAATTTTTTTTTCGATTATTATTTTAAAAGATACGATGGTCAAGTTCGGATTTTCAAATGGCACTAACTTTTTGGAAGTCCTGAGTTGATAGTGCGTTAAAAGACAAAATCAATAAGCTATAATGTATACACTTTATTTCCACTGGTTTTTAAGATATTTCGCTTGCAAATTTCCTGATTTTCAGTGGAAAAACCGTTCTTGGACTGGCAAGGACCGGGGTCAGTTTTACTGTCGTCACGGGTAGCACTGCCTTTTGAAATAGATACCTACCTGCCAAAGGTCTACCCCGGCCCACGGGCTGGACAATTCTTTTCCGTCAGAAATGCAACTTAGGTAGGTACATCTGCAGTATCGAGAAGCGCACCGTTACTTTTATTTCGCACTTGCTTCTACGCTCGGATGACCGGTTCTTTTGGGAGGGATGCACGTTCGATTGATTAGGTTAGAAGGTGTGAAAGTTGCTAGACAAAATATCAACCATCGGAATATCAGAACAAATCGGATTTGCATCCCTCACAAACGGCTGCTCTCTTGAAGAGGCCTTCTTCACAGAAATACCTCCTCCCCAATGCCCGCCTTCTCTCGCACGGAATACGTCAACGCATGCTTCGGTTTTAATATCGGAGCTCGTGTTTATACTCGAGAGGACCACGCGTGGACAGCGGGTTACCCCTTTTCTTCCTGTGTCTCTCCACGAGGAGTATTGACGGTGGATTGTAGGAGCGTAGATGTCTCGATGCCAGTTATTGAATTCAGGAGAGGATAGAAACATTTTATTACAAAACACACATGTACTATAATTAAAGTAAATCGTATTCCTCTCGGGCAGGAGTCGCCCGACGCTCGTCGAAGAGATGCGGCCTCTGGTATCCCGTGGCGGGGACAGTCCTTCGCAGGGCCTCACTCGATTTTTATGGCTTTTTCCGGAAAAAGGTACGAATCCTGGGTCGAGCGTAGCGAATTAGGGTCGAACCCCGGCAGTCGAGGGTCTAATATCCATTACAACGTATTAAGAAATTTTTTTCTTCATCGTATCGAAAGGGAAATGACGCCGATGGATTCCTTATGTTTTTCCGATGAAAATCAAACCAAATATCATGCAAATCGGGCTACTTTGACAGAGGCTATTTGTACACCTGATGTAAAAGTTGTCCGATTTGCACGACATTTGGTATGATTTTCATCGGAAAACCCCAAGGAATCCATCGGCGACACTTCCATATCCATACGATAAAGTACAAGGAATTATTTTATTTCTTAAACAGATACAGGGTAATTCTGGAGCAGCGTCCGTCAAGGAGATGCGGCCCCTGGTACCCCGTGGCCGGGACAGTCCTTCGCAGGGCCCCACTCAATTTTTATGGCTTTTTCCGGAAAAAGGTACGAATCCTGGGTCGAGCGTAGCGAATTAGGGTCGAACCCCGGCAGTCGAGGGTCTAATATCCATTACAACGTATTAAGAAATTTTTTTCTTCATCGTATCGAAAGGGAAATGACGCCGATGGATTCCTTATGTTTTTCCGATGAAAATCATACCAAATATGATGCAGATCGGACTACTTTGACACAACCTATTTGTATTCTCTGTGTAAAAGTCGTCCGATTTACAAGATATTTGGTATGATTTTCATCAGAAAAACATAAGGAATCCATCGGCGGCACTGTCCTTTTGATACGACGAAGAAAATAATTTTTTAATATGCTGTAATGGATGTGACACCCTTGACTGCCGGGGTTCGACCCTAATTCGCTACGCTCGACCCAGGATTCGTACCTTTTTCCGGAAAAAGTCATAAAAATCTCACGTGTTAATGATATTCCAAACCCTCCGAGGACCGAAAGCCATAAAATTCGATGGGCACTGCGGGGTGTTGTCCTCGCCACGGGGTGACAGGCGTAGCGAGAGAATTACCCTGTATCTTTTTATAAAATAAAATAATTCTCTATTCTTTATCGTATGGATATGGAAGTGTCGCCGATGGATTCCTTGGGGTTTTCCGATGAAAATCATGCCAAATGTCGTGCAAATCGGACAACTTTTACATAGGGAATACAAGTAAGTTGTGTCAAAGTAGTCCGATTTGCCTGATATTTGGTATGATTTTAATCAGAAAAACCTAAGGAATCCATCGGCGACACTTTCCTTTCGATACGATGAAGAAAATAATTTTTTAATACCCTGTAATGGATATTATACCCTTGACTGCCGGGGTTCGACCCCAATTCGCTACGCTGGGCCCAGGATTCGTACCTTTTTCCGGAAAAAGCCATAAAAATCGGGTGAGGCACTGCGAAGGGTAGCCCTCGCCACGGGGTACCAGGCCGCATCTCTTCGACGAGCGTCGGGCGACTCTTGCCCGAGAGGAATACGATTTACTTTAATTATAGTACATGTGTGTTTTGTAATGAAATGTTTCTATCCTCTCCTGAATTCAATAACTGGCATCCGGACATCTACGCTCCTACAATCCACCGTCAATACTCCTTGTGGAGAGACACAGAAAGAAAAGGGGTAACCCGCTGTCCACGCGTGGTCCTCTCGAGTATAAACATGAGCTTCGATATCAAAACGAAAGCATGCGTTGACGTATTCCGTGCGAGAGAAGGTGGGCATTGGGGAGGAGGTATTGCTGTGAAGAAGGCCTCTTCAAGAGAGCAGCCGTTTGTGAGGGATGCAAATCCGATTTGTTCTGATATTCCGATGGTTGATATTTTGTCTAGCAACTTTCACACCTTCTAACCTAATCAATCGAACGTGCATCCCTCCCAAAAGAACCGGTCATCCGAGCGTAGAAGCAAGTGCGAAATAAAAGTAACGGTGCGCTTCTCGATACTGCAGATGTACCTACCTAAGTTGCATTTCTGACGGAAAAGAATTGTCCAGCCCGTGGGCCGGGGTAGACCTTTGGCAGGTAGGTATCTATTTCAAAAGGCAGTGCTACCCGTGACGACAGTAAAACTGACCCCGGTCCTTGCCAGTCCAAGAACGGTTTTTCCACTGAAAATCAGGAAATTTGCAAGCGAAATATCTTAAAAACCAGTGGAAATAAAGTGTATACATTATAGCTTATTGATTTTGTCTTTTAACGCACTATCAACTCAGGACTTCCAAAAAGTTAGTGCCATTTGAAAATCCGAACTTGACCATCGTATCTTTTAAAATAATAATCGAAAAAAAAATTCGTTCGGGCGAAAAAGATGGTCCCCTCGTACCATGCATTCCCTATTTTTTTCAGATTTTTAATAACAATACTTTAGGAGATATAGCTCTGTCCACTCTACCGTGGGACACCCTGTATTTTATGATTTTAGGCTTGTATTTAATATATTGAAGTAGGTTTTTCATAAAAAGTAATTTATTTGTGTCTGGTCGAAGCGGAACTTCTTACCCCTCTGTGGGGCAAGTTGTTATCGCATTGGGGTAAGTTGTTACTAAGATATATAAGTTGCCTTTGGATGAAATATTTCATTTTATTACAATTTGAGAGATTATTTTGCTTATACATATATTGAAACGATAAACACTATTACACCATGTTGTTAAATGTCATTTGATCTATAAGAACGAATCAATGAATAATTTCGACGTTAAATAATGGAAATAGACAAAAAAATATATACTTATGTGGTCCTTGCTTACAGCCTCGCGATTCCCTGTCGCGGACGCTATTAAAATGGGCGACAGAGTGGCGCGATCAACTTATACGGAAAAAATAATTTAAAGCACAGCGCTCTTTTCATTTTGAAGATGTCGGAACAACTTACCCCCGGAACTTTTAGCCCCGGTCTCCCCTACGCGTACGGGTAGCCGCCGCTGCTATTAACCTCGCCGAACTTAAATCAACAAACTGTCAACTCGACGTTCGAAAATTTCCTATAACATTGAGAACGCCAATCACCTGGACAAGTTGACGATAGTTCTTTTACCGTGCGACTGGTCCAAAGTATCCGATTACGCGTGTCCGTAACGTACGATCGTGGCAACTGACGTGCACAAATACTGTGCAAGTGGACGCGCTTCAAAGGGGATTTCGTACAAAGTACCTACATTTAATCCACGTGCGCGAAACTGCGATTATTCGCTCGGCGCGATTTTCGCGTGAAATGCGTTCACGTCCAATTACTCCGTCTTCCACACCCAGGACGAATAAGAACCGCGCTACGCGCCATTTCTTTCGCGTGAGTACACCTCGTTCGTTACCTATGCATCCACGAGCAAAAAACGCAAGCGGAGGAAGCTCACCGGTGCATCGAGCCCGGCCGTTGGAATCTTTCCGACAACAAGGTAGGTCGGTTCTCGTGTTTCCTGGCACGAAACAGTAGGAGACGAGGGGCGCTCCCGTCCACGTGTACAGGAAGAATCATACGCGCCGTCCGCAACCCTCCAAACGCGTAACCCCTGCAGGCGTCAGCTTGGTATTTAACCTAAATTGACCGAACGTAAGGATCGAAAGGGAACGCGTGCGAGCAGCGTGGAAGGCTCACGTGGCACGGTCCGCAGGGGTCAAGAGACACGGGGACACGGCAAGCAGAGGGTAAGTACCGTGAACTGGGGGAACATTGGCATGTTTCTGAAATATTTTGCTATATAATATAGTAGAAATTAACATTTTTGCATTTGCTGTAAAAATCCTATTATTATTAATATTATTATTAGACGTCTTTATTACTCAAAGAGGATGAAGAAACGGAATATTACAAGTGACAAAGTCGATAAGAGTAAAGGCGAGGCTGCAGTGGTGACACTGTTGGGAAGCTCAACCACGCTTTATAACATTGCATCTTTTATGAATGTACTACAAGTGTGAAAATGCTTCAAATTTTCATCCTCTTCCTTGTTTAATGCACGTTACGTAACTGTCAATGTTACCGCGTGCTGTCATGGGTCCCGCAGTTTGCGGTACGTGCTGTACAGTGTGCCTGTGCCACGTGAGTCGACGAGAGAGAACGTAGAACACTTGGCTCCGTCATCTACGTGGTCAGCTACGCGTTCCACTGATTTCTCACGCAGAATCATCCAGTTCGCGGTTGTGCCATCAGTTACCCCGTATGTATGTAGCGTATCGAACTTCAGCATCGTATTCCTTTCCCGAGAAACTTATTCGTGCAAATCTTCTTACTTCGGATCCGAAAGTTTTTACGCGCGCGCGCCTCCCTACTGTCATCCCTGTAGCAGCACTCCATCGAACCGATCCCACCCCAAATAAATTCCAACTTTTATCCGCATTAAAGTCCCTCGGATGGTGGCCGTTGCCGCGTGGATGTGAAACACAGGTAAGGCAGCGGTGTTCCTGCGCGCGGTCTCATTCACTCGACAGTATGCTTACGCTCGTTACAGCGAGGCACCCAGGCTATTCCGCGCCGGGCTAGGCGCTGGCTAAGCACTTCTCTACATACCGAATACTTCGCATAACGCCAACTGATGGGGAGAGACAGAGCCTCGAAAAGAGGCGTTTCGCTGACGGTTAGAGCCGGAGCGAAGTAGTAAAAGGAGCGAGAACGGGGCCAACGGTAGGACCGTTTCTTTTTTCCACCGGGGAGCTTCATGCTCGAGGGGATAAGACTCCCCGAGCTTTGGCGCTAACGCGAAATGAATGGCGGAATGGATAACGGGCGGAGAATTATATTGTGCAACGTTAAGTACGGAGATAACAGAGACGGGGAAAGAGTTCCGACGAGGCAAGCTTAATTTCATCGTTTCTTAAGCGTTTGCATGATTTTCATGCGAGCTACCGTGAGAGGCATCGAGACGCGGATGCGGTTTACGAAGAGAGGAGAAAGTGGGAGGCGCGAGACGACGCTGCGAGATCGCTAATTTACATCCAGACCCTGGAAATGACCCTCGAGGTGAAAATCGTATCGCGCCGCGTCGCGATGTGAATTACAGCGAATCCGGAAAACTGGAAGGAGGAGAGGGCAGGGGGGCTCGGGCGAGAGGAAAAGCGCGAACGAGATTCGATAAATGCACCGTCTCGTTCACGGTGACGCAGCTCGTCGCGCAAAGGGCAAAAGATAATTACAGGGCGCGATCGCGCAAAAGAGTGCGCGGTCGGAGGAGCGGAATATATTACGTCTACGTGCCCAAGGAGAGAAAACGCATCGGGGTGAATGGGTCTCGGCGTGTGCACCCCAGTAACCAGATCTCTCTTTGCCGGGGCGCGCCGCGTTTCCTGCCCCTTTAGATAATTCATTTCCCGATCGCATAATTAGCCGTGCGAAGCCCGGCGTTTTGAAATTTCCACCCGACGTCGAGGGAATTTGAAAGAGGAACAGCTAGGCGCCTAGGAAAACTGTTACCGCGTCGATCAGCCTTGGCGTGACTCGCCGCCGTTTGTCGTACAAGACGGGCGCAATTTCTGCGCGACGTCTCCGCCCTCTGAGAGGGACGAAAAATCGAGCACCACGGATATACACGGTCCAAGAGATTTTATTGCTAAGCCTGCGTACGCGGCTATCGTTACGTAGGCGGGGGATAAAGCCATAACCGTAATCGACTGGTTAGAATTTTATGGTTATAGGCAGCGTATTTATGAAGTACCGGACCACGACTGGAGTTCAAACTACCACGCGTGCATGTGGGTCAACTGTACGTAATCGGTGCAGCAGAAGTTGGTCGTGTAGGATACACACGGGCACACGTGTATCCGAGGGTGTGTGCGTTCAAGGGGTTATACGTTATATGCGAGTTTCGCTAATATAATGCATACAATGCATCGGCTCTGTACCGGGGAACCACTCCAGCCGATCGAATTATCGCTGCGAGAAAGTTTCTCGTTAAACGCGTGAAGGAGCAAGGAGATTCGTTGTTATATTGCGCCGCGGTACAAAGCCTTTGAAGAGAGCGGGGTAAGCGCGTCGAACAAAACTGAATCATTGATAGCGCATTAGCGGGATAGATAGCCGGCATCGATCGACGCGAGGCGACGTGGGCGACGGGTAAGGGGGCGAGCAGAATGGAACAACGTGAACACGGTTTTTGGCTCGATATCGCGTTCGGGAGCCGAGCTACCGTAATTCTATGGGTGAAATTAACGACGCGACTGAATGGATGCAGAATAATCCTGGCGGCGGCGCAACGTGTGCCGCTCGAGATAAAGACCGGATCCTTTCTCGTTGACTGGGAGTACGGTTGGGAAGCCTTCACGGTGATTAAGCCGCGTCCGAAAGTACAGCGACGCGGCTATTCCAAGGGGCGAAGGGAGAGCCGGAACTCGGGATGGGGAAAACCGAAATATCGACGAAATCGGCGCAACCCACGCCTCCTGCGTCAATGCCCCAGACCTATTCGCCTTTCTCAACTCTTACTTCGCTTCCTGTTTTTCTACCCTCCCTACTTCATTCCCTGCACCATCTCATCCTTCCATCTCCTTATCGCCACTTCTTGCTCCCGCGAATACCAGCCGGAAGGAGCGTCTGTCTTTTCCCTCGCGCAAAAACAGAGAGGATTTGCCATTCACGGCGATTTGCAAATTGCAGAAGACGAAAAGGTGACTACGCCTATATCTCTCTGTTGTCTGTTCGTCAATACGGGGGACGTTCCTGCGGGTCCGCGTCGCTACGATGCTCTCCGGTGTTTTGTAAATTATTCGCGAGCACAAGCCACGCCGACCGCCCCGTTTCCCTCCAAATATTTCCCGACAATGATCCCCGGTCGTCCCCGGCGAAAATCGCTTGGTATTCCCGGTCGAAAGTCTCCTCCAATATTCTCGAGCAGAGCTCTTCATCGATTTTTACCCAGTGCAAGGGAACGAGCTGTAAATTCCCCGATATCGTGATGCACGATCTACGAGCGCGATAAATCCTGTTACCGGCACCGTGACTTTTCGTTTCTGCTCGTGTCGCGCTTTCCTAGCATGCATTTCGATCCTCCCGCTACGAATTCTTTAAAGCGCGACACCTCCGAGTCTCCATGTTTATCGAGGGAACCGCGCTCTCCTCTCTCATTTGCACCGAAACTCGGCGAATCGATGCACACCACGGGTTTTCAGAATAATACATACTACGTTCCACGACGTCAGGGACATATCTGCAATTACCCGTGCTAGCTCGCGCTCGTAAATGTCCACGGGACCTCGCGGTGGTGCATTCTTTTACAATTTCGAGGGAAAGCACGATTCTATGAAGCGCGTAGGTCGCGCCGAGCTCTCTCTCTCTCTCTCTCCCTCTCCTCGACTCTCTCGGTATAACATTTACAAACAAGTTAAACCGCAGAACAAGTAGCGGGAGCTTTTGCTCGGAGAACCTTCCGGGTATGCATATTCTTCGGTTTCCTCGGAGATGCTTCGACGAGGTCTTCGACGCTTTGTAAATCGTCGTTTGTTTGCGTGCAGCAACCGGCACAGTCTTCCGCTCACCGTTTCTTTCTTTCTTTCTTTCATTCATTCATTCCGGTTCCCCAGCCCTTTCCGCCTGCCTCTCTTTCTCCCCATGCAAAGTTCCGCGGTCGTAACTTCGTTCCTAGGCGAAGAGGCAAATGTTATTTACGAGCAAAGCCGTCGTCTTCGCCGTCGTCGGCAGCGGGATCGCCGTTCTTGCCCGTCCCCGTCCTCTTCGTCGCCGTCGTCGCCGCCGTCGTTGTAGTTGTAGCCGGCGACACGGCCCTAGGATTCCGATTGAAATTCCCTCTGTCCCAATCAAACTCCTATTTTCCGCGGGGCTCTTGTCATGCGACAATAATGGAAGCCAGCAGAAACGGCGAGGGAGGGAACGGGGGAAACAAACGGACGAAGAAAAGCAGGCCGTAATACCCGTGGAAAAGTATATACATTACCAACCTGACAGCTCGATTTCCGAGGAATCGACAAGCACCGATGGCGAATAACGTTAAAACGCGTCTCACGGGAAACGCTTCGATTGTTCGCCGAAAAGATTGATTCGCCGCGACGAATTGTCGTCGAACGCTTCGCCGGAGCGGCTCCGCGTATTCGAAAAAGTCACCCTCTTTGTGACCGGTGATCGCGTCCGGGCAAGTTTTTCCGCAACGACGGGGCGCGGTAGTGTCCCGAGCAATATTCGATCCTGATTTAGCTGATTTAATCCAGTGTTGATCGATTTAAACGAAAAGAGCGGCGATTCACGGGCACCGACACAGTAGTCGACGGCGGCTCGTAGATCGGGAAGGATGCTCGGCACGTAGAAACGTAGAACGTGGAAACGTAGGAACGGATCGAAAGCGCATCGAGGGCGGTTGGCGTTGGGTTCACCGAGCCCGATCGTTCGCGAGCGGCGATTGGAAGAAAACAACCGACGACTATTGAATCAGCGAGGACGACCCCATCGCGATACCAGCGTATACGCGCGACGATAGGCACACGAGATATCCGCATTGCGGTTACACGAGCTTTTTAACACTTTGTGCCTGTGCATACGCGAGTGTGTACGGTACGCACCACCGCAGCCAGTAAACATCAAACTTGGGTGCCGGTGACTGCCGGTGGGTGTCGTCCTGTGCAAGCACAAAAGCGAGACGGAGTGGATGAGGACGACGATTACGCCGGCAGTGGGAAACCGAGGGAGACCGAGGGAGAGGGATCAGAGAGGAAGAGAGAGAGAGAGGGAGGGAAACAGAGAGACAGAGAGAGACAGAGGTCAAAACACGATATTAGGTTTGGACCCGGTCTATGTATGCATGTATACACATATGTACCAACGCTGGAAGATCGCGGAACTAAACGCGAGCGGAACGCTTGGTACGCCCCTGGAATTGCATCCATTTTCGAGAGAGACCTCAGCCTCCTCTGATAAGCTATGTACACGCGCCTACATTGCCACGGAGTAATATATCGCCAGGCGAGGCGAGGCGAGACGTCTGGATGCATGCGCGATCTCGCGAGAATCGGAGACGAGCCGATCTGCGAGCGGACAAACGCGCCACTATTTTCGCGGATCGTCTCTGACACTTGGCGAGATTTATCGCGCGCGATACAGAGATCCGGCATTGTATCGCCAACTTTACCGAACACGGTGGCTACTTCCGGCGCGCTGGCCGCGCGGAATCGCTCCAAAACGGACACGGAAAGAAAGCCGAGCTCGTTTGTTCCCCCGTTATCTCTGCCACCGTACCGATCCAGACAGGGAAGCCACAATTTTAAAGACTCCAGTCAACCCACCCATCGATGACCATCGGTATCGATTTTGTTGGAAAGCAAAAAAGGGAAGTTAAAAAAAAAAGCGAGACGCCATGCAAATTCGCCTCTCTGTATACCTACCGCGGGGGTTAATTTCGAGCGGGCAGGGTGTTGGGATCCTGTCGCAGCGAGGTCTATGACCGCAAGATTGGCAAAGGGGCGGGGAACAAGGAGGCTGTTGGATTGATCGCGCGACCAAGGACGATCGGCCAGCGACAGCGACGAAAACGACGCGTATTCATCCCTGACCGCCCTTGAACGAGCGACTTTGATCGAACGCCCGACACACACCGACGCGGCGCAGCATCCTTCGCGCGCGATACGCTTCCCGCCGCCTCGCTTCTTTCCTTTACTTTCCTCACCCTACGTTCGCCCTCCAGCGAGCAAAGTTTTTCTCGCGGCAAAAAGAATTTTATCCAGCAGTCGGTTAACGGCTCCAGAGTAGTTTCACGAATCGGCCCAGCCCCAAAGCCCTCCCCGTCCCTGAATAGAAGCCGCTTTTTACGAACGGCCGAAATGGCTTTACGTAGGAACACGCCGACCGCGGAAAAACTCTTATTGTCGCGATAAGTTTTTTTTTTATACACGCCCCTGTCTTTTTACCGCGATATATTGGCCGGCTTTCCATTACGGGTACACCGGCTTCCTGACGAAAGCGCCGCGGCCTTACGAGTGGAATGTAATTTTTACTTCTACCCTCTGTGAAACCCTTCGGCGAAACACTCGTGATCAGGAGTACACGTTACGGAGGAGAGATCGGAGGGCGAGGAGAATAGGCGCGAGGGATCGTATTAGCAGTGTGTCTCAGGATTCGCGCAATCTCGAATCGACGCGATCCCCGTTTACCGAAAACTCTGTATACGACTCTGTATACGGCGCGCTGGGGGAAAAAGGGAGACGGAATCGAGACGATAATCTGATAGGCAAGGAAAAAATAGAAGCCGGCCGGTATTTTATCCCTTTAAACTGGATGGAACGTGGAAGAAACACGGAACAGCCCTGCGAGGAGGAGATCGAGAACAAACGGCTTGAGGTGGAGGCGGCCGCCTCCCCCCTCGGCTCCCCTTTGTCCGGGAAGATCGCGTTATCGGTCGACAAAATATTGTTATCGTGCCGTAGCGATGGTGAATCACTGATGCGAGAACGCGGCGCACAAAGGGAGCCGTGCAAAAGGAAAGTCGATAACGATTGACCGGTAAACGTATCGACGAGAAGCCTGCCCGGCTATCGCGAGGGCCAAAGTGAAACGAAACGAGACAAAAGAAACCGTGGGCGAGTAGAAGACTCCTAGAGCTCCACTGCGCCATGGGATTGCCACGCGAACGACCATTTGGAAGTTTCCACGTAATCCAACTTACCCTGCCGACGTATACCTACGATGCGATGGAAAAACCTATGCACGCCACGCCACTCCACCGCGAGACTAAACTTCCCCTCCTATCACCGCCTATCTCCCGCGTCTCGCCTTCAATTCCAGCAAATTCGTCGTCGATTACATTGTCGCGGAGAAGAAAGGGACACGAGAAACTTCCCCCACCCACCCAATGGCCTTCCCGCTACATATTTCCCCAACGAGATCGCGAACTCGTCGACGCTTGCTGCGCGGAATCCACTGACCCGAAGTAACGTATACAATTATCGTGGATGGTGTAACTGGCAAGGGAGTCGGATGACACGTGTTTCCCTGAGCTACGCGGCGGAACTTCAAAACTAGATACAGTTCCCTGTTAATTCAAGGAAAGTACGCGGAGGTGAATCGTTGAATTCACTTTAAACCGTGTTTCCAGGGGCGCGCAAAGGATGTAGGATGCTTACAAGGCACTTGACGTAATCGCGTTACCATCTTCCTCCCATCAGAGCCACCCTACGAAAACGGGTTACTTCTTTGGGGACGACGAATCGAAAATTAACGCACGATTACCAAGGCAACATAGAGGGTGGATCGGTGAAAATTGTAGGGAAAGCGAGCGTGCGATCTGGTTTTGGAAATCGTGGAGGACCGTTTCTCTGAAACGGGTCCAATCACCCTCGCTGGCTCGATATCGATAACAAATACGCGGAAGGGTCTTTTATCGGGGAATGTATTCAAAATTTCCAGATAAGAAAGGTCTTACGCGAGTAAACGCTCAACGGATTCGAAAGGCCGAGTCGGTTTTTATGCGAGCCCCCGTGAATATGGGAAAAGGATCGTGGAGAGGCTGAACCACCGGCACGCTGGAAAAGCGAGTGCACGCGTCTTTCCATTAATCTCCATTGGCACCGGTTGAAAACGGCTTGCACCGCGCCTTACGCCCAAAATCAATACACGAGCCTGCATCGCGTTCCCATTATTAAAGATGCTGGCTGTAGCACGGATACGATTGTTCCCCGTAGTAGCGGCTTGATAAATATTCCGGAGGATGCCAGGAGAACAATCGCCGGGTAACGACGACGCTCGTGTCAGCTTGCGCCCCGATGAACCGTGGAGAACGACGCTTTTGTACGGGCCGAGCACGTAGCCTGCATTAGCGTTACACGGGGAACAGTTATAATAGCTGACGGAATTCCAAGAAGTCGGTAATCGACGCTACACCTGTCCGAGTGCTCGAAATTCCGCTTCCGTAAAACTTTTCGCCTTATCGAAATTGCCCCAATTCGCCAGATTGTTCGAGGCAGACTTTCACCAGTTCCAAACAATCGAGAAACAAGTAGAACCAAAATAGAATCCTCGAGCCTCGTTTCTTCTTTACCTTACCTACTTTACCCCTCATGAGCGAAAGCACGCGTATCCCAGAACTTGCCCACCTTTACTTACGTTATCGATGTATTTCGCCCGATAGAGAATTCTGTTTATTTCATTTTTCAATTTTCAATACTCAAAGAATATTTAACCGTACGCCTGGATCAGCATTCAAGCATTTTCCCCTGGCAATACCTGTCGCCTTAAGGAATATTTATACCGTAAGAGGTTAGGAACCGTCGTCCCAACTAGTACAATAGCGATGGAAAAGATTCGAATAGTTCCATCCATTGTATTTCTCCTTCCCGAAATTTCAATGGTCGAGTTCATCCTGTTTCGCAGGGTTCCGTAGGTACAAACGTCTGGATTCACCTTCAGATCCTGCGAATCGATTACGAGTACCCCTTAGCACAGGGAACACGGACATCGCGACAGGACGGTACAACACACGTCTCCTAGCAATTTACTCGTACACGCGGAACGTGTCTATTTTCCCTTAGAGCGATGTTTACGACCACGTTACGCAAACAACGTCGAACAACAGCGCCGGGGTAGAGTCGATTCCACGATTGATAACCGTAGCCCTGTAGTACGGTTCCCATTAATACACGCGGCGACCGGTAGCGGGTAAGGATTAATCGAAAGTTAATAAGAAGCTGTGTCGCGTTCTTCCAAGCGAATCTCTAGCTCGTGTCAACGACTCGTCTCGACACCTTTGGGGTTTACGTGTGCCTCTGCGTGCGCACGCGAATATTTTATGCACGCGTACGTGTCCGAAAGTTCGATGGGAAAGCGCCAAGGGCCGGGAATTTAATTGCACCCCGTAATGAACGCGTCACGCGATTTCGCATGGGATATTAGCCAGCGCCGAGGTAGAGGCGTTCCTAGTGGAATTTCCGATGGTCAGGCTAGGAGGACGCGTCCCGCGTCTAATAAACGAAAACCGTTTATGGCATGGTTCGTCCCTGCGTTACCCTCGTGTACTCTCCGAAATCACCGGAAACCAGCCTCCTCGAAACTCGACGTACGCGCTCCGTTGTCTCTCGGAAATTCCACCGCGTACCCTCCGTCTCGTTTGAAATATCAGTAGCGCAAAGAATAACGCGAGGATGAATGGAAAGGCGAGGGATGAAACGCGGCAGAATGTTGGACAGCGAGATCGCGAGCGAGCGCACACCGTGCGGTCGCCGCGGAAAGGGTAATGAACCCCAGCGGGTTTGTATCGGTTCACGAAAAAACATCCGCGCCAAGAAATATCGGGGAGAGTAAACATTAAGGCTGCTGGTTGTTACTCACCGCAATGCAGTAAGGTGGACGCCAGTATCGTGCGGTGGTTGCTTGCTTGGTCGGTGCGAGAGCCGTAAGACGGGGGTTGAACGAGGGCTGCTGTTCGTGACAGGAACCACCGCATAACCAACAGTCACGTTTCGTATCGGCACATCGGTCCGAGGAATGGTCACTTTCTGCACCGCACCACACGCGCCTCGAAACGAAAACGAACGCGACCGATGAACGGCTTAGTTTTTAGTGAAAATGCGACGGAGCCGTAACAAACGCGGAAACGGAAAGTTTTTTGGGCTCGCAGGACCGTCGAATCGATGTGTGATGTTACACTTCCCAGCTGTCTTTTTTGATTCTGCGGATGTGCCCGCCACCATCCCCATCTGACGATCGTACAGCGAACTGCGCCCCTCGACAATGCCCGCCAACATTCGAACGTGCCTCTGCATACAATTCGGAGTTTAACGAATTGCAAGCGTAATTAACCAATAAATTTTGCTTTCACTTTTTATTAACGTACTGTGTTTCATTATCAATCGTATCAGAATTCATTCCAATTAAGCTCTATCTATTATTTGTCTGCTATGAAACTATTTTCGTTTAATCGAACGATACTCGGCCCGTTTACAATGAATAGTTAAAAGTGGGTGAAACTATGGCTGGGACCTCTATTGATAAATTAACGGTGGTTTACTGTTTGTTTGGAATATTTAAGCAGGGTTCCAACGGAAATACCAACTCGTCAAACAGATTATGCTTTGTGATATAATTTATTTGCATATAGTCTCATTTACCACAGCATTATATAAGAACATAATTTATTTCGCAATCTTAAGAAGTTCGTTAATCTTATTATTAATGATTAACCATTACAACGCGATGATTCGCGGTGATTCGTTAGTGAATAACTGCATTGCAACGACTTAACTTACAAGCATTTCCGTTATGTATTCCCTGTCGCAAGTGCGGTAAAAATGCATTCGTCCTTGTAATCGACATATACATGTTACAAGCTATCGGTACCATTATATTTACATACAAAGTAAACAGAGGTAATTATAGTGTTGAATTAAGTCACGCATTTTTGCCAACGCATACGACACGCATAAATAGAGAAATCGGTTTTGCATATAATGTACGAGATTAAATAATATGATCCCCTTACGGGAAAAGTTAAGTCGCTTCCATTTTCCGAACTTATAAACGAACTTATATTGCAAGGCGTTTCATCGACAACAATAAATATACAACTTAATGAAAGATATATATTGTTTTGTCAACGGTACAATGTGTGAATGCTAGTAAATAAGAATAACAATAATAACAAAAGAGGAGATTAAGTAGATGTAAAGTGGACGAGTAATAGCCCCACCACTAAAAAAAAATTCGATTTAATATCAGGAAGATATACCATAATATTGGAGCGACGTTTTCTTTTTTTTTTTTCAAAACACAATAGCACGTCTTCTCCGAGTATACATTTATAAATACACGATTAAAATGTTAGCCATAGAAAAACGTGGAATACGTAAACTTCAAAATAACCAGAGTCTAAGGCCACAAAATTTTTGTCGTAATAATAATATTTATTATCTAATGGGACGTATCTGTTTACAATAAAATAAGCTGTACAAACAGGATGGAATGTTGTTTCGTTAGCTTCAATTGCTAAACACCTTTTAGGATGCCTGTTGCATCCTTGGAATAGCTATTATCGTACAAAGTAGGCATTTACAGGTAACGCCAATCATGGGCATTTTCCATCAATTAATTTCCATGCATTGTACATCACTTTTTGACGAAACATTCGAATGTCTTCATTAGTTTTCCTTTCATATATTGTCAAAATGTACAAATGGTCAAATTCCACAGTTTCTAAGCAATTTTATATCTATCTTCTTATCTTACTTAATACTATATACAATGTGCTAAGTATAATACGATTTTCATTACCAGTTCTCAGAAGAACATATAAGAAGAATACTCGCGATGTGAATAAACCGTGTCACAGATACCTTTCCTTCAAGAAAATAATTGATTTTCTCTTATGTTTCGCCAGAATTATTCTTCTCATACATCTTCTAATAGCATGGCTGAATATTTGAACAGCTCCGTTCCTTCTTTCGATCTGTACACTTTTATGACTATGTGTTTGATTAATGAAACGTATTTTCTAATCGCCGTTATTATAATAGAGAATCTACAATAACTTCTGAACGTGCATAATCTGTGAATGTGAAATATCTTTTATTTAGACGTTGCTTTATACACGTAGAAAAGAAAAGACAGAATTTTATTTATAATTTAAAAATCGTGAATACTACTTTTATATTTTACAGTGCTACAAAGCATTGACAAAGGTCCAATTTACATTCTACACATATGAAAGCTCTTCCGCATCATTACGAAAATATAATTAATCAAAATCAAAAAGAAGTTGTAGTAATCCTTTTCATGAGAATTCTTTCAAATATACAGCTAACAAGTGGTGGTCTTCATTTCAAATTTCGAAATGTACAGTTTGGAGTTAATAATGTCATAATTCTGAAAATTACATAGCATCATTGTATATATGATATCATTTTTTTTGTTTTGAAAATAGTTTTAACGTTATTCAAATTTAATATGTTTGTATAAACCATAATTAATATAACTCAATATGACGTATATCGTTTTTCGAGTCCTTTATACTTTTCAATAAAATTTCATCTCTTAAATCTTGACACTTATATTTTTTTTCAGTGACAGCGCATCTTCCGCGCTACCAGCTAATTAAGGCAAATAATGAATAGATTATCCTATCTTTAAGTTATTTACAATTAATATCAGATTAATAATCCTTCATCGTGGCAACCAAGCGTTTTAAAAGAAAACCTCTTCACAGATCAAAACATGGAATTACGTTTAAAAGTGAACAAGTTAATTGATCGTAATTTGTAAACTGCTTGCTAAATACAGCCTTTTAATTTGAAAAGTGCATTATGCATAAGATTCGTTTGAATTACTGATAACAGTTAAGTAATGTTTAAAGATACTTTACATTGATCTGTCTCAATGTTGTAACTAGCAGTCAAGAGACACCTAAGTCTTCGGAGTGCAGAAAAATGTCAATCCTGTTAAATAGTTAATCATATTAGACAGTATATGTGGTTGGGTATCTATATGTATGTATATATGTACATTATATTACAGATATCATCATGAAAAGGGGTGTTTCGTGCTAATCCACTCCAGCAAAACCTTGAGAACCTTCAATAGCTTTTACCAACTTCTCCCGGAGTTGTTGATAACTTTCGTAAGGAGGAAGGTCAATACGATTAAAACTGGAAAAGGAACACTGATTGTCAGAAATCACTATCTCTCTCTTACAATTCTTATAATAACAGCACAGAGAAAGAAACGGCATACATTATACCGTAGTTTCTCTTTTTTCTATATTTTTGAAGTTTATCGTGCAGTTGGAATCATCATTTACTTACCAAGTATGAGCTCTCGGATAATTGTTCGGTGTACCCCACTTCTCGATCGTAAATAATTGTGGTCCATTGCTGCCATAAAGTTCCTTAAACCCGTTCATCGGCACCCGCGATGTCCCAGTGACGAACTGTAAAAGCCTAGAGCGCATTTCATTGCTAAATGAAAGCACCACGCGCCAAAACCACTGAACAACAATATGGTTGGCGTGATAATCTCCTTTGTACAGCGTATTCTGCTTCCAGTCTTTCACGTCAATATGTTGAATACCACACATCAGTAATTCTAGCTCGTGCTCGTCAAATATCTTCACTAATGTCGGTGGTATTAGCGCATTAAATCCTTCTAAAAATGCATTCATCTGTTCTTGAACTCTCGACACGAATCGCCATTGTATAACTAAACCGATGTATTCGTCTTTGTTCTCGTCCGTCAGTGGTATGTTAGCACCATCCGGCTTAAGTTCTCTTTGGGAAGTGTGACCAAAGCTTTCTTCGTCAACGCAAAATGTCAGTTCCAACTCGCTAGGGTCGTTCTCTTTGATCCACAATAACGAATTATAATACTCGGAATCCACACTTTCCATGTCCTTTAAATCGATAGATTTGCCTAACATCATTTTGTAAAATGGCCGAATGAAGAATGCTGTAAAACGAATACACAATTATCGTCAAATATTCTACAGTTCTAGTAGATAACGATCTAACAAATAGTACTTACCGTCCAACAACTTTCCGTGATAAACAGCCATGCCCGCTATACGACCAATAAATTTGAAGTAATTCAGATGCTCTTCGTTACACACGCCGGAGAAAGGATTAATTTGTAGAGTATAATTGTCCCTGCAAGTCGTATTTTAATTGTGATTACCTTTTACATTTATAGCATATGCAGATTATCTATTATTATATCTATATTGGGAACTTACGTGGCGGAATATTCAAACAGTCCATAATAAGGATTGAACATTTCTTTGGACAGGAGGAAAAACCATTCGCGAGCAAGGCCTCCGTAATCCAAACCGATCTCCCCTTCAAACTCAACCCACAATTTCGTTTTCAATATCTCCACTCTACTAACGGAACTAATTATACGATACGAATCTTCCAGAATGTTATTTCGGCCAACTTTAATCTCAAACTTATTAGGAACATTGTTCTGAAAAAAGAAAAGGACAACATGATCACTAAGCTTAAAGACAATTTTCCGCTCGTGATATTGATCTTTTAACTCCCACATACTTACAGGCTTCCTCAGTTGGGACTTCAGATATTCATATTTACGTTTATAATCTCTTGAATATGGTACAGCCTATAAGAAACGATGTTGTCAACGTACTATATTTCAAACAAAATACATAATACGAAATTACAAGATGTTACGCTTACCGGGCCAGCAATTTGTGGATTAGACATGCGTGGATCTTCCCACTGAGTTGTTCTTGTGTCTTTGAAGGAGAAAGAACATTGTATAATTAAACTTGGTATTCTGAGGAATTACGTAATCAAAGATAAATGCTGTGCTCGAACATACTGTGATCGATGAAAAATATTCTGCCGTCTGTGTGAACTCTTTCTTCCCAACCTTCGGGAAGGGATCCAAGTTGATCTAGGTCACTTCTTGGTGTAGTCGAAGGGGCAATATGATTAGGTATCGAACTTGGACGTCCTGTTCGAGGGTCGATCCATGTTGTTGTCCTCTCATTATGATCAATGAAAAATACTCTGCCATTTGGAGCTATTTGCATACCCCACCCGGGCGGCATTCCTCCGCCGTCGTTTGGCGCGGGAAGTGTGGGTTTCGGACGTTCATTCTACGTACCAAAACAATAACAGAACTTAAAGTGCTGGAACAGATACATAAACACAACACATATACTCCCTCTATGCTTAACTGTACCTACCTGTTCAGACGAGCGTCTAGATTCAGCTGGGCTGTCCACGTTATCGTCACTCTACAAATTCAATATTAACATATTTTCACATCAAAGTATGATTCCGATGAAATTAAACGAGAACTTACGCTACAAATACACTTATGCGGTATTATCACAAGCTATTGTGCAATAAGGTAAATTATATCTTACGCAATCTTAATACTCGTTAGTATGTTAAACATTTATAATAACAAATCATTCATAATTAGCACAAGATCATTCCACATACCAATTGCGACGAGAAATTTACAAAAAATAGAATCCCGAATGAGCATGCGGAGAAATTATATTTTCAAACATTAAAAACGAAGTACGACGAGAAGTTTGAAACCAATTGGGTATCTATGTTAGTAAGGGCATGTATCATACATAACTATATGGTGAAGTTTCATACTTGACAATCTCCAAAAATTATTCCATGTATAAAAAGCATTTTATAAACACCAAAGTGCTATGATGGTACATGTGTGGTCTTTAGAAATTTTAAGCTTTACGTAATATAAGCTGCAAGATATTAACAAAAACATTGTACAGAACTGAAAAAAAGAAAGAACATGTCTACATGTATGTGTACCTGGTCTTCGTATTCGCTAAGGTAGCCATGTTGATCGACAGAACGTCCAGAGTCTGAAGAAGTGTTCTCAATACCCCCTTCCCTATGATTCTCAACCTCACTATCTCTTGCTTCCGAATCTTCGTCTTCCTCTCGGAGAACTTCACCATCCTTACACACACATGCACAAAATTGCTACATACTGCATGCTAATTATACTATTTATAAGAATTATTATGTCGCTGGGTCGTTCATGTTCATCATACTTATTGTTAAGTAATTCATGCACACTTAGTTGTATGTATCGATTAGTCACTGGTTAGTTACTATCACACTTCTCTGTTATGGTATGTTAATGATTTGTTATGATATACATGTTAACATAGACATATGTTGAAGCAACTGCCTATAATCAAGAAACATATGACGCGTTTATAAATACTCGGCTGACCTAGAAAACTACTTGAAGCGATTAATGATCAGTTTTCTTCCATTTCCGTAGCTATCAACTTTTTTTATAATGCATTATCCCATAATGCTAAGCGTTTAGCATAGCAAGCAGTAACGAATACATTTACACAATTCACGGCCACTTTTCCGATTCACTTTTACATTACATAGAAAACATATTCCCGTACTTTTATATTCTTCAAAAATATATCGAAATTTGCGTTATGAGCCGTATGTTTTGTGTGTGTGTGTCTGTTTAGATAGATACATACATATATGATACATGGACTATACAAGATGTATTCTCTACGGATATGGAGATTTGGAAGCAGAGGGTGCTAACTATTTGACACTGCAACCTACGTTTTCGAATGAGTAATTGGGAAGAGTAACTCGGGAAAATCTACTATATAACATAAAACACATGACCTACGTGTATACAAAATTCATATTGCATTAAGTGTGAAATAATTTGTTATGGTAAGAAACCGTATTCAAACTACTTAAGAATTGTTAAATAAATAAATGAAATAGCACGCGCTACGTTTCTGTATATGTTAATCTGCCGGTATCATGATCAGAGTTTATGATGTCTGTAATAATTATATAAAAAAATCGTCAATATTACCTGATTGATCGAACTTCTGTGCCTGTTTTCATTATCTGCGCTAATATGAAAACGTCGTTGAAACTCAGTCGCGGCAGTACTGAAATTTCGCTCAATTGTCATATTTCCGCTGGGTGAAGTACTACTGCAAATTTCAATATACAGAAATTATGAATATTCGTATTGAACTCTCAGTGAATACATAAAAAAAAAAAAATAGAGATTCATGTATTTATAACTTTCTGAAACAGACACATAACGATATTTATTACATACGATCCTACTGGATGTTCCCATTGCGTAAATCGTGCTATATGATTAACGTAATATGTTCGTCCGTTTGCGTCTTGCCTTTCTTCCCATCCCGGTGGTAAAGGTGCGTCAAACACTGCCTGAAATATTATTTCAAATATAAAGAAACGGAATTGGGCCATTTAAGATTTTAGATTACAGCAAAATATACACGTAACTGTATGCAGGGGACGGTTAGCGTTTACTGGTTGAACCATTTCCCATCCCCCTGAGTCAGATGTAGCATCTCCATTGTCATTGTCCGAAGTCGACGAGTCCGAAATGTACGCATGATAAACTTGCAAAGTGCCCTTCACCCTCGAACGCTGACTGGAATGATTACTAGCCATATCCTCGTAAGTTATTCATTTTGCATTTGCAAATGAAAAATACAAACGAAACATTTGAATGAACTAAATATTAGAATCAGTGAAACGCAGCTGATAAATATGATGGAACGAAGAGTACGTAAAATGTAGTGCATGTAAAATTGAAGGAAATAAATGAAAATTAATAAATAGAAATGACGGCGTAACTTTGATCGTGAATTATATAATTATTTCTTACTACTTCTAATTTATGAACAAATAATAAGGAGAAGAATGGGATCGAACCCTCAAAACATATAGAAATACACAGCTTGAAGCACGTACTAATAGAATACTTACCTACGTGGTCGAAGTAAATAACGCCTAGCGGGGATCGTCTGACCTTCCTGCTCTTTCGGTACATTAATTAGCGTTAGTTCTACCATTCCAAGAAAATCATCCCTAGTTAATCTATTCTCGTCAAAAACTTGTAGCACCAATTTGTGATCAACAGGTTTAACCTAAAGATGAAAAATAGCATTCTGAGAGATCTTGCGCATAGCGGCAGCAAGCATATGCGTCGATCGCATCGCTAAGCTACTTGCCCTAAATATAAATTCTTCCTCCCAAACAGGATTCAAAGTTTTCTTTTTAGTTTTCGTAAGTGCAGAGTCCACTGTCTGATTGCCATTTATGGTATTTAAGTCGACGCGCACGTAAGGATCGCTGGCACCAAAGATGTCTTTCTTAGCCAATTGGTGCCCAGCGATCACCTTTAATCTCAGCTTGCTGGTAGCCTCATCTCTCTACGGACACCATGAAACAAGATAAATTAATATCTTGGCAATTTCCATCAAAGACTAAACATAGTACTGATGAATTAATTTCAACAATGAATTTATTCAAAATCACCGGACATAAACATAAGTGTTTCTATACATTTTAAATTTCAAGGAAACTAGAATTTATTTACGAGTCATTGGTTAGACAACGTTTTATTTGCCTGAGAATAAATTATTGGACAATTCCCTATCCATTGTTACGTTGCCACATACAACAAACATACTACTTTTCAAGTATTTTATTATTATATATGACGTGCGATGCCAATGTAAACACATACGAAACGGTAAATACAAAGAGAATGTACAATATACACGGAAAATATTAGAAAAAGAAATTTGTTCCGTTAGTACGTGTACGTATGATACAAATATAAAAGCAATTCTGAATTCGGTGGAATGACGTTTTTATTGGCGCAATACTCTCGTTAATCCTACAGTGAAGCACTTTTCTGGAAGGAACACCCTTTCTGGAGTCAATCAATCAAAAATCCAACCTGTACTTGTCAAACTGTCAAAGTAGTTACGTACAGATTCTCCGTCAACCCCGGGCGGCGGATTATACCCATAAACATGTTCGTCTGCCATTAACGTTATATGTGATCGATTTCTTTCGAATCGCCGACTGCTGCTTCTTACAATTTAACGAGGTTCACAGTTTCTTATGTGCCATCAAGAAACCTATTTTGTCTTAACCCCTCTCCGTCTCTGTTGCATGAACAAAACGGATATGACATACTCGCGCTTAAAGATGGCCAGCTTCCTTTTAAATATTCAAACAGCGTTAAAATCTAACCCACTAGTTTCTCTCGCCCTCGGCTCGAGAAGCCTGCCCCGATTCTCGCGAGAACGGCGTGCAGCTTATGGAACCCGTGCTCCTCAATTGTCTAAATTCTATCGACGATAAAGGAAAGGAAATGTCCAGAAAGAAACACTTATAAAACGACCCTGAATACCGCTGAAACGAACGGTTTCTAATGCGCCTGCGACCATCTCCACGAATTTGCGTAAATAGAGGCCTTTCGTCATTGTGTGCAATAAGCTGAGTGGTGTTGTCGAAATTACGAATGGATTCAATTTTCGACACGAGCAACGATGCTTGCCAATCGTTGCTATTGCATTTCAACAGTTAAGACGCGTATAAAGTGACTCATCTTTTGCAGTGCATTTTTCTTAACGATTTCGTCATTATCGAAGTATTGTCTTAATATCGAAAGAATTTCGCGTTGACAACGATAAGAAGAGTAAAACAATGCACATGGTAATCTGAAGTTATTTTTGGACTAGATGTTTCAATTTGAGATAAAGCAGTATAATAGTAAGGATATGTGATTTCTAACTGAAAGTCCAAAGGTGATATTCGCTATCTTAACAGGCACAAGGTGTACACAATTAATTACATACCACAGGCTCTGGCAATGAAACTCGTCCGGGTCTTCTGTTAGCTTGCGACAATCGAGATGCAGAACGATGCTGAGAATTCCAGGTATAAGAGCGAGGTCTACGAGGAGAAGATTCAACACCAGCATATATTGGATAGGTCAAAGTACCTGGCATCTTGTGTTCTTAATTCCTGAATAGTTTTAGCATTGACATTAAAATTATTGCGCTTGTACCATGTATTCTAGTTTCTGTACATAAAATTTTACTCACAGATTATAACTTTAATCGTTTAAAATATTCCATGTACACCCGCACTTGATTCTGATGCAAAGTAAAATGTGTGAAGAATTAATTCTACAGTTATTAGTTACATAACTTGAATAACTACTTAGATATAATGACAGCAATAAAAATGGAAGATATTCTTTAAACTATGTGTTGGTACATATATGTGTTGACAGTGGCACACACATTTAATAAGAAATTGCTGGTAACAGGTGTGAAGCCACAAGAATATGCAATATCCATATGTTTAGTCAGAGTTTGATTTCCTTCAGTAGAACATATTCACACGTAATTCACAATTAACTAATCACTGATATATTTATTTATATTTTCAACCATCAACAGACGGAACATAATTATGTTCAATTGATAATGCGCGGCCGGTCATAACTGCAAAATCGCTAAATTGCGACTGTGAACGTTAAATATAACAATCATTCGAGATAAGGAGAACGCTCTAAATCATTAGCGCGATAACGCATACTTATTATTACACGAATTTAAGGGGCACATTGAAAGCCCTCATAAATGTAGATGCAGGTAATTCTTCCGCGAACTATAAACGGTTCGGATAAAAGATTTCGGAAATAATTGAAATTTCAAATTAGTGAAATCTATCAGTACGACTGAAAATTTATTAAGGTTTATTTATTAATTTTTGAAATCTATGTCTGTAGTTTGATACCGTATTAGGAATGACGCATTTGATAATATTTTTATCTGATCCGAACATTGGTTAGACAATTATCCATATTTAATTCAATATTTCCGTTCCTTCAATAGATATGTACGAATCATGATATCGAAAGCCAGCATTGAATTGCTTTTGAAAAATTTGAAATCTTTACAGGAAAAAATGTTTGAAGTTTCTGCGGAAATTTCCGTTTTCTGCGTGTGAATACGTAATACGTTAAACACACACATTCGGAGCATTTCATAGTTGACATTACTGTAATCGCAGAGAATCGAGAATGCATTTGTAAATATGTATATACTATTAATGTTTAGCATACAACTAAGGTAAGACTATTGGCAGTTGGCGTTATTTAACATATATAGTAATCACCTGGAAATTATAACCTATACATCCGATATAGGTTAACAGGCAGAAAGTAAATATTACTATATATACATTTACTGGTTCTGAACCTCTATAAATAGTAAAAATGTTGAGGAGACGAAATGTTAATATTAAAACTGTCAAAGAACTAGATGCATTTCCCAAAGTTCCTGAACCATATGTTGATAAGACTGCAGTCGGAGGAACATGTAAGTCTCCCGCCATACGATTCTGTATCTTCTTTACATTCGCAAGTAATACTTTATCCTTTTCTCTTCCAGTTTCCATATTTATAGTCTTTACCATCGCGTATTTAATAATAGCCGAAACAAGTTACTACCTTGATAGCAGATTGCAATTCAAATTTGAACCAGACACGGACATAGATGCCAAATTAAAAATAAACATCGATATAACTGTTGCGATGCCATGTAGCCGCATAGGCGCAGATGTTTTGGATTCGACAAATCAGAATATGATAGGTCATCATGCTCTGGAAGAGGAGGACACATGGTGGGAGCTAACGCAAGAGCAGAGATCTCACTTCGAAGCTTTGAAACATATGAATTCTTACTTACGGGAAGAATATCACGCGATCCACGAGCTGCTGTGGAAATCTAATCAAGTCACCCTGTATAGTGAAATGCCAAAAAGGTAATGAAAACATTTCATAACACATTCAATTAATACATAAGTTATACAATTTGTATCTACGTGTGTGTACACACAAATCTTTAGGAGCCATCCACCCAGCTATGCACCGAACGCATGTCGCATTCATGGCAGTTTAAATGTCAACAAAGTTGCTGGAAACTTTCATATAACAGCAGGGAAGTCATTATCCATTCCCAGAGGGCATATACACATTTCAGCTTTCATGACTGATAAACATTACAACTTCACTCATAGAATAAACAAGTTTTCATTCGGAGGACCTAGTCCAGGTATCGTTCATCCGTTGGAGGGGGATGAAAAAATTGCTGATAACAGTGAGTTCGTAGGACGTGTAAAATTCGAGGGTGGATTTCACAACTTTTGCATTTGTCAATGAAGGACTTGTTTTTCAGATATGATTTTATATCAATATTTTGTGGAAGTAGTTCCCACTGACATACAAACTCTATTGACCACCTCCAAAACATACCAGTATAGCGTAAAGGATCATCAAAGACCCATCGACCATCAGAAAGGATCTCATGGAATACCAGGAATTTTCTTCAAATACGACATGAGCGCGCTAAAGATAAAAGTTACTCAGCAACGCGACACGGTGTGCCAGTTTTTAGTCAAATTGTGCGCCACGGTTGGAGGCATTTTTGTCACAAGCGGCAAGTAGTCATTTGTTTAAATAACGAGATATCGAAGTCTCCGGTAAAGATACTTTTAACGTGACAAAATTTTGCAGGATTGATAAAGAATATTGTGCAGAGCTTCTGGTATATTGTGTGCTGCAAGTTTCTGCCATCCGAGGACAGCAAAAACGATAAAAAATTTGCGAATCCGATGAATGCCGAATCGAATTACAATCGGGTAGTCGGAACAATAAATTTACTAAATGTCGCGGTACCCGAGAATATGGATATTATGTTTAAACCACAGTAATCATAATTTCGTGATCTGATGTGCAATCGATTTCTGGGTATATTACAAAATGCTGTTAATCCATAACGTTTAGTAAATGAAAACGACCACGAATAATACATTTATAACCATGTTGTACATATAGACCAATGCAATTTGTAATATTTTATATTTATAAATCATATTTGCTTACTTCCTGTTTCATTTAATGTAAGATCTACTTGTTTTGTATTGTTTTAATATTAGTATGGACTAAGTGAATACAATTTGTCCGCTACAAGCTTCATTAGGGCAAAATATATTCGCTTCTTCTGTACACGCCTTTAAACGGAAAAGCTTGGCTTAACAAGTGGGAGAAGCCTTTCCTCCCGGCTCCCCTGAACACCCCTCTAGTGTAGTATTTATTTTGGACAGAATGTATAGAGAAAAGTATAGAAACGTTTGAGAAACGTGCCCCGCCTAGTCGCAATAGAAATGTTTGATCGAAAGATGATGACGTGCAATTTGTGTTTGTTAAATCAATGCCTTAAGTAGTTCGCGTTATTCCTAACAAAGGCTTTGGTCGATTGGAAATCTTCGCATGCGCTTGATCGAAGTGTTCGCCGGAACGAAATTCGTTTCATTGTTCAGCGAGATAGGATAGACGTGAGTTTTTTAAGAATGGCAGATATTAAGCAGGATCACAAAGGCGAGGAAACTGATAATTATGGGATGGGCAATAGCGCCGATCCAAAGAATATGCAAGAACTGACGCAATACGTGAGTGAAATACAGTTGATTGTTGTGACATTTCCGTTCGACGACTCGATGTTTACGATCAGTCGTTCATCTATTTACATATCTCTTTACTTTAGGTACAGACACTGTTGCAGAACATGCAGGACAAGTTTCAGACAATGTCGGATCAAATTCTTGGAAGAAATATCCTTTTTTCTACGAATTAATTGCGTCTACTTAAATAACCTCAAAGGTATTAATTCGATATTTGAATTTCATTTTGTATTATTCTTCTACAGGACAAAAGTAAATTCTGGCTAAAGAACATTGAGTTTATTTAGGGAGACCAGGTGTTAATCGTATTACTGTAGCACTTGCGATATAAACTGTTGTGTCCTTAATAAAAAACAATAGATGAAATGGGAAACAGAATAGATGATCTTGAAAAGAATATTGCAGATCTAATGACACAGGCTGGGGTAGAAGGAGGGGAGAAATAACATTGTTTACTACAACATTAATTCTGGTATTTAAATAAGAAGTTTTATCAACATCAGCAAATATCATTGAATGAGAGCAATATTTGTACGATACTGAGATGCACCTTTTGGTTACCAACAAAATAAACTGACAATTTGTACAATAATGTGATCAACATAAATCCTATCTCGAAACGTTTCTTACATAGCACATTGCAAAACGATGAAATAATAAATTATCTATAATTAATATTCATAGGCATTGTTAAAGACTTCTGATAGGAAGGAACTGGCGGCACTGCTCTAAATACAAATCGCTTTGAAGTTGCGCGTTCAGAGTATGCTTGCCGTTTCATCTAGAATTGTACGGAATGTTTAAAAGAAAGTAAATTATCAATAATTACATGGATTTATGCCTGGTTCTCACAGGTTTTTCTTTAATGGATTCGGACTCTGACTCTTCTGAGCTGTCTCCGTATTCTTCGATTTGTACAGATTCAGAAGAGTTTGTTTTCAAGCTAGATTTCGCAGAATCCTGTAAAGAAACATACAAATTATTTAATCATTACGCATTACCTGAAGTAATGTACGCAACTTACTATGGATTCGGCAGTGCGATTAGCTAATTTCTGCGAAATCATGGGGGATGACGTAAACCGACTGGTCAAGCTGGAGAGAGAATAAGCTTGTCTGAACGAAGTTCGCCCAACAGTAGACAATCTGGCAACGGCGTCAGGTACATGTACCATTTCCCGAAATCCCTAAATTCACACATTAATTCCCTTAATTTGTATTACGATTTCGTGCCGTTGCAACTATTCGAAGAATTTTTACGTGGTAAAACCGTGACAATAAAACAAGTGCAACTACTCAAGAATTTACCCCATTCATGTTTCCTCGGATCGTTTGAAAGTCCTGTGAGAAGAATGTTGCAATAATCTTGATTTCGTTATTACGGAATCGTAGAGTACGTTTCGGCACGATTTGCGTGAAAAGTTACAGAGATAATTATTACGCATCTCACCTCCAAATCTTTAGCTTCATCGATTTCGGCAATGTCTTGATACGCTTTCGTTAGCAATTCCAGAGTTTTCGCGTGAAAGCTTAACTCGATAACGACAAAATCTAAGAGCACTGTTTTCAGATCGTGCAACTTCCGCTTTTCAAACGAATCGATCTGTTCTTCCAAGCCTTTCACGACCCTCGAGACTTCGACGGAAGCTTTCATCAGCTCAGACTCTGCTTGCGACTGTATGAACGTTTAAGAATGTGCGATAGGTTTTGCGTAAATGAAATCGATAGAGTATCAATTAAATTTGTAAGGATACAATCATTTGCCTGTTTCTAGGATTTCGTTCTCTGAGCCTGTCTAGATGCCTTTTCCTCGTCAACTCTTTATCACGGGCTGAAAATGTATTTTTAACATCGTCCCGGGCATGCTTGCAAATCATCGCATACTGAGACAGAGGAGCAATAATTTTCGCGTCGAATCTCTGCACTTCGGCATCTCTAATAATAACGATTAAATATTGTACACGATAATTTCTACGATAGATTATATTCATACTTCGATTAAACGACCAAAAGCCCGCTACGTGTACCTGTAATCGCCTATCACCGACAAGGTCGCAGAAAAGTTCGTTAGCCCCGTAGCGAGCGACCGATTTACAGTTTCCGATTGTGCGTAAGCTTGTATTACTTTAGCGACTTCATCCCCTTTGTCGCGCAATCTGTAAATAGCGAAATTAATTACGCGAACTGAACTTATTATGCGACATTACGAAGACAAAAGAAATAATCGATAAAGGGGTGCGCGTGTACACCGGTCGTTATATACAAACCTTGCCGCTTTCCTCGTATACGCTGCGAATGCCGTGCACAATTCCGCAAAATGCTTCTCCACATTAGATATTCGATCTTGCACAAATTTCGCCTCCTGTTCCCTGGTAAACGGAAGTAACGAAGCAACTAAAGCGACACTCAACACCGATTTGAATTTAGTGCTATTTCATACGAGACATTTCTAAACGCTTACCAGACGCTGCTTTGAGATCTTGAACGTAACATTTTGCCGCATGTAGTTTCGCGATTCTTTTTTCTTCAATGTAAAACGATCGATCTTCGTTTGGAGCTAGCACGCGTTCAACGTTCCGTTCGCGTGATCCCACCACTGACAGTTTACCGGTGGCAGGTGGTGCATTGTGACCACAGGTGAGGTCGATTTTCAACTATAGCCTGTTTAGCCTAACTATCCTTCACGCTCCTCCTCGTGTATATTCCAATAGAACTACAATTCCTATTTCGCTTTGTTAGGGGCGTTAGCAAAAATTGACTTCAAACTTTTCAACAGTAGCGTATACTTTAATTACGTATGCACGAGTCAAGATTTTACAAAAAAATAAAGACAAAGCACGTAGCTTCGTAATAATATATACAAATAGCTCATAATCTTTTTATTACAGCGAATGAATGACCCGCGCCGCTTCCCACACGAGTTGCCGCGAAATCAAATGGAAACGGAAGCTGTTCCGGCAACTTCACGTCCTTTGTATGACCACTTCCGCAATTTCCGTGCTCGTTCCAACCCCAGCAGAATATTCTTTCATTCTCTGTAACATCGTAAAGCGTAATGTTTCTGATCATCTGCTTTCTAAATATTTATATTTTATTTACGATTACGAATACCAGTTAAAGCAACGTTGTGTTCCGAGCCGACTGAGACCTGGCGAATTTTCGCAAGACTCTCGACGCGCATGATTTTCCAAGATGACGGTCCTTGGAATTCTGCGCAGCCTAATTGGCCGTACGTGTTCCGACCCCATGAAAATATATGCCCATCTGAAAGCAGGATGGCCGGATTTGACGGTGACGTATTACCCAGGTGCTAATCATTAAATTGAATTACCGCTCAATGCAACCGTATGCGTCCAGCCGCAATACGTTTTCACCGACGGATCGAATTGAATACTCGGTACTCTCATTGGAAACGACGTTCTCGAGATGGCGTTGGTATCCAAGCCCAGTTGACCGTGTTTATTATCGCCAAAAGCATAAACGTCTCCGTTCTCCGTTATCGCGATCGTATGGTGTTGACCACAACTGACATCGCGCATGTTTGTCAGTGTTGGAACTGTTCACAAAGCGTCAAGAGACGTGCATTGAAATAGCGTTACTTCAACATTTTGTTCAGGCCTGCAGTTTAGGGACAGGCTTTCTTTTTTGCGAATACGTTTACCTTCCGTGAAGACGTATGCAGGATTTAACGATTCTTCCTCTTCCGAGGGGCTTAATCCCAACTGGCCTTTGCTACCTGAGCCCGCCACTAAAATTTTATGATCCCTCGTTACTAGAGCAGTGTGCCTTAAGCCGATGGATACCCGTTCGATTCTTCTATCAGTCACGAACTCGAAGGGCTCGTGTGTCCACTGAAGGCTGCTCGGGTGTTTTCCCAATTGCCCGAAACAATTCGACCCCCATAGAAGCAAAGTGCCTGCTATTGTTAACGCCGCGGAACAATCCCAGCCGCAGGCTACGTCTATTATCACATTGTCTTTCAACTTGCCCCCTATTTCCCTAAATGAAACTACGTCCTCGTTTATGGGGAAACCTGCCTGTCCTCTATTGTTCCAGCCACAGGAATAAACGCGACCCTCATCGTCCAGTATTAACGTGTGACCAGCACCGCCGACTATCTTCTTTATTCCTCGCGACTCTAATGAGCACCCGGATAAATTCACTTCGAGGGGCTGCACGCATTCTTCCGACCGAACACCTTGCCCTAATTGGCCGTGAGAGTTAGCGCCCTGCGAAATAAGCACGATCGTTTTCTAAACACGGTACTCTTAACTGGATAAAACGATTCTGGTTTATTATTTTCCTTTGAAACATTCCCGCTTAATCACGGTACTTCCGTTTCAATTCTCCTTTATCGATCGAGACCGATAACACTCGCGAACCACGTGTCTATACGTGTGCAGTCTCACTGTGCTACGCAATTCATGACGAATTTCAATAACCGCGCTTACGTTGTCAATGGAAATAATTGCACGTGCAGCATAATAGAGGAAACAATTGTTTACGTTACCCATGAAAGTAAAGAATAGCTCATTGTCACTTGCGACTTGCTCTTTGTGAATCGTACGCCTCCGAATCGTAGTCGCGATTAGATCCCAATGCGAAAGCATGTCAAGAATGCTTTGAACTGTAAATGTAGGTACCCGCATACCGATTTAAAGTCACGAAGATGGAATCATAAGGCTGGCATTTTCTGGAACACGTCGTAGATGGCGGCAAAAAATGTTTGTCTATTCGGGCTGCATTTGAACACGTAAAAAGATCGGTTGCTCGTCGAAATGTGTAGAATCGTCAAGTCGTTGTAGCAGTCTACGACAAGTGCATGAAACGTTATCGGAATTTATTCGCACGACATGGAGGAATCTACGAAGTTTGATATCAAGGAGGTTAAGATCGACCTTTTGCGCGCGATAAATGAATGTTCTCAGCGCGGACTATTGCACACCGCTAAATGGTACGTGACGTTGTTGGAATGAGATGATAAAGAAAAGCTGGTGTTTTATCCTGGGAAGCTTAAACAATGTACTTTCCTCGTAGGCTAGCGGAATTGAGTTATTCATTGAAAGATGTTAAACTAAATGTTCACGATGTCACCGCCGATATGTACTTATCGGTTGTAAGCGAAGAAGAGGACACTTATATTTTGGCCAAGTCTTATTTCGACTCGAAGGAGTACGACAGGGCGGCTTATTTCACCGACGACTGTAAAACTCCGAAAGTTAGGTTCCTTCACTTGTATTCCCGCTACTTGTCCGGCGAGACGAAAAAGATATACGATACAACAGTGGTGCCTCCAGATCCCTTGAAAAATGACAGTCTTAAATTATTATGCTCCGATCTGAGGAGAGATCACGCGGCGGATAAGCTAGATGGTTTCGGTCTGTACCTTTTCGGGGTAACGTTGAAGAAGCTGCAACTCACCCAAGAAGCTATGGACGTGTTGGTCGAGGCAACGCATAAACAACCGATGCATTGGGGCTCCTGGTTAGAATTAGCTTCCTTAATAACAGACAGAGAGAAGCTTGAAAGTCTGTGTCTGCCTAATCACTGGATAAAGCATATCTTTATGGCCCACATGTATTTAGAGTTACATTTAATCGACGAAGGTTTAGCTCTGTATTGTCAGTTACAATCGATGGGTTTCGAGAGGAACGGTTACGTGCGGGCTCAAATTGCGATCGCGGTACATTATAAGAGAGGTGAGTCTGGTATTTCTGAATTCTAAGAAAAGACTTCCACTTATGTACTAATCTACGATGCCTTCAACTCAGATGTCGACAATGCTATAGAGACGTTTAAAAGAATAATAAAAGAGGATCCCTATTGTTTAGACAACATGGACACGTACTCTAATTTACTTTACGTAAAAGAAATGAGAGTTGAACTAGCAAATTTAGCTCACAGAGCGACGGAGATAGATAAATATAGATTAGAAACGTGTTGTATAGTAGGTGAGTTGATAAAACTTTCGAGCGCAAGACTCGAAAGCTCATCGTTTCTCTATCCAGCGTAATTAATGTTCTCTAGGTAATTACTACAGTTTAAGAGGGGATCATCAGAAGGCAGTGATGTATTTCCACAGGGCATTGAAAATGAATCCACAGTATCTTTCAGCTTGGACGTTGCTTGGCCACGAATTCATGGAAATGAAAAACACCAACGGCGCTATTCATAGCTATCGACAAGCTATCGGTACGTTTTAGATGTTTATTTAAAACACCCTTTGGACATCTATTTCACAAGGTTTTTCTTTCATACAGAAGTGAATAAGCGGGATTATAGAGCATGGTATGGTTTGGGCCAAACATATGAAATTTTAAAAATGCCGTTTTATGCGATCTACTATTATAAACAGGCACAGCTCTTGCGGCCACACGACAGTAGAATGGTATTAGCTTTAGGTGAAGCCTATGAGAAACAAGATAAAATACAGGACGCACTGAAATGTTATTACAAGGCCTGCAGTGTCGGTGACATTGAAGGAATGGCATTGTTAAAATTAGCTACGTACGTGTTGAAGTTCTTTAAAGTTTGAAACGATGATCGAATGTATGCGCTAACGTATCGCGTTGCAGATTATACGAGAAATTGGGCGAGCACGATAGCGCGGCAGCGGCGTACAGCGATTTTGTGATGGACGAATCTAGGAACGCAGATAGAACCGATTTGAGTCACGCGTACAAGTATTTAACGCAGTATCATATAAAACGGGATCAGTTGGATCAAGCCAATCATTATGCTCAAAAGTGTCTGCAATTCGATGAAACTAAAGAGGAAGCTAAAGCCCTGCTGAGAACGATCGCGCAGAAGAGAGTGAAAGTTGAAGAAACTTCGATGGTGGTAATGAAACACTTGCGATGTTTAGAGCACGAGTGATGCCAACAGATTTTACACTTTTCGTCAATTACAGGTGGAAGATATGAATGAAACCGATCCTGTTATCGTACAAGGAGAAAGAGTGGACGCTACTCCAGGGAATCAATTGTCGCCGATGAATTTGTCATTTATGCCTACACCATAGGATATTAGGATGAAAAGGATTTACATTAATTGTTAAAATGGTCGCTTTATATGTTGTATATATTTCTAATAAACGTTCAAAACCGATACGAAAATGGACTTTTCGTATCGACTACTTTTCATGTATTGCACATTCGTTTTATAACAATATTATATCTGTACATATATCTCTTTCTATAACAATATCATCACCGGTAATAGTTGTTTTGTAAAATATTCGTCAAGATTTTCGAGGAATTCCCTTTTGCAGGAAGGTGCATAAATTCGGGATAATCGTAGTACAGATGTCTCAAGGGTGATGGCGCTGGCGGTACGATTGCCGTCGATTGACCGATCGAAGGGTTGAAGCGACTATCTCTCGAACTTGTCATTACGACGCGTTTGGAATCGTAAGTACAAGTCGTTAACGGGGGATTCTGGGGCAATTCAGGGAAACCTGGCGGGGCACGAGTGGAAATTCGATGAGTGTTTATAGCGTCCGGCGAGTTGCTGTGTCGACGTCCCTTTCTAACGTCCATCTCCGGTGTCGCGTATCCGCGTTCGTCGAAACCAAGATCCGTCGAAGAGGAAGACGTGCTGCACGATGAAATCCGTTTTGGCGCGATATCTCTGAATCCATCGTTGGAGTCCTCGTTAACCGGTATGTAGTTTAATTCACGCCGCAACTGTTTGCTCTGAAAAGAAAAGAATAAACCACACGTTAGATATATTCATCAACATGTTCGAATGCTCGTAATCGCTCGAGATAGACGTACCTGAAAGAGATTGACCCGCAACCTCCGAGCTGCATACTTGCAGCAGAATTCTTTTTCGGGCAGTTTCTTTTCGGCCGAGAGCATTTCGACGTCTTCGTCCGAGAAAGCGCTGTCCGTTTGCGTGGCCGTCTCTTTGTACTTGACATCCTTCCGCTTCGATTCTTTATTTTTAACCGGTGTCTTCGAAGATCGCGTTTTAGATTTGCTCGGTGTATCTTGTCGAGAACTGCGCTTCTCGTCGCGCACTTTCGTCTCGGCTCTGCGATCGTTTCGCCTCTCGTCCTTATCCTCATCGTGCGTCACTTTCCTCCTTTTATGGTTAACGACAACGTCCGAGGATGTTTTCTTCCTCCTTTCCCTCTCGTCGTCTCGCGGCTCTTTCTTTGATCGTGATACACTGGTAGACAAGTTATTGGTGCTTCTGCTGCAAAGGAAGTTGCTTTGTTTCGGCTTCTCGCGTTTAGAGGAAGAGTAAGAGGACGAGCACTCGTCCTCGGAGGAAGTGCACTGCTTCTGAAAAATCCTTGCTATTTCTTCGTCCACCGACGAATTGCTGTCCTGCTCGCCGAAATGCAATCTCGATGGTACATTTTTGACGGCGCCGGCTTGAGAATAGCTTGCCACTCGATTACCTTCCGCCGGCTTTATCGCGGAATGCGATTTCTCGTAAGTTTGCTCCTCCATTGATATGTCCATAGGTTCTTCCAAGAGCGCGAATGACATCGACTTGTCGATGTTATCGCAGTCCACGGACATGTTCATCATGCTGCTCGCACTGCTCCAATGATCGGTAGAGGAGTCGGAATCCTCCTCCGCAGTAACCATCTCGCCAGTGGATTCTTCGCTGTCGCTCTTGTCCACTTTCTTCGGATCCTCTTTACGGGCTGTAGCAGAAGAAGGAGACTTGGAACTTTTTCGTTCTTCTTTCAAACAGTCTTCCTTCGGACTGTCTTCCTTCTCACGGATCGATGTCTCGGAGTCCGTGGCGCCTTTGGCGTCTCGTTCCTTCTCCTTCTTTCCCTTGTCCTCGGCCTTCTCCTTCTTGTCAGTTGACGTCTCTTTCTGCGTTTCCCTCTGCTTGTTCTCAGAACCGACGGTCCCGGAGCTGCCAAAAATGCAGAAGCGCAGAAGATGCAGCGGGAACATGATGTACTTAATGCCGCTCCCGATGATGCCGTCGCTCATTGTTTGAATAGCTTCTGTCGATGATACAACAGCCATGTTCTCCTTCTCCGCTCTCGTGTCTCTTCTTGGCGTTTCTCGAGGGAAAGGGCTGTAGCGATTGCCTCCTATCACGGACTTGGCCAACTCCCGTGCACCTGATACTGTTGCGGTTTCCTGTCAAATTCACAGAAATACGACTGTTAACGACTTGCGTTGTATGTAGTTTGTTTTGCTTTATAGCGTTCGAGCGATGTTGTAACGGACTGCACGCGTGACTTCACGATGACGCGTGTAACATGTAGAAATATACTCGAGACGGATCGAGGCTACTCAAGACGATGCACCGGCGTGCTCGGGCGCGGAACTAGACAACATTGACCGTCAAAACGTACATACTTACACATTGCAAATCTGTTGCGTGATGAAATTCAATCGGTGAATTTCGCTGGAACGTTACGCGAGATAATCTTGTCAGCGGCGAGCGCGTTCCGTCGCGTATTCAACGAATTTATCGTTACGCAAATATTATTAAAATTCAGATAATTTAGAGCGTAATTAGCGTTAATTTATCTAGAGAGCGACGTCATCGTGTGCCAGATGATACCGCGTTTCATACGATAAATATTTTAATTAGCGCGATCCCCGTCGCTTCACTCGTCGAGAAATTAGTTGCGCGGGCAAGTGCAATCACCCACGGTATATCACCCTTAGATTACGAATCGACGATCTTTCGCCTCGTTCGGCCACCCTTTACTTTTCACAATTTTCCTCCGACGAAAGTAGGTAGGTACTTACGGTATCAAGTTCGTGGCACTGACGTCTGCTTCTTCTGCCACTGGTTTTATTTTCTTTTGGCATGATCGCTGACACTTTGCACTTGTTATCGCCGCGCGACTACCGACCGAAAAATGATCGATTAGAATTTCCGCTCTTGACACTGGTGCACCGTACACCTGACAAATCGCAAGTGAAGCGGAAAATTGGTCGCCGGGTTATTTGTAAGGGACACGGACACCGGTGTCCCGTTTCCTGATTGGTCGGCCAGTGGAGGGTGCAGGGGCGATTTAAATGTCCCATCTCGGAGGAACCAGGGGTGATTATCCCTTCTGGCAAGTTTTGGCCGTAATGTCTCGTGCTCCTTCGCTTTCAGGTCAATTCGCTCCCCTCGATACCTTGTCCATGTATTATTAGACACGTCGAGTAGGTACACCGAGGCCGATCTACCTCTCAAAGCGATCGCTCGGTCTAGCTCCGATTTCTAAAATCTCTTTTTTACCCTTCTCTCGCTTTTAAACCTATTCAACGATGCGCTTACTTATCTACTTATCTACTTATCGTCAGATTTATCGGACGAGATCTGTAATTAAATTTTCAATTACGTATAATGATAGCTTATCATAATCGCCGTCAAACAGAAGTGTTAATGGTGAGTTTGTGGAAATTATTACACATCACGCAACTTTGATATCTGTAGAGATATATGTATGTATAAGCTTAATCTATTTATTTTTTTATACCATAATTCTAAGTAGTAGCATTTATTGTTGACATTATGGTGGTCAAATAATTCTCAACTTGGGGATACTGTGGGCCAACTAGAAATACTATTAGGGAAAGTAGGTTTACTTCATACACAATTATTACAATTAATTTAATAATTATATTAAATAACTCAATAAATTCAATAGCGTATTTGTTTCTCCAAAATAGTACGTTAAGTTAATTTAATGTAACCACTAGCGTATTTCTTTTTCTTCTTCTTCTTATTATTATTAGTCATATTATTGGTTTTATTTGAGGGATAAAAGAATATTTCCTAGTATCCACCAAACTATTATTTCATAGGCAATTTATTCGATATAAATAAATTCGACAACAGACGTATCGACGAGTGGTTCAGAGAAAGGTGCAAATATGCTTTACATGAAAGTGCAATTCTCCAAGTGGCCACCCTAGTACCCCGCCCCTAAGCGCTTGACAATGAGTCCCTCGAGGTTTCCAAAGGTTCGACGCGTCCCTATAATGAGCTTGTTTTGAACAGTTCCAGTTAATTCTTTTCTTCAAGGGTTTCGTTCTTCTAACAATGAAGTTGTTCCACTCAGCGAAGGACACGTAGTTCTTTACGACAACGGCAATATTCTGGAGCCGATTGGTTTTCCGAAATAGGTGCATTCTAATTTCTATTGCGCTTTATGATGCTGGTCCTCAATTATTCGCGGAAGTTAAGATTTACTCACAAGTACACGTTAACGATCGTAATTAGAGAAAAGGTAAAAGGGATCCTAGAGATTTTTCAGCTTGCATTTCAGGCTATTATTTCGTTGAAACGTAGAACGATTTTTCCCCGTGTACACTTCGGTGTAGCCACGCTGGAGACGCAGAAGGTAGAACCTTAATGATCACGGAACACTGTTATAGGATACGAGCTCACGCAAGCATGCAGACACGCGAGAATATACGCACGCATGCACGCATGCAGAATTGACGGTCGTGCGGCCAATACACTTGGCTGTACGCACGCAACAACTCAGACACGCACGATTGATACCCCAATATAATTTTACCATCTTTATAAATTATTTCGTACGATTTTCCAACGTTACTTTTTATTCCGAGCCTTCTATTTTCTAGTGTATACTATATATACACATATATTGCGTGCTTCAACGAATTTAATGTTTCCTGCATCAAGTCCCCCTCCATTTATCTTTCTTTAGAATAACAGTTTCAAATATTTTCCGGGCGTATTTCTCGAATCTTTATTAAGGGAACAATTCTCGTTCCTTTTCTTTTGCTTTCCAGTTACGTTGCTCGAAGGGGAACTGGGGAGTACAGAATGTAGAGTTGAACGTTCCGAGGAGCGTTTCTAAAGTTCGCGCGCAACTGTGCTCGCAGAGCATGGCGGCCATATTGACTGTGCGCTCCCAACCCAGCACCAAGGATGTTTCTGCGTGCCTGGTACGACTACTGTTACATCGCGATCGCGGACGTCGTCACAGTTGTCGTTGTCGTTATATCGTTGCCGTTGTTATCTCCGTTGTTGTCGTCGTCGTTAAGTCGTAATCGTTTCGCTCGCGCGTGAACCCGCCGAGCACTACACCCGCGAAACGGTGCTGACGTTCATTTGACAGAGACGATACTATTTCGGTCCGCGAGATGTCAAGTCAAATATGTCTAAAGTGGAACAGTTTTTTGAACAACATCGCGACAAGCTTCGAGAGCCTGTGGGAAGAGGAAGGATTAGTGGATGTGACGCTGGCAAGTGACGGTCAGTGCCTGACGGCTCACAAAGTCATTCTCTCCGCCAGCAGCCCCTTCTTCAAGAAGGTGTTCCAGGTTAGCTCCTTGTGTTTTTTCCCCCTCGCCTTCGCGCTTCTCTTCGCGTTTGTCACAGCCTTCGCGGTCTTCCCTCAAATTCCTTGACATCTTGTTTCACCAGAAATTCTTGCCGTTTCTCGTTGCAGACGAACCCGTGTCAGCATCCAGTCATAATACTTCAAGATGTACACTTCAGTGAACTAGAAGCCTTACTTATATTTATATACAAAGGAGAGGTGAATATAGAACAGAAGAATCTGCCAGCTCTGTTGAAAGCTGCGGAGACCTTGCAAATTCGAGGGCTCTCCGGAGGGGATATATTTGCTAAGGAGTCTTACAAGAGATTAGCGGAATTGGAGCAGGCGGTGGAAGAAAGCGCGACCCTTGCTAAAGAAGAAACGCCAAAAAAGAAGCAAAGACTTAATAAGCATCAGAATAATTCTATTCTCGAGAATGCTCTAGCTCCCAAAGTATCCCAGTCAGAAAGTACGGACGAGTCCACCGCCAGCGAACAAGATGGCAAGGAAGGAGACCTCCCGTCGCAGAAGAATTTACAGAACCCGCTCTATCATCGTTTGGAAATGAAGGTCAGCTATATCCGTTGGGTTAATTCTAGTCGAAATTGTTTATTGGACCGGGGAATAAAATCTAGATTACTTTTAACAGATAGAACCACTGGAGTCATCGCTGGACGACCTCCAGAAACAATCTGCAACGGATAAAGATCCGGTGGAGCGGTTGGACACGGGTCAAGTCGATGGAAGCCAAGGTTAGTGCGCTGAAATTTGCATAACGATCTATGGACGGCGGAGTATGGTTTAGCATTGGTATTTTATTTGTGAAGTATATCGCCGTTTTATTTACTTTCGATTTGCAAGAATATTTTGTGCTTCATATTTACGTGCATTTTGTTCAGATTTATTTTCAATGCTAAACTATCATTTCATTTTGGTGTTCAATCTTACGTCGCAATGGAAACAAGAGAATATTAGAAAACTGTATCGAACGCCTGTGCTTAATCCAATTATGTCTGAGAGTGTTCATTCTCCGCAAAAAATATCCTCAATTCATTCTGGCCGATATTACGACATTTCTATGGTTTTCCCTAAAACGTTCTACTTGATTCGAGAAAGTTTCTTTGGACAAAAAAAATTTCACCCAAATTTTTGCGCTCGGTGTTGATGTGCAACGGGAATCGTTGATTCCGTTTGAAGAGAAGCACGTGAAGGTTTTCGGCGAAGATGTATACCTACACATATGAAATTGTTTGCGCGATTCGTATCCAGAGTCGGCGAGCATCGACTATCCGATCCGTACGTGTTGTTTTGTTTTTCGACGCCTGTGAAAATGTTGAGTTAGCTTTGATCGTTACTTCTGCTTTATTCGATTGGTGTGGCACGTGTTTCTTTCGTTTCTTTTCGTTGATGCGCTAAGCGGCTAAGCGAATCGCTGGAGGAGATGGAGGTGCGTAGAGGGGGTGAGACGAGGCTTTTATGGAGAAGCACGATCGAAGGGACTAGAGGTCGACGACGAAGGCAGCGTTAATTTGTCGAGCTAGAAAAGTGAGAGAAAATGAGTAGTTGGATCGTTCCGTTTGTCATAATGACGCGCGCGCGTTGTTTCACGCTAGAAGTGCCGACTTCTAGTGCTCGGTGGTCTATAAAGAGAACTATTTATACGTGCACGCGCGACAGAGGAGACAAATGGAATGATACGCGATGGATCGTTTAACACGGCATTAACGAACCTCGCCAAACACTTGCTTTGCTGCTCGGTGCAATTCGCTGTAATCCACGGCGACTGACGCGTCAGGGGGATCCGTGTCTAAAGCAGGCTGTGCTCTGATGTGTGTGGCAGGGTCTGGGAACAGCCCTGCTGAAGACATTTCCGGTTTATCTGGGTTATCCGGCCTAACTGGATTCTCGGACGTGAAGCCACTGCTTTACGCGTATCAACAGCTACCTTACGCCGATCTTCTGCCGAGTCCGGAGATTATCTCAACCTGGGCATCCTCCCGACCGATGGATCATTTGGCCTGTGACCTTATGAAGATCCTCTTCACCCCCGAGGAGAGGATTCTCTGTAACGTAAACGGCAAGATGGGCAAACAGCAATTCGATAGTAACAAAATACATTTGATAAGAGAAGTTCTGTTGCACTTTAGTGGTATTGCACCTAACAGCGTCGAGTGGGAGGAGACGTGGAAGAATTGCGTGACGAAAATCGACACTAGCAATAGGGGCTTGAAAAGGTATCTGTTTCAGAGGCGGTCAGTTTACACTCAATGACTAGGGCGTTTCAGGTCAGGGGTAAAGCGGAAACGTTTCCACTGGCTAGACTAAAGTCTTTCTCTCGCTGATCCGTCATTCAGAAACCGATCATTTAGGATCGTCTTGGATCGCCTCGAAGTTTCCGTGTCCTTTCTTCTCTACCAGATTTCCGTCTCTCGAATCGAATCGAACCGTTCTCGCAACGGGAACGGTGCGACGTTGGAGATCCACCTCGGTGTAGTTTCTTAACCGTTGCCTTTCTAGCCTACCGACTTTCTTGGCAATGTTGGGACTGGGGTAGGTATTAACCTACCCCCCTACTGGGTGGGGTGATGAGCGAGCCTCAAAGAGACATTAGGGAGACGGAAAGCATTCATGGCAGGGCCCAGTTATCTACACGCTTCACGTTTGCTTTCACCAGGCAAATGCTCGAGTAACATCCAGCCGATTCTACTCGAGATAAATCTTTTTACCATTGTCTTTCGTTTTGGGAACGATCGCGCGACCTGTGCTTCGGCGACTGTTCAGTCTCGGCTAGAGAAGAGCAGATCGTTCCATTAACCGTCGTTCTTTCCGTTCTCCTTCCCTTTTACTACTTCGTACCTCGAACAACGTAACATTCCTTCCTATCGTTTAACTACAATGTTCACGCATGTACGCACTCTCGCCGTAGACGATCTGCATAAAACACTGTCGACTTTTAAATAAGCGCGACGTGTCACCGGACACGCGGAGTCTTTCCTACACTCCAAGGCACAGCATGTACGATCACGTGCATTACCGTACACGCATAGCTATATACGTAGGTGTACGTTTACCGATGTACCGTCACGGTTCAGGGACGGGCCCAAAATTTTATCCGAGTAGCTAATAATCTAGATGAAAGTCATATTGCCCGGCTCTGTTACGGGCGCGATTTGAACGCGCGAGATCTCGTTGCGCTGGCAACGACCACGACGCTACGTACCTACGCTCCAAGGAAACGGAGCAATCGTAGCTGTTACGATGAGAGTAGTAGTATAAGATACGCTTGTAGAATATTTAAAAACAGAGCGAAGAGCGCCGCGACACTTTGGCACGGTTACTTTCCCGCCAAACGGGCGAAGCCGCTCTTCCCGCGTTTCTTTGCCACCTTTCTCATTTTGTCGTTCGATCTCGCGAAGGCACGAAATCGCTTCGCGTTGACGATTAATTTAAATCTATACGATTGTAGAGGAAACACACACGACTGGTTGCAAATAAACCTATTTTACATTTTTAATCGTCTCGTCATTACCCGAACCCCCGTATTCCCGTCGTCGCGGGATACGCGACGAGCTTGCGACAACTTTCTGCCAATTACCCTCATACGAACACGAGAAATACGAAGGGGAACGGATCAAGCCCAGGAGAAGCCGAACCCATTGCGTTCTGATTCCCCAGTCCACCCTTCCTCAAGAGAGAAAGAGAAAGAGAGAGAGAGAACCGGAACACGCTCCTTCACCCGAACTCCTTCCAGTACCGAACAAATCTCCCTGATAGAAGAAGGTTTGAAGTGCCGGACTGGAATTACTTGCAGGATCGTCGAAGCCGTCCGTAACCGTAATCGCCGAAGCAAGAGAGGCCTCTACCCTTTCGCCCGAGCCGCAGACGCGGGCGAGCTTCCCGCAGCATTTCGACCTCGACCGAACCCCGCCTTGGAGCACCTCCGAAACCGTCGAGGAGGCACACTCGCCGAATCATTTGTGCCCGGAGTCGATGCCAGTCGACCAGCAGGAGTCCGCGAACATTCTCGTGGAGCGCGGCGCCAGAGTTTTGCGCTCCGTTTTCCCGAGCTGTACCGGCGCCGCTGGCAATTCGGACTTCCCAGAGGAGACTGTGAAGGGTGCCGCTGCCTATCCGCCGTTTCCGTGTCCGTTCTGCGACAGGGCGTACACGAGCTGGGGTTTTCGGCGGCGGCACATCAAGGCCGTCCACACGATCTCGCCGTCCCTCAACTGCAAGTGGTGCTTGCAGGTACGTAGACCACGATTACAGCCGCGCCCTAATGCAGGAATTGAGTGCGATCGTGTTTCAGGTTCTCCCCACGCATGCAGCTTGGAGGCGTCACGTAATATTGGCGCACAACCTGTCGGCGAGCGACGCGCACAACGGGCTCCTGATCTTGGAAGAGGCGCACATGGTTCTGCAAATCGCGCGACCCACCAGATTGGACGCTTTAGTCAACATAATTAAGCAGAATTCCCAACAGAACAACAACCAGGACAATCCTCAGTCGGACAAAGATTGAAATGCCCCCTCGGTTTGCCCGACTTTGTTTTTTTTTTTATATTTATATCGCGCGAATTTGTTCTCCACTCGACAGTTCTTTGTCGACGGACAATGCCATAAATAACGCCGTACCCGGTATGTACGCCGTTCTCTGTTTTTCAGAGAATCCAGAACGCCCTTGTTACGACAACGATATACGACTTTGCGAGTTCGCGGAGGAGTGAATTTTCAACATTTCTAAAAAGTGCCTCGCAGTCTATTTGGCGGTAGTTGTTTTATTTTTCAATATACTTTATATGTATGTATATTCCCGTTATACCCTTTTGTACAGATCGCTTTTATAGTCAGTATCGACGGCCAGTATCGCGCTGCATCGCGCACAGTATTTTTATTGTTGTATTTACTAATGTTTTATAAAAGACAAAAAGAATAAACGTCTAACGTGCAATGAAGAAGCCACAGTCTTCGTTGCTCATCGAGAATGTTACGTTGCTCGCGGTACGAATGATTAACGAGGTCTGAGCGAGTCGTTCGTTTCGAAGTTTTCACAGTTTAGAGAATGATGTTGAGTTACCTTTTTGAATAATTTATTTTTTAAAATACTCTTGACAATCGTGCATCAGTCGGTTGAAACTTTTATAAATGTTTACTTCGTAAATGTGTCGGGGGGACTTGGTGCTTTGCAATAGAACCGATCGTGCAGGGTGCACTTACTTTCATAGTCTCTCGTAACTGGTTGCGTTAAGTTGATTCCTTCGTTGCGTGCGATAAAGGGTTGTGAAAGCGTCGTTTTGAATTCGACGATCGTTAGCGCCGTATTGGTCGTACGGATTTAACGTGATTTTCTCGGAAAAGAGCAGGGCGTGTGTTTTGGTATCGATCGTAACCGCACGCCAGCCTGTGTGTGTGTGGGGGGAGGGAGGGTGACCGATATAAAAAGGATATGATCGAATTAATGCGCTCCTCTATCGGTAAGAAACATTGCCAACTGTTGGAGAATCTTGCCACGTCGAGATTCGATGAGAGTTATTGTACGTCGGACAAAAGTGCCGGCTTCACGGTCGCTCGAGGCACGGACGAAAATTACAAAAGAACTTTATCGACGAAACATTGCGGTGGTAGATCGCTTCTATTTTTTTTTCTAAAAAACCGGGAAACGAAAGAAGCAATAAAAAATACACGTATGTACATATGTATGGACGAAAAAGAAATTGTCTCCGGAGTCAGCAACGTTGGTGGATTGGGTATCGATCGTTCAAATCATACGAGTCGTGCATTTGTTTTCCATCGGGACAGCTACAGGTATCTTTCGGGCTTCTCTTCTCCTTACTTCGTCTCCTTCTTCCTCTTTATTTTTTTCTTCTCTCTCGCGCGATATTAGCAATTCCAACTGGTCCAGTTTTTGCGGTGTCTCTCGATACGTAAGAAGTTTTTCGTTGTTGCCTCGAAGTTTACAACTCGGCCACGTAACCTTCGATAACGATTCCCGGCGCAATTTCTGCGGTGGTGACATTTTCTGAGACGTTGCTTCGCCCACTGGTGCTGGGCCGATCCTCTCCCCAGGCTCCCTCCTTTCCATATTTCTCGGACATTCTCACCATTTCATTGGGACTCCACTCGGGGGAATCTCTGCGACTTCCACCGCTGTATACGACGTTCGACTCGGTCTCGCGATGGCCACGGTGCCCCGAGCCTGGCAGTGGTGACGGAGAATAGCTATCGTAAACGGGAGTGCGCTTCATCGATGCTCGCTGATGACCCGTCTTCCTCAGCATCGCCTGCTCGTCAAGCATATTATCATTGTTCCATTACCAATAACGAATTCGCACGTGCGTTTTCACTTCTCGGCTCACCTGGAAGTTGAATGGTGGCTCGTCGCCTTCGCCGCGATCGTCGTTGTGATTTCTGCGTCCCATCATCTGCATCTCTTGAATCGGATTGATACTGAAACGCAGAGAAAGAACGAGAGCAGGACAATCTATCGAAGCTGTCTGATTATATTACACGGTACAGGACTGCAATTGTACGTAGCGTGATCGAACCGATTAACGGTGCCAGCGTTTCTGTTGATCCTGTCCTCGGACTCCCAATCGTTGCTTTTACTTCGAGCGTCGGAGCTGTAGCTATCGGTACTTCGTATCGGGGGTGGTTGCGTCTGATTGAACGGAATAGGCGGAGGCGGTGCGTGTTTTCTAGAGCGTATCGATCCGGTGCTATCGTAATCGTTCTGAAAAGACACCAGGATGTTGAATAAGAGAGTAGGAAGAAGGTGGAGAGGAGAAATGACGAGGATGATAAACTTACTGAGCGAGGATTATGAGCGTTAGCAGATGGTGCGGGACTACGGTTGCTCGATGGATGTTGGTATCCGGAGTTACCCATTCTGCTTCGGGACGTTTCTGCCGGCGGGCATCGGACCGAGATATTTGGGTCTCTGGAAAACGGAGTGTCGATCAGACTCTTTCCCTCGGTGCCCGAATGCGCCACTCGATGTGGCGAGTTCGTCGTTTGCACCTCGACGTCTGAAAAATGCAGAGCAATCCGATGAAGAGCGAGTGAGCTCTCTCCGTGGAGAACAGTCGCCACTCGGTTCGGGCAATCGAGACTTTCTCGTTTTCTCGTACCCCCGATGCCCGACACGCGCGCGCGTCACTTTACAGTTTAGAGGAACGACTCGACGAAACGATCGATCGTAATCGACGGTGTAAACCGTTACTAATTAGGCGATTCATTGGGCGAACGTCGTAAAATTACGTTACGACTGAAAGAGACAGAGGGCCGGATGAAAACGGATCGAGTCGGACGAGCGATACAGGGTGACACAGAGTTTCTCCTCAAGCTTTTCTCAGCGATCGTTCGCGTTTTATCGGATAAACGAATGTTCAGACCAACGCACCCTGTAACCGCAGTCGATCGGACTCGGATCGTGCAAAAAGAGAGGAGAGCGATAGTCGGCAGATATGTAGGAAAAATGTTTTAAAAAAAAAGGATTGCGTAGCCGCGCGACTAAAGGCGTATCGTATGGTCCGAGAATATCGGTATCGATGCACCTCGTCTGGATGAAACAAAATATGATAGGCACCTCTGGTACGAGTGTTCCTGTTGGCCCAAGGCACCGTTTGTCTCCGTAATGGCGCGTCCCAGGCTTCATGCTCGTCGTCAGACGCCAACGACGCGGATCTGCGAGAACGTATTTCTCAGTTGACGCCACAGGTCTCCGAAAGAGTTCTTAAGCGACTCTTACTTCGTTAGAGACGGCACACAACGGAGAACGAAAAATGCAACACGAAGCGCGCGTTTAAAAAAAGCAAGCAACATACATCGGGATACGTAACGCGGAGGCTCTACACGAGGCTTTCTCGCCGAGTATCGAGTAAGTGTCTAAATAGTCGCGGCTCGTGGAGCGCACGCTTCACGCTTTCAACGAGTCCATCGCACGCAGCCGATGGATTGCGGAACACGGTACAAAGCACGGATAGCTACGCGACGACTACATGCGAATACGATGAGACCAATGATGGATGATGTCTAAGTATCGTTGAGGATCGATACGAATTCTACTAAAACGATCACTCTCTTTTAAGGCATTCTCTACCGATTCGGGCCCGTTCACGTCTACGTTCAACGTAAAAGTAACGTCGGAGACGGAGCAGCGTTTAAAGTCAACTCACCCAACACCTTTCATTCCGCTAGAACTCTTCATGTCGAGAAAGGGTAACTCGTTATAAAAGTTGAAAGGTAGCTTGTGCACTTGGGGTGGTTTCGTCTGGCCTAAGAACGCGAGCGGTGAAACTTTTTGGTCAACCTTGTCTAGGGATACTTGTCCACTCGTCGTATCCATACTCGCTACTATCGCTTGATTGAACAGATGAACCTGCTCAGAAGAATTGTTCGTGCGTTGCGCGTTAATGTCGCTTCTCCTCGCTAGCCGCGCGAGAGCCCCCGGCGGCTTTCAGAGATCACTCACTTGTTGCGAGAACTGCACGAGGTCTTGATAGCGGGCTGCACGGTAACGTAGGAGGACTTGGAACATGCTCTTCGACCTCCATTTGCTGCTGTAAAACTTCATCATGTCCATCGTCTCCGGATCCATCTGCGTCTTCCCCAGAAGAGGCGCGGTTTCCTTCCTCGCTGCGTGACCCCTGTACGCTATTTTTCACGAAAAATCATGATCGATTATCTAACTGTATAGCGAGAAACGTTTCGGATGTAACGCCATCCAAGTAGGTATCTAACTCTCAAAACTACTAGGCTCGTCAAAAACCAAATCCTGCACTTCCCTCTAACCGCCGCTCCTTTCCCTCCTACCTTTCTGTATCATTATCGCTGCCTGATCCTCCGATATGTCCACTGGCGGCTCCGTCTTCTTTATAGACGCTTTCTTCACTGAAACAATGCCCGTTAAATTTCTCGTAGCGGATGGAAAAAGTACGAGCCTCTTAAAAAGAACAATGCGAAAGCGCCACGGCGAAGAGCAGGATCGGCTCGCACCCAACGGTTACGTCTCCCGACCACCAATTTACCTACCAACATCTTTCTTTACGTGCGTGACCTTCGACGCCATGCTCTTGCGAGCTAGGAAAGCCCTCATCATACACTGAACCTTTACGATCTTTTTCACCTGCGTCTCGTACAGGCGCGACAAGTACTCCTCGTTGTAGTACTTGAGGAATACCTTGGTCTTCCCGAGCACCCAGCCTTCCATCTTCAATCTGATCAACAGCAACCGGCAGTTATCCTTGGTGATCTCCACGTTCTCGTCGAAATCGAACGCCAGGAACTGGTACCTGCGACGAAAGGAAAGTCTCACGTGCTATCGTGATCAATAGAATCGCTAGTCGAAAGGAACGTGCAAGGAAATCACCTTCGAAGAAACTCCTGGAAAGATATTCTGCACGGGTAGCCGCGTTGCCTGGCTTTGGCAGTGTCTAGAATAGCCAACGCTCTGATTTGCTGTCTGACAACGTCTCGATAGAACCCACGAGGCGCCCCTTCCAGGTCCGACCTTATGCACCTGACGAAATGGATACCACCGCTTGCTCCGCCCGACGAGAAGCTTTTAAGGATCTCCAGGCTGGTGGACTTGAACGTATTCGCGGCCGTTCTCATTTTCCGTGTTTGCGAGTACTGCCCACGAGACGCGGTGTTAAACCTCTGTTTATCGAACAAGAATATCCCAGCGGTTATACGCCCTGCCACTTCGACGCTGCATCTGCGAAACTTGAGAATCTCACCCTGGGTTTCGATGTTTCCTGCATGAGCGCGCCCCACTTCCCCTTGCCCGTCTTCTTCTCCGAGACTTTGGGATGTTCGACGACCATGGTCAGATTGCCAGACTTCGTCAACTTGTTCGTAAACATCTCCTTGACGGTGTCGAGGCCGGATTGTCGGAGCGTCTCGATCATCTCGGGTGGGACAAAGTCTCGGTTCTTCTCGGCGATCTCGCTGGAGTCGTACACCAATTTGCCCGTGTAATGGGCGACGGTGAATTCGTGGGAGCTCACTGGCTTCACGTAGACGTTGTCCGACCGTTGCTGTATCTTGGTCAAGATGTACTGATAGTCGAGAGCGTTCTTGGACGCGTCGTCGATTATGCTGAACAATCCCTTGTCTTTGCTCATCAGCTGATCTATCGCGTCCTTGTTGTCGTAAAAGTGTAAGCGCTGCATGGGCACGTCCTCCTCTTCTTGCTCTTGCTACGGTCAACGATCGTTTAGCATCCAAGGCTTCCGGGGGAATAGAATTCTCTCTGCCGACACTTACCATTTCCCAGGCAAATATTCTTTGGTTGTAGTAACACTGCATCTGTTCGTTCATCGTGTTGACGATCAGCTGCTCGAGCCGATTCACCGCGAAGCATTCGAACCCGTAAAGATCCATCACGTTGATGGCGTACTTGTCGCCGCTGAAAGGCAGACGCGTCTTAATTAAGCGGCTCGCAAGCACAAACCGCGACTATTCCGCCGTTTGCCTCGTTACACGAGGCTCCCGCCTCGGTACTCACAATAAAGCACGCGTAACCGTAAACTTGTGATTGATAGTGTTCACTACCCAGTCGACTAATCGCTGGTAGAGCGTGTTGGCCAGCACGTCCCTGGCTTCCCTCGCGTCCTCGCAGCTGTGCTTTTTCCGCACAACGTTTCCTTTCACAATCGCGCAGTAATTGATCAACGACCAGCTAAACTTCTTCTCGTCCAGACTGAGAAGTTGGGCCACTGAAAGCCGCCAAGTCACGTTCCGTTACGTCGGTACCCAAGTAGTCGGCACGCACCTATCCCGTCTCTACGTACCCCTGTTGGCCGCGTCGTTGTTGTCCATGTCCGCGTCGCCGTTGTTACCCTCGACGAACCGAATCTCGCCCAGGGTTAAGATCGCCGCCAGCACCTTCCAGATCGTCTCGAAGTACTCCTCCATCTCCAGGATCCGCATATTCTCCTTCAGCTCGTCGAACTTCACCACGTTCCCCCGCGGATCGTTTCGGACTTTGAAGGACCGTTTCCTCTCGGTCCCCTTGTCGCTTATGCGAAGGTATCGCATCCTTCTGCCGGGCGGCAGGTTGTAATTCTTCAATTTGCTCGTAGAGTCCAGGCCGTCGTAGAAATAGTAGAAGACGTGAAAATTCGATTGATTTCTGTTGGAAACGCATTCCCGCGTGACTAGGTACCTTGTCTAATCGATAAACGCACGGTCTCGAGCTACCAGATAAAATCGCGGGGATAATTCTGAAATCTAATTTCCGCGGAAATTGCTGGCTCTACTCTGGCGAGCGATTCGCGACGCATTGGCGTAAGGCCGTGATCAACGGGTAGATATGCGATGTTAACCTGTCGCGAGTGGATACGCGCCACTTCTCCAGCTGGTACAACCAAAATATGCCGCCGGAGGCTTTCCCTGACGATCCATACGTCGTTTGGATCTGCAGTATGCATCTGGTGGAATTGGGGTTCAGGGGAGTGGCTGCATTGGAAAACGCCTGGACCACTTTAATGGCCCGCAGCAGCCTCGCACCGGTGTCCTGTAAACTCTGAAATCGAACGAACGCCCTGTCAAAGAAAGCTTTCCCTAACCGCGATTCGTTTGGCTTTAAACGTTAGCGGATTGTCGCTTACTTTCCCCAGGTACATTAGATGTCGAATGAGATGTATCACGTTGGTGGTCTTGCCCGAATTACTCTCGCCTGCCAACAGGATATGCTGGGGCTCCTCGTTGTGCAGCACGTCCTGATAAGCGCTATCGGCCACAGAGTATACGTGAGGTGCGTTATCCGACCGCGATTTGAATTGATACTTTGTGTGGTACTGCAACGCGCAAACGAGTCGAGTTTTACTCGATCCATTCTAAGACGATCGATCTTTCGCGTACGTTAGACTCGTGGGACATGTACGTATGCACGATCGACACTTACGTCAGACCCGTAAATGTCCTGCTGTTCGTTCGGGTTTAAAATCAAAAGGATGTCGCCGACGAAGCTGTGATAGTAACCTTGTCGCAGCCTTTCGTGCAGCTCGTCCAGAATCGTGTCCTCGGTCAGCGTCTCGAGCGCCGCGATATCTTCCATGAACATGGGCTCCAGAGGGTCCGTCTGATGAGTCTGCCCCGGGAAGAGAAGCAACACGGTGTACCTAGTCGCAGCGCGATAGAAGGATTCGCTACGAGCCTTACCTTCAGGAAATTCTTTCGAACGATCACTTCCGCCCTCCTGTCCAGTTTACCTTTCGCGCAGGCATCCATCATTAACACTTTGATCTCCCGCGCCATCTGAAAAGCACTGTTATCAGTCTCGCCTCTCGAGCTCGCAGAGATTTCGTATTACCAGGAAATCGTTTTCAGGTAATTCCGATAAAAACGGGTGCTCGGCAATCTCCGCCATGAACGGCCTGTTCTCGGGATTCTTCTCCAGGCACCTGGGGCAACCGGGGGAAAAAAACACACACCGAGCGTTACGACATTAAACCATGCGCAATTTACGTGTGTGTTACGTGAACGTACTCCGCGATGAAGTCGTTAAAGTTCTGCGTCCAGTTGGACGGCCTGTACAAGTTCGGGGGAGGATTGCGAACGATCTGAAAGAGAGCTCTGGTGGGGTGCATATCTTGGAAGGGTGGCTTCCCGTCGGCCAGTTCGATCGCTGTGATCCCAATCGCCCAGACGTCCGCTCGATTACCGTATCCGCTGTCGGAGCCGTTCCCTTTGCTGATGGCCACTTCCGGCGCCATCCAGCACGGCGACCCAATGCACGTGTACCTCTTCCCCATCTCGCCCTTCACCATCTTCGACAGCCCGAAATCCACCAGCTTCACTTCCCCCTCTTTGGTCAGCAAGATATTGTTGCCGCGTATGTCGCGGTGCAGCATGTTGTTCTCGTGCAGATAAACCACCGCCTGAGGAACACGATGGTTCGTTAGCGGTGATTTTGGTGATTCGAATGCGTCGAGCAGCTCCGGCCACACGACTTTCTTCTCCGCGCGTTTCCCTTAGCCGCGATTCCTGCCGGGAGTAGACATCCGTGCCTTGCTCTTCGCGAGCATTTATTTCACGTGTAATTTGCCGGCATTAAACGTCAACGTGGCCTGATTTACCGCACGAGCGACCATGGACGAATCGCTACTGGGCCCGTGGAACACGTACCAACGCGAACAACAAGGAGACGTTCAACGAGGAGAAGAAGAAGAAGAAGAAGAAGAAGAAGAAGAGGAAGAAGGGGTTGCGTGCAGTTTCGAGAAAGGATGGCGGAACGAGCGAACGGAGAAGGCCGAAGGGAGGATGATGGGAGAGGAAGAAGGAAGGAGAGAAACGGTGCGTGCTCGTGGTATACTCGAAATGTCTACTCGCGCAATAATTTCACGACAAACTGCTTGTCGCGTAAATATCACCGCCGCGCCGCGGAGAGCAATTCGCCGAGGGTGATGGCCCGGCGAAGACGGCACGAAAAAGCAAAGGGAAAGGTTCCGTGCCGCCTGACGGTTACGTCGATCGTGAATTGAAAGTTGATAGGTCGATAGGTGTTGCAATTGCGCGGGTACAGTGGAAGATAGAAAGTATTGGCGCGAGTTGTGCAAGGTTCGAAGGAGGGAGGGGTTCTCACGGCGAAGATAATTAGCAGAACCCATCGATTTTACACGGCCCCGGTGTTTTTGTCGAGATACCGAGCCGCGTATCGAACGGAAGGGAATCGACGCACGATTCGAAACGGAAACGCGCGTTCTACCCTTACAATCAGTAGCGATCAGGTTGCAGCGTGTTTGACGCGCAAATGACACTCCTCCATTCCGCTGTCCCATTGGTCTTTCTAATCGTTTCCTCCGGTTTGTTTCCATCCCGCGAGTCTCTTCGCGGTTTACATAGCTACCGCGCCGCTCTGCCGGGGCCCCGGGAATGGAGGAACACCGTTTCTCGTACGATATTACGGTAAATTATATTCCGCGCGAAAAGGGAATTACAGAACATTATCTCATTGTAACCGGGCAAATGGTTTCCCTAGTAAAATTACAGGCCTCCGGGCGGGAAACGTTCGCGATTCCCTCTGTCCTCCGTGCTGTTCCATTTGCGAGGGGAGGTTGATAGCGTCGCGAGGGATCGCCGCGCCGGTCCTGTCCTTGACTGTAAACTCGCGGGCCTCCTCTTGGTAGCGGTGAAACGCGGCTACGTACCTACTCGTGTATACGCGTCGGAGGAGAATGGGACGGAAGTCTTTGCGCTCTTGATCTCCGGTGAACGCGGAGCGGGAGATGGCCGCGCGAACCAACGCTGGAGAAGGGCGAACGAACGGGGCAGCCTTTCATTTGCGAGCAGGTTAATTAGCGAGCCATCTCGCCTGTCTCATTTCGAATTTATACGCCGCAGAATGCGGCCCATTGACGCGAGCCTTCGTGTTCGCCGATTTGCCGCGCACGTAAACGCGAATACTCGTTGAATCGCAAACGCCGCGCCGGACCTCTTTTCGCCTCTTTCGTCGAGGCTGCGCAACGAGCCTTTCGGATCGCGTTACGGTTATCCGCCTTCCAGAAACATTCTCCTGCAGGTTTCTCTTTGAAAAAGGCATCCTCGCTTCGCGACGCCTATGCGCGAATCGCAATGACACCGAGATTGAAAATCGCGCTCAGGACGCACCGCTCCGGCACCATTATGTTATAATAACGTCTTCTGCCGTTTCTATCTACCCTCGCGCAGCGTGTAAAAACCTTGAATCGAGATCGAGCTACGTCTACTTTTACCCTAATCGATTTTCCAAAATCTAGGTACCTTGATTACTTCCTTCAGGATATAACCTATGTGTTCCTCGCGCAACTTCTTGTCCATGGCTATCAGACCGCGCACGAGGTCCATCACGGGTCCACCATCGCAGAGCTGTAAGTCGTGAAATCAAGACGATTATTTCTGCACACGTATCTATTATGATGCATTACGAGTAGGTATATTATAATGCGTCGAGGGAATTGAGCCGGTAATAGTTTAATATTGTCCGCGAGATCACGGAAGCAATTCCAGTCGACTAGTCCCAAGGGAATTTCATTTTACGTAATTGCTGGCTATCTCGTCTCGCTTTCGATCTCCACAGCACCCGTCGTCTCACGGTTTTGTTACATTTACCGTGCATTTTTGCCTGTAACCCGCCCGGTGTATCCGACGCGGGTAAAATGAGGGCGCGCAGCTCGCTGTACGATTTTAATCGTGCTCGTTGATTCTCGTAAATTCATCTCGCCGCGGTTTCGTGGCCGATGGATCTGGGATGGAAGCGTTCAGTCGTTCGGCACGAGCTTTAAGCGGATTCGGCAAGCACGCGATGCACGCAGCCGATGCATTCTTTGGAGCCGAAGGTGCACCGAGTGCGGCACGAAAACTTGGTCTACTGCCTCGACAGTTTGTGTACGTGCCCGTAAAACTCGCCCGTGATACGATATGAAATACCATCGGCGATAAATCTTTGCCACATTGTCGTTGCGTGCTGTTCCTCTTTTGCAGCTCGCCCCTCGCCGCGATTTCTTGCAGCCTGCCTCGCCCTCCCGTAAACGCTTATCGAGCTCTTTATTACAATCGATTGACTCGCAAAATCTTCGTTATTTTCTTCGATCCTTGAATTCAGCTACCTTCTGTAAGAGATCTGTTAACGAAAAGGATTCTTCGGTGTCATCTTCGCTCTAGAGGAGCAGTACGTTTGGAGCTTCGAACCAATTGATATTAAACCAGTAAAGTCATACATGTAGTGTTTAATAGTTGCATTTACCAGTCCTTTCAGTAAAAATCCACGATGAGACAAAAATATCGTGTCTCGCATTAGACTTCAATTTTGCTTGAGATAGTTATTTGATTATTTTGTAATTATTTCGTCATTAGTTTCATGCTATATTCTCAAAAAATTCCATTATTTACATTTACTTCTTGCACAGATTTTTGTCTCATGATAGAAAAAGTCTAATTTAAATCTCATCGTGGATTCGCACCTTTATGAGTGTGGCGAGGGTAGTTTTGGTTCGCTCGATTAGTTTTGCAGTCTCCTATATTCCTATATTTCGCGTGGTGTTTTCAATGAGCTAGACGAATATGAAAAAGGTCGACCGGTGTCAGTGTTTGAGTGGGCATCGAAGCTTGTTCGTGTACGCGTTAAATCGAATATCGACGCTTTGCTCGAGATAAGTAATAATATTTCGTGCGCGCCGCGGAGGTCCACCCGTAAATTAGTGCCGCGACGTGCCGGGGCTCACCTGCGTACACGAACGAGTTTAATGATTGTTTAATGGCCGCGTGTGTCGTAAATTATCCGTGTATTCGACCGTCTCAAATGCTTGAAATTGCCTCTGGGTCCTGGCATGGGTACGTACACCAACTCTTCTCTGGCTGCTGCCTTTGTTTTCTCCTTTTCTCTTTCTCTTCGCCCTCCCTTCCATCCAACGTCCGCCCTCGCCCTCGCCCTAGCCCTTCTTGTCCCGTGTCTGTTCTCGTTCTCCGAGCTTTTCTTTCTTCCCATCGGGGAATTACGATGTTAAAAGTACAGGCGCCTCGACGCTATATCGCCTCTGATGGAAGCAATAGCAGCGACGATCGCGACGATAACGACACACGTTCAAGTTACACCTTACAGATTATTAAGTCTTACCTCCATGACGAACCATATCTGATCGTAGTCAGTCTTCTTGCCGGATCGTCTGCGATAAACCCCGTAAAACTCTGGCAGATTTGGGTGGGTCGCAAAGTCTCGAAGGACTCTGTACTCCTCGATGATCAGCGACTGCGACTCGGGCGTGAGCTTTTGCACCTTCACCGCCACCTTTTTGTTATCTGCGAGATCGCAAGTAACGTATTTCTACGGGTTCATTGAATTTCGAGGTACACTCCGGTAAAATGAAACGTACTGGCTTGCTGATCGATCGCCTCGTAAACGTCCCCGCATACCCCCGAACCTATGCAGTCTCTTAGAAGGTAGCGTTTGCCAGGATCTTGGATGCTGTCGAGTCTCTGGAGGGTTGCTCTCCGTTCCCGTTCCTCGTAATCCCCTTCCTCACCTCTGCTTCCATGGCGTCCGTCTTCTCTTCCGCCCCTCCTGCCGTATCCATAATCGTTCATTTTCGGGGGCACCTCGTCGCCACACCGTCGTCGCCACCTGAAACACAGAGCCGTGGATTGCTCGTTTCCCTCTCGCCTCGGCGGGCCTTTATTTAATGGCGCTTTTTAAACAGCGGAAGGAGAAATCGCGCGATGGTAGGAACGCATCGCGTGGAAGCTGAATCGGGGAATAAAATTTAAACGGTCGAGTTACGGCGAGTAATAAAGCACGGGGGAAACTGCTCGATGGAGGACGGTGGATGCGGCACGACAAAAGGTTCATTAATTTGATTCTGGTTTGCAGGGTAGAGTGCTCGTCGATGCAGCGGGACACGGCGCGGCGCACGACACACGACACGAAGAGGTCGTCGGGCACCTCTTCACGCTCTCACGGGGAAAGCAGGAGCGGGCCGGTGGTGCCTCCTTCCATCTGTTCCTTCGTCGAACGACGAGAAGGTCGAGAATGACTCTTCGAAGAGAACGCTCTACGGATTTTTTTACGAGAGGCCATGTTCGGCCGGTCGAGGGCTTCACGGCGCATCGGCACAAAGGTGAGTGCTAATTATATTCTTTCTCGAGTGCCGCGTGAACGAGTGGTAATCGCTAATTAGTAGCTCGCTTCCTGAAAGCATCGGCGAGGGATGCCTAAAGCCGCGGAAAGTTGCCGTGGTCGGTTGGAAAATTCAAATTCATCGTCCCTCTCGCGGATATCCTCGTGTGCGCGATGAAAAATATTCGCAGCATTCTCTTGTAGGTACATCGAAACCTTTTCCGCGAGAAGCGTCGCACGGATGCACGCTGTTATGTATGTACCGACTCGTTCACCGTGGCACGAGGCCAGAACTTGCGGGATTTCTGTGGTTTTCAATTTCCGAGCCACCCTCATAGGCGAGACAGATTTGTCGGTCTCGCGTGGCAGGATATTTCGCAAGCACCCGCGGTGCAATCGAAAGCGCAGATCGGAGCGTCGGTATTTGTTTATACTCGGGGAGCCGAATTGATTGGGGTAAGCAGAGTATCGCCGAGACCACCGCTAGCTATTCACACCCCCGTTGGTACTTGTAAGGTTGCAGGGTAATATATATCCCATTTATCGGATCGCGAAGATTGCGTAAGAGTATTTAATGGGTTATGCGAGTCGGTGGGTAAGGGTGGCTCGCTTAGCAGCTTTACGAAACACGCGGCCGATCGATGCGGTTCTACATACTCCCGTTAACGGCCAAGGACTTCCTCTTTTTGTTTAATGCTCCGCGTTTATCGCGTGGGCAGTTGATAAGCTTCATTGTCACGAAAGCACCCGGCGCAAGTATCTCTGTTATTGGATCATTAGTGGTCGCCGTGTAATCCTTTCGACTAATTCGTTAGCGGTCTCTCCGTCTTATCGATTTCCCTCCCCCTGTAAACAGTCCAAGGTAATACATAATCCGTGTTCAGTGCCAACTTCATCGTGTATTTGCGCGTCGAGGCCTGTCCTCGGCCGGAGAACTTCGCTTGGTCCTGGCTTGGACGCGCGGAGCTTTCTCGATTTCCCGAGCGAACCGCGGTTTCCGTAAATCGCGCGACGCTCGTCGGCGAGAAAGATGGAGAGGAGGAGGGAGAAAGAGGGGGCGAGAAATGAGAGGATTCGCATCGTTAGCCAATTCATTTATTCCCGGTGGGTCGGCGCTCGTCCGGCATAATCCGTCGATTTGTCGGCGCGGCGTGTCTCGTGTAATGCTGCTTCCTGCCGCTTCTTGCCGCTTGTAATCGAAGAGGAAAAGGGAAAGGGAGAAAGGGTGATGGAGAGAGAGAGAGAATGGGAGAGCGAGAAGGCGTCGCGTCAGTGACTATATGTGAACGAACGGACGTAAGAAACTCGGGTTGATCCACGATGTCCACACGGTGGTTCTGTTCTGCTCGTATGCGATACGACTCTGCTCCTCTGCTCCTCCGCTCGTTCAGTTTTCTCAGTCGTCCGATCGAGAGGATCGCCTCCTATCCCTCTCCCTCTGCCGCTCCGTCCTTTTCCTCGTTGCTGGCCATCGAGAGCCGTGCAGGTTTATCGGTACGACGGGGCGTTAAATTATTGATGCCCGACTGCGCGTCGCGAGAAGACGAACGAGAAGAAAGGGAGAAGGGTTGCCGAGGTAGAGGACGGGTCCTGTGATTTCAGAAAAAGCTTTCCGTGCCACTCGGTCCATCGGTTCTTTCCCTCCCGTCTTCGAGCTCCCGTCATCGTCTCTCTTTCTTTCTTCTTCTCTGCCTCGGTCTCGGCCGATCGCCAACTTGTGCAGGCTCGCGCTCTTTAAAAGGGAACGAGCGTGGGGGCGACGAAACGCCTGTTGTGGGAAAGTTTCGCGCACGCGGATGCGAGGGGCCATAGCACCACCGAAATTCGATCGACGACCCTCGATCGCCGTCGATCCCTTAGGCAAACGTCTCTTTACTTTTCCTAGTTCCGGTTCTCGTTGCCACCCTCTCGGGCTTCTAGCGCGGCTCCGTTCTCTCGCGGTTTCGCAAGACTTGGTTCTTCTCCGTTTTGCCCACCGTTCGCCCCTGATAAGACTAATTGTCAGCGAAGCGAAACGACACGAAAGGAAAGGAGGGGTGTTCGCAAGCATTCGAACGCGCGCTCCCCGAAACGAGCTGTGGGAAAGTTGATATTTGTTGGCCGAGGAGGGTCCCGCATGCTACAGCGGCGGAATGTTAGCACCGCGAATCCCTGGGAAGCGGCAGCAACGGTAGTGGCGGTGGACGAAGAAGAAGAAGAAGCAGGAGAGAAAGAAAAAGAGGCGCAGCAGCCGAAAACGATCGGCAGCCGACCGGTTCGGACCGGCTGAAAAGGGTTCGACACTCCTTTCGCCGGAAAGTACGGTAAACTGGGTGACAAGTGGCTCGTTCTCTCGCGGTTTCTGTTTTATGCCGAGTGGCTCGTCGCGTTCCGCAGCGCTCGATTCCGCGGCGCGATTGCCCGGAAAAACTAGCAGACGCAAATCGTTGGCTTCTCTCGATTCGGCGATCGATTCCTTCCGTTTGCATCGCTCGCGTTCGCGGTGGAAAAAAAAGTGGTGTACGCGTCGGGACGCGACGATATCGAAGCTGGCCGATCGATTGGCGCTCGACCGATTGCCGTGGCGGAGACGCGGTCCCAGCCGCGAGCCACGAGGCTTCCGCTTCTTGCGCCGCTCGCCGACCTTTTACAGATTCCCGATCCAGGAGATCGATCCTTTCGGCAGATAACGCGTTCCCCCCTCTTTAGGATTCCGTGGCGGAGGTGTCGCTGTTCTCGCTTCTCGCGATCGACTCAGCTTCGCGAAAAATCGCTCGTTCCCTGCCGTTCCCGGTCGTACGTTATTTCCGTCAGGGGGTTAATCGATACCAGGAATCTTGTCGGTGTTCTTCTTCCTCGAAGCTCATGCAACATTTAACTTTCCGCTATATTCTTCCCGGCTGCCCTCTCGGCTCGCGCTTGCGATCCCCCGCCTCTTCTTTCTCCCGGTCTTGTCTTACCACAATGTATCTCGGTTTTTTCTTTCATCTCCCTTCTCGTTCTCGTTGGAAATACCGATACGTCGGCCGAGCGACCGCCTCTGTCCGTCTTCGTCGTTCTTGCTCCGCCGAAGTTGGCTCGAGACGACACCTGCCTGGATTTACCTCCAATACCTGTACCGCAGCGAGACGACGCGACGCGACGCAACGCACTCTCGCCACTCGCTTCGCCTCTCCCGAGCCACGTCCCGACCTTCCCTCTGTATTTACGGGTTTCTCTCTTTTTCCCGTCGTCCTGACAAAACATCGTGAAACACATGTTCCGGCACCTTCGAGACGCGCACCGTGGAACGTAAAGCACCTCGCGTTATACACCACCTTTTCTCTCTCTCTCTCTCTTTCTTTCTCTCCTCCCTTCTTCTGCCGCTTCTCTCTGTTCCGGCAGTCGGGCGAAACTTGTTAATTGCGGCATTATACCCGATCCGTAAGCGATAAGCACTCGGTGTCTCGGTGTGGAACGTCGCGACGTCTTGGCACGTCGAGGGGGTGGGTGACGTAGCTCGCGGTTAACGCGCAATTCCCTTCACTTGGGATTTTATTAAATCATGAAACCGTGAACGGTGATCTCCCGATTCGACTGGAATAAAATTAAGAGAGAAATTCACCGCGGCTTCTTGGCGGCTTGCTCTCGATTCGACGCGGAGGAGACTCGGCATGTGCAAAATCCGGCGACGTACGAAACGAAGGGGTAGGTATTCGCAGAAGGTGCAAAACACTTAGCCGTAAGGGACAAGTAACGCGGGGGGTGCTCTTAGCGTGGCTCGCGATGAAACTCACCTCTAATTAAAATGTCTGGCAGGTTGTGCAGGCCCTGCGGCGTCCACCCTCGCAATGTTCGCAATGCTCGTGTGCCGGAGTAAGAGCCGAGCTCTACGACGCTCGTGTAGGGCGGTGTAGTCACGATTGCGTCGAGGGGGTGCCGTTGGGGAGGGGTGCTTGGCTTCCATGATCCAATAACGCCGACTTAATTAACTAACTGCTAACTCGCAAGCCTGTTAGCTCATTGATTTCGTCCCCGAGATCGTCGTCCAGCCCCGGCTCTCTCTTTCTCCTTCTCTTTCTCTTTCTCGCTTTCCCTTGTCGGATCTAGCTTCTCCTCTCGCACAAAATCTTCATTTTTCGTTTTCCCTCTCGACCGACAGTCCATCGATCGACTTTCCCATTCTCCTACATCGCCAGTGAGAGTTGAGAGTTGAGAGTGTTGCAACTTCCATTCCCTTCTCGATAATAGCGCGTCAAGAATTTTCCACTCGTTCCGTGATCGACGATGGTCCTCGTCGGGATTCGGACCAAGACCATTGTTTCGCGTCGGTCGAGCAGGAACGTGTCGCGAATCACGACGCGCAAGGATACGCAGGGATAATTATCGTGGAGGTACAGGTAGGTATCTAGCGGTAAAAAGTGTCGCATCGTGCTCCCGCTTCTAATCTCGTTGGTCGGATCGATGCGCCTTGAAAAAGATCTCTCGAGGGTCGCGCGATAAATTAATGCGCTTTATCGCGGCTTCTTCAGGGTCGTACTGGTCGGCGCAGTTGTCAAAGGGAACCGCGATTAATGCGAATACGCGCGCGTCGCGTCGCGTCGCGACTCGCTCTACCTTCTTGCAAGACGGTCACTTGAATCGGTTCCACTCGCGGCGGATTGGTCGCGACTCGCGACTCGCGTACACCGGCAACTCCAATCTCGCCAAGGATAATTAGCTGAAATTCTTTCCTATCGCCGGGATTCCCGACGGTTTCAATCGAGCTTCGATCGATCAAGATGCGGTTTAAAATCGCCACGGCAACGCTTTGGATTATCGGGGGTCGACGTCGCCGCGTGCACCGACCCGCGTAAAATACGATTATGAAAATCCCCGTCCGATTTCGGTCCTAATCTAATCGGAATCCTAGTCATCGCGTATAGCCTCGAAAACCTACTTTGCCGTCGGGGAATTGCAGGGGCTTTGAGCAACTGGAATCGAGTCGTTGATCGCGAAATTCTTCATACGGTTGCTCGTGAAAAAGTAAAGTACCATTTTCTCCGGCGACGAAGGAGGAACAAACCTCTATCCCTCTCGTCGTAACATCTCGACGATTAAGCGAACCGAAACGAAAACGTCCAGAGTGAACTGGACATCGCGATAGTACATACGCGTTTCAATGGTTCGCGATATCGCTGCAATGGTGTTTTCGCTTGGTATGTAAGAGGGATTGGCACAGATTTTTCCAAGGTTTTAACGCGGGACAATTTATCGTTGGGTCGATGGAAAAGAAGGTCGAACGAATCTACCGCAGCCAGGAATAAGAGTATCGGAAAGGCTTCGGTCATCTGTAAATCTGTCCGAAAGAATTACGATTTCGAGCGATTTCTCACTAAAAGGGACTGGCCGTAATCGCGCGTCTATCAAATTTCGATTCGATCGTTAATATCGAGCGGCTGTTGGAGAGAGAATGAAAGAGATAATAATAGAGAAATTGGCGAATTATCGGTGAAAGGAACTCTTTATTGTACGCGCATTATTGAATAGTATACAATCGCATTCATTCGCAATCTTGGACAGACGCACATTGCTTCTTCTAATAATACTGTGGCGGAGGTGTTACAGTTGGTGTGTATATTAAAATCGTCTACCAATTAAATAGAGCAACGTTATAAATAAATTATAGGCTCGCTTAATCTACGGATTAAATTATATTACTCGCGCGGTTAACCCTTAACAATTAGGTACGTCCGTTGTCTGGTTGGAGGTGCGAACTAGCCGTTCACTCTGCTTGGTTCACACCGCAGCGACGAGTCTCGATAATGTCCTAAGCGTGAATAAAAGTACGGTCACCGAATCGACGGTTCGCGGTTTCTCCGAAAGGAAACGCTTCACGGCTACGCGAATTACTTGAACGATCACGAAAGCTGACGCGATTCATAAAGCGTAGATCCGTTTGCCGTTTGAATTATTGCCAGCAGCGCGAGCGTCATCCACTTAGGCGATTAAAACGTCGCGATCGACGACGACGGGGGATAACGAGCAAAGTGGTAATTAGATTGTATCCGGAATACCGTTTCTATGTACCGTCATCCCGATTTAATCCGTGTATCGAGCGTTATTACACGCGACTGTGTCCGTGCACGGATTTTACGCTTCGGGACCGATCGGCCGTTTATCGTCTCTCTATCAGAGATTCGATTATCGTCGCGTCTTCCGCTCCTATCCCGGCGTTCGCTTTCGCTCATTGCTCGCGGAGAGTTTGTTCGTTTAGTGTTCGTTCACTTGCAAACGGTGATCCATTCTTCCACGGTGCAGTTCTGACACTGCACGAAGCAACACCAGTGAAACTTGCATCTACACATCTCGACGTGCCGTTGCCTGACCACGTTGTAGCCTCGCCCGCAGCACAGGCTGCCGCATCCGTCTCCGCCGGAGCTGGTCTTGTTGCACCTACGACTGGCGGTGCCCGGGATGTCCGCGGTCGGGTCCCTCTCGCAGAAGTTCGGGGACTTTTGATAGTAGAAGAGCTGCTTGGCCAGATCTCTGGGTCGCCTCTTGCGTCCACCGCCACCTCCATTCCCACCGGCGGCTCCTCCTCCGCGATGCTTCCGCTGCCTCTGTCGGTCGGGCCTTCTTCTTCGCGAGCCCCTCACTCTGGACAACGGGGTGACGCTGCCCAAGTTACTCTGCGCGACTAGCACGGCGTTCCGAAAGCGATCCTTGAGCGTTTTCCCGACTATTCGGAAGTCCGGCGCCACTTTCCAGCAGGTCTTGAGCTCGCAGGAACCCGACATACCGTGGCACTTGCAGCGCACTTGCATGTTGCTCGCCACTGCCTGAAAATTCCACCGACCAATCGATATACATACCTACGTACATTCGGGGTTGTGTGTCGCAAATCGAATGACGAACGGCGGAGCTAAACGTCGCGGAGGAAAGGACGCGCGGAGCACGCGGACTGGTCAAGAGTCGCACGAACAGCGGGAGAAGAGAAAGGGGGAAATTTCTTTTAGACAAAGAGGTGTCGCGTACGAAACAGTTAATGAGTCTACGGCTGGGTGGTCCAGCCCGGGGCTTCGTCTTAATAACGTCGAGGCGAGACCGAGCGTGGAGAGGTGTACGGAGGAGAAGAACGGACTCGGCTGCTCTCCTACTCTCTCACTCCTCTCCACCCTTATTCACCGCCTCCTTTCCTCTCGCGCTCCCTTCCTCCCTTGCTCTCTCTCTCTCTCTCTCTCCGTTTCTTTCGTCCTGCTCGCGCGCCGCCGCGCAACCAGGATGCAAAGATCACCGTTGAGACGCGAAGAACCCAACAGGCACCAGATGGAAGCAAGAAAAATAGTCGGGTAAGAAGTATATTGTCACGGAATGAAATATTTATCGCGAGCTCGCAAGACCTGGGAGCGTGAGGGAGCGAGAGGGAGGCAGAATGAAAGGGAAGATTGATCAAACGGCTTACCAAGCGGCCAGCTTGATTGTTGTGCAGATTGACCGTCGACTGTATATCCCCGGCCCTCTCGCGCGTGTCTAGGAACTGTCTCGAGAACTCCATGCCATAGTCGAGATTGTGAGAGCAGCCGCCCCACTTCCATTGGGTGCCCCTGGCCTTGGCTGGCGGTTTACCCTTGTAGCTGGACGGGTCGCATCCGCAGGCGAGCAACCGTCCCATGCTGCACGCGCGGGCCACGCTGTGAGCCACCCCCGCTGCCGAAATCGCGAACGCGAATGCTGTCTCCCTGTAACCTGAAAGCAACCGAGTTTTTCACACTTACTCTCCCATTGGAAGTCGATAGAGGATCGTTATCGGATAACTTACCGCTCCGAGTGACGATACTAAATGGATACGCGGTAAAACGGGCGATTCTTTTACCCCTCCTCCTGCGAAAGATCGTTGCACACAGTCGCAAACGAGAGACAATCGAGGGAGAATCGAGGGACAGTCGGGGGGAAGGGTATGATCGAGACACGCGGACCGGTTAGCAAATTGCTGCTTGTCGACGGTGACGCCGGAGGCCTGCGGACCAGAGTAATATACGCAACGCAGCGCGACAGCGGCGATCGCGCTCGCCGTTTCTCTCGCGAGCGACGAGAACGCGAAACAGCGGGACACCGTGGAGCCGAGCTTCCGTAGAAGGAGCCTCGGAAGCGAGGCACCGACGGATCGTTCGACGGATCGACCGACAGACAGCCATCAGACGAAGTTCAGAGGTAGATTATTCAGCCGTCCGTCAAAACAAAGCGTGGCCATCAGCAGCGGCGGCCGGCGGGCATCCATTCACTGCATGTATAAACGATCTCCCCGTGGGGTTCCCGAACACGCAATGCCAAAGTCTGACCGGGATAATCGTCCCCTTTCCGGGGCTACGAGCGCTGCGACGATCCTCGGGGGCGTCTACGTCCACGCTTGGACAACAGCTACCTCGATAACGTCGATTGATTCTTAATTGCCCCGCTCATCCTTCATTTACGCTGATCGCTATCGGCGTGAAATCTGACGGGGAACGATTAGAAGCCGACGAGAGAAAATGTCTCGGGGTGTTTCAACCTGGGACAGACGTTCGGTCGATCGGGGAGAGAGGCGTCTCTGGTCGTAGAATTTGGAAATCCGTCGATCGGGGAGGGAGGGGAGCTCTGGTCGGACCATTTCGATAAGTAATGCGACGTGAAACGCACTTTTTCTTCGCTACCTCCAAGGTCTCCCGTCCCCGAAGCGTCGCTGGAGTCGGATTGACGGATGGCCGATCGTCAAACCGCAATGGTGGCTGTCAACTTACAAACGATACGACACACGACTGGCCGCGGGCTCGGAATACGCGGGCCCCGAACTGTCCCTTTCGCCTCGACTGCTCGACAATGCCCACACATTACTTTGCCCCCTCCCCCTCCACTGCCGTCCCTGTTTCGAAAGAGCTGCTCCAATCCACGAATACCGGGCGGTATTTGCAGTATTCATGAGAGCGAGATACCGGGGAGACGCGCTAAAGGCACATTCGAAAGGATTTGTGGTATTCGTTCTCGACACCCGATGAGGCACTGCGCTGTCGTTACGTCGTCCCCCTTCAACCGAGCACCCCTTTTGTTCCTTCCGTTTTGAATCCGTGTTCCGAGCGCGACTCGCGACAGGCCCCGCCGCGGCCGCGGAGGAGGGACTATTTCCAACGGTTCCCCTTAATTTCCCCTTTAATCCCCTTTATTTGATACGCGTTGAAAAAGGAGCCCGCGGAGCGAGCGAGTCGGGAACGCGATCGCCGATATCCCGGCAAGCTGCGCCGCGACTCCGTTCGAGGTTCTCTGAACGTCTCCTTTTACTTTGCAAGATACCCGAGGAGCCGCGCGGTAGAGATTCGTTTGGCCTCTCGGATCGTATCCGTGAACGGGGACCGATCGACAGGGACGAGCTGCTCGGACGAGCGAGATTGGACAGCCGGTGGTCGATTACGTCGCCCCTCAGTCGATCGCACGAAACCTCGGTGACGTTAAAGAGTCCGACCCTCGCCGGGCAGAGAAGCAGTCGCGAGCGACGAGCAGATTTTTTGGAGATCCGTCGGCCGGATAAAAAAGTTGCACGTCGGGGAGCGATGGAATTCTGCTGCGAAACGGAGCGTTCGCGGCGTCGAGAGCGCGGCGATATCGCGGGCGGGCCTCCGTTTCGGAGGATGATAACCTCCTCGGTTCGGCGGGGACCGGCTCCGCGGAGACGAAAGAGAACGAAAACAGCTCTTTATATGGGATCGCGGTGGGAGGGGTTGCTGAAAGCTTACGCTTTATACGGCTATTGGCAGCAACTGTTTTATAATGCAGATAGCTGCTGGAGGGCTGCAGCTACTGCAACTGCCGTTGCTGCTACTGCTCGATGGTAAGAGGAGCACCGGGGACTCGTAATAAATCCTCCACGGGGAGTTGTACGTCTCTTCTCTTGGACAGTGGAGAGACCGAGGCAGAAGGAGCAGGAGGATGAGAATGAGGATGAGGTTGAGGTGCGCAGAGGGCCACTCTGCCTCTTTACTCTCGGGCCTCTGACGCAGGGACGCGGTGACGGATGGCGCGCAGACCTTACCCCGCTACCCTGTGTCAAGCCCAAATCACTGTTTAGATAACTCAATAGATAGCGTGCCGGGTACGCTAACGTCCACGGGAGCGTGCGCCTTGTTTTCGGTTGCATCTCCCGTTCGTCGATGCACGCTCTCGAATTAGATACTCCAGCACCGCCGCCTAGACCTCTATCGGTCGTCAAACTACCCCGGCGATATCTGATAAGCACACGAGTTTACGACCGGAACCTTCGAACCTTTCAAATTCTTCGACCGAGCTGAATATTCCCCGATCCAGGCGGACTCCTCTCGAGGAAATCCTGTTACTCCGCCGCGTCGCTTATCAGTTGTTTGATTTGGAAGCGGCTCGAAGCGAATACCGTCGCATTTACGACGGTAAATCCTGTCAGCGTTGCTTGAGAACAAGCGAATGTCGGGTATATCGTGTCTCGTAGTAGGTCGCCTTGTGTGGGCCCGTGGGACGGCCAGAAGGAGGGAAGGAGGGCCGTTTCGTGTACATTTCATAATACATTAAGTCGTTTTGCCGAGGTTTAACGAATACGTGGGAAAGGGGAGAGGCGCGGCGAGAGCGGGGCAAAGATGGAGCGAAAGAGCAACGAGAGGGCAGGAGGACCGTGTCCGAGAGATTTAACGACGCGCGTTCTCTCGGAGATACGCAGCCAGCACGAATTTGACACGGTGGATTTCTCCGACGACCGCGCGCGGACCCTCACCTGGCCACCGATGTCGTTCTTAAAAAGCTCCGTGGAACCGTTGGTAATGGCGAAGTGGCTGGCCGTTTCTCGGAAGCTGCTGCCCTCTGACTTCGGAGCCAAGCTCCGGGCTACGCGACGGACGATCGCCCGTTCTCCCGGATAATCGGCGAATCGACCTCCTCCGGTCTCTCGTTGTCGAAAATCGGTCGACTAGCACGTCTCTCGTCGCCTGTTAAATCCACGTGAATACCACGGCGCGATACGGTCGCGGCAGCCGTCCTCCGAAATAACTTTGCCGGGGAAAAAGTCACGGAATCGACACCTCTGCTTGGCCAGTAAGCAAAAAGGTGGTACCGATCTACGGAGACAGATAACGAGGAGACAGACGTGGCGGGCACCGAGATCGTGCACGCCGGACGATCTTAAGCTTTCAGGTCAGGTGCGCCCGATGTCGCGCTCTCGCGCACTCGCCCGACACGATATATGTTTCCTCTTTCGACGCACGTACGCGCCACGACGAATTTATATGTCACACTGGAATAGGACAGTCGAGGGGGGCAATCTCTTCTTGTCTCGTCTCGTCTCGTCCGGACTCTTGCTTTCTCGCACGGATTTGGGACAGGTTCTCGCGTTCTCGGAGGACGCGCGCACAAACCGTGTTCTGATTTAAGGAACCGCACGATCTCTCGCCTACGCTGTGTCGTCGACGTCCACAACGTCGTAAAAGATTTCACCTTTGAGAGATCAACGCGTGCTCTGCTTATGCGCTCGCCCGTCGTTAAACGTTTTTTTTATTTTTTTGTCGGCCAAGGGACATTTGCCTGGGCTTCTTACCTCTCTGAAGAAGAACGCTGCTCTGTTGGGTCCTACTGCTGGGCGTCAGCGACGAACAGTTCCACCTGTGCCACATGAACTGATGCTGACACTCGGATATAGCCATTTGCAGGCCCTTGATCGCGGCCACCGTCACGTCCGGATTTCTGTGGCATAGCTCGCGTTGCTCCTTCGTCAGACCCGGAATACCGTTGCAGACCACGGCATTCCCGCTCACCCAATCGTCCACGGAGTTGCTCAATAAGCAGGTCGCGCTGCGAATCAAACGAAATTTACCAATTAAAGTTCCCCGCTGCCACCGCAGCGATTCCTTCGACGCGACGCGGCCAGATGGGGCCCAGATCCGGCCACGTCGGTCCCCGCTTTTCTCACGAAATCGCTCGCGTTCGATCGCTTTGAGTGATTTTGCTCGCGGGGAATTCAAACCGAGGGCATTCCTCGTACTTGCCGCACCGATCTCCTTTCGATCCCTTCCTTCGCTTCCCGCTGCTCCCCCCTTTACCGTACCACCCGTTATCGAATTCCCGATCGCGAGCGCGGCTGCTTTTGGATTCATCGCCGATTAAAGGGACAACTAACCGTGCCTTTAAGTAGCTCTGCCACGCCTTCCACGTGCCCGAAAACTCGAACGCCAAAGCTTTCTGTCCCGTTTCGACACGAACAGTCTGCTCGCGAGATCGTTAAACGTGTAGAAAGCTCTGGGCCTGGCTCGTTGCAACGCACCCGTCACGGCGAATGGTAACCGCGTCGAGATACGTCCTCGAGCAGGAATCGTCGATAAATCCTGAGAGCAAGTCGGCTGCAGCCTGCACTTTAATGCTTAATGCGCGCGTGCATCGTACGCGCGTCTGCTTTCCTTTAGGCGATTTTACGAGGCCGAGGTCAAAAGGTGCGATCCCTCTCAAAGAGCCGCTCGAATAATCTGCTCGCCTCTTCCTTCGCTGGTATATCCCCACGCGGTATCGGTCCCTCTCCCCGTCACCCTTTTTCCAGCCCCCGTCTTCTTGCCCTTTTGCATCGTCGCGATAACGCCATTCACCTCTCGGAAGAAGAGCTCTTAAAGCGCTATCTTAAGCGACAGCTTCTGCCTAATGGCGGCGCATTACGAGGTACCGGGTGTTAATTAATTTCCAGATAAAAAAAGGCAGTGTAACAGAGAGACAGATAGAGAGAGGGGGGAGCGCCGAAAATTATAGCTCGTCGATCGTCGGAGGACCCTCCGGTGTAGAGAATGCGCGTACACTCCGTGGCCGCGGCAACGAAAATCGTTCGTCGAGGGTAGGAACGACTTGGGTGCCGCGTCGCGAGGCTCGTTTATTTTGCTCGCGAGCCAGCCGGAATGGTCAATTTTTTTGCGGAGAATTCTCGGGGTCGTTCCGTGGTCGTTCGAGGTCTCGGAGGATGTCACGGACGGGTGGAAGGATTCTCGGTGGGTCGGTCGGTCGGGTGGTTATCTGCGGGTACAAATTAGCCGACGAGCTTCTCCTAAAGTAAAAGCTGTGTATAGCACCCGCGCGAACGAGGAAAAGAGAGAAACGAGAGGCGGATAAAGGGATCTCGGGGACAAAAGGTAGAAAAAGGTGGAAGATCGTATCCGGAGGCTGCGGACCAGGCGGGGTGAGCAGGGGGTGGCAAGGTGCGGGGAAACAGGGGTCCTGGCAACTCGGTTGCTGCGTAGTGTGGGAAAGGATGGCGGAGGAGGACCAAGATTTTAGGGTCGCAGGGGTTATTGAGGGCTCCCATTACCGATACACCGTTGCATCGCTGCTATCTTTCGCGCTATTGATGATCTACCGAAAGCAGATTAATGATCTTAACTCCCTGAAACAAATTACCGAAGACATCGCGCGTACCTGCGAGCTGCGCGAGCCTGACCGGGTCGACGGATTCCTTCTTCGCCTCTACGCTCCGTTACCACTCTCTGTGCCTTATCTGCGCGTTTCTTTCTCTGGTCCACGTCGTCGCGTAATCTTCTCCCGGGGATAACTAATAGACCAGTCAGCTGCCTCGATGCAGCGCTAACCGAGGAATCGAGGGAGAAACCAGGGACGCAAAAGTTGCCTGGCTTCGATGGTCTTCGATTGAGAAATCATACGTAACTCTTGACATTCATTGGGTAGTGAATTTCTACCGGGGGGGGGGGGGGCGGTGTATCTCTTATGGGACGTCCTAGTAAGAGACGTCGGCAAGAGAAATGGCAAGAGAAGCCCATCCGTTCGTATCGGTGGACCGTGTTCCCCGAAGTCGTGGGAAATCGTCGAGCAAATCAAAGGTCGAAGACGGGACGAGCGCGTTCTGCATTTTTGCCAATGATCCAAGGGGTCGCCGAAGAATCCAATATGGCGGCGGGGTTGCACGTGTTTTATTTAGCTTGTTCGCAAGGAAACGGACGGGACGGAGAGAGGTCGGGAACGGAACGGAACGGAATTTCGCGTTTAATGGAGGTATAGCCGCGTAGGGAAGGAGAGGGAACTCGTTACGACTGACCCGCGAGAATTCCTGCGGTAGATATCGAATCGCCTCGCCTCCTTTGCTTGCGCTTCTTGGCGCGGTCTCGCGATATTTCGGGCCGATTGTCACGCGGAAGCCGTCGAACCGACGACAAGGAACGAGCCTTGTCGCTCGTCCGAACCGTCCAGCGTCCTATTCGGTGAACTGGAAATCGGCGTATCGGCGCATCGGACCTCGTCGGGGTGCTAAGCGCCCGTGTCGCGCAAACTGGTTTATCGACCATTACATCACGGGAATTATTCGATGCGGTAATTCAATGGCGTTCCGTAAATACGCCGAAGCGCACGCTTGCCCGCCTATATTCTAGGCGAGTGCATGCGAGCAGCGTGTCGGTGCACGTACGGCCTTGTTCCCGGATGCTGTTTGTAATTATTTACGAGGAGCCGCGTGGGCACACGAAGGAGAAGTACGTCCGCGTGGCTTGGACGTGGTCGGACGCCTTGGGTACCTACGCTCGTAACGCGCTTATATCTTCACGACATAACATTGTCACGGATAGTCGGCCGAATGTTTGCCGTTTCGTGTACCGAAGACGAGCACGAGTCGCGTTCTTGGAAGTAAAGAGTGAAAAGGGGGGGAAGGAATTTGCCGGGATTCGAGCGACGCGACGCGATTCAGCTGTTCCGGAAAGCTGGCGATTTTAGAGCGACTGCGTCTCTCAAAGAATGTCACTAGCGCGAAACGAAACGGAATGAAACGGGACGAAACGAAACGAGACGAACCGATCGTTGAGCGATCCTTTGGCGAAAGAAAGATTCGATTAGAGCGTGCAGAGCGGAGCGTCCGGCACGGTGCCAGGCGTGGAGCGCAGCGAGATCGGCCAGGCATAATGAAGATCACAGCGGGATCGTTCGTTGTTCGTGCCACGGAGCCGGTTCAAAGGGCCTATTTGCACTCCGTCATTGTACTTGGCCTGGAGCCGTCGATGCTTGGCCGACCACCGCCTCCACCAACCGTCTCTATTGACAAATTCTTTCCGCAAGAGGCGCAAAGAGAGAACCGGAGAGAAGGAGCAAAGGGAGTCGTCCGCGCTACCACGTCGCTCGTAAATTTTCCAAAGCAAATTAGAGACGACAGTTTGTGTCCATAACGCTTTCCCTTGCCCTCCATTCTTCCTCGACGTTGTCTTCATCATTGCCCTACGTTTCCGCGTTCATCGCCTCCGCCCTGTCCATCGGATTAGCTGTATTTTGTAACGTGTAACGAGCAAACGCGACTTATCTCCGCAGTAAACAGAGCTAATGAGATCGATGCGGCTTCGTGTACCTATGCTTCGTTTGGCGATTGTTAATTTGCACCCTGGAGAGAGATATCGTAGGCAGGAATGGGCAAACGTTGCGTGTTGATAGAGGAAGCGGAAGAGTCGAAGGTTGAGCAGAAACGGAGTCGCAATTTTCACGCGTCCGAGAGTCTAATTCGGTATGTCCTCGACGTATAAACTTGCCGGGGATTAAACAAATATTGCGAGTCGGGCCGCGATGATACTCAACAAGACAGGACACGAGATATCGAAGGTAAATGACTCGAGTGGCCGGCCGGTCAACGCGATGTGGGCGATTCAATAACAAATGGAGGAGGATAAGATAAAGGGAAAGGAAAGGAGAGGCTTGGAAGGTAGGAGGGAGGTTGGCGAGGAGTACTTACCGACGATTCTCGAGGAGAATGAGCAACAGGGCGATGGTGGGTCCGATTCTAGTGGCGATCCTAGACGGTGGTCCTTCGTAGACGCGTCCTGATCGAGAAGGAGGCATCCTGTCATCGCCCCGAGGACGTCTCTTATTCTTTGCGCGGTTCGCCCACTTTAAAAGAGTCGAGTGCGACCCCTCGTCCAAGGCTGCACACCCCTAGCACCCGAACGGAAGGACCCCTCCCTCGCTCGAGAGACGATGCTGCCGTCTCTCTTTCTTTCTCTCTGTTTCTGTACGGTTTTTTTCGAATCCCTCTCCTACTGTTCGTCTCCCGTCACCGGCGCGGTGCCTGTGATCAGCAGCCTGGCACGCGTCGAGGACTCCTCCTCGCCCCGGGCACCGGCGCTTCTGCTTTGACGTTCCGTACGATTCGAGAGCTTCCTGTTTCGCTGCTTCGAGGGGTCGCTTCGAAAACTACCCCGCGGGACAATATCCTCGATGACGATCGAACATTTCGACGACGGACCACCATAGATTCTCAATTCTCATCCCGTTCCTTCCACCGCACCCACCTTCCCTCTATCTCTAACTCCACTATTTCTACTTCCGCCCTGTTCTTGAGTTTCCGACGCCCACGGAACCGCCGCCGGTCGCTCTACCTCGGTGCTTTCCTACGATTCGTTGCTCGTGTACGTCGAGCGGCTTTGGTTTCGGTCTAAACGTCGATCAGACTTGATCCCGTCTTTGGAGAAATGAATACTGTCGATGTGGACGTGGTTGCGCGGGAGAAACCCCCGAGTCCTCCTCGAGTGGGTACTTCACTGACACTTCAGTCGTCGCGAACGTTGCACCGATTCGCAGTCGCTATTAAACATCGTCGCGCGAACCCTTTCTCCGTGATCGATCTGTCCTGTGGACGCTCCACAACATCCCACGAAACTAGAGAACACTTCCGAACGTGGAGGTAGGGAATCGGCGGGATATTTATCCTCGGCCAGCGAGCGAGCCGCGCGCCGCGGCACCCTTGTTCGCCGCGCTCCTTCGCAGGTACCGTGACATTCTGTCGTCGTCCTTGCACCCTGCGCACAGCGTCCGGAGGACCGGTCGTACGGTCGGCGGTAGTGCCGCGCGGTTTCCTCCGCTTCTGCTCTGGTATCTCGCGGGCGAGGCACGCGCGAATAACGCGTCGTGGATAGAGAGAAGAAGACCTGACCGGCTCGGACGGCTCGGTCTCGGTACTTCCGGTGTGTGCACGCGTTCACGGCGAAGTGTCAAGCTCAAATAAAAGAAAAGTCGCCCTCCGGGATCTCTTACTCCTCCCACGCACACATCCCCCTCCTTCAGCTTGTGTTCCTCTTCCACCGTTGGTCTCGTTCCGTCTCTCTCACCCTCTCTTTCCCTCCCGCGCGCGAACCACCGCGGCTATCGTTTCCTTCGTACGTACAAAACAGTCGAATAGCGCGCAAACTTGCCGTGGCCGCGGCGTTACGCGCTAACGCCACCGATCGCGTGCAATATTCACCGCGACAACGCGACGGTCCGTTACGGTGCGCGACGGGTAACGATCCCGACGATCCGGACGATCGGTCGACGAGTCGGGCCGGTCCGAACGGGGTCGAAGGTTGAGCGAGGAAGGCAGCCGAGAACGAAGCGGAGACAAGCGAGACCGCGTGGAACAGAGACAGACGGATCAGCGAGGGATGTAAGGGTGAACGGGTAGAGGAGCGAAGGGTGCGAAGGGAGGAAATTGTGAAGCGAAAAAGAATGCAAGCCGCGTGAGGTGGCCGAAGGAAGTGGAGGAGGAAGGAAAAGAGTAGCGGAGGGTGAAATAAGATCGGTGGAAGGGAGAGAAGCTGACGGGTGAACCGAGACCGATCGCGAGCGCGATGGCAAAAGATTCGCGAGAAAGAGAGCACGCCAGGGCCACGCACTTCCGTTATCCCCGTGTTTTCTCCGTTCGTTATCCCGACACGCTACTGCGAGCCGAAGAAGAGATGGACAGAATCTGATGATTCCACCTCCGTTCAAGCTCGACGAGGAGCTGTCAGGGAGATCGGTCTGTCTATGATGAACTCGGTGCGCAGTGCGCGGCTACGGGGGCCCTCCTCGCCCTCCCATAGGGAGAGAAAGGAGAGATAGGGAGCGGTAGGCACGAAGAAACCAACTACCCCCCCACCATAACCACCACCATCCGGACACGACCACCACTACCATCGGCCACCACCCTGAGATTCAAACCGAGGGACGAGGACGGAGGATAGCAAGTGAAACCACCAACGGAGATGGCACGACGCGAGACCGAGGGACGGTGATGAACCGAGATGGAGGAACTGAGAGAACCAGAGCGAGAGGGGGCGTGGGGGAGAGACAGAGGGAGGGACGAAACGAGAGAAGGAGAGAAGGAGAGATGGACAAACGAAGTAGACGAAGAGCTTACAGGCTGCTTCTGCATCTCCCTCTTCTTTCCTCCCACTTCTCGACTATCCTTTTCCCACGAATTCGCCTGATCTCTCTCATTCTCTTCCTCCCTCCCTCCCTGCCTCCCTCTCACCCTTCCTCCTCTTTTCTCTCTGTCACTCTGTCTCGCTCGAAGGACTGCCTGAAAACGCCTTCTTCGCGGGCCAACAGGTATTCCGTGTCGATGATCCGATTGTTTTGCACCTCGCTGTCCTCCTCTTTACCACCAACTTTACTTCCACCGCGAGATCGATCGTTGAAACCTTTTCCTCCCGATTCCCGGTCACTCCGTACGCGTCTGTCCTCAACGTCCGCTTCTACTTGCGATCCACGCCTCGGCTCTCTCATGCGAGCTCAGCTCGCCCATTCTTTTCCTCCTTCCGACGGAAGGATGAAGAACGACAAAACAGCGGAACGAAGGAAGGACGGAAGGAAGCGAGGATGGAAGGTTGCCCTTGATCACGTGGCAGGAAAAGTAGGAGGAGCAAACTCCCCCTACCTAGCATCCCCTGGAGGATGCTCAATCGGCATAATTGAGGTTTATCTCGTTCCCTAACTCTGCTTTCCGCCTACTCAACCCCACCGTGTCTCTCCCGTTGCTCGCTGGTTTTCGTGCAATTCTGCACAGGCGCGCAGATCTCCGTCGGGCCAAGCGAGGGTGTTCCGGCGGCGCTGTTTCGGCGCCAGAATGCCTCCCTCGTCGGTTCGCGGACGGGCGAGGAGCATCGCGATCCCGCGTCGTCGATCGATAAGATTCAAAGCGAAAGAAGCAAGATTATCCGAGGCATCTCCTCCTTGCGCTGTCTCTCGTCCCAGTCAGCTCTCCGCAGCCAATTAGCAACGCTTTCGATATAATAGTCGACGCACGAACATCCGAGTCGGTTCCGCGATTAAAAGAGCGGATCGCTCCCCTTGGATCCAACTTTCACTCCCTTGCCCGCCTCGCACCCCTTAACGCCCCTGCCCTCACCCCCCCTGTGTCCACTTCTTTGTCGTTTCTTTTCTCTGTCGCTGCTTGGGCTCGGTCGGATCAGCCGAAGCGCAGATTTCATTGAGCTGGCAATTAGTCGCAACGACCCTGCTCGCATAGCTCGACCCGTAGTTACCCCAGCGTGTGCCACGTGGTCCAAGATCAAACGACGCCCCGATACAAAGCGAGCCCGGTCGGGGTCTGCCGAGGATCGCCGGAGACGCGACTTGCCACGATCCACGGATAGAGAGAATTGCGAGCGCGCGGGGCTCGTTTGATAGCACCGATTTACCTTCGTCTAATTAGAGTCCACGTGTCAAGGAACGGGAGTGCGTCGCTTTCTGCTCTCCGCTTTCCACTCAGGGGACGCGAACTAACGGCGAGCATTGCTCCCGCGAGCCTCTTTGCAGCTGTCTGCTCGTCTTTCACGGCGCTCGATCGGCTCGCTCCGTTCGAGTCGTTCCACGGAGAGAGGACGAAGGTACCATAGGTAACGGTGACTCGAGTGGTCAACGAATCGGCGAAACTCGTTTGGTTCCGCGCGCCACGATTATTAGCTGTGGCTAATTAGAATCCTCGCTCGAACAAACGAGCGTGCGTTCGATTCTCGAGGGTCTGGCTGGTCCCTTCTTTCCAGGGAGAAGGAAAGGGTCGAGGATGCCGCGAGGACGGGGAGACCGACGAGTCCCCCGGGCGACGCAAACGGATTTCGTAGCCAAGGCAATCGCGTACGTCTCGGGGCAGCGATATCGTTAAAAAGTATTTGTCCAGGCACGCGGACCGATGCGCGCTCAGCTCTTTTTCTTCCTGCACGTTCCATTCGTTTGGTAGTGGACGCTCATTGCCGGGCCCAGGTACCTCGCTGCGATAAGATCGTTCCTGCTTCCAGAGAGAGGGGTCCCTTCTCCCTTTTCTCTCTCTCTTTCTCTATCCCCTTCGTACTCGACTTGCCCTTCGCCCTCTCTCTCTCACTCACTCTCGCTCCTTTTCATCGTGTACCCTCTGTCATCCTATCTGGGTGCATTACTTATCGGGCTATCGAGTGTCCTGACCATGATCTTGGCACGCGAGCGCCGATACCATCGAACCACTCGATCATCCTATCGCCGTGCAATGCGCCCTGGTGCACTCCTGCTCGGAAGCCTAATTGGCTGGCGTTCAGAAAGGGGTACGAACCCTCCCTCTTCCGCTACCACGCAGAAATATATCCGCCTACGATTATCGTCCTGTTTGATCGTACAATATAAGTAGACACGCACGTTTATCCGAACGCAGGTTCGCGTGAAAACTGTCGTCCCGTCGACGGTCGTTGGCGCGTCGCGCGCCTTCCCTCGGTTCCCGGCCATGGAAATCCCGATAAACGAATTATCTCTCACCGCAAAGGGTGCTGGTTATCGCGCCTTCTCGCGCCCCCTCCCGTTCTCGCCCGTCCAGCACGATCGGTCGTTCCTCCTCCCGCAATTAGTCGCCCCTTTTCGCCGCGGTTTTACGAACTCTTGTCAAGAGGCGATCCGGCCGAGGTGCTCTCTCTTGCCAGAAAAACGATCACGTTTCGAGAGCGTGATAATCGATCGATCCTCGCTCGCGCGGTGTCACGACTCGTTTTCGCGGGATCGGGGCCCAATCTCTTTCGACCGGTAATTGAGTTGTCAGCCGGTTAACAAGAAATCCCTAACGAGAGCCGCGGAAAAAGCCTCGCGTCCTATCGCTTCGTTATCCACCGGATGTATGGCCTGTGAATTCTGTTTCATCCCCGTCTCGGTCGCCGTCAACGCGAGGCAAGGATTTTCGACAAAAATATTCCGTGTACACGAGAGGAGTCTAGCAATTCGAACGATTCGCTCACCATGGAAACGTTGGAAGCTGTGGGAGCCGCCGCGATGCCTCCGCGGGATCCACCGAGACAGAGAACTGTCCGGAATGTTTTAATAATATGCATTCCTGCTGGCTGAACCGCTCCTCAGTTAAAGCTCCCGCGGGGGTTGCATTGTACCCTATACGGGGCCGCTCTACAATAACTCTGATATAATTAACCAGCTATTTTTCTCGGGTCCGGAGGGAGAATGCCTCTCTCGAACAATCAGGACACAATGATGCGATGGAATGACGGGTAACGCGATACACTTATATTAAAATGGAAGGGGAAGGGGTGGGGGTTGAGGGAAAGGATAAGGAACCATGGACCGAGCGGAGTCGAACGTTTGGACGTCCCACTTCCTACCGCCTCTAAAAGGGGCCAACATTGTGCCCTTTGACGAACGAAACGCATCGGTGGACGAATTCGCCGGATCCTCGACAGGACCCGTCATTAAGTATTATGTCCCAAAACGGTGCGTCAAGTGAACGCAACACCCACGCTCCGAAGAAACAGGAGAAAGAGGAAGGTGCACGCACGTCGTCGTCACGCCCCCATCCTTTTCGTGAGTCCGCTGCCTTGTTCTTGCCGATTATTTCGGTGCGAGCGTATTCCGAAGAGGTGCGCGATGAATAGGATCGCCCGATCCGGGGAACGTACCGGAAAGGAATCGAAGAGGTGTTCCCGAGGGAACCTCGCCAAGCATCCCCTCCGAAAGATTTCGTTTTCTCGCGACTCCTTTGACCCACATTCCCGTGTCACTCCGGCACTGGATGATTCTTCGTTCATCGAAATCCTTTTGCTTCCGCTCCTGCTCTCGAACCAAATCTCAGCTTTCTCACGTTTCGCTTCACGCTTCTTCCGTTCAACCCATCCACCCGTTTAGCGAGCTAACTATACAGCTAGCCTCTAGCCTTTTATTACGTTTACACGTTTTTGTGTGCATAACTACAATAGCCATCTCTCGGCGAGTTCTTTGCGAAGACATTATTATCTCGAGGGGTTCGCGAAACATCTCGGGGCATAGCTGGTGCATTGAGCGCGAGTCGCGTGGATAAACGGCTGTCGATCGAGACGTCTCCTTTCTTTGGAAACGATGCGTGCCGAACACGGCAGGATCGTCCAGCTCCGAAAGAAAGGATCTTGTCGGCTATTTTTCACCGAGACTCGTCCACCCTTGCCCCCCTTTCAGCCCCCCTTTCATCCTCTTTCGCCCCCCTTGCCGCTATTGCGGGATGAGCAGCAGCGGTGGAAAAGATATCCGTTACAAAATGGTAACGCTCGATCGCACGATCGACGAGAGGAGGATACACGAAAGGCGGATGATCGGGCATCGTTTCTGTTAAAAGCCACTTGTTGGAGTGCGCTCGGGCGTGATCGATTTGCCGGCTAAAAGTAGCTCCCGGATAATCTGCTTTCGAGGATCATGGACGTCCCGTACCCGGCTGTTTATTATTTACCAGCGCCGGGCCGCTTCTATCTCGCTGAAAATACGCCGGGGACTCGTTTGTTCCGTGTGCTCTCGTGCGTGCCCGGGCTCGCGCATCTGTAAAATGTCCCGACACTTGAAAGAACTTTCGCCGGGGTGGGGAAGCAAGTAGAAAGTAGAAAGATACGGGAAACGTCGGATGGGTGGGTACGGGTTTTCCGTGCTTTCGCAAAACATTCCGCCGGCGTTGCTTCTTTCGCTCGGGAATTGTGTCGCGAACAATGCCTCTTTCGATACGGAGCAGAGTGCTGGCTGCATCACCGAGACGCCGCGCACCGCCGCCCCACTTCGATCCCCCGTAATTACTTAAGAGGATCAGAGGATCTCGATGAGATTTTGCTTCCGAGTTGCTCTATTGTTCGCGCGACACTCCTGCCTCGGCCCGTAGGCGCGTAACGAGCTGCGTTTCAGCCGGATTCCTTCCCGAACGAACAAAGATTCGAACCGTTTGCCTCGATAGACATTGGGCCGAGAGTATCGAGTGTCGACGCGAGACCCGGGTGTCGCCGACGAACCGTGGAGCGTGAGAAAAAGGAGCAGCAGAAAACGAGGAACGAAACGGAGGATGAAAAAATCGGCATTCCAGGGGAGGGAATGGCGCAGCTAAAAATAAGGAGCATCCACGAGGATGAGGAATGGTAGCCCGGGAGATAGAGGGAAGGCCGAGGAGACGATGGGCCACCATGCTCGCCTATTATGGCAAAGGAGCCATGGGGATTCGAAGAGTGGCCCTCGACCAACGGCAATTCGAATAAATAAAGAGGGAAAATAAGATATATGCGCGTGGGTGTGGCGGCAGGCGGGACCCGGGCTCATTGCCACCTCCGAAGCTGTCGGATCTCACACTCCCCTTAGATCCGGCTATCTTGCTATGCATATGTATGTATCAGGCTCCAGCTCGATCCTATAGATCGGCCCGTTTCTTTTCTTCGCCTATCCGCCGTTCCTCTTTGCCCTTCATCTTCCATTTCTTTTACCCCTGCGACCGAGGCTCGCCCAGCTCCCCATCGAGAGGCTGCTTTTTCACAAATTTCAGCTAGGCATTCTTTATAACATCTATACACTATTAAATAATCCTGCGTAGCTCGAGAGCGTCTACGAAGCATAGCGTTAGAACCGGTGGGACGAGCGTGTCCCCGGAGCAAGCAGAGGGAAGCCTAATCGTTGTTGTTCTACTCGCGACCTGGTCAGATTAGGATCTCGACACCCACGCCGAGATCGCTGGAGAACCGCGTTTCTCTTACTTGTCTCTTCGTTCCCTTTGTCCCCTTCTCTCCTCTCTCTCTCTCTCTCTCTGTCTTTGTGTTTCTTGGTATCGGCTAGTGTTGTCTGCATTTAGTTGGTATGTTAAGTACGCAACGAAGGGGTGCGCGATGCTTCGAAGGGCCGTCGGGTAAAACGGAAGGAAAGAGAGGGAGGAGGGGGTCGATAAAAGTGAGTTTATTGGCTCGTTTGTTCTCGAAGGTGGCGGTTTCTTTGTCGCGACTAGTAACGATCGTTTTACTACCGGTTTCAACGATTAGGGCTATCGTGACGTTTCGCGGATACAGGGAAAAAAGGAGGGGGAGCGCGCCGAGTGATTTACCGGTCGTAAACGATCGTAATCAAGCCACGGAGCTCGAGGTTCGTGCCGGTGTATCCAGCGCTCCGCGGTGTCCGTGAATTACAAAGAGGGATATATATTAATTACAATATACCGCGGATACTTTATGCTTGGTTCGGTGACAGTGTACGTTCGACGGGACGGTACGCGATGATTCGCGATTTCGTACGGCTCCTTTACCAAACGCGTGCGTGAATGATCGCGGAAGAAGCGCGTACAAAGTTCTGGCGCGAGGTCTGCCCCCTTTTCTCTGCGCGAAACCCCTTTCGGATTTGCGACCGGCCGCGAAGACAAGCGGACGAAAATTGATCGCACAAAGAAGTGTTAATTGCGTTATTATGGGCGAGCAGCTTATGGGGACCTGGTCTCATCTACCTAAACGATCGCGATCTTATCAGGCTCGCGTCGACCATTGTACGATTATTAAATACGATGATGCGGCTCTATTATCCACGCAATCGGATCCCTTCGATCGCTACGATCGGATCGTGCGAGCGCCAGGAGAAGATCGAGAGGACGCTCGGTATGGCGCGCGGTAGGTCCGCCATCCCGATCTACGCTGCTTTCATCGCGGACAGATCTCTGTTGCCGCTTAATCCGTTATTCAAAATATCTGCGCTGAGACACTGTAATACTCGCCCCTTCCTTTTTACTCTACCTGCGCACAAAGTAGGGGAGACCGGGACAAGTTGATACAGAGGCAGGTTGATACAGACGAATTATCTCGACACTGCATGTATGTAGCTCCTTGTGTGCGAGATATGCGAAGCTTCTTCATCAATTCTTTACTACGATCTAGCGTACGTCTGTGTACCTTGACTTTAGCAATCCATTTCTAACTGTTTTCGTTTCTATAGAGAAAAAGTAAATAGTTGTGTTCACTTTCCAATCCGTCTTGAGACGGGATAGAGAATTTTATCGCTCAAATTAATTGGGCATCACATTGAGACCTTTGAAGGTAAGGTAATTACGTTTTGTTATTTCGTTTATATGCTCTACATTTTTTTTATGGAGATGTTTGTACATAATGATTTCCTGTGGGGTAAGTTGATACATTTTACCTTCGTCCAAATAACATTTTCTCATTCATTTTGTATGTATTTTCTCAACATTTCATTTACAATGTATTAAAGAGGAAGGACCAAAGTATACTTTAGCATATTTGTTATTAAGTCATCAATTCAAACAAAAATGAAAAAAAAATTGAAAACTGAAAAACGTATCAACTTGCCACGGTCTTCCCTACGCGTTGATCTGAAAGTCGAGGCGGCAGGAGCTGCCGTTCCTGTTCCTCATTTTCAACGAATCGAGACCACCCGCCGATCTACGCAGACAACGAGACTCGCGCGTTTCTTCGTGTCCCAACGGCTCGACGTCGATCGCGATTCCTCGATCGACGTCCGAACCACCCGTAGAGTCCCAGGAGACGCGGCGTGGGATTTACCGCGATCCGTTCGTTACGTTTAGATCGATTGATGCGCGTCGCCGTGGGTTTTACTCGAATCGACTTTGTCAGGGCAGTTTCTTCGTGAATCGTATTACACTTACTGTCTACAAGCCTCCGTGGGATCACGGATAAGATAGGAGACGTATGGTGTTGGGAGTTTTTAATTTTCGTTGGGGCACTCGTGTCGCGGGATTATTTCTTGGCTATCGTTGATGAAGGGTTTTATTGACGAATCACGTGATTCGATCGCTCGGCCTCGACGACTAATCGATACTCAATCGCGCTCGTCGCGGCCCTCCGCTGCTCACGTACACGTACACGTGCGTGCAGCACGTGCGAGAAACACGTGTCACGTGCTCGCGGCGGGCAGCGGGGCACACACGTGGAATACCTATACGTACGCGCGCGGAGGACACGCTTGATCCGAGAGCCGGTTAATTTCTTTCTAGCTATCCTTCTCTTCTCGCCCTTCGTCCCCTGGCGTGGGCTTTCGCGAAGAGAAAGAGAGAGAGAGAGCGAGTGAGAAGGAGAGAGGCGGGAGGGACGAGAGAAATGAGCAACGTTTATTAACGTTTTGTTTGTACATCTCGATTAGAGCTAATCGATCCTCTGGCAAAATGAGCCATAATATAGAGCCGTGCCGTGCTCATAAATACTCATTTGTGCGGGTAGCTGGCGATCCTCCCTCTCTTTCGCTCTTCCGCGCCGCGCCGGTCACCGTCGTTTCCACCACCGCCCAAGACGACTTCGTTACGCTTATACGGCTGGCAGATTCAAATATACGAATTTGTGTACATAATTAATGAGCGTTATTAGCTCGTAACTATATTTATCGCTGCTGCTCGTCGACTGTACCGGGGCGGGAGGATTTAGTGCGCGATACCTTGTAAGTCGATGAAACACGGTCGACGTTAATAAGTGAAATCAGACGCCTGGATTGCCGTTGTAAACTCGCCAGTCGTATAGCTTGACAGCGGCTGCCAAGGAAAGAGGAACGATCAGCAGATTTCGTTTCCCCGGGTTTCCAGCGAATCGCACGGCACCGCGAGGATTAAACGACGGTCACGGGACCTCTATCCCGCCGAGCATTATCGTCTCGCGGCGAGCGGATTACTCGCGGATCGGTCCAATCTGCGATTCGTCTCGGACGCGATGCTTGACCCTTTCCCACGCTACCGCCTCCTCGAGCAGCGAGCAAGTGCTCTTCCCGGCTTCTATTAATCGCGTTCGGCGAGCATCGAAGTTCACTCGCGGCTACGGAAAGACGGCTAATAAGCGCGAACTGGACGTCCTATCGGGCGGCCTGTGATGCGATATGCATAGGGGAGAGTCGTACAGTACCGACGATTCAACTGTCGCGCAGTACCGACCGACAGACTCTGTCAACCACTTGAGACCAAATTTATCTTATCAGTAAGTTCAATCTGTTAACTCAGATTAATTTATAAGATGTTCATTTAACCTTACTTCTACCTTTTCCCGCAGAAAAGTAAAGTAAATAAGGATAGATATGATAATCTAACAAACAGGAAGCTAGGATTTAATGAAGAAGTTATCCAGTGTGTTATTTGCAAGCAGATCTATTGTACTAATTACAATTGTATTTTTATTAACCTTGTTACCCATTTAGACCTAAAAAACTACTAATTTAATAGTTGGTCGGTACTGGACGACAATTTTTCGTTTCCTAGAAATTATAACTTTTTTACTTTTGCGAATTATCAATTCTTATTATTAATTTTCACAAAAATAATTTCTCTCATTTTACTAAGTTCTATCTATACCACAAACACGTTTTTGAATTTCTGATTTTTTATCGACTCTACCCCAAGATATAACAAGAAAACTTAGAGCGGTCGGTACTGCACGACTCTCCCCTACGTAGGGGAAACCTGTACAATTGAATCTCCCCAAAATATGTGGAGGCCTCGCAAAACAGCCGAATCATAGATTCTTTGAAAAACAAAGAGGCGAAAGCCAGGCACCTGTGACGAGGCTGTTTTCGTGCGAGCCAGCTCGAACATGGCGTGTAATGCACCCTTAAAGCTCACAATGAGATGGCCACCTACGGGTATGCAGTCGTAAAAGTTGTTTCTCATTGTCTCCCGTGCTGTGGGAACCAATTTCCGTAAAAATCCGGCCGAGATAAAGGATTTCATGAATGACGCCGATCCCCACGGATCCCTATTTTTCTCGATTCCTCTTTCAGCCCTCTGGATCCTCCCTGTATCGTCTATCCTCTCTTGCTCTCTTTCACACGCGTTGCGGCTTCCTCGGACGATCTAACCATCGCATCGCGTCGCTTCGAAAGGTGGAGCTTTCTCCTCACCTCACTTTTCCATCCTTTTTTTTTTCTCATCCGTTGAAGCAGCATTATCTTATAATCGACCGAATGATTCTCCTGTCCGTTAGAATGGCGCGACCTGCTGAGCACACGTTTCACTTCGTTAATCTCTGCCACGTGAGAGTGAATTCACTGGATTTGATGACTTGTTCGTTCTAGAGCGGAAAGTCGACACCTGTACCGTCCGTTGCCGCTGAAAATCTCGCAAAGCCGAGGTCGAGGGATCGGTATCTACGAGCCCGAGGTACGTGGCGTGGCTGGTACCTATACCGCCTATATACCGAGCAATCCTTTTTTGTATTTGGCTCACCTGATCGCTCGCGACGTGTGCGGTCCGTGACGTCATAATTCGGAGCCCCTTCGAGGCGTTCCGCCCCCTTAATGCGGGCCCCGACACCTCTCAGCCCCGCGATCCTGCACGCACTTTCCTCTCCATCTTGTTCCTCGCGCTTCCCTCCCCGCTCCCTCTTCGCTGGTTCTTTCTTTTTCCGTGGCAACAACGTCCAGGGGAAAAGGGAGGAAGAGACTCGAAGGGTGAAAGAGAGAAGGCACCTTGCGTCTCCTCCCTCCCACCCTCTGGCCATTCTGCCAGTGTCTCGTACCCCCTTTTCCCTCCTTTCTTCTCGCAGTGACTGAAGATGCCTCGATGGGTATATACACCTCGAAGGCGGCCAAGGGGGATATAATGGCTCGGTCGGACTTCACACGATGCCGACCGGTACGTCGGCCCCGAGGATGATACGGACCACGTCCAGGGAGGGACAGAGACGAAACAACGCCGGACCTCCGGGGGAGGGCTCTGAATCGCGGAAGGAGCTGCTCCTCGTTCTCCCCCTTTCTCTCGCCGGTGGACGAGCGAGCGAGCGGTCGCCGTCGTCGCGCTTTTCCGAGGAATCTCGCTGCTGGAGGAAATTTGCGTTTCAATCGCGTCGCTCGAGAGCCGAAAATAGGCAGGAAGCAGCGAAGGAGGAGAGAAAAGGAAGGAGAGGAGGACGGGAAGCGGGAGTGGCTGGAGAAGCTCGAGAGGAAGATTAGGGTACTGGAAGGCGTCGGAGAGAAGTCGTCGGTGGGGCCTCTCGTGCAGAAGAGTCGGAGGGTGGGCACCGTTAGCCGGTTTTGTACGAGGAGCTCTCGCCGCTGTCAGCCCGCGGGGGCCTTATTTCAAGACCGTACCGAATCAGGCACGACAATCGCTCTAATATCCACACGAATGCTATGCTGGAGGCCCCCATGGCCCCCGTGGCCCAACGGGCCCCTCGCTCTTCTCTCCTCCCTTCCCACTCTTGCCTCTATCAACATCTAGACCATCTTTACCCACGAGTAAGAGATCTCTCTTGTCTTCCTTCTCTCCTGCTCTTCTTCTTCTTATTATTACCTTTACCCTTTTCCACCTGTGTTTTTCCTCTGGCTTTTTTATTCCACCGTCTCGCGCACAAGGAATGCTGCTTTTTCAACGAGTTTATCTGTTTGATATAGGTACCCGAGTGATAACGTAGAGAAAGGCTTTCTTTCCCGGCGCGGAAGCATTTAATTATTTCATTCTTCGATGCCTCGCAATGCAAGCCTCCGTAGAGGACGGGTCGATTAATACATAATGCATTCTCGAGCGCAGATATATACATAGATATTCCTCGCGATCGGATTCAGGCATCCTCGGCTCGAGCTCGAAAGCTCTTTCATCCGTTCCGATGAAAGAGGCTCGTGCACCGTGGCCCGGCTGATAAACGGATTAAGAACTTTGGATCTAATTGGCCCCCGGGCCGATTGTAAAAGAAACCCCCGACGGCCTTATTGCCATCCACGAGATTAGGATTCGTTCGTATATAGACGTACCTATATACTATATGTATACGTACCCCTCGAGGCTTATCTCCCTTTCAACGTTGCTTTCCAACCTGTCGTGAAACCTGCCTCTATTTGCTCGCGTATCCCTTGGGTTCCCAATCGTTTTACGGTCCTCTAATCGTCACTTCCGCATACTTGGACGCCGCAGCGTTCGGTACCCAACGGCGGATCGTTATCGTTCCCCGTTATCGCCGGCCATCGTTCCGCTCCGATCCGCCTGAAATCTCGAACCGCTCGATTTCTTCGGTGACAATTCCCCCCACCCATTTGGCTCCGACAAAAAGATGAGAGGCCGTTGCACGCAGCATCAAGGAGAAATCCGCGGATAAGAGCGAGTATATCGAAGGGAGGAGGAGGGCCGTCTGCGCGTGGAAGAAAGAAGCGAGCGAGGATGGTGGCGCGGTACCACGGTATAATAACAGAGCATCCCGGCCCCGACTAAGCTGATGACTTCATTGAACTGGTCTCGGTTGGCCCTCCGGCTCCAGGACCTCCCTGAAACCGCCTGAAATTATAACGCCGGCCTGCGGCCAGGTCCGCTTTTGATGCTTTTGGTGCTTTTGATGGGCCCGAGACACGTTTCGTACATTTAGCGTGAATCTCGGCTTCGCCTGTCCCGAACCGAAGGAACGGACGCTCTATCCTGGACGCACGGACTCGGTTTCGCGCGTGCTTCCGCGTGGTCCGTTGCCACGCGAGAACCAGCGGACGCTCGAACGCAATAAATCCAACAGCCATTCGAGAGGTACAACGCAAAGGATCGCGGGAAACACGAGCGTTTCATAAGGAACGGTCGTTGTTAGGCCGTGGCCTATAAACTCGCGGCTTACAAGCACGATTCGCTTCCCTCTTTCGTCGATATCTCTGCGAAGGTCCCCGGCGACCTTCGCGTAGGTTCCTTCCACGAATTACAATCTCTCTCTCCCCCCTCGGTTCGTTGCAACGGGCCCCGTGAGCGCGAGGCCTGCTCGCCTATCCGTCACCGTGTCCCCGTGTCCCCGTGCCGGGACGACCGCGACGTATCGTGCTCGCGAGTTTCTTTCGACGGTCGTTTACATGGTTCCCGAGCCTATAGACGATACATCGTGCCAAAACCAGCGAGAACGTTCGTGTGCGGTATAGACGGCCGCGGATAGACGTCGTGATCGCCCTCGATCGTGTGGTACCGTCCAACGTACGCCCGGCCGACATCGTAAGAATAAGAGGAAAGCGGAGGGACAGCGGTAACGAAAGCAACGAGGAAAGAGGAACGAGGGGAGTATGACCAGGGGACAAGTGGAGAACACGGGCCACGCCAAGTCGTTTAACCCGTGCGGGTCAGCTGGGTCGAGCGAGTCCTTCCCGTCTCCCCCGTTGTCGAATCCCGCCGCGCCGCGCCGTCTCTCCATCCGAACGTATCGATCCACGTATGCCTAGCCTATGGGAAATAGAAAGTGGCCAAGCGGTGTTCGCGGTGTTCGCGGTGTTCGCGGTTGCCCGTGCGTGCGCTTAGACTACGTGAAATTTACGAGCCAGCTGCCTCGTAATTACCATTGTGGAAATCGAGAGAAACGGAGAAAGAACGAGAGAGTAGTTCGGGACACGGGACACGGGGGAGGGCGAGGGGGTGGAGAATTAAAGAGAGGACGGTGGAGAAAGGAGAAAGGAGGAAGGGTACGGAAAGGTGAATGCGCGTGGGGGAGAGCGAGATGGAATATCGATGAGAAGAGGAGAGCGAGGGGGTTGGATGAGAAAAGGGAAGAGAGAAGAGAGAAACTAGTGGAGTATCTCGAGGCCAGCTCTATACGCGAGCTGGCCGCAAGTGCCGTGTAATTGCTACGGCGCGGCGCGTTTACTCGGGCATCTGTTTACCCACTTGGATCGCAAAACGTCCACCTGTAAACGCCCATTCGAGATCGTTCGAATCGGTTTCCATCTCGGCAGCAGCGCGCTTATTACCCGCGTAGAGCCCGGCTGCCGATCGGTATCTGCTTCGTATTTAACGACGTTGCCCCGGTTCTTTCGAAACCGTTCGACACGGTGGCCTTCGGTAATTAGGAATGAAACGCGAATCGAATAATTATTAGTTTCGATATCTGCTTGCTGGTGGGTATGTATACGCGCGCGGACAGTTCTCCTCGACCGACGGGACGGGACGCGACGCACGGCGCGATAACGCGCCGATAATCCAGAGTTACGAGCACCGAACCACCGGGTACCGTTTGTCTCTCCGCGCTCCACCGTAATTGCCAGCGTCTATCTATCCAGTCGTTCCGTTCAGATAAAGCCCGTGGAATCTCGCGCAAACTGCCGTAGAAACCGCGCATGCTTCTCCGCTGATTTACGTCGACTCAACGTCCGAAAACTACCGAAAGGGGCCGTTCGTCCCGGCGCCGCATCGCGCGATGGCCCATCATGAAATTCTTCGAGGATATATCGGATCGTGGATGACAGGGAGAGGCGCAATAAATTGGCGAAACGTCAGGAGGCAGAAAAACAGCCGGATCCAGCTCGTCTCGGTGTTTCTTTGTCGTGGGACCGATCCCGTGTCATCGGTCCCAAGTCCGCGGACTTTCGAGTCCACTACTCGGTCACGAGGTCCCGCTCGACCGTCTGCGACGCGGCCTTGCGAGATTCGCGACAAAAACTGCTTGCGGTTCCCTCCGATTCTCTTCCTTCCTTCTCCGCCTTCACCGCCACTTTTACTCTTTCTGCTTCTTCATCCTCTTCTTGCCCGGGCCCTCACTCTGATTCGGTGTTAGAGTCCCTCTCGGGACTGGAGTCGGTGCTTTCAGCTAGGAGCGTTTCGAATGCCTCCTGCGATTTTCAATCTCTCCGTCTAATCGCCAACTTTCAGCGGTTCCTTTACAATCTTCGTTGCTTCGTTACGAGGCGTGTGGGATGGCTCAATCTTAAGCAGATGATGCAACGGAGCACGGTGTACGCGAATGATGAGTGTTTATGAAAGAGATCACTGGATGTTTGGCTTATGGTTTGATTGCGAGTCGAATGGCTTCTAAGAATGCACGTGGAAGTTTTAGGCGTGGGACGCGTACAGGAGTGCATTTAGTGTTGAGGAGTCAGCGATGAGTAAGTAGGGGAGACCGGGGCAGTTAACTGACGAAGTTAGTTGACTAATTCCCTTTAATTCTTGCATCATGGAATAAATTATGCTGCGATTCGCAATATTTATTTATTTATTTATTTATTTATTGGAACATATGAATGACCAGCTTGCCATTTAATGAACCGCCGTGACAAAAACTTGCGTGTACTGTCAGTGAGAATGAAAAATCTAAAAAAGGTCGGCTGGAAGTAAATATTTTCGTTTCGACTATTTATGAATTTTTGTCCACTAAGTACTGCTTGATGTTATTTCATGAATATTTTGTGGAAACGTGATAGCTTGACTATAATTTAGAGTATTTTATTTTATCCAGTGCGTGGAGGTTTCTTACGTACGGCCCTTAACATGTTAACAATGTCGGACGGGGTTACTTGACTAAGCATAGGAATACTACTACTTAGACTCGATGAAAACGATTTTCAAAATTATGCCTGTACACCTAATGAAATTTGGAAAGTTTTGGTATGCAGTAAGTCAACAAAATACTAATGGTCTATTTATAAAAATTAGAAATGTAAAATATTAGTCAACTAGCCCCAGTCTCTCCAACTCACACGGAGCGTAGGAGAAAAGTCGTAGAACGTGGTCGTACCGAAAACTCTTTTAAGTCGTCGCGTAGATTCAGCCGTAAAATACCACCGCCTCGGAGCGGTTTCACCGTTAATTTAAGTTTTAAAGGTATTATCTGTTAAACGAGGAGTCTCTTGTGGTACAAATCCTGCCCTGTCATACCGGTGTTCCTACAATTGTAGCCGCGTCGGTAGACGTGGCAGGAATCGTAACGCGTGGAAAGAGAGGATCGGCCTATGGCTCTATCGAGGCGGGTTCGTCACGCGTGTACGTCAGCGCGCAGCTCCTTTTTTCCTCCGTCTTCCTCTTCTTCTCCGTCTCCCTCTCGATTCGTTCTCGTCATAATAGAAGAATCTGTTCGTGGCCGCGCGCTTTGGTCCGCCTCTATCGTTGCCGAGCGAGCGGCAGCCACCGAGGCGCGCTGTTGCCCGTCCAGGTTCCAGCAGGTCCGAGCAGGTTCTCAGGAATTCACGACTCATGCGACGACCGGGTGTCCAAGTGAAACGTATAATGGCATTTAACGAAGAGGAATCGTGGTAGCGGGGGCACGTCGAGCTTGCTCCAAATTGCTAGGTCAGGCTAATGTCGAAACGACGGCCGAGGACCGACCCGGTATTGTTCCGACACCCTTCTCCGCGGCGCGGTCCGGCGCGATGGCTCGTGGGAACACGTCTGTTTTTTTCTCCTCTATTATCCATCCGAGCACCCTCGCCCGATATTTCCTTCCTTTTTGGAAACCAACCATTTTCCATCCGTGGGACCGCTCGTTGCGATCACATCACCCGGGTGTAGCGGTACACTTTGCACCGTATCGCGCGAGATCGAGTTATCGTCGAGACGCACCCGCGAGCCAGGACAACGAAAAGAGAGGCGAAAAGTCGAAGACGGCCAACGACGAACGGAGACGAAGGTGGGCTAAGCGGAGCTCTCCACTCGTCTCTGAAAACTGGTCTGGTGAAGACGCGGCCTTAGGACCAGAGAAGAGTCGGAGAAGCGGCATTCCCCGGTAATTAGTCTCACCCATAAATTACTGGCTATTCCGTGTCTGTGTTGGTCACAACTCGGTAAAGTCCTCTCCTCCCTTCTCTCCGTTCCGTCTTCCCGTTTCCACTCTTTTTTCGCGTCTTTTCGAGTCTCTTCATTCGCATTTTTTTCTTTAAATCCTCGTGGCATAGTCTCGCGAGGGTTACGCCGAAAGAAGTGATCGGAACTGCCGGTTAGACTCTACTCGAATTTCACAGGGACTTGGACGCGGTGGTTTTCCGTTATCGATATTTATATCCGGGGGGGAATTAATCATCGGTAGAAGAATCTAGGTGGCAGGATGACCCTTGGTATATGGCTTATAGCCTCTGCCCTGTGCCCCGTGCCCTATGGGAACGAAACGAAGTGATCTCTGCTGTGGATCCACGGGCCTGGTTTGATCCGAGAGGATCTCTCGGGCCGCCGAAGGGGCACAGGACCCCGCTGCTAAATGAGCTGTAATACGGACCCCCGCTGACCCCCGTGCTCTCCCCATCCTCCTCCACCTCTTTCTCGTTCCCTTTCTTTCCTCTCTCATCGAGTTGTTCGTTCTGCCTCATTCCTCGCCTCTGCTCTCTCTTTTTCTGTCTCCGCTCCCGCCGCCGCTTAAAACTACTCGCCCCTCGGGTAGGATTCGGCGGTCATGATACGGCCACACCAGACGACTCCTCTTACCGTCACTCTTCCTACCCTGCTCTTGCTCTTCCTGCTCCCTTTCATCGCCGTTGTTATCGCTTGTTCCCTCTGCGTTCGCTTCGCCCTTCGCCGTCCGCTCCGTCGACTTTATCGATGTAATCGAGGAACGCATAGATCTACATCGAGTTACGTACGCACAGCGACTGTTTGCTCCAAAATTCTTGGCTCCGAAGCGAGATGCGCGATACCAATCTCCGCGATGTGACCGTCTTTCCTACGTGTTGCTCTACGACCGCGAAACGGTTCTCAGTTCTCAGCGGTTCCACGAACTAACGGAGAACGGTCGTGACATCGGGGACGATCGCCCGCGCGTTCCTTCGGTCAACGAAGCAATTGACTCGTGCCTCGAGATACGAGCGAGCAGCGATCCGTCAATTAGGTCAACCTCCGTGCTCGGTGCTCGCTGCCAATCGAGATAGAAAAGCGGAGGGAATGGAGGAAGGACTGAATCAGGAATCGGGCTCTGTGGGACGCGAGACACGCCGGAGAATCGGTGTACTTTCCGAAAAGGAGACGTATTCGAAGGATCAGGATCGGCAGAGGTCCCGGCCGAGGGAACCGCGGCTTTGTCGTGGCGGCGGAGATGAAAAGGATGTAGCGAGCCACACGCCGACAGCTTAAGCCCTCAATAGCCCTGTACGATGCGCCTCCACCGTGTACAACCGAGACACGACCGATGGCAGAGATGGGAGAGAAGGGGCCAAGATCGGAACGAGCGGAAAGGTGGACGTGGTAGCTGGCGCTGGCACGATCCCAGCAAGAGAAAGAAAGAGGATGGAGGACGAGGATCTGGAGAAGGAGGTGGAGGAGGATGAGAAGAGCGGAGGAAGTGGTGGATGTTGAAAAGAGACCAGCCGAGAGAAGACTGCTACCGAGCTTTGTAGAGGCTTACAGGGTTACTGGTCCTTCGTTTCTGGTCTACAGGTTCGTCGCTCCGAGATCGGATTGCACGGCGTCACGCTCCTTTTCGCCTCCCCCTTGGTCTCCCTTTCGTCTCCCTTTCGTCTCCCCGTGCTCGGTGAAAACGGTCACGGAGCAAAGTAGAATGTCATTGTAATCGATATCCGCCTTTCGAGGTGGCGCTACTCGAATCGAAGGGAACTCGCCTGGAAAAGGTCCGTTTCCTCGTCGCCCGTTGGCTCGCCAAGGATCAGGAGGCTGGACGTGATCGAGAAGGGTCGCCGCAGGGATTTGTCCGCCCGAGCGTATCGAGCCTCCTCATTACGGGGTTAGGTACCACTCTCGCACCACAGTAGTGTCCAGCTGGTCGGTGACGTAAATTCCAGTACCGTTGGCACGGCGGTGCGTGGTGATAGTTTTCGCCGTGTATACATACGGGGGTGCAGGGGGATGTGGCGCGATTGAAAAGGTGGAAAGATAGCGGGGCGAACGGGACCTGGGTGCCGGGATTCGGTCCTCCCTCCGTGGATCTTTCGGCCGGCCGGCGCGACGGCAGGTTACGAAGCAGAGAGGAGCCGAGACGAGAGGCTCGTAGGAGAGTTAAAAGAGGAAAAGAGGGGCTCGGTTGCGTCTGGTTGCCGCCGAGCGGCGCTCACCTGCCTAGTCCGCAACAGTCTCGTACGGTTCGCTCCGACCGGGAGCCTCGTCGCCGATCACGGACGAACGATTCTCCTCTCTTCTCCCCTACCATCGGCCACTTTCCACCTCCGCACGATCGCGCCACGCCACGCGAGCTTTTCGACCTTCTTCCTACCCTTCTCTCACCCCTTCTTCGTTCGCCCCCTTCTTCTCCTCTCGCCACCGTTCTTCCCTTTCGCCTCCCCTGTCCTCCTCCTGCCGCTAGATCACCAGCGCCTCTCGCCTCCTTTTACATCCTTTCGATATCGCGAAGAAAAACTCGATACCCTTTCGTTCTTCTTGACCTCGGTGCCCGCCCGAGGGATGTCCATTCCTCTCCTGCTAGCGAATTCGCGATTCGAACGAACCGAGCCGGTCAGGTTCACTTTGGTGGTGCAGTGAAGGTGGTAACGTGGGGTGTCGCGGACCAACACCACGGAGGCCAGCGAGAAACGGCGCGGGCGGAACGAGTAAAAGTAGTTGAAGAAGAAGAAGACGAAGAAGAGGAAGAAGTAGCAGAGGAAGCAGAGGACCGACGTGCATGGTGGGGCAGATGTTCTCTACTCCTCGGTACATTTCTGGTGGGGGTAAGGCAACACTCAAAGTTCGTGGTGACGTAGTTGTGGCAGGAACGCGACGCGTTTTTGTCCCCGCCGGAAGAAAACATCAGCTTCCTACATTCTAGTCGCGTCTCGACGTTGGTGCTCTTATCAGGACAAAGAGGACGGAAGGACGCTTCGGGAAGAGAGCCTTAGCAGAAAGATTGGAGCGAGGTAGGAGGGGGATATCTAGTTTAGGAGACCGGAAGCTGTGGTGTTCTCTTCCGGTAGTCTCTCGAATTCGATTCGTGACAGCTCGAACGCGCTACCAGTGGATCATGTTTGCCGAGTCAAAGCAAACGAGGAAAGTTGATTGTTTCTCTATCGGTTCGCGGGCTTCTGGAAAAACGAGATGATGACGATTCTACGTGTTCAATATTTGTATCCGGTTGAGTGTTTCAAAGAGGCTGTTTCGCTTTGATCGGCGCGCTCAAAGCTGGAGAGTAAAGAAAAGGAGGAAGAGGAAGAGGAAGAGGAGCAGGCGGAGCAGTAGGTGGAAGAAGAGCGCCGAGGAAGAAGACGAAGAAGAAGAAGAAGAAGAAAACGACCGTGCTTCGGTGAAGTGTCGGTAGAAGCAAAGGCCAGATACGAGATAGTAGTCGAGAGTGGACGGTCGTGGAGATCGGGTGCTCGATAAAGAATTTCTTGATCGAGATCGAGGAAAACTGCTGCCGGATCACTTTTAAAGGGACTCGTGTGTTGGAAAGTCGTGCAGTTATTGGACGGTTTCGTAGGTCAGTAATCTGGTGGCGCGACGGCCGCGCCGCGTGAAACACGGTAGCTCTGATAGCAGCGCGATTTCCTCCCGCGCCCTTCGCTCGAGAACGCTTCTCGTATTCTGGCATCCAGCGGTACGAACGGCAGAGAAAGGAAGCAATCGGCAATTGTCCAAGTGACTCCGAGGGGCGGAGGGGATGGAGATGCGCCTCGTTCTCGTGGCGGTCTGCCTCCTTCTCGTCACCCCCATCGCCGGCTCTGTCTGGTACGTAGTCCTTTCTTTTCGATTCAACCTGTGCTCGCCCCATCCCTCCTAATCCTATCAATGCCACCATTATTACACCATAAGCAAGTGGTAGCGAGGGAAACGTTGTTTTTCGTCATTAGCCAACGCGTGGCTGGCATGGCTAACGACAGACTTCGCTAGGCAAGATATCTGGCGGTATTCGTGGCGCGTACTCATAGTGAAAGGTCGGAAAAGTCGCTTCACGCGCTACTCACTGATCATTTTTCCCCGCTGGAAAGGAATCCTCGGTCGGGGGAGTCGGTGGATCGCGCTTCTTGCGTAATTGAAAGTTTCCGCGGAGACTCGCGGCGGGTGCGCGTCGCTGTAATCAGAAGCGTGACACTTTTGCGCGGATAATTACGTGGAAAACGGCCCGTCCTCGTGAGCGGTTAACGTCAGTACTTTCCAAACGTGACGAACTAACGAGTGCTCCAGTTGCGTGGCGCGTCATCTGGGTTATCAATTACGCGGCATGTTACGTGCGCGCGGAATGATTAATGACGCTATAAATCCAGCTTTGGTAGTTACTCTCGTAAGTAAAACCTGTCCCGAGATTTACGGTTTCATTTGGACCCGGTTACCGTTACCGGGGCAAATCTCTGCGGCTTCCTCCGGGCGAGGTCCGCCGACGATCGTCGGCCGAGTAGGCTCGTCCCGCGGCGCGGCGAGATCGGCCGTCGAAAGTGCTCGCAGACCCAGCGGCAACAGATTCGTGAAACACGGCGAATTCGTAACCGGGCGCGTGACGGCTTCCTCGTAACTGCCTCGCGTACTCGAGAGGTATCTCAGGGAACAGTAAATTATTCGGTAGCTCGGCCGCGCTATGTGTACTCGAGTTTATTATGTAAATGTTTGTACGACGATAGACCGTTATCGCTGCTCCACCATTCGAGGCTCCAGCATCTAGAGGCGAGTTAACTCGTAAACGTTACTCCGTTTCGTTGGTGTTTTACGGAACGCGTACGATACATCGATTCGATCTGCAACAGGATATTCCGAGAAGATTCCGTACGATTGCGATAGGTACCGTGCATGTTTATCTAGGAGAAGTTTACCGCCGCGGAGATTAGAGGTTTGCGCGCACCGCGGTCGGCCCGCCGACGCATGGACGCGGGCGCGCGCGCGCGCAACGCTTCGAAATTTCGAAGGTACACAGTGTCCCTGTGGTGGGCGAAAAGTGGTGGTGGTCTCTCCTAAGGTCGAGCAAATATTTGTCAACGATTTAAAGGGGATTTCTGCGCGCAGTCGACGCTGTACCGTCGCACCTCGCTCGCTTACCTGTCCGCGACGTCCACACGGCCGAGTGTTTGATAAATATATTAGAAGGTTCGTGGTTTGTTTCGACGACAGGTATTTAACAGGTATTTAAGCAGGTTCGAGGAACCTCTCCGTCCAACATTTTCGACTTTTTCCCCGAGCTGCAGTCGCCGGTATTTCGCGTTCGGGGAGCCGCACACGGTTTATCGATCCGCGCCTTTCGTCCTCTCGATCCTTCGAATTCGAGGGCCGATTACTCGATCGGAACCGGATTCTCTTTCTCTCGATCGAGATTCCCCGGTTTTTTCGCGAGGAATACTATCCTATCTCGGCTCCCCTCGTTCCTCCAGTAGCTCTGGTCCTCTCTCGTTCCGTTTCACGGGTAGCTCCGAGACCCGTACGATCCACGGGGGGACAAAGACGACCGAGTCGAAGAGTAAAGAGGTAAAGAAGCGAGCGAGGATGGACAATGGTCTCGCTCGAAGCGTCACCCGTAAATCTCGTTGAGCGCGTATAATTTGTAAGTCGGCAGCAGCCCCGTTTCGCCTCCTCCACCCCCTGTCTCCTCATTTCCTTCCTCCGCGCTCGCTTCTTTCTCTACCCGCGTCTCCTTTCGCCCCACGACAGCCCCGCGAACCGTCTCTCTCGAAACACGAAAATCGAGAGCGAACCAGGAGGATCCCGTGGCAGTTTCGGGTGCATTCTTGCGCGTCCCGCTCTCGTCCGCGCTCTTATTCTTCCTGCCTCTCGCGACCGATCCAACAGCCTTCACCAGAATCGACGAAGTCTGCTCGCGAGCCCATTTGCATTTACCCGTGTCGCGTGTACCGGTCATCCTGTTTCCAGGCCGCGGCGAGTGATCGACTTTCGCTGGATATTCAATCTGCGAATCAGCAACGACGATAGCAAAGGGGCTTAGGAATGTAGGAACCTGAACGGGGTACCGATCGATAATTTCCCAATTAACGTTTCACGGTGTTTATTAAGTTCACTTTACAGCGTGTTATCTGGCCGTGTGCTAAGGAAACTAGACTCCCCGCCGCGCCGATCCAGCCTTTTCGTTTTTCTCCCCGGCACACACTTGATCTGGTCTAATTGCTCAGCTATAGCGGCTCGATAAGCCGCATTAGTCACGATACGAGCCAATATTTCCCTGGGGCTTGCCTGCTCCTCGCTCCGCGCCGTTCCGGCGGGGCAACCTGTTCCGTCGATCGCAGGTGGAGAAGGTGTCCGGGGATCGACGGTATCGTAACGACCAGTTGCCGATAATACGATAGCGTACGGTCGGGTCGCGAAGTCGGCCAATGAGCCGCGGTGGGCAGTCCACGGCTACCTTCTCGCTGGTTGGACAACCCGATACTCCCACCCGATGCACTCTGTCTCACCTGGCCTCTCTCTTTCTTTCCCGCGGCCGTATAATCATAATCATAAGAGCTCGCCTGGCGGTGTGACGCGAGGTCACGCGTCCCGCGTCACGCTTTGATCGCCGTCCGTGGCTGTGCGCGCGATCCGCGCGATCCACGCGATCCTGCCAAATCGCGGGCGGCCCGCTTCTTTCGCAGCGCTGCAACCAAGTTGCGAGCGTGCCGTAAACTCGCCAGGAGTGTTTGGTCCCGATACCGGGCGTATTTCGGTCAGCCGCGGCTCGTAATGCTTATTTTCGTCGCGAACGTTCCCCGAAGTTTCGCCGAGGATTAGTACCCTCTCGCGCAGCTTTGTCTATTTGCGGTCGTAAAAGCTCGATCTTTTCGTTCGAGGCAGGGATGCGCTCACCGTCGGTACACGGTGCCAACGTAAACACGGAAGATTCGTTCCCTTTTCGCTGCAGCACCCCGTGACTAGCGCGCCAAGCTTCCGTTTCAGCCTCTATGATTCTTGAGAATTGTTTTATGGCTGAAAAGATTCCTCTCCCCCCTCTCGAATAGTTGGACAGACAAATAAAGAGACTCGCGGTGCTTGTAACTGGGGTAACATAATCTCCGCTGCTTATCCAGGGTCAGTTTCGATCTACGTCCGCGGAGCGATAAATTTAGTGCTCAACCCTCGCGAGCCGCTAGCGCACTTGATTATCCGAGTCCGCGACACCGCGATCCCCCGTGTCGCGGGACAGAAATAAATTTGTCCGGCCCTGATTTATTGCCCGAACGAACAACATTTCCGAGATTCTGCGCGCGTCTCTGAAAGATTTGCGTAAAAACAGCGCGGCGTGGCCTTCTCGATAAGAAAATGTCCACTTTGGAGCATGCGCGTCAGACGGATGGAGAAAAGGTTGCCACAGAAGTGGTGGTTGAACGAGTGCTATTATCGGTAAGTCCACTGATCGGTTAACCTGTAATTACACCAGTTTCCGAAGGTTTACAGCGACCATTCTCGTAAACGTAGAAGGGCGAATCGTAAAAGACTGAAGATACGTGGCCGTTTTCTTTTTTCTGATTGGGGGGCGTTAACGGCGATTCTAGAGTTCCACTTGTATTTAGCGTCTCGTAACGTCGTGTCCCTTCCGTCGCCCTCCGCCCATCGGCATCAATTAGCATAACGCAATCGGTAACTGAAGGGTATCCTCGTGGAAGGGGGACGGCATAAATCGAACGGTGGTGTAAAAATGTTTCCTCGGCTAAACGCACGATTGTACGTGCTCCGCGAGAGGTGGAGTGGCCGGTTGGAGCGGCACGCTAAAGAAATGCTTGATTTGTCACGATGCAAGGTACGTCGATCACGGTCCGGTCAAAATATGGCGCGCTCACAATAACGCCAGTGAGCTGGCAATGACACGCGTATCAGAAACGAAGCGGTTAAGGACGAGTTCATTGACGGGCCCAGCACGCGTCCACTTCTACGTTTGCGCGAAATCGGTGTGGCGTGGACCGAGCCGAACCGATCCGAGGCAAGCCGAGCCGCCGCACGGTGGGACAAACTGTTCCTTTTTGTGTCAAAATCGTAGAACTTTTGATAGGAATAAAATAGAGGGATGAATCTTTTTCGAGGTTAAAGCTAAGATGTTGCAAAATAAGGGAAAAGTATTGAGAATGTAGGACAAACAAGTTTTGACCTTGAAAATCGGACTTTTCTTCGAATCCTGAAGGGCGAGACAAATTCTGCGAACAGACTTGAATTCAACGCGTCAAAATTTATCGGAAATGATGTATAATATGTCATGGAAAAACTCAAACCACACTTTATAACGAAGAAACCGAATTTTTTTTTGAAAATGTCAACTTTGACGTAGATTTTCAAGGTGAAAACTTGTTTGTCGTACATTCTCAATATTTTTCCCTTATTCTGCAACATCTTAGCTTTAACCTCGGAAAAGATTCATCCCTCTATCTTATTCCTATCAAAAGTCCTACGATTTTGACACAAAAAGGAGCAGTTTGTCCCACTGTGCGCCGCGACTCAACCCTCGCGTTATACCTTTTTCTCAGCCCGTGCTTGCCCCCCCTTATCGGGGTGGCGGGGGAACCGAGGAACGTTCGATTCGTTGGAATTCCGTTCGGTCGCGTTAATTGGAAGCCTTCCGATTACCGGTCGCTAATAGCGAGTACGCGCTCCAGTGACGTAACGAGCGATTAGTTTAAAGCACGACATCGTGGACGGAGGACGGTGGCCGGAGGGGCGAGCCGATGGAGGTAGTTAACGCGGCTGGAACGCGTGTCCCGTACAAGCAAAAGCACGGAATCGATTTTCATGGAATGTTGGGACGGGGGCGTAGCTGCGTTTCCCGACGCTAGACGGTCCGGGGAGAAGAATTTGAAATTGTTTCGACGCGGCAGCTATGCGTGGAATTTTAAGGCCCCCCGTCCCGCCTTGCGCGGGCTTACTCTAATTTTATTGGTACTCTTCCGATTCGATCGGGTTTCATTAAGCCGCGTGCCTGGAATAATTGGCGAAGCGCGAGCTACGCTCCGGACTCGCGTGCGACCAGGGAAACGGAAATAGAGGCTGCGCGATCGCCGGAGCTTTCGCTCGTCTCTCGCAGCGTTCGAGGGGCTCGCTAGGCTCGCCACGAATTCTTCGAGGTTCTTGGGAAACGATGCTCGAAACCGCGATCTAGACACGGCTGCGAGCTAACCCTTGCCACCAATTTGTTCGGGCATTCTGCCGGCGCGTCAAGCTGGCCTTTTTACGCGCGCCGATCATCTCTCGGTAGTATAATACACCAGCCACTTTGTTTCTCTCGTAGTTGCCTGTTTCCTAAGTAGTATCCTCGACTACAGGGAACGACGCCCTCCCAACGAGTAGCTTTCCCTTTCGCAAAGTGGAGCGTGAGATACGAATTCATCTCGATCCATTTCGGAGTGGCCAAGTTCCGCCACAGAGTGGCAACGCGGCAAGTTTCTTTGCTCGCTTTGGTCCTCTTCGTGTCCCGTCGTTGCCTCGTGTCTCGAGCCTCCTCCCTGCCGTCGAGCAACAAGAGGATGATTTAGATTAAGTGCGCATATTTAGTCGGCACGAGCTGTTGTGACTTTCCACTTCCGTTCGCTGTATTCTTCGCTCGACTTTCCCGCCTCTTCGCTCCACGCTGAAGCTTTTTTTTTTCTTCTCTCGTCTGGCAGATTACCGCGGCAGGATATTAAGCGGGGAGGATCGATATCGCGGTCGATTGGATTACCATGAGCCCGATGTCCTTGGGGGCGAGGTTCCCGACTTCCGTCGTGCTTTCTTCCTATCCTCGAGGGCCTCGTTCGGACGGTGCGAGATATTCGAAGAATTCACCGGTGGGCCCAACGACCGTTCTTCTTCTGGTCCCCGTTCTCCTCCTTCGTTCGCGTCGCCCGTTCCGTTCGTTCCGTTCGTTCCTTGCTCTTCTGTCGAGCTCCTTTCGGCGGCCAGAGGACGATCCGTTCTCTTTTTCCCGCGCACTCTATCGAGAACTCGTCCTCTCCCTTTCCGGCTGCCTGGTTCGAGCGTGTACGAACCGACCAGCCGAGTGAGGCCAGCAACGTTGCTCTCTCGTCACTGTCTATCCGAGCAGACAGCGTGGAGCTGCCTTCGAGCAAAGTGAGTGCGTCTAATGAGGCAATAAATAAGTCGACCGCCCTAACCGGCCTCTCCACGCTTTTCGTTCGCGACGACGTGTCCATCCTCCGCTTCTTTTCTTGCCTCCGCGTACGAGGCACGGCGTACGCGAACGCAACCCCTTCTTCCCTCTAGCTCCGAAACCACCCACCCTCCTCGATCTCTTCGCTGCTCTCGACCGCGTTGCCCCAAATTTCTCGAGCTTGGCCACGCGAAAATAAGTTACTCGGAACCGCGCCGCTGGGCTCTTGACCATTCCAATTCCCCTAAACTGACCACGGGTCCGCGGTATTAATAGCCGCGAGCGCCAAACCTACAGATACGCGATCGTTAAACGAGGCGACGTGTTTGCACTAATAACGTCGTAACGTTGCCCGTGCAACGGGCGAAAGGTGTATCGACAGACCGCGATCCTCGGGTTTATTTGAGTTAGGAGAGGCTAGCTGCACGGTCGTTAAAGAACCAGTGCAAATATTCATTGGCTGTCATCCTTTGAACTGTAAAGTCCGGGCAACGTCACGCAGCGGGTGATCTTCCTCTCCGCTTCCTCGTCTATCCTCCTACCTTTGCTGGATTATCGCCAAATTAGGAGCAATCTTTTCAACGTTTCCAGCGGGGCAGGGGGAAATAAAATAAGTAGCTACGCATCGGAGGAATTGATCGGTTCGTTAGGAACGTTCCATCCTCTTAATCAAGTGCTCGGACACAATGCGGACAATGAGATGTTCAGTTCCAGCGTTGCGTCTCGAGTCAACCATTCGTCCGGAGAAATTGGCTATTTTTAGGTGACCGCGTAAGAGAGCCAGTTCTTCGTTTGTTAGCACGACGATAAGACGTTTGACGTCCTCGCGACGGCGAGGGTTGTGTCATAACTCTCCGCTTCTCGGAAACTGAGTTGGTCTATCGTGCCGTTTGTAGGAGCAAGCTGCGAGCTTTTGTCGCATCCCAGGTAATGGACAATTATTCCGAAATCATCGTTAACTGACGGAGTATCCTTGAATGTTGTTCGAGAGGGGCAGTCGGCTTTTTCTAACCGTGCATCGGGCCCCCAGTGTCCCGAAGGTGGCGTGCTCCGTTATGGACTATCGAGAACAGGCTTCGAGTAAGAGTAAGAATATCGACCAGTCGAATGAAGTTCTTGCGCGTTGTACTCCGCGAGCGGTCCCGATCGTCCGGGATCGTCCCGCGAGACCAAACATGCGCCATATTTTGCTTGAGAACCAGAGCAACGTTTAGCCTTTTTTCTCAGGCGGGAACGTGGATCGCAACCGGCTCCCGACATCCCTCGCGTCGAGTTTCGATCTCCGGTTCGCGAGTTTCTCGAGAATTCCTGTCCGCGTATCCGACGTTCTTGTCCTCGCTGTTACAGTCGCCGTTCCAGGCAGGAATCCTCGCCCAAATGACGATGTCACCGGTGCGCGACTCGGCTCTCCGCGCCCGTATCATCGCGGACTTCTTCCTCCTCTTCTTCTGGCCCGCGCGGTACGAAAAGCAGCGACGACAGCGGCAGCATCGCTGACCGCAACCAGCGCACATCCACGGGCGCGAGCAACCGTCCTTAACGGAATTATTGCCATTAAGGTCGCTGCATTCCCGAGAGGCCGTCGTGTACGCGTCCCGGCATCCTACCGACGCAGAACTAATGATCTTAATTAACGTTTCGTAACGAAGGTCGCTCGGACTCTCTTCCCGCCTCCCGGCCCCCGTCTTCTGCTCGTCATCCTCCTCGTCGTTTCATTTCGTTTCGTTTCGTTTCGTTTCTCTCCTTTCGATTCGTACAAGCACTACGAGTCTACCTCTTCTCCATCGTCCCCTTCTTCTCCCTCTTCTTCTTCGTCGTCGCCTTCGGTTTCCCAGACGTTTTTACACCCAGATCTCGTCTTCGCCCTTCGTTGGTCCCTGTTCTTCTTGCTTCTCTTCTTTCCGGCCCCGGGGAGGAGAGGTCCCGATTCCCACTGGCCTCAGTTCCCTGCCGTTCCTTTTTTCCCTCGCTTCCTTCCGAACCTTTCGTTCTTTCCGTTTCTGGTTAGCCCCTTTCCCGTGCCGGTACACACACGGCCGTGCGCACCTACCTACAGTCACTCGGGGACTTAATTATCGTAATGGCTTCGAAGCGTTCGGATTTCATCTTCGCGGTACCGCTGATGAGAAACGTAAACGCCCGGGGCTAACCGAGTCGCCTTTGATTCTTTGCAGGACCGTTGGAAATCAGGTGGTGATGGACCCGATGCTCATCTGCAAGAAAACCAGAAGACTAAAGGGCAAAATGGCGGACATCTGCCGCAAGGAGCCGTCGCTGTTGAAGGAGATCGCGAGGGGTGTGCAGGTCGGGACCAGGGAATGCCAGTTCCAGTTTCGTAACCGTAGGTGGAACTGCACCACCGTCAGGCGATCCCTCCGCAAGATTCTGCTGCGCGGTGAGTGACTCGGGTCCGATTCGCGTAATTAACTGTCGTGAAATTAACGAACTACGGAGAAAGCTCTCGCGAATTCCATAGAGCTACTTTCACGAGCACGCGGATTCCCAAGCCAAGGATCGCCAATGCACACACGCTGGCGGTAGATTACAGGACGCTTCTGGTCGGAGATTAGGCGAGCCGGATGTTGATTACACACTCCCTTTCAAGCCTCGAGCGCGATTCGATACGATTAAATGCAGGCGACCGAACGGCACACTTCCGGAAGGAGTTGGACCCGATGCGATGCCCGTTCTTCTCCTCCTCCGTCTTGACATTGGCTGGCCACTCTAGTCCCGGGCGAATCGTACCGATGGTCGATCGGAATCCTTCCCGTTACCGTCCGGGACGCGCGATTATTTTCAAATTAACCTCGACGAGGCTATCACAACCGAGGGAAAGCAGCCTCGAGGGTGGTCTTCTGGCGGCGTGGTTGCGCAACAGTCGGTTCCATTAATCAGAGAAATTGTTTGCGTATACATGTTGGCGCTGCCGCGGCGAACGTTCGCTATTCGAGACCCGTGCCGGTGTACACGCTTCGCATCTTGCAACTTTTTCCGCGCTATTCGCGAGACGTTCCGTTTCGCAAGAGTTCAGTAATTACCGCGATAGATTTCAGTACGGCAGGTAACTGGTTGGCTGGAGGAAAAACGAGCTGACGGAATCAGTTGCGACGGAGATTGAAATGACGGACAGTCTTCGGACGATCCCGATTTCGGTAACGGCGCGAAGGCGAGGGTAAACGGTTGTGTGGAGGTAAATGGAAGAAATTGAAGGTCGGCCAGGAGAGATTCTCACGCAGTTGGGTTGACCGGAGGAGATGAGAGGAGACGAGAGGAGAGCGAACCTGTCCGCGTGGCTCGCTTAGTTACCCGTCCGATGTATTAATTCCGGGTGATCGAGCACGACATCTAAATCGAAGACAGCGTGTCCAATAGGCCGAACTGCTCTCTAGGTTCCGCTATCAGATCGGTGCCTTTTGGTAGCCTGACAGATTGACACTGTCCGTCGGATATTAGTGGCAATATGTTCCCTTAATTAAAGGCTTCATTGCCCGGGCGATCGTCCCCGGGTACTGTTCCGTTTCGTCCTTCGCCTTCGCTCTTTCTCCACCCTTTTTTCTCGCTTTCTCTTTCCGTTCCACCGTCCGCTGCCCCGCGATCCAAAGATTACCATCGATCCTGTCGATCGTGATTCGTGGCGGACCCAATGCGATTCGTCGGCGGCCCGAACAACCTACACGCACGGCTATACGGACGCGTGGATTCCACGCTGGACGATCGATGATCGAATTATATCCGACACTGTCGGCGATGCCTGACGATCGGCCCTCGCCCGCTCAAAGATTCCACGGGACACGGTACATCGTATTATTTCACGACTCGTCTCGCTCATTCCACCGGCCGATGCGAGCGAATCGCGACGGGTTAATTAACTCCCCCCCCCCCTCCCTCTCTCTCTCTCTCTCTCTCTCTATCTTCCGAAAAGATATTTGCTCCGCGCGATGTTCTCGTCGTGCGATGGAATTTGCAGAATCGAGCCTCTATACCGCACACGCAGTGCCGTCCCCGTGGACCGTCTCCATCTGCATCTCCATCCTCCACTGGGAGAACCACTGTCGTCGGTTAGAACGGGACGGGAGGAGCTGCCACTCGGTGGAACCGACGCGACGGGGACCTAATTTGCGTTTCACCTGGCACTTACTGGCTCAACTCACCCCATAAAAACGATACCGCGCCGCAAGAGACGACAAAGTCCGATTCCATTATGCTTGATCGAGGAATCGTAAACTCGCTGTCGGCAGCTGCATCGTAAACAATTAACGAGCCCCCGTTGCAGCACCCTTTTTACGCGCTTCCCACGTAATCGCGAGCGGTACGTTCGAATCCTGCACCGTGTTCGCTCGACGCTTTACAAGCGTGGGAGGTGTTTCTGGGTAAACCTTCGCCACCGGTGTTTTTCGTGGTGACGTTTCTCGGAGAGGAAGCACTCACGTCCGAAACGGTAGGTCGCCGGTTCGGAAAAAAGGTTGAACGACAGGTACATAAATCCTGGCTGCCGGGTGCATTATTGGACGGCGCGGATCGATGACAGGGGCGGCGATGTGTTAACCGGTCGTTTCGGGTGACAATCCTCGACGTCGTCATTTATCTGCGACCCCTCGGCGAAGACAGCTCGCCCTGGGAAGTCCCCGGCAAGAAATATACGACTTTTCGGCCCACCCTCGGCGAGACCCGTGTACTCGCACAATAGTGCTTTTATAATCGCGGCCGGCCGCGCTGCCACTTGCGCGAATACGGAGCCAGAGTTTACGATTCCAAACAGCGGTTCGCGTGTCAGCAAACACGTGACATTTTCATTACCACCCGTCGAACGTATGATGCTCTTAATTTCTTCTTTTATTTCTAACCGGTAAAAAAAAACACTCGACAAACACGTTTCCAATGTCTGCCCACATTTCCGCTCCAGTCATACGCGCAACGACGCCGACGTTCCGGAATAAATTAGGCACGGTCATTCCAAAGGAATGCACGGGGTACTTTGTCTTCTTATTTAGAGTTTCGAGCACAAACCGCGCGTGTGTATCTTTCCTTCGAAATATCCTCGCCTGGAATGTCTCAACTCGTTCACTATGACGAACGCATTCCTTTCTGAAAGACTCGGGGCACGGCGTAGTGGTGTCATATCATTTCGTTTCTCGCGTCGCTGTTAAGACGTGTCGAAGGGGGTGAAAAAAATGGTGGCAGGGGCGTGAAACGCGGCTCGGGTAAACGTGTTGGGAGGTCGAAGGGGACGAAGATCGAGACGCCAGCGGGGTGAACTCGCGTTCTGAGGCGTCAGGCCGATCGAAGTAGGAGGAGAGAACGGCAGAGAAATTCGTGGGAGCGACCAGGAGTAGAATCGAAGCTAGGAAAAATTCCTAACGGGCGAGGATAGGGAGAAAAAGCGAAGAGGTAGGCACGCTACCGGCGGCGCCTATCTTAATTCTCGATTGACGTTTATTTATCTGGCGACGTTTAATTTTTATGGGCGCGATCTGGCCGATAGGTTAGCCCCGCAGGTAGCTCCTGCTGTGTGGTCCGAGTCCAGAAGAGATCCGAGGCTGGACTGGTAGAACATTCGTGGATGAGCAGCACCTCTTAATTGAGGGGTGCCGCGTGTCGCGATAAGAGGAACACGGGCGTCAAAAACCCGTGGAAAGAGCTACCAGGGGAAAGGAAAGGAGGATGGAATTTATTGTGCTGCCACAGCCCGTTCGTGAGTTCGGTATCCGAGGCAAGGATACGATCCCTGAATCCTCCACGGTCGATACCGTGCCTGTCCCGGCCAAATTAAGAGAGTGGTTTTCTTCGTTCCCCGGGATTCCGTGGAGTCTTTTGGCTGGCCACGGCGGAAATGGCTCCCTAAAAGTCCAGTCGAATGAACAAATTGCTTCTTCGTCTGTGGATCGAGAGGCGGAGTTGGAGAAACGATTTTATTCGACCCCTGAGATTTCCAAGCCTTTCGACAGACCTCTCGAATTCAATGGGACCCTCTCGGAGGCGCGCGCGTGTTTCTCTTAATTAAATTAGCTACTCGAGTCCGGCCAACAAGGAAAATGGTCCCGAAGAATCGCGAATATTCTTTCCTTTCGTCGCTCTCTGCTCAGCTCCGTATGCATACCGTGCATCCTTGCTTACCTACATCGGATCATCTCGAAAAAAAACATTCTTTTCTCCAACGTTGCTCGGCTCTAACGAGGATGCTCACCTTGACGCGTTAATAAACTCCAGCTCCGTCTCCGCGATTCCCATTCGCCGTTCGAGCTTGGAACGTCGCGGCCGTGATAATCACCGCCCGCGTTCTATCCAAATTGGCAAGCGCGCGAACTCGAAAACGGCTCGTCCATACGATAACGATTAAGCGATCATGCCAGCAGCCTGTAACCGAGACAAGCTATCAGCACTCGATAGCCTTTAAACGCCCGCGTCCTCGCGAGCCGTCGCAGGGCATAAAGAGGACTGTTTACGCTTAATAAACCACGCTCTCGACCAAGGTGGTCCAATGATGCGCCATTCGGACCGTCTCGAATCGCCTCGGGACACCAGGACCGCGGTGACCGGTAACAGCAGAGGTATGTAGTAGGAGCGGCGAGCTAAATGGAATCGCCACTAAATACGGGGCTAATTATTTGGCGGCAAGAGTCGGTTCGTAAAAACTCGCTCTCGAGTGTCTCGTCGGATATCCAGATCCACCGTCTCCGGGATCTTCCATTAAACTGCTATTAAAGTGCGATAACTTATGTGCGCGTTGGCATCGCTGGTAGCACGAGGAACGTAGACCACCTCGGGATTTCACGCTAGCCGTCAGATCCTCCTGTTGCGTCTCGACGTTACCTATCCATGCTCCCAACGGACGTCGTCGAATCCTTCTGCGAAGAAGACGCGTGGAGTCGTGCGCGTGGGTACACGGACATGGTCACGACGGGACGATAATGAGCGAGCTAAGACCGATTTAGCGCCGCGGCGCTAAGTGTTTTGTCGCCTCGCGAACTCGGTGCTAACTAATGCGCTCCGCGGAGGACGTGGACGACGTATCTTTCTCCTCGCCTCTCTCACCTTTGCTCTCTCGGATATTCGTGGCACTGCCGACGCGTTTTCCGAGTGCGCCACACACGTCGATCGGTTCGCGGCCAAGTAGTCGTCTCTTGACGTTATCGTCCCTTTCAGAAACTGTTATCTAGAAGCTTCGAGAATATCGGCATCTTTATTAGAGGCTCTGTACCGCTTTACGCGGCGATGCTGGGACGATCTCAGGGCCCCGACGCTTCTGTAACCTTCGGAGAATCGCGCGGAACGCGATTGACACGGTGACGAACGGGAGCCTGCGGTGGGTCGAGGAGAAGACATTTTCACGATTTATCCGTGGCACCCCGGCGGAGAGGTGGTCGCCACCCTCGCCGCAGGAAACAACAATACACGAGCCATGAGCGCCGATTATGGGGGAAGCGTGTCTTCCAGTTGAAAAGGGAAATCCCAATTTTTCTCGCTTCCAGCGGCCGAGGAGCCGTCGCGTCGGCAGGAAGGAAATTGCCCGTGACTAAACGAGCCTCTGGTGTCCAGTGTCAGCCAGAACCCGTGGCCTTTCTCGTCGTCATCGTTGATTCTTTACTCCTCTTGACGCTTCCCCATTGTCCGTGGCTTTACGAGCTGCATACCGATCCGCGTGGCGCACAGAGTTCGGGTTGAATTTGAATCGCTCGCATCCACGCGGGTGGAACATCGCGATACATCGCGATACATCGCGATACCACTGTTCGCATTCGGGTTAGGTACTTTGCCGGAGGACTGTACTCGGAGGAGGTTGGAAGTAGCGAGGAGACGCGCAGCCGGTATCCCCCCACAAAGGATTGACAATAGCAAACAGTTTAATGTCCCTAACGTTTATTGTATCTCGGCTACCTTCGCTTAAAGTTCCATCGGGAGCAGGAGAAAGGGTGAAAGGGAGACGGAAGGCCGTGGAGAAAGAGGAGAGCGGAGCATCGGGACAGATCTGTTATTCTGTTAGACTGTGCCGGTTCGCCGGTGACATTTGAATGCTCGGTCGATTTCACGTTGGCCAAGGGAACACCGGAGGAAGAAGAGCCGGGAGAGAAGACGAGAAGCACCGTCCCCCCTAGCTTGGTATCTTCTCCTCCTCTGGCCACCGCTGGCCTCCGCTGGCCTCCGCTGGCCTCCTCTGGCCTCCTCGAAACGTTCGTCGCGTTTTCCCCGCGAATTCCGCGACCGGTCGAATCGTTGCTCGGTCTAGATGCGCGGCCGCGCCGGTAAGAGGAGAGGCGCGGGGAGGGACGGATAGTGGAGGATTCGCCGTAATTACCGCGGTATCTTCGAGTGCAGGTACGTTCGGCTGGCGTTGTACGGGAGCGCGGGTCGACGACGGGTGTCGACCGAGGAACGAGAGAGACGGCACGATGGAGAAATTCCTGCGAGAGAGGAGAATCCAGCGGTGATACCGAGCCGCTGAAAAATCTCGCGGAATCTCGGGAAAAGGCGAGTGGCCGTTGCCGCAATTGGTCATTGGGCGATTTTTGCCGGCATTCATGCGTCCGTTCTCGCTGTATTTATTGGAGAGGTTTCTCTCGTACGATCTCCTATACACGGGGGTTAAACGAATGCGTATCCCGTCCCTCTTTTCTCATTCGATATTCTTCTCTTTATTTACGAACGATCCCCGCGATTTATCTCCTCCCTTGTCCCGCTAGCTCTCTCTTCTCCGCGAGTCTCCCGTGCCCCTTTAGGATCACCGGATCTAGCTGCAATTAGAGCGCTGGGCATTCGGCGCGCAGCGCGATCCGAGCCGAGAGGCTCGAGGAGGCAGGCGATCGTGCGGATTTACGAACGCGAGTCGATCGATCCAGCGCAGTGGCCGGGCGGCCGAGACCGCGATCTATTGCGCACGAATCGGCGCATCCACCGCGATAAATCGCCGACCGGCCAAACAAATCACTCGGCGAGACCGATCGATAGTATCTGGCCGTATCGATCGAGCCAGCGAGCGACCCGGCCAGCGACATAATTCCTACAATGGCGGCACGATGCACCGCGTCGTCGCAAATTACACGCTTACATAATCCACCGGACCGATTAATCACCCCGCGATTTACGAGGGATTTGTCGAGGCCGCGTGCACGATCGGCTCTGCGCGCCTCGCAGATCCACGGCCGTGTAACCGCGCAACCGCGCGCACGTTCGCGCGCCTCGCGGATTCCATAAATCAGCCGTCCCGATCCACGGTTTCGCGAATCGCCGCGATTTCACGGCGACCGCCGCTCCGACAAATCGTCCCTGGAATTGGTCCTTCCATCTCGTCGCTCCTCCCGCGTTGCGCGTCACGCGTCACGCGTCAACCGTCGCGCTTCTCGACAACTTTCATCCTTCGTCGTAAGTTTAACGCGTCATCCGTTTAAGGCGATCCTCGTCGATTCTTTCCTTGGATCTCACCGTGACCCGCGCACGGCGGTTGCGCGCGAGTCCCGTTAAGCGAATTGTGCGCGATCGGTGTCGCAAAACTGCCACTGGGTGGGGGTTAAATACGTCTCGTCAAAGCCTCGCCTCCTTATGTAATTGACGAGTAAATAGATTGCGATTGACTGGAGACGATGACGGACGACGCCGAGCGGAGGCACTACGGGATTCTTCGTTGCGAGTTCCCTCGAGGAAAAACTGCGCGTATTCTTTTTCTGGATGGACGATCGCTATCCGCCGCGTTTTTCTTATCGCGCGCCGCGCCGGTGACGGCCGGACGGAGGCGAGCAAACGCGAAAATGAGAAGCGGCGCAAGAATAAGAGGAGGAGAAGAAGAAGACCACTCGCAATTAAACACGGCGTAAGTCTCGCTCCGAGGATAATGCCCCGGAATGCTGATAATTGGCTGAGCCGTCGGAGCGACCCGAGACGATGGGCGCTCCGTGCACCTGGCAGCCCAGCACTGCAAGATCATCGGCTCGCGATCCCTCGTGTCTAATTGATTCGAAGTGATTTATATTACCTGCTGCTCCTCTCCGCCTCGAACATTCTCCGACCTCCACGCCACGCTCTTTTACCTTTTCTCCGCCACGAACGCCTCGATACCGGCCGCGCCGCGGCCGACCCGATCGCTCGCGGGACCAACTTCAACGCGATACTTTTGTCCTCGAATTCTCCTTTTTAGTCGAACAACAGTTGCTAATGTTCATGCGTACCGCCGAAGAAGCAAGGTGCTGAAACAGTTGAAGACGATCCTCGTCTGTTTTCCACTTGTCCGAGCAGGAGAACTGGCGCGCCGGTCATTCTTGCAAAGTTTTATATAAGTAGGGAACACCGGGGAAGATTGTAACAAAAAAGTTTTTTCTCGAAAGTATTTTCCTCAATCAGGAAATAATTTGCGTGACTTACTACTTACATATATGGCGAACACATTGAGTGTAAGTACGTGACAAAATCTTGGACACTTACGCATCTAGCTTCATCTTAAACAATTCTGAACCTGCGCAGTCCGGGGCAATCGATTCGATAACTGATTCGTTTGCGACAAAGAAATAAACATTCAAACAGTTTCTAATGACGGGTAATTGAAATAAAAGTGCTAAGACAACATTTACTTACGTGCTGTAAATACTAAAAGTCTGGTCTATTACCACAAAATGAATACATAGCGCTCATTTGTGTCACTAAAACCGACGGTGCTAATACCGTCAAGCAGCTCTCGCATGCTGTGGCTTACCAGATTTGTCTTTCATTAGATTTGACTGATGTTACAATTTACCCCGTGTTACAACCTGCCCCGGTCTCCCCTACCTTCTGCGCCGCGGACTCGCTTGCATTGTTTTATTCTTCGTGCTACATGAGCTAACGCAAGGGAGGATGGGGGATTTCGTCGCGTTAACAGATCGACGAGGTCGCGGAGGGGGGGAAGGCGATCAAGGATCGAGGGATGGGCAGCGCGGGGAAAAGGCAAGAGACGCAACACGAGCAACGCACACATGGAACACAAGGAACGAGCCCGAAGGCAGAAGCCAGGGCCTTTCGCTCTCGAACCTTGATATCAGATCGCTCGTATAAAACTATCGTATCGTTTAAATACGCACTGAAAGGTGAGGCGATGCATCGGAAGATACGCGGGCGGTGGCAGGCTGCTTCTCGGCCTGCGTCTTCTCGTTCCGTCCGTCTGTCCGTCCATGCGTCGATCCGCGCTGAAGATACCCGGCTGGAATCCATGGGAACCACGGAGAACCAGGCTTAACGCGTATAACCCCTTCCCAAAGCTCGCGCCGCGACTCAACTCGACCGTCTCCTTTCTGCTCCCTTTCCATTCTCTTCCGCTACCCTCCTCGCCACGGGGTTGTGCCTCTTCCTTCCACCGATCGCATTATTTTCCCCTCAGCTTTTCCCCGCGATTTCCTTGAAGATTCCGCGGTTCGATGGTGCCGCGCGAGCGTTTGATCGACCACGCCGCGACATTAGTATTCGCGGCTGGTCCCAGTTTAAACGCTCGAAAACGATAATTGCCTGGCGGCGCGGAAACGCCTCGATCGGCTGCCCGATTCGATCGCTCGCCCGACCGCCGACAGATCCGCTCGCGATACTCCGACGACCACGACGATTCTGCGCCCTCCACCTTCCCCCCAGCCGAGCGGAATCGGTAATTGGAGACGCATTCCGCGTTACGATTACAAGTTAATCCGGCGACCATGGCTGCGAGATTCTATCTGTCGCGAGTCGAGCCACGCAAAGTTTGATCGCGCGAGAACCCGGCCGGTACGCGGGTCTCGAGGAAGCCCCTCGAGACGGAACTCGAGTGGGAGAAAGAGAGAGAGAGAGAGCGCAGGAGAAGGTGGAGGACACGCGGAAATAAAAAAAGGAGATCGGAGAGGATTTGCAAAACCCGGATGCTCGGGCAGGTGGGAGACAATGGGTGACAGGGAGCCGTTGGACGGAGGCGGTGGTAATCTGCCGTTTTGAAAAGGGGTGGAACTCCAACGTGCATTGTCTGCCTAATGATGGAGTGGAGACGTGACAGGTGAAACCGAATACACACGCCACCGAAACCCGACATCCTGGCCCTCTTGCTCGCCAACCTCTCCCTGGCTAACATCGCCAACATCGCTAACATCTCCGACTCCCGAGGACCTGTCGCGGGGAAACTCGCGTCGTTGCTCCCGTAATTCTCGCGCTCCGATAGTCCATCGCTGGAGTCATCTCGAATCGGAGAAATCCAGCGCTCCCGTCGCGTTCTCATTTCGCGACCATTAGTCGCTTCGACCTTGGCGGCTTCGCCAAGCCTTGTCACTTTTACTCTTCTCTAGCCTTTGGCTAGCGGATCGTAGCCAGCGGGTTCGTTCGCGTCGATTCAGCGAGTGGTCGATCGATCTCTCCGACTGCCGCGTAATGCAATTTGCATGCTTGATGGTGCTCGATACTTTCAGATACGAGGGAGACGGGTTTCGTGAACGCCATCACCGCGGCCGGGGTCACTTACGCGGTGACCAGGGCCTGCACCATGGGTCACCTCGTCGAATGCTCCTGCGACAAGATGACATCGAAAGGTAAGAGCTTTCCAACGTTCATCCCCTCTCTTCCGATTTGGCGAACCCTGCGAATTGCGCAGGTAATCGTATCGATAAGCTCGTGCGAACCGCCGAAATGGAGAAGAGTCTGCCTACCGAGGGGGACTGGGAGTGGGGAGGGTGCGGTGACAACGTGAAATTTGGATTCAAAAAGTCGCGAGACTTCATGGACGCCCCCTATCGAAAACGCAGCGACGTCAAGACCCTGGTGAAACTTCACAACAACAACGCTGGTCGCCTGGTAGGCAATGCATTTCATTTCATTTCATTTCATTTCCCTTCTCATTCATTTAGGTACATTTACACCCTTCAGATACTACGTCCTCCCATACCTAATACTTAATACCACCTGTTGGTGATTGGGAACTTTAATACAAACTATGGGCTAGATTGCTTGGTTTGCCTTCTTCTTCTCGCACCCCCATTCTTCGCCCATTTTCTCGAAGGGCACGATTTCCGAACGATTTCGCGAGCCTGTTTCTCGTTGGTGCCATAGGCGGTGAGGGACTTCATGAGGACGGACTGCAAGTGCCACGGTCTGTCGGGATCGTGCACGGTCCGCACCTGTTGGCGGAAAATGCCGCCGTTCCGCGACGTGGGCAATCGGCTGAAGGAGTCGTTCGACGGCGCGGCCAAAGTGATCCCGAGCAACGACGGGCACAGCTTCATCACCGAGGGGCCGACCATTAAGCCGCCCGACAGGCACGACTTGATCTACAGCGAGGACTCGCCCGACTTCTGCAAACCGAACCGGAAGACGGGCTCGCTCGGCACCCAGGGTCGTCGATGCAACTCCACCAGCCAGGGCGTCGACGGCTGCGAGCTGCTCTGCTGCGGCAGAGGCTACGACACCAGGATCGTCAAGGAGAAGATCAACTGCGAGTGCAGGTTCCGCTGGTGCTGCGAGGTCACCTGCAACACCTGCCTCGTCAAGAAGACGATAAACACTTGCCGTTAGCCGAGCCGTCGTAAGTGATTCGGTACCTATAATCTAGGAAATCATCTGTCTTCTGCTCACCACGATCCGGCGATTAGGATAGGTACATACTTGTAATATACGCGTCGCGCGATCCAAGGTAGCGCGAGTTAATCGTTAGAAGTTAAAATTAACAAAGGGCTGCGCGTAGTTGAATGGACCGCGCAGCGTGGGGACGATCGCTCGTCTGACGTCTACCCATCGTTCCAAGCTTTCCAAGTATCTCCAGCTGTTCGTTCGAAGCGTTATCGCTTACGGTTGTCGCTTTCCCGCTTACGCTCCCGCCGGCCATTTACGATTAATCTCACCCGCTCTCTCCCTTTCTCCCTCTCTCCCTTTCTCCCTTTCGCTTACGTTTTCCCCGCTCCCTGTAAATAAGACTGAATCGACCAACGTTTATACATTGTGCTGCGCAAAATGCGAATAAAAACGTGTATCCTCGGGCAAATTCTCGTTCGTTACTCCCCGATACATCGGCGTGATCGCGTGAATGCTGGCTTGCGCGCGTTTCAATGCGCGCCCGACGATTCATCACCGGCCAGAGGAGAGCGGAATGCGCTCGATCCCTCCTCGGGGACTATTCGTCTTCACGATCGATAGAAGGTAAGTGAATCGTTTCGCGATTAACAGACGGATCGAGAAAAGAGCACGGGGCCCGGAAAAAGCGTTAAAACGCGCCACGCTTGGTTCGAGGTGTACGAGTGAGCCGAGATCGCGAAAGGGGTCGAGGGGAAACAGGCGAAACGCGGAGAAGTTAGGAGGTCTGGTACCTATATTAACGCGTCTTGTAGAACACAGGCTTTTAGCTGTAACACCGGCCTCGTACACGGGAGAGGTCTCACGAGCAATAAACAACCGCTGTCTACATCTCCTATAAAATAGTTTTACGGCGAGAGACTGGAAAGAAGAATTTCGCGTGACCATAAAGCCAGAAAGGGAGCTCGCGCTGTATCGCGGCCCTCTCGCCGCGTTTCGGTGATAGCGGAAGCCATAAAGACCACGAAGAGAAATCTTTTTCCACCTGAAGCGTGTCCACCCGCCCGGCCCCTTCCTTTATTGGATGTGAAAATTAGCGCGCTCGATTCTATCGAATACTCGGCTTCGAATGACTCGAGAATAAACGAGAGCTCGTAGGGGAAAGGTGTCTAAAACGATCCCCTTAAGGCGTAATTCATATAAAAAATACAAACGCACATTATTTAAATAAAAGTGAAGTAGTTTTTGCAAGTTAGTTTAGCTACTTTATTATTGGCTTGGATCGAATTCAGCTACCTGATCAATTCGCGAAAAAAACCAACTGTGACACTAAGCCGTTTGTGACAAAAGTTACACAACATTGAAAAAGACCTTACCTTAAATGAAAGGCAATAATTTCGATTTTTCTGGTGTATAACACACACAGGCCTGGTATTTACATTCTACTTCGTGCGACACTTGACGACGTACGGGCTGAACTTTTGTAAATCAATAGTAAGAAATAGCCGCAGAACAACCAGAAATCATTTCACTCCAAGGGATCGTTTTAAACACCGTTCCCCTACTTGAACGTTTTAAATAGTTTTCTGTTAAAAAAACGGAAATGGAAACGGTCTGGTAAAATTATCCTCCTTGTACGTAGAATCCGTAGATGCCATTAACTTTTGCAAGAAAAAGCGATTGCAGTCGTTAAGGATGGAAAGAATCAGCGAGGAGGAATAGAGACAGCCAGGTCGATGAGGATCGAGGATTCTCGAGCTGGAGAAAAGTCGTTCACAGGGGTTAAGTAAAAAGTTTAGGATCGCGCTTACACCCTCCAATTTAATACGTGACGCGGCAGAGAGGAGCGGCGTGGCGCGGCGTGGCGCGGGCGAGAAGATGCCGCGTGTAAAGGTCTCTTAATAGAGAGGTCGACCTCTGGTGGGTACGAAGGTGGTGAGCTACAATTAGCCCCACCAGCCCGCTGGACCCGACCGTCTGGGCTCGATTAGCCCATGGCCAGGAGATTGGTCTGCTCCGGGCCGGCTGGGTGGTCCAACCGGGGTAATTTTCGGCTGCCGTCCACGTTCCCCTTTGAGGGAAAAATGGCCCCCCAAAATTGGTCCCAGGAGTTACCGCGTACCAGAAACCTGGCTCTCCTCGGCCCAGCCCGGACCGTAACCCATCGGCGTCGCTTCGGGACGCGCCATCTTCGCCATCCCTCTTCTCCCCTCGGCCGAGGGAAAGGCGAGATCTTCCGGTGGTAATTCAATTTCACCCGGCAGAGCCGATCCGTACCGGTTATTACGGCCTAATGAAAACATCGCCGCCACGCAGGATGCTCGTCCATTCGGATGCGACGCTCGATTTGCCGATTTACCGATTTACAGATTTAACGATTTAACGATTTAACGATTTACCGATTACATACCGCGTTCGCGTCTGTAGTAACTTTTCTTCTCAAAGCGTGCGCGCGCGGTACAACGTCCACACCCCTGTCATTTGTACGGGGAGAAAGAAGCCCTGGTCCAAGTCGAAGCGACGCACAGTGGTCGGGATAGGGGTAGTTAGTGACATTCGTGTATAACTTTTAAACTATAAAAGATATCGCAATGAAATTTGCGCCAAAAAACCGACAAAAATTATCCCTTTCTCATGATTTATAATTCAATATATTGTACGTTTATTTAATGTTTCTTTTTTCAATTTCTTCAACATAATTCTTATAAAAAAAAAAAATCGAAACGGTTTATTTAGTAGTGTATTTAATGCGCTCTATGTCTTTTAAATCGCATGTTGGGGAAACATTTTGTTTCCGTGTTATAAGGAAAAGTCAAATAGTACTATTAGATATTGTGCGAAATCTACAGTTTCGTTGAACACTATTATTTATTATTTATTTATTATTAATTCATTCGACGGAATGGAGCCCAATATATACATGTTTTCAGTTTCGAGACTGGCGGACATTTAGGATGTAGTATACCTACATTCAGTAGATTTCAATAGGAGGAAGTTGCTTTTTCCGCTGAATGTCCCCTACTACCCCTATTCCGATCACTGTTCGACGTCAGTTTGCCTCCGCAACGTACGCGCGCGTTCCTCGAACTCTTCAATGGTTGACGAGGTCCGCGAAAGGTTGTGCGCGACAGGCCAGATTTTCAATTCGCTCGTAAACTACTTAGGAGGAAAAGCGACGCACGGGGGTTGTCCGAGGGGACGGCGTGGTGGATGGCGCGCGAGACAGCGAAACTCTCCCACGGAGAAGGATCGTTCGGCACCGTTCCTAGAACGATTAGACACGGAACAATGGGGCCCGCGGAACGCACGTGGGTCGTGACGCGCGACAAAACCGCAAAACGCGACCGTGATTAATCGTCCTGCTCGCCCTCTGAGGGAGAGTCGCTTCTCCTTTTTTTTCTGCTCCCCGGTGTATATACGTTTCGTTCTGTTCGAGACCTCGTTGTCGGCGGTTCCGCGAGTCCATTCGTCGCCGCGCGACTCGCGGCAGGAGGCAATCACGAGATAAGAGCCACGCGCTCGTAGAACGTTTTCCAACCGGGACCAGCGACACGCTCGTAATCGGCGAAAGAACAGCTCGAACGAATCGAGCGCTCGAGGAGAGAAAGGAACGGGGAAAAGAGGGTGGAAGCAGGTCCTGGTGTAGGTATGCGTTAGACGCGGTGCAAGTTGGGAGTTGCAAGTGTACGGGGGCAAGACACGGAGGCGCCGGAGGTGGTCGGCCGTCCGAGCCGACCACGCTGCTCCGACGCCAATATTAATTAAACGATCCCATAAGCGCCTAACAAACTGGCTGTACGTTAGGCGGTTTATTGGGGTCCCCGAGCAGGACGTTAAAATGTTCCAATCTTAATTAGGTAGGTGTTTACAGGAGGATAATTCGAGTGGCCTTAAGCCGGTGCACCGTTCACTGTTTCTGCAGGACGCGGGCCACCGGCCACGAACGCATCCTCCATCGGCCTCCCCTCTTACTCCTGGCCCGAGATACTTCTCCAAAGGATATTCCCCCGATGTACCCTCTTTCTCGTCGTCGTCGTCGTCGCGACGTTGCATCGTCCGCGCCCTTTTTCTTCGTCCAGCTCAAAGGACGAAGGACCGCGCCGCACGGTAGGTGGAGGAGGTCGTTGAAATCTTTACGGTTCTTCCAGCTTCTTGGAATTTCTTCTGCCTTCCACCACCACCACCACCACCACCCCCCTCTGCCCGTTTCGCCGGCATACTGGTCTTGCGTAATTAGCCGCGCGCGTTCTTTTTTCTCGAAAAGCGGAGACCGAGTGGGGCGGGACGAGCAATTTTCGCTCGGAATGCGTTCCGGATAAAGTTTCGTCGTCCCTCGAAGGAGGGACGATAATCGAGGATATCTCGAGACCAGAACGTTCACGTGGTGCAACGTCCGCGAGACCACGAGTCGCGGCGATTCGAGAAGCGTTTAGGAGCGGTTAGCGTTCCCTCGCGGCGCGATCTTCCGCGTTCCTCCCACGAACGTACGTGGCGGTCGGCTCGAATCCTGAAACGAGGCCGGGAAATCGTCCATCTACGATCTGCAACGGCCTCCGTGCCGCGGGCACTTCGCCATCCTTGGATCCTTATCGCGCGCGTATAATTCGATCCGCGCGGGGGATTTACGGGAATCGTGAAAAATCAGTTAGCTCGACCAGGGCGATCGGGGAAGGTTTCGGCGTAGGCCGGGAGGCGGGCGGGGAATTACCGTCGCAAAGAGGTCGTAATTTGCCCGTGGCTCGCCGCGAGTCCGGGCGAGCTGAACACAGTCGAACCGAGGCGTGTCGTAATTATCCGCCGCATAATATCGCTGAGTTTATTCCGCGACTTTTTTTTCTTTCTTTCTTCAGCAGCGTGGAATTTCGTTTTATCGGCGCGGCACTCTCGCGGGAACGCGTCGCCGCGCCGGCAGGTAAGCACCGATTCCAAACGAGTGGAACTCGCTCGGCGCGCAGCGCGAACGCCGCGCCTCGTTTCTGATTTATCGCGAGCGCTCGCGATCCACGCGCGATCCTATCTCCTCCCGCTTTACGTTTTTTCCTATCTGCAAACGTTGTCTCGGGGAACTTTATCGAGTCTCGCGAATCGGTCGCCGTGTCAGTGAACCCCGCGCTGTTAAATTGCTCGAGTTAACCCTTGCAAAGCCGCGCGTTGTCTTCAACGGAAAACGCCCTCCCGTTCTTCGTATCGCAAACGACCGGGAGCAGAATCAGCCAGTCGTGTACGACATCGTCGGAGATTCAGCGAGTCCGGCGGAAATCGCAGACGGTTCGCAGTCGGTGGAGAAGGAGAAAGAGGAGGTGGAGGAGGAGGAGGAGGAGGAGCGGAACGAGGCGGGTTGCTCTCGGCGGAGGCAGCAGGACGATAAATATCTCTGTGCGGTCGCGTAGCGAGCACACGACATTGTGGGCAATGGTCGTAAAGCGACGTGTTGGCGAGCCCTCACGGGCCGCGGTTCCCTCCGCCCTGCACACGCTCCGCTCTGTTCCCGATGCCAGATTATACGCGCTGGACCGTGGCACCGACAACTTCATCCGCGGGGCGCCTCTGATTTATCCTTATTAATAAAACTTTAAAGTGCTGTTAACATGTGCCGGAGGGTGGCGGTGACGGCGAACGCGCCGGAGAGGCCGAGAGAGACCGAGGGAGAGGGCCGCGAAGGGTGGGACACGACCGGCCGGGCTACGAAACAGAAAGAGACCAGCCACGGCTGGACAAGTATTGCGCTTTCCTCGCTCTTCGCTGGCGGCCCGGACACCCAGCCAAAAATCCACCTCCACCGTTAGGAACTTCCGTTCTCGACTCTCAGTGTTCGCAGATTCTAAAACACTTGAAACGGCAGATTGAAAACTCTTTAACAAACTGCAGTAAAACTTCGTGGAAAATTGGAGGGTTGATTTGTTGGTGGAAGCCAACTGTGCGGAGATGTGGAAATTTCGCAGGAGTCAGGGAAATAATTGAAGCGTGTCAGAATTTAAGACAAAGGGTGAGAGGGAAGCGGAAGATGGTGGATGCGAAGGTATCGCGTGGTCGAAAGTTTCACCGGCGAGTTGGAGCACGCATCGCCGCGCAGCAGGGTGCTCTGAACCGCGCCACGGCTGGGGGGGAGGGCAGGGATGTGGGGGTCCCGAGGATTCGAGCAGCGCCTCGACGAGATATCAGGCATTATTAAAAGTACATAAACACCGCGAGGTAAAACGCGAATTATGGCCGGGGTCGGCTGTGAATTAAGATGAGGCGACGACGGAGCGATGAGAGCACCAGATAAAGAGAGCCATCGCGGACTTACGTCTCGCTGCTTCCGACCTTCTGGGCCCTCCGCCTCTTCGTTCCTCACTTCGCCCTTCCCCTCTTTACCTCTTTTTTACCATTTTTGATTTGTCTACTTACGTGATAATCGCTTGTACCTATGAAGACGAACGGATATAAAAGTTAATCGCATCGAGATTGGGGATTGAGAGGGGAAAAGGAAATGACGGCACTGGTAAGCGAGGAGGAACTGGTATTAATAAATAAAGAAAGAAATCTATCATCTGGAGAATGATATTTCTTCCCTTTCTTTTCTAAACGATTTTAATCAAAATGCACTAAAAACTGAAATAATAATTCTTTTCTTGTACTACAATTTCGATGGTGTTTTTTCATTTTAAAGAAAATCGTGGAGCAGGATACGTCATAACAGAATATGAATCAATTTAATACAGAATAAAGCGTCGAAATGAATTTGAATATTGTATTGGAAGTGAACACCATCGAAATTGTAGTACAAGAAAATAATTACTTTTTAGTTTGTAGTTCATTTTAAATAAGATCTTTTAACTTAAATTTTTTTTATATATTTTTCTCCCTTTCGGTCCAACCGTTTCCTCCGTTTGGAATCGGATCACATGGTTCGCGGGACGTGGGACATGTCGATCAGCTGGTCGAAGATGGGGACGCGGAAGGACGCGATAACGAGATTTTCGATCGAAGGGGTTCGAGGGATGCCAGGCAAGCTCTAATGAAGCCGTTTTCGTGAACGGACCCACCGTTGTCCCGTGGGTGGGAGCGTGAATCGTTCCTTTATCGCGGACGCTCGATCTGAGATCGACGTTCAGCTCCGCTCGATCGGCTATCGATCCTCGATGGAACTTGAACGTAATTCACGATCTCCCGTCGTCCAGGGACCTCCTCGAACGTTCAGCCCCGTTCCATTGCCGATTCCCTGCCGCGCCTACGATCCCGATCCCGATTTCGTTTCTCCTCCCTCTTTCCCTCCTTCTCTATTCGATCGGAACGGAGTCGACTCAAACGGGGGGACACTTTGGCGAGGAACGGAGTGCGTAGTTCCCTGCGACGTTTTCCGGGACCGAAACGCGTGCGAAGGCAAAGGGTTCCTCCCCGTGACTCGTTAATCGCGCAACATTTTTCTCGTTCCGAGAGTCGAGAACACCGGTCGGTTATGAAAATCCACGGCCAACGAAGCGGTGCGGCGCGGCACATGTCTCGTGCTTGTCCCCCTAGCCAAAAGGCTCATGTCGCGCGTCCACCCACGATCAGGAGGATATGGATGCGAGCAGTTAGCCGGCGGGACGCGACGGCCCGCGACGCGGTTGAATCATCGCGGCCCTCGCGATAACGCGACTCGTGTTCCCGTTCTACTGCCTTTTACGAGATTAAATTACTCCCTCCGGTCGCCGCAACTGATTCACGATCTCTCTATTCCCCGTTGACGAATGGCTGGCGTTCAGCGGCTACTTAAACACACGCACCCTGACGTTGGTCGATGAAACTGATCGGCCACTCTGCCTGATAATTCAATTGCAACTTCAGTTCATATTGGCAATGCTAAGTTTCATATCGCAAAGCTACTTGGAAGGAATATAGGGTTCGAGAATCTAGCCACGTATTCTGTGGTAAGTAATTATTACTTTATTTCGCTGTCTTTGTTTGTTAGTTTCTTTTTTTACATCATAAGATTAACAGCAAAGCCCATCAACCACGGGGGCTGTTTGCCGTCGGTAGCTGCGAGGGGGCTTCCGATCCATCGGGAAACGTAAATAACTGTCGGATAGGAGAGGAGGCATCGCGCAGGTGCGTCCCCCGTGGGTTCTCTATCTCCGGACACTAGAGAACGTTTATTACACAGAGACCGGTGGAAACGGCCCCACCTCTGGACGCGTCGGTCCCATCTCATAAACGGCCCCGTTTTACGATCCCCAACGGTGGTTTTCGCTGCACTTTTTGCCGCTTGCCTGAGAGCTTACCTCCCGGTAAAGGGGACTCCCGCTCTCTCACTCTCTCGCTCCCTCTACGGAACACCTACCGCGATAATTACGTGACATTTTGTTTTGCGACCGCAGGGGATTTTTTCCTCGCCTCCGTTCCGACCTCGCGCGTCGCCCCGAAACGCCAGACTTCTCCTCCTTTCGCTCCTCGAACGTCCGACGCGGCGCGGCGCGCGGGCTGCCCGTCTCGCCCGTTTTAATTTCGTCTATTACCTTTAAATTATCCCGGCCGCCGACCACGAGTAGCCTAATTTTTATCGTCGTCGGACGGGAAAAAAATTTTTATCGTGCCGAGCGCGCGCTACTGCGATACCTCTGTCTGGTATCCTCGTAGCGGAGGAAAGGCGGGTCAGTCGGTGCGGAGACCCGACGGCTCCATCGATTAAACCTCGCATTATCCTGGTCGATTCGTAATTATTGGGAAACGAGTGAATAAATGGTCGCTGGGTACGTGGCGCGAGCCATCGATAAAATATCAATTTCGGTAATGGACGGTGGTTGGAGGCAGAAATGCGAGTAACTGTGTCTCGGGACAGGCTGAGGTGGCGCGGGCGAGGAGGCGCGAGGAGCAGAGAGGAGAAAGCGATTTTGACGCCTCTCTTTCGCGGCGGCCTTGCGGCATAATTACGAGGCTCGCGGAACACGGCGCGGCGGTGGGTCCAGTGAGGCCCTTCTCCTTCTCCTTCTTGCACCGAGTCGCCCTCGTATCCTCGATCTTCATCCCGAGTCGTTTCACCCTCCTCCACCCTTCGACCGAGCGTCCTCCCCTCGCGAGAAGCATCGGTGAGGGGAGGAAGCGCGATTCCTGGTTCGCGGTGAATCGGGCGGAATCGGTGGTTCTCCGGAGTGAGAACAAAGAGGCACGGGTACCTCCCGAGTCACCGATCCGAGCGGTGTATGCTAATTTACCAAGAATCCCTGTGCTTCTTCTTCGTCTTGTTCTTGTGGTGGTGCTGCCGCCTCTCCTTCTTGTTCGTCCACGGCCCGACAGAAGAATGAGTCGAGTCCTCGGATGACCAGGTGGTCCTCTCTTTGCGCGTACACACCCGAGTGCTCTCGACTTTTTCCCTCGCTTCGCCTTCGCTGCCGATGATCTCGACGTCGAATCGAATCCGCCGCGATCCACTGGAGACCGTGGAATCTCGCTTTATCTCGATAATCTCCCGTCTACTTCCCAGAACCACCTCCTTCCCTGCCCCGCGATTTCCCTTTTCGAGTATCGTCGCGTGACATTTGCGTTCACCGCGTTCCACATTTCCGGCTCACCATACCTTTACCTTTTCCCGTCGAGCGTTCTCCGCGCCCGCTCGGATCGCTCGCGGCGAATCGATGGTAAAAAAAAACGCGTATCGAGGAATCGGGATCGGGTCTCGGGCCACCGCGACCGGAGGTGGAGACCGACCTTTCGTTTTGACGCCTGAGCGGATTCTGCTCGGCTGCTCGCAAGATATTTCCAATATCGTAAAACCATTAATTACCAGGTGGACCCGATGTCGGTGTATCTGCTCGCTCTGCCTCCGAACGAACCTTCTCCTCGATCTCTTCCTCCCCCTTCTGGCCCTCCTCCATCGCTCGACTACTTAGGTGGCCGTCGCTGGCCAGGATGATGTATTTCGGCGTTTTTGCTCGACATTAATAATAACGTCGCTCGGTCTCGGGGCCTCCAGTCACTTCTCTGGTGAAAGGACCTCTTTCCTCCTTGGTTCATTACTGCTCCTCGATTTCCGTTACCGCGCGTCTCGATCTTCCTCGCGGTCGCTCGTCCCGACTACCGAGAGCCTTGGGCGCTCTTCCGCCGAAAGGTAATCGGACCGCGATTCGTCCCTATACGGTGTTTGGAAAATTGCAAGAACTGCCGATACCAATAGGGGGGATCGACCGGTCATAGAGGAGACGTCGCGCCGGGGGTGGAAAAGACACCGAAACAGGCGCATCGCGCGCATTCCTCCTCGGTGCCGTCGAACTTGGTCTCCGCGCAGCCAAAGGATCGGAGGGAAAGGAAAGGGGGCGAGAGATAAAGCTAGATAGGATAGGAATCTGGTTGTCGATGAACGCCTCGGAACACGGTGTACGGAGAATCGCGATCTCGTGCTTTCGTTCCCACAGTCGACGGGGACGTGGATTCCAAAGGAGATTCCCTTTGCTCGTTCCGCGGAAGACAACCAAACGTGGCGGTAAGAGGCAGAAGGGGTGAAGGGGCGAGGGGGTGGGGGGCTTAGGGGGCAGAGGAGAAGTGTGCGCGAGAGAGCGAGCGAGCGAGAGAGCGTGGACGCGCGCGAATTCGGCTACCAGCGGCAGGAGAGGAGAGGGGGAGAACCGGCAGAGCCCCTATAACATGCCAAAACACCGATAATTCGACCGTGTGGTCTCGAACGTCAGCCGATATTCTTTCCCACGGATGGCCCTCGGAAAGGACGACGAGATCCAGGACCCGCCAAAAGGGATTCCTGCCATTCCGGCAGGGTATGCCCTGGCAAATACGTCCACGATCCACCTTCCTCCCAATCGCAAAAACGATAAATTAGTTGATTTACTCGCCCGTTTTTTATCACAAATAATTCCTGCCGAGGACGAGGCCTCACCAAAGTGGAAGATTAGCGCAACAGGAAGCACACCGGCTCTGCTTCTCCTCCGCCTCCTCCCCCTCCACAGTGTCTTTTTCTTCGTCATCATCCTTCCCTCCGCCTTCCCGTTTCTACACCGTCACCGTAATCATTTACTTTAACCCCTTTCTGTCCCGTCCTCCTTTCACCTGCCCTTTCGAGTTCACGCAACCCGAAATCTTCGGCATTGGCTTTCGTTTTTTCACAGAACAGTGATATCACGTCACAACCCACTTCTCTTACATACCTACACTACACCACTCCTTCACCATTCTCACACTAGGGTAAAGTAGCCGAATATGACGATCTCTCCTAATCAATTACACAATTACATTTTAATCGTAATTTATAATTTGTAATTTGTAATTAGATTACATTTTGCCCAAGTCTGAAATGTAACTCTCGACGAAAAATCTTTAATACCATCTGAAAATGCATAGGTACATTTAACTAATATTTCATGCTCTCAAATTGAAAAAGTTTTGAGTAGTATGGTCACAGCATACAATGTCCTTAGGCTCTCCAAAAAAAATGTACAAAACAGGCGGCCATGTAATTTTTCAACATTTTGTCTTGTAACTTTTTTTCTATCTTATACATCTTCTATCCCTTAGAGTGAATTTGGGCAGCAAAATAAATGCGTTGTAATCAGGAGGAAATCCCCTACATATCCACAGAGTTTCAGAATTTTTTAATTTTCGGGTTCGGGATCTTCCCTTGTGAGATGTGTTGATTGTCATAAAGGATATGAGAACCACGGAAAATGTAGGATGGACGATATGCATAGGGTATGTAAGATCTTTGGAAAATATGTCAGGTACGCATATTTATTAAATGTACCTATGATCTCTTGTGAGCTTAAGACAACCAGCCTGGTAACTGTAGCGTGGAAAAAGGGAACGGCAGTAGGCGGAACGAAAGCAGCGAAACTTGAAGGGTTAGCGGTTAGGAGAAGACGAGAGAGACGATAAAATCGGGGCAGAAAGGCGGGCGAAACGGCACGCGGCGCGTCGTGGCCGATCACACGCGCGTGGCATCCCTGATGGCCTGATGGGATCCTGTTCACTGAGTGACGCGAGTCCCTGTCTTTCGGGGGCCCTCGATTGTCAACCTCGTCGCTTGAATTTCGTATTCGCCGGGCATAATGAAGGCTTGTGAAGTTGGCACCTCCAAATACGAATTTTTGGAAAAAACTGATGGCATTCGTTTGTCCATCGTTTGTCCCCGTATGTCGAACAAAATTTTTCGTTTCTACACACTTCAAAATTAAGTTATGATGAAATTAAGAAAATTCGTCATCAGCGACTCACGAACTGTGAACATTTTCCACTTTTTTTTTAGGTGGAATATAATTGTCCATGATTAGTCCACGTTTGTCCACCCTCCGGAACCAAATTATTAATTCTAGCAAACTAATTACTAGCTTAATCTGCCCAGCGTTGCATGGGTGAAAGTTAGATTATTACAACACGACAATAATATCGTAAACAATCGGAGAACAGGCGATAGCGCAGACAAGATCAGTCAGCTGCGTACGGAGGCTCCTCGCGTTCCGGTAGTAAATGGTTAGATATTTTTTCCACAATCGCTGCATTAAACGTATTCCCGATCTTGACAGCTTTCTCCTTCCTTTCCCCCTAGCGACCTACTCCTTCGATGGAACAGGAACAGTAGCGTACGATCGCGACGTCGCGGTCCCGAAGCTTTCGTTCCTCCCATATAATAGGTCCGACTGCGATGGGGAGCAGCGCGCAACCATCGGTCTGTAGGGATAAAGGGTTTCGTCGGTTTTCATGACACGCACGCCCGTCTGCGCTGAGATTTCTGTCCAGCGGAGAGAAATTGGCACGCGCTGGATCCAAAGGTCGAGAGAACCGAGTCGTAGAGATGCTCGGAGAACCACCAGCCTCGTCATCCGAGGGACAAACTACGCTTCGGTGTTTCCCCAGGATCCGTGAAACATTCCGGGGCGTGGAACGAGCCGCACGCGTGATGGTATGCGTAATAATAGTAAAACTGAATGAATCCACTCTCATCCTCCGTCCCCGGTATATACAGTGTTCCATTAAAAACCGATTCACGAGACTCCTCGGTATTAAATTATGTAGGATCTCGGGAAGATGTATATAATCTCTTATAACGAATGAAGAGTATCAAGTAGGTACTCAGAAAACGAGTATAGTTCAATTTATGAAAACGGAGCTCACCTTCCTATCTCCTTTCCTCTCCTACATAAGGAATATATGTACCCATGGACGTCGGGATTCACCTCCCTCGGAAGCAGTGAATTTTTGTCTGAAAAAACTCGTCGATATCACTAACAATTTGGAAGTGATTCGCGTAGATTGATTGAAATAGGACACCCTGTATCTCGGTGGTTCTCGAGTCGTACGGACCCGTCCTGTCTACGTTCGAGAGGAACCAGGTGACGAGGAGCGTGGGGGCAGCGGAGTAGCGGGTAAAAAGCCGAGCTCCTGAGGGAGGCGGTCGCGTTGCCGGTGCTCGAGTGACCATGATGGAGACGAGGGGGTGGTCGGTCGAGATCAAACGCGCCGCCGTGAGAAGTGGCCCGGCTGCTCGAGATTCTTGTCTGCCGGGACGCGCTGGGAGCCCCTCGCGCAGCAAGAATTTGTTTTAGTAACGCGGCCAACCTACCCTTCCTGGTGCCACCTAACTCTATCGAGAGCGAGAGCGGGCCCGCGAGAGGGAATCGATCGAACCCCCACGTCCGGTTTTGCGCGTTCTTCCTTAGACCTCGGACAGCTCGAGGCGCGATCGATCGTGGAAGGAAGCGCGATGCGGATCGCGGTCGATCGTCGCGCGGCCACTTGGAATGGCCCGTTCGATCTTGCAGAGGGGAATACCGATCGTTAGGAGGGAAGGAACGAAGACGAGAGCTGAGGCGACTGGGGGCAGTGCAGCAGTGCAGCGGTGGAAAGATGAGAGAGGGTAGGGAAAGGGAGGCGGGGGAGCGGGAGTGTCGGAACCATTAGCGCGGATGCCTGTTCGTATGCGGTCAGAATCCTTTTATCCCGTACAGAGATTCCTGCGGGATTCCTTCGTTCGTTATCATCGCGTGCAGCGCGCGGCCAAGGAGAAATGAAACAAGGTAGAAACGTAGGAGGAAGGAACGCGATGGGAACTGGCCGCGGGGGAGCGACGAGAATGGTAGAGGGTTGGCGGGGGGAGGAGGGGTTCAGGGGCTGAGGGACAGAGGGCAAGAGAGGGAGAGAGAGAGAAAGAGAGAAAGAAGAGAGTCGAACCAGTCTTCTTCGGGGCACGGGCCTCCCACGATATTCGCCTGGCGAGGAGTTATGAAGTCGTCCAGCTGTGGAGAACCAGTTGGCTGTATTTCGCGGGGGGACAGGTCCCCGCGCGGCAATGGTGCGCGTCGTGCCGCGTCGAGACGTCCACGGACGTCCAACAGTCCGGTGACGTCGCGTCGCACGTCTCACCGATCGCCTTCGGGAGATGACGGGGAAAGAAACATTGCCGGGCATTGCCACTTTAACTCAAATACGTCTTTATTTTCTCTTCTTATATGTCCATCTTTATAAATTACAAGAAACAATCAAAGACGTCTTATAGTCCGTACAAAATAGCGCAATCACCGTTTTCTCGGTCGAGAAGGAGGCCGAGGATCTTACACTGGGCTAATGGTTCTCCTCTCTAAGCCTACCGACGCGATACCCGCGAATCGAGAGTGAGTAGAGGAGGGTGTGGGAGACGCGTACAAAAATAATTTAGCCGCCCCGCGGGGAGCGACGGCCATTCGTCTCGGGAGCGTCGATTATTTACAACGAAGACTCTTAACGAGATGCTAAAAAATATACATATACATATATTTATACATTTGCGTGTTTGTTTAATATAGTTATAATCTATGCGTATATACAAGTACGCGATCCGAGGGGGACCGGAATAAATAAGGGGTCTAATGTACCAAGCGCACGCGGAACGGGCGCGCGAGGCGAGTCCGAACTTCGGTATGTATTTCGAGAGCGAGCAAAGGGGAACCGTGTAAGTATGTATGTATGTATGTACAGAGAAACGACGAGCGGCGAAACCCTCGTCTTTACTTATCTAATATAATACGATTCTAAGCCATTACGATCATCAATCGCTATCGACGCTTCTCACCGTCTCAGTCTTTGTATGTAGTACGCGTCCGTGGTACGTCGTAATAAATACGCACATGGTATCGATCGTGTTTTCATAATACTGGGAGAGGAGGAGCACCCCGAGCACCCGGAGCGCTCGAACGGTGCCCACCGCAACGCGTGTCGCGACTGGGTCAGCAGGATCGCAGAGTTTCGCGGTAGGATCACCTGGACCACCTTGTCTGGGACAGAATCTGGGAGGCAACGAGAGACTACGGAAACGTCCTTCGCCAGGAAGGAGAGGTAGTCTCTTCGGGGACGAGGGAGCAATAAGGGAGAAAGAGGTGGTGTCCTAGAGGCACGTGTGTATCGTCTTTTTGATTCTACAGAGCTGACACTTGACCTCGCAACACCAGTGGAAGGTGCACGCGCATCTCTCCACGACCGTCACCTCCTGTGTCTTGTAGCCTCTGCCGCAGCACATCAGATCGCAGCCGTCCACTCCGATGCTGGTGTCGTTGCACTGCCTACCGTGGGTGCCGAGGATACCCAGCTTGGGGTTCTTCTCGCAGAACGGTGGCGAGGGCTCCAAGTAGACCAGGTCCTTCGGCCCGGGCGGCTTGTGCTCCGGGTTGTAGGGTTTCAGCTGGAAATTGTACCGGTGTCGACGACCCAGCCCATCCCGATGCCCGTGCACCGAGTTGCTCGCAGAATTGCTAACGATCGCGTTTCCGTTCCCTCGAACTCGGTCCGAGTTGCTCACCATCACCCTCGAGGCGCCGTCGAAACGGTCCTTCAGGTTGTCGCCGACCACGCGGAACGTGGGCAGCCTCATCCAGCAGGTCTTCACGGTGCAGGAGCCGGACATGCCGTGGCACTTGCACTCCTGCCTCATTTCCGATGACACGTGCTGCAACAAACCCACCATCGAGCTCGCCTCTTTTGTCCACCGAGGAGAGAGAGATAAAGAGAGAGAGAAAGGTGTTAGTTAATGGAGAGGAGACTTACCGCTCTGCCAGCCTCGTTGTTGTGCAGGTTCATCTTCTCCCGCAGGTTCCGTCCACGCTCGCCAGTATCGACGAACTCGCGGGAGAACTTGAAGCCGTAGCCTATGTTGTCCGAACAGCCACCCCATTCCCAGTCGCGCGTCGCGGATGGTGCTCGGGATTGGTGGGTATAGTCGCAGGAGCACGACTGGATGCTGCCCTCGCTGCAGGCTCGCGCGATGCTATGAGTCACGGCCGCGCTCGTGATGGCGTAGATGAAGGCGGTCTCTCGGCATCCTGCAACCAAACTGCACCGTCAACCTCTCACTTGTCTTCTTCTCGCCTTCTCGCTCAACAGCACAATCGAATTGAAAGGAAGCCGAAACCGTTATCCCGTCTAGAGTAGTCTACTTCAGCCTAATTGTAAATCGAAGTGAGCGTGTAGCTCCCAATCGAGCGGACAAAACTTTTACGGTGCTCGGTAACGTGGGAGGCGAGCGAGCGGTACCGTCAGGCAACGTCTCAATCCTTCGTCGGCTACCTGCGAGATCTCTCTTGTCCGCGCAGGTGTGCAAGGAACCCACGGCAGCGTGCAACGGACGAGGACGCCCTCGAACCAGCCAAGAAGAAGCAGGCACTTGGAAGGAGAGGGAGAACACGACCTTAACCCTGAGTGGGCTGACCCGAGAGGCACCTCGACCTTATCTGCATAAGGCGCAGGTGCTTGCCGGCACCTTTGCGATGTATCGCGAGCCACCAAAGCGGAGGGACCGTTTCGCAACTTGCCACCTTTATCGTCTCGCAGATAACGCCGCGTTATCTCGTGCCTTGTCAGAAGTTTCGATGAACGGTATATCGACGGGTAGGGAAATTCTAGGAACACAATCCACCGACGCGGCGCTCGTTCTTCGGAACAATGAAGTTTGTCAGGTTGCAGCAAGGCCGACGAGAGCACCCAGTGCATGCCTAAAAGGTGTCTACGTCTGCCTGGAAATAAGACGTGAAGCGGCTCGGTAGCCGAGGGGAAGAGGCCCGGAGCGGTGGAGATAATCGAGCGCGTCAAATTTTCAAGCGAGATTCGAGATTCGTCACGAGTGTTTTCCGCGCGGGGGCTCCGTGATCTTTACTCCGTGCGCGTTAACGCGCACCCTCTGCCAGCCAGACAGGGAGCCTTCACGGAGCAACGGCGGAAGAAAGGTGGAAAGAAAGAGCGAAAGAAGCGATTTTCCCTAATCCCTGCCCAAGGTGAAGACCAGGGGCTAAAAGCGGTCGACGGAAGCGACGAGTCCTTTCCAGGCGGTGTGTAGGTAACTGCCAGGAGTGCCAGGGAACAGAGGAAGACTCGCATCTCGACGAAACGGAGGCAAAAGATTTACGCCGTTCCACCCTGTTACCCGCAGGGATCCTTGACCTGTCTCCACGAAATTTCATCGGTTCCAGATATTATTCGTCATCATCTTGGGACTAGCATGTCCAAGGGGATTACACGGACGGTGGGAGTTCTTCTCGCGAAGAGACAGCCAACGAGCAGCCGGCCAAATAGTCGATGAAATCATCCCGAATACTCGGAACGCGACTTTGAAGCGCGCCGGACCGCGTGATCCTTTTCGCCGAAGATTTTACGATCGTCAAACAGCCGGACGGCGGAGATAAGAGAGTCGGCTCTCCGAGCGAAAAATCGTTATCGAGGCGGCCGGAGAAATTCTCAGGGAGAAAAGCGCGGCTCGATAATCCCGAGAGGTGTTGTTTGTTCTCGCGAACGAGCCAGGCCCGCGACCACATCTCCAACGCGTCCTCTCTCCGTCCTCTCGACTTTCCGCGCGCACGCGATAAACGGTTTGACGTTCGCTTTATCGGCCGGTGCAAACAGGACGAGCGAGGCGGAGGACCGGCTCGTTGCCGTAGAGCAAATGTGTGTGAAGTTAGCCCTCTTTTTTTTTTCTTTTCGGAAAATTAAAAAGTCATTGTTGTACTAGTTTGTACTAAGTAGTTTTGTACCGCGTTGTACACACCGTTGAGAATTATCAAAAAGTCGAAACCGTTTTCGAAGAAATTGAGAAAACCAAGTTCCAAGTTACCCCCCTTTTTGGAAAACTTCGTTTTTCTTGGTTATACTAGTTGCAGCGAGCATAAAAACTGTTTTAACTAATTTGATTCTGACTATTCGATAGCAGTTCTAAATGCAGCAAGTTTGGCTTTCAACGAAAGTAATTTTAAAAATTATATTACGCTGTGCAGCATCGCGAGAAGAAAGAAAAGGGGATGTACGGACGATGTTCGCGGTAGCTGGAAGTAGCTTGAGGAGGTGGACTTTGTGGGCGAGCGAGCGGCGAAGTGGAACGTGGCTTCGGGCTCGTCAGCATCGAGATCGGGTGGAACGAGATCGCGACGCAAGTTTTACCACGGAGATTCGCGTCCGGGCTGAAATTCCACGTCGACGATAAGATCTTTGGGAATTATTGCTAGCGCTGGATCGTTCCAGCGCGGCCGGGGGAAACTATGGGACGTTGGAGCGACGGTCGTGTGGCGGGCAACGTCGATCCTCGAAAAACTGCATCGACCAGCCTCGCGTCCCTTGAATGCAAAAGCTGACGGCCGGGATGCTGGTGGACGGGGGACGCGGAGGGGCGCGAAAACGCGACCGCCATATAGGCCGTGGTCTCACGCGGCAACTTGTACAGCGTGGAAGCAAACAAGATGTAAAAATCAGAGGAGGGCCGATGGATGGGGGGCAGAGGCCCATTGGCTCGCGGCTCACGTTTTCGCAAGAAATCGTGGCGTGCCGTCGACACATGTAGCCCATCATAGGCCGCGATTTATGGCGGCGTAACGCCGTCGCAAAAACCGCAACCGGGTCTCCGTATAAGACGCGACCCGCCCCCCCGAACCCCGACCCCCGCGTCACGTCGCTCAACCATCCAACAAATTTATTTGTTTATCTATTTACTGGCGCGCAAGCTTCCAGGTTCAGCGGGCGCTCGTTAGGGAAACGGCGATAACGGTACCCGTTGCACGAAAATCGAACAACGCTGGGACGAAGGCAACTACTTACTTAGTAGCACGAGTAAACGGCTGCACCGACTGGATTACAGAGCAGAGATGATGCAACGATACGTCTACTTTGCTAGATCGGGGAGACAGGGGATGATGCTGCGGATGATGGTACGGACGCGGGTTATTTCTGGCGGGATCGACGAGAAGCTCCGTGAAATCGAGGGAAAATGCTAGCCGCACGGAGGCTCCCGCGAGATTCTCAGTTTACCGAGCAATTAGGCTGCGGAACTCGGCTCGGCTTCCACGCGAGTGCCCGTGCAGTGGCCCAAAACGGTGCACGCCGCGCGGCTCAGACGAGCGCGAGAGAAAGAGAGAAACGGAGAAGGAACGAAACCAAGGGTAGACACCGATGCGGTAGGTGGCTCTTGGCGGCGAAATGATTACAGGCCGCGAACCTACTCACTGCCAGCTATAATATCGAGTACAAACGCCTCCAAAAGTATCGAGCGCTTCTCCTCCAGCTGGGACACGCGCGAGGAATCGCTCCATCGATGGAGGGTGTTTTTTTCGAAACGATACCACGGAGATTCCTAATGATACGCGCGACACGGGGATCACAGCTGTTGTAGCAGGAAAGGGGATGTCACCGATCAGGGTTTTTGGCCGATTCTCTTTTCGTATTCAAATTTCAAGCCGATAGATCGAACGTAGATAGTACTGTAAACTGGGGGAACATTGGCATCTACTTAACATCTATAAAAAATGAAAAGGAAAAAAATTTATGTATTTTCATACTTGTAGTACAATCGCAAAGATGCAATGTTATAATAGGATACCTAAACCAAATTTAAAAATGTTAATTAAAGAAATAAAAGAATAACTATCTATAAGAATATATTCAAGACAGTGCATTGAACATAAAGAGAAAGAAATTTCAGTTTTGATGTAAGTTCAGATGCGGTAAAACTTTAGCTTTTCAGTGCTATTTATATAGGATGAAATTTAACATGTATTAAAGAAGGAAGAAGCAAAAAATTTTATGCATTTTGACACTTGTATTACATTCACAAAAGATGCAATGTTATAATAGGATACTCAAAGCAAAGGTTAAAAATGTTAATTTTTATATTATATACTAAAATGTGGCAAAAACATGCCAATGTTCCCCCAGTTTGCGATAAGTACCTACGTACACTGGACGGTTAATCGCGGCGACAAATGATTCGTCCCGATTCAACGAAGAGAGGAGGCGCGCGTGTGAAAGGGAAGACGGGAGGGAAAAAAGGAGAAAAGAACAGGTCGGATGTAATCGAGCGGGCCCGCATAATCCGGAAACGACCGTTTAGGTCGCGGCGCACGACGCGACGACCAGTCCGCGCGCGATCCCCTTCTCGATCTCCAAATACGTACGACGAGTACGCGCGAGCATTACGGATCGGCGATAGCGATCTGCTTTTCCCCTGCTCGCGCGCGAATCCTGCCCCGTGCAGATCTAATCTCGGAGATCGCTTCGAAGACAAAAGATACGGGGCCGAGGAGGGAACGAGGGCAGACGGACAGAGAAACTGGTCCTCCTTGTTCCAGCGAGATCTGCGGCGAGGGGTGAAAGGTCGAGGTCCTCCTGGCAGCCACGGGAGAGGAGCTATGACTCAATTTCGCAATGCTCCCCGCAACCTCCATTTCGTTTCACATTTCATTTACGCTAATCTAGGAGGAGAACGGCATCTGCGACTGTTGGACATTTTAAACTCGATTTGCAGAGAAAGCTGTTGGGATGAAAGGCGCCCCGCCACGGAAAGGGGGTGAGCACGAAAGGGGTGTAGTCGCGTCGCGTACGGTGTTTCGTGGCGCGAGCAAGGGTTGCGGGTTGCGGGTGTACGGGCCGGTGAAATGAACGACATAACGCGTGCGCGCCAGAGAGCTCCATCTCTTCCTCGCCGCTATTTTGTATCCCCGTGCTTGTTTTTTCGGTTTTACTGCCGCGATAAGTGGCCATATGGGGACACTGGACGCGATGGGGCGGGAGCGAGACCGAGAGCGGCAGCGGGAGCGGGCCGAGCGAAAAAGCTCGGCTTACAATCGCCTCGACGGGATCTAAAAGAGCCGCAGGGGAGCCAGAACTGGTACGAGAAGGTCCATTATCAGGTTGCAAAACATACATCTGGTCGGTGAGGGCACGTGCCCGAGGCCTTCGGACCAAGGGCACGCCCCTTTTGATCCCCTCGTGCCTCTCGCCACTCGCCACTCGCCAACACTCGCCTCTCCCCCCGTCGCGATGCAACCCTCCCGAGTCGCTGACACCCTGTCGTCTTCGAATAATCTTCCGGCCTGGATGCGCGCCGCTTCTTCTCGCCGCTAAATACGAAAAACCCGCTCTTATATGCGCGTCTACTTCTGCTTACGTAACGAGAACCTCGGCACCGCACTCGTGACCGACATGCGCCGCGGGAAATTATCGCGTACAGCTAACTAACCGTAATCCAATTACGCGCTTTAATTATGCGGCCAAAGGGTTACTTTTCTACGGTGCTTCACGGATCGATCGGCTAACGATATTACCGCGTTGAAACTCGAGTAGGCTGAATAGTCCGCTCGAGGATCGCCTCGATTATCGATGACGTATCGCGATCGAGAGAGACAACGAGAGCCGCTCGTAGGTACTTGCGCGGCGGGGACCGCTGCGAGAGATAAGGCTGTGGCGCTCCTTCACTCGCGCCTATCGACATCCACGGACTCGTCATTTGCGATTTCAACTCGCTTCTCCCTCCCCCCCCTTTTCCCCAAACTCGTCTCCTGTAAATCTCTATCGGGGATACCGGTTGTCGGAGACGACCACGGACAATGGGCCGTTTTTTGGAACGTGGAACGAGTCCACCTTATGGTCCGTTATTTATACACGCGCGTCGTTTTATCACGAATCTCGATCCTTCCCGGCCTGCCTACTCGAAATGTCCTCGCACCGGTAAAAGTTTCTAGCTGCCCCGGTTGCCCCGACGAATATTAATCGAAGCTTCTCAGAAGTCCGAACGATATTTAGCTAAATACTCGCGCCGGCACCAATTAGCGGCGCCGGCGCCGATTGTATTACTAATCCATCGACGGTAATTGTACCGATACCGCCGCTAAAAGGGGACAGGAACGAAAAGCCGGGAGCAAAGAGAAAGGAAAGCTGGTGCTCACCTCTGTCGACGATCTTGCCGAACAGATTTTTCCCACGGAGGAAATTCTTGGTGGAGCAGTTCCATCGGCGATTGCGAAACTGATGCTGGCACTCGGCGATCGCCTGGTTCGCACCCCTGGCCACGGCCATCAGTACCCCTGGGTTTTCCCTGGCAAGTCTTCTCTGCTTTCGCCTCAAGGTCGCGTACACCGTGGGATCCATGTGCAGGGAGGCCGGCGACATCGGCAGAAAATTGTTCGGCTCTCCTGCCTTGGCGATCCCCCTGAGGAGAAAAGTCATGGAAATCGCTCAGTTCAGTGTCCCTGTAGAGAAAAAGCCGCTCCCGCTTCGAGCGCACTTCTGCCTCGATCGAAGAGGCCCGCAACCCCTTTCGCGCGGTTCGAAGGTGGTTTCGCGTAACGAAAAGCTTCCGCGGGGATGACGGGGGGAAAATCATTCCCACGTTCGCGGAGCCCGGCGAACGCGGATCAATCGTGCAGCCCCGATCGACTTGCGTTTCTCAATCGTGCCTCAGCGATTGGCATCCATCGTGCGTGCATTCGACGCTAATTTGGTTTACGCGTAAAAACCGCATACTTTGGACACTCGGGGAGGGGGAGAGGACAGTGGAACGAGGGAAAGAGAAAGAGGAGGGAGGCGGCGAGGGGGGAGGGTAGAGATGCGCGAAGAAGGATTAGTTCGGAAGACGAAACTGGTTCAACAGTTTCGGTCAACGGTGGCCGGGTGTGTACAGGGTGTCTTATTCAAATCGACCCGCGAGGGTATCTTTCGAGCTACAGGTGATATCGAGATATGGTTCGGACAAAAGTTGAATGGTTTCGGGGGGTGCATAATTTCATGTTAACAGATATTTTGTAAATTGAAGGGTAGCGGAGATACGAGAGTTAGCCACACTTTTTTAAGTAGAACAGTATACATTTTAACACATGATTCGATACAGTTTTCCAATTGCTATAAGAAAGTACTAAGGTATTTGTACCGAAAAATCCTTACTTTAGAAGATACTTCAATTTGAATTTTAATTCTTTGAAATTTAATATCTCCCAAAGAAAAGATTTTCCAGGACAAGCACCCTAATACTGTTTCGCGGCAAATAAAAAGCTGCAGCGAATAGAATGTCAACATGTATACAGTCTCATTTAACAGAACAAACTTGATCTTCGTATCTCCCCTATCCTTCCATCAACAGAAACTCCGTTTACACCAAACTATCCTCCCTTCGAAGCCATTCACCTTTCGTCGGAAGAATTTTCCGGTACCATCGACGGCACCAAAGATATTCACGGGGATCGATCTGAACTCGACACCTTGTATGAATAAAGCTGCCGCACGAGTTCGGTCTGCGAAAGAATTCGCGTCCCGATCGATCGAGCGTCGCGCAGAAAAACGCTTAAGTGCGTTCTGCTCGCGTCCCTTCGTGGGAAGAACGTGCAAAGTTCGGGGCAAGGCGTCTCGCGAGAGTCCACGGCGTCCCGCGATCTTTACGATCGTTTACAAGCCGCTGATTACACGACCATCCCGAGCCGATCGAAAAGCTTAACAGACACGTTCTGTACCGTGATCCCCCCTCCCTGTGAAATAGAATTACACGCTACTAGCATCCGAGAGTTTGTAGCTCGCCCGAGCAGGGATCGGATCGCTCGTCGCCGCGCATACTAAACAGATAATCACCGTCGCCGTGGCTGCGTCGACGGTCCGTCGTCAACGACTTTCTTGACGGCTAGCAGAGACAGACAGGCAGGCAGACAGACGAGAACCCGGGCACGACGCCACCGCGAAAAGCCTGCTAGCTGGGGCCGAGGTTTCTCGTTGACACTCTCTCGGTGCCGTGTAAATAAACCGAATCAGGAGGCACGGCTCGTAAAAGCGTCGCAGGGAGCGGAGCAGATCTCCGTCTCAAGAACCACGTGCCCTCCTTCCTCGATTCTTCTCGCTCCGCGAATCCCCCGCGGATATCCTCCGGTAATTAGATACTCAAAGTCGCGCGTCAAAATTCACCGCGCAGTTCCGATCGAGTCCCGATGACCTACTCTCGTCCTCGGCGAACGAATGCAGCGACGAGTCCGCGCGGAACGTTTATACGATGCGCTCGATAAGCGTCGCCCATAAATAAGACGTGCTCCAGACTCCGGACCGGTTAGGATACAACTATCGCTTATAATTTACGTCGGCCAGAAAAGCTCGGGCACGGCTCTCCCTCATCCCTTCGCCCTCTTCCACTAACCCGTCCACGTGTTGTCTGCCAGCGGACACGTCGCGACCACGAAATTAATCTACGGCACGCGCTGCGTGTGACAAAGGGTCTACGTATTAAATTCGCGCGATTATCGGTGTCTCGGCTCCAAGGATTCCCCTATCGCAACCTACACCGTCTCTCTTCTCTCTCGCTCTCCCGAGCGCCTCGATCGTCCGCGATCTATAGGATCGAGGGTAAAGAAACCGCGTAACAGATGCGTCCGCTTCTTCTGTTGCTCCGCTGGTCGTTTCTAACGCGGCCTGTCGCTCGCAGGACGACAGCGTCTCGAATCGGGTTGGGATGTCACGGGCGTCACGGCTTCGATCGAAACCGTCCGCGTGCGCGTCTTTTTCCCTCGATCGACCGACTTTGTGGCTGGTCGGGAATCATCGGTCGCCCAGGCGATTCGCGCGATAAATCCGCTCGAGCTACCGGTTTCCAACGAGGATACGGAACGGTGTAACGTTAAGGAATCGCGGCGGTTCTACTTTCGCGTCCACGCGTTATTGGCGTTTCTATCGAGGCGGCGATCGACGTCGGGCAAGGACCACCCAGAACCTCGGCCAACGCGATAAGTAATACCCTGTTACCGGCGAATATATTACCGATTCGTTCGCCGTATCTGTTATTCGGGGAGCCGAGACGTAAATCCACCGAAAAGTCAATCCACCTTTCGCCGATGGAGCGGCGATAAATTTCTCGTCGTGCTGCGCGAGCCGGAGCGGATCGCCCGGCGTGCGCGTCCACGCGAATTCGCCGTTCGCATTAGATTAATTAATTCGTGGGTAATAATTATCTGCGCGCGGCCGAGCGTTAAATCAAGCCGCGAATGGAAAAGTGGCCGAGCCTGTCGCTTGATTTATCGCCGGCTGTTTATCGTCGCGTGGATATTTCCGCGACTATCCCTTTCGGCTGTAAACGAGCGCGCAGCCGCACGCGCTCGCTTCGTCGTGCCGCGAGAGCATTATTTATTACCCCGCTAATGAAGTTAGCCATTATCTAATGCCCATCCAGCGGTTTTCCCGTGCGCCCACCCAGACATCGCTTGGCGAATCGAAGCGTACGGCTCGCGATCTCCATGATTAATGGATTGATGAGAAGGAGCACGCACGAGTGTCGCGGCCACCGTTGCTTCCATAAAACACGAACGACAGGTGTTGCCGCGGCGTGATTTAACTGGCAAAAGGTTAATTCGTTTCCACGACATGACGATCGCGGGCCAAAGAGCCGCGGCTATTGCGAAAATCTGGCGGGAATACGTCGAGGCAGCGAGTTAGAAAAAATGTTTCCACCTACCACCACATGGATCCTCGGCCGCGATTCTTGTTCCTGGTGATTTCGGTGAGGGAGGCGTGTATCGCCACCGCCAGGGCGCCGATGATCACCCAGTGCCTCATCTTCTTTCGGCGATCCCACTGAGCCGCTGCTTGCAGACTTTCCCGTGAACGTGGACGCGTTCCGTGTTCGCAGTAGATCGAAACACCATGCACCAGTGGTCACTCGCGCGTCTCGATTAGGAACATATCACACGGTACTGTTCGTGAGCGGTGTCGCGCACATAATAATCGTGTGGCCGGTGGTACTGGAGTTCTCGCGGAGGGACACTCGCAAGTGGTTTAGGTGCAGGATCGTGTCGGTGGCGTTCAAATCATCGCCTCGGACGGTCGCTCGGGGAATTCCGTGGAGTGGCAGGAAAATATTCCCCGTTGTCCTTAGTCAGTGGCCGAGTTCCGGAGCGGGGAACTGATGGAGCGGCCGCGCCGGTCAGCTGTCAAAGCGCGAGTCGGATCGCAAGAACCGTAATGCCGACAGTCCGACAGTTGAGTGAGTGTAGTTGGTAGCGGGCTAGGTCGAGAGCCGGAAACTCACCCCCCGAAGGGCTTTTTTCGAGGGGTGGGTGTCACCCTTGCCGAGTTCTCGCCGAATCAGCGATGGTGGGAGAGGCGCGGTGCAGCCGCCAGGATACCTGGCAACCCTCCTGGGCGCTTCACGCTTTACGCTTATAATGGAGTTGTCCGGAGGCCCGAGATCGGCAGTTGCTGGCGTCTCCGAACCCAACAGTCGCTCCGTTTCGTCTCGTTCTCGTTCTCGTCCCGGTTCTGCCGGCGCGAGGACACGTCCGAGCAGGCGGCCGGTGCGCTATCGCGTATCAAGAGCCGAGGCGCGCGAGCGCGATCGATCGACCGATCGAAGCAGCGAACGAAGGTACGAGCGTCGACCCGCGAGAGAACGCGCCGAGGGGAGCCAGCTCGTCCTTTCCTTCCTTCTCTTTTCCTCCGTTCCTCTGGTCTCGGGGGGTACGGTACCGCGATTCGAGGACCAATACCCTTCGACGGACAAGTATAGGCCTCGGCTAGCGACTGCACGCGCTCCTCCGCGGAAGAGCCGATCTCTCTTCAGAGAGAGAACGATACCTTCTCCCCTCTCCACCCCACGAGTCCTATACGCGTCTCGCTTCATCCTTCTCTCTCACACCCCCCCGAAGTCGTAAGTGCATCGTCTCGCTCGCTCTCTCTCTCTCTCTCTCTGCGCCCGCTCCGTCTCCTCTTCCCTTTTCTCGTCCACTCTTCTCAGCTCTTCCCTTCCGTTTTCTTCGCTTCTCGCCTCCGCTCCGCTTCGCTTCCCCTCGGCAGGAGCGAAGCTAGAGGGATCGCTGGACCCCTCCCAACGGAGATCGAATCACGCTCCGCCTCTCACCGTCCAGCCTCTGCGCGATCACTCGCCTCTTTTCCGCTTCTCCCACTTGTCCCGTTTCCGTGGATCTCCTCGACGCCCGTCGCCGGGTCGCGTGCTCCGTTTCGACTATGCTTCGTTCGATCACTGAATTTTAACGTTCAGCTACTCCTATCTGACGTCTCTTCCTAAAGCGAACGTGTTTCGACCAGCGAAAGGTCGCTCAGGCGACAAACATCGGTTTAAAAAGCCTTATTTATCTCTGGCATACTTCTCAGGATAAAGATCCACAAAGACTCTGCAACGTTCTCCAAGGAGAGTCTTCTCGCGACGCAAGGGTAGCCGGGGAAAGGAGAAGTTTTCTGCTTCTGACAGACGGTCTCCTCTCCAGTCCTCTCTGCTCCTCGTAGACGAGCACGTGGCTTTCAAGGGGAAATGGCGGGCGGTCCTTATCAAGGCCACGCCTGTCGGCTTCCCCTCCACCTTGCTCGTGGTCAGCGCGCAAGGAACTTTCGTCGAAGCTCTCTCCCACTCTCTGGAAACCTTCCCAGAGAGTCTAGCTCTCTTTCTCCCTCTCCCTCTCTCTCTCTCTCCATCGTTTATTTCATCCCTGCCCGTTTCCCTCGATCGCTCGCCCTCTCCTTCTCCTCTTTTTTCATTCATCCACCGAGCGACTCCTTCCTCGTTCCTCCTTCCCCTTTGCCCGTTTTTCCGTCTCGCTCTGTACCCCGCGATGCCCTCCTGCCCGCCGTTCCCATCTCCCTTGCTCCAGCGGCGAGGGACGTCACGGGGAATGCATGAATCGAAAGGTGGAGGTGCACATGCGTGCGTGTGTGGGAACGCGAGTCGGAATGCGGGAGGGAAGCTGCGTAGCCATGGAACCGCGCCGCGCCAGAGCTTTTTCCTTAGCTCGCCTCTCTCCACAGCGTCCTTTCTTCCGGTGCGAATTCCGCCGCGAGCACTCTCTCCGACCGCCACGCGGAAAACGCGCAATTAGCCCTCTCGACGCGGTCCAGAGCAGACGAGAATCACCCGATATCTATCCTATCTTTCTACTAGGCCTGCCACGCATAAGATGCAAGTAGTGCGCGGCACGTTGCCACTCGATTCTCTCAAACTTCGAATACCTTCTCCAGCAACCGAGCAAGGAACGCAACCCCGCGTAGACTCGGAGGGTGAAAGGTCGCTATGCTTCGGGCGAGAAAGAATAGTCTAAGTAGGAAGGCGTGGGAGAGGAGAGAACGCGTGGTGGACGAGAAAGCGGAATTCACTGCCGATGCAAAAAGATCGGGGCAGAGGATATTCGGGAACGAGGTCAGGACAGTCGCGATATCCCAGCTGAGAAGAGTTACGGAGATTGATCGGCGTAAATCGCCGGTGGGACGAGCGCGATTACGTTTTTGTCGGCGCGTGCCCGTTCGCTCGAGTCCCCTGGATCGCGCTGGAAACGCGAGCAGGGAAAGGAGACGCGGCCGAGTTTGTCGCTCGCCAGCAAAATCCCAGGCAATTATACGTCGGGAATGCTCGACCCGAGCTCGCGAAACCTTCTTCTGGTCCCGTGTTCTTTCGCCTGCCGCTCGCAACTCGCCGCTCCTGACGGCTGAAAATTGATCGCTTAACGATGCAACGAAATGACGCTGATCCAGGGAAAAACCGCGGCTCTGGCTTACCTTCTATATTACCCTCGTTTGCGACGGGGCACCGATAAAAACCACGCTCTATAAACATTCATTGTTCTCACGCCGCAGTCTAGACGGCAGCTACTTCTTTCCCGCCGCAGTTCTACTTCTATTTCATTACGGAGTACTTTACCGATTCCAGAAACCGTCTGCCTAAGTAACGGCGTCGTGAAAGTAACACGCCTTTTCCCCCCTTCCACAAACATTTCCAAAACATTCGCTTTACGCAGTTACATGTGTATACACTGCGTTCCACATAAGAGTGTACCAACGCCCCTATCGATTTGCGACCGATCTGCGCAGCTCCCACGGATCCGACACACGCGATTGGTCGTAGCACTTTCCATGCCGGTTTACTACCAATCAACAGTGTATCCCTGCGCGAAACTACTTAGGAGAGTAAAGATCTTAGGTAAAAGTTCGCAGCATGCGAATTTCATGGTTTGAGTTACGGCAGTTGCCAATGGTGAACGACAGTTAATTGTCAATCAAGGTAGAGTCACCAATGTCGAATTGTGTGGCTGTGCTCCGCTTTGTTATCGCGCAATGCGGTAAGTACTGAATTCGTTAGTTCTGATGTAATATTTTCATTTTTAGGAATCAATATTATTCCTATAAATTGATCAGTAAATATTTTAATTCATATGTCGTCTGAAAGAGCTGAAATTCTCCTATTCAAAAGTGCTAATAGAAGTTTTCAATTCTCCTCATAGATAGCAAAATAGCATACAGTATAGGAATTCTTCAGATGATAATGTGCTGTCTATGTCTGATTTGTTTGCACCGTTTCAGTGAAAGCAGTCCGAGAGAAGAGGGGATCCAATGTCTAGATTTTAAGGACTACTTAGTACTTACTCCCACGAAGACTGCACCGTGGATGATCTTCACTGCATATGTCATAATTGTAATTCGGAGTAGGTGAAGAAATTTAATACCTATTATGCAACTAAATACACAATACCAAAGAAATATTCGAAGCTGGTTATGCTTTCCAACTTTCGTTATTTTAAATTTATTTGTTTTTATCGTTACTAAAAATATGTTTATTTAAATGTTTCTTTGTATCGTTCCTTGTAACGTTGTAAATTTGTACCGTTTCGTCCTTCCCCTGCAGGACAAAAGTAACAATGACAGTCACTGCGGAAAATTGTCACTTATCACGTAAGGTTGAACCTGGGGTAAAATGATATACCAAGAAACATACTACATTAAGGCATAATTTTCATTGTTATACCTATAAAAGTTAATTGTAGGCTAGGCCTAGTGTAAAAAATGTTACCCTTATCCCCGCTCTACCCTACTTCCCTTTCTATTGCGGTAACAACGAAACCAGCCAAGCGCAACGTTGAAAGATCAACCGCATTCGAGATGCTCCGAGTGAATTCAGAACGATCGGAGGAAATCGAGAGAAGAAGGAGCAGGTCTGACTCTAATTCGACTGTAATCGCCGCTGATAATCGCGTGATTGGAAGCGGTGCAGTTGGCCGATAGGTTTGTTCACGGTTGCCTGACAGCGCGCTAAAACAATCAGGCTCGCGTATAAGTGACGGGCGAACGAGTCGTTATCTCGCGCGACGCCGAGAGCTGTGGTTTCGCGTGACGAACGATCGGTACGTCGAGTAACGACCTAATGACTTAATGCCAGTAACTCCGCGGGATGTTGCGCGACCGCGCGACTGCGTTTCCCTTGGGCGACGAAAATAAGCGGCAGGGTAAAAATAAGCGCAGCGACGCGACTCCGTTATCTCCGCGAGAGCGGATCTGGCGCGTGGCTTTTAGCGCAGATACCCTTTCGATAGAGCTGCCGGTAAATCAGCCGGTTATCAGTCGCTCGGTGGCAATATTAGAAGCGTCCGTTCCCTTTGCCAGCGCGCGCGTTCCGAGTAACGGCAGTTTTCTGTCCGCGCGAGAACATCGGAATCGGAAGCGACGCGATCCGACGCTTTGGGCCCTGTGTCGGGGCGAGAAGGTGGGACGGCCGACAGAAGAAGATGGTGGAGCGGGCCAGGAGAGAGAAGAGAGGCGAGACGAGAGGCGGTCGATGGGAAGCGAGGCGAGAGCGAGATAGCTCGTAAATCTAAAGGCCGTGTTCAGAAGGAAAGAGGCTGAATAGGTGTAAATGAAGTTGCGGCCTGTGGCCCGCCGCAAACTCGACCGGACCACCCCGCATATTTTGTCTCCCGTGCGTGCTCGGGCCCGAGGGCCCCTGGCCTCCGACGCCCCGCGCCCCACTAAACGCTTGCACGCGCGGTGGCCCTCCACCTTTGACTACCCGATAACAATGTCGCCGCTCTGACTATTCGCATTTCTCGCCCTCCTCGACGTATGCGGTCCAGCCTGGCCCTGGCCCGTTCCAACAACCCCCAGCCTCCGCGCCAAGACAATCTCCAGCGTTTAAGCGGATAATCCGATTTCACGGCCGTGCGCGGGCCACCGCCGCCCATGAAATCCATTTTTATTGGCTCCCACGGCCGAGGAGATGCGGCACCGATCTTGCAAATTTCACGAAACATTCGAAGGGACAGGTGTTCTCGAAGCGATCCTCTGGCAGGGCGGAAACCCAGCAGCGGGGGCTGCCACGAGGAGCCGCTTTCCAAGGGTGGATTAGCTTAATATAGGTTAACGTTCATCCTCATTAACTAACCGAATAAACCTGCAACAAAGAGCTTCGATCCGGCGGACGCGAGGACTCGTTTGTTTCGGATGATCCTCGGCTCCGTTCCTTTTCGCTTCGAAGGCGAAAGCCCTTCATCCTATTCGCAAGATTACTCTCGCGAGAGGCTCTCGGGCGAGTATCGGTGTATACAACGAATTACATGGATCCTCGGTGGAGGAGGGAGCCGAGCGAAAAAATTCGGGAGACGCGGCTCGGTGGACGGGAACGGTTCCTCGCTTCGAATTCCGAGCTCAGTTTGGGGATGCGGTCGCAAAAAACGCGAGCGTCGCCGGACACGATTCAGCGTGTGACTTGTGCTGGTTGGTCTACGACCACCCGGGACACCTACGATACATAGACTGGGGGAGAGAAACGCAGAGGATTTGTGGGCGGGGTGCGAACGCGTCGGAGGGCATCAAAGGACCCGCGAGAGGTAATTATTGTTTCTGGATGCAGGTCCAAGCGGAACCGTGAACGGACAGTGGCGCCTGCACGATAGGCGCTGCCATTCTCACCCTCCCCCTTCCTCCCCTCGTTCCAGTTCGTCGTGGTGGGTAGGTTGCTTTGGGGGATATCAGGCAAGACCAAGGGAACCGAGCAAGGACCAAGCTGCTTTCCCAGCGCGCTTCTTCCCGACCACCCTTAATTAAGAGAACGCCATTCGACTCACGAGCGATTCTCCACGGTCCCGTTCTCCATCGCATTCCGAAGCGCTCCGCGTCGCAAGGTCGCCGTCGCCCTGGAATTGGCCCACGTACGTGAATCCTCTCGCCTCGCGTACATCCCACCTCCGAACAGACGATTCTGCTCGTTTTCTGCTGGCGCTGATTGCCGCCCAGGTGTCGTTACACGAAAGACGTGCAAACGCCGACACGTGAACGCCGCAAAACTGCTAAATTGCCCCGATATTACGGGACGGGTGCTTCCCCTCCGTCATTTCCCTCCGCGCGCAGTGATTTGGCAAAAAACACCAGACGCGTCGCCTCGCCGCTCGATTCCGTCGAGTTTTGCTGACGCGCGCGAACTACTCCGATTCTGGGAAAGCGTCCCGCCATTCGCGGATCAAGTGATTCGCTACGGGACTCTAGTCAACGGAGAAGAAAGAGCAGGGGGCAAAGGGAAGGCGCGCTGCGCTCTATTGGGCCCATTTCCACCTTCACCTTGTCGTTTGGGCTTCTCCTCGCGTCTTCGTTCGACCCTCGTTTCTTCCCACCTCGCGTTCGTTCCTCCGTTTCTTTTCTTCCCGTTGCCTCTCGCTCCGTCGTCTTTTCATCGGGCTTGATAAATACGTCACGCCGAACGTGTGACTCTAGGAGGTGCGGGCCAGGTTTACGGGGCCGCTTCCACGGGGAAAGAAAACGCGTGCCGAGCTGGCTTACCTGAAACCCTGGCCGCTGCGCCGACCAAGTCCGAGCGGAGTACCTGGAGCACACCACCCATGGGGCTTGCACGCCGAATTATCCCTTCTGTTATGGGCAAACATTTATGTATTTATTGCCGGACAAAACAGCTGGCATAATAGCCTCACGGACGTGATCGATACGCGTTACTACTGCTACGGGTTCTCGCTCGAGGGACCCTACCGAGACCGAAGAAAAAAAAAGGAGAGAATGCTGAGGAACAGAAGGAACAGAAGAAACAGAGGAAACAGAAGGAACCGAAGGAGGAACAGATGCCTTTCGAGCTTCGATCCCTTGCGATCGTCGATTGCGTTCGCACCCGTTTCTTTACGGTTTCGTCATAATTTCTAGACAATGGCCTGAAAGGGAGGAATATAATACGATCACCGCGTTGGCCAATTAACCGTATCGTAAATTTATTACGCCCGGTGTGAAGCATGAAGGCTTATTAAACGATGTTGCGGATTCAATGTTGCGAGGCCCGTCGAGGTCTCCACGATATTCGGCGACTCAATGCTTGGAATATGTAATATGTATTCGAGAGGACTCGAGGCGGCCCGAGCCCATCGCCGAGCATAATGTTTTCATTAGGTCGCGATCATTATCTGGCCCAAGCGAACAAACGAGCGAATGCCTGGGGGCGCATAGCGCGCACGTATTAAGACGAATGGCTGACCCGGCCCCGTAATTAATTACGGCCTCCCCCAGTGTTACTAATATTAATTAATCCCGTTGGTCCGGCGAGTCGGCCCGGTTCCGTTTGGGCCGCGTGACCTCGCAAAACCGACGCGTTTCGCGCTGCTCGAGCTGTTCCCTCCAATCGAATGCCGCCCCATTAACACGAAATTATTCCCGACGACATTCCGCCATCGTGCCACCTGCCCCGAGAATGCACTCGCCCTGATCGATCGCCGATCGATCTTTAGATCCTCTTCTCTATTAGCGTGCCACGCGCGTCCCCGAGCAGAAACTCGGTAAATGTCGGGATCGGTTCGCCTCGAATCGAGATTCGACGCGCGTGCTCGCGCAATTATCTGGGCGATGCGATATGGAACAATAACGAGTCTCCGAAACCGGTCGATAAATCTCGGAAGGGGTAAGGGAGGGGGCCGCGTCGATCGTGCGCGTCGCTCGTGAATCGCTGCCCAGAAGAGAGCAACCGGAGAAGAAAAAGGGGCAATGGCGGTAAGGGTGGGCCAAGAAAAAGAAATAGAGACGCGTGCACGCATTCTTGGCGTGACGGGACGCGTTAATATCGATCCACCGGTCGACCGATCTGCCAAGAAATGACGTATCGCCGAACGCAGCGGGCCTGCCGATTCGCGAATCGGCCAGAAAAAAGTTTACGAGGCGGGGCCCGCGGCGTGGCGCGGTAGTCGGCGCGAACCCATCTCGCCGCAAAGATTGCGCTTCTTGTGCGCGGCTGTTCGCGCGTGCCACGGCGCGGACGCGTCGATCGTACGCCGGCGGAAACCGACACGATCGGGGTGTCACCGACAGATGAACATCTTCGTTTCCGCGCGACAGCTCGCGGCGGAGGCAGCCTCCTCCAAAGGCAGGCGCCGCTCCCGTTCCACGGAAACGCGGCCGCGCGGTGAAACTCACTGTAACAAGCAGCGTATCAAAGGTTTTGCTCCCCTTCGCCACTTGTCCCGTCATCCCCCCGACGTCCCTTCGCGATCGGCAAGTCGTTGATTTAAAGAACCGGGGGAAATCATGAAAAACCAACGTCCGTCGATCGAAATGTCTCTCTCGCGTAACGATACTGATCGATGATCTGTACTTTGGGACCACCCCGTAACCTAGGGCCCTCGGTCTCGAGGCTCGATCGAATTTTTCTTCTCCTCCGCTCCCCCCGATCCCGTTAGTCGCCCGTTTCTCCCGGGCAGAGCCCAAGGAAAAAAGTAACGAATGCTGTAGGCGCGCATTAATAAATCGGCGTGGACGCACGGGGCGTAGATCATCGTGTCGCGGGCCCACGATCCACGCGGGGATCCATGCGAGGTTCGGCTCCGTGCCGAGAGAGACAGAGTAGGAGGGCCGGATGAAGATCGAACAACCAGCGGACGTGCGGGGGGAGAGATGCCGGGGACTCTCCTCTTCTCCTCTTAATTGCTCCGATTAATTAGCCACCACGGTTTTGCTAGAGCTAATGGCCGGCCGTACGTTTCCTCGTGGCCCCGCGGACACACGGATATATACGTTTTAATAACGTTGCGTTAATCACGCGACACGCGAGGCGAATCGGCGAATCGCCACCCTAAGGCTCTTTCGTTCTCTTCGCAAACTTAACGCCATCTCTCGTTGCGCTGCGCGCCGTCAAAATCCCGAACACTCATCAGCAGTCCCTCATCGAAGTCGTCCTGTTCCGATTTATTCATTACATGAATTTCCTCGGGATAAGAGGAAACGGAGCGACGACTAAAAGGAGATTAAATGGCGCAGGTACTCGTGAGCGATTAAAGTACTACCACTTCCCAAGGCCGTGATCCATTCTGAGGCCCAACGAAATCTTGGATCACGAAGATCGTGATCGCGCGGCCGAGCGAACCACCCAGGATCGATCCATTAGCGCTCCGCGGGATGCGTTCCTCTGCCGTCATCGATATCTACTATTCCCACAGTGGGCCCCGTCCAAAGGGCCCAGGACTCCCTTCGAAGCCTCCGTTCGGTAGGATGCAAGCTGATATTCGCGAGTCTAGATCGATCGTCCTGCTCGCACCGTAATCGATTGCCTTCGATCCGTTCGAACGGTTGAAATTCGAACGGATCCAGAAGCGTGACGCTCGAGCGGCTCGTCATCGCGTGTCAGCTTCCAAGAAGAGGCTGACGGGCAGGGCACCGTGAATCACTGCTTCTTCGGTCGGCCGCGCGTCATTTCCGCAAACCGTTCGCACGGCCGACTATTTTCGCGAGAGTCACCTTGGCGAGTCATCTTCGTTAATGCAAGTAAATGAACGGCGTCCTCGGCCGCGTCGTGGCTCGACTCGGATTCGACCGACGATCCTATGGCGGATTGAAGCGTCAAAGTCGAGCGGAGGCTGGATGGGAACCGCCAACGCTCTCCGCAGACTCCGAAGGTACCTACACGAAGGTACGAATGGGCCGACGAAAGGTAGAAGAAAGTGGCGGCCGTTGCTGCGAAAACGAAACGAAACGGTCACGGATGAGGATCCGGCGATCGACCACCCGCGAGAGCACCGACGTTAAGGTGCGTGAAAAATCAGAAATGCCTCGGCTACGTGGAATTCGAAGAACAAATAGGTGTAACTACGGTTCTTTCCGTGGCACGGACGGGTACGTCGACCCGACGTGGCGCGACGCGACGCCTCCTTGGCCACCCAAGAGCGCGAGAAACCAACGCCTCAGCGTTTTCGTCTGGGCCTGCGCCTTGAAATTTTCGTTTCACCTCTTGGTCGCGATTTAACCATACACGTGTACATTCCAGCAACACAGTTATTACGTAGCGCACGCCGAGAGGGTAAGGTGTTCGCGTTGCACTTATACCTACACCTACCCGCAACGAATCAACGACCGTTGGCGGTAGGTAAGAGCGAAGCTCCACCCAAGCCGAGGCAACCCTCTCCCCGAGCGATAATTAGGCGACCTGTTGTAATTTTGGCGCGAAGAGGTGCCTGGAGGTCCATGCAAAATCGTTAACGATCGCAGGTCGTCGCGAGATCTATGCCCCGTTGTTCCGAGAAAATCTGGCTCGACCAGCCTCGCTTACGGCGAGTCACGAGAGCGACACGGCCAGAGAAGGATGAAATGGAAACGTCAGAGATGTGGAAAAGTGGTTGCTGAACGAGCCCGGGTCCAGGGACGAATTCCGAATTAGCTATCCCCGGTGACTTTCCATTCAGGTGTCTTTTCCAAGTGGGTACGCGTACGCGGTGCTCCACCTTCGCGGCGTGCCTACAAATATTTCTCGAATTTGTCATAGCCAGGTGAAAGAGGAGGCGAGGCTTTTACCAGTCAGCCCGGATGCACGCTAGTTAAGAGACGGTCAAAGGGGAATTCGCCCTTCTTAAACTCGAGCTTGGCGACACCCACGACTGGATGGAACCCTGCCGGCACCTACCTGACCATCAATGGACGCATGAACTAGTTGTCTCGTTGGTGTCGTCCCGGTGACAGTTTTAACGGGACCATTCATCGGCGCACTCGAATTTAGGTGGTACGAAGAGAGAAAGGTACTTCCGAAGACCAAGAGACCCTGATTTCTTAAGGATCCTCGTGAGCCACGCTACTGGAATCCCCCGGGGACGATCGATCGCTTTCCCATCGTTTGCTTTTACAAAGTATTCGACTATAAAGTATCCAATTTCGGTAAATTAATCGATCGTCCGGGGGCATAATTTATTGGCCGGTGTATCCCGAGTGTGGTCCCCGTCGGGGACCGTGGTATCGGTTCGGTTCTGCCGCGACACGACGATAAATTAATAGCGAAACGACGCTGATGAGGGACGATAACGATCGAGGCATCGTCGCAGCGCCATGCAAACGACCCAGTGGCAGGCATTTCACGCAAAACTCCCAACAGGCTGGGGTCCCGATCCTGGCCAAAGGAGCAACGACGAGCAACGCGCGGGGCCAAGGGAGACGGGAAAATGGTTGAAAAAGAAAGGTGATGTGGGAGGAGGCGGAGGAGGAGAGTAGACGAACACGGATCCCTCCGTGAAGCAGCACGACATTCCAGGTGCGCTGTAACCAATTTGTGAGCCGGACGATAGTGACAAATACACGATATTGCCATAACGTATCGCCGAGACACGACTATCGTCCGAATTAATAGTCAACGCCGCTGACTAATAGCCTCGTTAATTAACGATCCGCGGGGCCAGATTAGCCTAATCCGGCTTAATTTAGTGATCGTGCCGTCGCTCTGCTATCCTCCTACCTGTCTACCAGCACCGGAGTAGCCCATTCCTTCCGTGCAGGTAAATCTCTGCACCTCTGTCCCCCTTCACTCTTTTCTTCCCTGCCTCCTCCTTCACCCCGTCACGTTTATCCTAACCGAAGCTACGAGACTCTAGCCTCTGGAACCTAGAGTCTAGACCGCCGCTATCTATGGTAGCGACGATCGTCCTCTCTTAACGCGACGCGACGTTCCGAGATTGTGAAATCGAGACGGCCAGAAAGCCGTAGCCTGCGAGCCAACGGAATCTCTAGAAAACAAAGGAGATCGCGGCGATTCCCATAGACGGGACACGAGCGTCTAGCTACCACCCGTCCAACGCTACGATATACGATTGTGTAATAGGAACGTCGTTGACGGGCGATCCAGAAGATCGGGAGGAGGAAGGCAGACAGCGGCAGACAGCGGCAGACAGCGAGGAGTAACCAGCTTACGGAGAAATCGAGGATCGACGCGACGCGACGCGTCAACAGGTTGGTCCGGAAAGTGGCACCCTCGAGTCGATCGAGGGTTCGCACAACTCCCTCGAGGAGGCTCGAGCCGGGCTTATACGTCCAGCCGGAGTTGTTTAAGCGGTTGTACAAATAGAATACAAAGCACCGTGCAAACAACGGCTAAAAGGTTTGAGTTGTAACGCGCTCGAACGCTCCGACGCTCGAACGCTCTTCACGCAGGCAAACAGTTATCGGGACTGTCGCGATCCGAGCGTCTTTGCCTCTGACCCGCACTCTCGCTCCTCTCCACGATCTTCTCCCGCCATTTTGCTGCACCGCGGCTATACTATAAATCTCTGTTTGCGTATCCTCGGTCTTACCGTGGAAATCTTTCTTCCAAACGCGTCGACCATCCCGATGCGATGCTTGGAACGCGATCGAACGGGCAGCGCGAAAAAGAGGTGAGGCGAGGCGAGACCAGAGGTCAAGGGGGAGGGGGAGGGAGGATTCAAGACAGGTATCGGCAAGGATCGAGGATCGAGAATCATCTCGAGGCAGGCCCGTGGCAAAACGCGCGTTCGTGTTCCATTATCGCCTAATTGGATGAAGATGCACATCCCTTTGTCCCTGGCGAATGAGCCACGAGTTCGGAGTCTCAACCGCTTGCAGGTGATTCCCCGTCTTTAGTGGGCATTAGGGGATCCGAGGAGGTAACGACGAGTCGCGTTTAATTGTTTTGCCCGGAGATAATTGGGGAGGCAGTGCCTGCCGATTGCCCGTTAAGATGACTTAAGCATTCGCGGCGTTTAAGTGCTCCATTGTTGCACGACATCTTTGAAGTGACGGCTCGCAAGGGCGGAGGCGCCCTTTAAGTAAGAGTTAATCGCTACCAACCCCACCCCCTCTGACCCTATCCGTCGTTAAGATCTCCTCTCGTCCCCTCTCACCAGCTATCCTTCATCGACTTCGTTTCTGTCCTCGCGCGTTCACCCGCTCGTGGACGTGGGATCGGCGCCGGGAGTCATCTCTGCTTTCTCACGAATTCCGCGCGCACCTTTCGGCAACCTCTGCCTTCCGGAAATTTCGACTGCTGAAAAAGACGGGGGAAACGCGACGCATAGACGAGTCCCGGCTACCAAAGGCGCGTCTACGGGCACGCATCGCGAGTCTGTTCGAAAATCTACCGTGACCGATCGATTCGAGATCGATTCTACAACCTGGACAAATTGGACAGGCGAAATGTTGTGACAGAGTTTCATAATCGGCCGGCCCGATTCGGACTCAACGACCTGTGAGAGCGTGAGATCGATTCGAGTGGCTCGATACGCGTCGATTCCCCTTTTCGCCCGCAGCGTATAATAGTCCGAGCACCGCGTGGAAACGCTCATCGTCATCGATCATTCGGCCCTCCGATCCCACGATCCTCTTTCCTCTTCGCTCTTGCCTCTTGCCTCTTGCCAACGAGCAGACACAAGGGAAATGTTTGACGTTCGCGGAACAGCTCCTCCTGTCGCATTGTTTACGTCTTCACGAGCAGTTTGACAAATAAATCTACCTATGCGGTGGACGCGTGGGCTTCGCTGGTGGTTTCCACGTTACGTATACCCGGAGCTATAGCTTTCACCGTTAAAAAGATTAGGCGCGACCGTCATAGTTTTTATTGCAGCCAAGGCTCTCCGTGAAAGAAGATATAGTAGAGGCGAGCCCTTCTCCGCCGCGAAATGTCTTCGATTTGCCTAAGCAAACGGAACGGCCATAAACGCGTGCTTGGCCCTTTCAACCCGACATTAGCATCGCTATCGAGGAACCATCGGCCTGTGTGATTGCTTAATCCTGCGTAGCGCGGTCGAGCGCTCGTCCTGGGAACGAAATCCGGGCTGTCCAGTTGCTGCTACCACTGCCGCTTCCCTCTCCCTTCTATTCCTCCGCTCGCCAGTCCTCCTCTCTCTTCCCACTAAAATTTATCCGCGACGTCTACGTTTCTATCCCCCTGCGTTCCAGCCAGAAGCTCTTTTCCAATGCAATGCCTTCGGACGCCCTACGCTCCAACGCGCTCTAGGAACCTTCGCCTCTGCTATCGCTGTCGCTTTCTCGCCCTTCCACCAACACGTCTGCAGTCATTACCAGCTTTATGGATTTTAGGGACTAAGCCGAAAGATCGTTAAAGTTATTTTCAGTATCTCGAGGCGCCGATTGCTGGTGGAATTTAAAGAGGACCTCCTCCACCTTCCGGTAAATATTTACCAGCAACGTGGTCGGGAAAACCGCACGTCTGTTCTCGGTGTCGCACCGCTCGGCTCCTCGGTTCCTCGGTGCCCGGCACTCGTGAGTGCACGGCAAATACAAAGCTTCCCAGCCGAAGATCGATTTTCACAATCGATGCGAAACAACGAGATTCCCTTCGAAAGGGCAATCCTCTTTATTTCTTATTCTCGAGATCCTATCGCAACGTGCAATGTCTCGGACGATTTTAACGCTCCGATCGGTTAGAATTTCAACGGTCGATCGTTAGTAGAACGTTAGCAAGCGGAGCGAAGCGTGGGACGTTTTGAAATCGCGTGGAATGTCCAACATAAGGACTCGCTACACTTGTAACGAGAGTGCGACACGATATACCGTTCGTCCCTCGCAGGTGCCTAAAGTAAAGCACACAACAGATACGCGCACGTATTCGGTGATATTTGTCTTTAACAAAAGAAAAGGCGGCGCGCCTGGTTTGTTCCTGCTCGCTTTCAAACAGAGAGCCTTCCACGATCCTTACACCACCACCACCACCACCTCCTACTTCTTCTGCTCGCTTTCTTATCTTAATTCCCAAACAAAGGAAACGTCAGGAGAAGAGGTATGATTCCTTATCTGATCCGCTTGTCACGTCCTGGCCGGTGTCTGTCCACCCTCGATTCGCTTCCGTGTTATTCTTTCGACCCTGCCACCTCGTTTTTACAGATCCACTTGCTGCCACCAAAACTTCCCTCAGTATTCGCTAAACTATTTGGAATCGTTCCGAAAAGCAGCCTACGCGGTCCAGTTTCCTTTTGCCAAAAGTGCCCAAAACTATACGGAGAAGAATATCGATTCGCGTTTCGTCTAGGTTTGATCTGCAGTTTTCAAGTTAACTACGTTGTTCACACCAAAATTTAGCCGGATTGAAGTTGTAGAACATCGGCAATCGCACAAGCTAGCACGTATAGACATCTACACGGTCTGATTTAAAGAGGAATCGAGTCAATGGAATACGTTTGACTTATCTATGGTACTTGAAGTGAAGTTGCGCTTTTGTTAACCATGGTTAATTGAGATCACCGTCGAAAAAGTAGAAAGCATCTTTGACTGTTGAGCAAAAGATTGATCCTGTTTTATCGACCGACGGTGGCACAGAATATATCATCGCAAGATAATTCAGCAAGATAGGCGAGGCACAGACGAGATATAGGATAAACCACAGACCAGGTATAGGATAAACCTATCACGTAATGTAATTTTATGTCACATGCTCGGGGGGCTCGCGAGCCCCCTTACCATTTTCGTGTCACACCCAACGTTATCGATTCAGTCTAAAATAAGATTACAATGTTAGGAGTGGTAGAAGTTGAAATTAAATCTTATCGGAAACATTTAAAATCTAAAACGGCTTAGGAAATGTCCAATGAACGAAAAAATTCATACATAAAAAATTAAAACGCTGTTTTTTCGGGACGTGCGTGGTCACACCTTGTAGGGTTTTTCGCTGCCTTTCGACCCATAATAGCGGCTTCTTAGGAAATGTCCAAAAAACGAAAATATTCATAAATCGTGTGTATTTCTGCTTACAGGTAAGGAATTTTGACAACCTTTGCGTTAAATGCGATCACCGGCTGCATTTCCGACTTTATTCATCGATATGAAAATTGCACAAGATACTGCTTCAACTGAATTATCAATTATACTTGTAAGATTTCATTGTATCGCATTTCACTTATTTCAATAAAATGCAGCTAAGTGATAAAAGAGTATTATTATTTAACGAGCCTTCCTTCCCCTACTTACTCCTTCCTATCCCAAATCATATGTAAAAGACATGCTAAAAAGAACACCTAAAATGAGCAGATTTTCGCGTTACACCTGCAAAAACTCAAAATTTCGGCCCCACAGCTTCTCTTGCAGGTGCAGGGCGAAAATCTGCCTCTCTTGCAGGTGCGGCACTTCAAAATCCCCTTGTTCCGAAATTCATTGCACGATTCTTGCACCTGCAAGAGAGGCAGATTTTCGCGCTGCACCTGCAAAAACTCAAAATTTCGACCCCACAGCTTCTCTTGCAGGTGCAGCGCGAAAATCTGTCTCTCTTGCAGGTGCGGAACTTCAAAATCCCCTTGTTCCGAAATTCATTGCACGATTCTTGCACCTGCAAGAGAGGCAGATTTTCGCGCTGCACCTGCAAAAACTCAAAATTTCGACCCCACAGCTTCTCTTGCAGGTGCAGCGCGAAAATCTGCCTCTCTTGCAGGTGCGGCACTTCAAAATCCCCTTGTTCCGAAATTCATTGCACGATTCTTGCACCTGCAAGAGATGCAGATTTTCGCGTTGCACCTGCAAGAGAAGTTTTAGCTTCTGGGCTAGCTAGAAATCCTGAATTTGTGGGAAATTTGGTTCAAGAGGGCTTTTACAATGATAATACGGTTTTCTACAGTTTTTTCCACTTTATTTTCTTTAAAATACATTCAATACATCGCAATGGTGTGATACAGGTATGTATAAATGAATATTAAATAAGTAATAAGTATATTTTCACTTTGTTTTATGTATAAAATCACTATTGCCTCGAGTCCAATGTTGAGGTTGGTAGTGTTTCCATATTTGATGCACTTAAGGTTGTTGTCCAGCAAGAATGATCCAGAAATATCTCCTATAACAGACGAAAAATAAATTATAATAACTTGTATGAACTGGAATATATTAAAAGATTTTTATGCAGAATGAATGTAAAGAAAAATTTGTTAATCCCCCCTCCCATCCTTCTTTATAGCGCGACGAATCACGACGAATCAAGCTGAACTAAAGTGAGCAATTAACACATTAAGGTGCGATTTGATACTGACGCTCAACGCTCGTTTTGAGCGTCAAAACCAGTCACGTGATTGGTCCCACGTGACTTTCAGCATCAAACGGAAAAGCTAAACTCGGTTTAGCTTTTCTGTCGTTTTCCGTTTGACGCTCGTTGACTCTGACTCGCTTGTTCGTTGGTTGAGCATCGATCACGTGATTGGTTTTGACGCTCAAAACTAGTGATCCTCTAGGTAGTGATCGGCAAATGTATCCACCATTTTGGCCTACAGCGGAAGTCACAAATCGGCGGGCACTTCAGTATTAAATGAAGTTTGCTGTTGATCCCACTTTTCGTTCAATCTCTTAACCGTAATTACATTCGAGTCATTAGATTCTCTTAATAAGGCGCGAATACAAAGCATTAATTTGGTATAATAACTAACAATACATTCATCGTTGGTACTATCTGCCCACTATGCTCGCTACTTTTGCTTGACCGTTGCATTTGCTAAATACAAAGAGACACTAAGTAGTGGTAATATCACGAGAAATCAAGAATGCCACATTTACCATATAATAATAAATGACAGCTGCCAAAGTGGCTGTTATATAAACTTAAATTTCTTTTCTCCTTGCATTAAAATAAGTTTAAGCTACTAGTCTGAAATTTTATACATTGTGAAGCAATATGCACACGTGCTTAGTTTTAGCTGGCTATAGTCCTAGCAATAAGTCTTAGTTTAAGAAATTTAGTCGTAAGACTCTTTCCTAATTTTTCAAAATACCCAAAGCACTGGTAACGTTTCCCGAGCATTGCGACTTGCGAAACGGAATCAAGCAAAAGCCTACGATCTAGGTTAAGGGCCCAGATCGAGGCAAACTTACGTTCAGTGAGTTTGCTTCGGTCTCGGCAGCTAATCAGAATTTTATTTTGTTTCAGATAGGTATTTCGTCGATGGTTTTTCTGTAATTAATCTCCCAGAACTCCACAAACCCGGGACTGAAAAATCCATTGGATATTCGGTCTATTTCATTCCTCGCCCGCGATGAAACTAAGCATCGTGTGATAATAGTTTTTACCTACGAGAATAAGTTGGTAGTTGATACTTCAGTTTCCATCTGATAACTCATCTGTGCCACAGCAGAAAACGTGTATCCTTTGATAGTAATGGAAGTATTTATCAACTAACGGTACTGCGGCGCGTGATTATTGATTATTTGAAAACTATTTGCTACGAATGTATTAGAGCTATGTACTCAGGCTGTATTAGGAGTATTTGCTAGAATTCTATTAGGACTATTTGCCAGGGCTATATTAAGGCCATTAGTTAAGACTATATTGGGACTATTGGCCAGGAATATATTAAGTCTATTTACTAAGGCAATATTAGGATTATTTGCTAACTTTGGCCTTACTAGTTACAATCTATGATTACGACTGTGATTTGCAATCGAGGAAATACTAAAAAATTATAAAATTTCAAACTCGTCATTGTTTCTGATCATAACTATACGACTAATCGCACAGTTCATGGATTTTCACTTATACAGTCACCAAAAAACTAACATTCCTCTCTCATTAACTGTTATCCTCAAGCTAACAAAATACGTCCATCACCCAGCATCCCAAACATCATTGAAACTGTATATCGCACGATCCCGCTATGCCTTTCTGCTATGAAACCATTAACGTATCTCCATAACGCTGTCCCATTTTATTAACGTCACAGGGCGTGAATTCGAGATATCTTATCGAATTTCAGTGGCCCAGAATTACATATTAACCATAATTAAGCCCCTCTCGCCCTCGATACATTCGCAGCGCGATCGCGTTTCCCTTTAAACATTTCCAGCTGACGTTCATCCGTCGCCAGACGTAATAATACGCCTTTAGCCAGCGTTAAGTTTCATCTTTTCGCAATAAACTCGCGACTCGTTCAAAACTCCTCGATAGTTTCTACAAGCTCCGGTACACCGGATGCTCCAAGTACCTACACCGAGTATTTAAAAGTCAGATAGAAGCGTGAACCATGCGTAACGCCGTTACTTGGAATAACGCGAAAGTTGCGGGGTCTGCTTCCCTTTTTTCCCTTGTCCCCTCAGAAACTCCCCGTAAACTCGCGGTCTCGCGGAAAGTATGAAATACATACTGTTCCGTCCCTTTCTTTTTTATCACCGGGAACATTATAAGGGGATAAAGTCGTCGCCGAAAGTGGATCAGACCAAACTTTATTTATTTAATAGAAGGCCACGCTCTAAGAACTATATATCTCATAAGCACTGCAAGTTTCACTCGGAATCGAGACAAACAATGAAAATTCGGATGAAGAAAAGAACGCGTATTTCTTATTCAACCAATGAATAGTTAATATTACAAACATTCCAGTGGCGCAACTAAATTTTCAAAATATCGTATACTATGGAATCGAAGCGCTCGCGATGAACTCATCGCTCCGAGTTTGCCCGATTCGCAATTAATATCTGCAAAATTATTCCTTGAAACGAACTCGCGTAATTACACCTCAAAAACGAAATAACCGTGAAATAAAATAAATATTATCGCGAGTAACGTTATTTCTAAAGTGGCTACGGTACGGTGAAATTATTCTCCCTTTGCTAATAATATACGCAGGTACGCTGTTTCGAAGATGTTATTCCAACGATGTGGGAGAACTTCTGGAGGGGAACAAGTTAATTCTTCTCTGGGATCGATGAATGTTTCGGACCACCATTCCCAACACGCTCGAATGTTCCTCGTGGTTTGTCATCGAATTGTTTGACAGCTGATTAAATTTCTCGACCCCGTGGCCGGCAGATCCGCAGTGCCGTCTGGCAAATGGTTGGGCCGAGCACCACTCGAAGGGTGGCCCTGCAAAGGCCCCGAAGATTAACTGCTTCCGCGTCACGCTTTATAGTCCTACCTATATCAAATTCCGGATTACGGATGGGGGTCGATGCGCCAAGGGGATATCGCACCCGCGTACTACTCTGTACACAATTTTTTTCCTTACGCTGCATGTTTTGCCCCGCTGGAAATAATCAGTTCGACGGCGTGGGCGTTAAACGGTCCAGCCCGAACAACGAAAACGGCCATCCACCGATCGATAATACGACGATTTACGCGACACCATAAACAAGCACGTCGCAGCGGCGTATTTATTTGCGCTCTGCCTACAGCTCGGAATCATTTCAATAATCAGTTTTCCCCATTCGAGTAGAATATCTTATTAAATCCACTTTCATCCTCATTAAACGCCAGTAGTTCCCGTCGACGAGAAAGTTGTTAAATACCACTATGAATAAAACGCGATTACTTCCGCCGAACTCTTGCGAAAGCGCGGAACGTTTTAACGAAAGCGTCACAACCGTATAAAGGGCGATCCCGCGTTCGAAAATAAATCGCGAGCAAGTGGGGGGTGAGGGTGGGGGGGAGAGAAAAATTTTTGCCAACCCAAACATTTTTCCTGAAGTACGAGCCAGTGCAGGGAAAAGTTTGCCACTGCCCTGTTCACGTATTTCTGCACGAGAAATTACGTCTCCCTCTCCACTGTAGTACAGCCTGCCCCGGGTGCCCTACAAATACGTTTGTCTGAGTCGTTTAAATGAAAAAGGAAACTGGCGCCGAGCGGTGGTCGGTTTCTATTGTGAAAATTGGAAAGGTTTAAAAAGGTGTGTCGTGGAACGAGCGACGAAGAAAAAGGCACGCGGATACGTCAGGGATGCGGCGATCAAAGTGAAACGGTTTTTCGCAGAGCCGATACCTCGCCGCGGCCGCCGGTCGGCGGGAGCTGTCAAATAATTTACAGACGGTCCTTGCGGTAAACCCGAATTCCGCTGGTACCTACGGTCACGTCCGACGATACATAGGTACCGCGGACCGATTTGATTCACTTTGCACTTAACAAATTAACAGCGTTGATTCGCTGCTTTGTGGGAAGGGCTTTCAACGCGGGTATTTCCAGATACTAGGTTACGCGAGCTCAGCATAAGGTAACCGTGTCTTTACCCCCCCCCCTCCCGCGAGCTCCCACCCACCCTGGCCGTCCTCTATCTCTCGCCCTCTTATTCTATTCATAAGTATGCGCAAATTAATTACGAGGCCCTCTCATTTGCGTCAGTTATTATGAACTTCGCCGTAAGGCCATTACTGAATTACTAGGGGAGAAGTCTGAAGAGGGCCCGGCATGCATGCGAGAGGCCTCGATGCTCGTATCTCGCGCGACGAAAACGAGAATGCATCTGTAAACAGTGGGGTCACGGCTCTCTCTCTCTCCCGCCTAGATCTCTCCTGTTCTCTTCCCTCTCACTTCTTCTTCCCCGTCTGCCTTCTTTTCTCTCGCTTACTTTTTTTCGTTAAACCACTCGATGTTAATGCATGCGAGGTCTGAGTGAACCTGATCGATCGATCGTTCAACCCGTCGCGTTCTCCGCCGCGGTAGCATCCTCTTCTTAAAGTGTTGTTTACTAGCAACCCTGTTTCGCGCTCAGACGCACGTTACATTTTACGCGAATTCGATTTGTCGATTAAACAGAGCGGACCAAGAGCCCCCCGTCAGTTACCCTCGAATTCAAGTGTGTTCCCTTCTTGCGACGTCGCGCAATTCGCGAGACAGACTTGTCCGAATACTTACGCGGTCCCACGCACGGCGACGTAATATTGCGCGAGTGGCGCAGGTTAATTAGATAAAACGTGATCGCAGTTCGTGTATTTTGAAACGGCGAATGAACGATGGGGACGAGATACGCGTTGTGTGGTCGATTTCAAGCGGATAATGTGATTAATGTGTACTGATCAGTGTTGTGTGTGCATGCTGTGGAGATGACAAAGACGTTTCATCGGGTAGTCTCTAATGGACAGAGGTGGGCACTTTCGAGTTGATTAAGTAGTTGTTTTAGTTGCATCGAGCAGAGAAAGTTTACTGTGTTATTCACTGGTACTGCATAGGTATACATATTCCTGTAGGGCCATAGACCTATGGTTATTCCTCAATGTGTAGGCTGAATAGCTGTCCAGGGATACTCTTGCGTGATCGACGGCAATAAAGTAATATAGAGAAGACCCTGGTCTTCGAGATACGGTATTCGCGTCTCAACACTTTCCCTCGAATTACGCGTCATTGTTCGCGCTACCACGAAACGTTTCGACTCCGGTTCGCCCGGGATTAAAGTTTGCCCATTCATCCCGAAATCATTTGCAATTAAAAACGGGCGCACGCGCAGCCGTGTCGTGGCCGTAGACGCGTTTCGGCCGATTTATGATGCCGTCGCAAGTGCACCGTGACCTGATTCTACTTTCGAACTCGTTCTCAAATCTTGCGTGCCTCGTCCAGGGATGCGAGTCAGCAAGATGATAGCTACACGCGCCCAGAATCTCATTTTCGCAAGCACCGTCGACGTGTCGAATTTAAGGGCCGTTTAAAGTTTGCCTCGAAATCGCTGCTCATTAAGCTTCGCGCCCGGGCGCCGACGAATCCGTCACGGTTAACTGTCGCTCATCACGAACGTCGAATTCTCCTTATCGATAAATCTCCCGATTCTCCGGTTGCACGTGAATTTTTAAAGGACCGTGTACGTGTACGCGAGCCGCGCGTACCTACGTCGATCAATGTATCCCATTATAATGCGAACAAAAGGATAGCGGTGTCCGGAGTAAATTGGAACACCAGCGGAGTGCTGCATGTTCGAATTCCCAATTTGGCCCCTGCCCGTTTTTAATTCTCCCCGTCGAATTCGTCGAGATCCCGCAGACGTTAGATCGATCGATCGAATGGAGAAACCCGCCGAGAATTAAACGAGAATTAAATAGCTGCTGAAAACATTACATAGCCGCGTAGCGAAGCTACCGAAGAAAATTGTTTCGAGCGTGTTTGCATTAGTCACGGAGAACGAATTATTAATACGGTTGGTGGTTCTGAAAGACAGACGCATAATTCTCCGGTGGATGCAGCGTCCTGAACATTTACGTGGTTTCTACCCCGCTCTACCCTCCGTCCCTCGCTCTCTCTATCCTTTTCATTTCGAAATTTTCATGCTGTATAAGGTAGCGCTTGGAGGGGAAGGAGAGAGGAAGGGAGAGGAGAGGAGAACTTACGCTTTTCGAGTACGAAACTCTCGTTAGAGAGACTGACGAATGGATCTGGGCTCCGAAACGGAACGGAGTTATGAACTGATCGGGGGGGGGGGGAGGTGGGGGATCTACCCCGTCCCTATTATTTATTCAGTATTGGTGCATATCTGTACGCTGCCTGGGCTTGAATATTTTATAGAAACCATTGCCCGTGTCGACGCTCCGCCGTGCCGTGATGCCGGGATGCGCGTTGACGATCGGGCGAATCGTAAAATCGATGAGGGTACCGTGGAAGGCGTTGAAGGAGACCCCTTTTACCGGATTGGGAAAAACCACCGATCGCTCTGCTGAAAGAAAACTACCCCCTACACCCGCCCCCCTCCCCCTCCCCCTATCATGGTTGTTACATAGACTCCTTTGGCCTGCCGTGATTTGACCCGTCGGAATCACCCTTCCTAATTAACGAACGATTTTTGCCGATGGAAGAGGAATGAAAAGGATTCCCTGGCCCTCTCTTCAGCCGAACCCCCCCCCCCCCCCCCCTCTCCACACCCCTCGCCCCTCAAGGCGGACATTATAAAATCGATGAAATCCTCGTCAAAGGAGGGACTTCCTGACTTCTGTTTAATTTTATGGGCTCAGCCATTCATCGGCCTTTTTAAATAAGGCAGCGACGAATTCGCTTTACTCGCGACCGATTCGAAGGAAACGCGGCCACGGTTTGTTGCATTCACGAGCAATGATTAAAACGTGGTGCTTGTCGAGCTTTCGATACTAGTGCCATCGCGGTGTGCGTTCAATATCGAATCTTATAATATTTGTTTGCTATGTTGCTTTTTTGGCGGTTATTTTTTTTTTCCCCTCGTTCCTTTCCGCGAGCAGGGGTCTACTATAAATCACGGGTGTATCGCGTTTGAACGTTTTCATCGAGGACATCTATTTCCGCGGCAGGGTAAATACAGAGTCCGTGCACAATTTTAAACTCTCCCACGCAATTTTTATAAAGCGTTAGCAGACGTCTGGCTGCAGCCTCTCGGTCTGCGACACGAGAAGACTGCGGACGCTTTAAACGATCGTAATAGATCGTCGCACCCTTTCGAATTAATTAATGAGACCTTGCTCGAGATACGACGATGTGGATGCTGATAGATTCACGATACAATGCCGCTGCTGCTTGGCGCGTGGAATAATTTAAACGCAATGATTCGCAGATCCGTGCATGTAAATTCAAATGAATAGGTAATTATGAAATCTACCGGCGTTGCTCTCCTTTTTTCACCCGTACAATTTCTTCAATTTTGAACGAGCGAATGCGATATTTCTTTAGAAGTGAAATTTGTGGAACAATGGATATACAGCATATTACAGGTAGCATGCAATATTAACCTGTTCCCAGTTGAATGTTCCACTGGAAACACTATTGTTTGCTTCGACATGTGGATGGTCATTGTACGCCGTCCGAGATTTAATGTTTAAAATTCTCTGGTCCCACTGTTATGGTTTTACGAGACATTTGGTTGAGGAGAGCAGAAATACGCCCATTGAATTCGAGTTGTTTCGTCATCGAACGTATTAGGGGTGGTCCGCAGGACCGTTTGAAAAGTCAGCGTCCCTGATACCTACGCAACTGTTGGGGAAGGAATCTCGAGATTCGCTGGCACAGTATTCCGTTTCGCTTCGACGCGTTCCATCCATCATCATTATCCATCACCTTGGAAATCCTGCTCGTAACGTCAAACACCGTGGAAAAGCCATCGTTTGGAAACATTTCACCTTTCCCCGTGCCTTCCCCTCTCCTCCCTCTCTGATCATCGCTCTCGTAGTTCCACGGCCCAGCCGGAAGATTTTCAATCGAACCGACATTCCATCATCCTCAAACGCATCACTCACGAGCGAACGGTCTGCAGGTGTGGACATCGGCTACGAGTAAAACGGTTGCTCCTCTCCTTCAGCCTCATTGTTCCATTCTTTCCTCGCCGACACCCCCGCGCCGTCCCTCGCCCGAGTCCTCCTCTCGTTCCGTTCGACGAGTAGCCCCCTCAGCTCCTCTCTTTCTCGCCACCGAAAGTGGACACATGCTTGGTCCTAGTCACCGTCCCTACGAATTCCAGGGATCAATGCGTCGGTGCACCAAAACGCCTGCGCCACCCCCTTCAACCCCACCACACCCACACCGGTTAGCCGAGCAGCAGCAGCAGCAGCACCAGCACCACCAACATCATCATCAGCAGCAGCGGCAGCAGCAGCAGCGGCGGCGGCAGCAGCAGCGACAACGGTGACGACGGTGATGGTGGTGGTAGCGATAGTGGCGGCTGTGAGCACAACTCTCACCGATACAACCCCAACATCGCCGTCCCCCACGAATCCTGAAGTACGTAGACCCCCGCACGCTGGTGTCAGAGTGCTGGTGCGCGTACCGGCTGGTGGTGCCGCCGGTGTTCCTCCTGCTCGTGTGCCGAGAGACCGCTCTCCTCCAGCACGGGGCCCACCACCTTTTCCAACCCCTACCAATCCGCTCCCACTCTCTCGCGGACTATACGCGTCCCTTTTCCACCGACCTCCGACCGTCCGCGTCCGCTCGCTACGTCGGCACGGCCGGCGAGGGTGGGAAACGACAGAGAGGCAGCGCAACGCCGGGCGAGGGAGCAGAAAGAGAAAGACAGAGGGCGGCCTCCCCTCCCGTGGACGTGCGCGGCGCCCGAGCCTCGGAAATTCTGAAAGCGGTTCGCGCCTGTGCAACTCGCGGGGGTGGCAAGGGACCGAAAATCGAGGTGAAAGGAAACTCCGCGGATCCGGCCTAAGGGTCTCTCCTAGGGCTGGTGCGTATATCGGTTCTCAGCGATTTTCTGCCCGTGCCCCGTGCGTACCCGTGGAAACCCGTGCCGACAGAACGCACCACGATAAGCGGCGTCCGTTTGCCAGCGTCCGGTCGCTCGCCCGTAATCACGGTTACGCGTAAACACGCATACGCATACACGCGCGCGCGTTCCCGTACGCGTATAGCATTCGCCCGAGATCGGTGTACAGTGACACATCCGCGATACGCTGGATTTACATATCGCGGGTGCCGTTTCGGTGGTCGTCCATCCTAGCCAGCCCTAGTGCGTGTCTCGTTCGTCGACCGGAGGGCAAGACGACGGTTTCTTTCTCGGTGTACGAGATCGAAGGGGATTAGAGAGAGGACACTTAAATAGCGAGACACGGCAGACTCGTTCGATCGCGGTGGTGGTGGTTTCTTCTTCGCGTGACACACTTTTGTCGTGGGAGAAGAGAAACTATCTCTCTCTTTTTTCTCGCTCCATCTCGCTCGCGCTCTCTCTCTCTCTTTCTCTCCCTGCCTCTCTCTCCCTCTCTCTCTCTCTCTCTCTCACCCTCCTGCTCGACAGCCTCGAAAGAGGAGGGAAGCCTTGGTGGACTAGCTATATTCGGTATATTTAGTCCTGAGTGCGTAACCGCAAGTGAGAGTTTGCTCTGTGTACCGTGCATATACAGTGCAGTCGTGAGGATCAGTGATCGCAAGAAAGAGTTGTTGGTGTGCCTGACTGAAGGGAAACCACCGCGGTTCTCCCGTGCACCGTCCGAGGGAAGAAGGCCAGCTTTCCCATCGGGAGTATCTTCTCCAGTGACTAACGCCGTTTCTGGCCGTGATTGGTCGATAGATCCCGGCTGCCACTTGGAACTCGGCCGCGGGTCTCGATTAAAGGGCCAGTGTGGATCTGTGAATACCCGAATACGGGGGTATCATGTGTCCCCGATTGCAGCCCTCCTTTGAGGGTTAAATCACCGATCTCGCGTCGGTTTCCAAGTGTTCCGTTCGCGACGGTGTGTAATTGTGCGCTCGGAACTAGACCTAGAAGCCGTCACTCCGCCAGGACCACCGATTTCGTCGCAACACCTGGTCCCGCCGAGGACTAACCGTGTACCACATCCCCGCGCTGAAAGTGAGTCTTACGAAGTAATCATGCTACTTCCCTACGCCTCGCCCAGTCCCTACCTCGATCTCCACCCGTAGCTCACAGACACCGACGAATTCCGGGAGTCACGTTCGACGTACAGATTCTGTCATCCACATCCCGCATGCCAAGTCGATCGGGATCCTTGCCGGATCACTAACAGATACGACGAATCCGTGAGAATGTAACGAACGTGGATCGATGCGAGGTGTAGGTATCTATCCGTCGTTTTTCTTTTGCTACCTCCGTGCCGCGAGCTCAGAGATAAGGTAACGAAACGAAGTTAAGTAATGTCGGTTAATGGCATTTTAGAGTAATACGGGGTAATCCAATTTATCCATTTCACGTCGCTTTGCCGCGACTAAAATCCCGAAGGAAGTTTAGCTTGTGTTGACTGGCCTACAGCGAATTCAATCAACAAAGCAGAAACCTTATTTCATGCGAGCCCCGTGTGCCCGGTGGATGATAATGCGTTTATCTACACGCCTCGCTGTATTACTAAGGCTTTCTCAATCGCGCCACCTTTTTCCACCGAATTATCCGGAAAGATTTCGATTGCGAGCTGACGGAGCCGCCACTATTTCTGTTATACCCCGCCAACTCAGTGGGCTGCCAATTAGATAGCACGCTGGAACGTCGTATCAGATGTACAGGGGGAGGTAATCGTTGTTACCGAAGTTCTTCGCTGTAGGAGAATGCTTTAAGCGGGGCGCAAGTCGCCACGAGAAATATGAAGTTCGGTTAAGCGACGACAGTCCGGGTTCTCAGCGCGGATTTAAAAGAAAACTTTCACAGAACTTCTTCCACCGTCAATTACCATTTTCTTTTCTTCTTTTTTTTTATTCGTACGATAAGATCCGCTGCGCTTTAATCGCTGCACTGGTTGGGCGCCGCACAGAAGGGCGGCAATTGCAATCGCGTCGAATTGCAAAAATAGAAAGGGCCGTTTCGACGATGTCCAACAACCACGCAACGTTATCGACCATCAAGTGTTCCATGGCAAAACTCGTTGACATGATTAGCCAATGTGATGTCGCCGCAGACCCTTAACGACATTAAGAATCCCTTTGAAACGTTCACGAGCGGGACTGCCGAAATTAGAGCCTCGTCCATCCGCACGTTGAATTCGGCGTGCGAGTAGAGGCGTCCACGTTAATCACGTGTAATCTTCTAAATGCAAATTCGGAGAATTCTGCGTGCATGAATTCATGATTCACCTCGTTAGAGGGGCCACGTTCATCGAATTCCGCGACATCGTTCACTTTCGTCGACCGAGGCTATTCAACAATTCGTTATTCATGCAAACTCCGTTGGGCGTTCGCGCGGGCAGAAAAAAAGGGGGTAGGAAAAAAAGGATTCCTCCTGAAGGCACAAAAGGTACGCATCGAGAAGATTTATGTATCGTTTCAGGGGATTCGTGACCCGGCAAGCGCAACCGTCTATTCGGCCGTTTAATTTAATACCCAGGCCGTTTGTTACGGAGAAATTGAATTTCTGAATTTCCCCCTGTATCAACGTTCTCGCGGCACTCGCGGACATCTACTTGTCGCTTTGAAACGCGGAACACCGAGCCGGCTGATATCAATCCTCCGATGTGATTAGGCAAGAATTGCGTCCGGTGACGGACGAGCCAGCGGAATCGTTAAAAATAACCGTGACCGTTCAACGGTGAATAGAATGGATTGCTCTGAATCAGTGTCGCGATAGAAGCCGCGTTCAAGGGGCGCTATTTTTGCGCGAGAGAACAGCCTTGGAGCGGCCACCAAGAAGCTCAAAGAGATCGAAAAAGAAAAGGAAAGAAACAAGAGGAATCGCGTTCGATCGATAAGGGGCACTCAACCTTTTTAACGCGATTAATCGCATTGCGGGGAATGAATCTGTAACGAGCGTTAGTCGAGCGGATCGACGGGAAACGCGCAATCATCGGCCGCGTTGGATAATTCGCGGGGACCGGGGCCAAGAGGAAAATTTCTTGTTTAATTTCGCTTAAACGCGTCGGAAGTGCCGTGCTCGCGTGAATTACGACCAGTCAATATTTTCATATTTAATCGGGCATTGTGTTCCGGTGAAACACGGGGCCCGGTACAGGCTGGCGCGTGCACGCTGGATCGTTTACGCGAGGGTGTAATTATAAAAGAGTCCAGGTGACTCAAGGCCGGTGTCGCGTCGCCATAAATTCTCATAAATTCACACCCGGGGATGGGGGTAAAGCCTTCTCCTCATCGAGCGACGTGCCATTGATCACGGTGGATAGGTGACTTCGCGTGGCTGCGAGGGTTCGACGTTGCCTCGGCGTAGTTACGTTAATTCGAAGGAGGCGTCGTCCCAGTTTTCCCCAAGTTGGCTTTCGCGTACAGCCCTTCCAGCCAGGCAATGCCGTCAGGAAATTACGAACGGCGGCGGCGGCGTGTTGACAAGCGATCCTTCTCCTTTGTTATTCCACCCCTTTTTTCACGCCACCGACACCCACCCCACCGCTCCCCGCCTGTATCCCTTTCTCTTACGGCCGTCTTCTACCCTTCTCATTCCCATCCACCCTCCTCCTGTGTCATTAGTCTTCACGCCCGAGCATCCCGAGCTCTCCCCCTCTTACTATCGCTGGCAGGCCATCGGATTGAAAGCAAATCAGATATTTATTAATACGCGATAGACGGCCCCTGAAGTCTTAATTGTCCGCGCCACCCTAAAGGCCGGGGGGGGGGGGGGGGGGAGTTTACACGCCGAAACGAATGCCACGGCTGCTACCCCAACGGTGGGTACACGGATAACACCGCGGCTCGTGCACGCCGCGGCGGTCGAAGGGGGTTGTTCAACGCTCCGAGCTACGAAAGGGATTAAGAACTTATGGCACTCCACTGTGACGCTCCGTCCGGATGACAGAGTAAACATACCCACCCCCTCCGCCCCGCGGGATTATCGGAATGAAAGTAAATTAAATTCGATAAACAAGGCGGAGCCCCGCTCGATACTTTTCGGGGGCCTTTTCAAACTGTGGGTGAAAGCTTGTTAACGGAAGACTGGTTCGTGAACGTGGGTCTGTGTGTTGATTGTTTGTTGAAATGATCGGTGTTTTATGAGAGTTGGACGAGTTGACAGGTGAAGAAGCCGAGAGTATTTTACAAATAATAATCCACGCTCGGTGTTGGTCGAAGGAGCGGTTTAGCAAAGTGTTTTCGATACCAGTGGCAAGGCAAGCCGATTATCAGACAGTGATGCTGAGCAACGATAGGATGGCGCTCCTCGTTATATTTCTCCACATCCTCAAGGAAAACACGGAGATTGTTTGGTGCGTCCCAATCGTGAAATCCCAGGAGGAAGAAGAGAAACCATTTATTATCGTGACACCAGGCGAGAGGAAACCTGGCTCCGGTCCAGGCAACTGTTTTAAAAAAATACCGCGCTATGATGAATTTTGAGGTGTGAAAGCTGGTCAACTTTAGCGCACATATAGGCATATTATGAAAAAAATCGTGGGTCCCCTGTGAATTTTTAAACCGATACAGCTCGGATGCTTTATTCGTGGATTCTTGTGCATTTAAGGTTGGAAGTGTTGAAATTCAATTATGAAGTTCGAACGGCCAAAGATGTATGACTTTAAAATAAACTACAGCTTCTATTGACTGCCAGTTATTAATCGATAATGAAAACTGACAGCGAGTAAAGTATCGGAACATAATAAACTCGGAAATGGATATAAGAAGGGTAACGAATGATCGATCGTATACGTATGAAACGAAATGTAATTAAAATTTGCAAGATGGAATAAATATTGCCCGGATCTAAAAACGGATTTGTATCGCACCGTAAATAGATGACCTTTGGTTTAAAATATTTCCAGAGCCTCAAATTACAGAAGTGCGCGAAAAAGCAACAAACAATCCTAAAAAAAACTATCGTTCTTTAATGAACCAACCACACCGAGCTTACGAATTCCTTCGCCAGAAATTACGACTTTCGAAACGCCGAAATACCTTCCATGGAATTGAAATTCATGACGAGAATAACGAATACGCGAATAAGAGGGAAGAAAGACGGCAGAAATATCGCGATAACAATGGGGGGAGAGAAGCCTCGCCTGCAATTCGATGGGTCGGTGAGAAAAAGCATCCGAGCAACAACAATAACAAGATAAATCGGCTTGTTAAAAAGCACGGTAGGGAATTTTTGCGGTAAGTAAAGTTTAAGCGTATTATTAGCCGGCCGTCGAATAACGTGCTGGAAAGTTATGCACATAACAACGAAGAGGATCGCGACGTGCGTGGTTCACGCGCGCACGCGCGCAACCTTCTATAATTAATGATTTTTTTTAATACCCTACAGGGGAGTCCAATCCCTTTCTATCTCGTTTTTCGCCGCAATACCATACATTTCAGAGGAAGCTCCTCGCGTTATTCGAACGCGCCTGGCATCCAGCTTACACGTAGCGAATTAAGCGCGTCGTTCCGATGAATGTGACAGAGAAAAAAAAACGGAGCTTGGATAGCATTTGCAGGTGTAAAGTGTTTCGCGATATTTTTACAGCAAAGGGACTAACGCGAAACGGTAAACAGTTACGCCAGGCACAAACAGCCTCTGATTGCGAGCCGCTACAGTGCCAATGAACTTTGAATCGTTTAATGATATTCCCAGGCCATTACCGGTAATCATTGCAAGAATCGAGCGTGAAATTTACAAGGGTTTCATCAGAGCCGGGGAGCAACCCGCCTCGGTACATACAACCCCGGACCGCTAATAATCAAATTAACCGACCCGTTTTAAATGCCCCGATACACGGCGCTTCCGAAAATTGCACTTTGTTACGCGTGTACGGCGTTTAACCCATTCGGCCGAGATAACGAGCTAGACTCGTAGTGCCGCGATGCAAAGTGTTCGTCTACAACGAGTCGCGCTCGAAGCACGGGCCGTGATTCAGTGGAATTTATCCCATTTGATTTAGCGCCCGAAAGCGTTACTATCTTGGCAAGGATTGATGTGGGAAGGGTAGCTTTGGAAGATACTAGTTTTCATATCATTTCAACGAACAGAAGTTCACTTTCTTTTCAGCCAAGTATCTCTAATCATTCTTAAAATATTCAGTCTCCCGAGAGTTTCGAAAGTCTATCGAGAGGAGTTTAGTTGAGGATTCTCTATGTAGACTTAAATGCCCATGCACTTTGTGGAAAATGGGAAGTTCTACGTGGGCGGGGTAGTTAAAAGATTCACGGAGGAGAGCATTGAGTATTTCATCTAAAATAGAAGACACCTTGAATCTTCTGTTATTTTATTCAACCCTTCAATTTACCTTTCTGTATTTCTTATTTCAATCCACTCGCGAAGGTTCTCTCCCAGCCACCCCCACGACCGCAGAGAACTCGCAGCCCACGATGTCCGCTAATGAAATGCTGGCCGAATGGATTAATCGACGTTCAAGCATTTTAGCTCATACTTCTGGATGCGCCGGAAACACAGAGGGGATTATACACACGTGTGGCGCGTTTAACGTACGCGTTCGAGATAAAGAAGTTACCGCGAATTAAGCCACGGAGTGCGCTCTAAATAACTTTGCCCGTTGGAGTGCCTTGTTACCACGGAGTTAAGTACACACCGACGGGCTCGCCCGACGCGACGTGCTCGCTTCTCGAACAGCTCGAAGGTATTGTTACGCCGTTAATAAGAAAATACGCCGGGAACCCCGTCGCTCGAGATCACCCTCGACGCGACGTCATCGGTGGGAATCATACTTTGATTGCTCGCGCGACCCTGCTAACTTCGCATACTTCCATGCTGACCTATATAACGTAGGACAATGCCGTCGATTCAAAGTTTACAGTAGACTCGCACCGATTATCTCCCACGCTGCGTTTAAAATGCACCGCGGCTGACCTGCGATCTGGGATTCGCAATGGAAGAACAGGCACAGATATGGAGAAGGAAACGTCCATTGATATTGGTAGTTCAAGGATTTTGAAGTGTTCTACCTATCAGAAATTATATGCCTTTAATCTGGATAATGATTATCGAGAGTGGAAATTATAGACTTCGAAATCTGTTCACTAAGGGAGGGTGTGACTCCCAATGATTTGTGCTTGACGTACGTATCAGAGATCTGATTAGAATCTCTTCTTAGGGATTCAGACATGAATTACTTGAATGGAAGTACCGTCAAGGACCCAGTTCCTGATCACTTAAGATTCAAAGGGAGCAGTTTCTGATCAACCTAAAACAATTTACTATGAGCTATCAAATGTTTGCGTATAAATTTAAAAATACGTATTTATTATTTAATAATTTTTTAGAATACATTTGTATCGTGATAAACTTATTATTTGGTATTTATATACTAAACTGATCAGGAATTGGATTCTGATCAGGAACTGGGTCCTTGACGGTACGTACACCTTAAGAATATTCACAAATGCATGACTTCGCTTGAATAAGACTTTAGTTCAATTAATCGAAACACTTTCCCTAAGATAATTACTATATCAACATATCCAACTACCTTACCCATGTATGACCTAGAGACTAGCTGCTGGGAGGATTCTAAAGTATTGCAACCCCCGTTAGATCAATCGACTGCGCGTACCGTATCATGGGGTTTACGTGCCATAAATCGCAATAAATGACGAAGGAGCAAGACACTAAAAGCGCAGCTGGACTCGGGGAACGTTCGAGTTTCTGCCAGTAAACCAGCTTTTAGAGCCTCGACTCCTCGTTTAGCTGCAAATCCCAGTCGATTGATTCATAAATCTTTACCCCGTCCAGATGCTCCTCAAAACTAGCTGTAAGGAGGCGCGCGTCCCCGCGTGTCCATAAAATCAGCCCTCTCGCCGGGACCTTCGAGCAGGCGATACCCACCGTTTCGATCGCGCTCACCGCCGCGTCGCGATCAGGCTCGCGAATTTAATGAAACTTATCAGAGCTATCGCCGACGGGAGGGTTGCATGTCGACGGCGTAGGCACGATAGAATAACGAAGGGCGCGGCGTAGTCTGCGTGAGACCATTAACCGGGGATTTCATGATACGCTTCATTGCACTAATCCAATTTAATTAGAACGGCTGGATAATAAGCCTGTAACGACACACTTTGCTCATTAATAACGATCAGACTCTGTCCACGGCGCCCGCCGAGAGTCATCCGACGTTTTATCGTTCATCGCCTGTCTTCCTTATCGCATATATCTTTTCTCCGTGTGACGCGCGCCACCCTCTCCCCTCCCTAGCGCCAAACCCCCTCACCCCCCGTTACGGATTACGTAATCCGCGCCAGGATCTTTGCTCTTTTCCACCTAGATTTTTATGCCCGTTCGAGCTCATATCCCGGCGTCCGCGCGAAAATTGTGGCCGACACGGCTGATAGGTAATAAGGGGAAAAGATAAAATCATGAAATGGAAACGTAATGTAGCCGAAAAGGGGCTGCGCCCGGCGATCACTGTGGCGTGTGGCCTCTGAAGGAACCTTCATGGCTTTGGGGGTGCCTCAGACACGGTGACTCACTCGTTTCTTCGTACAGATGCGGTAGAATAATTATTAACAATTATTCTGCTTTCAATCTGGATGATTGAATGTGATAGAGTGGCTATATCATTTTTCAATATAAGATTAGACTTTCACTTACATATCTGAATACATCAATCAATATGGTCCTCCTCTGTGTCTTGCTAAACAGTATAAAATAACACTTCCAACCTGGACGCGCGACTGAAGCTCACTTATAGCATCCCATCGTAACACAAGCAACAGAATTTTAGCTCGGTTGACTTCTATAATATCGAGCACAGACGATAAAATTTAAAATAAAGCGGACCAATATTTTTGTCCATCCATAAAACTTATTACTAAACCATCTCGATTCTCATATGCTCAACCAGACCTTTCCCCTGCACGTTCCCCAATCATAATTAACGTTTCGATGCATCATCCCATCGAAGATTACCCAACGGTACTACCAGCACCTCGTCCCAAGGGAGCTCGTCGTTGTAGGCACCATAAATCCCGAGCGATGCCCGAATTTTTGCTGATAAACGAGCGCACCAGCAGGAAGCTGCGCCCTAATAAGTCACGTTTCGAACGGGACATGGAACGCTGGGGGGAGGACGCAGCCGATTTCTCTTCGGCGCATAATGCCAACTATTTTAATTTAATGAGTAGTAATTACCGTCCGCGGCGTGTGCGTGATCGCACGCACGGTTACGCGGCCTTTGTGCAATAAGCCGCCGGTATCGGTTTCGAATTTCTGCTCTATGATGACCAACGCGAATAATGGTCAGGCCGCGATTCCGCGCGGCGAGGATTGATGTAGGTGGGGTGTTATAATTTTAATGCGAATGGAGCCGAAAGTACCCGTGCTTGCTCGGGATCCGGTATTTCGCGGCGCAATCCACGTCCCTGAATCGGAATCGCTCGTCTCCCGGCGAGCTCCCTTGAATCCAGAATCAACACGAACGCAGACGATGGAATCGTATTTCACTTCGGCTGCCCGGCTACTTTTCGCTTCGCCCTCCCGCCGTGGGGCACCGGGGAAACTCGAACACAAGCGCGCGGCAACTCCGGGAGCCGAGGCTTGAGAAGGGTGTACGAGTTCCCGAGTATTTTCTGTAGAGACGGCGAAAATGGCGGGAGTTTTTAACAATTCCCATTATATTTAACGATATACTACATCTCGGCTATAGTTTCCCGATATAACAGGGATTACAACTAGAGTTCCTAGGCGAAACTTTCAACTCGATTTCCTTGCGAAAATTTTAATTCCTCCACCCCCAACCCCATGAGTTCAACACATTATTACACGAATCGGTGACCCAAGTCTGCCTTACACTCCTTTCATAAGAACGACTCTGCGGAATAACTTGCCGCGAACCGAGAATTAGCTCGCATCAAAGGGAATCCGTTCTAAAGAGCCTGCCACTTCTGTCGGCCACATTCTCTGACACAAGTCTCGCAGTGTTTCACAGGGAGAGCGGAGGTTGGCGAGACAGATCACGGGCGACGAAATAAAGACCCCCAAGGTCGCGAGCGAGGGAAAAAAGAGCGGAGAGGTAATTTCTTTGTCCCGAATAAACGGAGAGACGAGTGGGCCACTCGTAACCGGGCGGCCGGGGTGAAAATACGCAACAAAGGGGTTGATGTTTCTCGCGCGATTCGTCAGAGGTCAAGCGAGAGAAGACGGCCGCGACGGCGAAGGTGGAGCTTAGCCGCTTCTTCGCAGCCATTCCGGAACTTTATTTCCCCGAGGATCGCTCCGGCAGAGTTTATCGCTCGAGGTAACGCTGTTCCCTGGTTTTATACTGCACACCAGCCCCTCCGCCCTCTTTCCCTACTCCCCGCCACCCCCCCTTCGTTCCCTTCTTTCCACAGTCTGCATTCATTTCTTCACCCGCGCCCCGTCCGTCCCTTCCGCCTGTCTCGAGCCGTCCTCTCGCGCCTACCCTCTAACTTTCGTTCGAGGAGCAATCAGGATTTCGGAATAACAAATGCAGTTTACTTTGGATAAAAGGCACACTCGATGCTTCATCGATTCCCCTATTCCACGGACGCCGCTCTCTATCCGGCGTAACGAGGAATGAATGGTGGGGGATGAAAAGTGTGGCTCTGCGAGCGTTTGTCAATGGAGATCTTAGTGAGAGGCTTTAAGCACAGTTCGATCGCGAGTTGAATGGATTCTGGGAACGTAGCTGCGTGGCATAAGTGTGGATGACAGCGAGAAATGTGAATCGCGAACGTCAGTGTGGATTATATAATGGAATCGAGTAAACACGGGTATCGTTCTGACGTAGGGTGGCAGACGTAGAGCTGCTTGCGCAATAGGGTTCAACTCGCGACGTACGTACATGCCGGAGTTGAGTAGTAATTTTCCCGTTAATTCCAGCCCGGGGTGTATTTATTTGCTAAATTAAGAGCGCTCGCTCGTACGAAAAACTGCCTATCGCAGCGGCGCTCCAACAAGGATCCATTTATTGCCCTGTGCGGCTCGTAATTTGCGGGCCGCCTTGCGAGAGGCATTAACGTGACTCGAAAACGCGATACAGTTTCAAATAACCTACTTCGTAAACAGCGTGGACACGCCGTAGTCTCGAACCGGTCACAATCCCGCCCCCCCGCTCCCCCGTTACATCGATTTCGCGCGATATCGCTGGTATAATTGCGCGAAATTAAGGGCCCTCCTTTATCGAGCGGCGCGGCGCTAATTTATTGGCGTTGCATGAAATTCGCAGCGCGGCTGCGAATTGTTTGCATAACAAGGGTGGGGGTTGGGGTTGGGGTTGGGGGGAATAACGCCCGGTGACCTGCGGCAGCGACCGAGAATCGGGGAAATTAAAAGGCACCGCTAGGATTCGGGGTACGTTTGGCGGGGAGGCGAAGCCAAAGCATATTTCCTGCTCCGCGGGGCGAAATGGTGAGAAAGTCGAGGCGAATATCGTCTATTGGAAAGGAATCGTGGAACTCGTCGATAAAAATACAGGGTGCGCCGGTAATGGTGGTGCAATCTGGGACGGGGTGATTCCTCGCGCGAAGATAAATCGAAATTGTACAGTAACTTTTATTCCACCGTTTTCGAAGGAATCTTCGCCAAGTCGTGGGGAGGGGGAGGGGTGCCTGCGCCACCGTGTATTTCTCTGTAACTTAGCGTCTCGAGGCCCAGCATCGTACACAATTGGCACATCGGTGCAAAAGTACAGCAATATAATTAAAGATTCGCCTAAAACCGAAGCTATTGCATAGTACCTACATCCCTAAAGAGCTGCTATTCACTCTGTTCACCATCGATCTTCCGTCACGGCGACACCCCCGTATATACCGGTCCAAAGAGAATCATAAAACGAACCGTGAAGCATTAACGAACGCTCCCGAGCCCGGCCGGGCAACTCTGGCGAACCAGAAATTACCCGGGGCTGGAGGATCTCGGACTAGATGTAATTCAAGTTTCGCGAGTGTACCGAAAGAACGGCGTTATACTTTGTGTACCTACAGCGGGAGAGGCGCGGGGAGCTCGGGGCGTATTATTATGAAAAGTTCCTTATTTTAAAACCGTTCCTCTCGTTAAGAGTTTTTTCCTTTTTTACGCGGGGGCAAGTTGGGGCCGCCGAAACGCTCGTTCCACTTATGAATTCACGGTGAAAGATAACTTAAAGAGCGAGCCGTCCGCGTGGCGGGACGAAGAGGGGCAAGGGGATAAAATATTTAGGGTCGTGGGGCATCTTAGGCGTGAGATACGAGATTTAAAGTTTTAGGTGGCACTTTGAGAGGAGGTTGCCCGCCGGCACCCTCTATCTCCCGGATGCCCTGCTGCACGATAGGACTACTTCTGGAGTTGCCCGATGCCAGTCGGCGTCCCCCCTTTCTCTATCTGTCCCCGTGTACAAGCTGTTCCCCATAACCTGTACTATGATAAGATGTCGAGTAAAAGTTCTCTGGACGATGGAGGGGAGGCCGGGAGGATGGGGGTAGACCAGAGGACCGGGCACGTTTACGATCATTCATTATTCGTGCCGTAAGTACTGTAGAAGACACTTTTACGGTACCTCTGATACGAAGAGACATGGATCGAGGACAGTTAAAAAGCCTACGGAGGCGGAGCAATAACGATACAACAGTTACGAATGAAACGCTGGCACATTACTGTTTTATTGCCGAAAGACTTTCTATGGAGGTGCACTAAACTCCATCGACTCGCTAATTCTCTCGCTAAAGTTCCTTCTGTAAACTCTGGTCTCCCCAGGTATTGACTGGCGCTAAGACTACTTACTCCCAGGCTCGCGGCTCCTACTTAATCAGGCCCACTCATGAATTTCTTAAACTCTTGTTTGCTAGACATTTCGCCCGCTACGGGGGAACTTGCCAACATACATATTTAGTTCAGAGATTCTATTAGCGAGCCGGTTCAAGGGCACTCGCCGTTCAACGGCTAGCTTTCGACATGAATGTGTAAAGTACGACTGGATTGGCTACCCCGGCAGTAGGAAATTCGTTTCTTCCCGGACTTGTGCGCGGTAGTAAATATAACTAGGACGTCTGCTCCTTAGACGCAGTGGTATACAATGCTAGAATGAAGGATATGTCCCGTGGAACGCTGGCAACTTGGAAACTTTCAAATGTAGAGGCTCTCTCGCCCAAGGGCGTCGTTGAGTCAGCACTAACGTGTCTTTTACTACGAGGCACTCGTTCCCAGACGCATCATCGTTAAATGCAACGGCGATGCAGCCCGGTACGGAGGAGCGTAATACCGAATCGTTACAACTGTGGTAGACAGTGGGACCGGAGGACCGAGGGCGGAAGAAAGCCGAGGAAAGATAGCCGTCAAGTGGAAGAAAGCGCTGCGCGGGAGAGGTGACTCAGACACTTTCGAGAGGGAACGTTGAGAAATGGCACGAGCCGCGAAACTGGCGAGCCCCGAACGCCTTATGGAATTCCATCAGCTGCCGTGTGAACGCGATACTTGCGACCTGCCATGGGGAAAATTTGGTCGCTCGAAACGCGTTCATGACGACGTACTCCTATGGCGTAAGGACAGCCGGGCAGTGAGATTTATGATTTATAAGATTAAACGGGAGAAAAACACGCGCGCAGTGCTCTTTGAAAATGGATGCAACGCGATATTGAATTACCGTGAACGGAAATGCTGTATGGGGGATCGTATCGCTCACATCGTCCCAAGAGGATTTAATGAGTTTAGTTGTATCGGGATACCAGCATTGTTCTCCCGGTTTTGTAATTTTGTCGTGTAAAAGAGATCCTTCGTTCACATGGACAAGAAACTGCGAGAGCTTCTCGATAGGGTGGAGAGTAACACAGTTCCGGAAACTTAATTAAATTGATTAGAAGTCGAAGGTACATAAAGCAAGAAGAAAGTCTGCAAAGAGAAACGGTCTGTCTATTGTCAGACTCACCTCGCGATCAATGTAACAAGGGGAAGTGGACCGCCTATTAGCAGACGCGCCGTGCTGCCGATATAACAAGGGGAAATGGACTGTCTACTGTCAGACGTGTTTTATAGCTACTGTAAGAGAAACTGTATTTCCCAATAATTGTTCATATTTGCACTGTTAAAGTTATTCAGATTAACGAGGACTATCAAATTATATAGAAACTTTATAGCAATTGTATGCGTGTCTTAAAGAATCCACGAATAACCTTGCATAACAACAAGGGACAGATGTGCGTTAACTTGCCCAGCTCAGGGATGTTAAGAAATATTGCGTATTGAGTTACTGATGCGAAATTCAACGCCAATAATGCTCCAAGAGGATAATTATTCTGTTTCACGATATTCAAGACAATCCGTGCGTATCGCGTAGACAATTGCACATAGGCTTACACAAGCATCGCGGGTCTCTTTCCCCTTACAGTACAGTCGCCGTGGAATCGTTCCTAATAATGCCGGATGTCAAAGGAGAAGCGAGGTTCAGTACTCTGAAGGAGGTCCTTTTTCTGGTAGAAACAATGGTAAAACCTGATCTGACGAACCGCCGCCGGTGGTTGGGGGCTAGCAGAATGCCAACGAATGGTAAATCCCCTTTTAACGTGTCTGGTGTGTAACCGTGTGTAAAGGTAAAGCCCTGTCCTGCATCGAAACTGAGAGGAAACGTGATGCTACACTCGCAGGATATCAAATTGCAATTGAAAAATTCGATTCGAACTCCGTGGCTAGCATCTAACATCCACATTTACCTTCATTTACCTTCATTTACCTATAAGCAGACCTTTCCGACCCTTTTCAAGTATCCTTCGAACGTAGCAGCGAAAAATGAGATAATTATGAAAAAAATCCTGAAACTCCTTAGCGATGAAATAATCGCAGGATGCATGCAGCCGATCGAAAGTTTAGGCACTGTTTGGATGACTGCAAAATGGATCACGGTCCTCTGGCCTCATAATTTCGAGCTAAGGAATAAGGAGAAATTCTGAAGCTCGCTAGATTGATTGAGTGACAAATTATGCAGCGGGTTGGGAAAGTCCCGCAACACTACGGTTATCTATTAATGGGATATGAATACTTGATCGTGGCTTTTCAAGGCTTCGCCGACTTTTAATAGACAGCTATACAGGGGAGAAACTTTCCTGACACCGTGCGTGTAGGGTGGTCAGGGAATGACGTCGAGAATCGAAACGATACTCGTGAGACTTACTACGGAACGTATACGCGCACGTTGACGGGGAAAAATATATCACCACGCGAGTGGAACGTGTTTTATCCTGGTAGCATATACGTAGTGGAGGATAATAAATGACAATCGAAGAAGAACGACAGACACGGATGAGAAGCAACACTTTCGGATGTTTCTACCCATTTGCACGACTGTCCAAAGGCTAAAGTCTGCAGTCCGAAGCAGCGGGTGCCTCGAGTAATCGTTCAACTGATTAGATTCATGAACGCTGCTCATCCTTGCCCGAAGCGCGAACGTAACGAATCGGGAAAGGAAACACGCGATAGGTAACCAGCACGAGGTCCCCGCCATCCTCCGACTTATCGTGCGGCTTTCTGGGTTCGTACAAAATGCACTCGACCCAATTCGATGGGGGGACGAAGAAAGAGAAAATGGAGGCGAGGAGAGAAACGAGGGGATGGGTGGCTTCCTATGGTCGGGGAAGCAGTTTGCCAGGGAGCATCGGAGCTGGCCAAAAAGGCGTTAGGGAAGCCCGTCACGTTCTGGCCGGCGTGAAAAGCATCCCTGTAAAGGAAAGGAAAACGAGGGAAAAGCGGCCCCTCGTTAGCCGTTCTGTTATTATTTCGATCTGGGTCGATCGTTCGATCGGCAGGGAAGGGAGCCAAGCGCCGAGAGCGGATCGCTCCGCGACTAATCGTTAACCATTCGTTTGTTCGCCGAACCGTCAAGGCCTATTACTACTTCCCGGCAAACCGTGCCTCTTCCACCGTCGCGCGTTAAATAACGTCTTTTGCGCGAATTAGAAGCTTCGCCACTTGTCTCCCAGCCGCGTGGCGAAAGCACAGGTTCCGGGCAACGCGTCGTCGGCCGATCCCCTCGTTCCCCACGTACCGCCGGGGCGCCTTAAAATTTAATAGGGAACCCGGACTTGCTAATCCGCTAATGAACGAAACACGATCCACTTGGCGGGAGTTCACGAAAGAGGATTGTTTATTAAGATTAATTATTCCGGCGGATCGATCTTGTTTACTTAATGGCAAAATTTGATCTTGGGCTGGGAATTTGGGTCGCTTATCCTTCGCTTTGCTTTCCGGTGGAACTTTTAACCCGTTCGCTTTATAAGGCTACTCGGGCTGTTTCGATAGTGATCGATTCGATTATTCGGCGAAATGTCTGGCGTCGGTTTAATTGTTCCTGGGTAATTAGGTACATATTTCACGCGTAATTGATAACTTTGCTCCTCGCGCAATATTCCGCGAGATACGTTCTACTAAACAGATACCGAGCAGGAAGCAGCTGATAACGCGATCATAAGCTTTGTACACTTTACCCGGCCGGCGTTCAATACGCGTTAGCGGGGTATAAATCAGTTCACGTTGTCGACGCGTGTAACGTGTAGGAGGAACGGGCGAATATCACACCACGTGCCAATGGGGCGGGTGTATCCGGTGAACTCTCTGCTGCCACGAAGTAATCAGGTTTATCTCGTGGTTGCACACAGAGACAGGCACTAGTCGGTGGCCGGCAGCACGTTGTGTCGTTTCGAAGCGACAGTCCGTTGCCAAGCTCGCCGTGGCATTGCCATAAGTACGAGGCTGTCCGCCATTGACATTTGAATCCCGATTGAAATTAACACGATGCCCGATTTCCACGGATGTTGAACGCCGAGGGACCAGCATTATTTCCTAATCGCGAATGCTTTGAATATCATCAAATCTGCCAAAGGAATGGAAACGTTTTGGAACAATTCCGAAGCTAGAAATGCAAGTTATTCTTTGCGAATATAGGTGATTCTGTTTTGCTGACTTGTTTCGATGAGCTGATCGTTGAAAATTTCAGCCTCCCGATTATTAACGAGTATCCAACGCGGCTGATTTGTTATTTAAAAGCCAGCTGATTAAACGGGATTGTGCTTAATATTTAGAAATCGTATGAATAATGAACCACCGCGAGATATCTCGTATCCCGTTTCAGAGTTACTCGATATTCCCCGGGTAACTGATGGTATAGGTTGGGTCAGGAAGCAAGGAGGTAGCCTCGATTAGCGGGAATCTCTTCAGATCGATCGGGCTTACTTGTGCAGGCATAAAATGTATCCTCGCTTTCTGTGCTCGCCCTCGAGTGGCCCTAGAAAACTAACATGCATATATTTGCATTCATTCCCGATCAATTAATATTCCTTTCGTGGCACAAAGCGGCGGGACGAGTGATGCTCCATCATTTCGATATCGAAACGATTGATTCGATGAGACGTCTTGTGAGTATCAAGAGGATGCAGTGTAAAGCAAGGGTTGCACAAGGAATCTCGTATGTTCATAAATAACAGTGGATTCCAACAGTCTCACTGCTGTACTGCCTTATGAATATTGTAACTTGTACGCAATCTTGCCTGTACCCCCAGAGATATTAGCTTGCATTTTATGCACATGCCTCGATGAGTTTTGCTCGAGGGTCCTGACAGATTTTTAGAGGGTCCAATCTTGTGAATCATCTGTCTATATTAACCTTAGCCTACTCCTATCCATAACATATCATAAAGTAGCAAACTTTCTTCCCAAACATCATCCCCATTTCTACAAGTCACTCTATAACGATTAACGTATTAAGCCTTCTCGCCCAAGGGGTGCAATTTATTAGATTATCCAGGACCAAAGGAATCCCTAAGGAGCTGACGTTTTCGTGAGCGTTAATAACATGCCTGGCTCTAACACGTTCATTCCGCTCAGCAACATACTCCAATAGACGATGGCGGGCGGCTTCAGATAGCATCGGGAGTAAAACAAATCATTGGAGGGACGGGCGAAGATTAAAAGGGCAAACACGTCTCTGCCTTATCGCGAATCATGAACGAAAGTACAATAGAAACGGTCCGAGGCGGCTTGGCCAAGGAGGTGGAGGGCTGAAACAGACGCGGCGAGATTACTTAAGTAGTAAGGGACGATTACAGCGCCGACATTGTCCCCGGCTGACGACGGGGGGACGTTTAAACCCCCGACGTCGATAAATCTCCATTACTCTGTACACTAACGCCGAGAAACAGTAAGTCAATATTCCTTTCATATCGTTAATGCGAAAATGACGGGCTTATATACGAGCGCGGTTATTCACCGCAGGATTTCACTCTTCCACCCTCCTCGCGACGGCCACGGGCACCCTTTCTCTACCGCCGCCGTTGGTTATTCCTTATTTCCTCCTTCGTGGCAGGGAGAAAAGCCGCGGTCGTTCATTAGTTTCTTCTCTCCTCTCCCGGTTTTAATAATATTCCGCGTTTCCTCCGTTCATCTATCAATTTCCGCGCTTATCTTTGTTTTCCCCTCCGCCCATCCCCCCTTCCTACTTCCCGCCACGTCATCGTCCGCGATCCGTGGGCGTCCGCGTTTTTTTTACGACCACGCGATAACAGCAACGCGTTTCCAACCCCCGTCCCTCCCCCGCCCACGAACGAGAAATATTATATGAGAGAAGTTTTCCTTCCCTCGTAACGTCCCCGCCCATCCACGCTGCCTGTCGATCTCAATTTCTGTTTCGAGCGACAGTCCGCCTACCCCCTGTTCGCGCTCGGTTCAAAAGGTCCCAGTTTCCGAAGCCCTTGGGGGCGACTTCTTCCGCTTCCTCTCCTTCTTGTTTCGCCCGCCTTCACTCGTCCCACTCAAAGTAAACTTCAATCAAGGATACTCGTCCCACGTTCGCGAAACGATTTGCAAGGGGGTGGGGGGAGGTAGGGGGTCAGATAAACGTCCCGCGGAACAATGCCCGTCCGTAAATCATGTCCTTCCGAATATATTGATGCACTCGATGCCGCTGGACGAGAAAGTGGATGAAAGTGGATCGAGCCACGAGGCTTTTCAGAAACCTCCTCCCTCCCCTCCAGCGTTCGTCGCCACTCTTGATTCACTGGTTCGCTTTTCAGTCTCTCTGCTTATCCGCGTCTCTCCTGTCCCAGTCTCTGGTCGGACTCGATTAATCCTCTCCTCGCCACCCCCCTCCCCTTCCAGTGCCCGCCCCTCTATCAACGATCGTTTTTGAAAGCACGTCACTCTTTGGTCCAGAATGCCGAGAGTTTCGTCGATGCGTTAATTACTCCTCTATTATCGTCGGAACAGCGGCTCGAACGGACGAAAGTGGACGCGTGGGGGCTGGACGCTAGCGGACCGTACGAAATCTGATCCCAGCAGGAGGGACGAGGGTGTGACAACGAACTGGGAGATGGCGAGGGTGCGAGCAGAGACGCGTAGACTATTACACGAGTCACCACGGTAACCACGAGGACGTTAATTTGACGTGGAAAGAAACAAACGTTGCTTAGAACTGCACAGGGTAGTTCTAAAAAGTATAATAATCTGCCGTTGTTTCTCAAGCGAAGATAGAGGAATTTAACACGGCAAAGTGTGGCTGGGTTTATAGAATTCTATCATCCCATATCGATATTCGTTTCACGAGACAGAAACTATGATACATTGCTTATGTAAACTAAACCCCCACCCTTTAATTTTTCCCGCCGATACCAACCCCAAAGAACACCCCGCAAACAACACCCACAATATACGAATTATCGACATTCCACCGCCTGCGCTGGATCCTTCGTAAATATCACGTGTACCCTCTCCCGTGGCCGACTGCGTCCATGGAAGACAATTAATATCCGTCAATTGGACGGCGCCAGGCCGTGCACGGTGCATCGGTAAAGCCGCGCGCAAACACGCTCGCGAACACTTAAGCCCCGCATAAATAAGCGCGATTCGTGACCGGCTGTAAATTCGTATCTTAACAAGCCCGGATACCCGTTCCCCGGGGGTAATTGCGAATTTCATGGAACCCCGGGCTGCACTGGGCCAGCGATTTTTCTCCCCCGTTTCACGCGTTGGATTCCCGATTCGAAGGAATTATTGCCACTGTAAATCGGCGGCGGGTTTCTTCTCCCTCCTTTCGCATTTCTTTTCGTCTATTTCGGAGACGGATTTCGGAGGCGCGAGCCCGGGCGAGCGGAATACGCGCCTCCGACGCGGACGTCCCCCTTTCATTTATTAAAAGAGATACACCGTGCCGGATGTTCTATAGACAGCGGTGGGACTGTCTGTTCCGCGGACGTTCATTCTTCAGACTGTCTGTTTCACGAACGAGCGTTCCTCCCCTTTTATTCGCGCGCGGACCGTCTGCATTCGAGATAATACGCGTGTTCGGAACAATGTTCCTGCGCGAAGTGGTCGCGCGTACCTTGGCTACGGTGGGTCCGCCGTTGTTTCTCTCCCCGGCCAACTTTTTCCAAGCGTAACGAGTCGTCCCCCGTCGAATAATACGCATCGATCTTCGAACTCGAGGCGGACGGGGAGTACGGCGCCAACTTAAATGGAAAACCTTGAATCGCCGGTGGATCCAGGGCGCCCATTGTTCCCCGTAGATGATTTAAATAACTCTGTAACGCGACTCAATAAGCGCGTGCAGAAAAAAAAAATAACGTTTCAGCTACCATATCACGGGGATAAAGGTTTAATTCGATTCTCGTCCCCCCTGAACGCCGCGGACGCAAACACCGATAATTAATATTAAACCCGTTTCGCGACCAATCGGCGTATACCCGATTAATTAAATACCCATCGGCGATTTTAAACGGCGCCGTCGGGCGATGCTCCTCTCCGCAACGAACTCTGCACGCGTGTCCTGCTCGAACCGTCGCGAGATGCTTTCATGTATCCTCGCTGCGATACCCGTGCAACGGGCTTCGAAACTTGTCATGTGCAGTGCGCTCGAAAGCTTGACGAATACAGTGTACTCTGGAAATGATTTTTTTGAATAGGGAACAACGTCGCTGCGAACGTTTACCCTCTTTTGGTTCGTGCCACTAATGTGGAGGATGTGTACAGTGGCGTGCAAAAGTATGCGGTAACTCTTTGAAACAGAACAACTTGTTTAAAATTGGTCCAAACGACTTGAGTTTCTTTGAGAAGATTGAAGGATTAGTTTGCTAAGTGACGTGTTTCGTCGTTTGAAAAAAAATTGCAAATGGTCGGAAAAGAGAAAAAAATAGTAAAGGTTGTTTTTTTCAACTCTTCAACTTACTATTTCTATCGCTGTTCCGATCAGTTGCAATTTTTTTTCAATACGACGAAGCACTTCACTTAGCAAACTAATCCTTCTACCTTCCCAAAAAACTCGAGTCGTTTGGACCAATTTTAAACAAGTTGTTCTGTTTTATAGAGTGACCGAATACTTTTGCACGCCACTGTATGTTTGGTAATCTAGGACTTGGTAATAGGAATGCTTTTTTTTATACCCGCTAAAGCCATCTGCAAAAATAGTTGACGGAGTACCTACACACACAGTACCTTTAGACTCTGTCCACTGATTACCATGTAAAGAAGAATTACAAAAAAGCTGGCGGTACAGAAATATTTGTCAGAACACCTGCTGGTGTTTTATTTCAGTCTACACGTTTTACACTCACTTATTCGTACCGTGAAATAACCACCTACTTCCATTTAACGAATCGTAGACTCACTCGACTACTTTTTGCTGAAAAAATTCAGTCACTTTCCTTATTAGAAAATTCTGTCACCCTTGCGCAAATAATGTAAAATTCCATTCACCATACTTATCGATGATTTCAGTGGTAGAAGGGCAAGATAATAGGAGCTACGATGTGGTATTTATTTTGCGAGACCGTTTTGCACCGAAGGTATTTCGCAATGAAAAATCTGTCTGGTTCTCAGCCTAAAATATTATTACACGGACCACGTGCACGCGAAACTGGGGCCTGTCACGTATAATTGAGTTTCTAATCTCCCGCTATTAATCCTGGCCGACCGGAAGGCATGTACCTGAAATCGGTCGGTTGACGGAAATAAATCGCCAACGGTACGTCACGATCACTCGCCCCCTATAATTTCGCTCCACGCTTGTCCAGGGCCCTCAGCATAAAACGTCATTGTCGGTCTATCACGTATACAATCCGGGAGAGTAGTTCATTCGAGACTATTGATCTCTTGGACATGCCGCGAGAAGGTAATCAAGAGGGGCTCTGGCAGACAAACTTTAATAATTCTGCACTAGATTGTAGGAGAGTGTGAAACTGAAAATGTTCTAACTAAAGCTTCAAGTACAGAGCCATGGGCATCCGGAAGGGGGTTGCAAAAGGGGCACTTGCCCCCCTGGCTTTTGAGAAAAAATCGCTTATTTTTCAAAACTGATGTTTATTAAGTTTATACTAAAAAGGGAATATTTTTAAATTTATAAAATGGGTTAAAAATAGCAAGAGAAGTATATTTCTTTTTACCATCATCTGAAAGTTGCCCCCCCCCCCCCTACTGCCTGGAAAAAACTCTGCCGGTGCCCCTGTATAGAGTTGGAGCTTTTGAAACGTTCTAATTTCGAATTCTACTTTAAACTCGAATATAAAGTGATACCTACTGCTCTGACCATGGCTATCTTTGGGGATTGCAATAAACTGGAGTTACTCTGGGTATGGTAATCTCGGGGGGTTGCGATTTTAGGTGGGGAAGTGTAGTTTAATAAACTTATAGCGCCATGAAAACTCACATAAATTCTTCGAGAGAGAGTGCCACTGAATTTTGCGAAGGCAGGGTTCTTTAAGATTATCCACTCGATGTAGCGAAAGGATATCTGCTTTCCACTCCAAGACAATCTTCAAGCACTGTTCAGCGTGTATCAGCGAGTCTTGTCGAGGGTTCTTTGACAAGGAACATATGCATAGGGAATGTTGAAAAATTAAGTAGGTACATTAATTGACTGCGAGTTTACTTTCGCAGTAACGTTCATTAGTGAAAGTAAATCCTTCAGAAAGAAAAACAAGAAATGACAATTTTCGTGATTTTGCGCTTTGTAGCATATTTTGTTCGTGGTAACTGTAATTACGGAGTATAGAACTGTCGAATCACAAAGGGTTGTAAAGTACAAATAGCCCCGTAAGATAACGTTAATGTTTTGGTATACTGGTTAAAACCAGATATGTAATGTCCACTGGAACAAAACATTTAATTTTCTCGATAAAGCTGTTTTGTGACATTCCCCGTTTCTCCCTTTCGCTTCATGTATACTAATCGTTATAATTGCAAAATCGTATTGGAGAAAACCCACGGGAATTTTAGGGGTATGTACTTCGCAACATCCGGAAGCCCGGCCACTCAACCATTTAACGTGGGCCGCGTGTCGTGCAAAGCTAGCCACGCACCAAGTGATATTTTACAGAGAAGGAACACGTACAAGGGCTGTTTCATGCTGGTTTCACGGTTTTGCGAACCACTGCCCGTATGTACACGTTACCCGGCTGACTATTAATCACCCCCACGAATCGGGGTGCGATACGCACAAGCGTCATTCAAGCTTTCAGCCGATTTTCACTTCGATGAATATCGCTCGAACGATATTGGGCTTCAGCTATTTGGTGTTTCCTGACATTCCCCGATCCGATGCCGTGCGTCGGGAATATTGATACGCAGCGGCGTATCTGTATTTTATTTAGCCCCTCGTTAAAACCAAACAGTACCTCAATAACTCATTTCCTCGCGATCAAAAGCGCGATTCTCTCTCGAAGTATCTAAAGAATTTCGCAAAGGAACATTCAACGAAGATGCACGAGTATACGTTTTCTTGTACCGTTTCCTCGATTGCTTCACTAAAACATGTATAACATCGTTACCAGCCAACGCGACGACAGAGATATCTTTCTTTCAGTTCAATGTCCCGCCTCGGTCCCTTCGATTACCTCGATTAAACGGTTTCAATTTACCTTGCACGGGGAACAGCGCAACCACTCCGGCTCTGGTTTAGCGGAGGAAGGTCAAGATGAATTTTAGATAACGTGCAAGCACACATCCCCGTGTTTAATCCTTTACTCGAGGTTATATATGCAGGGAAGGTCGAGGGAGATCTATTTTATTTAGGAGCTTGGATAGCACCAAGCCGAAATTGCTACCATAAGTATTCTGGAAATCTGTTCCCAGAAACGGACCTCTGTTCTCCTCGTTCTACGTGCCCTTTTTACATTTCATCCGTGCTACCATACATCGGGAATTAAATGGGAGTCACTTTCACTTTCAATCGGTATAGAAAAAAAGTCTGGCATTTTTCGCGAACGTAACGCAGGCGTGGCGCGTTACCTACCTTTCAACAAAATTCCTGTTATTGCACGGCTGGCGAGCCCGTTGTGCGGCGAACGTGTTGCCAACAATAAGCACCTCGTTGGCGCGCGGAACATGTAATGGTGCAGCCGCATCGTGGGCCGAACAATGCTTGTTTACCCGTGTTCGTAGCAAATCTAATAACTGTTGCTCTTATCGCGTCGTTTAAACTTCCATTAGCCCCCTCACGCGTTTTTCCCATTCTCACCTCTGCCCGGGTCTGATACAGGCGGAACGATTTCCTTTCTTCCTTCCTTTTAATCTTCCCGTAGGATCGCCCGACGGTTAGGGCGAGGATCACTCGTTTCCGCGAACAGTAAACGCTGATTCCTTTTGTGTCGCGCGGCTCATTGCATCTCTGAATAACCGATAATCACAGTGCATTACAAATTTCCGCTGATTATTAATTAACGATGATTTCGAGTGGGCGAAATGGGTTTCTTCGAAATAATTCGTTTGTAATTCGCCCAGGCCGTGACAGCAATTAAAGGTCCCGGATCGGTGTTGATTAACCGTCCTTTTTATCAATCTATGCTACACTTCGGTTAACAGTCGTCTACGCGCCAATTGGGGAATGCGTTGCTCGATAATCACAGTCTTGTGGTAGCCTGAGTCACTAAAGAATCCGTGTGCTAATAGTTACTTTTAGAGAATTTTGCTTATCAATGTGCTCACTCTTCATACCAATATTTAAATCCTATATTTCCCTATTTCTTTCCACCCTCGCTTCAAATTTATACACCCTGCCAAAGGGGAGAAGCAGATGGAAAGACTTTATATGAAACCATCTCCAGAAATATGCTTATCACCTTCTCCTGGAATTTATCTTCCTGGAACGAATCCATAATAGAAAAACGAACTACCAATTATTATTACCTGTACTCCTGGGCCTCTACACACCTCTACACAGCATTAATATTTCAGGCTATCCACAATGAAGATCCTCAGACTTGTTTCTGCTTATTGCAAGGTCTGCCGAGAAGCTGTCACCACAGTGTACATTTGATTAGAGAAATACGATAGGCCTGCGAGTGCCTCGCCCGAAGTGGAGTCCAGCGACGTGCTGGCTCGCATATTTGAGCGATCCTGGGCCAGCGTATCTATCCACCTGATACGGTGCAAGACAATACACGGCTGTTTATCTGTAATTAGTCTAATGGCTGTAGTCGCGCTGCTCCGAAAGGATAATGGCGATAGTCCTCCAGCTAAACCGACGCCACTCGCCGTGGCTGGCAATCCATGCGATCCCCATTGCATAGATGAGAGAGCGTCGATAGAGCATACGACGAGCAAACTGCCAGCCCTCATCGAAATTCCTGTCAACGATTATTCATTCCGTCTGGTATCAGGGGCTCGATTCTTGCGACGCCTCCTCGACAATCCGCTGCGAGGAACCGCTCCATTCGCACGCGTATTAACGAACATCGCGTCGTTCGAGGGTGGACCTTCTGTATCCAATGGAGGTACTTCGATGCTATTAAATCAAAGTGTTGGAGGGTTGAATTCCAGTCGGCTGCTATATCCTTGAAGAATTTTAATGAGGGACCTGTAGCTTATTACTAGATATTCTCAGAGGAATACTTCTTAAACAATGATTATTTCGATCACGATGGAAAGTTTTAATGGCAATAAACACCATGTGCCGCCGATACTATAGATATAATACTTATTAGATTCATCGTCAGATAATTCATAAATGCGATGAGCATCTTAAATCCCAACTGATCTAATTTCTACCACGCCCCGGTGTTATCGTCTACGTAGAACGCTTCAATTCGCAAGTGAAAACGTAACGTTATAAGGGAAACGCATATAATTATTAAATAAGAGAAGTGTGCTCCTGGAAGTTCGTTTATGAAACGCTGGAGAGAACTGACTCGCCGAGCGAATGCTAAAATGCTTCCTCGTAATAATATTGATACAATATTCCTTGAAACTTTCCTTCCCAGGGCAGTCTACTTAAAAAGAGCACTTGTATCGTTGACCTGAAACGGCGGAAAGTCGAGCTCGCGTGGCTCGTTGCGTGAAATCAATACCGCGGGGCACACGCAAGTGTTCGCCTCTTCCCTTTTTTCCTGTTTCCCTCTTCCCCCGATCCTGCGACTTTCAACCGGCCGCGCTTACAATTGCTCGCCTGCACGATCCACAAGTATCGTTAAATTAATACACCCTCCCAACGGCGACCGTCGGGTCATTACTATTGCCTCTACTCATCGTCGAGGATCACGATAAATGACAAAAGGATAGAGAGACTATTGTGTCTCCACCCTTTCGATCCCCCCACCCCCAACGAATTCGCGTAATTGAATTTATCCCGGCGTCTGATATCGAGAATTTAAACTCCCGCTGGAGCAGCCACTTCGTAGATTCACGCGTCACGATCGCGCGAGGTGCCAGAAGTGCAGAATGTTTCCAGGTGATTCGTATTACCAAAGTAGGAGTAATTACTTAGAATGAAAACGCTAGTACGCCCCGTAATGAGAGAGCTCTGACAGATATTGTTGGCTAGGACATAATACAGAGAGAGAGAGAGAGAGCTCTGCGGAATATCTCCGCCATTCGTTAACCCCGAGCGCGGTGGAACTTAAATCCTCAGTCGGCTTTCGAGTAGCTTGCTCTCGGATTTCCAGGAGACGCTTCGGTCATAGTGTCTGTAAACAGGTAGAACGCTCGGAAAGCGAGGCGCACTCGCCGTTCCAGCTCCGCCGCGGAAGTACTCGAATTTATCCAGCGGATAGCGTATCAAACTGTAAAGCAAAGTCCTTTGTGCCCCCGGAATAATCGCGAGTTCCGTTTCAATGGGCCAGTTGAAAAACACGCGCTTTCTCCATCCCCCGTCCTCCCGCCCCTATCTCCATTCTACCATGTTCCATGATATCCCTTTTTCCACGTATGCCAGCGTCCTGCATACACGCGTATCCGCAATCGCACACGTTTCCAGAATCGATCCACGCTCCATCTTCCCTTCCAGATCCCAGACTGCCGCTGCATTTTGTAAACGCGACCGAGGGAGGGTCGCGGAATGAACACTGGCTCTCCCAGGTCCTCGGCGCCATAATTCACCGGTACTTTCGCCGAATCGACGATACGAAGCTGGTGGAAAAAGTCCTGGGCGCACCTGCGCTTGCCATCGTCGGCAATACATTGAAAGCTCGCGGTGCAGCCCGGACAAGTGAGCGGAGAATTATTGTCTCCTGTGGCAAGCGCAGGTGTGCCTGAACCCAGCCGCGGCACAATGTACCAATGCGCGCGCGATCCAGCCTGGCGATGACGAAGTTTGATCGATTCTAGCATTGAAAACCGAAGAGTCGCGTGACGCAAAGTGTCCGAGTAGGTGTTCCAGCCAATCAACCAGCCCGGCAAGTTTAATGCAACCGTTGAAGGCTTCCAGCGATCCAACCTTGGACGCTTAATCGAGGAGGCAGACTGGACAGTTGCGTAATTGAGCTTGAACGCTGCAGCTTTTAAAGTTTCGAGTCCAAGTGACGAAGATTCAAAGCTTTGAGGTCGAACCGTTCAAGTCTCGAAGTTTGGAGGCGAAAGGTTTGAATGTTGGAAGGCTGAGCAGCGAAGCTTTGTTGAAGTCACGTAGCCAGAGCTCTGAAGTGTAAACAGTGGAGGTTCAGAGAATTGTGGTTTGAGAGCTAAAGAGAGTGGAAGCTCGAGTATTGAAGCTACGAAGAATGGAAGTTCAAGAGTTAAGGATTCGAAGAATTGAAGTCCAAGTGCTGAGGGTTCAGAAAGTCGAAGTTCAAATGTTGGGTGATTAAAGCTTCGGAGGACCACCGTTTAGGGGATCAACATCTAAATTCAAAATTTCGTCGAAGTGTTCGATTTCTATTAGAAAATCTTGTGGTGAAAAATAGCGGGATGCTTTAAGTTACAGGCTTCGTGGAACTATCTCAAGCAGCGACTGGATATACTCAAGAGAAAATAGACGTGTATTATCCCAGCTTACGCGAGCGTTGCACGATATTACAGAAATTCGACGTCGCCACAGCGTATGGCAGAAAAATGGGAAGATTCCCACGCAACGCCAATGCCACGAGGAAATGGGCAAACGGTATAACTTCCTGTTGCGAACCCACAAAACTGTGGGGAAAAACGGTGTGGTACGTTACGGTGGAAATGCTACATTCCACCGTGTTACATTTTTCAAGTTGTCAAATAATTCTGCTTTAGGTTTTGTAATGTGTACCGCCCCGAAACCGTTACGCCGTATTTCACCCAGGCTAAACACGAGCGTGTTGGATCTTTCGACCAGACGAATAATCCAGCTTCAGAATTTCAATAGACCAGTGCATTCAGTGTTTTATAGAAACAAATGGATTAATGGGAGATACCATCCATAGCACTGTATACAACAAACAGATCGAACGCCAGAATTATCATCTACTTTAATCAACTTTATGCCCACAATTCCCCTCATAATATGATTGACAACAGCTCGTGCAGCGAAGGAACAGCTAAAGCCAATGCTGCCGCCAGTGGAGCGATGAAATTAATACACCCACATGTAATTGCGCCCAGCCGGACTGTATCTTTCTCGGCGATCAGGGCGGGGGAGATTACGGGATGCTCGATATGCTAATGAGGCGATAACCTCAAAGTACGGAATCGTCGGTGACTATGGTCCCCTTCTATCGGGCGTCGATACGTCGCGCGGGCAAATAGCAATCTACTAATGTCCGAACAATGTGTACAATGTGCATAGATAATTCCAGCCACGAGACACGGGGACGCGGCGCAGGGGAATCGGTAATGACATCAATCACTTGTTATAACCAATCAGCCGTACGTTTCGTTATCCTAAACCGATCCTGTCCCTGTTTCCCAAGCAAATCGCGTTTAATACGGGAACGTTCGAGGCAAGCACAATACTGTACCTCTATCTGCTCGTATACTTACGCGCTCACCCGTGTGTGTGTGCACCGTCGAAACTCCCGTTTCCCAGGAAATTACATCGAAACGCAGGCCCCATGAAGAAAGCCACCGGTGCTTTTGCTTCCGTTCTTTCCGCGACTCTCGCCGCCCAGGACCGTCATTTCCGTGACCCGGCGCAATTTTGGCCCGCGTGCCGCGTTCCCTCGCCGCCGCCCTCGACAACCCTCGTTTGTTTTGCCCCGCGTTTGCGCGTCTTCGCGAACCCCGTACCCCCAAGGACCGTCTATTATTTGCGACCCCGGACGCGTTCACCTACTTTCGTGTCAACTTCACCGGGGTTCGAATTTATCCTCTGGCCCGCGGTCCGCGCCGACCCGCTGCCTCCGTCTCTTCCGTATCGCGCGAGATCATCGTCTCGCGGCCGAGATATTAAATTTCTTGCCTGCCCTGGAAATGGGTCGGCGCGGTCCGAGAGACCCGCGAGCGCTAAGGATCGGGACAGAATCGGGAAGGGGCAAATGAATGTTTCGGGGCAGCTGCGACGCTTCCTGGCGGAGTTAATTGCGATGCTGATGCCTCGGTGATACCGTAACTGCGAGGGAAGTGTGTTGAAGTGTTTGCTCGCGGGGTCGGGAGGGTACGACTGAATGGGCCACGTGGGTACGCGAAGCTGTCGGGGTGACCCCCGGGCTTGCAGATTTCAGGGATTTTCAAAATGTATTTGATCTGGTTCGATTACAGGCTGGACGAGAGAAAGAAGGCGTGAAGAATGATTCGATGCACACGATTCTTGGATACTTCTGTACAGCCGATATAAAGTAATGGAAACAACTGTGTATAATATAAATTGCAAACGCTTCGCGCAGTAGCTAGCTTCCAATATTAATCGGAAGAAGGTAACCGCGATCCAAATAATTCAATCAGAGGAGCAGACGTTCAGAAATTAAAGATTCAGGCTTCAAGGAGGGAAAAGAAACGATCGATAGGATTACTGGCCAGTTTAAACCAATTAAACTATCCAGGTCGTCGATGAATTTTCCTCTCCTTACATCTCATAATCTAACCGCGATGGCTGCCTATCACGGTTCAACTCTTTATCTTATAATTATTTATGCCACCAATCTCGGGCAGGAACACTCCATCTACCAGCGAGGCAGCTCATTTGTAACCAAGTATTCAGGAATAAATCCTCATCCAGCAAACGCGGTCTACAAACAATCGCCCTTTCCACGCGGAAAGGGAAGGGAACAACCGAAATTTAGATCGACGTGCACGTAGGAACGGCGAATGTTGCCGTTATCTTGCGGCGGATCGCCGGCGTGGCTCACAATTTGCATGGTCCGTATCGCGCAAAAGGCATCCGCCCTCGAATCGCATTCCGAACGATCCGACGTGATTAAAAAGTCGCCAAGGGGCCGACGGGGGTAGCGAGAAGTTGCTCTCCAGCAGGATTCCGGGCGTGGACGTAGGCTATTGAATAATTCAATGAACGTGCGTTAATTCCCATATACAGGGTGAACGGGGACCGCGGAACGCCATGAGACACGCGAGCGCCTCGACAACGGCCCCCGAAACTTTGAATTGTTAATCGGTCCGCGTTGCCCAGTTTTGAATCATCCTTGGGCCTGGCGGCGCCGCTCCCCATTAATTCCCCGCAATCTACGCCAGCCACCATACCGCGGAAGCAATTAACAGTATAAACCGATCGTCGCGGTTTCTGTCCCCTTTTTCCAACGACGTGGCCCCCGTTAGCGTACTTCTCGCATTGCAGAAGTTCTAAAAGAAATGGACCAGAATAGCGCGAGTGAAGCTTGGTTTTCGACGGGGCTCGCAGTGTCTGCTTAGTTAATTATTCCCGTTACAGGCGATCCGCCGAGGAATGTGGAGACCAAATAATTCCCGGCTGCTCGAGTTTGGAACGAGGCGAATGGAGATTGGTGAAATGGATTTTATTAACGAGTGGTGTCTGGTATATAAATAGAGGGTCCTCGAGGATACATCATCTCGGCGATGATGGTCGAATCGTTTATCAAACCGTCGAATGGACGCGCCGCGTCGGGGTCAAGTCGTATTACAGGGTGACGCCACGTTCAGCGATAATGCAATTTACAGCCGCGATGATCGATCAGTCGGGGGGAGCGTTTAATTCGTTAAGCATTTAAAGGGTAACCTCGACGCGCAGAGTGCACGGTAACGCGAGCTCGAGAGGGTAGAGCCGTTGCATCTTCCATGAACACGGTGAACGGTAATAATCCGCGAGGTTCGTTTAATCGCGACGAGAGGCGACCCGGGGGTGGAACGATGAAAACGTGCTTCACCAGTCCGCCGGCTCCTGAAACGAATGAATTAATCGCGAGCTGCTCCGGCAACAAAAACCATTGACACGCCTGGATCGAGAGGAACGGTGGGGGGTCCTCGTCGGGGAAGTCGATACGAGAAGCAATCTCTGAGACGAAATTCCGCCGTTTCCGCGGCTGATAACGTTGACGCCAGTCGATGGGCGTAAGAGAGGCAGGGTGGGAGAGACGGGGAGATAGAAAGAGGGAAAGAGAGAAATAGAGAAATGGAAGAAGAAAGAGAGAAAGAGCGTCATATCCCCGTCGTCACGGTGCGTTGCCCGCGAAAGAGTCGTCGCTGGTGATCGGTACGTCGATTGCATTTTAATCTAGAGGGAAAATCGTGGTGTTACGGCTGAGAGCGCCGGGGGGGTTGTGTAACTAGTTTGCAGTGCGCATTTGTTAAATCCAATCAGCTCTCGCGGTGCCAAGTGAACCGCGATTCGTTTCATTGGCGTCGCGACGTACCTCGCGTTCGCTCCTGCCCTTCCCGTCCCCCTCTCTCCGCCACCCCATCAACCGTCCGCGCTCTTATCCCCCGTCTTCATCCCCCAGCTCGTCCAACCGCTCCCCGCGTCGCCCCGTCAGACTGGTTCTTTTTGCTTCGTGTTCCACGAAATCGTACAGGAAGCGGCCGGAGGTAACGAACGAAATATTGGATTAAGCAGATAAAGGTAGCACGAACCGCAATAAGTCCTCCGGAGCGTGTACACGCGAGGGGCGAGGAGGGGAGGGAACAATGAAACGCGATACGGGGCCGAGATAAGAATGAAATTGCGTTATGGCCGGTCGAGCCGTGGTTTTCGATTCGATGCGTTTTATCACTTCCCGCTGGACACCCTGCCACAATTTGTCCTGACTCGTATCCACCGACGGCCGCACAAAGGGGGCGCATCCTGGCCGCGGACAAAGGGGATTTCTTTCTGATTCCTCTCTTCCTTTTGTCTCCTCTCGTTCGAAACTCGATTCGGGGCCCGTGGTCGCGTAATTGCGGCGGTCCATTGAGCCGCGATACGAGGTATGCTCGATAGTTAGCAGGATTTGTTTGCTCCGAATGCTTCCACTGGTTAGTGAGATCGAGGGACAACTCGCGCTCTCCGAGGGGAGGTAAAGAGAGGCACGTTCCGTTTCGGGCAGGGGAGTGCGGACTTTCTTTTCGAAGCCGCGGTGAACGTGGACAAAGATACGAGAATCCCAAGAACGACGAACTTGGCTCGAGTGGTAGACAAGCCGCTGTTGCCAAAAACGTAAACTTCTCTTTGTGACTCGAGACGTTGAGTGTCCGGAAGTACCTACAGATGTTTATGTCGATTTTAAAAGAGGAATACTTCGTGCATCAAAATTCAATATTCGACGATGAAGCTTTGAAAAATCGAACAACAATCGCTGCCCCATTGTGAGTGCTGAGGTAAAACGTCCGTAGCACGACGGGCAGTAACCACTCGAGGCACGAACCGTTCCGAAGTAAAGAACCTTTCGAGTAGCAGAAAAATGTTATTTATTGTTAAGTGAACGGCGTATTATGCTGCATTACGTTGCATTACGTTGCTTCGCTTCGGAAACGTATCCTACTCTTCGGCGCGAGTGAAATCCCGCCGATGCCAGTAGTACAGATCAATAGATAACGATCCATATAAACTGGGCAGCGTGTATCGGCGACGCTGCTTAAATGTATGTTATATGGAGGGGGATATTCGTATTACCGGTGTCGTGTGTTATCGAGTAAGCCGATAACGTACGCGTAACGTGCTGCGAAAATGGAAAAAATGAATTCCCGATCGCGGATCGAGAAAAAAAATGGGGAAAAAAAAGAAACGAGAGATTTGTAATTCCGTTTCCTCTTATAGAGATTGATCGACCCACTAAACGCCATATTTCGTCGGAATCGTTGTTATATTCCTTCTGGCCCGCGCGTATCTTTGGCGCTTCGTGTCATTTACGTGTTATCCGCGCTTCATTCATTTTATCGAAATATATTGTTCTCTCCAAATACGATAAAAGGGGCGAAAATTGTGGCGAAAGGTATCCGTTTCCGCGCGGGATACATTTATCCGTGGCTCGTGAAATAATATTATACATATACATACACTCGAGCCGCGCTAAAAAACGGGGACACGAGCCTTTTAATCCAAATCACGAGATTCCATCGGTGTATTTATGTAGAGTTACCTCCGCGATTTTCAGCTTCCATTGAAACAAATTGACACGACTGTCCCATTGTTTAAATTTCGAATCTTCTGCACAATGCTCTTCAGTTCTATATTATATTTGAAAAGTATTTCGTAGGTACTTATTAAGTTATTCTACAGAAGCATCCCAGATCTTTCTCCATTTCCGATACCTCAAATCTACGATAATTTCGTCTACGAAATCTATTCAACGCAAAGAGCGCTATCTTGCTCCTACATGTACTCCTTCCATCCTCTCTGATTTTCCACCGGGAAATACCTTATGAAGCAATCGGCAGGTCCGCACCCGTGTACGCCTGACACAGACGCACACGCGCGCGCGCGCACGCTAGATACGAGCCCTCTGTTAAATTTAGTCCGTCCGTAATCAATCGATGACCCGCCAATTACCAGTTTCCGTCTTAATTGGCAAACACGGTCGAAACGAGGGAGAAGGTGAACGGGTCGCGAGTCTTCGATCGCGGATCTGGCCGATTCGATCGCGCGCGAGGCCCAGGCCCGCCCCTGTTCCGCGGAATTTCGTCGAAATCTCGCGCGACCAACGCTAACGATTGTCACATCGTCCACGGGAAATCGCCGTGCACGTCCGAGGGCGCCGTTTTTCAATTAGCGGAATTATTTTCCCCAATTACTCGACGGATATCCGCGTCCAATCCCGCGGGCCGAGCGCATAAATATTTATATGGCCGCCGTCCACGGCGAGACTCCAACTTTTTCCATGTAAATACGAGGTGCCGAGGTTTTTCCCCGAGCCCGGCGTGTCAAAAACTTTCACGACGGAGGAACTTTAACCCGGCGCAGCGCGGGATGAACAGACACGGGGCGGCGAGGGGGCCAGAGGCGAGATTCTAATTCTAACTTCGGCGCCGTTTGTAATTCAGTTTTACAGGCGTCACGCGAATGTTCATTACGGCCGGGTAACGTCTACACGCCCCGACGTCTTGTCTATGTAAATACGCGTATCCCGTGTCATCGCTTCGTTCCTTGCATAATAAAATACCCGTAGCGCGTTATCCTCGGCGCTCGCGGGGCCGGCTTTATGCTCGACGCGGAACCACCCTTTCAGAATCCGCGCGTACGCGACGAGTCCGACTGTAATTTTCGCGATGCGCTTTCTGCGCCAGATGCACCGGCACACATAGGGGCGCGAATGGCGTACAAGATTCGACGGAGGAAAGGAAGATTGTCTGAACCCGTTTGCGATACGCGTCCACAGAAAAGCGATCGCCTGCCTTTCTGTGTGCGCGAGTCTTTGAGGCCCGCGAAAGCAGAGCGAATATAAAATAACGAGGCGGAAAAAGAATTGCGATAGCTGGAGAGGCACGTGGAGATTCCGGGGGATTCTATTTTTAAGCTACGTTTAATCACCTTGAGTGATTCGTCGAGAGGAACACGAAGGAGGATTCCTGGTGTACAGGATTCTTTAAAGGGTCACGCGAATTTGGACGAAACAAAGTTATTTTGACGGTAAAAAAACAATTAAAACAAATTGAAAGAATTCTTTTAAACTTTTTTTGTATAATATAAGAGTAGCTGAAAAAATACCAAAATGATTTATTTCATTCTATGTTGCGTTTACTGAAAAAAGTATATTTAAAAATAGCTTAATTTTTCGGCGGTTCAAAGTAGAATGACACTTTGTACGAAAAAAAATTCGACTTTTTCCGTCGAGAGTTGTACAATAACAGACTTCATATTGAATTTTCCATTTATTTCATTATCTCCCTCAAAAAAATCCCTTAACTGCGTTAAATTTGTGTACTAAGGAGTTGAGGGGGTGAACAAGCATTCTACGTATTTTAATGGAGAATTAAATATGCCAGTTTTTGATCAATGAATAACGCGGTTAAGGGTCTGCTGATTCTGCGGGCGAGTCTCTGAAGAGCGGGCCAAAGAAGAGTTGAAATCGTGAAATGAAATTTTCATTCTCATCGGGGTTCCTTGTTCGAGTCGTTCAGAAACGAACGCCAATGGCTAAACAAATTTAACGAATAAACTCCACGTGGACCACGATCAGTCCGCCTGTATAAAGCCAGCAATGTGCCAACGATATTTTTGTTGGGAAACTTTACGCAGAGATCGACCCGAAAATATCAAATTTCTCAAATATTGAACACCGTCGAGGGTTGTTGAGTCCCTGACCTGTAGAGGATCCTGTGGCAACATTTCCCACCTCCTCGTTTATATGCTGTCCGAAAGCTGCACCTAAAATACACGCTTGCATTCGAAAGCAAAGGTGGATGGAACAACAGTGGGTGAAGACGCTATATAGAGCAATAGTAAGGTCTCCAAAGCGCATGCGAGTGGAATCCTGAATGCCCTCAATGACACGGTACAAATTCTAGCTGTGAATAGATTCGAGGTTTAGCTGATAATCCAGCATGTGTGCACTACGCCATTGTTACTCAATATACCTCTACACACAACTTAAACATATCCTAAATAAGTCATTATATTTCTCCCACTAATTACACACGCAGAAACCAAGGGAAAACATTCCCCCGATTGGAGTCTAGTCGAACTCCAATAAACCTGGTAAAAGCCTGAATTCATTATCCGCAGGAAACACCCAAGAATAATTCAAAAACCTTCTTGCAGGACTCCGTCACGCTACCTGTTCGCGCAGACACAGGAAAATCCATTGTTGACTCTCCTTCTCAACCCCACCCTTCACCCACTCGCGCCCCCCCCCCCCAAAGTCCACCACCGACCGAATTTAATTAAGCGCGAAACTTTACAGTGGCATGATTAATTTTTCGTTCGCGCTATCGCCCGGTCGGAAACGGTAAATCGTTGGGACAACAAATTCCCCTAGATTCAAGCGGAACAACGGTCACGGAAACGGGATTATTAACGCGGGCAGTCCCAGCGCGTGGTAACGTCGCTTAACCAACCGGCAAACGAGCCGATTGTAATTGAATATCCGTGTCGCTTAGCATTAATTAGGATGCTGAAAAAGTTCCTTTTGTAACGGGGCGGCGAAGTTTTCAAGTCAATTAGAAAATTTTCGAGCCGCGTAACGACCTCTGACGCAACGTGACTTCTACGTAGAAAAACAGAGAGGAAAGTAGAGAGAGTAGAGGAAAGTAGAGGGAGAGAGAGGAGAGAGAGAGGTTCTGTCAGCCCGAGTGAAATGTAAATCTATTAAAAAAGTTATTTCCCGTGAATAAACGTTTATCCATCGTCGGATGGAGGTGGACGGGCGAGACGCGAAGGCCCACGGGAACGTCCCATTGAAACTCAAAGTCTGTCGTTTAATCGAAATAATGATGCAGTTAAATCTTTTGTCAGGGGCGGAGAACTCTCTTGTCTCTCTGTCGGCTCGGACCTTTTCCAACGGTCGTGCTTTCGCGTTAATCAGTCGCGCCGCTAATGAAGTCATCGGGCGAAAGTAATCAATCGATCGAATTCCAGTACGAACGAAAATTATAGCTACGCTCTACCGGAACGTTTCTTCTCTCCCTCTCCGAATTTGATCCGACCAACGCAACTAATATAATATCATTCATGCCTCGACTAAGATCGGCTCGACTTCACCCCCCAACGCTTCCGTAGCAAACTACGTACCTCACGGTTGAAGGGTTCGCGTCGCCTCTCCAAGAAGCTGTGAAAATTCCTGGCGAATGGTCTGCCTCTTCGCGGAAGAAGCGTAACGAGGACGCGTCGAACCGGGCGATCGTCGACGATCTTCCCCGTCGCGGCGGAGCGGGGAGAGGGCGGCGCGAGCACGGTACGCTGCCCGCAAATTAACCTGAATTGAAAAATAAACGCAATAACCGTCGGGAGAAGAAAGAGCGCGCGGAGACGTTTCAAATTAAGAAGGAAACACTTGGACTCCATGACGGACTATTTTCTGCCCCGTATAATGCGTCCTTCAATGGGCAAGCTGCTTTTCTGCTCCGCGGGAAGGGGGCCAAGTGTGGGCGGGGGCTTAAAAATATCCCCTTTATAAGACAGCGCGTCCATACATACGGCTCCGTTCGAACAAAAGGATCCTCCTCGGTGCACAAAAGTTGACGTCTTAGAAAGAGGGACTCGTCACGGAACTCTCTAATGGCCGAGATTTTTGCGGTTCCCCGGGATATTGCTTTAAGTAGAAAGTTGGTGGAACATCCGCTCCCTGACAACCGACAGCCCCTAAAACCGTGCCGGCGAAAAAAACCAGAAGAAAACAGGATATGGCGAGTTAACGAATATCGAATTTGCCGCGATCTTATAAATAGCAACGGAATGGTCGCCGTTCGAGCGGGAATGGTTCCAGCTCGATTCAATATTCGATTTTGGGATCGCAGCTGGCAAATTGTAAATATATCTCCATGCCGATGCATCTTTCATGAACCTTCTAAAAAGAATATTTACACATCTTTCATGCCAGCCACACGTCTCACGGGTAGGTATCGACCGCACAGTATATGCGGTCGTTTAAGATGTCTTTCGAACATCGTTCCCAGGGATTTCTGAGATACCAGTCAGATATCCTAAGTTTATACCTCTATTCTATTGCCCTTTAATAGCCCCGATCAAACTATTAAGATCTCTGTAATCGATGTTACCCGAGCCAGCCAGATGTTAGTCTGCTGCTAGCTATAAGTAGAACAGATCAACGACTAACGATACCCGAAGGGAAACAAACTTGAAATAGTCGACACGTCTCCCCCTTCATTTCCATAGTATTCCAGTTACATGGTACCTTTCCCAACAAGAAGCGTGCATCATCGCTTAATCGATGCGGACAGAATGAGACGCTTATCTTCTAACAACCCCCGATGTGCCGACAGCACGTGAAACGCAACCGTTCCCCTTCTATTACGCGCGAATCGATAGGAGCGAGCACAAACAACCGCCGGAAGCAGCGCGTTTCTTCCGTTCCACCTTCGTTTTCTCTGCCGCGCTATGACAGCCGGGTACATTATTTTGCTTGGCAGCCGCGAAACTCGCGAAAGTCTCCGCCGGGGCGAAGCGAAATTTTGTTCGCTTAACATCTATAGAAACAACAGGGAATGGGTATATTTGCAAGGGGAGCTGGCGCTACCGAAATCTCGCGCCAATATTGAAATAACGTTGATTTAATTACGTCCATCAATGGCGGCGCGTACGCGAAGCATTATTGTAAAATCGCTCTGTTTTACTTCCAGCAAAGTATATACATAGAGGGTAGGCGCCACTGTTTGAGATAACTTGATCGATGCACGTTCCATTAACGGGAAGTGTATTTGAACGAGAAGGACGGCCGGCGTGTGTTCCCACGCGCGTGTATAAATCGGAATAACCTTTAAACAGTACGGCATGGTCGAGAAGCTTCTAGCACTGGATGTCCTGTTTTCACACGTCCCGCGCTTACTTCCCTAACAATCTGGAATAATAATCTCTCGGCCGATAAATTGGTAAATATCCAGGGATAGGATATCACCGGCGGATATAAAAATACGTGCTCTCCGCCCCTCGGAAATAGAGACAACATGGCGTAGCGTAAAAACAGGAGAACGAGATCGTTTCTTTCAACCCCCGCGGTGTATCCCCCCAGCATTGCAATTATCAACAAAACCGATCCTCTCGAAGCCACTATTTTATCGAAGATAAATGGCCCAGCAACCCACGCAGACAACGGCAGGCCGACAGGGCAGAAAGCGATGTAGCAATGTTCCCAGGGACCCCGTTTTTCATACGGAATTACACCGTTTTACTAATCCATACGGCGCCCAGGGAACGGCCGCCATTTCCTGGTCACGTAGCCCGAAAGGAGCGCGGCGGCGAGGCCGACGAATGGCAAAGGAGGAGGAAGACAGACTGTCTACGGTCGCCGAGACACCCTCGAGAATAATGGAACGCCGATAGATCGCTACCAGCCACCTCCTCCATTCACTTTTTCCGTAATCTTTCTCGCCGGATCGCAGCTAGCCGGATCCAGTAATCATTCGTCCTGGGCGCAGCTGATCCGAAAATTGGTTTCTTATGGGCCGTGTCGTTCGTCATCCAAAGGAACGAGCCCCACGGTCAGGGGGAAAAGGATCCAGCCGGAAATGATGGTGCGCCGCGATTGAAAAACGTCATATTTCCGTGTCGAGGGACGACTTTCTTCTTCTCCTTGCGCCGCTGAATGGATGAAACCGAGCTGGGATCGTTCCCCGCGATGCAGCGAGGTGGGGTGGTATTAAAACGATAGAAAGACGCCGAAGGAAGAAGGAAACGAGAGGGACAACACGTTCACCATGGTCTGAACTTGAAAGTTGATACAATAGGGTGCCAGAGGCGTTACAGCCCCCAGTCCACCCTTTCCTCCACCCCCTCCTGCCCCTCCCTTGTCCGAGACTCCGAAAGAACCTGGCGCTCGAAGCTTTGCTTAACCCCGTCGGAAGTAATCAACACGCCGTGCAAAGAAGTGAAATGGAAAGTGTTAGCGGCCTGGGAAACTGTATCCGCGATGAGCCAACTTCGCCACCCTCCGCCAGCCTTCTTTCTGAGCAGACGAGGCTGTTCATGCAGATTCCAAGCGTAATGTCCCGTGCACGCGGTCGTCGCGTGGGGAACGCGGCGGGTTACACAGATCGTGTGTAGTAAATATGACTGTTTCGCGAAGCGGTCGACCGAGGGCCACCGTCGCTGGAAGGGTTCCTTTGAGCGAGAAACTGTGAATTTAGTGAGAGTATTCGTTTAGTATTGGACGCTGTTTGTTTAATAGATACTTGACGCTTTTGTTGAGAGATAGATCCTTTTCATTAAAGTCGCTATTGTCTCTCTTTAGAAATTCTGGTTTTACTCGGACTCCATTGCTTCTCTATCGAATTGTATGAAACGAACTACTTAGTTAGTTAAGAAATATCTGGTTTCAGAAGTTATTATGGTAGAGCATTGAAAGCTGCCGGCTTCGCGATGCTAGACGCTATTCTAACGATAAAGTAATAACCTAAGAGCTGGTTAAAATTGGAATGCAATGTAGATTGGTTGGGCGCTGATGTGATGTTGATGGTGCGCGCGAGAAATTGTAACGGCACTAACTAGATCTGAAGTATAATAGCAGATACAAAGGGAGAATATTCGCGATTGCAAGCGTTGTTAGAGTGTAATGTGTGTTCTTGATGTCTTCTACCCGATACCCAGCTGCTTTCACCACTGTGAAGTATACTTGCCTAGGTATATCATCCGAGATCTGTTACAAGCTTTCTAGAGGTTAGCATAAATTTTCCCCGACTATAGTGATTTTTCCGTAGTCTATTTGCAACAGTTTGGAGGAGTCTATCTTCATACCAAGTCTGTCTATTCAACCTGCATTTCTCAGGAAGGAAAGTTTCAGGAAAGCGAGAATTCTTAAATTACCCTGCTGCACCTGTTACATACCCCGAGCTCCTTGAAACCCAGTTTACGGTACATAATTATTCAAACGAATCCGAATCAAGTGCTGGCACACGAAGCACCGTTACGTGTACAGCTATCGAAGAACCCCACCCTCCAATACTTAATAAATCTCAAACGGTCCTTCGAAATAGGAAACTCCCCCGGTCCTCGTCTACCCAATTTGAACATACTTTACAACGCCATTAAACGAGCCACCCCCCGCGTCGAAGACGTGCAGCTCCCGTGGAGCATTTCCAAAGATATACACCCCATTCGTCCCTCTTCGCAGCCGTCATCGATTCGACGTCAGAGGCGCAGCCACGGTGCGATCCTTTAATCCGACCTTAAAGCCCTCGCCATATTCTCCCCTCATATCTCACGCCCCGTGGCGCGAGCACCGCGGTCCGTTCGAGGGACGAGTGTCACGGAGGTGACACTAATAAAACCCAATTACCAAGGAATTACGGGGACCCCTTTCGCGCTTTACGTCCTCGCCTCGCCTGGATGGCACGTACGGCGAAGCCTGTTTTTCTCGCGGTTCCTGGATCCTTGTTGATCGTTTGCGATACACAACGTCGGGAGACCGAGAGGATCGAAGGGAGTTCGCTTACGCGGCAATTCTCAGCGGGACTTTCTCCATAGATCTGGGAGGACCCATACGTGATCTTTATCGTCGGCAGCGTGGGGGCAACAGCGCCTGCCGTGTACAGCTATCTCAATGATAAATCGTGACAGACCGATACGTGCCTTCGATACGATATCGTATGGCACGGGTCAGTCGACCGTCCAGCCGAGTTATCGGAAGCGACGGGCCGAGGGGTAGCTCGGACAAGCAAAGCGACAAGGAGCACGGCCATGAAGAAGCTAAGAGAAGCGACCAGGGGGGAAGGATGGCAGCAGTTATTGCGAAGGACCTCTCTATCGAGCAATTCCATCCCGAGTAGCAATCCACCTAGCGCAGAAAGAGGGAGGCTGACGGTGGTCGGTGTCTCTTGTACGTCTCCCTTCGCTGCTTTTATTCCCCCAACCCCTCTGCGCCGGCGGTAAACTGAGACGAGACGAGGGCATGTCGATACGTGCCCGTCTACCTCCATTCAAGGAACACAAGTCACGACTAATTCCTCATCCCATCCCTCCCGATACCACCTTCGAGCCCCTGCTAAACTACCCCTCGCGCGCTCCACGGTAACGCTGATAAGAAACGGGTTAATTGCAGCTCGCGACTGCCGGCCTCGGGAGATTCTACTTTTCCGCGATGGAATTTTTCCAGCCGACCGTCGCGTCGTTACGTAATACGCCCGCTGAATAATACGGCCCAGCAAGCCTCTGTAATTAGCGGAAAGAGAAAACTATTTCGTCGGGCCGGCTGATGAAAATGCTGAAACAATAAATGCCGCTTTCGCCGTCGCTACAATTATCGCGGAGCCCCAAAGAGACGGCGACGGGAGGGTAAAAAAAAAAACATTCCCTTTTCCAGTTACGTGTAATCCGTTTCCATCAAAGGGGAGGGAAGGGTGGTACAAAGGGGGAGAAGGCGAACGATCGTCCGCTGGGGTCGACCGCAGGCATGCTCGGCCCCTGTTAAAGTATTATCATTCCGCAAGTTTCCATGCAGGCTTCATAATGAAGTATTCACCTCCTCGTAATCCCACCCCCGTTCCACTTCCTGCTACGCTATTCTCTTCGACCTGCCTTGGCCAGATACCCGTCGCGACAATGCACGAGGGGCGAGGGTGGACCGGGGAGGAATTTCCACGAAGGAAAAAATAAAACCCCGTCCCCTTATGTACGACCAGTTAATCCCGTTAGGCTTACAAAACAGTGGACCCGTTTCATTTGCATAATGCATATTACCAGGATGTATATGCACGGTTGAGGAGCATCCGCGAAATCCACGGTTCGCCGTGCCGCGACTCAACAGCCCGGCACGCCGTCGAAATTATTTATCCGCGAGCGCGGACGTGCCGGCTGTGAACTAAATAATTCCGAAGACTGTATGGGGGTAGCTCGCAGCGGTTTCTGTTAATCAGTTTTCCCAGCCACGATAACTGGACCGTGCATCCGTGTGACCCCGTTTTGCGCGACGTTTGACGAGACGAGAAGCATTCGGGACAAATTAGGCATGGCGGGGACTGTGAAGGTCTCGACGCTTACCAAATCACTTTGACGCCCGACGATATCGTCAGCTGGATACCTCGAACAGATTTAGAACGATCGTTTTATCCTCGAATGGTAGTAGACCGAGTCTCAAGCCCCGGGGAAATTTCTAGTGGGGGACAGTAGAAGTTTCGAGTAAGAAGAAACGCAGACTCGGGGATATAGTGGAACGTGGCAGAACAGAGGGAAGACTAGAGTGTAAAATTGTAAACGGTTAATGGCCTTTAATGACTGTGGAATACAATCAGGATCCAAAACAGAGTTATAACGCACTCGTGTTACAACACCCAGTGATCACTGTTGTTGGTAAATGCGCCAAGTTTGTTGCCACGCTCCTGATACAATAGAACCTCGTTACATAGTATCGTACTCATTGAAACGCATTATTCCACTCCAACTACCCCACAGAGTACTAATTCGTCGCGAGAGCAGCGATAGGTACATCGCGAGAAAGGATCGATCGGGCGCCCCTTCGCGATTTTGCGCTACCAGCAGCGATGAAATTGAGTTCTATACGTATATCGGGTACCCGCGCTGCCCGATTCCATCATTACCCACAACTTCAAAGATTCAGCGGTAACCTAGGTACCCACGCGCGCTCCCAAGTCGCCATTGTTCGCCGATTACTCGGATTATCGAAGGGTCCAAGTTGATCCCCGGGCATTTTCGCCTCGGCGAGCAAAATTTAACCCACATTTCGGGAGAATAAATCGCCGTGCTTCCGTGCTGATCCTAATTAAGCACTGGGCCGCTTCGATAATTACATTCATACGTATAATCGCGCGGAGGGAAAGCCGCGGAATAGTATCGTTAGTTATACGAGCGTTGGCCCGGTCCTCCGTTCCAGGGAGCGCGAAATCTACCTGGGAACGGCTGGATCTAACGGAAAGCCGCGTCAACTATGTCTTTTACGTAACTGCCCGGACTGTACGGCTGCTCGTTAAACGAAGACAAACCTTTGCTTAACGTTCGAGCTTAAGATCGTTCGCGAACGAGCGCGCCGCCAGACTTTCAGCCGGCTATAGAGATACACTCGAGGAGCGGCGAAATTGAGAAACGAAAGCCACTTCTGCTATCATTTTACCAAAAGATCCACCTTTAAACCGTCTTCAACAGTGCCAACACTCCCGTCCACCCTATTATCGTTGGGCCAACTCTTTCGCTACCTTCTCGGGCTTCTCGTGGTTCGAGTGTCGCAAATACCCTAGGAGCCAGTCCTCGCGAAACGATCATACCACGACGTTCCCGGAGTCCCGTCCCTTCGAAACGTTCGACGCCTCTTCTGACGCCTGGCGAGTGCCAGCATTTCAACGCTTCGGGATTTACGTCTATTACTGGGACGATATAAGATATAACACGCGTGGATGATAAAATCTGTATTCTATGCACTTCTCACCACAGAATACTAGTGGCTATAGAACTGCCCCAGATAATGTTCAACGAACAATTTAATATTCGTCTTGGATTTCAAGGAGGTAGTACACGATTTCTAGGAATCATTCCGGAGAATTGCCCGCGAATGCCGTCACGGCGATGTACACGGAGCCTTCGCGCGTTTCACCGTTCTCAGTTGGGGGCGAAGAAACGCATTTTTCAACAATGCCAGGAACTATGTCAAACTCGATTTACCCCGAGGTGAATGACACCTGATTAGGTGCATCAGCGAAAAGAGCTTATCACGCGTGACGCTGGCAGGCCAGCGAAAAATTTGATACGCGGGAAGGGGCTATTCGAGTCGGGGGTCGGGAGTCGAATTCGATCAATGGAGGCTACTTTCGAAGCGCGCGCCGTTCGCCGTCCACGTCGAAAAAGTGCGCAGCACGTAGAATTGGCGGCGGTGTCGCCGTAAAATTTCAATTTTCTCGGTATCGCCGTGTCCAGGAAATAGACTGGGCGTTGGGCGCGACCGCTTAGCCATGCCAGCACCGACATGCACATTCGACATACGGTGCAAGGGTTTTACAGGCAAGGTAAAAGGGGATCGATACCGAGGAGTCGTTCAATCTTTCGAACTCCACCTGATACAGCTGGAGGTAGAGAGAGAGAGAGAGAGAGAGAGAGAGAGAGAGAGAGAGAGGGGGGGGGGAGGAAGGGATGCAGGGAGAGCTGAAGTTTATGTGGAAGCTCGGAGAAAAACTGTGCACGCGCGAATCGATAACTCGCTCGAGAATAATCCCCTAACATCGGGCTGATCGTCTCGAAATCTCGATCCGCGCACGGTTGCCAAGGAACGATCGACGGAACGCTTCTTGAATGCTCCAAACTCGCGAGAATTGGAACGGTAATCGGAGCAACGATACAAGAATCGCAGGTGATATTTTACGGGCGACAGGCTCCATTTTCAACCCTCCGCGCTGCAAGTATGCCTCCCTGGGCGCGAGCAATGCCTGACGTTCCAGTAGAAGTTCGTACGTGTTGGTGCGTCGGGATTTGAATTCGTGTCAGATGCCGATCTCATACTTCGCGATGGAAATCGGAGGATTCGTAATTTTGGAGAACTGACGCGAATCGGAGTTAATTAGTAATTACAGTAGAGTGTGATTGTGCATCTGGGGAACCTCGATTTCATATCCAATAATAGAAGGATCATAGAAAGCGCGATTTTATCAATGTGTAAGTATATTCGAGGACGTTCCCCTCTTCTCGAAAATAAAGCAGCCCTAAATGGAACATCTAAATACTACCTCAGTTGCGGTTGTGCTAAATCTCCAGTACAACGCAACTCTAATTATAACGCCACAATAGTAGTTTAAAACACCTGCTATTTTTATACCCCTTATTACATCCCCATTGTCTGAGCTATATATTTGATTACAGCATATATTCTAAAGAAAGCTATGATTATTTGAAGGTATAGGTTGACTGTACCTAATATCATCCATCGTTATATCTCGCACAGTAAGCACTAAAATTTATCGATTGTGCACCGAATCAGTATTTGCGGTATCATGTAATCAACAATTATTACAGGAAAGCAAATATTTTAGTGAATCTTAATAGTGCAACAATTTATTTCACTGCCACAATTTTACATCACATAATTCTGCGAATGCAAGAATATCTACTATAGAAATATCTAATTAATAATATACTTAAGAAATTAAATCGATTCAAATATTTTTCGCATTGAAAATAGCGCTTGTCTTTTAGCAGTATGCGTGTTCTCCATACCGTGTACTGGAAAACAATATAGTTCCGATGCAATGTTTGTTACAGATGGGGTCGCGAACTGTGCGGAGCAACCGAAATAAACTTTATTTGTCCAATATGTACATCCGAACGTAAAAAATACAATATTTTAAAAATCCTATTTCTACATTTTTGTAATAAAAATAAAATCAGAGATAGATAAAACAAACATTTATAGAACAAGAAATAATAAAAGTACATATGAAAGTGACTTAAAAAACTCATATATACATGAATTAAGCAATATTTCTTGAGTAGGCGATATTAGGTACCTACACTTTTTTCAAGACCGGATTTTTGCATGCCTTACGTTTTTAATTTTTAGTCATAAAATTGTAGGTTTCAACGATTCTAACTTATGCTACATGAAAGATGAATAATTTCACTTTACTTTGAAGCGAATTGCATGCAAAAATATCAATTAATATTCAATGGACAGCAATTTAACTTTTGCTAGGCAATATTAGGAACGGTCACCCTACCCACCACTGTACCGCCGCGTACAATTATTCTGTATCAGAGTGGAAGATGAATAATTTGATTCCAGGATCAATATTCTATAATCCCTCCGAATACTCTATCCTCTGACTCACTAAAAGACTCTCTACAAACCCTCTAAAAACAATCTTGAAAAATTCACCCCCATACGCGTGCAATTGTACACCCTCACTTTTCCACTCAAACATCCCGAACAATACCCTAACAACCCCATCGTTAAAACTCCCTGCCGCAGCATCTTAAAGTTGAAAGCCACAAATCCGAAGCCAGCAAAAATGGAAAGCTATATTTTGCCAGTTAGTCCCTTTCAGCATTTCTACCCCGTGATTATCGATGATCGTGTATAACGAACGCGACGTGGCAGCAGGACCGAGACCAGAAAAGAAGACCGATACCTACCAACAGCATTGATTACCGATTCGCGGCGGAATCTGTACACCGCCGGGCGCGATTCGTCGATGGGCTTGAGTACCAGGATCGATCCAGCCAAGTCGGGTACGCTCGGTTCAGGCATCGATTGGGAAATGAATCGTTCCGCGTAAAGGCGGCCGCAGAATCGCGCTCCTTGGTTCGTTCGAACGCCAACGGGGCGAGGGATGTCGGTCGTGATATCGCGTAACCGCCCTCGTGTAACGGAGCGCTCCCAAAGCGGAAGTATCGCGCAAGATCGCGCGATAGGGAGGTTCGTGCGGCGCGCGCTCGGTCATCCCCTCGATTTCATCGAGGCCACGGTGAAAGGAACAAATTATCCTGTTACTGGCCGGCGTGTATTCGTTAATAATTACTATCCCTCGCGCCAGATAACAGCTGTTTCGGAAGGGGCTGCCAGTGAGGTATCGAGACCATGCTTGAATCTGCAGGCTGAATTGGGGGAGATCGAGGGAAGAGTGTATCGAAAGTGATGATGGACGTTCTATTAGGTCTCTTGCAGATATTCACTGGATATGGTTATTCGAACCTTAATTACAGTCTCGACGAGCCATTTAACAGATCCCAAACGCATCCACTCGTGGATAGATCGTAAGCGGTAAGAAATTTACCTAATAATTCGTCCGCGAGGGAACGGTTTGTTTTGACGAGAATAAAAGGAATGCATCAAAGACCGATCCTTCCGATCGCGTGGCTCCTGCGGTTCTACCCGTGTTGAAAATCAATTTTCTGAAAAACAGAGGGTCGTGTGGATAGATTCTGCGCCACGCTTTCCGCTCGTTTCTTCGAGAGGAATCCAATAACCACCCTCTACTGGGCGTGGAGGAATTATTAGCGCGTCTACAGCCCGCCGCTCCCTCCTTGAACGAGCACAAAACGCTCCGTCGCGTCGGCGCAAGATAATTAACGTGTGCCGACGACATTCCGCGGCGAGTTATTGTTTCGAGATAATGTGATTCGCGCGTAACCACCGCCGAAACTGTTAGTTTAGCCCCAATTAAAAATAATGAGACGCCCGGCTCGCGGGCCATCCCCGTTCAACGGAACGAGAAGCGTTTCGTGCTCGTGACGAAGATAAACCCGGGGCGGTTTTCCTCTCGGAACACAACGATAAGATTGAAACACCCTCGTAAAATTTATACCCCCCGGGGTGGCCGTTGCCGAACGAAATCGGACGGGCCATATTCCAGGCGGTTTCTGTACCTGCCCCTAACTCCCCGGGATCACGTATGACGAGTCACGTACACGATGAAACAGAGATACATATTATCGCGCGATAGATAATTGCGACGTGGACCCGACCGTGCCGCACGAGTCCTCGTTAATGGCCACCGTCCACCTAGCTCGATCATCTCGATCTTAATTCGCACGGTGACCGTTCAACGACAATGGCCAGGGACATGCGAACTGCTGCAACTGCGCTGGGGCGTTTCTGGGGACGTGCTGGCGAACAATGCATTCGAAAGTACTTTCAAAGATCTTGGACTGAAATTGTGGACAATCATTTTGCTGCTTTCTTTGGCAAAACAGAGGATTTTATTGTTTAAACTTGTTCGGGAGTTTTAATTGGTAGCGATGAAACTGAAGCGAAGGCCAGCTTATCTGCTTGCAACAGTACGGATGGTCATTACAGGATAGACATTACTACTGAATGTTAACTTTTGATAGAAAATATGTAGGGTAATTCCGGGAGACGCAGTCGGGCTGGAGAGTTGGTCGAGTTGCTATATTCAGACTCTACATCTCTGTATATGTAAAAATGTGTTAAGGTTCAGAACAATTAATTCTCTAGAAATCAACTGTTTCGACCAACTCTCCAGCCCGACTGCGTCTCCCGGAATTACCCTAATCAGTGTCTGATCCGCGAAGTGTCTTAAGTGTATCACGTGGAATAAATCTCATCAATTTTCAAGGGAATTTTGAAAATTCTTACACTCAGTGCACTATTGCGCCACCTTATGAAACGTACAGGGTACACTGCGCAATCGTTCCGACGCTGGGCTACTTTATAGCAGAAAGAACGTGCTCCGGGTTGAGGCAAGCGTTAATTGCTCTTAAGTTAATTGAGAGCGGTAAGAATGAAAATTTTGTACACACGCCCGCCTGGAGAGCGGCGAACAAAGTGGGCAATCGCCTTTGGGCAGCTGTTCCTACCTGCTCCACGTGCGAACCAACGTGCTCGCGAATCTTTTAAAGGAACCTGAAAACGAAATCACCGTCGATTCGTCAGCGGTCGATCGACCATACGTTTCCCATCCCCTCGCGTTCACGACCTGTTTCCATTTCGTACGCGTGCACTATAGCACAATGGCACCCGGAATAAGTATATATACATTGGTAATGCCACTTAACATGCGAAGTCACGCACGATACAACCGCTGTTCCGCCGATATCGTGGCCCCCCTGCCTGCGCTCAACCCCCAACCGCGTCCACCTTCAACCCTTCTCGCGTACGCGAGCCATGGCTGAGAGTTTAAAGCGTGAAAACTTAGACGGATGCGTTTGCACTGCGAAGCGCGCGGCAGCGGAAGCAGCTAGCCACGGTTTCACGGTTACGCTACGTTTACAAGTTCGACGTTGGCACGTAACGATTGTAAAGCAACGGCGATTTGTCTAGGTACCGTGGGAACGCGTGCCGCGACGGTAAGAGAGCCGGTTAAAGGTATCGCGGAAAGAATCCGTCGAACTGAGACCCGCGGTTCAACTGGTTGTACAATTGCGCAAATCTCATTATCCCCCCGTGTTTGTTAAAGTGAGAGCGCCGGAATTGTCCCCGCTGGCTTTCTATCGGCCGGCGAGACCGCGGCGGGATTCATCGATTCCCCGGGCTGCTTTGCAAATCAGAAAACTGACGCGCAACAAATAAATACGGCCTGTAGATCGAGCAAACGCGGGAATTGAAAGCAAACAGATCTTACGCTCGATAAATAAGCTTTCCCGGCGTCCATTAAATCCGCCGCGCGGATCCGATACGCGCTTTTAACCGTTGAAAAATCAAGAAATTCATTTTACCACTTTCCCTTCTGCCGACCTGCAAGCGAGAGACAGGGGGCGAAAGATGTGCAAGCACGTTGCCGGTAGAAATCGAGAGTTTGCCAAAGTACCCACCTACTCTCTCTAAAAAGACCCTGGTAGAGAGAACATCTCCAAGAACCGGGAATATAGAAACGGCGGGGCGAATCTATCCCACTTGCACATTCGTATTGCATAACTGGACCGAAGGGTGAAGTATCTCGCGGTAAACACTCGCACATTCGTCTTGCATAACTGGACCGAAGGGTGAAGCATCTCGCGGTAAACACGGGTGGCGCTTTAATTCTGCAAGGGCAACGTCGCAGCCACCCCCTCGACCTCCCCTAATCTTAGCCGATTCCATGCATACGTAAGGAGCATCGGGAGACGCGCAAGCGGCAGCCCCTTCGACTCTTTGCAACTGCTCCCTGCAGACCCATTTATCGATCCCGGCGTGTACCAAACGAAAGGTTTCCATTAACCGCGTGTACCATGCCGGCGTATCGCGTATATACATACGCTGCCGTGCAACTGTTTCATCAGGGTGCATTTACCGCATTTACCGCGCGCGCTGGTCCCTGTTCCGTCGCAGCCAGCCAATCGGCGCCCGGAGCGAGTCCCCCGTGAAGGTGGACCAGCTACTTACGGCGATCGTGTACTCCGACCCGCATCGTCGCGCATTATATTGGCAACGAATCGATAACAACTACGCATACGCGTTACGTGCCACCGTACGCTACTTCTATCGCGACGGCGATCCGATCGTCGCGTCTGCGTGGGCAAATTTATGCAAACCAGCCCTGGAACGGAACCCCTCGCGTCGAAGCGGGGCGAACGCGAGGGATGAGACCCGATTTTCGCGACCCTCCGATCACCAGCAAGCGATAAATCATGGATAACGATTGGCAACAGGGGATCCTTAGAGAAGCTGGCTTTATTTTTATGGGGAGTCTCGAGGAACGCCTGCAAGTGCATTGTGAGAATTTTTCGTGAGGGTAGGGCGGGCAGAGAGCGTGGATGGTTTATTATTTTCATTTGCTGTCTGAAGATTTGTTTATTGGAATCAAAGTATTTCACAGCTTCCACAGTATTTCCGTGGGATTGGTAAATAATGTGGGTAACAAGGGTGGCAGATGCTGCTTGCAGTTTAAAAGGAAAGTAGCCAGACCTTTCGCGGTTCACTGAATTTCACGGAATACTACTGAATGCCGATGTGTTGCTCGATTTTATGACGCCCGTCCCCAATTAATTCCACTTGCCCGCAATTTTTACTTCCCTCTTCGATTCTCACTGCTATATGCAAATGAAACGCGTAAATAAGTTTCAGAGGAAAATTATTACCGGCTCCCTCTTCTTTTTTTTTTTACGTAATTATGAAATACGAATGCCAGAGTTTAGCTGCATTAAATCGCGGGGTTTCGCGCTTGCGTAGAAATTACTAGATAACGGCGTTAAATAAAGCGAGGCGATGCTGGATAAATGCAAATTCCCGTTTATCTGTAATGGCTTATTGCGTTCTTTATTTCGTCGGCGCAACGGCGTTTTCTCTAATAACAATTTCGCCGTCGTTAACGGTAAATCGTGCGTATTAGCGGGATGGCTGAAAAACTGTACGCTTCCTCTTTACAAACGTTTCGGAAACGTACTAATTAATTCGAGTTTGCGTTTCAACTTATCCCCGCGCTAAATACCTGTCAATTATTGCAGCCAATTCCAGCCACCACCGTCGAACAAATCACGGCAAACCCATACGCGAGGCGATAACTATGACAATAGCATCGGCAGCGAAGTATTTCAATATTTCACGCCGACGGACAAAAACGCGCGAATAATAATCGCGAAGGTATGTTAACGGTTCGTACCTCGCGTTATATTCTGCCCCTCGCGCCTCCCTTTTTTGCCCGAATAAACTTCACAGTATCGTGTAAAAATTACAATAGCGTCCCCGTAGAAACTCGAACAATAGAATTTTATAGAGTAATTCCGCGAATAGATGCGGCGCGCTACGAGGTGGGGCGAAACGCGGAACAAAAAAAAGGGGGGGAAAGAAAAACGAGCGGTTAAACGTTAATACGAGCAATTCTTTCGCGACCGAGGCGGCGGGCGCCCGTTCGATTTGTCGCAACTATTTGCATTTCGTCGGATTTTATTAACCGTTGAAACGAGGCCCGCCCCCCGTAAGCGCAGGAGATTTTAACGGGCCAATTAACGCGACCGGTAGCGGGTCGGCCGCAAGGAATAAGTGCTCCCCTCGATTTCCACTGTGTCGGCGGATTTAATCAGCCTGCCCGTTGACAAATAATAATACGTTTACCCGATATACACGGCTTGTGTACGAACGTGACCATTACAGAATTAATCTCTTCGTTACCTTCGAATCGAACATGGAAATAACACGCGCGCATCGTCGCGACCTTTTAACAAACGATCGCGCGACCTTTTTTTCGCGTCGTTTAGTTGAACGGACAGAAAGAAGAAGGAAAAACAGAGATACGAATTAAATTGGTACGGGAATGCGCTCCACGGGGCACGGGGAAATTATGGGGATGATATTTATGTGGGGGCACTAATGGTCGTGACGGTAAAGGTGGATGGGAAATGCGGCAACGAAATGCAGGTTACTGGAATTGTATTATATCTTATGACTGATCGAGTTAATCTTAATCCAGCGCTTTCCTATTTCATTTTAGTCTCCCCCCAAGCCCAATTCCGCGATTATCAATTCTCAGCTTTATCTCCCGGCTGTCCACTAATACCGCAAGACTGGGAGTCGAGTTAATCCTACTCTATTATACAGATTTGTTGGGACGGGATTCTGCCGTTATAGAGATTGCGGAGTGAAAAATAATGATGCGTAGATTAAACACTTGGGATATTCGAAAATTCCATCACTGTCCATTTTGAATGTATAATATGATTTTGGAAATGCGATCTTTCTATAGTCTGTGACGCCAGAATAGATCGAGGCGTACGAATCCAATGAGACTAAATCACATATACTATCACATTCGACAGGTATTCTCCATTTCTTTACTTATTTCGGTGGAATCACATTGCGAAAAACCAATAAAGAAGCGTCCTCGCCGGAATACCATTATGCAAGAAGGGAAGCTAAAAGAAAGTGAAATATGGCGTCCCAAGTAGATTTTCGCCTACGGTTTTTCAAATAAGCAAAACATTCGAGAATATCAAGATGCACCGTTTTGGGTCACTTCTTCGAGGGCAGTCTGTCATAAATCGCGGATAAGTTGCTTCGCATTCCGAGTGCACACGAAAATGCACGTGGGAACGTTGCGGTTGAAAAAAAAAAGACAGAACGGGATGGTAGCTTCCCTTTAAACAGTGGTTTAAAATAAGGCACGGTGCTGCTGTCTCTGGAAAAATCAGAAACAAGAGACAAGGGGGAGATGAGCGGATGCATACAAATTCGTGGTTTATAACCGAAATCCAACCGTACCTTTTTCCAGGAGGACTTGAAACCTCGCAAGGATGCGGGACCGGCTATCGTGGTACATGGTCTTCCTGATCCTGCCGACAATTCTCCTGGCCAGGTCGCTCGATAAAGGTAAATAATTTTCTCGGGGCATTTAACCTGTCCCCCTATCTCTATCTCCCGAGCGAAGGACATAACTTCTTCTGAACTCCTTCGCGTCCCCCTATCCCCGACACAATTCTTCCGACTTCTTATTTTAAGATTTAAAGAAAAAGAGAAAAAAAAAAGACTGGCGACTAAAAGCCTGGAACGTTACGCCCTACAGTCGCAGCAACAATTTAATCGACCAACTGTACGACCAATGCCCACCGGCAAATACGTGCTTGCCGTGACTTGGAAAAATCCAGAGATTAAACCAGATTACACCGACTAACGGCCGTACTCGAAATTCGCTCGCGTAAGAAGCCAATCGCGCCACGGTCGTTTCAACGCCGCTCGGTGTGCATTAGACAAAGCCTGTATTCTCCGCGCAGTAAATAAACGCCGTTCCAAGACAAAAGGCGACGCGAGATCCTCCAAAAAAAAAAAAAGAAAGAGAGTGAATAGAGGGGGAAGGGGAGAAGTGTAAGAAATATAGCAAAGGCTCGGTAACCTCGCGGAATAATCCCCCTAGTGTGCACTTGCTCCCCCTCTCAAAGGTGACTGTGAATTGGGAATACTTAAAGAGAAAAGAAAAGAACACGATACTGCCCAACTAACTGGTCGAAGCAAAGTAGGAGCACCTTCCCCCTCCCCCTCTCCCCGCACCCCCTACTCCACCGTTTCTTGTCTCGTTGTATAAGGTTTCGCATTGTCTCGGGGAAACAAAAGGCAGGTAGCTTATGCCCTGCATTCAAAAGCTCACAAAGTTCAGTCTCAAGTGCTTGTCTTTCGCTCAGACCCCCGCTGCCCCCGCTCTCACAAGATACCACCCCCCCCCCCGCACCGCCGTTTCTCCGGCTTCTCTATTTCTCAATTTTCTGTCCTTCCATTTACGGATTTCTATATTCAGCCGCTTCTACTTCAAGACCACTTTCCCGTGCTTTACCAGCTTTCCTTATTCTCCGCTATTCCCTTTACCGAGCCCCTCCCCTCCCCACCTCTTCTCCGCCCCTTGCTGTTACTTTTCGAATTACCCTCCACCCCCGGCTGTCCTTACCCCCTCCACCCCACCCACCCACGTCGCCTACGCGCATCTAACTTCTCCTCCTTCGGGTTTCTTTCGCTCAACCTCCTTCCCTTTGATGCCAGCGAACCTAATTAATTAATATTAAGCTAGCGAGGTAACCGTCTTCGACCCCAAAGGAGCATTTCGAATCGCCGCGCGGCAATTCCGACTTTGATCGTTTCTCTCGCTCGAAAGAAGTGTCTCCTTTGAATCGCGACTTGGGGAAATTAGACTGCAGGGGACTGGTAACGTAATATGCCGTTCCTCGAAGGAATAGACGGTGGATAGATAGGGGGGCCCCTTTCCGGCGGTATCGAGGAAGACACACGTTCCTCAACTATTTTTAGACACGATCATTCTCCAATTATAACGAACACATTCGCGACCAGTTTAGAAGATATTTTACCTACATATAAGAGATCGATTCGACGAGGTGTCTGCGTTGACCGTACGTATTTCTGAACCGTTTCAGACCGGCGGGTACCTTACAGCATACCGTCAGATTGGAAGACACTGTGGTTCAGCAATATGGACGAGCTGCAGAGAGTGAACGATGCGAACGACAACAACACCGTCTCCAACGTCACGGTGCAGTTGGGCGGGACCGCCTTTTTGCATTGCAAAGTTCGCAATTTGGCAGAAAGAACGGTGTCCGACGCCGAGGTAAAGAACACTTGTTATCGTCCCCGGCACCCCGGGCGTGAAACGCGGAAACGGGCGCGACGGGGGAAACGGCGATTTATCACGCCGACTGCGACCGGCGGCGGCCCCCAGGGCAAGAAGGCTGATCGACGATCGCCTTACCTCCTGTTTCAGATATCCTGGATACGACGGCGTGACTTCCACGTCCTGACCAGCTCTATGTTCACGTACACGAACGACGAGCGGTTTCAGGTGCTGCATCCGGAGGGCTCGGACGATTGGACCCTTCAAATCAAGTACGTTCAAGAAAGGGACAACGGGACCTACGAGTGCCAGGTACTGCGAATAATAATTCACCGGGAAATCGTTAGCCCTCTGCTCTCCATATTCGTCGTTGCTCAATAAGGTTTAAACGTCATCGTTCATTGTCATGAGTAATAAAATTAATAATTATACCAATAGATATCCGGCTTCGATTCGAGTATACCGAACCGCATTATTGGGATAATTAAAATAGAATGTGCGGCAACTAGAATTATCGGTGAATTATTCTAGGAATGACAGAGTATTCTATGCTTCGAGCTAGCGCGGTTATCTGGTGTATTACTGAAGAGAATTTCACTTAACTTTTACTGGAATAATGTTAACTATATTCTGCTAGAGTTTCACTGAATGGCACTTGTTTCAAAGACTTTACTCCCGAAGAAAGTTTCACCACCTAAGGACCTGAATATTTCAAACACGATTCGTGGACCTACGCTTTCTTAACTGTTATTGGCGAATTAAGATTGAACCTATACGTTTCGTAGTAAAGAACTGATATAATAAGTTGTCCTCGTTTTGTTGCCGTTATCGTAATATTACAGCGTCTCGTAAGATTATGCGAAAGAAGGGTGGCTAAGTGGGGCATTTGAGACGTAGAAAAGTCTCATTAAGAAATGCTCCCTGTTTAAAGGGATATTCTAACATCTCCTTCTTTGTTCAAGTTACTTCCATTCTTGTGTTATTCGTATTTATAATTTCAGGTCTCGAGGAGTACAGGGATAATATCACACTTTGTCAATCTAAACATAGTAATACCAGAAGCATTTATATTAGGGAGCGGCGAGCATCACGTCGACGTAGGATCCATTATAAATCTCGTATGCATAATAGAAAAGGTAAGACTCTATAAAGCCGATTTATATTCTTTACTAAATATTGAACAACTTGGAAAAAGTTAAATATCCCTGACATCTCAGCTGGGCTCATTACAAAACTGTAATTTTCATTAACTGCCCCCGGTGTAGGTACTATCCTTGTCAAACATTTGCGAAGACAAATCAAAAATGTAGAATACGAAATCTCCGCAGTTAAAAATATAAGAAAAAACTTCAACTTTCTCGAGGAACAGAAACTTGTATAAAAAGGTTCCTTCTACATTCTCGATTCGTACATATTTCATTCAGAATCAAAGAAAACAAAATCTTTTCCCAGCAGTTCTCACTCCTAACTTTCACCGAAAATGCACACGTTTATCGGGAATAATAAATACCTACCCCGCGTATTTCCGCGAGTTCCCATTGATACGTAATAATCGCGCGGCGCAAATAAAGGCCGCGTCGCGTTCAGGTCTATCCGCTTAACGAAGGCGTATAGAAACGCGTAGCTCGCAGCTCGTGCGAACATTCAATGCGCCTTCGGCAGCCGTGCGTACAGCGGAAAGACCTCTATGCGAAATAGGCGCAGCTTAGTCGGGAATACGAGAGTGGAAGTGCATTAAAGCGGCATCGCCGCCGCTGCGCTACGAGCTCGACACTATCGGGCAACGAAAATAAAGTGTGGCGTTTTTTTCCATCCACACGGGGTTGCCTCCCGTGCGGAGCGAAAAAAGAGAACGCCTTCCTTTAGAGCACCTAACGCGAACGGTAGACGAGCACGATCCTCTAATATATTCAATCTATTCAACGTTTTCGTCACTTTTCGACACCGATAGAATGCGTCTATGAATTCCCGCGCGTCGAATGGATAGTATTAAAAAGCAATATGGCTTCCGACAGGCGCGGCACAAGGCGATAGGGTATTCATAAATGCATTATGTATCGTGTCGCGCCGACCTGCACGTCCATACCGCGCGAGATATAATGCTCGGGACGTCGACACGATAAACGCTCGGTACAGGCTCCAACTATTTCCCGAAATCCGCGAAGTCGGATGCAAAGAACGATTTTCTGCATCGCCGCGGCTGAGTGAAAGAGATGCACGTACTCACGTTCGATGGAGCTCGGTGCAAGTGGCTGACTTCGTCGTTCCATTCCACTTCGTCCACTTCGCCCTGCTGCTTCATCCGCAACTCGTGCCCGTGCTTGTCGAAAAAACGCAGCCGCATATCCCGATCCTTTGCCCGTTCGGAAGGGCAACCGCGAAGCTAAACCACCAAAAACGAACTACCGAACGCATCGAGAAGAAAAGCTGTAACAATTATCCTAGCTGAATTTCATTGCACTAGATGGCGTCGCGACTATTGGCCAACGTATCGATTCCTGTTAACGATCCTACTCCCCTTCGCAAGAAAAACAAATAAGATAACGGTGTCTAAAATATACGATTCCTTTTCCTCTCGATAAGCCATCCGGTTTAGCTACGTGTCATCACGATCCACCGCGAAATAAACCGAACTGTATAAACCCTCTATAACTTTTCACAATGATTAACGCGTCAAAGATTAAATTCACACTGCCGGTAATAAAGTAAGGTGCTACAGTTTTCGGATGGTTGCATTTTTGGCTCCATCTTGGAGAGGAAATGGAAAGATGAATTTTAAAGCGTGCTTTAACATAGAGGTTAATGAGTACAGTTAAGAATCTATGATCAACGATCACATCATACCGAATATGTTTATCGTTAAACGCTTTATACCAAAAGTATCGAAACGTTAGTGCTATACTGTCCAGGTTAGTTTAGCCCATCCGAAAACTTTAATACCTCGTTACATTAGACGGAAATAAGTGGCGTTCCTACACCTCGCCTGTGTCGAAATCGCGGGATGTTATTCCGACGATAATTATCCAAAGAATGAATGTCTGCTTTCACCCGTTTCAGAGTCCAACACCGCCGCAATACGTTTTCTGGTATCATAATAACAGAATGATAAATTTCGACACCACGCGATGCTACGTGTCCGTACAGACCGATTCCAGTTCGACTCAGAGTCGACTGACGATCCACCAAGCAGTGGAATCGGACACTGGCAATTACACGTGCAACGCGTCGAATACCAAGCCGGCGTCCATCTTTGTTTTTGTCACGGAAGGTAAGATCGCGGGGGGGGAGAAGGAAATTGAAACGATGATCGTTGACCTTGAGCAAGGAGTTCTTTGTCCCGACCCTTACTTTAAAACGTACGAATATTCTGCCCGACACGACTGTTAATCCCAGATGTTAAATGTTTCAGGTGACAAAATGGCGGCCATACAACGCCGTAAGACATCGGCCGCGAAGAATAATATCTGTGAATTGCTAGTACTAATTGTCACCATCGCGATAGACGCCGTTTTAACGCGATAAAGCGTTTCTCTTCGATATGTCCAATAATTATTATTATACCGTTACTTCCGTTTGTGATAGATAGGCTACTATTCTGCGATTTTATCCCTCTATTCACTATCCTTCTTTCCCTTTAAGCTGAACACCATATCTTGCGATCTCTCGTTTCCTTACGTTCGCCCATCGTTATACTTTACATTGGCGTATCAATTCACTTCCACGTTATCGTTGCGATCGTTACATTTATTCAATTCTATTAGCAATATTCGCATTATTATCATATCCTCTCGTATTTCTGCCATTGTCTGTTATATTCCTTTCCTTTCTTTTTCTTCTATTGGTTTCATAGCCGAGGTTGCCGCCGGCTGAATTATGTATTTCAATATACGAGATTTTCATGGTAGATTGTGCGTCTTACGTGTGATTCAAATTCTAGCAATACTCGCGGATAATTGCTATTTCTCTCGCTCTCTATCTGTCTCTCTCTCTCTCTCTCTCTCTTTCTCCCCTATCTCAATCCCCTACCATCTCATTCCCCCCTTCTCATTTCCGGTTACATCCAATTCGTTCAGCAGAGTACCTACATATTAAAATGGGTTTAAACAATAAAGATCTCGCCACGGAGATCGTGTTGGTATCGTAGAAGTTACGTGCAACGTGTATCAGATTCCCATCAAATAGAAACCCTATTATCTCAGTTAGCAATTTTCCAAGCAATAAATACAAAACACCGAGCTTGAAGATCTCGTTGCAGACACCGGGTAATGCGAGCTCTTTTCATTCATTATCTCTGCTTTTCCAACGTGTTACTCGAGAATTCATACGGTAGAGTAAACCAGAATGTTATTTTCCATTGCGAAGTGAAATCGCCTTGCGCGAATAGAAACCGGCGGCAAATCGTTTCTCGGTAAGAGTTTAGTAGGGGCAATGTTCAGCTGAAGCATCTGTGCAATATCGATTTGGTTTTTTATCACTTTAAACTTACAAGCTCCCGGCGATTTTAATAGTCATCAGGACACCAGCGACAGCTCTGCGAGTGGCGGCAGTTTTCCACAAGTTTTGCGACGATTCCGTTCGGCCGGCGGACAGAGGCGTGCTGCGAATCAAACTTTGAAATTGATAGTGTTACCAAGTATCGCTTCGAATTTGCCAGACCTCGCATACCCTTTGATGACCCTCGGCCCTTCTACTTCGGTTCTCGCACTGTGCCTGTAATTAATCACCACTTGGGACGTTTCAATTCCATTTTATCGGCTATCACGTTTACCTTCCGTACTTTCCAACCATTGGAGACCCGGACTCCAGGATCGATAGGGCACACACATACGTATCGGTCGTAACAATTAGCCAAAAATCTCGCGCAATTTGTTATTAAAAATTCACACGCGAATCTACGAGGCGCACCGATCTTTTTTTTTTTAACGATCAAAATTTAACTTGGTCTACGTTCGGACTGAAGCCGAGGGTAAAAAGGAATGTGCACGGGCCGCCTCGGATTACATTTAATACTCGAATTCCTGTAGGGATTGTTGCGTGCTCGTTCAACATTTCCACTGCACCAGGATGGAAATTATTTTCAAAGGGGCACGCGTAGAAAAGGAGGGAACGACGCAGAAATGGCATTACATATCGCGATCGTGCCTGTCGCTCTAGATATCTGTAGAATGGAATTCGTAACGTTCCAGATACATAAGTCGCGAGGAGGAAACGACGACGCGAGGATGAAGAGCTTAAATGCAGGCGAGAAGTTGTTTAAAAAAAAAAAAAAAGGGATCAAATAACGAACACTGTATGTATCTATTATTCAAGTTTCGTAGAACGAAGGGAAAGCGTAAAACTGCCGTATCGGTTCACGTAGCCAAGACCTTCGTGACGAACGTTTCACGAGATTTTACAACTCTTCGGAAATAAGTCTGCGTATGAATTAGAATTTCTGGGTTCATCTGCGATGAGTTAGTTCCCCTTGCGTCTCGCGTATCGTTCTCGATCGAACGAGATAAAATACAGTGTACGATGAGCACGGGAATAAGAAGCATAATAAAACAAGCCACGGCACTCGAGACTTATTTCGATCGATTCGCTCGCTCCCTTGTTTCACGCCCCTGAATCCGTTAAACCCGTAAATCATTCGCGAAATCGCTTTCGCGGCAACACCCTTCTCTCACTTTCGTCCGCGGGACACGCAACCCCTCCCCTGAATTTTTGTCGCGCAATATACGAAGTACTCCCTAAAAATAGACCTAAAGCAAAAATAAAGGAGATGGTAGTCAATCGTAGCTATTTAATAATTCCGATCTCGATTTACGAAACTAGGGTAACTGTTAACGAGAGAAACGATATTGTGCGCGCTGAGAGGGATGATCGACGGAGGGGGATGAACCCCCATGGATGGACACTCGAAACGATATGATTTCACCTTTCTCGAAGACACGACGATTAAATAAAAAGAAGGAGAGAGAGAGAGAGAGAGAGAAATGCGCCATCGACCGGATCTCCTTGAGGGATAACCGAGAAGCTGATAGAGACGTAAGATCAGTAGGATAATAGGCGATAAATCTTTATTACTCGACGGAGAAGAGTTCGATCTACGCGGCGCGCGAGCCCGCGTGAAATCTCGACATCGATAGTATCTACCATAGAAAATCTCTGTGTATCCACGCCGTCGCGCGTGCATCTACGATGTAACATTAAGTTCACGTTAACTGTGTAAGATTTATACCGTCGCGCGGTCTCGCGTCGACAGTCCCGTTCTTTTCAATTAATAGACGGTTTACGTAACTCGTGCGTATCGTAGGCGCATACGTACACGGGAGAGGAAAGGAAAAGGAAAAAAAAAAAACGAGAGGAACTTTCGTACGTTGCTTAACGTTCGCCTGCCTTTTTACGAACTTTGTGTCTTGACTTCGAACATTATTCGCATCCGTTGACAACCGAATTTTAATAAAATCCACAATTGAAATATCGCCTCTGTTTCTGTCTGTGATTACACACGCTCCGTCGCAGCTCCCGCGCGCCGTGGAAGAGAAGAAGAGGAGAGAGTAAGCGTAGGGGTTGGAATCACGAGCTCGACAAGTTACTTTACAATTTTCCCCGTTCTGTTCTGGTAATCCTAATCTGCACGCTCGCGCACGTGCGTGTTTGATTGCATGCGTGTAATATAAGTCTGATTATTATAAAGACCAACTACGTCGTCGTAATTATAATGGCGAACAAATATGAGCTGCTCGTTCGTAGATGGTGCGCGATCGAAACGTTTGCTAGCGAAGAGAGCGGTGCTAATTAATATTTCGCCCGCCAACACGTTTATTATTATCCCTCGAGGGTTTGTCAAATTCGTTTCTACTTGGCGATGGCATCTGAAGCCACCGTCCCTATCTACGTCAATATTATTCCATCTGGATGAAATGATTCGAACAAGGGTTGCAATGTATTCCAAGGGAGACATAAGCCGAATGAAGCAGAGCCTACATCATCCTCGAACAAGTTTCGTGCGATTCGACTTAAGTCCCCTCCCTGAAACTATGCAACTGTTTGATCCATGTTTCTCTGGAGACAACGATGTCGTCGTGCATCAAGGGGGTGGTTTCGAGTGCTTGCCACCCTGCGTGTGTTGAAGATACAAGTTCCAGGATCACGCGTACCGGGTACCGATTTCAATTCCAATACAACTGGCCGTCGCAAAGAGCACTTGCCATACTTCGAATCGTCGGAGGTCTGAAGAAAGATTTCGCGAGCAGATGAAAACGCAACGTCGTACACGGTTTCGCCCGCGTGAAGCGAAGTAAAGCCGATCGATAGACTTACAGCTTGTCCGCCCTGGCACGAAACGGACTGTTTCATTCATAAATCAATACGAAAGGCGTCCCGAGTTTTCCGACGGCTTTACTTCCCTTTGATGACCGCCGCCGAGACGATCCGCCGACTCTATTCATCGCCGCCCTTGTGATCGCGCGAAACACCAAAAGGTGAGTCTCGTCGATAATTCCCAACCCTCGACCGAGTTCCAATAAAGTCGCGGACGCCTTTATAGTCGACGCATTCCGAGGCTCATTGTTGCAGGGAGTTTCTTAATTTCTTCGAGATCCTGGCTCCCTTTAACAGGACGACCGCCTCATCCCCTGCCCGTACAGGAACAAAGACACTCGAGGGCTTATCAGTTTCGATTACGAAGGATCGGTAAATATAACGAGTAGAGACTCTATGTTTAAATTATACATTACCTAAGCCACCTACGCCACCCTCGGACACCCTTCGTCGAAAGCTCGAAGGGAACAGGGGCATTAAGAACACTTGTATTATCTCCCAGAAGGAAAAAAAAGCTGAGCCCCTTCCTACGTTATTTCTTCTTTACGCTAAGCAGATTTTCCTGTTGTTACCGGGAAAATGAGGTATTCAACTTCAGCGTCCGAGGTAGTTTCATTAGCATCGCGAAGAGACGAAGGGATCGCTCAAAGGGGATTTTAATAGTACGAAGCGTCGACTTTCGTTCAAAGTCAATCCATCCCCCTATTCGTTATTAGCTCTAGTATTTTTCTTTTTTTTTTTAATGAAATGATGCAGATTTTTTTTATATAACATTCTATGAAACGAAGGGTCGACAGTTCGGAAGCGACGGCGATAGTTCAGGGACTTGCTCGTCGCGATATTGTTTGAGTTTACAGAGACGGTAGAGTCTTGTGCCACAACGAACGATAAATGAGTTATTTCAGATAACAACGTTGAAGCTCTCGTACCTGTACGAGCTAAATTCGTTTCTTGGAACAAAGTGAAATGATTCTCCTTGTTACTTGTAGCTGTACCTCGAGGACCCTTGCGACTTACGAGTCACTTATCTTTGAGGAGATAAAGGGAGGATGCAACATTTAAGTAATGATATCAACTCGTGTGAATGTTAAGGTTCGGCGACCAAACACTGTTGCTTATTTAGACGAGAGAAGAGATCCAGTATTTATGATATTCTAAAGGGGACACGAAACTGTCGTGTAGGATTTAAATGCAATATGAATCTTCTATAGGTTTTAAGCATTTCGTTGACGACGGTTCTCGATGGTTTATCACGAATCAATGTGAGCAATGAGATTGTTTATTCGAGGGATACGTATGTAAGGAATTCTGAAATGGAATCACGGGGCATATGGACCATGGATGGCTGTAGCAAAATAAAGATTCACTAATTAATAGTCTTCGTTGTGCTTATCAATCGAGGTGATTAAAAAATAAATATGTTAAGAAAGCAGAGGGAAAATTTAGAGCGGGGCATCGAGAAATATATCAAGCTAAAGATCAAACGAGAACTGCCTGTATGCGTTTTTTCAAGAAGGGCCAGAAGATTTAGAAAATTGATGGGGGACGATCAACGTCTGCACAGGTACATATCCCTTTTATTTTCATATTTTGTACAGTATAGAATGTAAATCTGTCTTGATTCTTTGGAATTCTATTGAAAATTTAAAAAACTCGACCGGACAAGAGAGGCAGATCGATCGGATTAAACTTTTTCATCCACTTATTCGATAATCACCATTAGTATTTTCCTATTTTTACCAGCCTACAATGAAACTTCTTTGCGAAAGCTTAACACTACGAGAAATAACAAGGATCTCGGTATAAAAATGGGTAAAAAAGACCAGAATAAAAATCAATCTCTCTGTGGAGAGAAATCAAGCACCGTTATTCAGAGCAAACATCATTCGATGTGCATGTAATAACAAAACACGATAGTGGAACAATGCCATTCCCTTCCATTCATAGTACGATTAACTCGGTCATTCTTTGCTATACAGAGTCGTGACGTGTCCGTAAACTTTCCATGAAAACAGGGACACGGGGAGATAACGTAGAAAAGTAAAATATTTATGAAACACATGAGTTTTACGTACATATGACAACGTGATAAGAAAGTTATGCAAATCAATGCATGATAAACGGATTTGAGTGCAATTAACAATGTAATCCGTTCATCTGCAACAATTTTTTAGAGCATAATATCTATTGATATTAAAGTAAGATAATGTATAGTACATTACGGTGGAATTTTAAAATTCACTCTCGAGAACTTAAAATAACGAATTCGAAAATTTTACGATGTTCGCAATAAATGTGTGCAATCATGTATCATAGAGAAGAGAATAATTGAAACCAATAAAACCGCGAACCTTTGTCTACACGAAGATTTACTTTAATCGCTTCTAATGCTGCGGTTTCCTTTTAATTTCTATCTTTGGCAGAGTTTCAGTGAATCATCTGGTAAAACTGTACCAGTAGGTTGCGTGCGATTTGCTTTAAGGTCCCTTTACTCGGCATTATGTTCGTATAGCTATAATTTATTGAACAAAGAAAATATTGTAAATTGATTTAACGGTATACAATATGCTAATTTATCTATAAAAATCTTACAAGCTCGTATATACTAATTCCCGTTCATTTGTTAATTAACCTGAGAAATTTTGAAAAAAAAAAGGAAATCATTTGTGAACAATATTTTTTTCTATTATTATACATTACACCCTCCGAATCAATCTTACACCACCTGCAATGTTTCCTTTTAACCTTTATAAGCAACAAAGTTGTTCGAATGTTCCCTTTTCGGTGACTTACTCGTACGTACACGTACAAGTATACATACATGCAGTCGCTATATACAGGTAGTTTCGTAAAATGTGATAAATTTTGGAAATAAAAGATTCCTTAAACAAGAATATAATTCTTCTCGTATTTTACCACGATGATCAGTATATCTGACCATTAATGATTTAACTTAAGACTACAACACATCAACGTTATTCCAGTACGTCGTACTTAAATGCCTCCTTTGACTGACACATACCAGACACATGAGCATTCCAACATTTATTAGATATTCCTTTACCTTTACCGTTACTTTTATTACTAACAATTAATTTTATAAAACTTTCACGTTTCTGAAATTGGTTTCCTATTTTTTTGCTTTCAAAAATATATGCTTACTTTTAAGTTATCTTACTTCTAAGTAGAGAATCTCTTATTTCCTAAATGTAGCACAGATTAAAAAACTTCTTGTACGTAGACACGATATACATATATATAAAGAATCTTATAGCTTATAACAGATTATTAATTTAAATCTACAAAAGAACTCGATAAAATGCATCTTTACTACGCCGTATTGAATCAAATGTTCCGTTAAAAAAATGTATAAAAAGACAGCTGCTTTTCAAGCATAAACAATTACAACATTTAGATAGATTTTTACAATTTGAATATAATAGACAACATCATTCAATGAATTTTACGTGGAGTCCTTTTGCAGTTAATAATACGATTTTCATTCTCGTAGTAATGTAAATCTAGATAACAAAAAATATATATTTTACAGTACCGTTACGTAACTATACTTTTAAATAAATTGTTATCTTCATACAGATTACACGGTAATCTTTCCCAAGAGAATTCTCAAATTGGATCACTGTTCGCGTAACACTGACAAACATTTCTTGAGCAATTCCGCGTGCGCCTGCAAATAAAATTGAGAAATGTTTTTTTCAATCATCTGTATATGTAAGCTATACCAAAAAAAAAAAAACAATCGATGCATTCTTACTTTTGCGTGTTTTATTTCCAACTCTGTTAATTCAATTAAGTTCTTCCTAAAAGCAGTTACTCTCCGCGTTTTGAAGTCCGTTAATTCTGCAATTAAAACCAGAATAAAATTCAATTATCCGTGGTAATCTAATCATAATATTTATGGAAAGGAAAGTGGGGAACACTGCGTACCTTCTTTTCCTTTCTCCGACATTTGTTCAAATTTCTCGCACGCCTCTGTCTGAGCTTGTTCCGCCTGGATTAACATAAAAAATATCATTTAAACGTATAATAGCGTAAATGTTTAACAATTTAACATTCTGCACAGTATCGAAGGACCGTCTTTCAATAAGCATATCGTACAGAAATATTAAATAAGTAGAACATGCAACTTTGTTTGAAACACAATATTTTTGCTACTTTTCGGAAACATGTTATTAAGATATGCATCTCCAAAGTTACATTCATGTACTTTTCGCAGGAACTTTGCTGCTTTACACTGTCTTTGTTACGAAGAATTTTCTTCGTCCGTTTTTGCATGTAAATAATTATTTTATTGCTATTTAATCTAAAAGCACTAATGGGAAGAAATAAAAGTACATGCAAATTCCACTCAAGCATAATATTTAATGAAACAATGATTCAATGCATAACCATTAGTTCTTAATGTTATCTATTTCCCGTCTACTCAAAATACGGTAACTGACATGTGTTATGTAAATACCAAAAGTCTTTTCCAACATTGCTGTATCGTTTGTAAAAATAAATTTTCAATCATTATGCCATTCATAATTTCTATTTTAACACCGCAGTTAAAACGTTTATTTAAAATTAAAACTGCCATTATGAAAAGTATTATTAACTACAGCAAGGCGGCAAACATACAAATAGAGAAAAACACACCTCAGCAACCTCCACTGCCTTGATGAGCAAGAAAAATTAAATTTCTGGTTAGGTTCTACAAATATTTCAATTGAAAACTGCATAGTATAAGTAAGGTACCAATACATTACGAAAATTCGGAAGAATTTTAATACGCCACGTGTTTCACAAATATACAGTTACCAATTTAGGAAATATAATCCTCTTACACTAGGTGAGAAGGTGATTATGCGCAGGGCAATGTACTTACAGCATGAACATCTTTGTTTTTGGCACGAGCTTTCTCGAGAGCACGATTCGCGGACTCGTACGCGTGTAAAGCCTTCAATCTTCTGAAAAGGAGTCTTTTAGCTGCGGCTGTATCCCTCATGTAGTAACGAAGAGTGTCTGACAATTTTAAATCTTCATCAGATGCTACTCGTCCCTCAACTTTCTATTACATTATAACATTACAGATATGAATAATACGTATAACGAAGCGAGGTGAATTAAATTCAAAGATCTTACCCTCAGCTTTTCAAACGTCTCCGCAATCTTTGTTAAAAATCTCTCTAATTTACCATTATCAGTTGTGGCTAATTGCAAAAGATTCGTAGAAATCTTTATGTACGAATCAGCTACGTCTTTATGTTTAGTGGTCTGGCGATCGGAACGAGCCGTGGCTTCTTTTAAATTTTGATGGTACGTTTGCAAAAATGACATTTCCTGATCAAAAAAGTCGTTCACGTCTTTCACAGTTGCCGATAAATAGTATTCGTCTGTGGTGGTAGAAAAGGATTTTACCAAACCGCCAAACATTTCCATTTTATTTTTCCCTACAATCAGATAAAGAATATAACTTTTGAAAAGCACATAGATACCTTTATCTAAATAACAAAGTCTGTACCTCTTACACAAAGATCTTGATCATACTCTAAAAATACTCTTAAATTATGATCATTTCGAAAGACTGGATGATTTGCTAATCTAGTTAAAAACATTTCATGCATAGCAACAGTTTTCTTAAATGTAGCCAAATATTCTCTGTAATGAAAATACAGTAGCATTATACAAATCTGTAATTTCGAACCAAACGATAACGCTCGATTGTAGTATTCAACTTACGCTTCCAATTCCTGTTTCATTTTGTTGAATTCTTCGCGGGTCATATTACCCTCGCCCTCCCCGAGTTTCTGTAACTTCTCGCGAGACGCATCGAAGTCTGGTCGTGGTGGGCAAGGTGGAATCTAAAAGAACAAGAAATTTACGCACGTCATTCTCCACTCAAATTTACACACCATATCCACGCAACCAATGCGACGAAGCAACGAAACGTACAATATAGCCGGCATATTCTTCGTTCTCTTCGAATCGATCGTGTAACCATACAAATTCTTCGTGCTGCCTTACAACTAAATTATCCGACTTTTGAAATTCAGGCAATGTAGTTTTTGTATGTACAGTGAACTTTACTTTATCCTTTTCGCTAAGGGCATCTGAGATATCTACTTGCAACGACTTGTCAGTGAGGTCCACATTGTCAGCATGAATTGCCTGGAATAGAAATTTTTCGGGATGAAGGAGATCGCGAAGTGCGAGCAGAGCTGAGAAACGTGAAAACTATATTTTCATTAATTACTATTAATGATGAATGATAGAAAGGATAATTAGAAGAAAACTAATGCAAGTACCTTTTTAGGCGGAGTGTTACTTAAAATATCGGCAGTATCGCATATGCCGTCCTGAAACATTTTCCTCGATTAAAAGCGTGAAAAGAATATTTACAAATAGCGTAGAGCTTGAGCTGCGGGCAGTTAAATTCGTTGCGAAGGCCGATCGGCGAACAAGTGATAACAGGTTCCACCTACCATCATGGCGTCCAAGCGTCTTTTTGACACGTTCTGCGTTTCAACGATACACGCCTGTCAGAATTAATCTGATAATGATTGTAGCTGGTGCACTGGCGAAAAGAACCTTCCACTTGCAATAGAAATTATTCTTCTCGTGCCTATGTTTCTTTAAGGGATAATAACCAGTGGAAAACTTTCCGCCGATGAAACTCTCCTAACCGAATCATAACGTGTCAGAATGCGGCATGCTTCAAAGACGTATGTTGATAAATCAGCTGTAAGAGACAATCCCACGGACTCATAGATGCTGCGACACTGCGGAACAATTAATGTATTCTTATCAACCGTAACCGGAATCCGTGGGAAATAAATAAGATAAAATTTTGATAGCTTTAAGAAAGCCGTTTTGACATCGTAGGTATCTCACGAACGCACAAATAAATACTCGATTCATTATTTTGTTATCCCTGCGGGGAGACACGAACAATAATAGCGTTTAATGATTATGCGAACGATTACAACCTTTCTAATGATTGGCAAAATCAGTACGTTTTCATGAAATATCCATGAAATGCAAACCGAAAGATTTTAATATTTCAATCTTTCGAAGACTGTGGGAATGTTTTTTTTAAATATTGCAAAATAACTGATAACGAGAATGACGATGCATATAGCTGTATTCATAAAAATCTATAGAATGTATTAAACGTTCTTGTTATTTCCCATTGATTTGACAATATTAAACGACAATACATATGTACTTCGGAATCTTTAATGAATAACTATCCGTGTAAAGTCACATTAGTGTTCGATCCCTGACATAGTTTTCTTCTACTCTATGTAACCTACATGATCGACCACCTCACTCGCGATTACAAGTACATATATTACTTTCAGGCAATACTTTATTATAGAATTGTCTACCTTTTTGTTACTATTTCTCCGTGAGTCTAATATGTGTCAAGTATTTCGTATCTGAAGATCCTATCGCGTGAACAAGTATACTACAATAAATATAAAACGATACTGACTGCCTAAAATCAATCGCTGTTGAATTAGCATTTTGATATATGACATATTTATTTCGACGGCTTTTAATTAATCCATATATACATTTGCCAATTTACATATTTGTGGATTTGTTGTCTCTTATTCATTTAGGTTATAACCATTTAAGAACAAGTTGTAACACAACTGCCAAGTAGCCAATCAATTATAAATCGACTACAAATATTAGTAATTCTACTCGTTATATTTTTAATTCGTAAACATTCTTACAGTTCTTACTGTATTAAATTTAATGCTACTTAAGTTTATACCGCTTAATGCAATTGATACAAAAACTTGTTGCACAAGGGTATTGTATGTTTAATTATCTTTTTTTTAAAGCTTTAACAATGGCAAGCCAATATGATAAGTTGTCATGGAAAGGTAAGTGTAAACGAAGGATTAAAAAATTACAGAATTTCTCACTTCAAATTCTGTGCCTCTACATTCTCTTGAAATTTTCATATGCAGAAGTACGAGACATGTTGAGAATATGGAGGGACGATGGTGAACGAAGAAGTAAAGACGTAGTAGATCTATGGGAATCAAAATTAATGCCAAAAATTGATCAACTTGGCAATGAAAGTATGACGAATTATTCTCATCAACGTAGTAATGCTAATTATCTTTATAATCATTACTTTATGTAACTTTTCGCATAGAATATCTGGTTTTGGAACAAGTTTGCGTAGCGGCATTGGATTGTTATCGTCTCTCATTAGCGGAATATTGTATTAAGATCTTAAAGAGAGAATTTCCTAGCAGCCTGAGAGTCCACAAATATCATGCCATGCATCTGGAAGCTTTGGAAATGTAATATTTGCTTACTGGGAACAATATTTAGCAAATTATCACCTATTATATTTTATACGCAACTTTATGTTTCATAATGCAAATAAAATATATTTATAGGTATGACGAAGCACTAGAAGTGTTGGATTCCATTATAAGAAGAGATGAAACTAACGCAGCACCGAGAAAACGACGTATAGCTATATTAAAAGCAAGAGGCCGTGTACCAGAAGCTATTAAAGAGCTTACAGAATATTTGAGAAAGTCAGCGCTTGAAATCTAATCACTAATTTAGAATTTTAATATATTGCGTTAACTATGGACATTGTATTTCTTACAGATTCATGAGCGATCAAGAAGCATGGCACGAGCTGTGCGATCTGTATTTGCAAGAGCAAGAATATTCTAAAGCTGCATTCTGTATGGAAGAACTGATACTGCACAATCCACATAGTCATTTAATTTATCAAAGATATGCAGAAATAAAATATTCGCAGGTAGTATATATTTTGGTGAATCTTACTTAACTCCTGTTGAACATTTAAATATTTGCTTATTTTTAGGGTGGATTTGACAATATGGAATTAGCAAAGGCATATTTTTGTCAAGCTGCAAAGTTGAATCCAAATAATATCAGAGCTCTGTACGGCTTGTTACTGGTAAGAATTATATATCATTTATGTAAAAGTGTGTAACTCTATTAAGAAAATATTGATACATTCTTTCCAAATAATTGATTTTCAGGCAACGAACAATATCGCTACATCTCCTAAATGCCCTTCGTCTAAGAAAAAGGACGCAATAAAATTAGGCGAATGGGCGGCTAATCAAATTGAAAAGCAATATAAATCAAAAGTGTCAGATGAACATGTTAAAACAGTGGAAGGGCTATTAGGGCAACTGCAACTTGAAGTTTAGATATGCAAATTTATATGTATGTATATGTTTAAATATTGTAACATATGTAAATGTACTATTCATTCCTCACGATTTACACAGAAATGCAAATGTTTAAATCAGAAGTGTATACATACTAATCTTTTAGCGGGTAAAGTAAATAATTCTGCTAAGCAGAATAAACCCAAGCATAATTCATTAGTCGTATGATTTTTAAAGATCAATCCGAAAACTTTAGAATGAGATTGTTGAAAAATAAATAGGTATGTCAAAGTTTGTAACTTTGTAACCGCTGCAACGTGTTAGAACAGTTAATGATTGCTTGAGAATCTCGGTAATTCAATTACTTTTTGTTTAAAAATCTTTGCATTATCAAATCCGTTACACATTCCTGCGCACTTTTGTGTAATTCTCTGAATTGTATGTAGGATAATAAAACGTAACAATTTATCGAAAATTATACTCTTAACTATTAAAATCGGAAGAAACAATAAACATTTATTATACGTAAAATAATTACAGAGTCATCTGTTTGCATTTTCTTTATTATACTGTTCCCAAAGCTCTCTGTTCTTTGCTTTCTCTACAGCTTTTTTCATTCGCTTCTCTTTCCGGCTCTCATTTCGGAGTGCGAAATATTGTTCTCGAAAATCAGTTAAATTCGTAGAAATCGTCTCATCCGATTCCTGAAAGAAGAAAATAGAAGAATTTAGTAAATCTGCTTTCGCGCATGATTAAGATTTATACAACAGCGATCATTAATACCTCTGGATTCTTTATTTTTTTATAAGTCAACAATCTTCGGCTAGTGTAATTACTAAGTACTTGCTCCGAATTCGCTATTAATTCTAAACACGGATGAGTCGGTAACTGATTCTCTGAATACTGATCTCTAAAATACAATGATTAGAAATATATTATTTTATGGCATGTTAGAGTAATCGATAAGCTATTAATATCCCTCACCTAAATAAAGGAAACCAACACACTAATTTGCCGTTTATTTTAAGATGTTTGGCAGCAAAACCTAACAGATCTTTGTAAATCTCAGGTAAATCGTAACCAATTTTAGAAGGTATATGAGACGATGCTTGATGCTCTTCTATCACTGGGTTTCGTTTCGTTGTGCCTATCCTTTCTGTCGCCTCTCTTATACCATATGGAGCTGCAAAAAGATTTTGCAAGGAGTTGCAACGAACTTTTCAAGAAGTGCAATGGTGTAAAAAGCCAGTAAGACTTACGGTCAGTGATTATAGCATCTATACGCATGTCTGAACGCCATAAAGGATAAGAAAAGTCCGATACAACAACATCGATATAATACGAACGTTTCCCGTATTGACTCATATTCGCAGCGACACCTTCATCCTTTTCCCTGATCTGACAATTGCTGTGATAAAACTTGCGTAACGATATTTAAAAAGCATAAACTCTTTACCTTCTGTGTAATTCGACTAGGTCGTGTACGTCCATGAAGCATTAAGAAATCTATGTCCGTGCCCAGTGTGTACCCTCCGAAATAAGAAGCAGCGACTAGTAAAGAGCCGCTACCGACAAAAGGATCAAGAACGATATCCCCTTTTTGAACTTGAGCCTGATTTGCCATTATTAACGACAACTGAGGATCCATAGACGTATTACCTATAAATTTCCTAGTTTTCAACGATAATTTTTGAATTAGATCTCTTTGCCCGTTTGTAAGCTGAAAATACATGGATATATTAGACGTACCATGTATACAAAATAATAAAGCAATACAGTAAAAAACGCTAATTACCCATCGGCCGAAAAAGAGTTCATAAGGTTCGTCAGGAATGTTATTGGGATTCAATCCATAAAATTCTACATAACATAAAGTTGTGTCTGGATTACTTAGTTTCACTGGTCCCTCCAATGGTAAATAACTGAAAGCCTTTTATATAATGTAATAGTACTAATAACCAATCTGTAGGATACGATAAATAAGAGCTTCAAAATGTTCCTGTACTCACTTCAATTTTGTTCACCTTTTCACGCTGCGAAAAGTGTTTACAAAATGTTTCGACTATCACTTTAAATGATTTCTGCGGTCCCGCGTACTTCTTAATTTCTGTAATCGGATAGTTTCTCAGCTTGTCGTCCAAGTCTTCGTGTTCCGTGCTGTTAGCCCATAGCTCCATGCAAAACTTCATACAAACAGCTCTGCTCGCAATTTTACGTGCAATGGTCTCCGAAGGTAAATTAACGATCCAATAAGGCTGTAATAAAAGTTGGATATAACACCAGCCACGTCACATTCGTTTTTAACTGAAATTATAATTATTTAACATTCTTACGTGTTCTTTCCAATCGGGATGAGCACAGGTATTTATATTAAACATATTAAGAATGGATTCCATTTCCTAAAATATAAAACAAACAATACAGGAACGAATGTTTCGAAAGATAAAATTGGAATGAACAATATCACTCACGAATGCTCGAAAATCTACGTGCTCGTGGGCGAACCAGAAAAGATACTTTTTCCATTGTTGATTCATTGTCATTGTTTGGTATTTATTCGTATAAACTCAACCATACGATAAGAATAGCGTCAAAATTATACTTTGATACTCAAGTACTCAATTTAAAACGATATCGCGGTAACTGATGTAATACCGAAATCGGCATGTTTAACTTAAGTTCTAAAACCTTAGTATGCATTTACTATCATTGAGTCTAAAGAATTTATTTATATGGAACTTATGTTTTCGAGGTACAATGTAAATTATCGTAAAGATTGGCTAAATTATAATGTAAATCATCTTATGCATCTATGGATAATGCAAAGGTTACAAAACATCAAACATCGTAAGATCCAGTAAGATCTCTATATGATCTGCTAAACCAATGTGATCAACCCTGACGGCCGCCATTTCGCAGAAACCATAGATAAATGAAGTAGTATAGTGAGTCGCTTATTATCTCAGAATTATACCTTTGCATCATAATCATTCTCGTTCTCCATCGGATAAAATTGGAAATACTTGTTTCGCATCATTCACTTTCATTGCACACCAATACATTACCGAAGAGAATAGTTCATATTATTTACTTTTACTATTTCTAGCATTTGAATTGCGATACTTGTACATATAACCTTAACAATACATACTTCATTCAAATTATTAACAATCGCTTAAAAATTATTTATAATTATGGAATATTGCGAATTTATCCACTGATAAAGTATGCATGATTTTGTATTAGAAATAGAATTCTCTAAAAAGTTAATTGATGATAATTAGGAAAACACGACAGGGAATAGAAAAGATGTGGGAAGAATTTGAAGGAAAAAGACAACAGGAGAGAGTGCAAAGCGAAAGGAACCGTTGCTCTGAGTGACGATTAAAACGAGGATAATTTGATATCGCGACATTGTCTGAAACAGTCGGTAAAAAAGAAAACGATTGTTTCATAATCGACTGTATCGGCGAGGATTGTGGCTAATAGAACAGTGTACGAGGGGGCGCCATGCTCGTAGGTAACATTTCTTGTTGTTCTCATTCTAAGGCGGAATCCCACTCGTCACTGTTTTCTGTTGTGTTTTTAGGCTGGAATCAGACGAAAAACGCGCCGTTTTGATAATCGAATGAGGAACAGAAGGTTCTTTAGACGAGTCGTTATACCCAGGTTCGAGGAGGGCGATGTACCGGGGGTGTGCGTGAATAGTGCAGGTGTAATTTAATAAGAGCAGGGGAGGCTGACGATTTAATAGGATATTGATTTGTCCGCGACTGCCTTGCTGACTCCATCGCACACACGAACCAGGTAGCCATGAACGTCGATATTTTTGGGGCACTGGCTGGTGCAACGTGTCGGCTGTACATATGCCGTGCTGTAACGTGCTCGCAGGCCTGATAGGGCCCGAAATGCATGCAGCCGTTGGCGATATGTGTTAACGATACTAGCCGAATTACGGGTGACAACGACAACGACTACGACCAGTACGATTATAACGACCATCACGACAGTGACCACGACGACGCCGACCACCACGACGGATACGGTTACGGTGACGACAGAAACGACAGAAACGACAGCAACGACAGTAACAGCAAAGACGTGTCAATTACATAAAAAGAAAAAAAAAGAAGAAAGTGGTCTTATTGCTGCACCGTGCATATTTCAAAGAGAACCCCATTCCATTGGTTGTGTTCAATGTAATAGTTGAGAAATTTGTATGCACTAAGAAAATATCCAAGACACAATGGATCTCCTAAGCAATGGATTATCAGGCAGTGCAATGGCTTGTCCAGTATGTACCCTCTATTTGCGAGAGGGTATCAGCTTGCAAAGACATTTGGACACTCATCCGAAGGAACAAGTCATTGAAGCCCTTATCAAAGCTAGTACTAATTCTTCGCATTCGCAACAAACCCAGTTGTTGCCATCCACGCCCTCGACATCTTCATCTGTACAATCGCCGCAGAGCACGCCTCCAGTTGCACAGAATACTCATCTCTCTGCCCAGTCACCGTATCCTATAGGACCTGTTTTCGAGTGTCCGCCGATAGGCACCATGATGCCGCCGCAGTTCGCCTCGTTTAGTTATCAACAATTTGTAAATAATGGCACTATGATGATACCGCAATACGCGATGGCCCCGCAGGCAAATCAAATGATGCAGATGCTCTATAATCCTTACGGTATGTATCAGCAGCAACAGATGCCAACTGTTCAGATGATCTCACCAGTTGCGACTATACCTAATACAGCTAGAGTCAGGCCAGTGGCTGGTGAAACAAGTGGTAGGACTGCGATCACTGTATCTGTAAATAATTCCGAGCCAAAACAAATCTTACCTGAGATTCTGCCTGAACCGGAACAAGAATCCGAGCAAGTGTTACCGGACACTCCATCGTTAAACGAAGATGATTGTATGGGGCAGAATGAAAGTGAAACTAGTGCAATTCAAATAGGACACGAAGACCAACAACCCCATAACTCGGGTAGCGAAGATCAGCATATTATACAGAACGAATACAATAGCATTCCAAGACCATTGGCAATCACTTGTAATGTCGCTGATACAGCGGATGATAAAGTTGAGAGCGTACTGCCAGATATCGACGAAGGGGAGTCATTAAACGTTGTTAACGCGGATGTTCAATGTAAATCTGTTAATTACGAATCTTCGGATATGCAGGGATACGTGCATAGATACGAAGACGAAGAGCGCAACAATAAAGTTATTACGCCTGAAGTGTCATCTATAGTAAACGAGAATGAAGTAGAAGAAATAACTATCGAAAAAGTTCCTTTCGGAGAAGAAATAAATGCAAGCATGGATACCTCGCCTCAGGCAGCTGTAGGAAGTGCGCTAAAAGAGTCGGCTCAACCTGAAGTAGAACAATTAGAACGTCTTTTAATCACTATTATGGAATCTGAATTTAATAATGGAACGCAAAAAGAATCTAAAGCCGAAGACGATGAAAAGAGAAGTGACGGCGCAAAACAGAGTCCACCCCCAGAAAGAGCGGAAAGTGTGATCCAAGAAACAGCAGCCAGTACTTCCGTTGAACACGAAGACAGTTGTAAGTCTGATATAGAGATAAAAGTTACCGAAAGTTCAGAAATTGATATAGATAGTGATGAAAATAAGAGTTCTTATCTTTCATACCGTTATAAGAACAGTTTATCTGCACCTGCATCGCCAATTACACGAAAGAGACCCCACAGAACCTACTCTGTTTGTTCAGATTTCGGTTCAACCGATAATCTCAATTGTTATCCAGTTGGTTTTGATGCACATGCATTACAGGATGAAGAAGACAATGAGGATGAGAAAAACGAAGCAGAAGACAACTTTGATGAGGCAGATATGGAAATAGAAGAAATACCTAGCCCGCACACACCTTTCGTTAAGTACGGAGAGAATGTGGATCACGTTAGATCGCATACACCGCTATCCGTATGCAGTGGTATTTCTGTGCTAAGAGTTAGAAAGGATCTCAGTAAACCATGCTCACCCGCGTCGGTGCATTCATTTTGTCATATGGATACTAATAGTTTAAGTCATGACGAAGAGAGCAACGCAGCAATGGACGCATTACCAGAGAAAGATCCTATTAGTTGTTCTCCGATCAAGCAGGACGTAAACGCAGATCAGTCGGAGCTTTCTTTATGCGAGAATGTTGAGAAAGAAATGGATGGGAATTCAGCATATCAATCTGTAATCACCGAGCATATGAGCTCGTTTCCTACAATTCATTCGCAACAATCGACGTCGGCACACGAACCGTATCATGCACCAAGTAAAAGTCATAATCTTATAAATTTGTCGGAATCTAATGGTATCGCTAGTAGTTCTGACTCGAAGAGTTTCCACTCTTCTAAATCAATTGTACAAAAGCAATCAATGGAACTCCTTAGTTTAAACGAAGATGCCCATGCAGGTCCAATGAATGTTTTCGAATACGATGGGCTTCAGATCTTAGTTCCTAGTACATTTATAAGTGATTCTTCGCAAAAAGCTGTTAGCGCGACCAGTCAGCAATCTATGGCGAGTAGCGAAGGTGGAGTAGGTATAGACGAAGAAGTGAAAAGCATAAACATGAGGGCCGATGAGACTATGCCGCCTAGAGGTGAATTATCTGAGCAGGAGAGCAATGGATGTACAGAACAATCTGCTTGGCAGGTGTGTATACAGCAGAATTTTCTTTTTAACAGTAAGATCGTTAATTTGAATTGTATTACTTATGTCGCATTTCTTAGGCTAAGAGTCATATTATTTCTTTACTAATACAGAATGATTATTATTATTAAGTACATGCTAATCTGTGTATATGAATCTGATCTATGTAGCTGTACGCTGGTCAGGAGTCGTCACGCATGTCAACTTCCTATGACCTGATGGCACGCGAAAGTTGGGAAGAATCGGATGGGTCAGACAATGAGATTGGTGGCCCATTGTTGGATAGCAGATCCTTAGCTACCCATTTCACGTCGAGTTTATTCCTAGATCGAGATAGAAAAACTCCAACTAGAAGAACATTTAAATGTTATCATTGCCCAGAGGTATTTGATTGTCCGAAAGAACGCAGAGTACATAGTACTACAACGCACAAAGAAGCTGGACCGAGCAGCAGTAAAGATACAACAGATCAACCAGAGGTAAAGGATATCAAGTTACTGGACGGCCGCATGAATGTGTTTGAGGATATTTTTGTACCAGGTTTACATGCTCAACAAGCTTATCATCAACCTCTTTTACATCAACTCCAACCGCCGCAATCATCAGATTTGACTGCGAAAGTAGAGCCCGACGAGAAACTGGAAACGTTAGCATTACCGTCGAAAATCGAGGTAATCTGTACGATGTGCAATCAAAGATTCGGTAGTGAAAAGTCGTTGCAAATGCACCATAGAACAGTACACATTGAGGAGACAGCGAAACGAATTCGCGAGAACACTAAATGCCAGATATGCCAGGAAGAGTTCTCTTCGGTTTTATTGTTCAATGCCCATCTAAAGGTACATCCATTAGAGTGCAGCCAATGCGGCAAGTATTTTTATAGGAAGCAAAATTTTAAATTACACATGAAACGGCATCTAGGAATTAAACCATTTCCGTGCAAGGTTTGTGACAAGGCGTTTTTAACGAAACAGAAATTAGACGAGCACACTAACGGTCACACCGGAAACGCGCCTGTGAAATGTAACCTTTGCAATGAAACGTTCCGTAGATATTCAAATCTTACTCAGCACAAGAACAGACATCATTTGAATATGAAAAAGAAATTGAAGGATTACATATGCCAGTGCGGCGAGATTTTCCATACAAAGAAGAAATTGGCCTGGCATAAAGAAACGCACGATGAGAAGCCAAAAGCGTGTACATATTGCAATGAGAGATTCATTCACATGGCCAGCTTAACCCGACACATGCGTAGAGCTCACAACAGAAGATTTGTTCCAGATGCTCAAAGAGAGGGCGAGAATGTTGAATGTCCCATATGTAAGTGTATTTATTTACGATCTTCCTTGTCAGTGCATATGCGAGTTCATAACGGCGACAGGCCATATGAATGTCAGGTTTGCTCTAAGGCATTCAGTACTAAGTGGAACTTACAATTGCACAAATGGACTCACGCTGCCCGTAGTAGCAAACCTTTCAAGTGTAATCAGTGTAGTGCTGCGTTTTACCGGCACAGCGATTATACCGCTCACATGAATTCTCATAGGAACGTGCGTCCTTATACCTGTAACTATTGCGGAGCCCAATTCATAAGGAAATATAATTGTTTAAGGCATGTCAAAGAGCACGAAGAGAACAAAGCGTACACGTGCGATGTATGCAACAAAACTTTCCACAGATCGTATTATCTGAAAGAACACTTGCGAGTACATTCAGGCGCCAGACCATACACATGTCATATTTGTGGAAAATCTAGCGGTACAAAATCTAATCATAACAAACATGTCAGAATCCATCATGCGCGAGAACCTATAAATACCGAGAATTAAGCGCAACGGACGAGAGTTTTAATCTATTTAGTCAATATTTCGATACTTTTCAAAGTATTGCCAAGCAATACTTTCCATTTCTTTATCCATTCGCGGTTTCTTTCCTTCATTTTCACGCGAAGAGAATGATAGATTTAGTATAAAACAAAAAAAAGTGATGTTATAAAAGTACATTTGATCAATGGAATGTAGACATATTACATTTTTTAACAGTCTCGTTCGTTTTTCTTTTGTTCTTATTAGTTCTAAGATATTTTAGTAGGTATACCTACCTAAACATTTTGATGTTGCGTTTGATGCTACTGCCACCGGTATCTAGCATTAACGGCCACAAGAGGATCTTTAGTTTGTCTTGTCTGCAAAACAAAAAGACGCTTTTACGTTTACGTGTCGTGTATTTTTCCGCTCTGTATTGTTGCATTTCGTAAATTTTCGTCACATAATCTGCTAAATACAATGATTCGAGACTGTAACTACTTAAGATAAGAAGAAATTTTTAACGAATATTAACTGGTACATGTTGTCTGGAGATCTGACAATGAGTAACTTCCATAAAGGAAAGCTATCGATGAAATGCTTTTGCCAACTTACACTAGTTAACTATTAAGTAATGACTAACTAAATGATGAATATTACGGAATCATTAAGCACTTTTTATGTGTTGATCGTTGTACGAAAAATTTTTTTACAATAACTATTTTACACGAAACATGCATGTTGCAATTTTATGCATCGGCATTGAAACGTATGAAACGAGGTGGCCCGTATATTTATTTGCGTTGTGTCCGCAGCGCGCAAGGCCCTATCGATAATTAAACGTTATTAATTATTACAAGGTAGTTACGGATCTTAGTTATTATTCTTCTATATTTATATATTTTGCAAAATATAATGATTTCTATTGGTAACTCTAATGCCAAGACTGATCGATGTTGGTTCCTCATATTGCTCTCCAAATATATACCTGTAGTATGTAAAGCATATACTTGTATTAAGAAGCAAGATTTCAGTAATTTTAAGAAAAGTTGTTGTGTACACGGAATTCTAAAGAAGATTCGTGTTTACCAAAATATTTAATTGTACTATGACAAGTATCTTAACAGTCGACCGTTTTATATTGACAAATTTGTGACATATTCCTTGTCGCATAATTAAATAAGAGAGCAATATGAATAAGGGAGCTGAATTATCGTGTATTCAAATTTCGTTGCGTTGATATCGCGAACGTGTTGTTGTTGTGAAACGAAAGTTCTCACGAATCGTGAAGACTACTGTGGATGTTGTGTATGATGAGACTTTGCATGAAATTTTTTAAACGATTACGCTGTTTTTACATTACAGTTTGAGTTTGTATCTGTTAATAGTTCTTTAACGAATTACCTTTTAGGATTTGTGATGTGCAACTGTTCGTTTTTCTTCTCAGACAGAGAGAAACTGGGCGTTTCAATTCTAGTTAAATATAACAATTTTCGATATTCTCAGCTGTTATAGCGGGGCTTATTTATATACGAGACCAACATCGACGTCTGAATGTGCAATCGTTTAGTTAAAGTACATGTATTCCCACTGAATGCGATTGTAGATAATGTAAATATGTATATCAGTTTTATTTTATAACAGGGCCAACGAATTGTGCTGGCAGTTAATAATTGTCTAAAAGTGACTCGTACTCTTATGAGAATTAAAAAAAAAGAATAGGATAATTATTACCATAAGAAGAAAATATAAATAAGTAACATGTGTATACCTTAATAAAAAATTATGTATTGAGGTACTTTTTTAAATAAGTTTTTCTTTGCATTTTTATTGCAAGTGCCATAACAAAATGTTTCATGTAGAAAAACAAATAATAGTATGAATGTGAAAGTTACGAGGCATAAGCTAAGGGATTGTGTAATTCATTTTTTCATTATACAAAATAGGTCAGTGAAAACAGCAAGATATCCTTTTTTAAATAAATGAAGTTTATTTAAATCCACATACACATTTATACATATATATCACATGGTCATTCAATTAACAGTTCGCGGCTCATCCGAAATCAAGCGACTTGAAATACAAATTACCGATATTGTACAAACTTTTCAACGAATTATAGAACGGTTAAAATGTCCGTAGCTTCTTTCTAAAAAAACACTGTCACGGTCTAAATTTTTTTGCTTCTTTTTTCATTTCAAATGACAATTTCGCGAAAAATAACAAACCCAAAACCATATTTAATTTGTTTACCTTTTCTCGAATATAAAAAAGAAACTCCTCAATTTTTTACTTATACGTACGTACTAATATTTTTTTTTTTTTAAACACAGTAAACATTAAAAATTATCTTCATACATTTCTTAATAAAAAAACAATCATTTTTTGGTTCTATTACACAATTCTTGTCGTTTCAGAGATAGCAAGAAACTCGAGCATGGAAAACTAGGACCAGTCAGTTAACTTTTACGTTTTAATTTGCAACTATGGCTGACTTCGATTTAAAATTTTAATTTTAACACAATTCGAAATATAATACACAGTTTAATTTTTACACTAGAAATTTAATTGCTATATAATGTGTTGATGAACAATATCAACGTTTCTTGCGAGATTTCGAAGGGCGAGTATTCTTTTTCACCGTTCCAGAGGTCTCTGGTATCAATATACGACCCGATGCGATCTCCTCTCTTAACTCTGAATTTTCAACTTTCTGCTGAGCATCGAGGTAGAACATTAAATCCTGTACTTGTTCCTTGAGGTCCGCAACTTCCGATTGTTTCGTGGACTGACACTCGGTCAACTCCGTTTGTAGCGTTTTGTATTTATCTTGCCACGAGGCTTGATTCAATTCTAACGCCTTCCTCAACTCTTTTTCCTCGGTCAATTCTGCCTGCACTTGCCCCAATTTGTTAGTAACTTGTTGCAATCGTTTATCCACGCCCTGCTTTTCGCGGCTTAATGTCGTTAATTGTTCCTGAAATATTCCCAACGTTGAATTCCCCATAAAAATATTGAATCTTAAATAGTCTCTACGGCTTAATATTAAATCAATTCCAATTACCTTCACTTTCGCATTCTCTTCCGATATTTGGCTTAACTTTTCTCTAAGTTCCGTAGTTTGTACAACCGAGTGTTGTTCTAGCCGCCCTAGTCTCTCTTCGAAGTACTGCCTTTGTGTTTCCAATTGCGACGTTAAAAGATAAATGAACTCCAACTGTACAGAGTCCACTTTCTCTTCCATCGCAGCTCCTTCAGCCTTGGTGGCAGTAGGGCCTCCCTCAACCATCTTCCCATCTTTGTTTTGTAATAATCGGTGAACGAAATTATCACCAACGTAATCCCACACCCTGTTATTGCCCAATTGCATGGCGTAACAGTGGTGTGTCTCGCGATAGTGCTGGAAAGCGTGCCCTTGATGATATCGCGAGCAGCCTATGTGCCCGCATATTAGGCAAATCCACAGAGCGTCGTTGCTTTCTCCAGTATCTGGGGAAACATTTTTATAGCTCTTATTAGTTTCTCCTTTTACTTCTCCCTTCGAACGATACGCAGAAATGTTTATTATTTTACGTACTGCATTCCATGCAATAGCTATCAGCAAGCGATTCTGGTGTCTGAGCATATCTACAAACAGGACAAGAGGTGTCCCCCCATTTAGCTAGGCAACTCGCATGGAATGTGTGGTTGCACAGAATTGTTAAAATTCCATCTACGCTCTCGTCCATTCTCTCTAAACATACCGGGCAAAGTGGTAATTCTGTGTGTCCGGACAGAGGCAACGCATTATACGTCACTTCGACGCTGTACACAAACACCATGTGACATATAACGTCTGGCTCGAATGAATTGTAAGGAGTACCATTAAACGAGCCATAAAATTCTGTAGCTGCATTCTGAAATATTATACAGGATCCTAGATCACGATACTGGCGTACATTACGTCCGAACAGATTTCATTATACTTACAGCAGATTTGAAGGTAATTAACGCCATGTACTGGTTAGGGCTACCGTCTCTGAGTATTCTGAAATGCCGAACATCTTGGTGGCAAGGCGCCGTGTATCTTAAGAGATCGTGGCAAGTCATCGTGGCTGGAACCGCAAGAATGCAAATAGTCTGTGTGCGTTCGGCTGCGTGGCGTATGTCTGTTAATTTGCTAAGAAAGCGAATGACCACGATTAATTACTTTAGATAAGTAACTAACGGCGTTTGCGATATAATAAAGCAAAACATACATACTTTTCCTTGTACAAGTGTATAATCCCCTTGGTTACTTCGACAAACGGATTTCCAGAGATGAAATTGATTTGGTCGCAGGCGCTAGCGCTCGCGCCGGCCACCTCTGAATTATCATAAGTAGTTTCCTCGGAATTGGCCCTCGAGGTGGTGCCGGATGTGCTAGTACCCTGAGAAGGTAGAGATAAGTCCGGCTTCTCTGTAAGGTTTGTGCAATTCTCCATATTTATCTTTGTTGGTTCTCTGCGACCCCTCATCTTAGCAGCCATCGCACCTGGATTATGAAATCCACCGTGAATTAATCGCGATGCAAACAAGCCGACGATCTTTGAACATCTGCCTTTTTTAATGACTTTTCGAGGGGACTTAAAAAAGGTTGAATCGTATATAATTAAAAAACAATTGTGCGTGCAAAAACTGTGTTTATTGTACGCGTATCTTTTGCGAACAGTATTTGGTATTTCAAATCGCATGATATTACAAAATAGGAATATTTATACAACACACAATAACACTGTTACAACGATAAACACAAGCTTAAGGAAACTAGTAAACAAACGATTAACGGAGACGTTTCATTGTAAAAACAAACAGTACGCAAGGTACACAAAGTATAAAAAAAGAAAGGTCACGGTCGAATGCATTATAGAAAAAAATTTTTACCATTCGTTTCTTGAGAGTCCTCGTCAACAATCTCGACGCGAATAACGCAGAGAGACACCGAAATAAGAGAAGAACTCATCCCATGAAGCAATACTTATCGCGCATTATTACAAACACATTTTTCATTGTGCTCATTATTGTTAAGTGCACAGTAGCACTTTATAGAACCCCCATGATCAACTGACAAAGACTTTGCGAACTGTCACACTCCTTCCAATGAAACAGGTTAAATCTCTCTTTCGCTCATTGTTCCCTATTCGTGATTCCTATTGAACAACCGTGCCCGCGGTTGCATTCCGATCGTGTGAAACTGAAAGCCCAATGAATCGACACAATTTCGATAACACTCACTTCTACGCAATTCAACGCAATTGATTATGGGAATGTTTTGATCTCGATATTCACGATTTTCTTCGCACGAGATGTTGCAAAACAAAGCATTCATAGTTGGGAAACCTCTACGTTCAAAAAGCACCAGGCGCCGCGCCATCTAATGATAGCCATTACCTACTACTGCATAAAAATGCACAGCGTACCGGCTGGTAATAAGCGTAAAGAAGCGTGCTCAGAAATGAAGGAACACATCGCAGGCTTGTTTTACGAAGCGCCAGAAATTTTATTAAAGTGTTACAGATATATACCAAAATTTTCATTATATTTCACGAGTCATCAGAGACAAGTTATACGCTTTCAACGATCCTTAGTCTATTGAAAGCCCTTGAATTTTTTCCACAGACTTTTAAGAAATTATCGAACGGAAATGTGTATACAGAATTCTGTTAAACATATAAATTCCGTTTAACGAACAGAAAGATCATGCTGCGCCTTAGAGTAGACTTTACATGTAGTTCCGTAGAAAGTATAAAACGTTAGACGTTACGCATCTTGTGAAAACATTAGTGTATGGTTTAATTTCCAAACAAGCCCATACGCGATCAGAAAGAACTGGGAAAGATAACTTTTGAATCTCGCGCAAGTCGCCTTAGAATATTCCAAGAATCTTGATAATTCGACTTTTATTAAGGAACAGTGCGTCGTGCCTGTTCCAAAAGTTTTTTTTTATGGAAATTAAGTACGATCCAATTTTTCACGTATTGTGTGTGTTTTTTTTTTGTTTGATCCCGTGTTCAGTGTTCTATAGAAAAGAACCGAACGATATAGACTTTCTGAATTGTTCTTGTTAGTTATTTTCATTTTGTACATTTCCGTCTCGTGAAAAGGTCAGCGACTTAAATTGATTTCGAAAGTTACCCTATTAAGCGTAAAGTGAATCACTGCTTGGTTGCTTGAAAAACGTTTTTCTTCTTCCCTCTCTCCTTTCAACGTACTTTATTTTTTCGCGAGCAACATAAAATCACGTAGCTGAAGCGTCCAATAAAAGACGGGAAACGCCTTTCTAACGTATTGCCGAGATCTTAATTGTTTCTTTTAAATTAAAGCTGTTACAACGTTCAATGCAAAACTCTACGATGAAGGAACAGAAAGTACAGTTACTTATGGCTGGTAAAGAATTCGTCTTTCTACAAATTTACTTCTTCGTACGTTAAATGGTCGTGTGCGTGATGTGTGTATGTATATGTATTTATGCCGGTGTATATGTAAATATATATATATATATTTAATTAATATAACAGCGATATGTAAGTATCGAGCGAAACGTTGAAAACAATGAGTTTATAAAAAATATTTTATGAATTTTTAACATTCGCTGTATTCTCTCGAGCTGATCGAAACGATAACTTCTCCGAGCGTGGCCGGCGAAACTAATCTTGATCGCGGGATCGTTATTGCTGGATAAACACTCGAAGTCCGTTGACTTGTAGCAATAGCGATAGAAAGATACATAAACGGAGCAGTCGGGTTGGATTAATTAATTTCGCCGGCCCCGTCCGACTAACGATCAGGCCTCGGGAGGATACAGTTCGCATTGGGAAAATGACTTCAACAATATCACGTTGAAGCTAAACCACCGCTATACAGTAAACTGTTAAGATCACCTTCCGAATTCGATTAACGCCAAAATGTCGAATTAAACGTGCGCCCTCGCGCCCCTCCAGCAGCGCGGCTTCCGTGGTCGCTACAATCTAATTGATTCCTCCCCCCCTTACGCTATGATAAATCGAATGACTCTAGAAAAATAAATCACGATTCTATCATGCGGACCGAGAGAAACACGCGTTGTTAACCGGGAGGGGACGATGCCGGCCGAGATCCGCTCGCGTCAACAACCCCCTCGTGGCCTCTCGCTTCACGAATGTGTAACAACTTGTCTACGTAATGTACAACGTAGTTGCATAATAACCACCAACATTGCCAACAAGTTATAAAATCTTCTGAAATCCCATTTGTAACAACGTATGCCTACCAAGTGCGTATGCATACACAGAGGTGGTCGATAACAAACGCATTTCATGCGCGCTCGGGGGCCGTTGATCTGGGCGCAGGGGAACAACTGTCGCGTCTACGGTCCTCCATGTCGTTATTTTTTAATTGTACGTCCTAATGGGTTTGATAGTAATTTACAGCCAATTGGTAAAACGGGGGTAGCTTCTCGATGGCCTTAAATGGCCAATTGACTTTCTTCCAGTATATGTGTGTCCGTTTAAAAAACTACCCTGCATTCAACCCAGGGACACCCCTCGCGCGCAAAATGCTTTTATCAGATCGACACACGTTTCGAATATACATATACGTATATGCTCGTGTGTGTGTTTGTGTATGTGTATATATATATATATATATGCTTTCCTTTGGATTAACAACTTGCGCTAAACAGCGTGGTTTCGCTACAAATCCAACAATTGCAATGGACGGTTGCGAGAACAAACTCAATGGAACGATCTCGAGGAACAACGACTCGCGTTCATCTCGCCTCACTCTCGTAATCCCATCGAATGGTCGAGAATGCTTTTCAGACTTTCAGACCTCCCGCCGCTCGATCCCGGCGGAATCACATTGTCAGCGATACCTATCCCCATTGCTTTCCCAAGAAAGCTGGGCTACGATTGCTCTCCGTTTCGCCTAGAAATTCTGAACACAATTGAAACGTTCTGATTAAGCTCCGACTCGATGGAGAAAGTATTAGGGTGCAAGCAGTAGTCGGCACTCGCCAGCAGCGGTGCAAAACGCGATGAGTGCATCGTGCCGAATGACCTGACGCTGTCGTCGTTAATCCGCCACCGAGGTGGTCTTTCCCAGATTAACGACGATACGTCGATGCTCGTACAAACGTGATAATCGGTGTGAATCTTCAACGTGTGCTCTGCTGATGAGTGAACTGGCTCGCGCGAAGGAACACGAGACGCCACGGCTCCGCGAGCCTTCTATACATCGAATTCCTACAGTTCCTTGGGTAATTCGGGAAAATTGTTTTGGGTATCGCTACGAGTAAGCGCGAGCGGAGAGATCCGCTCGGACATACAGCTCGATCCAGCTTTTAATCGTTATCCTCCTCGTAGCTTCGTCGCGAACAACTTTCATCATGCGCGTTAGAAAAGAAAGGGAAATGCTGACGAGAGTTCGCTAGTTGCGTATCACGAGGAGGTACGATTGCGCACCGTGGTAATAAAATCGTACGCGAAGATTGTCGGTGATTGCTATACGCACGTTCGAAATCATATTGTACATCGCTTAGCGTTCATATCGGTGCGAGTTTTCTGGCATACAACCCCTTGCCTGCGCGAAGCAACGATTTACGCGATTGCTGCTCAAGCATCAGATTGATTCTGTCGAACGTTACGGAAAATTGCCGTTCCTATTTCCCTTCGCTTCGGGTAAAGGTGGAACATGTTGTGCGGTGTCTCCTGTGCTATTTAGTCGATCTCTCGCTCTTCGCTATACAACCTGCAATTGATAGGCAAGCAGCCGCGTGAGCAATTTCATTATTAGCTATACCTCCCCAATCTCCTCTATCTAACAAAGCTCTTCGCTCTCCTCTTCCAAACCGACGAAGACAGAAAGTTCGATACCCCTAATGTCTCGTCTTCGCGAGAAAGCTTGCCAATCTGTAACAAAGGACACGTCCTCGGCTGCCTCCTGGTAATCACACGGACTCGACTTGGGCGGTATCACAATTCATCGATCGAGCCCAAACAATCCACTCGGTATAAAGCTCGCTGCTCGGGATGCTTAAGCGCAACTTGCTTCTTTATCGCTCCCCCGACGTTTCTATTACTTTTGCTCTCCTCTGCGCCCTCGACAGGCAAGCCGCGGCTGCGGTAGCAAGCTATCGTGTCGCGGGTAATTGGCTTACTCGTTGTCAGGCATTCGCTGTTCATAGGCGACGCGATTCGCTTTCGCAGGCTTACTCGGGCAGAGCCGAGAACGAACCGAAGTGCCGTCGGTGCTACGTGGCCGTGGACGAGGGAGCTTCGGGGGAGACTTGTAATTGGGACGTCTGTCGGTTGGAGGCTCGCCTCGGCCAACGCTGCGGAGAGACCGGGGGAGTCGGTCTCGGGGTGGTCGGCGCTGATCCAGCTGTTAACCGCCAGTTGCTACTGGAAATCCCCGATCTGCCCATCGTTGCTAAATTTGTGCTGCTACTGCTGCAGGCCACTGCGCCAGAGAGGTCCACCCTCGACACTGCCCTGGAAACGTGACGTTGAAAAGATTGGTGAGCCGCTGCTACGAAGTGGACGTGGAAACAAGCTCGAGTTATTGTGGCAATTCCTGCCTAGTTCTTATCATCTCAGTGGTAATATTTCGCACACATTTCACAGCCCCGGATCTAGCGACTAGGAGCCCAACCTCGAGATGTAACGTCTCGGTTCCGTTGGTTAGAGAGGAGGAGCTGGAGAATGGTCGTAGAGGCAAAGGTTCGAGAAGAGTTCTCGTCATTTTGTCATTTTTTGTTGCGTGAATGAGGACCATATAGGGTTCTGTCCCTCATTCGTAAAATTCGTCGAACAAGCACAACGAGAGGTGCTTCTTTCTACGGGACAGGGACACTTTGGGGGAAGGGAGCGTTTCACGGGCGCTAGCGTGATCGAGTAACATCTTGGATTAGCACAATGATCTCACCTGGAAGGAGGTGCTGACCCAGTGTAATAGTGCAAGCCAGCGGGACCGCTTCTTGGTCTCGCTGTTGATAGCACGCTGGATGATCTGTGCATGGCTGGTGATGGCGGTGCAGACGGAAGCATTCTGGGTGATTGTGGCGGTGTTCTCCCGGTGGTTAAGCTGCTAGTGCTACTCGTGGACCCTTTCCTCCTCGGACTCCTGCACAGAAGAATATCGAACGTAACGAATGATTCCAGCTTTAAAACTCCACGTTATCGGTCCTGCGGACAGAGACGAACGGGCAACCGAGATGAACTCTACCACTTACATCTAGAATGTATACGGGGTCAGTAGGAGGTGTATAAGAAGCTGACAAACCTTTTGGAAACTTGCCTACAGAGGCCGGTAGGGCAATTGCGGCCCATGGCGCATTTCCCTTCGCACACCTCGCGTGCCAACGCCATGGTTTCGTAATTCCTTAAAGTGGCACGGCAGATCTCCGCGTCGGACTCCGTCAGTGCCAAGCTTGGAAATCGCTCCTTCAACCTGCGGCGTTCCTGCATCGATAAAACAAAGCACCTCTCAGCTGGATTCCCAATTGGAAACCTGATTTCTATACCAAATACACCCGAGCCGTATAGGAGACATATGTCGCGTTTACAGATCGGCGGATCGCGATCGAATAGAATATCCCTCCCCGATCTATTTCATATTTCCGTCGCGTCCACGATCTCGAGTATATCTTTTTTAATTATCGATCCGAATACCTCGTGCAGCCGACTGGACTCGAAATCTTTAAGCTGTTGCTGAAAGCCGACGTTTGGGTTGGCAATGGAACGGCCCACTCTGACCACTTTGAGTGCCTCTTTCCACGAAAGATTGGTGGTGCTCATAATATAGGCCACCGCCACTGTCACGCTTCTCGACATGCCGGCTAAGCTGCAACCGAACATCATCAGATGGTCGAGTCGATGATTAAGGAACGTTGGGCTGAATCTTTACCCAAGCTGGTGTATTCTATAGATTGCGTACTAACGTTAAAGAAACCGTACCTACCAGTGTATCAGGACGTTTCCACCTCGCAGGCGGGCAGCGTGAATGAAATCGTTGCACAGGGAGAAGTACTGGGATAAATTTTGATCTGGGCTGTCCGACGCCAATATACAGAGATAGTGTTTGTCCTGCAAACAATCGGTTGAGTAATATGCCCCTCTTTCGTAGGATACGGCGGTACCGCGTGCTTACGGAATGCAATTGGCGGGCGGTGTCGTGGATCGCCAGAATGTGAGTGATTTCGAATTGCTGCAATTGATTGGCGTCCTTGCTGTCACGATAATTGCCGATGTATAGCCCGGGTAGTACCTACCAGACGTATCACTCATGTATAATAAAAATCGTAGCGAGCGTGGTTACTACTCGCGGACAGCTAGCCCAAGTACTTATCGTGGGACAAGCAGGCACGTGCAAATTCCTTACACTAAAACGAATGGAGCGAGCCTCTAGCAAGTTAGTTGAAAAATGCAGGGGAGGTCGTGACGAGATAATAACTGAAAGTCTCGCGCACCCTCGTTCGTTATAAGCTTCATTTAGATTGAATTCTATTCAGCTAGATTAGAGTGCCACTTCTGGCCTCGCAACGAGCCACGCTTAAATGCACGGCATATTGATAATTAATGTCTCGCATCCGGTTGATAGTTCCTATCGCAATTAGCGCTGGGAGAAGTGGTGTTTAGTGGGTGCTCGAGATACGCGGTCCGTCTGGATAGCGTGTAAGAGGCGAGAGGAAAAAAAGTGATCGATAAAGCTGCTTTTCGATGCAGGCGCTTCACACGTTAATCATTCATCGTCGTAGATGATCACTCGAGCGAGTAGACCGCGCCGAGAACTCGCGGTAATCGCTCAATCGATGCGCTGCATTCTTAAGCGCGGTGTCTTTAGTCGAGCGCGGGGGAACAAAGGTGCAGCTCTTAACTGTTCATCGGGAGCATCGATTAAGATCTCGGTGCGGCGTGTGCATCCCGCGGTGCCACCCAACAATGGATATTAAACCATCGACAAATGGGCCAACAAGCCCGCGGATTCGCCCCGCGACATTTATGTTTTACCCGGCGGCTTAAATATAAATCGGCCGGACCTAGCGCAACTACCGAATCCTCGGGTTCCAGTATTTAGGACAAGTAAATTTAGCGCGGCTGTGGCACAGTATCGTAATGATACTGCGCCGGGTGTACACTTAAAATAATCAAACAAAATGTTACAGCGGCACGTGCAACATTAGCATATTATTTGCAACAGCGGCATTGTACACCAGATACAAAATACCCGGTTAATCAAACGCACGTTCTACCCACGGAACTAAATATAATTACGCTTCGCGAAATTACTGTCGCGTGTCACAAACCTTCCCCTTCGTTTCTCAACTTTTGCTTGGCCCAGCAGAATCTAGGGCGCTCTCTGACTTCTTTCTCTTCTATTTACTGTTTAATTAATCTTGGTAGTCTAGATGGCATCGTGGCAGAAAATTCGATAGAAAGATCAGTCGTTCGTAGGCTTACCTTGTTCATACCATTCCCCATGATGCCGCTTTAACTGCAAACAGCGCAGTTTCCTCCGGGCTAGAGAAGAATCGTAGATTCGCGATAAAGGCCTATCAGTTTAATCGCTCGTCATACTCGGGACGATTCGTCGATCTTCCCTTATCTGTCTCTTGAGCTCGTTCCCCGGTGATCGTATTGTCGGACAACAGTTCCTTTCGTTCCCGCCTTCGCATCCCTCCTTCAGGATCATCGTTGAAGATGAATTCTTCGAGCTTTCACCACTTAATCGCGCCGCCTAATTGAAACCGCCCAAGTCATCGGGCACGGTTCCCGTAATGCACCGTCTTCCCGTCGGCATCTTTCCTCCGTTACTCTCCTTACCAAAGTACAACCGATTAGCTCGTCCAAGTTTCTCTTCCTCTCGCGATAACACTGATGCCCACCGTCTCTTCTACCTCTTCCAACGTTCCTGTCCACTCAAATTCCTCCAGACTCGGGCGATACACTTGGGTAATTTACGAGAAGCTATTAAAACAGTGCCCTGTCGACGAAGGAAAGGGCTGGTTGTGCGTCGGAGACCGTGTTACTCCACATTTTTATCTTCTAGCCTCATTTGTCCGCTATTTATGAAAATACAGGCGGAAGATATAAATCGCTCGCGGCCATAAATCTTATTCGCGAACCGGAGATCAAACAGATTGTCACGAAACCCTCTTCAAATGTGTCACAGCATGTTTCGTTTCCACGCGTCTTTTTTTTTCCACGGGGACCTATTTATCTGTGCGAACGTTAGCGTTCGCAGCGCATTTATTCCGCTACGCCGCGTTATAAACGACTCGAGCGTGCATTTCAGACTGTTGTGATATCGCGGAGATTTTCATATTTTTTCTCTCTATTTTTTTTTTTTTTTTAATGGAAACCGACAATGATTTTCGCCAGGTTAGATGAGTCAAGCGGGGCAGTATTGTTCGCTTTGTCTTTCGTTGAATCGGTTTCCTGGTTATTATTTAGCTGCGGAGAATTCCGCGAGAGAAATAAACGGAACGGAGAAGAATGAAACTTATTACAGCGTGGAACGATCGAGGCATTATTCTAGACGGGAATTAAGGAACATATAGAGTGTTATCGCTCCATTCAACCGTATGGAACGGGCTTGTATTGTTCCCTCGCCGGTCTCTCCCGACAATTTTAAATGCACGATGCATCTGCGGAAAGAATGTCGCCTATAGGCGGAATGAAACGCGGCCGAGGGGTGCAATCGTTACTTTCCCTAGGGCGATAAATTAAAAACTTTTCGCGTCTTTGGTTTTACCGTATTAGTTGGACCATCGCCAGACGGAAAATCGAAGCTAGTCTTGCGTGTGCTGATCCTGCCAAAAATCAAATTCGAAGGGATAATAATTCAGTGAAGACTCGCGGAGCAGCACAGAGCTATAAATTAAGACAGAAATAGAGGAACTGCAGAACTATCCCTTTAAATGCTTGACAATGACAACGCGGTCATTCCGATCGCTAGCATTATCTTTCTGAGAATATTCAACGCGGGCCACGTTTCCGAGAAAACGAATGGAAATCGGTATTAAGTCGAGTGGACGTAATATCAGTTTTTTTTTCCACAGCGCCAGCAATTACAACGTCTGTCATGTAAAATTCATGATCGCGATCATATCGACGCGATTCGTGTAGACTATCGAATAAAATCCAAGGTCGCTTATGATTACGTGTTACACCAGAAAAAACATACGCTAAATAATAGTTTTCTGTATAAAAGCTGCACAGAAAATCCATTCATCGTCGCGACTGATCGAAAACCCGGCCATCTCGATCGCGCTGAAAAGTGCCCGACTCGAATGTCGATTTCGTTTATGGAAAGATAAAGTTACAGCCCTCGTTTCGGTTACTACACGCGCGAGCAACAATCCGCTTGGGAATCAGATACTTTCAACGTCCCGATAGTACCGCGTACGACTAACGAGGACCAAAATCAATTCGAATCCTGCCCAGTATTTACCTTTGTGCAACCGTTTCTAAGAATCTGCCAGGTTATGGTCCCGTTGCTAATTGATCTCTAGCTCGCGCGATTTACCATCGAGTCGAGGATTCCCCGTGATCGCCGGGAATCAGACGGGGCCGACAAATCAGGTGAGACGCGAGAGGTGTTAGCGAAGGTGCAATGATTCCCAGCAGGGCGACCGATTGATGGAGGGAGAGCCATGGAAAACACTACCTGTCGACACTTTCACAGTAAAGGCACCATCTCCGATTAACACGTTCAGCACGCACACGCAACGAAGTGGGGAGCGATCGTGCGGGGCCAGATACGCGAGCCGCGTTTACGCACAGCTTCGCGCTCGTTTCGACTCGCACGTCAGGAGGGTGCGCCGTAAGAAAACTGTCCCGTTGTCTCAGTAGCGAGAAGCGTTGCCAGAATCTAGGGGCACTTGCCACCGAGTAGGGGTACGAGAAAGGGCGGGAGGGGGGGATCGCGGCGAGAGCGTGGTGGGAGTGAGCGAAGCGTGCACGGGACAGTAGACTCTCGTTGGAATAACGAACGGTTCCCACGGAAAGGGTTGCGAGGTAAAAGGCATGCGGGAATCGCCGAAAGGAGTCGTCTCGGTGAGACCGTTTACGATCAGCTGACAGTGGGCGACCAGTTTTGCTAATGTTTCGATATAGGAACGCCGGGTGATCAATGATTGCGGGCGGTCAAGCTCGGGCAGTCGGTCACTAGGGCTGGCCGTCGGTCTGTCTTCGAGCTCGATTTAAAATCAAATGGGACGGTTAACGAGTCCAGTGCTGTGTGTAAATTCATCGACGTATGGAATCTATGTACGATGCACATAAATGTTTCTGTGAGTACTTCGTACGGTAGAGAGATCCATGAGTGTGACTCGAGGCTTTATCGTTCGATGTCGAGCGTTTAACGGTTGCGGCGAGGATTGGGGAATGGAGTGATTCGCTGAGATTGAAAGAGAAAAAAAATATATGGATTGGCAATAATAAGAGAGGACACGAAGAAAAGAGGAAGACTACTGTACCCTCGACGGTGGAGTATGACTGGCAGCCGGTAGACAGCGAGCGTGGAGCGCTGTGGCGCAGCCGCCGCTCGATAAAGCCGTCCTCTTGCTCTTCTTTCGCGCTCGCTTCTCCTCCACTACCCTCTTTCCCGGCTGCATGATACTACACCTATGAACCACGACCCTGCCCCACAAACGGCAAAACCTGGTCGACTGAAACTTACAGCAGCGGACAGCTCTGTACACGTACATCTTTAACTGGGCTGCGCTACGTGTAATGTAAAGTGCTAGTAACCCTGGACTAGTAAATTGTCTCGTTTACTAACCTACACGTTAACAACGCGTATGCGTGCCAGTTGCCGGGGCACATAAACGCTGCTTTTCAATCGATTCAGTTGAATATCTATAATTTAGAGGCACAATCGAAAAGAATGTACGTTAAACCTTGAATACTTTTTTTAACAATTTTCTGGTTAAATATTTTAAACGGTCATCTGGCTTGGTTAGCGGCTAAGTGATGTATATACTACTCGTACATAGCGTTCAGCGGGAAGAATATTGATAACGTGTAAAATGAAATGGGAGAATGTATTGCGGGGGACATTATATAGTCTCACTTCAGCAAAGTAAAGGAAGTATTTGTATAGACCCGTGTGTAGAAGGAAACAGAGGAAATAGGGCGGAAGAATCTTCCATTCTTCTTTTTCTCTCGCGTCTCTTACCCAGTAGTAGGTATCCCAAGTGCGGAGATCCACTTTGCTCTCTAAAACGAGTGCCACTCGAGATCTTTTCCCCAGCCGGTCTCTCTGTCGTTCTTTTCGCATTTCTCATTATTTCGCCCCGGGAGGAACAGAGACGGCGCCTTTATTATTCTTCGCGAGCTCCTTTTAAACCGAGAATACGACGCAAATTGCGTAAATTCACACATTACCAACTGCAGCGATAAATGAACTGGATAGCGCGTAGCTAATTAGTTCGTAAATGAAACTTTATTCTCGTTAACGTTGCTAACAATCAGGCCTAAGTACACGGTCGTAATTTGAAAAACATCAATTAGCACGTCGCACTCAATTTCCTCGCGGATTGGTGGAGATTCGAAATAGTAGGTACTCGAGTGATCCACAAGAGAACGCATTTTAACTTGGAAAACTAATTAATATAGAACGAAAGTAAGAAGAAAGGAGGTCTGGAAATTTTTCTAAAGAAACTCTGAGTGATCCATTTCATTTATTTATTTATTTATTCACCTCGGTGTACGTTACAGTGGATACCAAACCGTTACAAATTTATACATATAAAAAACAGTAAAGTGAATCAGCAGAACGAAGAGTTTTGTTTGAATTATTCTTTCTTCGATTTCTCCGCAGACTCGTCTGTTTTCGGTGCGTGACAGATGAACAACAAGCCCGAAATAACGAGACATATACCGCACCACCAAACCACTGACGTTGACTCGCCGAAAATCAAGAAACCCGCCAGAGCCTTGAATCAAAGAAAAAATGCCTAAGTACGTTCGCGATTCCTCGCGCTATTGTTTTTTATTTGCCGACAGAAATGCAGATTACCGAGCAGACGTAACTAGTGGCGGCGCTGGCAATAGTACAAGGTAAGGAAGATCCACTGGCGTTGAGTGCTTTCACGAAAAACGTGCAGCCCACGGTGTTGCTTGTTACCATCAGTATCAAAAGTACTCCTTTCAGCAGCAACGCGACCTTATGCATCAACAAGCAATTAGTGTTTCGTTAAAGTATCGCTAGAAAACGGTGAACCTATAAACATTCGTGGTGCGAAGAATAATTGGCCATACGAAAATCGGGTTACTCACCACGGAATCTAATTCCACGCCTCCGGCCAATTTACCCAACAAACTTCCAATAGTTGCGAAAAGTCCAGCGACGACAGCTAGTTGAACCTTTCCTTCCGGCTTCTTCGGTTCTGTCCATGCTGCCGAGGAAAACGACGGCTCACTTTCTCCTGATGACAACAGGGGAGGATCCGTTAACAACTCACGCTTCATCACCACGCACTGTTACTTACTTAACGCACGTGAAGCAACGATAATTTTTGTTTTGAGCCTCGTGTCACTTTCGACTTTACCGATGTGGAACCGAGGCTTCTGCCACTATCGCGAACGAGGTATACAGCTGTGTATCTTATTCGTAATAGTACCATCTGCTTTTATGGCGGGAGCGTTGAAATAATTATTCGAAAGCGGAACGACATTCTTACTGTTCATTTTATATACAATTTTAATCGCGAAATAAATTAATATCGTACGATGATCGGAACAGACACGAACACCGTCTGTTTCTACTGCAATGTCCATTTAGAGAATTATATACAGACTGAAATTGAAATGATCGGAACATAATTCTTCGAAAGAAAAGCAAATTCTTTCTTATAATTCGGTAATGGTTTTTCCAAGTCTCGTTGGAACGCGACTAGATAAACTGGATATTCGTGACGCATAAAAGGAACTGTCGTAAGTCATGTAAAACTATAGGTGTCGCGATGGGGGTACGTAAATGTGTTGGTGAACTACCGCGATAAGTTGGATTTAAAGATTCCGTGGTCAAATAAATCCAGCGTGACTATGCCTCCGAAAGAAAGTTAAGATAACAGTAGCATAAAGCGGCAGTGGTATCTGGACTTCCGAGAGCACGGTGAGCAGTAAGTTTTACAAGACTTGAATACTACCTATGCATACGTGTAAAGCACCCAATCGACCGTCTACGCGAGATGAAGTCCGTGCGCGGCGCGGCACGGCGGCCGCGCGCGCCTGGAGACAGGTCGGGCACAAGAGTAATTTGAAAAAAGACGACGTGAGCGCGCGGTGAAGGGCAACGCGCGAATGATTTTCTACAGGTAGTTTAAAAATGGCGACTGACAGGTACGCGTTTCCTCGCGTGCACGGCGCCGCGACGAGACCAGAAGCGACGTGATTGCCATGAGACCGAAGCCGAGAGGTAGCACTCGGTCCGTTTCATCGAATATCATTCGGTTGCATCGTTGCGTCGGAGAAACCTTGCGAATTATGTTGCGATTTCGTCGATCAACACGGTGACTTTCTCTCCCGCTACGTCGCGCGCCCGCGAGTCTCGACTACGCTCGCATCAGCCTCGGCACGGCTAAATTTCCTGCACTCCTCTCGGCTGTGTTTACCCAGCCAACGAAAAAAGAGATAAAAATCGTACGAATGAAAGAACGAACGAGCAAACTTCCGCATTCCATTGGATCGAGAACGAATAAGTGAACAAACGAGCAAACCCCTTGCCGATGTGAGTAGCATATCGCGGTTTGACACCCGCCAGTCCTAGAGCAGATTTCTTTCACCAGCGTTAACTCTCGACATACGATCGCCGAGTGGCGAACGTATCCGTACTTCCGCTTTTAATTCCTTCCCCATCGATATTCTATTCACTGTTACTCCTCTCTCCTCTCCCTTCCCATCTTTTTTATCCCCTTATCTCGTCTATTACTCTCCTCTTTTATGCGAGGATTATATTCATGCTGTTTTTCTTCCCTACGCGGCAGATAAGAGGCGAAAAACAAACAACAAGCGCAAAATGTTGATTGATACATATGCTTGCATATGTTATCCAGTTTTTTTGTAATTGTGCAATGTATTATGGAATAGTTACGTCGGATTGCCCATGGAAATTATGTGTGTCTGTTTTGTGATAAATTAATTGCAGATAAACTTGTGCCATAGACATTTCGTTATATTATCAATCGTGTTATTAATTATGTAACTCGCTTTCATCTTGATTTAGGCGGCAGTTGTTGAAAAGATTTATTGTTCTTCATTCATTTTTAAACATACAGCGACGCTTTACTCGTGTTTGTGTGAATTCTTGAGAGGCATAGAAGGCTTCGGGGGATGGAATTTCCATGAATTAGCTCTTTTTTAATAGAATCGTTATAAATGTATGTCATCTTAGTGTTGCATGTCGTACGATGGTCTCGTACGAGTGTATAAGAACATTTTAGTAAATATGAAGCATTTATTTACTTAAGTATTTGATAAGCATAACAAAGTTCTGTTCGAAAGTATGAACAAGTTGCCAATTTCACACAGGTTTTTGAATCTGCAAGTGCGAAACTTGGTATTATATGAAAATGATGTCTAGCGTTTATCGCAAAATTTTAAGATACCTTGGAATACATTCGTGGCTTTGTAAGCGCGAAGGTAAATTGGTTAACGTTTGTACACCTTTCTTAAATAACATAGTATCCCTGTTACTGTCATTCTTTTCGATGTATTAAAAATAGCGCTGCAACACGATCCTACGCCGCACGAGTAAAATAAACTGCTGGCTTATCTTTCGACTAGGTAAATACAGCTGCAAGGATTACAAGCGCATAGCCATGGAACATTCCGATTTGGTGGCAGAGATGGTGCACGTAGAGAGGCTAACGACACAGGAACGATTGCACTTGGCCCGTCACAGAAGACTCCAACAGTTGAAAGTGTGGCGTCAACGTGAAAAAGAATGGCTGCGACATCAAACTAGGCATACGAGCAATAAGCGTCACATATATTTTAGCGATAGTGTTATGCTTCTGGAAGCTGCGGCGAGAAATGACATCGACGAAGGTGGTATAACGTGTATCCAATAAAATTGATTACTCGCAACAATATTCCGTGTAACTTATTGTATATTGGTGAATGTTACACCTTTCAGTGAGACGGCTCCTGAAGAAAGGAGTAAATCCAGATTCGACGAACGAAGACGGACTGACAGCTTTACATCAGTGCTGCATAGACGATAACGAGGAAATGATGAAACTATTAATCGAGTTCGGAGCGAACGTGAACGCAGAGGACAGTGAGAAATGGACGCCATTACACGCCGCTGCTACGTGTGGCCACTTGCATTTAGTTAAAAATCTTATTGCTAGAGGTGCCAATTTATTAGCTGTTAACGCCGATGGTAATATGCCTTACGATATTTGCGAAGATGAGAAGACATTGGATTGCATCGAGGGTAAAGATCTATAAGATGTACACGATCGATCGAGTTGTATGATTTCCGTTATAACGGTCTTGTTTCTTCATTTATTTATTTGTCTGTATAACGCAGGGGAAATGGCAAGACGGGGAGTTACTCAAGAATTAATAGATGAAACTAGGGCCTCGATAGAAGTGCAAATGTTGAGAGATTTACAGCATAAGGCTTCTATAGGTGGTGATCTGGAATACAAAGACCACCAAGGTGCTACGCCGGTACGTATAAAGTTTGTTAATCATCTGGCATCGAAACGATAAATAACACCATTGTCGCTAAGAAAAAGATGTTGACCTGTCACTTTCGAATCGTAGCTTCACATTGCAGCTGCGAATGGGTACTTAAGGGTAGTCGAATTCCTTTTGGATCAAGATGTTTCAACCGACGTTGAAGATAACGACAAATGGCAGCCAGTTCATGCTGCTGCGTGTTGGGGACATGTAAGAGCAAAATATATACACGTCAACGATGTTGGTCGAATGAAAAGTTTCTTCTAAATTTATTCTTTCGCTTCAGCTAGAAGTTCTCGAGTTGTTGGTACAAAATGGAGCTGATTTAAATCCGAAAAATAAACACGACGAGACTCCAGCTGGTAAAAATGCTTTTGACAAAAGAGTCGAAACTTGCTGTTCAGCATTAATTCTAATGAAATAATAAATTCAACTTTATAGATATCTGCGAGGATCCTGAGATAAGAGAAAGGATAGTGGAACTGAAGACGGAGCAGGAAAGTAAACGATTGCGGGAAGCGCAAGGGAGACGAGTACGCAGATCTCAAAGTATAAATACACGTACTCAGAGCGTAAGACGGACATCGATCAGAGATAAGGTTCTGACCACAAAGAAGGATGCTCAGGAAGAAGCTCGTTTCAGATTACAAGCACAACAGGTAATAGAATTTTAGATATTTTATACTATCGGCAACAAAGGACGAACGTTTCTGGAGTATCTGAATAGTGCTAGGAATTTTTGATCAGAGTAAAATAATGAAAAGGGAACATATTTTAGACGTATGTCGGCGGCTCTACTGCGAATATAGCGCAATCAGAAAACGACGTTAACGCGCGTGAAAATTCAAATAGCGAGACAGATTCTAGTACCCCACCAACGGCAGTGCGCAAAGCTCCAGAGGGGAAGGATAATGAATCTTTCCTTCACGAAGACGTCGATAAAGAATCAGGTATATTCCAAAACATGTTACACTCGCATCGGTTGTGGTTGAGTAGAATCCTCTGGTAAATGGTAGTCTTGTGCATAAGATCGTACGCAGGAAAACGTAAACGTGTCGTGTCCATTTTCATTGTGCGCTCGTTACGCATAACTCGACCTTGGTAACGTTGCAAAATAATTGCAATCTTACAATGTAACATGCGCGTGTTCTGTCAAAACTCAATATATTCATTTCTGCTTCAAATTGGTAGAGGAACCGCCTATCTCAGTTCAAGGAAACGTTACCAACCAGCCAGAAATTAAGATTGTTCACTGTTTACAGTAATATAGAAAACCCGGTATTTGAGTTTTTACTACGTAGATTATCAAACTAAACGTTGAGGACTGAACATTTATCAGCCCTTTCTTCTTTTCTGTTATCACTGCGTCATTGCTCCTGAATAATTGCGAGGTCAGTTTTCTATGTCACTTTTCTATTTCTTTAAACGTACTTCTGAACGCTGCGTTCGTAGTGTTTTCGAACTTTCTGTATTATAGTATGTTTCAAAGTCATGGCTCATAACATATTCAATTATCTCTATATGTTGTATGCGTACACAGTGTTTTTCTATTCAAAGATATTGTTCTGGTACGGGGACGGTGATTATTTCATTCGTATCGAATCTATTTGTGGCAGGGATTAAGTTCTGTTCGCTTTCTTCTTAGTACTTTTTTGCAAATCATGTGTTAGAATTTAGCAAAGCTTTATCGACTGTTACACGCGGAAAGGTATTCCAATGACTGTACCAATGGACATTGTTTTTCTACTGACACGAATACGATTTAGGGCGTTCAAAAACATAAACGCGCATTTAACTTATTAATATCTTCCGGGTATATCAACGGAATCCAGATAATTCTTCCATACACTTTGAATATCTTTCCCCACATCACTTTTTCAATTAAATAGAGTATTAGAATTGTAGCATCGTTCGGGTAATGAAACTTTCAACTTTCAATTTGTCATTCAAATGATTGTCTAGAGTTTGACCTATACTGTAGTGCATTCATAACTACTAATTCAACGAGCACTTTTATGTATACTTACTACATATCGTAAAATAGAATGTTGACGAAATAGAACGTACATATTACGCGTATTATACATATCGACCAGCCATTTATATATGTATTAGATCTGTGGAAAGGTTCTATCCTTTGTTTCGTCCGTTTTACATAATTTCTAAATACCACACATCTTGAAAATATTAAGTATTCAGCTTCCATAGTTTACACTATAATGTCTGTCCTTCTGCAGACACCCGAGAACTATTTTCGGATGTAGTTCTGGTTATTATCGTGCTTTACATTATCGCGCTTTTTATCAAACCTTGTTCATTATCACTTCATTGCAAAGTTCAGAAGTTACACTTTGAATTCTCCTCCTCCCCCCCTCCCGTGAATTTAGAGTTTCCCTGTTTGTTAGTAAGGTAAATGTTGCTGAAATAACAATCACAGACAGAACTTTATCACAGATTTAACATACTGGTTGTGGTGATGACGAACAGTATTCACTCATTGTTAGCTGCGTACTCGCGCAATGTGTCTTCCTGTCTTTTAGTTTTATTGCTACATGATAACGTCGTTACGAGGTCAGTTGTGTCACGACATCAGATCGTTTTATATTATTAGTACCTTATAACGATTGATGGACTTCTACTATAAATTCCACATCAAATCGATCATATTGATACAACATTTTTTATATCATTGAAAATTACATTCTCATTAAGTTAAAAGTAGAAAATAATGTATCTCGAGAAGAGAGTATTATATATTGTTTAACTTTAAAGATGTAACAACATCTGCTTTTGTACATAAAGGTAAACTTGTACATTAATAAATATGATTTATTATTATTACGAAAGTTTAATAAGATATATAGGTGATACGAATGTTTGATAGCTGATTCATAGTTTCGTTATATTGTTTAGAAATGTTTACCGGCGCCCATTAATAAATTTAACTTTAAATTCTATGGAAATTAAAACTAACACCGTAAAAAAATGATTGATTTGAAATGGTATTAATCCGTTATAACGAAAAATATGTTGTTTGGACATCGACACAGCTCAAAATGATAATTAATTTGTACTTCAAGGAGATGCGATGTAAGTGACTTCAATGTTCCAGAGAATTCAACTATTGTACATGCTTTACATGTGTATTTTCCTGTATGCGAAGGGTAATTGCATACAAACGTTTATAAAAAGATTATAAACTAAATCTTCCTTTGCGACCAAATACGTTTAAATCGAAGTGTGCGTGAAGATTTATTTTACAATCTGACACTTACGCTCATTGACTTCTCTCTGAACAGAAGAAAACTGAAACGAGTTGTTGAAACAAGTTGTTCGTTCCGAAAGCCAATAGCCTGGAAACATAGTAGCGAATTGCAACAACTCGTTGGCGAAAGGTAAAAAGGGGTGGCAGACAAGCTGTTCATCTAGAATAAAATACGTAGAGCATAGAAATACGTTCGTGGTGGTCTCTTATGCATTGTTTCTCACGCTTATCGCTGAAGCATGTAACGCTTGGCGCATGGCCGCTAGTTGGTGACAAGTCAGGTTTCCTTTAAAGTGCAATTTCAGTGTATAAGAAAGGGGATTAGGTGGTGGAGGGTTACACGAGATGGAATGGCGAGTGAGGATGATATGGAATGTGAGGAAAGGGGAGGAAATATCGCGAGTACCTCGAGGAAGAAAAGTAGCGTTGGATTTACATGTTTGCCTCGGCAGTGACAGGGTCCGACCCATCGGTCGGTAATCAGCAGCCGATCTACACACCGGATCGTGACACCAATGGCAAGATCAACATACACGTCTCGGTAGTATTTGTCAAATCATTATCGGATTTGAAGAAACAGAGGGCACAGAATCGGCACATATCCACTGGCTCGATAGACGCCAATGGTAATGGTATCCCCGTATCGCCCATCTCCAATTCCGAAATCAACGCCGGCGGAGATTTTCAGCGATTCACCGGAAATACAAGCGACATCGTTGGCGATAATCATTCCGAGAAACGTTGCTGCATCGTCATGTAACTATTTTCTCCGGCCTACAGACATTTTCGTTTCCGCCACGTTTCATCATTCCTTCCATATTCCCCTGTTCTTACTCTTAGTACCTTCGCTATTGTAAATTTACGATCGACGCGGTCTTTCGATAAGCGGATCATCCACGTAGAGAATGAACAAAGTTCTTATTCGAACATGGTACGAGCTAGCACATATTGATGTTAAGTATAACTTTCAATGTTCTCAAGTCTCTTATACAAAGTATTGTATTCCCTTCAAATGCTGATTAACTTCGCGAGCCCATCGTACGATTTCCAGGAGATCGTATGGATGTTGAGTAGGTGATACGCTCGGGAACTCGAGATTCGTGTTTAAGATTCTTCGGTATACATAGTAATATCGTACTTAAGCAAGTATTTAAGTAACAAGCTGCAATGTGAGAATTGATTTTACTGAAATTCAAAGTTAAGTTTTGAATCTGTACAGAATTTTATTTATTACTCCGTAAAATAATGTATATTTCGAACAATAATTACCGAATTGTATATTGTGAAAAACGCGCCTTGTGTGACCAATATGTATGATACCGTATAGAGTATTTCCCGCGTTTTTTATAAAGCGTTAGTCATAAATCGTATTTTTTTATATTAATTTAGATGCCCATGTTTCTGTGGCAAACATTTTTATTTGTACATTTCTATGTATTCCGTTATTCTGCGATAGCATATGCCCTATGTTCTTTCCTTCAAATACATCGCGAATTATATGGTACTTGATCGAACTTGATTTCATATCCTGCAGAGCTTCGTGATGCATTTCTTTCTATTTATGCATTGCGATGAGATACAAATTTTGTCATCGATCGATAAATGCACGAAGGATTAATGAACCGTTTCAATACAGACACTGCCCTCCTCTCATCTTTTATGATACAGATCCGATTTTCAGACCACGCAAAATCAACAAAATCAAAGCATCGAATTTCGAAACGATGTATTTATTTCAGGTTTTGTACATACGGCGAGATGTTTAAAAAATAAATGTGACGTCACGCCAGTTATTACGTTGTATTTAAAGTATTACTTTGTCTCTTTGGAAGTGTAAATGCTCGTCCTCCCTAGATCGTGAGTTTTCATATATGGATACGCGATAAATAATACACGTACATTTTAAGGAGGTATCAAATAAAACAATGTCCTTAATAATATTCTTTATTTTAGATTTATCGTTTCAGACAGGCGCTACACTCTAAATTTAGAGTTGAACTTCAAAATATCTGGCGCTTTGATAATTGTTGGACGTAATATACTCACGCAATCACAGTAGTCAAAAGAATCGTGAAATTTTCAAAGGAAGATCTGGCGGAACAGAAAGTACGAGGGGAAAAAGTAAATAAATCATTTTTATCAGTATCCGGTAGATTAAGAATCTCTCAAATCCGACCCCTTTTGAAGCACGATTTATATCGCGTGAAACAGAAGTTACGATGACAAAACCGAGAAACTACAGAATTGATCGTACGCTTATACAATATATGTACGTTTACTACCATCGCTTCACGAGCCAATGAATGAACGGTTCTTTTTTCAGAACAGCTGTAATTAGGATATGTTCGTATCGAGGATGATTACACCGAACTTAACCCTTTTGCTACGCAGAAGTTCTGTTGGGATCGGATATCACAGCGCGGTATGTCACCATTGCTATGCACTCGTCGATAGCAGATATCTTAAATACCTAGCATGTGTATGATTTAGACCCCCACTATAAGATCTAATGTTTTGATTACCGTGTAAATAGTATCGTATCGTAACTCTCGTTAGCCATTCCATTTCCAATGGGGAAACACAGTTATCAATGATCATCATATTACGGTTAAAGTTAACGAATTTACTGAATTATATGCGTGCAACGTGACGGTATTAAAGTATACATCGAATAGAAAGGAAATAGACTAATTATAGAGGATACGATAGTAACCTCCGTGTACGATGGATGTCGCGATAGCACCGCACTTTTTGAAACGTGAGCAAGCCCACTGAAGCCCACTAACTGAGCTTAGCGTCCAGAGCACAGAGATTACATCAGTCGGTCCAGCAATTATCTTATTTAACGGACACATGTGGCTTCAATTTTCTGATGCAACTTACACAAAGGATTTATCGAACTATGTTTAAATTGCCAATGAACGTGGTTCATATCCAATGATATTTGACATCGATTCGGCTGTTGGTCACCCGAGAGGTTAATATCTGTATCTCTTCGATACGTCGGCTACATCGGTTGTACGATTGTTTACTTAAAATATTGACGGATATCGTCAAAGGAATTTGTCCTTAACGGAATGACCTTCAAACGTCACAATTTTGATAGATCACTAATGAATTATGTCAAAAAAAGAGATTAGTAGTTAATATATACACCAACACGACCAATACACGCGTGACGTTTACCGTTAGGTATACCTATCGACGTGTCACAAGTCACAAGCACGTTTCCCACTGTCGAACGATGAGTCGCGCGAGTGGTACGGTGGAAGGTGTGAAATCGAGATAGTAAACCAATACATTCGGCAAATATAATCAAAGATTCAAACGTGTCGTGAATGAAGGGACGCGAATGATTTGCAAAGGAGGAGTAGTGGTGGCCGATACTGTGGAGTAGGGAAAGAAAGAGAGGTGGGACGGAGTACATAAAAAGTAGAGCTGTCTGAAGCACGCGGTAGTTTCTTGCGAACCTTCAATTTCAATCGTGGTGCCTTTCGTTCAGCTTCGAGTGAACTTTGTCAGAAAACGTTCAAATCCTTTCCTTAAATTGCTTTCTTAATATAAATTAAGGTAAATAACCCTTTAAGTCTGATTAAGATCCAATTTACTGTTCGTGTCTTGTCACTATTCAGCTCCATTACTGCAAAACTGTTGTGTGCTATGTTTAGTTGTTAAAATTATCCGCCAAGGAAATCAAGAAAACGAATTAAAATAAAGACTGACGTAACAAAGGTCCGCGGTAGTCAGGCGAGTGATTATTTCAGCGAATTAAATTACTTCGAAATTCACGTTACGCTCTTGGGATTAAACAAAAACGTTGCTTTCCTTACCGGTCATCGGTTTCGTTAATTTTCGTCCATGAGAACCGAATGAACTGGATCGTCGCGATCACTTCCGTTATCAATCAAACTGCCTTCGCGTTCGAAAATTTCATTCAGAAATCAAATAAAAAATTCTGCAATGTTTTCAATTTCATAAGTTCACTCTCAACTTTTCAGACGTAATTAATACACGTTAAAGATTAAGATAATTAAAGACACAATGGAAAAAAGTATCCAATATTTTCTCAATATCCACGTACCAAGTATAATGAATATTTGTTTGTAGTATTCTTAATAAATTCTATCGATATAATTTCGATATACACGCGAACGTAACGTCTCTATAGCTTTCATTTCTCGAAGTAAGGAGAAGGAGCAAACGGTATTACGTTACGAGTCAATGGAATTTACAAGGATGTCCCAGTAATTTTAAAAATGATTCACGGTGACACGTGGTAGATAAACGCTCGGTTTCATGGCAAAGGTGTAGCTGGGTGGAGCGTAATCGAGAGTAATACATATATGGATAGAGGCATTCGTTGTGTTCAAGTACACCGAAGTTAACGAACAGCATTTTAAACAGTCTGCTAGATTGACAGCCTTCTACATAAGTCTCTCTTCGCGTACCTTCTTCCACTGTGGCAATAATTATGATAACGAAAGCGTATTTTATAGGACGCACGAATATAGAGAAAGAAAATTATATATCAGACAAGCTTAGTCCGAAAAGGAGAGGTCATTATAGCATCTGAATTGTAAAGATCTCCGAACGCGCGTGTATAAGAGAAGAAATTTTCGACTAGTCCGTTAAAAAACGGAAACGACCAAGGTGATCAAGTTGTATAGCTCACCCTGTAGATCTCGTCGTGCTTTTTTTTTTGTAGGCCCATGGGACCCTGCCACCTAATACACACCGGGTGTGCTAAAATGTGCAGGATTTTCTAAACACACACGTAATACTATGAACGGGATGTAATACGGCGTTAATTGTCGTAATCATTTGAATACGAAGTAGACGAGTGCGAAAGGAAAGAACTATGTTAGATTCCGTCGGTGCCAAAATACTTGGCGTCGTTTCGTGCGTTATCCTTGTTTTGAGCGTGAAAGAGGTAAACGTAGTTCGCTTCGAACACCAATAGTACATGCTTTGTTTTCAAACGTTACAAACTGACCGCTGGGTTTTAGTGTTTTGGGTGAAGGTATTATTTAGAAGAATAACAACGTACGCTACAATTAATCTTTATCATTCATCTCGATCGCTTCGATAAACAGAGAAATTTCAAAATCAATATCGAATCTACCTTCGGGGCAAGACGGCTTCTCGCTTAACAATCTCAGCGTGACCGTTACTTAACAGGTTTCGCGCGCATTTATCGGATCAGATCGAGGTAATGTCTCGACGGCACTTGGCAGCTCGTGCCTCTCGAATCGATACGATTATCTGATTTATTAAATTTCAGCCACGATGGTGTAACCACCATGTCCATGACGATGCAATTTCTTTCTCTTCTTCTTTTATGCGCTGCTCTACAATTGGACGCGTAACGACGATTACGCCCACGTTAGTTGAACAAGATGCCTGAACAACTGGAAAAGATCCAAGCGAAACGCGCGACCTTTGGAATGGGCTGCTTCTGGGCAGGCGACAGCCTTTTCGGTGTTTTACCTGGCGTGATAAGGACTTGCGTGGGATACGCCGGTGGGCAAAAAGAGTCGCCGATGTACAGAAACATGTATATATCCGTTTTAATTTCACCGGCGTGTTGTTCTTTTACTCTATTGTTCCGTTCATTATTCTTATTGCAGGGGCGACCACACGGAAGTGGTTGATATCGAGTACAATCCAGACGTGATATCGTACTCGCAACTCCTCGCTCTGTTTTGGCAGAACCACGAGTACGGCCTTACTACGAAGATTAAGAGACAGGTAGATCGCGATTGGTCCACCTTTCATTCTATCTTCTATGCTCAATAAATGTACATATTCTTGAAAATATTGATCTTAGTGCTCACCACTAATCGCACCGGTACGTAAATTTTCAGTACATGTCGTTGGTTCTGTATCACGATGAAGAGCAGAAATTGCTAGCCGAGAAGTCGTGCGAGCAGGAGCAACGCAAACGTACGGATCTGGTGCTTACCGAGATTAGAAAATTCGAACGATTTTACCCCGCCGAAAAGTAAGTATATCGCGCATTACGAATCTGCAAGTAACAAGTTGTCGGGTATTTTTACAAAAGCTATTTGCCTCCTTTCCTTTTCAGCTACCATCAAAAGTATCGACTGAGAAATCATCCGTGGTTAATGGAAGCTACGGGACTGATCAGCGACGAAGTTCTTCGAAATTCCCCGTTAGCCGCGAAGTTGAATGGTTACATAGCCGGTGCTGGGACGCTGGAACAGTTCGAGAAAGATTTGCCGAGTCTCGGCTTGAGTGAAAAAGCTGTTCAGTATTTGCAGAAATATGTGATCGAGAACCAAGGGAACGGTTTATACTGCTAGCCAATTTTAAGTGTATAAATGGTCGAGTATCTTCCATGCGAGACCTTCAACGAACGCGACCGATTTCTTCGCAAGAAGAAGCTTTTAATTTTGACGTGAGGCTTGTTCGCGCTATACAAATATCCCGCGTATCTGTTTTGGGAAAAGGCGCGACGAAAATGATTTAAGTAACGCGAATAAGCCTTTAGCATGATTTTAGAAAATAATCCGGGCGAGAGGTGTTCTTTGCTACCAGTACATTCTCCCGTTTTTCCATAATTTGTACTATAGCGCGTAAATTTCGTCTACGGGACGTTTATTATAGCGTGTACACAGCGCGATTGTTCGTATCTACGTGTAACGTCGAGATTTTACTTTTAAAAACCGGTTTCTTTTTAGAGAAGCTTGCGGTAAGAGTGCTAGATAGGCTGTGAAAAGTGCGTAATAAGTCTCTTTGCAATAATTATCTTTAATCACCTGGCATGTTCTGTAATGTTTACAAAGTCTGTCACACTAATCTTTGCAGTCGGAAATCAACAGCCATGTAGCGCGTAACTAGAATAACGCAAATTCTTTTTCAACCGATATTTATTGCGAACGATCCTATCGGCCGTGAGTAGGGTGGTGATTATAGTTCTGGCCTCGTTTACCGTAATTATTAGCCGCCGTGAGTACGGAAAGATGTACATAACTTTAAGACAACTGTGTTACCGCAAACGCACGCGCATACAGCCACGTAAGATGCATAAACAATTGAGTGTTTAAAATCCGTGTAGCCCTCGTAGCAATCTTTTATACTATACTTGTGTTAAGCTGGTTTCAATACAAAGAATCGAAATACATGTATCAACAGTTTATAGAATTCAGCGAAATATGAGAATAATAATGTCGTTGATTATATATTCTTCCCTGACAAATCGGGTGCACCTTGTACGTGTTTCTTCATTCTCTGACTCTCCCTGCTCTTTAAACGCTATATCACAGCAATCCATCTCGCCAGCTGTTCCATTTATTTAAACCTTGTGAATTTGCATCAATGAAGTTTTTACACGACAATTCTGAAACAGCCAGTGCGCAAATGCGTGCACGTGCATTAGTTATTCGCTCTATTTTTGACGCGCTATGTTGTCTGATATTGGCGTCACATCGCGCCTACATTTCTTTCTGTCACACTGGTCACACACGGCAAAGTGTGAAAGTGAACATGTTGCACGAAAATGTGTGCGTCGAATCGGAAGATTTCAGGGTCGAAAATTATCGACGGCGCACTTTTTTTCAATCGAAAGGGAATCTGTTATAGTCTTCGCGAAAACGTTAAATTTCAAAATTCATGGGTGGTGTAAAAATTTGAACGTAAAACGATTGTCGTTGAGCTTTACAATTACGCGTAGTTTCTGCGAAACTGCGATTCGATGATTATGCACAAAGGTTATATTGTAATTGCGGTTTATATCGTACATGTGCGTTCTGTTATTTCGAGTCTGGATGAATGCGACGTGAGTATAAAATTTCAGGAAAATGGGTTTCTGAAATATCTATGTTTTTCGTGGCTTATTCGTAATTTATGCGTTAATCAGACGTGAAAAGTGAAAGTTTTGTTTACGCCAGCCTTTAAGAATGCTAAACACACAGATGAGTATATGTTTTTGAGTTTATTAAATGTTCTTTTATTTATAGTATTTTTGCGACGCAGATGGGTGTCAAACATCAAACAGCAACAATGTTTCGACCTTGGATTCATTAGAATTTTGTGGGAACGAAGATATTCCAAATGATGTAAATATTATACCAATAGATTACCAAGATGGAACCAACATTTTTGGTAAATAGTAGCATGAATATTGAATTTAATATAAATGACTGTGAAATAAGTACGTACGCTTTTGCCACCAGGCATTAAAATGATAATAAGTCTATTAAATATGTGAAATAATACTTGATCTTTTACAGGTGATATGCAGATTAATTTTATACCACCAAAGAGAGCCTGCAAATATGAAGTGACTTTATTCGCGAACGAATCGATTAATGAAAAAGCATGCATGAATTATGATTTTCAAAATATAGACAGTGAACTACATACTACAAATACCATATGTTTCCTTTCAAATAACAACGAGCATCGAGTAATTACCTTTATTTCTATATTTATAATAATGATCCTTTTCCAGTAGCTCGATACACTTAATGCATCGTTTTATTTCAGCGCAGCGTTGCGATACCATTTCGATATATATTTACGGCCTGTTATACTGTTCGAATCTACTACGGCAGAGGTAGATCTAGATTCGCGAGAAGCAACAGCTTTTTGACCACAAATTACAATCATACGGAAGTTGTAAAGCCAAAATTGAAATGTGTATATAACGTTTTACCTAACAATACAACGAAGCAGTGAGTTAAGAATTATAATTTTAACTAGTTAACGTCTCTCCATTTGGAGAAAGTAAAATAAAATTCTATTTAAATTTTACAGCAACGACCTTTACTTCGAAATTGATTTTTCTACGCCCGTAGTTGAAAACGCTATGTTGTGGCTGAGAACCGTGTATACCTATAAGGGTCACACGGAATGTAGTTTTAACGGTGATAATCTTTTAGACGATAATTGGAGTTTTAATATTTTGGTAATATTTTAATGTTACAAGATTTATTAGCGATCTACCAGTACTTACTAATGTTTTATTTTTAAAAAGGAATATATACAAAGTAAACGTGATAATTCTAATACAAGTTTGGTAAGTTATACGTTTAAGATTTTTCTATTACGGTATGCTACTTTGACGATTCAAACCAAATGTATGTTTATCAATTAGATTACAAACGGGGTGTACGAAAGAAAACTAAACTTTACGATTGCATCCGTAAGTGATAAAAATTATTGCATTGTGATGGTTTTATTCGATACCAGATGCGTAAGCAAATCTCTTTGGAAGCCCCCTATGAGTAGGAACGGTCTGTGTGACTGGTTCAAAGGTAAACGAAGATTATCACGTGTATACGCATCTTGCATGAAACACTGTGTCCTAGTGTCTACCATAAATTATGGATATTCATAAATTCCAAGTATCAATTGAAAACTTCTTTACAGAGTGTCAAAATATTTCTACAAATTATCGTATTGAAGTTGACAATAACGCCAATTTCTATCTGTTCTTGTCGATTGTTATTATCATGTTATCTATGCTTTCAATGCTTGTAATTGTATACTGCATCTGTATGATATACACTTGCAACATACAGGAATTGAAACTTTACATAAACCCTAGTAAACGTAATGCGAAGACTGATCAACGCAAATACAATAAAATAGTTATGCGTGCCTCAAAGAATCCGGAGAATCTATTTTGCGATAACATTGGCAACGCAAGAACGGATATTGTATTGTTGTATCCTAAAAGCTCTGAATCCTTCATGACATTAATGGCAGACTTTCGTGGAATACTTGGTACAGTATGCCAGTGTCCTGTAAGTTGTTGATAAATCCATTTTGCGAAACGTTAACGTTGATTAGAGGAAATCGACTAATGTTTTATATTTCAAGATACACGATTGGTACGATGGAATACAGTGGAATCATGTGGCTGAAATTGGCGGTTCCGATTGGTTTGCCGAAATGCTTAATAGAGGAGCCCGTGTTATTTGGATAGACACGCCGACAACGCGGTCTTTAATTAAACGAAGATTTCAGAAAGATTTCTTTGTAAAAAGCTCCGGACAACAGAATTATGTAGATATTGGTGATTTTCGTGACATAGTATTTCCCATAATATTTACTTTAGCGAAACGTAATGTCGACGCATCAATGATACAGCGGCACAAACATTTCATCGTGAGGTGGGCATATACGTTGCAGCGAACATTAATTAGATTTGGAAATAAATTATCAATGGTACGATCTTTATGTAAGCTAAATATAATTGATTTATTCTTGTAGACTAAAAGGATTTGAAAATTTTGAGAACGAAGACGATCCATTTGTTGATTTATCCTCGCACAAACGTTATCTCATACCTTTGGATTTGAGCTCGCTGTGTTCAGATTTGTAAGTGTTCCGGTCCCGGCCACAAGTTCGTGTATCATATACGGTGGCGTTAAAATATTATAATTCTAGGTCAATTGTGAATTTTGATGTAATTACGCCAATTGCGAGAAAAGAAGAAGATCTTATAAAACAACATTTATATCGCCTGGAACACGATTTTCGTAAATAAGTATTTTAAGTATTTCCAAGTTCGTTTCATTATTAATTAAACATTTTGAGATATTAAATGTATGTGCTTTCTCATCATTTTCGAACGCCCATATCTCCGTTATCCGACCTCATACGGGAAAATGTTACAAGGGAAAGTTGCGTAGAATTTCTTCCCAAGCACAGAATTTGAATGCGCTTCGACCACTCGCAGGATTCTATGGAGTTCGGTCCCGTAAAGTAAAGGTTGTAGGGAACTAGATTCCGAACAAATTTTAATTGAATCTAACGTCTAATAAGAAAGTTACAGAGTTTTTAAGTTTTCGGAAATAATAATAATTTTCGGCGCTAATAATTTTCAAATACTCGTTTACCTTTCCTGTGCCCCCCAATTATAATTTTACTTCCTACCGCTGGTAGTGCTGTACCCTTATTTCATTCTGAGCAGATAACGTTGGGCGTGACACGGAAATGATAACGGATTATCGAGCTCCAAAATCGGGTGACAGAAAATAGCATCGGGTGATCTGTCTATTCTGTATCTTGTCTGTGTTGGAGGCACGAGATATCGAGATTTCTGAGACAATCGATATGACACGACATGTTAAACCGAAGAAGATTCCAACCTCAATGGAGCTCGCCTGAAGAGATGGAAATGAAATGTTCAATTAGTTAGACTGCGCTGAAGTTTCGTGAAGTTGCGACGAATGGAAATATCGCTCGTAATTTAATCCGGAACGGTGATCGGAGTGGCAGGCGTTTCGTTTGAGAATCTGCTGAAACGTAATTTTTGTATAAAGTAGCAAAAGTGACGTAAAGTTGTAATGATTGAAAGCAAGTTCGCGAAGCAACTGGCAATCTTTAGAAATGAATTACAATGGGGGGTCGTCTTTGGGTGGTGAACGTAAGACCAATACCTTTATGGATACTAAGCCAATTATCACATGTAAGTTCTCTAATCGGAATATCAACGTATTTAACCTCTTTTCAGTGGTGACACTGTTAGAGCATTGTTATTGATACCCTCGGCTGTCAGTCAGTCTTCGCGACGCCTCTTTTGCCTTTTCAAACTAATTGAAATTATTTCGTGCCACGGCTTTGCGCGTTTAATACTTTGCAACAGATAGCAATGAATTCCGTTAAAGTTGATTTCTTCGATCGTCAACATTCATTTTCGAAGAACATATGCTATTTTAAATAGGTTAATGCTTATCTCAGTCAGAATATTTTAATTCCATTCGTTACAAAGTTCCTATTCGTCCCTTTCTTCTTCAAATTTATAATACGCATTATAATTAATAATGCGTTTACGTCAGAGAAATAGAAGAATCGATAATAAATTTCATGCTACTCTTTGGATTCTTTTTCATATAGATACAGGAGATGAGAAGTTATTTTCTACATTGGAAAATAGTTTGTCGCAAGCCCTACCCGCTGATATGGTGGAATGGCGCAGATCGTTCAGTAGACCGATTAAGCAAGTTAAACTCGGGGCAATGTTCGTGCCATTTTCCAAGGATATTCTTCCAACCGAGAAGGATTGGCATCTGATAAAACAGCCAATATTCCATATCTATTGGAGCGAATGTTCCGTAAGTAGGTCACCGTTATAATTACGCCGCGTTCGATCTTTTCAGAAGTATATACGTTCAACGAAATATAAGGTGGCGCTATATTTTTTATTTTCACGATCGTGTACATTATGGTTTCAGGATGTAGATACTTATAAGACGAGTATCAGAGACGACATAGATACTTGGTTGAAAACGCTGACGCAATATCAGATCCAAGACTGGATGATCGTTTTGGTAGAAACTTACGATATAAAGAAAACTAATAAATTATTACCTAGAACAACTGTTCTGGACAAAATACGTAGCGATTTTGCTTCTAAGAATGGCGACAGGTGATGTAATAATTAATTATCGGCCGCTCAATCGGTATATATTTTTATAAATTGTTTCATTGTACGTTATATGTCGAACAGATGTTTTTCTGTAATAAATTCCGTGAAATCGGAGATGCGCTCGGCAGAATCATGGAGGGGTTTAATTAATCGTATACGTCACTTAATGCTTGTCGCTTACGATAAAACACTATCACATTTCGAAGATATAATTAGAGAACAAAGAGAAAGTAGGAACCATCCAAACTGGAATTTCTGTCATTATTTCTTGCTACAGGTAAAATAACACTGTGTTACTTATTGTTACATCTTGGTAGACGTATGAAACATTGGAAACGTACGACTCTTAATCGCAACTGATTTCTTCAGGAAGAACTTGCATTTGTCTTACAAATGTTGGGCTTGCACGACGAAGCGTTAGTGCAATATGACGAGTTAGATGCTCTTTTTACGCAGTTTGTGCTTAATTCGAATGCGGGAGGTATATCAGTTCATTCTCTAATTAGTTGCTCTCCTCCTTAAGAATAATAAAAATCAATAATTAAACGAAATTCTTGCAGATACTCCAATCTGGTTAAATTTGTTTCAAACTCCGTTGAATAATTGGGCAGGTGTTAATTTAAGTAATGGTACAAATCATCATTTAAGATATCTTTTGGCCGAGTGTAAAGCATCATTATTAGATCTTAGAAGTTATTTATTCAGTAGACAGTGTGCCATGTTACTAGCGCTTAACAAACCATGGGAGGTATGTACATGCTAACATTAGCCCGTGATTCCTTTATTTGCGAAGAATCGGCCTTATCATTGATTCGGAATAAAACTACAGACACGAATGAATTTTAATCTAGGTCGCACAAAGGTGCTTGTCGTTTGTTCACAATACATTAGGCGAATTACGTATCTTGGAAGTTCAACGACCCGAAGGATCCATCGAGTGTTGGTCTTTCCTCTGCTCATTGGAAGTGCTGCAAGCTTGTCAATTATCGTCTTATAACATTGATAATAATCAGCAACTAGATCTTTGCTCTTTGCATACAGCTAGTCTATGGGCTCTTGCCAGAGATAAGGTGAGTCACTGTAAAACGTATATTAACCGAAGGCTCTTCTCAACCGTATAGATTAGTAGAAATTAATAAGGAAATGAAAAATATCGCGATAATCTGTTTCAGTTGGGGGATTTAGGAAAGCTGTGCGGTCTGATGCCTGGGAACGAACCATCGAGCGAGCAATTGCACACAGTTGTTTATCTTATAGCTGGTATGGGAGACTCTGAGTCACAGATAGAGGGGAAATTAACACCGACCGATAAGTTGAAAGAAGCGCTCTCGTCGAAAGAAGCGTTCAAAAAGCAATATCTCGAGCACGCGGAATTAGCTATGGGTACTTACAAGCACGTGGGTCGCATTCGATCGGCCAGATTAATAGGGAAAGAGCTGGCACAGTTTTACAGCGAGCTCGGGGAGAATCAGAAAGCTGTGGCATTTTTATCCGACGCCTTAAAAACTTACACCGACGAAGGTTGGGCACACTTGGCAGCGCAAACTCAACTCGAACTTGCGCAGTGTTATAAAAGGATGGACGACGTCGAGAAATACACAAAAGTTTGCGCGGCGATCGCCAGTTTGGATGTATTGCACTTCACTGTTCGTAATACATATTTCGCAGAGATGTTTGGATATATGAAGATGATTTCATCCCCTCAACCGTTACTCGTAGAGCTTGGATGCGCCTTTGTAATACTCAGTATGGAAGTTAAAGTGATGGATAAGGTGGTGCAAGATTGCGTGGTTAATATCGAGATCAGTGTGCAAAGTTTATTTCCTAGAGAGGTGAAATGTACCATGGCGTCTATATCTATCGAAGAAATTCAAAAGCCTTTGGTAGCTAATAAGAAAAAAGGATCTAAACTACCGGCTGAACCTACGATCCCGCTGTACGTAAAAACTCCCACGTTCCGAGTAAATAATAACGATTGCTTGTAAATACTTGGCGGATAGTGCTATCCGAATTCCGTTAGTTTAGGCGTGAATTAATAGATCTTGTACTTGCAGATTATCGAAGTGTACTCTGGAAGATATGAAACCGTTCGATCCAACCCTGCTTCAGTTACAGGTGTATTCGTATTTAGATTATAAAGAAGATAAAAGTCTTGGATCTGCTAGTGTTGTACACAGAAATACCAAACCCGTTGTGAGGCGTTCAGACAGTACAAAGCATAGGAAACCGTCTGTAAATGCGAAAGGTGATTTTAGCAGAGCGTTATCGTGCGATGGATTTATAATGAAGCCGAGCGTGAATACCTTTACGTTGGTTAGACGCGTTGATCAGCCTGGCTTTTACAAAGTTGGCCAATTATCGTTGGTTATCGAAGAGAAATTGGAATTTCTGTCTCCCGTTTTAAATCCTCGGTTATGTTACGAAGTAGCTAAGACACAGCCAACGATTTCGTTGAAATGCGGTAGAGACTTACTGGCAGGCCTCGCTCAAGACATAGAGTTAATTATTATGAGCGGGAGTATAAAAATAGCGAAGGATATGAAGTTGAAGTTACGTACGTCTAGAGGATTAGCAGTACAAATTGACGGTTCGCAGGATGTAATGTCAAAAGAGTTAGAGATACCACTGCCAGTCTGCGAACCGTTTCAAACTGTACGGTTACAGTTAAAAGTGCTAGCGGATCTACCACCAAAGAAAGATACTTTATCGATGGAGCACAAGGTACTTGTCATTCGATCGATCTAAATGCAAGAAGCTTTTATAGTATTCGTAACTGTTGATATTCTTTTGCCCAGTTGAACGTACAATGTCCATGGGGATCGGAAGAAGGTATACCTTTCCATTTTGGCCCGCCATTGATGTCAACTATGAAGCTTCACACAGCGAAACGGAGGAAATTCCTTCAGATAGTAGTAACGGGACTAACGACCCAACTTTTGCAACTAACCGAGCCAGAATTAACGACGGTAACATCCATAGATGTTACCTTTAAAAGCTTAAATCCAATCGCGGGTCAGAGATTAGTTATAGGTAACGGAATAAATGTATCGTTCATGTGGGAACTTGAAATTGGCAAAGACGAGAAGTCTATGATGCCCATAAAGACTGACTTTCGTGTAAAATATATGCCAATTAATGATACCGAAGAACTAAGTGATTTACGTACCAATGACGATCCTCTACATATACGTAACTTACAAAGAGTGGAGAATGCATCCAGCGTTTATAGATGCAATTTTGATATTACAGATTACGTGGTAAGGGAATAAATTTTATCTTTGCCTTTCCTATTTAAGAGTCGTCAACTAGTGAGATGTATCTCGATATATCAGACAAGTGATTTAACTTTTATCAATAGCTCAACTTCTTATTAGATGTATTTGGAAATTATTTTTATTAGCATGCCGCGGAGTTTATGTAAAAGTGTTTTAAAAAGACAAGGTTCTATTTATAACATCATCTTCCAGACTTTGTTTACAGTGTCCTCAAAAGTCGAACCAGCTGGGAACGGAGGTGAATTTTGTCGTGCTGGTAGCATGTGCCATCTTTATCTCACAGTAACACGCCTGTTGCCTAGTCCTAATCCAAACCCTCCGCCTCAATTAATGTACGAGGTTCTTGCCGATCAAGCTATGTGGGCCGTGTGTGGCCGCACTGCTGGCATTGTGTCGTTGGAAGTCCTAGAAAAACAAAGTGTCACATTGGACGTGATGCCATTAACCAGTGGTTACTTACCCCTTCCTGTTGTTAGATTGTCTCGATATATCCCAGCACCGGAGTCAAAAAGTGGTAAGTGTATCGCCATTTGTATGTACGTCAGATGTTTTCTGCAATCTCAAGTCCAAAGACATTTCTTGTTTTTTCCCTTCTCTCTCTTTCTCTCTTTTTTTGTGTGTTCACATTGGTATTGTTAATGTTAACTTTTTTTTTTAAAGACATTCGCAAAAGCGAAATAGGGTCTGTTCCGAGACTAGAGCCATTCAGTCCTGGACAAGTCTATAACGCTAGTAAAGCCCAGCAAGTTCACGTTCTGCCAGCAGCACCTTCAGAAGCAAATTGAATGCAAAGACATTGATATTGCCAGCATATAATATCCATGGCATTGTAAAATTTGAATTGTGTACACCTCGATTAATATCTTTTTTTCCATTGTTCGGCACAATTTATTATTCATCTGTCAATCGTCTTTATACGAATTTGTTCATGACTTTTTATATTCTTTAATTGAAATTCGAATTTTAGACGAATAATGTAAAGGGTATACTGCTGAAAAGTTACATATTCGTGGGATGTTTGTCCGAAAGTCGAATTTCGATTTATGGTACCGTTCGCGTGTTTGCCCAATTAATCGTTAGGTTTTGCCATTAGAAGCAAGTATATGACAATATTGTAAGCAGTAAGTAAAATTAAGAAGCTTCTGTAATTAGAATGGAAACGCATAGCCGAATGGTACTGTTACAAAATAATCATTTGTCCCGTGGAACAACGTGACTCGGATCCTAGTGAAACTTTCGAGCAATATTCAGTTCATGATATTGCTGTACAGCCTCCACACGCGAAATCTGACCCAATATCTTCTTTCGTTCGGTTTAATTTAGAAGTAATTTGTGAAAATTTGCACTCTTTCGTTTTCAATTATGTACTTATGATTTTCATGTTATGTACATACAATAGCATAGGTACTGCAAATTGTTTAATATCTTCCAAATGTTTAATTTATACATGAAGTACTGTGCTAAGTTCACCACGAGGCAATTTATCATAACTTCGATCGATTTCCAAGCTCTTACGGAGCGTGTCATCTTAGTATTAAGGTGATCGAACGCTAAGTACCTTTTGCCGAATAGAATTCTGTAAAATTTGTACAGATGTTTGTCAACGATATACTCATAACACGGAACAGGAATATAAAATTATATAATTTGTATGCAAGCATTATGAAGAATAATTAACATCTATCCGAAGGATGAGGATGTTGTATTCTGTAATAAATATTTGTATAAAATGTAAGTAAATGTAAAAAGAACAAGATAAATATTACTTATGTTACATTTATTTTTTAGTTCTTTATCGTTCAACATATGAATATTGCATAAAGTATCATTATGTTGCCATGATAAATAGTAAACTACTTTTGCATTAATTGAAATGTTTTCGTCAATGATGTAAATAAGGACACCATTAAAATACTCGATACTTGATATTTTCTATATTGGAGAGACGTGAAAATTCAGTATTTATAAGTTCAAATGATATTCCGAAATATTTATTTCAAAATAATGTAACGGCGAAGTGTTTCCTTTCGCATTATTTATTAATGTTAATTATTAATATTTATAACGTTATAAATGAATAACAAGGGACACGTTTATTTCGTTATTTGTAATCGAAGAAGATGACCAATTCATGAATAACGTTTTTCAAATTCTTTCAAATTTATAGCATCACATATTACTGTTGAATATTGAAGAAACAAGAGGTACATGTATACATGTTTGGGTGTATATGTACAAAGATGTGTACATAAATATATTGAATAGCGCACCTACATTGTTATTCACCATCTTAAGTTAAGGCAAAATAATATATTTGTATAAGTGTTATCAAATGTTGGTACAAGTTTTTTAGTTTTGCGGTAATAGTTTTATCGTACGTACTAGGTTCAGAACAATTTTATTTTATCATACGCGTAGCTCATAAAACTTTGAAGTAGCTTCGACATAATATTAAGATTTAAATACCGAAGTTGGTTTTATGTAATTCTGTTAGTATGTTTTTCTAATAAAATTGTATCCAATTTGAAGTCATTAGGTATCGTATAATGAATTAAAATATAACTTTTATTTTTTATATGTACATGTTAAGATAAACTAAAATTTGAATAAAAGACAATTTTTGTATTAACAGATACGAACCATTAATTTATCACATAAGCAATGTTGGTAATCATTGTTTATTCTACTCAGGTTGCATTATAATTTGTGTCCTGATGACGCATATACATTTCGATCGCAAATGCAGTAATTCGTTGAGAAACTTATATTTAGATTATCGGAAGGGGAAGTCGTGGGCGTTACATGCTTACGTGTTTGTCTGCGTATCAAATACACAGTAAAAAGTTGACGTACACACACATGCGCACACATGTATGTATGTACATATTTTGTTGGAAAATTTAAATTTATTATTTCGCGATACAGGTGCAATTAATCGGAAGTAAAAAGAAAGGAATATTAATAAGTTGGTAGCGGCTGTTGCGTAAGTAACAGACCAAATCTTCTCTTTAACGTTATCCTTTCTCTCGAATATTTATCTTCCGGAGAGAATCGAGCTGAAAATATTTTCAGTGTGAAATGATTATTCCCGCTACTAAAGGAAGAATATAATTTATTTATTTACCTGGGTGCGCTGATAACGTAGGTTTTCCATTTGGATCTATTTTCTGCAAAACGATAATGCATAAATCAGTAAAATGAATTGATAGAGAAATATGGCACGTATTAATTAAAATTGTATATCACTTATTTTATAATTTATTGAATTTTCTACCTTTAAAGTGTACACCCGCTCCCCGGTTTCGTTTAAATAGTACATCAAATACATTTTTACGCTGCAATTTCTTCTACTTGTTTCGAACCTCGCGTAGGTTATGTTTAACGTTTACTATCAATTTCTACCTCGTGGTTGTGAAACTCTTTTCTACGCATGCGTAGGTAGCACAGTGACGCGGCGATCGACTACGCAAATCGATTTATTAAATTTGAAATTTGAAACATTATACTTGAAAGAGTGGCACAGTTTAAAGGACAGAGCACCGCAAGATATGCTTACTGAAAAGTAGAAATCTTTTTAATCGAAGAATTTCATTTCGAAATTAAACGAATCATAAATTTTGGGCATCGTTTGAAATACGCATTTTCTCCTTCATTCTTTAAATCAGTTCTCATCCCCGTTTATATATTTCTCGGGGCTTTCAGGATCTAACTAAAATGTAATGTAAGCTTGCGCTAATATTTAGATAAAATTCTTATCAAAGGTAATCAAATTCGAATGAATAATTATCTCTAATATATAGAACGAGAATTGAATTTTTTCTCATAGGCTCGTATGTACCTACGAGGAACTTGTGTGTTTCGAATATATCCGAAGGATCGTGAAGTTCGATCGAGCTTAAGTGATATTATATTTTCTTTTATATTATACTTTGCCTCACTGTTACTGATTTTACTGTGCGTGGAATTCCACATTCGGGAATTTAGAAGGCACTTTACCATTCTCTATTGTTTCTTTTAGACATTTGATTTTTTAATTAGTACTCCCCCGGAAATCCACATTTAGGAAAAATTCGCTCCGCCGACCCTAGTCGCGTTGAAGCGATAGCGTATTTGAATTAATAACAGAGTTGAACTCACTCGTGGACCGTGTTTGTGGCGGAATATCTCGTCGACGAGCGCACTGATTGTTCGCACGCTTAAGTGACAGATACGTGGGTGGAGAAGTTCCGATGATTCTTCTTCGGCAAAGTCTGGACGGTCGAGTACTACGCATGGCCGATGGAACGAACGGCCAGATAGGCACAGAAGAGCCACAGGGTGTCACTTCCGTTGACAGACACAAATCGTTGTCAGTGTGGAACGAGTATTGCCCGCAATAGCGTATACGGTAGCGGATCCACGAACGTCGCGTTTAAAAACATTTGCTCGATGATCCCCGAGGCTGTTTGAGGTAACGATTCTCGCGTTGTTTCTACATCCTCAGAGTCGTCCACGCGTAGAGTTTAATTTAAATTTTAAACAGTAGCTTAAAGAAATAACAATTACCAAAAGCAGTCCGGGAAGATCGAGATCCGTCGAACGAAGAAGCAGAATAAATGAAACGAAATTGTGTAAGCAACAAGGTCACGATTGCGGGGAAGGGAAACGCATCTCAGCTCGCATTATCTATAACCGTTCTATCCATAAAAAATAATCATATACCGATACCGATAGATCGCCTTTAAATCTAGCAGTAAACTAGTAATCTCGCGCAGTTCGACGTTGTACGAGCAATGAATCGTTTCGGGGCAACTCGTTCATCGGGGATCGAAAAAGTGACGGCGAGGCCGCTGATTTCTTTCAGATGCAACCGAGAAAAATTCGCTGGATTATTCGAACCGAGGGAGATCCATGGCGGGGCGACAGAGTCGAGGAGCAGATCTGCTGCATCAAAGGTCAGCTTATTAATTTGAGAGTCTGTTAAAATTCTAGGTGTTATGCAACGAAATTCTGCCGATGCAATTAATGCAGCGGCGGGAACAGCGCTCGAATGTCACGGCGAGGCCTCGTTAATCTCGGACGCGCATCCAATAGTACAATTTCATTCATTCGTTCGACAAGCACGTTCACTACCGACGCCACATGTCATTTACGTAATTATAAATAGACGTGATTAACGAATCACGTTTCGCACCACGTTCTACCTTGTCTCGTAGCGAGCAGATGATAATATCTCCAGAAAAAGCTGCCGATGTCGTACAACCGCGTATCGAAATGTCACAGCAGAGGCTTTACGCGGGAAAATTCAGACTATTTTATCGCAAATGAATTTCTACCGACGGTTCAAGGTGAAATAAAGGCACTTAGTGTCGCACAATGATGTGCCTTATCGCGACGCGAAATTTTTAAGTAGTTGGCCGAAGAGCCTCCTCAGAAGAGTGCTTGTGAAACTATATTTGAACGGGTGACTCGAAGATTCCATTAACAGACGTTCCCAGTCAAAGATTTCCAGCGAGCATTGATTAATTATACCGTAAACGTCGCCTTTCACTTGTGAACATTAAAAGCTTTGGTATTCTACATGCAGTGACCCATTCTTATCTACGAATAGATACATTCCCGAGTGGACGTCGGATTCACGAAAAATTGGGACCAGATAAGTCTTATCGCCTGAATTTTCAATCTTTTTTTAAGGAAATTCACAAGTGCCTTCCTGTTTACGCTAGAAAAGCATTTGTTTTCAATTCCACTCGCCCTGCATGGCAACGAACGGATTTTAAATACAATTTAACTCAGTCCAGTGTTTATTACACGCGCCATTTCTCGCAGCATTTCCATTAGCCAACATCGCACTTTGCTCCTTTTTCCGTCTTGTAATTTGCATGTGACGATATTTTTAGAGCACGTGCGGTATTTCTGGTAAGTGCATTTCACCAAGCAACAGCGAAGAACGCGCGTAAACTTTGAAATCGCTTTTAATTATCCCGTCCCTCGAACTGCTCGGTAATAAATTTTTTCTCGCACCGTTCTGCAATGACGAAGAAAGGCGGGAAAAAGTTTTGCACGGATCAAATTCATCGGCGTTGTCATACTTGTCGCGGAGGAAGTAACAAATGACACGTTGCACGCACTGCTCGAATTACCGTAGTAACGGAGCAACTAATTTCTGTTCCACATCGAAACTTCAAACGTACCTTCTGTGATAAAGTAATTCGAGCTTCTCTATTTCGAACAGTGGGCTTCTTTTAAGTACTCCGAACGATGAGTAACGTGTGCGCGTGGACGTGCAACTCATGGTTTATAGACGATGAAAAGATTGATTGTGATTATGCTTGCTTCTCGCTCCAAGGTCGTACGTTGCACACCCACGAAAGGGTAGTCGTTGGAATTTGAAACTCTCTTTTACTGGAAACAGACGATATCTACGTAATTTCGACGTACAAGCAAATTTGATATTTGATGCGTCGGCGCTGACTTCTGGAAAGAAGATCGCCCACGAGGCGAGCTTCCCAACACCTCACAGTGCCGCGACAGACTGCATCGGACGAGGTTGTTCCTTTTCAACGAGGACCATACGCGATCCCATTGCAGTGTTATTTATCGCAAAACATTCGAAGCAAATTAAATTGGCCTCCGCAATTTCGCTTCTCAAAAGGCATTCGAGGTTTAAAGATAGTCGTTGCTCCTTCCAGTCGCTCGACGACTTCCGTATTGTCCAGTCGCTCATGACCAAAAATGTGGATAAAGTATTATCGTCTCGTGAGTCATTACTTTTATTCCGTGTCCAGTGTGAATTTTCCCGTTAATGGTCCTTTCGGATCTGAGCTTATAATTGATTCGAGTTTCCGAGGTAATTATTGGAAAGTGACGACACAAACTTAATTGCGATTTGTTTTACACGGTGCAGTGAAATCTACGAATATTTTCAACAGATTAAGTGATACGAATTCTGCATGCGATAGTAGAATACACTTGTTCAAAGCACTCGCCGATTTGAAATGCAGATTTGAATGGAAACAAGTATGGATGATGATATTTGTAAGTACATTAGACGATTAAACTTACACGATCGTTCGTTTTTTTCTGGATATAATTGATTAACCGCTGATAGAATTAATCGGGGTGCGCCATTTAGATAGGTGCAACGATAATGTATCTCCGTTTAGAATCGATGCGATTAACCGAAGAATCGGAGACGCGACGCCGTGGGAGGTCCCTGATCCAAAGATGTAGACTCGTTTCGGAGAATCGCGTTTATCTCGTTACGGCCGGATTTAACATGGGTTATAAAACGGCATCTTATTTCTTAGAGTTGCCTAAACAATATTCAAAACATTTACGCTTTATTGTTCCGGGTCTCAGCCTCGCTAATCTCGCGGTTAGATACACCGTGCATCGATACACTTATTTTCCATGTGTCGCGAACTTGTCTTGTTTCAGTAATGTGTCTGTGCAAAATTTGCCTCGCCACAATAATTATGTAGCAAAGATGTAGGCGTGTAAAATTCGTATCGCGAGGACGTATACCTCTTCCTACTTGTCTCGCTCAAGAGACTACTTCTTTCGATTCCTGAGATCCTGTTTACCTGCGATACATTGGGCCTCACCGTCCGCAAGGGATCAGCCCGAGGGCCTGTTCCGATGCTCCTGTACGTTATAATTTTTGTGTGCCCCAGAACCTCGAAGTTGCACCTCTGAATTTGATAGAAAGCGAGCCACCACTCCTCCACGTATTGTAAAAACCAGTTCATTGCCCCCGACAAATTCTCCACGAACAATAGAAAAACACACGATTACGAAATCCGACAAAATTCGATAGACGTAACATCGCAGCAGATATACGATCGATCTCAATGGACTCTTTCAGGGTGAATAACACTCGACCGGCCTTCGAACGATTGTAATCCGTCGAAGATCAAGAAAAATATGAATTTCGATTAATCCTCTTATTGTTTTCCTGCGTGGACATCGATCGACTCCTATGATACGTAGGAAAAAGGAGGGAAAGCAAAGGAGAGAGTGATGGAAGGTAAAAGAGGAAAGGAGATGGACACTCGAAGTGTCGATCGCTAGAGGGCGGGACGTGGTGGGGGAAGTTGGGCCTTACTCTCCAAGCTCCGAGGTTGCCAGTTTGCTCGCGAGTCGACCGGTGTCCAGATCGTACGGCGGTCCGTGGACGTTCGCACGAAAGTGAGAACGTTTGTCATTCTTTCTTTTCCATTTTCCATTCTTGCCTAGCGAATTACGCGTCTCCAGCGTCCTTCTAATACATTATCGTCGCGATACGCTCCTCTTTCTCTGTCCCTCTAACGGCCTCCCGACGTCTATCCTTGCCGCGGCCGGGAGAACGATAATCGCGCCTCACGTCATCCGTGTTTGGATCGCGTCGAAGAAGCTCGTGCCGAGGGCCCGAAAGAAACGCCATCGTCGATGGGAACGCGGCCGAAGGGGGAGGAGGGACAGACAAGGGGTGAGCGAGAAAAAGAGAGAGAAAGTTAAAAAAAATCCATGTGTGGCAAGTGACGACGTGTTTGCGCGCATACGGGCACAGTGGTCTCTCTCCTATTGACAGTGTCGAATCAACAAGTGTCGCGTACATACGGCAGCGTCGTTGTCGCGCGTTGTGCATCCGTGCGCGCGCGCGCGATCCTAACCTCATCCTCGAGATCGGTTCAGGTCGGTTTGCCTCGTTACATAGCGGCGATCCCTGCCGTTGCTCCCATCAGTGTTTGGAGCCGCGTCTCCCTCGTGCGACTTGTGACGGCCCGCTGCTCGGCGTGGCTACCGTAATCGATGTGATATTGTGCTCTTTCCTCTGAACGTGCCCTTGGATATATCGTTACGTCGCCGATCCGGTGGCTGCGTCTCCAACGTCTCAAGATGGAAGTCGTTTACATAGGTACGTCAGCCTGCAACCGTGACTCCTTAATACGCGCCCAATCTACCGATCGTTGTCGCTTTTACTCCTGTAATGGTTCCTCACGTCACTCCCGGTGACATGTGTGATTCGACGATCACTCGTGCCTCGTCCCTTGACACGTCCATTCCAGTTGGTTCCGTTTCACCGTAGCAATGCCGGTATTTGTACTTGCTTTCCTTCGTTTCTCTTCTAATTTGATTGGTAGTCTGGTAGAACGTAGCTTTCGAAGGTAAACGACCTTACAATTACCATTGCCATAGGTATTCGCGTAGTTTAAAATTCGAATAATATACCGACACCCGTTAGGTGTCATTGTAACCGTTTCTGTTCTGGCGCTTGTACGTGGATGGATCGCGTGCGGTGAACGCCTCACAGGCGTTCAGCGAACATGGGTTATAATCTGTAGCGAACGATTTCCGCATACCGAGTGTGCTGACCGGTGGGATCTTAGTTTCGAAAGGTTTAAGTTGAAGTAAGCCATCGTTCAAGCTATGTAAATCGAATTGTGGGACGATCAGAATTGACTGCATCGCTTTTTTAAGATTGATTACTATGCGGCGGTAATGTATAAATATAAATTCTTACGTCAAGTCCATGTGATTTTGCAGCCTTCTTTTTTGTCTCTTGCTTGTGGAATCACGATGCTTCGGTATTCGATTGTATATGCGCCGTGTGCGTAAATGCCGAGAAGCGTGGCGATATTGAATGTAAACTAGATTACTTTATTACCCACCTGTAGACTTTTCTACTTTCACCATCAGTAGGGAACGGGGCTATCTGTTGCGTTCTAAGGCATGCCTTATCTAATCGTCGAAATATTTATTCATCATATACGCGAAACGCATGTATACGTCAAGAAAGAGGTACGGTACACGTGCACGTCAGGAATGATAACTAGGCTGCGTAAGTGGCGTCATTTAGATTAGAAGGCGCGCGAAGTGCGGAAGGTTCACTGAACGTATCATTGGCGAAACGATCTAATGGAATTCTACGGGCGAATTTAACGCAATTTCCTTTTATTTTATTAACGTGCGAACTGAACGCGCGTATGCAAGAGAAACGCATTACGAATATTCGTAATCTTATTTAAAGATCGTTATACAAGGAAGACTATTCGCAACTTAATCCCTTTGAGAAACACGATGGAAGTTCATTTTATAAACTTAGAATTGTAGGGAATATCCTGCAATTCGCGTCGAGGAATTTCTTATCAAACAAATATGGCAATTCATAGCTCGTGAAAAAATTGGCGGGGAAACTGTATTCGAGCGATATCGACAGAAAGATTAATAATTCTCAAGCTTCAAAGGCTAGGGAACAATTTCTTCAACAAATGTTGCACAGTTGAAACTTAGTTATCCGCTGGAGCGAAAGTTTCTCTCTAGATAAATCTCATTTTTATTGCACCATCCTGTGTATATCGTTTTAATATTAGCTCATAAATAAATGGATGCACGTGTGACAGATTTATACTCGCGTTTCCGGTAAGTTCTATCGTTCATTCGTGATAAGAGTAGCACAATGAAAAAAAACATATCTTCCAAGAAAAACAGCGCAGGATTTTCCTTTAATTCCCTTCGATTTAATTATAATTCTACCTTTGATGATAGTTCCAATTATTATGCAAAAATAATGGTACACATTTTTCATAAAGGAACGGAGATTCTCGTTGGTTAAATAATACACCCGAGGGATATTGCGTTAATTGCCCCGTTAACAAGTAACAATCACGTAATTGTTATGGCAATTAGCGCTGTAGTTTCACCTCCTCGTTCAGGCTGTTGTGCAAAACTCGATGTATCTGGCGTGAATCATCTTATCAGCTGTACAACTGTCTTTCCTTATTAATTTCAAGCTCTACAAATAAAATTACCTTCCTTCATTGCACTTTAGACTCGAAAAGAGTGTAGACACATTCTTCAAACCGAGTTACATGCACAGCACACAGCATTCTAGACTCGATGACTCAGTACGACCGTTTTGAAAAATAATGGACTCTTTGTTTCTCACTCGAGATGAATTTACTTGGTCACTGTAAAGTGGACGGAAACTTCTTGCACCGTTAATACAACAAGCACGCGTTAACTTTACATTCAAAGTATGAAAATCAGGTAGATTCTGTTGATTCTTCTCAACTTTTTCAATCTTTTCACGCGTTCACACTAGCGCCAGTGTACCCAATCAATCTAACGACGCATCTTGCGAATCCACATTGTTCAAGTAAACATTCGCGTGCGATTAATTACGGTTTCGTGTTCACCGCAGGGCATCACGAATTAGTAGGATCATACGGTTCATTACTCTGTATCCACCAACAGATCAGTAATTTCAGAACGGATTAACTTGGCATAATCCATGCAATCGATCCAGCAGGAGCAGTGACTAACGAGACCAAAATAGGTACAGCTTCGTGTCTGTGCGCAATTAATTTCGTGCCACCAAATTTTTATTACGCCTTTTATCACATGGAATTCGACATGTGACACGGCTTTATTACCACGGGTAGTCTTCTGTTAGAATACCGTCTGTATCAATAGTTATTACGATTTCCAAAGAGTTGGATCATCTTGTTACACTTGCGATGCCAATCACGGATACACTTGGCGATAGTCAACGGTCACGTGTCTCTGCTCGCCTAGAAAGGCGGGTTCTAGTAATCTCCCTCGTGGCTATTGAATTTTCCCACCACTGGCGGGGTCGCAGACGGTGCCCGTTGAATAGTAGGCCGCGATGGTCTAACAGTCTAACGTTATGCGGCCCCATCAGCTCGTTTGACCCATGAACTTCGCGCGATGCGTTTAGGGCCAACGACACGCGTTCCACTGTGTACACGCGCCCAACGGAGGAGGCGCAGTTGGTAGTCCGCATTGTCATCTCGTTTAAACGATTGTTCGGTACACTGGCAGCCATCCGAGGCGCGGCGGCTTGCGAAGCGTACACGGTGCTCTATATGCGTTCCGCCTGGCGCCAATGAATGAAAAGGCGTGCACGCCGGCCACACGCGGCTAGTCGAAAAGTGGCTGAAAGCCTTCGCACCCTTTGTGCCAGCTATTTCCAACGATCTCGGGACAGGGAAGCAGCGCAAAGTGCGTTGCGATCCGACAAACGGGAGAGTCGTGTCGCCCCAAATGGCAACGTCTTGCATTTTCCGCGCGGCTAAATAGCCCTTCGCGGTTTCACTTTAACTCTCTTCTTAACCCTCAAACGGCGAACAACCTGATCACCAGAGCTCGATGTACGGAGCGCAAGCGGGGCAACTGCCCAGAGCGGCAAATTTTAGGGCGACGAAAATTGGTGGAAAGAGAATATTAAAATCAATAAACGTGTTTACATATTTCTTTTGGATTTAAAAAATATGTAGCTACAAACCTCCTATCTATATATATTTCATTTTACGTTGTTATTGGTTTTTTATGAATATTAAATTTTTTATAAAACAAAAAGCTTCTGTTATTCCACAAATACGCACAAAAGTTTTCACTCACTGTCAATAATTATATTCTGAAGTAATTATTTGGAATTAAATATAAAGGGCGGAAAATATCATTTTTGCCCAGAGTGGTGGAAGAGTTAACTCTATTGATCACTAAGTAGGATGCATTTTGCCCTACAATTTCATATATACTTGGGAGATTAGTTTTTAAATAAGAGTCCCATCTTATCATCACCTAAAATCCTCGTCTCTTCAAGAAGCGATGCGAACTAGAAATCCAGGGAGGGTTAAGCAGAATCTTGAGTTCGCGAGCATTCGAATATAAGATTGGCGACTGGCGCTAATAACTGCTTCATAGAGGATCAAGTCGAGGTTGTATTTATAGACTAATTTCCATGATGCGCAGGGGGGGGGGAGGGGTTTAAGGGTGCCAGGATCACACGGCACGGGGGTTTACGACGAAATTGTGGTAATTTATCGTTAATCGACGCCGTTGCGTGGAACGGCGTCTGCCGCGTCTTTCGGACGTTCCGGCGTCGCTCCTCATTTTCTCAACATCTGCATCTCTTTAATGAAGAGGCGACGTCGAGCAGTTTCAAGGCTCCCCCCGGTTCGGAAGCCTCTCCTCGATGATGCTTAAACGATTGTAGCGCGAGGGATGGTCGGTGACGGGACAGGGGGGGAATCGTTAATTCGACTTGGCCGAGCGAGGCGCGTTCCCGAGGAATTGAGTAAGAGCTAGATCGACGTGGAATTACCGGCTCGGCGCGTGTAATTCCGAAGGGGACGGGAGCGTAAGCGCAGAGATACATGGATGGAGAGCATTTCTCCGGCGAGCGGAGGCCGATTCGCGAAAAATTCCGCGTCCTTGAGGTAACCGACACTCGAGATCGCGCCGCGACAGCGATACTGCAAACCTAGCGCGCTATCGATGGCGTAACGGGCACTGATGTAATCGCGACATTAATACGATTGTAAACACCAAATCGATATTCGGTGGGTCCGGCCTCGGCGCCGACACTCACCCCCGGGGGGTTAGAATTTAGGGGTAAAATCTCGCTATCAGCTTGCAAACACTGCGTCGTAACAGCCACGTGTTTAGCAGCCTCGTTGGTGATAAAGAGTCGAATGTTTCTTGCCACAACTCCGCGGATAAGCGATCGTCTGTGGAGAACGACAGGAAAAGGCGTCTCGCCGCGAGGAATGTTTGTTTCGTTGATTTGCTCTAATGAATGTGTGTGTACAGCGAAGAGGAGGCCGCGTGTTAGCGCGCGTTTAGCTAAGTTTAGCGGTGGTTTCAGATGGCTGGGCACTGTTTCCCCGACGATGTATTATCGAGGCGTTAACAGCATTACGTGTCCCGTGAAGTTGCGGTTCGTTCAACCCTCGCAATCGCAATCGGCGGGGGTTTGGGTGGAAATTGGTGGCTGCTCGAAAGGCATTCGGGCGAGAGTATCGGGGCTGGAACACTCGCGGGGTTCGGATTATTCACCGGGGAGGCTGAAAAGCAGCTTGCAAAAGTAGCCGTAACTTTCCGCCCCTCTGCCGCGGTTTTACTTTACCGAGCCCATTTGTATCGGTTCCGTTTGTACGCTATTGCTACCTACCTCTAATTAGCTGCCCCTGATCTACGCGCAAACTTTCGGGGCAAAGTAGGCTGAAGTGCAGAGTTTTCTCGTTTACTTCGTGTCCGGGAACCACCGTTGTTTACGTTAGTTGCTTCGGGAACGAGCCGACAGATGTGCATGTATAAACACGCGCCCCCACTAGCAGGCAAAACATTTAATTTCACGTTCGAACACTTGCAATCAAGCTTCTCCGGAAACCGAGGCAATCTAACTGCGGCCTGTAATCTCCAACTCTTTTCCGCTTATCTTTATTAATTGTCTTCAGCTTATCTTTACCAAACAAGGGACATATTATTATGTAGCCGCTCTCCAGAGGAAGATCTCAGAGGTGGCGTATTCCCTCTGAAGTCGATCAGTGTCCACAAAAAACTATTATACAGCTGCGTCGCAGTAACACTTTCGGTTCACTGTTTAACATAGAACGTTCTATAAGAAACACTTGCTTCGAACAGTTGCAGTCTGACACCGATAGCTCCTGCGTAGATAAGCTTACCGAGAAGGGACTTTTCTAGCTACCTGTACCGTTCGTATCTGGCGGTAGGAAATCTTCGATATCTCCATAAGTATCTATTCTATCAGTATCCTATCCGTATCCTCAGTTTCGACTATTTGCCTGCGTAAGAAATCGCCGCAATTTCGGCCGTGCCTCGCACCAGGATCGATTTTTCTGGCGCAAAACGAGCGAGATTCTTTCCGTGGAGAGACGACAGGCGTACGCCGCGGTCAGAGCGGAAAGAAAAGTGGCGATCGCGTCGCGGCTTAAAAGAACTCGATGCACCATATTCGGAAGCGGCACGGTTTCGTAAGGAAAGCCTCCACGTCGGCCGATGACCGTCCAGGAAAGACGCACGCTCTTGCACGCGTATCTTACAGCATATTTTACCTCGTCGACGTGATCGCCATCCCCGATCCTCCGTGCCCCCTTCGCCCCCACCCAGTCCTCTCGATATCCCGTGCCCTCTTCCAACGTACGGTAATCACGGCCGTTCATTCATTCGGCTCTGGTAGCGACGCCCGCGTACTTGTCGCGTTTCTTTCGGTTTCGACGTTTCGTCGAAACGCGCGATGAAAAATGAACGACTCGCCGGACCGCGGCGGCTCGAAGGGGTCCCGATAGCTGGTGATTAATGCGACGCCGCTATAAATGAAGTCGGCGCGGCGGTCGCTGGATGTTTCATCTTGGAACAATTTGGAGCATTCGGTAGATAAGGGAATGGGAGCGAGGGCAACGTTGGATCCGTTGGAAAAAGTGAATGGGATTGATTAAATGATTCGCGATGATTCGAAATGCTTGAGAGGGATGTAGTAGGGGTGCTTTCAGCGAGATGGATATGGTACAAAATATATGCCGCGTGCTTTGAACGAAGGTTATTCAGAATTCGATCTTATCGCGTAATGAATGTGTAATCAGATCGCATGGGAAAAGGAGGGATCTCTCGGGTGTAGTGGAAATGAATCCTTTTCGCTCGATCACCACCGTCACAGGTACTTGAGCGCCGTGCTTACAACTTTCTGTTGACCGACCTAAATTTGGAGAGTTTACTGGTGCATCTAGCGAGGTCAACGAGTGTCAAATGCCACAGATGACGAGCCGTCGTTGCCACGTCGACAATAATTTCGCGGTGGTGACGAAATGACAATGGACCCGTCGCTATTGCTGTGGAAACGAGATACTTCCTTCATTGAAAAGCGGAATTTTTAAGTGAACCTTCCGTCGATGTCAAGCGATAATCATTTAGAGAACGACTTGTTTATTTCGCCGTAGTGCAAGAAAATGCATATTTCCTTTATAGAAGTCAGTAGAATCATTTGATTTCTTTAACAATTTTCAGTAGAAATTCTTTTATTTAGTCGCGTGAAATATTGGAGCAGTATGTTCCAAAGTTTTTCGAGTCGCCACCCCCTTTTATAATATTCAAATAACCTGCGGACCCCCCATTTAAGATAAGGTAAAGAAAACAAATTAAAAATAGGTATTTCAGAATATAATTCCGACTAGAATGTAACAATATAATCGCATTCAAATAAACAAGTGTTAAGAATCGTCAATTAAAAATAACCGCGGCGACCCCCCAGAAAACATTTCACGACCCCCTGTTTGGGAATCACTACATTAGAGACCTGCAAAGTTCCCAATAGACTGTTTTGAATAATTACTGCATTACACTTGATTAATCCAAGTATACGCGTGTGTTGCAGATGAACGAGAAGACGTGCAAAAGAAAACGTTTGCGAAATGGATAAATTCGCAGTTACTTAAGGTAGGCTGTCCCTTGGTTTCTAAAATCTAAACCACTTCACAATTGAGACACGCAAATCGATTGGAGCCAGCAGGCTTTCCCAATATCTTTCGCGCGAATACACGCATTATCGAATATCTTTTCCCCAGAATCATCACGAGCCGATTTCCGACTTGTTCGTCGATTTAAGGGACGGCAATCGGTTACTGTCCCTTTTGGAAGTTCTCACGTCGAAGCTTTACGTAAGTACCCTGACTAGAAATCAATAATTGCCACGAAGTATCGCGATAGTCGTCCTATCCTGTCATCCTCTCTTGTAGTACTACGTTCTGCGTTTATCCTGTAAGCTCTGCTAATAGAATTCCAAGCAGGTGCGGGTATCGAGTATTACGAATATTTGCATAAGAGTGGCGATTATCTATGCATGGTAGGCGTAAGAGCATTCCAAGCGAAAAGTATGTCTCGTTCCGCGTACTTGCCTGGTTTCATTGCTGCATTCACTACTCATCCTGAAGATTCACTTTACTTCGACTTCTCTTTTTTTTTCCTCTCTCCAAATTATACAACTTATGAATCTCATCTCTGCAATGGTTCTAACGACTTACAATCCTGTCAAGTTATTTAGGAATACAGTATCGAACTTTCACGAGTTATACGTACCGCTGTAAATTTTGCAGAAACGAGAACGCGGTCGAATGAGAGTTCATCATCTGAACAATGTTAACAAAGCTTTGCAAATTCTCGAGCAGAATAACGTGAGTCGCTGGCTACTACCTTTTTACAACAAAGAAACTCTCAGCGATCGTAATAAGCTCATTCTCTGTTGTGTCGTTTTAGGTGAAACTTGTAAATATTAGTAGCAACGATATCGTTGACGGTAATCCTAAGCTAACACTTGGATTGGTGTGGAGTATCATTCTACATTGGCAGGTGAGTTTTACGACGGGCTCGTTTCCTCGCGGATAGAATTTATTAGCAAACGGTGGATATATTCCCCATCGATCTCTATGTCGAGACTGATTTATATATTTGCACAGGTACATTACCATCTCAAGGATCTAATGACGGAATTGCAGCAGACGAATTTGGAGAAGACCCTTTTAGCGTGGTGCCGCCAGAATTCGCAGGTATAACTTCGACTGCGAAATAAAACACGTCTCTTCTTCTTATTAGCAACGGAATGTTATCGTACTTCCTTCCTTTCAGAATTACCCCGGAGTTGATATCAAAAACTTTACGACATCTTGGTCGGACGGTTTAGCCTTTAACGCGATTCTTCACAGATGGAAGCCTCATTTATTCGATTTCAATAATATAGCGAGGAAGCATCCGAACGCCAGGCTGGACCATGCGTTCCGCATAGCTCAGGAACAACTGAGCATCGAGCGGTTGCTAGATCCAGAAGGTAAATGTCATGATACTATGCGCACTGCTTATTAGCAAGCTGAACTTTATCTATACAAGTAATACCCTTTTACAGATGTGAACACTTCAGTGCCAGACAAAAAGTCGATAATGATGTACGTTATGTGTCTCTTTCAATCGCTACCTCATTCCGGAGATGACGTAGGTGAGATAGATCTTTCGGTGGCGAGCGATGGTAGCCCGGTCACAACACCGGGAGCTGATGTACGTAAAATCATCTTGCATCCCCTTATTTATAATTGCAATTTATGTATCGTGTACTGTATAACATGGTATCTATTTGTTCACAGAATACGTTGTCCTTCACGAATTTCGGAACTCCGACCTCGCGACCGATGAGCCTAGCAACAAACGTGTCGGTGGAGCTCGGTGGTTACCAAGTCGCTCTCGAGGAAGTCCTCACCTGGCTGCTGGAGGCGGAAGATAAATTAAATCATGCCCCGGACCCTGGCTCTAGCTTGGACCTGTTGAAGCAACAATTTCACGAGCACGAAACGTTTTTAATGGAGTTATCCGGGCATCAGGACGGAGTCGGTGCTGTGTTGGAGGAAGGTGCGAGATTATTAGCGGAAGGTGGCTTACACAAAGACGAGGAGCACGAAGTTCGGGTTCAGATGTCGTTGTTAAATTCTCGATGGGAAGGGCTTCGAATGCGGGCCATGGAGAGGCAGACGAAAATTCACGAGGTGCGTTCTCGGTTCCTGTTGACGTGTGCTGGATGTTTATCGGATTCTCTTTTAGTCTTTATCGCTGTTAGTAATTCCTTTCCGACAACTGCAGGTTCTTATGCAGATGCAGCAAGGCCAGTTGGACGCGCTGCGGCAATGGTTGACGAGAACAGAAGATAGGATATCGCTAATGGCAGCCGTCGAATTGAGTCCATCTGCTTTGGACGAGCAACTGAAACAATTAAGCGAATTGGAGCAAGATATCGAGGCGCAGCAAGGAGTCGTCGATGCTATGAGGAACATGGTAGTTGTCGTGGACGAGGAAAACTCGGAAGCGGTGTACGCTCAAATGGAAGATCAATTGTCCGCTCTCGGGGAACGGTGGACTCATATTTGCCAGTGGAAAGAGGAGAGGAGGCAACGCTTGCAGTCCTTGTCCTCCCTTTGGCAAAATATTAACGACGACTACAAGAGATTGATGTCGTGGTTAAACGAAACTGAAATCACGTTGAAGCAGATGGAAGCGAACCCGGCGTCGGAGATTGGCGAGGTGTTGGACAGAATCAGGAAGCTACAGATTTTGAAAATGGAAATGGACGCGAATCAGAAGAAGCTAATGACCGTACAGGAATCGGTTCAAGAGCTAGAGGGGCAGAGCACTTCGCCGGAGTGTGTTAATGTGCTGGAAAAGATTGAGAACTTGCAGGATCGATGGGAAGCCGTGGGACAAATAATGGAAGTGCAGAGTCAGAGGATAACTAGTTCTGGTTTTGAATTTGACCTGAAATCCGAGAGGGAAACAACAGTTATCACGGGCAACGAATGGATGTCGGAAACGGTAACGAGTATCGCTTACAAGGAAGAAATTACCGCGACGTCTACGCCACATAGCGATTCGAAGAAACGTCGCGTGGATAGCACGATCAGACATGAATTCGATTCCGCTTTGCATAATCTTTACAAGTGGCTAGACTATGTGGACTTGGAGATTGGACGATCCGAAGGGGTATTTGACGAACTAAGCGTTGAAGAGAAGAAAGTGGTATATAACGATACGATAGTTGACATAGAATCGCACAAAGACGATTATAATAAAGTTTTGGAATTGGGGAAACAGCTTCTCGGGGAATTAAAGAATGCAAACGAGTCTGTCGAGGCGGAAGAGTCGAAGCTCAAAGATGTACAGAATTGTTGGCTGGCGATTAATAATCGGCTGGAGGAAATAAAAAGTCGCATAGAATATCTGGAGGAAGTGAAAAAGTTTCGAACCGAATTGGCTAGTTTGAATTTAATGCTGGACAGCTATTCCAAGTGGTTCGATTTAAACAAAGGAAACAACCAAGTCGAGCCGCTTAGGGTGAAAATGAAATCGATGAAATCTCACGAAGAGCGCACGAAAAAGTTGATAGAGAAAGCCAAAGAGTTATCGGAGAATCAAACTGTCGTTAACGAGAGCGGTAACGTAAACGTAGATATAGAAACGTTTGTTCGTAGTTGGGAAACATTGTATAAGATGTTGTCCGAAAGATTAGCCGAATTAAACGAAGCTATTGATAAAACGCCACCAAAGAAATATACAGACGCGGTTATTAATCTCACTTCCTTTATAAATAACGTGGAAGGTATGTTATTGTCGGAACATATAGTGATGTCGGATGACAAGACAATGGCGGAGCAATTAAAGAAGTTCAGCGATCTGCAAGATTCGCTGAAGGAGCATCAGGAAATCTTTAATTACGTAAACAGCGTTGGTCACGAATTGATAATGAAAACCGGCGCGGATTCTCAGGGGCAAAGACTCAAGGACGAGTTACAAGATCTTAATACAAAGTGGAGCGACATTCCTATAATATTAGAAGAGCGCCAACAAAACTTATTGAAAGATATAGAATCTTTGAAATCATTTAACAACGAACTTTCCGAGCTGGAATGTTGGCTTGAAAAATCATACGATTATTTAGAGGAGCTATCGAAAGATAGTACGACAAACGACGTTGAAGTTATGGAACGTAAGTTGAAGCAGATTCAATCCCTTTGCGAAGATATAAATCAAACAAAACCAAACATAGAGAGACTTCAAACATCCACGAATAGATTACTCGAAAATTCTGAACCGAAATTTGCGAACGTATTGAACAGTAAATTAGAAATAGTATCGCACAAATGGAACGCCATCGTAGACGGTGCTAAAGGCTTGAACGATAAGTACGAGGATACGTTGAAGAAGAACGATGAGATAATAAATGGAATAGAAGATTTTACAAAGTGGCTGTCAGCCTTGGAGAAAGATATACCAGCTGAAACGAAAATTACATCTTCGGTGGAACTGTTTCAAGTTCGTGGCCGACACCAAATATTAAAAGAGAAGATTGATAAACGAGTTGAAGAATTTAGGAACCTTAATGAAATGGGCAATGATAAACTGTTGAGTTCGGAGGGATCTTCGGTACAGGAGCTGGGTAGACGTTTTACATTTTTAAACGCCCGGTGGACTGACGTTACGGACCGTATTTACGAACGATACAGACATTTACAAAATGCTAGTCACGAGTATGGTGAATTTCGTGCTCTGGTTGCCCAAGAAAGCGATTGGTTGGACAAATTAGATAAAAGGCTGAAAAGATCGACGGAAACTGCTGCGGATGCTGAAGAAATATCCGAAGAGCTTGACGTAAGTATGAAATTTAGTAGCAAACGATTTGTAATTTATTTAAAAAACTAACGATATTGTACTTTTGAAAAAGGATTTGGAGAATTACATGCGTAATCACCCAGAATTAAGGCTTGAAAAAATACAAGAAATCGGTAGACAGCTGTTTGAAAGCAATATCATGACACAGTCCATTCAAGCAGACGTAGAAAGCTTGACAAATCGTTGGGAGACTTTAAATAATCAGGTATATATACCCATTATGTCTATGTGAACGATACTAACTTGGCGACGTTTATTATGCAGTGCATAGGTTTCGAGATGCTTGAGACATTGATCGTTCTTTCTAAAATTTGTCTATAACATAAAATAATTCAGTGTTAATTGCATGGAAAAATTTCTCTTTGTGGAATTCGCTATTTTTACCTATTTAATCATCATTTTATATCACTCGTCACGCGTCATCCCTTGCATTTACGGAGAATTGCTTTTACTAATCTACGATACCTTGCAACGAAAATATGCCCATCTTTTTTTTCTATTCTGGAGACTTTCTCAAATTAATTGGAATCGAATAATTTGCTTTTCGGGAGCTTTCGGATAATACTGTATGTAACGGAATAACATTAATAAAGTTATACAGAAAATTAGAATTATATTTTGAGTAGGCAGGGCAGCGCGCCAAGCTGCTGGAAGGATCAGTGAAGCAAGCACAACAATCAGAAGGACGCATTCTTGCTCTTCAACGCTCCTTAACGCAAATAGATTCTGTACTAACTGCACGTCTTGACTGCGACCTTACTGCTGATGATTTGCCTCATGATTATCAGGTCTGTTAGTCAAACTTTTGTTAGCCCTTATCAAAAACTTCGAAAATGAAATTGCAGTAATTCGTGTACCTAAATGAATACGCGAAAAGTGAAAAATTAATACGTCTCTTGAATTTATTCTTTGCTTCAAATTAATGATTATCATAATATGTAAAGCATTGTTACGATAAAGCATGGCGGGAAGAATGTTATTTGTACGTTGTGCGAAAATATTAATCGAAGCGTGCTACGAATTAATCTACGAATATATCGAGGTATACCATTAATTGTACGCGTTTGTAATTCAGAAATTAATGGAAGAAATGGAGCATCAGCGGTTAACGCTTCAAGAGATGGCAATGCAAATCGACACGTACAAAGCCTCTGGGAAGCAAGAAGCTGCGCTCAGACTGCAAGAACAACTGTCTCTTATAGAGCAAAAGTTTTCCGAAGTTCAAAAGAAATTTCAGCGCTTTAGGTGTCCAACGAATTTAGAGCCACGATTATCCAGGGCTTTGCGAGAGCTCAGGGGAATAGAAGAAGCAACTTGTTTGTTGGAATTGTCGTCGGAAGATCCAGAAGCCATCGAAGGGCAACTAAAACACTGCTTGGTAATTTATTATTTATTATTTAAGTCTTCTGTTTTATACAGAACTGTAACGAAAACATGGACCGTGATACTTTGCAGCGTTTTTACCAGACATTGAGCGAGATTAAAAGCGAGATAGAAAATATTATTGTGACTGGGAGGAAATTGGTGGAAGATAAAAGTGTTCTAGAACCAGAGAAATTTTCAAGGCGAATCGATATGCTGAAAGAATTGTACAATAAGGTGGTATACATATGTCGATGTGTATGTTCAATTATAATTACCGTTAGCTCAGCATAGTGGAATTAAGTGCTCATTTGTATGTTGCAGCTGGGATTACATATAACCGAATCGAAGTCGTGCTTGGAATCGGCGTTGGACTTATCGCGTGATATGTACAAAAACATGTCCTACATCAATATGTCTATAGATAGTATTAACAAAGAATTAGATACACAGAAGAATATGCCTGACCTACCAGTGAACGCGATATACGTACGAGTACGTGTACAATCATTAGTTAACTCGGTGTTCGAATTAAGATTTTCTAATTGTTTTTGACATTGACATCGTAATCGTTTAAACAGGAGACATTGACAGAAGTAATTCCCAGGCTGAACGTTGTGAAGGATAAGCTATTAAAATCTCAAGAAGACTTTTCCAAGCTCTGCGATCCTATGTATTTGGAGCAGCTTAAAGAAAAGCTGTTGGATGTTGTCACCAGATTGGCAAATACCGAGAGAAGATTAAGGTTGTGCAGTGCCACGGAGGTAACTATTCGACGGGCGTGAAATAATTTTAATAGTTGGTGAATTCGAACGTTCGTATTTTCAGGAAGAGCCTAACGTCGATGAGATCAACGCGTGGCTTTTACAAGTTGAAGAAAAATTAAATAAACTGGACACCGTTGCAGTCGATCAGCTGACGGAAAACCACTTCGAACAATGCAAGGTGATCGATTCGTTAAAGATTAATTTGGTCGCGAATCCAGCTCCAAAGAATTGTTTAAAATAAAAATGTTTTACGTTTATTCCTAGGCCGTTCAGAGTGAAATGATAGAAACGAGACCTAAAGTAAATCAGTTGCAACGTTATACTTATTACCCGAAAGTGGCAGAAGTCTGCGACAAGTGGGAAGAAATATCCAACAGAATACAAGTATGTGGATTTGTTAATTAAGTTCATCGTTCATTGCTTATCTACTCATGGCTTTTATTGCTTGTTCCTTATCTTAACAAATTGGTATATGTAATGCTTGTGCCTTATAGTACCATTACGTATATCTCTTCAAAGAATAATCTATTATTACACATATACTTGATAATTTCTTACTATTATTATACATCGAAGCAGTTACTGTTGTAACGTATATATATATATGTTTTTACCCAAGTATTTAAAGTTTCTCGTAACAAGTAATAATATACGAATTATATTAAACACTTGTACAGTTACTTGTTGTTAAAGAATTTGATCATTGTATATATTAATTTATAATTAGAGCAAAGTATTTAATTTGTAATAACAATATTCTTCGAGATTACTAGATTACACTTAACTACTTAATTATATAAGCTTTATTATTATTATTATTATTATGTATATATTTAACTCTTCTCTGTTGATTACCTATATATAAGTTATATTGACGGACATTACTTGAATTTTGTGAAACAGTTTGTTTCTGCCCAAGAGGTGTTGCTCTTGTCGTGTAAATAATACCGTGATTGTTAGAGAAAAGCAGATATCAACTTTGGTGGATGGAAAAATCTGTAATCGATCAATTATTCGTGACATTGTCTCTCCCCTTGTATAGAATTTCATAGAGAAGTCGTGAATATGATTCGCAAAGAGAAGGAATAAGGATTTAATAAAATGTGCTCCAAGTCTATGTATATTGGTGATGGATACACGCAAAGAGAACAAAGCTTTGTTCGCACAATGAAATGCATTGTCACTTTCATTTGGCCATGCTTGATATTGTCATACTATTAACATGCTCTTTCAATTAACCGTTGCCTGTCCATGAATGTGTTCTGTTACCTAACGTATTTTCACAGGAATGGATCCACAAGATCACAGACAATTTGTTAATAAAAAGTAAAGCGGGAGAGAGTAAGGGGAGAGACAATTATGGACGGATTAAATCGTCTAGAGAGTCCGATCAAATTTCGGCGCAGCTAGTTAAGAAAGAGAATAAATTGATAGACGAGAATGAGGAAATATATGGCATAGGATACCTTAATCCTGCATTCGACGATAATCAATGTAACGTCGCGATTACACCCGAAACCTCGCCAGTCGATATCGTCCACCGAAGCCGCAAATCTTCTGTAAAGTCTGAAAAAGTAAAGACTAAAATCGTAGACGTTAGTAAAACCGTTAGACGGAAGTTAGACATGAGTTCTATACCCGACGTTGTTCGAACGTCTCAGCCGCAGGTTGTCCGTATCGACGACGATTTACCCTCTTCATCCCCCGACACGGATGTATACACGACCGACGAAGAATTCTTTTTATCGAAAAATAGCACCTTATTTTCACAAGTTTCCTCCAATACGTTGATAACTACAGAATCGAAGCCATACGCGTATAACGCGCAGACGAATCCTTTCTGTATCGTAGAAGTGAAAGAAATGGAGATTCTAAAGTCAGTTGCATCTCCCGAGGATCATGTAATATTGCCAAGTGCGAATGTCAGTGTAGGATTAATGCCACAAGTTGTTGAGAGAGTAGAGATTATCGAGGATACAGAGACAGAGCCGGAATCAGTAGACACCGATACAGAGGACAAAGAAGTCAGGGGGAAAGTTTGTAGCGCGATCGGTAGCGGGAGTCAAATCGTTAATAAGAAGCGGGAACTCGTTCCTATTTTAAAGAAACACAAATCGGTAGATCCGTGTTCGACGAGAAATATTAAGAAACTTACTCTTAACTTGGATACCGAGACTGTACAATCGCGTTCTCAGACTTCGAACGGCAAGCTAGATGAGAATGTAACGCAGACACACGCACCTATTCCAACGAATACAGATTTATCTTGTAAAATAAATAGACCTGAAAAGACTGGAGCTTCGCCGATGAAAGATAAAGATAGTGTCGCTGAATACCTCATACTGGAAGAAACTGATACAGCTTCGAAATCAAATACAGAAAATGCTAAGAAAGACATCATCCCTCTCTCGTCACCGATTAGTCAAATAATAAGAAGAAGAAAAGAGCGCGCTAACGCGGAAGAATTAACAGCTGAAAAGAATACTGAATTTTCTAAGACACAAAGTATTCAGACCGAAAGTCAGAGCTTTGAAAAGAATACAAAATCCTCGTTATTTAAACGTACGAGAAGTATGTCGAAAGACGATACGTTAGAAGATTGCGAAAGCTTTTACGGAAGCGACAAAGAGACCGACGATATTTTAATTTTCTCCGATGACACAGAAATTGACGTTGGAAGTTCCAGCTCGGAAGGCGAAGACTCGAATTTAGGAGAACATGTTGAGCACCTCTTGGGCAAGGTAACTTTAAGAGCAGCTATCTTGCCGTTGTAAGTTCCGCCGTGTCGATTAATACGTTGTTAATAATGCATCCCGCAGCAGTGACGGTAACGGTAACAGTTATCATTCCAAAGTTCTCTGGATACTATAATGATAGGGGAAGATTAACACATATACATAAACCAGTTCAATGATTTATCAGATCGTTTCATAATTTTGTTGTGTATAGATACAGGCTGAGAAGTTATCGCAGGAATTGCAGCGGAAGGCAGATGCGAAAGTCTCGGGTGAGAAGAGAGTTTTCAAAGCTGCTTCGATGGGCTTGTCCAGGACAGGATTGGAAAAAAGCATTTTAGAATTCGAGCAGTCCGCTCAGCTAATGTTACACAGAATGGATGTTATGTTAATGAGCATCAGTGGCATTAGCAATGAAAAGGATCCTACGAAGCGTCTGGAGGTTTGTGTAATTATAATGTCTTACTGGTGTACGTGGGATAATAAATTTTGGTTCTACGAGTGATATATTGTACATGTTAGGTACTAAAAGGAGAAGTTAGTACTCTTGCACCAGATGCAGCAGCTTTGATAAGTAAAGGCGATGGTCTAGTCATGACAGTGCACACGTCTGATCCTCTCAGAGCTGAAAAGATAAAAAACGAGCATCAGGATAAGCTAAGAAGTAAATGGCACCAAGTTATGTCAGAAATCGAGACGAGACGGATACAAGCGCAACGGGGCGAAGAAGTACTGCGGCAATATAACGACGTAATAGCAGAGTTCGAAGATTGGTTTAGAGACGTGCCATTAAAACTTGAACAAGTCAACAACTACGAAGGGCAGTTAGAATCGTTCACAGCCGAATTTGACACTAAACAGGAACAAATCCACAGATTGAATGATCTGGCTATAGAATTAAAGAGATTAAACGTTGGGTATTCTGAAACTGTGCGTTATAGTATTAACAGCAGGTGGCAAGAAGTCAGTTCGCAATTTAAAAGATACAGTGGCAGCAAGGATAAGGATAAGCACGTAACCGACAAGAAAGTTGAAGTGGTACGTGGGAGTATACGAATATTTTCTACTATCGTTAAATCGTTAAAGACTTTATATTTTAATTCTGTGCTTTTTAGGACGTGGGAGGAGTTGACTTGCAAGAATTCACTACGAGAGTGAATAAGATTAGAGAAGCTGTCGTGACTGTGACAAGATCTTTGAATTCGATGCCTTTAAACGGTGACGATTACGAGATGTTTGCGAATCAAGAGGAATGTTTGAAAAAGATCAGCAATGCTTTGAATATTCTTAAACCGAGCATCGAGGAAATTAACTGCGTGTTCGAAAACGTTGCTTCCCAGTTAAGAAGAGAACAAGCCGAACAGATCAGACGTTTGGGCGACAAGTTGCGAGAGGAATGGATAAATGTTAATCAGAGTTACGTAGAAAGGCACAATCGTTGGAATAAGTCTTACGAAAAGTGGAAAGAACTTTGCGATACGTGTCGATCGTTCTCCGATTGGCTAGATAAAACGGAGGAGTCGTTAAGAAAATTGAGCTCTACCGGTCATCATTCCAAAGCATCGAAGACGAAAATATTTGAACTGGAGCAGGAGATTTCTAGAATGCAGAGAACCATGAATAACATTAACGTTTCGAGCGCTAATATTTTAACTCGCTCTAAATCCGAAGACATGACGGAGCTAAAAGAAACCATTGAAATCATAAAGCGCCGTTGGCAAAGTATCATAGCCGATTTAAATACACGGAAAGAAAAGTACGTACCAGCTCGAGTTAATTATAGCTCCGCAATTTTTCAATCTAATACCGAGTATAATAGTGGAATGATTTTGATGGACGTGTTACATCCGAAATACGGCTCATTCTCCTATCGAGCTATTTCAGTTGTGATTTGCCTCTGCTACTGTAGTCAACGCAGAATAACCTCTGTTCTAATAAACAATAACGTATTCACTTTTTCAAACATATCGAGTCTAATTTTTGGTGTTCAACGTGATTAAAATTTAAGCCCACTTCTTTTAAATTATCAGTAAAAATTATTATCAACATTCTCCTTCGCACTGTATTTAAAAACCATGTGTATTTTTTAAGGAACTTTGCGATGGAAAGGAAAGCGAATAATGAAGGCAGGATCTTGGAAGGTGCTTATAATATTTTGGAACAAATCACTTCCTTGTTAGTATCAGCAGCCAATCCATCGGATGAGACTTCGTTATCGATAAGATTATCACTGATCAAGGTAAGTCGAAATATTTGGAAAATACTTTCCGCTTGATCTCCAGAAATTATAGATGATGTTACACGAAATTTTAAATGCCCCGTTATCGCTCCCGATCACAATATGCATTTCCAAGGACATTTATCGTAAAACTTTGCTCGCGATATCGTATTGTATATTTAATTAAAACAAGTTTTACGACACTTTATTAAAGTTCCTATTAAAAATATGATTTTCCCGGGCCAGTGCACGGTATCGTGTTATTAAATAAAGTGAAACTGAACCTAATAATATCTTCCCATGTCATGACTGCACAAACGAAACTGTGCCAAGACACAAATAGCATTGAACTCTTACTTTTTGCTTATTTTACCATTAAACGTAATCCGATGATTCCTATGCACGTGGTAGATTTTATAACGATTCTAACACGAAATAATATTTTTCAGGCGAGGCAGGAAGAACTTTTCTCCCGTAAAAGGGCATTGCAGAATTTGGTAAATCAAAATGGTGTACCTGCGGGTGAAGCTGAATGTAATAAACTACTCGCGGATATGGATAAGGTATTATTTCTGACTTTCAATTCGTCTACAGTTAAAAAAAAAGGATGTAAACTTAAGTAAATTATCAAATTTAATCTTCTAGGCTAATTCGAGTCTCTCCAATCATCGCGAATACGTTGAAAATAAACTTGCGTCTCTTAAGAAATATATTTGTACTTTGGATGTCGTTATGGCGTGGGTCATGGAAACGCGAACGAGAATAAGTATATCTCGAGAATTACCACACCAAGAACGGCTCGAAGTTATCAATAACGTGATGGTAAGTGTGAAAATATCCTCGCATTGCAACGCAACGATGAAAAATTGATCATTTGACGTTATTATAACAGATCAAAGTCGAGGATCGCGAAATGGAGGTGAAGGATGTATTGGAGAACTACACCAATTTGGAGAAAGAGTGCGAGTCTGCGAAGCAACCCATTTCTGTAGAATTACACGTAAGTACACCAGATATAGGCTGTTAATTTTATATAAATCTATTCCGTTCGGTATAAACGCACTTTTATTCCGCATTCAATTGCATTTCGAGTGATATACGTGGGTTATAAATGTCGTACAGTTTAACAATACCAGACGTTAATAAATCACAACAAAAACTTTAAATAACTATTCGTTATTCTCTTCGAATCATGTCCCTACGTAAAACTGAATTTTCGAACATTTGTATATCCCGCCATAATCTAGTAACAACATCGCGAAACGCAATTGCCCCATTTCTCCGCTAGGGGAATATTATTTTGAGAAGATGGCGCCCTGTTCGATCAGTTCGCGAATTACGGTCGCGCGTGTGCCGGGGAAGTGTACGACTCTCGTGATTTTTTTCGAAGTTCTGCGAGTAATTTTGTGTTTCCACCTGGAATTTACGCACGATAGGAAAAGCTGAAGAAACTGAGGGAAGATTGGCAGTTTGTGAAGACCAGCGGAGCTGAATCGCAGAGTTATGCGACCAAATCTACAGTGGCGGTGGTGGCTACGCCGTCAACGGCTCACGGCATCGGTAAGTTCTGATCTTTCGCATACGAATCACTTAAACGGACAAATAATCTAACGAATACAGAGGCTTTTCAACGGTCGTGGAACAAATATTCATTGATCTCAATGCTCGCGATCATTCTGATCGACCGTAACATTCCGCGTAAATTACTTCGTACGATTGGGTTCTCGCGCGGGAAATATAAATTTGGAAGTGACTCGGCAGTGCCGGCGTGCGCCGCCAGGTGCCGCGGATATCTACGCTAAAGAACAAGCGCGGGTAATTCGAAGCTATTTAAACTCTGAAACTCTGTACTCGTTCTGTTTCCATGGAGAAAATTTACGTAAAATTAATTTCTGCAAATATGTAAATAAATGAAATGATACGGTCAATTAGTCGACGATGTTTCGCTTCGACTATATAGTCGATCAGAGTAATGTGTTTCGTACGTGATCACACGTTCGTTGGACAGAAACGCTTATATTTATCGAACGCAATAGATTTCTGTAAAAAATATCAGCAACTGCGGGAAAAGTATCGGTAATAGGATTGGCTCTCCTTTACGAATTGGCTACTGGCGAAAGCAATTCGAACTCTCTACTAAATGCACGTCCCTGGATTTTGTCGGAGGATTTCCGAGGAAAGCTTGGCGACCGAACAAGAAATAGTGGATTTAGTCGATTTGGTGAGCGTGGCCACGTATCACTTCCACTCCATCCCGTGGAACGATATATATCCGCCACGTTAAGCGCAGTCTTTTCATCGAGCACTGCTCCCTCTTTTCTTCTACTTTTATCCTCGCCTCGATTCGTGCATTCAGAATCGCCGATGGCGATGAATTTCGCCGAGTCAACGCGCTTTTATTCGGGAATCCTCTTTACGGCAATCTTGGCGAAATACCTTCGCACTAAACGAATCTCGTTCCTCGCCTTAAACGCGTCTCGCTCCTCGTCCACGCTCACTTCTATTTTCATTTCCAAACGAATATACTTAACGAAGCGCACGTGGAATTAAAAAATGGTTGGAGGTTGAGGGAATTCTTAAAAATTTCGCGTAGCATGATTGGTAGCGCGAATCGAATCGATTCTAAAAATAGAGTATCTTAGGCGACGAAGATAGAACCGTGATGATCGCACTCTCGATTATTAAACAAAATTACACTTCCAGCTGGTTTGGGTGTAGAAGCATTAAAATACGGTGAATTAAATTTTCGCGGTGAGGTGCATAATTCAGGATCGCGTCGGGTTAATCGCGAGAGGTTGAGGAAGGAAGGACGCGGCGGGTTTGTTGATCCCGAAGCGGGGTAGAGCTTAACGGAAAGGTCGTAGGTTTGTAGTATAAGCGCGATCGTCGGGCCGCATAACGAGCGGATAAGCCGTCTAATGTAGTCGTGGTAGAACACCGCCAGACCGAAGATAGCGGGAGCTTCGTAGCCCCGCCGTTCTTCTGGCATCCCTGTCCTCGACGCTTCCTTCCTCCATTGTCTCGTCGTACCTCCGTTAACGGTGCCGACACACCTAGATGGAATCATATTCCGTTTGACGAAACTTTGGCAGGCTACAAACGGGTTAAACTCACGCTTTGGTGCACCTTCCAGCACGGTCTTATCTCGTTGCGTTTCGCAACTTGTTATCGTCCCTTCAAAACTACTTAAGCTAGAGTAATTTCGTCAATTAAATCTCTGTTGGTTCCATACCTACATCGAAGCAAGAGTAGGTACACGATTGTTGGAATCAATCGGAGGAAAAGCTTTTATACCCAGTGTGGACTTTAGAAAGTTAGATATGGTAGGGCAGAGGAGGCGAGAGTTCCTCTCGCTCAAATAATCGATCAGAGAAAAAATCTAGGTTGGCTGCTTTATATGTCTCCCAAAGGAGCGCGTAGGGTGGATAGATTCTCGGTTCGTGCTATATTTCCCTTTTATCTGGGCGAGTCATACTCGTACGTTGATTCTCCTTTACAACTAAACATGCTTCGATCACCGATATGTAGGTTTATCTTTGTTCCCTACGCAGTGCATTAACAACCGTATACGTGCTCATCTTCCATCGATAAGCAATACACGTATCTTCCATTGGTGGCATCGATACGGCACCGAGGTCGCCGACGATCCCTCGTCGATGCAGGCTACTCGAATTCAGAGACAGCCCCGCGAATCATCACTGAATATTCAAATGTCCGTTAATCAACGCGGTAACTTATAATTGACTGCGAGCTAATAAACGCCGCTCAACACGTGGCGAAATAAAGCTGATTAGCCGAACGTTTGGCCCGCAGCTTTCGCGCGACATAATATTTCGTCGCCGCTCGGTGGAAAGCGGATTGGAGATTGATTCAAGCTGACACGATTAGCGGACTATATCGCGAGCCGTGATCACGTTAACGCTGAATTACTCCGATCCGAGAAAAGCCGCTTTCAACGAGTCTAGCACGCGTCGAGGACGGAACGATGTTCACCTGAACAAACTCGTTCCTCGTTAGCGAGAGAGAGCTCATTAAGGCTTTCATGTTCCTGCGGTCACGTTTTGTGCCTAGCGTAGCAACATGGATTTTTTGAAAAAACGAAGAACAGCAAAAGGACAGAAAAAAAAGGGAGAGGAGAGATAGAGAGAGGGTATAGAAGCATAAAACCCCGCCGCAACAGACTGCGTTTCTAAAATCCATCATCAACTGGGGGGTGGGGGGATGCTTGGGCGTTTCTGTGCCCAGTTCTTCATCCGGCGTACCAGTCGTCTCTCGTTACGAAAAATATTGTTGTAGCGTGAAGTTTCAATCGGGTTCGAAATCACGGTGCATATTTTTTCGCGCCACTTTTTCCCACCGTCGTTCCCTTCATTTCTCTCTCTCTCTCCATTTTTTTTTTTATTGTTTCATTCGACGTTTGGAGTTTGGCGGAGGATCGTGTTTGCGATACGCCGTGCCTGCCGTCGGTGGACGACAATAAAAAACGGATAAAATTTTCGCGCACGTCGCGCACGTGTAAATATCGGATGTTGTTCCATCGCGCTGACACAGGGATTGTGCACTGTATGACGCTGTGCTAATTGCACCACGGTGTTGTACGAGAGACAGCTTTTTATGCCGCGACTGGTAATGACATATCCGCCCCGCGCAGCTGACCCTCCATTATTTCTCACCCCCTCCCCTCCCCTATCTATCGAACGGAGCCACCCTTGGAGGAGAGCGCGTATTTATCTTGCCCCCGAATTTCTCGTCTCGCGGATCAGGGTCGTTGCGCTAAACAACCTTCCCGTCATAAACGCCGCGCTGCCGACGGTAATTCCTTCGAATCCTTTACCGAATAATGCACACCGGGACGGGAGCTCGGTTTACTGGCGTTATTCAACATCGAATCACGGTGTTCTTTCTTCCGTGCAATTAACCACGGAGCTTCGCTTTTGTATAAGTTCGACGGCTCGCTGGGGTGTTTTGTTGTGGGGCGAGGAGAAAGGAACTTGGGATATTAGTATTAGCAAATAGACGGTATGAAATAACAGTGGATGATTTCTGGAAAATTAGTTGATACATCGTCTGGATAGCTTTACTATTCAAGTATATGTTCAAGTATCCACATATTGGGTTGACTACGAAACTCGCAATATCAGAATCTCTTTTTAGAGGTGCCTGTTAATATTTTTTGCGTCTGCCACGTAGGCAGCCTGATCTCGGGATCAATTATAACACCATCACGTATCAATGCTTTCCCGTAGAAAGTAAAAAAAAAAGGCTGGCCTGTCGAAGATTTACGTGGAAAATAAGACGAAGAGGCAGTTCTCCGGGATCTAATAAGAGTCAGTTTAGCCGTGAAATTTTATCGTACTACGAAGGAGCATCCAGTGGCGATCGAGGGGGTGGTTTTCGTCGCGCCATACGTTACTGCCACGCATGGATGCTCGTAGAATACACGCGTGGGTGGTGCGTAATATGGGACAGCGGTGTACAACAGTGGATACCGGGGGGTGGTTGTAAAGAGCGAATGACGAGGGGTGGACGGACGAAGGAAATAATGGTTTTTCGGGGCGTGTATGCGTGTGTGTTGGACGGTGAAATATGTAACTTGGCGGTGACCGCGCATTACCCGGAATGAGATTTCGCGTTAAAGGGCGACCTCGGGGTTGTCATTTAAATTCTCGTTCGGAGACTTACCCCGAATATGAATTTAAACCCCTGGCTCGCTTCTACGTTTCTCCGTATCACAGTAATACGACCAGAATTCCCGTGGAGCGATATCATCCACCTTGTCTTTCCTCATCTTCGTAAAGGCACTCGCATTTTACGTGCACTCTGCGCTTTATCCGAAGCACGACGATGGTATTTCGCATTCCCAAAGAGAGGATGATTCGATCGAACATAGGAATACAATTTCGTGTCTAGGACGAGATGAGGCGCATAGATTCTTTCGAAGTCGAACCGATTGGGCCACGCTGGTCTAGAGAGCTTCGCATTCCTCTTATATCCGCTTCCATTTCGTTCCCCGACTCCGCTCCTCGACGGGAGTTCAATCTCGGTACGAATGCGTTATAGTTCTAAGAATTCTCTGTTATTTCTGTAACCACCGCAACCAGACTTTTTTCTTCGTTAAAATATTCCACCAGCGTTCGCAGATATAAAAATACGATTTAATCAACAACGGGAAGGCGAAACGTACACTGATAAACTTTACAAACCCGCCTTGTAACTCGGCGTGTCGCTAGAATTTAATCCTCCATAAAAAATAATCGAACAGAAAGATGAGCAGATTCAATAGGGCGTAGATCGAGTAAAGCCATACGATGAAGTTAACCGAAAGCGACGCCTTGCCCTCGCGTAGATCTGCCATTATCTCGCGCGAGGATGTGCAGAAAGCCCTGAAAAAGAAAGGTTGCGATCAGAGTGGTTCTAACGAACTCGTAGCCGTTCACAGATATCACACGCGGTCCTTTTCTTACTGTTCACCTGCACTGCTGTTTTCGCGTTCCTAATCGCACCGACGTGGCAAACCCTCTCGATCATTCGACCCGTGAGACCGTTCAGAGGCGATCGAACGGTAGTGCGCCGAGTCATCACCGTTTTATTCGGGTCGAAGTAGCTGGGCGTGTATTCCGTCGTCTCCGAGGTGACCACCAGCTTCTTGTGATCGAGATTCCTCGTTAACGAGATCAAACGTTTCGCGCACGGGTCGATGATAGCGTCCTCGAGTACGAATACCTGGCAATTTCGAGTTCTAATTAAAGAGAGAATAAAAAGGAGGCCGTCCCTGACTGCAATCCTCCCCTCGAAAGAATCGCCTCTCTAGAAGGGGATACCTGAGGTTTCTTCACGACCTTGCCGATCCAGTCGGGCAGCGAAGTCTTCGCGGTCTTGGAGAAGATCCTTTTGCTCAGGAGCTTGCCATCCTTAATCTCTCTATGCACCGTGTCCTCCGACAGCACGTGAGCGGAGTACGGATTCGGGTAGCGTTTGAAGAACGCTTTGCAAACGGCGAGCCAGCAGTACGGAAGGATCGTCACTTCGGCGCTCTCCTTCATTGACTGGAACTTGAAAATTCCCGTGCGAGTGGTATCGTCGGTACGCTTCGCTCACCGCGGCTATATAGAAATTACGCGAGCTCTGCCCCTTCCGTGGCTTCGTTTCCATCCACCCCTCTATTTAGTATACGGATCTATCGAGTTACCGACGCTTACTCGTTCATTCACGCCCCTCTTCTGCTTTTCTTTCGCCCTCCCTTATTCTCGCAATTCATTAGTGAATCGTCGAGTACTCCATAAACAATGGGGGTCTCCTCATTAACGTAACTCGGATGATAATAACGCTTTTCACCGACTTTAAATACCCCGTCGCGCTGTTTGCCGTGGACAATGATCGTTACTTTGTTCGTGGGATCGCCGGAGTCTTTTACTCGAGACGCATAGAATGTATAAATGGTTCCTTTCGGTAATATATCGTATACTAAAAGTGATAATCGCGGGGTGTTTACCGTGGACGCGCCCCAAATAGGGGAATTCTGATTATTTAATCTACTTTCTCTTCCCCTATTCCGAATCAAACTATCAATTACTCGAGCAACCTAACCTACCAGCATCCCCGTTGATATCAGTATTTACAAAGCGCCGGTGCTACCATTCGTTCAATCGCAATTCGTTCGCAATCATCGAGTACCTTTGCTCCGGATTTCGCTTCCGAATTCGGGCGTTATTTGTGCGCACTTTTCCCAGAGATCGCGACCATTTCGACGCGAGCTGCCACGTCCTTCGTTCTTCTTTTATTTAAAAATAAAAACACTCGCCCTCCCATTTCTATCGGTCCTGTTATCCAACCAGTACGTTCCCCCGAGTGTCTACGCAAATTCCTCGAAGCCGTTTAAAGCTAACATCCTTGAAACTCGCCTTTGTCATCGAACTCGGGAACGTGCAAATCGCCTCCGCTCTCGCGGTTGCCGCGCGCTAAGCCGAATATCTTGGTAGGGACTTACGGTGCAGCGAGATAGCAGAAGCGATTGCACAGATCCGCGCCGTAACAATTACCGAGGCCGAGGAAGAAGAAGATGGGAGGCCGGCCTCCGTTTTCGTCTCGCCGGTGCGTTCGAGCCCGCGTTCATTACTGTACCGACAATCAAGCTGCCCCGTGGTCAAGAGAGGCGGGCGTGGGCGGGTGATAAGGGAGTTAGGGGTGGTTTAAGCGAGTGTAGCCACGGCGGTCAGGCTTGTAATCTGACGGCGGTGGGTCGTTCGGTTGGTCGGGGTAAAACGGTCCATTAAGACCGGGCAGCAGTTAGTGGCCGTGCTATAGGAAGCAGCCAGCTTACTAATGCTAGGGCCTGGGGGAATCCCCGCAAGGGCCGGTGCCCTAAGGGTGACTTGGCCTTCGCGAAACTTGCATTTCGTTTATCCGCGTCCATTATGCCTCGTTTGTCTAAACCAGGCATGCATCGTGCCATTTTGCTACCGCTGCTGGCCAATGGAGGCATCTCTCACTGCCTTTTTTCAAGTTTCATTCGTTTTGATCAGGAAAAATTGTTTGGGAACAATTAGCGATTAGTAATTCTATTTTCCATTGCTAAGCTGCAGATATCGCGAGGAGAAATCCCTAACGGCGAATTATCGCCAGGCGTGTTTCCCGCGCAACCCTTCCGCGCGTATGTCGGAAAGTTTCGCCGGGGTTTAACTTGAACAGGCGCCGGACATCAAGTTGACGATGTTATCGGTATGTGTGCACGCTCGAGCAAATTGCGTAGGCACTGCTTGCACAGCCGCGTACGGATATCCGAGCCGGGCGAGCACGTGGGGAAGGGTGAGCAGAAGTTAGCGAAGGGAAGAACCATCCCCCTTAAACGCCCGTCGACCCCGGTTTGGGGGGTGGCTTTGCCTTCGCGAACCAAAGTTTGATTACTGTTTTCACTGTAGGACCACGATAGAAGCGCGCAATACGTACCTTCCTAACAAACCCGATACATTCTCACCCTCTTCCTTCGTTCACGTTAGACGTCGCGTGTCCCTCGTCTCGAGCTCGCCTCGTCGTGCTCGTCCTCTACTACGTACAATTTTATTTATACCCCTGAAACTGTAGGTACTTGCACGCATTCCATTAATCGTCTTACAGAATATTTTGACCAGAGTTGTAATTTTGTTGTACAAATCACTTTGTATTATATATTACCAACGCGTTGGCTGATTCTAGTCAGCTGTTCATTCCCGCTGTATCGATTTTCTCATTATTACATTGTTACTCTTATCTTGGAGATTTATATCAGTTCCTACTTTCATCGTTAAGTAACTTGTGACGACGTACAGATATTCTCGTACAGTTGTATCTATATACGAGGGTTTGCTGGCGAATCTGTGTGGTCGTTCACTAAAGAATAGGTCTGCCTCGTTAGCAAGCTGACCTTTTCACGGGTATATTAAAAATACCCAACACACTCCTTGCGTCTCGTAACTCTTCCCATCTGCATTCGCCCCGCGCTGCCTTTGACATTCCGCCGAGGGAAATGCCACAGGGCCTGCAACAATTTCGTCACGTTGCAACGTTAACTTTGGTCTTTGCCGGTGGCGTGCCTCTGTTTGATCCTCGTTACACCGATATCTTTGATAACCTTTACGGCTCGTGGCGAACGGTAATGTCGATATGACGTGACGATAGAGGGGGTTGCTGTTTCGCGTCTGGCAGTTTACGCCGGCTTAAATTAATCACATCGTCCAATTACCACGGTCGAGTTTTTCTCGCCCGGGCGAGCTTACCGCCAGATCCATTTGTACTCCCCAACACCCGGGCGATCATTCAATTTTCCCTTCAAGTGTATCTCCCTCCCGCGAGCATCAGTTTCCGTCTTTATCCAAACCGAGGGCGTAATTAATTCGAGAACGCTCGTGTCCAACGAGAGAAGTTCCCCGGGCCGAGTTCTCGGGGCGTGGGTGGTGGAAAAGGATATTTCCCGAAGAGGTAGCATCGGGTTAGAGGAGAAACTTTGATTTGACTTGCACGCGACCGCTTTCGCACGAGACTGCGGTTTGCAAGTTGTACACCGGGGCCCGTTTCATCATCGAACGGGGGCTCGATGGAATTAGAAATCTCGCTTACCGGAGGAGGGGGGGGGGGGGGTGGGCGATCTGAACTTGCACTTTGGGGCACGTAATCACCGCGTGCCACCGCTGCGGATTCTATTTCTTCCGCCTCTCTTTCGGGTCCCATTTCCTTCCCCGGGCCTCTGCACACCTTCCATCCGACTTTGGTGCAGCTGATTTCTTTAGAGCCCTCCGCAGTTGAAGAATCTCGTGCAATCGATTTCCTCGAACCTTCGTACACAGTTGGCCTTCCTAGAATTCTGTACGCTCGACTTTCCTCGGGTTCCGCGCAATTGATGCTCGGTGTTTTGTACGGTAGCGCTCGTTGTGTTCTATGTATCGGATTCTATAGGATCCTCTGATGATTCTTCAAAATTGATTTCCGCCGGGCTCTATTGTTCCGTCTCGCTTGTTTGGTCGGGGCTCTTTATCAGCTCCCACCAATTTGGAGATCGTCCCCATCCGTGGGGCGATCGGGGGGAGAAGTTCGGGACTGGTTCCTTCTAATTTTTGGACGACACTGCTGCGGGGTCTCGCGACGCCACGTTCCCCAACAGAAGTTGGCGCGCGATTGCGGGAGGAAAGGGCGAGAGGGGACGGCACCGGGGAATAATACGCGAGCGTTCCAGAATCCGGAGTTTCGCACGAAGGGAACAATGGACAAGATTAATGGCAAATGGCGCGAGCGGAGAGGCAGTTCCGAGGATCCTAACACAAGCATAACGAGAGAGGTCGGTCTTGCATAATCTGTCTTGCGGTATTGCCGCAAGCATCGCGACGCGGGATTATTGGATCATTTCTGGAGAGAATTTCATATCACGGGGGATGATCCTCCGAATCAGTTTGAAAATCCTCTTCCTCCACGGGCGCGTCTCATTTGAATATCAGCAATTTTTGGCTCCAACGACTGCGCGATGTTCGCGGGACAAAAGCACCTTTCAATCAGATTCACCTTTACAATACAAACCAAAGAATCTCATTTTCCCGTTATTCACCGCCTCTATGTTTCTTCTCGCGCTTTTCGTTCGGGATTGAAATGGGCTATGGAAAAAAAACCTTGTGATTTCCCATTTGCTTTCCTCCGTTCGCGAGGAAATAGATTCGCGCGAGATTGACGTTCGTTTTATCCGCACGGTCGAAAGCCATTTGTCGATATCGATAGCGGCTCGCTCTAACTGCAATCCTCCGTCTTGCAAATCGAGAATTCTAATGGGCAGGCTATAATTCCTTGGCGGTCGTCGAACGCTGGTCTTTTCTTCTTCTTCGTCGAAGGCTCGCCAATCAAATGCCTCGACGAATTGATTTGTGAAAGAGGGAAGGAGTTACAGGAAGTATAATAAAGAGAGACTTTCTATTCAGTTGCAATCGCCATACGCGCTTCGGTTTATTCGAGGACATATTCGAAGGGCGACGATGGTTGCAGCACTTACGACGAGCCAGAGAATAGGATATTGAAAAATCCCCGCCTTACATTGACATGCTTCTGCGTCTTCTTCGCTCTTCCTTCCTCTCGCGTCGGCTACTAACCGAGGATGAATGCGTGCGAGGGTGGCACGGACGGTAGCAGGTGCGCCCGTGAATTTATCGCGGCGAAGGAGCCCGACTTATGAGCGCTGCTTCTGATTTGAATCGCCCGAAAAAACTTTGCCCCCTCCTATCGGCCAGTGATCGATATTCTTCGGTGGCAGGGCGTCAGACTGGTATCGGAATATTCATCCTTTGTCAGGGATAACGCGATTGTCTTTGCTTCCTCGATTCTAATCCGCTTCTCGGAGGGCTGAATCGTATCGCGCTGCGTCCTCTGAGCTTTCCCTCCAAGATTTTACATTGTTAGAATGTTTCTATAATACAATGTGGCGCGAAACTTGGTAACGCGTCTATTTCTAAGAACAGAGAATGTACAGTACTCGGAGGTGGAATTTTCTACCGGATCAGATGAACCCGAATCGCGTAGAAATTTCGCAAGTCGTTGGCTTACAATTATCTTCGCCAAGCCGGCGGTACCTACTCCTCTCCAAAGTTGCACCCCTCGTAGAAGCATCGCGTACGCTGAGCGACGTTCGCGCTCATAAACGCGATATATCCTTGGCGCGAGAAGTGTTCCCGATATTGGCGCACGCTCGAAGGAGGTGTGGAAGTAAAGGTGAGACGTTGGAAACATTTGAAATCAGTGCGTTCCCCCCGGGGACACCTCGTAAATCGTGCGCCCCGTTTGTTGGCGCCTTTCCACGTGCCCCGTCCCCTTTCACCTCGCCCCTGCACCCTTATGCTCTTGTCGCGGCCCCACCTTCTCCGTTCTTCTTACGCACGGAATGCGGGGAAATCCGAGAAAAATCGCGTTATCGTTAACCCGTGAAACAGGAGTCGTAACAGAAAGGCCGAATGCTCCAGGCACGGGGGCCATTCTTACGTGCCACGGAGTATCGCGTCCTTTTATTTCCCCCCCCTTTCATCGTGGTGGATTTTTACAACGGAGCCTGAAATACGACGGTCGTTCCTCGTGGAATTATCGGCGACGATGAAAACGGCCACCGGCATTGATCATTTCTCCGATTCCTTCTATTCTCCGTCGTGTGCTCGCTATTTACTCTCTCGCCCTCTATATTCCACACGCGTGTGGCGACATCCCCGTGGAGGTTTTAATTTTCCTCGAGTTAACGTCAGGCATTATGGAGCACGGTCCTTCTTCCGCATGGGCGAATTAATTTTCACTTGAAAGCCGCCACCGCGGCAAAGAACACCTCTATTAAGGGAAAGCTTTTCCGGTGTGGTCCCGCGACAACGCCCGTTTCCGTTTCTTCCTCCGTGTTTCAGATCTCTTCTCGTCGCGTCGCGGTTGATTTCTAGACAGCACCGGTGGTCGCGATGCTTGGAAAAATGATACGAGCGTATCGAAAAAAATGCGCACGTTTGCACGCGTCTTTTCCAGCGGCGCATTCATCTGCGCGCTCGCCCCCGCGCTCCTGGGCGAGAGTAATTTCGGTGGCTGCGGGTACTCTTTTACAAATATTGATCGTGGAAAAATAGTCGACGTCTACGATATACACACGCGGGACAGCTTCGAACGGCAGAGGCGGAATCGAATTTTTCATCGACGGCGGCTGAGTAATCTAGGTCGCGCGTGTATCGTTTGTCGCTATAGAGCTCTGCCCATTGTTCGATACAAATTCAAGTTCTTTCCTGGCTCTTGTTGGAACGCAAGCAACCGGGGCGAGTTATTGAAAAGGAGCTCGATATCTGGCCCCCATTCAGCGGAAAATTGCATATCTCGACGGGGTTGAATGGACGAGCCTCGATTAACTCTTCTTTTTTTTTTTAATGCGCATGCTGCTGGGTCACGCGAAGATGGGAGCTTCGTTAGACTATCTCAGTCGATAATAAGTCTATTTATTAAATGGATTGCCAACAAGCTTTAATCTCGCGATTGCGCGGAGCATAAGGTGTCGCAAGATGGTCCTATAACTCGCGCGTACTGCATGCATAATCGATGCTGTTGTCACCAAAGTTCGAAACGAATGAGAAATGCCGGGACGACGATCCCGTTAATCGACTGCAAGCACTTTGCTCTGACTGGGATCATTTCCGCTAGAAGCGCCCCGCAAATTGAGTTGGCCACGGTCCGGCGAATTAATGTCTAATAGTCTGTCCCGAGGACGGAATTAATTACTTCAACTTTAAGCCGCTGATATTAAATGCACGAATTAACGGCAGTCTCAAATTATGTTGGTAAAGCTGACGACTTTTTTCGTGCCACTTGTAACCTATATAATTGTTTCGTTCAATCGACCATTTGGTACAGTTTTTGAACTCTACAAATCCAGGTCATGAATAAGGGATTATTTTAATCGTGCCTGGGTGGGGATTTTGTGGAAGTTGCTTGGAAGATCTATCATGCAAAATTGTTTCCGAACTCGAACTGAATTTTCGGTGTAATCGAGATTGTTTCGAGGTGGTTTAATATTTCCCAAGGCATACATAGCCACGAATCCTAGTATTCGAAGACGTTGAAGATACCTTGGTATTAACCGAGAATAATTATTATTATTATTATTATTATTATTAACGGGAAAAACCCTTTAGTTAATTCTGATTATAAGGGAATACTTTGACAAGGTCGAAAGACTCCAAATCCTCCCCAAAGTACTTTTTCAAGAAACGATCTGGATAGTTTATCTTGTCCCACTGAAGACTATCCTCTTACAATACACGTCTTCTATCACTTTTGAGCCGCATTAATCAAAACAAGGTTATATCCGTATCTAAAACACTTGCAGGACAATATGGTTCCCAATTCGATACTCGAAATCACCCACAAATTCGCCAAATGCTCTTCGAGCTCCTCCAAGTAAGCCAGTCCACTCCGTCTGACTTGTGACCGAGCAGTTCTCCTTACCAACTTGACCAAACCATTCTCAAGCAACCTCTACCACTTTTACACCCGTACACTGCCCAAAATCTAGCCCGACCCAGCACAGATTATCCACCACGACTGAACACACAAAACGCCAGTTGGTATGGAATTTCCAAGGGATCGATTTCGAAAACGGTGCGGTTCGGTGCGTCTGGCTCGAAAGTGGCTATATCTCCGTGTGAGGAGCCGGAGTCAGGGATGTCGGGTGACATTGACCGCGGGTGCAACCCCCGCGTAGGGTTGGCGGCGAGGTTTTCGCTGGCGCGTGGAAACGGCGCTTGCGCCCCGGACGTTCTCGTGCAGCCGGGTTGTCGAAGGAAGGGGCGACGGGGTAAAACACAGTACGACCCCGGACGGCCAAGGGGTGACGGCACGTCCACGAAAGATCCTCCGTCTTTCGTTCCACGAGAGTTCCCGCGGATACTTGATTAAAGTTCGCGGTGGCGAGCCCCAACGGCCGAGTTGTGTACGCGCGCATATCGCGGGTGGCTGTGCCTCGCCGTGTCCTACACCTTGCCCCGAGTCCATCTTCGCGGCACGCGCGTGTGATCCCCGTAATTTCATTCTGGGAGCGAGCCGTCCCGCCGCCGGCGAGATCGTGGCACCCAGATACACTTTCTTCCCACGTCGGTCTTCCTTGGTGGGTGTCGTCGACGTGCGTGGAGCCGGTGCCGCGACGCTCGTGGAGTTGCATGGCTTTATTATGAAATATTTCATGTAAGTACGACCCACGCTGAGAGCGTCCTCGCGTAAACCCACCCGCCGTACGGATTGCCCTGGAACCCAGGACTTTCTGTCGCGAACTGTGCCGTTGCCTCGTGGCTGGCTAACTCGGGGCGCCTCTGGTCCGTGTCTACCTGTAAATTCGGCTTCGCTTTGGAGTCACGCTGAAAGTTGAGTACCGCGGATGAGCTTTTCGCGTGGGCTCCATGAATAATGCAGGAGTTTGGTAAATAATCGGTGGATCGCTGTTGTAACGAGAAGAACGCTTTAACCCGGAGATAAAGACGTAAATTATTCACGACAGCTTTTATTATATAATTCCCCCGCGTGCATAATATACGGTATCAAGAATAAGGGTAACTTACGAGTGAATCGGCTCGGTGCAGGGCGTGCAAAAAATCAACGGATACGCGACTTCAATAGACGCAGAATCTTATCGGTTTAATTCAGTCTGATAGGCGAGCTTGAATAAGACGTCGACTTTCCATGGCTTTTTCTTATCCCTCCGCTTTCACGAAGCTTTTCACGACTCCCTGCATCATATCGGGGCGGCTGAATAGACGCGCGGCTCATATTAGACTATTCGTATGCACCGCTCGCTATCGAACCTTCGATTAGTCTCTGCCCCGGAGACAATGGTTAATCTCCGTTGGCTTCGCCAGTATGCTCTCTCCTTTAGCAATATCACACATCGAAGCGGTCTTTCTTTTAATTACTCAAATATCTCTGAATTTCTACCACATTGGAAATCATAATAGGAAGAACAGCACTCGCAGAGTACGCATCCTCCGTGAATCCAATTTTCTCCCCAGATATTTTCAAACACCGCTCGCAGGGATATTTCGAGCAATCGGTTACCTACTATTTTGTCGGACAGATTAGGTATATCGCTTCCTGTTGTCGCGTATGCTTGATAACGGGTATTCCAACTCCCTTAACGCAGACGGCACGCGACCGACTAATATTTGTAATGGGTAATTGTTCGCTATTAATTGATTCAAATGAAGCTTCTAATTACCGCGCGAGCAACGCGTGGCGATGTCCGCGCGGAATTTCAATGCTGGTGTGTCACTAAACGGCCAGATAAAATATTTGCGTTCAATCGATTACGTTTGAAAATTTCCTGCAATCCGCGGGTCCGGGGGGGGGGGAGGAGAGGGACAGGGATAAAACTGTGAATCGTGGATGCAGCTGGTTCATTTCGTCATGGCTACGTCGAGTACATTATTAACCAGATATCCAGGTTGATATATTATTCAAGCGCACCTCGTAGTAACCTGAAATTAATTAATTATTCGACGACTGGGATCGGCTATCGGTTAAGCCTCGCATCGATTCAATTACCAGCGCGGAAATTAGGACGTCACCATTGATATCGCGAATTACGATCGGTCCTTTTCTTCGCCCGTCCTCGTTGCAACCCCCTGATAGATCCTCTTCGTCGTTGTTATGCCAGCAAACAAAATTTCACCGCTCGGCTCGTAGATACTGGCGTGTTCCACGCAATTAGCCTCACGCTTACACGCTCTAAGCGAATTACGCGCCGCGTTGATTCGCGCTCGCTGATCCTCTATCCATGGCGCATCGGCCAAGTAAGCGCATTTCTGCGCGAGATGCATCGCAGTCGGTGCGTGAAGTTTGCACACGAAGCTCCTCGAAATTTCGCCTTTCCGTATTTCCACGGATACATTCGATTTTCTAGATATCCAAATGGACGAGTGTATAGATGAAAGTGCTCGAATCCGAAACACGCGCAGCTCGTACAAAGTTATTCTTTCATCCGCCGTGTCGTTTAAAGGGAGTTCCATTAACTAGCGAGCCACTCGAAGAATAATTCACCGCGAAATCGATCACGTTAATTGCATTCAGCCCGTCCAGCTTTAATCTGCAATTCGGTCACCGAAGCGTTCCTCTTCATTTATTCAACGTTCCAACTGGATTCGTTCGATTCACCCGGCACGAAAGCCGAGGAGGAGGGATCGAACGCGGACCCCAGCCTCTGGTATTAATTTCGCGACAAGCCTTCCTCTTCCTTTCTGTCTTCTTAAACGCCATCCCCCCTCGGGCTCCCTTTTTCTTTCCGCCTCATTTGCGCGCGATGGCCACGCTTATTTCTAGTTCGTCGCCCCTGGCGGCCCAAGTTCCTTCGATCGATGCCACTATTAATACGTTGCCGCAGCTTCTTTCTTCCTAAATCGCGGTACACAGTCGCTTCCACGAATCGCGACCATCTACCCTCCCCGTCCGTCCATTCAACTGCCCTCCAAAAAAAAACGCGACTCACCAGCGAGCGTAGCCGCGCGCACGGACGTTGCCTCGCGGCCCTGTTTACGTATTCGCTTTAGAGGGACGAGAAAGCAAGGCGTCCTAAAATATTCCGTGGGACGGTAGCACATGTCAGGACTCGTTAGTCACGGACCAAAGACGGGGGTGGAGAATCGCTCGCACGTGGCGATCGCGCGCGCTCCTTTGGAAACGAACGTTTATGTACCCCGTTGTGAATCTTTGCTTTAGCTTGCCGCGATACACGCCTCTAAGATATCGGTCTTTGGATCCCCACGACACCGCGATAATAAAGCCAGTCAGGTATTCGCAATAGAAGGTCGTGATTACGAATTTCGTCGCCGAGATTCGTTAATTCGCGTCGGTGGAGAGTGGATTAGGCGACTCTCCTCTTTTTACCCGGGCGCGTCATTAGAACCGGCTGGAACTAAAAACAGCGCGCGGTGAAAGCCGCGGGCGGTGGTTCTCGCATGAATCGGGGCCATCCAACAGCGGGCTCTCCCTCGCACTGGCGAAGAGGCGCGGAGAGCGGGCGAATTTTATGACGGGTTTCCCATTAATCATCTCATCATCTCCCGCTACCCGGGCTGGGTCTTATTCAAAGTCCGCCCGATTCCAAGCACGGCATCGATTCGTTCGCGTTGAATGCAACACCGCCCCGGCCGCCGCCGTTGCCTCTGTGCCATTGTGTCGAATTAAACGTTCGCCCAGAGCCCCGATGAGAGCTTCTATATATTCTGGCCACCGGTGGATCCCGTTACACTCGGAGAGCAGCCGGGATTTCTGGCTGGATAATTTCGGCGTAACTTCTAATTATTACCGTCCCTCCCCCTCGCGGTTTAATTGCGAGCCAAGTTCGCGATTCGAGGGGCGGAATTAATTTATGTCTTTTATCGAGAACCGCGCTGCTAGTTACAGTCGTTGGTGGCTTCCTGCTCGCGATCCTCGGTTGCGACAGGGTTCGGCAAGATTCCTAGGACTTCAGGGGCGGCAGAAGAGGGAGGGGGGATCGATGGGACGTAGAATATGTTATCGCGATATGGGATTAATCTGATTCGGTTTGGGCAGCGTCGAGTTCCGCTTGCAAATTAGGAGCGCTAATGGAACTAAGCAGTTCCAGCTGAAAGCAGGCACGGCGAATAGACTAGTTTCGCGCTAGTTCCGGGGACAATACTCGACAAATCCCCTTTGCGGGCCCTGCGCCTTGTGGCTAAAACAATGCGCGATTCTTCCCCGGAATCACCCACCCGAGACACGGTATAAACAATGGGCCGCCCCGTGTGCGCCCAGAAAATCAATGAGGTATAGTTTGGATATTCTTTTCGCGTCCCGGTTCATTGTCCTATGAGAACGAGCGGCGGGGTTTGCAGGTTTCGCGTTTCGTTTCGGGACGCTCGCCAGTCGATCCCACGCCGAACCTGTAGCTTCTTGTGTTAAGGAGCATAGTTGCGACACTGAAATTCGGCAAAACTCTGCCGGTGCACTGGTCGGAGATGAGAATAGTAGGGGAATCAGCGAAACAAAGTCATCACGTAGAGTAGCTGCCAGAGAAGACGATTAAACCGCCGGTGGCGTAGAGGGAGGGCTATCGGTGGTTGCCCAGACGATGGCCGGTGGACTCGTTTAATTACCAAATGCAGTCGTCGTCTGTGATCCGAATACGAGCGGCTTTGTGCTCTGCGTATCCGTTTTTAGGGGAGGATTTGCTCGGGAGCAGGCGGATTAATCGAGCGGAGGGTGGCGGCGTTATCAGTGCGTCCCGCAGATAATGCGTGTCGGGATGCGGCCGCAGATAGATATAGAGATAGAAGCAGACGGGAGCGAAGAGGGGGGCTGTGGACGAAGAGGGAATCACGCGTGTCTGTCCATTCGACCCTATCGCGCGAAATAGCCGAGCGTGTTTGCTCCTCGTAAACCACCCCCGACACGCGTGCCTTCCGACCCCTCCTCCGTCCTTGGGTGTTCATCTAACTGCATACCTATGCTGTCTAGCCGGAGACGTCGTATCGCGTAATGCACACGCCCACGCGTACGCAATTAACCATGCTGAAGCCATCGCCGCACGGACTAGCCTCCACTACCTTCAACAGTCAACTGGGATTCTTGGACGACCAAGTTTCTACGCGGATGTTCGAAGAATCTCGGAATAATGTCCAGAAGGGAAAGCAAGAAGCTTCCCTTTTCTTTGGATATATCATAAACTCGTCGAACGTATCAAAGGAATTTTGGGGACCTTTTTTACTCGCAATGTAGCTTTTGCTCGGTTCTCAAATTCCGTTGATGTCGCGAGGTATGATAGATCGAGTAGCATCTCATTCGAGCACAGCGAGCGCGACGTGGCAATTAAATCGGAGCCCATCGAATAGTAATCGAACCGACGGGGGGGACCGTGAAACAACGGGGCTGTTTGTTCGACGGATTTTAGACGTCCTAGAACAATCGGTGTTCGGCATTGTCACGCGTCGATCATTTGTTTACAATGGATATTGCACAGGGATGGGGCTTCGGGGTACACGGAATTCGAAGTCGCCCCCACGGCTGCGTGCGTGATCGGTTTTTGAAAAGCGTTGCGTTTTCCCCGGTTGCTGATGTATGATGTGGGTACTTTTTTCGGGAACGGGTTTCACTGTATTCGGTTATGGTTTTAACTTGAAACTGGCGGGTTCGTCTTCTGATTTCTAACATCCTTGGTGTTTCAGTTTACCGACTCATTCAGATTCGGCCTGAAAAATGGGATATTTTCAAACTGGAGTAGGGAATTTGGAATTGCTTCGCAAACAGAATATTTAACTGATTGATCAAATTGGCCCGCTTCACTAGAACGATTCAGTGCACACGGAAATTCAAGGGGGCCGCTGGAAAAGTAATTTCGACTAATCGGCGAGTGGCGAGCGTTAATACGATTAAATAACTCTCGCTATTCCTATTTCACCAGCGACACGGAGGACACGCGTAATCTCGGTGGAACATCGATACCCTCCTATATTCCCCAGCGCACGTCGGCGTGCAAATGGTAACTTTACGCTGTTTTGACGGGGTATAATAATTTCTCTGGAGACTGCGTTCCGTCTAATCTGCGGGCGTGTGCAGTCACACCCACGTCGCTGGGGCCGGCGAAAAGTGTGCGTCCCCATCGATCCCGCTGTTGCCGGGAATCGCCTGAACGAGTATTGATATTCCAAATCCATATTTCATTACGCCGCGGAAATTATCTGGTCGCTGGTGGGACATCCAGGCCGCAGAACCATTTCAAAAGTTTTATGACATCGAGATCCCTCGTGAACTCGGATCCTCTGAACGTTTCGTTCTCGCAGATGCATCGCGTCCCAGGTACAACTTCTCGCAGATGTTGCTATTATATCATTTTTAGAACGGGTTAATCAAAACCAAGAAATCTTTTATTTTATTGTCCACCTTAAACTGTAATAAACGAAATGAGATGAAATCTGTGGCGATTAACCTGTGACACAACATTTAATACCTCTTTACTACTCGGCTTCGCCTGGAATTTAGATTCTAATTTTACAAAAAAAAATTATTTTCTTGTGAAAATAGTCACATTCACCCGGATTAGGCAGGCATAATGAGCCGAGGCATATTTCACGATCCAAGAGTTTAGCGTTCGAAAATTTATAAGCGACAGACAAACGCACAACATAAACTTTCTGCTTCGCACTGATTTAATATTCCTTCTACGATGCCACACCGGTTTCGCTTCCTAGTAATCTTCGACCACCACACACACAATTTGCACCAATGTCCTTTGAAACATTAGTAACAAAGAACCATTTAAGAAAGAAGAAAGGAAAGATCCTTTTTCCACCGGCTCGGTAAATCTACCCGGATACTCTCGCCAAGTATCCGGTCCCGTGCTTCCTCGGCGCTACTTCGGCCAGCGTGAGTCTATTTACGAGTGGAAAATCTACTGGTAAAAGAAAAGACCGGTGGAGTGTAGATCGCGAGAGTGGAGGCTCGATGGTGGGCACGAGGTTATCTTGATTGGGATATGGTAATGCGGGCGGGTAGTTAAGGGGCAATTTCTATGGATGCTCGAATGCGTACCGAGGCCTTTCCGCGTGCGTAAAAGTAAGCGATAGAGGCGGGCAGAGAGTGGAAAAGGGAAATAAGAGAGGCAGGAAAAAACGGACGGCCGTAAACGCGTCGGGGGCAAGACCATTCACGGGGAGGATCGTGGAGGATCGTGGAGGAAAGGAACACGAACTAGGCGGGTAGAGGTCGGCATGCTAATATCGGATTTTCCCCGTGCGTTCGGTCCATCTGCTCGGGAAAAGTTTATTCGCCGCTTTATATCCGTTATGCGGATGGATGCCGATGTGGTGGGGGACAGCAGGCGACAGTTACATAAAAAAGTCGAACCCACCCGTGGACAATTTCTTTTTCGACTGTTTTCACGAGGTCCAATCGGAGGGAAACGACGGGAAAACTTGCTGCAACTCGACAGCGGAGAATCGGGACACAGGGACAGTCGATAGGCGAGGGTTCCCGGGGACACGTTTACGACTTTCACTGCGTTTTTCTTCAGCTCGTGGTAATACCCTATTGTAGTTGTACTTCTTAAAATTATCGCTTCTCTATCGAGCTCTGTTCCTTGTTAACCTCTAGGGGACCGGCAAAGCCCTTCTTGGGGCTTTGAGTAAGCGCGCTACTTCAAAATGATTTAAACTATAAATACGTATGTGTGTTAGTGTTCGACTGTGTTTTTGTGTATGTTCGAGCTATGTGTAAATTCGTTATGTTCAAAAGAACACAAAAAATACGTCAAAATAAAATAATTCCTGAAACAACGCAAAAATATTAATAATAAACACATGGAAGAAAAGATGCTACAAAAACTTCCGATGTCTACGTTGTTACCTGTGGGTAATGTTACGAGAAAGTTCTCTGAATTTTGGTACATGTTCATTCGTTTAGGTCAGTAAAACTGTCATGTAGGTCAAACATTTGTACAATTCGACTACAGATTCGTAATTAGCAGTATCAAAAACCTCAATACATACAGTGTTTTTGAAATTAAAAAAATTTTATTACCGTTCCGAACCGCAAAGCCCCTTTTGTGTCTCTGTGCAAGTCCTCTGCACAAAATATAGAAATTTTTGGTAACTGAAAACAACAACAAAAAAAAACCAGTCCTCTAAAGGTTAAATCCACGTGCTCCCGTAATTGGGTGAATGCCGTACTGGTTGATTATAGGTGTGGAATTAATTCAGCACTCGTGTTGTTCGTTGCAAATTGGCATAGAGTCTCTCAACGACTCTGTGCTTTTAATTAATTGTGAGGATTCGCGTGTTCACCGAATTGCTGAATAGACGGTGGAATCACCGAATGGTTCTTTTTCTCGGCATCTTCAATTATCCATGGCAGATCTGCCAGCAGAGATACTCGAAACGTTGCGTTCTAGAGCGAGTGGTAACGAAGGTACTTTACGCACCGAGTTGCTTGAGCTGTTGATCAAAGGGATAGGGGAAGCCGCTGGTAGAAATCCAACAGCGGTTCTTGGATTCCCATTAATATTTCAGTCCTTTTTCTCAGCAAAGGCGTCGGGGGAATGATTACAGGGAGGCGATGGCCGCGCTCGGGTTCGTGTCTCGCATGTGGGCCAGTGGAATGGCGCCCTGTTGCTTTTAGTTGATGAACCGTCCCTATTTCCAGCAGTTGGCTTCTGCCTCGGTCGTTTCTATGCCAGCGTACTCCACTTGGCGTTGCAGCGAGTGTTCGCGACATTTCTAGTACCTTGCCTCGCGCAACATCCATTTCGATATCTTCACCGCGGAATGGATCGTCCGCCTTTAACCCGCCCTAACAGCAATTATAACGAATCTGTCTAAAGAAAAAAAAGACCAATCCGGGACACCAATTAAGTTGAATAATTGAGGAAAGCAAAGTGTGAGGCACAACGCGGAAATTCCGCGGGGTCAGCCTCCACTGTGCAAGCGGGGTTAAGCTGGAAGAAATAAATTAAGCCCCAGTTACCGCGCCATACTTAACATAAAACAAATAGTCTGCTGCGCTGCTCAAGTGAGTCGTTAAGGTGTTTAGCTGGGCGCGAGCATTATTCAAGCGCGGTGCTAGCGAGGCAGTCGCTTTCACGTCTGTTTTCTCTGTTTCGAATAAGTTTCGCGACGTGAAGCGTGCACAGTTAGCATCGCGCTATCGTAAGTAACGTCTTCCATTATCAGAGTACACGAGGCTCGTTCGAAAGGGGGCGCATCGAAGGCATCGCGAACGGAAGGCTCCTCGCGCTGCGAAAACTTTTCCACCGCGTCTCGCTCGCCCGCCGATATTTTGTGTACACGCCGGGCGTTCTACTTAACGAGGTTCGAGCCGAGTTTGCACATTAAACGTGCCAGGGTTAGGCTGTATAATCGTACCAGAAGCACTTTGAATTAAAAGCTCAAATTGCGTCCCTGTCGACGACATTTTAATTACCGGCCGCGGCGTCCAGGTGAAACAGGGATTTCAGTTAATGAAACCTTAGGCAAACCCCGTAGTCGCGAAGAACCGACCTTTTGATTCCCGCCACCACCCCCTCGACATCGTCGTTCGAACGCTCGGGCACCAACCCCTCCTTCCTTGGATTACTCTCTTTCGGATGTCCGTCGATTCTCGCGAGCACGGCAAACGCGTTAATTGGGCATCAAGGGTATAACGTCTTTGATGTTACTGCCCTGTTTGATTTCCCGCCCCCTTCTTAAACCTTTACAAGGTGCTTAACGACGTTAGACGGCCAACTCAAATACTTGCAGTTTTACTCGCTGCCCCTGTTCCTCGCGGGTTGGTCGCACGTTTCTTCAGCGGCCACTACCGCGCGCTCATAGATCCTCCGCTAATAGAATTATGTCGTATTTCTGGTACGATTCAACGATTAATTATCTTTGTAAATTTCGACTGCAATTGCTTCCACGGTATCAGCGGCGCACTCTAGATTAATCTTTGGGGTAGTCGAGTTGAACGAATAAGAATATTTTTAATGCAATTTCAATAAAATTCATTAGATAAATATATAAAAGTTTATTTAAAGAATAAAATCCATTTTTCTTTTTACAAAGTCTCTTCTCTCCCATAATATCGATTGATATTCCTCCAATTTAATTTACAGTAAATCTTTAAGCACAGCGTCACTTGATTTTTCATTCAATCACGTTTACGTCACTGTTTGCCGAACCTATCGGGCTAAATTCTAGATTGGCCCGGTGGCGATTTAGCGGAGGTTCGGTGTACGACTTGCCGGTGCGTTATGCGTGCAACGATAATGGCTGATGTGGATTGATCGAACCATCCCGTGATTTACCGTTAATGGTTGTGTGCCTTGTATCGGGATTCAAAGTTTATGTCCTGACGGATGGTGTCCCGTTAAATTTCGCTGGCGAGGTTTAATAAGTTTACCGGCGAGCGATGCTCCCGCGGAAATTTCACTATGCCGCCAGCGGGGGAGTCGTTAGCGTTTAACGGTTAGGCGATCGTTGGGCAACGGAAAATGCGTCGCTGGAAATATCCGCGAAAAATGTTGGCGGATTTTTCTTTTAGCCCAATTGAGTTGTTTCCGCGCGCAATATCCCGCGCCGGGGCTTTTATCGCTGCGCCGTCGTAAATGACGGCCAAAGTGAACGTTTAAGTCGTTTCGGCGGACGCGTTGAAGAGCGCATCTCTGCTGGTGTTTTAAAGCGATACCATCGATCGAAGGGGATACCGGGCCTGGCGAGTATCACTGTCCAACGTTACTATTTTATTTCCGAGCCGAGAACTTCACCGCGATTCCATCGGTCGCGTAACCGACTTCACGGGGTGGTGTCAAAGCTTAATAGAATGGCAGTGGCCGGTACAGAATGACCGTGTTTAAGCGGTTCTGAACGATAAATCTTGAACCCTTTTTGCCAGCAACTGTAATCCTACAGTTAGCTTCACATATGTTACCCGCTTACGCGGCCATCCCAGCAGAGCTTAAAGCCTGTTTGTGCTTTACTCGGTACACGCGGGCGAGTTGCTTCGCTCGTATACAAAATTCCACTCGTGTACGGATCTCCCTTTCAAATCCACCCGACCATTTCTTGTCTTCCTAATCTCCGTAAAAATTGTACCATCACTGTAACGCGTTCAGAGGACTGTTTCTCGTATTTCCTCGGTTCATTCTACCCCGAGAGCACCCCGCGATTAATTAAAGACTCCTTCGAGCGAACCGACGCGTGTAGGAATAAAGGATTGGTAATAATGGTGCTCGCGCGGATGCCAGCTATTGTCGAGGAAATCAATCGGATTCCATTTCCCCGGCTGTCCCCCTCTCGTTGTCCAACGAGATTTCTTACGTCGGGGAACAATAGCCGCGGCGAGCAGGGGTGGGCCGGGGGGTCCGGTTAATTAACTGGAGGAGAGCTATTAGAGTAATTTATCGGCGTAGTAAGCGAGAGCATGGACGCGGAAAGCAGGACGGGGCTACTTGGTGTGCGCAGCCTGAAACGAAGCAATCCGCAATACCCCCATGGCAGAGTCGGGTAAATCCGCGAACAATGGTTCAACTCGGCGAAAGAGGTCGAAAGAGAGGGCGACGAGCAGTCACCCACTCTCGGGGTGGCGAGAGAAAAGAGGCAGCAGGGAGGTGTTCAAGTCGGTTGCTGCCCCGGATATCCGGGTTACATATATAAAAATCGATGCTAGATCTCGCACCGCGGAACTCGTTATTGCTGCCTCTTACCTGGAGCATCGTCGTCGGATTCAAAGCTCCGAGGGGCAGACCGGGCACGTCCGCGCCGGGGGTTTCTTGTATTCTCTAGAATTGGAGTAGAATGAAAGAGGGGTGAGTTACGCCGCTCGCTCCTCGGGTACAAAGGGAGGGCAGCAACTGAAAGATGAACAACGCCAGTCGGCGGAACATTGCTCGGGTCGCGTTACTGGCGAATATGGCGCAAAAAGTATTCCAGCTAACGAGAGACCTCGCGTGTCTTGCGTTCCAACGGGGAAAGATTTATCTCCATATCGGGTAGCAAGTATGCTTCCACTTGTTACGTCGTATCCATCAATCCTGGAGTAGCTTCTCGGTCTACGTGTCTCTATAGGATTTCATTGGGCATTTTGTCACATGTCACGTGAATTTTTGCCACGCCGTAAGATTCAAACTTCAACGCTTCTCTCCGTCTTTTTGCTAGTCTCTGTGGCCCAGTTTTTACTCCTGGAACTGGTAGCTCGGAATGACATCGCCGGTAGACACGTGCTGTCGTCGAGCTGGATAAAACGACGTCTAACCGCATGCTAGTGGATAGCATCGGAGAAGTAGAGCTTAGACTCGGAGCACCGGAACAAGACTTTTCCTCCTGGAACGTTGTCAGAGACAAATCGCGCCAGATGCACTGGCCCTCTTTCTTTATCGTTTGCCCCTTTGCCGCGCGGACCACTTCCGCACAGTCGCGTTAAACTGTCGTTTCCCTGGATCTGTGGACTGCCTCGCCCCTTCTGCGCCGCTGGAATACACAACTTACGTTGGTCATTTTGCGCGCTCTTATTGTCAGACGGAAATCGCAAAAGTAGCGTCATGCGTCGGCTAAGGTGAAAGTACTCGCGGTGGCTCGCGTCCGCGTGTCACATGAGATGGACGTGCCTGGCTTTCATGGCCCACCGAAGCCAAGTAACTTTACGAGTTCGGGATTCGATTTTTCGATCTGTTCGGGGCTTGTTAGGCATGCGATACGAGCCGCACGGGATTATTTTACCGCAGGCCACGAGGGGATCGTAGGAACCGCGCTCTGTAAAATCCCTCGTATTCTTGTCTTTCACGTTCACCTTGTACACGTGCCACGGCACTTGTGCACCGTTGACACTGGAGCTTCCCCATTGGTACGAAGGGAAACCTCCATCTTTATTACCTACGTGGAAACGTCGCCGAACTTTCCACCTTCTCGCGTAATCTGCGTTTTCAGAAACTACCATCGCCTTTGATAAGTGTTTGTCGTGTGAAACAGACCATCTTATAAACACATTTGTCGTATTAAAGACTTCCAGGGCATCCCGATCCTTCGAGGTCCTGGCGATTCTTTTCCTTTTCTTAAAAAGGGAGCAAGGGTAAAAGACTCCCTTTTCATCTGAATTCTGTCAGCTAGTGTCCCAGCAAAATTGAGCCGCTGCGTTCAGCGCGGAATCGTTCGAGAGAAGGGCAGAATCGTAAATAAATCGGGGGCGGTTGTACGCGCGTCTTGTCCCGTCTTGTTGAATTCCTGAAATATGCATTTTAGGCTCTTGTACAGCTCAGTGCCTGGCTGCTTTTACGTAGCGGAGATATACGGCTCTTTATACATAAGCCTCGGTCTAATGGCGGGTTCTCGTTGTACATCGCTGCTTGCAAAGTGTGTGAATAAAAAGCAGCATCGTAAAAACTCGAATAAATTTGTTTGTCCGTCGCATGTATTGGTCGTTCGTAGCTGATGATCCTCTGACCATTCTCCTCGCTTCGTTGACTCCTTTATTCAATCGTTACTCGAGCAATTCTTTCTTCCAAACGCATTTCTTCGGGACTCTGAGGAATCACACGAATGTGCCCCCTTACGATCCCATAAGCGGAATTAACGGATCCTTCGTCGTTGACGAACAAGTCAACTGTCGATGTTTCAAGTGTTGCCAATGACAGGCAATCGATTCTCCCCCGCACAAAGCTGGACGATCGGTTTTCGCGGTTCGTTTGATGTTCGTGGTGTTAATGGCTTTGGTACTCACCGATCCATTTTTTCGTCCGTCCGACGTTCATTTAAACGTATCTCCTGTACACGGCAAGGGGGTGATATTCGAGCCTGGATTCGTAACAGAAAAGCTTTCAATCGCTTCGTTCGCATCGAACGAAATTAAAGGAATCGCTAGTGACTACCCTAATCCACTGTGCACTTGACATGATTTAAACAAATGGGATAAAAAGCACACGATTATTATACTCACCGATTCAAAATCAAAAACTACTTTCGCTAAACATTCTTCGATTTCGTCTCAAATTCCCCGTTTCCTTGGCCCATCTTCGCGAGCTGCTCCGCTAATCATAAGAAATTATTCGCCCATTGCACGTTGTCTCCGCTCTTCAGCTTGATTGTTTTCCAAACTCATCCGCCCATCCGCGCAGTTTTAGCCCGCACGCTCGGCTGAAAGTAAGAATCCCCCCGTATTTGGATTCATAATATCGCGTTCGCTCCGAGAGATTCAGGTGTATGGGCGCGCCGTGACGCGAGTCAGAGATCTGAAATCGCGGGCGAGAGGAGGGAGACGCGACGGGAATACGACGGAGCGGCCGTCAAGCAAACAGGTATGCTTCAGAATCAATATTTGCTCGATACACGACGGTTCCCCGCTCTGAATGCATCCCCCGTCGCACAGGCATGCACGAACACACGTCGCCTCTTACTTTCTGCCCGCCTCTCGCCACTCTTATGTGACACGAGGACAGTGGTTGCCACGCTCCGCGACTCGCGCGGCACCGGCGCCGAGCGCGCTTAGTTCCTCTCCCGAAACTTGCATTTCGGTCGCATTCGATCATCCCTGGACGATGCAGCCCCGACAGAGGCCCGTGTTCCACGTACATTCAAAGCGTTTCCCTTTGTTCGAGGGATCGCCTCTGCCACGCGAGCGCCCGCCAAACTCAATCCTACCTGGATTTCCCTTTGACAACCATACGTTTTATCGCTTTTTTACCAACTTTAATTCAGTCCACCCTCGAGCTGCTCTTTCACGATGCTTCCACTCGCGTGTTTTTCGTGCTCTTAATATGTTTCCTCTGGGGGTGTTTGGTTCCGTCGATCCTCCCCGCGATATTAAGATGCGAATATCGTTAAGTCGGTGTTCGAATAAATTGTTTTCACACCCTCGTAGCCCCCCGCCCCTTCTTCGTCGTTCCCACTTCCACGACGGGGCGAAAGTCGTTAAAAGTTTTTTCGTACTTAAATTGGCCTCGAATCGACAATAGCGTTTCCCGGGGATGTTTTCCCCTCCCGTAAACGACGTTACTTTTCCCTGGCGAGGTAATGAGACTCGGGGAACAAAGGGTTACATTGATTTTCCTCGCAGGAACGCGTGTAAACGGATTTGCTCGATCGTTACTCCCGCCGATGCGTTGTTTTTGCGTCATTTGTATGGCAAACTGAGCAGCGGAGCGCGAGTAACAAACTAATTATGCCATTCGAACGCGAGATCCACGATCCTTTCTCATCGACGCACGTGGCTATTGCCTTATCCCGTCGATTCGCCCAATTTTTTTCTCTCAGAACACCCCCGACCTGGTTCTACTATTCCCCCCCTCGATGTAGGCAAATTAACGCGCCGGCCAGATCAGTTTAATTGCGCACCTGGAGTTTCCAGGGCGCAGGCCGCGTGTACACGCGTGGTCGGAAATTGCTGTTGGCGGCTGGGAATGCCTAAATGTCGATAATCACTTGAACGACAATATTCCGGACTCGACGCCATTGCGTATTATATGCTCGTGTGTAGCGAACGCTCTGCCCTTTCCCTTCGCCACCGCGGAGCATTAATATTCGAGCAGGTGCGCACACAGTGACGCTGGTCGTTTATGAGCTTTATTAGATTGAGAGCCTCCCACCGGGGCTAGTATTGCGAGGTTTCCTTATCTGGCACTCTTCCGGGCAGATTTAGCAAACTTAATATACGGTCCACTTGACACTTTCACCCGCAGAAAGAGCCACCGTTCCTCCTGGCGCGCCCGATGCAAAGTGTTTACGCTACTTCGTACCAGTTGCGTTCTTTTTCGAGGACGCGTTGAAGAAGGCGAGGGTCTCGGTATTTTAGGATGCACGCTCCTCCGTAGGAAGTGCGCAGCTGCGTTATCGCGGTTCGCTGATCGCCGAGCGGTATCGAGGGGGTGGTTCGAATCGCCTTTTCAAAACTCAGCGCTGGCGAGGTAGGAGATCACATCGGGAAAAGCACAGCGGACCGGGGTAATAGAGCGCGGGAATTTTTTTTTTCCCAACTCGCTAGCTACCGAGTTTTCCATTCACCGCGTTTCCTGCTGCACCGCTGAAAGACGCTTGCGGTGCTCGGGCACGGGAAGAACGATTAAAAAGGAATTCTTTCTCGTCTTGGAACATTCGCCCGGGTTTTTAAGTTGCGCGAGCGCAATTAGGTGGAATCCGCGAGGTAAGGGAAGTGGAAGGAATTACGAGAAAGTGGCGCGGCGTAGGGGGATGGAAAGGAGGCTCCGTACGTGGGTAGAGATTTATAGGAGCAACTGCTCGGATCACCGAGGGGGAAATATATCGTTATATCCGGGGCGTTATCGATCTCGACACACGCGATAAAGTAGTAACGAGACCCGTAAACTAAGAGCACCAGCTGCCCGCCACGGCGCGTTTCACGAGCAAACGCCGAGTTCTTTACCGTCGAATATGGCAAAGACGACGTCGTTCCGCATTTGTACGGCGATGGGATCGAGCAGTGTCTGCACGGTTTCATCTCCTCCGAGTGGCGCGCGGGTCTCTTGCCCTTGTCTCGAGACTGTCGTCAAACGCGCATCCCAAGGCCTGCGTTCGATTCTCAACTTTGCACCAAACTGCGAAACCATCCTCTAGTTTTCTACAATTAAAATAGGCTTTTCGAATTGTCGATAGTTTGCCATTCAGACTGCGATTAGCAATCCGGAGAGATCGAATCTCCCTGTCCAATTCGTTTCGATTCATCAGTTTTTGATACTTAATACGATATTTAATAATCAAAGTAATGCCGAGTATATATTGGGATTTTTTTTAGCCAAACTTTGCGAGAATAAATGACGGGGAAGGTTCTCTGCGGGATCAGAAATACGCGCCTTGATCACAGAGAATATGTACTACCTCGACTCTGGATCGAAGACAAAAGTGTCCTCGCCTGTGCTCTCGTATTCGTCTCCTGTCCCCGCGTCTTTCCACTTCTGGGAGGGAAATCAGGCGCCGCGTACTTTCGTGCGCGCGTAGAACGAGAGGGAATCCAGATGGTATTTTTAATGAGAATCCCGGGGACGGGGCTCCTCGTATCTTCGGCCAGGTAACGTCTGCTGACGAAAGACGTAGGCGAGGGGAAATCCTTCACTCGAGGAGTGAACACCGGAGCCCCAGCTATACGGTTAATTATTTACTGGAGTGCCGAGGGGTGGGTTCCCTTTTACGGTGTGTCTGAGCTCGCGCGCCATTGTGCGTGCATCGACTTCGCGAGGACCGCGCGGCGGTGTCTCGCGATCCACAACTTTCCGAATAAACGCCGGGCGGATCGTAAACTTCGCCGTTTATGCGGCTCGTTAAATGTCGCCGCGATATTGCCGCCGAGTTTTCGAAAATCCTCTTTGCGCGGCCGCTCCTCTGAGGCTAAGCGCGAGAGCCGAGGTATGGCAGGTTGTGAGTCTGTCGGGAGAATGATCGAAACAATGCTGGGTGGAAAAACGAGAAAATGGGGGTACAGAGAAGCCGGGGGTACAGAAAATGAGCCGAGGTATGGAGCTCGGATAAGAAGTCCTCTCTGCTAAGCTCTCGCTGATGCACCGGCGAGGACGCTTCGAAAATTCTTCGAGCTACAGGGGGAATCGAGGATTTATTCTCCGTTCGCTTCGAAAATACTGTCGATAGCTTCACCCACTGAAATTCTTCCTCGCCATCTTAATACCACCTCTCTACGTCCTCGACTACTCAATTCCATCGGCTCGACGTTCCACGGTGGAAATCTCCAACTTCCAATGGCTCACCTTTCGAACAGACTACCGCCTAACTTTAGCCAACCCTTTTGGCCATTTAAATTAACCCCCAGGTAGATCCTTAAATATGTTACAAAGTAACACCCCCGCAGTGGACAGTCTCTCTAGGGATCTGTATCCCACCAAGTATCTTCCAGGGGCAACAGATTCCTCTTTCTCGGGGGATCGAGGTCCTTTAAAACAACTGCCGCGCGGCACAACAGATTCTTCCGCCGCGTGGATGCTGGCCTGTGGCCAAAAAATCAGCCGAGTGCATTGGAACGAGGGGGGTGGGTGGGGATGTAAGGGGCGGCATCCAGAATCCGCACGGAGCATATGCATAACTATCGCTCGCCTCGTCCCCCGTCCGTATCGACGACACACGCATCCCTGAATTATGCATACGCCGTCAACCGAGCCTCGTGTTTGAACACTGGGCGGGCTTAAGCGTACTCGCGCGTACGCGCCGCGGAGACCGAGCTGGCGATCGCGTCAAATCCACGGTCCCCCATTACGGAAGCTGTTTAAGACGACTGTGTAACACGACCTATCCGAGGTCTCGGTCCGCCGCCAATACCGTGGAATAATGTATGCGCCTCTGCTTGCACAGGATGCCCTGTGGAACTGGAACCAACTGCGCCGTCGAAGGGATGAAAGGGTGAAGCAGTGTAGAATGATCGTTGAATCGTTCCGCGGTAGCGCTTTGTTGTTTGGAGTGCGTGGGGATATTGAATAATTTGATTTAGGTAGTTGGAGTATACAAGTGATTGTTTGATATCTCGTACCGTGTGCCGATACAGTCCGTCCATGTTCCGTGAAACAACCTGTACACCACTGTGCGAGTACACAGCGCGCAGACGGTATTATCCTGTTAAACGCCGGCGTAGATTTTTCTTCCTTCGAGTTCTTCTCGCATTCCTGTTTCTCGTTCCTTTTTCTTCGACAAAGTAATGCGTCGTAGAACGAAATACGTGCACTGTTTAGGCGGGCGGACGCGTTTGTTGTTCCACCCGAGCCCGGGTCTCCTAATTTATTCGCCCCATAAGCGGGACCCTTTATAAAATAGGTGTCAAAGAGATACCTTGATAAATATCTTATGAATATGTTAATTCCCATCCGCGGGCCATGGTAGGAGAAAAATGAGGAAACTCCTTTGCACCGTAATCTTCTTTACAAAAGAACCAGCGTGCCGAAGAACCACTTCCTTAAGCATATGATTTATATTCTTTGTCGACGAGCAAGATGAAGGAGTTCTGCTTGCCGCCTTTTACTCTCCCGTACGCCGCCCCTGAACGGTCCTCATTTTCTTTTAACGTTTATGAAACACGGCTGGAAGATGTATTGGGCGCGTGACTCCTCGCGCTTTTCGACAGACTTCCCAAGGAGGAGCGAGACCGCGGGAGAATTTTGTGGCACCCGCTATATCCCTCGGAATATAAGAAAAAATAATTTTCGCCCCGTAGCTCGCGTAGAATTTTCATTTTTTTTTTCAGCTAAAGTTTCAAGGCGCCACGTTTCCTTGCCCCTCGGTTTTTATGTCTTTTTCGGGGCTTCTCCTCCACTTCGCTCCCGCGCTTGTACTTTGTCAAACTTTTCACGGCGTTTCGAACGACGCCAGGATTCATTAAACCCTGGTAATTTCGAGCTACACGTGGCATCTTTCGCGTTAAAAGTTGCCGCTGCGTCGCCTGTCGTTCGAGGTGAGGCCCTCCCTGCCGATAAACTTTCCTCCGACGGTGCTCCGCAATATTTAAATACGCCCCGTAATTTTGCAATCTTTGCTCCGGCATTTCCGTCACGTCTTGCCGCGAAAGTAATTTTTCTCCGCTCCCCTCGCCCCGTTCGTCCCCCGTCGCCTCTGCGAGCGTCGTTCTCGCGGGCAAAGTATCCAGAAGAACGAGAAGGGAGTGTCTTGCGCTGATAAACAGAAATCCTGGTTCGAGGACATTGTAATAAAAGCAATCCTATTATCCTAATATGATAAGGCTTAATGGAGTTTGGTCGGGTAGCGCGCGGCACCCTCTTCTCTCCTGTATTCTGGAAAGGTAATCGTGATTTCTTAATACGATCTATAGCCTTCCTGTAATACGCAGCTCCTATTTCAAGGTATGATTGGGTACTATAGAAATTTATAATAATGCTTCAGTTCTTGATGATCTAAGAACATTAATTTATAAAAGTGAGGAATGGTAATGTGGTGTAATTAATTAAAGAAATTTGGAAGCTAGAAAGTTCATAATAGTTTCCACGAGGGCTGTGCTGTAGGCTTCGTAATCCCGCCCTCGTAGCCTCGTCAGTAACGAAACGCTGCACCGGTAACTTGAGAAAATTTATATTTTCCACCGAAAACGGTCGATCGTTCCTGAAGCTTGCAACCTCGCGCATCAGACGATGATCGCGCCAGCGTCGAAAGAAGCCCGTTGAGGGAATTTATTTTCAATCGAGCTTGGAAAGTGCACGATCGAGAGGTGAACGCAGTTCTTATTAGTTCTGTTTTTTCGCCACCCCCCTTACGTTTTAGTAGTGGGATCGCTTCTGCGGAAGAGAAGATTAATTTCTCGCGGTAAGAGAGCAGCCCTGAAATTCTCGGCACAGGGGGTGGGAAGGACGGAACAATTGCCTCGGCAAAGACGAGAGATTCAATTACATCGAAAACGCGGGGCGAAAGGGCCGCCTCGCCCTGCGTGAAGCCAGATTAATTCGTCCTTTGCCGTGATGCTTCCACGGGGCAGGAAAAACACGCTCCCTTTTCTCCCGTTTCTTTTTTGCCCATTTTCCTTTTCCCCCTTTCTCCTTTTCTCGCTTTCGATTGAATAGTTAACGAGTTCTATTCACGCTATGCATTCTTTCGTAGATTCGTATCATTATCGTCACCCTTATTCGCGTGAAGAAATATTAAGCTACCACCGAGTAAAGAGTGTTCCGAAAATGAAGTATTTTTTCGTCTCATTTTGATCCCACGATAACGTTTCGTTTGGCATAAAATTCAGTTCCAAAAATCGTGGAAGAGGCAACTTCTTGGGTCACTCTTCATTTGTACTATCGTAAAAGTGTATCCATCACAGGAATTTTAGGTATACAGGCTCGTCGGTATTCACATTTTCCTGCAGCTTACACGTTCATCGTCCTTTCACGCAGGATTGATTTACATTTCGTAGAGAGTCGGATGTAAAACGAATCGACGCGATCGCGAAGGAGAATCGACTGTGAAATTTTCTCGCAGCGCCGTTGCGAGGCAGCTCGGTTGGGGATCACGGTGGAACGGGTAGTATTAACAGGAAGCCAGAGTTTTAAGCTTCCGTGAAGTTAGTATTCTTCATAGGAGCGGGCGGTTTATTTTAATTCACCGGGGTAGTTTGTGCGGGCAGGGGTTGCTGCGAGGGAAAAAGGTGCTTCCCGCCGGTTCATCCGTGGAAATCTTTTAATCCCGCCGGTCCGTGTCCCGTTCGTCAAGATTTTATCGATTCATTTACATTCGTATCGCTGGAGGCCATCTATTTGTTTTATTGACAACGATTTGTCTGGCTGAGCTGGCTACGGCCGCGGACACGCTTTTCACCGGCCACGATTTATGCGCTTCGTCTCGTATTCGCGACAGACGAAACGCGCCTCCCCTAATTATTCTGATTCGCTAATGGCCCTGTAATAGCTGCCGTTTGTCGGTGCACGTTTCACTTTCCGCTCCATCGACGAGACTCCACCATTTTATCATGGATCCTGCTTTCCATTATTAATTATTCCGGCCGTGTCATTTCGTCGCCGCTTGAAATCTGGCTGATTCTTCGGGGGATAATGAACGCGAGACTGTCACTTGTCCCTTGACAGTTTTTTCTTTTTAAAGATCCGTAACCTGGATTACTTATAACAGCAATAGATTCCTATCGCAGAAGTTTTGTTGAATAGCGACACTACAGTTTTGTCTCGTCCTACACTGTTTGGCTCGCGCTTGTTCTTTGCCGCGGAGACTACGAAATAAGTGGTGGGTATAGAAATGTACTTTTAACGAAACAAGGGACCCGGACGAGACAACACTGTATACTCGACGAGAGTCAAGTAGATTTCAGTTCCCAAGTTAAAATTCAACAAACGCAATTCAGTGACTTGCCACTTCACGCTGCCCAAGAAATTACATAGTGGATCCCCACCACTTATCCTTCGATCGTTCAAATTCTCATCGACACCTATCACAACTGCCATTTAATTCACGACAGCTGCCCGTCACAGTCCTTCACCGTATTAACACGATCAAGGGTGATGGCCCAACGACCGAGCCACCTGTAACGATCTTATTCCCGCGACAAAGGGCGCTCCTCGCTTTAATCCAGCCTTAGAACGCCGAATATTAAGTGCTCGGAAGGAAACAAACGGCGGGGATGCGCGAGGATGGTCGTGTTTAGCGGAACGGAAGTCTAGATTGTCCAACGGTTGGGTTCCGGCTCGCAGAGTACAATGGGGGCGGGTTGCCCTTTTGGTGGAAGAGTGTCAGAGGATCGCGTCGCGCAATCTATCACTCTCATTCACTGGCCATCCCCGTCTCCCTTAACTACCGCGTTGCCCTCGTTCCAGGGGCGGTCCGCTGGTGGCTCCTTCTCGCCGCGGCGCGACTCGTTCCTTCGGATTCCCGTTCGTACACTGTCGCATCACTTATCCCCCCGCTAGACAGTTGGACAGACGAACGAACGTCCAGGCTAAGCTCACAGCGCGCGGCTTTCCTATTTTTCAGCAGGAAGCCGGTTCCAAGCACCCCTGCCGCTTCCTCCCCCCGCTTCTCCTCCGCCGCCGTCTCGACGGAATAAAACTGCTGCCACGGAGAATTGATGTTTCTCGCTGCAAATTCGTCCTATTTTTCACCGCGAGCCGCCCGCGGCACTTGTCTCGGCGGACCCACCCCCGCCGCTAACAAGGGATTTCTGTGCCTGGCTTTCCCACTCTGCCGCTTTCTCTTCGTAGCCGACGGGCTCGTCTTCCACCGTACGTGGAATAAATCGCGCGCCCTCTTTCTCCCCCGTTCTCGTACAAATGGCGCGGCTAGGAGCATTGTTCGCGGCCGGTTGTTTGTCGCGGGATGCCGCGCGCCGGTCTCTTGTCACGGCAGCTTCGAGACGCTCCATATCGTACTTCCGTCGCTTTCCCCGATAGTTCTCGGCTGTCTAATTAGTTCGAGAGGGGGCGCGTTGCGCTGTTCTTGCGACCGAGGAGCACGCCGCCCCCGGGGTGCGAGTTTCCAAAGCGTTGATGTGTGATATTAGTTTCGCTAGCTGGGTGGTGGCTAAAAAACTGGGGGAAACGTCGTTGGGTTTTGTTTGGCCGCGGATTTTGCGCGTTACCGTTGTAATTGATCGCGCTTCGTTTGGATATACCGGCGATGCTCGGAGCTCCGCATTCCGCGCGCGCGCTCCCTTCGATCGATTCGTGGTTTTGCGGCAAGTCGGATAAGGGGTTGTATTTACGAGAGAGACCGCGGCGAAAAAGATGGATCCCTGGTGCGACTCGGCACTCAGTTAGGGCAGGAGGACCGCGGGCCTCGACGCTTCTTGTTAGCTTTGACAAAGAGCTGACGCGTTTTCAAAGACCACCGTTGGGCAAGCGTGCGAGTCCCGTCGACGGTGTACGCGCGCCGTTGGAAAAGTTCCACCCCTGTTGCCGTTGTTACGAGAGCAATAACTCCCTCTTGGCAGCTGCTGCGGCGGCGACAAGTGTTACGAATGTCCTCTTCACGGAGCACCCTCGCTTTCGCTGGCATTCCCGGGACCAGACTCCGCGCGTTACGGATTCCAAATTAAAGGAGAAAGATACGCGTCCCGCGATGTATCTCCTACAACTCGAAACTCTGCGTCCAACTACTCGTAACTCTCGCCTAGAATCTTAAACTTTTCCTAGCCTTCGAACCTTGAACATATCCCAACGAAATGCCTCCCCCCACTACCCCCCTCCGTCCCCACGCAGTATTTTATCGCGCACGCGAATTCGTGTCTTCCCTACCACCGACGTTACTCGGGAAAAAATCACCTTGCAACACGAGTCACGTATGACTCCGCGACAGCCTCTAAAGCCCTTAAAGAATAAAAGGCGAGGTGAATTTTAAGCGGGGCCTCGTGCGTTCTGTTTCTGCCTACCGACGGGATTTCCTTCTTGATTAGCATAATCTAACGGGATATAGGGGCGGGATGGAGCAACGGGGGGCTTTATGCGAGCATTGTTATTATGTATTTAGCGCGTAACTCAAGTTGCCCGACTAGTTCGGAGACTATCCAGCTCCAGAATGGGAGGAGGACTTGGTAGTTGCGCCAACTTATGACGGAACTTTGCTAGCGCATCGAGGCGTCTTACCTGCCGCACTTTGTTCCATCCGGCTGGAATACAGGTGCGGATGTACAGTGTATTACAAAACTTTCGTGCCGCCTTGTACGAATCGCGCGACATTGATTACCTTTGTTAATTTAACTGTTCACCTTCTGCGTCGAGAATAACGTCAACTGACACCTGTAGCAGCAAATTGTCGCTGAATCGAAGCACTTTCTTTTCACGTTTTACAACCTCGTGCAGAGATATCGCGTCCACTTGGAAATGCAGATGATTTCAGTAGTAATCAGATTTCTGCTTAAATCACTCGATATCTCATTGAATTTTCTCGTCGGAAGCAGTGATTACAGAACCACCGTTCCTTTAGATTCAAACTATTTTATCTATTAATCCTCCACCAGGTTTTCTTTCCACCGAGAACGCTTCCCCGCGCTGCTGCCCTCCCTGCAATCTAAAATATCCCTGGCAGGTGTCCTCAAAGTTGGCCGTAAATTTAAATAATTTACGCGCACGGGGATCCCTGCAAATATTTAACTTCCACGGAGAAATTCAGCCCGCCAAGATAAATTCGGGCTTCATTTGGCCGGAACTTCGGAGGTTAGTGCGACTATTTTCTTTCTCGATTAACCGAGTCGACAGCACCGCCAAGGAGAATGTTCCGTCGTAACGACAGCGTTCCTCCCACGGAGATGGGCGAATGCATTAAGATATATACCTATATATACATTCGCCGAGATGGGGGCCCCAAGAAATATTTCTTCGTCCGTGAAAGTTCCGCGGCTCATGAGTAATTATGCGAGGCAAACGAGTTTCTGTCATTCGTCTCGCTTCCTCTGCTTCACCGCCCCTGTCCTCCTCTTTTGCCCCCTCTGCCCTACAGCTCGTCCCTGTTGCTGGGCTACCAGGGCGGGTGTAACGAAATTCAGCAATAAAACGAGCCAGCGCCGGTTGTTAAGATAATGTCTCGGCCCTGGCACTGCCGAGAACGCAAAACCCCGGGAATAAAAATATAATGGCTTCCGTAAAACTGGATTCTGGGGGCTTCCAGCATAAGTTACGATCTCTGGAGACGTATTTCGTGCATCAACCGCGCCCAGGAATCCTCGCGGCCTGTTCCTCTGTGTCGGGGCATGGATGTTGAATCGCCAGTGTCGACGGAGACGTATTTAGATTGATTTACGCTTGATAAAGTTATCGCATAGTCATCGCTGTTTACGTTTTTCCATTCTTGCTGGTCCTCGCTATTTGCTCTTCGATTATCGGAAGTTCTCATTTTGGTTTCGTAAGAATCATCGGCTTCTTTGTCGGTAACAACGTGAATACGTAGGAAGCGTCTTGTGGCTTGCCATATTTGGCTATATTTTATGACTATATTTCATGGGCCACGTGAATACTTTACGACGAGGAACAGTGTGTAATAGTTGTACAGGTGTATAACAGCTGGATCTCGTTATAACAGCGTTAGAGCTAATTGAACGTTAACGAGATTAATCCATCCAAACACGTAGCCGGATACGAGGACCGTAAACTCGGAAGACTTACCCTGAGAATTTCTGGTAGTGAAACAAGGGGGTACTAAACCGGGCTCGGGGGTAGTACTGGTTTCCTTTTCGACTTTATTCCTGCCCCGCCGGTTTAATACCATTTCCGTCGTATCCCGTGCCGCAGGAATACGGTTGCTTTGATGAAACGTGCACCGAAATTCTTAGCAGCCGGGGCGAGTACGTCGCGGCGGTTAATAAATCAGGGTGAACGCCGGGCACGATCGAGGATCGTTACTAATTGGACGGTCGAAACATTATATCCCTAGTGTTCCCGCGGACGGCGGCGCGAAGGACGACGGGAAGAATATTCTCACCGTTTCAATTATCGTGGACAGTAATTTATGGAGTTCTCGCGCAAGGGGGCTTTCGACTTTTCGAGGGACGTTGCAAATCGACCACGACGAGAGGAGCGTCTAGGAAAGTTTTCAATTACATTAAAGTCGAGCATATTAAGCGCATCTTCGAGGATACTTCTCGGTGGAGATCCGGCGCGATCTCGCCTGGCGTTCCTCTTCTACCCTCGCTTCCACCGCGTCTAACTCGATTCGAGGAGCGGGCTCGACGGAGGGTAAACTTATAAACTATGAAAGTTACTCTTCCATTCAATGAATTGACCGCGTTGCTGCCACGGTACGTGCCCCGAAATCGTTGCGTCCCTCGACTTCTTCCAGTCGGACCAGCTTCCTTCGCTTTTATTATCTATCGCCGTGCGTGAGAAAGAGTACAATGTTGCCGACCGACCGGAAAATTACAAGTTCCCTTGCGCTGCTTGTCGCGCGCTTCTCTATCCAGCCTTTCTGCCCCACCGTTCAAATAGGTCACGACGCTTTTTAATGCGCCTACCGCGTATAATTCACACGGCCTGGCTTCTCGATATCTTTGCCGCGGCGTTCGCCTGGCAGATATCGATTCTGGATGGTCGCGGGTGGTGTCATGGGGTCACGAATCAATGCGCTCGAATTGAGTTCGCTCTCCTATCTTCCTCGAGTTGTGGTGGATCCCTCCTCACGTCCCTTGCGAAAGAGAAGCTACATTGCTGTTAGGTCTGTTTGTTGAAATACCGGGTTTAGACATTCCGTGGGCGATTCTGTGAGAAACTTGTAACCGTGCAGCGAATTTTTAAGATGTAACGCAGGTATCTAATGTAAACATTCGTTTTCTGTTGCAGAAGTCGAAAGGAGTGCAGGCGCTGCACCGGGAGCGGCGGGTGCAACTGCAGGTGGCCCTCGGGGGTTGGCACCTTCGCCTGCCCCCTCGACACCCTCGACCCCCACGACCTCCGTCACCACTAGTAGCCCTTCGGTCTCAACCTCCTCGTCTTCGGCTTCACCTTCACCTTTCTCCTCGCCTTCCGCTCTCGTGGTGGCGGGCTTTGACAAATCGGTGCTACAGGTAAGATGATTTCCTCCTCTTTCGTTTCCTCTGGCTAGAGTCAGGTAAACGCGAACACGCAAGTACGGAAGAATAAATACAGGTATCTCGGAAATCTATCGCTTCTAAATCTGCTCCAGTCAACTGTACATAAAATTTCTCTATCGTCAAAGGCGTTCGAGATATTTCTCCACAATTGATCTCGAAATATTTTTTAGAATATATTCTCCGCGATACAACATTTCGCATCGCGCGGAGCAACAGGCTGTATCCCCGACGGGTCAGTGACTCGTCCTGCAGGATCGAAGCGATAACGTGCAAAGAATAATGATCGCTATTAAACCAGTTCCCCCGAAGCGAAAGGCACGACGTTGGCTCCAACGTCGATGAAGTACGACGTAAAAGTTGCTCGTCTTCTAGCAGCGAACGACGACAACGACCAGTGGGTAATAGCGATCGGGGGGGACTGGGGGTTGCGGGAATGGCGGTAGGGTTAGTTACGATAGCGCGGAAACCTGGCGTGCCCTCGGGCGTCTCGGCTAATTAAAGCTCATAAATTACGCGGACGTGGAAAGAGACTGACGAGAATATGGCAACGTAACGGGGGAACGTGCCGGAGGGTGTGAGGGAAACGCGCGGAAAAGTTGCACGTGGACGAAAAACGCGTTAAGCGGCATTCCGCGTACGAGCTGCCTCTAAATTTCCTCGACGAGTCCGGCCTGCCCATGGTGTCCCCCTCCGTATTCATAATGTCGTTTCAGGAATGTAACACCTTTTTCCCTTCGCCCCCAACGAGCAAACGTGGGCAGAAACGTTGTTTAGAATTCGATCTGACGCGCGCCTCGAGAACTTGAATTTAGTTCGTGGAGCTGCGCGCTCGTGGAGGGCATTTAAATTCACACGCCGTGGCATCGGGCAATCTGCCCCTGGAAATAAGGGGCAACGCGCCCTGTATGCTCCTCCAAGTGGGAGGGACGGTCTAACTGGATTACCCGGCGTGTCGCCGAAATTAATTCCCCTTCGATATTCGCTGCTCGGACAGCGATTACTCCTCGCTCGGTGATGCGATAAAAAGAGAGATAATCCTACAAAGTATCCATCGAAAAATAGAATTCTTACGACCCTCTACTAAAGCTTTAAGAAATCTTGCTTCACTTCCTTCGCGCGTTAATCGTTAACACGGAACATGCTCCTCTTCGAACAATCACAAACACCACTCGCCAACCTGGCAATTTCCCTTATCGTCGCGTCGTATGTTTCCGGAAAGGAGAAAATGTCCCAAGAGTAATCTGTATCTATACCATCCATCATACAAATCGTTCCACCCCAGACGGGGGCTTTTGTTTGGAGCGAATCGCGTCCGTTTCCGCAGCGTCAGCAGCGTTCATCTGTTGCGACAAGGATTCCCTGCCACGACGTTTCACGATCGACTTATCTAGTCAGCCGCGCGCATCTTTCGAGCACGTCGGTTGGAGAAAACTCGGAAGAAGCCGGGGGCGAGCTTGACAGAATATTCCGCCGTGGTCGGCACGGGCTCTCGGTTATCAGGGGCAGGAATTAGATTTGTGTGACAGCGGTGGACAGCGCGGAAAGCGGCGCCGGAGAGGGCACGAGAGGAGAGCGAAACCGCTCGCTCGTGCAGCCGTATAACTCGGTCAATTTTATCGAGTTACTCTCCCGTTTCTCCGCCTTCGCGCCATCCTGATCTTCATTCATCCCGTACACGAACCGAAACGTTCTTACCGAGAAGGGGAGTGGCGCCCGGGCTAGGGCGGCCGACATTCCCTGGAACTCGCACGGGCGTCGGTTTCTACGGCACAGCTCTCCACCCGAAGCGGGAATACTTTCTTTCCCCGCAACACTCGGTCTTTCACTTTAAAATGCGCCTTCGTAGGGAATTCCTTCCTCGCCGTTATAAAAGTTGTGCTCGCGTTACATCTTGTTACGCGAGTAACGCGCGCTGTCGGCTTTATTGCGTGGTTGTACTACTTGCAGCTTCTCGGGGCTCTATTTGCGCGGGGCGTATACTCCTCGCGGAGCTTCTTTTCGCATGTAAACAGTCGAAACATTTCTCGTCCTTCACTTCCCTGGATATTCTTTGTTATTTGCTCGCGCGGGACTATTTTGGGGATTTATCTACGTTGAGAAGGTGAAATTTGAATTCCCGTTTCGCTCGGAAGAAAATGGGTACGCTTGTGTCTTGGTTTTTATTCATACGCGGTCTTGTGGAGCAATATCGTCTGGAGGTTGGAAATGCGTTAAAACAACACGCGCAGGGTTTCGTTTTCGTGTACCTTGTATTCACAGCGTAACTTCTTCGGTATTACATCCTTCTCGAACGTTCCTTCAGGATGAGCCTTTGTGCAACGAACCGTTGTACAGTTTCATCAAGCCCCTTTTAACTCTGCGCGTGGGACATTCTTCCCGCTGGTTGAAGGTACTTTAAGCGCCAAATCTCGCTCCGCGTCTGCACATTCGAGACACTGGTGGACCTTCGGATCTTTACGCGTTCGTCGGCGATGTTACTTTCATCATCTTCTCATCTATTAAAGCAATGGTATGCGTTTAATTCGTTTGCCGTCTCAAGCGTAGCTACCTTAGGATTTCCAAGTGTCCGAAGTAATCGCAAGTTCCGAAGGAAAGTGTGATCAAAGTGTCCCCTTCTGTAAGCTGCGAGCTCGGAAAATTCCTTTGTAGCAAAGGAATTTCGACGTCTTGACAAATATCGATGTTAAATCCGGTTCAGTGCTACTGCTGCCAGGGTATTTTAAAGCGACTTCCGGTGAAAGTAAACGTTTCATTTCCAAGTCACCCCACTCGCTTACCCCCAGATAAAAGTTCGCCAATTATCTTGCTCAGATAAGCTTTACCGTCATACGGTGTATCGTGGCGATTCGACGGGTACGCTTTTCCTATTTGCCGAGTCAACAGAGTCAGGCTGGAGCCAGTCGGAGCGACGTCATAACAGCTATCTCCCTCCTTCCATTTCCGGCTGTGCTGTCTCTGCTGACAAGTATTGTGCTGTTTGCATAAAGCGATGAGAGGCTTCGAGGTAACGAGACTCGAGCAGGAATCGAGTTGCCAATGAAATTCTATTTTGCTCTCATCTTGGGGCCGCGTTTTATGTACGCGCTACCTGTGGAATTGATCAGAGTCTCGGCCTCTTCTGCAAAAAAAAAAACCTTCGTCTTTAATCTTCAGTCTTTTTAATTTTCCCACGTGCTCGAGTTAAAACTATTTCTCACATGACCAGCTTCTCAAACGACGCTTCCCATGCTCGCGTAAGAATAAGTCACGCGCGCCGTACAGTTTCGCAGGAGGAAAATTCGTCTGTTCCATCTCAATCGAGCGTCACGTTTCAAGACCCCGCACCGCGCCGCCGTCTCCCCGTAGCTCGAGCTATGCACAAAAGCCTCTCGTTGCCGTGTCTTCCGGCTGCAGGAACTATTTCGTACTCCATTTTCCTTTGAGTCGGCCACGGTATCCAGCTTATTAGATTCTTGTTGGCTGCTGCAGCGAAATGTTTTCCTATTCGGCGTCCAAGGTATGCGTGCCTTCGCAGAATGCAGCCATCCACGTGTCCTTTGATATTAAGTTTGTCCTTTCCCTCGCGGACCTCATTTTCGCTACAGCTGTCGTTGGCCCGGCAGCTGTACCACGGCACACGAGGACACGCGGATTCTTTTTCGCCCGGCCAACGATTCCAGGAGCAAGTGCAGAACAACGAGCCGCAAATTGGAAAGCTCTCGCGTGTAGCCGGGTGTTTGAAGATTGAAGAACAGCGCCCGTGCTTCGCGAACAGTACGTTTCGAAAGCCGTTGAAGCTGGGAAGACCGACGGGTGCGGAAGATAGAAGGAAGATCGCTTCTTGGTTCAATTTTATAGAAGAATTTAATATCGTGCGTGCCAATATTCTCCGTAGCCGTGTTTATAATCTTAGGATTCCAGATTGATCTTTTAATGCGTGCCTTCGTTACATCGATCCTCTCGAAGGTGTTCGGAAATTCTTTCTCGAGGAATTCGTCCGCGATCGATTGAAAGCCTGACGGCTAAACCGGCTCCTATCCATCTTTCATCATCGACCGAACCGCATCGATTCGACGGGGCGGCGTTTCATATTCCAAATTAAGCAGCTCGTTTATTTTTGAGTGGCACGGATGGAAGAAGTAGAAGAGGCGCGATATAGGTCAGACCGAGCCCTGGTTATCGTTTGCCTCTCGATATTTTTAATTAAATTGCCGCGGCTTGATTCCGAAGAGGATATTCGATCTCGCTCGCGTTTTCCGGTGCTGTGACAAAAAGTTCACTGAAACTCAGTTAGTTCGACAGCGTTCCCCGAGGAAAGAGTGCACGCGTCGCGCACCGTGCTTCGTTCCTCGCTATCTTAGGGAATAGAATCCAGCGGATGATCCTAGAATTCTGACGATGCCCGTTGACATTTTTAAAAATGACAGCACCTCGCCCATCTCACGCACACTTCTCGCACACCATCGCCTACAACAGCGCCGCAGAATTTCACGGTTCTGCGAACTTCTGTGCGACAGACGCGCAACGATAATCATCATGCCCGCCATATTTCAGCGGGTCAGATATCAAAGTTACTGTCGCGTGAAAAGTCTCGTGGCATATATACGAGGACTCTCGCCGGGATATTTTCTTACCCGAATATATATTCTTTCCACCCTCGTTGGCGTGGCCCCCCTGGGACCAGGGGGTCGTCTAGGCCTTTCATTTTCATCGGGCTTTTCCCCTCCGCGGCTCGAGCCCTTTCAGTGGCCGGGCGGGGGGTGGAAAGAGCCCACCGCGAAGAAAACCACATGAGAGATATGATCGTTCCTCGACAACATGCACTTAATCAGGCTGGCTTTATGTCGGCCGGGAGGGCTAAGGTGAAAGCCGAGGGAGGAAGGACAGTGGCTCAGAGTCGGAAGCCAGTGACTTTGGGGAGGGACGTCGAACCTAGCGAGACCTTAATTTCCTGTAGCATCCCGGCTTATCTCTTCCACGATTTATCGACATATTCCCAAAAGTTACTAGCTCGCGACTCGGAGAAACATTGGCTTTTCTAGAGCATCCGCTTCCTGATTCCATTAACCTACTCCATCCGAGAACGCCTGTACTAATCGTTTCACAATTTTTCGCCGGTCAACGGCCGGCGCGATTCGCAACGAGCTCGTTGCGTGGAGAAAAGTATCTAGCAGCGAATCGTTTGATTGGGCTGTCATTCAACCACACCTTTATTCACTTGCAGTGCGTTTGAATGGAACGGTGATTATGCTCTGTACAGGCGATATTTAATTACACGCGTGTCGATGGGGCCTTGTATAAAGAAAAACTGTGGCCCGGATTGAAACGCGCGTCTGCGGTGTGGCATGTATATCGCGGAGCTGTACGGCGATAATCTCTTTATGGAAGACAATGGCGCGCGAATCGAGGGATTAACGCGAGGTAAAACGATGAGCAGCGACGTGGGTGATGTTTTTGCTGCGACGTTCGTGTCTGGCTGGAACTGGCCTCTTGGCTGATATTAGGATACAGAGGCGGCCACTTACGGGCAGACACTCCCAGCTAATTTCCGGCTGTAAATACTCGATTCGGCCCTATCCTGTTCGCTCCCTCTTTGCTCCTGATCGATGACTTCTTTCCGTTTCCGTTCCATCACGGTCAAACGATGGCCAGCTCCAATCGACAATGCTTCGGGGCAAATTAGACCCTCTCTTTCGTATTTCAAATATGAAATAGTATATCGTAGGGTATTCTGTGAAAATCTACCGTGTTGCACTTCTGTATGTATTTCAAATATTTCACGTTTTATATAATTCTTGTTACAGATACGCGATTGGCTCACAGTCGAAGAAGAGATGTTACGACAACAGGCGGTAGTAGTCGGCGACGTCGACGAAATTATGCAGTTGCTTGACAAACAGAAGGTAAGCAGACCGTCTGCCTTTACCATAAAGTTAGCTGTCGTAAAAACAAACGCAACTGCCTGGCTGCTCAGCCTTTTGAATCTTGCATGAATGGAGACAGTTTTATGATAATTTAAGCTAAAGTTCAATGTTTGTCCACGAACTCGAAGCATCTTAGATTCCAAAGCTTTTCTTCTTTGCCTTGGTGTAATATTTATTGACAACCTGCTGGGATATAAGCTCCACGAGCAATCGGCGGTCGAACAATCGTTCTTTCCAATCAGAATTCCATTAAACTCCCAAGGATTTGATCGAGCATTTATCTATGCATGGAAAGTACGTATCTCCGAGAACGGTATCACGCGAGTTCACCGTAGGAGCGCAGGGAACTAGAAGCTCCGGTGTCGACAAGACCGCGATCTGCAATATCCACGTGGTTTGAAAGCAACGGGCCTGGAACTTCCAACCCTTATCTGCTCGTGGAGGGTAAAGTCGATGGAACCTCCCTGCGTTATCAACGTGCAATTTCCTGCAGGGTGCATCGACGGAGGGTTGTTCCCGGGGAGGTTTCAACGAGCCCCTGGATGTTGTGGTCCGATGGCGTTTCTCCAGCTTTCTAAGAGCGGCGGGTGGGGTGGTTTCTGGGTTACTGACCGGGAAAACCCTGACATTGGCATTGGCATTAAGGGTCCAATGAACGCTGCCACGCCTTCCCCGGTGCGGCGACGATACATTGTTGCTTCGCGCGCAATAGTTATGCCCAGACTATTGATTGCTCGAGCGCGGATTTTCTGCTCCGCTCTGCATTCAGCTAATCCTCGCGATTCGTTTTTGAATCTGGCCTCGAAGAAGGATTCACTTCCCTCGATTTTCTGCAGCTATCTTCAGATAGGTTGCAGTCTATTTCTGAAATTTTGTTCCTAGTATTCCTGAAAAAATTTCTTAATATTTCTGTCGTAAGAAATAATTGATTATATTCTTCCAGTAACGGATATTCTAAAATAGCTGCAGAGCTGTGCACTGTCTCCATTTGCATACTTAATTGTGGAGCAAGCCAAAGGTACTTGAATATCAAGCTACTCTCATTCTTTATATCCGATACACCCACTTTAATCCAAGCTAAAATCAACCTCTCTGATCCCCAGGAACGTATTCATTTATTTCATAAGCATTTCCAACACAGAGGTTGTTAAACGCGCAGTTGAATCGAGGTTCTACAGTAAGATTAAAAGCTGCACGAATGCTTCATCGCAAACCGTCGTAATCTGTTCCGTTTCGAACAAAAGCGGTGCATCGTTCGATAAGGTTCGAACGAATGAATTAATTAAGACTTATCGAGGACCCTTCCAACGACCTCTTCAATAAAGTCTCGTACTCGAACGAGCACTTCCTCTGCCCCCTCATTCATGCTCTGTCCTTATCGACTTTTTCCATTTCGAGACCTTCCCAACTTACTAATTGTTCCTCGCTCATATTTCAAATTTTTCCGTCCGTTGGAAAGCGGCACCAAACGGCGGGCGAGACGGATTCGGTGGAGGAAATTCGGTTACTTTCCTCATCGTTGTCCCTGCCGGCGCGTCTGAAAAGAAAGAATAGCGCGTTCCGTTGATCAATGGCAGCCGATTCCGCGGGATCGTCGGCCGTTCTTCCTCGTTAAAGCGTTATCCGAGCCGGGGAGCCGAGTTTTCGGAATACGATTCCGAGGGGTGATCGAAAACAATGGGTTTGTTACGGCGGTGTTGTTATTGATTTCCGATTGGGATGCTGGGCCAGAAGATAGGTGCATAAAGAAGCGAAAGAGCGGTGGAAATAGGCATCGAGAAACGGGAAGTTCTCTGCAATCTCCGGGGAATATCAGGTCTTTCATAATCTTTAGAGTAGGTACACAAGCCTCCCCATAATCCGTAGGAAATGCCAGACTTCTTCGGATCCATTCTGATTACCGGAATTAAAACTGTTCGGTGCTAGGAACCAACAGTCGTTCCGTACACAGTAGAAATGAATTTTCACGGAACGGTGTAACATTTGGGATTCGGGATAGAAACGCAGCGAGCATTTCATATTCCCCAATGAGGGTCGACGACGAATTCGGTTAGCTGAAAATCGTGGGAACTGCAGCGAAAACGGTGCACCGTCAAGCCTGCGCTGCAACGGGGCGCAACACGAGCATGCATTTAAATTGTGTGTATTATCGGCGTTAATTCCATTGCCCCCTCGTGCGCCACTATGGAGTTGGGCACGCCGAGAATCGCCAGCTCGAAGACAGGACGTTCTGTGCACATTTTACCGGATGTTCGGTCACATTCTGGATGTAGGGAATTCGAACGACGCGAGCTGCTGCAACTGGATCCTCTCGACCTTCACAATTCCCGGATGTTCGAATAGGATTTTCACCTGCTTAGAAGCTTCGAATTGGTACACGGGTTTCGAAGTTAGAGAAACTTGTTAGGATTCCGTTCCATCGTCTTTGAGTGAAGCTGAGTTTGCTATCTTCCCAGTAGAATTAAATTCACCGAAACAAAGGACAACACGAAGCAGAATTCCTCTGACTTACTCTTAAAGCGAGCTCCTCCGTCGCTCCTTTTTCTCAAATAAAACTAGGGAATCGGGGATCTTGCTGGGAGACGTTCGTTTTATAATCATACCGGACTAACAAAGGGAATACGTAAAGGAATCGTAAACAAGGAAGACTCTTTCTGGCCAGGCAGCTATAGCAGAAACGACGATTTCCTATTGTCCCCGTCAGTGGCGGGCGCTCTTTTTCCGGCGCCCTTGGAGCATAAGACAGCAATAAAACTCGGACTCACGGTTTCCTGCGCCTTCCGCGAGCTTTGTTCTTCGACTTCTGATAACTCGCTGCCAACATCTCGCCTCTTATTCGCCGGCGGACGAGAATTCCGGTGCCGCTCTCCCCGTGCTCGCTCCTTACATCCTGTCGGCGAGCTGGCGAGCAATAACACGCGAGGTCTCGCAGCTATGAGGGAGCTTCCACGAGTTCGCAATTTCCTGGTTACATCGGTATTCGGAGAACAGTCCAGCCCATTCTGCGATGCGCGCGCTAGTTTGGGGCATCGTGATGCATCTTGAACGCTGGTTCAGTCTGCACTTATAGTCGAGCGAGCTTTTGGTAGTGGATGAAGATTCTGATCACGCGAGCCAGTCTATCAGGTGCGTGCATGTCCTGCTTATCAAATTTTTAAGTATCGCTCTTGAAACAGTCCTTTTCCATCGGCACTTCGAGGTAGAAGGTTGTATATGCAGATCGTTACATAGATTGTGTGATATTGCAAGTTGTATGCCACTTTCCCTCTTCCCGATATTACAAGGGCGCTCCATTTTCGTCCTGCACTCTGGCGGAATTCCCTTAAAGAGAGGTAGCACCGTCCGCTATTTAATTATGCCGAGTTTTGACGAACTTTCCTCAGCAAACTTCTGCCACGATTCCCGTAATTAGTGTCCCGCGAGTTGGCCCGTTAAATTGAAATTACTTTCGAATTATTCTGATTCACGTCCGGAGACAGAGCGGTCCTCCCTCGGACTACTTCCTTAAAGGATCTTGGTGCACGTGCTCGCTGAAGTTGCTCTAACGTCACGCACCTCACCAACGGACGAACTTTCAAGCTGGTGGTAATCCGCTGCCGCGCAGTGTAACTGGATATTTAATTGTCAGCCCTCGTTATCCCTCGGCGAGCGTTTTCGCGATTGCTGCCGTGGAATTCGCAAGTTTTTCGTGGCGTGTAAAATGTAGAGCGAGCTCGTTAAAGTAATGTCCCGCCTGGAACGCGCGGATCATCAGGTTTTTTCGCGTCGCCACGCGCACGCTCGTAACCGCGCGACCCATTTTAATCTCTCCTCGCATTCTTGCGTCGCGGACTCTTTGCCGCTTCTGTTTTTTTTTTCGGAGGCGCACCGGCACAAGTGCGTGCACGAGCGACAAGATCCCCTTTCCGACACGAGGGGCGCGAAGAACCCGAAGAAACTTTCGCCGCTATTCATTTGCTTTCCCTCAGAGTTGAATTTTTATCATACACAATGTTCATTCCTGTCGTCCCTCTATCGCGTTCCAAAATCCTCGCCCCGCGCCCGAGATTGCAGAGCGATGCACAAATGAAATTGGACGTTGCGCTTCGGGGTAATAGGCTCACGACAGCCCAGCGCCACGAACCTCTGGCAGATGTAAAATCTTCGTCCTCGAGCTGTGCATCGTGGTGAGCGTGCACACGATTCCCATATTCTTCAATGTAGCTGGATCGATGCTATTCGAATTTAATCCGCGCATCTATCTTCACCGAGATTACAGGGCTGTCTGTCGGTGTTAGTGCTCTTCGATTCGAAATTCCACCCCTCGCGATGCCTCTCCCACGAGCCTACCCTCGCTGATAATTTTAGGAACGACTTTCTAAAGGAGAAATGGGTCGTCAACGTTGGTATTCCGCAATTACTGCGCGGGGGATGGGTTGCGTGTGCGCAGTGCGCGTCTTCTTTGTCGGCCCCTTCAACATCCGATTAGGTATCAAAGCAGTGACAGGTTCGAACTTACGCCTGACAATTCAAGCGAGAATATCGTACCAGGAGTTTCCTCCACTTCGAGCACCAACGTTCCGCTTTATTCCGTAACGAACGAATTCGTATCGTAAACTCTTATCATTTTTAAGATTAATTCGGAACGCAGCAGCGTTACGGAAACTCCGTAATAGAAAACACTGAAAGGAGAAATTTTACCGTGTACTTTTTGGAATCTTATCAAAGCACACAGTATGGCTTTAATATTCTCGACAATTCGAGCGGTTGCGGAGACGTTGAAAATTTTCAATTAAAATCCCCATCGTGGAGAATTGCAGCGTCTGTTTTGAAAACGGTTTAAAGCGTTTACTGAACGGCACCCTCTGTTACGCGAAATTCGTACCCCGTGGGCTCTAAACCCCATGGGACAGAGGAGAGAGAAAGGTATATAATTCCGTTCCCTAGCTACCACGGATACCCATGAAGCTGCGAATTTCAGTCAGTTCCACGACGAGCTTCCACCGAAATACACGCGGTTGAGTTTCACGCGGCCAGGTTTTATTAACCAACTAAATTTTAATTATTCGCTGGTCATACGTTTCGATTCCATGTTCTTCTTCTCCATCCCTGCCGCCTCTGCCGTTCCCGGCCGTTCCGTGCAACAGTGTAAATTAATTCGCGCGGCCTTTTTACCCGATGTCTGACCACGTTTACGCTTGGTTCGTCTGAACAGTGTCCGTTCGTTAATAGAAAACAACAACATTTGTTTTCAAACTCAGCCAGGGCCAGCGCGTTCGACGGAGCCGTAATCAGTAGTGAATCGTTTTAACCAGTTTCCATGGGTTCCAAGCAGCTCGAAGATCCGTAATCTGCGGTGGTTCGACGCTGTTAAACGTACACCACAGTTTCCATTTCTTTCGCGACGAAGACACGTGGCTGAAAAATTGAATTACTTCTCGGATATCGTTCGAACGTGACTGCAAATCTCGTGATTCGATCCTCTCATCGTCGTCTTGATTAATCCACGTTTCCATGGGAAATGAAAATTGCCGATGTTGACGTAGGAAGAGAGACAGAATTAAAACCATGTAATTGGTGGCGAGTTCGTTACGTTCCATTAATGAGAATTTTGCCGTGGAATAAAGGTCAGCTACGAGAAAGGAAAGTTGGTGGGCTAATTTGGAAATTGCTAACGAGCATCTCCTGGTTCCGTGCGCCATGGTTTCTCGTGGCGAAATACAACGATGCCGTGCCCTTGGCTATCAGCGCGTAAATTTCATAATGTGATTTTGACGAGTGGGCGGCAATGAAATTTTCGCCGTTGATGCAGCCGGCGAAATACCGAACGAAACGAAAATCGATACAGCGTGGCTGGCTTTTCTCTCTGCCCCTGGCCCTACGCTGTCTTTCTTCGTTCGCTCGTAAAAAGATGGGGCGAAACGAGCCAGGCGTTACTCCTCGGGATATCTGGCCGTAACAAAAGGATTCCGGGGTAGCTGTTTTGATCGTGGCGCCTCTGTATTTGCTTTGGCTCGGGCTGATCATCTTGGTTTCCCCCTTTTTCTTAGAATTTCGTCGGGCGCATTGTGATTGAAAGCCTTTCGCCATCATGGTTTAAGCAGCGCGGATAAGACTCAGAGTTTTGCGCTATAGTTCTACTTATTTTTTATCAAACGTCGACTACGCTAAAAGAATGTAAAGCGGATTAAGTGTTGGGGAATGTCTTTATTGAATTTTCCTAATTCGTTAAATATTTACAGCTGAATCTTTAAGTTCGACTTATCGCGAATGATTGCCAATCCTTTCTAATAATGAAGGCAAAAGAATCCGAATTAACGCTACATCAACTACGAATACGTATTCAGTTATATTATTGCGCGGCGTACAAATCGTATAATTCCGCATCCCCGGTTTCGTTGTGTCGCTGCTCATTTAGGAGTTTTGACATTGCGGCGGGCCGCATTAGCCATCGCCTCGGCTGGTCGCACGGAGGCGCACGCAATTTGACAGGCTGACAGTTGGTGGTTTGACGTCTCGTCATTTCGAGCCCCCATCTCTTCCGGTCAGCGAGAGGGAGTTTCTTTGTTCGAATATTCGGTCGCATTAGCCGGCCATATTTCACGTTCACTGCAACTGAAATCCCAAAACGAGCACGACCTACCTGCTCCAAGTACGATCATTCTCTATTTCATCCTCGTCAAAGGAGCTCGCCCGTTTCCCATCGAAGACGCAGCGAAATATCGATCGAAGGTTACTCCGGCTGGAAAAGGATTCCGCGTGTGCTCCTTCCGACTACCCGCGAGCTCCTTAGGACCCAATTCCTTCTGCTTTTCCACTATCCTGGAAGGGACGCGTAAAGAAGGCTGTTAACAATGAGGCAGATTTTCAGACGCGTCACGGTAAACTGGCGCGACACACCCGCCCTACAACAGGACTCGCGTGTGAATGGAAGTGCTGCGCGAAAGTACTGCGGAAACTGTACGCGAAACTGTACGGTCGGAGTGTATACGTTCTCGTCGGGCGATTCTGAAAGGGTAAACAGCAACGGGGGAGGCACGAAGGGACCCCGAACAAATATTTAGTGGCCCGCGATGAATACTCCGCGGTGGCCAGAGAACGACCCCTTCCGCAGAGTGACCGTGTGGCTGTTGTGAACGAAAAACACGCGGATCGCGTTCAGTTTCCGCGCGAAACGTACGAGTGTATTCGTACGATGGATCGTAACGAGCCTCAGCCCAGCACTTCGAGCGCCTCCGTGTACTCGGGCACTCTGCAGCTTCGGTTTAACGTAAGTATACAGGAGAAAGAAGCATGAGCAGTCTGCTGGGGGTGGGGGCAGAATGGTTTGCAGCGACGCGGAATCACACCGCCTCCTACTAATATTTGCTCGCATTTAACGGGCTTAATGACTGTGCCGGAAACAGGAATTTATTGCTAGCCTGGCTGCGCGGCTCTTGCCTCAGCGACAAGTGGACAAAAAGAAGAGACGGAATTACGGGCTTAATATTAACCAGCGTCTCGTAAACTGCGAGCCGTTCCCTCCTTTCACCTCTACTCCCCCTGTCCTCGGCCCCGTGGATGTAATTAAAAATCGTAGTCGTTACGGAACAGCACGCTACTTACGAGTAGGTATTCCCAGCCCCTGCGCACGTACGTACGTTCTCTACAATTCTGCGCTTCAGCTGTTGATTGCTTTATTCTTCCTCGTCCCGTGTAACTCATCTTCCAGCTCCAGGCACACAATATATTCTTATAGAACGTAGTTTGGCACTTTTTGCGCCCTACTATTTAACAAGCTTCCACGTCAAGAGCATCTTATTTCCTCACCGCCCCGATTCAAGACAGTCTCGGCAACGATTATTAAAAATAATCCTCCTCCTTGAGTGCTCCACTTTGAAGCAGAGAATCCTCGCCCTGGACCTGGCGCAACGTCCCTCAAGCTAGACTACGCTTTCGAGATGGCTGTGTTGTTCGATAACTCGCCCCCCTCGTTGCTCCTAATCTCCTCGAATCGAGGCAGGCGATCGAAAGCTCTGCCCGCAATCTTTCGCGCCCCGGCGAAGACGTGGGTCGCCCCCAGTCTGTATCGAGTTGAGACGAAAGGAACGGCGCCGTTGCCTTTGATGCCCGTAAAACGAATTTCACACGAATATTGTCCGAGAACGGGCTGAATCCCACGGCCCTGGTCCCGTTGCCCAATAATTTCGCCCCAACCCCCCGCAACGCGCGCTTTACTCGCTTCTTTACTAGCTACAATGCAATAACACCGTTCAGCCTTTGACGTTGCTCTCTCTTTACGGCGAGCATCGCCTCGTCGAACCCCTTCGCGGGGTAAATAGAAAGGGGAATTAACGACGTCAGTGGAAATCTTCTTAGCAAAAAGATACACCAGAGCCAGAAAAGCGGCGAGTTTTTTCCCCGCTGAAGACGTTAGGGCGGTTTAGAAGGATATCCTTTGTTGCACCGTAATTCCTCGTTCTTCTGCCCCTTTCTACGAGTTCTTTCGCTCCTTCTCTCTCTCTCTCTCTCTCTCTCTCTCTCTCTCTCTCTCTTTCGCTGTTCCTCCCCCTCCAAGTCTCTCGTTTCGCGTAATAGCAACGTTCCCTCCACTCACACACGCGGTGCACTTTCTCGCTCCCGCGTATCGCGCGATGCAACTTCCTTGCGCCACGTCCTCTGCGTGCCTCGTTATTCTCGCGACTAGCGCGATCGTTAGCTCCGTCAGGGGGTAAGTGGAATAGAAACGGCGCGGGATGTAGCGTCTCTTTTCCCGTAGGGATATTAATTCGAGCCTGCTTCGCGTTAATCGCCCATTAATCGCCGTATTGTTGGGCGTTTCGAGCAGAAGGCGTGGAACGCAATGGTACTACTGTGAGTTTGCAATTTTATTTGCTCTGTAGGAGGACAGTTTTTTGGTACTCGAAACGGTTAGGGGATCGAGGGGGACTGCTTGAATTCAATGCATTTGCATCGTTATTATCTGTTTCAAGTTCTGCTTCTGCAGTGCCAGTATAACATCAATAACGCCACTCGAATATGCGATGCTACAATTGTTACGGGCTGTGTGACTCGACGTGTTTCGCGAAAGTGGTAGCAAATTTCGGAGGCAGGAGCAGTCGAAACGGTCACTAGTCGTAAATTTCGGTAAAAGCAATGATCATTTATAGCTGGCCAAGACAGTCCAGTGAATTATACTTCTGGGCCGCTAAAATTTGTGACGCTTCGTTTTATATAGTCCACTGGTATGAATTACGACCTTGCGACCTCGGTCCAGTGTATTGAATGTTCTTCGCGATTTTATCCGCGGAGCGGAAGGAAATTCTGTGCTCACTGTCAGCCTTATAATCTGGCGGACAGTGCATCTTAATATCTCCAATTCCTGTTTTCGTCCATTCAATTACGTTTTATTCCTCCACTGTCGTGTATCGAGGACATTTCCATGATCAGAACCACGGTCTGCTGGTTGTCGCCGCGTATGCTAAAGACGAATGCTGATTTTCTTCGTTATTAGAAGCCACTAGCTCGCGCAAGATCGACGGTAGCTGGTTAGGTATTCGCAACGTTTATGTAAATCAACGACAACATACGACGGGATGCTCAGCAGACGCTACTATTTCAATTTTCACTGACAGAGTTGTGTACCATCAGCCCAGCATGGCCATCAAGTTCCTATGTACCTACATCGTGCATCTGCGTGCATCATCTGTCACGTGGAAAGTATTACTCCGCAGCGCTCTTGAAGGAACACGGAACAAATGGGGACGAAGAATATTTTGTCACATCGAATTACATGTTATTATCATGTAGCGTTGTCTGTTCAGTCTAGATTCATCAGTGGAACTGATATAGAGTGCCATTTTTCCACCCTCAGTCTTTTTTCAGTAGAACAACCATGCGATTAATCCGACATCCTTGGTAGACTACGTCAACGATATCGCCTATTATTCTTCTTGAAATCGCGCAAGTCCGATTGAAATGCACCTTCTTGAAGGTAAAACTATCACCGTTCGACTGTTGCTCGACCCAGTCTGTTGACACTTGCCATGGGGAAGAAAGTCAGCAGGGAATGGTGTCGCGTCGATGTGGGCCCCAGGCGTAAAAAATCAGGGGGCACCGTGTGTATGTTTTCGAGAGCGATGCATTGAATAATGCATGAGCTGATCGAGTAAGTTTCCATACTTTACAACAGTTACCGTCGCCACCCTCCAGTAATGAACGGTATTACGGGGGTAAGACGCGCCGTGTCGCTTATGAGGGAATATTTCATAGTTGGAAAAGTTGCTGGAGGGGCCGGGGCAGAAGGGGGTGGTGACTTTAACCGGCAATTTATCTTCCGTCCATAGGGTTCAGCGAATTCTTCGCAGAGAGAAGAACAGTATCCCCTGTGATAAGACAGCTACCCCTCTCTTTTCAATTACCCTTTAATTGGATTCGAGGAAAAGACGTAAACGTCGGTCGCCCGGCCAACGTGATTATTCGAGCGGAACTCGAGTTCCAGAAGAGAGGATCGTTAGAGAGATCGCTTCTGCCCCGTCGATGCATCTCGTAAACTTCGCTTTAGTTATTTCTACCCGGAAGGGGAACAATGTCGGGCTAGTTTCGTGCCATTTTCCGCCACGTTTATCGAGTTTCTCGAGACTCCTATTTCCTACCCTTTTCACTTCACCCATCGTGTCTGAATTATTAAGCAATATTGATCGTTAAGCAAAAACGAATTTCAACCGGACCTTGAACGGATTTTATTTTAATTTTAAAGTGCAAGGATCGTAATTATTTATAATTCGCAGCTGGAACTAGAACGCCCGTTTATTCTCGAGGGTTGATTTAATTAGTTAATCATCCACAGAGTTTTGTTGGTCCATTCGGTCTGGGTTACCGTGTACGTTCTACCATAATGCAATCGTAGAATTTCATTAGCCCTGTAAACGTAACGATATTCCCGATGAAAACCGGGGACAGTGGCACCGTCTCATTTGCATTTCTGCATCAAGCTAATTAAGCGGTGAAACATTTGGATAGTTAAAGGGCCACGGTGCTCGACACGTTCGTCAAACATTATCACCGGCTGCCTGTGTTTTATCTGTACATTAGGCTACATTATCGTTTCAAAGGGAAATTCTCTATGATTTACTCGCGCGTTAGTGGCACGCGCTAATTACTCTCGACTTATCAGAAACAGCACGCGCCTGGCGAGCAGCGAGGCTCAGAGAGGCGCGATTACGCGTTAGTCGGTACGGCTTACTTTTCAAAGCGGAGCAAACTTAATGGCGGGATAACGGTACGCGAAAAGAGGAGCGGAATTCTGCCAAGGACGAGCAATAATTTTCGCCCCGAACGAGACAAATCTGAATTGCGAGATGATCGCTGTAGCTGCCAGAGCAGCGGATTAAAAACTTCCCTTCCCGTTTTTCTGCGAACATTAGTCAGGATTACGTTCCTACTGTGCATTTGCTGTGTACATTCTCTAGTAATAAAAAAAAAAGAAAGAAAAAAATATAGGAATGTCTGAAAGCTCGACGGGTCCGTTGACCGAGCGGATTAAAACGGACGCGACACGAGTAGGTACCCTCTGGATATCACTTTTCCAGCGTAAACGATAACATTCAGGATGTACGGTGCAAAGAGTATCCATTGAAATTCCCGTGGCTCCTGTTTCACCGAATCAAATCCTACGGGTTTTCCAGTGGTTACCACAGGGGAATGAGAATGTGACAGCCTATTGGCCCCTGCCCCTTTTGAATGAATTGAAGCGTAGTGCTCGGTTAACGCGTTCCACCTATGGCTACCCCTTCGAACCCTTCGAACCTCTTTTGTTCGAAAAACCACCGAAGGATATCCAAATGGGGAGGTGCCTACGTGGGAGGCATTAAACGAGGTTACCTAGATCTGGAACGATGAACGAATGGCCCTAAAGAGTATCTAGATTTTTTCAGGTAATTTATTCAACGCTTCTAAGATTCTTCGCATCTATCTACAAACTCAAAGTCCGTTAGTTTCATTAGTGTTTTGAAGTGTTACGTTTTCTACGAGTTTTCTACTGCAGAATTTCAATCAGAAATCGTTTCCGGAGTGTACACACATCGAACTTTAACATTATGTTCCCCTCGGACTCCTTTGACTTTAAACGAACCCCGTTTGAAAAACTTTCCGCTAATAAGGTTGGGGATCGAAGATGGGGTAAAGATCGTAATATCCGAAGCAAATTTCTTCATGGATTTTATGTCCAAAAGGTAGATGAAAATCATCTGGGGTAATGGGGATGCGAACCATGCAGTAGGATTAGAATATTATTTTCTTAATATATAATTAATTCTCTTAAGGGCATTCAAAGACTACTAATTGGTATAAAAAGGAAGTTCGCAAGGTTTATATTCATTCGACACTGCAGCAGTGTAGGTGGTCGAAAAAAAATCACGCATAAATATGCATACAAATGAAATAAACAGTCGGATATATATTTATCGCCGGTAAAATATGCGCATATTTCGGAATTTCAGTATTTATAAAACTCAAATGGTGTGCGCAGCGGTGAGCGTGTAAAATAACGAAATATTTATAAATTCAACCAGCTTTGTTGATTCAGATCGCTTTTTCATTTGTTTGCAGTATACCTTTTGGAGGTAAAGTTTCTTTGAAAACGTAAAGCGCGATTGCACACATTAAAGAACCGTCTATACGATCAAAATTCTAATACAAAGGGAGAGACTGCTTAACATTTAGTCGCCCATTCCCTTCATACTTCGCCACCGACAAAATTAGATGCGCCCATTAAGAAACCCTTCAACCCTCGTTCGGTAACTATACACTATTTTTGGAGATCCGAATTATCCAACTGAATAATTCACCAACAGGATCTCCACGTAAAATTCTAATGCGTCACTCCTCGTCACCCTCTTGAAACTCCCGCCCAGTTTTCCCTTCGCATCAGGCAAGTTCGTTTCACGCTGTACGCCAAGTCGCCATTATCTCTGTCCGCGGCCACGCGCGGAATATTCGCATTTAAATTCGTATCTACATAACGACGCGATGCATCACCGTGCATTATAATCGGCTGAGACGGTTGGGCTGGCCGTTTCGTATTTTCGTGCCTCGCCTCGTCGAGCCTTCTTCAGCGCGTATAGGTATACATATTCCGTTCTGCAAGCCGTCGGTGACACGGAAGTAACGCACGATCGATTACAAGGCATGCTTATAAATAACACGCTTTGCGCGGCCCGTACATAACAGAGGATTAAAAGAGGATAAAAAGTAGATCGGGCCTTGAGAGTATCTTAGAAATACGCGAGTATCTCTCCCACGGGGAGTGCCAATGATATCTGGATGATGTGGACTCTAAAGGTGCTAATCCACGATGAGACAAAAATATCTTAGATGAAACTTCCATCTCACGAGACAATTATTTTCTTAGTTTATTATTGATTTATTATTTTCTCGTTAGTTTCATGAAATTAGACTCTCGCGAGACGAGTTTCGTGATACTATATTTTCAAAAATCGCAACTCTCGCGACTATTTCCATTATTTATATTTCGTTCTTGCTGAGATTTTTATCTCATAATAGAAAAGTCTCGTGTAAAATCTCATCGTGGATTCGCACCTTTAGGATTGGTGCACGTGAGTGACGCGCGTCATTATGCAATCACGCCAATATGCCAATTCTGTCGAAAAAAAATTGTGTGAATCTATCTCTCCATATAGGTAACTACAGTGGCGCACCCAAAGGAGTGTGGGGGGGGGGCAAGGAGCTCGGGTACCCCCAAAGAAGGGGCTTTGTAAAAAGAAAAGAAAACTGGATATTATTATTCAAATAAAAGTTTATAATCACCTAATCAATTATATTGAATTTCCATTAAAAATATTTTTATCCCTTCAACTCGCCTCCCTCCAAAATTAAATCCTGAGTGCGTCACTGGTTAAATATATGCACCTACTGCTAGAACGCGGCTAAAATGATATTGACGCTGTTGCAAAATGGCACGTGCCGCTTGTTTGCACCGGCCCTAAGAAGCGGAGCTTCGAGGTGGCATTTAAAAATCACGGCGCGACGAAGTAAAGGGGAAGAACGGATTATCTATATTAGCGGGATAACCGGAGGGGACTTTTGGCCCCAGATCAGGCTAATTCGAAGATCCGTAGCGACGATCGTTGTCGGGATGGTTGTTCATCGAGTGAAATTGGATCTGACTCGCCTTGGGATAAAAAGCACTCTGCTTAAAGATCGTCGAGATATTCGGTGTATATTGGCCACCGCTTAAATGGTCGCCATGAATTTTAGGAATAAGGGTATCGAGCGATCCCTGGCTCTGATTGATTGGCTCGCGGGATGAATGGCGAGGGCGCGAATGATTTCTGCTTTCTCCCGTTCGTTTTGTCTGGCCCGTCGTTTGCAGTTGTCACGAGGAACGAGGAGTAGTGACGAAACGAGGCGAACGAAGGCGTGGGGGAGGCGGCAAGCGTTTCACGGTTAGTCGACTTTAGGGAAATTAATTTGATCGTTAGGCGAGCGCGAGAATGGGATTAGGATTCGGTGTAGTCGGGCGAGAAGGATCTAGGCGTTCGATGTCCTTTTATCTCGGGCTGCTGGCAGATTAGCGAGACTTAACGCGGTTATTGTTTTCGTAATCCTCTTGGTATCGCTGGTTCAGCAAACATTTTCTCAGCCATGACGTAAAGCCTTGCACTAGCGTAACGAATTTACGTAGCGCTTCTGTTCCGCTGTGCTTTTCCACGATTTATTAGGCTTGCAATGAAACAACGAATTCCTGGGGATGGAAGATTCTGTTTTGATCCTGTGAACGAACTACTTCGCTAAAAGAACGTGTACGAGTACGATTCAAATCTTCTTTTCTGAAGCAAGTAGATATCGTATAAAATAGTCTCCTTGGTTCTTCGATTTTTGACGAGGATGCACGCTCGCGTTTCCTTTTGTGGTTTAAAATAGGTACTAATATTCTCATACAATAGTAAAATCGTTGCGCTCGAGCATTGTAAAACAACGGCGGCGTAATTGAATGATTTACATTGTTACCTTCCGCCGAACGTTAAAGCAGAAAGTTTTAATTGGTGCAGTGTCGTGGGATTTTATTGCTGTTACAATTAAATTACGACGATAGGGGCAAATAGTAATAAGTGTCTCGTTTGCAAAATGGTAATGAGCTTTCGAAAAAGCCACTCGTATTTGTAACAATGGACTGTGAAAATGGTAGGTTGGTTTCTCGAATGCCTACGGCCGATCGATAGGTACGTGTAGCAGAAGGTAGCTACAACGGAGAGCCAGAAACAGGTGATCGACCTGAGGCTTTCGTGGAACGTTTATGCTTGTCTGGAACCCCGAAATATTACCTTTTTATTCGTTGCAGCGAGGAGCAAAAATATTTTGCTGCTGTAAAGAGAAATACACGAGTTGTAATGCAGTGCTGATATAACTATTATATTGTGGTAATATAATTAAAATAGTAATATAATAATGCAGAAGAATGTTGAAAAAATTTTGAGTCCCTACATTAATCTGTTTTATTTAGCGACAACCTCCGGAAGCAGGATTGTTAACTGAACGGTTCAGCTTGAAGCTCAATATTTAATAAGAAAGCAATCACACGCTCAAGCATTCGCGGTCCTTTAAGGCGTGTGTATTCTCCTCCAGCGCGTTTCGCTTAAACACCCGCCTGGTCTGATCATTGCAAGATTGCACCACTTGCTGGCCGCGCGTTACCGACTCGTACTACTTGCTGCAACGAAAATCAGAGTTGCAACGCACGGTTGCAGTGATTCCTTCCCTTCCTCGCGCGAGACCAGGCTGGGGATTTAAAAATCGCTGTGTAACTTTTAAGTGGCTCCAAACTAATCCCTAAATGTTTGGTTTGCGCAGAATGTTTTACGGGAGCTGGAACAGAAAAAGCCGCAGTTGGACGAGCTGGTCCACACCGCGGAAAACCTTCGCGCGGACACGAACAGACAGCAGCTGCACGACAAGGGTGAGTCCATGCGCTCAATTATTTTTTCCTATTCGAGTGCTTTAAGTCGCCCCGTAAGTGCTTCCTAAGTTCGGGACTCAATGTACCGCTTCAGCGAATTTATGTAATTGAAGTTCAATGCAATTCGATTTGAATCTAACGTCGGTGCGTCTATAGTTTCAACCACTATCGATGGAAACTCGCTTAATTTTGCAATTGGTCAGTGCTGGTGGACAATTCGCTGATAATATTCAGGTACAAGATGCACAGCTGCTCATTCGAAACAGTAAACGAAACTTGATATCGAATTAAACTCGTAATGAGGTAGCGTCGTTACCTTAGCAGATCGATATTCGTATCGATATCCGACGACCTTAATAAGTTTTTGTCGTCGTAATTGATACCTGAGCGGGGCTTCCGCTTGCCGAGCACTTTTCGCGGGGCTGGCGAATTTCAGAAGTTTAATTATCGGCCCTGATTGCTCGACCAAAGCCTATAATAAATTGAACAATCCGTTCCTCGAGACAGCCAGCTATTACGGAAGCACCTTGCCGGTTTGTCCTTTTGAATCGTTTCTGAGGTCTGATTGAATGGGTCCTATGCAAACGACATTCATCGTCAGCGAAATTCTTGTGGGAAACTTTCAAGTCTTCCTTCCTTTTACGTGGAAGCCGATTCTAAAGTGGGTGACCGCGCTTGTGATCCGCGTTATTCGTCCGAGGAATGCAGAAATTTTTCAGCGTCGCCTGCGATACAATATTTAATTCAATACCAAGTCACGATTACAAGCAGAAAGTCCCCATAAATCGTAAAGCAAAGATATTCCAGGTTTCGCAACTTTAAAGCAAATTCTTCGTATCTAGTAATACTTTCTCGAATATCGCAGTAACTGGGCTATCGATCACCCGTCATGTTCGAAATTAGTTTCGCTAAACGTTGGTGGGTTAATTCGGTCGATTTCGAAAGTTTTTCAAATCCCCGGGAATCCGGCACAGATTGACGCAGTAGAGGGTCGGGCGGTAGATTAACGGCGGTGCCGCTAATTGTTTCAAGAGCCCTGGAAAACTCTCTGCCGCCGATGTCGCATTGTTCCTTCTATATTAGCGTGCCGGGTACTTGTCAGTCCCGTCTGGCACTACGGTCGTGCATTATAGCCAGACGATTCTTTCGTCCATTGTTTTCAGCACCCGCCCACTCTGCGTGAAAGTGGGGAAGAAAGGGCTCGCGTACCGAGACGTATTAACCAGTTGTACCCATCTCTAGCGTAATGCGTCCCTACCTGCATTCCTCGTTCATTCCACGATCCTTACAATATACCTGCACGATCTGTTCGCTGTTTCCTTCGATACGTAGTGGCGCGTACTATCAACACAGTAGGTACAATTCTGTACCACGCTTCGAATGATACGAAGCTTTGACACGCGGCCGAAGTTTCTGTAAAGTCTCGCCGTCTGTCCCACATCACATCAGTCTGCGGTCATAGAAAATCGAATATCGATGTCTACAATCAGGAGTTTATGATAATTCCCTCGTGGATCTGGCATTTGACTAATTATACTCGAAATTTACTAATTTTACATCGCACGTCGAGGTATTTAAACCTCCGAGCTTGGTTACACCTATACCTACGTTCAGTAACTGTGAAATAATAGATCGCGGTTCACTGTCGAACGCGCGACACTGCGGCGGAGAATTCACGCTGGTCTATTTTCAAGCCTGTCGGAGGGCGCGAAAAATAATCCCCGGTGTCCAAAGTTAGCGGTGTTCACCGCACGGGGGAACGCGAAAATAAAAGGGTTCCCTTTATCGATTTAAAAGTCGCTAGTTGGCTCGGCTTGCCGTTTCACGGCTGGGAACTTCGCCTCCACTTTTTTTTTTCCTTTCCTTTCGGTCTTGGCCTGGCGTGCACGGGCCCCCTCGAGAGATTGAACCGGGCTGAAGTGGCTCGACACGGAAGCCACCCCCTCGGTAGATCGGGCGGCGGCCGTATTTCGGCCTTTCCATGCAGATTTTTCATAACGGTCACGTTATCAGACCGAGGTAAATGTGCACCTAGGCTGGAGCAGCGCTGTTCCCTTGCAGGCTTTAATTACGGGCACGAAGCACGCGGAGCATGCTGGCAGCCTCGCGTTTCACCATCGCCAATTGAACACATCCCTCGTTCAGTGTACACGGGCTACTTTGCGCCTTCTCTGTTCTGTGGGCACAGCGAAGCAACCGGTTGAGAGAAGCTTCGCTGTATCGGCACTGTGGAACCAACCACGTATTCATTACCTCGATAAATTTTAAGCGTTAATTCAGAACTCTGATCCTTTCGAATAACAAACAGTCTCTTGTATTAGGGATCCTCTTTATTCAACACGGCGTGCATTCGGCAGTTAGTGTCCCAAGCAGAGCACCCTTTTATCGGGAAACGGGTATGTAGTGAATGCAGTCGTTGAACCCACCTTCGCATCGGTGCTAGCTTATTTCCCAGAGATGTACGTAGATGGATGCCAACTGGCTGGCATGCACGTCGCATTGATTCCCTCCCAGATGGATTTCGTATTCGCTTGCTAGTACTTCGGTGACTTCGGAGGAATAGCTGGGAAGAGGACGGAACGGCGGAAAACGTCTTCAGATAAGCCGTAGTCTCGCTTTTGTCTCGACGTTAGCGTAAGCTCGCGATAGGGGTGGAAGTTTCTTTGAGTAAAATTCCACGCATTGTCGTCAGGTGTGCCGCGAGGCTGACGTTGCTTAATCGAATACTTTATCTTCTTCGGCATTGTTACTGGAACTGGTCGTCGCGAGATTAAATTCTTCACCTCGCCCGTTAATTAAACCCCCTTCGGTTAATTCGAGGGTAACAGGGATCCCGGGCCCTCCAACTTGGATTAACTCGGGCAGTTTCACGTTTTATTTTCGGCTGCTCCCTCTATCCCGTCGATTCTAAATGAAACCTCGAGGCTTCGGCGAAGGTTTAGAATTCTAAACGAGTTATAAAGTCTCATTTGTCCCTCGAGGGGAATAATTCCTGACAATCATACATTCACAGCGCGCGATTGGATAATTTTCAGTTTACGATAATGCGGAGTGACCGCTGCTCTCCCGTAGTTCGCTCGCGGTAGCCGTCATCGTGTTCCTGGCACGTCAGTTCTAGGTCACGCATCTATCGCGCCTCTGGTGATACGATGGTGTGCGAGATAGTCGACTTGTACTCTAGGAATAGAAGCAACCGACAGTTCAAAGGGATGTGTAGGTGTGTACGTCGTTATGTGCGTCATTCTCGAACGTGTGCGCGTGCACGCAGCCTTTGGGGGTAAACCGTGCCACTAACGCACCCCATTCTTGTCGCGTTATGTAGTCAACGCATGGCTGCCGCAGTTGTTCCGGATTTTTAGCTCCGCGGCGCGGGAACAGGAATTCAATGAAAACTTACTGTCGCGCGATGATCGGTAAAATCGTCCAAGGACACTTTGAAGTTCGATTTTTCCCTCCCTCCATCCAGGAACGGGGTATTTGTAATCGTTTCGCGATGACATTCTATTTGGCCTGTCAATGGGGTTGGATGGGCGGAGGAGTTTTCTCAGAACACCGTTCTTTTGGAAATCTCGTCGGAGCCGATGAGCAAAAAGCGCAACCTGTTGCGGTGAACTCCGGGACTTGGCATTCTTTCTTATGGATGATGTTTCATAATGGAGCCGATGGAGCAGGGAACTCCTTGGAAGAAATCCACTGGCCCCAGAGCCAAGAGTTATTCAATTTTGACGAGTCGCGGAGCAGAAGTATTCGATGAGCTTAGCATTCCCGGCCCTTTCGACGTTCCATCGGGCACGGGACTAGGAAAATACGTAATAATGCTGTGCAAACTTTCCGCCCTGCAGAATTGATGGATTCAAGACTTCCAGGCGACAGATACCCAGCGAATTCCGTGGCAAAGCATTTTCTTTGCATACGAGTGTGATCGGGAAAGTTTATAAACATTTGAACCACGTTAATTGAATATCTCGATTAAAACGGTTAACCTTGTATCCCCAGTGTATTCAAGCAAAGTGGTTTTCTGTTTATACTAATTTCACAGAACAAATCCTAAGGAAATATCATCGTCCCGATCGGGTACTCGCACGCCACCTTTCGAATCGCCCTATTTGCTAAAGTGCTTGCTTAATAAGTTCTGAAATTGAGCCGTAGCTTGGCCCATCTGGTCTTTTCCGCGAGCTACTTATGGTTTATCTTTCCCAGGCGTGAACCCCGTTCCTCAGGACGTTTCAGCGGGGGCTTTTACTTTTCCGGACGAAACTTACGCGCCCCCGGGATCCTGGCACTTGGCAATTACCCTAAATCTATGGCGACTTAGGAGCGTTGAATATCGCCAAAATTATACGTACGTTGTTCAAGTTACTGCAACTTAAGCATCGGGACGTGTCCAGGCTTCACGCGTAATTGTTTAATTACATATCTTGATTAATGGATGGCAGGCGGTCTCTCCTAGTCGTGTTACGCGTTCTCGAAACGGAATCGTTACTGGTGTGTTCCAGGGTCCGCTATCCCTTTGATCCAAGATCGATCGCAAACACTTTTCCCTTACCAAGTTCTGGACTTGCAAATGGTTCGCGATGAAAGTTCCTACCGCTATCGAGATCCGTGGGGCTATCGATCCCTTGGTCGCGCGTACGTACCTCGATGTGGGGAACACTCCTCGCGGAATAAAAACACTTACACCTCTCGAGAGGAGGAAGTGCTTTTCCTTCTGCTTTTGTTCGGCGCCGCGCGAGCTCAGCGGGATAGATGGGCCGAAAGAAAAAAGAGGGGAAGGAAAGGAAGCCGCTGCGACAAGCATAATGGGAAATCGTTGATGGAGACATTATGCTTCCTCCATTACACACGATGAGAGTGGGGCTGCTTAAGGGCCGGCCGTGTTTGGGGAAATTGCTTTTCCCTCTTGAAAAACTCGCCTCCGCCGGGACGCGGCGCGTCGTTTCGTGCATGGTCGATGTTGTATTACGCCTTTAGACGGCTAATTGGGTTTAAAAATGCAGGCTGTTTCGACGAAGCTCTCGACACTTATTCTTCTTTGATCTCTCGATGAAATTTTCTCGATCCTCTCACGGGCAGATCGTCGCTCGCGGTAAACAAGCCACTGCGCACTTCGTAGGTGCCATTTCATAAAACTCACTCGATCCACATTTGTAGTTACTTTCCGACACGACGTTTTTGATTTTCGACTGTTGAATTCTCTAGTCGAGTCTATGTATAAAGCGCCACGTATTACATTATTCATCAGCCGTATAGAAAGTCTGCGAAGTCGATCCCCAGTTCCTTTGCCTTCCATGGTGTCGCGAGGGGAAAAAAAAAAAATGAGACGTGACCGTCACTGGGTTTCATTCCCGTCACGTACGAGATGCATCTGAAGCAATTTTACGGGCGCGTCATCCGACCATTTTCATTTTCAGGCTCGGCATCCACGGCATAACCGTTTCGTTGGTTGCACGTGTCATAAATCATGGGTGTAGCTGACGTTTACACGTCCTCGCACGGGGCTGTTATGTGGAAGTATCTTGCGGTGTTGCGGCGAGGCTACATTGTTCGCGGTCCCTTTCGTCGAAAGAGGCGAAAGTCGCGGAGCGGGAAGAAATTTCGCGTGCCTTTCGCGAGATAAACGCGAGGAAGGTGGTCTGATATTAATTGCAGGATGCTCGGGTAGTTAGCATTCATACATCGTTCATTCATCTTGGCTGAATGCCGAGGAATCAGGGACGAATACCGGCGCTGAATGGAGAAAAGGTTAAAGAAAACGACGCATGAAAGTGTCTCGAGTGAGAAAACTGGCTGACCACGGGGATCTTCCCCCTTCGTAGTCGAATTTTCTTTGGAGACGCGGCAGTGTAACGAAGGCGTCCTTGCCCAATCATAAATTGAGATTCTTGGGCAACGTCCTCACAAATTTGATTGGGTCGGGTCGAAGTTCTTTTATTTCCCTTAAAAGCTTCCTCTTCGTGCAGAATTCAGTCTAAAACTAGACACACCCACCATACCTATGTGGAGCAAATATGTCCACTGCCATCAGGGAACGTACTTGCTTTAATATCAATAATCGGACACTCCACTTGCAACAGAATTTCATAAATTACATAGAAACGTGAAAGGATTTAATTTCGATTTAATACACAGCTGTACAGGATTTTTCGACTCGTCCCGCGGATTTGCGTTTAATATTTCACGTCACGCAATCTCTGATACGCGGTCCAAGGAAATACTCCTGGGGAATCTGCTTTCGGTAGACGGGAACGGCCTCGCGTCGATATATTTTATTTACCACCGCCCTCTTCCATTGATTCCTCGTCACTCGTAGATCTATGGATTTTCTTTCAGCGTCTGCTTACCTCGCGCGCTTACAACGGGGGCGCTGTAAATCCCTGCCGCCTGACGCTTTATGCGTGTCGCGGGCAATGAAAACGAGGAGCATCCCAGCTGGTCAGGACTCGATTTGGCGCGATTTAACGCGCCGCGCCATCGCTTTTCATTCCCCGCCTCGCGATTGCCACTTATTCTTATTATGGAGATTCGCTTCGCGAAGACGGAGCCTATGCACGTTTCATTTTCGTCCACATATTCCCAGGACGACGGTTCACCGAGTTCGCCATAAATTGCTTTCCCCGACGTAACGTTTCCTACGCCTTTTTTCTTTCCCCTTCGCCCCGTCGAGAGAAATACGGGGGCTGGGCGCAAAAAGGGTCGAACCGTGATGTTTGCGCTAACCTTGATCCCACCACTGGCAATTTCTTCTCCGCTCGACTTATCTCCTGCTTCTCCACGATATTTTGTCGCGTTTGCGAAACCATAGATTCCCTGTCACCAGATTCAACCCCGCCCGGTAAACTCTTTATCATAATCTTCAACAAGAAACAGGGACGCCTAAATATGATTGAAAGTAATTTTCATGCACCAGCTACACTCTCTTCTTTCACCTGGAAGCGAGATATTTGAATTTCGTTCTGAGAAAAGTCACCCCTGACTCGATTCCCGCCACGTTTCACCCCTGTTTGCTCCAAACGCGATTCGCTCTTTGAAGCTTTGTGCGCGGCTCATTGTTCTCTTCCGCGCTCCTCCCACGCGTCCACAACAGTTTGCTGCGCATTTGGCGGTGCGATTGAAACACAAACGCGCGTGTCGCGGGCCCGTCGCCCGGGTTAATCGTACAGGGAACTTTCGTCAATTATACGCCGATCACGTTCCTTTCGGAGACGTTTGGAGTAATCGCCGGATCGAGATCGTTGCGTTCCGCAATTACGCGTCCGTTGGTGCCGTCGGTGGGACGAGGGGGCACAATGCAGCCATCATCGGGACGTATCGCGATCCGTACTTCCGGCAAGCGCAAACGTGCTTGAAAACCGTGGAAAATCCGATTATTCGTATCAACGCGATGCGCGTGGCAAGAGAGAGACAGACGCTTCCGTACGTTCGCTCAGGCGCATTCGTGGTGAAATTACAACACCCCCGCGCGATATGTAAGTGGGAATTCGTTGCGGGGGGTTTACACGCGTATGGTTATCGCGATGGTAACCGATTAACAGGGTGGATGATGCAAAAACGGCGGCGTCTCGATAACTTTATCTGTTCCGCGGACACAACGGAACTTTTCACAGAGGTTCTGCGCGGTGCTTAAAGAGGATATCGCATACTAACGAGTAGGCACGTGCGCCAGCTACAAAGTTGTCGTCGAACATTCATTAAGACCAGGCAAAAGAATTTCAAGGGAGGAAGTTATTAAAGTTTCGTTGCACGTAGGGTTAGAAATGACTCCCGGGGGGAGGGTTAAAGAATGAGAATGTCCCGGTTATGAGTTTTACGAGCCGGCAGGGAGGGAGATCGAACGAGAGCACTCGCCCAAAACTCGTTGGAAATTCCAATAATGCTAACGATTTTCTCCTGGACAAATGAGCCACCGGCATGCGCGTCGGCATCTCCGTCAGTGCCGCTTGAGCCAGAATCCTCTCTTATCAAATTCCTACCTGATTCGCGGAAATATGCTGCGATCACGTGGCTTCGCCGACGTGATTATCGACAGCCCCGACAACGCCCCGTGTCGCTTCATCATCCATTGTATCGCGCCTATTATATCCTATACGCGGGTGTAAAGAAATTAGGGCTGTCATCACAGTCTTAGTCCCTTCCGAACGTTTGCGAATAAACAGCTCTGTTACGCAAGCTTACTTTAGAGGGGCTGCCGTTTCTCGTGCCCATTATCTCTGTACGCGTGAAAAGTGCACGAGGGGAAGCCTAGGTTGCCCCTCCGCGCTTGCTCATCGAAACGAAGGCTTTTTGCAAAGTAAAAGCCCCATTGAGAAGGTATTTATGAGCCAAGCGCCACGGTGAATTAGTCTCGCAAGTTGTAGCGGCTGGGTAAGAATATCCGAGCGAGGCGAAACGATTCTGGTTACGATTTACAGGAAAGCCATTTTGCGGAATAAGAGTGTTCTCGAATCTGCCAGCGAAGATAAGGGTAGATTACGTATAGGCGCACTGCTTAACTTCCTCCATATAACGTTCCACACCGTCGGGGAACGATCTCGTTCGTTGAATTTTTATGGTTGTTCGCCGTACCAGCTGTAACGCCCTAGAAGCTACGATAGTATTATTACGCCCGGGGATCTTAAAATATTGCCCGCTCGTATATTTCATGTAAGTGGGCGATTCCGCTGCCTTTGGACAGAGAGAACCCCGCGCCTCGATAGAACATTGCATTTATTCCATTCCGTTTGTGTTCCTTCGAATGAAACCTTCCTCTTTCGAGCACGTAAACGCCAACGGTGGCGGAAACAGTGGAATTGAAAAATTTCTTTCTCAGAGGAAAGCTATGTCAGACGATCGTGCTGGCACAGTAGCGCAAACATTCCAGAATTTTGGCAGGGAAATTTTTACCAAAACGCCCAGGAACGCCGTTGGTGAAACACAGAAATACAGAAACGGAGTGGTAAAACGAAGGTTGTAAATGAAGCGATAAAAAGTAACATTTCCATCGGGTATTCGTATAAAACGTCATCCTTTTCTCACACCTCCACTCGCAGCACGGTTAAACATTTTCGTTCTTATTTTCCTCGCATCACGTGTAGCCGTTTCTGCGCCCTCGCTTAATCGTGGCCATTCTTTTTACACGTAACTACGAACGATCTGATTGCGTGAAGTTGAACCCACCCACACTTATCAAGGCCTTCGTAGCCATCGCACGTGGTTCTCCCCCTCCGGCTAATAAACGACTTTGGGGATTTGGCTCGTCCTGGTACCCTCTAGTTCGCGCCAGGACGAAATATTCCGTGGCTGTTCCGTGGAAGGGCATTACCCGGACGAATGCCGGGCGACATTCTTTTCCTCGGCGATCCCCACGGCAAAAAGTCTAGAGATCGTCGATCCAGCCGCGTTTAATACGGAGATCAGGTTCGACAGCCGCGAAAATGTCGCTTTTTCAGTCGCGGCACGGCGCGCACGTTTGAGTCAATCAATAGCCACGCGTGTCGCTTTTTCCATCCTCCCTTTTTCCGGGTAATCGTTGCTTTTTCCCCATCCGGCTGGAGCGGTTATTGTTGTCACTTCGCTCGCAGCTGGAATTTAATATATCCAGCCTCGTTGCGACGATTAATCGCGCCAGTCGGCCGACGACGGGATTAAACTTTCTGCATGTTAATTGCAGCTTTGCGTACGAGGATTATCAGAGCCGCGGCGACCGCGCGCCAACGCGCCCGCTCCTTAATTCCACCGACGGCCCATCGAATCGTAAACGCGTAGCAGATCGATTCCCGATGCGATAGCTTGTTTCGCCCGGCACCGGAGCGGCGTTTCCGCCGAGTCGCGTTTCGGCTTCTAGATTGACTTCTAAAAGCATCGAGATCGATATTTCGCGGACCGTTACATCGAACCTGCTCGTCCGATCGCTGGCAAACTGTATATACAATCCATTACCATCCCCTCCCGTCGAGTTTTCAATCTAGAAACAAATTTCCATTTTCCTCAAACTCGATTTATCAAGCGCGCATCGGGCGGACGGTACGAAACGGCACGATTGACGTCGTGGAACGATAACGGGGAACGATATCTACGCGGCGACAGGACTCGCGGGGCCAACGGGCGGCGGCGTATCGCTAAACGCCGCGGCGACGGGCGATAATTAACGATCATCGTGAAAGAAAGCCGTGTCCCTTCCGGCCCCCAGGGCGAACCGTCGGAATGCCAGTCGTCGGCGAACGTCGCCGGGCGAACGCGGCCGTTCGTCGCCGACGTGGCACGCGGTTACGTCTGTAGCGTGTTCGGGGGACTACTTTATAAAGTCCATCGACCCGCGGCAGAGCGAGAAACTAGCGTGGCACCGGCGTTCATTAACATACAACCGTCGTTGGTATCGTCGCGGGTGCAACGACGTCGACGAGTAATTACGCACGCCTAACGCGCTTGTGTATCGCGACACCGTGGGGTGGCCGGAACAGGCTGCGTACACGAGGTCTCCTTGGGGCTCGGGGGTGTGTACGTGCACGCGGTCCTGGCGGAGGCGTGCGTGTGCGCGGGTGGGCACACGAGGAGCCCCGATGCGCCTGGAAGAAAGGGCGAAGAGAACGACGGAGGACGCCGGTAGGTGGTCGCGGGTGGTGGGAAGGTAAAAGAGAAAGGGAGAAAGGTAGACTGTCGGTATATATCGAGGGGATGGCAGAGTTCGAAGGTGGAGGGCTCGGTAGAAGGAGCGACACGAGGTAGGGAGGGGGATAGATAGTAGTAGCGTCGTCAGTATCTACCTGGTGCACCGTCGGTAGCCGAGGGTTTGGACGGGTGAGGGTGGGGGGGGGGAGAGGGGTTACTCCACCTACACACAAGAGAAACGGTGCCGCTAGGTGGTGGTGGCGGCGGCGGCAATGGATAGTGGTTGAAGGGTAGAGAGAGAATCCGGTGGGTTGGCGGGGCTGGTGATGGTGGTTGTAAGGACGGTGGCCGGTGATAGTGGTGGTAGCGGGTGGAGGAAAGGCGGTGGTGGGTAGTGGCGGGTATTGGTGGTGGCAGCGGCAGCAGCAGCAGCAGTAGCAGCAGCAGCAGCACTGCTGCCAGGGGGTGGTGGCGGAGGAGAGGGTGCGGCATCGTCGATGGTGGTTGTGTTGCCGGTGGTGGAGGAGGCATGGGTTGGTTTCAGTGTTCGCGCGGCCGCTCCCTGTCGCACACGGACGACTCACCCCGACGCTGCCGGCGTCGCGACGCTCCCGCAACCGCCGCCGAAAACGTGCCCGCGGAAATTACGCCAGCGTGTGCCCTGCGCCCGGAAAAATTCGTTTCCTCTACTGTGAACGGTTCGCTCGTTGGCACCAGTGGCCTCTGAGTCGCGACACGTCGCCCCTTTTTTTTTCGCGTACCCGAGCCCTTCGTGGAAAACGTGCTGCGCCGCACCGTGTTGCCCAGGTGTTACGTGGAAAACGCAGCGTTCCGCTGGCCGTGTCGCTGCTACTCTTTTTGTCGCGCCGCCTGACACGTGGACTCTCGTGCGGCTCGCGTGAAAGTGCAGTCTGTTCGACGAAGAGTCAGTGTTTCCACCTGTGGATAATCTCGCACTATCGTGCCGTTGTTCCTCTTTTTCAACCATCCATCCATTCTACGGCTTCTCCGAACGTAGTCCAAGCTCTGCGAACGAGTATGGATATTTCCTCTCTTCTCTGATCCAAGTGCCGGCGCTCTTTTCGAGATACCGTTGGAAAGAAGGTATCCAGTTGCTTACCTCCGTACGCATCGCGAGCTCAACGCACCGCGTCGTTCGAGGTGTTCGAGTTTATACTCAAGTCGCACCTTCTTTCTGTAAGCAGCCTCGCGGAAGTACATATCAGGGGGTGATCGCGATAACGGTCGAAACCAACAAGTGTCTTAAATCAACAAGTCGAGACTGGCAAGGTCACGGCGGATAGACAGAATCTCGGTCGTGGGTGGAAAGTTTTCGTTGTGCCGTTAATGGAGAGCGGTTGATCGTCGGATAGCGGAGAAGAGCGAGTGATAAGGAAATCCCCCGGCCGGATAAGACCGAGACACACTGCGCTGGATAATAAGGAAGCGATCGAGCGGGGTGCAGCTGCTGTTGGAGCCAGAACAATCGGCTTTGAGAGCCACGCAGAGAGGTGCCAACACGTGCCGAGCCGCTGCTAAAACGCGTGCGCTGCTTTCGTTAATAATTGATGTTGAAAGGGAGCTACGACGCGGCCACGAAACCCGTGGAAAGCGAGAGGATTTTATTTCAGCGCTTGGCGAGAGGATTTACGGCCGCTGGATGCTGATGGATACACGCTAGAGCTTTCTTCTTTCCTCCGCGTCACGTGTTCTCCGATCGTTTCACGAACCAAGGATCTGTGGTGTTGAGAATCTGAATTTTTCACGGCTCCCTCGTCATCTCGACGGAGATTGTATTGGAACTTTCTCTCCGCTTCTTCCCCGGTTGGAGCATCGACGAGCTACGCGCTTTGCTCCCGGCGAGAGCCGAGCAGAGCGACTAAAAATAGCCAGTGTCAATGGTGATTTACCGTGAGCTCGAGTTCGCTAGGTAAACGAGTAATCACGAGCGAAAGAGACTGATTGCGACGATAGATCGTCGGGCACATATCAGACATATCGATTTTAACGAGGCTTTTATATTGCCGTAATCCGAGGCGGAGCGATGTAAATGGCATAGCTCGACTCTTCGAAGGGGTAAACGCTTTGTGATAAATCTCTGCGCGCAGAGTCCGTGAAATTCGCGTCACACCGAGGGACCATCATCCTGCGGGGCTGAGCGAAGTTAATTATTCCCGCGGAAGGATGCACGATAATCGTGGTACACGGAAGCTGGCCTCCACTCCTCAACGAGCTACCTCCGGAACGTGCTGTTAGTCAATTCCCTCGGAACAGATCGAACCGACGAAACTCCATTCTTCTCTAAGCAGTATCTTCTCGCTGTTCCGAAAGCAATTCAACTTCGCATTCCCTAAATACCGACCAATCCTTTCCACATCCCTGCGGATTATTCGGGGGACTATATTTTTTACTTCTACCAAACAAAAGAAGACAACTCCATCGAGCTTCTACCAACTGCACTCCGAGGACCAATTTACCCATAGAATTATCGAATGCTGGAGCGCTTTTGCGCGCAGATTCACTAAAGCTTCATCGATATCCGGCAGTGAGGAGAGGAAAAAGTGTCTCGATACCGATCATCACCGTGACGAATTCGATCGTACAGATGCCGTCGATGTCCAGGGAACATTGAGGGGTCCCTTTCTGTCGCTCAGCTTCAGTCGTTCCTCGTCCTCGTCTACGTCATCGAATTCCAATTATGTCGCAGCACCGTAGGGGCTCCATACATGGCGGAAGTCCCGTTCCCGGTCATCCAGCCACGAACGTGCCCGTCTCCGCCTCTCACGAGGTACAAACGAGGGGGATACCTTTGCCAGGAATGGTACCATCGCGCTCTATCCACGGCAATCCTATGCACGGCAATCCGATCCACGGTTTCGTCAACCCCCTCGGCCCAACTGGTCTCGTTCATACTCCGCCTACGCACCAGTCGATCTTGGCCGGAATTTCCCATCACTCGTCGGTCGTTCACCAAGGTATTACCTAACAAACTTGGGCCAAGCGAATCGCGATCTCTCGATCGGTGATCCTCCTGGACGGAGAGGGGAAAGACCGACGGTTGGGAGCGGGGCTTCAAGTAAAGGCTCCGAAGAATCGGCCGATAGGGCTGGCTTCTAGCAGTGATTTCAGGGTGGATCGACCCGTTTCAGACCGTGTTTGAGTTGCACTTAGAACGTTCTACTCCGTTGAGTACGATGTTTGAGGTTCGTTTTATCGGTGCCGTATTTGTATGAGGGATGTAACTATCCAGGGCGGGGGGTAGTGATGTAGAAATCGTGGTGCAGCCGGGACCAAGGTGAATCCTCGTGCAAAGACTGTTACATCGGCGTGGCTTCGCGCGAGGAATGATATTGTTTCTCTTTGCATCGCAAATTTGCAAATGATTGCAAATGACGAACGTCGTTATGATCGTTTGATCGAGATAGATCGATTCGTGTATCTACGCCCGTCGAGAGTATTTCCTCTAACTTGCTCGATTGTTCAATCATCGCTGGACGGATGGAAGCTCTCGTTGCGCGGACAACGATTGAAACCCGTCATTGGTCGTTCGTTGATTTCGCGGTGATCGTCGGGCCGAGTAATTGAACCGCGTCGATGGATGAGATATGACGTGTTCGACGTGCTCCTGATTCAAAGATAGCCGACCCAGCGTCGCTTTCAAAATCCGTTTTTGGCCACGCGATGTATCACTGGCTCGTCACTTTAGTCAGCTACATACATGTCCATCGACGTTCCAAGCAACCTGCATCTCTTAACGCCACTACTTTCTGTCTCGATAAAAAGTTCCCTTCCCACTACAACGGGATAGTCACGTGTCGCCGTGTAGTATGAATTTTTGTAACCGACCACTCGTTCTCGACAAACATGAATTCACAAAAAAAAGAAGAAAAAACAAGATAGGAGTGGGCGCTGAATCTCGACTGAAAGGGAATCCACCTCAAAGCTTACTCAGCGTTACGCGAGTTTCGGTCGTTTTCAATTATCCTAAAAGTCAGCACGGAAATACGGTCGCGGCGGGAAAATGAAATTGCCGTTTTTTTGTTGATGCGAAAGCCAGCCCTGTCGGCTGCCCGGTGCATTACTCAGGTACATGGCCGCAGGTACACCAAAGTGGGCGAGGATCTCGCGTTCGTGCCCTTTGTCGCCTGGTTCCATGCTCTAGCCGGCTCACGATCCTCGAGCCTGTCAGTCGATCGATCTACGCGATCCCACCTCCGTCGGTCTTTCGCCGTTCGCGATCGCGTCGTCGGTCTGTGAACCGATCCGTCACGCTGACGTTCCCTTGAAGGCAACGAGAAGATCCAACCTCCGGGCTCGCCGTATTCCTCCCACGGCTCTCCGCTGAGAACGCCAATGAGTTCTGGTCACGGGACACCCCAGGATTCGCCCCACGTGGCCAGGCATCGCAGGGACTCGGAACACTCGTCCGGCGTTGGATCGAGGCGAGGCTCGTCGGACGTCGCCTCGCCCTTACCGGAAGGTCCCTCAGGATCGCCGGACGGTCGAGCTCGTCGACGATCGGACTACAGCCCCCATCAGGGTAGGTCACTTGGTCTCATCCCTGTTCCACCCCCGTGTAACGCGCGACCAGGCTCTGTCCTTCATTTATTTACCACCTATCGGGCGACCCGGTAATTCCTGATGCTCGGGGCCAAGGGGGGATAACTGCAATCTAGTTAATTACCGGGGATGGTTCGTTTTATTCGTTCGAATGATATGCACCATCGAGCTGACCGCAAACGCGGCAGTCGGCTGGATGCCGGGCGTCGCGTATGAGTTCTGTACGGCGCGCTACGATTCGCTGGTCGCTTTGATGAATCGGGATTGTAGACTGTAGAAGGTGGTTGTGGAGTATCGAGACTTGGGTGAGGTAACGGGTATTTTCTGGGGATGTAAGGTTTATTTGCAGGTTGAATTGATAGTTTTGTAGTTATGAGTTAAGTCAGGGGTTCTTTGGATTGGAACAAAGGGATTAGTAGTATCTTTGTGTAATTATTATCGATATGGATATAAACTTAAAAGAGTAACTCGTGAAGCAGAAGAATTGCTCCAGACACTGTCGCGAAGCGCGAATGCAAGTTACTTCCGCTATGCATTGCCTTCCATACGAGTTCTTTAAAGTCGAGGCATGCTCGTCGTGAAAACTGCAAGAGTAATTCCGCAGCATAACTTTGTAACCTGCGCCGGGATACGTATCAGCGACCTATAGTCGGGGGTTAACTGTCAAAGGCGTCCTTCCAGTGACTTTGAGCGAATCCCGTGTACAATTTAATAGCTCGCCGTCTCCCTTGAAATATTCATCGCGTTCCGTTCCGTAACCCCCTTTGAATCCTTAAATAAGAGCTCGGGAACGGGTTTCCAATTCTGGTGCTGGGAATCTTTTTTCGCAGACTGTCGCGCGGCACCGCCCGTGAAAAGTGGCGTTTCTGGGAATATAGCTGGCCCGCGTCAGAACGATTGCGCGCGCGAAGGAATCCGAGAAATACTGTTGGGAGATGATTCGGGCAACGCGATGGGAAAATACCGCGTTATTAAAGCTGCCCGCGATACAGGCCGCGGGATCCTCTAAATTGTTGATGGACGTTGATCTGCGTTCATTTCGTGAATGCAGGCCGCGAGGAATTAAAATTAAATAAAAATTTGGACGTGTAACGGGGGAGCGTTCGAGCCCCCCTAAATATTCGATGACCAAGAGAAACTCGCAATAATTAATCATCCCATGATCGTCATTTCCGACTCCGTTATTCAGCGGCTGTCTTGTATTCCGCCTCATCACAGTTTTCAGTCACCGCCGGGCAAACACGTAATGGAATAAATTTCCCACCGGGGAGAACAATGCTAGGAATCAAAGTTATTGATGAATCGCACGCCCGCGTTACAGGCGCGTAGCGGTAAAGCATTTAGCTCGTCCCTTTGCTCGACAGCACCAAGATTCGATTATTTATTTCTGCAATAATGAATCACATTTTCCACGTCACGGACCTGCAACTACGATCGCGCTTGCGCATGAGAACGCGTATACGTCATCGTATTCTTAAGGAAAACCTAGAAAACCCATGACGGTCACGAGAGGAGGGAGAAAGATGGTTCAAAGGCGCGCAGGGCGCCTCATTGACGTTCGAGGACACCGTTTATTCCAGAGTCATTCATTCCCATTGTTCGCTCGCGTTCCACAAAAAACTATCCGCGTCTACACTTCAAAGGGTTGAATGAGGGGTAGAGTAACAGAGGGTAACGGGTGTCCGTGCGTGGAATCGCGAGCACGGGGGGTGGGAGGGCGTCGTAACTCGTAGCTACGATTGCGTGCAAATCCAACCCTCCTCGCGTGGCCTTGCTTTCATAGCGGGGTGAGTTTATCACTGTCAGGCATGGTAACGAGATAGTAAACAGTGTCGCGGAGAGCATCGAACCGTCTGCACGTTTTTTCCTTCTTTCGTTGTGCCTGCCAGCGCGATAGCTACCTATTTGCATCTAGATGAAACTTTTTTTTGCGGTCTTCGGGCACACCGATTCATTCGACCGCGTTGAAACGATATACCGCGGATTACTCTCCGCTCGCGGATGCAGTTCATTAAGGAGCATCGTGTGGGTCTGCTCTGGTAAATTGTTACCACCAGATCCACGAGGATGCGCGGTGTAAGATAGGTTTTATGGAGGTTCATTCGGCGTGCCTTTTGTTGCGACTGTTCCAAATATTTCTATTGTATTCGAGGGCTTTTCTGTTCCCTCCTTGTCCCGTCATCGGACACAATGGGCGTATTTAGCATAGTTAAGACAAAAGAGCGCAACTCTGTATGGTGGATGAATATCTTTGGAGTGCATTGGGTAGAATTTTCTGCGGTGACGTGCGCGCAGGTTTCAGTACTCCGTTGCAGCAGATAGCGCGCTGAATTTACCTTTAAATTCCGAATAAGATAAGCATCGTATGTTGGGGGAGAGCGCGGGAAGATGTGACGGCGCCTCGGCAACCCCTATCTTTTGCCAACTGAACCTCGTAGTAGCAGTTGATAATTTTGAGGTACCGTTTCCACGGTTTTCTCGAAACGCTCCGATTCCCCGGTCGCGAGAGGGTAAGATAAAGCCGCCCCGTCGAATGTCGCCGGTGAAACGTAAACGTTGCCCCGCCTCGAACTTGGGATTTCGTTACAAAGCAGCGGGGGGATGGGATCGTGAAAAAATTGCACGACCTTTCGTCGACGAGGGACGAAAGGTTGTTCACCGAGCAGAGGTTTCCTTTCGGCGGGTACACGTGACTGGCTCCGTGCACGCAGACGCATGCCGCTTTCCTGTCACGTCTGGGACGTCTGTCTAAGGGACAGAAAAAGGGGGGGCGAAAAGTTCGGATAAATTACGACGAGACGAATGGGAGCTTCTCGTGGATAGAAGCCATCTGCGATATCGGGGCCATTTATCCCCTTTCGAATCAACGCCGGTTACGGGGAATTCAGAAAATGTTCCCCCATCCTGTTACCACCTCTGTGGACTATCAAGCAGGAACAAAGTGAAGATCTATTAAAACAGAGATAATAAACATTGGCCTGTTAAATGAAATTTGCTGCCGACGCGTTCTTATTAAACCCCTACGTCATCTGGAGAACGAACTTGCGGAATTCAAACCGCGAACACGTGGACGTTTCTCTGCTCGTTGTGACCCGAGATATCTGCGTTCGGTGCTTATTGCGCCGAGATCGAAGTAATTGTAGAAATTCCAAATAAATATTGCTGTCCTACGTAATCGGTAATTAGTGAAGAGCTCGAGGAAACGGGGGATGGGATTCCGTTAAATTACTTGCATCTTGTGTGGGATGAAATTTTATTAAATTTCGATGGTGGATAGGTATACGAGATCCGTCATTAATAACGAACCAGATCCAAGAATACAGTCATTAGTGTTTCCACAGGATGCTTTTGCTTGAAAAAATAGCGGTAATTTGTCGCAACATCTCATTACCGCAGATACAATATCGAACAGTTTGCTAGGCACGGGAGAACTGTTGTGCACGGCATTAAGATGTCGAACACGAGGCTGAGCATACAAGAACTAGGGGCGGGGAAGCTCCTTAGCGCCGTATCGATTTGCATAGAAAGTGTTCTCTGTAGAAATGCGGCTTCGAAAGTACGTACGGTTCGCGAGGGGGGCAGAGGGAGCCAATTAAAATGGTGATGCAGTTCTGCCTACTCTTCCCGCTCGTTTTCATCCCATTCTAATGGCACGCCTATCGCGCGTTTCCCATTTTAAACAGACAATCAGTGGGAAGCGCAAAAACTCAAGAGCACCTTACAGTTGAATTATTAAGTCCGCTATTCGTTGCAGCCGCATCAATTCCTGAAATTTGTCCTCGATCTGTCTGATCGAACGCTGGTACAATCTCCCAACGTCGAGCATTCAATCTGCCCTTAATAAGTATCGATCGCCAAGCAACAATCCATGGAAATACCAAACTAACCGCTTACAAACCAGCGACCATGGTTCCCGACGCGACTGTTTGAATAGACGCGCTCGGGAGGACCTCGATCCTCCATTCCGCCACGCTGTTCCCCGTTCGTTACCGTAGTTATCTCGAACGTTTTCCGCGGGCCGTGCCCCGGTAAACATTCGAATTCCCCCGTAAGCAGTTAACGACCTGCCCCCTCAAGTGTACACTACCGCGGATTTTCCGGAACCGCGGCGCTCGGTTCTCGCTTCGTTCGATCGGGCTGAAAAAAATGGGAGAACTCGCGAAGGTCGTTATCGCGGAAGTTCGCGAATATCACGGGGAAAAATCACGGAGAAAAATCGCGGGCACATCTGTTGACGCGGACAATAAAGAAGACAAACAGTGTAATGCGCGCGTAGCGATGGGGTGTCGAAGTGGCCATCGCGAGACCACAGCTCGACACGCGAAAATTATCTCCGTGGCGTTGCACGCGATCCGCGGAAACACAGGTTTTTTCCCTCTGTTGCGTTCTCTCTTTGAGGGCGCCCCTTCTTTCTTCGCCAGCTGTTACCCGGCCGTTCCAGCAGCCAGCCAATTTCGGTGGGCCGACACTCGGTGTCGTCCGCCGTTCGTTCCGTGCCCGTCTCGGCTGACCGTAAAAGAAACGAAAAAGTCAGTGGACACGTCCCAGGGAATCGGCCACGTAACCTGCGACCTGGAAATCAGATAGAGACGCGTATTGGCAGTGGGTGTCCGACGCGATTGGACAGGGCGTTTTCGAAACGGATAAGAGACCCTCCGGCTGGCATATCTCTCTCGGTGGTAATCAGCTTCGAAACATTTCCCTCCCCTTCTCCATGGCAGTTTATCCGTAAAAGATATCTCACGTTCCGCCTGGTTGCCGCTCCTGTACCTTAGGGCGCAGCTTTCGTTTTGCACATCCTCGGCGCACCGAGACGCACGTCACTTCCAATACCAGCTTGCGTAGCCCAGATCCTCCAGATAGCCCAGCTGATCCAATTTCCCTGAAACACCTCGCTGAATAAATCAATACGAGATTCTCGTTAAGCCATTTACTTTCCAACTTTTCTTCGACTTCCGACGAAGCCTAGACGGCTCCGCGTTAATTAGTTCCGAGGCTTCGTGCCGTTTCAATGGTTTTCTACGAGATATTTGACGAGACATTGCTCGACTCGCTAATGAATAACATTCATCATGAGAGGACAAGGAAGAAAGTTCGACTGGAATCGCAAAGGCAGCCAATTAAGCGTTCGAGTGTTCCTCTAGCTTCTAGAACGTTATCGGGATCCTTCGTCCTTCCCCGACTCGGAGCAACGTCGAGAATGTTATTACTTCCTCGCGAAATCTCGAGCGTAGTTTCCGGGATCACATTCGAGGATCCTCCGTGAACAATACTCGTGACAATTGCACCTTCTCCCCGTACGCGAGGCGGGAATTATTTATTCCAGTCTGTCGCCTCTGCCTGAATATCGGCAGCGCGGGGAGGGAAGAGTTGATCTATCTTCCACCCATCTCGCGACCTAATCGCATTAAAACCAACTGAAAGTTCTCAGGGTTGCTTCTCTTTGCCGTCGTGCCGTGGATCGTGCCGGTTTCAACGGGAAATCCGTAGACGTGTACCGTGTCGACGAATTCCCCCAAGCTCAGTCCTCGTTCGACGCCATTTAAATCCCTTTAAACTCGCATGCAGCCGGAGTAATTGATCAGCGAAGCAATCACTGAATCGTCTACAAACTGCACCCCCTTCCAACGGCCGACCAAGAGACGTCAAATTCGTCACCATTTTTCCAATTTCCCACTCGTTTCAATCCACGCTCTGAAATCGATCGCAATTTGCAAACAATTTGCAGGAATTGCCGGGTAATTTCGGGCGAGCGCGTCACGGCGAAGCGATTGAATCGATCAATCATACAGCTCGCGTGGTGGGGGGATTAGGGGAAAAAATGGAACCAACGACCAATTTTCGCGCAACCCTTTAAAAGAGACGTACCACCGACGCGGTACAGCGCGAGCCAGCGCGCACTCGAATTAGGACAGTTAATACCCGGTTTAAAACGATTTCACGCCTCTGGGTTAGGATGGGCGGAGAAAATCGAGCGTTGTTTCTGTGTCTCCTCTCCTTTCTTCCTCGCGGACGTCCCCGCGACTTCGCCCGAATAATTGGGCTTTTCAGGTCTGCTCGTAAACTTTTAATTCCTTGCTGTCCATTGTTCGCCATCCGTTCGAGCGCATCGCTTCCGCTTTCGTTGTTTCGCTCCGCGTACGGTGCACCGAATCCCGGCGCATTCAGCGAGATATCCTCGCGAGCCTCGAAGCAGCCGCGTCCTTGTAACGCGCCGCGATAATAAGGTTCGCCTAACGAGTTTCGTCCTGCGCGTGTTTGCTTAATGAAATTCCACCGCGATGCCCCAGCGAAAGTTGGAAGAGTTGAAAGCCACGGGGCGGCGTGTAACACCGGGTTTCACGATCAAACTTCCTGTTTGCGCGCCGTGTACGCCGATGTTCGACAGTTCGATTGTTACCCATTGGGCTCGGAAAACTGTGACCTCGTGCCCGTTCCACTGGACGTTCCACCTTTTCGGATTCCCCGCCGAGGTCCAGCAATAGTTGCTAATCGCTGAATTTCACTCGGCTCGCGAAGGGAAGAATTTGCCCCCGAAAGGGTCACTTATTACTAAACTTGCCTCTTGGAGGCTACAACGGTAGCTGCATCATTTTTCAACCGTTAGCGTACTTTCAGCGGTGCAGCGTCACGTTCCCAGACGGGACGGAAAATAATTCACAAGGTTGGGCAGAGGGACGGACGATAAAGCACGGGGGATTCTTAATGAAAGTTTCTGGAAAGTTTCTAAACTCGCGCGCTCGGCTATAATGCAGGACGGGTCATGGCGGAGAAAAATGGAAGTTCCGTGTAATCGCGGGGATTCGCGAAGGGGGAGAAGGAGACGCGTCAAAGACAAAGCGGGGACAGAGCCGTTTCGTGGAGTGGCGCAAATGGGATCCGAATCTCATTAACAGAATCTCCGTTGCAGCTGCTCGGGCTCGTTGACCGTGACAGGACGCGTCGCGCGTCCTCGCAGTCGGCGATTTCAAAGACGTCTTTTAACAATGACACGTTTTAGAACCGGGACACGTAACTTTTCCGCGGAGGCGGTATCTTGACGAGCAGCCCCGGCCTCCTCTCGCGTTAAGGTTTCACGTTAAAAAAAGACGAAGAAAAAAAAGAAACAGGTGGCGCAAACGGCCTAGCGAACGGTCGTCCCGAACTTCACGAGGTGCTTTGCAGAGAGCTGCACACACGGGAGCCGTTAGTCTCTTTATTATCCAGCTCGCCGGAGTTGGGCGCAGAAGGAAGGAAGGAAGGGACGGAGAGGCTGCGAGCGTGACGTACGTTTTTGGAACGGTTATAAAGAGGCTCGTGAACGAGCCGCCTTGAAAATGCCACGCTTTGCACACGCCTCACGTATCCCGTGGCTCTTCTCCAAGCTCTCCTCTAGCTTCCCTTATGTATCTCGTCGCTGCGCCGCTCGGTGGTCGCGATTTTCGTTCCCGTCCTTTCTGCCCCCCCTTCCCTAGACCCCGAGGTTCAATCGGTCGAGCTGAGTGGGAAAGAAACTCGTCCGCCAGACAGGTAATGGAAGAGAAGAATCTCGCGAAGCAGACGTCGCCTCGGAGTTGCCGGGTCCGAAGTTTATCGGAAATTCCATTTCGGTCGTGTAAAGTTTCATACCGTGAGTCCCTGCGCCGGTTCCTATCTCTACATGCCCGTCCTATTCCATTGAGGGCTACTTTTCCTCCTCCATCGACTGGAACCTCGTTATTCTGATCGCTCGATGCAGAATTCTTGTGCAAGCAAACCTCTCAGGCAATTGGATACATCTGTGCTACATCAATTCTTTGGGAGCACGTCCCATTTCCTGCGGATTTTAGTGTAATTTTATCGTTTGATTAAAAAATGATACCTGGCGATGTGCTCTTTCTCATTAGACAGTCTGTTTGGTTAACCGCTCTAAAGCAGCCCCACCAATTTCAACGTTCTTAATCACTTGGGAGCACAAATACGGCCACCGCGGGCTTCCCTCCATGATTTAAAGATGCCTAAGTACGCCCATGTACATCTTCCTCGAGCATCGAGCGTTCTTTGAGTTTAATTGAAGTTTTTCCCGGGAGGCAAAGGGGCGAAGTTTTCCAGCGCGTGTTAGAATCTTAACAAGTAGAAGTTCTTCAATTTCTCGATCCCCAGCGGCTCGAAGGAGCACTCGAACACTCCGCTGGTTCGTTGCCGCCTGTTTACCGACACTCAAAAGAAACCCTCCGCTTTTTCAGAGATACCTGCTGCTCTAGCAGCGGAAGAGAAATTGCACCGCTCTCTTCGCTCCTGCTCCTTCAGATTCCCCGGAATGTCTTTCTTTATTCGCTCGGACATCTGGATGCCTTAAACTAGTTGCAGGGACAACAAAGCGTGCAACTTTCAGCTAACTTCGTCTGGCCACGTTCGAACATAATCCACTTGTCGCGGGTCCGCGGAAATCTCCGTGGCGAAGTCTTGTTAACAAAGTTCGCTCCGAGTTTCAGCATTATTCGAAACGACGTCGATGCTTCTCCGTGCGTACCAGTCGTGTCTTTTACGGTCAGAGTTTTTTTCGCCAATGTCAAGATAGGAAGCTTGTACATCTTCTTTTCGCACAGACAGCATCGACTCGCGTAATCGCTCTCGAGTAACGAATATTCTCTCTGCGAATCCTCGACAAGTGATTCAATTGTTAATCCCTTTAGCGGAGGGATTCTCAGTGAGAAGCGATGCTTGTGTATTTAAAGATGATTAAAGGGGAATTAGCTGCGCTTTGGATAGTCTTAAACTTTCGCGGAAACGTACCTGGCCTTCTCCAATTAACGGTCCGAAGCACGTGCTTGATGTGGAAGTAATTTGCAAGTCAAGCTCATGGAAACCTGGCACTGCACTTGATTTTATAAATAGAAATAGGATTTTATCAAATTATCATTTCGCGTTCTTCCACATTCAATGCACCAGAGTGAGAACCCAGTCTTTGCCAGCAATGAAACATCAGCGTTTGACATACTCTTCCTAAAAGCTTCCCTGCGACCCTCTTCAGTCAGTGGCTTCAGAAGCCCCCTAATAAAGTCCACAATACATTTCCTAGGGGCTATTATACTATTTCAGATAATTGTGACCACACAGGTCGGCTCCAGCCCCTCACAATCAGCCAGAGTCGGGGAATAAGCCCGCGGTCAGATACGAGTGGCCAGTTTCGTTTGCGGACCCATGCTCGCCGTTGCTTTGCTATGCTGTCACCATTTCACAATTAAATTCCGCGCGCATGTAGTCTATTTGATAAACGTCGTATCGCCGACGAACGAGCAATTTCTAAGTCTGTGGCGCGATCACGTTCAGAAAGGATTTTCCCTCGACTTCAATTTTCATTTCACCCGAGCTAACCATACCGGCGTTCCTTCGTCTCTCCTCTCCCTGTCCCTCCCTTCGTTTTCCATTCACTGTCCCTGTCCGAGCCTCTCCACCTCGGCCCTCTATATTTCATCGATTTCAATCCAGATACCTTTCTCTGCTCGCTTTGCCAGGGCGCGAGGCCGCCACTTTCAATGCATCAGGTGATTCGTCTGAATTTAATATACGTGCATTAGGCATTCGCGCTACGAAAGACACGCGAGGGAAATTCGCGTGTCCTCGTTCGCGATTCGTGTCTTGCATACACATCCCGAGTCGTTCCCTTCGAACTGTCAACTTCGTTTCGTCAATATGTATCCCTGAAGCGCAAGTGATTCCCACGGTGCCCGGTTATCTTTACCCAGACTTGCTGGAGCTATGAACCGGTCGTTTTAAATTCTGGGGATCGATTCGCCGGTATCCACCTGAATTCACGGAGAGCTCCCGTTCGAGCTCCACTGGAATTGGCTGTGTAAACGCGCGATTATCGAAGTTCGCGCGTACGTCGATTCGCGAAACGCCGCTGCTGGCCTGTAGGGAATATCGCGATCGTCGGTTATGACCACCCGCGGCTCCAGAGAATACGAGCTGGCTGCCGATTCGATTGGCACACGGCGTGTTTGCCGTGCACGGATTAACCGTGGCAGATAATGCGCGTTTCTGATCCACGTCCACTATTTCTGTCATTGCTGTTAGAACAGCACATTGCGTCTTTAATCCCTCGGTAAAATGGCAACCTGCTTGCCACGCGTTGCCCCGCCACTGCCTCTTTAATATCACAAGAGAGAGGTTTAGCGGAGGCCGTTGTGCTCGCGCGTAACAGCCGCTGTTTAAACTGAAAAACACGTCGGTGAGCAATTTATTGAAAGCTGAGGGAAGGGGATCGAGTCGCCGCGAGGGTGGAGAGAGTGTACGTGCCATCTTTAATGCCCCGTCGAACACTTGTCACGCTCGTGGCTGGAGTTCACGGGAGGGTACAAGGCGCGTAGGGGTCGACGAGGGCGAATTGCTCTCGTAATAAGTCATTGAGAGGAGCCCCCTGGGAGACAACGTCGTCCTCGTCTTTTCCTCGGTACCCCTTTAGAAGCTGGGGTGATAGATCAAGCCACTCCGCTTCCGGTCCCGGGATTCGAATGCACGTACTCTGGGCGCGCGTCGCCGTCCCTCTTAACTTCGCGACATTAGTCTGCCATGCGTGGCTTGTCGGATTATATCAGTCTGCTGGCGTAACGTATAATGCACCCTCTTACGTGCAAATGCACTCTGACCGTAATTTTTGCCCTGCCCCTCCCCCGTTCCCCTCTGCCTTCTGGAAAATTAGCCAGGATGATGTATCGACGAGCCCCAGCGGAGAACGTGGATCAGCTGGATTTCAGCGGGATTTATATCAGCTTCTGAAAATTCTGATAATGTATAAAGAATGGTTTAACAGGTTTCACGTGCAACTTGTTCACAATGCCGCGCAAGATTGATTTGCTCGTCGGGTAATGCGCGTTTCTCGTTAATCCCTGGCATCGTATATCATGCTGCTCGTAAATAGCCTCATGCATCAGCGTATCACTGAAAGTTCTTTAAAATTGATTGTCCCGGCACACATTTGGCAATTCCCAGCGGACCACAACTCTCGACGTGGCTCTATCCTCGAGTATAGTTTTCGCGGGTATTAGTGGATACAATGTTGGTAGTGGAGACGTGTTAAACTTTGCATTGCCTCGGGAGTTCTCGTTTCTCCTCTGCTATAGGATAGATGAACGCGTCATTACCGTCATTATGGAAAATTGCTTCATAATTTGACTGTGGATTCTATTAATGTTATGTGTAATGAGTGAACGCTGCAGCATTCCTCCGGCATGGGATTATAATTATTCGGTACTAATGTGGCTTTAAATCCGTGACGAAGATATCTGGGAGTTAACGACAGAAAGTATGTATTTGTAAATATTTTCATACTGCTAACGATCATATTATACGTGTTTGACAAGAAATCAATAAAGGTACTCGTATTCAAAATCGCCTAAAGTTATCTGCATCGACTTACAAGTCCCAAGAACGTCATTACCAGGTTCGGTAGATCTAATGCTCCTTATATCGAGGTTCGTGGAACCCGTAATCTCCTGTAACAAGTCCGCGGGGTCCAATATTATCTATCCCGTGTCTCGCAGGGTCCCTGGGTCGTCAGAGCTGAATCCCAGAGGCACAAAGTTGCTGGTATCAAGCATCACAGGTTCTGGGTCACCCGTATCGAGTTCCATGAATCTCTGATTGCCTGTATCGAGGCCTACGGATCCAAAATCGTGGATATTTTGTTTCACGAGCTCCTCGTTACGTCCCACGAATCCTTTGCTATTCGTATCGCCTCTCAGGCAATCGATTACCGTTACTTATGTGCACGCTGCGCAACTTGTTGCAGCGATATAAACGAGTCTCGGTCAGTTTTCATTGCGATAATTCAGATGTCCGTTCTTAAGGAACGTGTCCAACTATTCTCGTTAGAAATTGAAGAAGGGAGCAGCACTTTGAATGACGCTGTTTTTCGTTCTAGCTTCGATCCTGTTCGACGGCACGCGCTCGCGCAGCCTCGACCTCATGCGATGCATCCTGAAAGGTAGACCAGAAAGTGTGCCCCGCCTGTGTGTCCACGCGTGCAAATTTTGTTGTTACGGACGTTGAAACGGTGCCAGTGCTTTACGCCTGCTTTCCCAGCTGCGGCCCACTCGCTATAAGCTGCTCCAGCTTTGGACAGCTTCCAGGTGGTTCCTCGCGCCTGGCGCGAATTTCAACGTGGATTTTAGCCCCTGCTTCTAGCTCTAGAAGTGCTCCTTGAAACAACGAACACGTGCCAGTGCCTCGCTTCGCGTCGTGTTCGATTAACGAGCCTTCACAGCCACCCGTTCTGTGTACGCTCGAATTTGGCGCAAGCATGACTCTCCCCCTCTGACGAATTGTCTCGCGTTCCACTGAATCCGAACGTTCAGCCGATTTAATCGCACGAATCGCGTCTACTGTGTACTTCTCAGGTTTATTTAAAACCCCCGGCCCCACCGGGCCAACGTGAATAATGAAACAGCCCCGCGGCTGGAATAAGTCAATCGATCGATTAATTGGAATAATTCTTCGATACCATCGCCGATCAATTATTCATGCAATCTCTATTTCGACCGTGTCCAGCAGCCTCTGGGATATCAGCTTAATTCTCAGTCGGTAGATTTCGTGTGAAACACAAACAGCACACACGCGCACACCAGTCTTTGGAATCGCTGAATCCGATTAATTATAGCGACTGTCTACCTAAAACTGTTATGCACCTGTTTCCGCTACATTTATTGACCTTTGGTTCCGAGTGACGCGCAAGTGATGAATAAATTAAGCCTGCAGTTCGGCAGTAGCTTTCGCTTAAACTTTTCAACAGCTATCGCTAGCATCTCGGAGGGATGACTCCGCCTCTAACGACTCTGTAGCAAAGTTCGCTTTAAGGTACACGTCGCGATTACGCGGCTGGCGCAGAAGCTCGGCGGGCAGCACTCCAGCGTTGAGGGATAATCCGAAATGCATGTTCCGCTGATTGTTGTTGCAGTTACGAAGCTGAGGGAGCACTGGGACGAGACGAACTCGAAAGTGATGCAAAGGAAGACGCAGTTGGACGCGATGCTCGGCGACAGCCAGCGATACGAGGCCAAGAGGAACGAGGTGGAAGTCTGGCTGGCGCGAATGGAAACCCGGCTGGAGAAAATGCGAGCCGTCGGGCACACCGCTGACGTTCTCGAGACGCAGCTCCGCGAACAAAAGGTACGTTGGAATTTTTTTACCCACCTCCACAACTCTTCTCCCCTCACCTCTCCCCCCAACTTGTGCATTAACCCGCGCGCGTTAACCGAGCTTGCAATCGGCCAAGAGTCGTCGTCGTTTTTTTTTTTTTATCTAGTCCCAGTCTCGCCGCGCGGCCCACTATTCCACGAGATGTGTCTGCAAGTCAGATTCCACTTTGTGCCTTCAATCAGAGGAATCCACGAAAAGAATCACAGTCGCGATAGGATTTGTCAGAAGCTGATAATGAATTCGTACCTACCTAGACGTAACGTTGTTAATTTCATTAACAGCCTCATTATACTTTCACGCTCGCAACGCTTGGACAATACACTCCCCGATATATCCCCTGGACAAATATTCCGCGGAGTCGCTGCAATTGTACTCTCAATCGTTTAACTACACCCTGCCCCGCTCGCGTTTCGCTCCTTTACAACCGTTTATATTCAGTTTCGTCTGTTCTCCGAATAGCACGACAATCGTGGGATCTAATTTTAACCAGGCAATTACGGGGAACGACAGAATCAAGGTCCTCGGTGTAATTGAATTGAGACCTCTCTGTGCCATTATGCCCGGTAAGAATAAATACCAGGCGGGGCTGTGCAGACGGGCTAGGAGTTCGTTACAGCCTTGACTACGATTAAAGAGAACGAACGAACGGTTCGGTATTCATCAGCCGACTAGTAACCTCTTTTTTACCTGCGTTTCGCTACTGAGCTTTGTGCGCGAGAGTAACGTGGCCCGGAGGAAAAAATTGCTAGCTGAAAGGGGTGGCGTAGGGCGGACGGGGGCGGGCAAGGAACGGCGAAAGTCCCAATCAACGGGATCGCGGTTGTGGTGGTTGACGCGGGAGGAGCTCTGTTTACATTGAAAAGAGTCGAATGAGATATTCATGGAATAATTTATTTCTACGAGAGGCCACTGTATCTTCGGGATATCCAGGCATCGTGCCCGGTCGTCAACGTTCGGCTCGATTCTCACGGTTATCCTCGAATGTTGTCTTTGCTCCGTCTAGTCGTGGCGAAGCCATCAAGCCGGGTACCTGATGCGACATTCATCGAATCGGGGAAGCTTGTTATTTAAATCAGCCTCGATGTTCAATCGAGGAACGAGCGGCGGGTGGAAGTTTAAGTAGAGGTGATTCGCTCGACGTGTACCTACTCAGCGGGTGCAATTTTATTCGAGCTTTAATCCAGATGATTATAAGTTTTATCGACGCGAATCGGTCGCCGTGGCGGTCAAATAAAAGTTTGCACCGTGCCGGAAAACTTGGTGCCTCGTCCCCTGGCGGAAGATTTAACTTCCGTTGAGTTATCGTGGCACGAGCGCGACTTCTAACTCGATACGAAGTCGAACTTAGATAAGTTCTCCCCCCTTCAGCGACGTTGACCTTCCCTCTTCGTTTCATTTCGTACCGTTCGTTCTTGCAGTCGTTCCACGCGGACCTGCACAAGTACAAGCACCAGATCGAGATGTTCAATCAGCTCACGCAGGAGCTGATAGCTGTCTACCAGCAGGACGACACCACTCGCGTGAAAAAGATGACGGAGACGATCAATCAGAGATACAACAATCTGAACACCAGGTACGTTGTGCGCTTTATCAATCGCCACTTCCTGTCACCTAGCAAATGACTACCTCGCGAACTAACGGAGAGAGATATAAATTGAGGTGGATTCAACTTCTGTATTGGCTGCTTGTCAATTCGACTAATTGGAATTATTCAATCTCTAGGGATGGGTAGATATTTTGCAAATAGATATATTCGTATCGTTTTGCACAATTTGTTTCTCATACGAATCTGTTGTGCCTGCAATATGCTTGCATTGCATCGAGATATATTCGGGGGGAGATTTTGCTGAATGCAGTTTCGGTTGTTCAGCTCGAGCAGACAGCTCGAATTCGCTAACGTTACATCTATTAAATCCTTTTCAGTATCATCAATCGAGGGAAACTGCTGCACTCCGCGATGAACTCCCTCCACAACTTCGACCGGTCCCTGGACAAGTTCTTGGCATGGTTGAGCGAAGCTGAGTCCTCGATGGAGGGATTGGAAGCGGAGGCTGATCGACTGGGTGGACGACGGGACCAGGGTGCCCTCAGACGACCGCAACATCAGCTCAAGGTAAGTTTCATTTTTCTCGATACCAATTTACGAATCTATTCTTTGTGTCGCCCTGCACTTCGATGCGTTATTCTCCCTGACACTGTTCAAACTAGATGCCCTCCAGGGATTCGAGGAGGACTCTAAACCTTCGTTGAAAATTACTTCGAACTATGCCAGGCTAGAATATTTATAAATAATACTTTCGAAGCAAATGAAATTTCCTGTCACTTCTCGCGGACAAATGATCCCATCTATGAAACCGAGAGTAACATTTATGTATGTAACAACTCCAAGTTGCGAGATAAAAATATCTCTTGAAGCCTGAGAGGCTTCCGTTGAAATCAAACTCGGCGAATTTTTTGATACCTAAAAAAGAAACAAACGGGAAGCAGAGTTTAATCTTCGTTGCTTCGTCGAACCCCCAAAATTCTTCGATACTCGATAGATCATAAGCAAACGTGCCACGTGTTTTATGGATCATAAGATTAGGAGACCGTTCCGAGATCAACACGTTTCGAACGTAAACGTGACAAACGCGAATTCGTGAGGAATGAGGTCGCAGGAGCCCTCGAGACGGTATAACGGTGGCCAGGACGGGAAACCAGATCTGTATGGGGTCACGCGTTGACTGGAGAAGGTTTTACGGCTTCGATTGATTGCCATAAAAGTGTGCCGATGGTAGCAGTCGGCGTATCGGCGTATCCATTAAAAGGAAGATGCTCGATATCGGGTATCGATGCGATGCGGTGGCGGTCCATCAGCTTCTGTGCAACGCTCGCCTGCTTTTGCATCATATCCCGTGGGAAACTGAAACCTTGCATAAGATGAAGATTACACGCCCCTCCACTCCTCCCCTTATCGGAGAACGAGTGCTGGTATCATCCGCGAATTTTCATTAATCTTCGCGAGAATCATTCCTCCTAAATAAGTCACCTCATTCACCCTTCTATGATAAATTAAAAAAAAATCATCTTTTTCTCCGATAAATGCAATATTTCTTGTATTATAATAAGAAACAATAACCAACACTCTATTTACCTCGAGAGCTCACAATTATCCGCGCCCAATTGAATTTTACATCCAAGCTTCTCGATCGCTCGACAAGAGTCTCTCCCGCAAGGCCGTACAGTAATTTGCAATGTTAAGTCGCAGAAATATGCTGCTTCACGGATGCAAACGGACTCCCCCGTAAGCACGACGGTCTTGCATCCCTCGCTCGAGTCCCTTCGCGTATCAATAATTGCACGGACAGGTAAATGACGAGGGGGGGAGGGTGGCGCTGTGGCATTGTTTAAATAATCAAGCTCGAACCGCGAGCGCGACGATGATGAGAAAGTTAAACGTTTCGCTGCAACGAATTCATGACGATGATCAGAACGGGATCCAGCCGCGAGTGTTGTTTACAATGCCGTGTAACCGATGGACCGCGCGACGCGGCCAAATTGATATTACCGTGTACCGACGGCCTATTGCGCCTGTTACGATGAAATTAATCCACGGTCCACGCGCTCGCGTAACGAACATACGGCACCGCGATTCCGGGAAATTAGCTTATAATATTGTTTGTCGGGTTATATATTAACGTGCAACCGGCTGGATGGCCGCTACACCTTCCTCTGTTTTATTCTCCGCCGCTGCCACCCCCTCGGGGTGGATTGTCGGTCAGTTGCCTAGGGGGGGATCCAATTTTGGCGAACCGTGGGGATGATTCGCACGCTATCCAGCCTCCCGTTCGTGTATTTTCTATGGAATCGGGGCAAAATTTTACGCAGGTTTTCAGTTAGGTACATGAGCCTATTTACGAGACTCGTTCTTCGGCTGAACGTTGCGCGGCGAGCACGCAGGGATGATTCATTTTCATCCATAAATGAAATCGTGTAACAATGTACTCTGGGTTGTATTGTATGAAAATTGTACACGCGTGTATCTTAAATCACGGATGTTATTTTTAAGGAGAATCTATAAAATTCTTTTTTAATCGCGCTAAATATATTTCCGCTAAATTTAGACGACGATCTCGAGATGTCGCTGTACATATTCGGTTCTTGATTCGTACGAGCATCCTCTTTATTCAAGTTTTTATATTTAACCTTTCGTTACATAACCGCGACGTATTTTATAGTTAACATGGTTACCCGCGCGTTGTACTTTTTACAACATCACGATTTTTCATAAAGTACAGAACGTATAGCCAGAGGATTAGAAAAGTATTGAAAACCGATTGATCGTTTTCAGACAGAAATAAAAAATAATTAACAACTATTATTCTTTTTACAACAGCGCGGGTAACGAATGGTGAACCCGCGCGCAGAGTTCAATCCGTTTATAGATCGAAATTGTTCGCCCGGGGGTACAGCCGCGGTGTGATTATTCCTGTAAATTCGGTCGTCGTGCAGGATTTCGCGCTAGTTACGTTTTCGACGACGGAAGCGCGCGAGAATATCATTTCCGTGCATCTCATTAGCGAGGAGACGGTGACATTGATTGCTCGATAAACAGTCGCCGTGCCGATTGGGAGCGGCGCCCGACAAATCCCGAGGATCACGGACGAAAGGAAGATCGTGACGACGAGGCCAATGCTGCCCGACCACTGTACAATAACCGCGGCTATTGAAAATCAATGTTATTTACCGTGTAACCTGATTATATCCGCGTTCTGCACTACGCAATAACAATTAGCGCGTTCTATTTCAATTACAGTCTCTGTTTGCTTTCTTCTATCCGCGATGGTTACATCGTTACGTAACCGGCGATGCTGGACAGTTCCAGCCCGGATCGTTTTGTGCCCAATCCCATCCAACGTACATTTGACGTTTCAGTGGATGAGCATTAATTCTGCTCTTTATTCGCTAACTTGCTTGTTCCACTTTTTCGCGCTACTTTTTCCTCGTGCTTTTAACGCATGGATTTATCGACTTTATTTAATCGAAACGTAATGTCCTTAAGTAACGTGCTATTGCTGTTAAATTCGAACTATGTCGTCACTGCGTATCCCACTTCACTTCGACGGTCTTTAATTATTGGAACGTGTGTTCTGATCTGATCAATAAATCGGGGCGTAACTCGGGTACATAGTTACTCCTTTACTGGACACAACGTAGGTAGACGGAGAGTTTCTCCATATTTTTGCCAGTCGAGAGTTGCACGCCGAACGAATGGTAGGTTCCAGCCAACGAGACAGGCAGGGTCTGCTAACTTCGTTCGCGTAGCGCGAAATGTTGCGGTTGCAACTGCGCCACGGTTACCGCTGCAACGTCGATTGCAAAAGGAATTAATTCCAAACGCTATTCTGAGGGCTTTCGGGTATATACGTGCATCTAGGTGCAGCGTTGCGGTGGATCTAGATCGGGAACTACCGCGATGCATCCGTGCTCTGCGTTGATCAGACCAGAATTAATTGCCCTTCGCCATTCGGTATCCCGGCGGCACGGTTCTCTATTTGGTGGAACATCATGACCGGCACATGTCTTCCTGATATTTAGAAAATTATCCTTATCCGAACTAGGCATTCGATGCAATACACACTCGCGGATCGCGCACACAACTGTAACAAGGGTGCGGAGTTCAAATTACATTCTGATGACTAATGCCACCTGGGCAGCTGCCACCACTCATTATACTTCGAGTGGAGGCTACGTTATCGATTAGTATTCGTTGGAACGAAGTGACTGAAGCACGGTAACAAATATTTCTTTTGACATTACGTAGTTCTTGCTCCTACTAGGTAAAAGTCTCGAATAATTTCCTTCTCTTGGGATGCTTTGAAATTGAATTTCCATAGAGAGAGAGGGAGCAGGATGGCTAGGTAGTAGCCGCGATGCCAACACGTTTACGACTGAACTATCGAACTATCAGGTATTCTTGAATGCAACTGCGGCCGCGGTAATGCTCGTAACAAGGCGTTTCTACACGCGGTTCACGCTCGCCAGCGCGATTCTGCTAATGACTTATCGACCTCCCACGTTCAGAACATAACTCATGCATGCATACCGTCTTCGTCTTTCCTCGGTATATTCGAAGGTAGGTTCCCTAATACCTTCGTCCACCGTGGAACTTGATGTTAGTGTGCATGAATTGCGATTTGTCGGGCTCAAGTTATGGCTCGCCGATATTGGATCGCTGGTCGAATTACTTCAAATCGAAATAGGACGAACGGCTGCTTGATATATTCCTCCGTGAACGTAAATAAGTACGCCCGGAGAAATTGCACTCGTGATTCTTTTACGATATTAATATTTACGGCCCGGCGAACTTGCAAACTCTTGGAACTGAATCAGATATTCCACGGCATTCACAGCCATATTTCATCGTGGCCAGAGGGTGCGCTTTGGTCTGTTTAACCCCAGATTTTCGAAGAACCTTGTCACTTCGGGCCGAGGTACATGTAATATATAATATATGCACGACGTGTTCTTCCTTCGGGAACAAACAGCGACACCACTCTCGCCCTATTGAATCGAAATTTTGTTGACACCGCGAGACACATGAAACTCCCATGGCACCCGTATGGATTTGGACACAACTGGGTCACGAATTTCCCCGAGCAAGCGTGCCCGCCTTCGTTTCAGGCTTCCCGTCTCTGGTATACCGTGAACCGGAGTTCGACGCCTTCGCGAACCGTTTACACGGAAAGTAGAGTTCATCGATCGGCGAGCAGGGAGTCGCTTACGTGACCTGAACTTTCGTTTCGCCGTCAGCCTGGACGAAGAGGTCGGTTCCTTTCTCATATTCATGGTAAACATACCGTGCCCTGTGCTTCGTTAAATCAAGCCTAGCGTGGATAACCCGCTTTAACGCAATTTCACTTGCTTTTTTTCGACGAGCCACGGGAGCAACCCCTATATTCGCGGCAACGGCGCTCTTTTTCGTTACATGGCATTCCCCATCGTTGTTAGTCACAAATGGGATGTGCAAAATTGCTGTTCGCCGAGGGTAACGAATTTTCCCTGCCGCGACCACGCAACCAGAATTTTCATTCGATCAATTCGTCCCCGTTGGTGGAAACCACGGAATATTATATCCGACCATTCTTACCGATTTCGCAATTACTCCAACGAAACTCGAGCTGTCTAGTGATCCTCAGTCCTCTTAATATCACCTAGAATTATTGTTCTCTCGTTTTCACGAATATTTATATCCGTTTGCCAGAAGCGTGTCCATGAAAATCTTCTATTTCCACGGCGAAGCGTATGGCGCCATTATTGGCGAAAGTTGCTGGACTTTTCGGGGGGTGGCGCGAAGGTCGCGGAAGGGCGAAAGAATCGGCAAACCGAGTTAACCACTTTCCCTTTCTCGGCTCTCTAAACGCAGCCGAACGGGATCGATAAAACGCCTTCTCCGCGCGGCTGAGCGCGCCGAGACGATAATATTCCGCTCGTAATAGCCGTTATTCCATTACACCGCGGGTACTTCACGTGCCCAATGGGAGGTTGGGCCGCGCGGGTCGGCGAGTTTCGCTTGGCGCGGCCAAAAAGACATCGCATAACGGAAATTTATAGGGGAGGCGGTGTGCGCGTACACCCACGAAACGCGCCACTAAATCACGACGCGGAATTTTTTTTCCTCTCGCGGGTCGGGGATTATTGTATATCTGGAAACCCTCTGCAAGCTTCCTAGCAGAAGACCAGTTCTTCCTTCTCTCTTTGCTTCGCATAATCATCCGACGTTCCCATACTACTATTCCCTTTACGACCCTTTTTCTCCTCCCCCTCCCGTTCTAAATGCTAAACACCATGCCGACTTCCCGACGAAAACGCATCGAGGATGTTTTTTTTTTTCAATCTACGGTACTCGGTTTCTCGCCGAAGTGCATTGTCCATCCCTGGAGATGCAACGAACCGCCCCGAGTTTCCATTGCCGGTCAAGCAGAAGCGTTTTCAGCGCGTTTAGTCAGCTTCACGGGTCGCCGCAGTGAATTAATGTTTCGAATCCGCCGTTTGATCGTCGCACGTGCACCGTGTAATCGCTGAGCGGATAATGACCGCTTATAGGGGGTTGTTCACTGGCCCTGTAGCCTTTCTTCTCTCCCTTCACGGTCCGCCGCGCTAAGCAGCTTCGCTCCTCCACGCGAGGATTCCCCGTGGCGCGCGCAAACAGGCCTCTTCCTCGTTTGCTTTTCGCGTAACGTTCGGCTGACGTCCACTCGAATCTTCTTCCTCGTTACGCGGACCACGCGAGCGAAAATAAAGCACGGAAGTCGTAAAGGTTGTATGGAAGCCATGGACGGGGGAATGTAAAGGGCACGCTGGCGACTCGTGGCAAGTTTCTCCATTAAGGGGGTGAAATTCGTGAGGCGGCATTCGTGTTCGACAACAGGCACGTTAACACCCACCCCTTTAGGGTCGAACGATGAATGGAACGCGTGGGATCGATGCTTCCTCTGTATCGCGGTGATTACTTTCTGTTTCTCATTCTTGGCGCTCGTCGTCCGCCATTCTGTGGGGTTTCACGATGAGTTTCTATGGTTTGGATCGATCCTGAATGTGTAACGTATCGGGAGGTTTGTGCTTCGGCAATGTTCATTCTTGTGTAACGTCGTGGCAGTGAATTCTGTTTCCTTCTCTAGCTTTAAAGAAACGAAAAGTCTAAAGTCTGTCAAATACGGTGCGGTTGATGTTTCTTTCGTTTCGTTTTCGTAAAAAATGGTGTAATCTTCGTCTCGTACTATCCTGGTCTTTGTATGGTCTTTCCACCCCCTCGAATTTAGATGGTGCATATAATTCAACGAGGAAGGGGTTGTTCGCGATCGAAACGGTACGCGCATGCGCTTTCGGCTCGCTTAGAGGGCAGTAGTCTACGATATTCCTGGAATTTGGAGGTCGGTAATGTAGAGGGGATGATATCTCTCGTGAAAGGGTAGTTTTCACGAGCACGAGTTCTCTTTTACCGACAACGGGGGTGGAACGTTATCCACTGGTTTCTCGATGGAGGATGGTTATTCTTGCACAACGTGCCGCTCAACGACTGTGGTACTTCTGGTTGGAACTTTAACCGTCGTCGATACTCGAGGAACCGGGAACTGCACTGCACTGCACTGTCGATATTCGAGGAACCGGAAACCACGGTGCACGATGATGGCTTACCTTGTGCTAGTATCAGTGCTAGTTACCTTGTGTCAGTGATTCGTGTTCGCAATCTTTTCTCATTGTCTTCCTTTAAAATTTAATACTAAGTGGAGGAATGTATAATACTTGTTTTACGTTCAAATTAAAAATCTACCCTTGTGGTATGTCGGTGTTTAGGGGATTTCTACTGTGTCTCTTTTCTGTCCTTATTTCTTCTCTGTAAACTCTTAGAAACGTGAAATTCCAATTTTTTATTCTCGCTGGAAAGTTTCTATATTTAGTAGCAGTTAAATTTAAGTACACTTTGATTTAGAATTCGGGTGTTTGATTGGCTGCTTCATAAGAATTCGCGAAAACGGTCGACGATTTATGGATATTCGAGATGGTATCGATGGTCTCAATATCGTCCCCTACGTTGCACTGTGTCATCTTCATTGTTTCGAAAAAACCAATCTAGTAATAATTCCGGAATTCGCGTCGCGCGATAACTTTCCCTGTCAACGATAAATCCTCAATTGGGTGAACAGCTTTTCCGCTCGCACCATTCACGTGAATGCAATAAATAACGGTTTATTGTTCAATTTGTTTAAAAAGAAGGATTAAACTCATTACAACGTGCCAGGGGATTCGTTGAACCGAGCTGTTTTTAATATTTGCCATTTTTCTTTAAAACATTCTCTTTACATTCCATTCCTCTGACGAGCAATAATTAAAATGTACGTCGTAATTCCCCTTTGAAAGTTGTTGCCATCCACAGAACCCAAGTCCACCTGCTATCATACCAATTACGATTCTGCTCAATACTCCTACTTTTACCCACTGCTTCATGAACAGTAATTTCCGAGTAACTATATTTGAACAACGATGTACAACATGCCAGCAAGTTTTACCAGCATTTTATAAACTCAATTTCCCCAGTTTTTCTCGATTAAAATTTGTATAAAAGCACTTTGCCCTTCGTTACATCGTCTACTAAATATTCCATCAGCTGCAACCCTTTATCACGCGATTTAGAAGCTACCAGCATACCAAAGTTATTGCGAAACTAGCGTGCTACTTATTACAGGTGCAATTAAGCTGTTCTTTATCATATATAACTTTGAAACTAATTATAGTGATTATATCAAGGGAAGGATGTTAATATGAATATTAAAATGTGTTCGAAAGAGTTAACGGTGTAACAGTTCCTTTGTGAGCGACACAATACATTTTTCGAACGGTCTCGCTGCAATTTTGCTGCTGAACAGTAAGAAGGCAAAACGGTCATGGATAAATGGTTGTGTGCGAACGAATTCGTCACTCGAGCTTCTACTTGACCACAGGAATTATGCCAGGGAAAATTAGTTTTGTTGAATCTGCTAAGTACGCGGTCGCGGCTTCTAAAAGCAACGTTTATTTGCTCTAATTACTTACGCAATTACATCGCGTTGGAGGTGCTTTGAATCTTAATACTTTGCAGCGTGGCAAATTACATCAGCAATTAGACACTCGTTTGTAGACAGACCTTTTACTGAATTTAATGAATTTCTCGTCCCATTCACTTTTTACTCGCTAAAGAAGTTACAAATCAAGTATCCCTGAAGATTGGTGCATTTAACATCGTATAAATTACATTTGGACAGCTGGAGCCACCGTGGATCCCTTCCACGTTGCAGCGACGAGGTATCAGGTCCCAGAACTTTATCGAGAAATGTAAGCCGTAGATTCGCCTTCACTGAGAATTCTACTTCATTCGGGCAAATTGCCAGTACATTCAATGGCAGTGATAAAACGTGGTGTATCTAGGATAAACCTGCCGAGAGGTCAGCAAAGATTAGCGTGGAATCTACGACATCCAAGCGCTCGAACCAACTTCCCCAGATATTCTATTATTCCCCAACAAAGCACCATCGTTTGCAACTTTTGTCGCTATCAAACTGTCGAACGACCGTTGCTTCGTTCTCGAAATTTTCATCCGAGTGTTTCTCAGGGCTCATCCGGCGCGAGTAGCCGGCTAAGTGAGAATCGTTTGGCGTTGCACGATAGGGGAAGGTATTGTTTAGGATTAACCGAACAATCGCTGTGCAATAATTTACACAGTCGCCGAGTTCCTGTTCCTCCGTTCGACCTGTCGGTGACTTAACAAATCCAATAGTTGGTAGTTCTACTCTCGACCCAGAAAGGGTTTGGGGGAGTGGGGGGAGGAAAACAGCGGGGATATCTGAGATAACGTTGCAAGCAGATGTCGCCGCTTGCAGCTTCGACGGGGGCGACTTCGTGCTTACTACCCATGCTCGGGTGTGCACACACTGGGTGAGTCGAACTTATCGCTTAACCACCGTTAGCCACCTGTATTTTCGCAATTTTCTCGTAATGGTCATTCGGGCAAAGTGCAGTTTCAGAAACCGCGATTGCTGTGGTTGAATTAAAAATATGCAGTAAAGAGAATGAACTTCCCTTCCACTTGCATCCCACTGTAGTCACCCTTTTTTACTCGAATATCTCTCTCTCTCTCTCTCTCTCTCTCTCTCTCTCTTTCTCTCTCTCTCTCAATTAGAAGGGAAGGTTTAATCTTCTCTGTTACTCTTGGCCCATAATACACCCGCGTTTTAAGGATACCTGAGGAGGATAAGGATATTTTGGTATTCCTTACCAACTCACCCTATATATTTTCGTTGAACACGGGACAATGCTTCCGGTGCATTCTGGGCGATATCAGCCCGTATGTTGGTGGCAGGAGGTCTTTGTACGGCCGTCCAAAAACGGGGACAAAGCAGCCTCGCTAAACTGTCGGATAACTGTTCGAGAAACTGTGAAAAAAAGAAGCTTAATTACCACAGCGGGGAACACAAAAGACGCGCGCTGATTGTTCGGCTGTACTTTCCCGTACACATTGCCAGCGGAACGAGGGGAAATTTATTCAGAGCACCGAAACAGCGTAAAGAGAGGAGATATAATACAACTGTCTGGAGTTTTACGTCAACACGAGCTCCATAACTTATCGGGACACTTGAAAATTCATACACAGTCCCGTGCAGCATCACTCATCCCGTCGGACAGCTTAATCTCTCTAAAATACCTAGCCACCATTCAAAGAAAATATTCCAACAATAAAAACACTTGCCGGGCCGGCGGGATGGTACCCGACGAAAACGCGAATTTCACGGAAAAGAACATTTTTTCCCCACCCGTTCGTATTATGCTTAGTTGGCGCATAACCGTCAAATGAAATTGGACCACAAAGGGACAGGCCATGGATGGTGGTGGCGTCCTCTGACGCGGGGAAACAGGTCAGTCGCGTTCTTTGAAACGTCGACATTTTGAATTCCCCCGGCGACTGCCGCGGCCGGGGCCCCCGAAGATAAGGAATTCCGGGGAAAAATCGCGGGAGTTCGCCTGAATATGGACGTTGACGTGTCCCGGGGGGTCATCGCGGCCGCGTTACTTCTGCGACCGGAGACGCTTTTTGCCTGGTTTTACGTTCATCCGGAGGCTGAATATAGATTGACCGACGCGATCCTCGCGGGCGCGTAAATATTGCTTGGTCGCTTTCGTTCCTCCCCGCGCCGTATTACGTATTCCGCGTCCCGTGCTCGCCTTATTCTTCGTCCCCCGTTTGTTATTCAACGGGAGGAGCGTGGCGACGGACCGTTGGGCCCGTTTTGTACAGCTGGAAATATTAGCGCACGGAGGGCTGACTCGAAGCGTGGGAGGCACGGAATTACTGGGGAACGGTTGAAAGTTCGGGACGCACTTTCGAAACTCTTACAATTTACGAGGGCCACCTGGCTACGTGTTATTGCTTACGGTCGTACTTAAATCACGACCGACTTTATTACTTAATTGCTTTAAAATTCTTAACTTTCCATTCGATTCGAGCGTACACGCTTCCCCGCTGCACTCCGGTTGCACGCGATTCCGGCTAAGAGCAGGAGATCGGCGGGAGAAAAGTTACCCCAAAGGGATGCTCTTAAAATACGTTCTCGTATCGCGCTGCGAAACGGCCAGCAGCTACGAGGGGTTGCATACGGCGAAATGGTAGGAAACGAGCGAAGATAGGGGAAGAATATCCATCGAAGGCACGCGACCGATCTATTCGCTAGGGGCTGCTGAGTAGGGAAAGGAGTGAGTGCTGCGGGCGTTTAGCTAAACTCTTCGCTTTATTTAAATTCCACGCCGAAATGTTGGCGCGCCGTTGGTACGGGGGCAAAGAGAATGCTCCGGGTAGCTATCGGCGATGATGCTGCGGCAGAAACGCGCGCTGCACCGTCGGACCCAGTCCCTTCTAGGGTTCTACTAAGGAAGTAAGGAAGCGGGGTGGTACGGTTAAAAGGAAACCGCCGGGAGGGGCGTGTATCGTCTCCTCGCGCATTCCGCGCGTATTACCGTGCTCGCTTTTCTCCGCAGAGTGCGCTTGAAACTTCCTTCCACCGTTGAAAGCGCCCCGACACGCGCAACTGAATTACGCTGCTGGGCGTTATCGTCGATTTTCCATTGATTGCATCGTGCGCGTTCGATATATATTTCGAGCATAAAAAAAGGGACTACGGCACGTGCGCTCTTCTCCCCTTTTTTATATCATGCTTTTAATAGCGCCGAAAATAACTGCCGCGATGTGATTCGGTAATAACGGGGTAAAATTTGCTCTATTTGACCGAGGCTGACGTGATCCGCAGCCTCGATGAGAGCCTCAGGCTGCAGCATGCAATTTGGGGGGCAGGGTCGCGTGGGACAGTCGAACCTGGGATCGTGATTTGAATAGGGTCAGGCTTGTAAAGCGTACTCTGCTCGAAAAAAAAGTGAAACGCGATTTGGATAAGGATTCTGATCCCAAGACGCATAGACGGGATCGTCGGGGTCGTGGAATGATATTTGCAGCACACCGGAATGCTGAAACGAAACACTCCCACGTTTCTTCTGTATCGCGCCTGTATTCACCCTCCGGCCAGGTCACATTCCCTAGTTTTATCATTTTCCTCGGGAAGCTCGGTTACCTCCATGGAAGGAAACCAACGGGACACGCGCGATCACAATTTGCCTTCGCCAGCAAACCCCGGAAGGAACCTCCGCCTAGTGCCATTAAATTTCTCGAATCGTGTTCGTAACACACTCTCTGCCAGGGAAAATCGCGGGTCGCGTGCCTGGCGGAGGCACGTTTCGATCGTATATCTCGCGGCTCGATGACTTCATCGCGAAGTTCTCCGCGTCAGTTTTAAAGAGCGAATCGGATCGCCGCCCCCACCTCGCTGAAGCAACGTTTCAATTTCCGCCGTCTTTTATGCGCGTCGGACTGGAATCGCTCTGCCATCGATCATGCCGCGTCGACACCCTCGACATGCTTTAAGAATTCTGCGTGCCGGTTCCGCGAGAAGGCAGTTGCAACCGATAAAGTTTCTTCCACGGAGCGTTTCCGAGCGGCCACTGTTTCTAATATCCGTTTCAAGGGCGATTATCGTCCTGTAACTGTTCTGCCAGAGACACGACTTGCTCCTCCGTCTCGAAGATTGACCGCGTGCTATGCAAATCGTCGATTCGAGCCTTCTCGGACACGAAGCAGTACGTCTCGAAGTTTTGCGACGCCGGGCTCGCCCATGGGATACCATCGAGAACTTTGTTAGAAACGAGGGACACGGGCGGTGTATCCAGCCGCTGCTGGGAAGAAATGTAAAGCTTTTTGCTTCGATATCGAAAGTGTCGTTGGTGGGTATTGGTACACGGAGAATGTTTGAGTAGTAATCGTTTCAAGAGTTGATCGGGATTCTTCGAATCAGATTTGCTTGCTTTGTTATGGATATAAGAGAATTGTCCTCTTAGAGGGAAATTTGGTAAGAGTGTTGGTTATCGAGAATCTAAGTAGTTAGAGTGGGAAGAAGGTGGCCAAGCTGGCGTCACAGTCCGAGAAGAATAAACAGAATTATTTCGACATGAAAGCTGCCATTTCTGGGCGCTCGTCATTGAACCGAATCTTCCGCCGGTATATTTCCGTGTCTTCCTTCTTCCCTTCCTCTTCTTTCTCCGTTTACTTGCAGACTTCGGCCTGTTCGATTCGTCCTTTACGCCCCTCCCTGGCTCGTTTCCTTCCTCGTTCCTGACGTAAAACGAACGGACTCCTCCGATATCGACAATCGTCTGCGATACGAAACTAATGGCGCCCAGAGATTCGTTATTCGCCTCGCTGCTTCCACGTCTTTGGAGTTTCTCTGATAGGGCGAGACCGCTTTCAATATTTTCTTTGAAATCCCCCCGCTCCTCTTTGTCTACCAGTTCTTACGCTTAACTCCGACACCTTCGCGTCCCCCGTGTATTTCCTTTAATTCCGAATTCGTCCCCAAACCCCTGTAAACTTTCTTCCTTTGCTCCGGCACCGCGTTAAAAGCGGTTTCCTTTTCACGGCTGTCCAATTTCTGCCCGCCACGCGGCCGTTCCTTGGTAATCCAATTCACGATTACGTCGTGTCTCGTTCCAGCAACACTTCTCGTGATTTTCAATTCATGTTTCGGGTAGATGTAACCCCAAACAAGCCCGAAGCACGTGCGAGGGGATTTCCACATACCCGCACATGCCCCACCCCCCGTTTGCCGCTTCCCTGCAAGGGCGATCAATGGTTTACTGGCAGCCTTGATTCGCGAGCAGGAGTTTCCATCCGCAATTCCTGGCGGTGGGCAGCTCCTAAAAACCAGGGCCACCTGCCGGACAGACTAATTTATCTCCCGTGCGAGGTTTAAAGCCTTTCCGTCGTTTATCTTGCCGCCGACGACTGGAGGATCCACCACTCGCTTTTTCCCTCGTTTACCCAATATCTTTCTCCACCCCCGCTGCTCCCGGCCACCCTGCTTCCTCACTTCAACCCCCCTCGTTTTTCGCCTTGTTCCGTTCCGTCGAGCTTTAAATTGAAAAACACTTGCTCGTCGCGGGATCTCACCCTCGCAGGCATACGTTACGTTTTAATTTCACAGCTATCGACGTTCTGCCACGCCCCCCTCACCCCCGACCGCGGGAGCGCGGGCCAGATATCGCCGAAGATATTTTACGTTTTTCCATGCATTTTTAATTTATGGAGGAAAATATGCGACCCGCGCGATCAGCTTTGGGCGAGTTATTCCGGCGATGTCGCGTCGAATTGTCGCGTCACCTTCTATTTGTTCCACGAACGTCACTGGAATCCGCTTTCGTAATCCAGTTTCCCACCGTTTTTCCTGCCCTTCCACGCCAAAAGCGTGTACAGAAACTTCTCGTCCGCGTCCCCAGCAGAATTTTGGTGCAAACGCAGCCAGAAATCGCCGATTTCGATCGTGAAATAATATACCTACTATTAAGATACAGGGAGAGGGGATGATTTGTTTGTACAAACGTTCAGATTTCCCATAGGTACTGTTTCCCAGACTCCACAATATTGTTTAATAAGACCCGCACCAAGGAACGTTACAATTCTCTCGTTTCTCCAGTTCTGCCAATTATACCGTAATCGTTCAGATGCACGAGTTTGCTCTCATCTTTCGAAATTCGGCCGACAGTCCGCGTCCCGTCCGTAAATACGAAGCGAACCGAACTGGACCTATTCAGCACGTATCGTTTTAATGACGTGCACGTGACGGGGCCGCGAGCGTTAATAATACCTAACGAACTTTCGTCTGGCTCCGGTTTTGATAATATCTCGACCGAACGGTCCACGTTTCGCTGGGCTTCTCCGTTGAAAGAACGCGTCTGTAATTGATGCCGCGTGTTTGGCGACGCGTAGTCTCGACAGTGCCCGAAAGAAACGTGGCCTAGAAGTTCGCCGTTCCGCGATCGAACGGGTCCGTATGCAAATAAAATCTGTACCGATTGCTCGCCCCGTCATTCAGCTGGGAACGTGGCTCGGTAATGCCACTGGCATAGTTGCACGTGTAGGTACAATGGGGATCGATGCGGACGACGAGCCTCGACAAAGGGCTGTTGCACGGTGGGAGGGAAAAAAGGAATCGGAACAACGAATCAAGAGGTCAGATGAGCTGTCAAATCAGCGTTCCAGCGAACTGCCGCCAGCCGACAGTGGAACAATCGCGCGAATATCGATGAAAGGGGCCAGCTTTTGCGCGCTCGCACGCGATAACGCGGCATGCTCCTTTTTACGGGTCCTCTCCCTCTCTTGTTATTTCGGCTTTGCCCGGTGTGTCACGTGCGTGCGCGCCCATCCACGCGAAATTCCACGAGTTTTTCGCTGTGTGCCCCTAACGGCGCCGAGCAAGCTCTTTCAATTTGTTTTCGAGCCGCGAAATCGAAGTTCCGTACCTGAAAAACACGTTCTACGCGATTTTTCCGAGGTTCCAGGTGGCTGTGCTAGCTCGTGGCTGATTCTGGCGTTCTTTCAAAAGTGTTTTCGAAGAAGAAATAGTTGAAAAGATGGGAAATGGGGGGGAAGACTTTTATCGGTTAGCCTTTTCAATCGTCTTTACTTTGTAACTTCTACTTGGAAGATTGTTGTCGTTTTAGGTTACTTCTCCATCGACTTTTGATTATGAAAATCCCAAGGCGGCTGAAATGCCCCGACATGAATCGAGGACAGTGTTTTATGTCTCCGCATTTGCTCTTGGAATTAAACGATAGAATGTCCGGGGGCGGGAAATCTTATATCGAGAGTTTATGTCGGATACGGATGACATCTTTGTGTGAAACCGATCGCCATCGAGGAAATGAAAAATTCCAAACGAGATTTGTGCCGCGGCCGGCGGCCTCCTTATCCGACGCGTATCTACGCCCGGAATTTATGCGAGAACCGAATCCCCGCCGGTGAGCTGGCTGAAAAATTCAGTTACGCGGCTCCAGTGGATGTTTCGAGTCGAACGACCCTATTTTCAAGCTAGTATCTTCTCGATGCTGGCTCATTTTCAATATCAATTCTACTCACGAAGTCTTACTCTTAATTAATTTAATTCGAACACTGCCGGCAGAAAGATTCGCTGATAGAATCTAATGCAGGGTGGTTGAAAAGTCACGGCGCGTTTTAATGAAATTCCGTTTCGTTTCACTTTATTACAATATTGTTAGAGTATCGGTAATTCGAAAACGGGAAAAACAATTTCTCCTCACAATGCTCCAAGATCACCTCTTTTTTGCCCCGCGATTCTTCCTGTCCATCCAAGTGTTCCAACCCCCAAGGTTTCCGTGCTTTCCCTCGGAAAAGGGACGGCTGATGAGCGATGGAGAAACTTTGCGTAACCTCGAAGTAGTTTCCGATCGGCCGCGCGCGTACGAGGTATGTAGCCAGGAAATCGGTTTTTGCTATCGTTAAAACTCGCCTCGTCTCTAGAAACTTTCCAAGAACGAGGCATCCGCCAACGTTTTCTTTCGTTGTGGAAGTACAATGCCGGGCGGGGTAAATGATTCACGGTGCTATATATTTCAACCGGTCGTTCTTTCCAGCCTGCAGTTCCCGGGAACATCACGTATTAATTGTAATACGATTGATCTTCGGAAATTCTTTCGCCCTCTTCGCAGCGCTCTCTTTCGAGCTTCTCGGTGCGGCACGCTGAAGCGAAAGAAGCAGTGAAATAAAGAAAAAAGAAGGAATTCCTTCGTATACAACAGAGTTCATTCGTTTCCTCGATCGTGACTTAATTACCTTAATTACCTACAAGAGATGCATCGTTCTTTCAAACACTGTTTCGCGCGAGTGCGCTGTACATGCTCGACGTATGGCAAGTGAAACGCGCCTGAGTGGCAGGTTCATTACCGCCTACAGGGTCATTCCATCCCGAAAAACGGCGCGTTAATCGACCTGGCGAAACGCATCGTTGAAAGGGACCAAAGCCGCTGGCTATTTCGTTTGCAATTTCTTTGGGCTTGCGTCTACCATTGTCATCGGTTATGAACTTTTCGAGTTTCGCCTGTTTTCGTGCTTTTCGAAGGGCGAAAAATGACAGGGGATGTTTTTTTTCGGCGGGAGGTGGCTGGCGAACAGCTGGGGGTCTTCAATCACGATCGCAACGGGGACATCATTAGATTATTGCGTCGCCAGGAGCCATTCAGCTTCGGTTAATCCTGTGACGTGTGACGCGTATTGCTACCAGCGTCGACGATAACATTGATATTACATTATTATTTGCATGCATCGCTAATACCTGTACGCCCCAGCACCGTTCCCTTGAATGCCTGTCGGAAAGCGGACGAGAATTTATCGGCCGGCGACGCTGGTGAAACGGAAAATATATCGGCCCCACGCTTCTTTACATTTTCCTCCATTTCTAAATTGATTAGTAGCTGCTCGCCGGTAATAATTCACTGTTAAACGATCCATGGTACGCCTGGCTTAAGTGTGTGTACGCAGTAAATTCTCAGGCTGTCGAAGACTCGGCAACGTTTTATATTCAGAGATGAAAATATTCATCGCCTGTGAGATTAGTGAGTCGCAGAGATGAAATTCTTCAATGACATCTTCATATTTCCAAACGTAACTCAATTGCATTCTAGCTTATTACACTTTACTTACGTTACATTTTAAGATGTACCTATTACGATTTTCAACCAACTACTCTACCAAATATATAATTTTTCCATATTAACGAGCTTCGATCTCTTTGTTTCAGGTAAGAGACATTTTAACAAAATTTCGTCCGCCGCGATCGAGGAACGAGTCCGAATCGGTAAGTCGAACGTGTCACCAGCACGCTTACGAATATTTCAGGCCAGCCTCTCGCGGGTAGCGAATTAATAGCCGCTTCATTTCCGATGCACTTTGTACAACGAGGTAATCCGAATAACGACCGGCGTTAATTCAATCCGATACGACCGTCCGTCTCGTCCTGGATAGGGGATGTACTCGAAGCTACTTCGAGGACGGTTCTCTTCAGAACTTCGACACTGTGGCCCACAGTTCTTCTTGCTCGCCCTTTTTCCTGAATGTCGAGGAGCCGAGAAATGGCCCCGTGGAAGCTCCCCCCGATCTTGCCCGGAAGCCGACGCAGCTTTAACCACGGCCGGGCGGTCGCATCCGGCCGCGAACCGTTAACTTTTACGAGGGAGCCGTGAATTTTAATTGGTTTTATCGGTAATTGAAAGGCGGTAGGGAAACGGCCCTCGTCTAAAATATGATCGCCACGCGAGAGTCCGGCCTGGAATGCGTATTTGATTGCAACGAACGGGCCGTATCCATCCGGGCGAAAGAGAATTTCAATTAGGCGTTAATGGACGATATGAGATTTCCGCTGGATTAAAGTGGAACGCCCTATCGCCTCCATACAAATCACTCGAAACCAGCGAGGCCTGCCTGCTGTCGTTTTCATCCCCCGTTTTTTTTTTCCTTCGAAAATACCGTTGAGCGCATCCACGCCGTGATGCACCCCGCTGCGCCTGTGTCAAAGGAATCCGCCATTTCGAGCATCAAAAGAATGGTCATTTCAGGAACTTAGCAGTCGCCTCGCAGGGTGGGTCATTTTTGGAAATTAACCCCCTGCATTCGAAACACCGGCTCGAAAATATCAAAATAGTTGCTTGAAAATATCTATCTTCTCGTCCTGCGAACGGGGCCTGCGGATACGTTTCCCAAAAATCTCTAGAAACCCATCAGCGCAGAATGTAACTTATCTAATGAATGGAGCAAGTGACTGCTTCTGGAGAATAAAAGACACAGTCTTCAGACGAAGGGGAACCAATAACATTACTCTGAACAGTAGTCTTTGTATGCACCGATGTATCTAAACATTAAACACTCCCACGTTGAAGGGTTGAAACATTAAAAGCTCTCCATACTTGATTCTATTGCGCACTGGAGTATTCCTAGTTGGAACAATCACATCGATACCACCTGATCGGTTCTCGATCCTGCATCAGGTCACGAGGCAGTCCTCCAGCGCAGGGCGTCATATTCGAGAAATGTTTCCATCCCCCCTTCAGAGCACCAAACCGCGTCCCTTTCTCTTGGAATTCGACGGAAGGGCGTAAGATAGAAATGGCGCGAGGCATTTTAGAGATCCCTACCGAACTGATACCACTTGGAGTCGCTTTATCGGTCCCAGGCAGGGCACGGCGAGAAAACTGCGCGGAAGGGGCGACGGGGCGGAGGAGGGTCTGACTTGAAATTTAATTGAGGGGGATTTCGCGAAAGAAGCCAGCCCGGATGTATCATTAAAGCGGGCGGCGGCCCCTCCCTGCACCCCCTCTCGCCCTTAACTCGGTAACCCATATTTCACGGGAGCACTTACTCTAGCCATTCTTCCTTCACAAAGCCACTCGTTCCGCGCAAAAATACTCGGCCGAGGTCGCCAGGGCACTCCTAACCTCGCGAAGAATCGCGGCGGCGTAACCTCGTACCTAGACACTGCCTCCCTTGGCTGGCTGCGCGCCCTGCAAAAGATACCGTTAAATGTACACACGTAGACCTGCGAGTTGTACGCGCGCCGTGGAACTTTTCACCTCTCGGCAGGTCTGGCCTAAGAAAGAAGGTGACGCTCGGGGTGAGGGACGCTCAGATCCGCGGACAAAAGTCCAAGATTCTTATGTACAAGCTTCTCGTCGGCTGTCCCTTCCTGGAGGACCACGTTTTCGAACGCAGTGGTAATTGGATGAAGCAGGACCTTCCGCGGGGGATGAATTATGAAGCACGAATGGGGGCGTTTGATGGTGTTTGAGGATGTTTAAGCAGGCAGTCGCGTGGAAGGGCCTCTGTTCCTGGACGGTCACGATGCTGCTGAACGGGCCGAGCGTTGTTTCGCGAATAGGGACGTTTGAGGATAGAAGTTCGATCTCACTTGTGCAGTGGAATTTCCAATAAGACACTCGCGCTGACCCACCATTCTCCGCGGTCTAGCCGACTTTCGACGCGCAGCTGTCAAGAGACCCGCGTTTCCCGTTCCCTATTTGCTCTGAAAATATAGATGGAAGGAAGGTCTCGTAATTAGACGTAATTGAGAGAGTGGCTGCCGCAACGTCGGCCACGATAGCGAGACCGCGCTAATATTGATAAAGCTGCCCGTACACGTGGTTGACACACGCCGCTTGCCTGCAAACGAGCCGAATTTAGAGAGATTCAGATATTAACGGGCGCGCGTCAGCGGAGACGGCGGAGAGCTCGCGACCGTCTCGTCTGAAGGTAGAGAAGCAGCCCGCGGATCGGGCGCGCAAGGGGCTTCGATGGCTGGCCTGCTTGTTGTTCGTTCTCCTCATTTGACGTTTCGCGTCTCTCTCTGCCACGGTTCCCGTGTACTCGCTAACGAACCCATTGTGGCAACTCGGCCAACGTTTGCTCGACTAATCCCCGCGTGTTACTTGCAGCTTTAATACTCCGTCGCGCACAATGGCGCGCATGCAAAATTTCAAAGTGCGTTCTGTCTTCGGGCTCTCCGCCGGGATCCCGCCAATTTGGCCCTCTTGTCGTCAGGCTTTCAATTTGCGCTCGGGCAGCGCGCGGTTTCGCCCTGCGAAAAAAATGGCTTTTCGTTGGGAGTAGCTTGCCAAATTCATCCGCCGGTAGAGAGGGCGTACAAAACCGGGTGGACGATGCGGGTAACACGTTTGAATATTAAACTAGGGAAGAGGGGATCATTCAGTAGTGGGCGGAGGTATGCTAGTAGGAGCTTTAACAAATGAAATATTTGGGTTTGAATGTTCACCTGAATAGATCGTTCGGTTTAAAAAAATCTTAGATTTTCGTTTCTGAAAGTGTCGTGACAAAGCACTTGCGTGTGCTGTTGCCCAGAGTATGATTACGCGTTTGATTCATATGACACTTTCGCGGTAGAATTTGTGGAACTGCTCGAGCGTAAAATATCGTTACGCGATAATTATGTGTTCTAATGTGGGTGGAGCGTGTGGCGGTACGTCATAGAGTGCACTGTAACGAATTTGTTGCGACGATACCTTCAGATTTCAACGCACCAGACTCCTGCTGATTCTGCAACGTAATAAAGTGGTAGTACATCATATTAGTTGACTACGGGTCCCCACGTTCTCTCTCTCCTAACCGCAAACCGCACGCCAGAGGACTTTGCTAGTACTTCGGATTGTCTCAATGCATTGCGCCATTACCGTAACTTGCGCCGTAGATTCTGTTCACGGGGTTGTTCCGTCCGTAGCTTCCTTTCCTCTTTATTTGCAGACGCTGCTCGTCGTACCGCGCAATCGCTCCTCCGCGGGGATTATTGTTGCCCCCCTTTTGTCGCCGAGAGAAATTGGTGACTTACTCCCGAGCAGCTTTAACGTTCAATTGAATAATCGCAGATGCGATGTCTGCGGGTTCCTTTAGAAAATCATTCGAACCTGGCGGAGTTTGCGAGTGGTATCTAATGTCCTCAAATGTCGAAGTACCATTTCACGGATAACATCGCGAAAATAACTTGTACGTGCAGCGACTGCATACAGCAGCTTCTTCCCTTTTTTTAACCCTCTGAAGTACTCCCATACACGTGCCAAATTGATTGCACATCGTATCAGTAATAGAGCAACTATCAGAAATCAATAATCGCCGGAAGTAAACTTTTCACCGTCCGTGACACAACTGAGCAGGTATAGCGCCCCATTTAGAGACCCATTTCTATCAATGTACATCTATTTCGAACTCCCCGAGGTCGACTCGATGAAATTCTCTATCCCCGATATAGTCCTGCTGAACACGTCCGCCATGTGTGGGTAGTATCGCGTGTATCCAGTGCGTCAGCCGACCGGCAGAGTTTTCTTTGCGTCAGGACGAATTTCTTCGGGCATCTTTCCTTCCTCCTTTCCTTTTGTCGCCACCCAATTCTCCAGCCGTGGTGCTTTTATTATTACACTCCGCGTTGCCAGTTATAGCGAATGATTTATCTACTGGCAACAACCGCGTGGCTGTCTCTCGTCGGAACTTGCAGTAATTCCGTTCGACAGGGGCTGCCGGATCGAATAAGTTTCGAGGCCTTGCATCGATTCCATTTGTATCCATCCGCCTCGACGGCAAGTTACCGTTTCAAACTATCCGATACCGTGGATAAGCTGGGCGCACGTGAATGTCGCCTGGCGGCATAATTCTGCGGGGGTGTAACAGATTTTGGCGCCCGACCAAATTCCACCCTCCGATTGGAGAGCTCGGTGGGATTTTTCTTAACGACCCTCGAGTGGAGTGTAAGTACTCTCGAATTTTAAGGAATCTTCATTACGCCGTTTACCTTTCCCTGGCTTCCTTCGAGCGTGGATGGATTCGAGGCAGAGGTAGTAGATTAAAACGTAACGTAACGGCGGAGGATACGCGTTTCTTTTCTGTGCGTTCTGTGTTGTCGGCGAAGTTGAGACGTTCCCGTGTGCCGGCGATTCCTTTATGCGAAAAGTTTGACGCCGACGGCGGGTCTGCGGAACTTTTTCTGGATATCGGTGTCGCGGGAATGCATTTCCTGCCCGCGGGATAGGTACGTTACATCGTGGTGGTGACAGAAGTCGAGCACAGCTAGGCGGTTATATTGAAAACGGAAAATGTTACACGAGTCATGAAATATCGAGGGCTCCTGCAGCCGCCGCGGTTCGTTTCGTGCGATCCGTTGCTTCATAAAAATCTCGTGATCTATTTCTGGCTCCCGTTTCTTTGAATTTCATATAGTAATTGGATGGAACTAGAAAATTCTTGCCCCAATCTGTCGAGTAAGTACATCCTTCTATCGAAGGAAACAGAAGAAAGGATTCTTTCATACATCTTTTCGAACTTGCAACTGCATTTCACGTTAACTCTCACGTCACTCGAAAGGGTAGCTTGATTACTGTCCGTAGAATGTTACTTAATCTTTGAAAAAGAGCTCGCAGCGTCCGCCCCGTGTCCAAGAGAAGCTCGCCCGTTGAATTCTTCGACGCGGATAAATTCGTTCGCAAAAAATTAAGAAATTCCAGCGCTCCCCGCTGTGTCCACATTCTACCGTCGATTTACTCGGGCCCTTCATTACAAACATGTCTCTTAATCCACTTTATCCTCGTGCTCCATGTGTTCCCCGGCTCTGCGAACACCCCCGCAGAATTTATACAGCCGTAGTAGCCGCTGCATCTGTTCGCGAAAAAAAGTTCTCGTTACAATACCACCGACATCCCCGCGTGTATCGATCCTCTGACACTTTGTCGCGATAGCAATCGACGCGAGAACGCCCCAGCTATGGTGTCCGTAAAATATCAGCTAGAAAATTAGAAACTCAGCGAACAAGTCGGACTGGCGTAAACGCGAAGGGAGAATGGTTTGCTCCAGGACATCCATGACGAGATAAAAAGTCCTCCCAGCCCTTCCAATTTACCGTGCACACATTCCTGCCGCGACGCCTCGTATCAACATCCCCGGCGTCGACGATAATCGTATTGTTATCGTGCTCATAGCCTGTTATCATTGATCCCCGAGCATCTCCAGGCAGCGTGGCCAGAGAGTCCCACATACCCAGATCGCGAAAAGGGGCTTGACAGTCGACGCATGCTGCTCGTATTACGGCGAATACCGCTGGAAGGGGTGGATAGATAAACAGAGGGAGACGGATGACGAGAAAGGACGGAGCGGGGCGGAGAGGGGCAGCGAATAGATGGTAGGAGGGCAATGTGCCCTGCGTACGGCCTCCGCCGAGAGATAGTACCTTCGTTCCCTCTTCCTTTTTTTCCTCTCCTCTATTTCTCTCGCCTTTATACCAGTCTCCGCGTTGAAACGGTTGTCAGCGCTGGGAGCCGGCACGCAGACACGGAAAAGCCTCTTTTTCACCCCGTTATCCGGTTTTCGGTGTGCGTGCGTGTGCTTTTTTTTATCTTCTCGCGAATAATTATGTACCGGGTCTGTCGCGTCGAAAACAGCCCGTAGAAAGCGTCGCGGTGGGGACGGTCGATATTGAGTGTGATTCGATCGATGGCCGATCCCATCCCTGGCGTGACCGCGAAAGCTGGGGGTTGACGGGTGGGCAGGGGCGCGAGGTGTAGAGCGAGACACAGCAAAGAAAGAGGTGTCCTCCGGGTTGTACCGAGCGCGTCCTCAAAGAGACAAACGGGCGCGGGGAGTCGTTCTTCTTCCACCTCGTGTTTTTGCACCCCCCCCCCCTTTCTCCATTGTTGGTGCCGTTCCATACTCTGTCGGCTCGCGAGGCGGAAGGCTAGCACGTTGGCTTAGCGGCGAGAAGAAACAGACGCGCGGATCGGCGTTGGTCGTTGCCATCGTCGTCGTCGTCGTCGTCGTCGTCGTTGACGGCAGCGCGGCTCCGCGGAGGGATGGAGCGAGATAGCACGGCTGGACCAGCCGGAGGAGGGCTGGGGAGGGCACGGCAGGGCCGTACCAATGTTCCTGAGGGAACAGCAAAGGGAGAGAACTAGTGGGAGGGATGTGAGGGGCAGTTGGACGGAGAGAGAGGGGCCGGAGAAAGAGAGAGAGAGTGGCAGGGGAGGAGGCAGGAGAGGCCGCGAGAGAGAAGCAGTTGATCGCGAGGCGCAGGCGTGCGGCTGGTCGCGGCTCGAATCCCGCCGTATTCCAAAGAGGAACACGCCACTCCGCCCCCGGCACGGCAGCCACGCGTCAGTCTCAACCGACTGACCTCCTGTCCCTAACTTCCCTCTTCGATTACTGACCCGCGCACATTCAATTCACGCGGTTCGTACCGGCCAACACGACACGATACGACACGACGCGACGCGCGCCTACCCTCCAGCCTCGTCGCCAGGAAAAGTTGTTGCTGTCTTGTCGCTGGGAACCATGCTGGCGACACCGACTCGGCCGAAGCTTGGATACCTCGATGGTTTCGAGATGAAGGAGGATCACCGTTACGCGATCAGTGCACGGGGACGATGGTAGATCAGAGTCCAGTGGTGCGCGTCGAGGAGGTTCGTTGCAAAAGTCGGCGGGTGCTCGACCATGGGAACGACCGAGGATCGAAATCCCATCTTGATCGAGATCCCACGGGCACAGTAACCAGCTCGAGGTATACGGGAGGGAATAGAGGGAAGGTGTTGACGTATCGTTGAAGAGGAAATTTTCGTACAGTCGTCGGTTCATTCGGACGGTGTTTGTCCATCGTTGGACGTTCGTCTCGCGGTGTCCTCGTCGGGTGGTGGCTGGTGTTTTAGTGCGCGCGTTTACGGCCAAGTCCGCGCGTCGCGGGGATTCAGCGTGGAGAAGCATCGACAGGAGTCGTTTATCGAAAGTTGCCCCAGTGAACAACGTAGGGATATATAGCGGGCCGTTTAGTGTCGTTCCGTGTAAAGGGCCTATCGCGGTTGGATCGTCGATAGAAGTCGCGGTTCGACCCACGTGTTCTGGCAAACCCCGAACGCCTTGCAAGTAGCCGTCGTTCTTTGTACAAGGACACGGAGCGAGGGGAATTAAGCAAGTTGTTGGCCATAGAAGAATCGTATCTCTTGGAGTGTAACGTATCCGGGAATCATCGTAGATCGAGATTCTATTAAAGTAATTCATTAGAAGATTTAGTGATCGTTGTCGTTATAGTGAAGATTTATTAATCGAAGGTCTTCGATATATTATATAGATATATTTGAGAGATTTATACCGTTGTTTCACGGTCGATGTGAAGCCAGTTCCAGAGAGATTTATTAAACGAAACGGAAAAGAAAGAATATCGTAAACTCGGAGGATTGGATTTCTGTTGGACAACAGTGACGGCTAACGAGCCAGTACTCTAAATATAATAATGGTCGTGAGTTCGCACTTTAAGCCGAGTAACAATCGACGAGCAATTAATAACGATCGATTCGCGCGAGAATCCCGAGCGTTGAATTAACGTTGGCCAGCGTACAATTAATCAAATGTTATTTCGAAATATTATACGATCTCCGATGCCGGAGGACGAAGCTTGACCGGCCTATCGACCGAATGCAACGAACGAGCAAATAGAGCCTAAACTGCGTATGCCGTGCGCGTGTAGCTGGGAAACATTCGTCGTCGAGGCTGGAATCATCGATGGAAATGGATAGCGGGCGACTTTTCCGAGTGAACGAAAGAAGAGCGTACCCTTAAACTGCCAGACGACGAAAGCTTATCGATTCACTCACGCGAGGCAGCTTGTCGCGCGCGAAATGTGCTCAAGCTGCTTCGCAGACTACCAGCGAACATCGCGACGTCGACCAGAACCCTGAAAACCTTGTTTGTCTTCGTCGCGTCTTTGGATAAGGCGCCCGAGCGAGTTGGGATTGTTCGTGATATGTGTTTCTTGGACTCCTGGAACTGTTGACAATAAAAGAGGATCAAAGGATCGTACCTCGTACAGGGGATATCGAAAGGTCTCTACAGTCAGGTACACGATGATGATCGCGGAGGTGGGCACCTAGTCAGTCGTGTCCTGACTCGGATAATACCCAAATGGGCGAACCGAAGCCCGCTTCGTCTCCGCAGCCCAACGGCGGCGTGAAACAGAAGCCGACCAGCCTAAATCTTGCGCCGGCTCCCGGTTTCTATCGCAATGTCAACGGACGTGCGAGCCTGAATGATCGTCATCTACAGCACGTCACCGCTGTCGTCGGCGGTGAGCGCGCCGCACGCGTCAACAAGTCCGCATCGCCAGGCCCTGCCGCCGCAGTCAACCATTCCGAGCCCGGTGGCAATCCAACAGCCATCGTCCAGCTACCAGCTCTACCAACAGTACCACCATTATCAGCACTATCTTCAGCGTGGTCGTTGTCAGCAGAACTTGAAAATCTGCTTGAACCCCCGCCCCCACCGGCCCCAGCACATCCAACGACCACGCATCGAGCAGCCTCCGTCAACGACCACCACCACCATTACCAGCAGCAGCAGCAACAACAACAACAACAACAGCAGCAACAGCAGCAGCAGCAGCGCAACAACATACAGCCGTCCCCGATCAACCAGCTGCCCACCCGTAGCCCGAGTCACAATGGTCACGGATTCCCACTGTACACCCCACCAGCCCCGATACCAGCATCCGGCGCAAATAAAGTTCGCTCTACTCCCAACGGTCTACCCCAGCCAGCAGCACCGCGGCGTCCTCATAGTATTACCCCTCCACCATACCACCATGTCTCAAGTGTCCACCACACCCTTGGTCAGCTCGGTGGTAGAGCAAACCCAGCGTCAGCCTTACCATCATCATCACCATCCTCATCATCATCAACAATCTCCGCAACAGCATCAGCATCAGCAACCGCCTCACCAGGAACACCAGCACCGTCATCGTGGAGTGCCGTTGTCACACCAAGCGCAACCTCAGCCCCAGCTGTACCAGGGATGGTACAACGGCGCGCCCATTCGGTCGCCGGCACTCCAGTATCTCTACCAGCCAACGGTGGTAACAACAATGGCGGCCTCAATGGTGTCAACGGTCAACAGGAGCCACGGGGCAACGGTACACCCGTCAACGGGCCAGTGGGACCCACGACTCGCAGCGTTATACCACCCCAGTCTTTATGGAACGGGCAGCTACAGCAACCCGTACCTAGGCGGCCTCACAGCATCGCCTCGACACCCGTTACAGCTACAACAGGCATGCCTGCAGCAGCTTCAGCAGCATCAGCAGCCAGCGTACCATCGTCCGCTCGTACAACAGGCGAGCCTATACAATGGGGCTCCTCTGGAATGGTGCTGCACCAACCCATACCTAGGCGGGCGTACGCTTCGACCCTGCCACATCCCCAGCCACCCACGCCCACGTCACAAGGGCCCGCTCTGAGCATCCTCACGAATCCAGGAAACTCCAACACCTGGACACCGGGCGCCGCTCTCAGGCCCAGGCCTCACAGCATCGCCACCACACCTCAGACAGCACCGATGCCACCCGCCTCCCCATCCGATTCTGGCTATCGATCTCTGCCATCTGCTGCCAGCGACTATCAGATTCTCAAGTCGCCATCGAGGTCGCAGCAGACGCACAGCCAGCAACAGCAGAACCAGAGCGCTGTGCGCCGCCTCTCTCTGCCGTCTGCTCAGTCTCTTCTTCGTGCCACCGCGCCCAGACCCAGCCCGACTTTCCATGGGCTGCCGTTCCGGCCGTTCAGCTGCGGCGTCTCGCCGAGCGGCAACCCTATCTTCCTCGGCTGTACCCATCTGCACAACACCAGCCCCGGGACAGCCAGCACTGGAACCAGAACCTCCACGCCGGCCACCAGCCCCGCCACGCCTCTCACCACCTCGCAGGCGATACAGCAGCTGCTGGCCCAGCCACGGAACGGATTCAAGATAGTCGACGATAAGGTCTCGCTCTTCATAGAGATCCTCGACACGCAGGAGAGGTTCGCCAAGGTCAGTGGCTGTACCCTGCTCCCGCGTGTGTAGCTGTTGTTGCATGCCCTAGCTTCAGGTATATTTAGATCGATTCGAGAACGACCGAGAACATCTCCTTAGCCTGCTTTCAATTAAAGGCTCCCTCGGTCGTTGTCGTGGTCGTTGATTTATTTTTGACGCGAGATGAATAGGGAGGGCTGAACAGTTTCTGAAGAGGCATCTGCCTTCCATGTAAATCGAATGGTAATTCGTCAGTGGGAGGTTTTGTGCTCCACTCTACCGATCACTCTCTGATGTTTTCGCAAGCGGTTCCGCTGGAAGACAAGGTAATTCTCCATGTGCAATGGGTTCAGGTTGCTGGAGCCAGGTCTAGCGACTCTGAATCGTTCCAAACTGCTCTGGCGGAATTACGTTTCACGTATTGCGATAGGATTTCATCCAAGCATCACTAATGCTACTGCTTCTCTATAGATTAACCAAGTAAAAAGGGGCCGCGTCATTGAATCTCAGTACCTTTTTCTGCTTCGTTCCACCGAGCACGGTGCATAACCCAAGTTTAGCAGAATCTTCTTCCACGACCTGTCCAAATAAGCCACCATTCGCCTCGTCGTGCCACCACGCGTCAATTCTCCGTGAGAGCAGCAACGTTCGCCGCGGAAATTCCTCCTATTCCCTCCCACCCCGCGTTAAAGGCTGACAATCGGGGATCGATTGTCTGATCGCGTAAATGTCTTTCCCGTCGCCGTTCCCCCGAATTTAGGAGCGATTCGCCGGCTCCGTCAGTTTTCGCTTTAAATCGATAATGCGCCCGGCCGACGATGAGCACGGATCCCATCTCCCCGTGGCATCCATCGCGCTCCAGTCATACATAAATTTCGCCCTTGAAAAATAAATGCGTTCCCCCACGTTCCCAGAGACGGCGATGCTTCGTACGATCGATCGAGGACTCGAAACCGAAGATCCAGGTATAGCCGTGGAGCTAGTGCGCTATGATAAACCGCAACTTTTCGTTCGGCGGCTAACTTTATGATTTCGCGTCGCCATCTTGCGATATTATTTATATGCAAAAGCTTAAGGGACGAGGGGCGGGGGTGCCGGCTAGGGGCGATGTATCCCGAGTTTCGGGATCCGATTTACCGCCGCTTCCGCTGCGACGAATGTGCACGCGCGTGTGCGTTCTGCATAATGCAAGAGGAAATTGCGACGTTAACACGTGGAAAGACCATTGCTGGCGGGGGCGAGCGGTGCGCAGACGGTCGTCGCTGAAAAATGAAACGATTCGATGGATCGAGGGTGAAAACTACTGGGTTTGCTATCGGTTGTTCTACGAGAATTACTTGGGGGTTCTGGCTTTGAAAACTCGATACTACTCGAGTCGAGGAAGGTACAGGGAATCTTCTACTATCGAAGATGGTCAGATTTTATATGAGTTCATTAGTTGTTGCTTATTATCAACAATGGGAATTGTGTTTTAAGCTGTTGCGCCTCGATATCACGAATTTCAATATCTTACGATTGTGGTAATAACGTTTCGTGATCGAACCTGCTCGAAGATATAGGTCGCTTCCCATTTCTCATTTTTATTTTAGAGAAATATACTCTGCGCGTGAAAATGGGGGATGGGGTGATATCATTAAAACTTCATCGCTCTCGCGATTCGCTTTTCAATTGCTCCGCCGTCTCGCGGCAGGGGAATGTTATATTAAACGAAAGGTTCTCACAATAGGCGTGCAATAAAAAAAAATGATGCCCGCTCTATATATATTTCTTTTGTCCGCCTAAGTGCTTTTAAATGGTATCTTGCGGAACCATTGTTTAAGAAGATCGGCACTCTGTCGCCTCTCGTGTATCTCCAGTTTTCTAGCAGACCTGACGCGATAAAACTCTGTATGGTTAACAAATAATGTCTCGTATGTTTTGGGTAAACGGAATTTCTCCGGAAACTACCTCCGGAAATCCGAATTACAACTCAAACAGTACGACACACTTCACCTGATTGAAAGAAGAATGGCCATTCAAAGTAATGTTTAAACATTCTCCCGTAATTTCTTTTAAAACACACAATAATTCTCAATGAAGCAGAAAGAAGACAGTGTTCCCAGATTCCTCGTAGTTCCCCGACCACCTCTCGACTTTTCTCGCCCAACGTTCAACCATCCCCCGTTTTCTTTCGCCTCCTTTTATTTCCCCGTTCGCCGGGAGAAATCGTTTCTTCGCCGGTGTACCCCCGGGGGATTAAATTTCGCGAAAATCGTCGGCAGTTCCGATTAGACACCGTCTACAGGAATTCCACGAGATTCTTCTCGTTCCTTCGGCTTCCCTGGAAGCATCCACGGGTGGTTACGTCGGTGTTTACCACTGCCAGTTTCAAAGGGCACACGTCGCGCGGCTCTGAAACCCCACGATGCGACGAGACGTTGTTGATCATGCGGGGGGGAAAGGGAAACAACGTCTCCATCCTCCGCGGTTCCTCGTCCCCGTGCTCTTTGAATCCTTCAGTGCCACCCGATGGCATATTAGTTTCCAAGTCGCCGCGGCCACGTTTAATTGAAGTCTTAATATCGCGTCTCAAAGCATGAATACTCGAGCAACAAGATCGCCTCCACGCAAGAAGCACGAATTCGAGCACGCGCAAATTACGTTCCTGCGCGCGTGTACATCCAAGCTACCCTTGCGATAAATGTAAACGAGATTTCGGATCCAGTGGCACTGCGACAAGGTTTCTGGCCGAGCCAATGCCCGACACCTCTTGTACTCAATTAACGTGGCTGTAATGTATCGTGGAACACGCTACTTAGGAACACACTTTGGTCGAAAATATTTAATTCGGTTCTTCGCAGTACTTACTTAATTTTAATATTGAAATTTGAGAAGTAGCAGAGTACTTCGAAGATTATCTATTGAACTTTCTTACTTCTACTTATGTATATATTCCCAAATTTAAAATTGAACTAAATTTATCCAATGTAGAGTTGCACCCTGTCGCAGCGTCTCGTAGCTTTCGGGGGCTGAGATAAATCTTCGTCGAATCAAGTCGCGGATGAATCTCGAACGGAGCCAACGAAGCGAGCACGTGTCAGGAGTTAGTTAAGGAATCGTGTGGAATCTGAGAAATCACTGGATGCCGAGTCGGCTCTGTCCTCGCGCGAAAACTTGCAACCACCACGGGCGCGTGAAAATAAATCGCCTCGTTGTTTTTAACGAGAGCATCCGGCTGCCGCGCGGCAGTCGAACGAAAACTCTGTGCCGGTTCGCGGCGCACTTTCGAATTCTATCTGCCGTTATTGGCCGTAGGAAAGTTTTGCGCCATAGTGGCGAGTTAACGCGAAACAATGCGCCCGTTGTCGAGAATGTTATGCCAGGCACGAAATCAGGTCCACCCCGGTAATGGAAATTCCTGGCAAATTTCTATCGGGGGCTATCGTTAAAACGAGCTAAAACGACCAAAAAGACCGGCCCTCTCCGCTCCACGTCGCTTCTCCACCCCTCTTCTTTTTCCCTTCTCTTTTTAAATACCGCCCGTACGATGTTAATCGTTCATTACAAGCTTTGCTTCTTCCTCTCTATCCATTATAGAGCACGCGGAATCGTTGATTACAGGATTGCAATCCTTTCAACCCACACGTTAATGAAGCCACCCCGCGTAATTCCGCCCGTCGACGTGCGGCTCTTCTTCCCCCGAGCTTTTTTTCTCGCGGGGAATCAGTCATTTTCCACGATGAAGCGTCGTGTTTCGGCATTAAATACCCGACGTTAGTTTCAGTCCGCGATAGATATTACCTTTCATCCTGGTAGCACGTCGGTTTTATTTCTTCGCATTTCCCTTACGTTTCTAGCCGTTCTGTTATCGGGATTCGCTCTATTTGTCGCTGCGAGGCATCTTGGCGCTTGGAAGTCGGCCGATGAAACCCGAAGACGCGGGGTTAACGATCAAAGGGATGATAGTAGGAAAAGGGCGGAGGAGTAATTTACGCGGAAGGGATTAAGACGTAGAAAGGCAACTGCTGGGCGTGGTAGGGGGAAAGCTGAAGAAACAGCGTCTAGAAGTGTGCTCATTGTTATGCATTTCCGTTATTAAATATGTATATCTCGGCTGTGTTCCCGTGCACCCGGATGCATCTCAGTCGCGGCTGGATTAAAGGGGTCTAACCGGGGGAGTATGGCTGCCAGTGTAGCGTTAAAAGTTTACAAACAACGTCTGAGTCGCTCCATAACTTCTGGTGGGCCATACTTTCGCGTCAGCGATACGACGATACGCCCTTCCTCGGGGATCCCCCATCCGTGTTCTTCTCGAGTTGCTTGCTCTCGAATATTTTCATCCTCATTTGCTGAACTCTGGGATGAACGACGCCATTAACAGTCGAATGCCTTGCATGGTTGATTGTCGGCTGTTTTGTTCACGTCTTCTAGGGTGGCTCGCTTCGCGCAGAACTCCTATGGGGCGACTGAATTTAATCTACAAGCTGATACGTGGCGGGATATGGTAGGGAATAATTGAGGAAATTAAATATGCAGAGTCTGGAAGAGACGGTCGCAGGATATTCGACAGATCATGGGAGCACAGACGTCGAGTTGATCTTCTGGCAGAGAGGCGAGCACCGCATAATGTCGTCTAACGACTGAGGCAGCCCAAGATAATCCTATCGAAATCAATAAGTGCGCGGCTGCCAGGCAGTTGGACAGGAAGGGAATTAGCAGTCGCGAGCAGCCTCGGCCCGCCTGAGCCAGAAATAGCATCGAACCTTCAGCCTGCAATGCACAGATGCCGACGTTTTTAGTATTTATCACTGGAAGATCAGATGCAACCATACCTTCTACCATCTGCTAATCTTCAACGTACACAGACACTCTTCTAATCAATGTATTTCCAAAGAAACATCTTACAATCATCCCCAACAAAGTGCCTCGACTCCCCAATCAATTTGCTCTCGCGTCTCAAAAGCGACATCCTCGCGTCAAACCACTTCTCTGCGGCTTCGCGGGACGTTTCCACGGTTCCTAGTCGCCGAGGCTCGGAGTCGAACGAGACGAATCCCAGCGTTTAGCCGAAACGAGTCCCCCGCGACGCCCCAAGCTACCCGTATCTCAGCCCGAGGTGTTGCTGCATAGCCGAAGATATCCGCGAATATATTTAACCCCGTGTATCCAAGCATGTCACTCGAAACTAAGCCAATATACTCGCCGAACTTCAACGGAAGGAACTTGCCGACAAAAGCCTATACAGCACCCCCGCCCCGGCATCCTGTTCGGGCTTCATCCAACGGACCACCTAACAGCCGACCTTCTCGCACAATGGATCCCATCCCGTCGGCCGAGAGACAACTTCTTAAAGCCGCGCCAGTGACGTCCAAACTTCGGACACATTTTACCCAGGCCCTGTCCCATTAACGTGAACTTCTCCGCCGCGACACTATATCATTACGATGTTACAGCCAACAGGGGGTCCGGCTCGAATGACACAAGGTCCTCCACCTCATAAATCTCGATCTCGTGACGCGCAACGCGAGGTGTCCGTCGTATTTCGGATTCAGGGCTCGGCGCTTGTTTTTCGTCGTCCACGGCGCTGTTATACGCTGGACAAGGTGGATTGGGCTCGAGGGGGCGAGATGACGGGCGCTGATAGGGCACGTTTATCGATAGCATTGCTTCTTGTACTGGAGACTCAGTGCCGTGGCAGTAGTTCAAGGATAGGTTGCGAAGTTTCTGCGGAGATGTAATGAAGGCTGGGGTAATGTGCACCGAGAGGATATACATATGTAATTTTAACGTGGGATTGTTACTATTATTATTTTAGTAAGCGTGTTTATTGCTAGGAATATAGATAAAGAAGGGAACAGGATAAAAATAGCGCAAAGGCGAGGTTCAGCCGTAGAACTTTTTTGCAACCTGTCGAGGAATAGCAAACATTGTATATTTGCGTGTGAAATACAGTACACGCGTGATCAAATGTAGTGGACCATTTTATATTTTCTGTTAACGAGTAATAAAGTCGAAATAATACTAATACAAATAATATCGCTGTCCTACACTACAGCGTAATAACAAGTAGTATCAGAGTATAGTTGGTCAGACAGAAAGAGGTACCGAGGAAGTGTCCCCTGGAGGGTCGCAGATTCTGGTTCCATAAGTCATTCCCGAAGTTGTATCGCGATTCCAAATATTACAGCTACGTATCGACCGTCCCCCCGTAAATTTGCGAAAGTAGACACCCGATGGCGGCTTTAATCAACGAACTAAATGAAATTTCGTGCTCACGTGGGCCGCCCGCGGTCTCCCCGATCTTTCCACGTAGAGTAGATTGCTTAAGCTGAATATTGGAATATCGCGAGAGGGGGGAGCGATATATTTTGTTCTTATTCGACAGACAGAACGCGGCCGACTGAATGGAAAGCAATTAACAAAGTAGCGAACCGAACGCGGAATACTTGCGCGGTACTTTCAGAAATTGCAATTACCGTGCATTGTGCGCCGGTTGTGTATTAAGAAAACGTTCCGAACGAGCCATGAAAGAAATATCCTTCGCGTTTAATTACGCGTCAAAGCGAACGACGTGTCTCTCGGTAGCGAGGGAAGAACTCGTTGCTCGGCTGTGAAATATTCGACGTCAGGCGGGGCCGAAGTTTGGCGAAAACTGGCGTCTCAAAAGAAACTATCCGGCCGGGTTACGCGAACGTTCATGAATTTTATCCGCTCGTAAAATAATTACGCAAGCGCGGTACCTCGCTTTAATTCCAACCCATTGTCGTCGTGAGTCGAGTAAAAAATAGAAGCTTTCCTGTTCGCTGCCTTTTATCTTTGTTAACTCGTTACGTTCGTTCCCTCGTCTCGTTTCCGCTCTCGGCGGCAACTGGGCGTCGTTGGTCCGGCTTTAAAGGCGTGATGTCTCGCCCAGAAGCCTAAATAGAACACTTTTTTTTTGTCTTTATTTCGCGCGTTTGACAAGGAATTGTTCACTGCAGCGCAGTTTCACGACTCGGCATGTCCCTACAATACTGTCTCAGGTAACCTCCGTCTATAAGAAATGCAGATATCTTAAGCGCTTAAGAGCTTAAGGTCTAATCAAATTGAAACTGCCGCGAAATTTGCCGAAATACCTGAACCACCATCGACCACGTTGTTAAAATCAACGCAGCGGCGCGGGGCTCGGTGGGAATCCCCTCGGGACTAGAATTTCACTGGCAAAAACTAGCTTCGAGTCGTTCGTAAATCATAAGCGTCGATAACGCCGGGGTGGGATGGGGAGGAGAGGATTTATCGACGGGGAATCGGGCAGATCGAGCATGAAATCGAGCAAATCGCGCGGATTCTCTGGCGCTGGCTCGCTAGTCTAACCATTGAAGGTGGCCGGGAAGGGGGTGGCGGCGGCGAGCGCCGGAAAAATCAGCCGCCATTCCCGCGGATTTCGCCGGGGCTCGTAAAATGATTATGCAAAACGCGGCGTCGCCGTGCGCGCCGCGGCTGTACGGTTTCGCGGAGGGGTGCTTTAATTTGGAGGCATTGTCGGGGCCCGGGAAAATTAAAAGCTTATCTCGCTCGGTCCTTCCTTCCTTCCTTCCTTTCCTAGAAGCCCGACGGGTGCGCACTCGACGCCTGAGCCCCGCCATTGTCTCGCCACGGAATTATTATCAACACCGGCGACGATGTTGCTGGATAGTAATTGTTTGAACGTTGATTCCGTCCCCATTGTTTGTCCGTCAGCCGCTTTCTTCCCGAGGCATTACGTGTCCTTCCTCCGTGGTACATGCCGGCGAAAACGTGGTTTCCACGGGACGGCACCGTTAATCTTGAAATCGATACGCCGCAGCGAGTCTCAGCTCTAGCGAGCTCGTAAGCTCGCCCGCTACCTCCCACGACTTCCATCTGCGGAACGACTACTCGTTCCGCGACGGTATCCACGATGCCCTCACGTTATTACCGTTCTTTTCTTAGTCCGGCCTCGGCGACTCGATATATAATACGGTTTATTTAGAGCTATCCGTCTCGATTGTCCAATATCCGGCAATTGGTTGAGCCTCGCTGCAAGAAACAAGTAGCTGGATCCGCGTGTAACTAATTCAAACCGAACAAACGGAGGGTATTTCCGGAATCGACGTTTCAGAGTTTTCGTTGGAATCAGTTGCGGGCATATATAATTCTGCTCGATTGAATTCTCTTTCTCCACGCTTCACAAGTCACAAACATTAATATATCGATTAGTATTTATGGATTGAACTAAGTAGCAACGTTCCTCCACTCGAGAAAGAAATTCTATTCTTCAAATTTCCACCGCGCCGTGCCCCGAGCCAAAAGCAGCCAGCAGCTTGCGCCCGTTAGCGTCAGGCGAAGGCGCTCGAGGACGAGTGGAGAGAAATTTACTCGAAAACTTGTAATGGGCCAGCCGCTTCGCCGTCCCACGGCGACGATATAGCTCTCCAGCTATCAGCCATCGATTAATTACGATACATTAACTATGAAACACGCGCGATACTAGGCGCTGCGGCCGTGTAGCAGCGGACGCGGACAGACGTGACGGGGTTTAGCGCGCCTCGTGCGCACCGCGTTAGGAAGCTCGGCGGGGACGTCGTTATGGCTGAGCAAAGGGCACGTTTAATATGAATTGCGTATTAATAACGAACTAACTAGGCGCGAGAACGCCCGCCACTTATTATTATTTATCAGGGTGATTAATTCAAGCCGCTGTTGCGGTGCGCCGCACCTGCGCCACTCGTGTCGGCTGCAACGCACCGGCAAATTGGTTCGTTCACTTTCGAGTGCATCTGGACTCGAATTCCAATGGACCCTCGCGAACAGACGCAGATGCTCCTTTGTCTGTGTTTTTTTTCCCCCCACGTTAAACGACCGTTCGCGCGTTGTGGAACGATATCGCATTCTACGGTTTATTTGCAGGAGATATCGGGGGCCATTTTGTACCACTTTAGTAGATGAGTTCATTTTTAACCGTGACTCGTCGATGCCTCGCAGCTGTGCGGTCCTGATTATTTCACACGACATTCCACGCTATACTCGTGTTCCTTAGAATATTTACCTCCAGCGTTGAATTAACTTTCCCACTGCTTCTCTGCCTTGAATTTCCGTTCCTCGAAATCCCTATGAACGTCCAAGTGCAGTGAAAATCGTATCGACAACCGCGCATTTTATCGGTGACGCATGTCGCTGAAGTTTCGCCACCCCCTCGAAAAAGAGGCGGATAATGCATTTTCATTTGTTCCAGTCTAATAATCCAGCCTATCGGTGTAAAACGTCGAATGCCCGTATTTCATTGAGCGCTTCCTCGGTGGCAGCAGGCTAGCCGTAGTCAGCTGGCGCGCGTTGGCGCGCGCAGACGCCATCGTTTTCAATTGATTTTTATTACAGACTTTTTCTTCCGTTAAATATAAAAGCCGCTCTTGGCCGGGGCAGGGAGAGAGAGAGTGAGAGGGGGCTCCCTTAAATAACGGTTATCAGTGGCGTTAATGGCTCAGCGCTATCGTTTTTCCGCTGGCCCGATAATAGAAGGAAAGCTCTGCGCGCCGCCCGAGACCGCGGCACCGCCGCTGAAATTATCGATACATCGACTCCACCGACACAGTCCCTTCCACGTGAAACTTATGAGTTACGTGAGGCAAAAAAGTGGACGGGCTGAGTTCAGTCGAAAGGAAGCCGTGCCTCTGTATCTCGCACCGTTGTTGGACGGCCTGGTGTCCGGTAATTCGATTTCGTTGATATTAAAAGAGCGTTCCTTGAAACAACTCGGACCGGAGTGCTTCGAGAACACAGACACGTGATTATATTTCATTTGATTCTCCTTCTGGATCGTACTCGTTGGTACATCAAAACGCTCGCGTTAAATGAAGAGGTAATTAATAACGTATCGGTCCGGCAGTACCTCCTGGCGAAAATAACGTCGCTAATTAGTCGACCACATTTGTACGGGCCGTTTTCAACGAGCACGCCGTAACAGACGCGCATTCCTCGCTGTTCAATTAATCGATAATTCGCGCGAGCCTTTTGGTAGAATTCGGTATTTCGAGACTCCTTTGTCCACTGGTGGAAATTCGTTCCTTTTTTAATTGTTAATTGAATCAAGGACCGAGGGCGAATTTTGAATCATAATATTACACGAAGACTGTAGGTGGTTTTGTTCATAGTCATCTGTCGATGAGTCGATGGAAATTTGTAAGAACAAATCTGTGATTTGACATATGCGGCTAATCCTCTCGATTCTCATCCTCGCTGCGCTGTTTTACCCCATAAAAATTCATGGCTCCGATTCAGCCCCGCCAGAATTGATTTCGTCCCATCGCGAGGCCGCGAAACTTGGAATTGAATATCGCGTGCGGGAAAATATTAGTCGCCGCGTAGCGAACGGTTTCGAGCGGTGGCCGCGCTTCTCGAGGGAGACGCGAACGATTTAATTAAACAATCCCGCCCGTTCGCTGGAATTCGCGTGCACCGGCGCCAGCTCATCGATTAAGACTAAATTATGCGACCCTTTCAGAAGTAATTCGGAGTTTAGGATGCGACTGTAAAACCGCTTGACGAATCACGCCCGCGGGAAATTAGGGGCAATTGCACTACGGAGACTCCGTGTGTTTGCAAGCGTATTGGCAGATGCGTGCTTCTACGAATTCACCGTATGGCACTTTCCTTTTTCAATTAAGACTTTCTGTGCAGGACTCTGATTGAAATTCCGGGGAACATTTCAGTGGTTAGCGCAGAATTCTTCCAATTTCGAGGTAGCGTAATAACTTAATCGTTAATTGAAGACCTTGAAGTAAATTAGAAATGTCTGTTTATAAATTTATTGCTGGGCTTAACATTAAAAAGAGGACACTAATTGAAAGAAATATATTTTCAGTTTGTATTTCTATTTCTGGTGAATTTTTCAATTCTGGAGCTGCTCAAAAGAAAAATACCTATTGCACAAAACAGTAATGGGTGCAGGTTCGAAATTTACAATTAATCGCTTATTTGTTATCGGATTTGCATCAAACGTGTACCAAATGAGGTAGAATTTTTTTTACATATATTACACGCTACAACTCAAAAACTGGCAAAAATTTGAGCTGCACTCCTCTTGCTGCAAGGTCCACGATTATGATTCGTAAGGTAAAGTATCTTTACTTAAACGAACACTTGGTGGGTACATGGAAAAATCCATTCCATACAGTTATATCCTAGAAGTTTAGTTTTATCTGAACCTTAAACTCAGAAAAAAGAATCCATCTTGGATATCAAAGACACAAATTGCCCGTCTAATTATTTCCCACATGTCTTCTCTGTTCTATTTTAAGGTTCATTTAATTCCAATGCCCCCTTTAAACGTCAGTTTTGATACGAGCGTATAATACAGGACGTTGTACGCGTCACGTCGATATATCCCCAGGATATCGCCGACGTCTCACCGACGCATCTACACGCGAAACTTTGTATCTGCCGCGTGTGACAGGCAACCGGAACGAGGAGCAGCGAAGCCGCGTTACGTTTCCTTCGTTTTTCGCAACAAGCCCTCGATCTGTCTCCGCGTGTAGCGTGACAGTTGCCACGAAGAGACGCAACGAACGCCCGGGAACGTTTTTACAGATGTACTCTTGCTTGATATTGTTTCGTCGTTAAATTGCAAATGATGCTAAGCAGTTGACCGTGCCACGGGACTCTCGCCGCAGTGTTTTGCCCCGCGGAACGGAGGTTCTCCACGCGTTGCCGCGAAACTTTCCACGTTTCCGTTCTGAACCGAAAACTTTCGCCATGTAGCTGTAACATTTTACTTTTAACGCGGCGAAGGAAGCGGTTTCTTGTGTCCCAACGTGCCGCGCTTAACAATTTCACGCTGTGACGGGGGTAATTTCGAGTGCGCTTAGAAAATGGCTAAACATTTGGCTTCGCCTACATTTTAAGGGTATTGATTCGAAGGGAAATTTGTGCAAGTATCTCTGTCGCCGGGTATCCTCGTTAGATTGTAAACTTTCAAGTATGATTGCTCGATTGTTCCGAACGAAACAACGGGCAGACTGTTTTTAATCTCGGATAGTATTCCACGGAAGGTTTTACGGTCGCGGGGAGTTTCTTGGCATCGCCGTCGGAAGTCGTAACTCGTGTTAATTCCCGTTAAAAGCTAAGTAACACGATGCACCATTTACTCGGTTCTCGACGTGGTCCGATGCTCTTACTCTCCCTCGTGTTCCGCGCCGCACGAAGGCCGCGGTTGTGTGCGCCATATATGCATGTATTCGGCAACTGACCATTCACGCCAGGGCCCGTAAGATGGTCGCCAGAGACCATCGCCGTCGGTTTCGCTACTCTTTCCCTCTGCCTCGCGAGAATAACGAACAAGCTTTTTTAACATCTCTGTTGCTGCGAGAATAAAACGACCCGTTGCTTCTTTTGTGGCCCCGTTCTCTCTTAACAGCAACTAGCGTGGTAAAAACTACCGACAATGAGGACAGTTAACTATAGTACCCGTATAAATTGACCTGCCGCCTGTGCTTCTCCTTTCCAACAGAGAACAGACAGAAAAGTGTTGTACAGATTTCAGGGATTTCAAGAAACATCAGATTCACACGCTTCAGGTATACAATCCAATCTCCTCGCGTTATTTTCTTCTTAACTGGAGACCGTTCCCTTTCCTCCAACAAGAGGAAAACATAATCGAAACAATAGTTGAGAGAACAGAAAGAATCTCCAAGGTATCCCAAGTTTTAATTAGAACGCCCAGCTTTCCCAATCACAAGTGCGCGGACTGAAACAGTCTGAAACCTGCACATGAAAATCACTTGGCTCTCGGGAACAGCGGAATGATCGTTTCTATCGCGTGCCGGATCTTTCGCTGCTATCTTGCACGCAGTGCTCTCAGTGACGAGAGTATCGCGAGATCGGAGGAAGGACGAACTCCTCTTTCTTCGATTACACCTGTCCAAGGTTAAGAGTGGCGTGACACGGATGCGCCGGGGCCAAGTTAATTCCCGGTCATAGCCCAATCAAGCCCGATAGAGGGGGAGATAAAGGACGAGCCGAGGGAGAGTTAACTGGGGTGGAACCGCTGCCAGTTACGGACGACGAGCCACGGAGCAAGAGAGTGGCAATGCCGAACTCTAAGTACTTCTGATAGGATTTACCTCTCTCGGAGCGCATTCGTGGCATCTGCGCCACGGGTGCTGGGGCTGCTCTGCCTTCTCGAGCGGGGATCGGCTCCTCTCAGGGCCGGAACCTCGTAAATCAGTAATCAGGAATTCCCGTGGGACCTTGAGCCGCGGCCACCGCAGCCCCTACGTTTCCGAACCGTCTGCTGATCGTGTCGCGCCGCAGCTAGACGTCCAACCTTTCAACCCTCTTCGATTAAGGGATTTCTATGGTCGGTCCCGCAGCGGTCCCGAAAAACCGGCAGAAATTCCAAGCGAGAGGCGATTTTTGCTCCTGTCGATGTTATGGCAAAATGGGGAGACATTGGTCGTGTCAGATTGGATCCCAGGATTTTCCTTCTTTCGTATTACGAGTCTCGGGGAAGGTGATAAAGCGCGCGATGGGAGAAAGCAGGGGATTTCAGGAAACGAAATTTCGTTAGGTATGTTGAACCGCGTTGATTCATTATACATACGCAATTAGCGATGTCCCGGGCTCCTTCGAGTGTTCGAAACAGCGCAGCAGTTGGACGAAGCTGCCTCGCGTTTACATTGAAATAGCGGAGCGGAATGATCGATACTTTGTCCCGTAGTTTACTGTAAAACTTGGCCCCTCTGACACTCGTCCCAAAATGAACCTATCATTTTCGAAGCATCCTGACGAACTGCAGGGTAGTTTCCACTGGGAACTTAAAGCCGCGCGCTTTTAGTATCCTAGGTTTACTACGTGCACTGCGGTTGCTTTCGCGTAGCATTTCGTCGTTTTCGTTTGGTCGTAGCCGCGGTGTCCTAAATTACACTTGGTAGCAGGTTTTGCGCGACACTTTGTCGTTGGCCGGCAACTTCTAACATTCCGCTGAGCTTTTATTAAGACAGAGACGCGTTCGGTTATTAAGGGATTGAATTTTCCATTACGCGTTTAATGTTTCTCGGCGAAGCTCGCCGGGGAACTCGAGCACTCTGAAACTGTAGTAAACTTTCACTCTTCCGGGAAAGATTCCGGCGAAATCCCCGCCGCGGGGATATTAAAAATGAAGTAAATACACGAAGGAGCTGCTTTCGGAAACTCGTGGACCGATGCCACGTCGCTTAATCGGAATCGATCGGGGAACGGTGGCCAACTTAGGAGCCATTTCCATAGATTAAAGGTTCAGTCACCACTACGAAGGCTGGCCTACGTTACAGGCGCATCCGTTTCACGGTAAATCTTTCGTGAGAGTGTTACAAGTATTGCCTGTACTTAACGAGGCCCCCGAAGCCGAGGCTGCTTTGCGTGATTCGTTTGAAATTCCCAAAGGGCTGGAAGTTCCGAGGCGTGTCGCGACGCACGTCGAACTTGCCGCTTTTCGGAACGGTTCAGAGCTTCCGGGGCTTAGGAAGTGCACTAAAACGCGGTCGACCGTCTCCGTCGAGAGTTCCGCGAATTAATTCGTCCGTGCGATCGGGTGACTCGTCGATGTCTTCTTTTTTCTCGCGTTCCGCCAATTGACTTCGCCTCCCTTTCCCCCGCTTCTCTCTCCCTCTCCCTCTCCTATCACCTGTCGATCCGCCCCGGCGATTTTTCATATTAATTCGCTGCCCTGCAGCCCCGCTCCTCTGAAATGTCCCCTCATCTGGAAACACTCTCCTCCATTTTCTCCCGCCGGTCGATTTATTTAAGGGCAAGGAATTTCGATCTTCTTAATCGACGAGAGTCTTTTACAGCCTCCCCTATAAAAATCGATTTCTCGTAATGCCCCCTGACATCGTCGCGACGCGACGTTGCGTTAATGGCGCATTATTAGCGGCGAAGATAGCGGCGCTTGGGAACGAATGGTTATGAAGTGTGTTCATGTTTGGAGGGGTGGTCGGTGCATTTCGGTGGAAATAATAGCTGCATAAATCTCGAGCGACTTTCGCGAACGCAACCTTGCACGGAGGAGCTGGATGCCAGCCAGAACAACGTAGACAAGAATGGATATTGGCCCAGCAGCTTTTCCCTGAATAAAGAATGCTCCCTAAGTGTTCACGTAGGACCTGGTCGCGTCTCCTGAAACATTCTTTCTCCCCGCGCGAATGCATTTGTAACTGCGAACCTCCTGTATCTTCTCACACCTCCCCTGCCGGGCGTACAGACGCCACGGAACAGCGGGCAAATTAACCAAGTATAAAAGGGATTTAATAGAATTAATCGTATAATCTGTTGCCTAGCTCCCCATCGAGCGTTCATCAACACCCCGTACAGAATTCCCTGCGAACGGTTTAGTGGTTTCCCACCCCTTGTTCTCTAGCTTCTCGAGCCACCAAGACGATAATCTTGCCCGCGCTCGTCCTCGGGACCTTGGCTCCGCCACGGTTGCGTAATGGCGGAGAAGCTGGAGCAGACGCCGTAGTCAGGTGCATTAAGAGGGCCCTTAAAGTGTCTTTCACAGTTACCGGTTAGCCAACGGAGCGAAGCGGGAATGGCCACTAAATCGTCAAGTTTCTCTCTAATTACGATCAGTCGCGGGGAATGTATTGTCGAGAGGGGCGGGGGTCCCGGGTGGTTCCACTTGCCGGCTGGAGCTATCGGTTCGACGAGGGGCTGCGGGATATTTTCAGGCCGTTTCTAATTCGCCAGCTTATTGACTGAGGCGCGTGTCAGGCCAATAGACAGGCGAGCATCTGCAGGGAAAAGGGCGCTCCGTGCGGGAGCGGTTCATTTAATTAACGGGAGATTAGCCCTCGACCGCGCTTCCATGGATCCTTCCTCCCCAGGCATTCGGTGTACCTTTCAGTGCAAGTTGGACATCGCCTGTTAAATCTGCATTTCCGTCTTCCGAGTTTCGAGAGACGAGCGCGAGGGTGGTAGGCGCTGTTGAGAATGCATCGTCGCGGGTCGTCTGACTCGTGGGACGACGCGTTAATACGGCCAGGCGGCACCGCTTGTGTAATACTTGCCGAACAATCGCCGCCAATTGCGCTCCCCCTGATTCACCCTCCGTGAAAACGGCGAATCGCCCGTGTTCCAGGCGACTTGCAACTTCCACGCGAGCTTATCCGCGCGCTGATCTCTCTGGGATCCCGTTATCGCGTGGGGATATATTGGGAGACTTCCTGGGCTTAGTTTAATCGTTGTTACTTCATAACTAACGGCTTCTGTGAGGGGAGCTGCGATAATTGGCGCGCAGACGGAGCTTAATTGCGGGGGATCGTTTGATTTCAGTGATTTTTAAATTTGTTTGTGCGAGTACTTGCGTTTGTACGGTTTGTTGTCGTTCGAGTATCAGGCTTTGTTAAATTTCTGACATAAAGTAAGTAGGATTCGAAGGAAGTGTGATACTATTAGTTGGTAGCGAATGAAGGTCTTCCTCCTTAATTGAAGGCTCCACTTACTTCTCTAAGGAGACACTAAGGAATAATTCCGAGTTAGTACGTCGGATAAGATGCGACTAATTTTCATTCACCAGCATTCCACGTATGAACGTACGTTTCCACTTTGTGGGTTCGTCTCTTTACCAGTGTAACTAATCGAGTTGCTCGTAGAGGTTAAATTCTCGCTCCCCCATCTTCTTCCCGGTGTCATTATCGATTCCAGCCGTCACTCTTCATCCACTCTATAATACAGACACGGGAAATATAAAAAATCATTATTTCCCTCGAGAACCCTTGTATCGTTCATTCGAATTGAGAAAGCTGAATAATGAAAACGGATAATTAGCTTAATCTTCGATTTCCGATACACGGTTGAGTATTTGGGTTAGCCAGTCCGATCGATACTCCCTGGGCATGAATATTTACGCGAAAGAAATGTGTGGTCGTGGCGAGAAACTGAAACTCCTCGACGCGTTCCTGTGAAATAATTGAAAAAGAAAAACAGAGGGTCGGGCGAGGGGAAGGAAAGAACGACGAAGCTATTGAAAATGGTATTCGGTGCGTGTTTCACGGTTCCCGAAATTTTGCGGAGAATGTAATTAACGTAATATTTATATTGATTATCATTGTGCAAATAATTGAAGCCCGGGCTCTCTGTGCGCGATCTCGTCTCGTTTAAATATCCTCGTTTTCCGTCTGGCGAACTGGGGGATTCGCGGATTGTCGTCGCTGCTAATTGGCACACGCAATCAAACCCTCTCGCCGGCTGTAATTTATCGGCATAATAATTACATCGCGTCGGAGGGAAGAGACAGCGCGGCCGGAGCCGAGAGGAGAAGGACGCGAATCGGCGGTTGCGACCGGTAAACCGATCGAGGCAAAACGACGACGTTCCTGCAATTGATAAACCGCAAAGCCACGTGCATTATTACGATCGTAATAATGACGTTAGTGCATTCGTTATAGCTGAACCGGCGGCTGCATCGTAATAACCCGACGTCGATGAATATTCAGAGGCACTTGTCGACGCTTAGGCCAGCCGCGATTCGGACGTTCGGTCCAGATGCCGATGGTTCCTTGAATTATTAAAATAATTGCAGTGTCTGATTCACCGATGTTCAATGGTATGAACTGTGCAAATTGTGCACAACCCCGCTTCTTTTGCATAGTTCGTTCGTCTTTGGGGCACAACTCGTTATCTCTGCTGGATTAACGAGATTCGGGGAAAGGGTCTGGTCAAACTTAAAGGCCACGTACGCCTTCTAATTACCAAAGTTGAAGTTTAGGAGATGGAACGGGCTGGATATCTACGGTACCACCCGCGCGTAATCGATACTCGATCATTTAGGAGACACATTTTCTAGTAACCCTCTCTTCTTCTCTATCACTTTGACCGCAGGTGATAAATTCCTCCACGTCCCCGGTATCCTCGACCCGCCTCCCCTGCAGAAAATAACGAAATTACAAATTTCGTCACGCTCAAAATCCACGGGAACCCGTGCGTCACGAGTTTACGGCAGCGTCACGAAATTTCGTTAAACTCCACCGTAACCCGCGGCTGCGGATATATTCCACCCTTAGTTGTAAAATCCGCCCGACAACGGGGCCGGAAGTGGGGAACGGCGGGTGGCTTCCGCGTAAAAGCTTCTTCGCTGGCTAGCACGTCGTTGCTGCGTCGGACGCGGCGATCCACCGTGAACTCGATTTTCGGAACATCCTGACGCACGAACGGAGAGGGGTGAAAGTTTAGGGGGTGCGATGTCAGTTTTGCTGCGACTTCCGCCGTGCACCTGTGGGCAGATTAGGAACCTATGCATACACTTTAAGGCCCGTGCATGTGCGTGTGGAGTCAGGTAGAAGAGAACCCGGACGCTGGATGTCAACATAATTGGATAGGGGTGGAAGGGATGAACGTTGTCGCTGGAGAAAGGGAGATTGGCATTAGTAGCGTGTGCACACACCGGGTCTGGATTGTCACGTGGTATTACACCCCTCGCGACTAGGCGGCTCTATTTTCAGCAAGGTGGCATCGATCGCCACTAAATTATTTCGGCCTGCCTGCCTATAGACGGTGGCCCGAGAAAACTGACCTACATCACTCTACCCGCGCACGTGCTTTTCACCCGTTTCTTCACCTAACGAGGGAACCGTTCGAGCTGGCCCTCCCAGATTTTAAAGAAACTTCGTACACGTGTAGGCACCGATGCAGAATATACAGGGTGTTTCGCTGCAGCTGGTTTTACAGGGTGATTCTATAGCCCGAAATGAGACAAAAATATCGAATAAATTTTTTAATATCGCGTTTCGTTTTCGAGAAAATTCACTTCGAATGTTTACAGCTTTAAAAACAAAGACGGCTTATAAATGTTTAAAGCTAAATATTTCGAGACTTATCAACCATACATATTCTGCATTGGTGGAATGAGATCTACACGTGAACACATTTGCATTAAAATCTGGGAGGACGACCTTCAACGGTTCCCCCGTAAGTAGAACCGTCCTGGATATAGTCAGACGCGCAGGTGAGAACTACATCTTCCAACGTATCGCGTACATTCCTTCTTCGAACCCGTTCACGAGGATCCGAATTTGAAGCAGGATATATTGTACATCCTCCCTACTTTGGGGGATTAATTATTCGTCGGGGGTTGCTTAATTTTAGACCGTTGAAGGGGAAAGGTTGCCGGGACACCGTGTCGGTTTGAACTGAACCGTCGTTGCTTTAATCGATAGCGTTCTCTAGTTCGTGCATCTTCATTGGAAACAGTCTCTGATGATTCAAGAAATTTGTACATACTTCTTACATCCTGAAGCTGTCTGCTATACTGTATCCGTGACGACACGGTATCTTCTATCTCAGTCTTTCTTCGGCTAGGATACATTGACATTTCTCAGAAGAAAGACATTCTAATTGGCAAGAATAAGGGCTGTGTAAAAAATAGAGGACCCAGTAACGCTCGAAATAGAGGAAATTTGTTGAGTAAGATTAAGTGGAAGCAGGTAGCATTCGTCAGCCGCGTTTCAAGTAGAAACAGTCCGTCACTGGTCAGACCTCGCGTGGATGGATTTCGCCCGTTGTTCGACGGCTGACGTTCGTGTTCTTGATCACCGATAGGTTTAGCGGGATCGATAAATGTCGGAAATCAACCATATGTGTATTTGGTGTCACTTTATCGGCGTAGATATAGGGCCACAGCCGATGGCAAGTTTAAAATGCAGTCGACATTAGGATGCTGTATCAACAGTGTGTTTACTGTTTATTTACGTGCGTTCACGGTGTTTACCGTGTTGCTGACAACCGTTTTGACATACGCCGGCAATACCCATGAGCGGGAATTTAATGTATTTGCTGGAAGTAAGTCAATGTTGTTGCGTTACGTTTAATGTTGGCGGTGTGCCAACGCGTAAGCTCTTTCTCTCCCTTCCTCTCTCTTTCTCTCTCTATTTACCTTTTCGAAGCTTAAAGGTATTACGGTTGTTTGCGATGATTCCACGAAAATAGTTATTTTTTATTTCCATCGAATTTGTTACCAGCAGTGAACAGGATTCCCCAGATTTCTACCTTCCAATCGTTTCTACGAAGTGGACGTGTGCTATGATTCTCTTGGAATAGAAATCGCCACGTGTCGTACCGATTCCAGTCAGTTATCGCTCGCGTCGATCAGTTGGCATAGAAACTCCCCTCACGCTTTTTATCAAAGAAGAATCATTCCTTTTGATGTCTCTGAACGGTCTCAATGGCCCTCGTTCATATCGGAAGTGTTTCTACTCGGTCAGCAAAGCACTGTCAGAAGCTGGCCCTCGAAACACACATTTCTCACGTATTCGCTGCATGGAAATTTACAGATTGCACTGTCAGATGCCAGTAAAAGCCAATCAGTCTGCGTTTCCGTGCGATTTAACTCGATGAAACCATACCTCGGCTGGTGGGGATGGCCGCAGTTGGGCGATACCCGCGGAAAGTTATTAAACGGTAGCAGTCTGACACGTGTTCATTTATATACATAAGTAGACAATGATGCATGTACGGTCTTGATGAGTCAATTTGCATATTTCCGTACTTCCCGTGCATTCGTAGCACCGCGTGCAAAGTTATGCAGATTGCTACGCACTGTCATAAAGTGCGTGCGCGTAAATGTTGCGTTTCCAGCAGCTTAACACCTTCGCCGGGGTAACGAGAGATCAAAGTATCAATAAAAAATGTTATTCCATTGCGAAATGCTGGCAGCAAACGAGTCCTTCTAAATTGTCTAAATCTGCGAAAGCGAATGTACATCCGTAGTTTCACGTTCTGCACACGGGAACATGAACTCGTCGCATTTTTTAGCACAAACAGGAACAAATGCTTCGCGACGGTGAACACGGCTTTATAAATATTAGAAGGCGATACGGAACGGTAGTCGAGGCTCGCTTTCGACCCATCCGGCTGACGATGGAGTTAAGCGGCGCGATTTTTCAATTCTGAGAGTCTTTTCGTGTATTATTAAAATGCAACGTTACAGAAGAGTTATGGGCGCAATGAATATTCCCCTTATATAATGACTCTGAAAAATTCTCCTCCCAGGACGCGTGCACATTTTTTATGACCGCAATCTTTCGCCGCGAGTAACTAAATAATGCACCGAGAAAGAGCCTCGCCACCACTTCTCCCTCTACCCCTCGCGTTTCCTTCATCCCTTATCGCATTATCGTTAGGCGGCTAATTTCCGCGAGGCTTCAATTTCACCAACGCGTTATCGCGAATTTATTTCTTTCCCTAATGTTTAGCTTTTGAAAGGAGCATACCGCGGAACTTTAAAAGCTAGATGATTACAGAAATATCTGTAATCTAATTAACCAGAAAGAAGCCTAACTCCCCGCTATTGATAGCAAAAGTATCTTCATAAAGTAACACATGGGGCACCATAATACATATAATCGCACAGAGAATTCGATCCACCAACCCCAAACGTTCATTCGCTTAATCGTGCCCGAGGACCAAGAATTTCCGGCGGTTACTGCGAAAGCAATTTACGTGTACGGACGATCGTGTCTGCCTGGAGACGCTATGCTTCGCGTTCGCCTAAACTTCGGGATTCCATGGTGCCAGTAACGAACAGCGGAGATCCCGAAGCATCGCGCGCCGCACCAAACTATCCTTTCGTCGATTCCACGTCGGAAGATCCCCGCGAACTCGGAAAGTTCGCAATCCAGCTTCCCCGATACGCGATCTAACATTATAAAAATTATCCAGGCACGCGCCAGGGACAGCCATCACGGGGGTCCTAAGTCGGAGACGAGCGGTTCGACGAGGGGGCGGTTGGGCCAGGGTTGCGGGACTCGTGAACTTTCGTACGAGGTCGCAGTTCCATCCGATATTAAGAAACTTTCCATCGGTTCTCGTGCTTCCGCGACTGCTCGAAATGAAGTCCATGGTACGCGTAACAGAGACAGAGTCGAGTTTCGTGAGACTCGCTGGGGCCGAGGGGGGAGAGGCGGGGAGGGCGGTTGAAGAGGGGTTGGAACGCGATGCGGCGAGCTAGAGGGACGAAGACGACGGGGAGGAGCGGAGGATAAGTGGAGCATCATTAGTGTCTAGATAGATGAGGGCAAAACAGGAACCCGCTCCTTATCTAGATGGGCAGACCCATATCCCCTACCCGGGGATGATACAGTCCGCACGGTATCAGGTGGAACAGTTTGCATTCATCTAGCCGTCGGTCACTGGACCGCGATCCTGGAACAATTTGCGAACGTGGATGCAGCGAACTGCCGCGGGATTAGCCAATAAGCCTAATGGAAGACGCTCGTTTCCTCTGACGGCGGAACGAACGTCAGCTCCTGGACTCCCTGATAGATTCATGATCGCGGAAGATCGTCTGATGCGCTCCCACAACTGGAACGATCATTTTCGGGGCCGGAGTTTCTGTCAAGGATCGTACAGGCGTACATATATAATTTCTTCGGTACTTTGGAAGGCTAGAGTAAAACCATATGCGAGGTTTAAACAGCTGTTAAACAAATTCTCATCAGAGCTTTCGTACTCTTCGAGTTTCAGTTACGGTGTCTCAGAAAACCATTTTGAAAAGTCGTTTCGCCGCACTCTCAATGTCCGTGTTAAGAATTTTGCATTAGTAAGGTTGGATTAAGTGGCACAAAGGAGGAAGCGGCGAAGGATCCCCCGGAGCGAACGACGAGGGAAATTAAAAGTATAATTATGCGTGATTCTTATTCATGGCGGCCTGGTATCTGCAACTTATATCTTATTAGCCGTTATTCAAGGGGCTCGGAGGTAATCCTCTTTTCTTTCAATAAGTTCCGCGAAATTTTCGGATTTCTTTGCGCGGCCTCCCGTAACGAGGCTGAATTCGCCTAACTTAGATTATAGCTCACGCGGTCTACCCGGGGAAAGTTATCTGTTCTTCGCAAGGGGTGGGAGGGGCGATTTAAAATGTATCCAACGGGTGCTCGCTGTAAGTTGCGAAGTTAACTGGAGCGAGGGTATAAATTATACGCCCGTTCCCAGACGAGCGAATCAAATCCTTCAGTTTCGAAACGCGCTCTGAATACAACTAATTCCGCGCCGAACGTTTTCCGCCCGCGTTACTCTGGTCAGAAACTTTTTCTCCGGTTCGCTGAGGTGGGAATTTTATGGAGTGCGATTTCTTGCGAATTCTTACATCTCCTTTGTACGATAATTCTCTCGCGCCGCTTGTTTATCCATTTCTCACCAACAATTCTCCAAATCTAAGAAACTGCGATTGGATCGATTCTGAAACAAAGTGTTCCCGAACCCTCGAATTAATGGTGGTATGCGGAGTATGTGGCACTTTATCAGAAAGCCTCGATTTCGACAGATTCGTCGGAACGTGCGAGGAATTCCCTTCGTATCGAATAAGAGTCTTCATCCACGGAGAAATAAATTTCTCCAGCGTGAAACGGTACGAAGCCGCGACGGCTTAAAGCTTCGTCGTTCGTCCCTTGGAAGCAGGAAGTCTGGAGAGTTGGCCACGGCCCTGGGCAACGAAGCGCGAGCAAGTTCTTGGAGTGCAAGTTTCTCCCCCGATTCACGGGCCACGTGTTGCGGATATTCGACATCGATCTGGCTCTCGCAGCGGTAAGACAAGACAAACGGAACTTGTGAATCCCGCTTTCTCTTTGATCAGAACTATGATTCAAACTTCCACTCAATACCGGTGACTCGCGCACCCTTGGGCTCGAGCTCGGGCTTTTTCTATATCGTGGGTTCCGCGTCATTCCGATGCTAAATCGTGTCTCCTGTTCAACTTTGCTGGCAAGAGGTGTTGCGCGAAACTTACTTGTGATTCGAAGATAAGTCTGCGTTTCTGTGTGCAAAGGTATCCGTAATTTTCACAACGACGCCATGTGTAGTAATATTTTCTACAAATTGAAGTAAGGCCAACGACATTCCCTTCGCAAACCTGTACCCACCATTCCCGATTAATAATACCGCTTCCCCTCATGCTAATTCAAGCCGAATGTCGGCCGACGTTAGCTCGTGATGCATTCGAAGGGGTTCTTGGGAATAAATCCCGCGACGCGGAACGAACTTCCTTCCCGCCGCTGACAAATGTTTTTTCATTCTTCTCCTCGGTGGTTATCGGCGAACGTGCCGGAAATTTGGCGAATATACGACACGGGACATTTCCAGTAACGAGGCGGCCGTGCTCGCGGGGGCGCGAAAGGCGCGGGGTGGAAAAAAAGCTGACTAAAAAGTCCCCGGTTCCTCGTATTGTGCCTTCGGGGCCTGTCGCGAATATAATAGAGTTTTCTAGGACAGAGAGGATACTGATAGTTGGCGGCATTGTGCACTTTCGCCCGCCACTGACGATGCCCCCTACTCGCCATTCAATAACTCCGCCATCGTTCTGCATCGTATCGTCCCGGCGGCGTCGCAATTAACAATGATAAATCATCCGACCCAATCGATTCCAACGAGAGCAGATATACCCCTGGTTTTCCTTGCCAGCCCCGTCGATTTTCCTCCATAAATCACGCGCCCCCTTCAGTAAAGAGAAAGAGAGGGGCTTCTCTAGAAATCGACAAAAATTCCTGGGTAAAAAGTGCATCGAACCGAGGCGGAGAAGTGACTCGTGGAAGAATTCTCTGGCGACGAGCAAGTGCATGCGATTCTCTTCGGCCGTTGCTTTCCACGCCTTCATTTTTCACCAGCCCCCGCGCGGAATGGTTGATCGATAATCCTGAAAGACTCGGCGCCACCTCGAAGGACACGTCCCACCGGCGAAATCCTGGCCTCGATCGTCCCGAGCGCGGCTCCTCCTCGAGGAAGAAAGCACCGGAGGTGGGCACGTGCAAATTGATTCCCTGTGTTCGCACTTAAGTGCCTCCTTATCGGTCGTATTTGGGAGCGGGCCAACGTCTATGACGAATGGTTCGCGGCCGGAATCGCGAGGATCGGTTGGAAACATCCAGCGAGCGATTGCTTTCCCCCGAGTCTCCCTTCGAACACGATTTCTGAATTAAAACGATTGCTACACGATCCACCGCTAACAACTGTTTAACGTTCCATTATATTTCCAGCTGTTGCGTTGCGAATAGCGAGTGCATGATCTGAGAAAGTAGAGATTGGATTTCACGGTTCGGCGTAGAGTGATCTGTAAGGAGGTAGTAATCGATCAATTACTGTGCTCAGGTACCAGCGCAGATTTAGATCCGTGGACAAGCTGGTCTCGCAGAAGTCGGTTCCTTTTCCAGCCAAGGCGAGCAGTGGGAGGGCCATTGTCGGCGTCTGCGGGGTAATTTTTTATTTTCTGGAGCGTTGCCTTCTCGAGAACCTGGCCGCCTGTAGTGGTAGACCTCGAGGATTCTGGCCTACGAAGTAATTCGCCAGAGGTCCGTGGCCCGAGTGAACCTTAGACCGAGATCTTTGTATTTCGCCAGCTAGAATGTTCTACGTGTAAATAGAAATAAACCGAAGGTCTACCTTTTCGACATCCTCGGACCACCGGCACAGCGGCGTGCACAAAATAATGACGAAGTTCCTCGGATGGCCCTTACAGCGTTCCGCTCCCCCTTTTCTCGCAATTCATCCCTTTCTACCGGCGGCTGGCAGCGCCCTCGTAGTTAAAACGCGGGGACGTACACGCGGGGACACAGAACCGCGTGTGTTTACAGAGAATGGGAACCAGGTCAAGCGAGAAATCATTAGTCACTACGACGATTTTTCACCCCAAGGGCTTACTTTCGCTGCGAATGCTCGTCGCGTCGGCGTTTCTGCTCTCTCGTCGAACCGATTCGTTATTCCCACTACAGACACGCGTCTCGGCAGTCGGAAATCCAATAGAAACAGCGGGGGAAGGGTGAACTGGTAGACGGATGTCGCGACTGGAATCTCTTGGTCTCTAGGCAGAACAGAAGAATCCCGATGAATGCGCAATGACATCCAAAGAGTCAGGCGAGGTTACGGAAATAGTTTGAACTCGGAACTTAACGGATGCCTGACGATTCTCATCTTTGATTCGCGTGTGTTTCTCGAGATCCGCCCTTGTACCGGCTACACCCACTCGACACACTCGAGCGTCCATCGGCTTTGACCAATTACGAGAATTGTATTAATTAGAGGTCTCCTCCTTCCCCGTGATCCCGTTTCAGAGGCCGATCCTCTGATTTCTTCTAATCCGCGGGCACGTCGAGAAGCCTCGTTTCGCGTGGCGCCAAGCAAGTCTCGAAAGAACCGCGCGAAAGAATTTCGTGAAAGGCGCACTTAACCCCGTTGACGAGTTCATCTACGAGCAGAGAAAGAGGGACGTGGAAACGTGCCACGGTCTCGCTCGACCCCGTGAAGAACCGGGCGGAAATGTTGTTCGCGCCGGAAGGGTCGCTTCGACCCGGAAAATTTTAACGAGATAAAGCGTTCCGCTGAAAACAAGGAATCGTCTGGCGAGGGGCGGCCGCGTAGCCTTCTGTACGAGAGGGAATCGACGAAGGCCCGCGATTCGAGTGCTGCAGGCACTATCATACAGCGGATAGGTTTTTGTGCTGATGAGGAGACACTTGGCTCGGCAAACAATACCTTTAACAAGTCAGACTGACGATAACACTGCGCTTCTCTGTAGCTACGATATCGCAACATTATCGTTCTATGAACTCTTTCGGACAAAAACGCGGTCCAAAGAGGTGCTCCCCAGTGGACTTCGAATTCACGCGATCTGGTCTTCGAAGGAAAAGCGATACCGTGCAGTCAGACAAACAGTTTTCCTCCGATGGGGCTCGATAGATTCGCGAATAAACGACCGATAAGTAGCGAAAGTCTCGCAGATACCGATACTCGATCGCGCCGCGGTCGGGAGTAATAGGACAAAATCCGTCCCGATGCGCCGGAAGTTAGTCAGACGAGCCGAAGGGGCCAATATCAATTTCCTCGGTCGCGATGTCTCACCGCTGCAGAATGCATGAGACAATCGAAGCCACTTCTCCCGGAGTGCTTCGCCTCCCAAACAATATAAGGTGAATTTCACCCCTAACTTTCCTCCTTCGTGCACCGTCCCCGCCCACCCCTCACGTTTCGTAGTTTCGCGAGGCAAGAGATGCTCCAGACGGAGCCAGTCGGTGCCTCGAGTGCTATCCTGTTATGGGTGCTTGTTACCATTAATATGCGACGGGACGCAGATGCTCGCGATTTCGCGCGGATTCACGGGGAACTTCCCGAGGCTGGCATATTCTGCATCCAGGTTTTTCAGCTGATGGGTAATCAGGTAGGGAAATGTCTCCAGAAACGTGGAAAATCGTTCCTCCTTGCCTGACGTTGAAACATCGCTCCATGTAAAAGCTTCCACGTTCACGTTCCCGTTATTACCATTCGCCTCTATCTCCCGCATTACCAACATCGCTTTCGCATACCATATCTCAGTTCACCAAGTATCAACATATCCCAATCACCCGGGAAAAAGAAGACCCTGTAACACCTACGTTCCCTTAAACCTCCAAATATTTACCCAGGAACGTTACACGGTGGCGGCCGTGAATCCCAACGACGGATTCCCCTCCGGTTCCCAATTGTTCCGCCGTCTTCCTTTTTTCCCCGTCCGGGCAGCACGCGCCGCCGACGCCGCCCGGCGTGAATGCACAACGAATCGGCCCGCGCCTGCGGCTTTCGTCGCCGTTTCGGATTGAAACTCAGCCGGGCAATATTTTTTCCGCGGCTGAAACTTGATTAAATCGCCAGGCCGGAGGGACAGAGTTCTTTAAACGAGCAAACAGAGCAGACCACCGCGTCGGACAACGGGGGTGGGTTAGCGTGGGCGGTTTGCCGCGGACGCGCATCGATGCCGACGACCGCGTCGACGGTCACCAGCTGCCGTCGCCTGCAAATGCAATTTTATGCCTCGGCTCCCCCCCTCGTTCCGTCGCACGCCGCGCCGCTCCTCGTCCTTCCAGCGGAAGAGATCCTCGAGACTTTCCGCGTGGCTCGCGAGAAGTGCCCACTAGGATCCAGCCTCAGGATCACTCTGTTCAAGCTGCGGCCCCGCGTCTCGGGGAGAACGAGTCGGCGGGAAAGCGCGGGGCAGGTCACGCGTGTTCTCCGCGATGTCACGGTCGCGTGAAGACGGCTCACGGGTGGAAATCGTCAGACAGTTCGCCGTGCCTTGTATGTAATTCCTCGTCTTCCCTTCGGTGGAATACAGTGATGGCTAGAGAAAAGTGTCTCTCAGTAAGTCGCTTTTCGTAAGCTTGTACGAATGAACGTTCGTTGTGCGCGTAAATGATTTGGATACGAGGTTCATAGTAGCAGACGTCATTGGGAAAGGTTTGGAAGAGGTGCGATGGTTAAAACGTTGGGTCGGAAATGTTCCTTGATGGGCGATCGGACAAGCGGAAAACAGAGCTGTGGAGATGTCATCGTCGGTCCTGTTCAAGCGTCGACAGAATTCGAAATTCACCGTGTCGTCGAGCACTGGCAGCGTAATGCATCTGTTGCGTTCTTTCATTCCATTTTCGGCCGATGCGAATGCATTTCCCATGACGGAATCGCGCGAGCCTGGCCGAGTTATGTCTCCAATAAATCACGGGCGAATGAAATACGAAATTTACGTACCGCGTATCAAAATTCCGTGTGCGCATTTCCGGCGCACACGCGGGCTGCAAAAAATCTGTACGAGTTTGGTTTGAATCGATCATGCACGGTGCATCGATTTTTTTCCAACCGAGAGACTAATTACGCGACGCGAGGGGCGAAAGCCACTCGGTGGGTTCTCACAATTATTTATTCATTTGAATGTACAAGTAGTCTGCGTACCTGCAGACGACTCGAAATCCTCGATACAGAACGACAAATAGGAGGAGAGCGAGCGTTAAGTCGCACGGGCGCTAAACGCTTTTGTTCGTAATCGCGCGCCGCCGCTTCCTTCCGCTCCGTTGCGTCGATTCCGCCTTACCCTCGCTTCCCCAACCCCCGGGTTCTTCTATCAGAAAAGTACATCCAGGATTTTTACCATCTCGAGAGGCGAGGGAAAGCTCGCGTGAGCCTTTGAAATGACGGTTTTCTCATCTTAAGTGGCCGTGCACCTATCTCCCGGTGCCTGCAGGGAGGGCAGCTTACGTTTAAAGGATCCCCGGCTCCTCTTCTTTCTCCCTTCCTCGTACCTCCTCCCCTGCCCCCCGGCTTCGCTGTCGGTGTTCCTTGCCATTAGACGATTCCAGCTTCCCGGGAATGTTCGCAATAATGTTACAAGCGTCACTGTGGCCGGAACAAAGGTGCAGCGGCGGGCGTTGCAAATGTGCCCGATCTTATTAGCCGGATAGTTCTTGCGAGGGGAAGTGCCGGCAAGGATTTTTATCGCATTACAGGCCGTCCTGCCTTCCAGCGAACACTTGTCCGCGAGCGTATCAAAGCGACTCGAATAATCGAATTAAACCAGCCCCCGATATAATTTTAATGACAGGGTACTGCAGGGTCCGTTAACGAAATGGATCGAGTTCCTTTTTCCATTACGCCGAGCTTCTACGCCTCCACCTTCTCTCCCGTTTCTTCTGACTCCGATCGTAGTTCCCTCGACTTCTCCCGCTGCCTTCTCAGATGGTCCGGGGATACAAAGGCCCCGTGTCACGTTCGCGTTACCCATCGACGTCCAACGGAACTCTCTAATTGAGATTTCCTCATCGAAGAGCACCGTCTTCCTTGCGACTCGGGGATCTCGGATTTTCTCGTCTTCTATAGGTCGAGCTCGAAGAGAAAACTAGAAAGGCTTCGAGGCGTCGAGCTTCGTGTTCGTCCTTTCAATTTTTTTCAACGGGGGGGGGGCTATGGTGAACGAAGTGTTTGCTGCGAAATGCGGGATATACGACCTAAGATCTAATGAACAGGAAAGTCTTCGGCAGAATCTATTCCTCTCCACCCTCCGAACAATTGAACCCCCAACTCGACTACTCTCGTAGAACAGTTTCAATCCTTCCCCGTTGAACGCCTTCTTTCTCGCGACCGTTTCCCACGAAACCAGGAATCGCGGGCCAGCGTGTTATCAATAATCGATGGCAATTTGTCGACAACGTGGCGAAACTCAGGCAGCAAAACGGGCTTTCGGTTGCAACCACCGATGACCGTCAGATTAACTTCCGTCGCTCTAAACATTACGCTCGCCGCCCGCTGGACGAATCGATAGCGAAATTAATGCCATCGGGAAGCTTTGATAGGGATATTGCTACGTGCTCGTCGCGCTCGTGTGTTCGCGCGCTTGTACGCGACGATCTGGCGCAAATGTTGGACGAATTCCAAGCGTAGAGGGCAAAGTCGACGACACCGGGTATCCCCGACTGGGTCCCCCGCACGAGTTTCGGATTAATCTATCCTCGACCTTGTCGCGCGATCGCAAACCGATATCCGCGTGAAATTAGACACGTTTAATGCCCGCTGCCCCAAGTATTTAATTAAGGAGGTAGCGCCCCGCCTCCTCGTCCCAGGAAATTGAATTTCGTTAGAGCCGATGGCTGGCCCACTTGAAAACGACGCCACGTCCGTGTCTATTCTTTCTTCAGCACCTCTTCTCGCAATGAAATCTCGTATCTGCCAGCACACGCAGAAGCCTCATATTAAATTCTACGAATATTCGCGCGGTGCTCGTAAAATGAAGCTTTAGTGAGTTCAGTGGTCGCAAAAACTTCGGCGCATCCCCCAGAAGGCTGACTCGTGGCGCAGGTAAATAATTAATCAGAGCTCCACAGAGCACCGTGGCGCTTATCAGCAACGAAAGAAGCTCACCCAATTTGCCAGTCGTGCAAGAAGAAAGTATCTTCCTTCACGATGCAAAAATCACGCGATAGCGTAGCTCGCGTCGCCCGCAAGAGACCACTTCGTCGTCCTATATTGCGCCGGCCAGAATTCGGTGTACCAGGTCGCTTTAACCTAACATCGTCATCTTCTGGCCGGCTGGTCGACTCTTTTCCCCCGGTCATCGTACGGCAGCGTTCTCAGCGCAACTGTGCACAATCCCCCCGTGCACTCGTGACAGGCGACACGGTCGAAAATACAGAAGAAACGGGAGGGGGTCGAGAGGGAAGTACGGGGATGGCAGAGTCGGTAGGCGAGGAGGGACGGAGAGTCACGGGATTTGAGCCTGGAAGTGGTATATGACTATGATAGTCCGTTGCATATTTCAGGATCCACTTGGCGAACCGTGTGCACTCGTGAGCGAGCGCGCCTCGACAATTCCCTCGCACGTACACACGCGCAGCGCGCGAGCACAGACACGCGCACACGGGATCTGCCACGTACACGATTTTACTCTCGGTTTCTGTAAAAGCTCTCGAAACCGTCGCCCGTGACTTAACTCGCCTCTAAACGGTGCCATTACCACCATAACCAAAGTGTCACCGTGGCTGGCTGATAACGTTCCCCGGTTACCGCTCACGGGGTAATTTCTGTCTATCGCGGGCAGAGGAGCGGGATTAGTTGTCGTTGCTTCAAGAGGCTTCAACGACTCTAGCCCGGCCTTTCTGTGTCTCCTCTCCTCGTTACGGGTACTCCGTTTTCTTTGCGCTTTATACAGGCTAGTACCTAATTTCGTGGGGTGCTTGGGAGTGGAGGGTTGCAGAGCGGCGCGTGAAGCTTGATGGTGGATTGGAAGAAGCATTAAATTACGTCTTCGTGTTTGTATAATAGAATAGTGTTGGCGCTTCCGGGGCGCTTGAACTGCAGGCACCGTCGTGCATTATTCACATTGTAGACGAAAAGTGATGCAAGTGTGACTCATGAAAAAGAGAATTGCGGTGTGTCTCTGAACGGAAATGTATTCCTTTTCACCCTCGGCGCGCATATCCCGGGATGGTAGAATTTCTGAGCAAAGACACTAGCGGATGAGAGACGAAACACGGCCCCGTATTCCGCCTGGCGACGCGATTCGCGTTAGCTCACCTTTAACGCGTCTACCTGGCCGAGTTAGGAGACGAATCGTTAGGTTACTGAACCCGTAGGCATTATTATTGCAACCGGATCCAACGACCATTAAACAACGGTGTGGCGTTGCGCACACCCGAACTGTTCCACCGTGGATCACGTCCGCTTAGCGAAACAACGATCGACGTTCTCTCGTTTGCAGGTCGGATCGTGGGCTTTGGATTAATTCAATAGGCGACTCGAGCGCCGAAAAACTCTGTGTCACAATCTACGTTGATCGGCAGGTCTGTCGGGCATAATAATTATGCGATAATTGTTATTCCATGCTCCTTTCACGCCAATGGGAACATTCGAAGGGCAATTTAAAAAAATCTACTGTTATCGAGTGGGGAAGATTCTAACTATCAGTCGGAGTACCTTAATATTCCTTGAAACTTGTGGAGTGGCACTCGACAGTTACAAGTTAACGTGAACGTTTCATTCGACAAGTTTCACCGCGCTTCGTTTTTCTTTTCCTAGGGTTAAGTATGTATTTAGACTTCTTTCAACTAACCAGTCTTCGTTTCTTTGTTGCAGGTACGTAGAGCATGGTGCAAGGATCCATTGCCACTGGACTTGCAACGATCGGTAAGTCCATTTTGCAACGTTGAGCCGTAGTTAATCTAACGAGCCTGCCCATTGCGATACTTTCAGCGAAATAGGTGCTTAAGCCGTGAGAAACACTCGAGTCGAATCAAATTGAATGGAACTCCAGCGTTCCCATCGTTGCCCGAACATTTTATTCCCTTTCTGTTTTGCGTTCCGCCCGCTTATAGCCCCTTTTCATTTCCACTGTCAGATTGGAATGCTCCCTTCCTTTGCCCCATCTGCGAGAACCTTCTTCCCGGTGTAAACGTCGACGCACCTTCGTATTTAATCTTTCTCGGCGTCGCTAGACGCGCAACTAAGAATTCCTTGCGCCGTCCAATTTCCTTTTACATTCTTGCAACTGTGACCTCTCATATTTCAAGCTCGTAGATTTCACTCGGTTATAAAACGGTTATAAAATCTGAGACCTCGACTTTGCAGCGCGCTCTTTGAAGGTCGCCACACTCCTAGGCTAGTATAGCAGTGAAAATTCTTTGCTAACTGTTCAACTGTTTTATCCAATCGATCATCTAGATCGGTTTTCCTCCCCGAGTTCCGTGCTAAACATTTCTCGTGCCAGACATAAAATAATTGTGCATCGGATTACACCGCCACGAGGAAAAGCCGATTGTTAAATGCAGCCGTGTCGTATCACCTTTTAGCAAGACGCGCGAGGGGTCGATGGTACTCGAACGGCCCGGCGAGATATCGCACCTTTCAAAGCACCCCTTTTCTCCTTCCCTTTCGCCGCGAGCCCTTGGATTTTCACCTATCCCCTCGGCCGTCGTCGTCGTCTACCGCGGCACTTCATGACAATGCACGTCCCATCCCACTCGTGGGGCTGTTTTCCACGCTGGAATCCGGAATGTCGTCGATAAAATATTAAGGGCGGCGATATGTGGGCCAGTCGCGCGAGAAACGCCTTGCAAATCGGGGGGAGGGATGCGGCGATCCCATGTTTAATCGAATTCTTAGGGTGCAACGGTGTCTCCGGCCGTTTAATGGACGGTCCATAGTGAATTCTATGGGATCTCGATGAACTCTATTAGCATTTCATCTCACACATCTTGGAGCTCGACTTTGAAATACCTGGGAAATGTTCATTTCGATCTAGACTCCCATTTCTGACAATTACAGTGCCCCAGAAAGAATCCAACTATCCCAAATGATAATCTCTAGAAGGTACAGAATAATAGCACAAATATTCCCGACACTGCGGTGGAAGTTATTCGCTGGAAAGCTGGAGAATTTCATTGTATATAGTTTGGACTTTGATTCGAGAGTTTGAGTTCCTCATTGGGGGAATTATTTGAAGTATTTCGTCGGTTCGTTCGCAAAAGAGCTCGTTCATTCCGGAACAACTATTTCTACCACCGTCGAGAGTGCCTCTCGCTTGCAAGCACCGCGATAGCTTTCGAATGATATCCTCGTTTTTACAATGGGCATGGAATCTTTATTTCAGGATCAGACATCAAAATTCCGAAACAATTAACCGTGCGAGGGCGATTTAATCGCCAGCTGTCCATTCAACTGGCGAAATTGCTCGGTTTATTTCTATCTAGAAATATATCGCGTCATAATGACGACGTTAACTTTCATTGAGTGGCGTCCAGGCGCAGATAAAACTCCTAACAAACTGTCTGGGGATTCTGTTTGTGGCATTCGCCGAGGCTGATAACTCTATACTACTACTACTCCTATCTTGCCATTTATAGTATTCTCTTGCTTCGAAACTTCCCTCTAGTTTCATCGAGGACAAAATGCTACGCGAAGCAAGGCACTCGATGAGCATTTAGAGCCGAAGGAACCAATGTTCGAACACCTGGAAGCTTTTTCCAAACGTGTAACTTCGCGTAATTACATGCTGGCGTGCGCGGGAATCCACGCAGACACTGAAACGAACTCGCGAACGTAATTGGCCGGGGCACAGAGATCTCCATCGTTCACGGAGCATCTAGATAACGCTGCGACGTGGTGATTCGCGATAAAAGGAGGAATCGATGAGGGGGGGTTGAAGAGGAGCTCGGTTAAACAATGTAATTCGTCGGTCTCAGCGGCGGCAACGACGGCCATTAATTCGCAAAATTAGACGGATAAATCGAAGATGAAGCTGGCAAGATCCTCTGCGAGGCTGGGTCTGGGGTAATGGTGGAATCGGAACAAACGGGACGAATGCCGTGAGCCATTATTGGCCCGGATGAAACGCTGGATCATCGTGCTTTTTGCGGATCTGCCCTGGACGGCAGAACGTTATCTTTCTTCCATTTTCTTCGCCTCGACATTGGCAGCACATTCTTTCGTATAATCGCGTGATAGAGCTTTGCGCGTGTTCCACGATATCGATCCTTTCTTTACTCGATCAAGCAGCATGGGCTATGAAATACCGAAATATTCAATTCTCTCTAACGTAATCTTTAACGAGGCTCGCATTCCGTGGACAATGAAAGGTTCGATCATGGAGCGATCATTAAAACAGAGAAGTGCATCGACATCATTGTCAAACTTCCTCCCAAACACATGGGCACTTGTCCCGAAAAAAAAATAGGCTAGTGGATCGTTTGGTAATGTTTCATCTGGATTCAGTGTCCTCGATGTGGTTTCGCCTCGAAGCCCAGGATTCCCAGCGAGCGTTCCAACGATGAATTCCCTCCACGATGATACTTTATTGAAATTACAGAATTTTAATTGGGATCTCCCGGCCTGGGCTCTCGACGATCGCGATCCCTCCCCCGTAACCGGCGTAAGGTTAATGAACCACTCGTGATTTAAGTGGTTCCGCTATGTGGAACACGTTACGTCGGACAGCGGGGCCGCCGCTTCTCGCGTAATAATCGTAATGATTTCCCGGGAAACATTTTTTCCCAAACCCCCTTTCCGCGTGCGCGGGGATCACGGTCGATTTTCCGCCCCCGTGGCTCTGTTTGCCCGCACGCCCATAGTTGCCCGTTGATCGCGGACTTTCGCCGTGCGCGAATTAATTTCGTTACACCGGCTCGTAGGAATCACGGCACTCTAATTGGCCGACGCTCCGCGAATTTCCCGGCGTTACAAGCCCCCGTAATCTTCACCAGGCCGGAGCGGACCGGCTCGTAATTTCGGGATTATACGCGGTGAACGGCGTTACACGGGAATATCATCTCTTAATGCGCACTCCCCGGTAGCTGCTAACCGGGTCTGTTTCTTGTGGCTACGATTCCCCTTATCGTATTCCCTTTCACCGCGTCGTATCGTTTAGCGATCACGTTCGTTGCAACATTGTGTTTAATATGCGACTGAGTGGAAAGGAATGCGTTGTCTGCTGGATAGAATTGGGAAATGGTTTATGATCCTTGAAAATGTAGGAAGGTGTAATCTCCAACAGTGGAATACAGAATATAGATAGTTGAAACTAATTGTAATTTCTTCGTTGTCGGTAATTCTAGTGGGTATCTTTGAATTTCTTAAACGATGAATGGTCCTTTAAATATTCTGCAAACAGTCCCTTTTTGCACAGAAAAAGAATGAGACGAATCTCCGTGCGAAATTTAATCAAACCTGGACGCACTTTGCATCGCAGGAAACCCATTAAATATCGTTCGATGCCCATGCAGCGGCTAAGTGTCGGCTCGATTGCCCATAAATTTCCATTTCGGTGTCTACGTACGAGCGACTAACACGGCCGTGCGCAGATCAATCGCGCGTCCCTTCTACGCGCCGGTAGAACCAGCCGATTCCCATTCTCGACACCCCCTGTTTCCACGTGGAACGACCACCCCACCCCGTCCTCCACCACCTATCGAAATTAATTTACCTGCATTTTATAATGCAATCGCGGTACGGTCGAATGGCCAGTGATTTACAGCGACGATATTTCAGGACGGGAACGTATTGCGGCCTGACGCTTGCTGCTGGAATCACCGAACCGAACTTTCGGTGTCCGTGGCGCCCAGGCGTCAGGGAACCAGGGAAATCGACAAAATTGCTGGAAACTTTGCTTCTATATCTCTTGCCTGTGACCCCTCGCTCGAATATTCTCTTATTTCATTCTCGCTTTTCATAGCGCGAAAAAGTTTATCCCGGCGGTTTGAAATCCTTCCCAACGCAGATCCCCAGGGCGAGTGCGTAATTCCTCGCTGCCACCAAACACCGACGATAAATATCGCGACCACTGCGTCACCAAGTTCCGAGCCCCGGCGTCGAGCTCGTGTAGTAGCGCGCGAATGTTGCGCTCCGACATTTTCAGGACGTATTCTTTCTGATTAGCGCGGACAACGCTCGCGGACGTGTACGGTCCGCGCCTATTATCCGACGCTGGTGGACGCGCGCCCCTCCGAAAATATAATATTACCAATTTTCGGGCATTCAGAGGCCCCATTGTCCGGCGACGAAAATATCGAATCGCGAGTAATGGCCCCCTTTTCGCTTGATGCGCCCCGCCGTTGAACAGGTATTCACGTCGCGTGAACACTTTGAAGGCTGGTCGGGCGTGCGCGAAATTGTCGCGAACTGGCGATTTTTTTAATTATCCCGCCTGGTAAATGGCACGAGTCGATAAAAAATAGAGCGGCAACGGAGGACGTTTGAAGCGTTGTCGGCAGTAAAACGCGCACCGCCGATGCCCGTTGCCCGTAAAACTGGCAAATTAGTGAAACTCATTTACCGGTCGAATTTACGGGCGGCCCCCGATGAAGCGTTAAGGCCCGCTTACAATGCAACGACAAAGAAAAAATAGCCGTTGCTCTGTTCGTATGGAACAGTTTTTACCAAATTTTTATGGTACTCATTGGACTCCTATGTTTTTGTTGAACTCAATCTAGGGAAAGCTATTGGAATTCTGCTGCTTGAAGCGAAGAATTAGTTGTTTCTATGTTGCAACTGCACTGTCGTTCGTAAGTATCACGACACCCGTTGTATTTGCAGAAAATTTGATATTCGCTACCTTTCACTGCTTCTATTTTCTAGTTGCAATTTAAAATACTAAATGAAGTAAAATTTTTTAGAGTTGCTCGATAATTTTTCAATGTTTTTCACAATTATTCGGCACAGAATAAGCGTCCGGATACTTACGAACGGCAGTGTATGTGTCTTCTAGCGAAGGAGCTGGATTTTCAGTGGAGTAGGTTAAGCTCTAGGATGGCTAGTCCAGTAGGATCGTTAGAGGTGCCAAACGATTATACGTATTTCCGTCCCAGATTGATTGATTAAATCAGGGCTACGACGGCAGTAATTAATGCACCCCGATCAAGCAGTAATAAGACCCATTAACGTGCGCGATAAAGCTGGAGCCACAATTTTTCTCCGTCATGTCGAGCTTCCTCGCGCGACGTCTGACAAATTATCCCGGCTATTAATTAGGAAAATTACCGTGTCACGGGAAATAATTATCTTGTTCGGTGCGGCTGAGAGTACTGGAGCATAATGTATGAAATTCCAAGAGTGTGTTAAGTAACAAAGTGTTCACATTAACATAACCTTATGAAACAATTGAAAGGCTTCATTATTCATCCGAATTGCTCGATAGTAGGTATGATTTTATTTTTAACCATTCTGAATCATTCTTTCACCTTCTTTCCGCACTTCGATCTGTCTTTAAATTCCACAGGAGTAATACCTACTTAATTCCTGCTATTTCATTGTGGTTCGTTGCTTCGCGTTCTCTCCACTTACGCGATAAACTTTCGACCGTTGTTACTCACATTTCGAACTGCACGCAGACTTTGACGCGGTGATCCCGGTTACCTTTTCCAACGTGCTCGACTGCGGCAGACGGGCACTTCTCCCGGGGAACAGTTAACTGTAATAAGCATCCTCGCTGGCGGGCTAGTTATAATTGAGTTACACCGTCGTTAAAACATTACGCATTATTGATTATTCAAGCACCGTGCGCTTACAATTAGAAATTGGATACACGGGAGAAAGCTCAATGCCTGTGGAAGAGGAAAAAGTGGAAACAGTCGAGCACTTGAACCACGATCCGCAATCGTAACGTATTCGTTGCTACGAAATTCCGTTCCGTTTCACTCGACAGCCATGAGGATATCACTCTTCCGGTCGTTATTCCTAACTTACCCTTTGGATTTGCTTAAACACTCCGCGAGAAACTTCTTAGATAATTGCATCGATCGTTCAGAAAGTATCACTCTATCGTCTACTTTTGTTCAGGTCTCAAACTGTAAATACACTATTCTTAACTAAACCAAGTGCCTACATCGCACCTAATCGCGAGCGTCAGCGGTTTAGTTGTAAATTTAAGCACTTGGATGGATTCTCCGCTCCCCAAGCGATCCACAAAGTCACTCCCCGCTGAAGGGGTTAATTTATATCCCCCGTTTGAACGGCTCCGCTCCCATCTCACGGAGGAAACACTATTCTTCGAGACACTCGAAATCGATTTTTAAGCGAGCGTGTTGCACGCAAAGATATATCATCTCGTGTAGGTTGCGACTGAGATAGGTGGTACGAGGGCCGTGATTTATTTGGCTCGCCGGTGCAGGACACTCGGGCGAATTTCCTCGCAGTTTGCGATGGGGAAGGGAAAAGCCTCTTCCATCCTCATTCGGGCCTGTCTCCCCGACAACGACTCTTCCTTTTCCCTGGGTTGTCGAGGGTGTATCGTTACGTCGAGAATTGTTCGGGGGGGGGGGGATCCTTTGTTGACCGTTTGCTCTTCCTTAAATCTCGAGAACTGCAGCCCCCTTCGTTCTTGTCCCGTGAACTGTGATCGACTTGTCGACGCCGTCAACTGTCCTGATCGTGATTCCTTCCTCTCTGTTTCGAGCAACTCTACCATCGATTAAAGGAGCTTGAAGAAGCTAGGTCCACGTAGGTGGCTTGCTTTTATTTGTCTCCTTGACTGGTCACTCAGGATTCTTTCTTCGCGCTTAGAACACCGCAGGGTGCACTAAGGAAGACAGTTCCCAACCATAAAAGCCAAAGTTCCACTTTCCTGCCGTAATCGTGTTTGCAGTCTTTCGTACAGCATCTATCGTCTTTTCTAGTCATCCTTTTTTTTTCCAGCTTGTCATTCCTTATTTGTGTTCCTCGCGGTTTATTCGCTGTCCGAAGATTTCCCTAGCTCCTCTTGTCTTCGCGTTTTACACGCTATTCAAACCTTCCTTCGCTCTTCTAAAGAGATAAAGGATAAAGATCCTCCTGACCCCGCTGTATCCGGCGCCTGAATGTGTCTCCCTCGCGTCGAAAACGGAGCCTAAAAGCAACGTCATTCCCGATACTCTGGTCCCTACAATTAGGCGCAGGCACTGGCTGAACAGCTTCGCTCAATCCTCCCAAGATTTCCTGAGAGTATCGTTTCTCGCAGGACCCTCCAGGAACCCTCTGTTGACCGTCAACCACGTCTCGATCCTCGCGCGAGGGGTTTTATTTCCTTCGACGTTCCCGTTTCCTCGATATTGTCGACGCCGTTTCCTTCCTTTTGCACTCTCGCTCGTGCATGATTCAGCACAGCTTTCGACGCTGCTCCCCGACGATGAAGAAGTTCGATATCGGGCGAGAAGCCGTTCCTTATTCGGAGATTGGAAAACGAGATTGTGCTCGAGCAAAGAGGGTCGAAGGAAACGTCGCGGGATATTAACAAACACGCTTGTTCTTCGCAAACGTGTAATAGTAAACGAAAAATTTGTAGTTGAAGAATGCGTAGGCTCGGAGGCGATTGAACTCACAATTATTATCGAGCTATTCGTCCTGGTGAGCGGTAAATTCGAACACAGTTTGCGCCGCTAGTGTCCGATCGCTCTCCAATATTAATCTACTACAACGCGGCAGAACAGAAGCATCGATCGGCGACAATTTTCAATAACAAATGGCCGAGCATGGGGGACACGGACAATCGTGGGGGACGCGATTAATTATCAGCGCGCGATTTTCGGCGCGGTTTCTCGCGCGAAACGAGCGTAACCGCGGCAGACGCGTAGCGATTTATCGCGGATCGTTGCACCGCGCTCTCCATAAATAGAACTCGAAGCCCGTGGTTCGCGAACAGGAAAAATCTACGGCCGAGACAAATTTGCATTGGAAACGCCGCGAGTAGCCGGAGCGCTGAACCATAGCGTGGTGAAGCGAAATTAAAAAAGGGGGAAAAAAAAGACCGGACGAAAACGTTGCCACATTGGATTACACGTGTAAATGCAATTTCTGTTTGCTTTCCTCTGTAACACGGGTATCCTAGCTTCATTGAGCATGATATTTGAACGAGATGAAGTTTGCGAGCCGCAACGCGCGTTAGTATAATTTACGAACACATCTCGTTCAAAGAAGAGATCCACGTGTTTACGTAGGCGAGGGAAGAAATCCCCTCAGAAAATCCTAGAGTACGTAAAGCATACGTACATGTATTTACCGAAATTTCGAACATCCCTCGGCCATCTTCAAGAACAGTGACTTGAAAGGAAGCGCTCCATCGCAGCCATGATTGGCCAGATCCGCGGAACAACAGATTAAAAGGCCGCGATTGTTTCGCTGCGGGATGATGCGTTCGGGGCGCAATAAAACAGCCGTCAGGCAACGGGCAGCACGAGACGGACAGTGATTTCCAATAACGAACTCCGAAATATCCAGGCTGCACCGGGGGCCCCGTGCAGTTGGATCGCTCGATCCTGGAATGCAATCAATCGCCCCCCAACACCGGATCCTCGGCCCTTTGATTACCTTTATATCCGCCGCCGTTCCGTATAACCGGCTGGCGTTCCGATAAACGCTCCGGGAATGTTAAATCCACGGCGCAATAACCTATTCCGAGGCGAGCGGGGGCTGCAAGCTAATGCGCATCGACGCGCGCCTGAAGTCTACGCTGAAAACGGGTAGCCTGGCCGCGGACCCTATGCAAATGAGCACACACGGCTGACGGAGTTTCGCCAAGGCAATCAAAGGGCCTCGAATCCCGTTGGCTTGGTTGCACACATCGTCGGCAAAGCTCCTGGATCCCCCGGCATCCAATAGTTCCCTTCGCCGAGCCAGAGTCAGAACCAGAGTCCGGTCACGAGCTCCGAATTATGATTTCGTTGGCCGCTTCGCGAGCTTTTACCCACTTACCGAGGCTTGCCCGAGTGGACGCGTGGCTCAGGCGACGATGAATGGGGGAGAGTTGCGCGGTGGTCGTGAGGGGCTAGCAAACGGCTTGGAGGGTAGTGCTTTTCGTCGTTGAACTATGGGACACCAACGATAATTATTTAGACGGTGGTGTAATTGAGAGGGGGATAAGAGGAACGACGGAGGGGTAATCTTGGCTGAGCTGAGTGAGAAGTGCTGTAAGCGGTGGCCCGATGTTTCGAGCGGATTTTTCTGGCTCCTTGGGTGTTCGCCGACGGTGCTCGTGCTACGTGGATCTCATTCTACGCTGGCTCTCTGTCTTTCACCTCGTTCTCTGATCGCCCTTTTCCTATCGGTCTCCGTGTCCCGTGCATTTACGCCCGATCTTATTAATTTCACCTCCAACTCGGCTACTGGCTCGCCGTTGGGAAAGGGGGAAGTAAACAAACTCGTCAGATTTATACGCTTTGGCTACCAATAACCCGGCTAATAGCCGTGTTCAAAGGATTTTCTGGAGATCATATTTTTCGTGGAGCCCGTCAACACGCATTATCGGGGCGGAACAAAGCACCCCGTGGAAATTTAACAAAGTGCAGCTCACCGGGGCGTTCGCCCGTCAATAGGACAGACGATTACACAGATGAGAGGGGGCACGGAGTTTAACGCGCGTCGAACGGGTTGATTACATTGCAACAATTAACGCGCCAGCTCCGAAAGTGAGTTATCGAAAATCGGGCCCGGTGACCGAGGACCGGTTTAAAAAATTCCCACTGGCAATCCATTACACTTCCATCGAATTGATTTTATCAGCCGAGGGAAAACCAAAGCCACCGCATCGTTCCTACATCCCTACTAATTCATCCCACCCATTACACTTCATTCTCCATCTTTTCCTTTACACTTCATTAGTCGATCATAGCAACGAAGGATCCTGCGAAAGCTACACTGTTCGAAAGCACTGTCGCCGGAGCTTGGACAGCGCGATAACTTAATATCCCAGCGGTGGAGAATTAAGTTGCGACCGCTGCTGGCTTAATAAGAAGTTTCAGGATCCTCCACCCTCAGCCTGCAACTTTCCCCGCCCATTCAAGCGAGTAGCGAGCACGCTTCAATTCCATTCGAAGTCTCAATCAGCGTCTCTTCTTCTCGAACCGGTCCCGTCCCCCCTTTTGCCGTCCCTGGAGACGGGCTACAGGTCCCGCTCCGCAACAGGGCGCACGCAACCCCCTCACCCCCTCTCCAGGCTCGCATGAATTTAGCATTCGAGAATGGTTTCGCGCGCATCCCGGGGCCCGAACACAGAAGCGGTTACACGAGCCCAGCCAGCTTTGGTCAAAGGTTCGCCAAGCGCGGAGCAGGACTGCCATCAAAGGTTGATTGAATTCCAAACTTCCGTTTGTCGGCGGCATACTTCCGTGTTTAACGTGCGTTCGCCAGCGAGCGTTGGCCGTGGGACGCGCAAAGTAGAACACGGAGATTCCAGCGGCTCGTTTGAGTCGCGGAATTATTTCGAGAATCCCTCCCACCTGCTGGATGGTAAAATTCGGCCGGGTATCTTTCCAGCCACCCCTCTTCCACCATCCACCCTCTCTTCTCTTTTCTTCATCCGTCTCACCGAGGCTCGAGAAGAATTTTATAAAGCCACCGTGCATCAGAGGGTGTATTAAAATAGTTCCCCTCGGATTTTTCTGCTCCACCTGTGCGCGCAATCCCGCCGGCCTGACGAATTCTTCGGACGTTACATTGCAACATGGTTACGCGCAAGTTATGCGGCGTATTTGTCTGTGTTTTCCGTTTGAGAATGTAGAGACTCCATGGCGAGGGAGCGATGTTGGACGAACGGAGCCATGGAGCGGATTTTTTATTGTTATTGTTGGATAGTGGGTTATTTAAACCAGTGCTACACTTGTAGACGGTATAATTTTATAATTGGGCACCGTTGTCGACGATTAGTCGCGCAAACGGCTCGCCAATTGTTAGGGATATCAAGAAACAACGGGACACTTGAATTCGGGGGGTGGTGGATTCTTTCTTAATTGCCGGCACTCGAGACTGGGAATAACAACAACGTCCGAAGGGAACGCGCAGGGAACCCGGCGCGTGCTCCCCCTTAATTTGTCCTAATTAGCGCAAACCGGCGTTAACGAAGATTTTACGTCCGCGGGAATTAATTAAGCCGGTTTCCAAAGTTCCCTGGCCGAACGGTGGGCGGGCTACGTTAGTTAGGTCCCAGACGGGCGTCCCTTGGAAAAAAAAGAAGAAACGAGAAACACCGAGGGCTTGCCACTGAATATTCATATATTGTAATCAACCCCTTTGGTCTGTGGGGTTGGACGCGCTTACATACGCGCTGGCCGCGTCTTTGGATACCTGGCCACAGCGAGCTGTGCTACTTATTAGGGTGGATTCCGATGTGAGCAGGATAAATGATGGTGTGCTCGCGATTTCGCGTTCTCATTTATGCGATTGGTAGCTGCTTAGTCTTCTGCTCAGGCGGTGCCGGTCGATTTAAATAGGTGAAATGGTTGGCGATCGTGGAAATGAATTATTCCGGGCGATAAAGGTGGAGAATTTAGGATAGCGAGCTAAGTCAACAATTACGCAGTCACGTTTTCTAATTTTGTAATTAGATCCGCCGCGCGACCGTTTTAATTCCCCCCAGTTACACGTTCGCCAATTTAGGATACGAACAACCCCCTTTGCGGCCGAATTAGTATGCAAAGTGCTTTCTGTAGCTTAAATTGCTTGAAACCGGCTGATACATATTAATGCAATCCCGCGTGTTTCCTCAAAGAAAGGCAATTGTCGGATCAATTTCCTCTTCTCCCAGGAAATTCGACCTCACAATTTATCGCTCCTCCATTAAACGCTTGACACGTTGTTCGACTTTATTATACGGCTTTATAAACATTTCATAGTCTACCGAGGAAGCATTCTCATCGTAAACTGCCGGTGCTGAATTAACGTCATCCAGCTTGACAGCAACAACACAGCATCCACGAACGCACAGCTGTTCATAAATTAAGCACGTCCATTCAGCTTGATACAATTACGAAATCATGATTACGTCCAACAATAAGTAACATTCGATAACGTGAACATTCGGTGGAGCGTATCGATATATTTACACGCGCAGTATTTCTTTCGCCATTGATCTCGAACCTCTGTACGAACACGATACTGCAATTCACTCGCGGGAAATTGAGAGCGGCCCTTTCAAAATCAAATTCAGATCTGTAGCGCATGGATGTTCGAAAGTTTCACGATTTACTGCAGCGCAGCGAAGCCCATCTAGAGAAACGATCGTTACCTTGTCACCTGTATCGATCAACGAAAACAGAAACTGTTCATCCAGCTGTCATCCGTTGGAAATCTGAAATATCGCGCGTGTTCCATCGCCGGCGAGAAAGCTCGTATCTCCTCGGCTCATCTCGACCCAATTGGAAACTCGATCAGTCATTCACCTCCCCGCTGGCTGGATCATTATATTTCATTCCTAATTAATTACCATTGCGTGCTCGCGATACGCTGTCCTGGCAATTTGTTAAGACTATAGACATAGTAGGTCTGTCGCTCCTCGACACTCTTGCGGATTAATTAATGCCTCGGGGACGACATCGATACACGTCTGCTTTTCGACATATGAAATTTTCAAAGCGACTAATTGTTGCTAATAATTCATTAATACAAGATATTCCACTGCCAATGTATACTAATCTTATTCCGTTATTTATGCAGCACTAACGATTTCGCTTTCATCCATCGGTAAATAAGAGATATTTCAAAACTGAAGCGTAAAAATAGGTATAACTCAGAAATAATAAGTCGTATAACATATCTTCCTCTCGTGCCTCGAATGTAGCAAGAAAAATTCTGGCCACGTGTTACGATACCACCCGTTGTATGATGGAATCGCGGCAGCGGGATTCGCGAGCGCGGCGAGATATTGAATAAACGGGAAGAAACGTGGTCGGGCTCGCGGGAAGGAATCGAGGATCGTTACCTTTCGTTACTGGGTCAAGTGGAATCCCGAGTAACGAAGGAGTTCTTTGCAATTCGAGTCAAGTGGTAATGGCTCGGTCTTTTCCTTTTTTCTCTCCGGTTCTCTTTATTTTTTTTTCCTCCCATGTGGTTTCTCGTGCTGCACAGAGGGAAGAAAGAGAGAGAGAGAGAGAGAGAGGGAGAGGGAGGGAGGGAGGGAGAATTCGTTGCGAAGCGACACGAATTCACGAAACCGAGGGCAACGAAGCAGGCTCACTCTAAACCGTTGCGATGAAAACAAAGCTCGGTCCCGGACCCTTCGAAACCGTTAATTCGACGATCACTCATTTGTACGAGGGAATAATCGCTTCACTCACGGTTTTTCTGTTCGTTAGCGGAATAAATTGTTTACGGAAAAAATATACCTATGTACGTACGCGCGCACACGCGCAGAAAGAAAAGGGAGGCGGATTGTACAGCTATTTACAGGGTTTAACGCTGCGCGATATTTCGGAATGGAGGGAATGTGTTCGCCGCCGGTGACGACGGGCTTGAAACGACCGCCGAGGGGTTAATTAAACTCTCCTACTACCACCTCGGCTGGCAGAATGTATTTAACGCGTTTTGAATCTCGCGCAATTAATATTTCCTTGCCGATCTGTTTCGAAGCGTTAACGAAAAAATGACAGACATGAAGTGATTAGTGTCTGGTTCTCTCGTAAGCCATCACTAATTTAGTTATTGTTATTGTTCTTAGTATTATACACGGATAAATTGAGGCTATCAGCGCAATAGTGGCGTAATCCACAATTTTGGGTGAACTGATATTTCATGCTAAACCACTTCTCATACAGCAAAATTTTAATTCTATAGTGTCCTGGGCAACCCTTCAAAAACATACACAAAATGGGAGCACAAAAAACGTATTTTTGCACTAAGCATTTGTTGATTTACGTCAGAAAATGCTGGCCTGTGCAGCATTGGTCATTTTTATATACTAATAATATACAACTTAGCCATTATATTTTGTAAAAAATCATACCTACGTACCTAAAAGCAGCAATTTTAAGCAACGACTTTAAAAACGTCAATAATTTCATTAGCCGTTATCTCGAAACAAAAGTTTTGGGGTTACGACACTTTTGCGCTGATACCCTCAATTAGCGATGGCTCTCTGAAATAAGTCTTCAAACTTAGTCAGCATATTCTACTTACCTCGATGATGAGAAACGAAAGCACTTTCAATCATGGATTCATTGCTACATCTTCAACGGAAAAAGTATTCCAACTACCTGCAAACGAAAAAAAGTTATTATATCTCGAAGAGAAAGAGATTCAGAAATAGAAGCATAAAGTTTTTCTTCGACCCTCGGGGTAACCGGAATAAGCTCCCAAAGATGACAGGTCTCAGTGGCATCTAAAAAAGTAACCGTTCTGCACGGATATAAGACGGTTCCCTGGCGAGAAAATAGTTTCCAAGCCCGCCTAATTACGGGCGACACGACAACCACCGCGTTAAAAGAATTCACCCCGTCGAAGTTCTATTCAGGAGGTCGCGCTTCCATCCCCGTACGTCCTGGCCAGCCTTCTTAATCAGAATCTTCGCCTGACCCACTGGCATTTGCCACGTTTCCTCGCGATTCCTCGGCCGCCGTAGACCGCGTCGCGACTCTTTGTTATAATCGCGAAAATAGGGGCGCGAGGCGCGCAGGAACGCGGCCAGAAAGAGGGTTGCGAGGGGGGGGGGGGGAGAAGAAGCGGCATTGTCCTGCGCCCTCGACACCCGCGCGATACTCTGCCTCTCCGTCCTTAATAAAGTCGACGTGAAAGCTTCTTCGAGAATTCGTGTCGTCGCCGGGGGTCGGAACTTCAATTAAGCGCCAGGGGAGTTTCCTCGACGGGGACCCCCGGCTAGATCATCGATTCGAGATATTCCGTCGGTTAAGGCGGAGGATCGAAGGCGGTATAAAAAGGCTCCGTCATAAGCCGAGGATTTGATCGCGATCCAGAGGCAGCCGCGAGTCGGACAATTACGCCGCGATCGGAGAAACAATTCCTGAAGATGGATGGAACAGCGGGGGGGCGAACGAACCGCGAGTAAAACAACGATCCAAGGGTGCTCGGTGGGAAGGGGTTGACGTTGTAACGCGGATCGATCGGTTTCCACGAGGACCGCCGATGCTTCACCTCCTAAAGAAACTTTCCTTGATCCGTTAAATGGGTTCTTTGTTCCTCGAAAACTGTCATTCTGTAAGTGAAAGCCGGTGACGATCGGTACACCGATGTCTGAACTTAACAATCACTCTGCTTCAGAGATTCCTGCAACTTTCCAAACCATTGATTGTCTGGGGAAATTAGAGAAACTTTAATTACAGCCTCGGCGAACGTCTCCCATTAACAGTTATAGTACATCGAAGCTGAGAATATGTATACAGAAATTTGGAAGCGTTTGACTTCGTCAAACAAGTAACAAACGTGCAGTTAAGAAAAAAATAATTAACGAAGACACGATTGCTTCCTCCTCCAGTTCACATATCATCAGCCCCTGTATGAAATCCTAGTTTCACTAGCCGATGAAACCTTGCATTGGTGTCCACGGATCGAAGAAGCTACGGCGAGCTATCTAATTCCGCGTTTTACAACCGGAACTCCTGCCTCCGCCCTTCCAACCTGGGCACGACTAGGGGGTGGAGATCTCGCGGTTAATAAAACGAGCGTGCGAGCTGGCTGCATCTCGTTTCCGGTCTGGGGTAGCAATCGCGCGTGTAATACCGGCCCCCGGCTGGGGAAAAAAAGGGAAATAACTCGGTCCTTTCTCGGCCCGCGCACGGAGATCTTGAAGCGTAATAACAGGGCCGAGGCGAACGTTTCCGAGGTTGTGCTCGGATTGAAAGCGCACTGGGGGGAGATTCAGTTAAACGTTTCATGATTTTCAGGGGAACCAACGAGATAAGGGGACTTTAAAGAGATGTCCCTTCATTATTCCGTTTACTCATCTCGCTTTTCTCTCCTCTCTCCCTCTCCTTCTTGCTTCTCCTGCTGTTCGAGGTGGGAGCGTGTCCCCTCGCGATCCACCTCTTTTTCTTTTCTGGATTCCTTGATTTTCGCAAAGGGAGCGAACGAACCTTTCTTTTCAAGCACGGAGGAATAAATTTGCATGCGATCCTTTCTCCCGCTGCTTCATTTTTAATTATTTCGAAATGGAGCTGAGGGAGTTCGATGTTTTTGTGGGAAGCGCTCGCTCGATACTGAAGTGTCGTCAGAGTTTTCGAGGTGGATAGATGAAACACCTGCTTGATTCGTGACGCGGGGCAGTTTAAAATAAACTGGACCGCAAATGGCTGATCTCGAAATAGATTATTTGCCTTCGGTCGAATCCGATTTCCTATCGAACTTCATTTTCCCCGTCGAATTTACGTTGTTCGAGCCTCGTCCGTTGCTCGCAACGCCGGCAGCGTGTTTATTTTCCCCCGGGTTTTCCGCGTGTCCGCGTTTTTGCTAAAAATACAAGGTCCGCTCCTTCTCCTCGCCGTTAGTGCTGAAACTTTAACGCGGCAGGTCACTGTTTCCCGCCGCGGAGCCGCCCGGAGCGCATAAAACAGATATGTCATAAAAGATTCCATTGCGGCTCGTCGTTAGCCATAAACGTTCGCCCGCTTTTCAGAACTTGCTGGATGGGGCCCTTCTTTAAAAGAGGCGACCCGGCCCTCGGTTAGTCGAATTTCAGCGCGACGTTTTCCGCGTCCTTTTCCCGCCTCTATCGGGTCACGGCGGCGACGAGTTCGTTATCGATCGACTTTTCGGCTGGTTCGCGAGCAAAGTGAACGACAACGACCACCGTCGACGGGGAAAAAGAGGTGGCAGAGAGAGAAAACGAGAAAAAGGAAGAGTTTAAGCGCGGGGGGACGCTGGAGAGGGAGAGCCGTGGAGATGGTCGGTTCTGCTCGTTGCCAGGTGGTGAAAATTCGTCGACTACCTTTTCATTTGCAGGCAGCAAAGTAGGGTTGCGGTTTCGGCGCGATATTGCGCTAAGAATTGTAAGCTGCACTGTTTTCGCTGCCATCCGAATTTCACTATCGCTAGCCTATCTTTCCCACGGATTTACATAATACAAATTATTACCGTGGCCTCCCAAAGGGAGAGAACGCCATCATTTTCTGTCGCGTTACCTTGACAGTGTTCCGTAATCAACATATGATAGTGGGATTTATGGGAGCGAATATCCTCCAAGCCCATATTTATCAGACCAAATACAAACGTACACGCTGTTATATCATATTTGGGTTTAACAATTAACAGTGCAATTTAGCAACATCTGCTTAATATGTATTCTGATTTACACTCTCCCGAAATACCTAGAATTTTTGTAGCGCGTAATCTGTGTACCGGTTAAGTATTGCCGTAGGAGGGTAAACGAATGTGAATTATAATTAACTGTATTTAGGGGATTTAGATGACCCATATCTCACCTGCGGTGTTTTATTGTTTCAGGTACGTAAGCCAGGAAACACTTAACCCAGTAGCCAGTATAAAGTAAGTAATTTATGCGATCATTTTTATTGGCGCGACGCGAGCGGAGGGCAGAACGAAATAGCATTATCATATTCAATGGGCGAGCATACTTCTTGCCCTCCCCGCGTCGCATAAATTGGATTATTTAATACGTCCTGTTTACTGCTGGCCGGCTGTTTACAAACTTCCTGTTTCCAGCCCTTCGTGCCACTGTTTTTGCAATTAAACGACAATCGCAGGTTCCTGGTATGGGAAGACGTAAAACGATATAGTAAATTGAGCGTATTAATGTACAATGCTTCACTCCGCTGTTCACTCCAATGGGGTGCTTCAATTTCCAGCATTATTCGATATTGTATTGCGTTTTCGAAATGGCCCGAAGTGTGCTTTGGTACACATGTTATATTCGAGGAATTGCAGACTTCCTAATTGCTGCAGATTATTACACACTCCTTTCGCTACCAAATACGAAGTGATTCGAAGACGATGGAACCGTTTCGAACAGTTATTAAACACTCGCGTGGCTCTATATGAGGTTCTTTACAAAATTCGTGTACACGTCACAATAAAACTTAGTTACTCCGTGATTTCTGAATATGTTCCATTCTTCCCGAGGAATAACGTCTACGCAAAATGAAACGAAACTTCGCGACGAAATTGGTAAAACTATGAAAACTGTCATTCAGAGAGATAGAGTGCAAATGAAAAATCGATCAATTTTTTCCTGTCACTTACACTCGATCGCAATCTTCCAAGTGGCACCACATTACTGGACCTCTGATTTCTTCTTGGGCTCGCAGTAAATCTCCCCACGTTTCGCTTTGCGCCGTGTTTACAAGCGCCCTTAACGCAGTTTTTCCTCCGCGCGGGATTTTATCTGTGATTAAACGTCAGTCAGAAGAACGGCTCCACGCTTGCCGCAATATTTCATGCGAACGTAATACTTTAAGTGGCCCCCGCCCACCCACGACACGTGAAATCCAATATTTGTCCCGGCCACGGGGCGGGAAGCACCCTCCAACAAATTCGCGCAGCGTTTTGACACCGTGTGTAATTTTATTTTCATTACCACGGTGGTATCGCGCTTCGGGAACTTCGCCCCCTGATCACCCCCTCTCTCTCTCTCCCTCCTCTCTCTCTCTCTCTCTCTCTCTCTCCTTCTCCCTCTCTCCGTTACTCTCACCCTCGCCATAGTTTCGACACGAGACGAGGCAAACTGTTCGAAGTTACGGCCGTTCGCGTACACCGAAATCTGTGGTCCCATAAATGTCGTTCGTCGTTTATGACGGTGTCTCGAGTTACGTCCGTAATATATCAACGAAGTTTTGGGGCCCTTAAACTGGTTACGGTGTTCCGAATCCGCGCTTCAAGCTCCGGCTCGAATTGCGACAGTAGGTATGTGTACGCTGTAAGCTGTAACGTTCATCATTCGGAGCTTTCTTCTTCCTATTCGCCAACTATTATTCGCTGTGAATCAGTGCTTTCTCTTCTCATGCGATATTGAGGAATCTCCCACGATTCCCCGGTGACTCTCGCGTTTCATCGAATACTTCGAAAACACGTGCTTAGACTTCGAGACCATGGAGCTCATCGTCCACCGATCTCCGTTTTAGGGTTTAATAGTGGTTATGGTGTTTTGGATTCACCCTTGAAGCGTATTCTGGGAAATTCTCGATTTTCATCTAAATCCGTGTATCTCTGGTTCCTCGGTACTTGAACGCAGATTTGTCGAAACGCTACCAGCGCCCCGTGGCACCGCGACGTCGAAGAAACTGATTTCCTTGTCCTACGATAAGATCGCAGCCGCTCGGCGCAAGTTTCACGAACGATCTCGCCCGGTTGATAAATTAATGGCGGTGTTACGGAGCTTCAGGATCGTGTAACCCGTTCCCCCTCCGCTAGGGGGCCGGTGCTCTTTGTTTTCTGGATCGCTCTTACGACTCCGGCGCGCGCTGGAAAAATCGTCGGGCTCGGAATGGTTGTTCCAACGATGCCTCGTTCCAGCGATACAACGCGAGATCAGGAAGAAATCTAAACTGTAACGACCGGCGCGAGCGTTCGACGTTAAGATCGCGAATGAAGATAAGGTTCTGAACGTTCCCTCGGATTTTCATGAAGCCTCTCTACCTTGCCTAGTCGAAGTCAGAGCAACGATTCAGATAATAAAGTAATTACCCCGAATTGCCTCGCGTTAGGAGACTGATCCGATGTCGGGACTCGCGTAGCTTTAATCTCCCGCGTAGGAGCGTCGAACACGCTCATCTCGTAGCCTTCCTCCGCATTCAAACGTTTCTCTTGTACACTAGAAGTTGCGCGAGTCTACTCTACTATCGCAGATTCCGACAGCTCCATTCTGACCGTATACAATACAATTTTACAGACTCCAGAGTACCTGACACTCGACGTTTCCACTTGACGAGGTCTGAAAAAAAGCCAGAGGATCGCCTGAATAGTTTTCAACGCGATAACGCTATCCTCCCAATTTAACCTCTCGGTTAATAAAGAACCAGAGGGAACGAGGAGTAACGCGAGGCACAGATACGTAACGCATGGAAGCCTGAAAAGGTGTAGAAGAAAAGGAGCACGTAAGGGTTGGTGGGGTGGGCGCAGTCTTTTTTTCTCGCGTTGCCAGCCGACGCGGAAAGAATACATTTTCCTCGTCGAGGCGGAAGAGAGTTTATTATTTCGGTGGATCCTTTCCGACCAAGCCGCACTTCCCCCTCGCAGCAGTGAATCCTTCCTTTGTCTCTGCTCCTTTTGCAGACCCTCCTCCACTTTTCGGACAAAGTCCGTCCTCCTTTCTTCCCTCGGCAAAGGAGAAACCCCCCGCGGGACAGAAGCCCCGCGGTTCCTTCGCGTCGATGCCTCTGCCCGCGACACTCGCCTCGTTATCGTCGCGTGCATTTGCATTTTTCTTGCACCCGTTCGCCGAGTGCGATTGCACGCTGCTCGAGGGCAGGGGAGACATTGTGGCACTCGCCTCGGGAAACCGCAGAATACGAATCGCGCGCGTGCGTTATCGCTGCTTCTACATATCAGGTCGCGGAGAACTTAAGGCTGACCCTTTTACCTGTCCCTTAATTCTCTGACCGCAGTTTCGGGAGATTTCTGGGATCTTTGTGACACGACAGTTCTAGGAGTTAATTTCTTGTGTCTCTTTCCCTTCTTCCTGAAAAGAATGCAGCTTTTACTTGGGATTAAAGGTGAATCTTTCTTGTTCCTTTTAGGGAACGTAGAATTCCCGGAGGGGAATATTTATTAATTAGTTGCATTCCCGAGGAGCTTGTAAAGGTCTGTTATGTGCTATTGGAGTTGCTTTTCGAATCTCAGTAATTGCAGGCGGGTTTCCTGGAAAACGAAAGACTGGTGGAGCAGTTTCGTTTAAACTGCAAGGGGGCAAAGGGATTTAACGGGAATTAATTCGACGTTACATAATACCACGATGATCTTCTAATACCCTGTCAGTTAATGCGGGTGCGTAATTTGATCAGCGAGTCATTGATCTCGTAAGCCGCTTATTGCGTGCGTGCACGCGTTAATTGCGCAACGACCATGCTGCCACTGTTCATGCGTGATTGAAACTCATTGCCTCGAAATTAATTGCCCGTGTCGCTTGTCTTCTTTCGTTCCGATCCAATTCATTCGCGACTCTTTCGCGGAACTCGAAAATCATGCGCATAAGGTCTCGGTACAGAATATGCTTGGCAGATAATACAGGAGGAGCTTTGTGAGACGAAATCGTGCAAGTGTTTGTTCTCGGCTGGGAGCAATATTTGCCACTCCATGGCGAAGGGATGTTAAGTTAGTTCCAGCACGGACACGGATGTCGGAGTAAAGATTAATACAGTAGGAAAGTAAGCACGAGGAGAAATAAAGGGAGGACCGTTCTGTCTCTGATTTGTAGGCTACGTCTGCAGCACGCGAGATATTATCCTTACAACCATGGGTACTCCACTTACTCGCTCTTTGTCACGTACTCATTGTACTATGGTCTCTGTGTATCGTCCAGCATCGTTCGATAAATCACGTTTCCTTTATGGCTCGACTTCCAACAATCTTCAACAGTGATAGATATTACATATTTACTCGGACTCCCCGTACTTCGTGATCTGGATAAGTGCCTACTCAGTACCCACCTTATATCAACACTGAAAGGTACGTGGAGTTGAAGAGATTCAGAGATCGATGACTTAATTACTAATTCCCAGAAGAACATTCAGAAGTGCAGGATTTACAACGTTTCATTTAAAATTCTACAACCTTCTGCATATTCTTCCATACAACATAAGGAGAACGAATCCCTGCTTCTACGCCGAGCTCCACGACAGCATTCACGAACAATCTTCGCGCGATACTTGCGGTGGAATTAAAAAGCAACTGGGTACTCGTTTCGAAAGCTAAGCGTCCGAAGAGAGGAGAATCCACTGCGGATTTGTAAGATCGCTTTGGAGCACGCGAACCACAGCGTTACTCCGTGCATATCCGTTCTCTTCCCCCTTGCATTCTTCTCTCCCCCCTCTCTCTCTCCTCTCTCCCTCTCTGTCCGGCTGCTTGTCCCTTCTGTATTCTACGCGCTATCATCATTCTTCCGTCCCTCTCTCCCCCGTTTCCCAGCAGATCTCCACGTGTTCTCTTTCCCCACGTCCGCGTTGTGTCGTTTGCTCCTCCGCCACGGGTACACCGTACGGTTCGACTTATCTCGGGTTATCTTAAATATCGCCGACAGAACAATGGCGTTTCAATCCGCTGGAAACGCGATCGACGGCTCCTCGCAATTATTTATCGCGTCACGGTGCTCGATACAATACAATTACGCTTCGCCCGGAGTCGAGCATTTGCCCTCGCGCAAACTTCTAGCCAAGGATGCCGGTTTCTCGTGCGACTGCAACAGAGACGAATACAGTCGGGCATGTTCAAAGCGTGAGGGGGAGGAATGAAATATATTCGTACGGGATCGTTGCCATTGTTCGCGAAAACAAATATGTCCAGAGCAAATCTGGACTCTGTGTTTCTCAGTCCAGCTAGGCTGGGATCGGATCACGCTCGCTTCGAGTCGCGATTCAAATCGAGTGACTTTTGCCCACCTCCATTCAGCTCGAATCGAATTACTTGAGCCTGCTTCGGTCGAATCACCGTGATTCGATTCGATCCGACTGGATTCGGTACGGATCAGTCGGCTCCACTTCGGTTGCATACGGATCGAATCCCTTTATATCAGCCCTGTTTTCGTCAGTGCTCGATTTCAATAAACTACTGCACACCCAGCGTAACTATTCAAACCATCGCCGCATAGCATATCTAAAGAACCCAAGTTTCAGAACCATTAACCCCTTTATCAGCCATTATTATCACTGGGCAGTTTGATAGAAATATCATCCCCAGAATCGTTCTTACTCCACATTCTCCCTGGCAATCCCCATTTCGCATCGTAATTCTCGGTCCCTCTAATTTCCTTCCGCGTCAGAGTCTCGCAGTGCCCGGGCTCTCTTCGCGATCACTCTCGTTCGTATTCTCTTGCACTCTCGCTCGCCATTTACCTGTCTCCTCCGGATCTCTCTATCTCTTATCTCGCCCGGCTCTCCCTTCATCCTTGCAAGCCTCGGCTGGTCCCCTCTCTCTCTCGGTACGGCGAACACACGCCTACGTGGAGCACGTGGGTGTGCAACCGACGCACGTACACGTCCCGGCGTTGGTGGAGGCGCACACACCGTCGCGGAACAGCCGCCACGGTGGCTGGAGTGTGGAAGCCAGGGTACGGACGACAGTGCCGCGTACACACCACAGCGTTCCGCACTCATGCCTCGCGTTCTCGCGCGATAGATCGCCCGCTGGCATCTCCGTTCCTCGATAGAACGCCCCGACGCCGCCATCCTCGCCGTCCAGGAGCCAGGACGCGGCATCGGCCGAGCCCTGCAGCCGGGAATTCGTCGTGGCAAAGAGATCGCCGGGAAATTTCGGCTCCGCCAGGCTACCTCCATCGAGCGGGGCCCTTTGATCCGCGGCGTTCCCGCTCGATTTCCTCTCCACGAACCGATCGCTACTCGGTCCGGCGAGCCCGTCGACGCGACCATATTTCGGGGAGGCTTCGATCAGCTGATCGTCGGGAGGCGACGCTCACCGGGGTGGAATCCAGAGCCGCGTCCCTGGCACGTGATCCCGCGGAGGTGTCGAACATGAGGGTGGATGAGGGTGCACGAGCAGACTCGACTCGAGGGAGTAGCGTGAAGTGGTAGTGCGAAGGGAGTGGCTTCCTTGCTCTGAAGGACACGGTGCTTTTGGGGGGCTGGATGCTGCGACTGTTTAGTTAGTCTTACGATTTCGGATTGAAGTGTGGAGACTGCTGAAGTGGCGGTGCGCAAAACAACCTGTGTACCTTCGAACGCTTGAACGTTTTCTATTATCCTTCTAACTCAAGAAGATCATCTCTCTCACCTAATACCAGTCAGTATTTATCAAAGTACGTAGTATCCTGAATCGACTACGAATGGAAACACCAGTACACGCGAAGCAGAAGCATGAATCAGAATCCTGGTAAAAAGCAAAGGATCCGACGTGACTCGAAACGCCCCAACAAGATCCATTACCACCGCAAGGTAGCAGAGAAACTTGTCCGCATAAGGCACTCTCAATGTTTACACCCGCCATCCGTGCCGTCCGCGTGAAAGCGACGAGTCACTCACGGCCATGGTTGCCCTCGTGTAATCCTGCACGCAAACACAACAGCGGTGCGCGGTACATCGTACAATGTCGAGTGCCGGAAGACGAGTGCCGCGGGTAGGGGGCCCGGGGGCCAGGTAGACTGGTTCGTCTCGGCTCAACTGTCAGTCGAAATATTCGTGCCGTGCGCGAAAAAGCTTGGCGCGAGTGCTCGTCATCGCGAGCGCCCAAAGTGGAGGCGCACGCGCGTCGCCGCGCTAATTGGCGGTGCCCCGAGTGGTAGGAACAGTGCAGCCAGTGTCTTCGTGTATCCTTGGTTAATCACCGACTCGTAGGATCGCTCTTCTCCAAACCAAATACCCTGATCGTGCACAGTGGCATCGTTGTTCCGCGTTCAAAGGGGGATTCGCGCGGAAATCCCGCCTCCTGGTGCCGCCAGCTTTCGAACGCTCCTCGTCGCGCGTGCGTGCTCGATCGCGAACGTTGTGCGTGGATCTTGAAAACGATCTGTGTCGCGTGACGATCCTCGTGGTCGCTGCAACGCGTTGTGTCATCTGTGTGCTGCTGTTGGTTTTCGCGGTGCTAGTATTTTGAATGGTGGATACGCGTCCTGGAGTCCTATCGCCGATTGGTAACGTAAACAAGCGATGGGAACGAAGTGTTAGAGAATTTGTAAGGTATAATCGTTGATTCCCAGGTTTATTAGGCGTGTAGTAGGTAATTCTACCGAGATCGTTTGGTGGGTCGTAAAGCGCGTCTGTACGTTCATGGAGATCGTCGTAGCGGTTAGCCAGAAGCTATTGAATTTATTTCTGCACCGACAGCGACTGTTTCTCAAGATTAGATTGCCTCTTTAACCTTCTCCATTCGCAGGAGAAACACACTCGTGTCCTGCAGCGAGCATTTATGGAATGAAACTCTTGGTCTCGTAGGTTACTTCGTTTAGAAAATGTTTATTACTTTCTGGAGTAGTGGTACCTATTTCTCTGATCTCCGTGCCGAAGATTACTTCTTGAAATAGCTCGCTTTGAGGTTCGATAGAGATCAAAGAACATATTTAAAGCCGAGCATAGAGCAGAGAAATAAATGCCATGTAACTGGATTATAATAATTAAATATTGCTGTGAAAACGGGTATATATTTAGAAAGCTTAGTGTGAAACATTGTTGCATACAGAGGTGGTCGTAAATTTGCATTTAGAACCGACCTTCGACAGCCTTTCTACACACACGTGCGCGCGTTGCACGTTTATCGTAATCGCCGTGCAATTTAGCCGATTCAAGGTAATCGACTAGACTTCGGCCCCGATTAATCGGGAAAATGGCGAATGGAAGCGGAATTAGCGATGGCTCGCGAGCTATTTAGTCGGCAGGCAGGTACCTGCATTCAAGAATCTTCCAGATACCGGGAAAGCCATTCGTCTTGGCAGACATCGTGGTCATTAAGTTAACACGGCGTATCGGTCGATCTAAGGGCTGCCACGAGGCTCTCATGAGCGGATTTATATCATTCCTGGCATCTCTTCTACTTAACTCATCCTCGAAACCCCTGATCGCGCAATTTCCTTCCCAAATTCCCTGGTAATAGCGTTCTGTAGCCTTTTATTTGCTTATTTCCCAGACTAAATCCACGTGACACCTACCTTAAACCAGACGTCGCTATCTTTCCCTCGTTTATCAACTGCTTTTCAATATTCTATTCCGGTTATTTCAACCACAAAGCCTAAACAAACGCGGAGGACATTATTATTTAATTTACATGGTCGTATTTAATTTGAAGCTATCAGAATAATCATGGAATTTAATTTTACTAGCGGTCGTTCGTGCACACTTTTCTTTGCGCACATGCGTATTTTGAATTGTTACGATGGCCGTATAGGGGTTTATTAACCCCGCATCTCGACTATCGGAATCCAATTGGATCGATTCCCTTCGTCGGCTCATATCGTCTCCCCTCTTCGTTCGCGGCCGTTTAGTTTCTCTTAAATTCTACATCGTACAATACTTCTCGATACCCTCGACATATAACTGTTTCTCAGACACCACTCAATCCAAACACTTCCCACTTATCTTAATACCCAAAAAAGAAAACCCACTTCAAGCATGCTTCGCCGCAAGCTACTTTGCGTTCGTCGATTATCAATCAGCTACCAGGTAGCTCCGTCATGGCGCGCCGCTGGTAAACAGAAAACTCTCAATCGACAGCAGCGTAGATCGCGAAGGACGGTGCAAACACCGTCCCACATTATCGGAGCCGCGGATCGCGGGCTTGGGGCTCGCGAGACACGCGGTAGCGTATCCGCTTGTATCGATGTCGAAGCGTGTTCGCATTTTTCGCAAGGTTAATCGGGCTGCAGGTGCTCGCCTATTAAATTACAAGCTTATAACTCGGCGCCCGTAATCTGGCTAGCCGCGATTAAAGGCGGCCGCGCCGCTATCGTCTCTTGAATTACGTAAGAAGTTGACACCGCCTCTACCTGTTTGCTAATTAAAAATCCCGCGAACGCATTAAACCGTCGTAACTCCCGGGATTTTATCGGTCTACTGCCGGCGTTCCAGCGCGTAAAATCGTGTCCCCGCGGTTTAAACTCGCGGCTCGCCGCGTTTTATCGAACCGTGGATAATGCCCCGCGATACTTCCCCACAGAAAGCGCGTTCCTCCACTTTCCATTACCGAGGCACCGTCTTCCCTTTGAATCACCGAGAACCGCATCCTCGACAAACAGACATTCCGTTCGTGATCACTGGAATTGATTTTTAGTGTCTAGTGTTCCTAGATGGAATCACAGTTACTAAATTTTTCCTGTTTCCACCCTCCGCAAGTACAAAATTCCCACGTTGCAAAGGAATCTAAAGAAATCGCACTGGTGCCTAAATTTTGATCTTCTTTACAAAATATTGTATTTGTGATCTCGAGGAGTCCGCCTAGTTACTAGTTAATTTTAACACAGCCCACAGTAAGTACCCCGATGGGTGTTCACACGATCCTCGCAATGGTGTTAAGAAGTGGCAACGAGGTTAGAAGATAGTATCTCTGAATTAGGAACACGGATCGCCTAATTGGATCAGGTTCGTTAAAAATTTCACAGGTCTGCTAGGATTTGGCGCGAGGGTGAAAGTTTTCTGGGCGTAAAAGTTGGCGTAACCACGTCGGGATTTGTCTTCATTATTACTAATCACCTGTTAAAGTTTACACCCGCGCTAGCTGGTTAATAGTAAAGAGGCAGGGAGCTAAGAAGCCGATGAAACTTTCAGTTGGCAAGTTTTCGGTGTAACTTGCCGTCCCTTCCCTCCCACCCTTTACCTCCGCGTGGCCTGAACAAACCGGACCCATTCTACTTGGTCGCGTGCAAATAGAATTTCCAGCGAAAACGAATCTCAATGATTAATTCGCGGGATATCCCGGCTCTCCTCTACCCTGCGCGCACTCGTTACCATTCCCTTTTCCACCGGTCGCGTTACGAATCGCATTTAAATGCGCCCCGCAATTTATTACGCGTTCTAATTGTTGCCACCGTCGCCCTCCTTTCTGCCCTATTTTTCATATAATTTCCACCGAGCTTTCAGCGCCGCGGCGCGTGTCGCCCGCCCCGTTCGAAAAGAGCACAGCGCGATGAATAAAAAAAAAATGCCCCGCTGTTGTGGGAATTCGATGCAGTTTCTCGATGAATGGAAATCGGGAGGCCGCATGCGTTGACAACATCTGCATAATTGCGTTGCGCTTGTTACCGTGCGATTTACACTCGGTTTTTGATACTATTTCCATCTGTCGCTGGAGTATCTGTTCACGTTCCATTGTCAGAAATTCTGTGCAATTAAATCAGGGAACTGTGATTCCTGGTAAATTCCATCCCCAATTTGACTTCCCGTTTCCAACGCATCCAGTGAACAAGTATACATAAAAATACACTCGCAATTGAGTATATACAGATACGATTGATCTAGATTCCAATGTTCCGCGTGTTTAAGATCCGTAGGATTCGAATCCATAGCCCCCCTCCCGTAGGTCACGTTTCCCAGCGGTTCCAGGAACGAATGCCGCCGGTGAAAGTATCCGAACAATCGAACTGTCGCTTTCGAGCGGCTCGCTCCGCGCGAAACCCGTGGCTGGACCGATGGATCGATAAACGCGTCTGTAAGGAACGAGCGACGTGTTATCGGCGGGCTTTCGTCGTTTCGGTCACGGGTGCAGGCTTTAATTAAAGTTTCGCAATCGATTGCACGAGGAGAGCGCGAGACGAGAGTAATCAACAGTCGCCCACGCAATCAGTGATCGTCGAAGCCAAACTTGGCGTCCTGGTTGGTGGTTACGGCTCGGTACACCGTAATCGAACAGTCGGCGGCCCCAAGTTTCCCTTCCCTCGGTCCTTCGGGATCGGAAATAGATTCTTTCGCGTACTCCCCGAATCTTGCACAGCCCGGAAGGGTCGTTTACCCTCGCCACGAATTCAAATCTCACCTCCTCCTCGTGTCTTAGCTCCCGCGGCTGTTCCCTCGCGACAACCCCCCAAGCATCGAGTGCTGTGTTTTTCCAGCTGCAGTTTGTTCTGCTCGGTTTCTTCCTTCTTCTCCAATTTCTTTCTTTCTTCCATTCTTTCCTTCCTTCCTTCCTTCTTGCTTTTTTCTTCTTTTTTTTCTACTCTATCGAGGACAGTTCGAGGAGGATATCTTTTCAGAAGCACTCGGAGATATTGTTTTTCCTCGGTGCTCGAAGCATCGCTGCGAGACACGCTCGAGGAGAGCTTGTTCCTTCGAGTGAATTCTTGTCGATAAATTTTTTTCTTTATGAGCCGGCAGGATTTCTCTGGTAACTCCTAAAAGACTCTAGAATCCTACGGGATACTTTTTAAAGGCACCTTTTCTTTCTTCTTCTTTCGATTTTTCGTAGCTTCCTTTTTTCGTGGGGGCAGCCTTGTTAGGAATGGTTTAAAACTCTTTAGAACGGCGGATCGATAATACGGAATGCGCTTGAAGTCTGGTTTTCAGAGACGTCCGGGCCAGCTACCCGGAAACTTTATGACCGAGTCGGTGAGCTTTTTAATCGATAATCAGTTTCGAAGAAAGCACGGCCAGCAGGCTCGCCGGGGGTTGTTGTAGCTTGCCCAACGACGAGTTCCGGCTGATTCGATTTGTTAACAATGTGAGCCCAGCACAATCTGCCACGCGACGTTCGTTCCAGGAGCAGGCGACTTTTATACCGTTTAGGGTTACAGCACAAAATTGAACGTTACTTTTCTAGGGATATACTATCTGGCACCTTATTTTGGTGAAAGAAGATTTAATACGAAGTGGACGGATTTCTGTCGATTCGTGAAATTGAAAATATTTAAAGAGATTTTGCGATAACCTAATCGATGATGCTGTAGCATTATTCTGATATTCGATACTACGAATGGATTCATTTTATGTATATTCATACTTAGAAGTTTGTTATTTAATCGTTTCTCTATATCGTAAAGTTTGATTCTAAGGGAGTCTATTGCCTCTTGTTTAATTCTATTGTCATTTTACATCGAACGAAATTGGAAGGCAATTGCCTGTATTATACATATTTCAATCCCGGCAAATATTAAGCTGATTGCGCGAATTCACTCGATTTAAATATGGTTACCATTGCGTATTCGCCTCTTCGCAGCGTTGGCTTTTCAGATTTCTGCGATCCCCTGAACGTTCGTATTGTTTGCAACACCGCTGTTCTGTGAGATTTTTTTAATCCCGACATTGGAAATTGACAGCGAATCTGCCTCTTCTGGCAAATTTAAATAAACTCAAACAACACTGTAACGAAGCTACAAAACTTTCCAGTCACCGGTGAAAACTCTTAATTCGTACTTCATACCTCGTATTTATTATTTCGCAATGAGTGCATAGCAATGAGTGCCCTTTTTGTTACAATGCCGTTGCAACATTAACCCCCGCGTATTTTGCAAAGCGTTTTGAAAATGTTTCATCGCTTTGGTTGCCTCGGTTTCGAGAATTATTAACGGTCGTGACAACTTTCAAAGTAGGTCTATAAAACATACTAAAAAATACAAAGAATATAGCTTACTCAGAGATGTTAAAAGCAACGAATGCTGTAGATTAGAGTTCCCAAAGTGTTCCTGCAGCAAGATTAGGCCAAGTTCACTGATCCCATAAAGAGTATCTGATTTTCTCAAGACGCGCACCGTGCTGCTGGCTGTCTGACATTGACCAGACCACTTCTACTTGCGCTGTAGTCTCTCTCGATCTCGTGCTTGCCCAGGATCAGCAATCCACGAGCGTATTCTGGGCGCAACGAATTTAGGATAAATATATCGAACGGTCGACTGTGCGAATCAGCGTCGCGAAAATGCTGTAAAATCAAGGAGAAACGAAGGCGGGGCGATCAAGCTCGCGACACACGTGGAAAAGAATGTTTGTCGCGAGCCCAGGCCTTTGAACGCTAATGAATGCAGCCTCGACACGTATCATGGCGCTTTGTAAAGTATAAATATCAGTCGACACGACGGTTGTATGGTAACGAATCTGCAGGGGACAGCAATTCATAGGAGATCACGTGTGTCGAGTGGATATCCTTTGATATCCTTCGTATGTACACAGAGCTCGGCTTCCCTCGTCGATCCTGTTCCATTCACAGAAAATAGCGCACCAACCACCCGGTTTGGTATTTTTCTAAAGTCAAGGAAGTCGCTCTGAAGGTTGCTTCTTTCATGCAAACAACTTCTCGAGCCAGTCGGAGTGGTTCCATTTAAGATTAATTATACTCTCCCGAAGGACTCTCCTTAACGAAATTAACTCATCCTCGACAATTAATTAGCGACTCTCGCTGAAGTCTGAGTCACTCTCCGTCCGGCTCGCGCGTCGTAAATTGGTTTGTTCGAGTGTCGAGGTGAAATGATTTCTTATGCTTTGTGCAGAAACTCTACTCCTCGCGAATGAAACGTTCCACGTGTATTATCATTTCAGGGGCATTAAGATGGTGGAGAATTGCACGAACGAATGATTAATAAAATGCAAATCTTTTGATAATACATTCCATTCTTAGTTATATCTCGCATTCATAAAAAGCTCATCTAATTGCATAAACAAAATTGTACTTCCCAATGAACTTTTATATGCCCTCTAGTCTTACTTCAGAACAATTCTTGCAGCCCTCTTGAAAGAGGAGGCGTCGAAACGTTATCTCTTCCATCCAGCAGCTTTCCAGCCAAATATTTACAAAGAGAATCGTCGCAGAGCCAAGGGAGAGGATGTCGAGAAAAGGTAGCCACGGAATCTTGATTCTCGCCGCGAGATATCGAATCCTGGTGACAGGTTTTGCTGCTCCACTTCGGTTCTTCGGTATCAAACGCGACACTGCTCCTCTGACCGCGATAACCGCGGTGCATTCTGTCCTCTGTGATACCGGGTGTCCCGTAAACTGCCACCACAATTTGAGTGACTCGAAACAGCGAAGTTGTTAGCGACCTCGTCGTTAACATTCTTGATCGAAATACCAGAAACTCTCCGATCCAGAACCAAAAGGTTTGGCAACTTGAGTTTATCCTCTCCTCCGCGATTGGCTATCGTTCAATTTATCGATCATTGGAAGCTATCGCTGCAACGACAACCACTAGAACTCTCGATCTCGTTTCAATTGCAACCGTTAATCATCGGCTTTGAAGTCATCTTGATGCGCAGCCTGCGTCACAGCGTAATCCCACGATAATGGCAACTTTATAAGCCAGTTATACGCGCGCCAGTTAGCCCGCTTTGTTCCGATATTTTCGTGACAAGGACTTCATGAGCGGGGCCGCATTATTACCGGTAATCCGACGTGTCAATTAAAGTCGCCGATAATACAAATCCCGTCCAATCGAATATTGACTGGTGCACGCGTAGGTACACACGTACAGGGCAATGGCCACGAGGCGCGCGCGCTTATTAATTACGTTACGTAAAAAATCGTTAACGCATTGCCTACCGGCCATTGAAGAGGGGCGGCGTTGAAAGCGATTAGTGGCCCCCGGGGGGAGTTCGTCGAAAAATACAGTGTGTTGCGATAGAGGCGATAATAAAATCATAGAAGGTTCTTTTTGCAGCCGTCGATCGCGATGATTGGGGCTGTCACAGGCCGTAATATCTTGATCTTTCCATTGCCGGTCATCCTTCTCCCCGTTTATTTATCGGCCTCTGGTTCCCGTTGATAAAACGCATATTGCGGCTGCGCCCGCCGCGCAATCAGAGAGCAGCGAGGCATAGTATTCACGGCGATGATGTATTAATACTATTATCGCCTGATGATCACCTGCGGCCCGAGCCAACCTGACGTTCTCGTTATTATATAACGCGCCGCAACGCCCTTCGATCGGTTAATTCAGCCTTGACGCGCCCGCTCCTCGCCTCCGTTTTATTCTGAATCGACGATGAGGTGAGAACTCTGGAATATATTAGGGGGACGGTTTTACATGCGCACAGATTCTTCGGTGGATATTGGATATTGGGTATACGAATTGGGGGAATAAAATGATTCAGGTGTGTCTAGCTCGGTATCTAACGTTCTCGTATCAGTTGAGCATCGACTTCGGTTTGACAGAACATTGCTGGAGGATTCCCAAAAATTACAGACACTAAAGTGCAGGAAGCATCTGAACCCTGTTAGCTGAAATGCTCCCCCGTCTCAGCTGCCGGAGCAGCTTGCGCCAACAAATTCAAGTTCATCCGCGCGGTTAACCCAAAAAGGGAGCCAGACGGTGCCGGTGAGGTGTTGATCGTTAAGAAATCGTCTGGCCCTCTTCGCCCCCTCTGTCCCCGGCTGTCCTACCGGGTTCCAGGGTGTTCCACCCCGGTCGAAATCTCTCATTCTCGGTGTTTTCGCTCCTCCCGGTACCCTCGTGTTAGACCGACAGCGTGTCGGCGTCTGGCATTGTGAATGGAGGGGATAATTATGCCTCATTAACAAATAGCTTTCTTTGATGTGGAAACCACGTGCGCCTGCGACACAGGGGATGCTTGCGTTCGCCGCTCGAGGGGGGCGGGGGAGGGGGCAGGGGGAGGCAGGAAGTTGGGGATATAAACAGGGTAGAAGAAAAGGATGCCGTGGAAACGAGACAGGGACGAGACCAGAGAGGGTTGAGAGAAAGAGGGGCAGGGTGAGAAGCGGGAAGGGCAGGGTTGAAGAAAGACAAAGGATAGAGGGATGGAGGCGGGAAGGGTGGGTAGAGTGTCGACGTTGCGGTCTAAAAAGAACTCGATCGATATTTCGTGCACCGTGGCGGAATACAGCCGCGCAACCCTCCTGCTCGCACCAGCTCGACGGGCTTTTTGTTTTTTAAGAGAGAAAGCTCGCGCGCGAAAGAGTCACACATCCGTCGGCGACGAGACACCCCCGTGCACCGAGACAACCCCGGAGCACACGGGGAACGTGGCCGGGCCGACGGGTTGCGGGGGGGGGGCAAGGGGGGCAGAGCCTCCTCGAGGGGCGCGATAAAGATTGGAAACCAAATAGACGGCCGGGGATATTTGCCTTCCCGGCGTTTCTTCTATTTGCGCGGCAACCGGAAGCCTCCTCCTCCCCCTCCCCTCGGTACAAAGGCGTTATTTGGGAATTGAATATGCAGTTTGTAAATCGGTTTCGGAAGCGGAAGGCCGCGGCGCCGAGACGTTTCAGGAAGGAAATCTCGCGGAGGAACTCGCTGTATGAAATATGAATTCGCGCGGGGAGGACGATGTTGACTCTTGGCAACCCCGGAGGCAGTATTTTTTTGCGATATCTTATCTCGTATTCCCGTTTCATTTGGAACGTGTAGTGTCTGTAAAACTGTCCTGTTAGGATCGCAAGCAGGCAATCGCGAGTGATGGATCTTTTGTAATTATAGTGTTCGAGGTGCTGATAAGTCTTCGGCTCGTCTCGGCTCGTTCTGTGTTCCGTATAATCGAAGATGCATCCTCGCGGAATCTTGGTCGATTAATTGCAGTTGCGCGGAAAGTTGGGCAGTGGGCGACGGGTGGGCCAATGATGTACAATGTATAATTCGCTCGTAAACGGGAGCCGTAATGACCGTCGCCATTACCGTGAGCACAAATCATACACTCGGTAATGATGTGGCCAACATTTTCTTGCGTGATTTTCCCCCGTTCCGTCGAGATTTCACGCCGGCCCATATTTCACCGTGGCTCGACGTGTTAATACAAAAAGTTCCACCCGCCAAGGAAATCCCTCATCCCGGGGAAAACCTCGCCAGGATGAATTGCACGCAACAGTTCTCGTGCTACGGAACGTACATTAATATCTTCAGCGTTTTTAACGGCAGACACCCGAAGTAGCGAACTAAAAGTTAACCGAATAATCGACGAGGTTTCCACTGACACTTCCCAGAATAGAACTGGACAGCCGAACAATTTCCGTTCCGCCATGAAATTCGAACGACGGCGCTTTCCATTAACGCGCGATAAATTCCTAATCAATGGCCAAAATATTGGACATCGTATCGACGGCTAATTTACCTCTAATTGACGTCCGAATCCGCTATCAATGCCATTGTTCCGCCGACGGCCGGCCGTTTCGATAATACACATCGGGCCCGTTCGACTGTCGACAACGGACATCGCGTACATGCCTTTACGTAATCGTTTCCGCGTTTCGCGATGAAAGAAACCAGGAGGAGCCTCGCGGCTGGCTGGTTGCGTCGATGCACGTGCAGATAATTCCATTATTCTCACGGTCTGCCCGGCAGAGAACGATTTCCACCGATCGTCGAATGGATACGTCATGTTGTATCACGCGCCCGATAATCTCCGTCATTAACGTTGCGGGATCGAAGGACGCGCGTATGCCATTTCGCCGATCACCGAGTCACTCCACGATCGACAGCTACTCGTTCCCCGTGGACGATTTAAGCCGGCTCGCGACGACGCGCCCGCGTTTCCTAGCCTTCTTACGCCGCGCATCCGTTCGAGGTGTAACGCCCCTTATTACACACGCAGCCTATAAATTATTCATCGACGGTTACAGCCGCGCGCTGTCAATTCCGACGCGTCTAGACAACGGACGTTTAAGAGTAATAACCGTGCCCAGCGGACCGGATGCTAACGCAGTCGACGAGGTCGATGGTACCGAGTCAATCGAGAAGGAGACAATTGATAAATTTCCTTTAGCAAGTGATACAAGGTGATTTCCTCTGAGTAGTTGACAATGACGGCGTGGTTCATTCGTGGGATAGCGTTGATCGTAAATCAAGTAGTATGAGGTGTCCCTACTATACTACAGTAATTACTCGTTAGTGTCCCGTTTTTACCATGCGTAATAGTCCCGCTCACTATCGCCACCATTTCTTGGAATCCTTCAGTCGAGAGTGAGAGAATCCGATACGTGCGAGAGAGAACAAAAGAGTCGACACGAAATAGTATCCGCAGCGCGTTAGTGTCCCGCCGCCAGCCCCGATCGTCGGGATTCTAACGAGGCATTACTGTACTTCTTGTCTGACTACCGAATTTTAGAAGCTTCTGTTCACCTCGCAAGGTACGATATGAAGAATCTGAATTTCAAATCTGTCACCGCAGACTGGAAACCTTCTGATGTCTACAAGTCAAAATTCAGTACAAAAGTATCTTTGAAGATGCTACCAAGTGCGCAGCAGGTTGGCCAGAGACCAGCCAGCCAGAGATCAGACGTCGCCAAGCACAGGGTTCAGCGAAATCAATAAGGGGCGAGGGAACGGTGGGACGATCTCGGCGACGTTTTCGCGCAACGACTACCTCTTTTATGCCGATCCTCTCCTTATCTCCCCGCGCTGTATCCGTGGTCGCAGCGGGAGGGCCGCGAGGGCGAAGGGCAAAGCGAGACGCGCTCCGGCGATCCGTGTGTCCCTTTTATGCGGAACCAGGTAAAGTTGTCCGGCGTCTTTGTCCGCCTACGTCAGCTGCCTGTCGGCCGTTTTGTTCCGGGATAAATAAGAAAAAAGTGAAGGAGTCTGCACGCGGGACGGTTGTGAAGCGCTGTACGAATGAAGACGATCGTTTGTCCCGACGACAATGGCGCAGGACTCGTTTCTTTGGGCAAACGTGGAAAACAAAGTCCGCTGTCTGAAAACCTGCGACGACCGTCTGTCCGCAGCTGTCTACTTTGCACGAAGATCGGTCATTACCGTATCGGCATAGTGGAGTAGGAAAAAGGACACTATTGTGGGGAGATATTTTGGGATTTCAGTTCGAAGGGAATGTGATATTTAATGACATTCAGGTGCTACTTTGATCCGCGAGTAGAGAACAAAGGGATCGTTAAGATTTCATTAGAGACACGAAGGAATTGAAGTTCCACAAGTTTCCTAGAATTCCATGTGAAGAGAGCAACGATACCTGGGGCACGCGATTCGGCGCTTAACCAGTTGGGCACAATGGCACGGTGAATCCCGTCGCCAGTATTGTGCACCGACGATAACCACGAAATCACATCGTTATCGAGTCCTCTTACCGCCAGGACGAGGATTACTCCACCGCGAAATCAGCTCGCTTTATCCCGAATCTCTGCTTCATCCGACTCCCCGCGTCGACCGCGTGGCCTCGGCCAGCGAGGACAGGAATCCTGGAAAGCCCGTCGAAAACGTCGTTTCTTTTCAGCCCGCGGTGCACGCACGAAACGGAGAAATCCAATACGTCGTCCGCGCGCGCACACAGGGACACTGGATACTGCGACAGCCGCAGACACTCGAGACCGAGTCGTTTCCTCGGCTGAGAAGGGGAAAAAAAGAGACTTGGATCCGCGAGCCCTTCTTCCCATTTTACGGCTTTCTGCGTTCGCACGGATATTAATCGCGAGGCCAGCAGCGCGCCGATCAGCCTCCCGTAGGATTTTTCACAATCAATGCTAGCGTCACCGACGGACGAGACGCCGCTGGATCACGGTAATCGGCTCGCTATTCTGTCATTCGCTTTCCTCCCATTAATTCGACAAGCAAAAGCAGCGGAATCCCCTCAGCGAGGGCAGACAGCGCGCGTCGGACTTGATTCGTTTCGCTGTGTGCAGCCTCTGGAGAGGGAGCAGGAACCGCTGTCAGCTGGACGAGAGAGGAGAGAGAGTGTAGGGAGTGCAGCGAGACGACGTTGGGATACCTCTCGTCGTCGAGCTTCGACTCCCATGAGAAATCATTGCCGGCTACGAATACGCGGATCTCGTCAACTCATTGCTCTGCAATCCCTGGATGAATGGCCGTGACAAAACCGTAAACGACCGTAATTGCGTTACGGTGTCTGCATGGGTCTGCCGCGTAAGACGTTCCCGCTGGAGCGAGCAGAATCTCGCTGCGTCGTCGCGCGACGAATCATTTGGCGTCCTTCGGCGATCGACACTGGGCTTCGTGAGTTCGTTGGCTCGAGTGTCTTGGGAATGAGTCCGCTATCTGGGATTTCGCTGGAGAAGAATAAGAAGGAGAAGAAGTTTGTCATCACACGGTTCAAGGGGAGTAGCTCAGCCTTTGTCGAAACGGTTCTTGCCTGTTGTACGTTACGTTCTTTGGACGTCGGAATTCGGGTCAGCTGGGGGCTCAGCCACGTAATGGGGGGTGACGATGCTTTCCAGTGATTACAATCTGTTGAATGTTTGTCCGTGCAACGCGAAATACTTCGCGGGAGGCTCGGCGCCGCAGCTTCATTGTACGTCTTGATTCTTTCGCGATGGCTGCGCGACCACGAACGTTCCCGTAGATTGGATCCTCCGCTGTCTGGAACCGTGTAAACGTTGTGTCGCGAGTCTTGGAGAGTTTCCAAGCGAAGATCCACTCCTGTCGTCGCAGCCCAAGAGATACGTGGCGCGGTATTTTGATCCGTTCGAAACACGAAGTTGTCAGAATTCCTTGCTAAACTATCGCGCAGAATCTGCCGAAGTACGGTCGGAGGAACTTCATTCCCCGATGCTGGGCTTGAGAAGAAACGGTCCGTCGAGGATTATATAGGATATAGGAGTGCAGAAGAAATCCAGATACAAATACAACTCTGGTAATCCGATTGACTGGATCTCCGTCCTGCAATTTATTCCTACAGTATACTCCCATCTTCATCCTCGAGCTCGTACCCTGGATTACCAAGACCTGCGATTAGGGATTTCGGGGTCGCCAATCCATGCACTCGAGCCTCTCGCAGCCAAGCGATCGCTACTTTTCAAGTACTTTCCCTGCGACCTTTTACACGCTCCCAAAACTCTCTTTCCTAATTCACCATCCTCCAGCGCGAGATCTCACGCCACCATTTCCACCATCGAGACCACTCAGAATCCACTCGTTCATTAGGAAAGCAGTCGAACGTAGCCATAAATCGAGCCACCGCCGCCAGCGTTGTTACCCAGTAAAAACACAGCGCGCAACAAATTGTAACGCTCGGAAACGTTGCTGGTGAACCCCGCCCGTAGATCTCTCCTTTAAAAGAATCCCGCGTGGGCCGCGATGAATTATGGCTGGCGAAAAATCCAAGTTCCCTCGACGCGCGCCCGTGGCTCGCGGTCCAATGCGCGAAACAAACCTTCCATTATAACAAAAGCCATTGTACGCGGCGAGCTTGAGGCACAGTAATCGTTTTACGATAGAGAGAACGGTGTTTCGCCGTGTGTACCAAGGTTTCCTGCTGCCTGCCGCTGTCCCGTCGCCAAACTGGCAGTATATAATATTCTCGTTCCAATAAGCGACCGGGTCGAGGGACGGTGGACACAGCGCGGCGGACTCGCGACGCTTGGGAACAGGAGGAAAAAGTGTGGAGCACGTGAGACGCGTAGAAACGTCGTCCTGTGCAGCCTCCGCTGGGTACAAGCGGATTCCGCGACAGGAAATTGCAAATCAAGCCTGGACTGCGGACTTTAACGAGCGCGGCTTCTGGGCAGACGGTTTAAACGGTGCCGGGTCGCTGTTGCATAACTTCGATCGGTATTTATGGCGCGAGGATTTATCGCCGGTGGCCGTTATCGGGGCGAGCGTGACACGATTATTGCACGGGATACTCTCCGGGCGCGGCTTCTTCGTTTTACCACGCGAGCCAATGGACACCGTCCTCGTCCGCCCGGGCAGCCGTGCCCTGCCGACTCTTTCGTTTGGTCACAGTTCCGTGGGAATCGGACCGTCGCTTCGTAATTATGTACGAGGCACCGAGCGCTTCGCCCGGGGATTATCGCGGAACCGGTGAATGGAACTAATTAGGATCGAGCCGAGTGATGGATGCTGTCGCGCGACTGTAAATGCCTTTTGCCTGGCTCTTGATTGTTGTCGGCACGCCGAGCGTGTATAATGATTTAAGAGGACCTCGCCCTCTTGTCCGGGCGGCTGTTACGCTCTTGACACGGTAAAACGCTCGTCATTGTTCTTAGATTTACGGGGGCTAATGCCGGGTCGACGACTTTCCAACGCTTTCGTTCGGTGATAACGCGGGAACAACAGAGCTAGCTTCCCGCGACAATTTCGCGAATCTCTGAAATGGCCCCGCGAATTATCGTCACGTGGAACAATGAGACACGGTACAGTACTCTTTGCGAGCAAACATTTGTGTACGGGATGGGGCTGAGAGAAACGGAATCAGGGATTAATGAATGGCACAGGGAAGGAATTCCATGGGAAAATTGCTCGCAAGACGGTGTTGCATCCAGTGGCCCTTTCGAATGTAAATTACTACACTTTAAGAAGCTCTATCTAGGACTCCATGCATTTTGATAGAATTTGGAAGATCTTTTTTTACCCAGCTCGAGCAAGACCGGGAAATATGGAAGGAAATCGGATAAATCGTTGGTCACGGGGAAAGGAAGAATCGCCCGCGGTATTTGTTGAAAATTAAACGAATATCCTTCCAACGGATTGAACGATAGCGTATACGGGTAACGAGCGGGCGAAATCCCGCACGAGATGTCGCGGTGAAAAATCAACGGCCGTAGCTTTAAACGTGTGTAAACGGGTGTAAATCAATGAACGGGAAATCCTCGGGCTCGGTGTTCGAAAAGCCCGCGCCGGTGCGCCCTTATTTGCATAAAAATTGATTTAGACGCGGTCCGTTGGATCTGGAGAGGGGTGGCCGGAGGGAGGGCAGAAAGGGATGCGAGACAAAAATACAGCCTCCGGTGTTGTATTCCAGAATTCGTTACCCGAGTTTCTCGCGCGATACCGGGCCCAGGATCGATATTCACTTTCGTTTAACGATCGTGTCCCGCCTATCTGTGTGTGCGTGCAAACGTACCGCGCGAAAATCCGTAATATACGAGCATCCGTGGAACGGGCGGGGGTTTTCGCCGTCGTGGAACGTTCCATCGCTCGTATATCACCGCGAAAGATAAAAAAATACGCGTGAATTAAACAATCTGTAATACCGAACTTTTACGAGGCGAGCTCGAGCTCCCTTTCTTTCATTCCAGATAGAAACGCTGAGAGTTCTCGGGAAACAGCATACAGCGGCAATTACCTTCTTACCGAACAGACAAGAAAGAAACAGAAACGTGGAATAACAGCACGAAATCGTGGCAAGTTATCTGAAAAACGGCCATCGTTCATCTCTCTGGCTCGTGATTCGCTCCCGGCCTCGGACAACATTCTCCGCTATTCTTGATTCTTCCTGATGGAGAATTTCTTTTCAAGCACGAGGATGTCTCCACGTATCCCGCCCCTGTATCTCGAGGATCCTGTTTTCTACATCCTCTTTTCCCTCGAACGTCACGGTGGACACGGTCTCCGATGATTCTGGCATCCATTACGAGCATCGTTGTAACGGACCAGGTCGTGTTCCAATTTTTCCGGGGGAAAGGACTGATTTCCTACAGCGTACCGCCTTAGTTCCTCATTATACGTCGGATAGCTATCGGACACGGATATTTCAACGGACGTTTTCTTGCCGTGCCGTCGTATCTCGTACCAAGAACGGTTCCTCTTTCTGCCGTGCCAAGCTGCGTCGCGGGAGCGAGTCGAATCGTCAAAGTACACGCGTTTAAGGAACCACTGTTTGCCGCAAGAAGCAGCGCGCGTCGAAACGGCAGACGCGTTGCTGGGGTCCCAGAGGCGTCGTTAACAAGGCCTGGGAACAATGTTGCGCGTCGTAGACGGATTGCACGGACGCAGGCGTTCACCTGTATCATCGCGCTCCATTTGCCCGGGCTATGTGCCCTATACACGCGGCAAAGAATCAGCCAGCTGCCGCTGCGGCGAGAACTTCACTACCGACCTACGAAATGCATAAATTCGAGGCACAAAGGAAGACAGACGAGCGGCTGGTAACTTGTTACCGTGGAGCAGAAAGAGAGAGAGAGAGAGAGAGAGAACGAGGGAGGAAGAGAGAGGTGCGAGAGCAGAGAGGAAGGAGGAAAGGGTGGAGCTCGATGGAAATACAAAGAGGACGGGTCAGCTCGCCGAAGAGTGTTTTGAGACCAAATAAAACCGAGGAAATCGTAGCTTGCCGAGGGAGAGAGGACCACGTCTCGAGAAGGCTCCTCGAGACATCGTCGTTCCGAACCTTTCCGCCTGGAGACGCGGCTGATTGAGGGATTACCGACTTGGAGCTCAATCCTGACAACGGGGGACGTGTTATGAGCCAGCCAGCTTCGCGGCAAATGTTGCATCTCCTCGTCCAACAGGGTTGGAGGTTCGAGAAGGGCGGGCTGTAGTGGTTGAAGGCAGACTCGCGAGTTCAGACCAGCTTCCAAAGGAAATAGCCCTTCAGCAACATTGGTAACTTTCCCTTTTCCTGCGTTAAAACGTGCTCGTCTGAAGCCTGATGCATGCTAGCTGCTAGTGTTCCTTTCGAAGGGAGAAATTGCCAATGTCTGGGAGCGAAGGGCGTACAGTGTCGTTCAGGTGGTAGGTCCTCGACGAGGCCTACTCGTCGACAGGCTGAGAGGAACGTTTCATCCGTTCATCGATCGCTCGTCAGGAAAAGATAAGCGCGTGGTTGAGCTACATAGATCTCCGAATCGCCTACTGCAATCTAGCTGCTCGTGAATCGTTGCATCGATACCTCCCCTGGTTGCAATGCAGCGCAATTTTACTTGCAACGCGTCCAACTTTCACCCGGCTGGAACTTGGGGGGAGAAAACAAGGTATCGCGAGGTTGCAGCCCCTACTTGGGTGAGTTGCGATCCGCTCTCGCCTGGTGCATTTTAACGCGGCAGCCCAGTGGGGTGGCCGCGTCCTCTGGCATAACAAATACGCCGACGCCGCTGTGCCCCGCGTCCCGGCGCTGTCCATTAGCCGCGGCAGCCCCGTTTCCAAGTTTCTCCGATGCCGGGGCTGAGGGATGACGGCTTGGGGGACGTGACGTAATGAGGTAATACTTAAATTGCGTGCACGTGCCGTGGCGGAGTATCGACAGACACACACAGACACACACACCAGGGCCCTTTGGCATAGGAGGCCGTCCGCGGATGGGCAGAACTAGGCCGCAAACAATGGCCCTACCTCTCGTTAACGACGCCGCTGTGGCGTCGGCTGCCGGCCGCTCTGCATCATCCAGCACACAGTCCTTGCTCGACTGCAGCTTGCCTGCCTCTCGGTGTGCGTGCAACGACTATCGAGTGTCCGGGCCCGCGATATCCAAGTGCGCCGAACGACAGCCCCTGTCTTCGCTGCTTTGACGGGGGGATGTCCCGGGGGATAGGGATCGGTTTTCGTCTGATTGACGGCGGCGTGCGTGATGTGGGAAGAGTCGGTTAGTTGGAGGTGAATCGACGAGAGACTGGTACTCCGTGGCTGGTGCAGCAGGATGGGAGATAGGGAGGCACGAGGAGGAAGATGGCACTGGAGGATTTTCGGTTTAAAAGCCGTTCGTTAGGAGAGCCGGTGGTCCGGCAAGTGGCAATCGATGGACGGAGACTGGGTTCGTTCTGGCGTCTTTTCACTCGCCGTCATGATGGATGTCTATTGCCTGGGCTTTGTAGCGGCTGTGTCGAAGTGTAGACGGCGATGGGATCGACTATCGAGTGAATTCTAGTAGTTCGGAGCAGCATTAAACAGCCTTACACAGTATTGCCTATATATATATATATTCTTAATTTTTCTTATCTTATTCGAAGTGTTGCTACGCAAGTTCCGCTCGCAAACCTGCAATATTATCGTGGACACTCGGTAATTTACACGATCCAACCACTCTCGTGTCAATACAAAGTCCAGGCACGTTGTATCCAAGATCGCCCCGCGAGTTAAGACGAGAAATTACATCGAGCCGCCGCTGCGAGCGTTAATTACGTTCCTCGTTTACCCCGTCGACGCCCCCCACCCCCCTCCCCCGCAGTAAAAAGGTGCGATAAGCTGGGGCTCGAAAAAAAATTCCAGGGGCAGGGGTAGCATTAAAGTATCGCGTATCGCGCGCGACACGTTAATCCACGGGATTCGCGTAGATGAACTCGATGACAGTTTCCACGGCGTGGTACGCGTTTTCCACAGCCAGCCAAGCGTTTTCGCCGTTCCACGGAATACTCGAAATACCTCTGCCCGCGAGATTCCGGCAGCCGCCCTCGCGAGCCTGCATTTCGACATGCGGCGTCGTCATTTTCGCGTTTAATATGCGATGAGGCGCGCCCCTGGCGGAGCCCCTAACTCGCGCCAAGTAGACGCAGTTCATAACGTGTCAGACCGAGCCGGGGCCGCCGAAATGTTATTATTCGGCGCCATTCGTCTCCCATCGACGCGCCAGTCGAATTATTCCCTTCAAACGCGCATATTTCTTCGAGCAGAACAATGTCCCCGCGATCTCGGCCGTGTCGATGGATAACTAAGTTTCATCGGCTTCTCTTTCGGAGGGAAATCGTTACGGGCACATTGAATAGCGTAGAATCGTCGCTCCGCAAAAAGAAATTCATTTTTCTGTTCTTCCTCAGCAACGAGGTATTAATCGAGGATTTGCTTTGCTGTTTGAGTGGTAAATGCACTTGCGCGCTTCCTATTCAGAGGCGCGGAGACATTTCCAGCAGTTACTTTGATTCAAGAACTCGTTCGTAATTACAGTTGCCGGCATTCGTAGTAATTTGCTAACTAAACCGATTTCGACGTGTACCCGTGTTCTACGGTGAATTCACGTTCTACTGTAACTCGTCGCCGAACTTCGCCCCGTTAATCCTGAAATACTTTGGACAAAAGGATTTTATCCTCGAGAGCCCCGGGATTCTACCTTCTCCCGTAAATCCCCCCTTTTTCATATCATACGATCATTGCTCAAACAGAGGTACAAACAATATCCGCGCTTCGTTACGCTCAGAAATTCTCTCATAAACGTTCTTTATCAGTCTTCACAGACCTGCCACTAGAAGAATACCATCTTCCACGTCTCTCTACTACCGCCCATTCAATTATCCTCCCTCAGAGATCCTCGAAACACTCGATATCTCATCTGCCATCGTCCCAACGTCCGCACTTCCACCGTACCTACACCTGATTTCCCGCGATTTTCGACCACCACCACCTCTCTCCCAAGGGTCTCCCCGTGGTGGAACCGGTCGCCGAGCTGTCGAGCGAGGAGGACGCGCAAAAATCGTTTCCACACCGCAACAGACCCGCCGCAATAGTGGCCGCTGCGGCGCTTTTATCGGGCAGCACTCGGGGTCGCATAATAGAGCTCGCTAGTAATACATCTTGCCAGGGGGGACTGTCCGTATAATGCGGCGAACTATTAAGGCATTCCGCTAGGCAAGTGCACCGCGGCAGCGGCGTGTTTTAATTAATGACGCCCCATACACGGCTACCGTCCAGCGTCGCGTATAATTTCCCTCGGTTTTAGACGTCTGTGGCTCTCCACGGGCCGGATTACAGGCAACATCGATAGTCGATTAAGTTTAAGTTGCCCCCCATCCGCCCCGCCCTTCCACGTCTCGCCCCGCGGCCGTGTAATTACGCGCGAGATCCTTAGACGACGCGTCTAACGGCGGAGAAGTCGGGGGAGAGAGAATAATCGGCGATCCTCGATAAGGGTATCAGGTTGAGGCGCGTGTGACTGGAGATGGAGAGAGGGGGAGAGAGAGAGGAGTCCACCCAGCGACTAATTAGCAGGAATAATTAGAGGCTGATCTCGCCACGTGGAAATTTACCGTGTCAGCCTCTAATCGCTCTTGGATCGACGCGCAGCCACGATATCTCTCGCGAAGCAGCTAATTATTGCGGGATCGTCTGTCCACCCGGTTCCAAGCAGTCTTATTCTACTTCGTCGCGACGGCCGCGCGTTTCACCGCTGCCAGCGTGCGAGGCAAATGCATTTCCAGTGGCGACGATTCGGGCGGCGCGCCTGTCCGATTCTTAGCTGACAGATTAAAAGACGGGTTTCTCTTGCCGCGAGTTCTCCTAGTCAAAAATTGCTTTATCTAGTGGTCGGGCGTGGCGCGTGGGATCTGATGGCGCCTGATATCGGTTTTCTCTGTGTCACTGGCTTAGAAATCTGAAAGCCTCGTTCTTAAAGAATCCAGTTATCGGACTGATTCCTTTACAAGGAAGAGCAGGGTGTCTCATGATAAAATGACCATCAGGAACTCCATCCACAATCACTTTAGAACTCTAGTCGTAGTGCTCCTTCTAGCTCTCCTGAAACCCAAGATTTCTAACAGGTAATCGCCTCCGTTCCTTTCTCTCCGCCCCCGTCTCGATTCCCGGCGACGTAGAATCGATAAAAGCAATCGGGAGTATCCGGGGCTTCATCAAAATTCCATATTCGCGGGAATCGGTCGACCACCTTGAACCAACACACCCTGGCAACGTACGAAGGTGGCGAACAGGGAACAGCACTCACCGAGAGACGGTTTATTTATAGGCGCCACACGCAGCTTCCTTCTCTCGGCTTATTTCCTCGCGGGTCCGAGGATTTGCCACTCGGATAAGTCGACGTGAAGTGTCGCCAGGGCCGCATCTTGCGCCCCGTGACGTCCTGATCCGATGAGTGGCGGATTGATACTTGTTTCTGAAAAATTGACAGTCTCCGTGGGCGATTGGAGTCAGCCCCTACCCATTTTCGAGCTGGTTAAAGAAATTATCGAAGTTCTATCGTGCACTGACATTCTCCTTTTATTGCCTTTCTCTTTGATTGTTGTCATCTCGCCGAGCTTGCGGAAAATGGCCACTTGCAGTGGATTCTGAGGAGTTCGAAGGTATTTGAGGTATTTGAAATTTCCAATCCTTAACGCACTCTGTGGCCCCAGAGGATGAATTCTAACAATCAAAGCCGTCAGTGGTTCACTGGCCAAAGAGAAGCGCGGTGAAGATTTGGAGGCACGATTCCCGCGTAATCGCTTCTTTGTTACCGAGATTTCCGGGCGCAGAAAAAGAGCAGGGCTCGAGTTTTCCGTCCGTTTCGCCCGCTTAATGCCCGTAAAACACTAGCCTTAATTTGTGCCGGTGTATTAAGACTGGTAGCGGCCCCCGCGACACTTCTTCCCTTCCCAGGCTCCTTTTTCCGCGCTGGTCGTGCACCGATTTAGAGGGTGGCTGAATGGCCTCTCTCACGGCAGGCTGACTTTCGTTTTTCCGCCCCCTTTCTCTCGTTGCCGAAATCAACGACCCCGAAGGTCTCCTACTCAATTAACTCAATATTCTAAGGCTCTTATTTTCTCGCCTTGCCGCCCGGTCAACGGCTTTCCTCGTGCCCGATCTTCTATTCCCGGCAATAATCCCGATTCGACGTTGTTGATCGTTCCACTGGAGGGGATGATTCCGATGAAAGAGAGCTTTCGCGGCCAATTAATTCTACGCCGTCTTTTTGCCCCTCGATTTTTACTTTAATCGCTCGATGCGCAGAGCAGCTTCGATAGAAACGAAACGTAAACCAATGGGTTCCGTGGCGTCGATCCAGCAGATCTTTATGCTCGCATTTTTACGGGGAGTAACGATCCTCGCGATTGCTCGATTTCTTTCTGTTTGTCGAACGATTTCGTGAAACGAGGGTTCATTGAACTCTAATGAATCGTGACAATGATCGTGAGAAGTACTTTTTAATGAGCCCCGAACACCGACGTTTAATCTGTTGTATAATACTTCCCAATTAAGATACATTCCAACCAACACATATAATAACTATAATCTAAGGAGCTTAGATAACGACTTCCCGTGCCTTGAAGAACTCCTCGTAAAAGAAGATTTACTGAACAGTCAGTGGAATCATTATGCGACAGACTCGTAACCACACTTCCGGCGCGCAGTATTTTTTCCGAGTGACAAGTGCCTTTTAATTGATGCACGGTATTCAGATGGAATCATCGTCTGAGCGTTTGTGTTTCACTGTTGTCGGATAAAGGGGCAAACAAGCAATTGGATTGGGACACAGGAATAAAAGGACAGCGGCAATTCTCCTCCGGGCGTAATGGCGGCTTACAAGGCACTCTGGGAACGTGCAGGAAGCCGGTGGCACGGTTAGCGACGCCTCGCGCTCGCGGCCAGAATATCAAATAGGACCGATAGCGGAGACAGTCGAGCATGTAAGATAAACGAGCCAATATGGGCCCTGACACTCGTTAACTGCTGGATTTAGTGAGCTCGATAACCGATAACTTTCTTATTAAGTCCCGCGCCCGAGCCAAGTTATGGTGGCGCCATTTCGGCTCCAGGACTGTTGCTCCTCATGAATTTATGCGGTTTTCGCGTTTCAGCTGTTCACCGGTAACGTAAGTTTAAATAGTTCAGTGAATCACCTTTGAATAGTTACTTCAATAATCCTGACTTAGACTGGCGGTTTTCATTGGAATCAACGAATAGTTAAAAACCGATCTCCACTCTGAATTGATTTATTTTAAGATCCCCTTGATTAGCCAGTAAATCGAGTGCGTAACCCTTCAGCATCGATCACTAGACTGTTTTATTAAAAATTATCAACGCCATCTCACCAGTTAACTGTTAAGAAATCGATGAAGTATTTTTGTGTTTCTATTTCACCAGTCAGAAAGTCACAGGGAAAAAGGTCAGTCAGCCCTGTCTCCAGGGTTGCCTTTAAGCGAGGCTTCTCGGAACAGCCGCCCAGTAAACAGAGTCTTCATAACTTCCAGGCCAACAAAAAAGCTCGAGTGGATCGAGAATAAGTTTCGTGCTTCGAGGAGGGGTGAGTGGTGGTGGTCGGCGAATGGTGGTCCTCGTGAATGTTTCACGACGAACTTTCTTTTGCCCAACCCCCTGGTATTTAGTCACGGGGGCCCTAACTTCGCCCGAGGAAGGAAGTTATTAATCTGCGAGAAGTCAATCCTTCTCTCGCCTCTCTCGGTGGCTCACAGTCGGCCCCCATTGTGCTCTTGCTCGTGCAATTACGCCCAGCCGTTGAATTCGTCCGCGACTTTCGTCCTCTTCAGGCCCTGCCTCGTGGAAATGGCCATGCCTGAGCCACTTGATTGCGTAATTTGACCTTTCGTGGCATTTCAGTGGCCGGAAGCGTGCTTTTTCGCCTTGTATTTTAAATGCTACAACTGTATTCGAACAATTCAGAGCACTGTGCAGAATCTTACCCTTAAATCTGCGTCTTCTAAACACTCCAGAGTGACTAAACTGTATAGAGTAGTTAAGAAAGGAGGAAGGAAGGAAGGAAGGAAGGAAGGAAGGAAGGAAGGAAGGAAGGGAGGAAGGAAGGAAGAGTTCGTAAGAAACATCGGGTGTGATGCATCCGAGGGGGTTGTTTCTATTTTCGATCGAGATAAAGCTGTCACGTAGTCTCAAAGAGTTTCCAGTCACCTGGCAGAAACACTATCCGAAAGCAGAGGCCACACTCTGTCTCTCCCTCCCTCTTCCTGAGGGATGATCGATTGCTCGGAGAAAACGACTGTGCTCCCCCCTGCCCCGTTTGTGATTGGCGTTTTCGGGGCAGACAGGATGCCTCGGTGCAGCCACTCGATTCCCTTTCGCGTGGATGTCAAGCCACCCCTCTGGCCCATTTTCTCATTTACCCGCGTCGACATTGGCGGTGTTTGCCTCGATACAGCGAGAAGTCGACTAGTAGGAATCGACGAACGAGAACCGATAGCTACTGGTTGCCGATTAAGCTTATCGGTGGCGTGCCAGCGACCGGTGTTCATTGTTCGGTGATCGTCGTTCGTTCCATCATCTGAATTGCCGCTTCGACGGATGTTACGGTGAACCGCCATTCTCTTCCCGTTTAATGTACCTACATCTGAGAAATAGTACGAGCTCTTCTTTCACGCAATTTACAATTTTCTGTGCGTAGAGTTCACAAATGAACGGATAAATTCAGCACCTTGTAGCAAGAGGGGTGCAGCTCCATTTTTGACAGTTTTTGAGTTTTTGAGTTTTTGAGTTGCCACTGTAAATGGTATAACATTCGGTAATTTCCACTGAGTTTAGTTTCTAACACATTAAGGCTTTTCTCGTGGAGCGCGGAAATGGAAAGACGAGTCTCTCCAACCCCCCCTGATCGAGTTTCGTCGTCTATACAAACTTCTAATCCCGTTTGTTTGGCCAATCTTTGGCTAGTGACACGTCTAACAGCTCGTCGGATGAAGTTTCGACGTTCTCCCGCCCGTAAGAGGAAAATTTTTCGAATATCTCCTTTGCCGTGCGTTTGACACCCGACGCTATCGGTTTTCAGCATTCTTGGTCGCAGGCAAGGTGATTCGCGACGTGAACGCCCGCGACCTCGCCTTTTAAGATTTTCGACGACGAGAAACTGACGCTGAAAAGTATCCAAAGAAATCGGTCAGGCGTCGCGAGACTCAATCACCAGCTGAGCCTCGTAACTTCTGCTTCTTTTCTTTCCCGCGATTAAAAAGCATCTCGAGAATTAAAGCCGACCAATCCCATCGAAGCTGCTCACACAATATCCTCGATCAGAGCAAAGAAGCCCCATACTCCGCCACACTAACTTCGAGCCCTTTCAACTTTGCTTGCCCTCAGCGACGATTCGATCGTTTTTAATTTTTCAAAATATTTGCGCCAGTGCCTACATGAAATATGCACCGAAGGTGTATACACTGTAAAGTGCAAGGTATGCCAGGGTGGAAAATTCAATTTATAAGCGCAGTTTACCTGTTGAAGCCTCGGAAATGTTGCAGTTCAACATCGTAGAGTTTGGGAAGCATTTTGAGTGGTTACATATTTAAACCTGCTACAAACTGTTAAGTACTATCGAAGCCACCATTCTAGCAAATAATAGGACAACGGGGCAGAGGCGCGAGCCACAATTCCTGGATATTTAAAACAGCAACGAGGAGCGTCGGCTAATTAAAAAGGAGATATCCTTTTCTTGGCACACGTCAAGAGGCTCATACCAACGTTGCTCGCCGTCCCTTAAGTGGCAGCGTCGCGCGGCGCTCCACCGACGGCCATCTTAAACCAATTACTACCAATCTCCGTGGAGATCGTATCTCAAGCCTCCATTAACCAGCCGCTAAGTAGCCTTCCGTCGACGTAAAATAAATACAGCCGGTAAGCCCCGTCCTCGCGGGACGCAATAATTCGAGGGTCCAATATCCTGGAAACGCCGCGATTTATTCGTCGGCCGGCGGACTTCTAATAAATTGCAAGCCATCGCGTATAACGCCCCTTCGAGACGCTCGCTGAGACCGAAAGCTGCTCTGTGTCCACGGAAGCCGGGGGAAATGTCTGGGAAAGACAGAGGGAACTGTGCGAGCGGAGGAATAGAAGGGCCGAGGTAGGACAAATGAGAGGAAATTAGAAGAAGGAAATGGCTGGTGACTTGGATGCAAGGATAAGGGAGAGAAAGAGTGTACGGGGATGGAAGGATTTGAAGAGGTCGTCGGAGAAACGGTGTCTGAGGGGAGGAAAAGTTAAACGAAGAGCTTTGGACATTGAAAGAAGGGAGATATATCATCTTATAATAGTACAGATATAGCAGCGGACTGGGGAGAGGAGATGAGAGCAAGTGAAGGAAGACAGAGGGCCACTAAACCGGGGATGGATACTGTGCACAAAAGACGCTCGAGCGAAGATGGAAAAAGAGGAGCAGGAAGAGGAATGTATTATCATCGAGGAGGGCAGGAGTTTTTCGCGGGCAATTGGACGAGAAATAGCCGGCGGTGATCGAGCAACGTTATCCGTCTCAATCGAACGTCCCAGGGCCTGGTGGACGTACAAAAGGAATTCCTGTACACGTCCACGAGACCTGTGTACACGCGGAGGTGGGTCGCGTGTGCTGCAGCCCCGCGGAAAACACGGGGGGCGATCCTTTATCTAGACAACCGAGCAGCTCGGCGACGTTCAAATAGCGAGGAGACTTTATCGCGCGACGCCGCTGGCTGTATCGATGATTTCAGGCTTGCCAATGGCCCGTGTCTTCCGCGTTCACTCGCTCCTTCGTTCCCTCAACCCCCCCCCCCCCTCCCCTTCTCGCTGCGTACCCTTCCGCTTCGGAAACCCGATCGATCTTGCGGGAAAAACCGCTCCTCCTGCGTGGATTTAACGAGTCCTCCATCTTCCATTTCTGGCTCGTCGTTCACCTCCGCGGGTCACGTCCCATCCTCCTCGACCGCGTCTAAACGATACTCCACGCGGGGAAATATTAAATAATATTTTCCTTCGGAATGGCTGGCAGTCGGGCGAGTCGACGATAAATATTTGCCCATCGGTTCCTTCGTTAAACCAGCCGCGATCGATACGCGGTTACGTTTGCTCCCGGAGCCTCTCGTCGGATCAATGCCCGGCTTTTTGATCTCGTCTACACGTAGCGGCTTAATCGTGCAGCGAATTCGGTGGAACCTGGTAGCATCTGTGTGAATAAATTGCCGGTGGACGTTTGAAGACGATGCTTTCCTGGTGCCTGGAACTCGTAAGGCATCGACTAACACATTTATGAACGATGGACTTACCAGATGCATAAAACTCGCGATTTATTCGAATACTCCTATCCAAGGCCTGCCATTACTTAGCACCGTGAGCACATATATTGGGTTATTAAATAAAAAGAAACGGGCCACGCAGTATTTCTGTAGTTAGAAGTAAAGGTTCTTATATTAAATGAATACAACCTGAATACCTAATTGGATCAAATGAATAACGATTATTTGAAAAATTAGTTCACACGTGGCGAGAAGACTCTACAAGGAGGAAGCCACGCTGGATAAAAAATAAAAGATAACAATTCTAGTTGCCAAACATACCATTGGCAAAAGTAAATACCTACTCGTGGATCATTTCCAACAATCTAACTACACGTAACGCCGAGAAAGCCGCAGGAAAATCTGATAACCATGAAACGAACTGAATTCGTAATAGTTTCGATCAAACAATTTCATTTCACCCGAATCTGCTCCCGAAAGGGAGAAGCCACGGCACGAGCAGCGGCAACGGGAAGATATTAGCCGAAAAAAAAGGGGGTGGAAATAGAGCAGGCGGAGTGGAGACGGGGAGGGGAAAGCGGAAGCATTGCGCCAGGATTGAAAGGTGCAGCGGAATTGTATAGCAGCGCGGGAGCTTTGCGATCTTTTGTCGGGGGGCCAAGCGAAAAAAGTTTCTGGACATGGCTGGCTTCTTGTTGCGCGGCGCCATTGAAAGGAAATTGAACCGGTTGTTTAGTCATGCAAACGCGATGCTACCGGCTGATTTCGTTTGCGTTACGTACGAAATGAAAGTCCCCTGGCCGGGAACCGCTTTCCTGGAATCTGCCCGATCGTTCCCGATTCGATGCTTTACGATCCCAGCCAGTTCCGTTGGCCAGCCCCGGCCGTTGATGGCCCCTCTGCCGTTCCATTTAAATGGACCGCTGGGCGCAGGGAGCACGGTCGCCGGAATTGCGACGCGAAGTTAAGGCCCTCGCCCGAAAACCACCCAGTCTCCCTCTAATTTCTCATCAATCCACACATTCCTTGCTGCGCCCCTCGCAAAATACCCGGAACCAGCGATGGAAACTAGTCGGGGAACGTGGCGACGAGGGAGGAAACTGTTGCACGAGCCGAGCAAACAGCATCTCTCGAAGATGCCTTCGGTTGTCGCGAAATTAATGTGCTCGCGCGGAATCGTTTCGAATTTGTCGCGATGCCAGCCACGCCGACTGCAAACGGAACGGCAAACAGATTTCGACCGTGAACCGCTGGGACGAGCGAAATATTTGCTCTGCAGTTTCGCACTCGGTGCTCGGGCGTGCATATATTTGCGGAAAAAACGCGACACCGAGGTGGCGTTCGCGGCGTGTCGACGATCGGATCGCGCTGGATCGCGAAAAATAGCTCGCCCCATGGTGCTCGAAAGAGTTGATCCACATCACTCCCGCGCTGGGGGTCGCTCTGTTTGTTCGCAAATTAAAATAAACACCGCGGGCGGTCGGAGTTTCGGGGATCATCGTTGGTTCGACGCGATCGAATTCGATTTTCGGATGATCTGCTCGGATAACATCCACATATCTGGATCTTAAAATGGAGGGCGGGAGAGGGGTGACAGATTTGCCCTATGAGCATTTATTTTAATTAATTAGATAGATTATCGTATTGAGAAAACTGGCTTATAGGGAATCCAGGTGTTAAAGTCGATTTTTAACTCGATCTTAGATGGTGGTGACGATCTTCCACTTGACTTTCTCCCCGATTTTCGTAGACGGAGTAGGAGAATGCAATTGTTACACTTTTGTCTATCCACATTCTTTTGAATTTCACTCTCCTGGAAATTTGGAAGTATTAAGCGAGACAGTATGCAAAATGGTCACCCGAAACGAGCCGTATTCATTGGGAAAAAGGCTGGCTAAAATACTTCTGCTTTCACACGGACGCATAACGCGATAAAATATACTTTTATGCCGCGCCAGAAAAATTCGTATCAAACCAACAGACGCGGACGCGAACGTTAATGCATAAATTGAAAGCCATCACGCTCGTTTAATTAATCCACGTTTCCGCGACCGACTATTTCTCCATTCGCATTTTTTCCTTTCATCAACCGTTTGTCGTTCCAGTGATTTCCCCTCTGTCTCTCTTTCCCTCTTGTCCCCCCGCCTACTCTCTGGCAGTCGAGTATCGCGAAAAAATGCCACGAATTAACGTTTAATTATGCGCCCGTGGCTGCGCCGCGCATTCTATCGCGAGATGCAAACAGCGTTGGTGGTCGTTCGTAAAATCCGAACTCGATAACACCAATACGGGCCGGGGATCTGATTTATGGATCCACAAATTAAAATCGTATCGGAATTACCGCGTCGCGGTCGCCAGTTTGGCTACCGGCAAAAGTTCTCGAAATGGATGATACATTTCACGTGCCTCGTTTGGTCGACACACGAGCTCTCACGATCGATTTCAGTTAAATACATTGTTGGGGATCCTGCGTGTCGTACCGCATCCTTCTGCAATTAACAATTGTACGTTACTACATAGAAGAAATTAAGAGAATTACATATTTGCCAACTGTTTGAACACGCCGAGAAATAATTTAATAATTTAATACCTCCTTAAGTAAGACTGCAGAGTAGGTGGCGTTACGTCAGATGCAAATTACAAGAGACATCTCTCCGGAGCCCTCCCATATTTTCATTAATCTCGCAACCGTATCACGCGAGTCGATTCTCGCGCTTCCCCTCTCTGGCAACTGGCTCTCAACAGACTTCTCTCTAAATGTAAACCCCCCCATTCATTCCAAACAAGCACGCACACGTTTCTCTATGCAACCAAACAGACTCACCGACGTGTAACTTAAAACTAACTCGCCTCGGCGAACAGTATATAATTCCAACACCAAGGAACCACCGAGTGAAAAATTTCGCAGTACCTCGGGCAGCGTTCTCTTCCCTTTCTTGGCGAATTAAAATTTCAGATAAAACCGCGCTGCCGTTTCTATGAATATGCAATATCAATGATCCAGCGTTCTAGGACACTGAAATATAATATGCCGTAGAAATTTCATATTCCATCGATGGCCGTCGATGTCTCGTGATGTACCTCCGATCGATTAATTCAGTGATTCAACGTCCGTGTTTCTGTCTGTCTCGCGAGTTACGCTAAAACGTCACGGCTCGTTCGACATTTTTAACAGATTATTCTGCTTGCGAAGTAGCAAAGCAATGTACGACCATCCAAACCCATCAACGCGATCTACCCATGACGCAATCTCCACGGGAACTCAGACTACCCGGTAGTAATCTTTTAGTCTCCCCTATCGTTGATATCGACTACTTGCGCAGACAGCACGCGCTGTCCGGTGAAGGCGGAACGTGCGATTTGGTTCTTTTGCTGGGACAGAGGAAATGTATTTGTCCCAGAATTACTGGTAGATATACGAGGCAATAGCAGTCACAGAAAAACGTAAAAGCGAGCAAAGAAAGTCTTAGGCCACCCATATTTCTGCAGCTGACATCTAAATCGCGTGGGAGTTACGAAATTGTCCTTCATTCAAGTAAAATCAATACCCGCGAACCTCTCTTAACGAGTGACACTGCTGTTGAATAGTGTTGTTATACACAATTAGGGCTTAGCACCGCCGTCGTATCGATACCCAGAGTGTAACCAGAAACGAGATAACGAGCAGCTCGTATCCCCTCTTGAAGGGTTACACTCAAACACTCGTTAATTACTCAGAGGCGAGACATCAAAGGGCAGAATCTAGATACTTCGTTCTTCTGATCACTCGTGACGAAGGGACGATCCTTTGACACGATGAAAGGTGGACCACGGAAAGTTTAGCAGCGCGGTTTCAAAGAGAGCAGAATTCGCGGCGCTGAAAAGAAGGAGCTTGGAAATTTTTGCGCGAGCATCTGCGGGTGGGGCTGATTGAAATCATTTCGATTCTTGCCTATAATAGATCGACCAGGCAACGTTCCGCCGATCGATGCTTCATTAATTACAGCTCCATGGCACGCTGTAATGAGGGATTGCAATTGCACCCAGGGGAAGTACTGTGCTTCCTTGCACGGACATCGTCCTGCTTGAGTATTTTGCAAGCAATCCTCCACCTTCGTCGGCATAAAAAAGAACGATCCAGTGTGCAAGAAATTCTTTCTCGTAACTGAAGAGTCAGGTGAAATTTAAATGTCGGTGCCTCGCAGTTCAATTACTCGAACCGAAGGCGGAGTTTCTTCAACTACCTAGGAATATTCGATCTCTTCACAGCTGCATCGGCTAGATTCTCATGCTTATTTGCCCTCCCCGTGCAATTTCTACCTCTGTTGTCTGTCGGCCAAATTCCTGCAAGAAACGAACGTCTCTTCCGATCCCGACGGGAAGAAAGCGAAGCCCGGAAGACAAATTGCGCGTACGTTTCACGCTCGCGGACCTTTTTCCCCGTGAGCGTTTAACGTCCACTCGCATAAACTTCCCCCGTAACTCTGCGCCGTAGCTGATTAATCGTTTCGCGCGTAAACGTGCCACCATTAACACGCGATCGTAAAAAACGTTGACGCAGCCGGCCGGGTGGCGACGCTCAAAGAGAGCATCTGGATCGTTCCGGCCGGGAATATCAATAATTTATCCCGCGTCGTTAACAAGCTCCGGAGCCAATAAAATTAACGCGCGCGCGTCAGGCGTGCCTGTTGGCGCGGTATCAGTCGCCGAGCTAATAAATAAACGACCGGCGAATGTAAAACGACATAGCGTATTGGAACGGTCGGGCAAGTGTTTCGATAAATCAAAGGGTAACACGGCCGACGGATCGATCGTAAAATCCGAAGAAACCAGTCCCGGACAAAGTTTCGAGTTCGCCAGCGATCCGTCGGTCGCCAGTTTCCAGATCGAGTTACGATCGTCGTCGACTTTATATTCTATATTACTCCCAGATCCAGTTTTTATCGATCCGCGGATGGGGGACACGGGCTTAACGCGTCGGCCAGGACCATCGAATATGATAATATAGAAAGTTATGGTGACATTAGCATAGTTGCATCGTTTCGGTGGCGTGCGCATACGTGTAACGACCGCGGGCCAGCGTGTACGTAACTCGCACACGCGAATAGTCGGCTCGTGCCTTCGTTATCTATGCTGACCACATGCCGCGTAATCTTCTTCATTATATCTGCTTGCCTGTTTTACATTTGCATTAAACGAAAATGTTTGCGTACGCTAGTCCCGGCCGCGATAACGTCGCGGACCTCGCGGTGACTGGTGCCTACTTGCTACCAACTTCTCAGCTAAATCGGGCACGCGGACGTGTTCGAGGAGCTTGGAGTTTTCTGCTCGTTGTCGGCCGTTCTCTCACCGGGCCCGGCGACGACTCGCCTTCTTCACAGAGGAGTGGCTTTCGTCCCGTGCCTTCTTGCAATCATTCAACCACCCGGCCGCTTCCCTTGCATTCCCCAGCTACTTCAACACTGACTCGAAGGACACGCCGGAAGAATACACTGTCCTTGGATCGTTGTCGGAACTTTTGTATTCTTCCGTCGTATTCGTCTACTTCGCCAGAGAGCGAGAGGGCCCCGCGTCATCGTGGAATTTTCCTCGGGCTGGGAAATTTCGGCAGCGGCAATTAACGGGAGCACTTTGGTGTGTACCTCGCGGTCGGTGCCAGACAAAGGGAAGGATTCGTTGATGGAGGCACGCGAGACCACCCTCGCTCCTCCTGCTCCGCGAACATTGTTGCTGGCGGGGCAGCGGGTAACGAGGGGGGACCGTACCCACGGAACCGCGGTTCGCACCCGAAGCTACTTCCCGCGAAAACGCGGCACCAGTGTCCGGGCAACTATATTTCACATCATCAATCCACGTCCAGCGTCTTATCTCCGCCCCGGGTCCTGTCCCTGACGGACGTTTCAATTTTCCGGCACAGTTTATTTAACCGATCGTAGGTTCCCCGGAACGATCGAGTTTACAGTCGTAGAATTTGTTCGAGCGAGACGGCGCGCGCCCGTAATCCTTTTTCTCCCCGCGTCTGAAACGGGACGCAAAACGGACACGGTTCGCGGAGTGTGTTTTCCTTTGGACGGCAGAGGGAGGGAGGGATCCTCGCGGGAGAAAAGAGAAATATCGAATCGCATCAGCTAAAAGCCAGCCTCTCCTTCCATCTTTTAATTTCCCCCGCTATATTTTCCCAACGAACCGCGTCAGCGTACCGCCCTTCCAGACATTTTTCCATCTACCTAAGTACGAAACGATCCCTGAAAGAAAGCCATGCCAGAGGCGTATACCCTCCGTGCGTTTCCATCGATGCGTCTCGGTGGCCGGTCTTAGGCCAGGCTGGTGCATCCACCGAACGACGCTCACCGCCGCGAAACAATCGCTCGGCGCCGTTCGTTCGCAACGACGAACGCTCATTGCGCGGAGGCAGTTCTCGGCCTCGTTTCGAGGGTGAATGCCGGATTACCCGGCAGCGAACGGCGGCGAGCGTTATTTCGGTTGATCGATGCAACGCACCTGCATGCCCCCTGATTTATACCCGGGCCACGCGGCTCGTTTTAATCTCCCTTCGCTAGCTGTAACCGCCCCGTGACATTTGTAATCCGAGAAAATCGGATGGCGGGGCTACTTGTGAGCAGGGGATGTTTGGACGTTGTAGGGAGCTTGATTTGTGGGTCATTTCTTGGACCGTGGAATTATGGCTTCCCCGAGTTCATTGGGACCTGTAAGCTTTCGTCGAGGGGAATTCGAGTGGTACTTTTTAGGGGAAAGGATCGCAATAATTGCAGCTTGTGGAGCACAGTGAAGTGTATTTGTATCTTTGGTAGTTTAGTTTTTGGAATTTCGGGAACATCTCTTATTTGCCGTTCGGAAGTACATTTCGCGTTTGATCTTTCGATTCCTAGGAGCAGTGGGCCCAGTGCAGGGAGTTGGGTATATCCATTTCCCTCGTATATGTAAGGAAATTGGTGCAACGGTGTATTTAGAGTGATGTTTAAGGGTTTACTGCGTTTAGGGTCGTTTTCAAGCGTCTTTTGTGTCGTTTCACTTGAATCCACTTGCAGTTCTATGTATCACAATGGCTGTTTGAGGATAAGAGTCCCAGGAGTTACGTGGAAATCCCGTTCCCTTTGCTGGATCAACAGAGTGACGTGAAGAATGCGATATAACAAGGGCAATTTCTCTTCGTCGTTGCTTACTTTACGGTGCTCTTCACATCTTTCACTTCTTTCGCCCCGAGGTACGGCACAGGGAACGGTTGCACGGCGGAATATCGTCGGCGACTTACGACTGTCTTCTATGGCATCGTATGATAGGTACTTGCGTAACGTTCAGACTCGTGAATGTCGCTCGTTCTTCTTCAAGATGCATGAACTGCTTGCGTTTTTTCACTGCGCGACTATATTACGAGGATAAGTCTCGAGCATAAGGAACATTATTAAAAAATTCAATGTACCAGACCGCGCTGTATCAGATATTACTCGACACAGAATGAGCAGATGCGCAACGCAATATTCGCACACAAATCAGAGTGGAAAGAAACTGTAACCATAATATATTGCTCAGACTCCCTTTCATTACTCCTCGACGCTTTTCGATTCATGGCCCAGGCCACACAAGAAGCCTCCCGATACCAGATCGCTTAGCAATTACACAAGACTATGATCCATTCATACCAGCAATCGACATCGATCCACGGAGAACCCATCATCGTCTCGTCCAATGTAACGCTATAACGACACGTTGGAACATTCCGCGAGCCGCAACAATACCCGGAGCATCGCGGCGGAACGTAGCCGTGGCCACGGTATAACTCTGTCGAACACGCAAGAACAGCATCCACTTGGGCTAGAGTTGCCCGAGCAGACGTTGCACTCGGTACCGCTGGATTCCACGACACCGTAATTGCACGATCCTGTACATCCACCTTGTTCCCGTCTTCCCACTCAAATTACCCCGCCGCTCGGGCCACTTTTTCTTATCCCGTAGCGGCATCCTGCCCCAGAGCGACGCTAGGATCCCAGCCACGGCGAACGGATTCACAATAAGCGGGGCTGCTTATGAATTAGTTGGTCGCCCCGGCAATCCATCATCCCGGTAAGCGCGCCGAGGCACCATCCCTCCCCGGGACACGATCCATCAGCCGACAGTTCTTCCATCGGCCCTTTCGAACACCGATTTGCTTTCAGGGACGCTGTCCGTCGTGGTTATTAATAATTTACGCACAGCGAGGGCAGCATTTGCCTCTTGTCGTACAGCTCGTGCAACAGCGGCTCAAGATGCAAAGCAACGATACTGGATAATGCTTAACGACCAGGTTTACGACCTCCGACTCGAATCCAGCCGAAGGCGGTCGTTGAAACTGTAGATTTAATCCCCCTGGAGCGAGGCGTCTTCCGCTTTCACATTCTTGCTGCGCTGCTTATGAGAAATCGCCGAGGCACTCGCGAGAACCGCGCTTCCTCGGTGCTCTGGGAAAATACCGGAGCTTGGGGAGTGAAATCGTTGTTTTTTGAAGTACGTTTTTTTGTAGGTGGTAGGTGTGTTTTAAGCAATTAGTGTTTGGGTTGAATTCTTTGCGCACAGATGTTTAGGTATGGAGAGCCAGTTGATAGTTTTTGCTTCGCGGAAAGAGGAGAATCACATCTTGGTAGAACTGATTTATTCAAACAGCCTCCCTTCCCTGTGATTACCGTGACAGGGTTGCCTGTATTGAAATCGTGAATCTTAGACGCACGGTCGTCCCCAAGCTTACCAATTTAACCTTCGCACAGAGTTACGCGAACTTTATTTAAAGTTCTTCATTCCGCCGAGCACCGAGCGATGAGTTTCCTCGAGCTTGCCGCTGGTACTTCGTTCCCATCAAACTTCTCGTATCTCGTGTATAATTTTTAATAAAGGGGAAGATGCTGGGGGGGGTGGGGGTCGTCGAGTACTGGGCTCCCCCGGCGAAAGGTATTGAAACTTTACGTTCGGTTTTTAATTATCGTTCGATCTCTTGGGAAGAATTCCCTGGCCAATTGACTTCGTACGGATGAGAAATACCGTGGTAGTTGGCGCGTTTAATCGACTTCTTGCGAACTAAACTGATCCCCGTGTTCCTAAAATTTCTACGAAGTATATACAGAAAACAGAAGGGCTGCGAAATGATGCAATACGACATCAGAATGCGGCGTTCAGTTAAGAAAGACACTCGTGATTCGAGGAGCAAAGAAGGGACTGGTTGGAACGTGACTGAAGTCAGCAACGACGAAAAAGTGGAAAGTAGGCCGATCGCGGGAAAGAGGGGCGAGAGGGGGCTGGCCAACTCCGACCACAGACATCAACACCTCGATGGGTATCCCCCTGTTGATCGACAGATACGTGGAACGCGGAGGGTCGTTGGCCAGTTAGCGGACGGCCGCAATGTAATCATTTGCGGTGTCGGTATGGACGCGCACCCTCTCCTTCTACCTCACCCCCCTTGGATAGAGGATCGCCTCTTGGCGCTGCCAAATCCTCCCTTCCTGCGGAGACTCCTATAGCTCGACTATCTGACTGTTAATAGGGATTCAGGCCCTCTCGGAGAGGGTGCCCGAAGCGCATGCGGTAGGCTGCACTTGGATCCTATGTATCGCGTGTCGAGGGCGCGATTGCAATTATGCGCCGAGAAATTGCAACGGCCTAGCGGTGATGGATCCTCGACAGATGATAGATAGATTGGTGGAAACCATATCGCTTTGGACGCATATTTTTCAACATTTGGTAGTGGCTCAGCTTTTGTCGTTACTTTCTATTAATTATTTTTGGATATCTGTAAGACTCAACGGTGTTTTAGGGTTCCTTAAAGTCATACTGTGTGTAATCGTAGCGCGAACTTGAAGTGCGTTAAATTTTGGGCTGTACTTGTCTTTGAACTTTTATTCAGAGTGTAGAAATACTTAATTAGGGGTGTTTGTAGAGATATATAAAATTTTCTTGATGTAACCTGTAGGTATACCTCCGTTTAAAAGAACCAAATAATTCCTAACATATCTTACATTTCCGTTTGAAACACTTCTAATTCATTGCCTCGTATATACGCTCACTTATTTCTGCTATTAACACAGCTGTATATTCATCCGGGTTTTGTAACTGGAGCCGGAGCTAATGGAAGTATTCCTCGCTGTCTTTCCTCCCCTCGACTCTTCTTGGGGATATCAGAAACGTATCCTCCTACAAATTACGTTGCCTGTGCCCACAGTCGCAGATATCAAGGATGATTGATGCACCGTGGACCGGGGAGCTGCGGGGGTGGTCTGTTTGCCCGGAGCGCGCGCGCACAGGCGATCGTTTGCATCGCGTTCCGATAGGGCTCGGGTGCAACGGTGCAGTCGCAATTATGCACCGAGGAATTGCACTTGCCCGCGGCGATGCATCATCGAGATCGGTCTGATGGAAGCTACAGCCGGAGAAATGTCCAGATAATAGTATTGATAAATCGGGAATCGATCGAGGTTTATTAGCATCCGTACAAGGGTGTTAATTACCCCGAGCGGAGCTGCACCCCATCGATCACGAAATCCACCAATTAACCACTCCAAGAGCAACTCGAGCGACCCCCGAATTTTCTATTTACAAACTCTGAGCCAAATTATCCATACCTTCGTTCACCGGTTTAATCGCGCAGTTTACAGCGAATATTAATATCAGTACAGCTGCTCGATCCGTGTAAACAATATGGCGTGCGATTAATTGTTTCAGGCGCGAACAACGCGTGCAAAGCGTTATTTACCCGTACATTGCAACCCGCCCTCGTCGTAAATTCGTAATTCGACCGCGTAATCGGCTAGTGAATTCTAGTCGTTTCGCGGGCGATGGAAAGAATCGCGGGACGCAATTCGGCGAACGACAGCTGGCTCGGGCCGAGCGAAATTCGCGAGGCTTTTCGGACGACCGGAAATAGAACGATTACTCGCAGCCACGATCACAGTGATTCCGAGGGATCGAGGTGCGGGGGCGGTGTCGTTTCATGGGGAAACGCTGGCCAAATGACGGCCATCCGCGACCCTGGCCCCCTCCTGAAAACGAAAGGGGGCGAGAAATTAGATGCGCAATTTATTGATTGCGGGAAATTGGAATGCCGCTAGCGGAGGCTGCCGGTTTATTCGACGCTTTTAAAGCGGACGCGGCTCGCACTACACCCCGCGTTTGCATAATCAAATATTTTTTTATCCTCTACGTAATTGCGCGCGGCGTAACGCGTCGACCATAAATCGCGGCGTAATTGCTAATTTCGCGTGACAATCGCTTACTGGTTTTTTAATTTATCGACGCTCGGACGGCGGTACCAGCGTTACAAACATCTCCTGCAATCTGCACGGGTGCATGCTTCTTTAATTTGAATTTTGAGGTATCTCTGTTTCGATTCGATTGGCCCTGGGTCTGCTTTCGAAATTGATATTTCGTGGGGAATACGCTGGATATAATACTGTGAGATATAATTCCCTGGCATTCGTAATCCTGACGCCTTTCACCCTGATTCTTCGTTTTACAATTGGAATCCAAGGGTTGATCCGCCTTAGAGCTTCAGTTCCTTGAGAAATCAACTTTCATCTTGACAGTCTTCGCGCCGACAATGTTTTAGTAAGTCTCATCATTTTTATCCCGAGTTTGCGGTGACGGAACTGTCGACCTTTTATCCCCCTTCGTTCTGACATCGCAGGGGAACGTTGGTTTTTACAGCATCCCCAACGTAGAAGCCGTCCAATGTCCTCGAGCTGCCCGGCCCTCGGTATGGCAGAAAGCCAGAGATGATCCGCAGCATCGGTCATCTTCGCTAATAGTCAAAGCCCGTCCGGGGCAACCGGACAGCTAAACTTTCCCTCCGCTTTACCGAGAGCTTTAATTGCATTTCCGCGGCACTGGCTTAGCCACGGATTTATCGCGGTTCTTTTTTCTCGCTCGGTCGAAAGGTCGCTTCATTGTAGGACGATGTAACCGCGATGTCGGGTTATCTCGTTTTTTCACCAACTAATAGTGCATTCAATGGCTTCCACGAGTTCCTTTCAAACAATCCCCCCGTGGATTTGCTCCGGCAGCGGAAACTTCTCGCTAGTGTCTATCCGGGACACTTCCTACCCGCGTAAGCTCTGCGAGCAGAAAGTCTTCAGCCCCTACTCTGTATCGCGACTATCTTCTCTACAAAACAGTACACTTCGCGTAGAAACGTTCTATTTTAAACGCACAGAAACCGCCCCAGAAAGACACATTCAGACTTGCAGAAATTAATTGTATAGAATTCACAATCTAGTATAGTTCTCGCTATAAGCCGTGTTTATTTTTATCCATCGATTGAAGTAAATATTCTCCTCTAATTGCTACGGATGGAAGGAATAATCACTTTAAATTACCATCCATCGAATGGCGTTAACTTTTTCAAACGCCGAAATAAATCCAGCCAACGCGAGCAGTAAAAAATAATTCCCATCCCCTGGCCGGGGAATTCACGTCGACGGGAGATCGACGATCCATTCGTCTCGTATAAAATTTGGAACGACCTGTAAGCTGCTCTATCGTGCTTCATCTCTGCCCGGCGCGCACCCACCTCTCGCGTGATCGTTTCATCGAATTTCCGGCGGTACCTTGGCCCGTTAAATTCGAGCCACCACCAGAGGCGACCGACTGCGAAATTCTCCATATTTTCGCGGCGCAAAATGGACGCTAATTGAAACGTCTGGCCGCCGCGGCGCGCTTGGAACGGTGACTATCTTCGAGGAAGGAGGGGGATTGGGGTTGGAAACCGAAAGAGTACGTCGTAAAGGGCGCGCAGTAAAGGAATTACACCAGCAGGCCTGGTAATTATAGCGTAATATAACGTAACCTCGTTAAACGCGACGCGCCCTGACAGGGCGAAATTAGAAAATTGTAATCTAATACGACCGCATCGTCGGGGACCGCTAAATCGGCTTCGCCCCGTCGCTCGGCGCTGAAAGCTGCGACGAAAGAGCTTTTCCCCTGTCGTGTAAAATATTTGCAACTGGCTTGGACGAGCTTCCAAGAAAAATTGAAAGAGAAGCAAGAAAAGGTTGGAGTTTATATTGTGGGCCCCGTTGGTTAGGCTTTTGTTTCCAATGATTTCTTTATTTCGGCGAGTGGGGGAATTTTTATTCGTGATAAGGGATGATTCGCAAGAAATTCTAAAGAATTTCTGTGATAAAGATATCCGAAAACCAGTAATTCTTTCCGATTAGACACAGGGTTAATTTGTCACCCTCTATAATTCAATTTCACCCTCCTTCGGTTAGATGCAACGTGTACTTTCTGTGTTTGTTAATGGATTTAAGACGCGTTATTCGTATTCCACTGGCAGTGTGATGAATATACAGGATCTAACTAAGAAGACTGTGCTTCGCGATACTTTTAAGCTACAAGGGAAAAGGAAAGAGCGAGCAGAATGGCGGTCGCGAAAGGTGTTATTTAAAAAGGAACGAGTCGGTTTCAAGAAACGCTGGTAAAGAACTTTAACATACGGGCTTCGAGTTTCTAGCTTTTAACCTTTCAGCCCTTTGAGTAGCCGAGGTATTCGATCTCGTACCTTGAACCTTGCTGCTTTTAACCTGAAAAGATTGTCCTCGATCTTTGAGACTCGCGAGCTCGGGAGTCTTACAAGTTACAAGGTATCGCCCTCATTCTTCCGCCTGCCAATATTTCCAAGCCTAGTTTCGAAGATCCTTCTTTTCCGGTCCTGTGTCTCTGATATTTACAAAGTCTACTAGATAAAATCGATTCGATACTCAGAGCCTTATGTCTCATCGAATTAATACAGAATCCCCTGGACGCCATTATCGAAGAGGCGAAACTCCGTAATGTCTGCTGTTATCGGGGCTGGGGCCCATGTTCCGATAGTATTGGGCGGAATCGATGGTTTCTCGGGCTAATGGGAAGGTAACGACGGGACAAGAACAATTCCCTTGGGCGCGGAAGTTGGGAAATCCGCGAGGAAAATATTAAGTGTATCGCGGGATGGCGGCTTTCAAAGTTTCCGACGATGAACGGTGCCTGGCACACCGTTCCCTTTCGTGGAAAGTTTAATGAATTTCCAAGCCGCTAGGGCGTTAATTAAAACCCGCTTTTTCTGTAATGGATCGCCCGTTATCGCAATGAATGATTGTGTACGTTCATTCTTCAACCGTTGGAGCGACGGCGGGGTCGCCATCCTCGTCGTGCGCCGTAGTAAAAGGGCGAGAGAGCTGGAGCAGTAATTAATTAAGTATTACGAGGCCCCTTGTGCTCCGGAAATGTTACATAGGTCTCGAAGCTTGACGTTATTGCACCGCAGAATAGATCGATGGTAAAGGAGATGATGGATGACGATCGTATCGAAGAGATTACATTGAACGTTCCTTTTTTATCTGTATTTGCACAGGTCTCAGAATTATCATCTTTCGCTAATGAACCTACTATGCTTATAAAGTCTCGTAGAATAAAATTTGTATGGACTTTTCTAAAGCTCCATAAATTGAATGAATTGAAAAGTTATCATTGACAATTGAACTTTGAAGTAAAACAATGTTAGGAGGATTAACGTTTCTGCTGATAGGCGAGCGTAGGTGTATAAAACGAAAGCGCGGGCGGAGGATCGCGTTAAACTCGGTCGCGAGGATCGCGGATCCAATCTTGTAGGATCCAAGGCTCGTGGTTATTCTATGCAAGTCTCCAAGGATCGGAACACGAAAGGCTATTCCAGCTAATTACGAGCGTAATGAAGAGTATGAATACAAATTAAAACTTTCACGAGCGTGTCTCCGCTCGGTCTTACAAACCGCCGCTCTGCGCGCGTACGCGCGGAATTATAAAACGCCTTTGAGGATCGGCGGAGCTGTAAACAGCCATGGACGATGTATTATAGAGCAAAAGTATCGTTAAACTTCGATGGATCCGTGTTTATTACGCTGCTGTGTTTTATGGGAGTAGAAACCGCGCTGTAATATATCGTGCTTCATACTCCGTGTCTGATCAAACACTGATCTTTATAACTGTACGCGCAAGGAAGTAGCTACACCACTATAGTCTGTCCGACTAAGCACGGCTACTTCTACTGCGTCTGATTAAACATTTGTGCATCAGACCATACAGTCCACTTCTACTGTCTGACTAACGCTTAGACTCCTTCTACCCAGTCTGACCAAACACTGACTTATCTACTGTTGGCTGGATGTGTATTTCATGCCTGATCAATTGGCGACTTCTCTACTGTGCCTCTGATGAAACAGGCTTCATCTACCTGTGGCCAAGCAAATCCCGGTCACTGTACCTCGTGGCTGATCGCACACCAACTTCCCTACTGCGTGCCAACGTAAGCTCCTCTATTATTCCTGTACTCCATCAACCACTACGTCATCCTGTGTCTGATCAAACACTCATCCCTCTACCTTGTATCTGATCAAACGCTATCAACTCACTCTAACCCATTCACAAATCCTCCAGTCCAACTTGAAGAGGTCATTTTCACTTACCAAACAACACGTAGCATATATCGTATCCACAATTTTTCCAAAATCCTATTTTGTCTCTCGATTTAGACGACCCATAGCACGGTATCATCACGGTATCAACACCCGCGCGGTATCAAATCGAAAGGGAACCGCAAGCTGCTCGGCAAAACCACGCGTAGCAATTCCATTAAACCGTGGCTGGAACTATCGCCACCGATTATAAACCCCCCATGATTCTCGAACGTTCGGTCGACTCGACGAGTTGGCCCGTTTTGCAGCGTTCGCGGGTCGGCGATACGTGGTTCGTTCACCGGTCGACGACGCGCGTCCGAGCACCCTGCCCGCGTGCATCTCGCAACAGGGTGCTAGCGCTAGGCCTGCTGACGGGAAGTGTGCCGTGTGCCACTGAGTGGCGGCGATAAATATTCATGGCCAACCGAGTCATGCTTCAGCGGCGTGGCGGCGCTATCTTTCTCCTTCGACGCCCTTCTGCGCGCGGTACACCCGAGTTTACTTACCCACCGGGACAGGGGGTTCGTGGAACAGGGGCAAGGTGGCTGAATACGTGACGAGGAGCCGACACATTCGCCGGTTATGGCCGCCAAACAGGACGACGACGCTGCTGATGCTCACCCCTGCTGATTCTGCACTCCCCGTGACAGATGCGAGCGGCTCTGGGCTACACGGTTGCGTGGGGTAGGTCAGAGATAGTGGATTATCGCGTGTACACTGCGTCGCGAGAAGTCGGAGAGCAATCGAGCTTGACTGATTGCATCGTTCCTGCGAGGGCATTCTGGGTTTGTGGGGTAGCCAGATGAAGAATTTCGAGGACTTTTGGGGGAGAGTTAGTCATCTCTGGCGGTAGTTTTGAGAATTCTTGAAATATTTTGGTATCGTGGATGATATTATAAGATGTTTCATGGAAGGACGGGTTATAAAAATTCTATTTGCGAAGGGTGGAAATGGAATGGGACGGGATTTTATTAAAATCATTACGTGGTACGTGGAAAAACAGTCGGATGAATTTCGACTCGTCCGAGTGGGTTTTTGGGAGTTTTTGAAGGGATAAGAGGACGTTGGAGGCTGAACGGACGGGGTCTAGCGTAAAATTTAACAGAAAAAAAATGTGATTCCGCGGTGCCTCTGGTCCCGCCGTAAAAAAGGAACGAAATAACGTGAAAATAAGCCGCGAGGTCCCAGTAAAATCTAAAGCTCGGGGCCGATGCCAAGGGGACGGCCAACTAACACGGTGGCTCTATCGTTACGGCAGAAAGTTCCACTTACGTGCAGCGTTGCCCAGCGAAATGAAATTCGCGCGAAGTTCGTCCACGGCTTCTCCGCCGGCGGAAAATGAAAACGTTCTGCGAAAGTGATAAATTGTAGCGCGAGTAAGTGGCGTTAAATCTGCTCTGACCAAAAATTCAGGCGGAACTTCCCAGCGAGCTTCTCCCCCCCCCCCCCCTTCTCCTTACTGCGGCAAAAGAAACGTCGTCGCGATACTCGGCCAGCCACGAAACAAAAATTCAGCCAAGAAGCATGAGAACTCCGAGATATCAACCCAACCCTCCTAGATTAACGGAACTTGAACCAAGAAAAACCTATTACCTCTTCCTCATCTCCGATTCTTAAACCCCGAGATGCATGGAATCTACATACAGCGATAAGAACTATTTCTATTTCGAATGTAGGAAAGGAACTCCGCGCTAATTCTTCGCAGAGAAAATCAAAATTTCCAAGTTGAAACGTAAGTTCCCTTCCCGAAGGCAAAACAACGTCTCCGTAAACTCGACGGTTTATAGATTCACAGAATAAGGAAATCTTGAGAGAAGCTCCGCCTATGTAGAACACTCTGAATAGATCCGAGTCTTACCGAAATTCCTTTGAGGAATCAGTGTGCACCGAGTGAAACGATGGTCGGTTCGATTAATTATCGATCGACCGACAAACAGGATGAAAGGGAGTCGGCCAGTGGCGAGCGGGCTGGGTAGAAGCGTCCGCCGCTGGAATGGAGGGCAGAAAAGGCATATTCGATGCGCATTTGCAGAGGGTCACGTAGGCGAGCCGGTTACGCGCTGGCTGATCTGCGCGGAAAACAGCGCGCAAACACTCGCATCTCCGTGAATCACCGTCGGCTTTTACGCGGGGCTCAATTGAATTGCCGCTTGTGCGCGGCGCGCCCGCATTTTAGCCACTGTTTATTCTGCTCGAGCACGGGGTAATGCGATCGAGGCCTATTACCGCCGCGGATTTTCATTTATTTGCAAACCGGCCCGGATTGAAAAACGGATCGAGAACCATCGCGTCACGGTCGACTCGTTTCCATCCGCTTTGAGCGTGGGCGGGCGCGTAACGAAATCGCGCGGAACAGCCGCGCTGTCTCTGGACCTTGAAGGGGTAGTTTCCAAAGGGTGCTAGATGAATGCACTTTTTTTTCTACTTTTGTATAGAAGAAGATGAATCGTGGGGTGAATCTTGCATGAGTGACTTTGTGATGGATGAAGTCGAGTTAGCTACACTGTCAGGAAGTTGCAACGTCGATGTTCCTCGAGCTTGTGTTACTTTCAGTTCCCGTTGGATTTTTAGTTTCTGTGGTAGTTTGGGAACTACGGTTATTGTTTCCTGAGTAGGTGGGTGGGGGATTTGTGACGACTAGGTGACGGTGGAAGCGGGGATAATAGAGACGACTTATTATTAGCTTGGACGCGGTGTCTGACTTTTTTAAGTTTGTACTACTTGCGACGTATTACTCTTGCAGTTGTCTCTTTCCATCGCGGTTTTGGAATAAAATCGTATGATGTCTAGGATGTAGTTATGATAATAGGTAATACTAGAGACGACTGTGATAAAAGTTTGAATAATGTATTATTCAGATTATTTACTTCTCAGTCTTGAAGCATTGCTGATTTCACTCGAATAGCTGGGTGTTCATTCTCACAAGCAGCCGTGTTGATAATAGTCTCTCCTTCCAACGACCAACACCGTACATTTGCGCACTGTATTGTGCAGATTCGTCGAACAAACAGCTGTCAGGTCGTTGATTCGAGTTAGATCGTTTCTCTGGGAACATCAATGGGGCGTTAATTCGTCGACTGCTCCACCGTGTACAGGCGTGACGTCGTTAACGTCGACGTACCGTGACGATTGTGCACGGGAACAAGAACACCGTCGGATCACCCACCCGTTAATCGCTGTCAAATTTCAAAATTTCACGAGTGAAATTCTCGTCGACGCGCGCGGCTTTCGTCGACAATTGCTACCAAATTCTCTCTCTCTCTCTCTCTCCCTCCCCGCCGTCGATTGCTGTTTATCGAAGCGTTTGAAAGCGGGAGAATCCATTCGATGCTGCAGACTATTCAGTTTCATTGTAATAGCGTTGCGTAATTTCTAATCACGTCATTCTGCATTTACATGTAAAAGAATGTGATTTGGAATATTAACAGAATGACGTGATTCCGTATCGACCTTCGCTAGTCTATGACTCAAATTTATGGTACTAGAGTAATTGCATGCGACGGAAATTTAAGTGGAAAAAGCACTCGCGGGTCATGGATTAAGTTTCACACTATGCAACGTGTTGATATCATTCGCAATCAATCTTCGCTGTGACGTTTACGACGGGCCAGGCGCTGGGACAATGACATGCCTGGTCATAAAGTAGTAAAATCGAGCGCCTGCATGCCGGAACGATCGTAATCTGCCACTACGCAATAGTGGTATTACCGAACTTTAAGCAAACGTCCGAAATTCGACTAGCTTCATTCCGTGCTACTGGTCCACGTCAGATGCCCGTTCCTTTATAAAGAAACCGTTTCTCTGAAGAATATCAAGCTCCCTTCTTTTTAAACTTCAATTTAAACCCCAATCTTCCTGCATAAAAATTCTAATAACACCCCATTCAAGTGCAAAAATATGGAACTCACAGTTCCGCTTGAGAATTCAGACAGTCCGACAACTGTCAAGCCAGAGGGATTCTAAATTTCGAAAATATGCAAGAAGCTGCACCCTTACGATAAACTCAGTCCCACAGCCCTCGCCCTTCGCACCCTCCAATTGCCAGGAATCGTCCCCAGACGATGTGCAACCCGTTCACAATCTCCAAGTCAGAGCATGCTGAAAACCACGGTCCAGTTTTCCCGCTTCCAAATGTTAGAAGAAAATTGAACAGGATTTTCCACGAGATTCCCGCAGATATTCCTACCATTTCCATACTCCCCTCCACAATTGGGCCGTGTCCCTCGACTTTGTTAAGCTCCAACGTCGCCCATATTTTTAACACGCGACGTTATTAGACCGTCCCGGCCGAGGCGACATCCGGGGTCGAGATATCGAACGAGACCCTCCCAAGTCCTTCCCTACGCACTGCGATTTTTACGACGTCCAGTCCGGTCGAGATTAGATGGACGCGAGACGTTCAGGAAATTGGCGAAATCGTAAATCGTCCTTTTCCCGCGGATCGTAAAAGCCAAAATCCCGACAACAGTCGTTCGAAGAAAGTCCAGAGCGTCGATGATCGTCAAAGTGTCTAATCCAAGTGGCCACCGAGTACACGATCGTCAGGCTCCTAGGAACCTCTCCTTTCTTTTTTATTAGCCATCATTTCAGCGAAGGATTCACTGAAATGGAGGGCACTTGCCCTCCCAAATGACCGTTTCCTTCGCAACTCTGTACTGTAAACTGTCGCGGATGTCTTTGACAGAGCTTCTTGGTTCAGCGAATGCGTCCCATCTTGATTTCATCTCACTTGTTCGTGGAATTCGAATGTTTCTCAAGGACGAGGGTATATGGAAGAAGAAACGCGTTCGAGGGTGTCCTCTTGCAGCTGGGGCCAGGAAATTTGATTTTGAAGGTATGCCCTGGCAGTTTCCCGAGTCACTTGACCAGGCTTTAGTCGACATTTCCGGGAGCTTTGTCGACGCTCCTCCATGAAACTTTTCTCGGGGATCTTGGCTACGACTGGAGAGATATCCTGAGTATGCGGCTGGTAGACGGTGTTCTGCGTTCCATCTCCTGGAGGAAGTTTCATATCCGATATGGACGTGTTTCGTGCTAACGCTTCTCGCCGGCCAACCTGTGCTGCCTTGGAAATCGATGTTTCTGCGCGGGGGGCCAGAATGTCGGCCTCGTAATTCCACGGAGAAATGGGAAGAATCTGGTAACGCGTCCGCCGCGTCACTTTTTATTTAAAACGACAGGGGGGAAGAGGTATCAGCTTGAATCGCATAGGTATAAATGGCAATCGCTGGGCATTTCTGGTGATCCAAATGGTCTCCAAATAACTCGAACTGACGAACGTCGATGTCATGGAATTGCAGGCTCCAGACGTCACTTCGTTGCCCGGGAAAACGAAAAATCAGAGAAGGAACGAAGGCATGGGAAGAGGATAGGTCCGGGTACTTCGTATTTAACCGAACGACAAGGCAGTTGGGTTTTGATCGCCAATGGGGATGAAGCTGGAGCGCGGCGATGGCTGCTGCGGCGCTCTCTAATCGTCCGCAAGCCGCTTAACTGAACCCACCTCCTCCCCCGTTTCCTCGCATCGGCCTCTTTCAGTAACATTACGGCGGTGGTTGGTACACCAATTTCTCCATCAGACCCTGAGCCACCGGCATTACCATCCGCCTCGATCTTCTCGTACGCTAGGCGTGATCCCTGTCGGCGAAACTCGAAACAAAAGTGGCACGTGTTTATATATCGAGTTACTTATCGGTACTCAGTAACGTGCACGAACTTGCCAATCGATGGAGCGATGGAAAAGGCGAACTTTTACTGTAGCAAACGCGCTACTGGTCACGTCGCAATCAAGTGCAGGCTGTTTTGGAATTCATAATTATTCATTGCGAGGAGCATCTCATTTCTCTGAAACTCAACAGTTTTGTCGTCCTCCAAGTTCCGGCGATGTTTCTCCGCGCGAAGTTTCGTCGCCCAAAAGGCCCTCCGACTCCAGGAACTTTCACTTTTTTCCAGCACTGGAGCAGAAAGTTGAGCCGCGTGTTTTCGACAGAAGACAAACGGCAGCCGTTCCTCCGACTGCTGTCGCGTCAACGAACGTTTCCAATGGGCACGTGACGTTTAGACGATATTAAAATGAAATTCTCCCCGCTGCCGCCCCCCGGTCGCGGGGCGCGTTTCAATTTTTGACGCGCTCCTCGACTGGCAGGTCTGCTCTCGCCGCCTCGAAGGGGATCGAGGCGGAGAGGAGAAAAAGTGTCGAACCGTGGACACCGTTAATGGATTCCGGCGGCGACGACCCGCGGCTCTCGTCCCCGGTGGCGAGAGAAATGAACGACGCCTGTTTGACAGTCGTAGGGACGTGGCGCGTCGAAAACTTGCCGAGCCGGGAAAGCACACTTCAGCGATCAAATATTGAAGCATTTACGAAATCTGCTCTTGTATTAACATCGAAATCGTCGCTGAGTTTGGTAATCTGGATTGTAAAGAATAGAGGAAGATAATTGAGGAAGACATCGATTTTGGTTATAATTCAAATCATTGGTATTAAGTAGTTACACATTATTGATATTGTCGAAGGGGCGTTAGAATGCGATTTGGAATTTTTAATGGTCGGAAGTAATAGCAGTTATTTTGGATAAGAATTCTCGAGGGGCTTGCGGAATATCGGAAGTTGCGAGGTCATAATTTTACGGTCTCTCAACGAGAACGCCGACGAAAACTACGTCGCCGACCATCGACGCGACGTCATTTCCCTCGCAACTTTTCATTCCCGCCTCGAGAAAGGACTTTCTCGCCCGCCGAGCCCGTACCGCGGGAAAAAAGCGCGAGGTTTCCTCGAAACTCGTTTGGAAGTACGACGTTCACTTTGCATTTCGTTCGAGGGAAATTGTTATCAATCTAGTCGAGAGAACATGGTGCCTTATGCTTCTGAAAATTCCCTCAAATCCCTGGCAACTTCGTTCCAAGGGCTATTCAATTGTCGACGCAGTCACTCTCGGATCTTGTTAGCCTCTCATATTTTTCAATAGAAGCAGAACTGTTATGAAAAGAGCACCTCGGATAACTGCCCCGCTTATCAAACAATCCGCGGCAGAAGAACCAAACCACTTAAGTCCCTGAAACTACAGTGCCTCGCCCACTGCAACCGCAAACGCGCGGCCCACGGAAATAAGAAATTTGATTACAAAGATTCCCGGTCTTCGGACGCTCAAATATTGAAGCAAAGGGATAAGCCGGCGAAATCTACGAGGCTGCAGGTTCCCCAGGAGAATCCACGTTTTCATTTCCTCGCATAATCGTCGTCCACCGTGCCCGAATCCAATATCGAGGAATTACTTATACGCCTGTCGATCGAGAAACAGGAAAATCGGGGGGGTTCCTCTTTATACATCCTGTCCACCGTACGGTGTCGGCCAGGGGTTAAATTATTTGCAGTTCATCGGAGGGGGATGTCGTGGCGGTGGTGTTTTACAAATCCGCCTCGTTACTTACCACAAGCTGTTCGTCCCACCATCATGCATTATTCATCCCCCGGCGGCTCCTTTCCGCGCCTCGTATATTTTATTTCGATCGCCCGAGCCATCCAGCCTCCCCCTTTCAGCTTCAATCGAGTCCAGGCTCGGTTTCTAATCCGACGGAATGCGTCGCCGTTCCAACCACGGCCATATATTATCCCAACGCTATCGGAAGAAGCTGGCCGCGCGTCATTGATTCCATAACGAAACAGAGGATGTTTGCCGCTCTGGCTAGCGTTTCTTCAACCCCTTCGAGGATAAGAGGATAATTTCTCACGGAGGAATTGGATTTTCTGTAACAATGGGCCTGGAAAACGGTGCATCGGTGCTTGGGCAGACTGAGATTTCGGAGGTGGGGTGTTGCAGTTGCTGCTTGTGTGTGGAATTAATGTGGTAATTTGTTTGTTGAAGTTTCGTTTAGGGGTTGTGTGATCGCAGTGGAGGATATTGCGCTTGGTTTTGAGATGGGTGGTTCGAATATACGTGTCTTTAGATCTTCACAAGTTTCATAGCTCCCGCGGCCTTCAACCCTTTGGAAGATAAGTGGGTAATCTTTATTCGTGGAATTTGATTCCCCGTAAGAATAGGGCCGATATATTCGATGGAATTCACATAAAACATTCGCTTCACATTACGCACGATTGAATAGCACACTGCGTCTAGTCAATTCCTTACACAGGCATATAAAATAATTCAGGTGTAGGTAAAAGGATACCGCAGCCTTCACCTCAAACAGTCCTTACACCACTTAACTTACTACCGCCAAGTCTACATCCGCGAAAACTTGTCCCAACAACTTCGCCCTCCTAAGAAATTTCATCAAAGACCATCTCCCCAGTGCAAATTTGCCGCATGCACCCCCAAATTCATTACACGTGCAAATTTACATTGCCCGAGCTCCCAGCGTTATCTCAACAGCATTTTCTCGTAACGCATCCAACTGCTACACCTCCAACCACCCACAAAACGTTTCCTAAATATGATTGCCAATCCTCTAGCTCCTTCCAAAAAGCAATACTCCCACCCCCGTGCAGCCACGCGTTCCCCTATCGAATCCCAAGTAGCGTGGGAGCATCCAAACAGAAAGCAGAGTTTTATAAGTCGCTGTCGGTCACGAACAAGGAAATTACCCCGCGCGAGGACGCCGGAGTCGCTCCATTCCGAGCGCTCATTAGCCTCGGTGCGTTTAAAATTCTTCTGGCTGGTTAATCGCGACACGTGCCCCAGCATTTTTTGCTTGCCCCGTCGCGAGCAACCCTTGCGAAATCCGCGCACGTGCCGGGACCCCAACCCCCCCCCCCCCCCTCTCTTGCCGTGTAGCTGAGCGTCCCGGTGCACAGCGTCGTTAATGGTGATCGATAATTCACGCGAATGCTCGTGTATTTGTATGCAGCCGTCGCAGCGGGGCCGATTACGCTAGGAAAACACGGTTAATCGCGTGGCCGGGGGTCGTAAACGGGAGCCACGAAGGGCAAAAATGCCTCGCACGAGGCGGAGGGAGAGTGGACGGGGGACGAGGATGGACCGTGGCGGAAGTGCGTGCAGATATTGGTCGAGTGCCGGGGTGTGGATAGTGGACAGGTAAAGTTTGACGGCAGGGGGGCAGGACGGCGATACGTGTCGCGCGTGGACCGTCGGGACGATGAGGGAGCCCCGGGGTACGTAATTACGGTGGATTATCGTGAAAGTGTGGGCAAGGGGGGCACCTGGCCCGCGGGGCGTGCCGCCCCACAGGGGAATCTTCCTCGGGGGGTACGTGCCCGGAGGAAACAGGACGACGCACGTTACATCTACATTTCCTACACGCTGCTGGCGGAGCTACATCTCTTCGAACAGGTAAATGCAGACGTATTATCGCGTGGAACGTGGCGGATGCTTGAGGCAGCGATAAAGAATTTAGAGAGACCCGGGGCTCTTACGTTTTATTCGTTTCGAGTTGCCCCGGGCTGGGGTTGCTTCGCGTGGCTCGGGGGTTGTGTTTACGTTCGGGGGTTCGTTTAACGCGGTAGAAGGCAAGTGGAGGGAAGTAATCTGTGTGCGAAGCTCACTTTTTGATCACCCACGGCAATTAAGGGGAATACAGTTTTTCAATAACGCTCAATTACGAACGCGCCTCTTCAGCGGATTTTTAACAACCCGCAGCTGGCTTATTTCCGCGTGCAGCCGCTCGATGGTAATTGATTGAAAAATGTACCGTGCGGAGGAAACTTGCAACACGTAGACTGAACAGATTGATGAACCATGTAATGGTGAAGTTGTAATGTAAACTCATTCGAATTATGATCCAAGCTTTTATTTAGTGGGCAGATAAACTCCGTCATCGCGGATCGTTCGGCAGTCAAGATTACTTCTAAATGTTTCTTAGAGATTGGAAATCTTATAGATACCAAGAGTCGTTGAACATTTATGAGACTCCGCATGAATAACGAAGCCCGCGACGTGACAAACTGTTAAGGAGCCCGCCGTTCCGAGTGAATCCCTTTCGGCTCGTGTCTTCCATAGATCACGTAAATTCGCCGGCTTTATCCCCTCGGGGGATGGATATAAGGGAGGCGCAGCGAGGTGGAATCGTCGTGAAATCTCGGTATACCGACGGGGTAATCGGCAATTCCTCATTAGAAATCCTCGACGGGCGTGCACGTCACCGACCCGCGACCGCGTAAGTGTCAGACATTGATTAAGTCCTGGCACCGCCGATTAAATACGTCCCGTGGAGCAGCGAACCCGTTCGAAAGACGAAACCCCTTGAATTATGCGGATCCCGCTATCGGAAGATCGTTCCTTTGCGTCCTCGAAAATGTTCAACCCGAGTACCATCGACTCGGACGAGAGAAATTTTCCTGTTCCAGGGACGAATAATATCCGACGTCCTCCCCGCTACTTTTCAATGCGCGACCTTCCCTGGAAAATTAGCAGCTACATAATTAGAAATTCGAATGAGATCGAAGAATGTAATTGGGACGTGACTTCAATAGAAATTACCTACTGGTCGAGGCTGCTAGGTTTTCACGGAGCGTGACGTGGAGATGACAGCTTGATTACTTAGGTTCCAGATGTAATTAAATTCCATCCCGCGAAAAGTGAAACATTTGAATCAAAGGTGTCGTGTCGGCAAGATCCCCGAGAGCCGTGACGGTTCTAATTAAGTAACAAAGTCGTTAGTCATGTTTCAGAGGAGCCGAGCTCGTCAGGCGCACGTGATGATAAATGGAACACGAGGTATCGCTCGCGAGAAGCTCGCGACCGCGTTCCCCTTTACCAATTACGTATACCATGTGCTCGGAATATTATCAGGAGCCATAACGCCGGGCAATAAAGCAAGTCTCTAACCGGGGACGTAATATTACGTCCTTGGCGCGGCGCGGCGAGGCATCAAAACACATGATACGCTCTCGCCGCGGGCAGAACGTGCGCTTCGATTCGAGCGTAAGGATTCGGGGATGTAATTCAATCCGAACTCTGCATGAACGCCCTTAGAATCGATTTAGTTACTGCTGTTTGCGCGCTTCGCGGAACATAGTTAAATACGTTCCTTGGAAATCGTTGAGCATAAAACATACATCTTTCCATCAAATACCAAGTGTCCAACTCTTTGTAGCCTATTATTTACATCCACTGTTCTTCTGCCAAATCAATTTGTAAAATTAAATAAGCTACTCAACACTAGAAACTAAATGAACTCTAAGCTTTCACGGTCCAAGTTTAATTATTTCAATTAGAATTTTATCCCGACGTTTCGTCAACAGTGCAGCTTCCTCAAAGATCAAATGGCACACTAAAGACTAAACTTCTCTTTGTACCTCGCTAATCAAAGTCCCTGTTCACAATGCGTGTCCTCCCAACGATCGATAAAGATTGCCATCACTCGAATGCCCCCATTTTCCAGCGTCGTCGATCGAACCACAGCGATCAACGATCAGCGTCGGCCAGACGCGATAAAACGCGACGTAGACGCGAGCATCGCGCAATTATCGCCTGTCGTTCGCCGCATTAACGTCCTCGCGGAACGTATATCCAAGCGGAATGGAGCTGGCCGAGGCACACGCTCGAGCGTCAGATCGCTGGGCGAGATCTCACGTGGTTGCCCCAGCGCAACGATGCCCCTCAATCGGCGATTAACGGAAGGCAGGATAAAATAGGAAAAGGGAGGAGAGGGAAAAAAGGCCACGCGGCCCCGGGGCACATCGATAACGCGCATTTGCGTAATTGCACGGGCCGTAACCGCGATAAGAAGCACGAGAGAGGGACGCCTCCGCATTTCCCGCGTTTTTCCAGACCATCTACCCGTCGAATTTTCCCTGCGAAGCTCCCCCTTCCCTCCCATCGGCCCGTGGTCTAACAGGGTCAGCTTTGCAGCTACTCATTAACCCAGGAAATCTAATCTGCATCGAAAGTGCGCTTTTAAGACAAGCGACGCTTCGATCATCCCTACCCTTCCGGGATCGATCGGTATCACGCGATCGGAGAACAAGGGGGTTTCATATTATCTTATTTCCCAGAGTTTTTTTCGTCAGGGAAATTGAAAGACGCGGCGACGAGGCGCCCCGGGGAAATTGAATGGAAGTTAAAATGGGTAGTTAAGAGGCATCTCTTGGGGAGATTCTGGGGCCCCTTTTGATCGATCAACTTGCCAGCTTTTTCCTTCCACTGGTTCCTCTGGTTGTAGAATCTTATGTTTTCAGTACAATCGTGCATTGTGGGACAATAAATAGAAAGGGAAATCCTCAGTTCGATCCACGAGGATCGCTGTAATGGTAGCACAGGCGGTTCCCAGTGAACAAGCTCGACGATAAATCCGACGTCAACGGGCAGACTTCATCATCCGCGACGCAGGTACCCCGCTGTTCCAATTAAACGTCACCGATTCGCACATTCGACGAGCTCGTTGACGAAAAGCTTTATGACGGATGCGCCGAGCAGCTTTCAGACGTAGCTGCAACGCACAGCGCGCCACAATGTTTTCCCTCTGCTTTATGGAATGTACGAAAGTGTTCCATTAAACACGGAGGTAATATTCGAGGTGGATCCAGAATGTGGGCGAACCTTCCTGGAGCGCTCCGCTCGTGTTCCGCGCGCATAAGCTGTCAGTGGATTAAGAACACCGATCTTAGATGCAGGCCTCGAGGATTGAGGGAATCAAAAAACAAACGTAGAAGAGCTAGCACCTGATTAAGCGTGGAAAACATGGCGAGTCTTTGAAACGAGGAATATGAAGTATTCCCTGGATCTCGTGTATTCAATCCTGGGACGAGTTTCAATCTGTGCTCCCTTGAATTATGGAACTTAATGTCCCGACCCGCCAGGGAACAAAAGCTCCTGAATTATTATCCGTTTTTCCGGCGAAACTCTGCCAAGTAACCCGGTGGAACGTCGGCAGACGCTCTTGAAACGAAAATGCTGAGAGCTTCCGCTGTTTCTGCGGAGCTTTCAAGCATTTGTCGATCTCCTTGGCTCTTCCTGATCGGGGAATATTCTGCGCTCCCAGTGGTTCATTAATTCTCTATCACTTACCGGAGTTAGTTATCTTCAGCTGCGACAGTGTCCACGTGAGTGAACGCTGAGAACATCCAGTTACGTTGGTATTTTCGAGAAATCTTCTAGTCAAAGATGGCTACACTTTATGATTCCGTTACTTTACTCTGGTTCCCTCGAAACCTGTTACAGCATACGATCGTAAAATCTCCCATGCTTGGGGATTATAAATGTTCGTCAGAAGGAAATACAACGTTCCAGGCTCGTTTGCTAAAACTAGCGATATCGGAATTCTGATTAGCGAAACGGGGTTAGGTCTGGTGAGGAAGAAAGCTGCACGCTGTCGGCGACGAATATTTCTTAATTCACTTGCATCAGCCTCGATTTATTTTCATTGGCGGCCGACGGCGCACGTCAACGGCTGGTCTCGCAGCGGCCATGTACATGGGAACCAGGCATAAATCACTTCTGCCCGGGCGTTCGCCGCAATTCACGTCATCGCCATGACGAAACACCGTGAACGTTCTCTCTGCGTCGGGTGAATACTTTCAGCATGTTCCTGCGGAGGAAATGCCTGCTAAATGGCCCGTGAATACTCGAAACTATTGATAAAAAATATCTGTCCGTGGTTTCTCGACGGCACGTGCAATTTACGTTGAGAAATTCTGGCTTAAACGCTTCAGCTTCCTTGCAATATTCTTAATAATCTGCTGAAAATACACCCCTTGTCTATTTTCTCCTACATTTCAGCAGCCTATATTTCTTCCACCAGTGACACTAACGGGAACGTCTCCATTTTCTGTTGCAGGACCTCCAATCGGAGATCGAGACCCACCGAGACGTTTATGCGTCCCTGAACGGCACAGGGCGGAAGCTGCTGAGCTCTCTGGCCAGTCAGGATGACGCTGTCATGCTGCAACGTCGACTGGACGAGATGAACCAGAGATGGCATCACCTGAAAGCGAAGAGCATGGCGATAAGGTGAGCGACGATCGACCGTTCCCCCATTTGTCAAAGCCGCCATTTTTCAACCCTGCGTCCTCCCTTTTCCTTGCCTCTCGATCCAATTAGCGGTCGTGGTGAGAACGACGACAGGTGGAAACCCTGGCGCTTTCACCCCCTCGCTAACAGGTGCGCCGCTTTCGAGAGACAGACACGTTCCCTTTTGCGTGCACGCGGGAACGTGGTCGTCGAGAAGTGGCTGTAGAGAGAATTCGGGGCATATAGGGATCGGGAGAATGAATTACGTGGAACAAGGCGAAGCCGGGTACGGGCGTAGCGCAGAGGGAGGAAAACAGCGGAGAGCACCTGAACCCGGGAGAAAAATAGAAAAACAGAATGCTGGAGGAAAAGGGAAGAAAGGGGAAGGTGGAAGTAAAGAGCGCGTGAAGAAAGGGAGAGGATCAGGATAAGGGTAGGAACGAGCAGTTTAAGTACAGAAAAAGGGAAAAAGAGAGCCCCGCGAGATGAAACTCGAAGAGCACGCATTAGGAATATTTTTCCGTAGCGAACTTGTTAAAGATGTTTTTAATGGAAAAACAAAACGGTTAATATTTGCACTTACCTGCGAAAATTCAATTATCAAAAAGCAAATTATGACAAAAGGATATAGCAATGGTATCGCCGATTTATAGTTCCTTTAAAGAATTTAAGGAATAGACGTTTCATTGTACAGTACGAATTGGGACGTGCGAAGTTAATTGTCGCTGAAGCTTCCAGAAACTGGGTCCCTACATAGGAGGTGGATGTGGGTATGTTTGAGGGAAAAGAGAATAGGTGTATGCAGAGAGGAAACGAGGGAAAGGAAAAAAAGAGAGTATGCTGGGGGTGGGAGGAACAGGGAAACGTGAAATATATGGGAATAAAGTGCGAAGGGTAGAATGCCTTTGATTTTAAAATACTGCTAGGCTTTAGTGAAACGCTTGCGGCACTGTGATTCATGAGTTGCATCGGGTTCTCAGAGTGTTTTGGCTTCGGAGATTTCTTTCAAAACTGATATATTATTCCTCCTAGACGATATACAATCTTTTGAGCCTACCATTAATACTCCACCCTACTTCTCTCTCTACCGAACGCCACCACGCGTTTCAACCGGTTCGCCGTAATAACAGTTGCGCGCAACACGCGTTTCCACGCAAAAACGAGTGGACACGCGCGAAAATGTTCAGGCCGCGATCGAACGCGACATATTTTTTTTTCCCCACTATTTCACTCGACACCCATTCATCTCCGAGAGCCTGATTTCCGGTTCCATTTTGCGCGCCCGAATCGATTTATTTTTCCCTTGCATATTCGAAGCGCGCATTAAACCGGCGTGTCAGCTGATTCGCGGCGAAGGCGCGGTCGATGTAGGGAAAACCGAGGGAAAATGCGACCGTATCACGGGCTCCTGCCACACAGGAAAATCGGCGCATAACTTTTAGCGCGAGTGGAATTCCAAATGAAACACGTACGCAACGTTTTGCTCCCAGGGAAAAGCACGCACGTTTACGTAACTCTGAACGTATTCGGAGTTAGCGAAACCCCCTCGCATATCTGATTTAATTGAAAAATCACAGCAATCCGAAAGTAAATGAAAATAGAGAAGTAACGTGAAGAAGAAAGCGTTATGATAAAAGAAGTGTTTAAGGGTGAGTGAGAAATCTGCGAAACAGCGAACTGCAAATTATTCCCACGGCGACATCGGAAGACCAATGGCTTTTGACGCGCGAACAATTCCAAAGATTTCCACGGCGGGCGGAGGGGCGGCGGGTGTGCACACGCAGTAGGTTAACTATGAACCCGGAAATTCCCCGCGCGCCATTCTCCTTTGATGGCGCAGCAGTTATGCGTCGCGGTAATACCCACCGTACTCAGAAATTACCACGGCGAAAATGGGGGTGCTGGAAAAGAGCCTCGCCCTACTTCTGATCCGTTGCGAGCGACTCCGCTGATTCGCGATAAATCCTCGTGGGATCTATCGCGGGGCTTTGATTGGAGATCGGCAAAGCCGAAGCGACCGCGGTGCAACGGAAACCCGGCGAATATATGTGATGCTTAAAAATTCTATTCGTCAGGATTAGTTCTGCCTTTGGGCGGATCGCCGAATTCGCCATTCATATTTGAAAGGCAGCTTAGCCTTTAAATAATAATGAAACTCGGTTCGAATATCCCCGCGCATTGACGACTCCCTCAGTCGCGGTGCTCTGAAACAGCGCGGACAAGGGAACAATTTCAGCCTCAAAGCCTTGTCAATAAAGAGTTTCAGCGTCCAGCTCACTCAGCTACGCCGCCTAGCGCCGCTTATCCTTTTGCCCGCCATTCCTAGCGCCGAAACAAAGGCAGCGGCGCGTTGCACGCTTTCCAAAATTCGTAGATGAAAAATCACCAGGTTGCTCTTTCACCGTTCGCGTTAAAAAAAAGCCCCCATTCATCCTTCAATCCTCGAAGGAAAGATGAAAAGCGACCGTTGCCGGGCTCCCTGGAAATTTCTAGATGAAAAATCACCGGCGGCTGGTCGAGCCGCGGAAAGGAGCAGCCACGGAAGAGAAAAGAATTCAACAGCCGATGTTCATTTATTATTCCCGTTTCGCTTAATCGATCCCCGCATTTGCCTTTTTATAAAAGCCACCGCTCCGATAGCGAGCGGGGGAAAAGCGCGGATGCACGGCGGAATCTCGGCCACGCGGTCACGATCGATTTGCATCCAGCCGGTTTATAACAAATCCCTGGTAGATTTCCCTGGTAGAAACTTGTGAAACCCTCGGGATACAAGTTGCCCCGCGGGCCTAGTTCGCGTCTCCCCCCCTCGGCCATCGAATTCTGTATGCCCACGGATTACCTTACCCCGCATTGAAATTTTTATCCGTGGAAATTGCGAATTCTTGTTTCCATCGCGCACGGAGCACGCGCGGCACCAGCTGCTCGCGCCTTCGTCCAGTTTCTTTTCTGCCTGCGGATAAAAAGGTTCCTCGGGGAGGTCGATTACGCAGGGGATCTTATATTTTCTAAGGGGCTGGCAGGAAATGCTGCCGGACGCTTCCTCGGACCGTTTTCGTAATCGGATTCCACGGCGGGAACTTTACAGCGATGTTAATTCCAGCATTCGACCGGCAAGGCGCGCACCGTAAACTTCGCTCGGTCGAGCTACGCGGGTCCGCGTCGATGAAACGCCCGCTCGCGGAAATTTTCCACGGAAGTTGCGCGCTTTGACGGCGGACCAGGGAAATTTCGATGCGCCGGCAGATACAGAGGGAAAGCGGAGGGAAACCGAGAGGTCTTTATTGAGAGAGGCGTTCCGTGTCCCCGTGTACCGCGTTTCAATCTCGTCCACGAGTTTTAATAAAGATTCGCCCCCCGGTCTGGACGGATGTAACAGTTTATCCTTTGCTTTACTAGCTTGTTGCCTCTGTGATAATATGACGGTTCCCACAGCGCGCAACGGTTTTACGAACGTTTATGTTTTATCAAAGAATGCCTGCCCGGTGTCTTATTGGTATTCGGCCTGTGTACTCTTGGGGGATATTAGAGAACGCGGAGGGGGCTCGGTTTAATAATCCTGCAGGAATTTGTCTCGCAAAGGCTGCAACATCTCTCCCTGGTCGCTCTAATTCCCTTCCTTTTACTTGCGGCAAATCTACAAACTGTGGATGAAAATTCAGTTTCACATGAATCATAGGAAACAATCTCAGTATTAAAAAAAAAAAGTTGCGATGTACCTATCGCGTAGTGTGAAACTTGTCAGAGAACAAAGCAGAAATGGGAAGCTTGATTAGCTTCTTGAAAAAATAATGAAACTTTAAAGTGTACAATGTTAACAACCAAAGGGTGCATTTGCAAAGCTTCAACCCCGTAAAACAAAACTCGCAACCTCCCCCGACCTTTTATACCTCGTTGACAATCTGAATGGCGCAGAATTCCGCCGGCGATTCCGATAACGGGACCTAACCCACTCCCGAGGAATTAATTTCAACCTCGCCCCGAACCCACCCCTCCGGGTGGCTCAAAGTGTTCGCGGAAAGGGCTGGAACGGCTCCGTCGGTCGCGGAAGGACTCGAAAATTTAAGTAGCGCCGATAAAGCGAAGTCAGCAGCGGGTTAACCCGGATAGAGTCGAGCAATCAGTCTCCATTAATTAGTCCGACCAGCGCGGCCTCGAGCCAGCTCGCGGAAGCTTGATTACCGGAAGAGCGTATTCGTCGGCGGAGGGGACACGAGGCAACGGAAGCCAGCCGCCCTCCCCGCTTTCCACCCCCTCGTTTTCGGGGCCCGCCTTTTCGTCTTTCGCCCGCGATCCCGTCGTTTATTTTTTTTTTTTTGCTCTCCCTCTGTGTGTCCCGCTCCCTTTCTCTTATCCATCCCTCCAGAACCACGACGACCATATTTATCGGCGGCAACCGAATCTTCTCCACCTACATCACCGTGACCCACGAATCGTCCTAGCTCGATTTTAGCGCGGAGGCCAGCAGCAGTCCGCAATCAGGCCACAAATACCGCTGGAAATGCTGATCCCGATAATTCGACCGACGATCGTTTCTGGCACCGGTTTCAACGAGGTCGGGAACACCGATACGTAGCCTGATACGTTATATCAGCCGGGCCGAAGTTCTGGGCAAGCCTCGGGAGGATGTTACATGGCGGAGGAACGCTGCCTACCCCCTCGCCTTTGTCGTAGATTCGTCGATTGAGTTTGTCTTTTGAAGGGAACGTTTTGGTGCTTTTAAGGGAGTGATGGTCTACCGCTTTTTAATTACTTGGGGTGGTTGCATTTTGTTCTGGGTAATTCTTACATAGAACTGTGTGATCAGACGAAATATGTGAGTTTCTTGTGGCAGAAGAAATTGATGGGTACTTTGTGGTTTAGCAAAGTAAGTCTTTGGTTTCTGGATGTGGGTGATGAAATTCTGGGTGCTCGATTTTTGGTGCGCCCTGTTTAAGTGTCAGCAAGTGGAGGGACGTTCTCTGATAAATTACTTTCGATATAAGTAAGAGATAAAGAGCGTAGCAGTATGCAAGCTGGTCTAGAAAAAGTTGTCAAGGTTTTCTATCCGCCAGGCTTTAAGAAGTTAGATTAATTCTGGAAATTTGAATCTCCCCGCATCAGTAAGCACCGTTTGATGGAGAACGACCGTTTGATTCCCGTTTAAAGAATAGTTTAGCTTAATTCCGACGCCTCGGCGGCAGTAACAGCTTTCGTTCGCCAATGTCGCAGCCTTTTTGCTCGCGCAACAGCTGCCTGGCTGTTGTTTGCCGTACGAATTACACAATCCTTTGGCCCTCTTGTAGCCAAAGTCAAGCATTTCGAGGAGGTTTACACGGGAGAGAGTCGAGGCAAACTACATCGTTGCGAACAAACAACGAATTCGGTAGCTTAAAGCTTTTTCGCCAGCCCCAGAGAACAATGCCGGGACCAGCGAATATCGTCGTTACATAACGAAACCTCTATTCTCACACGCCTACTCAAATAATCCATCTTATCAACGTCTATCATTTTATACTCTAAATAAAACAGACATATCTCGCAACAACATCCTCTATTCAAACGAAACTGCTCAACTAAAGATACCTCAGCTCTGTAGCTTCCACCGCACCGCATCTCTTTAAAAAAAAGCACGTTCGATTTCCAAATCCTCGCCCTCCGAACAACATTTCACCCAACACGGCTGTCGCAATTTTCGTGGATGTTAGAGGAGGAGGAACAAGCCTTTCATCACTGAAATAAATTACATCCGCGCGTCAACGCGACTGTCGGACATATAAACTTCAAGCTAGCGCGTGCGTCACAATAAAATTCGCAGAAACTTCATTCTTCGCCCTCCCACCGACAGCGATTTATAGCGGAGGTTGGCTGGCCCCGAATGGAAAAGCAGAAAAAAAGTAGCGAAAAAAATCGGGCCACTGACTTTTCGTCGGCCAGCTCATTCGTCGGATTTCGCGCAAACAAGGTACCCGTAGCGAGCAGAATCAATAGCTCGAGCAATTAGTTACTCTGGCACGCACGCGAAAAGGGCAGGAGCCGTATCCGACAGTCGGATGCGCGGACCTTTTCGGACTTGTTCAACATCCGGCGCTTTTTTTCAGCCCACGGACGCTCGACCGTGGAGCTGGGCAGCGAAAGTCCGCGAAACAGGAGGGGGTCGTTTGTACGGCGTGAATTGGAATTATTCCAGAGGAGAATATTCCGAGCTCGTGGATCGGCATCGAGTTTGATCTGCCTGTTATTATATAGAGGCCAGATTAGATAACGTTGGTAATTTGTTTAACGATACACGGTATTACTCTGCACTTATAACGACGCTTGTTACTGCTCAACCCGTTATTACGAAATAATTGCTGTGGGTGGAATAACGCGAAGCTAAGTACACTTTACCGGGAAATTATGGTACGCTGCAGTTGCCCAGAGATATTAGAAGTCCTTCCAACAAAATCCACAAAGAAATTACACCGAAACCTGCCAGCCTCCCCAGATAAAACAACCCCCGTATACCAGCCTCCATCATTAAGAAAATAAAGCAACACTGAAATATCCAAGATACTCCCGCGGTCCCTCGCGAAATCCACGGAGCCTCGCCAAAGCGGCGGAAAACGCTGCCGCGCGAAGACAAACCGTAAGCGAGAAGTTGAGGGAGGTTTCTTGCCGACAGACACGACGGCGCACAGAGGAAGTCGTCGCAGTAGCGACGTCTGCTGCAAAGGCACGCGGCTGTTAGTCGAGAGGGAGCATGAATCGGGAGGAATAATTAAAGATACTCTGCGCCGCAGGCTGGTGCGCTGGCGCCCATTACTCGCGGGTGCGATTAGCGCACTCGCGCGTTCACGTGCACGTCAGAGTGTCGGGGCGCGAGGCGTCGTCGAACGCGACGTTGGATCATCGAAACTACAAAACGCGGGGAGGGAGGTGGTGTTGCAGAGGCTGCAGAGGGCCGCGTTTACGTCGTGATTTCTACAGAGAAAAACAACTTCAAAGCTCGTTCCCGTGCGCTGGCTGCGCGCGTTTCCTTTAATGTCGTCGCCCTACGTTTGCTCGCCCTGGAAACTGTTGTGGCGTGGTAGCGTCGTCTCGCGACTTCTCCGCCAGCACGAACCATCTCCTCCCTGGAAACGATCGTTCGAGGCTTCGTTACGGAGCCACCCTCCTTCGACGAGCAGCGGAACGAGCCGACGCGAACCGTAATCGAGTTACCGCGAGTGTACGTTTGTTGCGTTCGCCGCGAACAATGGTTGCGAGAGAAATTGAAGTGGGTGGTTCCTGGGTGAAGGGGGGTGGTTTACGATAAGACCCAGCGTTTTCCGCGAAGCTTTGCGCGGTATGAATGATAGTTTACTTTAGAAACGAAGGGACAATGAAGCGTTCAAGGAACGGGATTTCACGAGCCAGAGAAATATGAAGGAGACGGGAAATGCTTTCGACCTTTCACTACGGAATGACTGATTGTGACTTCGCGCAGGGGATTCAATTTGGCCGGGGATATTAATTTTAGACGGTCAAACGTGAACGGGGATTGGAGAACTAAATTTTACTCTCGTTTCACATCAATTTCCCGAAGAATTGTAATATATTTCTTCAGCTCTATCAATAAACATTGGGATATTATCGTACTATTGCAAGCTTCTCTTCAGATTAGTCTTCTACGGTGGAGGAGCTAGGATAATTAACATTTCTGTCGCTCCCTTGAAGACCTTCGTCGTTCCACTTGCTCGACAAACCAGCAATACCATTGTTATTTCGCTCCTCCTTGTTTCTTCAACAAACACGTCCGCGACGGAAGACGAACGATCCAATTCAGAGACGGTGCTCGAGGTAGCGGAGATCAATACAGTCGGTTGCAGTTCGCAATCTGCGATCTTTCGAATCGAGCGGACCATATTCGCCGGGCCAGTTAAAATCCAGGAATAAAAGCGCACCGTATCTGGGCGATCCATCGCTACAGGGAAACAGAACTCATCGACGCAGACAATACTCCCAGAAAAATACTGCCATCCATTCAATTATAAATCGCGAACCAGCGAACGGAGCCAGGAACGTACGATCGAAGGAGCGCCATTGAATTCGCCAACGATACCGAAGTACCGGCGCCGATTCCCGCAAAAATAGTGGCCGCCGATAGCGAAAGAGTCGCCGATGGTTGATTCGTCGCGGGCCAGCCGAACCGGAAGTGACAGGTAGATAATCGCGGATCGTGATGAATCACCCGCGTTGGCCCCTTATCAGTCGGCCCCACTGTGCATCGTCGTTCTTTTCCTCGTCGTTTCGCGTACACCGAAATCTGTCACGTGCACCCGTTCCTCCGGCCTGCCTCCCCCTCGGAATCGTCCTGCAACCCCGTCGCGCCCGATCCGGGCAAATCGAAGTTATTTTTACGTGACGTCGTCGCAGCCAGCGAACCGAAGACAGTGGAACGTGGCTGGATACAGGAACGGGAGACGAATGACCGCCATCCTGCCGGGATATTTGTTGCGATCGTTCGGGGAGACGAGGCGCAAAATGGTCCGAGAATTTTCTGTTTCAAAGGCGACGATGTTGCTCGAATTTGTGGGCAAACTGTGGCGTAGCTGGGAGAGTAATAGGTGTGTTTGTTGCGTGTTGGAAACGTGTGGATTGTTGGGTAAGCAGTCGGGGGATGAGAATTCAGGGGTTGGAACGCTAGAAGGGGGAATAGGATCGTGGTACATGATCCGCTAAGATGAATAGAATTTGAAAGTGATTTTTATTTGAAGAATGATAACCTGAGACAATTACGATTTTCGTCCAACAGCCCCAAAAGTAACTGATATTTAAGAATTTTTTTATATCGGCGAGAAAAGTATTATAAATAAAAACTAAAATTAAAATTTTAGGTTCAGTCCCAGCGTAAATTATATAACGTTAAGAAAATTTCTCCTTTTTGCAATCAGATAACTGTGACAGGTGCTACATCTGACGGCAACATCCTCGAGGAGGTTGACACGATTCCACAATAATTAATAAATAATAAGTAGGATGGACATAAAAAAAATTCTACAAGTTTAAAGATGCCTCCTTACATCCCAAAAGAGTATTAATGCAATATTAACAATAGTTTTTAAAAAAAAATTATCAATTTCGGGGGCTGTTAGCACGAGAATTCCCCCTCAAGAAAAAAGCATTTCCCTATTAAAGTTACCATAGTACCTACACAGAGGTCTGCGATATCTGAACCACTCAATCACTCAAGATGCAACTAATCAAGAAAGCCCATTGCTAACATAACACCTTGGTTCGTCGCAAGTGCTGTTTCCCGGCTGCAGAAGTTCGTATATCGATGTCAAGCTGAGTGACAAGCACGGCTCGGTGTGTGTCAATGTAGACAGGGCTCGTAAGGACTAGGAATGGCTAAGTAAACCAGCATTGGGGTCGCATCTGGCTCGTGCGGGGCGTAATGCCCGCAGAATATAGACGTCGTGAATACGGTTAGGCAAGGAGGAGGCAGCATTTAGTGGCTGGCAGGCTGCGCGCGAGAAAACCGACAGCTCTTCCGGGGATTAACGCTAAGCCACACCTTATCATACTTTAAGCCCGTGTCGCTATCGCACATCCGATACACCGGCGCAAACACGTAGCCCTGTAATGAGTTACGATTGCTCGGCAGACCGGAAGGAAGGAAGGAAGGAAGGAAGCTTCTGGCGTGAGCGACAGGTTGATTTCAGTGAATCGGTATCACTGGATTCAGGACACTACGAGATAGAATTCACTTGGCACTCTGTTACGGTGGACAGCTGTTTGTGGGTTACCCTCTTCTGCTTAGCAGAACTTTAATTAACCACTGTGATGGGAAACAGGGAAGGATGGGTTAATTAACATCCACATTATTTTGAATTTGGTACAAGTAAAGTGTTCATAGTTAGAGGGTTGAGAGTGAATGGTGGACTAGTGTTATACTTTTTCGGTTAGTCTGTGGTGACGCGTTAAAACTAACTGTTTCCTAATTAAAAGCTAGTGTTTGTCCTTGATTAATATATTTTTGAAGCAGTCGAGGGTCCACGGTCCATAGTCGGCAACATATTTTCCCCTGCGAGTCGTAGTTCACCCTCCAGCCGCTTCCCATCGCATACACAGATTTCCAAGGGAGGATTACCCTCCCCGAGGCGTAACGTTCTCTTAGAATTATATACGTGCCGCAGTTTACTTAGCCAGTCTGAATCCTGGACACGCGCCCGTGTGTGCAACGGGCAAACGATAGAAGAGACGCGCCGATTTATCGCGGGCGTTGGAAAATCAGCCGCGTTTTCTTAATAAATCTCCTCTATTAATTCCGATTTAAAGCACTCGTTATTCCAAACAGAACCGTAACTCATCCAGCCCGGTGAGCGGGTTTAATCGAACTCCCAACCCGTTTCGAGTCATTCGGTGGAAAAGCGTTTCGCAGTTGCCCGCCCTCCGGTAAGCGTTTAATCTGCATAGATTAATTCGATCTGTAATCAAATCTGACCGCCGATGAATTGGACGGTCCCTTCTGGGGCGACGTCGATTTCGAGTTATCGGTGTATCGTTAGTTTGTCGCGCTCAAAATGATATTTGTACGTTTGCCGGAGTGGCAACGAAAATTAAACGCGCAGCAGCGCGACCTCTAAATGGAGGATGACAGGAATTCTAGATCCACTACGATTTAAATGCGGAGCTTCTCAATACAGGCAAACGTGGCTTTGTACTTTCTACATAAATGTGCAGAAATAAAGGAGAATATCGAAGCCCCTCTGAAGGGTGGAAAATAAATTTAATTGGGGGATGGAAAGGATCTTCCAGAGTTCTTCCTAAACGAGAACACATATTCGAAACATATTCGAGGACCCCAGGTTCTCAGACACGCGACACGTCTCAGCCCCTCCGAATCGATATTCGATTCCAAAAGATTGCCGAGCAAACAGAGAATGAACAGGGAGAAAGCGATCGAGAGCATCCCTCTGCGATCTAGGAACGAGTTCGTGCTCGATAGGGCGCATTCGTGCGTCGAAAGGCAAGCCCCAGAGCTTCTCGCTGTCTCTTGGATGCGAGGGATCGATGGCAATCTCCTCGATACACCTCGGAGCGACGCGGGACGAACAAAGGGACATCCGCGGAGCGTGAAGACGGTCCAGGTGACCCGGTGACACCCCTCGAAATTTCTAATTTCCGGCTGGCTGCGAGCAGACTTTCCCTCGGCTACGCCTGTGAAAATTCAGATCCGTCGAGCTGTCTTGCCGCGGGGGCAGAAAACTTGACGACCCGCCGCTTTATACATAGACGCCAACCCCCTGAGCTCCGAGCCACCTCTCCAGTTCAAAGTAAAATCCGAGAAATGAGATTTTCGGGGGAACAAAAAGATCCACTGGGATCGCTGGACAGGGGGGAGGAAATGGTAGCTCAAGGGGTGGGTTCCTTGGCGTCTATCGTTTACTGTCTTCAGGGGGGTGTGCGATGGAGGGATGTCCAGGATACCAAGATCCTTTGAAATTGTCCCTTTATTTCTGGTCGAGGAAACGCCCGACCCTGGGGACACTTGAAGATGCGTGATTTCACAGCCCCGTGGTTGTTAAACGCGTTGTTTGGAAATATATCTCTGGAGCTACGTGGGGGGCTTCGTGGCGAAAGGAATCTGATATGAAACGCACGCGGAACGAGTACGAGGGGAGTGTCTTTCGCGTTACTCGAGCGTTTAAGGAGACGAGGCTTCAAAAGGGGAGCACCGAGGTGCGGGCGTTGATAAAAAATGAAAGAATGGTTTTGTGCCTGGAGGTGAGGCCTCGATGTATCAAAGGGAGATCTGAAATGAGTTTCACTGGGAAACAAAAGATCCCCTCGCGAGGATGGTGCGCGGCGTTCGGTCACTGGGTCGTCGCGAACTCGCGATTTTAATTCAATATTCAAAACGCCTGGTGAATGGCGGCTTGGAAAGACTCTTCTGCCTCCGTCTGTCCGTGATTCTCGAAGATGGGAACTGGCACGCGACTCGACCCTTCGTGCGAAATGCAATCGTGCACCATCGAATAATTACCAGACACTTCTCGGTTGTCTAGATGAGACGTATAAATTGTTGCGAAGATTCGTTCGAATTAATTAGTTAGGTAGCAAATGTCTGTTCGTAATTGATGCACGAAATATTCGCGTAACCTCGCATCTTCAGTATGGAGTAATTATTGTTAAATGACCATTACAGCATGGCAGAGTTTCTGAGACAGCTTTAGGCGCGGGATTAAGGGGGATAACTTGCTACAGTACCCCTTTAGAAAGCCGGCACCCCGGGCACTTTGTGTTCCCGCCATAGAATTTATGTTCCTGATGCTCCTCCGAAGCTTTCTTCGTTATATCGTTCGAGAAACTCCATCCATTCATATCTCCACGGCCACACTTCTACTTCTTAACTACTTCCCTAACGCGTATTCGCTCGAGACCGACAAAGTATAGGCAGACACATTTCCCATCTGATTTATCCAGATTAGCGTCTGAACGTATATTTCAACTGTTCATCAACGCAACATCCTCTATCCCTTCAAGTTCTCCACTAACTTCCGACTCCAGCGGAGTCTTGCCTTTGAATACACTTCTCAAAAGAACCGAAACTCACCACCCCCATCTCGGCATGTTACAATAATATTCGCGAGGCGATCTCTGGGAATCGGAATTCCCGTCTTTCCCCGGATTAATCCCACTTAATCCCCGTCGGAACAGCGAATCCTCATTATTGGGACCTAGATACGATTCTCCACGGCCGATTAACCGGCCGCGAAAATTAATCGGCACCGAACGCACGACCGATTAACAAATTACCCAGTGGCTGTGCGAAAAGAGAAAGAACCAAGGGGTGGAAAAAATGATGGGAGGGGTGCGTTAATTGTGGGATTAAGCGAATTCCAATAAATTATCAGGATTATAAATACACCGTGTCGCTTTCGATATGAACCGCCGTGGTCCGCGGGGGAGGGACGGTGTTATTATCGATCCCTACGTCGATTCGACCGAATCGCCGATACGGATCAGCGTGGTGGAGGATGATAGGAAAAAGGCGAATTATCGACACGCCGAGTTAAATGTGGACAGAAACGACGCTGGTAAACAGGGGGGGTATTTGCGTTCTCATTAGGAAACGCCGCAAACCGATTCCAATGAATTCGACCTTCCGCCCAGCGCCAGGCGAAGTGGATCGATCCCGCGCTGGTCACGATGGAATCGATACCCCGCCGCTGATGCTCGCTACCCTGGACAGGAAGTGCACTTCAAGCCGAGATACTGGTCCAGATGCACGCTAACGAGACTGGGATCTGTGGGATTAATTGGGGGAGGGTGTGCGCAGTTTTTAATTTCCTCTGTGTCGTTTCTTCGGTTATTGGTAATGGATTTAACGATACTGTAGAGAGCTTGTGGATTGGGTCGACAGATATTATTATTTTTAATGCTTCTAAGGATGCCAGAGCAGAAAGATTGTGTAATTGTTTTAGTGTTACATGTGCGGGATTGTATAGACTAAAGGGAAGCAAGAATAAAGAGAGTTCAATGTGAAAGTTCGAGTTGATTAGGGGACCTGCGAGTTATTTTATTAACAGTGTCCTCGTTTCCCTGAAGATTTGGATTTCCAAGGGGGAGCGGAGCTTCCAGTGCGATTGGACCGAACCGGAGGGTTATTGAGTTACGGGGAATCTAGAGCAAAGTCTGGCCAGACGTGCGGCGCACTAATTCCACTGGCTTGTCCCGTGTATACACAGTAAAATCACTGAGCGGTGTTTAATTTGTGGCTGCAATAGTATTGTTTTTCACCGTTGAAATAGCTCGACCCTTCGGGGACTAAAGCATTCTGTAAGCTTCATTATTTTACAGACACAATATCTCACGTTACGTGCGCAGTAAAAAGTTGATAGTTCTCCGATCCGCGGAGTCGTAATTTTCACGAAATTTCTTTGTCAAGCTTACTAAAGGAATTTTTATTGGGCCATTCCCATATTTCTGCCACGATATGCCCTATAAAGTTTCGTAGTATCACGAAAGCCATCGTTCACGCCCCCTTGTGAAAGTCAATCGGGAACGGGTGGCCATTAGGTGCCATTTGAAAATCCGTTCATCGACGCGGTTTATCCCGCTAATTTGATACACGGAACGTAGTCGTAAAGGAGGCGAGTTATTAAATTAAAGGGCCGCATAAAGCCGGGCGGATTTCGGGGGGCGCTACGTGCGAGAGTTTATCGACGGCGTATAACGTCACACGCCATAAAACGCCGCGATTGCGCCCGTTATTATTACAGCGGGAATAATAGGGCAACTAGAGCGGGGTTAATTTTATTTAAGCTTTAGCCACGAGCTGTGATACCGTGCCCGCGATCGTTTGGTCTGCTCCCCGTCGCTGGCACAGTCGATGATCAAAAGAAACTTGCGGCGGGGAAAAGCTGGCCGAGAATTAAGTTACTTTGCCAGTGTGTATAAAGCAGGGGATTGGAAAAATTGTGGCTACCGCGGTCGAGGGTGTTGAACGCGAGCCAGATGCGGTTGGACCTTAAATTGGCACAGAAAAAACGTAGAACACTTTGGTGGAGAATGAAGCTAATTAGTTAGAAAATCTGAGTTAAGTGTCGAGTTGGGGAAATCGGGAATCAGGGCATGCAGGTATTTTGGGATTGTGGGAGTTCGAAGCATTCGGAATTTGGTGCTCTTGGAAATTGATACAGCGTGCATTCGGTGCACTACGAATTCAATGCGCTGGAAATTCGGGGTACTTGATATTTGACGCATCATATATTCGGTGCGCTAGAAATTCCGGGCACCAGAAATTTGACGCGTTATGTATTCGCTGCACTCTAAATTCGATGCATCTAAAATACGGTGGCCCAGAAATTCGGTGCACTGAGAATTTGGTGCACTAGAAATTCGATGCATCATATAGTCTGCGCACCTTGAATTCGATGCACCAAGAATTCGGTGCACTAAGAATTCTATGCATCAAGAATTCTATGCCCCAGGAATTTGGTTCACTACATATTCGATGCACCAGAAATTTGATTTACCAGGAATTTTGTACACCAGAAATTTGATTTACCAGGAATTTTGTACACCAGAAATTTGATTTACCAGGAATTTTGTACACCAGAAATTTGATTAACCAGGAATTTTGTACACCAGAAATTTGATTTACCAGGAATTTTGTACACCAGAGAATCGAAGCATTAGCATTTCAATACACAACGAACTCAGTTCCCAATAACTAACAAACAAAGACAAACTCTCCACCATTCATCGCGCAAAACCATCTCACGAATAGAGCTACAAAATAGTCTCATTCTTCCAGGGTGAGATCAGCTTACCCAAAAAGGACCGAGTAGGTGGCGCCGCACGTGCACGCCCTCCGCTAGCGGAACATTGATAGTCGCGTTGTTGTTGTTTATCGCGGAAGTTTGGGGACGGTTTTGCGCGTCGACGGGGCCGACTTTGCTCAGATTGGAATTGCACCGGGCAAATTGTCCCCCGGAGTTGAATTATAACGCTCCACCCGTTCGCGGCAATTCCATTTGCCGACTTTATTGCGTTAACCGGGGCCAGGACGAGTGGCGTGTTCCGCGAGGACACCGAGGAAGAAGCAAGGACGAGGTGATAGATCAAAAGGCTTTGTCGAGCCGCGACCCTCTCCCTTCTGCCTCTTTCGCTTCTCCTGCGAACAGTCGATTACTGGTGCCTCGTCTCTGCGGTCTGTCAATGGACTCGAGAGATCCTGGTGAACACGAATCGATTTCATTCGCGCGTCGAAAGGCACGGCGAAAAATCCCACTGCTGCCGAAGAGGGCTGGATTCGCGGGAATAAGTCGGCTGAGCATTAATTTACAGCCGAATGGAATGGGGCACTTCTCGGCGAGGGTGAAATGGAAGCTTGGACTTAAGTACTCGACCGATAAAGTGTGTTTCTTTCGAGTATCTTATAATAGTAAAAAATCAGTGTAATGAACAGTGGATAGAGGAATCGCGCCGAGGGAATAATTCCATTGTGCTTCAAATAAATAACCTTCATCCATGCTTTTTCAGAGTAAATATGGGCCATAAGACGATTTCGTTTGACCTTTTTTTGAAGCCGAGCGTGCTCAAAGCTAACTGTTGCCAGGCCATCCTCTCTGCCAGTCGCCCCAGCCTTTTTGCAGGACTTAAACTTTTTTCATAAATTCATTACTGCCGTTATCTGGACGCGGGGCTGATATAAAAGCTTGATACAAACGGGAAGCGATATAACGGAGGGAGTCTCTTTGTGCGGCTCTCGCAGCAAAATCTGCGCCAACTTTTAAGCCGCATTGTAAATTATACCGGAATCTCGTTAATAATCCTGTGTGTTTGAGATACGCCATAAAGGGAACACCTCTGTCACGCTAGATTTTAAACTGTGTCCATTTAAACTTGAACGATTTAATAGTTTGATGCTTCAGGTCAGATTTAGTATTCCTAAGAAAGGGTTTATTGTGTAATTAATCTCCTTTCATTTTTGGTAGTCTGAAAAGTAAATAAGCTGAATTCTTTGAAAACTAAGAATACCCACGATAACACATCGATCTGTTGACATATTTCCCCTGAAATTCCGACGACGATTAACGTCATCCCCGCTCGTGAAACATGACGCCAGGGTTTAGGAAAACGTGACGCAAATTCTTTAACGGGTTTCGTTAATGCGAGAGGATAGAGCCACGCGTGCAGAAAAAAAGAGCGAAAAATTCGATGCTCTCGATGGAAGTCGGCTTACCCAAAATCGCCATGGCGTGTTCCCGTTCGCACCTAGCATGTCCCCAGCCCCTATATGTTGCAGCAGTTCGTTCGTTTCGCCGTTTTAATTATTCCGCGTCTCTGGTCGCGCACAGAGAACCGAACCATAATCAAAAGTTTCGCACCGGCCCGCCAAAGTCCTCCGATCCAATCCAATTCTTTATTCCCTCACACTCTCCCCCAGCGTTTCTAAATTTTAGGGGACGTCAATATCCACCCCGCCCGAACGTAATCTAGAAATCTGCAGCTTTCATCTCCGCATGGGAAAAAATTCACAGCCATCGCGTTCTTCCAATTTCTGTCTCTTCTTTTATGCAGCGGGCTGAACAGTTCTGTTTACATGTATCGTAGGAATTTGGTGGACCCAGCTGTAGGACAATCATCCGACTAGACACTTGGGGCTACGTAATCTTAATATTGAATGTTTAAGCTCCCTCTTTATTCATTGCTCGCATGCTCCAAAAGATCGTGGGCCACCCATCTTATCTCGATGTTAAAATACCACCACAAAGAGGTGTCGTCTATATTTCCCCGTGAATCGAAGAGCGCCGTACTATCGCGCACGTACAATGTCCTCTTAAAGAATTCCGTTCCCCTGACAGGCCCCTGGATAGAAAACTCTCCTCGCGCGGCTCGCCGTTCGTAGAATTTCCCAGTGATTTATGTTACATTAGGTCGGCGCGTCGTAAAGATGGAGGGAAAGGAGTGTATTCAACGTTCCCGTCGGCACGCGGGGGCGTGATGGTATTCCTCGGGCACATCCAATTGAAATGCGATCGCACGGGCTGCGAGTTGTACACCGAGTAAAGGCCCTCTCCTGCTCGTGGCGAGAAGACGAACACGGGCGTCCCCGGCTCCGGTATTTTTCGCGACACGGCGATGTTCCGAACGCGAGCACGGATTACCTTGATGTCCCATTAACCCCGAGGAACCTCGCTTGTAGCCCCGTTGGTAATCAGGGTGCGCCGAACTTGGAGCAATTAATCGTTCGGGCGACCACATCGATTAAACAGCCGACATCGTCGCTATCGATCGCGGGGTCATTTGTTTCTCGATGGAAAGACCGTCTGGGAGACTCGACACCCTACGTTTTTATTGACCGTAGGCTTTCCAATATTAACAGAGGCTCTTCTTACGCTTTGCCTCATTTTATTCCTCCTACGCACCTCGCCTCGGATCTCTCCTCGGTAATAATATTTTAAGGGAGCCCCAAGGAAAGCCTACCCTTAGGTTTCGAGTGTAATAAACGAAACGTCAGATTCTGAGATGTAGCTTGATCTCAGATTCCTTGGTGCCCACCACGCCAGCAGAAGAGTACAGTTTCGTAGACGCGGAATTGCCGGGGATAGATCCAATTCGACTTTGCCGTAGGAAGAAAGGGGGAGGAAAGAAGCAGTTGAAGAAAGTCAAACTATCCTTCTTAGCGGTATTCAGCGTCTCCTCCCGGCGATATATCCGGGTCTCCTTATCTCGCTGGGGAAGAAAGCACAATACCTTTCGACGTGTACATGTATATAGGGGCGGGGATCCCCGGAAGTATACAGCTGCCTCGCGGAATTCCGCAGGACTTTCATCGACGTTACAATAACTGCAATATATCCGGCCGCGGGGCTGCTCCTTCGCGATACCAGGCGACGGGTCCGCGGCTTTCGTGGATGAAAAGGAGGGTTGCCGGGGACGGGGATGAGAAGACAGGAGTCGGATGTTAAGGGTGTGAGGGACTGCTCCGTCGACGACGGTACAACAATGGCGGAATATAAATCTAAATCCCGAGCGCCATCCTTCCAGCCCTCCTTGCCAGCCACCTTCACACGCCTCTCGATCTTCCCTCCTTTCAATCCCTTCCATTTCTTTCTCTTCTTATTCATTCTCGCTGTCTATCTTGTCCCCCGTCATCCTTCCCCCCCTCTTGTATTTACGTCGACGCTTCATTTTTCTCCTTCCAACATTTGCGATTCGATAACGTCTCCTTGCTGCTTCCTCTTCTGGCGAATTTTTACGGAATATTGTATAGGATTATTTAGCAACGTCTGGGTCCACTGTGGAATTATAAGGAAGAATTCTTCCTCGTATTACTTGCGTTACTTCCTGGTTACCTGTAAGAGTGTCCCATCCATTATTCTTGCTGTTTTCTGTTTTTTTTTTTTCTGGGGGAGAGAATATCGTAGCAGAGTTTTCGTTGCAACACGCTTCCAAGACCTTCCCCTCTGCCCCATTCATTCGTAGCTTCTCTCACTTGCATAGTTCACCTTGAATGCCTGGTATCGCCTTCTCCTACCAGCAGGCGCTGCCACTTTTTCACCCTCTTAGTCTACGTCGATGTCCCTCCTCTTCTCTGTCCATTCATCACCGAGTGCTTTCATTCTCTCCGCCCTTTTCACTTTCTCCCGAGAATAAATATTTCTTTGCCACGACGAAACGTCGCCAGCCCACCCAGCCGACCCTCATCAGTATTTACGGGCCAGACGCGCGCGTTCTCCTCGTTTTCACGGCTGTCCACTTCCCTTTTCCATACCTAATCTGCGTCTAATGAGCGATGCCTCGAGTACCAGGGACCTGGAGCACCTGCTTCAACAGGCATCTCCGCGAATTATATCTACCTTCCACTTTTCAAAGTTCCTCTCTCTGTCTCTTCGAAACTAATTTCCTAATTCTAATAAACTCGAACCCTCTTTCTGCCCGCAGGAATCGACTAGAGAACAACACGGAGCACTGGAACGCCCTGCTTCTATCGCTGCGCGAGCTGATCGAGTGGGTGATACGAAAAGACACCGAGCTCACAGGTCTGGGGCCCGTTTGCGGTGACGTGGCCGCCCTGCAAAAACAACAGGTGAGCCTCCCCAAGAAGGATCCCCTTAAATCTCGAGCAATTCGCAAGCCACCGATACGCCCGGCGAAACAACCCCGAAAACAACGAACCCGCTCCATCGATATCGTTACGCCCGCCGCCGTTCGATATCGCTGGAGCGATCGCGAGCGTCTTGGTGGCCAATGCAATCTTGTCCCCGGGCAAATAGCCTCGTGTACCTTGAACCATCCCCCCGTAACCTACTGCAATGGACTGGATTACACGAAAATGACGCAATTAGGCCGGCGCTGTGTGTGTGGACACGGACGTGCGAGGGCACGCGTCCGCGGGTGGTTGCGGGCCGGCGGGCAACACCCTCGGCGGCCCAGTTTCCACGCACAAAGACGTACCAGCCCGGACTAATCCAGATTAGAACGCGCATGTTACTAGCTGCGCTTGGGCTGCGAGTGTACAGGGGATGATAAGGTGCATGTAACGCGCGATCCCGATCACAGGATATCATCGACGGGCGACACCTGCGGCCTGCTACTTATCGCGAGCTGCCCCACGATCCCCCGACCATTGATCGGGCACGCCGGGTTTCGGGGGCTTTCGGGACGCGATCCCCCGCCTTCGATTCGCGGGTAGCGGTTTAACGAGGCCAGCTGATCACGCCGGGAATAATTCAAGCCCGAGTTGTAACGGCATCGATCGCGCGACAACGAAGCGCTGCTAATTACCCGAAGCTTGTAAAAGTAGCCGAGGAGGATTGAATGTGGGCGTTGATCGATGGAGGTGTTATTTTTAGATTCATACTGGATGCAGGAGTGACTGTTGCTACCAGGGAAAATTATTCCGCGCGTATCTTTTCACATCAGCTGACATTCAATGTTCGGGGCGTGAAAGCAGCCTTTAAAATTCATGATAAAAGACACCCCCGTGGTACCTCTGCGCCAAAATTCATTAAAATCGGCGATTGTTAGTGGAATATCTACCGGAGTGAATACACACAGAATGTCTGATGCGTGGAGGAAGCTTGTAGTTCGTCCACGTCGGGGCGAAGCTTGAAATTTTGCCATTCCCTTATTCGACAGCAGACAGTTAACAATTAAATCCTGCAGGGGCGCGATGCTCCCAGAAGGGCAGAGTGACTACGAGCAGTCGCACGCGCGAGGGACCAGCGGCGTTCAATTTTTATCGCAACGGACCGGACAATAAAACGTAATGTATTCGACGCGATATCAGTTAGTCGGGCGGCAAGCGTACACGAGTAACGAATAAAAGGCGCGGCGAAAAAAAAAGGGGGGGTCGTGGTGTACAGGTGTTCGGAACAATAAGCGAGTTTCGGGTCTACGTGATGCGCCGATGTCGCATCTGCGATGCATGAAATTCAAATATCGTTCTTTAAAGCTCGGCGCGCCCTCCGTCGGCTCTTTTGCTCGTCGCCGTTTCAAACGCTTTTGCACGGTCGTCGTCGTTTGCGACGTGACAACATGCAACGGCAGCTGCGACACGTGCACTATCTGTACACTGCGCCGTCCTCCAGCCAGCACGGTAACGACGTTACAAAACCGGGGTGGGGAGCCTCGTTCTGCAGCATTTAGATATAATTGTTTACCGGGCCGTCTGCAAGAGCGATTAAAGTCCCCCTTGTTTGCCGAACCGGGTCCCCGTGAATTCGTCTCGATTATACGAGTAATTGCACCCCGGGCCACGCTGGAAATTCCCCTGTCGCCCGGAGCCGCGGCGCCAGTGATTCGGTGAATGGCAATTTTTTTCCACCCCCCTAAATTCCACCTCGCGGAATCTCAGGCATAATTTTAACTTACAAACTAACCGCGTCCCGTGGAAACCCAACGGAGGCGCAAATGCACCCGACTAATGACCGCACCGGGCGTTAATCCAACGGAACTCCATGGGTAGGATACCAGTTCAACAATATACTGGCCCGCGTAATGCCGGAATTCCCCGGAAATAGCATAAACGGCGCCCTAATTCGTGCGCAAATAATCGTGCATAAACGAGCCGCGCCACGTGATAATTCATAGGAATTATTCAATGTATCTTCCGGCGCGGTACTAGCTCAAGACTGTTAGCTGCTGTGGGTGCTGTGTCTTTAGAATCCTATCGCAATACGGGGAAGAGAACCGCGAGGAATAGGAATAAATTACTAGCAAATTAACCAGGCAAGCGGGAGACTAAATGGAATTCGAAACTGTATTCCACAGGCGCCGTGTATTATGTGTTCTATACATACGCTACGCACTATGCCTCGAGAGTAGGTACGGTTGGCGTCGAGTAATCGAATAGCAAAGTCCAATTTCACTGAATTCAAGAAACAAGATCGTTGAACACCGCGTTTTATCGCGGCGAAACGTCGCGGGGTGGAATCGTATGGCACGCACCAAACGGGCGGTTCGTTTTATCCGCCATATTGGCACGCGAAATGGAAACGGCTCGCGCGACTATTGCATACGTAAAACGCGCTCCCGTCGTAAACGGATCGTTGCCGTTGGACGTAACAACCAGTCGCTGCCTTCGAACGCAGCTTAACGCGAAATCGATCGTCGCGGCGATCTGGTAGCAAAAAGGAATCGCCGGGACGAGAAATTAGCGCGGGACGACGATTACCACCGACGGGATTGATTCCAACGAGCGTTCCCGATCGCGCGGAACAACGATTCCGGTCGCAGCGATCGTTCCGTGGAATTGGAAATTCCTTTAATTACCGATATTTCCAGAATTATCGGGAATTAATTGAACGTGGATGGGGCGAAGGCAGCAGCGGCTCGCGTGTAATGAATTTTCAAATTTACAAGCTTGCAGCATGGAATACTTTTAAAAAAAGAAATACAAGTATTTCTGTTTTAAGACGAGTAGATGAATTGACCTACCTTCTTCCCTGATTTATACAATCTGGCTAAACACTAACTGTTACGCTTTTTAATAGTGTCAGATACCGAGATGTAGATAGAACTTGACTCACTGTGCGCTGCAGCACGCCATCGCCGAATACGTTACTATATTATTATAGAACGCAGTGCTTAATTAACCCGTCATTCCGATAACCGCGTCGATAAGACGATTACCTCGACGTCGCCAACTGGAAACCGTCTGGAGCTTCAATTGGACGAGTTAGGCTTTAGTTGCTCCCAATTTCTTTGCTAACAAATCGACGCTGTTTCGTGGCACCAGATACCATCACGATCATCAACGTCGCCATCCATCCCCAGTAATCGAATCACTCGTCACCTGAGATATTCAAAATTCCCAGCCCGTGGAGGTCGCAGAATCTCGTCAGGGGAGGAGGAATAATTCGGCGCGAGGCGAAGCGTTAAGCTACACCTAATAAACCCGAGGTTTCATCGTCAGCTAGCTGAAGGGCTTTCCGGCCGTCGCAGCGACGAAAGTAGGTGAATTATTCCGGGCTGTTTGAAAAGATTTCGCGCGACTCGAAAGATACCCCGGGCCCCTCCGCCTGCCAGGATAGCGAAGAGACACGGAGCAGCGGCACAAGGACCAGAAGAGGGTGGGAAAAAACGCGGAGATGGATGGCGGGAACGCGAGGAGCGTGGCGCGCGCTCGCGAGGCGAGCAACGGAAAAACTGGTCCCGCTGGAAAGTGTCTAAATTCTCGTGGCCGCGGAGAAACGGGGGAAGATAATCTCGTTAACGAGAAGTCGCTGGATATCGCGAAGGCAGCATTTTAGCCACTCGACGACGCGGCCGCGTGCCTTCCGTCGGCCAGCGTTCCGCCTTGTCAAACGAAATTACGGATGCACGCGTCGAGATGAAGACGGAAGTCGATGGCACTGCACGTCGTCGTTTAGAGCCCCGGCGAATTAGCCTACTTACCCTGCTGGGCGTACCAGCCCAGACGTGAACGAGCCTCGAACGTTCCGTCGCGCGAGCAGCGAGAAAAACGCTCGAGTGCCCCGAGACGCACGACCCCCTCCAGCCACCGAGCTGCTCCCCGTTTTAACAGGTGTGTGTGTTTTACTGCGTTGCAGGACGATCATCGTGGGTTCAGGAGGCAGCTCGAGGACAAACGGCCGATCGTGGAAAATAACTTGCTGAGCGGCAGGCAGTACATCGCCAACGAGCCGCCACTCTCCGACACCTCTGACTCCGAAGGTGAGCTTTCTTTCTTTCCTGCTTTCTTGGTTCGGTGATTTATTAGTCGATTAGTGATTGAGGAGCTGGAGGTGAATGAATCGCGATACGTGTACCAGTGTGGAATGGTTTAAGAGAGAAGTTGAGGACTGTGAAAGGTGTTTCTTTCTGAGATAGCAATCCTATTTAAAGATTTAGAAACAGGAGTGTTAAATAGTCTTAAAAACAGAAAGGAATATGTCACCCTCTCTAAGCTATCCGTCTTCCATTTCTACTTTACCCAAAAGTTGACATTGCCAGTCTTTGACCCGTTATCGTAATTCCACGTTTTCCGTCGTGCTCTTGGTTTTGTGCATCGAGCGATAAATAGACAGCTGTCGAGACGACCGTTCTCCCCCGTGTCGGAAGAAAATTAGAATTCACCGACGGAGTGATTCGCGTGAAATCCCCCGCCAGTGAAGCGAAAAAACTGGCTAGAATAGCGGAAAAGCTGTCGGCGCGGCGGTAGCGAGGCGCGCGACGACGAAAGTTTGCCGCGAAAGAGTAAAGAAAGTCGGCCAAGTACATTCGTTAGTTTCTCCGCGGAGGTGGTTCGCAACGCGCGACTGAACTCGCCAATAGCGCAGGCCTAGTAATTAAGAGGCCGCCGGCAGAGCTTTCAATTCCAGTAATTCCCGCGATTCTTCTTTTCGTGATTTTTCATACCAATTAAACAGGCCAGAGAAAACCCCCACGGGGTTGAGAGATCGAATGGAAGTCGACCAATTGGCTCGAAGGATTCAGGCGTTTCTTCGTTGTTCGCTGGGGATCTCCAGCTAGAATGGAGATACTTGTGGCAGGAGCTAAAGGGTTGCCAAACGACTGGCTCTTAGACGCTGGAAAATAATGCCCAGGGTGCATTAACCCCTATCCGGCGTGTACACTCTAGTCAACTATAAATTAGGGTGTTTAAACTTTAATGGCTGAATCTCCTCGAAGGGGGTAGTTTAATTTACATGTCAGAGGAACAGGTGGGGCTACTTTAATAACTTGGGGAGGATTTTAAAATTGTAATACGAGCAAGTATAGAGCACGGGAAGTAAAAACGAATCGAAGGGTAGTGTCATTTTTTCTCGGGGTCAGCGTTGAAGATTGAAAGCGGCGAGATTGATTAAAGTTGTAGTTTCAAAGGTTGGCTCCTCGGTAGGGTGAGCTGGTCGCGGAGAATGAAGGGGATTGTTAAGTGGACTGATAAAATACGAGAAGTTTTCTCTTCGCTTCCTCCTCGTCGTTTCTTCCTCCCTTTCTTTTCCCACCCCCTCTCTCTCTCTCTCTCTTGTTCTCCTTTTACTTAACCCACGGAACAAGAGAGCGGCCCTTGGAAAACGAGCTTCATTCGTTCTTGTCACCGCTTTTCACGTACAATAACCCGCGGCGAGCGTGGTAACCGCGGCCCCCTCCCTCTTGAATATTTCATTTAGATAATTCCGCCCTCTCGAAAGCGGGGATTATTAAGAAAAGTGAAACACGGGATTTATGGTTATTTGACCGGGAAACATTCAGAGCCAGAGGTTCCTTGCCAGAAAATGGGCTCGTCCATTAAAAGCTCGGAGAGGGGGAAAACAAAGTCTGTCCTCCGCAGTCCGCGGAACAAAAGGCAATGGCGGCTTTAATTCTCGTTGCAACGGTCGAGGAGCTCGGTCCAATGTGTTTGTTAACTTTCATTGATACAAGCTACGATATAATTTGCACCCGGTGGAAGAGCAGCTCCGAACGAGGAGCAACGTGTTCAGGATCACCGAGGAATAATCCGCGGTAAACGAAGACTTTCGCGGTCAATGTTAATGAGCGTTAGCCGATGCTAAAGGGAAACCGCGAGACGGGTACCAATCGAGTTACGAGTATCCGAGTACTGCGAAACTAGTGGAAGTTGCGAGGGTTAAAAGAGACGTCCCGAAGGGCACTGGAAACTCCAGGTCCCCGTAAAGTTTCACGAGGAAATGCCGCTCACCCTAATGTCAATGCAGCTTCCCACCCCTCCTGTGCCTCTTGACATCCCTCTTCCCGCAAAAACAGATTATCTAAGTGTCAAGTTTCAATGATCTTTGGTTTTTGCAAATATACTAAGTGTGAATAAATGAGTTCTCCCAGTAATCAATAGCAAAGAACTCTGCTGCTGATCCAAAATATTGGACACTCTCCCACCTTCGTGAAGTTTTCTCCGTTCAACGGAACTGTAACTATAAAAACGCATTCGTAAACGAGTCGTAAATTCGCGTCGTTACTTCGTACGCGGCTGCAAATGCGCCAGCGACACGTGCAGGTGCACTCAATGTAAGATAATGAGCAAGAAGAGAGCGTCACGGGGCGCGCAGAGATACTGAATTCGATCCCCGACATTAGGGGTCTGCTGCGCGAGGACAAGCCACGTCGCGTGGCGCACGATTTCAGTCACTCCGCGGGGAGTCACGTTCGATGAAACGTGCACGGCATCGAGCAGAGTTCTCGGGGCGTTGTCGTAACGTCAATAAATTTCGACCGATATAACGACGCGCGTCCCAGGGTTAGATCGCAGCGGCGCGACCCTGGCATATCGAGTTGCCTCCAGGTGCTCGGACACGACCCGTGAAATCGAATCGAATCGAATCCCCCCCCGGTTCGTCGAGTCGAAATCGTGACTCGCAGCTTTTTGACTCGTCGATTGGGGACACCGGCGATCCCGCTCGGTCGGCCGGGCTTAAAACTCGGCTGTAGCGCTCGCAAAGCGCAGGGAAAATAATGGGAATCATCTTGCAAAGGGGAAATCGAAACGTCATCGCTTGGAATCATAGCCGTCGATGGGCGCGGATTTTTGCAACGCGATACAGTGACACGTGTCGATTTAGTGGGAACGGTTGGTAGCCTGCGGGGGGGTTGGTTGGCATCGTGACCGTATAAATTTCGCGGCGGGTCTTTGAAACGGAAGCCACGTGGATGAGAAATGGCGAGAAAGAATTAGGGGGTCGAAAGGCGGCGGGGGAAACGACTTGAGAGAGTGAAAAAAAAAGGGAGCGTGGGTGGAGTTGCGCGTGACTGGAAATCGAATGCGGCAACTGTTGAATGGATGGCTTGCCGATGAAGAACACGGACCGCCTAATTCGATTCGGGGAAAATAGTTTTCAGGTGTTTCCGTCTATCGTGCGAACGCGGGGGTCTCTTTAGCGAGCCACCCCCAGCTCTGATGCACGTAGTTATCCCACTCCCCGAGTACGATTCTCTCGGCCACCTGTCGATGTTGGTCGTGGGCTGAATTCTTATAGCGTTTCGCAGTAGCTATTTCTATCGGGAAGTCTACTGAATTTCTCACAAACTATATAATCGTATAACAACGACGAGATCCAAAACCACAGAGGTGTACATTGTTTTCCCTGTCTCGTGCAACGCGTCGAACAGTGATTGCGCCCATCCAGTGATTAACCAACGCCGAGATGAGCCGCTGAGTAAAGGGCAGCTGGTACCATAAACATAAATCATCATAACCCAGCAGATACGGCGGGAACGAGGGCGGGTAGGGATGGCAGGCGTTATCAATGCTAAACATGCGCATAAAAACAGTCCCGCATGATATGATGCGTGATTCATAGGACAATTAATTCCTGGCGATAGAGCAGCTCGGGTATGGCGGGCGTTGCTCGCGAACCACGGTCCTGTGCATCGTTGTATTCTCTCTTACCAATGAAATTGATTGGCACAGCCACCGTGGAAAAAAAAACAGATTTTTGTGGACCGCGATAAACGTAGAATTAATTTCACTTTATAGTATAGACGAGAGATGGAGATTGAAAATTATTGGTTAGAACTTCAATTTAAGTAGTCGTTTGGGACTCTTTCAGAGTTTTTTCGAAAACCGTTTGTCACACGGAAAAAAGTAATAAAACATAAACTATGCTGCTTGTTTGGATTTACAACTTTTATTTGACATATTTTTTTATCTAATCAATAACTTGGAGGATATTATAGAAATTCGACTTTGTGAGCTGTTAAATAATTATTTAAATGTTTAAGGGCCCAGGGGTACCTTTCCCGTTATCCCATTGGGCTTAAAGGGTGCCTTTTTTTGGAGTTTGCCTTGAAGAAAATCTTCACAAAAAAATTACTAAGAGTGAATAAGAACCACCCTAGTGGACAAGCATAGGTTTTACTACTGGTGGCTCGTGACACGTAGGTTGTACTACTGAGAAATCGTGAACCGTAGGTTGTACTACTTAGAAATCATCTATTCCGGGTCCTGTTACCCCAGAATCGTTGATTCGAAGTCCAGTGAGTCCTGTTACCATCAATGTTCTTAAGAACAAAGGATCTAACCATACCTGACTATTATTTTTCAGCCGGAAGGGAACTGGACGGCGACTCGAGGGGCTACAGGAGCGCAGAAGAGCAAGCACGCGAATTGACGCGCAGCATTCGTCGGGAAGTGAACAAACTTTCAGAGCAGTGGAACGCCCTAATCGAACGTAGCGATGCGTGGATGCGGAAACTCGACGACACCGCTAACGTGAGTACTTTACCCCATTTTACCAACCCAGAAAGCTACTTACACCCGCGAACCGTCTCGCTCGATATGAATACAAACATTTTGATTACTTCAAACACCGCCGACCCTCTGCAACCATTGAAGAAACCTTTGACTCTACCTTTCCACGATTATAGCTGCCCCCCTTTGCCAAACATTTAACGTTCTTCAACATTTCCACTTCGCCAAGAGCGGAATGCTTCACTGGAGGCAACCAAAGCACCGGCAGGCAGGAAACAATTCTCAATGATAATTCTCGAGCAGGCTTCCCACCCCCTCGCGACGGCACTATCAGATTAAACGGTACATCACGACGGATAAACCGGAGGGCGTAATATTTGGACTTATCGGAGGTATCAGAAGAATAGGTCGGTCCCCGTTCTGCGGTTCAATTCATCCCCCCAGCCCCCGTCCATCGTATCGCTTTATTATTGCCGGGTACAATTTTCTCTATCGCTGGGACGTCCCATTTGTCGAAACGACTTTGTGCCCTGGAGGGAAAGCCAGCCATGTATCGGCGAACGCTGGAAAAGACGCCCTGGAAAAAGTCCGTCCCTACGGCGAAGGCGATTTTTCGTTTCGAACGCTACTGCACCTAACGACAACGAATTTCCCGCGTTACAAGCAGCTTTGTACACCGAATTTCCTTCGTTCTTCTAGATCCACCATTAATAAAGGGCCAAGTACATGTTACTACCTTCGTCAGTGCCGGCAAACTAGTCGATTATTTATCGACACTTGTCGAATGGCACTGTCCGATCTCAATGGACATTCTGCGGTTTATTCTGCTCCACAGGGAATATGGTACTCGCGTTTCTCGTTAAAAAGTTGACTCGAACGTTTCAAATATCGAGAGGATCTAAATCTCGCCATCGATTTCAACTTTATATTCTCACATCTGAATATCGTTCTCACAGGCAATAGTTGCTGCTTTCATCACACTCTTTGGTATTACTTTTCGAATCACTTTTCGTCGCAACCGGGATCATAAGGTTTTCAAGACGTCTCCTTGAAACGAGGATCGCCTCAGCTAACTGCGCCACGAAGCCTCGTAAACCTTCCCCGAGGTATCAGCTCGAATATCAAGGATTTATGATCCCGCGACAGAGTCGACGTTCGCGATGCATCGATAATCGTGCATGGTACATCCGGCTGGCGTCCAGCTACAGGGAAACTGGAAGTGTAAATCGGTGCTACACGCTCTCCGTGCTTCCGCATCGTGTGTAGAATCTGTTTTTACGTTCCTGGTCCCCTCGTTCCTTCCTTTTTCACCTTCCATGTAGTGAACACTGATTTCATAAGCGGTTTTGCGATTTGCATCTCACTCATTGCGTCTCGCGGAGTACGGTTGATAGGATGTCCTCGGTTCGCGACATCGTTCGCGATGTACAATGGAATTCCTGATGCGTGCACGCAATACAGCTCCCTATACGCACCAATATTGCACTCGGAGGTCGATAACATCGATGGCAGCGTGCTTGCAGCGCAAGCTCCAAGTCACGTCGACGTACACGTGCAAGTTTTGCCTGTTCGTTTGAAAAACACTTGAACCACGGTATTAGCATTTCGTACCCAGTGACAATCGATCATTCCTCCTTCCTTCCAGCGCACAATTAAACCTTGCCTCTATTATACATACCTGCGCGTATCGCTAAATAGTTTCACGAAAAATTTCGTCGAGAGTCGCTTTAATAATCAAGTGTGTCCGAGTAAATTAATTTCGTCGCTCTGAAGTGCTAGACCAAGGATGGTCGCGTTGAAAGGTCAGCTAGGTGCTTAACCTGGAATTTCACGAGTTCGTCGAAGAAGGTAATAACTTCTTTTGAACGGTGCTCGGAATAACAGCCTGCCCATCGAGGAATCCGTCTTAATATAATTCGAGTAGCTTCATAGCCCCTGAGCGATTCATACCTACTTTCCCTTCCCAGTGAGATCTCTGTGTATGTGTGTATATAATAATCCTTTGTCGACGATTCCACGTCGAGAGAGTCACTCGAAGCCACAGTGCCTTCCTTGGCCCGCCGTGACCACTCACCTTTCTCCGCGGAAATTAATACAAATCCTTCGTCGATTCTCGCGGCCAGTGCACATAGTTGGAAGTTTTCACTTTAATTGAAACGAAAACGACGGTTCCGCTGCGAGGAACGGTTCGGCTCGCCCCTCCTAGAACCCGTAGGTGGAGGTCTCTGCCAAAGGTTTTATAATTAAAATGGGAGAACCCTTTTCATTGACGGTGGGGGGCAAGTTTCAGAGCGTTTAATTAAACGGATCACACGATTTAGTGGCCACGAAACGGATCAATTCAGTAGAGGTTTTGGCCAAGAGAGAAGAGTCTCTTCTAACATTCCCTCTGTTAATTACTCATTACGGTGATTATGGTTTATAAATTGATAGATTAACAGAGGTATATCAGTAACTTATTCTCATGAATTTTTATTCCCCGCACTATCCGCAAGCGATCAATGCTCTAACCACTGTCGACGAGGTGTTAATGCTAATTAGAATAATTCTGGAATTCGACGGGACAATTTGTCTCCCCCAGCAGTCTCCACTGTACTTTCCTCATCGAGTAAGTTTCCCAATGAAGTGAAGCGCGGCTGTTGAATTCATAACGCAAACGTGCCCGCGCGGCTCGTTCGCTTCCACATTTAATTAATTACTCGCCTTTGTTGGAAGCGTCGGCGTGGCGAGTACCCGCGAGAAGCCGCCGGTCCTCGGAGCAGCTCACCCGAAATTAACGCGCGAAATAATCAAATCTCCACCCCCACAGAGAAGCGCTCCGCGGTGTTTAATCGCCATCGAAGCCGCCGCGTTCGCCGCTCACAATTAATTGAACGGTTCGAAGCGGTCCTCGACGGAAGGGGTTGAAAGTTAAACCCCGCGGAGCCACCGGAGCGCGGCGAAGGGAGAATCTTCTCTGGGGCGGTGTGGGGGGCGAGGGGAGCAATTAAAAGTGCACCCTTTTACGGCCATTTGATCGATACGATATACCGGGAGGGATCAGAGTTAGGGGGTGGGGCCACGAATGCATAATTCATGAGCGAGACACAATTTAACTTTTAAATTCCGCGCCCCCTCGACCACCCTCCGCGTCTTAATTATCGGCTGCCTGGTAATTACGAGCGACACCTTCGTTTCTCTTACCCAATAGCGTGCTATTCATTCGTAGCCGTGAGTCCACAGCACTGTCGTCGATTACCACTCGCGTCTTCCACGCCCGATATGAAAAAGCCGCGGGAGTGCTACTCCCCGAAACGAAAGCATGGGATTAAAGCATCGCGCGGGGTTGCATCTAACGGTGTTGCTGTTTACGCGGAGGCTCCGCTGGCTGCTAGTGCTTGTTCCGCCAACAAACCTACATTTTTACGAAGAATTCCTAGCCCGCAGGATTCTCCCCTTTCGAGGCCGGCGGCTACGCTTGCGGCGTTCTACCACCCCCGTAGTGCCCTTTGTTCCCGCGGCACGTTGAAAGCAACAGCGTCGGACGATAAACAACGGTATATAACACTCGAGGAACGCGCGAGTAACTTCACCGCGTGCCGCGGATCGAGGCGGTCCGGCGGAACAAAAGCTTGGTACACCGTCGGGGATTCCTGTGCCGCGTCGAAGACGCGAAAGATAAAGGGAGTTGCGCGTCGATGGTCTGAAAAAGTGCGACGCGGCTGCGACGGGGGGGGGGGGATGAGGTTTGAAGCTGTGGAAATTAAGCCGAGCGGCGGGATCCACGGGTTGTCTCGGCGAGGAACTCGCCTCCGTAGTTAGGTATGCAAAGCAGGAAGCAAGGCAGCGAGAGGAGGAAGCTTGGCCAGCCCCAATCAGAGAATATAGCCGGGAGCGGTTCTATCCAAATACATGCGGCATACGTTGGCACACGTGCCCCGCCGTGTCCCTGTAGGTGTGCCGGGCGAACGAATGAACGCATACAACGGGGCCGACCGGGAAACTCAAACACCATCTTTCGAATTATAACCGTGCTATCGGATTATCTTTCGAATTATTCCGGTTTGTGCCGCGCGGCTCCTGCGGATGCAAAGTCGCGGCACGCCGCACTCCTCACTCTAAGGTATTACCACGCAGCCGGGGGATCCCCGCTATCTTTGCTTCGTGGGCGAACTTGGAAAGGGGACTTTTCACCGCGAGTGTTCTTATTTTGAGAAAAGGATGGGTAAGGTGGGGACCTCTGGACGAATCGATGACGCGAGATTTTTGAGACACCCGGTGTGCAGTTTCGGGTTTGAAGGCTGGCGAGCGCCGTTTCCGGTGATGCTAATGCGCCGCGGCCAGCGACCGCATCCGTATCAATCTAGTTCCCGACGAGTGGGTACTTAATCAGTCAATTAGCAATGTTCCGCTAATTGGTTAATTACCAAGCAAATTTGTAGCCGCGGCGGCGTTGCGCCATCCAGGACGTTATGCGTGTGTATCATGGACGTGGGGGAGGTGAAAGGTGCGCGACGACCTCGCTCGCCCGGGCATTAAGACACAAATGTATTTACCCGCGTGATCTATAGCCACCGTGGCATAATGAGCCAGTTTGCGGCCAGTTAGGTCTACGAATCGCATGGCCGCCGGAGTTCGAACGGGGCTGCGGTTGAAGGGCACACCGTGACCCGGGTGCAATTTTTCACGTACAGACAATTCCGCGGGAAATCGGGAGCGCAGAAGTTCGAGGACGCTGGGAACTGAATTTTTATGCATCGAGCCGCCATCGAGGTATCGCCTTGCCGGGGTTTAGAATGTCGAGTAAAGTGAAGGATGCAGCGTCGTATGCACGCGAGCGAACAACAGCCTGGATTCTTCCGTGGAGTGAAGTATTACTCTCCCTGTATACGAAAGAATAAGTAAAGCACGGCGCGCGGTTATGAATAATGTACATAAACTATGCCCGAGTAAGTTTACAGCTTACTCGAGTCATCTCGAGGCGTATTATGATGAAGCACGAAGAACCCGGAGGCGTTTTTACGCGCGACGGAATTCTGAAAATCTGATTCTTCAGACACCCTCGCCTCGCCCGCGCCTCGTGCACGCGCAAAGAATGTAGAACAACCGCATGTAAATTAACGAAATTCAAATCACTGTTTGGTCACGGTGCGCTTCCGCGAGCCCACTCGAACTTCCTGCCGTGGCTCCTCGTTGAAACCGAAACTACCGCCTCCGTTCTACGGAACTCCCTGCGTTTAACTATGCCTTCCGACAATTGCCGACTGTCCACTGCACCGCGAGAGCAATATCTGTCAAAGTGCCTGACGCAGATGCGTCACGGGATTCCGCGGCTCTGATTCCCGCGACGCTCGTCGTGGAGACGAGGCTGTCAGTCGCGTCCGCTTCGAAACGATGACGCGTAAAGTATCGGCGGATCGACGGCAGGAAAGCCACTCCACCCCCTCCGGCTTGAATTAAAACTACGACCGGAAGCGAACACTTACGGGCCATTATCCGCCCTCCCCCGAGCTCAGCGGCGCGTTAAATTCCCATCGTGCCGCGACGTTCCAAATATACCTGGAGGTCCCGTCTTTCAAGTTCAACGCACCCTGGCGCACAGCGACGCGACGTCTGCGCTCCTCCGCGTTCCCGTGCAAATACACCCGAGGTGTAATAAACCTCGCGTCCCCGATCCGCCTCGATGATAACCAGATAAGTCGCATTCCAACAAGACCGCAGGCTCGGGGGGCGACAGCTTCTGCGCGCGATTTGAATAAACCAATGGCCTGATCGTGCTTAAACACCGCGATCGAGGGTTGATTATCGATCGGGGAGCACGTCGTCCTTTGAAAGAAGCTGGACGGTTAGGTTGGACGATGAACGAAAAGAAACACAATTCTGATAGCCCTTGCCTTTGATGGAGAAGCGATACTAGGTACTCTATTACCGAACGCTCTGGAATTATCCGTTCCGAGGCCGAGAGAAAGCGATTTAGAGACAGGATGCGCGACGGTGCTGAACGATCGCTCCAAAACACCGTCGGAAATCACGGAATCGGCCTCCACCGGTATTGTAATATCGCACGCTGACGCCTCTGACTCTTGCATTAAACATGAGTTATATGTCGGCATTGTGCTCGGTACGGAGCCCGTGGCGCCGTTAAATTTACATTATGTTCATGTGACCAATTATTGAACGGCGAGCGGCGGATTTCGGTCGCGATCACCTTGGGGGGAGTCTTCTTTGTCGCAACTGCTAGGTAATCTGCGGCGCTTGGTTGCAGTCTGTTCCTACGGAAATTGATCATCGATCGAACGATCGTGTGAGAGTTCCATTTGAAAAATCAGCGCTAGTTGTACGCTCGTTTTGTATTGGGAAACCAAGTGGAGGCGTGGTTTAGATTTCAGCGCTGTGGTGGTAAGTAGGCAAACTATTGCAAGTAGGCCCGGATCCCACCAAACATTCCGAATAAGTATTTATTAATCGAAGAAGTAAAAATTTAGTGTTCAAAACAATTTAAAAACACTCGTTTTTCACAACATTTCTATATAAACACTGATAATCGTCTGGACTTCGACAGATCTCGGCCTACTAACAGTAGTTTAATTTTCCGTCACTAGTTGGCGTATCGAAATTCTTGGTTTCCCAATAACAGTTTGTTGGGGCTAGTTTTGCATAAACCAGTTTCGTAGGACGACGAAAAATCCTCGGGCAGATTTGAACGTTTCCCATTGGAGAGGCGGCGGAAAAGAAGGTGAAACTGGATGTATCGCCTTTTATCGGGGACAACGTCGTCGCTCGCGCTTATCTGGTATCGCGATTACCTTCAGCCTGGCTGAATAAATAGATCAGCGACTGCTCTTCGCCGTGTGCGAATGGACCCGAATACCCGTATCCGGTCGGCGAGTACGGCCACGAGCGACCAGATCGCAATAACTCCGCGCGATGTCACGAGTGGCATGGCCCATAATTCTGCGAACTGGAATCATCTCACGTTTCGGCTTCTCTCGCCGTCGTGTTTGAAAATGTAGACACGGCTGTTCCGTACGTGTAACCGAGCGGAAGACACGAAAACCGTCCCAGCGACCACTCGCTCTGATGCGAAACTCCCCCTTTGCGTACGTGAGCTCGCCCGCAGCCAGATTTGAAAACTATATTAAATTCTGATACCTATTAACGGCGAGAAATACAAAAGTCGCCCGTCGAGTTCGTGCAGTCGGATTTGCAACATGCCGCGTTCCTTTTTTTTTTGCGCACGGTGACTGACTCTGGAACGAGACCTTGCGTCATCCTTCGAAGAGACAAAGGCGGTTCCCGCGCATCCGACGCGAACGATCCGTTCCCTCGTTCATTCAAAGCTCCCGCGACACGCAATAGGCGAGACACGCGGGGTCCCGGCGAGAGTTAATAATAGTGGCAGTCGTGGGGCGAACGGGAAACCGGTGAAAGGCGCGACGCGCAGCCCCGCGATAGAATTTAATCGGGGACGAAGATCTCGCGCGGGATCGAGCGCGCATCGGCCGCCGATAAGCAGAGCCGCGCGATAATAAACGGTGGATTAATTTCAACAATAGATAAACCGGCCGATGCATCACGGCTTGTGTATAAAATAAACCGTGCCGAAGATAAATGGACAAGCCTGTTAATACTAAACTTCGCTGGGCAACGCCGAGCTGGGGGAATCGTATTTATAATTGACGAATGAACCATTACTCATCGCTTGTTCCTGTCGAGCCAGCTCGCACACATATATCCACGTCCTGCTTTATTCCTCGCTACGGGCTGCAGATTAATAACAGGTGTCGTACGAGTTCGAAGGAGGAGGCGCGCGGGAACCTTGAAAAAAAAAATCGCTAGCCCGTTATCGCGCCAACCAGCGAGAGGGAAATTTGTACTCGAGGGGCCCGACGCTGCGACCAACGATGGTCGACGACTTCGCTGTCGCGTGTCTCCTGATAAAACATCTCTAATTGCTTCGCTAATTAATAGTTAATTAAACCCTTATTACTTTAGTAACAAAGTACCTTACGTTCGATCGGCCTTCAATTAATTATCGATTAGTCTCAGGGCACACGCGCTGCGCTCGCTTTCCCTTTGCCATCCGGTATCCGATGCCACGCGATCGCACAGAGAAATTGGAACGCGAATGTCACTGGCCGGCTTCGCTCCAATTTAGGTATAACTATGTTCTTCTGGGAGTATCACTTTACAATTAATTCATACACTTCAATTCTTATTATCCACCGCTGTCCTCAGAGAATACTTTTACAGATTGAATAAAAATACGATTTGAAATCTCGATCGAGTACGAATAAGAAACCAGCGCAAGGTAAAGGCGATTCCCGCGTTACCAGCGACGAGTGCTAGCAAAGGGGACCCGAGCGTAGCCGAGCACCGCCGAGATCGGCCGAAAGGCCGGCGACTTGGCACGAGGGGACTGCAGCGAGCTCCCATAAGCCGGCTTCCGCTTCGTCCGGCGCGAACGTCGGAGCCTGTTCGCGTGTTCGCTTTCCTTTCTTTTCGCCCGTCGTCGGTCACTTTCGATCGTCTCGCCGCGGAACTTATCGCGTCCCGTGCGATCGCGAGGTGCGTGGGTACGTTCCGTCCAAGTGGAAAACAGTGGGTGATCCTCAGGCGTGAAACGAGCCCGTGGTGATCGGAAAAAATGTGACAGCGGGCGGTGCACCGACGACCGGTGGGGAGGGGAGAAACGCCGCGATTTTAGTCGGAACGGGATCGCGCCTGCGCCGTCTCTCTGTCTCTGTCCCTCTGCCGCGTCGTGCGTGCGGGAGGTCACGCGTAAAAAAGAAAGGCTTCCCATAGAAGTGTCGGGATTAGTGTCCCGCGATACCGTCGGCGTTGTCTCTGTCGATCGGCCGACGTTACGGCCAGGGCTACTCTCGGGGATCTTGAAAGGATGAGAGGAACGGCGAGGGAAGCAGTGCACGGGTGAATCTCATGTAAACAGCTGTTCCTTTATTCTTTTCCACGGTAGTCGTCTCACTTCGCCCCGTACATCGTCCCTGTCTGTTTCTTCTGCGATGTTATTGCTCGGTTTCTATATTTACTTGCCGGCAATCGCGACCGCGTAACATTGATAGTCGCTCGATGATTATACGGCGAGCCAAAAGACGATGAAAGAGCACGGTGTAATTAATCGAAGATGTTTAGCTATCGAGGGGGTATGTAGCTTCTATTATTAGTTACGCGTATGCTTCGACTTGTACGCCCGGAGGCGACTCGCGTTTCGCGTTCTCTCGTTTTCTCGCAACGCGTCCGCCGGCGACGCGGGAGATCGAGCTTTAGCCAGAGACCCGACGCATAAATCGATAATTTTATAGCGCGATGAACGCGCCATTAAAACAAGACGCAGATGCGGAGCCGCGTCAGAGCGGGCCTTCGCCGTAAATTCGCTGATGGAGGATACGGGCGAGCTGAGATGCGTGTGTGCCGCAGCAGGGATTTAATGTTAATTGCGGTGGCAGACAAGTTGAACCCGTGGTGAGTCGCGTGCCTCCCGTGACGATTCAATATGCCGTTAAACTTCATTTTCACCGATGCCGCTTGCATTGTTCCTCGCTGCATCTTCCCGGGAACCTGTTCGGCTAAAATAGAATCAGCTTTCTTTATATTTCCAGCTCTTCCAACTCTGTGATACGAATATTCGTTAATATTCTTGGTGCGAGAAATTTTCAAGAATATTGAATTGTATCAGAGGGCGCCACCTGCATCGAGTTTGGCTATAATTATCTTGGGCCATATTTTCCACGCGATTTCTCGAAATTAATAATCTTTTGGGGAACTGCAAACTCAAGAATCTTTATATCTTGAAATGGTTCTTCGTACAGGCTGATCCTCGGTGAGCCATATTCTTCGTAAGGTACAAGAGTCGCTCGAGTTTCATCCCCCGGGTGTGAAGGTCTCCCGATTTTCCACGGTAGATCGTGCAAAGGCGTGCGTGGGTGATTAATATGGCCTTTTCTGGCCGCAGATTAAATAAATCCCGAAACATACCACGGAAACGCGATATTGCACTCGTCGCGACGTCGCGCGTCGTTGCTAATTAGAGCGACGATCAAAGAACGCTGCGGTGGCGCGTGGACGCGCGAGAGAGGACGAAATTGCCCAGTGATAACGACCGGTTTCGATACCAAACTCACTTCCCTCGGTTCCTTGTATCCTCACTCCAGGCCTTTCCATTCAACCTGATTTGCATACCATGGGGGGACGATCAAAAGACGCTCTGTTTCTGTTCCGTTAGTTTTTATTAGCGAAAGTGGGCATAATAATTCGATTGTTCTTTCCTCGATCAACGATCTTACACGGAACGTCTACTTTTGCACGAATTTTTAACGATTCCAGTGAATTTCCACCGGCAGAATTTGGGGTTAAAAGTATTGAAAATTTTTAAATTGAATTGCAGTAATTGTGGGAATGTTAAACTCTTCTTGTTAGAAAAGCTTCTTCCAAAAAATCTGCAATGAAGTTTGGAACACCCGCCTTCGTAGAGCGCGTATTTACCAAAGTCGCTATCGATATGAGTTTCCCCGCGGATGACAGTAATTCAGTTAGACACGTTGCCTAGTCAAAGTAACCTCACCAGGCGTATCCAGCAAGGGGAAATGGGGAAAAGGGTAGGTTGAAGGCTTGCAGGCGCCTTGGAGCGCTTAAGAGTTTACTCCTCCTTGAGGTCCCTTCGACTCCTTGGTGGTATTTGTCGATGTTCAAATGCACTCGACGAAATGGATCTCTTTACAGGTCGTAAACGTCCGCGTGATCATCGTTTTTTCTCCCCCATCGAGTTTGCCCATGGTACTTGAATTCCTCCTTAATGGCTGACACTTCGGAAACGCGGAGAGAGGCTGATATTACCTCGGATCATTGTAGAATGTCCTCGAAAGACAACCCTCAATATTCTTCTTCTATCTCTAATCAGCAGCTGGCGAAATGATTCTTCCTTGGATATAATTCTGCGCTCAGTTACGAAACTTGCGAGTAACTATTCCAGCAAATAGAAGATAGAGAGATGAAAGCTATCGATGTCGAGTACCGTATTAATCATCGACACACTGAAATTGAATCATAATTTCATCTCCATCGGCGTTTCTCACCTCGCTATTAACTCCCACAGTTGAATAATTAGGCCAGGGTCAAACGATCACTGCTTAATGTTGTTTCCTCCACCCAGCGAGTTTCCATCGTTACAATAAGCTTACACAGAATTTCTACGTAATGTTTAGTGGATACAATTTCGTTCACGATACGCTTCAATATATTACAAACTAGTTATAATACTCTGTGCCAAATATTTCAAAATATTATAACACGCTTTCATAGAGATACTGGTTTAATTATGCTCCATAATTCTGGTGCATCCCTGACCACGTACTTTGGTACTTTGGTATGCTTATTCAGGAGCATTCTGACCGCCTTGATGAGGCGACTTTTTCCCTTGTCTCTTGCAACCCAAGTGAAATCTCGTTTCCACAATAAACCCGTGTCCTGGCGCATCTTTCAGTTTCACCTTCTTGCGATTCACGTGGCGACTTTGCTCGCCTGCCCTCTACTTTTTCCTCGCCTGACCCTGTTCTCTCTTAACAACAAGAGGATACGTTTGATAATATCCTCGCCTCGGGCATTGCCTCGCACCAAGGTGGACCGAGCAGTAATTGAAAAATGAATATCGTTGGGGAGCGTTGTTAATCCACGGACCACGCTGTGCCTGACTTTCCTACAATTCTGACAATCTCTTCGACCCAATTAGCGAGGATTAACGAACTTCTGTCGTCTAAAGTAACGAACGGTCTTGTTGGAAAGTAAATAGATCCGCTGGTAATTCTCCGGAGTTCGTAATCGAAGGGAAACAATGACGGGAAGATTATTGGCCACTTAATTATGGAACATTGATCGGTTAATTAATCTGTTATGTAGCGTAACTCCTAGATTCTCACAATCTCGCAGATAGACTTTGATTCTCCCGTTATCCTTCTCGTAATATCTGCTCCGTGAATGGACCAGGGCCATTTAATTCATTAAAGCGTCTTTAAAGCTGGTTTAAATACATTTCCAAGTACCAATGTCACTCTTGACAATTCGGAGTAACAGTTTGTCAAGGACTGACAATTATTCCTCGATAATCTTCAGTCACTGTGTACACATCTGAGGAAAATCTTTGACACTATCGAATAAGCCCTGCAACAGAGCGAGGTGTCGTTTCACGAGTTTCCAGAGAGAATTGTCGAAACGCATCATTTCTCGTTGAAAGCCTGCCTGGAAAGTTATCCTGTGCAGGAAGTCAGCCTTCGAACCTTTTCAATATTAATATACCGGAGGTAGAGTGAAATAGGAAGCATGGAAATAGAGTTTCAATCAATTTCATTCGTAGAACTTTATTTAGAAGGAAATGCGAGTTTTACGGTGGATTACCATAAGTGCTTTAAATAATTCGAACGGTCCACCCGTCGCAGCAGCCCGAAACTCGTAGCCCGGGTGCAGAAACCTTTGTTGCAAGCTTCCAAGCGAGAAGGGGCTCTTTGTCGTGCCACTTTTCTCGGAGGAGCAGGGAAATCGTAAGCATTCTTCGGTACAATCGAAAGTAAACGCGCGTTGCCGGGGCGCAGATTCCGTTTCGATTCGATCAGACCATCCACTGTCGTGAAAACGACGATGCAGCCGCGTTGAATACGCCCGCCGTCGTCCCCTGGCCGTCTCATCCCGTGTCGTGCCGCGCAGACTGACAGTTGAATCGTTTGACCCATTTCTTCGTTGCGTCGTTTCGCAATGCTCCGCCAGCATAACGGTCTTTTGTACCTCGCGTTACTCCCGTCGTGTTCCACTTGCCGCGAAGCTGAAATCGCCCGGACACGCTCGCGGTTCCTTCCTGCATCCGAGATTATTCCCCGTCGCCGCCAGGACAAACGAGGAAATTGCCGTTCCTCAAATTCCGTTCCGTTCACGGTGTCCTCGAAGTTAGTAGCTTCGTGTGCCACGGTAGCCACGCTTCGAATGGATGCAGGAAGCTGATTGTTAGTCGATGTTGATACATCTAGCTAAGCTCGAATGTGGGAGTTGTGGACGTTTTGTGAAATACGAAATTGAAGCGTCGCGAGTGCTCGCCAAGTTCTGCAACCACCTCCGCCATTTGTGGCCGTTAATATTTTGTCACTTGGGGACAGGTCAATTAAGGAACCCCGTCGAGTCATGGAAGCTTTCTTCTTTCTCTTCCTAAACGAAGTCCCCCCAAGCTTAACAAGTTAATTGATCCCTCGACTATCTTTCCACTCGCCCCGCCCCGTGAAAAAAATCTTCGTGCTTTGATCATCGAAACGACTCGACGTCGAAGAGGCTGCCCCGGGCGCGTCGCGCGAATTCTTTTGACCCGCGCCATTAGGAATACATCTTCCATCAGACACTTCTGACAACGTTCCGTGCGCATTCTGCTAGCTGGAGAGAGGGCAGGAGGAGGCCACCGCGTGCTCAGACGAGAAGCTCGTGGAAAAGAGGAGAGCACGAAGGAGGAGGTCGCCGAAGCCGGGAGAAGTCGAGATTTCGTCGTTCCTTTTCCTCTTTTCTTCTCCTTTTTTAACGTCGTAAGCCTCGGTTATTTCTGGCTTTCGTCTCTCTCTCTGCCGGCGAAATGATTCTCGCGAAGGGAACGCGCGAGCTGCTTTAATCGCGCGAGGAAAGTTTCGATGATTGCTCGCCTCTGCCGTTCGGAGCAGCCAGCTCTCTTGGGCAATTCGGTTAATATGTGTTGCCGCGATGCTTGACGAGTTGGTAAATCAAGATTTCGCAATCGTCGATCGGATGAGATGTCTGGCGATTGGAGTGCGATGCTCCATTTCGTATGTGACCATATGTATGTTGATCATCTTGACGGGCGAGTTAGATCGTTCGGCGAGGATAGCTGAGAACTTTCTTTCCCCCTCTTTCCACCTTTTCTCTTCTTTCTTTATTCTCTTTATCCCTTTTCCCATGTCTCGTGGTCGTTTCCCTAGCAGATCGACGACGACGCGCGTCCAGATGTCCCTGGAATCTTAATTACGTTGAAGTCCATTCACAGCAGCTGATGCGCCGTTGTCACGGCTGATTAACAACGAGCCGAGAGTCGATGAGGGATGGAGGAGAGAACCCATAGGCCGGGCTCGCCTAGTTTCGCCCAGAAAGCACGTGTTTGACTAACCTGGCTAGGGAACGCGTAATACACGGGCAAAAAAGAGCGCGCTTTTCATTAAGAGCCTCTCCCCGAGGCGGATAAAAGGAGACGAGCTGAGGCGTGTAGCACGGGACTGGGCGCAGCGTGTTTGTTCGCGATCCCCTGGGAATTCTGTGAACCGAGGGGTTCTCTGATAAAAATTTTAACGGGGCCCTCAGCTGGGTGCTCCCTATCCAGCCTTTTGGGATCGCCCAACAACGCGTTCCCGGTGATTGCTCTTTGCCCGAGTATTCGAAGATTCTTTCCTCGATCCAAGGTCCCCGGGTATGTCCCCTCGGAGTGGGTATCGCAAATCCTTTTGAAGCCGTGAGAATTGTTAGTGAAAAGGAATGCCGGTTAAATTAAATCTTGCACACGTGTCATAGTTTCGAAATTGAATCCCCCGACGCGTTGCAGAACGCAGCTAGGCCTGGGTGTCGCGTTTCAGTCCGCCTGGTCTTTTTACGCGGGCGTACTCATTCTTCCGTGTACTTTCTTTTACGGACCTCTGTTTAACGCGAGTTCCGTCGAAACGACTTCCTGTGGAGTTTTACATATTTATCGGCCATGCGGGGCTCGGGGATGGAGAAGTGGCTCTTGGAAACCTGATCGGGAGTGGGACTTGGCCCTACACCGTCACGGAATACCGTTCCTGTCGTCTATGCAAGAGTTCTTGCTTCGGATGGATCTATCATCTTCGTAGCGAGCGCTTTGCGCTTTTCTTTGAGCTTCGGCGAGTATCACATCGCAATTTCTCTCGCAAAGGGTCATTGCCATCAGCCTCTAGCTAAGAACCCCTGGCCCCGCAAAACTAACCTCTTCGAAACCAAATGAAACCGAGCCCCAATGTATTTAACATTCCCTCAACATTTTCACCACAAAAGGAATGAACTCTCGTCCAAGAAGTTTTGTCCGAGAAACTTCTTCACTGCCTTTGAATTAAACTCCACGCGTCCAACTATCAAACGTATAAGAACAAATCAACTCTCTCCCTTTAAGCTTTAAGGGATAGTTGCCTCGATCCTGCGGCTCAAGGCCTTCGAAGATCGGAACCTCTGTTCTCAGGCTCCAAGTCCCTTAGCCTCGTCTCGATAAAACGTCACTACTCGTTAAAAGGATCCAGATATTCCCTCCGTGGCTCGAAGGACCCGTATCTACAGGCGCGTATCGCGTGCCACAAACAGACGATCCTGTGACCACGGAGCGCGGAGAGGACGGATAAAGAGCAGCGCGAACGGAGACACGTGTACGCGGGATCTGAGCGAATCCAGGATAACGGCTCGCGAAATGTCGGGGATTTAAATGGAATCGGCTGAACAGTCAAATGGTTTTCTACGTGGCCAGCTCCTAACCGCGGCCCATAACGCCGCCTCGATCCCTGCACTCGCGCGAGAATCTCTCGAACATCGTGGTCGGCTTGTATCGAGGATAACTGGCTTCTTCGTTACTGTCTATCTCGAATTCGGATTACCTGTTAGGTGCTTTGGAAAATAATGGGGTGTTAAGTACTGATGAGAGGAAATTGAAGGAAATTTTTGTGTAATTATTGGGGGCGAGTTAGCATCGTGGTAAAAGTGGAGGATTGTGTTTACGGTAATTAGTAGATTACGTCCAGGAGATTTTATTACTCACTTCCTCGTTGATTGATCCTCCACCTCGCACAATTCACTTTCCCTCACGCCTCACTCATTCACCGAGCAGTTCTCGTAGCGACCAGTTTCTCCAGCAGACATTTTCCTTGGAGCTAATTAAAAGCAGCCGGAGAATCTCGCTTCATTCATCTTATTAGCTCGAATTCACGTGGCAAGCGTGTACTATAACCTAATTGCACAAGTTCGCCAAGTTGGCGGGCGGGCTGGTTGCACGTAATAAACCGACCAGCCCGTTTACTCACGCCTCGTCACAAGCAGCTCTGTTCATTTTCGAAATTCATAACGCTCCGCCGAAACCCCTCGGCCAACGTCAACCAAAAGAAAAAGAAGAAAACTACCTACGGTCACTCGGTGAAATGCCCGCGCCATCGGCGAGCTTCTTTTTTCCTCGCCGTCGCGTCCTCTCGTTGACCGACGACCTTAATTCGCGCTCGGTCGCTCTTCAATTCCGAGGATCGCCGAGTCTCGTTTCGACTTGATTCGATTAAGCTCGATGCGATTAAAGAGCATCGTTCCTAGCTTGTTGCTGGCCATAAATGGCTCTTTGGCCAGCCTACATCCTGACTCATCGCCACTGCGACTCCCCTTCGCTGGCATCTCGCTTGGTTCTATACCGAACCTTCTCAAACTCCGTCGTTTTTCCACGATCAACGGCGGGCTCGCCGAAGCTCGGGCAATAATTATCCCAGCTTCCGCCGGTGGCCACGCTCGCCACCGTCACGGGAGGAAACGCCCGACAAAATCCCGAATTCCGCGTGCAAAATGGCACGCAGATGGTGCATAATGTAATGCACCGAGCGTGTAATGGTATATATGACGCGGCGCGACCACGGAATTCGGTATATTGCGACCTGTAATTAACGAGTAATTAAAATGGGAATTTAACGTCCGGCGGGGTTAGTTGGGGAGGGGGCATTTCCGGGGGACCAGCGTGCTCGAAGGAACACGATGAAAAATTTGCGGAGCATTTTCCGGGGAAATCTGGAGCGCGCCCTGTGTTACGTATTTCAAGACCGCCAGGGTGAAAACGGCACTTTCAGCGGTCGTGGAATAACAAGCAATGGATCGTTTACGCCAGACGGGGGTGTTTTGTGATTTTAGGGGACGGTTGCAGGGAACGTTTTCACGGGCTACTATATTATGCTGTATCGTTGATACGAGTGTTGTCTTTATCGTTGTCTTCTTCAGATTCCATTTGCTGATTGAGGTAGTTGGTTAGGCTAGGGTGAAACTTGACTGAGATTTTGCGAACAATTACAGTGTACATATCGTGTATTCTAATGTATTAAACGAACGAGGTGCAGCGCTGCAAGTTTCATGGGAAGATGGAGTTTGAAGTTCCCCATTTTCCAGACCCTCTATATATAAACGTAAGAAGGGAAGTCTAATTAAGGTGCAGCAGTATGCTTAACTATAATAAGGAATATCCCAAGTTAATTTCCTTTTCTAAGGGTATAAGTATACCATGCTTCTGATTTGTAATTATCCCACCTATAGCTATGCGATTATGCTCTCACATCCATGTGTGGAATCTAGAAAAGCTGAACTTTGAATTTCATTTTCTTAGATCATTTTGAGCAGCGTGACCCCTCGCGTTTAATACATTATTCTACGCTGCGCGCGTCTAAGTACCTATATGCTAATTCCGAGCCAGATATCCCCACGTTTTCCTGCATTCGCCCACGCAAGAAAGGTGTAGCGATCGTCCCTTCGTTCTGTCAGCTCGGGAACGCTTTATCACAGCGCAAGGTGCGGTCGAACGACCGATGCCGTGGCTGCTTTATCGCTTCCCCGCTCCCCCCTCAATTCCCCGCGTTTTCTGTTCCATTTTTCCTCGGCGTTTCCCGCGGATCCCCAGCGAGGAAGCCCTCCTTTACGACCCGGGCCGTTTTACGACTCCTCGATACACTTGACACGCGTTCCATCGATTCTTATTTCCTCGTTCGCCATTCGCCACTGCGTTCTAAACGAAACTCTCGATTTTCACTGGATTTTTCCTTTCAATAGTCCTCTGGGAAACCGTACAAGCTAGAAACTCCCTGCTACCCGAAGTCCCTGCAAGTATTGTGTTTCTATCAAAGACTTAGTTGATCGTTCAGCAAAGACGTATCTATATAAATGATTGAAAATTCCCGAATTACAATAGCGATTCAGGTGTTCGGCTGTTTCGAATGCGAGCGTTCGAGGCAATGCGAGACAAGCCAACGACAGAGATCGATGGAGCATTCTCGACCGATCAAACCCGACCATCGCAGCGCGAAAGCTTCTAATCGCGCTCGTAAATCGTCCGCTTCATTAGTCGCGCGCCAACTTTCTACCTCGATTTTTCCCCTTCGATCGGGCTTCTATTTTTAACCCAGATACCCGCGATCTACTGCTACCTTATCAGCGGCCAATTAACTCGGCCAGATGCTTTTCAAACGTCCGCGGTATCGCGGAAGGAAATCGGTAGGCGGTGGATCCGAGGTGTACGGCGAGGGAAACGGGGCAGACGGTGGCGTGCGAGTCCTCGAAGCGGTGTCGCGTAACAAGCCAGAGGCTTCTTAAGGTGTGTGAAGGGTCTTCTTAAGCCCTATCTTGTAACAGGACTATCCGTGTTCGTCGTTGAAGAATTCCTCCTCGCTCGTCACCGCGTTTCGTCATATCCAGACTTTACTGTTCCCCGTGTGTAAACGGACACTTTATTACCTCTTTCTCCTCGCGCGAAGCACCGCGCATTTTCACTTTTCACGTTCAGAACCAGTTCCCCCCGTTGCCGCAATCGACGCCGCACAGAAACACCGTACAAATGTACGCGCGCCTTCGGTCATTCGTTACTCGCATCATCTTTCCTCCGTGCGTTTCCTTCCACCGTTTCTGGATCGTTTCACGCCCGTTTCCTGTTATCGTTCGCCAAGGCCTCGCGGTTTGGATGATTCCCCCGCGGCGTATCTGCGAGACGTCGGTGTTTGCTTTATCATTTCTCGGCGAAGCTGTTGCTATCTTGGGATTTCCAAGTATATGTAGCGAAGGGTCTCCTTTGGGAACGGATTAACGTATGCCGCCAAGATTCTTGGTTAAATTTAGAAATTTATGTTAAAGGAATATTCAGTAATGATTAAATAATAATTCCACTAACATTCTCCCGGTTGGTAAGCGACTCCCAGAGTTTTCGAGCGGCTCGTTCGCGTTCAAAGTTGCTCCCTTTTCCGCCGAGGGAACTGGACGACTGGTAGGGCTTATCTAGCTTCGGTGTTGGTTGACAACCGCGTTACGAGACCGACACAAGCGGCATTATACGTGCTCTTTCGTCGCTTTGGCTCAGTTGGCTCGCGAGCGTGCACGCCTCACGCACGCCTCTCGTTTTCTTCCGCTGCTCGCCCGGCTTAACGAGACTTCCTTCCCAAGGAACGTCGCAGAATGAAGGCGGGATTCTTAAACGTTCAAACAAAGACACTCACACCGAAACTACGCGCACAGTGAGACTCTCAAAGGACCGAGGGTATTTCCAAGGAAGGAACAATGACTTTGCCCCGCATCCCGGGGCCAACAGATCGACCCAACGACCTGGATCTCCGTCGATCCCATCGCGGAGCCGCTGCACAAGCCTGTCGATCGCGGAAACTCGGCGATTGCTATTCGAAGCGACTGAAATCGAGAGGGATACGAGAGAACCGATCTTCGACGAGCACCCACGCGTAGCTCCTCGTCGTTATAACTTCGCCGATGCGCGTTAGCGATGTAGCAAGTGTCCCGGCGTTGTAAACCGGCCCGCGTGTTGTCGACACTCGAGAGATCGCGAACAACCAAACGATAGTGAAAGTCAACCAAAAGTGAATCAGCTGTGATAAGTTACGTAATGGAGTCGGAGCTTGTGCGCCGAGTGCTTCTTCGTTCAATCGAGCTACCGAGCGTGCTTCTCGCGGCGAAGATTTGACTCGGCGTGTTCTGATAAACGGTGAGATTCGGATTCTAAGGGGCGCCGATAGTGTTTAATATAAGTAGACGAGGCGAGGTAAAGATGGAGCTGGTGAAGAACAACGCGATCGAGATCCTGTCGAGGAGGAGCGTGGCGATAAAGGATTACGATATCGAGAACGGGGTGGAGGAGGGGGAGGAGGAGGAGGATGGTCAGCAGGACGAGGGCGATCGTACGTCTTTGAAGATCGATCTCTCGATGGCCGAGCAGTTCTACTACGAGGTGATCTCGTCGTTCGAGCAGGAGGAGGTATATATACGCACGCGTTGACACGCCTTTAATAAACCGTGCCGTTCTGATTGCTAATCTCGCGATCGCCGTGCCTGCATACCCATATCATTGTGTCGCCGTCCCTCGCTGGGTCAGAAACTGCTTTTCATTCGGTTAAAACTGTCCCGTCGGAGCCCCGAACAGTTCAAAGTTGCTAATTCCTCCGTGTAGCTACTCCTAGTTGGGCAACTCTGCCGGTCCCATGAATGGCTTTGATGCGTCGATTCGCCACTTTCAACAGACTCCCTCGACTCCCTCGTTTCTTTGCGCGAATTTGCTCCGCTCGCGGGAACATTGAATTTCCAAACTACTCCTCGAGCCGTCGCAGTAATTCTGTGTTACACGTTTCCATCGTTCCACCGTTGTTACACAGTTGGAAGTGAAGTAACACACGTTCCTGATGAATCGTCCACAGATATAGCCACCAGTATCGGCGATAAGTGCCACGCGTTAACTGTAACTGCAATTAGCTTGGCCTTCAGTGGTTCGATTCGCGTTTATCGCCAATTTTCGTGGCAATGTATCGCGAACGGTCGATCAAAGAAACCATATTATTTTAGCTTGCCCCGTGCACAGTAACGAGCCTGAGTATCATAAAACCGTCGACTTTCATTAACGAGTACCCTGTATGGCCTCGAAATCGGCGCATAACGATTCAATAGAAATTCCATTTCCAGCGCTCCAATTTTCCTTTTAGATGGAATAATCTTTTACTACGGGCAAATAATTATAGATATGAATATGGCGAAAGGCAATCTAATAATAAAGCGTCGTGAAAACAATAGAAATTTCTACAGGCACGTTTATTATATTCGCCGAAATAATGGAAACAATCACAATAAACTCACAATTAATTTCTGTTTATTGCATACCGGTCAAAGCAAAGTTTTGAAACTCATATTTCTATGTACATAGTACGTTGGCGTAATAAATTCAGTATTAGTTTTACGTGTTATATGGGTAGCTATCATTGTTATTTCAGGCAACACCTAAGTCTCTAGAATTTAAATTGTAAGATACAGTTCTTTCTAATAGAACTATCTTATCGCTGTTACCATTCACAGTTCAAACTCTCCTTCTATCACTACTGTAACACGGATCGACGCAGCCTCCAGACAGCTGGTGGCTTGGCGAGCCTTTATCCGCGATTAGCGATTCGCTGCTCGCTGTTTGCACCTCGCGCGATTCGTTCGCACGGTTCACGAACCCGCTGCTGGATGAGCGCCTAGATTTCAAGGCGAGCCGGTTGCCCGATAAAACGACGTAATAAATAATGTTAGCAGCGGCGCGACTGCTGTAAGGATTATCGTTTTAAATGCAAGTACACGAACGCCCACGAAATCGCACGGCCGCGAAACGCTGCCCCTCTTCCTCTCCCCCTCTGCTCGCGACTGTGTTGTACAGCTGTAAAGCATGATTCTAATTTGACTCATTGGATTATTTATCGTCGCCGAGGCTCGCTCGACGATAGGAGAGCCCCTTTCCCGTGACTAACAGTGATTCGATTAACAGCACTTCCTTATTTTCCTACGCCAAGGTGTAGAAAGCCTGGGATATTTACTGTTCAACTTCGCGCAGTCTGCATCTAGCTTTTTAACGATCTTCCCCGCTCGATCTAGAGCTGCTGATGAATAGGCGATGTTCAATTTTAAAGGAGAGTTTATTCGAGCTGCGATCAGCGTCTCGTTGGTACCTACACTTTTTATTCGCGGACGTTCAGGTAGCGTTACGAATATTACTCGATCGTGGCAAAGGTCGCGGATCGTCGATTATTCGGTGCACTGGTTCACCAGAAATTCTCCCCATTCGCGGCCCTCGAATATTCCGTGGCTGGTCGCCCATCGATTTTCGCAATTTTTTAATCTCCAACTTCCCCTCTATTGCGTGGCGAATTTAGGAAGTCGCGTCGAAACCGATGGGGCCCTTCCATTATTGCATTCATCGGCAGGATGAAATTTTTAATCTGCGACTTCCCCTGCTGGGAACACCGTGATCGAATTCCTCCACCGTTCGATTCATCCTGGCCAATTTATCCCCATTTCCTTTACTACCGCGTCTGCGAGTTCGTCGAAATTTTCGTCCACGAATCGCCCCGTAGTCGCCAATCGCAATTTGGCGCGTAAAGTTCTGGCGATACAAAAGTATCACGGCAGAAACGACGGAGGAGATACGTTTGAAGATAGAAAAACGTTGGGGTATTTTAACGGCAGCGATGCTTCTGCGTGGCAATCCGAAATGATCTTAATTAGCCGGGACGGGTGAAAAGCTTAAAATGCGCGGAGGCATTCGACAGTGGGACGTGTCGGTGCGCGCGGAATGTGCAAGGCGATGCAGACAGCCTATTCCCCTCGTTCGATGCATTATCGTCTCCTCTCTTTCGTCATACAGAGAGACACAGGCGAAGCAGGTTGTGTGTCGACGGTTTGTGTGTCACGGCGCGCCCATCTAGCCTCTACAGCGCGGTTTAACCACAGCCACCCACGTGTTGCCACGTGGAGCTTCCTGAGTCCCCCTTACGCTTTAAGGGGAGAAGCTCGTATAAACGGCTTGTTTTTGTATCAGTTTTTAGAAATTTTTTGCAAAGATACCAAGCCACTAATCCTTTCGGAACTTTAAGGGTACTTTATTTAACATTAGAACAAGTAAAAAAAAATATAATAGTAAAATTATAATAAATATAAAAGAAATAGGTTTTTTTTCGAGAAGCAAAACGGCGCCGGTTGTATTTATGTGAAACACAGCAATATTTTTTTTTTCAATTTGTGTGCCAATTGTAAAAATATGAACCACAAATGGTGAAAAAAATATTGCATACTTTGAAAATGGCAAAAATTCAATCAATTATGCGTGATTTGCACCCAAATTCGGGTTTTATTTGTTTAAAAACTGTGGTTAAACCTTGTGGTTCATATTCTGAAGAATATTATAAACTAAAAGTATGCAAAATTTGAAGTTGATTGGTTAAATAGTTTTTGAGTTATCCCCGGCGCCAATTTTGAGAACGTGGTTTCGAGAAAAGCGCGTTTAAAATACGTGTTAGGTATTCTCGGCGCTCGGAGGCGCGCTGACTCACCAGCCTATAGTATCGATACAGAGTTGAATTTTGTCCTATAACATTGTGAATATATTTTTGAAATGTTTAGAAGCGATTTATGGGAGAATTTTTGTTTCTATTTTTCGGTCGATTTATACAGTCTTCTCCTCTTAATAACTCTAGAAATTCATCAAATATTTTTCCAAACGCTGCGTCTTCAAATTCTCAATCACTTTCCGAATCATCCCCTAAAGATTCCTAAAAACTCCTCCAACTCCGGTACGCAAAAATTCAGCCCGCAAAAAGCGAATCTCTCGTGTCCTAAGAAGCCAAGAATTCGAGCACGCTTCCAAGGTCCCGCCAGTGAATAAAGGAAAACGCCCGTCGAGCATCCGTGAACTAATGCAAGACATTAGGCTACTGGTCGCGCGCGTCCCGTGTTTTGTATGCATAACCCGCCCTACCCCTTTCTCTGCCCCTCTCCCCCCGTTTCTCCCTGTCTCCCTTAATTTCTCGTGGTTGCCGCGTTGGTCGCAGCCACCAGCAGCGGTCTGGCTGTCGCGCCACCGGCGCAATTCGTGCCAATGCTTCTCCCCTTGGTGCAGCTGCAGCTGCACCGTCCAACAGATTCTCCTCGAGGCATTCCCCGGAGCCAGAGCCGCCGCCGGGAATGCAATTTAACGTCGTAATTGTCCGCGGATAATTGTAATAATTAGTGCCCTTGTCGTTCCACTCGGCTCCTTCCAGCTCCGCCAGCAGCCACCGTCACGCGGCTGTTAATCATATCGCCGGGGCGCTTTTATCGCTCGTTCCTCTCCGACTTCCCGTTTGTTACCGCGGAGCGGAACCGCCGCACGTTCGCGCGATCGTTTTGGGAATTCTCCCGGTGGACAGGTGGTGTATCGAAGGGAGGGGTTCGGCGGCGAAACAAATCGTCTTCGGATGCATTTGACTTGGAAATGGGGGGGGATAGCTCGCGCGTTGGAGTTTCGCGGAGGGCGGACGCAGCGAGGGGGTTGCTGGTAACAGCGTGTAGAGGGATTGGTGGCGAGGTTTTTCTTGCGGGACGATTTATTTTCAGGACTCCTCCGGGTCGTGGGAAAAATGGGAGATCTCTGCGGCAGGAATTTATCGAGGCTCCCTGTTCCCGTTTACTCTCTGTTAGCTGTGTATTAGCTTCTTTGGTTATTAGCAGAACCTTGTCCGCTCTAACAGTTGCATTAGTTGCACTGATCGGTTCTAGATACCTAACACCGTGCCCAATATCCTCAGCCCTCCCCGTTGCTGCATGCTAAGCCCCGCCACACTTAATTACAAGAAACGCAAACTACCCCTAATCTGAAACTATTTGAAGCAACGCTACTCCGTGCCAGCAATCCATCTTCCCCGCACAATGTTCGCAGAATTATCTTGGGCGCTTCGTCATAAAATCGACCTCTGAAGAAAAATTTTCCCCTGGGGTTTATTAACACCCTCCGGTCCAGGGATCCTTAAAACAAACGTTCCTCGGCCACGCGACACGAACCACCCTCGTAACTTATCGTCCCGCGAGAAATTGCATAAACATTCCTCGAGCTCCTTGCTCCGCCTCCATTCCACCCTCCCTTCGATAATGTACCAGAGGGGGGTGGGGGTTGGGGCATTATCGTCTCGGGGCGGAATTACGTCGATATTTCACGCGGCGGAGGATAAACATCCCCGCGAGATCCCGTATGCATCGCTTACGCAAAACTTCGTCGCCCCGCATAATGCAACGTTAATATTTCACGCGGCGCGCGTTGCACGTTAACGGGCGCGAATTTCTCGCCGCGCGCCGTGGGGTGGCTGCAGCCGCCTCGGGAGCGTCGACCGCGGGGGAGGGCCGGGATCACTGACGAGTCGCGATAAATTATCCGTGGATAATTATCGAGTGGACGTGTCCAGAGCAGGCGATCGTAGCCGTCGGTCCGCGTCGATTAGTCTTTCACGGGCGAAGTGCTCGATGCGACGTGTAATACGCGGAATCGTTACCGGCCGCGTTCCTGCGCGGTCACGCTGGCTGCGCCGGAAGTCCGCGACAGAAACCACCGGCAAGTCCGCCGAAACGAGTGCAACTTATCGCCGGCTGAGATTAACGATCGTGCTTTCTGCAGCTGGAGGGAAGTTTAGTGCGGGTTGAACGGGGGATTTTGAAGAAGGGAGGGGGCTTGTTTGAAAAATCTAGTAGGATATATAATTTTTAGGTAATTACACTTAGTGTAGTTGTTTCTATATCACACTGTAGAATAGTATTCTAAGTTCTCGCTGCTCTTTCGATAGTAACTAACCCCTGAAGTACCTCAAAGTTTAGAAATAACTGATACATCAAAGCGCTCGTGATGTTTGCTTTTTTATTTGATACAGAAACGGTGCACAAACAGAAATTTTAATTCATCATTCCACTGAGAACGAGGCAACGTCGCGGAGCAACGAACCAGAGGAACAAAGGGGAGGCAGAGAGGCGCCCTTTTTCACGCCCAATTTAAAATTCCTCCAAGAAGGGTGCTCGCCCCCTCTTCAACCCCTACCAACATCAGAATTAATTACGGGGGTGGTAATAAGGCCGATGCGCGCTTTTACGCGATACGGAGGACGGTCTCGCTAGGCTCTTAAGGTTTATAAGGTCATCGGCTCCGACCCCCTTCCTTCGCCCCCTCGCCCCTTTTTACCCGCGCTACGACGTTACACGATGTTACGCGGCTGGGTAGACGATCTGGTCGTGTAATCAGAATAATGAGCAAAGCCGAGGCAACTCCGTCCCCGTGTCCCGTGTCTCGCGATAATTAGGCGATAGAGGCTTTCTCTCTCTCTCTCTCTCTCTCTTGTTTGCCAGGCCGCCGCGTCGTTCGCTCTTCTTTGTTCGGGGAATCGATGGACGCTGAGGGATTCGGTTACTTTCCAGCACCCCCAAATCTCTCCGACAAATTTAAATGTGTAGTCTATTTAGATTGGAGCGCACGTTCCGAATTTCCTTTTACATGAATATCTTGCATAGAGTATTATGTTATTCACATTCGACGAAGGAATCCTACATCCACCAACATCCTGGAACTCCTTTACATCCATCCCGAGAAATTCTGTTCCCATATCGCTTGGAACTGCACCCAGCGCAAGGCTTCCGCTCAATTAACTCGCCCAGTAGTCGTCGAGCCGGAACCATTTCGGCACGAAACCTCCCCCATTCTTCCCACAACAGCCTCCTATAAAATGGAAGCATTTCTATGTCCCGCAGCGTCTTAACGCGTACATCGTTCAGCGATTTCGGCGCAACTTCCCCAACCACCCCGTGCAACCATTCGCCGATTAATTGTCCCTCCAGCTTTCCCCAGCTCTCCCCCCGTGGAAAACGGATCCCGGGTTCGGTAACAAGTTCGGAGGGGCCTTCGTTACCCGCATTTTCGTCGATCAACAGCTGCGAGGCAGCTCGGGGCGACTCGGAAGCGACGTAGCGGCGCGACGGGGACAGAGGCATTTCGCCCGGATAAATGGTCCAGTAGTAATTGTCCCCTTCGCGATTTTAATGATCCGAGGCGAGAGAAGTCGCGATCCCTGTCGATGCATTTACCTTTTCGAGCGAGCTCGGCGCGCGGCCCTCGTAAACAATGAATAATTTATCCCGCTCGCAATGGAGCAGCTTGTCCCTTCATCCCCCTCGTTGCCACCCCACCCCCTCCCCGCGCGCCCCGACGCTCCAGCAATTTCCCGCTGCAGCGTCGATATACACGCGGAAGCGAGAACGAGCCCTCGAAGTCGCACAATTGCCGGGATTAAATGCTCTCGGCCATTGTCGCGAGAGGGGACATCGTCGATGTTAATATAATTCCTACGGAACGCGTAATGGTGTTCATTCGGAGGGAGGATCGAGTGTTTGGACCAGGCGATGCTCCACGGGCCCGGAAGCACGAAAATTTCGCCCGAGCCCCGGTCCAGCAATTCAATCCACTTCGAAACTACGGCCGCCGAGGCGGCCGCTTCCACTCTGATACTGTCTGCTTTTTAAATTCCCGTTGTTCAGTGGAATGGAAGCTTTGAATTTGCAAGCGCGGTCTTGTTGGCTGACGGTGGAGCAACGGCAGAGTCCTCGAAGATACATAGTTCCTCGAACGTCAGCGACTGCCTTGGTTTATTCCACGGATAGAGAATAGCAAGGGTAGCTGGCTTCGGCGTCGTTTTTCTTATATAACAGAGATAGCTCGTTGCCTCTACTGATAGCGCAATACCGCGCCGGGGTAAGGGTTCGTAATTCCACTGAGAGGAGTCTCTAACAACGTAACGCTGGGATTTAACGCGGCGTGTTAGGCGGAATGGAGTTTTCGAGCCGGCGTGTGTTATTACTCTGCTGGAGTGGAACGGAGAACGTTTCAATATCGCCGCGAAATGTTAGCCGGTTTATGGCAGTCGCGGAATCTCCGTTTAAGCGCTAAAATATCGCGAATACTTTCAGCCTCGCGGCATTTCCCGGGCGAAATATCAGCATTGTCGTAGCGCGAGCCGGTGCAACGACCTTTGGCGAATGTGGATCGCGCTTTGAAACCTGTTGGAAGGCTACGATCGCCGGGCGCAGATATATTGACAGCGGTTGTAAACTCTGTTGCACGTAATTCGCGCGCCACCGTGGCTGTCATCGACGGTCAAAGGAAAGTTCCCGCCTGCTCGGGCCTGAAACCTGAGGAATTGCGCAATCCTCGGGCTCGCGGCGCAGAATACTCTGCGACTGGGTGGCAGCGACGGTGTCGCGCGATTTTTTCTAGGCAACTATTTTAGGGGATCGACGCTGTCGGTTGTTTTTGAAACTTGAGACTTCGGATATAGCAAGTCGGTAATCTCTTTAGCTGCGAAGGATGGGTATGCACGGAGTTGAGAATTATTCCAATAAAAGATCTTGAATAAGAATTGCGAATAAAATATCGTTATTCGCGAATAACGAATAATTTTTTATTCCAATAAAAATTTATGCGAATTCATAATGCCCAACTCTGTAAATACATCAGTGTTTCTTCGGTAATATTAGTGTCTCATGATTATCAAAGTCAATTATTATACTACCTCCACCCCGCTCTTTAAGAAGGTTGCTTCGTCAGGATTATCTCAACGAGGTGTTCGACAAATATAATTGCTACTATCTTTTATCGCTCCAAGTTTCATCCGTCCTCCCCTAATAGATGACTGTGAAAAATGCGCTGCTTGGGCGGAGCTGTTGTATGATTTAATTCTAGGCTGAAAAACTGGAAAATTGAGACGTTCCTTAATAAATACTTCAATTAACGTGACAGACAGGCGATTGATCGAAGATATGGAAACGCGTGTTCCTCCGACCGTACGTCGAGCGGACGTTGAAACAGTTAATTACTGCAATCACACGCGTCCTATCTTGAGCGACAGCGGTTGCCCGCTGGTTAAGTGGCCAGAGATTACACAGATAGACAATCGTGTTAAGGATCTCCGATTTCAAACGTCCTTTCAACTTGTATTACACGAGAGAGCCAAGCGGTTCGCTCCAGATTTACACCGCAGAATTGCTCGGGAGCACAATTTTTCACGCTAAAGTGGCACGCAAGCGTTGCCGGCCTCTGTTCTAGACCCTCGTTCATGGCACTTCTCAAACGAGACGGACATTCGCTGCTGTCAGGCATCGTATTTTTAAGAACCAACAGCATTTCTTAATCGACGTACAGCAGATTAGAAGGCGCGCCAAGCGGAACAATAAAATTCACTCAAACAATCGCTGAAAGCGACGCAGTAAACTCTTACGAACTCGCTCGAGTAACAGATGGGATGCTCTTCTTTTCTGTCTAGCGAAGACAGACTGAAGACAATGGAAGTTAACTTTCCTCTTTCCAAGTATGCCTTCCAGGCACAGAGCTTTGTAAAAGTGAAGTAGTTCTGTGCCATATTATTCCCTGGTCCAAAGACCTGCGTTCAATAACAGCAACGTTGGACAGAGATATAATTAATCGATCGATAAATTGATGAATTAGAGCCCAAGGAGTTAAAACCTCTCCTTCATTCTATCATGAATTAAATCTCTCCTAAACACTGCCACTCGGAACACGACAAACATTCAAAGCAGCCAAACGAAAGGAACAAGTGGAGACGCTCAACGAACGTACCGACTAATTTTAACAGCGATAAACTGGTAAAAAGTGGTCGACCGCTCGCCGAACCTACTTTCACGCTCGCGCAAGTCCAGGCCGCGACATTCGCCGGGCGTTTTACACGCGAACCCTCCAGCCAGCTGCCCTTTTCTACCCCCCCAGCTCTCGGTGTCCTTCTTTCGCCCGCAGATAGCAGCGCTACGCAGGACGAGATTGCGGCGTACTTAATGGGCCTTTAACCCCTGCGCGTTCGCTCCACTGCCGCGCTCGCGCGCACCCCGAGACTTCCGCTACGATTTTCCCATTGAGAAGTGCAGCCTCGCTGCCCTATTAAAATTCACCCCTCCTGCCCGCTTGTCCCCGTGCAGCGCGCAGAGTCCAGCAGCCTTCTGCTCTCGCCGGCAGTTCCTGGCTGCCTCTTGTTTTCTCGTTACACCCCGAGGCTTCCCCTCCGATGAGCGCGATGAATGCCAGCGTCGAGACCAGCGCCCAAATCGACCAGCACGGGACTCGCGCTCGGTCACTAGCGTTTCAGCAGCTCGAATGCCGCGCCAGGGAAAGTCTGGGTTCGTGGACATTTCTTTAAGGGGTCATATAGGTTTCTCGGCGCCAAAACGTGGTCAATGTTTGGGAGTAATTTAGGGATAAACTATTAGCCCGATTGGTTTAATTCTTTTTGTGTTTTATAGGTATAAGTTTACAGATTATAAAACAGGTATGAGAATTGGAAAATTTTTAAAAACGTGGCGTTCGCGGGCAGTGGCGTAGAACATGTTTTCTGGCGCTGCCCAAAACGGTGGGCATGATTCAGTCCGTACGAGTGGTCCGAAACAAAAATCACCGATTTTTAAAGAATCTTTGGGATCATAGTTATCAGGTGACTTCGCCATTTTTTCGTAAAAAAAAATTGCGGAAATGGTAACACTTTGAAGAAAAGGGTCGTGATTTTGGCTATAAAAGTCGAACGTTTTTGCTTGTTATTAAAAAATGGTTCAATTTAATTGAAAAACCTCGACGTCACCCGTTTACGAATCTTATGTAGAATATCTGTGTAAATAATGAAGGTAATCGGATGAACGAAGAGGCAGTTATCATGCCCACCGTCTTGGAAAATGATGTTTCGAGAAAAACCCACTTTTTTAAAAATTTTCCAATTCTCATACCTGAGGTATATAAACATATACCTATAAAACACAAAAATAATTAAACCAATCGGATTAATAGTTTATCCCTGAATCACTCGCAAACATTGCCACGCTTTAGCGGTGAGAAACGTATATGACCCTTAAAAAGAGGCGACACTGGTTGGGACTAGGGTCGAGGATCAGGGATATTGTATTGTCGCCTGGCGATGAATGGGGATGGCACTGATAAGGGTAGAACCGCTGGCAGACGTACGGGGAAATGGTACCTCGAGGGTGAAGGGTGAAAGTGTGTACGCGAGTGGAGGAAAGTAGGGTTGAAGTCGAAATGGAGGAAACAGTTGTGCGGAGCATCTTTCGGGGAGGGTTCGAGGGAGTTGTCTGCATCCCTGGTTAGACCATGTCGCGGGTAGTTACTGCTAGGGAAAGGGGAGGATTGACCTACATAGAATCTGGCTACGAGGCTATCAGACGAAATCACGCGAAATTCTTTAGCGTCCATTAGAATCTACTATCTGAAATGAAAATTGCAGATGTCGTAGGTAGGTACTCCGTTAGCCGCAACTCGGCGAATGTTACTGGCGAAAATCAAAATTATAGGGGAACGAAATGGCGCTTGAATTTTTTGTCCCCCGCGGAAAATAGCGGAAGCCCGCTGAAATATCAAGCGAAATCCCTGAAAGTTTGATGAGCCGCGACTGGCACAGATGCGCGATGCTTTGTAAAGTTACATGCTGTCGCTGTTTCTCTTTTTTTCTCGTCGGGTCCGACGGAAGTTGGACTTTTATGAAGTCCCGAGCACGCGACGCGTTAAAAACACACACGTTTTCGCGAAACTGAATCCCCGTCCACGGTAAATATAACGTGTACACGTTTTCCGGCGGCTCTGTTCGGTGAAAAGTTTTCGGGTTCCCTCCCCCTGCTCCGTTGCCAGCGCGAGGGGCGTGCAAATTAATGTAATCGCAATTACGGTTTTCCATTTCCCGGGGGCCGTGAACTTTTCGCGGTTGTTCCGTCCACTCGTTCATTCGGCGATGACCCCGCGTCTTCGCGATGGAAAAAGGCGATCCCTTCGACAGTCTCGACTTCGCCCGGGATTTTCCCGCGGTGGCAGCGACCGAGCGGGCTGGTCGACGCTCCTGCGAATCGAATAAACGGCCGAGAGTGAAATTACGATGGCCCCGCGAAACTCATTTGGGGCCGAATCTTTAATTAAACGCGCCGCGTAACGCCGCCAATTGCGATGCGCGCCCGACCCTGTCCCGTTTAAAATAATATCCTCCACTTGCTACCAAACAATTAATCATTATAAGCAATAACACCACCAGGCCATTTTTTTTTGTACACCGCGGGTGGGCCTTGAGAAACCGAGCAAATTGTCAGTTAGGGTTTTGAAGTGGAAAAGCTATGGGTACTTGGGATCCGTCGCTCGGATTACACGTTCCATTTTTAGCAGAGCACGCTGCACGCGTCTCCCGGTGCATCTCTGTAGCGAACAACGAGCAGATATTCACACTTTGTCCGAAAACGTAGAAATCCTTTTAGACGACCCTGAAGCTAAAACGGTACCTGTCGCGTCTCCTCGATGTTGGAGCACGCGCCGCTCGCTCGCGATTCTCTTCGAGCGGAGGCGTATCCCGGTCGAAGCTGAAAGTCAATCACTCCGTTGAAAATAATACGACTGGTATGAAAAGAAGATCAACCAAGTGGCTAAGATTTACGATCCTTATCCATCGCCAATATTTAATCCCCTCCCCGTCGATTCGCCGGTGAAAATACCTGGAAAGGTAAATTGCCCTGGCAATCCCCGGCAAAAAGCTACATCTGAATTTACACAGGACGGTAGGAAAGAAGTTTTAACGGTATGCGTTGATCAATCGCCCTCCACTCTCTCTCTCTCTCTGGCTCTCCGTGTATTTGCCGGGGAAGCGGAGCTCGTTACCGATTTTCCGCGTTATTTCATAATTCTGCAAAAATACATTAACGATTAATTGATCGCGCAGCTGGTGAACTTTCCAGCCGAGCAGCGAGCGGGCCGTGATCCGTTAGCCGTGAAATTAATTTGCTGGACGACACGAGATTTTAATTACGTTTGGTAATGATCACACGACCGTGCCCGCGCCGTAAGAGAGGCAGAGCGCGGGACGGAGATAGAGTAACGTTGAAGTAATTAAGTTCCACCTACGCCCTCGCCCCCTTCGAAAGACGCGCCCCCCCTGCCTCGTGGCTCACGAAAGGAATTCTTTATCCAACGTTTTCCACCATGCGAACGTCCTTCGCCCCGGGGTTAGGTGCCACCCGCCCGCTTTTCCACCGCGGCGTGTTCCACATCCATCTTCACCCCTTTCATCCCTCCCTTCGCTAGCTTCCGTTCTCCTGAAAAGGTGAAACCTCCCGTGCACGTGTTCGACACATGTGCGATTGTTGGTTCTCGGTGCGCGCACACAAACGTGCGCGGTACTGAGCGAACTGGCAGGATTAAGCGAAAATTCATAGACAATTGAAGAGTCCTTGTCGACAGCACTGTAAGTGCCAAAAATCAAATTCTATGCTATAGTATTACCATTGGCACGTAGAACATTTTCTGATAATTTTTTTTAAATTTTGACACTTGCAGTGTTTTTGTACTAGGATTCTTTAATTATAAAGAAGAAGAAGATGAATCTCTTCTAAGGGTACGTTTATATTGGAACTAGGAAATAAACTATAAGAGGTCGACCCGACGCTTTTATTATTGGTGATCTTTTAGAAAACGTAGATCCGCTCGTTGCTCCAATATAAACACTTTCATTATAAAACAATATAATGTATTTCTACGCTCTTATCGTCGCTCAGATCCTTTATCGCAGCTCCAACATAAAGGTACCCTAACTTGGAAAATTAAAACGAAATTGCGCTGCTAAATCTCAAGCTCCCAGTCTCCAAAACCTGCACCCTTTCCTATCTGTTGCTTCCCACCGCTCGAAGTCCGCTACCATCTCCATCCCCTGCGGCCTCGCCGCCCCCGCGAATCGACGAAGTAACCCCAAGTTCCCCAAAGCATACGCACTCCTCTCGCCGAGCTTTGCGTATCGCCTTCGGCAGCGGTCACCGCGATTGTAAACCAGCCTGAAGGGTAAGCAACAGGGATCCCAGGCTCGCCCCGTAATCACCGCGTCCCGTTAACACAAGCGCGATAATTATTGTTACCGTACACCGGCGGCGGGCTTGTTATAAGCTTCGCCAAGTGTGGCGCAGGGGAAGGAAGGGAAGCCAAGCCGGTGATCTCGCAGACAATTGCGCGTAATTAACACACCGGGGCCGGCTCCGTCGCTGTGGGACAGACCGTTGCGTATCGGTGGCTGCTCTGCCGCCAGCCCCTTCGCCGATACGTATCACGGAAATTGCACTTACCGTTTCTCCGGCTGCTAATCCGATTCCCGTAGGGTGGATCCGCGGAGTCGAGGGCTGCGCCTGAGATGGGGCCGAGCTGGGTATTATAACGGGGGAATAAAGGGGGAGGAGAGCACGGAGTCGGGTAATTTCGACGAAAGTCTAAACATCCGATTGCACTTTGCTCGCGGACGTATCGCGCGCAAGTTTGAATTTGCAGCGACACGGAAGGGGGTAAGGAGCCGCGAGGTAATAGACGCTGCCGGTTCTTGGAGGCCACAGCTGGATGGATGGCTGCAAAGCTGTAGGAAAACAAGGATGCGGCATGGATCCATTCATCGGTCCCATTGTGTGGGAGACTTGAATCGAGTATAGGTTACTTAGGAAGCTTCTGACGACTCCGGCGATTGTAGATTGGAGAGCGGTTGAATAATAGAAAGAAAGATTAACCCGTTCACTTTGCGGGGGCAGGTTCCGTCACTTAAAAATACCTGCCCCACATTCGTGACACCTCACGTTCCTACCTCAGATTCGCCCGTCGATGTATATCGCATGTGCGATCCACCCTGCACGGGCGACCTTCGAGAACCAAAGTAGACGGGGACACGGTAAATTAATTAACCAAAAGCCGTCGGGAAGCGAAGTTCGTGGGGGCTGCAGTTAATCGGACGCGGGCTAGTCAGTTTAACAGACAATCGGGCGTAATTAACACCGCGTCGCGAGTTTCGGTGGGGCAGCGAGCCCGCGACGAGGAGCAGTCCTATCAGTATCTCTCGTGTAGCCTCCCTCGTGTCGCAGATACAATCACGGAAATTGCTCTTACCGTCTCGCCGACTGTTAATCCGATTCCCGTGTAGCGTTCTGCCTGGTGGCCGCGGCGCGGCTAAGTCCAGATGACTGATTCCAGATAAGGAATAGATGACCGTATCGCGATAAGGGGAGACATGATACAGCGCTGCTACCATCCGCCGGGGTCGGGGCTATTCTCCTTGGAGCGTTTGCACGGCTCGCCTTTCAGGAAACGCCTGCTCGCAACGCGCGGAAAGGCCAATCTCTTCTCTCTCTCTCTGTTTCGCCGTGGCGTGCCACCGCGCGCGGCGTGTTTGCGATCTCGCGTGCTGAAAGCTGCGACAGGGGCTCGCGCGGACCGGAGCGCACCATTCGCGTGTCCGGTCGCGCGGAAAAAGAGTTCGCTGACAGGGCACGCTTTCGTCGTTTCGCTTCGCTGCGTTCCTTGGTTAAAAATCACCGCGAGAACGGGGGACCGTTGAAATCGAGTCGAAGATGTTTCGGGCCTGTCGACTGGGTTGATGTTTCAGCTGTGCTCGGTTGGGAAGCGAAGCTAGTCGATCATTGGATCAGAGACGTGTAGGAAGTCGAGATGGTTGTAGACGAGCGAAGCGTGTAAAGGTCTACGCACGCGTATAAGTTCCCGAACGGTTCGGAACTGTCAGCTTGAATGGTCTCTCTGTTCCTATCTCGATAACTGGCGCGGACAAGCGCGAGCTGAGCTATTCCAGAGCGGGGAAACAATATTTTTTTACCACTTATATGTCTGCGTAGACCATGAGATACAGTTTCATTAGTAAGACGTAACGATGGATTATTACCCCTGGGATGAAAGTGCGAGGCGTCGGTGTGGTGTAGTATATGTTAATACGCATTTATTACATCCAAGGGGTATTAAGACCGTCAGGTGGACGTCGTCAGAGTGGCGTCAGCGACGGACATTAAAGGGGAAACGATCCTCGTAACGTTGATATTGCTGCAGGTAGATCCAGGGCCTCCATGATTACACCAAGGAGTTGTGTATCAGGGTATAGCACCTTCGAGTGCCCCTGCCTTTATCCCCTGCCATCGTGTTCATGATTACCTCTTCGTAATTAATTTGTCGATTATCCATAATTCCTGATAACGGGTCCCTTTGATGATCCGCGGTATAATGAAACGACCCGGGAATTAAATTTCTACTTCGCCCTCGTCGTTCACGCGCATGTAAACGTTAATCTCTGGTTTGCATAAATGGTATCCAGTCGAAGGTTTCGTTGTCTGAGAGTTATTTGTGATAGGGCATGATTACTCTGTGATCTAAATCTTTTTCTCTCCGCGCGCTCGGTCGACATTCTGCGTTTCAGCAAATTCGAAATTCGCCACCGTGGCACCGTTCGAAATTAATTAAAAGTATGATGCGGCGAGCGCTGCGGTGCGCACTTCGAGTGTTTAGACGGGCCTCGCAGTCCCGCGATGGAAATTGCGCGAGTGTGTTCGTGTGTAACGAAGGAAGTGTATGAATTTTGAATTACTGATTTGGTTAAAAAGTTTCCTCGACTTCTCTGACCGAATAGAAACTCGTAAAAACTGTTGCATCAAATATCTGTACTTACAATCAAAAGCTCTCCTTGAACTCGATCTTTCCTTTAAATTACAAATACCAATCCATCCATCATCGCAGACGATAGGCACTAGCCTCGCTAAGTCTGTGCCCAAATTGCTGTCCCAAGCCCAATGCACTTCTCCCCCGGATTATAAATATTTGCCAGCGATATGGAAGCGCGGGGACGTTCCGCGCCGTTGGTGCGGGTTTCGATCTCCCCGCGGAGACCACCCCCATTCAAGGAGCCGTACACTCTAAAACGGATCCTCGTTTTAAGAGCATCTGTCGGCACAATGGAGTTTCACGGAAGAGCGGACAGGAATACTTCGTCTCCTGCGCGAAGAGTAGGGGCGATGGTAAAAACCGTTCCATCGTATCCGGGCAGACATGCATTTGCGAGCCGCGGGAAATATTTTTATCAATCGGGGCGCGCGTATCTCTGCCCGCGGCGCCGCGGAATATTTCAATGCTCTCTGCGCGTATCGCGGTGCATAAAGCGCCCGTCGCGAACGGCTTTAACGATCCCCGGCAAATGAAGCTAATGAATACCTTTTCCCGATGGACGGCTCCCTGTCTGGACCAGTGAGTTCTCGCGATAATCTGCTTCCACGTAAAAACAGGGAAAAAAGGCATGCAATTCCATTTCTTTAACTCTGGCCACCACCCGTGCGGGATCCCTGTGGTTGCTACTATTCAACACGTTTCTTGAACGCCGATGAGCGTCACCCGCACATGCTGTTTGTATTGCGCCGAGCGCCTATAATATGCAATTTCGAGGATTTTTGCTTGAAGGGTTTCTACTGTTCGGTTTGTCGATGGACTCTGTATTAGCTGATTTTCATATACTTACTCGTTGGGGAATTTTTATCGTCAATGTGTTTTCGTGGACAGCGATTTTCTTCTCTGGAGATCTCCAAGCGAAACGAAACGTTAACCCTCTCTCGGCGATTTCAACATTCCTCGCTCGTACGCAGCGAGCGTTCAAGACCCAGTCACGCCCGCCTCGAGCGTCTTCGGACTTCGTCCATGGAACTTCCGCGAATCCATTGGACTTCCATGTATTTATTAGCCGTGGAATGGAGGAATGATCATACCCGTCAGCGCGTATCGACCGGCACGCGTTAGAACGAACGCTCCCTGTAATAATATATGCAAATAATTCCGATAAATTGTCGAGCGATTATTCCGTGAAATTAATCATTCGTTACGCAGCGTGTCGCGCGTCCTCCGAACTAATTACACGAACCGAATTCATCCGCGTGAACAGGGTATAATGAATTTATCTTGCATCGTAGGGCGTTATTTTCATGGAAATGCCCCCTCCGCTGAATAATCCTGCGAAAATTATTTGTCGAGCGCGGTGGAAACTTGCAAGAGGATTATAAGCGGGTGCTTTTAAATCGTACCACGGTGTATTCTCAGCAAGCGTCACTTTCGTTTTCTTCGCCGTTACACTTCAATGACGAACGCGAGGAGCGAGTCACTTTCGCGTGGCTTCCGGTGAACGCCGAGGTCGCCGACCCACGCGGCACCGGCGCGCATTCAGAAATAACAAAGAATTGGGCAATCCTCGGGCGCCTCGGCTCGAAGGAGCGCTGGTTCCACCCGTGGAATCGATGGAACGCGGTTCGGAATCACGGCGAAGACGCGTGAGGTGAAGGTCTAGGGTACTTCGACGAGGCTACGAGGCCAGATTTATAATAGATGCGGATGGCGTGCTGCCAGCGGCCAAGCGCCACAATATTGCCGCTTAGTCACCTACACCAGGCCTCCTCCGTGCCCTCCACCTCGACGCTGTAATAAATAACAGAAACGACTGCGGGAAAACTGAAAATTTAGGAGAGGCTCACTGGCTGACTCCACGTTGCACGTGTCTTTCCGTGCTCCTTATTTTCCCTTCGTGAATCTGGACCGAATCGTTGCTTCCACCCCATCACACTCTCGTGGTTATATTTACTTTGTTATTGGAAGATAGTGGTAGCTGGATTAGTGGCCTGCGGAAGGTTTTATAGTTGCTTTCTCGGTTAATCTTGAGTTTTTTAAAGCGGAGGTATATAACAAGGGTTGATTGAGTTATCGAAGTCGTATTTATAAGAAACGAATGGGGAGGAAGCATCCTTGAGATGCTCCGAGGAGCTTGATTGCCATTTCCCTCGATTTTCAAAGAGCTGCCACGAATAATGCTCGCAAGAGGTGCTGGAAGAGTCGCTTCTCCGATCAGACACTTTCTCTGCGAGGGACGCGTGGAAGGAACAATGCGACAATGATTTACTCGGGCCGCGACACGCATAATAAATCGCACCTTTCGCTTGCGTCACTCATCGATACAAAGACAGAACAGTGCATCATGCTATAGAGAAGAAGACGGGAAATTACGTGCGTGGAATGATTGAAAGAAAACTGTATAGGTATACAATCCTTCGTAGCCATTAAATAGTTTCCCTTATCACCCTTAAAATCCCATCGCCAATAAGTCTCTTCCCCCATCATTATCAGTGTAATATAAACTTTGGAATCCCACCCTCCATTGCCAGTCGTCTGCCACACGATCCCAACCCTCCCCAAATTCTCGCAACCACCAACCCCCGCACCACCCCGAAAACTCGCCCCCAGAACCGCGACGGTGATCTCTCCTCGCGAAATCTCGCCAGGAAAATTCCGCGACGCACTAATTACCGAATGGACCGTGCAAACGGCAAAACAGGGAGTACTGGACGGCGCCAGACAATTAGCTTCGTAAATTCCGCGAAGAAGTTGGCGCGCGACGCGGGGGCGAAGGGAGAGGCGCGGGAGAAGGATGGGGAAAGTGAGAGAAACGGAGAGACGCGAAAGCACGGCCGAGTTAACTTTAATTGCCCGGTTGGCTACATAATAAATGACATTGCAGACGGCCAAGTAAGGGGGGAGGAAAAATTGTTTCGCCCTCCCCCTCCCCTGCGCTCCAGCTCTGTTCTTGCACTTTCGTCCGCCTGTTTGTTGGAACAGTCTCGCGCGCAGGGAAACGGGAACGTATTGATGGCTCTGTAATCTTATTTCCGAGTGTACATTCATCTTGGCCGCGTCACTTTCGACGCCCGTACGTTCTTTCCCCCGAGAATTTATCGTCTGGAATTAAATCTCCACCTGTCTGGTCACGAAGAAGATTGGCGCTCGATCGCATCGCCGTTTTGTTTCTTTCTCGTGCCCTCTGTGTCTCGATGGCTTTGATTACGTCTGCCGGCGTTCCTTGCAAATTAGGGGAGTTTATGGGCTTTTGATTCTTGTCGCACGAACGGGGTTGAATGGGTGTAGGGGTGGAGGAGGTAGTTCGAGGAGCAATGCAGTAAGTTTAGGAAATATTCGTTCACAGAATCGTGGATCTAATAGCGTTGTATTCGATTAGAAGGTATTCCCACGTTTCAAGGTCGACTTCAGATCTTTCTTTTAAATATGCCATGATTGAAAGAGCGCGGGAGGAAAGAACCTCTGTGGTATATTTTATCGACGGGTCTGAGGTGGACTTTGAAGCATCTGTCGCAAAGGGAATCGTCTGATGTGTCGCGAAACAGGACAACTCGAAATTGAATGCACAGACTGCCTTCGCGTTGAACCTCAGCCAGGGGTCGCAATTACGACGTAATTACTAAGTGCGCTGCTAATTAGGTTTATTGACACCTGCAGTTGGAACGGTGTCAGGAAAGAGCGGTACGAAGACTGCCGTAACGGGACCAACGAATAGGAGTAAACAATTATAAACGTACTCTAGTTTTCTCGATAATTTGTCCACGAATTTCATCGTGCTTACGCTCTTTTCGAATTAACCATCCTTACGTTTTGTGCACTCCACTTTTCAAATAGATTTTATAAAGAATAATAATAATAATAATATTATTATATTATTTATTATGAAGAATCAAAAGTATAAACACCCCTTTCGATTTGCATTACGGAAATGTGAATAGACACCGAGGATCAACGAAATTCCACGGTTATCGGCCATCAAAATAACGTTCGCCAGTTTAAAACGTCTGTCTGTCGTTACCTACCCTCGTTTCAAGCGATGACGCTCATAAGCGATTATCCTTTATAGATAAGAGTGCGAGACTGTTCCATTGCCTCCGCGTCGACGCTGACTCGACGTCGGGCTTTACGGTATTCGTTTTTACTTGCAATTGGACACGGTGTCAAATTTATATCGCGTCGTCGTATTCGTTGCAATTTTAAGAAGGGTATACAGAGAGACTTGAGTCCTTCATCAGCTTGGGTTACGTTGCACGAAATGAGATAAATCCTTCACAGAAAATTCGACAGGTGAATAATATGTGGGTAAATATAATATATTCGTAATTTTTACAATTCGATACTTCTCGGAAATTAGAAGCTCTTCAACTCTAAATTAAATGGCACTTTTGTGGATGCACTTAGCACGGAAGCTCTTCGTTTCGCTTGACGAATTCCCTTCGGACCAATAGAACACTGTTTTTTAAGACCAATATCTGATCTCGATAATTCCAGTAATTTGCCGGGCATGAAAATCTAAGACTTTCAGCCTTCTGAATCTCAGTCAACGTGCTCTCGGACAGCCTCGCACTTCGCGTCGTCGGCAACTCGACCAACTTCCGCCATCGACTTCACCAGACGCCTTTTTCTTCGCTTCCAGCTTTAAGAACGCGCGCTGGATACCGAACAAACGTCGCTTAAAAGTACTTTCATAGCGGGACGACTAATTAGAGCGATTTAGCGTCCGTCGACGTTTATTTCGAATGCAAATGCAGACTTCTGCCAACCCTTTTCCACTGTTCGCCTGGCATTCTCCTTTCTCTCCTCGTTGCTCTTTCCCCACCCAGCCCTTTTCTTCCGCTTCCTCTGCACCACCTGTTCTAGCTTCCCTTCCTCCCTATTCCCCCTGTCTATTGTTTCCCCCTTTATTCTCGTCTTTGCTGCTCATTCCGTCCCCGTTCCCCAGTTTCCCTCGCAGCCCACGCTCGCTCCTTCTTTCTTCCCTTTCGCAACCCCCAAACGCAAATTTTTGATCCATTGAAGCATCGGATTTCCACGTGTCCCATAATTGAATTATTAAGACGCGGCACGAGGTATCCCTCTTCCAGTCGCAACGCAGCAATTATTATCCACTTAAGTGTACCAGAGCGATCATCCCCCGCAATACTCTAAACAGAAAATTCCCCAGCCCGACAAGTGCCCGAAATCTCGCGCGCCCCGAAACTGTGCCACAGAATCCCTCCGCTTCTAATTCCGTTCACACGTTGCATCGCGAGAACGGATCCCAGAGGATCTTACTCCACAGTAGGTTGTTTCTCCTCCCTCGAGCCAAATGGAAACTGAAAGGACCGAGAGCGCCGGCTCGCGGAGCGGCAATTTTCTCGTTTTCCCCGGCGCTGCGAGCCCGGTTTTCCGTGTCGAGGGTCGACCGCGAAAAGGTGGCGACTTAACCGGGGAAACGCTGGATGGAACGGGCGCGACGCTTGAATGGGAGGTAATCGAATGAATGGAAAGAGCGACTGGATGCTTTCGGGTCGTCGGTCCCGGATGAAAGGGGATGTTAGGTGTTGTTTAAGGGTCATTGTTGCGCGTCCCCCTTTTGTCCCCCGGGCCCCGAGTTCATGATGCAATCCGTTTCGCCGTTTCACCGTGAAACGTAATTTATTGGAGTGGAAAAAGGGCACGCTGCCCTGATGACTCGGTCGCCTGTAGCTTGCCATTTCATTGTGCGACGCGTTGAAAGGAAAATCGTCGACCTATTCGCCGGAGAGACAGCTCTCTGCCACTCTCGGGCTCCTCTTCCCGCCTCCTTGTCTCGATTTCCGAAGATCGAAGAGGGAGGCTCCGCGAGGAACATCGTCCTACCGAGGGTTCTTTAACACTTAAGCCTGTCGAGGCACTTGGCTCCTTTTCCAACTGGACTCTTGCTGAGCTCCAAGATAAATTCATTAGCCCGTGGCGCGCCATCTAAATCGCGTTTAAATAGCACTTGGAGAACTCGATTCGCCGGAGTTACTGTAATTAAAATTCAGATAACTTACGCGGCGAGTGCGGCGATAAGAGGAACCTTTGCCAGACGGCAGTTGCGCTCTGCTCTCCCTAACGCCGCGGGTTTTCAAATAATTCCTCTCTATGTATTCTGATTAATGAATGGGAATATCATTTGTCGTAATGCAATCAGAATTCTTCTCGACGACGGCGAAATACGAGCGACCCGGCTGCGATTTCCAACGAATTGTAGCAGCAACGGTTATTCATTCACGGCTGACCCATATACGTATGGGCGCGCGAAACCCGGTAAACCATAAATGTGGTTTTCATGACCATAAACTTCTGCCCCGACAATTACGCTTGTAACTTTCTTTTCGGCCCCGCCGGCACAGAAACTCCGTCTGCTCGGCCGGGCAGCACTATTTTCAGGACAATGGCTTCATTGTCTTCGTTGAAATATCTCTTCCTTTTCGCGAAACAATTACGCTTCGATTATTAGCGCCGTAGTAACGAAATTATGCACACGTTAAGCCGGTGCCGATGGATCGCCGCGTTAGAAGAATAGCTAAGCATCCTCCGAGTTCCATGACGTTTCCCTGCATCGCGCGTAACGGAGGATCTAATACAGTGCATAAAATTACAAGCGAACAAGCTCGCTAAGGCAATACGTTCAAGCCGAGGCGGTTAATACTTGTTTCCCAGAGCTGAGGTGAAAAAAAAGGAGGCGCTAGAGGAAAAAGTTGAACGTTTTAACGAGGTCCAACTTTCTACGACCTTCTTCTTTCTCTCAGGTGCAACGATGCACCTGCACCGTGCAATTGCATCCTCTTAAACTTACCTGCTCCTTCTTTTCCTTGGAGGAAAAATGTGTTGCCATAATTCTGCCTAATCCGGTAATTCTATGAGCCAAGGTGGCACGGTGTCCCAAAGAAACTCCTCGCGTGACATTTTACGAGCAGCAAAGTCCCTTTAGAAAATTATCCAGCGAGGATCCCAGCGCGACAGATGGAAAGAACTGATTTCCCCCCCGTTTGCTTGCAGAAAATATGTGTCTTCCAAAAGTTGCTCGAGGATCTGTCGTCGCGGATGGCCGCCGCCGAGGTGTTGCAGAGCGGCTGGCAGAATCCGAGCGACGCGAACGAGGCGACGGAATTGCTGGAGCAATTGCAGAAATTCGGCGAACGGCTGGTCCCCATTCAGAGGAACATCGAGGACGCGAACGATCAGGCGAGCGTCTTCGCCTCGAGCAGCGTCATCGTTTCTCATGCTTTGCTGGCGAAACTCGAAGATCTCAACACCAGGTACACGCGTCCCCGCCCGTGTTCCGCGGAACATCGTGGCTCTGTCGCTCCGAGATTTATCAGGCTCCCTTTCTTCCTCCGTGGCTGCGAATACCCAACCCGACTCTGCGAGCTATCGCGGAGGAAGCTCGTTATCGGAGCTACGGTGTCGCGTAACTTTTATGTGGGGGCATTAAGAAATTCGGAGCAGCTGGAAAAGTACTCGGGAGCGATTCAGTAGTAATGCTCGAAATTCCACTGGCACGGTGGACGTGTCGGATTTAAGGGAAGGGAGGTGGTGAAGATGCAGGAGGATAGTTTAAAGTTTAGGGGTGCATATGCCGGGTAGAAATTCGCTCAGTGATTTTGAATTTTACGGATACTCCGGTTATTGTAAGGAACTGATTTCTTTGGCAACTAGCGCGCGCGTTTGAAAGGAATTCGATAGTCAGAAAATTTATCTGGTTATAAAGGATTCCAATAGTTTGCTCCTCCAGAATGTTAACAGGAAGATACCCCTGAAATTTGATAAGCGAACATGTCACGTTCTCGAGGAGCCTTTTTTCGTTTTACGTGGCCATTTTCCCGCGGATTTCACGGTGCCATTCAGCTGGGGAGAAGTCGTGGGAGACGGCGGGTAACTTTTTTTTCATGTGTTTTCGCAGGTGGAAGGTGCTGCAAGTGGCGGTTGACGAGCGTTACAAGTTGCTAAGCGGATTTGGAAAGGATGGCAGTACCCCGGGCAGCCAGGCTTTCCTCGCGAGCAGCGTGGAACCACCATGGGAGAGAGCCCTCACACCCGCCAAAGTGCCTTACTATATCAAGTAATCGATCTTCCTTTTGCCACCCACGCCCGGGTCCCTTTGAAATTCACGGCCGAATCGCCGCACGGAACCATCCCTTTCCAGCGCCATCTTAACGCGCAAGCAAACGAATAATTGATGAGACAATTGTGATTTGAGGCAACAAGAAGTTCGCCGGGGGATTCGCCGCCACTCGGGACTTGACGTCCAGAAGAGGGAATATTTAGTCGAGCGTATTCGCGAGCGGACGGGACGATAGAAATTGGAAATTCGATCGACAAACCGCGACCTGATTGTCGGACCTCCACTGATGGAACGAATTAAGACGAGTCACACGTTTTCTCTAACCAAATGCCTGATTATAGCATATTCTAACGGCAGAGCCGTTAACCCACAACTCGCCGCAACTAAATAATCGGATAAGGAGCTTTGAAAGAACAGCGTGAAGTTCCAACCTCATCCCATCAGTGGAGGATTAAAAGCAATTTTATTTCAATTCCAGCCGAACGGTCCTAAAGATTCCAAAGCCAATAAATCTGGGGATTCGTCGACCCGTGGATAAATTCTTAAAACGCAGCTCGGAGCCAAGAATCGTCCGGATTTAATGAAGATTAAACAAAGTTCCCAGCGCTCGACTTTCCCGAACTTCTATTCAGTGCGGGGGGGGGGGGGAGGGGATTGGGAAGGGGGGCGGGGTGTCCTTCTTGTTACCGAATTTCATTAATTTCTTAATCCATCGCGTTGCCGCGCCGCGGTCGTTTAATTACCTAATCCCCGGAACCGTTTTCAGCCATCACTCGGAGACCACCCATTGGGATCATCCGAAGATGATAGATCTGATGTCCTCTCTGGCGGACCTGAACGAAGTGCGATTTTCCGCGTACAGAACAGCGATGAAGCTGCGGACCGTTCAGAAACGATTGTGCCGTGAGTATCGCCAAGTGGTCTTACTCGTTCGTTGCCCTCCGCCCGACGACGATCAGTCTCGCCCCTGTTGCAAATCAGCTCCTCCGGCCTGAGCCCGTTCATTAATCGTCATAATTTTCTCGATTAATCGCATGCCCGACTGCGATGACGCACTGCATCACCGTCGATGGATCTGATCCCTCGCGTGGCTCTGTTTTGCTTCATTAGCCAGCCACGATCGTTCTTTTTCGACCTCGCGCAGAGTCTGCATTGCACTTTAGTGTCCCCGTTTTAGTTCCCACAGAAATACCGTGGGACTTTGTGACTTTGTCAATTGACCTTCAGTTAAATTTTCGTTTCAAGTACTCGGCTACTTTCGCTCCAATGTCTGGTAACGAAGGGGTTGACTAGAGTACACTAATCGTGATAAATATACGTAGAAGAAGAGGCCGAGACTTCCACCTTCGTTATATCGATTCTTTCTTCGCAGTGGACATGTTGAGCCTTTCCGCCGCATTGGAGCAGTTCGATTCGCACGGGCTACGGGCGCAGAATGACAAACTGATCGACATCCCTGACATGGTGACTGTCCTGACGTCTCTGTACGAAGTGATTACATCTGACAATCCAACGCCGATGTCCGTGCCACTGTGCATCGATCTGGCCATCAATTGGCTGCTGAACGTCTACGATAGGTGTGTGCAATCGACCGGCATTGTCAGTCAATTAACGGGAGCTGTCGAGATCTTTCACGTCCGGTCTCGCAGATGATCGAACCTTTTGGAACATTCGTATCGACTAACCCTGTTTCCCTTTTTCAGCCAACGAACCGGCCAGATTCGCGTGCTCTCGTTCAAGGTCGGCTTGGTCCTGTTGTGCAAGGGTCACTTGGAAGAGAAGTACAGATGTAAGTTTTCCAGTCGGCCTGCCCGCTTTCAGTTTGAAAGCCCCAGTGACGTGGGATACGTAACAAGGCTGGTACTGTTTCAGATCTGTTTCGGCTGATCGCTGATCCGAATAGACTGGTGGACCAACGGAAGCTGGGTTTACTGTTGCACGACTGCATCCAAGTGCCGAGGCAGCTGGGTGAAGTGGCGGCGTTCGGTGGATCGAACATCGAGCCCAGCGTCCGCAGCTGCTTCGAGAAGGCTGGCAAGGACAAAAATGAAATAGAGGCTGTACACTTTCTGAGCTGGCTGCAACAGGAGCCGCAGAGCATGGTCTGGCTGCCTGTGCTTCATCGGCTCTCCGCCGCGGAGAGCGCTAAGCATCAAGCGAAGTGCAACATATGCAAGGAATATCCCATCACCGGGTTCAGGTGAGAGATTTCGTGTAATCCAGATCGAAGTAAACCTTCATCGAAGATACGTAAATAAGTTGCACACCGATCTGAACGTCGTGACTCTTTCAACTTCAGGTACCGCTGCTTGAAGTGCTTCAACTTCGACATGTGTCAGAACTGCTTCTTCTCGGGCCGTAAGGCGAAGAACCACAAGTTGACGCATCCGATGCAGGAATACTGTACCGCGGTAAGTCACCCGTGTACTATAATTTATAGAATAGACCTGTCTGCGTGGTTGTCGGCTGAGTGATACGATAGAATCTCATTTATCTTACAGACCACGTCCGGGGAGGACGTGCGAGACTTCACGAGGGCGCTCAGGAACAAATTCAAGTCGAAACGATACTTTAAGAAGCACCCGAGGGTCGGTTATCTGCCCGTGCAGACCGTGCTCGAGGGAGACGCGCTGGAGAGTCCTGCGCCGTCGCCACAGCACAGCTCGCTCAGCCAGGACATGCACTCCCGATTGGAAATGTACGCCTCGAGGCTGGCGGAGGTGGAGCTGTCGCGCACGAGAAGCAACTCGACGCCGGACAGCGACGACGAGCACCAGCTGATCGCGCACTATTGCCAGAGCCTGAACGGCGGCGACAACGTGAACGTGCCCAGGAGCCCGATTCAGGTGATGGCGGCGATCGACGCCGAGCAGAGGGAGGAGCTCGAGGCGATGATACGCGAACTGGAGGAGGAGAACGCGACCCTCCAAGCGGAGTACGAGCGGCTACGCTCCAAGCAGACACCGGGCTCCACGCCCGAAGATGGACACGGCAATAGGCAACCCGACTGCAACATGATGGCCGAGGCGAAACTTTTGAGACAGCACAAGGGCAGGTTGGAGGCGCGCATGCAGATACTGGAAGACCATAACCGTCAGCTGGAGGCACAGCTGCAGAGACTCAGGCAACTTCTGGACGAGGTAGATCCAGCTTCTGGCCTTTAGATATATATATTGCTCGCGATAGCTAAGTATCAGGGTTTATTAACGCAGTTAACGCTGAAATATGAGTGAGAAGTATTGTATTTAGAGTAGTACATTTTATTCTTCCGTAATGTTTCACAAGAGTTCTGATAATAATGCTTACCATTTATTCCAGCCAAATGCTTCCTCCCCGTCGAAGACGGGCACGTTGCAGACACGAAGCGTGACAGCGTCTCAGCTAGCAACGGACTCCCCTGCGAAAATGAACGGACACTATCACGACTCGCCAGGTATATTAATAACGTAGTTTGGGGGTAACGTAGTCTCGGATCGAAATGGTGGATAGAATTCCACCGCCGTTTACCCGAACGTGTCATTGCGAGATTTTAGTCTGCATTTCTCACCCAGTTTCAATTCGATCTCAACATACATCACGTAAATATCTCTCTCGGCGCCTCTCATACTAGAGGAGGAATCAATTTTCAATGTGGGCATACACTTAATCGAGCCTCGTTCAGAATAATGGATACAGGGTATTTTTCCTTAGCGCTACACTAACTGCATATTAATGCGCGTTTAATAAAGTGCCAGATACACTAGCATAAAGCTTATTGGTATGGGTATATGGGCGTAGGTGGTGGAGGCTCGAACGAGGGAAGAGTGAGCAGTTTAGAGAGGCCACCACCGCCACCGCATTCACACAGCGTTGCCCATAACGTGGGTAATCTCTTACACATGGCAGGTTCGTTCCCCACTTCGTGTACTATTTGATCGTCTAATCATTCATGTAGTGTTATAAACTTGCTATGTCGAACGTTCTATGCACGAACTCATTTCTGCTTAACAATAACAATGCTTTCCTGTTTTTCACGCCACAGAATGGATGTAAGGTGAGACTATCAACGCTTCTTTTCCCCGCTGGATCTTCTATCCGCACACCGCTGTCAGACGTGTCCAATCTCATTCAATCGAGAATCGTTTATTGTTCGATACTTGTCGTATATACTCGCCGAGCTCTGAAATCGTTCTGTCGCATTGGAACGAAAGAAACGTTTGCGAACAGTGTGTAGTAATTGTTCGTCAGAGTACTCGACTATACACGACGCGTTCTGTACATTGTATTCCATTCTCATTCTCTTGTCTGCTCGTCGCTTATTGTCTCCGCATATAGTACAATCATAAACCTGCGAGTGGGGTGCGCATGTGGACGGTTGAGAGGAAACTCCTGCGTGAATAAACCGTTTCTATGTATTTAACGATAGGTGATTTTCGATGGTTGAAAAAGAAAAGGAGGGCCTTCTAGGCTGTGCTGTGCCGGAGGCTGTGACGTGAACCTGTTTTCTTTTAGGAGACCTAGGGAAAGCTGTCGGCGAATTGGTGACGGTGATGACCGGCGAGGACTCGTCGAAGACGAACGGACAGAGGGCGCCACCGCCGGCTTTCAAGTAACGACCACGCTCGAGGGGCGACGTTTTTAAGTTCCAGCCATACCGACAACGCGCGTCGCAAAGGAATTATCAATTCGATACGATCTTCCACGCGAGATCACACGAACATTAATCATAATCAATGACCAATATGGAGTCTGGCTCTAACGCATATCAGAGAGATGGTATTATCGCGCAAAAAGCAGGGTCAGGGGAGCCGCCGCAAGTGGTTTTGGGTATTTTATAAGTTTTGATATACACCGTTGTATAGCTAAATTATATCAATAAGACGAGTTTATGGTTTGGCTTCGGGCGGTCCCCTGAGGGGTAACTTTACTACATATTGACACGTCATATCATGAGATGCTAATCGTACGACGAAAGAATATCAGTTGTTATTAATGCTTGCTAGTTAAAAAAAAAAAACTATTACGAGGAGGGGAGGGAAGAATGGATTATAATGAATTATAAAGAATTACACGAAAGGAAAAAAAAATATCATTAACGAATGCATGCAAAAGCAATGTATCAAATCACATAATCTATTATAGGATCGTAGGTTATATATATTTACATACCCATTCTGTTCACTGCCACGGGCTCTTCCTCGACATTATTAAAGCATACACGATGTACATGTTGCGATTCTAGGCGACAGGCAAATGAAAGGACACGAGAGAAACGGGAAATGTTAATGGAAACTCCATTACGCCTGGTACCTTTCCGTACTTGTGCTGAGAAAATCTTGAATTTTACATTCAACGTAGCACACAGACCCCACACAGGCACACACACACATACATATCATTAACACACAACATGCGCGCTCGTACGTAAATGCAAGTATATAAACTCATACACTGGGGACTTTTTGTAATCGATAACGAAGCAAAGCAATGTGCATTATGACTTTCAAATTTATTTTTTATCCGGTTAACAATCGTTTTTTCAATATTTTTTAATGGATTTTAGATGGCAATGTCTCTTATTTAAGCCTGCCGGATGTTACTTATATTTAAGAGTATATCGATAAGTATCTAATTTACAAGCTGTAGGCTGTATTCTGATATGTAATAAAGTTGTCTAGAAAATAATCCCCTTCATGGACGTCTCGTTTTCGTAATACTAGTAAGGCTAATCATTTTTGTAGCGCATCAGAATTTTATCCTCGGAAGAGATTGAAGAGCGACAGATTGGCGTAAGGGAAGGCGTATGTTACCGAAATTCTTGCGACCACGATAAAATTTCGAGTCTCAGTTTGGAGCAAGTATTTCGGTTTAAAACTCGAGGGGAAATTCTGACGAATAAATTATTCAGGCGGGGCGGATTGATCGACGAGCTCTTAGAGAACCGAATTCCTCGACCAGAAAGACCGTCCAGATTGCAAGGACGTTACCTTGACCGGTTTTAATTCGATCCGGTTTTAATCATCCTTCGATGGAAACCGTAAGTGAATCGGCCCGGCCAAGAAAGGATCGAGTGGTCAGGCGTGATTGCTCCTGGTATGCGTGACAGTGTCGTAAAACGCTGCAAGTCGATACTCCCTTTAAGAAAAAATTCAAAAATACCCTCAACCTTTCGTTATTATTTAAAGCAGAAGGATATATAAATTTCGCGCCACGGGAAACACTCGCAACAGTCTCGCAAACATTCCTCCAGCTCGAATTCCACAAATGCCATCAGCAGTTTGAAATCAGCTGGCGCGACATTCGTCCAAGGTTTACGCTTATCGGGCGAAATCTAAAACATACGCAAAAGATATCTGAGCGAAAGCGAGCTGCACGAAGAATTCCAGCGTCCGTTAGAAGCACGTCGAAGTGAATTCAATGCAGCGAGAGAAAAAGTTGGGAAATCTTTTCAACCGAGCCAAAAGCAGGGTACCATAAGGAAAACAAAATGTTCCACCTGCTAGCCCCATTAAAATGAAATCACTTACATTCCAAGCAGAGATTTGCAAAAATTTGATTTAAATAAAAATTTCGGGTAACGAATAAAAGTTAACACAAATTATCGTCGAACGAAGAAGTTAACTTTATTTTTATTTATTTAATGCCCAACTCTGATTCAAAGCACTTCGGTTCCTCGAGGAATAATTAAAGTCTTATTAAAATTATTAAAGGTGTACCTTAAATTTGGTATTTTGTAAGAATTAAAGGTATATTTTATCGCTGCACGCAAAAGTATGCGATAATTTCGCATAAGCGTTTGCGTGTCTATTTCCCTTTTGGAGCAGGGTTAGAGCTAATAGAAATCGAGCGAGTTCCTATTATACAAATTGCATAGGAAGCACGGGGCAGTCGCGTTCGCCGAATTAGCAAGCATTTCTGAAGCACGCGAGGGGAGGTCCTTGCACTTAACACTGGTTCGCTCGCGGCGAATAGCGCGAACAGGGGACGCGTGTTGGTCGCACGCGTACACGGGCGAGATGCACTCCTCAGGTACAGGCGTACGTGGCCTCGACCTTGGTGCATTGCTGGACTGCACTGTGCATCGTCCCACGCAGTGGCGTAACGCCCAGGTGAAACTCCGATTTTTTGCTCGCCAGCCTCCTCTAAAGGAGACGCGTACTGACTTCTCTATAGTCTCCATTTTCGATCCCTCCTTCTTACCAATCTTCAACTATTCTTAATTTACAAAGAGGGGAGTCTTTAAATTCATTCATGAAAATTTCTTAGTTCAAGTAGCGTAGGATTAATCAGCAACGCCTTAATATTCAACTTGAATGAGTTTCGTACGAGTTAAGTGTCCCTAAATGTCCAACAAAGTTGAGCATTATCGAGAACTGTTGGCAAGTCGCTTCGTACACCGTGTATTCCGCGAGTGAGTAGTGTTTTTTTAAGGATCACACATTCGCTGGGGTTTGGTCGTACAGTCGATTGAGTCATCGATACGTGACACGTATACGAAAACGCGCAGGCAGAAATTTCAGCGTACGCTGAGATCGTCGAAGGCCGATCGTAATCGTTCCCTATTATGGCTGGTTTCATTGAACGCTCGTGACCGATGACCAAACGAATAGTGTACTCCTATATTACTCTGCAATCCCAAAATAATTCTGCATCAACGAATCGTCCCCCGGCCGTATCTTCTAAAAGGAATTAGCTACATCCGTCGTACCATTCAGATTAAAAACTCATGGAATGCGCGAGGAGACGCGTGGACGTTCTCTCTGTCCAAAATGCAATCAGAAATTCAATGCAGAGCGTTTTAAATAAATTCTGTTAAACCTGTACACTCGAGGAGAAGAGCACGTTATTAACTGAATTCCAGGCATTCCATCTGTTACGGCAATGGTTTTCTCACGGGGCACCGAACGTCCTCGGAATACAGCAGAGATGCAAGGAAACCGATGTACGATCGCAGAGTACAGTTCTGCGGAGGAAATTTACGGAGCACGAGTCGCAGTATTCAAGCTCGATTCTAATCCTCCAATCAGCCACGCAACGGAATAAAAATCGGTGTGAGAAGTGCGTTCAGATTTAAGGAAGTAATTTGAATAAAAAAAAAACGTGGATTCTTCGCCGAATCGGCAGTAGATGGTGATCGAAATCAGTGTTCGAAATCATTGCTTGGTCCAGCGCGGTAAAAAATTCTTTGTCGCCCTACTGCCAGTTCCATTTCCAGAACGAGTTCTCGTCCTAAAGCGACAGAGGGGCACGAGAAAGCGGTCAGGATGTAGCTGGCCGAAGGATCCTACAGTCTATATCTATCGAAGGTTCCTTGACCTAGCAAGAATTCTTTCATCGCGAAGGAACTTCTTATAGACTCCCAGCAGATGAAAATAAAACTTAATTAATGGATATAAAAGTAATTCCAGAAGCGATATTTCTAGCTCTCCAAAAACGAACGACATTCTACAGCACAGAAACAAATTTTTCTGTAGAATGATAAGATTATCGTATCGGAGGATTTAGGAGCTTTGGAAACGAAGCGAGTGCCATTCAAAGAACTCATCGGTCTACATTTGGAGTTGATGTCATCGGTATACACAAATCACGCGAACCTCGGTTACGCGGCAGAAAATTAATAAAGCAGCGACTGTTAAAAAACGCTCCCTCGAGAAACTCGTACTGGTAGCCTCAAACTTTTAATAATTTTTAAAAACTACCACGAATAAGGTACCAACTCTCATCGAAGCCAAAAAACACTCTGCCATAATCAATCTTCCAATTACCAATCATACCGAATCATGTTCGTCGTTCCTCCAAATGCGATAATAATTCGTACGAAAACCCATGAAGCTACTTCCCGAAAAAGGCGCGAAGCGGACAATTTCGAAGCTCCCTTTTCCTCGATCTGGAAGATTCCTACGAGAAAATCTCGCTGCACGCATCAGCCCCGTTTCGTCACAAAGGATCGTCTTTCCTACCGTTACGCCGTGAATTACGTGTAACTGGTGGCTGGCCGGAGTTTTTTCGAAGCAGCCACGAAAGCGGCTCCAGGAATTCTTCGAGCGCCGCCTGACGTCATCGCCGTGCCAGACTGGAGAACGGAGGTCACGTGTCGCCAGCGAAAACTCGATACGCGGCCAGCAGCGCGGCAGCCAATCGGCGCGCAGCGTGCCCTCTCCAGCGTGGCGCGCGATAACTGCCACGAGCGCGCCCGCGTCAGTCGAGCCGCGACCGTTAAACAGTGCGCACCGTGAGATTAAGTTCTGTCAGAATAGGACTAGCGTTCTCTAGCTCTTCTCCACGTTTTCCTCCACTGTCAATCGACGTGAAGCGTCAGCGACCACATGATGGCGTCAAACAGAGCTACAAAATCAGGTTTCGCGGCGGAGGCGCAAAGAAAGGTACGAGTCTCATTTGCTTCCTCGCTTCCCACCGTTTCTTTTCTCGGCTTTCAGAGGGGAAGGGTGCAGTTCATGTTTCGCGTTTGTTCGGCGCCACCGTGACCCAGTGCGCCACCCCCCTCTCGGGAATTCGACCTAGTAAGGGTGCGTGGTCGCGCATGTGCGGTTACCGGGGTTCATTGCACCTGAACTCGCTCAAAAGATGGTACATAGAATTGTAATTTGGGAGGATCGATGCCATGGGTCTGGGGTGGGAGGCTTTGATTTTGGTAATTAGTCCTCTTAATGGAGCTCCATGATTTTTACTTTGCTTGACTGTTATACTGTGGCTTATTGGGGAAGAAATAGGGAATCTATTTTGTGCCATGGGTATCTGAAATAGATTTTGATGGATTGAATTATTTGAAATTTAACTATAACTGTCTCAATTTCTCGCATCTGTTTTTGGTAAAGGTTCTTAATAGGTTTTAGTGTTTATCATTGATAGTCGAGAGTGTTCCTATATTTTTTTTTCTGGGGGGTTCGGTGTGACCCAAAGGGGTGGGGCATTTAGAAAATGTATGAATGCCTCGGTAGCGTTGTTTTGCTCCTTCGGTTCAGTGATTTAGCGGAAGAATTCGTGGCTGGTAAATATTATGATCTTGTATTGTTGTTTGAGGAACGCTGGGACGATTTCAATGTTTGTCTCGAGTGTACGTGTCAGTCGCAGTCAGACGCCTGTAGATTACGGCGCTCGTGTGAGAAATATTTCATGGCGCTTATCGGACAAAGTAATCCATAAGTAATTCTAACGCGGGATATCGAAGCTGGCCACACGGGAAGTTCGCTCTTCTAGTGTTTGAATCACACCTTTTCCCTGAAGTATCTTGCACAATGAAATAAGAAAAACAGAATACTACTTTCTTGTTTCGAACTGTGCATTTCATTTACTTGTGAGATTAAATTACATCACCTCGTCTTAATATAATCATTATTACACTTTAATTTCTGGCAACTCATTAATACCGTGCATCGAGTGAACACTTTCCAAAATACTAAAGGAAACATGGATCTCTGAAAGCGTCGGAAAGTATTATCGCCCGCAGTGCAATCTAAAGCCCCGTATCACGGTGGATAACGCGATACAGATAAGTCTAGTGTAAACGGAAGGGTTCACGGAAGATTATCAAAGTTTTAATACGCTCGGAGGAGTGTCACCTTGAGGAACACCTGAGACATCTGCCCACACTGCTCACCTTTGCAACGAATTGGCTTGCGAGTAACAGCTGCCGGGCGATCCTTTCTTCGGGGCCCGGGGAATTAAAACGAGAGACTCGGTTGCCGAGGAAGGGAGACGTCCCTCACGAAACTCGCTGGCCATGGTACACTTCTTCACGGTGCTCGCTTCTCCCTAATATTTTTCTGCGGCGTTACTCCGCGATAGAATCACTGTATCACGTGCTACATATTTTAGGCTCTACTGAACCCTCGTGTTTTTACACGTGCGAATGGCAGTGTATTAAAACTCGCTTTCTTCCTTCGTTTATATCTACTTGCCTTCTTGGAATTGCTTTTTATAGAAACTCTTACTAAGTCGCCCTACTGGAGGGAAACTAAATAATAAAAAAAAACTAAAAAAGGACACGTTCATTTAAAAAAAAATTGTAACACTATCCATTCAATCATTATCATATTCAGTGGCGGATTTAACTGGGTGACCGATGAACAGTTACCACCTGGGTCCCATCGTTAAAAAAATTATGATTTTATCCAAACTATATTTCTTTTCTGAATTACTACACTTAACCCGTTTTTAGTGAAAATGGGAACCTCGAAACGCTTGCCTCCTGGGCCTTTTTTCTTAAATTCGTTATCAAGCCTCGCACAGTGCACCACAGATTAATACACCACTTTCAGCGACATTTGCGAAAAATCTGAACAGGAAGATTTCCTTTCTCTGTTTTACCGCGAAAAGGCAGAATCGTCCCCGTTGGACGATGCATCCCGCGGTGCAGCCAGTCACAATCCTCCGGCGATTAAGCCTCTCGCGACGAAGAATAAGCACGCCGGCGTTGTATGTTATTTAAATTGGAGCATAAATATCCATGTCAGCGCGATTGATAACAATGCTGCGATCGAGGAGCACACCGTTGCGTCGTGAGACAGAAGCCGCGGGCCCGCATCCGTCTTTCAATTAAACACGCCGAGGGGAAAGAAATGGGGCGAGACACAGAGGGACCCGTTGTGCGCGCCGACTAGAGCCGGTTTCTTTTTCTTTTCCCGCGAAACAATCGGCGGGGTAACAAGCCCGAAGGACGCTCATTACGGCACTCGCGGAGAGACTCGTGCTCGTTACGATGATACGGTTATCGCGATCGGAATGCCAACGGGGTCCCGTTCCGTGCATTTCGCCGGTGCCGCTCTGCCGTTCGTCCCACGATTAGCGGCTGAGGTCGATTGTCCAAGGAAGCGTGCGTGCCTCGACGCACCTGCTTTTTCTTCGAATATCGAGGAGCAACGGTGCATTAGCGATGGAAAGAATGAATGACAGGGTTACGCGCGGCGACGTTCGGCGATCCAACCGCGGCGAAAGGTCGCCCGATGGCATTGTTATCGGTATCTTGGGATACGCTCCGCGAACCACGACCGCCATTCGGTAATTACTAGGCCCGCGGGTTCAAAGATCCCCTTCGAAGCAGCTGTTCTCGGAAGTAATTAAAAATAATGCCATTCCCCTTTCGACGTCGCGCTTTTTGTGGAATACACGGCGAACGTTTGTGCCATAAATTTGCGATTGTAGCGAATAGAAGCTCGGTGTCCGTTATTTCGTGGAACAGGGGAGTAGCCGTAATATAGGGGCTCCGCTATCGATTTATCATCATTGCGAGGGGAGCTAATTGCCAGAAATGGCTATTTCATTGGTCACGCGGCGACCTCGAGGATTCGATCAAGTAAACGCTACGCGAACGTATCGCGCATCAATTTTTTTACCGTTTTTTTTGTTAACCACGTCGATTAGAGCTTACGTTTTGCTGGTCAGTATTCAGAGTCGTGTTTATGAGAAGCATTAGCGTAGTTAGATCTCCTAGTTTTTTTTTCCTCGTTGGGCGACATATGGGTGCGACGGTTCGTTAGGAAACGGAGATAACAATTATACGCAGCCACGTGTTTCCGTGAACGACGAGCGTGCGGCACTTATGCTCGGCGCCTAAAAATAGGCGTGCTTCATTGCCGCGGAGGATATCTGTATTAGCCAGCGGAAGCAATGCAAAGTGGTTTCCGTTTTAGGAGCGAATGGCCCAAGTCGCCTTCGTGGATCTCCGTCGTCTTGCGTTTTCTCTGCGAATATCCTTATGCGTATGAAATTATCACTGATTCCAGCTCTTCCTCCCACTCTGAGATTTCCGCGGTTCATCTTCTTGCTCGGCCATTCAAGTCACCGCGCAGGGCAAGTTCGACTGGCGATTAGAATTTCTCGATTATCTGTTCATCGGCTCGACCGCCGCCGGCTTCTAAATCAACGGCGTGAATTCGGAATGGCCACAAGGACTCGTTGAAGATTCGACGAGCAAATATTTGTAGAAATCTTCGAGACGGGAGGCGGAGCCCGCGGACCGAAGTCGAGGCTGTTGCAACCAAGAGTCGCGAAACTCCGAACCGACATACATAAATTCGTATACAAATGATTAGCTGACGAGGTCGAGCATGGCAATAGAGGCGAAGGACAGCGAGCGTGCTACACGGTTTCTGTTAAGCGAGTCATGATATACGTACGTGGAACTCCGCGTCTGCGTTCTACTCGATCGACCTCCTCGCGAAAACGAGGTTCCCTCGATCACTCTGATCCGAGGAGGTTCCTTGAAAAGGTCGTGAATAAACGGCGAAGGAACTGGAGGATCACTTCTCGATTAGATTGGTGATAAAAAGCTCGGAGAACTGAGAGAGTAGCTACTCGTAGGCGCGTAAGTTGCGTTTCACTTTAGATTCCTTGGTTTGAAGGATTTGATAATTACTTTCTTTCCTCAAGTTGTGGTGTAGTTTTAATCAGTATAATTTTGATTTTACTATCTCGGAGTCTCGAGGAGGTATTCGAGCATTCAAGTACCTACGAAATTTATTCTCGTATACTTATCTTGAATTTAGATTCGAGTACCCGAGTATAAGGATGAATCAGTGTAGGTACCCGGTTTCTAGTATCATGATGACTCAATATTTTAATAGTTGACTTTGAATTCCAGCCTTTTACAGTAATTGATGGATATAGGTGGAAGAAAATGCAGCGTTTAAAATTAAAACATGGTTCGATAGTGATCTCTGACCAGTGGCGCACTCGGGAATTAATCTTGAGGGGGCCGAGTTGAACGGATAAAAGGTATCTTGAATGGAAATTCATTAGGAGATTATAAAAATTTATTTATAGAATAATATTCAGCTTTCTTTCGTTTTTACGAAGCTCTTGAGTTACTTCAGTCGTGGTTACATTAATCTCCCCCTTCTTTGGGGGCTGCCAGGGCCCCTTGCTCCTCCCCTGACGAATTCCTTCTAAGGGCGTAATCGCTGGTTAAAGTGTCGCGATAAAGTTAAGCACGAAGCTTGGATTCCGTGGAACTTTCTCTCGTTCGTGAGTCATTCGGGCATAGCTTCTTCCTTATGTCATATTCTTCTCCGCCCGAGGCCTAAGTCGATTTTAATTATCGACGCTTCGATGTGTGTAAGAAATCTCGTTACACAATCGCCTCTAATTATGATCTACGTAGGAAGCTCTGCTGTACAGTCGACTAAACGCGAGATAAGAATTGTAACAAATTCCAAGGGGAGAATGTAATTGGATTTAACTTTTGGCACAGCTTAGCTTCGATTCCATTGCCACTGCAATTTACTTAATTAGAATCGTTTTGCACCGCAGAAAGAGGCGTTCGTTCCAGTAGATCCGTTGATTACGGCGCAGCCAATTAATAACGAGAAAGATGACCGAGTTTGTCGAGATCTCGCGGCGACATCGGCATCGCCTCCCCTTGGCGACCTTGCGTTTCTTTCAAATTAACATTGATGAATTCCCACGATCGCTGAAACATATTTCACGGTCCAGAAACAACCGTGAACCTTCCACTTGGAATATAATTTAAAATCTGAAGTAGGGGAGAAACTGTAAATACGGAGCACTTTTTTTGTTTCGAGGAAAACACATATTAAAAATGTAAAAATTGCATCAGCAAAAAGTGAAAATGGTAGCTCGTAGATCTGGGATAATGTATTAATAGCTTTTTAGTTGGAAAATTCAACTATTTTAAAGCTATGCCATTTCTAGAAACTTTTGTCAAAAAAAATGGTCCCACAATTCTCCCCTACTTTTTTTTTTTTTAAAAATTGCTTAGGGACAGTATTATAGAATTTCCTTATCCTCTTCGACTCCTACGTTTTCAACTACTTCAAGTGTAGATCTACCCTTGTAGATCCCCGCGAAACTGATTCCCCAGTAGCTAATTAAAGTTTGAATTTTAATAGCAATATAAAGGAGAAGAGAACGTGGAATTACCAGTTTTTATGGGCAAGAATAGAGCCTAAGTAGCCGATCATTACAACTGCAGCGGACGAAGGTGTAAAGACGTTCGAACGGATTAAAGTCAAGTTCTGGAGCGATTGTATAACCGTGACGCGTCGCTGTAAGTGACTTCACTCAATTTGCAAGCTTCCACGTGCTCGCACGGGATGCGATGCCTTACCTGTTCAGGCTTCATCTCGTTTAGAGGCCCTTATATGGTCGACGTCAAGCAAGCAGCCTTCGAGCTGGCTCACAATTGAAAAACTCGAGTTGCGTGCGGATTAAGCGCGCGAGATTTAACGTGACGCGAGGCCTCGCGAACTGGGTCAACGATTTTTCTAAAGAAGGTCCTCTCATCGTGTGATTCGCGTGAAGCGAGCCGGGCTTTTGAAAAACTAGAGCCACCGTGCAGATGTAGCGATAGAAATCAGGGAATATTTCCAGTAGGTTGACAGAAATTCGTAGTGCGATAAGAAACGAGGGAATTTCATAAGCAAAAATAAATCCAAACGGTGGAATAGCATTTTTCTGTATAAGCCTTCGTTTTTTTTTTAAAGAATCATTGCGAATTACACTAGCAATTTTCTTAATTGAAATAGCAATTTTGTAATCCTTAACCGATTAATCGCAACAAGTAACGAATTAGAAAGAAACCTTAACCGAAGCTAATCAATTTTATCCGGTGTCCGCGCGAATCATAGAATACTGTCAAAGGTGTACAACGATATTGTACGGTGAGTCATAAATATTAATTAATACAGCAATAGGTAGAATTTCCACGGTCCGCGGTGTAAAATTGCAGAGGATCGATTCGTCGCGCAGCTGCACGCTGAAAATGCCGTAGAATCGTTAGAAAGTAGGTCGACGATTAAGCGTACATCAAATCGATCCGCGATAAGTTCGATCTTCCTTAATGGCGATCCACCGTTTAAGGGAGGATCGTCGAATTCGGCTCGAATCCCCTGTCATCGAGTCTATACCGAAATGGAAACTGGTCGAGCGAGAGAGGCGTTCTTTTTAAATGCAGTTCTCCTTGCGCTCGCGATCAAGGTGGATCGATGTAGTAACCGGTGCTCTTCTTTTTTCCCCAATCATCTTACGAAACAGAAACTCGGGCACGCGCTTCGTACATAAAAGCCTCGCGATTGACAAGCAGAATTCTATCGAAATCAGATTAATCAGATTTCACTCACTGGTCTCCTATCAACGCGATATCGACTCGTTTGATAATTTATTCCTAAAAATGACGCTCTAATCGAATCGAACGTTTGATATCGTTTAATCGATAACCAATTGTAACGAAAGCGCAACATCACTTCTGGGTGCAGAATGTTTGTGCGTAAGAATTGCTTCTCGATCGCCTTATCTGTGACTAACTGGAATTACCTATAGCAGCAACTGTTTGCTTCACTCTGATTAATTAACAATTTCGTTGTATCGTCGTATCACGAGTCCCTCGGAGTTTAATAAACTCGTCATCGATTTTGATTCTTTTTCTTCAGAAATTTAGTATTCATCTTGATTTAAGCGCGGTGAATTTTAGCGCTGTAAGCGAGACGATTAAAGACGCGAATTCCGCGGGCAATAAATTAATCTAACCCGGTGTGCTGAGGGAAACGATTGTTGGCGAGCGATTCCTTGGATTCGTTCGCGGGTTCAACGATGCTCGACCCTCTGACCCAGTTTTCATGACCGTGAACGAGCGAACGTGCCATTTAAAAGCGTCACTGTCGCGTGGAGGATCGCGAGGCGATCCTTTAATCGCTAACACATGCCCCGACGATTCCTCTGACGCGATCGGATCGTTTAGCGCGCGATTCATACAAGTTACGTTTCACCTTTTTGTCGCCGCGGATGGAAAAAAACGTAGCGAAAGGTACAAGTGGTTTCACGATCGACTGGCTACGGAACGCCACTTTGACTCTCACTAATCGAAGAGTAGATAGGAAGAAAAAGAAAGTGGATAAATGGAATAGGCGTTTCGTCTAACTGAATAACGGCACTCCCGGGAAATGCTAGATTAATTTCCGAAGATTGCAAGGTTCCAACGCTTGAAGGTGTTATCGGTAAAGAATGAAGTCAGCTTGTGGCAATTGCCAGCTCAACTTCCTTGCGCACCAGGATGATAAGCGAGAAACTTCGGAGAGCCTGCATAATATCGAACACAATGGGCCCTCCACCACGCCCTTCGAACTTCAGAAGCCTGCTCGCGAAGAGCCTGCATTCGAGACCGTACGGAATGCAGTGGAATCTATACAGGTAGACGTCGCACCCTGTGCCTGCAACTCCGCCTTTTCCTTTCGAACCTTTGAATGGCCTGTGGTGGCTTTTTTCTAAAACTATCAAATAAAATGTATTCAATAATCAGAAGAAATTTGAAGCTTAAGACGACCTTCGTTAATCGTCTCGATTCTATCAACCATTTCGCCAATTAATCCAATATACACCCGGCAAATTGACCTCGGCATTGGCACTCCAAGGAAATGTCCCAGATACTTGAAGAAATCGTTCCGAATCGAATTAAATCGTAGAAGCCAAGCTGTAGGAGCTCTCACAATCAGCGAACAATGTTTCCTCGTTCAGTCTTGCTTTCCGTTCCACTCTGCCGATGTAAATCACGAATATTTTCCAGCGAAGCGTGCAACGTGGTCACCGTTTCTTCTGTTAATGAAATTATCGTGCGCTTACCTAATACCTAAATATAGAATTCGCATCGTGCTCTACATTATTATTGCAAGCTTCATATCGCCAGTAGATAGTGGACGTCCAGCCAACGCTATCGCATCACGCGAAAAAAAAAAACATTTACGGGGAGACACTTGCGACAATATCGAATCGAACGTACCTGGAGTCGTTCTTTCAATTTACACCGGACATTTTCGAATTCCGTAAAAACACTCTGAGACGGTCGTTCGAGCGTAGATCAATGAACGATGGAGAGATAGGTTGCCACTTTTTGGAGCAATTAGCGCAATGTAATCACAGCTTTGTTCACAAAGGTGGTAGACAGAGCCGGATTTATCTTTTCAGGGGCCCTAGGCTGAATATTCGGGTGGCCCTCTGTTAAATATAAAAAATAAAATAACGTTGATTTAATTTTTTTATCATAATACTCGTAATATTGGGAAACCAAGTGGAGGCGTGGCTTAGATTTCAGCGCTGTGGTGGTAAGTGGGCAAACTATTGTAAGTAGGCCCGGATCCCACCAAACATTCCGAATAAGTATTTATTAATAGAAGAAGTAAAAATTTAGTGTTCAAAAAGATTTAAAAACACTCGTTTTTTAAAACCTGTCTATATAAACACTGATAATCGTATGGACTTCGACGGATTTCGGCCTACTCACAGTAGTTTAATTTTCTGCCACTAGTTGGCGTATCGAAATTCTTGGTTTCCCAATGATCTAAATAAGAATTTAATTTAAAAAAAAAATTGAATATCAAAACTAAATATAACATTAACCCTCGGCAAGATTTCTTGATAAATTTTTCGGAGGAAAAATTTTGAATGAGGGTCCCCCACCTAAACAGGGCTCTAGGCTTCAGCCTTGTTAGCCGAAGGGGTAAATCCAGCACTGGTGGTAGAAGTAGGAATGTGTGTATTTTTTTTTAAGATTAAGTGGAAGAATTAAAAACTGACTGTATTCAAAGCCCCCGTGGCACACTTTCTTTGAATGACTCAGGCAAAGGTGGTGTCTAACAAGAAAACACACGGTAGAATGTTCCAGTGGGGAGCCACGTTTCCTGTGAAAGTTTAAATATACCAAATTTACGAAATCCACATTACCGGCGCATTATAATTACTCGCGGGTACCCCAGCCGTTCTCGACGTAAGTGCATCTTGGACGGACAAAGCGATGGGTTTGGTGAAAGTGAATACCTCGAACGTGAAACTTCTTTGCATGGAAGCTTGCATTGTTCCCGCGCAGACTTCCTGACTCGCAGGAAGAGAACTGCCGTTCTTATTAATCTGTTCCGCGTTGCGTGCGGGATTCTTTGCAATCATGCTTGGATGCAGTCGAAACTGCAAGGAATTCGGGTCGAGTGGAATGGATGCGCGAGCCAAAGGGGAATCGTCGGAGAAGAGAAATCGGAAGGTCGAGGAATGCTTACGTGCTCGCGGGCTGATTTGTATATACAGATGCGGGAAAAATCGGAGATTCCGCGTCGCGGGGACACTTTTATGGGCGCTGAGGATCGATCGTATATTATTCTAATTGCATGCGCGGCGGTTACGATGCTGAATGTTTTACGACGCGAAATGCATCACGATCGAGACACCGTATGCCTAACGGAATATGCATACTGCACCGGGATGAATGCGACGGTCCAAGCCAGCAAACCTCTCCTTTTTAGGCAGCCTTATACGCGAATAACTGTGCTCCAGTGGTCTCCGCAGACTTCTCAATACGAACATTGTCGAGCATTCGTTCAGACCTTGCATTCTTTTATCGACGAGCAGTAGATTCACGATTAAAGAATCGTTACTCGATCTTCTTCTCCAGTTGCAGCTCTTCGAATTTGAAATCGAAGAATTTGAGTAACATAGAAATCTCTGTAGCTTTAGAAGAAGATTATAATAGATGAAAGTTTCTGTAGAGAGTCTCGATATCACGGTTGCATACTAAATTCACCTCCGAAGTCACGCCCACGCTTGCTGGCACACCCTGTATCGCTGCGCGCAGCAGAGGGAAGTAGGAAAATCCCTCCGCTCGTGGAAAGCTTCTCGGCGCTGGGAAGCGTGGGCGGAAGTGTGCTCTCGGTCTCTCGAAACGGTAGAAAAACTTTCTCCGAAACGATGCTGCTCACGGCTGAGGATTCCGTGGGCCGCGTGGAAGAAACAACGGGCGAAGTGTTGAACCAAGTTGGGTCAGTGACTCCAGCAGCAGACTCGTGTCGCAGACCCTACAGGATGTGTTACTTGGATCACTGGCACACCGCATAATTAATAACAAGCTGCGAGTGGAGGCTCGTTCTCCCTTCGAGTCTCAAAGATCGATGGAGATCTCTTAAATCCCAGCGACTCGAAAGCCGAGGCATCCGAGAGATTTGAAAATATGTACCTTGGCTGTCAGAATCGTTCGTCTAACTATAAAATTCTAAGAGATACGGTCGCTCTTTCGTTTTATCTGACTGGCGATCGACTTTGTTACAGATTAACAGTAAATACAGCGAGGAACTGGCGCAGGAGTGCTTGGAATGGATCAAGACGATCACTGGCGAGAATATAAACACCACCGGGGACATGGACAACTTCTATGAGACCCTGAAAGACGGGGTTCTTCTTTGCAAGTACTTAGACATCCCTGGAATGACGCTAGTCGATACGACGCGGATTATTTTCGGCATTAATCGGTGCTTTCGCGTTGCAGATTAGTGAACGACATCAAAGACGGCTCGGTGAAGAAAATCAACAAGACCAGCCTCGCTTTCAAGTGTATGGAGAACATAAATGCCTTCCTGGAAGCTGCGAGGGCGCTCGGCGTCCCGGCTCAGGAGACCTTCCAAACCGTCGATCTCTGGGAGAGGCAGAATCTTAATTCCGTTGTAATTTGTTTACAATCCCTCGGTAGAAAGGTAGGAGAACAGCTGCTTTCGTTATTTTAATGCTTCAGAATTTCTTTGAGATTTTAAATAACAGTCTTTCAAACTTTTTTTCTGATCCGGTGTTATGCTCTCCAGGCGGGCAACTTCGGCAAGCCAAGCATCGGACCGAAAGAAGCAGACAAAAATGTACGCAACTTCACCGAGGAGCAATTGAGGGCTGGACAGGGTGTAATCAGTCTGCAGTACGGCAGCAACAAGGGTGCTAATCAGAGCGGCATTAATTTCGGGAACACTAGACATATGTAAAGCTGCTCGTCGTTAATGCCACTCGATGATAATTCCAGTTTCACTCGCCCTCCCCTTATTTTATTTTCATGATGCACTAGACTTATAGACAAATTACTTTTCAACTATCTTTCCCGTGGTCCAAATTCATCTAATAGGCGCACAAAATGAAGAGAACATCCTCTGCGCGCGGACGATAAGCCAGATGACTTTCTATGCATTTACACTTAAGTAGGGAGTACGTATTTACGCGTCGGCGTAAGATTCCTTTTGTACTCTTCTCTTTTTCGTTTCGGCGGAACGAGCAATCTCGAGCGCGACAAGCCCGAGATCAAGCAGGCGAATTCACGGGTACACTATTCAATGGTAATGTACGTATTAACGCTGACATACTGGGAGCAATGAGAAATGTGATCCCCCCCTCTCACCTTTCGCGAAGAAGCCAATTTTTTGTTTGCAAATGTACGAACAAAGTTACAGCGCGCCACTGATAAACGACTTTACAATGTGGCCCGGTATTTGTTAAATATTACATATAGACTATAAAGACGGAGGGGCCTGGCCGCTCCGTTACTGTTACTGTAAAACCCCTTACGAGTTACAGTGTAACCAAATTATACTTTAAAAATTCATGTTGCACGTGAAATGATAAACTATTATAATTATTGTATAATGACAAATGGATATATAATTATATTAAGTATTTTGTACAAATATTTTTTGATGATTATAAAAATAATTTTTCATAATGTATCGGTGATATGAGTTAATAAACAACCCACGGACGAACAAGTAAACAGCTCGTGGTCTGCTTGAACTTATTATTTTCATTTGCGAGTCGCGCGATTTGTGACAAGCACGGGCGTCCGTAGACCTTTTTCCAGGACGGGGCAACTTTAGAGTAACGAAGAAAAATATAGTAGGCGAGACCTAGTAAGTTGTTCCGACCGTTCTATCTTCAAACTGAAAAAGAGCGTTGTATTTTAAATTATTTTTTCCACAGAGTGGCGTGATCAACTTACACGGAAAAAATAATTTAAAGTACAACGCTCTTTTTCATTTTGAAGATAGAACAACTTACCCCCGGAACTTTTAGCCCTGGTCTCCCCTAATGAAAAAACGAATAGCCAGCTTGCTTCTTTTATCTCATTTTGTGGTGCCAATTTAATTAAAATTTTAAATCCGACATTTAGAAATACTCACTTTTTTTTAATAAACTTACTAAAGATTAGTTTTTGAAAAGAAGCGATTTTTTCACAAAAACCAGGGAGGGTCAACTACCCTTTTCGCATCCCCTTCCGGATACCCATGGTAACAGGCAAATCAGCGCATTCGACTGTTCGCAACTGCTTTATTCTCGAATGGTATATACAAAGTACTATCTTACGGAGTAAATAACAACGGGTTGGTTTATCTCAAGAAAGGATAGTAGTCGAGCCCAGAATTATATTTAAATTTGTACTTCTCGCTCCTCTGTTTCTTGGCTTCTTCTAGCAAGTTTATCACGCTTGGCCTGTAAGACAGAGAAAAGTATATGAAGCTTTCGTGTTGCGACTAGCAGCTTGTGCTTTTAAAAGACAGCGATTACCTGTAGGCTGGGGGTAATAATTCCTCTTGTAACGTACATGCTTTCTCCTCGAATGATTTATTCTGCATATATATACTTGATCTAATAATATCCATATCTCTTCTGTATTCGTCACTGAGATCGGCTAGCGAAGATGGTGGGACATCGAAGTAAAATAGAAAATGACTGGAAACAATCCGCACAACAAAGTTATAGCTTGCGAATTTCTAATTCATTCTTCCGGTGTTATAAAAACTCAAGATCCACTTTACCTAGCATGTTTATGAACCTTCCCATGACTGCTCGCTTTGCACGGAAGTTCCTTCTCACCCAAATTCTCAATTTTTCTAATAAATCCGCCCGTTTCGAATATCGAATTCGCCACTCTCTTCAAAGCTTCTGTACATTCCGACTGTAAGGACAATTTGTCGCTCAGTTAGACAAACGACAGCCAAGTGGGTCGAAATAAAATAGTATGGATTGTGTTTGTGTAATGAATACTGCGTCACAGGTTAGGTGTGTTTAATACGATAAATAACTTCTATCTACAAGTGTTGGATATTATCGCAGTACCTTCTTCATCACTCGCAGTAACAGTGGCATTTCGTAGGTCGGCATTTTCGCGTGTTATTCCGAAGAAATCAAAGAAAAGCACATTCAAAACACTGGCTTGTTAAAAGCAACCAATACCACGAACTATGCAATTTTACGAGACACGTGGTACTCCGTTATCTACTTCGTGGTAGCATTAAATCAGCATCGGTATATTCGACGACCGTTTACAAACTAAATGCATGTATAAATTTTGTTGAAAAATCAACGCAGTTAAAGTTTCGTATATCTCTTATCAAATACAGTGTCGTATTAAGTGAACCACTTGTTTACTAATGTTTTAATCACCGACGTCTGTTTCAACTTATGAATGCAAACACTTCGAATCTTCAAAAAAGTGCCGCAACTTTTAACTTCGTTATTTCTTATCATTCGTTAAAAGTCGTGAAACTTGTATATACTCTGTCAATGTTGACAAACGTGTAGGTTATGAACACCCGCAACTGAACAATGTACTTAAGAAGAACGTTCCTTAATCTTGCGAGAAAATATAACATTTCTTATTTGAATTTAATCGAACAGCAACGAGCTTTGCATTCGTATCGCGTGGAAAAGAATTACGTTCATTCGGTAATTTCAACAAACGTCTCGCAATATTCGAGCGACAGCCCGCTGAAATGTTGGAATTGCAATTTTATGTACAAGTCCGATCTATTTTGTTCTAAATGCAAAGCTTTGCAAGAACCACCTGAAAATTTAACTTATTTCGATATAATTGGCATACCGAAAAGTTACGATGTAACGGTCACAGAAATTCAGAGGAAGTACAAGGAACTTCAGAAGTTATTGCATCCGGATAAATTTGGTAACAAAACCGAGGCAAGTATTGGTCACTCGCGATAAGTCTGTCGGGCAGTTTTAAATATATCTCGATTTGTTTTATTTTTCGTAGAAAGAGCAACAGCTGTCTGAAAATTTATCATCGTTTGTGAATAAAGCTTACAGTACGCTGTCAAATCCCCTGAAAAGGGGATTGTACATGCTGAAATTGAACGGTGTAACGATACCAGATGAAACAGATAACGTGAATGCCGAGTTCTTGATGGAAATTATGGAGAAAAACGAAGAAGTGGAGGATGCAATGACTGACACTGGAAAAATAAAGAAACTGGTGGAAGAAAATGAAGCGGTCTTAAACAGTTTGTCGATGTAATAGTTCCCTTTTTACTCGATAAGGAACATAACGATTCGTCAGTTGCTAAGAAATAGTTTGTTCGTAGGGAAATTGCAGATGCTTTTCGAGGGAACGACATCAAGGAAGCGGAAACTCTTCTTATAAGAATGAAATACTTTCACAGTATTAACACGAGATTGAAAAAGCTGAAACATGATTTAGGTATAGTAGAATGAATATGATTTAGTTTTTAGTAATATATAGAGCATCTATAATGTAAGTATACATTAAGTTTAATGTATAAATATATATATGTTTAGTATAAAAAGTATAACATGATATATTATTTACAAATTGTTTTAAATCTCTTATCAATCTATTAACATTTTAATTATTATATCTCACTACAGTATCTTTCATACGTGATATTAATATACCACGCCTTAAAGTAGCTTTCCTCCTCTCGCGTTTTTTACCAAACAAAGACATGGCGATATGAGATAAAAATAATAACAAGCCTTGTGAAATTCAGTTATTCTTGTTGATTATCTATTTTCCACTGTTCGATCCACTGGCATATTCTATTTACATTGTCTGTGACTTGATCTAAATCATTACTGGTCAATTCGTGAACTATTTCTTCCCTATAAGCTGACCTTGCCTCTTCGAGAATCGTTTGGAATATTTCACAGCCTATATTATCCTCTAATTTCTTCCCCGTGTAACCTCGGTTCCTCAAACGATCGTACAAGATCGTGTTGTCGGTTCTGAGCACGAAAACTATGTCGAACCATCTCTCCGGAAAGAAATCTGCTCCGTGGTAATCGACAATTTTCCCGCCTTCGCACATCAGTCCTTCCATATGGTCTAATAACTGTAATGGAGAAATGTTATTTATAAATGAAGTAACGTTTTCGAATGTGCGCGGGTGAATGTAATTACTTCGTCTTCGTCTAAAATCGGGCATTGGTACACTTCGTCGTATTCCTTCAAACATTTATTTTCGATAGCAAACTTGCTAACATCGATCCAGGCTAATCCAGTTTTCTCTGATAAAATACGAGACATTAGACTTTTTCCAACACCGGGTGTGCCTAATATTGAACAATTCACCATTAAGTCTTATGTTATTCTTCGACGAGCGGGTTGTAAAATGCAAATTGCTGTCCGAGCAGGGAAGACGTTAGTTGTTACGTTTACCTGTTACTAGAATGTTCGGGCAGCTTCTATTCATGTTAATCATTTTCAAACGATTCGATTCCGATTGTTACTTTCGGAATTGTTCAACTAAAGCTAATCGAGCACAGTAAACATTGTTAACACGTTTTCAGAGGTTGACTACACACACATTTGTGTAATGTGTAACACGAGGGCGCTGCGCATTCTCGATGCGGTGATAATGGAACGAGAAGTAAGCAATAAGTTCGATTTTGATAGGTTTAATAGCACATTCGGGCAACTGCACTATAGTGCGCACTGAGTGCGAATTTTTTCGCTTCCAATTGGCTAAAAGTTCGCACTCAGTGCGCAACAGTGCGATCGTCCGAATGCGCTATAAGAATGTTCGAAAAGATTCCTCTTACAATTTAGTTTATAATTAACATTCTAATATGAATTTGCTGTCCTCCACGTTAGACAAATTAATCGGAAGCTAGAGTTTGTTTAAAACTACCACGTTTGAGAATCGATCATCCTTTTGTGGAAAAGTCCATTAATCGCGGTGCGCACATTCAATATTTGAACTTCTTAACAGATTAGAACGTTCTGTAAAATGCTGGATTATATCTCGTGGAAATTAAAAGAGAGTGCTCTATTTGTTGGAACAGTATAAAACTATCTTGTGAAAGATAACTTTATCTCCAGCCGCACCACTACAAATAAAAGTCGTCGTCGAAGGTCTATATTTTTCTACATACTTCATGGACATTGATGCAACGTAACACGTGTTGGGTCGAGTACGTTTATTTAAAGAGAAAGAAGACGTAGTAGTTTCACCAGAAACACGGAATTTTCGTCACTGATTCGTAAGGTCAGTTTAATATTGGTACTAAATTTTTAAGTATACAGGACGGGAGCACGGCGGCAACGACAGTGGGACTATCGCGATAAATAAATAATTAGCGAGATTCCGAGTTGTGGTATTTCGAGGCAGAATCGCTCACGGCACGACCTGGTACGACAAGAATGAGCTGGCATAATTCGTTGCGCTCATTATTTCGCGGCGATCGTTTCTCGGAATCTAATATAACCCGCGATGGTGTCCTTTCCTCTGTTTCTAACCAGCGATCATCCTGATCGCGATGTAAACGCCGTGCCCTGCGTCTCGATACGATTTTCCTAACCTGCGTTATTATGGTTTATAACCTAATTAATACCCATAACATATTGTTATCCAGTTCCATTGTGAAATGAAATCAATCGTTTTCTCTGCTTGTATATACATTATTAATGCAACGCAACAAGTCGCGTATGCGTAATACCATCGAAATTTGCATGTTTCAGTGTTTGCTCCAATTTAAACATTAAAGAAACAAACAAACAAACAAGGTACCTGTGGGTACAGATGTGGATATATATTTTGGTTTGCTTATTTAGAAATTAGGTTTCTTATTAGTTTCTTGAGTCATGCGAAACTTACAAGCGAATATGAAATGCTATTTTGCGAATTGATCGCTCGAAAATTCCCTTTTTTTGCTAACAATGTTTTCGGTTTGATTTCAGGCGAAAGTAATAGAGACAAGTGGTACAAACTCTGTATACCAAAGAAAGGACGAGATAGCGTAACAAAGATTGTTTTGCAAAAAGTGAAAGACACTATAGATCGTAAAAAATTTGAGCATTGCGGCGGCGCAGAAGGGCTCTATGTGCTCCACATCGTCTTCAGCAAGTGGTACTTTAGTTTACAAGAACATTGTGTCGCGACATCAACGGCGGAACTCGTTTGCGAATTATAAGCTTGGCATACGACAGAGGCAACATGCGCAACGAGATCACAGCGGCAGTACTGTTCTTAGTACAGCTGATAGAAAAAAACGAAAAATTTAGTCCCGATCAGATGGAGTGTTTCAAGCGACGTTTGGTCGAACTGTTGACGGAGCGTTTTAAAAATCATTGGTTCCCCGACAAGCCGTTCAAAGGTCAAGGCTACCGTTGCATTCGCGTAAACGGTCATAACCGGAGGGACGCGACTTTGGAAGGTGCTGCCAGTGCCGCCGGTGTTAAATACGAAGATCTGTCGTTACCGGTAGAATTAACGCTTTGGGTCGATCCTAACGAAGTGTGCTGTCGATTCGGGGAAAGTAAGGGGTCCTATTGCACGTTGGCATCGTTTGACGATAAAGAAAATACTGTACCAATTTTCCACAGAAATGGAGAAGGATTAGAAAAAGAGAATAAGCGATCCGAGGGGCCGACTAAAATACAGGTTGATATAACGGCTTACGTGCAGTTTACGTTTAATCTTTCATTTCTTGATGCTAGACGATGCGAATTTATTGCTCTTTTGTTTACAGAAATCCCCTTTGACCGCAAACACAGAGCAGCAAAAATCAAAACCATTGAGCTCTGCTAATCAAAATCAGCAGCATAGCAATAACGGTGCAGGTAGGAGACGCAATTTGAATAGCCCCAGGCTACACTTGAATAGAAACCGTTCGTGGTTCGGTCCCTCGTTCAGTATGGGCTATGGCCCTCACCCGATAAGCCAACCGTGGTATAACATTATGCCTCCCCACTTTTTGGGTGGTCCATCCCCGCCTCCCTTCATGGGTCACCGGGGAAATAAATGGATCCATCCACCCTCCTATCCCACGGGTCCCGCCCGTTTCCATCACTGGTCTCCCAAAGCTGCTCTTAAAGTATAAACAAGCCCTCCTTACGAAAGTAGTTAAGAAATCTGTTCCTTTGTATAAAATGAAGAGAGTCTAAAATTGTTCTGTCGCTTTGAAAATTTTATATTTCGATCTAAAAGTACGTGGACACGTTTGTAGAAATAACGGAGAGAAAAGATTATTTACGTGACGCTTTTAAGAGAATCGGACACGAAGGTTTTTTATATCGGGAACAGGTTTATTAACGTTTCAGTGACGAAAATGATCCATTTTGTAATTACAAATGACCTTGTTCGAATTACGACTAAGGCTTACGATTTTTTATGACGAGAAATGTTGCATTATTACATGTTATATATAAATAATTAATTGGATGATAGATGTTTAATTCCGGATGCAAGGTTGCTTGTAATATATTAGAATTAGCGAGACTTTAACTAGAATGAATTAAGTCGTCGATGCGTAAAACGTGAAGAAACGAATGTCACGTCATTTGTGACAATTTTGTCTGAATGTAATCCTCGAGAAATGGATTTAGCGAAAGATAGGTCGTATATAATATATATTTCAAAAGGGAGCAGTATTGATTTTAAGCGGCTTTCCAAAATTAGATACAATTGCTCATTAAATTGTACGTAATGGATTTTAATGCCTTTTATGGGCGATCTCAGTTCATTAGTAAATATTTCATGTATCAAATTCTATCATGTAATAGGAAGGAAGAGTATCAAATAACTTTTTCTTTTATGTGTATATATAAATATATATACACGTACTATGCGTACTACGTATATACGTACTCATAATGACTAGAGCTTCAAAGTTTACCCACATCTCTTCGATATTGTTGTAGTGCAAAGCAGGGAGATAGAGAATTTAGCCATTAAAGCTGCTAACTTGAAATAGTTATGAGCTACAGCAACATAGACGTACCACGTAAACTTCGAAGCTCTAGTACCAGTGATTCGAGGATGATCTTTGACAAGTTCAAATCAACATTATCTTTTATTGTATATGTATATTATATTGCGTTAACGGATGGAGAGAAACGTTATATTATTTGATTCCACAAAGGCTTGTGGTGCAGGAAAATTTGTAATATTTTTAATTCGAGAAGCGTACCATATCTGTTGCATATAAACATACTGCCTCCATAGGAATTCTGTTGATAATCAGTTAATTGTAGTAATCAGTTAAATGTAGTAATCACACTACAACGTTGTTGAAGAAATGCGTGAATTTCATGGTTAATGTGCGGTCACGGAAAAATGAATCTTTATTTTAATTACGCTCAATGCGGAGAATAATTGAGCTTGCGTTTTAAGTAAAACTAATAAATCGTAGCATTTAGGAGATATATATCATTGATGTTGGTAGATCTATAGCTCGCTGGAGTTGAAACTTTAATTCTATCATACTAATGCTAATGTCTTGTACATTCAATCTTGTATATTGTAGAGAATTTATAACACCATAGTAATTTATATACCTACTCGAATTGTTTCCCTCTTGCTTCGTTAACAACGTACACGCACGCCTTAGCATTGTTCCGAAATCATCTATGTACAGAAGACTCGAGAACCAAATAATAGAAATTACTTTTTCTCGATTGCCATTGCGCGCAGCATTTCGCGTGTTACGAATTAATTTCTCTTATGTATCCTAGTAGAATGTACACGCCGCAGTTAGGAATTAGAAAACCGACGTTGTTTAATCTATATAGCTAAACGGTTCGCGTTATTTGGTTTTCAAACATCTCGTACAAGATGAACGTATGTTTTAGTTAGTGCCAAAAATGTGCAATTTCTTTAATTTATATTGTACCATAGAGTTGTTCATAAAAGTAACGATCACTTTACGTATGAGACTTTAATGCGACGGTTACTTTTAAGAATCGAATTCCTGAAAGTATATGAAAGTACATATATTAAATACAGTGGCACGCGAAATATTGATTCTTACCCAGTAAATTTTAATGACGCATATATATAATTAACTGATATGGTTCAAAGCTCTCACGGGTGTTTAATTGATGCTTCGGAGCACTAAAATTGCCAGCAACGTGGAGGATTCGAATTGAATGGCGTAGATGTTACCATCTGTTGTACAATGAGAGTTTAATTAACTCCCATATAAATCGGAATATTGTTGCCACTAGGCTACACTTAGTGTCGTTAGATGAATTTCTAAAAGTATAACTAGATACAGCGTAAATGTTATTGAACGGACTGTATTAGAGAGAATTTTAATCAAATACCTAGTATAAATCGTGCGAATTTCATGTTTCACACTTAACATTGTTTACTATATGCATGAAATTTGCTCTACTGTAGGTGATTTTTGTGTTCAATTTGTTGAAACTTATTCAGAAGGAGTCATTTTGTTGTTATGAGAGATATGGAAATTCTATATAAATATAGATGTTATAATGTATATGTAGAATTAAGCAATATTGCATTCGGACATATTCTTTTATTAATATATATAAATACGATGCTCAACATTTGAAATGTTCCAAACTTTTTAATTGTGTTCATCTATATACATAAAAAGAGAAAGAAAAATACCGTATGCTTCGTACGATAAAATTTTTTATATACAAAATCTGTATTCAAATGACATGTGATAAAAATATGTAGTATTAATGAACATCTGCATACTTGACGAAAAGAAAAATTATACGAATTTCAGGCAAACGGTATATTCCCTTTTATATAAAGCAGTCTTTTATATCTGTAACTTCTCATGTACGTGATAGGTAGAAGTGAAACTTAACGAGTGAATATGGAAGTCCTTTTATAATCGTTTTCAAAAAAAAGATAAAAAAAAAGAAACTTTACACAGTATTAAAGGAGGGATCTAAGATTTCAGCTTGCAGCTTAAAAGTCGCATTCTATTTGTTTTATATGACCAAAAATTGAATACTTACCGAGAAGACTGTACTTTACAATCGCGCGAGAAGAATTTATTGTGGAAAAGGAAAGGAAATTTGATATTTAAGAGTCAACTTCATAGATCATCTTAATGTTTGGATCATTTCGATTGTAGGGTAAGGCACTATATAAGCATATACATATATTCTACCACTGCTGTGTCATACGTTATAAGAATACTTCTTGCACAGCTGTGCAATGATAACTATTATCCTGTTCTACAACCATACTGATCTTCGCATTTTTTCATAACTTCAAATATATATATATATATATCACTGTTTAGTACTTTGTTTCGTGTTATCAAATAAAAGATATATTATACATTCAAGCAAACAAAAAAGATACTTGTAGATCATTAACTGTATGTACAACCTGCTTACTTTTAGCATTATACAGGCAAAATTTACAAACTCTCTAACACGATGAATGAATGAAATTTTAAAGCACGTTAGGGTGCTTCGTACTTCTATTAAAAATGATAGAGATGGTAATAAACGTTTCGTTTTTAATATACGCGTATGTATATTCTTTATTCAAATAAAATTTCATTACTATCGCTCATAGATAAAAATTACGTGGTGCAGTTGCATGTACACGTATAGAAATTTAATGTTTACCTGTAGTGTACATGTCTCTTACAGGAAATAGAAACGCGAATTTCTAGTAAGATCGTTGCATCGACGATCGATAATTAGTATCTTTACTAAAGAGTATTATAATTCGCGAATAATTCTGATCGGTCAGCAGCGATTCATCCTCATTAATTCACGACTTCTGTTGATTTCAGTTTCGAAATCGTGCGACGCATTTTCTCCTAAGCGAAACGAAACTTTACAAACAACTCCGCAGGCATTAACTGCGCACTTTCAATCTTATATAATTATCGTTATATTAGCATCATTAACAGTTTTATGATTACAAACATGTATGGGGTATAACAAATACTTAATAAACATTGTGCAAATCGAGGCGTTTCCATTTCCTTTCGATTCAGCGTAACAAGTTCCAGTACGAATGCTAAAGAAATTCAAATTTAAATCGTCTGGATCGCGAAGCCCGCGCTGAATTTCAAATCATTTCGCCCGCCTAAATGTAATACGGGAAATGGCCACGTATCGATGCCCAATAAGGGGCAGGATCGTTTTCTCGTGTGTTACCATTGGCGATACCCGGGCTCTCTATTAAGTACGATTTTCATTATCGAGCATTCAGCGTTTAGTTTCGACTTCTTTTCCCCTTCATTCGACGATTGTTTTTTTCCCCACTCGCGTGAATTCGTGACACATAATGAAGGAATCGCGGAGGACGACATGCCACGGTCTCGATGTGCCGTCGCGAGCTTTCGCAATGCAAGCTGAGCGTTGACGGTTGAGTTACCACGACGAGTCGGATGTGCAGGAAAACGACAGGGAAACTCGTAGCCACTGCCGCCTCCAAGTTTTTATCGCACATATTTCTCAGATTTCGTCCGACACCTTTATCGCGAACACTGTTCTTATTGATAACAATGTTCTGAGGAAATACATCGCGCCGTGACGTGTACAGGCTGTCCATATTTCCATCGCCAATCGAACGACAGGGTTATGAGGCTCCAATTTCCAAGTCTCGATATTCGTCAATATTTTTTCAACGTTTTAAACATATTCCCTTCGCTGCACGATGGCTGAGAAATGTAAGGTACGTACGTCACTCGTAAGTAAAGATCCGGTGGGAGGGAAGAATTCTAATAGTGCGTTGAGAAATCTGTGGAGATTGTAATTTTAGTCGACGGTTTGTGACCTTCTCGACAGTCTGCGATCTTACTTCCCCACCATATGTGAAAGTCGTCGGTTCTGACTAGCGCTACTGTTTCAGGAATGCGGCTGCAAGTGCGCGACCTGCGCTAAGAACGATCAGGAGAACGAGGACATGCACCTGCACGTAGAGATAGAGAACTTGCGCCAGCGACTGATGGAAAGGGATAATCACATCGCTACGATGGAGACGCAATTCTTGAACGAAGCGGAGAAGTTCCCGAACGGGGAGCTGGCTTCGACCAAGGACGAGCTCTTGATCTGGCAAGAGAAATACGCGAGGTTGCACGAGGCCCACAAACGCGTTCAAAAAGTTAATCAAAATCTGGAGGATAAGTTACTAAGGATCGTAGACAAATGCGAAACTGAGAAGAGCGCATTTACCAAGGACATCGCCACTTTGTCCCATCGATTAGCGGACGCAAATTATACGATACATCGTTTAACGCAAGATAACGTACGTTCAGAGTATAGAAGCGCGAACATTTGTGTAATTTAAACGAGAGACGAAGCTTAACTGACAATCGATACTTTTATATTTCAGGAGAAATACAGAAACGATGTGAACCTGGCGATACAGCTTCTTCAGTGTAAACCTTCCAACTTTGTGGGTCACAAATACGATTCGGTACATAGTTTATTCGCTTGAATGTAGAACGGTAGACGTTCGATTCTTTATTACAGCATTGTTTCTGTTTCAGTTACCTTCTGAAGTGCAAGCCAAAGTTAAAACTTACGTTGCGCAAAAGAAACGCTCGAACGACGCTCCCCCCGATGTGAAAAGTATCACAGTGCCGATCTCGACGTTTCCTCCGACAGCGATGGTGTACAATGTAACTAAGCCGACGGCCGAGAAGCACAGCGACGACGACAGCGACGAATCCAAGCCACCGGTGGACGTCGTCTCGGCTGCGATAATGGCCAAAGTCCTCGAGGATCGGGAGAAGGAAAGAATATTCGCCAAGCACTGCGACACGTGCACCTGCCACAGGAGTATTCTGATGGTCGACGCCGAGACTCAAACCAACACCCAAGACGCTTTCTCCTGTAACGATTGTAGTATGAAGTACGCGCAAACTGTAGAGAAGTATCCGGATAATATGAGAAACGTTGAGAAAAATTGCCAAAACAAAGAGAGTCAGAATTCTATGGTACACGCGGTTTACCACGAGGTGAACGAGAGCGTTAATAGCGGTAAAATGCAATATCTGAGTAATTGTACAAAGACTAGTCAGCATTTAGGGACGAGGGAGAAGTTTTTAAGTAGAAACGCGAAGAACGCGGAGGGCGCGAAGGAGGAAGGTCGCGCGGGCTTGAATACGAAGGCTAGTTTGAACAAGAAGAACTCGATGCGTCGTAACGATTTACAGCTGCAAAGCGTTCTCCAGAGTCAAAGCGACGGGACGGCTAAGCAGGTGTTGCCGCAGAAGCTCGGCGATACGTGCGCCAATAGCAAGATGAGTATCGATAAAGGGAAACAAGGGAAACCGTATAAGAAGTGTGAGTCACAGATCGATAGTAAATTTAATTCAAATCATTGGAACAAGTCTGAAAAGAAGTCTTCTAATTATAGTCACATAGTTCCTGAAAATTCTAAAACGTACTCGGACGGGAAGGAGAAGAGTCACATTGATATTATTAATGATAGACTGTGGAAGAACGAGTGGAGGAAGTTGAAGGCGCAGACGGACAAGAAGGACGGCAAGAACGCGGACAAGCTTAACAGTGATATTGAAATTGATATTATTAACGATAGAGTGTGGAAGAACGACAGATCGGCCCAGGAAGCACAGCATCCGGCGCAGCTGACTTTAATAGAAGTAAAGAACATTGATAACGTTGCCAGCCAGAACGATTCTGGGCAAATGGAGGTGGCAACTAGCCCGAGTTTTAGTAGCGATAGTATAGTAATCTCAACTTCTGATCCCTCTAGCAGCTCCAGCGATGTCGTCCAATCGCTAGCCGGGACGTATTTGCATAACGTCGGTAATACGAAGCCGGGCAGCCAGAGTCGGCTAGCTGGCCCAAGGAACTGCCTCGTGAGAGTCACACCCGGATCGAAGAATATCCTCCTAGATAATGCTGGCCATTACAAAACTGTACTATACACTAGCGGGTGTAACAAGCCGAGCACCGCTTTAGTCCATTCGAAGAAATTGTCTCGATCCGGTTCGGAAAGGTCGATCTCCACCAGCAGCGAGGAGAGCTCGCCGATTCTGCTGCACGACAATAATCAGTTGCAAAGAGTGGCCGAGTGGGTCCAATCTTCTGTTCACATGGACAATTCAGCGTCAGGTTACACGAAATTGAAAACCAGCCAGAACGTAATAGGCAAGGGTCCTTCGTTGTCGTATCTGAACCAGTCGCAGGCTAAATCGAAGCTGTTCGAAGACGCTCGCGTGCTGCGCGAGGATAGCCAAGAAGGTAAATGCAAGGATAAGGCGACGAGCATCAAGGAGTTCGGCGGAGGGAATTTAAATAGCGATGTAAATAATTTCTCGTCCGGTGTACATAACGCGGAGCCAGAGAAGGAGAAGGATTTGATATCTTTCGACGTTCCAAGCGAAGAGGAGAAAGTCTCGCCGAAAACTTCCAGCAACAAGACAGACAGCGCCGATTTCGATTACGAGGTGAAGATCACCAAAGAGATGGAGGAAACGTACCTAAAGCTTGCCGCGAGCTTGGATCCCGTAACGCTCAGCCTGCCCGGCACGGACAGCGCGGATCTGACGATCGAGAAGTACAGGAAAGATCACAAGAGACTTCAAAGGAGCCACGAGAAGGCGGGATCGAGGATGTAAAGTATCTCGCGCGAGTATTTCGGATGAAATTATTATTACTATCACAGCAGGGAGTTCCTTTAAAGATAACAGAGCGTTATTTTTTGTAACTATATGAAACTAAGGCTGTACCAAGATCAGTAGCTTAGGAGAATGACATTCTATACACCACTGCAGATACATAGGATTATATTTATTTAATTCGAATAGGTAACGTTAGCGTCGCAAGCTTCATCTGAACGAGAATCGGTTGCGTGGTGGTCAGAGAACAATCGCCGGTGTGTAATTCTTTAATAATTAGTTAATTCCTTCGCAAGCTAACGCGTGTAAATTGGATCCGAAAAGTCGCGTGACTCGTTAATGTTGCAATCAATCCTTTCCACGAACCACGACGAGCCGCTTTTTTTTTACACAGTATAGGAGAGAAAATGGTCACTTTTACTCCACCCTGTTACTTTCATTCTCTACAGTTCTGTATAGAGGCAAATAGTCCGACCGCATTAGACGATTAAACTTTTATTCTTGTTACTGCGATTGAATATTATAGGACGAGTTGCGTTCCGCGTGTATCGAAACGAGACAATATTCGAGGATTCGCCCACAAATGTTTCCGTTGCCACGCGAACTATGTATTTCGAGAAAATCTTTAACGTGTAAATTCCGAAGTTCTGTTTAACGACTCGTCGCAGGCGTAGCGATAGAGCGAATAATATATATATATATATATAATATACATATATTTTCCTTGCGTACCGGTGCAGATACGACAGGACATAGCGGTGACAATATTATATGGTTGATCTATTATAAGGTGTATCTACGAAACAGCAATCGTTTCAAAGGAACTTCGTTAAATATTTATTGAGAATCCCTCGTCGCCCACGAGGGAAAGAAGAGTTTCTTTCGCGCGAAAACATTATCGTCTGTGTTAAAGAGTAATCACGGTACCAAAATCGAAAGCAATCGTCGCTGAAGCTGATGCGTTTAGTACTTAATTAATGGTGTCCTCTCTCATCGATGTACAATAATATAATTATCCTACGAATTTTCGTTCGCACGCCTCCTCGTCGCGCCTCTTTCGAACAGCATTTCCGGTCTATGCAAGAGTGACGAAAGAGGGAATAAAAATGTAATACAGGCATGCAATCAAGTCCATAGAAAAATCGATCATTGCCTGCCTCTCTCTTCGAAGCTTCGAAACTTTAACGTCACGCGAATTTCAATCTTCATTTACCAGAACGAAAGGGAATTACTTATTATTGTATCGCGGCAAATCGTAGATCGGCGTTGATCAGACTGTCTGGCTGTAATATTCTGCGCAACTCCGACGGAGGTGAGGCGATGCGCTCTCGCCAATTGATTAAAGTAATACTCGATGGCCACTGTAGCTATTTTTCGGCGCGTTGCAATCGCTTTTCGTAACGAAACGGTGGAATGAGATTGCCGATCTCGCAGTCCAAGCGGTTAATTAAGATTCCTCTTGTTAATAAAACATCGCATTTCGCTGCTGGTTGCAAAGGTTGCCGAAGAATAGCCCCGGCTCCGTGGAAGCGTGTGCGTCACGTAGGGCCTGCGTCGTAGGTGTCGCGGTGACGCTCGTCGCGCGGGAATTAATTAAAAGTAACCATCGTATCGAGGATAACGTTCACGTCCCGTTCCTGTAAATACATATTATATACGCATATAGAAGAATAGCAAACGGTCCGCGGCGCGGGCACGCGCTTGTCGCTCGCCGCTCGAAAGCCGCGAGCATCGGGACGACCGCGTAAAGCCAGTTCACCGTGGATGAACAAGAAAGTCACGAGGAAGCTCGAGATTATGGCCAAAGCTCGCGCGATCCCTCGGTTTCGAAGTCTTGTTAATTTCCATCGCGACCGTCGCGCGTGTTGCGTTTTAAGTTAGCAAACGATTGATAAATAATTGCGCGCGAGTTAAAGAGTAAATGTATGAAAAGCAATGAAAGGGTGGATCGATCTGTAGCAGATTTTGAAGCGTATTTCTTTCGGCTAACATCGGGAAATAAATATTCTTGACGACATAGCAAAGGAAACTTCGTATCTCGAGTAGCAATCGAGGCTTTCAAGTTTCTCAATTCCCCCGAGGAAGACTAGCGAATTTAATTTAGCGCGAATTGGTCGAGCAGAGGTTTCGCCGCGTTTCATCGATTCAAGCGATTGAACATCGTTAGTGGAATTATCGGCGAAGTTTTTTTCTGTTTTTTTTTAAATAACAGGCTTGACACGTATGCCGGTCTCGAATGAACCGTAAGAACGTCGAGTTTCTTAACTACCTCGTTGCATTCCTCAGTCCTTCGAATGGAAGGGATGGGAAGGATAAAGAAAGGACCTCTGCGGAAGGACCAAGCTCTCTGGAATTCCAAAGCGTGCAAACGATTTCACGTTGAAAGGGGCGTTATAATCTTAGCCGAGGCTAATCGAAACGGACCGATCGCTTCCGGTTCGACCTGACACGATCCCGCGTGTAACAGTTACCCATTTAAACTCGAAGTCAGGTGTCCGATGTGTAACGTGACCGGTGATTATTATGTAAACTGTACATATACCGAATAAAATCTCTTTAAAAGGGAAGAAATCCACGTTATTCTACGTCACCTCACTTTCTGCATCGAGGGTGTGCAAAATCTACTTCCGTTCAATTACTTTCTATCACAAAATCGCTTTATTCCCATTGTACGACGTGCAGTATTATAAAATTCAAGAGTCTTCGTAGAAAACACTGTAAGTGCCAAAATTAACCCTTCACGCGGGGTTCACTGCGTCATTTTCCATTTACCAGTCTCGTATTTTTGAATTTTTTAACTTTTCAGTGATAATTCTACATTTGCAATACTCATACACTCACGCTCTAATAGTCTTTTTCCAGAAATGTAATTTTTGATATAAAACAGTTGCGATTTTTTGGTTAAAATTAACCAAATTTTTAAATTTCACAGAAACATTGGCAAAACCATATACTTCTGGAAGAAAATTCCCTGGGGTGCGTTGCAACGCGCGTGACCACGCAGGGTTGAAAGAAAAATCTTATTGCAAAGTGTTCTACGCGCCAAGGGTAATTACGCAGTATAGAATATGATTTTTGCCACTCACAGTGTTTTCTACAGACTTCAATTCCACTTTAGCGTGAATTCTACCGACACAGCGGTTCGCGGCGCTATTGAAAACGTGCATCCGCGAGGCTGATCGCACGATCGGGCCGAGCCCAGCCCGCTTAAATCAAGCTAATGTTCCAATAATTTCGATCCAGCGGACCTGGCTCGGCCAAATGGATGAATGAACGGCCTCGCCTGTATCACACATGCAACACCCGCGTAGTATAACGCGCGCTCGGACGATACTCGGGTGTCTAGAATCGTGGTAGTACATTTTGCAGAGTGTACCATCGCCTCTATAGGCGGACGGGACAGCCACAGTTTGGTGGACGATCGATATCGCGTAAGAAAATTGGGAATCATTCTATTTCCCACCGTATCCGCAACACACTTCATCTCTCACCACTTTATTTCCAGCTTCTGACTGCGGAGGATTGCAGCGGGATCACAAAATCCCTGGGTTTGTAAACGAAGCGCGGGATTAATATCTTATAAAGCTTGATCTACTAAAAATTCCACCGGTTCGCGGTTCAATTATAATGAGATACCGATCGTCACCTTTATTTCTACACGAAATTTCAAAAGGGGTGGCAACATTATTACCTCCCCAGTGCGCATGTTTGGAGTTGCATAGGATACACGGATATTCCCAGTTATTCACGCAGAATTGCAAATAGCTTTATCGCCGCCCGCAGCAAGGTGTCGGAGCGCGGCGGAGTGGTGGGCCGCCGATCAGGCCCCGTAAAGTCAGTCCGCGGGCCTCACTTTGTTTTGATGCGTGCGCGCCCGCCTACCGTTCGCTTCCGTTCCTCCTGTTTCCTACTTGGACCCCGGACCTCTGGCCGCGAGTGCACGTTTTTACGAGGACTGGTCATCGCGCCAGCGCCTCCCAAGTGACCAGCCTCGTTACCCTCGCTTTCTCGACGAACAGCCGAGCCGGCCAACCCCGCGGCAGTAAGGACGCGTTCGTGCTCACGCGAAGACGCGGACCGTCGCCGCGGCCGAAACCACGTCGATGACGACTATCAGCCCTTCCTTGAGGCTCGCACCCCCGTAAATGCACCCTGCCCGGCGGCTCCACTTCGCTGTCCACCTGGTAGCCAGGTAAGGCGCACAGATCTCCTCGGTGAAAGCGTCGGCATCGAAAATACTCGGCCGCTTTTCGATTATTCGCGACCGAGGTGGAACTTCCGAGTTCACGAAATAGAATTAAGCTGTCTTCGCAGCTCTTCTTGGAGGGTCTCGGTTTTGGGACTTTAAAGAAGATTTGTAGTAGCTTGGATGATCCAGATCTACAGAGGAAGAAGCTTTGAGTACTTTGGAATATTTTTAGTTTCTCATTGGAGGAACTTTAGCTTGGATGTTTAATTAAGATTGGAATTAGTCTGGAGAAACGGGTGCAGTTGTATTCTGTTTCAGGAAGTAAGATCGACTATTCTGAGACTATTTTCGTCTCCTTCTGTCCGCATTCACCGTGACGATCAGATCCGAGGATTCCATCTTGCCTGACCTTTGTGTAATTCTTTTCTATTCCACTCCCATTAGGAATACTGTTTTTAATCGCTGTGTTAGAGGGACTTTATTATTTCTCTGAAATGCTGAAAGAATGTTTTGACTTTCTCGCGCATTGCTGGAATTCCTACAACACTGTGGACGTTGTCGTGACTCGCGCACGAGGTCGTAGTTGAAATTCCATGGGTCATGCCTTTTTTTTCGGCCCGCCTGGATAACATCTTCCACGCGCGCGAAACCACCGTGATTATTATAGCGGCTGCCTTGAGGTAACGCTGATTGCTCGCGGAATATTTACTCCCGTTGAATCGGTGCAGTGATTCCTTCGTAATTCGAGGAAGAAAAGATCGATCGAATCGGACCCGTGGCGCGGAGATCCCTGCGAATCGTTTCCTGGCTTCAGGAACGAAAACGTCGCGCGGCGCGTCCCTCGTGGCTCGGATTCGAATCAGATCGATAAAAGTCCCGACTGTTCCACTTGAGAAGGAAAAATCCTACGGAATCCCCTTCTTCCTCGATAGAATCTCGTGGCCAGTGATTTCGCGACTGATTTCCTCGGGTATCAGACCTGAATCAAACCATTCGTCATCATTTCGTCGTCGGAGTCCAGATTCTTGGAGGTTTGCTTCTGCCAGCCGCGATCAATGATCGAGCGACGACATTGTTCGTAAATCTACGATGAAGGAGGTTGAACGGTTTACGATTTAGGGGGCTCCGTTTTAATAACACGCCACTTTTTGGCGTGCACGCGGCTGCCCGCGGATTAATATGCATGCACATGCTTGTGTTTCCCCTTTGATCGATGACAATTGTCAAGGAACACGATGCTTAGTGCGGGCCAGGGAGACGTTTGAATTAAAGCAACGACGCGCGACTTGCACGCGAGAAGTTTCAGCCACCGAGTGGACGGAAAATGTGTGCTTGATCGCTTCCGTGTACGGGAGGAAAAAAAAACAACCGCGGGAACGTGTAATCTCGACTATGTCGAAATTTATTGTTTCAAATTAGCTGCAATTGCGCCGTGCTTACCGTTATAGTTGGCCCTATATAGGGCGACAGAGAGCGTGCACCCTGTCGCCTGTGGGAACGAACAATTTCTGATGAAACGACGTGCTCAATTGTAATCTCAACCGCAATTTCCATCTTGTACTCGTTAATATCTACATCCATTACGCTATCCCCGAATCGAGCTATACGGTTTCAATTTTCCTTCCCGTTCCTCTTCTTGTAAAGAAACTGAAAGGGAAAGGGGGCCAGAGAGCTTCGAAAGAAAAGGAATAACGCTCTTCGAAAGCCTTATACTGGTTTATTTTATAATGGGGGTTATGTGAAAGATTATTAATAAGATTGAATACTTTTGCATTAATTTAAATGTATTTCTGACTATAGTGTTGTGTTTAACTTTTAGTCCTTTAAGATTTTTAATATTTTATTCGTTCTTTGATGTTAGATTATTAATTGTTTATGTTATTATTTTGAAATAAGGGTTGGGTGGAATACGTGTAATTTAGGGTTATTATTTTATATTTTTTACATAGCTTTTTTCTTTGCATCTATTAGTGTTTTATTTTATATTTTGTTTATATGGTTAATAGTAGCAAATAGGTTTATATTTTGCCTTTCGACCTCAAAACGGGGTTACATGTGTTGTGTGCGTAAGTGTTTCTGGGATTATTATCTCAAGATTGTTATTTTATTGTGACTTCCTCCTTCGTCTTCGGTTTCTTTCCTTCTCCTTTCTTCCAGAACCATACGCATCCACTTTGCTCCTTCTACTTCTCTCTTTAGTATCCCTTTTATCGTTGTGTTTTCTCTTTTCAACTCCTTGCAGTCTTGTAGCATGTGATCCAGCGTCTCTCTGGCCCCTTTACATAGTCTGCACACTGTGTTTATATGGTTAATAGTTCTATATATTTATTATGCAGTTGATAAATTTATACATAAATTATGTGAGGATTTTTATTAAAAATTCCTATGCATCTATTTCATGGGTGGCTATCAAAAGCTCGCCGGGAAGCACCTGTGTTTGGTTGCAGTAGTTCAATAAGAAGCTTCCGCAGACGAAATCCCAAGTGAATACAAAAGATTTCTCCGGTCCCGTTTCCGAAGAAACTTAAGTACCTCCTGACAATACTCCCTCCTCAATCGTCCATCAACTGACAGATAACGAACGTTCCGCCGTAATAGTGCGTTGAATAGCAGTGGCGGCAGGATGCGAAGGAAGGATCGCTTAGCTTTGCGTAACAATTAATTCGCCGATCCCTGGTCGACTGGCCGGCGAAATAATCGGGTATTACATGATCGTTACGCCGCGCGGAGCTTCCTTGCCCGGCGAACGCAGACGGCCAGGGGGGTCGTTGATCCGCCGGTGGAAGAGGATCCGCGTTTTCCACTTCTCGCTACCGGCACGCTGATTTGCTGCCCGCCAGTCGATACGAAACGCGTTGCGACAGACCGCCGCGAGTCGATTAAGCGGGCAGGAGAAAACTCGCGACCGCGGAAAGCGCGAGCGTTGCTCCTCGAGGCCCCCGGCGGCGGGCCGACTTAATTAAATGTTGCGCAACGGACGTTAATTAAACTGACGGCCACCCTTTTCCATGCCTCATCAACGGCAAAACGTTATTTATAACCGTCGATCGCAGGGAGCCGCTGCACTTGGACGTGGATCCAGCTTTGGGGCTCGTTAAGCGAGCCTCATTAGCCCGCGGAGCGTTAAGATGCTGCAAAATTTCGCTGTAATTTATGGCGGCGTGCTCGTCCAAAGTGCTCGGCCCGTTTCAGGGTAATCGCGGGATTAATTGGTCGTGGCGCTGGCGACAGATTCTCTTTTCCACTTGGACGTCGGTGGAGTCGAAGCGTGGAGAGGTACGATTGATCAGAGTTGCTTCACTTTTCTTTATTTCTTTTCGTTCTTCGTAATTGCATTTAAACGAAACGCGTGGGTGGTGAAGGGAGTCGTGGGATGCTTAAAGATCAGAAGTACCTGCTCGCTCTAGTGATTCAGGTTTTTTTGGAAGAGGGCGAGGAAAGAGTCTTCGACCCTTGGCCTCTCCGCCGCGTTTTCGATTTCCGATTGCAATTAGATAGAGTGCACGATGCGCAGGGTCGCGCCTGGAAAATCGTCGATCACGCCACTTGCCCCCGTGCCCATATCTCATAAGCAGTTTCCACGGTGTCAAGGTCACGGATGAATCCCTCCGGCCATCCTCAGAATTGCGGGCTGCAATTCAACGGGGAAGTTACGACGGGACTTCGTAATGTTCCAGCTTTTAATGACTGCAATGGCAATATTACGCGTTCGGACGCGTGTAACTGGAAAATTCTGTTGCTTTCAGAGCTACGGACAGAATTACCTTTATTGGTAACACTTTTCAATTTCGGTTGTGCGATTCGAAAAAATTTAAAATAAGCTTCATGCTTTTCGAGTGTTCCCGGAAGATTTCATAGGAGTCACGAGTAACCATTTTCCATTCGTCCCAGTTCGAGGGATCTCCGTGGATTTTCCATTAACGATTTCAGGTACCTAATTACCGGAAAGTATCTGGCACAGGCGTCGATGTTGCTTCGCAGTTGAGCTGCGCTTTACGATCCGATCGCGTTACACTTTGCTCGAATGCTTTATCCTCTTTGGACTCCAGACTTTCCTCATTCTCGAGACCCACAGTTTTACGATTCTGCCATAACATCGCGGGCGAGGAATTCAAACGAGGTCCATTAAAAACGGTCCCCCAATTTAATTACTCCTCATTGAACATTGATAAACTTCGAATCATTACGATTCGTTTGAGGTAAAAATACGAAGACGATCAAGTTTTGTTCTTCCTCCCACCAATATTAAAATTGGCCTCGAAATTCGATCATTACCATCACGTATTCACTACCCGGAACACCGAGAAGACTGCCAATTGGAGCCACGTTCCGTGAGAACAGCGTAATTCGTATTCATATTTTCATCCGAAAGCCTGGACCGAATCTCCAAGCAGCGTATTCAGTTGAAGGGGGAGGGGGGTGAGATTTGGGGGAAATGGCTGGGAAACACGTTGGACCACGTGCGGTTTTTCCACGTTCCCCATCAGTCTCGTTACTTTCTTCCTGCGGTGTGTTCCGTCGCGATTCACGGCGGACAGATTTCTAGAAAGCGTGCAATAATTCTCTGGAAACGCTCGTACGGGTTCGCAGCTCGCAAATCGCGCCTCTATTGGCCTGTCCATTAATTCGAAACAAGCGGCCGTCGTAAATCAACACGTCGCCGTTGCGGAGCGTGCCAGGGGACGCAGTGAATTACATTTCGGGCACGAGGTCGTTCTCGCTCGTCCAGGAACGAATCTTACCGCTGAGAAACGTGTGTCTGATGATCATTCGAGGAATGTCGCTGGACGCTACAAGACTTTTCCGACGGGGGCCGTACACTTGGAAGAAAACCACCCGCTGCATCGGTATCGTCACCCCCGGATGGCGTCTTCGCTACTACCGTGCTAGTGATTATATTTCATTTGTTTCGTCGATTATCGCCGCGACCGTCCACCATTAACATTGTTTGTCAGTGTAACATCTCCGTATATAATAATTTCAGTGGAATTCGTGAAAAAATTGATGAGATTTCTTTAGAAACTAGAGAAGACTAAGATTCTAGAGAAATTTCATCAGGTTTTCCAATGATTACAAACTAACTGTGGCTTTAAAAAAAAAATCGGTAGGATAAAGGGTAGATATCGATGTGAGGAATAATCCTGCCAAGTTTCATTCAAATCGGTTCAGTAATTTTCGGAATATCATTGGCACCGATTTGAGAAAACAGCGTTTAAAGTTTAAGATACAGCTCAAAGTAGAATAAATTTTTTTCGAAGAATTGACCTTCCTATGATGTTGTAGCTTCTGCGAATTTTAGAAAAATCCATTTTTTTCTATCATTCTAGGTGTATGTAATCCTTTAAGACGTGGTATTCGAAATTTCGTCCACGGTGTTGCAGTGATTTTGGCCTTTGGAGGAAATTGTTTGCGAGTCGTTAGTTATCGCTGGGTTCCTTTCGTGAAAATGACGGGGGGTAGATAAAAGTGCTTCGTTCGTGAGTGCACAGTTCGAATTTGAACTGGAGGCAAAGGGACGTAGCGTGACGTCGGCGTTGCGATAAATAGATGCTCGTTGTCGAATGTTTTCGACGACGCGTACTTGAGTTTCGCTTGTTTGTTAGTCGTAAAAGTTCTGTATTAACTCGCGCCACGATAAAACGTTCGAGACTCGCGGTAATAACGATGAAATGAAATTACTCTTTATTGATATTCCAAGGTGACGAACGCACTTATTTTAAACTGTAATAGCGCTTTCGTATTTGTTAATTCAGTCGGTTATAGAGAGAACGAAAAAAACGAAACGCAGTGGCGGGGGAGATTTATCGTGATAATAAACTATACAACAGGTTCGTGAGATTCCATTGACCCATTTTTAGTTACACAGGTTACACCTCACCTATCTACATTGAAAATGTAGCACGTGTAACTATAAAAGTAACGTTCTATAACGCGCATATCAGCGTAACGGGATTCTGCACAAGCATCTGAAACGGGGAAGCATAGTATAGTAATTTCAGCTGTGGAGGAATTAAGATTCTTTATATAAAAGAGGAAAAGGGAATCCTTATTTCACATACTGCGCATAATAATCTACTAATACAATTTCTACAAAATATTTAAATTTTTTATTAACATTTTCAACCCAGAAGATCTTCACACAAGTAAACGATTTCTAAGACCACGTTTCTCAGTAGATAGAGCAGATCCCTCATCCATAGAAGCCGAAACTAAATTTGCAAAGTATAGTAAGAGGCTTTACTCTAGCTTCGCTTCGGTCTAACCGTTGAAGGACATAAAGAAAACTGTAACGAAGCCCGGGGAACATAGAAAAATGTAGTTCAACAGCGTCACGGTATGACGGTAATAAGCATGGCGCGCGTAGCGAGACCGACGCGATCTGGCCGGGCATTCCCGCCTATGAGAGCGTGAATAAAACGCGCACCAGGGGCTGCTGTCCGCTCGGCGAAGCCCGCAGAACTAGAGTGAGTAATTGCAACAGTCGACGAATAATTACGATGTTGCACGCGGCTCTGTTAATTGCCAGAACTGGGGCCCGTGTCTCGGTCTGGTCTGAGCGTTCATCAGCGAGCAGGAAGAAGAGGAAGATGAGGAAGAAGGCTGAGGAGTTCTTAAGAGGCACGGGAAGGCCCACGGGGCTGAACTCGTGGCTCCGGGGACCGCTTCGCTCCCCTCTCTCGAATTTCCGGGATACCAGTCAGCTTCTTTTTCACTCTGGCGTGACTGCGCGAAACAGGGGTCGTTGAAAGTTTCGCGTTAATCTGCGAGGAACGATCTAATTTGATTAGCGCGCTGGTTGGTAGTCCTTGATGAATAAACAAGCAGGTCTGCTGGGATTACTCGGCCGTTCGACGAGCATGAAGAGAACGATAGCGCGGATTAAAATGTGTTTCTTGAACGTGGAATTGCTAAACGCGCTTCAGAGCCTTCAGATGCCGCGGTCAGATATCCAGCTGGATATCACCGACATGGAAAAGTTGTAACGAATTCGAGTTTCACCAGATATACTACGGATCGAGGCACTCTCCCCGGGGGCAGTTTCTCAGCTGTGGTTTCTGTGTTTTCCAGGTGAGAGCGACAAGAGATCTCGGCGCTCTCCGCATCCTGGTGGTCTGCATGAAGGACTCAAGGTGAGGCGATCGACGCAGGGTGATTAACTTATTCCTTCAGTCGCTACTAACTTATTTAACATCCTACGAGATAATGGTGGCAGTTTTATCAAACTAAAAGAGACCGTAACGTTTAACTTCCGCCAACAATCCACTGATAACGCGGAATCGCGTTTAAATATTACTCACTACGCTAGAGTCAATCCCCCAAGTGAATCACATCCTCGGTTACCCTTCAACTCCCACTACACACAAACCCATCGTAATCAGTGTGCATTATCGTTGTCATTATCGCGAGCACAAATCAGAGGCCAAGCTGTCCCTCCAAACAGAGGGTTTCAGATATCTGCCATGAAAGTAGGAGCCTCTGTCTTCCACATAAATGCATAGTTCAGTAGCAGAGGCGATCTCGCGGGGACCGGGTCCTGCCTGACTACAAAGTTGCGTTGACGTTGCAGCTCCGGGGCCTCGAAAGGATGAGGCGGATCGACGACGGCTATGCTTCACGACCGCCTCCGTTCAGGGTGCTCGCGGCACCCGACGGCAACTACCTGGCACCCCCGTCGATACCGCCGCCCCCGCCGCGTGCACCCGAGCCCTACAAGATCGCCCCCTCCTCCACGTCGTCTTCCAGGGCGCATCGACGGTCCAGCTTCGTGATCATCGCGGACTCGAGGCCAGCCTCCCCAGAGACGAGGAGCCCGTCGCCGACGTTGGCCACGGGCAGAGCCTCGCCCTTCCGCGGACGAGGGTTCAAGGGGCCCCCACCCAGGTCGAAGTCGAGGCCTCAGTCCCCGGATCCAGCGGACGCTAGGCGAAGGGGTCGAAACGATCGTCGAGGTAACCTTTACGTTCTTTCATTTCGCTTGGAGAACTCCGGGAGGCATGGATATTCTAGATATATCTAGAGGAGGTGGGTGGATGTGGGAAATTGAAGATGCCGATGGTTGAAATGGTGATGTGGAGTGGTGGTCAGAGGTTGATAGTTTTATTTTCTGTGTTGGCGACGTTGGGAATCTTTTTATTCTTTGATTATTGGTTTGGAGGAAGTTTGAAAGGTTGAGGATAGAAAATAACACGGTTCGATGAGAAGAAAGTGAATTCTTCTTTATGTTACATAGATCTTAGTGCCATTTTTAAGCTTCCTTTCGACCACCAACTCCTTTTCTCATCCCCTTCTCCGCTCATCCACGGATAATCACATAGTCCCGCTGCGATTCCCAGTTTCAGTATCGCAACAGAGTAGTCCAAGAAGGAGCCTGATACCTCAGCCGACCCGTCAGCGATCGACGTCCCTGAGCAAGTCGAACGAGCGCCTCTCTTCGCCGAAGCTAGGCCGCCGCGGGGACTCGCGGACCCGCTTGAACACCACCGACTCGAGGAATCGCCTGAACGCCTATGGGAACAGCAACAGCACCAGCAACCTGGCCGCCCGTCGCCAGGTGACCAGGACACCCAGCAAGCTCTCGCCTATACAAGGAACGCCTACGAAGCCCGAGAAAACCTCGCACTTCACGCCAAGGAATCGTTCCAAGGACGCGGCGAGGTCCCCTCCATCGAAGCTGCAGAAGGCCACAATTTCTCCGTCGAAGAACGCGCGGAACTTGAAGAGACCGAGCCAGGAGAAGACTTCAAGGAAAGCGACGAGCAAAGAACACCCGACCTCTCCGTCCAAGATCCCACTGAAGACGAACAAAGTCAGCTCGAATTCCTTGAATCCAGCTAGGTTCATCACCATCGCCAATCAACCTGCTGAGAAGAGTAAAAAGGGAGCGGAGAAAGGGTCCAAGGAGAGTCGCGCGGGGAGTCAACAGACAAACGGGTCCAGCCCGAGTGGCAAACAGTCGGGCACAGGCTCTAAGGAGTCGCAGAGCAGCGGCAAGAACTCCTCGGGCGCCGATCGAGCTAGTAACTTGGATCTGATAGATCTCCTGAAGCAAACCTCAGCTGCCACGGGCACGTCCAGCGTGGTGAACACGACGGCCACGACAGCTGTACAGCCTCTTCACATCGACGCCAACGCGGCACCCTTGGACAAAGATGCTGCGGAAAGAAGGAACCCTGAGAAGACGAGGAGCCAGGCGGACCCTTCCAACAGCAAACCCTCTAACTCGTCCAACGACGACTCCCAAGGGAAACAGGTGCAGAGTTCTCAGGCTACCAGCGACGAACGCTCGTCTAACCCTCCATCTTCCAAGTCCACCAAGCCCAGCAACAATTACAATCGAGCCAAGGGTGGCACAGATAGCAGGACCGATTCACCGGTTCCCACGGAGACCGTCAGTAGCCACTCGAAGAGCAACAGCGTCGGGCAGCCGGCGAAGAACTTTGCCAAGGTGAACGGCACGGGTACTGGTTCAGCCACGGTACGGTCCAACAGGAACCAGAACTCGACGAACGAGCCGACTGCGAAGGGTCCCAGGCCCAGCGAGCAGAAGAGCGATGAATCGGGGCCAGTGCAGACTACGCCAGCTACGAGTGCGACGAAAGCCAGCGAGGCGGAAGCTACGAACGATCCCGCGAAGAATTCCTCCAGCAAGGAGACGCTGAGGTCGGCGAGTCGAATTACGAGTGCCACTGCGAAACTGGAGGACTCGAGGACGACGTCAAAGCCGAGCCCCGATCCTGAAACGAAGACTCCTGCCAACGCGAACTCGGCAAGCATGGCGGGCAATGCGGTGCTCGGTCAGCCGACGACAGCTACGAAGACGAACAACGTGTCAGCTATGGTCGGTACAGTGAACGGCACGAAAACTGTGGCCAGCGCAGGGGCGAAACGGCCCGACGATCATGGAAGCGGCACGTCCGTGAAATCGTCCGCGGGGATGTCGCTCGATTCCATCGAGAGCGTGCGTTCCACGGACACCGGGGTGAGCGTGGACACCGTCCGGGGCGTGTCCTCGCCGAGGGAGAAGACGGGGATGCACGTGGTGAAACGGCCGCAGGAGATCGAGACCCTGAGCGGGAACGTGGTGCACTTGGAGCAGAACGGCGAACCAACGTGAGTAGAAACTTTTCCTTTTCTTCTTGCTGCCTTTCTAGTCTTCTGTGTGAATGGCCCGAGGATTAGAGGCACTTAAGGTTTAATTTTACGTAACGAAAGAAACTTGAATCGGTAGAATCGTAGTGACGTGTTACTAGTTCCTAAAAGTTTCCTCCATGTGTGGAAAAGCTGTTTTAAAAACTCATAGTGCCTTGACATTCCACCCCGCGAGGATTTCTCAGAGAATTTCACATAGAAATCCCACTTTTTTTTAACGAAGAATAGAGATTTCGAGGGTTTCCACGTCCGAATCATATTTGCACTACGAGCGAGGATCGCAAAGGTTAATCCAGAAAGATCTAGAACGCACGGTGGCTATTTATGCCGGCGGAAATGGCAGTAAATCCCCAGCGAGCCGATTTAAATCCGTATTAAAGGACACACGATGTATGGAGCGCGCGAAGTGAACGGGGCGGATCGGAAAATCGAATTATAAAGCCGTGGCCGCGACACGAAAGCAAAGCATCATTCTCACTTAAACGAATCACTTTCGTGATGAGTCGCGGCCGAAAAGAATTGCTTGCAACTTCCGGCGTAGCAGTTATATATGGGTGCCCTGAAACGATTCTTTTACCAAACCGTTCTGTTTGCCGCGCATCGAGGCCCCATCTTTCCAACGGAATTACCCCCTACGGACACCGCCCTTATCACTTTGAAGGCGGCACGCTCCGCGCGAACCCGTGGATGTTTAAGCCTCTAAAATCGCCATTACGAGGTGGCGCGTTTTATTAACCGGGGGAATTAACGCGACCAAGTTTGCGAACGAGCTTGCATTACTGCGCAGTTATTCATTGTTACGTCCTCCAGCTTGTAGCCACCCCTATAATCCACCCCTGACTCGGCACCTTCTCCCTAACCGGGTATTAAACGTTCTTGTATTAATTTCCGAAGCGGGATAAGCTTGAGTTGGTTAAACAGAAGCCAGCCGCTACAGTGGTATTGTCACTTGGCGAGAAATTTGTAAAAGAAATTCGTATTTTGCAAATTGTAATCAGAGTTAAAAGCAAAATATATGAATCACAGCCTCTACCATCGAGAAATACACACGCCTCTAAGAATAAGAAAAGATCGGTGTTCCTCTCCAACGAAGTTGGGACTATTTTAATTACCTTTCCAATTGAAGTCTCCTAACGAACAACGATCTGCCATAGAAAACCAGAAAAGTGGTACCTCGTTTATTAAAACCAAAAGCTTCTCCGTCCAGATGGTGCGGAATTTAAAGGACACATGCACCCGTCGCGGCTCAAATTGTCCGCAGCGATTCCACGGGCTTGTCGCCAACGAAACATAGGCGGAAAGAAAAAAGCGGCTGGCGGAAGTCCGTCGTTAAACCGCGTGCAATTAAATCGTTGTGTAAGTTCGTGCTGCCGGGCACTTCCTAGCAGAGTATCGCAGACAGGGTCGGGCGGAAAACTTGGCCCATCGCGTCAAGATCCAGAGTTCCTTCACCCCTGGTCGCCTGTAAACCGCCACCCTTCTGCCGCGCCGGTCGATGGCAACCGAGCTGGGTTTATCGATCCCGCGGAGATTTACATCGACGGTGTTGCAACGGCCTCGCTCAAGGGGATTATAAATCAGAATTTCGAATCGCCTCGTTACACGGGCGGTCGCTAATTAACTCGGATAGGTAACGAAAACAGAAAGAGCCAGGCGGAAAGAAGGGGGAGAGGGGGGTGATGAAAGGAGAACGTCGAAAAGCAGCGAGGCGGATAGGCAGTGTCTGTCTTTCGGCCGGTTCAATCGCGATTCCTTCCCCTTTTTCTTTCCTTTCCTTCGACGACGCTCTCGGCTCGTCCGCGGCGCGATAACATCGACCGAGATGCAAATCTGGACATTATGGAGCGGCGAGATTAATTAACGATCGTTGCTCGTGACATTGAAGCGTCGATAAGGGCATGAATCGTTGCTTTTACCTGTTCCTCGTAGCTTGCGGTACTGCGTAGGAGCCAGTTGGAAGCGTATTTTACTTTCGATCGGCGGGAGGATTCGCAGTAAAGTGCTGAAAATATTTATTGTATCGCCTACAAATCCACTATTGCTATGAAATAATCTTCGAGACTACGTGATCGATAAAGTAGTTGGTATTCGACTTATTTTAACTAAAAGTACCTAGCGAACAAATATCTTCGGTACCTACTGTAAATCGTATTGTGTTTTTTTTTTATTTATTTTGAGGTGGTGTGATTGGTTGGTCGCGGTGGGTGTATATGTTAAAGGTTGCAGGTGTTTCTGTATTTAATTTGTTGCTGAACTTTGACACGCGTGACATTAGAGCTCCTCGCCGTAATTAATCTGCGGTTCTCGTGACTTCGACGCGTATCGATACACTCGCGGGGCGAGGTCCGTTATTAACGGAAATTCTAACGAGATTAAATTCGTTTTACGCGACGGGGAGCCGTAATAATTTCACGGGATATTATTACGGGCGGCCCACGTTCGAGTGACTCACAGAGAGCCGCAATAGCGTGACGATATACTGTATAATCGCGTACGAATACTGAAACGTCTTTACAAACATGATCGTACGAGGCGAAATCGCGGCGGACCCTCGCAGGCCGTTCAAATTTCGCGGCTGCCGCGAGGGCATGAATTATTCAACGCACGTGCTATCCAAAGAGGAATTAGAAGTGGCAATCCCAGGAAAGAACGAACTAGAGCAATTACATTTTCAATTAAATTCTGCGACCTAGTCGCTCGGTGCTATAAACGTAACAATTCCATTAATTCTAATCAACGCATAGAAATTTGGAATTCGTAAGGGAGAAGGAATGTACTAAGAAATTGGAGGTCTCTAAGAGAAAACCACCCCCGACGTAACTTTTTCTCACAATCACAGCTTTCATGATATAGGTACACAATCTGTGCATAACATTACCTTTTCTAATTACTTTATAGTTAGATCCCCCGGAAGCGTAAGCGTTAATTAAGCGACACGCGATCCATCTCGCCTCCGAATTCACCCGCAGCACCCCGGATCGTTCGAAATCGAATTAGCAGTCGGCGATCGCTGGGACTTAAAATAATCATCCCTAGCGCGCTATCGCGCTAGCCGCCGAGCGGTTCCGCGCGAGCAAATATTATCGCGTCTATTATTAGCCGATCGTCCGCTCGGCGAACGGGATTCTTCTGAAAACACCGTTGCACGTGCACGCCATTTCCGGCCCGCGAAGCGTAAACACGGGATAGCCCGATGGGAACTTACCCTTTTTTTGTCTTATTTGCGTTTTAAAATTCCCCCGCGCGACGCTTCACTTCGTCGGGCCCCTTGTCGCGCATTTTTTCACCCTTCGCTGATTCCCAATCGTCGATATCCGCGTTGCTTGCCGCGTTTCATCCACGTCGGACGTAAACAGCGAACGAGCGTGTAGTTACATGCCAGGAAACCGTTTCTCTTTGCTTTTCGAAATTACTGGGATTCCGCGGCTTGACAAGGCGCCCGTGGATCTTGCAGGAATTCTAGGTTCCCCTGCGACGAACCGTACTGTGGGTGATAGTTAAACACATGCAGGAGATCGCTGGGATAACTGGCGTTTGTCCTATGCACGGGGTGCTCCACTTTTCATGGCAGGCTTCGCTGTCACGATGTGTAATAATAATTTATATGTAACAATTGAAGAGTCTTCATAGAAAACACTGTATTTGGGGTTGTCAACCGTACTATAATATGTAGTATTGTACTATATTTTTTCTCTAGTGTACTATATACTGTTAGAAAAAGATATTGTACATAAAAATAATGTTATTCCGATACATCGATAAATTTCTACAGTTTTTACTTATTTTTTTATTCTACGGCAACATCAACACTTGAATTTGCGAATTTAAACTTTAACAGAGAGGTTGTTTTCTGTAATGAATATGAAGTGGCGGGAAGAGAGAAACAGAACCGGTGTATCTATCATAAAAAATGAGCTCCTCATATATGTTAATTTGGACTTTCAGTTCAATCAAGCCTTTGACATATTTGTTACAGACAATAAGTTAATTTGCTTATTAATAAGCTTTAATGTACTTTTATTTTGTACCATTTTTCTCCAGGAAGTACTATATTTTTTAACAGATTGGCCGTAAAGTATTATATTTTCCCGGAATAAAGTAGGCAATCCTAACTGTATGTGCTGCCTCTTAGTTGTAGAGAAAGCTGAATGTGCCATTCATTTAAATTTGCAAACGCTATAAGTGGCAATTCTGATTGTCCCTAGCTAATTGGCTCTTACATTGTTTTCTACAGAAGTAGTGTTGGACGTACCATTTCTTAGCACTATTGGTGACTTATTTACAAAGTGAAATTGCATTAAAATTCTATATTATGCATTACCATTGGCACGCAGAACATTTTCCAATAAAAAAATTTCATTATCGCACTTACAGTGTTTCTACGAGTTCAATTGTTTCTTCGATTGTAAAAATAATCGTAGATATTAAAGACAGGTGTCATTGAATCAAGTAGTAAGTTCAATCCGAGCATATCAGTGGATGATTGAAAAACAGAAATGTAAAATTACGCACTTGCCTAAAACGTCAGACCTGCGATTTCGCAGAGGCGTGTTAATAATCTCTATCAATAACCTCCATCTTCGTACTCATTTACCAACCTCTGCTTTCGCACACTTCTTCCACTCGACGATTTACGATTCGGAAGCATTTAGAGCCGTTGCAATTAGTCGGTCGTGTTCCTAAAGCTTCATAAGAAAACAAGTCGCACGCGCGTTTAAGGGACCAGCGGGTGGGAGCGCGTTCGGCAAACGACGACGGTTGCTGAGTGTCATCTGCATAATGCCAGATCGTCGCGGCGGATATAATTGCTGTGCTCTAGGCCGGCATAACCGAAAATCGACGTGTAAAACCGCTACGCGAGCCGACCGACGAGTGGTCAGCATCGCGTGCGGCCAAGGTCGACCCACTAACCACCCCCTTTTGTACATTTCGCTCGGTCGGCTGACTCTGCCGTTCCTTCGGGTGGTTCCTCCGTCCTCTGGCCACCTCCCCGTTCGACAAACCCTGTGGTTCGCCGTCGTCATCGGTCGTTTGCGCCAGCCCCGTTGAATTTCTTCAACCATCCCCGATTCATAAGGGAGGGCGAAGGGTTGCGTGACGAGGGGGCTGTCTGAGAACGGCCAGGATGAACTAGCCCTTCGTGTTTGGCCCAGTTCCGCGCGACATTGACGTCAAACCTGACCAGTTTATAAAATCGTTTAGCTCGAGCTTTTTATTCGACCACGCTTGGGGGTTGGCGTGGCTGTGTGGGTGAAAAGGAGCTTCCACTTGTTTCGATAGGCTCTCGTTTGATAGAGTGTTATGCTTTAATGGAGGTAGGCAGCGAATCGCTGATGCTCCCTGTTAATGGACGCTCTAGAGGCTGCGATATGCTTGACTTGTTCTACTGGAGCGGGGTAATTCGACGTGGCAAAGCGTACGCCAGTAGCGCACTCAGGATTTAATTTTAGGGGGAGCCGAGTTGAACGGTTGAGTAAAAATATTTTTAATGCAAATTCAGTAAAATTCATCGGGTGATTATAAAAATTTATTTAACCCTCGTCCGTTCCTCTTTTCACGAACTGCATCTCTCCCTCGGTGTCAAATTGAAAAAGTGGTAAAAGATCGATGAAATGACAAGGTAAACAGTTATTTTTCCATACTTTCTTTAGGTTAACATTTACATCTTAGATTTTTCACAACTTTCGCATGAAATAAAACGATGTGCGGAACTTTTTTACAAGAATCACAAATAACAGAACAGTATAACTTATCACGGGAAAACTGTGTCAAATTGACGCGAGGGACGAATGAGGGTTAAAGAATAAAATCCAGTTTCCTTTTTTTCTACAAAGCTTTTGAATTACTTCAGTTGTGGTTACATTAATCTTTTTTCTTTTTTTGGGGTGCGTCACTGACGTGTGTCGTCGAATTATTGTACGGAGTTGTGGACACGTAGTTATTCGGAATTCGTGAGGTATTCGACAGTTGTACCGTGCTCCTGCGTTAGTATAGTATTATACAGAGTGTCACATTTTACTCGAACTAAAAAATTACAGTTTATATTGAACGGATTGTTTTTAACATCGGTACTCGGTATAATACGATATAAATTATAAATCCAGCGTTTGATTCATTGACTCAGGGGTGTTTCCCTCAATGAATAACCAAATCCACGTCTATTTGGAGAATCGCAACTTGGTTCCAAAATAGCGTCATGGCGTGGCGATAACGCGCTGATAAGCGTGTCACGGAATCCGCGACGCAAGGTGGAAGCATTACGAGCCAGCAATATATTTATAATTGCTCTCAATCAGGCGGAATGAATTTTAATCTCTGGTTTACCTTATGAATATCCTTTCATTTCATCCCCCTAACGTCCTCCCCCTCCGTCAACTTCCACCATTGAGAACGATTTCCAAGAAATCACGGCATCAACTTTTCAGAACCATTTGAATTCTCGACAACGAATGACAGTAAACGTCCCTACGCGATACCTCCCGCAGTCATCTATCATTGCCTGAATTTGCAATGCCAATAGATTTCACTCCATTTTTATGTTAATCCACCGTCGTTACTATGTAAAGCCACGTGACATAAAATTAAACGCGACACGCGCAACTTTTACGCTCCTCTATTCTACCAGAGTGTTATTCAAAAGTGTACGGACTTGCGGATTTCTGCCCGAGACGCCGGGCCAGGTGGAAAACTCTGTTGCGCAAGCTCCGCGGCGGAAAAGAACGATTAAAAGGGGCCATCGTGAAAGCGGCCCGTTTCTCAATATAATTCCAGCGTTTCCCTCGCTTCCTTTCCATTCACTGTCGAATCCAAATCTGATTGCCACTCTAATTACACTATTTGTGTTACCGTAATACGCGCGTCGCGGTTAAGCAAATAATTACGAGGGAAAGTGCCTCGTCCTCGTCTTGCGAAATTTCTAATAAAACAAAACTCTGAAACGCGTAATGCAATCTTCGTGCGAAATATGACTATTTTATTTGATTCTACTTGATCTTTAATTGGTAATTCGCTGACGCGAGTTGTTTATCGAGGTTCCGCGCATTACTATTCATCGCTCCCCTCCCTCGAGTGAAAGTAATAACATGGTAATTGCGTCGCTAAAAGTTCCTCCGCGCCGCGGGGGTTAACGGCGTTCCTGCACCGTGTAAACTTCTAACTGCCACGATTTTGGCGGCCCCGTGCTAGAATCGCCGCGGTATATTGTGGCACGGCCACAATGTACGAACTTTCCGGCACGTTTTGTGCCGACTTTTAATGGTTTCGTTTAACGCGCTGCGCGGCGACGGCGCGGCAAGTTTTGAACACGCGCCTCATACCGCGATCGCGAGGGCGATTTCGCGTGGAAGTACTCTGGAATATCGGTAAACAGTTTCTACGCTCGCACGTCGAGCTTCCACGCCCAGGGAGAAGCAGAAGATCTCCGCTTTCAACGGGAAACAATTCCTTCCTCCCTGCTCCCTTCTTTTTCACTTCGAGTCCCTTGTTTTCCAGATAAGTACATTCGAGGTTGAAAGAAAAGTAATTTGATGTAGAAACTCTTTCGGGGTTCATCGAGATTAGATTCGGCAGCTGCATCATCTTTTACACTATAATCTACAATTTCGTATACTTCTGATAGGTACGTTATTATTTGCGGGCTTTGCAGCAACAGGGGTGCAGCTGCATGTTTTCCAACTTCAAGTAAATTAGAGAAAACTGTTTATAAAATTATAAAAGAGAACACTAATTGTAAAATATGTATGTTCACACACTAAGTAGTAGTTGTTTGATAACTCTTTATTTCTATTAATTCTTGGCGAATTTTTCAAATCTGTAGCTGCTCAGAAGAAAAATATTGCACAAAACCGTAATGGGTGCAAGTTCAAATTTTTTTTACGTATTCTACACGTTATAACGCAAGAACTGTAAAAAATAGAGTTGCACCCTTGCTGCAAGTTCCTCAATTTATAGGTATAAAGTAAGTCCCGTTGTTGCTATTATCTTTGGAAAAGGAAAGTGAACTCCGTGCACGATATTCCCAGGTGCAACTTCTTTCCCCTTATTTTCCTAGCTTCGAAGACTCGGGAAATCGGTGGCGTGAATAGCACTCGGCGAAAAAGCCTCGAGACCGTAATTTCCATGGCGCACCACGTGTTCCAGCGCAATATATCAGCGCTTAGGTACAGCGAGACACTGTTACAACACATTTCGCATAATTCTCTGACCGCATAATAATATGTTCCTTGACGTCACAGTCGCGCGACGGAGTTACGAGACTCTCTTATCACTCGATAGTGCTTTTACGAGGATCGTAGAATTCTACCCTGCGGGCCTGATCGCTGATCGTAAAAGAAACTGCTCCATTAAAGAATAGTGTGTCTCCTCCACGTTCCCTGAAAACGATAGCTCGAGAATTCCGGGGAAACTTGAACCCGCTTTGAAGCTGATCATCCCCTTGGAGGGTGAAAAGAAAAAGGAATAGTGGAGGTGATTTAGAAATAAAGTTCACGTGTTGTATGAAATAAAGTATTTTATTAAGCGCGCTCTTTGTTGGAAAGATGTACATTTGTTACAGTATATTTCAGTGCGCGTGGCTGAAGGAGAAAGTTTTGCGTTCTATTCGAAACGGCATTTGCACGCACACCTCGCGAGGGGCAACACGTTGTAAACGAGCCAAAGTGAACGCAATTAAAACTTTGCGCCATTGAAATCGTCCGTTACGAAACGGAGCGCTTAGATTCTGCCGTCGATGCTCTTCTCCTCGTTTAGAAATCGCGCTATCAACTGCTTCACTGTTTAACTCCTTCTGCGGCAGAGGCCAAGCTGTATTCGCAATAACATTCAGCTGAATCTGCGCGGAGCATACCGCGTGCGTACTACTCCCAGCAGCTTATCGATTCGATGAACATTCCGACATTAATGTAGCCCGCTGAAACAAAAAGCTGCGGGGTCTCGCGACACAAAGGAAACGGACAGGTATTGTTCCGCAAGAAATAGGGGCGGTTGCGTAGCGAGCGTTCGCCGAATTAAACGTGATTACACTAATAGGGGGTGGGAGTAAGAAACAACAGAGTCGGGGCGATTAGAAAGAAAAATCCTTTAGAAAAGGGGGTGGAGGGCCGCTAGACCGCCTTGAAAAGCGACGGCGTTAAGGTAAAGAACTTCACTTCTGCCCCGTGTTATCGATTTCGCGGTCAAGCGAAGGAGGTGCCGCGGCCTATGTATATATGCAGTGGCCGAAGGAGAAAATCTTCGCGTGACCAGCGGCCTCCTAGGCCGACCACCCTCTCTGCTTCGCCACCCTGCGTCCTCCGAGGTCTGGCCTACCCTCGAGGACTGCGGCACCTGCAATCTTCGTGCGACACGAGCGGAGCCGCGATCCTCGCTCGCCGCCCCACGAACAAACAGTACGATTTCTTCTCGTCCACGACCACATCGATTCGCCGGCCAGATCATCCTCCCTCGGCTTCCGTCCGGCGTTAGTAAAACTTCTCGCTCCACCCGGGATCTAGTTGATCTGTTCCGGCTGCCGTTGGAGAAAATCTCGGTGAAAGAGGTAAGATTGCTTGGTAGAGGACGCGAAGTGGCACGGAGAGGGGTGAAGTGGAAGACAGTAGGAAGGAAGGGTGGGCTTCCTAGCGGGCAACAGGGCAAGACACGTGGGAATTTTGTTGCTCACCGTGCGATCGATAGCAATTCTACGCGTCGTTTCTATATCACGTCCGTGCGACAAAATGTTGGGTGAATTTGTGGCAAGTGGCGCGACTGGTGTCGGGCTGTGAGAAATCGATGCGATTAGATTGGTACGCGATCGTTCTACAGGGGAGGTTCGATTCAGGTAGGCGGTGATTGGTGGCTCGCACGGCTTTCGGGGATTGATTAACGGCGGCGTGATTGAAAGGTGGTAAAATGGAGTTTGATGGACACGTAATTTCCTGTATCGCAGGGGGGACGGGATTTTTTTTTAATATTCTTGAAAGTCTTGCTGTCTGGGGCTTCTCAGGTTTTTCCTATTTAGGATGCAGCTGGTGTTTTATACATTTTCCTGATTTTAGGAACATCTTATATTTTACTGACTTTGCAGGTTTCTCAACGTCTATTTTCTTCTTGATTCACACACATGCACCACTTCCATTCTACACTCACGCCACTGCTATACTTCTCCCATATTGTTTTATCTAAGTCGATCCCATGCTACTTTCATATTACTCTCAGACATCTTCTATATTCTTGACACACTACTCCTACACTACTAATGCTACTTCTACAATACTTCTACATTTGCAGTGATAATTAGACATCACATAACATACAACACACATCATAGTCCATATGTTTGCATACTGGCTTTAAGTACAAAGTTTTTCCAACAATATTGCAAATAAAATTTGCGCGTTCGGCAAGCCAAAACCCTGCTTAGCAACATTGCTGCCTTCCCACTCTCGCGTGAAGCTTAATTTCGGTTTGCAACTTTGCTGTACTTTCGGATACGTGAATTATTCTGTGTGTTCTGTGAGTGTTCAGTGTAGCGATGTGATGTGCGTTGTGTGACGTTGTGACGTGTAGAATAGAAGTAAAAATAGTACTACTGCAATGTTAAAATAGTGTGGGATGAGTAGAGTAGCAAGGGAATGATGTACACAGAAGAGGTGTGGTTGTGGAGTGAAGTAGCCTGGGACTAATGTGAAGAAGATGGTGGGAGTAGTGTGAAAATTGAACTAAAATACAATCTGAGTCACAATGATGGAGGAACAGTACCTATAGGAACGTGTGGAAACACTGCAGAGAATGTGACTAGTGAGAAGAACAACAATAACAGCAATATTGCAAATCATGTGACCCGGAAAATAATGTTTATTATCAATACGATATACTCATAGAACAAATAACATAGTAAGTAGTTTAACACTGTTCCTAATATAAATAGTACCGACAAATAAAACGAATAAACAACCTACACCACGAAATGGTTCATTAGTCATTAATTTTCCAATTCCCCACTGAATCACCGTCGATCCTCGTTATTCAAACGGCGTCACGTTCCATCGCCGCTTGCCAGTTTCTTCTTAATCGACCCCGAAGGCTCCTTTATCACGAGGTGGGATCGATAGATCAAGGAGGCGTTTTTTAATAATACTAACAGTTTGGGGCGCGGCCGCCCCGTTCGATTGCAGGGTGCTGACAGCCGCAAACGGTGTTGGTGAACGGCCACCTGACAGACTTCTCGCGCGCTGGAAGAGGTCCTTGAGTCGGTGCTGCGAGTGTTGGCCCAGCATGAGGTGCCTTGCCTGTCGAACTAATCCCAAGGGGCTCGCCTGGCCCAGGAACAATTCCAGGACCACCGTGGTGTCGAACAGGAACCAAGCCAGCCAGCAGCCAGCGACAAACGCGACAGAGGAAGGTGCACCTGCTGGTTGCTGGCCGAAATTCAAGAACAGATGCAGGTACTGATCGAGAGTTCGTTGGAAAGTTCATACGAGGAAACAGGAAGAAACGGGATAGGAAATCGGAGATTCCATTAATTTATTTATTTCTCGATACTAACAAAGAAATTATTAATTACCGACTAGGGAACTGTAGCATTTAGCGAAGTACGATCTATCGATTTCGTAATATGCAACACAAGTGTCGAAATGGGTGTCAATTCAAGATTCAACCACTTACCACGCTCGCCGCAGCTTTAATTCGGTATTCGGACCAGAACTCGATCCTTCATGCTCGGCGTTTCCTTCGCGACTGGTCTCTACTTCCCTTCTGGCGAATGTCGCGCAGCTATGAGAAGACTGTCGCACAGCAATGTCCCCCTGTTCGAAGGAACCGCGAGTTCCAACAGACCGGCTTTCACTCTAGAATCTAGATTTCGCGATAATAGATTCTGCGATGATCGCACGCTTTATCGACGCGTTAACGTTGGCAGTTCTGCTTTCTAGGTTTATTAAAACGCGAAATTGATTGGATTCGGTTCGTTAGCGCGTAGAAGGTTGATTTACGGGTATGTAACAGCGTGGCTCTGTTCGCGGTAGATGCAAACGGCTGAGGGAAGTGAGGTGCTGCTCAAGAAGGTCGAGGATCGCGCCCGCCGAGGCCGCGGTTTGCTGCCCGCCGGAGAGGAGATTCGGCGCGATTTGCAGGCGAGTGTTCGACAACTGCAAATGCAAGCGGAACGCTGAAATAGAACACACAAGAAACATACGTGCCAAGCACAGCCTTACCAGCGTAGCGCCACCCCCATTGTCGGAGGTAACGCATACAGTTCCGCGGCAGCTTCGCAAAAGCAACTATCCGACCCCCTCTTTAAGTGGAATGTAGTCGGGTAGGCGGGGAAAAAAGTGTTAAGAAAATCTTTCTTGTTAGCACCTTCTAAATCTACCAGCATGTTCCTTTCGGTTTAAGTAGAATTTAATATCGATCTTCTCCTGTGTTACGTAACTAGGAACCGAAGGCCAAGATACCGGATGTCCTGGTGGAGCACAATTCCTTAATGCGCGGCGCTATCCCGTGTCTACCAGTTCCTCTTGCCTGGTTTTGCCTGGTGTGGAACGTTTTACTGCCTGGTTCTGGTAAATCGATAATTAATTGCTCGACGCGGTCGATATCACGCAGAAATCTTTGCCGTCCAGACTTTCGGATCGTTAGAAACTAAGTAATTACAGTGAATAGCTAATAAGCAGAGCGGGATTAAAGCGTATTATAAAAGTCACTTTCTACAGAAGCGCAAGAATTGATAGATACCAATGAATATTCAACTACTCTCGCTTTTAACGATACCGCTGCGACGATCCGATTAGAATTGCTCGTTCGAGAAGGAAGAGAGGTGCCTATTCTTGGTGTTAGATTTAGGATTACTGCTTGCAGGTACCGTTTGGAGTGGGATTTTCAACTTGTGCGCGGGCCAGCCGAGATTCTCAGCTGTGGCTGGAGTGAAATCGAGGCTCGGCGCGTTCGTGGTGAACCTCGTGGTCGGCGTGGGTCAATTATTCACAGTTTTATTCTGCCTGGTCGGCTGGGGCTGGAGCATTTGGTGGGGCGTCACTCTGGTCCGTTTAGCCAGTAAGTAACTCGACGATTATATCGATTCGAAAGGGGGAGAATTTCGGTGGTACCTATCTAATTCGCGAACGATTCGATTGCAGGGAAGTACAAGCGATTCAAGGCGTCCGAAGCAGCCAGCAACGATCCAGAAGCCAGGGGAGGAGAGGGAGCCGCTCTGCCTCCCGGGGTACCGAGCCAAGCCCTGAGGGGTGTGGAACGTGGCCGATAATCGAGAGACCCGATCTCGCTCCCGGCACACTTCGCGGGAACGTCTTTTTATATCGTTCGATATCTACGATTCTTCACCACGTGCCTTCTCGAAAGCTGCGAATGCAAATCGCCCCTTTTTCCAGTCCGGGCGACGATTTCGGAGAGGAGAACGCCGTCGCCTGTACCGCGCGGGGATTCACGGTCTCCGGGACCCGATTCTGAAATTTTCTTCGCCGTGAGACGAGTAGGGGTGGGTTTGTCGTTCGAAAGCGAATGGGGGCGGATGAAAATTTCTCGGGGACCCCCTGATCGATTTTTAAGCCGGGTGTTCCACGATTCGGCGGGCGCAGTGGATTCTTTTCTGCGATCAGGAGAGAGAGAGAGAGGAATCTGATACAGTCCGCGGGCCGCGATCGAGAAACGAAACGAAGTTCTTGGAAATTAATCGCTTTCAGTGAAAGCATACCTATTCGTGGCGTTCTTTCAAAATGTACTCGTTGCGTCGATCCATACCGATCTCCATCCTCGTTCCTCCTTCCTTCTAACGGTCCCACGGACACAGGCCCACTTCCATTTCGGAACGAGAACGCCGGGCGAACACGTTCGCCAGTGGAAATCGAACCATCATCCATCCCTCCCCAACACCCTGCTCGAAGGTCTCCCGCCTCGATGGAATAAATACGTTTTGAAAAAACGCACTTTATATTTTTACAAGCGCAACACACACATATATATGTATACATACATCCATATACATATACATATTCAACTATCCGATTATTGTAACTTACAAGCTAAAAGAACTCCTTGTAAATATGAAAATATATTACTTACATCGGTTTTTAATCTAATCGCTGCTTCTGGAATTGTTTCCCCTCCATTTCATCCCTTAATCGCGGACCGGGGATCCTCTTAAACTTTAAGGAACCTCTGGTTTATCTGCGGGTATAACATATAATCCCAGTTATTGTCGCGTGTGTTCAAGCAATCCTCTCCGTCGATCAATGGCCCACAGTTTTTAATTACCAAAGTAGTCGTTTGGAAATCGAAACTGGCCCGGGATTGCACAGAGACACGGAGTTCCGCGGTTACTTACAATTTATACGACGGTTAGTTTGTGTTGTTCGTGTGACATTTTCATTCAACAATTGGTAAAAATGTCGCCTGGTGTTGTCGAGTCTTGTGTCGCGTGAGTGCTCGGAACGGGCGCCTCCGATTCTCAGTGCCGCGAGCGCAGCATCCCTTGTCGACAACAACGAGGGCAGCGGGGAACAAAGGGGAGACGATGCTCGCTGGTGGTTGGAAAAAAAACGTGCGCATGCTTGCGGCCGCATCTAGCAAAAACTACTAATAAAAGCTCGCACGAATCGATTGCATGCTCAAGCAGCTCTATTTCAGGCAGCCCTTATCAAGATCCCGTTTATATCCGTGTTATCGAAGGACTCGAGCCGCGATCTAGCTTCTTTGCGGCGTTTTAACGCGCGCCACTTGATAACCGACAAATGTTTATCAATGTCTGAAGATGTTTCGTCGGAGCTCCTTCCTCCTCGCAGCCGTAGATTCAATGTGGTCTTTGTTCTGTTTACGGAGGCTCGAATCTATCGGGACTGTCTCCTCCCTTCTTTCTTGTATCGGTTCCCGTGGGGCATTTAACCCCTCCAGCACGAAATTTCTGCACACTTTCGCGCACACTGCTTTGCTTTATAAATACACACAAGGGCAATCTTGAATCTGTAAACACTTGTTAATTAAATGTACTGGAGGGATTAAAAGTGTGGTAATACTTAAGGGATCCTCTCTTGTGTAGGATTGCACGGTTTAATTAATTTAGAATCTTCCACTGCAAAGTGTAAGCTATTAAGGAGGGAACCTGATGTAATCGGCAGAAATCGAGATTCTTTTTGGAGATTTTTTGTAAGGAAATTATACGTGCATTATTTTTAAAACTTTCAAGCTATATCGTTATGTCTTTCAAGAAGTGAACAAATATTTTTTTATTTAAAAATAACGCGGTAATTCCAAATTGCGCAAGCGTTTCGGATAATCATATAGCCTGGAAGTTTTAAAAGGATGACGTGTATAGTTTTCTTACAAAAAATTCCCACAAAAGACTCTTCATTTTAAGTATCCAGATTGAAGTTTTCCTGACGATGATTTGGAAAATGTGACGTTGGTAGAATCCTTCTCCCCGAAATAACGGGCGAATCTGGCTCGACCGAGCTGTGCACGCGAGCGTATGCAAATACGAGCGCGCGATTTATAGCGGCATTTCGCGCAATAAACATGCGAATTTGTTGTGCATTCTTGCGGGGTAATTGCACAGGGGGCATCTTATCGCGAGGCTCGAGCGAAATGCATTCTGCGGATGTTGAGGTACGAGTTCTGTCGCTTGCTCCCTTTTCCATTCGCTCTGGAATTGTTAATAACTGGCGCTCGGGGGTTGCGCAAAACCCGTTCCTTTGTTCGCGGACGTGGGAAATTCTGTGGCGTAACTTTATGTCGCGGTTATCGAGTCGAATGGAGATTAAAATTTTCAAGTGAGTTTGTGGAGTTAGCGAAGAGTCACGGGTCAACTAATCGACTGTTTCGGTTTGCTGTTGGTGATAAATATGAATTAATAATGTTGGTATTTCTGAAATGTCTGATGGGAACATTGGCGTTTGAATTAACTCAAGGTTTCTCACCACTTTGGAATGTAAAATTGTGAATGAAGTAATGAAAGAGACTGGTGATTCCAATTAAGAGGAAAAGAAACGCTGAATCTTCAAAATTTAGAAAAATCAAGCAGTACTGATCCAATTCGAGGTGAGTATTCACAGTTACGTAATTTTCCACAGGACTATAACAGAGAGTAGAATTAAAGCCAGTGAGACTGGTTGTTGGACGAAGGACTCAATTCCCAAAGTAGATCCGTCATCAGTGGTTGTCGGTGGTGAACAATTTTTACAGGGCATAAATGTATATATATCTTTGAGTAGAGGTATATACAGGGCGTTCCATTAAAATCGAGCAACACAAGTATCTTCGAAACTATCAACGGCATCGAACAATGTCTCGAGCTTGCATTAAACTTTCGCCCGAGACACTTGTCGATGTCACCCGATAATTTTCGAAGATACACCCCCGCGATCGGTTTAAACGGAGCCACCCTGTGTCTATGCATGGTATATATATTCATATGGTGTGGGTGTAGAATGAATCGAGTCGTTGACGCTGAATATTATTGAGTAGTATATGTTTTTAATGATGTGACTCCACAATATGTCAATATGCACAGGTAAATATTCCTTGTTATCATATATAATAGAAGTGTTACAGTGTGTAATGTGATACGATAATAAATTTAATAGTAACCATATTATAATTAAGAACTTAAAAATAACTCTAAAGGGTAAACTACATCACTATTCGGCTAGCGACTAATTAGCGATAATAATAGCCTACCATGTCTTTTACTAGCGGCGCTTCAGTGAGTGTGTTCCTTTTTTTCCCTTTTATCTCCTCTTTAATATATCCCTTTCTCTCACGCTCGCGCTCCCTCTCTCTCTCTCCTCATCTCTTTCTCTCTCTCTCTCTCTCTCTCTTTCTCGCACGCATTCTCATTCTCTCAGGTATCTCTAAGTGTGATTATTATTCCTCTGTGCTCGATGTTCCTTTCGTACCCCACTGTTCTCCCTATTATTGTATTCCTGTAATTACTTCCTTCGGACTTTGCCAGTGTACGTTTTAAAAAATCGTGTTTCCTTGCAACCTGTCGCTTCTACAAACACCGACCGATTCACACTCGGTCGCTTCACAGTCTCTGTCCACTACTAGTCCCACCGTTGTCGCGGGGCTCCCTCGACCCAGCGACGGCCACCCAGGGGACTTCCGGGCCCGCGTGCCCCCACCACGGCGCCCCGAAAAACCCACCCGACGACCCACGCGGCCCCCGTGGAATCCCGACGCTCGTCCCTAGCGCGCCATCGCTCTGTCACCGCTCGCGGGCAAAGTACGCGCGCGACTTTCATCCCCCCTCTCTGTCGGTCGTTCCCCGTTTCTTGAGCGCACGACCGATTCGCGACGAGGGGGCGTCTCGGCTGCTAAAGCTGACGGGGGGCACCCGGCTGGCCTAGAAAAGTGGTCGCGTTTCGTGGAACAGAGAGCTCGAAGCATCGATCACTCGCGTTACTCCATAGACACACAATACAAGCGTCCCACGGTCACCTCTAACGGCTGTGTGGCAAGATCGAGTGTTCGATGTCGCACAGAAAATGAGCGAGTGTTTTGTCCTCTCTGTCGTTAGTTTATACACATATACATATATAATTATGTCGTATATAAATATGAATCATGTAGGTGGATAGTGGTTGTGGGGGGTGGTGGTGATGGTGGTTGTGCTGTTGTGTTCAGTGTGTGACGGTCTACGTATGATCAACTGTTACGCTCCGCTCGCCGTGCCGTTTGATCGGCGGGGCTCGTGTGTTCTTAGTCGATTAGCGCGGGGGACAAGAGACTCGCGACAAAAAGTCACGCGATCGTCCCATTCAACCCCCTACGATACAGATTCCTCGTCCGCCTTCGCCCCGAGGGGGACGAACCGTCTGGCGGCTGCTCGAGGACTCTCCGCGGTGACGGGTGGCGCTACGCTTGCAAAGGACATCTTACAAAGTGGTAAAATAGGGTCTACGCCCCCTGAAGGAGGGGGCTCTCCGCGAAGGGGTAAAAAGATCGTTCGATTGCCACTAGAAACGAGCTGTCACCTTCGCGTGTCAATGTGTGTCTGCGTGTTGATTGTGTGCATGTATCTACCTTTCGTTTAATGTCCTCCTCTCTAATCATTTGCGTCTGATTTTCGGTCTCCCGAGTTCCACGTTTCAGACTCGAAACACCAGAAAAGAGAGACCCCGTCGCACGACGGGCCCCGATTGCAGCGTGACGAACTCGATGCACGAGCGAGTTACGAAACGACCGGAAGGTACTGTAATATACTCGTTACATTTAGGCTGCTAGCTTGAGAAGCGTCTTTGCGTTTTGTTCTCTCTTTCTCGCGCGTTCCTCTCCTCTCCGCTCCTGAGCCGCCCCTGCCGAGGGGAGGGACGCGGGTGCACACACGATCGGACAATCGAGAAGGGTAACAATTCCAGAACTGTGGATTTCAATACTTATATTTCATAGTCAGTTTTTCTATATTAATATATATATTTTTTTTCTTTTTTTTTATATAGAATCTGTAGATATACATTCTTGGCAAATCCGAAAAAACTGATTCCAAAATAGGAACAGATCATTGTGCGAACTATGTATACAGGGTGCAAGTGTTTTTTTTTTATTTTTTCGTTCTATATTTCCTCATTGCGTTCTTTGTTGTATTTTTTTTTAAATCTCTTTCGTTCCTTCACTTTTCCATTCTGTCGGTTTCAGTATGTTTGTTTGCTTGTGATTGGTGGTGGGCTGTTGTTGCTGTTATGAGAAACACACGTGTGTACACGTAGCCTGGTTGTGCTGTGTATATCCTCGTCCCTTCTCCTTTATTCTCTATTTTTTTTCCACGCGTATAATGTGTATTGTGAGTGTGACGTATCTTTCTTTCCTCTCTCGCTCGTTTGTATGTCTCCTTATGTTCTTTAGTTTCTCGAGTGGTTTCAATGCTTGTTGTTTTTGTTTTGTTTTTTATTTTATTTTATTTTTTTTTTGGTTCAATCAGTATCTTTCATTTTGTTTTCCCATTATTATTTTTAATTCCTTCATTCTGAACGGTGGTACATTTGATAGGGTGCACAGGGCTGCTAGGCACAGATAATTGACTCGCAAATAACTCTTCAAACAACATTAGAGCGTACGACATACAAGTATTAATATACACATTACATCATTAATTAATTAATTATTCCTTTTTTTTTTGTTGTTTTGTTTTCGTTTTCAAAGAGTAATTGTAAGTGGAGTGTGATGTGTGTACGTGTGCCTACTGTTCCCGTCGCCTCTCCGTGTGCGAGCTCTCCGACTGACGGTGTGTGGACACGAGTGTCTGTCGTCTACGATCTTATCTACGGTGTGTCGTATTTCGTGTATAGAATGTCTCGAGATGAACGCCTGCTGCGACACCACAGACTAATCATGGATTGGCCAATGCCGGATCTCGTCTCCCACGCTCTCCACGATTTCGGATCGACACGCGATTCTCCTCCAAACGCTTCTCAATATCACCTCTGAAAGAAGAGAATCGACAGGCTGTCTTGTTACGCGCGCGCTAAAGCACCAAGTCTCGTCGTCCCTTCGCTTCAGACACGAGTGAAGCATCGTTCGTTCCTAACAGCCGCCGTGTCGATCCCGAAATCGCTTCGATCCATTACACTGCGCGATCTGTTGCGAAGCGAACGGGATTTCGGCGCAGCATTCGCCGATCCATCTTGGGCTATCTTGGCGCAGTGGCGCGAGGGTGTTGGTCGTGTCTGTTCCTCGGCGAGGCGTCGCGGAGGGTGTCCTCACCGACGTGTGTATGTTTCGTGGGCGGTGTGGGGGTGTACTGGATTCGTGTGACGTCGCTGATGCGTGTACAATCAATGTATAATAATGTATACAGTCAACAAATCTTATTACAACTAGTTTGTCTTTTGACGCAGCGATGGGAAGACAGAGCATAGAGACCCTTCTGGCTCAGATGTACAATAACGAGGTGGAGGTTTCTTTGGGAGGGGGAAGGTGGGTACAGGGAGTAAAAGGGACCGACGAAGGGGATGGTTGTGGGGTTTGTTTCTTTCACGGGGGGAAGGAGAAATTTTTTGGGATACAAAATTGTCAGGTGGGGCGCTGAATGAGAGGCAAAAGGGGACGGGGAGATGATGATTAAAAGGGATAGGTGGAGGGGCACGTTCTAGGACTTAACGCTTAGAAACATTGATATGACGCATAGTGGTGCTTGGGATACGTAAAATCTGATATGTGGGACAGGTATATGTTACTTGGTAATACTTATAGGGGAAGGAGCGATCGCTAAAAAGGTTACCGCGCTTTGGTTTGTTTTGTCTGGCCCAGTTTTTTTTTTAAATTTCGAACGAGAATTGAACGTCGACGGACGCTTTGTCGTGCTCGAGCGTCCTCGCCCGGAGGAAACTGTGAAACGCTTTGGACAGCGATGTTAAGCCGTGCACGGTGAACAAATCGAGCATCGGGAGACCTGGTTTCCTCCGTCTGGAAAATTGACGTCGAGCACGCCCGGCGTCGTCGTGGTTAATCGCGTGAAAAAATATAACGTCGCGTCTGGGGTAACAGTCTGACGCGAGATCGAGTCGACGCTTCATCGAGACTGCGTCGAGTGATCGACTTTGTGACAGGTACATGACTTTTTCTTTCTTTTTGGCCGCAAACGCTGGAGATGATTTAAGCTTCTACTCCCCCGTCTCCGGGGCGAGGAGAAGGAAGGGTCGCCTCGATCTCGCGAGCTTCGATTTGCCGCGGGAACAATTGCGTCTGCGATTCTGGGCCGTCGCGCACAAAAGAAATCAAAGCGCACCCGGCAGTAACACCTCTCACGCAATACTATTAATTAATAACAATATTAACGATATGTACCTACTCTCCGATCTACCTAAATCGCCTAACTACAAACATTAAACCTAACGCTTTTAAACGCAATATAGATCGTAACATACTTATCCGATCCCGGCTTTCACAAAGTCGGGATCATAAATAATAATTAATTAATAATTAATAATAATAATCATCGTCGTCGTCGTCACGACAATACTAATTCATTACACAATCAATCATCGATATAATTGAAATTCTCATTCGATCAGCAAATATATACATATAGATGGGATATGTATTTCTCGTGTTAAGATTTAAACAAACTCGTTCGCCTCATTGTTTTGCTCTCATTTTCTTCTTCTTTCTTTTTTTTTATATTATATAACTAATTATCGACACAGATGGCTTCTCTCTTTCACTCTCTCTCTCTCTCTTTCTCACACGCAGTCACTTTTTCTCCCACTATCTTTCTCTCCCTCGCACTCTCTCGCACTCTCTCCCTCTCTTTCTCTCTTTACAACCTCGAGTTTCGTATTGAGTGTTACAATAATAATAATAATAGTAATAATAATAATGTCTATTTATCGCGTGGTTTACACAGTGCTAGAACGCTACCTGGAATACTGCATATTCGTTACAGACTCTCCTCTAATCGCTACAATTACAATTTGATCTTTCTGTACATAGAAGAATCTCTGTTGCAACCGGTGGACGACACCGCCAAAGTGCTCGTGTACCGAACGACCCGCCTTAAGCCGCGATCCCACGCGCGCGCCCTGCACCGCGGAACGCCGTCTAAAACGCTTAACCTTGTTAACCCGGGGCGGACGAGTTGGCTCGCCGTTCGAGCGCGTCTCTGATATTGGACAGGACGAGCGAACCCGTCGCGATAGTTCTAACAATCACGCTCGTACAAAATGAGTGAACATAGCCGCTCGCTGCGGGCGACACGCGTCAAGTGGCCTTCCATCGGCCTCGAGCGATATCTGGTCGAGAAACCTGCCGGTCGACAGGTTAAAAATCGTGGGGAAGGGGGGTGACTTTTCACAAAAAGCGGCGCGCGCGCGATCAGCTACGCCCGTGGGATCGGGGCTTTACGTCGCTGCTGTTCGCTGCTCTTTGTACATCGTTTCTGTCGCGAGAAGCGAGACGTCTGTCAGCGACGGTGTTGCGCATCAGCTAAAGAGAGAGAGCTCGCTCCAAAGTCCACGCGCCGAATGGAGGGAAAGCTATGTACAAGTGGGACCTAAGGATAGACGCGAGGCGACGCACTGCTCGCCTTGCGCGTCCCCTCCGTCGTCCGGGACACGGCGCACGTCTTGGCGAGCCTCCAAGGCTTCCTGGAGGCCCGTCATCCTCCGATGGCACAGTGCTCGAAGAGAATTCCCGGTCGGAGGCCTCTTTAAATTTAACCCTTCCTCCCGCCCTCTTGCCGCCGAGCACCTCGCGTGATAAGCAGCTATCGCTTAGGAAGCCATTCTTCTGCCGCGTCGAGCAGCGCGAACTAATCTCCCCCGCGTTTCTCGAGACGCTCGTTGCGCGCGCTATAATCAGCCTGGATTCCGCTCTCGACGGCCAGCTTGCCAATCTTTTTCGCAGACAGAGCGAACGGTGTCGCGGGTAGGGGTGGCTTCTCGACGGCCGTGTTCAGCCAAATGAACTGGAGCAGACTATAGAGCGCGCGACGGTCGTTGCGTTACGAACACGAGGAGGTTCGCCGTCGTTACGAGTATCCTAGATTCGAAGTGGAACGCGTCGACGGGGCGCGCGACGGTAGGAAGGGGCGAAACGCAAAGGGGCCTCACCTGTTGTCGCGAGAAACGATAGAGAAGAACGGAGATGATGGCATGGGTCGCGGGGGCACGCTCGTCCGTAGCTTTTGTTGCTCGCTCGGTAACGTGCTTCTCCTCGAAGCGTTCGTTGTAACGCGCGTTGCTGCGCGATTCACTTTGCCGCGCTCGAAATTTACACAGGTAAAGCGTCAGAAAATAAACGACAGTCTGGCCATGCGTGGTCCGCCTCTCTCTCGGAACACATGTGCGCCTTCGATTTCTCTCTTTCAGCGCGCGTCACGCGTTTCGGAGCGGGGATTTGTTCGTCAGGAGGGCATCGTTCAGCCGAAGATACGCGGTGTCCAGCTCTAAATTACCTAGTGGAAACGAAACGTCTAGCGATCCGTAATTCCTCGAAAACGAACCTGCACCCGGGGCTCTTTTCTACCTCCGACCTTCCACTGGGTTCCTCTATTCGTTCGATCGCATATACCGTTTCTGCCACTGTGGAATATGTGACCAGGAACGGACACCGAGCCGGGTGGCCACCGTCAGCATTGCACATCCGGAAGATTATAGAAATTCCAGAGTGCCGTCTGAGTTGCCAGTTGGTTCTCGAAGAATTACACGCGCGCGTAGCCGAAGAGGAAATAGCGTTCTCGCGCTCTCGCGTTCGACCGTCTAAAAAGAAACGAAGGGATCGAACTCCACTACTCGCTGGAAGTTCGATTGGCGCCCGAACAGGGGGATTCTTCTACTATACATGCGCCCTGACATGTATCAGCACGCGAGGGGGTTACGAGACGATACGCTCTTGATTTAAACGCCATACTCCGCGGATCACATATAGTTACATATATATATCTACAAAATCGTTATGATATGATTACAAGTCCTAGCTGCTCTTATCGATCTACTTCACATTTTTTTGTTTTCATCATATTTAACCTTACGCGTTAGGTCCTGCTCACTATAATAATATACGAAACCGAAATTTCCCAATGGCTCGTCGGATAAAACGTGACGCATCATTCACTCTAGCGTGAAACCCTATTTTCTTGCTGTAATTATATGTATATACATATACATACATATATATATATACAATTACAGAATATAGTCGACAATTCATAGTAATAGTAACAATCATTAATGATTAATGATAATAATAGTCGTTCTAATGTAATATCGATAATAAAAATATGAGAATGTGATGTAAAAACAATTTTACAATGGTTCCCCGCGGCGGGAGAATCGAGAAAAAGAAGAAGCTACGAGAACAGGAATCGAAGAAACAATGAACGAATGATGAAACGTAACGATCATCGAGCCACGCGTCGATCGACATGCATCTTTTCAGCGTTGCCCGTAACTTTGTGGGTTTTGCTTTTTAATCAATCTTTTTTGTTCGCTTAAATCCTTAGCTTAGTACCTTTGTTTCTCTCGCGCCGATACAATACGTATATCACCATTACGACTCGAGAAGCTTTCGAACGAAGCACTCTTGTCGATCAGCAGCAACGCACAACGTGTATTTCATCGTCGCTTACAAGTCGTACGTTGCTCTTCTCCTATCCACCTGTTCCTCCTCTTTCGAATAGCCATTACCTTCTTTACCCTCATTTTTTCTTTAAAAAAAAAACTCTTCCCCTCGCGTATTTCGTCAATCATCAACAAGGATCTTCGCTTTGCGTTACTGAGCCCCTTAAAACGGTATACAACTTATCCTCTAGTTGTATTGTAACAAATATTGCCTCGAATATAAACATTTTGCTTTTTTTTCCCTATCGTTCGCTTATTTAAGTGTTCACATCATCTCGTTTCGGTCTCTCTCTCTCTCTCTCTCTCGCTTTCTCTCTCTCTACCTCTCTCTCTCTTTCACTCACTCTCCCTCTCTCTCTCTTTCACTCTCACTCTCTCTCACTTGATCAAATGGACAAAAGTGTGGCGGATAATTCCTCTCACGCATCTTAATTAGGGTAACACCGTAGCCCCATTGTCGTGTGTTTTTATTTATTTTATTATTTTTTTTCTCTCTTTATTATCTTACGTTACGTATGGCCGAGTCACGAGTCTCTATATACTTTATTTATTTAGAGTAGAGTCGTTTGGTTCGCTTCGCAAAACGCAACATTCGTTATTATTATTTACTCTTTATTATTATTAGTAATTTGTTTCTCATTTTCTTAAATCGGAGATCTAAAACCTTTCTTTTATAAAAACGTCACCCCGGCTCGACAAAATATTGCCGAGGGACTGCTAATATATCGTGTGTACGTGTGTTCACGCAGTGTGTGTCAGCGCGCACGCGTGCGCGTGCGCGTGTGTGTGTCGCCTGTATCGTGTGTTATATCCATGTATGCGGGGGTGTAAGTGTGTCGTCGACATCATCGTCTTCGTATAAAATTCAATTCACAATCTGCGATCTGATCAATAGTGTACGAGCGCTTGTAGAGAAATACCATCCGGTGGCTTGTCTTTTTTTCCATTTATTTTTAATTAATCTCCCGTTCTCCATCGTCCTTTACCAAGCGCGATTGGTATCGAGTCGTCGTCGCAACCTGAACACTACAGCTTGGGTTGGGGGGGGGGGGGGTTTCCTTCTTTTCTTTCCTCCTTCCTTTCTCCCTTTCCTTTCACGAAGGGACAGACGGGGCTAGGGGGAAGATAAGGGGTGGGCCGATAAACGATTTTCGATTCTCTTCATAATCGATAAACACAGTCGGGGGACGACTTCCACTTCTCTCCTCTTATTATCATCTGCATTTCCGCCGAGACTCGCGAGAAGCTTTTGAAGCGAAGAAGCCACCACCCGAGAGACGGGGCCAGCGAACTTTCCTCCTTCTTTTCCCGATTTCCCAATCGAATTCGGCGGAAAGGCGGATCGTCAGATTGAAAAGCAGAGATTCAGTGGAACGCACAGGTCCGCCATTCTCCCGCGGGTGTATATTCAGCACGACTCCAACCGTTGTGAAATAAAATTTGAACAACGTTAAAAACATAAATAGTCAACGAAACGTACACGCGCGCGCGCGCGCACGCGTTTATAGGTCTATATGCGCATAGAGCATATACGAAAAACAACGATAATGATAGCGGGAGAGTAGATAATTGCTGGTCACAGCGAAAGGATTCTCGCGAGTCAGAAGCGTGAAGTCACGACGCAGGGCAGCGATACACTAGCGATACACGGTTGTATAGACGGTTGCCTGCATCGTTCTCGGAGCACGATTGATTCAGATCCTCTGGACACTCATTCTTCACTCTCACTCTATGTCTCACGCACGCTTTCTCTCCCTCTCTCTCTTTCTTAAAACTGTATCTTCAGTATGTACGTGGTTTCCTTAATGGTCAGTGAGGAACCTCCGATTTTAATAATTGGATCCCACGAAATGGTCAACGAGGAACGCGGTCGCGCTCGAAACCGTGGAGATGTGTCTCCTCCTTCCCGTGTGTACGTGTATGCGTGTGGGTTGTGTGGATGCCGGTGGATGCAGCACGCGCGTGCCGCGAAAACCAGAGCGACGGATGGAAAACGAAGGTGAAGTCGAGGAAAAAGATAAATGGCTGGCCGCCGTCTGAGAGCGTGAAAATCGTCGTGCGCGCTCTGGCCAGGGTCGCGGAAGGTGGCGTCCATTTCGGCGAGGAACGGTATCGATGCGGCGTCCCGTTCGTCCGGAGCGCGTTGGTCCTCGGCGAGCTTCTCCGCTCGCTGCAGATCGATCTCGAGTAGGCTCCTCCATCGACGGGTTCCTCGTGCGAAACGCGCCGCTCCCGGTTTTCTTCCCTCCCGGGCCCTTGATATGTAATCCGTGCCCGGCGACGCTGTCCCGAGCTACTATTTACAATTCAATCCTTCGCGGTCGACGCCTCGCGCGTCCGCCCAGCGAGGAAGGATGCATCCACGAACCGGCGACGACGAGGCGAGGATCCTCTCCGAGAGGACGCACCGCTTCGGCGTTAATACTGACGGGGGGGCGATGCTTCTCTCGCGACGAACGTCGGCCTTCCACCCGTCGCGATTCGACGGCGCCGCGGCACGCGTACGCGCCTCGCCGAGACGACGGCGGCAGCGAGAAGTAGGTGGCCAAACGAAGAGGACAGAAGAAACGGCAGAAAGAAAGGAGAAAAGAACAAGACACAGAGAGTCGTAACTGCAAACAACACGTCCGCTGCCTCTCTCGGTGGTCCGCCTGGCTTCCTCTCGGCTAACGTGACGATCCTCGATGATCCCTCGACCAGCCTGCCCGCGGACACTGCACATCTTCCACCCCCTGTCGATCATCCCCGCCCGGCGTGCCCTCGCGCCCTTCACATCCTCGCTGCTCATCTTTCAACGATCCTCCATCCTTGCAGCGACCAGCGTCCGATGTCTGGCAGAGGTGGTCACGAACCGCGGAGAAGAAGAGGTAGAAGAAGAATAAGAAGCAGAAGAGGATGATGATGATGATGATGATGATGATGATGATGACGATGATGGGGCAGACGAGGGCTGGTAGCGTCTCGTCTGCCAGATAGGCCTTGCTCCTCCTCTGTCTGTTTCAGTACGGCCAGAACGTAGGCAGCGGGGGCGGCGGCGGCGGTGGCACGGTCGGATAGAGGGTCGGGGTGGCGATCAGGACGCAGGCTGGCGGCAAGGGCGGCGGCACAGGCGGCGGTAGGACCGGTGATAGCGTGATCGCTGCGGCTGGGTGCAGGGCCGTGCCCGTCGGGGCACACAACGGGTGCAGGGCGAGAGAGGGACGCTGGCGCTGACGCTGACGCTGCTGGCCCTGGACCTCGCCGTTCTATTCCGAGTCCTGCTGCATTTTGACGTGGCCATTACCGGCGGAATTGCTCGACGTGCTGCCGCTGCTCGGCGGGAAGCTGGTCGGTATGGTGCGGGACGACGAGAAGCACAGCTTCATGATGTACGGGAACTTGCCGTCTGAAGCAGATTTCGGGGTACGGTTAATGGAACCGCGGCTGTGTCGTTTTCGTGTGCTGCTAGGGCTTTGGGAAGATCGTTCGGTTGTGGTTCTGATTCGTTGCCCCGCTATTTCACTTCCTTTCTCCCCATGCGCTGTGTTGGATTGGAAACGGGGTACGTGAGGGTACACACAAGTAATGTGGCAACGGGTGGTGTTTAAATGTGTGTCGGCGAGGGTAGAATGTTGGGGATGGTCTGGGCTGCGTCTACGTTCTCAATCACCGACCCCTTGTGTCACTTGCTTTCTCTCTACGCGCTGTGCTTTGCTACAAAGGGCCACTGGGGCACGCGAATCTGCGTATACTGACGTTCAAGCGTTTGATAACCGAGGCAGAAGATGGGAGAAGGTCACTGACAGAAGGGGTCCCGAGTGGCTCTTTCATGTAAAAGGGGATAACGATGGCGGCGCAGTTCTACTTCTAACTATTTAGGATTTCTTCGCGTAAACTTGAACGTGATCTAGAGATCTATGAAGCTACCAATTATTTAAGATAAGAATGTTTCATCGAATACCGAGGTGTCCCCTTCATGTTTGATAAGGATTCTCAATGAAATTTAAGGTGCCCGCGCCCGTAATAGTGGAGTTGTCTTGGTTAGTAACGGTGTGTACTTACTGCTGTTTTCCAGTGCTGTGTGATTGCATTCCATGATAGCAGCTACCGCGATACCGACGCTGCTAAACTCGATAAGGCCGGACGACGATCGTTCCGATTTAAGGGGGAACAATTTCACTGTCGTCGGCGCCTCGATACCACGTTCGACGAACACACGGTGCACGGTCTCTTCGGTTAAATCCGGGGGTGTGTTGAAAAAGTGGACTATCTTCGAGGGTGGTTGTATTCTATTCTTATTGGCCATTGCTGGGTTTAGGAACCTGTAATTCGAAGTAACGAGCATCCATCAGTTAAATCAAACTGCTCGGCCCCCTTCAGCCGCGAAGGGCTACGCCAGAGATGGGCAGAAAATTATTTGAAATAAAAATATGTGTACGAAATTTTTATTTCAAATAACTTTCTGCCCATCTCTGGGCTACGCGAACCTAATTACACCATCTATCAAATATTCCGAAGTTATATAACTCGAAGCTAAAAATCTGTACCATTTAAAATGCCATTCCGAAGCTGTCCCACATTCCCAGAAACACTTTACTCAAATGCCGAATTCGGGATGTAAACGTCTCCAGCACACGTTGGACCGTTCCAAAGGCCCACGAAGCTCGTAATTAATTTCTCGCAATCAGTACGCTAGCTTTCCCGGCCAGGAGCATTCAAAAACCCGGACGCAATTAAGTTTTCATCGAGTAAATATTAAACGCGGAGGAGGAGTGCCAGCCCCCGGAAGGAAGAACATCATTAATCGCTGTACATAGGAATCCCCGTTCCACACAGAATTCTGGCCGATAGAAAGCGATCGCCCAGCGGGGATGCTCCGGCATAGAATCGGTCCCGGCTTCTCATTAACGTTCATTCAGCGCCGAGGCGTTCGGTTCCAAGCTGATTAGAATCGCTACAGGTCCTTGGCTCGGCTCGGATACAATTTGCAGGAAACACCTGGTCCACCGTCGGCGAGGGTCGCGGCGGTATCGGGAATACAAAGTTCCCGGCGGGGGAATTGCGAACGGGGTCGAGGAGCACGGCCAGGAAAAAGCTGGCTGATATCCGCAAAATAGGAGAGACGCGGGTGTCACTCGAAAGGAGACGGCTAGAATATTCTAGCGGACAGAGCGCTGTTCAAACTGTACCTGTTATTCTTGCTTCCTGTGAAGTCCTTGAAGCTCGCCGTCTTGTCGGGCAGAATGTAGGGATTGGTGACGTCGGAGAGGAAAGCCTGTTTCGAGAAGCCGAGCTGCAACCTGCCGTCCGTGCCGATCGTCACGTTATTCAGATTCTGCAAACACCGTTCCACGGCTATGCTGTCGCCCATCTGGATCATCGCGCATCCCTCTTTCGTCTTCAGGAACTTGACCTGCGATGGACACGTCGGGTAAACGTTCACTAACTCTTCGACACCGTTTTAACATAAAGTTCGTAAGATTCTACAGGACTCGAGCGTGGATCTTTCTATTGTTCCTAACCCTTACGCTGCCGCTATAGCGACTATATTGGCACGGTTCTACCCCCTCGACTCTACGGGACCTATTGACTACTCATACATAAAAATTTTTGGAAAAAAAGGACCCCTATTTTTACGAAAAAATAGCGGCAGCCTAAGGGTTAATGACATTACACTGGGCGTGGCAGGCCTATCCTAATTTACCACTGTCCACGCTCTCCGACTAGGTATCCAATAGTCGCCACGTACCTTCGTCACGTTCCCGTAGAGGCAGAACAAGTTGAAGAGCTTGTCAGTGTTGACCTTATCCGGCTGCAGGCCGTACACCATCATCACGGAGCCCTGCGTGCTGGATGGTGGTGTCTGTCCAAGGGTGGGCACGTAGCCCGGCCGCGGCGGCGTAGGGTGCAACGGCTCCCGGCCGCCGAACTCGCTCTTAATTCCGTAACGCTCGACGTACGGCTCCGCGTACGTTGCTGGTCCATTGAAGTTCTCCTCGTAACGGTCGTGGCCGGCGCCCGGGGGGAAGGTTACCTGTGGCGTGGACCCTGCGAACAAAACGGGGAGGATATTTCACGTCTTCCGTCGGCCAGAGTTCGGGTTTTCCGCCTCTCGTTGCTCCGCCGGCCTACGTTCAGCCGCGCTAATTATGGAAATCGAGTCCACCCGTCGTTCCACCCATTAATCACGACCGGGCTGGCTAATATTTGTCGTGAGCGACGAGTCGAGACACGAACGATCATTTAAAGCATTCACGGCTGATACAGTGGACGGGAGGTGATGTTGCTTTACAGGTACGGCGGGAGCGAGATCATGGATGTGTGCTTGCGAATGGTTGTGCTCGGAGAGTTCTTAAGTCACAGCGATGATTATCGTAGGTACTGTTTTACGTTACGACACGTGTCGGGCGTAATTTTGATAATCACTGAGGTTATCGAGCAGGTGTTGTTATCTGTCGAAAGAATAGAGATTCTGATTACGATTCCTCGGTGATAGATTCGCCGGCAGTCGCCGTACAGGTAACTGCGCTACGATCGAGTCATCGATTTTCTGTTAGGATTACTTTAGTCTCGTCCCCACCCAGTTGCGGCTCGGGGTAATAGCTTCCGATCGCTGCGCAACGGAAACGTATTCCCCAGCCATCGACTTCATAAATTGCGTAATGCGCGCAGAATACAATAGCGACTAGGCTGCGCCACGATATTGTATGTATATCGATGCAGGCTACGCTTCTATTTATTCTGCGAGACATTCATTAGAAACTTGCAGCGCGATTCGAGTAAATGTTTCTTTAAACGACGTGGAAGTTAGGGGATTAGCGTGGATAATTGCCTCATCGGACTATTTACGGATGATGCATGGCTGACGGTGAAGTAAAATTGCTGCCCGCGAAGTTCTATCGACGGCCACGTAATTACGGGGGAAGGGAGAGAGAGGCCCGGTGTTTCAGGCGTGCCAGTTGGAAAAGTGTGTAATCATCCCCCGATTCGACGAGCCATCCACGTTTTCTCGATCGGTTCCGCTTAATTTCACTATCAAAGGGAGAGAAAGGGGCACAGGGAGACATACTTACCGTATGGCTGGGGCGCGGCACCGTATCTGGGTTCCGCCAAAAGGGGAGCCGGCCTTCCATTTCCTGTCGCGTCGTTTTTGTGCGCACTCGATCCTGTAACAGCACAAAAGTTTCTCCCGTTTATTTCCCATTTCCCTGTAAAAGTCTACTGCCGATGGAAAGGGAGAAACTTCTCGGCTTCTTTCTCGTTCGAGCGCCGTTCGGAAGGCAGGAAATACGTTACAGCCATTTACAATCGATCATCGTGCCCGCATAGGCACGATCGGCCTTATTTTTTTTTTTTTCTCGGGATTCTCGAACGAGAGCGTGCTGAATAGAGTCCAAGATTGCTTCGGCCCGATTTCAGGCAGCCCCGAATGATTTCGCAATGAGTCGTTAGGATTAAGAGACAGGCGATCCATTTAATCAGTTCCTCTCGAGGCATCGAATTGGAAGTGTCAGGTTTTATCGAGGGTTCACGAGACACGGTTACTCGCTCGAGTATTACAGTTTGCTTAGGTGTGTCGAACTTATCGAAGCCGATGTAATTACGCCCTGGATCCGTGGGGCCTGACGGCGACCGCTCCGAGCTAATGTAACCCCTTGCGAAACACTGACGATTCTGAACCCGCGAAAGCAATAGATTTCAACCTCACAGCACCGAATATCGATGATGGCGATTAGAGAGTTATGGGGATTCCGTGGTTCGGAGGGTCGCGATGGTCGAAAATTAAAGAGCTCAGGAGTTTCACCCCCTCTGATCGCCTCTCAACTCCGAAATATCCCCGATCCCTGGGATCTCTAGAACCGTCTGCGCCGAATCCCATGGGTCCGGGGTCGCTGATAATCGAGTTCTATCGGTCCGGGCACGTCTGTTCAGTTACCACGTCTCTGGAATCATGCATACTGCACTTCACAAGTCCGCCGTGGGACACACAACGCTACAAGTTCAGTAACGATTTGATTATCAATACAGGGATCCACGAATTCATCGCCCACCCCTAAATCCACCTCCCCACAGAAGCCTCATAAACTCCCCAAACCCTCCCACGCAAAGCACAGTGGACCAATAAGAATTATGCACCACCTTAAATATCCAGACACGTGAAATTAAAAAAATTTTGTTTTCTAGAAAAAGGTACATTGGCCACGTTTAAATATCACTTGAAGGCTTTGGCTCGCAGGAACGTCCCTGTACACGCCCGTTAATTCGAATTCTAACTTTAATTGCATTAGCTCATTAGTCCCATTATTTTCTTGTATTATTGTATGTTTTATGTATTTACTGGCCTTTCTTTTCTTTTCTTTCTTTTACTTTGTTTATTTCGTTAACTTTATGAACTGTTCATTGTAAACTAAAGGGTCTTTACCCATGGAAATAAATAGTAATAATAATAAAACTTGCTCACAATCATTAACGAACCATCGTATGGTCATAATAATTTCTTTGCCGGTTAGTCGCTTACGACACCACCCTATACATCCTCGTAATACAAAACCTATCAAAAGCAAGAACAAAAGAAATGAGAACTCAAGCCTCGCCTTCGATCCCGCCGCCCCCGGTCCACTTAATCGAAACAATCCGTTACAGCCGCGCTTCCGGTGCACTTGGTCTTCCGGATACAGGCTCGCATGTGGCCTGTCAGATGTTTTCGTTCGGGCCTGCTGCTCGCTGTCGCTTCGAGATACAATCTCTCTCCGCCGAAACCGACGCGCCGTATACAATCGGTCTATATTAAACCGCATTACGTACACGGTGGCGGGCGTGTAGGTGGAGAACGCGGGGCTCAACGTGTCGGTGTGTGCACCAACGTCAATGATAGCGGCCAGGCTGCCCGTAACCTATATCGATTCCGAATATTCGATATCGCGTGCCGACACACTCGACGCACCGCCAGCCACCGCGACGCGGCCCGCCGTGGGCGATGCATCTCCATTCGGGACGGGCAGTCGGCGCGGTGGGCTGCCGGTCCCATCGGGTGAATTCGATTGGCCCCCCGGGGGAGGCGGAAAAGCGTAATTTTTCGAGCCATTAACCGACGATACTGCGACGCCTCCTTTGGACGCTGTTTTCAATGGAAATCTGATTGCGGACACCGCTGCGACAGGATTACCCCGTCGTGTTGGTCGATGCAATGGGATGCACGTGCCGATCGCGCGAATATTGGGTGCGTTAGGCACTTTGCGCCCGCAACGATGAAGCTTGAGGGGTGTATTTGAGGGGTTGCGGAATATTATTCGCGTAAAATATATGCTGGTGGGCAGGAGATACTCGATTTCCCAAGGTTGGTACGTACAAGTTTTTCCATCGTGTATCAGAGCTTCTATGATTTTCATGGGAAGGAGTATCGAAAACCTGAGGAGAAAAGGAACACGGTCTAAGCAAACACTCGCGACCAATCGGATCGTAAATTCAGCCGTCGAGGCTCCGTAGCGATAAATAGGGAGGTTTTAGAAATTCATGATTCAATGGGCCAGTGTGCAATTATCCACGCGGGGAAATAAACTATTACAGCAAAGAAAATAATCGTGCGGCTGTGACGTCAGCTGCAAACTATTCCAGACACTATCCATCCCCACCGGAAGAAGCAAACGACCTAGAAAATCGGGCCACCCGCGGTGGTTGTATGAAAACCAACATCGGAGATCGATAGATCCCGCGCGCGCCAGATTTACGATCCGCCCGAACGGTTTTCCCCCGTCGATCCTCGAAATCCCTCTCCGTATGGAAGAAGAGGCACGCGCGGAAATATTTCGTCGCAAGTAGACTTAAATGGAGATCCCTCGCCCCGCTGCCTCGAGTATATTCAAAGTTATCCCGCGAACGATCGGCTTCCATCCCGATTTAAGGATGCTATTACAGGCGAGGACTACACAGTCAAAGTCGCGCGATGAAGTATCGATCCTCCTCTTTCACGGAACTTTCGCCCAGCCAGCGTCGGGGACACCGGCACGGAAACTCTCGTGAAAGTCTCTGCTCCGTTCCTCCGCGTTTATACACTGCAGCCTCGGATAAATCAGCCCGATACCCGCGCTTCGTAAAAAAGAACTTTCAGCCTCCTTCCCGTTAATTCAAACGTGTCAACGTGTCGCCTGCTACTCAGAAGACTGAGAACATTGAGGTTGCTCGAGGGTTCACGCCACCCTCAGACTCTCAAAACAGTAAATTAGACGATTTTTTTTTTATGATACTATGAGGTCGAATATTATTTCTATATTGCATAAATATTGTGCAGAAATATTAAAAAATGGCACGAGTTATGCATTGTCGCGCGAAGCCTCTTTCTGAATTTTTTAATAGATGATATAATCATCAATATAAGAAGTATAAAAATAATTTTCAACCGCATAGTATCATAAAAACAATTCGTCTGCTGTTTTGAGCGCTTCAGGGTGGCGTAATCACTTCGGGTCTTAAGAGAATTCGTAGGCTGAAGAATAATAGTTAGGATATTCATCACCATGAACATTCCCTGCGTTGGAAATTTAAAAAAGTATTCTAACGCGTGTCAATGTGTGTAACTGTTCTCGACGAAGAACTTACTATTGAAATCGCTAAAAGAGACCAAACCTCGGCCAAGGTAACCTTGGTATAAAACACGCCAATATCACGTTCCTCCTCGCACCAGTCATTTTTAATCACAGGATAGCTGGCAGAGATACCCTCGCGACACGAGCGAGATTTTCCGAAAGCCTCGTCAGAGCCAGGCGCAATTTTAATAACGGAGGTAGCACCAGGAGACACCGTACGGAATTCAACAGCCAGCTTGGAGAACGGTTACATCCAGGTCATGCGAGGGCCGCTGCAGGTCCACGAAACTGGATATTGGCACTTGTACGCCTGGCAGAGGAGCACGGAGATTGCGATTTCGGATATCGTGTCCGGGCGGACAAACGTTGCCCGCCATTGTTCCGCGATCGACGCGCTTTCCACTTTCCACTCTCCACGGGCGGAGACAGCCGCGCGACGTTCGCGGCTGTTTCTGAAATATATTTTCCCACCGGGCACTCTCTCCACTCGAGTTTTTGCAATCTCCGAAACGCTGGTCCGGCGAATGCAACCGAGGAACAATAAAGCGTCGACTGGGCCGATAAATTAAAGGAAAGCTCGTAAACCGTGGGGGGCGAGTTTAGGTATATCTACGAGTGGATCGACGTATTCCAGTGGAGAGCTTCGGTGGCTTTTAGGGAGTTTCCCGAAGGTAAGCGACTCACTTCTCTTTCGCCCATGGAAATCGAGCGTCTGGATGGTTTCCTCGTGGCTTTGTGGGTGAATCGAAAATGTGGGAAACTCGTTGGCGGTGCACAGCGATCGTTCTAAAAGGGAAGCTTCTAGACAAAAGGTGCGGCTCCATGGATGGGAGTAGATGTCGCGCACCCCCATAAACGTCAACGTTCCACGTGATTTTCCCGTACGACGCGGGGGCTAACGAGCCATTACCCTCCATAACGTCGCCTGTAACTTTATAAATTGCCCTTACGCAGCCCCTTCGGAGACTATTAAAATCGGATATTGGAACCGATGGCTTCTCCAGGTAGGTTAACGAAATTCTGATACCCGTGCGAGCTACGGCTACATTGCTGGGGGTTTAATGGGAAACGGCGGGCCAGAAATGACGGGAAATCGATTGCTTTCTTTCTGTGCCGAGGTAAAAAGCCTCGTGCAGCAGTACGGGATAATCTAATTTGAGTTTCACGTAGACTGTAAGAAAGAACGAGCAGGGATGACAGCCTGAGAATACCTTTTTCAGACACTGTGTTCCTTTAAGAAGCTTCGAGGATGGTTAAAAGAGACAAATGCTTCACAGTTAATACTCGTGCCACGTTTTATTACACCACATTCTAAATACATCGTCCAAAATTGCATAATTGTGTATTGCACTCAAGAATTACATGCTTTATTAATCATCGGAACTCCATCCCCTCGGAAGTATTCAATTAAACTCAAAGAAAACCGGGTGAATTTAACTCCTTATCCCACCGCCTAGCGAAGCGTAAGGTTAAAAAGCAAACTCGCGTTTAAAGATAGAATCGCTCCCGTTTACGTGGCGAAACAGCAATTGCAAATGATTACATTGCACGGAAGAAGGAGCCCCATTGAGCGCGGAACAAGTGTCGTCCCTTTGTTTCTTTCGGAAATAGGCAAGAGTGGCTCTCGGTGGGTTTGGCGAAGGAAACAGCTGGGATGACGGCAAGCTTCCCTTTGCTGTATCGACCTACACCGCCGTCGCCACGCAGGCTACCCTCGCGCACCCCATAAAACGCCAGTGCAATGGAGAAACCCCGCCGACCATCGCATGGGTCTGCTTCACCGCTGCGCACCACCGGAACCATAAACAGAGACCCGTAAGTGGATTGGATGATCGCGGACAATCGAACATGCTACACTATTCATCCCTCTAACGACCCGCGCATTGCTCCTCTATTTTCATTTACATAATTCGTGTATCAACAGTGGATGCAGGGGGTGTTTTTCAAAAGGGGTGTATAATATGGGGAGGAGCTTCCACTTATTCTAATGGCGACGAAGAAATACGCGAATGCTTGAATTCAACGTAGAGTCTGTCTGGACCCCACTGTTTAGACAACTGTCGGCCAAATGTGTTCTAAAGTATTTAATGAATGGTCACAGTGACACAGAAAGGAATCCTGCAAGTTGTGTGAATGAATACAAACTGCTCGTTAATTATATACCCATATAATTAAAAGTTTGCTCGATGAGAAATTGTGTTTCGTTCGAATGTCGGAGTTCTAATGTAAATTAAATTTTTTAGTCTCTTTAAAGGTAGGTACTGTTCGTAAATGGCAGTCACGTGACCGTGAAGTTCTGTCCTCGACAATGTAGAGCCCTCTGAATCACAATGCCCGAAATTAGAGGTGGCTGCTTTCTTAACGATCCCTCCATCCCCGAATTTAATTCATTCATAATTGCCTCTTCACTGCCTGCTGAGTTATCAATGCTGAATCTAGTAACTGGTGCACGATGGGGTCTTCAGAGGAGCCTTTAAGATCCGCCCAACGACTGTGATAATCGTAAAATTAGTCCCTCGGCGTGGATCGTTGCCCAGGTCTCTAGAGCTCCGTCGCAACGTACCACGTAGTTTTTCGCTGTTAGAGAAAGAGCAACAGGTTCGGTTCGTGCAACGAAATTTCTTCGGCCCACGCGACGCTCCCCTGGAAAATGCTCGAGCCCCGGCGATGGTAAACCCAACGAGCATTCGCGATAAACGACGGGGGTAAGGCGAATTCCGCCGCGACACGAACGGGTTCCTGCCATCGAGCGATTTCACCCTTCTTCGCAACCGTGCCAATTATTTCGAAACGAATTTACATCGCCCGCCTTAAATTTCTCGGTTTAATTTCACGTGTCTTTCGAGATGAATCGCGAATGGACATTGTGAAAGCGTCGATACGCTTGACGCCACAATCCCATTTGTTAACGAGTCGTTTGCGCTCAGTCAGGCTGCACAATAGAAAGAGAGACTAGCAATTGTAGTGGCACACGCGGTGTCATTTCGAATTTGCTGATTACACAGGGAGGCCAATCGCGCGCGCTGTCACTGTCCCTTCGAGGTTGATTAACAACGTCGTGTGTACGCAGCAACTCATTGCCCAGGAGCCTCAGCGATGGCTGGTCCGCGTGTCTGTTTTTCAACAGCACCAGGTACCTCCGCTTGCGGTCTCACCGTGCTTTGACAAATCACCGCCCGCCAGCCAGACTGCGCTTCATTTAGAAAATAACACACATCCGGGTCGACCCTTTCGAGTATCAGATCTTACAAGAAAAGAATCACGACCGCCCGAGTAGAAAATCTCGGTTCTGAACGGCTTTCTACTTCCCCCGTCGCCGGACGTAGAATCAAAACGAAGGGGATGTAGGTCGCGTGAAATAGAGAAAAAAAATTCACTGAAATATTGGACGTGCTCGATCAATGGCCGCCATCCAATTCGTGAAACTGTTAGGTACGTCCAGCCGACGAGAATCATTTAACGCTTGGTTGTCGTTTGAACGTTGGATAAAAAAAGGAGAGGGGTTTATATAGTACGATTGCGAGAGGAGGTTCGGAAAGTTTTGACGTGCAGTTACGAGCCGAGGCACGAGTCCAGTGATCGGAACTTTTCTTAATCCCCGGGAGTTTTTAATCTCCGAGGCAGCCCCGGCCATCGCTCTTCCCAGCGGACCAGGCGTTCCATCGATCACCACCGTGCTTCCGATAATATAACCGACAGTAAAAACTGGCGATCGGTTGCCACGCGATGGCTATCGAGGGCTCTCGCAACGGACTCTTCCTGTCTCCGGCTGGTGCAATCGCGGCGGAATATCGATCGCGAAAAACCGTGCCCGCGGGTTCGGCCCTCGAAACGTCACATTCCACGTCAGCCACGCTGCGGGCGTCATACATCACTGTTTCGATGGAAAATCTGCGCTCCCATGGGATACTACGACCTACGTTAGCTTGCCGTAGTTGGTGTTCATTGTTTGGTGGATACATTAGGGGCTAACGCGATCGCGTATCAGAATAAATAGATAGACATAGGCGTTACAGAATAGATGGAATGTTAGAGATTCAATGCGCGTTTACCTTATTTCTGTTTGTACTACTTGCGTTTGCTGGATGACGAGCAGATAGCCCCGAGCCACTGTAAGGTAGTTTGTTAGCTACATAGTTTGTACATGAAAGTTTAAGACAGTAATGTAATAACTAGGGGCTAAGATCGTCGCCTTCCCAACGAATGCCTTGGTATTAGTTTAAATTCAGATGATCTTCGCTGGCCACAGTGTGGTCGGGCGGTTACCAGTGAAACGCTCAGTCACCATCGACTTAGCCTAACAACTCTCCTTGCACTCCGTGATTAAAGCAAGAACCGTTACCAAAGTATATTACACAGCGACGGTATACTCGGCGTTCGTTGCAATTGAATGTAAGTCGCTCTGCCCGCGCAAGGGTTTGGACGGATCGATCTTGATTCTTCGACTCCCGCGGTCAGAGAAAACGATAGAAGGACGGAGGAGGCGGAGAGAGCCAGTCTCTCCTGGTAAACTCGTTTAGGCGGTGGTTTTATGGACTGACTTACCGTGATCGTTACCCCCGCGTGTCTCGATCCTTTGGACTCGAACGAGATACACGGACCGTTTGGTCCGCGTTTACAGAGATCGGGCTATCACTTTCTCTCTTTGCAGACAGTGGGAGTAGTAGTAATGGTGGTAGAGGTGGTAGCAGTAGTGATAGTAGTAGCAGTAGTAGTGGCTGTAGTAGTATTAGTAGCAGTAATAGTAATGGTAGCAGTAGTAGTGGTAGTAGCAGTAGATGTAGTAGTAGGAGTAGAAGTAGTAGTAGTAGTGGTAGTAAAGTAATAGTAGTAAAGTAATAGTAGTAGTAGTAGTAGTAGTAGTAGTAGTAGTAGTAGTAATAGTAGTAGTAGTAGTAGTAGTAGTAGTAGTAGTAGTTGTAGTAGTAGTAGTAAAGTATTAGTAGTGGTAAAGTAGTAGTAGTAGTAGTAGTAGTAAGGGAAGAAGGTAAGAGCCGTAGACCTGCCTAAGCCCCACAATCTCTCACCGGGCCCTGATCTCGCTTCCCACGTGTGAATCCATCATCACCGTCAAGTCAACAACGAGTAGTAGGCTGCATCTGCACACAGACAAACATTCCAACATAACAATCCCCATCATCAGTATCATCATCAGTATCATCATCATCATCTTTCGCTTTTCCACATTCCTTCCGATCTCTCCTTGTCTCGCAACGATCATTATATGTATATATATATATTTATATATTATATATGTACTCAGCGACACAGATCGTCCTGCCTCTCCAGTCGTCTCATGTGTGTTTTTTTCTATATACTTTGTATACAGGCATACATATATATTTGACTTTTTTCCGGGGAATTGTTATTTTTTGTTGTTGTTGTTGTTTCTGTAGTTTTTGTTTTTGTTGTTTCGTATCCGTCGTACGTTAACGGGGTGTGTCTTTCCCACTGTTCCTCTGGTTAGTTATACAGGATCGATTTCCCGATTCCTCCGACATGTATGTACATATTATTATCATTTCTTTATTTTACTTTTGTGGTGTGCATAGTTGTGGTAACGGGCGACAAGACAGATTAACTAGCTGGTGTGCGTAATACTGCGTACACGTGTATGTACGTGTGTATGGACAAATATGTATATATTTATATATGTAGATATACGTACAGATGTGGTAAGAAAGGAGAAATATATGTATCTTTTCAGACGGGCAGACGGTAAGGGGTAGTCTTTTTTGTATTCTGATTTCTCTCGATCGTGACATCGGAGTGGTGGTGGTGATGCTACTAGTAGTAGTAGTAATAGTAGTAGTTGTAGCAGTAATAGTAGGAGTAATAGTAGTAGTAGTAGTAGTAGTAGTAGTAGTAGTAGTAGTAGTTGTAGTAGTAGTAGTAGTAGTTGTAGTAGTAGTAGTAATAGTAGTAGTAGTAGTAGTAATAGTAATAGTAATAGTAGTAGTAGTAGTAGTAGTAGTAGTAGTAATAGTAATAGTAGTAGTAGTAGTAGTAGTAGTAGTAGTAGTAGAAGTAGTAGTAGTACTAGTAGTAGTAGTGGTAGAAGTAGAAGTAGTAGTAGGTGGTGGTATTTTCTCCGAGAGCCTCGACGCATCACGACGTGGAGACACGTATATACATATTTGTACACATTTCTATACATATTTATCTTTTTCTTTTTACTTTCGGAGCGGTAACGGTGGTCGATCGAATGTTTGTCTGTGAGTGCACTGGTAGCCTTTGCGAAACGTTGTGGTGGTGAGCATTTAAGATATATTACTTGAGGAGGATTGACTCGTGAGTCGTAGTTTTTTGGTGCTCTCTATAGACTGTAGCTCTACACTCGATTTACTCTCGTCTCTATTTCGGGCAAGTACTTGTTGTTTTTTTATATAACTCTCTATCGGGCACATTTTCAGGCTTCTAGTCCGGCGATCGGCAGATCTACGGCGTCTAAATGTGTGAGACACTATGTATAAAGATTACGTGGGATTCTCTACGGATGCACAGCAGTACCCGACAGGTATTTAATAAAGGGAAAACAAAGAGAAACAGAATGGTAAGAAAGTAAAAGAAAAGCGCAAATTGTGGTGCATGTTGGTCGTGGTGGTTAACTGTACTTGTTATTGTTGTTTCTGTTCATGTTGTTGTTACTGGTGGATGTAACTGTTCTCGAGATTCCGGTTCCGTTCTCATTCGATCCCATTTCTGTTCCCGTGGCTGTGTCTCGCTCTTCCCAACGGGGTCCCACTCGTGTCGTGTGTTGTGCGGGATGCGTGGAGGAGGTCTTCCCATCGTCGACTGCTATCGAGCAATTCGCCTCGATATCGCGATTGCCGACGACAGAGGCGTCAGAGAGGGTCCTCCCCCCCATTCCCGTGTGCTAGTCGCGAGGTGGAGGCCTTTCCGGAGGTGACGGCAGAATCTTATCGCGATCGCAGGACCGACGGGGCGACGTTTAGCGACAGAGAACGTAGGCGGCGAAGAAGAAAGGCGGGCATAAAATATAAAGGTGCGGGTGGCGGGTGGTCGGGAGCGGTTGAAAGAGGAGGAAAAGACGGCCCGGCGAGAGAGAGAGAGAGAGAGAGAGAGAGAGAGAGAGAGAGAGAGAGAGAGAGAGAGAGAGAGCGCGCGTAATCGATATCAAGCAGCCCTTAAAACGTTCCCAGCCGATAACGGAATTCATTTCCCGTGTTCGAGAAGTTCCCGATGGCCTCTAGCAAGCTGGATTTTTCAGGGGCCCCCCTCGACTCTTGATTAACTTCCACAGACCGCATTCTTGCGCTCGCGTGCTGAGAAAGGACCTTGCCCGGGGATCGAAGGGACGCGATCTCAGTGTCAACGTCAAACTCCCGGGGCAACTTCGAATTACTCGAGCCACCGCCCCCGGCGAGTCAACGCGAGGACTCTATTGGCGAACGTCGATGGGAACGCGCGTTTCAAAGGGAAACGGAAGTTTCAAACACTGGCAGCCGGGTGGTTGGATACTTGGATTATTTTTTTCCAGCGAACAACGTCTGCCCCTTTAAAGCCACCCCTTTTATCCTGTCTCTCACAAAACGAATTCACTCTGAATAATTCTAAAGGAAAAGTCACTGCAGCTTTTAGTAATGAGCTAGTAAAGAGGGATGGATTGCTCTTAAAGATTCGAGTACAAAGCGTGATCTCTGCAATATCCAGGATGAAACTCCACGAAACTCTTTCGAACGTTGCGACGCTCGTTTGAAGTAGTAAATGGAAGTTGGAGAAACGTTACTTGGGTAGTATTAACATTGCAAAGTTCACTGTGACGATGCGAGAGATGTCCCAGCGGGATGTAAAGGCTGACGGAAAACGGACAGTTCCTAATGCTCGGTTTCTACTGTTTCTTACGGTACGCTTCAGCCACGCCTGTCTCTATGTTGCAGCCTCAGATGCGCGCAGCTGGCGTGTCCAAGGGGATGAAAGATCGCGTGTAAAGCTTTGGCTGTCACAGCCGCGTGTCACCGTCGGGACGAGGCTTGTCTAAACGTTTGTACGGTTTCGGTTGCTCGGTCGGTGGCGTCGATACGAATCTACACACAGGGTGTTTCTGAAACGACGGTGGAAAATAGTCGGAAACACCTTTCGAATTAGAATAGAGGGTCTTAAACTTCCTGGCTTTGACGCGCGCTGCTGTGAACTTTTGTGTGAGAGCAAACAAGTTAAATAAATAGACCGAATCGATACCATATAACCTACAGATATACCTTTGCACTTGAAATATCTCATCGAGGGTGACTAAACAATTACTTCCCACTGCTGAACACGCAACTCGATACGAAGCAGTTGAATCACGTCTAAAGAACGAGCTATTTAAAAACCCATTAAGAAGTTTATGTAACTTTGAATGTCTCGAAATTTCCTAACACCATTTGTAGAATATCCTGCCCGACCCACGCGGCACCGGGAAGAAAATGGCCCAGCGAACGGTTAACAAGAGCTGCTTCCCTCGACTTTCGCTTTCATTTAATTTTCCAAAGTATAAGAGCGTGATTGGCGAACCCTCGTTCGCGAACCGTGAAACAGACGCTGTCACGGGATTAAACGATCGGGCGACATTTAAACGCGCACTTCCGCCTGGGAAAAGAAGTTACGCTCCCGAGACCGCTTAATTTCGAGGGGAATTCCGACGGGTTCAAACGCAATTCCGGCCGATTCCGTGCAATTAAGGCCAGCGACACTGGGAAAACCTGCTCGTGGGATTTTCAATTACGCCCCTTCCCCCTTTCCCCCTCACCCCTCCCTTCCAAAGCACTCTGCTAGGCTACTGCCTGATCTCTATAAACGCGATATCGCGATACAGCGGCCGCGCTTTCCTTACCAATGCACCCGATAATTGAACCCCCACCAGCGTTCGAGTAGCTTAATTGCCATTCCGCGCGGGAAGACCAAGGAACGCAACTCGCGAACGTAATTTGAATATTTCCAATACACGGCACGCCCAGTTCCCACGTACACGTCACGCGAGAGATGTTTTCGCCGAATCACACGCGATTTTATGGGACCTTTAAACATTGACAAATTTGAATACATGATTGCCCATGTTCGTACGTATCAACGTAATCAACGATTTTATCGTGATTCGACTGCGAATGGGTTTATTCAAGATAGATAGGTGGCGTTTTGTTTTGAAAGAACCACAGACGAAATTGAATTTTCCTTGGCACGATTGCTCCAAAATATTTCTAGAATTAATTCTGCTTCATTTTTCTCGTAGAACTGCGCGTGGATTGAATTAATCTTTTAAGGGAGATTAATACGCTTGGAGGAATTTTTTACAGAATTTAAAAGGCCCGCACACGAAGGAAATTGAATTTAACCAGCGGCTCTCACGTTCCGAGCTAAATAACTTCTTTCTCCCATCAGCGGACCAAGAAATAATTAACCAGGTTTGTTACCTCGGTTATACCGTACAAGAAAAGCAAGAAACCGTCTAAATTGCTTGATAAAACTCGCCGGGACCAAAACCGCGCGCGATAATGAATAAAACTTCGCTAGCGCCGCAAGAACACTGCGGTACAAAACTTGGAAGCTACGAAAAACGTTCGATCGTGACCAAGGGTGTGTTCGGTGAAAGCGTACGTGGGTGACAAGCCCATCCCGATCGTTCTAAGAACTTGTACACTGCAAAAAAAGCGGCCGTGGACGCCTCTACTTCGTTCTCACAGTTATATTGCGAAAAGCGGAAGCTGAACACCACGTGCGCAAAAAAGTAGCCACGAATAAAACGAGCGTTATGGCGAAAGCGATGATGAAAGGGGGTTCGGAGGTGGGTCTAAGGGGGGTGTTAGGGTTGCAGGCCGCACGACCGTCGCGAATCGCGAGTCTCAAGTTCGCAGGCGACGACGTTTGGATTACGTGCGAGGCTCCGCGATCCTCGAAGCGGATCGAGGAAGAATAAAAATGGTGTCTGCGAATGCTCGCCTGTACTGGGAATCGTTAAGTGTGCCGGCAACGATGAAAAGTACCAGCGAAACGTGAACACGGCGAGGCGACCGAAGCGGCGAGGGGGAAAAAGAGACGAGAACCTGTTCGATATCTAGTTTCATCGGGAAAGTAGGATAAACTGTTGTTGCCCGATGAACAACGGCACTTCGATCGGCGCGCACGCGAGTGTTCCATTGTCGTTGCCTGGACGGAGCTACAGTGGCTGAATAAATTACGCGAATGAACGATCGTTTTCGACGACGCTCGATCACCGCTATGCACGGGGGACCGGCTTTTTCTAAAGGCTCTCGTTGGAAGAAGGAAACTCCGCGTTAATGCTGCTCGGCGCAATTAGAAAGTAACCGAGCGATCGCGCCAATTGGGGTCGTCGGTTATCGATCGACTCGGTGCGATCGACGTGCCTCAAGCGAATCAAAGGACTTTGAATTCTATAATATTCGCACTGGGTGTAGAATTGTAACTTGAGAGAGTCCTCTTGGGTTTGACAAAGGACTTTGAAAGAAATGCAATAGTTTGAGTAATTCTCCAATTTAAGTATCGATTATTCGTTGAATAACAGATATTGAACGTTGCAAAGTGGAAAAGGAGTTAGTAAAATAGAAAGTAGTTAAATAATACAACTGTTCAAGCATCTTCTGTATCCGTCACTAACTTCTATCTACTCACAGATCTTGGGCCCACGATTTATTTACACTTTGTGCAGAATTCTAAAAATGCTGGTCAGAGATAGATGAAATTGTACGACGAATATAGTGGTCTTTCATACAATACTATCAAACACTTGGAAAAGTAGGTCGCCAGAATATTCCTACAGACACACACACTTAACTCTATCAAAAGAGGCCACCCTTTTCCATCATCAAACTACCCCCGCCACCCTCTCCCAGATGAGAAGCTAAATAAACACAGTGAAATTCAATGAAACAACCCTTCACGATCTTACAAACGAGGGGCCAATTCCCATTCCTTTGACTTTGTTGCCACAGAACACAGAATACGCTATACAATCACGGTCCCTCTAATTCCACCCCGCGGCGATACGCCTCCAAGGAGCCTCACAGGCCAATGATTACCAGAGAAAAGAGCGCTTGATTCTACCGAACGGATCCGCGGACAGTCTCGGGAATACGTAACGGGGAAAGGAGAGAGAGAGAGAGAGAGAGATTCACGCATCAGGAGGCTCGCGGGAAAAGCAAAAGCACTATCGCGTCCGGCGAGCACCGTCGTCTGCTGGCCGCATATTTTATCGGTGATTAAGCTATGCGTACCTTTACTCGTTACACGGCAAGCAGCTCGATGCAATGAGGGGGGATCTACACGACGGAACCTAGCGATCTTCGCCGGCCACGTTAACGCCGCTCGACTGTCCCCCGCCACTTTCCGTTCGCACCACGCGACAATCGATAGCCGATGCTCTCCGGGACGACCGTTGCCTTTTCGCTTATCGATGGCTGGTCGTGTGGACGTGATTCTCGTCTCGCACGATTAAAACACGTTACTTGCGCGCTGCGAGAGGCGAGAGAGCACGATGCCGACTGAGGAGAAGTCCTTTTCTATGCGAGTCGTTTTTTTTTTTTTTGTTCTAGCGCTGTCTGATCGACGTGTAGAGATCGTGTGTAGATCGATCAAGTCGTCGTGTATGGTGGTCGTTTTATTGGTTGATGTCGATGAATGTCGGCCTATCCCAAAGCTGCGTTAACAAAGCGGGCGGGGGAGTACACCCGTTGTCTCGTTGTCTCGTGCTTGGTCGTGATTTACGGTGGTTTATTTGTAGCATCTACATATTTTACTTTTTCTAGCTCTCTAACTGGTCGAGACTCGGGCGTTTTTTTTTTTTTGTGTCTCGTTGCTGGTCGGTTGTCGATGTCTTGGTGTGATGCTTGCGTGGATGAAGAGAAGGCACAGTATACAAATGTCACTGGGAGCACGTTGCACTGATTACGATTATTTGCGAGGAGGTCTTGTACGCGATTGTATGGGATGTTGTTGCGTGTGTCGATGCTCGCGGCTTCACGCACGGGCCTCGACTGCTATCGACGGAGAACGACTACGGCGGTCGGCCACGTGGACGGCCCCCGAACAATGTGATTGAACGGTCAAACAAACTGTACGAGGGACGATTTGCTGACGGCGGGTAAACAAGCCGGAGGTAAGGAACCCCCGAAAGCCGGAAATGTGGGTGGACGTGGCCAGCTGGCCGCCATTAATACCGTGTAAACACGGTGCTCGGCCACGATACGGGTTTATTGTGGCGTAAATAATACCCCCCCTTATTTTCCAAGTTCCCGGTCCATTAAGTTTCATCTCTGATTTATGCGCCGGCGAGTCTTTCATTCTGGACGAGCAGCGTGGTGAAATATTTATAGAATGAACACTATGGACTGTTTGGTAAATTGAAATGAATCGACTTCGGTATAATTAGCATCTTAGAATGTTCCGTAAGTTATGGTTAAGGTACGAGGTACTAGACGAGCTCTAAGTAACTGCATCGTGCTGCATGCACAGACGGTGTCGTTAGCGAAGAAACTCCGTGCAAGTGTTTTTCACGTCTTAAACCCGGTAATTTTGGTGTTAAATGCGCGAAACGCTCCTGTGGGCTACCTTATCTCGTTAACTCGGCACACTGCATGTCTCGAGAGATTGTTGACATAATTAGAAGATCAAACAACGCGTAGGGGGGATTTAAGGGACTTGGCGAAACTGTAGGGTGAAATGTAATTCTAAAGCATTTTCTCTGAAAATTAACATGAATTTTCTTGCCCGCCAAATACGACAAACGTTTCTTAGGCGCGTGTACCAATATTCTTTAATATTCCCAAATAAATTTCTGCCCTGATCCATAAACGAAAGAGAGTAAGAGGTCCTATTATTCTTTTCCCAGAGCTGTCTGACTAGTTACGTGGTTAATCTACTTACAACCTCGTCCACTCTATTTCCAGTTCACTGTCTAGCTTTAGATAAACAGCTCGAATCCCGAGAAACGAATTAAACTCGCTATAATATCTTCTTCCTCGTAAATTACAATTTCACAACAGACATCTGAAAACTTCTCCCAAATACAGTCACGTTATTCCATCCACTTTTCCCTCTAGCTCCAACCTATTCCACCAGCCAATGGTCAATATCTCACACGTCTCCACGTTGCTCGTCCATCAAACTCAGCCCAGGAACAATCCACGTATCGCGCAACGAAACTTTTCATTCAAGAACAGAGCGATACAATCTCCCTTGTCTCCCACGCTCCACCCACACTTGTCCCTAGTTGGACGGGCAAATTCGCTTCCAAGATCGTCTCGGACCCGCCGAGCGTTACGAGGGCCTCCCTACCGTGTGTATCTCGAAATATCGATAGCAGATCTCGTCCCGTCGCGTCACTGACAATCTTGCAGCGCAGACAGCGGGCACGTTAAACTCGACGTAGCTCGTCCGCTGTCGCAGTAAATTAAACGCCGACGCGTTTATGTCCACCTTTACGAGCTCTCCGCCGGCCGATTAGGCGGAAGGGATAGCGCGCGACGGTGGACGGACTCGGGACACAGAGGTTTTTGTGTTTTATGGCACGCATCATACTTTGTTCGCGTGACCCGAGGGAAACGTGGCGTGGATGGCGGCGAACGCGGGGGTGTCAGTGGGTGCACGCGCGAAATGGACGACGAGGAAGCAGGTGACAGTGACGCTTCGAATTTTCACGCGTCGGATGTCGGACTTCCGCGATGCGACGTATTATCGTTGCCTCTGGCGATACGAACGCTGCCCTTGCGTCGCGAGGAAGGAAGCAGCGTGCTGTTCGGCGTCGACGTTCCGCGTTATACACGGGGAAGCTTGAAATCGACGGTGCAAGGCGAGTGGAAGTGAATGGTTCCGAGGTAATCGCGAGTGCAGAGGTGCAAGTCAGTTTCAGTAAGAGGAAAGTGGGTTTAGGTGGTGTTAGGAGGTAGCGGATAATTGTAAAAAGGTCTGGCTCCCTTTCCCCCGCCTCGAAGAACTCCCAGGGAATCATGTAAAACAAAGTGGCGCCGTGTATCAGCACCACGATCCATTTCCCAGCGATTTCTTTCCCGACGCAGGTACGTGACAAAGCGCGGGCAATGCAATTACGAGGCCAAGCCCCTCCCGTTAATTACACCGTTACAACGTGGCAATTTTACTTTCCCGCCGCCGGCGCTGAGTGACGAGGATCATTTGCCTTTCAAGTAATATGCGCCTGTTACGATCAGACGTGAACCGCTTCGCTGCTAAAAACGTGCCGCTCTCCTTCCTCGCGTGCGCGGCCTGGATATTATACATGTTGGCGAGGGTCGTGTAATGCCGCGGGTGCAACAGAAACAGGGCGTAAAAAGAACGAAACGAACAAAGTGGAACAGCTGTTCGCTGTGCGTCTTCTCGTTCGAATGAATTTATCGCCGTTACGCGCCTTTGCTCGCGGGCATAATATCCCTCTAATGAGTGAGACTAACGCTGTAGTATACGAGGCTTGCGCGAAAACTGGTGTAAGGAACGTATTTGCACCTGGTCAGCCGTTTAGTACGTTTCCATCCCTAAGTGGACATGTAATAAACAGTGTGATGTCTGGGCTGCTAAAGGGGACACCGTTGAGGGACCACGGTGACATAAGATTCGCCATTTGCGCAGTTGACTGAATAGAAGGTCTTTGGAGACGATTCGTTACAGAGTTAAAGAGTTCTTATAGAAAACACTGTAATTGCAAAGAATCAAATTTTATACTATACCATTGACACGTGGAAAATTTTCCGATAACATTTTTTTTTAATTTTGGCACTTGCAGTGTTTTTTTTACAAGGATCCTTCGACTATAGAAAAAATTAATGACACACCTAGTAATTTTGATTCATTCTACATGCTCCAAATCACGAGAGTTTAATTGACACACGTTTCGATTCGGTAGCATTTACATATTTCAGTTCGATTTCCCTCGGACTTTCAAGCGTCTCGATTCGGCGTGCCCTAATTAGAAGACATTTATCTCGCTTTCATTCAATTTGAAAGCATTTCCTTCGCTTCATTTCGATGCCAACAGAATTAAATCAAGCGCGCACTGGGTGTCCCCTTCGCAATCAGGTGGAGTAGAATCCGCGACGTTCTGTGTGTTCGTAAAACGAAGCGTCGATGGGGTGAACGTGTCTTTATGTGATTTTTTTTTTTAGTGGACGAGAGGCTCGAGAGGACGGTAATCTTTGCAGCCGGCGTGAAACTGCGCCGGATGTCCGTTACGTTTCAAGAGGAACATGAAACGACTGTATGCGACGCGAAATAAAGCAGAAAGTATTACAGACTATGAGGGGCTGTGCATGCAGGAGGAACAAAACGATGAAGTTTCATGAGCCACCCTCTTTTTGGGCGCTGCGTTCAATCTTCTCGCTCGCGACTGTTTACTTTCGAACAGTTCATCTAACACATTCGCAATTTCATCGAGCGGTGTGTTTCCACGTCCAGCGTCGTGTGCTCCGATTTCTTTCCACTCAATCAAATTAGTCGCGACGAAGTTCGAATAGAAGCGTGACGCGGCCAACGTCGTATCAACGATTGCGATCCATTTAGTAGGTGCTTCGCGAAGTCAACTAGTCAGACGAAGCCGAGCATCGCCGGAAGACGGTCATTTCATACATCACGGCGTCTTTACCAAATTTCAGCAAGGCTTTACGGAAGATTTAGTAACGCCGTTTCAATCCCCGCACCTCCCTTCGAATTCGTTACCCTGACGCGTCCTTGATCTTCCCGAGCGGAGAAATGATTTTCTTCCGGGCGACAACGGCGATTTACCATCCCCCCGAAATCCCCAAAACACTTTTGCTCGTCCTGGCGCGCGTTAAAATACCGCGACGACAGCCTCGCGCTAAGACCAGTCATCAAGATTCCTCGTAAATCTTTCACCGTCCAAATAAATATACCGTGCCGTCGCGACGAGAGCCCGGCGAATAATATTTCGCCTCCCTAAGTATCTGGGTCCTCTCTGGCCCTAAAAATGGACCGCAGAGCTCGCGGTATCGAGGAAACGCGACTCTTGACGAACCTTGCTCTGTAAACATGGAATAATCTACTACGAATAAAATTGATACGCAGTATCTTTCAACGAGAAAACACCACTACCACCAGATTTCAGAATATTCTCCTTCGCGAGAAGCGAGATCCTCAACCTCCAATTAACTTCACACAAAGACGCTTGAAGGAACAACCAAATCCTATTTCCTCAATGCGTCCCATTTTAGAGAAATGTTTCTTCCGGGAAACTATTTCCAAAAAGCTGACGCAAAGAACCTTCTTATATCCCGGAGGAAGTTTTGAGTTTCGTACAACTGGCCAGTGTTTCTCTGAATTTCAAGCGGCGACCTCGAGGAAGCAGACGGACGATAGCGTACGTATCGAGGAATTGGCCAGAGGAAAGAGGAGCGGGAGCGTGGCGTCCCAGCGAACAATTTATTCCTGGATCACTCGATACAATTCGCGTCAGCCAGCGATACATTATCGCGGATAGGTCAAACGTCTTGGAAGCGGAGGCGAACGATCAGTTCGGGGCGCGAGAACTTCCCGAATCGGCAATAACTTTGAGTGCGCTCAGCGATAGGAGGGGGCGAACGGGGGCGAAGACGGGGTGAAGGGGGGCGGTGGGGAGAAATAAAAGTTAGGCAGAGCCGCCGATAAGCGATTCCCTCGGACGTGGGCACCGAGGTTTTCGTTCCGCGGAACACCTTTATCGCTGCAACGTGACGCGCAGCCCCTGGCGGAAGGGGGGGAAGGGTGGACCTGGGCATGTCCATAGCTCACGAACGTGGGAAACACATCAGGCAGAGATGTATCGGGAAATGGGTCGGGAATAATCGTCGTAAGAGGGATCGATAGTCCTATGGATCGGCGGTGATTGGTGAGCTTTCGCGTCGCTAAAAATACAGACTCGCTTGGGGGTCTCCTCCTCGCCTGTCAGAGTATCCATTTGAATGGCCGTAATTGTTCTCGTTTCCGTGATCCATAAACGAAAAGGGCGCGAAAGTTTAAAGGCCACTGGAATCTTGAAACGCGTTCAATTAATTATGCCCCTTCCCTCGGCTGGTTTTAGTGAATTCGGCCAACTTTTTGATGGAAAGTAAATGGAAATGATGGATCAGCTTTGTGCTTTTGGCGAGGGGAGTTTGTTTTGGAATGGTGACGGAAGATTTGTTAGGTGCAGTGGATCGGGAGAGATACACATGTACGTCGCGTTCCGCGTGGCTGACTACAACAAGTCTTATTCTACTTGCAGTTCGTTCCAGCACAGAGAATCACCTACTTCGCTCCGTTTTACCGCGAATTACATTATAAATGCAAAGTAAAAGTCAGCCTCGCCGGACTGGGTGACTTTCTGTATTAATCAAAGCGACCGCTGCCTTGCAATTCTTCTTCGGTCGCGAATAATAAAAGTTCGCGATGCGTGCATACGAATGAACACGGCTTAGCAGTTCAATTCGCGCGACACTTTTCCATCCGGAGTAACCTCACTTCCTGGGAATTCAGCGAATTTTTATCAATGTTTTTTCATCTCCCGATGAAACACGCTGAAACCGAACTCTGCAATCTCGTATGAAACGAAAAATATCGGAGAATTTAACGTCGCCTTCTCAAGAGCTTCCCTACAAGTGTCAGCACAGTATCCTTCGTAAAGGATACTTTGAATAATTTAATATAAAACGAGGAACAGGTAACGTGGATCTAGCAATCGAGAATACAGCATTCGGCAGCATTAAAATATTGCAATTTATCCAAGTGGAAAGAATTAAGGAAATACGAGAGAGCCAGCCAGCTGCAGCGGGATATAATTTCAAAGAACCTGGAAGAGTCTGGTTTATATACCTAGAAGGATCGCCTCGTTAAGTGACCCAGCTACAAAGTAGAAAGATTATTTCCCTCGGAACTCCCTCTGGAAAAATGGAATAAGAGCCGTTATTTGGAAAACTGCGGTCGAAAGGCGGCGTTGGCTTTCAATTACCAGTCTCGGTTGCACGGAACGCACATTTTCGTGGCTTATTTGATGATGCACTCGAGGAGAGATGCTATTCCATTTCCCAGGCGCAATTTCCTCGCTATCTGGCTATACCTATACACGCACAATTCTCTCCCTCGAGCCTTCTCTTGCACAGTTCATTTCCAGCGGAACCGTCGACAAGGTCGACGCGATAACGTTCCCCGAACATGCTTCTGATTTCCTTGATAATCGAAGATGCACTGGCGTTCATCGAGGAGCAACGAGGAATCAGAGTGGGTGTCGATCGACAGAAAATTAATTCGACTTCCCCTTACTTGATGACGTGGAGGTAGTTTCTAAACGTGGAAGACTGATATCAACCATAAAACAACGGAAAATTGTACTATTCCCTGTACTCGCCTCAAATTTCAATTTTCTTCTAAATATATAGTAAATATCTTCCCCGAAGATACCTAAATAGGAATGCGACAGGTTTCCCCGAAAACGTTAAGGGAGTTTTGAAATATTCCAATTCCCACAGTGTCAGATACGCTCGAAAAGTGTGACAGTGCCTTTCCACGGTGAAATTAATCGAACCTCCCTTCCGTTGCCATTGAGCTTTAGTATTTTCGTAGCTGAATGCCGAGAAAGGTGCCGGTGGACCGTAAAGTCTCGACGACCGAGGAAAACGAACGAAAGGGAAGGCAGAACGTAATCAAGGAACAATGCACGTGCATCGTGACCCGGGCATGAGTAGCCTCAGATCGGCTTCGTTTTAATAAATTCACGGCACATGTGCCGTCGGCGGGGATCGCGTGCATAAAGTCAGCCTTGAATCCCGAAGGAAGCCAACGTCTCACGCTAATGATGCCGCTTTAGAACTGTCGGCTGTAACGAGCCTCGGCCGAAGAAGCTTCGCTTCTCGGGCAAAGGCTTACGCTGGTCGGTGGATTGTCTTCATGGGAAATTTGCGACCAACCCGCGCGGTCAGTCAGTCTCGCGCAGATAAACGGATTCCGTGGAAACTGCGAGGGGATCGAAGCTGGCCGCCGGAATAGCCCTGAAATCGAGCGTCACGATGACACAAGATGACCACGAGCCGAGCAATTTTTTCTTTGAGATTCTTCCTTGGTACGTTGACTCGTCTTAAGATTCGGAAGCTTTTCGTCAGTTCATCAAACTGCTTGGAATGTTTGACGCGGAATGCATAATCTGCGGGTGTTAACCTTAGGACGGTTAAGCTGCGGAAGGTCTGCATGGAATTTTTAAATGACGAGATCATGTACAGTGCGAGTAAGGTGTCTGGTTCTTTACGTTGTACAGTGATGGATAGAAGACACGCGGATGGAATCATAGATCAAAGTGAAGTTGTACTGAAAGGTGATCGATGAGGAGTTGGATTTCCTGAAGTTGCCTTTGAGACGCGACCTTTTTAAGGGGCCTCGAGTACATCGTACCCCGCGTGTTACGGGTATGGAAACGTGGCTTAAAGTAGATTCCTCTGTACAGAAGGCGGGGAGAAAAGTGACCTTAAATAGAACAAGGTCTCGGAGCGATAAGAGGCGAAGTCGGGTGAATAGATCTCCCTTTCTCCGTTTGATCCCGCACGAAAGTCCCTCGAGTGCTCTCGCCTGTATTATTTACATTGTCCCCAGCCAAGTCTGGAGTTTTGATCGCGGGTTCTTCAGCGTTTCGAGTGGATCGAAGAGAAATCCGTTCGACGAAGTTCCATCCGGGGCGAAATTTTTTCATTCACCGACACGTAAGACTATCTTAATTAAGAATCTCTTGTATTCCACGAGCGTTGGCGTCGGTCGGTGCTCGAAAGAAGCGAAGTTACCAATCGCGATGAGAAAGATGGGGAAGATCTACGAGGTCTGTGGAACGCGAGGGCCGCCGCCATCTTAACTTGGCAAGAAGCAGGAAAAGATGCTGCCCTATCTTGAAGCAGTTCCCCATCAGCAACCACGAAACCCGCGCGGCCTCGGCCGCCCGCTTTCCACCGCCGCCTATCCGCCCAACTTTCAGACAAATTAGCAATTTGCCAGCATCAGACTAGGTCTCAGGGGCGAGGATTGGCCCGGGAGCTAATGGCCTGACGACCGAAAATTACGGACCGCCTATTTCGTGTCGTGCACAACTCGATAAATATATTGCGCGCTGTGTAAATCAATCGCGTTATCAGTCGGACGTTGAATCCCCTTCGAGCTAACTTTGCCTTTCCACGGAAACACCCGAGACAGCGTCATCAGCTTATGACTTACTCCCGGTAGGGTTGCAAGTTGAGAAAATGGTGGAAGGAGTAATTCCAGATGATATCAGAAAGACACCCCCAATTACACGGAGTTTTGCAGGACGATTTTTGTGCTACAGTAGCTTCTTCACCCTGGGAACTCGAAAGCTGCCCCGCACACGGTGACGACAGTAACTGGACTATCTTCCACCGGTTTCCACGCCGAAGGGTTAATTAAATCGTCCAGCTGCAGATTAAATAGAGGGAGCGAGTAGTTCGAGGCGTTGAAGGGAAGGGCGGAAGTTATGTTTTCCTGCTCCTTATCTGCCGCGGCACGTACGTCGCATTTACCAGGGAAACGGACGTATAAACTCGACGCGGTGGCTGGGCTACGGAGCCCAGGCCAACTATCCTGATATCAGCTTCATGAAGACGTCCAGCCAGTAATTGAGCATTAGGGTCGACATAGGAGAGCCTGGGGGGCGTCAACGCGAGCCCGGCTGGTAAACGATCCAATTACTGAAAAATATATCTGAGATTACCCAACACACGTGGCGGGGTTATTACGCCGGCAGTAGCCCGTATCAGCTACGGGACGGAGGCTGTCGGTGCGTGTAATGAACACTGGGATTACGTAACACGTAAAAATCAACCGATAATCAACGCTCTCGAAGCTCTCGTATCACGCGATCACGGTTAAACCCGTTATACCTACTAAGTATTAATATCAAAACCCATACAAGGCGTTTCGGAGCAGAATAATATACGCGAGGCTCGAGGAGCAAGTCGGTAGGAAAATGTAGATAAAGCGGGAGTAAATATATTCGGAAGATCGCTTGTAAGTGGAAACCGAAATGTATAAGTAATGCAGCTGTTGCAGATCGCGGTGACTCCTCATTACGAGATGCGAAGGAAATGAAAAATGAGGGGAAATGGTAATTCGCGAGAAAGAAGGAAGAAGAGAGCTTTTCAAAAGAACGGCCAAGTGGAATTCATCAGAATTTTCTTCCCCTCCCTGCTACGGTCGACGAGTGAACTGTTTTGTTCCTGAAACTTGCGCGCCCGAGTAAACTTCCGAGGGCTAACGAGCGCCGTTCGCCGTCTTTCCTTCCAATCTCATTTTCTCTACGTGACAGAGATTCCGACGGGGTAGATTCTAATCTTTCGAACGACTTTGATAACGAATTCAGGCCGGAAGCTGTTGCATCGCGTGTGCACGTCGCCGTCGCTAGCGCGAACGAGCGCCGGGCGCGAGAGTCGTTCGTGTTTTACGGTCGCGCGGAGGGATGTTATGTTTTATCGTCGCCACCTGCCACCCACGGGTCGTTTTTTTTTTTCCACCGTGCCCGTCCTCCGGTGATCGCCGTGGCCCACGGAAGGCGAGCAACGTAAACGCGGCGGCGGCGATACGATGGAAAAACGCGGGGGGATTTCCATCCGTAGATTCGCTGCCGTTTTGAAATCGCCCACGTTGGAGCGATGTCGCTTTTTAGATGATCTCTCTGTCGACTCGTTATCGATTCGTTTACGGATGTGTAGCGGCTTTGGCAATTTGTTCGGTGGGCGCAAATATTTTATCTCGCTTCCCCGTTTGATCCCGGCCTTAGCTGGTGAACGGGAAACTCTGACAGCGGGAAAGGTTATTTTAATTTTACTGCGGATGCTTGAAAGAAGCGCACGGCTTTGTTTGGTGTCTCTGAACTGGAGGGAATTGGATTGAACGCTTTCGAATTGCAGCTAACCGAATTCAGAGCTTCAGCGTCGAAGTTAACTGAAGTGAACGCTCTAAATTCGGAGATAATTGAAGTGATTGCTTAAAATTTGCAGCTGACCTAAGTAAACGTTGGAAATTCGGAGCTAAGCGAAATATTCTATACAAATCGAAGTGAAGACTCCAAATTCAGAATTTACCGAATTCAACGCTAGAAATTGGATTCTATTCGACGTAAACGCGCCGAATTCAAAGCGAACCCGCAGTGAATGCTCTAAATTCAAAAGCTAACCGAAGTGAACGCTCTAAATTCTAAGCTAACCGAAGTGAACGCTCTAAATTCAAAGCTAACCGAAGTGAACGCTCCAAATTCGGAGCTAATCCAAATGAACGCTCTAAATTTTAAGCGTACTGAAGTGAATGCTCCAAATTCGACGCAAACCGAAATAAACGCTTCAAAGTTAAAGCACGCCGAATTAAACGCTGCAAACTCTACGCAAACCGAAATAATCGCTCGAAACTCAGAACAGGTAACCAACACGTTGCAATTTCAAAGCCTCCTACTCCCAAGACTGACATTTCCGAAAAATTTCTCCATATGACCCAAGATAGATGGATCGCAAAGTAGACATATAACATCCTAACCAGAAACAGGATACCCGAGTCTGAGAGCTACAAGATTCAAAAATTCATACCGCGCTGAACTATTTGCGCGATTTTCGGCCACTTCCTTCATGCCCCTCCCTCGTCTCGAGCGTTCGCGTAAATTCACGAGTCGGGCAGAGATGCACGCCATGCAGCCTCTGACGTAAACGGTAGTGACTGACCGGACAGGCTGCTGCAAATCTTCCGTGAAGCCCGCACTCTCTATCCGAGGAATCCTAATTCGACGTGATGGCACCTCATCCGCCATCGTCGGGCTTTACTCGAACGGCCGCCAACCACCCCGGAAATGCCGTTCTCATTGTATTTCGCGATGGCGCGGGGACACGCCCGACAAATTAATTAATCGCTCCCTAGGCAAACCCCGGGAAAAAGAAACTTCGACGGGCCACCTGTTGCCAGGCTGGGTGTCAGCATTGAGAAATGGTTTTTGGAAATGCTCGACTAAGGAGTCCGGGGGGAGAAAAAGCGGAGCATCTGCTCAGACGGAAGAGATTGAAAGCAGTGCCTTCGTTGGAACAGCAAGTGTTTTTTCGAAGACTTGATTAAGATCCGGCTGTAGTTGAAGGTCTACAGTAGTGAAATAGTTTCGTGTTTGTTATGGCTTAAAGTTTATCTTGAGTAAGTTATTCCAGGATAATAGAATGAATTTCTGTACAGTACCCATGTTAAACATTATCGAACCATCTTTGTCTAAAGTAGAGGAAAGGTCTAGTAAACTAGAGATAGTTGATCACAGTTTTTCTTTTTTATTAAAATAATAATAATGGTTTGCTTTGTTAATTTCAAAGCAATTAATTTCTTGAGTTGTGGTATAAACTGATGTGACCATGTACCCCCGCTGATTAACTATCCCACCTTTCCCCTACTAGTTAATAACATGACGGCTAGTGATTTCATTTCTCTCCCTGAGATACATAGTAGGATCGTATCGACCACTTATTCTAAATTCCACAGCGAAGATAGAAATAGTAAACATGTATTGAGCTTCGGAACGCGGTAAGACAGGAACACGTGTTGTTATGACTGGCCCGTCTCACTATGTCTGCATGTTAGATGCTCAGAAGCAGAAGATGCTGTTTAAATCAAAAAGCCACGCGTGTCGTTGCCGAGATTCTTATTTTAGATTAATGTCTCCACTAATCTCATTGTGATTCAAGCTACCTATAGGGAGACAACGATGGTAAATCGAACACGCGAACGCAATCCGCGATTGTACGTCACGATCGAATTATTCTGGTATTAAACTGTTATTAAATCCGCTGCTTATCGGTGAATAAGTTTCCACAGACGTTCCCCGCTCGCGGATATTGGACCCGTCGCGAAAATCGAGGGATCCCGGTGCCTTTAGGCAGAATTTCATATTACACGAAAATTCGCCGGCTCCCCGGTGGATTTCAATATTAGCCGCGAAACAAGGAACAAAGCTGCAGCACGCCGACTCAGCGAGATCGCGTTCAAGCGAATTTTTCCGCGGTTATTCAGAGTCACTGTCGCCCATGTCCAAACATTTGCATTTTGCTGAGCTAATAGGGTGGTCCTAGTTACCTCGACGGGTGGGCTCGCTACGAGAATATAAATTGGAAGATCAGCGTGCTGTCGTTGGAACCCCACGCCCCGTAATCTACCGAGCCACCCGTTCGATAACAAAGATACACGTCTGCAATTGTTCGGCGGACTCGATAAAACGGAAACAAGCCTCTCGGAAACTGCCACCCCCACTCTTTCCCAGCAAACGAGGAAGCATTCCGCTTGACAGAATAGAATATCAAAGGCGCAACCCCGATTCTACCATCCAGAAATAAATATTCCCCGACTGCACCGCCGGATGTGTCATTTATTGAACAGCTCCCTGTATTACGTACAATCGACGTGGCCACCGATCCAATCGTTTTCGGCGAAACGTCTCAGCGGCGATATACGGCCGCCAGGTAAATCCACGGAGCCAGCGGAACAAGCTCTGCCTTCGGCCGAGCATATAATCGATAGTTTATTAACCCCCGACGACCTCCGTGGATTCGATTTTACCCGTGCAAGCTACACACACACACACACACACCCTCGCGGTCGCGCGCGCGTGTAACGGCCACCTCTGTTTCGCCATCTGAAATAAAGTACCACAAGGTCCCGACATATTCGTATCGATATCCCAGTTAAACCGAGGCCGGGACCCACCCCTCTCGCGCCCGCGAGATCTCGTTCTGATTTTTCGCGCCATTTATCTGGAGAATTCTAGCCGCCGGCCAATCTTCCGAATCGCACGGGGCAGGGAATAAAAAAAATTGCCGATGCAAAAAAGGTGGGATCCCACGGTGCATCCCCGACGACCAAGTTTATTCTCGTATATCCGTCGTTCGATACCCAGCCCGTACGACCCGAGACACCCAGACTATCGCGGAACTTAAATCTCCAGAGCCGCGACCGAGAGAGAGAGATTTATATTTTCGCGAACGGTTCCTCTCGCCGCCATCAGACGAGCCTCCGTCGTCTTTGTTCCGCTTTTATACACCCCGAGGCCGCGGCACCGCCGTAAGTTGGCTTTGTTCGTCCCCATCGACGTTCCTCGGGCGCGTTCCACAGACGCTTATACCGGGGGCGAGAGAGAGGAGAGAGGAGAGAGGAGAGAGAGAGAGAGAGAGAGAGAGAGAGAGAGAGAGAGAGGCCGAACCGTCGGCTGCCAAAGCGAAATACCGAATCGGCCCGGTGCTACGTGACGACGGAAAATTGGAACTAGCCGTGATCGGGAGATTAACTAGCCTCGTTAAAAGCCGCTATTCTCGGAGGTTCCGCGGCGTATCGCCGCTGACACCTCGCGACGCTTCGTTTCTTAAGGGGTTTGCGCGCGAAACGTTTGACACCGATATCTAACGGGAAACGAGAGGCCGCTCGGTTCGAGCCACTATTTAACTTGGCGATGGTTCGGAGCGTTGCTCGAACTTGTTTCGGGGCGTTGCTTCAACTTGTTTCGAGGGTCTTTTGGTGGTTGGGTTCGCGCCGCGGGTTTCTGGATTAGTCAGAAGTTATTTTCCGTAGTTGGTGTGACGAGCGCTTAGGGATTGCCACGTGAGAAATTTGCGGGAAAGGGTAGCTTTGCTTCCGTGTTATTTTCCAAGGATAGCGTTGCCAGTTATGAATAGAGGGTATAGTCTATATCACGTGTTGTTCAATAAACAGGATAAATATATATTTAATCATGAAAACAAATTCAGGAAAGCGAGAATTTCTATCGCGAAGCTGCAGTCACAACAAATTATTAAACCAGTATGCGAGCGAACCGATGCTACGCAGCAGAGGAATACGAATGTTCGGTAAAAGTGCGCGGGTTACGAAGGCTTTATTCAACTCCGACGAATGCAAGACGGCGAACTTAAATATATTCGAGCTCCTGACAAATGGCTCTGAATTATCTTCTCTATTTATATTCAACGTTTACCTGCTCGACATTTACATGCGGACAATCTACAATAAGAGATCCAAATTGTCAGACACGTGTACCGCATCTAAATTGTACTTCCACGTTTTCTTATTCCTCTGCGCGGCGGTATATCCATCCGGAGGAATTCTGTACCGATGAGACATACGAAGAAGAAATAAGTTAATACGTATCACTCCTCTCGTGTTTTACTTCGCGAAGCCTTTATAGCGGCTAAATCTTCGATTATCCTTTTGCGTATAAACATTCCCGTCAATTTATCCTGCACACCATTCGTGTTTACTTCAGCCCCCCTGTTCATCCCTTTTCAACAGACATCTATCTCCATTCAAACGAAGGTTCAGGAACGATCGATGTCTAAACCATTTCCACGGAAATACTCCGGCAAATGGGGCAGAAAAATATGTCAACACAATGACAAATTTCCTTCTCGCGTCCACGGTTGCAGGGTAAATAAAGTCAGCTGCTGATCCGAGGTTACAGAAGTGGTTACCCTTATTACACACTCTTAACTACCCCTACCGTTTATCCCCCTCCATTAGCTGCGCCCCCTCTGTTTAAGGCTCGCTCCTGGTGCGATTTGTAGTGGGGAAAAGTGGCCCTGAGTGGCCAATTGATTCTCGGCTACAGCAGTCGATGAAACAACAATTTAAGAGGCAGTGTCATCATAGATTTAACCGCGGGAGAGCGTAGCCGATGCTGAAAGGCTAACACGCCGGCCAGTATCGCGACGAATGCCAGCAATTACGGGTGAAAAGTTGCCAGAGCACTCGACGGCGCGTTTCTTTCGCGGAAATGAAGCTGGTGGGAGGCGGGGGGCTGCTCTAGCCTCGCCGCGGAGCTTCTGGATCTAATGAAACTTTCATCTCCTTCATGTAGATGCGAGAAGGGAAAGGTTAGGAGTGCAGCAGCCGACCTGACCTACCTTCGGCTTAATTGGTCTAGTGATCTCCTCGCGCAGCCACTCGAAAAGGTTACTCGCGTACTCGCCAGGAGTTACGAAAAATTAGCACCTTTAAGCTCCCTCTGAATAACGAGATTCGAATTACTCGCCCCCCCGCCCTTTAATCCGCGAATTTTAGTCGCGAACAAACCGCGCCGGGTCAAGTTTCCAGCAACCCTTTCAGACCGTAATTCTGCATAGGAAGGGTGCCGTAACGCGAGATTTCCTTTTCAAACGTTGCTTATTTCTGGAGCTTATTCCGCTTCATTCTTTTCGGTCGAGATCCCCTCGCTCTCTCTAATTACCGCGAAATAATTAAACGAAAGAACATTCGCGCTGTGCTACCTTCCGTTGCACTCTAATAATAGCTCGACCCGGCCGCCGAAATCGCAACGTTAATTCAAGTGCACGCGAAATTTCGTCGAGCGTAGTCGAAAGCCCGGCCAGCGCACGAACAGCCGAATCAGCCCGGTTAGCCCGCGCATTAAAAGTTTCTCGTCCACCCCCTCGAGGCGGTGCAGGCTTCCCGAAGGCAGCGTAATAGATTCGGCAAGTTTTTCCCCCCGTAGTCTGCCGGGAAACTTTCGCGAGGATCGAAACGATCGAGGTCCGACGCGTGACGACACGGACGACCGCCGGGCCCGATTGGCGAAATTTTTCGACGGCCCTCGAGGCGAACGGGTGCTTCGCGGGGGTCGCCAATTACCAGCGGGCAAAGGGAATTCGCCGTTCGAGGGGTGAGCCAGAGATTTCGCGTAGTCGAAGGCACCGGGAGTGACGGTCTCGCGTCACGCCGCGTGTAATTGGACCGAATTCCTCGAGTTCCGTGGCTAGGTTGTCGTTTTACGCGGAATGGTGCGTTTCGGGGCTCCGTGCATTACCTGGCACGCGATCCGAGCCGGATCGTTCCCCCGTTCGCCTGTTCTTCTCCAACTTCTTGCGGTTTAATTGCTTCGAATCGCTTAACTCGGGGAAGGGGGGCCCCAGTCGCGGTGTACTTAAATTAATTGTGCCCGTTGCTTGGACAAGCTGGAGGCACGGGGGTACAAGCAGAAGACGCGGTTGGATTAACGGGCGCTGGCTTCTACGCGAAAGCCGAGATGTTTGTTCAACGTACGAATCGTACGTTGTAGATTTCTCGGAGAAACCGTGGAGCGTATGACGGGTGCACGCGAACGGACATCGGGAAACGCTGAGTCACGGTTACTGTCACGTTCCGAGCGCAAAGGATCGCTGAGGCGATTGCGGGTGCTCCAAGGGAAGTCTAGTTATTGGACACTTCATTTAAGGGACTCAAGACAGCTCTGGCAACCTTGTTAGTGGGTGCCCTCGATGCTCCGAGACTTGTCGAAGCTTTTTCAGTGGAGATTAATGAGACTCCGCTCTCCTTGGAAGATGTTCGTCTCAAGATCCAAGTAAGATTCTACAATTAGAGCATATAGTTTAACGAAACTGGAGCAAGGTGAGAAGCGTAATGTCGTTTCAGATGTTTTCAGACAAGGGTGCGAGGTGCCACGTTTTCTAGGAGGCTCGAGGAAGACCTGCGCCCCTAGGTTTCGGGGGGTGATCACTGCCCAGGAGAGTGTAAACCCAATTTTGGCGAGACGATCGAGTCTCGTCAACCCTTAGACGCCTCTGCGAGGTAAACAGAGGAAGTCCCCTAATCCAGCTCCAATTCCGGACGCCCTAACCCCCCATGAAGCGTGGATGCTACTGTCACGATCAGAATCGAGCTTTTCTCACGATCTCACCACCGATGAGCTGGATCAGGTGTCCCATGAAACAAGCCACAAACTCTGGGTGGATGTATCGAAACAAATGGATCAATGAAAATTTCACTGTACGTGTATAAATACACTTGAAACGTCAAAAAACGTGTTTCTCTAAGAAGTACTATCTGCGGAATATGAAAACCTCATCTAATCCTACGACCCAAGGATATTTTCATAAGAATAACAAAATGACAGAAAACAGCGAGAACCTCGTTACGTGTACAATCCTCGATTGTCGCGAATTGGACAGTCCCGTTAGCTACCACAATTCCCGTCCCTCTCCCAGCGTAAACAAAGAAGGGGAAGCATTCAGAGCGCACAGCGTCACTATCGCTCGAAATGTAACGAGCGTGAAGAGTCGCGTGCAGCTTCGTTCCAGCAGAAATTCAGTTTGGAAACTGGGATCCGCGGCCCTCGGCGGCGGTGCGAATTTCGAATTGGGTCAAAGAAGATTCTCTCACCGCGGCCGGGCGTTAATTCGCGTGTGCCGGGGAAAATGCAATTGCATTTCCATCCAAGTATCGACGCGGCGGTGGCCGCCACCCTCGGACCGTTCCCCTGATGGACGACAGAACGAATTGATCGACGAATGATTGCGATTTCGAAGGCGAAGTATCCCGCCAAACTCCCCGACGGGATTCCCCTTTGTCGCTCGACAGAATGGATCGCAAACACGGTTGATACGACGTCACGGCCGCGCGCGTGTTCTCGCGGGGCCTATGTTTTTTATTCTCTCGCGAGCGCCAAGCTTCCGTTCGACCACGGGCCTCCACGTTTTTACTTTTGTGTCGCCTTTCCATGGAACGCGCTAACCGTGTCTCGTTGCGTGAATTGTTCTGTTCGTTTGCCGCGATGGAATCGATGCGAGTAGCGATGCGCAGGAATGATTCGGTGTCGACGTACCAGGCTCGTTTCCATCGTTCGTCATCCAACAGCTCTTTAATCGCGAAGAGATTGATTGGGATTATGATTCGAGAGGCGGGGGCTCGCGGAGATAGGCAGCAGGAAATTGACGAATTTAAATACGTGCTTCCTCGTGTCCAATTTACTTGGAGCTCCGAATCTCCATTACCCCGTAACGCGTAGAATACATGGATGTGCACTGAATTTTGCAAGAAGACTGATGCATTTAAATTTAAAAGATGTCTCCAGTCTCCGCGAGATGAGTCTAAATTTACACCATCTGCCTGCGAGATTTGTTAAATTTTCAACTGAGTACTCCGCGTATGATCCAATCAACGTCACCGAGATGGCTCTGTCAAAGTTTTGCAGGACACGTAAGGCACCGCGAATAAGTAGAATTATTTATTAGCAGACCCAGTCGCGTGAAATACCTTCAATCTACGTCCGTCAAGTCCCACTTCGGACCGTTTTCACGTGCTATTAAACGACACGAGGAACTCAATTTGGACCACGTTCAATCACCACTCGAACCGCGACACGCGCCCACTTTTTGCCAACTTTCGAGCTATCTTCGGAGACGGCTGGATCGTGCGCTGCCGACGTTTCCGCGAGTCCGACGGGGGGATGCATTTTACGGAAGCCCTTCAAGGATCGCATCCGGGCTACGCGTTTTATCCAATTAGCGCGCTCTCTGCACGATGGGCGAGCGCTAAGAAGGCGAAAGAAGGGGAAAAGAGGCCGCTGGAAAGGCCGTGAAATTGCAAGGAACTCCGCGTGTCCCCGGGGACCTGGGAAAGAAGGGAACGATTCCTGGTACGTCGAGTGAGATTCGTGTACGCACGTACAACGCAGCCCCTGTACGTGACGCCAATGGCTGAACAATGCTCTGGAGCGTGGTGTACGTACGCCCGCCGATGTACGCGGAATGTAACACCGACGTGAACAACCAACGAAACGGAGAGAAAAAATAGATAAATAAAATAAGAAGTGGAGAGATAGAGAAGGGTAAGAAATATGGGGGTGGAACTCACCCAGCGTCGGCGTCGTGTAGTCCCAGCTCTCCGCGTCATTCTTGTAGACGTTCAGCTTTGTAGGCTGCAAATAACAGAGAGAGAATGTTCAATTAAAGGCATACATAATAATTCTGTGATGAGGGGAAAAAGTTCAGGTTTAATCTGCCCCGTGGAAACACTCCTCCATCTCCGTATCTGCCTTCGAACGAAAGAGAAGTCAATAAGGGGACTAGCGTTCGAAAATGAGAAAAATTATTGTCCAAATGCTAATAAATATTGGAAAATTAAAAGTTATTAAACTGTATTTTAAAAAAATATAGTGTTGTAAAGCTCGACACGACACACTTTTTTTCTATTTATCGAATCATTACTATTCGAGCTAAAAATTATAAACAAAAAATTTTTCATCGTCCAAAATCATTACTTCTTTAAACATAAATTGCGTTAATTTGAGTAAATATTATGGGATCGTTATGAGACGTAAAACATAACTTCAGAAACCATAGCGAAGCCGTAAAATGTATGCAGAAACCCTTATCGCATCCGAGCCTTCAATTGTCCACGACTGACAGACTCTGTGCCCGGTAATTTTTAGGCAAGTTCAAGTGGAAAGTGCACTTTGGCAGACAGAACTGTCTAACGCGCCGAACGACAAGTACCGTCAAGGACCCAGTTCCTGATCAGAACCCAATTCCTGATCAGTTTAGTATATAAATACCAAATAATAAGTTTATCACGATACAAATTTAGTTAAAAAAATTATTAAATAATTATGAAGTATTTTTAAATTTATACGCAAACATTTGATAGCTCATAGTAAAATGTTTTAGGTTGATCAGAAACTGCTCCCTTTGCATCTTAAGTGATCAGGAACTGGGTCCTTGACGGTATTCCTGCGTCCACGATCTTGCAGCGATTCCACCAGAATCCAGCTGATAATTTCGCGCGCCGGCACGCCGAAATTCAACACATTGTACATGCAGTCGTGATTCGGCGATCGCGCGCGGAATTATTAACGCGAGAATTCAAACGTGCACGGTCCCGTAAATCCTCGATTAGCTATGCATGCGCGGCCGCAAAATAAATTATACAAATGCGGGACGGGGCGGGTCGCGGGAGTCGTACAGATTGGCCCGCGGATCACCGGGCAGAACGTTTTAATATCAAGCCAGCCATCAGGCTGTTTATTAAGCCCGGCGAGGACCATGCGCCCTGGAATCCATACCATCCGCCCGGTTCTATTAAACTACAATCAAGCCAGCGTTATTATACGTCACTCTTATATACCAGCGTGTCTTTGACGCGATTACGCGGCCCGCGCTCTCGCTTTCCAACGCTTTCCTTTTTATCCCCCGACCCGCTGTCCCGCGATCCTCCGAGAGGCGCGCCCCTTTGTTCTCCGAGGGAAGAAAGAAATTTAATTCTTCCTACCTAGCGGAGGGGGAGAACGGCGCGCTTCTCTCTCCCGACATCCTTCAGAGCGTGTAACGTCACAATCGAAAATCCACTCCGGACGGCGGACACATTTAATGCGCTTCCCGCAACGAGAACGCCGCGCAAAGAGTTCCACTCGGCGTGTACAGTGACAAGTGGATTATTTACGACCACGCGCGGCTACTCTAGCCGGGCCCACAGTCTTGGCGCTGTTACTGGATTCCCAAGCGAGTCCACGCCGACTGACTTATGCTCGCCTCGTGTCTCCGGGGTGGCTTCTGTCGTTCGAGTCCCGATGCGTGTCTAGTCGGATTGGTAAATCGCGTCTGGCTCCGGTCGTTTACGGCACAGTGCGCTCTGTATCCCGCGGGGGTCCGAACTGGGTCTAGGTTCGACTGTTAGTGGCCTGCGTCTAATTTCGAGAATACAGAGTCGCGAGCCATTAGGATACAGGTTTATAGTTTGTCGCGAATGGCAACGCGCGGGCAGGTTTATGCGGCGATTTCTGTCTATTCTCGGCATTCCCCGGCTACAATCTTGGCCTCTCCCTTTGAAAATACTTTGGGGGAGGGAGCGCGTACCAGAGTCTCTGGGTCTGGCGCAGTGGCTGAAGTTAGCAGAACCTGGGGTCTACCGTTCATTAGCCTGAGTCTCCGGCTGCAGACGCAGGCTTGCACGTTTACGGTTATATCCTGGGCGAGGAGGTGAGCGAGGGAAGAATGGCACGAGAAGCAGAGGTGAAGGAAGTGGGACGTGCGACTAATCCTAAGTCCGCTAGCAGTGCCACCGGCGAGGCTACCTAGCAGAGGCAGGAACATTCAGCGCGAAGACGAGAGATCCACGCGAAGGAATGGTCGGGGAGGAAGTTCCGGGAACTGATGAAAAGTCCTCTGGCGACCGCACGTCAATCGCTATTGGGGATGAAGGGCCGAGCCACTGGAAGTGCATGCAGTCAGCAGAAAGCGGAAAGTCCTCCGGTAAATCCACTTCTAGGTTTCTGCCTTTTTTCTTCATTGCAATGTTGCTTCATCTGGCTCGAACTCCGGCCTACGGGCAGCTATGCACCCGAGGAAAATAGAGGATTGATCCGCAGAAGCGTCTTATTTGGAAGGACCCTTAATCTCACTAATTTCCTCAACACATCGGGGATGTCCATAAAATCTGTCGGGATTGAAAAAGGAAGGAGAGGCTCGAATAGAGGCGTCACGGTCGCGCGAACGCGGTCGAATTATGCGTTCGTAATTAACTGCTCTCGCTGGTCGATCTTCAGCGCGGAGATTTATCAGACCATGCGTCGCGGCGCGAAGCGTGCCGTAAATTTGAAAGTCTTCCGCGACGCGCTCCCAGCGATCGTAAAAACGTCCGGGCGTGCTCCCCGCTTAACAAATGCCACTCGCCCCTTGCGCCCTCCCCACGCCCCTCGTAATTCCAGCGACGGCAGCGGGAAAGTAAAACGCTGCCAGCTAGAGAAAAAGATATACTCGAGGAGCGACGCTGTACGTTTATTAGCGCGTCGAGTGATCGCGGTTCTTTCGCGGTGAAATTATGCGAGTCCCGCTGATGAACGTCGGAGTTGAGCTACGAGAGTCGATGGGAGCAACAAACCTTAGCTACGATGGAACATTCGCTGCTGTTCTATCTGCGGGTCCATTCGTTGCTAATAAAATCTTTGAAAGCTCGTGATTAATCACGGGGATAAATTCACGACGAAATAAGACGCGGTTAATTGATGGGAGGAAGACGCGACGAGGAACGAAATGGCGGGAAAATAGATAGAGCCGATGGGGTCGACGCACCTTCCGTCGTTCCTTCGAAACCGATCGCATTTAATTAACGCAGTATGGAGTTTCTTTATCCTAGAAATGATTCGGTTGCGTCAGATCGTTCTGTAAATATAGCACGCGCGGTGAATGCAAACAGAAAAAGTTGGAAAACATTTCGTGAAATATTGCACATCGCGTCACGGCACACGTGAATGCAGGGTAAACAACGTACATTCATCGTTCAGCAAACATGTAACCGTAGCGTTTCGATATTTTCCACCCACGAATTGCACGGTTCGAAATTCTTTTTGAAGCACCGGGGAATCGAATTCGAAGGTGGCGAGTGACGTGAATCTTGCTGCCACTCGCGGGGGCCGTCGCGAACGTTGAGAAGAAAGTGATATTAGAGAAGCGCCGGTGGCTGCATCGCAGCTGCGCGCCACGGGCTCGACGATAAGTGTAATTGCACTCCGCGTAGAAGAGTTGATAAGTCCTGGCGGGACCATGCATTTTCGCCGCGGTATTTCGCGTGATTTATCGCCGTGACGGCTGGCGGAAAGCTACGGCGGAGAAAAAAAAAGAAACGTTGCTCTCTTGTCGGGACAGTTTTTCAGCGGATGGAAATTTCGGGCTGTTGCCAGGGAGACGCGAGAACGGCGGGGAAAATGTTCTGGGCGAAGGTTCGTCGGTTCTACATCGAAAGTTTTGAAGGATTCGGATGATTCCGCGCCGCGACGCTTCCGTATTTTATCTATTTCCATTGAACTCCCCGGTGCTGGTTCGTCGAGCTCGATGCCTTCCAAAGTACGAAGACAGATCGTTCTTTCGTAGAAGTTAAACGCTTTTCCGCGTCCTGGCTGAAAGGCTCTGGTCAGACGGCGCTTGGATAAAACGAAATAACGTGTGGAGTGCTGGGAAAGCCAGCAATTCCCTCGAAATTTCGTGTGATTTTATTCTACGCTCCCTGTGGCGAGTATTTCCGAAGCTACGTTTGGATAAAAGATGTGGGTGTACGTACGCAGACGTGGGGGTTAAATTCGAACAACTGTTCCTCTACCGTGGGAGCGAAAATTTTCATTCAACACCGACGGAAAATCTCCGCCTCGATTCGCTTTAATCCTTGCTCCGGCGAACAAAGTGGATCGCGGGGATGCTTATGAATATCGGAGAAAGCGATCTTATAACCCCAGCAAACGTGCGCCGAAAAGGGAGAATACCTTACGGACGAGCGAGATATTGCATATCCCGCAATTGCGGCCTTCTAAGTAAAATTATTAAAGCGACGGTGGGGGAGGGCTCGCCAGTGCGGCGGGGCAATTCGTACGACGGAATTATTCAGCCGCTCGAAAACGCTAATTTCGCTACTGCAGAGAGAAACGTGTTCCGATGCAACACGAGAACGCATCATCTCGTGGGCGCCTCATTTCTCTGGCCCCTTATTGGATTCTCCGGCGAAAGTCGAATCAAGGATTCGGGCTTCCGCGTACACTAAGCGGCTGGAACAAGTGGATACAAGGGGAATTGAGGGCAGAAGATGTAGATGCTAGGGAGAATGAAAACGGAAAAGTTGGATGCAAGGGAAAATGAAGGCGGAAGAAATAGATATAAAAGAGAAATGAAGACAAAAGATGTGGATACAAAGGGAAAGAATGAGGGAAAAAGTGGATAAAGGGTAAACGAAGGCAGAAGAGGAAAGAAGTAGATGCAAAGTAAAATGTACTTTGTCGCGATTTACCCGGAATCTATGATATTAATAAAGAGCAATTAGGAATCCTCCACCGAGCAGTAACGAAGGTACCATCTGTTTGCTACTCGGAGACGTAAACTTCGTGCGCGGTCTCGATTAAGCATAATAAATTGTGTAGAAAAGTGCGTTCTGCGAGATATCTGCGGCTCAGTCGGCATTGCTTCGATTGCAGTTATTCGATTTAAATCATGGATTTATAATCTCCCGTAACGAGGAACAACCGCTGCTAGTTTAATTCCCATTTGTACGCGTCAGATGTAACAGCTCGCCTGGATTCGAGCTCCTTCCTCCGTTCGATACAGCCACCTCGACGTGCGATCGCCGCTCGAGAAATAGTACAAGGCAGACTTATGAGGAACGCGAGTTTACAGGATTAGGGATCAGAGGGTACATTCGGTCTACTCCTTTATACGGTGGCAGGGGATAGGTCCGGGTTAGTGGCGGGCCGGGCGCGGGCGGAAAAATCCAGCCAAGAGAACTCGAAATTCGCCGGAAAGGCCACGACGCGTTGTAAGCTCCTCCGCGAAGACCCGCAAGTATAATCTTCCCGAGCTGCGCCGCTCTGGAGGGCGTAAAACCACGCGAGGATCTCCTCCGTTCGTTTTGTGCAAACTATCATTCTACTCGTCTCTTCTGCTATAAAACGCTGACGATTTTTTTTCACTTCCTCCGCGCGGATCGTTTATAGCTTCCCCCGCGATAGCCTCGCGGAAACTTTTACGAACGCCCTTTCGTCGATTTCCTTTCCCCCTCACCGAGTCATCGGGACTCCTGGCTTTAATCATCGATATTTGAAGGAGATAACGCGTCATCGACGCGTTATCGGGCTAATTTAAATAGTCAGCAACGCGAGGACGAAATCGAGCTTCACTCCTATCGACTGCAATCATTGTTATCTAGCTTCGTTGTATCAAAGGGCATTCGTCGCGTAATCGAGCGATACTCTCCGGTATTCGTCCCGCGATAAAACTCTCGAAGCACGCTCGCCACCCTGGAAACCCCAACGACTTGGTGGCCTGACTCTCGCCGATTCACTTTTATTTGTTTCTTATGACGGATTGGCAGGGGTGTAAAATCGAAGGGGTGCGTTGGTGTTGACGCTTTTGTTTTTGGACGACTGTGGCAACGTGTCGTTGAAGAGCGGACCCTGATTAGGGTCATTTTGTAGATCACTGACGTAATTCGTGGGATTCTTGGAAGTCTTCGTTGATAAGGAAACGATTACAACTTGGACTTAGAAGAAAGGGGATTCTAAAGTACGTCGTCTTATAAGTTGGGTGCGGAGGTTCTTTAGGTACCCTTAATTACAGTCTCGGTAAGTGCCTCCCTTGAAAATGACGTTGACTTTCCAGAAGCTACTTGGAGTTCCTCCTAAACTCTTGAATACAGTCGCGACAAAATCGAGTGGTTGCTGAGGACCACTTTGCTCGCTGCGAATCACAAGCAGGCGCGAAATAGAGGAGTATAATTAATCGAATAGTGCAGTGGGAATAGCATCTCAGTGGCTCTGAGCTTACAATTAATTTCCTTGGGATTATATCGCCGCCGCGTTGTATCGCAATGAACCTCGAACTCATCCTAGCAAATTCAACAATCGTTATAAAATACAAATTACACTTCTCCCTTTTAGTGCACATTTCTCTGGTCGTGTCTGCGCAACGATACACCCATCACCTGTATGCAAATATCCAAAAAGAGAAGCGAACCGTGCCAAACGAATTTAAAAGGGAATTCGCGCGAGCATTTACGCGCAGGTGTCCCCCGTTAATTCGCGTCAAACATTTCCCTCGCAAATTGCTCGCGGGGATCGGGGGAGGGGGATTGGCTCGTGCCGGATCACCGATCACATTAATACATAATTTATTTTTTTTTTCCCCCGCCGCGACATCGGCGGAATTGAAACCGCGACCCGTATCGTTTCGCAATTCGCGCACGGGAAAAGTGTAATCGGGGGGAAATTAATACGACGGAAGTCTCGTAATTCTGCCAGCTCGTTCGCGCTCGGGTTTCATTAATTTTAATTGAACGCCAAACATATTCCATTAATTAGACCCTCAGTTAATTATATCATCTCGTAACGTTTCCACTGAATCGATAGCGAAATGGACAGGTTCGATTGCGCCGATCCGAAATCACGACTGTTTCATTAGCGTTTGGTCAAATGTGATATCGGGCGATTTCTTGCGGAGTGGCTTGCAATGTGGGTTAAAGGGAAAAGATTCTGAGTGATTTCTCTGTGAAAGAAACTCTCGCTCAAAGCATTATTTACCAACTCCGCTGGCTAATGAAACATCGTTTACAGTAGAAAGTAAGTTTTTAATCAACTACCTACTTTCCTTTAGATTTTAGAATCTTCCTCAAGATGAGACCTACGTATAACAACTAGTAATCAAAATAATCATTAATAACACCGATCTCTCTTTTCAATCCTCAAATCCAAAGTCTAACACTACATACCTCCAGAGATGGGCAAATTTTTATTTAAATAAAATTTCGAATAAAGAATAAAAGTTAAAAAAAAAAAATCGTCATTCATTCGTTAATCCGAGTCAACTTTATTCGACACATGAAGAATAATTTTTTAACTTTTATTACCTCCCACCCCCAAAAAATTGCACCAATTTTGGTAACCTATCCGGTTTTAAGTACCTTGGGCCGGTCGGCAGATGCACATTCCACGGAGCGTTTAAACTATTCGCCAATTCGTATTTCACCGGCCTTGCCCGTTTCCTATATCTCGTGCTCGCGACATAGTCGCGTGGGAGACGCCAGCGCTCTATTGCATCCACGTTGCACCTGTGCATCGGACGATGATACTTTTGCACGGCCAGGCCGAACGGCGAGCGATGAGTCAGCCGTGAATCAACCGTCTTCGCTGGTGTACAAGCGTTTCGCGAAAATTAAATCGCCCACGCACCCGCTCGCCACCGATCTGTCGTAATCTCGGGCAGATTTATCTCGACGCGCGGCTTCGTCCACGATCCTCCTCTATTTATTCGATGAATGAACCCGTCGATCCACGGGATTCACCTCGAGTTTCTCCACTCCACGGTATCGCTTTCCCGGAATGAAATTATCTCCGATTTTCCCCCAGAACCTATCACTCTCACCCGATAGCGAAGGCGCGGATACTTCTTTAAAATCCCTAATTTAAGGGTACGCTTCCGCAGAGAGGGTCGTCTGGCGTGATATTCAGAAGACCCTCTGCGTGGAAGCGTACCCTTAAATTAGTGATATCGGGATAAAATACCCGCGGCTCTCAGGTCCCCGCGCTGATGTCCCGAGAATTCAATCGGTGGATCAAATCTCGATCAAGATGATTACTTGGAGGCACGTAAATTATGATTGTAACGTCGGCGCCTAGATAGGGCGGATGAAAGGAGCCCCCGATCCCAATCAGTTAATTGCACCGAATCTTCTCGGTTTTACGTAACCAGAAGGAGGACTTGGACTGTTCGCCTGGATTGTTAATCTCGATCTGAGGTGTTGCTGCCGGGCGAACGGAAATTCATTAGCGCCGCGAAAACCGGGCTGATCCTCTGGCCCGTGATTTATGGCGCGATTCAATGCATCAAAGCGTCAGTCAGAGCGTTCAACATAGTTACGCGGTTAACCATGCCGGGCATTAGCGACCGATGGATTAATTTCTACGATCTCCGGCTGTTTTACGCCGACCACGCGCCCACCGAGCGTAACGTATTACATACGTCAATATTATTACGTCGGCTGTCCGTGCGGTGGGTTTTAATAAAATAATCCATTCCCACGGCGCATCGTGGCCGTCGATCCGTTCAAATGCTCGTTCAAGCTGTCGGAATCGATGCGTTTGGTGTGTAACGACGGGCAATCGCTGTTACCAGAATATTCCAAGCGATGTAAAATCTATCTGTTTAAACTACGTAGAATAAACATTGCACGTATCCGATGAAGTTGCGCGAGTACACGGACTACTAAACAGTGTGAAAGCAGAACTTGGCGAAACGAAGTTGTATGAAAACTTAGCGAGCCTGACAAAACAGAGTTGTTAGTCGTTTGAAAGTTGAAGCTGAACTAACTTTGACCTGATTAACTTCCACAAAAGTCCTACTGTATAAAACGGAACAGTGCATCGGTGCATCGTTGCGAATCTATGCGTTCGAAAAATCATTGTCCGCTCGTAAAATCCGTGACTTGGCGTCATAAAACGAGCATGAAACGGCCACTTTGACTGCGGTCGCAGACTGCTGGTCGAGCATCCAATTCCACCACGCGTGTCTGCCTGGGAAACTGATAATAAATCAAACGTTCCTCTGCTTCTGGACGGTACTGTACGTAGCAGATGTCAGATCGTTGTAATTCAACTGCACCCCCGTTTGGACATTGACACGCTGCCAAAGTTGCTGGAGAAGAATGGCCAAAGACGCGACGTATCTCCGTTGAAGCTAGCATTTAGTGTCTTTGGAAGAGTGCCCTTTGTAAATGTTAAGTGGGCTCAGCTAATTGTCCTTTGTAACGATTCGCGAGAACAGTAGCCGTCGTAGATTACTGCAAAATCACCGGACCAGTTCGAACATCCGTCAGGCACATTCTTCCCTAGCCTGTTATAATACGAATTTATGGTCACACTAACTGGACTGTATCTCTCGCGGGCACACCGCCGACGGAAATTTACGCGGCGAACCGTTCCAACGACGTTTACGACACACAAATGGATTTAAAGTTGTATCGGCGGCTCCGCGCGACCGTGAATAATCGAAGGTGTTCTGCATATTTCAACGGGACTATTAAGTACGTCCCTGTTTCACCGGCGACTTACTCTACACTTTACCAATTACCAAGTGACCAGCGTTTCAGTCGCCAGCCACTAAATACCGTCCAAGTAGACTTGAAACTAAGCAACACAGCATGTGTCGACTACAGAAATATCGGAAGCAAATTTTTTATCCTTCTCCTATCTTTTTCAAAAGAATACTGCCTCCACCAAATACCTGCGTCGCAAATCCCCAAATCATAAAAGTGCCTCGGTACTAAAATGCTCCTAAAACCGATGGTACTTTGGGGAACAAATTGCGCGCCAGGCCACGTTCATCAGCCGCGTTTTTCGCACATTTTCGCGCGCGGAGTGCAGGAAACAGCAGCGTGAAAATCACGACGGCTCTCTGGGACAGAAGCTGCGCACCGGGATACGGTTTGAGTAGCCGTTCCGCGCGTCTAATGCCACCCACGCGGCGGCGGGGGCCACCCCATCAGAGTTTCGTCGCTGTCTTCTTTTTCTTCGTGGCCTGGGTGTTCGCAGTTCGTAAGCCCGGCGTGTAAACACGCGGGCCACTAAATGGAGCCGCGCGCGGGACTAAGGAGTGACAGAAGCAACAAAATGGGCAACCTTGTTGAATCGTCGTGTCGCTACGGCGAAGTTGAGCTAAACTCGGTGCTACATTTAACCGGCGAGCACCGCGTCGCGTACAATACCCTCGCGTTTGCCGGAGCCTTGTAAAATCCCGCTGCAGCATTCACGGCACGCGGGTTACAGCGCGACCGGCCGCGAACGGGAGCCGATGCGTAAAACGGACACGCATCGCGACGTCGCGTCGAATGCTCCCAGGATTTCATTAAACCGTGCCGGACGAGACGGAAGTGGCGTGAGGCCCGTGAAAAGCACGCTCGCCCCGTGGAAATAATAAAAACGGCGGCGGGTAAACATTTTAATGAACTGCCCTGTTAATCGATTCGCGGGAGCCAGACCAGCCGTGGGGGCCAATTATAAACTCAATCTCTGACTGACGTTGAGAAAATTGAATTCCCGTTGGCTCGCCAGCGAAATTACGCCCCCCCCCCCCCCCTCCCCTGCTTCTTCTTATTCAAATTCGCCAATTTCGAGTGGAACGCGGTAAGCACTATCGCGGTTTCGGAAGAATTGTACGCCCCAACCTCGGGGAAATCGATGGACACAGTGGTGGAAGAGGGTGAAGAGCGAGGCGGAGGGGCGAGTGAAATTGAGCTGCATCAGGTGCGAATTCTAAGTACCTTCCCGTGAAGCAAAGTGATTAAATGGGTCCTTCTATTACAGCGTGGGTGTGAGAAGGGGGTTGAATGAGGGCGCAGATTGCACGTGGCCGTTTCAGACGCGGAACGTGTAACTTTCTGCGGAATTAACGAGGAAGAAGCTTCTGGCTCCCCGAATGCGCTCAATTTCAGTGTATTCTCTTGGGTGAAACTTTGCGGGCGGTAGGGAAATTCTATCGGATATGAAGACCGACGTGGAAACGCACCGACACGCCACTCGACGTGGCGTACTCTCGCTCTGTATATCCCCGCAGAATCGAAAACCCGTGTCCAATGGACGCAGCAGACCCAAAGGCCGTGTCCCTGTATCCTTTTCAGCGCGTCTCGAGCGCCTCTCTCGGTCGAAACGAACGATTTTCCGGGAAACGGACGTCCGAGGGGCGGGAAATGTCCCGAGGAAGCGTCACCGCGTCGAATGTATCGGGAATTGAAGGTAGACCAGGCTGAGAGAGCAATCGGGAAGTCAATTTAACGGAACGGAAGCGACACACTAGGAAAATCGAGCGGATAGAGCGCCGTCTACCCGCGTAGGCATTAAAGCGATTTTTATTGCTCGTCCCAATCGGGGGCGGTGTTCTCGCGCGAAAAAGCGAGCAACTGAAAAACGTGACTCGTGACACAGGTGAAATTTGTCGAGGGGGAAGATGGGAGAGGGGGGGGGGGGGGGGGAGAAAATCGATGCGGGGGAGAAATGGTAGGGACGGCTCACGATTCCTGTCAACCCCGGTTGACGGCCGGACTCGAATTCGATTCGACCCCAGCAACTGGTGGATCGAAGCTGCTCCGCTCGCTCGGACAGGCCGTGAAATGGCTACGAACTTTGGCGAACGGTGATTAACCCACATATGCCGGGGGAGGAGGAACAATGGGGCTAACGAAGATTTGCAGAAACCTTCCTGGCCTGGTTCATACTCGATGATAATTGATTTACCGCCTACGTGCGTCGCTGGCCACGTACGATTGTGCGGCGCCCCTGGAACTGATGACGCGAAAGAACTTTGCAAGAGCCGAACAATGGCGGCTTAACCACGTGAGAATATGCTCACAGGCAATTTTATATGACACATATGAATCTTCGTCTGGGTTTAATCTATCGATATATATAAAAGAAGAAGTCCTGACTGACTGACTGATTCATCAACGCATAGCTCAAACCGTTTAACCTAGGAACGTGCAATTTTAAAGGTACGTTGTTTTCATGACGTAGATGACTAAGGATGGATTTTTGGAGATTCCATCCCCAAGGGGGTGAAAATAGGTGAAATGTATTTTTACGAATGCCTCAAAATCTCCTAGACTCGATTAGATATCAACTTGGTTTTTAATTTGAAAGGTTACCCATATAAATGCCTAAAAACCAATTTCAGGATTTTCCCTAACCAACCCCTAAGGGGGCGAAAATGGGTGAAATGTATTTTCACGGATTCCTCAAAATCTCTTAGGCCTGATTAGATATCAACTTGGTTTTTACTTCGAAAAGTTACCCATATAAATGCCTAAAAACCAATTTCAGGATTTTGCCCCAACCAACCCCTAAGGGGGGGAAAATGGGTGAAATGTATTTTAATGGACTCCTTAATATCCCTTCGACCCGAAGCGAAGCGCTATTTAACTATTTTACTAGTTAGGAATACAATAGTTTCTTGCAACTTGGTGCTACCCAAGAATTGTTATAAAACTGTGGTAGTAGATAGTAAAGCGACAGTTCTTAGATGCCTTCCGCTTGGACTTAAGCATAAAATTTCAAAGCAAATGCTTCAAGCTTTGCGAAAGTGCACTTTCTCCCGACATTTACAGCAAACTGATCAGTGAAAAGAATTTCGTCGACGTTGCAATAGCCTGCACCGTGAAGCTCGTCCGAGGAATAAACCTCGGGGCGCTCGTTTCCCCCGAGCTGGATCCCCATGGAAGCTACTTTGCATGCAGATTCGATCGATCGGACGTGAAATTGGGCGACAAGGGAAAGACACGCGACGCCGATTCCCAGCTCGCTCTTTTGTCCCCCAATCTTAATAAACGAGGCGAGCTCGAATGTGAAAGATTCAATAATTTCGTCGCTCTGAAGGGACAGACTTTTCATCGCCGCCGATAAAGACAAATTTATGGAACTCTGGGGACTTGGTACGTGGCCCGTGGCCCCGCTACCTCGATGAGTAAAAATTTATCGCTCGATATGCGTGCACCTTAAGGTGCTTTCACCCACGAAGGGAACGATCGGCGCCGTAAATTTCATTGGCCGGCGAAATAGATGCTGTCGCCGTGGCTGAGGCGCGACGCGAGCAACGATGCACCGCGGGGGCAGCGTTCATGAAATATTCTCGGCGGCTTCGGGGTGGAAAAAAGCTTCTGCGGTAAGTGGCGTGGGCTTCGTCGATAAAGGTTCTTCGATTACTTCGAGCCGGGGCTTACTCTCGCAGGAGACGAAGGTGCTCGAGCAGAAGCTCTTATTTGGAAGAATCTCGACACCATCGAGAAACAACCACGGTCGTTCCTTCAACGTTAAAATCGTAAATGGATAATAACGTAATTACTGTGTGCACGCGATCAACAATTGAGTTTATATTATTCCACTCCTCGCTCGTTTAAACCAAGGGAATATTAAACCAAATGGGGAGCAACTTACACAGAAAGAGAAGCTAATTTGGGCCGCGAAGCTGCCGCCTCTCATTTCCGCCGGGAAAATGTTAATCGAATACGCTGACCGGAGTCGATAAAGGGATTCGAAACGAACGATACCGATTTGAATTGTTAAACGGTCTCGCTCTGCATGCGCTCCGCGTTACTAAATTAATAATTATTTTCCGGAGCCCTCGATTATGCGCCCTGGATCCATAATCCGACTGGATCCTCGTACTTTACTGTTTTATCTTAATTTAATGCCCGGGGAGGAGGGCGGCCGGAGATCGGAGGAGAGATTAGACGCGGAAGTTCGCAACGATCGAGTCGATCGCCTAAGTATCGTTCTCTGGCGCGATCACGAGATCACGGGGCACAAGCCTCGCTTTCTATCCCTGGGAAATTTGTTATCAGGAAGGCTGACTCGGAAGGCGCGCCTAATGCCCGCGGATCGATCGCGAGAGCGAAAGAGATTGTTTTCCAGCGATCCTTACGTAATCCTACTCCAGCCGTCTCGTATCTTAAGCGGCAATCCGATTTGCATATTTTCGATCCCACGATAACTCGGTCCACTCGCGATCTCGCGCGTTTAAACCGTCCGGCTCGGCTTAGCTCGCGAAGCTTTGTGTCCTCGTATATATGACAAACAAGATTACCTATCTCGTTCGGCGAAAGCGACGACTCGTTCGGTGCAACAATAACGTGCAACAACAATTCAAACACAAACGCCCCCCTCTTTTTAGCGCTGAAGTTCGAGTTTGAATTACGATCGCTGGCGGTTGTGTGCGGGGAGGATTTCTCGTATCGCGAAGCTGGAATTTGAAATAGGAAAGACTTAAACTGCCGCGATGGGGGAGGCGAGAAGCCCAAGTGACCTTGCACAGTTACATTCATCTCTAAGAATTGGCCGAACCAATGGGCGCTGCGCGGGAGGACCATAAACCACGGATGGCCACGGTGGAGACTGTTTTATAAATAAACGGACGGGCCAGTAAACGACTAAGTAAGAAATAATAGCTTTACAACCAATTAGTAGCGACGCGGTGGATAGTCAGACACGTCCCAGCGGCGGGCTCAAAGCCGAGGAAGCGTTACTCAAACAATCCCATTATCTCTACTTCCTTTGATGTCCATCCAAGACGAGGCAAGGCGCCTTTCGTATCGGCCGGCTCCAACTACCGCCTGGCTTTAGGCCAGTCCGCCACGGGACGTGAGGTGTCGGACGGAGAAAATCGTTCGACGGATATAGGTCATCCTGGAAATAGCGAAATCCGTCGATGAGGTCCATTGTGGGGCCGATTAACACGCTGACGACGAGTCTTCCGTGTTTTGGAGCAGTTCGACGGGATCCCGGGCCTCGCTGGCCTAACAACGAAGGATCAAACTTCGGCCGCAGCTTCCACGGTTCTGGTCCGCGGCTGAGCTGGCTGATAGATCGAGGGGAAGGAAAAGCGGGGAGGAAGTGGATAATGAAAAACGGTGGAAAAAGCCGAGGGACCGTGAAAGTCTGAAAGAAACTCTGAAAAGGCTTCTCGTTACCGTGGAATCCTCAAGCTTCGGGGGGACGTCGTCGACCAGAAGCGACGCATTCAGTCGAAGAGTATGAATATTGAGAAGCTCCAAGGATAGAGCGTTAATTAAACCACGTGCCAGAGGGTTTGAAGCGCAGAGCTTTTGGTGGTATTTCGATGTGAACGTTGTGCTTCTTTACGGGGCCCAGGCCTTATTTAGAGACTGAATTCCTCTTTGAGAGGGGAAACTCTGATACCCGGTGTTAATTACGTAATACTGTCTACTACTAGCAATCACCTGGGGAAGCTACACTTTTAGATCGGATGTGAAACAGAGACGCTATGCTCGAGAGTTCTTGTAGACAGAATACGTCCCCTTGAAATACCCCCGTGTTTCCTCTGAAAGGCACGTCTACTGTAACCAGTAAACTGTTCGGCGTGCACACTCCAAGAAGTCACACACAGAAAATCGCGAAGTTCCCCGAAGTCACCGGGCTTTTCTCTTAATAATTCGCGCGGACGTCAAACAACATAGCGGTTCGCAAGCCCCGCTGCGCTAACATAATACGCCTCCGGGATGTTTCGAAACCAAACAGCCGTGCTAAAGCGTCCGCGGGGAACGAGATTTTACCCGGCGACCGAAAGTCCTCGCCTTCCCAGCACCGCCAGCGTCCTGCATAAATATCTTCGAATTAATTGGCGGCCGATGCACTGTATAAACAGCGGAGCCAGTCCCCGCTCCCCCGGCCCTGTCACATCAACGTCACGTTTCTGAAATACTCGGGCTATATCCGTCACCCACCACCACGCAGACGAGCCCCGAATCAAGTATGCACGACCCAGGCCACGGTTTACCCGGGTCCACGTGTCTTGGAGAGCACGCCCCTGTATTCATCTTGCTCCCTCGTAGCCGCGTCTCGTTGTGTGTGTTTGTGGTTTCCTGGGAGCTAACGAGCGACACTGATCGTATACTATCCGCTGCATCGGCCTTAACATTTCGGCAATGCCGATGGAATCTTTGCGAGGGTAATCTAGAGACGGCTGGGGGATCTGGGGATCGAGAGGCTGGCTAGTGGGATGCAATATTAATTTGCAGTGGAAGGTCGAAGGTGACAGGGATGCAGAATACGATTTAATTGATTTCCCGTATTGTGGCACATTGTTTGAGTACACAAGATTTGATATCAGCTCACGCGACCTAGTTTCATCAGATGGGTGAAAGCACCTCGAAGGTGGCAAGTGAATCCACTATTTTCAGAGCTTCACCCTTCCTCCCCCGTTGGTCTTTCGACCTAGCGAGTTCGACAGTGCTAATGATAATGATGGAACCAGGGATCGAAGTGGAAAGGATCTTAAACGCGGAAGAAACGAGGCAAAAGATGCAAAGCTCTGGTGGAAGGCTTGCATGGCGAGAGGACGATGCACCTTGCACCCCCTGCGCCGCGGATCGATGCACACCATGGATGGGGCGCGATCGCTGCGGCTTGCACGCTTACGTACACGTTCGACTGTTTGCGAAGGAATAACCTGCGACGCGCGGTGGCTGGATGGTTCACCGGCTGACGATAAATAATGGAATTTCATCCCGCCGGTGATCCGATAAATCTGGCTGCTACGGCGCTGTTTACAGCACGGATACCTCGGGGAACGATGAAGAAGAAGACGGAGGGCCTCGGGATCCGATACGCCGTTTAAGGTGAATAAGGGAGGTTAAAGGGTAAGGCTGAGATGACGATCCCTCGGGGGCCCTGCTAGAGGGTCGCTATCGGGGGGCAATTCGTCACTTTGCAGCGAGTTTTTCGGAAGGCTTTTTACCCGCCGTCGTCTGACATCGTCGATCAAGGAGAAGATTACTTCGTAAGCCGCTGGAAAATCTCGGGACGGGATGCGGGAAAAAACAGCTGCCCCGGGGATTTCTCTAATTTACTCGATCGCTCGTTTACGCGACGGTCGATATGAGCACCCCCGATGCTTCGATTTTAACTACGCGAGATCAGTGAGCGAGATAATTAATCGATAAAGTCGAAGTTTCCATCCCATCTTTTTAAACCTCTCCGCTGCGCAAACCACGAATTCCAGGGCAACAGCGAATGCGTCGATTATAAAATCCACTTGACTCGAGGGTACGGAACAAAGGGGATTGAAAATCGATGCAACACGTGTACCAAAGGCGACAAGAAACACGAATCAGCGCCGCATCCTGATTCAACAAGCCTGCTAACGACCGTTCAATGCTGTCCGCGCGTTCGATTCCGTTATAGACGGTAGTCAACGTCCGAAATAGCGGGAGGAGGAACGCGGGACGGGGACGGAGGCGCGCGCGGAGGCGAGAAAAACAGAGGTCGGTGGGAAATCGCGGTGCATAATGTCGGCGGTAGGATCTCGCCGTGCACAATAACGAACGCGTTATTTCAATTGGTTGACGTCAGTGCTGTCAGAAGCACGTGCACTTCCGCGGCGGATGCGGCGGCGGTTTCGGCCGGCAATCGTGTACAGAATGGCCGGCCATCCACGTGCTCCTCTTCGTGGAACGGGCACGCGAACCTGGCTGTTAAAATTTAGCCACCCGCTGACGCCAGCCGTCGGATGCAGCTCGTCGATACCGCGGGCTCCGACGAGTCGGTCTTCGTCAGCGATATCGTCGGAGGAACTTACTTTCGTTCAGGAAACTGTCTGCTGAAAATGCACCCCCGCGGTCGGAAGCGGTAACTTTTGTTTATTCGTGCATTTTAGAGGGATAGAGAGATACCGGCAGACGGGGAAAGATAACACGAAAACACTTAGGTGTTATTACACTCCGCGACCGGAACTGAAGAATTTTCGGTCGGATTCACGAACGTTATCGCCGTGATACACTTCGAAGATAGTGCCGAGCGATAACGAGCTGAATGGCTGTCTTTCTTTCGCCGTCGATAAATTACCGAATTATCGGAAGCCTGTGTTACCGCGTGCCAGCGACGATAAACCTAAAACCTGGAGGGTGGGCCAGGGTCGAGGACGGTCGCGATTATACGCGGCTGTGTGCGCGTATCGCTGGTCCCTTGGCGTTATCACCATCCGACATTTCCCAATGCCCGTGGATGCATCGAGTATTTTCAGCGATGCAGCCGGGGTGGAAAGCGTCGGCTGCTAATGGGTCACGTGCGTGTCGGCGGAAAAATAAATAGCGAGGGGAAAAATCGTGTAGCGTGCGGCCAGAAGGCTGGCTATTACGAGGATTAACCCGAAATCATTGTTATCTTCGTCGTGGCGTCCCCTCTATCGCGTCAGTCCATGTTAAATTGGATTAACGTGGCGATAGTAATGAATCATCTGAGAGAATGCCACCAGAGAAACATCATCCTCGTGGTTCCTCTAATTTTCGTCGGCCCCCTTTCCCATGGAAATAAAGTACATGACAGGGGAATGAACGAAACAAGAAGGCACCTGGGTAAGACGGTGTAATTAGCATAGGGACGTGTCGTGGGCACACGAGAACACCGCCTGACTCGAGGGTTCAAAGGTAATTGCGTGCAATTTATTCGGATAACTCGACGAGATGTCACAGCAAGCGATTCCGATGCGCGCCATGGGCCACGGTGAAGATAGAACCCAGTCAGCCAGCGTTCTTCATTCTTCTGCTAGGGGTCGTCCTTTAATTACGTAAGGCCTCTAGGAGTGCGAATATCTGACGTTTCTTACAAGGGAGTTTGGGTTGGGTAGCGTCTTACGTAATATTTTTAACCTATTTTTCAATAAATACAAATTCTATCATTAATGTTCCAGAAAAGTAGTTTTAGTTTAAATTCCTCGAACCCGAAAATTTATTAAATTCCTAAAAAGAATTTTAATAACTGAAAGAATTAAATGTAAAAAATATTATGTAAAGAGGGGATTGGAATATCAAATCTTACAAATTCTGATACTCGAGGAGTAAGAATTCGCCAAAATTACTCTTTCATAATTTAAGGACGAACCCTTATGGAATTCATTCCATCTATCCATTCGAGGTAACTTCGGTAAGTTCGGTTTCTAATGTCTGAAGAGACGGATGACAATGGAGGATCAGAAACAAGGAGAAGAAGTTTCCTAGATCGTAGAACGTACCTCGTTCCCACCCAATAAAACCTTTCGTTTCTTTCTCAAGCATTGTATAATTGCCCCCAACGATGTCGCCTGTGTCTGAGCACGCTGTGTACCTTTTAAAGCATCCCCCGTCAAATGAAGAGACCGTCCGCGGAAAACGAAATATCAAACGCGCACGCTTTGAAGTGGCTCGCGCGCGCTCGCTGCATTTAATAGCCGATTGAACGTTCACACGGTCAGCGAACATTTGCACGTGGAAGCTGTCATGTATCCATGGACCTATAGGTCCATGCATATACCTATCACTCGCCGTGTCTCTCTTCCTGGATCGGCTAGCAGAGAGAACAAAGCGCGGAGCACGCGCGCTTTCTCCGCGAGACTCCTCGTCCACGAGCAAAAAGGACCCGGTTCTCTCTGGAACCCGCGCTCCGCCTTCGAAACGCTTGACCCCTTCAGACACGACCTATTTACGCGACGATACAGCTCGAGGGAGCCAGTAAACCGGAAGCTCGTTAGGTTCGATCCTTAATGTTTCCTCATTAAGTCCACGGGGAGGCTGTTTCTTTTCCACCTCCGAACAAGTCGCGCATCAGAGGATCGCGTTCCATTCAACCCGCGAATTCAGAATTCTGATTCAAATTTCATTGGGAATCTACCCGTCTCGCCTCCATTCACGGGCCAATCGGTCCGACGCTCCTGGACCGCGAAAATTGAAAGAATAGGGAATTCTTAACCCCTTTCGATGGAATGGGAATTCGAGTGGAGGTTCGCTGATAAGCGGGATATTAATTATAATTATCGTGCTACGTGCAAAGTTGTATGAATTGCGAAATCTACGCGAGATAATCGTATAAACAGTCGATCCCTAGAAACTGTACCTAACAATATCTTGTATTAGGTTTCCACTGCTTTCGTTTCAAGTTCCATTCGAACTTTATGGGCTGGCGAAAATGTGTGACCGATAAAAATGCAGAAACCCATCAAACTTTATAGGTAACTCCGCGATCTCATAACTTTGTTATACGTTATACATGTCGCGGCTCTTCGCCCGTTTCCCTGTCCCCCCCAGCTGCGATGCAAAGGGGAATCCGACTGAAATCACTGCAACCTGTTACGATCATCTCGCACGTACGCCTCTAGTTCGATTACGGTTCCTCGAGCGTGACGCGCATAATCGAGAAAGCTTCCCTCACGCGGGATGGAGATTTTCCATTTTTGGGCCGAATTTCACCGAGCGAAATCTTCTTTCCCCATGTCGCCCACCATCTCTCATTTCGCGTCTCAAATTATTACTCTCGTTTCAATCTCCATCCTCGGAGGATTCCACGAAGGACGCGCGGCTCGCAATTTTTCAGGCTCAATTTCCCCGTTGAATGACGAGGATATCGTTTTAAAAGGAACGTCGATTCGCCCGAGTACCCCACGGATTCAAGCCAGGTCCGCCATTTTCCCTAGCAGAACACGCCAGTCGGGGCAACAGGTATTTAAATTAACCGTCGTTTTTCTCCAATTCAACCGGGACGAGCGGAGGCCTCCGTTGAAGCAGAAGAGTGGCACGAAGGGCATTTAGGGTAGGGAAGAGCGCGGAAACGATGCCCTCCGACTCTGGTCGATACGTACGTGATTTGGCTTGGCAAAGGAACGAGCTAGCGAAACCATAGTGCTATATCACTGGCCAGCCTCGTGATCCACATATCTACACCGCCTGAGATATCTATACTACTTTCCAAAAATGTTTTCAAAGTATTTCTAATAAATCGACTTACACATAAAACAGAATATCTGTACGTTCCCCTCCTAACTCCTAACCCTTTCACCGATCTGGACCAAAATTTGCATAGTTACTCTCCAGGACCTAGCGAAAATACAGGTTGCCATGAAAACTGAATACTCACACACCCTCCTCCTCATTTCATTCCTCTGACACCTCGTGATAATTCAAGTTTCACTCAGGCAACGCGGGGTACTTTAAGCTAGTGTATTTTAAGAAGCATTAAGAAAAATTTCATCTCTGAGGAATGAAGAAGTCTCGGAAGAACGTAGAAGAATATGAAGAATATAGTAGCGCAAAAAGACCACCGGTGTCGTGTTCCCTTTTTACCAAAACGGATAGCTACGCTACACGAGTACACAGTCATTTGATGGCTGGCTGGAAGCGCGTGGCACGCGTGGTGTTAACGGGCGTTGGATGGAGCAGGGTCTTCCAGATAATGAGCCGTGGGGGACGTTTAATTACGGATAGTTATTAAGCTCGGCCGTATTTATACGGCGGCTGGCAGTGCGCGGCGCTTATACGTGTACATCATATCCCCGCGCTGCCGCTAGACGCTACGGCGTGCTCGGCTGTAACAGTATTTTCACAGTCAAACACTCGAACGCCTTGATTACTGTCTCAGCCTTGCGCCGCGTCCTTTGAGCCCGCGCCGCTATTTTTAGAACGGATCCCTCTCTTTTAATGACTTTCCCTCCGTCGTGAGCAAGCAACAGCACCCTCTCTGCAAGCCCGCCCGCCCACCCCCGCTTCCTACGCGTTGATCTTGCTACCTGGTGTCGGGGCGGCACGCTCGACCTGCAGCGATCGATACAGAACGATACAGAGAACCGTGGATAGAATGTCACCGTTCCAGTGGGATTTTCAAGTCTGTAATTTGTGGCTCTCGGAGGCTGGAGGTTTTGATGGGTAGGGCGAGACTCGTGGGAGATTACGGGGATAATAGAGAATTTATAGCGCGGAATGTGGTAAGTCTTTGAGACAATGGCAGCTCTGATTATGGAAAACTTTCGGGGAGAAATGATATGGAAGAAGATTGCCGGGATTATCCTCCGTGAGTTTCCGAGAAGACTTTGGTGATTTGAGAACGAAGAGCTTGGTAACGATTCATATGATAGATCATGCGTGCAAGGTGGGTTGCAGGTCCTCTAAGTGACGGATGGAAATATTGGAATGTGCCTTCCTGAACGGAGGGTGATGTAAATCTCGAAAACTTAGAGGGACGTCCTGCACTCCGGTAAGAAAGACACGAAGTTTTAATAAACGTGGGCGACTCTCTTGACTCTGAAGCGCAGAATGCCCAAAGTTTTAGCTATCTTCTTATATCGAGGACCCTGTCGAGATCGAGAACTGGTTAAGAATATCTACATTGTTGGACCCAAACGTTGTGTCCCTTTCACTGTTAATACTCCCCGTCACCGAAGGTGAAATAAATCGTGGAAAGTTGGAAAATATCAGCGCGAACAAGTTTCCCCACGGGGAAAGGATCACGTCCGATTGATCCCTGAGCCCGTCGTCTCCGCCTAAGCGGCTCTTGATCCCCGGCGGGAAGATTCTTTAAGCGGAAAAAGTAAATCGGTCGAAAGTAACCGACCCAGTGAACAATCCTCGTCTCAAAATCGCTCGGCTAAGAGAGAGGGCGCTCTAATCGTCGCCAGAGACTTTTCCTGCGACGAGCAAGTCCCCGACACCATCTCCTAATTTCCCCAATCGTGTTCGCCGCTCTACCTCCCGAGCTACCCAGTTGCCAATTAAAACATGAGGACGCAGTGGTTAAACGTTGACCAACGACCATCTCTACCAGCCTGTTTCCTCGCAGCATGCCGCTTAATGGCTCTGTCCAAACATCGTGGATATTTGCTAAATATTCGCCCGAATTCGTTCGACCGAAGTCACACAGGGCTTGGCGAAGGAAATCGACCACTTTGCCTGCACCTAGGAAACGTTTCTAAGGAACCAACGGCCATCGAAGTTTGCCCTGCAGTCGGATACGACCAGCTGACGTCTATTACGTCGGTGCAAAAGTTTCCTCTCCCACTATCGGGTGATGTTAGGTGTACGGGAATGTCTCTTCTTGCTAAAAATGGCAGAAGTTCATAGATACCCAAAGAAAATATTTTAATCAAGAACACGTGTAATATACTTTTAGTTTTAATAAAGACTTCGGTTCAACAAAGCGAACGAAGTTTTCCACCGACCTAGTAGCATAGAATTCTTGGTCCTCGACTTCAAGACTAGCCCTTCTATCAATCGAGGCATTGAGAGCAAAAACGAACTAACTCACATTGAAAAAGGATGAAATTTTTCTATTTTATATGATCAATACAGCCCAATGGAATACACTATTGCTACTAACTTAATTTCACAAAAAAAAATGTGCGTTAGTCCGTTTTTCCTCTCAATGCCTGAATTCCAAGTTACCGTAATATCTACAGACACCGTATCGTGACATAACGAAGTGCAACGTCCCCGAGCTTCGCCCATTACGAAATTCAGCGGCGAGTTTCAGTTTCGCGTTGGGGAAGGCGCGTAACTGCGGCCGTTTCGACTTTAATCGCTCCATGTGGACGTGCGCAGTTCCACGTGGGCCAGGTGTACTTTTTGCGCGTAAAAGGCGCGCCCTCGGGAAGTCTCGACGGGGAGGCATGAGGTTCGGAGGACGAGGCCTCGCAAGGAAACTTGCGGGAAACGAGCTCGTAAAACGTTGCGTGCCGGCTGAACGGGAAACGCCGTAAATTATTGCACAATGCCCCGACCGCGTCTGAAAGTTTTACTGGCTGCTGAACGGGGCACGGGCTAACAGGGGAATATAAATAAATACTCCGACGGGATCGCGACTACGGACTTGTCCGTAGCGAGTTCGAGGGGCCTCCGCGAAGGAGAACGGGTTCGATAAGCCGAGGGGAAAAATGCGAACGCGTGCGCGGCCTCCGGTATTCCGGATGGCTGTTTCGTAAAAGGGCCCCGCGCTGAAAATACTTATGAAACGCGTTCTTACGTAACGCCGGGGTTTAATGGAACCTCCCAGCGCGAGCATTCGTACGCCGCTCCGGTAATCGGCCGTTCACTTTTATTAGACGCGACTGTTCGCCACGCTCGAGCGAGCCGAGCGCGAGCGTCCGCGAGCGTTAATTTCCTGATCGCGGCGGTGTGCTGGCGAGCCAGCTTGGTACCCGAAACCGCGAGAACCTCTGAACGAGATGCAGACTTGTACCGCGTGTGTTTACGCGCGACCGACATCGTAAAATTTGCAGGACTTTCGGTAGGACTGTGCAGGGTGAGGAGGAAGAGGAGCGTTCACCGTAATGGTACCTCAACTTCGTGATACTTCGGTGTAATGTACTCGAAGACCCGCGTGCCCCATATCCGTGCTCAGTGTCCACGAGATCCAAACCCGATTGGCGAGGCGATCGAGTCACAGCTGACGTCCACAAGGAGATTTCTCGACCCTTGGATACCTCCACGAGGTAGACAGAGGAAATCCCCTTGTCCAGCCCCGATTCCTGACACCCTCGTCCCCCCATGAAACGTAGCTGGCACTGTCACACTTCGAGAACACTCTCGGTGGAGGATCTTACATGGTCCAGTATTGATGAGCTGGCTCAGGTACTTGAGGACATGCTCCTGGCGTCTAAGCGCCCAAGGAGGCAAGCCTCAAACCCTGGGAGAGGCACAGTGAAGATGTATAACTATTTAGAGATGTTCGAAAACTCGATTCTGTCGTCAAAGAATGTAAATAGAGAGCAAGCTTAGTGACCTGAGAACTCTGCAGTGAATTTTCTATGCACGTTTCTTAGACATTGTGACACACTGTTTATGCCTGCACCGATCTCGAGAATTGCGTGAATATATCGGAATGATTAGCGAGGAATGAATGTAAATTGTCTCCCCACTAGAATTACAAAACAGTTTTCTTATCGCGTCTAGTGTTCAGCAGGAAACAAGGCGCGCGCGGGTTGCCGAGGAAAACCCACGCGAGACGTTATGAAATGCAGCTCGGAATTACGTTAATAAGCGTGCAACTGTTTCTGTAAATCCAGACGAACGGGCGCGCCTCGATATTTAATTGTTCCGCGATCAACGGACCGGTGCGGAGCACCGGCCGAAGCGGATCGTTGAATAACGCTTAATCCTTGCCCAATCGGGAAAAGAATTGCAAGTAAAACTGCCTCCTTACGCGGACGAGATATCGTTAATATCCCTGCAGTAGTACACAGAGTTTCCCTCGATTTAAATTTTAATCACGCTCATTGAACGCAATTGACGATTTCGCGATACCCAGCGAGTTGCACGGACGCAATAACGTTCCCCTGTTTGTTTAAGCTAGGGTAAAGGACCCAATTACTGACACCTGACCAATTACTGTCACCTTAAGCTATTTCACTTAAAATAACAAATAAATAAACGTTGTAAAGTCATACACAAAAAGAATTATGTAATTGAACCTATAATCTATGCTATAAATTATATACTATAGTTTCTTTATTCGTTATTTTAAGTAAAATAGCGTAAGGTGACAGTAATTGGTCAGGTGTCAGTAATTGGGTCCTTTCCCTATGCAGTTTACGTTTTCTGGACAATAATTTCAACGAGGCACTCGCCATTGTCGGCCATCGTCTCGTTAAAATCGTAATACCTACATACACTCCCGCGGCGTTCCCTCGGAAAACCATGTTCCAGTGTTCCCGAGACAGCTGTAGGTGGCAGCCGAATTAGAATGCATCCGAAAACGCCGGTAAGAACGCGTTCGTGGTCCAGGTACGAGTGTTCTAATTATATGACCGCGACGATTTCGACCTGCTTTACAGAGCACGGAAGTTCCAGAGAAGACGGGGAGGACAAGCTCGACGTAGCAAATGCTATCTATTCGCGGCGACGCGATAAATGTTTCATGGAGACGCCCGCTAAACAATCCAGTTTCCCCTTATACAGCGGTTGGCCAGCTTTTATCCGACATCTTTAATTAGTGCATTGCACCGGAGCCCGCGAACGAGGTGCAACGAAACGGAGCGCGTTCTGCCCGTGCACGCAGGAAGTCTTCTGTTCAGATAACTGTTGTAGCAACGGTCATCGCTGGGGAGGAAGGAATTGGGATCTCTGTCGCTGGAAGTGTGGTTCTAAAGTTGAAGAAAAAGAGTGTGTGTACCTTGCAGGCATAGATAACTTTCAAGCGACGTTGCAGTTTATATGAAGTGTCCTATTAGCAATTTTTAATCGAGCAGTAATAAATTATAGCGAATACTGCTTACTGGATAATACGTAAATATAGCTCCGTTTCTTTTATGCAACGTCTGCGATATTATTTCCCTAGAAACACGCATTTAGAACCACTTTTCGTGGGCCTCGATGGTTAACAAGGCCACCTTAAAATCGTTCTCAACGAAACAACCGTGGGCAAAGCCTCGCCGCGAGGAAATTCATTTGGGCACGTTAATGGCAAGGATAACGAGTTCTTCCGAAAACCGTGGGATTCGTGGGCGCGACGTCGAGTGCTCCGGGCGAACCTCCGAGTAATTGAACAATTACGCAATATAATTGCCGCGAAAATCTGGCGGCGAAACACTTTCGCGCGGCCCCTGGGTCCTCGGATAATCTACGATCCCCTGAAATCGCTAATGAAAGTATATAACCAGGTCCGTGAACGTTTCTCCCTTCGCGGATCCTTTAGCGCGGCGCTGTAATTACAAAGCGAACGGCCCCAGCCAGCCGACTGCCAACTTCCAGCAGTTCGCCGTGGAAAAGCTCCATCCCGGTCCGACGGCGGAATCGGTTCCCCGCCATTTGCAATTCAAATGAGGCCGGAGGATCCGCGGCGGCGGGATAGGTATCATACACCGGTGACTGGCAGATGCCAGAAATTTCAGAAATTTAGCAACGATAACTTCTGCGACCTGCCTCGTCGCTGCATGGTAATGGGAGGCCGAGGAACCACGCGGGGAAGAATAGGACCATTGTCTGAGTGACGTGGAGCTGGATTCAATGGGAGTATTGAAGACCGCCCAGAGAGCGAGCAAGCTGAGCGATCAAAGAAAGAGTTTGTGCAAACTCGAAGAGTGTGGGATCTGGAAAAGGATGATATGTCCGGGATAGACGGTTCAGTTGCTTGTTTTGGCTTTCCGTGTCGAGCGGATTCGAGGCCGATAAGCAAACATCGCTTCGTTATCGTAACGCAGAATCGTTATTCGACAGGACCATCGTTTCGTTCGATTAAACGAAACGTTCAGCGACAACGTAATCGCGCGAAATGGCACTACGGAGGCTAACGGCACTTGTCTCCCGCTAAATCGGATTAGAAGCGTGAACCGTGGATGATGGAGACCGAACGCGTGCGGTTCGAGCTGTCCGAGTGTTGGAGAACTTTTTCGTGAACCGTCGTTCGCGTGGCACACGTTAATTAAATACGTTAGCAGAGGGGGAGGCATTGTGCTCGGAATTCATAGTGTTCGGCAGCACGCTAATTGGATACCTCGAGGGGGAATTTATGCGACGCAGTTCGTTAATGTCGTTAATTACGGCCAAGTACGATTGGTAAACCTATACTCGGTGCTCATAAAATTGCATCGCGGTGAATTTTGGCGGGAATTCATCGGGACACTGGACGATCTGTTTGCTGGGGGCAGACCTGAACTCATGGGGAAATGGGAAATTGATTATTCTCTGTTTTTTGGGGGTGTCAAGTGAGATCCTTCAACTATCGTGGCATGAAACTCACAATTTGGTTAAGGTATGACAGATATTAAATAGGCAGAAGTACAAAGGCTAATTTTTACGTAAAAAGAATCTAAATGCAAAGAAGCATAAGGTTTTTGAAGAACACTCGGAGTAACTACTTCCCTTCCAACTTACCCCGCGGAAAACCCAATTCGGAGGGGAGAAAACCGAAGAATGTTCATTTTTCCGTAATTTTGTGATTTATAGAATATTTTGTTGGTGACAGCTGAGACTACAGAACTGTCGAATCACAAAAGGTTATAAAGTTCAAATACCGCGGTAAGATAACGTTAAATATTTCCTATAGGTACTGGTTAAAAACAGAAAATATTCACTCTGCACTGCAAAAAAAATACAGAATGTCCCCAACGCTTCTGTCGTAAAGGTAAAACAAGAAATTATTTAAAAAGATAATTATATTAGAAAATCAAATTCATCGAATCTTGCTTCTTTACTGATAGAATAAAGTATTAAAACTTAATTTCCTCGATAAAGCTGTTTTATGACATTCCCTGTTTTCCCCTTACTCTTCCTTCGATCTCACGTTCACCACATTTAATTCGTCAAGAAGTTCCATGGCTTCCGCGACTCCTCCTCGCGCCACCGAAAATCGAAACTTCGGCGTGAAGAACCGGGGGCAAGGTAACCCCAAAGAGCACGACGTATTGCTCTAACCACTATTAACGAGAAATCACGGGGAAAGATCGGAAAACGTAGAAAATAGGAGCAGAACTAATGAAACAGTGGCACGGGCACGAACTACCAAAACTAATTTCCTGTTTTACTTCACGCCGCGTCCTTTTAATCTCCGACACTCCGTCGAACGGGGCCCGACCCCGTTCGGCTCCTGAATTTTTCGCCCGTGCACCGGCGCGCCGTTCCGTAAACGTCACAGATAACGACGTTCTAATTAGCCGGTAATCAAGCCAGCGGTACTCTTAATTTTCCCTCGTCGGGCTGGGGCGACGCTATCGGGACAAAAGAGTTTTCGAGTTTCCCCGCCCCGAGGTAGGGAGAAGCAATAAACGTTCAACTACCCTGTCCCGGGGAGGAGGGGGTGGTAAACGAGCGATAAAACGATCGACTAAAGAGCGGGTAGACTCGGACAGTGGTGCACAGGAGGCGACGGTGGAAAATAATTGCCAGACTATTTTTCATTGTCAACGCAACGGTTAATGCGAATATTGGGTACAAAGTGAGGTATAATTATAGAGAGGCGGCCCCGAGCCGACGTAACCCGATCATTAGCTGCCGTACTTGCCAAAATGGCTTCCCTGACCAAGAACCAGCTGCGAGCTGTTAATGTTCGTAATCGGTTTGCACGACTAGCCGTTTGATTTATTTACGACCGTCGAGGGGGTGGGCCTGGTTGCTGACAATCAACAGCTTCTGCTGACTACGTCGAATGACGTCGCATTACAACGTTTGGGCAGTCGAGAAGAGGGTTGCTCCGTCCTGAATCGTTCTAAAGTTCGCAAGGTAGAACAAGAATCAAGCTTATCGCGTTCGAATCTGAATTCCCGCCAGCAAACTTTTCCACGATTTCGCCTGCTCCTGATAGTTAAAAATAATTGCAGTCCGCTGTTGCGCTTCATTGCGGAGGCTCTCCCCACGTTTTCGTATCGCGGGTCTCTCGAGCGCGTAACTTTTAATAAAGTTAGACGCGAACATTTGCTATAGTTAAGTGTATAACGCGGTCCGATTCGCCCCCATCGAGCCCCGCGTTAAAGTTCCCATAATTATCGGGGCGCTAGTCGGCGGCCCCGCGGGCGTGTCGTTCGTTTTCCACGGTGACGATATCGGGGCGATCTGCTCGATTTACGCGGCAATTTTTCATCCGCTTTAATCGGTGCCACCCCTGCCGCTCGCGTAATTTGCTGGCGACTATGTCTGACTGGACGGAGGGAAAGGGCGCGATTGTCTGCTGCACGAGGTACGTGCGCGTTGGCTTTTCTGCACGGCAACTTCATTCGAGGAAATATCGGGAGGAACGCTGACAGGTTGACAAAGCATTGCTACGTGCTCGCTTATCGTTCAGTTTCCTCGCGGCGGCGCGGCGGCGAGCGTGCAAATTTATTGGATACGAAACGATTTCCATCGTGCCCGCTCGCGTATTTGCCCCGTTACACGCGCGTCATTATTGATGATCGACGTTTCTGGCACGAGGGCGGACTTCTGTTGCAGCGGATCCGCCGAAAATTTCCGATCTCTCGCTGCAACGTTAGCCGGCGAGAAGCTCCGCGAGAAAAGCCTGATACTACGTTGCTTTTCATCCCCCCCCCCCCCGTGCTGCATCGTAGTTACACACATCGGCGATCTCGTTAAAACGACGAAGCCGGTCGTTACAAATAACCCTTCGTTAGCAGAAATCGATGCCAGCCAGCGGCGCCGTTAATACCAACCGGAGAAACTCGGCAAGGAATCCTTCTCCAGCGGTTCTTTTCCGTATTTCCGCCGCCATGATTTATTCGCAACTTCTCCAACTGCAGTTTAAAGCCCACTTCCCAATAATCGACCGCGGGGTTGCTATTGAGAAACAGATTAAACCCCGCAACGGATACGCCTTACCGGCTTGCATTCAGGCTACGTTTCCATTCAGCCGTTTCCACAGAAGCGGGAATTAAATATAATCCACCACCCCCGTCGTGTCTGCTTAACGAGTCCCGGGGGATCGATCGGAGCTACGATCCGCAAGGAAATATCGCTTTCAATTGCATCGCGACCGGGGACGCACTGGCAAATCGCATCTCCGTTCTGTTACGTAACGGCGGCTGATCTACGGGCGAGAATAGAAGAAACGACGCGATAAATGCCAGCGGGGGATCAACAGCGCGGGCTCGATAGAAATATGTAGATGTCCGTCGTCGAGAGCTTTTGTTTCAAAGGCTGGGAGGGCTTGGGTTTCGCGGAGCAAGGTGTTCGCCAAAGCGACAGTTCGCCTAATGAAAATAGAGCGCCGGCCACAGCCCAAAGTTCGAAATTGGATTTCGAGGCGGAGCCTGCGTGGCCGCGCGGATCCCACCCTTTGCGAGACTATTGCCAATGGAAAGATCTGCCAAATAATGCTTTCGTGTACATGCGTGCAAGTGATGCGATGGATCGTGGACGTTACGAGATCGAGTGAATCATACGACGGTCCTTATGGCAGAGCTTCCCAACCGTTTACGCTTCGCGGGCCCCTGGAGATGTGTAGGGGAGACCGGGGCTAAAAGTTCCGGAGGTAAGTTGTTCCGATCGTTCTATCTTCAAAATCAAAAAGAGCGTTGTACTTTAAATTATTTTTTCCACAGAGTGGCGTGATCAACTTACACGGAAAAAATAATTTAAAGTACAACGCTCTTTTTATTTTGAAGATAGAACTGTCGGAACAACTTACCCCTCGGAACTTGTGGCCCCGGTCTCCCCTATATAACCGACGTACCCCTTGTATCGATAGATAAAACTATAGTTGTAGTATAACAAAAGGGAAGAAAATGAAAAGTTACAGCACACTGCTTTATGGGAACTGATGTTCGAGGATAGTGATTCAGGATTTTTTAAAGAATCCTATGGTAGCGAGACACGAGGAGATTTGTTCGCGTATGTGGCTCACGACCACGAACGTGCGACGGTGATTATTTAATTAGAGGAGGCGACGCGCGAGCCGCGCAATTATCGGTAATTAGACGGGGCGCGAGCACGCATATCGCGAGCAACGCTACAAACGATATTAATCACGGGTGGGAGATGAAATGTCAGACAATTTGTGGCCGCAGAATAGACGGGGGATGCTTTCGATGCCGATGAATACGAAGAGTGCGGTGTCTTGTTCCACTATAGAGAGCTGTAGGTAAAATGTTTTCAGCGAAGGGGTGAGAACTCTCGAGTGTAATTATGCGCAGGAGTCACTGTTCTAATTACACTCCTTGCCATTCGGGCTTGAGTGATCGCGGCACTCTCCCTGTGAAATATAAGAACTAATTGAACCGAGGAAGAAGAGAATGAAATATTCCTAAGCTGCCGCGTAAGAGAAGGTAATTATGTCCGGCACGAAGAGCTCGGTAACGATGTATCCATTCGCCAAAAAAAGTACGGAAACGTTGGTGTGTCGGTCGAAAGCACGTTCGAGTGATCCGCGGCGAGCAGCAACGAGATCTCGCTCGTTAGGCGAGATCTCGCTATACGTATCGCCCTTTTTCGCGTCCCTCAAACGACACGGAACACCTCATCGCCGCGGGCCCAACGTTAATGCGCGTGATTCTCCTTTCATCCCCTGCGCAGCACGCCCACGATGTTTGCGCCGCGATTTTTTTCCGCGATAGTAGGGCAGACGGCGAAAAAGACGCGCACAGCTGTTGCAAGAAAATAATTGGTCCAACATTCTCGAGCATTCGGTAGCTACCCTCTAAAATTAGAATCCCCTACTTTCGTACAACAATTTAATTAGAAGAAATTCTGCGAGAAACGTACGTAGCGCTCATACACGCTTCAACCATTCGTTTCCAACAGAAAAGAATCACGAGGGAGATAAAGTTACGCACGTTTCGCCGGTGAGCAGCAGTTCCTTTAAGGCCCGCGTTGTTCAGATTCGCTAATTAGACGTCGGATGAAATATTGAAAAGAATGTCGTCACCGTGGCTCGTAATTGGAATATGTAACGAGCCCGGAGTAAAATGAATGAAATGAGGAAATTTCCTCGGGTTTCATGGTACCGTAAGTACGGGCCCCGGTTACGTAAGGGAGGGGCGCGAATTTAGAGCGTCCCCATTATTTGCGGAAGCATTTCTCCGTGGGATTCGTTCTCATGAATATTAACGGTGGAGCGAGAGAGAGAGGGGGAGGCTTATTCTTTTTTTCTCCCTTCGCCTTTTAAGTTTTACCTCCTCACAGAAACGTCCACGTACCATCCCCCGTATAATAAGCCGACCTTCGGCTCGTTCTACGAGAGGCACTTTCCAACGGGGCAGATAGTGGCCTGGCGGAGGGCACCGAACGCGGCACCGTAAAAGGGAATCAGTTTTATGCACTCACCTTCGCGAAGTCGATTTTCAGTGTGCAGCAACCGGAGTATATGTCTGCTCCGTGAAGGGTCTCCTTCGCTCTCGTTGCCGATTCCACCGAGTCGAACGTGGATCCAGAGAGGGGGTCAGTTAAGGATATATAGACAGAGTGTTTCACCAGCTACAGATAGGGGAGAAATCATCTAACGTGCGAGGAATTAATGGCTGCTTATCGGTCGAGAAGGATCTCCATCGGTTTGCCGCGCGCGATCTGCCGCGCCATTGTAATTGAATTTAATTTAATTGTAATGGTGCAATAAAGACATTTAATAATAATAATAATACTAATAATCTTCTCGTATATAGACTTCGAATTTCTACAAAAATCTCTACAATCACTTCGGACCGTTCGACTACCTCGGAAGTCTCTAATTACTTTTTCCCGCTATAGCGAGCGCGAAGCATGAAGAGAGCAGAGAGTTGTTAAAGGAACTTCGGTCGTTGGTAGTTAAAAGCCACGATGCTTTGTTTCCCCGAAGAAAAGACGCTTCTAAAGTTCCTCGGCTTAGATGCAGTTCTATAAAACGCCCGAATACTCGATTTAAGTGGGCGTGTAGGCCATCGAACGAGTTACTATTTATACACGATTTCCGAGGTAGCAGACGCTTAAGATAACCGATACAGGAACGGCACATCCTGTAACCGGGTCTTGTCAGCCCGTGGCTCCGGTTATAAATCTCCATCGCGATGTAACGAGGGCGCGTGACCGACAAAACTTCCGCGTCACTTCCTAGGAAGTGTGTCAGGACGGAGATCCTCTCGTGGGCTTTCAGCCCATCTATCCTGCTATCCGAAAAGCAGCCGGCGCTCGAGGCCCATACGTAAAATCGCGAACCACCGCGGTGGACTAGGGTGTATTGCAAAAGGATATTCCACCATAGCTTGAACGCCGTTTTTCTTGAAGATAACGATACGCCGAACTTGCCCGCTGGGCGCGCTGATCGTGTGCAACACTTCCTGCAAACAGAAAATACAACACATATTTTACTGCGATGTGGAGGCGGGAGTTCTGTGTAGCGTTGGCGCTGGATCAATGCTATCACCCAGAAGAGCCGAGTTTCTTAACAGAAATTGTGCGTCCCCTGGACATATGTTTGAACTTTATGAAAGAGACGAGGTTGACTCGGTGTCCGTGGAGTTTCGACTTCCACTGTTATCTTTCAATTTTAAGTATAACATCTGTTAAACGAAATTCTACGCCGCGGAGTTGGTGTAATTCTTAGAGGAGCTCTTTATACAGCCGATCGAAGCTTCCGTTTCACGATGGATCACCCTCGAATATTTATTTCCGTGTCCATTGTTTCATCGGACGTCGGAAGGATTGTTTGATAACGCAAATAAACAGGTTCCGCGTGGAATAATAAGATGATGGACGGGCGAGTCTGTGCTCCGCGCGTAAAACCGCGAGCGGCATGGCACCTTGAAATATTTCGCGCGGCGTATCTCGAATTCAAATCCGACGTTTCCGCGCGCATCTTATCCAGCGTGCATGCGGAATGAGGCTCTAAAAAGCTTCGAGTCTAGCATCCCTCGGTGCGTGTTCCCCGCCGGCGGACTATCCGTCCCTGGGAAATGGTCAGCGAATTTATCTCAGCCTCCTCCAGATTCGCGAGATTTGAATGCCGAGCAGGCGCTAAAAGGAGACGAGCCTCGGGCGTCTGATAATTTATGACACGCGAGGTTGATCCAGTCCAACGTTCGAGCGTCAGGAATCCGCGCGACCTTCGGTTGAAAAGCGGCGGGATGGAAATCTCGATGAGATCGATCTCGTAAAACGATCGACGAGCTCAACACCTCGGCTGAGTGTTTACGTGTCCCTCGGTAGAGTTTACGAAACACTCGATTTCCACGCGGCGGGAAAAGTGGAAGGGAGATCGAAAGGGGGGGATTGTAAACTTGGTGTTATAATTACACGTCAGGCTCACCTATGCAAATGTTTATGAATTTTAAGGCTCATTACTCTTCGTCGCGAGAAGAGTAATAAACACGGGAACCTGTGGTTGCGCTTCTGCGGAGTTCCATGAAGATTGAGCTATTTGAGATTGGGCACAGTGGTTTCTGGGAATTGAGTTATTCTTCAGTGATCAAGTGGGGTGTAGCTTCTTGAATAAAACAGAATTATATTTGCTAATATGAGCGGGACGAAGTGGTCCTCGGTTTCAAGGAAATTTGTATCGTAGATGTAGCAGAAAGGTGATAAAGGGTCATAGACAGACGAGGAAAATGTTTTGATTACAAAAAACATGCAACATATTTTTACTTTTCATAAAGACTCCATCAATAAAACGAACGAACTTTTGCACCGACCTAATATTTTGATCTGAGATGGGCAAAAAATTATTTGACTTCAAAGTAGCTGAACTGTTACCCGGTTTCACACGGGAATTATGTATAATGTTTGAAAAATAAAGAAGCATAAACAAAAATAAAATAAGTAGCCTATAATCTAATCTAAGACGCATGTAATATATATTCCAAGTTTCATTGATACGCGTTCAGCCGTTTAGGCGTGAAAGAAGGACAAACAAACCGTCAACGTTTCACTTTGATATATTAGTAAGGATAATTTTCTGCCCATCTCTGATTTTTATCAGTGCATCTAGCAGATCTAAGAATCAGCTAATACCGATCTATACACTAATTGAGATTTCTTAGTGGCACGACGGTGCACGAAGCAAAAAAGAAGAAGATACGGAAAGCATTTGAATAAAGCTCCCCGCGAATCTACCACCCTCGACCGAACAGAGCCGTACAATTGAAAAAACGCCGAAAGGACCAGGTGTAGGTATGTTTACCTGTAGCTGCGGGCCGACAAGCCCGAGCGATGACGCAGCATGGCCCCGTGCCAAAGCCACTTTTAAGCTGCGACTTCTTTCGCGGTACCGTTTCGCGTGCATCCGAGAGGGAGGTCGACTTACGAATCGTAGCATTTGCATGGCGAAAAAAGTGAAACGGCCAGCGGCCCCTTTGTAGCGGAAAAACTGCTCAGGTCTCGGGCTGACAAATTCAGGCGACATCAATTTCAAAGGGGAATAGTGGCTGCCTCCCACCCACGTTCTATTTTCCTCCGCTTCGCAGAATTACGCGCTCAAGGGAAGTAGCGAGCATCTATTACTCGCCGCGCATCGCTTAATCGTGTACCTTCCGCGACGAGCAAGCATTTGCTGATGTCGCGCGCAATGATCAGTGGCAAAGGGAGACAAAAACGTCGACCGATTTCGCACATCCCATTGCACGAGTGTCATTATTTATCCCTCCAGCTCCTCCATGGATGTTACAAGTTTATCTAAGTCGAACCCGGCAGGGTGTAAGCTCACAAAGGTCCAGGAGGACTGTGGAAATGAAACGACGCAGGTCTTCTTAGGGTTGGATGAGACTCTGATTGCAAGAGGCTTTCAATCTCGTAGAAATGCTGGTGCATTCGTAACAGATGATCCGCGGGAGCGCGGATCACGGACGCTTCGCGCGGTGGATTGGCCTGCGAGCACAATGTTTGCATCTCGGGGAAGCACGCGTATCCGCGGCAGAGACTTAATTATCCGGCGTCGCCATCCGGGGTCGAGGAAAGTAAAGCTCCTTTGTGCCGCAGTCCGAATCTTGAATGGAAGATCCTTTTGTTGCATCTGGCCGTAGAGCGCGGTGTAAATTCAATACGGCCGGGCTTTCCCTCCCTTTTTCTCGCGCGACGCCTCTCGTCGATCTTAACAAAGGCGCCCTCCACACGCTTAAACGATGATACCCCGCCAGAAGAAGCGGCCAGGGATCGCGATAAGAACACGGGTAATCCCTCGACGTCCCTTTGTTCGTCGGGACCGTGCTCGTCCGTAGGAGCGAGACGATATCGAGCGGCCAGATAGCAGATACGGTAATGGAATCTACTGGTTAATGAAATCTCGCGACGGGTAAAGAAATGGTAGAGAATGGCGACGGGCGAGATGGAGAGGCTGCTCAAGCGTTGTAATCAGAAGGATGCTCGATTAGATTGAAGACACTGATGAGCAGCGATCGTGAAGGGATCGACGACGACTTTGATCAGAGCTATCGCGGTTGAGTGGCTGGGAATGTTGGGGGACGTGTATTTAACGTTGCTGCCGAGGCAGTGGATTTGAGGACTTGCCTGGGCCATCAAATACCATTGACACTCTCAGAATTGAATATCACTGATGGTCGGAACTCTCGGATTTAGGGATCGTTAGCGTCAGGTCTCTGAGATTTAGGTATCACTGGTGTGAACTCCACAAATCCAGAGTACCTAGAGCTCTGGTATCGATTACCCTGACCCAAGTGTCTTGCAGATCAGGCAGAACACCTTGCGTTACAGGTTTCCTCCGCTCCAACAATCACGATAAGTACATCGTTACAGAAGTCACGTCTACTATTCTCAGACTCGTATCAAACTTTCATCCCCCGGCTCGGAGACAACAGAATCCTTCTAGAAACATCGCAGGATACACAAGCAGCATGAAGGATTTACGACTCCGGCCAAGAACCTACATTGCCAGAATCCCTACCGCGACCCGAGACTTAATGCACCCACAGTCACGATCTAGAATCTGACCCCGCGGATGCACGCTGAAAGATTCACGAACGGAGATAGCTGCTAGCGACGCGCATCCTCGTGCCAAAAGGCTGCTTTGTGTGCCCTGCCACCTATTGTACCACGCAAATCGTGTCGTCTATTTCGCGATATCGATCGAGGAGCCTCGGGAACGGGCCGAGATCAGCCGCGTTAAGTCCCCGAGCGGCGGCTGGATGAATTAAATAAGACGCCGCCTTTCGCAGCCGTGCCGCCGCCGACTCGTGCCCCCCGGCAAAAGCCTTTTCTATTATTAGGGGCCGCGCCGGCTGGTACCGCCTGTAATCTCATCCCAATCCCATTCAACCCGGCCAACAACGTGAAAAAGTGATGAAGCGTCGCAATTACGAGGGCGAATTTCCTCGACACGGGCCGAGAGACGTTCCGCTCCAAGACAGCGCCGAGGATATGCCCGGGAACCGGAGTATTTCCCTTGAGAACAACGCCACGGGTATCCCCGTGTATATCGGTGCAGCGGCGCGCTGGATGGAGGAAGCCTCGAGAAGCTGGCGATGCGCGCGGTAATAAGCAGGCGCTGGGGCTGCGTCTGCGAGCTGTTGAATTGAAAGGACAAATTGAAAGCCGACCAGACAGACGTATAGACTCGCGGCGAGCTACGTTTCGCCGTTTATACGGTTAAAGCTCGAGCCACCGGCACCGGGGTTTATAGATTTTTTTTTTCCCTCCCTCTATTGTGTGCGCACTCCAATCGCATAGAAATAAACCAGCGAAGTAGCATAATACGCCTCCAACGAGGGCGCAGAGGCTAACGTCGCGCGGAAACTTCAAGACAGATTTCTCGATTCTCTTTTTGGCCCCTCCAGGGAAATTTCAGAGTCGGAGTGTTGCGGGAATTGCCATCGACGAGCGGCAGCAACGTCTGGAGAACGAGCCTGGTGGATCGCAGACGCTTGGAATTTTCATAATTGGCGGGAAAAACACTTGCAACGGGTCTCGGAGGCTCGCGTGTTGCAGTCGCGAAGCGAAGACTGAGTAAGCGTAACGAGAGGGAAAAGCTCGTCGAAGAGGTGGAAGGAAGTGGAGAAATAACGCCTCCAAGGCACCCTCGATTTTTTCCTCTCAGCCGGCTGGCGCTTCTGTGACTGACCTGCCCCACGCGGATGCCGATCTCGTGTTTTTCGCCCGCCTCTTTCTCGGCGCGATATAAATATCGAGGATGGATTATCTCGAGAGCCGGTGCTATTTTCTCGCGGGCTCAAAGGCGGTGCTGGAGACTAAAGCGAGCGGGAGATTTTAGATGACAACTCTAAGAAATCAGGAAAACGTTGGAAGAAATGTTACATCGAAATTAAAATAAACGTGATCTCAGATGAAACAAGATCCTTCGATCAAATAAAAACTTAACATTTATTTAATTACATACTTAACTATAATTTTTATCTTGTAGAATAGATACTACCGTTAAAATAAATAATAACAACAACTTTCTTTAGAAAAGAGTCCAAAAACTCGGCAGGTGTTCCACGATTCCTTTGCCCATCTTGCACAGGGTTTTTAAGAAACCTTTCACAATAGCCAGGCTCGAAGAACAGGGCGAGGTAAGTAATCGGTGCGCAAGGGGATCTTCGGGTCGCCTCCTCATTTCTATTCCGCGTCGCGCGGAGCCCACGAGCCTGACCTACCTCACGTACCACTCACCTTCGCCTTTCCTTCATCTTCTCTCCCGCCGTGACTGATATAAACGCAACTGGTAGGTTAACTTCAGAGGGAAGCATCAAAGGACGCGCCTACAACCGAGGAGCGGCTGCGAGAACCGCGACAACTGGATCCCTCGTAATTCCCATCGAGTCTTTAATCACGGAAGCCCGCCGTTCCGTAACCGGAGACCCGTGGATCATCCTCGGCCGCGTCAATGAGGTAAGAGCTCCGAGTGATTAAAAAGTAAGAGCCCGCAGAAAGAAACAGCGAAACACAAACCGCAAACCCCCGAGGTATGCATTTACCGCGGACAGATTGTTATTGAAGCCAGCAACGCCCCCCTTCATGCTATTATTGACTGCGAGCGCGCAGCTAGCTCGTCTGGCCAGCTGAAAATTGCGTCCAGAAACGGGGAAGCTATCGGTGCCGGGCGTGCAAGGCGAAGTTTCGAGCAAACGGTGACGGAGGCCACCCCTTTTCACCGCGTGGTATTTTTAACACGATATTTTCCCGCGAGAACGCTCGTTCCCAACTTCACCCTCGTTTTCCCTCCGCTGGAAAACCATGCAAATGCTACCGCGAATGTCAACTTTGGAAAGAGCGCTAAAGCCGCGTTCCCCTCTAATTCCGGAGAAACTTCCAGCCGTAAGATTACTCCGCGCACGGGAATTCAAAGGCGAGCAGCGGCATTATTTCGCGAGAACGCGAGCGGTCGTTCGCGCGATAATCATTAAACGGGGGAGTGTGGAAGAAATCTACTACTGATGATCAAAAGTTTTCGGCGCACCCACGTCGGCTGCGTTTGGCGGGTGCGCGAGACGAAGCGTGGGTGATTTAATCGTTTCTTGATTAAGGGACCGCGCGGAGAAGAGGTCTGGGAATCGTGGGATTCGTCGAGACACAAATCACTGTGTAGATTCTTGTGAAACGTGTGTCCGCTGTATTGTTAATTACTATAATCGAAGGATGGGTGTTCGTGGTTGGTGAGAGACTCTCTTTTGGAAAGGTTCATTACCCTCGCACCAAGGAGACTTGAAACAATATAGGGACCTTATCCGCAATCCAACTACAAAAAAAGCTACTAATCCAAAGGTGCAAATCCCCGAGGAGACAAAAATATCGTGTCTCATATGAGACTTTAATCTCACGAGACAATAATTTCATTATTTTAGGTATAATTTTTTAATTACAGTAATGCCTCGTTAGAATCACGACGATCGGGGCTGGCAGCGTGATACTAACGCGATGCGGATACTATTTCGTGCCGACGACAACTTCGCGTCGACTCTTTTGTTCTCTCTCGCACAATATCGGATTCTCTCACTCTCGACTGAAGGATGCCATGAAATGGTGGGGATAGTGAGCGTGATTATAACGCATGGTAAAAACGTGACACTAACGACGAATTACTGTATTTTGTCATTAATTTCCTGAAATTAGACTCGCGAGACAAGTTTCGTGATATATTTTCACAAATCCCATCTCTCGCGACCATTTCCATTATTTGGAATCGATTATTTGCTGAGATTTTTGTCCCACGATAGACAAATCCCATGTAAAATCTGATCGTGGATTCGCGCTTTAAGGGGCTCACAAGAATCGACGAGTTCATCAACGCAAATACTCATTAAAATTCATACACCCAGCGTATATCAAGCAGCAACCCGAATTTCATTTTCTACGACCCCTTCGCTCCGTTTGCCCCAAGCGCGGGTCGAGCGCCATTCGTTGCGGAAAAATAACCCGCGTCTCTCTCCACGGAAACAAGAGGAAAAAACCCTTTCTCTGGCGCCTCATTACCATTCAGAAGGCTAGCTGCAGTTTGACCCTAAGGGGAAGGTGGAAAATTTTCTCCCATTGTCCTACAAGCAGCCACGACGCGACGTGATCGTAACCGCGGAGGCTAACTTTCAGAGGGAAGCCCAGCCTCCGCTCTCCTCGACCGCCGTTTCCACCGCGGCTTTCCCCTAATTCCATTGAGACTCGAACGTGGAAAGATCGTCCCGCTTACAGGCCGAAAACTCGAGTGCCCGCTGACCTTAATCGCCGTCCGCCCCTCTGTTGCACGTAACTCCGCTACCTGACGGGGCAGGTCCATTGCCAGCTGTGTTACCACAGCGGGGAGACGTGATCGAGGATGCTCGTAGATAGGTGCCGCGGGGACGCAGGGGACGCAGGGGACGCGTAACGGGCTCTAGACGAGACCTAGCCCTTGCGCCACGTCCCTGGGAAACCAGATACACGGAATCGAACAGGAAATGTAATCGTGGCCGGGGAAACTTTTAAATCTGCGATGGGGACGCGTGACTGGAATACCAGTCGCTAGCTGCGCCACTGGCTCCTTCGGTTATTTACAATGGCCAGGCGATCGTGCGGTGCCATTGCTGGCTGCGCGTGATCACGTCTCTATTTTATATTGTACGCTCCGAGGATGGGGATTTATGGGAAGACAAGATTCTAGCGTTTCAGGCTGGGGATCCGCGAAGATTGAATTCCCTTGGGGCGCGGCGGGGGAAGCTTTAGGTTACGACTTCGATGATAACTCCGTTTGGTAAGTACACTGTCTTGAGAAATACACCAGTGATTCGAGGGACGGTGGTATATTACTATATTGACGATTAAATGTATCATCCCTCAGATTCATCCCAGTCGAATGCATCGTCTAAACAGTCTACTAAAGTAAACGTTATTCAGAAGAGAGTGGGGACATGGAACAAGTGTAATCGAAAAGACTTTCTCCTTCGCCGAAGTACTTATAAGTCGCGATAGTCGAGGAGCAGGGCGGAGGGATGTTTGACGGAAAGCCGTCTCACCCCTATCTGTCTGCAGGGGTCGCTTCCTGCGGGAGGGTTAACAATGCGCGCCCCGAATGGCCACGTTTCGGTAGCTAACGATAATACTTGCCAGCTTCGTGCTCGCGGTTGATACACAGAGGCTTATCTGAAAGTGGTTACGTATTTCAGGCTGACATTACCTTATCGGGAACGGGGCTGGTTGGTATCGTGAGAGGTAACGGCGACCTCACAGCGCTAAATGCAACCCCGCGGTGGCAGACGTCGCGTTTAGACGAGTGAGGAGCGTCGCCGTGATTCAATCGCCCTCGATTCTAATAACCAGAAGCAAACACGCGCTGTCGGCCGATCCAATTTTAATAAAGCCCCGCCGCGAAACACGAGCGCGAAGCGACGGATTAACGCGATTCCCCGATCCGCCCAGGTCGGCCCGGCGCTTGCTCGCTGTTTGCCCGGTTCAACAAGTTGCAAAAATCAATATTTGTTCGACCGCAAACTGGCGCGAACTAAGTCGCGAGCAGCCCGCGCCGCGACTCAACCGCCTCGCTCGACGATGGTAAATCATTTACAGTTTGTGTTTCAGAGCACCAACTGTGTGGCAAAGTTCCTTCTCCCTGGCAGAGGACTACTTTTCGTAGCAACAGTGACGTCGAGTTAAGCATCTAAGTAGGAGTCCTGGGTTCTACGGCGCGTTCCATTTCGAGGAACCATGTCCTGTGTAATGAAGTTGAAGACAGTAGCCTTGGGACACCAGGGCACGCTTCGGTTTAAATATCGTAGAAAATTCAATTGCATGGGAAACTTTTGGAAGCTTGAATCAAGTGACTTGGAATTTTCTAGGCATAAGGCTGGCAGGAGATGAGGTCTGCTCGTTCCTCGTAGCCTCTGCCCTCTGCGAGGCGAAAACAATTGACAAGAACGTCGGAAAAGTTGCCTCGGCTGGACGAACAAACGAACCGTATTACCTCGACATTATTCCTCAACAAGTTGCAACGACCAGTGGAGTCGTTACGGTGTATAAACTCATCAACGCGTTCCAACGAGCAGGGACCCATAAAACGGAGCCCGTTTTGCCCGCGCGGAGCAGTCGAGTACCAAGTGCAACCACTTCTGCAGAGCGTGTCGGTGGATTTAATGTGTACGTGGGCTCGCAGTGTGCGCGCGTGGAAAGGTCTATCCTAAATCCGGATTTCAAACTCATCCGACCTAATCCCCGGGGCTTGAGTGCTCGATACAAAGCGCTTAGACGGTTTTGCGACAAATATCGATTGTCAGAGGGCACTATCGCCTGGCATTACTCGATATCTTCAGCAGTTATTCCATGGCGAATGTAAATCCGCAGTGGGGGCCGAGGAAAAATGTAGTCGGGAACATGGAGTGGAAGAATCCTCCTCAGTACTTCGACTCCATAACTCAAGAATATTCGGAATAAAATCTCCTCTCGCACTGTGATTTCGTTTCATTTGTCTACTATCGCTATTTTATTAGGAATGAAACATAACATAGGGTAAACCAACCAGTAATTGACCGCATACCAGTGAATGACCATTAGGCAAAGAAATGTCAATTATAAATTTAAAAATTACTATTTGTTTATAAATAGAGTGTAGTTGCACTTTTAATATCCCATATTTTTAGTTTTGCGTATTAAACAAACATTAATAAGTAGAATTCTTAATAAAAGTATGCGGTCATTTACTGGGCTGGTCATTCAACAATTCGGTCATTTACTGGTTTCTTTACCGTAATTAGTTATTTTTATAAATCTAACGCGATACTCGGGACACGCAGAAGGGTGCAAAGTTAAACTTTGAATTCCAAATGCAAAATCCAATTCAGACTCGACACTCAAATCCACTATTGCAATCCACCACCTGCAACTTCCACGCCTTCGCTACTATCTTTTCATCCGCGATGCAATGGGCGTATAACGTTAGAATCCACGGATAAGATGAAACACTTTCCCAGCAATATCTCCGGACGCATCACTGCGACAAAACGAGAAATATCCGCCGCCTGGATGGACGGTGTTGCGCCGTAATCTGTGCGATTGCAGCTGAATCGGAGGGGCGCGCAGTCACTCGGATTTTCATGGAAATTTCCCATCGGAAAGTTCGCGGGCGATTGCCGTCCGAGTGCAGGCATTGATAAGGAACGACGGCGTCGTTGGAGAGAAGTTGCGAGCGGGAACGATGATAGGAAAAATACGACAGGAAGGTATTGTTCGAGGGAGCAATCTGCAGACTTAAGGCGGATTCACACATATCAGTGCCGTGACGGTTCAGTGGTAAAAAAAAAGAATATCGTTTCCCTGTTTCGGAGCGGCTCACGCTTGTCAGTCACTGACACTGACAGCACTGAACCGTCACGGTTCTGATATTTGCGAGCCCGACTTTATTCACGTTCCCCGGGCGATCATGAATTAATTCGACGCGAGTTTTTTCCTCGTCTTTGTGGGAGGAGGACCGAAGTTCAGGGAGAACCGTGAAAAACGAAAATTGCGCATCGCGTTGCTCCGTAAAAACCGTGGCGCGAATTACGCCGTCTCGAAGCCATACCCAGTCCACCGCGGGCCACTCGTGTGCGGAATTAATTACGCGCTGTTCATAAATCCGCGGGGAGGGCTTAATGTATTCATGCTTTCGTCAACACGGGCTAGAATGCACCGCGGGGGTGCAAAAAGTCACTGCGAAGACAAAGGGACAGGCTCCCCTCGAATTACTCCCGGGGATCGGGGAAACTCCGGAAACTTGTCGGAACTTTTGCAAAGCGGGAAGCTGCCCCGAGGAAACTCGTTTCCACCGCGGGAAAAAGAGAGATTATTCGGAGGACAAACAAGCTGTTCCACTTCAACGAGATGGAGTCTATCCTGCGGAGCAACGATTTCTGGGAATTGATAACATTAAACGGTAATTTTTTTTTTTTTATTAAATGTTAATTTTAGTGAATTTGTATAAATAGTGTATTAAATAATAATAAACCTTAACTCTCTTATCGAGCAAAGCCTACAGATACTACTCGTAATAAATTCACACAGAATTGAAACTCTGAAGTCAAGACATGTTTTAGAATATTCCAAATATTCTCCTATTGTTCCTATACGTTCGTCAGCGAGGGCCATGGCTTACTTCTCTCACAGCCCGTACATAGCACGAGGTTGGAGCGTTACATCATCGCCGGCTACTTTTCCGTGAATCGTTCGACGTCGCTCGCAAAAGCGTGCACGCGCGAAAGAATCGACAGTGTCGAGAGCGGCATAGACGCGCGCTGAATTTATCGCGCGTCTATTTAAGAGAGGCCGAGGGGCGTAATCTCGCGAGAAGAACGCAGGGCCGCGATAGGATGACGCACGGGCGGCTGGCCGAGGTCGATGCCATCCGAGTGAATCGTATCACTTGGTAAATGATTCAGCGTTAATGGTCAGAGGCGAAGCCTGCGCCGACGGTAATCATCTCCAGCTACCCGACCGCGGCTTTGACGAATAGCAGATCCCAAATAAATCATCCAACACAGTCCCCTCGAGGATGAAACGTTGATAATTGGATAATCGTTTGTCCTTTCGCGTAAATTGGGAAACTGATGAACTAGCCGAGGAGAGATATTCTTTAGACATGATTTGTGGCATTTAGAAGATATATGAAGAATTCGGACACGTGGTAGATGAGTTATGGAACTCGATGGGAAGTGGATTCGGAATTGTGGCAATGAGAGTTGAAGATACCAAGCTCTTAGAATACGAAAGCCTGGTAACAGAGATCGCTAAAGCTAAGGGACTTGAAGGTAGGAATCTAGAAATTGGTGAATGAACCACGTTACGTTGACCACAGAACCGAGAATCAGTCGACTTGTTGTACCTGATACACCGTCGAGGGTTGACCTAAGTGTCTGAATGAGATCCGTGGACCACGAGAGTCAAGAAATCTCGAGGAAACGAGGAACCTGGGAATCCGGGATCCCCAGATCTCCAATATCACCCGCGACAACCCCAAAGTCCCATGAAACATCGACCTTTTTCAACCTCCATAGTCTCCTGAAGCTTTGATAGTATACATATTTTCCAAATAACAGAGAAGCGACACGCAAGGTCCTAGCGTTAGAAACGAGCGACGAAGTAGAATCGTCGAAACGGTGGAAATACTTATCGGCAACCGAGAAACGATGGCCTTCGATCCAACAAAATTACACCTAACCACGTCGCTGTATCTCGTGCAAATATCGATCACGAAACCCAATCAAGTTATCGTGTACCTGCACAGTCCGCCGTCTTCTGACTGTAACACGAACATTGAATAATCTGGACGGAAAGACAAAGTCCAGGGTAGATTACGGAAACCTGATCGAAGGCAGGAATGATGTTTCAAAGAAACGAAACAGATAAACCGAGTGAAAGCTGACGATCCCGTCGTGTTCGCCAGATGAATCACTGCGGAATGCTGGCGGAACGTATAAGGCCGCAATTAGATTAGAAATATCACAAATGCCAAGATATCCAGTGTTTTAAGAATCCGGCGAGAAAGAAAAGCAAACATTACAGCAGGCCCAGTAAAAAATCTGAATCTAAATCCACGTTAAACGAAACAATTCTAAAAGCGTCGAAAATACCTTCCGAATTGGGAGCGGCGGGAGCGCGCTCGCCTTTATTTAGAAGCACTTTTCGCCACCATAAAAACGTCCATTCCAAGGGCCATTACGCGCGATTGAAATATATTTAGGCCGACTGGCCGGGCGGGCAGTCGTTCGTCTGCTTATTTGAACGCCATGTGAAAACATCTGGCTCTATGAATGGCGAATTGATTTTTCCGCTGTTGGACGCGGTTCCCAGATCGATGTCTGGCTATTCCTGGACACGATCACTTAGTAGAAGTGATACCGGGCGGAAGAAAGCAGCCTCTGAACCGAGGTTACCGGCGCGTGTCAATCGAGCCTGTCCGCGGGGCGAATTAATCGGCGACGAATGGCGAAGCGGGCCGGCTCGACTGATAAAGATTTATCGGCGGCGGGGGGCGCCGCCGCTGGACGCCATGAGTGGCGAACACGCTTTCCGCGTTCACGAATTCAGGCCTCGGACGGACGCGCGATCGAGCATCTGCATGCAGTCACGCAAACGACGCGCACACAACTCGGAATACGTGCAGGACGTAATCCAGACGCGGCTCAGACACTCGGGCATTCTTCATGATAAAATTAGCAACGATAGGTGCGGCGGCCGCTAAATACGTCGTTGCCGCGTTTTTCTGGCCGGGGGATCGGGATGCAGGGGCGCTGGCGAAGTAGTGGGTGCGCGGTGGAGGAAAAGTAGGGGAGAGTGTGGAAATTGTAGATGGGAGACGGAGTGGTGGGGGAAGTTAAGATAACGTTGATTGGTAGTGGAGATTTTAGAGAAGACAGAGGAAGCCTGTGTTCAAGATTCTTAGAAATTCCTATGGTTGGGAGTGAAAGAATGTGTGAGACTTGTACTGATTTCTAAATATCCATAATTCAACAAGAATCAACGTCCGCGGAGATAAAACGCCTCTTGCACGAGGTGAAGGTGAAAATTCCCTGTAACGAAATCTACTGTAGGTGAGACCGGGGCTAGTTGATACAGGGACAGGTTGATGCAGACGAGTTATCTAGATACAGTATATATGTAGCTCCATTTCAGCGAGATATGGGAAGCTTGTTATTCAATTCCTTGTTTTTTTTAACTGTTTTCGTTTGTATAGAGTAAAAGTAAATAGTTTTGGTACATCCAAATTGATCGTCTAAATAACAGTTTTTCATTCTTTTTGTATGTATTTTCTCATGTTTTCGCTTACTATATATTAAAAAGGAAGGAACAAAGTACATTTTGGCATATTTGCTATTAAGTAATTAATTCAAATAAAAATGAAAAAGATTAAAAACAGAATAACGTATCAACTAGCCCCGCGGTGGGGTAAAATTGATATATTTTGCCTTCGTCCGAATAACATTTTTTCATTCATTTTGTATGTATTTTCTCAAGTTTCCATTTACTATATATTAAAGAGCAAGAACCAAAGTATATTTTGGCATATTTGTTATTAAGTAATTAATTCAAATAAAAATGAAAAAATATTGAAAACAGAATAACATATCAATTAGCTCCGCAGTGAGGTAAAATTGATACATTTTGCCTTCGTCCAAATAACATTTTTTCATTCATTTTGTATGTATTTTCTCAAGTTCTCGCTTACTATATATTAAAAAGGAAGGACCAAAGTATATTTTGGCATATTTGTTATTAAATAATTAATTCAAATAAAAATGAAAAAAATATTGAAAACAGAATAACGTATAAACTAGCCCCGGTGCCCCCTAGAATTTTCTGGAACCGACTGCAGAAACGTGTCCCCGGCGCTACAGCAGCGAGCAGCAACTGTAACAGAAGTTCCTAACGAAGACCAATTTCGTTAGGCAGCTGGGAATAGAAACGCGGTCTTAACTGCATGAACAAACACTCGGTGTACGGTTCGAGTAGCGTTCGTAACAGAGGCGCTCCGTCTAGTTTCTCTCTCTGACTCATGTCAGCCAGACGCGACTGGGCAGTCGCGTTCCGAGCGCTCGCGGAGCCTTGCCCGTAAAAGGATCAGGAAAAGAGAGCAGCGAAGCTCAAACGCGCGCTATATACGCCTCGTGAAAGTGACGTTTGCTTGCCAAGTGCGCATAATGGAGCTTGCCCCCTCCGAAGGCGTGGGCAAGTATTGTTACGCCGCGAAACGATACGTCTGCGAACTTTCCGCGCGTTTTCCGCGCTTCATATTCGATGCATTAAACCGTGCATACCTGATAGCAAGTAATCCAAAGGGGAAGATTCCTTTTTCACAACCCCGCGATAAGAAACAGCAGTTCGCGAAACTCGGGCAGCCGTGGTTCTTGATAATATAGACAGCATAATTAGATGAAGCTGCGCGAGAGGAGCATTGACTGAGACGCAATTTTTTGTGCCGCCGCCAGTGATTCACTCCGTCAGCACCATTTAACGGTGGGGATTCGTCTGTTCCATTTTTGTATTTATTTTCATAAAAGCCGTCCACTCCGTGTATTGTCCAGCAGCTTGAATGTAAACCGGGCGTCCGCGACAGAAACGCGTTCCATATCGTTTAAAAAATTTACGGCTTTGTCGGTTGACACACACTCTCCGCTGGCCATTGTAACTCTGCCGAATTTATTACGGCCGAATGCGCTGGTGATTTTTTTAATGCCACAGCGAAGAAAGGACCCAGGCTCTTGTCCGTGGGACACGAATCGAAATACCATTATTCTCAGCGAATATACGACGGACAGTAGCAGGTGGATCACCCTCGATATAACAGACAGAAGATCCCATTTTTTTCCCCTCGATCTGACACGCGCTGTACGCTCTTAAATCATTCCGCTCCGAATTCCAGAGACCACTGTCCAACTATCATAACGTCGCACCTAGAATGTATCGGCGCACGTGCATCTAGCCTGAGCCTCGCGACTGGGACATTCGCGAGCGATCACGCGATAATGTAGCGGTAGCCTCGGCAGACGTTGTGATACATGATTTCGGTTAGCGCTGTCACAACACGAACGTCTCCTAAATTTCAAACGATTATATATCTTCCGAAAAGCGGCGGCGCGGGCGTAAAGGGTGGTCGCCGGGCTCGCACGCCCGAACCTGCACGCGTTCAGGAATCCCGCCATTATGTCACGAACTTTCGGCCCCGCTATGCGGAAAAATCAATATTTATGGCACGGTGTCAACTGCCACCCTCCGACCACCCCACGCCGTTTCCTCATCGGCGGTCTATTTCGGTGGCAGGCCAGATCCTCCGCGTTGCCTCCGCCGGCTTTCGACCTCTCTCGAGATCGAGTTTTGACGAGTACAAATGCGTCCAGGGGAAAAAGGCAGCCGGCTGCTGATCGATAGGCAGGCTTGCTCCTGGAGAGCCCCGCGAAGTGGCAACCGGTCCACGGACATAAATCAACCACGTCGAGTCGAGACGGCTCGAAAATGAACACCTGCCGGCGTGAAACGTCGGGGGGAACGTGCTTCCTCTCCTTTTGTCGGAGATTAGGAGAATTGGAGGTGCGGTGGATAGTTGGGAAATCGAAATCGAGGTTGGAGGTCAGTTGGATATCGATTTTGGGGGAGAGATGGTGTCAGAATTTAGAGGATTTAAAACTGTGTTAGACTGTTTAAGACTGATTTCTTGTGAATATCTAAAAGTAGGTACACAAATGGTGAGAAAATTGTTGGTGATGGGGAAGTTATAGAATCAGTGCTGCATTAACCAGTAAGCAAAATAAGCACGTGCTGATGGTATCAGGAGAAAATGGGGCACCATAGAAGTTTTCTGAATTTTGAAATCTAACTTTTATTAGGAACACTTTTTAGTCAAATTATTATAAATGCCTAAGAAATCATCATTAAGTGATCACCCTATATAAGGAAGCCTCAAAATCTTTTAATTGGTTGGGACCTCTAAAGATCCTAATCGGCATGCAAGAATATTAGAGTTCGATTATTGGGACTAATCCTGCGTTCCTTCTTCACGAAGTAGATGTTCCCCGTCACGGTCAGACACAGGCATGGAACTTTCAAACTACCAGAGAAACAGAAAGTTTCGCCTCCAACAACAAATTTATAGTTCTGACACCATCTGGCATAGATTCATACGTGGTACTATTCTTCAATAATTACCGCGTAGGTGGGTACCTGTCCAAAGGAAACGAAGGTGAGGCACAATAGCTGCGTGAGTTACAATCACCTCGCATTCGCGCACGTCCCTTGCAACTATCCCAGCACACGTTGCCCAAGTAACTATTATTTTCTACTTACGCCGCATACATGCACTACGAACACTTCATTTTCCCCACAGGGTTCTAAATCAATTTCGTCGTTGCCCCCGCAAGGGTGTCACTCCTCGAGGAGCTTCCCTCCTAGAGAAACAACCCCCGAATGCACCCCTCCATCCTCGCCAGGAGAATGGACATCGAGATCCGTCTGAGAAGTAAAAACCTGCTTCGAAACGAGCGATCAATCAGAATTTCAAGACGACTGGAATAGTGTCCACCCCCCGGTGCGAAAGGGGAGCCCAGGCTCCTCCGATTTACGAGCGATCCGCGAAGGGAAAGGGGTGCACCCACACGAGGCGCGTCGTCTCTCTTCATCCCTGCACACCCGTTCGCCTCGAGGTGTAACGAAAAAGACAGCGGCGGAGAACGGAGCAGAGGGAGGGGCGGGCGGTTTATCGATTATCGACCAGAGCCGGAAAAAGAGCACAGCTTGATGGATTCAAACACGGCCTACCACTTTTCCTGACTGCTACTTCAACCACACCCTATCCTCGGTCACTGTTGGAGAGTCGTTAAAATGGAACGAGCATAGCGGTGGCCGGAGGGGGCGGCCGCGGCGGAGAGGGACGGGGAAAAATTTCCGTACTTCCTGAAACTCGAGGGAACGGATCGTAACGCGACACCGGCCGTTACCTCGCGTTTCACCGACCGTCGAATTAATCCTTCCGCCTCGGATTTATCGCGTCCCCGGATCGCTCGAAAGGCGAAGCAAACCCCCCCTTTCCCTTAGCATCTTCGTGCCTTCCTCTTGTCAATTACGAGAGAAAGGGAATCGATCCCTCCAGAAGAGCGTTTCGCCGAACGATTAATTCCTGGCCGACTAATAGGGAGGATCTTTGGCGTAGGATAGGATACCTACGTTCGCGGCAGCATTAATCAAAACGCGCTCGGAGCAGCTGGAACGGCGGCAACAATACGCCTCCCTCGGCGTCGTCGGCGAGCCCATTAATGCCTGCCACGGTCGATGCTCCGCGATTCACTGCCACGCGTTTACTTTTAATCGACTCCAACGGCGAACGAACCGCGCGGGATTATTATATTCGAGAGCACGCCGCGCGCGATCTGTTCCGCTCGCGCGCGTATCAATTACGCCCGATGGGAGTACATAATCCGACGTTTTGGGACCGCGGCCACCAACACATACGTCGAGTTACCGGTTCACTCGCACGCCTCTCGATCGGCAGCTGGAGGATTCGCCGCAGGACTCGCGTGACCGATCGTAATTGAATGTTATCGCGCGAAGACGCGTGGCCCGACCGAATTTGTCGCTTAATCGAGCGCCGCGGCGTGATTAAGCCGCGTACCGCGCGGCCGTATATTCGGGCGAATTAACTCGGTCTCTTCGCTGCTAGCGGCGAGAAGTGATGACGACGGAGGAGTGGTCGGGACATTTCGTGGAAAATATTCGGTCGTTTGTTAAGTGATACAGGGGGTGTAAAACGAGAGATGATCGTGGATGTTACGGGTGAATTTATGCAGCTGGTGAAAAAGTGCGACCTACTTGAGGGGAAATTGTTAGGGGCGTTGTAAAAACGAGAAGTGTCTATTATCGAAATTGGGGAATAATAGGAGAAAGGTAAATTATTGAGGAATAATTGTAGCAGATGGATTCGTTGAGAAAGCTCGACGACGCGTCGCGGAAAAAGTCGCGAAATAGCTTTTACGAGCCCACCTAATACACCTTAATAAACGAAACCCGTGGGGAGACGGAGCGACGCGCAAGAAGAGCCTCGGCTCGCGGAAATTCATTATCGCGCGTAATAAATTTCCGCGCGGCGGAGAGAGCGGCCTCGTTTTCCCGGGGTTTTCATTATTTCGAGGGTCTCTCTCGTTTATCTCATCGCCCCGGCAATTTATCGCGATGTTTCGAGTTACGATGGGACAGTGGCGGCAAGCTGCTCTAAAATAATGCCGGCTTCCCCCTAATTATCCGCCTATCTGGACGACGGCGAGGGCGACACTGTGCAACCGCTTCGTCATTTTCGGCCGTGTGTCATAGCGATTGTCGCGGGCTTCTCTTTCGGGAACGTTCCGATACGAGAGCACGAGGGTCTCCTCGGTGGATTGGATCTAAGTGCCACGCGGCCAGCGCGTCGCGACGGTGATTTATCTTAATCGTGAGCCATCTTGACGAACACAGACGGTGCTCCAGGTAGGAGAATCTTGTTCAACGGGCGGCGTGAAATGTAACGTAGAAATGCGGTTGTTAGAAATCAAAGTACCTACAATTTATTGAGGCATTGAAAACAAAAATAGATTGCCCCACATTTTTTTTGCGAAATTGAGTTAGTAGCAATAATATATTCCAATAGGAAAAATTATTTTTTTCTAATGTGGGTTAGTCTGTTATTGCTCTCAATCAGAGTTGGACAAAATGTAATCTAATTACGATTAAACTGTAATTGTGTAGTTAATTACACATTATTTTCTGTAATCGTTAATTTAGGTCAAATTACCAATCATTACGCATTATTTTCTGTAATCAAATTGTGGTCAACCACCTACATTAACGATTACAGAAATTAATGTGTAAACAACTACTCAATTAGAGTTTAATCGTAATTTGTCAGTTGTAATTAGATTACATTTCGCCCAACTCTGATCTCAATGCCTCAATTAGGTTCTACTTAGTACGACGAGCGTTCGAAGAAAGTGAGTTTCCACGGAGCAAAGATTGGGGAAGGGTGAAGATTAATTAAACACAAGGATAAAGCACCGAATCTTTATCCCATGCAATGATCGTACGACGACGACGTAGGTATGATTCGATTATACTCCGAAACGCGAGCATGGTTCCCGCGTCACAAGTTCGGCGTACAAAAGAATCTGCCTGGGGAAAGTAGTTTATAAGTGGAAAACAAGTGGGAGGTAAAGGAAGCAGAAGAGCCTAACATCGGGCAGAAGCTTCTTCCCCTTTTTATTTGCCCTCCCCCGAACATTCTTAAAGTGCTCGGAGCCTGTCCTCAAAACTTCGATCCTTTGAAAGTCCACGAGAACCGCTCTCGATCCTCCACAATACCGTGCGCTCTTTTAAATTGCAATCGACCGTGCCCCGGCCGATTTTTAGCACAGAGGATTTCGTAGCCTACCATTCCGCCCCGATTCTTCAACTTCCACGTACGTCCCATCGCGAAAACGACACGCTCCCTTTCAATCAAAAAGACTTCTCCATACTTACACGCTCCCCCGAATCACATTTCATCCTCTACCACCACGACTCCCCGACTATGTCAATGATTTCCACGTGATTACGAAATCCTCAACCACACACCCTGCCCCCTTTCTCTCGAATCTCTTTCACTTGACGAAAGTTCCTTTTAAAGGATTTCCAGGTTGACGCAACACGAAACGATCTGTCACCCTAGATTCCACGACGTCGATGGAAAATTACGCGAGATGTTGAGCAGAGCAGCAAAGACGCGTGGTACCGGTCGGTTAAACGCGAGTCGAGATTGGTAACGGTGTATAGTTGGCTTCCCGCGAGCTTTCTTGACCGGGCGGCTCTAGAACGGCGATCGAAACGAGGCGATACGGTTACGCGCGGTAACAAGATCCCGCTCGTAGATTTCTATTTAAATTGTGGAAAATGCTCGGCAAACTAGCTCGCCGGCGCTCCCCTCGTCGACAATTGGTCGCGCGAACGAGGGAAAAGCGTGGGGAAACTTTAAACTACGTGGAACCGGCGCTCGCCGTTTACACTAGCGAAGAATGAACCGGCTCAGCGGAAGAAGTGTGTTTAAATTGGAAACAGAGTAGGTACCGTGTTCTTTACCCCCGGCGCTTTTTCTCCACTGTTAACGGTTTAAAGGCACACACTCAATTATTTCACTGAGAGTCGAAGGTACGCGGGAAGTTCCTTGCAAACGCGAATTTTCTTCCAACCGAATCTCATAATCTGTAATTCTCAGTCGACGCACCGCGGAATCTTTGGGTGCGCTCCATATTTCTCGTAGAAACAATTTTTCTCCGTTTAGATGCTTTCATCCTCTCCGCGAATCGCAAACCGGCTTCTTTGTTCACAGTCTCTTAATGGCCACTTGCAGATTCGTCTCGTCTGTACGGTGACTCGAATCCACCGCGAATTTCACCGGCTTTTTGCCTCGAATGCAAAGGCACCGTGACTGCCGAGTTGCCCCCCGGAAGTTTCGGATTCGCGTTAGTTAGGAATCGGCAGGGGAATGCATAAGAAATGGCGATCCGAGAGACAAGCTTTCTCTCGGCAGACGGTAGAAGTAGGTCGTGGGCATTAAATACGTCAGCGGCTTGTATGTATACGAAAACCGCGACGGAGCGTTCCGCTGCCGCGTATGGGAATATAATTCTGCACTCGTGTCACTCTGCCGCGGTGGAGAGGCTTACAGTTTCTCCTCGAGAACTTCATTTCGCCCCGCGAATTACGGCCGAAACGGGTAAATTGAACAGGGGATGGGACGCGTCTTAATGATTCGGGTAACGTGCCTTAAATGCCACTTGATATCGTTGAATAAATTTCAACTTCAGCGCGTGGAAGGACTCGAGTCGTTGCGACGGAGGGAGGGAGGGAGGGAGGGAGGGAGAGAGAGAGAGAGAGAGAGAGAGAGAGAGAGAGAGAGAGAGAGAAGTACCGAAACAGCTGGATGTGCCTTTAATAAGCGAGGTGACAATTACCGAGTTATATTATTGCCTCTCTGGACGTGGAAATAAAATAGTCGTTAACTTGGTTAAGCTTTCGGGTGCAGAGATATGTGGGATGGTTCGATACCAGACGCTAAATGGGCGTTTTAATTGGAGGATAGATATACGACTCCTGTTGCCAGCTTAATATACTGGAAACAGAGTGGATGTTAAGCTGGTGATACTTTCGGCAGGCAAGATGCGTGAAAAATTGATGTTCAATTCAAGAGTGATAACTACACGGAACCCAAGCTTAGCTTCGAAGGCAAAGAAGGACCCTTACGCGCCTCTACCTTGCTCTACCAAGCAGACAACGATTCCCCTCGTCTGACCCCAGCACCCGCCACCCTCATAAAGCATGGCTGATTTTCTGTCACACTCGCAAACCACCCCCAATTAAACCTCTTGCCAGAACTCGGCACAGGTGAGCCACGGCTAAACAAGCTAGTGATTAAAAATCCGCCACCAACTTGCTGCTTATAAAATATCGCGAAAGCACTGCAAGCTAATAAAATTCAATCGAACCTCGTTATAATAGCTGAAACGAGAAGAGACCCGCACAGCCACGCGCTGCGTGATACACGGCCGGCGAGCATCGATGCCCCAAATAGAATTCTCCGCTGCAAATCAGCGAAACGCGCGGCAGCTCTCTCGTTAACCACTTCACAGTGGGTATCTTCGACTAATGCACGCTCAGCCCCGCGGCTGACGGACGCCGGTGGCGGTCCGCGGCCAATTAAAATATTTCCATTTGGGCGTCGGGCGGAGTGGCCATCGGTGACGCGCCGGCAGCAAACAGCCCCGTATAAATCCAACGTGGATCCGCCATTCTAAAATAACAGCCATCAAGCTGCCCGCGGTGATGATATAGTTGGACGGTCGCGGCGCGAAACCCAACTCGCGGGGGGGAAAACGCGCGGCTGATTTTCGCGCGGCCAAGGTGTTAATCTTAATCCGCTGACTCTGACCGGCAGGGGAAGGCGGCGTGGGTGAGTTATCGCTGGAATTAAAGCGCGCGAAAATTCATGGCTATGTACAGCTTCCGACGGGGGCTTTTCCATCTGGCCGATGGCGAAACGGCGGTAAGGATCCGTGTATAATATATAAACCGTCCGAGTCCGCGTGTACGTGCACGCATTCGCGGGTGTGTTGGCAGTCGAGTCACGTGCATCGGGCCGCGTGATCGATGGCGGTCGTTCCTTTGAACGATGTCGAAAACCTGGCACCGGCTTATTTCATACCGGGCGCCTTTGAAATTTGTCGCGAGTCGTCGCGCGTACTTGAAAAACTCGCGAATGGGCGGACTGAAATATGGCCGCGCGCTGGGGCTCCTTTATGTAGATACGGTCTGCCGTTGGAAGGGAAGTTGAATTTCACAGTCGTCGGAGGGTGAACGAAGTGGACTGCCTACCGAATCGAGGATCACCCTGTATATTCAATTTGTTGCACACCCGCGGGCTCGAACCTCTGGATCCTTGACCGTTCCGATGAATTCCCGGTAATACGATGATGTATCGGCTTATTCGTCTCAATCGCGGCGAAAATACCACTCGGCCTGTGAGAAATAGGCGAATAGCTCGTCCGCGGGAACTAAAAGCGCACGCGCTCGAGCGTGCACCAGGCTTTAGGTAAAGCAAAACGTCACGCGCTGCACACCCCGCTTCTAATAAATTCCGCCGCGGCGCGATGATAAATAGAGGCGGCTCTCGCTTTTCCATGCATTTTCTTACGCGCGATACGAGGCCGTTCGTCGAATCGCCCCGGAGTGCTTTCGGGAAACGTGGCATATCGCCGGGAATTCGAGCTGTACGCAGAGTGTTTAGAGGCGCGATTTACGGCGGCGAGGTATGCGACGCACCGGCTACGTTTATCGACCGGTGGACAAGCCACTGCTGCTCGAGCACACGGAATTATTGGAATAATTTGCACGTCACCGCGAGGAATCAATCTCCCCGACAATAGGTATTGAGAAAACACCGATAGGATCGTCGCCGTTCGAGCATAATATTGCTTTTCCATGTCCCTCGCGCGTCTCCAGAATCAAGAATCCCGCGAGAAATCATCGCGGCTACCGAACCGCGAGGTCTGGCGACGTCTCCCCGGAAGATACCTACTTCAATCCCCTACTTAATTCCGGTGTCTATAATATAAACACACCGGGCGAATCGGGAGCAGAAAGCGTTCCAACAAATCCTTCCGCCGTTGCGCGAGGCTCCTTCGGCGATCCCCTCGAAAAGGAGCTTTGAGGAACGGCAAGAATCACCGCCGTAGAATCTGCCGTTCCTCCGTGTCCGCGTTACGCGCCATTAATTCCCGGGTACCGCGGCGCAGAGAGGCTCTCGACGCTTGGGAACGTTATCCCGCGGAACGAAGCATCGCCGAGGGAAAGACTCGACACGCTCGTGGACCGAATTGTCTCGCTAGCCGGGCCGAGCGCGTAAATCGACTCTGGCCGTGTCTCGGCCAGCGGCGAGATTAAAATTTCAATTGGCCGACGGCCTCGCGGAGATCGCTGGCGGTAATTAAAGTGAAACCGACGCAGCTTCCATTAGCGGGGTCGAGGGAGCGTGCACGGGGTCGGAGAAAAACCGGGCGCATGCTCGCGAGAAACAGGCGGGCAAAAAGCATTCTGCCGAAAGGAGAGGAACGCGAGGGAACACCGGCGATTCCTTGCGTGCGCGCGCTCAAAAGCCTTCAGAGGGTTTAGACGCTCTTTAATTAGTGCGTCCGCCATCGTGGAGATAACAAACGAACGTAGTAGCAACAACAAAAAATAAAGAACGCGAGAGAGAGAGAGAGAGGGGGGAGGACAAAACGTAGGAGAAAAAGCAAGGAAAGAGAAAAAGAGAGATACACAAGCATTGTGACCGGAGAGGTATGCGAGAGCGAGGACTCGCGAATGGACGGAGCGTGAACAATGCCAGATCGTGCAAGCATCGACCATCCGGTGGGACAGAAACAGCGACAGAGCTCATCTATTATTGGCGCAAAACAGAAATAAAATGCAGTGCGACGGCCTGTGAAACCTGTATGGTGCTTGCGTTTCACCGACCACTTTTGCCCCCCTCTCCCTCCCTTCAACGTTTCCTTTCGATAAATTCCCTGTTTCTGTTTCAATTCCGTTCGCCGTTTTTTCAATTCGATAATGTCGTTTTCTGGCGGCACAGCGTTGCCTGCCATCGACGCCTGCGTGTGAGATTTATATGCTACTGTCTTCTGTTGCTTGTATCTTTTCGGTCTGTTGTTCTGTTGTATTTTGACAGTAGCAGCGGGGAACAAGTTCTGAGCAGTTTCTTTGACGAGAAAGTGTCCGGGGCGGTTTCGACTACTTTCGCCAAGCGCAGTGTGTGGAAACGAGTGAACGATTTGATCTCGGAGCGAACACTCTGTACTTGGTCCCATCGCTACTTCGCAAACCATAGTACGTATCGATATACTGTGTGCCGTGTTCGCGAGCGCGCGTTCGACGCGATTCGCGAGAGGGCGTCTGCGAATCGCCGGGACTCGTGCCCGTGGAAAGCTCGCGAGCGAGGCACGAGGTACGATCTCGCTTCGAGTGCTCGGCATATTTGATCGTACGCGAAACAGGCGTGTTTCGACATCGCGGAAGCGCTCGTAAGAGATTTGTCAAGGAACACTCACCACGGTGATGGGGTAGACTGGGTTGATAATTGTGAAGAGGAGAACGTGATTTGGTGTGTTATTGTCTTCTCTGGAAAAGAAAACCAGAAACATATTATTAAAGTTCCTTCAAGAAATTGTCGCACGGCTTAGGTTACTATAGCCCTCGCGCGAGCAACGCTGAAAGGGGGGCTGGGCAGCTTTCCCTCCTTTCCCAACCCCCGCCCGAGCGTTGTCACATAATTGTAACGATTTAATTTGACGCGAGTCTCGCGTAGTCACGGCTGCGAGAAATTCTGCATTTCCCGGTGAACAGAACGCCGTGAATCCCAGTCAAATTGCATCAGCCAGTGCACAGTTGGCGAATTTTTTCCCTCTCTCTCTCTCTCCCTCGCTCTTCTTTTTTTCATTAAATCAGAGGTACAGGGAGAAAGAGAGAGAAGGGATTCGTCGAGGGCGCGAATATTCGATTACTGGCCCCGAAGAGAAACGGAGGAAAAATTGTACGCTGGTAATTTCCTTGCGAGATTCAACGCGGCAGCGCGGTAGGTACAACGAAAGGGAAGCACCTATTGATAGATGTGCCGGGTATACATTTTTCATGGACCTGCCTCGATGCCATTCTCTCTTCCGTCTCGCTTTGCAACCGATTGGGAATTCAACTGCCTACCATTTTTCCGCGAGGAGGGAAAGAGGCGCGCCACCGTTGCACCGCGCTCGGCTTTTTCTTTGCAATTCAAAACCACCAATACCCCGCGAATCTGTTGCTTCCACTCGGAATTATGGAACCTCGACTTCCAACAAAGGTGTAGGAAAATCTCTGGCTCGATAATCGTATGACAAAGAAATGCCCACTTTGTTACGGTAATGACAAGCGCCGGCGTAAATTTTCCAAATTCAGAGGTAGATACAGAAATCGAGCTGTGTTGGGTACTTTAAAAAAAAAAATAGTCCACGACGAGCAGTTTGATTATCTCGGGACGCAGCCGTTTCCTATCGATTTCCCGAGTGGCGACATCGTTGCAACGATGGCTCGAGCGTGCAATTGGCTGGTGATAACGGGAGGATGGTGGGGGTAGCGCGAGGCATGCATCGAAATTAATTAAAACGTCGCAGACGGTCACCAAAGTTTCATACTGATCCGAACCCGCCTCCTTCCTCAGCTCGGGCCAAGTCTAATAATAAGAAGTTAACTCGAGCGTTAAGCGTGATTCAGAGCGGCGGGAATTCGATATCAAGCGATATCCGCTCGGTGAACTTGCTCGCGCTAACTTTTCGTCCGAGCGCTATCGTCGCCGCTGCATCTTACTGGTGGGACAGGACCGCGAGATGCAGTTGCGTTTGACGGGAATGCAGCTGGATGCGACACCAATCGCCAAGTAACACCCTCAACGTGATAATTCCAATTCCGTTCATCGACGGCACGCGGTCTCCTCGCGATCGAACCAGCACGATTAAAAGTGCCTTAAAAATAAGCGCTTAAGCGCTTAAGGTACAAGTTCGTTAAGCCTTCCATTGGCCCTGCGCCGTTCAAACTTCGTGTCCTTTAAACCCTTTCCCCAGTTTTAAGTTCCTGCCCCTTCGAGCCAACTATGTGCTTCCCTTTTATGGTGAAGTTTCACGACGCGTAATCTGTTCCGCAGTTCGGCCGTTCTGCCCCGGCATCTGCAATGGCCTCCCTCTTCTATCCCCTTTTCTGTTTCGTGCTCGGTCATTCGAATTTCTCGCGCGGTTAATCGCAGTGTAATAAACTCCGCGATACTGTTATTATAGTTGGAAATTTTGAATGTATCTTGTTCGGCAGGGGAATCGGCAAGGAGCAATAAATCGTTTAACCAAGCACGCGAGTCGAGCTACTTTGTCGAACGAAGCGAGTTGGTGCGGAAGCTAATGGGCCCAAGCAACGCGATATTACGAGAGCTATTGCTTGGGAGGAAGGAAGTGGGCTAGTATGCTCGTATTAATAAATACCACGAAATTCATGGCTACCAGCGCGTAAAGTAATTAAAAGATCGCGCACACCTACATTCTCCATCGCTCAATAAACTAATATTTAACCGAGATACAAAAACTCCCGCGTCCCCGTACCACCTTAACTAAATACTTTCACAGACTTTCAGGACAAAATTCCAAACTGAGCGCACTTGCGTTACAACGGTGCTACGAGAAAATTCACCAACTACGATTCTACAACTACACGTGAAGGATTAGAATGTTTTATGTACCTTTTGCGTCGTGGCTCGTCTCCGTACCCGCCATACTCGTGATTCTGAAACAGACAAGGGGCAAGTGCATTAATGAAATTAGTACAAAAGACTTTGATAACAAGGAATCGTATGTTTCCGGAGTTTATCGCTAGGTTTCCGGTGGATTTCTCGGAACAGATAGGCGTAAAACGCCGGCTCGCCTTCCGCGTGCCGATCAAGCATCGCGCCGCCACTCGCGTATTGGCCGAAGGTTGCATAAGAGAAATTCACGTTGCGGTTTTGGCTGAATTTCGATGGTACGCGATGTCACCAGGGATGCGTACTCGGCCGATCTATTAATACACGTCCACGCGTCTTTTTACGACAGCACCCAAAGGCGACGGAAATAGTGCAGCGGGGACAGTTTAGGGGCGGGTAGGTGTCGGACCCTAGGTAAATCCTTAAAGCGTATATGCAGAATTTCGCTTGCCTGTCCATCGATTATTGGGAAACAGCGTGCAACCGGAAAGTACGCCGGGCAATGGAGCGATAATACACTTCGGCGAAGCTGATTAGTCGTCAACAGTGGGATTATCGAAGTGACGTTTAAAGGAACACTTAATTTTTTAGAATATCAGCTATCAGAATCTTGCATCGTTCTGTTTCGCACTCTAGCTTACACTCGGGTTCCGAGGAGGTTAAATACCCTCCGCGGTGTACGAAGAATTGCAGCTCATAAATTTGTAAGTAGATTCCAAATGCAAAGCATCTCTGAATGCCTGCCGTAGCCTGACAATGCGTTTCTATAAGAATACTCAAAGTGCAGTAGAGTGACAGCTTCTTTAACCTGGAAATGCTTTCAAATTACTCGCGGATCCATAAATTCTGCGCGAACGATCGAATTGATCTGCCCGTGTTTTCCCAAAGTGCCTATATTTCCGCACACGCGAGTCGCGGCAAGTTTCTCCGTAAATAACGGGCACAATAAATCGGACGTTAATCAGGCAGAATTTATATTCCCGATAGAGCTTCGGAAAAGCAAAGGAGCGCGATATTCTGAATGTATGCAAATTTTATGTAACGAACGGTAGTGTGTATCGCCGACGGAGCACCGATAGCCTTACGAAAGTAATTTAATTTCGTAATTTACGAGCAACCCAGCTTCCCGGCGCACTTGACGGGAACGCTGTTTAGTGTGTAACGCGACAAAACTTTATGGCTCCGCTGCCTTACGTAACCACGCTGTGCACCGAAATAATTCAATCGATACGCGGCAACGCTCCCTTCGATTACACAGGATTTGTACCTGGCCGAACGGATGAGCCGTGAAAAGGCTGAGGGGTGGGCAGTGGAATTAAAATTGAACGGCGCGTTACCCGTTAGAAATTAACATTCATTATCAGTCGCCAGCCAGCGACAATTAGTCGCTCTTTTCCATTCAAGCGCCGTACGCGCGCGTCCTCTAAATTTCAATACCAACTCCGCCGACACACCATTCTTCCATCTATTTTCAAGCACGGCAATGCGCTGGTAACAGTTTTATTACGGTGGACAATAGAATTTCTACTTCCATCGAGGAGCTACCGGCGATTTTCCCGGCGGATTTTCTCGAATGGAAGTCGATGGGTTTAAGGGGGCCGATAATTTTCAAGCGTCCGCATAGCGTGACGCATCGGGGATCCGAGCGGACCGGAAGGAAGTGCCTGGCAGTCGGAAGGTGAAACATTAAGACCGTCTAATAGGATTAAAGCGAACTTGCTCCGGAATAAACTTTAAGCATCTTTCACGGATTATTCGGGATAGAATGAATGCATCGAGGCGGGGAGTTGGACGATGAGCGAAATTCGGCGCCCCTCGAGGCAGCTTCCTTGCAACGATACTTGGTCGCTGGAATCCTCCTCTAACTGTTCATCGAGGGCAACTGGCAGATATCTACGTTATAATCCCACAGATTTACGGAAGACCAATGCTCGTAAAAATTGTAGAGGGCCCCGATACTTAGTTGAAAACACACGAAACAATAATTACAGACCAAGACTCGAGACTCCGAGTCCCAAACAGAGTTGGGCTTTAGTCGAATAAAAATTTCAAATAAAATGAAGTTATTCGACAATAACGTATAATTCTTTATTCAGATAATTCCCAACTCTGCTCCCAAAAGTCCCCCGAGTCATTCAAGTGGATTCCTCCCCCGAATCGGTGCTGCTTACGCTACCCCCTCGTACCTGTTTACGCGAGCCTCGGGGCCAGCGTGTGTCCGAGTTGCGAATATCCACGAGAAAATAAAGGAAAACTTGGGGGAGGTGGGGGAATGCAGAAAGAGTTGTGTCGGGCGACGGGCCAAGCAAAACCACGGCGAAGCACGCGAAGAAAAAGGGGAGGGCACGGGATCTTACGGAATGCCTGCTGGCAGAGTCTGGGCGATCCAAGATTTCGTGACGGCGTTTCGCGTCGTGTCGTATAGAGCTCGCATAGTATCGCCGTTACGAGGCACGCGAGGTGAATCCCACGTAGAATCTGTAATACGTTGTTATAAACATAACTCAGCATTGGCCCGGCGCCAGCCACGTGGTTCCACCGCTCAATGGATCGCGCCGACCGCTCTCCGCGGTAAAAAAAATATCGCCGTCGGAACCTGCTCCAATAAATCTCTCCTTGCTCGATCGAACGCATAAATCGCGCTGGACCACGGCCGTTTTCCTGTGCTCGCGATCCCACTTCCGGTCGGCGAGGAGGAGACGCCACTTTGTTCGCCCGGGCTTGTCTGTCGCGAAGATTTAACGTCTCTGCACTTTAATCGGCGAACGGCTGGGTCCCTGGGTGCCCCGGGTCATTCGTGAACCACGTCTTCTTGATTCCAAGCGTCTGGATATAGACACTAAACGTCGACGATCAGCTAATTCGATTCTGGTCTACGATGAGAAGGAGAAGGGGAGCTGATGCGTTCAATTTTTAGAATCTGTAAGATCCTGGTTTGTAATTTAGAAGAGAATTCGAACGGACCCGTGGGACTCGCGGAAGTTGGGGTGCAAAGGAGTAAAATGAAAACAAGGCGAGGGGGCATCGTAGATCGTCCCAGAGTGGAGGAGAAAGTCGATTGGCGGCGTGCCAACCACGTGCTGATAAAGAGATTAAACTCGAGAACAATGCTTATGCTTCGTAATGACTTAGTTTGTCCACCCAACAGAACCATCTCCCGGGATTCTTAAAAGGAGATCGAGAAAGCCAAGTTCTTCGAACCGTGTCCCCGGGATAGGTATTCATCTGCTGGAAGGGGACTATTGTATCGTTGGACCCTCGGGCTACTCCTTCGAGTAAGTGAACTTATTTGGAACCAGCAAACGTCGCGTCTCTACTTCTTCGCACCTTAATCTCTGCATCTCTGAGTGTCAATCTGTATCGACAATCTTAATATATAAAGCAAAAAGCATATGTCTGTCGCCTAAAAACATTCGAACGATAAACTCTGGGATCACAAAACGTGCCTCAGCTTATTATGTCTGATTAATCCAGATGAATGTAACCATTTCACCCCAAAAAGAACCTAAAATTTTTTATTTTATAAAAGCAGAATCTAAATTTTGACCGAAACCGAGTAGTAAAGCTAGTTGACTATGGTTGTACAGGTTCACATGCATCGCAAGCTATCGATTACCAGCAACACAAGTACATTCTACGTCGCCCATTGCACACACAGGAACGTGGCTTAAAACGACCGTGGGCCACGCGTACAATTTAACATCGCTGGCGAAAGAAAAACTCGTGCTTTCCGCGTGGCAGGCCACAAACTTCCGTTGATCATCTTTTTTCCTGTCGACGGAAACTATCCCAAGGGGCAGCAAGGTCACGTTTTATAAACCGTTAATGCTCGCGAGCATTTTTCAAGGTTCCCAGCCACGGAACGCATTACCGTCGCCGAAGGGGGCGAGGCGTTGCAAGAAACTTTTCGTCCGGGTGGGTAGCAAGAGAAATTTCGCGATGGAACATTCTCGTCCGGGCGTCGGTTTTTCCTCGCTCGGGAACCAGCGGCAAGCCGGTTGCCGGTGAAATTAAAGCGAAATATACGGAAAGTTTCGTCTTACGGCGCTCGCCAAGGATGCCGCGGCGCAGAAGGCTGTACGTAATTCATAGCCGACAAGATAATTGGGCCACCGCGATTCTACAGACACAGAGTTGCTCCTGTGTGCGGGCGCAAGGGCCGAGAGCCTGTACGCGCGGATCGTTTTAACGTTTCACCCCTTTGCCCTATGAATTTTCCAAGGAATTGCATGCGCCAAGTTAGATCGTGTTTACACGATCCATTTAGCCGCGTTATAGTTCCCGTAGGCCATTGGCGTCTCTGCTCGTGGTCGTCGAACACGTGGCTCACGTATCTCGTCCCGCGCAACCGAAAAGGTATGCCGAGGCAGGGATTCGCGAAAGCAGAGGTACGTCGGACCGAACGATACCGTTAATAGCGCAGATTAGCCTCATCACTTTGGATTACCCGCTCTCCCACTCTCGTGGCATCTGTTCGCGATGCAAAGTAAATAGGTACGTACAGATCCGCGGCTTGTTGCTGTGCTTCATGCGCGGTGTATCGATTCACCCCGAGGGTATCGTATCGCCGAGTCGGGGCGCAGGAAAAACTGAACAACTCGGGGCAAGCATGACGAACGGATGCTGAGGTACACAGAATTCCGTCTAATGCAACTGGCGTCGGGGATATGAATGGATATTAAAGTACCTACCGGAGGTATAGCACGGATTGAGAATGTTTTCGGGCAATTATTCTGCTGGAACGTGAGGCTTATTTCGGGGTATCTTAACGAAGTACTCGTTATTTACCAAGGAGTACCGTCAAGGACCTAGTTCCTGATCACTTAAGATGCAAAGGGAGCAGTTTCTGATCAACCTAAATCATTTTACTATGAGCTATCAAATGTTTGAGTATAAATTTAAAAATACTTCATAATTATTTAATCATTTTTTCGACTAAATTTGTGTCGTGATAAATTTTGATTTGGTATTTATATACTAAACTGATCAGGAATTGGGTCCTTGACGGTATGTTCATTCTTAATGAATGGTGTCATTTGTGATGAAGTACCTCTGCTTCCCTTCACCCTTTGCGTGACTGGCAGAACCTTTACTGATACTTCCTTGCACAAGAACGATGACGCAGCTTCAGAATAGACTATGGATGACTCCAAGGCTGACCCAGAGACTCGATACTCTATTCGCGTGTTTCAGCTTGAGTTCAAGAGGAAATCTCAGTTAAATGATTTTCGACAATGCATTATGGGCGCGATTCGCGAGGCTGTCACCTCATTAAGTTCTCGCATTCCATAGTAAAGTCGGAGTCAGAGTCCAGCGAGCTCCTAAATCATTGTCGGCGTGGCAGAACCTTTCCGTTCCGCCCAATTGATTCCGAGGGCAATTATTAGAGCAGAACAATACGCGCCGTCGACGCTCCGCACGCAACTTCGTTTCTTCATTTGCACGGGTACACAATACCGCCGCTTAACGCGCTAGAGAAGCGTTCGTCGGGCAACAGGAAAATATGCGAGGAACGCGATGCGATCGTTGGCCGTCCGCGTTGCATTTTTCACCCACGCGCAGCCATCACTTTTTCCAAACTGCATTTTCCTCGAATACGGGGGAAAAAGTGGAAGACTAATAACGCCGGACGGCGGGGAAACCTGAATTATTATTTTCACAGAGAAAAATGCAGCTACCGCGCGCGTAAAAATTATCGATTCCGTGGTAAATTTCCTGGAAACTTCCACGCAAATCGCCTCCGAGGGAAGCGCACCAGGGGAACGCTTCAGTTCTATGCTTTCTTTTCGCGAGCTAGTATATTCGCGCTGCAATCCCCAAGAAAATACGAAGAGCTGTAGCCAGAAAGTGATTTACCAAACCCAACAATGCCTTCCATCAACAATTTCCATAAATTCAATCCACAAAACATCCTTTTTCCCGCGACTATTGGCTAAGTTCGCTCGGCGATCGCTCGGCCCTAAATAAGAATCGGCCCGGCGAGAATGTCTCGGTTAATTCAATAGCCCCGAAATTATCAGAGCCTGACATTCCGCCCGCGGCAGAACGGTCCAACTTAATTTCCCATTTCGCTTGATCCGCGGCACGCGGACGTCGCTTTTGTGTTTTGGTGGAGGAATTCGACGCATCAGTCAGTCGGTCCTCTATTTCTCTGTTCCGTGCCGTTGGCCCCGGCAGACGGATCTAAGGCCAGATTTATACCGTGCAGAGGCGAGGATGGACACGCGATCATTAGTCAGTGGGAGCGGCGATGTATCGAATACGCGGAACCGCAGGACAAACAGAAAACACGCATTTTCACTCTGAACAAGAGCAGGATCAAAGGCTGTGAGACTGAATCGTGAGTGGAGCGTTTCAAACGAGTATCTAAACGTCACGTCACGGCATTGTGGGCCATCGAGTTCAAGTCTGTTACAGAGAGGCTGGTGTAGAACTGTAGTTCGCTTCTTTCTATTTATTATGGTAGCTATGGTCATTAAGCTGGGGATTTACAGTTCCACGTGGACTCTGAAACCACTGCACCGATGGCTATAGCACGGGTAGTTAAGATGTCCGCTCGGCTAAGCTCCATGTGGTTAAACTTTACTGATCGAACTGAAGCGGATTGTGTTTAGAATTTTCTGCTCTCTGGGTTTACTTCAACTCTGCCCTAGGTAGCTTCTACTCGCACGTTACATCTGATAGCGTCTCCTGATTCTTGTATTTCATGTTCCATATCGCAGCTGTATAGTCGCGTAACGAGCAGAATTTCCCTGGCAATCAGCGGACTAGAGTTAAGCAATGGTGTCTTCGTTATTTGCCGATTTCAAGCGACCGGCGAGGATTTATCCCGGTTTCACGGAGGCAACTCCGCCTGGTTCGGGACGAGCAGAACTGCTGAGAATGGGAAACAGGAAAGAGTTGATGGAAAAGGGGGAAGCGTTGGTCGACGATCATCCCCTTTGTAGCTTGATACTCGACCCTCTAATTTCGTTTCGCTCGCCTACAGCAACTCTAATGACTGCTTTGAACTCCGGCTGAAATTTGCGCGCGAGTTTGTGCCAGCTTCATGCACGGAGAGTCGCGAGGCCGTTTGAAAAGCGACGGTGGTAAACAGGCGATAATGAGATAATAGCGCGCCGCGACCCGAGTTCGCGACTTTCTTCGATAAGACCAGATACTCGGCGAAAATAAACGAGAGCGCAACTTGTGTGCTGTAGAATATACAGTCACGTTCTCATGTCTGCGATTCTAGGTGTGAAACGTACACGCAAAGTGCAGGAAAAAGATCGTTTTTTAAGAACAATGTGCGCCAAAAGGTGCATTAATACTTCGTGGAAGAAAAATTGAACCTTCTGTTGGTGTCTTGTGAAATTTCGCTATTATTCGTTGAATTTATTTTTAGTTTATGTTCTTATTAATTATGTTAATATTAACGGTTCCTACTGCTGCCTCGCCCTTACTCTAATTTTATTATCTCCATGTGTATTATATTTTCCATTTAAGGGGGAGACCACTGTAATGGTCTGAGAAGTAAGGGTGATTTTGGGAATTTTTTTCAACTAATCAACTGAAGTCAATCAGTAAATCAGTTTGACAATAAAAAAGTCAATATCGCAAAAGATAACAGAATGACGGACCACTGAAAAGAAATCATTGTCTGGTGTAAAGATGTTGATAAACAAAATAGAAGAAGGCAATTAATTGAAAAGAAGAAAACTGATCGTTGCGTAATAGTGACGGGTTTTTTGCCCAATAAATGCGGTTGTTGCACACGTCAATTGGATAAATTGTTTTCTCTGTATATTATCAACGCGGTTGAGAAATGTCGTTCTGAGAAAAACGCGTTCAAAGTGCCACTCGGCTCAGTCACGAGCTTGACACCGCTTCGCGGAAAATACTATATCTTCGTTAGTTTTACGAATTTCTTCATAAAATGTGGAGAGAGTATTCTTCAAACGCGTGTCTTTCATAAAATGTGAAAAAGGAAAAATCGATTTTTCCGATTTGTTACAGTGGGTTCCTTCCTTAAGGAGTAATTTCTACGTATCTTTTTTCCTTTTCTTGTCCTCTGTGAAATTAAATTAAATAAATCAAGTCGTAATAATAATAATAATAATTTTTTTATGATTTCTGTTTAAGTGACGCATACAGTGATGGTCGCAAAAGGAGTTTAAAGACACTAAAACCATATGCAATATGATTCCCCCTTGTCAAAGTATATTTTTCATGCTGTTCACATTTTGAACTTATTTTTTACTGCAACTCTACGCGAGTGCAGGCCACTGAAGTATGAAACGTGATCATCATGTATTTCAGTTCGGAACGTGGCTCAAAGGTTACTCTCGCCGGGAACGAAAAAATTCCGGTGATTGTAATAACTGTGTGGTTACGATAACACCTCCAATTTTATTTCAGAAACGAGTCGATAATCTCTAAATCACCGTGAGCGCCGCGCGATACACTATCGCGGGAGAGATAAGAGTGGTTCCTAAATACGCGGCGTAAATTTAGCGAGCTGAAAAGTGCGAACACTTTCGCGACACGCTGATAAACCTCCACGTGCAATGCGGAATGTGTTAATTCGCGATCCGATACGATGTTTTATATATTCAAGCAATGTATGCACACGTATTCATCGACTTGACCCCAGAATTAACCTTCCTACAATGTTGGCCCCCGAACAAAGCATTTAAAAGTCATTGTAGCCGTTTTAATTATTCAAGTGGATTCACATGTTCGCTTCGAAATTAGAAGACAAAGAAGCATCGCGCACTATCCGTCGAATTAAACGTAAAATCCCACGTGGCCCCGGGATTCAAATCAGCAGAAAATCGATGCAGAAAAGAAACATTCAATAGAATCACCTACGGAGGGCACCCATATTCCAGCGAATCCCATTTCCCTTCAGCGAGGAACTTAATTCCCTTCGAGATCCCAATTCCGAATCCACCCATATTGGAAGGCGAACATTTACCGAAAAACGTCACGTGTTGAGCACACGCGTAAGAGAACGATGCACTTTACTGCATGGGGGGGGAGACTTTCGTACGGAACGCCGATAATTGAAAGGGGAACGAGCCACGTGAAGAAATACATATCGAAAATCGACGTCCATTGTCGAACAAAGGGGTAACGAATGCTGCGCCGACTCGGCTCCCCCATGAAACGTGCGACGATCATTTCAGTTTCTCTTTTCTCGACACGGAGGGAGGAGGCATGGACTGGCGTATGGAAAGTCGGTGCTTTCCGCACGATTAAAAACTCCGAGGAAAGCCCTGGTGCCCGGCAGATGTGCCCGAATCGATACGCGATAGCGTGAAAAACGATAAGATTTCGTCGCGGACGAGCCCTGTAATATAGATTCCACCGGTGGCAGAGGAAACGTCTCGAGGAGGGAGCCAAGGGGTTCGTAATTCGTATCTCGGACGCTGATTGCATCGTCGTGGCGCGTTCCCTTTGCGTAATTAGAATTCTCTGTGCCGCGCGGTACTTAGTAGTTGTCTATTAATTGCGCCAAATCGATAGCCCCTTCATGATCCAATCAACGACAGGGGGCCAGGATATCGAACGGTCCCTGGTACCAGGCTTCTAATTATTCCCCGTCAAACTCTTTCCATTTAATTAATCGCTTAATAATCGACCAGCGTCGGACACGAATTCAAGTCCGTCCCCCTCTCCAGTTTCTAGAGAAGGAATTATCGCGAACGCGGCAGGCTAAGTTTCTCAGGGGGGGCCAGGAAGTTGGACGCCGGGAACAGGATCCTGGACGTGGCAAGTTTTCGTGCAGCGAATACCGCGAGAGTTCTCCTCCAGGCGATTGATATTCTCCTCCTCTCACTGTCACGGCCATCGAGACCGACAAATTCACAGCCTCCAGCAAATAATCACGCGTCCCAGGACCGCGGACGGTCCAATAAATTTCCCCCGGCTGCCTCACCTTTAACTCGAACATCCTACTCAACGTATTCGCTCCCGGAAATCGCGAACGAATGATCACGCCTCGTTCCCCGCCGGCGATCACTCGTCTCACCGTATCCGCGACAAATCTGCGGTTCTCTCGATACTTTCCAGAGGAAGAGAAATATCGCGTTTCATTGTGCTTCTTAAGACGCATATACGCGACAGATGACGTGTACTCTGGCGCAACGTGTCCTGGGGTTTTCTTTGGGCACGGTCCTCTTTTCTGCGTGGAAATAAATTCGCTTGGATTGGGCAGAGAGTGATTTGAACGACGGTGACTGCGATTGGATATCAATGCTTCGGAGGAGGAATCAAGAACGCGGATAAAAGGAAGGCTGTTTTTCGAGTTGTAGCGAATGGAGGATACCCATTGTGCCACTTTAGTACTTCAGATGAATTGCTACTTCGAATGGTTTGCTTTGGCGATTGTGGAAGACCGAACGGCTATTGGCAATCTATAACACTTTGCTACCTCTTAAGCTATTAGGCGCCGCTTCCCGTGGCAACAGTTTTAAGTATTCCTTCTTGGGAAGTTGGAGGAAAGACGTAAACGGAAACGTTGAATTTCTCTTAATGATCCTTTCGCAGCACTCAAAGTGTATTCCGCTCCGTAGCGCGCGCGTAAAAATGTCGCTTTATGCGTGCTTCTCTTGGAAAAATGAAGCCCGAGCATGCCGCGTTGTTGCGACGCGTTTACGTTCCTTTGATCTCTCTGGATCGTTCTGGGTTCACCCTCCGGAGGATTGACACGTAATTAAAAGTCATCCCCCCGGCGCCAAAGACTTTAGCGCGTTGTTCGACAAGGTACCTTGGGAACAGGTTGCGTAACGGCATTGTTTCGCGGCGTTGCCCTTCAGGAAGATTCCATGCTAACGAGAACAAGCTTTTATTTCGGTGAAGTTATTTCGAGAGGTACAGGAATAACGGGTGAACGGGTGGCGGTGAGAAAAAGTACACGCTTCCTTCTGGAAATAACGTTTCAACGGGGACCAATTTCCTCGGTTGTCCGCGACGAGCGACCATGATGGATTCGTAAGCTTCGAGTGCATTTGAATGAATACAGAAATGTCCTTCACTCGACATGCGAGGAGAATTCATCATCTTTACCAACTTGTAGTGAATTAAAAAAGATTGTTTATAAAATTATTGCTCTTGACTTAACATTAAAAAGAGAACTCGAATTAAAAAATATATCTTTTCACACAAATTATTGCTCTAAGATTAAAAATAGAACTCGAATTAAAAAATATATCTTTACACACAAATTATTGCTCTAAGATTAAAAAGAGAACTCGAATTAAAAAATATATCTTTTCACACAATAAATAGTTATTGAGTTGATCAATTTTCATTTCCCTTTTTAGCGAAAAAATATTAATATTTCTATTCTTATTTATTTGCAATAAATCGCTGTTTTGAGTAGGTGTAGATTTCTTTTCGCCTATATTACACGTCAAAACTCAGAAATTGTGAAAAATATTTCTATTATATATCTATATTTCTCCAAGTGGAGTGCGTTTTACAAATCGCAAATAGTAGTGACATCAAGAAACGCGAATGCCTTATTCCCTGGAACAATGCTTCTAATTGCAAGAGGATCCGCTCCGATTGCGTAGATTGAAATATCGTAGTACGAGGCATATAGAATGGAGTGGGAATGAAAGTGGAGAATCGCGAAATGAAATTTCTTTCGGAGAGGCGAGGCGTAATAACGGCGCGTGAAAGATGTAATGATGGAAATTGCAATGGAACGGGAACAATGGACTTTCAGAGGCACGGCGACGTATCAGATGACGGTTTATTTTCGCGTCAACGTAATAATCATGATTGATGGAACAATGGTGCCGTGATCGATGACAATTTACCGCGCATTCAATACTCTTATCCATCGACGCCAGGCATTATTCCATTATATGATATAATATCGAAAGCAATTTATAGCCGAGGCGCCCGGCGATTTCGGAGTAAATCGCGCGCGTAACGTAACGGAACGGGCGATTCGATTTAATTTCGTTATGAAAAGACAAGTTTGCGCGCCGCGCGTTTCGAGCTGTCTGGCCAGCTAATAATATCTGCTTCACTTTGAATCGAACGTAATTTGCATAAAATAACTCGCGGGGGAATGTACAAAGTTTACTCGCGATAGGAAGTAATCGAACTTTCCCCCTTTTTTCAACATTTTTATAATTCCCCCATCGCCTAGATTAAATACGGTATGCACAGTGGTTCTCTTTTAAAGTGGGCTTCGACCGCAATTTATGAATACCTAATCCACCCTTAACGCGACTTCAATTGCTGCCTCGCGTATTCCAGCAGCCATCGACTGAACTTTTTAAATCGAAAGTACGTGACGGAATACAGCCGTTCCCTCGCTCGAGGTCCGTTGCGACCAAAACGTCAGGGCTTTCCAGATTTTATTACAGTTAAATCATGCTGCCTGAAATAAACGCCTTCGAACCACTCCGCTGACAAATTGCAGTTTCCGAGTTGCGTCACATTTCCGTCATCCTAGCGAGGTGTGCGGGCACACGTGCATCGCGTGAAACTAGTAAAGGACCAACGATGACCCAAAATACGTACCGATCAAAGGCAGAAATTTCTTTGAACCGAAATAGCGCTTCCTTCCATTCTCTGTTAAAAACAAAACTACGAAGAGTCTCTTACCGCTTTCTCCTAATTGGATACCGGATATAATACCATCTACACTCCGATCGGTTTCTAAGCTTCTACCGGACTCCCAAGCAGAAATTAAAACTGAAAGGGATAGAATTCTACAGTGGTATTGGAGGCGTTGAACAGCGTCCCTTTACAAGGGCGGAGCGCACTGAAAATGGGTTTCTCGAGGGTATTCTACATTGCACATTGTACACTTGGAAAATGGGTGTCTCGAGTGCATTCTACCTTGCACATTGGACACGTGGAAATGGTTGTCTGAAGTGCAATCTACCTTGCACATCGCACGCGAGGAAATGGGTGTCTCGAGTGAGTTCTACGTTTTGCACACGTGGAAACGCGTGCCCCAGGGAGGGGTATTTATAGCGCCCCTTGAAACTACCCACGACGACAAAAGGATTAACCCCTGATATCGCCCTAAGCAGAAGCTTCCGCGAGAAATATGTAAGATCGGAGAAACTAGGTGGGAAGAAGCACGGAGATGCGAGGGCGAGCCGCCCTTAACTACCACTGCTTGGAGTTTCGCGTGACGTCCCACCCCTGGCAGCCAGTTCAAGCCCATAAAACGTCCAACAGCTGCTCGAGCGACGTTCATGAATCTCATCCACTCGGTGGTGATTTTCAAGTATCCACTCGGCGGACGGCGTATCGATCTTTTTCTAACGGACACACATCGTCACAGGTTGGCGGGGATGGTGGGTTCGAGAGGCATTCCAGTCAGGAGAGGAGCACGTGCGCGTTACGTCGCAAGGATACGCGAGGGGCAAAGTGATATTTTGGTCAGCGTGACACACCGAGCGGACAGTGTCGCTAAGTTTGAGAGACGGCTTGACTTCGCGTTGGCAAAGTTCAAACCAGCGGCTTTTCGTGGCGAGCAGCGTCTGGCCGGCGTCTCGGGACAGAGTACGCCGGGGGCCTGATTAGCCCTGGACGGGCTATGATTAGCGATGGGATTGATGTGACACTCGAGAATGCAGCTCTGACAACTCTGCCCTTTGATATTTGTTCGAAGATACCCAGACGCTATCCGGAATAAAATTATAAATCCTACATTAAAGGCTGATAGACACTGGCGCGATCCAAACTACGCAGTATGAACTAAGCACCTCGCGAACTCTGCGTGATATCATTAATTCAATATAACTCCGATGACAAACACCGACACGCTCGTTCGCAAAGAAACGGCTGAATGACGAGAATTAATGGCGAGGATTACAAGTGACGAGATTAATGACGAATTCTACTCCAGACCGCGACTAATCGCGAGATGAACGATGGTATCCTCGCCTCGGGTCGAGATAACAGGCCTTGGAGTGCCGCTTTGGCTTTCTATGCCCCTCTCTACGCGATTACCCTGTAACACCGTCTCTACGGGGGTGTTTGAATTTCAACAAGGGACCGGGGACAAGATAAACCCGATGGAAGCCACGCGATCACGGCTGCAAGGGATTGAATCGCGCCCAAAACGCGATCGCTACGATATTTTTTTAAATTCGCGTTGAATGTTTCATTGGCGAGGGGGTTGGAGGCGGTGGCGGCGAGACGCCTTTGATCTCGCGCGTCGCGGGATCTGCAAACCCCCCCGTAACACACAGCGATATCTGCCCCCGAAAACGTTGGGCGAATCGAATCGAGGCTGAGGAGCGAACGAAACCGGGAAATCGAGTGGCATCTGTATGCATTATGCAAGCACGGGCGCAAAAGGATGCCGGCGGCGAAGGTGGGCGCATTGATATTCCAGCAACGTGGATTTATATACCTGATCGTCGTGACTTAATTAACATTAACAAACGGGGTGGACTAGATGCTCGGTTCTTTTTTTTTTTTCTTCCGCCGCTTACGACGGCCAGCAAATTGGAACGCGGCCGTAACCGGGCAAGAAACCCGGTTTTGCCTGTCGTAACGTAAATGGAAACGTTTTCTCGTTAACCACCCAGAGCCAAGTGTGGCTTTATGAGCGTCTGTCCCGAAACTAACCGCGGCCACCAAGCAGGATATGCTCGAGGAGCTCGGAAATGTGTCGATACATACTTTAATATCCGACCTATAGTGCTGGCTCAAAGTAGTCTTGTTGTTATCTTGGGATATGTACGTGGAAGTTTGTCGTACCGTTCACCTTGCGGGCGCTATCGATCTTTCAGGAATAACAAAGATCTCGCTAAAGCTGTGTAATTGGGCGTACAAAGTATGGCTTTCATGTACGAGTCACAGATTTCATAAAATATGAGCAATCGGGTCAGTCATAAGCTCTATAGTCGTCATAGGGATCCGTAGAACCGAATGGCTATTGCATAGTAGCAGCGTAAGTATGAGTGTGGATATTGATTTTGTGATATGTGGAATCTGTTAGCGACGAATATCTGCTGCTATTTATAGGATAGGATACCGTTGGAGTGGCACATTTCGCTATGGTAGATTAGTGTACCAATGTGTTACTATGTAACTATGTATTTGCAACTATGGAGCAACTCTAACGTTACTATAGTGTTTCTAGAATGGTATTGTTGTATCATAGTACGTCTATAATACTGCGATGTGCGTTACTATGTATGTAGTATATACATTAGTACGGTGACAGTAATGGTTATAGAAATGATAGATAAATATGTGATCACGGGAATAATAAGAGTAACAGTAATACTGGTAATAGGTGGCATAAATTTCTGAATTACTGTGTCAGCTACAATGAAATTGCCAAATATTTTGCACGCTCCATTCATACAGACATCTCAATTACAAGCAAGACGAGTCTAAACTCCAAGGTATACCGTAGATAGACAATACTGGGGCTACACGTATAGAAAAAGAAGAGATACACAATGGTTCAATACTCCCATCAAGGCACGTCAACGCACCGTCGTGCGATAATATGATCAGTATTACATGCATATGTATTGTAACACATTACGCTTAATATTACATCATCCCTGGCATGTGTTTCTCAGCAGTATGCAGTGCTAGCAACCGTGAAACGGAGGTCACGAAGTAGCAGACGGCGACAATGACCTTTCCTACACGTTGTGGTAAACTTTTACTTTAAAATGATTTCACTAGCAGCTCGCGGTGATAAAGCGACCGGTCACTGAGCGATAGCACGCGTGGAAAACATCGCGCGTGAAAAAAAGGTTGCGAAATCAAACAAAACGATACCAACGATATTTAAACGATTTCTAATAAAGAAACTTGGACGCGGAAATATTTGTATAGGTACCACTCTAAACGTGTTTCTTCGTTAGAAAGGAAATGAGTATACGAAATATTATATGAGAATGAAAATACGCTTAAAATCTGTTAAATCGTGCGAGAGAGAAACACGTGCACGAATTCGGAGTGAGAGATCGTTTAAAAAGAAATGTTCCGTAGTGCCTCGATACACCTTGTCGTATAAGAATCGATCGAGTAAAAAATAAATGAGGAAATAAGAAGGCAATAAATTGTGCGGTGTGTCAACATCGCGAAATATCGATATGTGTTATCGTACCTTCGAAACCCTCGCCGGATACATTCGGTTAATATAGAATCTTAACGGAATATGCCCAGGGATCGATTTCAGCGAAACGCCGCTCCAAACAAACGATTTGACAAGGGCATAGGCGACGACGGCTCCGAGACACCTATATACGGGTTGAAACGCGTACGAGCACGAAACTACTCGGCTATTACCCGGCTCGAAAACTCATACGTCACGGTATAAAGAAGAAACTGATGGGCTATCGAGGTGATCGCAGGCGGCGGGCATCGCGACAACGCCTCGTCTCCCGCTGATAACGCGATGGAAATTATCGACCCCGGTTCACCGACGGGGGTTTGTTTTGAACGTGCATCCTCGCGCACCAGCCGTCGCCAATAACGACGATATGGAAGCGCGACGGAGCCTATTCAACGGACGACGGTGACAACGGTGACGACGGTGGCGTCGCCGACGACGACGATCACGGAACCCGTAAGGGGAACGATGCGGGGCGCGCACCACACACTCACTCACTCACTCACTCACACACACGGCACGCAGACGCATACACACACAGAGAGAGACAGGCCACGGGATATATAACAGGTTGCTGCCGAAACACGAGCCACGTATCGAAAGCTAAGCGTCGTTGTTCCTGGCGTTTCGTATTAAACGCGACACGACACCGCGGACACGAGACAATCTCCTTTCGAGAGCGCGCGCATCGCCCATTGTTTCGACGCGGCGGCGGTGATACGGGTAAAAGCGACCGGATAAATGGCGACTTTCCCCCCTCCGCTGCTCGCGACCGCCTCACGGGTTGTAAATCTCTGCCGCGACACGCCGAGACGCACGCGTTCACCCGTACGCGAGAGCACGGTAACACCGCTGGCCTATCGAGTAGAAACGATCCCACGGTGTGGCTGGGCGAGCAACGCCGCCAAAACGAAAACACACACAACATCGACCGGGCTATCTCTCTAACGTTGTGTAAACTTACTCACCCTGTGACCGGATTCCTCGAGTCGCTGCCTCTTGGAGTGTGGCCCGTCTCCGTTGAACGCCATCCTGGGGCTCGGCACCGGGCAATTACTTTTTCTATTTTTTTTATCAAAGCGGGGGCGCACTCGGTGCTACGACGACACGTCCTTGTGTATACCGCGCGGCTTTCTATACCGTGTCGACGATCTCGTGCGCGGGCGGGGGAGGGGGGGAGGAAGGAGAAAATAATCGGTAGGACACGACGCGAACGCGACGAGAACAGACAAACGCGCGAGAGCGGCTTAAGGGAAACTGGATCTCGATTCTCGATGTTGCTGGAGAGGAACGTCTCTGCCTCGAGCGAAGTAGCCGGCCACCGCAGCGCTACCTGCCGACACCGCGTCCCGAACACGACTAGTCCTTAAGGCGGAACCACGCGCACGCGCCCCTCTACGATTCCACCCGTTCGCTGATTGGCCCGAGGCCCACTCCTCGCGCAATCCCAGCGAACATCCACGCTGGCATTAAATTTCTACATCCAATAAATTCAAGCGATATCAGTATCAGGTATATTGTGTCGAATCGTTACAATTTCTTCGATATGCTGTAATTATTTAGGGAGAAGGAAACTGGAATGCATGGTTCTTTCACAATTCTTAAACAACAACGCCCAATCAAAGGCACGTTTTAAACGGCCACATTACTTCGCGGACGCGGGATTTACGAAATGTTTAAGTCAGAAGTTATATAGGATAAAATTGGAGATGCAAATTACTTAATCGTGTTTACTAGAGATTAACACTAAATTTCGCGGCGATAGTTTGCTATCGAAAATTGGTTTCAACGTTGGAGATAAATTCTTCTCGGATAGAAATAGAAATCTATCGAGCAGCACGATCGTTTCCACTAATGGCGCCAACATCATTCGCAGCGATCCAAACGCTAGAACTTGATGCCAACGATTTAAATAATTATTAATTTCTAAATTGTTGATGTCGGGATCTCCTGGCTGCAGGCGAGCGTCGAAATTCGATGTCGCTTTAACGCAGTATCTGAAACACCAAATTACATTCACGCGTTATCGCCAGTTATTCGAATCGAAGCTGCAAGATGTAAATCACTCAACTGTTGAAATGTCATCCCTTTCGTTACTTTGACATTTCGCAACTTGCAGTGCCGTAATTCATCACTTTTCTTTATTAAAATAGTTTCTAGAGCCGCTCTATACGTGTGCACCTAAAACAAATTATTCATTCAACTATACATATTCAACCACAATATGCATTGGTCAAAACACTCAACTATTAAATCTTCGTAATTCCCAGTCTTTAACTTGTCGCAGTACTTTTCAATGGCGTGGCATGCCACTTCTAACGATGTATAATTCAATGCATTATTTTTGCACAAGGACAGATACTTGCTAAGCGGATAACCCATAAACCCATTTATCTCTGAACTAAAAATGAATCGTTCTGTATAACGCAATCAGATGCATGGAAATAAATCTTTTAAATGATGTACATACTTTAAAGTCAACTTCATATAACAACAGCCAACGATACAAATAAATTTCGCTTCGTCTCTAGAAGAATAGAGCTTTAATAGTAACGGGGCTAGGTCTCCGCACGGATGAAGGCCTACCAAACCAAATTCAGTTTCGATCTTCTTTAAATCGAAACCAGTACGAAAGAAATCTTGCAACCGACTAATTAGTTCTGATTCAACTAAATTTGACCATTCCAATTTAGCTGGAAAGTGCTGCGGACATTTCTGACAAAAATTAGGTACGTGCTTTCTTACGGACACCAATAATTCTTCGTCCCATTTCCTACAATAAAAATTACAATTGAACATCGCCTGTAACACCGTTGACACGTCGTGGTAACTTTACCTAGCATGTTGCAACAGCGTACAATCCTGCTCGACGCAGGTGACGCATAATCCATATTGGAAAGACAAAGTGCGAGCTAAGTGACCCATTCCAGACCCAATATCGACGATGCACTTACAATTAGATTCGTGGGCGCAGTCTGCGCATACCTATAAATATTCCCAATGTATCGCACATAAATACCTAACTGAGAAACATTAATGCATTACTTGAGCTATTTCTTGTATCTCGTATCTCTTTTTCTTTTTTATATGCTTGGAAAACAAGTTGTTAAATTTATTATCCTTTGAGTATAAGTTGTCGCATGCATCTTTGCCATGCGCCTCCAACTTCTCATCATGATTATTATCGCCTGCTTTTGATTTATTAAATTCGCAAGACAGAACGCTTCTTGGGTCCTCGTGATTTCTGTTGATCTGCAGCGTATTAGTTACTTGACGAAGCGCAAGCAACGACAACGGCCACGTGCGTGTGCTGCGACAAGATTAAAGAATTTTAAAAAATAATGCAAATCAAGAGTTCAAATAGCGTAGTGCGGACACCCACCGCGAGATGTCCCCCGACATCCATTCACCAAATTCTCGAGGAGACGTATCACACAACGCGAGCCTCCAGCTTTCAGGTAACTTTTCCCATAATTTTTCCTCGAAGAAGTCCTACGACAGAAGAAACGCAGCCTCTGTAATCTGCCTGGATCGAAGACAGTGACAACACAGACTCGGTGCTTCAGCTACACGCGTCCATGAAGGTGCATCAAAGTAGATATTCCGAAGAAGACGGTAGCGGAGTAATGAAACTCGATCGCAAGATGTATTTTAAGTTACGTACCACAACGTAAGAGTCTAATAGCCAACCGTATACGTCTAGAACGGAGAATATTTGGTCGATCGTTACACGAGTTCTCGTGCAAGCTTTACACGTGCAGCAAATGCCTGTAGGTGCGGCCATAGCTGCAGCGAAATGGCCGCGGAAATTTGACTTATCACTCCACGTGGTCCTAGCTCTGCGATAAAACTCTAAACCCTATAAGGTATTTATTATTCGCAGAGAAACTTTAAGCATCCGTTACGTTCCCTTAAGAAATAATTTCTCTCCAACCGCGAGCAATAACATCCGCATAAATTAAAACGGAATACTTGCTACGCGCTATAATCAAACGTCTTCATTCGGACCGTTATCCAAGACAGATCGAGCTGGCGAGGATTTCAAAATCTACTCTCTACGACAGAAATAGAAAGTGCAGCAAGCATACCGCCGATTAAAGCTACTTTTTGTTTAACACCGCGTATGCTGCCCAATTATATAACGCAGTTGTGAGCGTATGTCAATACAACAAAGTTTACTTAAAGGAAAGCCACAGGTGAAACCGCCGGACGCTGAGCGGACTCTGCGCAAAATGTCATGTAATTCTTTAACACGCTTTTTTTTTTTCAAACGCGAAATTTCGTGCGGGCCAACAACGAAGGTTCCCGGGAGGACAATCGAGGGGGATTCTCGCACAAAGAAGCCCCCCCGAATTCTAGCATCTCAGCCAAGGACGCGAGAAACGGTTGCCTTCCGCCGTTTCAACACAAAAGACAGGGAAATTGCCGAGCCGTATGCTTGCTTTATTTATTAATTAAAAGATCGCGAGCTGTACTAGCCGTGTCCCACTTTACGGCACTTTCACTCTTCAACAGTTACGTTATTGCTCATGAGCGCACTGCTCTCCGAGGACTATATACCTACAAACAGCACAGCCGCAGGAGAACCGTATCATCTGCCGTTCTATGCCTCGGACTTTCATGAGAACTGGGCGACTGAAATTCGTGCAATCACGCTCCGAAGCGTTGTTTCACAAAGGACTGTTGCAATTATTGCTAAACGCTGTAATAAAACCGTCTTTTTACACCTAGCTTATTAATCCATCCTCGGTCGTTGCTAGCACAGCCATTAGCTCTGTAAGAAGGCGTACCATTTGCTCCAGTATGTGGATTTTAACGAAACGAGCTGTCGCCTGCGCGACTTTTACCATCCAGAGCATGGAGACTTTAAATATGAAATACTCGGTCGTGTCGAGTAAATCGTTTCGTAATTCTTTTTATCGATGACGCAGTCGCGTAACTCGAAATCACTGGCCATCGGAGGAGAGTCCTTTGCCCGCTGTGTTCGAGTCTCTCGCCGGTTATTTGGACCTCTTACGCCAACGTAAGTGAAAGTTTCCAAGTAGGACGAGCGACGTCGAATCCCGACAGTGCGTTATTCGCCAAACGCTCATCTCCGTTGGTCACTGTGCTGGACACCGGTCCATTGAATTGGATAAATGTCAGCGCGTCTGTCTGCGGGCCTGAAAATCTGCGGGCAGGCAAGCTGGCGTAAAGAGAAAACGCTGTTAGATTACTCCCCCGTGCAGGCTGGCACGTAAAGTTCAAAAGTGAGGCCCCTACGGAGGAATCAGGAAGTGAGGAGGATATCGTTAGAACGAATGTTATCTGGCTGCCCGTTAGATCAGCCCAGAATGCGTGTTACGCAAGTGTGAGAACGTTTTTGCAGCAGAGCTTTTGCAACTAAGGGTTTCACCAGGTCATCCTCGTTTAACTGGTATTCTAGATTTCTGCCTTTCACAGCGGCCCGCGATTTGCGGGAAATGGTGCACGCGATCTTCTTACGTCGCTCGAACTTGCGGGAAAACCTCCGAGCGATTTCGTCACGGTGAGAAAAGAGAAATGCAACGCTAACCGTTCGTCCCGAGACAAAAGCTAATGAAGGTGTTTCGCTAACAGTGCGATTAAATAGATCTTCGCCGCGCGTCGGGTACGGTTAGGCAATTAATATTCCGGATCGTAAAATCCAGAGCTGTAAAAAGCTGGGATGGATTCGGAAAGTAATATACGAACGACGAGTAACGAGATGCAATTATGAGCCAACGGCGAGGGAATAACGGCTACCGAGTTATGGCTCTCTGAATTCATAAACGGCAGAAGTGATTCGCGGAATTTTGCTTATCGATGGCGAAGGAAAGGTCATTAGACACACGCAGGAAATGATTCGTCGGCGAGAAATCATTGGCTCGGAACCGCTATAAGGCTTCAGCGAAAGTAAATGATAAGTGCATGCTGGCGCGCGATACACGGCGTTGCTGTGCTTAGTAAAGCGGTAGTCTTTCACCGAATAATTCGGTGTGCACCGTGGCATCCGGGGCGGGCAAGGCCTTCTCCTAGAGGAAAGGTGGGTTTCGGTTTCGATAGGCCTTGAGGGTCAACGGAAAAGTGACGCTTGCTCGGCTAATATAATCATCTTCCTTTCCTTTCGATCGGTAGACGGATTTAAAGAAAGTCGAGAACGACGTTGCCCGTTCCCCCTACTCGCGGTTCGAGCGTTCCTCTTATTTTTTTTTTTTTCTTTCCTTTTCGTCCCGAGCAGCCGTGTCTGCGTGTTGCCTACCACTGGCCACAAAGTGTACGGTAGACACCAGCCAGAGAAAGGTGCCCCACCGTATTCGATATTAGAGAGGAGCTTCTTGAAGAGCCCAGTGGTGGTGGCATCGGGTTGGGGAGAAACGGGCCTCTGGGCCCAATCTGTCCTCAGTTCCCATGCGAAGCTCCATTGAATATCGTTCAGTACATGCCCGGTCCTGGATGGATATCATGTCGCCAATCGCGAGTTAACAATCCATCGTCAAAGTTAACGCACGTGAAGTCGGTGAAGTGTGACTGGATCGAAGGAACGGCTGCCGGAGCGACAGATCTGCACGAGCCATGCGATTCCTCAAGCTGGTAATTATGCAGAAAGCTCGTTTCGGCGTGGCCCGCCAACTCGTCTTCCTGGCTGAACGGTTCCGGAGAAATTCTCAGCGGTGTCGCGCGTTAAAAGACTAGATGGGCCTCGTTTAAGAGAAGGTGGCTCGCTTGTACTTTCATCGTAATAAGCGCGCCTCGTTTCGTGACTACGGGAAACGTTCGACGCAGCTTCTATCATTTGTAATCAGTCAGCGTATCGCCCTAGGCTACTTAGCTAGGGAAAGTATATCGGATTAGCGACGCGTTTATGTGCGCTTAGCAAATCGTTCCCGCCGAGTACCACTATCTATACGTTATCCCCGGAATCTTGCGGAAAATTTCATTATGTATTTCAGTGGCGAAATGTAGATCGCTTGATTTTCCCGCGTGTCGGCATTAAAGCGGCGTAAATGAATTCCGGTGGCGAGCGCGCCCGCTCCGAGACAGGTTTCCTTTTTGTCCGAGGAATATTAAGAAGTCCCCCGCTTTAGGAGAGTCACCGAATTCTCGAGGTGAAACGCGCGCCGCCGTGAATCTAAAACCTAAATTTTCTCTCCTTCTTTCTCCGTGGCCATGTGAAGCCTCGGACGAGAATCGCCGCTTCTATCCGCGGAATTTAAACGCGAGAAACATCCTATATCCGACGCGTGCCGTAACTCGGTCTCGCCATATCGGGAACACGATCGCGGCTGGGAATCGCTTATCAGGGTACCAGTAACTGTCCATTCGGCGACGCTAGAATACCAATCGAACGGCCTCTTAAGGCCTTCCAGGATGCTTCTTCTCGTTATTAATCGGGTCACTCGGTTAACCACGCGCCACGGCCGTTTGTTTCTGCAAACGTAAACGCGCGTTATACGCTCGGCACGCGGAAACCGCCCCGTCTCGCCTGTCTGCCATTCCCGCGGCTCCGACGCAGTTTCACCATTCCAGATAGTCGTAGTGGCAACGGCCTGCGTCGCCGCGACCTATGCCAAAGATGATTCCTCCAAGAGCCGCGACAAGAGACAACAGGTTGCATTCTATCCGAGGAGAGGAGGCAGACCACCGCCGTACGCGGTCCAGATGGAGCCGATCGTCCAATACTCCCAGAGGGATCCGCTCTACAATCCCCTGGCGAGCTCCAAGAGCGACGATCTCTACGAAGAAGGCCCGTTGAATTATTACCCCACCGAGCCGGAGCCTATCATCGAGATAATCATCAAGGAGTCGAACGAGTCTCTGCCAACCCCTGTGCCTCCTCCGCCGTTACCGACCCCGAGGCCCACGAAGGAGCCGATACAAGTGTTCTACGTCAAGTACGAGAAGAAGAAGGGTTACGGGGACAAGCCCCGTGTCGTCTACGATCCGCCCGTTCCCGCGCTCACACCTGTCGAGGAGCACGAGGAGATCAAGCCGGATAACGAGGCGCCTTACCCGGAAGAACCTGTTCACACCGCGACACCGGCACCGACCGAGCCTTCCACCACGCTCAGAGCGATCATTCGACCCGAAAGCGAGGTGTACCATTCAGGTTCTAGCGGTATACGCGTCACCTTTGGCACGGACCAAGTGCCACCGAACAATCACAATAAACGAAGCGACCTGGAGTCACCGCCCGCTCAGCACACCAAGCCGAGCTCCATAGCTCCTGGCTCCCCTAAACGACAACACGGGCCTTACCAACCGATCCAGCCGGTGCATCAGAGAGTGCCCGCTTTCCCGCAACAGAGGATCGCCGGCGCGTTTCCACAGCAGCAGCCGTTGCATCAACCGCCCCAGCAACAGCCGGTTAATTTCTTGCAACAGTCGCCGTTTCCGTCGCCGCCGCAGGCGAGAAACCCGTTGCCGAGGCCCCAGCGGTTGCCAATAACGATCCAGGGGCTGCCGGAAGTGCAGCAACGCGCGCCGTTCAACAGCTTCGGCCCGCCTCACCGCGTCAATATCAATCACCCGCAGCAACCGGGATTTCCCCCGGCGCTCTCGGTTTCTCATCAGAGCGTGCAGATACAGAATCAGCCGCTACCGGTGAACCAGGCCAGCCACTTCACCGCGGAACAACAACAACAACAGCAGCAGCAGCAGCAACCTCTGCCACTCTACAAGCAGCAGGAATTGGAGAAGCAAAGGTACCACGAGCAGCGTCGTCAGCAGGAGCTGCTGAAGCATCGGGAACACCAGAGGCAGCATGAGCAACAGAGGCTGCAGGAGCATCAGAGATTCTTGGAGCAGCAGAGACAGACAGAGCAACAGAGGCAGATAGAGCAGCAGAGGCTCCTGGAACAGCAGAGGCAGCAGGAGCAGCAGAGACAACAGGATCACCAAAGGCTCCAGGAACAGCAGAGGATACAGGAGCAGCAAAGGTTGCAGGAGCAACAGAGGCTGCAAGAGCAGCAAAGAGTGCAAGAGCAACGAAGGAGGAAGCAAGAGCAGGAACAGCAGTATCGCGCCCAGTTCAAGTACAACCAGGGGCAACCGATACAAAGTGTACCGCAAATACCGCTTCAGCCGCATATTCAGAAGCCTGGCGGCGAGATCTTCAAAGCTGTTCCGAAATTGGAGCAGCATTATTCTATTCGAGAGAATCCTCTCCACCCCGGCCCTTTCCCCCCTAATCCTGTGCTCCCGCCAACAGAATACCCGGAAATACCTCAGAACCAGTACGTTTCCGCTCAACCTCCTAGCCCTTTGCCAGAAAGTCAACCGCTCCTGAGGAATCCGTCTAATCAGTTCATCAACGACCAACAGCAGCACTTGGGCGCGAAGCAACAGATCTTCCAGACCCAGCAGCAGGGATTCTTCTCCCAAAACCTTCAGACCTCTCAACCGCAGCCTCCTCCGCAACAACGATCCCCACCGTCCTCGCAACGATCATCCATCTGGGGACGTCCATCCTTCGGGAACAGCGCGAGCCCTTCCCAGAAGATCTACGCCACCCCGGTGACCAATACGGAGGATTTCAATTCCATATCCACTATCCGACCGTTCATCTCTAGCACGACACCGACTCCCACGACCACTACGACCACAACGACCACTACCGCAGAGCCGCCAACCACGACCACCGCTTCCCCGAAGAACGAGGCAAGGATCAGGGAGAACATCGCCAACCTGCCAGACGAGGTGCCCGACGACATCAGGGAGCAACTGCTGAGCTCCGGTATTTTGGGTAACGCCGACATCCAGATACTTGATTACGACAAGGTCGGCGACATACCGATCGAGAAACTACCGCCGGAGGCTTTGGTGAATTTCTACGGCGCCGGGGGCGCTTCCGCGGTGGCCGCCAGCGAACCGGTGCCGTCCATCGTGAAGAAGCCGAAAACGGCGGGGAAGACCACCACCGCCACTAAGTTCGAGCAGGCCACCTTGCGGCCCGGAGGCGTGGAGATGAAAGTAGTACGCTTCGATCCGAATACGGAGCAAGGCCAGGCGCTGGCGGATCAGCACATACGCGACGACGCCACCAGGCTGGATCCCGTGACCGTGGGACCCAGGCACGATGCTCAATACAATCGTTATCTGCCTCTAAAAGTGAGCGGCGCTTCCTTCCCTATACCGGACGTGCCGCATCTCAACGGTCGCAAGATATCCAGCGTGGTGGTGCTGGCACCCGTCCACTATAACTTTCAAGAGGAGAAGGAGATCGAGTCGCGGCAGGGTAGACGGGTCAGCGACGTCCAGGCGGTCAAGTTTCTAGCTGGCGACACTCTCAAGCAACTGGTGAAAAAGCCGACCGCGGAGAACTACAAGAAGTGGCTGGAACAGGAGAGCCGCACCGATCCTCAGAAGCAGTCTGTGGTGCTGTTGGTGACCATGTAAGTGTTAAACGAGCGCTCGATGCCATAACTAATCGCCCATTCCCGGCCCGTTTACCTTCGTTAACTCGCACGCTTGCTCTAAACCGCGCACCGCCGCGCGCACAATTATCCATTAACGAGCGATATTCTTCTCCATCGCGATCTTCCCCGAACGATGTACAATCTGCTTCCGCGTGCGTCCCATCAAGGTAACAATCGGGATCCACTTGCTTCGCTTTCTTTGGCGTTTAACCCTTGCCAACAGTCCCGAGTAGTCGCATCCTCGATACGATGAGTTTGGCATAAGTATGCGCGTCGCGTGCGGAAATCGTTAAACGTATTCGGAAACCAAGTGGAGGAGTGGCTTAGATTTCAGCGCTGTGGTGGTAAGTTGGCAAACTATTGCAAGTAGGCCCGGATCCCACTAAACATTCCGAATAAGTATTTATTATTCGAGAAAGTAAAAATTTATTGTTCAAAAAAATTTAAAACACTCGTTTTTCACAAAATATCTATATAAATATTGATAATCGTATGGACTTCGACGGATTTCGGCCTACTCACAGTAGTTTAATTTTCTGTCACTAGTTGGCGTAACGAAATTCTTGGTTTCCCAATATCGTTCTACACCCAAAGGCGTTCGTCGCACGTCACGCAGTGGTCGATTAAGTATTTGTTAATTTTACCTGATGGGTTCACTGATGTTGTACGATGTTACAGGCCGGAAGATGCTGTGGAAGGCGATAAGGAGATCTTCATGTACGACGTGGTATCACAGACCGTGAGCAAACTCTCGGGCGACTTGTCGACCGCCTTCGTGAACGCTGCCGAAAGCAATTCCGACAGCACGGACACACTCGACGAAACCAATTTCCCGTCGCACTAAGTTGTACTGCACGAATCCTGTAGCATACAACGGCGGAGAGTTAACTAAAAGATAAAAAAAGTGACATATGCCATGCGTGTCAAGTGTGGACGCAACACACGAAACGTTCTGTCATCTCACATGTTATGTTAGGGTTACAACGAAAGCGAAACAAGGTTTAAGAGAGGTAAAGGACATAAAACTATAAGTATCCTTGTAGATATTATTAATTATGTATTATTATGTATATACTGATTTTGTACTTTTTTTATACAAAAATAAATTCAATCCTTTTATACGTCTGAACTATTCAGTTTGCTAACTTTCGACCCACAGACGGATTCAGGAGCCTTGGATTCTTGGAGGGAGTGAAATATGTGAAAGTACATGAGTACATTTTTAAACCTTCTTTTACAAGATTTAAAATTTGCTTTAACTTATATTTTAATATCTCTATCTGATACTAAATATAGCCTAAATAATTAAATTCACGTTAATTATTTATACAGAATAATCCACAACATCATAATATTTTTCTATTTTATTATTCTTGGGAGGGGGCAGTCGCCCCTATCGCCCCCTCTGAATCCGCCCTTGTTTCGACCGGAGCCTAAAACAGGTAACGTACCTTCTAAGGGAGTCCCGGAGTGTCCAAGAAGGCGAAGCTCGGACAGCTATTTTCTTGCATTTTCTCGATTTGCGACATCACGCGCTATCGTGAGGAGACAAAAGCTAAACTTGGGAGTAGTGCGTGAATAATGTAAAGCGTGACCGGTCCAGTAAGAAGAATAAAGGGAGAATATCGAATTTTAAAGTTCAAACTAAACTGTGAACCGTGGACAATTCAAGTTTAAATCAAGAAAAGACTGGCCATCGCGTTGTATTTAATTTTAATTCTAACCGCCAGTAGCGTTTTCAACTTGTTCCCCTCTGATCGATAAAGTCGCATGCTACGCGAAAATAAGGGGCCTGCAAAAGTCTTCGTCAGATGTTAAGTCTATCCTTTACATCGTCCGTGCCCTAAGCAGTGTTACAAATGGCGGTGTTTCGTATGACGCACGTTAGTGAATGAGTTAGTTTGTTATATTGTAAGGAAAGGTCAAAGTCTAATAGAATATTGGAGCAGAAATTCGAAAACGTAAGGATTATGGGTGATATGCCGTGTCCAGCGTGCCAATGTGTTTTAGTAACTTTAGTCTCATGTGTTTATAACGGAATATTTTATCACCAGAATAGGTTATCCTGCGTTAGCATCACTTGCCGTCGGGATGTTAAATGTCTAGTTGCGGAATAACTTTCGAGGGATCCGATCGATGAGAGGATAAAAATGTCAAGCAGCAGCTCCGAAAGCAGCGACGACAGCCGTCACGACAAGTCACGAAAGAGACGCAAGCACAGGCGCGACGAGAGCCCTAACCAAGACAGGCGATCGAACCGAAAGGAATCGAACATCAAGAATAAAAATTATAGAGATGGCAGAGAAGGTAGGGACGTTCACAAATTTAGCAGGGAAGTGAGAAGAGACAATAATGATATGCATCGTGATAGATCGCAACGTGAACGGGATAGGGAATATAGGGATAGTCGGTATGATCATCCGAGGAGAGACGATGAGAGACAAAATGGTAAAAGGAGGCACGAAAGGTCACCTCTCAGAAGGGAAGAGTCTCATTCCAGATACAGAGATTACGAGGAGAAGAATAAAAAGCATAGAGACGCGGCTCAATACAACAAGAGGTATAACGACGCGAACAGGGAGAGGAGAAATAATTTCGAGGAAGCCAAAGTGAAGAAAGAACCGTCGCCGGAATGGGGTAAACCGGCTGGGAAAGCTGACTCGAAAGCGAAGCCTCAGGACAAGGAGAAACCGAACTTCGAGCTGTCTGGTAAATTGACGGAGGACACCAATACTGTAAACGGGGTAGTTATTAAGTATTCCGAACCGGCGGACTCGAGGAAGCCTAAACGCAGGTGGAGGTTGTATCCGTTCAAGGGGGAGAAAGCGCTACCCACGTTGTATGTTCACAGACAATCGGCGTATTTAATGGGGAGAGATCGCAAAATCGCGGATATACCTTTAGATCATCCTTCGTGTTCCAAACAGCACGCTGTTTTACAATACCGTCTGGTATCCTTTCAAAGAGAAGGCGGTGGTGAGGGTAGAAGGATTCGACCGTATCTCATAGACTTAGAATCGGCGAATGGTACATTTGTAAATAATGTAAAGCTAGAACCAAGGAGATACCATGAATTATTAGAAAGAGATGTGATACGTTTCGGATTTAGCTCTAGGGAATACGTCTTATTACATGAACATAGCAAGGATGATTCTTTAGACGACGACGTTCCCCTAACTACTACTATTACCACTACTACTACCACCACCACCACTACCACCACAGCATAGGTAATATATTTCAGAACTCTATAAAAACTATGTTATCTTCCTCCGAGGCTTTAAGTAAAAAATCTGCACGTTTCCTTCCAGGAGCTCTTGTAAAATATTGAGAAAAAAAAATCTATAATATTTTAAGTACACGAATAAGATATTAATGTTACCTCTTAGGATAAATTAATAAATCTCTTTCACGATTCTCTTTAAGTTATACTATGAAAGAAATTACTGCAAATCACGAATAGAGCATTTATCATAGTACAATATTCATGACGAAAATTTCTAATTCCTAGGTGAAACGAATTGTCATCCGTAAGTTTTACATTTTATGTAAATTAGTGACAAAACTTAATTGTAATAAACCACCTTTGAAGTACGCTGCAAGTCATTTATTTACACTTGGGAGTGAACTATACGTCGCATGCGTTCCACATGAGTGTATTAACGTGCGTATACCAAATATACAAAATTCATACAGTTATTATCTTAGCGATATATTTCTTGATACAACAATAAAAGATATGTACAAATGTTCGGCTTATTTAAAAACGTTTGGAAAATTTTTAAGGAACTAACAGTATGTGGATAAAATATCGGAGAGTCATTAACCCTTTCGCTGCGACAGCGTCAACCGAATAGCGGCTACGCCGTACGGCAAGGTAGGCAGAGTCACGATACGCTCTGTAGTTACTCCACTGTTTTAAGTATATAATACTATAATCCTGTAATAATCAGAGGACTGGCTGAAAAACAAATACGACGCTGATTATTACTTACTACTATTCCGCGCGCGACAACCATAGCCGGCGTTAGGAGCGAAAGGGTTAAATGGGAAGATTACGAAGTGTTTCCATCTTCGCGTACATTCTAGAAAGGTTTTATGAAATTTGAAATTTTTTTATACAAAATTACCATTCATTTTCGTTGCTTTAATGGTATAAAAACCTTTTTTTTTCGAAAAGTATGTATCCAGATTTATTATTACTGCTATCATTATACTACTATTATACTTTCCTAATTAAATCTCTGGATTTGGATACCTATAACAGTGTCCTAATACTTTCACGGACAAAAGCAATGAATGAAATTAAAAAAATATCAAATTTGTACACGTTAGTAAAATATTTACAGTACTTTCGAAATTTTTAGTGTTACGCGAGCTCGGAAACTCGAGTTCCAAGCATTATCAGTCGATTCGTATGAAATTCAGCGCAAGCGGAGACGTTTATTCTTACTTGTACCACTTCGATAAGAATTGCTAAATTTCCATATAAAACTTAACAAATCCTTACGTAACAAGAATATCAATTTCAAGATCGTACGCTTTATATTATCACCAAATATGAAATTTGTACAATGAACAGTGAAATTTTAATCGTACCTTTAGATTATTAAATAAATACATTAGTCTCGATAACAGATATAAAACTATCGCGGATTAGTCTAATCCCCGTGTAATACTCTACAGCTATTCTCGTCCCTTAGGTGCTAAACAAGTCCATGGTTAATAATTAGAAACTAACACCCCTACGATTAAACACTTTCTGCCACGATTTACGCAAAACAAATGCCCGATATTTAAAATTTAAATATGTACATACATTAATATGGCAGTTTAAAGCTATGGAACTTGACGTGTGTCTTCAGCTTTCACGCAATTGTAACTGAAATTGCGATGACTTTCTAAAAATATGACTCGTTCAAGTGACTTGATCCCTCTTCACCTTTAACAACAAAATGCTTGGCGATCCGTTCACCCTAACAGCGTCTGTGTTATATAGCATTCGTGTATGTAACTATATCGTCATCGGCAACTGGAGCTTGCCTTAATAAATTATTCAATAACGCACTATTTATCACCAAAGGAATGTCAGCTTTACCACTTTGTAAATTAGGATGTATCCTTTGTATATTCGACAATCTGCTTCTCGTAACGTTACTGTCACTTATCGTTAGCGTGGATTCCCCGGCACCGCCAATAACACTGTTCTTCGATGGAAGAACATTTTGGGAACTAGTTAATGATAAACTAAGTCGGATAGGTGGGTCTAAACTAATATTTGAGCTCAAAGAACTAGAACTTACTTCGGATCTTCGCCGTTCGGTCGTGTCCCTTTTATTCTTCCGTTGATCAGTCGATGGTGTAAAGAAATCTCTTTAAACTCACTTTGATAGTTGGGTCGGGTTAACTTTCAGCTATCTAAACTATTACATTCGTCAGGCATGCTTGTGATCGATGCCCTCTTACGTTCTGGTAAATTCCAACTGGATATCGAAGACCTCTTATCACGCTTACTGTCGCTCAAACAATCTTTTTGCTCTTGTGAAGTATCAGAATGCAAGCTGTCCTTTAAATCTGTATTTGTACTAATTCTATTAATATTACCTAAATCTTGATCGGAAATATGAATCGATCGAGGCACTTCGTATCCACTTGTCGAATTGTCCCTTATTAAAGGGTGGCCCATGAGTCGCTTTACCATTTAAAAATTCAATAACTTCATCGCTAATATACGTTTTAAAACTTTTGCTTTAGATTCTCAAGACTCGTCACTTCAAAATCCGTTATGGAAGAATCCGCGAGGAAGCAGCGTGTGAAAATAATCGAATTTTACCTCCAAAACGCGGACGTGGGAATATGTAGATTTGGAGATAGAATTCAATTATTTTTATACGCCGCTCCGTCGCGAATCTCTCTATAATAACTTTCCAAGGGACAAATTTTCCAAGTCCGAACTCTGAAATGAAGGTTTTAAAACATGTAAGAGCAAAGAAGTTATTCAATTTTTAAATGGTAAAGCGACTTATGGGCCACCCTGTATAATGTCTTCATTATCTGCTAATAATTCTAGGTATTTTGGTATTTCGCCCGATTGCGATGTAAGCGGTGTGTTATGAGAATTCTGAAGGAATGGCTGCATGTCTCTGCTGCCTTCTGAGCTGCTGGATTTCCACGAATTCCCTGAAGAAAGCAATCGATTCTATTACACAGGTGCTGGTTTATAGATTTGGTTGTGACGTACAATGAGACAGGAATAGAGAAAGCAGCATAGATAGATTGTTATAATAATCGTTTAGGAAATAACGGCTTATTTGTTATGAATATTTTACTTGTGTTCGATAATTCCCGTCTAATTTAGTTTCTTCTTTTAGTCAACGTCGGCTCTACAATTAAACTCATTATTTTTTCACGGCGAGACGCAACTGTTAAACGCGACGCGTTGGCCACAGCCAATTTTTGGAGCAAACACTTTTTGTATAATAAACTATTGTCATTTTATAAAAGTGAGAATCAGCGTCGTTTTAATAACCTTCAACATAGATGATGTTCACAAAGAACCTACCTGAATTATTATGATTTTGATTCTCGTCAGCAAAGTAAGCCATGTTAGACACGCCTGCAAGCATGAGCCATGCAATGATAAATATGTATTCAAGCAAATTGTTAAATTTATACAGTATAGACGAGGATGGGTGGCTGCCTCTGCAACAGGGTGATTCTTTCCACAAAAATAAATAAAAAAAAAAGAATAAACATTTCTCATATGAACCTTCGTGTTCGAGAAAATCGACGTTGAAAAAAATCAGTTCCACTCTCATGGTGAATTTTCTCGAAAACGAGGGCTCGTATCAAAACATTTTATTCTACATTTTTTTGTTCATTTTAGCCGAATAAATCCACCACTCATCCTCTCCCACACCGTATATCGAACACTTTTTATGATGCTGCGAAAAACATGCCTATGTTGTGACTCGTGAAGATAAGTCGGATTTAGTAAATAGTTTGAAATTTAAGTAAGGACATTCATGAACATGATTGTACCATTAGATGATGAAGCAGCCAAGGTAAAACTATAAGTTTGAACGTTGAATTTCACTATGACAGTCATGTATAGACATATGATTGTATGCATAAGCATTCTTCAAAGTATCCACAATTATTTACTCGCTGGGCACATTTGCTTCGCAGCCTAAACTTACCCCTTCTAGCTAAGTAATGACCAGCGTGCACCGGACTCAACGGTCCATCCTCTATAGTGCTTCGAAGTCTGACTATGTTTTCGAGGCAGAGTTTAAAGCTGGGCCTGGCGTCGGCAGCACTCCAACAGCGCAGCATTAACTGATGCAAGGCGGGCGGACAGTTAAGGGGTTTAGACAATCTACCACCGGCGCGAACATGGTGTAATACTTCGAGGTTTGTTCTGGCAGGGTACGGCTGCTGGCCCAACGATGTGATTTCCCACATCAGTACACCGAATGCCCAGACATCGCTCTGCGAAGTGAACACACCGTCCACTAACGATTCAGGAGCCATCCACCGGACAGGGAGCAACCCTTCCCCTTCCTACGAACAGAGCAACGGTTAAAGGCAAGTGCGAACATTAAACCAATATCGGATTGCACCTACGAGCACACACCTTTCTGTAATAATCATTTTTATATATATCCCTTGCAAGCCCGAAGTCGCCGATCTTGACGACACGATTCTCTCGATCCCTAGCAGACACCAAGCAATTCCTGCACGCCAGATCTCTATGTACAAAGTGAAGCTCCTCCAGATAACGGCACCCTCTCGCCACGTCCTCGCACATAGCGAGCAAGTCCTGCAGACGCAGAACGTGCGGGTCCGTTGGTTGCAGGGATCGACCGGCTCTCAGATAGCTCAATAAATCCCCAGCCTCCATCAGCTCCAGCACCAGCAGCGGCGGATCCGTGTCCATGCACACGCCGAGAAGCCTGAGAACATGCTTGTGCCGGAAGTGGCTCATGAGCCTAGCTTCTTGAAGGAACTCCGTCTTCTCCTGCGCCGATGCTCCCTTCCTAAGTGTCTTGATCGCAACGGGCGTGACTCCTGGTCTGTCCAGGTCCATGGCGTTTCCTTGGAACACCTGGAACATTCCAAGCAACTCGTGATAATCACAACTCTACAATCCTACGTACCATTCAGAAAATCTGTACTCCATGTGTTACTCGCCTCTCCAAACGCCCCGCTGCCCAAGAACTTCGCTAACGTAATTTGCTCTCGCCTGATCTTCGGCAGGGTGGAGTCGTCAGGATCGTTCTGCAAGGTGGACGCGTAAAGAGCGTTGGACTGGACGAAATTGCCCCGCGGTATTTCCCGAAGCGTGGCCAATTCCACGTCGCTCACCAAAGGCGGCAACACTGCCTTCTTGTCCTCTTTGCGTTGCCTGTACACTGCTGAATTACAAAATTCATTCTTTTACCCCGTCAACTCGAACTCCCAGCGCAGGCTACACTTACGGCAGAGGAAGTAGCAGAAGCAGATGAGCATGATGGTGATAACAGGGACGCTGAGACCCAACACCAGCCCCAGGTGTTGTTGAGCAGCCAATATACCCCCCGTAGTTTCCGTCAAGTCGATGATCGGGCTGGACCGGCTCCAAGCGCCGAATCCATACGCGTTTCTGGCTTGAACGCGAAAACGATACTTGTCGTCCATGTCCCCCGTGATTATCCAATAACTGTCTGTTCCGTTGTAATACAACTTCCACACAGCGTTCTCGGTGGAGTCGATCTGCTCGTTGATCTCGTTTATCCTCATGCCCTCGACGCAGTACAGGGTGATCTGGGAGCCATGAGCTTGGGCAGGCTCCCAATTCAATTGGTAAACGGAATTGCGAAGCTTGGTGACCGTTGGCATCCCTGGGGCACTCGGTACGTCGCCTGTTCGAACAATCATTCACAACATTGACAAAACGAAATTGCAACATGATGTAAAAGAAATCACGAGCCTATTTACCGAGCGTCTGAAACGTGAACCTGCCGTCCGCTGGCCAGACGAAGTCCTTCTTGTAACTCGGATACCTCAGAAGCAGACGGAACTTGTAAAGAGTACGAGGTTGCAGTCTCTGAATGAAATACGTCACTTTGTCATTGCTCACTGTGGAGTGGTTCGCGATCTGCCAGTCCTCCACGGCGACGTCTTTGTACTCTAAAGTGTACCTGATCGTCAGGTTGACAGTCGGTACCCAAGACACGTTCAAGCTGTTCACGCTGACCCCGCTTGAAGTCAAGTTATTCGGCTCCGGGAACATTTTCACCACCTGGCCCCGGCTCTCGCTGTAGACGTCGTTGAAGTGAGCGGGATAGGCGCGAACGAACACCAGGTATTCCTGGCCTGGCAGCCACGGCTCCAGCATCGTGAAGAATCTACCGTCAGCCGTGCGCTCGGTGCCCTTTATCAGCTGCTCTCCCTTCTGCCGTGCCCCGTTTATCAATCGCACCAATCGCCAGTGCACCTCGTACCTGACCGCCGCGGCGTTCAGTATCTTCGGCGGCATCCAGTAAACCACAGCCAAAGTGGGCGTCAGAGCTTGGACGGTAACGTTCTCCGGAGTGGTGGGAGCACCAGCCCCGGTTCTCAACACCACACCCGAACCGAACTCCAAGCTCATCGACTCCAAGTCGGCGTAGTAGTTGCTCAACGCCAGCTTCAATCTGTACTTCGTGAACGGCTTCAGATCCGTTATCTCGTACTCCGTCTCGTAGGTCTGCAGCTTCGTTCTCTCGCTGTCCTCGCACTTGGTGGGGTCGTTCTCCAGGCACTGCGACACGTATATCGTGTAGAGCGTCCTGGGTAGACTGTATCCCTCGCAACCAATGTGGGGGACAGGCTGAGGTAGCTTCACGGTAATACTGTACGCCGTCTTCTTGGTTTCTTCCACGTTGTAGGACACCTGATGGGGCACCAAGCAGCTCGTGATAGGATAGGGCTGCAGGGATTTCCCTAAAGCCTTGATGCTTCGCACGGACGGTAGATAAAAGTGCTTGATCTCCCCATCCTCGGGGTATTTCTTGTTTATAAAATATATCTGGTCCTCCGCGATGTTCGACCAATATATGTTCATTTTATCGACTGTCAGAGAAGTCGGCGGCAAACCCTTGTTGAAGTCCGCGCTGACTATCAAGCTGCAAGTACATCCGTTGATATCAGCGATGTTCAAGTGACCTTCCAAGGAGATCCAGTACATGGCTGGCTTCTCAATGTTCGTGCTGTCGATCGCCATCACGGGGATCACGGATGGCCTGTACGGGCAAGAGCAATCGTCGATGTGATTGAAGAAGGGTTGACTAGATTCGCCGTCCAAGTCGGACTGCATTATCACACCCCTGTCATTCTTCGTCAGCTCTATCCAGTACAACGATCTGCAAGGATAAACGCGTCATATGTATCGATCGCACCTAGGACATGTTAAAGTATGATTGAAAATTAGTGATTACCCTGTGGATGGCAGGATATCGAGATTCAAGATGCGCCTATTAGCCGTGACGATGCGCTCGTACTTGACAATCCCAGCCTGCCACATGGTCAAGTCCAGCTTGATGATGTGACCGCCGTTCTCGCGGTAGCCAGACTCGGACCAGTACAGATCTCTCGCAACCCAATCGACAGATACGCTGAGAGCGCTGTTATTCAGCGTCAAGATCTTCGTAGCGTTCGCGCCGATCAAGTCCGACGTGACCAGCTCTTGCATCTCGTTGATCCAATAGATCTTGCGCTCCGCTGCTAGGTAAGTGACCTCGACAGCGATGTGTCGGGTGATGGTGTGATTCTCTTCCTGGTCCAAGTCCGAAATCCTCACCGCGTCCATAGTCGCGACCAACAGTTGCGGCACTGGGTTCTCGTATATCGTCGACACGTTGATCACGTCGGTGTACGGGCCGGGCCCGATCTCCGTGTGAGCTCGAACTTGGAAATAGTACGTGGTGTTTGGCAGCAGGTCGTGAACGGTGTGCTGCAATTTATCGGAGATGAGAGACTGATCGCAGATCTGGATCTCTGCGTGATCCTCTATGAACCAACATTGAACGGTGTACCCCACGATTAAGCCATTCGCGAACTCTGGTTGATCCCATCTGCGATAACATATAAGAGCCATGATTAGTTGGCGTGGAAGTTGGCTTCGCTTGAACGGGAACAGACAGGTAGCATCTTAATGCTTGAAAAGTGAAGGGACTTTCGCAATTCCTTTATTCGCGATTACCTACGGCCTACACTCTCGTCCCTCGATCTCTCACTTCACCTGGTTTCGCAATCGTTACTAGGCACACGTAAGACATTCCTCTTACCTGAATATCACGAATATGTCGACGCTCTCGCTGGGGGGTTCTTTGTGGAATTCAATGAACGCTCTAGGATCCGTTGGCTGACTGGGCACACTCTGCGGCGATCTCAGTGTCCTCCTAGTGTGATGCGCTGTTTCCCAATAGGTGAACGCTTTCACGGTTACCTCCAGCACAGAGTACGGCAGAATCCGCTCGGAATTATTGTAAGGCATCGAGGTCTCCGTGGTGATCTCTGGATTGGAGTTAGTGTTAATGTAATCCGCAAACTTCACTTCGTAGAACACCGTTCCGTAGTTGATGTTCTCCACTGGGTCCCAGGAGATGTTGAAGTTCCTCCAAGACCCTTCCACCCTGACACTGCTGTAATTCACCGCGCTCGGCAAAACCGCCACAGTCTCTGACGTGAGATTCTTTGGATACTGGTGGAGAGCTGGGTCCATTACAGCCACCATGTGGAGGCCTGACAGTGTGATCCCATTTATTATCGCGGTGTTTTGGCCAGACAGGTCGCCTATCACCGCGTTTCGGTCGTCTTGGAGCCACAGAAGGTGCTCCGAGAAGTAGCACAGCGGGCCCTGCATGTTTGGGTGCTGCAGAGCTGAAACCTGCAGAGGAAAATATCGCAGAGAATATTGGATTGCTTCGTCGGTGCTATCGGGCAGGGTTTAAGACTTAGACGCGAACCTTTTCAGGCACAATTTTGTGGCTCATCGGGATTCTTTCAGACGTCGGCGCGCGATAAACGATCGATCCGCTCTCGTAACTGCGAACGATCCAATAAACGTATCTGTTCTCCGTGTCTAGAGTTAAACCCATCACTTGCTTGCCATTAAATATCTCGTCAGAGTGATAGTATCTTCTGTCCTGCCCATTTAACCGCGCAACTTCCACAGCGTGCCCGGTGGACCAGTACAAGTAGGCCTCCATGGAGTCGATCATTAATTCCTTAACGATAGCTAAGATCGACATGGGCTCTTGGTGAGATCCATTCAAGTTCGCTCTGGTTATCTGAAAGAAATTCTATAAAGCCACACCGCCGAAACTTCCACTACCCATCGGAGAATCTATTTCGCTTACGATCTGCTGCTTCGGATTAGCCCAGTACAGCTTCCTCGATATCCAATCGACGGCAACACTCCCGACGGAATGAATATTCATCTTTGCCTTCTGATGGCTGGTGACATTGTACCGGTATAGAGCAGAATTATTCCCCACGATATAAAGAACGTCCTTGTACCAGCTCACGTCGACTATGTGATAATCAGTCTCAGCTTCCTTCAAGCTAGCTTTGTACATCAGGGTATCAATGTTCTCCCCAGTCACGTCGCTCCGTAGGAGACCTTCGTTAGCGGACCATAGAATGGAGGCGTGCGATCCATCCCTGAAGGGTGAATAAATAATTAGAAAAGACTGCCGTAACTTCGATTAAACCGTGCCGAGCAAGAAGGCATACCGTAACGTTCGGCCCCTGAACTCCGTGGACCAGGGTCCTCTACCAGCGCTGGTGTACGCGGCAGCTTTGATCGAGTATTCCGATTTCTCTCGGAGATTGTGCACGGTGTGGGACGAGCCGGCGATATCTTTCTGATGGATCGTCTCCCCCGTAGACTCGTCCTTCATTTCCAGCTCGTAGGACCAATTCTGCCAGGCGCCCTTGCCCTGGCCACCCAACAGATGAGGCGCCTGCCAAGACACTTTCGCCCTCTCCACCCCCAGGACCGCCTGCACGCCTGTGGGTGGGTTCACTGGGACTGGGACAGGCTGGCTGGCGTCCATAAGTACGTTGACACTGACAAATGAACCGTTCGACCTGCAACAGACAAGGTTCGTGGAAGCGTCCGGCGAACGACGCTGCATATCCTCGTCGGAATCGAGATTCTCACCTATCGGGGTACGCGTTGTGGAAGTATCTGTTCTGCCCCGAGTGGTACCCCTCTATCAACACTTCCTCCCCGTTCGTCCAATAGAACAGGCCGTTCGCCATGGCCAGGGAGACCACGTTCTTGAACTTCGGCTGCTGCGTGTTCTGGCGGAGGTCCAGGATCTCACGGCCGTCCAGGGAGACGGACATCACTGTGTTCTGGATGTGATGAGGGACTAGCAGACGGAAGTTCGTGTGGTCGACGGTGAAGGCGCCTAGATTAGCGTCGTCTAAGATTAAGTAGGGCTGAACCTGTAACAATTGGGTGGTACTTGATAATTTTGCTAACCGAGATGTGGGTATTTCTTAAACGTGGTTACAACTTATAATCACAAATTTGTTACGTGGGGTTCACTGCAATTCAGCGTCATTTTTCAGTTACCATTTTCGTATTTTTGAATCGGGATACTCGTACAATTACGCTCTAATAGTCTTTTCTAGAAATGTAAATTTTGATATGATGAAATTTGTAGTTCAAGAAAGCGATTATTCTACATTTGTGGAAAAGAGCGATATTTTTTTTGCGAACAAAAAACGGAAAACCTTCATGAAGCCGTTGACTTGTAAAAAAATCCACAAAATGTACCCATTTTCCGACATACCCCCCTAAATATCCATTTTGCAACGCTGCTTGAACCGTACCTCGTGCTTCACTCCATTGCTAATGTCAGCCAGGTCGAGTCTGTACAAGCCACCCCTGGTCACCCAGAATAAGTAACCGTTGTAGGGGTCTACCTCGATGTGGGTGGGTCTTGTCAGAAAGCCAGCGACGGCCACAGTCAAACCTCTGCCGTCTAAATTGCACCTAGCTATCTGCCAGACTGTCGTCGCGTGTTTCACCTCGCCGAGGATATACAGGTGGAGATTCAACCAGTCGACCGACAGGCTGAGAGGCTTGAAGTTCGCCTGACTGGGGCTGAGGAGGACCGTCGGCGTCGTTCGTTTCACGATCGACGTTCTGTACACGTATCCCAGGGAATCGGAAACGAACAGCTGGGCAGAGGCTACGTGGATCGCCACGCCGCGAATCGTGCTGGTGTTCTCGTAAACGACACTCGGCTCGTCCAGCATATCCGCGTCTTGCTTCATCACCACGTGCTGACCACCGAGGATTAGAATGGGCTGCTGAGTATCTTTCACTGAAACATTGTGAATCAACGTTGAAAGTCTGTGGCTCTTTCATCTCGAAGACGCGTTCAACTTTCGATTGACTTGAAAAGTGCAGACGCTCCGGTACGTACCAGCTGGCTCCGGGGTAGTCGTGATGGAGATCACTGCGGGAGGACCCTCGCCCACTCCGTTCCTCATGGTCACGCTTATGGAATAATTCTTATTCGGCTCGAGGTTTTGGAACATGTAGTGGTCGGTGTTCTCGGATGCTGGAATGTCCTGTCGATCAATCGCGAGGCGTGTTAAACGTGCTGTTAACGCGATCTTCCCTTTCAGTCCCTCGCTAGGAAATCGGTATGCGAATAGGAATAGAAACGCCATGCCAGAAACGTATACCGTGGAAGAACTGGTTCTTACAAGTGACAAGTTGTGTTAGCGGGACGAGAATTAGCGGCGATTAATAGTGATTTGCTATAGCGGCGTATGCAAATCACTTCAAGCGAAGAGCATTCTTTCAAAGCAACCATTTTTCCAAGTACCAGCGACTAATCACTCGGTGGGTTCAATTTTTATCTACGTTAATTCAAAGGTACCTTTAGAGAATATTGAATTTAAATTCAATTATCATATCTGTTCAAATACGAGCTCACTTAACAACGACCCAAATCAGCGTGCAATTTCACCCCAGACATGCTCGTATCTCCCCCAATTTATCTATCCAAAGTACACGTATACATTCCCTTCGGAGGAACGAGGGTAATCTTGTAGAACCAGGTTGACACTTCACAGTGCTGTTTGCTACGAAAGTCGGAGAAGTAGGGAAAGCGCAAATCAAGTTTGAGACGTCGACAGAACCGTGTCGTCAGGCGTTTCGTGACTGACGACAGGCTCGGACGTATCGTTAGAAGAGAGCGTTGGAACGTGCGCTTAGAATTGCGCGTCTCGCGAAGTAGAGAGGCAGACAGAGTTATCAGATGATGTATGGTTGTAGTGAAGTTCTGGCGTGGCGTATACCTTAAGCTGGGAGTGGTCAGCCCCTTGCAGACGCAGGACATAAGACAAAAGTGGCCCATTCGGGAAAGGTCCCGGTTCCCAAGACACAGAGATGCGGCAGCTGTCTACCACCGCCGATCTTAAAATTACCGGTGCTGAGGTCGGCAAACCTTCGGCGAGTGTTCTTATCACGACGCTCGGGGCGGAGACGATCGGCTCGGGATTATGCTGAGACGATTTTAAGAGCAACGCTACGCGAAACTGCAATTGGAACACAAGAAACGCAAACTTTTATGACGCAAACGCTACGATCGCGAAGATTCTTAGAAGAAAGAGTTAGATAACAATGTATTCGAGGTTTCTCAACTCTTCATTGATTCTTCGAGGCATGCATAAATTCTACTAATAATCGTAGATCAATACCTTTCAGGTACGCGTCGTAAACGGTGTTAAATTGTGAAGTGCTGAATCGCAAGCTAAATAGGTGGAGGAGTTCAGAAGGCTTACCCTGTACTTGGTGTACGGCTGCAGGTTCTCGACCAGAATTTGATCATCCTCGCCCCAGGACTGGTTCCTGCAGTACTGCCACGTTTCGGCCAGTTCTTCGTACCTCCACTGCACCAGGTACGAAATACCGCCTCCTCGTCTTTCGATGTCTATTCCCTTCCATTCGAGCCGTAGGGACGTTGCGGTCAGGGAGTCCGCTACCAGCGCCGGTGCCGGAGGAATGCCTATTTCCGCTGTTGATCATTCGATATTAATGGAAACTTACACGAAGAAAGAATCGATGGTTAGATCGGTAAGTCTCGAATGTGGCTGACATACTGATGAAAAGAAGATCGCGCTATCAATACTAAATAAATATGAAACGTCAATCAATCATAACCATACAGTTGCTCACAGACGGTCTATCTATCACAGGCGTTTCGCTAGCGTAAGAATTGAATGACGAGCAATCTCTATCCATAAACCATCCGCACGGGACACCCACGATGCCGCCGATAAATCTGGAACGGCAGCGAGCCTTCAAAGAGTACCAGCTCATACTAGACGAACTGAAAACCGCGTTCATGGAAAGATGGAAGGTAATAAAGAGGGACACCGTCACCAGCGACGACTTCGAACGGTTCCGTACAATCGGGACCGGCGCGTTCGGCCGCGTGGTACTCGTCAAGTACAAGTCCACCTCCGTTTATTACGCCATGAAGATCTTGGAGAAGGCGAAGATCGTGAAGATGAAGCAGGTGAACCACACCTACAACGAGAAGCGGGTGCTCCAGTGCGTGAGGTTCCCCTTCGTCGTCTACATGGAGTTCTGCTTCAAGGACAACTCGTACGTCTACATGGTGCTGCCTTACATCAACGGCGGCGAGATGTTCACCCACCTAAGGCGGATGGGCAAGTTCGACGAGTCTTTGGCGAGGTTCTACGCCGCCCAGGTGGTACTGGCGCTCGAGTACCTGCACCATTGCAGCCTGGTCTATCGGGACTTGAAGCCGGAGAACATTCTGATCCAGAACACTGGCTACATCCGAGTGACAGACTTCGGGTTCTGCAAGATGATCGACAGCAGAACGTGGACGCTGTGCGGCACGCCCGAGTACCTCGCGCCGGAAGTGATCATGTCGAAGGGCTACGGGAAGTCCGTGGACTGGTGGAGCTTCGGCGTGCTAATCTACGAGATGAACGCGGGCTATCCGCCGTTCTACTCGCGGGACCCGATGAGGATATACGAGAAGATCGTCGGCGGCAGGTACAGGTTCGCCCCACATTTCGGCGAGGAGCTCAGAGATATCCTGAAGAACATACTGCAGGTAGACCTGAGCAGGCGTTTCGGCAATCTAAAGGGAGGAGCTCTGGACATAAAAGATCACAGATGGTTCCAGACCACTGATTGGATGCAGATCTACCACCAAACGATACAACCCAGCTTTATACCGGATTGCCAGTCCCCCGAGGACACGAGCAACTTCGACCACTACGACGAGGTGCCGCTGAAGGTCGACGCCGTCGATCGTTACGCCAAAGAGTTCGTGAACTTTTAGTTGACGCGTTGGGAATGTAGAGTCGCAACGGAGAGTAGTGATAGCCTTAAGATAGTTATAGAGAAGCACGCGGTGTGAAGATATATTAAAAGGAGGTGCGCTATGGTGAACGATTTCGATTACCTTTCAACTGCTGGAAGTAACGATTCAAGGCGTCGTGACAGCCGAGAACACAGTACAGTTCCTTGGGCGGCAGCAGCTCCTGCGTCCCGTTCTGCAAACAAACCCGCCATTAAACTTTCGCGAACTGTACCCTCGGTAGAATTGCGCGAGTAATATCGAGTGTTAGGATAAGAAATTAATTTAAGGAAATTGTACTAACGCAGACTGCCTGGCAGCTCGTGTCGAGTGCTCGTTGCCACGCTCCGCAGCCTTTTGTGCACTGAAACAGAGAACGACCAGATGTACCATACTTAATTACATTTATATCTGTTCGTCGAGTTACGCGACACCTGAGATTAAAATCAACCCCCTACGATTATTTCCCCGCCGCTTCTTTGCTCTCGTTTAAACGACCGCGTCGTAGCGACTCCAGTTTCTTTCCAATCAGCGACTCCGACCCAGTCGAGCAACGAGGCAATCAATCGCGACGCAGCATCAATGTCGCGCGCAGGCCGCATTATTTTGGCATTGAAGCAACTGGAACGTCTGCGTGGCGAAGTGCTCGAGAGACACGGGCAAGAAACATGTGGCACGTGCCTCAAGTAACGCCCACGTTCATAAGACGAGCGCTCGGTTCGTGCCGAGCATGGATTTGCGAACCGAAGTTTAACGCATTAACTTTCCGCGCGGGAGGATGTGGGCATTTGCCGGCGACAACAAGCCAGCCGATGATGAGCAGCGCGAAGGGAAAGGAGCGCCTGGAAACGCGGCCAACTCGCGTCTGTTTTCGTCCCGCTATGGCAGGAATCGCGAGCCTCGATTTCCTTCGCGTCGATTGCGCGCCCGCTGATATGCGCACGTTCCTCCTAGAATTTTTTCTTCCAAGCCGATAAATGCGGCGCAAGATCAACGATGTTATCGTTCGGAAAATTGCGTTATTACTTTGACATAGTTAGTCCGCGCTGCGGCGACTTTGCGTTACCGATAAATCGAATCACGCTGGTCTAGCACGAGCTTCCAGAAATGTCCATTGATGCTTTTTAACCGGAAGCTCGCGCGGGAAGCCGTGGAAATAAACAACAGACCCGGTAGCCCGACGGAAGACAGTATCCGTCTTGTCGTTCTCTTAAGATCGTCTCGAAGAAATCGTGTTCGGCTCGTCAAGCGAAGCGTAAATACACAAAAGTGATTTACCGTGCTCGGCTGGCTCAAGAGCTTCGGGAAGAGCAAGATCGTGATAGTTCTTGACTGAATCGTTTCGTTCGTCATCAGCTCCAGCTAGCACTGCTCTTTTTCAAGCACCTTCTTCAGCCTTCCGTTGCGGCTCTTGTCTCAATTCCGAGGGACTGGTAATTAGCGTTCGATCGTGTTCGAAGATGAACTAGAAGTGATGCGCAGCGGAATCTCTGGTTCAACATCGTGTGTCGAGATACGAGTGAGCTATTTACCAATTGTCGTGACGATCGGCACTCTAAACGCGATCCAGAGGCGCCGCGCCTCAACGATACGGGAAGCATAATTCAAGGGGCATTAATGGTGCACCTGCTTCCACCGTCGGACTTTGAATTTCGAAAGAGATTTATAGTTATTACCGCCGTTAAAGATGCTAAAGTAACTTCGATTAAGTTTTCGCATCTTCGATAGCTGAAATCGAAGGGACGATAGATGCCAGACCTTCCTCTGGAAAGAATCTGAATAATCTATGTTTACAAGCTTACAAACTGAAGTTTTGACACCCCGAACGCAACCGATCGGAGATAACCAGCGAAAGGTCGCGCAACATCCATGTTGCATTTAGGTACTTCGCGTGGCTGTAAAACATTTATAACGCGATAGATTCCTACGGTGGCATTCGAGGGTATCACATAGGTCAGCTGGTGTGAAAAGTCTAGAAGGAAAGGGACCTCGCCGCTAGATAAACGTTATTTGTAAACATTCGGTGTCAGTCCAGTTTTACGACGCCGCTTTCAAGCATTCCAAATGCCCGCGCGATTCCCTCGAGAGTTGACCGCGACAATTGTCAGCGCTCATAACCAGAAGTACGTATAAACGGCGTGGACGTATCGAACACGGAAAGAATCACGAGCATTTACCCCCGAAGCAAGTAGCATTTCTTCCAACCTCGCTCGCGTTAAAAATACCATCTTCCTCTCTCTTATCAACGCCCGAGAGAAGAAAAAGAAGGATGTTCACGCGCAAGAAGTAGCCAGCGAGCATTTATCTCCGCCGTGCACGACAGTTGGAACTGCTGCTTTAACAACCGTGCGGACGATAATTTTTTACCCTTCGATTAATTACTTTCCTCCGCGACGCTCTTATTAATTCGCCCGTATCAAGCTGAATCCTCGTTTTCAATTAGCTCCTCTCTCACGAAACGTCGAGTCGTACGCGCTCCCTCTCTGCGCCGCGTTCGATTCCGTGGTGAAACCGTTCCAGAGCGGGCGATTGCTCGGATTCGCCTCGGCTCGTTAAGCCAGCCGCGCCGTATTTCTCGTGGCTCGTGCGATAGGGGTTGACAAAACTATCGTGACGGTGGAAAATGGCTGAAGCTCAGCGGCTCGACGCCCGCTAATTTCTCACTTCCTCATTAAAACCTCAACACACATTACGCCCCAGCCAGGCCCTCGCTCTACTCGGCTCCCCGTAGATCGTAGATCTTCATCGCGCCGCGGACGAGGATCTATCCGTCCGCTCCTCGTTTCGCTTTAACCCCGTACACTGATTGCTCTCCAGTCTCCGGCTATGGAGCACGTCGCATATAAGACGTGAATAACGAGACTCCTAGGATGTTCTAACGTCGCTCGTTAATTTCTCCGTTTAGGCGAAGCACAGAACCCCTTGGATCCATCGAGCGAGGGTAGCTTCTGTTTACCGGTAAACACGTCGAGGGTGGGTCTTGATAGTTTCGCTTGCGCGGACGTTGGACGAGTGCCGTTTCTGGTAGCCACTGTCGAGTGCCAGCATTTGTCATGGATATCTTCGCCGTCGGTGGTCCTACACTCCACGAGTCCACTCCAATATCTGGAGTCAGTCTGGCGGACGAAGAAACCCGTGGAAAGGCTGCCTACTTCGTCCACTCGACATTCCCAGCCACCGCGACATTCTTATTGAGATGTATACAAATTGCCGTTTGCAAGATCGAGGACCCCGTGCTTTTCTGCTGTCATCGTCGATGCTGCTGCGTGGCTACGCTGCACACGCGATACTTCGTACATACAAAAGAAATTCCACGAGTATCGGATCATCGCTATCGAGCCGTAAAATTACCGGAAGAGGCATCAAACCTGAACGGATATACGAACTTGCGCAAGGGTACCTCGGCGAAAATTAATATCCAACCGCTTTTTATAGTAACTTCCTGTATTACTCTTTATAATTTATAACGAAATTGCACGGGGATATCATGACGTATACTTAATTATTTAAACAGAATTGTAGTAACGCAGCACGCGAGATGATGTTTCTTGTGATCACCGTTGAACGAGTTTCTTTTAGATTCGATTGAGCGTAGCGTAAACCGAACGGGAGCAGAAACTATTTAAGAGATTATGGCTACCTACTATTGCTCACACTTCCATGGGCCTCGTTTCACAGGCGAGTTAATCGTGGAAACGAGGCAGAATTCGCTAACAAACCCCGGGCGAAATCGTTGGGCCCGCAGAGGATGGCAATTAGGGTTGCGTTTAGCAAAAAGTAGAGCGTCTTCCTCTTAAATTGTGTCGCTCGCCGGCTAACCGTTACCCGAGCGCGTTACTGGGACGTACGAACCGTGAAACGAGGCGAGGGAGGAAATCGTTTTAAAGCGCAATTCACGTACCGGCCCGTGGTATTCGAGGCTCTTCATCCGTGGCGCGTAACCTCCTGCACAACGAGGACTCTGTGAAACATGCTCGGCATAGAAAGCCGGCATCCTCGTGCCAGGACACGAGCAAGGGCTTAATCACCGTACCCCTTTTTTTTCGGGACCAAGCGGTAATTAACTGTATCTGAGTAGCCTTTGTCCCTTTCGTGGCATTAATTGCAGGTCGCGTTTCCTACCCTGGAGACACGCGTTGCTGGATATCCTTCCGGTCTCTGTCGGGGTCCTTTCTCCGTCTCGCCACCCCACGATCCTCTCTTAGAGAATTTTCTGCCTGCGGTGCCATTAAAACGCCCTAACGATCGTCTCTAATTTCTACTAGGGTCCGGTCTCTTTAGCTCTCGCAACACGTGACAATTTAGCTTTTATTTGAATAGATGCAAAGGTCGAGTGCAATTCATACGTACTATAATAGAAACTATCTATTTTGATCGCGAAAATGGCCTCGATTCGGCGAGCATCCACCGAATTCCCTCGTTTTTCGCGGGTATTTCCGGAACACGGTGGAAGGATGGACAGAGAGGCCACGTGGGGCGGAAAGAGACGAGCAACGGTAGAGAGCGAATCCGGAGTCGCACGGTAATTTGGCGACATCCGCCATAGGACGCACTTGTACGCGATCCAATTTAAAGTCACGAAGCCGTACGAGCCCATTCTTTCATTCGTATACGCGTAATACTACGTGTACACACGTTCGCCCATTCATTGGCCACCTCTGCTTACGCTTGAATAGAGAGAGAAAGGGAGACAGGCAGGGCCTGGCTTTGTTTTTATTTGCCGTTTACCGTCTCCCTGGCCGGAGAGTCAGTGAACAGGGGGCCCCTGGGACAGCAGCGGAAGTACTTTCATTGTGCCGGGGGACCGGCGTCCCTTTATTTTCGTCTCGCGCACGTTAATAAACGTTCGTCGATGCTCCCCGACGAACTTGCTTTAAATTCGCGCTACGGCCGGCCGGAGAATTGGCCTCGTCCTAAGTCGTCCAGCCACCTACGGAGTCCGATTCGCCCGGAAGTCTGACGCCATTCAGGAGATTCCTTGTAAATCATTGGAATTAAGGGGGTGGACGTCGTCTTTCAGGAAGATTTATCTTAGGTACTCTAGATTTTCTGGCCCACTGGATTTATAGTTACGCACAGGACGTTCAATCTTCTTACCTGATCGATCTTGCATCGCACACCGCATCCCACTTCCGAGCTCGAGTCGTCCGTTCGATTCTGAAACAGATCGGACAGAAAGCGTTACTAACGGCGATTACGTTGCAGCGCATAAATAATTCAGAGCCTTGCAGGAATATTAATCGACGAGGAAACGTGCAAATATTTCGTCGGTCCACCGAAGCGCGACGGTCCCCGCGCGCCGATATTTAAATTCATGAACGGACAGGTGAGGCGACAGGCGTTCTTGCATAAACATGGTCAGTTACGATGATTATCCCGAAATTCCCATAAACCTACGCATGGCTTCACACCCTCGTTATCGGCCCACGAATTGTTCGCCGCCCCTTCGATCCTGTCTGTACCGCGGAACCTCCCTTCCGCGTTTCACGTTCTAACGATTCATTCTCGTCTCCGTTGAAAAGCCGGACGCGCACCTGTGTACCGGAAGCGCGCGTAACGTACAGGTGCGAGCGGTGCAACGACTGCGCGGGGCCCCGAGGCAGAATCAGGGAAACCACCGCACGTCGGCGATCATTCGGCGACTCGTTCGCGACGGGCTTAGGTGCGCAGGGGGGCGGTGGTGTCAATTGAACCGGATGAAACAATTTACTAGCTTTTAAAGCTTGGCAAGCGATTCAATTTATTTTCTGCGGCCCCTGCACGTTACGCGACCGTGTCGTTGCCGCCGTTCGTTGCCGAATCGCAATTGCTTCTTTTTTTCTCCTCCAGCGTACCCGAGTTTGGAGTAAAGATCAAGGGAAACCCCCGTGTGTTCTTTAACCTACTCGAGGAATAGAAATCGATTACTTTCGTTGCCTTTCAGATGTGAGTTTGAAAAGCTGCATAGGCTTTGCTTGAATATTTCTGTCGACGTGACTATTCGCCAAGCGGCTATTTTCCGCTAAAGCGAAGGGACCGTTAACCGTGCACGTTGCTCTCTGTTTTCTCGCGAACAACAGACCGGCGCGGCGACCAGTGACGAGTCCCCTGATAAGGGAAACCAGAGAGGACGGTGCAGTGTTTTCGCGACTATCGCCCGCTCAGCGTGGATGTATCAATTTTACGATGAATTTTTCTCCCTCCCTTCTTTCCATCGTGGAAACGCATCTCGTTGTCTGTTCCTCGCCGCCCGGCACGATGCTCGTTTAACTTTGCACCCGATTAATCAAACCGTACAGACAGGCAACACCATGCGAAACAGGCGTACCCCTGCGACACCGCCCGGCCTCCGACGCCGCGATATTCCCAGTAATAATTCCTGTTTCTTAGGAATTCCTCTCCTCCGTTTAAAACCGAACCTTGGAAGCATCCAATTTTATCTCCGACCTCTACGTGTTTGCTCGCAATTATCGTGCCTCGTTCCTCGTCTCTCCGTACTAATCTAACCCGTTCCTTTTCAGTATTTATAACTACCGAAACGTGGCAGCCGTGTCGAAGGAATTTTAAAGTCACTCCGTTTCATTACGGCGGCTTCATCCTTGCTTCCGTTCCCACTGGAAGGAACACGGTGCTCGGCTCGATCCCCGAGACGGAAATCAGCCGGTAAAGTGCTGTTTTATCTGATCGAAGGTAATCGCCTAATGTGTACCTGCTCGTCCTTCCGCACGTCCTTCCGTCATGTTCAACGTCTTCGTCACGCTCGGCAGCGTTCGCCAACTGTTGCGCCTCGCCTCCAACTCGCGGCGACGTTAACGATCGGGTCTAATGACCGGCCTCTGCTGTTCCCTCTCGATTCAATACGCGCAGCACAGATTTTTCTCGACACCCCCTTCTCAAGGTTCCTCTCGACCGTTACTATTTTTACACGTCGATCACGTATTTATCTATAATCCCCCTCCGCCTCGATTATCGAGTTCCAATCTTAATGCAACGCTTTAACAGCGTGGAACTTTAAAGATCACCATGCGAACGTTCTCTGGCGCTATTATGCATTCCTCTTCGCGAAGGAGGCAGGAATATTGAGGATGAATAAGGAAATAAAAATTGCAGGAAGACGCTGAGAACGGCAGAAACGAAACCCGTTCCTGAATTTCTTTGCAAGGCACTCCTGCCCGAAACCGATGCAAGTCAGAGGCCTTTGACACGCTGAAGGCGTTCAGGGTGCTTCCAGGTTGAAGGGAAAAGGGTGTCAGGTTTTTTTCGTGCGGTTGTGAACGAGCCACGGTCGCACGGTGTTGAATGTATACCGGACGGTGTCCACTGGGATGGAACATCCACCTTTGAAGTCCGAGGTTTGTCTTTGGCAAACACCTTAACGGGTGTCCCTTCGCTTTCGTCGCCCGGCCCGTTGGAAGCTCCAACGCAACGGCCGCTCCAGCGTTTCGCCGGACCCAGACATGGCGCCCGTCTACGTGCCCCGCCAATTATTCTCGCGTTACCCGGGGAATTAAAAAGATACACATAGCCTGGCGTGGATCGCGGTCCGGGCTCGTTAGCATGCAGAGCAGGAAGCATTTTTCATGTCGGCGTTCACAGTGGAAAAGCGTTTCCACGAGTCTTATTGTCAGCGTTGCGTAATCGGCACGGGTGCTCCTTGATTTCAGCTGCCTGTGACTAACGTAACGCGTGGATCGCAGGTCTACTCGTGCTTGACACATCGTTGATCGGTTATTTTATGCAAAAACCCACTCTTGCCACCGAAATGTTTCCATAATTGAATATTCAAATGCGTAAATCGAGTATACGTTGAATGTAATTTTTATAAAAGGTAGGTGTTTCGGTATCTAGGCAGTGGCGGACTAGCCAGGGTCTAACAAGGGAACATCCCGAATTAAAAAGAATTCTGAAACTTTGTGAATATGTAAGGAATTTCCTCCAGATTACAAAGCAATTTTTCCTTGCCGTCCAAATTCACTCTAAGGGGGTGAAATTGACCACCGAATATCCGGTTATTTCCTGATTTTCTGTTATAACTCGTGAACTGTAAAATAATTTTTTTACCATATGATAGATTTAATTAAAAGAAGTAACATTTGTCGGGAAACTTTTTTTCTATCTCTTACAGTTTACGATCTTACAATCGTAAAATAGCCGAAGTTTCAGGGATTAAGTTCACCCCTTCGAGCGAATTTGGGCGCAAGCAAAAGTTTCGTTGTAATCAGGAGGAAGTCCCCTACATATTCACAAAGTTTCCGAATATTTTAAATTTCCGGGTTCGGGATCTTTCCTTGTAAGCTTGCCCGATGGCAAGTGGCCCCCTTCCTGATGAAATAGGGCCCTTAAACATCAGACAATATTACCAAATATTACTGAAAAATATACGTTTATTTCAGATAACTTTTAATCGTAACTTTTTGCCTCATAAAAATTGTATTTATTCCTTATAAAAATTAAATAACAGCCTTACGGTTGTGGGTGGGCCCCCTCTGTCTCCCAGCAAGCGATATTTTCAGACCCAGTCCGCCACTGTATCTAGGCTCTATAGTAATCTTCACGACACTGGGTCTTCCAAGGCTGCCTGTAGACGCTCGGCCACACAGTCGCCATTTAATTTCATTAATTACCTCGAAGATCATGGGGCGAATTAAAAACGGCCAGCATCAGCTGCCACTCGTTACGGTCTTCAAACCGCTACACACAACTACCCGAGCCTGCGTACATGCGCGCGATACGTGCATGCGTTTTAATTGACATGACGTCACGTAAAGGCGCCGAAACTCTGGTTCCCAGGATTTGTTTGTACGCCGAAGCTGGAGCGATTGAGGCAAATATATTTCAAGGAGTTACCGCAGCTTGTAGATACTAGTGATCCTTTAGTTAGCGATCGGAAAATGTGTCCACCAATTTGTCCTAAAGCGGAAGTCACAAATCGGCGGGCACTTCAGTATTAAATGAAGTTTGCTGCTGATCCCACTTTTCGCTCAACGCTGTGGAATCCAGTTGGTAGGTAGATGTTATTACTTCGCCCAATAAGAAAAATGACTTGCTCTCTTTATTTCTGGTTTAGGTCAATAATAGCGTCGACCAATAAAAAACGCGGACACATTTTCCGATCACTAGCTAGAGGCTCACTAGTAGATACTATCAGTTCGCAATGACTGCGAAGAAATAAAAATCCTTCACGGGAATAACCTTCGATCCAAAGTTTCCACCGATTAAGCGACTGTCCCCGTGTAATAGATCACCGGTTCGTTGATCACGAGAGAAAGTCAGCAGTTTCCCTCGTCCATTGAAAACGAAGCTCCCTCGACTTCACATTGAAAACTTAATAGATGTGGGCCTCGCCCGTATACGTGCCCCACCAGTGAGGGTTGAATTCATCCTTAAAATACGCGAAGATCCCCCTCGTCTCAAGTTTAGATCGCTCCTCGATAAATCCCCCTGCATCACAGCCACCAAAACACCTCCAAACTCCTTTACATTCCATCCCCTCAGCTTCCAGAATCCCCCCACCCAGCGATTCCTCCCAATGGAATCTCGATTTAGCAAGAAAAATCATCCGAGGAGTCTCCTAATTACACGGATCACTCGATCTCGTTTTCCCCCCGCGATAGCGTATCTCGCGCTAAAATTAATAGCTGTATCTCCGTAACGATCCCGATTGCCCAAAGCTCCGCGACAAAATCGTCTCCGCGTCGTGGATCACCAGGCAGGGAATGATTACTCGCCACTATTATCCTTCTCGTTCTCCGTCGAGCTCCTCGTGGAATCCCACGGCGATTTCGAATTTCGCACGATTATCGATGCACTCGGAGGCGAACCCGTAGCAAGTCGCGAGGCACGCGTTGTAGGTGAGAGGATGTGGCCAGCAGGAAGTTCATTGTGTACGGCTACACATATAATATTGCAGCGGCAGCGATCCTGCGGATTCTACGTAGCGGTCGGCGCGCCGCCAGATCGAAATTCTGCAGGCCGCCGCGCAGATTTTCGAATCCCTAGAGGTGCGCGCGATCGCGTCCTGTTACCTCGCCGCTTCCACGGCTGTCCACGCAGAACGCCACTCGTATGTAGGTTAAAGCGTGGGAGGGGGGGTATCCATTACACGCGCCGTTTAAGTAATTATTTTTCAATTAAAGGGGAAAAATTCAGCGGCGTCGAGGGAATTGAGGAATTCCAGCGTCTGCCAGCCGCGCGGAAGACTCGCCCGAGTTAATCGCTAATTGCCACGCTTCTGGCAATATCACCGCGGTGTTTTTTAACCGCTCCACATCTCGCGGGGACTTCTTTCCAGCGCTCGACCCCGGCGACAATGGCGACGGATTATCGACACGCGTTAAATCATTTCGTGGCAAAGTACGATGAATTATCGACCAGGGTCGAAATCGTGACGGCCCGGAGGCCGGGGTTTAGAAAGCTCGCGATCGCGATTATGCAAGCATAGTAAGGTCATCCTAGGCATCACCTCGAGATACGATAACGACGTTGCCGCTACTACGTGTTTAGTAAATAACACGGGCGACCGCTCGCTTCTCCGCCCAGCGTAAACACGAATTCCATCTACGGAGATTTTAATAAATCGCCTCCGCGCTCTCCAGTGCAACATTCCACCGGGATCACTTATCTGGAGTTTTTACTAGATGCTCCGGATCGAGGTCCCCGCGCGCCCCGGGATTTCCAAATCACGCTGGGACGTGAAAAATGGGCCCAAGATTCGGGGGAGCCGTCGAAGCAGCCGAAGGGAAGATAAGGGAGCCGTGAAGTTGATTTCTGGACCGTGCTCTATTTTATCTGCGCCCGTGGATAATTGAAATGTAACGAGATTAAGGGAACCTTTACATTTAACAAGCTATTGATAAAACCGTGCCCTCGTGTCTAGCCAGCGAGAAATTAAATCGACCGATTTCTCCCGGTTTTGTTTCGGAATTCTCTTGCGGATCGACGAGAAGCAACTGGTTACCGAACCCGCGCGAACAAGCTCGACGTAAGAAGCTGGTAATCAGTGTGTTCGGCAATTGGCGCGAACGGAATTGCTACCAATTATCAATTTAACTCTCCACGAAAGGATAAGTTTAATCATTTCTCCAGACCGCCTTTTGTTACGCTCATCTATCCTGATGCATCCTTTCAGCCTCCTCATTCACTCTTCGTGGGAGCCATAGGACGAAAGACAAAACGAAGAAAAAAGACACTCGAGCGCCAACCAACTGTATAATCCAACCGATCCTCTTCAACCGAATTCAGGCGTTATCATCGAAAGGGACGTGCGAAGATCTTGTTGAAGAATCACCCCGTGTCGCGGCGAAAGATCCATCGTACGCAAATATAAAGGAAATAAGGGAAAAAACAGGGAAAAGTGTGATCAGAAGCTCCTGTATCCGTTACAGCTCGCCGTTCATCCTCGAGATCGTGCTTATGGACTGGGATGATGCGCCGTCGTGTAGTTAAGTTAATTAATGAATGGTACAGTCGGGATGGAGAGTGGACTTAAATTGATACGTCCTTCGCGCGGAGCCATTTTTGTGCCGCGCTCGGCTCGCTCGCAAGAACGCTTCCCGCGGCACCGGGGACCGTCTAAATTCTTGTTTTCGCGAGAAAAAAATTGCGTCATCGTTCGTACCGCGGCTCGCCTGCCCGTGGACCGCGGAAATTCGACGGCGATAAGGATCGCGCGCACGCGTCGTCGCGCGGCGACGGCCGCGCACAAATTGAAATCGAGCCAGCTAGTCCAACGTAATCGACCAGTCCTCGCGAAAGAAGCAAAAAGAAAAATATCGCTATCGATAGCCGATGGGGCTCGCACGATCGATTGCTGGCCCCCGTCCCGCTTTCACGGGCCAACGTGTGCTTCTCCGCGACCGTGTCGACCTCTTGCCGCGAGGAATCGAGCGCGCGATAAAGAAATTTCCCCGCGATTGCGATTATTTATTGCTGTAAACAATCGGCCCCGCCGTCGTCGCCGAGGAAAATACGCGACGGGAAAAATGGCACGCATTTCACGGGCAATTTAGCGGCCGAGCTGGTGGCGTCGCGTCCCGACTTCTTTTCCGTCCAGAGCCCACGCTAAGCGGCCACGCAATCGTCTCTGTCACTTTTATCTATCGCCACTTTCATAATAGACGCGTGTTATTATAATATTGCTGGCAATCGCGAGGAACGGTCGATAGGGGCCACGAAATTCTTACTTCTCCCCCGATAAACGATTGGGAGAGAGAAGCTCCGAGGAGCTCTCGGTTCGCTAGCCGAGCGGACCGGCCAAAGTTTCGTCTTATCGAACCCAATCGCCGTGGACTCTCGCCAAGGCGCGGGGTCTATGTAAATAACCTGTCACCTTGTTAACGAAATCGGCGGGCATTATCGCGATTTCTTCTTCTTTTTCCGCGCTTCGATCGCGGGTGGCAAGGTTCTCTGAGCGGAGAACGGATTCTGTACGATGCAGGCAAGGCGGGGAGCTTGTTTCAAGGGGATGAAGAGAGAAGTCTGTCAGTGGAGAGTTTTAGAGTAGAGGGATGAAAGTTTTCGTTTAGAAATGTACTTAGATGATGGTGCACGGAGCGGAGTGTATTTCTCGTAGGCGTTAGCTTTTAGAATCTCACAGACGAAATTACCTGAGTCAAGTCGAGATCGGGGCATTTCGAGGCGCATTCCTCCTGGAGATTGGCAGGAGCAGATCGATCTTCCAAGTCCTCGGGCAGAAGCGCCGAGACGCTCGCCGCCAACGCCAGCACCTTCAGAAACGCGCATAATCCCGTTGCTAACATAATATTCGCAACCCCCTCTGAAGCCAGCCCTCGATCACCCTCAATCCACGCGACACCCTTTCAACTGTCGCTCGTCATTGTTCCCTGGAACCCGACAGCATCCACTTCAGGAGAAGGCACGATACGCGGACGAAGGATGCCTCATCCGCATTCTTCCGCATTGATCCTGGATCGCCGCGGTCTCGAGGACCCCCTGCTCCGTCGCGGCACTGTCCTTCCAAAGAGATTCAGCTACTTGGATCACAATCACTCGCAGAACCGCGCACTGAACGGTCACATAAAGAGTCAGGCGACTAGATTGCCTTCTTCCGTCAAAGAATCACTAGGCGACACTTCTTGAAGACTGAACGAGACGGTCTCGCACACTGCCTGCGGAGGAGAGATTTTCGAATATACTTTCCATGGGGAAGCTCCTCATCGTGTCCAGGTAAATCATCAACCGCAGGTTGATAATAATCTCCCTCCAGCTTTGGATCCACCAGGTTCAAATTCACCCGGTTCGATACGATCGAACGTGCGTTCGCGTCCAATATTCCCGCGCGCGATCACCACTAAAATTATTCCGCAGCTACCAGCGTCAATAAAGAGAATGGCAACTATTGAGTTCAGTTCGCGGGAAGCAGTCACTAAGGCGCGGCGGTTTCCAATGCTCCGAGTCGATGCCGCGGAACGATGAGAATCGGAAAACCGTCTCGAATCACCTGTGACGTTGGAGTCACGAGGCTCGTGCAGCAACAGCCCAGCGTGGGTGTTGTTAATGTCTGGCAAGCATAAGAGCAACTGACTCCGAATAGCCACTAGAGAGTCAACTATCCCCCACCATCCGGCACCCTTATCTGTTGCACTCTGCTTGACCAATTCCCGTGCGGTGGTGGTAGGCATACTATACTTACTACGCCTCGAGTGTGCACGTGAGCCTCTGCTGCCGGCTGTCGACGTCCAAAGACGGACAGAAGGGAGGAACGATCTGAACCTTCGTTCGTGCAGGTCCGCCCCGACCAATGGTCAATTGGCAGATTGACCTGTTCTTACTATCCTCGTAAACTTTCATTCATACATTCGCACGTGCCGTTTCAACCCGACCGTGCACGTTGCCGGTGTCATTGGAACCTTGGGGAGTGCACGCAAAGTGGGCTCATTCTTTTTTGCAAAAAAATCCAACGCAACGGTGGCTCGTAAGTTTCTGTGTATCCTTTGATTAATAGGGAATCGAAGCTGACGCTTGTAACGCAGGGTTGGGTGAATAGAAATTTTTATTTCTAAGCTTTAATTTTGAAGGGGTGGAAAATGGGACTCGTTCGAGGTCTTAAGGTAGGCTCTCGCTACGCCTCGCCTCGGCTCTTTTTATCCTTCCTATGCTTTTCTTATGTATTTTGACAATTTGACTCGCACTGCGCGTCGCCTCGATGCGACTCCGAGCCGCGGATTTTTCCTCGAGAATATTTTGAGATGAGAAAGAGAGGCGAAACGTAGTGTGAGTAAATGCAATGCCACTTTCGGTAACCGCTAATAAAAGATACGGAAGGTACGGAAAAATCGAGGCGACGCGAACCTATTTAGATGTGAATGGGAAAAAAAATTGCGCTGAGGCGAGGCGTAGTGAGAGCGTCCTTAAATTACGTAAGGGTAATTTTGACGAATTCTTACCCCCTCCCTCCCGCAGTATAAGAATTCGTAAGATTTTATATTCCAACCCCTTCCTTACGTAATATTTTTTATATTCAACTTTTTCAGTTATTAAATTCTTTTAAAGGTTTATATGATTCATTTAACTCGGTTTCGGTGAATTTAAACTAAAACTACTTGTCTGGAACATTAATGATAGAATTTGTATTTATTGAAAATTAGGTTAAAAAATATTACGTAAGACTCTACCTGACTCCCCTCCGTCCCCGTAAGAAAACGTTAGAAATTCGGGACCCCCCCCCCCCCCAAAAAAAAAGCCTTACGTAATTTAAGGACGACCCCCTACTTTTAGGTAGATTTTCGTATAGGTACGCGACTGGACGCGACGCCAAGAATTTCAAAGTCGATTTTCTCGAAAATGAAGCGCAATACGAAAACATTTTACTCGTTTCTCTCGACTTATTTACTTGTTATGAGTCGAAAAGAAACAGAAACTTTTTTTCATACCGCGCCTCATTTTCGAGAAAATCGACTCTGAAAATTCTCGACGCTGCGTCCAGTCGCGTATAGGTATTAGGAAAGTCTACTATACTAAACAAACGTCAGATTGAACTTAGAATTGTACGTCTGCTGAAGATCACTTCGTTAAGTCAACCGCCCTCTTCTCTCGCGTCAGATTGGGCCGCGCATCGGCGCCGGATGGTGTAAAAGAAAATTCGAAAGCGAGCTTTGAGCAAATACTCTCTTGTATTGACGGTTCGCGGAAGAATGCATTCTCCTTTCAAAGGCGTCTAAAAACTTCTGTACACGCCTATCGTTTTGACACCCTTGGGCACGGGCGTCGGTCTGTTGACAGTGCCGCTGAAAAGGATGGCAGTGTCAACTTGGAACTCCTTTAACTCGTCTCCAATTCCTTTTCCTAGAACAATACTTTTGATTCTCGTTATTTTTCGCTCCTCCTGACGAATTAAACATTGATTGCCCGTCGAGCAGAATTGCTCGGCTTCTCTTAAGCGTGGCCAACTCAAAAGGATGACTCATTTCGACAGATTAAATCTGCGGCCGACAAGAGGCGGCCGGTATTATTTGTGGTACCATTGTCAGTCGCGGAGCCACGCATCGGCTCTTTCTTTTCGATGACCCGAGAGGAATTCATTCCTCGACGCCACGCATATCTATTGGATCGAAGGGGGACTTAGCTTCTCCTTCGTTCGCGTTCAAGTTCCAAGAAACGTCTCGCAACCGCGTCTCTTATTCTTCCTATCAATCTCGTTCAAAAAATTCTTCCTCCTGTTTTATAACTCCTTGGAAATTGGTCTGAGATTTAATCGCTCTCCCAGCTTCCTTTCAACCATCCTTCGAAATTTGCGATGCCAAGCTTACTGCGCTCGAAAGGAGACAGTGGTGTTGTATTTACGTTCTAATTGAAGACAACGTGCCACGTTACTATCGCCGAGTGCCACGCGTATCTCGGCTCCCGGACAGAGAGAGAGCAAGGTGCATCTGTGCCCGCTGAAAAAGCAAAGATCAATCAATTAACGCGCGGAGATTATGGGCAGGCGAATTCAGAGCAGCTTGTTATGAAACGGCAGCGATCTGTGGCACGTTAGCTCCAACCTCAATGGCGGTTACAGGTTACCTAGGGCTTCCTGCGGAAATGGCCAATATACTCCTCCGACCTCCAACTCACTCAGTCACTCGCTCACTCGGATCGCTCCTGTTTGGTGTACACTGTACCCCGTACCCATATGATCGCCCTGCCGCTCGACACGCACTCGTTACGGGTCATCATCGTGATCTATGCGCCTACAACAAACGTTACATCCTTAATCTGTCCTAGCCATCTAATCCTACGCTCGTGCTGAACGAGAAAGTTGACATTATTCCGCTGCAGCTGTACGCGGCCCGGGCCTATTCCGCGGCGCGATTAGAGCTAGCTTAGCTGCAAGTGGAGCGAACACCGACACAGTGATATTTTTCGAGGTGTAGGGTAAAGAGTACAATGGTTGGCCACTTAAGTAAGAGTGTCACATAAATAATGAATTATAAATGTGAATTTAGTAAATTTGCATTGGAAATCGATTTAAATAAGTAAGAAAAACTCCTAATAATCTAAAAATAAATAGGGTTTATTTAAAAAAAAGCAAGAATTTATAAAAATATACAAAAAATGTGTTGACTACGAAAAAATATAATTATTGGCATGGTCACGACAGTAGTTGTCCGATCGGTTCGACAGTGATTGGCCGCTATTTGACACATAATATAACCTAAAAGAAAATGTTATATGATTTGATGATAGAAATGGGATTAAAATTATTCAATAAAAATGGATATATCTTATATATGTATGTGTTTATTAAATACAAATAAATATATTTGTTCTTATACATCTTATATTAATACTTATCTCTGACAAGGTATACTTTCTTTGGGCATCTTTCATTGCTTATAATTATTGGTTTCGCTGTTTTATTTTGAATAGTATTCTCCTTGTTACTGATTTTCTCTTGCTGCTTTAGCAGCCTTGCTAATTTCTTTGCTTCTTTCTCTTTTTCTGCTGCTTCTTTCTTTTTCAAAATTTCGCATTTTTTAGCATCTTTCTTTTTTCTTTCCATTTTTTGTTGGTAAAATTTATTTTCTTCATTTAATTTCCATTCTCCACTCATTATATACTGTGATTATATATAAAAGCAAATAGGATGATTCGGCTTTGAAGCTTGCAAATTACAGCCATTTAATCAAAAAACCATAAGAGTACAGTTGAAAGTTTACGAATAGTTTAATGTATTTATAATATGTATATCTCTCATATTCGGTATATATCGATAAATAAAAGTTGAAACTTTATAAAAGAATTATTTATTTGTTAAAATTATACATATATTATGAAAAATACTGGGGGCCAATAACTGTTTTACCGTTACTAAGGTTATAAAACAATCATTGGCCGCCCGGCCAATTATTGCCATTCAACATTATTCATATGACAGTTGTTGGCCCCCTGTATTTTTCATAATATATGCATAATTTTAACAAATAAATAATTCTTTTATAAAGTTTCAACTTTTATTTATCGATATATACCGAATATGAGAGATATACATATCATAAATACATTAAACTATTCGTAAACTTTCAACTGTACTCTTATGGTTTTTTTATTAAATGGCTGTAATTTCCAAGCTTCAAAGCCGAGTCATCCTATTTGCTTTTATATATAATCACAGTATATAATGAGTGGAGAAATATTGATTACATCCGAAGCAAGAAAGTACAAGGAATATGAATATGTTCATTAAAAAAAGGCATAACATTGGTATTTCTTAATATTCATTTATTTCTCAAAATATGGCCAATCACTGTCAGGTGGCCAACCACTGTACTCTTTACCCCTAATTACCTAAGTCGTCAAACATCAATCGCACATCGTCGCATCTGTTTGCTAAATAGGCAAAGTAAGTAAAACAAGGAGAGTCTACTTCCATAGATTTTGCAATAGGATGTGCAAAGAAGTGACATCCTTTTTACTAGAATTGTATTCCCTACAATCTCTTTTAAGGGAAACAGAATGTTCCTACTTTTTTAATTCAATATTGCAAAACTATTAATTATGAACTGGGTAGGGAGAAAGGAGGCAGTGATATAGTAATTAATTAGCTAATTAGTTTGTTACACGCACGGTGGATTTATTGACAAGCTAATTACAGGAACGATGTTTCCCAGTGCGGCTGCCGAGCGCGATACAATTCACACGTGCTACGGGGTTTCGTCGTTTGTTTTGCATACAACCTGATCACCTCACAAAAGGGAGGATCCTTTGTGCGCAAGGCGTCTAGACAGATAGGGCAGGGCTTACCCTGCTTTACACGATACGCCAACAATTCGGCTCTATTAGGCCAATAAAGTGTATCAAAGAGGAGGAATGCGCCCCGGGTCAATCGTAAATGTAGACGTCGGCTTGCCTGTCCGTGCATGGTGCATGGATGTATGCGGGGTGCGGGTGGATGACTAATTTAGATCGAACCCACCCATGCGTTAGGGGAGGATGGTGACAGTGGGATTACAGAGGCAGCGAAAGTCTGGAAAGTTGAAGAAGGAGAAATATTTTCGAGATTCTTCAAGAAAGTCGCCTTTGGTGTGTTTCGCAGAGAAATTTTAATAAGACGGGGTAACTAAATTGGAACACAAGTATGTTTTACGATAGCTTTATTAAATATATGTACATTGCTGATAAATTATTTCTGCTTGCTTGTGAAATCTGATCGTCTCGATACTTCTGGGTCATTCTACTTCGAAAATTGAAAATTTGAATGTTTCGCGGGCCAAGAATCACTACAGCCACCTAGCGTGGTAACTCTGAACTAAGTATCTATCCAAATGTAATTAATTGAAAATTCTTCTGTAATAATGAACGTGGGAGTGATTAAAATCCTAGCTAGTCGCCGTTATACATTAAATTCGTAATTAAAAAGTCATAGAACAAACGACAAATAGATAGAACACTTTCAGATATTCGAATTTGCCGCCAGAGAATGCTAGCTCGTGGCTCGCGATTTTGAATTACAACATACTATTTTCATATGAAATTATATCTCCTGTCTGATTTTAAACAAACTTCTATTTCTAATTGGCACGCGCGAAATTGTACAACCGTTGTATTTATGCAATACGTAGTATTTACGTTGTTAAACTCGAAGAGCGGTCATGTAAACCGGTCGTGTGTCATGCGGTGCGTTCCGATTCACGCATCGAGCGCTTAGATCGCAGCGCAATCGCTGCGCGCATAATCAGAACACACCCATAGAGAATTCGTGTGAGTAATTCAAGATGGAAGACGGTGACAAAGTGGACGTTGCGCTGAATAAAGAGAAAAAGTCGTACGCCGGAATACCGGAGGCCGATTTTGTGGTAAGTACATTGTCCGGGGAAAAAGTTGGCGCAATATATTAATACACGATGTTTATTGGTACGAGAATCGTATCCATTTAAGTTGTATTTTGTCACGTTGAATGTTTTTACGGAGAAGCAAACATCATGGTTCCCAATAAAAGTCTGTCTATAAAAAAGGAAATAACTACCTCCCTCGAACATCTTTACAGTTTATAAACGGAGTGTTTTTATATATCTTATCCAACGTTAAAAGATATCCACGCGACATGGTTTTTTTACGACGCAAACCTTATATGGTCAGAAAAGAAAGACACCGTGATATTTGAATTCATTACGAAATAGACGCACTGTTATTTCACACAGCGAATGTTTTCAATGCAGGACGATGTCGACGCTTTTATGGCGAAGCCCGAGAATCCCACGGCGGACAAAGTACTCCAGATGCTGGACGAGAATCATAGCAAATACAAATTCATGGAATTCAACTTGGTTAATAAGATGAGGCGGCTGAAGGCGCAAATACCCGATTTAGAAAGATCCTTGGAAATGATTAAGAAGCTGCAGTTGGAGAAAAACAACAGCACAGACTTGGAGACCCAGTTCGCTTTGTCCGACCAGGTGTACGCGAAAGCTGTTATTCCGCCTACGGACAAGGTGTGCCTGTGGTTGGGAGCGAACGTTATGCTCGAGTACACTCTGGACGATGCCCAGGAGATGCTGACGAAGAACATCGAGGCGGCGAAGAGGAATTTAGGCTACGTGGAACACGATTTAGACTTTGCTAGAGACCAATTTACAACGACGGAAGTAAACATGGCACGCATTTATAACTGGGAAGTGAAGCGCAGGCAAGCTGCTAAACCAACATGAAGGCTGCTCCATTTTTTAATAAGAATTCCATTTGCACGCAATGATCGCCTAAACGATGAAAGGTAGAGTTAATACGACTTGGCCGACGAGTCTCGTGTTCCGTTATTCGTTTAATAATTTTCTATCGCCTCTTTCAGGTTACACACACTGTCAAGAAAAATACCTGTGAATAAAAAACGCTGTCAAAAAAAAAATGTCAATAGACTAAAGGACTCTACTACGTTTAGGTTATAAGCTAGATTCGCTAATGTCTATGTATATTGCCAGAAATACATTTGAATTCTAACTTAACGTGTTGTCGTGTGTGTTTACAATAAGATCTCTTTACGCATGTACCTCGTTAAGCTTAACTCGTTTAATTTCTTATGTTTGCAAGAAAATATATATACAGTTTGTACAAAAAAAAAAGAAAATACATTACATTGATTAGAGTTATCACATAAAAGAAAATTTTGTTTGAGCTTCACTTTCTATTTAATTATTTTACCTAACTATTTATAACTATGTCCCATTTTTCTAGATACACATAATTTTGTTAAAAGAAATTAGATATCGAACATATCTATACTTACACAAACATGATCAAAAAAAATAGACTTATGTATAATGGAATGTTCGAAATGAAACGTAATTTTTGTCTTAGGTCCTAAATTGTCTTAAAAGTTTGCTATATCTATTTTTAAGGCACATAGTCGATCCGACCCCGTACAAGTCAGCGTCCAGCGGGGACTAGTATTTAGTTATAATCTAAAACTTGGTAGATTTTATTCTGCCCCCTCGTCAGGTTCATATTTCACCAATTTTGTCTTTAGCTCTGTAATGGTAGTTTTAGCCTCGTCCAGTTCCTTCTTTAGTAACTCCGTTTCGATATCAGGTTCCGTGATGCCTCCTAGGTGGTGGCGAATATATCTAAGGCTCGGTTAAAGAAATATACCACTCGCAACAGTTGCAAGTACCGCTGCTAACGTTTTACTATCGTAGTATCGAATCGTACGTAAAGGATACTCTAAAGGATCGTCCGGCTTCTCAGGCTCTTCGTACAAACACACCAGTACCTTTGTAAGAGCGTCCATAACGCCTGCTCTCTCGAGGTACTTTCGGAATTCTTCCCTTTTGGAATCTGGAGGCTGGAATGAGAACCAACGTCACGCTTGGATCAAGAATACACGAGTAAAAATAATTCACTAATATTATTCACTTTCCCATACACAGACCCACACACATTTCTAACATTAAGTAAATCGCATAGCATACGCGTATAAATCGAGGAATTCGAATATGCTTTTGCAGAGATCGCGTCGACTATACGTAGAACAGATTTTCGACATTTGTTACACCCATTTCATTCATTATCGAATGTTTTACCGCGCAAAACAGGCATTACGTACCTTGAAATTCGACATTTTCGTGGCCCGGTTGTTTGTACAACTATCTCGGCACGATACTCGCGAAACACTACTTTATCGGAGAGTTTAATGAAATTCCAATAGCACGTGCTCCTTCAATCATCCGATACAATGTAAATAAGTGAACCGCGATGACGCTCGGTCGGAACAAAAGCCGTGCCGCATACGCGATTTTCAAAACAACGTATGTTCGAAGCGATCTGTCATTGAGACGAGCAATTATTTACCATTATGCTACGTGAATGCGACGCGTGAAACAGAGGAAAGTCTTCTTTCTCTCGCCTTGTTCCGCCAGGAACCTTTCACGAAACCAGTAAGTATATACACAATTCGATAGTAAACTTCGAATGTCACGATAGTGTATTTTGATTGACATCGACGCAACCAGGGATGCATCGTGCCTTGGCTAAGGGCCAATGACATCGTGAATTTTAAATATCATAACAGAATTCAAATAGTTCTAGAATCTAATGCCTCGCAGTATAAAAGAAATAATTTTAGACAGAATTGACCACTCAGACTTTACAATTAATGCAAAATTTGTCTTACAATTAAAAGATACTAAATTTTTTACTGACCAAGTTACCTGAAATAGAGTATAGGACATAGGTGGCACGTATATAGCATTTCTTGGCAATAAACCAAAATGGCGGGCTTTTGTTTACAGAGTGTTACTCTCCTGTAGCTTTTGTTAGAGTTTATAAAGACGTCGAATGATATTTAATGAACCTACTGTAATGTTTCTCGGAAAAAGAGACGTTCTTTCGCGAGTGATACTGACCGCAGCTATTGGCATTTGTTCGTTTATTGGCGATCACGGTTTGAAAGATGGTAAGTCGGAGGTGTCGCGCGCGATTTTTGACAATGCCACCCACGCGATCGTCGGTGGTCTCACTTGGGCAGTTGTTTTGAACCTGTCGAAGAAATCTCTCGTTCAAAACTTCTCGAGCATCTTCTGGTGCTTCTTCCTATCGTCCTTTATCGACGTAGATCACTTCATCGCGGCATGCAGTTGGAAGTTAAGCGTAAGTGATATTACAATATAACCTCTCATCCTTTCGAGAATCAACATATCCTACTATTAAGACGCAACAATCGCTAACAAACGCGGGATGATTAATCGCGACTTTCAGCTGGCGATTAGTATACTTTATTATCGTAATAATTTAACATGGAGTTTTTCTTACAGGACGCAACGCATTTACAAAAACGACCGTTTATGCATTGCACCACGCTTCCTATAGCGCTATGGCTGATTCTCAATTTTTATTCGAGCGTGTTTAATCATCCAAGGGTCGGTTACTACTCCTGGCTAATCCTGGCAGGTTTCTTGAGTCACCATATACGAGATGGGACCAGAAGGGGTTTATGGTTTTGTCCGATAGGTTCTACGCAGCCCATTCCTTATTATCTATATTTAAGTATGAGCATGATGCTTCCCCACCAGTTGCAATGGCTCATGATATCTTCGCTGCACGAACCTAACGTTCATGATAACATTACATTAATCGGTATTGTGTAAATATCGTAGAAACGTCAATTGCACGTGTACATATGTATAGAGTTCTCAGCGACGAGAATATAGGGCAAATGTCTTTTGTAAGTTTCGTATTTTTTTATCAGATCTTGTCTAAGATCGCTTTTACCGTAGAATTCAGAGAAGCCCCACTGTATAAAAACAAATATTTATTGTACTTTTATAATCCTTGAAGATCTAATAAAATCTTGCAGATGTGACGCATAAACCTCCACGTTTCCTCGCTCCTCCGCCCAAGTGAAAATGTCTGGAATTAATTAACTCTATATCGATATTAAAATTTCAGCGCTTGGCACGTTCCCCGAACGCCGATGCGCGTTCGTCGCACGCGTTCCAGCGATCGAGCCGCGGCACTCAGGGGAACATAGAGGTCCACTGAAAAGTGGAGAATTCTAATTGTCATTAAGTGGGTAAGCTCGCGGCTGTGAGAAGCTTACGTAATTGAAAAGGGCTGGTCACGTGCGCAATGTTTACATAGCTGGCCCCAGCGACAGGTGTGCTCGGTCAGCGTGCGTCGTACGTGCCTTTTGTCTCTGCACGCCCGCTCGGCAGGCCCGCGCTCGGCTCTGATACAAGAAATTAACGATACCCACGTAAACGCATACTCGCGGCACGTGCGGACTTGGCCGGTGAGCGCGGAGGACGCGGATACCCTTGCGAGAAAACGTAACCGCGCGCACACATGCCTGGTACCTGTACACCTTCCACAGCCTGGAGGGGTTTATCAGCGTTCAGCATTGCTTTGCTGGCACTGTTACACACTTTACTTCACTCTCGTCACCGCTCCTTAGTTAGTGTTCATTTACTGGACGGCCTGATCCGTTCAAAGCCGACGTAAGCGTATGTAAAAACGAGTCGCGGAAAGGATCGATCCCAGCGGCCGGAAGTAGCCGAGCGTGTTATTAGCTGCCGTAGATCTTCCGCGTTTTCGCCGGCCTGTACCGTTCGATTTCGTACGCCGGTTTCTTCCATCCTCTGCGTAACACTACATTTCGGTGATTGCCGTCCGATATCTACGCTTTACGCAACAGCTACGGGGAAAATTAAAAGGCGGCCTCTATAGCTGTACTCTCTGTACGATGTACCAAAGATTCGTCACGCTAACGCGATTTACCGTATCGCTTCGAAAATAAAAAGGAATTAACGCACGGCTGTACGAAGAGTTCGCGGAGTACGAGTTCTACAATGCCACCAGATTTTCGCAGATATCTAGTCCGTCACGATAACGTGCTGATACCGATATCTTGATTGTGTACGCCAGTCCAGTATTGTCTTCAAAGAGGTCCCGTGTCACTTTTCTTCCGTCGTGTGTTTACAATGGTGAGTACAGGATTCTGTTACTTTTTTTTTTCTCCGCCGGCGTACCTAAACCGATCCCAAGGTGGAAACACCGCGGGTCCCTGACCGCAAATCGCTTCAGTCGATATGTACACAGCGCGCGACATAGTTTCCCTTAACGTACAGGATATTTCAAAACTGCTGGTACACGTCTAACTTGTTAATTAAGCGATCGTGAAAAGAAACGAACGGGTTCATATTTTTCTATGTTCGCCTTTTTCGTTTTGTTTACATATTCTTTGTTAACGGACTCACTTTAAGTAGACGGTCCCCACTTCTCTCGGGCAATTATTTTGTAAAATTGCGTTTATCAAGGCTTTGTTTTATCCCGCTAAGTTTCTAACAGTTCTGAAGCATCCTGTACCCCGTAATCATCTCCGTGACTGCAACGATAAGATGGATGAGCACCTCGCTTACCGATCGGTTATTCGTTTCAATTAACCGCGGCAACTCTTACTTCACGCTGCCCCTCGTTATTTGCACGTAATTAATCAAATTCAGTCGCGTTCGTTGTTACCTCGCCCTCTGCGAGTGCTTTCACGGGAATCGAGGCTAATCATAGAGCCGCAATAAAGCTTGTTTTGTAACGCTAATTGTGAGCACTCGGCCGGTTCTCTATTAGAGATGCAACTATGTGCCTTCAAGGTTGAACTGGCGCAAGGAGAATCACAGAGGTGCACGCGATGAAAGCGATTCGTGGGACGAATAAATAATCCTGTACGTTTCGCGAGGCACAATGGGCGATAGTGACTAACAAACGCGCGTGGTTCAGGTATTCGCGGCATCTATTCGACGTTCAGTGTATTTTACTTGCTGCGCGAACCTTCTGGTCCGCGAAGTTATTGTTGCGAACCTCACTCGCGTATTTGCTTTCCGCGTGTTGACATCCGCATTAAATGCATATTGCGAAAGGCAGGTTCGAGGAAGCGCAAGGCAGTCGCGCGTGGCAAAGATTCTTTCACATTCTTGCATTCTCATTTCGCATTGCCGGCATCCTATCGACGCCCTATCCTTTCAGCCGCCCCCCACTACTATCTATCAACGCGTTTTAAATTCGTTGAATTCCTTGGATCGTTAATTTAACGTTGATATAAGTAGAGCCCAGCCGATTAACTGCAGACTACAGTCAGTTATTCGCCTTTCCAGGAAATCGATGAGCTATTGCTGTATTTCGCTATAGCGTGCGGGATCGGTGCCGGTGCACTGTTGCTGCTTTTCGTTTTGGTCTGCGTCCTCTTCTGCAAAATCAACCGATTGGCCGCGGACGGGTGAGTATCCTGTTCGTCTCGATGTGAATGAAAAGAATGACTGCGATATTGCCTCTGTTCCCGTTGGCGCACGCAAAACTCCGCCTCGTATTCCCTTGGGGGGGGGGACCCTTCGAATTTGTTTGACGCTGATCCCTTTGAGCTTTGCTTCGGAAGAGAATCGCGCAGTAAGCTTTCTGCTTCTGTCTTAAAGGCTTAATTATAAAGTCTGACGAGTTTTCTTATTGATATTGCCGGTATCGATAGCATTGCTGGCCTGTCGTTTTGTTGGGATCAGCCACGTCCTCGACGATGTAGGCCGAAAATCGGAATAAGTCACGTAAGATTTATATTCTAAAAAGCGAATGCCATTGCCAATTGTTCACCGTTTCTCGGATATTCCACGCGAGTACGTTTTTATTGAATTCATGAGTCACGGCAGACCGTCATTGATATCGTATCTTAACTGCCCCGTGACGCGATTGTTTAGCTTATCTCGCTGGAAGTATGTGAGATGAGTATAGGAGTTAACAGAGACTTGCACGTAACCAGACTCGTTTTTTTTTTATCATTATTTCTCGACTGAACGGGACATTCTTTAACCCTTTGCTATCTCATTTATCTATCTCTACATAGTTTTTTATTGTTGTGATACAAATACAATGTAATTAGAGTCAAGTTTGTAGTCGTAATTTACGAGCGCAAAGGGTTGAATTATGCCTCATTGATATTATTACAACTAATACTAATTACAACTTTAAACTGTTTGTGGAACACGTTCAAAATTGCTTTTATATCGTTCATTTCATAACCAGTGCGAGGTTCTTGTATATAGCTAGTCAAATTGTCCAGGTCCAATCAACTGAATAGGCAAACGAGCATGATGGCAGACTTTTGTTACACCAACCCTACAATCGTGCCAGGAGAATTGCTGTCTCGTCGTGGATTCTCGATGTACAGTGGTTCCGACAATTTCAACGATGATTACGGTGCGAAGAACAAGGAATATCAATATGGAACTTACCACGAAGCGCGGTCAAAGTTTTGACGAAGGAACGGAGCTTCGAGGTATTCCATCGGGAACATAACTCGTGTAACATCAACAGAGCATTCGAGGAGAATCAGAAGATCGATTGTAATAAGTATAAGACTCGTATAAGTCAATCGCCATTTGCCATAAAATTTATTTATATACATGCATATATATATTTTATATATATATATATAATTTCGTTGTCATTTATAAGGTCAAGTATTAAAACTCAGAATACACGTAGATCGTCAAGAACATCACTTTGATTAGTTTCATAGGAGATATATATATTTATTAAACGAACAGCGAATGAAAACGTTACAATGAAGCGAATTGTATCTAATGGACAATAACGTCTCGCGAAGAAATAAATTATTTTGACACGCTATACTAGCTCACTAGCTGCCGACGAACATCACACATATTGGTCAGCAGAAACAGAATGTTATGCCTGCATGCACTCGCGAAAAAGGCATTAATAGATTATGGAAACAAAGCAGTGTACTATACACTTATTTGCATAATTTAAGAGACTAAAGTGTGCAATTACTAGGAAACCTAAGCTATGCCTGGCACATTCTCTAGTCTCCCCGACTATTTATTTTACATCTATTAGCGACAGTGATCGAATTTCAGAGTTACCTATATAGAATAATATCTGTTCTGTTTGTAGCGTGTTTCTAATAAATATTACTATGTTACATATTTTTCCGCGTATGCATTGCTAACCCATACCGTTTATACTCGATTCCTGCACCATTCTAACACTACTCCTGCCCCACATCGCAGGCAACACGCCGTGCTTCATACAATTTTAATTATTTTCGCAGCATTCCGCACTCTACACTTCACAGTTCATAGCTTACACTTCGCTCCACATTCTGCACTCGACACTTCATAATTCATAATCAATGCCGGCATCACAGCTCCCACTTCTCCATAAGCAATTTCGCGGCTCGCAACTTCTCTTGCAGGTGCAGCGCGAAAATCTGACTCTCTTGCAGGTGCAGCGGCTTGGAAACTGCCTGTTTCGAATTCCATTGCACGATTCTTGCACCTGCAATGAAGTTGCAAACCGAGATTAGGCTTCTCGCGCCAACTTGGAAGTCAAGCGGGGGTTGGTTCGTGAGCACACAAAATCATTTGCAAGTTTGTTGAAATCCGTTGCGCCATGAGGGGCTCGCCGCTCGGGAGACCTCTTACCATTTCCGTGTCGCATGCAACATTATCAACAGGGGCGTCCGGAGACTTTTCTCCTGTGGTTGGGGAATTTTGAGATGATGGTAAAGAAAAATATACCCCTTTTGCTTTTTTTAACCCAATTGAAAATTTAAAAATATTCCCCTTTTTAGTATAAACTTAATAATGATCAATTCTGAAAAGTAAACTATTTTTTCTCAAAGGCCAGGGGGCAACTACCCCTTCTGTCCCCTCAACCCAGCGGACGCCATTGGTTATCAATTCAGAGTGGAATTCGAACGCCATCCTACTGGCATCGACGAAGTATAGAATAGACCTATCACCTTATGGGACTTCGTGTCACCACCCAAACTGTATTACCGACCCATAATTCGAGGACTGAATTTAGCGGCCTCTGATCATGAACAGCGTCCAAATCCGGAACTACTCTGAAAAGTGTTGAAATGCTGAAAGTCTGTGCGTGCTTGTATACGTGTAACTTGTTTGAAGGCAGGCTTTTTCTACGCTATTCTTTGACACGGCCAGTGAACGACTCACGCGGATTTCACTGCGAAAATCCATTTCGGGGATCAAGACACTATGGTGCTCAAAAATGGTATTTCTTCAAATCCCGTGTAAGATATAAATTACAAGATGACATTATTTATTAGTACTTTGCGTGCAGTAGAACGCTTTCACGTATCGTACGCCGAAAAGTATTAAAAATACACGCTGATACTGACATTCCCGCAAGTTACTAATGCACTGTTTAATCATTCTAGAGAAGTAATAATAATTGGATTCTATTTGCGCCGAGCATTAGTTTATCGAAGACATTGAAATTTACTCTACAAGATGTGAGCACGCAAGTCTCGAAATAACAGGGTTTTCATTTTTTTTTATGAATTTTACCGTTTTTTGGACATTTCCTAAGAAGCCGCTATTACGAGTTGAAAGGCAGTGAAGAACCCTACAAGGTGTGACAACGCAAGTCTCGAAATAACAGGGTTTTCATTTTTTATTTATGAATTTTTCCGTTTTTTTGACATTTCCTAAGAAGCCGCTATTACGAGCTTTACTTCAGCTCGATTCGTCGTGATTCCTCGCGCTATAAAGAAGGATGGGAGGGGGGCTTAACAAATTTTTCTTTACATTCATTCTGCAAAAAAATCTTTTAATATATTCCAGATCATACAAGTTGCTATAATTTATTTTTCGTCTGTTATAGGAGACATTTCTGGATCATTCTTGCTGGACAACAACCTTAAGTGCATCAAATATGGAAACACTACCAACCTCAACAGTGGATTCGAGGCAATAGTGATTTTATACATAAAACAAAGTGAAAATATACTTATTACTTATTTAATATTCATTTATACATACCTGTATCACACGATTGCGATGTATTGAATGTATTTTGAAGAAAATAAAGTGGAAAGAACTTTAGAAAACCGTATTATCATTGTAAAAGCCCTCTTGAACCAAATTTCCCACAAATTCCGGATTTCCAGCTAGCCCAGAAGCCAAACCTTCTCTTGCAGGTGCAGCACGAAAATCTGCCTCTCTTGCAGGTGCAAGAATCGTGCAATGAATTTCGGAACAAGGGGATTTTTAAGTGCCGCACCTGCAAGAGAGGCAGATTTTCGCGCTGCACCTGCAAGAGAAGCTGTGGGGCCGAAAATATGAGTTTTTGCAGGTGCAGCGCGAAAATCTGCCACTCTTGCAGGTGCAAGAATCGTGCAATGAATTTCGGAACAAGGGGATTTTTAAGTGCCGCACCTGCAAGAGAGGCAGATTTTAGTGCTGCACCTGCAAGAGAAGCTGTGGGGCCGAAATTTTGAGTTTTTGCAGGTGCAGCGCGTTAAAATCTGCCTTTCTTGCAGGTGTAGTAACTTGAAAACGGCTAGGTTTAGGATAGGAACGAGTAAGTAGGGAAAGAAAGGGTCGTTAAATAATAATACTCTTTTATCACTTAGCTGCATTTTATTGAAATAAGTGAAATGCGATACAATGAAATCTTACAAGTGTAATTGATAATTCTGTTGAAGCAGTATCTGGTGCAATTTTCATATCGATGAATAAAGTCGGAAATCAGAGGAGGGACACTCTAGAGTCTAGGTAGGTGCGTCCGAAAGTGAGGAGCAGTGATAAACGACGGTAGGTCATGGTGGGGGTAAGCTTTCGTCACACGTGACCCAAGTCTCGCTACAGCCGATGGTTTTTTAATTGTAGGAGCATTCGATTTTCTTGTTTCTGATTCGGAAGGTAATTTACAACGAATCGCATTAATATAACTATTAAGACACTGTCCCAAAACCTATACTTTGCACGGTATACAATTGTGCGTTGTCATTTAGGTATTTTAAGTAATCTCCAACTCCAAGACGAGGCTAGATTGTCGCTATAACCTCAATTTAGTTTTTAGGAACCTCATCACGAAGTTATTCCAATTTATAACATTTCATTTTAATTTATTAAACGCACATATCGATGCAAATTGTCAGAAAATAAGATACTTAGTACCAAGGGCAATAGATGTTCTGTAAATTTTCTTTATGTTAGACAGATTTGGAAATTACAAAGATATATTTTAAGTTTACTTTTTCTCTATTGCCAAACAGTAACAAGAGGGAGGGAATATCAGTGGATATAATTCAGCCGTGCACAAAATTGTGCGGAAGACAAAATTTAAAAAATGCAACCTGGTGAATGGCAAGCTTGATATTTATTACATAATACCTTCTCATAAAGTTATTACTTTATACACGATTTGCTTCGTTTTTAGGTGAAAGAAACACTGATTTTATGCAAAAGGTCAATCCAAAGGAGTTAAAGTCTATGGATTTAATGTTTCTGAAACGAGCAGAAGAAATAAATCTTGAAAGGGCACTCAGATACAAAAAACTTCGTAAAAGTAATACTATACTTGGCCTGTCTTTAGCGGCCAGCGTCCTTGGAATTTACTTTTATACCATGCATGCAGTGAAACAAGAAACTTTCTTAGATGATCTTAACGAGCCTGAAACGATAAGCAAAGAATCCATCGCAAATTAAAAATGTTTGTAGCATTTATAGTTTATAGAATTTAAAGATGTTATCTGCTATTGGAAAAGGAAGAAAACCATTAATGTAAATGCATTGTATAAATATTGAACAATTATAAATATATCGTATTACATTTGTACTCATTATTAAAGTCATACGAATCCAAGGAGAAATGGCAGGGCTAAGATTACCGCCTCTTCCGACTATTAGAGATGTCGTAAAACTGTATAAACTGAGAGCAATGAAACAGCTTTCGCAGAATTTTATTCTAAATGAAAAATTAACAGAGAAAATGGTGAGAAAATCAGGAAATCTTGCTGGATGTCATGTATTAGAAGTTGGCCCAGGACCCGGCGGATTAACCAGATCGATTTTAAGACAGCATCCTGAGAAACTGATCGTTATAGAAAAAGACAAACGTTTTAAATCAACATTAGAGATGTTAGCAGATGCTTTTAGGACAGTTAATGGTAACATGGATATAATTTATGACGATATCATGAAAGTACACACGAACGATCTTTTCCCTAAAACTGAAATGAAAGCTTGGGAGGACAAAAGCCCAAAGATTTATATAATCGGCAATTTACCATTCAACGTATCAACGCCTTTAATAATAAAATGGCTACACGCGATCTGTGAAAGGAGAGGCCCTTGGGAATATGGTAGGGTCAGAATGACATTGACATTTCAAAAAGAAGTTGCTGAACGTTTAGTAGCTGAACCATTAGATTCGCAAAGAAGCAGATTATCTGTAATGGCGCAAGCTTGGACACACCCAGTATTGCATTTTATAATACCAGGTAGATTATAACTATCACTCTTCCGTTTTACAATTAATTTACGCTTTTAAACCTCGTGTATAAAACTTTGTTCTTTTATAATCTGTGAATTATAGGTGCAGCTTTTGTTCCAAAACCAGACGTCGATGTTGGCCTTGTATCGTTTGTGCCTCTGGCCGTTCCACGCACGAAACACGAGTTTAAAATTTTCGAGAAAGTAACGCGACACATTTTCAGCTTTCGTCAAAAATATAGTATACGAGGCATCGAGTAAGTAGAATTTCTTACTTCGAAATATATTGCCGCACCCTCGGTAATGAACGGCATTATTTAGAGTTTAGACAGAAATGCAAAATTAAAAAGGTCGTTATTTTCATAAAGAATACAATTACTGATATGTATACTTTGTTGGCGCAATAAAGGGCGAATTCCACTTGCGCCCAAATCGCCCGTGATTTTTATTGGGGTAGGTTTCCCTATACACGATTGGACGCATCGTCAAGAATTTCAAAGTCGAGTTTCTCAAAAACGAAGCGCAATAGCAAAAAATTTTATTCCTTTTTCTCGACTTATTTACTTGTTACAAGTAGAAAAGAAAGAGTAACTTTTTTTTATATCGCGCTTAATTTTCGAAAAAATCGACTTTGAAATCATAGGAAGTTCTAATTTAATGAAAATCACGGTCGATTTGGGCGTAAGTGGAATTCGATCAAAGTAAACAGGAATTACGAACAGTCCACGTAATATATGTAAAAAATTCCTGAACTTCATATCTAATTCTCATTTTTTTTATTCATTCTGTAGAACACTGTTCCCATTGGAGTGTCGAGGGGAATTAGGCACCATGATGTATAAACTTTCTGATTTGGATCCAACGACGAGACCAATGCAACTTACGGTAGAGGATATCGACAAACTTGTCACTGCGTATAAATATTTAATAGAGAAACATCCAGGAGTTGGCTCGTACGAGTATCGTGCATCTCAACGTTTATCACCATTGTCATGCACGAAAGATTTAGAAGTCATGGAATATACAGAATCGTAATTTCACTGGTGTATGAATCTTTCGTAACGTTTTACATCTGTCCATTCAATACTTACTTCATTATTAAAAGTGTCTGCGTAAATGCCTACATACATACATAAAGATAGAAAATATATCATTAATATTGCCTGTCATACACCAAAATTCACCGTCTGTCCTTATTTAGAAACGATATAATTTATAACGCTTAACTTGATGAAGTATTTGTGAAAGTGTAAATAACTGCAGCGGTAGAAATATAAAAGTTTTCACTGTATTTTACTTATTATATAATTCCAAATAAATGGTACAACCGAAGTTATCGATCAGCTCGCAAATCCTTATTCTAATGTTAATAGACTTTTAATGTTTTCATAAACTGTAAATACAATACTTATTCCTTTTATTGTAAATATCCGTCCGATACTCAGATTTATAATTACATATATCCAGTTCAACTTTCTCCTTATTTTCTCTTGTATAAGGGAAAATTCCAATGATTTTGAGGTCTCTAACACTTATCAAAAATTTGTGATGTACATGTGTTTTGTATCTACTTTTATTCATGCATTCCGTGTGTATAAAGATATGATGCGTATGTGATAAAATTTTGGATCAACTGAAGAAATCTCTAAATTATTTAACATCCATATGTGTTGGTAATAGGCATATGTGAATGTTTTCTTGAAAATATGTTCTGCATCGTCTGCCAGTCTCGTCACTAGCAATTTTTACTTCGTCTATTGCCCAAACTAATACACTGACAAAAGTAATCGTTTCAAATCCATCCACGTTTAGTTACCCTCATAATTACTACATAAGTATACAATTTCACGTGCCTTTTCCTTTAACTTTCTCAAGGTAATAAACATTTTGCAGATGTAATAAAAAATGATAAACTATACTTTTTAATCGTTAAAAATTAAAATACATTAAACTTTTAATTCGGCGTGATTTACACGAGACCAGCTCTTCGCATATACATTGTGTAAATATACTTGCTTGCAAATAGAATGTAAGTAATAATATACAAGGCATCACACCTGAAACTAGTAAATACATGGATAATATACTGATAATACATGTATTGCAAGAGTACAGATAAATGAAGACACACAGTAAGGAGAAGAATTTAAAGAAAATATTGTCATCACTCTTCTAAATCCAAATCTTCTAGCTCGTCTTCTAAACCTTCTAAATCTTCTTCCACAAATAGGTTCTCGTTAATTGCTAACGCAGCTGCACCTTCGCCTACGGTAACTATCCCAAAAACTTTGTAAGTAACTTTGCGATAAAAACTGCAGTAGTACTTAATACACCATTCTGTGCTACTACGAGCATTCTATACATACCAGTAGAATCTTCGTTGTTTTCTGTCTCATTGCTTTTCAGTCGATCCGAAGTAGCTACAGTTATTCTGGTACTATCAATTTCACTAGCTTCGAGCGCAAGCCTGTCCATATCAAGCTCCCTGTACTCCATCTCTTCCTCCTCTTCTTCCTCTTCGCGAACATAACTAGATATTGCTTCATCTCCATCGTCGATACCTAAACAACATTTTGAATATAATTTTGTACGATGCTTACGCCATAAGTTTTATTCACAAAAATTGATATAAAGTAACAATGAGAATACCGTCTCCAGCCGCAAGCTCAGGATTAAAGTAGAACATCTCTCTGCCAGATATACCAACTTGGCGACCGGCTTTATAGTCATTCCGTCTCTTTTCTTCATCCCTAATAGCCTGCTCTTTCTTTTCCCTTAGTTTCCTCTTCTTCCACGCCAAGAATGTCTCCAGAGTTATTTTAGTCTACCGACACAAGTAACAGATCATCGCTACTGCGCGCTTTTAAAAGTTATATTAAACGCTTCGATAAACATTCCTAACGTTCACTTCTCTACTAAATTATCGCACAAAAGATTTTGCAAATTTAACAATTAACACGCTCGTACTTGGCTTGGTCCCAGATTAGCTCGCTCTGTCTCAATCAAATCCTCTAACGACATTTCGTCCTTTTTGTCTTCCTTCTTTTTATCTTTCTTGAGCACAAAACCAGCTGGGAGCGCATGCCTGTAGATGCATTTCTGTCCCGATGGACATTCCCAAAACCATCCGTATTTTGATTTCTCTACCGCTTCCAAAAAGTGCTTACAAATCTAAAATCAACGAGATACAATATATTTTCTCCTGATATTCTATGAATAGGTGAAAGTATCATAGGCGTCTACTCACGATATCAGTGGTTGGACGATTACCGCCTCCGTGCTTCTTTTCTACAACTTCCTTCAATTTATCTTCGTCCCATTTATCCATTGTATCGGTTTCTTTATCATCGTCGTCTCTCATATCACAGTATAACGAACGTTTCTCTGCCTTTCTTTCTATACTTAAGTCGTGAGAGAACTTGCACTTGTCGCCTTTTGTGCATTGCCCTTGCTTGAAGAATGCGCATACTACCGACTTGGGATCAGTTCCTGGAAAACACAAGCGATCGCTGTTTAACCTTCGCACTTTGCGTTTGGCGCGTTAAAAAAAAAAGTTGAAACGCTATAAAGCAAACAACTAGTAACAGGACACAAGTCAGAAAATTATTGACAATCATATTTTTTTTTCTCTTAACTAGATCTCTGCTGATAACCTTACTTTATTCAATACCTTTCTCTATTTTTTGCGTTTGCACGGGCTTAAATATGAGAGCTAATTCTTTCTGCTCCTTTAATTTTTTTTCTTTTTCAAGCTTTTTAATATTAGGATCTTCTAATTTCCGTGGATTAACACCACCTGATTTTACCTGCTTCTCTACTTGCTGAATGAATTTCTGTTGCTTGGCACCTTTCTTGTTTTTTATACCGAAAGTTTTGTCCTACGAGAAGAAGAATGTGGCATTTAAATGGATAAGGCGATCAGAAATAATAATAACTCCCCCACGTGCACGTATGTTTGAAATATGGGATATCGTGCGTTTAAGGTTAGCAATCCTAAGAATCATCGCGTTCGAATACCTCAATGACTTTCTCCTTTTTCTTCTGCTCCACTTTTTTACTGGGAGCAGGTGCCTTTTTGGGTGGCATTTCATTCAGTTATTTGTATTTAGAGGAGCGTTGGATACAGAAACTCTGACCACAGAATTTTACGGATGAACAGTGCTCCTCCACCGATCGCGGACCAGTGCAGCACACGAATCGGAAATCATGAATGCGGTGGTGCCAGGACGGACCATAAAATACATACTCCGTATGTCGTGTTTGACAGATGCATTAAACGTTGTTTACAGTTGTTTACTCAGTCCGGTGTTCAGTTCTCTTATTGGAGAAATATTGTTTAACAGACTTTTCAAATAAATCGAATATAACCTAACTTGGAAAGTATTTTTTCATTTAACTCGAGAAATAAGTAATGAAATTTCATCATTGACTACTTTTTAAAGCAGTATAAAGTATTGAAAATAAACTCAATATTTAACAATAATTAAGTTAATACTCAAAGTATCGTAAATTCGTTTTAATCATGAGCTTTTTGCAAACTATTTTATTTTAGAGGTATCTGTAACGATTTTGAATGAATTCCCATTATATTTCACTTGCTTTTTTTCATTGTCAAATTTTTATATGAAATATTTAAAAAGTTATCAATAATTTCAAATGTATAAGCGGTTTTTCCCAAGCTTCGGAAAGTAAGTACTTTATTCTTTGGCGCTGGAATATCGAAAAATGACAGGCTTTTCAGGCATTCGAAAGAATAGTAAAAAAAACTATAATTTTAAGGTTAAGGTTGTGGTTAAGGGTTTATTTTCTCCAAGAATAGATTTTACAAATATTTCTACTATAATTCTACTTATTAACAATTAAATATAGAAAGATTTCACGTTTAGTAAACTCGGGGCTCTCTATAACTTGCGAGAAAAAGACTGCCGTTCGCGGCACTCTGGTGGTAAAGTTCGAAAGGTTATAAAACGTTATTTCATTGCGGAAACGTTTCAGGCAATCCACTTTATACTCTCTGACGTTAACGCAGAGCGTGGTCAGAGGCCTTTTTAATTGTAGATTGTGGTTAGGACCGCTTTTGCTCAATCTTCTCCAACAATCGAAATGGCGAAATTCGATTTGACATCGCGTATAGGTCAATATCTTGATCGACATTTAGTGTTCCCTCTCCTGGAGTTCTTATCTGCGAAACAGGTATGACAAAAAGTGCAATATATTCGCCATATGCGCTTTGGTTATAATGCACTCACGGTTTTTAGATTTACGATGAAGATGAGTTGCTCCAAGCCAAGCTCGATATACTTAGTAAAACGAACATGATAGATTACACCATTGACATCAGGAAGCAGCTGTACCCGAACTTGGAAGTGCCGGAGGTACGAGTAGACTCTGATATTAACTGAATATTTCTGAATGACAAGCCTGACTACGAGATCTTTAATTGTAGGAGTTGAAAGCGCGCCGTGCCGATGTGCTGCAAGAGCTCAGAGTTCTGCAGGATAATGTATCAGTCGTGATCGCTCTCATGAATAACGAGGAGGTCATGAAGAAGATGGAAAACATGAGAGATTCTAAAGCGTTGAACAATTATCTTACTCAGGAGTCTGATGTAAGTATATTGAAATACGTAACGCAACACTGTAGTGGCTTCAAATAATACAAATCAAAGTTCACGTTAACTTATTTACTGTGTGTTTATAGTTCCGAGTAGAAATGATGGACAGTTTTGTGAAGTTGGCAAAGTATCGTTACGAGTGCGGCAATTATTCAGTTTCTACTTCATATTTGTATTTCTACATGCTTATAATGCCACCAGCAGATAAGGTATGGCTGCAAAGCGTTCGGTATGCATAAAATAAATCGCAATGTTAAAGCTAGCATGTTTCAATAATAAGCGCATATGTAAATTTCCAGAATTATTTAAACGTGCTTTGGGGTAAATTGGCGTCGGAGATTTTGGTGCAAAACTGGGAGACTGCATTGGAGGATGTAAACAAGCTGAGGGAATACATCGACAGCAATGTTATAGGGAACTCTCTTCAAATATTACAACAAAGGACATGGCTCATTCATTGGAGTTTGTTTGTCTTTTTCAATCACGTAAAGGGCAGAGATTTAATCATAGAAATGTTCCTCTATCGGCCACAGTACGTTTACGCTTTAAAAAGCATCTTTAAATAACATACTAAGTGTAATTAAATGCTCAAAATTATTTCTTGTTCTTACAGTTACCTAAACGCTATTCAGACAATGTGTCCGCATATATTGCGTTATTTAGCTGCTGCCGTCATTGTCAATCGTTCGAGGCGGTCCATACTGAAGGATCTCGTGAAAGTAATACAACAGGTCTGTAGACAGTTCTTTCTAGGCACTTGATTTTTTTTTTCATGTTATTTGAAATCTTCAAATTTAAGATATCCATTATTTTCTGTTAACAGGAATCGTATACGTATCGCGATCCTATTACAGAGTTTCTGGAACATTTATACGTCAACTATGACTTCGTCGGAGCAAGGCAGAAATTGCAAGAGTGTCAAACAGTTGTATTTAATGACTTCTTCTTGATCGCATTATTAAGTGAATTTGTAGAGAATGCTCGTTTGATGATCTTCGAAACATTCTGCAGAATTCATCAGTGTATCAGTATTGGGTATAATAGCTCTTTTAATACGTTGTGAAGACGACTTTATCAACATTCTCTAACATTTTCTTTTTGTATTGCAGAATGCTTGCAGAGAAGCTTAACATGAAGGCAGACGTGGCGGAATGTTGGATCGTTAATTTAATACGTAACGCGCGACTAGATGCCAAAATAGACAGCAAGTTAGGACACGTTGTAATGGGTGGGCAACCTGCGTCACCGTATCAACAACTAGTTGAGAAAATTGAGACGCTAAGCGTACGAAGCGAAGCGTTAGAGAACTTGATCGAACGCAAGCTGAAGGCTAAGAATCAGGATCCTGTGAGCATAGTGTGGAACTAAAGAAGGTCAGTACCGTTCACAATTATTTTTCCTCACAACTTTCATTACAAAATCCCCTCGCGCGGGAACAAATTATAAAGATACATAAGACTTTTACATTTTAAATGTAAAGTTTTATTGATCGTATACATCGTACCAAAAGGCTGGATTCGTTGCAGCGTAAAATTTCTTGGGACTTGGACTCGTGACGCCACGCCACGATCAGCAGGGATACTGTCAGAGAAGGCACTTAATTGAACCCGCAGTGAAAAACAGAACATTGAGATTGAAATAATTCAGCTGCATGCGCGCCAAGAGAAGTTCGACCATATATCATGAGACGAATATATTTTTATTCATTGATTCTTACAAAAAATTATATTACTCGAATAAAAATATATTTGCATCAGTATTGTATGAATATATTACAACACACATATGTAAATTACAGCGTAAAAGCTGTACGTCTTGTAACACGTGTCTGCACGTTTCGTTATTCGAAATGTGCAGGGAAGGAAGTAATCGAGTACTTGCGATAATACTTGCTATTGTTTACTGTACTTTCATCACTAGACATTTAAAAAAAAAATATTCTAACAGAAAAGACGGAAGATATTTAATTAAAAAAAAGGAAGAAAAACCAGAATACAATTGTTCATTCCATAACTCAACGTACACGGCGAGTCGAGATCAGAGATGGACAAGAGTTGAAAATTAACAACGATCATTTAAGACTAAATATTTCGCGGAAGATTTTTTTATAAGTCTCGTACTAAAACTTTGCACTGATATATTCGAAAGTAATCTAACTTTTAAGCTGCATTTTTAATGACACTAACAATATTGTTTATTTTTCTGTAAAAAAACACTGTATAGACATAAAATACTGTGCGCGGGACAAGATGTAATTTCTTGCTTGAGTAACAGATATCTCGACAAATATAAAAAACGACGTAATCTATGGGTATTGTCATGAATCATCACAAATTGTCCGTTTCGTTAACAACCAAAGAATCGTTTGTTATCGCCTGAGAATCTTCTATGTCCGAGAAGAGAAAGCTGCACCCGGTATAAGAATCCTGATTGATGCAGTATATTAAAACACTCCTCCAATACGGGTCCTGGGCTAATAGCCTAGGATTCCCCAGAATTATAACTAAAACGCGAGCACGAGTGATTGCGACATTGAGTCTTCGAGGGCAAGCCACGAATCCGAGAGAATGTTTGATATCTTCGTTTACAAAATTATTCGAGGACCGCACGGCTGATATAATGATGACATTACGCTCTTGACCTTGGAATCCTTCCACGCTGCTGATCTTTGGCAACTGCACGTCTAGCTCCATCAGCAAGTCTCGAATTTGGAGAACCTGCGTTCGGCGAACGAAACTAATAATAAAATCTGACTTCTTGCATTGATTATTTTACAAATTTACATTCAACTACTTCACCTGCTTTTGATAAGGAGTTATGATTCCAATATCGTCGGGCGAAAGACCACATTTATATAGTTTCAACAAGTAGAGATACACCTGCGCTGCTTCCTCAGGATTATACCAACTAGGATTATCAGTATCTTTACAGTTCTGACCATTGATGCCATGAAAGACTACTGCCGGCGGAGAGCCGTTTCTTTCTGGCAGTTCAGCGGCTAATGTCCGCAAAAGCTTAGCTTCCTTGCTTCTTTTGGAAGAGATCTATGGATATCATTCAATTATGTATTTTTATTTAATGTACATCCGAAATATGATTGTCGCCGGTTAAATATACGTACCTGTGCTATTAGTTCAGAATCGTAAAACAGTGAACTTGATAAATCAAGTATTTCCGGTAAGCTTCGATAATTCATAACGAGCTTCGTGACGAGCCGAGGATCGTACAGCGTGTCGAATCCATTAGGATCCTTCTGGTAAGGGAAGTGACGCAGTAATCTCGATAGGAAAGACACGTCCAGACCAAAGTTCTTCGCTATTCTACTTTGTACGACTGGGCCAAGCTGCAATGGATCGCCCGCAAGAACTATCTGCCCATGATCAGAGTGAATAAAATTAAGTGGAATCATGATCTCCGGTTCCGTCGCTTGGCCAGCCTCGTCGACTAGTACGTGAGAGAAATGTTCACGAGGGAAACCCATATTGTGCAGTATTCCCAACGCGATACAGGTACCGATAGTAACTCTGTGACGACCAAGTACGCTCATAGGACAATTTACTCTTGGCCCGACTCCGCTGTATTTTGTTTTTTCATATGTTCCTTCCTGCGCGATTTCCGCAGTGGCGCAATATGGCAATAATTTATCAGGTATAGAATCACTGCCCAAACAATGATGAGCTACAAGCCGTACCTATGGAAATAATGCAAAAGAAATATTTAATACAAACTGTCCGGTGTGCGATCATTGAAAGCGAATCAGCAGTTCAGATTTCTATTGCGATAAGTAACTTTTTAATAGAGTATACTATATATTGATAGAACTAAATTTCTCGAGTAGTATGTCGATATTACAATTATTAATTATATTTTTATTACTGAGAAAACCAGGTCTATGCAAAGTTTTTGTATTATATGAATGTAAAATACCATATCGCCAGGTTTAAGTACACCGCTATCTAGAAGTCGTTCCGATATAAGATTCGCTGAGCTGTTAGATGGTGTAGCAACTAACAATCGACTCCCAGGTATTATTGTTAAAAGTTGCAAAATTGTCTCACAAACGGTAACAGTCTTCCCCGTACCGGGTGGTCCAAATATCACGTACGGTAGTGGCCGTGCTTGCCCCTTCAATATGTTCTTCACAGCTTCCTTTTGATAATAATTTAGTCTTTTATTGAACCAAAGTATCTTTCGTTTTTTCACTTGCGAAATATACGGTTGTAATTCAGCGCTGTGAGAAGAAACCGGTGATTCTTGTTTCGAATTCTTTGGCGACACTGTGTCTATCGAATTCTGTTGGACGCTTGTTTCACTCTTCGTGATGCTTATCTCGCTCTTTATTTCGATAGATTGATTGTCCTGTGTTGTCGTAACAAGGCTCGTTTCAAGGTCTGAACTCGACTCTACTGGTTTAATGTTGAATAATCTTTCTATGACTGACACTTTTGAGAATGACTTATTTGTACTACTGGATTTATTGCTTATAGAAGTAGTACTAGTATAAGAAGACTCCGACGATATGGAATCAGTTCGCTGATGAATAATCTGTTTAGGAACCGGCTTGCGTGTGATCTCAATTTCTTCGAGATTTACTTGAGAATCTTTTTCAATTACGTGGGTAGGGAACAATAAATTAGGTCCCAGGCGATTTGTAGCCATATTGATGGCATTATGACAACGTTGTATGACAGATGTTGAACATTTAAACGTCGCCTGACAATCTTCACAATTATACTCTTCGTGAAACTTTCTATTGAATTTCAAGAAAATTTCTGAGCTGGTAACTTTGTGAATACATCCCTCATATTTCAGTTTTCCTATAACACACAAAACGAGAGCTTTTAGTTTATGAGATGCGATATTAAATAATTCATATAAACTCACAGGGAATTATCATTCAGCTAATTTTCTATTTTTATTTATTTTGATATCTATGATATAATTTAGCAACTTCAGTTTAACTTACTTTCCTCTACAGACAATCCTGTAAGTGTATTAATATTTCCAAGCTTAATAACTAACATACCTTGAGAATCGTCCCACTTAAAAGATACTATAGCTCTGTCGCCAATAAGAAGAGACGGGCGTTTTTCAGCAAGACCAGGTACTTCCATCACCAAATATTCTCCGCAGTGCCTCATGATTGTGCTTTCTATACTGTATTGTTGCATATTTATCGTTTGAGCAATATCTTCCAAATATAATAAAGCATGAAAACGATCCTTGTAAGTTTGAAAACAGAGTCTACCCAATAGGCAAGGTATAGCATCTCCCACATCTTGTTCGCATTCAGTTTGCGATTTACCTTCATTTATACATTGCGATATTACGTCCCAATAGCATTTCGGGACTTTGAATATTACATTGCGTACTTTGACGAAGGCTGGCGGCTTATACGGACGAATGCCTGGAATGTATGTAGCTTGATTCCAGTCATCCGGATCCAGCAATTGGCTGGGTTTATTGGTTCTGCTATTATCGCCTTTAGAGCACGCTTTTCTTTGTATATTTTTAGGTGTGACAGTTATATAAAACATTCTTCCGATTTCAAAGCCTTTAAAACTAAAAATAAATAACTCCTCGCTCGTACCAATAAATTTCCCCTTGCATCTGAATATGTAAGTCAATGTGTCGGAAGGACTTAATACTGAAACTTTATCAGCAGCGCTCGGTTGCACCAAAGACAGTTGAGACTGAGCTTTCTTTATCATGAAACAACCTTTCCGTAATACACGAACAGTATTACCTACATTTTGTACTGTAACTGTTATATCTGTTTCTTCTAATACATTTAAATCAATGTTTAAATTATTACTAATAACTATATCACACTTATCCTTCATGAGTTCGTTTAAGTTCTTCCTCGTTATATGAGTACTGCATAATGTTGGTAATTCAGTCTTTTTCCCTGAGACCTATAAAGGACAGATACATTTCTATTACACGTATATTTTCAATTATTACGTTCAGCTTAATCCCAATAGAACCGTTAACATCCGAATCAGTTATTTTCAAAATAGCACTTGCCTGAACTACTGGAACCACGGTTAACGACCTCCACGTGTAGATCCCTTGATCACTTTCGACACTGTCGCTAATCACTTTGTCCCCGACGCAAGGAATGTAACCCAAATCGCAGATCCTTCTAGTGAATACAATGTCTTTGCCAATAACGCCGACTTCTTTAATCGGGTCGTAACTAGATACAGTTCCGATATCTAGCTTCGATCGCAGCGGTTGTATTCTCTTTATCTCTAAGATATCTCCAGTCAAATCGTAAGATTCCTCATTAATCTCCACTTCGGACTCCAGCTTCAACCAATCTCCAATCACAGGGATAAACTCCGATTGCACTTTATTTAAATCGACAGTAATATCGTCGGGTTCTATAGTTAATAATCGATTCGTGCGTTCTATTACTTTCCCAATTATGCACTTTGTTAACGTTTGCGCATCGACGGGGTTCGGCGGAGGTTCCGCAGCGACGTCGTCCCAAGATTCATCTATCACAGAAATAATCTTCCTTATCTTATGCTCTTCTCCACGGTTTTCCCGCGAAACTGAATAATGGACTTGATCGCCTATTGCTAAATTATTCGGCGGGATGTTCGCTTTGTCGCACACGTAGAAGTCATCGACTAGAACGTAATCTGTCGCCACAAAAGTGATCTTCCCCGTCTTGTAATAACAATCATCTTTATTAAAATATTTATCTTTCCGCGTCTCCTCCTCGTAGGCATTCTCGATGCGAGCTATGACATTGTTGATTTCGTCCGTGTCGCTTTTCGCGGACGACTTATATCCTACGGTATACTTTATAAGAGTATATATTAAAGATAGCATGTTTAGTTTCTACTGTTTCTATCCATGTACCTATGAAATGAAAGGGTATGCAATGCGTTACAATCAGGAAAGAAGTTTACGCACGAACAAGTGCTGGATGATTAGAATATACCGGTCGATTGGCTGATATCTCCACTCGGTTGCTTTCAGGTAATCCAGTTCCTCTCTCAACGATTGGACGCGTTTTAAGTGCAACACACGGTGCAGACGTTTCTGTTGTTTCTGCCCTTGCAACTCGGATTTCATTTGATTCAGGATCTTCGACGTTTGATTCCTGCTGGAGGTTAGTTCCGAGTCTTGAGCTTCCGACGTTCTTTGCCCAGGTGAATGGCCCAAACTTCCAGATGACAGAGCGGAGGAATTCATACTTTTACGAGTAACGCTTCAGAGTTACGTTGCAGGTCATTTGATGGGCTGCGGATACACGTGGATGCACGTGCTTCCTGGGCTTGCCCCGTTCGTTTACATTAACTGTGCGTCAAATCGCTTACTGTTACAGGCTGACGAGATTGGAAAACGTGGACAGGAGAGCGCTCTTCGAGCCTACCTGCGTAGGTACCCCGAGCAAAACCGAGCAGAACTAAAGGGGCTGGAGTTGGAAATTGGAAAGCACAGACTGTTCGGCTGCGAGTCAATAAACCCCCCACTTGGCCATACCTTGGTATGATTACTGATTAGGCCAATTAGAAGCGACGAGAGCCGTAGTAATCACAGCGGGAAGATTGTTTCGCATCCTTACTTTTTTTTTATTAATCATTGAATATATATAATTAAGAAAATAAAGAATTATATTATGATAAAGAATTTATCTTTATTATCCTCGGCGAGAACTCAGACATCTGTTTCCTTCGTTGTTATCGCTTTCCTATATTTTATAATGCCTATTTATTATAAACCAATTAAAGTTTAGTATCATTCGTTTCAATGGATAATGAACTTTATACTCTGCGCATAAACAATGATTTTTCTAGATAGTCCTTTCAAATCTTTCGAACCTATTTTTGACACATTAGAAACTCAAAATGCTTACGATTTCTCGTTAATATACTCTTCGCCTAAATTTAAAGTGTGTAGCTACATATCAAAGACTAAATAGAAGATGAGAAAAAGCCCTAAGAAATTCAACGTTGGCACGTCGAAGTATGATCTCTGGGCGAAACCCTACGGATTCTGTTGCGATATTAAAGACCACGATCCAACGTTACGCCACTTAAAGGAAGATTCTGAACCGCTTTTCCCGTACTGTGTGACTGGAGGAGGGCCCGATATCAAATTTCGCATTCAAGATGCTGATGCTGCCTCCCCTTCCGCTGCACGCAGTACCCAAAGGAGTGCTCAACGATCGGGTTATCGGAGCGGGCAACGAAGTGGGCACCGAAGTGGGCAACAAAGTGGGCACGAAGGTAGACGACGAAGTGGGCAACACAGTGGGCATGAAGGTAGACGACGAAGTGGGCATGAAAGTGGACGACGGGGTGTGTATCGAGGCGGGCAACAAAGCGTGCACGATAGCGGACGTCGGAGAAATCGGAGAGATGACGAATTTGGTCAGGCGCAAGACCGAGGCATTCACGGCAATGTTAATCCGAGAAGTGATGCCGGTAAAAGCGTCATAATTAACGAATCTTTGGACGAGCCAATGATCTGCAGACGATGCAGGGGACCTCTGCGATGGTATTTAGAAGATGAGATCGCTGCCGCTCGCGATGAAATGATGAGCAGAAAGCAGCAAGAGTATAATGCTGAACTGGACATGAATGTTAAAATCGCTATGAAAAAGGGTAAGTATGGTACAGGGTAATTCCCGTGACTGGAACAGATTATAGTTTCTTCTCAATTTTGTATAGAAAAAGTAACAATCATGAGATAATATTTAATAACATTATACCTATACGATATATACTGATGCACCCAGGAAATTAATCGACTCTCGTTATGCGGTACTTAAAATTAATAAAGCGAAACATCTGCGGGGAAAATATAGTTTGGTATTTAACTATTTACAGATCAGTGCTTCGATCATTATATACAGGGTGTCCCACTTTAATTTCTTCAGGTAAATATTTCGAACTTCCAAAGTTTATTCTTATTTATCGAGATATTTACCTGGGGAGATTAAAATGGGACGCGTTGTATATAAAGATCAAGATTCTAGTGTGAAAGAATGAGGTATAATTTGTCCTAGCTTCATATCCTCGTATAGCGTATATTACACAATAGTTTGATTAATGTTATTCGTACGCTCGTTGAACGAGGATTAAAGTTATACGGATTTATAGTATTAAGTACTTCCACGCGACGAATTTCATTATGAATTTTTGTTAAATAGAACGAATGAGACGACGTAAAAAGGAGAAATTAGCCGCACAGCCAAGGAAGTCCAGTGTCCAAGAAGGAAAAATCGACACAAGTTCTGTGACATAAAAAAAGACAAATATTTAAATAAATTCTTTTTTTATTGAAAATATTGAATTTGTATTTTATTACCAAGACTTCCCCTCTTTATTATTTTTATAAACAAGATGATAAACATTTTCAAACTCGTAGTAGAAGATATACTTTATTATAATAGAAATGTTTACATAATCCCATATTTATCTGAAAACGCAATACTGTGAATAAACTACCCAATAGTTCTGAGACAAACGTCCTGTAGCTCCAGTAGATTATACAATTTGAAATTATGTACATATATACACATATATGTGTACATAAAATGAAAAGTATACGAAGTTCTGTTCTTTTACTTATTTTTATAACATACAATCGCAAAAGCTGATTTATTATTCTGTATTCGTAATTTTTACACTCTAGTTCGTTGAAATCATTTACACGAGCTATGGATTGTTGCCCGATAACTAAACGGTAACTGAATCGGCGTTTAATAGGAGAAAAATAAAAATTTCTATTTCATATTGCCATTTGTGGTATAATTTTTGCCGAATAATGTATATATTCATTAAATGTATAATGGAAAATATTTGTGGAGCATCATTACTTTTAATTACATTTCTCAATTTCCTTTGTGATGCGGCAAGTTATTTATTGTACCGGGGAAAGTATGTAAACCTCGCATTAACGTGCAACAATCTCTCGTTTTGGAAAAATAGTCCACTTCATAAGCGGCTTTCGTCGATGCGCAAATGTATGTTTATAAAATGTAACAACTAGAGCATATATTTATGGATAGTATTATTCTGTGACAACGAACAATTATGAAAAAGGCGTATCATCAGTGAATAAAATACTACATGTATATCAACTATAAAATGTATTAACAATATATCACTCTTAAATGTACTTTTAATGTTATCATTAAGCAGTGTTTAAACAAGAGAAAATCTGTTTCTTATTGACATTATTAACACGCCCATGCATGTTCCTATAGCTATATTAAAATTTACTTTTATTCTTATTTCTCTTATCGATATAATAAACATAGAATGGTATAATACAAATTAAGTCAGTTGCGAAAATTACGTCGCATTTTCGTAATCCGTTTAATTTGTATTATTGCTGATGACACCGAAATTACTTTCTTTTTAGTACGAAAATATAATCTTAAAAGAAAAACACTATACCTGCGGTTTAATAATACAAAAATATATTCTTGCAAACGTCAATACTAAAGCACAAATTTATATTTCTATCCGCTACGTGTAATGAAGCGTGTAACGCAACTAGCTTAAAAATAATATAACAAGAAAACTGTTACCTTCAATGTTATTTGTCTCCATAAATTTGATATAATCTCATACAACTTCCGCCTGAACATATAATTTTTATATCAATTGTTTCGATCTCCATTATATGTTACGGGCTTTAGTATTTATTGTTGAATAATGTTAATAATAAGTATCTTATTATTTTTTGTATGGTTACAATTGCTAATGTTATGTATTTACACAGTGTGATCTCTTTATTTTATTTTATGCGCAAAAGAAAGCAACAAATTATAAACACAAAAATTTATTTTGCACAAAGCTTTGTTAAAATGAGGCATAATTTCTCGAATATTACGAAGAGAGCAATTTATCGGATCTTTAAGTGATAATTTGTTTCGTAGCACGATTATTGAATACAAGGAAAAATATTTCTAACACATTATGTATAGAAAAGAATTTTTATTTGTCCACTAAATTGAAATACGAATAACTAGGTAGTATTCTAAAATATGTAATATCGTAAAATATTGTTAAATGTCTACATATAACTTTCGTATATTTATATCAGATTTATGTATAAGTTTCAAATAACAATTCAGGTATTCACTTTCTGAAAATAGAAGAATAGTTTTGAATTATTGTACCACAAATACATTCTCTATTACTCTTTGGTAAAGCACCGGAAAATATTTCATTACTGTTTTTGTAAACAGAGTTTTTAGGCTAACATAAAAAGAAAAGTGTGTTTAGTATAGTACAAAATCAAATAAATATATACTAGTACTCTTAATCACGTAGTAAAAACATAAAAAATAACATAAAAATAAAAATGTTTTAGACTTCAATGTGTTTTTTTTACATTTAAAGCTGCAATTTACAGTTAGGAATGTTCTTTTCTATTGAAATTTTCTTCTAACAAAGAGAGCACAGCAACATTATTTTCCGTGCATTTATAGCATCTTCTTTTATACTCTTCAAGCAAGATATTATTCATATAACCGTATTTTTTTAATTAAATGTACATGTCTATGAAATATTAAGGGGGTACTCATTTTGCTGTTTAAAATTTAGGTTGAGATACAAAGTCAGTCTTTGTGCAGAATTATTCAGAAGTTTTCGGGGCACTCTTAGGCTGCAAGGGATCCTTACCATTATTAATCTCATTAATCTTTACAAAACCTATTGCATCAGTCAATGAAGTTGTATCTTGCTTGTCGTGAGTCTTACGCTAGTTGTTTGTTACTTCTACGGATTGTACATCTGAATGCTCGTCGTGTTTGTCCGAACTTTCTACCTCGGAATCACTTTTATGACCCTCTATTCTAAAATTTAGTTTATCACTGTCATGTATCTTACAGGTATCAGTATCCTTTTTCTCTTCCTCTACAACGCTCACAGCAACTTCCTCCTTTAAAACTTCAGGCAAAGAACTCGTTGCTACACTTTCAGCTGATTCAGCTTTTAAAGATTGTTTGCCTGAAGATTCTTCTAATTCCGCTGCACCTACTTCATTATCATTTTTGCAAGATTGAATGCTTGTGTTTGGCTCACATGCTTCTGTTTCATTCCTACGTATTTGCATTTCTGGACTTGTTGCAGTAACTTCTGTTTCTACAATTTTTTTATCATTAATCCCGACATCTGATGGAATTAAAGTTTTTATCTCTATGGCAGCCGTTACTGTATCTTCCTTTATTTTCGATGTACTTTCTTTATTTTGCGATAAAGGATCCACTTCTATTTCATTTTTACTACTACATGATTGCACTTCTGCTTCCGTTTCTAATTTCTCCGAAGCTTTTGTTATTTCTTCCACATCATTATTCTCGTCTGATTCTATCTTACCACTAAATATTTCTTCGTCTTCTTCGGGATCATCAGACGCATTTCTTTTCATGTTCTGAATTATTTCATCTACAGTAAGTTCTATTAGGGGTTTATTAGCATCCTCTGTAATCTGTTGAACTTGCTCCACAGGACTTTCTTGGAGTTCAATTATGTTCTCAGTTTGCTGCTTACATATTTCAGATCTTTCCTCTTGCGGTTCACTGATATTTTCAGTTTGCTGCTTACACGTTTCTAATGTTTCCACTTGGAGTTTGCTTATGTTTTCACTTATGTTCTCCGTTTGCTCCTTAGATGTTTCCTCTTGCAGTTTACTTGTGGTTTCAGTTTGCTCCTTAGATGTTAACAATGTTTCCTCTTGCGGTTTACTTATCGTTTCGGTTTGCTTCTTACATGTTTCCAATGTTGCCTCTTCGAGCTCACTTATGATTTCAGTCAGCACCTTAGATGTTTCCAATGTTGCCTCTTCGAGCTCACTTATGATTTCAGTCTGCTCCTTAGATGTTTGTAATGTTTCCTCTTGGACTTCACATATATTTTTAGTTGGTTCCTTAGATGTTTCCAATTTTTCCTCTTGGAACTCACTTATGATTTCAGTTGGCTCCTTAGATGCTTGTATTGTTTCCCCTTGGACTTCACATATATTTTTAGTTTGCTGCTTATATGCGTCCAATGTTTCCTCTTGGAACTCACTTACTTTTTCCGTTGGCTCCTTAGATGTGTCCAATGTTTCCTCATGGACCACACCTATGATTTCAGTTGGCTCCTTAGATGTTTCCTCATGGAACTCACGTATGATTTCAGTTGGCTCCTTAGATGTTTCTAATGATTCTTTTTGGAACTCACTTATATTTTCAGTTAGCTCCTTAGATGTTTCCAATTTTTCCTCTTGGAGTTCACTTATATTTTCAGTTGGCTCCTTAGATGTTTCCAATGTTTCCTCATGGAACTCACCTATGATTTCAGTTGGCTCCTTAGATATTTCTAATGCTTCCTTTTGGAACTCACTTATATTTTCAGTTAGCTCCTTAGATGTTTCCAATTTTTCCTCTTGGAACTCACTTATGATTTCAGTTGGCTCTTTAGATGCTTGTATTGTTTCCTCTTGGAACTCACTTATGATTTCAGTTGGCTCCTTAGATGCTTGTATTGTTTCCTCTTGGAACTCACTTATGAATTCAGTTGGCTCCTTAGATGCTTGTATTGTTTCCTCTTGGAACTCACTTATGATTTCAGTTGGCTCCTTAGATGCTTGTATTGTTTCGTCTTGGAACTCACTTATGAATTCAGTTGGCTCCTTAGATGCTTGTATTGTTTCCTCTTGGAACTCACTTACGAATTCAGTTGGCTCCTTAGATGCTTGTATTGTTTCTCCTTGGAACTCACTTATGATTTCAGTTGGCTCCTTAGATGCTTGTATTGTTTCCTCTTGGAACTCACTCATGATTTCAGTTGGCTCCTTAGATGCTTGTATTGTTTCCACTTGGAACTCACTTCTTATGTTCTCAGTTTGCTCTTTATCCGTTTGCAATGTTTCCTCCGATTTTGCAGTAGAGTTATGCACATCTTGTACAGCAAAGCTTTTGGTTTCTTCGTCTTCTGTCTGATCAATTACATCTTCACTCGAATTATAATTTCCTTCGTTGCTTCCTAATGCCTCGGTTACAATTTTATCTTCGCCCGTATCTATTTTCTCGTGGTCTTCAGAAAACGGTACCAGAATATCAACAACATTCTTTCCATTAAGACTCAACTTAACAGAGATCGGATCATTGGAGTCATCAAGGATTTCAAACTGAAACACTGTTTCTCCCTCCGCAGCAAGTTCTTCGAATTGCTTACAAGCTTCTGGGGACCAGGAACTCATATTGTCTGGTTTCTGTAGGGTGCAGTGTTTAGATAAAGTAGGAATATTTATAATATCTACCGGTAACATTCGTACTTCATTTGTAGTGGCATTATTGCCATAATCGATGTATTGAACTTCAGTACCATCGTCAGAATGGGAAATAATTTTGGCTCTGTACCACTGGTCATCTTCTGGAAATTTCGCGGCACAGATCACGCCAACTTCAAACGTGGTTAATGGAAGGAAACTAGGAGCTGCCTGCAATCTGTCTAACATCATATTCAGATCTGCGGTGCTGCTTTCAGCTTGAATCCAGAATTCATCCAGCGATATGAGACGACTAATAAACGCATTCGGTGAATTCTCTTCGCCCAAGGGAGGTAGACGTTCTTCTATAACCGGTGGACAACGTTCACAGAACTCTGCGAGTATGTCCGTTACATTTTTACCATCTAATGTTAATTTCACCAGCGATGTTTCGTCCTCGTTCAACACATCTAGCAAAAATATCGTTGCTCCGTCAGCCGCCAATTTGATAAATTCAGCGCAAGCCTCTTCCGACCATTCCGCGATTCCTTCCGGCACAGCCAAGCGACATTTCCTCGATAACGGCGGCACATTCGCTAGATCCTCCGGTATAGTACGAATTTCAGTGGAGGTAGCCGAATTTCCATAATCGAAGTATATGACTCGCGTGGCGTTATCGCTGTGCGAGACAACGCGTGCTCTGTACCAGTTGTCGTCGTCAGGGTACTTGGCAACGCACAACATATTCTCTTTGATTTCATCGAGTTTGGGGAACATGTCAGCCACCATAAATCTGTCAGACATAACTTCCAGATCGCCAACGGATTTTTCTTCTTGTACCCAAAACTCGCTTGGAGAGTTAACGTGGCTCACAAAAGCGGAATGGGGATCCAACTCGAGGTCAACAATCTCGTCTATTAAATCATCTTCGGTGTGAATCATCACAGCATGATGCTCCTCGACTAATGTCTCGGTAACACTTTTACCATTCATCAACAAATCTACTCGTTTCGGGGCATTATTCGCGATTATCAATGTCTGCAAAGATTCGCTGGCTGTTAATAGATTTTCAAATTTCTCGCAAGTCGCGACGCTCCAGTCTTCTGAATCCACAGGAATAACATCTAATCTACATTTAACCGCGTATTCCTTTATCTCCTTCCACGAGTCTGGGATCTGTCGAATGCTCTCGGACTTGTTGTCGATAACGTCCGTGTTCCCGTAATCGATGAATCGAACAGTCGTAATATCCTCATCCGCGTCGAGCACCTGCGCTCTGTACCACGAGCTATCTATAGAGTACACGGCAACGCACAAACTTCCCTCCTCTAGTATCCCATCCACTTGTGGGAATTTAAGAGCTTCCACTTGGAGCTCCTCCTGCTTCTTGGAGAGCTCGTCGGCCTCGTCCACGCGTTGAAGCCAGAACTGAATAGGAGAATCCACGTGGGATACGTATACATCGTATTTACAACCGACTGCCATATTGTGAACCTGAGATTGTCCTGTTCCAGACACTTCCTGCGATGCTAGATTATGCGAACGGAGGTTCTCGCTGATCTTCTCTCCGTCATACAACAATTCCGCGACCCATCTCTTGTGTACATTACGGAAAACAGCAGTGAGATCTTTGTTTAACAAATAACCTTGTAGTATATCCAGTTGCTCGGGCACCGTGCAATTAAGCGTCACTGGTAATGACACATTGATGGCTAACTGGTATGGTTGGTAGAAGCACGGATCCAAAGCCATCACCACATCGGGGGTCACTTCTTCGTTATTGCCATAATCAATGAAATTCAAATAAATTCCAGTTTCTGTGCATTTTATGATCTTCGCTCGATACCAGTGGCCGTCTGCGCTCTTGGCAGCACAAAGAAGGTCCACCTTTGGCTCCACCAATTCGCCAGAAGCGGAATAATACTGATCGAGTGCTTCGATTAAATTTTTGTCCAATATGTAATCTGCGTTACGTTGTAGCCATATGCTGGCAGAATGATCTGCGTATGATACTAAGACTTTATGAGTGGAACTTAGAAGAGGCATTGGGCATACGGGTGATATCTCTTCATCGGTGTCTTCGGATATATTTAGTTTCTTACCCGACGGATCGAACAATTTCACGATGAGCCTGTAAGTAAACAAAGTTGTAATAAAGATACAGAGCCATATAAATTGTGCAAAATTATTCTTCTTTTATGTTACCTTATAAATTCAATAATTAGATTTACCTGTTATTGTCAACTTCGTCGATGTACATGATTACTTCTTTCCCTTCCACGCATTCTTTTAACATAGCGTTCACTTCGGGAGAAGATGTAATATTCTTAAGGGCACATTCTATTGCTTGATTCTGCATAACTGCGAGCTCTCCTGGCAAAGCTAACACCTGGATGACAGAATATAATACTAATGATCATGGGATATTATCATAAGACACTTGAATTAAACGAAAGCAATATAAAAGAAGATAATACAAAAGTATTTCTATTGTAACGAACATTGAGCTCTGTCTTATTTTAAGTATTTATCACGGCCAAGCACTTTTTGCTTAATAAGAACGAAGCAATGCAATATTAGTTTATATGGGTTCGTACTTTTTATATTTAATAGCCTTGATAGAACTTATATAAAGTTTTGAATTTGCCAAAATTTACATTACATCATTGCATCGATATCTTTCAATGCAGCAAGTATGGTATTAAATAACTTCTACTCCTAGCAATAATGTTATATTATCTACAAGTATAATGAATCTAGTATGCAGATTGATTTCGGTCCTTTAAAAAAACTCACTCTATCTGAGAGAATCTCATCATATGCTCCAGTATCAATGAATTTTACATCGAAGCCTTTGGATCGTGAATGGCTACTGATCACTGCTCGCCTCCAAATTCCATTTGAACAAACCAAACAACCCGTGCCCAGGCATATTTCATGGGCTGACAACCGTTGCATCACCTGCCATTAGCAACTTATCCTTACCAATATTGTTCATTTAAATCTTTTTTATATAACCAATACAAGCCGTTTCAATATCGCAAAAATTTCAAACATCAATTTAATAACCATCAATTGCAATTCTGCTCATTTCAATGAGAAGCATAAGTAAAAAATATATGCAACAACAATATCACGTTGACATAGCGTTGATGGTTAACTGATGATTTAAACTTAATATTTTGAATACTTCGATAGATTTTGATAATACTCAATGGATTGAATATTTAATATACAAGGAAGAAAGAAATTATTAAATAAGATAGTTATCCTTCGTAAATATAAAAATTGTCATGAATTTTATAAATTATTTAGTACACACATTTAGTAATATCCTGTTCAAGGCATGCAATATTAAAAGTAAAATTAAGAAACAACAAACTGTAATATTTATATGACAAAATTATAAACGCGGAAATGCATTTGAAATTTCAAGTTAGCATTAAAAAATTATAGAATGCTGAAATGTAATGGGCTATCGTTTTACAACATTAGCGAGAGTAATCTGTACACAATTTGTACGTAAATCTTTCCGTATTACTTCTACGTACTGCGATGTAAACTTATTTAACTTTACACAATACAGTTAGTGATACCACATACTATAGAATGGAGTAGATTACACCAAAGTTGACCTGTCTTTTGCTTCAGTAAGTACAATAAGTTTACGGACTATTAATTGAGTCGGAAGGTAGGAATATTATTACTTATAATGAACGCAAAAATGTGTCTAATACAACTTGGTAGTAGGAGAGTCAACACAGCATAGACGAAACATGAGACTTTACTAATTCAGTTATTAATACCATACATCGTGCAATGAAATGTAAGGAATATTACGTGTTTAGAATAATGAAGATTAGTAACAGACTATTATCTCAACTGTATACAGTTTCTGACAATAATATTTCCATGCATACTAGTGCCATTGTAAAAATGTATATTTAATATGTTCCGTCGAGAAATATGTGGAATTGCTTACTTCAATTACTGAGCTTAATAATCAACTTGTTAATATAACATACGTTACTGTTTAGAATAACATTAGAAACATTTGAAACAAAGAAAGTGGTCGTGGTATTAGTTAAATCATTATTTCTTTCAGTCACAAACGCATTTTTTCGCTTGCACTAATATTAAAATTACTAGACTTTTCGCATCAGGGCTATGAATATATCATAGTTATGAATAGAATTATATACTTATGGATAATATTAAATATAAGCTTGTAAAGCATACCTTAGGATCTTTGTCAGCCATGTATGTATTGACCATATTTTCGCATATAGTAGCCGTAGTAGGAAGTTGAACATAGAATTGAGATACGCTTTCTACACTCGACACTTTTACTCTAAGTGCTTGACCGCTTAAAAGATTTATATCCACCCTTTCCACGTCACATGGAATTGCTTGTGTAGTACCATTACTGCCTGTAAGCAGAATAGAAGTATGAATTATGTAAAAAGTGTGTTCCAGATATTACTAAACTACGACAACTGAAAATTATCATTACCTGCAATAATCTCATCTGATTTGCTCGCTGTAGCAAGTGAGGCAAGCTTCCTCTCGATCAACATATTAGCTACATCGTTCCCGGAATTATTTAACGAAATTAAGTGCTTATTATCTTCCAAGCCGTGGAAAGTGCATTCGTATTTGTCGGCATTGAAGCAACTATCAATCGCTGCTGTATTTACATTAGACCAGCTAGCACCACCCTCTGGAACAATATTTTGCAAGGAACATTGAACAGCTTGTTTGGGGAGCTGCATTAACTTCTTTTCTACAGGATAAATCTTTTGAGGCGCAACCACAGCACTGTTCCCAAAATCTATGTATTGTACGAAATGACCGCCCAGTTTATTCAACTCTATGACTTCTGCGCGATAGAGAGCTCCATCCTCGGAGAATATTGCGATAACAGGCGATCCGACCTAAAAGTAACAGGAAATGCAGTTGTAATACTCTGCAAAGGGTATACAGACTCGCGACTAATTATATAAATTAATAGTTTTATACTTGTAATGCGTTGAAGACGGGTTCTCTACCAACGTATATCTTTTGAATGTCTTTCATCATTGCCCTAAACTCGTTTTCATTATCGAGCGTCTGGCAATAGAAATTGTTAGGATTTGTGAACCATGTAACAATCACGTCTTTCTTAGATCCAGACGCGTGTGAAATTGTCGCCCATTCTGAATTCAGAGGTGCATAATCTGGTTCAGTCGACTGTTTCGCGTTGGCAGTAGATTTTCTGCGAGACATCGCATCTTCCTTCGCTTTCAATAAGTCGATGTCTTTACAGAATACTTCGTTTATGTAGTTACTTGCTGGGCAATCCTCAACAACTTCTCGTAACAGGACACCGTACACACCATTCTCCTCAGTTATAAATTCCGCTTCTAAAGTTCTCCCGTTAACTTTATCTTCGAAGACTTTCGTCTCGTCCGGGTTAGGATTATCATGTTTCATAGCGAATAATTTACAATGCACAGCTTGTGCTGGTAGCTTCACGAATTCCTTTTCGACGGCTTTAATTTTATCGAATTCGACGGTTTCTGTATTCCCGTAGTCTATGAATTGTATAGTTGCATTATTCTCTTCGACAGATTTAACTACAGCTCTGTACCATTTCAAATCCTCCGCGTATTGAGCAATGCAGTATACACCCGTAAATATTTTAGAATCCTTCATTAATTCTCCACCGTTCTCGTACGTCGACGCAATGCTTTCCATTATGGAATCCAATGCGGTGTAGTCAGAACTTAATTGAATAAAAAAGTCAGACGGACTGTTGGTGAAAACTACTTCGCACGTTTTTGTAATCCCGATAACTATGTTAGGAGATGGAATCTGGAATTCGTCTCTGTTTCGCATGGGGCTACGTCTTCGCGTATCCTCTGTGTTCGCGCTGTTAAACTAAAATACAAATAAATTAGTTAGTGATTTATAATTGCTAATTGTTTATCTAGATTCTAGAATGTGGAAATAAAAATGTAAAGGTGCGTTTAGAATTTGAAGCTACTCTGTGAAAGTAAGAAAGCTAACAGAATGCATACAATTAATTTCTTTACTATAACAAATATATAACAAAATATAAGGTTTCATAAGCTTCTCTTAAAATCACTAATGATATGGTATTTATTTTTAACATATTATAGTCACATATCAAGTGCAATCTGAAAAGCAATCAGAGAGAAAACCCATTTATAAAAGTACACTTGCAAATTAAATTAATGTTTCATTAAACATTAATTTCTTTATTAGTGCAAATGAATGTATTAGTAAAACGATAAACTTTCGATAACGATAAGTACTTACTAAACGATAACCTTTTATGTGTGTCATTTATAATTATAAGAAATATAAGTACATGGATATTATAATTAGCATGTTGTACCTTGGTTTGTGATAGCCTGTATCCTTGTCCCTTTCTATCTTTGAACTTATTATTTCCTTGATAAAAGTCACCTATTAATAGTTAGCATGTTTTTATATGTACCAAGTATCATAAACATACATAAATCAAGAATGAAATGTGAGCAACTTACTATTCGTTTTACCATTTTTAAAACTTCCATCGCTGTCTTTGTCGCTTGATCTGCTACTCTGATTTCTACCAGAGAATCCCTCGCGTTTGGAATAACCACCACGACTATCGCCGCGACTATCACCGCGACTATCACCGCGACTATCACCACGACTGTCGCCGCGGTTATCACCACGACTATCACCGCGGTTATCACCGCGACTATCGCCGCGACTATCACCACGACTGTCGCCGCGGTTATCACCACGACTATCACCGCGGTTATCACCGCGACTATCGCCACGACTATAGCCGCGACTGTCGCCGCGACTATCACCGCGATTACCCCCACCTCTTCCGTGTTTACCACTACCTTTAGATGATGTATTTGAATCTTTATCGCTCCAACTCTTGTCAGAAGAATAACTTTTCTGACCATATCCCGAACTTCTGTTTCTATCTCTAGTGCCTTTTTCACTTTTAAACGAATCATTATATTCATTTTTGCTATTCCATTTATCTTTTGCGTTTCTGTTATTAGGAAACTCATCTCTGTTAAACCTTTCATTCCGTGGATCCATACGATGGAAATTATTTTTCTCATTTCTACTTTCATGAAGCTTCCCTTCATTTGATTCATCCTTCCAAGTCTTAGATTTCCTTCTCTCTGGTGCGGTATTGCTGTACTGCGTCTCATCCCATGAATCTATCTGACTTTTCTTATGCCATTTATTCGTATTTTCACTGAAACATAAAGATAGATGAAATAATATCACATTACGGTAAAAAATTTTGAAGTCAACTCATGGATGCATCAACTCGACACTTTTTATACCAACATAAAACGAATACAATAGACGTAAATTGTTTCTTTACGGTATCCAGTAATATTTTGTTTTTCACTTTTGAGAAAAATACCGTCAATTGGATACAGTAACGATCCTGTAATCTTTGATTCAGTAAATTCTATTATACACTCGATGTTACAGATTTTTTTTTATAATTGAGAATAATAAACATTTTAAAAGATAAAGAATATTCTTGAACAGTAAAAGTTATAGTGAATAATCTGGTGCAACTTTGGAAAACTGAAAAGCTTAATAAGTTAAGATTCGCGAAGCTGAATCGCATCTTAATTCATTTGAATCGTGGGAATGAAAATTTTTATGCTCGTATATCTAGTTAAATCATTATAAATGAAAATATCTGATAATACCTTTGATTAATTTTTGCACTAATTTTCGTAGTATGCTGGCTTTCCATATCTTGATAGTTCGGTTCGCTGGGTGACTTTTTATCAATTCCAACCATGTTCAACATTTGAGATTTAATGCTCTCCAACCTTTCGGGTTCATACAAATCTACTACTAGACCGTCCGGAGTTACAGCTATCACGCGTAAACGCAAACGTTTCTCCAAAATTAAGGATTCAAACTGATTAGAAACGTCTTGGTTACGCGGTAACGATTCCCAACCATTTAAAATACATTTTATAGCTTGAGCTTGTAACTTTTTCACCAAATCGTCGTGAATATAACGAAGAGACATTAAGGTCACAGTTTCTTCATTGCCGTAATCAACATATATGACCTTCGCATTCTCCGCATTTATGCTAAGAATCTGTGCCCGGTACCTAATAATTATAAAACATGAAATCAAGCAAATGTATTACTACACGATTGATGTATAATCAAACTAAATTTCAACACATGTCGCAACTAACCATTGATTATCGTATAAAGCAGCGCAAGGAAGACCGATCCTTAGTTGCGTTAGGCTTAAAGTAGGTGCAGTTTTGCAGAACTCTGATAGGCAACTCATTATCGATTCGAGAGATTTAACGTTATTATCCAGCTGTACAAAGAACTTCGTGCAGGATTCGACAAACGAGACGTATACAATGTCTTCAGCCCCTTTCGCGAACTTCTGCGGTTCTTGATACCCAAAAGTTGTAACTGCGGGTGTCATGACTGGTGTGTTTGGAAACGCTTGTCTCAGTACGTCCTTTATATTCTTTCCGTTATCATATAAATCTCCGTACTGAACCAAAGGTGGCCCTTCTGGCGGGCGAACATGTAGAATAAGCAATTTCCCTGTGACTACTTGCTTGAAGTACTCTTTCATTTCGTCCGTAACTTTTAACTCGTTTACGCCGCTTAGGGTGAATCGGATAGAAAGTACTTTGGGATTAATGAAATGAGGCGGTAACTGGAAGATATCCGTGTACGGTAAAACTTCTGTGTGGCCAAAGTCAACATAGTAAAGTTTACACTTGTTTTCCATTACAGACATCACAACAGCCCTGCATAACACTTTATCTAGCGTATAACGACCTAGGCACACTGAGCCAGGTAACGGAGGCTCTTGCAAGGATTGTATAGGATGGTTATTAATGTCTCTCATGAGGATACTTAATATCTGAGATGTACTCTGAAGCTGTACGGAGAACTTATGCGGGCCATCCTCTACGAAAGAGACGTACACATTGTGCTTGGATGGTACATCCAAAACACGTGATTTGAATACAAGAGCTTCTTGGACAGGCGACTGCATTGCGTGTTTCTGTTGAGCAGCGCAACATAAAGGAACATTTCGTTGGTACCCGTGCATATCGTTTCCATCGCAATGTAATGGATTCAGATTCTGCATAGACGCCACTGCAGTACAATTATTGCCGACGAGATGTTTGCTCGTTTGTTGATACATTGGCACTTGAGGTTGTTGTATAGGTTTTGGCCTACAAAAGTATATGTAAGTTTCAATAAATGAAAATAATTAAACAGAATTTTGATAAAATAGCATGTTTCTAATCTTCCAGGAACAATGTAAAGAACACATTTGATATTTTACAAGATGAGCTTATATGAAAATGATTTTAAAAATCAGAATGCTTTGATAAATTTAACAATTGAACAAACCGCTGATTTATTTAAAATATATTACTAAGTATATATAAAAAAAAATAGACTGTAATATTATAAAAACATATTTATATTATTTATTGTGCCTAAAGTAATAAGTCTCAAGAGAAGAGGACCTAAAGTATTATCAACACATTTTATCAATTTTTACAGCGAGGGAAGCTGAAGCTGAAGAAGCTAAAATATGATTTTAGGTATACATAGTTAACAGTTTAAGAGATACTTAAAAGTTCTGAGGAAATCTTCCTATAAACATCGTACAAGTACATATAATATTTTTTTAAAGAATCCATTGTTTAAAATTTAAATGCAGATTATAAAATATATAAGGACCACTGATAAAATTTCGAAGTCAAAATACTTTTTTCAAAGTATCCATTAATAGTGAAATAAAGGGAATACCTGAACATGTCTTGCAACGTGGCTCCTAGCGCCATGTGTCTCTTGACTAGCAATTCACTGAAGTCCTCGTTATTATACCAAAGTTTGATGAAACGATGATTACTGACTACCGAGTGAATCAGAATCTTGTAATCATTATACCACAAGCTTTTCTTAATCGACTCGATGATCTTGTCTTCCCAGATGCCGTTTACAGGTAATACATGCATCAACGTGAACTCAAACGCTACAGGCGGAAAGGACTGCAGGGACTCGGAACCATGTATGTTCTCAAGAATATGAATTTCCTGAGGCGGCAGCAGTTCGATGTTACCGTAATCGATGAATTGCACGACCACCATGCCATCGGCGCGTATATTAATTACTCTGGCCCGATAATATCCATCGTTCTGAAATCTGGCACAGCAGAGAGCGTTTACGCGCAGATTGTTGGATTGTGGTCCGACGCATCCCTGACTCTGAGCGAACTGCTCGACCAAGGGTAAAATCATGCGTTCCACGCATGTCGCGGAGTTCTTGTCGACTTGACCCCAGATTCTGAGGAACGTGTCCTCTGCTTCGACATGGGTCACGAAAAGGATCACCTCTGTGTTTTGTTGTATGCTCATCGCGCTTCGTAATTCTTTGCCTTCCTACGCGAAGTACTAATCTTCCCTCGACTACATAGACCGATCCAAACGCAATCTGAAACAGCAATGTTTGTTAGATATCGCGAATGTATTTTTATTCAACCCTAACCGTTAACTGAAAGTAGGCCACATTAGCCCAGACTTATCAAATAATGCGACCGGAAGACGAGGCGATTTCAACCGTTCTATGTCAAAATACTTTTACCCCGTCGCGATACCTTTCGCTTGTCCTCGTTCGGATAATTATTCTTCTAAATGAATTCTTGTATTTTTACCGTATTGCATCAATCAAGGCATCGTGGAACTATTTCGCGCTTTGTTAACGGCAATCATTCCGTCATTTGAATGTAACTCGATATACGGGCGAACAACGATTTTCATAGAATATTTCTCCTCGATCGTGATCGTCGTTTACTTTTTTTCTTTACAACACTAAATAACTATGCAATTGTTACATTCGTCGGGGCTCGCAACGCAACGTACATAAAGCCGACGTTCTTCATACATGATATTGCGTATAAAAAAATGTATGTCACGTTGCCACTGGGAGGCATACAAACCTTTACGAATAATACACCGAACACATTTTTCTCAGCACATTTCGGTAATAATACATAAAGTTTGATACTCCTCTTGCGATACTTCTCTTTCTCAAATAACTTCGGAATCTGGCGGTTTACCGGCTTTTTATTAGCCACATGGAAGTTGCTTTGATCGTAGTTTTGACCAGGTTTGACATGCTTCTATGGCGCGTAAATTTAATTTCTATTAACCCCAATATGGCGTTAATACTTATTGTTAGAACAATTAATTCTCATGTAATTACGGAATTTGAAAAATAATTTTGTAAATAATATTTTGGATTCTTCTTTGAATCTTTTATATTTTTTTCATGTTATTAGTCCGTAGATTAAAAACGTGTCTATCGCATATACATATGCATGCACGTATGCATATATATATATATATGTTGAATTCGCGTGTAAAGTTATATGTGTATTGAAATTAAATAAAAAAGGAAAGATACGTCATTTATGTAATGGAAATTTTGGACTTAACAAAAAAAAAACGATATTCGCGTGCTGTTGTCATGCTGTATGCAGCATAGAGTTTGTTTAATGTTAGTATATACAGGATTATTCATAAATGCATGTCGATATACTCGAGGCGATAAATCTACACATTAATTTAAGTAAAAACGTTATATGAACATATATCCTATATATCTTACAATTAGTTATCGAGATATGGATGATTAAAGAAAATGTTTGAAGTGCTCGCCTCGTATCTCAACGCATCCTACTTTAAGCTTTAATACTTCTTGACCTTATCTAATGTTTACAAACAATCTCCATCGATATGAAAGTATAACTTAGTAAGCAAAACTTTCAGAGGTCAGTGCCTTATTCTGGCGAGGTATTATTCTCGAGCGAGCGCCGAACCCGCCGAATTCACAACAATGCTGCGGCGTGCATTCAGGCATGAGGCGGGCACTTCGAATATTTTCGTTATCATCCATAACTCGATGACGCTTTTACTTTTACCCCCTGCATATTATATATTATCTGGGAATAAACATGACAATTGTTATTTAATAAAAGCATATACTTTTTAATTTTTAACAACCATTACAGTATTTGAGGATGTTGAAAGAGTGTACATGTTGCGTTTCTTTACAATATGCACTTCGTTAAAAATTAAACTCCTTCAAGATTTAAATAATTAATCTGCACTAGGAAAATATCTTCTTTAAATAATATTAGTTATATATTCTCAGTAGTTTCACTACAGATAAAATGAATTCTCTCTTCTTTCTTTTTTTGTTTGTTTGTAATATTCTTACTCCATTCACAATAATTTTCAAATAGTTCTCACAAAATCTTGAAGTTTTTTGGCAATTTTATTAGAGTAGTAACTAGAATTACTTTTCATCTCTAAATGATATATTGTACTTACATATTATGTAGGCTTTCAATTATGTTGGCATTGATCTAATAAGTATTGATTACAACAAACGTGAGATAAACCACAATGCATCAATCGTGTAATTAGCATTAATTAGGTGTTGATTTAATAAACATTCATCAAGAAAAATGCTAAAAACATCGTTAGGAAATTATTTTGTACAAATCAAAGTCACATATTTACAATACTTTGTAGCAAATCAAGAAATTCGATTAACGAAGGATAAAACTTTTCCATTCTCACGAAATCTCTGTACAATCTACTGAAAGTAGTATATACTCAAAATTTTTTAATAAAATATGACTTGATTCACCAATATTTGACAATTTATTCCTGCTATGATTATTAGATCGAGTTGCATTGCAATTTAAGTAAAAAGTTTCCTTGAGTCCTTTATTTCCAAAGAAGAACGAGTGAACGAATATTGGAGTATCACAGTTTTGGATGTTATATCTACATATAATCACAAGACGCATAGTTCAAAATCATGATGGATTACAAGTCACATTAGTTCACCATAAATAGAAAGATAATCGATTTCCGAATCACTCATCGACCTTTAGAAATACAATGCACATGCCAAGGGGTACGTTTCTATCATATAAAGAATAATGTTGTCTCACTTTATGTGTTCGAGGAGTTAGAATTAAGTATAATACACACCAAGTTGCAAAATCTTTTGTAAAAATGATATATAGGTAATTTACAACTTGTGAAAGTGTAAAAAAAAAAGAGTATAGAGGCATAGGAGAAAGTGCCTGAGGTGCGTTCTATTGTCCCCTCCATTAGGAAAGACTTTTTACATAACACATCAATAAGTAAATTAACTTTCCTAATTGCACATGTTTTTTTTTTTCATTTAGAAAATGTTTTAATATCTATATTGATGTTTACGCATTATTTCTGATTATGATCGCAACCTTCTGCCGAATGCGAGAAACGCTGATACGACCTCCTAATACTAAATTTATTTGCAATAATACTGTTAATAGATGGACAGACAAACGCTCGACCATGTTACTTTTTAGAAGGTATTAATTTAACCCATTTGCATCTAAGCGCGGAATAATCCGCGAGCCGCGACTGTCTGCTATCACCGCGCGCGGAATAATCCGCGAGCCGCGACTGTTAGCTATCACCGAGCGCGGAATAATCCGCGAGCCTACGACTATCAATCGTTTTAATTTGGATGCGCGGTGATACGAGTCAGTAGTCAGTTGAACGTCGTTGATGTTTCAACGTGGCAACTTAAGTAGAGCGATGATGCAAATGGGTTAACGAACGTTGATTAAAATAATTGCGAAACGAACGGCAGCACATACACTAGTTACGTGTGGCCGTGCAAGTAGAGAAATATAGTTAGCGAATCTCAGAGCATTACACTGTACATGTAAGTCGATGGTATTATTACTGGTGTTCGTGTAAGAAACTCTTAATTACCTTCAGCCACCTAGAATTACGAGCTTCGCAATTTTATCCGCAATAGTAATTACAAAGGTGATGTAAATCGGAATTATAAAGCATTAATCGAGAAACGCAGGAGTATGGAATGATATTTTCTTCCTGGAGATTTCTTAAGGAGATGGTAAAAATGTTAAAGTACGAATATACTAATTGAACTTTTAACGCCTTAAAATAATCCAGTTCACGCCTTGTCATGAAAGACTTCATTACACTTAGTTCGTTTTTAATAAGCATCACAGAGCAATATACAGATTACGTGTCGATACATCACACATACGGCCAATTTGTATTATTAAATATATATATACGAATCTATTATATTCCTCTTTCAATGGGATGCAAACATCTATTTCAATGAAATTAATGCTTTTAAATATGACCTTTACTCGACGAATAGGAATTGTTGGATGTTCGCAGCCATTATAACGTAGAATGAGTAGAAAGTGATTCACTTTCCGTAGCTTCCTCCAATTCATTATCAGTACTCGAAGATAAATGTTCTCTTAGAACTAAGGAACGCATTTGTTCTAATACCTGATGCAAAGAGTCCGATCTTTGTTCTAGTCTGTCGTTTAGTGGCGTGGCATCGCCACTTGCCGTTCCACCTGCTGGTGTCTGCGGTGTGTTACTTGGTGGTACTGGAGTATTCGTACCATCTCCTGTACCTGCCGGCAGAACATTACATTGCTTAGAAGAAACAACGCTAATATAAATCAATTTTTATACACGGTACTAGAACTTCATCAAATATATTTATTAAACATTGTACCCATATTATCGCTCGCAGGACTAGCTGGCCTCTCCGCTCCCCTTATTTCTCTAATAATCTCCTCATCTTGATTGTTCAATCTTAAGCCTGCAACTCCTTTCTTGGGAACATTATACAAATCGCGCTTAATTCTTCTTCGTCTAGACGGATCGTTCCTACGTAACTGAAGCATGGAACCGAAATCAGCGATATAAAGGAATCCTGCGATTAATAATTCACAATTTCGTTTGCCTTGTTTATACGCAGTTTCTAATTCGTAGCTTGTACGCTGATCGTATTGCCACCAACCTGTAACAATTTAATTCAAAATCATACAAGTTGCGTTCCCCACGGTGGCAAAGATTTAGCAAAATTTAAGCACCTATCGATGGGGATGCTTCGACTTGGGGAATTCGCAAAGAAAAATAACTTCTGTTCGGCGATGCAGACATTTTATTACAAACATACATTAGAACTAATTTTTATAACAAAGTAGTAGCGATTCTTATAACATTATGTCGTACAATATTTTACATGGAAAGTTATATTGAGTACTGTATAGAATTATACATAGTAACAAATGCAATCAAGAATCCATCGTGTTCAATTATGATTGAAGGTGTACACGAAACACGATTACGAGTTACTTTAATCCTGAGACACCTTTGCAAGGTGCGTCTTTTATATCACGCTTGATGTTACGTTTATAACGTGGGTTATATTTTCTGTACTGACACTTATTTTCAAAGTCAACTACGTAAAGCATGCCGCAAATTAAAATTTCGCACTGGGGTCTACCAAGCTTGTAAATAGTCTCCAAATCCCAGCTGGTCCTTGAATCATATTTCCACCAACCTATGAAGGAGTAAGATTTAAACTTATCTATACCCCGTCACGTGGTGTTAACAATTAATGAAGTTATCTATCTTTTTATTTTCATACATTAATCGTATGTATAGGATTTTATAAATAGCACATAACGTATATAAATTTATAAGATATTTAGCTTTATTAAACCATGTTGATAATTAATTTTTGCAAATTTAATGCTTCTTTGCTCTCTTGCATACATTGTTTATGATATATATACAACGTGCCTCAAATAAAGCTGTTTTTAGAAAACTGTATAGACACTGACAAAATATCAAATTCCACTCTCCGCCTCTTCTTGGGTAGTCTGGCGGATCATAAAAGCGAAGAAAGGACTGTTACTGCTTTTAATAATTTAGGGATACAGCTTGTAACGTTTTATGTAAGACACCCTGTACGTATCACTTCCCTTGCTTTTTATTTCATAATTTTAACGAATAGGGTTAATTTATGTAAGAAACTATACTTTACCGTTTCTGCCTTCGTAAAACCATTGATACTCTTCCTCCGAGTGCTCCGATTCCTTCTGCACTTCGTCCACTTCTAACAATTGCGGTCGATCAAGAAAATCGGGAGGAATCTCTTGGCGACACATAGGACACCTTTTGCTCTGATTCGCGACGCCTTTGACGCACAGGTAACAGTATACGTGATTGCAAGGTAATCTTGCTGGATATATGCATGGCTGAAGACAAACTGCACATTCTGGTACCACTATAGAGCCTGGCGCAGGAAAAGCGAAGAATTAAAAACATTACTTTGCCAAAGGTGTAATAATAAATTCAGTTTACATTTCGCAAACACTGTGATTGAAAGATACCGGGCTTAGCATTAATAACGGTTAAGGGGCAATTTGTGTATATGCAATAGCAGGGATGATTGATGAATCCTGATGGAAGCGTAATGAATAACATGTTTCGAGAAATAATTTACAGAGATATGTGTACCTTCCTTCTCGTCAGTTTCCTTTTCTTTGTCCTTAAGCGTGCTATCTGTTTTGTCTTGAGGGTTGAGCTTCGCTTGAGCCATAATTTTAAGCACGGCTTAATTTTTCATTGAGCAAGATTTTGAACAGAAACGGTCAGATAAACGGAACCACAACAGAAAACAGAATGTCGCCCGTAACTCATCTTCGTTGTTTACGACACACCAGGGGTTCTGAGTGCTAAGATTAGTTGGCTGATGTATGAGAACCCCTTAAATTCACAGCCTACTTTGGCCCACTTCGTAGCAAAGTACGCCCATTGGTAGGTAAAGTATGTGTGTGTGTGTATGTCACGTACACAATGCGCATAGGCGTACCGCATCTGTTTCTGCATGCATGCACACAAACATCACAATTCAATCGATACACTTGAATAATTGAATAACAGAGGATTAGCTGTAGAGCTTATCTGTAACGAAATGAAAACAATGTGTAAAATGTTTATCATTTTTTATTATCTTCTTTAAATCAATTTGCTGAATCAGTATACGCGAGGCAGCAATTTTACTTCGATGTTGGTGTTTCCTGCTCTTTCTTGCATACAATAAACTTATATGTAGAACTATTACTTTGCGCTGTAAGCAATAATGTACACCCACATAGAGTCATTAATCTTTTTCTATTTACTATGTTTTATATAAATTTCTGTATGAATAAAAAATTATTTTTACACTATAGTGGGTATAATTGAAAGATTCGAGAGTATACCTTTTAATTTATTACATACAGATGATAGGTACTATTGAATTTTTCTAAATATTGAAAAGATCGATACTTTTCATTTTTTTTTCACTCTGACCTTTGCAAACTACGTAAGGAATTTCTTCTTCGATCTTGATATGGCCTAAAAAGCTTTGAACGTTAAAATAGTTGTAAATGTTGGAAGAAATAAACGAATGTGGTTCACACTGCAACGTGCAGCATGCGTATAGGTATATTTGATTTTTATTGAATGATGGATTTAACATAATTATGTTACTAAAACTGATTTCAATATAAATACACATTTATATACAAACATATGGCTTAGATTTTAAATAAAATTATAGTACAATGTACAATTTCTATTTTGTGTGTTAGCCGCGATAAAATACTGTTAATTATTACTCAAGGAATAGTTATGGAATATAATAGATTAATTAATTTATCAATTATAATTAAGCCCTGATTTTACGAAACATTTGGCAGTTTCTTGGCTCGCGTAAATCGAAGGTACAAACTGTGCCAACCCTATTACCTTGTTCTTAATACTATGTACACTATTATTTACGCTCTCGCAGGAGTTAAAATGTCACTCGGAAAGTACAATAGGAAAAAAAAAGCTAATTGTAAGTCTCGTACCGCGGTATTTAACATTATCTGAAGAAAGTACCCAATACACCGGTCAGTATCACAGCTACTCTCTGCTCTTTCTTTCAGTTTTCGATGCAATTACGATTAAACAGTCCTAGACACGGGCAATTGCTTATCCTGTATGCGTTATGCGGTTATTAAATCGGGAGAAGAGAAAGAGAAAACGGTTTTAATGCGATTTAACGCTGCACGTACACAGCGCGTTATAACTACAGTGACGTGGGAAACTTAAAGTTTCTGCAACGTACTACAACCGAACGCAAAATAGTCTGCGCACGGCGAGAACTAGACTTTCGTATCACTCATTGACACGTCAATGAGCAGAGGAAATCCTTTGGTCCAACACTTTCTCCACGATAAATCATTACTAATTCATCTGGAGATCATACGCTTGTTTGATCCAGAGCACTTGCACGTGCAAAATCATTCGCGCATGTTAGGAATCATAATCACCTTTAAATAATGACTGTAAATGTAGATCCTATTTCCTTTTTATATCTAGTCGTGTGATTTCTTTATCAGTTTCTCGCGACACCGCATATCATAATATTTGGCAATGCCCCGCGACGTTTGCGCCATGCACCGAGAGATTGCGCATGAGCCTGCAGCGTCCTGCACCACCTTTTCGTTCGGGCTCCATCTTCAGCCTACGAGCAAACAGAACTTAGAATTCTCTCCGACAAAAACATTGTGCGGATTAGTGTTAATATATGGTAAACACCTTAAATATAAAGGTTTCCTTGGATGACAATTCTTGGACTTCGAAGTAATCCTCAAGATCTGTTTCACAGCATACTATACACTTGTCAAGGTACAGCGGTTCCTAAAAACGGATACAACTTCGAATCACAATGTACGTTTAAATTAATCTTGAGCAGTGTACAATCAAATTAGGAGTTTCACTGAAACTTTTGTATAAAACTTACGCGTAGTAAAGAATAACGTCCAAGCTTTTCTTTTACCAATAAGAGGGTAGCCTCCTTGATACCTATGTGCCTTGGAAATAGGGAATCGTCGTTAAACTCAAGGTCTTCCGCATTTGGCTGTGAAGAACAAGTATACATTAATGTCATTTATAAATTCAGAACGTTATTGAATGCACATAACGCTGGTGAATGAGAATGATATAATCCACCTTGCCATTCGTAACCAACATAGCGGTAACAGGAGCCAGCTTCACAGTTCGGCCGCGTCTCCAATTGTTATCGGTTGGCTGAGCAACTAATAGACGTCCTTCCAGGATGAATTTTGCTTCTTCGTGGGCCCATTCTAACACCTCCACGGCCATCTACAGCAATATCGTTAAAGCGTTTTTGCATTCTAGAATTTGTTCACCAGGCTTTGAGTTACAAGCTCTTTCCTTACGATATTTGAAAACTAACAGGATATTTGTCAAAGTGAGAAACGTCTATTAAAATAATTCTAACTTATCATTACTTTTACATTCAGTTTCTTTAAACATTCAGACCATGAAAGTTCTGTTGTGTTTTATTCGCACTATTTGCTCCCTTTAAAACATGTACGTTTAAATTACCTTTCTCAATTTTATATTCACCATGTCTTGTTCGCCTATAGGCCGCCTGCCGTTCTGAATAATGGAAATTCTTCTCCAAAGCTTCGTTGAGGTCACATCCTTCGCCTCCTATTATCGCATTGTTCAATTACGCAACGAGCCGTATAGCATTCGCATAGGCATTAACGTCTTAAATAATAAATTCGGTTTTATTCGAGATTCTCATTGCACGCGCGAATGACATATTTACAGCATTCATGTGTTCCAAGTGCAGCTCGATGTTGGCCTGGGCCTGCTTCAGTCTCTCCTTCGCTTCTTGAATGTCCGGCCGGACCGATGGCGTAGCTTTCAGCAGTCGAGCCAATAGGAGGGGGTACTTTGTCACTCTTTGAACAGGAACCTTAAACGAAATTGTCGTTGTATTTGATGGAGAAGAAATTTAAAAGGGATTATAGGGAATTTGATACGAAGCTTCCCTTAATGATTGGTCCGTGAATGCAATATAATTTATTCTATTCGAAACTTACCATAAGGAAGGAATTTAAGTTCATCCTGCGTAAGACTGTATTCTCCATCTGCGAAACTTTTAGGAAGATCCGCAGCAGCTCTTTCTCTTTCTCTAAATTCTGCAGCAGTAAGCTCGCGCTCCCCTGACGGGTGCAGTAGCTTTCAAACGCGTGCAGCATCCGCTCGGATTCCAGGAAAGTTTTTCCCACATCTACCGTCAGGAGATCTTCGTCCCCAGATTCCTGTTTATCATTCAATCATTAAAACAAAAAAAGAGGAGTAAGAAATTAGCTGATTCTAAATAATGGAAATTTTGATCTTCTGCCCATGAAGAACTACATTAGTCGACATCATAAATCTGCATATTGTTGCGGTGTCGCAATCAGATTCTATCGTCGTGCTTAAATTCATAAAAAGTTTACAAATGCAGTGCTAAATAATAGCAACTGAACATTTGTTGTCATTTAAATTATAGCATGTAGGTTATTGTCTGCTGTCGTTCGTCATATCGAGCAGCAGACGATAAAAGAATTTTACGCGCACGCAACCTGCGCATCGCCGGAAGTCGACCGGCACCTAAGTGCAGGCCACTTGACGGACGCGACGTATTTTTTTAGCAGAATGTGCAAAGCGTGTAAAGTGTTGATGACCGTATGAATAATAAGAACTGCTTATCTACCTGAGAAAATTCCACGGCGTCCTTTAATTTCTCCGCGAGTACGAGATTGTGTTCAAGGAGTTCTTCGACGTTAAGGAAAATTGCTGCGAGCTGCTCCGAGGTGAGCAGACCAGCTCTCAGCATCGGTCTGTGAAATTCTTCGAGGATAATTTGCAGATCTCTCCCGTACTTCTGCTCCGTCTCCACGATTTCCGTGATGATTTCCTTCCGCTCCACTCGCTTTTTCGAGCATTTTCTGCACACGAAAGGCGCATACACCACACCGCTAAAAGGCAGATTAATTGCATACAAACGTTTTATCGAATGCAGGTGTACGTGTTAAAAAGAAAAGGTTAGAAGTATAGAATAAGTATTTTTTTCTATCGATTGCGTAGCTTCCGAGAAAAATGACTTTGAACGTGAAGGTAAGATAATATGGATTTACATGTGTAAGTTATCCGGTAGTTTACATAAATAAATAATCTACATACGCATGCGTTTACTTTACAAAATAATAATACTTCGAAACGGTAACGTACAGTTCGTAATAGTATTCCAAGATCCGGAAATGGTTTCTTATAAAAACTATGGACTCTTTATGTACTGTACCCTTCGTATTAAATCATTATGAATTAATTCTAGCATGTTCCTAGTAAAGTTTTAAAGTAATCTTATGTTCAAGAAACTATGCCAGCAATTAAAGAAAAATATTCTATGTCCTTTATCGAGTGTAAATTAGTTTTATCCATTCGGGCACCTTTATCATTAAGCAATCCCTATTAAAATAACTTGCGTTGTGACAAATTAATATAGCGATTACTTTCAAATTCACGTGCACACAGTTTCGCGGGACGCATACAAAAGAGTTTCGATCGTTTTGGCACGCCGATTCGTTCGACATTGATGTACATTCGGTAACGAAACTTTCGCTTGTTGCGGTAAACAGAATCAATAGTAGGAGAAAGTGCAGCTCAATGGTTCCGAGGGCTTGTTACGTGGTTTGTCTTCGGGGATATTACTGCGGTTGCTTACTCGTGGTAAAACTACAGATCTTAAGTAAAAACACTTACGAATCCACAGAACCCATTTGCGAAACTTTAACAAATTCAAGTACTATAGAAATATTATTTCTATATTACGAAATCGTGTCCTGATAAGAAGCTTTAAGTTGCTTCTTAAATTTTATTTGCGAAAGAGATTTTAAACGAAACAATTCCCGTAGCACAGAAGTATTTGGATATTTTATAGAAATTAATATTTCTTATTAGAATAGAGGGATTAGAGAAATAAAAGTGAAAACACTGCAGTTAAGAATTAAAATACTTGCGTGGATCAGTAACCCGAGAGGAAAACAAAATATTCCTGCACGTTCTCCTTATATCGTTATACTTGTGTAATAAAATATAAAAAAAACGATTTTTTTAGGTAACTTTTAACTTTCATTTTATTTACTAGCCACTCAGTGGCAAGATGAAAGTAATGGTGTCAACGGAGAGGACGTGATCGCTAATGGCGAGAAATTTACGTAATTATATCTTGCCCCCTGCTCGGGATTCTAATTTCTATTGGATACTTATGCACGAATGTTGTCGCTCACCTGTCCGTTATCAAAGGATCCAAACGTTGCTCGCAGTCCTCGCAGAGCTTTGAATCACCGGAAATCACTTGTGGGATTCCACCGAGGAGACTTCCTGGTCCCGAAGAGACATTTCCTGTTCTCCAACGTCTTGGCACGCCTCGAGTGCTGCTGGCCTGACTACTTTCTGATCCCACTCCGCTATCAGTTCGTTCTATATCAACCGCCCTTGCCTATAAAAAGCCGGATCATTGTAATTCGCATCACGCCTGTCGAAATCCTTGTTTCACTCACCGGTACACATGCTAGACGCAATCGAATCGCAACTACACGTGTACTTTTCCGATCATAGAAATAACAAACGACAAAATTGCGAAACAGAAAATGTTGCAACAACATTCTCGCCGATTTTCTTTGGGATTTTGGACGACCACGTGACTGGTTCTGATATAAGTCATTAAAAATTTAATTTTATTTCTGATCACGTAGTTTCCTCTTTCTATAAATTCGTTTTAATTATTAGATGCACGAAAATTAAAATAATAAATGTTGGAAAGAATTGCATTGCTAAAAATGTCTAACTGGAAAGTTATTTTTTAATGTATGCAGTTGTAATGCTCGTTTGTAGGACAAACTTTCAAATTTATTCTTCAGATAAAACTCAAGTTTTTTATATACTAAATAAGAGATTGTTTGAAGCTCTAATCTTTCGCCTTTTTAGTCACATGAAATTTTAAATTAAATTAATTTATGTAACTTGGTATTCTAGACTCGTACACCAATTTTCATAAAACGACAGATCATTCCGAATTGCCATAAACGTGCCTGAAATTGTGAACCATCCTTATACCACGAAAATGAGTTTCCACCTATTAGAAATGCTCGGCTCATAAGTAATGACATAGCAGTAAATTACTATTACAAAATAAGCATGAAGTGGTCACTTTCACCGCAGCACAGGTTTAATCTCATTATACCCGCCTACCATGAAAAAGTAATGATAAATCAGGTGGTTTCGTGGTATACGTAATGGTCGACGGAGTACGTAAATGCACTTTTCTTTGATAAATTACTATTACCACAAACCGACGAACAGATTTTTCATCTGGATTTTTTTGAGTTGTAGAATCCATTTTTGGTTCTTCGGGGTGAAAAGTTTACAATTTTTTAACAATTTCATTGCACAGCTTTATAAGCCGTTAAGTTTTCCTTCTAATAATTTTTTTACATTTACTAGACTTTTCAAGATAGATATACAAAAAATCACACATTAACTTTTAAGGGATGTTTCCACCCCGAAAACCCGAAAACGGGCACAAGCAAAAAATTCACTGTTACTTCCATCAAGGTCCTCTACAAACGTGCCCAATTTAAAAAAAAATCGAACTTCCAATGCAAGATGCTTGTTATCGACATGGTAATTTTAAAAATATTCAGTCCGCCGTCCCGAATAATATTACAGTACGCAGTTATTCAAATCGCAGCTCACCTTCGATGTTTCCGACGAACTAGTTAAGATGATATTGCATTCCTCGCTGCTATCAGAGACGTTGGAGATCTGCGAGCTCTTCGAGCTAAGATCGCCAAGGCTGGTCTCCTTCTGCTCGTACAGCGCCTCCAAATCACCTTCCGTGTCCTCTTCGTCCTCGTCGTCGTCCTCCCCCTCGATCGATATCGCTCGGTCCTTCGAGTCCATCAGAAAATTGAGCAGCTCGAATTTGCTCGATATATTCTCCTCGTCCGGCGACGTGGACATCTTCTTAAAGAAGTCTTCAGGACTTTTCGACAGATAGGTCTCCGCGAGACCCTCGGGATTCGGCTTCTTGAACACATTGTCCGTCAAATAGGATCCAAGGAACTGGTCGGAGCTGCCCTTCCTGTAGTAGTCGATGTCGCCGAAGTATATCCTGTCTTTTATGTAATCTTCCGTGGGCGGAGGGCTCAACGGCAGGGGAGGAGGCTCGTCAGGTATCTCCTCGTAGATGGGCTCCTTGATCACTTCGTACGGATTCTCCTCGAGGAACAGATTCGTCGAGATGAAGTCACCGTCCGAATTCAAGCTGGACGATCTCGAGTAATTCGCCTCCAAGGTTGACTCAGAGCTTTCGTATTCCTTGCTCTTCAACAAACTCTGCTTCAAGATCTTCAGAATAGCCTCGCCGCTATCCTCGTCCACGATCTCCCCGTTCTCGCGAGCCTTTCTCAGCGAGTCCTCGAGCAGCTTCGAGATCAGCGCCTCCTTCGACAATCCAGAAAGTTTCGACACGCTTTCCGCGTCCTTCTGAGGAGGCTTCTTCTCCGTTCGCTCCACTCGGTCGTTAGTACAGAATTTCCCGCCGTTTTCCGCACCGGACAATTTCCCTTCGACACTCGATTTCGTTTGCTTCTCGCAATCCGTCGTCACTTCTAGGGCGATCAACGAAGCCTTTTCCCCGAGCGAGGCTTCGCTAGGCTTCCGAGGAAGCTCTTCCTCTTCGGCGGACTCTGGGTCCGTTTTCAGTGCCTTTGTTTCCTCTTTGCCGCTCTCCACGACGATGTTCGACCTGTAGTTGTCCAGGATCACCAGGGTGCGATTCTCAGCGTAGTTCTTTATTCGAGGGGGGTTCTCCGAGTTCACGGAGATCACCGTGGGATTGTAGACGCTGTCTTCCCCGCCGACGCTGATGGTCACTTTGTTGTCGGACGTTGTTTCGGTGCTGGGCGCCGTGTCCCCGTTGATCAGAATCGACGTCCTTCTCGCCCCTTTCGCGCCTGGACCTATCTGCAGCCGATGGACGAGGGGGGAGGCTCTGGGACTCACTGTAATTTTGTACACGTTGCTCTCCGTCGTCGCTGAGCCAATTTCGATCTTCGAGGAGCCGTAAGAGTTGGACGCGGCTTGCGACGCACGGCTGCCTCGATCCGATTCAGAATGATCCGCGTCCTTTGTCCTCGCGCCTGGGTCGCTGACTCTGTGGCGATACTTCTGCTTTCCAGGCGGCGGTGACCAGCTGGTCGGTCTCATTCCTCGGAAATGATCGTTCCTCTCTTCGTAATTGCTCTGCGCATCCCTCGAAGATTCTGCTTCCGCTTTAACCGCCGTTGCCCTCTCTTCCACGATCTCGTCGATCTCCTTCGAGCTCAATGATTCCTGCTGGCTGTCACTGTCGACAGGGTCGAGCTGTTTTGCCGGGTATGCGTCCTCTGTCCTTTCTGTCGCCAATTCCTGCGAATCCCCGCGTCGGATGGTTTGCTGGCTGGAGTTCAACGAGGACGGTGCTTCTTTCACTTTCCTGCACAGACTGAGACGCATGGTGTCCGTGAAGAGCACGTCACCGGCAGATACCTCTGGTCTGTTGTACGATCGTTCGCTCTGGCTCCGCGATAAGGATGATCTCTTTGTGGTATCTGTAAATTTGTTGCAAGTGCACGTAGTCTGTTATCAAAATAGTAGAAGTATCGCTTTTATATTACTTGACAAATTTGTTAAAATTAGACTACTTAGTTGTTGAAGAGTTTCTGAAATTCTATAGAAACTGATGTAAATTAATATTACAAATTTAATGTTGTCGTTTGCGATGAAATGTCAGAGGTGAGATTTTCTAACTACTGGCAGAATTTTATAAGATATTTTATTTTCAAGATATAAAAATATTTGGTAACTAATGGCAAAATAAAACCTTCAAATTTTTTAATTATCATCCGATTGATACTCGGCTCAGGACGGGGAAGTAAGGAATTAAACAAAAAAATGGTGAAAAGTAATGTATATTCGGTTATAAAAGAAATCGGTTTCGATTTTTTTAACATAGCTCACAGGTTATGAACTGATCCAAGGTAAGCAAAAGTGACGAATCTATCACGAGCATAATTCACCATTGTACAGAGCATAATCACACGCAAACTGTGAGCAACTCTGAAAAGAAGAGAAAACTCGTGAGAGCTCTAAAAAGCATAATTACACGCCCGCAACACTTAGAGAAAGGGGAGCTCCGCGGTTGATCTGATGATTTACGGCATCTAGTACGAGAGAACTTTTCAAGATATTATCATTGTTAAGAAAATATCATGCTGACGATCGAATCTCGGTTTAACGAAATCTTTATAACGATCGGCGATCGTTATGTACCCAAAGTAGGTAAACAGATACTTCACTATACATTTCTATTTCCATTATAACTAGCAATTCTGCAATTCTTTATAAACGTGAATGTCTCCTTGTTCAAGGTTCATGAAAAATAAGTGTCTTCATTTTGGATTGATTCCAAGGGTGAAAGTGAAATCTATATGCTTCTATTTTTATTTGATCATCTTATCCGTTTTCAAATTTTCTTATTCAAGGGATCATTGCGAGGTCTTATTTCCGCCAACAGCGTGCAATTAAACGCCCGTAACAGGGAACCAGTGAAACTATAAAGGAAAGTAATAATTGGTGCTTGTGCAAAAAGAAGCTACTCGTTCAGAAAACGAAGGCCAGTTAAAAACGATGACTAACGAACGTGTAGCAACGCACGGTTGCAGGAAATTTTCCTGCGTTTTATTGGTGACGCGCTGAACAACCATATCTCTGAGGGAGATCTGCGCGTTGCGAGTTCTACGTGAAATATGGAGAGCTTCGATTCCTGTCTAATTTAACCATGATCTAATCGCGTGTGCGATCATTCAGTTAAGGTCAAAGCGTATAACGCAACGTGTGTTCTTGAAGAAGATCCACAGAAACTTTACTCAACGGATAATTACAATTCTTACCTTCAGACTTCAAGATCAGATCTTTCTCGTCGACAGCAATGCCTGGAATACGCTCCTGACGTTCCTCGATCTTGATCTCCGGTCCAGTATCATCCTCCATTTTCATCATACTCTCCTCTGTCCTCCTCTTCTCCTCCTCTTCCTTCCTCACACTCTCGTGCTTCGCTGAAGCAGCAACTCGATTGGAAAAGCTTCGACGGATTTCGTCGTTCTCCCTTGGCACATCAACGTTCTCTTTATTCCTGGAATGGGCACGCCCCGAATTACCAGAGGGTACAAACTTGTCTACCCTGACCACGTCGACGTTAACAGGTCTCTGGCACGCATCCTGCGAGATCTTCGGCTCCCTCAGTCTGATCCTGTCCATCTTCGGGTCTCTGATATTCGGAACAGTGATGAAGGTATACTTTTCCCTTTGATCGTGCGACATTACCGGTACTTCATCCTCTTCTTCCTCTTCTTCTTCCTCCTCCTCCTCCTCTTCATCTTCCTCGGACTCGCCATTGCTCCTCTCCTCCATAGCGCAGTTAGCGATCCGGCCGATTCTGCTCCACGCCAGACGCGTCGCCTCCGAGGGCTTCTCTGGCGCGAATATAACGTTATCGACGTTGAAAAGGACGCTCTTCCTTCTAGCGTCCAGCACCTTCCCCCGCTTCAGTATGCTCCTGAGCGTTTGCCTGGCTTCCTTGAGCCGCCTCGGCGGCCGTTTCGGCGAGACCTTTGGTATGGGGATCCTCGTGACCGGCATGGCCTCCTCGTCGTCCGAGATCTCCCGGGGCTCGTTGAACACCCGGATCCGCTGGCCGCCGATCGCCGCCACGGCGCATCGGTTCGGTATCCTCTCGATCGACTTCACTTTCGACGGGTCGAACAGGCTGGACCGCGGCCTGGCGTCGTCCTGCTCGAGGGCGTTGTCCGACAGGTCGTCGCTCAGGTCGTCCTCGTCCTTTTGCTTCTTCAGCAGAAGATACGGGTTCACGTCGCACTCGAGGATGCTCCGTCTCGAGTCCCCGGCGCTCGACGGCCGCTCCTTCCACTCGCCCTGATTGGTCTTCGTCTGACCTGTCTCGGGTTGCTTCACTGGCGCGCTGTCTGGCCAGTCGTTGCGCGCGCCCCTGCCCTTTTTCGCCACTCGGGCCAGCCGGGCCGGGATCTTCGGGACCGAAGGGCCCCGCGGGTCCGTCGACGCAGGCGCCTCCTCCAGCCACTCGTCGGCGGGAGCCGCGGGGAAGCCGGGCCGCGGCTTCCGAACCGTCTCCTCGTAGCCTGTCGCTGTCTCCTTGTCGAACCACTCGGACCTGGACGAAGTGCTCTCGATCGAGCCCTTTCGCTCCTTCCCGGACCTCGCCATGCTCTGGCTCCGCGAGTCCCGCTGGGACAGCGGACGGTGCGGCGAGATACTCCGGGCACGCGTCCTCGGCTCCACCAGCCGATTCCGACGCATCTGGTCGTAGGGATCGTCTATCGAGGATCGTAGCACTCCTGCGGATTTTTTGGCAGGCTCGTTTATTGCTGTTACCATGTGGCGTGATGGAGGGTTCGGTGTTACTGAAGGGTGGAGTTTAGGGGTTGTTTTGTAACGGGATTGCTACTTCGGAGGCCAGAAAAGCGTGGGTGTTTGTTAGGAATTTGTGGGGAATAAGCTACTGGGTGGATTGCTCGCAAATTGTATATACAGTAGGGGAAATATTTATTGCATCGTTGGAATCAATACATTGTTACTTATATTTATTTTGTTGTTAGTACTGGGAAAATAGTGCAAAATTTATTTAGTTGTAAAATAAATAAATATTCTGCGCACTACCTGAGAGCGATGCAATAAATATTTTTAGTAATGTTGTAAGTATATAAGTACTGTTAGGAACACTTTAAAGCCGTATTTCTCGAAGATACAATTTCGAAATTTTCGGTGATTATAGAAGACACATTCCTCTATTGTATGTAATAATATTTGCGACAGTTTATCTGTTAAGAATAAAAATAGATTTCTTTTTAATTAATATAGAAAATGTGGTTAAAAATGCTTGCAAACTCTTAAAGAAACTTGCGAAATTATATAACGACGTTACAAACGCACCATGCACAAAATATTAGTAACAAACAAAGCAGTTTATTAGCAGCTTGCGAATACTACCACGATTATTAACTTAGAATGCATTAGCGAGCGATTAGCGAATCGATGTAAAAGACAAGCGTGTTAATTGTAGAAGACATCTATTCTTTACTCACATTTCCTTGAAAGCGTAGAGGTGTTGCAAGGAAGAAAACTCGTTAGTTAACAAACATCCCAATGCGATGTTTAACACTTTATCGTCGGGAGATTTTTATATGCATGGATCGCCAATTGTGGATAGTTAGCAACTTCGGGGAAGAATTACTTTAAACACATCATTATATAAAATAACACCTAATAATTCTATAATCTATGATCTTAGTTAACAACTTAAAAAAAGTGGATGAAATGAATTATGTATTGATTTCAAAATCACTCCGCTGTATTGATCCATATTCCAAACTTCTATATTTACCCCGATAACTTGATCATCCTATCACAAAAATTCAAAATCGATTGTTCAATAATTACCACAGACAAATCAATTCAATTTGCCCACATTATTCAGTCTTTTCATACGAATGAAATTTTCAAACTTTCGTCACGAATTCATGCATTCGAAGGCCGAGTTAACTCGTCATCTTATCAGATTAATAAGCACAGCAATGAGCAAAAGATGCATAACCCATCAACGAGCGAAACACCAAAAAAACACGAAATATCCCGTGACCCGTCGATGAAGTGTTAAATTGAACAGTGGAGGGGGGACGAAAAGGGCCTTACCCGCTAGGCTGGGCCTGGACCTCGAGGAAATCGGCGGGAGCCGACATGTTCCTCCGAAAGGCACACCAGCCAATCGGTGACCACCGCACTTGCGGCAGGTGCCGTACTTCCTGGTGGTTCCGCTGAGGAATTCCGGGCAGGAACATACTACCAGCACTGGTGCCCCTGGCGGCGGCGGGGGCGGCGGTGTCCTGAAGCCCCGTGGCTCGTGACCAGGCCTCGATGATCGAAGCGTACCGTAGAGCCATGGATCACTGTAGATCATTTGTCGCGAGGGCCCGCTACCGCCGCTTATCGTTCCCCACCCCTTTCCAGGGTCATCGGCGCTCTGGCTCTGCCGCGACAGCCCCAGCCTCACGCTCCACGACTTCTTCCCTTTGCTCAGCGTGTCGTAGCCCTGCAGCAAACAGAATCCACGAATCGATTAGCACTGTCAACGGTGCGAGTAATGCTGAGAGAATTTTCTACGAAGAGTATAAGTGAAATAAGAGATTCGTTTTTGTTAGAAATAAATGTTTCGGGACTCTTGGACAATACTTTTGTCCCTTATCCACGTGGAAGTGATACTTCTGTTTTGAACGTATTATGCATTTACCTCGTGTGGACAACTCTTCTACTACGCACCCCCTTATTTGGGGATGGCATTGATATTCGGCGCGAGTTCTTGTTGCGAATAATTACTGCTGTTACTATCGCCGTCCGAAACGGAGAACGTGAAAGCTTTCGTTTTCAACAGGATATCCTCTTTTGGTGAACGGAATTCTTAATTGAATACGTGCCGTGTTATTACTGCTACAAATATTAATGTAACACTTTCGGCACTCCATCCATATAAAGTGTCTAAAAGCAAAGCTTGCAATCATTGAAGAAACAGAATGTCATAAATAAAAATTTCATATTGTTTGTTTGCACGAGTTAAATTTGGTTAAAATTGGAAAAAATTCACTAGAGATTATCAGTGCTTCGGGAGCCTACAGATTCTTAAAAAAAAAAAACATTATTAATTACCTAATCAAACATAAAAAAACATGTTCACGGAATTTATTGAACTTTCAAATATTCGGTACTTCGGTAATCCGCTAACACGCTAACTATTAACTTTTAAACATCAGCTTAACGCACTCTTCATTCGCGAGTGTGCATTCACGAATGCTGTTGTTTATCGAGACGTTTGACAGAATCGAGGGACACGTCGCATCGTGAGTCCCGCGAATTCTGGAACACGCTCACGGCGGGATTCATCGTGGAAAGTTCGCCTGTTCGTTTTTAAAGCGCGACGGAGGACGCTGAGGTAGAAAGGGAGAGGGGGGAAAAAAGAGGAAATGCAGGAAGAAAAAGAAGACGAAGGAACAACAGGTTCCAGCGAAAGTAAATGGCGGTAGGAATCGTCCGAGATCGCATTTTAAATTTGTTTTCCCCTGGTGAAACTGCCGCGATCCTGGGAGGGAGCTCGTTTTAAGCGGTGGTCGCGAGTTTCGAAAGAGGAGAGAGACCGCGAGGGGGCGAGGATGCCGGAGAGGCGGACAAACATTTCTTTTGGCGCACAAAAGAAATATTTCCAGACAGCGACCGCCTATAAAAACTCTATTTATAGGAAACTGTAAAAAAAAAAAACAGAACTGGAAAGGAGCTGAAAAATATTCCGACTTGTGGTCGCCTGGTTCTTCTGGTTTCCACTAGGCGGGCATAAGAAATCGACCTTTAAAAATAACAGGAAATCTAATCGTAAAACGACATGCACTCGCCCCAACAGGTTTGCGCGACGCGAAAGGATTTTATTCGCCACAGACGACCGAGGCCCCGTCGACTATGATTTTGGTACTTTAATGTCTTTCGCAAAGCTCCCTCGGAGACTTGGATGCTGGCCGTGCCGATGCAGGCGCCGAGGATCTATAATAGTGGATCCCTGGCGGTGCGGAATGCTTTTATTAGACGCAGGTAACTTCGCGCTAGTTTCCACGCGGTACTTACTGCGAAATAAAAATGTACAGAGCAGAAAGGATTGAGAGTGTCGTTGACTCCTCTGTGGCTCTCGGATAGTCGAGCTTCTTAGTCTTTTTACGTTTTAATTGGACGCATTAAAAACCACGGCGATGAAACGAGAGGGTCTGATCTGGAATCTCTTGGAATTTTTCTAATGAGAATTATAGCTTTCCGCTGGTTCGATTATGAAAAGTGTCCGAAAGGTCGACTTTTAACCACGACTGTCTTGCGTAACGGGCCGAAGTTGTATTTTAAACACGTACCGGGCATTGCAAGGGTAATTAGCATGAGAGTTACTTGGAAAGCGAAAGCTTAATTGTAACCAGGAAACTCGCGAAGCAATGGTCGCGACCATTGTTTCTGAATAGAAAAAAAATAACATTAAGACGGGATTCCCGTGTGCGAGCTGTGCGTGCTCGAAGGTTAGATGCAATCTATGATCTTTGAAGAAACTGTATGAAATTACGCGCACGCCCTTTTTCCTTCGACAATTATGGGAAATGAATGGATGCGCGGTAAATGACTGCAGAGTTTCGAATCGTAATGGCTGGGGACCCAATTAACGTAATGATTGTAATCTGGGTACATGGATATGATTATGATGTTCAAGCTTTAAATTATCCGCAGAATTTTATAGTCTAAATTTATATCCTTTTTTTTTAAATTCATCATAGCTTTCGTTACGTTATTCTGTGATACACTCACCCAGGTCTTGTTTTCTTGTGAAGGTACTTTAGTAAATTTTTTCATTACTTAATGTTTATGAACTACTTTAACAGAAATATTATATTACTTTATTACTGTGTGTTTTAAATTACTTTTTGAAAATATACGCCGGTCTATATTTTGTAATTTTATTTATTTATCATCAGGTGTTATTATATCTTCACTAATTCCAATAACTATTTTATTTTAAATTTGTATTATTCTTTGGCAAATAAATAAATAAATAAGGGAAATTGTCGTACAGGAGTAATACTTTTGTGAATGTCACTTTATAGAAACGAACTTGGAGGTAATGAATATTCAATAAACGAATATTCGACCTGTAAGTGCAGTTTCCAGCGAATTTTGGAACGGAAAGCGAAATGTCGATTGACGTGCTTAATTCCAGTTTATCAGTTATGGTAACAGGAAGGGAATTTATATTTGCTCGGGTAAGCACGTAGTGACATCCTCGAGCCTCTCGATGGCCACAGCTGCATGTAATTTGTCTTACAAGTACAAACACTTACACCTGCCGTTCAAACAAGATGCGTGTACCGAGGTAAAATATTTCCCCTACATCCAACGAGAATGTTTTACTCGAAGCATCGACAAATGCCGCGGGGACGTATCTGTCTGAATTAAAATGAAATTAATCTTACAGTAATTCCATCACATTTGTAAATTGCAATCCGTTCGCAACTAATTTATCTAGCATAATTACATTCACAAGTTTATAAATCAAATTACCTACACGTGTGTACATAATACATTGACATCTTTTCATTTGACAGTCCTCGTAGAAAACACTGTAAGTGCCAAAAATCAGATTCTATACTATAGTATTACCTTTGGCACGTAGAAAATTTTCCGATAGAGCACTTTTATAAATATTTTTTTTCTAATTTACTGGAAATTGGTAAAGATCGAGCTGCACCCCTCTGACTGCAAAGTCCTCAGCTGGGATTTCTATAAAATCAAACAGCCGCGAGCGCAAGATATTTCATGCCTCTCACTTTCATGAAATTATCTCGGCAAGTTGGCGAAAAAGCATTTCACATTTTCTCCCCGACGAAACCAAAGGCGGCGCATTCCACGTGCCTCGGTCTAATATAATTACAAATACGTGTTTCCCGCGTCCACAGAATCCACGCTCCCCATTTCCGTCGGGCACCACGAAGAATACGAAGAACAGAAAGAGCACGAAAAGCACGAAGAACACGAGGAACGTTGGATAATGTTAACCAGCGATTACACGGGGAATTGCTTCCTTTACAGCGACTGGAAGGGAGTCGATTCCCAGATCTGTCTTTCAACGAACGAAGGAAACCGGCAGCTTCTTCTCGCCGGTTCCTCTGCTTTGGAAGATCTACACAGCTACGTGGAAAAAAGTAGGTTATTTGCAATTTTAGAGGCGGACACAGGTGGCGAGGCATCGGCGCGACATCCAACGGCGAGCGAGGTCGGAAAATGGAGCAGATTGGTGGCCCGAGGGCAGGCTCGATACGCTTTACTTTCTCGTCGATGCTGGGACTTTCGTAAAAGCCTCGTTCCAGAACCTCACGTAAGAGGAGCGGCCTATACGCTCCGTCGCTCGGTTGGTCGAGAGGTAAAAAAAAAAAGAAAAAAAAAGGACGACAAGAAAACTAACGTAGGGGCAACGATACGCGTTCTTCGGCCTGTACAGAGCGCCAGGAGTTGCAGCGCTCGTAGAAATGCACCGATATCCGCAGGTGCGACGGGAGAACGGGCGTGGCCGACAAAATTTCAGACGAGCGGTACAGGTTTTCAGGCCAGTGACATTTCGATCGATTTTTCCCTGCCGGTGAAATCTGCAGCTAACGGGCATGTCTATCCGACCTGTTTGCCAACGATTCTCTTGCACATTGTGCAAAGGGACACCTTGGTGATGAGGATTATAGGACTGTGGGCCTATGGAGGGCGCAGGTGGTACCAGGAGCCAGCAATGGCGTGCATTGTATGTGTGATGATTGATTACGAGTGTGTGGTTGAGTATAGGGTGTTGCAGGAGTTTTTCTGAATTACACTCGTCGGTTTGTCCACATATGGGTCATCGATGTGGGTCAGAGCAGGTGTTCGAAGTGTACTACAATTTGTGAGGGACATTTTTTAAAACGACGCTTCGTTGAGAATGTGGTCGTTACTCGTCGAATATTGCAATGTCTAATTGCACTGATTAGGTTCGTTGGAAGCTTTGATGCAAGTGTTTGAAAGCATAATTAAATATCTCGTGTTGTGTCATCTGAATTGCACGGTGTTGATGAGGTATGCTTGAATTTTATATGAGGATTTGAAAAATAAAAGTAGTGTTTCCTGAGGATATTATCTAAGTTGGAAGCAATTTTCAGATTTTGTCAAAATTAATTTTTTGGTTCTTTGTATGTGTATCTATTTATCCTAATTAGTATTGTAGTCAATTATTATTGTGTTATTATTTTGTAATATTATGGGGAGTAGTACGTTCTTGCTTCGTCAAGTAGAAAATGACTGTCATGACCAGGCAATTTCGAAAGAGCATGTAATTCTATGATGTGAAGATAGGATGCACGTGATGAAATCAATGAAGACACTTAGAGAATCCTCGGTAAATATCGAAGTAAGCATATGGCAAGGCAAGCATTCATTTATACGCTATGTGGCACGAAAAGAAGACAAATCACTTGAATTATTGAAACTGAATATCGTTTCTAACAGAATTAATTTCTTGACTCAATTTGTCTCTTCTATCCAGAGCGATATCTCATTACTGCACGCATTTTGGATAAAGACTTGCGTAATGAACGAATGAATAATGCACAATTTTAAAATACAATTTCCATTCGTAGATAACAATGAATGTTTAGCCGAATAATTGAGTTTCGTCTATCTGATCAAAAAGTCTACTCGAACCACTACGTTGTTATATCGTTCCCAATTTCAACGCTTTGTTGCCTGCACAAACCGTGTGGTTTCGAGTGTGGAAACACCGTATTTGTAATTCTTTCTTTTAGTATTTCGAAAGCAGGATTAACGAAACGTCAGATATTCAAAGTGCAGCCCGAATTACGAATAAAGTCGCGTTCGAAGAGCTGGATGGAATATTTTCTTAATCTTTCAAGAAGATTTGGAAATAAACTAAATCCACATAATTTTCCTAAACATCAAAAGGCTTCCCAAGGTACGATGAAAAAGTAACAGATATTTTAATTACGATCGTAACGTTTCAAAATTAGACTTTGGAAAGTGCAAGTTAACGATACGTAAAATGTGCAAAGTGATGCATGAATTATAAAGAAAGTTGCACGTGAGTCGTTAAGCAGGCAATTTCTAAATCGAATTCCATGGGGTTTTCATAAACACAAAGGCACTTTCAAAAAATACGTAACGAAAAGTTGCGTTCCCCAACTACGACCCTCTTCATTTTAGAGTTTCGAAAGTGCAACCACCGAAAGGTAAACTGAGTTAAGCGTTGCCTAATATACAAATAAGGTTGCATTCGATCCATCAGGCAAGCAATTTCGTAATCTAGCAACTAAACCCTAAAATAAACGGCACGTGTTCCCTTGTAAATATTGAAAGCCTTTGCAAAAACTGTGAAGTGAAAAGCAAACGTCTTACTTGCCTCCCAGTAAGTTCTTCGCTTCGGAATGCTGAATGTCAGATAAACGAAACGCGAAGTTGAATAGACAATCATAAAACTCTATCAACAAATCCTAAATTAATTCCACGTGTCGCTTGTTTGCAATTACAAAGCGTGCTTGAACTGTAAAGCAGTGGCAGATAATTTGTTTTACAGTTCATCAGCTGCTATAATACACGCTGCTTCCTCGAAGATCCAGGGTTTGCAATTTCCGCGGTAACCGACGAACGAAAATTATTACCACAGCCATGGCGGTGATTGCGCTTAATGCTTTTTACACAATTAGCGAGCCAAAGTTGATATTACTGGGATAGAATCTGCCCGCAGATGGATAATGTTAATTGCACAGTGAAGTCATGCAGTTTTTTAAGCCAACGGGAGGTTCTCGACCTCTGCAAGCAATGCGTTTAGTTATGAGCGTAACAGATCCACGAACAATAAGTCCAAGCACGGACTGGTTATGGATAAGTTATCTTCTGCGATAGAATTTTCGCTTCTGTTTTGGAAAAATATAATAATCAGATTTTATCTTTGAATTACGTTTTTTTTCTATAAAATACATAACGATTGGAGTCGTAGAAAATTTTTGAAGGTTTCTGATGAGAGTTCGATTGCTGGTGTGTAATAATATTCATTGTTATACTCTGTTGTTATTTTATTTTGTGGGCGTTTCATTATAGGTTTCCTAATTTGGAATTAGTACATGATCTTTCCTTTGAAATATTTGTGTTTGCTGGTACTGATAGTTATCGGTTTATATCTTAACGAAGATAATTAGAATCTTCATGATAATATGAAAACTAACAATATCTTTGACGTGGCGTTTTCCCCCTAGGACCATCTCTCTGCCAAAACAAAAAATTATCGCATTATTAGCGCCACTTTAATTACATTTCGGCGAAGTTTCGAATCTTTTGTATCCCTTGTGAGTCATAAATTCGATAAATCGAGTATTTCTTAAAATTTCGTTCAAATAAATACGATCTTACTAATTGTAAGTAATATCCGCGATCAATTCTGCTGCTCGAATGGTGTCTGCCGAGAGGTCAGGGAAAAGGGGAGAATGAAAAGTCGACCATGTATGACATAAAAAGCAGAAGTCCACTTTCCCTCGGTGGCCAGGCCTCGTATCGAGATGACCTCAAGAGATGGGCATCTTCTATTCGCGTGACTTCTCCTCTCTCCTTCTTTATTGTTTATGGATGTATCTTTCTCTTTCCCTTTTCGCAAGAACCACCGCGGCGTTTCTTCCCGTGCCAATCCATTTCCGTTTCCCCTGGCGTTTTCTGAAAACTGAGTCGCCATCGCCGCCACTTCGAAGGCGCACTTCCGTTTTCCAATCTCGTTTTCGATCTTTTAACAGTTCCACCAGCTCGAACGCGATGCAGTCCCCCCGAAACGGAAGTAAAACTTGATATTGAAATCTCGGGATTTTTCAATTGCGCCTGGCTATGATGATCTAAAGGATCGTCTGCTGTTTATTTCCTTGAGAGTCTGCAGCGATTAAATCCCCTTCGATTACGTCCATATCACTATATTTAGAATGGTGACAGGCTTTTCGTAATGTCCAGGCGCATAATGCAACTATGGCTTCTTTGTATCGTAAACGGAAGCCAGTCGATTCGAATCGGCGATGAAATTGTGTACCACAGCGGAAAATGGAGGCGAAGTAACCGGTTGCTTAATCCTGTCTCGGGAAACCTAATTCGCACAAAATGTTATTGTATTTCTTAAGAATGTTTTATGTATCATGTTTGACGAACACAGGTGTAAGCGAGGAGCCACTTTCTTGGCAAAGTTTATAATTTTTTTTTTATATAAAGAAATGTGATATTTAAAAATCAAGACGTACATCGGGTTGTGTATAAATTAAGCTGTATTCTCTTCAAAAAGAAATTTTATATGCAAAGAAATGGTGCCATGGCAGCCTCTTCTCTCAAGGCCTCTTCATAATTACAGCATTTATGGTAGCAAAAATATCTCAGAGATTACTGGACCGATTTGAATAAAATTTTGCATGAATATTCTTAAGATTATAATCTAGTACTTGTCTAGACGATTTTTCGTTTAGTGCCTTGCTTTGTTTTTAATTAGCAAAAGAAGATGAAAACTTAGGTGGAAAATCACATGCTTGAGTTTGAGTTGCTGCCATTTTTAAAAAAATAATGTTTTTTCGAAATCGACGCCGAGAAGTACTAGATTATAGTCTTGAGAATATTCGTGCGAAAATTTTATTCAAATCGCTCCACTAATCTCTGAGATATTTCAGGTACCATAAATGTTGCAACTATGAAGAAGCCTTGTGAAAAGGCACTGCTATGGTACAATATCATAAGATATCAAATTTCTTTTTGCAGAGAATACAGCCTTATTTATACACAACAAGGTGTATTTCTTGATTTTCAATATCACGGTTTTTTATATGAAAAAATAATAATATATAACCCTTAAGAAAACACCGTATCAATTTTTTGTTACTTCGAGAGAAAAAAGGAGCTAACATGTATCCTTATAATTAGTTCCGACTATTTTTCTGTCATGATGAATATATTTTAAAATGATAGCCCTTCAAGTTTCCTCTCAATTTCACGGCGTCTACTCGTTAACACTTGCTGTATGTCGGAAGTGCGAGACTGATGATGCGCATGACCAACAAGATTAATTACTTAAGCATCGGTATTGATTAATGATGGTACCCAGGATTGTTTTACCTTGTTTGTTCACGCTTTGTGCACAACGGGTTAATAGCAGACCCGGAATCAATGACGAACAACGAGCGATGGGAAATTGCACGTTCGAATTTCTACGCGTGATAGACGTGGAGCTAGAAATTACAGAGTCGCGTGCACGATCGAAAAAGTACATTCTTACGGCGGGAGAAATGTATGCACTACTTAACACGTTGGCGATCGGTGAAAACCGTCGTTCTGCCCGCGAATGTCGAACACACGGAGCCTTTGTGTAAGCCGTGTATGCACGATTAAAAACAAAGGTACTTATACACATAATGTTTCTTGTGTAAATTAGCATGCGGTAATTATGGAAATTTGATTCGACCATTTTTCACATTTTCTTTAAGCAGAATGTTTAAAGAGCTGAAGCTAAACATTTCTGTTGCGCTTCGACGTATTTTACGAAATATTAAATGTATGCACTTTTGTTAAATATTTGTGTGAAATTTCATGCTATTACTGTCTGTTATATAAGAGTTTCTTTTTAATTATTTTAAATAATATAAAATCAGTATATGGCGAAGGAAATGCAAGAAATATAGATTTAGGATTTTTCATATTCACGATACTTAATCTCAATAAATTGATGTTGTCTATTGTAAGTACCTACTTTACGCAAAAACAGTAAAATACAGTTGTCATAGACGACAACATGTAGTCTGCTCGCGACACAAAAAAAAAGTGACTTGGGTAAAAGTCGTATGGCATCAAGGCTGGCATATAACACAATCAGTATTTTGTAACCGTGCAACCTTCAGGGTTTTAAATGGAACAGCGAGCATTTCATCCTAGTGTCAACATTTTACTTTCGATGTTACGTTATTCAAAAATCGTGTTAGCCTTCCTCTCACGAAATGGGGCTATAAAATGTAGGCAACTGTTCAGAAATTTTTACACGCCACTGTAACTGATGATCGTATTAATTTCCAATCTAATTAAAAGCTACACCTCTCTTCTCAAGCTCCGTCGTATCTCTTATAAGAGGAAATAAAACGAGTACATAAATCGTCCTACATGAATTCTGTAAGATGCACAACTGTCTGGCATAACTCTATTTCCAGTGTCTCGAGTACTAGATACTAGCAGGATAACATACTCGCACGTTTTAATTACGAAGACGAAATACCAGCGTTCGCTTTCAAAATCACGTGGAAGCAAATATGTATCATGGATGCGAGAGAAACGGGAAAAAGCACGGAACCTCTTACTTTAATACAGTAGAGTACTTGCCTGTATATCCTACTAACTGAGTGCTCTATTATTCCAATATTTTATTGTGCCAAGGAAACCTGTCTATAATACTCCTTCTTTTATTCAACTTGTTTCTGTAACCATGAAAAGTAATTATGATCATGATGATTTAATATAAAATTTTATCGTTTACGTATTTATGTATAATAATTGCATCAAGGCAAAAGGTTAAGTGCTTGTGTAAGTACTACCTGCCTCTGTTGCAAGGACCACTTATGCTACATTGAACACAGGATATCCGAAACTTTATCGCCATACATCCCCTGAACTATCTGCATCACAATACCGTAGATCAGTAACTTCACTATTTCAATCATATTGCTTTGCAAAATCTGTCTTCCTCCTACTACAACTCTCGGGTGTTTCTTGATCCAGTTTTGTCTCCTTTTTTTACCCCTTGTGTTCCCTGTGCATCATTTTTTTAGTGCTTTGAAGACTCTTCTATCTTTAAGAACAATATGGTATTATGATGCGTTATTTAAAAATATAATTGTTTCTTTATAACTTCTCTATAGTTTTTTTATCAAAATTATCCAGATTAGGAAATTTGGCTTCCCTAGGCTAACGAGCATCTACCGCCCTTTCCGCGAAATATCTAAAATCTTTTAATTTAAAAGAGTCGACGCAATTTCAAAATTGATTCCATATGGCAACTCACATGGGTATGAGTTATTGCTGATTTCTAATTCGCTATTTGAAAGGAAGTGAATTGTTTTTGAGCTTTAAACCTTTCCCAATGTCTTTCCCTCAAAATTTATTACTCCCCAAAATTTTCCGTCCCCTAAAAGTTTGCCGCTCCCCAAAATTTGACTCCTTCCAAATTCGTCGCTTCCCAAAAATTTGCCTTCCCCAAAATCTGTCACTCCCTTAAATTTGACGCCTCCTAAATATGTCGCTCCCCAAATTTGACGCCCCTGCACATACCACTTCACCCAAAATGTCATACATACATAGAACGTCAAGAAACAAGAAAGTGACCATGATCCAAATAACATTCTCCAAAAATTCTTCCACGCCGACATACAGTCGCGTGCCCATTTCGATTGGAGTAATGGCGGCTGCAGGGTATTGGGAGCGATCGAGACCGTTTACACGGCGAAACACAGGTGTACGCAATCGAAGACAGGTGAATATGGGCGTTATCGTGATACGATCGCGCACGTAAGCGACATGGGTGCACGCGCATGCACCGGGGTCACGGCGGATGCACCATAGATGCATCATAGTCGGTGGCGTCTATGCCGCCGCGGGGCTGCAGTTACACAATCCTCTCAGCCGTCGTGCGGATGATACCGCAATTCGCGAAGCGAGACTCGGCCCGGCCAGCTCGCGGCGCGGTTCGACGTTTCCCTAACCGGATGCCCAGCCTCGTCTTTTCATAATCCTGCGCGCGATGGTTTCGCCGATCGGCGCGTAATGATCTATCTGCCCTATCGTCGGATCGGCGCACGCGAGAACTCGGGGGAGAAGTACATATGGACTCGTGGCGTGCGCCGTATGCAGATATTATAGGTACAGTATTTTTATTTATAGATTTCCATGTGGAATGGCAATTTGATATTTCTTTTCGGTTATCTTCGGTTAAAATAGATCCATTTCTTTCAAATATTTTTACACGGTCGTTCGAGTTGTTCCAAGTTGTCCTGATCAGTTCTCTGACAGACTGGCGTGGATCTGCTTCAACTATGAATTTTCAAATCTTCGATGTCTTCATTTTTAAGGCTCATATTGTCAGAAGAAAATTTAGAAATCCAATGACGAATGGTACGTTCGTTAGTATTACTCTTCCCAAAAGCTATATTTTAATATCACGCGAGGTTTCGACCGCAGAATGACAGAGTTTCAACTCATAACGGAGAATGACTCGAATTTCGTGCGTGTTCACTTTACCGTTTCAAAGAGATACTGAGAACTTCCAACACTATTTCAAGCTTATCTTGTTTTATTCTCCTGGCAAATTTCTTTGAGTATTCCTTTAGTAGATAGTACTGACTAAAAGTATATTAATCAAGCTTTATATATGCCAATGTAAATTATAATGGGTAATTCTAAATTTAACATTACTTTAAATATACCTATTAAAGCTACTTTTGTGACTAACTGTATTTGCGAAACGCGCCTTCGATGCTTCCTCAAAATACTTTCTACTTCCAAATTCATTGCCCACTAAGTCAGTGCAGCAGTAGTTTGAGAATTTCCTTCGTACTTTGTGCATATTAATTGCCTACTGAGGTACACACATTGTGTTCATTGAAAATGGCCAGCCTAGCTATCGGGATACAGGAAATCGTAGATATTAAAAGCAATTAAGGAAAGGTTTAAACATTCGGATCTACTCGTAGAATTGCTAATAACCTGCGACGATGAAGTGCAAACGTTATGTCTGCCTTCGAGGCTAATGAAATCGATTGTGAATACTTAAACGAATCTCCGCGTTTACCCTCTCAATATTTTCTCCTCTCTATTCCTCGGCTATCCGTAAATAACTGAGGTTTTTATGCGATCCTAATGGCGCGCTGAAGATATTCCCCTGGAAAATATTCTTTCTTTCATATTTCCGATCGTTGCTTCAAGTCCATAGCTCGTTAAGCAATTTTTAACACCTCTCAAACAGGTAGATTAGCGCATTTCCGAACGCAACATAAATTACCGATCTCGTGCAATAAGGCTCCCAATTGCTCGCGGGGAATATTTTAACGTCTTTAATAAGGCACACGTACCACTTCGAATAAACGTTAAAGGGGGAAAGCGTTCTCAAAATCTACTTTACCGCAGCATCAGTTCCCTTCCAATTTTACTTTGATTTATCAGAGGTATCGACGTATTAGAAGCTTTTAGGTAAGTACATTTCAAGACCGGTAAAGGCACTGTCTTACAGTTAACGATGAATGTCAGTCCCAATTTGGAAACAATCGTCGATCCTAATTTTATTCTTCTCTGCTTTCTTCCAGCAGGAAGTAGGCAAAACTAGTGATGGAATTAAATGTCTCGCGAGTTACAACGAAGCCCAATGTACCTATTCGAATTCTATACCAGTAGTTCAAAAAATAAAGACTGCAAATCTTTGTAATTACATTTGTTTTTTTAATTAGTAAAAACAGGGAACGTCACAAATGGATTTATCTAAAAATTAAGCTTTAATACTTTAGTTCACCAGTAAAAAAACAAGGTTCAATGAATTTAATTTTCTTAAATAATTTAACTTGCCGACAGAAGCTTGTGCTTAGGCAGAGAGTCGAGACTTCCGTATTTTCTCCAGTGCAGAGTGGACATTTCCTGTTTTTAACCAGTATACCAGATCTTTAACGTTATCTCTCAGGGGTTTTTGAACTTTAGTCCCAGTTGCCACCAACAAAATATGCTATAAATCGCAGAATCACGAGAAATAGACATTCCCTGTTTTACTCTTCATATTTACTATTAAAAATCCCCGTCTATCGAAGAAGTATTCCTACATATACTGTGATAAATTTCTATGTCTCGTACATACTTTCAAATTCTTTAACTATCTATGTCCTAGTCCAAGGTTTCAAACTCACAGTCAGTCGAGTGATACTTTCTACGATGTTTACGTACGAATGCCACTCGATCTCGATCCACCGAGGAAACGCCTCTTTCACGGAGCTTGGAAAGAATTTATCACGAGGCACAGGTACATCGGGAAAACCTCGTCGAATGCAAAGAGAGCACCACGTACGCGTACTTCTGGGACGCAATATCTCGAAAGTTCTATCGCAGCATAGCAATGTGGGCCAAACGCAAAACCGGTTGCACGTGAGTCTCTTACTACCGTGTTCGCAGCGTTTGATGGAGTGCGGAAAGGTGATCAAATTAAAGGTATACGTATAGCGGATTTATTATATAAACTCCGACGAGGGGGGGGGGAAGCAGTCGTAACGCAGAAGTGTCTGTGGACATTGCACAAGAAATGTTCTCGCGGAATTCTGCTCCATACCACCCATTTCCTACACTGTTATGCGTATCCTAATGAACTTTGAATTATGGCAAGTCTTGGAAATTGTATCTCTGATTGTCACGAAGAACAATACTCAAAGATAATAAATATTTTCTTTCTGAAATAGGATATAATACACAAAACTATCTTCCGTTCAGTATTTTTACATTATTTATCAAATATAACTTTTTATACGTTCAAATGTAGATATTTTCTCTTTTACCATTGTCTGCGGGTATTTAGAATTAAATGAATTATAAAAAATACTGTCCTGATAAGTTTTTTGTTCCACTAAAATGTAAATCCTCGATTGTATATATTGTAATTACGGAAGAGTCGTTACACTTCTAAATATGTGAAGTGAAAGTATAGCCTACAGTGTTTGAAAGAACGATTTTGTCGACGAGTTAAACAACTTACTTTTGCGCTCCAGGTACCACCCGACTCTGCTAGATATATATCTGTTTATGGAAACTCTTTAACGTGGACGTTGCAGTTTTCATTATTCCTCGCAACTTACTTTCTCTATTGTATCTCGTCGTAGGTAATAAGACACGATTTTCGTGCTTTCTGATTAAGTTCTAAATACGCGTTTACATAATCTTTCAAAATTTCACGGTTAGAAAATGGAGGTACAGTTGGGCCTCGCAAAGAGCAAATTAGGGAAATGACTAATTACAATGTGGTATTTATACAACCATATTTATCCAGCAAACACCGTGCACCTGCGTTATGTGCCACTAAAACGAAGGGAACACAACTTTCTTTACTTCCTTAAATAGTGTTGCCATACTTTCTAGTTTCTAAACTTGCACACATTTCCCTGTGATCAAGTGCATACCAAATGTCCCCTTCAAGATTAATGTATCCCACAATTAGTGCTTCTCCGTTTCACTGAATTGCACCACTGATACTGTATCACTGTATTTTAGACACAGAAAATCACTCCCATGGGAATCTCTTCACTCCCACGAAAATATCAATAAACACCAAACCTCAATAATAACACGGTGTCACGTGTTCGTCAAACACAGACGAGCAAACTCTTAATTACCTTCGAATCTCATCCAGCCTCCATATAAAATATTCAAAATTCCTCGCACAGGACTTCAGACTTCGTTCCAAGAATTATACCGAAATTCTAGGAAAATAAATATCTCGAGACTCGTGAAATTTAGACGTAACGAATCTTTCGCCATCGAGCGACTCCTGATTGATTAGTTATTAATTATTCGATGACTGATTGTGGATAGCTTCCTTTGGAAGTCACGGAGACGCGTCAGCGAGTGCGATCGATCGCAATTATTTTTTAAACACGATCGCGAGGGAAATGTGATCGGAAATGACCGTTGGACACTGGAGTCTCGTTTTATCTGACGTTCGGTTGTTTAGCAGGGAACTGAGGTGCCGTGGCAGCGTCCAGCAGCTCGGTTCAACCCCGACGAGCTCGAAAGACAGGAGGAGCGAGTATTCGGTGTCGGCAACGAGGTCAGGTATTAAGGTAAAACCGGAGCTAGCCTTTGTGAGAGAGCTGGGACGAATTAAATCGCGTACTGCACGAGTGCTCTTACATCATCGGAAGAGCTGGTTTGGCCTTGCACAGGCGTTTCGCGTTTCAGGGTTTCGATACGGAGTCACGTCGAAACAGAGTTGTAACGAGACTTTTCCATTGCCATTGGCGAAATCGCGGAGGAATATCTGCATAGGGAACGAAATTCTGCGGAAATTTGCGTGGGAGTTTATTTCTGAACTGTTGCATTTGGTGCTGACTTCAGAGTTTTAATCTTGCCGAGTTTTAATATTTAAAAGAAACGAAATTGATTAAACTATTTCGAAGTTTTGCAGTTCGATCATATTTTTGAATGAATTTCTGTTTATTAATTCCCAGAAACTTTTAGTGTTCTGGGAGTTTTGGAATTCCAAACTGCAATCAGGGCTTGATCGGCATTGTTAGTGAAAGGTGAGAATGTTCAAGTTTGAATAGCTCATTATACTTTTCAACTGTAATTGAATTTGTAGTTTAACTGAATTATTGCGTGGAATTAGTCTTCATATTACCTACAATCGCGAGAATAGAAATGTTGCGGTCCAAAACGATTATGGAGCAAGTCTTCAGATTCAAACTTCATGTTTATGTAGCATAAGGTCACTTATGTGGCTAATAATATTAATAATAATGAATTTTATTCATTAATCGCGAAAATAGTGCAAAGTTTGAAATTCTGTACACTCGAAACTTTCTTGGCTTTCGAGGTGTTTCAAGGTTTCGACGCCATCAATATTTTAAGCATTCTTTGGACCACTACCGTTAAATGATATGCGCGAACAGTATTGACGCTTACTTTTTCGGGAGTGGGCGAGGACGATGTCGAAGTTAACCCGTGCTGTAGATGATACATCTTCGGGGTGAGCACAGACGAAGGTGCGCCGAGGCTACCCGGGGCGACAGCCACGCTCGTCATGGTCATTTCCTACGATGGACGCAGTCCTCGGCTTCGTCGAAGCACCAATCCGCGGCCTTTTGCGATCTTCGTAATTGTTCATTCTCGTTCTGTGGCCACTGAAACATAAATACACACACCAGGTCAGCAACCTTTCCCTTCCTCCTAGAGCCTACTTAATCTAAGGTCGGGGCCAGATATATTGGCCGGTGAATTCGTTTTCGCAGCTAACGCACACCTATTCCGATGTATGTATTTCTCCGCTAAGAACTCGGTTTGGCCTACACGTCAAGAGCTTAGCGCCATCCCCACCACTTCTGGCTCACTCCTTTTCTGGCAAGGCGAGAGCGAGTCAGAAAACGTTGAGAATAGAAGAATACTCCTCACGAAACTCACCGGCCAATATATCTGGCCCCGACCTTAGCCAACCCCAAAACCGTCTCTTAACCCAGAACGACTCAGGAGTCTGACTTCGACCAGAAACATCTTCCGCATATTTAAACAAATATTAAATAAATACCGCGCCACTGCATCGATTCTAAAAAAATTCTTCCTAAATCTACCTAGGCGTTACAAAAATCACTATGGAACTCGGTTATTATATTTCCCTTCTAAACAATCTTAACGACTTAAGGATAAAAAAAAGCGCGATTAAATTCGCATTTTCCACTCCATATCACCGACTACTTTCCAATGTACACGCCTCTCCGGACCGCTATATACATAAGTATCGCAGGCTGTTGACAAATGATCCGCGTGTCCACGGTTCACGGTCTACTTAGTAGAAACGGGAATCGCTCGATTCTGCGATTCCGCTTTTTAACGTTTTGGAAACTGCGGCGGTTCCATTTTGCTTCTTACGATCGGCGAAATCGATCGAGACCGTCCCGCAGCTGCCGTTCCGGGCGAGGGAAGCGCGAGGACGAAGAAACTAACTGTCGCCTCCTTTTTACCGCGCATCGCGCCGCGTTACCACGGGTGTAAGATCACACCGAAATAGCGATTCGTTAGGCAATCGTTTCGATCGCGTTACGACATTCCACAATGGCACAGTGTAATTTCACTCTCGCCGGGAGATCGCAGTTGCACAATTTTCGTCGCGCCAGACGAGACATTCGGGCGGACCTAGAAAGCGTCTAGGAAATGCTAATTTACCGGAGTGACTGGTCTTGCCCGCTGTGTTACGCGCGCGAGGCCTCCGGACCAATATGCCGGGCCGACAGGGACGATCTGGTGCAACGATCGCGGACCTGTTTCGCCGTGGTGCTGTCACATCCTAAAGCCGTAATATGCAAGTGATATCGCGCATTTTAATCCACCGTAATCGCGTCCTAGCAACGCAGAAGACGGGTTGAACGGTTGCGGAGATTTTAGATGGTAGACATTGAATTGAAAGGTGATAGTGGCCATTACTGAAGAATCGGTTTTGCGTACTTTTTTAACCCGTAACTGGTATCCTGGGGTCAGTCATGACCCCAAGCACGCAAGGTTCGCTGCAAAATATTTGGTTGTCTAAGTTTGTAAACTGAATTTCTAATTAATTTGATAATAATAGTTTAACTTTCTACGTTTCTATTATTTTATACATTACCTAAGAACAAAATAGGTTTTGATAGAGGTTGATCTAATGTCGACTTTACAAATTTCTGTGTCCTTTTTTATTTGGGGTCTGCCACGACCCCAAGATACCAGTTACGTTTGAAAAAACAGTATACCAGTTAAGGGTTAAGGGAGCGTAATGTTCAGAACGGAAGAAAAGTCAGGGATTGATAGGGATTTGAGTAAGAAGAGGAGTGAAATTTCTACGAGCTATTGAACCAGGTAAGGAAGGAAACGTAAAGAATTCGAAACTTGAACAATGTAGGTTGACACGCCTTCCGTAAAATCAACGGTGTAGGTAACTATACTCCCAATACTGTTACTTCGCAATGGTGGGATTCATTGCGATGCACCGGCGTGTCGCCGACTGATTTTTATTTAACGATCACCGTGCCGAGCACTTCAACGAGTTGATCTCATTGGCGATCGCCGTTTGTATGGATTCATCTTATTGACCCCTTTATCATTATGCAGTTTATTTATACTATATTCGCTGCCGTTAATAACTGTTAGGATACTTGTATTTACAGAAAATGTGACATTTGGTACAGACTTTAAATTTAAAATACCAAATACAGTAAAATTTGTTAGAGCTCTTCAATAAATTTGCAACGTTTTTCACAATTATTCCACAGGTGTTCTAATATGTATTTACGAACAGCAATGTATGTAACTACCTGTATACGTAATAACTGAGCAATTCGTGAAACAATCAGATTGCAATAAAAATTGACGTTTAAATAGAAAGTTTCGTATTTGAAGGGATAACAGAATTGTGCGGTTCATAAGACTTTGTTCTACAAGGAAAATTACTTACAGTTTGGGATTCCTATGATTGCAAGTTAAGGTCTTCTACGTTCTACTTATAGAGACATTAAAAAAGCTGCAGTGTGACCGAAAGAAAAGAGCACGAGAGGTAAAATATTGTATTCGATAATCTATATTTCATTTCCTTGTTACACTTCGGCTCCATGTATCAGGCCAATTTGACCTAAATTCACTTAGAGAGCGGACTTGCAAACTCCGCCAGGAGTATCAATAATACGAGATCTCTGAAAAAGGAAGAACGCAGATGACGACTCCAGGGAGATTTCATTTTTGCCAGCGTTCATTTAACCAGAGCGAACATGATCTCGTTGGGTGGTTAAGTGACCCGATAACGGTTTACGAGAGAAACGGTTACCGGCTGGCGGAGACAGAGAAAACGGGCAGATGGAATGAAAATATTAGCAAACGGAAAAGTGAAAAGGAGACAGACCAGCAGATATTGTACGTGGGCAGAAAGAAATAAGAAGACATTCCTCGATATTGTTGATTCTTTATAAAAAGGAACGTAAAATAAATGTGCTGCGAATATCACCAGGCTGCTCTCCAATATTTTCATCTCATCGAGATTCTCTTGTCTTTTTTTAAGTCGAGGTAGTACAAGTCTTAACTATGAAACCTCACAAAAGAAAAATATGAACCAATAAGAGTATCATTAATATCCATAATGTTAAATCAATTTTGTAAGTTGTGAAAATTAAGAATTGTAACGAAATTATTTGCATCTAGTAACTGGTGATATTTCTTTCGTTTGATTAAACACAGGAATACCTACCTATTGTGAAAATTAACAATAAGATGACATTTGACGTTTAGTCTTTCTTTTCACTCAAAGAGTAAAAACATAGAAGCACATGAAATTAAACAAGTAAATCAATATAAAAGCATAAGTTGAACTACTAATTTTCTAACTGAAAGTTTCCAAGCCCTACCATAATTCTTAAACAAAATCCGAGCGTCACTGTTTACAAAAGCGGCAACAGACGAAGAATAATTTCACTTTTAGTAATTATTCCTGCTACAGTTGCATCTCGATAGAGAATCTAAGGGAGGCGTAGCGGCGCAGATATCGATTTCGTAAGAGCTGGAGAAATCGGCGTCCGTTTTTACGGCTCACCTAGTCGAAACAGTTGAAGATGTTAAAACAATCAACGGAGATAACAGCCGCGATTCAGAAATCCGCGATTCTTCCCTCTTTCCTGAAAGAAAAGAAGAACAGAGGAAAAGTCGAAAGAAGCGCCAAGACCAGAGCGTGAACATCAGTTTATCATCCTTTCCATGCAGAACGTTTCCAGCCTGTTCTTCGTATATTTTTATCACTCTCACTCTCCAAAGGCAACGCGAAAAATGTCTAATGAGTTCCTTTTAAAGGCTTCTCTTGTCAGTCGAAGACTTAAGATGCTCGCTGCTTTGCATTTAGCATTGCATCGTCCTGAAAATCAGTTATTACCGCATCGATAACTTCTGTTTAATGCATTTCCAAGTTAGGCGTAAGGTATAAAATATATGCAAATAAACAAATAACGGAATTTTTGAAAGAAAAAAAGTATTTCCAAGACATGGAAAGATTTCCACAGACTTAAATTTCATCGTGTAATCGAAGATTCTTGTTATTTTAAATAAGTAATGAAATAATATTTTCCCCCCAAAGACTATTTCTAGGTTTATTTTAAACGACACGGTCGTTTATTTTCTACGGTATCCTCTACTATTTGCGTAAATTATATACGAACGTTCTGAGGATTTCCTTTCGTACAGGAAATGAAAATTCTAATCATTGGTTACTTAATATCTACTCTTTGAATATTTATATTGATAAGTACGGATTAATATCGATCTAATACCTACATCGAATAATTAATTTATTTTTGGACCGAGTATAACAACTTCTGTATTTGAAACTTTGATCGAATTTTAAGCTGTTTTGAATATGCAGATTCTTATATTATTTTCTTTAAGTTTGTAACACTAGAATATTTAAATATCACAATGACACTGTTTGCAATATTCGTAATAGCAAAAGGTACAGCACTACAAAATGCTTGATCAAGCTCGCACCTTTACCATTGCAAAAATCGCAAATTAATGTTCAAACGATAATTAACGCTCCTGACTAGAAAAAACTCGTTTTGCATCTTCACCAATAACGTGCTATTATGACGTCTGCTCCCCAAATAATTAATTCCGCGACAGACCTTTTGAAACTGGCAAAAAAAGAAAATTAACCTGCATAGATTTTACCATAACCAGTTAATAATTGGTAACGCGTCAGAAAATGCATTTTAAATCTGTTTTAATAGCACGTTGCACGAGTGATCCATTTCCAGTGCGAAAATACACGAAGGTGATCGCGGTGAAAGATTTTTATATTGAAATCTTGTTGTTTCGTGACACTTTCACAGGCTCAACGATTATCGTCGCTTTAAATCTCTCGCCGATGAAATTTGCATGCTTGGGTAAAAAATGTGTTTCTAGCACATCTTGCTGCGCCGTGTTTTCTTAAAACTCGCTGCATGTTCTACGAGCATAACGAGACTATACTTTACGGTCGTATTAATCAGCTCGTGAACCAATTTGAGGAGATATCTCAAGTAAACCGTAGATCAGGATCTGATTACACTTAACCCTTAATTACTACGTTATATATCACTTATAAATGTTTCATTACGAAGATAAAATGTGACTAATCACTTCCAAAGAGAAATACAAAACGAAAGGAATATCAAATATCAATTTAATACCTCCTTAGGCTTGCACAAAAAAGATTAGTTTCCAATGTTAATGCTCGAAATTTAAAAGTGCTGATGGTTCACTTTATGTGTGAAATTTTAAAGCAATCGTTAAATAGAATCTTACAAATGAGTGTCGATCCTTTTATGACCATTCATCTCGAAGATTGATTATACAAAGGATATCGATAACAATCCTCAGGTTCAAAAACTTATGAGACTGCAAGTGGCTACTTGGTTACTCAAAATCCAATTTTGAACGATTTGTATATTACGACAAAAGGTTTTACAAGCAAATGATTGCACGAAGAGAAACAGGCAAAAGGTTTCCCCTGAAAATAATGACGACACTAATGGTCGTATGCAAACACTTGTTCGCTGTTACTTCTCAAAACCTTGGATAATAATCGCAGCTGAAGCACATTGAAAACAGAGTGGAGAAATGCACTTGAAATTAGCGGGAAAACAAGCTGCATTAGTGAATAGGTGGAAAACGATCTTGTTACACGATAACGCAACACCTCGCGCGCCAAGGCTGCCGGTGGAGAAACTTTATGAATCAGAATATGAAGTCTTACCATATCCTGCCTATTCCCTAATCATTCGCCTACGGATTTTTATAGCTTCACGCAAATTCATCCTCTTTTACAGCATAAACTCTCCCAAAATCAAAAATCCCTATCCCACTTTCCAAGAATGTGTAACGTTTATAAAACCGAGATAGCGAAATTGATTATTGGAAGAGATTCGAGAAATCTTACAGAAGCTGCCCAACACTTTGAAAATTTAAACTTTTATATTGTCTACTAAATCTTTATGAAAGCACTACCAATGAATTTACAATTTTCATTAAATTCACGTTGAGTTTGTTTCAGAGTACCTATGCAGTACTGGAAATATTTATTGAAACATTCCAATATTAACCATGTTATCACTCATACCTCTTTTAATGTTAGTACCTACGTAGAAAAATATTATTGCAAAAATGTGTATTGTTTTAAAAATTCTGCGCAGGTACCTACTTCAGAAATTTATTGTATCACTGGCAATGAGTGATACACTTTCTATGGATTCCAGAAAATATCGACGTGAGAACACGCCGAAGCTAATCAACGTTAATGAAAGGACAAAGTTTTAAGAATGTTACACGCCTTTGAAATTCGATTGGGAGAAACGCGATGTTTCACCTACAGGCACGCGGTGCTACTTTTAATGCCACTTTTATTGCGCATAAAATTGACGGTAACAAATTACAGTTTCGCCGAAGAAAGGAACACAAGAACCTGTACACGCGGAGAAACCCTCCGATAACCTTTCTTACCTCCACAATCGATCCAGCCGCTAACATAATTTCGTTTTTCTCTCGCTTTTACCACGATACCGAAAGCACACCGAGGAAAGAATCGAACGAGTTTCTTCGTGAAACTCAAGCCGCTCTAGCATCTAGTAGAAGACAGCTCGAGTTGTTACGCGAACCTGATCGCCTTCCTTTTGCTCCTTCGTATGTATATGTACACTATCTCGCAAAAGTTTCTTGCACGTGTCAGTCACAGGCGTGTTTGTTAATTCTCTGGCAAGCCTAGTGTTAAATAAACGCGCAGATGACGTCGGTTAAGTGAAATGTACATCCAAGTGTTCTTTTTATCTGTGTCCATGGTTTTTGGTTCATCACTGTTTATTTTTCATAGCTACATGCTGTTTTTCAGTTATGATAGGTACGTTCCATTTTTACACCTTCGATTTTTAAAAAAAAAATGAGATTTTGTTATTTGGTAAATGCCAAGAGCGATATTTTTTAGTGCTAAAATTTACTGAAAATTAAGAAATGTGGAGTTGGACAGTTTTAGTTTTTAACAAGCCAACGATGTGCTTAAATATTGTTTTCATTTTAATAACGAATTTTGAAGATTGAATATGTGATGTTTGGAGATATCCTCTCTAGGATACTTGGTGATTAACAGTTATGTAACCTTTGGAGAGCTGTGAGTAGGTGTCAATGGTAGCGTAGAGTTGTGCTATGGAAACTTCTAGATTGCATGTGTTTATGTAACAATTTTCGGCTAAACCAGGCGAAGGATATTTTCTCCCACCTTTTTACATATTCATAGATTAAGCAGTGGTCAATCACCCACGCTTCGTTTAGCGTTCACCCACAAAATTCGATTTATTTCAACATACGTGAAGCAACTGAAAAGGTAATAAGTGAAAATGGTAAAATAAATTTCGTCACAAGTTGCTTCACTTAAAAATCTACCACATGCACGTGTAATCGATCAATACACCATTTAGTAAATCTCGATATGAATCACTACTTGCTTTCGCGTTTGTGTATGTACAATGTCAACACTCGACACGATCGTGATATATTGTCGTGATCTATTCTCAATCGGTCTTGCTATCTCACTGTCAAGATCAACTATCAATTCCTACCAGATTATCGATGCGGCACGCTCCAGTACCTAATGGCAAATATACGACACTAAGTAGTGATTTTTCTTTTGTAGAACTTTCAAGTTGAAACGAAGCAGTTAAAAAGTAGTTATAATATTTTGCTTTGTTTTGTCTGTACTAGGTAGAATTTCCAACTAATTTTTCTCGGAGAACCAAATTGAAAAAAATTTGGGTGGCGATCAATTTTGGGGGAGCAACAAAATTTTACGAAGCCACAAATTTTTGGGAGCGATAAATTTTTGAAAGTGATTTTTGGGCAGCGACAAATTTTGCGAAGCAACAAATTTGGTAGAGTGATAAATTTTGTGAGCGACAAATTTTTAGCGAAAAAAATTGGAAAAGGTTTAAACACAGAGGCTCGAGATAGCTTTAAAAACAATTCTCTTTTTTCATGTAACGAATTAGCAACAATTCATATGTGAGTTGCCATATTGAATAAATTTTGAAATTGTCTCGACTCTTAAATCAAAATATTTGGTATTTCGCGGAAAGGGCGGCAGACGCTTGTTAGCCTAAGTAGGAGCGCCACAGTTTCAAATCCGCCTCTGGTCGTATGACGTATTTCTGGACAACTTGTACAAATGATACTGTACTTGTATTGTGATCGAAACTTTTGACCGATAGTGTATGTATCCCAAGATGCTTCCACCTTTCCGTACCTAGGTAAACGTACTTTCCTCGCTGCATGAAAGTGGATTCTCTTTGGGCGTGAGTCGCGTGTACGCGGCTCGATTCTGGAGTGAATGGTAAGTATAAATCAGAGTCGAAAGAATCGAAGTCGATCGACGGTTCGCATGCCCGCCTTTCACGAAACTATTCCACTATACATTATCCGTAGAGCACAGCGAGCGTACCTCAAGTGGTATGATTTTATGCACGAACTGATTTCAATGCTAATATCCAATTAATTTGAATATTCACATAATTTTGCAATTGTTTATTAGCCGTACGTTAGGCGGCAGCTGAATTGCAGAAAGTTGCTGCAGACTTTTCTGCCTAGGTACATAGAAAATACAGGCGAGTGGAATAAAAATGGTGTGTTGAAATAAAATTTAACGAGCAACGATGTATTGCCATGGATTATGCACGAGCATGCATCCAAATGTAAACTTCTATCGATAGAGAAGAAAGTAGAATCGATTAGTATCTGCAATAGAAATACTGTACGCCACATTGAAAGTAGCGTTGCATAAAAGTGCTATTAAATATCAAAGCTTCGCTCCTTTCCGAATGAAATACACATATAAGTCATAAATCGGGCACCCAATTAGGGTTTCCAATTTGCAACGAAATTATTAGCAGTGGCAGGAGCTTGATGTAGAATTTTGTTTTATATAAAAAATAAATAGCAACAAATCACGAAATTGTTCTTAAATTTTCATCCAATAAAATCGATATATTTTAAAAGAAGTAAGTATAGAAACCAAATACGACTTCAACAAGGAGAAGCGATTAAATGCATTAAAAAAGCATTCTGCGATTAAAAGTTGAAAACAAATTCCGATATAAACCACTCAACTATGTAAATTAAATTCTCCACCCGTTGGTTTAAAAGTAGAACAAGCAAATCACCAACGCCTATCGATTTCCGACTCACTGTTAAATTTTCTATTCTATGAAAGCCACTTTATTACCAAGAAGATCACACAAAGACACAGAAAAACCAAAAAAAAAAGGGCCACCAACAACTTTCCAACTCGCTGCACCACAGACTATTAGAAGCTGCGAATTCCAGGAGCACTGTGCACACACGAATACAGGTGTTTCCACGTGAAAAGGTGAAGAAAAACGCGCAGACAATGCATCGGGCAACATTGAATTCGGTTTGGAGAGGGGTGCAGATGCACGAACAATCGACGCATCAGAATTCAAACGGGCTTCCATCTGAAACGCTCCTTACGCGTTTCCCTATGGCCTCCTATTGAACAGGCGGGCACGTATGCATTGTTAAATTATGTAAGTCCCCCCTCTGTTCTTATTGACTTGCATATAGGAAGGTAAAATTTCTTCGCGCCCAAGCATGTAATGTGGCCTAACCTACTCCCACCTACAATGTAGGTAGACGGCTTTCTTCGCTTCAAGAAAGTAGCCTCTGTTGGGGCGTGCATCGCGGATATACCCGCGTGGCCATTTTTTTTACGCAAGTTCGATCTCTCCCGTACTACCTTTCCCCTCTCCCTTTCGCAGCCGTCCTCCCGAGCGTTTCCTTCCTCGGATGCATTTGCATACGGCCGACCAGCGAGCTGTGCCCCGCTAACGTACGAGTGATAACTACTTATTTTTTTGCCGTTTCTCTATGCCGGTTATCACGCGGCAGCGGCGAGAGCCGACGCGAGAAATTGCGCGTACGGAGATCGTATCGCACGAGAACGAATCTGAAGCTCCCGAGATGAACGATTCGCAAGGGCTATTAAGCTGTTGGCGTGAAACCGACTGGCAAAGTGATTTTCTGTTCCGTTAACACTCCGTGCTCGACGATCGCTAAATACAACCGCTGCCACGATGCTATCGTGTAATTATGTTGTTACTATTATCGGACGCCCCGTCACTGATTACAGGACTGTGAAAAATTCTTGCTGTAATCGTCGGAGCTTCGTTAAGCGTGGACCTTCACCCTTGGACAGAGGGTAGATGGACTGTACATTGGATTCAGGTTCTATTTTGAGTGATTAGTTTTGGTACAATGAATTAAAATCTGCATCCCTTCAAAAAGTACTCGGTATGACGTACAGTTGAATATTTAACGAGGGTCAAAATGGACCCGTCGTCTGTCTGGGGAGGTTTTAAGGGAACTGATTCGTGGAGTGTTTATTGGAATAAATGCGGTTCGAAGTTTATACAGACAGGAATGGATTTGTGTAAAAGGCTAAGTAGTGAATTTTGGGCGAAAGAAAATGAAAAAGGTAGCAGAATATTTTTTCTCGTCGTGGAGGCAATGTTCAACGACTGAAAAAAGAATCAACAAACGCTGCCTCCTCCAATCACCGTGCCTACATAATATCGCACTGTGTAATCTTGCAGTGACTAAGGAAAAGATTGTTTCCTGCCAGACGAGCATTAGTAAGAACTTTTACGGTGGATTCGTGCTGCTTGCGGAAATGCACGTTCCCGGTGGGTTTGGTAGGAAGAGTAACGCAAGAATTTCAAGTGCCCCGCGTCACGGCTACGATGGAGCACGACGTCTGTTGATAAATTGGCGTTAATTTCTGCTTATATCGCTGGGATACCGAGCTTTCGTTCAATAGAAATGGATTAATGGTTGCTCGAAACCGGATTTCCTCCTTTACGCGCGAGATAACGTCGGATTAAACCTGGATCGATCGATTTCCATTTTCGCCTCTCCGTCAACGCGCCTAAGTCGCTCGTTTTTCCATTTGCACCCGGAGATCGAAATCTGTTGCCGTCACTTATTCTAAATTAAATCTCGCGCGAACGCCACCATTATAAATTACTATATGCAGCCTGCACGCACCGCCTCGGCATAAACGTTCGTATTCGTTACAAAAGGCTTCGTGGAAGAAGATGCTGGAGAAATTATTTCCGCTCTACGAAATGGTAATAAAATGTGAAGAATCTTTTACCACCCCTTGTTTTAGTAGATACTTACAAAATATCATTTAATATTTCAGACAAAATCATTTTCTAATTTTTTCATAATATAAGTAATCACGAATATCGCAATTTTTGTTTTGATATCAATTTTTTTATCATTCTCCAGAACACCGGCGCCTTTATTAACAAGGCTACACCTGTGCGATTGTGTAATCTGGAATTTGTCACACCTTGCAAATTGGTTCTGTTCACACACTTCCTGTGTGCGTTGCATAACATATGTTCTATTCAGTGGCGGATTTAAGGAAAAAGGCGCAGATGACAAACGTTCTGGGACACCCTGTATACACAGCAGAATTACAAATAAATTTACGCGGGTGTGATATGAAAATTATAGGGGAAAAATGTAGTATTTGGAAAAAATAATATTTTTTTTGGAAGATGGGGGACTTCGTTAAATCCGCCACTGGCTCTATTCCATCTACCATTTACATACTGCAAAAAATTTGTAACATATGCACCTACTAGCTGTATGCAGCGCGAGCAAAATTGTAGCAGCAGAGAGTATAAGTGAGAAGCATTCGTGGATTGCAAATGGAACGTAACGTGACGCTATTACGGTATTCGTAAACATTTGCAAATACCCGAACGTCAGATATGTAAACGTCCTGACCTTCGATCGACTATACTACAATGTTTATTGGACCAATCTTTCACGCCTACTAGATACACCAATAAGTACATTCGATCCTACAGTCGCAAATAATTGCAGAAAAAATTAGAAATTTGAAAAAATGTGATTTAAAATAGATTTTTCTATTAACACTCGCGAAACGTTTCGAATTTCAAGAGGGACTTGAAACTAGAAAACCGATGCTATTTAACTAAGTATTGCCTCGCAGAAATAAATATTTCTAACAAAAAGAAATTTTATTTGGTTTATCTGGTAAAAGCAAATAGACTCCCACAGGATTAAAGTGTAATTTTTCGTTGTAAAATTGTTCTCGAAGGAAGCAGGGTGTAGCTCGTGCTAAATTTGCGAATTGCCACCTGTAGCGTTAATTTTTTCTCTCGCCTCGCAAGTTACAGGTATCCTTGGCACTAAATCCCGGGTATAATTATATCTACACCAAAATCAGATGTAATTCTACACCGAGGGAAAAAAAAGCGTTACGTCTGCCAAACATTTTAAGTGGCACTCTATTCCTATAATTTCTTTTTTGCGCAGGGACGGTAACTCACGTGTCAATGCGCACAGACACGTGGACGTTTTTAATTCCATGTGATAGTCTCGCGGAGCCATCGAACAGAGTCATGCTCCGATTACTTTGGGCCAACAACGAGGACAGCGTGTATAAAACTGTTGCCCGTGTAAAATAGGTACCAGTAGTGCAATGCTTCCGCCAGGCATTGTCAGATAAATAATTCAAGCTGATGCTCGGCTGTTCAGCGAGAAGAAAATTTAATTCAATTTATGCTCAACCGAACCACTCATTGATCTATCTTTTGGGACGTTTAGTTAACGTGGATTTATTTTTATTACGCCACCAGTATAGGTGCCACGTGTCGTGCACCGTTATTTCTAGTAACATTAACATACAGTTTTTTATTTAATCGAGGTGGAATGTAAATTTAAGTACCTTTAAGTGGCAAAAACACTGCTGCCGGGTCGTTCAGAATATTTTAAATGATTGAAGAAATAAACTGATATAAAAACACGTTGCATAGTTTCCTAGATTTCTTAATACCAACCAATTCTCTACGTTTCTAGCAAAATACTCGAGTTTGATCTTAAATTCGAGTAAAAACAGTGTTCGTAAATGATGTTACCTATTATTCAAATTAATAAAAAGAATTGTTAGATTAATGGAAATGCCAAAAATGATTGGCATTATAATAGAAGAATGTGGGTTAAAATCGTTCTCATTATCATAATAGAATTTGGGTTAAAGCCGTTCCGATCGGAAAGGAAGAAGTACAAGAGAAACCGAAGGAAGCATGGAATTACATCCAAACGGAAACTACGCTTCAAGTTAATCGTACGTTCCGTGAGTACTCATCAATGATATGTGAAGATGTTATTCGAATGTCTAGCAATCGGAAGGCGAAGACAATGGCCTCTGCTCGTGCATCGCGCTCTTCCGGAGACAGGGTTAACAGCCTCTGCCGCTAGATTATCGTCCCGTGATTATATCCTTCGCTATGCAGAGAAACTATGGAAAATGTGCTTGGTCAGTGGAGCAAGATTGTAATTTACCAATAACACAGTGACAATCCATGGTCAACATTCCTCGCACCAGCACACCACTAGTTGCTCACACTAATACAGTGTTGCATACACTAAAGCACAACTCGTTGCCTACACTGGAACACTAACTACATATGCAAGTAAAATAGGAGCATAATTAAGTTGAAAAATAAATTCTCAAGCTAAACACAAAGGCTCGAGATTCTTACGACTAACAAAGCTTTTGTCAGAGTCGAGCATTATCTAAATAAAAAGTTATTTAAATACTTTATCTTTATCCGTTGTCGAATAACGATAACTCGATTTATCTTCATTCATCGAGTAGCGAATAAAATTCTTACCTTTTGTTCGAACTCAAAATTTTTATTGAAACAAATTTTTGCCCATCTCTGGCTTTTGGCAAGATAACGACTACTTTACGAGGGGAATTAATTTTATTGGTTCAAATAGTACGTTTGTAATATTGAGCCATTGAACAAAAATAAAATTGTCAATATCGTGTGATAAAAATAAAAGTCTGAAGAGAATAGCACATTTCATGAATTTTTATTGTTCTATAGTTATTAACCATAGGAATTGTTGCACCGTGTGGGCAATAACAACGGCATTCGACGGTGATTGCCGCTCCGAGCGGCAAAACGATTCGTAAAAGGTAAGCAGGAGAATTTGTACGTACGAGACAAAGAGACCAGGGACAGTGGGCAGTGAAAAAGCAGAGGAGAAGAGAGACGGGGAGCAGGACAGGAAGAAAGTCGATGTTTCCTTTCTCGATAGCGAGAATTCAAACCGGTCGCCCATCGCGTTTCCAAGTTTTTGCTCCCGAGCATTCGCCGTGGCGAACGGTTCATCGACGACGGGGCCTAAACGGGTCATCTCCATTTGTCTTCTCTCCGTAGCGTTAAATTCGTTGGAAGGCCTCCACTACGAAGCTATCACTCGGCGACGGGATAATTGTCAAGGGAGACGGTATCGTTTACCAGCGGAGGCTACGCTAATAAATCTTGAGAACCCTTTTACAGTCCCTCCTCCTCCCCGAGATTCATCGCGAGCTTTCGGAGGGATTATTATTCTTTATTAACGGGACAGAAACGTATCTCGATTTATCCGATTCTCTTGCTTTAACCGTAAAGTGATTTCGCGGGAAGCGTGTCCAGCGAGGACAGTCGATCAGATTGAAACAGGCCTTTGGAGATCCGGCTCACGGTCTCCATCGAACTCTGCAACTGTGACTGGCCGAGGCGGACTGAAACTAACCACTGGCTTTGTGTTCCTTTTCGTGAGTAGGTTACCCACACGAGGAACACCGTGGCATTCGACTATTTGCTTGTCTATTGACACACTTCGCCGGCGTGGCGTAATGTTGACTCCGCCAGACGCTGAAACTGCTGCATCGATTTCACGTTGCCTCTGTGCGAAGTTCGTAGTCGCGCTCGCGAAGTTTCATTGGCGGCAAATGCACAGGTACGCGCAGAAGAAGATACCGTTCCCAGCTAAACGCTCTTGCCGTTCCTTAATAAATAAGTCGCCATGTAACTGTAACGAGAAGCCCTGACCTAGTCTCTATTAACTCTGTTAATTGGACACCCAATTTTGTGTAAAAAGCTCGGTTCTCTGATTCGGATAATAAATTTTAGCTTCATGTTTTGACTTCTAACGATCTTCTTTTTTATTATTTCATTAATAATGATTGTATAATTGAAGTGTTCCAGGAGAGAAAGCTGAGTAGTCGTGTTTGCAGTCTCAGTCGGCTCTGTTTGTCGAATAACGTTACTCGTCGACTTAATAACCAAATATTCAATTTATCGAAATTTTCTGATTGACTAACGGTTGCTCGTGAAAGCCCACGTCGAATCGAGAATGGAATGGGAACGAATACAGAATGGAAACGAACAAAGGTGATCAGGCGGAATTTAAAATAATTAAAAACTTTTAACCTTGTAAAATATTAAACTGGTGAATGACAATTAGTTTCACACAAAAAAATTCATTTCGAGAGCTTTCGAAGTTAAATAGTTTTTTTATCCACACCTCAACACTATTGGATATTAATTATTGTCCCTCTGTTTTCTTTAATCCTTGTTACAAAATATTTAATTTCCTCTATTTTATATGTTGTACTGACGTGAAGGTAAGCAGAGTACAATTCCACCATGCAAACTCTGAATCAGCATTGCAACTTCAGTGAGACACAACTCCGCCAAGAGTTCACTAACTTAAGATCTCATTTAAACGCGAGGCGACGAGACGCGTAAACAGTTTCTTGATCCAGTGAAACGCGCCGAGTTCGAAACAAAAGTGGGAACAAGTCAACCTTCACGGCTTTCAAAGAGTGAAGGTTTTACTTACATTAGCAATATTAATAGAGATTCGTGCTTCTCGGTACTTTTCCTCAACACATAAACGGTTAATAAATATTCTGGAAAAAGCCGTTTACTTTCATATATCCTGTGTCACACTTCTCCCTCAGGTGTTAGCCAAGGCAGCTTGATTGTAATTGCATACCAACTATGTGAGGACATGTAATTAATCAGGTCCCATTTTATCGAGCGTGATTGGAATTACAAAGTTGATAAAAAACACGACAAAAGACGTAAGCGACCATAGCTCTCCACACCAGTGGCGCAGTCAGAATTTAAAGGGGAGCCGAGTTGAAGGTATAAAAATATTTTTCATGTAAATTCAATCAAATTCATTAGGTGATTATACAAATTTATTTAAAGAAAAAAATCGTTTTCTCTTCTTTTTACAAAGCTCTTGAATTAATTCAGTCATGGTTACAGTAATCTCCTTTTTCTGTTTTCTTTGGGGGGTCCCATGGCCCCTTGGCCCCCTCCGGGTGCGCCACTGCTCCACACTCATCAAAAGACCTCGTGTCTTTTTTCACCCAATTGTATTCTAATTTCTTTGAACTTACTACGGTCCTTGGGTATTTTTTTACCCACTAGCGTTGTCACTTGATCGAGGACTTGACCAGTAAAATATTAAACAAGATATTTTTAGCTCCTGAATTTGTTTTTAATTGTAAACTTTAATTATCTGCTTATTCAGCTCTCGTTGTACAGAGTACTTTCACGGACACGTGCCCTTTCAGCACAATTTGTCCCCCGGCGAAATTCGAGACGCTCTATTAACACAGTCTCCTGTTACCACACAAAAAAATGTTTCTTTTAATAGGAGAGTGATTCGTCATGTTCGTCACGCGCCGCCATCCTTCCAGCGTGACTTGTTCATCGACCAAGTGACTTTAACACGACTCGTTGCTATTGCCATTCCCAAAGCGGCATATACATGCATCCATGCAACCCATGCACACGTATTATCGACCTCAACACGCCAGTCCATCGAATCACAAAAGGTTACTAGGTTTCGCGTTGCGCAACCATGTCGTCGCGCCTTCCTCCAGGAGCATGCTCCTTGGTCGGTGAAATTTCCCTCGGATTTTCGATCAAATTAAATGGGAATGTCCACTCGCGGCGGTTCGCTCCGAAAAAGGTAACTCGAAAAATAGTATCGCCTCGCGTGCAGGCAGGTGCGTTGTTCGCGCTGAATATCAAGTGTTTAATATTAAACAGCGATCATTCACCATTTCCACGGCTAAGCAGGAATTGAATGCGGTGTGGAAACGGAGAAAACGGAGTTCACTTTCACGAGAGGAATGAATCCCACACTATTTAACTCCGGTAATCCGAAAATTCAGAGTTTTTTTAAACTTTGCAGGTTCGTGGGGTTAGACAATTTTCCTTTTTTCCTAGTTTTTGATTCTTCAGGGCAAAAACACCTCTTAAATGTTAATGTGTGTTTTAGTAGGAGAAAAAAATTTTAGAATGAAAATTTGATTTTTTTACAGTCTATAATACTATGGAATCAAATTGGTTGAAATTTGTAGTTTAAGGAAGAAACATTCTCCACTACAAATTTTAAACAATTTGATTGCATAGTATTATAAAGCATAAAAAACTATTCAATTTTCATTCTAACAATTTTGTTATCCCTACTAAAACACACATTAGCCTTTAAGGGGTGTTTTCACCTCGAAGGACCAAAATTTAGCAGAAAAGAAAAATTGTCTGAAATTTCTATGAACTTCCCCTACAAACCTGCAAAGTTTAAATAAAATCGGAATTCTCGGGTTACCGACATTCCCTTTTAAGCTTTACGTTGCTCTTGACCTCTTTTTTCCATGCCGTTGTTGACTAATATTTGCAAAATGTTGCTGTCTTTATACTGTTTAAAATAATAGCGTGTTCCTTTTTTAACGTTTCCAGTGACGACGCCCTTGCAAGCTGAGCAATCTTTGCTTAAAACGGTTCCTGATCCAGCGAATGATAATAGTGTTTCGGGGTCAACTGTTCCACGTGACCAGCCTCTGAAAGTAGTCAGGGAGACGATAATTTTTCGCGTTCTCGGATGATATATCTGATCCTCGTGTCTACAGAAAACCTGTTTCGACGGCCTTTAAATGATAATCGTCGTTTACTGCAATTATATTCGACCGTGCGCATCGGCGAAGCGCATAGTGCTCGTGAATTGTGAGCGAAAATGTTTCTTTCGCCACCTTTTCGATTTTTCGGCAAGTTAAGAGGATCCAGGGAATTTCGTGGTATACAATGTTTATAAAATTATGTAGAATTATGTAGTTTGTTTTTATCTATTAAATATCACGTTGTGACGAGAAAGAAGTCAAATATTTTCATAATTATAAAGTATGACCCAATTCCAAAGAAATATCTTAACAATACTATTACAAGAAGAATACTTTCCGAATGAATTTTGGAAGAGATACAAATAATCTCCCTGTTCCATAGAAGACAAAAACATTTACAACAATTCAACCACAACATTTCGAATAATCGTGAAATTCCAAAAATCGACACTACGGAAGTCTTGAATTCGCAAAGAGAAGATAAGCACATACTTACAGAGTAACAAAACATCTTCATAAAAATTAGCTGAAGAATCTACATTGCCAGCCAATTTTTCATAAATATACTGCGCGACCTTAAACTGTTCAATTTGGTGTCAAGAAAGCCTTTCTCCTAGAGGCAAAGAACGAGCCAAAATGCAATAAACGAGTCTCCCAGTGAAAGGGAAAAGAAATCGAGCAGTGAAAAGGAACCATGGAACCATACACACTCCGGAAATGTCCCCAGAAACGATGTTCGACGGGTTCGTCGCGCTGTTCGCCGTTGCGTTTCCGGTCGAAGCGTACGCCTACATACCTCGACCTCTTTCTTCCCTCGTTTTTTTTTGGCCCCCGCTCTCGATCTCGCGTAATTACAGCTGATACGGATTTTCACAGTTCCCTTCGTGCCCCCGGCTGCCTCGGATCGGCCGAGAAAGAGTGCACTCTCGCCCAGAATTCGACTACTCTTCCCACTGTGTTTACTTTCTACCGAAACACAATCAGAGAGAACATTGCCGCGCGATACTTTCACGATTGTCTCGCGTTCACATAGTTCCGGACTTCGAGGGCTATTGAGCTACCATCCCGCGGCGAGCTAACGGCAAACTTTTTAACGTCTCGCGCGTTTCCGTGTGAAGTCAATTATCGCGCACGCATCTGCCCCTGCTGGATTCGTCGCGTATCCTCGTGAGAAGATCCTCAGCCGCGTCCTACGGGTGTAAATCAGGCCCGCGTTATGCGCAGGCCAGACCATTTCTTCAGCGCCTTTCCATACCAGTTCGGCGGCTTAACGGTTCTACGCTGTACATTGTTTCCCTTGTACTCGTTCTGCGAGCGAACAGTCGGCGATGAACGGCGGTCGATAGCGTTAGCAAGAAATCGTACGGATTGTTGTGTGAGATGATTATGCCGTGGGGAGAAGAATGGATTTCAATTTGATTCGCAATTTGACGCGCCAATGAATTCCACTTTAGCGAAACTTCTCTTAGATCTCGGAATTCTTTTGCGATAGAATTTGGATAATTTTCCTGATTAAAATTTAAATCAGTGGCGCAAGAGACGCTGGCAAACACAAAAGAAGGGACTTTGTAAAAAGAAAACTGGATTTTATTCTATAAATAAATTTTTATAATCACCTAATGAATATTAAAAATATTTTTATCCCTTGAACTCGGTTTCTCTGAGATTAAATCCTGAGTACACCAGTGGAGTAGGTGGTACGTTTTTTATGTATTTAGGTTCAGCGAGTAGATAGGGGAAAGGTGGGATAGTTGATCACAGTTTTTCTTTTTTATTAAAATAATAATAATGGTTTGCTTTGTTCGTATTTAATTATTTGAGTTGTGATATAAACTGATGTGATCATGTATCCCCGCTGATCAACTATCCCACCTTTCCCCTATATTGATTTATAAGATTTAATTGAAAGTGTTGATGGCGTCGGTTATTTAAATGCGTTACGCGCGAAGGCGCGAGATTGGAGGCTCGTTTCGTTATTTATTTACTGTTCAGCAGCGGTACAAGGTAGGTGAAAAATGAATTGCACGTGTTCTTGTGTTTATTTGCCACAACGTCTAACGTTTCGTAAGCCTATACCCTAAGATTTTTGACCGAAACCATATTTCTTCCGTCTCCCCTTTCTGCGGTCGAGAAGAAGAGGAATCGAGGGATATGATGATACAACTGGCGGTTGCTCATCGTGAATTTTATCTACTGATGCCAAAGGATCGTTCTAAGTCGTCATATGTGCGCGATTCTCTGTTGCTTTATTGTAAGTAAGCCATCTAGCTTCACCGACGAACGTGAGCAGTGACCACAGAAAAATGGTGGATGCAACTGAGCATTCCAACACAAATATTATATTTATGACCCTTCGTAAAGCAATGGGACTTTTGAGTAATACTTCGAGTGTCTTTGTGTATTTAGTAACAATTATGAGATACTTCATTAATTTTTATTATCTTCTAATATTCAAACTCCTACACTCCTTGTTAGTGGCGTACTCAGGATCCAATCTTGAGAAGAGCCGAGTTAAAAATATTGTTATTGAAAGATTCAATAAAATTCATTAGGTGATTATACAAATTTATTTATAGAATAAAATCTAGTTTCCTTTTCCCTTGCAAAGCCCCTTCTTTGATGGGTGCCAGGACCCTCCACCCCCCTCTGGATGCGACAATGCTCCTCTTTTAACAGAGGAAAAATATTCAACTTCCAAATTACAGAAACCCAATGCAACAAATAATTCATTACGAACTTTCAATCGTTTAATATATTTTTGTTTAATTGTATGTTTAAAATACGTAACTTTTGTAAATTCAAGTACAATTAGGCTCAAAGTGTGAGAAGTTTAGGAGCCCGAAAGCAAACACAGCACTCACTTCTATGAACAGTTCGTTTCGAGAGGATCCATTTTGTGGAAACTGCTCCAGTTGCTTGAAGCAATGAAAATTCATTGGCGAACGGCCGAGGGGAACAGGAAGGATGGCAGAATTTCATATGCTAATTCCTCGAGTTTCTCTACCGTCAGACTTGATGCACGGGGTCTTACGTTATCGTACAGCAAGATCGATTTCCACCTATTCACTAACGCAGCTTGTTTTCCCGCCGATATTAAATACATTTCTCCGATTCGTTCGCAATGCACCCTTGCTGCGACTGACGTTCAAGGTTACCAGCAGCGATAATGAATAAACCTCGCATAGTACTAACGAACAACTACTACCAGAGCCCTTTATTAGAGATCAATGCACCATCTTCAGATGCAGCTATGCATACTTGGGAAATACACCGTGAGAAAAGTTCGTGGTCTTCGGCTGCCTTGCAGAATTATCGAAGAACAAAACCAAGTGGAAGTTGGAGTGCATCAAAAGGTGATAAATAAATTTAATTGTGGTTTCAGGTTCAATTATACTTTTTTTTCTAATTTTAGTTTTACACTTTTTTCGAAGTTAGAAAAATTTTGCAAAATATTAAAACGCAATTCCGTCGAGAAAGACCCGAAGACCGTAACAGAATTACAGAAAACATGGTTAGGTAAAAAAAAAACGAGAATCGTAGTAGGCGTAAAGGAATGAGAACGCGATTGGGTCAAAACAGACACAAGGCGAGTTGTAAGTGTTTTTGATTTTTTTATCTTTTTCTTTTTTAATTTTTTGAATGCAGAATATTATATTTTGCATACCTACATATATTTAAACATGTTCTGTTCTTTTTTTATATTTCCTAAACCAGTTTATTGGTTGCCAGATAAATATATTCGAAATACCAGTCGTGAGCTGCGCAGGTGTCTGAAGTGAAAAGAACCTTTATTCTTTTCAGAGACACAATGATTGCGACCTGTGTTTCGCTGGTTCTTCTTTATCTTCTCTATCGGAATTACTAAAGATAGAACTGTTGAAATGTGTTTCTTAAAAAAAATCTTACCGAAGATTACCCAAGCTCAGTATCTTTAGAATATTTTATGCACAACGCGTTCATCTTCTACGGCTTTGAAGAAATTTGAATTATTCACAGGAAGAAACGGCACTTCCATCGGGAAAAGTGCGATTGTCTTCTCTAAATACACGGTTGCATCCAATAAGCGGTCGTTAATTAAGAGAATTAATTAAGTACGTTTCCTCAAATATATTCAACAATAAGATATATGGGAAAGTGAAACTTTCTCTCCCGTTTCTCTGACTCTGCCCGCCTCGTCCGCGTGTACCAACAGATTTTCAATAATTTATATACTGCTGAAACACAGATGCAGAGATAACTAATTTCACAAAGGGAAACGATTCCAGATCCACGCCAACTCGGAGAATCTCATTCCTTTCGCTCGACTAACTTCCAGCGGTAAAACGTTCCGATCCAATAAATGGCAGAGGAATTTCGCTATGCGTAATTTTTCCCGTTCTAGTGAATCGATTCTGTCAGCATGATCGATTGCGCTGCAGTTTGTTCCCACTGAATGGAATTCGTCTCTGTGACTCGCAATCTGCTTCCAAAAACGAAGAATAACACTAAATAGGGAGAATCAAAGTTTTTCGAAAATTTCGTACAATTTTGCAAATGGTAGGGCACAATACTCCAAATTTCGAGGGAAAAATCAAGTTCGAAGTTTCGTTTTTTTCCAGATCCTGTATTTCTACTTATCGGAATAATTAAAAATTATTGTATACTCGTGCATTTTCTTTCTTTTTCTCTCTGCCTTTCTTTCTTAATGTGCGTCCATTTTTCTACCTCATTTGTAATTAATTCTACCAAAGTGGCGTCTAACCCATCTATTGTAATTAAATTAAATTAAAAATTAGAGAAAATATGTATGTGCACACCTAGAAAAGAAAATTGGATATCTTTGAACTCGCTTTTGCCGTAAAATTTTCCGCATACTGCACCCTGTGCGTTTAATATATTATTACACATTCTATAAACTGACTATATACAAAATTTGATTTAAATCGGCGACCTAAACCTCACGCACTCCTCTCCGCAGGACCATCCTGCAAGATGATCTAAAAAAAGGTCGTGAACCTAAGAGGAGCTAGTTCGAGGTGAGAAGAAACGGTTCTTTTGTCAGGTACGGTGCATTTTCAAATATTTGCCTTCTTATCAAATTCCTTAACTACAGAAAAAAGCAACATCTTTTTCAAGATCAAATTAAATTTCACGTCAATCGTTAACACATCCTGCCACGTGGAGGTGGATAATATTTATCAGAATTGAAGCTTCCTTTGAAATCGAAAATATATTTCTGAATTCAGTGTGGAGATAAAAAAAAATAAAACAGTAGAAGCTGAAATTAGGAATAATATAACGCGACTATTATTTTTCTACAATTGAATATCACAATCTACTTTTTCCATTACAAGGACCCAGTTCCTGATCAGAACCCAATTCCTGATCAGTTTAGTATATAAATACCAAATAATAAGTTTATCACGATACAAATTTATTCCAAAAAATTATTAAATAATTATGAAGTATTTTGAAATGTATACGCAAACATTTGATAGCTCATAGTAAAATGATTTAGGTTGATTAGAAACTGCTCCCTTTGCATCTTAAGTGATCAGGAACTGGGTCCTCGACACTACCAAAAGTTATAATTTCCACGTGGCACGGAACGCGTAGAAACATATTTCCCCCTCTCTGCACCTTCGGCAACAGATCACGTATGCAAAAGGCTAGAGGCACCGACAAGTGTTCCGAAACAATTAAGGACAATAGAAATTCAAATTCTACCGACGATCTCTAGAAACGAGCCGCTGAATAGTCGCCGCGGAGCTGTCACAGCAACGTTCCCTTCGAGCAGGACAAAAAAGAAGTAAACTGTACGCATTCCAATCCAGTTGAGGCTACACCGAGATGGTATCCAAAATTGAAAGGAACGATCTGGTGTGCTCCCCGACACGGAATCCATAGTACAGTGCCTCAACACGGGGAATTTATTCCAATCACGAATCCTGACGGCGGAGGTCAATCCACTTGAAGGCAAGAGAAGTCAGGATGCTTACTCAAACTGGACTTACTGGATATATACTCTAGAGCCAAAGCCTCCAGTTCTGGTCGCGGGACGATTCATGGAAGCCGACCGCGAGAATCTATTTGTTAGTTATGCTCCAGAACGAAGCAGATCGAACGGATCGAGAGCTGCTCTGAATGTGCCATGGGAAACTTTTAACCGAAAGTCTAACTGTGCCTCGACCTTTTCAAAACGAATAACGCTAAAGTGGACGAAAAGCTCCGAGGATTCTAGGCATTCCTCGAATGCCGTCGCACGGCTGCTAGCGGAAACTTGAAAAAAAACTCGGTTCACATTGCGTGCACTTATTCTGTGTGTAATCTTACGTGGCTGAGTAATGCGATCAGCCATTCTACGTTGATAATAATAAGAAAGATTGGTATTGTTTATTTAAGCTTGAGCTGCGTGGAGAAATGTTACTTAAAGATTAAGATTTCTTTCGGTTGAAAATTACAGAAAAATTGGAATTATTATTATTATTATTATTATTAAGCGTCTTTATTGCAAACAAGAAAAAACAAGCAACGAAAGTAAACAAAGACACAAGCACAGGCGAAGTTCAGTCACGACTGTTTTTCAACTTAACCCTTAACCAGTTGTAAATTTATTGGTAAATCCAGCTAGTGAAATAAATAATATTGTTTTCGTTGGTATCAATGGACAACTTGGGATTGTATTATTTAGTAGGCTGAATTTACATATAGAGCAGTAAATCGGAAGATCAGAAAATACAGAAGATCTAGGTGAATAATTATTATTGTTTTCAGGTTTTACTTTAGATACGTATTAAGAACGTTCAGGGATTGTCGCCTCCTTCAGTTGCATTTACCGATACTTTGGAACGTCCCCGAAACTGTAGCACATAATTGAATTCAATGGAAAATTCTCAGGCGACCCCGTTAAACGTTCATCGTTAATTCTAAGCTTATTCTCACACTAAGACTGCTTCGAACGTGGTAATTTGTTTTAACCCGTTAACCCCTTATTCCTTTTACGATTACTAGATCAGCCTATTTTCAACAGGTAGAGCGCAGGTTTAGCTGTTTTAATTGAAAAACTATGAAAATGGTTTGAGTCGTTCAAAATTTAAAAAACTGATATTAAAGGAAAATGATCTATCTAATTTTATTTAATGTACGTTTATTTAGTATAGAAATATTATAAATTCAGTAACTTAAAATTTGTTTAAATTACTAGATCATTTGGAAATTCTTTAGTTGTTTGGAATTCTTTAAAAAGTATCGATTCAGCAATTTTTAAACAAAATAACTCGCGAGGAATTGTTAGAAATACATGTCGCTCATTAAAATGGAATTCTTTGCGTCTCTGATAGAACAATGGAATTTGTAATGCGGCAGAATTGCAACAATTATTATCACATTTACTATCCTCTGCTTTTATTGAAAACCTACTATATAGCTTCGAGGAAATGAGTCTCGGCAGAGGATCGATGAGTTAACAACTTCAGTGAAGGTTTTACAGTTTGTACTCACGTAATACTACACGTGATCATTATCTACAATCTCGAGAAAAATAAATTAAAGGAGACACGGAAAATCAGTAAATACCTGCGAATCCCACTTCTCGTGGTCGGCAGAAGATTAACATTATTTTTTGTTTGCTGTGGCAAATGTGTGGGAACATTTACAATCGTGACAATTCTGAAGTTATTAAAATATCTTTTTCGTTACGACATTCACCTTGAAGCCATTATTTTACTCTAAACAAGAAAACTTCTTGTAGTTCTAGCAGGTGTATCCCAAATAATATTATAAAATTAAATTATTATAGGAGAATAAGTAAATAAATAAGTAGGAAATTGAGTTAATGAATACAGCCACTCTATTTTCCACGATACGAGGAAATATTATAATATTCCTTGATCCATGAAATTGCTTTAAACTCTCATTACTCTGTCTCACACAAAATACCAAAAGACCCAAGTGAAACAAGTGACCGCATTTCCCCGCGTCGAAGGAATGCATACAAAATTACCGATATAAGATCAAGCTCGTCTCCTCAACGTTAACATTTAAAATCCTCGTATTCTGTAACCGTTTTATAACTGTTCCCACTCCAAATTCATGTGTTTAAAAAAAAGGCAGTTATTACGAACACCACCACAATTCTCTCTGAATAAAATAACGAATCTATCTTACAATTATAATTTTTCTAAAAAATGAAAGATCGTTATCGTACGATTTTTTGGCAGAGCATTATCTGGGCATTTAAATAATTCTACCTTGGTCAACGTCGATGTTTATCATCGATTATTCATGCCCAGATGGCGAAACAGCATTTTAGACAGTTCTCCAGCGTACGGGCATTTAAAGGTCAACGGTCCACGGATCGGTCCTACGTAAGTCAATCGAGAAACGCTTGTAAATCAGCGCACAGATCGGTCGAACTTTAAAAGGATTCAACTGGAGTTTCTAATCGGTGAATGCAATGAGCACGAAAAGAAAAATAACTAAAAGCAACCATAGTGGCAGCCTCCATCGGGAATTCCTAACCAACAATAACTGGTAAATCGAGACCTTTAGATATGTAAAAAAAATTAGTAAAGCCTCCATTTTGCTTTGCTTCATTGAAGGTGTTTAAATAATGAAATTATTCTGTACCCCACTGCGACCTTCTACGAATTAAAAATAAATAACGTTCACAACATTAGAAAGTTTCTATAAGTGAGCACCGAAAATATGACGCCTAAAAAATCCCGCTTTCCATGTTCCCGAATTCCATCAATTCCTCCACAACCTCCCATTTTTCCTTTAAAACGCCAACTTCCCGCTGCTGTTTTCCAAAATACCGCCAAAAACAACCTGAAAGTACACGTCGGAAAAGACTCGAAGCGCTGCCTGAGCAGGAAATCGGGATTAGAAAAATCGCCGCCGACCAGGAAGCACGGACCAGCCGACCCAGGATCAGACGGAAACGGAATGACAGAAAGGAGTCGTACTCACCGCGGCTGCCGCCTAATCCATTCACGATCGTATCCAGGTTGTCATGGCACAACGATGCACCAGAATAATCATCTGTGACACTGGCGAACCGGGAAACCACCCGACACCGAACAATATCACTCCCCGGAGTTTGCACACTTTTTATTTCGAGGCTGGACCCGTTCGCGTGTCGCACTGTCGCGAGTCCCCGGGGTACGACGGATAATCGGGTATATTCGCTGGATTGCGAGGCTCCCTCTGTGCCCACGCCGGCGTGGAAGGACGAGATCGGTACACGGGTCGAGATCGAAGGGATCGACGCGGGATTAAATTGGTAACCGAACCGTACAAGCCGAACGTCGCGGGCCAAGTGAGAGGCTAGCGGCACTACCGTCCAACAGATGTGACGTCAGACTTCCCCCACTCTTTTTGCCATTCCACAGCGAGCGCCGCGAGAAAGGTGCCTCTACCACTTCGTATCCCCTTCTCTTCTGTCCTTGTTTTCGCGAAGAGAGCACCGAGGAGGCCTTAAAGATATACACGCGACGCGGTGCCAGCGAATATTTTCAACGAAATTCTCTGGACGAATTGCCATTACAGGCTGTGTACGTATTATGCTCGCGACACCGACTCCGTCTTCGGAACGGCGCTTTTGAATCGGTGGACAGGAAGGACCGTGAAATGGGCGGGCGATATGAAAACGTTGGCCCGCACGGCGCGGCGTGACTGTGGGGAACGTCGGAATAGAAACGGGGAATTGGTTTACTGGATACGTAGCGTGAGCATGTCGTTGGTGAAACTGACCGGGTCCACTTTTTTTCAAGAACGAGATTTTGGGCCTATGCCAAGTTCATTTATTAAATTTATATTTATCGAAAATTAAGAAAGATGGACTTGGAGCAATTTCTTTGCACATTTTAGCTTGAGAGTTTTTGGTAATGAAAAATTGTCTACCTATTTTTTAAGATCTTGCTTTTAGGTCTTTGGGGAAGTATTATTAGCTTTCTTTGGGTATGCAGTTAAACTGAAGTTTTAATAAGACTTGAAGAAAATAAAAATGAAAACGATTCAAATCTGTGACTAATCGTACAGAAACTTTTACTACTTTTTGAGCGACAATTATAGTTAAAGCGAAATAAAGACCAATGTTACGCTTGGTTCACCAAGCCAATCAACTATCAGAAAAAGAAAATACTACGTAGGCTCTTCTGATTATCTGGAGCGAATTTGAAGTAGATTTCACAGACAATTGAATTTCCCAAAGTGAAACTTGGAAAAAAATGTAAAAACTAGAACGAATACCCTATGGCAGAAAATATTTCAACATATACCCCACAATGACATATAGTTACATTTTTCTAAATCTTCAAAAATAATTGCGAAAGATTCCCTAGAAGCCCAAAACAAAGTATCCTAAAAAAAAGATGTCTCATAAATTAAACTGATTCTTTATCCACGAAACCCCACGAATAATTTACGTAATTTAATTTAAAAAATCCCCTAATAAAACACCCCATTTGCACCGCACCCGACAAACTCGTCGATAGCTGCGAAGGTAAATAATTCGCGCTTCAACGAGTTATTATTTAGGTCAAATTCCATGGCACTCGAATATCTGGCGTCTCGATCGTTCCATATTCAACCGCATTCTTCGTCTGGAGCAACAATTGTCAGGGTCCTGGCCACAGAAGCCTCGCGGTACATTGACAAGAATTAGCCGGCGACAGAGCGGCGAGAAAATGGGAGCGTTAAACGTAAATCGCGGCACGTTAATCGAACGTGGCGTGATCTTATTTTTCTTCGAAAGGTTCGGTCATGTCACCCGTTACATGAAGCCGTATACGCGTTCCCCGAGCACCGGGCATAAAGCGAAGAGCGAGCACTTTCACGCGGAGGCCGCCGTTAGTAAATATCATGGCCATATTTTCTATCCACTCGTCCTTATCCAGCCTTGCTCTCCTCGCCGCGAAAGAACCGCCGTCTCTCTTTCTTCTTCGGAATAATCGAGTGCGGATCATTACGCGTTCTTGTCGCCACCTTTATCCGCGCGCTCGCCGAGGGAAAGACAAGAGGCGCGAACTCCGCGCGCTCACCAACAATTTTCCTCGTAATCGTTCCCTCAAACTGCGATCTCCACGGTTTGCCGCGTTCCACTGCCTTAATTATCGCGGTCGATTACGCAAATCTCCTGTGTAATTCGTGCACTACGATCCCGAACGCCCGTGCTTCACGGCAAATTGATCCCAGCCATGCCAGCTGGATGGTAAGTTGGATTCACCGAGGAGGCGAATCTCTCGGGAGACACTGAATAATGAACAGCGGCGAGTGAATAAACGAATATCATCGAAGGCAATGATGATGATAATTTGATAGTAGGTACCTCTGTATGTTGTAGGTCCCTGGATACAATATTCTTGATAGGGTAATTCCGGGTGAGATGGCACTGCGGGTGAGATGGCTCGATCACGCTCCTTTTCCAAATATGTTTTTGTCCTTTATAAAACCACTAAATTTACGGTGTGCTGATTTTTTTAAAAAGTGGGCCATCTCTCCCCGACTTACCCTATCGATACCTGAATGTATTTCGATAACTCTCAGTTGAAGGGTACGAAAGACAAGCTAGCCCAGGTATAGCCTGACAGTGGGAGGATGATGAGAATTTAAAGAAAAATTTGTAATTGGACCGTTTATTTTGAAAGTGGTGTAAGTCCATTTTTGAAAAAAAAAAATTTTCTCGAAACAAGAGAAAATGGACTTACACCACTTTCAAAATAAACGGTCCAATTCATGATTTTATTGTAGTGACTCCTAACCGGAGCGACGTATTTTTTTTTTAAATATTATTAAGTTAGAATTATATTCTGAAATACCTATTTTTAATCTGTTTTCTATATCTCACTAAATATAAAAGGAGATCGCGACTCAAAAAAGATTAGAAAATACTGTTTTATTGAATTAAATCTGTTTTAGTACAAAATTTCGTAGTTTTTTGTTTAAGTAATAGCTAAAGAATTTTTACAAATAGAATGATATTTGATAATATTTGCATTCTGCATCTTTGAACCCGTTCTTTGTCTCAGCCACCTTGCAGACATTAGTTACCTACACTTTATCGTTGAAAATCGTTATTCTCTGTATTCTATATTATCAATACATATTGCTTTATATCAATAGACATTCCTGGACCGACTTTCGGCATTTTTAAAAATGCCAGTCGCGGTTGCGCGACCAGTGGAAAGTAATGCTCTTATCCTCGAAAGATTTATGAGAACTTACAGTGAAGTACCTACATAATAAAACCGTTCCTCGGAGCTATTTTGATTGAATATAATAACGTTTTCTGGAGCAGCTTAAAAATCGATTCCCCTTAAAAATGAATAATAGGGCGAGATATCCGGTTAACTAGACGTCAACGTTGAATAGAAGAAGACGAGACAGCTCGTTCCCCTATGCGGACATGTTAACATTAAACCTGTCGTTTTACGGGCTCTACCTTAGCGCGCAACTTAGTGATAATCATAATCTCAGAGAATAAAAGTTTTTGTATATAATAAAGGGCGTTTGATCGATGGGCGCGACGTTATTCCCCTTCGCCACAACGCACACGCTCATATTGAAAAGAAAACTTGGCATTTTCGATGAAGAAACTCGTTACTAACAGGCCTGACGAGAAAACAGAAATTCATGCGTTCCATTAATTCTAAAACACTGTGCCCAACCCGGCAATTTACTTCTATCACGCTAATAACAATCCTCATCCCCGTCGGAGTCCTTTAAAAATTAAAGGGAACTCGTTTCGCGGCTTAAGAACGAGATAAGTCACTTGCGCGAAATTTCCTCGGGAATATGCTGCCGAAATTCTCGAATTCTCTAGCGTCCGGGTAAACAAGCCTCGCTCGAATAGCGACTTCGAGTCCGATCGCCAGCCACGAAAGCATCCCGAAGTGCGGAAGCGAGCCGAGTTTTACGATCGTGACTTTTTCTACGGCTTTATAGCGTGGCATCCAGAGTCTCGGTCAGTGGACTTGGAAGAGGAGAAGGAAGCCTGCCAAGGAGAACGAGAAAATACTCCCTGCGCATCCTCGATTCTACTCCCCATTTTCAAGTCGACTCACCCCGCGCGAGGTGCGCCTGTAACGCCACGGCGTGCCATTTTTATCGGGTCTTACGGGCAAATTCCTCGGTGATATACGATCTCTGCGCGTTCGTAACGCAGCGATCGAGAGTCCTTACCATCTCGCCACCGGTAACACTCGCGTTACGTTAACGCTGCATTAAAGTGACGTAACCGAAATGCCAGTGCACGTGATTCGTCGGAATGATATTTTTAGCGGCGAATGCTTCGTCTCTGGAACGTTAACCTTTCCAGCAGCGACCAGCATTTTGTGAATTATTGGCATTAGTCGGGTGCACGTAGCTACATACGCGGTGTGTCAGAGTTATAGGAACGGATCGATGAACCGATCTGTCGAATTCTTCAAGGGAGACCAGGCTTCGAGTGTGGAGGGTGCGCGGGGGGCATTTAAACCGTGGAGAGAGGATATTTCCAAAAATATCAATATCGATGGATGTTGTTGCTAATATTGTAACAGTATTGCAAATAAATTATTAGGGAAGCTTGAAACGTTCTGTATTTATTTCGTCCGTAAATTTATTTTATAGGCCCGAGCCTTTTTTGTGGCGCACCCAGAAGGGGCCCAAGGGGCCCTAACACCCCCCGCAGAAGGAGCTTTGTGAAAAGAAAAGAAAACTGGATTTTAGAAAGGAGGAAAGGAAGAAATAGCTTCATTTTTCGACCGATCAAAGTAGAATGATCCCCTAAAAAATTACAATACCTATTACTTGTAATATTTCATTTGGAACTTTATTTAAAAAAATGGCCCTAACGAAAATACCATTTTGCGCTCCTTGTCAATTTTACACCCTAAGCAGTTGCCTAATTTTGCCCATAGAGACGAGCTGAGCCTCCTATGCTAGATTCACGATTTACAGTGAGAGTCGAGTGACCTAACTGCTCTAATTGCAAGTTTCCTGTTGCGAAATGGACCTGGAGGAGCTTGCCTCAGTTGTTGGACGATCGAATTTCTCGGCGATTTTTATCCGGTGCAAGCAGTCGGACGGAATCTTGGCGTTATGGCCAAAGTGGCACATGGAAAGTCCCGGTACCTCGTGGGCCTGGTGGCGAACCCTGCTTATTTGGCAGGCTCCAGTGAACTGTCCGTTTCTTCTCTCGCGTCGGTTTGTGCAATTAAAAAGAATTTCCAAGGAATATTTATCCCGATCAACTGAGAAGCTTTAACGTATCGCTTCCACGTTAGATCCTGTCCACTTACTGGAAGAGAATGCTGTAAATTGTATGTAAATTTCCAAAGACAGAACCGCACGAATTTTAGGAGTTGAATCACCGATGTTCCCTTGCGCTTACAGCATCTCCAAATGTGGCAAAGGCCAGGTAGAAATAGTGGGCCACTGTAGGCGTATAATATGGAATTTTAATTCACCAGACAGCAAACAGCCGAGTGTATTATCGTACTTTTCATTGGCTCGGCATAATAAAACGACCTGTCCATGTTAATCGAATAATATCGCGATAGTGTACGCGAGATGTTGTTTAACCGTGTATTTTAAAGCCGGCAGTCACAGTGGCTACTCTACTTCCTGCAGATTTAACGAGCTGATTAAACAGAGATTATTAAACGTAAATGGTGCTGGGCATAATAACGCAACGCGTTTGGAATTAAAGTGCCAGGCGGCGAGTTTCAATTCCCGGATGATGTTTTCACTTTTGGCGACAATAAACGACCACTGTCACATGGAGAATGTCTCGCGAAGATTGTTATCGTCGACTAAAGACCTGCTTATTCATCCGTTTTTTGCGGTCAACCAGTGCGCTTCCGAGATTTTCATAGCATTTCGCGGGGCAGCACTGAATCTGTGCATGCGTGAAGAATAGATGAACGGTATCCAAGAAGCGATTCACGAATCGCTGTTTACGCCGCGAACGTGTCACTGTTCGCAACTTTTCAAATGGGTACTTTTTTCACTGATTGACGCTAACTTTATTTTATTAGTAATCCAGAATTTTTTTTATAGATGTCGAAGGAAGTAGCCCTAATGTCAAGGTTTGTGAGATGATAAGAGCTGGTGAAGCAGACTCTACGGAATATTATTGATACAATTTTCAGAATTTATTTCAGAGGATTCGAGTGAAAACGACACGAATTGAAATCCAAGAATGAAATCACTCTAATAATAATAAAAAATATGGCGATATTCTTACATTATACTAATTAAAAACGTTATACCTATAATTGTACATATTTAGAGAATATTTTAAAAAAGTTTATTTAAGTAAAAAACAATGCATACCTAAAACTTTAAACGCGTTTTTCTCAAAACTGCGGTTTCAAAGCTGCTATTTCTAAAAAAAACTCATTAACCGATCCACTTGAGGTTGGTAGGATATCTTTGTGGAACATTATTTCATACGCGTAAAGTTTTTAATTAATATAATTTGAGGTTTTCTCTTAAAAAAAATCTAAAATATCACATTCTTCTCAGGCCGTCACACTAGAGAGACCCCCGAATTCACCTGTCGATTGTCAGTGAGAAGCAGCCGTGAAAAAGCAGAGCGTCGAAAAGGAAGAGGAAAATGCGGAGAACAATTAGAAAAGTCGCCGACTGACACGGCCGTAGTCCATGATCTTGAAGCAGCATTCTTGTGTCGTGGGAGTACTTCGCATAATTAACGTCGCGGAAGAATGCAACGGTGAAAGAGAAGCCTTAGAAAAAGGTGAAAAATAAAGTAGCGCGGCAGAACAGGATGGAAACGGCGGCGGCGAGCGTGGCGGGAAAAGAGACGGAAGTGCCGTCAAGAACGGACGAAGAAAAAAAGAATAGTAAACGAAGACGGAATACGGGGCGACATAATTAATGATTTCTCCGCAGTAATTAGCTGTTTTCACTGATCTTGACTCGCTCCTGTGTACGCTCTTGCTTCCTACAGAGCAACAAGCCTATGCTGAAATTTCGCTCCGTCGACTATCGGTCGTCGAACTCGCGCGTTCGAATGTTTTTTTTTTTCCCTAGTCGCGACTTTTCTTCTCGATCACGGTGGCGACGTACGTTCACCGCTCGTTAAACGGTCGCGCCGCAAGAAAAAGGCACGGGGGCAATTCGCCTCGAACGGAACGATAAAGATTCGATGAAGAAAATAAAGCGAGCCGGGCAATTATTTATCAGGGCATTAAAGTTTCATCGAGTCGCGTTGTGAAAACGCCTCGCCGCGGAGTGGACCCGCGGGGCGAATAATTTATTGCAAAGTATTGCGTCGAATATAATTAGTCGGTGGGATTCTCGTAACAGTTTCTTGTTGTCGGTTTCCTCGGAACGATTTGGGTTAATGGGAACAATTGGCATTTTTCCAGAAGCGGGTAATTTTGGGGTGACGGTAAAGAAAAATATAGAAGGTAACGAAAAAGCTACCCTGGCGATGACATCGACGAATTTCTTGCATTTTAAAGCCATTTTGTGGTGTCAATTTAATTAAAAATTTAAGACCGAAATTTAAAAATATTCACTTCTTTTGGTATAAATTTAATAAAGATCGGTTTTTAAAAATAAAAATGGGGATGACATCGACGAATTTCTTGCTTTTTAAACTCATTTTGTGGTGTCAATTTAATTAAAAATTTAAGACCGAAATTTAAAAATATTCACTTCTTTGGTATAAATTTAATAAAGATCGGTTTTTAAAAATATGGGACGGACGCCCGTGGTAATTGGTGAATTGTTATGGGGGCAAGGGACGTGTTGAAACTTTTCTGGGTATATAAGTAGCTGTGGTGAGAACGAAGAACGCGCGGAATAGTCGGTGAAGCTTCAATGAATAGCTATGAATGAAATTCAATGTAGGTATGTACTTTCGAGTATGGAGCTAGGCATGTGCTACGTTATTCGCGTATTATCGCGAGGATCTTGGCCTCGTGCAAGTTTAATTATAATGAAAAATGTGTCGCGTAGCACTTTCTCTTGGCCGAAGGAAGAAACCAGGGAAGATCTATAAACCGAAACTGACACTCTTCGTTGGCTATTATTTTCCTGTGTACCTCGACGAATTCTACATGGTTTTTAGCATTTTTAGCATTGATTAATTTCAGTTTAATTGGTAACGTCACTCTTCGTCTTTGATTCTTCATAATGATTACTCAACCGCCTTATAAATCCATTTACAATAATTAGAGTTCATTATAATCCTTAGTGCAATCAGGATTTAATCTTCGAGGGAGCCGAGTTGGATACAAATATTTTTAATGCTAATTCAATAAAATTGATTAGGAGATTATAAAAATTCATTTAATAGAATAAAATTCAGTTTGCTTTTCTTTTTACAAAGCTTTTGAATTTCTTCAGTCCTGGTTACATTAATCTTCTTTATCCTTTTTCTTTGCGGGGTGCCAGGGTCCCTAAATCCCCCCTCTGGGTGCACCACTGATTATAATAATAATAATTATTTTCAGAATGTTGAAATGTGGAAATATGGAAATAGTAACTATTTAGGGTTTATTCTGAAATGAAGTAATTCTCAGGGAAAGTAATATTCAATTCGTGGAAGAGGTTTCTGAGTTCTGACTGTCCTTTGTAGATATCGAAAAAAACTTGCATTGTACTATTTTTATTAATTAAAGTTTGTTCTTCTGTGTGCCACAAATAAATAAAATACACATCAAAGTTTTCTCATTACTTCTGTTGCAAAAAATAAACATGTTATGAAATATACCTATGAAGAAATAAATATTTGATCGATATGCTCAATTCCTCCAAGTTTTATTTTGCCATAATGACAAATATCTATCTTGTGCGGAAAAAAGCATAAGTTGAAACTATCAATTCGTCACGAATTCTTCTACTTCAGTTCAGAATACTTTTCTTGCAACGAAGAATTATGTGCCACGTGATTTCAAGTCTTTGCGCATTTCGTAGAAACACTTTGCAACTATACGTGTTTCTTCTTGTTCGGCAAAATTGATTGAAAGCGCTAGAAATTACACTGACAAATCAATTTACTTCCCTGTACGTTCGTTTCCCAAACGAGCTTCATAAAAACGCAAGGAAACTTTCGAAACGACGTGATAAAGCGCCGTATAATATTCGATATGCCGACGAAGCACGGCGTTAGAGATCTCATGCGTGTAAACGCGTTTTCCGCGAGTCTGATCCACATTGTAGAATAAATGTGGGTGCAACGTATAACGGAATGCCGCGGATACCACCCACGGCAGAGATCACTAACATTTCACACAGCCGTTATCCAGGAATAATTTCCACCACCGTAATTTTTATTATGAAATACAGGAATCCTATTGTTGTTCGCGGTTCTTTTGCCGACTCTGTATTTAAAAATCAATTATCGAAGCGGAATTAAAGGAAAACTACCGCATCCACGATTATACTTTTATTATTATTATTCGCCTTTATTACTTGGAACAAAGAACAGTAATACATGAAAAATAGAAAAACAAAAGGCGACGCTGCAGAATAATACTGTTAGAAGCTAAACCGTAACTAAATAACTAAAACTAATACTAAAATTAGAGAAGAAAAGTAAAAACAGAAAAATTAGGAAAAATCTATTAAGAGAATCTTTTTATTATTATTATTATTATTCTGGTGCATTAAGATAGAAAAGCATAAACATAGATGGACAGACTTGGACGAGGCAAGGAAAAGAAGGAATATAATAGAATATATATCGTCGAGCTTTACGTTTAAAATCAGGAAACGAATTTAGCCCTCGAATATCAGGTTTTACTTAGAAATTTCTAATTCGGGGTAGAGATACCGCAGAATGTTTTATATAACATGTTATAGGTTTAATGTCACATTGAACGTAACTGGGATTTAAGCGTTTTGATGTCAGCTTTCGTCACTCTGCCTATCCACCATTTCGTAACGATCAATTTAAACGCATTCAATCGAGATTTCACTGTAATGGAGTTAAATTATACAAGAAGCATCGACAGTTTATATAATACTTTTACTATCAGACTGAACAAAGACGACAATCTTCCACATGTCTCATTCAAATAAATCTTTATCACCTGCCTGTAAGTCAATTTCCTTAAACGGGGAAATCTATTTTTCGGCTAAAAACATATCAGAATTGGGGATTTTTTTTTAAGAAACTAGCGATTCGATTCATCTGAATTTTGGACCATGTCTGTGTGCATCTTTGAAGAAGTAGCATTTTTTTTTATTAATTTTTAATAATAAATATAGGAGTTTTACATGATCGACCAACGCGCCGCGCTAATTATCTTCCAGGTAATTTTATTTTACACAAATGTGTCTTCAGTTCGATTCTTGTAATCGCGATTAAAAAAACTGGATAAATCTCTAAAGAACAATTAATTCGCAAACTGCGACAAGATATTTTTTCTTTCGTTTCTATCAGTTCCATTGCCTAATTAGATTTACCCCCACAGTTCTGAAACCCTCTGCGTGTTTCTTAACATCCCTCCTTGGTGCTTCCCCTGTAAAATCGAATTTACTGAGCGCTGCATCGCCAGGTTCGTAAAAGTCAGCTGCGAGCCTTCGATTTTACCATTTTTTCGTCGAACGTGAACACGATTGGGAAGGGGTGTAGCAAGAACGAGGCTTTCGGTACATACCGCACCGGTACTTTCTATTTGGAACGTTCGACGCGATACAATTTCACTTGTTCCGCGGCGTTCCTCGGCGACTTTTAGCAGTTTTAGCGCAACGCCGATGGCGCGCCGGCGAGCTGGAGATAAGGAAAAAGGTGTTAAAAAATAAAAGGAAAATATTCTTTGTGTAGGAAATATATGTACGTGGTTCCGGGTTCGCGGCTGTGGGACGACGCTGGTCACGCGATTCACGCGCTCGGATAATAACCGTAAGTAAGTACGAGAACCTTCCTCCTCGAAGGGCTCGAGGAAGTCGCGACGAGGATCGTTAACGAACCTACGCTTCTGATTACCGCTCGCACGCGTATTGCCCGAGCTGCAGATAAGAAAAACGCCGAGGAAACTGGACTGATAATTACTGTGCCCCCCTGGAGAATAAAGGAGCACTCGTTTCTTGTATTCTGCGAAAATCAATTGTCGTGCTGGTATAAAACTTTTGCTAGACTTTTTGCGATTTGTTCTACTACGTGGGAGGTTGAGCCATTAATCTCTATCATTTGTTGATGTTTGTCACCATTTATGTACTTCGATTGAAAGAATAAATATTGGATGGAGTAAAGCATTAGTTTCCAATTTTTACAATTACTTATATTTGTGGAATATTATCTGGTTAGATAGACACGAATAATACTTGCCTGGAATCAGTAGTTATTTACGTAACAATGAACAAAGAATTAATAGATGTTATGTATTTAATTAGTAGCTTAGGGCAAGTGTGCTAATACCTGCGTATTTAAATATTTAATTGCGCAAGGAATCACGTTATGGAGATAATTTATGCGGCTTCTTATATTGGAGTATTAGACTTCGTCTAGAGAAATCAAGTGTGATACTTAACACGTTAGATTGCGTTAAATCCATAGTAATTAAGAGAATTCAGACGAATTATGGTAGATTGTGTTTGGCCTGCGTAATTTGACGCGCTTCCTACCTTTTTAATTGCTTGTCTTTCAGATGTAAAATGAAGTTGTTATCTGTACCTATTTAAGCGAAAAATATGAATAGCATTCACGATTAAATAATGATGTTAGTTTGGTACTAACAATTTGAATTATCCTTCGTTAATTATACGGCATACCGGGATAATTGGATGAATTATTCACCGAATTTGTTAACGATTGAAATTGCAAAAGATAAAGAAATTTATGCGCATATCATTTCGCGTCATGTTTTGTTTAGAATACCCTTTTGTGTACTGCGCCGTTCGCCAAGTAATTCCGTTTGTTGTAAGAGAAAGTGATCACGAGCTCGGTGCATTACGTTAAAGTCGAGATTTCAGCAACGAGACTGTAGACCAAGCGTGCCTCTACTGTTGTGAATTGAAACTGTTAATATATTTGTTATCTAACTTTAGAGTATAATGATGTGAACAATACTAATTGATTTAATAGTGATCTAACAATAAGTGTTTGTAATTTGTAATCAAATATATTGACTTTTTCTTCAATAAAATATTTTAAAAAATGCTATTAATTTTGGTTAATATTAAACCTAATAAGAGCTATCCAAAACAACATTTGAATTTCGAAGCTGAAAATAAACCTGAGTTATAGAATTAGGGAACTGAGGAAAATAAAATTACACCATTTTTTTGACAGAAATACGTCGATGATCCTTTAATGAATATAAGCGCATTACAAGAACGTGTCCTCATATGCAATTGGATCAATACAACTTGCCATTCATGTCATTATACAGGAATAAAGAAATACTTATATATTCATAGCAAGAAGTACTGAAGATGACAGACACATAAAAAAAAGTTAATATAATGACACTATCAATACTAGCAATTTGACTCACCTTTACCGACAGAAATATTATTCGCAGCAGTCAGACTTGAAAATATACATTCTCATATACTAACTGCAGCAATTAATTGTATCTTCTAACCTCTTTGTCGGTAAAGGCCAGTTCCCATTAAGCGGAATGTAGTCCACCTTCAAAGATCATATAAAACTTTCCATTCCTCCACGAAGTCGCAATACTAAATGCAATGTGGACTCCTTCTGGATGTTGTAGTCTGAAAGTGTCCTTCCATCTTCCAATTGCTTTCCAGCAAAGATCAAACGCTGTTGGTCAGGAGGGATTCCTTCCTTGTCTTGAATCTTGGTCTTTACGTTCTCTATCGTGTCAGAAGCTTCTACTTCTAAGGTGATGGTTTTACCTGTGAGTGTCTTGACAAAGATCTGCATCCCTCCTCGCAGCCGCAACACCAAGTGCAATGTGGATTCCTTCTGGATGTTATAATCAGAGAGAGTTCTGCCATCTTCCAACTGCTTGCCAGCAAAGATCAAACGCTGTTGGTCGGGCGGAATTCCCTCCTTGTCTTGGATCTTGGCTTTTACATTTTCTATCGTGTCAGAAGCTTCAACTTCTAAGGTGATGGTTTTCCCTGTAAGTGTCTTGACAAAGATCTGCATTCCTCCTCGAAGACGAAGCACCAAGTGCAATGTGGATTCCTTCTGGATGTTGTAGTCTGAAAGAGTCCTTCCATCTTCCAACTGCTTTCCGGCGAAGATCAAACGCTGTTGATCGGGGGGAATTCCCTCCTTGTCTTGGATTTTGGCTTTTACATTTTCTATCGTGTCAGAAGCTTCAACTTCTAAGGTGATGGTTTTACCCGTAAGTGTTTTGACGAAGATCTGCATTCCTCCTCGAAGACGAAGCACCAAGTGCAATGTTGATTCCTTCTGGATGTTGTAATCAGAGAGCGTTCTGCCATCTTCCAACTGCTTTCCAGCGAAGATCAAACGCTGTTGGTCAGGCGGAATACCCTCCTTGTCTTGGATCTTGGCTTTTACATTTTCTATCGTGTCAGAAGCTTCAACTTCTAAGGTGATGGTTTTACCTGTGAGAGTTTTGACAAAAATTTGCATTCCTCCTCGCAGACGTAACACCAAGTGCAACGTAGACTCCTTCTGGATGTTGTAGTCGGAAAGAGTCCTTCCATCTTCCAACTGTTTGCCGGCGAAGATCAAACGTTGTTGATCGGGGGGAATTCCCTCCTTGTCTTGAATCTTGGCCTTAACATTTTCTATCGTGTCGGAAGCTTCAACCTCCAGAGTGATAGTTTTACCCGTGAGAGTTTTAACAAAAATTTGCATTCCTCCTCGAAGACGCAACACCAAATGCAATGTGGATTCCTTCTGAATGTTGTAATCGGAGAGCGTTCTGCCATCTTCCAATTGCTTGCCGGCGAAGATCAAACGTTGTTGATCGGGGGGAATTCCTTCTTTGTCTTGAATTTTAGCCTTTACATTTTCTATCGTGTCCGAAGCTTCAACCTCTAAGGTGATGGTTTTACCTGTGAGAGTTTTAACAAAAATTTGCATTCCTCCTCGCAGACGTAACACCAAGTGCAACGTAGACTCCTTCTGGATGTTGTAGTCGGAAAGAGTCCTTCCATCTTCCAACTGTTTGCCGGCGAAGATCAAACGTTGTTGGTCAGGGGGAATTCCTTCTTTGTCTTGAATCTTGGCCTTAACATTTTCTATCGTGTCCGAAGCTTCAACTTCTAAGGTGATGGTTTTACCCGTAAGTGTTTTGACGAAGATCTGCATTCCTCCTCGCAGACGCAGCACCAAGTGCAATGTGGATTCCTTCTGGATGTTGTAGTCTGAAAGAGTCCTTCCATCTTCCAACTGCTTGCCAGCAAAAATCAAACGCTGTTGATCGGGGGGGATTCCTTCTTTGTCTTGAATCTTAGCCTTTACATTTTCTATCGTGTCCGAAGCTTCAACCTCCAAAGTGATGGTTTTACCTGTGAGAGTTTTAACAAAAATTTGCATTCCTCCTCGAAGACGCAGCACCAAGTGCAACGTAGACTCCTTCTGGATGTTGTAGTCGGAAAGAGTCCTTCCATCTTCCAACTGCTTGCCGGCAAAGATCAAACGCTGTTGATCGGGGGGAATTCCCTCTTTGTCTTGAATCTTAGCCTTTACATTTTCTATCGTGTCGGAAGCTTCAACCTCCAGAGTGATAGTTTTACCCGTGAGAGTTTTAACAAAAATTTGCATTCCTCCTCGAAGACGCAACACCAAATGCAATGTGGATTCCTTCTGAATGTTGTAATCGGAGAGCGTTCTGCCATCTTCCAATTGCTTGCCGGCGAAGATCAAACGTTGTTGATCGGGGGGAATTCCCTCTTTGTCTTGAATCTTAGCCTTTACATTTTCTATCGTGTCGGAAGCTTCAACCTCCAGAGTGATAGTTTTACCCGTGAGAGTTTTAACAAAAATTTGCATTCCTCCTCGAAGACGCAACACCAAATGCAATGTGGATTCCTTCTGAATGTTGTAATCGGAGAGCGTTCTGCCATCTTCCAATTGCTTGCCGGCGAAGATCAAACGTTGTTGATCGGGGGGAATTCCTTCTTTGTCTTGAATTTTAGCCTTTACATTTTCTATCGTGTCCGAAGCTTCAACCTCTAAGGTGATGGTTTTACCTGTGAGAGTTTTAACAAAAATTTGCATTCCTCCTCGCAGACGTAACACCAAGTGCAACGTAGACTCCTTCTGGATGTTGTAGTCGGAAAGAGTCCTTCCATCTTCCAACTGTTTGCCGGCGAAGATCAAACGTTGTTGGTCAGGGGGAATTCCTTCTTTGTCTTGAATCTTGGCCTTAACATTTTCTATTGTATCTGAAGCTTCAACTTCCAAGGTTATGGTTTTCCCCGTAAGTGTCTTGACAAAGATCTGCATTCCTCCTCGAAGACGCAACACCAAATGCAATGTGGATTCCTTCTGGATGTTGTAATCAGAGAGCGTTCTGCCATCTTCCAATTGCTTGCCAGCAAAAATCAAACGCTGTTGGTCAGGTGGAATTCCCTCTTTGTCTTGGATCTTGGCCTTCACATTTTCTATTGTGTCTGATGCTTCAACCTCTAGGGTGATGGTTTTCCCCGTCAGTGTTTTGACAAAGATCTGCATGGTTGTAGATCTGAAGAACTGAAAAAATTACGCGAAATGTTATATTACAGAATAAAAATTTTTTAAATGTTGCTATAAATTTGTAGCTGTATTAAACTTCCTTGTCAAATGGAAACTAATTTAAGATTTTTGCGCAAAAAGGTGTATATATATATATGTTAAAACATGACGAAATATTTAATAAGTTGCCAAATTTTTTTTGTTTCCAGATTATATTTTGAACGCTTAATCTTTTATGCTATGTTTCTAGTGTTTTAATCTAATATTATGCACGTATTTATGGAAAAATGGAAAATGCTGAGTAAAGCTGCGTAAGCAGGATCTCGCCCTAAAATGGCTTCCGAACAAAGCTCTCCAGTCATTCAAATATTAACGGACGATGTATACAGTGTACGTAGAATTTTATATGAAATAGTTACGAAGAAGAATACGTGTAATACGAGACAAATTATTTATTAACTGAATATCTAATCAACTATGGAGTAATTGTATTGGATTGTAAAAGTATTGATCGCATAAAATTCCTTGCTCTCCAAAATGGACGATGGATGGATGACGAAATTTTGAAGCAATATTTATTAGAATATCTACTCAATTAATACGAATTCTCTTCCGCGATTATAGAATAATGATGGAAAATATACTTACATGCGCTAAAATAATTTACAAGTGAATATGTGCAACGCAGGACAAACGAAATTGCAGACAAAACTGATCGCACAAAAGAATGTCAAACAATGCACAGTAACTTACTCGAAGTGACGCATAACGACCGAAACGCTTGCTTATATAGCCTTCCGTCAGAGCCGCCAACTTCCGAGTTCTAAATTTCCCAGATAGAAAAATGATTGAACAACGGATATCAAATACGATTTAATGTACAAATATATGAAACATGTTGCTCAGAAATGTTTATTTTAAACGCTCTAAATTTTCAATATATAAAAGTCTGAAAGAATTTTCTAAGTATAAATATAATACATTAATTCTTAAATTCCTAGACTAAAATTTTCTCATAGAACCTTTCGATCTCTAAATGTTGAGAGCAAATTTGATTTGTAATTCCAAAAGTCGTGAAATCGACTGTGACTTTGTGAGGAAGGCAGAATAACTGAATTTAATAAAATACTTGGTAAAACAATGAATACTTCTTATGTCGTGCACAAAAGGGAAGAAAATACTATTATGTATGCTTCTTTCCCACAAGTAAATAAATTATGTTGCGTAATGTGTCAAATTGATTTCGTCGATGTACACGATTCGAGGACGAAATCAAATTATCACTGGCAAACAATGAAATGCCGGTAAGTATTTATTACGCGTTCGATATTCTTTAACTTGTTCTTTGTTTCGTAAGTCTAATCGAAATTAAGTAAATTCTCACGGAGCAATGAAAATATAATTTCAGATTACTTATACATTTAGTCCCCGACGTAATCGCTTCGCCTGTGTCGGGTACGGAAAGATTTATATTCGTTATAACAGATAAAACATTTTTCGCAACCGGGAAGTTGGAAAGAATCTTGAGAACTTTGAGACTCGTGGTACGTTTGTTTCATGAATCACATTACTTAATCAGAAAGCTTACTCAAACCACAATGCTTCTGGTGAATCATTGTTTTCATTTCTTTTATCAGTATCAAGGAGTACGGCCAATCACCACTGAACTTTATAAGATGTGTCTTCTTTATACAATACGCAGTAAGATAGCTCCTCTGTGGAACAAAGCTGGTCAATATTTCCTTCAAGGGAAAGAGTTTTATAACTCCGTGCAAGCAATTGGAGCAGTAAAATTAGATATTCTTATAGAGGGTATTAAAAGATCTAATTAGTTTACATGTTACAGTAAAATCATTAATATGCATTTTTATATACACATTTGATAGTAAAACTTCGCTAAATTTAATTTGTATCTATTTTCAGCATAAGAAGTCTTTACATCGACTCAATTTATGCTTCTACTGTAGTATTTTATTTTCGTATGTATTATATATAGTAATATTAGGTAAATTTTCAGAAAATAATACCCGCTTGCAACTTTCTGCAGAAAAATTTAAAGTTCCGTACATAAAACTTGAAGATTATCTTCCACATTCCGTTATATCTCAATTTTTACTAGATCCCAAAGGATATATCGATTTATCCTCTTATAGATTCCCTTTCGCATATGTCTTACCAAGGTAGTAAAAGTTTTAATAATCTGCTATAAGCATTCAGTAACTTCGAAACAGTGAAAAAGCAGATTTTACTAGTTTAGTTACTTGTTTCAGCATAAAAAAAGGCAAATTATTGTCTGTATCTAAAGAAATCCCAGCAAGTTGTCCTTTCAAAGATTACGATCAGTTACGTAGACATTGGAAAAACATGGTATAAATCTTTGCATTAAACACACTTTTCAGAGTTCAGATTAATTCTACATTTACATTTATATGAATACATTTCAGTACGGATATTCTTTGCCGAAAAATAAAGATGGGATACTGTATTATGAAATTAAATTTCCCATACCTAGATCGAATATTTTCATTTATCCTAGTTTATGCACCACATCTGGCCCATTAGATATTATTCCGAATAGGGACAAAGAACTTACGATCACAAATTTTTTGTCTGATATGCTTGTAAAAGTACCTACAATTTGCGGCCAACAATTACAAATATCCAAACATACTCCATTTAAAATAGTAAGTTAAAAGCGCTTGTTTAAGGGCACACCGTGTTACATACCGCCAAGTTTTGATTATTTGTTACTACAGTATATATTTCCCGCAGGAAAATATAAGTTTAGCAACTTCTACATTCATAAAAAGTCAAGAATTCGAAACTTGTCTTATAAAAGAAAATGATCAAATCAAAATTCTGCAAGCAGGAACTTCTGAAATTAGGCATACCAATACGAATATTACTTCTGTATCGCTGAAAGAGCAATTAACAAAGATTCATGAAATCCACAATACATCTGTTTGCGCGAACGTGGCACATTCAAGCAACAGAGACATCGATGAAAATCGAAATGGTAATAAAATCGCTTTACATACACTTGTAAATAATTTATAAATTTGAAATACTTAGCAATTTTTACTTATTAGACGCTACACAAACTATAGAAGGAGGGTTTCCTGAAGGTAGCACGTCAAGAAATTTAACTGATACTTTTACGGTAAGCAAAACAGAAACAATTTCCAGATACTTTGGAGTCCAAAAGCCACATTCCCGTGTTAACAGAGAAGGGGTAAACTTTTTTTATTACTCATTTCTTATACATCTTCTGTCGTCAGTTTGTATTCTGTTTCATGCATTATTTGTAGTGTCAGTCAGTACAAAAGGAATCACAGGAACATTTAACATTAAAGAAAAAATTATCAAACGCTAAATCTAGTGAAAATAGTAGAGTCCCTCCACCAGAAACAGTGAGTCGATATGTTCCTAAAATTTTTATGCGCGATCGGGTGCGATAAAATAATATGTCGATAACGAAATAATATGTTGAACAGGATGATAAAATTGACGTAGAAGCAATGGCGAAGAATAACCAGTTGCATCAAGTGCAGAAGAGCGTTTTAAGTAATTGGTTGAAAAAGCATTTAATTCCACATGATTCGAAAACAAAAAAAACCGACCTGATTAACAAAGTATTATCTCATATAAGAAACACACAAATGTTACATCAGTTTCGTCTGTAGATATATAAAAATATTTTGTAACCAAAGTAAACATAAACATGGCAATAGGTATACGTTTTGTACCACATTTAATTTATTATTCATATAGGTATATGTTATAAAGAATAATAGTAACAATATGTGGAGATAATTATTTGTTAGGCATTAAGAATAATACTTGTTCATCGTTGTACGCATATGCATAAAAACAATTACCATCCGTAATAAATAAAAAAATATACTTTTTTATATTATTGACTTTGTATAGTCCATTATAACATGTAGTATAGCTTTTCTGTCCGACTTGTCTTTTATACCAATCTCAACTAAGTCTTCATCGGTAAGGGTCGTAAATAGATCGATGTCTACCTAAAATAAATTATGTAAATATATGAGACATTAAACGGAACAGTTATATCTTAGAACAATCTAAATTCAATACGAATATCCTTTATCTTACATTCCAGTGATTATTATTTGACGTGGAAGGCCAATACACTTACTTCTTGTTCAAGAAATATAGGAACATGCTGGCTTAGTCCATAACGTTTTAACAGAACAAACATTTTAGCTTCCTGCGAGTTTAAAATCATTCCCCTCGGCGGTGTTCTGTAACGTGGTGGAGTTGGCGTATTTTCTCCGAATACATTTTCATCGTTTATATCTGTAGGTACGTGTGGTGAACGAATCGGACTGAATTCAGGTATATAACCAAGGGTGGCGTTAAGATCCTCTTGATCATTTTGAATATTTAAATCCGGTGGACGAATAGACTGCAATCTTGAATAACAAAGAGTTTAAAATCAAATAACCACCTGGTTAATATTTATATACATGCTATACCTCTGTAAATGTAGTTCAGATACATATTCATTATTTCTCGACTGTTGTATTACTGTTTTATTTGCGTCTTCGGTTAATTGTCCCTTATCCACAATATTATCATTATCATCATAATTACTTTGTACAAAATATATATTTGGGGATTGAAGCATTATTTCTTCTAAGGTACACGTTAAAGTTGGTGAAATTAAACTGTGTTGCACAGGTTCCCAGTTGTTTACCATCAAATTTAACTTGCAAGGTTTCAAATCTTTCTTCAAGTTCATTATCACATTGTTATCACAGCTGTCGCTATTTAATTCTGGAGGATGAAGTACAAGCTTTGGTTGCACGGGAAGATTCGAAGACGATAGTTCATTGTCGTTTTCATTTCCATTATCAGTTTCGTTTTCAGAGTCATGCATAATTTGTATAACGCATTTCTCTTGAATCCTGTTGGTTGGCTTTAACAGATACAAGTTTTCTTTCATATCCGAATCAGTTTCTGTACAAATGTTGTCCGAAGTATCGTCCCAATAATTTTCTATATCGAGATGTTCTTTTGCAAGCTTTGCTATTTCAGGTACCGTGGACTGTTTCATCATAATTTGCGTATACTCATCTACGAAAAGTAATAAAATACAATACATTTGGGGAATATATATAGTATATTATATTACATATTAATTATCGAAGAAAATTTTCTTACTGCTTCTAAAAACATCAAAGCCTAACTCTAATAATTTAAAGAATAAGTGTTTATCATTTTTCATGGCGGCTATACAAAGCGGTGTAATATCGTCATTCGCAGAATTTAGTAGTGCAGATGGGCAAGCATCGTACACAGTTTCAAACATCTCTTTATTTATCGCAGCAGCTAGTCCAAGCACTGACATACCTATAAATTAATTAGAAATTAGATTTATTCATTGCGTCGGATCGTTATTTCTGGAATAAAATTCACCAAGGAAAGAAAGAAAGTTCACCAAGGTAAGTTGACTCGTTTACATTAGCATTCTCCTTTAAAAGAAATTTCACTGTCTGGATATCTCTGTTACGAATTGCCAGCATTAACGGTGTCCAACCAAATTTATTTTTCCTATCAATGACGCAGCAGCTCTGTTTTCGTAAAATTTCCTTTGTGATGTTAAGGTAGCCATTTGCTGCGCTGATATGTAATAAATTTTCTCCATAACTATTTACTGTATTTAAAGTATAATCTAATAATAAAAAATTCATTGTTATTATTACATGCGATTGTATTTTCAGTTAACAGTTTTTGAATATTAATCTTTACCTACAATGTAACAAGAACATTGGAATTTTTCATACTTTATAAAATGAAACTAAAATTACAGAAATTTACAATGGATTTTTAAAATGTAGGGCTCAGTGAGAAAAATTATGATCATGGATCGATCACACTATTCTTGAAAGGAAAGGAAGACGTTTTTTCATTTATCATTTTTGTTTAAAGTGCTTTGAAAATTTACAGTTTGTAATTTCATATAATTTGTAATAAGTATATTGTGACGTATATGATGATTATTATTATATATCTTGTCAAAATAAATAGATCGATAAATCTATAATTTTCGTACCTCCTTTTTGCAACGCTTTTATAACTTCTGTTTCCATGGTCCTCCTCGCATTATCATTCGTCTGTAGTTTAACACTATTTTCACGGAACATTATTGATATTGTAATACACTTTTCCTTAGACTCTCAGCATATAAAACCAATAATTATAATGTGCTCCAAGTGTCTCAACGCGATAATTTCAAATGTTATTCGTTCATCCAATGAAACTAAAATTGACCTTCAAGTAGTAGGTACTCCTTTTTTTACCCATTGTTTGTAAACTTCTACAATTGAATTCGTTTGTCAGAAAATACGGAATTTGACTAGATAGTATTGAGAGAGCCCCATAACATAGGTAACAATTAAAAATCATATTGTTGTTACAATTATTCCACTTATACATAATTTCCGCCAAAAAGCCGCTCGAACCGCCAGATCTCCTTCAGCGATGATACGATGGCAGCACAGTCTCGTAAAATGTGACGTGCATGATTATTTCTGACAGCATTTGAATTTCATTTTTCAAATCGCGTGGCTGTTTAGCACGCACAAAAACTCGTTTCGCGAAATCACGGAAGCACGGTCGCGAATTTTCTTCCTACTAAGTGCGAACAACGAATCAAAGGTGATCACGCTATAACTTGGCGTGTAATTTACAGGGACAAATTTTACCACAGTGTGAGTTATCCCCTGTTGGACGCATTTCTCTAAGTTCTTTTAACTTCACTCTGCTTCCCATTAGTACAGGAACAGTTTCGATTCGTCGTTGCATCGTAATTGCACGTTTCCAGGGAATATTACGATCATTTATCTCCCTGGTAGGGGACTTTTTTTAGGTTAACTTTCAGACGACGCCGAGATCGTATTTCTCGGGGTGGGGGCACTAATTAAGAGAATGTAGATGGGAGAGACGAGTACGTATCGTTACCGTTAGTGGTCAATTTCCCCGAATCCTTGTTCATTTCGTTTGTATTCGCTGTCATTTAGGGTAAATTACGCGCATGTTGGAGGTTTATTCGTTTATCTGTGGAAACAGTGTGGGCTGTTGAATTCTGTTGCAGCACAATATGGAGACACTGTTCCTCTGTTAATATATTCTTAGAGATCTTTTCACATGGTACAGGAGCTTCACCTGACCCACGTATAATCTGTTGTTCAGAATGGGAAGCAGTGGACAACTGTATAGTCTCTCTTGGGGAGAATTTAGTTCGTCGTTGGCTTCTGCGGTGCAGCTATTAAGAGGTCATGGCGATTTAGTGGATGTTACTTTAGCTGCCGGAGGACGCAGCTTTCCTGCGCATAAGATAGTTCTTTGCGCAGCTAGTCCTTTTTTGCTGGACTTATTGAAGGTTGTAGCATCGCTTCCCTTTGTACATTTAATAGCGTAACTCGACGCAACACGGATCAGTCTGTAAATATCTAGCGTCATAATTTCACCGACTCGAATAACGATTCTTAGTTATCGCGTCTTTGTTCCTTCATTTACTAGAATCTTTGAAAGATGGCTGTTCGTGAATATTGAAACAGAAAGTAATTGCGAAATGTTTACGATGCTTTCAGTGTTTTACGTATTGTAATTATTAACTCGAGGTGTGTTTTATTTTCGTTATGGATTCTATGTGAACAGAGCACGCCATGCCAACATCCAGTGGTCATGCTAGCTGGTATAGCAGCGGATGATTTGGAGTCGCTGCTGGAGTTTGTGTATCGTGGTGAAGTGAGCGTGGAACCGTCTCAGTTGCCTTCTCTGCTTCAAGCTGCCCATTGCCTTTGCATTCACGGGTTAACGCCACCGACTATACTGACAGAAGTGTGTTTCATGTATAAAACTTATAAAAACGATATTTATATATGCGTAATGTTTATTAACTTTGTACAGTAAGGGAATTTTAAAGTACGCGTCATAATATTTTATTCATCTGTTTAAAAGAAAGTATTTTATTTAATTAGAACGGAGAAGAGGTGCCTGTATCGGCGATACCAGCGGCAAACGAGGCTGCATCCAAGGAAACGAGTAGTCCATACTTTCCGATGAAACGAAGAAAGAAAAGAAGAAAGTCCTCGTCGTCTTCTGGAAAATGGCCGCGCACCGGTAGCGCTACTGATAATGAAAACAAGCCTGTGGACGGAAGCGATAGTAATAGATCGACTGGTTACGATCAGAAAGACGAAGACGACACGGAGCATGGTGACGATACAGGTAACGAATACTTAAATCACATATAGCGGTAGATTCCATAATTCTTTACGTTTATGAAAGCAACTGGAAGCTTAAGAATATATATTCGAGGCATAATCCGATATTACATATTTACCCGACGTAACGAAGAATAATGTCATTTTATAATTGTTTATCCTAAGTATAAGTATAGTTTCGTTTTTATTTATTTATAAATTACACAGTGGACTGATTTGATCATTTTTATTGTTATGTATATTTCAGAATTATTTGAGTAAAGCTATTTTAAGAAAAAAAAAAAAAAAATGAAAATACGATATTACTTGTGTTTTGTGTCCGATATATATTATTTTTATCACTGGTTCACGATAAAGTTTAACAATGGTGAAGCACGGTTGACGAGTTGCCAGTCTTTCCGAGCATTCTTTCCTTATAGTAGAACGGACACAAGCACAACCATCACTCGGGTTGAACTGCATCTAATCGATCACACGATAGAGATTATAGCCCGGAAATGTCATATGAAAGAAATCAGTTCAGCCCTGCATGGTAATATTGTGTTTGTGTCTGTTAGCAGCGACGAACGACCGTTTGGAATATTCGAATCCTCGGAGTTGTCACTCGCCACGTGCTCAAGAAGCGCAGCCGGTGTCGGCAGAAAATTCTCAGACGGGGCCCAACCAGGATCAGATATCGGACAGTGAATCGTCGCACCTCCATACTTTAATGCCGATGCAGCCGTATTCTCCACTGCACATACCGCAATTCCCTGGTCCCCTGAACATGGGTTTCCCTCCTGGTGTACCGCTCCCACTAGTTACTCAGAGCTCGACCGCGGGGACAGCGCCCTGCGGACTTACCGGGAGCATGAACGCTTCCAAGATACGCGGCGCCTCCGATTGCCCGGGCATCTGCCCGCTCTGCGGCGCTACGTTGCGGCAAGCCAGGAATTTACGTAGACACCTACTGTCGTCCTGCAAATATCGGTTTAATAGTAATTCGGTACAGAGTTCCTCGGCTGACACGATGATGATAGAAATAAAACCGGAGGTCGAGCTGGCCAGCTACGGTGAACAGCCTGTAACGTATGGGACTGATAGTGGGAGTAGTACCTGTGAACAAATAATTTGTAAGCCCAGCCCGCTTCCTTCGCCGACGTCGCACGCGCCGAATGTTGTCTCGCCTCAAAGCAACATTCCGTCCCCGACTATCGCTAGATGAATGTACAGAGTGGAACTTAAAGCGGAGATCGTCGAGACGAGCGGGATTATCATTTGATTCTGTTGCTGTGATTCGGAGGAGGCTACCTTGCCCGTCGTTTTCAGTGATTCGCTGCACCCTCGCGCGTTAGAATTTCAATTTAAAAGAGCGAAACTCTCTTTTTCTTTTTTTACTTATCGTATTAATGTACTTATATTGATATACGTTTAAACTATTAGTTGTTTGCGTTGTTTAGCAAATATAGATGAAATGGACTGACATTATTTTGTAAAGCTTGTCGGTGTCAATCGATTGTTATATTACTTTGTATAGTCTATTGGATATTTCTACCTTATTATTCTTCCTATTGAGCTTCTTTTCATCAATCGGAAACAATCTGGATCGTCTAAGATTAAGTTCATGTACGGGAATCTTCCATACTAGCAAGTAAGAGCAGTATCGTAGGGTTAACGGGAATAGCAGCGGATGAAAACAATTAGGGATAGTAAACGCGATGGTATAAATATTCCGGAACACTTCATCTGAATTCTCGATACCTATCCTTCAAATATTCACACACGCAATAACTGTACGATCAGTTTTATATAAACATATTGAATTGTAAATTTATCTTTGTAGCTCATTTATCGTCTCTTCCGCAAATAAAGTACCAAATCGATATTTTAACATTTACGTCACGTGTAAACAGGATTTCGGATTTCTGCCGATTGTACATTTTCTCGAAACGCGACGTTAATGGCACGGTCAGATCTTAAGCGAAAATTATTTGTTCTCCGACGGAAGAATGCGTGTCCCGTGTCATTAATATTTATTTATTTACTTGGCGAAATATGGCGAAGAGTCTTGAATTTTCAACTGGTGGAAATTCAAGTTCCCACGTATATAATTTCTAATAAGTACCTAATCGCCGTTAGGTAATCATACTTTTTGTAAATATTACTCCGTAGCGACGTAATCTTTCGCGGTAATATTTTTCATCCATTTCCACGGGGCGCGCGAGAAAATTGTCTAAAACTTAGCGCTGAGGGGATGATGCAGCAGTTCGATTAGAAACGATTGGTTGACGGCGATCAGTACGTTTAAATGTTCTTAGATATTGTGGAATTAATTCCAGGGGATGGATTGTCCAAAGGGCGAAGCATGTCCGATCAGCCGGTATCTTGTCCACTGTGCGGGGCGATTTTGCGCCAATCACGAAACTTGAGGAGGCATTTAGAGCTCCTACACTTTGGGCTCGGTAGCAATAATAAGTCCGGTGTGCACATGAGACACCGGAGGACTGATAGAAATAATGATCTCGTTCGATCCACGCTAGCGTCCATTTGCCCGCCGCACATGACGAGGATGGATCATTCAAGGCCTCCAGAGAACACAGACTTCTCGACGTCCCTGTCCATCGCTTCGACGGTCAGCTCCAGCGCATCGAGCGGCAGTCTTACAGGTGAATTATTAACAGCTTCGACTAGAGAAGAGGAATGATTGATACAATTACCATAAAACAATCGATAAACAATCAGGAAGAATAGTCATGTACAGTAATGTGTGCGCGAGGGTCTGCACGATTTATAGACTACTTAGTACTTTGTTAGAGCTAAACTGGAGGAACATTGGCAGTTATTCAACATGTATTAAAGAAGGAAAGGGACAAAAGTTTTATGCATTTCACACTTGTAGTACAATAAAAAACGATGCGATGTTATAATAGGATACTTAAAACAGATGTAAAAATGTTAATTAAAAAAAAAAATATAAAAGAGAGTGCAGAGTCAATGTAACTTTAGATTGGTAAAACTTTAGTTGTTAATGCTATTTATTTGATGTGCTAATTTTATCCCGGTCACGGAGTAATATTGGCAGTTAAATAGTTGTAAAAAAAAATTGTGCAATATATGAAATTTTATAGTATCACAAATAGAGAAAGTTCTGTGAATTAAAGATGACATCAGTTAACTCTTCATTACCTATATTTTGATATTGAAACGTAAACAGCTAATAAAATTATTAGAGACTAAATGATTTCGACAAAAGCTGCGTTAAAAAATAGAAACACAGTAAGAGTCATAAGTATAAGATGAAAATCTACAAAATCTGTGGTAATATGTTAAGTAACATTGTATCAATCTTCCTACAATATTAAATTTCACTTGTGAACGTATGAGGCACGTTTCCTTGTAACAGTAGAATGTTTTCTTACGATTAATTTACCGTATCGGTTACACGTACGGCAAATCGCAAATAAGGATCTCGGTGCACGGTTTGTACATTTAATTTATTTATCGGTACGTGTTAGGAGGCTGTAAGTTATGTTGCAATTATTGAGTTATAAATGTAATCGAAGAATAAGCGACAAATGCAAGTAGTTTATACAAGTTTACATACTTACAAGTATTTTTTTGCAATATTCTACGTTTCTCTATGATTACGTAATTATTCGTACGTTACACGAACTTAAATTAGGGGAGACCGGGGCTAGTTGATGCAAAGGTAGGTTGATACAGACGAATTATCTCGACACCGTCTGTATGAAAATCCATTTCGGTGGATTTTTTGTGAAATTTGTTGTTCAATTCTTTATTACGATCCAGCGTTCGATTGTGTACCTTGACGATAACAATCGTTTTTTAACTGTTTTCGCTTATATAGAGAAAAAGTAAATAGTTTTGGTGGATCCAAACTGATCATCCATATAACATTTTTTTCATTCATTTTGTATATATTTTCCCATCTTTTTGTTTACTATATATTAAAGAGGAAGGAGCAAAGTATATTTTGGCATATTTTTTATTAAGGAATTAATTCAAATAAACAATGAAAAAAATTGAAAACAAAATAACGTATCAACTAGCCCCGGTCTCCCCTACCATTTGATTCTTCCAAAATGATAATACATTTTACAATAACAAATAAAACACATTACCTGTTTCTCTTACTTACCCTTGCGAATACACGTATTCACAAAATTACCGTGCACACGCACAGAAATTCATATTTACTTCAAATGAACCCTTGATAAAAACGAATATTCAGAAACCTCAATCTTACCTCCAAAATACAGCTGCGAATGTCTTAAATCTTAAACGATCGTCGCATTATTCCAAAATATGGATAAAAAGCAGTGGCAAATATATCTCAGTGAATCATTCGTAAATGATCGCTTATAACAAAAATGTGGTCGCTTAAAAAAAAATATGACAAAAATGTATAATCATCTCTTCTACGGAATTTGTGAACAGGAAGTTTAATGGGACCAAGTTCGAGCGCTCTAGGAGCCGGCGATCAGAGCGCCAGCCCTGCTCTGGTAGCTGCGTCAAGTTCTTGCGCTACTTCGATGGCCTCCGCTACCAACGGGATATATTCGTCGGACGGCAGTGTGCTAAGTTGTTTGTTACCTTCGCTACCATCTTTGCCTTCGCTCTCATCTCCGCACGACGTGTTTCGACACGGCGAAATGCTGCGAGCTGGCATTGCGTACCACGACCCGACGAGGCAGCACGCCAAGCAAATGCAGCGCCCAGACGTTACTTAATTCCCACTGAAGAATAGCCTTTTAACGAGCCCAAGTGGATAGATGTCGCTGGCGAATCCAGTTGAGATTCAGAACACTGTGAAAGCGAACAGTCGAGAGTCGACTAACAGGCGTTATCGGAAAGCGGACGGGTAACTCGCTGCAAGAGTAAAGCTAAGGAAAATTAGAAGATTTAATCTGTTGCTGTTACAGATCTTGTTGAAGATATCCTCTCTAGTCGCTGCATATTGTTTCCCGTGACTTCTGTAGATTATGTCTCACAGTAGACTGTGGTGAATGAGATCTGCAGGTGTAGTGTAATTCGTTTAAATAGAAATTGACGAGCGACTGATTTCGACGACACTGCTAGGATATTGTTTTAAATAATTTGAAATTTGCGAATGGGGTTTCAAAATTCGAATAAATCGGATTCAGCTGAATTGGCATTGTTCATGTTTTATTCACTGAGTGTGCAATAGGGGGCGATTTATAATTTCCATTTAGTCATTTGGATGTTTATTAAGAGATTTAATTCAATCTATATTTTACTAAAATTTTTATTCGCGGATGAATTGTGGAGGTATTTTGAATATTGTTTAGATAGATATTCCTTTTTATGAAATTGATAAAAGTGTGTGTAATAATGTTGATGTATTTGTAGGGAAATGATGTGAAATATTAAACTTTCATTTAATAATGACGAGAAATTTTTCTGGCATGATTTTTTCCAACCTCTCCCCTGAATAATTGAAAATTGATATCAAGATATCAAGTTGCTTCATTAGTTTCACGCATTAATGCACACCGCGCGATTTTTTATGCCAATTGCAGAAGAATTTTCGATAAAAATAATATAATTGCTTTGTATATTTCTTTATATATCGTATAAATTTATACCGCCAATCTTGGGTAATATTTAAAAAAAAGGAGCAAAAAAGTATATAAAAAATGAGATAAAAATTTGTATTGCATTTTCCAAAGGTACTGATTTCCATCACTGTACTACAATAACTCTATCCTACGGCGCAAAGTACTAATTAATACTAATACTGGCAGCAAATCTCTGGAGGAAGAAAACTAAACGGTTCTGTAGAATCTAATTTTTTCGTCGACTCGCAGAGTTACAATAAAATCTCGATTACGCGTATAAAAATATATTATCATGGTATATTTTAAATAAGTTCCTCTGAAATTAAAATACACATTGTAACGAAACATGTCAATCGCTCGCTCGCAATTCGTGTTGATACATGCAAATAAGCTTCTTCCGTTCTTTATAGCGATTTCACTTTCACAGCAACCTTAAGGGCAGTTCTCTAAAAACGAAGCCAGCTTTCGTCTAAATTATATGCACACTCTTCTTGGATGCTGGCGTTGCCGTGAGCTCGCGATGGCAGTGGCATGCTTTCAACGTATTTGTGGACAGCAGAAATGTCTAAGAAGACCGAGCAACGAGGCATTGCCTAATGGTCCTGCGAATGGCCCCAAAAACTGTGTTACAGCGTGTCTTCGGTTCGCATCTTTTCTCATTAAGTCCTATCGATCGAATCGAGGCAGCTGGTTCACACGATGAGATTAAGTTCCTCCGAATGATCGTCTGTATGCCCCACGACGAAGGGCCAATTTCTTTTTGAAATCCTCTCGGGCTCACCGCGTAAGAGATTCAAAAGATCGTCGAGGTATCGCAACTCTCGAACGTCCTCCCGCAACTCGCTCGCGCTGGACGAGATATCCGCAATTTTTCGTTCGTCACACTGGAACAAGTAATTAAAATTCACTTGCAGATCGATTTTATTGATTCTATAACTAATTAAAAAAATCTCATTTTGGGTATAATAACACTGGTTCCTGAAATGCAAAATTGTTAAAAAATATGCAATGTCAGAGAAATTCTTGAGAATGTCAATTTAAGAAATAGGTCCGAATGTATAACGCAATTTGTTGGAAGAAATCTTTTTTGAGGATAGATTTGAAATTTCTTCGTGGGAAATAAAGTATTTTTAGCTTCACCCTTCAGGGTTAAGGAATATAAATCGAATGGCGGGTACCTGAAAGCTCTTTCGCAGATTATATATGTCCCTGAAAATATCCTTGGTGCTAGCCTGAAGCTTCTCTACTTTCCTTTGAAGATGGTGGACCAAGTATTCGGGATCTTCGAGCACTCCCGGCACGTTCGCGTCCGTTTCTATCGTCAGGGCCAGCCTGGTTAATTGATCGTGGGACGAAGTGCTGTTGCAAAAACGATCTTCTTCGAGAAGCACCGCTGCTTTCGCGGGATTTGTGTCGAGCACTTCCAGAATCGATACTACCTCGTTAATGGCAGAACATCTCTCCTGCGAAATCAGTGCATAACATGGAATTAATATTCCAAGGCCTTGACATTTCATTTTTACCCTATATAACGCCGCGTGACTTTCAGGTGACATGTATTATCTGTGTTCTATATTGCAAATGCTGGTTCACAAAAGTGTCATATTCAGGGACTGTAAAGTAGGACCTATAAATCTTTATTATACAATAAAACGTTTATGAGATGAAATTAAAATGTATCTGATAATTTATATAGAATCGTTAAAGGTTTATGAATGTTATAAAAATTTCGGTTATAGAGGGTTAATTACTCTAATAATCGATTAGCATTTGCAACATAAATTTTACTTACAGTGAGTAACGAAAATATTCGGACACCTTTTAAAATCGCATAACTTTTTTAAAATTAATTTCTTTTCAAAACAACAAATCACGTCATTTAGCAAACTAATCCTTTTAGCTTCTCAAACAAAACTCAAATCGTTTGGATTAATTTTAAAAAATTTTTATACGATTTTAAAAATTCTCCGAATATTTTCGTTACTCACTGTATATGTTTGCAATCAAATAACAATTAAAACGGAAACTCCTTTGAACTTTATCCAACTTTTTGAATAATATTTCTGGCATATTTTTCTGTCAGTTTTCTGCTTAAAGTTCGCGAAGACTCTTAATAGACAGTAAAAATCAAGCAAATCAAGTTTGGAAAAAACTGTCTTTCGCTTCTCGAATAGAATATTCGGTTTTCACTAAATGCACCAGCATTCCCGTTTCTGCTTTGACTAGGAGATGCTAATGTGAGATTGAAACCTGCGAAGTGTCGAGCTTGTAATTCGTCGACGCCAGCTCATCGCAGAGGCACAGAGGCCCGTTTTGTAGGTCGCTGCTGTGCGTGTCCGAGCTCCAGTCGTTGCTCTGGATACCGGAAGTGTCCTCCAGAGAGGAGCTACGTGTCCCCATCTTCTTGCAATCCTCCCAGGTGACATTCAGCCTCTCGTAGCTGGGTCTCGCGTTCGCCAAGTCAGGTGTTTGCAAGTTGGTCGGTTTCAGCTCCTCCGCTATCACAAGGTTGTCGCCACCCTTCGCTAAGCCGTTACTCTCGCAGGCACGTTTATAATTTCTCCAATGATGCCTGGAGATCGCTGGCACTGCCGCTTCCACCGGGTGGGGATGTAAAAGGGCTTTCAATTGCGTCGCACCTAAACAAACATTTCTCGCATTCATTGTCCAACAAATTACCATTCATGATTCCTCAACACCTCGTACAACTTTACTAGCTTTCCATTGACTTAAATCAAAGTGGTGTAAAAATCGCAGTACCGCCGAAACGGGGCTGGTTCTCCAAGTAAAACGAATCAAAAAAATGGAATGACATTCACTACTCGACGAGTAATTCGTCCAGGGGAGCGCGTGCATTTGAGTAAAATTCAGCTCCACCTTCAAAGCCGATGCTTTCAAAATCAAAACCCCCAGCGGAAAACCTGTACTCCACATTTCCCATTTATTTTTACCAAAAGAGTCACTCCCCTTCCGGACTATACCACCGTGTACAAGCTCATACGAAATAATCCTACAAATGCAAGCCAATGAATTTCACACGTTACTATCCCGCCACCAATATCCATATTCGTACGTTACACTTTGTTTTTCCCACCGAAGTGTATTAACCCGTTAACGAAGCGACGAAATACATAAACATGCTACGGGACAATGGTAGCCGCGCAGGGGTGGCGGTAAAAGTGTTGCCCCCTCCTTACGATTGAAAGAGCATTGTGACAGAAGTTTGGAGGGTGCAGGTGTTGAAACGAAAGTACTATCTAATGAGCGTGAGGCGAGCCGATTTCACATATTGGTAGACCGCGAAAGTTTACTGGGTCAGACACAATGGCCGGGTTATGTGTATTCAAGTTAGCTGACGGCGGGCTCGCTTGCTCGCTCGAACAAGTTTGCGATCTGCCGTGCACCGTTGCACGCCACGCGAGCGTCGAAGTAGTACGAGGCTGGTTCTCTCCCATAAGCAGGTAAATACCCACCAACTTGCTTCGAGTCGATAAGATAATTCAATCGCCGACGGCAGCGGAGCGCCTTCCGCGGATTCTCGTTTTCCGGCATGATCCTCGCCTGAGAGATGGACAAGTAACGGGGCGATGGCGTGAGTATTCTGTACTCCTGAGATCTAACCAGCCTTTCGGGCGTGTAGCACATGGGCTGGGACCTTCGAGGCTTCAGCATCGCCTCGTTCAAGTACTCCGTCGCCTCTTTCGCCGGGAATGGCGTGACATCCTGCAATTCGAGACGAATAATAAATCCTCTTACGTCGCGTATGAAATTAGAATGCGATAATCCTCCCACTTTTCGGAGGCAACGCGACTTGGTGAACAGGTGTTTCGAATTTTCGAAGTGCAGGTACCTGTTCGAATTCGTGGAAACACTGGGGGTTGTTTTGTTTTGTAATTTCAGTTTGGATGATGTGAAATAACGATTTGTGACGCGTAAGGGGTAACTTTGTGTGGTGGGTTGTGAAATGTCGATGAGTGTGTATTTTTAGTTGTGTTGGATGGGAGAAATGTGCTTTTTAAGGACGTTGCAAGTGTGACTACTTTACGCGGAGACGTGGTTTTGGCGTTGAAGAATGAAGAATGAATTTTATTGCGCCGATTTGTCGCGAAGCGTGGAATTTTTGTGTAAACGTGTATTTAAGAAAGGCTGGGTAAGATAAACTTGGTTTGGGAAGAATTGGAGGTAAGAACTTCTATTGTTGGACAGTTGCGTTCTTACTTCAAAAGATTTATAAATTCCTCTTGATACAAAGCGCAGTGAATATCTCTGAATTTTACAAAAATTTTCCGTTTATAATATACCTAAATTTAAAAAAGAAAAACCACTATTACTGTATTAAAATCATGGATTGCTTTAAGCACCAAGAATTTAAATAAACAAAAATCTTGATTTCATCTTCAAAATTCACTATATGCAAACCCAAAGTTTAATAAAATATAATTAACAAGTTCCCAGTCCCCGCTAATATAAATACGATACGTTGCTCGAAAAATAATACTAATCGTCAGGAATGATATCAAGTTCCTTTCAAAGTTCACCAAAACAATTCTACACGCTTGTTTTGCTCACGTTAAACGTGTTTATAGATTTCGTTTTATTCCTTGCAGCCACCAGAACTTTCTTCGTTCCAGACTATCAGAGTGGAAGTAGAGGTAATGTTTCGAAAAAGTATACAGATTCAACTTACCGGTTGCTTGCCAATGGCGTCCTGTTCGATAAGGTCCACATCGATGTCCTCGTGGATCAAAGATCTAAGCTCTATCCTCTCACAGTTGTCGTTCACTTCCGATCTAACTTCCTGCGCGAGACAATAGTTTTCGCTGTCTTCGGAATCTACGCAAGAAAACATCGATTCGGACGAGTCCAGGGACTGGCAGTCTTTGCTTCGACTGGTTGTTGGCGACAACAGATCATCTTCGTTGTTCAACCACCATCCAATATCGTCTTCATCCGACGCTTCTTTAATTTTTGCATCGCCGTTGCCCTTTCTTCCCTTCAAGTAGAACATTTTGCAAATTCTCTTGACGCAATCCTACCGCACACCACTTTCCACGATTCCTTTGGACAATATTGTAACGAGTTAAACCTGAAAGAAATGTAAAGAATACGCGATATTACTAACAAATAAAACATAATTGATGTAATATAAATTCTAGATTCTAGATATTCAGTAGCTTGTGTTTTTTTTATATATTTTTAAACGATAATTTATCATTATTTTCCTGCTCAGTTCCTATTATTCTCCCGATAATCAATTTATTCCTCTTTAAATTTCCACCACACTGTTCCTCACACCTCGAACCCCAACAAATCTGACAATACATATTCCAAAGACTGATTGAAAACAACACTGGACTCGAAAAACCAGAGTCCCCGCCGTAAGCAACGCTCACTAACCGACCACCATCGATTCCATCATAATTACACAAATCTCATTTACACTTTCACGAAGGGAGAGCCTTCGTACGGCCTCACCGAAAACTTTCCCATCCGCCGAGTGTCTTGCCTCGCCACGATTACCGAACATCACACCATCCTACTCGCTCGCTGCCAGCGTACTACGCAAATTTCATCCAACTTCCTCTGTCCACCGTTCGGAACGCGCATTTCATCGGTCTCTTAATGCAATCACAGCGTACGCAAGCTTTTACCCCTACTTCCGTTCGCCGTTTAAAAGTATTCCGCCGGCGGCCGCGCCCCGGGGAAACACCGGGACGCATTACCGTTTAACCGCCTTCCCCTGTCCCCGATGCAAGTGTTATTTCACCGGATAACACCGCCGCACTTGCCGGTGGAAAATAATAAAGTCGACGGGCGGAACAACAGCCGCGCGTATCCTCGATCAAGGTGGACGTGGAATCCGACGGCCGGAGTAAGCCGTTATACGTACACTTGCTCGGCTTCTGTGGCGGCGAGGAGGACGTGACGGAGACCTAATACCCCGAGCGCACTAAACTAGCGATAATCGGGGCCGATCTTCGGCGCGGCTCGCATCGAGCTTGCCGGTGCAGCGCGTCCTTTTCAGTTCCCCGCGGGCCGGGCTACACTACTCGCGCGAAGAACACTGTGGTTTCGGGGTCATCGCCGTCGTCCGGCCACCGTTGCAGATTTCTCCTGCTTTACTTCCTGCCGCTTTGACAGGCCGTTCCAGACGACCGTCACCGCCGCACTTCGACTGTTCCCCGCATTTCCTTGACCACTGGTCGCCATGGGGACACTAACTTAATAATCCGGCGTCTACCCGTGCCCCGTCGTTGTCGTTAGCGCGGGCTAACAGCCCTCGCAACGACCCCCACGATTTACGTCGCCGGGCACGTCGGATTTCGACCCGGCGCTGTTGGATTTATGGCAGAGGCGGCGGGATTATTCCTTTTTTTTATCCGAGACCGCGTCGCGGCTGCGGGATGAAATTCGAACGCGTGTAATGAGTTTTTTTTTATCTGCGCGGTCGATGCATTGTGATTTTCTAGGAGTGGGGATGAGGGATTCGTGGCAGCATTCATTGTTGGGTGAAAAAGGCGGTAAGCGCGTTAGTGGAAAATTTTTAGCGCCGCGGTACTTGCAGCTGGAAGTGGAGTGAGTGGCTGTCGGATTATTTATCGTACTTTGAATTTTGATCAAGACGTCTGCGACGGGGATCAATTATTATATGTAATTATTATTCATTTCAGCTCTACAGAGAGAGAGAGAGAGAGAGGGAATGAATTTGTTTACGTGGTGTGTTGACACATTAGGCTCCATTTCTCAAAACTGTAACGTTTAATATCTTCCAAACTGTTGGAATAGGAAGACACTAATTTTGCTAGATTGAATCTCTCGAGGCTATCAATAAATTTTCCGAGTTTAAATAGAAACATTGACTCTGTTAGCAAATACTGTGCAATTTATGCGAAATGCTCACAGATTAGAAAAGAATCGTTAGCAGAAATTTATACTTCCATTTTCCTGCGTGTTGCGTCAACACTCCATTAAAATATTCTCAGAAATATTACTAAAGATCGCTGTCTTTAAGGGGGTACTCTAGTGTAACTGTCCATTTTTCAACGCCATCTTCGGGAATTTATTTAACCCCATTGATGAGGTTTTACCATCCCCCAGTCTCAAAAGATGAGGTCTTAGTTTCTATATTACCCCAACTCTTCCTTTCGGTAACTCTTACCTTCAGAATCGTTCCCTGATATTATCATTCACATTTCACGCTACCCCATTAATTTTAGCACACCGCACTACTCGCCACTCCGTACACAGTCTCTGCACGAATAAAGTCCAGTAATTACATTTAAACACCATCACCTTGTATCACAATTTTGCAACGCGTTCGTTGTAACGGTATCCCATCGTCTTTGACGAACGACCACGATCGAGCTCAGCTTTTTCCAAGTGTCCCCCTCGCGTCTGCGTTCAAGCGCGCACTGAGGCACACGGTGGGATTTTTGCAACAGCCGGAGCGCGCGTTTTGCTCCGCTGATGAATGCTGCTGTTTGTTTGCGACGCGGCCTAAATAAATACCGCGATAGTCGGCGGGCAATTTTTGCCGACGGCCTACACAGCGAGGTGTTTGTGGCAGTGGCTTCCCTAGCGATAACTGGATGACCCGACTTTCGCGATATTTCCCGCTATTAATGAGTCAAAGCGAGGGACCGATCCGAGGCATGCCGATACGGCCATCAACAGAAGCTATTCTTATCTCGCTGCTTGTTTTGTAAACACCGCGAAAAGTCTGTTCCCGGTGATCGTTCCACGTGCTTGACGTACAATGTACAGGGTGCGAAGGACGGAAATGGTCGGATGAGTCAACTTATTTCTACCTGGAACGGTGGAGGGTCGACTAAAAAGCTGCTGCCAAATTATTCGCGAAATCCGCGATACTTGTAAATCGAGCGGAACTTTCGAAAGAAATCACGTGTCGCGGATGAATTATCTTCTCATGAAGAATTGTTTAAGCCTCGACGAATAAGCCTGCACAAGTGGTAGTAGTTTCACATTTCCCCCGTGAGCTATAATTCATTCGTTGAGATATCGTTCCGAGTCGAATTACATACGTCGCAAGCGAAGTGATAATTTGATTTGGTGCGTGCCAGAGAAATTACGATATTATTTACGCAGTTTAAGCACCAGGATTAACGAGAAATGCGATTTTTCGAGGAGCACTGATTTTTGATAATGAAACATGCGTTTCGAATAATTGTACCACCTTCACTTCTTCACGAATTCCATCCCAAGCGTTGTGTTCCGTATCTCTTTGGTCGGTCGTGGATTTTCTTCACTGTGCGTGACATTTTACTCGGGAGATCAGATCTCGGACAAGAATATTCGATGGAACAGAAAATTTCGATGCGAACCGAGTGAAGAGGAAATGAGTATTGCGTGAGTTAGTGGAGAGTACACTCGGGAAATGAATACGAGGGTTCTTTTCTTAGAAAATTGTTTTGTGTCACTGTGACGTGAGATTTTGCGACGAACGATATAATTAAGAGGAGATGTCTGCGATTAACTACGGCTGTCGACGCAACTTTAACCGCGCTAGCTCGATTGCATTTACCGCAATGACGGCGATATATACCGTGCCACGTGATCGTATATAGAATTCTACAATGGGAGCTCGATTATTAATATTTTCCAAAAATTCTTAGTTTCCTCACAACAGTAACAAGTTTTTTATTCAGCTTTCGAATTTTAGTGTAAGAAAGAGTGAAAATTTTCAACTAGATTAGTTTAGTATTAATAGTAAATGCTATAGTTGTCTACCATATTAATTACTAATAGTATTAATTGAATGTTGAGTCATTTAGGTGTTGCCCACTAATTAACTTCAAAGCCTGATGTTTAGTGCTTTAGAAAATAGTTGAGAAACTTTGTAAACATCTTGCTTTTTTATAAACGTATTAAGAATTTTTGGAGTAAAACTTCAGGCACTGTAAATATAAAGTTAAAAATAGGTTGTGTGTAATGCCTCTCGCTTATCATTATAGTATGCGGACAGATACAACGCGTAAGCACGCGAACAGAACGTTTCCCGCGAAATTTATTATCAATCTGCAGTGATTTTAAAATGTACATTCTTTTTTATTGAATTTTGTTGAACATGGATAAAATTGAATAAATCTCAATGTGAATTTTACTCTGGCTGTTTATTTTACAACTACTTATAAAATATATTATTTAACGGATATGAGAACTTAAAACTATTCAGGAACAAATTATTTAACAAGTCTCTTGTATTTATATTAATTTTTTACCAAAATCATTTTCACCATACACTATGATTTTTAAAACACTATACGGCATTCAAATTTATATTATTCAAACTACCCGAATATTAATCCCAACGATCACCAAAACGTCACATTCTTTCTCCACATATTTTAACTCGAACCGGTAGCTATCTCTGTCACCAACGAGCTTGATGCGATCGCGTTGCCCAGCCACCGCGGGTTTGCAATATTTAAAACACAACTTCCCGGCCCCAATGACAAAAATCAAATTATGCAAATCCACCTCTTTGCATCGTGCACGCTTTGAAAATTTTTCGCCTCGCACGCTGCCGCGGACATGAAAGGTGGACACTGTGCAAACGCGGCGCGCCGCATAGAACTGCGCGCGATAACGCGTCCGAGGCAGATTGTCTTTCAGATTTTGCCGTTTTCTAATAGTCAGCCTGTGGTCTAGGGGTACGATTCACCACCGTATATCCAGCATATGGATGGAAACGGGTATTCGAGACTACATGCTGATTTTCATTTTTTCCGGCGGATTTTTTCGGTCAAAGGTCGACGATTTTCCACGGCGCCGCGACCCCGTTAAAAGGTCGAATTTAGTGTGCTTTTTAGGACGAATATTCATGAGAGTGACGTCAAAAGGCCTTGATCGGGTATAAAAGCGAGGCGCATCAGCGATAACGTTATCGATACGGCCGTTGCAGAGCCAGGTGTAACGGGTGTTTTTCGATACCCGAACAATCCGCGGCGCACCGGGACTCTGATTGCGATGGGAATAGTCGGCCTCGGCTGCGCCCCGTTTGACAACGCGCCTCCGAGGACCTAATGAAACGTTAAGTAAAATTAGAATCGAAATTGGATGAGATTCATAGAAATTCAAGCGTCTCGTAAATCCGTAATCAGTTTTATAGTTGCTGAGCGACAGTACTTGTTGCACCTATCGATTCTGCCGCTTTTGTCTCGTTCAATTTATTTATAATAATAAGTATTTTATTCAACGAACCACCCTGTATGTATCAGTGACCTTCCTACAAAATTGTGATTGGCTGACCTTGCTGTGCCGATCGTAGCGATTATCTCGTAAATGATAACGCGAATTAAATCCATGCAGCGCGGCGGGAGACTCGCTAGGTGCATTTCGCGGTTAGAGAAAACGGGAGCATTGAGAAATATTCGCTGGTCAAACTGAAACTTAAGCTCTTGTAAGGAAATAACGATTATTTATTTTTAACGAGCTGCGTCGATATATTGCTTGCAATGATATTAGGTAAATTGTGAAAAGGAAGTGTCCAATGTATAATACATTTCGATACGTTAACTTTGTTTAGAAAATTTTTATTAACGATTTATAAGTATACAAGTGAATTGTACAAAATTAGAACGCGCGTGCGGCGTTATGGGAAATCCTGAATATCGATTCGATTCTCTTGTAAGGAAACGATGTAGAATTTTCTTATTATTATTATTATTATTATTATTGAATTGACGGGAGAGCCCTTTAGAATACAAAAATTTGAACAAAGTAATACAGTTGGTATAGCTTATAGTAAAAAGATATAAAGATAAATAAAATAAAAACAGAGAATATACAGAAAAAACAGAAAAAAGAAAGAAGAAACAACAAGATATAGGTATTACACGTCATAATTCAAAAACAGTAAAAATGGGGCTGCACCCCTCTCGCTTGCAAGCTCGTCAATTGTTCTCTAGGTAGTATTGTAAACTACAAGCTACTTATACCTCTCGGATTAGTTAAGCACTCCAAACAGAATATTCTACCGCGCTCTGAAATGATTTTAAATCCAAAATTCGTACACCGCGTGAGTTCATTACGAATGGACGCACAGCTGTTGCGAAAACAAATTCGCAGGTCCGCATAATCTAGCAAGTTCCCATACACATAAGCTCCAAAGTGCATAGAAGTTACAAAGCATAGAAGTGCAAAGTACCTAATTCATAATTCACATCATCGATGCTCGAGCACCGCAAACACCCAGCGATACAACTAACCAGCTACAATATTCAACCGCCGCAAGCATCGAAACGCAGGAACCCCCCAATACTCAATACGCATACCTACACGCCAATCGAATGTTCGGCTAGAAATTATACCAAAGGGCCACGCGATAAATCAACCCTCCCGAATTATACTCGAGACCGAAACGAATTTACCAAACAAGCCCGGGTGCCGCGTAGATCGAAAGATCGACGAACTTTCGAACAGTCGAAGGGATCGCCCCGCGAGGGGGATGCACTTCCGGGTCTTCAGCGCGCATGCACCCCAACATGGCGTCGCCGTGCGGCGGGTGAAGGTGGCCCCGACGCGTACGCGGCTTCGCGGGGGTTTGGCGGGGTTTGTCGGATCGATAGCGCGCATGAGGGTGCGCGAACACCTACGCCGGTGATCGCCACGACCTGGCCGCCACCGTGACTCCGAGTATCCGGCGAGTATTCGCCCGATGCCAATAGCGTACGTGCGTCCGAGTGGCGAGCACCGGGTTCGGTAGCCCGTCGGTACCGAGAGGATCCATCTGCCCCGTTCGGTGGCGAGGTGACTGCCGCGCGCGCGTCCATCCCGTTCGGCGTGCGGTCGCCCATCGTCTGGATCGTGCTCGAAACCAGGGCCGATCGTACGGGACCTGGCTCCTCCGCGAGTGGCTCTATGCACATGGTTACGTTCCCGTCGGTTAAGCGGCCGAGCACCGCGGCCGCCGGTATGGAGTCTCGCTGAGGGGGTGGAAAGGAGAGAGACAGAGGGGAGAGTGATATGTCCGTGATGTCTCGAGGCTCGCCCTGGTGCTGGGCCGCGCCAGGGACGAGCAAGTCCATGCTTTTCCTCGCCGTTGCCATCCTCGTCGGCCTGTCGTCGCGAGGCGTCGTCGGCGAGAAGAGTAAGAAATGTGAGTAACCTGGTCACCCCGTTTATCGGCTGGCGCCTCTTTATTCTAGCTCTGCTTTCCGTTTATGTTTCTCCTATTCATTTGTTTATTGTAATGTTGACGAATACTTCGGACGCACCATAAGCGCTACCTAGAAGGGGCAGCGTTGCCTCAAATGCGGTTTGAATGTTCCGTGCCATGCGCTTCGGGGGTTGGTTCTTGAAGTTGCGAGCGATTTATCGAAAACTTCCGTCACGTTTCTCCAACGACGTGACACCACTGTTTGCGATTTTATTGAGCATTTGGTGTGTAGAGGGGACTTTAGTGAAAGGGAGTTTTTGGGTGGGGGGTTCTGGTAGGGGTTGTTTTATTTTTTATTTTTTAGATTTCATTTTTCCAGTGAATGTTTTGTAGCTGTATTTTCGATGAATACGTTATGAGATATTACGGAGTAATTAATATAAACAGGATTGTATCCCGGGAAGTTTGATTCGGGAAGGTACTAGTGCCTCGAGAGGCATTCAAGAGAAAAAAGTTAAATTACCTTCGAAGTTTGGTGAAACTGGTACAATGGCGCGTTGAGTTTTATTTTTGTTTTTTAAATTGATACGCGGGTGTCGCGAGGGTCGAGTGTCTTTTCATTCTGCGTTAATTAAGGGGAAAGTGACCATTGTTAAACCTCGGCTGGGCCATTAATTTGCAGAGCTTGTACACGATCGTTTTCATTTTTACCGGAATTAAAGAGTTATTTCCAGTGTCGTGGTTCAATTCCCATGACCACGTGGTAAGCAGGTAGTCATTGCAGGCTATTCGCGATGGCCTGCGGGGTTAGAACTTTAATTAGAAATTCAAAATGAGTTAAAATGTACTTCAAACTGTTTAGTAGTTGCATATTTATTTATATCTATTAAGACACAGATTGAAAACAATTTTCTGTTTACCACATTTGTCTCTGCATTGTTTTCCTGCATTAAGAATTTGGGGAAAGCTAATGCTGCAAACATTTTTATTTTATTGAAACGTTTACTGTTATGTTCAAGCTCTAATGAAAAAGAAACAAAAGTCTTGCATTATACAATTTTAGAAATTTATTTTTTAGTGATATTAGTTTGTGTCTTACTAAGTTTACCAAGTAGTAAACGTTTCATTAATCTTACGAAATAAAATTTGTCAAAGTACAATGTTTCTTATTTTGAATTCTATACTTTTGAAAGTAAACGAAGGGTTTCTGTTTTCGATTAGAGGAAGAAAAAACCGTTGAACGGCAGATTAGGCACGACTATTAAGGAACTATTTTCGTTTCATGCGTAACGATTGTACGGCAAATTGGAGGAATCATGATTAATGTAATTGTCAATGCGATGGAAAGAAAGAAAGCGATTAAATGTAACGGTAAGTGAGCAAGGGAAAGGCGGTTCATAGTTACAGAGCGACTCTAATGCGAGCCTTGAATATTAATGTTACACAAACATTACCTAAAGTTGCACTTTACCTCTTTACAGAGCATTTAGTACTCGCTTTGCATACGCTGCATTTAGTTGACGTAGCTGGTGGCAAAACGTTTCGCTGATTTCACCACTCCTTTACATGCTGATTCCTTGTACAGGCACAGTTACGTAGTGTTGTGTAAAATAAATGAATATTAATTTGAAGGTACATCTTGACGATGTCATCTTTTGATGAATTAATCTTCGGACGCATTCTTTTCTGTAATTATTTATTTATTTTCCATATCTATTTGGTAATATAAACATGACACAAGAACGTATCATACCAAACTTTAGTAATTACTAATTTACGGATTGGGCGAAATTTCAGAGTTTCAGGAAGTTTATAAAGTTAAGGGTAAAAGATTAAACTGCAATTCGAGTCAGGAAAATAGTAACATAGATATTGCATGCTCCAAAAATCATGAATTTATAAGGGTATAGAAATTGGTAACTTAAAAAAAAAATAGAAATTGTTAACTTAAAAAAAAAGATACAGAAAACCACGAGGAAAATGGTTAAATTCTCGTATCAACTGTTTAGCTTGAATTATTAACGTAATATTGTCTAATAAATGCTAATTTTTCACGATGCACCGTAATTTCCGATACTGGAAAAGTAGTTCATCGGAATGGTGTGTGACCTAATTAGTCGAGGAAAATCGGATTACACTGTGATAGACCGCGAAGATGAATGAGCAAACATGTAATTTTCTTCTACCTTCGCCGAAATATTTAGGGTTACCTGCAGAATTTCTAAAATTCTAAAATCGTTGGAAACTGAACTGGAACAGGAGACAGGAGATCAACAATTTAATCTAGTAATTTACTAAAGTGGCTGTAAGGAGCCACATTAATTTCCTCCAACTTATAATGGATATATCGAGGAATCTACTACTACATTTCGAGCTACTTCTATATTTCAGCAAATGTAAAATGCAGGTGACGTAAATCCTCGTGCAAAAATAAGTCGAAATTGCTTCCAGAAAAACAAATTTGAAAATCCATGGAGAATAAGTACACTCAGTTAACAAAACATTTAAAATAGATTTTCTCGAAAACAACGCTTCGTTCGAAATAAAAGCTATTTTACAATTCGACTAATTTATCTACAATGTGAGTTAATTCAGTCCCAGTTGTACTATACTTAGTGTTGTATTTTGCCAATTCTTTAGTGTCAAGTGTATGCGTATTTAACAAAAATTCAGAGTAAGTTTTCATGAAAACTTGGCTCCGAATAGAAGAATATTTTCCTATAATTTCGACTAACATTTTCATGTACAAAATTACATCATCGAGGGTTGAACGACCAGTTCATTGCCACTCTGTTCACACTACCGAAGCCGGAGCAATTACGATCCATTTCTACTGCAATAATTCATCCCTCTGTATAAATATCCATATCATTTCGCAGAGTATCAAACGCGTGACGTGCCCATTGAAAATGGCAATTTCCCTTGGATCCCAGTTCTCCTTAATCGTTCAATCACTCTTTACTCGCGCATGTCGCTCTCCAACATTTCGGCCCGCTTTGTCCCCGCTAATTTGTGCTCCCATCTCGAGGATTTCCCTTTACCGGTGCATAATAAACTTTCGTCCGCTTCCTCCGGCTTTCCTTACACATTCCGCGGTTCGCACAAAGCTTTTCCGCCGCCGCCGAAAATCCGACGCAAAGCTTATCATTCCCGCGCTCCGCCGGTGGTATAATAATGGAAATAATAAAATGTCTTTTCCATTATCCGACGAGTTATTCATTAGCCGAGTAAAATGATGCTTCAAAAACATGTATGGAATCCGCGCTCGCGCTCGCCAGCCTTTTGTCCACTGTTTTTCATCGGTCCGCGCGTTTCATTCGATTAAATTTCTCGCTCTGTCCGATTCCAGGCTCGCGAAATTTATGCGCGTTTTATTTCCGCGGGGCTCGCGCCGAAACAAAGCGCGACGCGCCGGCGAGGTGCCAATTAAAGTGCGCGAAGAACGACGGCGGTAAACCTTTGAGAGCCGCGATACACAGTTCTCGTATCATTGAACGAGCGAACTTGTCCTTTGGATATTTTGCCCGGTTCAATTCCATGGCGAGGGTTTCAAGGAAAATATCCTGACGGGGAAGCATTAATTGCTACACGATGGTCTACTTTCATACATTATCACTTGCACCTTTCTTATTATCTTTTAGCACTGGGGAAATATTATTGCAAATTTTATTTACTCCAGAAATGTGTAGCTCACTGTCTCAGCCAAAAGAAGCCAGAATAAATATTTCCAGTGCAAAGGGATGCAAGAAAATGGAATTTTTGAATTTGTAGTAATGATCGTTGATCATCCCTCAGGCGACTGGACTATTTCCGTTCTTTCTCGGGGCCTGTTAGTCAGGTTTGAACCTATAATTCGAGAAACCCGCTGCGCAGCCTTAGGGAACTGTTTTTGGAGGAGAATGGAAGATTGCATCCGCTGCTCGTATACTTTTCGAGACGCGGCGGTGTGGAATTATGGCAGCGTCGCTACGGGCCTTGGTAAACGAGCCGGCTGTCACGTGAAAATTGCTGTAATCACGCCAAAGTTACCGGAACAACGTTAATTGTTTGCTCCAGCGGCAGCAGGAAGATTACTGCGTTGCCACGGCCAGTACACGACGAACGTGACGCGAACCGATAAACGAAGCTAATTACGACAGTCAAATTAGCTCGGCCGAGCGTTGGTACCGCACTGATTTCGTGGTCATGTGTGATCGATCAACATCCATGTACCGTCGATCGAAACGTATGCGTGCCATAATCGCTAATGCTTCTTGTTATCGATTCTACCTCATTGGGAAGTTAATATCGGAAGCTCGGAGATAATCAGGCTGTCTTTGCGAGCCATGCGTTCGAAACGTTTCAATCTTTTAGCTGCGCGCTGCGTTAAATATGACTTTATTCTCCTCAAACTGTTTATTGGATCTTTTCTGGATCGATACCAGTTTTCTAGAATTAAGAGCGTTGAAGGTGTAAGTGCAATGAGTGATTGCTATCCCTTCGTTGAACATTTCTTTAATAAATGGTAATAATTAAAAGTATTTTAATCAAGGCTTATGCTAATGTACCTAAATTATAATAGGTAATTTTGAATTTAGCATTTTTTTAATAAGTAAAATCTGTTATACTGTATAACTGCATGTTTAAGTTTTCAGTTGAAATAAAAATTATAGGTAACTAAGTATGTTATGATGTCCAGGGTGCAGTTAGGTGACGTTATTCTTGTCCATTTTTTGTTCACAAGGATATTTAGAAGCGGTGTGATTCTTGGAGTCTGAAACCCAAAGCTCGGGGGAAGATTCTTCCCTCAACACGTTGGACTTGATGAACTTTAATGAGACTTGATGGACTTCATCGCGCTATGTATAGATTTTTACCTTTGCAGAAAGAACCGCGAGCCTGACTAAGCCGCTGCCTTTTTCTCTGTCCGAAGTACACTTGCTCCATATTTGCATGCGTCTCTTCAAGTCCACCGTCTCTCGAATCCGTGCTACTACTACTTAGTCTGGTTATAAGCTTCCCTCCCTACTTACTGAAATCGAGTTTGTCGGATACGAGAAACATTTCTCGCATCAATAAAGATCGAAACCGCGACGATTGGAACATTGGAGGTTTCCTTCCTCCCTTGTAGCTTTAGTGACAGTATCGCATCTTCTAAGTATCTCGTTTTCAGTTTCCAGAGAAGGGATTATTGGAAACTAATTGTTAAAAATTCTTAGGAACTGTGTTTAGTAAAAAGTTTTTTTAATTCCAAATGTAGAAAATATGTATTGCTAATTTCCTTACACGAAAGTGGATTTTTAAATTTCTGATTAAATAACGACGAGCACGTGCACCCAGTTAATTTGCAGGAAAAAGGCGGAAGGTTTGTCTACGAGGGTTCTTTCTTATCCTCAACAGTTTCCAAGATAACATCAGAAGAGTGACGGCATCGAGGGTACTTTAATCCCCTAAAATTGAGCATCAGCAGCTAAGAGAATACATGTCTCTTAATTCAGCTTACTCAGCACAAATCCAAAGGCTTATCAGAATCAATGTTGGACACTTTGCGCACTCCTCCTTTTAGCATATTTTTATCTAGGAATGACTTGAATATTAGTTAGTGAAAGAGATTGTAGCATTTATTTTAACAAAGATACTATTGCAGTCGTACCTAATTCCTTTTTTTAACAGCCACTTAACGTTTACATATTTATTGCGCACTGTGTTGTCCCAAGTAATTGTAAAGTCAATGCGATAGTACCTCCTAATATCATTAGTGTCGCGCAAAGCCAGAGTGGGCTTTTAAACTGTAGTTGAGATTAAACTACGATCGCCAGGCCGCCTTTAAGCGGGGCTTAGACTTTAAGCTTTGGCAGAGAACCCCTAGGCAAATAGTTTTGATTGATAATGGACTAGGAGAAACACAGTAATGGATTGAGTACAAAGGAGGAACTAACCGCACTCAAGTTTGCACGTAGTATAACACAGACGCGAGGTAATGGGATTATTAGGTTGTTATTGCCAAGATATATTCGATGAGCGAACGGGCGAAGAGCTATCAATTAAAACGGAAATTGCAGCAGAGTTAGAAAAATCGAAATCTTGCAACATATTTTTAAGTGATTATTAATTCCAAGTTCGAAGTCACTGGTTAAAAGTTATTGCTTTTGTACCATTAATTTCTTACCAATTTATTATAATAAGTAACTTATTACTATTCTGCAAAATTGTGTTTAATTTTTAGTTACAAATTAAATTTAATGGCGTGTTACTTTATATTCAAAGGTAATGTTTCATAATTTTTTCAGAATTTTTGTGTAAAAAAGCTTAAATGGTTTTGAAATATTCTTTAGATGCTTCTTTTAAATATTTTTCAATCTTCTTCAACTTTTATATGTTTCATTTTTTCTTCTCCTCAGTGTACTTTAAAATATATATTTGTTTATATATTAAAACAGGAAATTATACATATTTATTCTCTTATTTGTTGTGAACGACTGGCACATTCTTTTTTTCATTATTCGTGTATTTAGATAATAGGAGAAATTTCTACTGTAAAATTCGGATATCACAAAGGAGATGCATTTTTTGCTGATTTAGGGAAGGGAGGTTCGTGAAAATGGTTGGCATGCGAAAAGCAAAGGGTTGAAAGTGTTGGTTTCGCGGAGATAGGGGACCCCAACTTTGATACCACTTTCCGTTATGGCTCGGAAGCGTTGGATTTATGACGGCGAGGCTCATATGTTGTCGTCGTCCATGGAACATCGGAATTCATTTTCTATTCACCGATAAAGTACTTACGAGAGTGGCTTATAGATATTTTCGTTCAACCTTTTTATCTTCACGCGCTGCCAGCGACGTATGGATAAATGAGAAACTTTTGGAAGGGACAACAATGAAATATTTCCATTTTCCATTCGTTACTTGATCATTTATTTCGATAAAATATTTATTTCCGCCGAGTAACTTAAAACACTTTAATATCTGCTTTCTCAAGTGTCATTGTAATTTGATAAAGTCGAAGCACGATACATAATATTTCTAGCAAAATAAAATAAATAATAATCTTCTATTTTATATTCTTAGGACTTAAGGATGGGTAATTGCAATTTTAAGAAAATTTCAAACGCTCCTACATCTTAACATTTTTTTCTAATTAAATTTATTTCCATTAGCATACTTATAATTCTTCATATGCAATTATTTAGCCAATTCTAATTCGTTATACTGTATAGTTACACACCACCTCGTAAAGAAGCACCGAATATATCGATTTTTTCACTATTCACCGGATAAAAGACACTCTCATACTACCAGCAAACAGAATTTGTAATCCGTTGCAAGGGGGGTTGTCCTTTTGAAAGTCCATTCAAAATTTCATAACGATCGCGGTTTTATCCTCTCCTACAGCGGATTACAAACTTTGTTAGCCACGCAATATGAAAAATCCCTTCACCCGATGAACTTGCGGAAAAGATGAATCCTCATCCACATCCCTAAGTAGTGAAATAAAAAAAGGTGGTCAAATAAAATCAGTAAATCCACCCTCATCCCCTTTGCCGTTAATTATAGTGGAAGACCTACCTTCTCAACTTAATCAGCGCCGTTTCCATAGGTCAATATGTTCGAAAACCCAGAAGGGTTGCCAGTGATCGATAAGATTTTAAGGTGGCTGGCGCCGAATTTGCTCGATTGAGGAATGTTCCAGGCAATAAAGTCCCCGCCGTCGTCCATTTTTTTCCCCCACCTCACCCTATCCTCGAACCTAGACGATTTCTCTTTCACGCGGCGAACATCGGTGGCAGAGCCGCGTACTCCTGTTTCTTGCAACCCTCTCTCTTTCTCACCCCTTGCGGAACCTCCTCGGCAACCCTTGTCACTGTCTGGCGGCTTGATTTCTTGCTAAACTCTCCCAGCAAGAAACTTCGCATCCAGAAAGGAGTGACTCGCTCTTTCCCCATTTACTTATCCCCGGGGATAGCCGCGGCGGTCCAGACTGTGCATCACCGGCGACAACGGTCCTTCGACTTGGCAAAATTCCACTCAATTCCCGTGGAATTCGCGTGCGGCCGACAGACCGCGAAATTCGCCGGTAAGATGATGGCCGGTGAATTATGGGCGATCGGCGATACCACCGGATTTTTCCAACCCTCGGGGACGTCTAATTGAAGGATTTATAGCTGTCAAGCCGTGTTACGCGTAGATACTAGTAACTTGATGCAGATTGCATGGGTATAATCCGGTCGCCCCGTTTATCGATCGGATTTAGTTGCATCGTTTCTCTGGTTTCGGTTATTTCTGCATTCCGTGGTCGCTGGCTCGTTCTGGTTTAACGTGGTGACGAGCTAGCAACTGTTTTTTTTTTACGGCGTGCTAGAATTGAGAAGCCAGTAATCCGTGCGGGCCATAAGTTAGGACAGTGGCGGATCCAGGAGCCTTTCTTAGGGGGGGCGAAACGTGTAAAAGTACATACCTACATTTTTTAATTTTCTTTTACGAGATTTAAAATTTGCTTGTAATTTATATTTTAATGTAGTCTATATCTGATACTATAGCCTGAATAATTAAATTTTCATTAATTATTTATACAGAATAATACACAACGTCATAACATTTTTATATTTTATTATTCTTAGGGGGGGGGGGGGGCGATCGCCCCCCTCTGGATCCGCCACTGAGTTAGGATATCCTTCTGTAAGATCCTTGATATTAACGATCTTAGGTCTTCGAATGTTTCTCAAAGATCCGAGTGTTCGAAGGGAATCGAAGATCCAATCGACGTGAATTTAAAGTGGTGGGGAAAAACGGGAAGTATTTAGTTTTGAAGGGATACAGAAATATCCAGGAGAATTTTCTTAGAAGAACGCTGCTCGCGCAATCTCGGGATCGCTGCAGCTAGTGCCGCGAAAGAAAGCTGCGTACATGGCAGCCAACAATTCCCTGAACGTCGCGACGCGAAGTAGATTTCAGCTTCCTCTGTGGCCCGGCGAGTTTCGTCAAATTGAAAGCCACCGGGCTGTAACTTGGAGAGGCGGCTTCGAATCGTTATATCGAAATGTTGCGCGGGAATTACTAACAGGGCCCGATTGCTAGTAGCACCGCGGTACCTCACCTGTCGCTTTCTCGGTTTCCTCTCTTTGTGCGCCAGCCACCTCAATTACTGGGGCTCTTCGTATCGGTAACTTCGAGACGGCCAATCTGCCTCGACGAATCAATTCTGGAGAATGTTTGAAACTCGGAAAGTTCGCGGGAATTTCTCTGCTCGCTGCTTGATTCCTTGTATACCTGACCCCATTTCGAAAGGCGTTGTCCCTTTTCTAACTTCTCACCTCATTTAACATTCTCCTTGGGGCGGATTAAAGCTCATCGGCATCCTTGTCTTCTCCGAATTTCATTTGCTTCTTAAAGAATCGGGGACATGGTTTTTAACTTTTGAAATTTTGAAAATTCACAGAAATTTCTTTGGTTGCTGCTTGATTCACTGTGTTTGCAACCATTCTGAAAGGCGTTGACTCTTTTCTAACTTTGTACCTGCTTTAACGATCTCCTTGTATATATAATCATAAATATCCTTATCGTTGCTTTTCGGGGAATTTGCTTCGCTTTTTGTAGAACTGATTGCATGTTTTTTTAAGTTTCAGTGCTGTACTCGATTCTTTCTTCTTTGACATTTTTTGGTGCTTATGAAGTGAGATTAGTTCTGTATGGACGAACAGAGAATAATGAATCTCGTGCCTGTTCACATGAAGCAGCATTGCTAGCATGAATGATTACAGTACGAGTACATTTTTAACAGCAGTGAAATAAGTACGTAAAGTAACGCAATAATAGTATTTCTGTTTGTTAAATTTCACTAACTATTTAAGTTCTAAAAGTATACTTAATTATCTATTTTGTATTACAATCAAATGTGGCTGAAATTTCTATTAATCATGGAATTATAAAGTATTAATTACTCAAACACAACTGGGGATTTTTTTTAATTTAAAAAATTCTTTTAAAACAACTTAAATGTGGCTCTACACGTTTTTTTGAACATTTAGTTCTATTGCTTGAGGTAAATCACTCGGCATAAGGCAATCCTTTTCTGCGATACGTATGGTATTGAGCAAGTTTAATGGTAGAAGATATGTTCCCCAGAAAAATTGCGCGGAACCCATCGCTTTCTGTCGCGAGAAGAGGCAGCGAGGAATAATTTTTACACATTAAACCATTCCCTCTCTTCTTTCTCTCCCTGGTTTTCCTCTTTCTCTTTATATGCAACTGGCGTCCTGGCGCATTGTGAGTTTCGATATGGTTACACTTCCCCCGGGAGCAATATACCTACCTGCAAGCGAAATATGCTTAGAGTTTCTGCAATATTTCTTCCATCTCATCTATAAGCATCAAAGTAGACTCCGTGCTTTTTTTCTCGTCGAGAGTTATATGTGGCTTTATGGGTTATTCCAGGAATCGCGCGAACTCGCCGCGGACGTAAGCAGAATCGCCTAGAATAAAGATGAGAAACGATCAGTTATTGAACCGCGGACTCTTCTTTCGTCTATACAAACTTTTTACGGCAGCTTCTGCATAGGGAAGCGTGGTGTCAGAAATCGACATAAATAAAACCAAAGGTCTGATCTTACACAGCGATTTAAATATTCTAACAATAAGTGTCTTCCTGCAAAACTAATATACATTTTCGCTTATACCCGTTTGCTCGTCCACCGAATAAATTAATAGTTTATCACAAGCGACATCTGGGGGACCCAGACTGTCGGATTCTTTGAGGCAGTTGCGTGAATAGTTCATGCCCGGGTTACTCATCCGTGCGAACATTTTCGAAAGAGTATTGACATCGTTACTGGGCAACTATTTACTTCGTTTCATTCGCGTTTCATCCGGTATTCATAGAAAGCCGCCGTCGGATCTGACGTTCGCGGCCTCGCAAAGAGCGCGCGCGAGGGCGTCCCTTCCTCAACAGGCGGCGGAAAGTTAAGAGGGTCGAAGGATGAGGGCCGAGGGGTGGGAATTGAGACTGCATCTATCATCCTGCAACTGGCTCAAAGAAACCGAGACGTCTCGGTCGGAGGAGAGACCAGGTCGCCTAAGGTAAACGCTGTCTCACCTTGCCTACTGGGCATACGACCGCACCCCAAACAGATCCTACGGCCATATTTAACATTCGTCAGGACGATGCCTGGCAAACCGGTGGATCCTGTATGCGGTTTTTCGTGGTCTTTTGATCAACGTCGCCGTGGAAACTAATGACACGTTGTTTACTCTTTGGGGGAATTTCGTTTTCATTCAAAGGTAGAGGAACTTGGAGGGTTTAGGGGAATTCTGGGTGGAAAAGTATAGGCGATGGGTGGAGGAGTATGTGGCATTGTTTAATATTTAGCGAGTTTTATTAACTTGGTATTTTTTTTTTTTAACTATTTTATTTATTTTATTTTTTTGAGTTTCTGTGACATTTCTCGGGTCGTAAGCCTCCGTTAGCAACTGTTATTGTATCCCCAACATAAACAAAGGAACTTTCGCTCCATCCACGATCGATCCATTCATATCCACCAATTACTTTATTAAATTCTCGGGTCTAGATTTTTTTAGCGAGTATCAGTTTGTGGTATTGGTTGTATCTTTTGGTAAAATATGTTCACTGGAAGATGGAATTTACTGAAGAATTTAATATTCTGTTATATTAATGTTTTCGTATTTTCAAATGGAAAAGAGTGTTTTTAAGTATTGGAGAGGGTGTCGTTAAGATTTTCTTCTTTCTAGTGAAAATTGCATCGTAACGAGTATCACAATGATTTACAATGAATTTCTATTTCTCTTCTTAATTTTAAATACATTCTAAAGCGTGCAGTTTGTCGTTTCCAAGCGCGGTTCTGGTCAGATATTTCTTAAGAGGAAACCTCTCCCATCAGCTGATCGACTTCAAAGGGGTCTCCCCGGTACTCTCATTTGTCTACTTTTCTTTTTCGCCTACACATCTCTAATATTTGTATGCGCATTTACGTGCTCGAGCGCGTCTACACGTGAAATCATACTACATATATAGCAGCAGTCGTTTCATTTCGTTGTCAAAGGGCCACAGGAGTAATTTCTGTCGTTCTTTCCCACCCTGCGCAGCTGAAAGTTGAAATGGCTGGCGAACAGCGGCGGCCATTCATTCAGGATTCGAATTTTCCTTCTATAGAACAATTGAAAACCAAAGCCTATATCAACCGTCCAAATTTGTTTGGTATTGCTTTCGGGATGAACAGTTTTCCCATTGATTGAACGAGGAATCATGAAATTCGATAGTACTCGCCCTTTCATACACACAGATTGCAAAAACATTCAAAGCTTTATTTTTTTTAAAAATGTAACATCTTTTATTTCCAAATCACATTCATTTTACAATATTTGATAAATGCATATTTGCGAACTAAATTTACTCGGCTCTTTTTGGTCCTCCTCGCGAGTTCAACGAAGCAATCAAGTTTTTATTTATAATTCTGAAGCGACCTGCCTAATATCGCGGAAGCAATATTGGCCGTAATTTTATATTTTCCACGTGGACAAGCACAACTAAATGCCAAAGTAATTCTTTCTATCTCTTCGCTGCTGCTCGATATATGTTGGCGTATATTTCAAGTGTCTTTAGCACGGACAAAGGGACCAACGGTTAAGTATCTTCGGATCCGCTATAGCGACAAGAAAAAGCGAGGTCCGCGGAGAAATGGCCACATGGACACTCGAAATGGGTTTCCAATGTCCGTGGATACGAGTCCATTCCACGTTCCAATGACGGCGCAGCTCTGAACAAAGTGCAACAGTCAATTGGTTTTTCTTTAACAGCTATCTACTACAACATTTGATGGCTTTTAAATTGTCTCTAGGCGAGAGTTTCATCATTTAACCATCATTTATAATTCAGTTACCCATTACATTCGATTAAACACGGTAAAGTCGCTTAAAGACTATTCCTCTTAAATTCTTTCTTTACTTTACAACTGAACGTCGACTAACTTAAACGTTTTACTCTAACATTTGTGACGTTTTAACTGAAGATCTAAAGCGTACGAAAGCTTATAAAAAAAGATAGAGTCACTTATACACCACAAAACGCACAAGATAATCACAAATCTAATCCCTTCATCTAATAATCGAGATTCTAAATTGCAGATCCCTTTGTTAACAGACTTTACCAGACCCTCGTGCCAAAGTATCTATCCGCCCTCCTTCGCCTCCCCTGATCCCAATTCGAAGCGACGCCGAGATTCTGAAGATCATTAAAAAAAAATAGAAGAAAGAGGGGAAGGAAAGCGTACAAAGCGAGTTACGGAGTTTATCGATTTTTCTTTCTTCATTTGCGTGCTCCCGCCCGTCTGTGCTTTTGTCTTTTTGAACTGTTTGTCCTTTTCGAACCTTCCGGCAATTCGGAACAGTGCGCGTCAGAAGCAGACCCTTTCATCCGCGCTGCGAGCACTATCGCGCACGCCATCTCCACCTACAACCCTTTCCCGGTGGTTTGTGCTCTCGCGAACCTGCAACGAGTCCACCTACACACTTCCGCTTTTCCGGCGCGACCCTCCTTCCATCCCCCACCCCCCCTCCCCTACGGCTGCACTCGAAACGATGTTGCTCCGTGCACGAGCAGCACGTTCAATAGATATCAAATGATCAATGAGACACTCCTCGAAATATACGCGAAAAATATGCTCCCTCAGAATTCGTGGCCCCGCCGCACGGCGCGGAGCTCGCACGTATTACTGCAACGATTGGAAATATTGAATAAACGGGCGCAAGATGATACATGAATAATTTAGCGGGTCCCTTCGATACACGAACGACGGGCGTAGCCGTGACGCGTGCAACTTTCCGAGCGGTTAAATTTTAACCTCCGTTTCCATGCAGATGGCGATGAATTTTAAATAAATGTACAGCTCGAGCGCGATGATAAGGGGGATGTTTTTGTTGCTTCATGCAGCTGTCAGTTTTGGTATCGTTGGTTAATATTTTAGTGTCAGCGACGTTTGAGGAGAAATTTGAGTATATTTTTAGGGTCCAAGGTTGAATGATTTAGGGGAAAGTTTTTTTGGTTTTTGCAGTGGAATTTACTTGGATTATTCGAATATTCGAATACCAGAGAATTCGAATAATTTTTTCGAATATTTGAATATTCACACTTTTGCAGGTAAAATATGTTGATTTAATAATAACCTTCCTTGTGTTGCTTAGTAGATTATTTTGTACAAGTACTGAGCGATATATTTAAATAAATACTTTTCATATTTGATTAGAAATTATATACAAATGAAGTCTTAATTGCCAATGTTCACTGTAATAGATTTTTATGATTCTACAGGCCAAAATAAGACAAACATATAGATTGCAATTTTTTAATATCGCGCTTCGTTTGCCAGAAAATTGACTTTGAATTTCTGCTAAGTACGCGTGCACCGAAGTACAGTTTTAGGCGCCTAAGGGGCACGCGGTGGAAGGGGAACAGCCTACGGAAGCGCCACGCGTTCCGCGTGCGCCTCAACTGTACTTCAGTGCGCGCGTATTTAGCAGCAATTCAAATTCATTTTGTTTTAAAACGAAGCAAGATAATTAAAAATTGTATTCTATATTTTTTTTAATTTGTCCTGTAGAATCACCCTCTAAAAGCTGTAACGAAACACCCTGTATATAATTCCTCTATGAATCTTGTAAACTATTTAAATATTCTTTCGGAGAGTCGGCAACAATTTGGTAAAAATAAGTCTCCCAGTTTAAAATCGCGAAAAAACTGTTAATTCCTAGGAATTGACAATACACGTTCTGAAAAAATTAAACGTTCAAAACACGAAAGTATTTTAAAAAATAAATAATATGTACGTACGTGAATGAAATGTTTTTTAGACGATGTGTTATATTTTTAACGTTGTTTAACCGACGTGTAGAAGTAATAGAAATATAAGTTTTGACAAAATCTGTTCTACAGTGAAGTGTGTCTAAGTATACTTCGAAACGAGCAACTGACTCTCCGTTTGACGGAGTGGCTAAGCGCGCTAGGCGACTGCGTTCGAAACTCGACGAGCCCGTGTTCAAATCCCGCTTACCCTACCTTGTTTTTATCCCGATTTTTTCTCTTGGTTTTTCTCAATTAATGATTGGCCCACAGCCAGCTCCATACGTATGTGTGTCTTCGTACGTGTGGCGTCCCTAAACTGTGGGAGAAAAATTGACTGGTTTCGCGCTATGTTTCAGAGATTCCTCAATAACTCTGGTAATACGTATATCCAGTTACATTTTTTTATCGTATTTGATCATTCAATAAGTATTGATCATTTGTGTGTCACCAGTTTTTTTTTATCGAACCTGCATCTCTTTTTCCCTTGCATCTTTAATATTTAAATTACCTGATATACAATTGCAGTGGAATAATCATTTTCTTCTTATATACGATTTAATCCATTTCTTCCCTACCAATTACAATATCATAATTAAAATCAAGGGACTTTTATTCAGGACCCGCTAGTGAATCATGCCACTCCCTTTAAAAAAATAAAAAGTACCCTTCACATCTCCATAAAAACACGATAGAAAAAAATGATTCACTTCACCTGCGTGTTCATTAACACTCGAAAATTCTCCACTAACTATTACCCAAATGTGCACTGTAAATAACCAATGTCTCAAAATCTACAATTCATGTCAGCTGGCTTTAAAAAAACTCAACTACCTTGACATTTCCGAAGGTCTCAAGGACCGAGGCCTAACGTTCCTTATCCACGTGATCCACGCAATATCGGCCGATCGATCGCGGCTTCCAGAATGTATTTACCGCGTACTCTAGTCGGCGGAGACTTTATTCGCCCTTCCGCGAGATTGAAACACGCCTTTTTCACCCTCGGCCCGGTATAAATTACTTCTGCCGCTGCACCGGTTAGCCGCAGTGCGTTAGCATTCAGAATCGCGGCGGTTCGCGGAACAAGGCAATTAATGTTGAAGCGGGGTTGAAGTCAGTCGGAATGAAACGGGATTACCCCGGAATTGTGCGCGATCTACAAATACGTTTTCCCTATCCGGCTGGTCGCTTTCGGAGGCTGGTCGCCGGCAGCTCCCGCGCTCCTCTCCAGGCACCTTAGAAACGCGCGTAATTAAGACACTCAAACGGGCGCTCGGGAGGAGAGACACTCGTGGGGCCATTATAACTGTATACGCGTGCATAAAGTTTTCATTGCGCGGCAGACGCGCCGTAAGAATCTCCCGCCGGCACAATTAATTACGCGGGGCGCGCTCTAAACCGCACGAAAATTATTCGGGGGGGACGTTTGCATCGCGCGCGCGAGCAGGGATTCCATTTTTACCTGATGAGACGCTCACTTTGAACGCTGCGCATCCCTTTTCCACGTAACTCGAGACGCGCTCGCAAATACACGGTCGGACGCGCCGCCAAACGTTCGCTCGCGAAAAAATACGCCGGAAACGCGGAAGGAAGCTTTCCCCGCGAGGAGATCGAGCCTCAATGGCTGCTGGATACGCGCGCTCGTCTGTAATCCGCGACACTTGATTAAGGACATTCGCACGAGAGCGACTAATAAAACGAAACTGCGAATGGAATTTCCCCCGAATTTTGCTCGAGCTCGAAATTCGAGGAGTTGGCGGCGAGGCGCTTCGGTCCGAGCCTCATAAATGCATGAGCAGGGAATCTCTTTTACCACGTTTGTTTCCTTGCAAATGTTCGCCGCCAGTGTTGGTATTGGAACTCTGACACGAGGTGTTTCGCAACTTCGTTTACGGGTTTTATTGAAAATTCAAGTTGCTGGCAAACACCGTCCCCGTCTCGCGCAACTAGCGCGCGGCCGCGAAAACTGTTTTCTAATATGTGTTACATAAATTCGAGGTAAACCGTGCAATGGTTGAAACTCGGCAACAACATGAATAGTAAATTTACGGTTCGCTACGGTTTTGAGGGCGGGGAGAATTGTATTACGTGTTACGCTCACGACGAACTTCACTAATACTCCCTACGAAATTATAGTCCACTCGTGAAACTAATTACTTTGGCTTCAACAAGCGCTGTTAATCTAGCTTATGATTTATGTATGCGAGCTGCGTTTTATTTGCCCGCGTGCACCGAAGACGCACCGTTCTGTGATCGTAGCCGCAGATCTTCTGCCATTAATATTCTCGCAGGATTCATTCAAACACATCATCTCATAAAAGAGTTGTTACTGAACATCGAATCTACATACTCCCCATATATCTGGCCTTCAATATTAATAATCAGCTTTGAAAGCAGGAGAACGCGAGCGAAGAGAAATTTCGAATCCCCACTTTGCAATTGAAAAGAAGTAATTCATCACCTCCATTTTGCATAAAAATATTTCACTTTGCTCCACTGTGGAGGCCAACATAACTCTTCCACCCCTGACTCTCCGTCGCTCCCTGTGAACACGCTGTTTTTCATTCGTCTAATTAAATCCATACGTCCCTGCCAACATAATGCGAGGGATTTCAGTCGCTGAGGGATGCCGTGAGATCCGTCAGTCTGGGAAAGCCGTGGAGATTTCCCGTGAAAGCGATAAGACGCGATAATCGATTTTTTTTTTTCGCCACGGCAGGCACACATCGGAGTCGGTTATAGAACAGCGGCGGTGTAATAACCTCCGTGGCCCAGATACCGGAGAGAAATCGAAGTCGTCGACAGACATATTGGATGCTCGGAAGATAGTCCCATCCAGATGTTTTTGTCCCACTTCTTGCAACGGTAGCCGAGCGTGCCCGGAGCCCGACATCCAAATATCAATTCTTTGGAGACACACGTACGCCATTGGGTGATCGATACGGTTCGAGGGTGCATAATCTCTCCCGCGACAATGCACCCTTTCACCATCGAACGGCGCTGTTCGAACGAACCGGAATAAAGGGAAAACGCGCGGCGCACCCGACGTTCCCCAAAACCGATTTCTCCGCGTTTTCGGGGAAAGAATGAGCGTTGTCGAAACTGACGGATAGAATGCTCGGGGGACTCTTCATTCCATCTACAATCTCGGTGGGAGAAATCGCGAAATATCGATTTGCTTTGGCAAGAGGCTGTTGCGACAGCACCAGGCATCTCGGAATGGCTTTCGATCTGAAGATGTGTAAATTCCTGGTGCGAAAAGGAAGGGAAAAGTCCTTTACCGTTTACCGATCTGATGCTTCGCTTTCGAGATACCTGCGAGGAATTGAAATTCAAAAGTTAAATTTTAATGTATATTTTCACTGGTCTTGATAATATTTTGCGCATTAAAGTGCCAGGCTTTCTTTACTTTCTACGTTTTGTATATATTTTGGATATCACTCTGACATTTAAACAGCGCGCGATAAATTTGGACTCCTAAACTTTAATTACGTATAGGTATTTCAAAAACAGTGTTTCATATCAGAAAGCGTCACGAAACTTCTCATCATTTTCTAGTACCAGCAATTCGCGTGTCCACGTTTTGCTCGGAATTTTGAAATATCACACATATATGACATTAAAATTTTTAATATTTTCCGTAACGATTACAGAAACGGACAATATTTATTTGAAAGAATTTATAGTAGCTAGGTATTCTACATAGCGAAGAAAATTTAAGAAAAAATATTGTCAAGTATAAGAATTTTGAAATAAAAAATGAAGAGACGTGGAAACTATAGTAGATACTATAATTATTCGAAAATTGGAATATTCGAAGAAATTATTCGAATATTCACAATTCTAGTTAATTAGATACAATGCTGCTAAAATGACCGAAGTGACTAAAATGGAACATTCCTCAAGTTTCAAAGCTAGAGATGTCCTGCTGGATAAATAAATAGTAATACATTAAATGCGTGTGAAATCTTCGAATAGCAATAAAGAGGTGGCTCCACTGGAGATCCAGCAATGAGTAAAGTCATGGTACATAAAACGAAAGCATTAAAAACGGAGCGTGGTCGCGAGCGAGATTTGTCGAGCGAAGAAAGAGGGGAGAGGAATTGTCATCAGCCCTAGATTCTGGTATCGATTCCCATGCCCCGCTACGCGTATTTGTATCCCGATTTTACCAAACTCTTTGCGTCCCTCCGCGCTGGTGTACGTGTGCCCGCGCACGGACCCAGAATGGAAAAGAGCAGTATCGTTTTGTTTCATCGTGCACGATTAGCCGGTGGCCCCAAACCCCGTTGTCTGCAACTTGCATTCATTGGGTTTATCGGATCGTAAGCCTGGTATCCGTGGGCTTAAATTAGCGTTACACTATAATTTAGCTGCTTCGAGAGCCTCGTACCCGCTCTCACGCTACACGCCCGTTAATTCTTTACGTATTTATTTATTTATTCTCATTGCCCGTGTTCACCGCGTTTATCCAGGATTATTCGCGCCGTTTTATGCAGCACGCCCCGACCCCGAATAAATCTTGCGACCGTGACTTCATGGAAAATAGAACACGATCCGGCGCAAAACAATTACGTATCGCGATGTTATGCATCGCTTATTACAATCGGGCTTGCAAGCTTGCTTTTGTGTTTTGTCAGATTAAACGGCAAGTTAAATATGACGAGGATAAATGTCTTCGTTACAAGGGTGGAATTATTTTACCCGACTTAGCGGGAATTTAGCAGCAGGGAATTATAATGCTTCCTAACAAAATATTCATTTCTTCGAGCCCCTTTACTTCCAATATCTAATGGCACCCATTCACGCAGAATTGAAGAGTCCTGGTAGAAAACAGTTGTAAGTGTAAAAATTAAAAAAACAAATTTATTTGAAATTTTTCTACGTGCCTTCTATAAGTGTCTTTTGGATTTTTCTAGAAGGAGTCTTCAATTCGTTCTACTAAATAAAAATAAAATTGGCCGCAATTTATTAAATGTGTTATGCATTAAATACGTTTCTGCTCAAAACATATTGAACACTTTCATTCTTTGAAAAATGATTTATTAAAAAACATAAATTTCCCACCTTCTCGCCATTCGTTTTACTTACAGCCTTGGCTGAAACCTCTCTAGCATCTTAGTTCACGCTGACTTTGAATTAGCGATTATTCTGTAATAACCGGTTGATGTGAATTTATTTTGGTCGACGGAACGTAATTAAGGCGGCAGACTTCTTTCGCGACTCCCCGCGCCTCTCTTTATCAGTAAAATTCAATTCACACTTCTGCCCGGCGAAATTGCCTTTTCCTTCGTGGCACGGATAAGAGGGAGGAGGAGAGGGACGGCGTACGATCATTAAAAACTGCTGTGGCTGCCATTTAAGACCTTAGTCTGGCGGTGATCATCCGGGCAAGGGGGATAGAGTAACGCGAGATAAATGAATTAAGGGTCGAATGAATAATCTTCAGGGTACCGTCGAAGGTACAAAGACCACACCTATATTTTAGCCTCGCAGCACTTAGTTGCACGGTTCCTCTCTTTTTGCCTTCTCCTTCTTGTGCCTCATCCCTCACCCCCCCAACTTTTCCGTTTTTCCCCTCCACCCTCCTTCTGCATCGACGAACTACACTCGAAGAAGTCCGCGCAGGCCATTGTCTGAAAAGTTCCATTCAATCCCGATCTCGGCTGAAGCCACAAAGGCCTCCCTTATCGGAATTAACGCACGGCAAATGAAACTTTCGTCAAAATCAATGCCTTGCAAATATTCGGCGACACACGCGCGCCTGTCCACTTCCTCAGCTTTTGCTCCTTCGTCGCGCAAGAATCGTGCGGTTCCTTAGTGGGGGTGTGGAATAAGATCGAGGGGAAAGTAGGGTCGCAACGGATTTGAATTTTGGTATATTTCTGCTTCCTCGAGGGTTGAAAAAATTGTACAGGGAAAAATTGTAATAAGTACTTCAGCCTTTTTCTAAGCGCAATACTGCATCTGTAAGATGAATTGTGACTCAGGATCTTATATTTTGCTTTGTGGCCTCAAACCTCCATCTTTCTACTGAGCATGTTCGTTGGTAGCTTCTTCATCCTTTCCCCTTCGATTTAATACCCATATCTCATAAAATGTAGTGGATATTAAATAAAGTAAGGGATTCTACAAAGATTTCTAAGGGGGGAAATAAATCGATAATGCAGCGAAGTTAATCCGTTGCAACTTAAAATTATTGTTAAGTATTGAAATTCTTCATAATTTAGGTAAAAGTTCTACGGCTAGCTTTTGTAACGAATGCCTACTCAATAGTAGTAGCACTTTATTATTTCGAGGGGATGGAATACTTTAAAACCACTGCCTAATGTATTACGATCGAAGCATGTCCCCTTCGTAAATAATTTAGTTAATCCAGCAATTTACTTTTCGTAAAATACGATCGGGACAATATACCTACCGTATTTCGGGCGGCTTCGAAGTAAGTCCTCCATCAAATGAACATCATTCAACGTTTAAATAAATTGGAGGTAATTCTGTTCCGGTGACGCAGAAAGTAAATGGATCTGGGGCTCGAAATTAATTCCAAACGAATTAGACTTTTATACGCCTCGTTCCCTTGCTTTTTCTCCGCCGTCAAACACGTGTTCCATCGGGAGCACGTTCGTTTCGCTGGTCCTTCGTTACTTCTCGCCTGTGCATATGTGCTCGTGCGAACAAACCTGATTCTGCGAACGTTTAATTTTAATTGAACAACCGGCAGCTCCTGCTAATGACATAAATTGACCGTGATTCAATTAAAATATAGGTAACGTCGGTGTCGACCACAAAGATCTCGTTCACTGTCCACGAATTTGTTCTGGAAACATCCTAAAAAATATAAACAAATACTTTTATGCCTACGTCGAAATTACCCAATACTATCTTTTCGCAATTTTTAAATTAAAAATTGTAGAAGCTTGTTTAAAATATCTGTATCTGTTAGAAAAGGCGTGATTTTACCCCATCTTTACTTTTTGTATGTTATGCCATTGAGGCTCGTTCCTTTTTTTAGTTCTCCCCTCTTTTCTTTTATTCTCCTCTGCGTGTTTCATTCTTCAAATTGTACATTGAGCAGTAAATAGCATGAAGGAGAAATCCTAGAAACTGTATTATATTAATTTACAATATAATACTTAAATATAAAAGGAGCAATTTATATTGAAAAAGTCCAAGTATTTTTTCGCCCACATCAGGAAATAATCAACACTATCGAGCAAGCATTCCTTCATCCTTCTATTCTCTTGAATGTTATACTCCTGTTTCACTTATGAGATTAGAATAGCCTGTTCGGGGAACTAGGCTTACTTGGCAAGTAAGTGCGAAGAATATTGCGCTTGACGAAGAACACGTTATGTCGACGGATCCTTGAATGAGTATATTAATATCATGGGGCGTTTACGGCCCATAAATTCCTTGACGTGTCTTCAAAGTGAAGATGAAGGATAGTTACTCCGGTAGTTTCTCCACTTCCATAGTCTCGTCGTTGCGCAGAAGCGTGTTGTCTTAACTAAGGATTTCCAACAAACTTCGAACGATGCTTCTGCGCTAATGCACAGTTAGATAATTAATTAAATCGTGCTCCGCATAATAGTTTGATATTGGATTTTACGCGTCGCGTTGATATCGCTAATCTATTCTGAACATCCCTCGCGGCTCGTTGCGATGAAAAAGATGGGACACAGTTCTATTTTAAATTATCGTAATTTTCTTAGTGTTTGGACTCTAAATTTTTCTTTATTTTAAGTATTTTAACCAGATTTAAATTAATTTCCTAATTTTTTTCTTTTGAAAATTCTAGTGGAAACTTTCTAGCTTTTTTAGTTCTCACGATTGATTTTCACATCAAAGGAGATATATTTGTGGATTTTAATTTGCTGTAGAAATTTACTGTGTCCGAAATCTGTTTAAAATGTTTCCTCGATGGCTTCGGATTACTCGGCAGGTATACATACTATTACATAGTTTAATACCAAGGGCTTGCTTGTTAAGTCAGAATTTCCTGTTCCTGCGAAATTCGAATTAATTCCGATATAGTGGGTGTTCCGAGGCAGTAGTGACACGCTTGTCTCCTGGATATGGCACGTGTGGATTGTGGTTTCAAAGGGGTCGAAATCCTCGGAAATTCTCGAAATTTTCGCCATTATGATTAATTAATGTTCGCTGTTTTCGTAAGAAATATATATCCAGAAATTGACGATTGAAATTTAACCTTTATTCGTCTTCTAGAATTTTTACTTAGATATATTTACTTCACAAATCACTTTACACATACTATTACATATTTATTCCTGAAAATAAGAGATCTCAGTAATTTCCACGAAGAATTATCTCCTCACAGTTACTTGCTAAAAAGTTGGCAATCCTTTTTATATGAAATCGCAAAAACTAAGTTCAAAATTAAAAATTCTATTAAAACAACAGATTTTACAATTAACAATCTCCCTCATTTTCTTGCCACAACCCTAATCACTCTCATCCCCAAACTCAAAAATATTTCAATTCACTTACTCTTACACCTGTTTTAGAATTTCTAAACTTGCTCCTAAATCTCTACCTAGTCATCCGAATGAGAGAATTGCATTATAGACTTCTCCAAATAAGAAAGGTTTTAAATACATTAATTTTATTCTCCTACAATAGAACACTTCAATGACTTGCACTAATCTCACAACATTTCTCAGACACCTGTCCACTAAAACATTCCCATAACATCACCTGAAACGTGCACCCTTAAGCTCCTCTGTGCAAAATGTAAAAACAAATTTCGTGCCTCGTCTTCCCTCAGTTGCTACTTTATTACGTGTCGCGGAGAATTCGCCGGAGCTTGCCCTCGCGTCCAATTCTTTCCACCCTTCGCCGACCTTTGCCTCTTTGTCGCGAGAGGATACATCCGTCGTGGCATCCCCCCTCCGCCATCGTTGAACCATCCTCGAAGGTCGTTCTTCTTGGGGTTAATCAACCACTCTGCTGCCACTCTGTCGTTGGTGTTTGCGGGAATGCCACCTTGTTACGTTCGTTAACTGCGTTCTATTCATTTGTTCTTGCAGCACAGGCACGAGAATGCTGAATGTTGGTGGTGACTGCGCACTCTGTCTTGCTACATTCTTTTATCAAAGACTCTGACACTAGTATTCTACCTAAGTAGTATCTTTGTTTAGAGTCAATAAGCTTCTAAACTATTAGGTATAATTGCTAATATGTACAAAATATCCTAGAAATTTAGGGTAGCCTAAAAGAAGGGTTGCAAAATATGATGACACTTGGTATAAATATTATAAATTACTTTACATAATATACCATACCCCAAAACATTTTCCACGGTTAACATAAAAAATTCTATTATTATTAAGCACTTCTATTCAAATTAAATAATACACAAAAATCGTTGGAATGAATTCTTCCGCATGTCTACAACGACCGTTTTACTACTCGGTGTTAATTCTTCCTTCAGGGTGGAATTAGAATAAAGCCAGTGCGCACGCAGGTTACCCCGACTCGTGACACGGTTGGGATGTCCCCAACGGTGTGGGATTTCGGGATAGCTTAGGATCGATTATTGTGGGAATATATCGATAGAAGGTGGTGGTCTGTTGGGTTAACCTGATCGGTATATTGCTCCTGTGGGATAGTCGCTGGGGACAATCGACGTATGTGCCCGTGTCTAAAAGCGCAATACCACTCCAATCATGTCACCATCTCTTTCCTTCCTCCACCTTTCCACTCCTTGCTCTGCCTCTTCGCGGAGCAAAGCTCAGCTTCTCGGGTTGCCCCCCGCTCTAAACTGTATCCACACGAATTTCTTGCCCAATTACACCTTGTTGAAACATTCACGCCAGACGTGTTTCACGTTGACCTTCCCATCTCGCACCTGCCATTCGTTAACACCAAGGCATTCACGATTTTCACCGACGATTTTGATTCCGCTGAACTTTCAGGGACGAGCATTTAACCTTAAATGTCTGGGGATTAAATAATCGTCCAGTTTCGAAATTGTGTATTATTAATCTTAGCATTTCGAGTATTATTTTTTCGAAAGTTAAGGTTGCACCTGGGGTCTGGTAGGTTTTTTTTCCTAGATCATTTGTGAGATCAGGAATGTAACGTAAGATTACAAGCATTAGTTTCTTCTTTAATAAAATGTCTACAAGCAATTTTGTCGCAGTTACGCACAGCAAAATCGTTTTCCGAAAAATGAAGCGGTATTTTTGCTCGCGGCAGAATCAATACTGTGGAGCAATATGTGCCATAGGTTTGTTGGCATACTCGAGGCGAAACAGCGTTACGAATTGGCGGGAAAGTGGTCGAAACCGATTTATCGTGCTTCGGGACGTCAGTGCATTAAGTAATATCCTGAAGAGATTTATAGCTGCGGGTGCAGCGGCACGATTCGTAAAGGCTACGTCTCTGGGGTAGCAACTCTGCATCTCCGCCCGGCCCCACCTCAGGAAATAAAGTTCCTGTTCAGGAGATGAACCGAGGAAATCTCGAGAATTTTTCCTTATCGCGGACCACGGCGAAACGAGATTCGTTGGGAGCTCGCTCTACGTCTGACACGCATAGGTGCATACATACATTACAAGATTCCTCGGAATCAAACCCCCTCGTTCCCATCGCGCTTTAATCTACGACGTTCTCGTACATTTTCATTCGATTCTCCCTCGTGTCGCTCGCTGTAGAAAATTGCATGAAGTGGTCGATGAGTCGTGGGGAATATATTCAAGCCACCCGCACAGCCTGCCTTTCGCCCCTCTCGCGGTTGAAGTATGTTCTGTCGTTTAAGTAGAAAGAATTTGCGATGCTAAGTTGCCATCGTCCAACATAACGCGATCCGGCTATTTATGTAAATTGATATTGTCAATATTCCCTGGCAAGGGATACGTCGCCTGTTCCGCGTGGAATTGCGAATTCCGTTCTTGTTCATGATTCAAATCTCCTCACGTCAGGTGGAAAACTCGCGGAAGTGGCTAAATTCGCTGGTGACCCCGTATCCGCTTCTTTAACGCATACGTAAGTATTTCCAGCTCTGTGCCGGAGCTCTTCTCCCAGGGCGAGTTTAAAAAAGTTGCGATAGTTTAACGAGATCGGGAACACTCGTAGCAGGGCGTAGCATTAAGATAATGCGATAACTCTTGATACAGCTTTGGCCGACAACGTAGGAAACCGTGGAGAACTCGGTGGTATCTAAACGTAGCTTTCCTCGGTGGCCGCGTTCATCGTGTTTCTTACTGCTGGCTAAGAACGTGTTGTTACGCTCGGAGAACGAATTTTAGGTGCACAGTTTAGGTTCATTTTTTGGTGGTGTCAGCACTGTCAGTGTGGTAACATTGGTATTTATGGGTTGGAAGAATGTGGTCCGTTTTGGGGGTGTTTAGTGGAACATTGAATCTGCATGTAGGATGTATGAGGATATTTTAATTTTCTAGTAAGAGTATTGTATACTATGTATTCAAATGTTTGGTGGGAGATCTAATGCTGATGAGTTCCTGTGTTGTCAAGATTTCTTTGAGTAGGAATCCCTACTTAGTGCCATTTGCAATGATTAAATACAGAAAAAAATATATTTCTATTGTTTAAGACATTCTTAATACAATGCAACAAGTCCCATTAAATTATTTGTGATAGTTTTCCTTTAATTAATTCCTAAAAATCAAGATTTGTTGGGTGCTACCCAAATCTATGGATTTTTATAAAGAATGCGAATACTGACAATTTCACAAAAAAAAACATCCTTTTTGTTATAAGTTATGCGCTCTATTTTGTCGAATTCTATTTGGACGCACTAAATAGTGCAGAAAATACATGGATAATTTTAAAATACACGAAGCTACAGATACAGTAGTGCTTTTCAACCAACACAAACTTGATTGTCCCCGAAATTAAGTTCCACGAAAGTGACTTAGGTTATTAAAGTGTGCAGCGTATTTACTGGGCAGTTTTGAAGGTCGAATGTAATTAAGAATTCATCGCGGCAGTCTGTCTGGGAGACAATGAACTTCCTTCCGATGGTTTAATTCGTTTGCAGGGAACGGGCAATTAAGTCGACGGGATAAAAAAAATTTCTCCCCTTGCTTCTTTCCCTCATTATTCTCCAGCCGCGATATTCACGGGTCCCCGTGAAATTATATCGTTAGCCCCTGGAAGGAAAAAATCGTTTAAAAAGAAGTGTATCTCATTCTTTATCGTCCGAGGAACTGGCAGGCCTGTTATGCTGTGTGTGCTCGCGACAACTAATAGCAGGCAGGACATTTTTAACGTTTCCTGTACCACGGTAGCTGCTAACCACATCAACCTGGCTGCATCCCCTTTTTCCAGGAAACATTCATAAAGTGCAAAAAATTCAGAGATGTAATTATATATTTCAGTATTATAATACAGAGAAAGGATATTAGAATATGGAAAAGTGTTTTATGAATCTTTTATGTAGTTAATTGGAGCTTTTAATGAAACTAAAGTTTTTTATTTGGGGAAGTGTGAACTATTTGTTATGCAAAATAAATTATTTACCACACATGAGAAATGACTAACTGAGAGAACAAAGAGGATTAATGATTAATAATTAAGGTCATGCTGATAATTATAGTAGTAAAGTGCTCTCTATTTCAATATCTTCATAATACTCTCCTCTAGGCTAAAGAGAATTAAACAATGCCCCGGTTAAACATTTTTCTCCACTTTTCTCATCTCCATTCCAACCAAAGAAAAAAACTCCCCAAGCTTCATCAGACTTCTGCCCCACCGAATCTAATTCACAAACTGGGAAATGATTATCCTCGAGGATGCTGTCCCACCACCCTCACCTCCACTTCCGAAATCTCTTAAAAACCCTATCATGACCCAATCAGTTCGGCTCATCTCGAGTCCAATCCCAAATCGATCACTCGCGTCGACGTTAAGCTGCTAATAGCAACGACTTCGTTCCACCCACCAACGCTGTAATTCCCAACCCCGTAGCCACGAAATAAAGCTGGCTTCGCGAAACAATCGGCGCTGGTAATTTTCACGGGACAACCTGGCCCCGTTGCATCGTCGAATCAGCTTTCAGCGGCTGAATCATCGGAAGGTCAGCGAGTGACCCATTTCGAAGCGAGCCCGAAGACGTTGGTCGGGGCACTAGTCGGGACGAAGATGATGGAGGCTGACGTAGGGGGTTGGTATAGTCGCGATGAAACGACGGGAGGCTGCGAAACAATTCCTATCACAGCTCGTCGAGTCAGCGGTAAAACGGGGGCCGCCCGAGGGGCTTCGAATGAGAACGGGGGGATGAAGGAGAGAGTCCTTCAGGACTTCGACAGTCCGCTACCGACGGCAGCCAGAGTTATGATCCCACAATATCCTCCTATGATTGGATCCTCGCAACTTTCTTGGCCTGCCTTTTTTCTCTCTCGACACCACCGCCTCCCTCTAGCAGTCTAGCCCTCTGCTCGCCCAACAGTTCGTCCACCCCTCCGTCCCTCTGCCTTTCTCTTCCCACCAACCCCGCCTTGACGCCGCCTTTTTACCATCCACTTCACGTTCAACCTTCCAGCGATGACGTCTCTTCTTTATTCTTTTTTGATCCCCCGTTCCAGCGGCAAACTTTCGCGGGAGTATGACCGCGGATTTTCCTCGTTCTTGCATAAATCTACCGTATCGCGGCCACGGCAATGTCCTCGTCGCTTTTCTAATCTTGTACACGCGGCAGCCACCGTATCCTCGATGGCCGACGGAAGCTTGGCAAAGTAGATTTCGCGGCGATTTAGTGGCGGCTCGAATGGAATCTGGGAAAGATTCTCATCCGGTGGACCGGGTCTCGAGGATCTACGACGGCTCCTGTGGAATCTTCGCGAGCCGTTTGTGCAGATTTTTATGAATTTTAAAGAATTTTACGAATAAGCTTTCTTTGTGATTGAAGAGATTGGTTGGCGCAGGGTTGGCTTCGTATTCTTACGAAGGGATTTTTGCTATAATTGTAGCGATAAGTCTGCTTATAATAATTTACTAAACACTTAGGATGCAGTCAAAAGTTATTAGTTACTTGAATGCTACTTGATTTGGCGTGAAAATCGAGTTCAAAGTTCTGTAGAATAATTAATAATGATTAATTATGGAAACAGTTGGAAATTGGGGTAATTGACCACAACCTCGGTACATTTCGAATTGTGGTTAAATTATTTCTGGAAAAGTCCCGTGACAAATATATCGAGTATTCCACACTGTGCATTTGACCTCACTATCTGTAAAATTTGACACAGATTGATATCGAAAATCCTATCTTTTCTCCTCTCAGCATTCATCACACTCTGGATATATTTTGGTAAAAAATTTTTTAATTGATTACCGCTCGACATCTTACAGTTTCTAATTTGTGATAGTTTTTATAGCCTGACAAGTTTCATTCTAGATTAATACGTCGTTCTAAATTATTCGCTTACTGTATCCTGTGGAAGAGGGTGTCTGACTTGGTGCAAAGGGTGTGGGTCATCCTTTCGAGCAGTACTAGCACATGGAGCAGAAAATTAAACAAAAAACCGTCATGATCCCCTTCAACGGGAGGCAATCACGAAGGCTTAGGCCGACGGCTCGGTCTCTCATAACTGGTCTGGGTCTAAGGACCTGCAGATGGTCTGCGAGTTCCTTTTCATCGAGGATTTAATATCACCCTATAGACACCGAATTCTCTTATTCCATTCCAAACTTCTTCGCCGATTTCTCCCCACGGATTGCCACTTTGTTCATTCGCAATATTCCGCTCGAACGGCTACCCTCCTTTTGTCCCTCTTATCGAATTAAACGGGAAATTTGTAGAAATATTTTCCGCCAAAGTTTGCGTTCCGCGAGAATCGTCGAGCGATGACGAAGGCACAAAGGGGACGTGGCATATTGATTTTTCCTCTGCGGGTTCTCGCGCGTTGGAGATCGATTTTTTGGGGGGGATGCTCTGCTGAAGTAATTTCAATTGTGGTTACGAAGATTGCCGCGACTGTTTGTGAAAAATTAGTAATTGATTATGACATAAATATGGAATTTGAGGTTTGTAGAGTAAGAAGGTGACGTGTGAGAAATTTTTCGTAGCTAATACAGTAAGTTAAAGAATTACTTTTAATTTAATATTTGACGACAGTCATACATTTAAATTGATAACATTCCTTCACTTCCTTCCATTGAATACATTTAATTCCAAGCTTATAATTTCCGTAGTATCTCTCCATCGCAAACTGTTCCCCCTAATAAAAAAGTATTCTCCATAGAACTCTACATAAAACCCGCCAAAGTAAAAATAAACAGAGCCGAGTAATTCCGCGGTGTATCTACCTCGAGCTTAAGAGACACGGACAGAAATCAAATTAACCCTCAAGGATCACAGTCGCTTGCCCATCGGCGAACGAAATCCCAGAGAAGCGTTCGCTCTCTTTCCCGTAATCAGAAGTTTATTCGAAATCCCGCGAAAGAAAAGTTCCGCGACAAGCGAATTCGTCGTCACGTTCCCCCGGCGCTTCCAATAAAATCGTCCCACCGTGATCCATAAAACATTTTATCGCTGACACCCTTCTCCCGCGAAATCAATGCAGCTCGTATACCCTGTGGTATTCAAATAAGCGGATGGTGTCGTTTCGGTATCGTTCCTGGCTGGAGATCACGATGAAAGGCAAACGCAAATTGCCGACGGAACGGCTGCACGCTGCAAGTTAACAGCCTTCGAAACAACGCGAATTAAACGGACGCTTTGAACCCCCTCGGCCGCGTCAGCTAAGAAACTCGATAAACGCGCCCCCAGGAAGTTCCGCGGTCCCGGCTGCCAGCCGATCGTCGTAATCTCGTTTCTGCCCCGACATCGTCGGCAAATTGTTTCGGTAGGTACGGCAGATAACAGATCGTGGCGCAGCGTCTACGTATGCACTGGGCACGCGCAAGCATCAGGGTGTAGCTTTTAGACTTTTAGAGCCTTTTCGCGGGAGACACTTTTCTGGTTAGTAAACCAGTAGCACTGAAGTATAGTGGTATCTTCTATGGTTTGTATTCAGGGCGGTAGAAGCGGAAGAGTGGTGGTAAAAAAATTAATTGCAAGTATAGAATACAATTTTTTTATACCGAGCCTCCTTTTCAAGGACTTTGAATTTTTGCCGAGTACCGTCAAGGACCCAGTTCCTGATCAGAACCCAATTCCTGATCAGTTTAGTATATAAATACCAAATAATAAGTTTATCATGATACAAATTTATTCCAAAAAATTATGAAGTATTTTTAAATTTATACGCAAACATTTGATAGCTCATAGTAAAATGTTTTAGGTTGATCAGAAACTACTCCCTTTGCATCTTAAGTGATCAGGAACTGGGTCCTTGACGATACTTCGGTGCGCGCGTACTCTGACTTCAAAGTCAATTTTCTCGAAAATGAGGTGCGATATTAAACACTTTTATTCTATATTTTTTATTTATTTTTTCATGTAGAATTACCACAGTTCCACTTCTATCGGGACATTATGTATTTATAATATAGTAGACAGGGACACACTCCTTCCTTATGAAACTCGATTTTTTAAAATTTCTCTTATTTATTTTCTTAGATATGTTTGTCAGTACCTACTGTTCCCTGCGCGAGTTTATAAAATTATTACTGTCTCCCTCGTGAACGTAGGTGAAAGAGACACTTTCATATGGCGCACGGAAAAGTCTCCCCCTCTTAAGGGTTAACATCCCGGTTGCATGATATTTGGTGCACTTTTACGTGCCTCGGCGACGTTACCTGTGCACGGTCTGTAAACAACTTCCGCAACTGGTACCCACGATGAACAATAAAGCAGGCATTACTTCCGCGTTTAAAGCGAAATATGTTCCGCGCGGCCTTTGTTTAGCGAAGAAAGCGAGTAGCAGCGTGGCACGATAATGTTGTAATTATATCGCTGATGGTAAAATAACCCTCGAAGAACGAGGCGCGTGCACGTCGGAGGAATTTTTAGAGAAGCTCGTCGATGATGAGGAGATTCCAGGGACGAGAGCTTTGAAACTTTTTGAAAGTGCTTGAGAAACAGTAATAGTCAAAGTTAATGTTTCATTTTGGTACTAAGTAGGTAGCATAGCTCTAGAAGGACACAATTATATTCTTATCATTGTTAATAAAATATATACAAGGCGGAGGTGTTTAAAAAATTCTATGAATATATGTTTCAACAGAAATTGCTTCGAGAGAACATTACAGAATTTAAAGGAGACCATAAATCGCATTAAGACACTTCTATCACTTGCAAGTTTGCACTAACCCACATTTTTTTTCTTCAAAATTCAGTTAGCAGCAATAATGTATTCTAACAGGCTGTACCAATCATAAAATGGGAAATATTAATTTTTCTTTCAATGGGGTTAATCCGCTTTTGCTCTCAATGCTTTATATATCGTTTCCTTTTGTTCCGCAATTGTTTAGATAATCGAGCTTCTGCCGTATCTCACGCGTATTAATTACAGCGCCGTTAATTGAGAGACGAACGTTCGGTTAAGAAAGCGCATTCAGCGAACGCACCGCGTCGTCGTTAATCAAAATTACGTTGCGGGTGCCGTTTCCATTATTCGCGAGCCAGCACGACACCGGATGTAACTGACACGTAGTAAGCTATCCCCTTTTCCGGGATCGGAACGAAATTACATTATACCCGCGGTGTTGCCAGCCTGTCATCGCGCGATTATGCGAGCCTCCTTTGCCTCCTCACATCCACCACCTATATCCCTCTTTTCTCTCCCACGATTCATCTGCCTGGCAGAAATTTTCCCGGGGAACGAACGACGCGTTGCCGCCGCTGCGTGTTTCAGACAGCTCCCTTCACGTATTAATTTCATCGCTGCGAGCATACCCGTTTCGCCCTGATTGCGCCTCATCTTTACTAATTCCGCTTCGGTTCACGGAAGGCGGAACACTCCCCCCGGCTTATCAACTGCTCCCGCAGCTATCTCGAGGCCCTCCGATACCTTCAAATCCTTTGTTTATTATTTTCCAGAGAATTTAATAATCTCCGGTGAAATAAACTCTTGAAACTGATAAGGGTAACGCTGGCGAGCTGGCGGTATTTTCAGCAATTTTCGAAGGCAGATAACGGGGTGGTAATGGAACGCTGGTAATTTCCGGTCACACTTTCTGTGGCGAGGTCTGGGTATTGGATAATAGCAGTGGAGTGATTTCTAATGGGAACTTTTGTTTCGTTTATTGGTGCGGTTCTTGCTTGTGGTAGAAATGAGCAATGAGCTGTTGAGATTCTTACTATTTTCCACCGGAAAAGTGTCTACTCGAAGTCGGGTATTATTGAGTGTAGTGTGATTAGTGGAGAAATTTATGAAATTAAAAGGAAACTGGATATTCATAACATTAGTTTCCACACGAAATTTAAGCAAATTAATGCAAATTCCTTGGGTTCAACTTAGTAGTCTCAGAAAGTAGTTTGAATCTTCACTTAAAGCTTGTTTATCTTTAAAACGATGGAGTCCATTAATACTCATTTGGTTGACTAAGAGACGATTAAGCTGTCACTTCAAATCTGGTCGAGAATAAACATTTTCCAAATAAATCCACAGTAAACGAATATTACAATTACTCACAAGGAAATCTCCCGAATTGGGAAATTCTGAATTTAATGAGACTCTTTTTCCTGCGGAAATCCACTCTGAAGGGGTGAAATCAACCCTTAAAATTCTCGTATTTTTTCCTTCTGTCACTATAACTTTATTTTTCTTTCGTCACTGCGATAGAGCATAAGAAACTGAGCAGTTCTTATATCTAAAATTCTCTTTTATCTCGCACCGTTACAAAGTTATATTAAAAAAAAAACGCGATAGTTTTGAGGACTGATTTCGCCCCTTCAGAGTGAGTTTCCGCAACAAAAAATTGCTCATTGCTTACTTCAATATGCTCTACAGTCTACATTCACGTGAGCGTAGGTAAAGTTTCATTAAAATCAGAGTTTCCGTTTGGATCGTACCCTTGCGAGTTACATCAATACGGTTCGAAGGGTGCCTACATAAAAGGGTAGAATTATCATCGACCTGTCCAAGGCAAACAGCTTGAAATAATTTTCGACGAGCTGCAAGTTTGTCAGGAACATTTCGCTGTTATTTCAAGAACCGAGTGGCGTGATACACCCCCCGGGGATGTGTGTTTCCTTTGCAACCGCGCTCCCGCCAGCCGGCGGAACGTAAACGAAAAGTATGTACGAGATACAAGCTCTTATCGAATTTTTTATCAAGATGTCCCGGTTCCCGTGGGCCGCAGTGAATTCGGGAAAAACGTTGTTACATAGATCACCGTGACTGAATTTCCTCCCGCGGGAGCGGGTCCTATCCTTGGGCGGTCGCCTCGGGAATTCCGGTACAAGACGCGCATAACGCATGTCTGATACGTGCCGGTGTTATGATATTTTTCATGACGGTGTCCATGGGAAACGACGTTACTCGCACGTGCATCGCAACCCTTGACGAATGCCTCCACTTTCAGCGGCTTTCTGCCTTCGCTGTCGAAGCCCTCCAACCCTTTGCCCCGTCCCTCCACTCCGCGAGAAATAAGTGGCCGGGATTTCGATTTATTCCTTAGTTGAAAGCCATTGTGGGACTTGAACGTCCGCGAGACGGAAATCCTGATTTCACGCGGAAAATTCTAAGGAACCGTTTAAGGGAACAGCGCGTGCGCGCTACTGAGCTAATGGTGGGAAGATCCCGTACGTGGTGGAAGGTTTTTTGTAAGAGGAAAAAAAAAATGGAGGGCGACGATTGATGGACGAGTAAATTGGTGAATAGTTTTTATGCGTTAGATGCGAATGCAGGGTGGTTGGAATATTGTTACTTTTATTTTGTGGAAACTTGTGGGAGAATTTCGCATTCAGTTTCACAGGATTCGAGGATTATGATTGGCTTGGAAATCGTTCGAGGTTTGAGTATGATGCTATATTGGGAAAATGGTAATTTATTCAGAATATGGAAATACATTTCATGTGACCTAGTATGCGATTGCTTCCTCCTACACTTACTTTGGGAACCTCCTCGTTTTGTACCTGCAAGGTATAGTTTTGTATTTGTACGAAGCGAGCAGAGGGTAATCCGATTTAACGTGCGGCTCCATGAACTTCAAAGCAAACGGAACTGAAATTCTAATTGGAGTTACGGTTTAATACCTTTGTAATCTAGCTATTTGACGTAGTATTATCGTTCTAAAATGGTCATTAGGAAGTCTGCAATCGCGCTTTAGCGGAGCGTAAGACAGAGAAGGAAATTAAAGGCAAAGGGGTATATGTGGTTGGTATTTAAGTAGGATGAATATAATACTTCTTACGGTCACGGTTTTACTGGTACTCATTAAATTATTATTTCAACCTTACTGCGTCCCTTGGGTGTGTTTTCACCCAATAGTGCTCCCTTTCTAAGCTTTCTGCCTAAAATATTATAACTTTTTAAATATTTAATATTTTTAGCTAAAAATTTATGCTTAAACTCTTAAGATATGCTATTTTAATAAGAAAAAAAAATTTGAATAAATATAATTCATCTCACTTCGTCAATAATCACGTACGCAATGCGTACCAATGATACACACAATCCTCAAACGGTCCACTGTATCGACATTCTGCTACCAATCGTCAAATCCACCCACTTAGCGTTCATCCTTTTGCCATTCGTACCGAATCTCCCGATCCAATTCACAGGGTTAACATACCACTCGTCCAACCATCTCTGTGTCCAATTATATTCACTCGCGTTTCACGCACTGCCATTTCCATCATCCCCTTCGATCATCCAGCAGGTTGGCCAGTTGCACGCACGTTCCCGTCTCTAATGTTGCCTTCATCGCGGTGCAACATCGTAACACGCAACACGAAGCACTCGATCTACACGAATAAGGAACACCTCACCGATCCTTCTGACCAGACGATCTCAATGGCTCCTTCGATTTCATTGGTTTCGAAGTTCGCCGTACGAGAATACCGAGGCCTGGGCCACGAGGGGCTGTGGCTAGAAATGGTACACGGAACGGCTACTAATTATCGATTACCCATCGCGACCGGCTGACTCTGCTGAGGCTAGTCCAGGTGCAATTCTCGAAGCGTCGCGAGTGAGACGGCCGTTGGCGGGGCACCTTTATCCCGCGTCGAATGGAAATCACTTCCACTTCCGTCCCTGTTTTCTCCGGGCGTGTTGTGCGCGCACTGGCGCCGGCCGCCGTCGCACATCGCTGGGAAATTGTCCCCTTGGGACGACTGTAAAATCGTAATCGCGGCCAGCTCGCTCGCTATGAACTGGTTCTTGATTGTGGGCCGCTTGGCAGCCGTGTTAAACGACCCCGTTTCCCTGACGAGATAGAGGAGCGAGCTGCCGCGCCGCTCGCGATCCAGCCGGGCGCGGGTCTTACTCGCACGGGTACGCGAATCTGTGGACATAATTGATTATATACACACGGCGGCGTAGAAGCGCGCTCGGAATTTATGCGGAGCAATATTTGAGAAATAAATGTTTGAACTTCGACGGCTAGGTAATGCGTTCCCGCTGAATGCTCCCTTTTTCTAGGGGTTGTTGGTTTTATCCGTTGGCTTGATTGAATGGAATTGATGGGGTTGATTGAGAAAGTTATGGGCTGGGAGGATCGGGCTGCTTCATGCGTGAGCGCAGAATTTTTTTCGTGAAATCACGGGAAACATATGGGGTTGTTTTGTTATTTAAGGGTAAGCTTAATGAATCGATTAATAATTAGATCAGTGCAGGGCCCGATCTGGCTCTTCCGTCGCTCTGCGCAAAAATGTTTTTCACCGCCATTTACCTATATTTGATTATAGATAATTATTTTAAAATATCATTTTTGACAGTGAGAGTAATTGTTCGTAGGCTTTTGTTGAATAACATAGTAATGGTAATTATGTGGGCGATTTAAAAACAATTTATAAGTTTGACACTAAATTCAAATACGTATTATCTACCTTTTTACCGTTTTTTAAAAAAAGTTTTACTTATTTATAGGTTTTTATTGATTTCAATTCTCTCTTCCTACCAAATTTGCAGCTCTGTGCTGTTGCACTGCTTTGCATATCAATTTCAATGTAAAGATATTCACAGTATATGTACACAGACAAAACTGGAGTTACTAGAGGAAGTGCAGTATATTTGGAATACCAGTTTGTTTAAGACGAATAAAAAATTACGACAGAGGATGGGAACAAATTAAACTACATAATATCATAGAGAAACTAATAAACTTTCATATTTCTGAGCGTCAATAAAAATAAAAAACAAAAAGTAACTGAAATTTTGGTTTAAATGAAAAATGACAAGAAGTATCGATTTCGTTAAGGTGCAGGTAATTTGGAATATCGACATTCCTAAAATATAGATATCTTGAGGAGATATGTATAACAGAATGTTTATAAAAATGCTAAGAACGGTTACATACTGCACTCAGTCACGGTTCACACGTTTCTACTTTCTACCAATCTTGAAGATTTAGATGTCTATAAAACAATATTTACACAAATCCTCCTAAAAGGTTATACAGGTGACAGACGAAACTGACGCGGTGGTATCCATTACGCGTGAAACAAAAGCATCGGTAGGCTTTGGAATATTCCAAATTACCTTCATCTTCGGTATTCCGAATTAGCAACATGGCATCGAAACCGAAAATTTCATGTCACACTTTGTATTCTCGAAATTATCGCAAAACTGGCACGGAACCATAGAAGGAACATGCAAATCAGTCGATTAAGTGTTTAACACTAAAGTTTTGACATATTTTAACCATGATTGGAACGATTGAATATGCGCTGAAAAAGTTTTGCAGATTGACGTTTGCTTCCTCTGCAGATTACGTCGAAAATGTAAAAATTGCGGTTCATCCACAAATGTCATTAGTTAAGAGGTCATTAGCCCCTATAATCTACGGTGTTACAAATTAAATAGCGTTAGTAGTTTATTAGATACTTCGGTATTCCAAATTACCAACAGTATTCCACATATGCTGCACTTCCTCTACAATTTAATCTACCAGTGATTAAATTTGAGTATATAAATTGCTGTCACAATAATTCTCTTCTGCATCCCCTACTGCATCGCCATGAATTTTTGAACTTTTTTTTTATATACATATACCATTTACTTTCCCAAACATTTTCCTCATTTTTCTCCCACAATCTGACACGCTTCGCGCAGCTCGCTTAACATCTTACCCATCAGAGCGTTCTTTCACCTCCGTAACAGATCTTTCAGGCTTCACACGTATCCGTTCCGCGCAATTTTTTCTCGATTTTCAGCTCGCTACGTCCGAGACGTATCCCCGGCTGCGGGAACCCGCATTTCGGTCGTTCCTTAACTTCCACGGTGAAATCCTTTTATCGCGCCGGCCAGCACGGATTCATTAGCGAGAGTTGCAACCGCCGCCCGCCCCGGGCGCGCGCGTTGCATACGTCCTGCAGCTAGCAGAAAGACCGGAAACTGCGATTACGAGCTGGTAAACGCTCGACTGTCGGCCCAATCAGAGACGGTGTGTACGCGCTCGCCCGCAGTCTGTTATGAACTTCACTTTACGCCGCCTGGTGCATACGAATGAGAATCCTAGAAATGCAATTATTGCTGATCGCTACGGGGGCGCTTTGCAATTCGCCACCCGCGCTAGAATAATGTATATACACGCGTGTACGCGGGCACGCGCGCGTTCTCGGCCGAACCAGATTGCCTTTCCCCGCGCAGTAAATGCAAATACCCTAGATCGAGTGCGCCACCCCCTTCCGCCTCACCCTGCCGTCAAAGCGAAAAACGCAATGGCTGGATCTGTTCTGCTTGGTAAACTTGTTGCTCTTGTTTTTTATGTAAACATTCGCCGGCTTTCGCGTCCTTCGTGTTTTCTTCTCGTTTATCCAGCGCGATGGAGACGGAGATTTTGTCGGGGATAGTGTTTATTAAAATACAGGCAATGTGAGGCAGTAATTTTGATGAGGGTGAAGGTAAAATAGTTTTCTGCTTGGAAAACTCGAAAACTAGCACCTATTTTCCCTATAAATATTTGCCAGATTTTGTGTGCTTTGTTCAAATTGCTTTTCGTAAAATAGACGTCATAGGTATTAATTAATTTGGTTAGTGAATTAGCTTTGAGGGGTTACAAATGGTACCTTTGTGTTGCGTATGTAAATGTTGTAGGCTTCTGATGGTTGAAATTAACGAGAAAATGTGTTTTTGTTCTGTTGCAGGTGAGTAGCATTGTGTTTTTAAATTGTGGTGCCCTTTGTACGCGATAGGTGAGTATAAAAATTTTGTAATGTTTTCATGTGTCCTGAAATACGAATACAATTTGTGCACCACTGCCTTCAACTCTGAACTGTTTGGTCGACGTAGAATCACAAATAGAAAAGGCAGCTTTTGACGTAAAAATAATATTGTCAGTTCCTTTTATGACAAAACAGTGAAAAAATATTTTTGTCAACAAAAATATATACCTACAGTCAGCATTGTTAATATAGAGTGATTAAAACATACTTCATTTTAAAAAAAAAACCTTACGTTCTAAAATTTTTATTTACAGAGCTGTAACTTTATGTAAAAACTGAAAAACCCAAAAAGTATGTTACATCTTTTGTTCGTGATGGCATAAAAGGGATTTCAATGTCGCCCATGTTTTTCAATGACACAATGCTTTTCAATCTACGTAATTCTAGTCCATATTCAAATGCATTCAGCGATCACAATCCTTCAACGTCAGTAAACCTCTCAGGCATACAGTTTTGCCATTTAATAATATTTTTGAAGATATTCACTCTGATTCCATATTTTGTTTCGAAACCATTGTCCTTCAAGCCAAGGCACTATAAAACACTGACATTCGAAAATTATCATACGAAATTCAGGAAATTAAGCTTTAATATTAGATTATTAAAATAGAAGTGAAGCTTTCATTCAAAAGTTATTTTTCAATTTACAAGAAAACCTTCCCAACCGAAAAATTCTGATTTTAATGAAACTTTGTGGGAATACAGAGCATATTGGAGTATGCAAGGAGCAATTTCTTTTCTGCGGAAATTCACACTGAAGGGGTGAAACTAACCATTAAAGTTATCTCGTTTTTTCATTTTTTGATATAACTTTGTAACGATTCAATTTCTGATCACAAGAAAAATACTAAAAGAAAAATAATTATATTAAGAAACCTAAAAGAACGCGATAACTTTAAGGGTTCATTTCACCCCGTCGGAGTGAATTTCCCCAGAAAAGAAAATTGCTCCTTGCATACTCCAATATACTTTACAGTCACGCGAAGTTTCATTAAAATCAGAATTTTTAAAATCGCAATAAAAAGCTTGGAAATTTTATTCCGATATAACAGTTGAAAATAAACATTCTTCCACGAAACTCCTGCTCTTCCTATTAGAATGGAAATCGCCATCTGGTTCGTAGAAACAGATTCGCGGACGCTAAGCGCCTATCCCGCGAACAACAAGAGCGTCCCTAGAGAATCTTCGCCTTGAAGCAATTTCAGATAATATTGGAGCGGAGATGAACCGGAAGAAGGACGAAGAAAAGTGATTAGAAAGTTCGCCGACTGTTCCCTCGACGCAAGATATCGATGCCTGATATCTTAGATACCTGATAATTTCTGTCTCCAGGCATTCCTCCGATGATTGGTGGTGTATCGATGGAATTCCTCGTTAGCTGCCCGTATCTACTGGGATCACGTGCATTTGTCAATTTCGCGGCAACATACCTATATTACTAAACGGGTAAACGATTCCTCGTGATATAATTCAGATCGGTCCAAGCACTGTGTTTCAGTTTGAATATTGAGTGGAGTGTGGGTATTAAATTATCACTGTTAATTAATTTACAATTAGTTGCGCAATGTGGATCGAAGTTTAATCATAACTTTCGAAATGTTGGAACGCCGTGAATTTATTATTTAGTAGGTGTTTTCAAATATAGGATGATGCAACTTGGTTTTGGAGAATGCCATTTAATTGTGATAGATTTTTTATTCTTATGATATGCAGAGTTATCTGGTAAATTCTCGAGTAAGTTAATAATATTCCATGGAATATTATTTTGATAATTAAAGTCTGGGATCGAGTTGAAAATATATTTTTAATGCAGGTATGTATTATGTTCAAGTCTTGTCTCGATTGCTTAAAAGAATTCGCTGCAGAAAATCTCAGTTTCAAGAAAAGGAAAATTGTTACCTCTTCCATGGTAATCTCAGATTTCACTTTGCAGTAAAAGTAACGCAGGTTTTGTTAGAACGAGGAATCCCAGAATTAAATTACTTCTGTATTCTCCTCACTTACACCACCAGGCGTTTTAAATAATAATATCTAAGTCTTTTCAAGCAGTTCACCAGTCACCCAAAGAGTGTTATTTCATCGAGACTATTTTGAAGAATATTAAATGCAATTATATTGATCTTAAAATTGTAGATTTTAATCCTAGAATTTATTTATCAATCTACATAGGGAAAATCATTCTTCATGAATCCGTATTATTTGTATGATTCAACTATAATGTACTAATTGTCTGTAAGTATATCGTGTACTAAGTAAACGTACAATAGAAGGTCTGGGTTTTAACTTTCCACTACAATTAGTACGCAAAACACTTGAGATATTGAAGACTTTGTACGCGTTACTTTTCTTTGATCTTTCAAGAGTGTCGGCGCACTTTCGTGCAAAACAGCCGCGAGGACGTGTCCATCCTCTTCTTTTCCCTTTCGCGTTTAAGTTGCCGTTAAATAAGGTTTGCACCTTCGTTAGGATTTGCAGAGACCTTGGAATTGAAGCCCTCTATCCCTGGGAAAGAGGGCGCAGCCACTCAGAGATGCATTTTTAGGCTACCAAAGTGGTCTGGCCACAATCCATGTTAAAGTGGCTAATTACCACGCGCGTGCAAAATGCGAAGGACAAATTACGAAATTTTACGAAACTGGGCCAACTGCTCTTTAAGCCTTAAATATGAGAGGATACATACCTACTAGAAAAGAAAATATAACAAATTTTTATCGACTTCGGTACTATGCGCTATTCAAATTATTTTATACTGTTTTAGGAAGCTTAGAGGGAGATAGATAAGATAAGGAAAGTTGATACTTGCTACGTGTGAAATATTAATACCTATGTTAGCACTTACACGTCACTTTAGTATTGGGGAAATACTATTGTATGATTATTTACTACTTACGTTAGGTATTCAGTGCTCGATATCTTCATAAAAAAAAAAACGACACCACTTCTCTGTTGGTCATGAATATATTCTACAAATGAGCTTAGATCGTTCGAACTCGACGTGATTAAGTTTCTATTTATTGCTCTCCACTACAATTTCAAAAAATAAGAGCTACAATAGTATATGTTTCCAAAATTATTTATTATCTACACCTCCCCATTCTACACTTCTCCAGAGTGTGGTTCTCCAACATCTTGCAAAAATAGAATATACAACCAACGGAGAACATTTCTCACCTTCCAGTCACCTCCATGATAAATTAAGACGATCAATCCAAAGTGCAAAGAGTCATCACACTGAAATGAAACCTCCCGCGAATTACAGATCCAGGAATGTGTAATTCCGTCGCGTTATCACGAATGAGCAGGTAGAGGGGGGGGGGGGGGCGACACCGCGATACTAGGTACATTCGCGTACCCGCAGAAATACCGTGTTAAATCGCGACTCGCTGTCCATAAATCGCGAGAAACTTCGTAAAGCTGCGACGATATCGTGCGACCGCTCCGCCTGCGAATTCGCGTTAAATAATGTTGCATCGAGATAGAATGAAACCATCTCGGAATCGCAATATCGCGCTGCACCGCGTGCCGTTGAATTGGTTCAAGCGGGAACGATGGGCGGAACTCGCCAGCTGGAGTTTTGAGAATTTCTGCCGGATAATATCGTGTAACTGAAATTGTGAGGATATCGTACTTACTGGTTACGTTGGCGGGCTGAGTGTTTGTTAGATTTGTCCACCTGCGTCGAAACGTCCCCATTGTTTTGAAATTGCATGGTACGTGGCCCTGGATACAAAATTGCGGAAGGGTGTAGGTATAAATTATTACCATTTGTACAGATTTAGTTTTTTTTTCTGTAAAAAGTGTCTGTAAAACTGACTGATGAAAAGCTTTCGTGTTTTGGAGGGTTTGAGAAAATTGCTTTGGGGTTGTTGACTGGATTAATCGTTTGGGCGCTGAGAATTTTAATATTCAATGTATTGAGTTGGAACAAAAGTTCGTAGAGTTTTTTAATGGATGGTGTTGGGACATATGAAACGTTATTTATTGAAAATGAAACAAATGAGATCTGTAGATATTCTGAATGGCGGAACAAAGTGGCACATATGTGGTTGAACAAACCAATGTGTATATAACTAAACATTGTCTTTGAATTTCACTTGGAAAACGCTACGAACTTTTACTCCAAACCAATACTTAGGAGAATATAGAAGATTAAGTCATAGTAGTTGGTATCCACCAAGTTCACTTTTGCTAAAATTCATATTTCACCATTTTACATATCATTTACAAAATAAAAATCGATTTTTTTCAAAACTTACTGCTTCAAGGATATGGGAGGATTTTTCTTGAACACCCACGTAATGAAAGACGGAGATTGATTAAACATCGAAAAACACTAAATCCCTTAAAAATTCAAAATCTCTAAGCGAAATCTATCAAAACTAAGACACGTGGTCAATAATCGTCAGTAAATAGTTGACGCACCTATAAATCTATGTTGGCCAAGAAGAAATCGAGACCTCGATATTCTCAGTGCCAAATCCCCGCTCTTATTGAGCAATAAATATTTATGTTTGAGTAAATTTTCCAACAGATCAAACGATAATGGTGGAAGAAGCCTAGTCGAAGCTTATCCCTGCACGCGGATTCCCCTTTCACGAGCCATTGGTCACGTTTCTCGAACGCGTTCGCAATGTCCCCCATTAATCCTCGTGCTCGAGATCACCGTACGTTTGCGCGAGTCACGCGATGCGGATTCTGTCTTCGAGAAGAGGAGGAAACATTTACGACACGCGGGAAATCAACGATACCCAGTACGTCTCGAAGAAGCATGTTAGTGGCGATAAAGCCTGCGCTGGAAATAGCGGAGATTTCTCTGGCGCCGTGAAAACGGAGATCAATCAAGGTCAGTTACATTGAAGAAGAGATCCGCTTGTTCCTTACAAAGTGTAGGGGAAATAAAGAGGATTACAAGTTTTATAGCCCTTTATCATTCCATCGAATCATTTCCTTCGCCTTGATTTTTGGTGACCAGAAATCTGCAAACTGTTTCTCAAAAATCGAATACAATCAATACAGAGAAAATGAAATTGTATTTTGCGTCTGCTAGGAATCCGCAGAAAAACGGAAGTTCCGCTTGTAACGACACGCGTTGATTTTACGCGCTTCTGCTTCACGAGTGTACCATGTCCTCGCAGAGGAACATCGGAACTCCAACGCTGGGAATATTGCGAAGGGATAGAGGTCAAGCGTGGCTACGACGATGTTTCAGCATCCCCTGAGCCCAGGGGTGGAGGTCAGGCAATGCACCAGCAACATTCAGGATTGCTTCTTCCGATAAATCGTGCGTTGAAAATGGCCAGGCCTGGGTTTCAGTTTTGGATTTAACGATCGACCCTCGACGTTTTTTACCCTCGAAGTCAGACTTCCAAGCTCGCGGATTAGACTCATCGGTCGATGGTGTTTTCGCGAGCTCGCGAGGAATAATAGAAATTGTTTTTCCCCCGCGATCGACGCGTCGAAGGTTTTGCCAATTTGTTCGAGAAGTGCTCGATGGTACGGCTCGGCGATTTAAATTCGAGAGCCAGTTGAGGGGTTGGTTAATTTTTTATGGATACAGAAGGGGTGGGAAATGTTGAGGAGCTTCGACTCGCGAATAAAACATTCGCCTCCAAACTGGGCAGTTTTAAAAATACCCAGCTTTTCACTTTGGTTACGCATCATTCAAAAGAAGATTCTGCTCCTCTCTTCGATCAATTTTAAATGGGTTTCAAACTGTTTGGAGCTCGAGAATATTAAATTATGTAGCACAGAGTGTACCACAGTGGCACAGCTGAAAATGGAGTGATTGGGTTTGAAAATTCTTGTTTGGGTATGCGTGCGCCTTCAGTAGTGATTAAAAGAAAGTTTAAACTCAGAACGGTAGCAAAAATAAGAGAGTTCTATTATAAATAATTATATCTGAAAATTTAGATTGAAAAGGATTAGAATTATCGAGATTATAAAGATTTAGTTAAAGAATAAAATCCAGATTTCTTTTCTTTTTACAAAGCTCCTTTTTGGGGGGTTGTCAGGGCTCCTTGCGTGTGAAACTCTGTGTTTCAAACTTTCTTTTGTCCACCACAGTAAGTTTCGACTGTGTGAATTTACTCGAGTCTATTCTCCCAAATATTTCCGCCATACATTCGTACACATCTACTTCCACTGATCTCTCCTCCCAAAAGGATCTTTTCTCTGAAACATTAGAGGAAGAAGCGGGAAACACCGAGGCGATGAAAGAATCCCATCACGAGCTCCACTCGATATTCATTACTAAGAAAGTTTTCGAGCGAGCGGGCAACCGGGTGGCGGAGAAGTAACACTTTGATCTTAGAAGGTGATATAGTGGGGAAATTATCCATAAATCGTGCCGCGTTGTCGGAGGAAGTACGAGGATGGTTGGACGAGGTGGTGAACCGAAATTTTCGGGCTCGCTTTCCATCCAGATACCAGTCGTGTCCTTTTTGTTTCGCCTAAACCCTCTCGCCTCGGTTTCTAGTTACGCCCGCGAGTTTCGCCGACTCGCAAACTTTATCGGGCTCCAATGATGCATGGCCCGGAAATGGCGAGGGTGGTTCCTGGCCGGAAGTGCGCCACATACGTAGGGGCGTTCGCGTCGCGTACGTGTGCCCCGTATTATTCTGTCTGGCCACGATGCAGCCCCCCGTGCATAAATACTTCGGCGAAGGTCTTAGCTGAGTCGTTCCCGCAATCATTTGCGAACCATTTTTCGGGTTATTAAATAGGAGTGCAAATTAGCTAAGCAACCGTAACTGCGAGGGGTTGAAAAGTCGAGATTCTTCTTTAAAATATTATATTCAAGTATTTAGGAATGAGTAAAGCATTTTTTCGTTATAGAGACAGTTATAAAGTGGAATTTGCTCGTTTTTCCCTAATTCCTGGCATTCACTCCCACTCTATCTATCCAGGAAACGTTATAAACACCTCGAATATATTTATCCACCTCCATGATTCGAGAACTTCAAAAAACCCTTCACAACAACAAGACTTATTAACGCACCATAATCGAACTCAAACACGTTTCCTCGAAGATCGCGAGGCAGAGTGCCATCGCAGTCAGTCTCGCCCCAGAAAGACTGTCGCCCTGCCAGGACACTGGCTCGACGTCGAAACGAAAATTCGTCTTCCCCGACGGGGGAATAGAAAAGAGTACCGTGAAAGAGGGGAAGCAAAAAAAAAAGAACAAAGACGCCTCGTTACACGGTCGGACTGGTTCCGCAAACAGGAATACAGAAAGCCCGTTTCGCAACGTCGGCGCAGGGGTGGCGGGTGGCGGGGGCTCGATCGCTTTAAATTCCCTTTAGTTTCCAGCGAGCGGGAAGAACTCCTTCGCTCAAGACGAAAGCCGTAGTCACACCTGCTTCGGTGGTCTGATCGATAATCCCCGAGAGCGAAGTAGCCTGCCTCTGCGAGAGGTCCTTGACTAACGATCGTTTCTCGTGACGGAGCGCGATACAAGGATGCGCGAAAGAGCTGGACGCAAGCCCCCGAGGAAGAGGGGCCCTGGGTTACAGAAGGGCAGAGACAGGGTGGATAAAGGGCTCCCCGAGCCGCGAGATTGAATGAGCCTGGATAATTAGCAAAACAGCGGAACTCGGTTGTTAGTGGCTCCTTCCTGCGGGGCTCCTCTGTCGTCTGCAGACGTCCACCGATGATCGACCGAATTACACATGCTCGGGTCGATTCTACTCGGCCGCTTTTCCGGGGCTTTGGATCTGGACTTGTAAGCTGGATACATTTTTAATAGGCAGGCATTTATTTGTTTGATAGGGTAAACGCACCAGTAAATGAACAGTTAAGGCTAATGAATGAACACTATTATAAAATTATGTTTGCAGCGCGATTGATTCCACGTGCTGCAAAAATTGTTTGGATATGAAGCAAGAAATGAAAAGAAGTCTCTAATTAATTAGTTGCTTACTTTAATAACTTATTTTACTCATTTTAATCAAAAATGTTCATTCACTGGTACGTGTTCATTTACTGGTACATACACCCTACATAAACGCTTAGAAACCATTTAGAAATACAAGTACCTACATTAGAAAAGGGCAATATAGTAGAGATAACAAGAAGAGAGAACAAAGAAAAAGAACGAGTGTCAACTACATAGGGGACATTCCACGCGAACTCGGACACTTTTTGGAGTAACATTTCGGAAGTGGTTCAAATTTGAATATGTTGTAGTCTTTAGGGATGCATAAACATGTGTAGAAGGATTTTTGAAAATTTTGAAAAATATAGATTTTACAGCTGTTTGAAGGTAAGTGCTAACTTTTTTTCAGTAAATTATAGCTATGGAAGTAGTAAACGGATGGAGATGAGCTTTTCGGTGCTTATAGAGAAGACATTGAAGTTTTAAGAAAAAATTATTTTAGTTTAAAAAAATAAAAATTTGAACCATTTTTGTGCAATTATTTTAAACAAATGCAGTTTTTTAATATTGGGCGCGAATATAAAAATCTAAAAAAAAAGGAGAATATAGTTCTATCCTCCCCCTTGATGGACTAATTTTCAAAAGTATGGACGTTTTAAAATTGGCTCTGTAAAAATTGCCGAAAGTTGACGCTGCGTCAAATCACACCGGCTCGACTGGCTGAGCCGTGCGGTACACGCAGCGGCCAAGTGCTATTCTCATACAGTTTTCTCGAATACGGTAAGTATTTGTAAAAAAACTGAAGAAGGAACACTTTTACTGTTTTTTATACACAACATAGTACGGTAATTCAAATTTTGGTGTTCGCAATATTTTCCTTGAAATGAAGGTGACACTCAGTTTTTTAAATGGAATGCTATATATTTGATTATCCAATATGAAAGTGACTGTCAAGACAAGTTCAACCATATGGTATAGTATGACATTCAAGCCTTCACATGGTTAGGAATTAAATAAAGATATCGAACTATTTATCTAGTAGATATTTCATCTTTTATTCCTAACCGTGTGTAGGCTTGAATGTCATACTATACCATATGGTTGAACTTGTCTTGACAGTCACTTTCATATTGGATAATCAAATATATAGCATTCCATTTAAAAAACTGAGTGTCACCTTCATTTCAAGGAAAATATTGCGAACACCAAAATTTGAATTACCGTACTATGTTGTGTATAAAAAACAGTAAAAGTGTTCCTTCTTCAGTTTTTTTACAAATACTTACCGTATTCGAGAAAACTGTATGAGAATAGCACTTGGCCGCTGCGTGTACCGCACGGCTCAGCCAGTCGAGCCGGTGTGATTTGACGCAGCGTCAACTTTCGGCAATTTTTACAGAGCCAATTTTAAAACGTCCATACTTTTGAAAATTAGTCCATCAAGGGGAAGGATAGAACTATATTCTCCTTTTTTTTTAGATTTTTATATTCGCGCCCAATATTAAAAAACTGCATTTGTTTAAAATAATTGCACAAAAATGGTTCAAATTTTTATTTTTTTAAACTAAAATAATTTTTTCTTAAAACTTCAATGTCTTCTCTATAAGCACCGAAAAGCTCATCTCCATCCGTTTACTACTTCCATAGCTATAATTTACTGAAAAAAAGTTAGCACTTACCTTCAAACAGCTGTAAAATCTATATTTTTCAAAATTTTCAAAAATCCTTCTACACATGTTTATGCATCCCTAAAGACTACAACATATTCAAATTTGAACCACTTCCGAAATGTTACTCCAAAAAGTGTCCGAGTTCGCGTGGAATGTCCCATAGGTTCGTTCAAGCAACCCTATCTGTGTTGGTTTTAAAAGTTGAGTCAGAGACGAAGTTAAGGCACTTGTATTAGTTCACGCCATAAGTAATGCGGTTTTTCTGGGAGCTGACAAGGACACAGAGCTTAGATAATGGTAAACTTGTATATAAATTGTTGGCCTGTAATTTATTATACAACGCGAGAAAATAGGAAAATAGTATAAAGAATTATAGCACGAGGTTGTAGTAAAAAGAGAATACACATATATCTACTTCTAATGAAATACTATTAATATTCTTGTGTCCTCAGATAAATCCAATTTTGTAATTATTTTTGTATCTTTGTAGCTTTATACCCTATTTTTCCACGCTCGATTTTATTAATCATAGGAACAATGGACTACCTCACAATTTTGCGATATTATACGACGCGATGGAATTTCACTGAATGTACGTTCATCTGGAATATTGATTCGTACACTTGTGTGTCTGTGGTTTCACGTTTGTAGGGCGAATATCATCAAAGATTGTTTCATTGTTGCCTGAACGTTCGTCATAGTACGAGGGGGATTCTCAAAACATGAGGAAACTACTGTGCTGCTCGCATATGAATGGCCCGGGAATAATTCCGAAATGAACCATTAAACATTAAAGAGACACTTGGAGGCGTGCGAATCGCCTCCCAGCAGTAATATTCCCGAAACTTTAAGTTGAAATTAAACTTTAGAAAACGCGCCGCGAGCCCGCGTGTCTGCAGATCTAATTGCACATTCCCGCTGTAACGCGAAATTAGAATCTCTATTTCTGTGATCCGCTCCAGAGGCACCGAGCTGCCAAGTGTTTATCATATATGAAACTCCATTTCGGTGTCTCGCCATGTAGAGTGATCAGGATCCCATCCTGAGTTATTAATCCTTCCTTGGTTTAATACCGTTTCGAACGACATTGACGTCTTAAGGCATTTTAAATTAATGAGTGACTTCTTCTTCCAGGTAGTTGCTCTGCAAAAGTTTATTTAACCATAATCTTTGCAAGGATGACATCATTTCCCTATACAAAGTATGTTTCTCAACTGTGTAAATTATTTATCAGTTGAAATCTCAAGTTGTATCTTTACTTTCTTATTTACAAATGGCATAGAAGTGAATTTACAGAAAGTAGCAAATTATGAAGGGCAGGACAGAATTCCCTCCATTGGAACGTAAAATGGAAGATTTAATTTTCCCTCGTAAAATATAGTAATTGAGGGAAGCAAGAGGAATTTACTCGTGTCACCTATCTCGAGAGATTTAATAACAACTGGTATGTGGGATTCTAGAGCTTCGACTAATTAAACTGCGGTATTTTATACATTTCACGGGGTCAGTAGTACCTACTAGTTAGTCGATCAGGGGATTCGAGTTACGATCCCCTAGTTGTACCCGTCTTTATTCCCGTAATTCCGCCTGTGTAAACGGAGATCACTCGGTGGAGGGATTTAAAGGATTAGAGGAGGAAGAGCGACACGTGAAAGAGGCGGCCACCGATGACCAGCCTTTTCTCTGTAGCTCCCCTGAAAAAAAGTCCGAATAGAATATTCCCTCGATCTTCCTGATGGTAGTCGTTTTACGGTCCACCATTTCGCAAGCTTCTCTGAAACTTCGGGAACACGAGGCCACGTAAGTACATACATTTCTGGGCGTTGTCACTTGATTTCCAACTGATGCTTTCGCCTAAAATGGATTCACTGCTCTCATTGCCAGGTGATTTAATATTCTATGTTACCTACATTTAAATTTTCTAAGGGACGCTATTGAGTTAAGGTGATTTCGTTCGTGCATTATCATTGCGTCACTCGATATTGGATACACATTGTTTTGGCAACACAATGGAATCTCGATTATGCGAGCTAATTGATGGACGCGATATTTGGTTAAACGATTTCATCGGATTATCAGACGGTTACATTTCAATACTATTCATCACTTATTGAGCAATATTGCGCTTTCAGGGCGGGAGTTATATGCAAAATTGAATAATCTTCTACGTCCTTCATTATAGTCTCTTAATTGTTACTCTCTGTTTAAAATACCATGCCTGTTTAAGGGAGTATTCTACATAGCGTGACTGTCTCATTATCAACGCCATCCACGGGAATTTATTTAACAAAAACTATAACTTTATACCGTCTGGCGTTTTGCCTGCATATTAAGGCATGTTTGAAATAATACTCGGATTTTTTTTAGCTTTTTATCGCACATATATATAGATATAATCGGTGGCGCAATCTTCTACAAAAAATCTTTTTCGTCGAGCGATAGTGTGGGGACTGTTACAATTATCTAAAATGGAAAAACTAAGTTTTATTTTCTTTATTATGGTTGTCGCTTTGGTTGGAACCACAGAGGCCCCTTAAAAATAAAAATTTGCAGAATGAGAGCATTATAAAAACAATGTTCGATTTTTTCTAAAACTTCAGTTGCTCTCATTCTGCTAAATTAATTTTTTTACAATATAGAAACTCGTCCATGGCCGTCCTTAAAGGCTCCAACGTCGAGTCGAGCCAGCTGATTTTGTAGTAGAAAGTATTAGATCCCAATCCGCCTGATATCTCGAACAAACTCATATTCTTTCCATCCATCTCCACCGCAGTGCCTCTCGCCTAATAAAACCTCCGTTGTGGCTGTGCAAAAGCCGAAAGTTCGAAGCTCCCAATCGCAGCTTGGGCCATCGAAAGCTATGACGAGGTTTCGCGCGTGTCTCGCGCATCCCTCGCGAACGTACGGCGACGAGATCCGGTCGTTACAGTTTACGAGGCATGTAGATTCGCCGGGAACGGAAATTTTCAATCACGTTCCGTGCATCTTGCCGCGCCGCGTTGGCAATTAATGTTACAGCGGCACACCACCGTGAACAATCCTCGATAATTACGTATCGTCGAATCCCCCGTCTTCGCTCGGTCCAATATGCAGACAGATTGGCAGAATAATTAAGTCCGGCCCACCAGAATGGAAGGACGCTTGAATGCTGCAAATTAATATCTCGTTCGCGCCATTCCTGCCCGTGCCATCGATCCGCCAGGGATCTGGAATCAGACGAGGTCGCGGCGCTTCCAGAATCGCAATGGCCCTTACGTATCGTAGCACGGTAGCCTGGTTTGCATCCGAAATAGCATCCATACCTCCGCGGAGATATGATTCCGCTTCGAGATTGTTAACCGCATAGAAATGCTTTTTCCACCACACCCAGCCTCCGCTGGCAAGTTTCCCTTGTCTGCTTAACCTAGTCTACGTTCGTATTTCAATGAACCACGGTGGCTAGAAACAATAACGTTTCGCGAATCTTGGGGTTGAAGAATAAAAGTATGATATCACCTTCATTTTATACTTTTTAATCATTCTTTAATAAAGTAAATTACTCGTCAAGTAATTAGACTATTATATATAGCACGACCCTATTGAAATACAAATGTAAGATAAAACAAGAAAAATACTAGAAATTTAGAATTATCTAAATTCTAAAGTGAATAAAAACAATAAAAAATGAAAATTAGTAGAAAGTATTAGAAATAAAATAAATAATTCAATACTTGAACCCTAAGCCCTGAAGAAAGAAAATGTGATTCGGTGTCGAAATCAAAATAGAGCAAAAGAAAGCTGAGATTTATGAACGACATGACACTTGAATATCGCAATAAATTTCTTATCACTTTTTTTAGTCAATTATCAGTTTCTGTAGTTAATTATTGACACGTTTAAATATACCTGTTTACGAAGCACGTTGATGTTTTTCGCATTTTCCGTAGTCCACGAAAGTTCTGTCGGTTGTAGAGGATTTTCCAATGGACGTGGCATTTTCGGGCCTGAGGGCGAAGCGTAGCGCCACGGCCGATCGTTACTAGAAATCACCGTTTGTCGTTGGTTTGCTGCAATCCGATTCATCGTGTAAACGCGTAACACGCTCGATTAATCCATTCCCTACTGCATCCCTGCTAACAACGTTGACGCTGCGGTCGTCACGATTTGTCGATCCTGTAATCGAATAATTCCAATCGCGAAGTTTCCTCGCCGTGAACGCGCTCGCACTCATTTCCCGCCCTTCGTTTCTCGTTCGGCCGTGTTTTCCGTGCGTGGTCTCCTTTTTTTTTCGAGACGCGCTGGAGAATGAAAAATGAAGGGAGCAGGAAAATCAACATTAATCTTTCAACTGTACAACGAAATGTTTTTACTGCAACTCAATTTTTTGCAATTGACTTTTCTTCGGCGATTTGCCGTGTGCGTAAATTTGCAGATGTGGTGGAGCAGCGATCGATTGAGAACTATTAACTTTAGTAGCTGAATTTAACGATTGTGTGCCTATTATATTATAGGGCGATTTACTTTGATACCCGAGAATGAGATAATGCTAATAAGTGTTTGCAGTATGCAATAAGATTTTATTTTATGCTGATGTCTAATCAGATTGTACAATTTTTTATTACATATCGTTTACATTTGTTTTAAATGCGAAGCATACACAGATGTGTGGATAATAAAATAAACGAAGCTGTTTTAAGTTGTTCTACAAAGCATTATTAAAATTATGAAATTTGCTTGTCAGATGTAACACTCAAACTAATACAGAATTAAAAATATGAAAATAAAATTGCCTTGCTCGTTTATTATTATTCAAAAGACACTTGTTCCCATTTTTATCTTTCGTGCTGACAGAACATTTCTTTCACAGAGGCCTAACACAATTTTATTCACACCTTACACCTTGTTATTAAATTCTGATTTTATGATGTTTAAAAATTCTGATCATCTGCAAACAGTGATACTATTAATTAACACATCTCCTTAGTTTGGTATTTAGGGTGGGTCTTAACAGAGGCAGAGAACGAAATCGAATCTGATTTAAGTGATGCGAAATAGCGTCTCGTTTCAAGTTCGCTAAGTTGATTCGCTGAGGTGGAAAAGGCCTCGTCAATTACGTACTTACTTGGACTCGGAGGGGAAAATGGTGGCTGACATCAGCAAGTAAGGTTTCGTCTTTATTTGGACGGTTTGACGGTCAGATCGAAGTAACTTGAACGACGTCAGCGACATAGACTGCCGGATTTCAAGTTTGAAGTGGCTCCTCCAGACCACTCGCACTGGCCGTCCTTCTTCTGGCACTTCTGAAACAATTTAAGTACCGTTTCACAGAGCTCGCCCAAGAGTTTCTTGACGGCAGAACCTAGAGTGCAAATAGACATCTTAGGAAGCTCGCGAGCATCGTCTTCTATGTAGTAACCCGAAAATAAAATGTGTCCAAGTGCTTTCGACTTCGATTCGCAATTAACGGTGAATAATTAAAGGCTGATGCTCGTCTCCGTGCAATTAAGTTCTTGTCATTTGCAGACTGTTAGATATATCTATTTCTGCGGAATCTTATATTACAAAGCTTCACTTTTCTTCAGAAATGCTCGAAGGACAGAGATATTTGCAGAACAAGTTTGAGATACTATAAATATAGTTCCAGGATGTCCATCATACCATGTTTCACCGTAATCACATCCAAATTGAGTGGTCACTATCTGTTCCTTTTATGCCTAAAACGAGGAAAATCTTATAAACCCATTGCTACAACTTTTCAAGATGGAATATAAAATAAAAACCATAAAAATTTCGGCAATTTATGGTTCATTTCAAGCGCTGAGCTTATTGCGGAGCTCACCTCGGTTAAGTGCTCGCGATCAATCCGATTACACGAACATTTAATCGGCAAATACTCTAAAACGTGCTCTACTGATCCGAAGAAATGGTGGTTGCAAGATATTAAGTAGATACGATAAATCAGCTACGCGAGGAGGAACTGTAGGAAAGTGAAGGGTGTTTTTGTAACTAGGTTCCTTTTTCACGTTTGATAGAACAGAGAAGTGGCGCCATCGGCAAATATTTTCATTAAAACGGCATGCTCGCTCTGAGCTCGAGGCGTCTGGATTTCCAGATGGTGTTCAGACGCGGCAATTTACGAGCGCATTTTTCCTCCTGCCGGCAATTAGTCGTTGATATGACTGGTTAGAGGACGAAGGCACGACCCTTGAGGACGTCCTCCGTGTTCTCCCCGTGGATCGAATTATCTGCTTAATGGGTGGTAATTGCCGCGGAGCTGCACTTACCGCAGCAGCTGCTCGTGCTTGCACTTGGCGCAATTCGGAGCGTCGTCGGAACAGCCACTCTTCTCGAGTCATTAAGAGGGTGTAACGAAATTCTGTCATTTTCAGGGGCCACCGACTCCGGTGTCGTTTTTGTCACACGACCAGTCTCCTTCGCTCCCCTCGAGGTTTATTTAAACATTTACTCTCTTGCACTGACCTGTTCGCTGGTTACAGGCTGTCTTCAATTACAACACTTAGATAACACATTTACTATAAAGTTCCTTAAATCATACCTTCGTCTTATTTCTGTGTTTAGTGACTGGTATTTTATTTTCCACCTTTTCCTACCTGTTTTAAACCAGCTCTGATTAACAAGTATATTCGAGATACTATTCTTGAAACACATAAGAATCTCGCGTGAAGAAGTCTGAAGTCATCGCGAAGCTAGGAATTGTATATTTGAATCACTTACCTTTCTTTTGATCCTAGTTTTCAAACTTAACTCCTTCAGTATTGGATATGCATCACGTACCAACATTTGGTATAAATATTTCAACTACTGAGTAGGTTCGAATAAATATAGGGTAAACAAACCAGTAAATGACCGAATTGTTGAATGAGAAGCCTAGTAAATAACCGCATACTTTTATTAAAAATTGTACTTATTAATGTTTGTTTAATACGCAAAACTAAAAATATGGGATATTAAAAGTGCAACTACACTCTATTTATAAACAAATAGTAATTTTTACATTTATAATTGACATTTCTTTTCCTAATGGTCATTCACTGGTATGCGGTCAATTACTGGTTGGTTTACCCTAACAGAATCTTTTGTAGAATGCAGGAAACGATTGTTTCGCGACTATCCAAATGTTCGCAGTAGTCAGGCGGGCATAGTCCGATGCTGTATCTGCATTCAATCCCTTGCAGGGCACGGGAGCATAGCCCAGCCGGCTGTGTTCGTTAATTCCACGGCGGTGTGGTTCGTTCGTTAATCTCGACCGCCTTTTCCAGGTTCAGTTCAGTGGCCCACGGCGTAGGACAATAACGCGGTTGATTGTAATGGAGACTGGTGGCGCTGGTATTAGAGGCTCATTGTTTCGCGAAGCGGCGCCCGCTTTTGCTTCTTCTCCTTCAACTTATTCCGAGTTCTAATGTCGATGCACGTTTCTCCGGAGAACTCCTCGGTGCCGACTCCATTTCGGTTACAACAGAGCCGATGACCCTGGTGATGGCTGACGGAGCGATGAAAAGATCCTCGCAACAGAAATGGGCGGACTGTGCAACGCCCGTGGAAAACGAAGCAGTGTCTCTCCAAGGGATTAATTTTAATTTACAGTCCATTCTTCTTTCTACCTTCAACTCTGTAGGCATCGCAACATTCGCGACACTCTTTCTTAAAACTGAAGCAAGTTGACTTTCACGTTTATCACTCTTTTCACTTCTGGATGGAAGAATTCAAGAACGAGTTCGTACTTCATTATCACTGCGCATCCAGACACTCAAGAGAATATGTTTCACGCCCATCGAAAGACATCGAAGAGCATAGACTACTTTTAAACAGTACAATTAATCATATTTACTCCTTATTCCTCAATATATTCAGCTTCTTAAGCCCATGGCTCTTTAAACCATCCCCAGGCACAGGCAAATAATAATAAATTAATTAGTCATTCGTCCGAAACTAAATTAATTTATTACAAAACACAAATAAATTGAATTTTGAAGTAACCACGTACATAAATTCAAAATTCAGTTTCAATATTTATTGCCCCTTCTTAAAATGAAATCCTAGCTACTCCTCTACCCAAGCCTTCCACCTATTAACCATCCTCGCACACTATTATATTCCACGCGAATAAACTAAATTAATTTATTACAAAACACAAATAAATTGAATTTTGAAGTAACCACGTACATAAATTCAAAATTCAGTTTCAATATTTATTGCCCCTTCTTGAAATGAAATCCTAGCTACTCCTCTACCCAAGCCTTCCAAATATTAACCATCCTCGCACACTGTTATATTCCACGCGAACCGATCCCAACTCCCGAATTCATTAGAAAAAAAACAGAAACACGATTTTATCATCCACGATGTCCCCGGTTGCTCGATCGTCCGCGATACGCCACAAGCCGTCATGTCGACTGTTTGTTGGGAATAGAGAGGGTAAGAAAGTCACAGGGGCAGCGTGCTATTCAGAATGCAGCACAGCCTGCCGCCGCTTTCACCGATAATCCGTCGAGCTGGCTGCGTGTGGGTGTCCCCGGTGGTAAATTGCGTTTTATGCTCGTATATTCATGCTCTCCTCGGTGACGGGAGAAAGAAGATACTTATCTAGATACAGGGGACACGCTAGGAGGAGGCATCGCTGCTGCAGCCTGTTGACCTGTATTCCTCGCCTCTTAAACGGAATCCCGTGTTTCGAGTTGCCAGCTTGCAAACCACTGTCTGGAAAACGGCCCCGATCCTCCGCGCGGCGTTAGCCCGTCCCTGGAAGATATTTCGACCCCTTTGAGCGACGTCGAAAGGTGCACCCCGTCGCTGGCATACCACCGGCGTCCCTCGACGTCCGCCGCGACGCCAGGCATCCTTTTCACCCCGACACCTTGACCTTCCCTGGAACCTTGCCACCGTAGAATTAAGAGCAACGCGGCTGAGAGCTCCTAAAACGTCCTTCTCGCCGGGACTAATTGAAACGAAGTTCGTTTAATGTCTGGCGACGGGGGAGCGTGCTTTGCCTCTCAACACTTTGCAACTTTAGGCGTTTTTGTATGTTTAGTTGTAGGCTTCGGTTGTTTGATGATGCACAGTGAAACATTTTTGTAATCGCATGTTTTAAATTCTCAGCGCTTTTGAAAATGGAGCACAGGATATTTTCGTGTTTCCGATATTTACTTGCTCCGTTATAGAATCAGGAAAATCAAAATTTTTACTTTTGCTAATACACTTTAGTGTGTATTGATTTTTCTCCATTTCTGTTTATAGAATTAAAGACAGAAATGTATAGGAGTCGAAAGATTTTATTACAAAATGTTGCCATTTATTATTTTTCAAATCATTGTAAATTTACAATGTTTGGTATGTAATTATAATGGAAAGTAATTTTCATCTAATATGCTGTTCGTTGGAAACTTCTAGTATTTATGAAAATTATCCACGATTAATTATATTAATGATTAAAATCAAAGTGTACGACCATATTTAAATTATTGTTTATAATGTAGACATATGATGAGGCAGAAATTTAATTAATACACGTTAAATAATGAGATTCATGAAATCATAATACGCTATATATTCCATTAGATTCTGACTCATCTGTTGTTAACAATTTGAAGGACATGCAGCTCGATTGTAATTATCGTTATCAATGTATACACCCATGCTCAACATCAGTGTATTCAATATATATTAAATATTGATTGACTAATATGTAATCTGGCCAAATCCATCGGTCTAATATAATATTATAAATCCCTTTGATATATTTAGAACTAATCGAAATCATTGAAAAAAATTGGCAAATAAAATGTACAGAGAGAGAGAGGAATTATGTTTGATAATTAAACGTCCTTTTTTTTTAATGATGAACTGCATCCTTAAGAAACGCATTAAATTGTTGCAGGGAATATAGATCGTCTTTCATAACAATACATCACGTATGTTTATTATGGCATAGTGGACGAGAAATAATTTTAATGATATCTTGGGATCTGTAAATTACATTTTCATTAAAGAAGACTAAGTAAAACCTTCCATAGATGGAAAATGTATAACGACGAAATATTTTGTAATGCAATGTAAATCTGACGGCTACTAGATTTTCAAACTAATTTATTATCAGAACTCTACTTCAAATATTGTTCCTTCGTGGAATTTCGCTTCCACCTTGAATATGCAAGTAAATCTTATGAAATTCCCAAGCTGCACAAGGTTCCTGAAATTCCTATAACATCAAATTGGATTCTTTGCGCATTCGTGATCCATGTTGCTAATATTATTCCCAATAATATTCTTCGGAATGTATAGGTATAACCTAAATGCGCTGTTTACTTGGAACGCCCATACAAAAGTGCAATAGCATCAGACAACCACCTTTTACTCGAAGATTAAAAAATTCACACTACAACTTGTAATATTTCATTTAAGACTTTATTTTAAAAATCACCGACAATGAAAATACCATTTTGCGCCCCCTGTCACATTTACGCCCTAGGCAGCTGCCTAGTTTTGCCTACAGCGACGAGCCAGGCCTGTTCCCAGATTCCAACTGCGTAAGCTTTCAAAATTCTCACCAGCCCTGTGCCTCCGTACAAGCTCGTCCTAAACGACTGCCGTCGAGAGGGCTTTTTGTTCCGCGCAACATTTCCAATAACGCGGTCCTGTTCGCTGTACACACAACGACGGGTGCCTGTGTCAGTGTAGGATAGTGCGTGTCTCGTTTCCATGAGGTCTCGGAGATCCATTCGTGGTCGCGGCGAACCAACAATCTCATCTCCGCAGGAACACACTGCTCCTTCTACACTAAGAGGAGGAGGGGCGACGCTTGAAGCTCCTTAATTAACGTCTCTAACAACGTTGCACGTCCTCGCTGTGTAACTCGCTCGGTTGCTGAAGCGCCGAAGACGAACCAAGGCTCTGGATATCGAGCGTGTTCGAGCGTGGCCGTCGCGTCGTTACGATGGCGCGAAAATTGTTTTAAACGTTTCTAAGCTGCTGCATAAATTCTGTTCGCCACTCCGTTTGTATTATATATTTTCAGTGTCGAGTAGCGGGAGGCATACTCTGTGTGGAATAATAAACGTTGCAAGATTATTGCGGAGCTCTGACGAATTTTACTTTCTTTGGTATTTTAATTAAATGCAGGGAAGTGTATTCAATTTGTGGGAGATATCACGCTTTTTTGCAAATACTGAGGGTGTTTCAATATTTACGAACGGCAGTGTATATTTTCAACAATTTGAAAGAGTGCAGCGATAACAGGGACTGCAAATTGAAAGGGTATTCCTCGCGAATCGAACACGGGTGTCCTGTACTTTCACGAAAACGAGGGACCACACGTGGCGATGGGAATAAAAAAAGATATTGGAACTGCAATAGGAACTCATTTCTCATCCACCATATTCCCCGGATCTGACACCAACAGAGTTGTACCTTGTTCGATTTCTACAAAACAGTTTGGGCGGGAGAAGCTTCAATAATTTCGAGGCCACTCACGGTGCAATAAATTCTTCTTTTAATTGTAATTCCCATATACATGAGAGACTGTCGTAAATAATTATGTAAATACATAGTGTGAAGCACTAAGTATAAGCTGTTTTCAAAAATCGCAGCACTTATGCAGCAGTTTAATATGTGCAACGTGAAAGTGGTTGTTGCGTCAGAGCGCCACCGATGGCTGAGCATGTCGAGGCACGACTACTTCTTTCCCCTCCTTCCTCTTCTGGCTTGTCTTCGTTGGAATTGAGGCGCAGGTTATTTCAACGCGGATAGTCCGTTGAATTTCACTTCGGGTACAAAAAGGTTGGAAGATTGCAGTTCGTGGTTACATAGCTACACGACTAATTGTATGATTTACAGTGTTTTCTACAAGGAAACTTCTTCAATTAATTCTGTCTATGTAACTTCAAATTACGAATCTCCAACTCTTCTGCACCTAGATCAAAGTTCGTCAGTTGAACAGAAACAACTTGCTGTAACAGAAGAGAGCTTTTTTAGGTATAGCAATACAGTGAGGTATCCTATAACGAACAACCTTACAACGAACGAATGTTATAACGAACAAGTTTTCTCATTGAATCATAATTCTGTGGGAATATCGAGGTATTACTATCACTTCAGTGTCTCCCACCCGATTCTTTTAATTCTTACAAATCTCGCTATCGCAATGTTCACCTATAAAAATATGTCATAAGTAGAAGACTCTATCATTTAATTAAAGAATTAAAATGAAACCTATTTCCACACACTTCATTCCAACGTTCAAGATCAACACGTAAAAACTCCCTCGCAGTAGAAACGCCTCCTAATTATCCGCGGCGATTAAGTCATTATTACATTTCGTTCGCGAAGATTCGCCGGTCGTTGTGCCGCGAAGTCTGAAACGGTGGTTTCATGTAATATTTTTCCCGAGGATCGTCGAATTTTTATCGCGGAACGTCAATTGTCCGCCCGTCGCGTACCTCGCCCCAACGAATTAACAAAAACTGCCGGAGAAGCTGTAAGGTACGCGTCATAAACTGAATTTATTGCTGGTGCCTGGGTCTCGCGTGCGTCGTAAAGAAAAATTCTATGCATTCGCAATGAATGACCGTGAAACAGAGTAATAACCGCGCCGCGGCTCTCCTACTCCTCGCCTGTCGTTCGGGTCGTTCGCTGAAATTGAAAGAGACGTATCTTTGATCGGAGGCAAGTGTTTGTTTATTCCTTAGGAGCGGGTGCTCAGAAAGGCACATTACGCGTCGAGACGGCTTACGCGATTTTTCTTTCCCACCCCAAGCTCGGGGTGCAGGTGAACATATCCACTATCCTGAGCGATATGATAGCATTAGCTATTTCAATAACAATATGTTATTCTTTCATCTGGTTCCTTCTAAATCTTCTAGTGATTACAAAGGGGGGCTAACAAGGGAACATTCCAAATTCTAAAATTCCAAGTTTAATGAAACACTCTGAAGCGGTAAAATCAGCCCTTAAAGGTATCGCTTTTTTTTTGTAAACTTTATTTTTCTTGCTGTGTGACAAAACATAAAAAACAGAATAATTCTTATATTTAAGGTTTTCTTATATTTAAAGTATTTTAAAAAAAATTAAAAATCGCGATACTGTGTGGGATAACATTTTCTCGTACTCCGAATCTTATACAAACTTTCATTAAATAATGAGCACCTCCTTCCAAATTCATAAAAACTATCGAAACCAGTGGAACACGAAATAAAGTGTGCTTAATTCGAGAATTAAATGAAACTATTCATATCTAGCAATTTCGGCGGAGTTCTGATGGAAGTCTGATAGAATTCAGTTCGATTTATTCCGCGCTATGGAGACACGATCCTGCCGATCCATTCTCCCGAAGCTAAAGGAAGAAAAAAAGGGCCACAGGCTTTCGAAATATCTCGTAACACCGCGTATGGCTGGTATCGGTAGACAGTCCGGGGGTTGCAACGATTCCGTGCTCCTCTCGAAGGCGAATTTCTCCGTGATAAAATCCAGCGAAATGCGAAGTCGCTCGCCAGGGGAGTTAGCCCGCCTGGAAAATGCGATCCGCCCGTGGAGAATCTCTTCGGAAAATTTCAGCTCCGCTGAAGCTTCGCGCATTTTTGCGCGTACCTACACACACGCGAGCACCCTCTTTTTCCGCCCCGGGATCTTAGCGGGAACACTGGCGTGAATTGAAAGCTTTTTAAACGGGCTGAACGATCGAGATCCATCCGCCGAGTTTAGCGTTGACTCACGAGATTTCTGCGCCACTTTTAATGGACCCTGTTTTCGATATTCATCCATTGTCGACGCTCTCCTCGCGAACCTCTCTGTTGCTTAATTGGAGGGCGTGCTTTCGAATATTTTAACCACTCTGCTCTGAAATAGTATATTTCGCGATTTTAAAGAGGAGATTGTTCTTGGTGTTATTGCCAGGGAGTGCTAAATTCATTAGTTTGAAAAGGCTTCTTGACTTGTGAAATGCAACCCGGAGAAACTGATTTTACGAATTCACATTGGCTGTCTTCCTTTTCCTCAAAGGTTTCTGAGTAATTCTGTAGAATTCTGTTTTGAATGTATAATAGTCTGAATAATTTGTTAAACGAATTGTAGATAATGATTATCACGTTTCTAATAAATTCCTTACACGAATTTCCCTAAATGGAATGATGATAGACGTCTACGAATATTACAACTACAGAAGAGGACTGGTATGCAGATTATGCAGAATAATAAAGCCGAAAAGCAGAACACCGCGGTGCGCCAAGAATGTAAACTATGGAAATTTCTAGTAACCGTTCGTGTTCGAGTTTGTTATTATTTGTTCGCAATTCTGTTGTAAACAACGCGAAGAATATTCGTATGCATAATTCCTCGAAATTCGCAAGCTGACGATGCACGGTATCAAGGATCGAAGGAAGCATAAATCTTTAATATCTCATAAAAGAATATTTAAAAAATGCCATCAGTTTCTGGTATGCCTGGCCCATTTACGAACGTAATTTCGCGGAGGAATTTTTGCGCGCCTTTGCGTTAAAACTGCAAGGCATAAAGGTGGTCTATGCAGAAGCGATCCCGCTCGTAGTCGGCGCGAATAAATTTGCAGCGGTTAGGTTTTACTTCGGTTTTTATGGATAATTCTTAGGTCAATTAATAGCGGGCGCAACGTGGGACAGCTCAGCGAAGTATAAAGTTTACCGTAGTCGTTAGACCGTCTCTAAGGCGATTATGAAACTATTCCCCCGAAGCGAAAAAGTTGGCGGAAAATTTCTCGGTACATTGGAGTGGTTGGAAAAAATTTCTGCTGCTTCCCGGGGCCACGAAAAATCAAGCTGTCGATAAAAGTGGAAATTTCCGTCAATACCCAGCGCTTCGAAGAGGTGACAATCCATGTGAGTGAAGTATTGCCTGATAACTGTTCGTGACACTTCCTACTTAATAATCCACATATATCTACCTTCCCCCTATTTCTCTGAATCTTGAATCCTGTTCAAAAAATAGTCCACAACGGGACGCATTCGTTTCGAAGTGACCAGTTGGTGACAGCCTGACTTTCTCGAAATGTCAATCATTCTGCGGCTCCGTTTCCGGGTAAAAAAAAAATGGACAGAAATGAGGATTATTGTTCACGAAGATATTCTTACGTCGGATATAATCTTTTTGCGAGTCTGGATAAATCCACTGTTCTCCCCGAGTGTATTTCATTCAAAGTGGTTCCAAATATTAAACATCCGCTAATCAGATAACGATCGTTTCAGCTCAATAATTCATCACACGCAAAGTCCCCATACCTAGAATTTAACACTTGGTAAATATCACGTTCCTCTCTTTGGTGCCAACAAGCACGTTCAGTCGGTGTCGTCGAAGATTGCCCACAGTGAATACCAAGCGACGTGGTCAGCTTGAATGATAAAAAGGACGGGAAAAGCGTCTGGACGATCGGATAGCATTTGGGGACGCGGGTGAAGTCGAAAAAGTTTCGAGGGCCTTCGTTGCTGGAATATTTTCTTTGCTCGGTAATGAGAATGCGGGGCGAGGGGGTGAGAGGCAATAAGAGAAAATCGTTGAACTCGTTCCAAAAGTTCCAAGCTGCCTCTTGATTTTATTTCCCGCGAAGCGAGGCGACCGCGACTGCCCGACATTAAATTTTCAATTATCAGAAGGCCGCGTCTGCTTATTCTCTCAATTACGAGCTCGCGATGGTGTCTGAGATCGTATCGCCGGGCTTTTACCGCTACAAGCTCTGGCAAAGAGAGTTATCCACGGTGCACGAAAAGCTTTTTGGCATGGTTACTTAGAAAATATAGCTGTGCCAGCGCACCAACTTCCCTGATCTACCTTTCGAAAATTATGGCGAAATGTACGTGGCTTGGGCGCACAACGGATGTTGTCTCCTCGCTGCTTTTGGTCACTGATGTGAAAGGAAATTTTGCCACAAACGATCGTGTCCTGTTTAGCGACAGAGCTTTCAGACTTTTATTAGAAGACACAATTAATGGTTAAAACTTAAATTCAAAGGATTTTACTTATTGATTTCATTTATTTTTTGGTGTGTTATGGAGTTCGTTAATAATCTCGTTGAATATAAAGTTGTAATGCAGTATGAAATTGGTTTATTCAGATAATAGAAGTGTGATTAGGAAATTAATAGGAATCTAGATCTGCTACTAAAACAGTATTACATACAGTTTCTGTCTTTTTCTAATTCGATTAAGGCAGGCTCAGTTAAGTTAATTTGATTAAGGCAATGTTACTCTCAGGCGATGAACGTTAATTGTGGAAAACTTCGAAACTTGAGAGACCGGAAGTTTCCAAAGGAAAACTAAAAAGTCTTGGAGGTGTAGTTTGACGATGCTATTAAATACTTGCTTCTCTTTTTTCTTTAAATAGATTTTGAAATTAATTAATAATTCTGTTATAAAATGCGAGGTTCTGAGAGAAAGTATATTTTTACACTTTTTATTTTGAATTAATTGTGTCAGGAATTAGTGAATTATGATTAATAATTCGTCGGTTTATTAAAGGAGCCAGGGGGGGGGGGGAGTAGATTGTTTTAGCAATTTGGATTTTGAAACAGCTCTTTTTCGAAGAATTCGTTCCCGTTTTTATGGAAATGGAATGTCAGAGCCAAGATGGAATGCGAAGCAGAGAAAGAATGACGAGCTATCTTCATCACAAGAAACATCATGTTCAAGTCTACAGTTCCATCTTTGACTTGACTTCATGCGTTGTCTGAAACCGAAGTTTTCCGAGTTTTCTTGTTACTCTGCCCTGTCAAAACATTTCGCCCTCCTCTGCAAATATTCTGAGTCGACTGAAGACATTATTTTGGATTCAAGCTTTTCCACTTTTTCTTGCTTAAATATGAACTTGTACAAATATTCACAAATTAGCACTGATAAGATATCATTCGTTCAAACAATAAAAAAATTTGGCGTTTTTGAATAATAAATTTCAAAGAAAAGAGGAGAAGCCTTCTTTCTTTAGTTATTTGAAATGCAATGATTATTCGTCGTAAATTGCTATAAAATTCCCATCATCTTCGAATTCTCAAGAAATACAATCAACTCCAAATATTATTATTATTATTATTACAAATATTCTGCATTTGTATATTATTATTGAAGCACATCTGCTGTTCCAATATTTAGATTTCTAATGTTTCTATGAGTGAGTGAAACATCGTTTTATCTAATCTTCCCTCCGCTTTTGCAATTTAAATTGGACTTATTCGAAATGGTAAGAACTTTCTACCGTTTTACTCCGTTTCCATTTCCCACAGCCTTTTTCTTGCACCTGTTCCAAGCAAATCGGCTCGGCTCTATCCACTCTCGCAGACTCATTTTCGAGTAAGGAGTTCCACGAACTTTAGTCGGCTTGCGGCCGTGCAACGTGTATGCAAAGATAGCGTAGCAATTCGAATTGTTCATTTCGAGGAACGAGTAGCAGCGATTTCCAGTTTTCGGAAAAAATTACATCGATATTCTTTTCGTTTTAGCTGACCCCCCTTTTTCTGTCAAGTAATGAGTGTACCCTTTATACATATACTTCAGGATAGAATTTCTGATTAACATTTTTATACGGTGGCAAAAAATAAAATAAACAAATTCATTATCCCCCTTTCAATTATCATTATAACCAAAAGGTAAAACTTCTCAAAATAAAATTTATTTATTGCAAACCTGTCTTGCCCCAAAAAGTTGGATACAAATCATTTCATCAGTCACATTATTATAAAAAATTGAGCGTTCTACGTAAATTTGAGAGTGATCCGATAAATTTTGTGTCTGCCTTGGAGGGGAGTTTGCCTCCCTAAATTCTCTTCCGAGTAGAAAAATCACCTGTCTGCTAGGATCAGGTCCGACTAACCGTTCCGCGTGTAATTTCAAATCCAAAATTGTGCAGAGCATGTCGACACGGCCGTCACCGTGGAGAAACGGGAACAATGGCGTCGCGACGCTCTCTCGCGTTCGTCGGTTACGTCGTGAGCCAGACAGATTTTAGGGCGTGCGAAGAATCGATCCACCGCGGGGATGTCGATTATTCAGCGGACAGATGGGAATAAATCTTCGTGATTCGCCCGCGGCCCTTTACGAACAACGAGTCTGCAATCAAAAAAAGAATTTAATGACGGGTGCTTTCAGAGCTAATCGCGTTATTCTGCGGCCGTGACATTAATTTATCGAACGTCACTGTTGCTGCTGCCCTTAATATGCTCGTCTCGACGTTCACCTCTGGAATTATTGCGAGTAACGTATATAATCGCCCACCTGCTATTCTTGCGTTTTCCTATTTTTGATATTTCAAGCTTCCGCCAGGTTTTTCGTCGCCATTGCTACATTTACGTGGTTCTTTTATCGGGACATGTGTTCCGTGGATGCGGAGCTGATTTAAGAACCATGCGATATTTTATGTCACACGCTGCTGTTTTCTGGAGAAATTATTTCTGGGGACTAAATTCTGGGATACGTGTGCTGTGTTCCGTGGAGGAGTGTTCGAAGAATTTCGAGGATTTCGCGAAGATGAACTGTGGTAGCGGTGTATTGCTGATTTTATGGGGAGGCAAGAATGTTTCTGTGAGGTGTGAATTATATTAAAGATTTTGGTATTTTTAGTTTCTTAATTGGGTTACCTAGGTTGTTAAGTGAATCTGGAATGTTAAGCTACTTGTGGATAGGATACTTATGTCTCCGTTGTTTTTCTAAAAGTACATTTTTTACAATACTTTATAAAATGAAAGAAGGAAATAAGTTTTCTTTTATTTCGTAATCGCTTATGTTTCGTTCCCTCTTGAATTTTCTTCTTGCTTCCCCTGAAATCTCCCTTTTCCCTCTCCTTCATTTGCATAGGAATTTCTGCGTTTTTTTTGTCCCAGCTTGGTTTTCATTTTTACTCTACCTACTCTCCCAAGTTTATGGTACGTTTACTATTCTTCAGAATAGATAACTTAGAATATATTCTTCTTATCTGTGGTCACTGAAGCTTTTGTAACAGCTTTACTTTACAGACAAGCCATTCTATCAAATTCATTCTCCCCAGTTTCAAATAATCAAATACTCCCCTCCCAGTATCATACCATCTTTATTTTATAAAGTAGCCAATCTATTCAAAATCATTCTTCCCAGTTTGAAATAACCAAATATTCCCCTGCTAATATCCCGCCACATCTCGTTACATTTAAACAACCCATCGCATACTTTCCACGAAATTAATTCAGAACCCTCAATTCTATAAGCCTTCAGCGAAACAACTACACTCCCCGTACAAATCTTCCTCAAAGAAAATCCACCCGCCACGCCAACTCCGCACTCGTCGACCACATTACCGCGAGAAGAATTCGAATCCATTTCCCGCGAAACGCGCGAACTCGTTCCCTCCCCTCGGCAGGAGCAATTACCAAGGTAATATCTCAGGTAATCGCGGTGAACGGAGATCTCCATGCACCGCGTCATTGTCGCGTGTTCCGCGCGGCGACTCGAAAGAAAGGGACTCGTTTCAAATGAACGATGTCACTCGACTATAACCGCTACATCGGAGGGAAAGAAGTCCCTAGGCGGAATCGCGACAGCCTGGGATCTACGTGGATGAATAGCAGAGCAGATGGAATCAGCAGATTGAGCCGTCGTTGCAGCGTTCGAGGGACGCTGCAGCCGATTGGGATCTGTAACGACGGCTCTGCCGGAGGGAATCCTGCAGCAGGGACATCGGCAAGTATCTGCAGGCAGGGGACGAGCCCTGCAGCCCGGAGCCGCGTCGATTACGAATGCGAGCGCCCGAACACTCGTAACTAACGATCTCGAGTAGGATAAACGCCGTTAAAGCGCGCCGCGTCGCGTGGGCCACGACTTTATTATCAGGATCCCTTAGATACGAGCCTCGAAATCCGCTGTTAACGACTCCTCGATAGATACGAGCCAACAACGCCGCGAGAGCTCTCGCGCTACGTGCTCTGGAAAAGTGTTGATACGACGGCGCGAATAATTCGCTGGATCGATGCGATTTCAAAGTGTAACGCGACTGGGAGCTTCCCTTCAGAAAGATGGCCGTTCGAAGGGCAGATATGTGCGTATGTATATTCGAGGATTTGAGTTTTCCCTCGAAAATAAAAGAGACATTTCGGGAATGAACACACTTGTCTACTTTGTGACACTGTTGTGGATGGCTGATTGTCTTTGGGTTTGATCTTTTTTTGTGAACGTAGTTTATCTTTATCGATGGATTTGCCGGACGATTTTGGAGAATACAAGGGCAGAAAATGAGGAAATTGAGGAGGGAAAGGTATTGAGCGTTTTGCTGGGGAACGGTGAATCTCGCTCTGGACGACCGCTTATCGTATAATAAAATAGCAACGGTAACGATTTTATGCAAAAATATGCGGAATTTTCGCCCAAGTGGCCGGCGAAGTGTCACGCCAACTTTTGGTGGGCGTTTGAGCGAGGCGCCATGCAGATTCGAGCTTCAGAAATTGGACGTATCTCAGAAGTTTCTCGGTGAAAGGGAATGTTCGATGCTTTTTCATCTTGATTTCTTATTGCTCCATTACAGTCATCGAAAAGGACACGAAGTATTGGAAAAAAGTTAGATGCAAAATGAGGGGATTTTGATTCGTTTGTACTTTTTGGAAAACAGTACCCAAGATTTCAAAATAAAGGTAAAGGACCCTTCAGTTTCTTTTATCTCAAGAAATCTACATGTTCAAACTGGTTTCATTATTTTAAATATAAACTTAAATATAAATATTACTTTGAAGAATCCTGAAAAGCATAATGAACATCATAGGATCCACAAATGAAGAGAATTTGCAAAAATTGCATTAAATTTTCAAACACTTCGCTGTACACAAACCATATTACCAATTTATTATCCAAGGCAGTCAGAAAGCAGAGGGCTGATAATACTTCCATAAATTTAGATTATTATTAATCCCGACATAAAACATCCCCCTTTTATCATTTCTTTCACCCATCCAATACCTACTTCCAGAAACTATCTCCCCATTACAGTACGAGGCACAAGTGCCGCAATATCCCATCCACAATTTCTCTAGTAAATTCAAAAGGTAAAAGGCTCTTCCAAGTGAAGTACCAATAGCGCAGATCCCCCGTTAGAAGGGGCACAATTTCCCCAGATCGTTTCCGCCACGCGAGCCGCAATCTTCCAAGACGCTTGTCGCGCTGGCAGTCGGGTGTCCATTTTGGGCGCGTCGCGGAAAATCTGCCGTCGCTGACTTTGGACGGTGACGTGAAAACGGGGCACGGTGGCTTGGTACATAATTGGTTTCGCCTGCTAAGACAAGCCGTTCCGCGCGGGATCCTCGCGATCCCGCGAACCGCTTCAAGTGGCAACGGGAGGCGGATATCACGTCGACGGAAGTTGTCGGGTAAGTTGCTAGTATCCACTCGAGAACTCGAGACGTCAGGTTAGATGAACTAACGCTGCTTTGTGCCAAAGAAGCGTACAGCCCGCGATGCAATTCATCCAGCACTCTTACCGCGGCACGTGAGTGTCAGTCTTGCTCCGTGTTACGTGCACGCTTGATCCAGCCCCGGGGTGCTGTCGCTGCCGAAGGGATGGGTGGGTTGCCGCGCAAAGAAAATGCATGGGGGACAGATTCGAGCAAGATGCAGGAAAGTAAATTGCGTCGAGTATTAGCTTCTCGTGCTTTGTCCCTTTGATTAAATTTTGTAAAACTGGGACATTCGCGTGACGATGATGATAATGGTAATAAATGATGCTGCAGGTTGGTAGTTTTGTTCGAGATTACAGGACAGGCTAATGGAAAGAAAATTTCTCAGTTTCTTGTCATTTTCTAGTTACAGTATTGTTTTACGAAGGGATGTTTTGAATATTATTCTCAATGTGATATTTTGTTCATGCTTGTATAGCGTTGAATTTCTTTCAAAATTTCTGTTTCGGACCATCTTACTATTCTATGTTTTCTTATCTAATTTCGTATGAATTAGGTTCATGTTACTCCGGAATGTCTGACGAACTTCTACTTTAGGTATTCTTGGAACCCAGACTCAGTCGTCCGCCAAGCTTCCTTCCAATTTTAGTCCGACCGAACGCTGGTCTAGCATGTTTCCTGTTCCAGCAATAGTGTCTCGATCAACTTTTAAGGCCCCTGGATATATTTATGGAAGATCCACTTTGGCTGACTTTAGCAGATATCTGATTTTTGTTGTTAGGCATTTCCTTATTAAAATACTCAATGAGATAAATTCTGGAAGCGGTTTAAGACACCTAAACTATGGATTCGAAGAGAGGAACCTCGCTTCTAAAGTTGGTGTAGAACAGACCTGTAATTCTTGAAATGGCTATCTCATAGAGAGGAAAATAATAGGTCGACTGAGAATTCATTTAACCGTTTCTGTAAACTCTTCTTGTACACAATTATTGAGGAAAACAGGAAACGATACGCTTGTCATCGTTTTATGATTTCAGAGGAAACCAAGTTAGAGGAAAAATTGTTTTCATAGGAACTGCGCTACGAAGTTGTATTTATTTTAAATGGTACTTGAATTAGATGATAAATTGCAACAATTATCAAATTTTAGTTAGAAAATTAATTTTATAGATCATGTGTCCCTAAGGAGCCGAGTGCCATGGGCCCTTTTTCCATTATGCATTTGTTTTTTTTCCCAAGAAGAAAATTTAATATCCTATTATAAAAGATGGTAGAATTAAAATATATTGCAGGAACGAATTAATGAATTGTTAATTCCTGTTTTCCACTGGGTCTTTAAATTTTCGAAAGTACCTAAAACGAAACCTCTATATTCAAAGATTTCCCACTCGATTGCAGTGAAATGAAATGTGAGCATCGGATCAGCACAGATAGTCGCGTATTAAACTCGATCCCGTCGTCAGGCGAGAGCCCTTCCATCGGTGTTACGGTCTTGTTCGCGTCGAGTGTTTTCGTTAGCACGCTCTGGCCGTGTAAGGTGTATTACGTGTGAATTACTGGCATCAATTTAGGAGACGTGCTGCGAGAAGATGAACGGTGGCGCAGGGTGGATTAAGCCGAGGACGGTACACGTACCCCGAGAAAGTCACTGCGTATCGTGCAATTTACATGCGCCACGCGGCCTAATCCAGCTGCTCCTGGGTTTACACTTGATTGAATCATAACCAGCAAAGTGCTTTACACCCGGCGAGGGTGCATTTTGCCCTGGGTGCAACAAATTAGCTACGTAGTTGTTCCCACGTAGGCTACCGTGCGCTCGTGAAGGGCCTCCGCGCAGCTCCGAACGCGTTTCCCGGGTATCAGAGCCCAGCAGATGGGAAAATTATTGCCCGGATAATTGAATGGTTCGACACTTGTTTCGAATTTCAAAGGAACAGATTACATCTTCTGAAATGTACCAAGATAGTGATAAGGAATATTCTTAACATCAAGACTAAAGAAATTTGTGTGATAAGAAGCTTCCATTTAAAAGAAAATAGTGTGACGGATGAACGTTATTTATTATTGCATATGTAGTTATTTGAAAGATTACTGAACTTGCATGTTCAAAAGTTTCTTCGTCCTTCTGCTGTTATTATTACTGTAAAAAGCATGGCTAATAAGCATTTATGATAAAATACTAATTAAACTATCTGAACACTATTACAGCGTAAGTTACTCATAGTCCTTAACCTTTCAAATAAAAACATATGCAATAATAAACAACATTCATTTCTTCTACAATTCTCCTCTGCAGGATATGCCCCTCTACTCAATATAAATCAAGATTCCTTTATTTACTTTTTCTGAAAAAAAAAAGGAAAAATCCATCTCGATACCTTTACACACCAAAGCATATTTATTATATTTTCATGCTCCATGGATTCCCATCTTTTACATTACTGGAGCTGCGATATCAGTAGAAATAATTAACTGAGGTAAGTAAGGGCGAATTCGAGCTCCGACCTTCGCGATCATTTCCAACTGCGACTTGTGTAATGGTCGTATCGGAGGATTCAAGAATCTTTCATTTCACGGATGGTACGTCCCTTAAATTTCAATCCAGTGGCTCCATCCGCGACAGTGGTTAGCCCGTGGAAGATCGTGAAACAATATTTTCTAGAGATTCGACCCGCTGGCGGGGACAAATCAGCGGACACGTTGCCTCCGGGGTTATCTCTGGAAAAACAGTCGACCGGGGTTATTAAAAGTCAATAAAGTGCTGGAATTACAGTTCTCATCCGTTCGCTCTGTATTTTCGCGGATCGGCTGCGTAAAGGATTGAGCCGCTGCTAATCGGGATTTAAGGGCGAGCTTAAGGAGTATAAAGCGCATTTTCCTTACTGACGCTAGGGCCTTAGCCTTCGAGGATGACCGATGGTTCCATCCTGGAAACCTGCTACTCATTCTTCCTGCCATGGATTAACTCCATTATCCGTCCAATTATTTCTTCAGTAAAATATCGTTAAGAAGAACACACCACGTGCTTCGACGATACGTGAAGATGAATAACATGGGGGTTTTGAAGAGAGGGTGTAGAAGAATTTAAGGGTCTGTTTACCTTGTATTAGTTATATTTGTTCGGCAGAATGTGTTCTTATTTTTTGTGTTTCTATTTCTCGAATGGAATAGATGGAATAAAAGAAGATTCAGTAGTTGCTACCACAGAAAATTGAAAATTATTTATGGTGTTGCTTAGAGGATCTGTGAATGGTAAAATCATATTTTTGTCTACTTTTCTGGGTCATGATATTGAGTAACAGACCTAAATTCTTCTACTTATGTTGTAGATTCCTAAATTCCTACTTTCTTCTTTCAATTAACCCTAATTTATTTAAAATTGAATATTCTTTTGGAGTAAACCAGTCGATTTTATTTTACTAACAATTGAACTATTTAATTAAAAAATTTTGTTGCGTTTACCTTAGTAGGTCCATATAAAAAATTAATCTATACATATTTGCTTCTTTGATGGACAAAGACTACGTGTTTGCGTCGAGAATACATTTGCAACTAGAGCAGACCATCGAGCAGATTGCACCTTTAACGAAGAGACCCATAAAGGGACAGGATAAAGCTATGAAATTCCCCGGTTAGTAGTGCCCAGAGAATTTTTAATTAAATTGAACAAACACGGGAAAATTGTCCAGCAAACAGAATGAAAATAACCATAAAGCGATAGAGGTAAGTAGGATTTGGGGAGGAAAGATTTTACTCTCTTTCTCTCTCCCGTTGTGTAAATGAGAGTCACGTTTTCCATTTTATACCATTTGTAAGCTTACGTATGTATACATGTTTGCAATGCACGCGTTTACCATCTGCTGCATGCTGCACAGTTTCCCTTAGATACTTCGGAGATTTCTTTCAATATTACCTACGAAGTAAAGATGAATATCGTTGAAACTGTGATACGGCAACTTTTATATATTCTATATATTTTACAAATATATTTGAGGAGTTTAATTTATTTCTATTTATATGAGGGGTTATCTCGTTATCACATTATACGTAAGGGTAGTTTTCTAAAAAAATTTCCTTTCATTTACATCCTCTGCTTTGAAACCTTTTTAATTGCAATGAAGATAACTGGACTAACTATTTCAGATTAAGAATTCGATCCTTTAGGTCGTCCATTGCAATATGCAGAACCTCGACTACCCTTAAAGAAAATCAAGCAAGTTATTCTTAATGCCATTTGCTTAAAAATTCTTCTTTGAGAATCCATTTTCCTTTAGATTTTCCCATCTTCCATTGCATATTTGAATCCATCTTACCATCAATATTTAACGATACTGTACTTCATCTATTTATAGAACCAAGAGTCGCTCCAGTTCCAAGTTTCCTTCCACATTCGATCAAACGCTGGTTGAAAATCTTGTCTTAATTTGTCGATCCATTTATACATACACACTCCGAATAAATTATGCAGCTATTTTCCTTCAGATCTGGGTATAACTGAAACTTACTCCACGGAGGTCCACTTTGGGGTTTTTTATAAATTCATGGATTTCTTCGTCACAGATCAAGCGGCGAGTATTTATCAGTGCTATCGTTATTTAAGTTTTTTCATGTGTCATCACAGTTGCTACCAATTTGCCAAAAAAATATCCAAATTTAGCATGTTAGTTTCCTGTACTTTCCTCTTGGAAGATCGATGGCTTCTGCTGACCAAGTGGCAGAGCCTGACTGGGTCAATTTAGATCCATATACACCTCTGTTTATTTTTTATTCCTTATCGAACCACAACTAGATTCATAGTTAACAAAATTTTCTGTCAATTTTGTTCCAGCTCACAATTATAACCCGCACTTCCCAGTTCTTCACTGAAGTGGGTCAAGTGTTTTTATCAGCATCAATTGAATATGATATTTTTAAAAAACTATTATTTGTTTAAATATCAAACAATTTATGTACATTGTCTAATAGCCAACGAACATGTGTGTAAAATTTTAGAACAATCCCACCAATAGTTTGTTCTCCATAAATTCTTAAACTTTGAAAAACATTGAAAGCATAGGGCAAAATAGATCGAGACGCGGTCTTCATGCGGTTAAGACTACGTAGAACACGGTGATCGTTCGTATGCGACCAACGTGGCCTTAACTATAAGCCAAAGCGGAAGAACACTGAAACAAGTGTCGTGGAAGTTCCGTCTCGTCCCCTGCGCGATCCTCGAAGAAGTTTGCGATCGAAGAACGTCAATCGACTCGAGTTGTCGCGCAGGAACTTTCCGAAACTTTTACGGGACGAGGGACTGCGACCACTTGATGCCCGCGCCAAAGTGGTTACACACTTTCAGGAAGCTATTATCGAAGAATCGACGGCATCGTCGAACGCTTCCGAACTCGAAACCGCGACACGTTTTCCCTTTGTCCGCCAGCAGCGTCTCAGTATTCTTTTAAAATTATTTCCAACGCGATTCCACGGCAACGAAGCTAGACTTTGCTCGAGGGGGTTCCGTTGGCAGTTCAGGTTTGAGTAACTTGCGTTATTGAAGGGAAGTTTGGAATGTGAATAATATCGAAAATATTATAATTAAGTAGGAGATTAATTATGGTCTATATGGAGAATTATGTTTGACGAAAATTTCATGCTCGAGAAAATAAGGGGTAAGTAGAAAATCTGTTGAAAAATCAAAAACTGGAAGAAGGAAATCTATAGTATTAGGCAAAGGAAATTTGAAATTTGAATCGTAACAAAAATACTATAATTTATCTTGAAGAAGCCTATATCCTTCTATTTATATAACACAGTGTGAAGGGATTCCTTATTAAAGATCAGTGATACCAATGTGATAGATAGAATCCAGTATCAAAATTACGTAATATTAAAATTTCTCTGAACCACAATCGTGAATCGAATCATTTTGATATTAGTAGTGCCAACTATGATTATCTAAACAGCATATAATGGAAGAGTCCTTGTAGAAATACTGTAAGTGCCAAAATTAAAAAAAATCTTTTTATCGAAATATCTTCTATGTGCCACTGGTAATACTATAAAGAAGAATTTGATTTTTGACACTTAGAGTATTTTCTGCAAGATACTCTTCGATTATTTTTAAATTCGACCAAAATCGAATTTCGACAATCTAATAAAATTTCCCTCAACACTGCTCAGTTTCAAATTCCTCTGACAAACGTTTCCCTTTCCATTTTGTATGAGCATGCCTCAGAAGGGTGGGCCCCGTGTTTTCCATCACGAGCGGCGGCTGTCGCGGCGCTGTTTTTCGTTAGCGAAGTGTGCAGGTGACGCGTGTTCATTTTCGTAGGGTGATGACCGAGATGAAAGTGAGGGCTGCTAGCCGCTTGTAGGGGGTGACATACCCTTAACAAGCGTAATTGGAGCAGGTGGTCGGCCGTGGCTGCGGTTTCCCTGCATACGTAACTACCCAAAGGTATTCTAGCCTCTGCGCGACCCGCTCAGTCCGCCCTCGTCGTCGAATTCGCCCCACTTTGCGTAACTGCGATCTTTCACAGCTTAACGAATCGAACCGCCACGATTTCACTCCGCCAAAAATGAGAGCAACGGCTGCTCCAAAAGTACACTATTGATCGTCAGCCGCAAATGTCCCTTCAGCAAAGAGAACACTGATTTTTTTATGACCCTTGAATTCAAAAGCAGATTCGTTCCATGAACATTGTGGCTGACTACTGGATTTCTTTTTATATTATCTGCACATTTCGTTTTTCCCTGGTGTTTTTTGAAACTGCGTTGGCCTCTGTGAATATGTAAGAAGTCGTCTACCACGGAAGTGTCACCTGTGAGGAAGACCTAAGGGTTTTTTACTTATTCAAATATGAAACCGTTTTTATGCATGCGATATACAGGGGTTTCGAGATTATGCAAGGTGAAGTTGCTAATTTTTTCTGGGAAAGGATGGAAAGGTATTTTTAGATGTTGCAATCTGAGATTCCCGTTTCAAGTAACAGGGAAGTGAAGTTTAGATTTTGGGTTGTAGATGTAGTTTAGAATATTGCCTAGAAATCTAGAATACACAGGAACACATAGCCGAGGGGTGAGGCAGTTTAAGTACCAGGCACTGATCAGGTCTTTAGAAGAATAGAAAGAGAAGTGAAAGGTTAAAAGACAGCCAAGTCACAATTAACACGTCCTAGAAATTACCCCAAAATTAGATGACAACATTTATATACTTATAGAAAAATAGCAGGCATCCTAAATTTTTCATAGCATTAACCTAATAAAAAAAAACATTATTTTCACCACCTCATCAAAAAGAAATCATTCAAAGCACTCAACCACTCACATTGCCCCCTGTCCTAGTACATTAAAATTCAGTCCGCAGCTTTAAGCCAATACACCAAACGCCACTATTCCTATCGTTTAGCTCTCGCACAGCGGTCCAGAAACTCAGTCCCTCGACTGTATCCAGCAGTCACACCACGTGTCGCCTTCACGACCACGTGGCACCTCTTCCCAGCTCTCCTTGCGCTCACAATTAACGATATCAACCAAGATTTCCCAAGCTGCACATTCAAATACACATCGGACGTAACTATAAAACAGTGTACGCGTCTGGCAAACTGTCACTGGACTGGCTCACAAGTCCCTTTGAGCAATAGCGGTGCAAATATTTCAGTTTCTACGTGGCCAATAATACAGCACTGCAAATATTTATTGCACCACTCTCAAATTTAAATAGCACGCACAATTCTGCATCGAACTTATTTTGGCCAAGATAGTGAGCTACACATTTCTGCAATAAATAAATTTTGCAATAATACTATCCTAGTACTAATAAATAATAAGTAAGGTATAATTGATAACGTGTTTACTCGAGTGATGCAATAAATATATCCAGTAGAGTAGATGAAAATTGTACCTATATACACGTAATTATTAAGTGTATAAATGTATAAGCACCAAATGAAAGAATCCGAGTCTAGAATCAAAATCTGCTGCAGAGAAGTTCGCGTAAGACCAGTGGAGCTCTTAAATATACTAAACTCCTTTGTGTATTATGCACTATGTTCTTGTCCAGGTTGTCCTGTTCACATTGAGGCAACATTCAATAAAAAAAAGTCTGTTCGAGCGACAAACCTGATGTGCTTCACTGTCGAAGGGTCTCCCAGGAGAGTAACAGCGACTGTTAGGCCCGAAACGTCCACGTTCCCCGTTGTGTTTCCCCAGGTGGACAACTCCTAGTGTGTGCCTGTCAGGGTGTTCGAGTGCAGCGGCTCGGGGAAACTCCTTAACGCGGACAAAAGCAATTAGACTGTCCGTGGAAACACGAGATGCCTGGGCCGCCGTTGACTCGAGGCCCGACGCAGGAGGCGTAACCAGCAGTTTCCCCGTCGTGGCACTCGCGCGGACGAAAGGAAGCTCGATAATGTCTTGGAAAGTGAGTGGGTAATTTGATTGCGCCCTAAGATACCGGAACAGGAAGCTGATGTAGTTTCGGAGGAGTTGCTCCACCCTGTCGCCACCCTCTCCTTCCCTCTGCTCTCCCTCCGCGCTGCCAGTCAGCGTTAACTTTAAATCAACTCTTCCACGCTGCTAAGCTGGCGTGCCTCTTAAAAATCGTTAATCTAGTGGATGGTCGAGATCGTGCTGGAACAGTTTTTAGGGGAGAGATAGGAGCGTTTGTGATGGATAGGTGACTTCTAATTGGGGATGTGATTGATATTTCTAGTGAGAGTGCGGAGGAATTATTGTGCTTTCTATGAGACGAAGAACTTGGTTGAGGTCTTTCTGTGTAGGTACGTAGAAAGGGATAGGTTTGGAGGTTTTGAAAGAGAACTCGCTTCTTTACTTATAATCAACAAAATAAAATGTTTAATATATATAATGCGTTTCATGGATCGTAGACAACTAAATTTGCTTTTTCGTTTACTCGCAAATTGGACCTCTATCTTTTCTCCTCCCCTTCGCATGCGCCACACACATACACATATGGTCTGACACAAAATGTGGTGAGGACCCTTTGGTCCCATGTCAGGCGATACCAACTCATTCGCAACTCTTATCTAAGAAAAATATTGATGTTCCGTTTTACCCACCCGTTCCGTTTTACCCTACTCTCTCCTATAACATTTCGTTATTTTCGAGAAACGACAGTTACTATAACTACTTCCTACGTTCACTCTGGCTAGCTACATTTTTAATCCGAAACTTGTGCGTAAGAATCTCCCCTAAAAACACGAAAAGCGATAAGCAGTGGCCACAAAACAACACTACGAACGGAAGGGGGATATTAAATGTGGGTTCCAAAACTGGCACCCTTCTGTGCAGTTTTGCTGCCAGTTGTGAGTACTCCGTCGACATAGTTTTGTGCATATACTGCATATACCCGCTAGATAGTGTACGCAACATTAGATCGCTTAGTCGTTCCTTATACGGAGATCGTTTCGCCAGCGCATAGAGAATACTTTGAAACGTCAGACACAACTTAGTCAACTTTAGAATTGACTGACCACTGGGGTCGTGCTTTCCAGTCGCCAATGCATTGCAAAAATCTCGATCAAGGAAATACGACGCGTTCTGAAACGATGTTGCATTACAAAGCGAGACTAGAATCACGTCGGTAGGCATAGGCTGCATTCTTTTCTTCACGGCGTCTGGTATATCAGGCATATTCATCAGCTCTGAATAAAGAAACTTATCAACCACTACGTCGAGGTGTGACTTTTCGAGATCTTTAAAATCATTGATTTCGATTTCTTGGTTCACCAGGGCAAGATCAAGCAACTCTGCATAGAACATGGAGGTGTACCTGCCGGATGCTATCACTAAACAGAGGAACAGAACCTTCTCTGTCAATGTCGTGGGCATCCTCGTGACGGAGAAGCTGAGGAGCATGTTCATCAGGTACATGGTGTGTCGTAAATGTCTATCGACCACGAGTAACGTGGACACGATGCAGAACAGCATTACGCTGCCGATACCAAACGCTATTATACCAATAAATTTCCACAATTTCAGTATCTTCGTTGGTAGTATAGGTGTCAGCAGACACACATCAGTATAGTACACCATGTCAACGTAATCTACAGTCTCATCCAGATCGCTCATGTAATTGTACTGGAATAAAAACAGATCTATTTTCGCGAGGTCAGGGATCGGCACGACTGTAAAGTTCATCTTATCTACGATGTTCAGTAGCACAATGCTGCGTGTAAATTGCAGGTTTGCAGATATGAAGGTGCGCGACATATCCACATTTATTGGATTGAAAATGTAGAAAGGTCGCTTGTTCATGTTCTTCAGTTTATCTGGGTACCAGCTAACAGGCTTTCGAAAATCTAATATTTCGGTGTAATCGTTGGTGAAAGGATCGTACTGATGAGCAACGATCGCGAGTTGCTGATGCTCTGCTTCAGGAGGTAGGATTTCGAGGACCTCCACATTGATGATCTTCTTGTTCCACAGGTATAGGAGGAAATCTTTGATCTTCACATGAGGCACGTCTTCCACGAGCATTAACAAAATATTTGGAGCGTAAGAGCTATGCCACACGGACCACAGGTCATGGACGATTCTTTCCCATGATTCGTGTTCCAGTTTGGAGTGGCAGGCATATATGTAAATTATTAGGGTACGAGAAGTGGCCAAGGTGGTCGTAGATGCTGGCCGTTGCGTGATGTCCATGTACTGCGTTGGTGTTGATCTGGATAATGTTTTGGAAACAGTGGAGATCACTCTTGCAGTATTCTCATGTGCACCAGGATTTCGGATCAGCACTATGGCGTCGAATATTTTCGTTGACTGGACGATGTCCCGAACGACAGTTTCAAGCTGCTTGTCGTTTGGTACGTTCGGTATAACTAGCTTCTGATTCGATTTAATGATTGATATTATAATTAAGATCAATCTTAAGGTAATCTTCGTCGTGAATTTATGCATTGTAAAGAAAGTTTCAAATGATCCCAAAGTTTGCTACTTCTACGAATGTTTTCGCCGTACTGACGTGTTGGTCTGGCTTTACTTGGTGAACTGATTTTCCGAGTGACTGCGGAAGCAGAGATACAGTGTCATGGATCGTGTCATACACATCGCGTATGCAAATTATTCAGTACATTAGTGGACTACGGATAATGACTGCAATTTGTGAAGTAGAATAAGTAGTTGAAAATTGTTATGCTATCATTGGTACGCTGGATCATGAATATTTAAAGACTCTAGGAACGATAGATGTAGATACAGCTTTTTAATAGAGATGGAAGTGTATGAGAATTATGCTGCTTCGGCTGCAAATTAATATGAAATGCTGGGTACTCTGTGCCAGGATTGATTGGTACACCTATGATGATGGGACAGCTTTTATTTCCTCTGAATGCTTTGAAATCTTTTTTAAATCAATTTGTATAGATTCTTATATATTTTGATGGCTGTCGTTTGTTTCTGCATCAACCGATTTCGATGAACTTTTCAACGTGTATATTATTTACTTAAATATACAGAGGCATTTTTTGAATTTTGGTTACAAGCTCAGATAAAAAATTGAAACAACGGCCTTTACTATTTTCTTCAGTATTCCGACCAATAGAATTTATTTCAAAACGACGAAGTAGGTCACCTGGTAAAGTAATCCTTCTAGCTTCTCAAAAAACGTCCAGTCGTTTGGACCAATTTTAAAAAAGGTATTCTGTTTTAAAGGGCGCCCGAATAATCTTGCCCCCCCCCCCCCTGTATCTTATAAGACCCTGATTTCTCATCATGTACTGAAATTACGAAATAAAGTATCCAAGTACCGTCGGAATGTGAATTCTCTCTGTCTTCCTTGAAGATAACAGAAAAGGTGTAGTTGTTCCTTAAAACGTTCATACATAACTGATGTTTTGACGTTCTGACTGTACGCATGTAACGAGTGGAGCAAAGTTCCTGTATGATTGACGTGTATGCACGGAGCATAGTTATGCACAAAATTTTTCAGGCCACTGTTTTCTGTTTCCTATATATACTTAATTCACTGCGGAGTACAGAGAATGTCCATTATTGTTGAGGTAGATGTTTCCAGATTACATATACACAGTGGCATAATGACCTTTGCATATTTAAAGCACATAATGAACGGACTGTGTACAGCTACATGCAGTATAAGATTCAATAAATCATATTTCCACGTAACATTTAATATTTCGAAACTTTTTACGGTTTCTTAGTGCAGGTAAGGTGTACACGTTAAATATTCCCTTTCTAAAAATTGTATGTACTGAATTTTTAAACTCTGTGATGAGGAAGATGAACACCTATCTTTTCAATTCAGTGATCATAGAATTTTGGGGAAAGAATTTATCTACAATTAAATACAACGGGAATTATGGGCTGCCAAACCAAGGAAATGCGAACCATAAGGACACAAGAGGCTGGAAAGTGGAAGTTGTATCAGAATTGTGAATGTCTTCAGTTATGAATAAACAAACGCAAACAATCGTAAAATTATTACTACAAACTGATTTTTAGACGGAACTTTTCGATTCATTTCTTTTTTCATTTTTGCATAATTATATCACATCCAGATATTTCTATCGCGTCTTTGCAAAATAACATCGTCGCAAGACTTTATAAGCTTCGATACATTTTTTTTTAACTGCTCCAAAGAAGCAGTTAAAAGTTTTGGAATTGTTTGAGATTTTTATCAAGTTTTGAAATATTAACACACGGATTTCCTTTCATTTTTTAAACACTGTACTCACGTTTTATTATTTTTTACCTTGCAATGATTTTTTTACAATAGAAGTCTAGATTAAAATAGCGATGCCAAACCGAAACATTCATTCTCTACATTAACCCAGAACTAAATAATAATTTCACGAGAACAATACACAATCACATAGAAACACTATTATACTTAAGTATCATCCTTAGTATATACGTATTTGAAAGGTATTGAAGAAATTACGTACAATCAGTTACCCATATAGCATTTCGTTATTTCTGTGAAAAAAAAACAGTTACAATGACAACTTCCTACGTTCACTCTGACTAGCTACATTTTTATTCCGAAACTTGTGCGTAAGAATCTCCCCAAAAAACACGATAAGCGATAAAAAGTGGCCACAAAACAACACTACGAAAGGAAGGGGGATATTAAAAGAGGGCTTTACAACTGGCACCTTTCGGAGCATGGATGCTGTGTGTTGGGAATAATAAGACGACACACCTTTGTTCACAAAATCTATTTCCCCGGTAGGCAGTGAACGCATCAATATGTCTGTTAGTCGTTCCTTATATGGAGATCGTTTCGGCACCGCATAGAAAATACTTTGAAACCTCAGACACAAATTATTCAACTTCAGATGTGACTGACCACTGCGGTCGTACATTCCAGTCGACAATGCAGTGCACAGATCTCGGTTCAAGAAATACGACACATTCTGAAACGATGTCGTATTAGAAAACGCGTCTATAATCTCGAACTCACCCACAAACTGCATCCTTTTCTTCACGGCGTCTGGTATATCAGACCGATTCATCAGCACTGGATAAAGATAATTATCAACCACTACGCCGAGGTGTGATTTCTCGAGATCATTAAAATCATTGATTTCTATTTCTTGGTTCTCCAGGGCGAGACCAAGCAACTCTGCATAGAACATGGTGGTGTACCTGCCGGATACTATCACTAAACCGAGGAACAGAATCTTCTCTGTCAATGTCGTGGGCATCCTCGTGACGGAGAAGCTGAAAAGCACGTTCATCAGGTACATCGGGTGTCGTAAATGTCTGTCGACTACGAGTAATGTGGACACGATGAGGAACAGCATTACGATGCCGATACCAAACGCTATTATACCAATAAATTTCCACAATTTCAGTATCTTCGTTGGTAGTAGAGGTGTCAGCAGACACATATCAAAATAGTTCACAATGTCAAGGTACTCCAGTGTCTCATCCAGAGTGGTCGTGTAAATGTCCGTAACTACAAACAGATCTACGCCCGCCCGGGCACAGGTCGGCAAGTATGAGAAATTTATGACATTTCCAATGTTGTACAACAAAAAAGTGGGTGTGACATCACCGTAATTGGTGGAGTGATACAGTGACTGCGAAAAACTTGTCCAGCAAACGTAGAAAGGTTGCTTGTTCATGTTCTTCAGTTTATCTGGGTACCAGCTGACAGGCTTTCGAAAATCTGATATTTCGGTGTAATCGTTGGTGAAAGGATCGTACTGATGAGCAACGATCGCGAGCTGCTGATGCTCTGCTTCAGGAGGTAGGATTTCGAGGACCTCCTCATTGATGATCTTCTTGCTCCACAGGTATACGAGGAAATCTTTGATCTTGACATGAGGCACGTCTTCCACGAGTAGTAACAAAATATTTGGAGCGTAAGAGCTGTGCCACACGGACCACAGGTCATGGACGATTCTTTCCCATGATTCGTCTTCCAGTTTGGGGTGGCAAGCATGTATGTAAATTATTAGGGTACGAGAGGTGGCCAAGGTGGCCGTGGATGCTGGCCGTTGCGTGATGTCCATGTATTGCGTTGGTGTTGATCTGGATAATGCTTCGGAAACAGTGGAGATCACTCTTGCAGTATTCTCATGTGGACCAGGATTTCGGATCAGTACGATGACGTCGAAAGTTTTCGTTGACTGGACGATGTCCCGAACGATAGTTTCAAGCTGCTTGTCGTTTGGTACATTCGGTATGACTAGCTTCTGGCTCGATTTAACGATGGATATTATAATTAAGGTCGATATTAAGGTAATCTTCGTCGTGATTTTATACATTGTAAGGAAAGTTTCAAATGATCCCAAAGTTTGCTACTTCTACGAATGTTTTTGCAGTACTGACGTGTTGGTCTGACGTTACTTGGTGAACTGATTTTCCGAGTGACTGCAGAAGCATAGATAAAGTGTCATGGATCGTGTAATACGCATCGCGTATGCAAATTATTCAGTACATTTGTGGAGTAAGGATAATGACTTCCACTTCTGAAATGTAGTAGAATATGTAGTTGAAAATTGTTATGCTATCATTGTTGCGTTGGATGATGAATATTTAAATACTCTAGGAACGATAGATGTAGATACAGCTTTTTACTAACGATGGAAGTGTATGAAAATTATCCTGCTTTTACTTGAAATCAATATGCACTGTTGTCTACTCTGTGCCAGGATTGATTGGTATACCTATGATGATTAGACAGCTTTTATCTTGAAATCTAGCTTGAATGCTTTGAAATCTAGAGACGCGGTAGCGTTTAAAACATATAAAGTCCACATTTTATTTATTTTAGTTACAACTTAACGTTGAACTTATATAGAAATAGAGTGGCATTTTGCTATAATAAGTGTAGAGATTACAAAATGTGTCCGAAAGAGGTGAGAGCGTATGGCAGAAAATCTTGTTGCAGGAAATTTAAATACTAATGGTAATTCAGCGATAATGAACGTAGAGATCCAATATATTTAACGAACAATCTATTGATGTTGGAATAAAATTAATTTAGTATCGTTATTGGTGATTTGAAATATTGTTAATGGGAAACTAATAAAATTAATGAATAGCGTGGCAACTACTGTGGATCTTAAAGTATTGCGATTGTCAAAAGATTGAAATGAATCTCAAGGGACATGTGTTTTCAGCGTACTTTCTTCACTAATGTGGCTTGCTCTACATTGCAAGCAGTCTGTCATAGTTTTCTTAATAATTCTTAATGCTATGTCTTTTAATAAATTTTGACGATTTACCTTATTTAACAAGTTTCCAGAAACTCATGCGAAAAAAGATGCTTCTCTGTCGAATCTTCTCCGGACAACTTCCAATTCTGCGACTGCACATAAGAAATCGATTAAAAAAAATTTGCGACTTACCCAGTTAATAGAGACAATAATTCAGTCTCCTATTTAGTGTAAAAACCCCTACAGCACATTTTGTTGCAGAAACGTTGCACAAAAGTTGCAGTATATTACAATGTTGCCGTTTGGTTGCAAGTTGCATTGGAATATTACTGCAAAATTGCGGAAACATTGCCGTGCAATATTTGAATGGCCACATTTGTGCAATGTTACAGAAACATTGCGCACATATCGCCGTGTAATATTGCTATGGAAACATTTGTGCATTGTTTCATAAATATTGCGCACATATTGCCGTGCAATATTACAATGGCCAAGTTTGTGCAATATTTCGGGTATATTACGCAAACATTGCCGTGAAATATTGCGCCGTGGAAGATTTCAGCAATTAATCCGCAATAAATCCGGAATTACGCGGAGCGATCCCGAATTGTCCACGCGCAGAATACAGTCTAAGATTCCACGGGCTATCAAGAGGGAATATATGCGAACGTGGACATTATCTGACAAAAATAATTAATACAATTATTTAATTAACACTACAGAGTTTAAACAAACTGATAAACAATATTCAGCAACAAAAGAGATTTCTATAAAAGTGTTACACGTGCCAATTACTGTCTGTGTCCCTACCATTACCGTTTAATTGATTGTATCTATTTAAAACGTTCCGAATTGTCGAGGGAAAATATCTAAGTCCGGCAAATCTGCTTTTTCGTTTACTCGCAAATTGGACCTCTATCTTTTCTTTTCCCCTTCCCATGCGCCACACACATACACATATTTATCTTCTCCCATTCAGTCTCGCCTTCTCTCATGTATACGTGAATAATAGATTATTATTATTATTATTATTATTATTATTGTTATAATGCTTAATATTGGACGGTGATTACATAAAATCGGAAGGAGAAAAAGACACGGGACATCAACAGGAGTCTTCAGTGGACCTTAAACTATAAGAAAATCAAAGCCATTGCTAAGAAAAATGTTTGGGAACGACGGAAAATGAAATTTGAAGAAAGGTACTAAAATCTTCGCCTCGCTCAAGTGGTGGGGTAAAACGGAACACCCACTTGAAGATCATGTAAACGTACAACATCTTTATTTTTATGATTTAAAATGTATTCATTTATGTTAAAAAATATAAATATATGTTTTAGGTATAACCATACAAATAAAATACTACAAAAATATATATTATACACATAAGAAAAAATATTTTACCAGACAAGATAAACATTACTGAATGATTTCAAGTCGTTTGGATTTGTGGTTATGATATTGCCATAATAATTACGCACGCCTGCAAAGTTTCAAGACAATTGGATTGGTAAACATTTAATATTTACACTTCAGCGTGAGGTAAATGTACATAAATTTAATAATTTTTTAAATTCAAGTGCCGAAAAGTGGTCGAAAGTACAAGACAATATTCAAACGTCGATACCGGAAATTTTTCCAACTCTCTTAATGGAAAAATAATGTGTGCACGGGTCTATGGTCTGACACAAAATGCTGTGAGGACCCATTGGTCAGGCGATACCAACTCATTCGCAACTCTTATCTGTATAAGAAAAACATTGATGTTCCGTCGTACCCACCCGTTCCGTTTTGCCTTACTTTCCCCTATAATATTTCGTTATTTTCGAGAAAAGACAGTTAATATAACTACTTCCTACGTTCACTCTGGCTAGCTATATTTTTAATCCGAAACTTGTGCGTAAGAATTTCCCCTAAAAACACGAAAAGCGATAAGCAGTGGCCACAAAACAACACTAGGAAAGGAAGGGGGATATTAAAAGAGGGTTCCATAACTGGCACCTTTCTTTGCAGTTTTGCTGTCAGTCGTGAGTACTTCGCCGACATAGTTTTGTGCACATACTCAATATACCCGCTAGATAGTGTACGCAACATTATATCGCTTAGTCGTTCCTTATACGGAGATCGTTTCGGCATCGCATAGAGAATACTTTGAAACGTCAGACACAAATTAGTCGACTTTAGAATTGACTGACCACTGGGGTCGTGCGTTCCAGTCGCCAGTGCATTGCACAAATCTCGATCAAGGAAATACGACGCATTCTGAAACGATGCTGCATGATAAAGCGAGTGTAGAATCACCTCGGCAAGCGAAGGCTGCATTCTTTTCTTCACGACGTCTGGTATATCAGGCATATTCATCAGCTCTGAATAAAGAAACGTATCAACCACTATGTCGAGGTGTGAATTCTCGAGATCATTAAAATCATTGACTTCGATTTCTTCGTTCACCAGGGCGAGATCAAGCAACTCTGCATAGAACATGGTGGTGTACCTGCCGGATGCTATCACTAAACAGAGGAAGAGAACCTTCTCTGTCAATGTCGTGGGAACCCTCGTGACGGAGAAGCTGAGGAGCATGTTCATTAGGTACATGGGTTGTCGTAAATGTCTGTCGACCACGAGTAACGTAGACACGATGAGGAACAGCATTACGATGCCGATACCAAACGCTATTATGCCAATAAATTTCCACAATTTCAATATCTTCGAGGGTAGGATAGGTGTCAGCAGACACACATCAGAATAGTACACCATGTCAACGTAATCAACAGTCTTATCCAAATCGCTCAGGTAATTGTACTGGAATAAAAGCAGATCTATGTTCGCCAGGTCAGGGGTCGGCACGGCTGTAAAGTTCATCTTATCTACGATGCTCACCAGCACAAGGCAGCGTGCAAGTTGCAGGTTCAGAGATATGAAGGTGGGCGACATATCCGTATTTATTGGATTGAAAATGTAGAAAGGTCGCTTGTTCATGTTCTTCAGTTTATCTCGGTACCAGCTGACAGACTTTCGAAAATCTGATATTTCGGTGTAATCGTTGATGAAAGGATCGTACTGATGAGCAACGATCGCGAGCTGCTGATGCTCTGCTTCAGGAGGTAGGATTTCGAGGACCTCCACATTGATGATCTTCTTGCTCCACAGGTATACGAGGAAATCTTTGATCTTGACATGAGGCACGTCTTCCACGAGTAGTAACAAAATATTTGGAGCGTAAGAGCTGTGCCACACGGACCACAGGTCGTGGACGATTCTTTCCCATGATTCGGGTTGCAGTTTGGGTTGACAGGCATGTATGTAAATTATCAGGGAACGAGAGGTGGCCAAGGTGGCCGTGGATGCTGGCCGTTGCGTGATGTCCATGTACTGCGTTGGTGTTGATCTGGATAATGTTTTGGAAACAGTGGAGATCACTCTTGCAGTATTCTCATGTGCACCAGGATTTCGGATCAGCACGATGGCGTCGAATATTTTCGTTGACTGGACGATGTCCCGAACGACAGTTTCAAGCTGCTTGTCGTTTGGTACGTTCGGTATAACTCGCTTCTGATTCGATTTAATGATTGATATTATAATTAAGATCAATCTTAAGGTAATCTTCGTCGTGAATTTATGCATTGCAAAGAAAGTTTCAAATGATCCCAAAGTTTGCTACTTCTACGAATGTTTTCGCCGTACTGACGTGTTGGTCTGGCTTTACTTGGTGAACTGATTTTCCGAGTGACTGCGGAAGCAGAGATACAGTGTCATGGATCGTGTCATACACATCGCGTATGCAAATTATTCAGTACATTAGTGGACTACGGATAATGACTGCAATTTGTGAAGTAGAATAAGTAGTTGAAAATTGTTATGCTATCATTGGTACGCTGGATCATGAATATTTAAAGACTCTAGGAACGATAGATGTAGATACAGCTTTTTAATAGAGATGGAAGTGTATGAGAATTATGCTGCTTCGGCTGCAAATTAATATGAAATGCTGTCTACTCTGTGCCAGGATTGATTGGTATACCTATGATGATTAGACAGCTTTTATTTCCTCTGAATGCTTTGAAATCTTTTTTAGATCAATTTGTATAGATTCTTATATATTTTGATGGCTGTCGTTTGTTTCTGCATCAACCGATTTCGATGAAATTTTCAACGTGGATATTATTTACTTAAATATACAGAGGCATTTTTTCAATTTTGGTTACAAGCTCAGATAAAAAAATTGAAATACCGGCCCTTACTATTTTCTTCAGTATTCTGACCAATGGAATTTATTTCAAAACGACGAAACACGTCACCTTGTAAAGTAATCCTTCTAGCTTCTCAAAAAACGTCCAGTCGTTTGGACTAATTTTAAAAATGTTATTCTGTTTTAAAGGGCGCCCGAATAATCTTGCCCCCCCCTCCCGCCCCCACTGTATCTTATAAGACCTTGATTTCTCATCATGTACTGAAATTACGAAATAAAGTATTTCAAGTACCGTCGGAATGTGAATTCTCTCTGTCTTGAAGATAACAGAAAAGGTGCAGTTGATCCTTAAAACGATCATAAATAACTAATGTTTTGACGTTCTGACTGCACGCATGTAAGGAGTGAAGCGAACTTCTTGAATGATTGACGTGTATGTACGGACGGAGCATAGTTATGCACACAATTTTGCAGGTCACTGTTTTCTGTTTCCTATATATAATTCACTGTGGAGTACAGAGAATGTCCATTATTGTTGAGGTAGATGTTTCGAGATTACATATACACAGTGGCATAATAGCCTTTGCATATTTAAAGCACATAATGAACGGACTGTGTACAGCTACATGCAATATAAGATTCAGTAAATAATATTTCCAGGTAACATTTAATTTTCCGAAACTTTTTATGGTTTCTTAGTGCAGGTATGCACGTTATATATTCCCTTTCTAAAAAGTGTATGAACTGAATTTTTAAATTCTGTGATAAGGAAGAAAAATACCTATTTTTTTCATTCGGTGATCTTAGAATTTTGGGTAAAACATTTATCTACAATTAAATACACCGAGATCAATCCATTATACAACAAGAATTATGGGATGAAATCATGAATGATGTATGGTCAATATCATACGATTCTCATAGGCCAAACATTTTACTGATATTCTTAAACGACTTCGAACACTTCCTTCGATACCTCCGGATTAAGAAAAGATTTTACTCTCCAAAGAACAAGAGCAAGGATTCGGGACGATTATTTCAAAATTGGTTTGAACAATTTTTCTCACCACCTACAGATGGATCTAAAAAAGATTTCAAAACATTCAGAGGAAGATAAAAGCTGTCCAATCAACAGAGGTGTACCGATCAATCCTGATACAGAGTAGACAACACTGCATATTGATTTCAAGTAAAAGTAGGATAATTTTCATACACTTCCATCTCTATTAAAAAGTTGTAATCTACATCTTTCGTTCCTAGAGTCTTTAAATATTCATGATCGAACGTACCAATGATAGCATAATAATTTTCAACTATATACCTATTCTACTACATTTCAAAAGTGGAAGTCATTATCCGTACTCCACTAATGTAACGAATAATTTGCATACGCGATGTGATTTACACGATCCATGACTCTTTATTTATGCATCCTCAGCCACTCGAAAAATCAGTTCACCAAGTAACGCCAGACTAACATGTCAGTACCTACTGCAAAAATATTCATAGAAGTAGCAAACTTTGGGATCATTTGAAACTCTGCTTACAATGCATAAATTCACGACAAAGATTACCTTTATATCGATCTTAATTATAATATCAATCGTTAAATCGAGCCAGAGGCTAGTCATACCAAATCTACCAAACGACAAGCAGCTTGAAACTCTCGTTCGGGACATCGTCCAGTCAACGAAAACTTTCGACGTCATTGTACTGATCCGAAATCCTGGTGCACATGAGAATACTGCAAGAGTGATCTCCACTGTTTCCGAAGCATTACCTCGATCAACACCAACGCAGTACATGGACATCACGCAACGACCAGCATCCACGGCCACCTTGGCCACCTCTCGTACCCTAATAATTTACATACATGCCTGCCAACCCGAACTGCAACGAGAATCATGGGATAGAATCGTTCATGATCTGTGGTCTGCGTGGCATAGCTCTTACGCTCCAAATATTTTGTTACTATTTGTGGAAGATGTGCCGCATGTCAAGATCAAAGATTTCTTCCTATACCTGTGGAGCAAGAAGATCATCAATGTGGAAATCCTCGAAATCCTACCTCCTGAAGCAGAGCATCAGCAGCTCGCGATAGTTGCTCATCAGTACGATCCTTTCACCAACGATTACACCGAAATATCAGATTTTCGAAAGCCTGTCAGCTGGTACCCAGAGAAACTGAAGAACATGAACAAGCAACCTCTCTGCATTTCTAATGTAATGAATCCGGTTGCGCCTTTGTTTCTTTTGAGTTTTAAGGTTGTATACATGCGCGGTGTTGTGGTGGAGAACATTAAAGCTACCATGAATTTCATAGACATGTGCAAATCTGACCTGTCGAACGCAGATATAGTTGACATCACGGAATGTTTCACGATCGCTCTGAATGAGACACTGGATTACTTGGACATGTTCCACTATTCTGAAGTGTGTCTGCTGACACCTATACTACCAAGGAAGGTACTGAATCTGTGGAAATTTATTGGTATAATAGCGTTTGGTATTGGCATCGTAACGCTTTTCATCATTGTATCCACGTTACTCGTGGTTGACAGACATTTACGACACCCGATGTACCTGATGAAGATGCTCGTCAGCTTCTCCGTCACGAGGACGCCCACGACATTGACAGAGAAGATTCTGTTCCTCTGTTTAGTGATTGTATCCAGCAGGTACACCACCATGTTCTATGCAGAGTTGCTTGATCTCGCCCTGATGAATCAAGAAATCGAAATCAATGATTTTAATGATCTCGAGAATTCACACCTCGACATAATGGTTGATAAGTTTATTTATCGAGAGCTGCTGAATATGCCTGAAATACCAGACGCCGTGAAGAAAAGGATGCAGCCTGTGCATGACGAGGTTGTTTTCGACGCGCTTCATAATATAGCATCGTTTCAGAATACGTCGTATTTTTCGACCCGAGATAATTGTATTGAAATGTCCACTAAAATACACGACCTCAGTGGTCAGTCAATTCTGAAGTTGACTAATTTGTGTCTGACGTTTCAAAGTTTTATCTTTGCCGTGCCAAAAAGATCTCCATATAAGGAACGACTATGGGATATAATTTTGCGTTCACTATCTAACGGGTATGTAGAGCACGTGAACAAATATATGTCGATGGGGTACTTAGACGGGACAGCAGATCCGTACAAAAGTGTGCCAGTTTTGAAGCCCTCGTTTCAAATCCCCCTTCCTTTCGTTGTGTTGTTTTGTGGCCACGGTTTATCGCTAATTGTGTTTTTAGGAGAGATTCTTACGCACAAGTTTCGGAATAAAAATGTAGCTAGTCAGAGTGAAAATAGGATGTAGTCATTGTAACTGTTTGTTTTTTCACAGAAATAACGAAATGCTATATTGGTAACTGATTGTACGTAATTTTTTCAATATCTTTCAAATACGTATATACTAAGAATGATACTTAAGTACAATAGTGTGTCTATGTGATTGTGTATTCTTCTCGTTAAATTATTATTTAGTTCCGAGTTAATGTAGAGAATTAATGTTTCGGTTTGGCATCGCTATTTTAATCTAGACTTCTATTGTAAAAATATCATAGCAAATAAAAAATAGTAAAACGTGAGTACCTACAGTTTTTAAAAAATTAAATTAATTCCGAGTGTTGATATTTCGAAATGTGATAGAAATCTCAAACAATACCAAAACTTTTAACTGCTTCTTTGGAGCAGTTAAAAATAAACGTATCGAAGCTTATAGACTCTTGCGACAATGTTATTTTGCAATGACGATAAAAATATCTGGAAGTGAAATAATTATTCAGAAATGAAAAAATGGACCAATCGAAAAGTTGCGTCTAAGAAATTAGTTTGTAGTAGAATTTTACGATTGTTTGCATTTGTTTATTGATAATTAAAGGCATTCGCGATTCTGATCCCTCTTCCCACTTCTTGTATCTTTATGGCTCGCGTTTCGTCGGGTTGACAGTCCCTGTTCTCCATTAGGAGGAAGATCGTGTCGCGAGATGCAATTGAGGCATTTGATGGAAAAAGGGCACATACGCCAAAATGCCATTTCGAGTAAATCGGTTTCAAAGCTTTCATTATAGTATAACTTAATGAAAAGTAATGCAATTAAATCCAAATTTTTTTAAGGATGTAGTATCATATCCTTCAAACGTTTCGTAAACAGAAGTCATGATTTGAAAATGATATGTGTCTTTATTTAATAGTTTTATGCAAGTGGTTTATGTGCCCTTTTTCCGTAAATCGGGTAAATTCGTAACAAAATTGCTTCTTTGTTTAGTTATTTACATATAATTTTGTTTACATACTTTGTTGTCCATTTTTTATGCATCGCTTAAATAAAAAATACAAAATGAAGCACAAAACTAAACAAAAAATGTTATGTTTTAAGTAAGTATTAATTTCTTCGATTTTTTGCAGCAAGTTGTCTTACAAGTCAATTTCTTCTTTCCTAAATTCGCCTCTTTCCTTGCGGATTCGATACTCGCCTCACTTTCCATAGTTCCTCGCTTACACAAAATCAAACGTATTGCACGACTAGACAGTAGACAGCACGGCAGCGCGACCGCTCAGCGACTATGTAGCTGCATGTCGCTCACGCTGCGTAGCAAAACAGCATTTAGCTAATTTAAACGTAGGCGAAGAAATGTCCTTGATATATTATATATATATATAACATATACCTGTGCCCTATAAGCCTATGTGCCCTTTTTCCATCAAATGCCTCAATTCAAAATGGTTAGACCATATGTACAAGTGAGGTTATATCTTTTTCTGTGAATAATTTTTGAATAATTATTAATAGTGAAGCAAGCATGTTGTATAAAGAATTGCAAAGACAATGATTAAATTGCATTTTCGTAAATATTTATACATTCCTATAGGACTTCCATCATTACTTTGCCCACATGTAACGTCACGTAGATGATTTTACCTTTGCTTCAAGTCAGTTATCTGGAGCCGCGTCTATGAGTATATATGGTCTAAGTGTACAATGATGGACGACAATCCCTGCCGAATATACCCGAGAGTCCACGAACGAAGAACAAAACATGTGTTAGTTTCTTTTGGTTGAAGGTGTGCGTCTAACGCGTATATGTATTATGTTGACGAAAATTTGGCTTGAAGAATCAGAAGAAAAGTCTTACCGTTTCCGACTGATTCATCAGACGATATTACGATATCTCTGACATGCGTGGACTGATTTTATTCAATTTGGTCGTATTTGAAAGCTTATATGCGGTATACATAAGAAAAATGCCTTTAAATTTAGAAAAATATTGCAAGCGTGATGAGATATTAATGAAATAAGTTTCAGGTTAGGTTGGATTAGCCAGGCGACGAGTAAATGAATAGGGGTACGGACAGTCGACATATATAGGGTATCGAAACATGTACTTGGCGTCGGGACTTGTATTGTACTAATGAAATGTCTTTTTATTAACATTGTTCATAATTTAGGCGTAAAATCTAGTAATTTAATAGTTGGTCGGTACTGGACGACAATTTTTCGTTTCCTAGAAATTACAACTTTTTTACATTTGCGATTTATTAATTCTTATTATTAAATTTCACAAAAATAATTCCACTCCTTTTACTGAGTTCTATCTATACTACAAACACGTGTTTGAATTTCTGATTTTTATGGACTCTACCCCAAGATATAACAAAAAGCATTCATTAAACGATTGAAAGAATCCTGATTGAATTTGAATTAGCGAAACGTTTTTGCAATTCTTATTTCCTTTACTCTTTAGAAGTGGGACTTCACTCGCGAGCTTCTACATTTCCGTCTCGAATTACAATCAATTTTCACTCAAGTGTTCACAAGTTACCTAAGTTGGAACTGACAGATGAATTTATCCACATTTTGAATAGCTTCAACACCAATTATACAATTTAACAATCACTTTCATATTGTTGGAAAGATGTAATAATTCTCATCCTGTTAGTAGTAGTAACTGTTTATTTTGACTGGTCCAAAAGACTATTACTATTGTTTTAGAATTTTATGAAGTTTTGAATTGTTGACACCAGGATTTCCTTTTATTAAGTATTAAAAAACTGTACAAACGATCTACTATTTTTTCAATTTGCAATGACATTTTAATAGTATAAGGTCAGACTATAACAACACTGTCACGGCGAAACATTAATTCTCTACATTAACTGTAAACTAAATAATAATTTCACGAAAACAATACCCAATCACATAAAACACACTACTTAAGTATCATCCTTAATATCTACGTACATGTAACATTTCGTTATTTTCGCGAAAAGACAGTTACAATAACTACTTCCTACGTTCACTCTGGCTAGCTACATTTTTATTCCGAAACTTGTGCGTAAGAATCTCTCCTAAAAACACGAAAAACGATAAGCAGTGGCCACAAAACAACACTACGAAAGGAAGGGGCATTTGAAACGAGGGCTTTACAACTGGTATACTTCTCTGCAACTGTGCTGTTAGTCCTGAGAAGTACCTCGGAGAACGATAGTTCAGGTTATCCATATGCCCGTTAGATAGTGAACGCAATATTATATCGCTTAGTCGTTCCTTATATGGAGATCGTTTCGGCAACGCAAAGACAAAATTTTGAAACGTCAGACACAAATTAGTCGACTTAAGAATTGACTGACCAGTGAGGTCGCTCTTTCCAGTCGCCAGTGCATTGCAATAATCTCGATCAAGGAAATACGACGCATTCTGAAACCTGGCTGTATTATAAAGCCCGTCTAAAATCACCACGAGTTGTGTAGGCTGCATTCTTTTCTTCACGGCGTCTGGTATATCAGGCCGATTCATCAGCTCTGGATAAAGAGCTTTATCAACCACTATGTCGAGGTGTGAATTCTCGAGATCATTAAAATCATTGACTTCGATTTCTTCGTTCACCAGGGCAAGATCAAGCAACTCTGCATAGAACATGGTGGTGTACCTGCCGGATGCTATCACTAAACAGAGGAACAGAATCTTCTCTGTCAATGTTGTGGGCATCCTTGAGACGGAGAAACTAAGAAGCAAGTTCATCAGGTACATCGGGTGTCGTAAATGTCTGTCGACCACGAGTAACGTAGACATGATGAGGAACAGCATTACGATGCCGATTCCAAACGCTATTATACCAATAAATTTCCACAATTTCAGTATTTTCGTTGGTAGTATAGGTGTCAGCAGACACACATCAGAAGAGTACAACACGTTAACGTGATCTATGGTCTCCTCCAGATCGCTCACGGCATTGTACCAGGTAAAAAATAGATCTGCGTCCGCCAGGCCAGAGTTCCACACGGCTTCGAAATTCATGGCAGCTTCAATCTTCAGCAGCGCAATAAGCCGCAAGTGTAACACATTCGAAGTTGCGGCCGGATACTCAGTTCTACGGAGGTAAATGTTGAAAGGTTGCTTGTTCATGTTCTTCAGTTTATCTCTGTACCAGCTGACAGACTTTCGAACATCTGATATTTCGGTGTATTCGTTGGTGAAAGGATCGTACTGATGAGCAACGATCGCGAGCTGCTGATGCTTTGCTTCAGGAGGTAGGATTTCGAGGACCTCCACATTGATGATCTTCTTGCTCCACAGGTATACGAGGAAATCTTTGATCTTGACATGAGGCACGTCTTCCACGAGTAGTAACAAAATATTTGGAGCGTAAGAGCTGTGCCACACGGACCACAGGTCATGGACGATTCTTTCCCATGATTCGTCTTCCAGTTTGGGGTGGCAAGCATGTATGTAAATTATTAGGGTACGAGAGGTGGCCAAGGTGGCCGTGGATGCTGGCCCATGCGTGATGTCCATGTACTGCGTTGGTGTTGATCTGGATAATGCTTCGGAAACAGTGGAGATCACTCTTGCAGTATTCTCATGTGGACCAGGATTTCGGATCAGTACGATGACGTCGAAAGTTTTCGTTGACTGGACGATGTCCCGAACGATAGTTTCAAGCTGCTTGTCGTTTGGTACATTCGGTATGACTAGCTTCTGGCTCGATTTAACGATGGATATTATAATTAAGGTCGATATTAAGGTAATCTTCGTCGTGATTTTATACATTGTAAGGAAAGTTTCAAATGATCCCAAAGTTTGCTACGTCTACGAATGTTTTTGCAGTACTGACGTTTTGGTCTGACGTTACTTGGTGAACTGATTTTCCGAGTGACTGCAGAAGCATAGATAAAGTGTCATGGATCGTGTAATACACATCGCGTATGCAAATTATTCAGTACATTTGTGGAGTAAGGATAATGACTTCCACTTCTGAAATGTAGTAGAATATGTAGTTGAAAATTGTTATGCTATCATTGGTGCGTTGGATGATGAATATTTAAATACTCTAGGAACGATAGATGTAGATACAGCTTTTTAATAGAGATGGAAGTGTATGAAAATTATCCTGCTTTTACTTGAAATCAATATGCAGTGTTGTCTACTCTGTGCCAGGATTGATTGGTATATCTATGATGATTGGACAGCTTTTATCTTCCTCTGAATGCTTTGAAATCTTTTTTAGATCCATCTGTAGATATAGAGAAAATTTGTTCAAACCAATTTTGAAATTGGAATCTCGAATGCTTGCTGTTGTTCTTTATAGAATAAAATTTTTTCTTAATCCAGAGTTATCGGAGGAAGTGTTCGAAGTTGTTTAAGAATATCAGTAAAATGTTTGGCCTATGGGAATCATATGATATTGACCATTCATCATTCACGATTTCATCCCATAATTCCCGTTGTATTTAATTGTAGACAAATTCTTTCCCCAAATTCTAAGATCACTGAATTAAAAAGATAAGTATTTTTCTTCAGGACGTAACACCATGTTGAAAATTTCATCGAAATCGGTTGATGCAGAAACAAACGACAGGCATCGAAATATATAAGAATCTATACAATTTGATCTAAAAAAGATTGCAAAGCATTCAGAGGAAATAAAAGCTGTCCAATCATTATAGGTGTACCAATCAATCCTGGCACAGAGTAGACAGCATTTCATATTGATTTGCAGCCGAAGCAGCATAATTCTCATACACTTCCACCTCTATTAAAAAGCTGTATCTACATCTATCGTGCCTAGAGTCTTTAAATATTCATGCTCCAACGTACCAATGGTAGCATAATAATTTTCAACTACATATTCTACTTCACAAATTGCTGTCATTATCCTTACTCCACTAATATAATGAATAATTTCCATACGCGATGTGTCTTACACGATCCATGACACTTTATCTATGCTTCCCCAGTCACTCGAAAAATCAGTTCACCAAGTAACGCCAGACCAACACGTCAGTACAGCAAAAACATTCGTAGAAGTAGCAAACTTTGGGATCATTTGAAACTTTCCTTACGATGCATAAATTCACGACGAAGATTACCTTAATATCGATCTTAATTATAATATCAGTCGTTAAATCGAGCCAGAGGCTAGTCATACCAAATGTACCAAACGACAAGCAGCTTGAAACTGTCGTTCGGGACATCGTCCAGTCAACGAAAACTTTCGACGTCATTGTACTGACCCGCAATCCTGGTGCACATGAGAATACTGCAAGAGTGATCTCCACTGTTTCCGAAGCATTATCCAGATCAACACCAACGCAGTACATGGACATCACGCAACGGCCAGCATCCACGGCCACCTTGGCCACCTCTCGTACCCTAATACTTTACATACATGCCTGTCAACCGAAACTGCAACGTGAATCACGGGAAAGAATCGTCCATGATCTGTGGTCCGTGTGGCATAGCTCTCACGCTCCAAATATTTTGTTAATGCTCGTGGAAGACGTGCCTCATGTCAAGATCAAAGATTTCCTCGTATACCTGTGGAGCAAGAAGATCATCAATGTGGAGGTCCTCGAAATCCTACCTCCTGAAGCAGAGCATCAGCAGCTCGCGATAGTTGCTCATCAGTACGATCCTTTCACCAACGATTACACCGAAATATTAGATTTTCGAAAGCCTGTTAGCTGGTACCCAGATAAACTGAAGAACATGAACGAGCGACCTTTCTACATTTTCACTTCACTTCATCCGGTACCGAACGTTGACGTAATATCTCTGCAGGCGCTATTCACACGCCAGCGTATGTTACGGAACATTTTAATTACCATTAATGTCACAGACGTGATAACCCGTGACCTGGCGATCGCAGATCTGGTTATATTCGACAACGTCTACATGAGCGATCTGAATGAGACCATAGATCACGTTAACGTGTTGTACTATTCTGATGTGTGTCTGCTGACACCTATACTACCAACGAAGATACTGAAATTGTGGAAATTTATTGGTATAATAGCGTTTGGTATCGGCATCGTAATGCTGTTCCTCGTCGTGTCTACGTTACTCGTGGTCGACAGACATTTACGACAACCCATGTACCTAATGAACATGCTCCTCAGCTTCTCCGTCACGAGGGTACCCACGACATTGACAGAAAAGATTCTGTTCCTCTGTTTAGTGATAGCATCCGGCAGGTACACCACCATGTTCTATGCAGAGTTGCTTGATCTCGCCCTGGTGAACGAAGAAATCGAAGTCAATGATTTTAATGATCTCGAGAATTCACACCTCGACGTAGTGGTTGATAAGTTTCTTTATCCAGAGCTGATGAAACGGCCTGAAATACCAGACGCCGTGAAGAAAAGGATGCAGCCTATGTTTTACCCGATGATACTAAGCACGCTTCTTAATGCAACATCGTTACAGAGCGCGTCGTATATCCTGCCCCGAGGTATTTGCAACGCACTGGCGATTGGAAAGCTTGACCTCAGTGGTCAGTCAATTCTGAAGTTGACTAATTTGTGTCTGACGTTTCAAAATTTTGTCTTTGCGGTGCCGAAACGATCTCCATATAAGGAACGACTAAACGATATAATGTTGCGTGCATTACATAACGGACATATGGATTACCTGAACAAACATTTTTCGAGCTACTTCTCACGAATAACAGCATATTTGCAGAGAAGTGCGAAAGTTGTAAAGCCCTCTTTTAATATCCCCCTTCCTTTCGTAGTGTTACTTTGTGGCCACTGTTTATCGCTTATCGTGTTTTTAGGGGAGTTTCTTACGCACAAGTTTCGGAATAAAAATGTAGTTAGTCAGAGTGAACGTAGGAAGTAGTCATTGTAGCTGTTTTTTTTCACAGTAAATTCTTCTATATCTTTCAAATACGTAGTTAATAAGGATGATACTTAAGTATAATAGTGTGTCTATGTGATTGTGTATTGTTCTTGTGAAATTATTATTTAGTTGTGAGTTAATGTAGAGATTTAATCTTTCGCTTTGGCATCGCTATTGTAATCTAGACTTCTATTGTAAAAAAATCATAGCAAAGTAAAAAATAATAAAACGTGAGTACAGTTTTTAAAAAGGAAAGGAAATCCGAGTGTTAATATTTCGAAACTTGATAAAAATCTCAAACAATACCAAAACATTTACAGCTTCTTTGGAGCAGTTAAAAAACGTATCGAAGTTTATAGACTCTTGCGACGATGTTATTTTGCAATGACGATAAAAATATCTGGAAGTGAAATAATCATTCAAAAATGAAAAAAGGAACCAATCGAAAGTTTCGCCTGAAAAATCAATCTGTAGTAATAATTTTACGATTGTTTGCATTTGTTTATTGATAACTGAGAGCATTCGCGATTCTGCTCCCTCTTCCACCTTCTTGTGTCCTTATGGCTCGCGTTTCGTCGGGTTGGCAGCCCCTGTTCCCCATTACGGGGAAGATCGGTTCGCGAGATGCAATTATTATACAACTGAGAGCTTCTTTCCAGAACTTTTCAGTAGCATCGCGGTCCTCAAAAGAGATGGCCGCTCCGTGACATATACCTGTCTATTTCTCGTTCTCTTTACCCAGAGACTGCCACTAACCGTGATGAGCTTCCGAGTCGCGAACGCTCGCGTGAAAAACATACTCGGTGCTCCAGTTATGTCGTATTTGTCAAATCGATACGCCATGAGCACGATGAAACTGAACTGGAACTTTGGTTGAAGGAGTTCTAATTGTTGAAATTTTTATAGGTACTTCTGGATTCATAGTTGTACTACTTCGACAGGCAGCTTTGTCTGAGCAATGGTCGACTCGTACTACTTGCCCCTGTGAGTTCTTGCGTTTCCACTGCAAGTCTCCAATTTCGGGTAACGAATTGCTTCAATATTTACCTCGTTATCGAACATTTGAGTAAGACCGAAGCTCTCGGATTGAAGACCAACTAAACAAAATTAACACTAATCTTTAAAACAGAGGAGTCGCTCGGAAGAAACAGGAGGAAGCATCAAGATCCCCACATTCCTATTGAAACTCTCAGTGTTCTTGCGCCCAAACAAAGGGACTGAAAGCTTCTTGGTCAAAGAATTAACTAAGGTCACGTACTACTGAATTTCAAAAGTAGCAAGAAAGTTGCGTCCACGTTACACTTTCATGCCACAAATCTCAACGCCTGTCTTTGAAATCGAACTTACAGCTACGGAGTTCTGTCGAAGCCTCTGCTCGTTACTTCGATAATTTAAGCGACGTGGTTTGTCCTTCGATTTCGTAAACTCCCAATCGTCGATCTGTCGCCCATTTCCATTCGCCGGCACGCGTGCACGTGCGTCGAGCGGAACGTGGAGCACGCGAGAGAACTTGAACATCGTGGACGGAAAATCGAGAAACGCTGTTGTTCCTCACCAGGGAACGAATAAAGGCAAACGGGCCGCCGGGGAAAACTGATTCTTCCGCGCTCAGGCGATTTCTTCCCCCCTCGAATTCTTCGTAAACACTTAAGCGTCGCGCGTTCCGAACTGTTTGCCCACAACTGGCAAGCGGAAACGGAATTCCCGTGAATTCCTAGGCTAATACACTGTCTGCCTTGCGAAATTACGCTTTGCCCCTTGGTGTCGTTCCAGTCGATACTTTCACCCGTTTCTCTCGCGTCTCAGAGACGAAGAGGGATTAAGTCAGAAATAATAATTCTTTCTTTTCTGGTGTAAGAAATTAATCGTGACTCGCTTGTATTATTTTGGTGATTGTTTTCAATAAGATGTAAAAAATATAGAAACTAATTATCTACTGCAAATAACTTTGCAACTGTTCGAGATAAGAATTTTTCAGTTTGTCATGCCCTATGACACTACCGAAAGAAAAACACAGTTACATTAAAAAACGAAAAGTCGCGATAACTTTCAGGGTTGATTTCATACCTTCAGACTCACACAAAGTTTCACTAAAATCAGAATTTTCGGGTTGGGAATGTCTGCTCGTAAGTGATAGAAAATTCAGAATCGTGAGCCTTCTGATGATTAAAATTATTATAATTTCGAGTTATGCGACCGTTTCCCATGAAAAACGGTTTAGATTTTAGAATCTTCTCTTTCACACGAAACGAAAAGGTCCTTTATATTCTACTATTTTACAAAGAAAATCCTTCCACTGAGATGAGTAACCCAGTAAGGGGAAACGGTCTGTGCATGGTCAGACACCGATGTCTGACCAAAACAAAAATGTACAAATTTCTTGAATTACATCCGACTGTTGAATCGAAAAATGATAGCGAAGCGAGCTCATTGAATCGTGAAAAATTTAAAAATATTAAAATGGAACGGTTCATAATATAAAATGCAGGGTTAATTGAATCTTCTCATCTTGTACGATCTATTTCAAGGTACGTATACTTGAAGGTAGTAAAACAAATGCTAACGCGCAGCATGTAGTAAAATTAATTAGCCCACGTCCGTAAAAGCATTCCTTTTCTCCCGTGTACCATTTTTGTTCGTCCCATTTTCCGCGCGAGCTCGTAAAGAAAAGCGCGCACGAGAAAACTAGAACTCTTCGGAAGTTCGGTGGAGAAACTAAAAGAAAATACGGACCATCTGCTCGACATAGGCGAAGAAATGTTTCTCGATCCTTTTTGGTTTTACCACGGTACCGTGCTCTTGACAAGTACTAATGCGAATATCCTTGGCTGATCGTTGATTTTTCACGATACATCGTCCGTAAATATTTCACCGATAAACGAGACCATGTGAACCGACTGGGTCTCCAGTCCCTTTTCAGCCAGTAACGTTTAACGGTATTAAAATCCTCTGACAATAGAATCTTTGTAGCTGCAAGCTTTTTTACCGTGCCCAGTACTTTCCTATTTGTGTATTCAAATTGGCTGCCTGCGAGTCTCTTCCATATTCGCAAGCTCAACGAAACCTGCACGTGTATACATTTACACACAGTTGAGTTTAAAAAAATAATTGAAAGCAAATTTCTTCCTGTTTCATAACACAATATTAAAATTAAGTTTATCCTTGAAAATTAATACTTGTGTTTTCAAAAATAATTGAAAGAAAATTTCTTCTTGCTTTATAACATAATATTAAAATTAAGTTTATCCTAGAAAATTAATATTTGTGTTTTCAAAAAAATGGAAAGAAAATTTCTTCCTGCTTTATAACACAATATTAAAATTAAGTTTATCCTAGAAAATTAATATTTGTGTTTTCAAAAATAATTGAAAGAAACTTTCGTTCTGCTTCATAACGGAATATTAAAATTAAGTTTATCCTAAAAAACAGTATTCTGTAGGAAACAGACTAGACAAATGACTTGGATTTAATAAAAGGATTAGCAACTTTAATACCATTTCAATTGTTATTGTATTGAATAGAGTTACCTTTCCCCCTTTTTCGGATACAAAAGTGACGCCCGTTTCTTTTCAAACAATACCTTTACTCCGTCAAAGTAAGCAGCGATGAAAGGAGGAAAGAAAAGTTGCTTTGCTTGTTCCCTGTTGCCGAGATTTTGTGTTCAATTATTCTTATCACCGCTGCGGCCGAGGAAGACGAGGGTAGTTTGCGAAGGGTGTCAAGAACAAATGGTGGCAGCGTTCCTGAAGCTCGTTACAAGTTCGAGTTAGTTAATTTGTTATTTGCGCTCCGATTCTTTGCGTCCCTCCATTCATGTACATATACGTTTCACCTTTGCTGCGAGCCTGACTAGAATTTCCAACGGAATTTAATTCATCGTTCCCAACTGAACTCGTTACAACGTTTAATGAAAATCCTTTTGTTTCGCTTTGTTTGTCTTCCAACATCACACTGGGCGCGAATGAAATTACAATTTTCTCTTTCGTTACGAACGGTCGGGACCCTCTCTTCTGCCTCTGATAGGGAACGGTGAAATTGTTCCTCGTTTCGGCTGATAAAATTCATCGCGTTCGAGTGTAATGCGCGCAGCACGGAACGAGTGGCTTCGGAATTTCGATGTGCAGTCATTTATTCACTGCATTATTGTGTTGGGTGACATGTTCATTAGGTATATTAAAAGTATTAGCATGCTTTTTAGCAAGTTTCTCGATCTAAAGAAATTGAATATGTAATATTCTCACAAATCCCAAGTTACACATTACGTTTCGTCAAGCATTTGCAACTTGAGAAATCAAAGAACATATTTATTAGACTAGTTACACGTTCAAGAGAGGTTGAGTTTCTTCACTTTGCCAATTCTACTGCCAACGGTTCATCGATTCGAAGACATCCTTAAAGGAAACGAGATACGAAGAGGACATTACTCGCAATTAGCAGCTAATAAATCAATGTTAATGAAGGTTCAATGGTGGAACGCAGCGAGAGAAATGTTTCTTTGACACCCTTTTCCCTGGTTTTAATGAATCATGAAGTGGAAACTGTTGGCATTTCTACGGAAGATTTAATTAATTTTGACGTAATGATTACTCCCGCTGTAGCAGAAGGGAATTTAACATTATGCTGGTAATATTAAAGTGACTGCTGCTTTTACGTGCGACACTTCAACCTGGCCTCGTGGACAATCAAATTTAATTAATCAAAGATCATGAAAAGGATCAATAGCGTTTTAAGAAACATATTCAAAATTATATCATTTCACAGATATTTAATATTTCAATTCACAAATTTAAATTTCGAAAATTTCATTATTCCCTTCTATCAAGTACTCTTTAAATATTCACACGTTAGTTTCTGCAACCACTCAAACAACTTCCCCCCGATTACTCCATTAATTGATTACTAACCACTTGCCAGCCCAATAACCATTGGAAATTCTCCAAGTAAAAGTAACTACCCTTCAGCGTTTCACTCTCCTTTACCATACTACCAACAAACTGTCGCCGTTTCAAAGCTTCGCCCATCGCTAACTACCAATCTAATCGAAAACCACGCAGTCGCGCAGATCGCGCGACAGAATCGCATTAAAAGTCGGCAAGAGGAGCGCTAAGTAATTAAACAAGGCGCAAATTGTCCCGCAAGAATCTCCTTAAAAGCGGAGTTATTAAGGACACGCGTCCCACCCCCTGGAAAATAATCGTTCCCTTAATCGCGGGAAAATAATTAAAACATCTTTCGGCGGGCCCCCAGCCGATTAAAACCCTTTCCTTTTAAGCGGAAAATTGGATTACCGGAAGCAGGGGGTACCAGGGAAGACGGCGAGATTAAGAAGTCGTCCCCAAGAACTGCGGGAGGGTGTGAAAGACCGCGAGCTAAATCTCGTTTTAAAAGCGTCGCGAGTGAGTTACTGGGCCCCACTTGCCGTGAAATTCATTGTAGTTTCATCCCCTTACGTCGGAAATCTTCTTTATGCATGTGCCATCTACGCGCGCACGTGTCGATTAGACTTTTCAGACGCCGGAAAGCTCGCTGGCCTTGGGAATATCCTTAAAAAATTCTTTCCCCGTCGTGCTTCCCTTAAACGACGTTTCAACGCCATCTACGAGGCGTTCCACCAGCAATCGTATCAATTACACACGCGCGAGTGGAAATTAAACGTAGCTCCATGGGGGGGAGGGGAATATTTTTCCCGCGACGTGAATTAGTGCTGAGGGTGTTGCCTTGAGGAGCGAGGATGATGATTTAGGGGCAATAAAGAACACCTGAAAGTTCATTCTTTTCAGGAACGTTCCATCGTGAGGATTAGTTCTGCAAGTTACTTTTTGAATCTTAACGTTATCTTACTTTGCGACTCTGAATCGTGTTGCTGAAATACAGAGTGTATTCGAAATCGTGATGCGACTGAAAAGGAGCTGAATCATTATATAAAAATAAATCGAAAATGGAAAATAAGCTCACTTTATATGAGACTTTGTTTCAGAGAAAATCGATTTCGAAGATTCGTTTGAATTTGAAATTTGGCTTATAATTCAAATTAAATAATTACTTATTTTAGGTTTTATACTTACAATATTTTAGCTTTTAGCTTTAATTATGTACTCTAAATGTGCACTGTGGTTCGTAAGTAAGAATGTGATATTTGGTACCAGATACTTTTCACTGTTTTTATTTTCTCTTTTTAATTCAAAATAACAAATAAAGTAAAAATTGTTAGAGTTTCAAAATTATTCCACACGGGGTAGGTGTTCTAATACTTATGTTTTAAAATTGGTTTACCGTTCAAGAATAACGACAAAGTGCAAGTAGAATGTGTATTAAAGGGAAGTGGAATTACTAATGGATGTGTGCGTCTCGGAGGGATACAAACAATCTTAAGAATTTATGGTATACACTGCTACTTAACTATAGAGGTAGGAGCTCGCGAACAGTTTCTTTGCACGCTCGGGAATTAATATTTACCGTGATATTGTGGAAGCAGCATTTCCGCTGTTCACAGTTTGATCGTTAACTCTTATTTGGGCTTAACATTACTTAGTAGACTGCCCGCGGCTTAGTCCGGAATAATTTACGAATTTCGTGGGTATGCGTGGCTCTCGAATGAAGTTGGCTGCTGAAGACTTTACGTGTGAGTACTTTTTGCGCGTAAAGTGTAAACTGTGTACACTGTGATCCTCTCAAGAGGCTGAAAACTCCATTAGCATTATTATAAACTGAGATCTCACGTTGTCATACAACAGGTATCCGCTTCCCCTTCCCCTAATCGGCAATCTTACTCAATGATTTCTTAATCAATGTCTGTTTTTATAAAACAAATTTCTCACAAACGTGCAATACAAGATTTGAAACGTGACTGAGTTTGAATAATAAGAGAAAAGTGTTTAACTTTGTACAAGAAATAAAATGGAATCCTGTATTTAGTTCAGACTTTCTTCGAATCACGATAGTGCATGCTCAATTAGCCCATAGAACTCAAGAAAGTGTCAATCACCAGATAACGTTCGTTCATTACTTTAATCCACCCTTTTTTACAATACTTAACACGGGTATCTTGCTGCAAGAAGTTCCTCTTCTCGCGTATCGAAGGATCCATTTAGTTCAAAGACCACGGTCTGCGCAACAATTCGCTTAGTTCGACAAACCCAGCTTTATCGACGACGCAAAAAAGTTCCCCAGCAGCTTAATCGAAGCGGGGGCCACTGAAGAGAAAGCGGGTTTTTTGAGGCAAACTCTTTTACGTTCCCTTCGTTCACCTCGCTGTTCTCGCCACGTACGAACCTTGGACGTTCTTCCGCGGTGGAACGCATCTCTTAATAGGGCATACTTAACAGGCCACCATTTAAATAATTGCAAGCTTGCAAAAACCTCGGACGTTTCCTTCGATTTTTGCCTCTCCCTCGGGACTTTTACACACGATTAAGTCTGTGAGAGGATGTCTGGTACTGGAGGAAGCGTCGTCGATAGACGCATCACTGAAATTCGATTCGTTGAATTCCTTTGTTATATTCAGAAAATACAAGGAGAGGATAAAATTAGAGATAGTTTAAGGGTCGATTTCTGGGTGAGAGAATAAATTGAAAATTTCGAATACGACGTGATTGTGAGAAATGAAGGGGTGGTGGAACTATACTATTTTTATTTCGATAATAAATACACCTTCAAAAGTATATTGCATTCTTCTAACTCCGATTTTGATAACAAAGAAATCGGTACCAAAGTGGCTACTATGTGGGAGGAATCAAGATCTTAATATCTTATCCTATTAATTGCGAAAAACTACTTAATTCGTCATTGAAAATTCCTCTCAGCTCAAAAAAATCCAAATTTCATTCGTAAATGATGCATTAAGCCATACTCTATCATTTACTCTGGACGAAATTTTTCCATCTTCGTCCAATGATTACTAAGTGCACAATCTTAAATACAATAGTGGCGTTTCTGACTGAGAAATGTTAACAGGTTAAAGATGAAGGTACAATAAATAGGGTATTCCTATAATAATAAAATAAAGTAATAGAATGTATTTGAATATATTGAACTCAATTTGAAAACCTTTCCATTTCCGAATTTTCTTTGTCCCCAACACAGTAATGTACCTTTTGTCAAGTAAAGGCCATTTCACGCGAGACACTTCTGTAGCTCGCGATTGGTACCCCATACATGTTTACTCTTCAGATACACCTCTAATTTAAAAGAGGTAGTATTAATCACCAGCCGTAAAAGTGTCACGTGTGAAAGGGGCTTAAGGGCCACGACCTGTGAAGCGTAACGCTACACCTGTTCGAGTGATATATCCCAAAGCGTCGTTACAGCGTTCCTATCGAAGCACCGCCTCGCGTCGTCGTTTTTTATTTTATTACTGACTTTGTGCAACTACCGCACGCTGCTCACGTCGCTGTCATACACGGTAGTTGTCGAGCGAGTTTTACAGCGAGTAAAACTCGGGCGCTCCAACTCGAAACACTTTCCGCGGGGGGTTGCAGGGCACAAAGTGATACTTTAGGAGACAACGTAACTTTGGTTCGGAGTACTTCTACGGTACACTGGCCTCGCGATAACATGTTCGAGTGTCATTGGACAATTTTTTCGCGACACCGAGTCTCTGCAGCTTTTACGATTATTTGAATCCGAACGGGGTAGAAATTGTTTGCTACAAATAAGTGGGCGCAACGGATTTGTTAACGGAAACGATTAACAACTGCTCGATTGCTCGTAGTAACAAATACCAAATTGCACTGGCAGTGTTGGAATTCAGTTGTGCTCACATAGTTCAAAGTTTCATCGCGTTTATGGTGTCGAATCTGAAATTTCTATGGAAATAAGTAGATTCGTGTGAGAATAAGAATTCGAAATTGAAGGGGAAGAAGATCATCGCGTTTCCTCGGTGGAGAAACTGTGATATTGGTGCTGTGGCGCGGGGAATCTAGGAAACGCGGCGGGGAAATCTCGATTATCGTTTATCGGGACGAGAAATAAGGATGGCTGCAGCGATTATTGGCTCGCCTTCGCGGGCAATTAATTTTCAGCGACATTTTTAGTAGCGAGTGCCGATTCTACGTGCCGTTGGCTAATCGATTCTAAAACGAGATTTCCAACGGCGATACGTGTCCCGCGTTGCAAAGGGAATGGCAAAAGCCACGCACGCGTGTGGGTGCAATTTAATCGCACGAACGCGCTCCGTATTACGCGTTTCGCGAAGGAAACAAATTGGTGGCTCGATTTTACGAGCGTTCGACGCACGACGAAATAAGGGGGTGAAGCGAAAAGTGGCTGAAACTTTAGCGAAATGTGAAGGAGGAGGAAATTTACAGTGGTGGTTGAAATAGAGTTTGAGATTTGTAGTATGATAACAGAAATACGATAATTTATTTACACGTGTCTGCGTTGCGTTGACTGTGGGGATTCATTAAAGTCAAAGATATAAATAAAATTATTGGCGGGTATACAATATAAAATGTTGATGGCGAATTTTATTTTAAACATTACTGTAACTGGAATTTCAGAATTGTGAGAAATTAAAGATTTCTTAATTATTCATTATTATCAAATTATTTATTACTAATTATTAACCAAGGCTCGAAATAAACGTAACGAAGTTAAAATGTAGAAATGGTTTCGTATAATACAGGCTATGAAACTAAACTTGAAAACGAGGCAACTCACTCTTTTGATTTCCAAACTATTAATACTTTCTCAAATCAAGTACCATCTGAGAAATCTCTGTCTACTAAATCTTTCACCAACTTGAACATTAGAAGGACTCAGAAGTCAACTATTCTTAGATAAGATTGAATTAATATTTATCTCAATAAATTCGAATTGATTTCCACATTCATTTTATTATTTTGTCGAAATTTTTTCAAAACTGTCCTCACACTGTTTTCACTTTTTGTTACAATTGAAAACATTATCCCTCGAAATCACCTAAACTCTATTGATATAATTAGCCGAGAGTGTTGGCAGTTGCGCCCGAGTATTAATTAAAAGAGGGTGCGAATGGAGGGCGAGGAGACTTTTTTTTTAGTGAAAATACACGTGTCTGGATGGGGATGATGAAGAATAAAAGGAGAGCAGGGGAAAATGTACGAGTAGTTCATGCCCGACTCTTCAACGGTCCTCGTCGTTCTACATTTTCCTCTTTGAACTAAATTCTTTGTTAATTATACGGTCGACTGCTTCGTCGTTAAATTCAAGCCTTGAATTGCGCCGGGCTTCTCCGTCTGAACTCGCTCGCTCAAATCCTGTTACGGACGCCGACTTTTTATCTAACTCGATGGCGGGGCGAGGAATTTGCAAATTTTTAAATGGACTTCTGGAGTGACCAGAAACCGTTCTCAGAATTTACCAGAAGTAATTCTAATTATTGAATCGCGTGGCTCGTTCTAAAGTACATTGCTGTAAAAACACTGGCCGATTCGTTTTCCAATAGTGCGATTATTTCCCACTCAATTTTCGCGTGGGTGAAATTGGACGAGATAAGGTACCTAATAATCAGGCGTTCATTTTCGTTTTTAATGAACCGTCCTCGAGGAGGGCTTAAATTTGATTTTAAATTTAAATTTTCGTTAAAGCATATGCTGAGTTCTCGTGTTTCTCTTATGTCACAGAGGGTTTCGAGTATCCCCCATGATTCTTCGAAATGAGCTTATTCCGGGGGAGAGAGATAAGTGACGTTTATCTTCGTTTGCTGGATGTGGGAAGGTTCAATATATTGTGGAGGTAATCCGGTTCTAATTAATTCGATACAATTATCGAAACGCGTGTTGTAATGGACTCGAGTTTGCGGTCATTGATAACGTTTCAAACGCTTTGGTAGTCTAGTTGAAACACTCAGGGGATTGGATTGGAGTACCTACATACATTTCAATGCAGTAATTCGAATACCTACTTCGGATATAACGGCTAACTAGTTGATGCTATTTTAAAAAAGAAGTTGAAGTATTGATAGGCAACTTGTGAATTAAGGTCAGTTATTAATTAAAATAGCGACTAAGTTACTATTTTATATAACTAGTTGCAATTCAAATTGTTCTTTCGTTCTCGTACATTTTTATTTGTCGTTTGTAGTTGTTGCTGTTGCAGCCTGCGCGGAGTTTTTTAAAATCCCTGCAGGGTATAAATTCCACCGTGGTTAATAAATGGGGAGGAAAATAAAATTACGATCATTTCATGTTCTAATTACAGAAAAGCGTTTTACTTGAAGATAAATAAAATCAGCTAAAATCACTCTCCTCGAGCTTTTTCTATTATTTTCACGCACTTGTGTTGATTCTTTTCATATGCATTTAGATTGTTATTCAATATTTAATATTCTAGGTGAATGGTATTAAAATTCATGCTGCACATTTAGTATTCGAATTGATATTGGGCTTAAAAAGAGACACAGTAGCAAAGATCACTTCCAGTTATAAAATACACACCTGCAATGATTATTTATTTATTACATCATTCGAAATTTCACATCTTGCCGCTTACATTTTCCTTAAAATTACTATTAGAAAAATTCATTAGCAATATCTTAACCAGAATAATTATGATACATACACAGGTTGGTTCATATAAATTTAGCTTCAAATGAAGCCTAGTATTTTTCCGCCCTGCCTGCGTCACCTCAACTTAATGCTTCCCGTAGCGCGAATCTTCACTTTGGTGCAGGGAAATTTGTTCCTCGCAAGGCTGGAACAAGTTGGCGAATTAACACGTCGATTGTGGCCGTCCAAAACTTCCGATCGGTCCAGAACTGTGTACAATCCTCGACGAGTTCTCGCGCGGCGAACTTTCTTGCCACGATCGGCCATCGACGTCGATACGGGAGAGAAACGGGGCAGGAAAGTAAGTGAAACAGCACGGGAAACGGCGGATAATCGATGAATCGTGGCGTGGATTTAACGCTTACAATTACTGGGCATTAGCCCTTCGGAGTTGCGGCTTTTGTAACTGAATTAAAGGCTGCAACATCCTGGGAAATATTGCCACTGGGAGGCTGTCGCGTGCTGTATCGTTCTATAAATATTGGACAACGCTGCTCGTTTAATGGCGAGTGAACGAAGTTTCTCGAGTAAGAGGATTGCGAGATCTTCTTTTTCATTGCACTTTCAATGAGTGGCAAGTGGGTTAAGGGAAGGAACTTGTGTTTTGGTTTGAGTCTGCCACGTGTGTTATGGAAAAGATAATTTATAGATAAAGTACTAACACATTCCTATTTATAAGTTACTGGAAATTTTCTCGTTTTGAGCAAATTAATTTTTTATTGGAACATGGAAACGAGGTTCTAAAGTAGTTCTTTTTGTGATATTATAAGTAGTAATTATAGTTTATTATCCAACCACGAATAAAGGAACATAATTGTCTGAAATTCTGTCAACCACCGAATCGAGAAGGAAGAACTCAATTGGCGTAAGATACAGTCCTGTATTCGGTGTAACGAACCTTGGTCGAAATTCTAGGAAGGGAACGGTAACAATAAATTTCCCCCAAGAGTAAACTGCACTTAGATATCTCTGGTATTAAAGCCATAAAAGTCGTGACATATGTGTAACGTTGCGTGACGCAGGCATCGCGACGCAAAACTAATACAAACTTTACTACTTCCACGCTAGAGTTGGGTCTGACAAAGAATGAGTCATACTACTGGAGCGGTACATAAAATCTTTAATGCGCCCGAATAATTAAAACATGAATTTAATCCCGTTCTTTCCCTTCCACCATGGAACACCGCTGTAGTCGTGTTTCCGTAAAACAAGTTCGTTACAGTCTGCAATAAAAGTCAACGCTGTTATTGCTGTTATTATGGACATCGTAATTTTTCATTCCATCGAAGTGTACCTTGCAACGTGAAATATCATGTTACGTTCCTTCTACTGTATTTTGAACGAGCCTCACTTGTCGTGGCCTGTTGAGAAACAGAAATTTTGAAAATTGTTGAAGTTGTTTAAATTTGTTTAGAATTGATGATCGAACAAATTTTGATTTTAATTAACTTCGACAGCAAACCCCTCCAACTTTTTCAATCACTTAGCAAAGGCACACGGTAAACTTGTTAATGTATTCTTATTTAAAGTTACTTATTAGGCAAACATTGTAAGCATCGAAGAAAGTTCGAATTTTTATCGGAAATTTAACAGTTTCTGAAACTACGAAATTAATTGCCTCCAGTTTTCGATTTTAATATATTAAACCGACCCAAGTACGATAGCAGTGGAATCTATTCCAATTACATGAAATATTTGTAGCAATCATTTAGATTTGACGTGACCAGTATTTCCACAATATTCTGTATTAATTTACTGAATATTGTCCGTGATTATTTGAATAATTGTTCGTGGCGAACGCTCAAGACCGTTCCGATTATTTTTTAGGCAAATTCGTGTCGTTGTATTTATGAATTCATTTAAATTCATTTGTATCGCGGGCACGATAAATTGAACCAGTTACTCGGCCGTATTTACGATTCGTTGCATCAAAGGACGAATTTGAATATTATTTTTTCAGATACGTAGCCCGATACAACCAGTTCCACGGCGGTAGTTTCGAGTGCACTTGCTGCCTCTCTTTTCAGATACCGCGGTATCACTGCAGCGTATGTTTTCATTGGCGTAGTTCATCCGATTTTATCAGCTTTCGACCTAGAAAGGGCTTTCATAGGCACTTAATTCTTCGCATTTGCGGGGCTCGAATCAACGTACGATCTCTCCGTGGCTATTTTAAATTGAAAAGTACAGTCGAATAGAGTTTTCAAAGTCTCTATGGTTTCATTGAATTTAATTCCTCCCCCGATGATACGCTCTTCACTGAATTCCAGGATCGTTCTTAACAGACACTACGAATAATGTAATTGATGCAAATCCGATAGCAAATGGGGCAGTTTCGGATTTGAAAAATTCACCAAAAATAGAAATAAAAACTTATGAATTGAATAACTACTACTTGTTAAATGAAAAAAATATATTTTTCAGTTAATGCTCTCTTATCAATGTTAAGTCAAAGCAATAATTCTATAAACAGTTTTTTCAAATTTACTCGCAGCTGGAAAAGATGGAGCTGCACCCCTCTGGCTGCAAGGTCCTCTATTCTTTACAGAACATCTAACACTGACCTCCTATATAAACTTTGCATCCAAGAAACTCCATATTCTAAGTATTCGCTTCTAAAATTCCAAATCAAATTATATACGACATAAACGTTAAAAATGAAAATTCCAAATCAAATTATTTACGACATATACGTTAAAAATGAAAATTCCAAATAACTTTAATGTGAGCCTGATGGTGATATTACGATGCAAAAGACTGTTACAAATCTATTTCCCCAATACAATTAATTTACTCCCAAACTATCGACAGAAGTCACCTCATTTCCTCACGAAACACAGTATAGACATCTATCCACCCGTTTCTCCTTACAAATTGAAGCGACTCGCGAACGCCTTCAGTCACGGCTGCTGGGCGTAAGGTTGCAATGAAAAGTGTCCCGAAGAGAAATCCCCGAGTTTCGGATTCGTGGCAGATCTTCGGGGGCACTTCCACGCCGGAAGGATGGCGCGGGCTTCCGCGATAAAAATTTGCAATTCCGTCTAGCAACGTGCCACGGTCCGCTCCCCTATTCCGACGTCATCCCCGCGCTACGACCGCGAGGAATTTAAAATCTTTCTGGACAGTGCACGCGACGGCGAACTTCCGTTGCAGGAAGAACTTTCGCGCACGGTTTTTCGCGCCTCGCTTGGTATTACGGGGCGCCTCGGAAGTCGACGGACGCGGGCACACGTTCGCGGATTTCTGTCGCCCGAATTAGGCGCCGCTCGGATGAAAAGCGCCGCCACGGTGGCAACAATTGTCTCGCAAATTGGCCAAGCGGCTCCCTTAATTCCGGGGGCGAACACTGTGGTTGACGCGAGGCGTTTTAATGACTTAATACCGCGGCAGGATAATAAGCGTGGCTCATTTGCGCGGCACAATTGGCTGGTGTTGTGCTATTAGTCGCAATGTGATGTTCTTCGAGTTCCAGCTAGAGTCGGAGTGAATAATTTCTGGCAGGGTGGCGGGTGTGACAGTGGCTTTTTTGCGCCGACCTACTTTCTCGGTTTTGTAAATATTTTTTACTTTTTCTGCACGCCCTCCTTTGTTTGACTGCCGCTGATTGGTGCAGGCTCTTTCGGTTGGATTGAAATACAATTTTCGGGGTACTGTGCACTGCCGTTCACAAATATTAGGATATTGTAGATATTTGCACGAAATACGATATTTGGCGCAGATTGAACACCATTCACTGCTTTTATTTTCTGCTTTTCATTTCAAACACAAAATGGAGTGAAATTTGGTAGAGTTCTTCAATCAAAGTCCAACCTTCTTCACTATTATTCCGCGCCTGGTGTGTCACGAAGGTTGAGACAGTGTGTGTTGCTTTAGAAATAAGCGATTACTTCAATGGATCATTTATTTTCCTTTTTTTTTATTTAGAATTGAGTTTATGTATACCTTTTGTAAATTTCTTACGGTTTCAACGGGGTACAAAAATCGTGAACTTGTATTTTATTACAATCTGTTTTAATACTAACAGTGTGCTAGGACCCTTTAACCCCCTACGGGTGCGCCATTGCCTCACACCAGCATTCATCAACCCAATCGAGCCAAACCGAGCACCTAAGAACACTGAAACGAGGACAATTAAACACCACAAATAAAACCACCCCCATACTCTGCCTCGAGGAACAACGCCATGAAAGAAACTGAACAGAGGGGAGGTGGACCGGCGCGTATCGAGCGGCGCCTGCGATCATAAAGGGATAAGGAGACAATCAAGAAGAATAATACAATTGCATTTAACAGTGGAAGGTCGGCGTGTAAGCGTTTCCTGCCCCGTTCTCGGGCCGCGAAAGTGCGGCAAGCGTGCTCGAAACGCGACCTCACGGGCGCACCCTGTACCCCACGGATACCCTCGTAAAACCAGCCTGTATCGTTTCGCTCATTAACTCGCCTCAACAATGACCGTGGGTGTCGGCGTAGTACGTCGAGATCCTTTCAACCCCCGCCTATCCACACCCTTCTAGTAGTGGTAGTGCGCATACGCGGGCGGCCGCCGAGTGAGGCGGTTCGCGCGTAAAATCGCGCGGAGCGGTGTGGCAGGCAGTCGCGCGTAATACGGCGCGGGGTGCGGTTCGTCGTGTTCTCTCGCCCCGAGAGGCCCACGGGCTTCGTCCCGATCGTTGCACGCTCGTCACCCTCTCCACAGTGCCGCGCTACGCCCCACCGGTTTGCGTTTCGGGGCCTCACGCGCGACGGGCGCCCCGCGAGCCCGCTCGCGCGCGCGCGCGCGCGTTCCATTGTTCTTTCGGTATGTGGCGCGTGTGACGAGTACGTCGCTGACTACACAGGCAGGGATGTGCTCCACGGGGGACTTGGGTGTCTTCCTGCTGCTGGCGCTGACACTGTGCCAGGGCCCCGGTCGCGTCCTGGCGAGGAACGATAACTGTGAGTAACCATCGCCGCCAACTTTCCGCACCGCCCTACGATTCAACGGTCGGCGATTCGCCTCTTCCCTTCGGCCGAGGGGAGCAGATCGATTTTCCCTTCTCGGTCGACAAGTGGTTGCGAAAGTGATAGGCCTCCGACGCGCCAGCGTGTCATTGCTGGGTCTGCGGCACGCTTTATTTTCCTGGGATACTGCTACGTGGGGGATTTAATTGTCCTGGAATCGAACGGTGGAATTATTAGGCTGCGGTAATGTGGTTTATGGGGTGTAGGGACAGTGCTATGGGGGTTGAGCTACTTGATGTTCGAATGTGATATGTCTTGCAGTTCGGTGATTCTTGATGACGTAGGAAGGATGATGCGTGTAGAAGGGGATCCTCGTTTTTAGGGGTTGATTGCGTAATGTGGAATCGTTTCTTTGAAGATCGTATTCTTTGAGATTTGGGCGATGACCAATTTATAAACGGAAGCGATGCTGGTGCTCAACAGTATGATACTTGGTGACTCATCTTGCACATATTATTAGGGTGGTGGCCAAAAGAAAGTTTAATGTTGATATTTTTATTGATATCGGTAAAATGTTTTGGGCGAATGCTCTTGATCTATACGATATAGCTGATTCTAATTACATTATGATATTTATGGTATTTTTGATATTTTGAACTGCCTCTTGACATCCACTGCATCTAAAATTTGATAGATTGCAGGGTGGCATCAATTCAGAATTCTGATTAAATGGATCTGATGATAAGTATTAATATCTGGAGTGATCGACTGACTTTTCCAATGAAATTAGGCCACCTATATAGTATTTTGAAGCACAGAATTTTAACCATTACCTACTTTTCTACCTTCTTTGTTATAAATTTTCTCTATTTCCTTCTCATTTTCACGTTCAGAATATATTGGCACAGTTTGACCGTTTAATTCTGGGACACTTGGTATTTCAGTTCGACCTGACATATATTGGTTTTATCTTTCTCCGAGTCTCGGTGAGAAGTGGAGCATTTTTTATCTGTCTATCGTGAACCTCGAGTTTCTTCTATCTGGTGATTCGATATCCTAGACAGCTAGAACTTTGATTAAAAATGTAAATGTAATTGGAGAGATAGCGGGAGATAGAAGGGGTCATCAGTGTCTGCACTGGACTTATTACTAAAGGGCAATATTATGATTTATCTCTCTCTCTCTGCATTAGAATCATTGAAGTGTTCCTATTTGATTATTTATTGAATAAACGAATGACAGTAGTCTAGCTTGAATCAAGAAATTTATTTTCTCTTTAGTTCATTGTCCTTTAATATAAATATCTTGCAAGACAGGAGTCTATCGTTCTACTGGACCAACGAATTTAAATAAAGCATCTTAATTACGATATCTATAACAGGTTAAAATAGCAATTCTTTTATTTCCATTTTATAGGCTGCTCCTACTTCAGCCCATTTCCTTTTAGTCCATTACAAATTAAATACTATTGGTACTAATTTCACAAAACAAATTAAATCAGAATATGTAGTAATTTATTCACATCAGTCTTACATTTTGTATTCTAATTCCCATCCTAGTCAATGTCAAATAAAACAACGTAGATCCCTAAAACTAGTGTTCTTACGTCACTTCGTGCCCGTAGCTCGTGTTAAACTCAGAAAGGAGGGAAGTTTTTGTTTCGCGCAGGTGTGTATATGTGTCAGTACGTGTACACGTACTGAAAGTTACTTGCCTACTCCAGAACGAGGCAGTGTGGCGCGATATAGCCTCTAGTTTCCCGAACTTGTCCTAAATCAACGCTAGCTCACAACGAAATATCAGAATTTATACCTCCCTTTGTAGTAGAAACTTCCACGTAAGATTTTAAACACTGAAACAGTCTATGAATTAATTTCACCACGGACCATGCTACATTGGTCAGCTTTCATCTAAAGGAAAAAATAATTTTTCAATTCAATGTTGAAATTAATATGGAGGAAGCAGAAGATATAATTAAGAGGAATTTAATACAACCACTGTAATGATTACGGTTTTATAATTGGATATGGCAATCTACTTTTTTCATCACCTTTCACGATTTTAATCGAAAATCTGAATTATGAAGAACAATAATTGACCCACATTTAGGAAACAACATCTTTCCCTCTCCCTATGTATATACAGTGGCGCATTCAAGATTTAATCTTGGAGGAGCCGAGTTGAAGAGATAAAAATATTTTTAATGCAAATTCAGTGAAATTCGTTAGGTGATTATAAAAATTTATTTAAAGACTAATATCCTGTTTTCTATTCTTTTATAAACCTTTTCTTTGGGGGTCTCCCTAGGCCTTCCTCTGGATGCGCCACTGTCGATATATATAAGCACTGATATTGCATGATATTTAGTATCTAAAACCTATTTAATTCTATAGCAAGTGCAATAAAAGTTCGGACGCGGGTCAAAAGTGACACGACATCGCCTTATCTCATCGCTGTTTACGTTCGACTGTTCGAGGGTTAACTACACAGCCCCATCGTAGATCAATCGTCGGCTAGAGTGTCTCGCACGCGAATTTTCCTCGGCCATTACAGTCGAGATCGCAGTATTTCATGGCCGACAAAGCGTTTTGGCCATAGTGTAGCCACGAGCCAATCCCAGCGCGATCTATTCAACAAGATTTACGGTGCTGCGTCCGCGACGAATACGTCCGAAGCGATGCCGAGATATTTGTAAGCGCATTTGCATGTATGATCATCCGTGGGACGTCGATCCCATCGAGAGGCAGTGGGAGGAGGGCGGTTAAAATATTCGTGTCTGCACGCGGGTATCGCGTCGTTGAAATTGCAAGGATCTGGGAGCACAAATATCGCTCGACGGAGCACTGGATTCCAATGATGGGTTCGCTGGAAATAAAAGGGTTCGATCGTACGACAAATGGCACTCGTAGAACAGAGAAAACGGTTGTTGCCTCCTCGTAAGGTCCACTAGGAGATTGTTCCTCCAACCGGATAGTGGTAGACCGTTTGGCAATTTCTTTTGTAACTTTGCAAGTTCGCGACGAGCAGCACACCGATGGCCTACATTTCGGAGCTTGATGGCGAGGTCGCTAAAAGAGTTTAACGAAATCGTGGGAGAGGTAGATTGTGTACAGAGCGTGTTGCCCCGTATGTGGGCACAATTGGGGCGAGTTTAGCACAGGGAAATAATGAAAAGTATTCTCGTTGTGAATGGAACACTTTAAAACTGTAGTGGTTTTATTTTGAGATTTGGAAATGTTGCTCTGAATGTGTGAGGAACGTTTCGGAACTGCATTCTGATTTTTGTACTCGTTGGATTTTAGTCGTATATTATTCTAGGTTCGTCTTGACTGTATAGAACCGCTTTTTGAAAATTGTGCAGCCTGTGGTAGATCAGAGATGATTATAAATGGATTTCTGTTTGACCAATTGGGAGATTAATTGGTTATTAGGACATTTCGATCTGAGATCCATTCGATCTTCTTTTATACATTTCTTAAGTTACTTAGAAGTTAGTGGTTACAAAAGCGAGTAATGAAAAATTAAATAAATTTTGAGAACTCTGACCTCTTTTTATTATCTATTTCTTGTTATACACGGAAATCATTATCTGTTTTTTGGGGGGTTTGGTTGAGGATTAAATATTAGTTTTTCCATTCAAGCACGGCACGAGAAATGTTCATGTCGGGTCAGTTTATATCTGTTAACATGTTTCACGTATTACCTACTTCTTTATAAAATATTCAACCAGCTTAACGTCAGCAAACCGTTATTGGAAATATCTCGACTGGAACCATTTATCCTACATTTCCATAGCTCTGTATGTTAATCGACTAATATTATTGTGAAATATGTAGGACGAAAATTAATTATGCAAAACACAATGGAACTCCGGCTTCGCGTGATGAAACGGTGAAACGTATTGACATTACGTTTAAAAATATTCTATTCTCGATTACTGTTTGTTTCGTTAATGTTTGGCGAGGTGTTTCGATAGTAAACCTCGTTATGAACATTTAGATATGTTTCTGAGAAAGAAGAATGTTGATACATAATTTGAATAATAAGTTTTCATTGGTTTCACTAGATTCATCAAACGCAATGTTTAAAATAAGTGCACAATATTTGTCGGGACTCTGTGGTACCATTCGAGATTTAGCTTCTTCAGTCATGAAGCCCAAGACGCGAAGTTTATTTTAAATTATAAATTTAATTACGTGGGCAGGTTGAGCGCAGCATATCTTTCCCCGAGTTACTTAATTCCCGCTAATGAAAGAAAACTTTCCCCATCTAATAATTCTTGTTATTTCAACAATTACGCGACGTCGTGAAATATTTCTATTAATCACCGGGAGTCTTAAACTTCGTGCACTCTTGTCAGAAAGCGTCTACTCGCTGGGGGTTTTCGCATTTTAAATGTATTAAAAGCAACAGAGTCGCTCGGTTTAAATACTTTCAGCTCGTCCCGTTATTCGCGTAGGAAGAGAATTAAGTCACTTTAATCAGTATTGCTTGTAAAATGGAACAGCGTTAGTCAAGCATTAAAGTAAAGTCGTTTATGTTAATTTTTACAGCTTTACTTATTATTTCGTTCACAGTATAAACACGGTGCAATGTATCTTTCATTTCAAGCGTAATACCACTTTACATATTCAATCTTGTAACGCCTATTATTAACACCCTGCTTTTGGGTCTGAAAATACTGGGGCATTCATTTTTCATACAAAATGAAAAATAATAAATTGAACATTCATTGACCCAGCTATTAATATAATCATTCACATTTTTGTTAATTATTAATTTTCTTTATGATTATTACATCACGTTTCTGATTCTTCTTCCTGAAATACATCGTAGAATAATTCATCATGAGAAAAGTGAGTGTTCCACTATCCCAGAATTCCCTTATCCCAACAACCGCATCTCTCTATTACTTCGGACACTAGAGTTTCTACAGTATTTATAATCAAAATATCCACCGCAGAATCAACACAAATCCTACATAGCATACTCCCGGAGCCTAGGACCATAATTTCCCCATAAATCCCACTTCAATCGAGACCCTAGAAAGGTCAATGTCCCCCATACTACCCTTTTCGCCCTAATTCTCTGCTCTGTAACTAAAAAGTGCCGCTCCTAAACGATTACAACCCACCGCGTCCAGCAATGAAGCCATTCATCTGCCTCCGAGGTGTGGCAGCTCTTCCTTATTTCCCTCCGTGCGAGTATGTAATCCCATCGTTTCGCCTTCGCGTGGAGCCGCACGCGCGCGCGGGGCAGCGAAAGGTACGGCGGAGGAGAAGCTCGTCTTGGAGTCCTCGAAGCAATATGCCCGGTCGCGTCAAAATCAGATCGCTTGGATCTCGGAAGCGATATCGCGGCTGGGGCCGTTTTCTTGGCGCCGATCGACGCGCGGCAAGGGTGTCGGGGCGGGCCGAGCTCCGAAGTTTTAAGAGCATCCCCGTTATGCAGCGATAACATTGTTTCTCCGTTCTACGGGGCGTCGTTGCTCCGTACGGGCGATAAGATCGGCGGACGGTTCGAAAGAAAACTTTCTTGGCGCGGCCCGAAGCCGCGGGCCGAGTGGAGGAGCGGTGCTCGGAGCCAAAGTGCTCGCAACTTAATATGATAGCGCTCGGTTGCCGCTCAGACGAGCCGTGGTGCGCTCGAAGAGAGAGTAATATTGATCGACGGAGCGGGCTTACATCGTCCCAAGAGGGCGAGGGCCGACGGGGGCGGGTTGGGGTGGTGGGAAGGGTAGCGAAAGCGAGGGAGGGTCGCGCTCGAGGGTGCCACAGGAAGGAAGGGAGGAAGAGTGGCGAGCCCAGCGGGGCGTAGGAGGGGTCGGAAAGGGGTGGCTGTGGCGGTTGGCGGAGGGTCGTAGGGCCAACGCGCACGACCATGGCCAAAGGGTGGCCTCTCTTTCCTGCCTTTCTTTCTCCGTTCTTTCTCCCTTCTCTCCACCTTTGCCGCCCTTTCTCACCGTCCCGTCCTCCTCTCTCTCTCACTCTCTCTCTTTTTTTTTAATTCCTCTCCTTCCCCGCTGCTCCTACTTCATCCCTCTCACCTGGTTTGTTTTGCACGCGACTTTTCGTGGAACCCCGAAGTTCTTTGTAGTTCCATCTCAAAGTTCCCTTTTGAAAGGCCGTTTCTTCGTACGGCGCTAGGCTGATTTGATTTTTTCCTTTTTCCTTACTCCACTTCCTTTCTCCTTCCCGTTCGCCTTTCTTCCTCCGCGCCATCTCCCTCTGTCGACTGCCCTCCTACCATTCTCGTTTTCTCTCTGTCCGCCTTCCATTCGCTTAGAGAGCGTCGGTTTTCCTTTTCCCAGCACGACGGAACCGTTCGTCACCTGTATTTGCTTTCTGGAAATTCGATAGTCCCGTTTCCACGCGAAACTGCTTTAAGGGGGGTTAGGCTCGAGGGGTCGAAAGGGCGCGATGCCCGTTCTGGGGCACGTTCGTTGTTCCGTCTCGTTGCCGTGGGTTAAGGCAGACTTTTATGGGAAGAATTTTCCACGAGCTTGGGGCCCTCGCGTTTCGGGGGTGGAGTCGACGGTGCGGGCACGGCGCGCGGCGAATTTATGCGTCGCGTCATTAATATCGGCAAATACTGTATTTCTGCGTCGATTATATGTCCCTCCCTGGCACCGTTGTGAATTATGGCCAGCCACGCGTGTCCATCGACCTTGCATTAAATGTAGAAAAGCTGCAACGCTAATAACTGTAACGGACGTTTCACAATTTCAGATTGTGTCAACTGCTTGCTGATGCTTCGATGCACATTTCGCTAGATTTTTCAGCTCGCATGTAATTAATAAAATAAAATGTTTACGGTTACTGTAAAAGCTTTGATATGCTTGATCGAAGAGTGAATATCAGTACCACAAAAAGGTGGTAGGAAAATATAAGGGAGGACGAGGTTTTTCGTGATAAAAGTGTGCAAGATTTGCGAGCAATTTGGTAGTGTTCGCTTGTCAAACTCGTTGGATTTGGGGTGGTGGGTAGACAAATCTTGTAAAAAAGTAGGTACACAAGTAAATTTTTTATGACCTATAGACGCCAGTGTACAGTGTGTCAGCAAAGTGGTGATACAACCAGAAAGGGAGTGATTGTAAATTAAAAAAATATAGGAGTACATGTGATTGAAATCTTTGTTTTTAAGAAAAATGATTTTGAATATTTCGTGACTAAGAGCTGACAGAATGCAATACTACATGTAGTACAATTGCTAGCTGTCGAAACTGTATAATAGCTTCTTTCAATCGGAGCATTGTTTCCGAGAAAATCGATTTTAATTTCCTTGTTAGTCAAGCGCAAGCATTCCCGATGGATTTTCAAAATTGATTTTCTGAAAAATAAAGAGATAGCGAAGTTTCGTTCGAAAAAAAAGTTATCGCACAATTTCAACATGTTTGGTATCACTTCGCACAATAATTCATTTCGTCTAAATTGCATTTGCACCTTCACTGTTGCAATCAGCTAATTTCTCCCGTATCAGACAAATTTTCACAATAAATTTTCTCGAAATCGAGGTCTTTTAACAAAAGATATTATTCCACAGTTTCTAATTATTTCTCCAAGTAGAATCACCTTCTTCCAGCAACTACTGGTAAATTGCCACGTTGATCCCCCATGCACACTTAGGTAATTATATCCTGCAAAATTCATCGCAATAAAAGAGACATTATTTCAAAAGTTCCCTCACCCGAACGCATGATCCCATCGGCACAGTTAACCATCTGTTGCTCTAATTCTATCGGAACGCAGCGCCCCGTTCCGCAGCTCGTTGCCCGGATTCTTCTCAATTTACAAAATGTTGGAAAGTGCCCGGGGAGCCGCGGAAGTCAGGCATGCCTCTTCCCGTGACCTCCGACGCGTTGCACAGTTTTATCGAAAATCTTGCCAGAGTTCCCCGAGAATGTTCCCGGCCCACATTCGGGCCAGACCTCGCAGCTGCAACCACGCCATTCGGAAAACTATCTCACGGTTGTACTTCCCGATGGCCCCGAGCAACACGAGCGAAAACTTTTCAATCGAGTTTCTTCAACCCCTCTTCCAACCCCCCCGTTCTCTGTTTCGAGGCTTTTATTTTCGCGTCGGGCCAATCCGGACCCAACCCTGGCAGCCGAAGCAACACCGATTTCGAACCGTGAAGCGGTTGTAACGAACTTTTCTATCGAATTTGGGAATTAATTCCCTCTTCGCTCGTCGTGATTCATTTGTTCCCCGATACTACAGTTTGGGATATCGTTAGATGGCGAGGGGTGGGGGGGGGGGGGGGGTGGGGGGGGGGGCAGAGACGCGTGATAAGCTGGAGGAATTTCACGAGTCAAAAAATAGGAAGTGTATCCTGTTAGGACCAAGCTTGGCGGAAATTGCGGAATATCTCGTCCACGGCGAATAAAAACTTTTTCCCGTCTATCTATTCGTGTACCGACACTATTCCATATCTGGCCAGATTGGCTAGAAATTGCGTTCATAGATCTGGCTTGCTTCCAAGGCGTGAAAAATCCCGAAAAATATGCGAGGAATTTTTAAATCAAGCGGGCAGGGGTGTACCGCATCCGCCGTTCGTTCTACACAGAGGATCTCGTGTTCTAGTTGACTAATTGAAGCTATTACGATGTGTTTTATTAAATTCCTTTTTCGTACCGCAGACTTTGACGGATTAGAAATTTTATGATTAGGTACTTCGTGTGATATATGATTATTAACGAAAAGGCAGTCGGATCTTGTACCAATGTCAGGGGGTTTAGTTCAGTGGTACGTTTCTTTAAATGCAAATGATGCACGCCCTTCGCATATAGAATACGAAATTTCGTTAGAATAACAGTACTTTGCGAGTAGATACGTTTTTATTTTTATTATTATTATTAGACGGGTATAGTATCCTTTAGTTTGCAGTGATAAGAACTAAAGAAAAAGGATTACATAGAAACTAAAATTAAAATTAAAAGCTTAATTTAATTCGCAATTCAGTGGAATATCTTTATTTTAAATGTTGGACAAGCTTCGAGCAGTATCTGAATTCAATTACATATCATTACTTCTATAATTATAAGTGCACATGAAATAAGTATTTTTCAAGAAAGATATAAACACATGGAAATCTTATTCTTATCTGAATACAGTTTCATCAATTAATTTGCAAGAAGGAAACCATTCGTGATCACTCTTAATACAAGAAAACTGTTAGAATTTCTCGAAAATACGTTCTAATGTCTAATAAAATTGTACAAACGCCAATTTAAATGTATAAACCAATCCAAGTGGTGAATTCAGACTGAAAGTCCTGTCTGTGACAATAATTTTGTGACTCACTGTACGTCGCAAAGATACTCAGCCTGATAGCTTGTGCTGTATTCAAACGTTTTGTTACTGATACACCATTTCTTTTTTTGGGGGGTGGGAGTGGGTCCACGCATGGATGGACGTGGGTAAAAGTTTTTTATCCCTCTTATCTTATCGAATGCAGTAGACCGTAGTTAATCGCAGGTGCATTGAAATCGAATTCGGGCCATTATCCTGGTGATGCGCGAATCAATCGGTCGTCAATCGATTGGATAATTCGACCTAGCTTGCCAACAGCCGGGACAGACATTAGGCTCCGTTGTCTGGTGCACTTGAGTGGATTTTAGAGTCGATAAAATTGTTCTGTATCGGTGCAAGGAGCTGTTAGTAATAGTATGACAATACTTTCCTTTCCATCGATTTTGTGTTTGAACATTTTCTGAATCTTAACAATAATAAAATGTTAACGAACAGTGTGCAAAAACGCGCACTGCGTGCAGAGAAAGGAGGGAAATTGTATTCTGTAATATAATATTTTGTATAGACCGTTGATTTGAGAAAAGGGAACGGACTAGAGGCAGTAAAAAAGGGAAAAGTAATATAGACTCGATCAATGGAGAAGTTAATTTACTGTTCGGTTTTTTTTATCCCTTTCAGCTTATTTCTTTCGTCTTTCAGTGGATTTCTTTGTTGAGTTTATTCCCAAAGGTAATGATGCTTGCATTCGGGGAAGAAGTTGGCTTTCTCCCTTTGCAGTCCCCACTGTTCCACAAATTTATGTAAATCGAGATTCTCTATTTTAAATTGTATTCTGAATAAAAGAGTCCTCGCGTTTCTTTAATGGAAACCGAGGGAAAGTCAAAGGGAGGTGTATGAAAGTTAAGAGAAAGTGGTGTCAGGTGGAGTGTGGTAAGTAGTAGCCACTGTAGAGTTTTCAATCATTCAACTTTTGCAATATAATATTACAAAATTAATTTCAGTTTAAAAATTACTTTTTACTGGCTCAGCTATTGCAATATAATATTATACAATTAATTTCATTCTGTACGCACGAAACTTTACCATTACTTCAAAGTTCAGAATTTGTAAAGATACCTCCAATATTATCAGCTCCTTTCCAATATCACGTCCAAGAATATCTAATCGTCTAATTATATTCAAAACAATAATATATATCTTTGTTCATCCTTAAGCAACCACGTGGATGACACTTATTATCGATGGATCACTAATCTCCAGAATCACTAACCAAAAAATCGATCTCGCGCACACTTAATCCTTTAGGTGCTAACAGTTTAACCACTCAGCATGCGTCGTGTGCGTGACTCCTCTAGTCGCATATCTCAACTATAGTCGATAAACTCCCATCGGCGTTCCCCGCACACCCTGAATTCCCTAAACGAACATAGGTATATTTGCTCCCACATGAATCAACAGCTCGAACAAACTACGAAATAAAATAAAACCTTCGAATGCTCTACAACACAAGAATACTTCCACCTTCCAGGACTCCCATTACTATTAAATTATAAATCACACTCACGTTGATTTCACACTTTCACCCAAAATTATCTCCGGAACCATCTTCGACGGTACCCACGTTAACGTTGATGACGATCACCCATGCGACGAGCAGCTCAGGCCGCGATTAGTCTAATTCCACGACCGTTGTCTGCTCACAGATCAGATGAGCGACGTGTGCAAGAAGTACTTCATGCGGGACCTCTACAGGAAGATCGACGGGGCGGTTCTCATCTCGCAGAACGAGAGGGACCTTGACTGCACCATCATCTTCCAAACGCATAGCATCCTCCAGCGGTTCATGCTGCGCTTCGACCAGCTGCAGCTGGACTGCAACGACCATCTCTACATCTACGATGGCGCGCACGCGGTCAGCAGTTACAAGGTAAGTGGCAGCCCCCGTCCCGAACACTTTCTCGTCGGCTGTTGAAACTCCGCGGCCCCGTCTGTGCGGAAAACGTAACCCCGATCTGCATCCAAATTGGAATTTCAATGCTGGATGTAATATCGCCGGTTGGAACCGGGGATTTGCATTCCCCGGGAAAATGCAGCTTTGAGCGCGGACAGGACGCGGTTCTGGACGAGTTATCGTTTTGTTGCTCGTTTACGACGGATTGTCTGCGACGTCTATTGATTTTCCAGCAAACACACGAGCAGGAATTCGAGGAGTGCTCGTAGATAGGACAGAAATTGATTGCGTAAATGATTAGCGAGGGAAGTCTCAAGTTCCATCGAGTTATGGGAGTAGGACTCATTGTACCTTTATAACCTGGTAATTCAGAAATGGGGGATGCAATGAATAGGGGCGGTGGAAAAGTAGGGCGCTCGTTCTATTTGAGTTACTCACATGAAACTGTAACACGCCGACTTCGATGAAACTTGGCACGAAAATAGTGGACACTTTTTGTGGCCCATGTTCGTGTTAAGGGGTTGAAAGTACCCTTTGAAGTTCGGGGTTGAAAAGTTATTTAGTTTCATAGTTAGAAAAAAATGTTGCGGAGAAAAGTTTCTTCGTTTCGTGTGAGGAATAATGTGGCGTGAACAGAATCTCGAAAAAGTCACAGATGCCGACAGCCTGGCATACTTTGGCTTATTTTTAATAAATATTTCCACCTCTTTAATGTGAATATAGATCGCTATAAAAATTCGTGGGAAATAAATTTTCAGATGCTCTATCAGCTATCTTGATGCCAAGTTTTATCAAAATCGTTGACTGATGCTTCTTGTGAGTTTTTAATTCAAATAGAATAAGCACTCTCTTCTTTCACTACTCCTATTTAGTGTAGTCACTATCCCGGAATTGTCGAGCGACGTTCGTTGTAAGTGTGAAACGGAAATCGTTGAAGATGCCACTGATAGGTTCTGATTGCTGTGTCCATTAGTTTTACACCGCCATGAACACAAATCACTGTGCAATAAGCTAGAGAGTTGGAACGTGTGACTGGATTGCCTCGAACCACGAACGAAATTTCGGTCGAGGTTACATTATATAGTAAGATATTCGCAGATTACGTCGCGTAAAATTTATTCTTACTGTGTAAAGCAAGCGGAATCCATTACCGTTCGCTGATCTTTTACATAAAAAATCGGCTTCTTGATATGAGATTTGATTGCCTTGGAGTGTCATAAGTTATTTTCACGCTTGTCCAATATTACGGTCTTAGGTACGATTAGGGATCTTGCCGTTTTTATGTTCTACATTCAAAACGTTTTAGCAAGCCTCGAAAATATTCAATGCAACTGGAGTAAGTTAGAATCGCTATGAATTTGAAATGCCTAGATATTCGGGGATTGGATTTTATTTATTTTAATGGCTTTATTTGCTCTCAATTTCTTTCAGTACTACCACAATAATGTGAATAATAGACGAGTGCTACATAATATTAAATTAACGATATGAATTATGATCTGAAATTCGTCATGTCTCTGTTGAATTGATTTAGTTTCGACCTGGAAATACTTTATGAGACATTCAATGAACTTCCTTGAATATTTATACTCCTAATGATTTCTACTGATTTGCAGTAGTGAAGTCTGAGCATGCGAATCCTTCTTTCAAAATTAGCCCCAAATAGGTATATTTTCAACTAGATTGCAAACTGCAATTATATTACGTGAATTTTCGATTTACTTTCCATACCAGGCATTCGAAATAAAATACAGTTTTCCCCATGTACATTTAAAAATGAATTCAACTGCGAGAGAATTAAATATTTTATTGCAACGAATTGTTTTACTTGTCGTTCCCTTGTATTTCGGAAATGAAAGTATCGCGAGCCATCATCCATATCGCGGAGCTATCATCCATATCCAAAAATCGCGAATTAACGTCGAATCAGGAGTTTCAGACAAAAATATTCATCCCGTATTCGCGCACCAGTTGTAGTTCACATGAGAAACACAAAATTGAAAACGCTGCTTTCCTCGAGCGAAACATTGCGTTTATGAATTCTGTGGGAATGAAAATTTCGTTTTAGCAGTTACACTCTTCGAAATATTTGCATTTGAACGAAGTTAAAATTCAAGTGAGCACTGTGTGTGATTATTTCGGCCGTTTCTTTTTTTTAGGGAATGTCTAAACAGCATTGCGTAACATTGAAAACTTCCACAGAAAATAATCTTTATTCTTCTTATTAAACGAAAGATAAATGTAGCTTGAAAATTTTAAAATCTACAGTTCTAAAACATGTTTAAGTATACTTCTTAATAAATTTCGTGGTGTATATAAGTGCTGTTGGAAATATCAGGATCATAATTTAATTTCAGATACACGAAGGATGAAACCTCTTCAATATTACTTCCAACTTATTTGTTTAAGCTGTCAGTTAAAATTCTGTAGGCACTCTATCTTCCTTCCCCATCAATCTTTAATCTCATATTTCTCAAAATCCGTCTGTTCTCCTTCTTTCCAAAGTAGAGCTAACGATGCCTCGCTGGAAACTCGAATGCACCTTATTCTACATCTCTGACTCAGCACTCTTATATTGTCACATCCTGTACTCTTGTACCTACCTCTGAGTAAATAAAAGTTTGATATCAAATACAGACAGGGGAAGGCGGTCAAGTGGCCCCCTCGGAGTTTCCCCGTACCGTAGAATTTTGTAGTGTACAGTAATTGCAAACAAACGGCTGAGCGTTGAAGCTTAATTCTCTATAAAATAATTTGAGGCAGTGTACGCTACAAAATCCCAAAGTGCGGAAAAAATCCAAGGGTGCCACTTGACCGCCTTCCCTTGTATGAATCCGAATAAGGTCGAGAAATCGCAGATCGCATTTTCACGATTAAAAAGTGTACTCCATCCTGTTGCTTTGAAAAATACTGGAAAACGGTGATTTTTAGCAATGGAAGTTGCGTTTCAAACGATCTCCGAGGACTTGGATCGAGACAATGACCTCACAATGGCCGCGTACACATTGTCCTTGTTGGGATTGCTTCGACTTGGGAACAGTCAGGCCTGAAAGGGTTCAGCCGCGTAAATAACACTTCGCTAATCAGTGGACGATCGCTGCCACTAATAATGACTAACGCTGGGGCGGCGGATCGGGCGCCTTTTTGTCTTCGATCAACGTTTCGAAGCGTAATTGCCCCCTCCCCCCCCCCCCCCCTCATCGATCAAAAGATGAAGCTCTAATTGCGGCGGGAACCACGTTATTTTTCCATGATTACCATCGGGGACAATGGCGCCGCGGCAGTAACAGGGGAGTGGAGGCCCGAGTTTCAGTTGTGAGGACCATTTTAATGTATTCCGCCATTATAAATTCCGAGCATGGCCAGCGCCGCCAAGACGCTGGAAACTTGCACCATTAATCAAGATTCGTTTCTCGGGCGGAGGAGAGGCGTACGCCTCGTTTGCTCGTTTCTAGGTTCGAGCTTTGCTGCTGCCCACCGACAGGCTATTCGATCTAGAATTATTCACGGTCCCCGTTCTTTGTGTTCGACTTGGTCATTTGGGAAACAATGTACACACTCCGGGTAACTTGCCGTGGACTAAATAGTTCGATACGAAGGATGGTGTAAGAAAAGGAGATTCCGATTGTGTATTGCCTTTCTGTGTAGTTTGAAGGCTTTCTCTTCTTTTCTTGTGGTCTTTGATTTCATTCAACATATTTGGATGATGAGACTTTTAATTGTGTCTTCGAGAAATATTTCTCTTCTCTCGAAATTAGGAAGTTACTTTGGAATTTGTCAATTACCAAATTTTTAATAAATTTTGTATTGTTTTTCTATCGTGTTTCATGTTTTTTCCCCCTCTTTTGTGACTTATGAGAATATAAAGGCAGGCAAATGTTTTGATCACTGGGGAATTCTTATTCCTCGAAATTACTTTAGGGTTCGTAAAGCAGCGACGCCCTCATAAGTTGCAGATTGCATCCACCTTATCCTGATTGTTATCGTCGTTCCAATCTCAAATATATATCACACGTAATTCGAATTGTACGTGAAGCGTATGGTAACGAGGTCCCCGCTCTGCGAATAAAAGTTTCATTGGATGGATGAAAAATGAACGCGACAGTGGTTCAATTTTTTCTCATGGATTCGGAGCCGTATGCACGGGTGGTCACGCGATATCGTAATTTTCCACAGATTAAAAACTTCAATGCCAAGCATAATTCCAGCTACTGTGTTATTTCACGTTGGTCTGGGCACTCAGCAGTCGAACATTCCAAAATTCCCAGAAACTAAATTAGGCATATTAATTTTCTTATTTTACTACACACAGGAGAAAAATATTCCTATTTAACAAATCATGCGAGTTATAATTCAAATTATTAGACAGCTTTTAAACATCCTTTTCTTCTTCATTACACCCATATTAACCATTTATACTAAAGCTCATTTGCTCAATGCTGCACTAATTAAATATAAAATTTTGCAGTAATAAAGAACATACAGCCATTTCATAATTCATAATTCATTTAATTCTAGAAAATCAGGAATTTTTCTACGGTTACAAGGTTTAATGATATCAGTGCAGTGCTTTAATTTAATCTTCGGTGTGCTGAGAGCAATACTGTGAGTACAAAGGGAGAAAATTTAATAAACGCCCTAACGTGGGCCATCAGTGGTACACGCGACCTAAATGGAAAGTCCTGCAAGAATAGCAAAAAGGAAACCCCGTATTTTCGTGTTTCCGTGAATTTTCGTCGAGCGTCGATTCGCAGCTGCGTGGAACCGCGAGGTCCACGAGGCCTCGCCCGCACCCGCTCGGGGCTATTTATTATTAAGCATCGCCAGACATGCTTCAGCGTACGTAAACGGTTTCGCTTCTGCTCAGAGGGCGGATAAATTGTGCGTATTTATTTTCTCACCCCGCGTGGCCAACGGGGAGGCTGTTTTTTTCAGCGCTTAGAGCGATGAATGGCGGCGGTGGCCTCGTCTCCGGTAATTTATGAAAAATAAACGCTAACGACGTACGTCGTGAAATATCTTTCTGCTTTGAATTACCGTACTCCGTGTCTGGGTATCGCGAGGCGCTCCTTCCGTGTGTTCGCGCGACGTCTGCACGCGCCTCCACGTCGCCCACACGCTCGTGTCCTCGAGGACGCCCGCAGAAACGGGAGCATCCTGTACCGCGCGCGGCTGTGTGCGAAGAAAATATGCGTGCACACCCGCACAATAACGATACAGGAGCAAAGCCAGAGAGCAATGCAATTTTGCATAATGGCGGTTTAACTTTAATCTTTTTTATGGTCTACGTAATGGCCCGTTAAGCCTGCCCTTTATTACCCCCTCCACCCTGCCCGCCATTTTTTGTTTTAAGCTGTCCCATTCTACCAGAAGTTTTCTCGTTTTTCGGGAAGACGCCTTAATTTCGCTCGCCTCGATGTCCTGGCTTCCTAGTCGTTGCTCGGGATCGAGTTCGATTAATGGGGATTTTTGAAGCGTTGCTGGGTAACGAGCCTAAGTAGTCCTTGCTCGAAGTCACTAAAATGACTTTTGTTTAGTAATTTATCTAATGCAATGCTTATCACTGTGCTCGCTTTCTATTCCAATAGAAGATAGTTATTTTTCATTTACTTATTAAAAGGATAACCTGGTTTAGCACACAGAAGAAAGGTGATTTTTGTGAATTTTTTTAACGAAGAAAAATAAATTCAATTTTTCCAAAACTTTAGGGGTATTTTAATATACATTTATACAATGCAGAATAAAATTTAATTGAGAAATTTTAAGTTTGTGTAAATGCTCACTTAACTTTGATTAGATCCTGTGTTACAGGAGTGTTGTGGTAATATTGTACCTCACAAAATTACCTTTTTCAAAAAAAGGTACAAAAAAGAGCGCCAAGTATATAATCCCATCAAAAAGGATACCATTTAAAAACATTGTCGTAAATTAATAGCTTTACAAAACTAATGATATACACCAATTGCGCCAATTATCGCAATGACTATTTATACAAACAAAAAAATGTATCAAATAATAGTAAACAGATATATTTTTATACAAATAAATATTTTAATACGAATAAATATTTTATTCAAAATAGTTGGCGCTGCTCTCTGAAAAAAATGTTAAGTGTCTTGGTTAATAAATAAAACAAGGCCAGACTTATTGATTCAGACATATTTATTCAGTTTAGCAACACCAATTCCGTGAGCAGCGCCAACTATTTTGAATAAAATATTTATTCGTATTAAAATATTTATTTGTATAAAAATATATCTGTTTACTATTATTTGATACATTTTTTTGTTTGTATAAATAGTCATTGCGATAATTGGCGCAATTGGTGTATATCATTAGTTTTGTAAAGCTATTAATTTACGACAATGTTTTTAAATGGTATCCTTTTTGATGGGATTATATACTTGGCGCTCTTTTTTGTACCTTTTTTTGAAAAAGGTAATTTTGTGAGGATTTCACACATTTTGTAGTGTTTATTGATGACTGGATAATTTTTTCACCCCGTCGAAGTTATTTTTTTTAATTAACAATATATTATATTGTCGTCCAAACTACGCACACCTGCAAAGCTACAAGACAATTGGATTGGTGGAATTGGTTTAAATTTGAGTTTTCAAATATGAAGCAAACATACAAGAACCACACAGAGGATCGAAGCTGAATAAAAGTTTAATTAAAGTTTAATTAATATTATACTATATTACAATAAATTTTTTTTCTGACGTAGATCACACTGCATCATCTTGTGCTTCAGTTATCTGTAAATATATAAAATCCACATATTAGTTACAATATAACTTTATTATACAATATAAAATTAAACAATATAAGTTTTAGAAGAAGGGTGGACTTTTCCTATAGTAAGCGTGGAGACTACATAATGTGTCCGAAGGAGGTGAGAGCGTATGGCAGAAACTCTTGTTGAAGGAAATTTAAATGCTAATGGTAATTTATCAAAAATGAACGAAGAGCTCCAATATATTTAACGCACAATTTATTGGTGTTGGAATAAAATTAATTTAATATGTTCATTAGTGAATTTAAATATTGGTAATGTGAAACTAATAAAATTAATGATTAGCGTGGGAACTACGGTGGATTTTAAAATAAAGTTTTAGAAATATCTTTCACAAGAGATAGAAAAGTATCAAGGGAGATGCGTTTTCATCGCACTTTCTTCAATCAATAATGTAACTTTCTATACATTGCAAGCAGTAAGCTATAATTTTCTTAATTCTTAATGCTACGCTAATTTGACAAAGTTCGTCGATTTACCTTATTTGACAAATTTCTTTCAAGCTTCTCTGTCTATCTATCCTTCTTCGGACAACCTCCAAGGCTGTACATCCCCTTCATTTCTATCGAAGCTTGTGCGTCCCCTTCATTTTTACCCAAGCCTGTCCATTCCTTTCATTTCTATATAAGCCCGTGCGTCCCCTTCATTCATTTCTATAAGCTTTATACATAAAAACTCTAATGTAAAAATAGTTTGCTGGTATAAAAACAATATATTATTTTGTCGAAACTTCTGGGAAAGAAGATGCTTTACTGTCAAACCTCCTCCGGCAACTTCCAAGTCTGTGCGTTCCCTCCGTTTCTATATGCTCTACATAAATAGTCTATTGAAAAATTTTGGCGACTTACCTTGTTAATTGAGACAATAATTCAGTGTCCTCTATGGTGTAAAAACTCGTGTCACTTAAAAATTTTTAACTAGTTTCCTTATTTCACACTTGACAGGTTATAACTGTTTGACACTAGCTAGGTTACGTTTACCTCGACAGTTCTGCTCTCTGCTAGCTGTCACGTGACAACGATTTGTTACGCGATTGGCCGAAACCTTCAGCGAATCAGCGACGTGGATATTGGACATTTCCTCTCCCTTTCATGTTCCCCTCTTGCCCACACTTGACGATGACGATTCTTAATTCTTCAGAACATAAAATTCGGCAAATTGCAACTTTACATCAAAATATCTCAGCTCCTAAGGCACGTAGGAACAAAACGAAGACACTTTTCTTATGTAAATTAAACCCAAGCTATCCATTAAGACCATTCAAAGTCTAATCGGACCAGCCGTTATTGAGATTCGATAATCTCAGGGTACTTGATAGCGCGGCGTGCCGTAATAGATACACTCTGTGTCTCGCGCGGCGCATATATCTATATATATACTTGGCGCGAGACACTACCGTGTCTCTTGATGTTTAGAGCACAGTGAAGATTGTAAAGAGATTGGAGGAGGAGATTTGTGAGTAAGGAGCAGGAAACATTTCTCTTTTGGTCCGATTCGTGATCTGTTTTCGTAATAAGTGCACCGGCAAGTAGAAGTACCCAGTGCGTGATCAGACATGCAGCAGTAGTTTAGACTGCGGTTGTGTCTAACGTTGCACTTCAAATTGTGGATACCAATACCAATTGGCACTAGTAAATACAGTGTATGAATATTCCGTATAGGAATTAGAATTTATTGATTAGCGATTATTCTACCATTATGATTTTAAAATTGTGTAATCATTTTACGTTTCTAGAATTGGGCATTAAATGTCGGTATTGAAACTTTAAAAACTTAACACAATTATTAAGCTATAAAAATGCTTATTTTGTAGATATTAGTTTGTAAAATTATTCATTTTTGCAATTTACGTGCAACTTGACGTAAATATTTATAGCAAAATCCAACAATATGAATTAGATTTTAGCTTTGGTAACGTATAATAAAAAAAGTGTTTAACTTATGTGACGGTTAAAGATGAAAAAACCTTGAGAACAAATTTACGAGGTCCCCTTTTACATTTCTGGTTCTGCATGTGGGTAATTACATTTTTAATGGCTCGAAACTGTTTCTGGTAAACGGCGACAATTTCTGACTTGATAAAACATTTACACAGTGATAAACAAGTGGTTTGTCAATCGTGAGTCACAAAACAGTTCGAGCAGGGAACCTTTTCGAAATTACTCTGGTGCTACACCGAATATTCCAAATTTGGTATATCAAGTAAACGTTCCTGGTAGTAAAAAATACCTTCCATTCTAGAAAGTTAGAGACTTTATTAATGCCACATTACGTCTAATTCTCAATAAAATCACTAACTATTGCAAACCCATAGTAGTTGTCAATTTCAAAATTACTTCGACCGGTAAAAAATTTTTCACTTTATCGCCTACACTCTAAACAAGACAACTCCCAAGTAACCCATTAACGTGAAAAACATTTCATGAAAATACTCTCGAAAAACTCTAATTACGCTTGCAACAGACAAGTCACCATAAACTGTCTTTTCACGCGTTGCATCTTTCAAAAACAATCGAAATCATAATCCCTTATGATTCAAAGAGATTATGAAGTAACGACTGTAGGGTTGACCTGAACTACGAGCACACGAGGGACGTGGAAAAATTGTGTCAAATGGGGATGACGGATTTGTGGAAGAACACACTTGCTCGCTTCTTCACAATGCCTCGTAAGGACGAAGAGAGACACGGCCTGTCGTCGCGGAGACAACCAGATTTAGCAGCTATTTGGACAGCACAATAGGGCATCATAGAGACGTTTCCCGTGTGGTAATATCCCGGCTGTCACATTCGCGACAGGAGTTTCGTAATAGCTGTATTCTTGTTGCTAGAGCAACAGCCAGTTATGGAAAAATATGTCTCCACCTGAAATTTAGTCGTAAATTTGGTAGCAAATTAGGTACTGTTTCTGACTAGTAAGAAATTTATTTGAGAGAAGACCTTTTAGTGCATACCACAGGGAGTTCACAAGGTGTTTGACCATTTTTATGACATTCTGAATTTGAAAATTGTCTACAATAGAATTTCAGAGAATCTCAGAAAAATTTATGGGAATTCAGTTAATTTTGCTATGTTTATTTGAATAAGTAGGATAATTTTATTGAAATGATTCTCAGAAATGTTGATGTGATATGAAATGAATATTATGTAGCAAAAGAAGCAACATTTTTTTCGAAGACTGAGTGCCATTGTTATATCGAATCGAACTTAGATAATACTGAATTTTAATAATAGAAAAATCGATACCAGTGTAACATACTTTTACCACTGCAATGAATGAAATCAATTTCCAAATTTTTATCTATCATGTCTCAAGTTTCTCCTATAAGCGTCCATACTTTTCTATTCCTATTTCTATTCTTATATTTCCACAAATACGTTAATATGAGAGCTTAGAACAGGGTTCCTCAGAAATATATTTATAAATAAAGGATAAAGAACGAAATACAGCTGACATTGAATCTAACGTTCAAAAGTCTAACCGCATTTCTTAATGGAGACTCGGAAGCATGGTGTGTTTAGAATGTTCCAGAAAATCTGTATGTAACGTGCTTTCAGGGATAAATAATTCCATGCAAGACAACAAGTTTGCACCTCGAAGATGGTCTAAGGCTTTCGCTAAGTCCTGTAGATCGGTCGGCGAAAAAGTTAAGCCGTTTATCGAGTTCGCAAGCGTGGCTTCTGTGGCCCGAATTCAGGTGGCACGAATAATGATAACACGGCCTTAAAGTTTCTCGCCAAGCGATATCGCTTTTGGTGGGATTGCGCGGCGTTTACCGCGGAATCCCCAAACTTCCTGTAAACTGTGCAATCCCTAACGAAGAAGGAAGACGGTGCAGAATTTGGCGTGAAACGCTACAGCATTAGAGTGATCGGATTTGTATTTAATATTGCATTTCCGAGCTCACTAGGATAATCGATTTTTATATAAGTTTGAGTAAATCTTTAATAAGAATTTTGGATATTCAGGTAGGTATTCAATTTATTGTGAAGTAAAATTGTGGATCCTGTTGCGTTGATTAAATATGGAAAATCTCAAATTACCCGATGCATACATCTTCGATTTCTTTCTCTGTGTTTGTTAGACTTTTTGCTCTTGAATGTTGATGAGACGTAATGTTGAATGTGTTACTAGTAAAGTCTGTCAGCTATTTCTTAATTGTCACTAAATTGAGCACACGGTCTCTCGATATTTACTATTCTTAGTTCTTCAATGGAAGATTCTTATCCTGTTTGCATGAAACGTCAAGCATCTATTATCTAAGGTCGGAAGGATGATAGGGGGAATTCCCTTTCACTTTCTTGTTAGCGATTCTAGAAAAATAAGGATTAATGCAGAAAATTGCCTGTTCGATCGAACACTGACGTTCTGAACGTATTTTGCAAATACTAAAAAACGTTATCATTATCTAGCTAGACATTGATGGAAACTAATGGGAGGTGGTACAAAAGTTTCTCAAAATTAATTAATATTATTCATATAATATAATACGATAATACGAGTATCATATGAAATATAATACGATAACATTACGACAATATATATGACGTAGGTATTAAATACAGTGAAGAATTTTGAAAATGTATTGAGTAATTTGTAACTGTTTGTTGAAAAAATTCCAGAGTATGCTGGGCATTCGTTATTGGATGAATAGTTCGTAATATATCCCACTACTATAGCTTTCAGTTTAATCAGATGGCGTACCTGATATAAATTGATTCTATGAGTAGATGATACTAATTACACGTCTCGCCTTGAAAAAAAAAAACTATTTTAGCATAATGCTTAGGATTACTGCCATACGTCAAGTACTAATAGCATTGCTTACCCGTAATCCTCATGCATTTTACAGCTGGATGGTACTTAGGAAAATGAATTCTAGTAACAGTTTCCTCTAATTACTTTGCAACTTCATTATTGATCAATCAATCTTAAGAATACGCCAAGGCGTAGTATATATCGCATTATAATTCTGATGCACTTCATTTCCTGTTTTTATTATTCTTCTGTTACCGAAACCGCCGCTATCGAAACATTTAATATGGCTCAGTTGCAATTTTTGTGTCCGTGAGATTCCAAATAAAAATCGTCATTCGAACTCTCTACTCCTCGCTGAGAATTAACGACAGTTTGGTAAATGCATCGTAATTGATTTTTTACGTTCACGTTAGAAGGCACAAGTTTCATTGAAAGTATATCGGAAATTACTTAAGGAACTTCTTAATAGCAACTTCCTCAACTACGAACGCGAATTATTTTCAACTTCCAGCCGCATGAAGCTTGTCTGGAAGTCTTCTTAAATCTCTGCAGGGTGCAATATTTGGGCTAAATGAGGTTTTGAAAGTAGGAAATGAAAAGGTGAATTAGTAAAGATTAATCGATCGTTTAATGATGCCAAACATGAGAGCATAAAAAAATTCAACATACCTATCTCCAGCTTGTTATCATACACGACACTGGCATATTATTATAAATTTCAATAAATGTATCGTTCTCCAGGTAATAGTGTCCCTATAATTATTCATTCAAAACTTCTCGAGAATGTGCTGCACCTCAAAGTAATTCGCATCAGACATCTCCAAATTGAAAGCGGGTGATAGCACGTGAATGTAAATGATCACATTAGAACTTTGGACAGAATTATTCCAGGCATGAATCTTTATACTTGAACTATACTTGAACTGGACATCCAATCTGGGTTTCTGCTAGAACATGATTCTACTACCTTCGAATCTTCTCAGAACTAGTTTGAACTTTATGTTGTAAGTACTTGCACATCAATTCTCTTTCCTCCCAAAAGTGTGGTAAAATCCTCACAAATGTTCGTCTGCATTGGAGTGGAAGATTAATAAATGCAAAAGGAGATTCATTCATTTAGGAAATCATTGATTTGGAGTTGCAGTTACCCTTTATTCTCTTGGTTTCGTATATTCTTGCGGTATATTCATTTTTTTTGAATTTGTACTTACTACACAAGAATGTGTTTAAATACCATCTACTTACTTATGACTAGTAGAAAATTGAAAAAGTGAATTTCGAGTGAGCACATCACTGTTATTCCTAAAATACAAATTCTTTAATGCTATAGTTTAGTAAACTGGTTACCTATTATAATTAGTTTTATAAATATAATTATTATGAAGAGGACTGATTGGTGTTTAGTCGACACCCTCGCAAATTCTCAGCCCCAATTATTATCCTCTTGGAAACTCAAAAAATATAAAATCTCGATGAGTATTCAAGGTTCATACGAGTCTTAACAAATCTTTTATTCATCATCCACTCCCAGAGTATGACAGATTAGCAAGACAAAATATTCCCAACACACGTGCAGTCATTCCACCGCTTCAATTCTAATACCATATCTATTTACACTGAACGAAACGGAAACCTCGTCGAGATTCTTGGAGTCCATCAAGACTTTCAAGACCCATCGAAACTTTCAACACCCAACTTTCGAGACTCTTGAAATTTCGCGAGATTCGGGTAACATTCGATGGGATCAGAATTTTTCATCGTGCGCTAGGAGTAATTCCAAGGGTCTCGAGGCTTGTCACCGATAAGTGGAAGAATCACGCGTGACCAATTTGCACGACGCTTCAGAGCCCGTACCAGGCTATCAACGGGACACCTCTGACGCATTAAAAAACTGTTCACACGTTCCCCCGCGGTTCCGTGCGTTGGCTGCTTCCTCTAAAATGCTGTTCCGCGCCGTATCGTTCCTCCTACCATTCGCCGTTCGTTTCTTTCCGCGTTCATTGTTGAACGGTGTCCTTCGCGTAGCGCCTGTCCCGCGGTTTGATAAAACGTCCGATGTGTCACTTCCAGAACCTTGACCTACGATATCCCCTCTTCTGCCACGTCGTTTTCCTCGGCTGATAGTCCCCGTCGAGGATATAAAAGGTGAAACGTGGCAGCGACAAACTCGTGTCTACACTCTGTCTTCAATGATGACTACTCGCGCTAATTCTCGTCCGTTCGTTCAAACGTGCGTCTTCCTGACGTTCCTTGTCACCGTTCACGCGGCCCCGCAAGGTGAGAAATGGATCGTTCGGTCATCAAAACACCCATTTCCGTTCAGTTCAACCATTTTCGCACTGTGTACCGCATGCGGCACATGCTGGCCTCGTTTAAGTTGTTCTTGCAGTTTCTGGTGTTGTAAAAAACGTACAGCAGTTTTGGAAGTGTGTTGTTATTGAATTAAATAGGGGTGGTAGTTCGTGGTGCAACTGAAGGGGGGAGGTGAGTCGGAAGTGGGGAAATTAAATGTAGAGTAATGTTTTTTTTTTTGTGAAATTTTATATACAAACTGAATATGTATATCTAATTACAATAAGCAAAATTAGTTGATTCGCATATAGCCATTTTTCAGTACACAATTTTAAATACATTGAAGGTGCAATTCTTCAAACAGCTTCTTCATAATTGCTATGTCACATTCCATTCACTAACTTCTTTCATACAAATCATATTAATGCTTTTCCTAGCGTTGACCTTTTCCCACGTCGATATTTCCTCGAAAGCATCAAATGTATATACTATTTGTGTTTACCTCGAAAACAACAGAGGCGATCGCCAGAAAATCCGGGATTGATTTAAAAGCGCATTTTTCAACCACGTGCCTCACCGTGCACAAAGTAAACTCCATATCCAAATAATCCAAAAGTAGTCCAGACAGCCCTTTAAACATTCCACACACGAAAACATCAAATATCGTCTCACTACAGTGAGGACAAGCTCCTATATTTGAAAGAATCGACGCGTTTCGTGCAAGCAAAGACGGTCCATTGATTTGTTCTCATCTCTTTTCCAAAGTGGTCTGCGACAAAACAAAGTGCCCTGGACCTTTGAACTATTACCAGGGGTTGGGCTGCAAACCTGTGTATAAGAATCCTGGCGATTGTTGCGCCGAACGTTACAACTGCGACCACTTGAAGAATCTGTCGAAGGACAAATGCTACGTGAATGGTCACGAGTACAATATTGGCGACTCTTTAAGGGAAGAAGACGCAAATCCATGTGACGTGGGCTGCACGTGCAGGAAAAATTACGATGGCGCGTATGTATGCTTGTTTACGTAGGCCACTGATAAACATTCCCAGGATATCCGGGTTTCCCCACAGTTCTGTGAAGTGAACTAAGACACAACAATTTTTGTGCAATGCGGATAATGATTGTCATTCTACTTATCGTGGATCTTTCCTTATTCTCTTTATAGCCATCGCTTATAGGTAATTTTTTGCTGGTTAGCGATTTTGTAATTTCTTGGGTACAAATTGATTGGTGAAGACTGTTAGATATTACAATGTACCTACGCTCCCGTGTTTAAATAAATCACTGTGATTTATTAGTGAGACATGGATTCGAGTTTGTGAAGTGACTTTATGACTTTACTTTGCTGTGTTTACTTGTTTTTACCTGTAACGTGCTTCAATGATTTTTTGGGACTGTTTAAAATAATTGGGAAATAGTAATTTCATAGGCTAAATCTAAAATCTAGGTAATTTCTCACAAGATGCTGTCACGTTTCGTTCTATTTTGTGAACAGCGCTGCCTTCACCTGTGCTATAGTGGACTGTTTTTATCCAAACCCCCGACCGAATTGCTATCGCAGACATGCACCTGATGATTGTTGTCCAGGGGAAGAGATATGTCGTAAGTAAATCTAGTGTAATAAATTGCGAATAAGGTGAAGCTCATCGAGAAACATGATCAACATCATCTCCATGTATAACGTGCATCTTTGGGTGCAGTATAAATGCAATGTTACTACAGATCTTCTTAAAGCTCATCTTCATCTACTGTCTCCAACTCGTCCCTATATTTTTGTGATCGCGATATAGTAAATTATTTAAGAAACACTTGGGTAACTCTTGCGTTAATTTCAAAATTTCAAAATCCTGCGACAGATTCTACATAATTACGTAGGTAATATGTAGATTAATGTATCTAGATATATTATATAAATTTTGCCTACTTAGATAATTTGTCTCCTGTTTCCTACGAATTTCTTGAGGCCATCAAGTACGAATTATCAACTTAACCAACGTTAGTTTATGGTAGTATAATTTTCGTACCAACCTTAGATATGCTTTCTTCATTTCGAAGGATATCTCCATAACAACGCAACGATAACATTATACAGTTATTAGCGAGTAATTAAACCATTCCATTGGAATTCATTCAAATATCTCTTCACCATTCTTCAACATTCTCTTATGAAATTTTCTACACGAAACACATTCAATATCGTTAAATTAACTAAAACGATCAATATATTAAAACGAAATTGATTTCGCTCTACAGTGGAGGATGAGAAAGACAGGGCAACCTGTTTAGTAGATGGCAAAGTTTATAAGGATGGAGAATCCTTCCAAGTAGAATCTGATCCAGACAAAAATTGTGTTTGCATGCCAGGATACGAAGGTAAAAAATTTATATTCGCAACAAACTAATCACCCACAATTGAATTTAAATTATATTAGAAATCGTACATTTTGAAAAGTAATTGATAGAAAATTGAAAATTCCACAAATCTTGATAGTCAAGCACACTAAAGTGTAACTGTTAATAGTTCATAGTTATTAGTTCTAACACAAGAATATTTAACTCAGGTAAAAACATCGAACCGTTCTGCAAGAAGCCAAACCACGAATATTGCAATCCTCTGTTCCGTAACGCTGGCAACGTTCACGAAAATTGTGTGCCAGTCTTTTATAGTAACCAAAATCCACAAACGGACTGCAGTGTCTCGACCAGATGTCGTAAGTGCAATAAGCCCTGCTTATGAATGTCACACAGACAACAATCAGTTTCTCTGAAATAGTGCAACTTATAGAACTGTCCTCATTTTTGCAGAAAACAACAACGACACTGTTATTCACAATCACGACAGTACTAAATCTTCCTCTGATACAGGTATGTCCAATGATCAAACATACATGTTAGTTGATAACAAAGCAGGCTGGATTTTCGCTTTGTAATTTTAATTTCTATATTCTGTATTCAATCTTCCTGATACTATCACCAATCGATTGGTTAGAATCTGGTAATGAAAATGAGTCTAAACTCGACCTCACTCGAGCTATTTTTAATCATACATGATACATACTGTGTCTAGAGAATTCTGAAAGGTTTTGAATTATGTAGAATGAAAATTAGCGCAAATGAGGTCGCGTGAACTTATTTTGTAGACACGTGAAGATTTAATATACAATACAGAAGTTTAAATTTGGAATAGTGTTGATTTATGTTCTAAGTGCAGAACAAGTGGGACAAAACTTTCGCCACTTTAAGTGTCAATACTTTGACTGACGAAGTTTTTGGAAAATATCACTTCGAAGTCTTCAGGTCTAGCTGTTAATCGTTATTTCGTCCAACTTGCAGATGAAAAAGACATGTGTCGATTCGGTAACATGACGATGCACAGAGGCGACGAACTAAACCAAGGAACCGATTATTCTTCAGTCTGTGTAAAATGCGTATGCGAGGTCCCGCCAGTGCCAACGTGCCAGCGACTCCCGGACAATGAATGCGATGTCACTAAACACGAACCTTTCACAGATTAGTGAATAGTGACAGTCTGATACACATCTTCTAACCAGATCAGTCTGTGATGTTACTACCTCCGCCCTAACATAGCGATTTTAACTCGATTTTTTAATGTATACAGTCTTACGTACACTTGCATTAAAGGCAACTCGTGCGACGCCTGCTAAACCAAATGGTTACTCATTGCACTGTATAGTATTTTAGAATGAAATAAATGTTTCATAGGTGCAGTTTGCAGTGGAATTATTTTACACGTTTCCTTAGTCATTTGAATTTATTCCTGAAATTTTGTGTGGGCAGATTTACAAGTGATATGGTAATTTGTCAGTGCTTTATCTTGCTTCGCATTCAAATAGGTAATTTGTACATTTAAAAGTGAAAGATATTGGTACTAAAGTGTGTTCGATAATACTGAATTGAGAAATCACAAGATGTTGCGTTAATGCTGTCTGGTTTATCTGTTTGTGCCTTGAACTTTGGCATTATGTTAGGAATCGAGTTAGAAGTAGATATGCTTGTGTCTTCCTGAACCCCTTCAAGTATTAATAGTATATTTGAATCTTCACAATAGATAAGGTTCTGAAGATCAATAAATTAATGCTATATCACCCTTTTCCCGACAGTGTTTCAGATTCAATGATGCGTTCTATGGAATGTCCAAGTTGCTAGACGATATTTGTAACATGAATACCACTCCCATCCAACCTAGAAGACGAATCCTGGAAAAATAGTGTCCCTCATCCTCCAATGGCTCTTCCCATAGCGTAGTGTACTTGAGATATTTTCATACGTGGCAGATTGCATCGAGACCGTGCCCGAAGGAATTTCATAGCGAAATGTGAATCTGACATCAATGGGGAGAGGAATCTTCGAAGGTTTCTCTTCCATTCAACACAGAAATTGTTCACTAGTGAAAAGGCTTCCTTGATACTGGGCTTCGCGACCTTCCACGAGATTACATTTATATTTGCCGAAAGTATTTGCCAGACTTACCTAGGGCACGATCCAGGACACGGTGTCAATAAATTCAGCGTTCCATGGGATGCGAGAGATTGGCCCATTAATCAAGAGGATGAGACTATTTATCGTGTCTCCCGTATGCTGTTCACGGGCTTGAGAAGAGAATTTATTCTTGTCCTAGAAGTTGTGACGTGCTATCGACGTGCGTGGAAATTTATGGCAGTGGGAGGCTGATATTGGAACATTAAAATCATTGAAACTTCTTTATGGATCTGTGTGTCAGGAAATGACATAAGCATTGTGTTCGATATTGCTGTGTTACTAAATAGTTATATATCCGCCGTGAGTAAATTCATTGTTACGTTCTGACAAGTTACTCGAAGTTTCCAACCACTTATGTATAATCCGACGAAAAGAAACATTTTATCGCATCTGAAACGTATTTTGAGAATATTTGCACGAACGTCACCTAACGCCCTGCAGGAAAGTTTCTGACACAGTTAAAGCGTAACGGTCCAGCATAAGAACATAATTAACAAGCGTATGAAACAATGGATTTAAACGAATCCGATTATCCTCTTTGGTGAAGGGAGGGGTGGAGTGGGCGACCTGCAAGGTAGATGGAAGAATTTACAAAGAAGGGGTATATTTTAAACGAAAATCTCAGACAGAAAAGGATTTTTACTGCATTTCTGGATACAAAGTTATAGAATTCACGTTTGCAATAACATTTTATACGAGACATTTTTATGGCTGTCGACAGGTATTTTGTGTACAGGGTGCAACCTAACTCCACACATGATTAACTCCTAAATTATTCGTAACTTGAAAAATTGTGATACATATACGAGATTTGCATGGTTTTGAAGGTGGCTCTTAATTACGGACATTTCAGTGTCAACTTCGTTTCTTTTTGAATGGAATATTCTATTTTGCAGGTCAGAAGTAATGGAACCCAGCTCCTTAAAAAATAATTGTGTACAGTTATAAATATAAGTTAAGTGAAGGGCTTGAGCAGGCGTGAGTGTTAAAATGGGCGGAGACATCAAGCAGGTAGGAAGTGGGTGGTTTGGTAATATGGTGGTGCAATGAGAAAATAATGATTGTTCGTAAGAAAATGGGATAAAATTGCTGTATAAGTTATCATATACGAGCCTTCGTTTTTAAGAAACGCGACTGGGTATAATTGAATATAAAGTAGGAAATTAGTTAAGATGATTGAACTGTACGATTTACACTCGGAATACACCTCTACTTACTCCCAGTTCTCATTATCGACTCGGCCCCTTTACTGCTCCTTTCTTCTTTTATTTTTCCAATTACTTCATACGAGCCCTTCGTCAGGCCATTCCGATCACATTTAAATGGCCACCAAGTGTCACAGAAATCTAATTTAAATTGCTCTGTATCAGTAATGAGAGATTTTAATTGTCCTTGATTGGTTTAAATATTTATGAAAATTATAAATTGCTTTCTGCTTCTGGTGTATGTGCTCAGAACTCGTTAGAAGATTTAATTACCTGTCATTTTCAAACTATTATATTATTACTTTTAAATCAAAAAAATCCACTTGAATAGAGTCATATTAAAAGATGTATTCCTTTGAAATATTGTTAGAAAGAAGAAATTTATCATCTTCAAGCATTCAGTAAACGATTGAAAGAATTCTGATTGAATTTTAATTAGCGAAACATTTCTTCAATTCTTATTTCCTTTACTCTTTAGAAGTGGGACTTTTCTCACGAGCTTCTACATTTCCGTCTCCAATTACAATCAATATTCATCCAAGTGTTCACAAGTTACCTAAGTTGGTACTGATAGATGAATTTATCCACATTTTGAATAGCTTCAACACCAATTATACAATTTAACAATCACTTTCATATTTTTGGAAGGATGTAATAATTCTATTTGTGTTAGTAGTAGTAACTGTTTATTTTGACTGCTCCAAAAGACTATTACTATTGCTTTAGAAGTTTTGAATTGTTGACACCAGGATTTCCTTTTATTAAGTATTAAAAAACTGTACAAACGATCTACTATTTTTACTTTTTATTAGTACAAGACCAGACTATAATAACCTTGTGAAAGCGAAACATTAATTCTCTACATTAACTGTAAACTAAATAATAATTTCACGAAAACAATACCCAATCACATAAACACACTACTTAAGTATTATCCTTAATAACTTCGTACATATAACATTTCTTTATTTCTGCGAAAAGACGGTTACAATAATTACTTCCTACGTTCACTCTGACTAGCTACATTTTTATTCCGAAACATGTGAGTAAGAATCTCCCCTAAAAACACTAAAAGCGACAAGCAGTGGCCACAAAACAACACTACGAAAGGAAGGGGCATTTGAAACGAGGGCTTTACAACTGGCACATTTCTCTGCAGTTTTGCTGTCACTTGTGGGAACGACGTCCACTTTTGTTTTTGTACGTACCCGATAGATAGTATACGCAACATTAGATCGCTTAGTCGTTCCTTATACGGAGATCGCTTCGGCACCGCATAGAAAATATTTTGAAACGTCAGACACAAATTAGTCAACTTTAGAATTGAGTGACCATTGGGGTCCTGCATTCCAGTCGCCAGTGCGTTGCAAATATCTGGATCAAAGAAATACGACGTGTTCTGAAACGATGTTGCATCAGAAAGTGCGTATATAGATGGCTGCTCATGCATAGGCTGCATGCTTTTCTTCACGGCGTCTGGTATATCAGACATATTCATCAGCTCTGGATAAATAATCGTATCAACCATTACGTCGAGGTGTGACTGTTCGAGATCATTAAAATCATTGATTTCGATTTCTTGGTTCACCAGGGACAGATCCAGAAGCTCTCCATAGAACATGGTGGTGTACCTGCCGGATACAGTCATTAAACAGAGGAACAGAATCTTCTCTGTCAATGTCGCGGGCCTTCTCGTGACGGAGAAGCTGAAGAGCATGTTCATCAGGTACATCGGGTGTCGTAAATGTCTGTCGACCACGAGTAACGTGCAGACGATGAGAAACAGCAATAGGATGACGATACCAAATGCTATTATACCAATAAATTTCCACAATTTCAGTATCTTCGTTGGTAGTATTGGTGTTAGCAGACACACATCAGAATAGTACATAATGCTAAGGTAATCTATGGTCTCCTCCAGATCGCTCACGGAATTGTACCGGGATATAAATATATCTGCGTCCGCCAGGTCACAGAACCACACGACTTCGAAATTCATGGCAGCTTTAATGCCCATTAACACATTATTCCGCATGTATAACAGGTTCGCAGTTGTGTCCGGAGTCGTAGTTATATGGTAGTAAACGTAGAAAGGTCGCTTGTTCATGTTCTTCAGTTTATCTCGGTACCAGCTGACAGGCTTTCGAAAATCTGATATTTCGGTGTAATCGTTGGTGAAAGGATCGTACTGATGAGCAACGATCACGAGCTGCTCATGCTCTGCATCAGGAGGTAGGATTTCGAGGACCTCCACATTGATGATCTTCTTGCTCCACAGGTATACGAGGAAATCTTTGATCTTGACATGAGGCACGTCTTCCACGAGTAGTAACAAAATATTTGGAGCGTAAGAGCTGTGCCACACGGACCACAGGTCATGGACGATTCTTTCCCATGATTCGGGTTGCAGTTTGGGTTGACAGGCATGTATGTAAATTATTAGGGTACGAGAGGTGGCCAAGGTAGCCGTGGATGCTGGCCGTTGCGTGATGTCCATGTACTGCGTTGGTGTTGATCTAGGTAATGCTTTGGAAACAGTGGAGATCACTCTTGCAGTATTCTCATGTGCACCAGGATTTCGGATCAGTACGATGACGTCGAAAGTTTTCGTTGACTGGACGATGTCCCGAACGAGAGTTTCAAGATGCTTGTCGTTTGGAATATTCGGTACGAATAGCTTCTGGCTCGATTTAACGATGGATATTATAATTAAGGTCGATATTAAGGTAATCTTCGTCGTGAATTTATGCATTGTAAACAAAGTATCAAATGATCCCAAAGTTTGCTACTTCTACGAATGTTTTTGCAGTACTGACGTGTTGGTTTGGCTTTACTTGGTGCACTGATTTTTCGAGTGACTGCGGAAGCATATATAAAGTGTCATGGATCGTATAATACACATCGCGTATGTAAATTATTCAGTACATTAGTGGAGTAAGGATAATGACTTCCACTTCTGAAATGTAGTAGAATATATAGTTAAAAATTGTTATGCTATCATTGGCACGCTAGATCATGAATATTTAAAGACTCTAGGAACGAAAGATGTAGATACAGCGTTTTAATAGAGATGGAAGTGTATGAAAATTATCCTGCTTTTACTTGAAATCAATATGCAGAGTTGTCTACTCTATATCAGGATTGATTGGTACACTTCTGTTGATTGGACGGAATATTGAAGAAAATAGTAATGACCGTTTTTTCAATTTTTTTATCTTAGCTTGTAACCAAAATTTAAAAAATGCCTCTGTATTTCTAAGTAAATAATATACCTACATGTTGAAAATTTCATCGAAATCGGTTGATGCAGAAACAATTGACAGGCTTCTAAATATATAAGAATCTATACAAAATGATCTAAAAAAAATTTCAAAGCATTCAGAGGTATACCAATCAATTCTGGCACCGAGTAGACAACACTGCATATTGATTTCTTGTAAAAGCAGGATAATTTTCATACACTTCCATCTCTATTAAAAAGCTGTATGTACATGTTTCGTTCCTAGACTCTTTAAATATTCATGATCCAACGTACCAATGATAGCATAATAATTTTCAACTACATATTCTATTTCACAAATTGCTGTCATTATCCTTACATCACTAATGTAATGAATAATTTCCATCCGCGATGTGTATTACACGATCCATGACACTTTATCTATGCTTCCCCAGTCACTTGAAAAATCAGTTCACCAAGTAAAGCCAGACCAACACGTCAGTACTGAAAAAACATTCGTAGAAGTAGCAAACTTTGGGATCATTTGAAACATTCCTTACAATGCTTAAATTCACGACGAAGATTACCTTAATATCGATCTTAATTATAATATCAATCGGAATATCGAGCCAGAAGCTAGTCATACCGAACGTACCAAACGACAAGCAGCTTGAAACTGTCGTTCGGGACATCGTCCAGTCAACGAAAACTTTCGACGTCATCGTACTGATCCGAAATCCTGGTGCACATGAGAATACTGCAAGAGTGATCTCCACTGTTTCCAAAGCATTACCTAGATCAACACCAACGCAGTACATGGACATCACGCAACGGCCAGCATCCACGGCCAACTTGGCCACCTCTCGTACCCTAATAATTTACATACATGCCTGCCACCCCAAACTGGAAGACGAATCATGGGAAAGAATCGTCCATGACCTGTGGTCCGTGTGGCATAGCTCTTACGCTCCAAATATTTTGTTACTACTCGTGGAAGACGTGCCTCATGTCAAGATCAAAGATTTCCTCGTATACCTGTGGAGCAAGAAGATCATCAATGTGGAGGTCCTCGAAATCCTACCCCCTGAAGCAGAGCATCAGCAGCTCGCGATCGTTGCTCATCAGTACGATCCTTTCACCAACGTTTACACCGAAATATCAGATTTTCGAAAGCCTGTCAGCTGGTACCCAAATAAACTGAAGAATATGAACAAGGGATCTCTCTACATTTTCAATCGAATAAATACGTCGCGCTCCTCCATATCTCTGAACCTGCAACTTGCACGCAGCATTGTGCTACTGAACATCGTAGATAAGATGAACTTTACACCCGTGCCGACCCCTAACCTGGCGACCACAGATCTGTTTTTTGTCCACTACAATTACATGAGCGATCTGGATGAGACCATAGATTACGTTGACATGGTGTACTATACTGATGTGTGTCTGCTGACACCTATACTACCAACGAAGATACTGAAATTGTGGAAATTTATTGGTATAATAGTGTTTGGTATCGGCATCGTAATGCTGTTCTTCATCGTGTCCACGTTACTCGTAGTGGACAGACATTTACGACAACCCATGTACCTGATGAACATGCTCCTCAGCTTCTCCGTCACGAGGATGCCCACGACATTGACAGAGAAGGTTCTGTTCCTATGTTTAGTGATAGCATCCGGCAGGTACACCACCATGTTCTATGCAGAGTTGCTTGATCTCGCACTGGTGAACCAAGAAGTCGAAATCAATGATTTTAATGATCTCGAGAAGTCAGACCTCGACATAGTGGTTGATAAGTTTCTTTATCCAGAGCTGCTGAATATGGCTGATATACCAGACGCCGTGAAGAAAAGAATGCAGCCTTTGCCTGCCAAGGTGATTCTACTCTCGCTTTTAAATGCAACATCGTTTCAGAACGCGTCGTATCTCCTGGATCGAGATTTTTGCAATACACTGGCGACTGGAACGCACGACCCCAGTGGTCAGTCAATTCTAAAGTTGACTAATTTGTGTCTGACATTTCAAAGTATTTTCTATGTGGTGCCGAAACGATCTCCGTATAAGGAACGACTAAGCGAGGTAATGTTGCGTACACTATCTAGCGGGTTTATGCAGTATTTGCACAAAACTATGTCTACGGTATACTCCGAACTGACAACAAGACTGCACAGAAGGGTGCCAGTTGTGACGCCCGCTTTTAATATCCCCCTTCCTTTCGTAGTGCTGTTTTGTGGCCACTGCTTATCCCTTTTCGTGTTTTTAGGAGAGATTCTTTGGCACAAGTTTCGGAATAAAAATGTAGCTAGTCAGAGTGAACATAGGAAGTAGTCATTGTAACTCTTTTTTTTCCACAGGTATAACGAAATGCTGTATTGGTAACTGATTGTACGTAATTTATTGAATATCTTTCAAATACGTATATACTAAGGATGATACTTAAGGATAATAGCGTGTCTATGTGATTGTGTATTGTTCTCGTGAAATTATTATTTAGTTCTGTGTCAATGTAGAGAATTAATGTTTCGGTTTGGCATCGCTATTTTAATCTAGATTTCTATTGTAAAAATATCATAGCAAAGTAAAAAATAGTAAAACGTGAGTACAGTTTTTAAAAAGTGAAATTCTAGCTGAGTGTTGATATTTCGAAACGTGATAGAAATCTCAAACAATACCAAAACATTTAACTGCTTCTTTGCAGCAGTTAAAAATAAACGTATCGAAGCTTATAAACTCTTGCGACAATGTTATTTTGCAATGACGATAAAAATATCTGGAAGTGAAATAATTATTCAAAAATGGAAAAATGGACCATTCGAAAAGTTCCGTTTAAGAAACTAAAGGCATTCGCGATTCTGATCCCTCTTCCTTAAACATTTTCTAAAAGTACCATGAACCTGTGGCACCAATTTTTATAAGGAATTCTGAATTGTTAGTTACTTGTCCAAAGTTGTATTAATTCAACGCTGTTATTTTATGGTATTACCCGATTATTTTTAAGCTTAATCTTCATGCAGAGAAATGTTCCGCAAGTACTGTTCACATTAGGATTACAAATAGTTTGATAATGAAATTGGGCATTATTATTTAGAAATTGTCTGCTTATGTGTCTTTTATTGTAACGATATATATTAAATATTTGCGCGCTAAAAACATCAGTCATACGTATATAATTATCAGGATTTAGTTATTCGTTTATGGCAGTGGATCTTTGACACGAATAGTATTGCTTTAAGAACTCATATTTTGTACCGTTCAGGTCCGAAGAATTAATGTATTGTTAATAAAAATTGTTCGAGTGAAATTTTATAACTATGATTTACCTTCCTACGTTATATTTTGAAATTTCTCTAGTTTTGAAAAGCTAAATTCTCCCATTTAGTCCTTAAATTACACTTGTATTATTTTGCTCCACATTTCATACGATACTCCTCGTTTGAAATTTTAGAATCGTCGTAATATTAAAATCTGATGAATATTCCTTATATAATTTCTGTTCTAAACGCTTCTAATATTCATTATCGGTTTCTGTTTACGCCATGCTACTCTCTGCAATAGTTTGTATCTTTCATTTTCAATTAAAAATTTTAATTTTCATAAAATAGCATTCTCAGTTAATTCTTCAAAACTTTCTTTCATTTAAAGTGACGGCGTAATGTATTCATTTTAATTGTATAACGCACATTTTGCGCGCATATGGTATCGTAGAGCTTATGCTATACAAATGCGTCCCCAAATACCGATCATTTAAGATTAAAGAATGAGATTCCCACACTTGAGAAACAAGCACAACTTCCTTGCAATCAACTTATAACTTATGGAAATTCATCTCCGAAAGGAATATTATCGTTCATAATGCTTCAACTAAACTTATCTCTTGTATTAATTGAAAATTATCAACAGATATAAAATTATCATAAATAGTGTTGAAAGTTGATAAAACACGTTTAAATCTCTTACGACTAATAATAATCGAAACTTTACTCTAATAAATATTTCTATCTCTTAATTTTTCTTATTTTAAAACCTCTGAACATATAGTATCCAACAATATTCGAAAGCATAAGCATTTTTCTTATTTACATAAGAAAAATGCCTTTAAATTTGCGTGATGAGATATTAATGAAATAAGTTTCAGGTTAGGTTGGTTTAGCCAGGCGACGAGTAAAATGATAGGGGTAGCGACAGTCGCCATATATACGGTGTCGAAACATGTAGGTACTTGGCGTCGGGACTCTACCGCGTCTATAGATTCATTTTATACATCACACATTTATTTTCCTAATGTTGCGATATCTATGGAAGTAATTGCTCCATTTCTAAAACTTCGAATACTGTTTAAGGATAGACATTATCATCTACGTATCCTTCGAAAGATTTTCTTCTTCGCATCCACAAATACATGAATATCTTGGTCAACGACATATTAGATCAGCTCAGGTTGTCAGAATAATTTAGATACTAAAACTTACCAAGCTGTGTACAGAATAATTAGAGGCTTCAACTACTATCCGTGCACGCTTTGCACCAACACTGTTTCAGACTTGAAATGGAGCATGTTAGGATGTACGAGAACCTCACTAGAAGCTTAAGTAGAATTATTGAGGACTTATCAAGCTCCAGTATAATATGAACCGAAATTAGTTGGAATTTGAAACAAATTCTCGCCTTACACCGAGGTACTTGTGGTTATGGGTGAGAGTAGATGTAGTAAGAAAAATAAAAAGAATGTTAAAATGACAGCCTTTTTATTAATACAAGACCAGACTATAATAACACTGTCAAAGCGAAACATTAATCCTCTACATTAACTGTGAACTAAATAATAATTTCACGAAAACAATATCGAATCACATAAACACACTACTTATGTATCATCCTTAATAACTACGTACATATAACATTTCGTTTTTTTCGCGAAAAGACAGTTACAATAACTATTTCCTACGTTCACTCTGGTTAGCTACATTTTTATTCCGAAATTTGTGCGTAAGAATCTCTCCTAAAAATACAATAAGCGATAAACAGTGGCCACAAAACAACACAACGAAAGGAAGGGGGATTTTAAACGAGGGCTTTACAACTGGCACATTTCTCTGCAGTTCTGCTGCCACTTTTGACCAATACATCGACAAATATTTGTCCCAGTAATTCAAATGCCCGTTAGATAGTGAACGCAACATTATATCCCTTAGTCGTTCCTTATATGGAGATCGTTTCGGCACCGTATAGAGAACACTTTGAAACGTCAGACACAAATTAGTCAACTTTAGAATTGACTGACCACTGAGGTCGCTCTTTCCAGTCGCCAGTGCATTGCAATAATCGCGATCAAGGAAATACGACGCATTCTGAAACGATGCTGCAATATAAAGCGAGGATAGAATCACCACGGAAAGCCTAGGCTGCATTCTTTTCTTCACGGCGTCTGGTATATCAGGCATATTCAGCAGCTCTGGATAAAAAAGCGTATCAACCACTACGTCCAGGTGTGAATTCTCGAGATCATTAAAATCATTGATTTCGATTTCTTGGTTCACCAGGGCAAGATCAAGCAACTCTGCATAGAACATGGAGGTGTACCTGCCGGATGCTATCACTAAACAGAGGAACAGAACCTTCTCTGTCAATGTCGTGGGCATCCTCGTGACGGAGAAGCTGAGGAGCATGTTCATCAGGTACATGGGATGTCGTAAATGTCTGTCGACCACGAGTAACGTAGACACGACGAGGAACAGCATTACGATGCCGATACCAAACGCTATTATACCAATAAATTTCCACAATTTCAGTATCTTCGTTGGTAGTATAGGTGTCAGCAGACACATATCATAATAGTACACCATGTCAACGTAATCTACAGTCTCATTCTGATCGCTTATGTATTTGTGCTGCACTAAAAACAGATCTATGTTCGCCAGGTCAGGGGTCGGCACGGCGGTAAAGTTCATCTTATGTACGCTGTTCTGTTGCACAATGTCGCTTGCCAATTGCAGGTTCAAAGGCATGTAGGTGCGCGACGTATCCGCATTTATTGAATTGAAAATGTAGAAAGGTCGCTTGTTCATGTTCTTCAGTTTATCTCGGTACCAGCTGACAGACTTTCGAAAATCTGATATTTCGGTGTAATCGTTGGTGAAAGGATCGTACTGATGAGCAACGATCGCGAGCTGTTGATGCTCTGCTTCAGGAGGTAGGATTTCGAGGACCTCCACATTGATGATCTTCTTGCTCCACATGTATACGAGGAAATCTTTGATCTTCACATGAGGCACGTCTTCCACGAGCAGTAACAAAATATTTGGAGCGTGAGAGCTGTGCCACACGGACCACAGGTCGTGGACGATTCTTTCCCATGATTGAGGTTGCAGTTTGGGTTGACAGGCATGTATGTAAATTATTAGGGTACGAGAGGTGGCCAAGGTGGCCGTGGATGCTGGTCGTTGCGTGATGTCCATGTACTGCGTTGGTGTTGATCTGGATAATTCTTTGGAAACAGTGGAGATCACTCTTGCAGTATTCTCATGTGCACCAGGATTGCGGGTCAGTACAATGACGTCGAAAGTGTTCGTTGCCTGGACGATGTCCCGAACGAGAGTTTCAAGCTGCTTGTCGTTTGGTACATTCGGTATGACTAGCTTCTGGCTCGATTTAACGATGGATATTATAATTAAGATCGATATTAAGGTAATCTTCGTCGTGATTTTATACATTGTAAGGAAAGTTTCAAATGATCCCAAAGTTTGCTACTTCTACGAATGTTTTTGCAGTACTGACGTGTTGGTCTGACGTTACTTGGTGAACTGATTTTCCGAGTGACTGCAGAAGCATAGATAAAGTGTCATGGATCGTGTAAGGTACATCGCGTATGCAAATTATTCAGTACATTAGTGGACTACGGATAATGACTTCTACTTGTGAAATGTAGTAAAATATGTAGTTGACAATTTTTATGCTATCATTGGTACGTTGGATCGTGAATGTTTAAAGACTCTAGGAACGACAGATGTAGATACAACTTTTTAATAGAGATGGAAGTGTATGAAAATTATCCTGCCTTTACTTGAAATCAATATGCAGTGTTGTCTACTCTGTGTCAGGATTTATTGGTATACCTATGATGAATAGACAGCATTTATCTTCCTCTAAATGCTTTGAAATCTTTTTTAGATCCTTCTGTAGGTATAGAGAAAATTTGTTCAAACCAATTTTGAAATAGGCGTCCCTTGTTTTTGTTCTTTGGAGAATAAAATTTTTTCTTAAACCAGAGGTATGGAAGAAAATGTTCGAATTCGTTTAAGAATATCCGTAAAATGTTTGGCCTATGGGAATCGTATGATATTGACCATACATCATTCACGATTTCATCCCGTCATTCCTGTTGTATTTAATTGTAGATAAATTCTTTCCCCAAAATTCTAAGATCACTGAATTAAAAAGATAGGTATTTTTCTTCCTCACCACAGAATTTAATAATTCAGTACATTCACTTTTTAGAAAGGGATTATGTAACGTGCACACCTTACCTGCACTAAGTAACCATAAAAAGTGTTGTAATTTTAAATGTTACGTGGAAATATTATTTACTGAAATTTATACCGCATGTAGCTGCATACAGTCCGTACATTATGTGATTTAAATATGCAAAGGCCATTATGCCACTGTGTATATGTAATATGGAAACATCTACCTCAACAATAATGAACATTGTCTGTACTCCGCAGTGAATTATATATAGGAAACAGAAAATAGTAAACTGCAAAATTGTGTGCATAACTATGCTCCATCCATACACGTCAATCATTCAAGAAGTTTGCTTCACTCGTTACATGCGTACAGTCAGAACGTCAAAACGTCAGTTATGTATGAACGTTTTAAGGAACAACTACACCTTTTCTGTTATCTTCAAGGAAGACAGAGAGAATTCATACATCAGATATACGTATACAATTAACAGGATTTAGTTATTCGTTTATGGCAGTGGTTCTTTGACACGAGTAGTAGTGCTTTAAAAACTCATATTTTGTACCGTTCAGGTCCGAAGAATTAATGTATTGTTAATAAAAATTGTACGAGTGAAGTTTTGTAACTATGTTTCACCTTTCTACGTTAAATTTTGAAATTTCTTTGGTTTTGAAAAGTTAAATTCTCCCATTTAGTCCTTAAATTACACTTGTAATATTTTTCTCCACATTTCATACGATATTCCGTGAATATTCTTTATATAATTTCTGTTCTAAACGCTTCTAATATTCATTATCATTTTCTATTTACGCCATGCTACTCACTGTAATAGTTTTTATCTTTCATTTTCAATTAAAAATTTTAATTTTCATAAAATAGCATTCTCTGTTATTTCTTCGAAACTTTCTTTCATTTAAAGTGACGGCGTAATGTATTCACTTTAATTGTATAATACAATTTTTGCGCGCATATGGTATCGTAGAGCTTATGCTAAACAAATGCGTCCCCAGATACCGATCATTTAGAAGCAAGCACAACTTCCTTGCAATCAACTTATAACTTATGGAAATTCATCTCCTAAAGAAATATTATCATTCATAATGCTTCAACTAAACTTATCTTTCGTATTAATTGAAAATTATCAACAGATATACGATTATCATAAATAGTGTTGAAAGTTGATGGAGCACGTTTAAATCTCTTACGACTAATAATAATCGAATCTTTAGTCTAATAAATATTTCTATCTGTAATTTGTCTTAATTTTTCTTATTTTAAAACCTCTGAACTTAATTATTCCAAGCTTTAAACTCGTAGCGCGGACTGACAGACCAAGTGTCTGCTAGATGAAGGTTTTGAAAATACAAGGCTCCCTTGTGCGTCCTTGGTGGCCCGGCAACGAGCTAACGCTCAACAGATAAAATAAAGAAATTTAGGACGATTGCTTAACTCATAAAAACTGACAGCTGTACAAAACAATGACACTTGCAAGCAAAATATCACATGGCTATTCAATTCTAAATCCCGAAAAAAAAAATACTAAATAGAATCTATAAGTCAGTTCTCAGTATCAATACGAGTAACATTATTGGTAGTTGCGTTTGTACATACATATATTGCAGTACATATAGTGATAGGAGGAAAAGGACACGTCATCGTTCCATCTTGTATTTAAACTGAATATCTCTCATTACCATTAATTTGCCTTATTCGTCTTTAAATACAAGTGACACAATTTTAAAGTTAATGTAGCGAAAACTGTTGGTTCATCAGATTGAAGTATAAAGGCAGTGTGACGTTTTAAAATTATTTAACTTTAAATAATGTGTCGTGTAAACGAACCCTCGGTATCGATTGTTATTAAGCCTTAACAGGCATACGCTTAATTTCATTAACCCTTTGTACTGTGATGCAGCGACTGGCGTGACACGATGCTTTTGAAGTTTAACACAGCGAAGTCACGACAGCTTAATCTACTTCAGAGTTTTCCTTTCAGCGAATTTATTAAGCAAACACGCGTTCATGCGAAATTTAATTTCGCAGATGGCCCTGATTAGCATTCGAAGCAGCCTGCCCCCTCTGTCAAAGGAGTTCATCGTTTAACGGCACGCTAATAATCGATGCCGAAAGATGCTCCTGTTACGATAATAGCACGCGATATCATTAATTAGGAGTGTCGCTCGCGTAATCTTCTATCCTCCAAAAAAAAACTTCAAAAAAGTAAAAAAATTACGCCAAGCACAAGAAAAATCAAATATATCACAAAAAATATATAATAATAAAATCACAAAAAATAGATGAAAATATACAACCCCCCCCCCCAAAAAAAAAATCGAAGATAATAATATCACAACAAAAAAATAGAAGAAAATATACAATATAAAAAAATATGTGAAATCAAAATGAGCTGCAAGTACATAAAGGTGCTTTCCAACTGCGCTTAAGATGAAACAACTACATATATACAGCTGAAAGGCTGTGTGCATGGGCGAATTATGGTTATTTATATACTGATATTTTAATAGGAATAAATATTTTATTCAAAATACTTGGCGCTGCTCCCCGAATTGGTGTTGCTAAACTGAATAAATATGTATAAATTGCATTAATTTTTTTCTTTCTTTCTTGTGCGTGCGTTCGTGAATGTGTGTAGGTATACATTGTAAGGGAGCTGTTGCAAATTATTAATACTAAACCAATTAACATTTTTTCGGTTTCGCAGCGCCAAGTATTTTGAATAAAATATTTATTCCTATTAAAATATCAGTATATAAATAACCATAATTCGCCCATGCACACAGCCTTTCAGCTGTATATATGTAGTTGTTTCATCTTAAGCGCAGTTGGAAAGCACCTTTATGTACTTGCAGCTCATTTTGATTTCACATATTTTTTTATATTGTATATTTTCTTCTATTTTTTTGTTGTGATATTATTATCTTCGATTTTTTTTTTGGGGGGGGGGGGTTGTATATTTTCATCTATTTTTTGTGATTTTATTATTATATATTTTTTGTGATATATTTGATTTTTCTTGTGCTTGGCGTAATTTTTTTACTTTTTTGAAGTTTTTTTTTGGAGGATCTCACTTCTTTTTACAAAGATAATTGGCATAGTAGGGATTGACTTCAGATTTAAATTATTACAAATGTTCATTATTGACAGCCATGAACAGTCTTATGACGGGACAGAATTAAGAATAAATTTTACGTAATAACTAAGTAAGTTTAACAACTACGAAAAGAAATCATGTGCACCTCATTGTCGATCTATATATGTATTATTACACGTACAGGGTCTCTTGCAACCCGCACTCGCGTGAACAGGTAGAGAAATGGCAACAGCACCTCACGAACGCGTTCCACTACAACCATGCACCAGCCCGGTGTTCGGAGAGCTACCAGCGACCGCTGGACAGCAGTGATGCCTAATAATAATAGCTTGGAAAATATTAGGATGGTCTCTTTCAAATTAACATCAGAAACACCTATTCGGAATTTCCCGGTCCAGGTAAGCGAGCCGCGCGCTCCGCTTTTATGATCGGTTTACCACTTGCACCCCAGATTACTGTAATGATGGCGCATCATTCCAAAACATGACATTAACGGAGGCCGGTATAAGCGTGGCGTTAAGTAGCATCGCGGTCAACCCTGTCGTAGCTAAAATTTTTGAAATTCAGACGGGTATGAGACCAGTCGACATTGTTTTCAAACCTCATTACAGTAATCTGGGGTGCGAGTGGTAAACCGATCACCATAAAAGCGAAGCGCGCGGCTCCCTTACCTGAGCCGGGACATTCCGAATAGTCCTTTGCGACGTTAATTTGGAAAAGACCATCCTAAAATTTTCGATGCTCGGGCATCACTGCTGTCCAGCGGTCGCTGGCCTCAGGGACGCATTCCACCATAACCTTTCACCGGCTCGGCGGTTAAAAATTTTAGGTTGATCTCTCCCAAACTAACGTCACAAAGAGTTATTTGAAATTTCCCGGCCCGAGTTGAAGAATTTGGGGCCTTATTCGTATAAATTTTTAACTATAAAACATATCGGAATGCAATCTGCGCCGAAAAATGAGGAAATACATTCCCTCTTAATGATGGATAATTTAACATATTTTTATGTTTACATAATTTTTCTTTTATGAATTTTTTAACCATGATTGTTGTGAAAAGCTTTTGCAAATTGTTTATTTCAGATATTGCATTTAATGCTCTTTTTAAAATTCATGGTGTTAATATAAATATAGGCTAGTTGTATTTTATCACTACTTTCATACATAGAGAAATTAAATTTTTATTCAATATATGGTTACATTATGCGTCAGCATAACTTTCTAGTTTCTCTCTTTTAATTTTTCCCTAATTTTTTTGTTTCTGCTTTTCTTCCCTAGTTTTAGTTTTAGTTTAATGTTGTTATTCAGTTACGATTAGGCTTCTAACAGTATTATCCTGCAGCCTCGCCATTTACTTCGCTTGTCTTTATGTATTATTTATATTTATTTCTTTATGTGTCAAGTAATAAAGACGAAGAATAATAATAATAATTATTATGTAAACTTTATAAAATAACTTTTTTTTATTTACTTTATACATACACATAAAAATATGCTTATTTTCTTTGTTTGCTCGTGCAGCAGGGGAATAATTATTTTTGTCTGCATCGTTAACTGAAATAGGACACATTTATTAATTATTTATATTCATAAATTATCATACGTGCTCATATACCAAGATAAGTGAACTAATAATTGCGTATGCAAAACTCTACCTGCAAATTTGTGCGTACATAGTTTGACGTAGATCACACTGCATCATCTTCTGCTTCGATTATCTGTAAAACTGAAAATAAATCCAAAGAAGGTGAGAGTGTATGGCAGAAAGTCTTGTTGCAGGAAACTTAAATGCTAATGGTAATACTTCAAGGAAAATGAACGACAATATCCATCCAATATTTTTAACGCACAATTTATGGGTGTTGGAATAAAATTAAAATTTAGTATCTTTATTCGAGAACTGATCTTGTTAATGGGAAACTCATAAAATTAATGAATAGCGTGGCACGTACTATTGATTTTAAAGTATTATCAATGTCTTTCAAGAAAGATTGAATTGAAAATTATCAAGGGAGATGTGTCTTCAGCGTACTTTATTCACTAATGTGACTTGCTAAATTTAAACTAAAGTTTGTCCATTTACCATATTTGACAAATTTCCAGAAACTTGTGCGAAAGAACATGCTTCTCTGTCTATCTAATCTGGCAATTTGAAAAAATTTATAAAATCTGACAATTTAAAAAAATGCAATTTGTTACAATATATATTATTTTGTACATGCATGGTACAAATTTTTAGAAACTTGTGCGAAAGAAGATGCTTCTCTGTCGAATCGAACCTTCTCCGGACAACTTCCAAGTCTGCAACTCTACATAAAAAGAGTATTAAAAAATTTTTGCGACTTACCTTGTTAATTGGAACAATAATTCAGTATCCTATGTGGTGTAAAAACTCGTAACATTTAAAATTTGGACAATTTCGCAAGTTTGACACTTCGCAGGTTATGAGTATATGTACAATTCGCAGGTTATGTGTACGTACAATGACGGACGACGATCTCTGCCGAATGATCCCGAGAGTCGACGAACGAAACATGGTTAGTCTCTCGTTTGGCTGAAGGTGTGCGTGCAACGCGTATATACGTATATACCTTGACGAAAGTCGTGCCTATGTATTGTGTTGACGAAAATTTTCTTGGAGAAGAAGAAGAAGAAGAAGAAGAAGAAGAAGAAAACGGACCGTTTCCGACTGATCCATGAGACGATATTATCATATCTCTGATATGCGTGAACCGATTTTATTGATTTTGGTCTTATTCGAAAGCTTATATGCGGTTTACATCAGAAAAGTGCTTTTAAATTTAGAAAATATTGCACGCGTGATGAGATATTAATGAAATAAGTTTCAGGTTAGGTTGGAATAGCCGGGGGACGAGTAAAGATACACGGCAGCGACAGTCGACATATACAGGGTGTTTTTCATGTACTTGGCGTCGAGACGCTACCGCGTCTCTAGATAATACCCTTTTCAGTCAGTGCCCCCTCGTCGCTGTATCTAGTCACGAGAAATCGTTCCACGAACTTCGTAGTCCGCGCGGCCATCTTGGCTGCGCCCGCCACTTTTGAGCTTAATAGGGTGGAACTTGAGATTTATTTGTTTAGAAGGGTGTCGTTGCAACAGCCACTTCCTTGTTACACAGCTCTGTCAGTATGTAAGTTTAGAGTTTGATCGAGTTTCCAACACGAATCTGTAGACCTTGATGCAAATTCTATGTTAAGTACGAAGGATAACATTGTTCATTATTCTCATTATGAAAATCAAGGAGGCCACTATGCGCATAAGAATTATATTTCTTATTTTCAAAGCTACGACTGCATATACAGTTCTAAGTAGTAATCAAAATTAAAGGAACTCTGATCTTTTTGACATGAAAATAACACTCCACCGCTAACGCGACACGAACCTGTGCATCTACACTCTACAAACGACGAACGAAGTCAGTGAGAGCTCCCTTCGTTAGAACTTAGAACCCCAGGCCCTAGAACCGCGGAACTTCAAAAAGCACCAGGGGTTGACGGTATTCCTCGACTGGAGCTCGTTCCCTTGACCGATCGATGCCCGCCTGGGCACGAATATCGCTGGAGCATTGTTCCGGCTGAAAATCGATTAAAGCTATATGCCTGTTTCCTCGGTGCAAGATCGCACGTGACCTACATGCGTCCCAGCGAAAGAAGGATTTCGCTGTTTGTGCGCGCGACAATGCACCCTTGTCCCCCGACAGAGTTTTCCTCCTTTCGAACCTCCTCGAAGCCGACTTAAGCTGGCATTGTCGCAAGCTCAAAGCTTGCTTTTTTCGCCCACCGCCTAACCCCAGCCTGTTCTTTTTTTTTCGCGGAACGGAACGAGAAAGGCACCCCCCGCGCCTTCCGCCCTCCGAAGCCATTCTACTTGCGTGGAATACAGTGGATATTATGTAAATGCAGATTAGACGGTCCAGTTCTGGCTTTAACGCGCCATCTCGCCCCGATTCTGCTGCCACTCCTCTGCCCCTGCGTCATCCCAACCGTCGACCAAGATGTATCTAATCTTCTGACGTCCTTTGCCTGTGACCCGACTCTTTACTGGACCGCGAGCTCCGTGTCGCATTCATTCTTCGCCCCTTTATCTACGAGAGCACGGAATCGTTGCACCAAGCAACCGCGACGGGCAACCTCGTTTGTATTTCCACGCTTCGGAGGATACTTGAAGCATCATGCCCGCGTTTATTAGACTTTGTAGCTTACTGTAGAGCTGACGAGGAATATCGTCCGGCTGTTTTATACCGATTTTGATGAAACTCGGCATACAGATAGAGTAGATACCTGAAAATATTTAGTATGTATCGTTTTTTGGCGGCAGTAATTTTTTTTGAGGGGATAAAATTACTCTTTAAAGTTGGGGGTTCGCGAACTGTTGAGTAGAATAACTTGGAACTGACCCAATGTTTAATTGCCCCTCGGCATCTTCCAGGGATTCGAAATAAGTTTAAAGTAAACTATTAAGTAGATTTCAAGCCTCCAACTTTGAATCGTAATTTCATCTAATACACATAAATTTCCACCGTTAAAAGAAAATACATGTGGAATATTATTGTGAGAGGCTTTAGACGAAGAAGAATAATCAATGCTAATCGTGATAGGAATAGTAATAGAACCGATGGGCTGTTTTTATTTAGAATTTTAACACTTCATCGTACCTTCTGTATCCTTCTGACGAAGATTGCAAAGAAAATTTTCCTACAGATCCATAGAAGAGGACTCTTACAAAATTCTGGTGCTACCTGGAATTCCCAAGATAGAAGATTGGAGAACTTGAGGGAATAGAAAAGGGAAGAAGTTTCTCTAACTGCGCGAAAGTTTCGAAAAATCGATGTTTGTAGCGCGTTTCTTAAGCTCCGAAAGCTTTGACAACGTCAGGCAACGAAAAGCTAGATTCCTGTTGAAGCAACACCAAGCGCAACACCAAAGTACAAAGTAGGATACGCGCGGGAGCTGTGATAGGTAGTGATTGAAAATTGAGAGCGAAGGGTCACGTGCACCAAAGTATCTCGTGGAATTAACGAGCGTTTCTGCAGCAAGAAGCATCGAGAGTCGTTGAGAATATTGCCGGTGTAGTGGCCCTGCAATTAGACGTTACAACGAGGCTGGCAATTGAAGAAACGATATCGTTCCTCGCGATAAAGCTGCTCGTAACATCGAGATCGCCACCCTGATTCCGAAGGGAAACTTTCGTCGAGGATCTCGATTTTTTTGCCGATGTCGAACAGCAGCTCGAAACGTTTAGTGACCACAAAAACGGTCTCCTTTCTTTTGCAGTGGCATTAAGGATAAGATGTACGTTACAGCTCCAAATTCTGACCCGTTCTCCGGTGAACTATAAAAACAGTGGTCCTCTGCTGTTCTGTGCAGAAAACATCTTTTCAGTGGTAAGATCGGGATCACAGTTATAAATGTTCCGCGCCCACATGCAAAGTGTTAAATTGAAGCTTGTAAAAAATGCAATTCTGGTAATTAGCGGTTATATTTTTTACTCCAAAACTGAGGAACTAAAGCAATTTTATTTCTATTCCACTCTCGATTAATGATTCTACTTCTATTTTTAATTTGATTTGAATTTATAAATTATGAATGTGTGATATCTAAGTATATATATAATCTCATTAGTTTAAATTCAGATTAATCTAAAGAACGATTTAATACTAATGCAAAGTTATCACACCTTCGTTAAGTAATCAGCAAATAATGTAAAAATAGAAAGTGCAAGTGAGACATTTAATTAAGAAATAAGAGTGATATCAGTGTGGCTAAAAGTCTACGTAGATTAACATCCGGAAAGGAGGTATTAATTGCAGAATCTTTCAACTGGCTTTTATATAACTTCCGTAGGAAGCTTTCAATTTGAAAAATTAATCTTACGATGAAAGCTCTCAGAGTGGCAGCTGTAGAAAGGGTCGCCGAATATGGAAAATTTAATTTGCTCGCGAAATACTCCAACGATCTTCGTACGGCAGATTAAACCACGGAAAAGTAGTAAAAGGATACTTCAAAGCGCTCAAAGGGGTTCGTGACATCTAGCCTTTTATAATATGAATCACCTATCTAATCTCTGCGAAATAATACTTTGGTCACGGCTATCTTCAAAATTTGTTAACAATAAAAAAAATATATTCAAAGATACGATATATAAAATTGCAAAATCTCTTAAACCCGATTACATTCATACTGTGGCAATATTTTTATAACAAATTGCATCGAAAATATTATTCCTCCAGAAAATAGAATTTTTTTATTGTCTTGCTCTTAATCTTTTTTTTATTTAAATATCAAAGTAGTCCAGATATGAATTCATATTAATAAAAATAATTATTCCATTACTTGCTTCTGCTTTCATATTCAACAATCTTTCAGACTGTTTCTATTAAACTTAATTTTCAACTATCGCACTCTCAGTTTCTTCCCCTCGAAATAATGGCAAATTGTAGGGTAACAAGGTACAGTTAGGGTCGGCATATGAACACGTATTATCTTCATGAAGCGAGTCTGTTATCGGTGTCAGTAAAATGGCTTCTTTGTTGAGATATTAAAACCTGATTCCCAGCAGTTGCAAGTAGTTCCAGGGTAGCAAACATCCCTGTGAGTGTCCAATTTTAACAAAGGCTGTCATGCTAGCGTGACTTCAACTCTTCCCCAGTAAAACTCTTATCTAAGACACGTCCCGGAAATGGCCTATATTCTGGCCGTTTCGTGCTCGGTATAAATTGTTTCATCGCCATGAATATCCGCGGAGTTCAGCTTTAAACACCCTCCCGCCGCGGGAACAAAAAGCCTGGAAGAGTGGGAATTTATATTCGTCGACGTAATCAATTAGAGAACGCGAAACGCAGAACTTAATCGGCTTCCTGAGGATTTGGAGGGTGATTATTTTTTTAACGACTCGCTTATTTGCTTTATTTTCCGTATGTATCGTCGAGCTTCGTTTAGTTTTCTCGATTTTCACTCGTCGCCGGTGTGGAATTCGTAATATTCTTTTTATCAAGACAGCGTCACGATATTTTTCACTATTAATGTTTATCCTTGTTTCCAACAGTTTATTAATTTAACAGGTGTGGGCCAAGCACCTTGGTGAAGTGAAAATTTAATTTCATGATAGAATGAAACTTTTAACTACAAGCTGATATATCAGAACTAATTGTAAGACAGCAAATTATAAATTCGGCATGTGCTTTTGCATAATCACATACCCCATTATTCACACCTCCGTTTGAAGAAACCCCAGTCCCCACATCTTTTAAATACAATTCATTTGCAATCTGTTACAATTACCACCAAACAAATATTTCACTTTAAGTACACAAAAAATAAATAGAAAATTGTAGATATTCAGCCCATCATGAACATGAAACAAAATTCTCTAAATTAATACTCCCCGCTATTTGCTCATACAGGGTCGACCAATAAGAATTACCACCTCGAATATCCCCGGAATCATGGATGCAAGAGAAAAGTACAAATTAAAAAATTCTTATAATCATAATAGGCCGCCTTCTACACCAAACATTTATCCGAAAAAGTGTTCTCTTTCTTCCTTAGTTTCAGAGATATTCAAGGTGGTAATTCTTATTTGTCCACCCCGTATCTCTCTCTATCAACCTAATTCCACTCCACCCATTTGCTTCCCCCCACCAACCCTCGCCCTTGCCTCCCCCAACTTATGCACACTCGGACCTTCAGTCGCTCGTCATACAATCCCAACCTACCCCAATATTTTTCCCCGAAATCTATTTCATTTCCCACGGAAAATTGTCACCCCAAGACTCTGGTTTCACGAAGATCATTCTTCACCCTCTCGACCTCCCCCACCCCCGCCCCATTTTCCCGAAGATCTGGGGCGGGGTGGACGATGAGCGTCGACGCGTGCTTAATGCTTCATTTCGCGTGATCGATGACGCGCTGCATCGCGGTTGACAGGTGCCGTTGCAATGACATGCGGCCCAATTGCGGCCACATTATTAAACCACTGGCCATCCGCCGGCCCAGCCCTAATACGTCGGAATGCACAGTTTGTGCCCTGCAAATAGACCGTTTAGATCAAGTACAACGTGGCTCCGCCGCGCCGGTCGCGCGACGATCGGTTTGCAATAATGCAATCGCAAATTGAGCCGACCTACGTTCACCAACAGCAGCTGCAGCCGCGCTTAATCGCCCCGCGTCACGGCGGTTGTTCCGCTGCCAATTGGAAGTGCTTGCACAGCGGATCCGTTCAATTTCAACCGATCACTCTTCGTTATTCCTTTTTCCCCTATTTCTTCTTCTTTTTCTTTCGTGGAATTTTCGGAGAAGAAAATGGTCTTCCCGTTGGTGGTTGGACGGAACCGAAGGGCGCTTCTCAGCTTCGTGTGGTTATAAAGGAATCTTTAGTGGGTGAGGTATCAAGTTAAAGGGACGTTGCCTTTTTATTTGTGGTGCAGATGTGGTCTTTATTCAATTTCGTAATATGAGTCTTTGGGGTGGTAGTTTTAAATGCAAATGGGAGTGTAAGGTCACGAGTTTTAGGTGTGAATGAAGTATAAAAAGTTCTGTCGTGAGTGAAAGTAATTATGGGTAGCTAAGTGAAGTTCGTGATTTGAAGTCATTCTAATTTCGAAAGCTGATGTGTGGTTACACTTGGACCGTAATGTTTCTTTTTAACAATGAGGCGCATTTCGGCTGGAAATGAACCTTCTTGTATCGAATTAAGTTGCACGTATAGTAGAAACAAATTCAGAAGAATGCTGTTCTTTATACCCGTCACATGCAACTCACGATATTTACAAATTCCCAGCAATTGACACACTTTTACCAAAAGCTATCGCTATGCATACAAGCGGTGTTGAACCAATCAACGCAGTTCGCAGTCGAAGTGGAAACAGCTTTATTAAAAACGGCAATATGAAAGAATTCTTGAAAACGTTGAGAACCAACAAAAAAAATTCCACTCTGCTACATTCTCCATTCAAATTCAATCAACTAGTGGACGAGCAACGTACCTATTCGTATCCCTGGTGTACTAAGCAATAGTTGCGCAAAAAAAAATCCCGATACCGTGATACGTTATCGACGAAAAAAACAGACGGACGTTTTTGAACGACGGTAAACACAAAACGCTCACTTGGGGACCGATTTTGAATAGAATTTTTTCGATAGAATCGAAACATACTCACACATTGTTGATTCGTTTGCGGAGTGCCTTCCGTGGAATCAGTTTGAAATTACTTTGACGAGGATTCACGCGGTACTCCTACAACGCTGCAAGCGGAATAAAACCTTCTAGATTGAAAGCGATAAATTCGCGATACGTGCAGCGCCGGTTGCATATTTTCTGGTGCGAAAGGGGAGGGCGGCAATAATTTTAAGTTTTGTCGCGACCGCATTTGTTACAGTCAACCGTACGAACGACGCAATTTGTAACGGCGCCTGTAACGATACTGAAACGTCGTTACACGTTGTTTTCCCGTCGTTTCGTGAGATTTGATAAACGAGATGGACAATATAAACTGTCTCCCCCACCTTGCCCGTTGCCGTAACGATAATAACGTGGTTACAGCGATGAAATTAAGCTTATCGATTTTGGCGGGATTTAACGGGCGTAATTTACAGGACCACTCGGTAAGCATTCCCGAAATATCGAGCCGGAGACCTTAACGCGATGGAAATTAATAATCGATACTTGTGTCGCGCGATTGTTTCCAATTCTGCTAACTACTGGTAAATAAATTATGGTTTGTAAACGAGGGTAAAGGAGCAAAGGTAGCGAAGACATTTTTGTGGATAAGTAAACTTGTTCTTTAGCAAATTTATATGATAAGAATAATGCACAATAATTACACTTCTTTTCCATTTATTGTATAACTTTTTGTAAAAATTCTTTATCTCTTGGTAATTTGTAATACTGACGTGTTACTTGAGAGTTTAAAGTTCTGAACAAGTATATTACTAATCTCCTGCAAGACCTCATTTTCATGAAATAGTGTTTTTTCTTATACATGAAAAATCTGATAATAGAAGATTTGTATATCACGTAGTAGTAACGATAATGAAAGTGTAAATATAAATTTAGAAAAATATTACCAATGATAAAATCGCAAAGAAAAAATTTAAGGTTAATTTGTGTTTGTTAATATTTTTACATTATTCCCAAAGTGCTTCAAAGAATATATTAGCCTCGTAATTATTAATCACGGAGTTTGCATCGTATGGTGAATCTAAACCTGCTATGTACCTTTCGTGACTCGCCGAACAAAGATAGCAAACTGTGTCGCGGGGGACAATTAAAACAGCTTATAAAATTAACAATGAACCTCCTAAATCTTGCCATACGCCTCGAGTACCCATAAAGGTGGACATTTAATGCGCGCATTCGCATTTATCGTTGCACTCGAGCTACGCCGTAGAAAAAGTTGACCAGCACTAACGATGAGATCTTTTTATTACCCTTGCTTTTGTGCATAATTTAAAATATCCGAGCACACGCAATTTCTGCGTCACCTAATTACACAAGTAGCTTTTAACCAATATTTCTTCAAATTGCTTTAAAATTTAGAAGCATATGATATTACAATTTTTGTTTTATCGCATTTAATATAATTAAAATAAACGAGTTGTATTGCTACTTGACACATTTAATATTTAGGTAACTAAATTTCTTCGTTTTTATTAGAGTCTCTGCACAGTTTTAACTAGTTTATCATTTTATAAATTCGAGATGTTAGTATTTACTGTGCTACTCTTGTATTACAGTCGAGTTTATATTATTGTGATATCTACGAGGGTCTACAGCTATCTAGATCTGTTTCATGCAACTTCAGGATAGTTCTAATAATATTACAGCCCTGGGGCACTCCGAATTAGAGATAGTAAGCGTTAATTACTTGAGTAATTAGCAAATCCTTGCGGGATGGTAATGAAGGTTTCCGTGAAAGAACGAATAAATCTAATAATATCAGAACTCCACTCGCCATCTATGTACTCAACTTGCACTATCTATCTTCTGCTAATAATTTGATCTACGTCCCGAAAGTTTATTATGATATCGCGTTACCATATCCCTTATTGCATCCTTTGGTAATCGTATGTGTGTGACTCATTAAATATCATCGTATCCAGACATCCAGAATAATTAGGTACCTACTAATCTTAGCTCACGATCTCAAAGGAATTCTGAAATTTCAACTGGGAACATGTGTTACGTACCTACTCTCAAGCTAAGATTAAAATTGTTAAAGTAGTTTCTAGATTGTTTATTCTTGATTATACAACCTCGATTTTTATCTGCTTGTAAATAAAATGAACCCCAAAGAATACTTTAGTGACGAAAAATATTTTAGCACAAGGAACAATTTCATATTAATAAAAAAAAAACGGTATGGCTAATATATTCTGATACAACTTGAAAAATTGAAGAGTCCTTGCAGAAGACACTGTAAGTGCCAAAATTATTTGTTTTAATCGGAAACTTTTAATACTAATGTAGTACCTACTACTAATAGTATAGAATTTGATTTTTGGCACTTACACTGTTTTCTAAAAAAGATTCTTCAATTATACATCCCTATGAAATAATCTCAGTGAAGAAAATAGTCTCAGTACATTTCATTACTTGTATTGGCCACCACTCAATAAATATACTTACACATCACAGAATATCGTGATAAATAAAACGTCTAATTATTCGACTTCGTAAGTCCAACCCATACACGTAAATCGAGAGGTAACATCGCGATGCAGCGTATCCGACACATTTTGGCCTCGCTTCACCAAAAATCTCGTCAACTATGAATTTCGTAAAAGAGGATAAATAAACCGCAACTCAGCCAGAAAGAGATAAACGAGTGTGGCACAATTCTTCTTCATTTCCCCCCATTAGCGCATCAGATTCGAGTTTTATCTAGTCAGTTTTAAAACTCCCGACGAGCTCACTGTGAACTGTTTCCGTCGTGCAACGAGCAACAAGAGGGCAGAAAAAAGGAGAATGTTGTGGACGATTCGCTGAAAGTTTTGCTATCCCAACGTACGTGGAACGGTTTAGTCGTCCGCACGATTATCTCTGTGTGTCGCAATTTTTTTGGCCCCCGCCCCCTCACGTGATTATTCACGAACGATACTGCAAGTTCCGTTTCGCGATTAAATTTACGCTTAGCCGCCCCCCGGTTAGGAAGGGACGGGGGAACTGTTACGGAAAGTAATTGCTCCTGGATTCGATATTAAATAGTGCTACAGGGGCGCGTAAATCTTGCGAGGTACTCTACATCGCTGCGTCGCGATATTAACGGAGGAAAAATACGGCCTTGTTGGGCCGCGACAATAATTTTACGCTTGCAGCTAGCGCGCAAGCAGATAGAATCGAAGCGGAGCGTGTAGAGAAGTAAGATTCCCGGGAATATAGGTAACTGGGTTTACTCTTTTGTTTGTTTGAGACATTTTTTCTTAGGGCTCTTTCAACGACAAAATTTTGTGGGCTGGTATTTTATTCCTTGTTTACAATTAGCCTAGATACCTACTAGTTTTTAGGCACAGAAGTTTTCGGTGTGAAGTGAAGTGAAATGTTTATAGCTTGCTTAAAGTGTTAAAGTAATCCTTTAAGAAGTCAGAGATTGGATCGTTCCATACAAGGTGCTTAGCAGCTAATTTCTCTACATTTATTTTGAGTATTGGAATATTTGAATGCTTTGCCAATCTACAAGGTTTCTTACAAAATTATGACAAAGTAGTATCTGAAAAGATTGTATGTAACACAGGCATAAAAGCTCACATCCAATAAGATAAACACTTTCACAGAATCTACCAAAGGTATGAGTAATAAATGGCACAAGAAATTAAACTATCCTGAATGAAATCGAATCTAATTAGGTACACCTATAACAAGAATACAATTAGAAATATAATTTACATTTGACCGGAATAAGTTTCAGACCAAAACAGAATCGTTTCCCGAGAATTTAGTATCTTAATAACAACCAAATTTATCTAAATTTAACGAAACTATTCAATCGTCGTGTATCGCATTTTAACAACCCATGCAGCTGGTTAAAAGGAATTGTCTGAAACGTATGGGGGTACTTGTTAAAGCCAATGGCATAGAAAGTCCTGATTCCTCGGATTATCGCGCAGCCAGCAAAACAGCCCGTATGCAACGGACCAGGTTTTCGCGGCAATTTCGCGTCGTAATACTCGTGACGATATTTTTATTGCTTTTGGTATTAACAGTGAACAGCAGCCGCGCCGACCTCCAGAATGCATACACGGGGCATTGGCAATAATAACAGGTTCTTTATTGCTGGTCAATGGCGAGTGCAATATTGCAATTTTCCATTGCACGGAGCACAGTCAATTTGCCCCCGTATCTGGAAATTCGTAATCATTGACGCGGCTGTACATCGCATAAATCTTTTTGCGCGCAGTCGTGATTCAACCAACCACCCTTTTGAACAATTAACATCCGGCTCCATAAACACGTCGTTCTCTTTATTTTCTTCAGTTTTTTATATCCTGTATGCCAAAGCCGCTGGTGGTCAAAACGAGCTGAATCACGCTGAATTCTTATGATGCGTTATTTGTGTGGGCCCCAAAATTTAATAGGCTTTGTTTGGTAGATTCATGCATATTTGGGATTTATATTTTTTCGAGATCTGATTTCAGTTATACACTATTTTCAGTATTCTTTTTAAAAGCACTTGAAAGACAATTCGTTTTTGTCTTTTGTGGCTTAATTTTCAAAATGGGAAAAATACCCCTGGAATTTTACTCCCACCTGATGTCGAACACCTTGTATACGTTGATAAAAATTCTCTCGAGAACTATTATCGTATTATAATAATACAAAGTAGTAAAAAAAGAGTTATCGACACTGTTGCACTTCGTATGCAATTATTTTATTAAATCTACCAAAACTGCTTACCACTTTGATTCAAATTTCCTCCACCAAAGCGGTGACACAATTTTCCCACCACCCCGAAACTGAAACAAAAGCGATCCACGAAAATCCTCGTACCTCAAACAGCCATTGTGGCTATTCAACATATTCCAATTAAAATCAGTGCACCCTCAAAAATTCGTTTCAGTGCCCCGTCGAGGCCAGTTTTACCACGCGCGCTTGAGTTTCGCCGCGATACTTGAATTTCATCGGAAAGGTATTTTGAACACACACGGCTAGGGCTGCGCGGATTTTAATTATTTCGGTTAACGCGCGGAGCATGGAGACGGGCGTTGTTCTCGCCATGGTGCAACGGGGATAATTAAATATGGATTATCCGTATTTAAGCGCTTACCCGCGCTAATTGGGCCAGAAAGAAGACAGTTATTGCGCGACACGGGCGGTGCAATATTTCGCGATAACGAAGCCGCGGGAACAACGAACCGGAAGCTCGAATGAATTGGGAACGATCGATGGCCGCCTCTAACGATCCCTCTTTCTTCCTTTTTCCTTCCGTTCCTCTTCCTTCCTTCCCCGATTCCGCGGCAACCGCTTCCGGGTTTCCTCGTTAAGTCGTAAGACGCAACAAGTGTTGGGCGGATTACGTCTTGCGGCAAACAAACGAGATCAACGTGCCAGGATAATTCGTCGTCTCGTTAATTAATTAATAGGGGCAGCGAGTGCAGCGGCGTGTTCGTTCGGATCGCGTACCTGGGGCTTTCTTTTCCGTCAGCCGCAGCGGCGAGTGCCGGTTCTGGCCGATTACATTGCAGACTAATTGTGGCTTTATCTCGCAGCGAGATCTGTAGCCGGCTTAGTGAGTAATGCGAATTTTATCGTGCAAGTTTTGTTACGTGTTTAGATTAGGTGTGTTTGGGAAATGGAGTTTGGATAAATGAGAGGAAATTGGTTTAACAAAGATAAATGGAAGAAATTTTGAAGAAACAAGTTTAGCTCTTCAGTGATAACAAGGGTCAGGTAACTTGGATGTTTTAGGAGAAGCTGGGTGGTAAAGGGGGTATAATAATTAAGAGATTTCTGATAATCTGTTGAGAAAGAGTAAATCCTTTGGGAATATGCAAGTGATAGTTATGAAATTTCTTGAGGAAGTTGGAAGGCTGTGGGAGTAAATGATTTGAAGCAAACGGAGGCTAAGATGTCAGATTTTTATAAACATTTTTTAATTAATTTTTTTACCAGCTCGATTACTGTTTATTAAAATTAGTATTTCATGCCAAAATATTTAAAGTGCCATTGAATATCATTACAATATGGATGAAATAATAAATATTAGAATAATTTTCTAACAAAATAGGGTTGTCAGCTCATTTGTGAAAATTTGTCGTACGATATAAATTGTTGTTGTAAACCAAGTGTTGGAATATTTCTATTCGCTCCAAAGCGAAATGAAACATTCATTATTGAGATTCGAAAAATCTCCTGTTATAACGTAAATGGTCAGCGCTGACTCTGCAGCAAAGTCTAGATACTGTTCAACTTTTATGAGCCCGAAATAAAGAAAGCGAAATGGGCAAACTATTTGTCCAAAGACATTTAGCCGATAGTCTTAGGGCAGCAGAATTCTCTTGCAATCTTCTTGGTAGAAGTTGAGGATTTTCAGGGAGTACTTTAGCAATCGAATAAAAAGAGGAATCTTCTGAGTTTCCCCAGTAAGAGAGCATTGGACTTTCTTTTCGCGGTTAGAAGAATATTGTACAGCGTTGCAGTAAATCTTTCTAACTTTTCGGATCATTAAAGCGAGCGAACGTAGTCGTTTTTCTTGTCCAATGGCTACTTCGATCGATTCAGCTATTCGGGTCAGCGATGAATTCTTTCTTTCCATTCTTAATAACCAAATAGTCCATCGTTAAAATAGATAGATGTAAGAATTTTATAACATTGATTTCCTTTCACTTTATTTTTCATGCTCAATGTTTTCGTAATTCATGCCATTTTCTTAGTGAACATCTTTCGTGTTTGTATCAATGATATTATTAAATTTGAGAGCTTGTTATCGTTGTGGCCATTAACAAAATTTGGCCATTAAAGAAGGCATCGTTGTCGTTATCATAAAATATTTGAGTGTTATGATTTTGTTAATTGGGACAATAAATTGAAATGGCACAGAACGAAAGTATTTTCAAGCTTCAGCTCTGTGTAGAATGCCTTTCTGTAAAGAACGCTTGAGAGAATGGAAAGGATTCTGCAATTTTGCAATTCGAAGTTTGGCTAAGCTTGAAAGTTCGTTTACATTTCGTGTTGGGCAATAACGAACTCCAACGCGTTGCTTTAACTTGCGTTGAAACTCGAGTTACTGCAGGAAATTGCATACTTATCCTCTTACTTTGTAAAGCTCAGTTTATGGAACTCTTTAAGAAATTCTGTTCCGACGCGTTAAAGGAAGATTAGAGTTTATGAGGCGTTTTAAGAAATTTCGTTTGCATGGAATTTCCATGAAAGTTCCGTGCTAGTGCATTAAAAGTGGATTAAGGTTTGTGCTATCCTCAATGTGTAACAAATAATATTCCGCCAGTATTGCGCAGATATTTTCTGTTACCTAAAGTAATACCAACATGCTGTAACGTATTTTTATACTCAATTGCTTTTTCAAAATTACTGATATGCAGTTTTATCTTCACATTACTCTCTCTCTCTCTCTCTCTCTCTCTCTCTCTCTCTCTCTAATAATTTCACGCTTTGATTTCTTTAAAAAGTAATCAAATTACTTTTTATACTTATTTCCAATTGACCAAAAATAGCAAATAACTTAAAATTCGTATCAACCGATTCGTCTTGACGAGATCTGCCCATAGGTATGCATTTCTAAATCGCTGCACGCTCTCAGGTCAGCAATCACTTTACGAACCCTGTCCCTTTCCCAACGTTCCCTCTGTTTCCGTGCAATCAAACGAAAGCTGCTTTCATTCAGCGACCCAGAGCGAAGTCGTTACTTTACTGTTTACACGGACCGCGCTGGTAGATGATCGCCAGCCGCGAGTTAGCTTATCACCGACTAGGCCGCTGGCGACACGTTCAGTAGCGTCCCAGCCATCCGACAACACAGCCACGCGACCAACCATCGCCATTTCTTTTGTGTTCCAGGCGGACCTGTCCTGCAGGAACACGAAGCAGACCGTGGGCGCGATTTATACCCGCACGAACTTTGTGACACTGAAATACGTCACCGACTCCTGGGGCACCAACGCGAACGGCTTCCGCCTCGTTATCACCGCCGTCAAGGATCCTAGTGAGTACTCTCCTCCATACGATAATTCTCTTCGGTTCTTTTGTGCGGATGTACCTCGCCCCGCTACATCCAGCGGATTATACATAGATATCTGATCCGCGGGCAGGTTTCAGCTTTTGTTACGAAAATTTCAGAGTTAGACTTGTTCGAAAGGAGTGACTATAATATTAGGTAATATGTAGCATTTATTTTAGAAAAAAATTGGATTAATTCGCTTAAGTACTTTGGGAGTAGTTCTGGCCGAGCAACGAGTTAACAGGTTAAAACGTTTTAAAATTTATTTAAATTAACAAGGACATTTCGATACATTTTCCGATGCGGTAATCAATTCGGTATCGTTTCAAATATTTATCATTTTATCTACCACAAATTTTGGAGAAGGCTTACTATCGACATGTTCGAAATTTCTGAAGCATTCATTGATTCTCGCTGGCCCTCGCAATTACATTTATAAATGGATCATAGATCCATCACTGATACAATCTTACCAATAATAAATAAAAAATAATATCCAATTCTCAAGCTCTAGCAATAATAGGTATATAAAAATCATGAAGTCACGCGCACTTTAGAGCGTCAGATAAAGTGTTAAATTAAAAACAAACTCGTCTTATACAACTCGTATCGTATCGACTCTACCAAACCCACGAGATGAGAAACTCCACTCATTTACTTCAAATCCCCCATCGCGTAATCGCAGACAAATTCTTCCGCATAAATAAAACAGTAATTATACAATTATTTAAAAGTGGAATAAACGAAACTATAAATTAACGCTGTATAGTATTAATAGTACTCGAATTACCAGGCGGGGGAGGCTCGTTATTTTATGCCAGAGTTTTCGATGCTCTTGTTAATTTTAAATTAACGGCGCAGCGTGGAAAGATAATACTCTGATCCTACCGTGCAAAATCCCCTTCTCGCGTTCGCGTGGAAACCGTAAGATCCCCGCAGTCCAGGCGAAATCCCGTTGAAATTCTGACGCCGGGGCTCGCGATAAATTAAACGCGACGTTTCGCTTCCGCTACGAAAAGTGGCAGCTCACGGGGAGGCGAGGGAACCGCGAGCAGTTTCGCTGTCTGGCTAACAGATTTGCCTGCTACGTACACACTTTTCCGCTGGCCCCTTCCTGCGCCGGCGGTGTTCATTTCCGCCGACTATCAGCCATTAATAAAGTCCTTTATTTGGCCAGTGTTTCGACTCTCCGTCGACAGCGGCTTTATGGACGTTTCTGTCGAGCGAGCCTCGTCCAATGTCGACGACACTCTGGGGATCGTCGAACGGCGAGTAATGTGCGCCAGTTTTATTCGTTGCATTCAATTCTTGAAGTGTTTGTGCATTTTTTTTTTATATATTTAGAAGAAAAAGGTCGAGGCATTGAGGGAATGTAATATTATCTAATACCTTCCCTTACTGTGAGGTTGCAATCTGACAATCTGTGGATAGATATCAGGTGGATCGTCAATTTGGAACATTTGGTGCATTTATTTTTAGTAGCCTTTGAAATTTAGCATTTCTTTCGATCAGGAACGTAGATAATGAGTCAAAACACTGATAGGGTTTGTCACAGTAATTTGTAGCTGACCAGAGTTTCAGGAATTGCAATTGTGATTGTAAAAGATTGATTCGATATTTATCGTGTAATGGAACTTATTTCATCGTGCAATCGAAAATATGGAGCTTGATATTGATTTATATGGAAACTTGAAAATTCATTTCTAAGGAATATTGTAACGGGGTTCATACAGAACTTCAGAATGATGAACGTCGGAAAAGCGAGTGTTCCATTACTAGAAAATTCTGTTATCGTAACAGTCATACTTCTCTATTTGTTCGAATAATGAAGGTTCTACTCTCGTTCGTAATTTATCATCGCATTATTGTAAATCGATAATGTAATGGAGTCTGCAAAATATTTTAGACCCGACCTAATACTTATTTCCTAACGAAGTCGTGCAAATGAAGTTATAATGAGTGAATGTCTAGTTGAAAAAGGAGCTTGAGAAAATCGATAGTGTCGATGTGATTTTCATTGTAGTTAAAAATTCATGGGGATTCGTGGAAGGATTTAATCGTATTAAATTTTCTCTAATTTTATGTGACAGATATAATTTAGTAAGTCCGGATGAGACCATATAAATTCTCATAAATCTGTCAGAACTTTGTAAAAAATTTGAAATGTTTACTAAGAAAGCTAAAAATATATTTAATATTCCAATAATTAATAAACCTGAGGGGTTGACCCAGGCAGAAATTATACCTACAATATGATAATCATGTACCATTCTTCCGTGATAACAAAGCTTTCGCAAATTCACGTACAATTCCACATCAAACTCTATTCTATTCAGCCCCAAAATCACGAATCGAAAGCAATGAATTCAGAACGATCGTTTCTGCGTCGCACCACAATGGCACTATAGCCACTGTAATGGTACACATGAAACGATAAAGCTAGACTGTACATTCGTTAAATCATGCCGCGTACACAGCGAGCATTGCATCTGCATTCAGCGATAAGCTTCGGCTCGCGAAGATGAAACACGCCGAACGGCGAATACACCGGAGTTTTAATGAACGAAACAAACAGTTTGACGAACGACGTTAGGGACGGTGATATGTAAACCGGCATTATGTCGGTCGATCTGGGAATAGCCAAACAGTGCACTGATAGCCGTGTTTGGTACAATAATGCCATGCTTTGTAGCGCGTGCAATTCGAGAAATTCCAAACTGTCCGGGATCACGAAAGCTTCTTGCCCAGACATGATTGGACGTGTTTCAATGCGAGCGAGGAATTGCTGTAGGCAATATTAGCGCGGTCCTACGTGAGACGTTTTGCTGGCTGGATCGTGATGGAATCTTGCGTGGAGAAACAGTGTATCCACGATCACAGAGATGATATTTCGTATGTGTTTTAGAGACTCTGGGATAAAGTTTAGGGTAGTTGAGGCGGAGCTTACAAGGGACTGGAAGATTAAAAGAAACTTGAAACTTTGCAGACATGTAGTTCAAGCGATGCTAGTAACGTTACCATTTTTGTTTCGATAATGAAACGGTCCTAGGGGTGGAAAAAAGAACCTCGAAGAAATGGTGAGTTTTGTTACAAGGACTCTTCAATTATCCATTTCAGTTTCTACCTGTCCTGAAATGAAAAGGAAGGTCTTAATTTACATTTGTGATTGTATCTAAATAAGAACGTACAGTGTTTTACAATCCATCTAACATTAAACGCAGGAGAAAACCCATGAAAATACGTGGCACGAAAAATCAAATACGCTGCCTGTATCATCGAAATGAACGAATAGCTTCAAGAAGCAGTAGGTACATACTGTTGATGCAATGAATCCTGAAATGCATCTGTTCTAATCGAGAAATCAATCTCGGGCGCGATCGAATCCCGTTAAGCCACAAGTATCGATTATCTATTTTTCACGTGGAGCTTTTCATACGACGCCTATAAAGCACTGCATTAATGGGGTAATTTGTTCGACGCCCGGCAAAAGCCGTAGTTTTCAGTCTTCTCGGACCACCCACGCCGGCCTTCCTCGAAATTTCTACGTACACCAGATCCCATTTTATCAGCAAGTTTCACTCGCGGGGCTATTATCAACCTTCGCCACGAAATTACTCCCTGTCGCTAATTTTATTCCATTTTGCGTGGAAATAGCGGCGAACTCCGGTGACTGTTCGCCCGCGAGTTTTGCTTGGCTTCGAACACACCTGTCATGTAGTTTTCGAAACTGTAGCACGGTGTTACACGTGGGTCTCTTACAGACCTGTCCATTTCATCCTTTTGGACTCGATCGATATCCATTTTTGGAACGTATACCTTTGTTGCGTATTGCGTTCACTCTGCAGTCCTCGGCAGTCGAAACGAAGCTGATTGAAATTAAAGATGAAAGGGGTCGATATTAGGTTGTGAAAAAATGGAGGGAGAAGCGTGTGGGAGTCGAAGGTAGATTGTCGCTGTGAAAAGCAGAAACGGGCGCGACCGGGAAAATTCTCTGGGTATTTAGAAGCGTTCCTACCAGCGACGCGTTCAATAAGTTATCGCTATCGGCGCGGAAGACGAACGACAAATCTTAATCCCCGTTTTCTCGCGACTTCAGTCGCGGGGATGATTCATGCCCCATCGCCCGCGAGTCGCTGCAAGTGCCTCCATTTTCCCAGCGTCGCGTTCTGGTCCTCACCCTCTGTCTTCAGCGATCCTCTTTCACCCCTCCGCCCCCTTCTTCCAGCCCTCTTCGCCCCAGCACGCCGGATTCAATTCTTGGACCCGCACTTTCAATCTTCCCCGTGTCTACCAGGACGTGGCGTATCGATTCCGATGCTCCGTCCAGGCATTCGTTTCCCTCCTTTCAATATCACGCGCCCTCGCACTATTTTTGCAGTCGACTAGAGTATCGGCTAGACGCAGGGACGAAGAAGAGCGAGCTCTCCTAGCCATCAATCTCGTTGCGTGCATCCAACGGATCCTGGATGGTTCTGTTCATCCGAGCGCAGCACCAGGGAAATGGGAATCGAAATTTGCTTGATGAAGCGGCTGCCTGCGTTTGAACGAACTCCTCGCGAGCGTTCCTGAGGTAGACGCCTCTGTTAACGTCTGTCTAGTAACAGTTTAAATGGAACGGATAGCAGAATGTATCTGGAATTGTTTCCTTGGGAAATGTTGGCGATAGCGGGAATTATATTTGGAAAATTTTGTGGGGCAGTTTTGGTAGGTGAATAAATTTGGAAATGGAATGTGTCTTCGTTTATTTGACTGTCGAAGATTCATCATCGAGAGTGCCGTGTATGTAGCAGCAGGATTAATTTGAAAGGTCCTCTATTCCGGAGACCTGTTAGTCTCTAATTCGTCGCTGAGGGTAATTAATCTTTGGGTGGTGGGTAGCTTGGTATTCGACTGCGAGAGAGGTGCAGTTTTCATTTTGATTCATGATGGGATTTTGTTCATGTTTATTTCAGGAGAAGGTTTTTTTATCTAATTTTGATCTTGGTGTGACATAAAGGGGTTATATTTGTGTCGGATAATCTTTAATATTTAAATTATGGCAGAAGTAATAAGTAAATTTAATAACTGATATGTTAAACTGTGCTATTTAGTTTTGAAATGAAACGATAAAAGCGATTAGGAAAGTTTTAAAAATATAATACCTATATCTGCGGCAATTAATTTAGCATTAGCGCTATTTTGATACGTGATACCGTTTTGAGATCGAAGAGCAGGGGACCAATTAGATGTCAAAATCGACGAACTAATCTGATCAAATTGCTTGCTCTCTCTGGCTATTTCCCACATTCCCTCTCCCACTTTAGTTTCCCAGGAGTATATTATAGATTCGTTCAAATGTTTGCAATTAAATTTCAAGTGAATCGGACTGTTTGATCCGAAAATGAGAACCGATAATTGGAGCACCGATACCTCACGCGAGTGTACCTTTACAATTATATTAAAATTCACGACAATGGGATAATGGTGTTGTCTAAATTATTACCGAACGAAAATACGTATTACGACGACCATGCAATTTCAATTCAGTATTCGCATAAAAACTGTCAAGAAATATTTCTAGATAAAATTCGATTCGTGCAATCGAATATGCTCCGGTCAATTTTGATGGATAAACAGGCTTCGTGTAAATCAAACAACAGCAATGAAAATCAGCAGTGTACTTCGTTACATTTCATATAAAATATGATGAATAATTGCTTGCAGGAATATTAGAGGAAATATTGTTATAATCCAAGAGGTGGTAGCAGTATCATAAATAAAATATTAAGAAGGGTTAATCACGTGAAAGAAAGCACCAAAGCATTTCATGGAAATTTTGCAACCAACTCGTGCAGCGCGTTAATTTTCTTCCAAGATGCTAACAGAAGATATTTCGTAAATCACTGGCGAAGTAATTTACATAAACCACAAGATAATGCTGAAGATGGGGATAACGTTAAGGGGGCGCTCGTAGGGGCTTTAAAAAATATGAACAGCTACTTGCAGTCTGCCCAACGTTCCCTATCCAACTGCGAAAACGCATCGCTATGAATTTTAAAACTATGCATGAAGCTTAACCGCCAGAAGCGTAAATGTCTTTAATAAATCTTCATAGAGAATACCGCGAGAATATCGTTTATAATAAATTGCTTCGTTAATAACTAGTGTTTCAACCAGTAATATTCTTCAGCGTTCATTAGAAAACGCGTTTAAACCTTTCTACCGAAGAACCCATAAATGTGAAACGAATTTGAATTAAACCCGAATAAATATATTCAAAAGTTCATTAGTGAACCATTAAACCAATCTGCAGAGAATTTATTTCAAGAGGTAATTGATTCCAAATGAATGCAGCTTTTATCTTGCACGAAAAACAAAGGTGTACTTTTGCAGAGTCCGTTGCAATTTGGATTTATTCCCGGTTTTAATTAGATTTTTCCGAGTAGGAAGCTTTATATTATATTCCCGTTGATTTCTGTTATTCGATACTAGCTTCAGGTGCCCTGCGTTGCGCGGGCTTTATCAGAATATACTGGCTTGGCGCCTATAAAATTGCCGATCGAGGATAGCGTGAAAGTTTCTTTGTTTACGGTGGGGATACAATAATAATTGCTAACGCTGGCTTACGTCTCGAGAAATATCACAGAAAGTAAAAAATGAAATAAAAGAATAGTTAAAAAACAACTTCCTTGCGGGAAACGGCAATTTCATATGAAAATACAGATCTAGCTGTTACATTTTATCTTCACATTATTAAATGTAGTTGTGTCATCTTAAGCGCAGTTTGAAAACACCTTTATGTACTTGCAGCTCATTTTGATTTCACATCTTTTCTTTATATTCTAATTATTATTATCTTCTATTCTTTTGTGATTTATTTGATAATATTCTTTTGTGTCCTCAACTTTTTCATGTACTTGGCGTAATTGTTTTACTTTTTTGAATTTTTTTATGGTGATATGAACATACAGATAAACAATCTATTTGATATATAGAGGACTCAGAAACCAATCAGTGTAATTCCGTCATCATTAAAATCGACATTTACACTGTTTTCCCTCCAAATAATTTTGCCCAGTAATTCCGTGATCAATATAAGTACCGCCATTTATTGTTTACGTATAGGTAGCGACTCAATTGATTCACCAACTGAAAATTTTACCAATAAAGAGGTTCTTGAACCACATAACTCATTTTCAGAGAAAGATTAACTTCTGAGCCCTCCATTCATTCATTTTACTACTACGAAACGCCTGGGACCTGCCAAAATACTCCATCGTCCCGGAAACTCCAAACGCGATAGAAATTATTTATCAACGAGCGGGGTCCCCGAAACTGCAGTTGCAACAAAACATCTTAAGGGCAGAGTAGAAAAGGCAATTTCGCGGCGATCTCTCGAGGGTGCATCCATCCCGCCATACTTCATCCGGCTATTTTATACCGCGGGAAGTACAAGCCAGCCCGTTAGATCGCGGAATTCTTTCGAGATCCATTAAAGGGTACGTGTATCCTGTATATCTCATTGCGGGATTAAATTACGGGCTGCTCTCCGCGGGGTATCTTTGAATGCTTCGTTGATTCCGCGCGGTCTTGGGGTATCCGCGGGAACGGAAGAGGGGAATAAAAGTGCGCGGAGTGGTTGCGAGGAGCTACGCGGACGTTTCGCCTATAATTTCGATACGCCGTATCTTAAAGGGCGATTCTAAGGATTCGAAGGGAAGCCCTCCGCGTACCGAGGCTCGGGGCTTAATTGACTCTGCCCTCAGGGGGATTATCTGTGAATTTCGGTATCCCCGGGCTTAATCCTTGCGTTAGAGCCAATTCGCTGGGCATTGTCTGGTACATATCAGAGGTACAGGTTGTTCAATCTTGGGCGGGTACCGTGGGGGATACAATGAATTAGCGATGTCGGTGGATAACGCCGAATGAGTTTGTCCTGGCCGCGCAAGAATGCACGGGGGTGATCTTGATCGCGTCTGCGCGCGCGCCTTCCCCTCTGGTTTCGCTCCCCGTAATTCCCGCAAGCGACGTGTATTTACTTGGAAAAATCGAAATACACGTGGTGGAAATGTGGATGTAGAGTTTTAGTTATTTAGACTACGAGTTTGCCTACGAAAGTTTGAACCAAACTTTGAATTAAAGTTGCGTGCTGATGTCAGTAAAGCTTGTGAATGCGGGAGGAATTCTGGGGTTTCGCGGAATAGTATGAATTATTGAATTTGAAATCTCCATACCATATTTTCTCCTATTACAAAGTTCTGGGTTTTCTAGGTGCAGAGCTGAGCAGAAGAACTGTAGAAAAAGGAACTAACGTAATTCTGTAAAAAGAATTAATTTGCAGCCGCTCGAGTTGAAAAAATTCAAATTGCGGACGGGAACTGGAAAACCCTGTATCGTTTAAAAATGGTATTTACCATCAGTCTCCCGTAATTAATTGCGCATAGCTCATAGAATACTTGGTACGCGGAGAGGTATTCGGAAACTATGCCAGATTGTGAAACTATCGCAGTCCTACGAACTCTCAGAATTCATGTAATTACTGTAGTCGTTATGAAACCTGCAATTTAAATGAGCTTCAATCGGCTTCATGGAGATTCGAAATTAGCCAAATGAAAAATACGAGTACAAAGCGCGAGCTGTACAAGTGCCTCCATTAATGGGGCTTCAACTCAAAACATTTCCCCGCTCCAAATGAACCCCGACACCGAAGTCAAATTAATTGACAGCGTTCGATGCACCAGCTTACGTGCGCGCGTTGCAACGTTTGTAGGCGATCCAGTTGATACAGCAATAGACAGATAACGCGCAAATATAAAATTAATTGCGCCCTTGTTCCGCAGCTACTCTGACGGCCCCCTTTTCTGCTAAACCGCCGGATTCCATTGTAATTATTTCCCAGTGGATCTGTACCCAAGTAGCTCAGGCGGGATGGATTAATATTGCATTAGCGTTATCGATTACAAAGGCAGGGAAACCAGAATTCGCGCGGGGAATTTATCTTGTTCGATTTTGGTCGGAGTAATTGAATTACTCGTCTCGGAATTTGTGTACGCCGCGTAGCACCGTTAAATAAATAATACACGTCGCGTTCTGCAACGCCAATCGAATTTATCGGTCAACGAAATTCGTTATATGGATTTAATAATTAATATATTAATAATCTGCAGCGGTATTCCGTGGACGATACTTGAACGGGGCGTAGATATTACGTCCCTATTTTTCTATGCAATGTGTCTGCATGTATTTTGAATTATTCATTAAATATAATTTGTAAACAAAAGATTTTTAAACTCTTTTTGAAATATGTTATATTAAAAAAATTGATTTCACCGCTCACGATCGAAGTTCACAAGGTGTCACTGGTTTCGCTAAAATCTTGGATACCTTAAATTAATCCATATTAAGTGTAATTTCGTGTTAATTGCAGTGGACACGCTACTCAAAATTTGGTGAAATATTCAGCTTCAAAGTTTCCTGGTTTCCAGATATTTTGTAGACTGAATTAATTATTCAAATAACTACAATTTCAAAACTTTTCATTTCTGCACACGATTACGTGGCGAGGTAATAAAAGTCAAATACCTTCGACCTCAATTTTCCCACAAGCTTTAAATATTAGTACCACGTCATGCAATACCTATACACATAATTTAAACCTGTTAGATCAAAATTCTTTTCAACCATTACTTCCCCAGTCGCCATTAAAGTTAACAATAAATGTCAGACAAAGCTACAGATTGATTCATACTCAGCAATGCTCCGTTCGATTACACGTCTCATTATTTTACCATAGAAACGACAGGTCGTGCGCGTACGGGCCGCGGCAATCGGAGGAAGAAACGCAAAGCCGTTTCTTAAGTGCGAGTGGTAGAAAAATCGATATCCTCGTCGGCGGCGGTCGTAAAGGGAAGGATATTCGGTCGTTTCGGGTGAATCGAGATTGTAGTTTCGTTCAGGAAGCAGAGGCGATCCCGAGAGCAAACGAACCGCGGTTCATTCATGAAATGCATTGCGTGCTTATACAGCGACGTTAGCTGAATCGGTGAGAACGAATCGGGAGACGACGACGGGGGTACGCGAGAGGGAAAAGGGGAACGACCGTGGAAAATATGATAGCGTGATGGAGCGTCGACCCGATAAACTTTTGATCTATTCGCGGGGTCGCCAAGGCAGGCCAGGCCCATCCGTTTTAACATCAAAACACAGTTTAAAGGGCGCAATGAAAATTCCCGTCGACGACAAGCTGCGACAAAGCGATCGCGTTCTTGCAGTAAATTGAAGTCCCCGATCGAGCCGCCCTTTTCCTCGTCGACTTTCGTCGACTGAATGAACGCGCCGAAGTCGTTTGATCGGGGCCCCGGGTCATACCTTCGGCTATTCCACTGTTTGCTGGGATCGATTGAAATCGATTTCGAGACCTTTTTACTCTATGCGAAGGTAAAATGAATGATCGTTTGCAACGGTGAGTGGAAATGGAGTTGAATATTAATGCTAGATACTGTACGGGGATTCTAATTTGTGTCAGCATGAGTTACTATTAAAAAAAAGTAAACTTCATAGTAGTAAAAAATTGTTTAACCTGTATTTGTATATCATTGAAGATAATATATTTTTTTATATATTTTATCTAATACTGTCTGTTGGTGGCCGTGACTGTCCTGGTGATACAAAAACAAGAGAAAGTTCTTTATCTAAAAGTTCCTTTAATTCTTTAAAAAGAATTGTCTGAAATGAAGAAACCAAGAAAATTCTCAAAGTTAATTCTTTAATTCACTGAGTATTTCAAGTAAAGTGGTTCAATAGTCGTAAAAAACGAACATTCACAGTAACTATTAGGAGTTGATTTATGTTAAAAAATATTTCTTAAAAGAGCATTATATTACACAATTATTCACCCTTCATTTTAAAATGGCGTATATTTAACAATAAAGGAAATGTCTATGGGCCACGAGAAATCAATTGAATTCTAACGTTGAACGAAAAAATCGTTCGTTTCAAGTTGCACGCCCCGAAGTGCAGTCTATCACGCACGAAGAAACCTCTTAATCGCGCTCCCTGTAAGAACAACAGGGCTCTGCCGCAGTCTTGTCGATTCAGGGTTAGGCAAGAATCCACCCGAACGAGCCACGGTGATTCGATTATCACGTCGACGATCCGAAACGCGCTTTCACACGCAACGTTTGTCTTAAATCGCCCAGCGACTCGATGCACCCTCATTCGATAAGCATGCACAACCCTTCCGTCATGGTGGCAATCACCCCGAGTGAACTGACTTCGCTAATAGCCTAGGCGGGCAAAGAAGTCAGTGTTTAAAACGTGCGTGGCACAATTCTGCAATGAAGAAAGAGATAAAAATATTATGAGTTTACTGTTTCTGCCACTTCCTGGGAAACCGGGGGTGCTGAACTGAAAAAAAGATAGGATAATAAAAAATTAGACTTATTCGTAAAATAATCTAAAGTTAAAGTAACTTTTGTTTGATCCGTTATTTAAGAAACTTTTTATTTAATTAATGCTCAACTCTGCTTGACACATAGTTCCGTGCACACGCGCCGCCAAGGCGATGATGCCCGGGCCTCGGCACGGAATTAGGATAGGGGATCATTTCCATGGGGACGCCAGCCATACGTATCCATCAAGCCAGCACTCTGGCGCAACCTTTGTGCCCGGATTCGGGCTTGCACCCTCTGGCTGGCTTCCGCCGCGACCTCTGTGCGTCTGAATTCCAGCCCCGTTACGAGCAACTAATGTGTTTATGCATTTCCATGACGCTTCCGTGGCGCGTGTTTCGTTGTCCAGCGCGGGACACGCGCCCTTGCACGCCGCGATCCGTGTTTAACGTCGGGGTCCTGACGCATGGGGCGGTGATGAATGGGGCCACGGCGAATCAACGAAACAAGGAAGGAAATGAGCACTTTGTCTCGTGTTCGACAGCTTGGAGGAAGGAATGCCGAGCGGAGAGGAATATTAGTGCGTTGGCAGCGTCGAGTTTGTCGCATGGCTGCTTGGGACTTCGCTCGTTATGCCTTGCAAGGATATAGTGAGGTGGTAAAAAGAACAGTCGGGGTTGAAGTTAATAGGGGTCGCGTGGATCTTCGTGACAAGTCGGGAGCGTAGGGTTGTATTCAGCATAGTTTCTAGGCATTAGTATTTCAACACTAAGTTTGAAGGATTTCGAGGAAATAAGTACCGCTGTGTAATGGGTTCAGGGTAGCTCGAGGGTAGTAACAAGAGTTGAAGAATTGATTTCTCAATGGGAAGCATTGACAGCAAGCAAAACATTCTTGGTATCAGTACTCGCTGGGGGCATTTTTCAAAACCTCACGCCACTCGAAGTGTTGAAATTGTTTTGGTTAGTCGTAGATAGTAGTTGTTTGGATATTCGCCCCCGCGAAATTTCGTCAGGGGATGATGGAAAGCGATCGAGAAACGGAGGGCAGGGAATTTGGTGAAAAGGGCGGTGAGGAAAGAGCGCGCAACAACGAGCACATAGTTGGCATTCCTTAGTAAATGCGAATTGTTGAATTCGAACGAGAACCAGCCGTGTTTGTTGGTGTTCTCGAGTAATTTGAAGAATGCGCAGAATTCGCGATGCGTGACATTCCTTTCTAACGCGACAAAGGTCGAGGCTTTCGCTAAAGAGTAAATGGTTTATGGAAATCTGGCGTTGGGGATTTATTAGCCGTGATTAAGATGTCTTTTGTGGTTCTCATGGTAATTTGTGACTGTTTTCGCATAGGCTTTATGGTGTTTTTAAATAGAATGTTGAAATTAGGATCCTCGAAAGTGGATTTAAAATTGAATTTAATGGATCGATCTTTCTGCACACATAAGCTATTTAAATAATAAATATTCAGATAGGAATGCTAGGGGTTTTGAATTAAGATAGATGCCTCTATCAGCTACCATGTCAAAATTGTTAGAAGTGACTGTATTCAGCAGATTGGTTAAACTTGAAATTCAGATTATGCTTTAGTTATTAGTTTATTCATGATTCGAAACAGCATCAAACTTATTGTGAGCCCATCTGCGGAGTTAATAATGGATACAACAGCGGACACATTTGAACAGAGTAATATCATACCTACTGCTTAAGTCGTCGCATTTAATGCCAGAAGTCTATCAAACTATAAAGTGGCTTATTCAGATTAGTCGGACAAATGGAATGAATGCATTAATTCTCAACGAAACTATGCAGTCGATATTCAGCGCGAATATGTTAATAAAGGGGACAAAAAGGTAGACACACTCGTCATACTTAAAAATACTTTTAGATTGACTTTTAAAAAATAATTTGTCCGTCCGTACCCTCCTACTTCACAGATTCCCAAGCTGGATCATCTCGAAAACAAACCCATGTCCAAAAAAGCCTATTCTTAAATTTTTACCGTAAACCATTAACCACTGCATTTCTAAAATTTCGTACTCAAATCCACGAACCTCCAATAAATTTTCAAACACAAGTAGGTAACTTTCTCAAAAACGATACCTCACACTAGAAAATTTCTTCCAAAATCTCAACCCCTTTCCAGGTATAAAGCCACCCACTAGTAGCGCAAGCTGTAAGTAAACCACCCACGTCGAAGGAAGTGCACCAGCTAATCACTTTTCGCATCTCTCGCAAATTTCGAGAAGCTCGCCAGAAACGTCTGGCGTAGGTCGCACGCCGCCCAAAAGGGGCCGAATCGTCGCGATTATCGTCATTACTATCGTCAACGTCGTCATCCGCGTGTTTATCGTAATCGCGCGCCCCTTGCCGTTTATTATATCCAGCGTGGCGTGCGAGGGAGCGCACGCGATCCCGCGAGGCTCGTGGCGGATCGTCGCGCGGATAAGGATAAATGTGGGGCAAAACGGTAGCTGCACGTAAATGCAGGAGAGTCGGTCCTCTCTCATCGGCGCGATGAAGAAATCTTTCCGCCCGCCACCCCCTTTCCAAGCTCGCGATGCCAGGCGCGTTTAATTCTACTGGAATATCCGGCGGACCGACGGGGAGGGGGGGCTGCCCCCGGCCTCAATGGTCGACGAGTCTTCTCGCTGAAAACGCGGATGCGTTCTTTCATTACCAGACGTTGTTCTTTTGTCGTGGATAATCCGAGCCAGACGAGGGATTCTGGCGAGACCCGTTGTCTGGGGAAAGCTGCCAGTGCGAGCCAGTCGGATGAAAAATTGGGGCACGTCGCGCGGAGGCCGCTTACGGGGTTACAGATTGCGCGTGCCCGCCGAGGGGATGACTGTCGCGTGTCTGCTGTTTCGTGGCGGGATTTGGGGATGGAATTCGGAATTGATTGTGGCGTGGGATCGATTTGCTTTCCATTTGCTTTCGATTTGTCGTTAGTGTGGATGCTCTTGAACCTCCTTAATACTCTATCGGGACTTGAGGTGGTCTTAAGGGAGAAACTAGAGATCTGAAGCTACCCGCTGAGTTAAGAAACTGTAAATCCTGCTGTGGAACGAGGGTTGACAGAGTGATCCACTTAAAATTCATCTGTGATTCTTTGCACTGGAGTAAAGGAAGAATGAAATAGGATAATGAAATCTTTATTCTTTGGAGTGTTCATTCAGCAGAAGAGATATATCTTCTTAGCCTAAGTGGGTCGCGAAGTGTCTTCTGGGGGGTTGCCACGGTTTTTTTTTTAATATTATTAGACTTAGAATTATATTCTGAAATATCAATATTCAATGTGTTTTCTTAGCCTTATTAAATTTACCTTAATTTATATGGCGGAGGGGTATCGCATGTTATTTGAATATTATAGAATGGGTTCGCGATTCAAAAAAGGTTGGGTAACTGGCCTAAAATATGAACGTATCTATGGGGCGTTTTAACCTTGACGCCTATTCCTACCCTTACATTCCTCAAGCTTCTACACAATTCTGCCACGAGCAGAAGTCTCGCGATCATTCACCCGGCGCCATCAATCCATCAGAATCCTCGCGAGCTAACATCGCCGGGACTGTTCGACGAATTACAACGGAAGGAGCTCGTTGCAAAACCGACAGAAGTGGAGCGGCGCGGGTTATTTATTGAAATATCTATTTTCGCGCGGCGATCGGGAGCAGGTAGCCCCGAAATGGCTCGTTAAAACGCCGCGGAAAATTGATATTTCAGGGTGTTTCGGAATGACAGTGTTTTGCAACGACGTCGATGACGCTTTGAATGCGTCGGGACGCCCCGGCCGGGCATTCGCTCGAGTCCACTCTTCCCCCGTATTTCTGCGGCGAGGTAGGTATGCAGCGCGGATAGGGAGCATCGATCGTTAGAGAATTTGTGCGTTACAATATCAGCGAAATCACGTCCATTTATGGTGTAGTATATTTCGTCGTTACGAGTCCCATTGATCCAACGGGGGGCATTCATTTTAATGCCGGCGTCATTCGCGACTGGCGCGCACACAAACGGCCTGAAACTAACGGTTTACGCAAAACTGCAGCGCTATAAAACGTCAACGTCTGGTGCAACGATTTTCGCGATATTTCCCCGCGCGCAGGCCGAACACGGCCGGATATTCGAGAAGCATTATGGAGTATTATACGCGGCGGATTTCAGCGAGCAGGCGAAAATTCGGGACGAGAATTTAATGATACCGTTGCATCGTACTCGTTCGTCGAGCTGCTTTAGCGGATTTCGTGGAAATGGATAAGGTGGATTGTCAGAGTTACGTATTTTTAGAAAAATTGTGGGGGAGGTATTTACAAATTCCTTTGGTTGAAAATGAGCTGTGGAGATCGCACTGAAAACATTTAGTATCAGAGTATATACACTGGAGAATCGCATTGAACCGGTGAAAATTCTGAACGAGAAGTTAATAACACTGCTGTATCGTATTCGTTTGCGAGGCTGCCTCGGTTGGTGTGAGGGGAACTGAAAAATTGTTTAGAAGTTAGCGATGTGTATGAGGTTTTCTGGAAAATGTTGTGTATCAGAGAGAATTTCAACTAACTGGTGAAAATTCTGAACGAGGATTTAATGATACTACTGTATCGTATTCGTTGGCGATTTTGTCTTAGTGGCGTTTGAAACAACGGATAATGAGGGGCGAGATTTCCACTTTAATTACTGAAGAATTTTATCTCTTTGAAATGAAATTAAGCAGAATTTGTTTAATGTTTCAAACTCTTATGAACTAATTTATTCCCTGCTGGTTTTTTATTCAAGAAGAGAATACAGAAATAGAAAGGAGTACAGTAGAATAGTAGATTTTCGGTCAGACAAAGTGGAACGAAAAATTATTTACCATTTTTCCTGACAACATTGCTATTTCTTTAGGAAAAATAAAAGGTCAACCCTTAATACTTGCAAACGTATATTTTCATTTCTTTTCCACATTGCACAGGTGGTATTTGAAAAATAAAAACGACTGTATCACATTTGTTTTAACTTGACACTCACCTGTCGGGAAAGCGCGTGCAAACCAGAAATAACGTCTCCTGGGAGGGCATAATTTTGAACAGTCACGTTGAAATTTTCTCCCCTTCTATAGGCGATATTTTATAATCTGCATCGTCGTGCATTTGACCACCCATATGTCGAAAGCAGTCGACACGGCGTCATTGATGGAAAAATAAAAAATAGCAACCAGCCACCGACGAGAAACAAATTCACGTGTAACGAAACGAGAACAAATATGATACTATCATTATCATGTTCTCGTGATACTTTTATTTGGTGGAGAATCATTTTTGGAGATGTATTCCAAGTGAATAATGTGTCGTCGGTGGATTATTTCACTAATAATATAGCACTAGAGATGTATTTCACTAATAATATGTCGCTAGTGAATTATTCCACTAATGATATATCACTCGTAAACAAGTATTTTTTTAATGATGGTCACTAGCAAAACTTTCATGATCTTGGAATAATGAGGCCGGAGTTATTTATTAAAAATATAAGCACAGAATGGCATTACATAAAAAAGAAGAGATTGAGAACGGGAGGTATGTTTCAATTAACTAACGAACCAACATTTCACCCTAGGGACAAGGGTCCCGATTCTCGGCTGCACTCTGTCGTGGGCTCAAAATTACGCGATGCATCATTATGCACACGGTTAATGCGTTCTACGTCGTCGATTCATAATTCAGGAAACGTGGTTGGACACGAATAGCTACGTGCGCGGGTCATCGTCCCATTTAGAAAGGGTATGATGTGCGATTAATTAATTCAATTAGCTTAAGCGTGCCATGGGTACCAAGATGAATTAATAGCCGAGAGCACTTTTACTTTAGCTCTTGTAAATGATGGAATTATCATAATTGTATTATACATATATGCGCAGAGTTGTTTTAATTAAACGTTCCACTCCTCCTCGACTTTCTGCTTTTAAATGAGAATTTCATTTACCCGTACAAATTAACCGTTTCATTATTTCGTTATATATAGTTAACACTGCCATCTTTACCACGATAGTATCCACACTGGGGCAATTTTGTTTCAAATTACTAATTTCAGTTTCATTTCGCAAACATTAGCAGTCTACACTTGTGTTGCTTATTAATTACAATATGATTATTTCCTTCTTTTTATAATTTGCCATACATCTTTTACTAATATATCTCTTTCTGTATATAAATTTGGTATTTATTACTTTAACCTTAATTTTAATTTTACCTTATTTGTCCGTTCTCTATTTATATCGTCTCGTGTCATTATAATGTGCCATGGGTTGTTATTTGTAATAAATAAGTATTAGTAAATTTTGATTTCGAATCCACATTCATTAAAATAATAAGAAATTCATGCAATATGTTGAAAAGGGTTGTTTGCCCCGTTGTGTATATTAAAGTGAATTTTTATATGTTCAAATACATCTTAATTGAAGTACTACTAGTTATAAAGATGTTTAAATTGCAGTTAGATATTCCTACAAATTCATGACTCTTCAATAGTCGATATCTGCAGTAATTAATCATAATTAAAATCTCCCAGACGAATCGCCCGCGTTCCAGGCAGTCTTCCCAGCTTAATAGCGTATTTTGATGTTACTCGGCCAAGTGATTTAACCGCGACGCTGGTAGATAACGCCCAACGAAATTGTAATTGATTCTGACAATCGGATTTGCGGACGACAAATCAATACAAACGGAATGACTGCAGCAAGTCACATTTTCGTCTGCAATACTGACAATTCGCAGTAGATTTCCACTACCTCTTTTGATTGTACCTCAACTTTTGAAGTAACTTGTAGACACACATATGTACTTACATACTCAATTTTCTTGAGAAAAATCATAGTCAAACATTTAAATTCATCCCGTTGCAATTTTCGAGCTATTCTACTAAACAATTTCCCAACCCCCAACTTTTAAATCTAATTTCACCCTCAAACATGAATTTCCGTCGATAAAAAAAAAGATGTTTCTAATATTTTTAAATATTCTATACTATATCTGTATTTGTGCCGAGTTTCATCAAAATCAGCGTGTAAGAGTCGAGCGATGTTATTTCCAAGTGTATCGCAAATAATTGCAGCCCAATCGATTCCGCGCACCACCATTAAACAATTATTAGGGGGTCGGTGCGGCCAGTAATTCCAGGAAAGAAAGCCTGTCTCCCATCAGTCGCTCGTAGGAAGATCAAGAGATTCTGCCGGCAAAACGAGAGATGAATAAAACATAGGATATTACTTGCCGATCGATTCCCTTCCAGATTATACGGTTTCCATCCATTTCACTGGCTGTAATGGCATCGAAACAGCGCGAAGTAATTCGAACGTTCCCGTTGTAAGAGCGCCATTTGCAGCGGTGGCTCGTTAGCAGCCATTAGTATCGCCGCCGATGCTAATCGATGAAAACAACGGCAACGACAGGGAATATTCCTACTCGGCGCTGCATCGAGCGGCGTTTAACTTTCCCGATTGCCTAATAATTTAACGGCGGACAACGGTCGTAGCGCGGATCCCGTGCAATTTCCTCGATACACTGATGGAATTAACAGCAGTCGTTAAGCAAACCTCTGCGTACCAACGTGTTGCGAACGCAGAGCAACGCGTGAACTTAGGTTCGATCGTGGGGCTGTTTGCCCTAGGAGCCCGGGAAACCGATATTGGCAGTGTTAACAAATGAATTTCGCCATCGATTAACGCCTTCCATCGCGAACAAGCAAGTGTAAATGGACTTTCGTGGTCTGATCGGTGTATCGATTTCCCTTTTTTTGTATTTATTGATTTTTTTTAGAGGTTTTGTGGGAAATTGTGTAGAATGAAAAGTGATGGGGGGTTAGTTCTTTCGATGCTCGTGCATCGATTGTACAGATTTGTCAGTTTGGAGAATTCACTCTCTATAAGTGAAATTTTTAGGACGTTGGTTAAAGATTTTATATAAATTAACAGGCACGAGTTAATTTCGTTTCATAAATATTTCATTTGCATAGTAAAGGTTGGCGATGCCTATTATACAATATTTACTCTAGTGAATTAGCGTCTTCACTCGATAATACAGAACACAGATAATATATTATGCCAGCACGAAGTCGCATGGTGTTATATACAAGGTTAAAAGAAGTTATACTTGATTTTAGGTTAATAAACACGCTTCTTAAAATTCTATAAAAATCATTTCAAGGTGGACATTTAGAAAAATATTAAAGTGAACGCTATTTCTTATGAAAAAGTACATAAAACAAAAAGTCTGTATGCCATTTTGCGAGCTCTTTAAGTATCAAAGACTATAACCCAAAAACCAGCTTAAAGTATCAAAAAATAGTTTTATAGTTACACATAGTAATTCCTTAAACAAGCTTCACTATTTATCATAAAATTCAGAATTTTCTAATTGAGAATAACGTCCGAATAGCAACTAATTGTAAGCGCAATAAATACATGGCATGTTATGTACCCACAATATTCTTCGTAATCTCTGGTTACGTTCACAATGATCTATGAATATATCTGATACGAAATCAGAGCAAGGATCTGCCTAATTTATTTACGCAATTTACGAGGCCCGAAACTCAGACTCTGCTGGACTTTAAAGTGGAGTAGTTCCAGAGTCCATAATACCCTGTAGAAAGTCAACGAGCCCCTTGCGAGTCTTCGCTGGTGCAATCGCAATCGCGGTGAAATATAGCCCTGCTGAAAACTCTATTCACGTTCGAAGTTCGGGAGTCCTGGTCGATGGAAAGTGTATGGGAGGTTTTTCGATAATTGCCAGTAAAATCTGCCGGTTCTTGTTTAATGAATGATAAAAAAAATAGGATACTGATTTTTCATTCGTTCGATCATAATGAAAATTTAAACTACGTGGTATGGAAACTGATATTAAAAATGCATAGTTAGTACTGGCCGAAAAGAGAACCCTGTCAGAGTTTGGATTACCTTTTAATTTTGCTTAAGCAAATAATTTACTTGCAAATTATCGATTCAGCTTCCGTTTAACGGAAAGAACAGCGCCGAAATTGTGCAAAAATTTGTATACCGCAGGAAATTGCAATCAAACATTATGAATGCATAAAAACCAATCTCTGGCAGCTGAAACACAATAATGCTCCCCTCGTGTAACGAAAAAATTTATTCAGCTTTATGAACTACCAGTTCAATGTCGTTATACAAACTCACGGAGAAAATCCATTCCCGAAAATAATTCATACCTGCGCGTACACTTCAATCTCGCCCGGTTAAACAGTTTTTCGATTCGTTGTCGATTTTGCAATTTTATTTCGCTGGGGGAAAAACGTCCTGTCGGTCAAAGATGCGTGATTAATTGTCGAGCGACTTAACGTGTAAACGTTCGCAAATCCCCCCTCCCGATGCACCATGAATGAGTTGCAGAAAACCATTAGCGAACAGAGCGTTGTAAAAACTTGGATGCAGTCAGCGGCATCGATTAATCGGAACGGGTAACGAATAATTGACGCGTCAAGTTAAACACAGGAAAGTTTAGGAACGCTGAAAGTCCGATTGCGAACACGCGAACGTTCGTTCCGACCATCCCTGTGTGCAGGACATTCTATCTGCCGTTGAATCTTTACGAGCCACGCCCCCAAACTGTTTTTCAAATGCTGAAGTGTGTGGGTTCTTTTTGCGCACGCGTGTAATTATTCTGCGAGGAGAGAAATGAATTCGGTATGTGATCACGAAATTGCGGAGGGATCCTTGATTCCGTTTTGCCAGTATAATTTGTAGTGTAGCGATTCTTAAAGAGTTTCTTTGTATAATATAGGTGATATAGTCCAGGGGTGCACTTAGGATTTAATCCTGGGGGAACCGAGTTGAACGGATAAAAATATTTCTAAAGCAAATTAATTAAAATTCATTAGGTGGTTATAAAAATTTATTTAAAGAATGAAATTCAATTTTCTTTTCTTTTTACAAAGAAAAAGGGGCCACTTGGCTCTCCTGTGGATGCGACATTGATGTCGTCACTAGTAATTAGTGCTTTTAGTGATTGAAATAAAACAACACGAGCTATTATGAAATATAGAATACCAGTGACTAGCGCTGGAAGCGTAGCGTAGAAATCCAAGTATTCAAGTATTTCACGAACAATAAAATCAATCAAATACGTGCTCCAAGACATCGAGCCCCTTGCAGAAATTCGAAGATAAATCCGTGTCACTGATATTTTACAGCGGAAGTTCTGAAATACCACGCCAGCCATTCGAAGTTCATCTTAGGGCAGCATCTAAAATTCGTTCTAACAATGCCCATAACTCGGACGGGGAAAGGTACTAATATAATACGAGGCATCGGGAATCATTCCATCGTAAGTCCTGACGACAGGTAGATTCATTTCATCGAACGGTATATCGCGGACGATTTACAGCCGAGCTGGTCCCTTTTTAATCACGACGAAAAGCACCGTTTCGCTCGCTCCTCTCCTTTCCGTTCCGCGAGCCCCTCGAATCTGGCCGACGGGGGTGGAAGAAGGCAGATAAAGGCGAAAAGAATTTCAACTATTAAATTATAGAAAATTACGTTTTCCAAGCCGTCGCGACGGTGGCCCGCGCTTTTTCTCCGGCCCCGTCCAGCCATTCCTCTCACGCCAATCCTTTAACCCTCCGTTTCTCGTTTTATTACCTTCGATCCTGGACCACCCCCGAGAGTTATAATTGCGAACCGGAACGAGAGGAATCGCTGCCTCCCCCATCCTTCTCCACCTTCATCGATTACTTTGTTATGATCGGGCAAAGTTATGGGTCCTATCGTCCGCGTTCCCTGCGACCAAGAATAATCGGCCAGGCTGTATTCCTCGTATTACAGTGAACTTCTATGTGGCTATCGTGAAGAAAGATAAATTCTATTTTATTGAGTTGCAGGAAGTTTGTGTATAAAAGAACCGGAGATCCAGCTTGCAATGGTACCTCGTATGATTTTACAGAATTTAAATGTGGGTCGTAAATCTTTACTGTATCTGGGAGAACTGAACGTACGAGGCTGTAATAAGAAAGAATATCTTGAATGCCTTACAGAAATTATATCAACTTTTAAACCTACAATTAAATTTCAATATAATTCATCAAATTCTTAAATTTCCAATTAAACCTTGCATTAATTATAAAAACTTTTAAACCTACAATTCAATTTTAATATAATCTATCAAATTATTCAATTTCCAATTAAACCTTACATAAATTACCTATATAAAATTTTATAGTTGAAATTAAATTTAGTGAAAAATGAAAAGAAATTTGTGGGTGTTCAAATGGCTTTTTCTTTTGATGATAGGAAATAGGGGCTCAGAAATGAGATCTATGTTAATGACAATGACTTGCATAGCGTTAAATGGGTTAACATTAACAATACTGTAGTCAACAATAGCGACGCAGAACTAATTATTCGAATCGTTTGTTAATATTAATGTCGTCGGTAATATTGTCATTAATATTAATGTATGGAGGTAATCGCGGCTGATCACGTCAACACGATTAATTCGTTTCCTCTGACCGAAGTAGATGGATAGAAATTTCGTATGAAATCAGGCGGAAGTATACCAAAGACAGATGTAAATCATCAAAATGCAGACGAGAGTAATTAATCGTTTTACAGCCTCGTCGTGCCGTTCCGCTCAAATTTCTTCTTCATTGATCGGTTATGCGGGTTTGTTGTTTGAACAATCATTTCCTATAATGCGGCTAATTAATTCCAATTTGCTAACTGCATAGAAACGATGTTTCCATGCGCGAACAATTACCTACATCGTGCCCGTAGAATCTGAATTGCAAATCAATTTCTAATCATTGACGGTCGCGACATTGTTGTTCTACAGGTTTATTGTTAGAATGGTGAATGAGTGTTAAAAGAAATTAGAAATTGGCTGGGAATATTTGTTGAAAAGTTAACGATCATCTGGAAGATGCTTACTTCTTCACTGTTTCTTGCAGTTTCGGTCTTTTATTGACGGAATTTTTTCTTTTACGAATTCTAGGATTTTCTCCTCTTCTTTTCTATGAACCCTATGAAACTTTTCGGTGTAAAAGACTTAGAATTGTCTGTATAATATTTGCATTCAGTCTGAGGGAGCATATTTTCAGCATTTATTGCAGAAAAATACTTTATGCGCTGAATCTGCAAATTCAAATAATTATATTTACCATACTGCGCACAGTATCCACATTCTTTCCCCTTTTTAATGTGTAACTTCACCCCCTGATGTGCTAGCATATATTCATTGCTCCACACTTTTGACATAAGTCAAAATTAAGGGTACCTCTTTATTTCTACTATTTACATACACGCAATTATTCATCACGGTTCTTGCCCATCTAATTCCAAGCTTATTTTCGTCGAATTTCGTCACTGAACCTCAGAAAGCGCGCGATAGAAATGCTTAAAAGGGTCACGGAGATTCAAGTAGCAGTAGAAACGCGACGAAAATTGCCTAGGGGTGAATTCAGAGCCGAAAAGCGCGGGTTGTTTCGAAAACTAGCCTGTCGTTGAAGCCCCGACACCTGTCGGAGAGCCCTCGACTCGAGGGGCGCGTAACCCCCTCGCAAGGTCGACGTACTTGCACGCGATACTTTTTTTATTTTTCACCGGCGTTACCGCCCGGCTGCTCGTGCCGCCTTTAACCCACAAATTTTTCTTCCTTTCCAGAGCACACCTGCAAGGACTTTCGATGCACTCAGAACGAGTTCTGCATCGAGATGGACCTCCTTTGTGACGGGGTGAATCACTGCGGTGATGGTTCCGACGAGGCCGCCTCCACCCTCTGTGCCAGTAAGTTCTAATTACCCGGGGATTCATTTGGGCTACCTCCGCAGGCCCTCCATTCATGCCTCGAACGAAATACGCCGCGGGAAAGCTCGACTTTACGATCGAATTACAGATCAGGGCTGATTGCATTTAAAATGAGGAAGGATCACATTATTTGCGACTTTGAATAATATTCCTGTTTTTATTTTATTTTCTTCGGTTTGTGATACTCTTGTTGGGGTTTGAATGGGAGGGTAATTAATCTTTGATAATTGAGGAAGGTAAAAGCGTTCAGTTTTTTTTTATTTGAAGTATTGAAAGGGGAATGATAATTTGGTAGAGTATTCTGAAGTGAGCTCGTTTTATAATAAGCGGTATTGTGGTCAATATCAGGAGAGGTATTTAATTATTTATTTGGCAATTGAATAGCAAAAGTTAATCTGATTTATTGGGAACATAGTTTGTTTGTGAAGGATATTTCATCGAATTAATAATTTAGAGGGAAATACTAGTAATTATTTAAATATATTATTTGAAAGAGACTCTTGAAACTTGTAACAGACTAATAATATGTTATTCTTTAGAACTTATAATTTTCATTTGGTTAAGCAAATCAATCGAAATCTCGGTAATAAAATCGAATTCAGTAATTGTCTCATTTTCTGCTTATTTTCATAATACTCAAAGATGAATTTCTCAGGCGGTCTTTTGTAGTAACCGTTAACAGTTCCGTGGAAATCGGCAGCGTTTCAATTAGAATGTGTATCCAGTACAAATCCAATTTCAACTTGGGCTATGTGAAATTGAAGTATTCGTTTCGACACGCCGCGCGGAAGTAGACGAATCAAAGAAATCCTATTAGTATGCAAAGCCCAGAGCGTTTCAAGCAAACCCTTGTTGAGGCAAGATTACTCTTAACGGAAAACAACATTTTGGTTTGCAAATATGCATTACTTCTCTGGAAACCAGCCCTGATATATTTATGTGGACCTCATAGCTTTATGCAGCACAATAGTTGAATAACAAGTTTGTGCACTCAGATGCAAATGACGAATTTCGTGTTTTCATGTACTAAAATGTAATGCTTTTCAATGCTAGTTCGATTCTTATAGACCATTCATGAAAAGACCTGGGATAAAAAGAGTAGTGGAGAGTTTTATTTATCAAATTAACTAAATCACGTTTTATCGTCTGAGACAAGTATGTCTGACAATTAATTCTTCTTGAAATAGAGAAATAAGCTACTGATTCCAGAATCATTACAGATTTTCATCGATATTAAAGACTAAGATTGGCCAGTTGAAGTATTCCTCCAATAAACTATAAATTCAAATAAAAAAATCACTTTTTAACGAAATCTGTTGGAGGAATTTAAAAATACAAAAACCTTCATTTTTAATAATAAAAAAGATAAACCACTTTATAATATCCTGTCCTAACCTACTCTCATCAAATTCTCAGTTCTACTACATTACAATATTCAATCTGAACCTACCGTAAATACTCCACCTCTTATCAAATAAATAAATTAAAACTAAATCTGAGAAACTACACCCAAACAAAAACCATCCCCAATGCATGAATCTCTACAAAAATCCCAACTACCAATCAAGTCCCTTTAAACCCCAATCACAAAATCATCTGTCCTAGGCGCTACCACTGAAATGTTACGATAACTACCTCCACCATTAGACGCTACAAAAGCCAAAGAAGTAAAAAATAAAAAAACTCACCAACGATTTCTTTTTGCTTCGCGTTCACACACCCAAAGCAGAGCAGTGGATCGAGCGAGTGCATTGTCCCCAGTAGCGACGCGAAGAACACTTTGCGTTACTCGACGACGCTCGTTAAGTTTTTCGGTAGCACGAGCGACGGGCAGGACGTAATGCAACGCGGCCCGCGGAAAAAGCTTCGCCCGCGACTCTGACAAGCGCGGGAGGTGGCCCCGGCCAACAAGTTTCTTCGCCCCGTCTACGGTTTTGTTCTTTGTTGCAGACTCCGAGGCATCGACGATCCTGGGCATGCAGACGACCTGGTTCGCGGTCGCCCTGGTTTTTCTGGTACTGAGCATAGCGGGCCTGGTAACGGCGGCCGTTCTGTGCCTCTGCAGGCAACGGACCGCAACCCCCAGGCACCCCCATAACGCGCACAACGCCCAGACTCATCCTCCAGTCAGCTTCCCATGTGAGTCACAAAAAGCACACACGTTTACCTTTACCCACGGTGCCTGACATCCTTGCTGTGTCCTCGTTTAACCGTTGCTTCGTTCGACCACCAGGCAGTCAACCCTCTTTTACGTTGGTGTTCGACTTCCCCGCTCGAACCAGTCGAGGTAGTGAATTTTGCTGGTCACGGGGGAGGGATCGGTAGTAGTGAAAGGTGGTGAAGTCTTGAATAGTGAATTCTCTTTGTCCTCGGGTGTGTTTCGCTTTGTTTTATTTTCGTTGCTTGATGTGAGTTAGATAGTGGTGGACTTTGCTGTAATTTTCAAAGAACAAGTACCTACGTAAAAAATTAATTAAAATTACACCCTAATAAAAAATTCACCAAGTGGTTTGTGGGTAATTTAGAGGTAGAGTGTGATGAAAAATGGAAGTAGAGGTTCTATGTTTTGTTCCAATTTTGAATCGATGGGTATTGAGTAAGCAGGTTGATTAGGAGCTCCACAAAAATATTTTTTTGGGGGGCATATCAGATGTTTCTTAAAACTTCTTCTATGAAATCTACATTTTTTATTATAACTTAATACTGAAGATATTGTTTAAAGGGGAGTACAATTTTAATTTCATTAAGTTCCCATGACCATAATTTTAATTTTTCTCAAGCGCCTCTAAAGTCACTTCTATTCTCTGAAACAACTATTTCGTAGAAGAAGGTTTGGGGATTAAATAATACCTTTAATCTCATGGTAACGTGTAATTTGCACCTGATACGTGTTGAAACAGAAATGTTTGATAGATAAACAAGAGATGTCGTTTACAGCCATTAATTCATCCTTCCAGCAAAGTTGAACAGTATTACGTCTTATTAGCCTCTAAGATACGCTTCCAGGGAAGTCTAGCCAAGAATGAAAGACGTGTCTCCGCGTCTGTACCTCGAAAACTTGTGTATAATTTGACGTAATGAGCGCGGCCGTAGAAACAGCGTGCACGGTTTTACAGCGTGTCGCGTATTAATTTATCAAAGCCCGGCTAATTAATTTCGCGCCAGATTAATTTACGCTGGAGCTCGGGTTAAACTCAATGAAAGTTCACAGCTACGTCGTGTTAGTTTACGCGTGAACACTCAATTTCTACCGCGTCTGAACGAGATTAGGAAAAATCCGGGCAGAGCTCATTTTAGGACACACGTGATGGAAGAATTAAATTACTCCGAGTTTTCGAAATAACCCCCGTATTTGATATTTGTGAAATACTTGGTAAAATTTAGAAAATAATTTAAATCTCAAATAATATCTATCACGATTACGGAAGTTGAATTTGTAGTAATGTTTGCTTAAGAGTTTGAATCACAATTTTACTATCTACAGCTTTTTATATTATTCTCTAAATTGGGAAGAATTTTCTAAAACTGTTATCGACTTGAAAATGTGTTTAATGCAATTTAATAAAGTATCTAAATTTTACTGGTGGTGGAAGAATAAGATACTCCTAATAAAAATTATCTTCTACCCCTTTCGTACTTTGTAAAAGAAGTGTCATTACTCGTGTTTGATCAGGCTCTGAATTCAAATTGATCATTCCATAATTTCATCATTTTGTATATACAGCAACAAAAATCTCGTTTTATTTGTCAAAACAATTTTCATTTTTAATAATTCTTCAAATGCTATCAGACAATGTGCATTTCTTGTTTGCCTTTAGCTTAGCAACAAGCAATTCTTCTATCCAGTCCCCTGCCGCCAGGCGGAGGGATATTGATTTAAGACAAATTCGTAGTTTGTGCATCAAACCTGTTCAAACTATTCTAATTGCATCAGAAAAGTAAATCAATTTGCGCTTCCGAGAACTACAGGCTCCCTTAGACCGTATAAGTTGCTGGGTAGTTTCAGTTACGTTTCCTTGTCTCTCCTAATTGTTTATCGCCCGGCTGTGCTTCCAAAGTCGTAGTATGCTTTGGGATTCAGTGTAACAGAGTTGGTAATGCAGTGCAGAAATTGGCGCACCTGAGGCTACACTACGACAGCATTTAATAATAGGTTTCCTTGAGCTGAGAATACAGAACCCTCATGTTTGTACACAAGTTACATCACTGCATTTCCCTGTTACTTCGAGGAAGTGTCTGATTATCTTATTATTATTATTATTATTATTCGCATTTATCAGATTCTTAACATAGAATGGGCCGAGATATCATTGCAATGAATTTTACAGTTAATTAGAACGTGCTCCGTTGCTTCAACAGCATAAAATCGCTTATTTGTACACTTTTTAAAGGGCTCTAATTACAATGGCACAAGGATACATTAATGGCTTCACGCTGATAGAAGAAATATTAAATAATTCTCTTAATAAGGCACAGTTTTCTTAATTTCTTCGAAATTCGTTGTCTTTTGTCAGAAATTATTTTGAGACAAAAAATATTCAAATTTAGAGTAATCGTGTTGCGATTGTAACCAGGGTGATTCAATTCCATTTTCAATCACCATCAGATTCTATCAAAAGTGCAACGTCCAGTAACCAAATGATATAATACAGCCCTCGTAACTTCCACTACTGTTCCGACGAAGCTGATTTACGTTAAAGTAATCAGATTTGTCCTGACGCAAAGTAAATGTACTTTTGACTCGGAAGAAACCGTAATTTAGACTGTAGACAAGGTGAGGGGGCCTCGTTTGCTTTGATCTTCAGTCCGCCACATTTCACTCGATTAATGCAAACAACAGCGAACGACCACATTGCGCCAGAAGCGCATTCTTCTTCCCGTCTGTAAATACGAAGGAAACGGAATAACCGAGCAGTCAGCTTCATCTCGGGATCATAAATTCGCCGTAGGATTTCAAATAACAATCCAATCTCGGCGGTCTGCCCCCTCCCCCCCCCCCCCCCCTCCCCTCCTGTATTTAATCGGGGTTCCGAATTTGCATTACGGTGATCTGAATATTAACTCGCGGGTCGATCTTAAAATTTATTATTTCCTGCGTCCTCCGACCGGAAATTACAGCCGTGGGAAAGCTACCGTGCTGCGGAGCAATATATTACGGGCAGCGTTTTATGGTTCCGAACAAAATGGCTAGCGATAGGTGTCTAATAGATATCCAGCCCCGACAAAGCGTTCTTTATTTTCAGCAACGGTGAAATACCGCGCACAGAAAGTAAATAGAAGGCCGCCAGTATCACGTAAAATTGATGTCACCTGCCTCGTGAGCTCGAGACTATTTGTATTTGTCAAGTTTCTCTGTGCTAGATTATTCGTGCAGCTTCGTACGGTCGAATACTCCTTGAATCAAATTAGAGAATATAATTAGACATTGAGTCAATAATCGCGCGAAAGTAGAATGATTGACGTCTCGAGGGTTCAATTGATTTTAAGATAATGCAAGGAAGTGGAAAATTTATTGATCACATGAAGAAATATTATTTTCCTATTAAGTAGTTCAAATAAAATACTGGATTCTAATAGCAAAGTATAATAAAAAATATTATTAAGTTTATTAAGAATAATTAATTTGCAAACTGAAAGGTAAGAATCTCGGAAAATATTATTGCCCGATTATAAATCTGTGAAAGCTTTTTCGTTTCTGGATTCTCTGTTTATGTCGCGTAATTAAATTGAAATATTTAATAGGATACCCATTTGCTAGGGGAAGTTGCGTTTTCAGTATTTTATACCTGCCGGTGGATTGAACCGATGCCATTGTAATTGTACATATTTTTTGTGATAATAATTCTGGACTTTCATCGAACTTAACGCCGAGAATCTTCGTAGAATCCACGCTGCGCACGCGTGGATTTTGTAATTTGCGAAGCTATGATGATCCACTTAAACACTTGATTTAATTGTTATAATGATCGGAAAAACGATACTCGCGCGTTATGCAAATCGGGACAGTGTGTCATTTCACTGCGGCCATATTACGTTTTACCTGGATCGGGAATATCGTTTCCGTCAGGCTTTATGGAATACTCAATGCAGTGGATTAATATTTTATACATTTCCCGCAATATTTATCTTTCAGTCAAACCTATAGTTCCTGTTCTGTGTTTCATTTCAGATCTCTCGATTGTTTAGCGTTTCACTGTCAATCTCTGTAGCATCTTCGAAAACTAGTAAAAATTCAACTAATTTATGTAAACCCTAGTAGTTATAAACCTTTAAATAGTTTTGTTATTTTCAAGAATTATCAAAATTGTACAAAGTTATTCTTAAACTTTTAATGCTTCGTTCATTATTCATGCATTTATTGCTACGACGAGAACATTTTTCAATTATAAATTCTTCTATTTTATTAGAATCTGGAAACCATATTCTGATTTGAAATTTTCAGTTCGATAGCTCGGCCCATTTCATTGAAATTCAATTATTTTGAAAGTAGGTAAGTTTGATCCAGGAATATATTCTGTGCGAATAGGGACTGCCTGGTGGAAAGAAAATTGTTCTGCATCCGCTAAGCTTTCACTGGCTTCATTTCCGCTATGCTCGAGAAGGATGCTGCTGGTAATCCAACATGAAAGCAATGTATAATCTGGATAATTTTGCAGACATTATTGATTAATGAGAAGAAAGATTTTTTTATATGTTTGTTTACACGATTAATTTATTCTTCTCGAAATTTGCATCAGTTCGTCGCAAAGATTTTTGTGTGCTTGATCCTTGCCTAACATTGTTTGTTTTGTATGTGTTAGACGTAGATATTTGTATACCTATCTGCGAAAAAGTGTATTGAATGTGAATACTATTATTACCAGGGAAGTAATTTAAGAACTAAAAATTCAGGTACATCTTAAATTTAAAGTATCACCTTTCTCTTTTCAACAAGAATGTTTGCAAGAATTTTAGACGGCATACTTTAATTTCAAAAAGAAGATTTGAAGAAAAGTACGTCTTAAATTCCAATCATAAATGAATCGCATAAACAATTATTTTTTTCCCTCCTGATTTTAGCAACATTTACAATACTTTTATGAGACTCTTTCTCTTCTACCATCTTCTTTCTTTCCCCACTAAATATTTAATCTACATATCGTTAAATAAAATCCAACATATACTAGTTAACAGCGCCACTTACTGAGGAACATACCACAAACGATTTCGAAATCGTAAAACGGGTGCATTTAATTAAACTCGAACGAAGAACGCGGTGCACGTTACATCGCGAAGCCATGCAGTTCATTGCATTTTCTTTTATCGCCTACCTATTACAACTGTAACCGCTGATTGTGAGCGTTTCGCGAAGTAAATAGCGTCCAGTTGCATCGGTGAATAACGGTGTGCGTCATTTCGAAAATTTACGAGACACCACCTAACCAGCCACTGTATTTTAACTGCGAGGCAATTAATAACGCATTGCCCCGCAATGTGATGTACATTGTACAGAGTTAAACGTAACCTATGATCGACCGTAAATTCATTTTTCGCTGTGACACGCGATCGTTCGGAAATATACACGAGTACGAATATCGTCGTGGTAAATGTTACACAACGGTGCATGGGGTGTGCGCGTCATATTAATTGGAAGGAAGGAAAGAACGCAAATTGTGACGAAGTGGTATTCAAATGTAGACAGAAGGCGGATAGATAGTGGCTTCGTAATATTGAAAATATTTCACTGACAAATGAATACGAATGTGTTGGCGACGCTGAAATTAAATATTCTTAATTAAAAAAGTTCAACAGACAAGCACCACTTTTGTTTCATATGGAAAAGAAAACTTTAAACTGAAAGACATAAAGAATAAGATGGATTGGGTTATATCACGAGAATCCTGAAGGAAATTGTTTATATATTTGTGATCGAGAGAGTTTTTAAAGTAATATGTATATTAAACAATGTAGTAGGGTGTAGAATTGTATTTGTATGAATTTGTACGATTAGGAATAGGAGAGCATTAAAGTGGAAGGGAGTAAGGAGAGATGGATCGTGTATGGTCAGACGTGTTCTGTAGACAATGTGAGGCACTGAGGTACCTATTAGTAAAATTAAATAAACATGATAAGTTGTTACCCGATAGGGAAAGAGAGAGAGAGACTATTAATAGTTGAATAGAGAACAATTTGCCCGTGATCGATATTTAATTTTCCGAAACAGCAGCTTCAATAGTTAGTACATAAAATTTGAAACAGCACTTCAATCTTCATTAAACGAAAATGACAGAAGCAATGGAATTAATCGAATTTGGATCAGCAAACATTCGCTTCTCCAGTACGCATTTCGTTTTAATTTGCTACGACGCACTTGTAGGTGTGTTTGTTAGTAATTTTATTGCCACTCTGCGATAGGAGAATTACCGGATAAAGTTATATACCCTTTTGGTAAATTACATTGAACAAACATTGTGACGTAAATAAAATTACAAAAGAATGAACTTGAAATAGAAATGTAACATTAACGTTTATTCCTTCCACCAATCACGAACTTACTTATATTTTTTTCATTACTTTGCCTTTTTGTATAAAAGATTTTCTTAAACGTCACATTATAAATATTATAAATAATATTGGCCGTTAATCTTTTATTTATTATGTATGTTGGCCTAAATAAAATTAGACGCGATTAACGAGGGAAAATTTGAACTTACAGGTGAGAAGAATATCGGTAGTAAATATTCCTTACATAAAATTTTAGAATAGAAATATTTTTAAATAAACTACAAGAACCGATGAGTAGTTTTTCCTAATTCATATAATTCAATTGTTAATGTAACGTATCAGTATCGATGAATTTCATTATATTCTAAAAATGTTCGAGATATTTATGCGCTAACGAAACCCAGTTGTAGGAGAGAAAGTTTGCTGGTCCATAATGAACAATTTTTACATCTTTTCCTGAGAAACTTTAAGAATTGACGGTCGAACGCCTGGAACAAAAGAACTTCTCCGTTCTGCCTGGGTAATACTCAGAAAGAAAAAGAATATGAAAAACTAACGTTTCCTTCCTTTTTTTATCATTGTTTAAGTTCGGACCATTATCGCTGGGCTTGAGTTGGAAGACTTTGAGAAAAAAAAACGAGTGAAACTTGTTAAAAGTTTCCTGGGAACTTTATAGAGCAGGACAAAAATCGGGGAATAATCAAAAGAACGAAGAAACTACCAGCGAAAGATAATCGTGAACAGTAGGAAAATACGCAGACAAGTAAATTCTCTTGGAAACTAAGACCCGCGGAAAAAAGTTTAATACTTTCAACTCACAGTGGTTGGAAAAAGGAAATTTAAAAAAAGCTTAGTCTTGGGAATCCCTTGACTTTGTAGGGCACAGAGAAGAGTAGGTACGTATATTATGTATTTCCTTCTTGTTAAATTATATATTATGTATTTCTTTCTTGTTGAACACTCCACACACCAAAAATGTATATTTCAAGTTTCCAAACTCAGTAGAAAATTTCTAAAAAACAATGCAGCTAGTAAACGCAAGAAACCTTAACTAGCAAAATGAATAGACCATTTTTACCTCTCTACAAAGTACAGATCTACAGATTTTACCTTTTTCGAAACCTCAAAATTTCAAACTTTAAGCCCACTTTTCGAGCTGCTGCCATCTCAATCCGAAGTAAAAAAGAGCATCAATCGATTCGTCTTAACACGATCATCCTAATCTTGTATAGAAACCGCTGCACACTCTACGCCACTAATCACCTGACAAACTTAACGTTGTCCTGTCGCTCTACTAATTACCAGCAAAGCATTACAACGGTTGCCCACCCCCCGACCGTTTATTCGAACGTGATCACTTGCTAAACCCCGTATGAGCCAGTGTCCCCTTGGAAAAGAAGTTGGACAGCGTGGTGCGTGCGTAGGGCCGGTGTATCATTGAATTTCCTGGCGGTATCGATCGGTCGTGTTCCAGCGACGGGGGAGGTAGCACGGAACGAAGGAAACGTTTGGCGGAGATTAAAAGACAGCCGGCCTCCAGCCTTAATTTCCGTCCCGCGAATAATTCAGCCGGGCCAAAGTCTGCCTCTGCCCGGCGAGCAGGTGAGACATTATCCGCATCGCGAGACGCTAATAAATCCTGCAATGCCCCGCTGCCCGTTATCAAGTCGCCGCGCTCCATTAAATCGGGACGTTACAAGCCGTCCCACCCCTCCTCGCGTTTCGTCGTATTTCTCTGTCTTCTTTCGCTCGTTCTTTCGCCCCGGTGCGCCCCCGCACCCCCCTTCGATCCCTTTCCCGATCGACGGCTCGAGGATTCAGCCAGAAACGCCCGGGAAATGTAAATAACACCGTTCGACTGGCTGTCAGAGTGGAATTGTAAATGGAGCCGGTCGAAGGAAAAGCGCGTAGCCGTGAATAATTGCCGGGATAAGATTGTAGCCGAGTGTTTAGCCGACGCCGATCCATCATTTTTCCTGAGGAGATAGTCGGGCGTAATGTCTCAACTGTTTACCTCGCACTGCCGCGGTGGAAGTCTGCGACGGGGTGGCTGTTATGGGGACGCGGGGGTAGTAATTAGTAAGTAGCTTGCAGTGGAAGTTGTAATGAAATCAGGACTGTTCCGGTCGAAGAAGTTGGAACTTGTGTTGGCTGCATAAGTCGGGGAAGGCTGGTGACAGTGGAAGAGCTGTATGATGTGCATTTCTTTGTCGGAACGTGTACTCCCGCGATGCGGGATGGAGTTGTATTAATATGAGCGCTGACGACTGTAGATAAAAAGACAAAGTCTCATCCCATTAACTTATGCAACTTTTGTGGGAAACATTTTAATGGAATTTTAAATACAGCAGGAATATTTCAAGTGATAAAGTTAAGTGAAACACCCTATATATTTCATAATCCTTGTTCAATCTAAATTCAATCCAATCCAAAAATTGTTTAAACCTCACATCCCCACCGTTTCAACAACCACCGACCAAATTCATCATTCGGCTGGCGCTAAAGCGTCAATCTTGCAGTCCTGCACAGTCGCTTAACGCGCAGCAAGCCCACCTACAAATCCATCGTAATTCAACATTTTTCCAAACCACAATACCAACGCGCCAACCCCTCTTCCAACGACTAACAACCAGCCGCTTGTGCCCGAATTCATTATAGTACAGCGATTCGCAGGCTCGCGAAACGACCGCAGGAACGAGCTTTTCGTCCATGGAACCCGACCAATCGACGGCCACTTTATCCAAACGGATTGCGTGCAATTATCGTCCGATAATCGTGCCGCATTATGCCTTATTACAACAGATCGCGCGACACGGCTCGCAATTTGTTTGCGGCCGTTTCGCGATAGCCGACAAACCAACGAGCTTTTGATTTATAATGGCCATGGAGGAGGGGAGGGGGGCGGATAGAGAGGGGGAGGGAGACGGTTATACAGTTGTCCACAAGTGCATACGGGCTCGGTCTGCCGACGAGACCCGTTCTTTTTGCGCCACACCGCCAAACATATCCGTTGAACGATCGCTGGCCGAAATGCGCGAGCTGCGGTTTCGTCGGTCGCCGCCATTGCCTCGGTAACCGTGGACGCATTTATTCCCCAGATGACGGCCACTTTCCTCTCATTTCGTCGAAATTCGTACGACCGGCGTTCGTCGAATTCCGCGGGCTCGTTTGACCCGCCCGTCCTCATTCCTCCGCCGCCACCGTAGGAACCTTTGTAAAATACCGTGCCGTGGGTGCAGGGCGATTGTTTCGCGAGTGAATGGAGGAGACTTCTAGTCGGCCACTTGCTGCCAACGGCTCGGGGGGAAGTGATGCGCGTATGGCGGAAGGTTGGCGGTTTCGGTGATATATTTTCCGAGCCTCGGAACGATGGGATTCTGAATACTTACTTTGATTTGTAGAGTTTTGCTTTCATTGCTTGGAAATTGTGGGTGGTTTATTTATGTGTTTTTGTTTATATGCGGGGAAGTTGGAAATTAAAGTGGAAAGGCTAGGTGGAATATGTTTACCGTTGGTTAAGGGTACGTGACTCTTCTTAGTAAATATTCGCGGATTTTCCTGGGAAGATAGATGGAATTTATTTTTCTGGAGAAAAGTGTGTTCAGTAGTAGATTCGTGGAGGAATTATTTGTATAATATTCTGCCGAGGGTGGGATGATTATTTTATTAGGGTATCGAAGGAATTTCTGGTCGAGTATTTTCATAAAAGTGTACCTAATAAGAGCACAAACTATTTAATGTTTGTAATCGAAAAATGCAATGAATGCTTGAAACACTTCATATTCAAATACTATGTTTCCTTGTATTATATACGTAACACAATTAAAAGTATAGCTTTTAACGCGCCCAAAACATTAAGTGTAATTTACGTCTGACTATATATCGAGTATTTCTACTTATCAGTTCTACCTAGCAGCAAACCGTCCACGAAGAGCGTTCAAAGAGGCATTTTCTCTCCACTTTTCACCTCTTACTCTTCCATTCTAATCTCGATATAATCTTCAGTGTGTAAAATCATTGCATTTGTCAAAAACTTGGATATAAAAGTAAGTATTTGAAAGCATACCTTACTATTTAAAAAAAAAACACGAAGTGGCTTTAATATTCTCCACTGCGTGCCTTCACTTAGAAATGAATTATTAACTTGATCACATGATGATCCCATGGCAGCTCACCAATTCTCATAAAACAAAAATTTAATATTTTACTCAGTTTTAATATGCCAGCCCTGTCACGCTCTTAATTTTACAGCGCCCGCAAACAGTGCATCTTCTCGTCTAAAAGGGTCTCTAAAACTAGACTCGAAAGTTAAAGTACTTGCATATACGTATACTGCCTGGCAAAGCTGCATATCTCCTCTTATTAAACATTCATATATTATGTATGAGCAGAGGGGAAACTGTGAGAATATTGGATCAATGTAGTTTCTCAATTATTGTGCAGGAAAGTTTTGTAAAATATTGCATTGGGAGGACGGCTCTTTTGCGACGTAGTTGAGGGAATTTCTGCTTGAGCATTTCCTGCGAGTAACCGAGAGACTTGTTGTTGGATGTATAGTGGAAGACAGAAGAGGATTCTCGGTATACTCGAATCCTAGAAATTGTAGAAATTTAATTCCGAGCTTCTTGTGTTGACTGAGAAAACTGTTGCATAATACTTCAATATAGCAGCGAGGAAGACTGTATGGTATAAGGCGAAATTGCATAACTTGTAGTGATGTAAAATAGTGTATTTGGAAGATTATTTTCTGATGAAATAGCTGGCCATCATAGTTAAACATTTCCTACAAATAATCAGAGGAATTCCTATAGCTTAAAAATTTTCCCTAATTTTAACTCATACAAATTCAGATAACAAAACTATAACTTAGTACTTACAGTATTACAGTAACTTAATATTCGCCAGCACATCCCAAAAGACTTCTTCAACTGTTATCTGACGAATTTGAAAGTGATCTCGCACCTCATATCTCTTATTTCTACTATCAGATTCATTTTTCCCCATACCAGCTTTAAAATAGCCATTCTTCGATCCCTGGATTAACCCTTTCCACTCCAATATGCCTCCCAGGAACATCGTAGCGTAAAATTGAAGTTACATACTGCTATCATTAATGCTTATAAAACTATAAAAAAATCGCGGTTCGTAGAATTAAACGATTTATTGATTTTGGAACAGTATTTAATAAATGTAACATTGAACGAAAGATCTCTAATCAATTAACCATTGAATAAATTAGAATGTAAATGGATAACAGATCCCTAATTCAATTTCATTTTGAGCATCAAATTTCTGTAACTTTGATAACAAAAACAAGCAGTAATATTACAGAAATCTGTGATGAGGTTGATGGAAGACTGACACCCTCATACGTCAATTTAATTAAACTCTGCCAGTCACTACGTAGTTTATAACGAAATCCAGTATTTGCCCAGGGGAAATGTTGTTAACGAACGCAATAGAACGAAATTGAATTCATATTTAATTTTATCGCCATAGCCCAGCGTGTTATTTGATTATCCTTTCCGTTTGACGCGCACTGGTGGCTCGAGTCTGACTACCACATCTGCTTCTACTTCGTACGTCCACGTAACTCGATTTACCCGTGCAAATTACGCTGTAATAAATTACACATAGCTTACAATAACTTCATTCCAAGACACGACACATAAGACGTCTTCTAAAATAAAAAATGAATGTCTTCAGTACGCCCAAAGCAAACTAGGACAACACATATAATGTTTTCGGCTAACAAGACACTCCTTTATAAACGTGAGTGACTGTAGATTCGAAAACAACCTCTATATATAGTTGGAAATATTATTTAGTGATATAAACGTGAAGTTAGTTCCTGAATGATAGAAAAATAGAGTGGCGTTGCAGTCGAAACTGACCCAGTCAGGTCGTTGGAGCTCGTTCAGCAACTAAAGATTTTTCGAATTCATTACTCGCGATGGGTCGTCGGCGCGAGCCGACAGTACCAGTTGAAGCAAATTCACTCTACCCCCTCGCTTCTGACAATGCTCCCCTCGCAGTGACTAGCGACTGCGTTGCCATTGGCCGCCGTTGCCACAGCAGCGGCTCGCATGACTGGAAAAATGCGAAAAAGCTGGCTAAGTGCGGGAGGAAGTTGGAAGAAACAGGGAAAAGAAGTATTCGCCGACGTGAAACGGTGGACTCTGGCCTCGCTCCAACAGAGCATCGACCGTTTTCAAACCGTGCTACGTTTCCCATTGTCGTTCAGACAAGGAAGATAGGCCGCGGTCCTTTTGCCTCCCTTTCATTCTCAAATTTGTATCCAGCCGTTACTCACGGAGAAATGAAAGCCCATCGCGCAAGAACGTGGAAGCCTGGCGTTTCGCGGTCGATTTTATCGAGATAACGCTGGATCGATGGAACGAAACAGCCACCATCCCCCCAATTATCGACGGTTAATTGCAAGGGTAACGTGCGTCGGAATAATTCGGCGACGCTTTTATTCGTCCCTCGTTGGGTCCGAGCCCCCGAAACTACGACCTTGCCGCCGGGTAATTGGCAATTTAATATTTCGTTTATTTGCAACGAGCACGTAGTCTGCATGGAACTTTGGTCCCTCGTATGTACGTACATATATCGATGGCAGTAGTAATTACATAGGTACTTGCTTGCGATGGATTCCCGTGGCAGATACTTTGAATGCTTATATTAGCGTGGATTGCTTTCCAATGGTTGGAATTGCGCGGATTATAATTGAAAGGGTGTGTAAGTAGGTAGGGAAATTAATTTTGAAATGATATTTCATTTTTAATATATCTTTTCTTCTGTTATTTTAGGCCGCATGAAACACTTGTACGGGTTATTAGAGACAAATAAAAAACTAGTTGCATTTACCAGGTATTATACAATTTGAAAAACTTTAGGAATTTTAAGGGTTGTTCTATTAAGTTGATTTTTAAAATTGTTGGGTTTCATTGCAAGGGACAAAAGGAAAATAGCCTTGCAGAGGATAAAAAAGGGAATAGTAACTCTATATTTTCTTAAAAGCTTCAACCCTTACACGAGTCCTTTCGTATATCAGAAGTGCGTTTTATGTATATCACTCATTTCTTAAAAAAATGGACACTTCATTTCACGCATTCCTCGCTACGAATAAAAGTGGCAGATTCGTTAAAATAGAAAGCGGTTACGTTTCAAAACTGTGCATAATTTTGCAATAACAAAATTTGTCACGCGGGGGGAAGATGATATAGATTGTCAGCATTACCTGTAAGCACGTATATTTGTACACTGTTTCTAGCACACGTAACAAGGGAGCGAGTTCTTTCAATTTCCGTTGTTTTCATCCGTGCATTTTCCACGGTTAATTCTTTCTGGGGCAAGTTTTGCTATTGGAAAAAGCATTAACCGCTTTGTTTCAATATCCCGCAAACAAGCGTAACAGTTCTGCGAAATTCTAGCGACCGGGGCTGGAAACTTCGTTAACTGCTGTTCTCATCGAAAAATCCAAATCGCAGAACGTCGATTTCTTTTTAATTTCACGGTCGCTTGTTTCGAGCTGTGGTGACTGATTTCCTATATCCCGTGAGACTTGGCAGTTGCGAAACACTTCACGGTTTTCACGACAACAGAGACTAAGAAACTGAGTGACGAATTTCCAGTGAAAATATCGTTCTGCATTATTTCTTGCACGTCAGATCGCCGAAGTCTGCGCTGCTATTAGTATCCGAATCTTGAAAAATATATTGTTTTATCGATTTATCTTATATTGATCTGAAACGACTTTCGTAATATACTTTCGTCTTTTTATACAAATACATACTTCTTTTAAAATTGCAATTGCGTATTACATTCACATTTAGAAGGAACGATTAAAATTAATGCTTCTAAAAAGCCTCAGTGCATTTCCTGTCCTATGCATTAAAATTTAAATTAAACAAATTGGGAACATAGAATGTTCTTAATTTCAGATTAAACTTTCCTCCACTTCTAAATCAGTTTCATATAGCAGTTGCTGTTATTATCAGAGCTTGACGCATTTAGTAGATTGAAATTAACGTATAGTTCATTCAAAACATGATTTCGTGTCATTCTCCTTATCGAAGGTTGAAATCACAAATTTTGAACGTTGAAATAATCTTTTAATATTCACTGTGTGAGGTTTTCTATACAGTGCCTTCACGTGGTTAGTGGTTTTCTGAGTAATCGATCGGTTGTGGCGATAATCAATCAAACGACACGTAATTAGGGCATGAGGCTGGTCTACGAAACGAACGTAAAAGTGTTTTCGGCCGCAATTGACAGTCGTCGAGCGTGTGACGCGAAAGTTTAGGTTTACGAGTTGCATACTCAATCGCACGAAAATTTCACCTTCTAGCAGCGCGGCGGAAGTGAACGTCTGCTTTCACGGCCATTTCCGAAACAAATACGCTGGAACCTCGAGTACGCGAAATAATATGGAGACGTGAACACATGGTAAAAGCTCTTCCTTTATCAAATATCGTACGTAACATCGTTGTTATCGATTTCGATACAAATCCCTACAATTGAGCGATATCTTGGAGATATCTTTGACTTAAGTGAGAAATCTCCCAGCTTGAATAGTTTTTCAGTACCTTCCAAAACATTGGATGTTGGAGATTTGAGAAATGGGATGAGGTATTCTCCATAATTAATAATCTGGTTCTGGGTAATTCAAAATTATGTTTAAAACCCAAAATCCAGAATTTAGAATTATAAGTATTCGTTTCCAGTGATATATAATTTAAAGAAAAATATATCTTTGTTCTTTGAATTGTTTCCTGTCAACTATGTAATTTGAAAAATTAAAGTAGGTAACCTCAGAAATATATAGAGAGAAAGAGAACTTCAATGCAATTTTGTATTGATAAAGGAAAACAAAAAAATAGAATAAAGACTCTTTTTTATCCAAGATAATTTGTACTAGTCAACACTTTTCTCTATAATTTTCCTATTTTGTTGGCTTCCTTCAATATGAAATTGCCAGTATTTAAATGCAGGAATATTGAGCACAGATGGAAAAATCAAGTCCTTGGTATAATTACGCCAATCGCGTTTCGCGGAATGAAATAATGTCGAAGTCCAGTTCAAATTTGGCAGTGGAATCATACATAATTACGGTTCACAGGGGTCCGAGGCATAGGAGGAAGTTAGCGCACTATTCGAACCAGCCTACGTTGTCATTGAAGTTAGTCACGCGAGCGGCACGTGTCTTGTCCGCAATGTAAATCAAAGATATCAACTTGCAATTAGAGTAAATGCATACTTCGCAGAAGTCCTTGCATTCGTTTAATCGAAACAAAGGCATTTCCCCATATACGATCGACGATCATTAATTTTAAAATTAATCACAGTTGCCGAACAAAGGTGGACTTTGAAACTTGCAGAGGTACTTTCCTTCTGCTCCCCATTATTAGGCAAGGTAAATTCTATTACGAAACGTTTCGAAGTATTAATGACTCACGTATTGACTAACGATTGTGATGAATATCGTGAAGTAATTCGACTTGGATTTTTTCATTTTCGTGATTGCGTCAGTGTATGTTAAATTGTGTTGCAAAATAAATTAAAACGCGAGATGGTTGATTTGAAATATAGTAGTAGATTTAGGGTCTCAGTAATTGCACGAAAATATGGCTTCAAGATCGTGCAAATATCGAGGCAGCTAACGTTACATTTAAAAGGACCTATTTGTAAAATATATGTGGACTGTGCATGGTTAATAAAATTTATATTTCGTGCTATTAATATCGCAGCTTCGTCTGAAATATAAATATCGATAGCAATGATGTTATAATGAACACGATTATACAAATTTACAATATTTGGCCTGGAATTTCTATGGAAATTTATGTATTAAATTCCTGCAATAAAGGAACCTCGTGAAACATCTCCTATGAACAGTGAAATTTTATATAAATGTCACAGTAAAATTTGTATTAACACTGAGTTCAATTTATTTTCATTCTCTCTAATCAATTTTTATTTGATGATTTTTATAACGGCTGGTCGTTTATAGCGGGAGATTCGTTCACTCTTGAGGGTGGCTAGGTGTTGATATGATATACGATTTTGTCAATAGCACAATGCTTATCAGATGCAGATTCAATCCGATTTGAATCCCCATCACAAGTCTCGACGTTTATAGTGTCCCTGGCATATTTGCGTATATCTGTCATCCCTGTTGCGCAAACATCCATCAATTTTCATCCCCCACAATAATTCTTCAAGTCATAGAATTTCAAACGTCATTTAACTGACGTTCGTCCATTTGATCGAATATATTTTGACGCGAGAAATATTTTCAGGATTGAATATTCAATTGTTTACCGTCATAAATAAATTTTACAGTTCTAGACAGATTCAATAATAGCATTGCGGTCGCGTCTCATGCTGCACGCATTTACTTGTAAAGCATTGCAATATTCAACATTCCCTGCATTTGATGCGGATTAAACGCGTTAATTAAAGTTTCAATGAAATTAAATATCCAAATGGATACGTTTAGTTAATATTGCTTCACACGCATGTGTTCTCGAAATATTCATAATTTATATTTGCTAAATATGCTGCGAAATGGACGCCAATAATTGATGACAGAGTTTGTGTATAAAATGGAGGTGGTGTTGCAAAATTTAATAAATTAAAGGGACTTTGAGTAATAATCGAGATTACTCTGATTCATCATATTACCTACAGCGTTCATAAAAAAGCGTAGGTACCCTAATGTTTCAAAGGAACAAATATTTATCAATATTTAACCAAACAAAATAGCAGAATTTAAGTTTAAATTATTCTGCTTTGTGACTTTGCTGGCCACACATTTTGGAGCAAAATTACGCTCACTGCCGATATTTAACAAACTCCCTAAGTATTCACTAATTTATTAAAATCATCATGGAACAACATTCAATTCTTAGTCTCCACGAAATAACCGACCGAAGTTGTAAAATCATGCCTATGACGTGAGTGGTTAATAAAGTATTAAAATATACAGAGCGAGCTATTTAAAACGCACTATCTGTATGCGCCTATTGTTCCCACATCGAAGTTCAGCGGAGTCAAGCGAAGCAAAAAAAGATCTCGCCAACTATCAGCATCGGTAATCGATAGCAAAAGTACAATCCCAATGGACACGTGCCGCCGGTAAAATCGTATCGCGTGGTATCATCGATTTCCACCGGGCGCGTTCCACTTTCCAAGCATGCACGTCCGAAGGAAAACGCGTATCGACAGGGTTCCAACTTGTTTGCGCTGGAACCCACCACTGCGCCGTTTCAACGCCATTATCGCCAGCACCCAGACAATCGTCCCATTGATCGAAGATCGTCGCTCCCGCTGTTCTTTTTGCCGAACGACATTACAATGCCGCGAGATAGATCTGGTCGTTCAGATTACCGATGAGTCGCCCAGTGGTGGCCAAAAACGAGCCACCACCAGTGGAGTGTCCCGTGCTCCAGTTAGCTGTGTGACTTATCCAGCGAGGCCGACCTTGGTCGAGGCGAGCCTCGATCGATTCTGTGTTTATCGAACGTCGTACGTCAAACTCCCCTAATCAGACGGGCCGCGTGCGCATGCCCCTCTTCAGAGATTCCAAGCGCGTCGAGGTGGTACGTGCTCATTCAACGCGAAGTTTCCCTCACGGCTGGCTGGCGGGCGGACCACGCGCTAGTTTTGTCCCGACAGTCAAGCGAAACCGGCCCCAACGGCAGAAGCCTCCGAACCTCCCGCTGGTGGCGCATTGGACCACTAGAACGGACCAACATGGACGCCTCGACAGCTTGGAAAGCCCTACACGTCCACCTCCTGACGATCCTCTTGCTGTTGCACTCCTCGATGGCCGCGCAGAACCGGCCATTCGTCGTCAGCAACACCCTGGACCAGGGTACCAAAGGCAAGGACTACTTCGTAGGACCCTGCCTGGTGAACACCAACCAGACGTGCCCCGATAAGGAGGTGACCTTCTTCCTGTACACGCAGAAGAACCCGGATACGGCGCAACAGATCCTAGTGGACGAGACTAGCTCGAACCTGAGGGACACCAACTTCGTGCCAACGAACCCCACGAAGATTCTAGTGCACGGCTACGACTCGGACATGATGCTGTCCTACCTGGTGGACGTTCGGAACGAGTACCTGAAGACGTACGACTACAACGTGATTTCGTTGGACTGGCATCGACTGGCCACGGCGCCATGTTACCCCCTCGTCGTTCGCAACGTGCCCCACGTGGGCGACTGCCTGGCCCAGCTGATACAAAGGATCAGCGACTTGGGGGCGCTGGACGTGCACGTGATCGGCTTCAGCCTAGGTGCCCACGTGCCCGCGTTCGCGGCCAACGTACTTCGCCCGCGCATGGTGCGGCGGATCACCGGATTGGACCCAGCCATGCCGCTGTTCGTCACGGTGGACAAGGACCAGAAGCTGGACGCAGGTGACGCTGAGTTCGTGGACGTGTTCCACACGAATGCGTTCATCCAGGGCAAAGTGGAGATGAGCGGGCACATAGACTTCTACATGAACGGCGGCATCAGCCAGCCCGGCTGCTGGGAGAAGCGGAATCCCTTCCAGTGCGACCACCATAGGTCGGTCATGTACTTCGCGGAGTCCATCAACACGAAAGTGGGTTTCTGGGGCTGGCAGTGCGGGGGGTTCGCGTCCTATCTGCTGGGCCTGTGCCCGCCGAGGTACCCGGCCGTTTTAGCCGGCGATAAAGTGGACAGGGGCAAGAGGGGCTATTACCTGGTGAAGACGAACGGCCAGAGCCCGTACGCCACCGGAAATTTCAGCGTGAACCGGTTGGACATGCCGTACCTGTAAGGCTGGCGAGAGGGGCTCCGCGTTAATGTCGCGAGATAAGGCTCGCCCGATAACAGGGAATATACGACGGAGCCTGTGAACACGATCCCCGTCCCCGATAGCAGGCCGAAAACGGGGGGAGCCCCGCAGAGGAGCTCGGTCCTCCTCGTCGATCCTTGGAGAAAGTTGACAGGCCTGATAGCTGGCTGAAAAACGTCGCCTGTGTCAAGGTCAGGGAGATTCCTACCACCTGGCGCCCTGCTAATCGATAGCCTGGCTGCCTGCGTCGCGGCGTAGGACGAGAAGCGCGAGGGTGCTGCACGCTCGCTTACATAGGCACCGATTCCTTATCGATTCGACGACGCGCGGCGCGGATAGGAGGGACTGAATAGCTGTGCTCGAGGAAAACGTTGATGTTGCGATGGTGATGCATAGTTGTTTCGTGGTATTAGTTCTATGTATGTTGATGGTATACATGAGTCTGGGAGCTTCTGTGGTGATTAAACGAATTCTGTATTTTTGTACTTATTCCAGTTGAAACTTATTGGGTGGAAGAGTGGTGCACGATTGTTCACTTCGTAGGGGTTGCGCAGGCGAGCCTTTAGAGTTGAGGAGCTTAATGGCTGGTGAATGATCCTCTTACGTAAACTTTTCGTCCCCCATTGTGACGCGCATTCAGCAGTTTCGGGTACATGTACGATGGTTGTATTTAATATGGCATAATAGAGTATAGTAAATTGGGTTTACACGTGTAAGGATTTCTAGATGATTACGGGGAAGATGAATAATTTAGGATAACAAGTTCCTTTTTTAAATAGCAGAGGCTTGAGTGTGAAAGAAATTGGGCGACTTAAATACTATTTCAGAAAAATCGTTTGTGTATTATACGTGTATTCTTTTATTTATTATGTAGATTATAAAGTCGTGATTAATCGACATTCTGTATTAATCGTTAAGTATTTAATCTCTTGCAGCGAGCAATAATGAATTCCTTTCAATGAATACTTTAATTACATAATAAGGAATATTATCACTTGATGAAATAAATTTTGTAATTGTAGAATAGCCTTTTCTAAGAATATCTATATTAATTCTATTGTTGTTATTGTATAATTTCAACTTAATTTGTGCAACGATTCATTTCATCTGCATTTTGCACTACATTTACTGTTGCAGAGTTTTTTCACATGAGTTACCTATCACATTCGACTATTTTGAAAAGGAAGTAGCGTGAGCAGAAATTGTTTTTCTATATTTTTCACTTGCTTCTTCATATATGTAGAATCAATCCTTTTAGTATCAACCAGATCCATAACACCTTGTATACATATAACGGGATTTAATTTTTTCACGATAATGGAGATATTGATATCTCTCATATCTAATTCAACGTTTCAGTAAACACTTAACGTTTCTATCTTATCCCAGTAGATTATGATGACATTTGCTATGTATTTTATCCCACTTATTAATAATAACGATTCTATACATTGAACTTGAAAATATTAAGCGTTGTAGCAAGTCTTTATTGACGTGAAACTACTTAGTAGTAATAATAGCATCATTTTCAATGGAGAGTTCATTAATTGCTCCAGAGTTTGCTGAGAATTTCAAAGGTTTATGGATAAAAGGAACTTATAACTTCAAAAGGGGAAGGTGTGAAGGCTTTAGGTGATGTAAAATATTATAAAGGGTCAGAAGCCATAGCACCTGGCGTGGTTGGCTTCTTTGAAGTTGATTTTAAGACTACAAAATCCGTCATATTGTATAAGTCACCAACGAAACATTTCAAGAATCAATGACGCTTCAAAGTAATTCGATTATTCTTTTATATTATCTACTAGCTACATATTGATCATATTACATTTGCTAAACTTCATTAGAGGTGCGTGAAAGATTTAAAGTGAGAATAATGTACAAATTTAATAATATCTTTGTAAATTGAATGTTATGAAAAATTTATAATTTACAATTACGTTACTGCGTCCACTTTACAGTTAAGTGGAAAATTTTTATATATTTCACAGTCTACAGGAGTTTTGAGAAACTATTTTCGAGTACCTGTTAAATTATACGATGGTAATAATGTCACAGTGATAAATGATCACAGTGTCCTTCGAAAAGTGACGCATGTATGCTTATTAATGTTTATGTACCCGAATGATAATCAGGAAAGGTATAAACAGTAAAAATTGAAATATAAAGCAAGAACAGAAACTCATGAATTTTTTATTTCTCCAGCGCGCAATAAACGAGATTGAAAAAGGTGTATCTAAGGAAATTTAAAGTATTTTAAGGGAAGTCCATTTTTTAATCACGTTTTCGATCTTACGTTTCCTTATCAAAATAATTTATTCCAGCTTTAAATTCATGCCGCATGTTTTCAAGTAACATGTTCTACTTCATACCAAAGAATTTTTTTTAGAAAAGCTTTCCATTATTACTATACCTTCAATGGTATTAATTAAAAAGTTTCACGGTCGGTCTTTTGACACGATGCAAACAAGTTAGTTGGCGTTGTCAAAACATACAAATGAAATCATCACCGATTCGGATATTAACCAAATAGGGAGCACGCTTTGGAGCTGGATTGTATCCAAACAATTCGTTAGCAACTAACGAGGCTCTCGTTAGCCGGCGCGTGATACCGAAGGCTATAAGAACAAAAAAAAATCCGGGACACCGGCTAATCCGTGGAAAAATTGAATTCTCGGGGATTAATGCTGGATAACAAGTGTGTACAGCAGGCAGAATTTTGGAGTAACTTAGGGATTTAAGTCTGTAGACATTCGAAATTTTTTTGGAAAAATTCGTTTTACAAAATAATTACTTACAGTGGATGGAAACACCAACTTTCGGGGAAAAATTTATTCAGTTATAATTTAATATTGTACATTTTTTATGAATCTATGGACTTCAATTTTATTTTATGATTCGTGGAGAATCTAGTTTGCTCAATTTTATAGTACATTTCGTAAAGTCGTGCAATTCAATTTTTATATACTTGACGAACATTAATTACTTTTGTATCAATAATTCCAATTTCAAACACACACGTGTGAGTCGTCTACATTCGAAACTGTATTCACAAAAATTATTTCCATTTAATTAAAGAATTCCGCGCTATTTCCTACTCATTACATATAATTTTATCTGTCTCTAAAGTAACAATTGGCACATTATCAAAAATTCACATTATCACTTATTTACCTTACGATACCCAAAACGATTTCCACCATCCACCCCTATCAACGCGCTAAAAATAAATACAACGAGATAGCAGATTATAATTTCACCCTTAACGAATCAGGGGCATCGCGAATTCTGGATACCGGCCCGCGTTATTGTTGCTCGCGCAATTTTCCATCCGCTAACGATCACCAATTAATTTCCTCGGCTCCGTCGAACACGCTCTGTTGGGCCGTGGAGCGCCGTCGACCGAGCAAGATGGTTATTTCGCTGGTGCATCGCCTCGAAAGCGCAGTCCATCGTCGAGGTGGTTATCAAAATTTAATCGGGGAACGACGAGCAAGTGTAAAGCTTACGATAGATATCAGGCAATCTGATAATGAGCGCCGCGCCGTTAATGAGCTTAGTGGTAATTGTGCGTCGACGCGCCTCTGTCCTCCCTCTCGCTCCCGCAACTGCGCCAAATAATTATTATTCGCTGTTCGTACATATGTGGACAATAACGATAATCGATCGCGGGCTAGTGCCTCCGACGGCGATTGTTTCGTGTTAAATTTATTTATCAGCCGACCCTGCCCACCGTTAATTAATATCGACCTTAAGCGAAAGGAATATCCGTGAAATTGGGGGTAACAAGCGCGATGGACAGTCGCCGGAGTGATGTCGCGTGAAATTCGATCGAACGGAACAGTTTTGCTACACCTAAGCAGGCAGGTATACACTTTGGAATCGCATCTTGGAAAATGATGGTGTAAAGATTGTGTTCGCGATAAGCGGGCCACTTTTTTACTAGAAATACTTCCAGTGTAGGGTAATCTAATACTATTGTAGGTATAATAATTCTTTTGTGACAAACCGGGTGAATTTAAAAACTCGACTGTATTTTTTATTACAAATGTATTAATTACAATGAATTGATTCAACGACTGAGGAAGGCTGTGAATACGTGTCTGTAGATTTTTGTATGTGCAGGGTGAGCAGCTTTTTCTTATAACAAAAATTATTTTAATAACAAGTTTATTCAAGTAATGCAATAAATGTTTCCAACACTCTACAGATATGTGCATCGAGTTATTCGTCAATTTTTTTATTATTATTACTATTATTAATCGTCTTTATTACTAAAAAAAAGGAAGAAACCAATTTCTTTTCAGAAGGAAAATAAAACCCAAATATGTGGTTTCCCTTTAATTTCGGCTGCACCAAAAGCCAAAACCCGAAGTTACACGCGAAGTCAACCGAAGAACTTCGTTCGCACGTTCTACATACGTCGCGAAACACGGCTTTGTTCCCAACGAACCGCGCGGTTCGCGCAGATTTATGCATTCAAGGAACAGTTTTCTAAGAGTTGTCGTATTCTAAGGGAGAATTACAACGAACACGTCTGCCGTTCGCCAACTTCCGAAAGTGCAGGGCTCGACACGCCCATCCACGTTGTACGAACGCGTTGTGTTTTATGCCCGGTCTCAGACAGTTTATCCCGGATAATAATCCCCTGGCCCCACCGCTCCCGTTGCCCGTCAGTTTCCTTTCAGCCCTGGGGTTAACTACCACGTGGCATTTTTAGTTTACGCCACCGGAAGCTTGGCAGGGCCGATTTGGAACTTTGACACACGGTCCTCTGTACTCGTAAGGACCTTTTCGCACGAGACACGTCTGTGGCCCGCGATTGGTATTCCAGATATACAGGGTGCGGCCGAGAAAATGGTACAAGCGGACAGGAGGCGATTCCATACGCAAAAATAATGAAAAGCGTGGAATAATATTTTTTCCTCCGAGGCTTACTTTTTTGGAAAAGTGCTTTAGTTGGGTGTCCTGAGATTTGCATCCCGCGCACGTTTTCACGTCGATATTTTGTGGGAAGCATCGAAAGTATTGTCCAAGAATTGTTTTTTTTTGCGCGAAACTTTTCCCCCAGAAGCGATCGCTTAAAAAAGCCTGATCGTGTCAAAGGGGAATTTTTTAACACTTAATATAAAAATGGCCATAGTGGAGTGGAATCATCACCACCTTCAAGCTCGATTATTTTAATAAAATTCAGAATATATAACATAACGAAGAATAGTCTATTCACAGAAGCCATTTCAGCGAACTAAAAATCGCCACAGTAAAATAAAAATCGTGGTTCGCGAGAAACGCGAAAGTAATTAGGCCTCCGTGCCAGCATGCTGGCGGGAATCGATACTCGGTATTTCGAGGTACGACCACCAGTTGGTCAACGCAGCCGTTTGCCGCGGGACATCCGAACCGCGGTGTCATTTTGCTATTTTTCACGCGGCCCTTTTCCGCCTCCTTCCCGTACCACGTGCGCCGTATTTTTCTGCGAAATTTGTTCGGGGGTTTTGCAGCCAATCCTGGGTAAAAGCTGTGCCCCACGGCGCGCGAATTACCCTGGACGAGCTCCCGTGAAAACATGATCCTGCGACGGCTCATGCATATTCTGTTTCACACGCAGGCTCGCGCGTCACTTTGGAAAATTCGCGTCTGGACTGTCAGAGATCGTGTCCCCGGTCTAACACGTGTTGCACGATCTTCGGATGACGGAGGGGGTAATCGTACTTCCACCTTATGAAATTTAATGCTGGATAAGTACCTGGGGGTGAGCTACGATCTTCACTCGTTTTGCTTTGTGAGGTCAATGCTATGGGGGCTTCTGACTTTACTGTGCGTTGATTTAATGTCTAATGTGATCACTTTTGGGGTTAAGTATTCGTTTGATTTTCTCCGTGCTTTTGTTATCTGTTTTCGTAGCAGAAATAGGTTTTGATCATTTTTTCTTTTTTTTATTAACCTCCTAACTGGGTCGTTACTCGGGCAGAAGTGTCCCCCAGTGTATGTTTAATAATTATTACAGGAAAATTGGCTCATTTCCCTCACAGTAAATGCGACGTATAATTTCGGACATTATTTATGTAGTGAAATTTACTTGGTGAGTCAACTGATCTTATCCAACGCGAGGGGATTTTTGATTACGAATTACCTCGTCACCACTGGTTAACAGGTTAAGGATATTCTTGCATTTCCTTCAATTCCTTCAATAGAAAGACCTTAACTCTAGTAGGGAATAACCCAGAGTTGCAGCTAATAATAAATGAACTATGAACTACCTATATTAAAATGCTTTATTGGGGGAGAAATATTAGCTCGTTTATTAGTTGAGTAAGGATGAAAGTAATCTTTGAAATGAAAGTGTTAGTCACTGAGGGATAAAATAAGCTTGGTCATCGAACAGTACTCATTCATTACAGGTAGTGTGTGCATTGCAGAAAATTGCTGTTTTATGCATATCACGTTTGCCTCTTTCAACATCGTTCACTTGAACACGTTGTACACGCTCGTTGGCATAATGTACATGTTTTTTTAAACAGTTTCCTTCCGCTAAACGGGAACGTGCGCTTTGTCGATAACACACCAGTTCGGGGCTGGGTTCTCGCGACAATAGCAACCCCGCGAAGTCTAATCACGGTTGGATCCAAAATAGCTTTTATAATGAGTTCATTGATTTATTTTTGGAGGGAAAATTAATAGCTTTTGAATCTAGGAAGAGAATCGAATTATAACTCGTTCGGACAGAGGTTAATGATCCTACTTGCATATTGATAACTAAAATGAAATAATACTTTTCTGTTAATGCAATCTAGATTTATTCATTAATGTCTTCATTAGTGTCATGAATTTAATTTCATAGAAAATTATAATACACAGATCCAATTCGTTGTAGACTATTTACAGGTACGTCGCAGCTATCGTTTTAAATAATACATTGCACGAAACAAGCTGTGTAATGCCCACTTTAAAAATGGTACGCGCACGTAGCCTCGACTAGACAAAAGCAATGAACAGCTCGACATGGCCAATACACTCCTGAAACTTGCATAGACTTCCAGAAGTTCCTCAGTCATTTTCCATGTCACGTTCCGCGCATATATCCGTGCAGAGGGCGTTTCCTCGCGCCCAAAGTTGGGGCACGTTAAATGCATTCTTAGTAGAAAACTGTCAAGAGCTTCTTCGTGCTATCCTCTCATCGCCAACGTATTAAAAAAGAGTCTATTGGAATTAACCGACAATTTTAACCAATTGTTAATGTCTTTTCACACGCGACACTTCTACGGCTTACGACTGATGTTTCACTTAAGGGGACATTCTCGTCAAATCGCTCAAAAAATAGGTGATCTTTAGGATTTTTTTACAACTTGCAGTAAAAAAACTTCGTGGCCTTTATTTATTCGTTATTTACATACCATTACGAATTTGATCTTTTAACTTTTACTGAATATTCCTCAGAAACTATACTATAGATATATGTAAAAAAATCGATTTTCTGAAAACATTAGTGGGAATGTCCGCTTACCAGAAATAGTGCCACTTTAGAAAAGGTGGGAAATATATAAATATATGCAAGATATCTGGTACCTATTTGAAAAGTGTCAAAAGACTAAATACATCTCATAATGGATTAACTGTGAAAAATCAGTACTTTAGTTTAATTACTTGTTGGGGGAGTTGTTGAGTAGATTTGAATAGACAGCCTTCTCCACGAGAAGGGGAAGGTGAAGCAAATGAATGATGGTGTATCATTGAATGTCGAAGCGGAAACGGAAGAGATGCATGTGCTATGGCGGGACTGATGTGTTTTACGGGATTTCAGTGCAACAGATGTACGGATCGAACGGAGCGAGCGCAGGCCTGCCGGTGGGCATGACCACGCTGAAGGGCTCGATGGGCACCTTGGGACCCCTGGGGAACTACGGCTCGGGCCTCGGGCCGGGGGTAACGGGAGCCACGACCCTCCCGCGGCCGGGAAACTGGCTGCGCCCTGCGGGCCTCAGGCACGGGCACAGCGCGGCCCGGGTCCGCCTCTACTGCCAGGCAAAGTGAGGAGCCACGGTTCCGATAGGTAACTATCTATTTAGCACTATCTCTAAACTAATTTTTCTCCACTGATCTCCGTTATACTGGATACGGCGTAGGGCTGTTGCTTTTTGAGAATGTCAATTAAATTGAATTTATTGAAAGACAAATATTTGCCTTACGTTTATGTCGAATTCCTGAACTTAGCTACAAGTAAAATGATTGGTATAAATGTTCCACAATGATTTAAGGTAGGACATGAGTACTCAGCCACCGTCAAATTAGAAATTACATAATATTATACTACTATTGAAGTGAAAGACAAACGAGTTCTAGACCTGTAAGGATGTGGGGCGGCTATGTTTGAGAATAAATCATGTTTGATAAGAATTATTGTGCTTTATATAGATATAGTGTCGTCCTAGTGAAATTTATGATTGAAGAAATGATTCATTGAGTTGATCAGGTCTTTCAGAACTTCTCAGATGTTTCTGTATTATCTATTAAATATATAGTGTGGCGAGTCGCTCACTTCACATGATTGGCAGTTGTCTGATGAATAGTTTTACATACAATATTTTGTGAATATGCTATAGGGCCTAGCCACATTATGGGATCTCACCCAACCCAAATATTGTAGAAAAGTTTACGAAAGAGACTCCAATCATGAGAAGTTCTAATCAATTGTCAGTTTTTTCTCCCCTTTTTGAGTTTGTAGCCTCAGTAACGTAGCTTGCTATTTAGAGAACAATGTTCCTTTAATTTCAAAGTTAAATTCTTTCCTTCTAATTTAGTCTCTCGTAATCTCAGAGATAAATTCCTTCTTCTAATCTAGGAATCTCCTAATTTAGAGGATAAATTCTTCTGCTTAATTTCGTCTGCTCCTAATTTCGATGGTGAAGTCTTTTCTTCTAAGGTGAAATAGAAAATATGATGAGACGTTCATGTTTTCTGTAAATGGAGCCAGTTCGTTTTAGGAGTGTCTGTTGTAGGTTGATTTAATGGGCATATTATTTGCAAAATAAAGTGAAACAAAACGTAAAGGTAATGGGGAACAGTGAAACTCCTTTTAAAAATTCAAGTATAGGAATTGAAATTAAATCGAAAATCGTTGGAGATTGATTTAATTATTTGTAAACCGGAAACCGTTACGAAATTTATTTAAATTGTCTAATTAAATCTTTCTTGCGCGAGTAATAATTAATTAAAACCCATATGTGCGCAGTCATCTGCAGCTATTTTATAATTAATACATCCTCGCAGCAGAAGTTCTTCGAAATTATTTCTTCAAACGTTTCCGCTTTCCAAATAAATCTCATCGGTAAACTGATTAATGGTGGAAATATTTAGCTTCTTGAATGAATTCTGAAAATATAAACTTGTTTTTTGCGAATAAATACCTCCTATAATTTCATTATTGTCCCTTTTCGTTCTATTAACGTATCTGTATTGAATTTTGGTACAAATAACGAAATCAAAAACTCTGTTCGTAGCGACATCTCCTCCAGCCAAAAGGATGAATGGTTTGTGTAGGTAAGTCGATGAAAGCAAACATGGAAACATTTTTTTTTACTAATTGAACTCCCGTTGCTAACAATGTAAAAAAATGCACACACAATGCAATTTATGCTACCATTCCAATTTTCTATTCGCCTGACCACCAAATACACACATGTCAGACCAATCACGCAGATAACGAAAGAAAATACACAAGCAATACCTCAAACATGACACCTGCAATTAGATCTATTTCTGCAAATATTCACAATCAACTCCACAATCACTTAACACCTACTTCTCTAAAATTCACATCATTATCAGTTTCGACAAGACTCTATTCACACGAAAGGTTTCTGTTGCTCACCACTGACACTTCAGAAATACTTATTAACCCGGCGTTGGTTCGATGGGGTGTCACAGACCCCAAAGATTTTAAATTCAGTATAACTTGTTAACAACGCCTGGCCCATATTTAATTAGTTAAGTATTTTTGGGTCATAAAAATTTAATTTGATGTATCTGCGTTTTTATTCTCTAAAATTTCGCGCCACTGCGTAATCTCATATTAATTAAAGATATGGATTTCTATAATAAACTAAATTCTTTGCGGGGTCTGTGGGACCCCACCTTACTACTCTGTTACATTTCCCCACCTTACCAACGCCGGATTAACAGTGTACTAAATCAATACACCTTAACTATCAGCACCAATTCACACAAGATACCTCTGTGCGCCACTAGTGCCTCCAATACATTCCCTTGGCAAAAGTAGCATTACTTAAAAAAAGATCGAAAGTGTCTAAATCTGTCCAAGTCTACGTAAAGACACCTTCATCCACAAGCCACAGAAGTGTCTCACATAAAGACGCCCAACTCTCCACCACCCACAAACCTACTAAAAATCCAAACGACAAAAGAACGCCCCCACCTCGAATCCTCACCACCACTTCATCTCCGAGAAGCTGCTCTCCAAACAACTTCCCCACAGATTCCTTTTCCCCTGCACGCGCCTGCACGTCGATCGGAAAAATCCGTCCCGCTTCGAAACGCCTGCAAGTTGATTAAACCCCGTGGAAAACGCGGGGTCCATTGACAGCGGAAAGTAGATCCCCTTGAAGGCAGCACACGTCGGCAGCAAAGCGGGGGCAGGCCGCAATTGACCGTGTTCGTTATTGCGTTTGACAGAGGCAGGCCTGGACCAGAGCCCGCAGGGTGAATCGGAGCGGTGGTGCCCTCACCGCCCCGCCCCCCCTCTCCCCCCAGGGGACGTGACGACGCCATGCGTCGCTTCGTTCCTATTGACATCGGTCGCGTGTTACCCGGCGAACATCTTTGCGCGCGTACGCAGCGCGCGAGACGCAATCCCCCAGCCACCCTTCTCACCTCCACGGAACGGACCGACCAGCTAGGAGAGCCAGGGGAGAACCTGCGCGAGACCGGCAACGGATCGACGGCGAAGGGGACTCACCAGTCCCGAAACGGACCATCAGCCATCACGGGCCTCATCGACGATCATCGAACGGCGTGTCTGTCGCGTAGAGGGGTTGGAAGAAACGCGGCGAGGTGGTAGAAACAGTGGGGGATGATATTGGTAGCGTGCTAGGTCGAGATTCGGGGGCCCAGGAACGCCATTTCGGGCCCCAGCGCGGTAACAGCCCGGGGACACCGAGATAATCGGCCGTCTCGAGTAGTCAAGTATCCACCAACCTGTGGTGAGCGACGGAAGGCACACTTTGGGACCTCGTACACTCGAAGGTGTCCCTTCTCGCTCACCAACGGAGTGGGCCCTAAGTCCGTTAGTGTATCTCCGCGCTGTATATACCTCGTATGATATTTCTTCCTCCCTCCGTGGGTCGTGAAACATTTCCCAGAGACTTTGTCGAGCTGGGTTCGCCCGCTCGGGCTTCCCCTAATCTTCGGGTGGCCCGCGCCCCTAAAATTCGATTCGAGGCTCGCTCGGGGGATGGAAAGGGCGCGGGCGGACGGTGGATGGACCGGGGTGCGGGTGGCGTTGACGTGATGCGAGGCGTGGACACGTGATCCGACGGATAATTGGACAAAATTTCGTTGCACCGAGAATATATATTCGTGTGTGAGTGTGTAGAGTGGATGAGAGAGAGTGCTGACTGCTTGAACGGGGGAAGGAGTCATCGGTGGACGCGCGGCGCGGGGAACGAGCAGAGATTCCATTTCGTGCTTGCACGTGTGCGTAATGATTTTTGCCCTCCTGTTGCGTAATCGAGTCACGTGAACCTGGTGGTGGTTCCTCGGTGCGGATTCTGTGAAACGATGATAACGATTTTCTGGCCACGCAGCTCTGGGATGGGGATGACGGGGCTGTTGTAATTGAAACGATGGTGGCTGATCGATTCCTCGTTTCGTTTGATGACTTGAGAGAGTTTGGACGATTAAACTGGGTCTTTGAAATATTTTATAGAATTCAAGTGCGCTTTGGTTATCGTTGGGGGGTGAAGCTTGCTACGGAGATTCGTAGTTCGAAGGTTGTGGGTGTGCTTCTTGGAGTAAAGCTGCTGATCAATCAGTTTCCTATGTATAATATTAGATTTTATTTGATTAGACTTTCGCGGTTAAAGGTGTTTTTTAATATTTTACAAAACAGCACCCCTGAGATGCTACACGTTTTAAGCTTCCCCTAGGAAGTCGTTCAAAATATGCAAATTATATCAAATTCTCATCCTTTCAATCTGAATTAAATTCTAAGGAATATCCAAAATTCCGTCTGGACCAAATCAAAACGCAAGTGTGGTTCACTTCAGAAATCCCCACTTTTCTTTAAAACTTTAAAGATCTCACACCGTTATGAAGGAAAACAAGCTTCCTGTTTCCTTACAATATTTTTCATCCTCTCGTTCCTACGCGTTTCCGAACGAGCACGCCGCACCCACACCTGGAGCTTAATCATTAAACTACCACATCGGTCTGAGGAGCGCCCTAATGCGGGAGTCGCGTGTTCCCCCCGAGTGACACGAGGCGCGGGGAGGCGCGACTTCGAAATCGAAGTTCACCGCGTGCACACGGAAAACTGGTGAATTACATCGGTAATATTGATCGAGGAAAGGGTGAAGCGTTTCACAGAAAATCGTTACCGCGTGACACGCGTGTGGATGCGGGTGCAGTACGTGTATACGTGGTCTGGCGCGAAGGTGTGCGTGAGCAAATTGCGTTGACGCGTGGCTGTCGCAGAACGAGGAATCGCAAGCGGGGGCCGACGTTCGAATTATTATAGCGGACTGCGGACGCGAGCAGAGAGAAAGAGAGAGAGTGACAGAGTGAGAGAGAGAGAGAGAGAGAAATTGATAAAATCCTGTACGCTGGCGTTTCACTCCAGCGACGCAACAAAAAGAAGCAAAAACAGCCGACGACTGAACAACGATCATAAGGTTCATTGTTCACTAGTATCCAAAACGATCTACATATCACAACGGTCATCATCATTATCGTCGCTGGTGAATTCTACCGCGACCGCTTTATTGGTCCCGCGGATATCGATGGATCTAACGATGTTTGCCCAGTTCCTACAATATTTTATCTCGCCCGTAGATAAATATATCGATGACACGAGTGTCGTGACATGTTCGCAACAAGACTGTTAGCACTTCCTGTGTATCGTGGTAAATGCTGGATGTTGAAGAGGCGAGAGCCGAGGGACGAGTATTTCCGGAATATTGATGGGTATTGTGACATATTTTGTTTAATGATAAGTACACAGTGTGCTTATCATTCGGTACACGTTCTTATTTGCGTATTGGCACTTGGAGGGTTAAGTCTGAAGCATAAGATAAGAAAAATGTGGTGTGTAAATGTGGGATGCTCAAGGTTTACTTTTGAATTAGGAGGAATTAGAGGAGGTGGTAGCAAATACGTGCATTCGATACATATCTATCGTTTCAGTATAAGAATTAGAATTTGGATAAAGTTTGAAGGTATCAATTTAACGAAGTTCGATGGAAAACGGAGGGACATTAAATCTAAAGGCAGTCAGAAGGTACAGGGTGGTTTGTTAGTTGCATATCAATTTTGAAGGAGTAAATTTATGACACAAAATGGGGAAGTTTGTGTGCTGCACGTAAAGTGTTGTGAGTAGGTCTACCAAGCAATAGTGAGGCATCTACTGCGCATGCCCAAACAAAAGGTGGAGAACGTTCGACTCTCACGTTCAGCGACTCTGAAATATACGGATTGGCCAACTCTACCCACATAACAATTATCATAATTATTTATACCACCACGCAAGTGGTTCACGTTGAAAGAAAAATAATATTGCATAGATCCAAAAATCGTTTGATCTTCAAAGAGAAATTAATTTAACGTAGGTACTCTTGCTACGCAAATTGCGCACTCTAGATCGAATAGGGGAAGCTTCTTTCGCGTGAATGTTTAAAATGACAATCGCCACAGCAAACGTATTTAGCAAAAGTACTGTCGTGAATATAAAATCGAAGATGGCAATGTTACAATAATTACGTGCGATCGTAAAATTAATTACTAAATGTTTATAAAAGCCTTCCTTTATACACGAACAATTCAGCATTAAATTTCGAAAAATTTAGTATTCCACGTTGAATAATTCTTGACACTTTAAGTTATTGCACAAGTGTAAATTAATCGCACAAGGTTTTATACAAGCCTCAATAATTGGGGAAGAAGGCGTATCCTTTAAAAATTCAGAGAACGTTCTAGGAGTTCCACTAGCAATGCCAATCTCTCGTTGGATACAAAACGTAACTGTATCGTATTTTTTAAAACATTTTTAAGCTGTACGAGTCACAATGAAATCCTTACACTGCCTTCTACGGGGACAATAAATAATATTCATCGTAAGGACACGTCAGAATTCGAAAGGCAAGGGACGCAACGTGTCCTTTCCATCACACACATTTTCTCCTCTTCTGGTTTTGTCTTTTTTTTTCGCAGAACGCAGTGGAGTGAAACGCAAGCATCGAAAATCGTACTGTACATGTAACATATTTGTATTTACTACTAGCCGTTCAGCTTTGTGCCGTCTCCATAGATTACAAATACGATAAAAAGCATATATATATATAAATAAATATATATATATATAAATATAGTTATAGAAATTGTAGCTACAAGAGAAAGATGTTGAAAAGGGTTAAAATGCAAGGAGTGCCAGTGCGTGTAGTATGCGTGTGTGCAGTGAGTGCATAAGGAGTAACAGAAAGTTTTTAACTAACGACTTTAGCACGCGATCCATATCACAAGAAATAAAGAAATCACCGATCAATGTGATTACCTGTTTGTGTTTGCTAGCGATCGATAACGTTGATCGACAGGGAATCGATTGAATTATTTAGTGGAAACGAGACGTTCGTCAGTCCCGTCTGCAAGACTGAGAATTTTGAACAATAAATGGGACAGGATTATGCCAGTGTGGCAGTAGTGTCGATACTTAAATATCCACTTCATTTGAACAATATTTCTTTCAACCCCCAGATTGTATTTTCATTGCAATGTATTTTCTTGACACTTACAGTAGTGGTCAAAAGGAAGTTTGACATTCATATTTTTATATACACGCATAAATAAACGTAACAGTAGATCTCATGTCAAGTTGCTATCACTGAGACAGCGATAGCTTCCGGTTAAATTGTATCGCTGTTACTGTTCACACTTTAAACTTTCTTTTCACCATCACAGCACATCTGTGCCGCTGATCGCGACGATATCCCAGCTCGATACTAATCAGAGGGATTCGATACAGTGCGAAAGTGTTCGACGAACAACGAAACTCGATTCAACACTTTGAGTGGCGCAAGCTTCTGAAAAATGACCATCGTAGTCGATCATGCCTGACTGCTAGAAAATGTTCGTACGTCCCTGATAATTCTTGATAACACGTCGGCGCCGATCAAAGTGTTTCATCGAATACATGTTCCCCTTCATTGTGATCCGCTCGACTTGCCCTGAATTGTTGAGTTCCTAGAGAACCATCCAAGGCTCGATCGGTTCAACACGCGGCATAATCCTGACAGACCATGTTGATGAACAGAAAGTACGGAGAAAGTAGTCTCTGTTTCTAGTTGCCAGATGGGCCCCCTTCGGCCCGAAACTTAGCTACTTTTTCAATGTGTGCTTAACGAGGCGCCGTTCGTTGGAAATTGCGGTGTCGATTGCTAGGAGAGATGGAGAGTTAGCCAGGGAGGTGTGTGCGATCGTGAGAGAGAAAAGGGGCGACAGTCGAGGAGAGAGCAAGTGTGGAGTGAAGGGGATGAAGAGGAGAGAATGGAGGACAGAGTAAGGGAAGAATGTGTGTCGAGCAGAATGACGCGAATGGGTGAATCTGCAGCCCATTGTGGCCGAGATTAGGCGAACGGATTAGGTAAGAAATTCCGATTATTTGGACACACGGAAGCTAGCTAAACTGCCATGGTGGAGCCGACGTAGAGAAATGGACGTGTGTGACATTAGTCGGAAGTTAGCCACTTCCTTAATGGATCTCTTAAGCCGTTGAATTTGCACCGTTCTGGTGAATTTATTGTAATAATTAATAGTCTGATGTGACCAGTATATGATTATATAGAATTTTAATATTGCTAGAAGTGAATTACTGTATAACGAGTCCTGATTCGATTCTGACCTCTTTGGATCGTTTTAGAGAACTATAAGAGAATTAAAGAGCTCGGAATATATTTATTTGTAATGCAATGATTGCGAGTAATGAAGATTTATTTATTAGTGTGGGAATAACTGTTTAAAGCAAGGTTGGTAATAAGGTTTTCTGTGTTTCTATTTATGAAACGAGGGACACGGTTTCGTATATTCTAATTATGACTTGAAAGTCTCATAACCGATGATTTTATATAATATCAAACTGTAAAGGGATTCATTAAGGCAGTGGTATAGGTGCATGATGTAAACGGGTAACTTTTCAGTCCGTGCTTTGAACAAGGGATGACATTCGACATCATTTCTTGACCTCCCCCTCTGAAGAGGGAAAATCCATTAAAGTTAATCGCGCTCTATATCGTTTTATCGAAACTTATTAGGTGGAAAATTTTGTCGCGGGCTCAAAGAATGAGATAGTTTTTCCAAATTGAAGAACCTTATCTTGAAATCTTTAATTGAGCTTCGTACATTCGGACGTTCATTTTGTACGTGTCGTAGAGGTCTCAATTATACGAATTCTCAGCAAAGAGAATTTAAATATTTTACGGTGGAACGTGACTAATGAAGATAGATTCTGCATTAACGTAGAAATGATTTATATTTTAAGATTTCTCTGCAAATCTGAAAAGCCTGGCGAATTATCGCCAGATGAATTGTGTGCTAAAAGTAATTTTATTTTATTATCTATATACCATTTATCAAGGGAAACTCTGATATTCAGGAAATATTAATAATTCAACTTTATTGCGAATTCAACTTTGAGAACCTTCTGATGCTCGTCCGAATGTATCTTCAAATTAGAGTAGAACCATTTTCTCGCATACTCTGCGCTTGCTTTTACTCGTTATGTGATAGCTTCGATTCTGATTGTCCATTTGGGGTCGAATTAGACAAATGGAAACGTAACGACAATCGTATTTACATATTTTTAAATAAGGCATAACTAAATTTTAAATAACCAATTAAGAAATTCAATTCTGTATAATGAGAGGTGATCATTCGTTTTTCTAAAAATAATGGAAAATTAAAACACTAACTTCCTTTTAAATGTCACACATTTTTTACATACGAGTATCTATGAAGAAGTATAGCAATGAATTTTACCAGATATTTCATAATGCTAAATAAATAAATAATCGTGAATTGGGATAAGTATACTCAAGTGGAAGATACAAAATTAGAAAAGTCTAAACACTCTTCAAGAATACAAATTTTCTTATTGGGGAAGTTAGAAACAATACATTCTGCAACACACTGCCATTCCTTTAAAAATAATGTTCATTCCAATGTAAAATAAATTTTCAAACATTCATTCAGTCATACGTTTGCATTCGTCTAAGAACGACATCCAGATGAAAGCGTAGAAAAGACTGTGCGAGGCGTGTATAATGAATATCTAATACTAGTGAAATTTCTAAACTATCGGAGGGAAGGAACCGTTAAAAGTCTTTAGGATAAATTGTTTTCTGCGAATTTAGGTAACTTGTTATCGTCTAATAATCTAACGTGTCCTAGGCTATTCTGGAGGTACCAGAAATTGGAGCGACGTCGACTTTCAAACTCTGTCGATGGCTCCTAGTAGATCGTTTATTGTTTTCCGACAGAAGTGCAGAGGAATGCAATCGTTTCCATATAACGTAGAAAAAATACGGTCGTAAACGATGTAATTTCCAGCGCGTGGCTCACTTCCTCTTCGACGCAAAACCATCTGCAAAATTTCTTTCACTGTCTGAATAGAGAATTCGATGCTAAGTTTCATCGGCGATTACATCGCGTTTAAAATACGCGCGACGGGGAAGTGCGCCGCGCGCATGAAATCAGAGTCAAATGACAATTTATTGACAGGACCAAATGTCGTATCGCTTTAAATTGGCATCCCCGATCGTTCCCCTCGATTTCACTGTGTAAATGAATCGTTCGTGGCGAGTGCTGGTTTGTAAAAAAATTTGATTTCTTAACTCAATGAAATGAGAGTCGTGGTTCAAATGGGTTGTGTCCGAACTTGCAGTTGGTAAAGAAGATTTCTGTAAGCTTTCGCACCGTGGATATAGCCGGGAATGTGTGTATCGATCGACGGTTAGACTGAAATTTGCATAGGAAATCGGGCTTGCGCACGATAGATTTCGTTAGTATTGATTTCGACGAGATCCGCCTACGGCATCGATTATCGATCGTCGCTCGCCGTCTCCTGAAAGGAGCGGTGGCGGCAAATTTGAACGCTGTCGAGGTGCTGCACTCGGCTATCACTTAAACAATGTTGGAATTAATTAACGTTTAGGGTATCGTCACGCGTATCGAGAGTCCTCGTATCGAAGCTCGTAATAGAAATTAGAGAGGACCGTACGAAGGAAGCGTTCGAGTCGTGGGTTACAAAGATATTTTCTAGATCGTTTGAAGCCCCCCCTAGCTGTACGCGCGAGGGTGTTTGGAAGATTTTAAATAAATGTAATTTCACGGAGCACGTCGAGCCGAAACGAAAGCATCGACTCGGGTGCGAACGTATATTATTGGTATCGATAAAAGGAGATTATCCTGCGTTTCGCGGGACGACGGTAGCTCCCGGAATTAGTTGCTCGTCTGTGTGCAATGATAGTTCGTGTTTCCTTCTGTGGGCGTTTACAGTAGAAGGATACGGCTGTCGTTTGTTTGCGGAGCAAAAGAGAGTAACTAACCGAGTCGGGGTAACGTTTAACATTTATTTCTTTAAGGGGAAAAATAAGCGGACAATAATAATCCATGTTTGTGAACGACCTTTCTTGCGCAACAAGGGAAGCATTATCAGAAACTATCACCATCTATCGTTACGAAGCATCGTCATTACTCCGATAGGATCGAGATCACGGGCATACTCCCATCGAAAACGTCGTCATACCCATCAATCGTCTTTCCCCTCCATCCTCAACCAAATTCATCCTTCAGCGAAGCGAATATGTCAAGCTCGAGTGACTTATCGAACATCGGCGGACCTGATTAAATTACACGCGGAAAAGCAGATAAATTCTCTGACATGTTTCGCTCGGATAGAAAAATCTCGTCTTCGAACGTTTCTCCCTCCCCCTCCTGTAAAGTTGATTCGCGCGACCAGACTTCTAGTTTTATTCAGAGGCTCCACGACACCCGAGTGTTTTCGACTCTGACCAAAGCTGAGGGACTCTGCGCTTCGGAGGCGCTATCATTCGTTGATCGTTCTTACCTGGTCGTATACATCGTCATATCGTCATCGTAAAGGAGCATCGACCATCACAGGCGTCATTTCTACGCGAATATCGCGATATTCTGAACATTTGTACTTATAACTGGTTGCTCCATACTCGAGGCTGAGCGGGCGCGCGACGGGTCTATTTCTTGTAGCTCGAAAAGTCGAGGGGCGATTTAACGGATAGTAAAATAGCGGAGTGACAACGTTGGAAACCGACGAGGCGAGGAGGAATTTCTTGTGTATTCGCTATGCGCTCGTCGCGCCCGCGACGTCGAACAGTGCGGGGCACGACCTAATAATAAGTAACGGGAAACAATACAATAATTTTTCATACTGTTTTTACTTTTTACTACTATGATTACGTGCGACTGTGTAATGTTATTCTTATCGTCTACTGTATATTGGCAGACGTCTGGGACTACACGCGTATTGTACACGTTACGCGCTAACGTATTAAACAGTTTGTATCTAAAGTGTGTCTCGTTTAAATCGATCCATGCGTTTATCTTTGAAATTCTTCGTGATGTTGAGAATATTTTAGATGAGAGTTAAATGGATTTGAAAGGGAGTTTAATTAACATGCTGCCAATAGTGTTTCTGTAGATGGAGGTGTGGAGGGAATATAGAAGTCACCTATCACTGCAGATTTTTATTCTGCAAAAAAGTATTGGAATGTTTGCGTCGAAAAGCCCCAAGTTTGCGAGATATTTAATTCCGCAGTATTAAAATTGAAATTTAAAATATCTCCCGATCTAATGGGATTCCAATACAAATATATTAAATGGGAAGCTGCGTAAATATTACATTGAGAAATATATCTCTACATCTTATAAAATCGAAGATTACCTTATCTCCTCTACAACTCCAAGCTACAAAAAATGCTCACTGCTAAATTATATTCACGTCAGATTACAGCCTCCTTTGAAACCATTCAACTTTTGTCTGAAATATTCTTCGATGTCACAGAAAATTTCAAACACGTTCACTTGAATCGGTTTAAATGGGACACCCTGTACAGCAGTTACAGAGGATTCGCTCCGTTTACAATTGTACCACTGCGCGCGAGGGGTAGCTAATTTTCGTCTCTGTGCATATGTGTGTACGTGTGCCTGTGTGCGTGCCCGTATGTGTACTACGCGCCATTTCGTGGGATTTCGAATCGAAGGAGAGATAAACACTGATCATTGTGTACAGGGCGTTGCGAGCGATGAACGCAGAGAGAGTGGACGAGGCATATTATTTCCCGGTTATGAGAGAAACGGCGATAAACAGACTCCAGCGGATTTCCTTTCGCGACCTGGCCGTAGGCCGACCTGAAATAAAAAATCGGGCATGGAATGGAGGCTGGGAGCGGCGTGAGCAAAAGATCCTTAAAGATCGGTGAGAAAAGAAATGAGATTGAATGATTTAAGAATCAGATAGTCAATAATAGAATATTTGCTGAGAAAGTCATCCTGTTATCATTCGATCCAAGAAATAGATTCAAATTTCATTCAAATTCAAATGGTTTTTATTTTGTTTTTCTGGCTGAGAATCCTGGGCACCAAAACTTGTGCACAGTTTCTTCGTACACAAGTTTTGTGCTAAATTCTTTTCAATGTGATTGAAATTATGTATTTATTCTGCTGGATAATTCATATCAAATTTGGACACTTCATTCGTGGTGGTACATCGAATGAAAATTTGAAGATTATACACTGCTGTAAGTGTGCCATTCTCCTTCACAAAAATGGGACTTAATTAAATAGACTATTAAAATCATTCGGTCTCGTTTCTCGTTCTCCAGATCTCGCATATCTTGGAGCAACATTCGACAGACACGCATACCGATTAAAACTGAAAATTCTATGCAGTCTCCATTACTTGTCCTGCTCACGAGGATCAGAAGTCGCTCCTGTGCAAAACGGTTCCATGAGATTCCCAGAATCATGGCGCAAAAGAAATTCGTGTCGCGTTCTTCGACAAAGCCAGATGTGGCCATTCTGCATCGCGCAAAGCTGCTTTCAGTGTGAATTCACATAGGCTAGATTTCAATTCTCCTCCTGTGGCGTTCAGTTGGTAGGCGTCATGCCGAAGTGCGGCGCGTTTGGAAACTCAACTAAATATCATAACGTGTCGACGATGGCGTAACTCGGTACAAACGGGCCTTAACCCTTTGGGTGCTACAGAATCACGTTTCCTTGACGCGTGCGACCTGCGCGGGGAACGCCTATAGGCGTTCAGGGACTATGGTTAAGAGATACGATCAGTTGAGACCCGCACGCGGCGTACGCCGAACGTTCCGATTCTCAGCATTCAGAGGTTTAACCAGGATTAGAAGCTTGTGCTCTCTCAATGCTCTTTTCCGAGGTTCAAGGAACCTTCCAACTCATCCAAGAGCGCTCAGCAAACCCTTCAGTTACGCCATCGCGCGTCCAAGGGGTTAGAGTGCTAAGGGTACTACACACAGATTTTTATCGTCTTCTAGAAACCTTCGATCGTTGATTCAAATCGATTTACATATCTTTCCGAGCTCCGCTTACATATCAAAACGATATTTCGTCGAATGTATCGCGTTCGTACAAACTAGAGGTAGGTAATGCCGTGGACGCCGTGAACCTTCGGGCACAGAGACAAAAGGCGAAACCGAATAATAAAATTGGGATGTCGGCGCGACAGTTTGTTAATTAAAAGGCATATCGAGTATTCTGGTTGACATCGCGATGGGGGTGACGTCACTGCCGAAACGGAACCGCCTATGTTTCAGCCGCGAGTCCAGAAGGAGCCAGACGCTGTGCCGCGGATAACGATCGCGCGTTGCTTCGGAGCTCGCGTGTGTCGCGTGTCACAGGAGTTAGAGGTAGACCACCTAGCCGCGACGGAGTGGTGGGACTCTCGCGTTTTCGTGATGCTTCTTCCGTCAGGTACGCGATCTCGGGTGCCGATCGAGGGAAAGGGGAATCCTCTCCGCGACAATGTGCTTGGCGAGGGGCTGCGAGAGCTCGCCGCGGTCGTAATTGTGAATCTCGGCGTGACACCGTTCTGATAAGGAGGCACGGGAACATAGGGTGGACGTGTCCGTGCGTTTGACTTTAAATGCGAAGCAATAGACGGCTCCTTGGTGCGCGTGATCACGCGCGGAAATTTTTCGTCGGGGCGAGTCGATAGTAATAGTGATTATTGTATAACGATAGTAGTACTACGTGTCAGATCGATCACGCGACCAAGCAGCCGGGGGCGATCACAAGAGCGAACTGGAGACATTGAGCCGCTTGGTAACTTCAATGCGAAATGGAAACGAAAACGAAACCAAGAAAGAACACTAATTATACCCATAAATATCCTATATACCTAAAACCAAAAAAAAAAAAGATAACCAAAGCATTGTAACCTTCTAGAGGCAAAGATGAAATAGAGAAGTACCTAATCTTGTATGGTTTAGTTCGACCACTGATTTGTCCGTGTGTGTTCGTTATTGAAATATGTTTCTTTAGTAAAAAAATGCTTAAAAATCTACGTCTGGTTGTTCATTACGTTCCCTCGCCTTTTAAATATAGGAAACAGGGTAAGTCCTGGTGGAAAAATCATGCGACATTTGGGAATTTTTTCAAACAAAACCATTAAATATATTTACTTCCAGCTTTGTAGATTCATTTGTCAATCTTTAGAGAATATGAATAAAAAAATTGCATGCAAAAATAGTGATTATATCCGGAGTTGTAGTGCTTCAAATAGAGCGCCTTGCAAAAATCATATCCGCATTGTTAGCATAAAATCAGCCGTTGTAGTTGTCTGAAATAGGAAATTTAAAAATTTGTGTAATCTGTATGAGTTTGGCTATAGTCCGAACTAGATTAAATGAGAAATACTGAAAATTAAAAAAATTGTCAGCGGATAAAACAGACATCGATTTCTGCAAAAAAAAATCGCTGGTTCTTTAAATCGCAAAAGTTTAATCTTGCAAAAATCGACTTAGTTTTGGTACCAACAAGAGTGGGACATCTACTGAAGATCTATGCCAAGTTTGAAGTAAATCGGGTCATTGGTTTTTGAGATATAATGCTAACCAATTCGAAAAAAATCGTTTTAAGAAAAACACGTTTAAAGTTTTAGGTACCGTTTTTTTAAGTAACATTTTTCTAAATGTTGCCTAAATATGTACAAATATAGGCATAAAGATTTCAATTAATATAGTTTGAGGGTTACTCTTTAAAAAAATCCCAAATATCGTGCTCTTTTTCAGGCCGTCAAGGTAGGGAGACCCCTTAATTAAGAGCTACACACCTAAGCTATCTAAATCAAGAGCTCTCATAAGCTACACACAGCACTGAACAATATAAATTCGTCTTATTTTTACCCCTGCACAATTCTAGAACCCGGCCCCGCAAAACTCCACTTCGGCCCTGCACATCACCGAAAGAGCAAAAGCAGAATAAAATTTCCGCAAATCTATCCAGAAACGATGGAAATTAAAAACACGCCCGTTCCCAAAGACTAAACATCCTTAAATAAAACGACCCTCCTCATACCCGACATAAATCTCGAAATTTAAGTCACCCGCCTTCATCCCATCGCGAATTTCCCCCGCTATGATTTCATATCCCTGTCAACAAAGCAGGATCCATCTCCATAAAGCCGCCAAAATGATGATTAACAGGACACCGAGGCGTTAAAAATGCAAATACAGCGAGGCAGAGTGGAGGGGAGGCTAATCTCGGTCAGTCGTAAAATCCGTAGCACCGGGCAAGCTCGCCCCGGCTACCTGGGCCGAGGGGATAATCAGCCGAGAGAAATTTCGTGGAAATTAAGATCGGCCGATCGGTCACGTATATACGTCAGGTAGCCCTTCCTACCTGTCACAAGTTTAGGGTGGCGAGAGTGAGAAAGAGAGAGAGAGAGGGGCGACCGCATGGGGTAAGCGGTGGGGGGGTTGACAAAGAGCGCTACTAGGTGGTGGCTGGCCACGGAATCAGTTGGCTCGCGGCGCTCATACCGTTCGTATTCGATTTTACGCGTCCCGGCTCCTCTTTCGGTACGGTTTCGTGGCTCGCGTGGGGACCAGTTTTCGGTGGGTGTCGTCCGACACGGGCTGCACACACGCGCGCACCAGAAGCAGGAAAAGAATCTGCGCCGTGACACATCCACGCTCGAGAAAAGGACAGGTTTCTAAAACCAGCGCGAAGGTCTTTAAACCCCTTTGTCGCACGCAGCAACAAGTGAAGGGTTTAGCGCGAAAAACTCGTGCGGGGTATTCGAGTCTCTGTTAATCGCGGAGCGTGGTCGCGAATTATGTCGGGCGAAGGGTGAACATAAATCGCGGCGGTTTTTCGATAGGATCGAGTGAACAGTTCGGTTCGTTAAACGTGCTCGTCGATTTCGTTTGATTTTTAAACGGAGCCACGGTGGCTCCAGTGGTCCTTCTGGGCGGTCGCTTGGCTCGGCTGCGCGCGCAACGCGCGAACCTGCACCGTCGCGCGTCCCCGACGAACGTTCCAGCGCGGTGAACGGCGCGAAAATGAATCGGCACGGTGTTCGAACGAGTGGACCGCGAGTGATGGTGGCGGCCTGACGAGAAATGACATCGACGTCGATGGGAAGAGAAGATACGGGGATAATAGTGCGAGCGAGAGAACCGCGGCGATCCTACGGGCGAATAGGGTGCAGGTCGTGAAACCTCGCGCGAACGATCGCCCTCGCGCCGATCCGGGGGACTGCACAGTCGCGAAATTCGATTTCCCGCTGATTTATGGTTCGCGTGTGCGTGAATGGTTGCCTTTGTTCCAACGATATCGCGAATCGCGGATATTCTCGTGAATCATGGCCGTTCAAGTGCTCCAGCCGACGATGTCGACGATGCCCCGACGCATCCTACTCGTGCTCTTGCTGGCACTCTGGTATCCGAACGACGCGCACGCTGCCCGCGGATTTAGGCACAACATCAAGCACGGTGAGTCCAACTGCCTCTGATTTTTTATCGTGTATTCGAGCTGGGTGATGAATAAGTTGGGCATTATTCGAAGGTTTATTGTGATTAGAGATGGGCAAAATTGTTATTTAGATAAAATTTCGAATAACGAATAAAAGATAAAAAATCGGCATTGGTTCGTTAACTCGAGATAATTTTATTCGACACATGACGAATAATTTTTTTAACTTTTATGTCGTTGCTCGAAATTTTATTTAAATAAAAATTTTGCCCATCTCTGATTGTGAATAGGGGTTGGGTACAGATTTTAATGAATTTTTGAGTTCGCGATTAAAATAGATTATAGATAATGATTTGTATGAATCGATGTTTGTTTGAGTAGATTTTCTTTAGGTTAATGAACGAAGAGGATATTTAGGTTGTTATTTGTTAGTCTTCATTGGAAATAAAAAGTATGCGAAGAATTCATTTATGTTTATACAATTAATTCATATAATATGCTTCGTAATTATTCGATAGGGAATCTAGTTTTATTTCATTTGAATTGTTTTAGTGTCTTTTCACATGAGACACTTATTGTTAGTGTTTTAGATATAGTCACTCACACATTTGTTCACCTAAGTGTGATCGTAGCTTTCCTATTAAAATCCTGGATCACCTGCTGTAATTCTGATTTCTAAATTCCGAGTGTTAAAATTTGGAATTTTTCTGAATTTACATGAACAAACTTGAGAGCTACTGTATTTAAATGCAAAGTACCTTTATGAACGATTAAAAGAAACAAGAAACTTGTGATCACTCACCATCCCCGACAGTGTAATGTAAAAATGTCCTCAGGTCTCGTGATACTCATCTAAGCAAGTAAAACAGTCGTAATTATCATATGTCTTAATACTGATTCTTATTGAGATATGAAAGGTTCTCTGTGTTACCCTTCTATTCCAATGCAAATTCCACCTACTTATCGAAAAGAAATGCGTAGTCTTTCGAAAGTATCGTAATGAATACATCATGTACATTGTCAGTTGGTAATAAATATACCGAAATCATTAGCTGACCGGACAGTCACAACCAGGAGGATTAGTATCTAGAGATCCCATCTGCACATTCTGGACCTACATTCATTAAAGATTTTCCATCTCTTTACACAACCACCGGCTTCTAAAAATTTCCAACTCCCATTTTCAAACACCCTGTAGAATCTAAGCGTTTACCAAGTGCAACCGTTGCAATTTAATGATTGCAATTTAATGATTGCAAACGTTTCATTACACAAACGTTCATCGAAGAACACACATTCGAAGCGCTATCGTTTATTCAGCGCCTTCTTTCCGATAACGTTGACATTGTTCTCATTCCCCCCACAATGGCTGCTTTATTTATCCACGCGAATTAGCTTTTTGGGTCATCAGGGCCCTCTTTTCTTTCGATACGTGGCCCTTCTCGCTTTTGCTTCACCTTGCACGTTGCCTTCTTATTACGTTTCTGGCAGATTACGATTTAGACGAGTGCCGCTTCAGAGTTATGGCGCGGAGATTTGCATAACACGCGGGGCATAATGCACATGAGCGAATCGTTGTTTATTTGTTGCCTCGTGGACGTTATGCAAATTCCCCGGGCGCAATGGCTCTCGAAAAGATCGAGATAGGAGGTTTTTATTACCGCTGCGCGAAATCCGTCCTTCGCGGCGCATCCACGCCCGTTCCTTCGAGTTACGCCGCGATACTCGTCTCGGCACTCGAGCCTCATTTTTGAGAACCTCTTGACCAATTTTTCCATTTTCATTTATCTTACGCTTCACGCTACTTTGTCGTAATCCACTGCAATTTGGTGGAACGTGAACAGTGATGGATTGTCGTAATAGTTTTGGGGATGATGGAAAAATTGGAGTTAGTAGAATCGCCCTCGTACTTGGAATTCAACTTGAGTATACATATATATCGAATAATACTTCAAGTAGTTTAAATCTACCAGATGGACTGAAAGAAGTTCGACGTATTTGAAATATTCGAATGATTTAGATCGTTTAAATTGATCCATTAAAATTATAAATAAATATACAGCACATGGATATAAATCCACAAAATAAAATGGTAGCAATGAAAGGTAGTTAACGCAAAGAAATATGAAGCTCTTCTAATTCCTCAGATAAATAGATCGTAACATAATCATTTGAATATCACAAAAAAATCTATATCATTATAAATTGCTCGAAAAATTTTATTTTCCATATTTTAACCCTTGGGTGTCACATTGCGTCAAAATCACCCACAATTTGACTTCGAAGTGAAATATCTTTGAGGCATCATTGAAAATAGTAGGCACTACTATTTAAACATGATGATACATTAAATGTTAATTTTCAACGATGAACATACATTCTACAATGTTTACACTTTATCTCAGAATTTTTGGGACTTAATTTGCCGGATAGCTTTTAATCAGCAGTTAATTAAAAATTTTCTTGGGTCAAATCGAGATTTGAAAAGAAAAATATTAAAAGTGTGTCAATTTCTTTGCACTCGTATCGAACACACAACTTTAAAACATGTCCCTCCAACTTTTTTCATTTTATTTTCAAAATTACTATTCTAATTAATCGAGCTTCCTCTCGCCCACGTCATTCTATGGTATTCCGCGTAGCGCATTAAACAATATAATAACGTCCTCAACCTTGATGGTCTCCTAAGCATCCATAGGGTCGGTCCTGTATATAATGTCCCTAATAACTTCCGTGCCCTTCAGCCTTCCTTTTTATTCGATTGAAGCCTTGAACGTCTCGCGTCCGCTCCATCAACATCTGCCCCCTTCGATCGAGACTCCCCCATCGCCCTCTGATCTCAGCGTTCCTTTTCTGAGAGCCAGATTTGAAGGTGGACCCTCGTTTCCCGCCACGGTATTAATGGCTGGCAAGCGTTACGATTTTTCGCACTGCCAGCTTTGATACGACTGTTCTGCTCCGCGGATGATAGACTGCAATGTGGCCGAGCGTTCGGCGACTAATTGGAGAAGACTTTAGCTTCGGTTGCACACGATTTCAGTTTTATTACTATTGTCACTACTTCCGTTAATAAGTCGAATATTTCTTTATCTATTTTCAAATAGAGTTTGAATGCACAGACTTCGTGTATTAGTCTCATATGGAAATATATATTTGTCTTTGAAACTTGATTCTTGTGCCATTTTATCATTTTTCTTAATTATTCGGAGGAATCTTCTGTGAATGATACCATTGCAAAAGTTTTCTATCTTATCTTCGACATTATTATTTATATAGTAGCACAGAAACGTATAGGTATACTATTTAGCAGGTATTTCTTCTTGTCGATTAGTTATATTCGTTGAACGATAGAAGGATATATGTTTCCTGAAAATTATCGTACAAGACGTACGACAAATCTCAGCGTCTGTGGGTCCTTTAATTACAGACGATTCCATCTCCATTAGGTATCAATATTACTGCTTCCTTCGAGTATAAGATGAATATACCGTTATCGTGGTTCAAGTCATTTAACAGGATTTCCAATATTGAATCCGAAGGTAAAATGGTACCGGTAAAATAACCGTAAACTACTTAGTTATTTTCTTTAAATACTTCCTTATTCCATCACTCCTTGTCATAGTTTAGAATTTTAGATATTAATAAATCGACCATCAAACATACTTATGGAAAAGATCGTTTTACTTCGAAGGAGTTTTGTCATTTGTGTATCACGAAATCATCGTACAAGTCGATAGAACTGTCTTCTCCATCTTATCACGACGAATCGTACCCTTTTAAGCAGACTGACATCAAGGGGAAAGGGGCAGACACGTCCTCGCTCCGTTTTCGCCGACGGATGCGCTGGCTGTGTGGTCTTTTAAAATATTGTTGAAAATTCCGACGTATCCCAGCGGCCTCGTAAAATGCACGCCTGCTCCAAGAATATTAAGTGTCAGGACATTCCGCACCTCCCAGCTCTTTGCTTTATATTTAGCGGCAACCGCATCGAATCAGCGCGGGGTACACCGCGAACGCGCCCTTTTCGCGCGGCCACAACGCGATCAAAAGCATTCTCGATGCCTATCGATTCTTTTCCATGCCAGTAATAATGGTCACGCGGTCGTAGAGGAGAGAAATGTGGGGGGCATCGGTGACACGGTGTTCTTGAACTTGAACGCGACTGGTGGTGCGTTTTTTTCTTATGCGAGGGATTAGGGAAGTTTGACATTTCAGTGGCCATTTGGGGGCGTTGTAGTGAGGCTGGAAATTGTTTGGTATTTTTTATACGTGGGATGAAATTGACCCTTGAGATTTTTATTGTATGTTGCCGGTTACGGATGTATAGGATCTATTTTGAAAATGGTACCAAGCTGATGGAAATTTGTGAGATTGTTCTTTTTAATCTTCTTGATGTGCTCCAAATTTTTTAAATGAATTCACTAAACTTGTTGCTGAGTTATAACGATTTTAATTTTCACTGATTTCACAAATACCATTATGGAAAGAGACGATCTTGACAGATAAAACAGCTGAAAAATTGTTGAAGGAATGGTACCAATGTTTTCAATTTTTTTGTACATGTAGTATATGGATAGATTAAAATATCTGCCGAGTTTCAATTGTTTTCACTACACCGTTTTATAGAAATAAATTATAACTTGAGTAAATTGTGAATCCATGGCATGTTCACTGGGAAAACTTTACCAAATAATACTTGAAAAAGCATTTGTATAGTGAAAAACACCTTTCTAGGAGTAAAAATAAGACTCCAACTGTGGTTCAAGTTCCTTACATCTAGATTTGCCATGCTTTGTCTAATATTGTACGTCCGATACATCCTAAAATTGGGGAGAAATAAACTTGGTAACGAGAAAAAGAAAGTTAAAGAACTGGAAAGAAGGAAATGTTTGAGTTTATATTGACGAATATGAAGATAAAATAATAACGCTACGTTTATTTAAAATTTGCAGGATACATTAACAAGTATTATGTACCAATGTCTATCGCTACCACTGCCTATCTTATCAACCCCACTCAGTATATAAATTGCAACATATAATTCTTTCAAATAGAACCGTCTTACTTATCCCACCGTTCACAATTTAAATTAAACTTTCTTTACACCACTACTGCTCACATCACATAGAAATCCACACAAAATAGAACTCTTGAACTGAACCAATCTCCTCACTTCATCAGCCCTATCAGCCTCTTCACCTATGCCCACAGTGTAACTTTAATCGACGCATTTATCAACTGCAATTTTATCTTGGCGGCGAATCGACGATCAATATAAACTGCATCGACCAGCGGAAAATCGTTGCTGTCGCGACCGTTTCCCTTTTCTTCCCGTCCCTCCGAAAAACATGTTCGAAAGTGGCACTTTTAATCCCGCGTGCGTGGACGGCCGGCTGCGCGAGCGCCTCGCGAAACGATCAATAAGAATAACGCGCGATAATTAACGTTCACCGGGGGTCGCTGGAACGCGATCGATCTCGCGAGCCCCGCGCGCCGATCGGATCTTCGAGATACCGAGATCGAGGCGGCACTCGCCGGCCCGCCCATGTACCGCTTCCTGTTCCTCTAATCGGGCCGATCGTTTCTCTTTACGCCTGATATTAATGCCTGAGAAACGACTGGTGCAAGCCTGCGACTGCATCCCTTTCCAACTAGGTATTATTATTATTGTTGCTACTTTTACTATTCACGCGCTGGACGGTCGGCGAGGTGGCCGAGTATCCGGGAAACGACATTCTTCCACGCGAAATGGGATTACGAGAGGAGGAGATGGGGTGATTACTATAAAGTAAGATGGGTATTATTAATTTTCCTGTGAAGCAGTGGTGAGTAATGGAGCTCGCGCCAAATTTAGCATTTTCTCGTTTATGTGCCGCGGTTGGGAAATGAGGAAGATGTGGATCGATTAAATCACGCGAATATATTAAAAGCTTTTTAAGGGACTTTATTGTGGTCGAGCTTTAGGGCAACGTCCTGCAAGGAGCTTGGTATGGGAGACACTTTTGTGGCTCATGCGTGTAATTTAAATAGTTGCCGAAGGTGGAGGTGGTTTGTAGAGGATGGAGGAAGATGGGGAATTTTTTAATTTGAGTAGTTTTTGCGGGAGAGCAACGAAGTGTCTCTTCTAAGAAAGTTCTAATGTCATAAGTTTTTTAAGGAGGAGATTAGTATCTGTCTTTGCGACTCGATTTTATAGTAACTGATATATGTACGTAATAGTTTCCTTACCTGCAAAGAAGTTGAAATATTTAGGATTCCATAAATCGAGGACTTTTGTGTGTGTTGTAATATTGAGATTTTTTTTTAAAAATCGTACTTGGAGAATTTGGTAGGTTATCGTGAATTTAGGATAGTTTAGGATAATAATAATAATAGTTTAACAATAATAATCTGTCGTTTAAGTAAAAGGTGATAACATGTTTTTAACTAAGTAGATAGTAACTATTATTTCCCCCGTTTTATGAATGTCCATCTTTTTATTAAACAATGAATCTTCATTCTAAATTCCTTTCAAATTAGTTGAAAAACATTTACAATGTTTTTTCAGCCTGCCGTATCAGCTCCGAATATGAAATAGAATTATTTTATAGTCTCTAAAATTATTTCTGTAGAATTATTGTCAGTCTCTTTCTACTAAATTTCTGGATCATTAAGTGATTGTCAAAAATCATTCCCTATGACAATTCCACATTAATAATCACTAGAGATAATTCATTCCTTCTCCATATTGTTTAAAGTATATTTCATCGACAAGTAGTTCAGCCAAGAAACGTAGATTCTATCATTGTTTCTATTTCATTTAATTAATCGTCACTGCATCGTGCAAATGCTGTTCTTCACATTGAAGTTACAAGTATTTTTTAAATTTATGTTTTTCAGTAACGAGCGTTTCGCTTAGAAGAAGTTTCCGAACGAAGTGCATAATTACGCGCTAACGCGACCATTATAACGCATTAACGAATGGAAGTGGGTTAATTGTGCGACATAGTGTCGTATATCATCGCGGTTTTCGTCGCCTTATTGCGATCGCATTGTGTAACGCTGCCATTACGACGATCGTAACAAAGTCTATAAATCTCTTATTCGTAATTACCGGTCTAATTATCCGCGGCGGATTATTTGAACACCGTAAAACTCTGATTGAAACGTTCGACGCGTTGCACAAGCATTCCAACTTGGAAGCACATAAATAGCATTCTTTATATCGAAAACCAAATCTTACAAATTCATTTTAATTACCTTCATAATATCCCCGCAATTCTTCACCCACTCACAACAGAAAAGCTGCACCGAATAATTTAGAATTAATTTCTAAAACCATTTAAAAAACATTCCCACCATTTATTCAAACGATCGATCTATGAAGTCACATATTTACTTATATAAATAACTATTACCGATTATTAATTCTCAGAATATTCTGCAAAAGGGTTTATCTTGGCCTTTAATTACTAGCATTCCAAAGCATCGTATCAATTCATTTAATTTGTATACGTGTACTTTACACGACTCGTACAGAATTAACGACGCAACTAAATGCTTCTTAACGATCGTCACGAGTTTAAGAATGATTGGAACGAATTTTAAACGCACTGATTCCTCCGCGAATGCTCTTCGAGGGTAATAGTCTTACTGCAGCGTGCAGATCTCTTCGCAGCTGAAAAGTGGTGCAGGCGAATAAGGAGCATTCACGACGAACGACTAAATTCGCCCTTTCTTCGAAACTAATTAAATTAATGATCCCTCTGCGAGCACCGCCTGGACGTTTAGATAGCGGCCAGTAGCCCTTCGCGTCTTGATTGCTCACCGATGCACAGTAAGAGCGCGACTTTTTATCTTAATTATGCCCGTACAAACGCCCCTATTATCTCGGCTCGTGCTGTAAGATATTAACGTTTCCTGATATTGGTCTTCGCGAGAATCTCGTTCTTCTTCACAGTCACCACTCATTGATAGCGCTCTTTCCAATCACTACACATACGGGGTGATTTATTATTCGTGGTACTGCGAAGGAGTGGGAAAGGGATGATTTATGAAAATATAAGTGAAAAATGTAGAATAATATTTTTTACTTAGGGGGTAGGTACGTTTTCGAAAAAAGTGACTTTGAAAATTCATTGATTTTGTGTGTATTTAGTTGGAAAAGTGTGGAATTTGTTTTTGAATTTGAGATTATTGAAAATGGAGCCTTTTTGGAACCAAAGTTACTGTATAATTTCGTGTCACTTTTATGCAGGTTTTATGGGAGGTACCTGTAATTTTACAATCTTTACTGCTGCATTTTGAAAATTCTTAGCTAGGTGCACGTGTGCTTAATGATATTCAGAGTCAGTTTTATACTCCAAATATGCCAGTAATTAGTAAATCTTCAAAGCTGAGAATTTCGTAAACACAGGTTCAATTTTATTTGATTACATGTCAAGTGGCACAAAGATACTTATACCCAGACTCACCTTCAAACAGCTTTTTCAAAATATGCCCGTAATCACTAGACTTCGAAGAGTAAAATTTCCTAACAAGAAATATTCAATTCCATCTCATCAAATGTACAGTGACCCAAAGTTATCCTCCCCCAAAAAATTGTTTTCTTAAAAAACGAACCATTCCTGTAAGCTTCCTCCCTTTCACAACCTGCAAAACGTCGTCCACCCTTAAATACTCCAAAATTCGCCCTTACCCAACAAGCAATCCGCTTAAATGTGAATTCGAGAAGATCACCAGTCCCCAGTCGCCGTAACAGTCGATTGCTTTTACTCGCGGTATGAGAAACAGAATTACTCGCAGCGTATCTAACAACGATTAAAATATTCCCCGCATAAAGCACCGACTCTCGTGTAGCTAGTATTTTTGCCGAGCCGCGGGCAAGCAAATCAGCGCTAGCCGCTCGAAATAATTTCATTCTCGTTCTGCGTGCCTGCTGTTTTGCTCTTGCTCGAATGCCGCTCGCGCGGGCCATGCAAAGTAACACTGTCGGCGTGTACGTGCGTGCTCGGAGTACTCGTGGCTCGAGGGAGGCTCCACCAGGCCCTTCTTGGGGTACTTAAGGGAATGCGAGTCTTGACCGTGACAAGGGCGATCGCCTTGAACCCCGACCCCTGGACCCTCGAACGTCCCGATCAAATCCAGTACGCTTCTTGCACGAAAGATAGAAGATGTGGTGTTTGTCGAAACGTCTCTTCGTTGGCGCCATTATTAACAATGTAACAAAGGGAAAAGGAAAATGTAGGGTGTTTTAGAAATATGCATGAGAAGTCAGGGTCCATTTCCACTTATCACTTCATTCATACACTTCTTAGAATAAGTTTTTGTAGAATTAGGTTTTGAGCTTCTAGTGAGCTAAAATTTGTAATTTTTTTTAAAGTAGTGATTGTCTTAAACAAAACCCTACGTGCGTGAGGCAGAGTTGAGTATTATTCGAATAAAAAATTATTCGTTATTCTCCAATAACTTCATTTTATTCGAAGATTATTCTTTTTCGGAATAATTAGAATAATTTCTAAGAATTCCTAGAATTCTAATTTCTTAATTAGATTTCTCTTGCCCAACTCTGCGTGAGGAGAGAGTTAAGTTGTTGACTATAGGAAGAACGAATTAATTGGTCGGCTGAAAATTAATTTTACTCAGACTGCGTGGTAGTAGAGCTCCTTACTAGAGATTTTAGTGTAGCTCGTTCGGTAAAGACGTTGTAGGTTCAGGTTATAAGAAAGTAGGAAAAAAGGTTTGTGGTTGCGGACTTAGTATTTGCGCAAACTGCCGTCACGTCTAGCAGTAGTGTTTATACAGTGGCGATTCCGCCATCGCATCGTGTACACGCAACTGTTCTTTGATCATTATTTGCACGAGCACGCGGAACGTTATAGCTGCCGTGTTACTTGCTTTGCTGAGAAACAATTGAAAAATTTCCGAGAACAATGTTGAGGACTCTTGGATTTACACAGAGAAATTCTTTCCGCTTGGATTGTCGAAGAAATTCTTAAACTTGTTCCAACAGTTCCTGTCATTGTGTTTCATTATTTATAGCTATGGTTAAAGGAAAATTGGAAATCTGGATAGTAACAAGAATGCCATTTCTAAGGACAAGAAACTGTATCTTTATAATTTGGATGGCATAGTTAATGGATTTAGTACTGAGGACTCAAGTTATTTCTACGCATACGTGTATGTTAATTTTAAATTAGTATATTAATTTTAATTTGTGTTAATTTTGTGGGACGGATTAGAAGCTTCTTACTTTTTACGTTCTTTTATTTAACTACAAGTGAGTGTAGCATTTAAAACGTTAGATTGCTTATTGCAGATTATTTTACTAATTTAGAATTTAGAATTCGAGGGATTAAAATTTTAAATTACTGTACTTTTAGGCAGACGTCGGATTTCAAGTGTTTGCAACGCATGTACGGAAGTTGTAAACAGAGAGACGTTAAATACATAAGGGTTTCGAACTGTAAACTTACAGAACACACCACTGTCCTCTAAATATACGACACACGCACTGTATATACATAAACACCAGTGGATTCCTCCATAAGAAGACAAATATTAAACTTCCTTTTCAAGGGAGACCCGCAGACAACGTCGACGGTACAAATAGAACTGTCATTAACTGCTCCATTTAAGATGATGCTAAAAAATAGGACTGTTAAAATTGTAAAAATCAAGTTTCCATGCTGTACCATATATTTCAACAAAACCTATGAAAATCATACTTCAAGTAGTTGCTACAATAATAATGCAATACACATTCCCTAAGCTCGAAAAACCTTAAATACTAGTCACTAAAAATTACAGCCTCAAAGACTATAAGTACCACTTAAAAATTTTCTTATTCATCTCAAGGAATTTATATTACATGGTATAAGGGAAATATTAAAGTCTTGTTTCTTTTTTGCCGCTTAAATATTGCGAAATGTGCGATTAGAGTGGATTACGAGATTCACGAATCTCAGATCTTTAGGACGAAGTACCTAAACTCACAAAAAGAACGTTAGAAGCAACAGAAACGCATAATCCGAAACGAAGCGTGCCTGTTCGTATCATTAATATCAACGTTTCACGGGAAGAACAAGTTCCAGAGACAGGGCTTGACGAAATTGCTTTTCGATACTATCGACCACGGAATCACGTTCATTATGAGTGCAGCAAGGGCGTGCCCACGCTTATGATGAAATAAATGGCTGGTCGAGACCATGTAGTTTCCTGTTCGAACGTTTCCTTTTTGCCCATTTAAATATTCGCGACTCGAACACATGCGAATCTTCGACCCACTACTCTATCTATCTCTGATATATGCTCCCATAACTTCAGTAGGATTTCACGAAACAATATTCGCTAAATCTCCCCTAATTATTAATAATTTTTCACAATAAAAATTAACAAAACTTCATCTTAATCATTCATTCTTAACTGAATCCTTAACTGGTGAACGCGAAGATACAAAACAACTAATTGTAGTTTTATATTCTTTACAAATAAGATTTAATTCGTATCACTCGTATTAATATATTTATTGAAAAGAAAAGTTCCGAAAGAGGAATCAAAATTTTCTCGTGGAAATTGAAATAAAAATTGGGGTATGTGAGACCCGGCATCGCTAAGTAGTTGCGTAACAAATTTTCAAATATCCTGCACCAGGTGACTGACCTTGATAGTAAACCGTGAAAATGGAGAAGGGTCGGTGACAGTGATTGTCTCGATTCCTTTCGTCCCTTTTGTTCTCGAAGAGATTTTATTACACGGTCGAGAAAGGCGACGTGCAGTTGAGGGCCGCGATGTCTGTCACTCGCGCCTCTTGTGTTTGCATCGCGTGGAAATTTTAATTACTTGTTACCTGGTCGAAGTAGACGAAATGGTTCTTTTTTTATTTCATCTGTGATTTCACGACGATTCCACGAACATTTCCACTCGCGCGGAATATGTTTCCTTCCCTACGCTCGGTCTTAATCTTTTTCCATTAATCTCATTCACGTGGGAGTTATTTATGAGCTATTGACGACTCGTTAAAAGGCACAGTGTGAATCGTACGATGATAGAAGACATCAGACATATTTCAACGTACACTAAATAACGCGAGATGAGCCGCAGTGGTGAGAATTAGAGGGGGAATGATTTTATTTTCATCTGAAAGTTATCGGTTCTTTAATTAATTATTCAAATTGCTGCGATATTAAGACGCACGAGTCGTGTCAATGAATCATCGTTGGTGATATTTAAAAATTGCGAAGTACTTGAATACTAATATTTAATTCCTACATTTCTAGATTTTCACTATTTGTACCAGTTTTACGATTTTTTTTAATAAATAACATTGATAGTTGCAAGTATATTTAAAAAGCTCGCAATATCCCCATTTTACAAACAAGAAACTTCCTATTTCTTCTTCTTGTTTCATCTTTTTTAGGAACTACTAATATTCTCAATTTGTAAAAATCAGGCGTGTAAAGTACCATTCGAAGAATATAAGGCTCAATATGTTTCAAAGGTGCTGTTACTATAAAAAATTGATATGAGATTGGAAGTACAATGCACGATGGTGGCAATCCGATAAAAAGAGAAAGTGGCGTTACATAACAATGCTGTATGATACGTTAAACGAGATAAGATATGTTTAGACACGACCAACAATTGCACGAAGCTCATAACTTGGAAAAATAACTTACTACACGATAAGAGAATAATAAAGAGAGGACCTGTCGTGGGTATCATTGACATCTGTTATTAATTTCATAGAATTAACCGTTACATCTGCTATAAATAAGTGTTTGTGAATCCTGCTCCCCAATTACAGGGTGTTTAATATTTTAAAAAATTCAATATGTCTAAAAAATATTAAATTGACTAAATACCTACATAGTAGCTACTTTTTGCATCCAAGCTGCTGGATTCCTAGTTGTCACTTATTTAGAAACTGAATTCCTTAATTGTTTCTAACAACGTTTTCTTTCAAGTACATCGAACAAATTTTTATTATAATTACATTGTGCTTGATCTTAACGTGTGCAATTTCTTTGGATACTTATCTCCACCGAAGGAGTGTAAAATAAATTCTGGTGCTATTTTGTTTCGTGCCTAAATGATTCATGAGATTCGTCATCAGTGGCAGGGTTCGTGGTACCGTAATCCTTCTTTAAGTTGGTGGTCGTAACATCTTCATTTTTCTCGATCCACAGTGCAGTCGACTAATGGGTTTCATCTCGCGGTTTCATTGTTCGTTGCAAAGCAAAGAGGGCTATAATCGTGCGTGTAATTTCGTATCTACATACCTAACTCCTCTATAATAACTTCTTTGGAGGAGAGTGATATAACATTTTTTAAAAATTTAAAAGCAAGCTTCAGTAACTAACGCAACATTTGAGATTTGTCAAGTGTTTACGTACAACATTGAAATATACATATGAGATGAAGACAGTGTACTAATAAATCCATTTACCGTGGAATTTTTTAACACTTTTAATTATTGTGAAGTGACATTGTCGTTATTTAGTAATATATTCAGTTTTGTCTTATCATTTTTTATCATTACTTATTTAATCATTCCATGACTGCTTTTTTCTCGAAGATCACTTATTTTCTTCGCTATTCTGACTAATTACATTTTTTTTTCAAAACGCCGAGACACGTCACCCAGTAAACTAATTTTTCTAACTTTTAAAAAAAAACTCAAGTCGTTTGGACTATTTTTAAAATAAATATTCTGTTTCAAATTGTATGCCAATAATTTTTCGACTCACTGTAATTCAAACTTGCTGGAATACACTACCAAAACAATTGCAGACCGCGAAAAGTTGATACTTCCGTTTCACGGTAGCGTCGTTAGCACGAGGGATGAAGAATCGCGGCAGCGCCCGTCAGTTCCTCCTCGATTTCTTTTTTCGAACGCCTCTATCCGTCACACCTCCACTTTTGTATAGCGAGCGCCACGAGACTGGATATTTTTGTCCCGTCTCTCGCGCTGAATCGTAATACCTACGCGTGTGTTCCACGTCCGACTGTGGACCCGCGCGTTTTAATGTATCCAGAGGTTGTCGCGTCGGGTTTCACGTGCCCATTAATCGTTCGGTCCTTCGAACAATATGGATATTTTCGTTACGTCGGATGTAATAACTCCGCCACGCTGTGCAATTACCATTCTAAATTGACCCGCGGCTCGCGGATAGCCTCCATTGTCCCGCCACGGAGATTTATCCCCTGAACGACATCCGTTCTACACCTTGCTTCTCCGATCGCCGGCCAAGATATTATTAAAGCGCCGTTTATTACCGTCGGATTTGCCTTAGATCCAGTTAGAGCGGCTCGGATCCCTGAAATTGAGATTAATCTCTCTTTGACCTGTGGCAGAGAGCTTTACAACAGGACGGCTATGTTCCGTCAATTAGATTTTTACGACACTGCAGTGATTGTTCTCGTTTGTGTTCTGGGTGGTAAGAAAGGGATGAAGGGTGAAGGACGAAGACGTTGGGACATTTCATTTTGTGCTTTTCTTGATTTGTGTGTACGTTTTGGAGCAGACTTGCGTTTCATTGATTGTCGAATGACTTTACTAATTGAAACTTGTGTGTAGAATAAAGGTACTTGTGAAATATTTTTCTTGATATTTTAGATGTCACCAGCTCTATATTTTTTTATATTCATATATTCAAACATTTTCCAACATAAGTCCTTAATTATGTGAAACATGTTTAGAGTAGTTGAAGAAAATCGTAGACAGAGAACAATAAGGAAACAATGTTTTCCTAAGTGTCGATTTAAGAGCAATAAGTATAGAAAACAAGTTTGTTCTCTACCTATGACAATTTTTAAAAAACAAATACCCAATATTTCATCGCTACCCTTAATAGACATGAAAAAAAAACAATTTCTAAAATTTTGTATCCACTTTCAGCAATCTTGAATGACCCAATTCCCAAAATCCCATCTGAAACATCCACATACTTTCTCATTTCTACTTAACAAAAAACATTTTCATCTACCTTCCACTTTCGCGAAAGTCAATTATAATTTCAATTTAGTCTCCACGCTTCTGCTCTAAATCAACAACACACGACGGTATCTACTAAGCCGCGTTCGTGGAAAATTGGAGGCAGTTAGTTTCCCGGGAGGGTGGCCCTAATCGAGACATCTCGAAACGGAGGAACTGTCCGCTTGTTATTATTTATGGTTTAAAGTCGGAATAGTAATAGGCGTGATTCATAGTGCTTGAAGTCGACAGCTTCGTCCGGCTACTGTCACCGATCACGATGTCGCATTTAAGCCGGCAAAATCCGGGACCATAAGTAGAAGCTATTTATACCGATCCACGATGAGCACAGAGCCCTCACTTATTACTTATTTCCTATCCACGGTGTCTTATCTGCGCTTCGTTCCTTCGTATTCCTTCGGGACAGCTCGTGCGCTAGGTTGCATCGCCATGAGTAGTCTAGCAACACTACGTCGAATCGGACGGCTCGAGTGGCGAACACTTACGTCAGGCAACGAGTTAACAGCTCGAGGAAAATGCTTTCACACATTCTGTTAAAAATTATAAGGGGATTACTCAATGGTTACACGTTCTGCATCTTTAGAGGTTTCGATCAATCGGACTTAGGGACAGGTGATTACACTGGCATAGAGATTTATGTAGTGGGTACTTCGTGAAAAGGAGTGAATAATCAATTTATCTAGCACAGTGGAAAATTACGGATTTATCGTTCCGTCCGCTGTGTCACGTTCAATCCACTTGGCCATCAGTTTTCATTGAGGCAAAGTGCTGCTGCTTCCGCTTCGAATTCGATGAAAAATGCGTCTCCGCTTTGAATATCGTACTGGTGAAGTTTCATTGACAGAATGTAGGTACTCTGACGTGGCAAAAGAATCGTGGTTTATTTTAGCTTGATCACATTTCCAAAAGTTATATTTGTACAGTATAAGTGGATTTCAAATTGGTTGCCTCATTTGGGAAACTGATTTCCTAATTAATTTGAGCGGTATATTTAATACTAAGTGAAAGAGAAATAGTTTAATTAAATTTGCACTTAAGAAAATTATCACCTATGGCACAGTATCGTGTTATTTATCAAATAAATGTTGTAAACACATGAAACGATCATTATGAACTCTCTGCTTAATGATCTTCTGTAGATTCTTCTGGTCCATCGTTCTCGCCATATTTTCTGCCATAAAATCTGTGAACACGTAGATGATTATAATCTTCTCCGTACTCAGCAGCCACAGATTCCTCTGATCGAACATCCTTTATGACGCTGCAATCGGAGACGGTAGTTGGTTGTAAAGCAGCACAAGAAAGACTAGGTTAGAACCCGGAAGTGAAACACGTTTCTGACAACTACCTGCGAGTGTCATCAAGGTGTACCGCGAGGGTGCAGTGCAATTAACACGAGATATGCCTTGAACGTGTGTCCCAGCGTCGACTAGTGGTTGTATCGGAGTCGCTTGCTCCGACATCCAAGGTGTTGAGCGTGGTTGTTTTTCCAGTGCTCCACTTTTCAACAGCCTGCAATTAAACGAAATTGTTGGAACGCAATTTACTGCTACAATTCATCGGCAATACTAGCAAATTACAACCGTGCAAAGAAGAGTGCAAAAATATTCACCTGAACGACAATGTTAGTTGACGTTTTAGAAGACTTTCTTTGTATTTCGATATTCAAAGTGTGGATATTGTATTCCATATGACTATTTTTATATAAATTTAGCAACCAACGACAGAATAAATTCACGATAAAATAATTTCCTAAGTGGATTAACGATTCAAATAAATTATAATTGAATTTAGCATACACCATTTGAGTTTCTGATGAATTTTTCTCTCGACTGCTTAAAATGTCTCGTGAACGGGACAGGGTGGCCGCCTGCGCGGTAGGAAATCACGAGCAGCTTTTTATTCGAATCTACCGGAAGTGGAAGGTGGGCGAGCAACGAGAGAGGGGTTCCTTGCGCGTAAAACTCGTAGAGGCGCGCTTCGTAAATAGGCGTCCTCGTGCGACAGGAAGTCTTGCCAGATGCTGATGGTCTTTCTCGCAACGATCCCATTATAATCGCGTTTGTTGGGCCAGCAGACGTGTTCGCAGCCCTGAAAAATACCCTATCGAATTTTAATGGGCGTCTTGGATTTTTATCCGCCTGCTCCGTAACTGAATTTACAAGCTGTAAATTCTGCCGCCAAGCTGGCATTGTCAAACATTCGATTAAATGGCATTCATACAATTTACCTCCAATTATACTCGTCACCGGTTTACTGTAATATAAAATAGGACTAAAATAGAAATAAGGGACGGAATAATTGTTCCACTTCTGCATTTAAAAATCACAATGCAGAGAAGTGTAGAGTCATAGAGTAGACTTTAATACTTTAATATTTAATACTTGCAGGAAAACGAGGCATTAGACTATCGAGGTTTATGCAACTATCAAGCACAAGTTTTTTTATTTGTTTAATTCAATTACAAATGAGGTAGAAAATAATGCAACGAATACAGTATAAAATCCTTTGACTCCAGTTATTTCTTTCTAACGATTCTCCTCAATTTTAAACAAAATTCAATGAACAAAGTTCGTGTACAAGTATGAGGGTTTCCATTTACATGTATCGAGGTTCCTCTGTAGTAACTACCCTATATTCTCAGCCGAGGTTTTACATTCCCATTGAAGTTTTCATCGAAAAACGATGGATATAAACTACTGCCCTATTCCCAAGATGCTCGTCCACGTAAGACAGAAAATCTGATACGAAGCGAGGAATGCCTCAATTGCGGACAATTCTCCTCCTAAATTTATGCGAGATGCGTGCATCCTCGCGCGTGTATCCTTTTTAGGGATATCGTTTGCGCGATCCTTCGGAAAGATTACCTGGCCCTGTTACCTGCGTGTTGCCGATCCTTATCGGACTTCATCGGAATGCCCCTTACGCGTCCCTGGCACAATTTGTACCTTCCGACAAAGCTGGACGCCATTTGTAAGCGATAAAATCGCCTAACGATAGCGCATTCCTCATCTTCCGTATCGCTGCTCTGTTATTATCGCCAGCATATCAACGACAAAATTCTGTGGAATGCGGAATATTAGATAAGTCCTCTTCGACCACTTTTTATACTCCTCGGTGCCCTTTTCCCCCAAGGAATTCTGGAAATTCGTGGATCCAGAAATCTTCCTTCGACGAAAGCTTTCCTCGCGTTGAACACCGATTGCCATCGCGGTATCAGTGAGCGTGTTAAACGATTTTCGCAGAATTTAATTCCGATTTAAGCAACCTTGGCGCACTCGAGGTACTTATATGTACAGCACTAGAATAAATACATTTCACACTGACAACAGAAAATTTTCCCGCCATCGGCACGTAGGGTCGTTCGAATACCTAAAACCTTATCGTACACGAAACGCATTTTCAATGAAGAAATGCTTCACTGTCAATCTCGCGCCTTCAGACAGAAGTTGCACCGCATCGTAAAAAAGTTTTACGATTGACTGGAAGTCACGTAGCCGGGGCGTATCATGACAGGAGGATTCCAAAGTGAGGACTGTCAATCCGGAATGTAACACCTTCTCGCGTGACTCGAAGGCATCGCGATGATCGTACGCGACGAGCTGAATAAAAATGTCTGTTCGGCCGTTCGATCGCTCGGCGTGCTGTCGGGTCGTTCAACCAGCTTCGCTTCTATTCTTTTTCCTCGCCTTCACAGCCACCCACTCGCCCGAAATTGCACCTTGAGAGATCGGGCGCCTACTCGCTCTGCTTTCTCGCTTTTTTTTTCCCCCTCCCTTGTTTCTTCTGTTCCGTGGTCCCTCGAGGCGCCACTCACGGGGGAGAACCGGAAACGCCGGCGAAAGATAACTGCTCCTAATTTTACGGCACACGTAGAAAGTGTGCAATCTGTTGCTTCTCGTCCTGAGCGCCGCTATTAGATCCGTCCGTGCGCGACGATTCCACTCGTCGGCCCATAAATGACGCGTAACCGTGAAAAGAAAACCGCTGCTTTCTGGAAGAAGCCTTCTTTTAACACTTTGGTTTTTTAAATTGATGGTGCTGCTCTTTAGTTGTTTTGTGCAATTCTGTGCAGGAACATGTTTTCTGAAAGTGGTCGTCCCTCGAAATTATATATGTAGGCATCCCACCAACACAGTTTTTCCTTCAGCAAAATTATTCTCTAAAAATAATCGTAGGGGAAAGGTGTCTAAAACGATCCCCTTAAGGGGAAATTCATATAAAATATGCAAATGTACATTATTTTAATAAAAGTAAAGTAGTTTCTGTGAGTTAGTTTATCTACCTTATTGTTGGCTTAGATCAAATTTAGCAACCTGATCAATTATATTTTTCACAGGTTGAAATTTTATACATCGATATTAAGAAATAACAGCACTAATAGCCGCAGAACAACCAGGAATCATTTTTCCCCGAGGGATCATTTCAAACACATTTCCCCTACCCTTGAAATAATAATTCTTCCAAGAGAACATAGACCATGTCATTTTTCAGTCCGAAAAGATGGTATACCAGAAGCGCAACAGAATGAAAATATTCCATTTTCCTCCCCCAGCAAAAGATACCAGGGTTCGGAGATGTAGTGGACATACTTAAAAAAGCAGGATACGTGTAACTTGAGACGCACCTCCTATCGCAGGATAAGATAAATGGCGACGAAAGGCCTGAAACGGCGGGCTGAAAAAATCCCAGCGCGATAACACGCAGTGGCACTTAACGGAGCGCAAATTCAGTTTCCCCTCGTTCTAACCCCAACCCCAAGCGCAAGAATGCAGCCACCTCTTCCTCGTTCCCTTCTCGAAGCACTCGCTTCAAAGACACGCAACTCATTCCCGCGCGATGTTTTCTGTTCCCGCGTCAATCAACCGAGCAATTGCCGCGGTCAGTACACGATATTGTAACTCCACTTCCGACCAGCGTTCGCCTGTTCAGGGCTAGCCTCCTCTTTTATCTCCTATTAGCCTCTTCCATCGCAATTTCGTGGACGTCGCCTTTCTTCCCCGGCGCGCAATTAATAGCGCGCGCTTATTAGCGCCAGCACGCGCACTCCTCCCGGCTGCTCGCCCCTCGCCAGCCGAATAAAACGATGCCCAGTTTTTGCCCGGGCCCTTTTGATCCGAGAGAGCGACGGGGCCGAGCGTTAAAGCGATAGCTGAAGCCGAGGCTAAGGCCAAGGCTGTTTAAGGCAGTGCCGCCGCGCAGGGACGCGTTCCTCTTCTTCGTCCGCGAGTCCGCATGCCAACTACGGTCAGAGAACTGGCGATACTCCCCTGTTACGACGGCGGATCGTTCGCCGGGGCAAAAAGCGCGCGATGCTTTTCCCTCTTGCCGTTTCTCCGGACGGCGGGCAATTATTAATTAACACCGGCTCCTGGGATCTCCCCTTTCCCGCCGCCCGTTCGCCAACTGGATACTAATTTATAGCCGCGTAATTTTTCAACGTTTTACGGCGCCTTTAATGAAATTGTCGGGTAGGATTGATGAACGCGCGTCCCTCGTTTAGTGTCTCTTGTTCTGGCCCGTTGTCTTCTCGCGTGTTGGACAGTCGAGGATTTTCAATGTAATTCACGGATTTGGTAAGTGAGTTTGAGTCTCTTGGTGTCACTGGGTGTGCTTGTTTGTTGCGTTGGAGTTGGAGAAATGGAGGACGTGGGAGTAGAATTAAATAAATGGAAATTCGAATAACGAATAAATGTTAAAAAATTATCCGTCATGCGTGGAATAAAGTTCACCCGAGTTCACTTTATTCACCGAATAAATTCTCAGTGAATAAAAACATTAACTTTATTCGTCAAATAATCTAAAAATAAAGTAACATTTATTTGATATGTTATTTAAATAAACTTTTTATTTAGTTAAGAATTCTTTTAAGTTCATGGATTTATTAGAAGTTGTTGACACATTGCCTTTAGATTCGATGCAGTGTTTAAATATCCCTATTAAAAAATCAACAAACGCTGTACTCACTAAAATTCCAAGTGTGTACTTCACATCTGTATTAGTTCTTCCATTGATTTGCTCTGTTAATTTTCATCGATATCACCTGAAGTCATAATTCAAGCTTATTTATTATTCTCTCGAAACCAGCACAACATTCAAGTTATATTCAAAAGACAATGGCCAGATAAATATGTGAACCAATAACACTTGACAACCACCACCTCGAGAATTTCTCAACGATGAAATTGTACACTAGCTTTAACCAGTATTTAAAATGAACATGCTCGTAAATATAGTGGTATTCCGTTACGAAAATAATTACGGGCAACTTCCTCGTAGCAGGGGTAATTAATAGAGACCGCGGTGTCAGCGAATGTAAATAAGATCGCAGTGATTGCTAAGATAAGATCGCTGTACTGGCCGCAACTGTGCTCGCCTTGCTCGAGCTGCAAGCACGAGGAGATCGACATGCGTTGAGTGTGGCATTAAGCATTGTAAGTGCTTGTAATTCGCGTTCAATTTGCTCGAGAAAGGGGAGGGGGTAAGATATTGTGGGCAGGTAAACATAAAGCCAGTTGAATAACGATGAAATTTTTCCATTCATCTAGAGGAGATAGAAGAAAGTCATTCATATGCAAGAAAGCAGTTTGAAATTACTTCATGCATTGCACAATTCAAAGGAAAATATGTTACAAATTATTATTATTATAATATGTACGATTATTTGCAAGCGTAATATTTATTTCCAAACGAATCAGTGCGAAGCTATTTCCAAGCAGAAAATAAAATCGACTTCTGGCAATGGCGGTTCGTTCACCGATATTTGATTTAATCGATTCGGCGCGCCACAAATCGCTTCCTCTCGCGAATCGATTACACGACCGACGAACTTCGAAATTGCTACGTCAGTGAGAGGGCTTTGTGATATCGATGATCGTCGTAATTTTCAGGAAACGATTCGATAATGATTCAACGAGGTGGGATTGGATTGGTTTCGGATCGAACGATCTCGAAAGGGAACTGCATCGATCTTGCCCCCGCTGCTTCGTTACGTTTCCACGATAACATCGGAGCCCATGCGGCGACGAAACGAATCGTTTCGTGAAAGAATCTTCTGAGATCGGGAGTGAAGTATCTGTTGGTGAATAAAACTCTAAAAGAGAATAATTTATTGAAAAATGAGACATTTCACACACCTCGTTTTTCATTCGCAAGAAAATAGTGACAAACAATATTTGCCCGTTACAATATTGTTCGTTACAGAATTTCTTTAAAATAGTAGCTGCGTTCAGATAAATTTCCTCCGAGAAGAAATTTAATACACTTACAAGAATTCAAATGGTCCATAAATTTGATAAGCATTCTGTCTCCACTATATCTGTAATATATTGCCTCCACTATATCTGCACATCCACGGTCAATTTTTTTTTTCGCACTGTGTAGAATCGTTTAATTAACAATTAACCGCGAAATAATTAATCACAGTGCCGAAGCACATAAATTCCCCGATCGCTTTTCGATTCTTGTATCCCCCGACAGGGGTTCGCGTGCAGGAGGCGCACAAATTAAAGCAATCGACACGTGACGTATTAAACGCACCTGCCGCATATTTAATTACCCGCCGGAACGATGAATCGCGTCTCGGTAAAAATAATAACACCCGCTGCAAATTATCGCGCTCGTTCCACATAAATATCGTCTGTCGAAGTGACCCTTCGATTCGTTCGCGGAAAATCCTATAAGAGACGCGCGTCTAACGTCGACGGGGTAATTAAAGGTGAACCGACTTCTGCTAAGCATGCAATTAACAGCATTAATTGACGTCGGAGAGTCGACGAAGAGCGAAGTGTTTCTCTTTCCTCTATTAAGCTGATGAACACGTAACAGTACTTTCTCTATTCTCTGTAAATTAATTATTTACAGGGATTGTTAACCTTCTTTTCATATAGTTTAGTGACAGAGACGTTGTAATTTTAATCACAAGCTACAGCAGTTGCACCAATTTAATCAATCCAGTTACCGAATGCCACTTACCCTGATTTCCCACCTGCTCGAATGTTTTTCGAGTGGTTGGTTAACGAGCAGCCCAAGTATAAAAAAAGATAACCCGATTTTCTTCTCCGGTGCACGAGCATCCTCTCGAAAGGACGCTACTATTGAAAATATTTATCCACGCTGACGGCCAATTACGATGCATTGTAAGCACGTGGCCGCAGTCAACCCGGAAACTGACTGCGAAACTGCAGCTCGATGCAGGACGGCGAGATTTCAGCTGGCGATTGACCAGCCTGCCTCTTCGTCGTGTGGAATACATTTTGCAGCAAAGGCGTCAGCATTCTGATAGGTCCGTGACGGGTGAAAAGAATTCACGACTCATGCCAAAGGAACGGGGTGCTTTGTTGTATCTGCAATTAAAGTTCTGGTTCAGCGAAACGGACATTCTGGCTCGCTTCATCGCGTCACGTTCGGATGTCACTTAAAGAGGGTGCAATCCGAAATGAAAAAGGAAAACTGGTAGGAAACTGCTTCCTTTCAACGATCCAGACAGTAGGTTAAAATATCAATTGACTGGATCAGGCCAAGATAGTGCTTTAAAGTCTCTGCTATTTGGTTGCTGTTGTATTTTCTGTTTGTTTAAAATAATGTGATAGATACAGATAGTTGTACCCTTTGGGAAATTTGTGTAGTAATTTTAGAGGTATACTTATGGATATTATAATAATAAATAAAATATTGAGTGGCTTTTGACTTAAATTTTTTTTTACGAGAATAACTTGATGAAAGGAACTTGGGGGTGTTTTAAGTCAACGATGGTTTCCGAAATCATGTTTTCTAGATCTACTTAATCTTCTAAGTGATCTATTTTTTAAATAGAATCAAATTTCAGTTAAAATTTCACAGTTCAAACGTTTCACTGCTATTTGTAACTCTTCTTTTGCTCAATTCACAAAATCGAGAAATAATTCAATGCAGAAATACTGTAAGCTCGATAATCCAGCATCGTTCAGCATTTAAAGCCGCACGCGGAAGTATCGATTGCGGTTGATACCCCCGCCCAAAAACTCGTCATTAATCATCGAGAAATTAACATCCGGAGAAATCCAGCACGCGGAGCCTTGCACCGTAAAAGTTTGCGTTCCCATTATTGGTGCACGGGTCGATGCAGAAATATTAAAGAGTTCAACGTGGCAGTGCTCGACGCTTGGGGATCCAGTTGTACCGAAGCGTTGCGCAATCACGGTGAAATGATATACCGAATCGAGATTCGTATCTGCTGATCAATCTGTCGGCTCCGGGGAGCGATATTAACGTGTCACGAAGGTATGAATTGAATTAAAACAGTTGTCGAACAAAGCGACGGGATGATTAATAATCGGTCAGAGCACGAGCGATCGTGTTGCGAGCACTTGTACCAAGTGTTATTACACGTTGACGGTGTCGGTGCACGGTCGAGGAAAATGCGACCTGTCGAGTGTAATTATGTTGTGAACAATTAGGTAATTATCAGTGCTCGTCGTCGATACCATTGTAATCGCGATTGAATTTGGGTCATTTGAATAATCATGATGGAAAGGATGAAGATTGTCAAACTTTAATAAAAGAGAAATATATTTATTATATGCATATTAAATTTAATAGAAAAAGCATCTCTCTCCTTTGAAATTAGAGAATACTGCAACTATTTGTTTATTTTAGGAATGATTGGTAGGGAATTTAGAATATGCTACTGAAGCAAAGAGAGCTTCAGTTCTGTTAGAAGTTTATAGAGATTAGAAATTTCAGATGTCAAATGAGCAGACCTTAGAGCTATGAAACCATTAAAAAGTATCGTGGGAGAGCTACTTCAGGCTTTCAGATAACCAGAAGTGTGAACATCACGTTCTCGTTGAAATGTTAATGGTCTCTCAAGAACGTCTCCAGTCTTATCAGCTTAAGAGTAATTTTCTCATAGAAAAATCGTAGGGACGGTTGATTTATCAGCGTTACAAGCACACGCAGGAGAAAGCGGAAGCCTGGTTCTCGTAACGTGACTGATTATTAAGTATTATAGAGCTCGCACGCTGATGAAAGTGAAAAAAGGCGATACAGGCGCGGCGGTTTGTCACACGGTGCACGTACTCGATTATCCAAGGAATGTAATTACCGTGAATTCGCTTTTGTTTCGCGATTTTTCCTTGTTTCCAAATTACATCATTCCTCTACATTCTGTTCCCGTGACGATATTTAAGAGTTTATCTGCTGTACGTTTTGGAGTGATCTTGTTTTTTCAATTTTGGAACTGTCAATTGATTCTCAACAATTCTTACAATTATATCTTGCAGATAGAATGGAGATTTTCCAATGGTACACTAATATTGTAATAAATTTTCAAAACGCAATAATATCGAATTTTTTCTGAAAGTAGGTAAAAATTGTGAACTTTGACGGCGTGTATTTTTTAAACAAATTCGGAAGCAGCAAAATGATGACTTAAACCCCCCCTAATTTCACGTGGACAATATCATATTCTAATTTCACCGAAATCGCTCACGTGGTATACCACATATTCAATTTTAACGAAAATATTCACGCTTCCACTTACGTACAATATCTCTTAAAAAACGAATACACCGCCAAACATCTGAAAAAGGTATCTCGACAGCTCTCGACTTCTCCTATTACATATCTAAGAGACGCGTACGCTAATTTCTGATCGTAGAACAAATTTTCCCTCCACCCCCAGCTCGATACTCACGATCAAAGTTCACCGCATTTTTCCACCTAGCCAAGAATCTCAGGCAGCACATAAATTACTTGTCGTCTCTTCCTAATTCCACAGCGAAGCCCGCGACCAACCGTACCATTCGTCATCGTTCAGCTTTGAAACCGCTCCAACCAGCAAACGATCAATCTTCCACTTGCTATTCGGCGACTGCCGCGATAATTAAATACCTTTACATCCCGGCGTTGTTCCAGCCAGCCTGGACCCCCAGCTGAATCGAGCCGAGGAGTCCTCCCGATCCTTAATGGTTTATTTGCCGAATCTTGAATCCGCCTTCTCGCGAGATAGAGAACCGTCTCTGGAAGTTCCGTTTCCCTGTTGACTCTTTCGTTTGCCCTCGTTCCTTTCGCGGATCCTCGAATGGCGTGACCATTAATATTGCGCCTCGTTAATCTTGCGGCCAGCGCGGCTGATTAATCGAACGAACGGTCCGCCGACTGGCCGGCATTAATTATCCCTCACCGACAGCTTTTCATTTTCGGCCCGATATTCGCCGCGGGACGCCACTTACACGACCCCTCCGGACGATAATCGATTTCTCGCGGCACCTGTACCGCGGCCGCACCGCGGTAAATCAACCGCGCCGCGGCGTCCTGTATAAATAACTCGGATCACGCCCGTTACGTTTCACGATAATATTGATGGCGATGATCGTCCTCAGCGCCACGTAAAAACCTACCGTGTCGCGGGCGACATTGACGATTTAATTACGAGGAAATTCCACCGGTCGAGCGAGGAAACGCGAAGGCTTCCAGTGGCGTTGCAGTTCGTACTGATTGTATTATAGGTACTTCCCGAAGATATAAGAGACACTTCTTGTGGTTCATGATTGGTTTTTTTTTATGTGTTACCAAGATGTTCAAGAAAGAAGGGGGAATGAACTTGTGACTTGTGCAAATTTGTTTCCTCGTAGGAGGAAATCCGCGAAACTCCTTCTCCTTCGGAGAGAGAATCAGCATTGCCCCGAGTCCGTTACAAATTGTGCCTTGAGAATTATTCTAAATCACCGCGTATCACAATAACGCACCAGCACGGCCATCAAGCCGAAACTCGGGAGCGGTATGCGTGACACATGCACGCACTTACGCCGACAAATTACCTTTAATAAACACGGGGACACATTAACGTGGCATCGTGTACAAAAGCGGTCCAGCTTGCTCGATGACAGTGTACAGCCCCGGGCACTTTGAACGGAGGAAATTGACTTTGTCAGTCTCGAGTGGTCGCCACCGCTTCTTTTCACTGTCAATAGGCTGTCTGTAAAAACCAGCCAGCCGTGGCTGAGCTGTCTCACAGTCGACGGCTAAAAGAGTGAAAAAGGAGGACCTAAGCTAAATAGTCAAATGACGGAAGATAAAGCTTTCCCTTATGGCGAACTCTGATTCGAAACACGCGGTTTCTTTTTGCTGGAATTTTGCTTAGAGTTACATACCAATTTTACAGATTCTTCTGTCAGCTACAAGCAGATGGAACATTATTAATTTTGCTATGAACTTACAAAATAGATATCTAAATATGTATTTTAATAGAAAATCAGTATAGTAAATATACATCTGAAACAGAAGAAAAGTATTAAGAACTTTTAGTTACTTTTCAAAATTTCAACCATGGAGCTCGACGATATGAGTTAACACTAGCCCTGTTCAAGAATAAGTTTCCCAATTGCTTTTCCATAAATCTTTGCCAACAATTTCTGAATATATTCTGGAGTGAGAGGTAAGATACTCACGCAACAGTTCTCTAATCGTTAAGATCTATCGTGGATAGATAGACTGACGCCTCCGTTAGAGACAAGTCTGCGGGGAAACGTCCCCGATAGCCGTTCTTCCTGGCGGCGCCATTGTCTGCTAATTAACATAGCAGACGGTAGTGAGTAGGCATACGGCATTTACATCCGCGAATCTCAATGCTGCGTAAACCGTAGAATTCTAAAACCTTTTCTGTATCATGCACCTCCTTAAGAATCTAGTGCAGCCCACACTCCTGCCTCTTAGAATAATATAATATTCTCGAATTCATAAAACAGAAGACATAGATTCTTATAAAAGAATCTACTTATGTTGAAATATATTTATGAAAATATTAAAGAAAAATTCCATCTTAAAATTTAAGTGCAACCCCGGAACACCCGTTGGAACTGCGTGGATCTCAAATTTAAGTCTAGGAATCCTTGACTTAAATTAGACGAACGCATGTAACGTTCGTCCTTTGAAATTTATTCGTCACGCGACACTCCTACAGTCGACGTACGTTTACGATATTGCGTTTCCATTCACAATTCGCATCCCAGGCAGCACGCTTTACTGCTCAGTGAAAGGTTTCGTAACGCGTGTTGAGTGTAGTCTAGCAAGTTGGAACGTAAAGATGATTGTTTATGTATTTTGTTAGAATTTGGAAGGGTGATATGTAGATTGTGGTCTTGATCAAGAGAGTTGGTCAACGTTGATAATTGAAGGGCTCAGAAGCCAACCAGTGTAAGTACCTAAGTCCAATTTTCCCTGAAATGAATGAAAAACCTCTTTATTGTTAAAACTTTCAGTTGATAAATCAATAAAATTAAGGCATTACTTTCATACGTAAATAATTAATGGCGGTACTTATATCGACCATGGAATTACTAAACAAAATTATTTAAAGCACAAACAGTGTAAATCTCGGTTTTAATGCTAATGAACTTACACTAATTTACTTCCTCAACCCTTCAATTGCACTTTACAATGAGACTTGGATTTAGATTAATGGATGCCATTGTATACAATTCAAAGAAATAAGAATTCTACTAAACCTGTTGCCCATCTGTTATTTTCGTATAATTACACGTAGGTAAGTACCTACTCAATTATTTTCATGTATCCTCACTTCAGATCCAAGTAAACCTTGCGTATAGATATCTACATATTAGAAGAAGAATCATAATTCTAATAAATATTATGTTGAATTAAATCACATCGCTGCATATATAACCCACAGTTTCCTCCACCTCGTCATAATTCTCCACGTGAAGCCTCAGAATCTTGCATTCATATAACACTTCTTCCCTCCTCGTTTCTGCTCTAAATTTGTCCTCTGGAGCATTGACTTGCAATTGCGAGTCATCCTACGGGGTACATAATATACTTAAAAATAAACCCAGTATCGCAGGCACCAGAAATAGATTTATCGTTCTATTCATTGTCCCTTCATTCGCTGATCGCCGCGGTTAATGATACATGCATTGATCATTGCGAGCCGACGAAACGGGTTCACGGTGTTTGACTTACGCACATCCCCGTCAGGGCTTTCATGACTTTCATTCATATGAATGCATGGGAGCGCCGATAGTTAAAGGCGAGTGGGTTTTACGGTAGCTGGAGATGACGTGTAGCATAACGAAACAATAAAGTATCACGCTGCCTCGGCCCATGGCGTACCCTTATGCGCCAGCATATTATTCCACGGGCCGACAGTGCTGTTTACCCGTGATTTATCGCCTTACTTATGACTGATTACGATTGCAACAGCCTCTCGACGCCAGTTTTTCGCATTTCCCAAGTCTCTCATCGAGTGACGAAACCGTCGCGACTGAACTCGAAGGTTCGATGTCGCGAAAATGGTGTAGCTTGTAGCTTCTCTTTAGGATTCCATGGAGTGCCGTGACCGTCGCACACTCTTAACTTTATGTGACAGTATTGCCATGGAAATTGAGAAAATTGGAAGAGTTTAGATGCTTAATCAACGATGACGAAGTAGAATATAAATATGAAATGAACTCAAAAGTTTTCCGGATTTGTACAGATTTTATTTATTTTAATTTTTTTTTATTTATTTGGTTTTGTGTAGATAGAGTATATTTCATTCTGTTATGTTTTTGTAATTTCGTAAATATAAGAAAAAAATGAAATTTTTTAAAATAAGTAGATACAAATATTTATTTTCCATTTTAATAGTATTTTTTTGTGAAAATTCGAAAACCGATTTAACCAGTTTTGGGGAATAGCGGAATTCGAAAACCGGGTTTTTCATAAGTCGGTTTTTGCATAAACCCTAATCTTCACAATGAATAAAGGAACTTTGCCGCAACCTAATAGATCTTCCTAAGTGCACTTTCTTTTCCAACGTTTCAGAAAAAGATTAATTTTTATCCAATGGCATTTCTTTCAAGTAAATACGTCCATCACCCATTTCACCTCTCATCCATTCACTCTGTTCCAATAACTTCCCCCTGTTTCCCTTCCATGCCTCGAAAACAATACACCTATCTCCCTGAGCACACAATCCATCACTGCAAAGGCCACATACACGTGAGTGGGTCAAAGGTAACAAGAAGGTAACGGTACGTCGTGGAGAGGAAAAAGTAAGAGTACGACAGCACGATAACAGCTACGTGTTCATCCCTAGTAGCTCTCCGCTACATCGTGACACAGCTCGAGCCCGCGTGACGTGATAACACCGTGTCCCTAGCCGCAGCCACGATAACTCAATGGTCAAACACGAAGCTTTCCAGCCCACCGCTACTTCCTTCATGTGTGCGATTACGTCAGTGAACGATCCCCGAATTCTGGGCGTCGGTCAGTGCCACCGGGATCTTGTTTTCCTTCTGTGCTCCTCTTCTTCTGCCTCGAGAGGGTCGAACGGTAGAATGCGAACGGGAACAACCCATGGGTAGCGGGACTATTAGTCATAGGGACCACCATGGGAGTCAGTTCGTGGGCCATCGGCATGTGGGCCAGGCCTCCGCGAGATATTTTGTAAACACGCTATCGTGAACACGAAGAAGTGGCTGCTGGAGTAGGCAACCCTTCACCACTCCACAGAAGCCTCCCTCCAGTTTCCCTATTATCGTACACAAAGTGTTCAAGGGAAAATATTTTGTGCCTTGTTGAGGTGCAGTGACTAATTTTCAGGATGGCAAATTTTGGGCGAGGGAAACTGAAATATTTTAAAACAAAGGCTTGAGCTTTAAAAACAATTCACTTTCTATTCATGTAGCAAATTAGCAATAATTCATATCTGACTTGTCATATTGAATTAATTTCGAAATAGTCTCAACTCTTTTAAATTAAAATATTTTATGATGTTTCATGGAAAGGGTGGCAGACTCCAAATCCACCCCTGCGTGGAATAACATTCTTGAGGATACAAATTTTCAAAAATGTTCTTGGTAACTTGTTATCAGTTTCCACGTCGATATTTTTTGGAAAGCTTGAAAGCATCGTCCGAGTGTCTCCAAGTGATCGCTCGGAGTTAGTTACTCAAAATTTGATCGACAGAAGGGATAATTTCGAAAGGCCTGGACGAATCGAAGGGGCATTTCTCAAAACCTTGCGCCACTCAACGTGCCAATATCTAGAAATTATACCGAAGACGTTCCCGGGCCCTTGTATGCAAAACACTCAAGCGCTGCTAACACTGCCCCCTCGCTGCTTTTACGACATTACTATCTCTTTGCACGGCACTTGGTGCGCTTTCCTCTGCCCGTTCATGATCGATTCGATTTGGACGGGGCAATTTCTTGTAGGACAATAAACGCGTAACCAGTTAAACGAACCGTAAACATGAGTCATACCACGCTCGGTCCTGTATCCTACGCTTCTATGGGCTGGTATATTTCAGTGTCATTAGTATTTTTGATGATTCAGTCCACCGCCTCCTGCGGTAATTCATGGAGACTGAGATCAGAGGCAGCTTGAAATCGTCGCGCGAGGGCGTTTTCGATGAAACCAACCTGTTTTCGTGTTGGATATAAATTTCCTAGATCCTCTTCTTTACTGATACTATTATTTCTTGAAATGAACCTGCCTCGTTTGATTTTGGTGTCTTTCTTTTATTGTTGTTCCAAATGATACCTATATTTTATATTTATTCGTAGGTAATTCTTTTCTCTGTTTTACAGTGATATATAATTTTCGGGGAGAAAAGTTAGATCTGGTGAAATATATATATATGTACATAAATAATGATGGTCCTTAGCGGTGAGATTTCTCGAAACTACAATGTGACGTGAAAAGGTAGTTTACGATTGATCAGACTGATCACTCTTCGCGACAGTTTACCAGAATAAATGTTAATCCTTCATATGGGTTGTTGCGGAGGCTTAATAACTTGCTGAGCCACTTCAATCACGCTTTAATCTACTCATCGTGGCTGCCCACAATGTTGCAGATGTCGTATATAAGGTGAACAGATTGGAAACAGTAGGCTAAGAGGTGATAACAAGTTACCAACTCACAAATTAAACTTAAAAAGGAAATTTCAGGATCTTTAAATTTACACGCGTTTCGTGTGGAACTAATGGGCAAGCTGAACAAAGTGAGCAACAATTTTCATTATTAAGTTTTTATGGTGAATGATACTTTCAATTATAATTGAAAGTAATAGGATCTCCTGGATACTATACTCATCGCCTTCATTGCAAATTATGCAGTGTTTTAGAACTACACGTATAAATGCAACTTCAAACTAATTATGCTTAAAAAAACTTAAGTTTTAAATTTGTGAGCCAATAATTCTCCATATGCTTGTAGAAACCATAAAATAATTGTTAGCTCAAGAGTTCTACGCATCAACATCTAATTTTCATTACCTTCTTAAACGAATACATCTAATTGCAAATGAATTTTGTCTAGTTCTTAGGTTTTAGTGAGTTTCCCACTAAATAATTGCGTACTTTCAACTAATTGTCAGTGCATATTCGTTAAACCCATACCTCTAGTTTTGAAACACTCTGTAGGTACACATGTTCTGCCGCTCAAACGGTTCGCTGTTGGGAAAAAAGGGAGAATCGAAATGCTAATCAGCTGAAAACTCCTCTGCTACAGTGATTTTTATGCCGACTACGCACCGGTCCATGCAAATGTCACGGTTGGAATGATCTGGTAGGAAGAAGCAAACCTTTGCAAGCCTGTCGACGCGTTTGAAAATACATCGCGTGACGTGTAACCCGATTATGAAACGTATTCGATCAGACACTTAAAAGTTACCATATTTATTCAAGTAGCAGGAAATGCAGTATAGTAGCTAAAAGGTTTAACGACTCGTTAAACAAGTTTAATCGGGCTTTAATCTGGTCATCGTGGCATGTTACAACATTACAAGTGTTACGCATGAATTCCATATCTCCATTTATTTAATTAAAATATTCCCAGCATTTGCAGAGTGCATATTTGCAAAACCGGTAATCTTTTGGAGCTTATAATGAAATCGAAACACGTGCACTAGAAAAACAAGTGTATAATTGTATGCTTGACTCTGAAGGGAAATTAAAGTTGATTTAGCATGAATAATGAGTTCAGAGGGATTTAGTAGGGGTTTTCAGATTTTATACTATTCAAAGAGACTTAAATTGCTTGGAGTGATTCCCAACCTTTGGCTCGCGAAGTGTTTTCTGGGGAGTCGCCACAATTATTTTTAGTAGACGATTTTTAGCACTGTTTTATTTTAATATGATTCCATTTCCATATTTTATTAATAATGTAACACTGATTTTTTATAAATGAAAGGAAGGATATATTTGCCTTAACTTATATTAAGGGGGAGAGGGGTCGAAGGTTATTTGAATATTATGAAAGAATTGCAATTGAATTTATCTATGGGAGAGACGAGAAGAGAGATTTGCAAAAGCAAGTGACAGGTATTGGTTCTTATGGATTCTTTCTTTAAAATATAGAAAACAATCAAATCAGATATTTCGTGGACACCGTGTATTGTTTAAAATGTTTCAAGTGGCTCGAAGCTCACCTCAAGACTCGTTCTCACACTGCACCGACTGCAATTACTATTATGAATTACGTTCTCGTCGAACAAGCCCGATTACAGAGTTCGTATGCATAATTGCTTAATCAATCAGAGAAAATCTAACGCACTGCACATTGTGCTAGACACTACAACTGCAGGGGATTCAATTACAGCTTGTTGTCACTGCTTTCGGCTTAAATCAGTCGTATGAAACTTGTACGTTCGTCTTTTCGTCTTCAATTGATCAGGTTTAATTACGACCTGTATTTACTCTATATGGGAACCTTGCAATTTATCAACAACTGTGCCAACAAAACATTGTAGGTGCTATTAATAATATCCTTCATTTCATAGATATTCTTGCATTGATTTAAAAAAAAATTTATCAAAATAACACAGGCACACAATTTTTTTTTTTAATTTACACAAACTAGACCACGAGTCCTATACGTATTTTGGGTCGCTAAAGTCGGATCCGTTGCCCGTTTAAAGCCATTTAAAGAAAACCTGCTAAAATCATACGACGTCTTTAGGACCAAAGAGTTACAAGAAGTTATCTTTTTTTTCCTATGTAAAAATACTTCAATACCTTCAATTCTAAATGCAAAAAAGTTGTTTTCGCAAAAAGAAAGATTTTCGAAAATTTCGTATTTCTGACTCCCTTCTTGAAACGAGGCTCGCCGCTCCAGTGCCTGACGTGAAAATTCACCCAAAGCCGTGCACAGGGTGAAAGTGCCTCGGCGAGTTTCCACGTCAACGCCACCAAACCATTAAAACGAGAAAGCAAAAACAAATTTACCAGCGTTTACCCTCGATAATATCGCTTTACACGCCACTTGAATGGACCCCGAGTTGGCCACCACATATACCTCCGCAAGACGCTGTACCCTGCGTGCATCCCGTCGTGGTCACCTCTCATGCAAATCACGCGGCCGATGCGCGGTCGTCTCCTTCTGTTCCGCCCTGCTCCACGGCCGCTTTGCGTAGGTTTACCCACGGACGTGGACACGTGCGTCGGCCAGCCGGTCGCTGGAAAGATGGAACGGGGCTATTTCTGTCGTCATCAGTCACTCGCGGTGGGCTTAAGTCACCGACACACGGGCGAAAGGGAGAGAAACAGGGCGGCTCGAGACACAACACAATGCCACCACACCACCGGCTGTGCCCCTTTTCCGGAGCTTTTATGCACGCGCAATACGTCACCCTGCGCCGAGTTTGCACCAAGAACAGCACAGCTCGGCGGTGGCTCCCGTTATTTTCGAAACGCGAAGCTGCTACATTGGAAGGGCTGGATTAGTCATTGGAGGCGTAAGGGTGACTTTGCCGTTGGCTCGAGCGCTCCGAGTTTGCTTGGTTGAGGATTTTCGGGAGGAACGGTCGGGTCTTGTGACACCAGGTCGACGGAAATGTACTGGGTTGAGTCATTTCGGTTTCGGTTATTTTTGTGAGATCGATACTTGTGGCTCGGCCTCGTCACCATTAGCGCGTCACCGTGGTCTGAATGGATTTTTTATTTTTGGCTTAGGTTCGTGGGAGTTCTTTGAGGATTGTGGGGGATTTGTTAATGGTTGGGATGCGAGGGTTGATTGATTGAGTACTGTAGTCTGGTTTCTGAATGTTCTTGTTTTTTGCATTTTTTGGAGTGCTTTTGGTTTATTGTTATTGTCGTTTGTGTTAGGGAAGAGTAGAAGGATGTGTGTAAATTTATAATTTGTGTAATGTGTACCTACGTGAAGTTGAAATATAATTATATTCTTTTTCCTTAAGGAAATGTACATCCTGTGGGACGTTACTAAGTAGCGAGTGTTATCTTTAATAAGAGATGCAACAAGATACAACGTAAAATTATTTTGAATCAACCGCCTAAATTGCAATTTTATTACTGTACTTACAACGATATTGTTACTTGTATTATTCTCAAAGTTCCATCACTAAAAATCTACAATGTTATTTAATAATTTGTTTTAAAGTTAAAGTATATATTTGTAGATGATACAAAAGTATATTTTATAAAATATAACATTTATTTTTAAAGTTCTAACAGTAGAATATCTTTTATTATATTTGAAACCAAAACAGAAGCAAAAATTTAAATTCGAGAAGTTTCTTCCTTTTCGAGTATTGCTAATAAATTAATCCCTGTCGGAGTTATCCCAAAGAGACGTTTTTTTTCAAAACCCTGCGGCAGTCAAAGTGTGAATGACATAAATATTAGTTGAAACTTTAAATTAATTTACCACGTTGCACCAACACTGCCGGAATTGTTCCGTCGCGTACGAATCCGTGCGACACAAGACTATACAGAGATCTGCTATATACCATTTCCCAAAATCCCTAAAAAGTGACTTTCCAAAACCATCCCCCAAAATAACAAAGTATCACCCAATCGTTAAAATCAGTAACATGGAATATCAAACACATCTATATTCGCCAGAATACATATTAAACCTGCCTGCACTGTTCCGATACAATAACCAAGGTTTCCACAGCACATTATTCACCCCCAACCCCCAAGACCATAACGTAAAAGTAATTGAATGCCACTTACTCGCGAAGGACTTCCAAGCTGCAGTACCCGAATACCCGAAAGCGGGGTGTTCAATCGCGAGGCATGAATGCTCAATAACTGTTATCAGCGCGAAACGTTCGATAAATGAACCGTAGGAAGCGAAATCCCGATGTCGATAACAGGTCGAAACAGCCGATGCTTAACTGGCGGTAGGATCGAGGGTGGGGTAGTCCTCGCGATCGAAGATGGTAGCGAGAGTATGATCGCCTTTGTCTCGGAGGCATTCATCGATTATCGTGAATCGCGGTTGCGTTCTTCTGCAACGATTTTCTGCCGACACGGGCGCAGCCCCTTCGCGGTAAAGACGCTGCAAAGGATCCCAGAGGGAATCGTTTTGCGCCCCGACTTGCTCGATAACATCGAAACGCAAGAGGGAAGCTTCCAACCTGGGCGGCGACTAGGTACTTCGTTGACAAGGGAAAAATTGGCACCAGGAAATTAGCTGGCCCTTTTCTGACATCGATCAATTGCAGGGGTATTTTTCTCCGTTCGCTTTCAAAGGGTATTATTCGGGGAAGAAATTGTTTCTTTAGGGACGCCATATGCGTCGCGGAATTTTTAGATGAGACATTTCGAAATGGTATGATTAGTAAAGTGTGTCCTTGTTTATGATAATAATCATTCTTAGATTTTATTGGTATTGTGATTGGAAATTATAGGATTCCGAGTTGTTTCAGTTGAGTAGTCCTGAGTTGATAGTTCAAAGATGAATGTAAAGGAAAGACGTTTCCAATAGGAAATAAAAAAATATTAGTTTATACGAAAGGTAGAACATTATTTACATTTTACAGCATGGCATTTATCAAGATGAAATTTATTCCCTGCAAGAGGAGTAAATTCGTCTTCCTGTATTACCCAAGTTACAAGCAACGGTTATACAAGAAACGAAGGCCTCTCTTCAGACCTGCCCATTGAAAGACACCTCTCTACGTTTCAAAGCTTCAGAGACGTTAGCCTCTAGCGCCCTTGGTAATCTTGGTATCACACCTCCCGCATTCCATAACCCATAAAACATTCCAAAAAGGCATTAAACTTACACACGCGATTCACACGAGTTTCCTACCAGACAGATTCTGAAGGCACGCATTTGCATGCCAAAGGAACTCGCGTTTCAGTCTTCGATGCATTCCTGCCGCCCGATTGCACCGATATGCCGTGCATTACGTTGCACGCTGAGCAGGCTGCATAATTTACACCCAGCAGCGTCATTAACCGGCGAACAGCGACCGCAAAAATCCCTAGCCCCGCGCATCCGATGTTATAGAACACTCGGACGCTGAGCCACGAAAGGGTTAACGTGGCTCGTGGGTGTGTGTCTTGTAAGTGAAACTGAAGGGAAAGTTTTGATCACCTTCAGTTGAGAAACTTTATCACCGTTCTTAGCCCTTGCACTTGAAGAACATTTCATATTCTTTTTTCCCGTCCGCTGGAGAAACTGTCACTTTTTTTAGGCCCTTCAGTTGAGGAACTTACTCTTTATTTTCTTATTTTCCAGGTCCCTTCAGATGAGGAACTTTCACTTCTTTCCCTTTTTTTCCAACTCGGTCACTTGAGAAAGCCACCCCTCTTTTCTAGTCCCCAGTGTTAGGTCCTTTCTTAACGATTCCCTATAGTTGAGGAACCCGCCCTTCTTCTCCGATCCCTACGGTTCAGGAATATCCACTTCTTTTCGAATTCTTCAGAGGAGGAATATTCCCTTTGCTTTCAATCCCTAGGGTTGAGGAATATTCCCTTTGCTTTCAATCCCTAGGGTTGAGGAATATTCCCTTTTTTTCCAATTCCTATAGTTGAGGAATATTCCCTTCTTTTCCAATTCCTATAGTTGAGGAATATTCCCATCTTTTCCAATTCCTATAGTTGAGGAATATTTCCTTCTTTTCCAATTCCTATAGTTGAGGAATATTTCCTTATTTCCGATCTCCTCCAGTTTTTCCACTGGAGCAGCTTTTCCTTCTTCTCCAGCCCCCTCAATAAAGAAAAACTGTCACCTATCCTTTTCCAATCTCTACATTCCCAACCCCTTAACTTAACATACTTTCCCTCCCTTCTCACCCCTTCAGTCTTACTCGCGACAACCACGCACGCCAAATCACTCAGCTGTCACTAGCAAAAGACTAATCCCGTCACTCTGCTCCCCCGTGCATAGATCCGGTTCTGCGAAAGGTGGGACGAGGAAGCAGCTCGGTCCTCTGTAATTTTCGCGGTACGATCGAAGGGATTAATTATCAGGGACGCGGCGTTAGAATGCCTTTTATCTCGTCGAGTGGTTGTTCGAGGCGGCAGTTGCCGATAGCTCGTCACGTTTCTTTGATGCGGTGCAGACTCACGTGTCGATTACGCGCATTTAACCTGTTCAGGTGTCCGTAGCAGGCCGGGATACCGGTGAACCTGTTCGTGCATACTGCTATACAGTCGCCGGGCTGCGAGGCTGCATCTCCGCGGCAACCTGTTTGCTCGTGGACGACTGGTTTCGTGCTGAGCTCTCTGTCAAAACCTGTCGATGTATGTACCCCGAGGAAATTACGAGATAAATCTCCTTCATTGTGATAACGCTCCTCTGACCCCGCCCGCGAACCTCCCCCGTCGTAAAATTTTACGTATGCCTGCCACTCGTGGCGTCTGTTGAGTATTTTCATCCTGAATCTCCAATAAAAACGATTTGTCCGTTTCGAGTATTTTTAAATAATTTTTGCTGGTGAGAAAGTGTTTGCACGTGTCCTCCTCGATAGTTATTTTGGGGGATGTTAAATAAGAGGGTGTCAACCTTTTTTGAGTCGCGATCCCCTTTTATAATATTCAAATAACCTGCAACTACTGCGAAGGTAGATTTAATAAGGTAAAGAGATCACATTAAAAATGAGTATTTCAGAATATAATTTTAACTTAATAATATTAAAAAAAGAACGTGGCGGTCCCCCAGAAAACACGCGACCCACTGGTTGAGAATCACTAATCTGGTAGATGGTGCATTGTAATTAATAACTCATTTATGCTCAGGATATTTTTGAGTGAATAGTGCAAGGAAGTACCTACGAGGGATGTAACATTAATATTATTGTAAGCGTTTAAAAAAATGGGTCCAAACGTGTGCGCGTTTAGAATATTGCAAATGAGTTCATATTTGAAACACTGTGAACTAGTATAATGTTGAATATTCCAGACCGGTGTAACTGTGGAGAAGGTCATAAATGAAAAGTGTGAATTATCAGCAAAGCTGTGCGTAATTTCTTTCTACAACGGTAATTCGTTCCGATTTCAGGTCAGTCTGGGCTATATGGCATGAGCAAAAGTTTAAAGAACAGCGGCCTCTTCCCATCGACATTTAACGTGGCGGCGAAGGCTGACGTTTTTGTGAACGCAACTTGCGGTGAAGAGGGGCCAGAGACTTTTTGCAAGCCCTCCGAGTCATCGAGGTGCGCGGTCTGCGACGCCAGGAGCCCTGATCCTGGAAAGAGGCACAACATCAGCAACGTCCTCGACTCGAATCCTGGAAGGTGGTGGCAGAGTCCTACCCTGGCTAGAGGAGATCACTACGAGTACGTCACCATAGTTTTGGACCTGAAACAGGTGAGTTGAATTGTTTCTTTTCTTTAAGCATAAGGTTCAAACCAGAGACGGGCACACAATTATTTTAGTTAAAAATTTGTGTACGACATTTTTATTTAAGATAGTTTTTGCCCATCTCTGGTTCAAACTAAAGCAAAGTGATCTGAAAAGCTGGTGGAGCTCAGAATTTTGGGAGAACTATAAAAAGTGCTGAGAAAACTAAATTGTGATATTGAGTTATGGAAAAATAAAAGTTGTGGAATATCTCCCACAATTTCAGCTCTTTTGCCATAAATGGCCCACACTTGTTGGAAGTGAAAATTTCATTCAAAGAAAAATGGTATTTCTCACTGCAGTGTCGAAATCAAAATAGAATAAAACAGAGCTGAAATATTACACAACTTCTATTTTTCCGTAACTGAATACACGTTTCACAGTCCTAGCAAAAATCTGAATTCCCCGTGGCAAAGAGCGTGTTAAAAAAAAAAATCTACCACAAATTTAACAGCGATGCGATAACTTTCAACAAATCGAATATGCAGTCTTTCGTAAGCGCAAGCTTCAAGGAGCATCTCCTGCAAATTGATTCTCCGAGAAAAGTATCGTTCCTCGACCCAGGAATCCGGTACCCCGAGTGATTTATCCACGCCGTGCGTCCCCCGGCAACCTTTCGAGAGCGAAACTGAAGCGGCCTTACATTATGTCGCCATTAAAGGGCCCGTGTACCACGGAGAGCGGAGGAGTAGTCGGCGGTGGCCGTTGTCCCTTCCGAAAAATCGTAAAGTCGCCTTTTTCCCCGCTCGTTAGGCTCGTTTCACGCATTGTGGCCGCCCCGCTTTCGATTTATGTGCCGGTGGGCCGCCGCGGTGAAAAGGGGGACCGAGAAAGGGGGTCAGGGAAGAACGGGAACAGCGGGAAAAAGGAGAGATATAAAGGGAACGAAAAGGGAACTAAGCGGGCATCCTGATTACGTGAAACACGGGGAAACGGGGATAGTGGATGGGCGTGGGGGGTGAACGGGGGCAGTGGGGCCCCTTTCTGGGAATTTCGCGTGCAGCGAACAGGTATAGCTGAAGTGGGTCTCCAGCAAATTGCGAGGCAGCGCGTTCGCGAAAAACCGCTTTAACGAGCCGCGCGGCCCTTTTTCTGGAGGGTCGGTAATAAGGACGCGACGTTCGAGACCGTGCTCCACCGGGGACTGCATTCTTCAGCAGCTTTTCCCGTTAATTGTGCCCTTGTAGTTTTAAAGTAAGCTCGGTCGGCGGCTCGTTGGCAGGGCGGCGCTTGCTTCTCGTTTTCCCGATTCAATTAGGCGGCGCAACGGTACACGTTGCGCAATTTGTTCTTGCCGAGTGTCGAGCATCGTGTCAGGACTCGTTAAAGGCGAAATCTCATCGAGACCGTCGTAATCGGTCGTTGTTTTAACGCAGTGTTAATCACGGCGATCGGGCGGCTACTGCAGCGCGGGGTGATCGTGGGGTGGCGGAGATTTTGGGATTAAAAATGCTCGGAGATTTCGCTTTCGTTCGGGTGCAGAGTTTTATGCTGGCTCGGATTTCATTCAAAACGTTGATTTCGTTTAGTGAAATGTGCTAGGAATTGTTCTACTAGAGAGTAAGGTACATAAAATTTTAGATACAACTTTAATAATTTACTTAGTGCTTTTTATAAAATACCTTCGCGAGATTCTATTTGAATTAGTGTAAATAAAAGTACCTACAGCTTAATGTTTGGTACGCGTAGATAATTTAGAATCGAATCATCTTAACTGTTACGTTATCACACAATTATTTATTTGAAGAAATAATCACTTTCATGCTGGGACATAGGTATATTTGATAAATAATCAGTATTTATCTTATTCTTATTAAACACAATCCAAATTTGTACACATTGTATACAAATAATCACATAATAAATAATTACCTCAGAAGAGATGAATTTAATTTTAATAAGTCAAAGGCACAAGAAATCACTTTAGAAGCTTCTCGTTGACTCAACGAGTATAATATTAGCGCGGAACGATCGTGACACTATCTAAAAAGTAATTATTACTTCGATAAGGGAATAAAATTCAACGCCGGCGGGTCGAATAATAGTTAAGATAGTCGAAGTCTTAGCGTGTAATTAGGGGAGACGAGGATGGGTCGAAGACTTGCTCTCTAATTGGATACTGGTTGCATGGCAAATCCTACTCCTACAGAGATATCGTTGGCGAATAACCGTATACATATAGTATCGCCTGCGCAAGTTAATTTCTTGGTAATAACTAATTAAAATGCCTTGTTAGGGTATGCTCTTAATAATCTGTTCGCAGGATTAATACATAGTTGTATAGAATTTGTCGTGAAACGTATAGCCTTGACTGATCAATTTTTCCTCCTGTCTTGTTTAGATGAGATTTCAATATTTTCCATAACAAAAATTGTGGAGAAAATTGAACAGCAAATCATTTGTAGTCAAGGTAATGAAGAGGATGGTTTTAATAGACTTCAAGAGAAGACTTGTTGATTAATGAACGAATTTCGTTGATGCACAAGGAAGATTAAAATTGTAATATGAATTATTTAATTCATTTATCTTCCTTACTTTCCACATGAAACTTTAAATTCAAACATGACACGTTTTTTTGTAATATAATCATATGAAAAAATACATTCAACCATTTTTGCTTGCTGCATACTTACATATTCATTTGTTCCCTTTAATAGAAGCCAGCTGGTTGCTAAATGAAACATGGTCGTTAATGTGGACATTTATCTTATTAATATTAAAAATAAACTTCCATCGAGAGGGAAAGTTCTCGTGTTTCATCGAACCGTAGAATTTTCGGGCCCCGTGGGTCCAGCCGGACCCTTCATGCATATACCGTGCCCGCGCAGCGATTCATCGAGATATTTTTAAATGACGGTCTACGGGCATCGGGGGTGATTATGCTAATCGACGGATAAGCGAGCCGCGGGGCCATATTTATGGACTTCGTTAACGTTCATTGCGCTTATTAATTTTACAGGCGGTCTTCGTTCGTTCGTGATTGTTTCTTTCTCCATGCGGGGCAACATCGAATCAATATATGGTATCATTGTTGTGTTTTCTCAACGCTACAACCATATTAAATGTATCAAATACATCGATAAATAATTCAAAAGAACTTTCATTAGAGCAATCAATACAACACAAATCAAAGATTGAATTTTATAGAAGATTTACTGAATGGAAAAATTGAAATTAAACGTGACACTGAATTAACTTTATTCAGTATTAAAATATCAAGAATACTACCACAGAGGTTTGCAAGAATGAAATTCTTCCAACCTGGGCCAAGAATAGAAACAGAAATTTTGAAATTCCCACGCTAATTTTTATTCGTCAGTCTGTCAAATATCGTCCTTAGCTCTTTACTTATTTGTCACGCTAATTTCATACATTTGTAAATCTTCTCGCGATTAGCGTCTCTTTTAAGGCCCGACGCCGCCGCCGTGACATCCTTTTCCTTCGTAAAAGTAGCGACAAAAGGCTTAATATATTCGCAGAGTGGCAGGGCAACGAGCATTCCTCGCATTTCGCGCGAGTCGCTGGCTCATTTTAAATTTAACTCCTGTTTGCGCTACTGATTGGCATGGCGAGGCACCGAGATCGTAGTAGGCCGCCCACGCGACCACGACCAGCGAAATAAATTAATTTGTTCCTACCTAAAATGGGCACGGTGATGGACCACCTTTATCCTGCCCCGCTTGGCCCATGGGAGCGTAGGACATGTTACACAATCATTAGACGGATACGAGTGATTAACAAAAGCTCTCAGAAAGGAACGGCCGTCGTTAATTTCGACGACGGAGAAACGCGTGTGACGTCTTTCATATTCGAACGCATCATTCTTTTTTCACTAGCTTTGTTTGTACAGGGTGACTGAAATTTATCGGAGGCAAGAAATTCGCGAGGTGTAGATATATATTTTATTTTCTGGTGGATTTGGGGCAGAGATGGGCAAAAAATTATTTCAAATAAAAATTTGTGTACGACATTTTCATTTCAAATAATTTTTTGCCCATCTCTGATTTGGGGAAACTAGTGGGCACGATTTTTTATTCATTAATTTATTTAACAGGAATAAACGCTTTGGATTGCAGGAATCCAAATCACAGTTTTGTGGGTGATTAAAAGAATATTGAGGGTGTCTTTTTTTTATTGTTGAGTACCTATAATATACTGTATAAATCTTTCAGTGGTCATTTGATAACATCTCTGTCATTGGCGGTCCTTTAACTGCATAGTTCATTGCGCTAGAAGTCATTTATTTAAGTACCTGAATGAAAAACATAAGAGGAAGTTAGTTTTCCATAGGACATCGAACTTGATATGCCACTAAACATCACATACCCACTGAAGGCTTGATATTCCCACATAAAAAAGAAACAATGCATAAACAAACATAAAATATATAAAATATAACAGTAAAGCACATAAAATCCTACGCCTACGCCTAAACACGCATGCTAAGCATGTACCACGGTAAAACCAATACCCCATTACACATCGTTGAATCCCCAAGGCGCACAACGAACCAACATCACTGGCCCACCTAACTATGGTTTAAACATTCCTGCACTATTGAAGTGACACGACCGGTGGTCGTAACTCTATCAAAACCAGACTATCCCCTTGCCCATCGCTGAACCATAAAGCCCAGCAGAAACCCAGGGAAAACTCGTTTATGTCGCTAGCCCGCCATTTCCCCCGTGGGTCCAGCGCGACGTCAAGTAGTTTGAGCATGAACGGACGCGACGGAATATCACTGACGCCTCGAAGAAAAAGTGGGACGCCAAAGGGGCCAGGCAGGAGAATCGATTTCACGGTGCCCAGGGATCACCGGACGGAATGAAGTACTCGTAACCCCTTCGGTGGGGTCGTGGAGCTGTCCCGAAAGCGAAAAGAGGCAACGAGTGGCACTCGACTCGGCTCGTACAGTACGCCGAACGAAATCTTTCATTGTTCACGGATTAACGAGTGGAGCCGCGGTCCCTGCGTCGGTTGCTCGAGGTCCTCGAACCTGCCTCCACCTCGTCGTCTTCGAGCCGCTGAATGAATCATCTCCTTCGGCCGGGGAGAAGAATGGAGGTAGACGAAGTCGCGTAAATAATACCCCGTGGGGTGGAGGATCGCTTCTCGGCCGGGTGGGTCAGCTCTGCTCTTTTTTTTTTCAGTCGACACCGGGGCATTACGGCACACGGAATGATGCGGCCTGTAACGCGGCCCAGAGAGGCCCCCTTTATCGGGGGCAAGCAATCCTGGGCCCCGTGGAAACGTTTACAGAAACGGTTCAATGAGGGGATAGGTACAGTAGGACTCATCTGTAGGGAAGAGCACTCCGTAAAGGTTGGCGAGTTATCCCCACCATTCCTTGGGACTGATATAGGGGACTGGCCCATTAGGACACTCGGATGGCTTGGTGAAACTGACCAAGTCAATACTTCTTAATTTTCAGTAAATGCAAATTTAAAGTTATCTAAGATCATTGAAAGCACATGCGAAATACATAAGTTTCTCTTCGTATGGATTTTTATTAATCTGTTGTTGTAAGGAACTTACAATTAGAAAGTAGTTGCTTCTATTAATACTTAAGGATTTTGAAGCGGAAGGATAGACCTGGAAAGTTTTACTAACAATCTAACGACTTGTGAAGTTTGCGTACAGCTGGAACACGATGGGTTAACGGCTATTAATATTGTGTAAAAATGAAATATCTGTACCTACTTTCAGTTTCCTTATTTTCTCTTAGATGTTTTTAATAGATCTGCATAATCGTCAGGGTAGAAGTGGGATTAACCATGACTATATTCCTATTTTTTTTTTTAACTTATTGTATACAGTATTTGGTTAGCTCAATAACTTCCATTTGTGTATATATTAAATAAAGCCTACAAAAATTCCAGTCCCAGCATAATTCGAAAGTTCTCTAATGCTGGCACACTTACGATCCACGCGAAATGAAAAACGAAAAGCCTGGAGAGCCGCGATCTCGCACGCGTCGAATTAATTTTTCACGCCGAAGGTAAACACACGTAAGCATTACAAACTTACAAGAATTGAAAAGTAGCAGCAGCGTATTTCTTATTTGTCGAACCGGACGAGCAATTAATGCCCATTTCAGCAGCAGGAAAGTGCTGCTTCCCCAGCAGAAAGTTCAAGCGATCAAAGTGTGTCGGTTGGTCGGTCTGTAGGGACTTTTTACAGCACGAAACTTTTTATGGGGCCGTGCGCGGCGGTTCTTTGATTTTCGACGGTGCGCGGGCACCGTGGCACGTCACGAATTTACCTCGTAATTCAATTCCCACGGCCACTGGCGATAATTACAGGCCACGGTGCTTGCTCCTCGCGCACCGCCATCTTTTTGCTTTTTCGGTGCAGCGCACAGGTGATTGTCGCGCTTACTCCTTTTCTCCCTGCTTTCTTACCGTTACTCCTTTCTTCTTCTTCTCCTTTTTCTCCTTTGCCCCTCCTACACCTGTGTCTCTTTTTTTGCACTCACTTTCTCTCTCCTGGCTTTCAACCCCGTCCCCTTTCTCTTTCACACCTTCTACTTCATTTGTACTCCGTTCCTTCCCTCTCTTTTCTATTTCCACTCCTTTCAGACTTAGGCATAGGGTTTCTATTCTTCCTACTTAGTGTACCTGCGCTTTCACTTTGTATCTCATCTTTTTACTTTTTCAATTTTCTTTATTTTCTGGTCGTACAATTTTCTTCCGTTATTTTCCATGTATTATAATTCTCCTTTCTGCATTCTTCTAATTATATATTTCGGTGGGTTTAATTTCTGTTTTGTTCACAACGTGTTTTGATTACCTATTCTCTTATTGTATCTCGTTGTATCCTTTATATTCACCCCTATATTTCCTCCTTCAATTTCTCCCTCCTGCTTTTTCTTTAAGCTTCATGACTTTTCATTCCATTTCTCCATCCCTTGTTCCTCTCTTTCTCTCCCCATGTTCTCTCAGTCCCTGTTCCACTCTGTCATTGCTCCACTCGCGCGCTGTTCCTCTCTTCCTGCCTCGCCACCCCAACTCTGCGCGCGCCGCGCAGGAGAGCGGCGTGAATTATTATCCCGAGGAGCAGTCGAACCGAGGCAGACCTCGTTATTAAGATATTTTGGAGCCCAGTGATATTATCCCCGACCCTCTTGGTTTCACCGACAAGAAAAGGAAACGACTTGCCATTTGCACGGAGCAAGATCGTCGAACAGCGCAGAGGGAAAGGGGAGAGTGTCCATCGTTGATCTTTCGATGTTCTTCCTGCAATTCAGTTGAAATTCCTCTCAAGTAGACGAGTATCATTTTTCCTACGCCTTTCGTAATTTTTCTTCAGTTTAATGCAATTGTGGCGCTTAGAATATTTTTGGAAAACGAAGTTTCTACAGACTATAGGATATCCCCCCCAAAAAACTTCAAAAAAGTAAAAAAATTACGCCAAGTACACGAAATCACAAAAAAATAGAAGAAAATGTACAATCACAAAAGAAATAGAAGAAAATACACAATCCCCCCCAAAATAGAAGGAAATATTCAATATAAAAAAATATGTGAAATCAAAATGAGCTGCAAGTACATAATGGTGGTTTCCAACTGCGCTTAGGATGACACAACTACAAATACACAGCTAAAATGCTGTGTTCGTACATTCTATTACTCATATCGCGGACATTTTAATTAACCCATCAGAATAAAAGAATCCCATTTTAAAACATTGTTGTAAATTAATAGCTTTACAAAATTAATGATATACAAAAATTGCGCGAATTATAACAATGGTTATTTATATAATGATATTTTAATATGAATAAATATTTTATTCAAAATACTTGGCGCTGCTCCCCGAATTGGTGTTGCTAAACTGAATAAGTATGTATAAATTGCATTAATCTTTTTCTTTCTTTCTTGTGCGTGCGTTCGTGAATGTGTGTAGGTATATATTGTAAGGGAGCTGTTGCAAATTATTAATACTAAACCAATTAACATTTTTTCGGTTTCGCAGCGCCAAGTATTTTGAATAAAATATTTATTCATATTAAAATATCATTATATAAATAACCATTGTTATAATTCGCGCAATTTTTGTATATCATTAATTTTGTAAAGCTATTAATTTACAACAATGTTTTAAAATGGGATTCTTTTATTCTGATGGGTTAATTAAAATGTCCGCGATATGAGTAATAGAATGTACGAACACAGCATTTTAGCTGTGTATTTGTAGTTGTGTCATCCTAAGCGCAGTTGGAAACCACCATTATGTACTTGCAGCTCATTTTGATTTCACATATTTTTTTATATTGAATATTTCCTTCTATTTTGGGGGGGATTGTGTATTTTCTTCTATTTCTTTTGTGATTGTACATTTTCTTCTATTTTTTTGTGATTTCGTGTACTTGGCGTAATTTTTTTACTTTTTTGAAGTTTTTTGGGGGGGATCTCACTTCTTTTTACAAAGATAATTTGCATTGCGAATGACTTTAGATAATTTTTAATATTATATTTATTATTATCTTCATTTTTTTGTGCTTTCAAACTACGAATAAACTTCGGATAATTGGGATTGGTGGAATTGATTTATTTAAAAATTTGAATTTTCAGATATGAAGCAAGCATATGAATAAACTCATTTAATTAATATAATAATAATAATGCTACGTTTCAATAAATTTTTTTCTCTGATGTAGATCGCACTGCATCATCTTCTGCTTCGATTATCTGTAAATAAATATAAAAGCCACATTTTAGTTATATACAACTTAATGTAAAACTAATAGAGTAGCCTTTTGCTCTAGTGAGTGTAGAGACTACAAAATGTGTCCGAAGGAGATGAGAGTGTATAGCAGAAAGTCTTGTTACAGGAAATTTAAATGCCAATGATAATTCAGCGAAAATGAAAGAAAAGATTCAATACTTTTAACGTACAATTTATTGGTATAGGTATAAAATTAATTTAGTATGTTTATTGGTGAATTGAAATATTGTTAATGGGAAACTAATAAAATTAATGACTAGCGTGGGAACTACTGTGGACTTTAATAAAGTATTGTGTATATTTCACTCTCAAAAGATTTGACAGTGTCAAGCGAGATGTGTTTTCAGTGTACTCTCTTCACTAATGTGATTTACTGTACATCGCAAGCAGTACGCCATAATTTTCTTAATTCTTAATGCTACGCTAATTCGACAAATTTTGTCGATTCACCTTATTTGACAAATTTCCCAACACTTGTGCGAAACAAGATACTTTTCTGTCTATCGAACCTTCTCCGGACAACCTCCAAGCCTGCGCATCCCCTTCATTACTATTTAAGCCTGTGCGTCCCCTTCATTTTTATCCAAGCCTCTGCGTTCCCTTCATTTTTATATCCAAGCCTGTGGGTCCCCGTCATTTCTATATAAGCTACATAAAACTCTGAATTAAAAATAGTTTGCTAGAATAAAAATATCTGACAATTTGAATGCAATTTGTTACAATATATTATTTTGTACATGCATGATACAAATTTTCAGAAACATGTAAAAGAAGATGCTTCTCTGTCGAATCGAACCTTCTCCGGACAACTTCTAAGTCTGCAACTCTACATAAAAAGTCTATTAAAAAATTTTGGCGACTTACCTTATCAATTGAGATAATATTCACTGCCCTATGTGGTGTAAAAACTCGTGACATTTTAAATTTGGACAACTTCGCAGGTTTGACACTTCGCAGGTTATGTATATGTATACAATGACAGACGACGATCCCTGCCGAATAATCCCGAGAGTCGACGAGCGTAGAACGAAACATGTGTTAGTTTCGTTTTGGCTGAAGGTGTGCGTGTAACGCGTATACGTATTATGTTGACGAAAATTTTCTTGGAGAAGAAGAAGAAGAAGAAAACGGACCGTTTCCGACTGATCCATGAGACGATATTATCATATCTCTGATATGCGTGAACCGATTTTATTGATTGTGGTCTTATTCGAAAGCTTATATGCGGTTTACATGAGAAAAATGCTTTTAAATTTAGAAAATATTGCACGCGTGATGAGATATTAATGAAATAAGTTTCAGGTTAGGTTGGAACAGCCGGGGGACGAGTAAAGATACACGGCAGCGATAGTTCGATATATACAGGGTGTTTTTCATGTACTTGGCGTCGAGACGCTACCGCGTCTCTAGATTATTCGAATGGAGTAACGAGTAATCTTCCCTCTTCGCACTTGGGAATTTTAATTCATATCCTTTTTTCAGAAGTTCGAATGTAAAATTCGTGTAGATATTCAGTAAAAACACAACTGAGATTGAGGAACATCTTATTCAACTACCCTAAAACCTTCACCAACATTTGTCGATTGAAATATTAAAAAAAAATAATTTCCAAAGCAAGAACTCTCGCCAGCTCGATGTAACCCAGCTGACATCATCTGGGACCTCCAAAAAATTTGTCAATTCCAGCCTTCAAAGCGTTCTGCGAGGTGACTGGCCACCACAATGCCGGTTCAATTAGCGTCTCTGATAGCGCCATAAATTCCAGCTGCCCGATGACCGGCGTTCCTTTTCGTAATAACCTGCGCGAGGAGCGGGTTTCCCAGGAAATGGCACACCACCCACTTCGGGGACTTTTAAGCCGCGATGGGGAGCCACGGGCCCGAAGGAAACTTACGAGGCTGGTACCAGGACACGGTGCAGGGTCGTGACCAGTCGTGGACGCTGAAAATGTGAGAAAACGGAGAGCCGGGGAGCCGGCCGATGATAAATCAATGGATCCTCCTGCTTCGTACCGAAAGCTGGCCCCGCTCGGGCTGGCACCGTGGCGGCAATAAAGGGAACTTTTCGAGTGAAATACACCGCTGGAACCGGTGGGATTCTAAATATAATTCGAGGCTGGGCTGATTTATAATGGATATTAGAATCGTTCGTGCAGATACGCTGCTAAAGAAGGGATCTGGGGGAAGCATGCGGGGTCGTGACTTGCTTCCACGCGTCGAACCCGCGGTGAAAATCGAGGGCGAGAACGGTACAGCAACGATGCATCAAGCGGAACTTCGCTTCGAGGCGGTGATTATTATTACACTTGAAAGGGAAACCGGAAATCGTACAAACGCAAATGTAAGAAGGCGAGGCTCAGGTTTAATAGCTGCATTTAAGCCTGACCCGAGTGATCGATTGAGACACGCGATGCTCGCTAATAATTTCGGAACCAGACATTTACTCGGCAACGTTGGCAGAATCTTGAGATTCGCCAAACTTTTGCGACGTGAGTGGTCATTGGAACGTGCTCACGCGGTCTTCACCTTTCCCTATCGTTTCCAAATCGATACTGTCTACTGGACTAACAGATTCAGTTACCTAGATTATTTACTGAGACTATACAGGGTGTACCATAACACGTGGAACCCCTTTTGAGTGGTGGACGGGGGAGACAAGAATATAGAAAAAAAAAGATTGTATAAATGTGTGCCTTATTAGACCATTTTTTGGAGTAATAGCCATTTTTATATTCCAGTAATTCTTACTAACGAAGGGGGATGGTAGAGGTGATTCTTCTTCGTGAGAAATTACCAGGTGAATTTTATGTAAATTTATTGAGTAATAAATTGAGTGAAATATTGAATGAAGCTTGACTACTTATTTTACACCCTGTGTATACGCTATTATTTTCGATACTAGAATTTAAGAAGCCAGGAAACATCGCAGTAAACAAACGAAAACAACGTGGTGCACTTCCAAAGCCACTAATTCCTCCAAAGCTTTATAAACAGTCACGTGAATCACTGCGCATCCATTCTATTTGCTCGCATACCTACTCACGAAACGAGAAGTATACTCCGCATAGTCTAAAGGACCTCTCACCCTGAAATTGACCAGCAATTTCCACCGCGCCGCCCGTATTTAACGTGATCTCTTCCTGCTACGTCGCGCATGTGCACACAGGCCGCGGCGACTTCACGGCAATTAAGCCCGCACCGCACTGCACGGCTTCTGGTTATTTTTACGCCGCGAACGGCCCCGCAAGGGTGGACGAACGGTGCACGTGCACGGATCCGCGGGGAAGGGAGAAGTAAACGTTCCGTTGCATTAAATAATTGCACCGAGAGGAGGAGAAGGCGCGACGTCACGAGGGCGATTATTTCACCTGACGTTCGACCCGTTCCTGGGGGCCTCTCGCCCTTTAATCGCTCGCTGGAGAAGCGAGCCGAGGGGGCACTTTCGTGCTCCGCGAGACGTGTTATTGCAGTTTTCCAACCGTGTTCCTCGTAATTCGCGCGTGCACGTATTGGATTTCTCGGTCCCTCCGCGCCAGGTGCTGAACATTGTCAGATGTACCGGCCCCCCTCGAGTATTTATTACGGCCGCTTCTTATCCTGGAACGAAAGCGAGCTTCATTGGCTGATTCCCTCGGTCGAGGAGTAATGGTCTGCTTTTGGAGATACGTGTAGGATTTGGTACGGATTTATTACGCTCCTGGAGTGCGGAGTGGAGGGGAATAGTGGAAGGTGTATGGCTGTATGGTTGTGGTGATAGTAATTGGTGCTCAAGAGAATGTAGCAATGTTGCGTTCCAGAATTATATGCTTCTTATCGTGGAACGGGAGCGAGCGTCGTCGGGTGATTTCTACGGTAAAGGAGTAATGTTCTGCTTTTGGAGATACGTGTAGGATTTGGTACGGAGTTATTATGTTTTTGGAATATTATTATTCCAAACGAACTGCAGAGGGCTGAGAAAGAATAAACGCGGGACGTATCTACCGGGGCCGTTTATGGAGGCGGTCTTATGTCGCGCCCCAGGTATACTGGAGCAGGTATTTACCTGCGCAGGTTGTACATGGTGGCTGCATACTTTCGGCTCCTCTGGTACCGAGAAGATCCTACGTATATACAAGTATTCGCGGCGTGGTTCCTTGAGCAAAGAAACGCCACGAGAAAAAAGTGAACAGTCTCCGATGCATGGGAGAGCCCCCATGGACCCCGAGAAGCCTCCCTTCGACTGCAAGGATCGGTTGAGTTTCTCGGTAAGTCCCAATCTATGTAGAGCCATCGGATTTCACAGTAGGTAAATACTTGATCGGGATCACCTGGAGATCGTTCGATGAAGATGAACCCAGGTCCATTGGTGTTTGTCCTAGGAACGAATCGAGATCTCGTGATTGACTCTTATGATCTCCCGATAAAAGCGAATTCAAATACGTTGCATGTTCTGTTATAGCTGTATTTAGATTGAAATTGAAATATTAGTGATTTTCTCAATTGGATTAATTTGGGGTGTTTGTTATTACGGACTTTAGAATTGAATGCAGTTAGACGTTGGATACGAAAGGGTAGATTTTAATATTTAATACATCTATTAAATGGAAAGCATAAAGCGTGGGACGTGGAATGAATCGTAACAGCAGAGCCGGAATAAATCCTCAAGATTTATTCGTGAATATCGAATAACGATTTTATTTCACGAGAAATTATTCCTGAATAGATTTAATCGAATAAATTTGTTTCGCAGAATTTATACAAAAAAATGTATTCGATATTTTAATCGAATAACGCCCAACTCTGGATCACTTACAATCCCAATGGATATCTACGAAAGGGAAGCCAATTAGGAATCGAAAGCAGTAACAACAACAATAAATCGGTATTTTCATCGATACAGGGGGTTTCGCAATGCCTGACAGGCGGGTCCTTTTCACGGTTCGCAGGAGGATCCTCGAGAAAGCAAATCGAGTCGTAAAATCGACGGTCGTGGACCACCCGAAGCTGCGCGATAATACGTTTCCCCGGACTTTCTCGGGTGATGAAGGCGATTCCGCTCGTAACGAGCAACCGTGCCCCGAAACGGCTTAAAACGTATCCGCCGTTACGGGGGGGCGTCTCCCTTACGCCGTGCACAATACGTATAATAAATTAGACAACGTCATGTTTGATAATTGGCAAGGAGCGAACAACTGTTCAAAGATTTTCGGCTCGAATGGAACCGTCGATAGCTCGTATATTATATTTGCAAGGTACATGATCTTGTTTGCAGACATGGATCCCTTTATTAAGATATTCGAAATAATATTAGCAGGGCACCTGCTGTAGTCTCTTTACATATTACAAATGACGAAGAAAATAATATAGTTGCGTTTGAAAATGGTAGGGCTAAAACTTCAGAGAAACTAAGACCTAGATTTAATAATCCCCATTCTATTTTTAAATAAATTTGTGATGTCGGGATTCCAAGATTCAGCTTCCTTTATCCATTATCTTTCTTTAAATCATTTCTAATTGTATCGAAAGTTATATCCACGTGTCACAGAGAATTCCATATTAATTTCTTTAAACATCCACTGATCACGGAATATTTTCCATAATTACCCCATTTTTAACTGTCACAGCTATCCAATGATACTGCTCGTTCCTCAAATTCTTCAAGAACTGAAGTAAACAGTTTCTCTGTCGAAAATACAACGATCCCACGACCAATGAGGAAAACCATGAAACTCACACTTGCAGAAGAATCCCCTTGCAACGCTTCACGCGTTTCATTCCGCGAGCATGTTCAAAGGGGGCCGATATTATACGCGAGGTGCGCGCCGCAAATGATTAATGGTACTAAGTAGCAGCCACCATTTGGCCCCCTCTTCGACGGAAGTTTATATCGGATTTAGGAGCGTCGCGCACTTCCTCGTCTCCTCACTTCCAGACTAATTTCACCACCACACACCGGTCAGGATTTCTAGTTAACGTGCAGGCGTCATTGCACACTCGCGCGACAGGGGGGCCACGGTCCGCGTACACACGCGAATTACTTTTGGCAGTGGAATACGAATGCAGGCCCAAGCCAAGACCAGGTTGGCAAGAGACCAGGACGTGGAATCCCTGCGGCAGACCGCGCGGTGGCTGCTCGTTCGTTTTCCACAGGGCGAGTTTCAGACACTGAAACAACGCGCCAAAACGTCATAAGAGCTCCAGGAAGTGTGGACTCTTAGGCCTTGATAACGAGATTAGGTAAAAACTTGTATTTCGCGTTATGTTTATGTCTGTGATGGCAACGTGCTTCCAAAGGGAACACACTGTATCTTGGAAAAATATAGTGGGTCTGAGAATCGCTACTGTGATTCCCTTTAGCGGTATTTTCATTCCTGCATCATTGTGGATAGTAGAATATTTGAGCAAAGCAATTTTAGTTCATAGAAACTGAATTGTATTTAGGATCCACAGAATTGGTATTTAAAAACTGTGCTCCGATTCATTCAATAGTCACTGCAACGACACGTGAAAGTAGTATGTGATTACAAATAATCTGTGAAATATATGAAGTCGAGTTTAGTCAATTCATTTGATCTCTGAAAATTAGAACATTTTGCTTGTGGTAAACGATAGCACTGAATGTGAAAATTGAACAAAGTGTAATGACCTTTTTAAAATAATTCTATCCCATTGATTTGTAAATTAGATGCAAAATGAAAGAGTGGAAAGAAATGGAATTTATTAATTGAAGAGGTTGCGTATCAATTTTTGTACTTATTGATAATTAAATGCAAATGTCTGTGTATTAAGTGAAGGTACATACTGAGCGCAACACAACGCGGTTTTCCGCATAATTTCCTGGAAACCTGTACGTACCTATGCTAGATTTCTATATAGGTATTATATACCGGGTGTCATAAATGATTATTAAATATATTTAAAATTTTCACGGAAACGAGAAAGGGAGGAAACAAGTTGGATTGTTTTATAAAAAATTAGTTAGGAATTGTGAAGCTCTTGCTTCCACGAAACGTGAAATTATTCGAAAAAGAGATCGAAGAAGTTATATTTTAAAATTCACTAATAAGTTTCCTAAGTCTGTGACATTATTCAACGCGAAACATGTATGGTTTTATAAACTAGCACAAACAGTAAGCCAGCTTGGGAGAAGTAGACGTACTGCGCTTTTCATGATTATTTTGCCACATGTACCTACGATTTTCCGAGTTTCTCGGAAACGGAAATTAAGTAGAGGGACAGCCGTCACAGTGCTTCAGAAGAGCGACTCGAGTGCAAAGGATTAAATTTGGATATTCCTAGAATTTAGTAGTCTAATGTGTTTAAAAAGGAAACAGACGGAGAAGACTAAATTAGAGAAGCAATTAACTGGAAAGTGTATAGAATATAAATATATCAGATAATTAACTTAACATTGCAACACTGTTATAACTTAGTTTTGAAATTATATAAGACCATTTGGAAATATCTCTATAACAATCTGTATTGAATTTCCACTGAAAAGTATTTAAATTTATTTCTCCGACTTTTCCATTTGAATAAATCGATATTTCATCGTTCACACTAAATTACTCTGCTAGTATGAAAATCAATTTACTCTCCCCTCGAAGAAGTTCGTTTATTCGCTTAATGAAACTACGTTCCTCCTCGCAAAATCACTTATCCGTTCAGTGCATCAGCACGGAATCTGATTTTACTCCCCCTCTGTGAAACTTCGTTTCTCTTAACTTACAAGACAGACAGTTTATAAATTGTGAAATCACGTGTAACGTCAAATACATTGAACAGGTCAACACACAATTCTTTCTTGTATCAAATTTAATTATTTCTCACGTGGATATACATACTTTTCTGAACCGACTTCAAATTTCTATAATCATTTAATATTACATTCTTAACGTTCTCTCACCTGTCCTTTATTTTTAAAGGTAAATGGAATACTTACCGTTTTATTCCATCCTCTTCATTTTTGAAATTGGATCCAGACTCTTAAGTCTTGTCGATTTACTAAATTACCAATTAGCAACTCAAGCATCGCGATTATTGAAAATATTTTATCGAAGCTCAGTGGTTGCGAATTAATCGAAGGTAAGGATGATTGTTGGGCCACCCTTTATGTACGGTTTACTCGTCACACGCCTTATTTTGATGGTGTGTCATATCGCGGGCTACCACGTTTCGATTCACTGGACGCGTGTGTGTACACGCGCGCGTGAAACAACCGGACTTAGGACGGTGTCGTGTTACCAAATAGAAGGTGGACGTATTAATTGCAGATGGATTTAAGGTAACGCGAGACGACATAATCCGATTATGAGGCTCATGTCGGCTAGACGTCAGATTCGACGACGACGACCAGGATTTCTGGTGGAATATAAGGTTACGAGATCCTGCGGTCTGCTACATCGTTGTCGTTGCTTCTTTCCTCTTTGGTATCGTAATCTCAATTTTTGTTTGTACAGTAACATTCAGAGGAACGCAGAAACCTCCACTGTACACCGTCACTTGGAATATCACTCTGAAAATGATTAATTATATGTAACGATTTCCTATTTCCTCTCATTTGCAAGCCGTCTAAATAAAGAAGTTAATTTTATTGAAAAATAGACTAAACATATGTTCCCATCAGTCGACTAAAAAATAAAACTTATTTACAAAACCAAAACCTGATTCATCTTCCCTTATTCCAGTTCTTGGAAATAACCAACCCACTTTTAGAGTAAGTTTCCGAGTTGAACGGATCAAAATACTTTTAATACAATTCCTTATGTGATTATAAAAATTTATTTAAAGAATAAAATCTAGTTTCCTTTTCTATTTACATTGCTCTTGAATTACTTCAGTCGTGGCTACATTAAGCTCCTTTTCCCTTTTTCTTTGCGTGCACCACTGACTATCACTGACCTGAGCTTTATTCCCAACTGCAGCGCATCCCTAATAGAATTTTTAATCATAAGAAAAATCCCTCTAATCCAGTTTAAACTCTAAACTAAACGTGGGCCCAGGAAACATCGCACACACTCAGTAGCTCAGTACCAATGCTCAGATCCCTCTTCAACATCACTCCCAACAAAGCACCACTACGAGTACCACGTACCTACTTCAGAATTGAAGTAATTGAATTGATGACACTACCAGTGCAGCCATCCTTCTCCAACGTCACTTCGAACGCTGCACGCGATAAACGTTCCTCGGATTCTGTTCCCGTAGAGCGCGGTACAGTGAAGAATGGGAGAAGCAAAGGGCGACAGAGGGACCTAGGGAGCCCGTGTATCGCGAACGGATCTCACGTCGCGTCGTTATCCGCGACAGGATCTCGAGGAGCGACACCTCCGCTCGTAAGGCACGTACACAGCACGGAATCCAGGTACACGCGTGTGTCTGCTCGGTTTCGCGTGGAGGTTTCGCCGTTTCACGCGTGTCGGCAACAATAAGCGTGCTACAATCGTTTACCACCGCTACCATTTGTATCGTCTTTGTAACGAGGCGGCCGGGCCGGGCTCGTCCAAAGGGTCGCGTGAGATTGTAATCCTTCTCGTTAAAGGCTGCGACGTGGAAACGGGACTCGCTTCTTGAGAAACCCGCTTCGAATGCTGGAGGATTCTATTCTTTGTCGCATCTTCGCAGATCGTCGGTATAATTTGTGAAAATGGTCTATTTGAAAACTTTTCGAGGAGGATTTGACTAAAATTTTCATTCACTAAATCTTAATATATAAAGCAGAAAGTTTATACGTTTTTGCTGTCTGTCGCCTAAAAACTTTATTAGCTCATTATGCCTGGCTAATCCAGATGAATGTGATTGTTTCTACAAAAATAAATTTTTATAAAATCGGAATCTAAATTCCTAATACATATATCTATTTCGAATAAAAAAAGAACGTGCAAATAATAGCACTGCTTAGTAGAAAACAATGCCCATGACAATCTGTAGTTTGGAGGGTCGAGAGCAAGTGGGAAGAGGCAGTCCTGTGGTTGCTGTGCTTCTCACGAGCCAGGGTGTCCGACATCCCCTTTATGGCCGCGCCGGGAGACCGTAAGTCCCCGTTTAACCGTGGCTAAGGGGCACCACTAATAAATTGGCATTGTGCGCTATCTCGCGAGGACCGTAAATGGGGTGCACGGAGGTGAACCAGCAAGAAAGTTTACCGGACAGACGGTTCCTGGAGCCGGTAAGGCCTCGAGTGCCTCTCTTTGCGCCGTCGTCGAGACTCGTTCCACGGGGTCGGAAGAGTTCCACCGAAGAAAGGGCGACACTTGTCTTTATTAGAATTCTCGGACCTGGCGGCTTCTGAAGAATCGCTCGCTTCCACTTTCGATGGAAAAAAGCCACCTAGAATCTTGGTGCGGACGGGATTTGAAATTGAAATCCTGCAGGTGGAAGAAACGAGGCTCAACACATGGCGGCAGATTCGAATGGGTCGTTGTAGCTTCGTATTCTTGGAAATAAATAAATGTTTTTCTAAAAATTATTTGGAAACCGCGGTGGATCAAAGATCTTCGAATTCGTTGTTAAATAGTGTGTGGAATATTATATCGTGTAGAAGGAAACTCCTTCTATTGGCAAATTAGAAAATATGAATTAAAGTTACTGCTTTTTTTTATTTAGACCTGTAATGAAAAAAGAAAATACTATTTAATATTTTAATTAATTGTAGTTCTTCTGAAAACTTTCTTTGCTTAGTGAATGAAGCTTGTATTTTGGATTTTTCTGGCAAAAAGATTTCTTCGATAATAAATTTATTTCAGGTCGAAAAGCAATCCTTTCAAATGAAAGAATCTATAAGTGGATGACTAAGATGCTAGAAAATTAATTTCCTCTTAAAATTATATTATATACGAGCTGCTGTCGGCGGAACCAACTGAATATCATCGCTGCACTATCGCAGTTGGATTTGTTGCTCGTTCTGGTTTACACTTTGTACGGTCGAGCTCGCGCGGAAAATAGCGGTTGCTTGTGTATTCAGAATATCTGGCCTACACCGAGAATAGAGTGTGCAATTTACTTTGGCGTTATATCATCCCCGCGCGAAAACAAAAGTACAGGAGCGTAGAAAACGAATGAATGGTCGGAATGATGCGGCGGTTCGTGTTCCTTTGTGAGTTACCGATGAAATTACAGGAGGTGCACGCATTCGTCGTCTCCATGCAGCAGGAATGAATTTCAGGAGCACTTAGAAAATGTGCAAGCTTGTGAATTTGATGAAGAACACTTTCCGACATTAATCCAACGACTTTGTTAACACTGTGGAAAATTCAAATATTACCTACAAGTGTTTTCTATTCTATTTGGATAGAATTTTCTGTGACTATAATTTTTTTTTTTTTTTAATAAAAATTATCCTCGATCCCTTTAATGTTCTGAGATTCTGTAGAGTAGAACAGAAACTTGTATTTTCTATTACTTTTCTATTTATAAGTGGGACGAAAATTATTTACAACGAGACAAATAGTGCTGACAATTAAATGGAGCAGTGATAATACATTATTAGAAAATGAAATCCGAAATAGGAGGGTATGAAAAAGTGAAAAGTGTGCTTCCAGATTTACACCAATTAATCGCCAAGACGTGGTTAATTGTAAGCACTTGTACGACTCTAATTAGCTACCACATGGCGACCCTCTGACGACTGTTTCACTAACTCGAAGGGTAATCTTCGCGACGCAAATTGTTCCGAGAAGGTACGGCTTCGGAGTCAAAATGCAATTTGTGTATCACTTCAGATCGTAATTGGGCTGCAGTTAATTCTCCACGCGAATATAAATCCAGGAATAACAGACGCAGCCGCAAAAAATTTTGAGTTCAAAGAAATTTCAAAAATATCACTCGTCGACAGTTACATTACGCGATACCTCTTGCTAGAAAAAACTTGCTCGAAGAAAAATTATGTTTTTTCATTCTTACTACCTCCTTCTTTTGTAATTCATACTCACTTCCAAAATAAACATATCTTACTCATTGTTTACCATTTTAATTTCCATTTCGCAAATCCAAACGTTCCAATTATGATTACTTATGAAATTTGAATTTTATAAATAATTTCTAACTATCGATAAGAAAACACCAGAGTACAGAAACAAGGAATGAAGAAGTGAGAGCTGGTGGTTGCAAAGAGGTTACAAAACAGTTAAAGTAACGATCTTTTTTTGGAAATACCACGACATCGGTATGGCCAAGTCTAATCGCAGTGTTACAGCACCATCGACCTCGATCCACGTGTACGTCTGACAAAGCAAAGTTCATCGCCGAGTCGTGGCCAGACGTCGATCCAGCCATTATTGACTTTCTTCATCTCTCGAGCTTCCACTATAAAGCCATTTCTGTCATTCGATGCTAATGCCGGCCGCATCCTTACAAGGCTGTGGATACGTTCGAGCTCGGAGGAAGGCGACTAGTCGCCGGCTAGATCGTGGGAGCCTTCTCCTGGGCGAGCTGCTCTCCACGTGCCCGCATCAGCTGCGAGAATTCCGCCACTCTGATCCAGAGATCGCAAAAAAATCGTGCTCCTTGGATGCCGCAAGCATGATCGAGCGCGACTTTCGCAGTTACGACCACTTTTTAAATTTCCCCGAGCCTGTATTTCTTTTTCATTTATCGCGAACGAAACTGCTATCCATTTTCTGTTGTTTGCTACTGGAAAATTGAGAAAATTTTGGTACTTTTCAAGAATGTAAGGGTGGGAATACCACTTTAAAGATACTATTATGAGTTTCCATATTTTTGTGCATTTCTATGTAATCGTTTGACTTATATTTTTTTAATTTTTGTAATGTCTAACTTCCCCTGCTTGTTAAGGGTGTGTGAATTTTTGTGGGGAGATTTGGGAGGAATTTGACTGGATTTGGGGAAAAACGGAGCTGACAAAAAAAATTTGAAATACAATTTTTTTTCGGTCGCAAACTATTGCTGCTGGTGGAAACTGATTGATGCAGAAGATGGTGGATAGTGTTGTGTTGATAACAAACTGATAACAAAAATAATAAAAATGAATTGCACTTTCAAGTTCAGAAGGATAAAAATGTGGAACACGGAAACTTCTAACGCGAGTTGCCACTCCCATTACAAACGTACGGAATCGAGGCCATGAGAATATTAACTGTAGTGCCAAGGAAAGATGCAAGGAAGCAGAAAAGCAAGAATCACGAAAATGCTTCGCGCTGTCAGACCTATCTCGATGCGATCAGAACGTGCAGTCTCTATCAGGCTGCAAGTGCATCATGACTAGAGGCTCCACGCTGTTGCACTACAAGAAGATCGTGCTAGGGTGCGTCGAGTATGGCCCTTGACGGGTTTTCTTGCAGGGTCATCCAATCGAGCCTACTATTTACACGAGACAACCCTATCGAAGATAAACGCGGTGCCCCTTGAACTGAGGGGACCGGTTCGAAGCACTTCTTTCACACGATCCCTTGAAAATTGACGCGGTTACGCGATGACTTCATGAAGCCTTCCATCACACTCGCCTATCATACGCATTTTATCTTCGGAGCAATCGAGGGGTATCTCAAGAAATTTTCTCTATTTTACAGAGTCTAGTAGAAAAATAAAATAACGGAGAAGTGAATAATAATATTTTCCATTCTTTTACAAAAATTATTTGGGTAAAGATTTGATACATTAGATGTATAATAAAAATAGTGTTTTCCAATTATTAGGGTGCACACAGAGATAAATTTGTCGATAAATTATATGGCGATTCTACACCTCTGGATTTGTTAAAACTCTCGACCTCCAAATTCAAGATCCAATTTTTGAGGGTTTGATGGTTCATTGTTTGAAACCTGCTTTCGAGCATAGTTTCTTAGCACTTTTTCTCGTTTTAATGAGTCACGCACAATACAATAAAGAAAATTTAACTCCGAATTTCTAGGTCAAGGTTTTTTGCCGGTACAAATATTTTTTTAATAGATCTCCACCGACCTGACATAATATTTTCACACCCTATACAGGAACACCCTTAGGAAAGTCCGTTTGTTCCTCGTTTTTCCTGGAAGCACAACAGCGGCCAAGAAAATCGAATACCCTCGTTACTACGCAGACAGAAAGCGTCAACCTTGAACTCCGAATACGCTCTTGGCTTCTACACGACCTACCCCATGACGAGGCACGCGATGCTGATAGCGAGTCGAAGCAGATGAACACGTGCAGCCAGTATAAATATTTAGCCTTCGGAACGTTTGCGCGCCGTGATTCCGCTTCCCCTCTCCGTTCTGCTTCTTCTTGTAAAGGCTCCTGGGAGCTTTCGACCTCCTCGCTGTGCGTTTGAAACGTCGACGACGCGTTTGGATTACTCTCGTGTGAAAAGATGAAAGAAACTGTTTCGCGGTGGCTGTCTGATTCGTGTCCCGATTGATAGGCCTCGTCGGTTCAGCAAAGTGTGATGGGTCTTTGCTGCTAAAGCTGGTATCAAGGCAGCTGTCTTTGATTTCAATGTAATTTGAATATAGGCTTGGGTTTGGAGTTTCTTCTTCGAAGACAGATTTAGTTTTGGGGTCTTTCTGGGTGTTGAGGTGAAGCTTGGGATATTGCGTCGAGATGAGAGAGAATAATGTTACTTGGTACATGAAGGGAAAAGAAATTCGAAAGAGTTAGAGCTTCTGTATTCGCTTACTTGTTGTTAATGCTTGGGCGAATCTTTCTTCTTTGCGTTACACGTAGAATGGAATAGTAAATTCAATGATAAATTAATTAGAGGCTGGTCGTATCGAGGCTATCTCTTCCTATATTTATTTTATTTCCAATGTAACTGCACTCCCATTTATAAATAACTCGTTTAAAATAATTATTATTATTATTAAGCGTCTTTATTGCAAACACAGAAGATAACAACGACCGAAAGTAAACAAAGACACAAGCACAGGCGAAGTTCAGTCAAGGACTGTTTTTCAACTTAACCTAAACTAATCTCTCAACTTAGTAGCACAACTACGCAATTCCTAACCAAGCTCAAAAATTTCACATTCTTCTATTTCCCCGATTTCGTTATTCCCGTTTATATATTAGAATCCCATCTATCAGTAATAATAATAGTAATAAAAACGTTTAAAAACCCTCGCTCCGAGTTTCTCGAGAGCCCTCGAAGCGTTCCAAACTTTCAATGGCTCCCCGCCGCTCAGTCGAGCCGAAAGCCCCGGAATTAATATTAAATAAAACAAGCGGTCGATTTCCATGATCCGACTCGTTAGAAGAGTCGAGCGGCGCATCTACATGCCGCGGAGCGAGCAAAAGGATCGGATAATTGAATCCCGCTTCCTTCGGATTCGAATCGAGCGTCCCGTACCGAAGTCCTTAGAAGGAAACGGACCCCGCCGGTATCGCGGACACGCGATCTGTCTTTATGGTCCAGAAAGTGGGCGTCGGTCGGGCCTCACAATGCCGCTGTAACGACGACACAACGAGGACAACGACAAAGACGGGCCCGACGAGTGAACGGGGGACTCCCGTCATGTTGGTCCGACGAAACACCGTGACGCGTGTCTCCTGGCTGACACGACGTCCTCGGTAGTCTCTCCCTCGTGAGTTACCGTTATCACGGACAAATTATTTATCCACCCGAAAAGAATGGGCAACGGTGCATCGTCAAAACTATTTCTTTTTTGTTTTACAGTCTAATTAGGATTATTCTGTATTGGTATTTCCCCGTCCCAACAGCTTTCTGCTATTTTTTGACTATAAAATGTGACTATACCTTGACTACAGTGACTATAGTTTGACTATAGAACGTGATTAGTAGAGAATAATAATAGAAAACTTTAGTCACAGGACTGTAGTTACTATAGTTTGACTATAATTTCAAATAAATTTATCATCGTTCCAAGGATATGAATATCTGACGTGTTTGGAACAATCTGTTTTCAGGTGTACCAAGTGGAGTACGTGATAGTGAAGGCAGCCAACTCACCGCGACCAGCCGCTTGGATTTTGGAAAGATCCATCGATAGTGAGGATTTCCAACCGTGGCAGTATTACGCGCCTAGCGACGAAGAATGCTGGACGCGATTTTCCCTGCCCCCAATTTCGGGAAAGCCCGTCTACATCGGGGATGACGAGGTCATATGCACCAGCCTCTATTCCAGACAGACACCTATGGAAAACGGAGAGGTAATTTCAGTGCGATTTAATAGTTCTTTTAGAAACACAAAACAGATAGAGGCAAATTTAATTCAACTGATGTATTCCATGGCATCGACCTTGGCTATTTAACACATGAATTATTAAATCAACCAAAATCAATTTTGACAATGAAAGCCCACACGAAACGATAAAGTACGATCTCCACTATTTCTTATACAATTTGCAACCACCACCTTTGTCACCTAAAACCTTCAGACATCTTTTCTTCAGACACAACTCCAAAAAATCCCCCAATTTCTACGATCTTTTTGATTCAGAATCACTTGAAAAACATATTGGAGAAGTTACTACTTCTCAGTACACCCTGTACACTTTGAAAGAGAAGGAGTTTGATCCTGTAATTGCCAGGAGTCCCTCGTCACAGACGCGCACCAATTATCCAAGATCACAGCCCTTTGCCTTATTCAGCTTCCATCTGTTTATTCAATGAAGATCCTCGTGACCGTGGAAAATTGTTCCTGATGCGGCGCTTAAGTGAAAACTGACTGAAATTGCTTGTCGTAACGATTAGCGATGCCTGTTCGACGGGCAAGATTGAAGGGGACCCCGGGTAAAAAGAAACGAAATCGGAAGGGCGAGTAGAGACGACGATACTCGCTCCTCGGTGCTCGTTGCATGTGGACTTTTACAACTGTCAATCATTATTCACTCCCGTTAAGAAACGGTTACGTGTTATTATTCGTGTTCGCTGGGAATAACGCGAAGCGCGAAATCGACTGTTACTGCACGTTGTCGCTACCTCGCGGGGCCCGCTTGTAGCTGGATCATTAATTATCGTTCATCCTGTTCCACCGTTCGTATAATTACGTGATTGGATGATTAGCTAGCCGATGGTCTAACGCGTGGAACCACGGGAAGCTACTTTTCCAAGGCATTTCCTGCGAACCTCGGGCGTTTTGTTTGTATATCTTCCATCATCTCTTGAACGCAAAGCAATTTCAGCTTGTTATCTACTTTTGTTTTATAGTCCCTTTGAGTTCGCGTGACTGTCGCTACTGCTAATTGTGATTATTGTATGGCGATCAGTGTCATAAGTTTTTAAAGTCACCGTTCGAAGGGTGTAACTCTCTGCCTCTAGAATATTAATTTCCATCACATTTCTTACTCTCCCTGTTCTTCCGGATCCTTAATTTACAAAATTAAATTGAATTATTTAAAATTTCATAATTCCTGTTTCATTGTTCGGCTAACATGTTTCTCAAGATGAGCTTGACATTCTGATCCTCCGTAGATCGTTTCTAAATTTGAAAAAGGAACCTACAACTATATAGTAAGTTTCTTCTTAGACTTCTGGTCGTAGTAATCTCTTCAATTCTATTAGCACGACACTAGTATATAGGTACTACAAATTCAGAACTAAATCCCCTCTATTTTCAACCCAATATTCGTTCCTGTTTCATTATTACAATACGTTAAGGGGCCCAGCAAATGCTAGCCAAACGGGTGGTAGGAGGAAATTAGCGGATTTCTCGGAAAGACCAACGGATAATTAGAGCTTATAGCAGTGCAGGAGCACGCGCACACGGGATCGGTTTTGTGCAAACTGGAAGGTGGATGGAGACGAGGAGGAGGGCAGAAAGATCGGTCGTGGAAAGAGAGGGAAAGGGAGAAGGAATCGATGATACAAAAACGGCGATCCCTACATTCCGGCCATGTATGGTGTAGGCTGGCCTTATATGGGGCTATCACGTACGCACCTCCTAGGGGGGGTTTCAGCTTTACGCTTCTGTACGCCCTGGTGGAACTCGAGGAGGGAAAAAATCGGAAATCGCGAAACGGGGAATCGACGAGCGCGGTACCTCGCGGGGGGAACGTCGCGATTTCAAGTGAACCACTGTTCCAACATCGAGGACAAACTGAACATGTATTTTAGGAACATCTACCTCTTTTTAGAATTCTCTGTAATCCTTTCTTCGATCAATAATTTTCGAATACTAATATTGATTATATTATTAAGAGAAAAGTTGAATTCACGGGTTAAACTTGTCGACTGCGTAGGGAAGAGTATCAATCGCAATTAGATTTTTTAGAAGTGAGAGGAATTAATGTTTAAGAAGATTAATCAGATTGCATCCAAATCTATGTATTGAAAGTAAAATTTTGCAAGGATGTTCAGTGTATTTCTACTTCCTCCATTAACGATATAATTTCGATAATTTTAGTAATTTTATAGTTGGAAGAAGTCTGTGGATATTCCAAGTTTGTTCTACTCTCATGTTTGAATGGAATGTCCCACATTCTATCTGCGGTATACATACATAGGTACTTTAAAAATAGTCCAAGTCACTGCACTAACAGTGATTGTTGTTAGCCTCGCGAAGGGTAGTGTGCCAGCCATAATAAGGTGAAAAAATTCGTCAAAGGACTTAAATGTCGGAAAGCGTAGGTGTGTCTATTCCGAAACCCATGTAATTGTCCCATATTAGGAGCCGCTTAACGCCATTTATAGGACTGGTTCTCTTAACACGCGACGCCATTCGCGAATGATTTACTCCTTTGGTCCCAGAGTTCACTTAGAATTTAATGCCACACGCGAACGTTTGAATTTCTCACTATTAATTACCAGCATCACTTGTGTACGTAATTTACGTCGATAAACGTGCAGACTCAAAATGAATATCTAATCCTTACCCATTCACACAAATAGCTGCAACAGTTTATAGCAATATAATTTGCATAATTTTACAAACGTCATTGTAGGTGATTCTTCTAATTTTTCTTGTTTAATTTGCAGGCACAATTCAGACAGTTCACTTTTTACTTTCAGGATAATATTTAATAATGTTTCGGATGGCAGGTCTAAAGAAGCGATTTTCCTTTTGCAGATCCATACTCATCTGGTGAACGGGAGGCCTGGTGCCCTGAATCACAGCATGACCCTTCAGGAATTCACTCAGGCTAGATACGTACGGCTTCGTCTTCAGGGTCTCCGACGTAGTGGGGAGGCGATCGCGGACAAAAGACGCGGATTTTATTCGATCAAAGAGATAAACATCGGGGGAAGATGCCTGTGCTCTGGACACGCGGCTAGGTGTCGCTACAGCGTTCAACACGGGGTGAGTTAAAGAGAGCTCAGAATAATTTCTTAATTAATGTTAAGGAACTTTACTATTGCTTCGATAAATGAGACAACGTCAGAACAGCGAGTAATATTGCTTTATTTATATAATGTTTAACACATTGACGGTCCAACGAATTTTATATGTTCCATCGTGTGTATTACAATACAATTTTTAATTACTAGCATATCACAATAACGCAAAAGGGCAGTTTGAAGTTTCTTGGAGAAAAATGTTTTAAGGATTGTAAATTTGTTTTATTGCGTCGGTCGCTAAATACTTAGTCTTGCCTTTAAGATTCTGAATCTTTATTGTGTTATACGGCATTCTCTGTCTGACGACTTTTTTCTGTGAGAATGTAGATGTTTTATGAGGTTGGTGTTCGAAGATTATGGGGGTGTATGAAGCTTTTCGAGTACAGTCGGGAAAAATCAATCTTTGACCACACTGTACACATGGAGTTGTCAAATCTTCTTCAAAGATAAACTTTTCAAGAATTAACTGCTTTATCGAAATAATTAGATAAGTGTCCTATTGCATGATAGTTTTAATAGATTCCAAAAATCCCACTGCTTCTACGCTAATATATAGATTGACCAGCGCATTGCTACTATCCTGCTTCGCATTTGCACCCCAATTTTTGCATTCCATTTGCTTATTTTCTTGTACCGCATGTTTGGAAACATTATATTTACACTCGTGGTTAAATAACACTATATTTTAGGAAACTACAGTGACTTGCTACTGTGACAAGTACCAAGTATTATTATCACATACATAAGTAAATAAATAAATGAATACGTCTATCTAGCAATATTGTATCATCAAAACAGAATACATATTTCACTTACAATTTATTTTCACTGGAAATTTGATTGTGAATATCTACGGATTCCAAATGCAACCATTAACTCGATGATCCAAGAACTAGCATGAAGATAAAAAATTTATTGAACTTCTGAAAATCGGGGAAATTAGTTACTGAAATAATGAAATTGAGAGGGACAAAACTAATAATTGAACAGACACCGAGCAAGAAAAACGAAAGTACTGACAATAAATCATCGCTAGGTTTCATTTCCTTCGGACTGTCCTCTCTAAAGTTAGATTTCACGAATACCTCAGATTCGAAGGGACAGTTTCCTCTGAGACCCAGGAAATAAATCTGTCGGAAGTGGCATAAACTTGTCAGACCTCTATCTGCCAACGCTGCTAATGGCAGGATCGCCTTTGCTTCGAATCTGCAGCAGTTTCGTGCACTTAACTTCCCTTTGCTACCATGTTGGGGTCACTTTCAATTTTTCAATGTCTTTAAACTGTTTCTCTTCCTAACTAGAAACTGAAATTTATTAATAATACATATAGGCATTCTATACAGTTAATGAGAATTATCAAATTCTCATATTCAGTTAAAAAATCTCAAAATCTCCATTCCCCTGAAGGATCTTCCATTCCATGCTTCTTACTACCTTAAAACTCTTTCTGCAACTGTCAACACTGTCCAACTACATAAAAACATCCTCAGAAATCTTTTCCACCACCAATCCTTTAATGTCCATTGCACTTCACGAATTCTTCTGTGTATTCCAAAAGCTCCATCAAATTCCAATCCATTCATCATTCCAAGCCTGGCGTGCTCCCAAGACAGTTCCAAATGCGATTCTGTCACTCGATAACACCGCTTAGATATTCAAGCATTCCATGGAAACGCTGTTCCAGCAACAAAGGTCCTGCTGGCAATAGCGAGCCTCGTGATTTCTCGGCGACGATACTTACACGGCGAAACAATGGCGGGCCCAAAGATTAATCACCATCCTTCAGTGCCGCGTTCGCCCGCAATGGGAAAATCATGCAATCGCAGATATACGAATCCTGCATCCTATCAGCGTCCATGAATGGGCATTGGCGGAGTCGAGGTTTAGCGCGGACGAACAATCCTGGTCTCTCAGTGGCCTGGATGGGGAGAACCGGGACTCTTGTTTAATCGTTGCGAAATCTTCCTTCGTCGCGTGCATTTAATCAGCCCCGCGATTGTCGCGCCATTTCGCCTCCGAGATGCAACGAAGTCAGAAAGATCGCTGGTCGGTATTCGCGTCAAAGGAGTCACTCGCGTGTCCGTCGATCCTCTGCCTCTGTTCCTCGGCCACCTGTGCGCCGCGGTGATGAATGCCCGATGATCGCGAGACATTATCATTGTGCACGACTGAATTTTAGTTCAAGGATGGTGCAACGTAGCAGCAGGTGTAACTTACAGGTGTTGTTGTACATTTGGAAGGAAGAAAATGTGTTATGAATGACGCCAGTGACAAATTTTGGAGTAATTGTGGTTTTGTCGAGTACATTTATTTGTAAATATCGATATCCAAAGTCTGATTGAGTTAATGAGGGCTCTCAATGTTATCGAAAACATTGCAAACAAAGGAAAATAAAAGATTGAGAAACTATGGGGAAATGAAGGGGTTTGTTGTTATAATTATTAATGGGAAATGGGAAATATTAAATCTAGTAGTTCGATGAAACTCTTAAAATTGTGGAAGGGCTAAAAAAATTCGTAGACGACGCTGGCTTTGAGCAAGCACTTTCTAAAATGTCACCTTCCACTCTCGTCGACGAGGTATTCGTTGTTGGATTACCTTAAATGCATTCGCCACTTGTCGCGATGCTTTTACACAGCATCGTTAATAGGCAGCGAGTGCCGCCTCTGATTTCGAGTAGCAAACAACGAGGACCTGGGGCCGTCGAAAAAATTCGCTGGCCCCGCGATCGAGGCTTTTTACCGCGACACCGTTGACTTTATAATAGGCCGATTAAAATCAGCTTTTGGCGATGCCCGCCGGGGGTAAATTGAATTAGTTTTTGGGCGGGTCCGATGCAGGGATGCATCTGATTGATTGGCACGTAGACCGAATTGCGATCACATTGCTGAATACGAAGCTGAATTCGGCGAGCATGCCTCAAATATTCTGAGTTACGTCTCAATCAACGTGTCATCTTCGATCATATAACGTCGGTATCCGCTGTTTCCCAATTTTCTTGTTTCTATGCAGGATTTACCTTTTTTCTTGTTTTTCGTGGAACTTAAAAGCTAGTCCGGTGCATTGCATTGCTGAACGGATGGAGAATTTTTAATATTTCCAGTTGCGTATCAATTAACATGTTATTTTCAATCGTAAAGCATCGGTATTATTAGCTTGCTCTGCTTCTGTCAATTGCAGATGCAGCCCACCGCGAATAATACCAATGATTAAATGCCAAGTAGCAAGGAAGTGGCAAAAAAGAATATTCCTCGTTCTGCACTCATTCCTCTTTTATCTTATTTCATGGAACGTAGAATTGAACGTGGTTCTTTCGTAAAATAATATCTCAAGCATGTACACAGTTGTTGATTATTACATGCAGCTAGGCTGACGTTAATTAAGTCGTTGGTGCATCGATCTCAGTAAATCATTCGATAACGTTTCATTGAAGCACTCATTAACTGTTCTCGTGGCACGACTATTCTCCTGAATGGCCGGTGCCATTCATGAAAACACAATGAGGCTTGTAATATATCGTAAAAATTGTAAGTTACGGCTGATTGGTCTCATCTGTGAGTCAACGGTATCGCCGAGTTACAATGGAAACGCTACTCGTAAGTCTTATCGTGTATGAATTTGTAATTCCAGTCGTACAGTACTATTACTACACGAATTCCTCAATATTTCATTAAAATTATGTACTGTATTCATTTTTGATTGCATATTCTTCTGATGAAATTAATATATACGTATTTAGAAGCGGTTATATATTAAATTCCTAGTTTTTCTCAAGAAAGACTTGATATTTATCTTCCTCCAATATTCTGTCATCTATAATTCCCCGAATATATTGCAAATAGGAATATCAACACAAAAATTTCATTTTTTTAAGTAGGAAAATGAAAATATAAATGTTAAAATTACTGAGATTTAAATTACAATTTAAATCTCTTGATTTACAATCTACAAAACTAAATAGATATATAATTCTAATCAATTCTAAAGCAAGATATTGGAACTCCTAGTGCAGGTAAATCCTTATAATACAATTTTTACCCTTATCTGAAAGAAGTATACGATAAATCCCCCAAGAATTCGTTTTGGATATTAAAGAAAATACTAATTGAATTGCAAATTCAATACAAAGAAAATATGTAGAATACACTAAAATGAAATGAAACCTTATGTCGCCTATTTTTTGTACATTTAAAGTATCTAATTGTTTTCTTTTTAAATGTAAATACGGATCAGTATCTACATTAAATTTATACAAAGTTAATGTAACATGTTTGGTTCCATCCTATACAGAGGGAACTGAACATCGTTTAGTGAATCAGTCCCTGCACCAAAGTCCCCGTTATTATTTATTACCGCGATAATGGTTATCCCAGTTGCGCTCGTCGTAACAAACAACCGGACCTGGCTTTCGATAATCTCCCTTCGGTACAATTTCAACGAATTGAAATTGTGATTCAAACCCCAGCAAATAATAACGTTCAGAACATAAAGTTTTGCAAATCCTTAAAAAATCTATAGTACGACAGGAAACTGAGAAATTTTATGGCAATGTGATATTTGTTTATAAAAAATATCTAAAATTGCTTCAGAAGATAGAGAATGGAAAGCTTTTTGATTCAAATTAACCCTCGTCGCTTCACTGCAAGCTAACTAACAATTTCACTAAGCAGCTTACAAACTTAAGCCATTCACGTCCGCACGAATCCATCACTGATCCATTACACAGTACTCGGATAAAATTCACAGGCCAATCGAGCCGCACGCGGATTAATGTTCACGATAACGCACACCGGCTATCTTAACGTTCCTATAAATTTCAAAATGTCGCGAGGGCACGACGGCCTGGCCATTCTGTCTTCTGCCCGGGCCCAATGCATTTGCGCGTAGAGTGCAGCCAGATATCTGTATCGCGAAACATAAAGAAGCATCTCCGTTGCGGCAGCCGTTGCGATTTATAAAGCAAGCTTATGCAGTTCCTGCTGCACCTCTGCGTTAATCGATTCAATAGCCGCGAAGAAAAAGAGAAACCGGAAGTACGGTGTCGTTTGCCTCTTTTGATTTCAATGTGCCTTCAAACTTGTTCCTTATTAGTCGAGCCTCTATGGTGTGGTATGGTGAAATAAATTTGGAATATTAATCCTTCACGAATTTGGCATCTTTTCGTTATTTTTTTAATGGTGTTTCGTTTGTCGCGAAATGTGAGTTTCATTCCTGGTATAAATTTTGTTGGACTTGGCAGCTTTTTAGTAGGCTACTATTAATAATTTATTTACTAAAGCTCTTCTGTTTTTTATGCTCAGAATACTTTAAAAATTGCCAGCTGTAATTATATTTTCATATTTTCTGGATTCTGCGAGATCTTTTCTAAGAAGTAATTATTTTATTTTGAATAGTTACTCCATTATTGATATATTTAGCAAGTGTTCATAATCAGCAAGTCAACATCAGTACATAAAAATAAATTTCTTCGGGAAGACAGCACCAAATTTAAATGTAGCAATATATTACAAAAATTGGCGTCCTCTATTTGCTGTTTCAAAATGGAGTGATTAATTCGTGAACACATCGGGGAATCGAATTTGTAGATATTAATTAGCTGCGAAATGATTAACAAGCTCCCATTAAGAGGTGGTGTGTATTGTTTCTCAGCATCAAGAATGCGAATGCGAGCGCCACACGTGCGGCGAAAGATGCGAAAAATGCTGTCCCATGTACAATCAGATTCCATGGAAACCGGGTACAGCTGCGAAGGGCTTTCACTGTGAGAAATGCAACTGCAATGGACATGCAACCTCGTGCAGATATGATCAGGAAGTGGCTGACAGAAGAATGTCCATGGACATTCGTGGGAAATTTCGTGGCGGTGGCGTCTGCATTAATTGCACAGTAAGCCCGAATTTCTCAAAGAGGAATCAGTTGTTTGGCCCTCGATAGAGAATTTCGCGTTTCAAGCTTGGAAGTCTCAATATTTTGAGACTAACTAAACTTAACAGAAAACAATATTATCAATCTAGTCGAAAAAGCACAACTTCCAAGCTGCATTTTTTCATTTCATACTTGGTGCGCCAAAAATATTATGGACGCATCGATTTACTAAAATTTAAAAAAAAATAATTCATCCGTGCATAAAAATTGAAGAAGTTCCGATGAAAATTTATAAATGCCAAAACTTGCAGCAGGAAGTAACTTGAAGTCTGATACAAGTTCATAGTGCTTAGTACTTTCGCAAACAAGTGACCTTAGACAAGAGTACTCCCACTAATCGCTAAAAATGATTTGTTGCAGGAGCACACGGCTGGTATTAACTGCGAAAGGTGTCAGGACGGATACTACAGGCCGAACGGTATATCTATCGACGCACCTGAGCCTTGTTTACCCTGCAACTGCAACGTGCATGGTAGTACGGGCTACTGCACCCCTGATGACTCGTACACGCACATGGGAAAGGTAGAAACACGTTCACTCTCTCAATAAACTTGTCATTCATCGTTCAAGTTTCATTTAGAAGACACAATTGGTTCTCGATTATTAACAGCAAAGTAAAAGGTCTAAGCAAAGTCTTCCATTATAAAGCAGGGAAGTATTCATAACCGTGTCGCAAAAAAAACAATGTTAAGCCTGCAAGGTGATTACTGATCTACGAGCGTGCGATTTCATTACACCATCTGAAAGATCTCGTCAAGAGTCACCTCGAAAAATGTCCTCCAAGTTTTACGGTTTTGAACAAAAGAAACCGGTAGTGCAATCCTTTAGTTGGCAGTTGAGGAGAAGCTGAGGAGTGTAAACGTGTCTTGGCGAGCCGTGGGAGTGCAGAAAGTGATATTCTAGCAAAATGTAGATTGGAACACCAAGTGTGTTTTATGAAATCACCTTAATTCCAGGCCCATGTTGGCCTGCGATGAGCCCTTAAACTATGGATGAGGACGAAATCGCCTGAAAGGTACAAAAGTCAAAATAATGGTCCTGGAGTGAAGGTCATGAGGCACGCTTGTGAGTCAGTAATCTTCTTGGAAACTTAACATTGTCCTCGTGCCAGCAGCTAGCATTTTTAACTCTTTTGCCAGTGAAGCGTCGAATCTACCTTGATCAAGTTGAACACCAATTGTGTTCCAGGTAGCAGGTGCTTGCGATTGCAAACCAGGCTATTCAGGCTACAAATGCGACCAATGCGCCGCTGGTTATCGCCAGTTCCCGGACTGTATGCCCTGTCCATGTGATTCCCGTGGGATTCTCCCATCCCACGACTGCGAAGGAGACTGTTTGTGCAAGGCAAACGTCGCTGGTGAACTCTGCGACAAGTGCAAGCCGGGACACTTCGCGCTGACCAAAGAGAACCTCGATGGCTGCCTTCCGTGTTACTGTTTCGGTGTCAGTGATCGCTGCGCTACTGCGAGACTGTTTTATTCTTCGGTAAGTTTCCTTGGAAGCTTCTCAGGTGAATTAAGAATGCAAATAATAAAGTTGTATTGTGGTCCAAGTTCCTTCTATGTATCGTTGCTATTATTGAAGTAACTTATCGAATAATCTTATCACAAAGAATTACACCTAATCTTCGTCGTATTATCGACAGTTATGAATGGATTTATACAAGACTATATATTTCACTTATTGTTAGATTGTAAGACTTTGGAACCATTAACCCTCGATTGACGGATACAGAGTCCATTTTGACCCATCCCTAGCTATTTATATGTATGTCTAAGTACTCATTAGTACCTACAAGTTTTCTAAGAAAACTAGAATCTTAAATCACGAAAATATCAGAACCTAAAATCTTATCCTGGAATGTGTATGAATGAAATTACAAAATACATACATGTATTATAATTATACGTTACGGGTCAAAATGGACCCAGCTGGACCAACTCAATGGAGTATAAATTCCTTGAATTATTCTTCCTGTATTGTGATCGTTGAATGGCATGCGACGCGTTATCCACGGTTATTAATGAATTAATTTCAGATATCGTCTCTGGAGAATTGGCTAGTGACCGATATGAACGCGTCCCGCGCTGTCGTCCCTATTTTGGACACAGATAATGGCTGGCTAACGGTGGCAGTCTTTGATGTCGAATACGATAGTCCATTCTGGTTGGCTCCGCCGATTTATTGCGGTAATCGTCTCTCGTCTTACGGCAGCAATGTCACTTATTCTGTCACCTGGGTCGTTATGCGCGGTGACACCAGTGGAAAACCTACTACGGGGCCCAACGTCATTCTTGTTGTAAGTATTCAATCAGCACTAATCGTGACTAATGGCACAGGCGAGTGCGGACATGTTAAGGGAAAGCACAGTGTGGTAGAATTTCATACTGTAACTCATCGAGCTTTCCTGTTACCTTGATTAATTCCCTCCGGAATTTCATCACTCACAAATTCATCGGATTGTTTTCCTGGCTGCCTTCACAGTAATTTGTTTGTAGCTGCCAACAGTGAAGAATAGTGCTGAACACTGTCTCGCATTAATTACACTTTTCCCAAATAGCAAAATCAATTTTTTTTATCAGTATTTGTAAATTACCCCTGAAATTAAATTCGCAAAGAATGATTACATGCATATCTTTATTACTCTTACGTTTGGAAGTATAAGCAATGCTATCTAACGAATTAGCAATTTTTCCAAAAGGTTTAATATACTTATGATTGTAAAGAATTCTATTAATGTATTACTAAGTAATTGATATTTTAATATTGTTAAAGAATCTTTACTGCGACTAGTATCGACCGTATTTTCCGCGAAATGGAGTGAAATATTTTTTTTGAAGAGTCGAAAGAATTTCAGAATTAATTCAATATGGCAATTCACACATGAGTTACTGCTAATTCGCTATTTGAAAAGGCAGTGATTTTATTTAAATTTGTTTCACGCCCCTGTGTTTAAACCTTTCCCAATTTCTTTTACTCAAAATTTGTCGCCCCTCAAATTTTCCGCTGCCCGAAGTTCGTTCCCCCCCCCCAAATTTGTCACTCCCCAAAATTTGTCGCTCCCCAAAATTAGTCGCCCCAAAATTTTCCACTCCCCAAGTTTATCGCCCCCAAATTAGCCACACCCCCAAAATTGTCACCCCTCAAAATTTTCCACTCCCCAAAATTGCCGCCCCAGGCTGCAGCCAACTCTTAGCCTATCTACAAATCCGCCCCTCACTGCGACAGAGTGGTTTACTTAGTAACTCCTATTATTTGATATCTACCTAAACATTTTTAAATCCACGATACAAAAACAATTTGAAAACAAAAACTGTAGGTACAGTTACAATACAGAAACGAGCCGCACTATAACGATAATAATTTTATTGCACACTCTGTTAATGGATTTTTGAGATATGAAGATTAATTTAACTCGCCTGAACGGACTGGTCATTTTAGTTGCAGCGCGTTAAGATCCTACAGGTAACGAGCAGTTGCTGGACCACCCTGCGCATCTCTTTCGTTGATTTTATTTTTCGGTGCTCAGTTCGCCCCGAAAGGCAGATTACAATGATTACCATTTTTGCGCAATTAATCTCCTCGTCTTATTTGTTCTCAGGGTAATAATGGCATGCGGATAGCTTACGGCGAGGAACAATATAATGGCCAGGAAGCGGAGATCGCCGTTCCTCTACGTGAAAACGGCTGGTACCACGTACGCAGCGAGATCCAAGATATTCCTACGCGATTAAGGAGGACCGAATTTCGCGGAGATCCTGTTACCAGGATACAAATGATGCAGGTCCTCGCGGATCTCAAGTACCTCATGATAAGGGCGCAGTATCATTCCGAGCAGATCGAGGGAAGGTATGTAGAAATAAGGAGACAATTTAACTAAGCTTCACTTCCATGTTTCCTTCCTGAACAATATTAATTATACAGAGCAATTGAAATTTTGTTATAATTTCTGGAATTAGGAGGAGACTTTTTAAAAATATTTTTAAGTCGTTTAGTTTTCTTTTCGTACCTCTTTGAACAGAAATATTTGCTATGGTAGAATAAATCGTGATTATTTGTACTGTCGCGAGTGGTGTCAGGTGACTTTCTCGGTTGATTGAATTGTTTATTAACGTAAGAAATGGGTGGTAATGAGATGTAATTACTGGGCTTCAAAATAAAAATTCGGGCTACCCGGGCGACAATCGACAAGGATTCTATGATCTCCTATGTTTCTCTGTTTCAGTCTTCAGTCCGCGGTAGTGTCGATCGGTGAACTCGCTACCAGTGGTGATAACAGTACGTTGGTCGAATCGTGCGAGTGCCCAGAAGGATACGCAGGACTCTCGTGCGAGCACTGCGCATGGGGTTACGTGAAAGTGATAAAGAACGGGACGGATCATCGAAATCATCACGTCTGCGTCAAGTGTGATTGCAATGGGCATGCGAGTACCTGTGATCTTCTCTTGGGGGAGTGCACAGTGAGTACCATATTGTTTATCCTTTTTATTGCAATTTTCATAGTTTGTGCATTATTACTCGTAATATAATATTTAAATATTATTAATTTATAATATGATATTTGAATATTACTAAATTGTAATATAATATTTAAATGTTATTAATTTGTAATATAATATTTAAATATTATTAATTTCCAATATCTGGTTGTTGACGTTGATTGATGTTAATCGTAACATAAATGATAGGGAAAGAAAGAAGTAAACTGAGATTTAAAGTTTTAAAAATAGAATAAGATTTCGAAAAAAGGTGAAATGAATAAATAACTCAGAATGATACATTGGAATAACGAATGCAAATCGATCGAGTTACTGTGCGTAGATGATCCATAGTACAGACATGAACCTAAATCAGCTACCGTGGATTCCTTCCTTACCTCTAGTAACTTAACCATTTAGTGATATCGTAGATACTGCGAGGTAACTTAGTAAAGACTTACCGTACGAGTTCTTTCACAAAAATTGCCTTTATGAAGATGGTGATACAAGACTGCCATCCCATTTTGTTCGGTAGACCTGCGAGCATAATACAGTGGGTCCAAAGTGCGACCGGTGCGCGGCCGGTTTTTACGGTATCGCCCTGGAAAGCACGCCTGAAGATTGCAAACGGTGCGCCTGCCCACTTCTGATCGATTCGAATAACTTCAGCCCGAACTGTCAGCTTGACGATCCCACTGACGTCGACAGTGGATACATCTGCACTCAGTGTCCGAACGGCTACACTGGCGACCACTGCGAGAGGTAAGCATAAACAGATAAATAAAAATATGCAACGGAGTACAATGTGTGAAATACAAAAACTCAACGTAGCAAAGGCTTTTGGTTGCACATTTCTGCGAATTGCTTAAAGCTAATGTTGAGTTTCGCGGTATATTTATAGTAAGGCTGGTTTATATTTCTGAAAAGTTTTTGCTGAGACGAACCAAGTGATGCAGATTTTAATCCAAAAACCAGGAAGAATTGCTTTCCAAATCGAAATTAGATATGTAATTACCGAAATTATTCAATATAGAATTTTAAAAGAGTTTGCAGTAGAGCTTGCCTTGGTCGAGTTTCCGTGAATGCCGCATATGCAACTTGAAGTTACTGCTGAATCGGCTGGTCCAGCATTTTTCCTAATTCAAAACCAAAAAACGATAGAAAGGAATAAAAATAAAGAGGAAACAAGTTTTGTTAGATCAAGTAGGAAATAATAATTACGAGGCTGATAAAAGCACAGACGAGGTATAGGATAGAACTATCAACAAATGCACTTTTATGTAACCGGTTTGGGGGGTCCTAGGACCCCTTACCATTTTTGTATCGCATGCAACCTTACCGGTGAAGTCTCGAAACAGATTGTAACGCTACGCGTGGTAGGAATTAGAATTCAACACGTGTAAAACTAGGTCATTCGAAACCCGCGATTTAGAAATGATTCTGCTAGAGTAACAATTTAAAGATTGTTTTATAAACGTATTCCGTGCAACGACAGAGAAAAAAGGATCCCAACAAAACAAGAATACATATGCCTTTTAACCTTGCTGTCCTATTCGAGTTTATTTAACACAACACAAATTTATTTAACATGAAAGTCTATATAAGCAACAACATTATTTGTGGAAGACGTGCTTTCATGATATAACGTGAAATACCTCACCAATGAATTGTAACTTGGTATATTTCAATAAGGTGCTGAGGCAGAGAAGACTTTAAAAATTGTCAAAAACCTATCAGTTCCAGTATCTCGATGAAATATTGCAACTTGCACTTATTCTTCTATCTTAACACTATAGTCGTGTCCTGGGATCCGGTAGGAACAATCGAACAACATTTCAAGTTACATATTTTACTCTTACATTCTACCATAGTATTGCAAGTTAAAGAAATTCTTATATCCGACTAGAATATTTGACAATCGCAGCCATCGGCTCGGTTTTCACCGATTACCAGGTCTCACCGCGAGGAGGTTGCTGCGCTTGGAGACCCGTAGAGAGATAGATGGAATCAAAGTTCCATCGATCTCCCTGTACATGAAAGCCTTAGCCTACTAAATCAAAGAGATGGATGGACTCAAAGTTCCATCGATCCCTTCGTTTTAGATATAGAATCTAGAGAACTGCCAAGAAATCACTCGATTAAAATAAATTCAGCAAAGAAGGACAGACTACGAATGAGCATGAAAGGAGTATTGGATGGCGCAGTTCCTACCACCCTAATGTCCGAGTCGAAAGGGAAAAGCGCTCGGCGTCTCCCAACCGACTCCTGTTGCTCCGACTCATGCGACTCGCCAGGAGCACTAGGTGTGACCTGACTCAAGCCGTCTAACGCAGAGATTGGGCAATCGGACCAGGAGACTTACGCAGGCAGTGTACCAAGCGGTACACCCCCTACGCCCGAAACTTTTCCCTTTGGACAAGAACACCAGGGGATGAAACTGATCCACACATACCAATTCCATGGTCAGTTGCTTGCTTCCGGAAACGGAAGCAGCGGCGACCTCCTTATCAGAGATGAGGAGTCAAGGAAAGTGCAACAAAGCTAATGATTCAGTGACTACTTTGCAATTTTACATGGGGCCTTAAATACTTCATGCTATAATAACTTAGCCTACTAAACAAAAGAGATGGATCGAAACAATGTTCCATCGATACCTTCGGTTTAGATGTAGAATCTAGGGAACTGCCAAGCAATCACACGATTAAAATAAAGTCGGCAAAGAAGGAAAGACTACAGGTGAGCATGAAACAAGTATTGAATGGCGCAGTTCCTACCACCCTAATGTCCGAGTCGAAAGGGAAAAGCGCTCGGTGTCTCCCAGCCGACTCCTGTTGCTCCGACACATGCGACTCGTCAGGAGCAACACTAGGTGTGACCTGACTCAAGCCGTCTAACGCAGAGATTGGGCAATCGGACCAGGAGACTTACGCAGGCAGTGTACCAAGCGATACACCCCCTACGCCCGAAACTTTTCCCTTTCGACAAGAACACCAGAGGATGAAACTGATCCACACATACCAATTTCATGGTCAGTCGCTTGCTTCCGGAAACGGAGGCAGCGGCGACCTCCTCATCTGAGATGAGGAGCCAACGAAAGTGCAACAAAGCTAATGATTCAGTGACTACTTGGCAATTTTACATGGGGCCTTAAATACTTCATGGTATAATAAATTAACCTACGCTTCCTTAGATGTCTTCTTTCTTTACCACTGTTCACTATCACTTTTCACTATTTTCTTTTAAATATATTATTTTATTAACTTCCTTCCCCGCGAGAGCATGGACCTGAAATGCTGAAACAATCAACTACATTATGTTAGTAATGATGTGGTGGGTTTCAGAGAAAACTAAGAAAATACTTATTGGGTTGGTGCCGATCGAAATGATTTGGAATGTTAAAAGAGCACGCAAGAGCATGCAGAACCATCGTAGATATACCTACATAAAGAAAAACAGGAAATATGAATCCATCGATGAGATTCGTGTGAGGAAACAAATCATGCGCAACCATCAAAGGAATGCATCAAATAAAATAAATCATGTAAACCCATCGAAGAAATGCATCAAATAAAATATATCATGTCAACCCATCGAAGAAATACATCAAATAAAATATATCATGCTCAACCCATCGAAGAAATACATCATGTAAAATAAATCATGTAAACCCATCGAAGAAATGCATGAAATAAAATAAATCATGTAAACCCAACGGAGAAATGCATCAAATAAAATAAATCCTGTAAACACATCGAAGAAATGCATTATGTAAAATAAATCATGTAAACCCATCGAAGAAATGCATCAAATAAAATAAATCATGTAAACACATCGAAGAAATACAACGAATAAATTAAATTAATTAAACCCATCTAAGAAATGCATGAAATAGGACAGATCATGCAAAGCTATCGAAGAAATACACGAAATAGAACGACTTATGCAAAAATCCACGAAGGAATGTATGAAATAGGACAGATGATGAAAAACAATCGAAGAAATCAGTTAAAAAGGAAGAGAAATCGGTTTTGGCCTTGAGAGAATAATAACATTTTGAATGGGTTTTAACGAACCCGAAAATTTCATCGGCACCAACTGAATAAGCTAACATAGGTCAGGGGGCGAGGGGGTGAAGAGGTGAAGGAAGGACCAAGGGTTGAAACCCTGACCAGGTCCCCGGGAAGTCCAGGTTGTCCAGTAGGTCTGAAGGATCCAGGTGACTCGGGAACTCAATTCCAGGGGGCTGAGGGGGTGCAGGAAGAACCAGGGCTGAAACCCTGACCAGGTCCCCAGGAAGTCCAGGAGGTCCAGTAGGTCCAGTAGGTCCAGTAGGCTCGGCAGTTCCAGGGTCCCCGGAGGTCCTCCAGGCCGGGAGGACCGACGACGACTGAGTACATGGGGCTCCGTGAGCTCCGTATATAGGTTTCGGGAAACCATGTCCCCAAATCAAAACAAGGTCGACGGTTGATTACAATTGCGAAATCCAACGAATTCTTCAGCAAAAATGGATTTTCCGCTAAAATATCCATTCCAGTGGCTATTACCATGACAAATAATGTTAACAACATTTGCACTAACCGGCCAGTATAAATTATTATTAACTATCATCGATACAACTCGAGATATCAAGCAATTAGTAACATTTGGCCTTGGATTTGCAAATGATTTTCTACGCCGATTGAATTCTCTTTTATTATCAATGTTTAATCGTTCGATAAATGTTAATGCTTATACATATTACATAGTATTATTTATAATGTTTAAATACATTTTAGTTGAACTTGGTGTAAATGAGTATTTGGAGAAAAATAAATTACATACTGGTTTCTCCCCCTTAGTTACTAATGTCGACGAAGTATTCAGTTTCTGAGAGTCTTCTAGGTAACGGGTATATCTCAGTGGAATCCTGTTAAAAGCCCTCCCACGTGGTCCAGTAATCGACGAAATTGATGCTCGAATTGAGAAATCACGAAATAATATGTACTATGCATGCACACACTTCACTGAACACTGAACCAATGAAATTCTCAAGACTAAACAAAATTTTATTTATGAGTAACGCGATTTGCAGTTGCAGAATTTACTGTTAATTTCAATGTCGACGGTAAACTAATACTCGGAGCACATAGAATCCAATTATTATTACTCCATTAGAATGATTAAACAGTGAATTAGAAACTTACGAGACTGTCAATAACAGCGTGAATTTTTAATACTTTTTGACGTACGATACGAGAAAGGTTTCTACTACACAAAGTACTAATAAGCAATGCCATCTTGCAATTTATAGCTTACACGGGTTTTGAAGAAATACCATTTTTCAGCGCCATAGTGTCTTGATCCCCGAAATGGAATTTTCGGAGAGAAATCCGCGTGAGTCGTTGACAAACCGAGCCAAAGCAAAGCATAGCGTAGCAAAAGTCTGCCTTCAATGTCAAACTCTCTCACTCTAAACAAGTCACACGTATACAAGCGCGCACACACCTTTCACCATTTCAACACATTTCAGAGTAGTTGCCGAGTTGTACGCTGTTCGTGAGCAGATGCCACTACATTCAGTCCTCAAATTATGGGTCGGTAACACAGTTCGGGTGACGACACGAACATCCATAAGGTGATAGGTCTATCCTATACCTCGTCTGTGGTAAAAGCTTGTTTTATCGGCTGAATAAGCGGCAACTTCATGTCGGTCGTTTACGATATTGAAAATTCCGCCAGAACTGCAGTTTCTTCGTGACGTTCAAGCTAACAGTGTGTATTCTTTGATTTATCTCCCAAAACGGAGCTTCATCTGCAAATAGATAAAGAAATTTGTACATTCTTGTTCCAAAATAACGCAAGACTTAACATTCTTCGTTGTTGAATTGATTTATAGGAGAATAAGGTTTAAAACGATATTCTAAATAAGTTCTTTTGTCACATTGCACTCCATGCCCATGTTTACTGTCTCTGAAGTCACAGTTTTGCCAAACGAATGGCTTAATATTGTAACTCAGTATCTATAGTCATGTTTATTGTTCTGATTCGACAGCTGCGATGTAGGATTCTTCGGGAATCCTTTGATACCCGGCGGCACATGCGAGCCGTGTCTCTGTGGCGGTGGTCCTTGCGATCAGGAAACAGGGCGCTGCTTAGAATGCCGTGGTAACACCGAAGGCTGGAAATGCGACAAATGCAAACATGCCCATTACGGAAATCCTTTGGAACAGAACTGCTTGCGTGAGTATCGTATCTTAAGTTTACGTTGCTATTTCGTCGCAGATTACACGCGATAGATAGGTACCTCGTGCACGAAAATCCTTCGCGAATATTTCGAAACATTCTGACATCTTTTCGAGAAGTTACTTAATCAGCTGATGTGTTAGTAATTATCAGTTGATTAACGGTACTAATAATCGGCACTCTTCATACAAAGTGCAAACTACATACTCTATACATACTTTTTTGTATTAGTCTATGAATTTTATTTACGTATACGTAACGTAAGTTTTGTCAATATATTCATATTTTCATTCGCATTTAATTCAGGCAAAGGGAATCTTCTTGGAGTCTCTAGCTAGACGAGGATATAGATACTAATTTTTAGAAGATTTTCATAGAAAAATTTGGGATGCTTTTCATCCAACTTCCATTCTTGATTTTCTGTAACTAACGAGTTTTCTTCATTCGTTAATAATTTTAAAAATATTGCACTGCATAACTATCAGCACGGTTGCAAAGGGTAGACTAGATCCTTAAGCCCTTGTTCTCTTTGCACTTGAGTTGTATGTAGTAGCAGCTCTCAGGATTTAATCTTGGGGGAGCCGAGTTGAACGGATAAAAATATTTTCGATACAAATTCAATAAAATCTATTAGTTAATTATAAGAATTTATTTACAGAGTAAAATCTATTTTTTTGTCGTGGTTACATCAATCTGCTTTTCCCTTTTTCTTTGGGGGTGCCAGAGCCCTTTGGCTCCCCTTCGTGCGTGCCACATGATTATATGAATAATAATCAATCATGTATCATTAAGCACGATTGATTGTCTACTCCCTTAAAGCCCCAATTTAAATCAACCATCACTGTTCCAATATCAAACAAAAAATCAGAGATGAAAGACATCACCAGCTAAATCTGCTAGCTCGTGGTTTATCGAGACGTTGGCCAACCGTCGCGAATTATAAATATAAGAAGCTAACGAAAATTGCATTGTTGCAGCGTGCAGCTGCGACCCCCTCGGCAGCGGTTCCATCGAATGCGAGGAGAAGAGCGGTCAGTGTCCCTGCGAGCCTTTGTTCGAGGGTCGTGACTGCTCCTCCTGCATCGAAGGTTACGGGAACGTGACTGCAGGTTGCAGGGAATGCGACTGCGACGTGGGTGCCCTCGACGAGGTCTGCGATCCCGTAACCGGTGAATGCAGGTGCGCGGACGGCGTCCTTGGCTTCCGGTGCGATCGTTGCGACGCTGACCATTACGGCTTGTCCGTGGGAGGCTGCAAAGGTGAGTACCGTTTCAGAATTTTTCACCGATCTCACCTTATCGTGCAGTCCGTGGGGCTCCCCTCGCACGAGTTCGAGGGGTCGATTCAGAGACCCAGCCAGCTCTGTTCCTTGAAGAACAAACACGGGGCGCTCGGAGTCCCATCAGAAGCTATGCTTCCGAAGGAAACAGTTTCCACCTACAAGGGAACATATCGAACTCGCACATGTCGATTTTCATGAAACTTCGCGGATTTACAGAATAGTGAACAAATATTTGGCGCGTATTTTTTCTTATCGGCAATCGTTCATGTTGAAGTGGTGAAAACAGTCAGTAAAATTGGGGATCGAAACCATGCTTTCTGGAATATCTCAAGAACTATTAAAGACGAATGCAGTCTGCTACTCAGTTTTTTAGAAAATTTCGTAAAAGTCCGCAACAATTCGCACCTTTAATACTATTAAAAAAATATCCCGATTTCATCGTAGCTGTTCTCGGCTTCACAACAAAATTCAGGAATGCAAGCCACTGTGGCGGTCTTGTCAATTTTACCCCCGCTATTTTTGCATTACCTACTGTACCTATCTCTGCGAAACACAATGCTCGGTCCCCGTAGCCAGCATTTACCATGATTTCGACGGTTGGAAAGCGAAGTGCAGGTTTCCGGCGGTAGGGAAGCCGCGTTTCGCTGACGAGAATCGCGAGGAACGCGAGGAAGAGTAATGCATAACGCTTCGTCTTATTCTAACTAAGCCGCGGATGTTTATCTCCCGGCTTCTTTAAGTACGGGGCACTTATCCGGCTGGACAGGAGTCGTGAGTTCAGGATGTTACTTGAGATTTACAAGAGTCGAACCACCCTTTGCCCGTGGAACACTTCTGACGTATAATCTGTTTAGCTTAGTTTTAATTTACGATCGGCGTTTCCGCGTGCGGTACCGTTCCGCTCGTAATGCCCGCGCGTTCCAAGGCCTGTGCGGTTAGGGTTAGAAGCTCTGTAGTTGTCCTTTTTCGATGGACAGATAGATGTACTTCTTGTGAGGTGAAACAAGATTTTCTGGGTGCTTTGATAAATATGGGAATTATTTGTGGACGTGTGCGTGCTCTTATGGCGAAGCACACCCAATTGTTATTCAAGGATTTTGTTGTCAGATCTGGGTTGCCATTTGTAAAATTTGAGACGTGGTTGTTTCGTTGTTTTAGGGATACGAGCAATTAGAGTTGAATAATTTGTGATCTAGAAATACAGTGACTATAAGTTTCTTTTATTGAAATGCCTTGTGCACTAACATCCTTAAAATGCACGATAAAATCGACAGGGGGCGATTTCTGTGCTTCCCCTGCTAAGACGATCTGGAAAATGGCGATTTTTTGAGCAGAATTAAGTCAAGTGTAAACTAAAGTCCTTTCGTTTGAGACTTTGCTTTCGAGGATATTAATTTTAGGAATCTGTCAATGACAGCAAAATTCGTGTTAGTGAACTGGTTAAATCTTGATAATTCAGCTTCGTGTGATACTATCCATATTTACAATTGTCCATGTGAGAAAAACAGAAGGTATTACAGAAGTAATTCACAGGACTTAAATAAACACGAGTATTTAGTAATTCCCTCTCGAGCTAAATTTAAGCGAATCTATTCTTTCAAAAACATTCATAGTTCGCAAAATAGACGTAAGTCATTGAACGTGCTGCAGATTTTTAAAAGAATCCACGGCATTACAAAATTACTCTGTGAAGTTTAGATCGAAGAAGTATACGGCTCGTTGTGGAAACAGCCTTAAGATCATTGCAGCAGGACGTTGGAGATCAGCCTCGTAGATCAGCTACCACAAAGAATCCCATAAATCGTAATCATTCAGCGTGAGGCCGAATGCTCGTGCAAAGCCGCTCAATGCGCTCCAGCTTCTCTTTTCTCGTCATCATCGTTGCTCCAACTATTAATGATTGCTCCAACTTGTATTTGAAAAATCAGTTGATCCACCTGTTGCAAGCATCGACTGAGCAAAGTCACTACTTACCTGACATTTTTCTTATCAATAGATCACCCTTCGAGCAAACTATAATAGTACTTCAATTTCAATGCCATAATTATTGTAGATCTCAATTAGGGAACGATTACAAAATTAGGGGATGAAGGGATTTGCCAGCTGACTGAGATTAATTAGACACTTTAAAATACAATTTTGAAGGGTTGCTTCGTCGTCATAGAAAACTCTAGAGTGCAACATCTTCTCTCCTCCACTTTTCTCAGTTTTTGCCATCCAGCAGCAAAACCCACGCGGTAGAAAAGTAATTTATTATTCCATACACCTCAGAATTTATCCCACCGCGCGCGAAACTGCGAAATCGAATCCTTATTTACGATTGGTCGAAACAGCGGCCGCGATACCGTATTTCACGGCTGCTCGCCGATACGGGGACAGATATCATAAGATATGGCTGGCGGTGCGCGCGGCTCTAGCTCGCTTTAGCTCATTCCACTCCGGGCCCCGCGACTTGTCTGAGATGTTAATTAACTTCCTGCGTCCACGGCGATACCCAGCTTCCTTCTTTCTCGCCATCCAACGACACGCTTCGTTTAACATGGACCGCTCGATTTAACTTATAGATTCTCCCCGCGCTGCTCCCCGGACGCTGCTCGATGCAGAAGAATCGAATTATTTCGCGGGCTCGCGCCGCGCGTTAAATGATTAGCCGATTTCAATTTAGCGCCGGATCGTTTGCACGGCATCTCCCTCGATCCCGGGCACGTAATTTTCATAAATTCTGGGCTGCGAGTCGCGCGGTGCATGTGAGCGTTTCGAACCTGTTGAAATAAGTTATAGGAGCGTATGATAAGTTGAGGTGGAGGGTGTAAAAATTAACGCGGCGGGGCGTCGAGACGAAGGTGTTATCTCCTGATGACACCTCTGACTTCTGAATAATGACTGGAGAGTGAATTAGAAATCTGGGGCGAGGGAAACATTGTCTATTTAACGTAGTAATATTTTTAATGTGTGTGTAGAAAATAATGTGGAATATGGAGGTATTAGGGTATGAGAATTTATGAAATAGTAATGTAGAATTATTCTGAGGAATCCTTGAATCTACTGAAGATAGAAAGATGAAGATAAAATATAAGAATTTTTATTTTTCAAGGAATATTTATCATATTTATATAAATCATATTCGTGTCATTAATTAACTAAGTAGTTAGTTATTCTAGGAATATTTATTACAGTTAAAAAAGATATGTATTTACTTCACACTTAAGATACCAGTTACTGCTTCTATTTAATAGTCACGATTACACTATTTTTCAAGGCCACATATGTAATCAGTTACGTAGTTGGAGATTATAATTTATCCCTTCTTAACTTAGCAATTAATCTCTGCTAAGTGCTCCTCGGTCGTTCATTTCTCGGCTTCCATCAGCATCAATAACGCGGAATATACACGCGCATTAAGCGCGGGCTCTTTGAAACACGAAGTGTAGGTGGACAATCGAATTACAGCCTTCTCCGGCGAACACCTCGAGGGGCATCATTCACTCGAATAATTCTTCCTTAACGAAAATTCATCGCGATTCGTTTCACTCGGACAACACAGCATTGTGTTAATCGCTAGACGGTCCAGAGTGAATCGGGATTTTACACGTCAAATACTTCTGCAAATAATTCGCTCACCAGACACAGCTAGTTTAAAAAAATATATACGAAATATGAAAGATATCAATTGCTAGCCACAAAAGTATTCCCTTATCTATGATCGTCTGTATATAAATCTGTAAATTGCCACGAAACGCGCAGATAACTTACTCATTTCAAACCCTCTTTCTAACCCCTCACTTATCATCAAAAGCTCCCCCCAAGATCAATCACCCCATAATCAACAAATAAAAACGAACAATTAGCAAAGTCGAAGATCATCTACCCAGGCGTGTCTCCCACCGTAAATCAATCCACATTCTCAAAGCTCCCTTAAAGCTTCCCGAGCCATGCTCAGCCAGCAATTAACGCGTTGAGGGGACGCTTAGGTCGCCGCAGTGTATACGTACACGCGATACGATAATCGAGTGGCTTAATAAGGCCGTTATTTTCCATACGTCGCCCCGTATGTAAATTATCCTGTGCACGACTCGCGGCCAACGTTCACCACGCCAGAGGACGTAGATACGCGTTATATCGAGACGCTCGTAACAGCGTTCATCAAAATAGACGCTGGCCACGCGGCCCGCGAACCAGATGCAATTAGCACGTCGCCGTCTTAATCGGGACGCTATCCAGAACGAATGAACTCGCGCCCCTTTTTCTCTCGTTGCTGGAGTCGCGAGAGGCAGCGGGAAAATCGGGGTCCACGCGTGCCTCCGCGAGTGGTCATCGACTCTGTTTCCATTTTTCATTTCTGATGAGGGCAAGGTAACTCCGGAGAGGTTTCCTCGATTCACAGATTCTCGAATTCAGACTTGGAAGAAGAGGTTATTAGGTAAGATACAATTAGAATTAGAACACTGACAGACACGCGGCGTGATATTACGTTTATCTTTTACTGACTAACTTGGGATTAGCTGCAGGCTTTGCTGAGGGTTGCTAAATTAGATAAGGGTTTCTATACTAATGGTCAATCTTAACCCTTCGTGGTCACACGGGGTGTATTGTACCCCAAGAGCAATTTTTTATTTGAAACGCCGCACCTTTACATCTTCCAAAGGAGATTTATCGCAAAAAAATACGAAATTTTTTAAAAAATCTGTATTTTACAACAACAATGGAAAATCGTTCATTTTCAAATTTCAACTACAAATTTTACCATATCAAAATTTACATTTCTAGAAAAAGACTATTAGACAATGGCTGTATAAGTATTACGAACGTAGAATTATCACTGAAAAGTTAAAAGGTTCAAAAATACGAAAATGGTAACTCAAAAAATGACGCTGAGGTACAGTGAACCCCGTGTGACCAATTTGTGATTATAAGAAGGTGTGACCACGAAGAGTTAAAATCTTGAACAATCTCGTTGATTCCCAAAAGTGTCAATAAGAAGAGCCTACTTTGAAGGCGTCGTTTCAATATAGAATAATATTATAAAGAAAATAGTACAGCGGTAGTCCGGGTATTATTTTTCATCACACCACGTACATCGCTACCTGAATCACATGGAAGTGAGTTGCCCAAGAGGCAGAGTAGCGTCCTAAGTATCCCCGTACAATAGGGTCAACGTGACAGGGATATATTTCTTGCCCTCATTCGCCTTCAACTCCCGGAAACGATCAAAATTTCTCGTTGCATTGTGCGCCGCGGCGCACGAGTTTATACCCCGCCCGAAGCATAGATTCGACCGATCCTACCGCGGGGCGACGTGCACGCGAATGGTGGTCGCGAAGATAACAGGGAATCGTTTCCACGGACCACTATCCAGGCCTAGGGCGCGTTCGAACGGCAAGCTATGATCTGCCGGACTCCGGTGAACTTTATAAGTGGAGTTCCCGTGGAACGGAGTTCACTTATCACGTCGCGATACACGCAATGTCGGAAGAGCTGGTCGAACCTTATCGACGCTTTCGTGCAACTTTCACGATTGTTCGCCGGTGGCATTCCGCGGGGAACGGTAAGGCATTTGACGGAACCGCGAGTCGACACGATGCGGGGGGCAGAGTGATTGTTGGTGACAATTTTCAACGGTGTTTGGTGTTACGAGTAAGATAAATGGTATAAATGGCAATTTTAATTAGGGTTTTTCATTCCATTGTTCTATAAAACCGAAAGGAATTAAATAGAGAAATTTTTATTTTATTACGAGATTTTTGTCTTTCATAAGGATTTTGTTTTAGGTAAAGATTTATATACTATGTGAATTATTTGACGTGGTTTAATTATTGGGTTTTGGGTTTCTTGGGGAAGTTTGCTTGTAATAATTTAGCATTCTACGATGATCGTGCATGGAAGATATTTTCCGTATTTAGTGCTTCTAGATTCTAGAGAGTTTTGCTCTCTTCGTAGAAATTCAAGACTTAAGATCTCAGCTTATTTTATGCTCATGCCCGGCGCCTAAAAGCATCAGTGTCGTTTGTCCATGTTTGTGGCTTACTTCTCTCGAAAGTATGCGAGGTTTCAAGTTTCCGGATACGTGGAGAGCAAAGTTGGAAGTCGTATAGAATGCAAGAGCACTGTAAGCTTTTATATGCGGGTACTAGAATATTTCCACAGAGAAATTGATTTTAAAATTAATGGTGATTTCCGTATTGCGACATTTACAGTGACTGAACAACTAAACCTACATGTATCAGTATCCCAGAAGAGGTGAGGGACTTTTCGATAAGATTCGAAGATAAGGAACAGGAATCTAAGTAATTCTAAGTGCATCACAAACTTAATCAACCTCATTTCTCGGTATGTAACTGTACAACAGTAGTCGCGAATGAGGCTGCTGGTTAATGTTAGGTGCCATTTTGGTGGCTCATTCGGCTTTTCCCTGGTCCACTACCCCTGAAAGTGCCTGGCTGTTCTCGAGTTTCCATCCAGCGAGGATAAGTCGAGATCTCGTGGCGGGCGAGTTGCGGTCCGCCCACGTGCCTCATGCTATCGCGACCGTGAATCTGCATAAGCAGATGTAGACGCGCGTCGCCGGATAACAGCAGCGAAAATAAGGAACACGGTTTTACAATCGTGCCCAAGGAAATTGAGGGATTGTGCTGTGTGTTCGACACGAGCGATTTTGTCGTAGTCCAACACCACTCGAACCTCTTCAGGGATTTAATGTAGTCCAAGTGAAATTAGGGGGAGGGTGTTTATGTCACAATTTTTCTGGTTTAGAGATTGTTTAAAAAATACAGCACGACGAAAATTACAATTTTTACGCATTCAAACAAAAACTACAAACTTTGACGTCTTGTATTTTTTCAACAATCTCGAAAACAGAAAATTGATGACTAAAAGCCCCTCTAATTTCACGCAGTCTACATTATAATCCAATTGCATCAAAATCCCATGCTTTATATACAAGAAATGATCGACTTCACCTTGAATGGCTCGAACGGTGCAATTGTTTTTTTATTTTTTTTTTTCATTCGAATTTGCGGTCCCCGGATTCTGCCAAGAGATCCTGGGGATTCGCCTGAGCGCGTCGATAAACAGACGATACGGGGCGATAGGGTACGATGCCCTCCTCCCGCTAGATGGTCACTTATCGCTCGAAATTTATTCACCAAGGGCACACTCTTGAAAGTTGGCGTTTCTCTTCCTTGTTCGATAGGTGGCGGCCGTCCGTCGATGGCCAGCCTCGTGTTCGCCGCTATTTTTCCCGGCAGTTGGATCTTTCTGCTGCCACGAACACGATAAGATATTTCTGGGGGCAATGAGCGGTAATGCTCCGAACGAATGGTCGATAGATGCCCACGCTCGGTGATGAGAACCAGATCGCGCGAATCGCTTCGAATCTACGGTCCTCTGAGTCGAATAAATCGCGGTTCTTTTTCTTCGCGCGAGGATACGACCAGCACGGCGGTAGGGAAAGTTGGGTGGCTTCGATAGAGATGTCTGTTCAGTTCGTTGATCCTGTTTTGGTGAATTAATATCTTTTGTGGAACATTCTCCTTCATTTCTGATATAATATTTTTTTAGGGTGGAGCATCAATTTTATTCGTATCCAATTAAGGATGGGGGGATTGATGAGTAAAGGTACAAAGGTTCAGAGACGTTTTAAAGTGATACATGTGGAGATAACTTACGTAGACGAAAGTTATCGAGAAAGTACATATTTGGAAAACAGAATCACTTGGCATGGCAAGCTGAGTTTCAGATTCGGTTCTCTATCAGACTGTGCATCGTAGTACTCACATTCTCCAATTGTACCCACCATTACGAGTTTTTAGAGTCTGTCTATGCGTTGTACGATGTTAATTAAGAAATAATCTACGTAAAAATTCCTACAAATGTCTTTAATACTAAACGTGCCGATGCTTTATGTATTTCTACCACAGCTGGTCAAATGACCCGTCGTCAAAAAGTATATTTTAAGTATATTTTACTATGTATTTATAGCAAAAAATATACCATTTAGTACAATTTAGTGTGTGAATGAAACAATTTTATTCAAATAACGATTGTAATTTGATTATTTATTTAATTAAAAAATGCATGCAAATAAGAGACTAAAATTTCTATTTATTTCTGAATTTAGAAATAAACAATATGCAAACCTTATTCATGTTCAGCGCATATTTTGCAAATTACTGGATGGTATATTTGCCACACACATATTTTTTGCATTTGAAACAGATTTTTGTAAAAAATCATTCCACGGGTTAAATGACCTGTTGCAACAAACTATTAATTTATAAAAAGAGTTGCTTAACAACTACATAGTCTAGGGAAAAAATTCTAGGAACTATTAACACGAAACGCTGAAGCGAGAACCCACCTTTTAAAGCATTGCTGAACGTCACCGCGTGGCGTTTCCTCTACCGCGGCAGCTCTTAAAATCGCCGGTAAGTCATTTCTTGCACGGCGCAGCGTGCTCTCGGAAGAAAAGACAGGCCCCCGTTCTCGAACGCCTTATCGATCGCACCGCCCGATAAAACGTGATTCCCTTTTTAAATCGCCGCCGATACACAATACGAAGTGGCGGCGATCCGCGGGCCCGATAAGAGGCTGTATAAGGGCGAGTCGGGGACAGTGACACGTAGGCGACATTTCGTGGCCGCCTCTTCTTCCACGCGCGCTTTCCCCTTCGCCTCGTGGCCGATGTTTAGACCCCAGCGGTCTTTCACTCTCGCTGGCCACCGCAAAAACTCGACGAAACCGCGGAATGCCGCCTCGAGGTATCCCCTGGTGTATAGATTTTCGACGTCATCGCCGTTGGCGAACCCGGGGAATCGTTCTCGGTAGCGTCATTAACCCCTCGCGCTCTTGTCATTTCTGACGAGCAGCGAGGACGGCCGAGCAAACGCCACTGCAGCTTAAAATGATTAACGAGTACCTATGGGTTATGTATTAGATTCATCAGATATTCGAAGTAGGTTGATGATTTTTTAATGATACAGGGGATGGTTTGTATAATGGTTGCTATGATTTTTAGTTTTCTTGGGTGCTCAGCTTTCTGTTAGTCTGTTAGTCACTATACATATATACCTACCCTTGATATATGGACTTTGTAGCAAGTCTGACCAAAACAACTGATTCATCAGCACACTTTCCTCTGCAAGATCGAAATTCGCACAGAAACAGAATTAGGGCAGATGTACATGTAAATTAACACGTATCAGTGAATGGAAATTTTTTATTAAAATGAGTAAATGTTATTTAAGATTCAGAACAGGACAGGCATTTTTCAAAGAGCATTTTGCATTCGTGGGAGTAAGAAAGACGAAAACAAGGAAACTACTAAAAAAAAAAATACTCGCAAGGAAACATTGCCAACCCGAGAATTCTGATTTTAATGAAAGCTCGTGTGAATGTAGAGCAAATTGGAATATGCAAGGAGTAATTTTTGATCCCCGACACATTTATTAATTCTCACTATTATCTGACATGTAACCTCAGATGGATAAAGGGGATGCAGTGACTATATAATAGAGATAATTAGCCCTCAATTACCTAAAGAAAACAGGCACTATGTACTTACGTAAACAAAAGATTAAACAAAAATGTTGCAAACGTTGCCACGATTTCTTTCGCCTCGGCGCCGCGACGTCCTCCATCGCGCTTATCGCGTGTTATCAGCGCGCGTTGCTTCCCTGCCCGTGCAGCTGTTTAATCCGCGCCTTATCGACGAGAATGATCGTCCCGCGAGGCGGAAAATAGTCGCGATTATTATCGAGATCGAAGATTGAAAGCTTCCTCGATCGATTCCCGATCGTTTATCCGGAGCCGTGCGCGTCGATTTCGTGCGCCATTTGCACTGAATATCGGAAAGCCGTCGCTATCAGATTTAATTGGTGTTTCTCGATCCGTTTTTCCGCTTTTATTTCGCCTTCAACGCCATCCCCGAGATAAACCCGGCTCTGTTCGTCGTGGCCAGGCTCTCTAGCGAGCACGTATACACTCGCTAATGATGCAATCGGGGCCCATCAGATACCTCGACCGGCTGCCTTCCTCCTCTTGCTGCCTGTTTCCTCGCTGCTTGCACCTTAGCTCCGGAGCGTATACCCACCTGACTGTCCTGAACCTCCACTATCCCGGCCGTCTGGAACGCGTGGGCCGGGCGTGTAACGGGTGGACGTTTGGCACTGCAAAAGGGCAGCGTTAATCCTTCGTGCACCAGGTATGGCGCTCGGACTTACAATGGAAGATTTCATAATTCCTAGACGTAAACAGGTTATTGATTTTAATCGCTGTGCTGTGACTCTTTCTCTTCCAAACTTGTGTATTTAATAATCTGTATTGAATAATCGGTGCAGAATCGAGTAATCTTTGATTGATCGACGCGTGGGTCAGTCGGAGTTCAAAGGGCTAATCGTTGAGAGGATCTGTTATGTGTTATATGATCGAAAAATTCACATGATTCGACTTAAAAGTCGCTTGGGAACGTTTTGCAGTGCTACATGAGCGTAAAATAAGATAGACCCTCGTTATAACACGGTAGCTAAGTTTCAAAGTGAGGAAATAACCGGGGATTCCCATTTTTGTAATATATTGTGTATGTGTGGGCGTGGAATTGATCGAATTACAGTAAATGATCGTATAATTAGGAAATCGATAACATGGAAAGCTACAGAGCCGAGGAAAAAGGAAGAAGATCCCAGCCCTTTCAGATTTCCTAACCCGAATTCTACATCCTTGAAAAATCCATCATACATGAATTTTGATATTTATGTCTGTAGTGAATAATCTCACCAAGCATGCAGCATGTATTCTGACCTACCAGAAAATGGTTAACCATTTAAATGCACGTGATCCAACATTGAAATGCTAATAGGAAATCGAGATGTTTGCAGATATCTGATACCGTATTCAAAAGAGTAACCTACTACCTCTTCCTACCGCTAGATTGCTTGAATAGCCATTTCGCAAAGAAATTGCGTGTCAAAGAATACTCATAGTTCTGAGATATAATCCCAGTAACTCACGTAGCCATCACCCTACGATTACGTAATTACGGCCGTGCTTTGAAACACCCGGTAGAGGCAGTTGTAGTTCAACACCTGGCTGCAACACGTTTAGGATTCCTGGTAGAGAGCCGAGCACTGGCAAATAACGTTAATGTATCGCCCCGTGTCAGACGATTGCGAGATTTCATTCATGAAATCTCCTGGAAGCCCGTGTAAATGTTTAGCAACGGCGAGGGACGGAGACAGTGGTGGAAAACGGGAGAGAGACGGACGGAGGGATTTTCATTCTTGAAAATCCCGGCGCGGCGACGCAGGAGCGATTAATTTGTAAACGGCTCGGAGTTCTGCAATCAGACTAATTATACGCGCCGCTATTTATTCCAGCCGTGACTTATTTATGGGTGTGTAAAATCGCGAGAAGGTAACAAATTATAGCAGTAACCGCGCGATATTTTTGATGCTAATGCAAGCGAGAGTTTCGTAAAGAGCAATGCTCTAATGTATTCCTGCTAGGAAATTACGCGTGAAATTACTTTGAACTTTTCGTTTACGATAGCTCGCCTACCCCGTTGGTTCGTCATGTTAATTGAATTCTGTTGCCACAAGTATTTCGTTAAACGAGGGTTGCGTTCTTGCGTATGTTTTAATATCTACCTTTTCGTTGATGATTCTTTAGAAATTGGAAGGTACTCGGTTAACGATTTGTTGTGTCTAATTCATCCCTAATCGTTGCTGCACACTACTTTGTTGATATACAGTGAGGAAAATAAATATTTAAAATTTTGTTACTACATTAAAGGTTATTATTTCCTTCGAGTATGTTTTTCATTTGCATAGATAAAAATATGAATTTTTATTTCCTCTTCTTTCCACCATTCTATCTTCTCAACGCCAAATTTAGCACCAAACGAGATAAATTCCATTGTTGATCTAAGAAAAAAGGGAAATCGAAGGAGTTTAATTGAGGAGTTATAGTAAAGACCTCCACTTTTAATTAATACCTACACCTTCTACATAAAAAGAAGTTTAAGTAACTACAGAAGAAGAGCACATATTTTAATTAAGAACTCTTCACGCGTATAATTACTTCACCAAGAATTCTGTTCAACAGTAATTCACTCCGAGGTTTATTTAAACATACGAAGAATTCCCCTGCAAGTTACAAAATTCCAGGACATGTATCTGTTGCTCTATCTCATAAGTGCTGGCCTAGCAGACTATCGGTTTATCTTGTTCTCGTGAAGTTCCAGGTCTATTAGCTTCTCCTAATGCTCGTGCATGCACCCTTCTCAAGTTTCCAGTTTGCTGCGCTAAGCAATAATAATTAAATGAAAAGCTTCGTCGTTCGTCGGGGAAGAAATCACGCGACGATAAGATCCCGCGATAATTACGCGCGTCCATTAGCCTTTCGATTACACGGAAACGTTGAGCGCGACGTTGGACCTCGCGACACCTTCCGTTTAATTTGTTGGCGAAAATGTTCCTCCGTTTTCTTCTGCCCCATTAGCAATTAGGTGAAGGTGGATTAAAACTCCATTAGTGGTTTATCTGCCAGGCATCTCCTTAATTCACCATCGTTTTCTTCGGATCCAACGCGTTCCCGATACAGCCGTTTAAATTCCCGCTCCTTGCAATTTGTAACGCCGTCTTAGTTGCGCACTCTTTGGACGCTTAAGTCTTTCGTAAGATAAGGTTGCGAGAGCTGGCACTACCTTCACAGTGAAGCACGGAATAAATATTGCAAACGTAGGTTTATAGTGTGTTTATATGGTTGTTATATACGTGTTGTTTAATTAATCGTGACGTGGTAGTAGAAGGTTAGAAGTCAGGAGAATGCTTCAGGAGAATAGGTACTCTGCAGTTACGATAACCTTTGATCGTTTTATTTTATTTGGTCCGATTTTGTTAAGAGTAGGAGATGGCAGTAGAGTTGTATGAATGAATCATAGTAAATTTATTCAATATAAACAATCTTCATTTTAATTTTGTAACGAAAAGCATGAAATACTTCTATGGCTGTGAAACACATCCATTACTCTCCAGCTTTATTACGAATTAATAACTCGCAAGTTTTATTAAAAGAAATTCAGTAAAATTTGTTTAATACAACATTGTATTATTGTATTGTCGTATAGAGTATACTTTCCAAAGTTATCATTCTTTAAGACTTTTTAAATTCTATAAATTACATGAACTCCATCAAAGTGATCGCTATGCAGGCATTGGAGTCACCCAATGCAGCCGCGCCACTTCAGTAGCATTCCACATAATGCTTTGCAAACATTTATTTATTAAACCTGATAGTTTTTACATTAATGCTTAAAATTTTTTCTAAAAAACATCATATTCGAACACTCAACTGGGTCAACCCATATGAACAGTAGTATAAATCTGAAAATCATTTCTTCGTTGGATACTGTTGCAAATATGCAACATATGTTGTATTTTTAATTTTTTTTTGTTTTAACTAGCCTGTAGTGTGATGTAGCTACTTTATCATGAAATATGCATATCCTAGTTTCAAAAAATTTACAAACATCGCGCTGAACGTTATAATTCCGCAGTTTTTAAGTAATCATACTGGTAATGGCGGAAAAAGTGGAAAAATAAGAAAACGTCATTTTTTTTATTATGTTTCTCTTATTATTATCACTTTTACGAGTCCAAAAATGTATTTTTTCTAAAATCGAAGAAGTTATGCAACGAAGGGTTAATTAATTTCTGCTTCACTCCCTTCATTCCAAATACAAGCCCTTCAACCCCAAACTCCTTCCATCTTAATCAGAAAAATCTCAGCAATCCATTGTACCTACCTATTTTCATGAAGATACAAATTCAAGATTGATCGGTACACCTCTGTTGATTGGACAGCTATTATCTTCCTCTGAATGCTTTGAAATCTTTTTTAGATCCTTCTGTGAGTATAGAGAAAATTTGTTCAAACCAATTTTGAAATTTTACGTGGAAATATGATTTATTGAATCTTATACTGCATGTACATAGCTGTACACAGTCCGTTCATTATGTGCTTTAAATATGCAAAGGTCATTATGTCACTGTGTATATGTAATCTGGAAACATCTACCTCAACAATAATGGACATTCTCTGTACTCCGCAGTGAATTATATATAGGAAACAGAAAACAGTGGCCTGCAAAATTGTGTGCATAATTATGCTCCGTCCATACACGTCAATCATTCAAGAAGTTCGCTTCACTCGTTACACGCGTACAGTCAAAACGTCAAAACGTCAGTTATGTATGAACGTTTTAAGGAACAACTGCACCTATTCTGTGATTTTCAACGAAGACAGAAAGAATTCACATTCCGACGGTAGTTGGCATACTTTATTTCGTAATTTCAGTATATGATGAGAAATCAGGGTCTTATAAGTTACAGTGGGGGAACAAGATTACTCGGGCGCCCTGTAAAACAGAATAACTTTTTTAAAATTGGTCCAAACGACTGGACGTTTTTTGAGAAGCTAGAAGGATTACTTTACAAGGTGACGTGTTTCGTCGTTTTGAAATAAATTCCATTGGTCGGAATACTGAAGAAAATAGTAAAGGCCGTTTTTTCAATTTTTTTATCTAAGCTTGTAACCAAAATTTAAAAAATGCCTCTGTTTATTTAAGTAAGTAATATCCATGTTGAAAATTTCACCGAAATCGGTTGATGCAGAAACAAACGACAGGCATCGAAATATGTAAGAATCTATACAAATTGATCTAAAAAAGATTTCAAAGCATTCAGAGGAAGATAAAAGCTGTCCAATCATCATAGGTATACCAATCAATCCTGGCACAGAGTAGACAACATTTCATATTGATTTGCAGTCGAAGCAGCATATTCTCATACACTTCCATCTCTAGTAAAAAGCTGTATCTACATCTATCGTTCCTGGAGTCTTCATGATCCAACGTTCCAATGATGGCATAATAATTTCCAACTATATATTGTACTTCACAAATTGCAGTGCTTATCCTTACTCCACTAATGTACTTCATAATTTGCATACGCGATGTGTATTACACGATCCATGACACTTTATCTATGCTTCCGCAGTCACTCGGAAAATCAGTTCACCAAGTAAAGCCAGACCAACACGTCAGTACTGCAAAAACATTCGTAGGAATAGCAAACTTTGGGATCATTTGAAACATTCCTTACAATGCATAAATTCACGACGAAGATTACCTTAATATCGATCTTAATTATAATATCAATCGTTAAATCGAGTCAGAAGCTAGTCATACCGAACATACCAAATGACAAGCAGCTTGAAACTCTCGTTCGGGATATCGTCCAGTCAACGAAAACATTCGACGTCATCGTACTGATCCGAAATCCTTGTGCACATGAGAATACTGCAAGAGTGATCTCCACTGTTTCCGAAGCATTACCTAGATCAACACCAACACAGTACATGGACATCACGCAACGGCCAGCATTCACGGCCACCTTGGCCACCTCTCGTTCCCTAATAATTTACATACATGCCTGTCAACCCAAACTGCAACGTAAATCATGGGGAAGAATCATCCATGACCTGTGGTCCGTGTGGCACAGCTCTTACGCTCCAAATATTTTGTTAATGCTCGTGGAAGACGTGCCTCATTTTAAAATCAAAGATTTCCTCCTATACCTGTGGAGCAAGAAGATCTTCAATGTGGAAATCCTCGAGATCCTACCTTCTGAAGCAGAGCATCAGCAGCTCGCTATCGTTGCTCATCAGTACGATCCTTTCACCAACGATTACACCAAAATATCAGATTTTCGAAAGCCTGTCAGCTGGTACGCAGATAAACTGAAGAACATGAACATGAAACCTTTCTACGTTTACTGGAAAACACATTTTGATGGTCTGTACCACTTCACCACAGGCGGTGATATCAGTCGCAGTCTTGCGTTGGAGAACATTCGAATTGCCATGAATTATACATACGTGGCTACCCCTAACCCGGCGGACGCAGATCTGTTTGTATTCCCAAACAGTTACAGGGTCGCTCTGGATGAGAGTGATGAGACTATGGATTACGTTGACATGGTGTACTATTGTGATGTGTGTCTGCTGACACCTATCCTACCCTCGAAGATATTGAAATTGTGGAAATTTATTGGTATAGTAGCGTTTGGTATCGGCATCGTAATGCTGTTCCTCGTCGTGTCTACGTTACTCGCGGCCGACAGACATTTACGACACCCCATGTACCTGATGAACATGCTCCTCAGCTTCTCCGTCACGAGGATGCCCACGACATTGACAGAAAAGATTCTGTTCCTCTGTTTAGTGATAGCATCCGGCAGGTACACCGCCATGTTCTATGCAGAGTTGCTTGATCTCGCCCTGGTGAACGAAGAAATCGAAATCAATGATTTTAATGATCTCGAGAAGTCACACCTCGACGTAGTGGTTGATGAGTTTCTTTATGAAATGCTGTTGAATATGCCTGATATACCAGACGCCGTGAAGAAAAGGATGCAGATTATGCATGAGCAAATGATTCTAATTGCGCTTTCTCATGTAACATCGTTTCAGAACGCGTCGTATTTCTTGGACCGAGATCTGTGCACTGCATTGTCGACTGGAACGCACTACCGCAGTGGTCAGTCACATCTGAAGTTGAATAATTTCTGTTTGAGGGTTCATGGTTTTTTCTATGCGGTGCCGAAACGATCTCCATATAAGGAACGACTAACAGATATATTGGTGCGTTCACTACCTATCGGGGATGTAGATTTCGTGAACAAAGATGTGTCGGTGATCGTCTCACGACTGACAGCAGCACTGAACAGAGATATGCCAGTTGTAAAGCCCTCTTTTAAAATCCCCCTTCCTTTTGTAGTGTTGTTTTGTGGCTACTGTCTATCGCTGATCGTGTTTTTAGGAGAGATTCTTACGCACAAGTTTCGGAATAAAAATTTAGTTAATCGGAGTGAACGTAGGAAGTAGTCATTGTTACTGTCTTTTTTCACAGAAATCACGAAATGTTATATTCGTAACAGACTTTACGTAAATTCTTCAATATCTTTCAAATACGTAGTTATTAAGGATGATACTTAAGGGGAGGTTCTGGTCTAGAGCCCAAAAAAATAGGTGATATTTAGGAATTAATTAAAGGAAAACTACTATATATAATTTAATCGGACTTTTGCATGGTATTAAGGATGTCTTAAATTATAGAAATATATTTTTTGTTTTATAATTAATCATTGCAGACAGCCCTGGGGAGTCGTTAAAGTCAAGGCGTCAAAAAATTGATCCAAATCGGTGGGACCTGTATCTCCAAAAGTTATTATCCGATTCGACTGAAACCTTTTTTATTTTGAAGATTATTCTTCTGGTTAGGGGGGAACTAAAAAGAAAATTACAAAAATGACATTTTTTTTAGAAAATAACGACACTTCAAGTTTGAAATCACTTTTCCCTGTATTTTTCGTCCTTTGATCTGCTTTGAAAATTATAAATTTTCAACTTTTTGTAATTTTTGTTAGTTCCCCCCTAGTCAGAAGTATATTCTTTAAAATAAAAAAAGTTTCAGTCGAATCGGATAATAACTTTTGAAGATACAGGTCCCCCCGTTTTGAGAACACTGTTTCGAAAAAAACGCATTTAAAGTTTTACGTGAGCGCCGGAGTGGACGGTTGTTGCCCATGCATTTGCCGCTACTCAAATGCCTATAACTTCGGGAATTTTACGAATTTCAACAAATCCTGTTAAACACGTATTCTTAAAAGATTGAACATTCGAAAAATGAAATAAAAAAAATCGACATTTAGACCAGAACCTCCCCTTAAGGATCATAGTGTGTCTAGGTGATTGTGTATTGTACTCTTAAAATTATCATTTAGTTCTGAGTTAATGTGGAGAATTAATGTTTCGGTTTGACATCGCTATTTTAATCTAGACTTCTATTGTAAAAAAATCATTGCAAAGTAAAAAATAATAAAACATGAGTACAGTGTTTAAAAAATGAAAGGAAATCCGTGTGTTAATATTTCAAAACTTGATAAAAATCTCAAACAATACCAAAACTTTTAACTGCTTCTTTGGAGCAGTTAAAAAAACGTATCGAAGCTTATAAACTCTTGCAACGATGTTATTTTGCAATGACTATAGAAATATCTGGAAATGAAATAATTATTCAAAAATGAAAAAAGGTATCAATCGAAAAGTTCCGTCTAAAAAATCAGTTTGTAGTAATAATTTTACGAATGTTTCTATTTGTTTATTGCTAATTGGAGGCATTCGCGATTCTGATCCCTCTTCCAGCTTCTTATCTCCTTATGGTTCGCGTTTCGTTGGTTTGGTAGCTTTGGTCTGAGAGCTTCTTTCGAAAGCTTTTTAGTAGCATCGCGGCCCCACAAAAGGGATGGCCGCCCCATGACCGTTTTGACTCGACCGCGTTTTAATCTATATTGCTGTCTATTTCTCGTTCTCCTTACTCAGGGACTACCACTAAACGTGATGAGCTTCCAAGTCGCGAACGCTCACGTGAAAAACGTTGGGTGCTCTAGTTATATCGTATTTGTCAAATCGTTACGCCATGAGCACGATGAAACTGAACTGGAACTTTGGTTGGAGGAGTTCTGATTGTTGGAAATTATATAGCTATTAATCGTCACCTCTGTTCTATCATCAGTGCCTACCCTGGAGCCGCGGAAATTTTATGGAACTATCATGCACCCCTCTGTGGAGTCATGGCCATTTTCTAAAGCTATCATATGTTTCCACTGTGGGGCCATGAAAGTTATTTAAAAATATTATGTAGGAACTATTGTCTTTGTGAGGTCATGCAAATTTTCCAAAAGTATTATGTACCACCTATGTGGACCATGACCATTTTCTAAAGCTATCTTATGTTTCCACTATGGCATGGGACCACGAAAATTATTTGAAAATATCATATAACCCCTCTGCATGGCCACGAACATTTTCTAAAAGTACCATGAACCTGTGGCACCAATTTTTATAAGGAATTCTGAATTGTTAGTTACTTGTCCAAAGTTGTATTAATTCAACGCTGTTATTTAAGGTGTTACCCGATTATTTTTTAAGCTTAATCTTCATGCAGTGAAATGTTCCGCAAGTACTGTTCACATTAGGATTACAAATAGTGTGATAATGAAATTGTGCATTATTATTTAGAATTTGTCTGCTTATGTGTCTTTTATTGTAGGTACCGATGTATTTTAACCATCTGCGCGCTAAAAACATCAGTTATACGTATATAATTAACAGGATTTAGTTATTCGTTTATGGCAGTGGTTCTTTGACACGAGTAGTAGTGCTTTACAAACTCATATTTTGTACCGTTCAGGTCCGTAGAATTAATGTATTGTTAATAAAAATAGTACGAGTGAAGGTTTATAACTATGATTTACCTTTCTACGTTATATTTTGAAATTTCGCTAGTTTTGAAAAGCTAAATTGTCCCATTTAGTCCTTAAATTACACTTGTATTATTTTGCTCCTTAAGTAGAATTATTGAGGACTTATCAAGCTCCAGTATAGTATGAACCGGAATTAGTTGGAATTTGAAACAAATTCTCGTGTTACGCCGAGGTACTTGTGCGGCTATGGGATACAATATAAAACAGAAAGCTTAAAAATTTTCCACAGTGCATGACAATCCCAGTGCCAAGCTGATCCCTGCTGCCCTCGGTTCCTTCGAAAGGTTCGCCCATAAACCCCAGTCAAGTGTTGTCAGATTCGCTTACCCCCGTTAAAGGCTCCAATCCAGCGCCGACCACGCGAGCACTTAACCGGGCAGCACCGTGTCGCGCAATCACGTTGAATTCATTCACCCAACCAACGCGCGACTGCACAGAATCAGAAGTATCCCCCATCCTCAAGTCGACCTTCCTTAAATATTTGCTTTATTACGTTCATTGATTGCCCACCGCTCCTTCAAGTAGCCGCCCGTGAATCTCCCGAGCACGCGTATTTATACCAGCCGCGCGAGCCTTCATGCGTGTAACCACGGTTAAAAGCCATTCTGGCACCTGCGGGTGGTCCCCCGCATACCGCGAACTTGTAGCCAATCAATATCCGTACGTGGTACCGGCAATTTCCATAAACTGGCCGTTGATCTCGGTTAAAGGCGAAGCTCCGCGTCCCCCGTACCTCGCCCTCGTCTTGCTTGCATTACGCGAGGGCCGTTGTATACGCGACCCAGGAACGGCACTTTCCTCGCGAGCCGCCTCGCTTAGGCACTTTGTAAATGCAGATAGGGACAGACAGAAGACACCCATGGGCCCCACTCGGCGCAGTAAATATCCGCCCGGCGTTATCTCGCGCGTAGGTACACGCACGGCGTACCTACTCGCGATCGGTTCATTTGGAGCGTATTAATCCGAGGTGAAACCTTCCTGGGTTAGGCCTGCGATTTGTTGGACGATGCTCGAGGCTGAACGTGGCTGGTTCCTCGCGGAAGTTGTTTGAGGATGATTGTGTTGGAGGGTTTGTGGAGGTGGCTATTTGTACTGTCACGCTTTCTGTTCATTTACATGGATTCAAATGGGCATTGTCGAAAATGAGGATACCATGTAGATCAATGGTGTATTTATTTATTTATTTATTCCGTGTATGTTAATGTGCGTTATTGGATTGAATATCTAAATATGCAATACCTAGAGGCTCAATTCTAAGAGGAATATAATAAAATTGGAGCTGAATTGGGATAAATTTAAGGGGTCATTTCGATTAGCGCACCGATAAGTTCAGCGATTTTCAGGAATTTATTCCGACGAAAATAATTATAGTAATGGAATGAAACTTTTTCCTATTTATTAAACTACATTTCTACAGTAAATAAAAAATACAGAAGTAATAAAATTATTGCTTTTCAAATGCTCTTGAAAGTGATCTTCATGGACCGTGTTGTCGAATTTGAGGAATTAAGATGTCATTACATTTTACCTTACAATTCAACTATTCAACACTTCTCCTCATATCAAATTCTGCATCTAATCAAAGACTATACATATCCATATTCACAGAAACTAATTTTGCATTCCGCTCCGAATTATAAATGTCCTCTTCTTAAAGTTTCCTTTGTCGTTTTGTGCCTCTTCATTATCGCCCGAGGAGTCACAATAAAATCAAGCGATGCGCAATTTTAACGATCCCTCCACTGCCAGAACGAGGGCAGAGTTTTTCCCAGACGCCACTAATTAAACCGTCAATTCATAGTTTACGGGGAAAAGCGATCGACGAGACGGCGGATGAATTATTAACTCGAACGAAAGCTGGTCGCCAATTACTCACGCTATCAAAGTTATCTCTCATTAACCGCAGCAGCGCACAGATAGCACGATAAAGCGACCAATCGGAGTAACAGATCGTCGTGCAGCCACGGCTCGCGGAAGATATCGATTTAGAGGCTAATTCGATTTGTTATCGACGCGCTGCGCCGGCCGCAGTAACACTGAACCCTGTAATGAATGACGTAGCTGAACGAATACCTTGTATTTAATCAAGGCTCATGCACAGCGAACAAAGTAATAGTCCGACGATGCGTATTAACATTTAGCCCCGTGGGGAGTGGATTTAAATCGGTTCCGAGACTACCGAGCCGTGTCGGGGACTAATTATGCTCTCGCTGGAATGAGACGCGGAATTGTCCAGTATTTACAGTTACCAGCAGTGGGATTTGAATATCAGAGTACCCAGCTCCACATTTGTTGCTTTATGCTTCTCAAGCGGGAGATTCATCTTGTATCATATCGGGTTATATTGATTTCAATTTATCAAAGTAAAGTACGCGACCTAGTTTTAGCTTGGATATCTTATTTTCAAACGCGTTTCAAACGCAATGATGCCGAGTTACGCATAGTAGTGTCACGCTGTGGAATTTCTTCCCTTGTTTTCTGCATCAATTGCTTCTGTCGAGATACTATATAGTGTATGTAAACTACCCTAAGTAAATTCTAGCTCCACTCCCTTTCTTTCTCCTTTCATTCAACTTCTTCTATTGCTTAATTCCTTCGTTACACTCTTTGATTTATTTTCCCTAGTCTACACCTCCTTTAAATTCTGTTCTCTCCACCCTATGTGTTCTTTTTACTATGAGCTATCAAATGTTTGCGTATAAATTTAAAAATACTTCGTAATTATTGAATAATTTTTTGGAATAAATTTGTATCGCGATAAACTTATTATTTGGTATTTATATACTAAACTGATCAGGAATTGGGTTCTGATCAGGAACTGGGTCCTTGACGGTATATACATAAAATGTCACGCGCAACCACTCCCCCGGCTTGATTCCTCGCGGACTGCGGTGCGTGCTACTCCGTCGGGGCGCGGCGTCGCGCCTCACCTCGGAAATCGCCGTTGACGACGGCACTGTGACAGATACGGTTGCGTTTCGCACCAGGCGACCGCTGAATCCGTTCCGTGGGCCGTCACCGCCACCAGGACGGTTCATATATTTCCCGAGTCGATGCACGTAGTTACAGCGCAGCGCGCTCGACTGCGAAGTGCAGTAGGAGCGCGACTCGAGTTGCAGGTTTATAAATTTTCGCTCCGAGCTTGGCTGGCATTCGCGCCAAGAGTCGAGAGGTCGGATTGTCGGCAGGCAGCTCGTAAACCGGACTTTTTCCCCGCCACGTAAACCGACACCCTCGCCGCCCCCTGCGCGCCGTTTCGCGAGTTCCACCTCGCGAAATCCCGCATGACTCGTAAGTCTCGCCGGTTGATTATAAAAGGAAATAATGCCGACGAGTAATTCACCGTCTTCTTGCCGGGTATTTACCAAGTAACTACACAGCGGATGTGTCTGGGGGATTTTTAGGCTTTCGATAGCGTTTCCTCCCTTTCGGATGACTTATCGACTCCTCTCTCGAGGGGAATTTAATTCTCTGCTGGGGTCTCGGTGTTAAATGCGGATGTAAACTGTTGGGAATTTGCAGTCGAAGGGAATAATAAACGCGAATTTGCGTGGGTACTTTTTTGGGGAATTGTGAGTGATAGGGATCTACTGTTTCGTTGGTTTTTATGCTGAATGGAACTTTCTGTGTGTAAAGAGTGGTGCTTAGGAAATGTTTGATAGATAAATTAGATTTCCTTTTTTATGTAGGTATAAGTGAAGCGAAGGTTTCTTTTCAGTTTTTTTTCTTTGTGTGTTTGAAGCAAAGCAAAGTTTTAATTGAGAAATATTCCTATTTATGTGAATTGCAAGCATAAGTTTGTGTAACAGTTTTTACCATCAACTTTATGAGAAAGTATGGTATTATAATAATAGGTGTATTGTATTGAATGGTATATTTTCTGAATTACTTGTAATTTTTCCCTAAGTCCTACAATTCTGAACGAACGTGGAGGGATTGCTATGCAAGTATTAAAATCACTGCAACACTCACACAGTGTCTTAAAACCCTTATAAAACCCTGCAATAATCCAGGGATAAAAAGTGGAATTATTGAAAATAATGATTGTGCACCATTCGTTAGTAGAAAAGTTCCCTTTCTGTGCCAATAATTAATATTTCCTCATTAAAAGTACCACCAAGGAAAATGTAAGCACCAATCAACCCTTTTAATAATTCAAATATCCAAGTATTTCATCCATCAATTTGTCAAACAGCAAATACATTTATTCCTCTCCATTTCAAAATATGCTTCGTAAATAAATACATTTCTCAGAATACTTTGAATGACACGCAGTTTCCCAATAGTTCAATCGGATGAAATTTGGTCTTAATCGCTCTGTTATATTAGAAAGTCAAAACGAGAGGCGCAAATACAAACTGCGAGCGTTACTTGCACAATCGCGAATGCTTATCGATCGACCCCCATTGTCCGCTGGAGCCCCGTCCACGATTTCCCCCCGTTTTACAAGAATCTCATTACATTGTTTGAGCGAGCCGCGGGAATTTCAAAAGAACCCATAGAACCGTGGAGCAGCCTTCCATATCTCAGCCTCCTAGTGCTTTCGCGTCCGAACCGCGCGATTTATACCCTGGCCTATGCGGCACGATTTATGCCCAGCATGGTTTCCCTCTGCCCTTCGTCGTACTCGCTTAGATTGAGCTCTCGATGGTGGTGCAATTTGCCGCGAGATATCCCGGCCACATTGTTCTAAAACGCTCGATAATGGAAGGGAATACTAGCGGTGGAGTTCCATTGGAGACTCGCGTTTGAATTATGGGTACTCGGCGACTTTGGGAGGAGCGTGGTAACGGTGGAGAACCGTCGCTTTGTGGATGAAATGGTTGGGTTGAAAGTTGAAAGGCGTAGAACCGGTGTCAATAAGAGATTCTCGCTTGAAAATATTCGGGGGTGAAGGAGAGTGAATTTTTTAATTCTATCAGAAAAAAAACTGAAGTTGAGATGAAGTTGAAGATGAGCTTGGCATGTTTCGTTTTTCTAAAATAGGCAGCATAGTATTCTTGTTTAAGAATTCAGAGATGCAGGTATTCCGAAATTAATGAAACGTGTGACTAAATTGAACTTTCATGCTAAATTCGTGTTAGGGACGACCAAATAGTATTGTGTTTAATGTCTATCTATCTCATGGAATAGTCTTCTGTTTACAATAGTTTAAATGGAAATTGTTTAAATTCGTAAAGAATAGGAATATTAAGGAATATTTTAAAACGACAATATTTTAAGTTACCGAAATTTCCTTGCAAAAGTAATATTTTAAAATTCGTGTTAGGAACGATCAAACCGTATTGTGTTTAATGTCTATTTCATGGAATAGTCTTCTGTTTACAATAGTTTAAATGGAAATTGTTTAAATTCGTAAAGAATAGGAATATTTTAAAACGACAATATTTTAAATTAACGAAATTACCTTGCAAAAGTAATATTTTAAATACATTCGGTATTCATTATACACGAGGAAAAATTTTGTTTTATTATTATCAGAGAAACATTTCTATCTACCTCATACAAATGTGGAACAGTGCAGATCCCCTGATTCTCCCCAAAAATCGCTAACTTCGCAAAATTTGTGAAAGCAAGAAAACAATTTCTCAACCAACACAGCGAATACACTATTGACTATACAGTATGCTAAACCCTGCGGAAAACAGGGCCCAGCGATGAAAAGCAAGAGTAGGGACACAGGGGGTCGATGGAAACGGCTACGCTGCACCGTTGCGCTCGATTTACCGACGCGGGATATAATAATGCGATTGGCGACACCCACGCGACTGGCCGATAGTTAATTTACGGGGTGGTAACGTAGCACGCGTTACTAGAAAATAATTCCGCCCACGCAGCGGCGGCGGGCGCCGTTGGACCTCGGCTCTCGGATACTTGCAAGCTGAGGAGATGAAGAATGCAAGAGGGTGGCGCAGCGGCATGGAATCTGGTTTTTAGTGGCCGACTTTTAACTTTTAACTTCGGGTGCCGGTGGCAGCGCGGCGGGTAACTTTTCAATCGGATCGAATTTCTTCGAAATGACTCTGTCCCCTCGGACAGAAAGTGATATGTAGGTACTCGTTTTTTCTCACCCGCCATCAATTTTCCCCACCCAGGTCTTCCGTGTCCGGCGTAATGTATTATGTTCTAACATAGACTTTAGAGATCCTTTTCCTAGGCCTAGATTCTATCAAATTTACCCGCAGCACAGTTTACATGAAATCGAACACCAATCGAACTATGCACTTTTATTTTAAACAGCGCTGGAAGTTCCTGGGAATTTTTCTTCGAGTTTAAACTCGGCCAATCTATGGCCGAGTTGGTATTATTAATACCTGTAACTTTCGGGGCGCGTGGTGTAGTGCTAATAAAGAAATACGAAGCATTCTTTTTGCACCCCGCACATCTCCATCGAAGATGACCCGAAGGGAGTTGGAATTAATCCCGCGGCGACACGCGTTAGTCGTGTGGGGACCAAGGGGGCCGACGATCGTCGCAGGTGAGCCGCGTAACGCGACTCCAGCCTGAGTCTAAAGGCGTATATCAAGTAGCCGGGGAATGTCGTGATTTCCACTCTTTCCTCTTTTCTTTTGACCGGCTGGAACGGCGGAGGCAGGCCGTTCCTCGCTACTGCCCCCCAGTAGCGAGACAGAGCGGGGTGAACGAGCAGGGTACGCCGGAGCCCCGCGCTCTGTCTGCTATCAGATCGATGATAAATTCACCGCGGAACATCTATACGAAATGATTTAATGGTACACGGGTGCGGGTCTCGAAATTTTATTTGCCCCAGCGATAAACCATTTACGATGCAAATACGGGGCTGCTTTGCCGCGGACCATTGATTAATATTTATCGGACCGTCTCGCGTTTCGGTGCACGCGCCCGATGACGCCCGGGGAACGTTCCCTTCGAACGTTGGTTAATTGCTCCCCGATCGACCCGAAACGCTTTAATAAAGATTAATTACCGTCGAAATTCATTAATGCCCACTAAACGACGACGACGCGTGTCGATTATTAATCAGTCCGCCTCTGGGTTAATGCTGTCCGACGTATTTGGTGGCGTTTGAATGGCTCGTATTGGATATCGAATACGGAAGCTTTGATCGATTGGGGTGAAAGGAGTTTTCGATCTTTTATGCCGTATGTTTGAAGGGTGTAGTTTGTCTAGGATGTTGAGGCACTGGGTATCATGTAGGTGAGCTATTGTAGAAATTAAATAGAACTAGTGGTCCACTCAGAATTTTCGCAGAGAACACTCACTTTCTCCATGGTGATTATTCTATATTTCAGAAAGAATAATTGTACAAGTGACAATGCCAACAATGCAAAGTAATATGAATACAAATTAAACTTGTGTATTCTTGATAATTTTTTCTTAGTCACTGTTATCTAACTTCTCAAGTATCTCCTGTTTCGTTGTAACAATTAATACTATACCTTTTACTATTAACGCTTGCAATCTCAATTTCATTCTAAAGTAGTCTGAATATTATTTCGTGTGAATACCTCATTCGTATCTACAATAGTAAATGGCATAGGTACATACTACACGTCGAATAAGCGAAGGGAAATATATATCTACTGTTCGGATACTACAACGTTCGAACGAGAGAACATTCAGATTGTAGAACGACCTGGTAACAGGTGTTTAGGTACTGGAGCTTCTACTGTATTACCCGTCAACCTAAGGTAGTAGAAATATTTATTCTACTCGTATAAAGACGTTATCACTTATACCTCTCTTATTATTAGTGCTGGGAAAATATTACAGAAATGTGTAGCTCACTACTGCAGCGCTGTTCGAGTACTCGAATATTGGAGTAGCTTGAAATTCGGACCGAGCCGAGCCGAATACCCGAAGAGAAAAAAAAAGAAAAATCGACTAAGTAGTCGATTCTCTTCGAGCCGCTCGAAAAAATTAGAGTGCTCGATTCTTTGGAGCCGTTCGGTTTTTACGAGTACTCGGTTCTTCGCTTAAGTTTGACTAAAATAAGGTCTGAATCACTTTATCAATCATATTGCTATGAAAATTCTGCGCACTACGTAAATTTCAGAGTGACGCAATAAATATTTCCAATACTGTATGTAGTCGAAGGACGTATCGATTTCCCAACATCAGGCAAATAAACCCAGCTATTATTAGCAGCCTTCAATACCACGATACCCCGCGCCAAGTGAGGATGATCGAAGGGTAGTCCTTCTAATTGTTATCTACCCATTCTGGGGGCCCGCGTAAGCAGGGTGATTAAAGGTCAGGTAGCCGATGGACCGGAGCGTCTTGCACCTGGAATAATGCCTAGGATGACAAAAGGCGACCGCTGATTAATATTCGAACACGCGTGCCCCTTACCCGCCGCGAACCTGCCCCCCCATTATTTTACGACGCGACCGTAACTACCGCGTGATCCGTGCCACGGTGAAGGCACTTCAGCCTCATAAAACTCGGTCGTTCCGATAAACCCTGGAAATTCTAAAGGCGAACGATGAGTCACGCCGTTGTAACAGAGTTTCCTCCGCCAACCGCGCCGTTCGCTTTGCTGAAAGCTGGACGAGTTTTCCGGTTCCAGAGGCTATCAAGATTTACAAGTGCGTCCGCGATGGTCAAACGGGCCAATACCTTTGTAAACTGTCGAACGATAATGGCGCCGTTAAACGCCGCGAGTCGCGCAAGTGATTTACGAGGGGGATGTTTGGTTGTGTTTGCCGAAAACCGATTCCTCGGCTACTGAAATAGAATGGGAGCGCGCTGCTTCGTGGCACTTTGGCGATCTCGGCGGAAGGTTCGCGAGGTGTAGGAGGGCGAAGGGGTGGGAAGTTGAAGTGGATTTTTGGGTAAATCGTTGTTGGAAGACAGTTAGTGCGAGCGTACAAGGTCCAATCGGAGGGTTTGAAAATTGTGTTTCACTGGTAGCAGATTTTGGATTCACGGGTTCGTGATTGAGAGAAGTGTCGACGTTTCGTGACTCACTATTTTCCAATTCTTTTTCTGTCTTAACATTTTTATCAGCAGTCGTGCAGTAGGTACTGTAATATTTTTGTGATGTAGTTGAACAACTGCAATTTTCTCTGCACTGTTTCTTTTTAGGTATTGCTTTGTTTTTTGGATTCTGTATCTTTTAAGAAATTCACACAGAAATTGTTTCTTATTTTGCTTGTATTTATAGTTGAATTCTCCCTAAAGGGATTCTCATCGAGATTGAAACGTCCAATAAAAATACTACATTCGATCTCTTACTGAGGTTTTCCTTTTGGAGTAAATGTAGCATCTTAACGCTAGTACTTTGTAATCTCACGGTAAAATTTTTAACGTTCTTCTCCAAAATCTTGGACAAGGCGATCAATTCTGCACACAGTAGAACCGAACGTCGCCTCGAACAAGATTTTTTGCTCAATTAGATAGTTTCTTGCAAGCGACACGAAACAAATGACGTAATTAAAGAGAGAACAATCAGGAATCAATATTATGGAGGGATGTCGGCTTCCCTTCCGGCAGGTCTACCGGGTTGCCGACCTGCAATGATTTACTCCGATCGATAATCTGATATGCAAATTATATTCGTACGGTAGGGATCAGTTACCTCTACCGCAACCATCTTAAGCGTCCTCCACACGGAATATTTAACCAACCTTGTACCGATTAATGTGTAGGTTCTGTGTGCCATTATTTGACAACAGTAGCGCGTCCTTACTACGTGCATACAGAACAAAAGCAATAAGAGGAGATATATTCAAGAAATAATTAAAATATTGAAAATGGTAAGGTTGAGCGAAAGGGAAACACCGCTATTAACCCTGACCCCCAATATAACAGGTACGCGTCGCACAAAGGTATTATAACGGTGACAATATAAGACTCAACTGATGGAGAACGGCCAGAGTATCGCAAAAACGAAGTTATTCTCCCCGGACAGTATAAGTTAAGACTGTAGAATAATATTTTTAACAGCATTGCAAGCACAGATGAACAAAATACCCGGGCGAAAATTTTTATTAGAAACTGAAAGTTAAAGAAGTGGTATTTGTTCAGGGAATGAAGAGAATCATGTTTCAGTCGATCTTTTGAAATTTTCGAATCTCCGAATCTTTCGAATCTTCGAATCTTTCGAATCTTTCGAATCTTTCGAATCTTCGAATCTTTCGAACCTTCGAATCTGTCGAATCTTTCGAATGAATCTCCGAATCTTTCAAATCTTCGAAGTTTTAGAGTCTCCGAAACTTCGAATCTTTTGAATTCTTCGAATCTTCGAATTTTTCGAATCTCCGAATCTTCGAATCTTTTGAATTCGTCGAATCTTTCGAAACTTCCAAATTGTCGAATATTTCGAATAATTCAAATCCTTCGAATCCTTAGAATTGAAAATAAAGATAAATAAGTTGTTTCCGATTTTTCGTTAAAATCTAAACATTGCTTAGAGCTACCTCCGCCATGATAGTTGTCGTCACACAACGTCCCAGAAAATCCGACAAGCACCTAAAAGGACGAAGTCTCATTGTTTGATGATTGATCCATCTCACAACGTTTGCTCATCCACGGACGACGGTACACAGTCGCGCTCAGCCTACCTGCAATGCTCGCAATATCATCGTCCACTCGTTCGATCCACCCACGCGCCTTGTCCGCGCGGTGTCCACGGGGATGCCGGATCGGCCGTATTTCCATCGTATCGGTATCACCGTCTACGTGGGTAGCTGGTTTCCATCAAATCAATAATTATCGATACGCAGCAATAATTGTATATCACTGCTTTAATACCTGTATACCGTTTCGGTCGTAATAACGTTCCGCTTACAAATGGACCGTTGATCGGTGCACCTTATCCCCGACCGCATCTCAGTGGCTCTCAAATGACCGGTTTCGTACTTCGCCGCTCCTCTCACGACTATTTTATTTATCGCTTGCACGCGCGCAACTCTCGTTTTGCTCCGGCCTGCTCGCCCCTGCCCTTGTAATTAATTCAGCTCCGTTCAGCTCGAATTAGAGATACCGAGTGACGGCGGAATTTATCGGCTCCTTCTCGCCGATTGAAAAATCGTCACCGTTAAAGCCTCCTCGAGGATAGAACGTTCCTCGTTCGGATACGATCTGGGGTATCCTCGGTTATGATACGGTAATTCCCGATCGCGAAGGGGGAGGAGGTTTAGCCTTATGCAGGGATTTTCGTGAGCGGAATAATGGTAGAGTTCCGCGGGTGCATCGCGAGGAATTCCGGCACGTCGATTTTCGAGAATCTGCTCGTTAATCAAGCCTATCGCGATCTCACGTTAGAACGTTGATAAAGCACGGGCGAGAAGAAGGGTTGATTGCTGGTGTTTCGACGTGCCTTTTCCTTCTTGTTTCTCGCCACGATCGACCCCCATTTCGCTAAGATCGCGGCGGCTGCTGGGTGCAAATCTGTCAACACCGTAATAGGATGCGCGCCGCCATTTAAAATATCGCCAGATATATGGGCATAATATGCAGATGCCCGTGTCAGGAAGAAATGATCGTCGCCGTCGGGTCTCCTCCCATCCTTTTGCTCGATCGTCTGTGTGCTTTGCAACGGGAATCGGATGGGATATTTGCTTCATACAAATTTTGTATAGGCCGTGCATCTGAAAGGGAAAACTGAGATTCAGTAACTACTTTGGCGTTTGATATAAGGATAGAATGATTCCTGTGAGAGTCACTTCCATCAGAAATTTTAAATTCCTCGTGACTTTGAATTGCCCTAAATATAACTTAGAAAAGATTTAAATCGTTTAGGAAAGCGAGTGAACTATTTCTCCTAAATCATCTTCGCGGTAAAGCTATTAAATTATCTCACGCGATAGGTTATTCGAATATTATCCGCTCTTTCATACACCATGTGATTTATACAGAATCGCGAGCGAGGCATGTCGAATTCCTCGACGATAAAGCAGCCCGTCCCCGCGAATTCTGCAAAACGCTAACTGCGAGTGGCATTCGACGATAAGTTAGAAGAAGGCTGGGCAGCGTAATGCGGTTCTGTATGTTTTATGTATGAGAAGGAGATTACTTTGTTGCCACCCACTTGCCAACTACTGCTACGAACTATTTCGGATCTGAGTACATATGTACCACTTTCTGCTCGTAGTACGCGGGACAATGCATAGTCGATTTAAACGTATTCTTAATACTTGATACAACAACTTAAAGTGGCTATGTATCAGTAGCAGCATGTGTATTAAATTCTTTTCATAGTTTGGGGGTGTGCCGAGCAGGTAGATAGTTTCAGTGCAATATTAATAAAGCACTAAAATATTTATGTTCTTATATTATGACTAAAAGCTGGTGCCATAGTGTAGTTCCTAGAAGTTCTGTGCAATAGTATGCAAATGGTGTGATACCTGCAAGGAGTCAGGTACAAGGAATACAATAAATCGGTAGGATTAGCACGAGGGACAGGTAGAATTTGAATTTTCAATCACCAATAGCCGGAATCCTCGGTGACCCGTGTTTCCCCTCCAAATATGAAGTAGCCAATCCGAAGATATTCTTTTCTACAAGATTGTCAGGCATAATGAGATACCCCCACCAACGCCACCAAAAACAGGGGTGGTTGAAGGCTCAGACGTAAACAGCGACCTTTGTAAAGACTTGTCATTTACCGATTGTCAGCGAGGAACAAAGTACAGATACGGACTACGTTCGAACTTTCCTCTGTCACGAGGTTCTGCTCTGGTAATTCAGTTTTTTCTACTCATTATCGTCTAACGTAATAATTATGAAGGAAAACGCGTACAGCATTGATTACGAGGTATGTACTAATATTTTTTTCTACATATTGCAAGTGTTATGGAGCAGAAGTGTGCTAATGTTCGTCTCCCATAAATCATATGGTGTAAGGCATATTATTTTTCATTTAAAGTTAATTACCTCGCCACTGTATAATCTTACGTTAAATAGCTGAAGTTCAATTGAAAGTAAACATTTAGTACTCCTTATACATAAACTTACATTATTAACTCACAAAAATCTATGAAAATTGAAGTTCAAATTATTACAATAATTAGTACGAATGAAAATTCAGAAAAATTCTCAATACTCAACCGTTAAACCGAAACTATCAATAGCGTCCAAAGTTTCTATTAAAGTAACTCTCACGAGTCTTCGCTAGTCGTCGTAGAAAACAAAACAATTATCCAAAAGAGCCAAACTCGATAATCCTCGAAACGAAAAGTCCGCTGAAGCTTGAACACAAAATTTTCCAGCTGCTAGCTCTATTCGACGACATCTCTGCATTGTCCCACTTGGAGGACGTGAGCCCGGATCCGTCGATCTTCGACTTCACATCCGTCGAGGAGTCTCGATCATCGACTATCAACGACCATCGACGTGAGGCGAAAAAGGCGGACGCGAGAATCGATCAGGCAGAGAAAAAGGACGTGTTCGCCGTGCCAAAGGCTTACTCGTGCATCTATTGCTTGAAACGATTCTACAGTCGGTCTGCCAGTCGCAAGCATCAGGTCTGCCACGCGAAAAAGCAGCTCAGCTGTCCTTACTGCAAAACGAGATCGCACAGCATCAGTGCAGTTCGTAGACACTTTGAATACTTCCACGTGGGTGCGCGAAGGCATCAGATATTAATTGAAACTCAGTGAGACGTACTTACTTCGCGTGATTTACTTTCGCAGCGGAGCATGCTAGCCCCTTTGCAAAAGGGAACATATCAAAGTCAGAATGGTTACTTTCTAAACGCGAGGGCTTTCGTGCCTGGACGTAAGGGAAGGAAGGATTGAATCTTCATTATGTCATTAAGATTGATAATGATGTCGTCAAGTCTGGTGGAAATGGGTGATGGATTGAAGTCATTTCGATCACATAGGGATGTAAAATTGTAAAGGAGAGTGAGACTGAATGTTATAAATTTTGTGTGTTGAATGTTGGGAGGGATTATTGCTCTCCAATAGTAACGGAGTGAGTCTAAAAATATTGGTTATCAGGCGACAAAGGGGCCTTAATTTTTATAAGAAATAAATAAAATTTTACAAAAAATACGTAAGTGACAAAAAAGTACAAATATGATTTTTGTGAAATTTTACTCGCAGGGCTCACTTGCCATCAAATATTTTTTTAACTGGGAAATGTTCTACTAGGATGTTGCTAGGATTTAGAAATGGAGAGTATTGTTTTAATTAGAGTTGTAAAGAATAGATTGTTGCTACTATTGCTGGTTGATACGAGCGTAAAGGATGAGCCAAATATTTTTACTGGTGTCTTATTTGTGGATTGTGATTGAGCTGTTGCTAGTATTTCGATTAGAAATATTGGAAGTACGACAGTATTATGCTATTTAATAATAATTAGTAATATATTTTGCAGCGATGTGTTGTCTAGATGAGATTACAAGGGTGAATATTTAGGTAAATAATGGGAAACATTGACAAATTTGTATGTACATATCATTTGGTTAGAACTGTTTTCCTTGTAATCATATTTCAGTAACTAGTTTCGCTGCGATGTATGTAATTGTTTATTAAATATCAGATGCACAGTGATTGAATCGTAACATACAGTATATGTGATATTTCGTCCTATTAGTTTAAATTTTATATCACAGAGAATTATGGAGCACGTTTAATTTGATTAACGAACAGTGTCTAGCAAACTATGTAGTTACTATATTTATATTTTAAGATAATATTTATGTTTTAAGAATCTTTCCAATATCATATTTTTAAATCGAGTTAGGTATTTATTTATTTAAGCGCCCAAAGAATAATCTATTTTTAAATATATATAAAAGTTCTTTTGTATCTTGTGTAGTTAAACCTTACTTACCCGTGTTATTTCGAAGTTTATTATAAAATTGAATAAACAGGGCGTTCATTTTACACCTTCTCTGTATCGTTGTCATTGCAATTTAACCCAAAAATGAAAGAAAAATTCCAAGCTGCAACTGAGACTCAGGAGACCCATGCAAGGCACGCGTGACTCACGTTGAGTCATTTGGGACGAAAAGCAAACGAATAATGATAACTGATAAAATCTGAGCCACGACCATTCTTCCAAAGAGAACGCAGATAAAGTGGATAACAAAGACAGCACGATGTCATTGAAAGTCAGGAATGTTTAAATAAATCCAGGAATCTATGATATTTTGGGTCGGAGGTATTAACTGAAACGAGTCTTAATATATGTACATTAAATGTATTTCGTATTCCAATGTTCTTGTAAAACAATTTTTCTATAAGATACTATATTTAAAACGTGTCATTTCCACATAATAAATTTATTATTTCGCACACAAGTCAATATTAAATTCTAGCATCAAAAAAACGCGAGTCTTTATTGTATATAATTATTCCGTACTTCAGTCCCATCATAAACAATTTACTTAAAATAAAGTACAATGCTACCATTAACAAACACGAGTTCTCATGTATACATATATTTAATAATTCTACTGTACGTTTTGTACTCTGGCGCTCCCGTAAAAGAGTCTCTCGAAAACTAAACTATAATACTGAGAACTAAAAGAAGTAGAACACTTATGTTAAATCTATCAATATATGAATTCCTTACAAAAGTGCCAATCGCCAAGGAATATAATTTCAACATCGGTTGAGTAAAGCGAAAACAGTCATCCGTAACACACATTCCTCGTCGAAGGGAGATTTCCCGGGATCAATAGTGTAGAAAATTCCTCAGATGGTTATTCAAGGGACATTCTTGAATAATTCAGTATCGACAGATCAGCTCGTGCCTCTTCCTCAGGGCTTTCAACGAGAACACTCGACGGCACTTGCTGCACCTGTGGATCTTCCTCATATGGCGCATCATGTGCCTCCTGTAGAGGACCTTGTGGAAGAAGATCTTCTTGCAGTAGCAGCACTCGTAGACCTGTGGCTTTCGGAACTCGAAATCTATGATCCGATTCTCCTCCTTCCGCTCGTCCCGCTCGCGTGCTTTCATCCCGCTGGGGGCGAGGCCCAAGTACACTAGACACTCTGGCGTGGGTTCCTTCTTCACCGCGAGCTGCTGCAGCCTGTGCTGCATCTGCTGCTTCAGAAGATCGAACCTCTTCGACTTCTTCACTAAGAAACGCACCGCGAAGCGTGAGCTCAACTCGTTTACCGAACAGTCGCTTGAACAGGCTGAAGAATTCTGCAAAGAAAAAATTGAAAACACTGTAAATAAGATAGCACGTGGATTTCTAATTTTAGAATTTTTTAAAATCAGTAAACGAATGAAAATCACTTTGGATCGAATAGACTCGCTCCGAAAAGCAGTGTTAAGTGATCACTATTTTTCAAACAACTTTGATATTAATTCACATTAAAAACTAGGACTCACTACGTAATACTAGGAAATTCTTATGTTTCGGTGTTTTAAGAAAAATCGTTCGATGTTAGAAAAATTCTTAAGGCACTGTACAACGATTGATGTTGAATAATTGGATGTTTAGTAATATTTACCTCAGTGCAGCAGTTGCATGGCGCGTTCATCCTAGAAGTGTGCCAGGTCTTCTTCGATTGGGAGTCGAGAGCTGGATGTGTCGAAGTGCTTGGAAGTGAGACACGCGGGGACAGTTTCGTTTGCGCGCAAACAGCGTGGAATGATGAGAGGGAAGCGGTGCGGGCCGCTTTTAAGGGAATGTTGGGACTAGGAAAGGTTCACAGACCAATTAACAAATGGCAAAATCAGGTGGATATTCCCGGCCTGGTTCGCCCTTTCCCCACCCCTTGGCCGGCTGATGGGCGAGGGGTTGCGGTATATTGCCCTCCAATCAGGTCACTTTTCGCCGTTCCGCGAAATAATAATCCCTCGACGAGTTCTTAACCCCCCTTTACGGTCTCTGTGCTCGACTCACGTTTGTCAAACTTGTACGCGCAAATTTTGTTCTTCTTTCAATATTCCAACTTTCATCATCACTATCTCCTTTATTTACTGAAAATACATTTCCATGTTATTAACTGATGCTCCTGGCCTAAAGAATTCTTCTTTTGAATACATATTACTAATTCCTTCATTCCATCATAGTTAATAATATTATCTAAATTACTAGGTATTACTTTCTTCTCCTCTCACTCACACATTTCGAAAGCATCTAATTAAAGCACATCAAATTACTCAAAGCGTCAAATAATCCCCAAGAAAAATCGAAAGCAGACCTTTCATTAGTCTCATCTCACGGGACTCCAACGATCGAACGCTTAGCCGAGCGTTTCAAGGACATCTATTAAACATTATCATAATTCGAGCGATGCATACTTCCGTTAATTACCGTCATTAATTTCAACGATCAGATCTCGATTCAAGCGTCTCTCGCGATCGATCTGTACAGCGACGGTTCTTGAACACGAAGAAAAAAGGGGTCGCGCGAGGGATCGAGTGTCGTGCCATGCCGGCTTGAAGGGGCGGATAAGAGCCAGTTACCCCGATAGAAACTGCAGCTTTGATGGATTAGCTGCAATTAAAGAGCAATATCTCGATACACCATCGCTCTATTAATTCATTGCCATGTGCGCTAATTTTCTAGCACCCATGAAACGGCTCAAGCGCTCTCTTTCGTAGATGGTTGCCTTTAAACGTCCCGCGAGCACGCGAGATTCGACCTGGCACCTCGTAAAGTCCCGATTAATTGCTCGCGAGGATCATTAATGCCGGCTCTAGCTTCCCGTTATCGGCCACAGTAACTACTCTCGGCTATGACGAACGGTCGGTAATGATCGGTTCGATTGCCCATCTCTTCTACGACTTTTTAGAACTTCCATGGCCACTTATGGAAACGCTTTACCACCGTGGTGGGGTTGGCTAAGAATAGTATGGTGTTGGTAATTATATCTAGAGGAGCATGGGGAATTGTTTATTGCGAATGTATTCGACTTGATTAGGTGAAAGTTTCTTGTGCAATTTTTATAAAAGATTTGAACACCTTCGTCGTGTTTAAATTTTCGAGAAAGTGTTATAGGAATGAAAATTGTTCAGTTTGAAAAAGGAAATATTTTCGTGGAAGAATAAATTATCTTAGTAAATTTTTTCCAAGTTTCCAAACCATATTCATGGCATTTTTTGTAATGTAAATAAAGTGCTTCTCTCATAGATTCTTGCAATTATGAGTTCACAAAATTTTCAAGTTCAGCGACTAGATGAATCAGAATCGCAAGTGGAAAATTAAAAGATACAAAGGATTTCACTTTCTTATTCTAAAATCCAGATACTCAAAAGTTACAGTAATCTGTTAAAGTATTTATAAACCTGTGATCTCTTTTTTCCTTAGAGTGGGCTTGCATTTGCTACTTACCTTGAAAAAATTCGGTATAAAACTTCATTTGCTTCAACTACCTCACACGATCCCTCTATTCCCCCATCAGGCTGCCTTATCGCGTTATCACTCGCCTACCTCTCCTCTACGGACCCAAGGAAACCCATTCAGATTTTCTCCTTTCGCCTCTCGAAATCGCAAGCGTAGGTATTCGACGCGTGTCAAGAGAATGCGATCCCTTCGAAATCACGTGTGTGGCCTCGTGACTCGTTGCTGGCGTCGAACGCAAAAAAGAATTCTCTGCTGCGCCTGTTAATTGACCCCACGACTAACGATAAGCAAAGGAACAGGTCGTTAAATCGACGTCGGCATCCACCAATGGCAGCATATCCTCTGTCGCAGTTACAAATGCAATGCCCCTATCATTACCGTAACGCTGACATCAATAAAGGACTCGTATTGGCGACTAGCATCCTCCTAAAGGTGAATTCTTCAGAGCACCTACTCCTCACAAGGAAACGTTTCCAAACCGAAAATTTTAATTTTAACGAAATTTCTTGCGAAAGTAGACTACATTCAGAAACAATTTTTGTTTCTGCGGAAATTCACACTGAGAAATCAGCCCTTAAAGTTACCATGTGTTTTGGTTTTTAATAGAATAAAATTGTTAAGTTCTGCCCTATCACACTACTTTCCAAAAGAAAAATAAAGTTATAATAAATAAACGAAAGAACGCGAAAACTTTGGGAGCTGATTTCACCCCTTCAGGTACGAAGAGAACAGTTTATGAACAATTGATGACTGAAGGGCAGCGACAATCAATTATTTATTATTCATTTCTTCGATTCTTGCAAACTCCAATATGCTCTACATTCACGCGAAGTTTCATCAAAATCAGAATTTTCGTGTTGGGACCGTTTCCTTGTTAATCCTGGGGTTTTTCTCGAAGAAATCGCTATTACGAAGCAGAACGTTGCACGACGCACGCGCCATTGCCCGCTGGGAAATTCCCGCGACGGTTTTCTACATAACGGCGCGCCGTAAAGTCGTGCGGTACGCAGGTTTTAGAGATCGTATACTTTTTTCGCGGATCAGGGGGACATTCCTTGGGTACCTCTCGATCCGCGGGCTTGGACAGTTACGGTGCCTTAACGACACCCTAAATCAATCGATCGGCTCGTTGGTTTTCACGTAGCTTGATAGAAATCAAGAGAAAGGATGGAGATGCACTCGCGTGGCGTGTATATTCTTTGTGACACGTTTCATAGGTAATTTCTGCAAAATTACGAAGTTGTTTACGAAAATATGTACATAGCTGTCTACGTGCACGTATGAGTTTTGTGATGGTTCAGTGCCAATGGTAAAAAATAGCGTTTCCCCATTCTGGAATGGAGCAGTTCACACTTGTCCGTGGCAATTACTGACACCGAAACGAAGAGACCATTAACACTGACAGCAGTGAACCGTCACGGAACTGACATGTGTGCGTGGACCTCAATGACGACACTAAAATTGGGGCTTCACCAGAGGGCCATGAAATTTCGACTCTTTGCAGAACCTTAATTTAATGTTCACAGCCGGAGCACATTCATCATGGAATTATACAGGGGTCACACTATTGCTATGCTTTATGTTAATTGAAATATATTTTCAATGAAATCTAAATTAGCCTTCATAGAATTAAAATAATTTCAAATTTAATTTACGAAAAATAATTCAATTTAAACATATTTTCAATAAAATCTAAATCAACCTTCATGCAATTAAGATAATTTCAAATTCACCGAGTGATTTCATATTTTGTGGCTCTACTTAGTGTAGATTCCATGGTAGAGGGATTCGGTAATTTAGAATATTAAGATGATGCAGAGGTCAGAAACTATGCAGATTTATGACAGAATAAGAAGCATTGAGGGTTCTAGACACACAAGAATTTTGAAAACATCAATTTCAAGATGAAGATTTATTTCGTTTAATAGAAATGGGAACATTGCACGCTATAAGTTTCCAGGATGTCGTTCAAAGACGCACAGACCACCAGCGTTTCCAGCGTTAGACGTTCCGTAACCCAGTCTTACGGTATCGTAGTGTGGTTTCGTTTGAGGCCGAAGAACGGCGACAGGAGAAATTAATCCAGTGAAAAGATCGCGAGGATGCCCGACGAAGCGTTACGAAAAACGACCGCAGTCTTGCGGGCAGGTCGCCCGAGATCGGTGTCAGCTGATGAGAAGGCGAGGAACGACCTTGGTATCGGATTTCTCGTCTATATCGAATCGAAAATTTACATTTCACCCGCCCCGGCCCCTTTCCACCGCGGGATTTACATTTCGTTCGCGCGCTAAAGTCGGTTTGCACGATCGACGCGCGTTTATCTGACGCCTCGATCTAATTACAATGTAATGCCCTCGGAAACAAATATCGTCATCGATACTCGGCCGATACGGTCGCCGAGGTACGAAGGAAACGCCAACAGAAGATCCTCCGCGCAGATATACTATGGTAAATCGTGGGGAATAGCGAGCCAAAGCGATCCACCTGGCTTGATTATTTATGCGAAAGCTTCCCTTCCGACGATCCTTATCTGCGCGACGAGGCAGCGATTTTGGTCCCGCGCTGATTCTATTTTCTTTAGTAATTAAACGGAGATGAGTTTCCTAGCCCTCGCCTGATGGAGATCGTAATCCTTATGGCTGCTCCAAATTGAGAATTATGTCATTGCATTACACGATTTATGGGAGCCATGGCTATTGGAAATATGTGACGTTTTATCTGACAGACATATTGAATATTTTAAACCTGAAATAACTGTGAGCTTCGGGATACTTCAAATAATAGTATACAAAAATAATAAAATTTAAACCAATTTAATTATTAACACTTTGAGTGGCTCGAAGTTTTGAAAAATGCCATTTTTCTATAAAGTTTTCTCCAAAGCAAACCTCGACCTTGGGTTTTTGCCAGAAAAGCAAAAATCATGAAACATCTCCGTTATATTATTCACTGATCACCCAATAATTTAAATTTCTCGAACCCACTGCGGTCATTTTTTCACAAAATTATTTCTCAAAACGGTTCGTCGTAATCGTATTTCATAGACGAGGTAACCGCGGAGCAGGTTGCCGCGATTTGTGGGAATAATATTTGAAAAGTGACCGGGTCTGTTGGCGTGATGAGCGACAGACGAGTTTGAGGCCCTCAGGGCGCGATCCAGCGAGAGTTTTCCGTCTGCTGCTGGATGATCTAGGAATGCAGCGTGCAGGGGACCAGCGCTATTAAGCACGTAGAAGGCAATACAGCTTGTAGATGGATCCACTCCACGGCAATCACCTCCTGGGTGGTCCCGACGGATCGCCACGGGCCGTCCCGCGTGTAACTCCCTCGTATGTTCGTATTAAGTCATTTTCCCGCACGGTCAAGTCCGATCGCGGCGGTGGCGCGCTTCGTCAATAAGTCCCCGGAAGGTGGATGTCATTCCGTTGGATTCCACCGCAAGGGAAATCGATTTGTCATCGCTTCGCAGACTGCTACTTAACCACCGTCAACTGTGCAAACACGGTATGAACGATCATAACGGACTACTTCATCCGTCAAAATGCCATATATGGAACGTGGAAGAGCAGTCGGATATTGTATAAAGCCAGTCTTGCTCGAAAGAAAATTATCGTTATCATTAAAAAGGAGAGTAAAATTTTCATATAATGTAGTCCGCGAGAAGTTCAGAGGAGTTTAAGTCATCATAGGGGTAAAGAGTACAGTGGTTGGCCACCTGACAGTGATTGGCCATATTTTGAGAAATAAATGAATATTAAGAAATACCAATGTTATGCCTTTTTTTAATGAACATATTCATATTCCTTGTACTTTCTTGCTTCGGATGTAATCAATATTTCTCCACTCATTATATACTGTGATTATATATAAAAGCAAATAGGATGACTCGGCTTTGAAGCTTGGAAATTACAGCCATTTAATAAAAAAACCATAAGAGTACAGTTGAAAGTTTACGAATAGTTTAATGTATTTATGATATGTATATCTCTCATATTCGGTATATATCGATAAATAAAAGTTGAAACTTTATAAAAGAATTATTTATTTGTTAAAATTATGCATATATTATGAAAAATACAGGGGGCCAACAACTGTCATATGAATAATGTTGAATGGCAATAATTGGCCGGGCGGCCAATGATTGTTTTATAACCTTAGTAACGGTAAAACAGTTATTGGCCCCCAGTATTTTTCATAATATATGTATAATTTTAACAAATAAATAATTCTTTTATAAAGTTTCAACTTTTATTTATCGATATATACCGAATATGAGAGATATACATATTATAAATACATTAAACTATTCGTAAACTTTCAACTGTACTCTTATGGTTTTTTGATTAAATGGCTGTAATTTGCAAGCTTCAAAGCCGAATCATCCTATTTGCTTTTATATATAATCACAGTATATAATGAGTGGAGAATGGAAATTAAATGAAGAAAATAAATTTTACCAACAAAAAATGGAAAGAAAAAAGAAAGATGCTAAAAAATGCGAAATTTTGAAAAAGAAAGAAGCAGCAGAAAAAGAGAAAGAAGCAAAGAAATTAGCAAGGCTGCTAAAGCAGCAAGAGAAAATCAGTAACAAGGAGAATACTATTCAAAATAAAACAGCGAAACCAATAATTATAAGCAATGAAAGATGCCCAAAGAAAGTATACCTTGTCAGAGATAAGTATTAATATAAGATGTATAAGAACAAATATATTTATTTGTATTTAATAAACACATACATATATAAGATATATCCATTTTTATTGAATAATTTTAATCCCATTTCTATCATCAAATCATATAACATTTTCTTTTAGGTTATATTATGTGTCAAATAGCGGCCAATCACTGTCGAACCGATCGGACAACTACTGTCGTGACCATGCCAATAATTATATTTTTTCGTAGTCAACACATTTTTTGTATATTTTTATAAATTCTTGCTTTTTTTTAAATAAACCCTATTTATTTTTAGATTATTAGGAGTTTTTCTTACTTATTTAAATCGATTTCCAATGCAAATTTACTAAATTCACATTTATAATTCATTATTTATGTGACACTCTTACTTAAGTGGCCAACCATTGTACTCTTTACCCTATTCCTGCTTTCGAGTTTGTTTAAAAAATACAGAACCTCGTATTTAAGTGAAAATTGCAATCTTCGACCTCCTGTGTTTTTTTAAACAAATTCGAATCCAGCAAAGTGATAACTTAAACTCCCCATAATTTCACGTGAACTACGTGGTATTTGAATTTCGTGAGAATCGGTGATGTACAACGCAAAATATGAATGATCCGATAGTGTATTTCAATCGCAGTTTATTGTATCATTAGAAAATTATGAAATTACAAAATTCTGAAGGATCGAGTGCATGATTATATTGTGGACATCCCGCAATTAGATAACCATGGTGTGGTTCATGGCGAGGCACTCGGGGGCACGGGAGTATCAAACGTTTTCGTAATGGAGCCAAATTCGTGGTTTTAGAGGGGGCATAATGAAAAAGCAGGGTACGCGTAATGCGAGTCCACGTGGCGAATAGCTGTATTCGATGGATCATCGACGGCTCGTTAACGAAAGGGAAGATCGACGTGGCGTAACAGGCGTTCTTATAGAAACCGGACCTTAGAATCACTATCGATCCTCGATCGCTTCATCGCCACGAGCTGCGCCCGAACGGGGGCTCCTCCACAGTCTAATTTTGCGAAACGCTACCCGCGACTCCGATACGGTCATTACTGATTTATTGTGAGCTGTGATTGCCGCTCAAAGTCAATCGAATCTTAACTGGTTTTAGGGTAGATACTATGTACTTTGAAAGAAGAATTTTAAAAAAATTTGCAAGTTACATAGTAATTGGTTTTAGAGAACTATTTAGTTCTTTGAAGAAACTTTTTAGTAGTAAGAACTTTGTTACTATTGAAGTAGAGTTCATTAGGTTCACGAAGTCCACTAATGAAATTAATAATAACTTTATGAAGAAATTAGTTAAGAAAATGTTATAAACTTTGCTTCCAAATGCTTTCGAAAATATTTATTATCTGTCACTTGTACCAGAGCACATTGTTGGGAATTATTGCCTTACCTGAAAATCCGCTTTTGGAATTGTAAATGCTTCGCCCCTTCATTATGTCAAATAATCGAGGTTTGGCTGTAATACAAAGTGGAATAATAAATGAGATGCTATGATGGACAAGTCAGGCTTTATTAGATGTCCTTATTCAGAGAACAAGTTTTATTACGTAATAATTATAATCGCAAGTCATAAATTTTTAACAATCGATACCCGTTATAGGGTTATGGTCAATACTACCATTAAGGATACTACCCTTAATATGAGGGTAGCGGTCAAAGAGGGTTGAAAGGTTTAAACCATCGCCGGTATTTTCCAACCCTCACTTATACTACTCTCGTTTTTATATTTTATTAACACATTTATTTTGCTCTGTTTCAGGTGAGTGGTGCACATGGTAATACACAAAAGGACTTTTGTAAATTCACGCGTAACTACCAGCGATTCGGTGAGCAACTCAAACAAACTGCGTAAAACTGAAATTTAGACACGTGCGAATATTAAATAATTGAACTTGCAAAATTGCAATCTAATCTATCCAGATCATAAATTTCATTGAAGTTGTCTTGTACAAATCTCTCACACTTAGAGCAATTAATCGCACGATTTTCTTTAATTCTTAATTAAATTCTAACTTCGATTCGAAGTTTGATGTCCCTGGGAGGCATACTTGGACCGCAAAGTGTTAAACGCTTCAGGAATATGCAATTCGCGGTAAAAATCCAAGAATGTGGGCTGTTTATAGGGCAAACCTTAGCCCAGTGATCTTGAAAGAGTGATACTCGTCCGCGAATACTGCGTCCGACTGACGAAGGGAAAACAAGAGGTTCTTTGATCGTATCTGCGACGACGTGCTTCGAGAAGCGTGTGCCCCGCTTTGACGCATTTTTTTACATGCTTTTTCTGAGATGCACGCTGTATGTCGGTTTCATGCACTGCTGCAAAGAGATTCTGCGAGAGGCATCTCTACTCTTGAGAGACCAAAGGCAAAGGTTTTTATTGAAGATAGTGAGTACGCTGACAGTGTTGGGTAAATACTGTGAATCAGGGATGAATCATATTTTATTTCCAAATATAGGTTGATGGTTGAGAGTTTGGAATCACTTGGCAATATTTAGTCAATTTTCTTCTGATTTGGAGTTAATCCTTTTCGTGACGATTGCAATGCTGTTTATTTAAATGCATTTTAATACTATAGTATGCGAAAGGTATTTAAATTTATTTGTTTAGTGAAGGATTCTCTATTTTCTTTAATTGGGAAAGTGATTTCAAATTTTTGGGAGACAGTGAATGTGTTTTGAAGAATTATTCACCAAAAAGTTAATGCTAAAAGTATTACAAAATTATTACCTTGCAGTCTAACATGAAACAGCAAACTATATCTACTAAAAGATGCAAACTGAAAGGCTACATTTAAATACCACATTTCTAAATTTACATTCCTCTCCCTCTGGAGGACTCAAATAGTATACGTTTTAAAAGAACTTTAATGTCAGTTTTCGCAAAAGGGACGAACATAAGATAGGCGATAATTTAAGAGAATATTCAAAATCTTGTTCGCGAATTCAATAAAAGAAGGTGTCCTTGGGGAAGACACGTCGCGAAACTCAATTTATAATATTGTAACGTACTTTGCAAGGATGCTGGGAGACAAATCATGGAAACTATATCTACCGACCCCGCCTCCTTATTAATGGAATCGTAGGATCGGCCAAGCCCAGCTTTGGTACGACCGGTATTTACGCAATATAAAAATTAATTCCATCTTGTTAGCCTGGCGAGTAGCAGTTCAAGCTTCTGTCTTCTTGGACTGATATTGATGCACCTGCAGCTCACTGGCTGCTCCTATTTTTTTCTCCATTTTTATCTCGATCTTTTCTTCGTAACGTATACTCGTATCTGGGGAACACGATCGTCGAGTCGATATCGTCGTTCAAAGGAATCAAGATCCTGTAGCACGTGTGCGATACGTCGCTATATGTATAGATTCTTTCGCTCTGTCAGCGAAAGCGACGAGGATAGGTTGCATAGACTGCTTCTATAATTTTCATGTGTTTGTAGATGGATATAGGTGCTGTACTATTGGGTTATAGGACCATTGCAATCGATGAAGTTTAGATTACAAATGGATTGTATAAAAAAATTTCTAGATAACTGTGTTTCAGTTTCTTCGTTATCGAGTGTTCACAGTTTCGAGGTTTAAGATATTGAGAAGAAGTATTACCTTATATATAATTGTGAGTGAAAATTTAGAGGTTGGTAGAAGTTATTAACTTGAGTACCTAAAAGATTTCTTCTTCTCGCAATCAGTACTCTGATAATATATAGAAGTGTGTATTATTCTGTTAATTTTACGAGTTTCTCTAATTGACGAGTAAATCTACCAAACAAAATCTTAATCTTGGGGGAACCGAGTTGAAAGGATAAAAATATTTTTAACACAAATTCATTAAAATTCATTAGGTCATTATACAAATTTATTTCCAGAATAACATCCAGATTTCTTTTCCTTTTACTTTGTGTTCGCCACTGTACATTACTAAATACTTGAGGGTTTAAGGATTACTATAGAAAATATCTAGTATCTACAAAATTACATTTTGCCAATTACAGTCTAATGAATTTATCCCAATTAGTTGAGAATTATTCTCAGTGTCTTTTCTCCGAAACGAAGCCTCATATGCAAAAACATGAACCAACAATTGAACCGCGATTATTGCAGAGACACCCTGTAAGTACAGTTGTCATCTCCAATGTCGTCCCATTTTCCCCAGCGACCTGAATGCGTTCTTAGCGGGTTCTTAGCATCTAGCCATCAAAGTTGTCGCTCGTAACTCACGCCTGGGGCCCGTGTACCTTTACAAACGATTTACCAAACACGCGAGCGCGAGGCACGCAGGTGATCTCATCGCGGAAGTACCTACAGCTCGCGGATTTTGTATTTCGGACGTGTGGGCTCTATAAAACTTAACTGTGCCCACGCGGCGTATCCATTATCTGCCCGCCGCCAGATACTCATCGTCACGTAGCCAGGCCACCTGTGCCACCATGAATATCCCATAAAATCCTTGGGTTTTCTTTCGAACTCGCCGCTCTGGGAGTGTCGGTCGGCGTCCGCCGTTTCTGATTCTATAGCCGTGCGCGAAACAAAAGGGGACGCTTTCGATCATCAGGCACGAACGATGAATCACGGGAACAGAGAATGTATACGCGTTCTCCTCCGTGCGAATTATGGCCATTGAAAAATTAATACGCGGTTGTGATGCAACTCAATTTCGAATTTCACGCGGGCAATCTCCGTGGCGAGCGGGCTGAATTTTGAATTTTCAGTGCCTGCAACTGCTCTTTGAATGAATACATCTTGCAATTACTTTTTCCCGCGCTTTTCATCTCGTGATGCACTTCTCGTGATGAGTTTCTTCCAGAAATTGTGCCACATTTTTCTGTAAGAAAATTTTAAATTTATCCTTTTCTAGGTTTTTCGCTTTTCTTTACTTTCTTTTCTACACTTCTTCTTTTATGTCTTCAAAATGCTCTTAGAGGGCTGAACCCCGGCAGAGGCGTTTCGCATATTAAACTTGAGGCACGAGAGTTAAAAAACGATAATATTCTGTTAGTCTGATAAGTTTCCTTGAAATTGGTATTGGTTGGAAATTCGCTGTAAGGGTTTCGTTTTGAATTTGGCCCCAAGATTTGGTACTCGTCGACGAGAATGATCTTGCAAAGTTGAGGCTGAAATTGGCCTGGTCTGTTTGATAGATTGGAATTACGTGACGAAATCCTCCTTCGTTAAGCGAGGAATTACTCGCCTCGGCTTAGGAATTATCGTATACCTAGGTACACGTTTGAATGGACGCGTGTAATTCAAAGGGAACGAGTCGGCTTTCACTCAAGAGCTAATTAACGCCGCGAGTCACCTTTGGCCTCATTAGGAAAAGAACTTGAATCTCTGCTTTTGCGTAAAAGCGAAACTACCGCTAGACGCGTGCAGTGGTGTTCGCCACGAGTTTGCGTAGAGAGTTTCATTCAGAAATTACTAAACTTCCTTGGTCTTGTAACAACTAGATACACCTTTTATGTAACATCCTTTCAGAAGTAGGATTTCAGTGAAAATTGCTTTCCAATACTTTTTACAAAAAATAAAATAAAAACCATAGGAACTCCAAATATTATATAACCGATTAAAAATTTCTAATTAAAAATCAATTGTTTGCTCAAACGAATTAAGGCCTTTTCAACATGAAACACTTTTGTAACTTCTAACAGATATTGCAATCAAATTCACCCACTTTTAGCCTTCTATCTTTGTTAAATAATCTATAAATATCCCTAACACGTGGATTCAAACCTGAAATACCAATTGTGAGTGACAAAAATATCGCGTGAGAAAAGGATTCCAGGATCTGTGGCAAAGAAGACAATCCTGCAAGTACTTATAAACCAAATGCTTTGAAACTTCTACAAACTCTTGGTACGCCTCCAATCGATCACGCAATGCCATCCAATGGTCCATGAATCATTGCATCTGTGTATCACGTGCAGTTGCAAGTTCGCGGGGACCAGTAGGAGTACAGAAGAGACCGTTACGAGCGGAAGGGCCCGTTAGAGAGGTCGAAGCCAATGAATTCGATCGTGAATCTTCTTCAGGGCCCTCATTACGTTCCACCGTCGCGATTTACACGCCCGTCCGGATAACGTATCTCTCTGTTCTCGACGATGATGATTTCGTGAAACGATAGAGAAAGTTACGGCGCACCGCCTACCACGCCCTGCTCGTTCGTTTGTCACTAGAATGCGCGTCTAACGATTCGTGACAGAGAACCGCCCAATTACAATTCCCTCGAATTGATCATCGTTAATCGGCTTAATATTCTATGACCAAGGTAGACGGTCTGACTAGTATAATTGTTTAAAACGCAACTACTTTGTTATTTATTGACATGTGAGGGGAATTAGAATTGCGATCGTTGATCGGTTTAATTCTTCAATTTAGTTCGGCTTTAAATGCGAATGCTTATGTTAAGATTATATACCTACTGAGGAGTGAATCCGTTTTAAATTTCTTCAACCACCCCTGGCACGAGCAAATTAATCAAAGTGTACTGTTAGAGAGCTTTGTAGAAATTTTGAAAGCTATTGACATCCTTGTTATTCATTTGGCACTTGCTAAAATATATCGCAAGTACACTTCACATTTCAGCTTCATGAAACTCCATAAAGAAACGTTTCGTTTATCTATCGATCATTTTATTTCCCCACATTTTAACTTCCCAAAAATTTCATCTCATTTCACATTCATCACCGGTAAAACCGTACTACTGGTCTTTATTCCATGTAGAAACTGCAAAAATTGACCAAAATCAATCAACAGTTCGAAAATTTGAAAAGGATCTACTGCAAACATAGATTTGCTCCAGAATAATTTCGATTTCTGGATGGAAGGCAACAGTAAATGTTGCAAATGTGGCACAATGAACAGAATGTCACTCGACTTGATGTGTTGTACAATTTGGAGTGGTTTCCACGTGCCCACGTGCTACTCCCATGCGAACGATTTACCCCAGGGATCCATGAATCGTCACCCAGGCGAGGACCGTTCGTATCGGGCGTTGCATCTCCCGACTGCCTACGTCTTCGTCTGCTCTCAGGTTAAAGCCCTCGCTTTGCGTGAGCAAACACTTGCTATAATCGTGACTAAAAGAGGGGAAAGAAATCGACGCCTTGCATTGTGGCGCGCACCTATGTGGAAGGCTCGATCTAATGACTCCGTGATTCATTCACTGTTTCATGATGACAGGGGAAAGCCAATGGCTTTAGCTGTTAGCTGCGTTTTTTTAGGAATCGCGCGGTGGGAGTGTTTAGGTCACGGTGCTCCAGCCTCGAGGAGGTAAACGTTAGATAAACGCGCATGTTGTACTCGTCTTACATGACATTACGCTGAAATTGTTCTGCCATTTACGTTTTCTTAGGCGATTGAGGAGTTCCTGCTGTAAAATTCATAAAACAACAGGGTTTGCTTTTGTTAGCTGAATAATTGTGATACTGGGAAGTCTGTTGCATTTTATTTTTGTTGGGATAGTGTTGTGTCCAGAAAGTGGTGCAAAGTGTGGGAAAGGAATATTTTTCTTGGGGAAAGTTACGTGTGAATATTAGCATGTGGAAAGGGTAAGTGTCAAATAAGGTTTCTAGCTTTTATTTGTAAAATGACACCATAAGAGAATTTTATTAGAATTTGTACTGGATCTGGTAGGAAATTCTTTTATTTTTATCGTGATAGAGTTAATATGTAATAGTTAGGTATGTGGTAGAAATTGAAGACCATGAGTAGACTTGACAATTGGTGGATTTATTACAGGTATTTTTGTGATTTCATTCGAAGCATAGAATTTTAATCTTCAAATCGAAGCTAATCAGATATTACACTTTTAGTTCCATTCTAATTTTCACAATGTATCTCCTTCACATTAGATTTCTAACTTCTTTCTAATTTTCACACTATTTCCCTTTTGATTACTCTTCCAACTTCTTCCCAATTTTCACGATATCTTCCCTTCAATTATATTTTAAATTTCGACCCAATTTTCACAATATCTCCCCCTTGCATTACCCTTCAAACTTCTTCCCAATTTTCAAAATATCTGCCCTTTATATTATATTTCAAACTTCGTCCCAATTTTCACAATATCTCCCCTTTGTATTATCCTTCAAACTTCTTCCCAATTTTCACAATATCTGCCCTTTGTATTACCCCTCAAACTTCTTCCCAATTTTCAAAATATCTCCCCTTTATATCATATTTCAAACTTCGTCCCAATTTCCAAAATATCATTTCCTCTTTACATTACACTCCACCTTCACCCCAATCTTCACAACACTTCTGCACGCGCATCAAGCAGATATCCCATTGAAAACCAATACAAATTTTGCTGAATCAATTCAAGTCCGATTCCACTAGCAGAACCAGGTGAATAAGCTCCATTCCCGTATTCCTCGGCTTCTCCCCCTACAACCACCCCGCTCGAAAGGCTGCCGAGTCTTTCGATAATATCGGATAAAAGAAACACGTTCCGCGATATCGCGTTCCGTGGGCTGGCGTGCATCGCTGCCACATCTTTGGCGCTCGGATGAGAATCTTTGATATAAATATAAATCCGGCTCGTAAAATATAATGAGGAACGTCGGTCGATGATTAACGATCGGATTCACCGGCTGCTGCCTGTACCAGCAGGTTTCCAGGGACATTTTTCGCCTACGGATCGTCTTTGTTGCAGGTTGGGCGCGACATTTCGACACGCAGCTATTTTTCCATCCCGGCTCCGTATTTAATCCGCCGTCGTAAAATTGCGCTGGTTATTGTGCAGTTGTCTGCGAGCCTTTCAAAAGAGCACGCAGCGTTCGTTGATACCGCTAGACATATAGGGTGTCCCGTAACATAACCGACAAACCTTTAGAGCATCTTTGGCAGGTGACTGTGGGCCAAAGAAGTCCTGTTCCATTCCTTCTGGAGACTAAGCTTGCGTAGCCTTCCTGCGGCAAGCAAGATATACTATAGGAAAAATTCCATTCTCCACAAATACACATAGTACGCACAATTTTTATAGCTGCATGATTGATGAAGAGGTTTGTACATGAATTACTTCACTGAATACCTTAGTAACCATGCAATAATATTGTAACGACCGAAAGGTGGATAAATTGTTATCTCGATTACGTCGCTATTCTTGGTACCTGAGTTTTACTTTTTCTTGTTACTTATTCAAAGTATCATCAGTGATTTAGTGGTAGTGTGTGAATAGCAATCATCCTTGATACTTATAATAAATAGAATCTGCATTAATATCTACGATCGTAGCGACCATAGCAATTAATTTCTTAGTCACGTGATAATTTCCAAATATTGAGAAACACTTTGCAAAGTCTGATGCTACTTGGGAAGAGTGAGACGAGAGATTGCCTCACGAAAACAAGCATCCGGTCGTGCACACGTATTTAATTGTGTCGCAACATGACGCTAGTTAGCGTCGCGGACAAGTAACATGCGGGGAAAACGATGTTTGTCGTGAGCAAAGTAGCCTCGGTGACATCGGGAATAAAAAGTCTCGACACACGAAAGTCAGCCTGATAAAGACTCCTCTGAAGTTCACTGGTGGGCATTCTTACCCGCGAAGCGAAGAGTTTTACGAATGTTACTTTAAGCAGGCGTTCGCTAGATCATTTTCGTTTTATGAACGCCTTCCGCGATCCCTGAATGAATTCTGTCGGTTCGTTAAGTTCGACTTAAGGGGGTATACCCGTTTGAACCCTCGGAAAATGTATACATTTTGTGGATTTTTTTACAAGTCAACGGTTTGATGCAGATTTCCCGTTTTTTAACTATGTTTACATAGTATTATGAACTACTTATAAAAAAAGTTTCAGTTAAAAAACTATTGTTTTTCGGAAGTTACGGATACATGTCCGAAAGTCTCTCGATTTTAGACGGCTAAACGGTGGCCCTAAAAACTCGTGCTACGTTCAACCAATTTACTTCAAATTTTGCATGCACAATCATAATAAGATTCCACATCGCGCAACGAAGGCTTTTTTTATTTCGATTCCCCGTTTATTATTTATAAAGGAAAAAAGTGGATTTTTCTCTTAGAAAAATTTAACTTTACCTTTGATCTCTCACCATTTCTTTATTTTTCAAAATTTTCAAAATCGCCTTCGTTGCGCGATGTGGAATCTTATTATGATTGTGCATGCAAAATTTGAAGTAAATTGGTTGAACGTAGCACGAGTTTTTAGGGCCACCGTTTAGCCGTCTAAAATCGAGAGACTTTCGGACATGTATCCGTAACTTCCGAAAAACAATAGTTTTTTAACTGAAACTTTTTTTATAAGTAGTTCATAATACTATGTAAACATAGTTAAAAAACGGGAAATCTGCATCAAACCGTTGACTTGTAAAAAAATCCACAAAATGTATACATTTTCCGAGGGTTCAAACGGGTATACCCCCTTAAGGTAACCAAACGGTTCTAACGGGCTGTAAACGCGGCCGTATACGCGCCGACTCATAAAGACCGCGCATTGTACGTTTCAATCGCGTGTCGTTTACCGGATTAAGCAATTCTGTTACGCTTGTAAAGTTGGCACGCCCGTTAGAATTATTATTGCCAAGATGCAGGCCCCTCTGTCAGGAAGAATTGAGATAAGCATGAGAAATTTTTAGTTATAATTTATCAATTGTTTCTCGGTGGATATTTAGGCCCTTTTTCCTTCCAACTCTCTATTTCTCATTGGATTACCTAAAATAATATACTCACCTAAAAATGATCTATTATACTTCCAAAGCAAGCAACACAAAGCTCCCCAGCAAATTACACACCTCTACACTAATTGCCAGTTTTAATACTAAAATAATATTCGTATTAGCTTCAATTTTGGTAAAACTCAATATCCATATCAACCCAGCTGATTCGAAATCGCCATTAGATTCTGAAGCACCCCATAAACTATCCTCCATACTCGGATTACCACGCGACGACATTATCCCTCAAGCAATTACAAATTTTTCCCCCGCTGTGCCATCATTCTCCCCCCTCGTCGCCGGTGTCGTCTACTCCGTTTTCATAAAATCCCTCTACTTTGTACCCCGTTAATAGCAGGGTACCGCAGCCGGGTTCTCCGAGCTAAGGTGCCCATTATCCTTGTCAACGGTGCACATGTAACGAACCAATAAACGCCCTCCGACCAGCGACGAATACAGTTCATTAATTATCCAATCAGGGGGATCCTCTTCCCGTTTCCTTCGAGGCGGGCCAGGGGCTCGAAGTATCGCGGTGTTCCGCCAGCACACCTCGCTCGCTCTCCCGCGGTACGGACCACCTGCGATAAGTTCATAAAGCCCCCTCACAATGAAACACCCACCGTGCTTGCACGGGGATTACTGCATTCGATTAACGAGAAGAACGGCTGGTTTCTGTCACCCACGGTCAAAGAGAAATGACAGCTGCTTGCGGCACGTGTGTGGAACAGGTGGATGTAGCTATTGCATATAAAGGGTAGCTACGTGTGGGAAGAAATTCTTTTTAAGTAACTGGGTTAATTTATTTCGCGGAGGATTAGTTTGGAACAAGTAGAATGAAATGGGGTAGTGGGTGGATGCAGAGTGATGGCAAGAATGGTAGTAAAGTATTAGAACTGATTCTTTCAACTGGTTGTGTATTTGATATAAGGTCAGGAAAAGAGAAACTCTGATTTTATTTACAACTTCCTTATATTTAATTTAGAGGAGGCCTCGAAGGAATGAAAACGCGAGTGGGTCACAAAATATCTGGAGCACGTAGTAGCTTTTTGTAGATGGGGTGCATTTCTTCTACATTTATTTCAGATTTGGATTCAAGCATGCTTTTTTCGTGACGTTTTTATTTATTGTGTATGATACAATTTACCTTATGTAAATAGTTTGGAGCGGTGTTAGTAGAAGCTTGGTGAAAGAATATTCTGAGAATTTATTAGCATTGTAGTTGTAACGAATGAATTAATAGAGTAGATAGAAAAAATAATAGGTACAGTAGAAACGAAATTGCAATCTTACTCTGAATGAAGCACTATATCCTTTGGAGAAATATCTATTAAGATGCTCGAAAAGTGAATACCTACTTGACAGAATATTTCAAATTTCTCAATAATTCCATACTCTTTGAGAAAAGCACCGGATTTCAATCCTCGTGCTCCACTTTGCCGGATTTTTCTCCTAAAACAATGAACGTAATCCACAAAGGCCCCTGAACAAATAAAAATTGCAAATTGCAAAATACATAAAGCTTCTTATTACGTTCCACGACTACGCAACAGAAATGCAGGCGTGCATTTTTAACACGCTGCCGCGTTACCAAACAATCGTATCGGAAGGAGTTCCCTACAATGAAAATTCGCATAATAATCGTCGTCTGCGTGAACGTGAATTCAACGAAGGTAAATCCATTGTCAGCCAGCCGATTCAAGTGAAACAAACCGAGTGATTTGAATGCGATAGCGGCAGGCTATAAATCACACTGAATTAAACCATTCTTCATATCGTCGACGTATTTTATATCCCATTATCATAACGGACGTTAATCATTGCGCAGACCTGTGTAATTTATTGTTAGCTTTGCCAAAAATGCGACCAGCATAACGGTACGCGTGCGTCTTTCTCCTGGACGGATGATGGTAAATAATGGCCGGCTATGCTAATTTCAATTGTAAGTCAGAGACAGTACGAGTACGATTGAATTCATTCATGAAATTGATTCAGAGTGAGAGCCCAGAGGTGCTGAGGGAACGAAAAGTTTGACTAATGTATCTGCGTTCTTTTAACACTTAATTTGTACGAACGATGACGTAATTAATCTTGTTGAGAAAATAAGGAGCATAGTTTATGCAATTATTGATTTGCGAAGTTTCCTCCTTTTTCATTTCTACATATAGGATATTAAGTGCGAAGAGAATTCTGATCTGCACTAAATGTAACTAAATTCTTAACAAATTCTACACGGCAACATCAATTTGCACCTAAACCCAATTAACTTATTATAAGATAAACTCAGACTTCCCAAAGTATTTTAACATTTTTAACTCCTTATCAATTTTATTCCAAAAAACTTGAAAGAGAATTGCAACAAATAACTTCGCTGCTCACTTTTACACAATTATACCAAGCTGGCAATACAAATATATAAAAGTAGTAAGAGTTCTGTAACTAGAGATCTTTAGAAGAATGAAAATAAATATCTTGCACTTTTTAAAATAGGTATAAAATAAAACAAAATTCTCGGAGCACCCTTAGCGCAGTTTGCAAAGCCGCGTTATCGCATAGAAGCGTTAGAACGCCGATGATTCGTTTCCCCGTGGGATCCGCTAATGAGAGGAGGAGGAATCGCGCGTATGATCCGCAATTAAGTCCCGATAAACGTTTATCGTGGCATGGAGACAGGACCGTCGTAATAAACGCGAGGCACGCGCGTTTTTTCCCCGCGTCTAAGCAGCAGATTCTGCTCGGAGCCGCGTCGCGTTCCACCCAGTTCCTCAGCTGAAATTCTTCCCTGTCTGAAGATGCCGGAAGCGAAATACGAGCGGGATACCCTCGCTCTCGTGCAATTAACGGGAATTCCTCGCCTGGCAGAGAGAATATCGGCTGACGGTCGATATCTCGCGACCTCTAAGCGACTCCTTCCCCTCTTCGCCGTGGATGAAACAGGAACGAACGTCCCACGAAACTAGATCCCTTCAGGTGCTACGCGGTTGGGTATTAATATGCTTTGAAAGTATAGTGGATGCATGGGTGCACAAAGCAACGACGAGATTCGCAGGTGGAGTTAAAGCACAGTTAAATAAAAATTATTAAAATAAAAGATTATATAAAAGTTACTTTAATTTTAGATTATTTGACGAATAAAGTTAATTTTTTTACTCGACGAGAATTTATGTGATACATAAAGTTAATTCGGATCAACTTTATTTGACACATGTCGAATAAAGTTTTTATATTTTATTCGTCATTCGAAATTTATTTAAAGAAAAATTGCGTCCATCTCTGAGTTTAGATATGGTTGGACTACTGGACGCTCAGTGAGTGTGAATATGTGTTTAAATAAATTTAGTAGTTGGATTTATGTATTGTGAACCTTGGCATCACTGACCTGTTTGAATGAATCAATTTACTCTGTGTGGTGAAGACAGTAGGATCCTTTTAGTGGTTAATTTATGGTATTTCATGCAAGTGGTGATAGTCTAAATTTTCTTTTGACTTCCACTGTGTATAAATCTGCAGTAGTGATCAGACAAAACTATATAATTTAATATCAGGTGTAATGCCTTGTAACCCAGCCCTATTTTTCAACCTCCCATTTTATGGGATAGAAATTATAAGATGTAATCATATTTTATGGAACTATTTTATTTGTGTTGGTACCCACAGTTTTCAAACTTTCTTTTGAACACTGCTCTCTATTATGGAAGGAAAAAGGAGTGGAGCGAAGTTCCAATTTTTGTATTTCGGTTTCCATCTTGAAAGTGGTATTTTCCTTTGCAGCAACTGCAATCATTGTGGCTGGTTCAGTCTGAAATCAGCATCCTGCTAATCTGTAGCGTACTGTGCATCTGTAGCACTCGCGAGCACGTTTGTCCTTGCAATAGTTAGCACACATACAGTCTTCTTATCTAACGACCAAAGAATCGATAGCGACACAGTGCAGAACTGACTTCGACCTACTTTAGCATTATCAACACTGAGCGTGTCAACAGAAAACTTCGCTGTGCATATGCGACACATGTGTCACATGACTAAGAATAAATCGTTCGTGACTAACTTTTCAGCTGATTTAAATATAAAAATTCACACGTGGATTTAAATATCCCCCATTTAATAGTATTTCAAATATTGAACAATTCCAAAAAGAAGTTGTAGGTACCCGCGGAATATAAAAATTTGTAAAATTACGTTTATTCATGTTTCCATAACTAAGATAACACCCAGCGAAGCCTAATTGCGTGTTTTTAGTAAATGATTACTCCTGTAGGAAGTAACAGTATAAAATAACTTAAAACGAGTGCAATAACCAATATTGCATTATGTTTTCACTAACATCTGGCATACTTGAAACGTGCAGTAGAAATACACGGGCCTAAAAAAGTTTTTTTTAAAGGTTTAAATTTTAAAAAGGTTTAGCTTAAAAACAGGGCCATTTAAAATCACCTCGCTCTAATTTATTATTATGTGCTTTATTATCTCCTTTTGAAAATACAAAGATTGATTTACATTAGTCATCCTTATTCTTATCTGGATGTATTTATTACCAGCTTTACTACTCGGCTTCGCCCAAAATTTAGATTCTGATTTTGCCAAACTATTGTTCCAATCAAACAACGCGACATTGTTTACGCCGAACGTCACCATCCCGCTATCCCCGGAGAGGAAGGGGATCGAAATCGAGAGCACCTCCCTTGATATATCCTTAATCCAGAGCCAGTCGCGTCCACCCACGTGCGCCGACGTAGTCAGCTCTGCCGCGGAGATTCGGGTTTCCCGCAGGAAAGAGGAGGAAGCGAGGCACACGGCCGAAGAAGAAGAGGAAGAGAGGAGAGGGCAAAGGCGGCTAATGGTAATGGTAGCAAGCCAGTGTCTCTCGGGCCGCCGTCGAAGCCGGTACATGTTCACCTCGCCTCCCCGTGGTACCACGTGTGCTCGCTTTTTCCTCCGCTCCTTTTCGCGATTTCGGCCCCCCACAGCCGCCTCGATGCCGTAACCTCGATGAATCGGAGGTTCGTCGATCGCTCGGACGAGTTCTCGGTCGGGCAGCTCTTTTTCTCTTCCGCCATGCACCGTCCCTTCGCCATCGCGCGATCCCCTCGGCCTCTTCATTTTTCATCCATACCCATCGCGCAGATTCTCGAGGATAATCTCTAGTGGCACATGAATGATCGTCACGACTGGTTGGTGAGATCAGAACAGCGAAGCTTCTGATAGATTTTCGGTATCCGTGGGAATCGTGTAGAGTCAAGGGAACGCTAGATATCGTGGATTCTTAACTGTCTTCCTGAAGTGCTGAGTTAAGAATTACCAAGATTCACGACTCACATCAGAGGCGGGGACCGCGAAGGCTCGACCCGTGGCCATCGGTGATCGCTGGTTTCGGCCAGCACCGAAGCTGCTTTCTCCACTCTTTCTCCGTCGCGAACTACTGCTCCGTTCTGTGTGAAGCTAGTGCGAAAAACAGTGCTCGCGGTCTGAATGGGACTAAACTAAACCCAGGAACCAGTTCTGTGAAGTGACTTCGTGGTTCTCCAGGCTACTACGGGGACTGCATGAAACCTACATAAAACCCTGGAAGAAATCCCAAGACCGAGCTTGGCCGTCAGCAACAGAACCGAGCCGATCTCCAGCACTCGTGGACCCAAGGTAGCTCGTTGAAGATCCCCGGGAAATGGTAGCGTGGATGATAGCGCGGAGGAACGAGCCAGTGCATCCTCTGAGCATGGGGTAGAAATGCACCTAGGAAGGTCAATCTGGACCCGGGGCGTCCTGGCCCTCGGAGTAGGGGCCCTGCTTCTGCTGGGATGGAGGATCGGCTTGACCGGCGACGCGTCGTCTGCCTCCGCGTCGGTGCGGATCGACGAGCGGCGGATCGATCCGAGCACCACGGACAGGAACTATCTCACCGTGGCTGTCGCGTCATCTCTCCGAGGCAGGGGCGAGAAAAACGGGGGTCCAGCGGGCGGCGAACCGGTAACGGGGTGGCCTCAGCAAAATCCACGCTCGCCCGAGGATTATTCAGCGGCCGATGAAGAAACGCGGCCCACTGATCGGAATGTCAAGCCTGACGTGGACGGCGGGACGAGTTACTCGGCGGAAAGGTCGTTTCCTATGTCGAATCCACGGGGCCGTGGACGTTTAGAGGATTATCGTGGGTCCAGGGGAGGGCATAGAGGAAAGGAGGAGGATTCGACGTTCGTGGAGGAAGAAGAAACAGCGGTTGGGAGTGAAGCAGGTGGGAGGCGGGAGGATGAGGAGCAGTTTTTGAAGGAAGCCACTCGCGGTGTGGTGAATGGGTCAGGAGTCGGTGAAAGGAGCGACGTAAAAGAGAATTTCTCGCGGCAAGTGAATGGAGAATCGATGAATGAAGTCGAGATGAATCTCAGGCGAGGATACTCTGCCGACGAAGAGGACGATTTGGGGGTCGAGGAAGTGGATGGTGGAAAGGAATTGGCTGAGGAAGAGGTCAGAGCGAGTCCTCTCGAACAATATTTTAATTCCATGGGAAACGGTGCGGGGGACTATAGGGATGTAGAAGATAGTGGGAAGGTGGAGGGTGATTCGTTGCGTGGACAGAGTGAATCGGTGGAAACATATTATTTATTACCTTCAACCTCCTCTACTTCCGATCTCGAAGAATTCAAAAGCACTTCAAAACTAGGAATATTGAAACCCGATCAGCCGATCGTCCCCAAGAGACCAGAGCGAGAGAGTAGACGAGGTGGATCGTTATTAGAATCCGTCGAACCACCTTCGATCGTAGCAGCCACTGAGGAACAGCTTAGAATGCAGAAAAGGAGTCCTTTTTTTCGACGAGATGACGGACCACCTCGATCTTCCGCGAAGATGCTGGAAGCGTTCAGAAGCCGCGAAGATCGGCCAGGAGAACGGGATCGCGGGAAGATCCTTGAAAGAGGAAGACGCGAAACGAGATCTGGTGATTGGTTGCCCGGGGCCAGCGATCCTTCTGTGGATTTTCGTGCGGCGGGCGCGCAACGGGGCAAAAGTGACGGGAAGATGTTCGACGGATACGAAGTAACGGATCGTGCAGGCGATCGAGATAATTCGAACGTTCGCGAAACAGATTACGCTCCGGCGTTGTTTCTTCCCAGAAATCGGGCGCCGATTGAAGGAGCAAAGTCGAAGGTGAGAGTTCGTAGATTCTTGACTGCGACGCGAGATTCAAGGAATACAGAGAAGTCTGTGGATCGAGGGTTTCACTCGTGGGACACAACAGATGGAAAAGAAGTGAAAATAGGCTCGAGTGTTGAGAAATCGGCGCTGTTGTTCGAAGTCACTGGCTCACAGCTCGAAAACCGAATAGATGTTCGTCGAAAGAGGTACACGAATTACTATTCGCCGCAGTCCGTCACCCCCATGGCTTTTGTGCATATACAACCAGCGTATCCGGTACCAGCGCCTCCACCCACAAACCGGAAATGCGTACGGTGCATGGTTGTCTACAAGCCGTGTCCTTCGCAGCCGAGACCGCCGCCCAGGATCGTTCTACCCACTTACAAGTACCAGGAGCCTGCTTCGAGATGGCACGGACTCAAATATGGTGAGTGATGGAGAACTGAATGGTGGCTTCTGAGATGGAGTTCTCGTCGAAAAAGTCTTGTGAACTTGTTTCGTCGTTCAGGAAATATTTGGAATATTATTGTGGAATTTAGTCTCAAGGGATACATGCTGATGTCTTCGAAGAGGCTTTGTGTTAAATTGGAATTAGGTTCTCTGTTTAAAGTTCTGGGAGGAGTCAAGTTTCTTGAAGGAGTGCTTGCAAGATTTATAAGAAGGTTCTTGTAAGACCCTCCAGTTAGTAAATTAAATGAGAAAAGAAAATACTTGAGAGTTGTGCTGAAAAGCTCGTACCACGTCCCTCGAGGTACTCGGCGACTAGACTTTAATTACGCTTTTTCCAAGCTGCTACGGGGGCTTGCGAATTTCGCTGGATGCATAAAACGTCGCTGGAGCATCCCTCGACGCTGATTGCAATTTATTGCCGCGCCGTTCGTTCCTAGAAAAAGCACGTCGACGAAACATCGACCGGTTAATGAGCCGCATCCGAAGCTCCTCAACTTCTCTGCGCGGGTCGAAGGTCGAATCTCTGATCGACCTAACACGACAACGTGCTGGTTCTAACTTCCGTTTTCTCGTCTATCGCTTAAAGCACGGAAAGAAGTCGAACCGTTTGATATATTCGAGAAATCTTGCTCGACCGTAACAGCACTGCTTATAGCCTGATAACCTCATCTCTCGGTAATTTGTTCTTCTGAATGAATAGAATCTTTTCTTCCAAGATAGCGCTATTGATGAAGATGTCCTTGTTACTGAGTAATCTGTCGGCTGATTATTTTCTGTCACTCGTGATTTGAATTTTATTGAACTGTCAGGATCGAACCTCATTTTATCTAAAGTGAAAGGACCTTGTACTCCACTGATAGAAAATTCAAAATTGTTCTTCAAGGAAACGACGAAAATATTATTTTTACTTTGTCAGATTTCATGTGAAGAATGGAGACAATTTTTTCTTTATCATTATTTCATAAAAAGAAATCTGTGATGGATACTGTTTATTGAAGTTAAATTAAGGTATTTAAATGGGAGGTGTGTATCCTAAATAAATTCCATTTTTTTCTGCACAATCATCTTGAAATTTATAAAAAGTATTGCAAGTACGAAAGCAAGGAGCAAAGCAATAGTGTTCAAAGCGTTCTACGTCATTGTCAATTTGTAATTCTGTGGGCCTTGAGGGATGAAACTAACCACTTGACAGAGGTTAATTTATAATAATACTAGAAGAAAATAGGAAACGTGTGAATGTGTCAAAAATAGTAGTTGCCAGCCACAACAGTGTGATGTGGGAATGCCCTAAGGGTTAATGCAAGTCGAATAAACGGCGAGAGGGAAGGCCTAAGCCAAGGTTGGAAGAAAGTTTCCGTGCAAGGCATTTGCGTAGGCACGCACGCCGATCCATTGAAAAACAACAGAGAAACTAAAAATATCGGCATATCAACGTGCCGGCAGATGTACGCGTGCATTCGTACGCAGAAAAGTGCATGATGCCCGAGCGAAAGTGCGTGATGCGCTCTCGCGTAGCGACGGGTTTAAGAGTATCGCGAATAGTATCCCATCCTGATGAAAATACACTTTGACATTCTGCACTAATTTGTCAAGGACAGTTGAACCTTAATGAATGCATTAAAATTCTGTATAAGATATTTTGAGAATTCTTAGATTTTCATTTCACATCGCTTAAAGGAAGCCGGAACTTTGGAATTTTTCCTCTAAAAAATTATTAACTTTTATTGGTCCAGTTTACGTTCCCTTGGAAATGGATATATGGAAGCGTTTTCAAGTAAAATTTTAACAGAGATCATTGACGAATATCTTTTAATTGGCAAAATTTGAGTTAGAGTTTCTTCGTCTGAAGTAAAAAGAGCAAACAAACTTTTGAAGTATAATGTACGAGTACTTAGTTTGCTATGTGGTGTTGAACTTAACGCTATCGCTATGTACAAGCGATGAATCAATATTCCTTAAGTGTGCTTGTGCAATCCCTGAAACAATTGTGTTTCTAAACGTTGCGAATACATACAAGTTGGCGTTTGCATTGATGCAGCGTAATCGGAAACAGAGGAAGCGTCTATGGCATAACGATTGATTTACGTAATCTTTGTTTGCCGATGCTTCTGGCGTTGATATAAGGCGTTGGAATTGACATAAGAATCTTTCAGAGCACACAAACATAAAAATCTCTATTACGTTACTTGATAAAGTGACAGTATGCTGAAACTTGCATTTATACATAAAAAGCGTATCTATAAAACTCGCAATATAACATTTCCATTATTTTCAGAATTTATCAGATTTCAATAAACAAAATTAGCAATATTAGAAGCTAAAAAGTAACATCTAGGGAGAGAATGGTTGCTCACAATTCTTTTTAGTAACTTTGACTTACAGTAATCTAAACAAACATATAGATTTTTTTATTTAAATACCACTTGTCTTCTTTGTAATATATTCAAGATTGCCTTTGACTCCTGCGCGATCGTTTCGTTATAGTTGCTGAGCAACCATCGCTGTCGTTATTATTAAAAATGTTTTTACGCTGCATCATTACTCGAGCGCAGTTTTTCTGGTCGCGTTGCACGAACACCACCGAAGAATTCCCATTAATTACGTCACGAATGCGGTTAATGACCGGTATCAATCACAAGAACGTATAACATAATCGGGTCGTACGCGATCCACCGTGATCGTGCGTGGAAATGCTCGTCCAGGGTGGCCCCGATGTGGATCTTGCTCCGTCTTTTAATTGACGCCATCTCTATCGGCCAATATCCATTAAGCCTTCCATTTGGATCGCCGCGACGATACCATCGATTGCCATCGAAATTTCTCCATCGATCGGGCGCGCATAATTCTGTGCATGTTCAACCAGAACCGGACAACCTTCTTCGTATTCAAAGTTAGGGGACGTTAAAGGGAATCCAATTATTCATGCAATGTAGGTTCCTGAAAAACGGGATTTTTAAATAATACATTGTGGTACAGATCTAAAAATCGTTTCATTCGCTGGCAATCATTTTCATGGTGTCTTGTGATATACATCTTGAGTCTGTCTTTTTCGTTTGGAAACGTTTTAATTTCGTAGCGCTGTAGTTAATAGATATTTACATGAATTTATAGAGTTTATTAAGAAGGTACAGTAGAGGATTTGATAATAAAAATATTTCGTGTATTTCAGTTAGGGAAATTGGTTGAAAATTCTTCTTCTATATGTATAACAGTAGAAGCTTTCATTCGTTGAGCTACGTATAATGGCCCCTGAAATCTCAAATATGTACTACCTATATACCTAGTAGAGATGGGCAATAGTTTTATTTAAATTAAATTTCGAATGCCGAATAAAAGGTACAAAAATTATTCGTCAATCGTTCGTTAATCCAAGTTAACTTTATTCGACACATGACGAATAATATATTTACCTATTTTTTATTCAGTACTCGAAACTTTATTTAATTAAAAATTTTGCCCATCTCTGCTATATAATTACCCATTCTCAAAATTAGCAGAAATATAGATACTAGGAAATTCAATTTCATAATCTCCCACTCTGCTTTCTAGAAAATCAAATGGCATAGTTAAATTCCTCTTCAAAATCATAACTGTTTCATTAAAACTCTTCTCTATTACATAAGTAAACCTCTAACTTACTATTTCAACTTTTAACAATACAAGACTTTTCAAAGCTACACAACGACTTCGAAGCACAAAAGATCTTTGTTGCAGAACGTGACATTATTATTCAAACTAGACGTTACCCAATGCTTCTTCCCCGTTGATAACCATAAGCAGAGCCATTTAACCTCGCGTTCATCGAAAGCCTGACTTCGAGGCACAGTGATTACCGGAGGAATCGATCATTACGCGCGGAACTATGCTCAGAAATCGATAATTGTGGATCGTGCGGTGTCGTCCTAGGTTGGATCACAGGGGCAAGAAGACGAGCTACGAGGCCGTGTGAATTGCGCGTGAAGATCCGTAATCTCGTGCGTGGCCAGGCCGCGCCAAGGGTGGCCGTCCACGTGCACTGGCCTTCGAGGAAGGCCTCATAACGCGCTCTTTATTAGCGCAGTGCGCGCACACCTTTATTAACATTCCGATCGGCGACGATGTAGCCTGTCGATACGAGGATGCACTCATAATCAACCGTGGCCTAGGATTTTGCGCCGCTTGGTCATCGATGGCGATGAGGGGCGAATCCCTGAACGTTGTCGCGGAACGGGTTCCCGCGTTCCCAACGGTACTCCAATTCTTGATGAATTTTAACCCTTTATCCGCATACTTCAAATGCAAATCGATAGCAAAGAACGATAAACGAGAAATGTAATATACCCAGTTGGTATGTAGGATTTTAGCAGATGTGTATGAACAGGAGGACCAATAAGAATTACCACCTTAGATATCCCCGAAATCATGGAATTAAGAGAAAAATCGCGCGTAAGCTACTCTATTTGCAAAAAAATCGTACCAGACTTTTATTCAAGCAGGTTTTCTCTAATTTCCACGGTTCCGGAAATATTCAGGGAGGTAATTCTTATTGATAGCGCTACTTTTTTATGGTGTGTGTATAAGGTGTTTCATAATAACTGGTGATTCTGTAAAAAAAATATTCGGTGACAGTGTGGAATGATATTTATCCCTAGACGGTTTCATTTTTGGAAAAGTATATCTGTGTTTGACTAAAAATCGATTCCACCGTAGTGTTTTTAAAACCAAGTTATTCTACAATTTCGACGTATTTTGTATATTCATAGATACTCAGAAATTCTGCAGACATTGAGTCAGTTTTGAAATCTTCAAAATTCCTACCTTTTATACCCCCCCTTGTTTCCATCCCTCCCCAGAACACATTCGCCGCGACGAAGCTTCCATCACGGGTCGTCAAACCCGATGACACCGTACGATAAAAGTAATTTACAACGATGTTACGGCCCCCCTTGAGCCCTTTACCCCGTCGAGTGTGCCGCCTTTATTTACTCTTATTTCACGCCCGTAACTCACGGCTGGTCTGCTCAAACCTTGCAAGCACGCATACAGGCTCGGATCAAAGGGCTCTCCTCTCCTCACTTCCTTCCCAGCCGCGTTTCTCGCGCAAGGTGATCCCCGCTCGCGGTATTTCATCGGCTCCTCTCCTCCTGTAACCTTTTCAGCGAGGCCGGGGCCGCCCCGCGCAACAGGTACAACGGGACTCTTGTGAAAATGTGATTTACGGCTTGATTAACCAGTCGAGCGGCGGCCACGACGTCTGCGGCACCGTCGTGCTTTCTCCTCGCGCTGGGACACGCAGATTTGTCAGGAGCCTCGGAAACAGTCTGTAAAACTCGCCGAGAAAGCCGCTTCCGCGATAATCCAGGCCCTGGTTAGCCGAAATTTTCTATCTCTATCACTGTTCTTTTCTTCTTGTCGACAGCTTTGTGTCACGTAGACTTTCAGGTCATTAGCAACAAGGGATGTGGCGTGTCCTTGATATCGTTCAGCTTATTTTTATGGCTATTTGTTTATTTGAGGTAGATAGTGTATTAGACCATTGAAAAGTTCTTATACAGGTGATGTTAGGTGTAAAGAAGTGTTTTTTTTAATACACCTACTTGTACACTTACAAAAAAAGTGGTAGAAGGCCAAGGAAAATACTTTGATTAAAAAACGTATAATATATTTTTACTTCTAACGAAGACTTTGGTTCAATAAAGCGAACGAACTTTTACACCCACCTAAATAATAGTATATGGACAAAATGTGTTCGTGTGATGCAAGAGCCATTCCAGGGTGGCATTTTCTTTATCGCGAATTATTACAGCTCATGCATTTGAATGGTACATGATCAAAGTGTTGGTAATGGAAACAGATGTTTTCATACGGTGGATGATTAGGTGTTACGCTAACACCCGATTAACCTGAGGAAAATGCAATTTGTCACGCTTCCACTGGAATGTCGAATTGAAATTGCTCGACGCATTAGCGATCGATTGAATCGATATTGCCAGCACGTGTCCCGTTTAGAGCAGTGACAGGTGTTGTTTGTTCCTCTGTGAAATCAGGCGTTGAGAGCAAAAACGGACTAACCCGCATTTTTTGCGAAATTGAGTTAGGGTGCGTTTATTTTGGAGCTGCGATAATAGCGAAGAAGAAGAAATATTTCTTTCTCGACGCTTTTATCATTGATCATCCATGTAGTAAGCGTTGCTCTGCTCCAATATAAACACTTCCATTATTAATCAATATAATGTATTTCGACGCTTCGCTCTTATCGCCGCTCTAATCGTTTATCGCAGCTCCAACATAAACGCACCCTGACAATAATGTATTCCAATATGCTGTACTAATCACATATGTAAAATAGGAAACCTTAATTTTCTTTCAATGTGGGTTAATCCGTTTTTGCTCTCAATGCCTAAAATAGTTTCTCTAAATACATAAGAAGCTAATACAAAAGCTTGTCCTGAGGTGTGTCAAACTGGACCCCTCATAAAAAATCCAGTCAACGCGTCAATTCACCGCCGACTGCTCGAAAGAGGTGCCCAAGCGAGATGTGGTAGATGGACAGGCGTGTGACGCGAAAATAGCGTGGTAGGCCCGAGCTATTTACACAAGAATTACATCAATGTAAAAAGCGTTGCGCGGACGACGTCGGCGGGAAGGAAGAGCGTCGGGGAGGACGCAGACAGCGTGCGCGAGACGGGTGGTAAGGGAGGACGAGATGCTACGGAGTTCCCTGGACGGCGTGCACGTTCTCCTGGCGAACGGGATACATACACTGCCGCTCACAAGTACTAGGGCGTCCACTCTGTGCGAAGTAGGTAATTGCGGAAATCGTTGCAAATTTATTGAAGAATTCGAAGAAATTTTGCTTAATTTTGTTTTTTAAATTAAAAGCAGTGAAACATATTCGATCTCTGGAAAATATCACATTTCATGGAAATACAGCAAGTGTCCTAATACTTGTGGATGGCAGTGTACACACATACAATGCACCGCGCAAGGCGTTGCAACGATGCAACGCGCCCGCGGCGATGCAACGCAACTCCGTCGCGGCAGCTTTGAACTGCTCGACGAGGGCAGCGTGCAGGTATACAGGGTGTTTCGTATTTGTCTGTACGGGAAAAAGGGTGGCGACTTTGCGTGGAAAAAATGAGCCTAGAATATGGAATACAATTTCGCTGTAACTCGCTTCGTTTTTGAGAAGATTCACTTTGAATTTCGAATTGGTTCGCGAGCAGACATGTATAATTTTTGGAAAGATGAGGCTGCTGAAATAAGAGGAGTGCTTCTTCCTTATTTTAGAATTTACAGTGACGAGTCGGGTGTCTTAGCACGCGTCATATGCTATTATTATTTCATTTTTAGCTACTCCCACCATCAGTAATTTACTTGAGTTTCGTTTTAAGCTACTTTATTCTATGGCATAGAATGCTAATTTGATGTTGCATTCGTCTTCCAACAAATCCACCGAAATTTACGATCACTGCCAGTGTCTCTATCCGCAATTCACCACTAATACATCACTGAGGAAGAAACAGATTCTACACAACAAAGGGCAAGGACATCCTCAAGCAGGATCAGCGTCGGTAGCGGTCCTCTTCCTCGTGTTATACAACAGCTTCTGCTTCGTAATAACCCGAGATATTCTCGGAATCGTACTCACACCACTGACATTTATAATTATGTAAATCAGGATCGATTAAACGGGAGAAGCCGTGTTCCCCCCGCGTCGCGTTTCTCGTTTTACCTCTTTCGCCGTTCCGTTCCCCTTTTCGTTCCTGAAAGAATGAATGGAGGCACGCGTGTTATTTCGTATCTGGGGCCGCGATCGCGCGGTAAATTTCGCCCGCTAATAGCGTTACTTTAAATTCCCCGCTGAAACTGGACACGTCTTAATACACGTATCTTAATCGCCATGTTTATCCTGCCGTCGCAGCTGATGCACAATGGGCCCGTGCCCCACGTAACACAATGGTCGTGATCCAGGACAGAGAGGGAAGCCTAGTACTCGCGTAACGGTACCTGCATACCTGCAAATCTATTTCTTTTCTTTCTGCCATCGCGAAGGGCTGATACCTTATCGTCGCGCTACAACGCTTAGGGCTACGTTGGGTCAGTTTTCTTTTTTCTCCTCTTCTTGTTAATTTTAATGTCCTTGGGTTCATGTGGGGTTCATTTCCTTAGTGATCTGTTTTTTAAGAGTTGGAAATTAGAAATTTCCAAGATTTTAGTATTCCTAAATTCCAAGATTTAGGAATTCCTAAATTCCTAGATTTGGAAATTCCTAAATTTCAAGTTTTGGAAATTTCTAAATTTCAAGATTTGGAAATTCCTAAATTCCAAGATTTGGGAATTCCTAAATTCCAAGTTTTGGAAATTTCTAAATTCCAAGATTTGGAAATTTCTAAATTCCCAGATTTGGGGATTCCTAAATTCCAAGTTTTGGAAATTTCTAAATTCCAAGATTTGGAAATTCCTAAATTCCAAGATTTGGGAATTCCTAAATTCCAAGACTTGGAAATTCCCAAGTTTCCATATTTGATAATTTATTTTTCGTTCACAATATGAATCTTGCATAAGGTAATCAAGAAATTATTAAGGAATATAAATGGAAAGAAGAGATACCTAGTTAATTCAAGGGATTTAAAGAAATATTATAAAGATTAGAAAATATACTTTAAGAACCCATATTTATCCCATAAGAGTACCTCACATGAAAAGGCCCTGGCACCTTAACCGAAAACAAGAGAAGCGCCCAGCCCCAAGCACCACGATCAAGAACGCCGAAAACACTCGATCAATCCAAGAACCCAACGGCACTGCTCAGTAACGCTGTATGCAATCCGACTACCATCAGACCGAGTCATTGCAGCGAGTGGTCTGAACCTTTCCTGGCGATCTGCATCCCGGAAAGAGCAAAGATCAGAGAAAACCACACAGTGTCGTTTCCCAGTCAGTAACTCAGGATCCAACACGGTTAGGCCGGCGGAGAAGAGCCTTCCCTTCTTTTCACGAGCTTGGAGATTTCGCGTTCGCAGGCTACGATCCTCAGGCTCGAGCAAGACCACGCTGGATCAGATCGACTGCACGTGTTATTATTCAATAACAGGTGTAACGCCGTCCAGCACTATGGGCCTCTAATCCAGGTGCGTGCGAGGCAAACAAAACGTAGATGTACCACCGGATACCGCGGCTGGGTATTATCTGCATACGTGAGCGTCCTAGAGCTTGGTATGTAGTCCGTTTTATGGCGCGTGCACGTGTGTGTACTTACATACAGCGTGACACAAACGCGGAGTCTCGGGAGGAAGCTGCAAGGCGGTTGCAGCCACCAGTCTGTCTCAGAAAAAGGCTGCATGGTGGTCAGTTTACAGATTTCACTAAAAATTTTAATGTAGTTAGCGGACACCATCTACACTGCCGTTCATAAGTATCAGGGCACCTACTCTATGAAGGATAATACTCTAAGTGGGGAAGGGAAGAGAGCACATAAAGGGGTAGTGAATAGAAATAGAGGCAGGCTGGAGAATGTAGAGAATGAGTGTGACAGAGAGGTAAAGGCAGAGAGATAAAAGGAAGGAATGATAGGGAGACAGACAGAAAGGCAAATAAACGCGGGGACAAGTAGAAGGCGATGGGAGGCAGAGACGTCGAGCAGGAAGGTGCACGGAGGTAAATAAGTACAAAGAGAGGAAAGGGAAAGAAAGGAAATGATATGGAACAGGAAATGTGGTCACAAAGTATGGAGAAAATTGCGGCTTATGGCACTCTTGTGGAGTGTGTATGCAAACTGTACAGTACTATTCAAATCCGATGATCTAGAAGATTAGTTAGAATATAAATTAGAAAGATCGTAAGTGATGCAGATGAAATATAACACGTGCACAAGTGATGTAATAAGCAAGCTTCGTCAATGATTTGCTTTAATTAAATCTAGCCCAAATATAATGATGGTAAATTGATGTAAGACGTTAATGAACACTGCTTCATCTCAACACCATTGTCTCTAACCAATCTAAACGCTTGAAACACAGTGAAGGAATTACAAAATTTCCTAACAAATTTTAACAAATTTTTCTCCCAAACGATTATTAGAGACACCCTCCTTCCCTTATTCGTAAACTCTAAACTCATTTCAATCTCTCTACCCCCTCGATTACGACAAAAAGGTTGGACAAAAAAAGTACGAATTAACCGGATAAGTGTCGTATAAATAATCCTACGCTTGCGTTTGTCGCAGCGTCGAAGATCGCAATATTTCCCAGCGACGAGTGCGCGTAATTAAGTGCGAGCAATTAAACACCGCGCGGTGCAACGCGCCTCGCGCACCACGGCGCATTAAAATATCTTTCCCTCATCTTTTTCCACCTATCCGTTTCTAAATAATCACGGATAACCGGTGAATGCCGACGGGCGATTAATTACGTCATCAACGATTCCCCGCTGAACGACGAATACTACGATTTACAGGCGATTTACAGGCAAGACATTTTCCCCGATCGTGGATCTCGTATGCCATCTGTGTAAGCACCTGCCGTTTATTAGAGCACTCAATCGTGTTTGCTTCTTGTGTAAGTTTGATGTGGGATTCATTGATTCTTCAACGAGTGAAAAAGGAATAGTTTTCTGTAATATTAAAAATGGCGGAGTAGTTCTTGACTGAAACCAGTCGGGGAAGGGAAAAGAATTTATTATACGTGCACCGATGGTTAAATGATAAAAGTTCAATAATTTTTTTAAGGGTTGTGAAGTATTAAGGTTTATTGAAATAAAGATTGCAAGATTAAGATTAATCTTTTAGAGGTGACTCTGCTATTTTGTAAATTTCTTATATGTTAATATTATTTTATGTGTAATTTAGTATTCTGACAATATTGTTTTTATGTTTCAGGTAAGTCGATGGTGGATAAAGCTACACTTCGCGTATGTAAGTAGAAAAGTTATATTTCATGGATGGAAACGTTAGACAAGAATATTTCCTGATGAAGTTTTAGGATTTCTGATAATGTAGGGATTGTAGGGAGCAGTGAAAGTATTCAACATTGTATTTCAAATGTTACATAAGTGAAGCTACTACTTTTCAGGAAAAGAACTCTATAACATCAACTTCTCACTTTCATATCAACTCCCTATTAATCTTCTTCCACAAAATAAACGATCGAACTTTAATTTCCACCAAAATCTAACATAATACTAGAATCTTTCATTTCAGTTTCTATGAAGTGGAAATTGTCACATATTAATTTTCTCTTTCGTCATAACATTTGCATCCTCCAAATAATTATACATTTACACTTCTTCTGTTATTTAGAAAAAACATTCCAAATATAGTCATTCTTCCATAAAGTTTGCGACAATAACCAACAAAAAGTCAAAACCATCATATATTTCGCATTGAATATTATTCCCTTACAATTTTTCCTTCTTACCATTTTGTAAACGAAATATGTACCTGGAGATTCCATTTATATTCATGCCACCCGGTGCATAACTTCGCCGTGTATAGGCTGAACTCGCGATTGTGTTGCGGTATTTAATCCTCGAGATCTATCGAGCAGAGGGGCGAACCTTGACCCTTGACAATGCAAAAGTCAACAAGGAAGTCCCTTTGCGAAAGTAAAAGGAAGCGCTGGATCCACGATGGGAAGCACAGGCAAACCGCAGCCCTCCGTTGATAAACGATGTAACTCTTCCTCGCGCGATGTAATTTCCTTATCAGCTTGTTTTCTGAATTATGAGATAATTATATCTCTCGGTATCCCTAACTGGAAACACCAGCGCTCGAGCGTCTACGCATTTTGCGCGTACAAGAGCAATGAACAGTCTTGGTATTAGTTTAATCCCCTCTCAGTAACTCGTTTAATAACGTAGTAATTTTATTCTTAATGGAAAGTTATTCCATCGACGACGAATTTTATCTGCAATTATGTGGGAGGCCTTGAGTCAGTTTTATTTATCGTCACACTTCCCTATTTTAAGAATGAAACAGGAATTTAATAAAAATTCTGACATGCTATGTTCCCAGAGTTTCCACTTTTTAGGCTTCGTGATGTAGTTGCACTTGGAATTAAAAAAACCGAATATTTTACTCAAACAAGTATTCACTAGTTACTGTATTATTGTATCACTGAGGTAACTCATATTCGTAGTGCTGAGGAAAAATAAATTTAATTAATCTCAAAGGAATTTGAAAGTCAAATATTTTTAAATATAAAGTGATTGCTTCACAGATTTATTGTAACAAATGCTTATATATACACTGAATATTATATCTGAATTTTTCTTTATTTGCTCTCAAATTATAGAAACAGTAAATAATTTTGTTTACAAAAAAAATCAGAAGTAGTATTCAGTATAAATAAATAGTTACTTATTTTAGGTTCCATCTAAATACCAGGATTAATAATCAGCTTAATCGAACGCGTTCTTATTACAATGCTTATGTTTCCTCCAACCAGAAATCTCTAGTATGTTAATCTCAAGTGGCCATCAATTTCGATTTATTCTACTGTACGATCGTTCGAGAGGTAATAACGACGATCGGTGAGCACATATTTTATTGCCGTTCTCGCTGAATCGATAGGAGGTTCTGTTCCTTCAGTGACTGGGAGTGTTACCACCTACGAGCCTCTCTTTGCACCGAAACCACCGATAACAGAGAACGCGTTGCGCGATAACGCGAAACCAGGAACTTCCCACGTGTAATTGCTTAAGTTTCACAATCATCTCGGCCAATGACAGTTGTATGTTGTCGGAGCATTGATCAGATATGGCGGATCCGTCGTGTAACAGGAAACAGAAGCAGTCACGTTTCCTCCTGCGTTTATCTGCGTTAGGCATTTTCGTTTAAAACATTCAGCAAGGATAAAGGAATGGAGTTTAAAATTAGAATCAATGAATGGTTCTGTGGATAAGAAATTTATGTTACTGGGAAAATTCTTTTGCAAACATGTGTTTAATAAGAGAATGAAATTCAAGTATCTTAGAACGTAAGATGTTATAAAAATTTAGCGATGTTGTTTCAAAATTTTAAAAGATATGGTAAATGAGAAAGTGGATTTACTGAAAAGATTCTATAGCTGGAATACCGCAGGTTTCATGCAATAGAAAAATTATGACGTTGCTAGGTAAAATGCAGTGATAAGATTAAGGTTCATAAAAATGCTGCTGATATGAAATCGAGGCTATCTGAAAGCTTCTGCAGTGAAGGCATCACGATTGCAAGAAAAAAAATGGACTTCTTGAGAGGAATTTAGGTTGTTCCAAATAAAACTTGAGAATCTTATAGAGACCTTGCAATAAAATAATTAAAACTTTTTAACACTCTAATTCTTCAGTAGTTAATATTATATTATTACAAATTCCAAATTTGGATCTTCATTTGAAAACTATTTTCTTACAAGCCCCACATTGAAAGAATAATAATATCAACAATCCTTCTCCTTTCCATACAAAATTCATATCTAAAAAAAATTGATGACATTTAAAAAAAATACTTTGTGAAATGGGATTAAACACGAGTTAATCAATGTTTCTGTAACTTCACAAAATTCCTACAAGCTGTAATACTGCGTCTCCTTTTTCTGTAAGCATTGCACTTATTATTTAATTTGATATCCCAGTTCTCGCTGAATTCAGCGTCAACAGCTAATTCAATATTACTCTAATCTGAAGGCAGCGAACTTTCCACATGCCTTAGCAATTTTTAATCAAAATCGTCTCGCGTTTCTTCCTTCCTTCTTCTCATCCGTGGTTAGCCACGATTCACCATCCACGTTCACCACTTGCCATAATCCAAAATTACGGGTAGCCTCGTTAGGATGCACGCATAATGCATAATGCGCAGGCCACGAAGATGCAAGCTATCTCCTGTACAAATGCGTTTTGACCGCTCGTTAGCTCTTCGAGTCTTTGGTAGGTACTCCAAAGAGAAAGCGTTGTTAAATGAATATTTAGTAAAAAAAGCTTCATGTACTTTTGTAGAATCTTTTTAACATTGTGTAATTTTAACTTCAAATAAGTATGCAGCTTTCGAATGAGTTTATTTAAAAATATAGCTTCGATTATAATGTTCATTATTACATATCGAAAATCAGTTCCATAAGTTATATATATATCTTTATAACTAGTATATAAAAATACACTAAATGATATCAGATTTGATGGTATCATTACACCTTTGATTCCATTTTCATTTTAAAGACTAAAGAGTTAGGACATTCGTGTGTCCATTACATCAACCAGTTTCTCAATACACTATTATATATTCCACTTATACCAATATCTTAGATTTCAAGTCCTCTTCAAAAATTATTTTCAAAAAAATTTTACACCAAACCTTAGATATTCCATGGGATTCATACTTATTTAGTGATGGGAGGTGTGCATAAACTTCTTCAAGTACATTTCGGATCGCCCACAAATAAAAAATTTGAATTAGACACATTTGCATTGGAATTACACGATAAACCAAAATATTATCATTACCCCCAAATTAGAATCTCTATCAGACGCTGAACTAGTAGTAATATAATACGAATTATGCAACCGCTGTCATTCGTTGACATCGCAGAATTTGCATTCACACGTGGGATCAAGCTGAAAACCTAAACGCCAGCCGAATGCCAATACTCGTTAGCGCTGAAAAGCATAACGATGGATCGCCCTAAACGTTTATTGAATAGAGCGTCGATTTAACGAGGCGCACTCTGGTTATTTAGATAGAGCCGGTGTTACGCGCAACAACTTAAATTACATTGTCCCGCAAATTGATATGGTACAGAGGAAGGAATTAAGTTATCTATTACCCGGGGCAGTAAACTATTCGCGGCTATCTCAATTGAACCAGTCGTTATCAATCGATCCAGCAATTTACTGGTATCATTATATTCGAGCGCTACGAACGGCCACGTGAACGCTGAATTTTCTCTATGTCGTTTAATAGGCTTGTAAATTACGTATGAATCGTCGCGAGCATGGAAATTAGTGTACTCCTCATTTTATTATTTAGAGATATTTATGGTGCGAGGGAAGATAGTTACTCCAATTCACAATTACAGATTCATTGTACTTGTGAATTCGTTGATTCGTGTGTCAAGAGCGACGATAATTAGTGAATGCTTTTATATTATAGTCAGTGCTTAATTCCAAATTTTACAGATGATATTTACGAGGTATGCAAATTGTATATGAAACTTGATATTCTCTGGATTTTATTATTGCTGGACGATTGATTAATGCTTTATGGAACTTAATATCTTACGGATTTTATGAATATGTATTACTTATGACGTAAGGAATGATAATTACTCCCATTCGAAATTGGAGTTCGTTGCTTCGTGTGTTAAAAATGATAAGATAAAAAGGATAATTCTTTTATATTGGCTCGAATTTTTAATTTCAAATTTTCTGAGGAAATTAGGAAAATTAAGATAATAATTGGGACATTGTAACAAAATAAATTAGAAGAAATGGAGGTTAAGGAATTAGTCAAGAGCTGCAGCATTTTATACGAACCTCTTGCACAGACCATAAAGAAACCATTCTCTTATCCGAGTATCTCGTATCGTATATTTCAAACATATTTAATTTATGCTGACATCAGCTGTCGCTTATCGTAAAAAGAAACACGGCTTTCCACAGAGGCGTGACGCCACTCTGCCTCGTATTAATTAATATATCGTCGAAATTATTATCGTAAGCAAGGAGGCGCCGAATGATTCGCGCACAGCGAAATTGCATGAATCACGGGGTCAATTGAGGCGATCTTCTTCATCGAATCGGGCAATTGGGTCAACTAACGCTATCAGTTACATTTGGCGCGAATCAGCTAGGTTTTTTTGAACGATGATCGATGGGGGTGTACGTGTCGTTTTCATATTTTGCTCTTACTCAAGTGAATTGACAAAATACAGTCGGAAAAGTGTTCATTTGCTTGTGACTTGAATAATCTGTATATCTAGTGTTAAAATTGGAGAAAAGGTGGTAGGTGTGTATTTTTGTTATAGTTTCGAAGGAAGAAATAATTGTGAACGAGTTGACTTTTTTGTGGAATTCACAAATTTAATTTCTTTAAGTAAATTTGAGTGAAATAGGTGTGTTACTAAAGTTCATTTAATTTTTTAGGGATTAATTGTATAATTCTGCAAACTATTGGGTTGTTTGAAGACTTCAGGGGTTACTGTTTAATGTTAGTGTAGTAAGAATTCACACTTAGTTTCTTGAGACTTTACGAATAAGCTGTTTAACATACGTGTGTGTGTGTGTGTGTGTGAAGATAGTAGCTGACTACCAAGAGACTACTTGAGAAAGAAGAAGAACATCGAGGTTTAAACACAAGAATTTAAAGACCAAAAATTTTGTACGAAAATTGGCCCCATTTCTGCAAAATCCCAATTATATGGGTTTTAATTTATACATTTATTTACACGAATGTTCCTCCACATAGATTATCATAACACACACTAAACAAAAAGAGAAAGCCCCTCAAAAATGAAAGAAAAAACGAATGGAAGCATTTAAGGACTTCAACAGCCGAGCTATAAATTAATCACAAAATTGTTTTAACACCAGCAAGACAAATGGCAGTCGCTCGCCTTAATTAAATCCCCGTTACGTCTAACGAAACTGTTTATTGGCAATCAGTTTGCATCATGCAAGTCATTATGTTTGTTTCGTTACAATTATTCTCTGTATTTTCTTGCACCGGCGAAATGGAGCCGCTAATCTTTCATTAGCGTGACGGTGAAATTGCTGATTCATCATCCTTCGTTACAAGCAACACTGACGTAAGATCGCCCACCGAGGTCACATCTCGAGTCGACTACTTAATAGGAAACTGAAATTAATTAAGATCAAAGGCGGGATAAAATTCTGCGATGGCGAACCACTTTCGACGCGCGAATCGGTTCAGTTGCGATCAAACTAGAAGCAGGAAGCTGAGTGTGAATTGCACGAGGCCACGGTAACAGTTTTTATATCAATTTTTCTACCTTTAAATTGAAACGACACACATAATTAAAATTCGACTGGGGATTTAGTGATAATTATTCAGAAGCGGAGCGAAATATTGTTCCATTTTGTAATATTTCTTAATTTTATACAAAGGAGAAGAAAAATATTGCGATGGAGGATATTTCTTATATAAAATTGAAATAAACTCGATAAGTTGAAATTAAAAATGATTATAAAATAATATTTCCTGATGGATACACAGATAACTTTTTACAAAACGCTGCCTTTTTGTTGAAAAAATCATAGTCTCAGGAATCATAGCCTTTCTGTAATTCTTTTATGCACATAATATATAACATCTAATATTTCAATACATTATCTGGTAAACTGTTTTCATGACATTAAGTCTGGAGGTCTCCAGCCGCGTTACAAAAAAAAGGTGATGATTCCTCAGCCTAATTGGGGCAAAAATTTTGTAAAAAGTCTGATTTTACAATTGTCCTGCGACAGATACACGCTGCAATCGAGCAGCAGTGCGTATTCAAACTGCCTGAATAATTTTGCGATGCCCCCGATATCATGCAGCAATTGCTCCACTTGCAACCTAAGCACGATCGTCAGAGTCTGGCCAACAATCGGCTCCGAGGACTGTCGCCGTCGCTTTCCACTTTAACGATGAGTAGCAGCGCGATAGTAAAAGGAGGCGAACCGCAGAAAACTGTTCGTGTAATGTACGATCGGGCGCACGACAGGTGGTCACCTTTATTACACTACACGCTGCTCGGTACACGCACACCCCCGGGCTGCATACGTGCAGTAGCTGGCTGACAAGCGACAAGGGAATGCCCAGTCTTGTAAACGCGTAATACGACACGTGAAATCGTTTCCAGGTATCGAATTACCAGGAATTGGACGGAAAGAACCCGCGACACCGCAAGGTGTAACACGAAGGGATGCTGGACCAGTCGATGGCGAGCCTAAACCATAACCGTATCACGATCGTGAAATTTAGAGCGCCCACGATTCTCTTCGCGACCCCCATTAACTCGTTCCGTGCCACGGTGGCAATTGAAATTCCTGGTGGGACTATAAAAAGTTGAAAATGACTCGAAAACTAAATCGCGATATTTAATTAGTGACAGAAAAGCTGAAAAAATATCATGGGTCACGTGACACTAAATTACGAGGTCTTTGAGTCTTTCGAAGTCCATGTGTTTTTATATAAAATCCAGAGTGAGTTGTTTTAGAGGAGTTTGACACTTCCATTCTTCTTGAATTTGATCTACTACACCTAATTTAGATCTGCTAATTGAGCCACATATTTAAGTACGTATCTATCTATGTATTTTGAAGTGTACTATCAAAGAGTCAAAACATATTGCAAAAGAGATTTGAGATCTTGCGCAACCTAATAATATTTGACACTTATCGATTCATTTAGCAAAACGGTGATTATCGACTTCATTGAGCAGCTGGGAGTCGGACAGGGGCGATATTTCATAGGAGCGGGTAAGCTCGTTAAGTTTCATCGAGCGGAAAGGAAAAGGCGCAACAAGGAGTCGCGTCTCGTCACCAGGGCATTAGATCCAAAGTGGAGGCCGAATCGCGGACCTCGTTATAGATTAAATAATCAAAAGTATGAAAAATATCGGGCGGCGGGGCGTGTTCTGCTTTCTGGCAAGTCAGCGAATGCGAGGGAACGTTGATTAATCGCGTGTCAATTCGCTGGCAGTGATAGGCTAGTTGCTTTCCCTGACTGTGAGTCAACTGTGGTTTCATTTGAAATTCAAAACGCTCGCGCGCACATGAGTTCACAGATTAGCCGTTTAAACGAGCGATTTCTTGATCAAGATCGAGATCCAACCACCCCTTCTACTCTTCTACATGTCACAAAAGGATGAGCAACGACGAGTATACTCGTCTTCCTCGTCGTACGTGAAACTATCTTGCATCAGAATAAACTTTGGGCTGAATGAAAAAAACAGTTTGTAAGGGCAATATATTTTCTTAGAGTTTTACTGACAATTAGAGCCAATGCTTTTGCAAGAGCCTGTAGGACGATTAACTTTAATATTGTTTACCCGACTGTATTGAATAACAAAGCAGTAACACTGACGAAACAATTTAAACACAACACTTTGACTGGCGTGGGGTTGATTTCACGCCGAGTAAGTTTCAACTGCAAAGGGTTAACTGAGATAAACCTGTATTTCACTGACCCCCGCGCCACTAAAGTGCGAATGACACTTCTTTGCAACTCCGATCCTCAGAATTCAATTTATTTTCTTATTTACTACTTAGAACAGAAGTGTTCCGCGTTAACGCCGCTGCAGTAGCTGGCTAGCTCGTGAAGATGGCCACCCTTAACTGGGCTGGACGTGCTCGTTTAGTAACGATTCAGATTTCAGATAATACATCATGTATTCGTGACGTGGTCTGGAAGGTGTCGGCCAGGTGCGATAATATTAATAAGATTCCTTATCCGCGAGCAATTTTAATTGATATGTCAGGATGACAAGTAGCTAATGCGCTCAGCACGCTGCGCGCCAGAAAGATTATTTTCCCCCGTAAATAAGTTTCGATTACTTAAGGCTAAGAGCAACGCTCCCCCAGATATTTCATTCCCGATTAAACAGGTTGAAAATATTTTCTTATCACGCCGAACGGGGACAGATTAAGTGTCTGAATCGGCCAGCTGTCACGCGCGCGTCGCCGTTCGAAGAAATTCGCGCCAAAACAACGTGCTATTTTGTTGTCCAACGATCTCCGCGTCGTCGAGCTCGGGGGAGCTGCACGCCCGCGCGAGTGCGCGCGACAAATTGGTTTCACGTTTCTACCAATGTGTCACTCCGCGACACTCGGTAGCTCCTTTCTTTCTCTGTACAAACTCGTTTTCAATTCATTTTCATCACAGCGAATTTATTTCTCGGCTCGGTTCACTGTGAAGCGAGTAAAACGGGACTGAAAATGATATAGGTATCAGGTTGGTGCCGTTGGTGGAACGACGATGTCGGTCTTGAGAAGATGAAGTTTTGTGCTGTGTAAGTGACGATTGATTGTTAATTTTTCTATGTTTCGTTTCAAATCACTGCTAATTATAATCGACATTGATCGATAAGTTTGAACACTTTTAATTTAAAAGATTTATGTAAAAGATATAAAATGAGAGAAGGATATATAAATTTTCCAGGACGAAGAAATTTTCGCATGTTTGTAATTAGAAAAATCGAAGTGGAAAGAAACAGGGAGCTTCCAAAGAAGAGTTGTGGTTAATGGAATGGCGGAGAATTATTATTGCCGGTAGGTAAATAGGGATTTGTAAGTGCCCGATCGTTTATTCCTGTCGCCGGTGACTTTTATTCTTTTTTAATTAACGGAATACGCGTAATCCCCCGATAATAATATTACAGCATTGGCGAAAAATTGATTACAATATAATTGCTTCCGGCGAAACGGGTTCGGCGTGCACGGGGCTGGGGACAGGGAAGATCGATCGATCGATGGATCGTGACTTAATCGAAACACAGCGAGGCCACCTAGTCACACTGTCCTTACGATACGGATCAATGGCTGATGATCACTCTAATCGTTCCATCTTAATCGATACAAATTCTCCGTATCTGGTCACCAATCATAATCCCTCATCTCTCGGTAGCTTAACTCCTCCATTTTTCACGTCCGACAAAATATGCGTCTGCACACATACACGGATATCTGTTACACGAGCAGGATTTTGTTGTACTCCCCGCAACATGAGAGGAATATAACATTACTTGCTCTTAACCGAGTAAGGAAACAGCTAACGATAAGTAGGGGGATCGTTGTTGTGCTTGGAATTAGCCGGTTAGTCGAACCAGCTAATACATTCAAATTGCTAGTCATTCAATTATTTTTGCTTGTATCAATTAGGCTTCTATTTATTCTTTTCCACCCGTTTCAATTAGGTAAATATTAACCTTTTCACAGTGTAATAAAAGGGTAAAGAGAAGGAAATGATTTCTTTCGCGAGTCTCTCTTCTAGTACACTATGAAAGAGTTCACATACAGTACTTATCCCAGAATTATTCTCTGAGGTCAATAGATTTCAATCAAAGGTACATCCAGGTTTGATTTCAATTTCTATCTAATCTCTCACGCTTAACTATTAAAACCACATGTTACCACTGCTACTCCAACGTCATCCAGGGCCCGAAACTTGTCTCCAATGGGCGTTTCAAATCCCAGAAGCAAGTCCTCAGGACGGGAACTAGCGGAAACCTTGGAAATGCTCAACGAAGTCATATAATAATTATAACAACGACTTTAATACCTCACAAATTACATAATTAAGTGATAAATGAGTGAAATTCAGGATCCTTGTTATTATAAAACCCAATCTTAACACACAAAACAATAGGGTACACAGAAGAATCTAGGAGTAAGAGAAGTTAAACAAAGTGGAGTAGAATAAACTAATAGGCAGCGCGTTTAACTTCCAGCAAACGGAAGGTTCGACTGATCACACGAAAGTTCACGCCTGGGCTATTTTGGAGCCGTATGAAGTATCCTACTATGTTATTTTTCAGAGAATCGTAGAGAAGGAATTTTTTCGATTCCTCCAGTTTTCCCTACCATTATTATACTCGATAACGTTACGCTTGATTTCAAAGAGACGCAGCATCGCCGGAAAAGCGTCGCGAGCGACAATGAACGACTTTCCAGAGGAATAGAATTATAACAGTAGGAAGCTACTTACAATTAGAACAAGGACACCATATTTGTCCGTGAATTTCTCAGAGATACCATATCTGTGCATTTGCTGTCGAACATCCAATAAAATGGTAACGACTGGGACGATGGAGATAGTATTTGCGGACGTTTGTGGGGCAAGTTTCGATAGGGGGGATCATTGGCGAGCGGCGCTGTAATAATTCATGAGTAATTATATTCAGAGAAACGCGGCGGCGATCCGAGAGGGAACTTAATGTGGACAATAAGAGGAGCAGAAGAAGCGGAAAGGAATTCCTCGCCATCCGCTTCAATTTCATAATTGCTCCTCTCGAGGGCTGTCTATCGTTATCGGTTAATGAGCTGTCAGCAGAGATAAATTCGCAGAACCCACAAACAGTCGCTTTGATACCACCTCGGAATACGGCGCACCTTAAACACGCACGCATCTATTTATACGCGCGGACAGGCCAGCACGGGATGCAGAAATCGCGCTTTTAGTCGATGCCGATTAAAAATTTGTTACTTTTTGCGTGGAAGCTTCAGCAACCGAGGGTATGTGCTCCGCGATGATCCGTTTGGTTGATCGCTTGAGAAGGTGGTTCCAGTGAAACCGAAGAGTGTCGAGGTGACGGTGTTGCGGCTTCAAAGCAGTGAATTATTTTTTATTGTTACTCGATAATTTTGGATTGGAAATTAATTGGAAAGGAATACGGGGGCACGTATCATTTGGAAGCAACGCCAGGATTGAACTCGTGTTTGCATTATTCTGGCGGAAAGATATAATCAGTTTGTTTAATACAAGATTTATTATCTTGGACAATTTTTTACCAAGTCTATCGTTGCAAGGTCTACAATGCATTTAACTCACGATTCTACACCTAGCACACTTTCTACGCAACTATTCCACTTAATATACTTTCGACTCTGCTATTCTCTTCGAAACACTTGGAAGTGTCAGTTGGAAGTGCCGCGTTATTTCTGTATTAAAAAAAGTGTATTCACTTCTTGAAATACATAATAATATAGCCTGAAAGTTTCAAACAGATTGCAAGTTTAGTTTCCTTACAAAAAATTTCCAAAGAGAATCTTGATTTCTACCCATTACACCAGGTTCCTGCCTTAATACTTTCGACTTTTCTAATCGACCCAATACTTTCAATGCTTCCTAGAAAATATAAAGCGAAAGCACACCGACGCTACTGCCAGCGTTAATAAGAGCAGAATTCCTTTGTGAAGCAGAGAGTAAAACGTATGCGCGTTCCTACATTTACACGCGTTGCCATCGCGAAACCACGCGCTTTTCACCGTCTGTCGGTGGACGAGCTTTACTGCACGGGGTTCTGGGACGTCGCACCTGAGATTTAAGGCGCCCCATCGCCGACGAATCAGTCAAAGGGGGAAAGGAAACCGCGAGAGCGCCTTGGAACCAAGCAGATTTACGTTTTCAGAGAGGGTCGTATCTCCACATGGCCTTTGCGTGCGCGTTCCGACCAGGAAGACGATGTTTAAGAATGCCTCTTGGAGCGAGTAGTATCACCAGCTGGGATTGATGTGATTTCTTAAAAATCCGTGGCTCGTGGGAACGGGCTAACGAAAGACACTTGTAACGAAGGTGGCTGTTGCGACATTTTGCGACCCCTGACCTGGGCACATCTGAGCTTGAATAGTATTTATTTCACTCGTTTCAGTGATCTTAGTTAAAGTCTAACGAGACTGGTGGGACGAATGTGACTTCTTCCATGTTTATGGGACTTGTTATTATGAGCTTCTATGGTTCCTTTGGTGTTTTTTAGTTTAGTTTAGTCAATTAGAGAGTAGAGACAGGGTACTCGGACTTCAGACTTCATCTATAATAGAAACATTCAAAGGAAGAAATTAGAACTTGCTAGTAGCATGACAGAAAAAGGTTCAATTAACTGTAAATAAAGATAGTTGCGATAAAACAGTCGTTGGCAAATGCAATTTGTCCATTAAAAATTCAAACGAAGATCGATCTTCAGAGTTACCTGCTCTTTTCTGAAAATATAGCATCTACAAATGTATTTTAGTAGACTTTACATACCAATCTCAATTAAAAGAGCTACGCTTAAATTCTAATCTAGCAGACCATACGATCGATTCGTCAGCTCGCACAAAGTTCTAAAGAAACTCTAGAAACAACATTTAACCTCTAAACCAATTTTTTAAAACAAATTCCTACACTACTACAATTGCCTCTGAAGCAACTGCGTGTCCCCGTTATTTCGCCAACACTGCCTAGAAAAATTCCTTAACCAAGATCGATCGCCTCCGGTTGTCCCAGCGAAACAGGCTGGCCACGTTAAGTCAGACTAATTAATATTCTTGCCCGTTGCCAGGAGTTTCGACTTCTTATCCTCGAATGTACCCGGCACAGGTTATCAGAGCATAGTTATCGCATTCCGATTAGGATCCCGCGGTGTGCGTCACCACGCTCGACACGCGTGGGCGAAACAGACACCCCTCGTCGTTAGGAATTGCAAAGTTTTTCTTCGCTCGAGCCCTGGATCCCACACGTCCCACCGATCGAAAGTAGTTTCACATTTTTTTGGGGCGAATTCGAAAGGTTGGCGCAACTTTTAACGATCCGGCGCGCATGCGCGTGGGCGCCTCATGTAGGCATGCAAAAGGAAGTCTTCCTCTGCGGGGATCCTTGACGCTCGGCTCTCTTTAGAAACAGTGGCAATTTGCATTCCTTAACATTTGCATTGAAAAACGAACCACTTCTGTTTGCATCCCTAGAACGTGTAATTCTGCAAATGTTCTTGGGCGATTGCGGTGATTCCTTCCCAAGATCTGCTTCATCTTTCAAGTTCTCTGACCGAGAGATTGCTTTGCTTCGTTTATTCGTTTTTCGTTGAACTATAACTTTGAGCCGGGATCCCACCTGATAGCTAAGCTATGCTATGCTAAGTTAAGTTTTAAAAAATTTATATCTGATGATTATATCTTGTTTCTGCACAAAAGGGGTGGAACTTGTGTAAGTAAATTAGTAATAAGAAATTTTGTATCAAATTAGGAAGCTATCCTCTTGCTATGAGGACTCTTGCTTTGAAATACAGAGGAGAATTTAATTTCACTTATTATTGTGAGGAATATTAATAACACGCGTGTTTCTTATTTAAAATAAAAATAAAGTTTACACTCGTGCGCGATGAAACACATGGCAACCATAGAATTCCTCGAGAAGAACTCATGAGTAATAATAATAAAAACAGCTACACCATTATTTCAGTGGTAGAACATTAAATTCTAACCGCACGTTTTTACTTTCAATTTATGTATCTGGCGCGAGCAATCTCCGTTTCGACTGTGTGGTCTGTTTTTAAGAGAAATAAAGGGGTCGTGGTCGAGCTGAAAGCGTACTGAGGATCTATGGATTCGATTGGGCGCAACACACCTTCCGTTTCGCGCCCATTGATCGAGCAAAACGTACAATAATACATTCAAGCCGTCGCTGAACCGCCAGGTTCCATAGATCACGTTAATGCTGTCGCTACGGTGGCTCGTAGATCATGTCGATCCTCCTACGCGGCGATCGACTCGATAAGAAAATCTTTGCACGGGTAGTAGACGATCGGAACACGACTGCCTTCTGTGGACATGGAAAGTTCTCATGCAAAATGTTGCGCATGTCGATCGATTCTTTTTTAATACGAGTTACTGGCTTGAGATCGATAAGGGATCGATCGATTTCTATTCCTGCATTACTATAATCTTTACTTCGGAATTACTGCCATAGAAGAATCCTGCGTTGTTTAGATCAAAATATTAAACTGCTCTTTTTATAGTTCCTGTCTGCAATTATTAAATTATCTTCGTATAATTCTTTTTCAACACCCTCGTGCAAGATTTAAAGCTATTGAAACTTCACTAAATTTATCCTAAATGCCATATAAAAAATCAAATAAACCAGAATAACTTCTTCCTTTCTTCCTTTCAATATTCAAACAATCTTCCATCGATACATATCTCTAAAAGTTTTAATAAACAATCTACTCCTCTGGATAAGAAATTGCAGTTAATGAAAGAAATATCTTTCTTCTTTTAAATCCACAAGTCAACCATACGGGTACCACCGCGATTGTTTATACATTTTTCGTTTATTTGATTAGTAGTTGGTTCTGTCAGCGGACCTGTTTTCATTTTACTCAAAGCGTTCGTTTCAGCCAGTCTTAACTTCTTGAAGATGAATCGCCCGAACGAGATGATTACTAAAAACAAATTTTTAACTCTCGAGGGAGCTCTGGCGTCTGGTGTCTGACTGGAAATAGAAGATTTCACTGTCTGACCAGCGGTACCCGTGCCAGCACAAGTAGAACCGGAAGGATTGAAATTCCGCATAAATTGATCGGATGATTCTCTTGATTCGTGAACTGGCGCCTGTCTTAAACGTTACAAACTACGCTGGGATTATTTAAGAATATTATTTCAAGGACGTTCGAACAAATACTGCATCCAAAGTCCCCTGCAATTTTTAAAGTTCCCGTAGAATTTACCAAAACAGAGTTCAGCATTTCTTAAACAAATAATTTCACGCTAAATATATGAATACTGAATTAAAAAATATTTTTTCGTTAGTAATCGTCACCACAATTGTTAATTTATATATAATAATAAAAATACTAAGCTAATGAAAAAGTTCTCCTGCTAGTTGTTCTACTCTGTAATGCCACTCGTTAATGTAAACGATTCAAGGTTCTACGTACCTAATTCTGGAGCTTGCAATTTTTTCATGGATGATTTTATTAATATTCCACGAAACATTATTTGTGTTCTCCTGTGGTGAATTTTCCGTTGCAAAGAACCATTAAAGAAGTACTCGACGCTGCTGCGTCACTTTCGCGCAGGCTAGCAAAAATTTATCACCGAAACGACGTGTATTGAAAACAAATTTTCAAGTATCACAAGAGCACTCGTGCGCCTGGCGTCTGGTGGTCGACTTCAAATAGAAGATTCCACTGTTTGACTATCAAGTATATGGTAACATAAGCTCTACCTCGTATCAGGCTTCCAAACAGTAACAGAAAAGCGATTCAAGCGAATTTGGATGCTTCAAAGGAACATAGTCATTCTTGTCTAAACAACACAATAAAAAATCTGACCAATAGAACTCCTTAAATTTATAATAATTCTTAAACTCCATTCACTGGGAGTGCAATTTATTTTAATTAATAAATTTCATTAAATTAATTAATTATACATATCATCAATTAGTATAACTTGAATTGAAAATTACTTAAGCTGATCATGACAGTCGAGATGACAATAAAACAACAATCTTACGCTCGACGAAGATAGGAAGAAGAATTACCAGGGGGAACGAAACGAACAGCCTTCGCGTGTATATTTGCTAAACGAAACGGTCAACATTCTGGCACCTTAATGGGTAATTAATAACCGTGATAAATTTCAGCAGCGCGGCCTTGTCAATCCAGGGGCATTAACGACTCGAGGCGACTCGAAAGCAGGATACAATGTTTCATCTTTTTCGTAAGTTCCACCGCGGGCAGACCAGTGGGTAATGATCGCTAACAGGTGATAATAATGATTGATGAGGCGATCGCGCGGTACTCGTACCCATTCAATCGTGACCGATCGAAAAACCGTCGGTATGAATAAGACATATGTACATATGTCGTTTGATGGAAGGAGCTTAAAGAAGCAATGGTGGAATCGCTGGTGGCACCAGAAAACACGGTGGCGTAATACATGAACGTCTCTGGATCCAATTGAACAAAACTTTCTGCAAGTTTCTTAATTTCAGTAGAAACCGAATGATTAGTGCTTGATGTCTCAATCTTTTGTACTTTTTATTTCACGGAACTGGTCTGTTAGATTTCTGGCAGGCGTTGATCCTCTTCTCGTTTCGTTATGGTATTTTAAATGATCCGCTGCTAATTTAATTTTGCATTTTTGGCAAACCCTTTCCCCACGAAATCGAGCATACGGCGTTTATTATACGTAAAGAAGAGAATGTAGAATTAATCCTCGTATTCGCGTATTGGTGTTAACGAGAAGTTAAGCACGTTTCACGTCGATTTCCATGGTAACACGGAGAAAGCGATGAAGATAAGATCGTTGTCGGTAAAACCGATCGATTAGTGGGTGGGTAGGCGAAGAAGAAAGGGAGTACGCGTTAAAATTACCATCGAATTATCTCCCAGCTTAACTGCGACCACGTTTTACGAGCTGGTACTCCCGGCGAGACCCAATACTCGTTACCGCGCGTGCTTCTCACGTTTCAGAACATCGTGTACGCCTACTTCCTGGCATTGCGTAATTCCGCAAGCTACCAACTCTGTTCCGTGCTGCAAAAAGACTATTGCTCGAGAGGCATTCTTCCAACCCCTTGTACTCGAGTTGGTAAGAAAGTTTCTCTTTCTTTCTTCTCTTCGCTTCTCTTTTCCTTTTCTCTTCTTATCATTCCTGACCCACTAAATGTTTCTTCAAAGAATTTCAACGATTCGTTCTAAATTTACATGGGTTGAAAGAAAAAATAATCAAAACATTGAGGTAGAAGTGCTATTTATTTATGAATGAGCGAGGATTTGAGAGAAAAGCAGGCTTTAGCTTTGAAGGGGGTACCAGAGAGAACTTGTGCTGAAGTCTTTGGTCAGGCAAAGCACGCCCGATGTTGGCACAGTGATAAATAAACGTATTTAAGCGCGTTCCAGATTATTTTAAGAAGCTTAACCAGCAAAGTCTGCTTCAGTTTAATTCAACGTCAATTACACTGTAGAACTTACAGAAATCTAAACTATATTCCTTAAAAACATAAAGATATTTTTCTTAATCCCACTTGAATATAAATCATACCAACACTCAATTAAATATCATATTACACACTCAGATTACCATTCATCTCATTTCGAAATTATCAATCCCTGGATACGATACACAATTAAAATAAATAATCAATCTCAGCTATCCTTTTCAAATATATTCTCGCCCTCCTTCAATTTCCAAAATTCCACCTCACTTGCAATAAAAAAATTGATTTCGAATCACTCTACGTTGCACACAGAGCAAACAATAAAAAATGCAGTGCCTCGCGTGTGAGTAACATAAAAAGAAACACCGAACATCTTTGTCTGTGAGAAACAGATCGTGTTCTGTGGCCGCCATCGTGCAGAATCGCCGGTCGCTTCCACGTTTCGAAACACAGAGCGCACTGTGCAGTTTTAGCGCCGTTTCATCGGCTGTTCCAGCAGCCGGTTTCGCCGCGATTTCATCAACGTGGCATTGATTACACGCACTCTGGTGCGCTCCAAATGGTTTTGATACGACGGCAGTCTGCATTTATGGACGCACCTGAAACGAAAATAGTTCCCTCATCGAGATATCCTTACAGACACCGGGCGTTTAATATTCAGCGTTACGAAACATTAGGTAAGCGACTCGATCGAGGCGCCGTTCGAACTTCAATGTTCTTGTTACACATCAATAAAGAACTCTGAAAAATCTTGGGAGAAGACAGGGCTGAGCGAACTTGGATGTCTGGGTATTCTCAGATACTTTCAGGTGTTAGTGTTAAAATATGGCATAGTTTATTACAAATGGTTGCTAGATCGAAGATGTTTTACTATCGATAATTACGAAAACGAAACTTCGCGTAAAAAAATGACGACACCTATTTTAGATTTACTATTCCATAGGGAATGGTCAAATTAAGCTTTTAACACTTTGAGTGTGACGAAATACCGTTTCGAGGGAGTTTGGCCTTTTTGAGTAATTTCTTCTCTTAGGAAATAAATAATAATAATACAATTCGAATTTGTATGAAAGTAATACTATTTTACAGAAAATATAGAAATTCAAATTTAAACTACTCGGCGTGAAAGCACGTCGACGCCACACAAGGTGTTAACTACCAGAAGGCAAATAGAAACCTAGCCATCCGACAGTTTGATTTCCGATCCATCGATTACGCAGCTGCCCGCAATGGCGGGAAAAGTGGCGAGATCGACGGCATCCCCGACAGATGTAAATTCTCGTTTATGGCTCGACACGCCGCTTATCTTTATTACAAAGTATAATACTGGCTGCTTCCGGCCTATTAGCGAGTAGACTGCTGGAAGGTAACGAGGGATTTCGAACTGAAAACAGCGCAGCAGGCCCGAGGCTCCATGGCGAGTCGACACTTCCATCCGTTTAATGACGTTCCCCAGATCAGTGCCATAACAACCAGCAATTTATCGGCTAATAAATCGGGGACTGTTCAGGCGTCAGTGGCTGGTCGTTGCTGCCATCGAAACTGCTGATTATTTGCGATCGGGGGATCTAACTCTTTCTGTTACATCATAATGAAAACACTCGAGGTGGATCGTACGCTTCTGCTTTATCCTTCGGCTGGCCGAGTGCAATTTAGCCAGGTGTTTTCAGTTACCTGTCCTGTTTGAAGAAGAGCCTTGTTTCTGTTTAGGGATGTCTTGCGTCGTATATGGAGAATTCGATTTTAATGTTATACTGATCGAAGGGATTGCAAGATCTCGAGTTTGGAGGGGTAGTCTAAGGCCAGGGGAGAAATAATGAAACATGTGGAAGGAGTGAAGAATATAAAGTGTGGTCAATTGTTTAGGGTTTTTGCTAAACCTTTTACTTTTCAGGATTGATACGGTAACTTCGTGAAATAATATGTAAATAGAAATTATTGTATGAACTTTTTGGTTAGATCTCGTTTTAAAGAAAAGGACTTCGAACATCCATTTGCATATGCTTAATTAATCGAAAAATCTTGAGCCAAGGGATCTCTCTATAGACTACACTTTTGTATTCGATTAGGGTGGTTCCCAAGAAAAGGCAGAATATACACTTTATTCATACAGAAATTCTACAAAATCCCCTTACATTTGCGCCTTCCTGCATTTTTTTAAAAAATGTTGCTGCATATGCAAACACTTTATGCTACAAATTCCAACATAGATATATTTCGTCACAAGTAAACACCCTCTTCACTACAGTACCTACCACGATCACTGCGCCCCTCTGTGTTTCACTCAGCTTCCAAGGTGGCGACTCCATCAAAGCGCACGTTCCATTTATCCTCCCTCATTTTCCCCGCCCAATAATTACTATTTTCAATCGAACGGTCGATTCGCTTTCTCCCCCGCCCACGCCAAGCCGCTCTTATCTCCATTATCAACGGGCTTCGTTAGTGACTCGACAGAAGCGTGCTGTAATTGAACCGCGAAGTTAATAAAGGACCGGGCATGGAGTTATCGGTTTAAAGGATGACGGATATTAGTCACGATTAAGCGGCGTCACAGCCAGCTTCCAGCTGATCCCTGGCGCATTGTAACGAGAGTGATTATTTATTTATCTGCAACCGCGCGGCTGAATGCCGTGCAGGATTAGAGACGTTGGATCATTATTTATGCTTTAGCCACGGGTAAGCACGAGCCAAGCTGGCCCGTCACGGCTGCCTGAATTAATCACGTGTCACTTGCACGCTGTACCCGCAGTAACGAGCCCTTAACTTTCTCCCCCTCCGCCTCACCTCCGCCCCTCTTCCCTCCACGCACATGATTAAGACTTCCCTGTAACTGTATCCCCGACTTCATGCCGTCTGACAGGCGTGTTGCGAAACGTTATTGCAACCGTGATACGAAATGAAATGTGCCGGTGCTTTTCACCTTTATTTTGCTGACGGTCCAGTTCTTTTCGCTCCCGCGCGATAAATGCCGCGGTGGTCAAGAATTTCTCTGCTGGATGAGTGGACTGCTTGTTTCAGAGTCTAGTCATCGTTATATAAGAGGCTGAAAGGAAAAGAATTTGCGATTTATAGGGAATAAGATTGATTGCTGAATTGAGGGACAATTGTTAAAATTTAAATGATGCAGGTCGAGATTTGGGGATGGTAGATTGTTTTTGCTAGGTTTAGGGGTTTGTTTGCTCTCTCAGGAATGGGAGGAGTACTGCAGTATTGTAATGTAAGGTGGTGTAATTGAAAAATACATGCAATTACGTGTATGGTATGTATGGATACTTTGCGCGTCCGTTCTGTCTGATTAATAGCAGGTACGTTCTACTGCCAACGATAAATCAGTCGTAACGATTCTAGAGCCTCGCCTTTGATTCCAATGCAGTTTCGTTTTAACTTTTTAGTATATTTGTGTACACTTTGGACTTGTAGCTTAACGTGTGTTAGATTGCAGTATTAATTAATGATGTACTTCGTGTAATACGTAGATATTAAATATGGACTATATTTCTATCGAATTTCAATAATCTATGAAGAAAAGCGATGCATAATAACAAATTTTTATATGTAACAGCTAGGAACATAGGTAAACATATTTTTGATAATCATTTACAGGCTTTTATTTAGCTTCACTTGTGAGTTTGTTCATTAGTTTGTGAGGATGCAATCTTGTAAGCTAATTTTGAACCACTTCCACATATCCGATCGACTTGAAATTTTGCACACATACGTAGTTCCGTTAACAATACAATATTTTCATGTCTCTTTCATTTAAAGCTTGTTTTTTTTTAAAAAAGATATTGTTTCTTTTCCTCTTCACAACCTTAGCTATCTTCGTCAACTAAAGATATTTGCAAATTTCTTCTTACACATTACAATATGAATAAAAATTCCAGAAACGTTTCAACAAAACCATCATTATATATTAATATAAGCGACAAAGTTTTACACAAATATTCCAATAACAGCCGAGTCTGCACGTTAAAAATGAGAGAAACAGAAATCCCCCTGTTTATTTCCCCTTAACGATCAGTTTATATCCCCGACACCGCTCAGAGTATATTATTTCACAGGGTATGTTAATTTACAATTCCACCCATTGGATGGCCGCTGGAAACGCGGCCGACAACACGGGAATCGTCGTATTTACGAGGCGCTGCCTCTTAATTTATGTTTACACATAGAGGGAATAATTAGTCGGGTAGCTAATTTCCACAAAGTTTCCATTAATAACGTTTAGCATATTATTAACTGGCATAAAGTTTGCTGGGAACACGTTGCGTCATAAGTTATTCGTATCGGGAGCGGGTACAAGGAAGACGATGTTAGCTGTTGCCGCGTGTAACGACATTGCTGCTTGTTAAACTAATAAATTTAACCGGTCGACGTGGCGGGACAAGTCGCGTTGTAATTGCGAAACTGTCGCCATGCTTTTTCCACCGGGCTCCACGCACCGCGGCGATATTCCGGATTTTCTATTTTGTTAACGATTATTAGCGATATGACGATAATTTATCGCTCTCTGGCCGCTCGTGCATCTGACTTAACGATATTTTCATCTGGGGTATTCATCATGCCCCGGCCGCAGCAACACCGCCGCCATGTTTAACGATGGAAATCACTCCTCTACGCAGGCGTTGAAATCACTGCCGAAGTCACCTCGCTTGAGGCAATTAAGGGATGAAAGGTATCAGGGGCGAAAACGCTACTGCGTTGTATTTTATGTGATGATGTATTCTATGGGCTCTGACGTCTAATTTAAGGGGTTACGTACCCTTGACAGGTTGGGAATCAATTTTATGATTTTTTTTCATATAAAAAAACGTTATATTGAAAACTCAAGATATACACATTGTTGTGTATAAATTAAGCTGTAATCCCTTAAAAAAAAGTTTGATATCTTAAGAAATTGTGCAATAGCAGCCCCTTCTCCCAAGGCCTCTTCATAGTTAGGTACAACATTTGCGGCACCAAAAGTATCTCAGAGATTACTGGACCGATTTGAATAAAATTTTGCACGAATATTCTTAAAACTATAATCTAAGTACTGTTTTTGTCGTTTCAAATATAATAATTCGAAGTATATTTTGTATCGAATATAACTTTCTGTACTATAACAGAACTTGAAAAGTAGTTTTACATTAGCTGCGAGAAATTAATTCTCTAAAATTATGTAAATCACCTCGAATATCAGTTACAAGATTCTGTAAAGCTTATTTTATTCCATTAGCGTGGAATTAATTGTTATCGTGAAAGATATTGAAAAATTTGCACAAGTATATAATTAATATTTACAGAAACTAAGATCTTTTAATCAAATTAAGGGTAAAGTAATAATGAAAATACAAACAAGAGAATTAGAATATGTCTTTATGTTAGTAGTTATTTTATATTTCGATGTAAGAAATCCACCTACCATTTATTTGCTCGACGCGTGGCTTTAGATTGATTTTAAGCACGCAGGAGTTGCTAGAGCCGTATGGCTGCGTCTTAAAAATCCCTCATTGAATAATCCTTTTCTCTCCGTCCGGAGGCAACAGCCGTGAAAGTGCCAACGAAGGTTTACATCGTTTGAATACAATACGATATTCCGTCTGGACGGCATTGCTAATTGCGAAATGCGATCGATCGTGCATCAATAAACGCCTAGTCGTGCATGACTTGGATCTAGATCTAACAGATATCACCACTACACATGTACATCCATACATTATTCTCTAGAAACTCTCGTAACGCAATTCATGGCTCTAACCAAATCAGAAATATTCCTCCATGACCTCGTAGCTTAAAAATATCATAATAAATATTAAGATTAAATAAACCGCACGAACTGTTCATTGCTCCATTTCTGAATAAAGATATAAAATCTACGTCATGCATTTGGTAGGCGTGATTATTAATATTCCCGAAATTCTGGAAATCAGAGGACAATGTTGTTTCTCTAATGTTTGCAGGATGTCGGTGCAATCTTATTGGCTCGATAACCACTGCCTGCGATATCGTGACAGGGCAGTGTCAATGTAAGCCCCATGTGACTGGCAGACAGTGCGACCAATGCACGGTGAGTAAACTGAATTTAAAGTAAATTATATTTTCATATTAACTTTATATTCAAAAGATCTAATCATATTGACCTAACTTAAAATAGGTAAAAGTGTCTTTATTTGAAAGAAAATTTTACTGAATAGCCTTGAAATAGCGTGCGCTGTATAAACAGCCAGTGTTACTATTGTCATACAAAATATTATATTTAATTTGTATACTAGTAACATCTACGATCACTAATTCTTCCTCATTTATTTCTTTTTGTTCTCTTAGAGTGAGTTCTGGGGTTTGGTATCAGGAACAGGATGTACTCCTTGCGGATGTGATCCCATAGGGTCTCATAATTCTTCTTGCCACGAAAATACAGGGCAATGTTACTGCAAAACAGGAGTCGGCGGTACACGCTGCGACACCTGTTTGCCTGGACATTATGGATACTCTGCAAACGGATGCCAAGGTACAGAATTCAAATATTTTACGATTATATTACTATTAATATATTTAATTTATCCATGCTCATATTAGAATTACTCATTACCTTGATAGCAACGCGTTTAAGTTAAATACTACTGTCGCTAATACGCGTGTGAAAAGTATAAATTTTCTCGTGTTCATAAACGGAAATAAAAATTGGAGTAAGTCAGACCCCACCACGCCAGTCAGTTAAGAGCTAATCTACCGCAAGCGGCAAACGAATTAACGTATCGCAAAATCATTTTATTCTTACAGTTTGCGACGAATGCGTGCGGCCAGGTCACATTTGCGACCCGGACACAGGTCGCTGCGTGTGTCCAACCTTGACTTTCGGCGAACACTGCGACAGATGCAGGCCAGGCTCCTGGGATCTGGTACGAGGCGTTGGTTGCAGGCCTTGCGCTTGCACCCTCGGCTCCACGAGGCCCCATTGCGATCTGCGGGGCCAGTGCCCTTGCAGAATAGGCTACGATGGACTTCGATGCGAGAAGTGTGCGAACGGTTACTACGGTTACCCGAGGTGTCGTCCCTGCAGCTGCAGCTTCGCGGGTACCTTGAACTGCGACGAGGGGGTTTGTGAGTGCGACGACGAGGGACAGTGTCCTTGCAAGGTACTGAAGAGTTATTATTATTTCGCTGATAAGGTTACCTCTTGCGAGTGCAATACGAGAAATTGGGGTGTTTAATAAGGGAGAAGAGACTTGAAATAGAGGCAGGAAATTTGTTGGGCAGTGCTAAAGCTAATTATAATATGGTATAACACGAAATTAAATACTGTATTCTGTTATATATTTTAATAATCTATGTAAATGATATTTGAAGGATACAAAAATTCATAAAATTCGTAAAATTTACAAAATTCTTGTACAGGTTTCTAGTGGTACCAATTTGTGTAATTGCGTCATAAAAATGATAAAAGGTTGTAGAACATAGAATCCAGTTAATTTGAAATGGAATGGATGCCTGATAAGATTTTTAATAATTTTAAGTGAAACCTTAAAGTCAGTCGTTCATTCACAGTCAGAAAAGGTGTCTTCCAAGAGCCTCTTCGCGTGATATATGACTCGTATTTCAAGGACATCTGCATATCGTTCTTTTTCTGTGTTTCTTTTCTTAAACCGGTATTGTTTCGAGCAGAATATTATACATCTAAAATATCAATAATACCAATCGTGGATCATAGAAGTCTCTCGCGGCAGAAAATTGTACGATAATTGCGTATTCTCGATTTAGGAACACGCGACTGGGAAGCAATGTAACCAATGCAAAGAAGGTACTTTTGGCCTCGCTGTGGACAATCCAAAAGGTTGCACCGAGTGCTTCTGTTTTGGAAGAGCGACGTCCTGTCGACAGGCTGGACTCAGTTGGGGACAACGTAGAGTAACGGGTTCCAGAACCCTTTATTTTAATGACACGAGCAACGAAATAGTGGTGAGTACCAAAATTAAGTTAAGATGATTAAAAATTAAAATAGGAGATAGTGTATTCTGCAAATAAAATATAGACTAACGAGACATCTTAGTTCTGGTCTATATCATCGACTCCTACTACTCTGTGATTGTAGATTGTTTCAGTGTAACAGAGGAGTTTATTAATGTTTTTATTTTCTTTGTATACTTTATATAATTCATAATTCTCAAACTAATATGTGGCAATTCAATTTGGAAAATATATAGAAAGTAACCCTAAGATCACTTTCAAAGAAATGAATAAACAAATGTTTCTTTCTGGATAAAAAATGACAAAAAGAAGCCTTTTTAAATTTCCTCTAATCTGCCATCATTCAACAATTACTTTATCTAAAAATATCCAGTCTAACAGCAGCAATGATATTAATTCCCATTTTTATTTCAACCATAAAAGGGGCGATGAAATAGCCATAGTGTTCTTTTCCTTCACAGGTCTCCAAATTTAGATCCCAAATATTTTTAACCCCCGTTAACGATGGCTTAAACGTGACCAATGGGCTTTCCACAATCCCCGATGTCGAGGGCGACGTCACGATACCATCGAACTTGTATTACAATTATCCACTTTACTGGATGCTACCCGAGCCATTCCTCGGCGACAAGGTAATTTCAAACGAAACATATAGAAACGTTTTCGTAAGTGTGCTTTACCAAAGATGAAATTTCACGACGCCTAAAAACCAATGAAAAATACACACAAGCGTTTGCGCGTAGATAAAGAATGACATCGCGTAACTTATAATTCAAGGTCGTTTCCTACGGAGGATTTTTAAGATTTACAACTTTGACAGAAGGTGGAATACCTCTGAGATCGACTCTCCAATACCCAGTCGTCCAGTTGCAAGGGAACGATAAGATTGTCTTGGAATATTATTTGCCTTTGCCTGTGAATAACAATCATTACGAAATCAGGTACTATTTAAGCAAATACTTCCAGTTGAACGTAGAAATTTAATCGTATATTTTTTAAATGTTACTTTGCATATTTGGTTACAAGGAAGTGTGACTTCATTCCTTTCTTGTCGTTTTAGGTTTCACGAGTCTTTGTGGCAGCTGCAAAATAGGCCTGATTACAAGGTCACCAGGGAAGTGCTCATGGTCGCGTTGCAAAACTTGCAGCACATTCTCGTGAAAGCTTCCGATAATGCCGAATTTACAAAGACAGTGTACGTGAAATTTTGAATGCTCCATTTTTTAGTACATTCTGCTGCTCAACACTTAGCAGACGATTACTGAATAATACTTTTAATTAAAATTCAGCGAGATACGGGTAAAGGGATATGCCTATTAAATTCAATAAATATGTAAAGAAATTCTAAAAACATAATGCAACTAGAAAAAGAGTGATTCTACATCTCAAAATAAATCTTTCCATTTGAAGCTCCATTATCGAAACCGACTACTTTAAACACGAGTCCAGTTAATCACAAAATTTATTCAATTAAAATCTCTAATAAAGTTCAAAAAAACATTCGTAATAATAATCTACACTAAATTTTTTAGACAAATCTCATTTAGCCAACTTGGTCAAATCGACTTTATTATTATCTATTTATCCTTTAGTCAACGTTTAGCATAATTCGCTGCGTAACACCTCATCTGGCCTAATTCGGACATAAATTTTTTTTAAAATAATTCTTTTATTTCGGCACTGTGTCTAAATGCCTTCTAATTACATGAAATTCCAGTTTAGTTGAAGCATCGATGGACGCCGCGGTTCTAACGCCCACGCATACGCCGTCCTTTGCAACTGGCGTTGAGATCTGCGAATGTCCACCGGAATACAACAGCACATCCTGCCAGGACCCGAGTATCGGGTACTACAGGTGGTACAAGAACACAACAGTCACCTCGACGATCGTTATCGATCTTGTTGGACAAGCAAGACAGTGTCAGTGCAACGGAAGATCGGACATCTGCGACAGGGAAACGGGATATTGTCTGGTGAGCACCTTAAGTATTGTACTTGTCATTTCTTTCCTTCGTGATTCTGTAATTTTATTCAAAATTGCCCCGTGATAGTTACTTTCCTGGGTAGATTGTATAGAAAGTTCCTTTTGCGATATATTTTGCGGGAGGTAATATGGATTTATATCGAGACGAATCGAAATCAATCTGCAGAGGTTTAAGAATTTGTATTACAAAGGGCGCGAAGTTGAAGGTATTTAATTTTTTAAATTGTAAAATGTTATAAATACAAAAACGATTTTTATGGTTCATAGATCTCTGATTTTAGCAAAATTTGGGTGCTCTTTTACTACTATGACAGTTGAAATTTAAATGATATGATCTATGAGGCAAGAGTTTGAAACTTATAGAGATAGTTACTCCTCTAAATTTTGTATAATTTCTAATTGAATTACCAAGTAGTATTTTTTCCTTAATCTTCTCTATTCTCTTTCTTCCCTCCTTTATTATTTCCTGTTATCCTGTAATCTCCATCGCGTTGCATTTCAGTTCGTCTTGTATAACAATTACAATGAAATTTACGATATCACTGCATCGCAATGAAAGTAAAATACAATTTACCGTACATTTCAAAAAGAAAGCCTGCTATAGTGGAATTTGAAATGATCCTTGCAGAGTTGTCGCGGAAATACCGCGGGTCCGAGGTGCGAAGTCTGCGCAGAAAGCTTCTACGGCCATCCAGAATTCAGTGGCTGCAAGCCATGCCCTTGCCCCCAAGCAGATAAGAGATTTTCGAGCACCTGTATGGTCCGTACTGATACTGAGCCCATATGCGTTTGTAAACCTGGTCTGTACTTTCAACATATTACAAAGTATTTCCCTATAAATTAATCAGCAACCATGAATCCTTGAATCCATAGAAGAAAACATTCTATATCCAAAAAATACAATGATCAAAATCTAAATAGTATTCTAAAAAGTAATCTACTTAATACATTACTAATAGACTATTTCCCTAAAAAAAAAACACATGTCTAATTTGATGTATTGATATTAATGTCACGCGAGATTCTCGATTAACTCTCGCTATGTGAATGACGGGTTCATTTTGACCCACCGTAACTTCTAAACTACATTTACTCACCCAAGTATACGCCGACCCCATAAACATATTTTATTTATTTAAGTAACGCTAATTTCAGAATTACCCATTATAATTGGTCCTGAATTCAATGTGCAGTCTCTCTATTCGTTTTCCAATGGTTAAAGATGATGTCTCCACAGGCTACACTGGCAGAACATGCGAGAAATGCTCTCATGGGTATTATGGACTTCCCCATCTCCCTGACGGCAAGTGTATACCCTGCGATTGCAATCCTGCTGGAAGCTCCAGCGACGAATGCGACACGGAAACAGGACAATGCAGGTGCAAGCCTGGATCCACGGGAAGAGATTGCTCCCAATGCACCGCCTACCGACATGTCTATATAAATAACGTGTGCACGTGTAAGTAAAGAATATGGGAAGGTATATTCCATGTTGCTTTGATTTGCTTGGGCTCACCATTAATATATTCTACGATATGTGGAGAAGCCTAGAAGTTATTAAAAAAAAATCCTTAGTTTATTATCATGTCATTGTATAATATAGGGCCAGAATTATATGATATAAATATAATTATATTATTAGGTAATTATATAATTATGGTGTACCTCAACAGAGCAAGCAATCATGTTGGAATATTGACTAAGTAGATACGTGTTCATATCAGTTGAGGAAGCAATTCAATTTAGCCTGATCACATTACAGTATAAATAGCAGGAATCCTTAAAATATAAATTGCAGGAAGTCTTAATTATTCGCCTCCCTTCGAATTTACATATTTTGTTAAGGAAAAATGAAACTATAAAGAATTCAACACAACCACTATACTCTTCAAGTAAAATACTAGACCTTTTGTGTTTGTGTAAATCAACAATCTGTGCTAACTAATACATTTCTTTACTCGCTAGTCTGTTAGAGAAGTCACTCGTTTGTCAAAGATAATAATACATATATGCCATATTTTAATTCCAATTTCTTCAATTTAATTTCGATTAAAAGTTCGATAAAATCGAGGCAGTACAGTGTTTTACACATATATCGAATCTCGCGTTACGTTTCCTTAGCTTGCAATGACAATTGCACCGGGGTGTTGCTCGACACCGTGGATATGCTGTCTCACGGACTGGCAGAAGGCACCAGTCACATTGCCAATGGTTACATTCCTCCACCATGGGAGGATTTGTCCTACATCGACACGAACGCTACCGCATTCATCGAGGAAATAGAGCTTCAGAATAAACTGAAACAAAGGATGAAAAGTGTTCCGTGGCACGAGCACAGGAAACTCCTGAAACAGGTGGAGTCGTTGCTCAGAACTGTACGTATTTCTGTGAAGTTATGAGAAATAAATCCGACATTGGCTACATTTAATTCTACCTAGAATTAGATTTGAAAAAAAATTAAATTCTCCTAGGCAAACCAACACGCGAAGCATGGAAATACATTGAAAACGAAAAGCATCGATTTGAAAAATAATATATTCAGCGCGAAGATCGAAATGGACAATTTGAGAAAGTATATCGAAGGTACTTGTTTGTGAACAGAGTCTGTATAAATTTTGAAGAATTTGGAGGAATGTTTTATTGATACGATGTTGCATATTTTTAGACACGGTCCTGCAACTGACACAATATAGTAATGACAGCAGAAGGGTGGAGATCAAGAAAGCTTTGAAAATAGCGAAGATGATTTTGAACGGTTTGAAATCTGTAAATTTGACGAGGAAGACGATGGAGATTGAAAATTTCCTTGAGTTAGTATTTTTATTGATTTCCCCGTCTAATGTGAAGAGATACTAATTAATAATTACTTGACTATTCATGATATAGTTTTATTTAATCATTAATATTTTTAAAATTCTATATTTTAATTAGAAAGATTTACAAAATCTGAGTGAAATTTCACTGCAGTTCCTAAAACTACATTCTTGCAAACGCATGTTTTATTCAGAAACATTTATAAAATTTAAAAAAAAATATACAGGGATGTCGCTGAATACACCGAGTGGCTAAATTCTTTATACGACGCGACGGAACCACTGGCGGTGGCTCAAGACGACGCCGAAGACTACTCCGTGAAGCTGAACGACATGAGAAACGTCATAGAAGACACGATGGAAACACTTTTCACTTATGACGGTTTATATAACAATATAAATCAGACCCTAGCTCAAGCTAGAGGTCATTGCAACAAGATTAACGAGCTAAGGACTGAGGTCAACGCGTCCGTCAGCGAGGGCGAGAAATTGAATGAAGAAACGCGTGGCTTCGTCATTGACATGCAAAATAATATCCAAGTACGTAATTCAAACATTTTGTTACGAAAGTAACAAATCTAATTTCAACTTTCTCGGAGGAACAACAAAATATTGTTTGAAGTATAAATGAAGTTTAGTCGAAGATACTCGTTATCATTGCACGATACCTTTTATTAGTAATATTTATGCCTAATGTCTTAATTATTTTAAAATCTTGATACTAGGCCTGAAGTACTTTAGCGTACAATTAAGTACAGATAAAATTCGCTTGTTTTCTTTTCGACTGTTCAAAATTTAGCATTTCTTCTTTTAATTTACAATTTATAAGGAATTAATTGAATTACAGGATCTTCCCGAACTGCAACGAAAATTAGCGTACTGGTTTGACAAATTAACTATGAAGGAAGAGTTACTGTATAGATTGAATTATGAGTACAACGACACATACGTGGTACCAGCCATTGGACACGCCAGGAATCTGTCGAACTACGTCGATCAGTATGTCAGGTAAGGATATTGTTAATTTTGCTATAAGAAATAATCGCTTATTTATCAAAACTGAGCTTTATTAAGTTTATACTAAAAAGGGGAATACTTTTAATTTTCGATTTTAAATGTTTAAAACGGGTTTTAAAAAAGCAAGAGGGGTATATTTTTCTTTCCCATCATTCCAAAGTTGCCTTTCCCCTGGAAAAAAGTCTCCGGACGCCCTTGAGACTAGCACCCTCAAATGCGGGTCGAAGTGAAATCAGAAAATGCCACGTGAAATAATGGGAACAGCCCTCTTTATTTAACGTTAACGCCGTCACTTTGTATTGTTGACGATCAATGGCTCGATAAACTGCAACTCGACGTTTCTGCCGCGCAGCCTGTTTTCCGAGACGAGAAGCATCGCAGCCAGTCCATTGAAGGCGAGTCAAGCGTACAAGAATATCGTCGACAGCATCACAATGGCGAACATCACAGCACTGGCAGCTAAAGATATTACCGAAGACACGTACCACAAGGTAAGTAGACGCTGGTCGAGGCATTTAAATGCAGAAAGGCGCGAGTAAACACGCTTTAGTCTATACTGGCCCATTTATCATGACCACCTTAACAAATGACCATCTTCGCTGTCGGTCGTCTCAAATTTCGTCCTCAAAGGAAGACAAATTGTTCAATCATTCGATTGACATACTTAACATGTGAAATACTATTTTTCTTTATTAATATTTACTGCGCACACGAACGGCGTTAATATTCTTCATCATCGACAACTTGGAAATTAGTTTATATGCATGTTTTAATTAAAATCGATTCGTTAGATATTTCCTGGCGGTCCAAAGTCTAAATCGCTCTTGGACGACGCGGAAGACACCTCCACGGCTTCCTCCAAGCAATGGGAGAGCTCCAAGAAGCATGGGAAAGTGGTGCAGAAGACAAACGCCGAGCTGAGCCTTCAGAAACAAGCCGTGAAAGTTCTGAAGAATACTTTGAATGCCACTGGAATCAGAGACAACGAAGTTAACGTGAAGTTACAGAACTTGCAGGATGATAGCAAGAAGTGTAAGTAAAGAATTTTAGTGTACAGATTTGTGTCTACTGTCTAGTGATAGAATAGTCATAGACAGTGCAATTAATATACAAATTATCAATCCACTAAATATAATCTTATTGTTTTGCATTCAGTACGCGAAGGTGTTCAGGACCTGTTGGAGGAAAACGAACTGGTATTGGATGCCACGAGGGACAATCAAAGGCTGATCGATGATTACAAAGAAGGAATCGAAAACCAATTAAAACCGAAATTGAACGAATTAAAACGGGAAGGTGACTCGAAAGTCAGCCTGGCCAGCGAGAAATGTGAGTATTTCAATATCCCCAGATTTTTTAACAATCAATCCTATTTATTACGAAATGAAATGATTTCAGTGACGGATGCACTGAGTAATATAAAGAGAGCGGACGCGAAGTTGATTAGCTTGTCGACCGCTGCCGTGAAAAGAAAGAACGCTTTTGACAAATGGAACGACACTTTGGCTTCAAAGTTGCAGAATCTCAAAGACAAGATCGCCGAGGCCAGAAACACCGCAGACGGGGTAATGGCAATGTTTTTTCTCAACACCTCAGCTTTCTTACCGCTAAAGACGCTATGAAAAGTAGTTTGGTAATGTTAAACGGAATCTGAAGTAAATTTGGCTTTTTGGTATGTTCCTCAGATCCGCGTTTCTTTGAAGTCAGCCGAAGGGAAGCATTGCATCCGATCTTATAGACCGTCCACGTTACAACCAACGTCCACGAACACGATCGTCATGACGTTTTCGCTACCGAAAGGGCGGAAAGAGGGTGCCTTGTTTTATCTACCCAGTAGTATAAACGTAAGTGTGCAAGGTGAATTGTTTTTTACAATTGTAGCTTTGAGTGACTTTGCTATGGAAGATTCGTCGATTATCAACACATCGATAACATCGTTAAATCAGCACTCAGATAGGTGGACTTATTATAGACCTGTAAATATTTGAATAGAAGAAGTATTCGAATTCAATTCGACGAATAAATTCGAAATTCGAATAATTTTGAGTATTCGAATTATATTGAATATTCGAATTACATATATTGAATATTCGAATTATATTGAATATTCGAATTACATATGTATATTGAATATTCGAATTATATTGAATATTCGAATCATATTGAATATTCGAATTATATTGAATATTCGAATTATATTGAATATTCGAATTATATTGAATATTCGAATTATATTGAATATTCGAATTATATTGAATATTCGAATAATATTGAATATTTGAATTATTTGAATCTCAAATTCGAATTCTACCGATATTCGAATATTCGAATTATTCGTTACAGCTCTAGATGCCTATTTGGAAATTCTAAAACATCCCAATTATCTGCAATTTAACATTATAGAATAAAGTGTACACATAGGTCGAGGGTACAACATTATTCATTTCTTTCACACAGGATGACTTCATTGCTTTGGAGATCATCGACAAGAGAGTGCGATTCGTGTGGAACGTTGGCGGTGGCACAGGAATCCTTATTCACCCCCAAGTGATCGAGGGCGGTGATGTCCAAGACGATAGATCCTGGTACCGTGTTGAAGCCGAAAGGTACAGCTTTCGTAATCACCCGATATATTTAATCAGAAACATTTTGCGTCCAATGTTGCACGAAGTTCTGCGTCGTAGAATAAAGCAGGATTGATACAATTATGATGATCTGATTGCAGAGTCCGCCACGTAGGTAAACTGTACGTGCGCAAACAGTCGTCGATGTCCGGTGGATACCCACCTGTTGTGAACTCAACAGACTCGGAATATGGACGTTTCGACATCACGACGTCGGATCGTGTCTGGATTGGGGGCATACCTAGATCCCTGCGTAGAAGAACGGAGCTGAACGCGACTAATGGGCTTCCTGGCTGCGTGCACCAAATTATCCTGGATGGAAAACCGATAGGGCTTTGGAATTTCATCACCACTGCGCCGGACATGGCTTGCAGGGCGTGCGTCGAAGGGTAATTATAAGAATTCAATAAATCTTGCTTAGAATTTATGAAGATAAAATAGTGATCCGTGAAAACACTACTATGATGGCCTACTGCGTTTGCAAAACTATCGCGACGTTTAACATTCAAAATTCAAACGAAGTTCTTCAAGAAAATATATTTTTTCTTTAAATTCTACAAAGATTCTAAACTAAATGGAAGAGACAGTTCTAAAACTATCTTTTTGAATTTATGTACATAGTACTTAGATAAATTTCTTGTTCCAAGTGTTTTGTTGCTTCTTTCGATCCACTTTTACGTATTCCTTATTCACTTCAATTTTGAATGAACCCAGAAAGGCACTGTTTAAGATGAATTTATATTTCATAGTATGTTGTTTTTTTTCTAACGTTGCAGGGTGGAAGATGCCAGGGACGACATCGCTTACAGCTTCAATGGGGAAGGCTACGCGGTCAGGAAGAGAGTTTCTTCAGGGCCGTACAACAAATACACATTCGGAGTGTCGATTAACTTCAGGACTTACGATGAGAATGCTTTGCTGTTTCTGGCTATTAACCCAAAGAACGTATGAATATTTTATTCATCATTTATTTCCGAGTATCTTATTTAGTTTGAATGGTCCCAACCCTTAAACACATTTTAGTATTTCATTCACTAATAATGACAAGGAAATGTTTAATATTTACAATGTTCTAACGTTTCGATTCTGGATAAAGATTTGCACTAAATATCAATCTTAATAGAAACATTTTTCCTTCATTGCATCTCCATTATTTGATGTATTTTCTCAAAAATGAACCCATTGAGTTCGAAATATTATTTCTTTTAAAATTTAAAATCTAATTCGTAATAAATTAATAGGAAATTCATGTGCCCGTTGAATAGAATTTTTATTTGTCGTTTATAATAGAACCAGCATATCATAATATTCCTGCGGGAAGGAAAAGTGATCCTGCATGTTGGTTACGGCGGGAACGTCAGCATGGAGATGTCCTCGAAGCACAAGTACAATACAGGGAACTGGACGAAAGTGGACGCGTTTAGACAGTACCTGCTACGCAAGAACATCGAGAAGTGCAGCTTGAGCGTCGGAGGGGAGGCGGACAAAAGGATCGGAGCACCTACGCCTCAGCCTAAAAAAGAAGATATTCCTGATTTCGCGCAGGCTAAATATTATATAGGAGGCGTACCACCGAGTTTCCGCGCGGAGGAGTTAATGTTGCCCTCTCAGGTCTCTTTCCTCGGCTGCATGTCCAATATCGTCATCCAAGAGGGCTACGATCCAATGGCAGAACAGTATTATGGTGTTGAACCCACTTGTGGAAGTAAGGTAAGTAAATTAAGAGCAACATATATTTCAATTGTGAGAAGTATCATGAAAGTAGTAGCAAGGAATGGTAGAGAGTAGAATCAAATATAGATTTTGGATAACAATTCAAATATTTTGGTAAGTGTAGGAATGTAGGTCACTGTAAATTTATTTTCTTTTTTGCAAGTACGACAACATATATTTCGGGAATAAGGCACCCATCCACAGTCGTACTAAATTCATAATAAGAAAATAGAGATTAAGAAATTGAGAAGTGTTTAATTTCTATTTTCGAAATAATAACCTTTCGATATTATGTTCAATATTAGAATTCTCTGTTTACTAAGTAATGGTACTAAATCTTAATGTATAAAGCCGAAAGTGTTTGTGTGTTTGTATGTCACCTAAAAACATTCGAAAGGTAAACTCTAGGGTCACGCAATGTGTCCCAGCTCATTTTACCTACTTGATCCAGATGAATGTGACTATTTTCGCAAAAAAAGAATGAATAAACAAAATTTTTTTTATAAAATCACAGTCTAAATTCCGGGCGAAGCCGAGTAGTAAAGCTAGTATAGTATGTTCATAACGCAACGCGCTCCCAGCGTAGCTACTGGTGCACGCCTGACCATATACTGTGCATTACTACTTGCCCGTTTTAACTAGTACGCGAACACACCGAAAAGAAATATGTTTCATGCTACTTACATATATTATTACTTGCTCACTATGACCTTGCTGTATTGAACATTCTGGATACTCATTTCCCTTGTCAAAAAGTGAATTATAATATAAACATTGAGGGTCATAATATCTAGTAACTCGAAAAAATCAAGCCCTCTAATAAAATTTCCTACATTAGCCTTCAAGATTCTTAGTTACGCAACACTTATTTCCAACTTGATGCAAAGATAGAAACTGATGCGTATGAATTTTCCCCAAAACAGCCATTAAGGATAGTAGGATTCTACGGCGACGGGTACCTGGAGCACACAGGGTACACCCTGCGAAAAATAAACTCCGTGGTGAGCTTCTCCTTCAGAACAATGCAGGAGACAGCTATGCTTCTTCTTTCAACATTCGAGGGGCAAGAGGAGCGGATGAATAACATACGTCACGGGAATGAAGAATCAAATGTACGTGAGACATTACCAGATTACAATTGTCTTAAGAATCATAAGAGATAAAATACATAAAATCAAGTGAAACCTAAAATTCATATTCATTCTCTTCGTGCTTGCAGAGAAACAATTATTACTCAGTGTGCATAATTAATGGGCAAGTGCAAGCGCGCTTGAATGCTGGAAGAGGGGAGCTCGTTTTACAATCGAACGACACCTTTAACGACGGGAGGTACCACTCGGTTACGATTATTAAAAGAAGAAAGGACGTCGAGTTGCGGATAGACGACGCCTATCAGAGCACAGGAAGATTGCCGACCAGCGCGGCTATCAGAGCTCCCGAAGCAAGCGGGGGGTTGTTCTTCGGAAGCTTGCCAGTGCTCATTAACAATACCAAAATGGTTGCCACGTCCACTCCGTTATACGGAGCGATCAAAGACGCGATATTTAACGACGAGTAAGTTCAGTAAATAATATCTTTAGTAACTTTCTTAACATTTCTGCCTTTCACGAATGGACATTAATGACCAAGAGGATCTTCTCTGTTTAGGATCATCCGATTCGACGAAGTTGTCAGTTTCGATCACGCGCTGATTGGTCGTCCCGGGCCAAGCATGGGAAAAGATCCCCCGACTTATACACCGTCAGCGTCGTTATCGAGGGGGATGTCCACCCAACCGGAAGGGTGTCAGAAAGTACCATACTACTCCTTGGAACCGGGCGCTTTGAAGTTCGGCGACAAGCCAAACAGCCACACGCAGCTTTATCTGAATTTTAAAAAATTTTGGGAGAAGAAATACGCGATAGAATTTGACTTCAGGACGTATTATCCGAACGGCCTGCTGTTTATTACTCCGGTATGTTTCATACAATGCAAAAAAATTGTTTGTGGCAAATTCTAAAATTGGCATAGAGATTAAAGAGTGTAGAAAATACTGCAAGCGCCAAAAATTAATTCTTTCTTCTTCAACTTTGCCACTTACAGTGCTTTCTACAAGGACTCTTCAATCATTACACTATTGTAATTTTTTGTTTCGTGTTGCAGGGCCTCAGACCGAAGAACTACCTCATGGTGGTCATAAGGGATGGGCAGCTTCTTCTTCTGGTGAAGAGCAAGCAAAAGAAAGAGATCCTGTTCAAGACACCATTTAACGACGGCAACTGGCATCACGTTGTGATCAGTCATGACGAAAGAAAATTGACACTGCTGGTGGACACCCAAACGCCACGCACGATTAAAGTGCCACGGAAAATTGGGCTGGCCTCCATGATGTATATCGGAGGCCTTCCTGAGAGCGGCACACCTATACCAGAACAAGTTGTGGTTAAATTGGAGACATTAAAGGGGTGCATCAGGGGGTTGAGGGTGAATGGGAACGTGTACGATATGGTGGGTTCCACGAGCCGGGCTTACCAAGTGGGCCAATGCTTCCCGAATGTCGAGAGTGGAGCTTATTTCCAAGATGAAGCATACGCGATATACAGTAAGTTGGAAAGTTTATATTAGGGGTGGGTTTCCCGACGCGTCGAAACCCCTTGAAACCAAGTTTCGAGTTGAATCGGATAATAACTTTTGAAGATACAGGTTCCACCGATTTTGAGAACACTGTTTTGAGAAAAAAACGCGTTTAAAGTTTTACGTGAGTGCCGAGTGGTCGCGTGTTACCCTTGCATTTGCCGCCACTCAAATACCTATAATCTCGGGAATTTTACGAATTTCAACAAATCCTTTTAAACACGTGAACCTAAAAGGTGGAACATTCGAAAAATAAGATTAAAAAAATCGATTTTCACACCGGAACCTCCCCTGAATACCATTTTAACGGAAGTGAGAAATTTTTTCATTCCCCAGAAAGAAACTTCGAGTTAGGCGCCGTACTGGAGCTCCAGCTGGAATTTAGGACGTCAGAATTGTCAGGCGTGTTACTTTCGATAACAGCACCTGGCAATTCACCCTCGTTATCGCTGGAGCTGAATAATGGCAAGGTGATCATGTCAGGGGACCTGGGGGACAACAATCCCCTGTACGTGGAGCAACGTTTCACTAGTCCATACACGATCTGCGACAACCGATGGCACAGAATCCAAGCGGTGTACAACGAGGAGGAGTTGGCACTGAAAGTTGACGAGATGGACCAAAAATACGGCCTTCCAGTCAATGCCAATTACCACATAATGGATTCTACAGTCTCTGGACCTTTGTACATTGGTGGCCTGCCAGGTAAAAATAAAGCAGTTGGCATAGTTTATCCATCTTCAGTGGCGGATTTAAGAGAAATGGCCCAGGTGGCAAAAGTTCTGAGGGGCCCATTTTCTCGGGAAAATGAAGAGGTAGTTTATTAAAAACAAGCCAAGTGAAATGATACGAAAAAAATGTAGTGTTTGGATACCTATACCTGATCATAATTCTTTTAAATTGGGGCAGGCGACAACTACTCATCAGCTGCCCTGTTAAATCCGCCACTGTCTATCTTCACACCTTTGGCTAAAAACAATAGTGTTCGACAATAGAGAGTGGAAAAAATCACATAGAATCACCTATTCCATTTTCCACCACCTGTTGCCAAACATTTCTTATATCATCCTTACACATGAATACTAAGAACTACGGTAGTACGCGCTAAAATTTTCTGAACCGACTTGCAAGATTTAAAAGCAGTGAGATACAAAATAGGGAAGAGATCTTTCTTTTTTTTTTTATTAAATTCTGCTTTTGTATATATGAATTTTGTATTATTATCTTGCAGCCTCTGCTCCAAAAGGAACGCTAATAACTAGGGATCACTTCAACGGGTGCATAAGGAACGTGATGATAGGTGGCGAGAGACGCGATTGGACGGACATGGACGAGTTGCATAATATCCACTTAAGCTCCTGCCCAGTACAATGATCAGTACGACACGTGAACTCCTCCGAGTCGTTCAACTTAGTTCCAAAGACTGTTCAAATGATGCACAATGCTTGAAACGTTTCGACGGACTGTATTCAATGCAATCGCACGCTGGGATCAAGTGCCATATCGTGATCGGAAATCTGTAATCGTTAAGACATAAGACTAAACCAAGCCAAAAGATGCTAACATGCGAACGTGTGAAGCTTACGTCTATGTTTCTCAAATCTGCTTCTTTATGGTGCCAAGTCGTTCTCGTAACAACGTACCCTTGCAATCTTTGCGAGCGGTTCACTTTCAATTCTACATAGTTTCCTCCAACGTGTTTCATAACGATATTTATATAATTTTATCACTAGCGACAGTTTCGTAAAGAGGAAACTCTACGAGCGCATGATACGACTAATTTGTACATACAAAAACCCATACGCTTTTAATTATCTTTATCCGAAATCTCTCAAGATAGATTCTCATTCAACTATGAAAACGATTGTAACAAGTACACGGAGATGTGTACAAGGTTCTATATAAATATTCGACAATCCTTTGGAACGTTAGTATACTGTGAGGGTAATGAATTAATTTAAACATTCATTTCGAACACAAGAACAAGCGATTGCTAGTGTATTTATGTATATTGTTTTACTATCGCGAATTGACTTGCAATGACTCTACTTCTTTCATCATCACGGCGATTCGTCGTATCGGAGAGTGTGGGAATTATTAAAACATCATGCGAAGCAATAACGTAAGGTAGAAAGCAATTCAGTGCTCTTCATACTGCCATTCCAATAGGTACTTTAATAATAATAATATTTATGAAGATACTTCGAAGACATATATCTCTGCAGTCTTATAAATACTACGACTTACGACACAGTACAAATTTCAAGCAAAGGATCATGAGGAGTTGAAGTGCGATTATAAAAGGGAAAGAAACGAAAAGAATGCACAAACGAATTTAACAAAGTTGATACATATCGTTAAAAATCTAACGCGACGCGTAGCAAAGGCGCGAGTAGTCGTTCATCGTTAGAGTAATTTCCGCGGGCGAATGTATCCTAGTAATCTTGCAAAATATAGTTTGAGAGACGATCGTTAAATGTTGAAGAAATTATCGCAGAAATTCGCCGTCGATTTCTATATCGTGAACCCGATATGAAAAGCAAATGCCACGACATACAATGTAAGTAGCAAGGTCACTGCCATATAGTTTAATTATAAACTCACTTATAAGTTACGGAACATTGTACATCAGTATTTAAAGCTATTTATTATCGTTAATGTAAGCGCAACAGCGACTTCGATCGGAGCCGCGTGTAAAGATGAGAAACGGAAACGAAGAGAGGGTAAGAAAGGACAAACGAAATTGAAATTATTTTGTACTTTTGTAGCGGTAGTAAGGTATCGAGCCTAGTATTTAAGAACGAGAAAGTCATTTATCTAGCGCCCTGTAAAGTGTCCTTAACGAGTTAAGTTGTAGGGAGAAATGTTCTTCACAAGGAATATTTTAATATTTATGTCTAGTATTTTTCTTATTCGTTGAATTGTAATATATTATACATACGCAGGAAAAATTAACAATGACGCCTCCGCTATTGTGTATAAAATATATAACAATGAGAAAGTATGGTCATCTAATTTACCCTCTTTCTGTACTCCAAAAGTTATATACATTTATCATTACAGCCAATCAAATTAGACGAAGACGACACACTTAGTTCCACATATTATAAATATATAATTATATAATATTATCGTTCGCAGAAGAATGAAAGTCTATTGCAAAGTAGGTTATTAAATTTTATTCGTGACATTCGCTGCAGGATGCTAACAGTTAAAATATGACCCAGAATTCACTTGACGTACTCAATAAATATATACCGTCGAGTGGGCGTTTCCATTTATGCGTATATAAAAACATAATATTTACAGAGACGCGGAGAAATTGAACGGGTTGTGATCTGACAAACGTTTCGGTATTCCATTTCCTTTTTCTTCCATGTGACAATTAATAAAAACGAAGGATTATTACATAAAAGGTAAATGGTTTATTATTAGTAAGCGCGATTATATCTCATTCGTATCTCTCTGTTATTATTTGTTTGCTTAGTTTCTTTTTTTCTTTTTATTCGTTTCGTTACGTATCACGCCGGTTACCAACAGCTCACTAATAATATTTTCTCTGCTTCGAAAAATATAAATATCAAGCACAAGCAATCATCACCAGCTACCAGTTACATCATCCCCTCCCCATTTTCCTCAATATTTTTCTTAACCGTTCCTGTTGCTCCGTGCCGTCCACCACTTTTCTCCCCAAAACTGACACGCTCCTCTTCATATACTTAAAGATTAGTGACTACATCGTTATTATAATTTCTTCGTTCGCTGTTCGTTCGCGATCGTCACGGCGGAACGACCGTAACTCTCGCCTCTCGTACAATTCACCATCATCGTCGTCGTCTCATGGCGTTTATCTCGCGTTTCAATATTGTCAGGTCGGACTGTTTCAGAGTCTGAAGCTTTGCAAAAATTTCTCTACTCATTTACAATAGACGAGAATAGAATAACGAATTTCTTTGGATACTACAATCGACGGATTCCTTAATTCTTTCCTTCCCTTATCCTTCCTCGAGTCCCGCGTACGCGGGAGTCCGCCTCGGCGAGGCCCCTTAAAATAATCGGGACGATTGAACCAAGTTTGTCGTTGCGAATTAAAAATATATTTTCCGCGATTAAATCGTGAAGAACATGAGATTCGATATGTTGCGTAATTACTTAATAATAATCAATACGGTCGTGTTGTGTGTATGTGTATGTACGTGTCATGCCATTGCAGAATACAGGGGGTCTATTGTTAAAGCCGAGCTCCGCTCCTTATTCCGTCTCCCTCTATTATCTTTAAGCGTCCCTCGAAATTCCATGCACGTGCCCGTCAAGCTAAAGTACACATACAAAATACACTAATATAACTTAAGCGGCAAACGAACGAAACCGAAACTACTGGATAGACCCTCCATATTTCTGTACAAAATGTATTCATTTTACCTCTATCTATCTCTATCCACTCGTCATATCGGCGTATTACGACAAATTAATTGCATACCCGTTAAAAAAAGAAAACAAAACAAAAAAGAGAACGAATCGCCAAGATGGAAGGTCAGTGCCAGTCCCACACGAAAGGCGGACATATTAAATTTATGGCACAATAAATAGTTCTTCTGTTATATTATTATGCTAATTATTCATCATGTACAATAAGGACCGCGTACCTCATTCGCTTGAAATTGGACTGACACGTTCCACTAGGAAATAAGAGAACCATGCTTAAAAAAAAAGAAGAAAAGATCGATCACCGTTTCAAAAAGATCCATATACTGTCGACGACGCTCGTTTGAAAGGAGGCTACGCAACTTAATAAACGGGTTTAGACTTTAGTCCACTTCGGTAAAATTTTCCAATACATTAAGAACGTTATAAATAAATCACTAGCAGACAGTTCAGAAGACCTCTGAATCGGGAGGAACGCAGACAATGGATTAAAAACACATTTAGGCCTAGGGGTACTCGAATAAATATCGGATTTAAACAAAAACATTCGCGCGCAAACGAAACTCCGCCGTGCTCGATAATTCTGTAACAACCATCCTCTGCTTTCCCCTTACAACGCTTTAAGCGGTACAGGATTTTAAACCGTTTCGTATTATCGTGAAAGAAGAGAGGCAAGTGTCGAATGCACGCGAGAGGAAGAGAAGTTCTATTGAGAAATCTCACGTTGGTTCGCAGCTGTTCTCACAATCTGACAACATCTATCGGCTACCAATTTCGGTGACCCACTTTCTCGAAGAACGAATTTACGCTTGGTACTGTTTGGTACGGTCCCGCTCTATCTCCTCAAATCCTCGTTAAGTCTATCGTTACATCGACGCACACTTCACAAAACTCGCTTCGAAATTCAAACCAATGCGGGCGTTTATAAATTCTCGCGCGTGCCCACGCCGCACAGAGAAAAGGAAACATCCTCGCGCAAACATCGATGACATCCGGATTGATCTTAAGGCTGATTTGGTATTTTCTTTCATTTTTACTAATCAGAAACAACATATTATTTATTTACAAATCCACTTTTGTCCGTGAGCTGGCTCATACACTTTTTCCGAGAAACGAATTACAACTATGTACGTCGGCCGCGACTGTCAACAGTGGCGAATCTCATGCGTAACGGGGAATCATTAATTCGACCGGCGAACATGATTTCACAATGCTACGACGTTTAAATGAATATCGGACGACACAACGTAGAGCTTTCTAAATCACCCAATAAAAATATCGAACTTATAACGGCGAGGATGAAGTATTGATGCAAAGCAAGCACGTTCCACGCTCTTCTACCTTTTTCATTCACATGTAATTAAATAAATACGTACAAAGATCACACGTTGACGATTCGAATCTCTGTCGACTCGGTCAGAAGCACGATCAAATTAACGATCCCCCGTTTTGCCGTTTAGTAATCCGTAAAAGACAATGGTACTACAGTATAATAATAATTAAGAGTTCTTTTTTGTTTTTTTTTTGTTTTTAAATTTTCGCGTAACGAGAAAAACCTGTGCGAATTATTTTATGCAATGTAAAGACGAAATTCGTGACATTCGTGAGGTTCATGAAAGCTCTGCCTCTCTTAGCGAAAATGAAAAGAACATAAGAAAATTAATAACTCTTTTTTATATATATATGTATGTATATATATATCAGTCACATCTGTCATTTACAACACAGCAGCTTACATGATTACAAGGCGGTTACACGTCGAGAGTTAGTCCGCAAAGGTATTAGATACTGACAGCAAACCATTCCTATGGTAGATATTGGTAATCTTACGACACAGTGATTGATGCCAACGCCAACTAAAGAAACGAACAGAAATGCGAAGGGGAAGGGGGGAGGAGGGTAAACAAATTAAAAGGAAACGTATGGTAACAAATGCTCCGTTCAACGTGGCGTGCAATCGTGAAAAAACGTTCGAACCGGATCGCACGCTGCCATCGGTGTGTCAGCATCAATCATTTGTCCTTATAAAATTGACTAAGAACGCAATGTTTGCATTAATTTAATATGGGCCTGTATTAAAATAGTAACTATGAACAACAGAGGGCATAGTAGCATAATGTTAAGTGTGACACTTGTGTAAAACTATATGACGAGAGGCATGTCTTTCTTGTTCGGCAAATTCACTTTTTTCCCTTGCCACAGACTATTGTGTATTGTAAAGGCATCTATGGTTACAGTCAGATGCTTCGTATGAACTTGCGAAAAGCATTTTCCTCCCGAATTGTATCTGGGGAAAGATAAATACGTGGTAAATTAAGCTCGAACGGAGATTGTCTACCGCTCGACATTATTTATTTGCCGCATCTATGATTACGTACACATTAATTAAAAAATTGAATGCCCAAGAAAATATATGTGCAATCTTCTTAAAAATCATGTAAGAAGTAAATAAGACGTAAGGTAGATAATAACTTTCTATTGGCCAGCAGTGCATACGAAACTTGATTCATATATTTCTCACAAATCTAAGTACCGATGCTGGTATAAACAAAATGATATACTCACTTGAAAAATTTGTCGAACATTTTATCGATAACTTGCTTCGGTCCAGTGCCATACAGCTTCGATACTTCTTCTCTATCAGGGCAGTATGAATAGAGAGCGCGGAATTGGCAGCCAGCATCCCGAAATAAAATCAGGAAGTGTTTGCTCTCCGATCTCGCGATTTCGTCTAAAACTCTTCTCTTCGCTTCTCTGTTCACCGTGCCGGGGAATACACAATATTCCACGGCGTTTAACATAATACCACGATTCGACTTGGTCGTAGGCTGTTTATACAATCTTGGACCTGTGTGTAACAACAATATGCTAGGAAACGTCTTCATGAATACTAAACTACAATATACTGCTATCTGATTATAAGTTGTATTTCTTACTGAAAGCTAAAGAAGCATTGAAAGTTTGGTATAGGAGCTGGAAGAGGTATAATGCGCTTCTAAACTGTATGTAGCGTTCAAGTTAAAAAGGAATATGTCTCGAATTTTAATTTACAACCTCGCTGTACCTTTTCCAGCTACTGTACTCCTAACACTCAGACTTATTATCCAACAAGCATCCTCTAATCGTATTCGCCCACCATTATAGTCCATCATTGAGCTTGGCGTGCTGCTGATGTCGCTGCTGCCATCGTCGAACACTCTCCTCTTCGTCATGAAGCCAGGAGGTAAGGAGCCAGGACCCGACGGCGACGGAAGATGCCTCATGCTGCCCATGCCAGGACTCGGCGCTCTCCTTGGCGGTGTTGCTCTGCCCAGGCCGCTGTCCGTATCTGTGTATCGACACATCATACCGTCTTGATCACTACTCGAACCTACGAACGCAAGCTCGGTATATGAAGATAGAAATAAAAAAATATAAAAAAAAGGAGTGTTCGAACATACGTGTCCGTCCACGACAAAGGACAAGAGTACGACTCTCGGACGATCAATCTTGTAACGTTTACCCATCCAAGCAAGAGGATATCCGGACGAGTTAACTTATATTAATTATTAACGGTTAGTTCCTGATAAGACCGAGAGATATTAGTCACTTGTTAGACTTACGAGAGACCTTCAAGAATATCCATCTTCATTAGCTTGCGTCCAATACATAAAATTCAAAAATGTTCGCATGTAAAGTATCGCACGGGCATGAACGGCCAAAGATTTTCTGATTCTATCTGCTGCCTATTTCGTTATCGAGCGTAGGAAGCTTCTCATGAATCTAAGTTCAGCTAAGGAGCTATTACAACAGGAGTCTTGACAAACGAGGACGACTTCAACAATCTGTACCGGGTTCTATTGTTTCTAAGACTTTGCGATACGCGGCCAGGAACGATAGATGAATTCAATCTTTATGAGATACACGACTGCTAGTGATAAGTTTTGCGGTCTTAGACGGACAAATGAGACACAGCAAATTCATCTTGCCACTGTGCCATCCATTTAATCGGGTAATAATTTAATTTATTTGACGGATACGTGCATTCGGCGAAGATGAATTTACTGTGCCGCGTCACCATAATACCTGGAAATAAAAACAGAAAGGAATGACAGAACAAATACATATCCAAAGTAAGTGATAGGATAACCGTATGATACAGGACCTAAATGTGAGTCAAGAGTGAAAGGTTATTAAATGGAAACTGGAACCACCAACAATAATCTGAAAAACACTGAATATATCGGTACCCAGAACCAGTGCTGTACAACAATAAGCCCAACAAGCATCAACTTAATCGTAATCTAATGCAGCAAATGAGTTATCCTGTGAATGAGAATTGAAAACTCCATCTGCTGTTGCAAGCGCCGTCTAACGGAATACAGTTGTACGGGAAGCTTTGGCATTCAAACATGACAGAGTAGCCAGAGGCGGATTTGCATAAATTTTGAGCGAGAGACTGAAAAATGTTTAAACACAAAAGCTTGAGACACCTTTAAAAACAATTCGCTTTCTTTTCACGTAGCAAATTAGCAATAAGTCGTATGTGAGTTGCACATATTGAATTAATTTTCAAATTGTCCCGACCCTTTCAAGTTAAAATATTTTATGATATTTCGTGGCAACGAGACGGTTATGGACCCCAAAACTCCAAATCCGACCCTGAGAGTAGCACAAACTCGTGCAACCAGTCGGTCCTCCAAGTAACGGCAGTATAAAACGCAATAGCAGATAGAATTTTGAAGCTGTATAAATAATGTGCTGTTTGGTGTATGCGTGTAAGTATATCACTGCCACCTGTGCTCCGTTCTGCCACCATGCGACTACGTGTGTACGCTATAGCCTACGAAAAATTGGAACGGTGTACGGGACACGTAATATTGATTGCACGATAGAAGGGGGATAAACGTATTCCAAGTCACTGGTGCTTCTTACCACACAAATTCATCAAGGAATTAGACTTTCTCCCCTTAAAGTTTTGGTAACTCGGGTATTTAGGCCTGCCTCTAACCTGTTGCTGAGGCTCCTGCACATCTGCAATAATGCAATGTTTACCTTGTTACATTCCAAAACGCTAAGTACGATCAAAGATTAAATAGTAGGGGATGCTTCAATCGTACGTCATTGCATCGGGGAGGGGCAGAGTCTAACTACGAGCCATGTCCGCTAGGAACATCAAAAACTCAAGGTAGCCGGTGCAGGTTGGTGCAGAACAACGTTGCGTTCCAACTGAAAGATATCTACTATAAGGCCCTACTTAAAATAAAACAAAGGTCATACCCCTCGAGTAACCTTTACTCGGGTATATCGGAGAATAATATCAAAGGCTAATGAAATATTCAACATCGTAATATTCATACGTAGCTGCCCATACCAGTGATACATCCTGCAACGAGTCTACTTTCGTCAAGCCAAACGTTTAAGGAACATGATACGGCATTCTTTCTACGTATTATGATCAACCCACCTCTGGATGTCTTGTAGGAGCCACGCCGACCAAGTTGATTCATACTTCGACAAGGCGAGGAGCCTCTGCCGTCGTCGGGCGAATCTACGGAAGATACTAAAATAGGGTACACCTCTATTACAATCAGTTAGTTCATCTCCAGAACGATACTAATTACTAGTAATTCGAATATGTGTCGCTACGCACATTACACTACATAGTTGACAGATATTATAAAAGAAATTCAGGCATGCAGAATCGTACGAAGGAAAAGTGCTATGACGAAACATCTCTAGCGCTGTACGAATTAGAATTTTGAACGGAGTATCAGGCACGATATGTGGCCCAATATCTTTCAAGCTTATGTAATAATATACAGGGTGTTCGGCACCAGATAGTAGAAAATTAAATAGGTAATTCTACGTGAGAAAATAAGACGAAAATCAAGAGTAGCGAGATTAGTTATTAATTCTTCCATATTCGGGACAGGAACATCTGAATCACGGCAACTTGGCGATCAGCGGCGGTGTTGCGTGGATCAGTAACGCTGCAACTGTACAGCCTCTGATTATCTTAATATATAAAGCAGAAAGCTTCTATATGTTTGTGTGTTTATCTGAATGTGACTATTTTCTCAACAAAAAAACTAAAACAAATTTTTTAATTATAAAATCAGAATCTAAATTTCGGGAAAAGCCGAGTAGTAAAGCTAGTTATTAACTAAAAAACCAAGCCTTTGTCGCGATCTCGCTACTCTTGACTTTCGTTTTATTTTCTCACGTAGGATCAGTCATTTTATTTTCTACTGTCCACTACCGAGAAACCTGTATTCTGGAAGTATATTCCACTTTCTTCGGTTATATGCAAGACACGTTATCACAGTATAGTGACGATATCGTTTAAAACTTCATCGTTACACGTCAAGCAGCAAGTACAAGCGAAAAGAAAAACTTTCAATCGGCGTGTTAACAACCATAGAAGAAACAATCGAATGTCCTGATTTTATTGCTCGTTTAGCACTTTCGTATGCATACTTGTTTATGCAAAAGCTAACAAGTATAGATATATGTGATGTTTCGGATACAAATGCGAGGTCAGAGAGTGTGTGGTGTGCATACCCCTGAGACTGCCGCCCCGATAAAGAGGGCCGGAACGTCGTTCATCGAAATGGGCAGCAGTGAGACTGTCCTGCGAGCCTCTGTAGTAGTCTCGCCTCATCGTCGGGGAGGTCAGCGACGCTACAGTAAGTGTGTTAGTGCAAAACAATCAGCTCGAATTTTCTTCACTATTCTAGTTCATTGGATATGGGTCTTGGGTATGTATGACAGATCGATCAGCCGCGTTATCATTCAATGCCTCTATTTTGAACAGTCGCCTGACAAACTAGCATAGCTGAGAAAATCTGGAGCTTGTGGAATTGTGACTGGGTGAGATCTCGTAAAAAAAAGAAACAATTACAACCAAAACGGAAAAAGAATCAGAATGGAAAAAGACGGCGTTACTAAGTAAAAAAATAAAATCAAATAGGGTCAAACTTCTCTGACTTTGAATCTTTCGCCATGCACAGAATGAAATGCAAAATTACATGACAACATTTAGAAACTGTCGCTATTAGAGTATTATAACCAAGGGACACACTTGTTACGATAGCAGTGGTATTTGTTATCTTGGAGATGACTGTGTATAGCATAGTTGGAAATATTCTCACACAGAGATTTGTAATATTAATTATTGTAAACGTGAATATAAGCCACGCGAATCCGACTTGAATCTTTCTTACGTGTGTGCGATTAATCTCCAAGAAACACTGATCATTGCAACAAAGCATTACTACTGAACCGTTCGTTGTCATACCTGTGCTTAGATTGGAAGAGGAGCCCTTCTTCCCGCGACTAGGCGTCAGCGCCCCGGAGTCCAACTCGGCCCCGGCGTCCACGTGAATCGTCTTGGGCCGCGGTCGGGTGGTTGCAGTCTTGTTACGCAATTTTGTTGGCTTTATTGCATTGAGAAGCTCTTTATCGATAACTTTGCCCTAAATTCGCAACGACATTTTATAGCCTAGTTGATACGAGGAAATATTGACGACACATTTAGACAGAGCACACACCTCTCTTTCTGCCTCTTCTATCGCCTTCTTTACTTTATGCTGTTCCAAAATAGCTGCCCTTCGTTGCCTCTCCTCGTCCTTTTTACGCGCCCTTTCCTCTGCTTTTAATTTCTCCTGCTCCCGACGCGTTTGTGCCTCTGCCTCTTTCCTCTCTTTCATTTCCTCCTGCTGCTGCCTTCTTTGCAGCGACAGCAGCATTATGCGCTCCTTCTTCCGCTCCATTTCATCCAGGGAATTCTAGAAATATAAATTTTTAATGTGAAACAGAACGGACGCATTATATTGCTCTGCTTTACCGAACTCACTGGATCAGGATTCGCAAGCTGATTCCCAATTATTAAACCGACTCCAGATTGCCGACTGTCCGCACTCGCATCATGCCGCTCCCGTTGTTTCTCTCTATCAATTTCCCTTTGCAGCTCTTTATCCCTCATCTCTTGCCGATGGAATTCTCTCTCGTCCGCTTGACGTTGCTTCTCCCGATCGAATTCCCGATGAGACTCCAACTGTTTCTGCCTATCAACAACTATAACGGATGGAGACTCGGGGCGCACGCTGAAATCTTCGTTTTCGACGTATGACGCTGCAGTCCTCTCCTGAGAGAAAGCACGAGACAATCAGTTGTATTAATAGTTGTAAAGTAGGAACAACGGGGATCTGTGGTTTCCATTTACCTTCTTGGGGGATGTCCTTTTCACTCTAAGAGTCGGCTTTGGTTTCTTCGGTGCGTCATTGTCGAAGCAAATGTAGAACCCTTTTTCACCAGCATCGGTTGGATCGAGCGGTGTAACTTCCGGAGTACCTGATGGAGATGGCGTGGCTTCTCTTAATGATGGATGAGGTTGAAATGAATTACGCGATATCGTAGGTCTAGTTGGTGATGGAATTCTATATGTACGGCTGCCAGACGTGATGTGTAAACCTCTTATACCGTGCGAAAGCTCATCGTCATTCCCTTTAAAACATATCGCCGAGTGAACGAACAGAAAATAACAGCAAAACCATAGGAAGCGATGATCGCTGCGGAAAAAAACAGAAACGTTTTTGAACGGAGAAGGGAAGAACGTATTTACCAATGAACGATATATTCTGAGGCTTCATATCGTCGACTGGTGGGGCTGGAACAGGAGCATGCAACGCAGTCACTTGTCTCTTCTCCGTCGGGCTTTCACATTTCATTGGTATGTGATGTACAGTTGGCCTTTTTGGTTCGGGGCTTTCACTCATTAACTGACTTATTCGATGAACCTACATTTAGAAATTTTTAACTTCAATGAAAATAATAACGAGAGAAGATCTGTTGCCAATCAAACAATTATTCCGAATTCTTTTCATTTAATAATATTCAATTGTATTTTTAATAAACACAACGTGGCACTGATAAACACGATATGTGTAACACATACGACTGCTGTCAACTTGTACACACAAGAAAAAACCAACCTCGTATGAATAATTATACGAATTACTCGTAGTGGACGAATAAAAAACATGCATATTGTTAATATCGTTGACTACGTTTTAAAAAAGAATGGATATATTCCGTAAGAAGTGCAATCGCGTGGACGTTGAAACTTCAGTTGGCGCAGTGTCTGCCATACTAAGTCTTAAGAGCATCTATAAATGTACATTACATCACTAACTCGTTCCATGACTGCTGCTTATATACATGAAGTAATTCTTTTAGCGCCTATGCGACCAAAAAACTAAATGACACGCAATCATTGCGAATGAGCATGATTTCAACGTCAACCGAAATAAAATTGAGGATCTGACGATATATTTACTCTTCTCACATTTTTCACCAATGCGCTTCACATGTATCGATAGAAATAGAAGCTTGACAAATGAGAATTTCAAAAATATTCTGCGATAACGAATAGTAATGGTGAGATATATAAATAAAGTTTAACGTTATCTCCGTGAACTACAATAATGAAACATTCGCTTATTAATTCCTGACGTTAAGTGTACGATGTAAAGTATTGAAGAAAAGGAGGTACTTACAGCATTACGATGTTGAGGACTAGCAGAAGATGGTGGCGTTTGATTAAAGATAGATGAAGATGCTGGATATGTAGAACCAGGGTGACTCATTTGATTATTACAAAGACTATGATCCCCGCCATTGAGGTACCTCGGTTCCTGAGTAGTGTCGTGTAAAACAAATCCTTTCTGTTGCGGTGGATGCGTTACCCAATTCCGTGTGTCTTGGTACAAGCGCAAATCTTGCTGATAAACTGCGGATCAAGGAATTCCCGAATATACTTGCCGGAACTTGGAATATTTGTATCGAAACACCAGACACTGCGTGCATTAAGCTACAGTTTACAAAGGAACCTGCACGTACCTGCTGACTGAGAACCATATCGTGGATCAATTGCTTGTTGGTAGCCAACCGCGGCCATTTCATTTGCTAAGCTTTGCGTAGGAGGCGGTTGACCCCACATTCGCCTCTGCAATTGTGGTTGATCGTGTAAATAAAACTGCGACTGCTGGGAATCCTGCAGTTTCGATGGTAACGGATTTATAGGCGCAATCCCATAGTTCTAAACAATAGAAACGATACACTAGTTATCGCAGGGTAGTGAAATGAATAGAGAAGCGCACGATGGCCAAAGGGGAACACACGTACTTGCATATGTTGCTGGCTGAGGCTCTGCAACTGGTGCAATTGCTGCTGCATTTGTTGCTGGTGGTGCGTCATTAAATGCTGCTGCTGTATCTGATTCTGCTGGTTCGCCAAGCGTTGTATGTCGGCTTGTATTTCACTAAGGCTGGAATTCATTCTGTGAAAAGATGTGTCCGTTCAACAGAGTCTAGACGTCGGACGACCATAAAACCGTTCGTCTGATGAACGTGAATACTGACTGTGATATAGACTGATGATACTGCTCGAGGTCCATATTCTCAATGTCTGGGGTACGCCTTGTCTCAATAAACGGTGCATTACCGTCATGCTCCAACCATTTATGCTCAACGTCCCGAACGTCCTCGCTAATTTCCTACAGTCATCAGTACAAGCATGGAAGAATTATTTGCAAACTGTACATAGAACATTTTCTAATGTCATTCGTGTAATGTACATCCACAGGTAGCTGTAATTCTTCACATTTTTACACGACATCCATTGCAGCTATTAACACATTCACGATGGCGCCTTTCTCACTATTCAAGCTTCCTTTGCAAGTTATTAACATTCGCATAGGAAGAACCATGAAGATAATATTTCTAGTGTGCAGGCTAAATTATTTTTGCTCTTTAAAAGTGTTTCAAAGTATTGCCCTTTACTTTTTACGAGAAGGAACAAACGTGACTCTCACTGGGCTCCCTTACGATACGCCATCTTCAAGGTGTTAATAATTAATAGTGTAAGACACTTCTAATTTCACATATTATTATGTATTTCGCGAGTATGTAAATATCTATATTAAAAGTACGTGTCTGAACTGCAGATGTACAACTACAGACAAAAAGTGGTTTAATGTCCGTGAGAAATAGAATAAGATTTCATCCGATTTTAAGATCCTCTATGCCAGGTAATGTAACCATGGCGATAATTCCATGGATATTGTATTCATAGATTGATTTGATATCAATATTGCCATTTCGAGTGCGTTTCAATTGAAGTGACAGGCAAGATTACAATCAACACAGACCAATGGCTACAGTCAGCTACACACGTAAAAATGTACATATGTACAACCATCGAATCGGTCCATCTCAAATTATTCACACACACAGTATATGCGTATTAAAAAAACAGGATTAACACTCGTTGTTAATGTTTCGTGCCAGAGCGTGTTTAGAAACACAAGAGTGAAGAGCCACCACCGCAAACAGTCGTAAAGAAAATTTAATACACATCTCTAGTCTTGCCCAGGGAGTGTTTAGTACCGTACCATGCATTCCGAGGAGGATAATATTTACAAATTTTGCATCTGAACAGGAGTAGAATGTCTCTCGGAGACCACAGAACGCATCGGGGCCGTTTCGTTTTCCTCTATGGCTAAGTGTAAGCGATAAGAAGCGGGATAGTCATTCGCTGTTAGAAACTCGATCGAGACTGTCCACTAATAAGAAATTATACAAAAAGCGCATCTTCTATGTTGCTTGCAGCATATTACAGCGTATAATTGTCATTGCTTCGGTATTAAGTCTCGTGTATTAATCGTTTAAAATAAGTGTTTAAGACCTGCTCTTTAATTATGCTATGAATAAGAGAGGTACGAAAGGAAATTAAAATGTCTGGAAGCCAAACGTAAGCATTGTAAACCGGCTAGAGACAAGTCAGCGAATTAAGTTCAGCGGGTCTTCCTCAAATCGGTCAAATATGGGAGCGCTGTTTTATGATATATCGTACCTTGAGCGAGAAGGGTCTCTGTGGTTTTTCTTGTGAGGGTTGTTGGGGTACGGGGGTCGTCTCGGAAACGCTTGTCGGGGTCTCCCCCGAAGATCCGGAGGTAACAGGAGTGGGGGGACCAATTTCGGCCGGACTGTCCCCCCCGGACGTTGATGAAGAGGGAGATTTAACCTTACCCTGCAACCAGCCCAAGCACCGTGCCTTGTTAAGTACTTGGAGTCCGCATATGCCGGGGCCAATATGTCACCAACCACCACACCATGGTCGGATTGTGTCTCCACAGCCAAGTTATATACGTTACATTCAAGCGCTAAATGCCAAAGCCAATTCAACTTGCGAATACTTCATTGCTACTGGCTTCTTGCTCTATTGCACAATCTTGTATCTCCGTTGAGATATGTGAAATAAGAAATCTGGTGGTGCACGAGAGCTTTGGCTAAAGTAAAGTTGTGCGACATCTCTAGTCTCAGCAGACTAAAATACTTGCACTGTTGTGAATTAAATCTATTATAGCTTTTATCTCGTCTAAGTTTAAATAGTGTTTAATTCTTTCTAATTATTATTGCTAGTGAATAGTGGAAATAAGTAAGTTTGAATGTAACTTTCTCAGTGAAAAGTTGCTATAAACCAGAGATGGGCAAGATTTTTATTTATAAAAATTATTCGTCATGTGTCGAATAAAGTTAAAGTTAAAGTTGAAAACTTGAAACCCTCGAGGAATAATAAAATTAACTTTATTCGTCGAATGATCTGAAGTTAAAGTAACTTTTATTCTATCCGTTATTTAAATAATTGTTTATTTAGTTAATGCCCAGCCCTGCTATAAACTAACGTCAAGCATGCATGCCGTCACCAGATTAATATAAATTTCACTCCTTTTTTTAAATGTACATTCACACTTATATTCATTTAGAGACTGCCTATATGAGAAACGTGTAAAGCAGAAAAACGAGAATGGCATTCAAATAATTAAATAGCCTATTTTATTATACAAACTGTACGAGTTCATAATTCTATTGTTAACATAGTTTTATCTCGCCAGCATGCACTTACCACCGAGTACAGCTGAAAGGTGAGAAAGAAAGACGTGTTACAACAATATTGCTGGCAATAAAAATTATCTGCGTTAACCATGATGGGCGTCGATATTATATCGCACTTGCAACTACGCACGCAAACTCATTACTCTAGGAGCTAATAATATATAGGAATAGATGTTACGAAAACGAATAAATACTGGGGGGAAAAAAAGTATGCTGCGTTTACCTGAAATAAAAGATTATTACAGCAAGCCTGTTCGCACACTACTTGAAAATAATCACAGTAATACAGCCAGGTACGGAATGAAAACACAGAGAAGTCTAGAATAAATACTGGACACTTGGTAAATCTAAACTAACTGTTATCGTAGAAGAAAAAGAAACTGTTTAGTGTTCCACGTTACAATTATGCATTGCTCTATACTAAACACCCGTGGCTACATATTTCAAGTGCCCCATGGCTGTATTCAATGTTCTGTTTCGTTTCAACCACTTCGATGTACCTTTCACTTTCTATTTGCAATAAAAAAAAAAGAAAAACCGAGAACCAATGTTGTCATTTCATTAGGTTCAAGAGACTTGGCTTTAATCGACTTAGTCATTCAACGCCCTATCTCTTCGTGAAGGAAACAAACCATCAAAGCGGCCATGGTCAGGCTGAAAGTCGTTAATGTTGTTCGATATGGGAGATCGTGAATTTTAAATGGAATCGCGCGTTTTACCTTCGTGACGGCTTGCAAGAACGCGGCCTTTCCCACTTTCTGCCGCTGTTTCGACATAACAACCTCCATCCGCCTCTTTTCGTTCTCTATGTGACGGCGTTTCTCCTCCAGCTTCAATCTAATGTTATTCAGTTGCGAGGCCATAATCGTGTTTCCACCGTTCTCATCTGCTCGCAGGAACGTTACATTCGCCAGGTCAGTATCCAGAGTTGCTTTCACGCGAGACAGAACTACTTTAACCCTTTGGGTGCTATATGTATGTATATGCGCTGGTTCAGTGCATGCAGCGTGTGCGGAGAACGCTGACGGGGCGTTCAACGACTATGGTTAAGAGACGGGGCTAGAGGAGTCCCGCACGCCGCGTACACTGAGCGTTCGAACGGTCAGCACCCAAAGGGTTAAATAATCCATACGTACCGACAGAATGCTGTTCCACCTGTTGGGACTGCTGGTTGCTCTGCTGCTGCCACGTGGTGGTGTTTGGTAGCGTGGCGAACGTGGTTTTCTTCTCGCCGTTCCCATTCCCATTGGTCTGGCCGTGCTTTTTGTTGGACAGGTTCGATTTGCTCGTGTTATCCTCGCGCTCCTGCTCCGTGTAGGTCAGATTAATCGCTTTCTCCGAGCTTTGCCTGTTCAAGTTCGCGAAGCTCGCCAACTTGGCCGTGTCCCCTTCAGAGTTATCGTTCTCACTGGAATGTAAAATCTGCTTGAGAGCAACGTTGTCCAAGCTGGAGTTCGAGGCTTGCCTTCGCAATCGAGGGGGCTCGTCGTTGCCGTATCCATTATCTGCGAGAATGTGCTGCACACCACTACCGTACACGTCCTGGACGCTCGACCTCGCGGGCAACGTCGGCTCTGTCGCGCTCAGTTTCCCTATATGCGCTCCAACCTCCTTGTCTGGATTTCTACCGAAGTTGTGCAGATTATCCTGCAAATAAACCGCTGTCCTTTAACCATCCTTCCTTTAATACTTATATATTTAGAGATTAATGTAATATAAATATTCTTTCGAAATATTAACATTCAAATTTTCAATTATTAATTAAATACGTGGTCCTAAATCAATAGAGAGATTTTGGTCCGGAGAGCATCTGGATTGCAATATATTCACCTTTGAGAGGTTCTCAAGAGTTCAAATTTTATTATAAAATCCCAATTTCCGCCATTTCAATATCTTCTGGAGAAAGAAGCGGTGGAAACTCGTGTCTAAGAGAAATAACTTTGGTACGGTAGTTGAACAAATATCGAAATGGCGTGTGTGATTGATTAGGAGTCCAAAATCCCTCTGCAGACTAAGTAGAGACTGTTCTCTGATAGACAGAGCATGAACAATCGCTGCAATTTGTGTACCTGAGATCCGCCGAAGTTTTCTATGGTCAGCTGAGAGTCATCCGAAACGCTGTTGCGCCTAGATCGTCGGCCAGCGTAAGAACTCCTCCTCTGATCTTCCCAGTTGCTCGGCCGACCAGCGGCTTCTGCTCTGGCCAGCGATTTCTCGTCAGCCACGGAGCTTAACGTAGGAATGCCTTTGCCACGATGGACCACGAAGCTTTCTTCGCTCCCCGCTCGTCTGTGGGACAAGAGGAAATCAGAAATATTAAAAGAAAGCAACGAAATGGAGTTGCACACAGATTTGCAGCTGACAAGACGTTCAACTCTTCGAAGTGATTTATTATATCTGCACAGTATTCGGAAAATTTATTGCAACCCTCGAATATTAAACAAAATTATTTAAAAAAAATTCTTCCTCTATCTAATTGAAATCTATTCCGCGATCTACAGTATGCAAAAATATTTTTATATTCGGCCATATTTGAATTCATATATTTGGACTATTTTCTGGAAATTGGAGCTGGTGTAATCCAGATTATCAACCTGACAATATATGTCCTCCTTTTCAGAGTTTCTCAACTTAAATACAACGAATTTATTCTGACGACTTCCTTTCCCCTGTACTTCGGAGAGAAATATGGGACACTTTTGTATTTTTTAAGTCCCCTACTCTATGATCTAATATAAAAATCTTCATTCGAGTGAGTGGCCACAGTAAAACCTCGGTTACTCGAACTAATCAATCTGTTTCTATTCACAACTGTTGAAAACTTGCGAGAATCTTAATTCCTACGTTCTAAATTTTCACATCAGTTGTCTTTGCCTTTGTTCTCTTGAATGGTGATCTTTCATAAATTCTTTCTTCAATTACTACTTCACGTTTTGTTCCTACTCTTCAAATAGCTCCTGAGACAATTCCTTTAGTTAATAACACTGGATACACAGCGTTCGCATAATCGAGGCTCCACCATATTACTACCTGTCTTACTTAATTATTCCAAATGAGGAGATATCGTAAGAAGGAACCTACAGATTATACTTTGTGTCGCAATCAGCGCGCGTAACAAGTCTAAAGAAGCTCGTTCAGACGTAATTCACGATCTGCTGAATGCCTTCTGTTACCAATCGAAAAGTACAGACAAAAATGCAATGCGAGAACGTACCTGTCGTCGTGAGAATAATTCTCGGCAGTCTGTTGCAGCGATTGCGACTTCTTGACGGAGGAGGAGGGCGGTGCTTTCGCAACTAGAAAATAATTCAATGCTGAATCGATTGTTTACGCACGCATCTAGAGAGTAATACCGACACATCTAAATCAGTGATCTCCTCTGACGTGTGACAGAATGGATGGTTCGGAAGGATTCTCCGATCGGTGTGCAAAATTTTTAATTCCTCCAAATTGCACACCGACCGAAACGTTTGCGTGCGAAATTTCTGTGCGCGGGCCGAAAAAAAAATACGTGTAAAGTGACGATTAATCGCGTTACAAAAGGGAGGTGTGAACGTGGCTCGTCGGAATCGGGGCATGGAAATTTCGATACACGCATAGTTTCTGGAGCCAAGATCTATGAGGAGACAGAAGCTCGTGTTAACATACACAGGAGAAATGTACACTCGCCTGATGGGTACAAAGTTCTATCAAGCCCTCAGTGATGAAGATTCGCGAAATTAAGAAACATTCGGAGTGAACATATAGTATAAGGATGTGTACGTGATATGCATCTAAACTCCCTACACTCCAATTTAATGAGAGGCGTACTTGGAGTGCAAAGAATTAATAATTCTACAAGTAATCGAAAACATTGTGGTAGTCTACGATAATTACTTGGAAGATTTCACAATTTAAGCTGTAACTGAACATATATCCTGCGATACGTTGAATTGGAAATATTAAATGTTCAGTAATCACTATGCGTGTGCGGAGAACGCCCACGAACGTTCGCGATTAAAGTATTTCCGCATAGAAGATACGCTGAGCATTTGGATCTTTGCATACAAGGGATTAAATGTATGGGGATCGAAGGAGATATAAAAATTTATGGTTTGTTCTAGTTGTGTTAAAAAAATGTAGGTATCATTTTAAAAAAGAATAAAATACCTAAATGATCTTGAAAAGTTTTGCCTCGTGGGATTCTGATAACCCTCGATCTCCTTCCACCCTCACCTCGCTTACGTATAATACTTTACAATTCAACGAATCTTTCAAGAAGCATTTAGGGTAGGTGTTCCAATTACTGTCAGTGTCCCTATTACTACCACTTTATTTATTTTACTTAATAAAAACGTAAAGGACAAAGAATAGTGTACAAAAAAAATGTATTATTAAATTGGGACTGTTCTTATTATTATTATTATTATTATTGTACACTATTTTTGATACGTTACGTTTTTTTTTATAGTAAAATAAATACAGTGGTAGTAATAGGGATACTAGCAGTAATTAGGACATCTACCCTGCTCACAATTATCTACCAATAATTATTTATATAAGCAATCGAGATTTCGCGGCACGTGTGAAACTGTCAATGTCGTCACTGAGAGCTCAATGCTACAAACTATGTTTCTAGCGTTTCTAATCACTGTGGTAAGGTGTCACAAGTCACCCACTAGGAATAAAAACAAAGTACAAAGGAAAGGATTACTGAACAGACATAAAATACGAAACACACGCAATAACGTAGACAAATGTACGTTTGCAAAACAAGTATACCAACTGAATATGGGGTGGATATATATGTATATATATCAATGAATCGTCCAGACTTCACCCTGCATCACTCAATGATACAAGACCAAGAGGCATCATGCGGAAACACAAAATAGAACTGGCAGCTGGCGCGGCAACGCAAGCAGCAACCGAATGTTTATAAAAAAGGAAAGATAGAAAAGGAAAGAACGTAATGCGCAAAGCAGACTGACATGCAAATCCTGTCCAAAATGGACCTCGCTATGCTTCATGGCACCAAGCATTATGCAAAGAAACGCCGTTAGTAAGAAGCAGTGCGCCTACGTGATATCTGCGTCTTGCTGCACAGTTAATCTAAACACCATCGGGCCACGTTTTAAATGCAGAACGCATTTCTTCCGACTGATAAAGCGAACAGTCTCCTTTCTCCACTGACTTCGCTTCATTTTTCCCGTGTGCAAATGTTGTTTTCAATTCGGTCAGTTGCATGTTGCATTTAATAAGCAATTACGTGAACATGTTGCGCACAACGGTGACAATAAAATACGGGAAACAGAAACTGATGTGGAGGATGGTATCGCGTAAGTGTCGCCACTAATTTTCAAGGTTTCCTCCTTGCATCCACGAGGGACTGTTGGACTAATTTTCAGGGTGTGAAGTTTGAGGGGTGTGAAGCTTGTGGTGGGCACTTTTTTGCTGGTTTGATAGTTCTTTTTGTTAAATTAGATTTGATGGAAAAGCAGACGCACTGAAAATTAGTTTACTCTTTGTTTCAGGTAATTCTTTGTGGAGGTGAAAGGAAACTTTGAAATTTTTTAGCGAAACGCACTTGAGACACTCCGTACATGATCTTTGTAACAAATAACAAATAAAAATTGAAAACATCATTTTGTCACTTTAAAATGATCTTGAACTTAATGATTTGTTAATCGAAAAGTAATTGTACCGTATATACATGTATGGACGGTGAAATTGAATTGGAAATTTTACTCACAGAATTCAAATTCGAAATTAAATCTTCAATTGACTCTTTATTTATTAAATATCGCTGTGACTCGTTATATTGCAATTTTAGAACATAATATATCTTTCGAGAAAGGCTGCTTGCAGAGATATCACACCCTCAAACATCAGCAAAATGGTATGAATTAGTAATTTTTAGCAAAGGGGCTGTCCTTAAATTACGTAAGAGTAATTTTGACGATTTCTTACCACCTCCCTGCTCCAGTATAAGAATTCGTAAGATTATATATTCCAACCCCTCCCACTTCCTGACATAATATTTCTTACATTGCAATTTTTCAGCTATTAAAATTCTTTTAAAAATTTATATAATTCCTATAACTCTCCTTCGGAAAATTAGGTTAAAAATTCCTCCCTCAACCCTCTCCCCTTTACAAGAAAAATGAAGAAATTCGTGACCTCTTCACCCTAAAAACCCTTACGTAATTTAAGGACGACGCCAAAATGTATAAAGTAGTAACAGAGGGGTTAAAATCTGACAAAACAACCTTCCCAATAATATGAACCACAATGTGTCAACAAATATTGGATAAATAATTTCCATTACACAAATTTATCCAAAACTAAACCTCTCAGCATCGCTTCAAGCAGGACTATTACATCAACAACCACTTTACATAAAATCCAGCACGCCGCTAGATCCACGTTATCGTGATCCAAGAAATTGACCAATAAAAATGATCCAACGTCAACTATTTAAATACACTTCTCATCGTCCATGTATACGCGGTACCAAAATGGTAGACGCGAAGGGAGCGCGTGAATGCGGTCGCATTTAAAATGCAGTGATCTACGAAGAAGAAAGTAAAACGGAACAAAAAGAAACCAAGGAAGAGAGAGAGATAGAAAGAGAGAGAGAGAAAAAAAACAGTCGAGGAACGAACGACAAACTTGAGAGGTTCTCGATCCCTCGGAAGACCTGAACTCTGTTTAGTTTTTAACAAATCGACACTGTCAGCCTGCGAAATTCAAGGGAATACCACCTAGCTGTTTGTCATGATCTCTTTTTTTTTTTTGGTTGTTTGGTAACGTGTGGGTACCTGTGAAGCCTGGCGCGGATACGGAGAGGTTGCTTCTCAGATCAGGTATCGGAGCTATAGACTGTGGTAGACTTCTTTTATGAGCTACGCCATGACTATTGCGCGGGCAGTCTGCCACCCGTCACCGCACACCCGTGTATTCGTTCATTGGCAACCGGAGGTTGACGAAAGAAGAAGGCGAGGATAGCGTTGTTGTCAAGCATCAAGAAGGTTACGCCATAGAAATATATGGAAATATTACAGTTTTACATTATAGTGAATACCATACGTGGAAGGATCGTCGGTTGTTTCATTGTTTTCCCCTTTTCTTACATAACTCTATCCGTTACGCGACTTAAGGTCGACTCAATTGAACGGGGAGGATAACAATACAAGATGCGTTTATTAGTCGCTGCTAGGGAACCTGGATCTCGAGACTGGGAACGAGTGTGTGTACTGACACTGATAAAAAGCGTGATCACCGTTCCAACTGCGGGCAACGTCCACCTTCCTTCTTTTTTTTCTCGGTAGACTATTCGTGGTAGAACGAAATCGTTGGGAACGCCTAACGTGTAGCCAGATATCTGTGTACTTTATGGAAGAAATGTGGTGAGGTTCTGGAAGCATTGGGGATGTAATTCCCGAGAGTAAAACTGGAGGGACTGGAAAGCGAGCAGGTCACAACCCCTTTCAGTTTTGCTTGGAGAAGAATATAAATTATAGGATACTTTCGAACAATAATGTAACACTTGGAAGTACCTCGAGAAGCTCACTATATTTTTTCCACGCGATACACAGAATTTTTTTACGCGTGGCTCAGAAACCACTGAGTACAGTGTAGTCGTCGAGTAATTATCCGTTGATGATCGGTACCTGTTAACACTCAGTAGCAAGCAAACAAACAACGGAGACACATTGCCCGCAACAGAAACGGAATTCCATGGAAAAAAAGTATAATAAAATAAATGATAGAACGGGTAAGTCCAATACAGAATGTACGCAGCCTTCACCAATCACATTAATCCGATACCAAGGTTCATGAACCCCTTCCCGATCAAAGGGTGCGTTCATAGTGTCGAACAAATCTTTCCAAATGCTATTAATCGAGAATGTCATTCAGGTGTGTTTCATATGCTCTACGTACCATCTAAGAACTGCATCGCCCTCTCCTCCCCAGGATAACGTACGCACTTTGCGGGGTGGATTTCCAGCACGTTGTACATGTCCGCCAGGAAAACGACTAAATTTTGCTTCATGGACCTGGTCAGAGAGGGAGAGATCGGATATAAACGATGGCAAGGGGTACAGTAGCGTCTGTCGTTTTCATTTACAAACAGCAGTTACTACTTGTTGTGGTAAAGGCAAATTATTTTCAATATTGAATTCTACTTTATGGTATATGTTAAGAAATTCGATGCAACAGAAAGACCACGAATTTATATATATTTCTTATGCAACATGCAAAGTAGCTGTGAAATGACTACTAAAACGAGAGATTTATGAATTCCTGTTAGAGACTTGGAATATTTTATATTATCCTTTTATACAATGGGTGAAATAAAATTCTGAGCTTTAATATCTAGGAGTGCCATTAGGCACTCTTTTTTAAATTGTATTGAAAAGACGATAAGTTAACTTTCAACTGATGAGCTTAAAATCATCCACCAATTTTGTGAAAGTTGCAACAGACACCTGAGGAACTTGAAAATGTTTATGTATAATACACTAAACGATAAGAGGGTATCCTACTGTTTTGTGTTAAACTACCCCAATTAAATGCTACATCATCCCACCAGTTGAACGTTAAAAATCACAAGACAAAAGCTCCAGTCTAATTAATTACTAACTCATGCAGAGAATATTTATGAAGATTCGAATGATGCTTGACAGAGATACAGTGATATCGAAAAGGCAGAAAGGTGGCGCCCTTGATTCTTTTGCCGTTAAGTCGAACGCACAGGAATATCTTCATCATATTCTTCAGATAGCGCTACTTTAACCTGTTAATCGAAGAAGCCGAGTAAACTCGTCACATAAAAATGCCTTCACTTTAAACTAAATGACAGAATTACTCGCGAAAACTGAATAATCACACTGCTTCAAAGAAGAAAGTACCTACTTGTCTGTCATTAAAACGAATTAATTCGTGTCCAGCTATTCCCAAAGAATGTGACTCAATAAATTGAACGCTACAACCAGAGATCGATAAAACTTTTATTTAAATAAAATTTCGAATGACGAGTAAAAATTAAAGAAAATTATTCGTCATGCGTCGAATAAAACAAAAAATAATCGTTAAGTTAAAGTAACTTTTATTCGATCCGTTATTTAAATAATATTTTGTTTAGTTAATGCCGAACTCTGCCTACAGCGAGTCACCAAAAATACATTTTTCCGTTTCTAATTTCAAAAATATCGTCTCGCAAGTCACTACAGTGTGTCTCTAATCATCGTATCTCTGCCAGGCACACGATATCTGGTTCGTTTCTTACCCCCTCATATACGTCACGTCCTCAGGTTGCATGTGAAAAATGGAATAGGGTAAGCATCTGTTACAAAACGCGTGGACCAGCGAGAGATTGTGCAGCGCGTCCGCGACCGACGGTCTCTTCGATACTCGGATGTCCATCCAGTTCAATTCGCCGGGGCAATAAAATGCGACGACCGCGGCCAGACCGACACCGTCGCACAGTGATTGGAAGTCCTTGGCAGCTGGCAGCTCCGGCAATCGCGTTTTATCGCCGGCGCCCTCCTCCGTTTGGATCTTGGCGATCAGCGCGTGCGACGCGTGGCTTATCCAGAAGAGAAGACCCTTCTCGTGGTCCGTCGGAACGTCCACCTCCGCCTGGGGCTCGAACCGCCGGATCGCCGAGACGACTCGATCCCCTGTCACCACCTCCTTCGCGTACAGGACCATCAGGCCCTCTATCACAGCCATATGCGCGGACTGCAACGTGACGTTTGTGAGTGTCAACGAACGCCGTCAAGTGGCGTCAGACGACGTCAAACGCGGGGTACAATGATCACAGCAACGTAATTTGGTAATAGAGAGAGTCTTCGTGAAGAAAAAAATTAAAATTGTAGGTGAACTTTGTTGTTTCAAAAGAGCTTTCGTTTTAGAGGAAATATATAATTTGAAAATTGATTCAGTATGAGTACAGTAATCTGCCCTGCTTATTTAAAATGTCCTATCTAGCATTTCGAAACATCCGAGAAAACTGATTTTCTTTGCGCCGTCCTTGTAAAAAAATAAATAAATCAGACTTCCTCTAGATCTCTACGAAGCACTTAGGGATTTATAACTTTACTTAAAAGGTAAAAGGCACGTGGAATTTCAAATATTTCAACTGCTCTTGAAAAAGTGGAAAATGCTAGATAGGACATTTTAATTAAGGAGATATGTGATTTTTTTTAAAAACGAAGGTGAGTTTGGAAGAAAATTAAACCATATTTTTTTCTTTTTTCGATAAGGGATCAGTCTATGCCAGATTGAACTATCATCACTGCCGTGTCTTGTATAAGTAATATCTCCATTATATGAACTTAGATTATTTCTGGAACCTACTTTTTGCCCTCCTTTTAAATCCACTAATTATAATTTCGGGGATTTTTTCTAATCCCCTTCTTGTATTGTAACGTGATCTTACCATTTTGAGTGGTGAATTTTGAATGAGGATCGTTTCGGTGAGTTGAGTATTGTTTGGCTCAGCGAGGTAAACACCCTTTCTGGCAAGCGCTTGCAGAATGCCGCAGTGATTCTGGTTGTGATAATTTGGATCCGAATAAATGTTTGCCAGCGCCAAACAGTACAGCTCTGCATTGGAAAGTGCGTGGACGATCTGCGGCTTCAGGTGTTCTTGATCCTTTAAAAGCAAAACACAGATTCGCTGAAGATTTATTATTTTGGGGTGAAAGTTTATTTCCATTAAATAATATTTTCAACGACGCTTGCAATGAGTGATTCCAAATTGTTAGTCACGGATGTATGCAACGGTTGCTAACACTGAACGGCGATGGCGTATTTTCACCAAGGGATTTCCATTTTGCGCCCGCCTCTGGCGTATTTTCACGTGAAAATTTTTTGAAAACCATCAAAAGCACTATCCGAAAGTCCCTGAATATTTACTTTGAAAGTAAATCGAGCTCGCAGCCTGCACTGTACTTCGTCATTGCCATTTCGCTCTCCCAGTAGCCGATCCTCGGATGATGAAGATTTATATTTCTACACTTCCCACGAAATCCTCGTCAGAATATTACCAATCAATTGGTGAAGTCTTCTCGATGAAAATGAGCCCAAACTCGGCCTCACTCGCACCATTTTCAATCATACTTAATGTACAATAAAAATTGAAAAAAAAAATACGAAACTAATTCAAATTACGTATAATTAAAAACAAACCAAGTGATGTCATATTTGTCCTCACTTTCGTCAAGAAAATCTCAAGCATTCGTTGATTTTGAAGATTTAATATAAAAAGAAACTACAAATTTCATTGCCATTAGTGGCTTGACAAAATTCTTCCGGAACGACCAGTCAGAAAGTTCTGACTAATCTCAAACAGCATTTCGTCACAGCTGGCGGCACTTAAAGTGTCAAACTGAACCAGAAAGACTCCCGTGAAATGGGCCTAGTGAAGCAAGAAAAAGGCCTCTTTCCACGGGGAAATCAGGTCCTGTAAAAGGACATTAATCCGTAGCGCCAGTATGAAACACAATACTCAACTGGCGCATAGGCCAGCCGCAACCGCATAAGAATATCCGGCGTACGGCGACGGGCAAATATTAGTATTCCGTAATTTCCGGCGCGGTGCACGGAAATGCAAAGAACTCGAGACGATGCATCGTGGTAACGGAAATACATGGGGGACACTGATCGTGGTTATAGTCGTTGGAAGATGCGACACACACGACACGTCCGTGAAATATCGAAAAAGTGAGTAGAAAATACGGGCAAATACGGATACACGAGAGAATGCGAATGTACAGGATGTGATACAAAAATATGACTGTGGTTCGGTGTACAAGAATGTTGAAGGATATCGAATAAAAAGGTTTCGTGCCACCAGAATTCTCGACACGAGTTCAGATGTTGTAGAGGCCTTTTCAAAGGAGATACTTTTGTGATTGTTAAGGAGGTATTTTAAGTATTACTACTTAGTACTATAATTCTATTTCTCTTGCTATAGGTACTTCTATTTATTATTGCAAATATTTGCGACCCAAAATTCTGTTCCTATTTTAAACAAATCACTAAGTAGATCACCACATTCAGTAATTTCTCAATCTTGTTTTTGAAGTTTGCGTAATAACGATGTTTTGATATATCTAGTAATAATATATGCATCAATTTTCTACCCTTTTTTAGTATATGTCGAGAGAAAATTTGAAACTAGTAATATTTTTATATTTATGACTAATAATTATATAATATAGATTAATATATTTTCCCTAAATTCAGTTACAATCAAATTAATTTGTCAAAGAATATGAGTAGATAAAAAATTCAGTAAACACACAGTAACCAAATAAATTATTCTTATTATTCTACTGATATTTTTTATGAATATTAATTACAATATTTTGCGTCGTAAAGTAGTGGTATTCGTGTTCAAGTATCAGTCGATAGCAAAAATCTATTTTTAAAATTTCCTGTAAAAAAAATCTACATCCACGTAGACGCGACTAACGGAAAAATAATGGCCATGATTAGGTTTTATGGTACGTTAACCCTTTATATGGTCATTTAAATAGGTTGCTGGCCGTATATAATGTCGGCCAATTAAGTCAGCTCTTGATTCATAAAAAAAACTCGCTCGAAAACCGCCCATAGTTAAAACTCCGTTGAAAACGAACAAGGAAACCATTGATCTTAAGTAACTAGAAAGTATTACGCGCGAGTAACATTACCGCTAATTATTATTACTAATTACGTAATCTCGTTGGATCTTTGTATATTATATAAAGAATGATTTCACTCCGTTCAAACTGTGCTACTGATAATCATGAGTTTTTTACCGTTCATTCGTTAGAATATAATAGGAACATGTTTCATAATGAGTTACAAGCAACGTTTAGAATTATCAAGCCAAAACTCTTAGCGCGAAAGAAAATTTCTATCCAAATGAAAAATGTGTAAAAATATTACGCAATTTTCAGTAAGTAGAATGTTAAAAGTTTCCACGAATTAAATTTCGTCGAAAACCAATAAAACCAGTATTTGAATTTCAACGAAAAAAAAGTTTTTCTGTCGTTAAAAATTATGTTCTGATCTTGAAACACTGCTTTAATTATACCACTAATTAGGGAATACTTAATATAACATACTACTTTACGCATTACCTGTTGTGCGTATAGTATTCAATTAATTAAATCAGTTTGGCTATGTTCATTATACAGCCTACCATGAAATGAGTAACTTCTTGTCGGTTCGTGAATGTTTCGAAAAACGAAATTCCCTGTTGTGAATGGTGTTGTGAATAACAAAGAACGAGTTCATTAATAGATTATTCATAAGTAATATTCAAGGGCATCAGAAATTTCCCTAGCATTATCGCGTTATTCACGCTGCAGCTGACACGCAGCCAAAGGAAAGTCGGAAAAACAATTTCAATTTCGTGAGTGACTCGCGCCGCAACCGCAGCTTCATATGCGAGTCGATAAACACGAACTCGGTGAAGCAGGCCAGGTAAAAAGCTACATACCCCACAAAAGAAGCAGAAGCACGCGAGTAAGAGCAAAAACAAAGAGAACGGAACAAGGATGGCGCGAGAGGGAAAATAGAAAAGTGAGTTTTAATATAATAGAGGTAGTGATAACGTATGACCAGTGATGAACTAGCTTTTTCAAACGGATTAAATACCCGCAGAATTGTAAGTGGGTCATTCTATGTTCTCACAAAAATAAACAAAAGTTGCAACATTTAACAGCCTGTATTGTTTAAAGAAATGCGAAACCAGCAAAGTGATGACTTAAACTCCCCATAATTTCACCCGAACTACATTATATTTGAATTTCATCAAAATCCCTCGTACCTATTAGGAGAAATGATCGATTAGATGGGGAATGATTGGAGCGTGGCGTTATAATTCCAAGTGCAAAAAGTTATTTTTCTAATATAATAAATCCATTTGAAATTAATTTTAAATTTACTCTTTGGTTTCTATTTTCCATTTATTTCCCTCACTGACTCTGACTAGAAAAGATTCCGATACTCTACTGATCCTTTGACAAAGTTTCTGATTAAAGTGAACTATTGAACCGCCTCATTAGGCCTTCAGTCACCCTGAAAACTGAGCCCTTCGGAGTCCAAATTATTTTCAGTCCTCGTTTTAGCTACTTTACGCACGTTCACCACCTTCACTGGCATCCCGTGATGAAGGTTCCAGGGAAAGAGAAAAGAAGGAAGAAGAAGAAGCAGAAGAACAGTCGAAACCACGAATCGTCAGATGCTCGGTTCTCTTTCGTACAGCTGAAGAAAGCCACAGTGTGATAACTACTGTTTGAAGATGAGACAGCCCCTATTGTTTCCAAGGGAGTTGTAGTCATCGTCAGATTGCATCTTTCTGCAGATTGTAATGCGAAAGCCAAGACTGGGAGATTGATCACTCGACGAAAGTTCAAGTTTGAGAAGGATACAATGAATGAAAGGTTCCTCTGCTGCTTGAAGATACTCGAAAGATTGTGTCTCGCTAAGCACAGATTACCAATGATTACGATTCAATGACCACCGTGTAGAAAAGGGACCTTTTCCATTTTACAATGCAATTCCTTGAAATATTTTATTCTGGTTTAGCAGGCGCAGGGCCTTTAAATGATACTAGTATCAGAATATAATATAAGAGCCTATTCTCAGATATTTATAATTGAAATTGTGGGTCAAATCGGACCCTGCTTGCTACGTGCAACCAAAATATCCATCGTCCAAAGGTTAATTGATGATGCGATTCATCGCCCATTACTTTTCTTCTAGTTACAAAACGTCCACCACGAAATAAATTGCATTTCGAACAGTCTAGCTCGATGAGTTTTTCAAAGTTCGAAAGTCTCACCTCGTACCATCGGCACACCTTGTAAAATCCCTCCTCGGCCGTGCAACTCGGGTCGCTCGGAGCGCAAAATCGACAACTGTGCGATTTATCTCGCGGCGTACACGAATGGGAACAAAGGTCCTCGATTAAATACATCCCCCGGGACGTGGTAACACAAAAGAGCAAGAGGAGCATCCGTCACACCAGCTCCATGATGCACTACTGGCTAGGCAAAAGAGGTCGAATGCAGCCGATCGCTGTGTAATTCGATTGGCTTAACCGGATCAACCACAACAACCGAGGGCTTTCACACACAGCCAGCACGCGAAACGTAACGTGCGGTTGTGATGGCATAATTGCCCACGTCGATTCCCCTTTATTTTTCATGCATTTCGCGTTTCTTGTATGTAACTGTTATTTCATTTGATTGCTTTACGTGATATGTTTTTTTGAACGGCTCTTGTGTGCGAGGGAATTGGGTTATTTTGATAAATTTGTGTACTTTTTCATGGTACAGGCGAGTCAGAAATAAATATGGTTCACATCATTTTTTTACTAACTGCCACGACAGTGCTCCAAGTTGTCTGTTCATATTATTCTTATACAAATAATTTTCTGTAATATAAGGAACTATATATTTATATTTTTTAAATTCCAAGCTTGAGATATAATTAAGGTCCGTTTTCATTTAAACATAGATCCAAAACACTGTAAAAATTCATATACGCTACTTTCGAATAAAAAATCTCCACAGAAACCCATCGTCTCGCCATTGCAAACATACAATACGTGTTGCTATAATATCGAGATATCCATAAAAGACATACTTAACAACACCTGCACGCGAAAATAGCTGAGTCCGAAAATTTCAATTTTAAAATACATTTAACATCCTGTTCCGGGCATTCTGCGCATATTCTGCATAAATTCTAAAACCTGCACGTATACATGCATTTATGTATGCATATACGTTGGCGGTGCATCCAGTGCCGTTATTTCCTAGGAAGTTCCTCGAGATTTCCGCGCTCATTATCGGAGTTCACCGAGGATTCTTTTCACGAAACTTTATTAGCGACTCTCGAGCAAACGCCCAGCAACTCCTCGCGAGCCTTTCACGAGGAGGCTGGCCGGTTTTCTCCGTCGTGAAATAACGATGCGCGCCACAAAAGACTTTCCAGGACACCTTAAAAGGCTGAGGAAGTCGCGGCGCGTTCTTACCGCGTCCCAGTCCTGCCGTCGCGGAAAAAAAGTACGCCGCGTAGCTTCCCTTCGTTAAAAGCAACGTCGTTTACAGAAATTAAAAATTAATCGAAGAGTTTGAAGCTTAACGGGAGAAACAGTGAGACGTTTTTCGTGTACCATTGTCATTCCACTTGATTTTTTTTTTAAAGAAAGGTTGATTGCCTCGGTGGAATTTAAAAGGACTACTTAGTGGGGACTTTAAATATCGATGACAAAATCTAGGGACGATGCTCGAGACCTACGTCGAGACTTATCGTCTAAATTTTGTTTGGAAAAAAATTGTTAACGGTGAGAGAACGAGATCACGTACCTCATGATCGACATAATATGGCTCGCGAAGGTTTTCTGGCACTCGGTTGTTGTACGCCTTCGACAGGAGCCATTTTACGGAGGCACGTTGTTTGGCCTGCAACAATGACAAAAAATGTAAAATTAGTAATGGTTACAATTGCTCTTCTAATGAAAATTTTAGGCGAAAAATAAGGAAAATAATGTTGTAAATACTTCTGGAGGGTTTTTGTTATAGGAATAAGATACATTTTATAAAAAAAAGTTTTAATATATTTCTTGCCATATATAATACCGATGATGCAAGAATATAGTTTAATGTCAGGCATTTGTTTTACGTAGACGGCAATACTTTATGCTTTAAAAAATATAATCGTGGTATCATCACATGTTCTGTAAGTTTTTATTCAATTCGGTATGTAAATATCTGGCAATGTTAAATGGTGTCAAGAAATTTCTGCATAGAAAACTTCTTCCAACGTTCAATATCCCCTTTATAGGATTAAAAAATAATTATAAATTCAAAATTGTATATTCAGCCTTAGAATTACCTATTTGAAGAAAGTGGAGTCTTGGAACACGTCCAACTCGTGCACATTCAACCTTCTTGGTCTTTTAAAGTGTACTAGTTTCAATTTTATATTAAAATTAGAATTCTGTACCGTTTAAAGCTGAATAATTAATTTGTACTATCATAATCGATACTACTTTTTAGGACACCTAAGTCATAAAATTTAAATTTAATATATTTAATTTTAATTAAATTTTAGTCTCTAAAATCATCGACGAGTAATCATCGATCATGCAGCACCTCCATACTTCGTGCTCTCGCACTTTTCGTCAAACAATAAGATAACCCACTCTGCCTGCCACTCGAGACGCTTCCCCGCGCCTTATTGTTAGTAAAATATTCAAGAGTACTACCCCGCCCCCCCCCCGCCCTTTCCTAAAAATCACGAACAACCCGTCACTACCAAGGCGAACAAATGATCCTTTACTTTAAGCCTCGCCTCTGACACTTAATGAATGCTCAGGAAGGCGAGAGCAATAAATATCGCATAATTCCTCGATTTATATCGCTGTCAGAGCTTCCTATATGACAAGCGTTTAATAGCACGAGCCTGGGAGCAGAGAACGAGTTTTCATGAAACGCGAATAGAAATTTTCATATACCTAGGTACCATTTTAGTTGTAAAATAGCCAACGAAATGTGTACGGCAAAGTTCACAATTTTGTATCCTTATTTTACGCTACCTTCTCTTCAAAATTTTACCAATTTTTTCTCAGCCTTCAGAATGGAAAAATTCCAAATTTTGTATCTTTATTTTGCGGTAGCTTCTTTACAAAATTTCACCAATTTTTTCTCAGACTTCAGAATGGAAAAAAAAATTTGTATCCCTACTTCACGACGCCTTATCTTCAATATTTCAAAGACTCAAATATTCTAAAATTTTTATCTCCGCATTCCACTAACTTCTTCCTCCCAGCGTTAGTCGAATTAATAAACAGGTGGTCACTGGTTTCGGGTTTAATTACTATAACAGCAACGATTACATCATACGGCAGTAACGAAAGTAGCCGTGCGAGTATTTTCGTCAGTAGGAACGCCGATTTATAACATTGGGCGAGGCTTGGGAACGTGGAGCAAGTTAAGGGGGTCAACGAAGTCCAGCCCAATCATTGCTATCGACCAGCAGAACCATTGTTACATACTCGTCATCCTTCGGAATAGACGACCCTCAATGACGCTTTGTACAGGGCTGTTTGAGGTCACTAAAAAACTTGCAAGATGAAGGAGACCTGTCCCTTTCTGCACCAGAAAAATATGAAGAGACGATATCGTGATTTATTTACGTAACAAATAATTTCACACTTAATAAATGATACTGTATCAGAAGAAAAAGAATTTTAATGAACTATCTGAATTTCTAATTGCTATTAATTAACGTCTTCTAATTTAATTTGCATTTGCCTACAAATGTGTTTCATTTGTAGGTAGTATTAACATTTTACGATTTGAAAATTTGTGATTATTAAATCAAATAAAATTAAATAAGATAGTTTATAAGTTTGAAGAGCCTTGAAATCAAATTTAATTTATTTTACTGTGAGATATAAAACAGACTGGACCCTATTAACTCCATGATATGATTTCGAAATATAATCAATAATTTTAATTAATTACATCCCTCACGATACCACAGGACATGTTCCACAAAAGCAACTGGCTTACGAGCAAGATTGATCTCCACATATGATACGCCCCACTCTGATAACAAAGACATGGCAATTTGCATTTACGAACAGACACACTTCAGCTGTATGAGAGTGTATGAAAGATTCTGGAAACGGGTCAGATAATCGAATAGCGGACATAAACGTTCCTGCAGGACGTTGGCAAACTGAAAAGACCTGGATGGTCTCAAAGATCTTCAATATTCAATGCACCTTCATCCCTCGGGACAATTCTAAACGCTGAAAGGTAAGCTATGTAGAACGTTGTCTACGACATCGTGAACGAACACGTTTAAATATTAGGTCAGCGCACAAATACTGCAGCATTTCGAATAAATATTCAAAATACAAGTGAACCCCTTTTTATTAACAATTAACGACGCTTACAAATTTCTATTAATTTAGTACAACCCTTCCTCATATTTCTGTCAGTTTATCACCCTTTTCTAAACATCTCACGTTGTTTTAATACTTTAACGTTTTTTTTTTACAACTTTCCGCAGGCATAAGAAATGTATTTTATTTCATATTAATCACCGATATTTACGATATGATGTTTGGTGGTTTTCAAAAATGAATGAAAAGTGGAAATATTTGGGAGAGATCGACTGTAAGCGTCTGATACATGTAAATGTAATATATATTTCTGGTAAACAATATCAGTTCATGTATGGAAAATAGATAATTTCAGAATATTCGTCAAGGCGCGTTGCACTATGCTTGATTAAATGCAATTGCAGCGCAAGCACGAGACTGTTTTTCGACGTTGTAAAAAGGTAAGCAATTATTAATTTCGCTGTTGAGTAAAAGAGAAAGGAGGGCATGTGTTAAAAAATTGTGAATGCTCGAGAAAAATAAGTCACGGTCGTTTTAAGCGCACTTGAAAAAGTCTCCTACTTTGTTATGACCGGAGTATAGAGTTAGCGAAAGGGAATATTAAATGAAATTTAGATCGACGAATGCGATGAAATTTAATAAATGCCATGAAATAGCAAATATCAGTTACTAGCGAACACTATTTTTAGCGAACGTTGACTATAGTCAGCAGAGGTGTGGCTCGATCCAATAAGATACGAGGAATTTCCAGGAAATTATCAGCTTCATCCAGAACGATGAAGCTGGTAAATAAACCGTGAAAGTGCATGTCACCAGCCAGAAAATTGCGAGGAGGTTTGCACGAAATATTCCAGGAGATGTGGAAATTTCGATTACGAAGCTGTAAGGAGGAAATATGATAAAAAGATTGAGGAAATGTAGGCAAATCTCTGGTTGGAAAATAACTTTTCCCCCTAAATTTTCTAAATTTTTATACCTACGCAATTTTTATACTTAGCTATATTTTTCTCTAAACTCAATTTTCTACATTTTTTCTGCTCATTCAATTTCCTAAATTTGTCTGTTTATTCAATTCCCCCAAATCGTCTGTTCATTCAAATTTCTCACCTTATCTCTAAAATCATTTTCTAACTTTTTCCTTGAACTCAAAATTCCTAAATGTATCTCTAAATACAATACTCTACAAATTTTCTATCTGTTTTCCTTTGCAGCATTTGAACAACTGCGTGCAATCGCAAAAAATTCCGCGTCAAATAATGCTTTGGAGAACTTCAAAAAGAAACTTATCCAAGTTCCAGGCAAGTTGTAGAATACAAGCAATCGATAAAAGCCGGTGATTCGAATTGCATCGATAGTTTATCTCACAAAGAATCTACCTTACACGCTAACCCGTTTCTTGCATAAGATAAAATGCAAAACAAAAGCGTGAAATATCGCGAGGCACCTTTGTTTTCAGAATCGTTAATTTATTCAGTCAGCCGTTTTCGTCTCGCTTTTTATCCATACGATTAATTTCAGCGCCGAGCAACAGTCGCTTTGTCAAGTATTCAATTTCATCGAGAGCTACTTTCGCCCTGTTTTCCGTTCCGATCGCCCTCTTTAATTAGAATTTCTTCTGCCGTCTAATTACTCTGTTCCTGTAACGATACACCAGCTGACAACAACTTTCATATCCCACACAAACGTATAGCGCATTTTTCGCCTGCAAATTATTATACTAATTGCATTTTCAGGTGATCTTAGGGCAACGAGATGCTATTTCCTTAATTGGCCTGGCAACCCAATTTAATTGAGTTTGGCAGTTAAGCCTGGCCGATGGAAAGGATTTTACGAAATTTGGCTTCGTGCGGTGGCGAAGTGACTCCTCCATTACGAAATCGTAATTTAAAAATGTAATTTAAATTGTAATTTAATTTAATAAGATTGGCACGAGTATCTAAGACAGAGATTAATTCATTTTTATCAATTTTTCATTTCGAATTCAAGGCGAAAAAAGATCTTCCGTCTATGAATTTCAGAGCTGGGAAATTAGAGGTGTCTAATTCGATAAAATATAATTATTCTTATTTAAAAAAAAGTGTAGCCCAGAAAAGAAGTATGCAGAAAAATACATCCACTGCATTTTTGAATGCACAAAATTAATTTTTATAGATCAAACATCTATCTTCTCAAATTTCCCCTGCATTCCCCTAAAATTCAAATTAAATCACACGATCAGACCTCCTAAATTCTTAAACAGCCAAAAAAACTGTTGTGTCACAGATATTTGAAACTCCCTTTTGAAAATAGAATCCACTTAAATTCCAAAACAAAATTCCACAGACTCCGCCATTTCCTCTGGAATCCAGGCTAAAGGCGCGCAATTAGCTGTCCTAGATAAAGAAACGGAATCCACAAACGGCTGTTGCATATAAAAATCCATGAGCAATTTACTCAGGTTGGAGCGCAGACGTTGAGAATCGACTCCCCTCGGCAAACACTGAGCGTGGCTCGAAAAAATGGGAAATATTTTCTCTGGATACTTCATGGAAGGCGAGTGCGAGCAACGTCTGCGAAGTAATGTATCCTTTCGCGGACGCATGAGCGTGGCTGCACGTGTAGCACACAGGGGCACACAGAAGCACACCGCTAAAGCATTAACACGCGGTGCGTGTGCGAGACGTTTACGTTCGTCTATAAAAAGAAGCCATGTCATCGCTAACAACTAGTTGTTACACGACATGGAATATTGCGTTACAGAGACACGGGCGAGGGAGGGTCAAGCACGATCGATTCTATCGCGACACGAGTTTCGGTTCGACGATCTCTGACGACGAGCCGCGACCAACTCTACGTGATTGGTGCCCGGTAGATCCGATCAGAACTCCGGACGTTAAAGGATGCCTCTCGTAGAGAAGATACTTCGAACGATTTATCGCTGAACAGAGTGATTCGAGATCTCTGTTCCGCCTGGGATTTAATAAGTCCGTGGAGGGTAGTCCGTTAAGTCGTTCACGACCACACGTCAGATGTCACATCGCGATTTCTCGACTGGGGCTAACGGAATGCGTACGTCATAGGAATAATTTTGCATTGAGTGGGTGGCACAAACGAGATTTGAAATACTGAAATTTTTAAATTTAGAAACTTTGAGATCTGGAAATTTGAAGACTTTGAAATCTTGAAACCTTGAAAAAAAAAATTCGAGATCTCGAATTCTGAAAATTTTTCTGGAATTTTTTAAAATTTCTAAATCGTCTAAAATCTTGAAGTCATGAAATTTTCAGCATTTGAAATCTTGGGATCTTCAGATCTCGGAATTCTACAATTTTAAAACTTCGAAACTTTAAAATGTTAAAATCTTGAAACTTTGAAATCATAAAATTTTGGAATCTTGAGATCCTGAGCTCTTGAGAACATATAAAATTTTGAGATCTTGAAATCTTGAAGTCATGAGAATTTAAAAATCTTGAAATTTTTAAATTAAAATCTTAAAATTTAAAAATCTAGAAATTTTTAAATGTCAACGGGACATTCGGAATACTAAATTTTTTGTGGACTAAATTAGAAATATAGGTGTACTGTGTCGAATAATAAAATTTAAAATGTAAAGAGGCCTGTAGCGGGTGGATAATCAAATACACGAGTTTCATAATGGATCGAGTTCAAAATATAGAATACAGTTCTTGCAAAATAAGACTTGGAGAAAAATTATAAAAATTGATGGAAAAGTGTCGTACCATATTTTATAATTTGCAGGACAGTTTGTGGGTTAAGTTGCACTTTAAAATTACTTCCTTTTTTTTTGCAGGAATTATAGAAATGGGTGTTGGTACTCTCGACACAGTCCTCTCAAATGTGCGTCTTTTCGCTATACCATCACTTCTAAATGCACAGAGTGCATCTTGACACGGATTGGGATGGAAGAGCTTGTGCATTTCAGGACAGATTTCGCTCGCTTCAAAATTATTAAAGAAGATATCCGCATCGAGACAAAGCGAGTTTAACTTGTTTCCCCTTTTTACGCGACGAAGACCAGGATTTGCTGCATTTACCAAGGTCTAGCAACATTATTCACAAAATTATGAAAGTATAAGAAAAGTAAGAAGTTTAACTGAATGATCTAATGGATTACAGAATCGAATTCTTATTCTATAATTCTAATTTGATGGCAGGATAATTCGAAACGTTAATAAATTAAAAAGGTTGCAAAATAATGAAAGATTTAATTTAATCAATTTTTTAAAAATGAAGATCACCACTTCACTCATCTATTTTTTCACTTCTTAACCAACTCAAGACAGCCGTAAGCATACAATGATAATTAAAATCACTAACACCATTCCTCAAATACCCCTACATTCTCTATTAATTGCAAATTTCACGAAAATTAAGGTTGCCGCTTCATTGATTTGCCCGCTAATCTCCAGTGACTCACGCCAATTGAAATCTCCACCGTGGAACTAGTTCGCTGTTGTTGCACGTGCAACAATCATTGCAAACCGACCGTACACACCTGCGCAGAGACCTTTCTTTCCAACCTTCCCCGAGCGTGCGTATGCACCGCAAAATTTATCGCACTACTCGCAGCGCGTGAACGATCTTGGACGCGGTTAGGCCTGGCAATAAGACAACTCTAATCGCGATATAACCTTATCCGCAAGGGGATAGTAAAGATGCGATTACCAGCGTGTCGCGTTTCACTGCACCCAAGAACCGGTGCAGTAAAATGCAACCCGGGCTGGCTCGCGATAAGTCGAGGCACGCGTTGATTTAAAACACCGTTAACACTGCGACAGTGCTCACGGAACTTGACCACGGTGTATCTTTCTTTGACAATCGTTTTCTCCGAGTAAATGCCAGACGAAATCGGTATGCACAGGGTGTAAAAAATTTGTCATGACTCAGGCAGGCGATTCTACACCTCTGGATGGATAAATGCTACTGTAAAATTGTCCTTGACTTTCAAATTCAGAATCAATTTTGATTGTAAGTGTTTTAAGTGAGAAGATCGTGTTTCAATTTTTTTAGCATTTTTAGAATGCAGAAAGAGGATTTATCGACGTGCAATTTGTAATTTCATTGGTTCTGTATGCATCAGTGTGTATTATTGTTGTAATAACGACACTGTGATTTATGATTTTTATGAGAGGAAGAAGCAATAATTTTGGAGATAGTTTTGAGGATTATTGTGAATCAAAGGGGAACAAAATATATATTCGTACATTTTTTTTAATTGAAATGTGGGAAACTATTGTTGTACAGGCACGTGACTATGCAAATTTCTTTTATTTTGGTGCCCAAAAAGATCCAACGAAGAACAAATTTCCTGAAATCACTTGTCACTCTAGCAATACTGACAGTAATGCCTCAATATGTCGTATAAATTTAGTCAGTAATATTTAAATTACCTGGCATAGAAGGCAATTATATTTTCAATCTGAATTTATTCCCCTATCCAACCATATAATACAAAAATATCTATGATTTCCAATTCGCACCTTTCCACGAGCAACGCATTTCGAATTACGCCATTCCATTAGAATTCCAGCACAGGTGAACTACGATCGTCCGTTTAAGGCCATGAACAATCACCTACATCCACATCGAAGAATAGTGTCAAGTTTAAAAATAACTTTTACGTTACGCTTCGACAATGTTACATAGTTTCTCGGAAATTGTTACGCGGGAAATTTTGCATCTCGTAATAAAACAACGCTACGCACGTAGATGCAACTAAGCTTTTTCCAATTTCCTCGCTTGTCACTTACTTCCTGCCTGCAGAGTGCAGCAAAGACTCTTCACAAGAACTCGACGTTAAATAATGAGCCTCGTGACAAAATGCCCCTCAAAGCAGCTTGCATCGAGCACAATTACAGAATAATTCGTCGATACTTGAGTTACAGTGAATGCTTTTATTCGAAACATTTTAGCATAGTGTTACTTTCAATGGGACTTAGTTTTCCAATAGTATTCATCTAACTGGGAACAAATAAACGTATTAACATCTTCAGGGATGATTTGTTAAATACGTAAAAATATTTTTGTACCATGAGATTTCAAATAGAATAAAATATAAATTGTACTGTACAACGTGATTATTATTTTTCTTACAGGTTATTCATATTATTTTTCTTTCTCTTCAGAAATATTAAAAATAAATATAAACGTGTCAGTGTCTCTGGAGGGACTAATTTATTCTACAGAGATTAATTAAAAAATTTCACTCTTGGAGAAATAATACATTTTCTTCAAAGACACTGCAATGCTGAATACTTGAATTTTCTCATAGTGGCAAACGGAAGTGAAAGATTGCACTGGATACTAATCTAAAAATAAAGAAACTGTAATTCTTCTGTGAATTGTGATAAACAGATGAGTGAACTGAATGTGAGTAATTTCAAGAAGGATAGGGAAAATTGTTCTTCTGGGAAATTTAGACGTATGGAATAAATTCTTGTGTGCCAAGGCTCGTTGGCAAACAAACATAATGTTGCTGTATCATACATGAAGTTTGCTCGCCGACTAGCAAGTGAACTAATTAATGGCGACTTCTCTGCATGGGCAACTGCATTGCGTCATGAACGATCTACTTTGAATGGGGGAAAAAGGATTAATGAAAAGTTGTGTAGAATAAATATCACACCTAAAAAATGCATTGCAATCACAAATTTGAGAGAGGAAGACCATACGCTTATATTCACGACGCTTTTGAAAAATACTACGTCAAATATAATTACAAATTGATAAATATTCTACTTTCTGTAGACTTAAATAACAGAAATTTATAAGATAAATACAGTAATATTCCAATTAACACCTAGCCTGGTGTTGGCGAGTTTTCACGCCTGCGTTTCCACGTCGACATTTTCAGGAAGCACAGGAAGTGTTGCAAAACAGTACCTGAATGTTTATTTAAAAACAAGGCAGGCTCAAATTTCGCATTTCACCGATACAAAAATATTACTAAGCAAAACAATTATTTGAAAAGGCGTGTCTAAAAGACTAAAAGACGCATTTTTTAACAATTAAAAAAGCTTTGTAGTCAAACCAATAATCACATTAAAAACCTTGTTTCCCTGCCCAAAAATCAAGACTCAAGGGGACCACATTTCGGCGAATGTCGCGTTTCCAAAGAAGTCGAGTGTATAAAGTAGAAGGGGGATTTCCGCGACGTTGTTTACATTCGCGCAGCTTTCACGTCGGTCAATTTGGGGAAAGCACGAGGGAGATAAAGCGTAGTGGGGAAAGGAACGCGAAAAAAAGGGCAAGAACGAAGGGGGGATGGCGGACAGGGCTTTTTGTTCAGATCCTGTCGTTCTGTCAAACGAACGTCTGGCTTCTTCCTGCCGTCGCGAGAATTCTATTCTTTGCGTCGAAACTTCGTGCACGTTCAACGCGAGGAGAAATATTCGCGTAAAAACATAACATCCGATCGGATTGCTGGCTCGTGAACAATATACCTCTTGAAACTGTAGCACCGTTTCTTTCAGCGGAGAAAAATACACTTCTCGAAACAATTAGATCACATTTCTGCGCCATTCAGTCGAGTGAATGGAGTATATATGATATACTACTGCGTACATTCGTGAATCTGCATGTTACATGTTTTTTATTTTTTTGTTGAGCAAACATATTTTGGCACAAGTCGCTATTTGCAGGCCAGGTTGGAAATAAAACTGAGCAGGTATCTGGTCTCAGTATTTACGGTGTAATACGGACACGTGTTGTTATTATTGTTATATACTAATATTTCTAGTGAATGTTTAAATATACAATTGAATTATCAATGCTCCTACTAAGTCTATAATTGAATTCATCATAGAATGAACGATACAACCAAATAGTAACCAAATAATGAATATTGAAAACCCACAAATAATTTTCTTCCACTGACACCCCAAAAAAAATTTCCGGAAAGGTTTCCCAAAATTATTTACTACGTACATATACGTCACACTGAGCGCTAAAAATATGAATAATTTTGTATTTCTATTATTCTAACCCAATAGTAGCAAAATAAGTAATAATCCAAATATTCAAAACCCACAAATAATTATCTTCAATAAAAAGTTATCAACATTCTTAAACTTCTATTATTCTAACCCAATAGCAACAAAATAAGTAAGACTATAAATACCTATTTTGAACCCACAAAAATTTCCTTTCAGAAAAAGTCACCAACAATCTTAAATTTCTATTATTCTAACTCAATAATAACCAAAATTATTTCAAAGACCCACATAAATTTCCTTCCACATAGCAGAAGCTGTCACATTCTTAAATTTCTATTACCTTGTAATATGTTCCATCTGTATAGAGGTTTCCAGTATAATTTGTTCAGGCAGAGAGCAAAAGAACATCTCCACCAGGAAAGTGGTCATTGCTGTTACAAGCCGCTCGTAACAGAAATATACGCATATCTTTATACACCCTGAACACGTGGCAGAAATGGCCCTTGGACTGGCAACAAATCGAATGTACATTACGAGTAATACATAATCAGATCGAGTGTCGGGCGTATACATTAGTCGCGCCCTTAACGACTGGCAATGGCAATGGTAGTAACGCCACTGATTGCATCGGATAACGTTTAGCAATGCCCACTGCACGCAACGGCACGCACTGCACGCATGCATTACTGCGCCATCCAGAGAAGATACTGTACGTACGTAGGCCGTGAAGCTAATTTAACACATAAAATGAACCCTTTACACTTCAACTTTATGCCCACGCTCAAATTTTTTATATATGAAGGCTAAAGGGAAAAACAGGGAATATCACAAAACAGCTTTATCGAGGAAAGTAAGTGTTTTGTTCCGGTGAAGAGTGCACATTACCTGTTTTTAACCAGTATACTAAAACTTTAACGTTATCTTACAGGGGCATTTGAACTTTATAGCCCTTTGTGATTCGACAGTTCTGTAGTCCCAGTTGCCACCAACACAATATACTATCAATTGCAAAATCACGAAAAATGGACATTCCTCGTTTTTCTCACTTAACCTTGATATGTAGTCAGTGCACGATTTGTAGATATTATAACACACTACTGGAAATATCTATTTGTCTTATCACCTACAAATCTAACCTAATGCATTACTATACATGTATCGCATGGTCCAAGTAAATGCAAGTTTTTAATTAAATCACACAATACCTACGCAAGTAACTAATAAATACTAGCTTTCACAAAATCGTCTTAACAATTATAAATATCGATATGTACCTTGCTGCAAATTATACGATGGAAGGGGAGACTAATATCGTGGAATAAATGCGAAGAGGGGAGTTGTGCGATTCGCTTTCATCCACGAAATATTCGCGCGTAGTGGGTGGAAGAAATTCATACGACAGAAATTCAAACGCGAGGCGATGCTTTCAGATATCGCAAAAAAGGATGAAAAACCTCCCAGATAAAAATACCATGTCTACCGATTTTCCGCTTCGAGAAATCTCGATCCCTTTCTTCTCGCTCGAGGCGTTTTTCTGCGCGCAACGAAAATCGCTGCTGGCCATGAAGCTGCCTTGCAAATAAATGGAAATACAGCGAGCAGATGAATTACCGCTGCGATATTGAAAAATTCATGCACTCGGCTATTCGTCGATTATCCAGCGTCCAATTAATATTGAAAGAATTTAAATTGACGAGAACCACGCTCGCCTGGTTTGCATACAATTAGAATGCGTTTCGATTAGAACACGTTCAATTGAATCGTCAACATGCGAACGCAATTTCGAGAACGCTTGGATAGGATAATTAGTGACGAGCGACTTGGCTGAGTAATTATTGCTGCACGGGTTTGCAAGAAAGCATGCAAGGGTTTTACTCTCGATAAAACGGCTGAGAGTTGCAGCTCGATTCTCTACAAAATGATGTGAGGTAGTGTAAGCTACAAAATCCTAAAGTACGGGGGAAAATATCCGAAGTGCAAACTAAATTTTGGCAGTAATTGATTTCTACAATTATTTCGCTCGCGAACGTTCATTTACTTGGAGTAGAAGTGATAGAATCTTTGAAAACGGGAAGTAAATTACGTATCCTATTTTACCGGCCTAAACTATCACAAGAAACTAGAAAAGTAAAGTGGAAATTTGCGAATTGGAAAACCACTGGAAATTTCAAAACAATTTTAAAACCAGTAACTCCACCTTAGGATTTTTACAGCTGATTAATAAAACGAAAGAAATTTTATTTAGCAATCTCGTAGAATCTCTGTTGCAAAAAATTCACACTAGTTCTACAATAATTTCCAAATCCCCAACAGTGTGTATGAAAGTTACTCCTAACTTCCCAAATCCTCACCCACTTTTCTAATTTCTCGTAACAGTTTAAATTAGCGAAACGAGCTGAATAACTTCGCAGCTTTTTCGCGAGAATTTTAATAAAACTTCATAGGCAGATTGGAAATCTAAAAAATTAGACTCACTGTGTCTGTCACAGCACTGCTAAATTAATCTTACGAAGCTTGAACGGGTCCTATCGGATTTATCTTGTTGATGTATCGAGTTACACACGTCACTTTTCTAACAAAGCTTGGTGCATTAAACACTGACGACGATAGAACAGTAACAGCTTGAAGCACGCGTGTGGCATGTCGAAGCGTGATTGACTGGGTTTAGTGTTTGACGCGGTGTGTATGAAAGTTGAGAACTGTCTGAAGTCTGTATGGAAAATTCATTGGTTTTGATCGAAGATAGGCATGTAGCAGGGGTAAGTCACGTGAGTTGGTTGATGTTACGAATTCTTGCCGTGGAGAAGGGCGACCGTCATTGAACTCGTTTAAGAGGGAGAATTCGGTATGCTATATAGAAGAAATGGCCATCCCCATTCGATAGGGCGTCATGGTGGGGGTGTAAGATGAAAATATTGGGGATTACTGAAATGTTTTTCTTGGTAGAAGACTGTGAATAACAATCTTGATTTTTTAAGACATTTTTGAAGAATTTTCTTCAGAATATTGTTCTGAATGATTGTTCTGAAGAATTTTCTGAGACTCTTCTAAACAGTTTTCTAAGAATTTTCTATAATATGTATAGATAGTAGAATTTTCTAGAGTTTTTTAAATAAGTTTCTAAGAATTCTCTAAACAAAAATTACATCCCTGTACTTCACGAATTTACGTCCCATCGCAACAATTTCATTGAAGTCAACACGTAGCAATTCAACTACTTAGTTCGCTGTAGATCCATCCTTCAAGATTACTGCAAAGTGGGCACACGACAATAGTCGCTTAATCAATGAAATTCCAAACGGAACAATGTGTAAAAGTAATAACGATTCGCAGATATTCATGTAAGATCGCTTGGCTGTTTTGCAAAACCTGTGTGGCGTGGGCAAACAGTGGCCAAGATCGCGTGGGTGGAAGTCTCGCCAACGCTAGTTTTGCTACGGTTTCCAAGGCTGAGCCGCGAGAAAAGGCAGAGAAACGCGAATGTACTCGAAGAAATGCGACTGAACGAAAACTTTATCCTACCGTAAATATCTATACACCATCAATGACCGCGGAAATCGCGCCTAAACAACTCCTACAATCAAAGAAAAATCTACAAGCCGAGGGAAATTTCAAATCTTGCGAAAAAAACAGCACTGTACCGTTGAAAATAATTAAAAACCCCAAATTCCACGTTTGAGATTTCAACGTACCTAAAATTTAGATAAAAAACATCAATAAAATTTAAAATTAATGTAAATTAAAATTCGAATTAAAGAAATACTTTCACTAATGCCAAAATTCGCAGCATTTGCTCTAAAGTGGCTCTACTGCATTCGATTCTATTAATACTGAATGGTACGAAATTGGACGTTGCTCAAAATACAGGAAACGCGTAGGTCGTCGTGCTGAATTTAAGGTTTGATTGGAATCTCACAGGCTCTATAATAAAACCCTGATTATTTAAGACACGTTCAATTTTTCAAACTTGCTGATTACAATAAATTCCTCCTATTCTTCTTTATGCTTCGCAGTGATATTTTTATCTTCTATACAACAGGTTCCACGGAACTTCGTGCAAGCCAGCAAAGTGCACGTGAAAAATCTCTCCAGCCGTTTATTCCCCTCGAAGCACCTGGTAAATATGTGCTAGGTTAAATACTGCATTGTATTTATTGCCAATAAATAATGGAGTAAGCACTCGATGCGCGTTAAGTACACATCCCAAGCTCGTGTAGAGTTATATCCAGTGCTGGGTATGATTGAAGCTCATACGAGAAGCTACAAAGGAATAGCACGCTTGAGAAGTGATTCCCGGGAGTCCCATGTAATCTTTCAACACTTTGCATTCGGTAAATGACCACCGTGGCAATGATTGCAGGTTTGCACTGTGCTAAGCCTAAGAATATACGCCACGTTCATGGAGATTCGAGAAATTCTAAATCATATACTCTAGTTACATATTACACACACATTTACCATCGCATTCTTATTTGGAATTAACACGAATATTAAGAACGCTGTTTAATAATATGAAAATTGCAACCACTGCAGTCGAACAAGAAAGAAGTATGTATCTCCCTTGAAGAAAGAAATCCGCAAAGAGAAATATTCGAAGCGTTCGAATTATTTAATTTCTTCCTGCTTTCAGACGTTCACAGTGGAATTTGCTATTTAATCCCATAGGCCGCGGTGTTACGCAATGCTGTTCGCCTATTTTCGCGCGTTCCCTCGGTCGCAAGAAACCGGGGAAGCATTTTCAAGTGCAACGTGGCAGCCTCGCCCGAGAAACAATGTTCGTCGGTAAGAAATCCTCCTTCGGCGGGTACATAAATTTTAATCCCCCGCGGTTGCGAGGGAAGCCTCAGATTACGAGGCTGCGTGCATTAGCTAAACGATGAAACAGGTAACTGACCTACGGCAATACACCGAGCCATGAAAGTTGTGCGCGCGCGCGGTCAACCTACTCTCGGGGATTTTCTAGCCTCCAGATCTCGGTTTCGTGCTCCGATTTCCTCCCATCCTCTTTTCCATTTCAAACCGAATTTCCCAACGAAAGGAATCGATCCGGGCAGCGTCCACTCAAAGTAGAAGAACGTCTCGCACTTCCTCAATCAATGTGATATAAACAAAAATTAAAAAGAACATCAATAATATTATTCAACATTTAATTTAACAGAATTTGGAATTGGAAATGGTTAAGCCGGGAATCCACTGGGAAGCTAAGCTATGCTACGTTTTAAAAAAAATAGCTTCGATACATTGTTACGGAACCATTTCCACCAAAAGCTACGTTAAAAAATAGCATCGCATAGCAGAGCTTAGCTTAGCTTTCCGGTGGATTCCCGGCTTTACTCGCGCGATGCGTGGATCAAGATCAAAGGTGAATGCGTGGATTTTATGCATTCTTGCATAACAATTCAATTAAATGCGCAGGGGAATTTAAACCAGTTCTCCGGGGTAAACAGGCGACCAGTTCTGCGGTGTAGAAATATTTCCAACGGACTAATTGACGCGGACACGCGGGAAGGATCTCGCGGGACGTCGATGCGCTCCTTGAATATCCAAAAGAAAAAGCGGGAAAGGGCGTAGAAGAGTTGGCGGGAAAATCTAGAGACCGCGGAATGCTGTCGGGAGTCGCGGCAAAACCAGAAGAATTCGCTGAGCTCAGGCTGCGAAATGGTAATCGGCTCGTGGTTAACGGTAACGAGTCCTTTTTCAGCCACAGTAATTACGTCTCCGCTTTGGCGCTGCATGCATCCGCAGTTTCGTGAGGACTGTGGTCGATCGATCGGACAATTAGTCGCGACGCGATATCGATACGCTGTTTACGGCTCGATGAATTCAGCACGCTAATTTAACCGGCCGATTTCTTGTTCGCTCGGCTGATATAATAATGATAAAACGTCCCGAGGTGAAAACAATTTCCGAGGTGGACCAGCGTGGTTCCACTGAATGAAGCGATTAAAGGTCGATGATTAATGAGGTGCAATTGAACGCTGAAGGATTGATTGGACCCCCTTGGGGGACTGAACTCGATAAAATGACGATTTTATTATGTTTTTTGGGGGCGGGGGGTAATTGGTGTGTAATGATGGGGAAGTTATTGAATGTGATTATTGGGGCAGGGAGACATTTTTAAAGGATATTAAAATTGATATATAATATTGTTAGTCTATTTTATATTCCGTAAAATTTATATATTTTTCTGAATTTTATATTCACTTTTGGACGATTTGGTGTAGAATATAGGTATGTGTAAAAATTTCTTGTTAATCATCAGAATTCTGGCGAATAAATTATTTTCAAAATTCTTCACATTTGCATAGGTACAATATGTGAAATAAAAATATTTCTATATTCACCGTAATTTGCAGTAACTCTCACTTTCCTATATCGATGTTAACACTCTATATTCCTCACCGCAAGAAAACTATTATATCCTCGGGACATGTATTATTAATATTCGATATAATAAAATACCTGCCAAAAATAAAACCAATTTCCTCATTGAACCTGAAATACAAAAAATTAAGGATGCACGATCGACTCAAGCCACTCAAAGAATAATATCGATCGCGCCTTCCACGGAACGTCGATTCGACTGCTCTGAACAATCGCAAAACGGAGACAAACGTTAATGGTGAATTCGCTTCAATGTACCCTTTTTTATCGAATTTTTTCCTCTCCCTCGAAAAAAAAGAGAGAAACGGCGGTAGATGGAGAGAAAGAAATTCGCCGAACGCGTGCAAGCGTAAAATAAACGCGACTTTGCAATTTGCATACCTGTCGCGTTGCCAAAATCGATGGCAGAGGTGAACGACGCAACCAAAGGACGCGAAGTCGTCCCTGGCGTGGCCACGCACCGCTCCTTTTATGTATCTCATACAACGTTATCCAGCAGGGAGGGAAAGAAGAGTGGCGTGGGCGGGCAACGCCGTGCATTGAATATTAAACAATTTTATACGCGAGGCAGGTTGCCATCGTCACTATTCACAACGAAACAGCGTGTAGAGTGTATTGCAATCTGTCATAAACGCGATGCTTCAACCAATTAGAGGATTATCTGGTCGAATTTCATCGACTGACGAAGTATGTAATTATTTAAAGGGGTACAGAGGGTGTCTCACCACGTGTGAACATAATTTCAGGAACGAATTAAGTACACAGAAATGATGGAGAAAAATGGAACCTATAAATGAGCCATTGAAAGCAGAAGCGGACTAACCTACATTAAAAAAAAATAATAATTTTTTCTATTTTATATAATTAGTACAGCCTATTGTGATACATTATTGCTACTAACTCAATTTCGCAAAAAAATTTGAGTTAGCCCGTTTTTGCTCTCAATGCCTCGAATGTGTATTGAAACCCAAAACGGTTAGTTTGAGCAATTTTTTGAGGGGATTGAATTTTCTGAAGACACTGCACTAACTTAGTGTTGTAATAAGAATTATCGAAACACAGAAACAGTTGTTTAATTCCGGAAGTGTAATCAGATTAGATTAGCCACCGTAAATCGTCGCTACATTCAACATAAGAGTGAATTTCTGCAGAAAAGAAAATGCTCCTTGCCTACTCCAACATGATCCTCCAATATGATTTCCTCGTCAGTCAACAACTAAAAACCCCAATCCATCTAAAAAATGCCATTCCATCAGAATCAACAGATCCACGTGACCGAGCGAGAAACCTCTGCAACCACCTCATTTCCTTCCACATCCCGCAGGAGCCAAATCCCAAAAAATCACCAGCAAAACTCCACCTAGTGCCGTAAGAAACCTAAATCCACTGGAAAACAATCCGGACCCGAGCAACGGCCAGCGTGTGGCGGAGGAAAAAGATGAACTCACGGTTGCGCAACACCTTTCCCGAAACTGTAACGCGATTTCCCTACGAGGCGAGCAGACTTTCCCAGTGGGGTTCAACGTCCTTACCAAAATGGGCCGAAGTATCCAAATCATCCAGGCGGAAAGCTGATGGCGCGGAAAAATCTCTCCTTCTCTCGGCGAGACTGAGGGGTCATCACGGTTACGGGGAGAGGAGGGTGCCGCGGTAAATCGAGCGCGCGCTCATCGTCCACGGGCACCCACTTCCTGGATCGGTCTCGAGGAACGTCCGCGAGGACGGATAGCCCGGTGGAAAGACCGAGGGAAGACTGGCCTCGCTCGCTCCGCGGGCGAGCCAACGAAAGAACTTCGCACTGTTTCGTATGTGGATCGCCGTCCACGCACCGATGGCCACGTTAACTATTTCGCGTTCAGTCGTTAAGCGCGTTACACAACGCGGATCGAGCAACGAAAAGAAGTGACCAACTGGGCCTGCTTGCTCCTCGCGAAGAGTTCCCAAAAATCGCAGTAAAATTGGACCACCGAGTGAGAAATGACAAGGACGGAAATTGTAATAACCGTATACCGTAATTAATGTCGTTTTTGTTATGTAATATAAACGGCGAAGAATTGGCTGTTTAATTAGAATAGACGATCAGAGGGAACCGGGGGACCACGAGGAGTTACGAAGAGGATTTATGTGTCTTGATTTAATTAACAGACTGGGGGCTTTTCTGGGTGTTTAATTTTCTTCATGGTATGTGCATCTTTCTCTTTCTGTTTCGCGGAGATTGTATGGAATTCCTTGAGGCAACGTATAAATGCAGTTGTAGGAATCGCTTGATGCAACTAGGAGATACATACTTTGGATTCACTTGGAATACTAGTTGTTGGATGGAAATAGTTTTAATGCTTATTATCTGCAATCGCGACGGTATGTTTGTGAATTTCGTGCGAGAAATCAAGAAAATTCATAAATGAATGAAATGTATGAAATTTAAAAGATTTGCAAAATCGGTAAAATTGGTAAATAAAACAGAAAATCAATATGTGGATTTATAAAAATAATGTCTCGATTCATAAAATGCCACTTTATAGGCAGGGTCGTCGTAAAAGTTTATCACATCCGCTAATCGGAAAATGCAAAATCAATCTGGTGTAATGTACCTCCAGTTCCAGTTAAAGCGAACCAACAGCAGCGTTGTGCATGAAAATTGAACAGCTCCGTTCGTAAAAGGAACATCCACCGCTTGGTCAAGGTCGTTTTAACTTCCTAACGAGATTAGGGATAGACACTTTCCCTAAGGAACCTTGATCAAACTAGTGCTTCAGTTTAATAACCTCCTACAGATTATCACGAATTATTAACGACTAGTGTTCAACTTGTGAGGCTGATCCTATCCATACACGAACAGATAATTTAACATTTAGGAAATTTATTAATATGGGCTATCCATTTTCATATTTACTACCAAGTAGACAAATTTATTTCATCCCCATTTCCTGAACGAAATAGCTTTAACCTACTTCTCCACGATGCTGTATTGGCTACAGAAATGGAACAAACATTTTTTAAAACCTTTATACAAATATTGACGTGGAAAATTGGTGATGTGAGATTTCAAATATTAACTGGAACTTTTAAACTCGAAACGTATTTCAATTCGTAATCGTAATTCGTTCCGAACAAAATTGCGTGGTTTATTAAAGATTAGAGAAAACGAAACTATTAGGTTTCGCAATAATTTATATTTCTAACACGTTTATATTTCTTGATATTTAAAATTCATTTTGCACACTGCTCGAAGGCAATCTTACGCAAACATTCACTAAAAAATTAGATTCTAAGTAAAAGGTACAGATCGTAACATGAAATAAATAATTTAAACAGACAAGAAGACAAATATAAATAACAATGTAGTAAAGAAAATTTTCAACAATCTCGCTCGTATAAATAAATATAATACACACTTCTTCATTGTGTTTTATACTAAAACTTTTAAGCTAATTAATGATGCACGATTATACCGTAGAAACTATGAATCTCAATACTCCTCTAATTAAACAGAGGCGCACGCGCCTAGAAAGTTACACTATCCCAGGATTAATTAACTTTTGCCATTCTTATTTCATTTTCAAAATGGCATGGCATTAGCAACTAAAATGTTCCACTTTCCGCGCGTGCGTTTCACGAGCCAGTTCAGCAAATCATATTTCATGGTAATGGTGGGATGAAAATTCTGGTTCCCTTCCAAGCCTCTATTTTCTATCCAATCCGAAAAGTGCACATGCACTAAATAAAGAAAATAAGTTCGATCCATAAACGTAATATCGCGCTGTCTAACAGTCTGACAAACATGCGCGACTCATAAATCCCTTTATACAAAGAAGGTCCTACCAAAAGATACTGACTCTATCACGAAAACTTAAGACACGCCTTATCAAACTCCGTGCAGCCTCGTCAAGGCAGGCACCCAAAACAGTGGACACTGATAATCTCTAGTCTCTTGTACTTGTAAGATAATGCTTTGCAGCTGTGTATCATCAGGAAACGGAAGTATCACTCGACAGAATGGTAGATAAGCTCACAGTGGCTTGAACTTTTTGAGGTTGCAATGATAAGCTGAAGGAAGAAGGAAGAGAATATATACGTTTCTGGGTCTCTCGCTATACTCTAGACTGAATGAATTAGTCCGTCAAGGTAACTGATTCCGACCACCCCTACTCCGATAATTTCGCACGCTTGGTTCATGATTTACGAATGTGTACGATACAAATATACATCGCATGGACGACTGAGCGAGCAGGCTGAATGAAATAATTCATGGTAACGAGAAAATTGTATACCTACTGAAACATGGATGCATTTTTAAGCAGAGTTAAAGACAGATAACATATTAATACTTGGCTCTGAATAGACTCATCGCGTTCCTGACACGGTCATGAAATTTGTATTGCGGTAGGACCGTTTCGAACGAGGCACTTCTGTGCTTCAGGATTGATAGTTTCGATACACTTATAGAGTAAAAAAAAAACAGTAATTGACCGCATACCAGTGAATGACCATTAGGCAAAGAAATGTCAATTTTATAAATTTAAAAATTACTATTTGTTTATAAATAGAGTGTAGTTGCACTTTTAATATCCCATATTTTTAGTGTTGCGTATTAAACAAACATTAATAAGTACAATTCTTAATAAAAATATGCGGTCATTTACTGGGCTTCTCATTCAACAATTCGGTCATTTACTGGTTTCTTTACCCTATGTGAAGTTGCTCTCTCATGAGAAATCATGTGGGGGCCATTTTGACTTATGATATAATATCGTTTACATAATTTTCAAAAATAACCTTTTATATTAGTTCTGCATGTGTTTATCATATAAAATGCTTGTTTTCTTAAAGAACTGAGTACTTAATGTAAATATATATATAACTATAAACGTGTAGGTTTGTAGCCAAGTGCAAGGTGATTAATATAATTAATTTTGTTGGGAACTAAATTTTATGAAGTGGCTATTCTATGTAATTTAATTCCAACCCGAAGTAGTTTAATTCGAAAATTATAACCAGACTAAACAAAATTCGTGCGAATCTTCCAGTGCTTCTACTATCAAGCCACCAATAATTGTGGACAGATTTATCTAATTTTACCATTTCGTTATAATGTAAAAATTTTATTTTATAATAAGTAACGTGCATAGTTTCGAATGGATCCAAATTGACCCTACATCACTAGGCAGCATTAATATTCGCCTGTGCTAGATCCCGCTCGATCGTTAAGCGTGGACCCACCTTTACACTCGCCCGTGCCCCGCCTAACGCCAACCCGTTCGGTTCTGTATCACTTCGCCGCGAGAGAATCGCGTGTGTGCCGATGCGTTTCACGTCCGATTAACGCGTAAAACCTGTAAAATGTGGCATCTGGTCGGCGACTTTCTACTTTCCTCTCGTCGAATCGACCGAGCGGGTTCCACGCTGCTACTGTCTCGTGCAGTCGTGACATTTCGTCAGACAAGAAGTCACCAAAAGCAATGCCAACCCGCCGCGAGATTTAATTGCAAGCGTCGTATTCCAACGGATTTTTACCAAAGATCGACTACCGACGAAACCAATCACTTTATTCATCCCGTTATCACTTTCATCTTCGAAATCACAGTCTTATTCCCTATTTGTGTCTAATCTAATTTTATTCTACATCGATATTGAATGAAAAGAAAAACGTTTTACAGATCTTTCACATGAATTTGTAACTATGTTCGAACTCCCACTTTTTTATTTTTAAAGATTATTTATATCTTCTTCTATTTTCGTTTAATGGGGAATATTTCGAGGGTAAGGGCGTGGAAGGAAATTAGATACTAAGTGGAGGAATGGAAGAAAAAGAAAGGGAGCGATCACAAACAAATGGCCGGAAATCCTAGCTGATCGTATCTTGGGATTCTCGTTCTCCTTCTCCGTTGAATGCAATGATCGCTTAAAGTCAAGACCGTCTGACCATGGCTAGTTCGTTAATTACAACGGGTTAACGACCGAGGACTTCATACTCTGTCATAAAGAAGTATGTCTTCTGAGTTTCTCAATACATAGTAACACACCAGCTACACTGTATATGTAAAAAAAAAGCCAACAGAAGTGATATTGGAAAATAATAGGAAATTGCATTTCACAAACCACTTTCAAGATACCAAAATAGACCAACTCGCTTCTTACAAGATAACAAATGTCCAAGCTGGCCCACAGACAAGTGGAAAAACGTGTCTATTTTCTCTCCTATCACGCGCGCCTATAACAAGTGATCAACTGCTTTTGAACGATAGCGCACTGTCAATAATACCACACTTGAAATCACACTTCTGCCGAAGCTACTCTTCAAAAATAGAATTCCAATCTAACTCGATCCCAGTACCGCCAGCATCTTACGGGCAACCCGGCGCATCGCACCGCGAAATCTGCGGCCAAGCAACGTTCCCGACAATGATTTATTAATCTGGCGTCACGGCTCGCGCCCCAAGCGATCGATACCACCCGTTGCGGAGCTCGATTTTATCCAATATGCCCATCTTTAACCGAGCATTGTCTCTGCCCGATGTATCCCCATCGGCGCAGTCAACGACCCGAATTGCATCACGGCGAAATGCAACTGCGCGTGTGCAACTGCACTTACGATTAACCGCAGGGGGGTGTTGCGAGCGCACGCGACACGCACCGCGATATATAATATATGCATATCGGGTATTTATCCGCACGGCGCATACGCGCGAACATCGGTCACGCTGAGATGGGGGTAACTTCCTTTGTTAGCGTGCATAAATTAGCGTGGCCGCCGCTGGGGCACGCGTAAAACCAGCGACGATTAGAGGGTACGGGGGCTGCGAGGGGCGTGGCGACGCAATAATTAATGAAAACGGTGAATCTACCGTGAAGATCCGACGCCGGATACGCGGCGATGCCACTAAAGACGATACAACCCCGGCTCGCGGTTACCTTGCATAGGGGAGGGGAGGGGATCGAAGCCGGAAGGGGAGCAGCTCCCATTCACTTCGCGGTAAAAGCTCCGAAGTGTATTTATACATTTTATACCCTCGAAGAGGGGGCTGCCTCTGACGAACGAGACTGGCGAAGTGGATGCACGCGTTTCAGCGTGACACGTATTTCGGATCTGTTTGGATTCGGCTCGCGAATGCTTGCTGCATAATGGCGGATTTGGTGACGAGGCGAAGGGGTAGAGTAGATTTTCTTTTTAGAGGGAAATGTGAGGAGGATTAAGGGGCCTTGTGATACGGAGATTACTGATCTCTGATCTTTTCTGGAAGGGAGAATGTGTTTTTTAATTCAATGTTGGAATTAAAAGGGAGGAAGAGGAAGGTGATATTGTGGGGGATTTAAGATGCTACATTTAGCATCGGTTTTTATGGTTCAAATGAAAGTGGAGCGTCGTTTAAGGATTCGATGTTGGTCTTTGTCGAATTTCTGAATTATTATTCCATGAGTTTTTAATATTTCTGTAGCTACGTTTTGTAAATGAAAGAGAGATCTTAGGATGATAGAATTTTATTCGTGATGAATGTGGAGTAAGATTGCATTCTAAGATTGAAATCGCGAAATCACGTGTGTGTTAAACGCGAATATTGGAGAACGTTGGCTAATTTATTGATCTTCGTCTTGAGATTAGATTTCCACAGGGAAATTATGTCGAATTGTAGATCTACTTAGGCTTGTGGTCCATTAATGAAGCTACCTGACTATTGATTAATTTCGTGAATAATGTACACTTGAATAATGGCGAATGGACAAAAACCACCAAGCATTCGCGCGGAAGTGAATGTGACAATGGTTAAAAATATTCCCTCACAGGATGCCTCCAAATGGCAAAACGGTCGCCAGAAACGAGTATCTGTGACATACTATTGACTGAATAATACTATTTTACTAAAATACTATTGCACTAAAATACTATTGCACTAAAATACTATTGCACTAAAATATTATTGCAGTAAAATACTATTGCACTGAAATACTATTGCAATGAAATACTATTTTACTGAAATACTATTGCACTAAAATACTATTGCACTGAAATACTATTGCACTGAAATACTATTGCACTAAAATATTAATATAAAATATTGTACTGAAATAGTAATACACTAAAATACTATTGTACTGAAATGCGATAGCACTGAAACACTATTTCCTAAAATAGTATTTTACTATAACGTCATTTTCTGAAATACTATTTTCAAAACATCTCTGCAGTTCGTGCTCGAGCGACCCAGTAGTTACGCTCGCGTCCCGTTTTCTGGCCATCCGTGGACCACACCGCACCTGTACCCCGCGCCACGTTCGCTTTTAGCTCTTTAGGGCTCCGTTTTGCCTTCGTTCTTCCGCGAATAGAAACCGAGAGTTGCTCCCCTCGACCCCAGCGAACCGCATTGAGTACTGTCTGGAAAGTCAGCTGGCACAACACCGTATATACCCCGCAGAAACCTCTGTACGATGACTCACGGGAGCTTGAACCTACGCGAGCGCGCGTTTCAGCCTGGTGCGAAATAAACAAGGCGAAAGACCGCTTTAATTCGCGAAAAGCGGAACAACAGTGGAAAAGCAGTGGCTTTCCCGGTACGATTTGTTGCTCTCGGAAAGCTCCGCGAAACGCCCAGCTCGCGGCGAACACGATGCAAACAATGGCAACAGGCATGTAAATTGGCATGTTTCTCCCTGCTGCTGCGCATGCTAAATGCATCCAAGTTGTGTGTCTTTGTAGGCCGTGAACGAATGTAAATTAGCGGTGAATGATGAAAAGGAGATGGGTGCAAGAGGTATTTTAGAAGTCCGGCTGCAGAGTGGATAATGAATAACAGAAACATAGAGATTTCAATTTTTTGCAGTAACTGTGCAATTCTTTTTAGATGGAATACTCGATAGTTTATAATAGTACATAATAATATAAGGGTCCCATAATTAATATAAAAATTCAGAAGTTTGGAAAGAGAATACAATTTAATATATTGCTACTTTTCTATTACAGTCTAACCCTCTCTCTCTTCAAATTCGCAATAGTATCGAAAAAATTTCCAGTATATTTTACCTCGTCTCACTGTATCCCAACTTTCTACGTTAGGAAAAATGTGTCTCATTTGAGAAAACCCAAAACGTTACCTTGCAATGGATGTCCTTGACACTTCCATTCACGAACAAAACTAGACCAGCATATGATCCACTTACACTTCAGCAACTGAAATCCGTTTATACTCTGAAATAGGTCACCCAGTATACCGTGCGCCATAGTTATTGAATTAAAAACAAATCATACAACAAAACAGCAACAAGCAGTATCTTGTGTAATGGATAAATTGTTTGATATAAAAACATCATGCTCAATGACCTTTCATTAAAATCCAAATAGAAGCAGTAATTAATCAATTGGGTGAAGTAACAGATACTCATCGTTGCAATTAATTATTTCCTGCTAATTTGATATTCGAAATCAACGAGATACCATTCGCGTATTTCGAAAACGGATAATACTGGCATGAATTATTGTTAGCCACGCCCATTTATCAACGAAAAGCGAACCGTAATCCTTCCTACTTTTGCTGGCGTATTTACTCTGCGCAGGACGATAACGATAACTCCATGCAAATATTACACCACCACCTATAAACCGTGTCTTATGTCGCCTTTGATAAAGCTTGCTGAGGGAGATAAGATTGGATTATGCGCTGCGAATAACTACTGCCTCTACTACTATATGTATACTCGTGTATCTCCATAAAATGCAAAGCAGCGTAATTGTTCAAGGTGGAATAAATAAACATTTTGCGCTTCTAACGTAGTACCTGATCGTTTCTTTTGCATTTATCATTCGTCGTGACGTAGTAATTCGTACTACAATTTGCTTCAATTTGTCTGCTTCAATTTGCTTGAATTTTTCTTGGCGAAGATTCTTATCTTTTGAGGCTAAGTAATTTCATGTTCAGACTCTTTTATACGTTAAATTTTTATTTATTACTTTTTATATGTAGGTCTCAATATTTATTCCAGCTTTTCAGTTCGACAGTAGGTATTTAGTTCGTTATATTTTCATAGTCAGTTTTCAAAATAGTATGTGGAAGTGTAATTTTCTCTCTGAAACTTGAATCACTCTGGTTATCAAAAATACCTATTTTTATCATCCTTAACTATTTTACAAATCTACAAAGCTCCATCAAAATCAGTACTGTAAATTGCAAGAATCTACATTTTGCATTACTGGTACTTTACTAATTTACTAGGAAAACACTCCAAATCCCCCAACTACAATTTTCAATTTTCTGATCCAAATGACTAAATCGAAGAAATTCTAATTAAAACAGCAGAAGAGTGACGTGAGTCTAACAAGCCCAGTCTACATCACAATCAGTGACTTCCATAACTAAAAACACAAATGATCGTTGAAGACCAAGTCTGCCACAGCTGAAGGATTATTTCAATTCTTTTTACGAGATCGCCCCATCGAATTTGCAAAAAATACTCGTAACTGACCGGGCTTTAAACGAGTGAATATTTGCCGGCGAAATACACCGGAAACGCAATCACGTAATTGAAAGGCAACACCATTGTTGCGAATAATGTGTAATAAGCTGTATACGCGCGAGCCAGGAGGGATTAAACACACCTGAGCCACGAGAATAAAAATAATACGGTGTACGGACACCCACACGCACCCACGCGAGCCATTTGCACAAGATACGGGTAATTTCGAAAGTTGAAGGCAATCTTCTATCGTAGTAGCTTCCATGACGGAACTGATCACATGTGGCTAGTGCTTTGTATTAATTTATGAAGATTAACGTCAAGGGAAGGGCAACAGAGAAATTAAAGAGTTGAGATTAAGACGATGAATTATTTGTTTCATTTTACCTTGTATGTACAATTTTGGCGATTCTATTTAATTAAACAGATTGTAGGTTTGTTACCTGATATATTTCCATGCAATTATATTTTAGAATTTACTTTTTTTTTAGTATAGTCGTTCTTTGGGACGGATAGTTAAAGAAATTATTTATTCATTTTGAAAGGAGATAGGATATATTAAAATTAGAAGAATATTCTAATATATTGTAAGTCTTGAGTATTCAAAAAGTCGATGGAAATATAAGACAGAGGAGGAAACAAAAATACATTTTATTTAAGAGTGCGACACGTGAAGATTCACCCGAACTAGAATTTTCTCACGAACACTCCAAGTGCATGGCACACTGATCTCTTTTACGAGATCCTGAAAGAGAAAACAGTGAGTTTGAGAAACACTCCCGGCAGCTTTTATCGATCCTCGAAACGTCGAGCGCGTGTGTACGAGGTGACGATGGGGCGACGATTCGAAGGGAGCTCGAGGAATTCGAGTAGAGGTTCCCCCAGAGCTACTGGAAAGAGCACCGTGCCAGAATAAAAAAGCCACTTCAGCGGGCCGACGTAGCCGCGATAGGACTTTCAGAATTAATTTCGAAGTGGCCTCTCGAGTATTTCAGTAAGATCGTTAAAGCAGCCGCTCCTGTACAGTCAAAGAATCATTATACGCTCAAAGGAGCCCGAAGAGCCAATTCGAACTTCCAGTATTCCGCACGATCGTTTTGTTACTCTTGCATCTTTTCGTCGAGCGTTTGCTTCGTTAAAAAGTTCGTGTACGAATGGGGACCCTTTAATACGACTGAAATCGCGGAATTCGGGGAATAAACCTTTCAATTGGATATTACAATTCTGAAGTAAAAGGATTTCTTCAACGACTTTGTGATATTATGCAAATTTGACTTGAATGAATATGTAGCTTTGCACAGCTGTCCATAGATTATCTTTCTTTTTATTATAAAAATTTCTAATGACTTTTTCGAAAAAAGAATCGTGACCCTATAAACAGGAAAAATCCACTTCCTATGGTTTCACGTGAAACTTTAATCTCACGAGACAATTATTTCATTATTGTATTATTTTTTAATTATTTTATCGGTAGTTTCATGATATATTTCGATTTTTGACTCGCGATAGAAAAGTCTTATATAAAATCATATCGCGGATTTTTTTTAAACTAAATGAAAACGTAATTTAACTTTCTGCGAATCTACTTCGATTATTCCTCTTTTCCGACTATTCCTTTGAAGAACCCGCGTATATATCTCGCTATAAAATTCATAATTGAAATTCTTAACACTTTAGGAGTCACAAGCATTGACGAATCCCGTTTCAAGTAATCTTCGTACCCTATTTTCTCGCGTTGTGTAATCCATTAGCAGCTAGTGATATGTATATAATTTTGTTATTATCTAAGGTTTCGAACAGTACCAATATTTACTTTAAATGCCGACCCCATAATGTTTCCCTGTAAAAATGTTTCGATTCGCTATAAACCTGCTATAATATCTCCAACCCGTTCGTGGAGAAATCGTAAACCGAAGGTGCTGGAGTTAATATCGCCCGCATCTTCTCCTTTTTCGAAGGCGAAGTTATCGTTTCACGAGATTAGAGGAATTAGGCGTCCGAGAATTCTCGCTCGCTCTCACCGTGAGACCTTTGTGATCCTTGTAGGCGGATCGAAATGTGAGAACCAGCCGCTTCCTTCTTTGGCAACGCTGATCAACGCTTTCCAGCGCTTTTTATTCATCCGTGGCACAAGGTGCGCTTGCACGTCTAAAGATACATTTAATGGAGTACGTAGCTAGCCTTTCGAAGCGTCTCGCCTCTTTGACAAGCAGCTCTCGCTGAAGCTCGATTTGTAAAAATGAGATCAGAATCCGATTCGAGGGACAATGTAGACCACGAGTGGAGATGACTCGACGGTGTCTCGGTTCAGTGATCGCTCAAGGATATTCTGGGGGAAAAAATGAAGACTTTGCTGCGAGAAAGGGGCAGCCACATGATTCGCTGACATTGAGTTATAGGTAGCATTGAATGTACAACAAAAATTCATAACAGATTGGTGCAAGAATGTGGCAGATCTGTCTGATAATACAATCCCAAGTTATAAGCAGACTTGCACAAGCAGATAAACTTTGAGAGTATATCGCGATTTAGTGATTATATTTCACGATGATTTTTCTAAAATTCTGTAGATTCATGTTTCCTGGTGTTTCCATGTACTAGTTGCGTGACATAATAATGGTGTTTATTTAATTATTTACCTGTGGTAAGTGGATTTTTATACAATTTGGTGCAAACAGAGAGAAGCTCCAAATTTTGAAAATACACCCTGCCATAGAGGAAATATATTTTTGCTTAGTATCAATGTGTGGCATAGAAACCAACGAAGTTAACTTTCATTTGCACTTTTTATCTATATGTAGAATTAAGAATACCAATAATCTGATAAATAATTTGAATTGAGTGATGAATTTTATTGAAACAGGTAATTTTAACAGATGAAGATTGGAAATATAAAATTTCAATTTCTAATTGAAGAGTATTAGAAAGGGAAATAAGAGATTAAGATCTCAGTAGTGAAATAAATTTCGTTCCATGGAGGAATAGAATACCGTTTACATTTCGAATTGTGAGTTAGTTACTCATAGGATGACATCATTTTTGCCTGTTACCCCAATAGTAGACATGACGAATTTCCAGAACGTCGTGGAGAGGAAAAAGAGTGAAAATACCAGTTGAATGAACAATAGGTAACGGAGGAACTCTGAAGATCAGAAAGTATGAAAGTGGTCGTAATTCTTCCGTGATCTGAATGCTTTATGACAATGAATACAGTTTCCCGTGCGTTTAATTAAAAGCAAGGTGATTTAGGGCTGTATTACAATATTATATTCCTCGAATATTGCATTCGAAGTAGAACTGTGTTACAATATTATACTCTTCGAATACTTCATTTGAATTGGGGCTATATTTGAATATTATATTCCGTAAATATTGCATAGAAATTCGAGCTCTATTAAAATATTATGACCCTCGAATACTTCATTCGAATTAGAACTGTATTCGAATATCATATTCGTCGAAATATTGCAGTATTCAATTGCTACATTCGAATTAGAACTATTATCAAATATTATACCCCTCTCTTCGTATTCCACATCCACTGAATACGGAGTGCAAGGGGTTAACATGAAATTGCCACGTTCGTCGATCACCGCCCACGCGCATTAACGCGGCTATTGTCAAGTTACCAATCGTTAGACAGACATTTGTCGTTCACAATGCGTCGATCGAGACGGCATTACGCCCAAGAGGGGTTTTTTGCTCGTCCAAGTGTCGCGTTCTCTCGTGGCCATCCGCACTGGTCCCAGCGCAAGTAGGTGGCTGTCCGTCATTCCAATCCTACGCGTTTTCCAGCGGTCCACGCAAAATCGAAAGGAAGTTTCAGATATCCCCTCCTGCGCTGCAGAACCGGCTTGCCGATTGAATACGTGATCACCCTATTAATTAATTGTGCAACGAGACCCGGCAACACCCAGGGAACATTGAAAGTCTACCACGGCGCAACGATGATTACAATGCGGCGATTTATGGGGGACCGGTGTTAAAGGCGACATCCTTATTCGGTTGCAAATAAAACAGCGATGACGTATCATTTTCATCAATCACCCTGATTCGTTCGAAGAGAAGTACAAAGGGAACAGTAGATACCGGATCTATTTTAACCCAACCTAAATAGCAAGCTACATGTATTGTTTATCATTAGAATTAGGTATTTCTTGATAGAGATACAAATTTTAGATTATAGGAAGCTCGAAATCTAATACAGAAGCTTATTCTGAATTATAGGACAAAATAAACCTTAATGAAAGTAAAAGAATACTATCATCTCTGCCTTTTTTATTTATTTATTCCATTGCTCACAGCTGCCATTTCAAATACGTATCGATTTATCAGTAGCGGTAACTTAACAAAAATAGAAAGTAGCGACTATTTAACAAAAATAAAAAGAAATATCGATAATTTAACGAAAGTAGATAGGAATAGCGAGAGTTTCGTGACAAATAGGAAAAGACAGCGACCACTTAGTAAAAGCAAAAAAAAAAAACAGTACGCGAATAGGGGCTTTAATGCAACACAGCAGCGGCGAATGCAGTGCCGAAGATTAGGTGCATATCGTATCATTCCCCGCAACCATCATTGCCCAGCCACCGTGACCGTTTCATGGTTCGAGAGTGAGATCTTGTCCTTGACACTATTGTCCTTCGGCCCTGCGGACACGGACGACAACGTTCCAGTGAACCAGCGGCGGCACAGTTGAACAATGGCGACGTGCAGCCCCGTTGATGTCGTATCTGCTCGCTGGAAACGCGGCGCGGTGATGTAAACGCGCGATTGAAACCCAGAAACGCGTAAATCTGAACAAGGTAGCGGGTACCTCGGATACATCGATCCAAACTGATTCACGAGCGCGCTCCGAGCCATGGAAATTTATCTGGACTTCTATGTATGTACAATGCATCGTTACACGGTAAATCATTCAAGCATTGTCTCTGTGGAGGACAAATCATGTATGTGGTAAGCTGACGCGCGAAAATAATGGGAATTTTTATGCAAAAGATATTTTTTTATTTCTGACGTTCTTTTCTCTGGGATTGTTGAGAGCTTGCTTTGTTAGGGGACAGGATCTGATTTTAGGAGAAACTTTCTGTGGAACCGTTTCTGTTAAAGGAAAATGAAAATTTTTCTTGGACTTTTTCTTCTATTTCTAATGTGTGTTATATTAAATAGATCGGAATGAAGAAATAAGAGGAAAGAAATAGTTACTAATCGACTGCAGAAAATTAATTTTTAAGGCAGGTGGAGGCTTTTTGTATGAATGATGTACCTATGGTGGAAAATTTTGAATAATTCTAATGAAGTTTGATTAAGTGGAGTTAAATAGAGAAAGGAATAAAAGAAAGAATAAAATAGAATTAAGAGTATAATTTGAATTTTTCCAAGACGACAAAAAATTAGTAATGTTGGTGTATTTGTTGGTGTAATTGGCCTTAGTGATGGTAAAATATGGAAATCGAATTACCAAGCACAAACTTTTCTGAAGTTAAGAAAATAATTATACATAGGTGGCTGAAACTATCGAATGGAAGTCCATTATTCGAAATGAATGTCTAACTTCGACATCGTGGATCCTCCCGACTTGTTCTTAACCAATGAACAGTATCGTGCAATCACTACTGCACTATATTGAAATTTGAAACACGTGCATGCAACTTTCGTTGTGCACAAACGAACAATGAATGTCAGTATTCCGCAGCAATTTCACTTCTGAGTTCACGAACCTATCAATGTCAAATTAGTAGGACTCCCACGAGACCATACAATGAATTCTGAACGATGAGGCCTTCAATAATAAAGAAATCTCGAGAAACGGTTCTCACAGTACGTAACAATTCCAAACGAGTTATCAATGAACGAATCTTGCAAACTTACAATTTCCATTTCTGCCAATTTTACGATGATTACTTAATTCCCTCCTAATCAACATTTCTGTAATCAGTTCCGATTAAATATTAACTCATATTCTCAATCACTGTTTTTACATCAATTTGACATAGGTATTCTATAAAAACTCATCCAAACATTCACTTAGACACATATTTTTAAAAAATTTCTGCTGAATTTTTATTATATAATCATCTTACCACTATAATTTTCTAAAATACAAAAATTTCGAACACCACTCTATTATTTAACGCCAATCTAATCTCTGGAAATTCTCAGAAATTCGAAATGGAAATTCTCCCGTGTTCTATTTATTCAGAATTCCCTTCACGGATCACTAATTTGTCACCACGTGTTAAAAAGATACTCAGTCGTGCCAAATATTAAAATCAAAACTGCAGGAAGTTAAAAAGAAGTGGCAGAAAATCTATTTTCGAGCGTCAACCTAGATAATCCCAAAAAGAGCTTCGTGCACTCGTTGCTACCTCGTTTGTCGGCCAGCAATGGACCGTGAACTATTACTATGTAGTCCAGCATTTCTTATCGATCAGCGATAAACGTGGACGATGTGCTAGAGTCACGTATACTCAATTATACCGAATAATCGATGCTGGAGCGTTGCTCGGCGAGCAATCAACGATACCGCGAGTTTTTCACCTCGAAATCACATTATCAGCCTCGTTGCTAATTTCACTACTCGACCTATTTCCCTCGTTAACATAAACAGCAATCAACATTCGATAATGCCTGGTAATAAACTATTACCTGTCACAATCATTGGGAGAAAAGAAATTTTGCACGCATTTTCCAGGTTAACGATCAAACCTTATCAGCCGTGAACCGTATCTAGATTGCAAACGTATGAACATAATTTTTAAAAAACTGTGAAACCGTAAAACATTCCACGACGGATTGACGAGTCTAATAGGGAAGCAATTTCGCAATGCAATTTTATAAAAATACTCGGATAAATTTGAAACTTTTTTAATCTTTGGTAAATTTATAAGTTTTGAAACGGAAATAACCAGCAGTTGTTAGTATTATTATTCTAATTATTTTACTATTATGTTATTCGAAAAAAACTCTTCAAATAAGTAATGCTGAAATATTCGAATGAATAGACGACTAGATAATTATTATTTAAATAAAATATTGTACCACAAAGAATTTTTTGGATAAATACGTTACATACAAACTGAAAAAACCTATCCCAGCAGAAGAAGTCACTCAAAAAGACCTAACAAACTTAAAAGAGTACTTCTGAAAACCTTGCGCCACTGAAAACCTTATCATCTCCCAAACCATTGACCCTTCACCCTGAATCACCCTATACATCCAACCACATACAAAGAAAACACAGCAGGCCAAAGAAAAATATCCCAAGCTGCCCATCTTCCACTGACAAACACTTCGCCACAACGACAAGTGGAAATTACCAACGCCCATCAGCTGCCTCACATAACGCTGAACATTGTAACTTGTAACGTATCTAGTGAATCTCATAACTTACGTAAACGGTCGTGACAGCCGCGTTTCTAACCATATCTCTGACGTCCTCTATTTCACGTCTGGACGTCGCAGGCGCCGCGGTGGGCGCCAGCATCACCTCGCTCGCCATTCGAGGAAATCGTTGCTCTTCGATGAAGGAACGCAGAATCCTTATCACCACGCGACGCACGTCACACAATCCCCAGGAACCACCGACACCCAGCGATTCTTCCCACAACCCATTAAACAACCTCTTCAACACTTTACAATTTAAACTGCACACCCCTGAAATCCACTTGACTAAAAGTACCTTTTCTTCTTTCAAAAATATTTTGTATTTATCTAGGCAACTTTTTGGCAGCGAATTTTTCTGCCCTGATATTTGCAGTATAATAGATTATGTCTCGTTGGATTGACGCAGAAGGTGGAGTTAGAATCCTCCGACCGGGTTTAGGGGTTTCGGTAGAAAAGATTGTTTAAATGGTGGTTGACGACTGTTAAGGTGCCTGGTTTAAAGGACACACTGGTCAGAGCGAGTGTCCTGTTGAAGATCATAATTTCCATGACAGCGAGGCCGCCCTGCCTTCTGCATTTAATCTCCGAGTGAATCTAATTTCACGGGATGTGCCGGCAAATGGATTTCAACGCAGTCGCCGCTGCGACGCTGATTCGATAAAGCCATCGATTCCAGGAACACTGCGCGGCTCGTAGAAGATCACATTTCCAAACCACATTACGGCGAAACCAAACACGGGACACAACGAAGCTCGTTTGTTTCCACATTCACGATGATCACTCTACTCGATACTCCACATCTTAATCACAATTTCCGACCATTTCGTCTTCCCACTCTGCTGACTTAAACACCGAAGCAACTAGTTTCCACAACAACGCAGCCCACTTTTACGAGTTCCACATTCCTTGCGCTGACTTGTGGAATTAACGCTACCACAGTTCGCACCTCGTGCCGAGACCGCGGTTGAAATTCCAGGGACAGGAATCCTCGAGCTTCGTTGCGGCTTCCAGCAACTCGCCCGTATTAACCACCCCCTATCAAGAATCACTGCTCGAGCCGCCCATCTGTCGCCTGGGTGTTCGGAATTTTTTTTTTTTTTTCACAATTCAGTTCTGACCGGCAACATCCCCTTGTGTTTGCCGAAAGTCGCGCGCCAAACGATCCGCGGGGAAATCAGTCCGTCGGGCGCGTTAATCAGTGCGCCGCACGGCAACCGAGAGAACGGAACTGACCGCGAATGCCAGAAGTGTTCCGAGTTTGGAACGAGACTAGAGGCTATACGCGGTTTCATTCTCTCGTGGCGGGAGAGAGAGCGTGGAGAGGCAGTCGGCGTGCCTCGTGGTGGCTGCGTGAGTCAGCTGGCTGCTACGATCGTGCACTCGTGCTGTACGAACTCGGATCGTTAAGTCGACGCTAGAGGGAACGAGAAAGGTGGGGCTGATGGGGGAGGCGAATCATTGTGACTCGCGTGAGGGGGCTCAAAGGCGACTGTCACCGCTGGGAGGGGGGCTCACAAATTTCTGGGGTCGAAATTGCTGTGGTACTTTTGGGGGAAAAGTTATTAAATTGGAAGTTCCTACGGGGATAGGTGTTTATGAATATTATATCAACCTTAGGTGGGGGAGAGTGTTCATTGTGACTCGCGTGAGCTGATCTTAACCCTCGGTGCTGGGTCTTTTTGGACCCAAGTGTAACAGTAATAGGGAAAACTTCAAAAATTGAAGAGAAAAAAAAATTACTTCTATATTGCTCCAAGAACTAAAACATCGTTTAAAACGGGTGTAGTAGGGCAGTTAATTTGGGTCCAAACTGACCCAGAATTCTATGTGATCGCTCGAACCATTTGGGGTATGCTAAATTTTTTGGTGTCAAAATTGCTACAGTACTTTTCTGAAAAAAGTTCTTACACTGGAAGTTCCTACAAGCATAGATACAATTTATGAATATGAGAATATAGAAGGTGAGGGTTTTTTCATGCGAAAGTTCTTGAAAATAAACAATCTTTTCAGTTCAGGAATCAATTCAGTTCTGATCCCTCTCGCTTTGTACACTTTGTGTTGTGAGGGGACGTGACTGGACGAGAAACGAGCTTCCTTTCGTGCAGACTGTTTGGTCGTTTTGTGTTGCGTAATAAGTGTAATAAGAAGATCGACCTTAACCCTTGGGATGTTGGGTGATTTACTCGTGTGTATGAGAAAATTGCTAGACATTTTTGTGGATAGATGCGTGGTCTGTAGGGAAAATGTTTATTTCAATATTCAATTATATTTTGAAACAATATCGCAGTTATTTAAATTTAAAAAATTCTCCACCTTGAAAAAAAATTATTTACACTTCTTCCATTAGTTAGCTGGATGCCGGATAATACAGCGGATTTTCAATCTCTCTATCAAATCAAATACACTCTGGAAGTCCTTATACATACAACCTAAAAAGGAATGATTCTTCCTGCAAGCAAATCAGAAATGTGGAATAAAAGTTGGGAAAAATTCTTAATCAAATGCACGAGAACCTTGGAGATCATGGTGATGACTAGAAATTACACCTTAAAATTCCATTTCAACCGTATCCTTTGCCAGACAGGGATTTCATTTCAAATGAAATGATAAACCGCAGAGATTTATTGCGTCATTAAAATTTGACACGTCTGAGGCTTATCTGCTTGCGTAATATGCAATTCACTGAACGCGCGAAACGTGTTCATCTCTCGATGCGCGTTTTCGCTAACAACAATATGTTAACTTCCAATTTGTAAATTAATAAATTCACCTTTACCCAAGGCAATTATTCAAACCTGTTGAAAAGCTTCAAATGTCACGACCACTTGAGGCACATGCTATATAATTAAAATACACACGAATTTTCGTGAAGAATCTCTCAAACCCTCCCACGATCAACATTTGAAATGTAACAAAGTATTCTCGTTGCATTTTTTCAATATAATAAAACTGCCACGAAGGAATCCTAGTGAAGCAACTTGGGTTCTAACGTTTCAAAGTTAATCGTCTGTATTGCAAAGATTCTAGAGCAAAGAATTTTTTCCCCTAAAAACAAACGATCCACGACGCGTACCATATAATTAAACGCGATCACGAAATCAGTTAACGAAAGCGATAGACATCGACGCAACCCATCGCGCTTTATTCAAATTTCCCTTTTGCATACGCCTAGCGTGTTGAGTAATTCGATCGCGGGGAAATGAGAATGAAAATCATAATAGTAGGTCTGAAAAATGGGTAAACCAGTAAAAAGTATCGGATGCGTTATTATTACTGCGCGATGTGCATAACTGAATGCATAACTCGCCAGAGATTATGAAGTTCTAGCGGACGATCATTCATAGCTACGAGAATTGCATTGTGCGAGAATGCGATGACGGTGGCCCATTAGTTCGAGGCTGAGGTCAGCTATTGTAATAATTATAAGAACGCTTAACAGTCTAGTAAGAATATTTCATAATAACAATGGAAATTGTAAAAAAATTGACCCAGATTTATACGTCTTCAATTTGAAAAAAATTAAATCTTGTTTTCTAAATTAGTAGCAAATACTTGAATGTGTCGACCTATTTTAAGAGTAATTAGTGTAGTTAAATATGCCAATTAGTTTGGAAATAGATACCCAAGTGAAGCTTCTTTGTCTCACGATTTACATAATTGCATTTCGCAAATCAATTTCGTTGAGCTCTTCCACGGTTCACTCCCAACGGTACTTTTTTCAAAATGCACGCTATCATTCATCTCTTACGATCATACGTACAAGCAATTTTCCAGGACTATAGAGACTCTGGTAAAAGTAAGGTCGAGGAAATTTCAGATTAAACTTGGTGGCACACCTCTCTAGGGTGGCACACCTCAAAACTTTTTATTCCAACCTGACATTCTACGCCACTCAGTGATAAACTCCAAGATACTATATAGCCACATTAATTTATTACACGGAACGTCCCATTCTCGTGTGTCTAGATAAATACCGTTTCAATACTAATAAATTAGATTTTCTTGCACTGCTCGTCGTTCCTACAGCACTCGTGAATCAATTGAAATGGGACACTACTGCTAATTTCATAATATGACCAATAGTAAAGTAATAATAATATTCTGACCATTTTAATAATTTAAATAGTTACTGGCCCCGCCAAAAGAAAAAGCTGCAACAAGTTACTATAGAGGATGAAGTTAATCAATTATTAAATCAACAGAAAAAGTAATTAAATTCAAATAACGATTAACGTATGTATTATCTTTATCCCCCACCCTAAAAACGTCACGATATCTGTAGGTGGTAGAAAAAGTGACCGTTAGAGATAAATATAGATTCTTAATGGAAGCAATCGCACGAAACGGGTCCCTTTGTTTGAGATCTTTGTTCGAACCCGTCGATTTATCTTCCCGCAGCCCCCGAGGCGTTCTACGCTCCGACGGAGGAAGTTTCAACTGCAAATGCAAGCGTGTAACGCAACAACAACAACCTATCCCATGCCCCCGACGCCTCCGCTATTCACAAGTTCTCCGCGACGCTGAATTCTCGGTTTGGCCTCAGCCACCACCCACGCCGCCTTTGCCTTTTTCCTTGCAGTGCGGGCGATTTCGAAACTGAAAAGAAAGCTGGGCCCCCTTCCCATCGAATTATGCAATTTCACTTCTCTGAATTATTTTTTTATGCTTGCGCAACACCCGATTCATACGTACGTGGAAAGAACCTGCGAATCTGTGCGAGTAAAGGCACCACTGAGCCTTTAAACCCTGAGATTTAAACGGCCAACGTATGCCATGTGCGGGAATAGTTGAAGTGTACTGACTAAACATAGTCGTTGAATCAAAAATGGATTTGAAGAATAATTGGAACATTAGTATCGAGTCATGTTTTCTGAATCTTTAATGTTGGGTACTGATTTGAGAAATGTAGCTTCAAGAATACCGCGAGTAGGTATAGAATCGATAGATAGAGGATACTTTTCATTCCATTTTGCGTTATTTCAAATTAATAATTAGCCAAAAAAGTTTCAAGGAAGTAAATATAGGACAGCAAAGGGCAATACACTCTCCAAAGAACACAACAGACCTCGAAATCCATATATTTCCAAAACTTCAGCCTTTAAGGATGTAAAACAAAACCAAAACTCAATATTTCTCAAATTACCCAGCTATTTCTGACCTCCCCAAAACAATCCCCCACAAATTCTCTTGCAAACTTAGCCTATCCACCAATCATCCCGCAAATTTCCAAACATTCAAAACAAATTTTAAAAATCTTCGCAGCCGCATCTTGCAAGTAGACGACAAATGCTCCAACTTCACCACTCGCAAGCACCAAATAACATCAAACTGTTAGCTACACGCACAACATTTTTCCTAAGAATCCTCTGTTTGATGGAAAATACAGATTCGCGTGAAACTCACCCAAGGCTGTCTCTCTGCAATTTAAATCGCAGTAGCGTGTAACGTGTGACACCGCGCAGCCAAGTCCGGCGCAGGCATCCGAAGCATAAATCATGAGCGTCTCGATTACTCTACAAGGCATCGTCAAGGTGCGCCGCGACGTCGATTTTCCCCTTGGACCGAGAGTTCCCTCGGCCGATCGACCGTGGAGAGCCAGCGCTAAGGCGTCCAGGAAAAGCCTCGATCGAAACGATCCAGAGAGTCCGCTCTCTGGTCGTGACCAAACGCGATCGATCTGTCAAGATCATTGGAGCAAGCACCAGCTTTATTTAGACGTGGAGTCCACTGACACCGTCGAGGCGATTAACGCTGGCCACGTGATTGCCCCACGTGCTTCGTTTACTCAGGTTCATTCGAATGTGCATCACCAAAATTAAGAATAGTTCATACATAATTTGATCGAGTAGTTTTAATTCAACGTGCGAGATATATTTCTGATTTCGATGAAACTTTGCAGGTTTGTAAAATAGCCAGATGGAAGGGATATTTGTTTTTTTTTTGCTACGGTAATTTAAGTTTAAGGGGTCAAACTAACTACCCTTCAAAATTTCATCCCCATGATGGTGTCTTGTAAACTATTGGAAATAGGAAGTTTTTTAAATAAATATTCTGGGATTTTTAGTGGAAAATAATATGGTGTAGATAAGTAGCAATGAATTGTCAGTGATTTTTTGTCTTTTATTATTAATTTTATTGCTGTGCACACCATGTCATTTTTCATTAAAAACAGCAGAATACTTTTTCAACAATCTTCTTTCTACCTTCAATAGTTTCCGAGAGAGCATTACAGGTTGTAACTTTGGAGAATAGCTTCACCCTAGAGACTTGAATTACAGCAGCTAAAAAAGCTAATTTAGCGGTTTTAGGGATTATTTTTTGTTTTGAATTAAGTAATTTGAATGAATGGATTTTTTTATATACATGTAATTTATTTTTGGCTGCTCTGAAAACCTGAAGTTTCATCGAAATCGCTATCACACACTTCGCGGGCGAATATACATTTAAATGATTGCAAGCAGTTCCGTCACTTTTTTTCAAGATACAACTGAACTAACACGACACACCACTGCGTTAGAAAGTACACCCAACCAGCAGCTTTTACCAAAATAGGATTACCACGTACAAAGCGCGATTAGATTTTTACGAGAGACACGGCTGCCGTGACTTTTTCGCGATCTGTCGACGCTGCTTTCACTTTGAAACGAAACTACATTTTTGCCAGTTTCGCGAAAGCTGCTGAGCGGATCCCGACGAATCTGATGACCCAGATTACACGGCTGCATCTCCTCCGCGCGATATGGCAGCTTAGAACACCAGACGGGAACCGAACTACCCACAGGAGAATTTTCCTGTTCGAGCGAGGCATAATTCCTTGCTGTTTTACTTGCGAGTTGCTTTCGTTTAACTTCCCTCTCGTGCCACAGTATCGCGCACATCGTTGCTCTCTATTTACTGGTATGGATGCACGTCGTTCCTGGACAACTTAACGCAAACACCGCTGTTCACCAAGTCAAATAGAGCTCGACAAATCACGGCTATTCGAGCCTCCTACAACGAGGATGACGGACTGCAATGATGAGCACAATAACAGTAACGGAAATACGTCCTAGCACGATCATTATAGAGAATTGTTAACCCCTTGACAAACGATTTATTTAAATATTTGAAGCGTTGAAGTTAAGTGGAGGCAGAATTTATTCGAATACGAAACATTGCGGATTTTTATTATTGACACGGTGCCATGTTGATAGAGAGATGAATTAATGTTTCATATAAAAATGAATCAATTCTTTGTTTCTATTATACCATCATGTGTTGAGGAATTTGATGATTAATATGTTAACTACTGTGAAGGTCTTCAAAGTAAACAAGTGATTCCTCCAACTTTTAATTTTTCATTAGAATACATGCGATAAATAAACCCTTAGATTTAAAAACATCACTGTCGTTAGAAATGATGCAGAATATTAATTACATTGTTGAAGTGAAAGATTCTTTTTTCTAACAATATACATTCGAATCGATGCGAGTAAACAATATTTTATAATCACGAAAGAACGATTTCTGACTAATAACTAACTAGTTTAATGTTTCAAGTGATAAAGATAAATGTAACGTAAGGATTAGTCGAGATAACAGAACAATCCAATTTTATGTTACCAAATGCGGAGTGCTTATGAAAAGAATTTTCACGTTTTCATTTCGTTGAAACCTGCACAGTCTCCGCCTCGTAACATCGTTACAATGTTTTACTCGGCGCAGCGGAGGGTTAAGCGGCACACCTTAGATTAGGTACTTAGTTTCCGCAACATTAATCGGCGGAAACGATCGAGGCCTAAGGATCCTTCAAGATGCCTCGGTAGCATCGCTCTTGCCACGTTATGTAGTTTTATACGCAGCACTGTGTGCAAAGGTACAGACCGAAGTATGGAAGAAAAATTCACGTGTTCTATAATACTTCTCGCTTCTTTGGAAACTCTTCTAACTTTGAGAACAATATAAGACAGCTGTTACTAATGTCTGTGTTTCTCGTTTAAATCCAAGCCTGCCACCTTATCGCCATAGAAATCACAGAATGTCACACATTCCAAAAGCAAAAGAAAGCTTGTTCTCTAATATCCGGAAAACAAATGTGCAATTCTTTTATACATAAAACATTGAGAATTTAAAAATATCTGTTTTTCTTTAATTAATAACTTTTATTGTATATAAAATTAGTAGTATACATAATACCACCAGTTCTTATTATCTTTTTTTTTCTACTACGCGGAGATTTTTTTAGTAAAACAGGACCCCAGAGATTTGTTTCAAAACCCAAAATCTCCGCGCAAAAACCAGAGAGGTGTTTATATCCCCTCCAAAAAGTTTTTATTCGCATCACCTGTATTAATCTACTTACTGAAGACTAGAATGATTTGTTCCAAAAAAAGTCAAAATTTTCCCGCGTAAATAGAAATGAAAATTGAGATATGTCAGAGCCCATTTCACCAATTAAGTAAAAATCTTTCCACCTCAACCTTCTTTCCGCCGTGCAGATCGTGTGCTCGGCTAATTACTCATTTTCGTATTTCCATCAACAACTAATTCTCGACATTCACAGCTGTGCATGGGGGAACAATTACAGCTGTGAGCCGATGAATAACGAACCACTGCCGAGACAAACCTGTTCCCGAAGCCATCTCGTCATGCGCTATAATGCCCCTAAACGTTGATCATATCGCGCAATTAATCGGGGCCAATCCGATAATTCGAATTTCAATTTGGATCTGCCGATCCGTGTGGACGCGAGCATCGTGGCAAACGTGAAACGCGTGCGTGCGAAGCATGGAGAGTGAATGGGGAAAATATGGTGAACGGAGGCAAAAGCGTGCATTTAAAAATGGTACTGGGAAATGAATGAGATTACAGAGAATCTAACTACGGAAAATGTGAAATTCTTTTGTGAAAATATTCGTGGACTGCTTTCAATCTTTCCTAGTATTTTATTGGAACAGTAGAATGCTACTGTCACAGTTTTCTTTTTAAGGACTTCAAAAGGTATGTGATTCAGGATTCAAAAATAGAATTACTTGATTTTTCGATGTAACTGAATTTCTGTATTTTAATATCTGCTGTCTTAGTTTGTCAGATCAGTTGGGTCCCTAACGAATCTTATAAAGGAAAAGGATTCCACTTATATTGTATTTTATTTACAAAATTGAATGACACGACCACCTGCGCATTGTAATCGTTAGTTTTTCAAGTGTAATAAAAAAAATCACTCGAAGATCATCCCTCAAAAATTAATTTAAAAAAGAGGCCCGCATAATGATAAAACGTTCATCACACTCTGGCGCCTTTCAAATCCGTTTACAACGACTTTTCTCTCATTTCGTTTTTGCTACTCTCCCCTTTGGTGCCAAAACACTTGCAAACAGTGCGCGCAACTAAGATCGAATTATCGGCGTTGAAAGGCGATTTCTTACACAGCCCCAGCAACCGAGTAAAGAATTATTGCTTGGCAAAAGCCTCTCCTTACTCGCGATACACGTTGACCGCCGCTTTCTTATGGCAGTTGGTCAGATATCCAACACCTTTTTCGAAGGAACCGAGAAGACATACCGATTCGTTTGGTCGCGTGCCAAGGCTCGGGCATCGATAACGAGGTCGCTATGATTCCTACATATTGATTGTTTATCGCCACGGGTTTGCGCAAGTTGCCGTGTGCCAAGATTAACGGTGCAAATGAAACCTCGAATTACGGGACAATGGCTGACTAAATTGTCGAGTGAAGGGAATGAACGGGTGCTTATAGAACAGATCTAACATTCCATACAAAATTCAAAATTGCGATTACTCTGTAATTAGTAATCGTCTACGACGAGATAACTTGTCCTCTTTTTGGATGCATTTCAAAAGGAATAAGTCATCTCGCCCTCAATTGAGGGAGAAAAATAAAAAATAATAAATTTAAATAGTGAAAAGCATGAAGAGCATACGAATTGTAATATAGTTTGCATAATAAAAAAGAAGTAGTACTGTAAGTTACCAAATGATAGTCCCAAGTAAAAAAAAAAAAGTAACTTCTGTCTGAAAACATTTTTTCTATCTCATACAGTTCGGCAAGTATAACACAAAATCGAAAAATAGCCGGATTTTCAGGTGACCAATTTCACCCTCTTAGAGTGAATTTGGACGGGAAAAAATTGCATAATACAAATCTATATATCCCCAAAGTTTCATCATTTTTTGAATTTCTGGGTTGGAGAGCTTCCCTTGTGAGGTGAACCGAAAATATACCAAAATAAAAATTGACGAAACTAATTTTAAGCCGGGAAGCTGAGCTATGCTATGCCATGTTTTAAAAAATTTATCTTCAATATATTCTTATGGAACCGTTTCCACCAAAAGCTAAGTTAAAACATAGCATCGCATAGCTTAGCTTAGTTTCTCGGTGGATTCCCGGCTTACCGAAATTAACAAAACTGAAACTTGCAGTGAATTAATACCTAGCTGAAGCTAATCTTCAATAGAATATTCCCACTAGCGTTTCAGAGCCAGCAGAAATATGAGTTTCAGCTTAGAGGAAGATTTAAGACGCTTTCTCAGTCTATGAATCAGAATCAATAACTCACAATCAGAAACTACGATAAACCAGGGCTCCCATGTTGTGGATTTCGGAGGATTCAAATATGACTTCAATGGAGGCATTCATCCATCCCAACAGGGACAGATTACGCCACCCTAAAGTCGCAACTCCAATGAATCCACTTAATTCGAAGCTTCTGAAAGCCATTATAGTTACAATCAAAATTGCTTACACAAAATTGCCTTGGCTTCTATATCAAGCTTGAATTCCCATAGTGCATCTACCATTGCTCACCCAATGACCGAGCTTCCAGGAACACGCTGCCGCGCCAAGGACGAATTTCTCGGCTACCTACGTTCAAAGTCACCGAAGCAGGGCAATTAAGCGGCTAATTAGGAGCGTGCATCGCGATTCGCGGGGATCTCGAACGTCGTGTCCGAAAAAAGTCCCCTTCCAGAGGCAATGCGCGAACACCGCGGCTCGTTTCGCCGTGCGATAAATAACCTTGCGTATACTATACAGGAAACGATCGCCGTATTCGTCATAGCGTCGCGGCTCGGGAACAGCTTCGATGTTGCGGACGGTGCGTCGCGTGCACGTTCGAACAACCATATACAGATATTCCTCTTTCGCGGAACGAACGCGAGCCCCGGGCATATTAGTTCGGGGAAAGCTGGCCACGAGGACTGGTTTCACGAAATATTCGTCAGTTCTGTTTTATTTCTGTGACTGGTGATGCGATACAGAAACTGACGACTCCGGGTAAAAGAAAAATAGAGTCCAAATGTGGAATTCCGTTTTGCTGGTCGGTAGTCTGGATTGTGTGAAAAATGTTTGACCACGTGCAAGAGCAAGGGGGATTTCGTGGAATAAATAGTAGAGTGTTCGTTGAACAATTAGGTACAAAAATATGTAATGTTTCCTATGATACTGAAATTAATTACTAGTATTGGTAAAATAAATTTGATCTCTCTTTTGCAGAGCGAACAAATTTTGTAATAAATTTCCAGCGTGGCTAAGAAACCCATGACCACTATTTCTTTTACACCCAGTACATTGGTAAATCATCCCCATGAATAAGGTTTGCTATGACGCAGGCATTGGGTCAATCTTGATGAACGTCCAGAACCAGATCTGCATTGATAAACACATTTCAATCGAAATCAGATCTAGAATCTACCCATACAGAACCCCTATTTCTCTCAGTAAATTCAGTAAAGAAAACAAAAAGACTCCGTTACGCTGTTAGAAAATTAAATTACATTACATTAAATCACGCGAAAGTGAAGCTACAGATTCCATCAATATAAATGCTTGAGATTAAAGCTTGCAGTCTGAATAGAGCCCGGCAAAAGAATTCAGTGAAAAAGTAGCTCACAGCCATCACACGCCACAATGTATCTCCTGCTTTGCACGCCGCTAGATTCGAACTTCATTAACGACAAGTCCTAATTGGAATATGGATACACGGATACGATTAGCCCGTAATAAGCTCTGGACACGAGGTGCGCAGGGGTATCTTTTCATTGATCGAGCACGATGCTCTCTTTGCCGAATGTTCGATTCGCAACAGACTCCGAGGAGATCGCTTGAGCTTCGTTGGGACGAGTTTAGGTAATTAACGGCGCCAATTACGGAGCAACGTGATGTGTGGTGTTCTTTCTATGTGAAAGATAACTAGGTAAGTACGTATCAGCTACTAGCTACAATCGGGCAAGTTGCGACGAGATCTCGACCCCACGATCGTGTCTATCTTATCAGTTTCAAGAACAGGATTTATAACACGAGTGGCTGGTGAAAAAGCATGTTGCAGTACTTATGCGTCAACACGAGAAAACTTTTACTTCCTGACGAAGCTGACTAGAATTTTAATTTGCTTTTTCCGTTCTTTTTATTAATTTATTGGTAATATGTTGGAAAAGAGAAATGTATCTTAATGAGGAAGGAATTCAACTACGATAACAGATTTATCATTCTAGAGGGCTTCCTTGCAGATTCAATAAGCTAAGAAATGATTGAGTGCATGCATTTAAGCAGAGTAGTATATAGAATAAACAGTCATCATGGATTATAAACATATGTAAATATTAAGTAATTTAATTACTGTCTGTACATCACAGTAATTATTATATCCTGTTGTATATTTGTTGGTGAAGGGGCTTTTAAATAATTACTTAAATGCTTTTAAATAAGCATTATAGATTTATAAGTGAACGCAAGAAATTTAAATTGTTATTAGTTATATAGGATACTTATTATTCTATTGGCATTATAAATCTCCAAATATAAGAGGGGAATTTTAAATAAGAACACTAATTACGAGAACAATGTGAAATAAAATTCCATTGAATTCTCAAGCTTATTTAGTTCTTCTTTTGCCTACGTTCGTAGTGCAGTATGAAAGTAAGTACACCTAGTAAATATTGAATAAAGTGTACCATTTCATACTTATAAAACTTTCATTATTCTGTATAAATTCTGTTTCATCTCCCAAAAATGTAAGCAAAACTAATTCATAGCAAGACATGTTCATTCCAAAGGTATATTTCAGTTAATGCACTGAATTCTCGAGGTAGGGGAGAGGTGCTATAAAAGGGACACTTTTGTTTAGCGTCCATTTCTGACAATGTCGTTATAGGTATTTAAAAAACAACTACACCACAAGAAAGCGCGTTTATTTCCCTTCAATAAAAGTATATTGCAAACTCATCAATTGTAATAGAAAATAACAAAATCTTCGATTTACAAAAAAGTAGGAAATGTCCCTTTTACGACTAGGTGGTTTTAAATGGGACAGTATAAGTCATGAAAGGGACACGTTAATAAAAATAAATTTATTAAGTATTACAATTATAAATCTAAATCTTAATGATACAAAATAACGAAATCTACGAAAAAATTAACTCTTTGTAGTATAAATCATCAATATTTTATTATTAATGACACATGGAATAGAAAAAATCCCGGATTTGTTTGAAATAATAGACTTCCATCGTCATGGAAACATCAGCAGTACATGTGTATGAGAGGGACAGCCATGAAACGGTTGTCCCATTTAAGACTTATTATGCTGTCCCTTTTACGACTATACGTGAGTTTAATATAAAATAACCGCAAAACAAAGAAAAAAATTAATTAAGCTTACCTGTTAAGCGATTTCATTTCAGTTGAATACAGGCTATTTTAATGATATAACACTTTAACACTTTATATATACTTTGAACTCAGAAAACGACACAGAAAACCAATGAAAAATTTCATTTTTACTGCCGAAAAACATCAATCGTGGATTACTACTCTGTTGCAAGTGAGACCGTAGCGAAGTTTACGTCAAACGACTAGGCACTAGTGTTGTAATAAACGGGAAAATAAGTTGCATGTGTAATGCGTTTAGAATTTTGGAAATTCGATTTGTCCCTTTTAAGACGTGTCCCCTTTATAGCACCTATCCCCTACCAGTCAATGTATCAAGAATTATTGGCATACTAGGCACATTACTACGATAAAATAATCAAATGGTTGTGTCGAAAGCATTAACACCAGTTTATGAATTAAAAAAGATTCAAAAGATCCACATAGGTATCGCAAGTTGGACATCAACGTTGCGAAGCGCTTTGCGATCAGTCCTAATCCATGTACAAAGGTTAAGGAGATAAAAAATCAATGATCCTCTAGCGAAACTGTTCTTATCGATTTCCAAACTGCTCGGAAGAGTTACCGACTGGGAAATGAACTCTACGCTATTGTTTACACGATGCAACTTCTGTGTGACTTTAGTATTACTTATTGCAGTAGTTATTACGTAAGTTATATCAGGTTTCCAAAGGTCCCGCCTTCTACAAGACTACAAACATCTATTTACCACACCGATCGATACCGAATGCTTTCAAATGTTCCTAGCATGTTCCAAATCGATCGACATCGACCAACCTAGCCAGTGAACAACCATTTACTTCTACGAACACTTTTCGCCTCGTCGTCTCCTTTAATAAAGATCCTGCATATCCTGTATATAACCTAAGAGGCGCGATTCAAAGCTACGCAGACTCGTAACCAAATCCGAGCACTCGGAACGCATTAATACAACCCCGAGTCCCTCGGATCGAACCACCCAATAACTTTGCCAATGCTTTCGACACTCATCGAACGATCTACACGTCCTGAATGAACATGTGCTCGGCAAGATGTAAGAAGAAGTGTGCCTGGTTGGCCATACCTGACGAGAATCGTAGGCGTCGGAGAAGTGTTCAGAATCGGGCCCAGCATGCTGTTGCTCGCCGGCAGGACCTTTACGTCGATCGTCACCCGCGTTACGATCCATCTCGTCGAAAACATGGACGACCGTGTCGGGCAGGCCGTCACACGTCCGATCCTCCGTCCTCGGGGCGGGTTCCTCTGCTTTGCCCTTGACGAAGAGGCGCGAGATCGCACTCCACATTCAACGAAGTCACAGCATCCGCGACGATGGCAGCGACGATCCGTTCGGACGGGTCCTTGTCCTCCTCATAGCCGGCGAGAGCGTATCCAAATACGATCCTTACGACTCCTGCAGGGGCCACGCGCAGAGAGGGTGGTCCCTCTGTCAAGGTGTCATCGAGCACGCATACGAGACTGTCCCTATCGCGGAACGCGGAAGGTTAGGCCCACGGAACACCGCCGGATATCACGGAAAAGTAAGGTTAGAATACGCGAGCGAAGGAACGGTGATCGCTGAACGGCACGATTATTTATTTTCGAACGACCCCGTCACCGGCCCCGAGTCCACGCAGCGGTCCCGTACGCGCGTAAATCGTCGCCCCGGGTCGTTCCGCGAAAAGGGCGGCAATTCGGTGAGATTTGAACGAATCGCAGGCTGCTCCGTGCTGGGCGCACACGATGTTTTGAATCCGCGAGGAGCGTTCCACCGACAAGCAGCGCCGTCGGCGACGTTGCTAAATGTCGCAGGGGGACGGTGCCGGTTCACCACGGCGAGGCGACGCAAAGGACGAGCGGCGAGAACTAAGGACACTCCGCGGCTATGACCGCCGAGGACTATTTTCGTCGGCGACTATGCTGGCGCGAGCGTTCCACGCTCCACGGGCAATGTGCGAGCTGCCCTATCGATTTTGCGCGAAACAGTGGGAACACCGACTACTGTCTGACAAATCTCGACGTCGGAGATGCGTGGGTCGGGATGAGGCAGCCTCTCCGGGCCCGAGCTGCGATTTCGGCGTTTCCAAGGTGGCTCGTCGCGTGCGGTGGTCGATTCTCTTGATGGATGTCGCGAAAATGCTGCTGGCACCTGTAAAAGGGGCGTACCTCGCGCGACACTCTCCCGTTTCTCACAGATAATGAACCCTCCTGTTCTTCCACGGTCGCTGGTCCAACGCGTGCTTCTTAATGGATCCGCGCGATCGCTTCGCAGAATTTATCCCAGGGTCGAGATACTCGGACCCTCGTTGACAGCGGCACGAGAGCACACGAGAGGACCACGGTCGTACACAGCACAGACTTTAGCACTAGCACCCACCAAACGGCTCGTCGGTTTCGCGCGATCGTTGTTAGTTTGTTGCCGCGCGGAACGCCCGATAATTACGAACCAGCGTATCAGTGTTCGCGGATTTTCAAACTGGACACATTGTCAGCACGAAACATCGTCATTCCGCACGAACATCGAGTCCACGGCACGTTCGCCGTCCATCGTGAAAACGATCATCGATTCGATGCGAGAGTATCGCTGCGGACGATATATCGACACCGCGTTCGAGAGTGGCCGCCATCTTTCTCGGCCCCGGTCCAGTCAATTTCCGAGTAACGTTCTACGTTTGGTCTTTCGCTTTTAAAACTTAGAAACGCGAATTGTGCCCTTGCGTTTAGGCGAAATTGATCGTTGTGGATTATTCTAATGATAGCTGATGGATTTTTCTATTGGTCCTGAGAATTTAAAAGTGCTAGTTTTAAATATGTCAGGACACAGGGAGAATGAATGTCATTGGTTGGACTGTGGCTACAAGGGGACGTGTCTGCCTGCATCTTCGAATGAGGAGCGTTCTATCGATGAGTGGTCTTCTACGGAGCGATTTCAAAAGCTTTTGACGTTGTGTCGACGTTTTTGGGGTGAAAGTGGAGGCGATGCTTATAAGACGTGTTACAGGTATGCCCACTATATATGTACATTTTTTGAGAAATTATACGAAACTTGGCTGATGTAATATCGAGGAATAATGTGTCTATGTGGAGGAGATATTGTACAATTTATATTTTATGTTCAGTTTTTCGTATAGTTGTGATGTTGTGACAATTAATTGATCTTACGTATGCAATATACAATTTTATTGCACATTAAGGTGAAAACGTAAGATCGTCTCGCGAGTGTACATAACGCCATCTCTCGGCGGCTACGATAATTGCGACGGAGAGGAATTCGAATTCGAATTCCGCGCCCATGTTTGAACTTACATGTAATCGAAAGGATATGGAATTATTTATTAATTCTACTGTTTACATGCTGTGGGTGTCTGTTAAATAATAGATGCATATTGTTTACACTCATAAATTTATACACCTTTCTTTCTTCCATCTAGTTTTTTGTTCTTCAATGTTTTAATTTTTCAAGAAATTCAGTAATTTGTAGATAATTACGGAAATTAAGGAATCTTTACAAAATTCAAAGAAATTAGTTATCAATTCCTTTAATGCTAATTATTTTCGAATCTTCGTATCAAAATTTAATTATTTCATGCATTTCACTTTAGTTTACAGTGAAAATTATTACAATAATAAAAGTATAAATAGAGTCTACTTGATAGTCACAAGAAAAAATTAAGAACTCCATACAAATTTGAATATTTATTGATTAAATCGATTGTTTTCCAGATTATTTTATGCGATCCATTAATATCATCGTACAAAATGTTTGCCATTACTGAACTCATCCCTGTCTATTATATCCTTCTATTTCTCCTCATTAATCTCATCATCCCCTTATATTTGCACCCAAAAAAAATCGCTGAACAGTTTGACCGGTGGCGGAGTGTATAATAAATTGCACAATTAAATTGTACACATTATAATATAGTATGTATTATAGAACGTATTTACAACGATATATTTACACTGTCATTACAAAAGTTGTGTTAATGATACCACAGACTATATATTCATCGATTTATTTGACCTCATACAGCATTCACTCAGCCATCAGCTAAAATAAACTATATGCTCCGTTCCCATTCACACGGTTAACGCTCGTTAAAAAAAACAACAACTCGCCATTGAAACAACGCGGACGCGCTACCCTGCTGGCGGCACGTTTCGCGTCACGCTTCGGTAATAATTTAAAAACTTTTAATCTCACGTGTCGATCAAGTGACTATAAACTCTCGCACTCCCTCGCTATATATAAATCTATACAAAAAAGAAAGAAAGAGAGAAAAAATAAAAACAAGGAGAAAAGAATAACTGTACGGCTACGTATTAATTAATTAACATAAGTTCTCGTTCTATTGCACGTCAAGTTTTTTCTTCTTTTTTTTTTATTACAAATTTCAAGGCACGCAGGCTTCGTCGCGATCTAGCATTATCGATATCAATTCGACAACCCGATCCTCCGTCCCCACCCCCCTACTTCCCTCTCTCGTATGGCAACGACGACACTGTAAAACCGTGCTAACGAACTTTCTACTTTCCACGCGCGCGTATATAAACACATTTACACTCTACACATGTATACGTAGAAAGTAGATTCGCACATATGCGTATGGATAGAGTGGTCCAGAACTGCTCCCAGTTTAATATCCCGGATAGTACGACGGTGGTAAAAAAGTTCGTTCGACAAAGTCTGGTACCAAAACGAAGGTACCATTATTTGGTGTTACGGATTTCTTTCTTCGAGCTGCTCGAAACACATGGGATTGCTCAGAATTTGTTTGCTTATTCCAGACAAATTCAACAGATTCTTCCGAATATTGGAGGAATATCAGAGCGCAATTAGGTTGCAGATATTCAAGAGTTCCTCTTTCTTAAAAAATTTGCGATTCTATAATTCTCTAAAATTAGTACACCGATGCAAAAAAAAACCCATCGGTGGTACCTCGTTCTTAACGTTCACGAGGCTCACAAAGAGCACAAAAGAAATCGTTGCATCCCGAAAGTACCTTCGTCGTCTGATAATTCCTTTCATATCGTTCAATTTTCATTTAACAAATATTCCTCTGACGACCATCGTTCTGAATGGAACCAAAATTGGCGAGAGTTGCTGGACCACCCTGTAAAATGTCTCACAAAATAACCGGTATCGCGACCGATCTCTAAATGAAAACTTCGAGTTGGCTCCTGGCACTGTCGACCAACTTCTGCTTGATCGAAGCCGACGAAACCGACGGGGACGTTGGAGGATCAAAACCCCCGTTTGCTCGAGGAATCGCTGGGCTCGTTTTCTCTCATGAAACAGCCTGTACAGAATCTGCTACGAGTATTACACACAATGTTCTTAATTCGCTCGAGGAGACGCTTTACTTACAAACATAAATAAGACTAATTACAGAGAGAGATATTCTTCTTTTTTTTTTGTCGTTTTGCAACGGCTTACATAGATACCTTCGACGAGCAGGAAACATACACAACACAGACACACCAGCACGAGTGTTTCCCGAGGTGATAACGAAACAAGTAGAAAGAGAGGAAGAGCTCTTCAGAACGATATTCCCTCCTTCCTTCGCGGACTATAGCGTCGGTAGTTCGTGTCATTAAATTAATATCACTAAACGATATATTAACCGACTGAACGTTTGGACGTTAGATGGGATATTTGAGTTGATTAAAAAAAAGGAGAGAGAGAGAGAGAGAGAGGAGAAACAGAAAAGGGAAGAAACGATACGGAGTACATACTGATAAATTACCCCGGTTGTTACGTATATAATATATTACAACGTATCCACTAAGAAAACCGGACAAATCGCGCCGATTCGTCGATCAATTCCCACCTCACCTTACCAGCACGAAATTATTACGATCGTTAGTACGGAAGCACTTGTTTCGTGAATTACGCTATCTACTAGTCGAAATTTGGCACCAGACGACCGATGTTTCTTCCGCGTACCTCGAATCCGCCATCGATCAGCTTGTCGTTTACACCGAGCACAGGCAGAGACACTGGAATTAAGCTGGACCGAGATGAATCGAGCCGACCCGGCTAATAACGCTCCCTTCGTTTCCAACGATTATCAACTCCACGAATTCAGATATTTAACGCCCTCATATGCGGTTTCGACGAGGGGAGACTTCGTTTGTACAGTTTCGTACCGAATGCTCCGCTTTTCTCGATTAAAAACTCGCGGGCAAGCCTAGCAGTAGCGCTACTTCCACTGCGCATGCGCGAGCGGAACGGTGGGCGGAGTCGGGAACGCCCCGATCGTCCACCGATCCTCTCCTCGTTAAACTCTACTGCTCGGTACGAAAAATATACAAAAACAGAAGATCGCAGAAAATTCCAATGGAAGTGAAGTCTTAAAAGATGAAACTCTAACCCCCTCCGAAGACTGTAGACGCAACTACGGGACCGAAAAAACGATGATCCTCCTAGAGCCGAAGCGAAATAAGTGCCGGACGTAATTGAGAAACCTAGGAGCGACTCGGGAAGCATCGGGCAATTGGAAATCGCTCGGAGACGCGGATCGACGGAGTTCAATAAATAATCCCGCTGTCTAATAATAGACCGGCAGCGACGCACGCGAGTACGAATCTGTATTCCAGTAATATCAGGTGATGAATATCAAGTAGTTTGAAACGTTAGACAGTAGTCTCGGTTGGCCGTCGTTAAAGGTTACGCGATCCCCTCGCCGATCGAATCGATTTCCGAACCGAGGATTATTAGCCGATTCGACCGGAGGCGGCGCCCGGTTCGCGCGGCGCGGGCACACCAGCCGGCCCCGCGTCTCGAACCACGGTGTCTGCACACGGTTACTTCGGGATCACCGGTTACGATCAGTGGCAACCGCAGCTCTTGACGACCATGTTTTTGTACTTCTTGAGTATAACGTTGCTCTCGTCGAGGAAATACAGCACGGAGATCGGCGAGAGCTTGGTGGGCGCGCAACACGGCTTAGGCACCTTACCGGGGCTCACCAGGTGCACCAGCGTTTGGACGATCGCGTGGTTAGTCGCGTTCATGTGAGCGTTCAAAGGGAAGTTGCATTCGCCGCTGCAGTAATATGCGTCGTAACCGTCCGGTGCTATGATCCAGTCCTGGAACATGAATATTCGCCGTTATTAACGTTGATTAACGAACGGAGGCGCGTGGCACGCCTGTTGCGCCACTCACCTGCCACTTCAGGTCCCTGAAGCTCACGTACAGCGTTTGGATCTTGCAGGTCCTCGAGTTGTACTGCACACCGGGATCTGAAACAACGATCTCGGTGAAGGCTTCCGTTTTCAGCGCGCTTTCTGGGGTGATTCTAGGAGGCGATGGTCAATTACCAAGTCACAATCGTTCCGGGGAAGGTTCTTTTGTAGATTATTATTCACCATGTTCGGGTAAAGCACTTGGAATAGCGATTTTCAGTTTTGCAGAGAGTTTAGTGGGTTCTGTTATATTTACAGAGTAGTTGGAGGTTCGTCTTAGAAAATTTGTGCATTTAGGGTAGGTATGCAGAAGTTAATATTAAATTGTCTTGCATGTTTTAGGTCTCTGCATGGCCTAAGTTATATATGATATATAAATTATTTATATATTTAGTGGGAATATCTTTGAAACACTCTATCAGGTGGTATTTTGCTTAAAAGATGTGATGAGAAATAGAAGATTGCTAAAGTTTCATTAAAGCTATCTCTAAATCAGCTCGGAATGTTGGAAATAGAAGTGGATTTCTAGTTTATTGATTCATCGGACGTTACCTTCCGGACTTACCGGTGTAAGGATTATTTCGATAATCCAAGCTCGAGGATTCGCTCTTTTTTCTTCTCCTGGCATCTCGCTTCTGCCGTACCTTCGACTCCCTGATGCCCGAGCTTTTGAAGTAACCCACCATGAAGGGTTGCTTATCAGGATCACCTCTGAATCCAACGATCCCAATATCTTCTGGTCTCACCTCGTGCACTGCAAGCAAGCATAACGAGAGACATTAATTATCAATTCGAACGACCACCCGAAAATCGAACAGTCCTGTTCACTCCAGCCTTTGCTTAATACAGTTATAATTTCAGAACAAAGTATGATGCCTCATTCTGAGGTGTTAAATCGAGACACGCGCAAAATCTCCGCTCACATGCCCCGAGTCAAACATTGAAAACTAGTTCCCCATGGGCACAAGTGTTTTTAGGGAGACTCGGGGCGATTTGCGGCAGTTCAAGTGATTCTCAAGTGGTTCCGACGCCCCTTGAAGCGTTGCGAAAGCAAGATAACGAAGGGAGGGGGCGGGAGATTTGAATAGGACATTCATCACCTCCCCTGTGCCCCACGAAGATTGAATATTCGAGGGCGCATTGTCCAGATATCATTTTTAAGCAACGCGTCACTCCCGCGATTTTACATTTCACAGAATACTCCACGACTTTCCAACCACGTTCCTAAAAAATCAAAGCCTTCTTATTCCGCACCCTCAAAGCCCTCCCCACCTTCCACAAAACGAGAGTCAACTCAAAATCCCTACCTTCGCACGCTCCAATCTATCTCCGCAAGCGATAAACGCGACTACGCGAGGCGCAAACCTTGTCGCGCACCGTGCAAACTGAAAACTTCGTGGGCAAAGCCGGGGCAGATTTGAATCCGCCGTTTCCCAATTACCCGTTTGATCCCATAAGCGGAATGCAGCCAGCCGACCATCACATTCGCGCTCATGTTTGTTAGAATGGCCTGCCACTCGGCGGATTGGAATTATTAATAGCCAACCTTCAGGAATATTAACTATTTAAGAATCTCAACGGCTGTGTCAGCCTGGCTGATACGCGGCGAGCCGTTCACTTCGCCGATATAGGCGGCACTCCATGGTTTCCCAACACGTTGGCCCTGCAATTAAGTCACCGGTGTACCGTTGCACGTTTAATTAATTGATCGTTCCGTCCGCTGGCATACCGATCGACGCTCGATTATTCTTTAATTATCTTTACGCGGCATGCATAACGAGAGACCCGCGGTGGGCGGTTGTCGGGGGAGGTAGGAGGAGGATAGAGAGAGAGAGAGAGAGAGAGAGAGAGAGAGAGAGAGAGAGAGAGAGAGAGGTGGGGAAAGCAGAAATTTCAGCGTTCGACCGTAAAAGCGACAGATCTGATAGTTTCGTAATGTAATCGGAACTTGAAGAAGTTGTGACACTTGTTTATCATAATTATCGTGGCCGCGTTAATATTCATGCGGTAATAATTATATTCCATAACAGTTTATAGCGGGGACAAAAATAGAGCTGGTTTACATGCATTAGCATACCGTGTCGCAAGCTGTTCTGTGCAACTTGCTGATAGCGTCGATGTTAATGTTGACAATATTATTCGGAGCGCGACAGTGATACTCTGCGCGCTGGCGCGGCGACGGTCTGTGATCGTGGATTTTTTCGGACGAGAGCCGTTCATTCGCGGTCGATGATCGTTCTTGCCAGGCTCGTGATTTGTTCGTCGATGGTGGCGAGCGATGAAAGTGACGCGGTAAATTGTTTGTTGAAAGATGGATCTGGGAATGAGGTTTCGCGATCCTTCCCCCGTGTCACAGTTTCGAGAATCGCGTTAACACAGTTTGCGCAGATCGTACGAATTGTCTACTTGTTCCTTGACACTAGAACTACCTACAATTAAGGGGACTAGGCAGTCGAAAATTCGATTTCTTACGTGACTTTTTAAGATCAATATTACACCAAAAGTACAAAAGAACGATAAAATGTTTTACAGTCAGCATCGCCATTTTCAAAGCACATGTATATTTCATACCACCTTTTTTTTAATCTCTATGATAATAATAAACATTGGGTAAAAGGATACATCTGGATTTGCTTCTATTTTTTTACAAATATATTAAAAAGAAAGTGTTTCTTTCACGGAAAACGACTGCCTAGTCCCCTTAATGTATACCTATTTCTATCAGACCAGTCAAAACGACTGGTTATTTATAAAATACGTTATGCAAGGAAAATAAACTTTTATTCATATTGTTATTAATTTTTATATTGTTAAAAAGTATATACACAATATTATACATATTTATACTACTTAGAAATACACTGTTTTCATACTTAAAAATGGTAAATTTATTACGCAGTTATTTTGATTGTTTTGGTAATTCTACTAATAATCGAATAATCATCCCGCGCGTTAGAAATCTTCGATACTTATTTCGCGCCTGAAAAAGATCGAGCGAGGATCACCAACGAGTCACCAATCACCAACAGCCGAAGATGCCTTGCAACTAATTTAATGTACTCGAAATTGCTCCTGAGAGCGACACGAAATATCTGGCGAACTCGAGAACGGTGGTTGGAAGGTAAATTATTTACCTTCCTCCGCATGGGAGCCTCGCGGACCAGTCGACACCGCGCGTTTCTCGGCGAAACGGAAGGGAGCGTATTCTAAAGAGCCGCGGCGCGCTTCTGCCGTTCCAAGAAGAAGGTGGAAAAACCGCGGCGCAGTAGCCAAGAAAAAGGAAAAAAGGCGGCCGCGACGGGAAGAGAGGATGTTCGACTGGGGTCGATTCGCATGCAGCGCGCGCGCGCGCGGGCCTCGCGCAATATCATCGAAATTCGAACGAAAGAGCGCGCGGGTACGTGCGAGCAATCCAAACGGTCTCATTGCGCGTAACCCGTGACTGGCGATCCTCGCCTCTGCGGCCCGAGTGGCGCTGCCTGTGTATGCAAATGATACCCCCCTCGCGACCGAACTACGGCCGTGCGCGAGTTCGAGAAAGCTAGTAAATTGGCTGCCAGGAATGCGCATTTGCCGTGATTGCAGCGGACACCTGCCGCTGCGCTTTGCGCGCCGTTACAGAAACGGCGGAGCGCGTCCCGGCCAAGTACCCACGAAGACGAATGCACCGCGATGAATCCGATTGCGCCGCGACACTCGCGAGTCCGCCGCACAGTGGGCCGGATTGAAGAATTTACTAGTGACATTTGGCTACTTATATCTTTTAACATATCGAAATGAAATTTGTGGCACAAAATAAGATAGAATTATTCCTTTCGAGTGATATATAGTAGATTAATATTTCTCACAGTTATTTATTTATTTTGTCAATTTCTTTTAATTTAATTATGATGAAAAAGAATTTGAAAACTGTTTATTTGGTTAAGTGGTTTAAGTCGCATGTTGGGGAAACTTTTCGTTTCCAAGTTGAAAGGAGAGGAAATTTTAAATTAAAATCCGTTGATTTTAAATTACTTGAAATTTGTCGATGGGCGGATGTTTTTCTGTGTTGAACTGTCATTCGAGGTGAATGTAGATCATTGAATTCTAAGAATTAATATAACGGTGATTTGAATTTGCATAAAATTTGTGTTGCTAGGATTTCCATGCGCAATCAATCAGCCATCGTGAATTAGAAGATCCTACGTAAATATAGTTCAGTGTTTGCGAATTCGGAGTAGATTAAGGAGCGATATATCGGGGTATCCCCTTCGTGTTAGGGACTCAAGGATGAAATGATTTCACCGAAGGGGCAGTCCTAGACCAGCCGCCAACGGTTTCGCAATACTCTGAGAGTCAAGGACGTGGAGCCGGTAACATTGTTCGACCCGCGATTCATTTTGATCGGTCAAAATTATGAGACTTCAGGGACGATTAACGTGCTCGCAAAATCTTTCCAATATCGAATACCGATACAGATACATTTATACGATCAATGGTAAAAATCTACACACACCTATCCAATATACTCTTAAACGAGTATGAGTTGGGCATTGACTAAATAAAGAATTATTTAAATAACAGATGGAATAAAAGGTAGTTTAACTTTAGATTATTTCTTTTATTCGTCGAGCGTTTCGACTTGGGCGTCGAATATAATTTTCAACTTTGACGTTAACTTTAAGTTAACTCGGGTTAACTCTATTCGACACATGACGAATAATTTTTTTTAACTTTATTCGTTATTTTATTTAAATAAAAAATTGGCTCGTGTCTGCTCTTATATAAATCTCATCTTGATCATCACCATCGAAGGAACAACCACACGTTAACAAAATAATAGAAGCACTTTCTGCGTGAAGCTATTGTAACTTGAAAATACTTTAGCAAGAGTGGTTGAATTCTTTTTAGCTACACTCGAACGATGGCATGGATCCAAACCGTTACTATACTACTTTCACCGGACAAAAATTGGAGAAAATTGTATCGTAAAAAAAAATAACGGAATAATCTTCCCGAATGTGCAAAGCAGCTTTTCTATTCCCGCGTCGTAAGAAGCATGAAAATGGCAGAGAGACATCTGCTCGTCCAGAATCAACATACGACGGACGTACGTTTTCCACGGACAAGTCAAATACCTTTGTCACTGCCCTATTAGCATCCCGATAGCGACTCCATTACCACGGAATTAGCATTGCAACAAGTACGGCTGAGACGCTCAGCATTGGTACTATCGTCGCGATCGTTCCATCCTTGCAGAGTTTTCTAGAGGCTCTCGTGCAGTCCCTCTCTCTTGCACACCCCACTCCCTTCCCTCAATATCTTGATTGTCCAATAAAACGACGATCGTGGACATTTCTCTCAAACGGCGCATAAAATCTGCTATCTCGCCGCGGAGAAAAGATCACCGGAAGAAGAGAGAAACCGTGCACGGCACTCTTGAATATCTTCGCAAACCGCAGCCGCCTGTTACCCATCCGCGACGGAATACGGGGATCCTTAAATACGAAGCATTTATTTATCCACCAACGAGACCGGCTCTCAAACATCCGAGCCAGCAATTCGCCAATCTGGCGATAAGCTAACTTTATTACAGGCGAACATTGTTTCCAGGGATTTCCTCCGAGCAATCTCCGGCAACGTGGCTCTCGGATTCTCGTAAAGACGGAGACAGGAAGACCTTTTTCTCAGACTGTTATTTCCACAAATCCATCGCTTGCAGATAGATCACGTAGAGAGGATGCAATATTTTTCTACTGGCTCTTACTTGATACACAATGTGGTATTTTTTAAACATCGATGAGAAGAAGACGCTAAGCTCTTAGTTGCCAGATTAGTGTCTCCCAAGCTTTTTTGAGTCGCGACGCCCTATTATAATATTCAAATAACCTGTGACCCTCCATATAAGTTAAGTTAAATTTAATAAGGTAAAGAAAACACATTAAACAAAGATATTTCGGAATATAATTCTAACTCAAGTTAATATTATTAATAATATTTAGAAAGCACTTCACGACCCACTTGAGAGTCGCAACCGTCGCAAATCACTGTGCTAGATAAATTTCTACCAATTCCCAAATTTGGAAATATCAGAGAAAGTGAGGCAAGGGGCACTGGCACATAACTTTTTATAATTACCTAATGAAATTATTTCAAAAATATTTTCCTCGCCCGAAATTAAATCCTGAGTATATCCACACAGACCCTTCGCTAGCTCGATGCTAACGTAGCCCTGTCCCTCTGAATTAGCGAACACCTTAATCCCTAAATCAATCTTAAATCTCTACTCTGGCTACTCCATTTTTCCTGGGTCCTCCGGGATCCCGATCCAAAGGAGGTGAATGAAAATTTCCGAACCTCCGGCCCAAGTGACAGGAGGGGAGGGGGCTAGCCGCGAATAAATCCCGTGGTATCTGACAAAGGCTCGTTCCCGTTCGCGGTGATAGCGAGGTGTCGCAAGTCTCAAGAGCGAGCGGAGCGAGAGAGACGGGGCGACGGCCACGCAGTTAGGCAGGCGTGGGCGTATCACGCGGAGGTGTGCACAGCCGGTCTTTAGAGGCAGAGAGATAGCCGGCTGGCACTTTCGAAAGCATCTGGTTTTCTGCAACCGGGGGAAACTTCCTCCGGGCAAAGGGAGGAGTACGTGCGTACGAGCCAGCGCAAACAAACCGTGGGCACTTAACCGGGGCGAAGAGGCGCGCACGGAGGGACAGGCCGAAGGGCCGTGTGCGCCGATTGGGGGGAGGGGGAAGTAGATGGGAGGGGGAGGCAGAGGGAGGAATTGCCGAGGAATCGTGGGTTTTTAGCTGTATGCAAGGGACACCTGTGTACGTGCAACGCTCGCGCCGCTGCGTGTGCGCCTCTGATCTTGTGTTTTATATTGAATGATCAAAGGTAAACCGGTTGTGCTCGCGAAGGAGAGGAGCAGAGCCAGAAGGGAGCAGATAGAGAGAGAGAGAGGGTTGAGAGGGTGAGAGGAGGATCGACGGGGGAGAGAGAAACCGGTGGGTAGGTGGAGGAGGAGAGGCGTACGAGGTGAGAGAGGCGAGCAACAAAATGATCTAGGCGCGGCAAACAACAAACTGTACGCACGTACACAGGGATACACACGCGTGCAGCAACGCCTCGTACGTCCAGCTGAAACGTGTCTTGTTTATATCCACGATGTCGTTATGGCAGTCTCTCGGGTGTTACTGGCGAGTATCGCGCCAGGATACAAGGTGCACAAGGTGCACACGCGCCGTTCTTCCATGATCATGAAGCCTACGGTCATCGTCGGTGATGGAGGCTGACTGTGTAATGCACCAGTCGCATCTTTAGATGATCGTTTCTATGTTAATTTCAGAGTATCTCCGCGTTTATGGCGCGGAGTTATTGATTCTGTTTTATGGATATGGGCAATAAAGTTTCCTAGGCCTGCTTGTAGGTCATCATACTTATCTCCATACTTATCCCCACGGGGAAACCTTTTGAAATGTTGCAGTTTTTTCTTTATTTATCACAACTTCGATTCGCGGCTCACTTTTGCTCCAATTTTTGGTCCAGGTTAACTGAAATTCTTGGGAATTCGAGGATCGCTTCTGCTCTATGAATCTACTTCTGCACTAATCCTCAGAGATCTTCACTTTTGTTCTAATATATACTCAGAAATCGCTAGCCTACTGCTGTTCTAAGTTTGAGATGCTTCTGCTATAATCTTCAGAAATCTCCAAATCACTTCGGCTCCAACACTGAGTTCTGCTCTAATACTCAGAAATCGCCAGCTCACTGCTGCTCCAACTCTGAGGAGCTTCTGCTCTATCTTCAGAAATCTCCAAATCATTCTACTCCAGCTCTGAATTACTTCTGCCCAAATTCTTAGAATCCTCAATTTCCTTCTGCTATAGTATTTAGAACTCTCCAGCTTACTGCTGCTCCAACTCTGAGTTCATTTCTATCCTAATTCCAAGTTCCGTTCAGTTCAATTCCAATTGAGTAGTGAAGTCCCATCATTAAGTTTAGACAGAAGCTGGGTAAGCGTGTTCCTCGTTAGTTAGTGTCACTAACTTCTCTTCTTCCTTTTCGTACCTTCTCTTTGTACAGGAGTTTATGTTCAGATCTAAAGAACGCGATGGATCGTAGCTTGTAAGCGGTTACTCGAGGAAAGCTGTTGACTTAAGGTTGACGCGTCGACTTCCTCAACGTAATTTGTGGTTGCATTCCTGCAGCTCGTATAAATTCTTAAAAAAATTGATTATAGGTTCACGCTTCTGACAGTAGGAGCGTGGAGAGTTAACGACTTTTCTTTTTCACTTTTAATTCATAACAGTGTGGTTGCTTCCTACTTGCATTTCATCACAAAAGCATGCACCACTAGCGAATCAGGCCAATTTATTATTTCTACAAACTACTCAGGCTAACACAATTTTCGCCAATCAGTAAAGAACAGAGAAATTTAGACAGAAGATGAAGAAAATCCCGAATTACAACAAACTTCAAGGTCGTTGATCTGGAATCAATGCAATTAGTGGAGTCGATCGATCCAAGAAGGAATTAAATCTCGCAGGCTCAACTTTTTACAGACAATTAGATGGAGCACATGTTTATCCAATTGTCTGACAATCGTGATCCAATTACTGTCTCGATGCCAGTAATCCAAGGCGCGGTATCTCCATTATTTCTCATTCCTGAGAATATCGAAGGCAACTGGTCTACGTTCGATACAATCGATTCATTCTGCAGCGTGTATCAGCAAAGTACATTGCACGCCAATAAACACCAATATGAAACCTTATAATCTAAAAGAGGAGTAATCTATACCAGATAATTCACTGGAAAAAAAACCAAACCCCACGAAGTACCTGCAATTCCATTAATTACGATCTCTCCCTCCATTACCCCCCAAAAAATTTACCAACAATCAGCACGGTATTCAAATAAAACACCAATGCAGTGGGACTTGAAGCAAACTATTTTTTTTCTAATCTAGTTATTTTAAGTCGCTTTAACCTCTCAGTTAGGCTATTAGCGGCTCGAAGCAAACTATATCTGAACACCATTAATACTACACTGTCACTAAGATACCAGATAAATTTTTTAACGAACATTCCACCTCGTCTCCCCAAAACCCAATCACTCTCGCCACCCCAGCTTCCGCTAGGAATACATCCAGGTCCGGTACAACGGTCTCCGCCACTCCTCGACGCTTTCGTGTCACTCGGACACAAGCGAAAACACGTGTTGACCAGGAATATTAGCCTCTGATGCCCGCGGTCGGCTGTTTCCCGCGCGTTATCCCGATGAGATTTAATCGACCAAGACTACCACGTTCCCAGGCTGCGCGGACGGAACGGCTAGGGGCGATCCCCGGAGGTAAAGGAAAATCATGAATGATCTAAGGGTGATCGGGCCCCGGGGCCCAGGTTAAACAGGTGTATCTTATCTGACGGATCGAATTGCGGTAATCTCTGGCCCGTACGCCTCGCGACGATTCCCATCTGAGATTCGGTGGCAGAATCGGATTCAGGGGCGTCCTTATCTCACCATCTGGGGGCATCCGACTCGCTCACGTACATCCTCTCTCCTTTCCTCCTTCCTAGGGTCTGGCTGTCCACCTTCGGCCTGTCCCACAGAGCCAGTCCCACGCGCGCGCATCTCGCCAGTATAGGAAGACAAGACGACGCCGCGTCTTGGCCTCTCGACGATGATGTATTCGTGCCTGGTAGGAAGGACCTCGAGTGACGCACGAAAACTTCCAGGCACGAGCAAAATCTCTGTCCTCGATTTGTTAACGACTGGCTCTCGCGCTTGGTAATTATAGGTCTTCGTGGTTCAGTGTTTCGCTGGTAGTAGGTTGAGCACGGGGGATAGCTGAGCCTTTTGCTATGAACGCTGCTCAGGGTCGTATATACTTTGGACGAAGCCTGCCACCGACGCTCCTAAGTAGAGCGGCTCACTTCGTTCTGGCGAAGATATCGTCGCGGAGACATGTCTTTAGAAACATGAGACGTATGGTTACGGAGACTTCGAGCCACGAGCAAAATATTTGCCCTCGATCTGCAGACGACTCTCTTCTCGCGCTTGGTACCAACGACTCCTTCTGGCCTAGTGTTACGACCTCTGCATCTTTCAGCTAACAAACCGCCGTAATCACTAGTTTTCCAAGATGCAAGTGGGATTCTCGCGCGGATGAAATTTCAAGGCTCGGGGAGAATACTACTGCGGATTTGAGGGCTGTAGATGTCTTGTCTTCCAGTGTGGTCCCGTTTGCAAAAGACAGAAATCACATTGCTTCTGTGTAAACCAATATTCCACAAGAGATGAGCGAGCCAGAAGAGCTACATCAGTTAACTAACTCTCTTCGATAGCACTGGCAATTAACCAACTACCACAATTGAGGACCTTGCAGTAAGAGGGTGCAGCTCCATCTTTAGCAACTTCATGTAAATCAGAAAACAGTAAAAAAGTAAAAATCTACATCGTTTACTGCACGTTTGATACAAATCCGATAACAAATGAGTGATTTATTGCAAAAATAGGAATATTAATATTAATGTTTAATATAATATTTATTGAAAATAAATAAAAATAGAAATAAAAACTTATCAACTCAATAACTACTTAGGTACTACTTATTCTGTGAAAATATATATTTTTCAATTAGTGTTCTCTTTATAATTTGAAGTCAAAGCAATAATTTTATAAACACTTGTCTCCAATTTACTTAAAATGAGTAAATATGGAATTTCACCACTCTAGCTCCAAAGTCCCCAATTATTATTTTAACTTAACATTAAAAAGAGAACGCTAATTGAAAAAAATATATTTTTCCACAATAAGCAGTAGTCATTCAGTCGAAAAGTTTTAATTTCTATTTTTGGTAAATTTTTCAAATCTGCATTTGCAATATGATCACACGTGCAATGACACTTGCAGATTTTTTTTTAAATATATTACACGTCATAACTCAAAAACTGTCAAAAATGGAGCTGCACCCATGCAAGGTCCTCAATTCCAAAGCAACACGTGATAACCCATGACCCATTGAATCCTCCAAAGAAATTCTCCAAAAAGTGATCGGACAGCTGAAAGACCCAGCATCCGTTTGTACCTCGTAGCGTAAAATTCGCGGGACGGCGAATATACAGAAAATAATCAGCGCTGCTTGCATGGAGCGCGCAGCATCCGCGCGCGGGCGAGCAATGAGCGAAATGGACGGGAGAATGGGGACTGGGTATGAAGCCATCGCTAGTCGATCGGCTGTGTACAGCCTTCGAAGACACGTTGTGCCCCGGCCAGGAATGCTTTTCAGCGTGAGAGCAAGAGAGCGTGGAACAGGTGTACGCTCGAGAAAGCATACACGCCTATACGACAACGGAGGCTGGCTTCGCTCGGTGCCAGGTGTACAAGAAACGCCTGGAATCCACCTCGTCGAACTTCTGACCCCGAAGCGTTTATTAGCCACGATCTATTGCTCAATACGAACCGCGCGCCCCGTCTATACGCCTCGGACACTTGCGCACGCGCGAGCTGGTTGCTGAACCTTCACGGTTTACCTCCTTCCAGATCTTTTCCCACCGAACCGCTCGTTGGAAATTAATCAACTGTATGGATGTGTGTTGGGGATTTTTGTTGCGCCTTTTTTGCTTTGGCTCCGAGGGATGAGCCGATTTGGGAGTCGAAGTGGTCTGGAGTTATTTCCACAGCCACCCGATTGTCCTTAATTTTCGGTATCATCGGAAATACAGTTTCGCAGTTTAGTGGCGCACTTGTTATTTTACAGGATTTGTAATGACGTTAGTATAGCGAGATTGATAATATTTCGTAAATATTGTGATTTGTTTAATCGAGCGAGTGAGGGTTGATGAGGTGCAGGGTGTTTCGTTTGGTAATCGTGCGACGTAAATAATAAAAAGGGGAGATTTGGGAGAGTAACGAAGTGCTGTGGAGACACGAAAACGTGGTTAATTTATAATTCTTATTAAGGATTTGTGATTTATTAAACTGGTAATTTGGTTAATCATTAAATATCATTTTCTGTGAAAACCTATATTATTATAGTTAAGAAATTTGCAAATTGAAGGGTTTATGAACTTCAACTGGTCTAAAGAGAAAATATAAGTACGAGGCGATCTGTTTTTGTGAAAAAAATTTAAGGGTGTGGGGAATTTTTCTAAATTCCTAGTCCCTTTGGTAAGTTAGTTTCTAAGTATACATAGTTCTTGTAAACAATTTGGAAGGTGAGAAAATTTCCTCCTTTCCCCCCTAAATTTAAGGTACATATTTATTTTTAACGTGGTCTGCAATAAATGCAGGATATGTAGATTACGAAAATGTTATTGTTACGGATTAAATCTAGCTAGTTAACTGTCACTCACCAGAGCGATCCGCAGGATGTACTGAAAGGTACAACCCCTTGTTCCCCTCAGGATTGTTCACCCAATGTGCGAGTGGTTCGCTGACGTTCAGTGTCAGCCAGCCCTCTTTACCCGTCGTCGTGTTGACTGCATCTACGTACTGTAACTCCCTCGTTCTGTAACAAAAAGGAAACAAATCTTTTCTCCATGTGTCATTTACGAGAAATAAATCCATTCACTTAAATTACTAATAGACTTCCACTGTATTCGAAATTTCCAATTCATTTCGATCATAAATAAAGATAAGGGTGGAAACTCCCTCGAGCAGAGAAATATCTTTATCTGTCGAAGAAATATACATATGTACTTTCAATACAGTTTAATTAATCAAATAGTTTATGCATGAATATTAAAATTCAATTGCATCACATTGTACCCCAGTTTTTGAATACCAAAAGTGACATCCTTCCTTCGTTACTTCCCAACTTAATTCCGATCACCAATAAAAATATGATTATCCGTAGCTTAAAATGCATTTACACGATCCACGTGACAAACATGATACTTGCTCTTCCTGCCACCTAGAATCGTCAGGACAATTAAGAACAACGCCGTGCGCTCTTTCAATTAGATCCATTATCCACTTCAAAGAAACTACCAAGCAGGTAGGCGCAGAAAAACGGAGGCTCTCAGGCTTTCAAGCAGGACGCATCGATTCCATAGAAATCCTGTTCACGTTTAACGCTACTTCGTCCACATTACCTCCTGCTTGGCAATAAGTTAGAAGCATCGCGACGCATTAGCCGCTAAAAGCCACTTATGACGCCTGCTCGGTGTCAGTAATATCTCTGCAATTTTCCTTGCATACATCAAGAAAAACTCGCGTTACTCATTACGTTAACACGCAGTTACGTGGACAGCCAGCGATGCTCGTAATGCGCAAGGTATTACGCTGATGAAAACAAACAGATTCCTTTGTAGCAGCGCTGCCTCGTGATCCTCCAAACTCCAGCCAACACCTAGCCGTGACCAGCTCCATGTCTCCCACCAAAACGATAAATTTATTATTAAACCTAACGCCGCGGGACTTGCAGCTGTTGTGTGGTTTGCTTTCCGGTTCAAATTTTCTGGGTAACACAGAAAGTATTATCCAAGAGCGCCTGAATTTGCTTAAAGGCCCAAAATTTTGCTTGAAAGACCCAACTTGAAGAGGCGTTTCTTAAAACCTTGCGTCACTCGAAGTGTTAAGTTAGGTGGTGGATGTTGGGCCACTGTCGAAAGAGAATCCCACCGTATTTCGGTCGAGGCAAATTAAGGCTATGCAACACACGAGAACGATCATTGCGAAGCTGGAATACAGGCTCCTCGTAACTGGTGTAAAATAAAATGGTAAATAGAGGCACAGGGATCGAGAACTGTGGGAAAGGATGCGTGACGAGAGGCGAGGATCGTCTCTGTAATAGGAATCGTTCTGCAGCTTGGGATCGCGCGACTCATCGATAAAATCGATCAATAGGAAACCACTGAATCTTACGTAAGCAACGCTAATCGAGATGTACAGCCGAGGTGAGAGAGAAAGATGAAGCCTGATCGCGACTGTTTGCCGCGATTCCTTTAGATTGTAGCACCGTGACTCGGCGATTCCCGCGAAATCCGCCAGCACGTGACTCGCGTCAATAAGATATCAGCGAAACACACTAATCATTGTTCATTGAGGAGATATGCTCACCTCTGATCCACGGGAGCGGGCACGTCTCGTGAAACGACGCATTTATCTTCTTTCCTGGGACTGATTACCGTTCCCGTAAATCGGATAATTGGAAACGTTAAGAATGTAAACAGAAGAGATGGATCTTCGACATTACCAGCCGCGGATTCTGCGCACTCTTCGCTAATGAACCTGCGTGTATGTATATTTTACGCGGACGAGGCTTCCGAGCGTGGCAAAACGATTACATTTTTCGAATTTCATCCGGCTTGGAATTTTGCTTCTTCTGTGCGATCAGAAGGTGGTCCTTGGTTTCAATATTTTAGGAGAATTGAGTATTTCTTAATTTATGGTAAATTGAAGAAGGCGGGTGGTTTATTATATATTTGTTTATTTTATTTCTAATTTCTTTTGGCTTTGGGATTTATTTTCTTCTGTATGCGCAGGAGGTGGTCCTTAGTTTCTTGTCGATATTTTAGAAAATTTGTATAGGTATTTTTTAAGCGATGGGAAATTGAAGAATAGGTTGATTTATTAAATATTTTATGTGTAGGTAGGTTTTTAATTATCAAATGGGCATTATGTAGATCTTGTATTAATAGCGAATATGGAGTCAAGGTAGACAGCAAGAAGAATTATCAGATGTTTGATTTTATTTTCAAATAATCCAGAATCTCTTTCAACCTCATAACGAATCGTCTCATTGTAAAAGATGGAAGAAATTTGTGTAATTCTGCGATTAATCTTAAACTACTTCCCCGAAATTTATATTATATATGTAATTACTGTGGTCGACATAAATAACATGTTGTATCGTTTTAATACAGTTTATTTCCGCGGTTGCATGTGTGGCAAGGATTCACGAAGCAGTTAGAGTCACATGGTTATCAATCATATTTCATCTTCGCTGAAGTGCCTTGTGCATTTGAATTTCAAAGGAGCAGCTGTTACATCGTAATAAACAGGACATTATTTCCTCCACAAATTGAATATTATTATCGTACGATGAATATTGATTAAACGTTAACAGTTTGTTGAATGTACAGCTTTGCTTAAGGATCGTCCGACGAGCGTTTTGTTTCTTTATCCCCTGCTCGTGCAGTCAATTAATAAATCATAGAATATTAATGATCCCGTTATGGTGGAAGTGCAGGCTACTTTCCATCGCGCGTATTCACCTGCAACTACTTTAACATAATTACAAATTTTATTTCACTCCTCGCGGAAGCTAAATTACCAATTTCTTACTGCAATAAATCATCCCCCTTCTTTCAATCTATACCCACAGATTTAGTCACACTAACCACTCACAAATGAACTATTACAAGCAAACCAGTTAAACAAAACAGACTCGGGGATATAAGAAAACCTACTGATACACTATAATAAAAATAATACCGCTCCAACAAAATAAGATCATCCCCGACTGAACTCCACTGAACGCAATATCTTCTCTACTCGAAGTGGATCCCAAGACAACCTAAACTTAAAACCTCTAAATCAAAGAATCCGCTGCAAGGCAGGCAGCTGTTAACGAAAATCACGACAACCCTGAGACTCGCCAGCAACCACTCGCCACGTTCCCCGTCGGCTGCCTAACCTCCACGTTGCCTTGCGCGTGGAGACGGCCGCCTAATAAACGCGCAAACGAGGAGAGAAACTCATGAATCCCTAATTGGGCCTAAAAGCACGGAGACCCGTGGGCTCGTTACAGTAAATGTCGCCGTCTGACTTTCGTCGGCGAGAAGGATCTCTTATCGAGGGAGCACCGAGAGACAGCCGATGACGCGGTCGCTGGATATCCCTGGGCACCGGGGGGTGGGGGCTCTTATGGAGACCTGCGCGCACACGTAAGAAACCAGAGTCGCCAGCTTGTCTCGGCTGGACCAGAAGGTGGAGGAGGATAAAGAGGTGGAGGAGGATGCGTCACGCATCAAGTTTGACGGAAGAAGCTGGAGGAGAAAAGGAGACGGGTGGGCCGGAGGAGGAGGAGGAGGAAGAAAATGAGAGGGAGGAGGAGGAGGAACGAGGAGGTGGAGCGGCTTCGTGCGTGTAACTGCGTAGGCACCACCAAGTAACTCGTGCTCTCTTAACTCCTCGCTCGGAGCCCGTCTCCACGGCTAATTTACCTCAATTTACGGAATAGCGTTTCCTGTCGGGGCCTGTATATCGGTCAGGTCGCCAGTACCAAAGTCTACGGAGGTATCCCACGGACAGGGATGGCTCTAGACACGGCGTCGCCATCCGCCACGCCGTCCTCCTCGCCCGAGGACGGACGGGGCAGACACGTGGACACCAAACAGTCAGACAGTGTGCCCCAGCGATCGAGCTCAACGTTTAGACTTCTCCCAGATTCTCGGTCTCGATAAAACGCCAGTAACGTAGACGGAAGGCCGCTGATCCAGTGCAATTATAGTAACATCATTGAAATTAAGCAATGAGGGAATCTCTCGATATTACAAGAGTTACGAATTAATTAGTTATGAATAAGAGAAAGTAAGAAATGACGTGAAGAACCGTGGAATTATGAATTTCGTGTTATTCCGATTAGAATTTCTGATCAATGATGAAGGAATGAAGCGTTTGAATAATGGAGACTGCAGTTCCTCAAATCGAACCACACATCTCTTCCCCAATAAAAAGTCCTCCCCAAAGAAGCTTACGCCAATAACGCGAAGGAGGAATGCGATGCCCACTCATTCGACCAATTTGTATCATATTAACGGCCCTCGGTCCGAGATAAAAATCGATCGGAATACGGCGTAACCGTCGGTGGTTCTAGAAAAGGAGTCCGTTCGTTATGCCCCCGCCACTGGAACGGCCATATGCCCATACAGGCGCGCCTCTGTGTACGTGCGCGCGTGTGTGCGTGAATGAGAAAGATAGAATCGAATAGAAATGATGGGCCCCGGGGCCCACCGAGCTCTCTCACAGGTAGAACAAATACCTGAGATTTTTTCGGCGACTTAAGGACGGCCTAATTAGGGGCACGATGACGATGTCAAAAACCACGGACTCGGCCTGAAGGAACACGAAATTGGTCTAGCCACCCACCCGGGGACCCGGCTCTCTCGGAACGGAGACAAAGATAGAGAGGGAGAGTACCGTTTTTCCACGATGCTCGCCTCCCACGGCCATATTCCTCTGACGCCGCCGCAGCTAAAGGTCACCTCGAAACTATCAGCCACCCTTGCCCACCCCGAAACAGCGGCCCGAGCTCGGTGCAGGTAGAGCTAATACCTGGGAGACTTTTCCGGGAACCGGGACCTCCTAATTGCCGACACGACAATGACATTAGGCCGTCGGAATCATTGCGAACTTCTCCAGGGGAACACAGACAAAAAAGAAACACGTAATTCGCCACCTAGGAACGCGCTGCCCAGGGACGTCTTGGAGGTAAAAGGAATCAGTTACGCTTTTACCGGATGCTTCCTGCTGGAAGCCTCCTACCGAGGAGGAACAAGAGGGAAGAAGTTGATTTGGGAGGGTGATAGTTTTCAGCTGGGAAACGAGGGTCACTGGGGTGATCGTGTTAATCGATGGCCTTGGATATTAATTGAGGAGGGTGACTGATTTAATATTGTTCCGAATTTTTAAGTGATTGCTTTTTTTTTATTTAACCTTCGGCCCATGGTGCTGGGTCTTTTCGGATCCAAGCGTGACGAGGCAGAGTGTAATGTTAAGAGGAATCTTCAGAAAGGGGAAAATTACTTTTCTAATGCACTAAGAATTGAACGGCGTTTGAAGTGGCGATTAGTATGGGTCTAAACTGACCCAGGCAACGACTTCCGTGTGATCACTCGAACCGTCGGCATTGATTTTTTAAATTTGGGTTTCTAATTGTTTCGGACAGAGTGTGTTACTTTTTATGAAGAATTATGATTTGCAACTGATTTTAATAAAAAAGCCTGATTTTTATATGGAATATTTGGCAATTTTGTATACCTTTGATTGGTAACAACTTACTTTTATATAATACAATTGTGCACTAATGAGTTTTTGGTAAACGATGATTCACTTAATGCCGTCATTCACGAGAATAAAAATTCGTGGACTTGAATAATTTGCACGTGACACTTGCAAGTCCTGTTTTTAAGTTCATAAAAATAAATAGGTAAAGAAACCAAGAACCTAGATAATTCATCGCCTCTGGGGAGTACTTATCTCGGGGAAAAACAATTATTTATACAGAGTGCAGAGTAATTCGTGGTACAGCCACAAAAGAGCTAACTCCTTATTCAACAATGAAAGAAGTATTGTAATTATTTGTACAGGATGCAGCGTGATATCTACTTCAAGCGAAAAAGGGGTAATTCCTCGTTTAGAAATAAGTCGAAATTGTGACATAAATGTTTCTCACGCGGCGCCTCCATTTCCAAAAAAATGACTTGAAATTTGTCGATTACGTATCCGCTGAAAAACACGTCGATGGGTCACGCGTCTGAACTTCTACTATGTTTCAATGAAATACACATTGCATCACGCCTACAAATATAATTTCCAAAATTCCTGGTAACTATTAACCATATTTACTTTCTATACAACAGTGACATCAGATTCCACAAAAATGTCACATAAAGAGATATCAATAGCCTCTCAGACCATCATAAAATAAATTACAAATTATAATTCTATAATATTTTCCAACTAATCAGCACCAACAACAAAAAATAAAATTGCAATGCCTGGCATCTCAAACTCCCCAAACTACAAATACAATTGTTTCAGTTACCATCGAAGCAACATAAAACTGCTAACAACATCCATCAACGTCTCAATTAACAATATTACTTCCCAAAATGTATAAAAATTCCCACAAGCAAAATATAATACAAAAGCTTTGCCCTTTTTGCCGGCACAACCCTTCAAAGCTACTTTTCTAAAAAAAAAAAACGGTGGATCTCGCGAATAGATTTCACTATGCACTTTCAAACTGTTTCACTGCAGAGAGTCAAGCAACCTCGTTGCAGCACGAGTCGCGCCATGCTGCGCGGGTTACGAGAACAGAGCTGGACTATAAGAGAGCCGCGGATCTGAGCAGGGTTAAGCGTTAATTGCGTCGCGATCGTATAAATTATGCGTCGAGACTCACCCGTCCTCGGTCCTCAGGACACGGTAGGCCGTGATCATGTACGATCCACGGTTTCTTCGATTCTTCACGTCCATACTGCGGTAGAGCCTCAGCTCCGCGCCGATTATGTGTTCCCCAGGTGGTACCTCGGAGACGTCGAACCAGAGCCTCTTACCGCGCTCATGCCTCACCCCAGGGACATGATGATCTGCAGAGCGAGAAAAACCGTCTCATTAAACGGCACCGTAGAATGGAGCTTAAGGAAAAACTTATTCACCCTCTGCGGACGATGAAACGATACGAGCCTCCTAAAAGTCAAACTGATCAGCTGCATAAAATAGAAACTAGAGAAGATTGATGCCTAAATAGTAATTAAGTACTAGAGTAGTATAGTAATTTATTTACAGAAAATAGCGATGATCAGTTTAGCTGCTGGGAAGTTAATACACGTGTTCAAGTCCGTGCGGGGACCGCCGATAGGCGTTCAGTGAGCACTGCGAGCAAATGAGGCTGGGGCATTTCCGCACATGACGTACGTTCAGTGTTTCGAGCTTCGTATTCAAAATGTTAGATTTGTTGCTACTCGGTATCGTTGCTGGACGAGGTAGAGTTTTTGTAAATTCCATCGAGTCCCGAGCTCGAGATAATGCCTCCATATACTTAAACAGTTGAAACCATTCGGATGGATTTTAAAAGGGGATGCTTTTTTATCGCGATGGATGCTCTTGCGTGATAGCGCGACGGTTTAAGGGGCAATGGACTTGAGTAGTGGTTTTAGGGAAGAATGAATTGCTCTGGTAGGTTTGTGGGAATGGTTTGCGTCTTTAGATAGGGAAATGTTTCGTTTAATGTGGTTTGTACAATTTGAAATGTAAAATTGACGGATCATATGAGGAATAGTTTTGTAAGTATAATCGTCATCGTATTTTAAAATACATACTTTTGTACATTTATTTATATATTGTTGCTCTATGTGTGTTCTTTATTTTATGTTTGATAATACTACAGTGAAGGTATAGGATATTTTCTATTTAATTAATAACAAGAGCTATTTCCTTTACGTTGCCATAAAGCGATGAATAGAAGATTAGGAGTCATTAGGCGAAACGGCTCAGAAAATAATTTTATAAATACGGTTAAATGAACTATCCCTTCGAAGGCTATAATCTATCGGCTTTTCAATCTTCTTTAAAACAGACAATTCTGTACCGATTGATTTATTTCTGTTTCACGACTTCGGAGCAGGGAAGGCAACGATTTGCGATTGCCTCATCCAAACGTAATTGCCTCCCCCTCGTTCGAGGTAAATCGCCGCTACTCGTTATCTCCGGCCGACGACCAAAAGGTAGAAATTTAGGAAACGGTCAGTGGAAGAGGTGAAACCATGGTAATCTCCGTAAACCGAGCAACCTGTTCATTTACGATAAATTTCCAGCCAACCCGTCCAACTTTCCTCTTCTAACTGTCTATACCTAGATATTGCCTGAATTCCTCAACAACCGTTCCTTTTTCCAAACTATCTATCCCCAAATTCACTCGCCCGGAACGAGCCCGAAGATTGCCCTTCGCATAACTGCGGTTCCCCGTTGAAAGTCAACAGAGAGGCAACAAGAAATTTTCAACAGAATAGGTGCGATTTCATTTTCAAAATACCACAACCGTATTGCGTAAACATTGCTAAAGCTGCAGGAACAAGAACCATCCACATTGCAATCGCTAAACATATTCTAATTATTCACCCCGCGTGCCCCCGAAGCCAACGAAACAAGCGCGCTGCCCCCGATCCGCCCCGAATCAAACAAAGACCCCGAAAGGTTAACTGGCAACAGATGAAGATCGGTAATACGGTCGTTCACGCTGAACCCGCCGCAAAATCAATTTCCTCCCCGGAGACAATGAGGCGAGCTTCGTTCCCGCCCGTATCTTAATCCCCAGCTGGACGCTCGTCCTCCCCGTCGGGGAGAGCTCGGTGGGACGGCCCCGGCTGCCTATGGCCGACACCGATAACCGGGGCTATCCTCGTTCCGGCACGAGATCGATAAGGGAATCGTTACCCTCGTAAATGAGAGGCCCCCAGAACGAGCCGTGGACAATTCGCAGCGTGAAATCGTCCTTTTTTCTGCCGCCAAAGCGAGCGGCTGCGTGAGAGCGAAAGGGAAGCACGCAGTAGGTGTACCCTTCCTCCGCCGGTGGACCGTGGGGCCCTTAAGTAATGCCTAATGTTTCTCCCGTGGAGGGCCCACGGTGGGCCCGAGGGGGCGGGGGGCCGGGGGGGAGCCGGGGGAGGGGCGGATAGGAGGGGAGAGACTAGAATGAGGAGTAAAGCGAACGAAAGCCGAAACGGTGGTGTACGGGAGGGACGGAGGGCATAAAAATTTGTTTTGTTTTTCTCTCGGACGGTCGCATTCCAACGGCACCTGATTGCCGCGAGCCGTAGCTGGACCCCTCCGCACTCGGGGTGGTCCCGAATAGCTTGGGACCGCTTCCACGACCGACTGGACTTTTGTTTTTTACCCCACCTTCTCGGCCCTCCTTCTATACTTTTCTCTCTACGCGTCCTCTCCTCGGCCCTCCTCCGACGGGCCCTCTCCACTCTTCTACACCTACAAGCTCTCATCCGCGTACCGTGCACGCGAGGCCCCGAAAGGGGGAAAGAGAGAGAGAGAGAGAGAGAGACAGAGTGGGGCGAACCGAACAGAGCCACGGGCCCTCTCTTCTATCTCTCTCCCCCTCTCTATCCCTCTTTCCCTCTCGTAGAACGCACCGGTTCGTTCTTCTTGCGATATTTTCCTGGAAATGTCCGTGGGCCCGTTTCTCCTCGACGGGGAGATCCGCCGTTTCGCGGGCCCGATCGACGATCGCCGTCGATCCGCGCTCTCCGCTCGACGACTCTCGGCCGTGCCTCCTCACCGGCCGGATTATTAGTCCCAAGTGAAACAGGGACCAGATGCTCCTTTTGGATGATTCGAACATCGACCGTGGGAATTGTTATCCGGCTCCCTTTATGGTGCACCCTTCGCTCCTGGCGCGTACGTCTTCTCCCCGTCTTCGCGCTTCGATCGGTAGCTCGCGAGCAACGCTCGTTTAGCCGCCAAACTGCGAGACTTTGATTGACTCCTGGTCGAGACTCTGTCTTTGTTTTGGGCCCTAAATGTCCCTTTAAGGTGATTTGTTAAAAAATACAATTCCATGATAATGGAGTCTATGAAAGTTGCTTTAAAAGGGTCCCTAACTTTTACTTCCACCAATCCCTTGACAATTGATTCAACTCCACTGACCCAACACCACTCGACAACCGTGACGATTAACGTCTGGGTACTTTTTAAAAATACTCTTTATCGGTAAGCACCCATCGAACCTGGAAGCGCAGAGCATTCCAGGATCCCCGGCTAAACAGTTAAGAAACGAAACGGCGGAGGGGAAGGAGAGCTCAACGACCGTCGCGCTCGTCGGGCCCAATCATTAGTCGAACTACGAGCGCTGCGCGCTAGCCGCGTTCGCCACTTTTATCCAGCGCAGAAAGAACGAGCAAACACAATGTCCATCCATCTCGTTCTGGCATGCTCCTCTTCTTCTTGGCCGGTATTCCCTTCCTCCTGTCTGGCCCGTGAAGGGAGCCGCCCCCGGGCGGAAGATAGATAGATAGGGGGAGAAGGAGGTCCTGGGAAGAAAGGAGCAAAAGGAGGACGCCAGGACGAGCCGGGGCACCCAAGTTGAGACATTTTTACCTGCCCGCGGCTTCACGTGGGGAGAGATATTGACTCGTCTTCCTCCACGTTCGGGTATCCGGCACGATTCGGTGGAACAGAAGTGGGCCCCCACCGGGGGGAAACTTTGTATAATATATAGGCCGAGCCGCGAGTCCCACACACGCGCGGGCCAGCCACACGGCCGCGCAAAATTCGTCCAGATGCACGTACCCGAAAGGACTGGGGCCCCCGGGGGACCGGGCCATAAATCCACCGATACTTTTTAGGAGAGTGTACGCGAACCCTCTGACAAATGGAAAGATCAACGGCGGGCTAATTATGCGAGCAATTAATATTTCGGAGCGTCGCTCCGAACGCCACACACGGGTTTCCCGTGAGCTGCGTTTGGGCCTGATCAGGTGTCGCAATCACATGGAGACAGTAGATGGTCTAGCGCAGGGGGGACGTTCTGTACTGTGGAGGGCCTACTGTAACTCGAGCAACTCTTTTTAAGACGTAACTGAATTGTAACAATGCCACGAGACGATTGCCTTAAGAGGTACAGCTAATAGAACAGTAGCTTTTAGAAAGATGGGAGTTGTTTGTTGTTAGCACATTGTACTCTGGAATTTTTATTCTGCGTTGTAGAGGGTCTATTTTACTGAGATATTTGTTCAGAGATCAGATCGTGAGTTTAATGGGAATTGTGAAGTTGAAGGATTCGTAATTATATGGGCGTTGTTTAAAGAATGTTTCGATGAATTGGAGCACCGAGTATGTATTGGCAAATTGACGCTGGAGAATGTACCTGATGATGACTTGTCTTGAGCATGTTTCTACATCGCAGTCTCTGTCGATAAATTAGCATTAAAAACGCTGAATTAGCATTGAAACATCAAAGGATCCCGTAGCCGAGTAAAAAGGTCAAGAACAAGTATGATGAAAGCAAAACATATCTCCCTAAATATCGATGACTTTGTCACCGACACGGTTGCAGATTTATTTCGGATCGAAGGACGCGGATGTGGAAATTCGAATGTACAGTTTGAATATGCAGTGTCTTTTGAGGTACATAGGTATAACTTGCAGCGACAAAGTTTTTCCTTAATATACTAGGAAGATTTTCAGCAATTTTCATACTGATATAAATGTGAACATAAGGGTTTCTCGCCTAAAAAAAATAGAACGTCTGTTCTTCGACTTCAAAAATCAACAAACATAGTTCCCGTTTATTAATTTCCAAGTATCCAAGGGAAGCTCATGGAGGCCCACCCCATCGACATTAGAAACAATAATCTACTTCTCCAAAATTAAAAAAAAAGACAATTTCAATCTATTCGATATTTCGAGATCCCCTCAACCCTCAGCAAACCCTCCAAACTTCCTCCCAAATGACAAGAAAATTCCACTCACCCCCTTTTATTACACCTTCCTTCAATTCCCACCCAATCCACCCCATTGACTACTTAAAAATTTAAAATCATTCGAAACGAAACCTTCCAATACCATCTCACCAACCACACCCACACCACGTAACGCACTTTTCCACGCCGTTCAAGAAACGTGGAAACCCTACCCTAACCGAAAATCTTCACCTCCGATCTTTCCAACCTTCCAACGCAACCACCGATAGCTCGCGGACGTCGCAACGCTCGGTAGCTCGCCACCGATTCAAATCAATTTTCTTCTTTTTCTCGGGACCATTATTCGCAACCTCGGCCTCCCCCCCCGTCGACTACCGTTGTAACGAACAATACGGGAACGCGACGAGCGAACTCGCCCAACGAAAGAGAAAGACCGAGCACGGATTAAAAGCGAAGGGAGGGCGGGAGGGGTGCAGAGGGGGCGAGCAATGGCAATCAATTAAGACTCGCCGGGCGTCGTATAACGTAATAACGCGATTTAATTTATGCCGGTTTTTATCGGACGCCCGGAGTTCCCAGTACTGGGTTGGGTACATATGTCGAATAAGTTATGGTTATGGGTATCAATTTATATGCATGCCGCATATCGCGTCGAAGAGCCTAGAACGTTTCTCACCGCGAGCCACACGGCATGAGACGCCTCGGAGATAAAGCAGGAGGGACAGATAAGCGTGAAAGAGAAAGAGGGACCAACAGCTTTCCAAGAACTGTTCGAACCCCGCGCTTCTTCTGCCACCCTCGCGAACGACGTGACTCCTTCTACGCGCCTGGGCCTCTCTCTCGCGCGCCCGCGCGATCGCTTTGGGCCTGATACGCCCCGTTTCTTCGACCACTTCGGGGATACTGTTCACCTTCTTTCGTTCCACCCCCTGAATGAAACTTGAAATCTGCTTGGTTGAAGATGAAGCTTGTTAAATTCATTTGGGTTCTTGGGACTTTTTTTGAAAGCTTCTCTTGGGAATAATGTTTCCTATGGGTGATTTGAATAGTAAGTAATTCCAAAGATTTTTTTTAGATTTCTTTTGTATCTGCTTTGGTCTTTGATTTCGTCTTTCTACATTTTTGGGGGGTCTTCGTCTGTAATAATTACACTTTTTATGTGACTTTCAGTGTTTCGTCTCGAGATACAGCGAAATTTGGAATTTTAATTTCTTAGTTGGAGTACTTTGGTATCCCCTATAATTTTTATTATTATTATTATTAAACGTCTTTATTATTTTAGTAAAATGCGAGGTGCAGTCAGTGTGCTGTTACTATACCTGACCATCTCATTTCCTACTCTTTAAGCGTCCCCTATTGAAGGTTTAATAAACTTTGTGAGAGATCCAGTTTTCCACAAATCTTCGAATTTCCCCAGCTGATTTCCCCTTTCATTCTCAACCACACACTCAAATCCTCCAAAATCCAATCAAACATTATCGAATTTTGCAGGAATAAAAAACAGGTTCCTCCATTCATATTCCTCCTGTAAATTCACCTTCCCCCAATTCCACCACTCCGCGCCACCAAGCATAGATTCTCAAGGGGGTGGAATTCACTGGAAGGGGTATAACGAGGTCGTAAAATCGGTGGAGCGTTAAACTAAACGTATCTTAAAGCAGCGCACAAATGAACGGACAGAAAGATGAGAAGATACCACTCCGAAGTTTCAATCAACGCCGCTGCTCGATGGTTTAATTTACGACCAGGCCGTACACTTTCCAGCTACCGTGCCGCCGTCGCGCGCTTTCGTCCAGCAAATATTTCCACGGGATTTTCGTATGGATGCCAGTTACAGAAACTATTAATTTCCCGGCCTTCCGCGTTCGCCTCGTCGGTTTATTCATACGACCTCGAACTCGAGAGCGAACGCTCGCATGTAAACTCGTTCGCATTTGCATCTTGATGTGCACCGCGAGTGCACGGGGGAAGGTCGTGCTGCCGAGCTGCAACGAAGATCCCGCGGCCCCCGCCGATTATCGGCACCAAGCCTTCTTGCGATCGTCGCAATTTCGTCACTTTCGCGCGCGCGGCGCGGCGGGTTCCGCGAAATCGCGTTTATTTTAACAGTCTTCCGCGAAACCACAGGCATCTCGGAACCGCGGCGCATAAATTTGCGGGATTCGAGGAGACTCTCGGCTCCGTGCCTCGATTAACGAGACCACGGTTTCGAGTCGCTGGACAATCGATGAAAATCTCGAAGAAAACTGTTGCCCAGTTGTATCCGAAGTGTGTCCCTTGTATCCAGTTTTCCCGTTTCGAATGGGAAGCATTCGCTGAGTCTGTGGAAACAGATGATGTGTTTCTTGGCGAGTTTAGAAAAATCAAAGTGAAAATTAATCGCGGAAGCGATATTAAATTTATCAGGCGACAATCTTGCAATGCACTGATTCCTAGGAGAACGTTTGGAGCACGGCAAGAATTTCTGTATCCCACAGAGGTGGTTTGAGGTTTTGTGAGCGGCTTTTGGTGTTGGAAGTTTAAAGGCAGCAATGGGTACAGCTTAGCGGGTTGTTTATGCGAAGAATTGAATCGTAAAATGTTCAAGGGGACACTGGGGTCCTAAGAGATTTCTTCTCTACTCCGCTTTATGATTTTTAGAGATGAATGCTTTTTGTTTTGCGACAATTCATGTGGTGTAATAGATAATTGAGTAGGTATGTACTATTTGCTACTTATTTAGCTGTTTGGGGTTGCTTAGGCAGTTCCAGGATGGAATAATATCAACACTGACAGTGTCAAAATTAAAAAAAAAATCGGGAAATTCTCTACGTGTCAATGGTAGGTAATGCCGCAGTATAGAAAATGATTCTCCGTACTTACAGTGTTTTTTACAAGGACTCTTCAATTTTCGAATAGCAAGGAAATAAGCAATTATTCAGCAATCGTGAGGAATATTCTAATCCACCTGTTTAGATGCTTGAAATGTGTTCCGTTAGAGATCATCATTTGAAATTTCAATGGATTCGTCGACTCTCCCGTACACTTTGCAATACGTCGATCCCAGATTCAGGCTCTCCGGGTTTCCATCGATTTGTCGCTAATAAAATACTCGGCTTCGGCATCCATCGCGGCGAAGATAGATCGGCTGGATCCCCCAGGCACATAAATTCAATTACGGTGCCGAATAAATAACGAAACTAATTGCGATAGCCGACGCGGTAATCTCCATATTTCTTCCTTATTACGGATACCATTGATGATTTCAGTTACGAACGCGGTTAACAGTTTCGGTGGATTATACGGCCAGGTAAAATCCTTATCGCGCCAGAGATCTTCTTCCACCGCGACAGGCGATGAAACATCGCCTCTTCTGAAACATATATTTCCTACTTTCGCTCTTCGGGGAGGAACGTACAGTAAAAAGAACCTCGAGCCATGCCTTCAACCTACTACCACATCCCTGGGTTCATTTTCGACCCAATCTCGTTGTGAAATGTAATTTGCTAAGTGAAAAAGCGATCTGAAAGCTCGAGTTGTGTTTAAAGTAAACACCTGGGGACTCTTGGGCGATACTTCTGACGCTTTCCCGAAGATATCGACGCGAGAATTAGCCAAAACCGTGCGTTGAGTGGAACTCCCTCGACGTGAAGTGATATTTTTATTTTTATCTGATTTATTATTTCTTTGAAAACTTCTGTAAATTTAAAGAAAATATACAGCAGCTGTTACTGATATTTGTCTCTCCCGTTCCTTAATTTATATTAAATTTTGTCGAAAGTGAAAGTCATAGCGGGGTTAAAAAAGGAATGAAACTGAAGCGGTGCTAAAATGATTAGAAGACAACTTTTTTAAAAAATGAACCAATTGTCAGATATTTTGCGTGTGATTCAGGTCGTTTGAGGTCTGTGAAATTTGCTGGTACCTAGGCGAACCCTTGAAAAGAAAGCTGTAGATTTTATAAAGAACCAAAGTAATTGATTAATAGCAGTATAGGAATATCAACACACACGTTTCATTCAATATTTTTGTCCCAGAACTGCTAACTAACTCTTCGGCAATTCTACTCAAATTGCTGGTCAGATACTTGAATTTTCATATAAACAGAAATTTTTAAAGCTACTTAAATCACTTACACAAGTTACATTGGTGTTGAATTTTGGGCTACACAAATATCTCACATATTCAAACAGTTCCAATTCTCACAAACTCTGCCTTAAACGCAACTGCGCAAAAGAAAACTCGCCTATACCTAGAAAACTACCAACCTATTAACTCACCATCTTCTTCCATATCACCGTATTCTCCATTAAAACCCCCGATTACAACCAAAATTTCAATATCTACAATTAACCACCGATCATTTCAACTGGACAAACTTCCGACAAGTCACATCCATACCCCAAAACTCGATAAAAAAATCAAATACCCAGGAATCCCTGTTTAATTGATTTCGAATGCCGAACAAAATCGTCTCGCCAATCGCTACTCAGCTTCAAGCAAGGAACGTCTACAATTCAGTGTACCATTTCCCCGAGATTTGGCCGAAAAGTTCATGGAAAAAGGACAGAATCGCGACGAAGGAAGACTGGATTCCAAGAAACACCTGTCCTTCGTTCATTCACTCTACGCAAATTACCATTCTCCTCCGTGTTCCGTTCCTCGTCACGACGGCCGAACGCGGAACAATTTACGATGGCACCGCGGCGTCTTTCGGGAAAGGAGCACTCTGAGAGCCAGGGAATCCCCCTTTGAAAGGTTCGTTGAACCGAATGTGTCAGACGCGAGATTTATCCCGTGTGAATAATTCGCTGTCGACACGCTGGCGAATACATCCTCGAAACGATGCTAAATGGGAACAAAAGGGCTTCTGCAGCTGGCCTTCCTTCATCCCGACATTCTCAGGCGATGGATTTCTTCGAAGACAATACGAATTCGAGAAGTTCATAATGGACTAACCAGTTCTGGATGATTTTATATGTATCTTATTAATTAGTTCACATGTAAGCCGCGAGACACTGTTTCTACCGAGGCGTACCTACTGTGGAAGCGAAATTGTGAAAGTCTCTGTTCTACTGTTTGAAGAGTATTTTTAAAGTCGCACACTGACTTAGTGAATGAAATTCTTGTTAAGATCAATTGCTTGAGGTGATAAGAAGCTCGCATTGCAGTGAGAAGTTTAACATCATATTTATCCTCTTCGTAAACCACAAACTAGGAGTTTTCTAATTGAGTTCTCGCGGAAACTTTGCATCTAATAGGCTACTGTTTTCTAAAAACACTTCTGTGCCCCCTAGTCTATATTTCAGTCACTTTCATAAATTTCCTACCTTCTCGGATATTCACAAAAGCACGCAAGTGTCCCTGTAACTATGAAGACTCTGGGACTACGTCTTCTAAAATGCACTACCAAAGTGTGACGTTTAAATGATGCCCCGGGATTCGAGACTCGGGGCCCCCCTGCTAAAAGCTGGACCAGAAACGTGGCAATTTCACGCGTTAGCCTCGATTGACTCGGATCGTTCTCGTAATCACGAATCCGCTATAACCAGGCTGCCGCGTCTCCTCGTGATTTCACACGTCGGGAACGCGTGTCCCGAGGTGTCCTTGTGATTTATCATCCTCGAAACTTTCTAGAAGAATTCACGGGCGATCACGAGCGGCAGCCCGACGGACGTCGACGGGAAGGATCCCCCAGCAGAATAGAAAGTTCTATCGACGAGGCGCATTTGCATAAGTCGACGGCGAACGAAAGTGGAAGCAGGCCCGTTCCACCCGATTTTCGTGAACATCCGCACCGATTCCGATCACCTCTGAACGCGCGTGACATAACCGTAGAGTTATGCTCCAAGGGACCGAGAAAGAATTCACGATGGGCGGTCCGCATCAACGGTTCTGTCGGGCTACTCGCGGGAAACGTCTTGGCCAAATAGAAAGTTCCCAGGGTGCCTCGGCTTTCTGTAATCCCCGAAACGTGGAAATCTCGTGACGAACCGGTGGATCTGGCGGTGCCAACGGTGGTGTTACAAGTCCTGAGTTCTCGGTGCGATTTTCTGGGAGTCAGTGGAAGTGTAGCGTCGAGGTTTCGTTCTTAACTGGGAATCTATGATAATGTAGTCTGTGATAGCAGAGTTTCAGATATTGAATTTCAGATTTCGAACTAGATATTCCGAATTTAAGATTTCAAATGATAAATTCCGGATTTGACACTTCAAACTTGATTTTCCAAATTTAATATTACGACTTTGAGATTCTAAATTTTAAATTATGAATTTGAGATTCCAAACTTAATTGTATTCCGAATTTAATATTCTAAATTTGAGATCGCAAACTTGATATTCCGAATTTCATATTACAAATTTGAGATCGCAAACTCGATACTCTGAATTTGAGATTCCAAAATTTAGATTTCGAATTTGAGATTCCAAATTTTAGATTTCGAATTTTAGATTCCACACTTTAGATTTCAAATTGGAGGTTTCAAACTTGATAATCCGAATTTGATTTTCCAAATTAGAGATTCCCAATTTGGAATTGAGTTTCATAACGTAAGCCTAGTTTTGGTCTAGTTTCAAGATTCTTCTATAATTTTCATGGCACCTTTTACCGTTCACTTGGGGCAAATTCGAGACGTCTAATTAGGCAGAGCTCTGCGCGTTGCACTTGAATTCGACGAAACTAAGCTTCCGCCTACGGTACAGTACGATTTTTAACGTGACGTCATTGGTTCGTAGAAATCGACAGGTCTTAAAATTTCATCGCGCTCGCCATTCGATGAATATGCATGCGGAAGCACAGATTTACGAGAAACTGGTTCGCGTTTAAGAACACGTCAAACGGAGAGCGCGAGCTCAGATTCGTTATACGTAAATCCGTCCCTCTTGTGCCTCTTTTTCTTCTCCCATGAATTGGCGAACAAACTGCATTCCAAAACGACTATTTTTCAACTAATCGCGGAATGCGAACAAACACTGAATAACGCCTGGGTGTTAAACACTTTCGAAAGGCAGAGGTTTCAGTGCGAACTTGCTCGCTGTGGCCTAATTAATTATTTATCATTTTAGAACGGCAAGAATATGTACACTATTTAGCACGGTCGAGCTGCAAAGTACGCTACAGCCTCCGACTTGTTTCCTAGTAAACTTTTCTCAATGCAAATGAAGATTATTCCCGCCGATTTTTAATATCTCACGCAATTTCCATGCTATCAGTAAACTAAAGGGACGAAAGTGTCCCTTGCCAGCGATTAAGATACCCAACAGGATTCTTGACTACCTTCTCAGCATTAGAACGCGTGGCATGGATCAATTTACTATTCCCTACCGGATATCGCCGAGCTAAGATCTCGCAGAACAGCCACGGAAATCAATGTTCCACTTTTAAACTAGTAGAATCTAGTCTTAATATCAAAGTCTCGCAGGACATCGGCATTAGTCGCTGCGATTCCTCGCAGGTTTCCTTTATAAAGATCCCACCTTTCACGTTTGAAAACTCTCCTTACCGATCGTTACTTAATTAAGTATCTAAGTACCTTTTTAAAGAAAATGTGCACAATTCGTCTCGAGCAACGTAGTCGAAGTGATCGCAGCTTTTCTTTGTTAACTTTATTAACTGTATATTGTAAACTAAACGGTCTTTATCCTTGGAATAAATAATAATAATAATAAAATATCCCCCACTTGGTCGAACTGGCAGCAACACGGTTCAAAAAAGAGACAGTTGCCGATTTTCCACGACCTCGGCACTTTCCCGCCATAGATCTCCGCTTCTGACGCACCACCTAAGTCGACGAGGTTCAATAAGCCGAGAAAACGTTTCGACGATCGCCGCGGCTGCCGCGCTGGCTGGCCAATGTTATTCGAGATCGAGCAGGGGATCCGCCAAAGTCGCAAGAAGAAACGCTAGACGAAGCATTCCGTGGCCGCAGAATGCTCACACCCACGAGAACTGCTTCTAAACCGGTAGAATCCAGTTGGTGAAGCGATTTATAATCCCGAAGTAAACTCATACGGGAGTAGTGCATTAATTATATCGATCGCTCTGAAAACATTTTCAAAGCGGCTGGTGAATTCAAATCTGCCGATTAAGAAACCAGTTTCAGCTCCAATTCCGCCGTTTCCACCTCGACGGCCGACGGTTTTTTTTTTTTCAACCGGATGGGTTCGTTCTGTCGTTAGCTTTTCGAAGCGATCGTTTCTGCGCCGCTCGGCTCAATTTCGTGATGTGACGCAACCGATCCGCTATTCGCGCCTAGCCTCACTCGCCTTCGCGTTATCGAGCGCGAAAAGCCAGCGGGAGTTGGACGGGAAGTGGAGCCGTCGAGGAAATGGCGCGAACCGGGTCCACCGAGGAACAACAGACACGTGAATCGAACGAGCGCTCTTGGACCCGAGCCGACGCCGATTCTCCTTCTGACACACTCGAGATTCCTTCTGGCAACCGTGGGAAAAGAGAAGCACCATTACGAAGGAATTTAATTCCCTCACCGTCACAATATACAAATCTTACTGTCCTTCTTTGTCCCAGTGATCTCCACTCGTTGGCGTAAAAACTAGCCAAAGTGGACTATCCAGCAAGCTTAAACTCATTACTCGCTGAACCCTAACGTCCCCTCGGATCACAGAGATTTTAATGTTTCCCAGAATTCCTATACGCAAAGCCCTGTATCTAAAAGTGCTCATTTAAACCGCCTCCACTTCTCAGAAGACATATCTCCCGTCCTCCGATTGCCCCTTCCCGAAACTAAGAATCGGCTGGACCAAGTGTCACAATCTAACACCGCGCACCGTCCGCTAAAAAAAAGCTCCCAAGACACCGAGATCGTCAGGACGCGATGCCCCCTCGGACGAATGAAATCGACAATCGCGGCTGGATCGGTGGCGCGCGCGCGTCGCTAGACGCATGCCAGCAAGAAAGCGTTCGCGGAACCAGTTAACCTCCGGCTTAACAGAATCCATCGGACGATCCCGAGCGATCCGACGGCGGCGAGCGCCGTAGACGAGACGTCAGCCGGGGTACGTCTCGGCCATCGCGCGGAACAAACGTCGATCGCTGACGAACGAAGTCGCCGGACCGAACACACACACACACACACAGACGGGCATACACCTACGGCTGCGCACGCGTGCGCGCGAAACACGGAACACAAAGTGGACGCACGTTCAATGACAAGAGTATCGGGGGGCACGATGACGTGCAGCGAAGACGCTGGGGAACCACGGAGGGGGCCCACTCCTCCCCCTCTGACCCCCTCCCACCCCCCACCCGTTAGGAATAATGACTTACTGTGCGCGGTAAAGGTCATGATGACGTCGCTCTGGTCGATGGCCCTGAGATCCTGACCGGTGAGATCGAACTCGCCGGCCCTACGTTGCTCGCCGATCGGCTTCTCGTCCTCGTCCTCGCCGAGGGCGTTCTTGTATATGTCCAGGAGGAACTTGGGCGCCGACCTCTTCACCTGCGGCGGCCTGCCGGCCGTGTTCCTCGGCCGGTCCGGCAGCCCGAGCAGGTTCAATATCTCGTGCTCGACCTCGCGTTTCTCCCTCTGGCTGACCACCCTGTGGACGATCGTCTGGTCGAAACCGTTGTCGACGTAGAGGCCGCTCATCCTGTCCGCGGCGGCGGTGCTCGTCAGCCCGGCGAGGATCGTGCCGAGGATCAGCAGGGGCGCGAGACGGCGCGGCGACATCTCGCCGCGTCTTTCCACTTGCCGCGATCGGCACGCAGCGGAAGCCACCATTCTACCTCCCGCCGCTTCCACCACCACCACCTCCACCAGCACCACCTTCCCCTACGCCACCGTCTCCTCCTCCTCCTACGTCGGCGCTCGCACGACGACGACGTCGTCGTCGTCGTCGCCGTCCCTACCGCACCACCAACGTGGACGCCGATCGGGACCGCCGACTCGGCGATCGAGCCGCGATCCAACCGCCCGCCGCGGATCGATCGATCCCACGATCGGCCGTCCAACGATCCAGCGGCCCGCCCGCCGACACACGCGCAAACGTCGTCCCCTGGGACCCGAGTCTATTACGAATACCGTAGGCTCCCGCGAAACACCGGCCGACAGGTCTCCCCTCTGTTAATCCGCTCGCGCGCACTTTGCCACATTCACGCGGCTATTCTTCCGTCGACGTATCGGCCACTTGGTTTAAAAAGAGTCCTCCGCAGATGACGGCTCTCTTTCGCGGTATATATGTTCGCGACGCGTGCACACACCAGTCCTCGCACGGGGTTTCGGCCTATCCGGATTTCTAGGACCGTCGCAAGCGGTCGCGCGTACACCGGCCAGCTTCGAATGCACCTGGAGTACGCTGGCTACCGTCTGCTTCGTCAACCTTGCGGCCGGGGATGTCCTCTCAGGGCGAGCGGGTGACGCGGATGCACGTCGCGCGCACTTGCACTGTGGAGCAGCGATTTAAACGATGCACGCCGCGCATGGTTCGCCAAAACGCGGGCACGGCTGACTCTCGAGACCGTTCTCGGTGACCACCGGTGACCACTGCCGCCGACTCCCGCGATGCCAGTGCCAGTCTGTTTGTCTGGCCCGTGCCGTGCACCTCCTCGTCGTCGCTGCTCCTCCGCGAGGCCTCACCACCGCCTCCCAGGGCCGTACCGCTCCTCCGACAGAGCCACGCCTCGCCTCGCCTTGCCTTCCCTCTGCCTTCTGCCTTTTGCCGCTGGCTCCCGTCGCCTCGTTTCGCTTCGCCTCGCCTCGCCTCGCTCGCTCGCTCGTCTACTCGACTCCTCGCCTCGCTTCTCCGTCCCGCCAGGCATCGACTCGCATCGCTTCGCCTTGCCACGCCGGTAGCCACGCGTACATACCGATCCTCTCTTCTTTTTCCCAATCCCTCTTCCCTTCCGATCCCTACACCCTCTTTCCCGCTTGTGTACACAGTGTGCGGACGGGAGGTTTCGCGAAATTGGCCCGCGTAACGAGAGGACGATACCGGCGGGCGAGGGCTCGCGCGGCTGCACCGGGAGTTTACGCGTGCTGGGGCATCTGGCCGTCAAGTGTTGTGATTTTCTCGATCCGCGGTACTCGAGCTGCACCTGGGATCGCGCGGGATTTTTCTGGCGGAGTTGGGTTTCACTAGTTCCGAGCACCTACTGTGCACTGCTGGTGAAGATGAGGCACACGCTCTGGGCAGCTTGTCTGCAGGCAAACTAGACCGCAGAGTCTTGAGCTGGGCCTTTCGGTTTTACGATTTCGAGATTCCTGTTTCAAGCACTATGCTCCTGGGTTTACACGTAACTCGTCGCGCGATCAACTGTGACCGAGGTTTAATCCACCTGGGTAATCACTTTCGACGCAAATGGATGCGGAGTCTGAAACTTCTTCGAGCAGCAGTAGACTTTCGCGTTCTTTCAATCTTCATCAATTTTCACTCTTACCTTGCTCCTCCGTGTCTTTTATAGCCACGTTACTTCAATTCGAAAGGCAGACGAGTTCAAGCGTCCATAGTCGCCCTGTTTCTCCTACAACTTTTACTAAAAATTAAATACCACCGCTCCACAAACTTCAAGCACCTGACGCACGAAGAAAGATTGGAAAAATGGCACCTCAAGAACCCCACAATGCCACCGAACGCGATCAACTTGTCGACCACATCACGGACAGCGATTGTCTCCCTGTCGCGCTTTGTTCGACGCCCATTAAGTAACAGGACGAGGCTAAAGCCGCTCGTGTGCGCGATGTAACGCGTTAAATAAGAAAAGGGGAAAGTGTGGCGCTGGCGCAAACACCGCGCGGATAATCTTTGTCCGACCAGCGCGACGCGGGAACGGGAACGCGTATCGCCGCGGTAGATGGCTGTGATAAAGAGAGCCGCGAAAATGAAGGATAAGCTCGTGGCCAAGTGAAAAGGTATGCCCACGATTAGATTGTTCGACGAATGGCTGCAACGTGCCGAGCGCGACGCCGCTGTAACGCCTGTAAACTGGCATCCGCGGAATGTTGCGTGTAACGCGTGTTCAAGAGGTTCCGGGCGAGCTTCGCGGACATCTACCACAATGTGGCCATTGCGCAATAATTAATAGGATGCCAGGCAACTCAGGATTCAATCAACATCGCCTTTCTTCAACCAGCGAACACTCGGCGATTGCAAATTTCAAGGGACTTTCACTGGAAACGCTTGCAACCTTCCCGCACCTTGCTCCGACCGCGATAAACCGCGACGAGCTTCGACGACGCGCGGGGACTAATCTTGGTAATGATTTCTAGACTCGTGGAAGGTACTTTTAGGGAGTTCCGAGCTTCTTCGCGTGAGCTAATTCTTTTCATTGAGCTCTTCCACTGTCTTCATTATTTAATGAAGATTATTTAGTTCTTCTTTATTTAATGCAACCTATTTCCCTCTGTTACCTTTCTCCTGCCACCCCCCTCGACTTTGCCTTAATACGCGCTCCGAAGAACAGAATTAATTAAAAAAAGAAGTGTGTTGAAGTGGAAGAGAGAAGGGAAATCCGAAAAGGCAAGAATGTCGAAAAGAACGAGTTCCCTCGGCGACACTCGCGGTCGTTTAACGTGCTAAAAGGACGAACCTCTTGCTTTCACCGTGGCAAATAAATTTCTTCGGTCCTCCCAAAGCCGGGCGCGCAACTTTCGGAAGTGTAATGACCGGTTAAAAAAAAAAAGGAGCGATAAAAATTCCTCTTACCCAGCGTCTAGAGTCTAGACGAAGTTATTCACCAAATAGCAGAATCGTGTTCATCTCACCCGCTCGTTCAACTATCGCCCGGTACCATTATAGAATCGACAGGAGCCGTCCACCTGGGAAGAGAAAAAAAACCGCAGGCATTTTTCTAAAAATAAATCCAACGCAATTATACAGTCGGCTGGCGGTGACGGGGATAGGAGAAGCTGAAGACTCGAGGATGAATGGCCGAGTGGCGCGAAGAAGAAAGTCTCCGCGGGTGGGTCCACTGAATTTTCGAAGGCATTTGCACGTCCCTGGGCCATAGAGATAGGACCGCCCCTGCCGAAGAAGTAGGCGGCGTTCACCAGCCCTGATCGCTGGTGTTTACTCGGCTCTCTAACGTGGTGCCGGGCATCAGGGTTAGCGAGGAAACCACCGTGCGATGGCGGCCGACCGAACCAGGGAATTCACTTCCACTTTTTCAACCCCCTGGATCGTTATCGTACGGCCGTGCAGGCCAGTTATGCGCGCCCACTTCCTGCGATAACCGCCTACTAGCGGAGGCTGTTTTCCACGGTGAAAACTGTCACCCATTTCCGGTCCCGCGGCAAGTATGCGAATGCCGCGTACATGCCACCGTTCCCGAGTCGCCGAACTGCTTGCTCGTTTTTTGGATAAACGCGAATCCCGCTTCCTTCACTTAGTATTGGGTTAACGCGAGCGACATTGCCGTCTCGCGTAGGGAAATATTTTTTCCTTCTTAGCTACTTAGTTTATTTATTTTAGTCCTTTGAGATTCTGCGACGCTTCTTGAGACCTAGCGTTGGCAATTTTTATTGTGGTTCCACTGTGAACAGAGGAACTTTCGCGCTATCCGAGATCACCAACTTAATATTTATTAGGATTCTTGGTTAATGATGCAATTTAGTGATTCGCTGATTATTGGGGAAGCATTCGTGGCTGAGAATTGAGAATTTTCTATGCGAGTATAGTGAATAGAATACTAAATCTGTTTGAAGGCCTTTATTGTACATACCTTGATGTATGATCACAATTTTCTTTTAACTTTTTTTATACAAAATAGCGGCGGCACAAGCTCAATAAAAGAAGCTTCTTCTGAAAAACAGTGTCCCGCGGCCGGAAAGATTTCTCCTTCAATTTTTTATCTAGAACAAAAAACCGAAAAATGTTGAGTTCTATATATGGTTATCTCGGGAAGTACACGAGGAAATGAAAAAATTCTGATTTTTGTAAGAATGGTGCGTGTTTGAACAAAACACGGAACTGCCACAACCTTGAATTTGTTGAAACGTTTTGTTCAATCACGCACCATTCTTACAAAAAGCACTATTTTTTAATTATCACGAGATAATTTTATATAGAACGCGAAAAATTTTTGGTTTTTTGTTCTAGTTGAAAAATTGAAGGAGAAAACTTTCCGACCGCAGAATACTGTTTTTCAGAAGAAGCTTCTTAAGTTGAGCTGTGGGGCCGCTATTTTGTATAAAAAAAATTAAACAAAAATTGTGATCATACTTCAAGGTATATACAATAATGCTCTTCAAACAGATTTTGTATCCCATTCACTATACTCGCTTAAAAAATTATCAAAATCTCAAAATAATGCGGTTAAACTAAAATCTGAGAAGTAAACGTCTAAAATCAACAAGTGCTACTTTGACATTTAAAAATCCCTGAAAGACGTGTTATGAGGGTGTTGATACTCAAATGCTATCTTCAGAGCAATACACTCACAGAAATCGTTCTGCATTGTCGACTTCAGTGTTGCAAGAGATCCTCCGATAATAACGCACTCGGCAAAAGTACATTTTGAGTATCTACCTAATTAAATTCTTCACCATTTCCCGAGTTTCGAATTGGCCGGATTCAAGGCGCTTTCGAAGCAATGTTCCCCGGCTTTTAATAGAAATATAAGTAAAGGACGAAGAGAAAAAAAATAAGTCGCGTGTCGTATTTATGCGCAACCGGCCATAAACGTAGAAGGGGACGGGGTGGGCGGCCGACGGTGAAAGCGAATCTGAGTCGGTAGTATCATTAATCTGCCAATAAAGCCAGCACAAGGCTTATAATATCCAGTTTGTTGTAAGAAATATTTGTTTACCCGGGCAGAATTTCCTTGCCAGCGGCCGCCCGTCCGCCGCGAAACCGGCGGCAAAAAATCTGACGCCCGTTTCGCGCCTCTAGAAAATCTGCAACCGGCGTCGGCAATTTCGCGGCACATTTTTAAAATAGATTTTCTGCCTCATGAATAATGTACGAGTCGGATAGAAATTGCTGAGATATTTTTAAACGTGATATCAAGGCATTTTGCTTGTTTACCCCGGCGTCTCTCCTTTCTGTCTGGATGAGGTCCCACTTCGCCGCTTCTCATCCTTCAGCTTGAAACCGATACGCCAAAGAATAAACTAACTTCAAAGAAGTTTCGTTCTCCGCAGTTTCTACCGTAAATTTATTTATAGAGAACGATGGAAACATTTGATACTTGGACGTGACGGTTTCCTTTATTCCTCCCCTCTATCGCTGCCGCTCGGTGTGTTCGTCGTTAATCGATTTCCAAAGCGGTTAATTAAAGCTGAATATCAACGGCAATGCGCCGTCGAGTGATTTCCAATGCGCGCTCGGTAACGCAGCCATAAGGAACCGGCGGAGGCCGATATACGGTGGACAGATTTTATCGGGATTAAAAGACCAGCAGCTCCTTTACGGAGATCCTCCGCGACTCCTCCGGCTGCGTGCAACGACCATTAAACCGTGTACAGCAGCATTCCTACCGCAGGTGTCGGATGCAAGAAGACCGTGCACCGTTGGCCATAATACCCGGCGGCGCTCGGTCTTAATTCCAGGTGATAATCCTGAAAGCATCCGCGGGCATTCCATTATCGATGCATACCGGCTCACCCAATAAAACGTTTGTAGCTTACAGCCCTGGCCCGTCATTCTGCACGTCCGTGGATGGAACTCTGGAGAAAAGCAAGAGACGCTGAGGTTCACTCTCTCTGTCTTTCTCTGTATATCTCTCTCTCTCTCTCTCTTTGTCCCTCTCCTTCTCCCGCCGCTGTCTGTCTCCGCGCACTCTCTTTCTCGACTGACCAACAGCAACGGAATAAATAAAGTAAATAGAGGAATATAGGAGGTAAATAAAAAATGTGGCAGCAGAAGAGAGAGGTGAGTGCAAGAGAGGAATGGACGGTGGAGGGGGGCCCAAGGGGGGGGGGAGAGGTAAGAGGAAAAAGAGAGTTAAAGGGAAAGAGGGAGAGGAAAGGAGAAAAAGGGAGAGGGAGAGGAAGGGAGAGTGCCCTCAGGGCGAATTCCCGTCGAGCATCGGCCGCTGCAGAATCCAGAGGTGCGTTCACCGGGGAAATCCCTCCCTCGGAGATTATCCTCTCAAAGAAAATTCAACGGCTAATGTGCGCTTTGGTTCGCCGTCCAGCCGCCTCGTCCGCTCATTTACCGTGTCCACTTGCGCGCATTCAACGTCCTTCCTTTTCTCCCGTTTTTGTTTAGAAAGTGACTCGAAGAATCGAGCGACGGTTTGGGATCGTGTCTAAGCCTGGCGTCGTCACTGTTTGCCCATCGTTTCTAGCAGAGAGAATTCCAAAAATGGGCAAAACGACGCGATCCGAGTCGTCGTAAATCCCGGGGCCCGTAGCTACCCCTTTAAGCCTTAGTCGCTCACGTGTCCAGTAACGCAACGTACCCTCCTCCACCGCAGACACTACCAAGACGAGACGCAGCCTGTAGCACGATAAATCAAAGGACTCGGGAACGTAGGTCCCCGTTGTAATGGTGGTCGATCGAATCTAACGAATTCTCGTGGGCTCCGGAGAGGGACAGATAGAGCCGGCGATGCCAGATGACGAATTCTGCCGCGCGAAGTACCGATCGGCCGTACCGTAAACGTACGACATATCTCTTCCCAGAAATCATCTCGAGGCGATCTACCGGTGAACGGTCGTCCCTCTTTCTCCGTTGCTCTCGTCGGCCGTGCCGGGGCCGGCCCCTTGTGTGTCCCTGTTGCGTTAGTTGGCCAGGTCGGTGCCAGGGAGTCTACCGGCGATAACCAGCTGCGCGTCGCACCGGTAGACTGCCTGCTGCCTCCGGCTGCTCCGGGGACCCTGGGACCGGTTATACTTGACCCAGCGGTTTACACGCGCTCGCCGCCGCCAGCACCACCACCGCCGAGGCCGGATCAGCGCCGCTACCGAAACGCGTACCTACATTGCCTGGACAAACTCTAGCACGCTTGCCTCCTTTCCCTCTCTCCTCTCTCTCTCTTTCTGTCTCTCTCCCTTTTGCCGTCTCTCGCCACGGACGCACACGCATACGCAACCAATGATCTCCGCCAGACCGATACGCGCTACCTCGATCCGACCCCACCCCTCCGCCTCTCACCCTACGACTGTCCTCCCGTTCCAATATTTTTCCGCTTATTTTTACATACGGCCAACTTAACGACTTCTTTGTCGAGTTATTAGAATGGCCCTCCTCGAAGCGAACCGTGGCGAGCACGCGCGCGACCAGACCCGCGAGCGGCGTCCAAACCAGCGAACCTCTGGACAGTCGGTGGTTCTGTAGATCTTCTTCGGTCGAATTCGTGCGAAAGGAGAGCGAGCACCCGCGCTCGCTATGCTTGAGATTTAAACGGTACGATGCTCCGAATGCTTCTGTTCGGTTAAGTGTATTATGCGATTGGTAATTACAAAATGTTCGAGTAGTTAAATAATGCACTTACGATAGTATGGACATGCGTGGGGAATTTATACGACCCGATGATACGCAGTTTCGGAATGAATGGCCGTCGATGCTTCTTGGATTTGCAGGGAAAGCTTTTCACGCGGAACGAGTCTGATATAAAGCTAACTTAAAACTATGTACAAACGCGACGTAATACGTGCTAGTAATCCTTCACTTAACATATTTCTCCATAAATTTACGGTGGAATTCACTTCTCAACGAATCGTTTATAAACACATCGTGCTTCTTCTTCGGCTCGGAGCGAGCGCAGTTCTTGAAAACGACGTCGTCGTCCCACCGTCGCCTCACTTTCATGTCTGTTCGTCCGCTCTGCGACGAGTAGTTTAGTAAAGGATTCCCGGAGAGAATATTCTCCATTCTTATTCTTTCCTCTTCTTGCCGCTTCTCCATTTCCTGCAAAACAAAAGTTTCGTACAAAGAAGAACAGAATTAACGCATGTGGAAACTTATGAGCCTTCGATAAGGACCCAACCTTCTTCGCCTGCTCCGCAGCCCTCTCCTTCTTAATTCTCTGTAACTCAGCCAAAAGAGCGGCGGTGTCGTCCTCGTCGCTCTCAGAGTCCGAATCATCCTCGTCGAGAGGATCGTCCGCGTCTAGGCTCGCCGTAGGCACTTGGTCGATCTTCTGTCTCTTAGCGCTTGTCGCAGATGTTTCTCGAGGTGGCTCTATCATACGCCGAGTAGAGCTTTTGTCCTTCTCTCTGTCGCGCTCGCGCTCCTCCAATTCCTTGCGGAAGTCGCGATTCCGCAATTCGTCCATTGTCCCTTGGCCATGCTCCCTGAACACAGAATTCGTCTGAATGAACGCGGGTAAACAAGGTTACGTTCAGTTGCTCACCGAACGAAAAGTGACACGCTGTTTTAGAGAAGGATTGTAGAGATGCATTTATCGATGAAAGATAGCGGGGAAACAAAGAATAATACCTATATTTCAGTTTCGTGTGAGATGGTAAATCTCTGCTACTGTATTGTTTCGATATCGCACTCAAGTCCTTCTCGCCGCGGCCCTGCCCTCCTCTAGCAGGCTCGAATGTGGGTCTCGCGGCCGTAGTCATTTTTCTACGAAGCTATACGATCCTATTAAACGTAGAATCTGATTTATTCTCTTCTTTGTTAACACGTTTCACAGTTTTCAAAACACAGCTGATCGTTAACGCAATATAACCTTTCCTGACGTTACGTAGCTTGGTATATATTCTTCCGCTAGAGGTCGCTGCTGTAAAGTATCGATCGATACGTCGTTCGATGTATCGTTCCGTGCGTTGCTCGATCACGGCAACGATTCGAGAATCGCAAGCAGAATTTAAATTCATTGCCAGTGTTGCTTAAACCAGTGCTGGATACGGTTGATTTAGAAATGTTCGTAATGCTGTTTTGAATAATTGTTTAAAGTGAATTTTATTACCTCGGCTTTTTCGGCTGTATCGGGAGTCGTGCCTACTATTTGATTGATATATTTTACCCAGCTCTGATTTGAAATGATATTGCAAATGTATGTGGAAAATTAAGTTCGATAAAATAGTTTGGGTATCAGCTTTGACTGCGGAGTTAGTTGCTTACACGTCGATTGTAAGTTCGGAGATATTTGCCAAGTTATTTGTCATTTTATTATAATCACGATAGAGTAATAAATACAGTGTTTCTATAATGGTGGTACATCGGTAATTGCAACATCAGTGGAACAAGCTGGAACATTCCGTGAGTACATTTCAAACTTATCACGCCGTTACAGTTTATTTAAATTTAACACTTTGACGATCGCCCATTTCAAATTACATACTTCCGTATGAACTGTTATAACTCCTATAGTATTCACGAGAGAAGTGCGTAAGATTCGACTTAAATTAAGAAACTTCATGTATCATTACAAATACGTGCATGTTTAATGAATACAAACTAAATTCACAAAGCAGCTTTTACATTTTTAGTATTGCGTTTAGAAGTAATTCGTTACTTGTTAAAATAATGGCTACATCCATATTACTTATACGTTCGCGATATTTAGCTTCATGCTCCATTCATTTCTATTAGTGAATTTAGACACGTATAATGCTTCCTGTGCCCCACATACATACATATACAACCTTCATTATGTTTTCTGTTTATAAAAAGTTCATGTCAAACTATCGGGATGATACGCTTTGTGCGATGCAATATTTACCGTAATCAGACTTATTTCGATCATGAAAAGTGTCGCGTTTACATATTACTGGACAGCATTCTGACTTTCATTCAGCGAAAATTTTGCAACTAAAGTGTCACCATATTTGAAAACACATTTCCTCTTAACTTCGCAAACAATAATGCGAGCTTGAAAAATCTGTATATACTGCTTTGCTAAATAATAACTGAAAGGAAAAATCAAAATGAATACGTAAGAATAATAAAAACTGAAGCAATAATTTCTATTAAATATATTTCACTCGTAAACATAATCCGAGATCGAATAATTTCATAAAAAAAAAAAGTTCAAAACAATTGATAACAAATTTTCGATATGTTTGAGACTTAATTTCCGTTTCTTTGATACATTCGAAATTATGTATAAACTAAAAGTACAATTACTGCCTCGTTCACTGCAGAGAGCATTATGAAAGAGCACTTGGAATTACACATAAAGGCAACGATAAAATTTGATTATGCAATAGTAATATAATATAAACCCGGTATAATATTTTTCTATCTAGCATAGGTGTTTGAGCCATGAAAAATAAAAGGTGTTACAGCGTATATGAAGTATAAGTTCCTTAGAATTAACGTCCCCTTAAACAATTAATAGTTCTATAAGCATAGTTGTTTCTATTCCTAATGGTATTGTTCATTACGTTAATTGCATTAATCGAGACTAATAGTAACATACATTTTTCAAGTATTCAGACATTTATCTCTAAACAATGTCCATTTACATTATAACTAGCTACAAAGTGCAGTCTGAATAAAAGAAATAATATGCCATGGCACGCAAGTTTTACCGCTTCCCTCAGTCAAACGTTATTTATATTATTTTAAAGTTTACCCAGCTTGTAACTAAACGTCCCTAGTATACAAGTCTAATATTTTTCATTTACATACTGTTAATATATAGTTTCTCACTCAGCCTTTTTGTTGTAGCGTTACGACAGTAAACCACTGTACATTAATTTTGTGGAGCCTCGAAACAATTGTTCTTTTGAAAGTAAATGAAAGGGTAGTTGTAACTTGTAACGTTAAAAATAATGTTATTGACTAATTACTTTATAAGTAAAACTCCAGAAAAATTCTTACGTTATGTTACTAACGAACGCCTATATCTTTTCTTCTAAACTAATTGAATTTGGTAAAATCCGTTTGTCGCGATAGAGTGACAAAATCATTTACAATTTTACTAAAATTTCTAGCAAGTCATTTTTTGTCATTTATATATGCTTTTATTATAAACTATATCCTTTGCTTGTGTTAGTATTATCTAAGCAGATTTGTACTACAAAAATTGCACGTGTAGAGCACATAATACAATTCGCTAATACACGTATTCAATGAAACATTTTTTTTTAGACGAAGTCTAATATCAAGCAGTACATATTCCCAAAGATAAATAACAATATTTCATTATTTGAACACAATGTTCTATATATACTAATTACAATTATACAATTTACTATACATAATAGCACGTAAAATTTGCAAAAATTTGTCGCATTAGAACCTACGTATAACGCGGATCATATCTGTTCTGTACAGATATATAGTTACCTGCAAAATTTTTCGATAATCTTAACTGCGAAATAAAATTTCTGTAAAGTGTAAAACACTTTGTTTTTTTAAAATCTTGTGTGCAATACATTCAATGAAATTAGAAATTCTGAAACATTCAACATGAATTGACCAAACGAATTGTTCAAAGTGTAAGCACAATGTTGTACTCCGTTTTGAAATATATCACAACAAAATTATATAAAGAAGATAAGCACACCACGTAAATAAGAAAGTATTTTAGAGAGAAAAATTCATTAAAAGGAGTAATAGCATCCTTAAGTACAGTGTCCATAAAATTTTGTCGTATAATAATTAAATAAAATAAGAAAACTCAACAATTACTACGATTTCATGCGCAAGATATTTCGTAGAATATAAATGTTATGTAACTTTGTGTTCCCATTTCAACGAAAATTTTAAATGTTCCTTATTATATAAAATATGTGAAAAACATATATAAAAATGTTAATATTTAACTCGTTAAAATGTTGTGATCCGATAAAATATTCCCCTCTCCTCGGGTAATAATATTTCCACAAATATAGAATGATTGCTAGCTACATCTTCTTTACATAATACATACACATAGAATAAATTATACAAATATATACAAATTAAGTTCTACACATTTAACATATTCTAATATACAAATCATTAAATTGTTACAAAATATGTACGCATATATAAATGCCCCTTTAGGTGCTTCACACCAAAATATACTACATTCAACTAGATTTAAATATGTGTGTATAATATTCGTAATATGTAGAAGTTACTGTTACAGACGATTACAAATCTTACATTTAGGAGAAACGTAAATGTTTCAGGGAAACGAAATATCTGAATACCTCGTTTACCTTTCTGTGTATAGATTTGCAATAAAAAGGGTATATGTATATGTATTAATTATACGAAAATATGGCAGTGATCAGAATATTAAAAACCTTTTGTAAGTAGGCCATAGGATAATACTTTTATACTGATCGGAGAGACAGTAGTGTATATGTACTGCTTACGAACTACTGCAAAAAATTTTGATTGTTTCATACAAAGTAATAAAAAATGATTTACAAAATATGAATGGCAATTGGCGATACCATCGTAAAGTATTCATTCATCGATCCATAATACTTTTGTGCTTAATGAAGTTGTTAATGGGTTAATATATAAACCCAAAATGTTCCGCTCACTTGCATAAGACATCGCGTTAAAAACAAAGGCTAGTCCAATTGCAGACGATTTCACTTCAATTGTTCTCAAGCTGTACTCGTATGATTACTAGCACCACTGATAGCACTAAACAAAGCAGCGCTGTTACGTTTAAAATTCCCAACCTGCTCGTCAGGCCAGATAGGTTCCCCAAGCAACGACGACAAATTCTGACAGAGTTTCTGATAATTCTCGCGCAGAACTTCTTGGTACTCGTGTTGATCAGACGTAATTAACTTACTATTTATTTGAAGAGCGGTGTAACATATCTTAACAAATTCTCTGAAAATGTGTACGTATTTTAAGTTCAACCATCTACGAGTGAAAACTTTCAACCGCTGAAAATAGCTTACCTAAAGACATCTTTCAATTCTTCAACTTTATCGTCCGGATACTGAGGGGATAGCGCAGGATCTAAAAATGCAGAAGCATAGGCGAGTGGCCCGGCATTCACTGTAACGCATATGCTCCCCTGTAGTCTCAGTTGCAATTTCTTCACATCCGTTGGACCTATTAAAGCCACGTCTTCCAGCTCTTGGACACGCTGTCGCATTTCGTCCAAGGCAACTTCTATCGGACTCAGTTCCATTATCCGTTTTTCAATGACTAAGATGCGTTTCTTAATGTATGGGAAAGTGTATTGTGCTAAAACGTGGAATGAAACGTTAATATAAAATATATACGTGTTCGTGAATTATAAGTAGATGCTGGAATAACATACTTGTAACAATTGTTCTTCGCTTCCATTGATCCTCTGGATTACCCCTAGCTTTACCCTCTTTAGTGAATGGGGTTTCGAACATAAAACACAACACATTGTGATTCTGCTCAAATTCCGTTTGTCGGAGATCTAATTCAAATTTTTCAAAATAAGGCGTGACGTGCGTCACTTGGATGTATGCTATTTTTGGATCGAGCTCAGTTACGTCTATAGGTACGGAGTCCATTATCATTTTAACGTTCTCCGAGCCAAATTTATCGGAATATAAACGGTGCAAACGCTCCGAGATTTCTGACAAGGATGTAACTTTTGGCTCCTTGTAAATGTACTCTTGGCCATTTTCGTCCTCGAAGTACGCCTAGAAAAATGCACGTTTGTGACATGAATGGGTCGAATATTACGAGCGGTGTGATCGTTTTTTGATTATCCTCACCGAGCCAAAAAATGCAACTCTATAAAATCTCCCAAGAAGCCTCTTTCCAGATTTTGTAACTTCAACGATCTTATTACAGGCTTGTGCCAAATGCGTATAACAATTTGCTAAAGCTTCGTAATTCCGTTTCTCTTCGTACATAGGAACTATTAGTCGGTACAAATGTCCAAGAATTTCAAATCGTTCCGCTTTCTCTAACATATCAGCACAAACTTCCAGTTGTTCAAGGAGTAAATACTCATTATAATGAATATCTTGCACGCCTAAAGTAATGCCACCAATTGTAAAATTCTGTATCCGGAAATGAGGCGAAGACAAACAATCTGTGCAAGCATATCAACAAACAAAACAGTGCGCAACAGTACTTGTCAAAAACTCCACAAAACAACTCCGCTAAGCAAACAAAATTCTTTACTTGCAGTAAATCGAAATGAATGCGGAAATAATTTTAATGCAACGTCATGCATGCTTTACAATACTTTAAAAGACGTAAAGTTGAAGACTTGATAGAATGGAAGCTGAATATAATAATACAAACATGTGCAAAACATACAAATCTCACCGGCATCGAGTTTAAGGCTACACTCGTCCCTAGAAATGTTATCGGAGATTTTGTCGAAGGCTTCAGCTCCCCATGTGTGGACTTTTCTCAGTTTTAAATACTCGGACATTAATGCAGCGATGTGCAATTGGCAACAAGCAGCCTAGAAGAATAATATAATATACAAAGACCGTCGTATCGAAGAAATTCGTTTAAATACACACCTCCGAAAAATTTCCATCTCTCGCGTGATTTCTAGCCATAGTTTCTAACCACGTGTGTCTTAGTTCCGGTGTGCTAGCGTAAGAGTTGGCCAGGCTATGTTGTAAATCCACCAGCATTTCAGGATCGTTGTTGTGTTCCCTCATCTGGGCAGTCGCCATTAAAACTGTACGAATTCTTTTATTTAGGTCCTTAACTTCAACTGGGAAGCCAGTACCTTTCATCACTTTATCAGACGAAGCATAACTGTTTATTAATGAAAGCGACTCTTGGAACCTCGAGTTATTCAATCCAATAACATTACCAAGCATTTGGGAAACGGATATTATGACCTGTTCATAAGTAAATAGAATAGTAAATCATTCAACCTAATGTTAGAACTGGATAAATATAGAAAAAGAAAGTTATTTACCTGTAAGTGAACTCTAGTCAGCCCCTTCCTACTAGTAAACTCAAAGTTGCTTCTCATAAGCAGATAAAGCAAAGCGCAAGACTCTTGCCTGATGGAACTTAATTTACTATTACAGCAACGTAGTAATTCGTAACATAGGCGACCACATAGAACTGCATTCCCTATAAGTTTAACAGTTAATTATGATCGAAGAAAAATTCTGAAACGCGTGAATCGAAGAAATTAATTAATTGTGGCTGAGTAAGTGTTTTCAAACTTCTCTTTTTATATCACCGCGCATATTAAAATTCATACCTTGAAAAAGAATGATGGAGTAATTATTTAAAAAAGCTCTAAAACTGGCGAAAACGTGGCGGAGTAAAGTTTCCGACTGCCCAACTTGCAAGAACGACAAATATATAGAGAACACTTTTTGCATTATGGGATTATCGCCATCTGCTGCCAGAAGTATATCCTAAAAGAAGAAATGATTGAAATCTCGATCGTAAAATTGATCGCTCATTATTTCGTACCTTAAAGTGAATGCAGAACAGTCCCAAACAATCCAGCGCGATAAGACCAACTTCTGTTGCCATATTCGCTTCCAGCAAAGCTTGATGCACTTTGCCGCTATCAACTTCAACAAGATTTTCCCTGGTGGTAGTATTATGTGGTTGTAAAGTACTAGTAGCGGGCCCTTCTGTGGTGAAGTCTGGGGGTGCCATTCTGGCTGGCAGGGTCATCGCTTTCACTGTCCTAGGCTTCCCGCAGTTGCTCCCCACATTTGTAGCTATTTGCCTCTTGCCAACATACTTAAAATGATGAAGGCTCATCCTAGAAAAGTCACCATATGCATTCCACGCGGTCAACATTAATTTTCCGATGTTACATTCGATGTTAACTTACTCTATCACCGTAAAGAAGTTTAATATTTCACAATCGCTGCATTGTTGCCACCAAGCGATCACTTGATGGTCGCCCAAATATTTGATGATAAAGAGGAAGCAAAGTAAGATGTCTTTAACTTCGGACGACAGCAATTTATCACATCTGGGCGACGACTGCGTAACGCTTAAGGAACGCGAATGTCTCTTCTTCTCGCTAGTGCCGTTTTCAATGGGTTCTCGAGTAATTGTAGTTTCTTGGGATATATTTGACTGCGAGGCGCCAGACATGGTTGACGTGTCTGACTCTATACTGGTACAGGAATACCCATTGACTAAACCTTGCCCTGCTATGGCAGCGAAGTACGTAGAATCTCGTAGATGCATGGACGCTCTTATTGGAGACTGGGTGTCCAAATGTATCGTGAGCCTATATTGTAATAGATAGAATATAGATTATTCTATTTGCTTCTTTATTCCTGAGGCAAATATGGTAGCTCGAGTATTCTGTACTTGCCTGTGAATCGATTTCGGAGTTCCAGTAGTTGTAGTAACACTAGCAGTATCTTTACTTGCCAAGAATGAACTGCTGGTTGATATTCTATTGGTACCATTTTGTTTAGCTTCCGCTTTATTGTTATCGTGCACGGATTGCAAACGATGTAAATGTTCTAATACAATACCCAACCACGGTATATAAATAGATGCTATTCTACTTAATTGACCCTGCAATAATAAAGCACTTTAGACACTCGCATTAAATATTAAAGGAGATTATGCCATACCTCGGACATTTAATTAGTTTGCACGTAAATGTAAATTACAGTTGATTTACCTTATTCTGATATCTATCGTCAAGTTCGTGCTTCGCCATTAAATCTCTCAACGTGGCTATAGCCACTTTCCGAATTTGTACAATTTCATTTAGAGACGTCTTAACTTCTTGCATTAAAAGACCAACCAGGAAGTGATGCTTACAGAAATCTTCTGATAAACAATACTCGTTGATTAAATCTGTAATGAATAGTTTGAATTAATAAATACATTTCTGCCATGGTGATTTAAACGGCATTAGAATAGAAAAAATGTGCACATACACGGGCCACCTAAAAACATTAAAAATCGAACAAAATTAAAATAGCTCGAACGAAATTATTTAATAGAATGCTATAAACTCTTGACTATATTGTATGCATTTGATTTCTAAGATCGGTAAACTGTTTCGTGAAGATTACTTATAACTTAATAGTAGTGTAATTATTCCACTAACCATACTCTTAACTTTACGAAGTATCTGAGATTTCGTGCAGTATTTGTACGTAAAAATATTCTCAAATTGTGAACACCAATGTGGAGATAGTATTCATATTATAAGAAAGTGTGTAGAGAAAGTGTGTGCAACGTAAAGTGTGCGTATATTGTTTACGTGATCAATCTTATGTGTATTCTAAATAGCATAAATACTTAAGATTACATGAATTTTCGAAACCTTCGTCGTTTTATGATAAACCAGGCTTGCGTAGCAACAAATAATAAATGCCATCGAAGTATTTTCTAAGAATCTACTGATCGATAGTGATTAATGTTAAGAAAATTGTGTGCAACTCCCACTCACTATGGCTACTGTAACAAACCACAATAAAGACGGGAGTGTATGAACATGACTTAACATACCATCACATTCTGGATCACTCTCTGTATCTTCTGAATGAAGCATAAAATGATTACGTTATAAAGTTGAAGATATTCAGCGTAGTAACAGTGCTAGTTAATTTTACCTCTGGAAGTGATTCGTGATTGCATCATTGGCAAGTTGAAGGACACGTAATGCTCGTGGGAGCAAATTATTTGCAAGAACGTGAACTTGAAGTCGTGCAGCGCACGAGAGTCTCCGGGGGAAAAGTTGTCCATGTATGAATTGATGAGGCAGAAAACAAATCCACGATCCATGAACGTGAGACATCGCTGTTTCGAAATATGCAAAATTAACGACAGAATATCTTTTAAAATAACGGGCATTATATTACAGGAATAATATCGATTATTGCATATCAACGTATATCTAATATACACGTTACATTCATTCACCTTCAAGAACTGTGCGAAGCTTTTGTTCAATTCGTGAGTCTCGACAGGCATTTCCTTATACTTGGTCATAAGATAAGGCATAATTACTTCCACTAGACTTCTAACTTTGTCATGGTATTCCTTTGAGAACCTTTCATTCCTGTGCATCTGCAAAATAGTTTAGTCGAATCAAATTCTTTCTCATCGTAAGGCAGCGGGGTCGTGGTCGTCTGTGTGTTTTGGTCACCTTTATCCTTCCTGTCGACAATAAATGCTGCGCCATACTTTTGATCATTATTTCGAAAAAGAAGCTGGAGTGATGCATGAACTTATTCACCACTAAAAAGTCAGTATTACTTGGCTGCAGTAATGTAGGGAGATGTTTTCCCAATTGTTCGTGAACCGTTACACTGCCGTTCCCTTGAGTAGGCGACACAAAAACAAACTGTAAAATGTATTAATATATATTAATATATTTCTACACAGTTGAATAATTACACGGGATAGAAATTTTCACCTTAATATAAGCTTGAAGTGTTTCCTTCCTACCAGCCTCGTGCACCATGTTTATAAAATGTATCAAAACCCTTATAATAAACAATCCAACTTCTTCGTTCGCTGTGCAGGTCAATAATGCGAACAGTTGGTTCAATATAGTAGGTAGAAACGTGATTACTGTAACCAGCTGTACTGCATGCGCAGCTTTTAATATTTTGCATGTCTCCGAATCCGCCGGTACCGCTCCTAGTTTCGTATCCAGGATACGTTCCATGTGAGCAAACAAATTGTGCAAATGTACATCGCGCGTGAATACAGTTGAGATTAATTGAAACGCCACTGTAAACACCGGCCGCTGAGAATCAATCCATATAATCTCTGGCCCTGCATTCTGAAACAACAGAATCACCAATATTTGCCTGGACAACTTGGTACTTTATTTCTCTTCGATCAATCTAAATCGATTAAAAGAAAATTTCATTCTCGTCTTGTTCTCACCCCTTTCCCAAGCCCCAGCGGTTGTATGGAAAGATATCCTGGAGGTAAATGCGTTGCCACAGGAAGTGCTTGTACGTTCATGTCCATATCCACGTTTAGTCTACACAAAATGATTTTTCTGTTTGTATAACTATACCACTGTATTGTCATTCGACTAAAACTTATCTCACGTACCTTCCTTTATGTAACAGAGGGGACCAGGCGTAACCGACACAGTTTTCAACCCCGTTCTCTTTCTTTTTGTTCATATCACAACTTATATGATAGAAAGAAAACAGCAAATGGTGTTTAGAATGAAGCTTCGTCGGCAATCGTATCTTTATTTCTTCGTACCACGAAGGGACCGCATTGTGATGCAAAACTGCGCAGCACGTGCTTATACATAAAAGTGGAGCACCGGGTCTTCCATATATACACTATCACAGAAATATAGAGATTTAGTAATATCTTAACGATATTCAACATAAACCGGCCTATTTGGCAGCCAAGAGATCTATAAATTATACGTACTCTTAAAGGCGTAGCATTTTCACTGTCATCGTCTCGTAACTCGACGATGCAGGCAATATTTCTGGCTCTCGTAAATATCTTTTGAGCATCGAAGCAAAGAGTCTGCGGATACACGTAGAGATGGTTAATATACGTCGTGTACGGGTGTACATCTTTTTCGCAAGTACTTTCAAATTCTGCGACTTCAAGTGTCGGCTCCGATGTTGGCGGTAATGGGAAAGGTTTTAAAGCTGCTAAAGACGTAGATAATGTATTGTCAGGTAGTTCTGTAATTGACTCAATTTTTATTTTCAACCAACCAGGTATCACAGTCAATTTACTAAGTTTCTCAGGTTTTCTATACTCCGAAAGAAGTTTTAGTAATTCATCGTCTTTTATCTTATTCCCTTCTTGTCTATATATCGCCGGGAAATCTGCTGATGTATCTAATTCATTACTATATAATCTAAATAACGGTCTGGCAGCCCAAGCGAAAGGCATTCTGTAATTCCCCAGTCTTTGGCAACACGCTCTGACTTGTTTGTGCACTTTTAAACCTAATCGTGGATCCTTCGTCGCCCTTAAATACGGCTCAGACGTTTGGCATATGTTCCCTTGTAATATTTTATCTATTCTCACAACCAAGAATATATCCGGATGAGGATTACTAATACTAAATATAGCCTGTTTCGGATATTTAATCCAATCTAGCGGTATATTTTTTATATCCTCTGGCAATTTCACGTTCTCCGTAGATTCTGTCATAATGCCTACGGGGCTTAATTCTTTCACCATTGCCTGGACAACTTCGTGATTAATGTCGAAGTGGAAGTTCTCTGTAAGCTTTCTACCGTTTTTCGCATCGTAAAGACTTAATGTTGTTTGATATGGTTCCACCTGGCACAACGATTCCTTCTCATCTATGGGTGCTTGTAATCTAAATTTAAGGCTCTCACACCTCACGAATATTCTCTGCCCGAACTGCTCTTTGTATGGGTCGACATTCTGCTCGGTGGAGTTTCCTGGCTGCTGCTTGCTATGCGGAATATGAGGATAGATGCTGAACAATCGTTTGCGATTCTCACGTCTAGCTAATGCTATACTGGTATCGGTTTCTCTGGAATATTTTATTAACTGTGGATTCATACTTTGCTCCAAGCCTTTTAATGTTCCGTAAACCTGCGAGCGATAGAATGAAACATGTTTCAATTGCGTGTGAAATTATTCTACCAAGGAGTACACAATTACTTTTACTTTTAATACCTGCATAGGTTGAGGGGACGGGGGAGGTGTGTTACACGCTCGTTCCAACGAAGCGGCACGTTTCTCTTCTTGCTGCTTGTAATGCTGTAATACCGAGCTCAGCTTCAGTAACCAATCCTGCATATCTGTTTCATTATCCGCTGCTAAACTATATGATTTATGAGTCCCGCTCATTCTTAACTCGAAACAATACCTCCCGCGCTTTGGATTTCTGACAACTTCCGTGCAGAAGTCCATTACTATCGTTAATTTAGCTTCTCCTTTCTTCTCGTCTTTAAAAAGCTCAAGGATATATGTGCCATCCACTTCTTGTCTGAGATGACAAAACCGTCTCTTGAATGACTTCGAACCGATATTAGCAAACATACGATCGCTGCTACCAATTTCTGGCCCTTTCATCAGATAGCCTTCCTTTGTTATTCCATTACTCTTTGTTAGCTCCTAATGACATAAAATTCTGACTATTACACTTTCCCATATGTGCTTACATAATATTTCATGATAACAAATAAACTAAACATAACGAAGGGGGAATAATGCTGAAAGAAACCAATGACAACGACGCTTAGATTATGAAAAATAGCTCAGAACTAATTTCAAGAAATATTCTAGCGCTGTAGTAGTTTTACGTTTCTTAACATAAATTATCAAACGAATACTGATACATTTGTAATTTTAATTTCACTTATCTAATCGTGCAAACTCATAAACAACACTGCAATATAGTAGGGTATTCGTAATAGTTACATTAAAAGCGAAATGTTTTACCTCGTCAACTTGGTCTACTTCTGTATCAATTTCATATACTTCATCTTTTAGATCATCTGCCTTTGCTATTCTAAAAAATAAGGAAACGCAAATAAGCTACACGTTACTGTATACATTACACGTAGCTAATTACCAATTTAAATATATAAAAATATAACTCCGTTAATCATCTAAAATATATAACTTGGTTTCAACTTTCATTTCTCATATATTATAATCACAATATTCAATATAATTAGCGTGAATTAAGGAGCTGTAATGCATGCATCGTATATAAAAATTTCCAAAACTAAATTAACGACAATTATATTAATATAAACGTTTTCGTGAATATAAAACTGAAAACATACTTAGGTAATTCAAGATAAGATCCACTGTACGCTGAATATTTGTAATGTATAAGGTTCCAATTAGACGTATAGCTTCGCAGACATTCTTTCGTAAGAAGATTCTCTCCTCCTTCCTCACTATCCGAGACTTGTGGTACCGTCGGTACAAGAGTACGGTATCGTCTAGGCAATACCACTTGCTGCGTTAGAAACAAGAAGATCGTGTTAGAACAGTAAAGCTATTTTTTCCAAACAATTTTACAAGTACTTAAATTATTACATTACATTATCTAGTAAAATCAATAATAATTGAAGAAGTATTTATAGTTCATATCTACTTATAAATTAAATGCAAGTAAAATTCTACTACGGTAAATAACTACAAGCATCCCGTCTACGAACCCATGTAATAATTTATCTCTCCATACAACGGATGTAGGATCTCCTAAATAGATAAGAAACATTAGATTGAAACTCACTGAAACGTCGTCCTGCGGATAAAGTAGAAGCTCTCTCTGTGGGTCATTTTGTAGCAAAGTTTTATTCTTCAACACAAAACTTTCGAAGTCTATAGGTTCTACTAAATGTGGCTTATTCTGGAAATGAATGAATCACTGATTCAGGTATCAGATAAATACTGATAAACAGATATATACACATTCGTCCGCTTTATTTTCCCTACACGGTGGAACAATAGTCGCTTCAAAAGTTTAAAATAATAAATAGTACCAACCAAACAACTATTCGTGAAAGGAACACAGTTTACGCTGAATTCAAGGAAAAAGATTAACGAATGATAAGGTATTCCAAGATACCATAAATGGGCACGTTTCGATGCGAATAAAATTATCTCCGAAAGGAGGAAAGCTTAGTGCGTCGAAACTTGTTACAGAAACACTAAAACTAATAACGACGTAGGACGCGTTATTACCAGAGATGAAGCGAATATCTTTTTATTTTCTTTCAGCTTAAACAATTCGCGGGGCAGCCTGCATGTGGTTATCGGTAATTGTGATGAATAATGAATTAACGGCCTAATGAATGCTCCGATAACAAGGAGGCCTCAGGGAGAGCAGGCTTTTGTTGATGTCAATTGTTAAAGCGTACTTGTTGTTCGAAGCCGAGTAAAAAAGTTGCCGGACACGGTCGAGCGGCAAAAAGTGTCGAGCAGGGGATGTCAGCGGACCTACCTGTACGGTGCTCTCGCGCACTACCTGGGACACGGTCTCTCGTAATTGGGCAGCCATGCCCGGCTTACCCAGGCCGCGGGTAAACTTTCTTTCGCTCATCTTTCCCGATGACACGCTGATCTCGTCACCGCGCTCCAACGAGGACAGTCATAAACACCATGCGCACTCATTACACACAACAGTGGAGGCCGCCCGATATCACCGCGGCCATATTTACGCGGCTTCTAAACTCACGTCGTAGCAACGCATGACAGCTCTCCCTATGCACTTTGCACGGCGTAATATAATCACTGCAACCTATATCCGGTGTGCACGCTCTGGGCCTGGCTAGAATACGCCTTTTTAAATAGTAAACAGTAGTAAATGGTTCGGTCTATTCGAAAATCTCGTATCTTATAATTGAAAAGAAACACTACTTTCCTTTCGTATATATCTGATTTAGTGTTCGGGAAATAGTGTTTGCTTTGCACTGTCGCGAAAGTAGAAGTATGTGTACCACATAATCGTGCTTAATTGCGATTGTCAACTAAATTTATTTAATGTAAATATATCGAGACCCTCGGGTATTGCATAGAAGTGTTTGAAATACACTTTGAATTAATTTCATTAAAATTAGAAATCTGGAGAAGATTTGACTAGAGATCTGAAGAAATAAAACGTATGTCAAGAGATGGTATATAAAAGTATTTTGTTAATGCCACATAAAGCAGTCTATTTCCAATCTTGAGTTGTTTAAAGTATTTGGAATGGCTTGTGACGATCAAAGTAGGACTAAAATAGACTGCACCAGAGTTGGATAAAATTTGAAATAGAAATAACTTTGTAGATCACCAACAGGAACTTCTAACTTTATTTACATCATTATAAAGGATTTTAAATACTCAAAGTACATTGAGATTAAAAATACTATATCTTCGTTTCATTTCTTTACTATTTACAAGGAACTATTTTGAATTTCATGATGGTAAACTTATTTATAGCTCTATATAAATAGATATGACAGCAGTCGAAATCAGCTACTTTTTGAAGGAAATTAAACAACCAAATACTTCAAAATTTCCACATTTTTTCTCAATTATAGTTATACGTACTTAGTTCACGAGTTTAACATAAAAATCAATTGACCTTATTTCTATTCGACACAAAAGTGTCTCTACTTTTTGTATCATTTTTATTGTCATTACAATTGTCCAGAAAATACTTTATTATATCACTGAAAGATATTTACATTGAATATAGTACATATATTTTTATAAAATACTTGCTGTATAATTGTACAGTTCTTTCGTATTGTAAATCCTATTATTCATTCATTCAGAAATATTACACGGAGTCGTTAAAATAACCGAGGCAATTTAACCCTCAACTGCATCTAAAATAATTGCAATTAATTGCTATGGAAAGTAGTGCAAACGGTGTACAATGCCGACAATGCCGCGTGCGTAAGATTACGCCGTGAATATAACCAGTGGCCTACAGTGACGTCTGTAATATGGTATCGTCTGCCGTAGATGCAAGTACGGTGTGAAAAATTAAATCCAACTTCGAATGCAATTTTTCAAAACACCTCGACCGTACGACCGTACAGATTTCCGCCGACCTATTAATGCGATTCTCACAAATACTTTATGCTCGACCACGTTCGCGCTTTCATAAATAATTGCCGAATTCCCGCTGACACTCGGGCTACCTGCAAAACTGGCCTGATCCGAGGTGTCTTTCACGATATATTATGGATGACGAGCTCGAAGACAGGATATTGTATCAGGTGACACACGCTTAATTAAACGTAACGCTCCTTTGTCTCGCGTTAACTTCACTTGAAAACGAAGAACACTTGTTCTATGCTCAGCCTGTGCTCTTAACGTCGCGTAATTCGTATTCAAAAATAGTATCGGTAAGGTGCTCCCTTGTTTTTTACAACGCGCACTTTAAGCAGAGATTCAAATAAATCAGATTTATCGTTCGATCGTTTGAACGATGGATAGCGAGGATGTGATAACTGTGATATATTTAAATGAGAGTGATTAATCGACGATGCGTATTATTGTAATAACGGAGGGCAGGTATTTACTTAATCTTTGTGTTTGCTCGATAGACCTATTTGTCACACATGAAGCTGGTATCGAAATTTGCGGTGGGCATTCCCGCTGGATTAAATGCGGGAATAAATACCCCTCTCGGTTACTTTTGGAGAATCATGAGGGCGTACGCATTGAAGCCGGAGGTGCTAGTTTGCGGAGCAGTTCTGGCAATAATGCTGTTCTACATACAGGCCGTCGATGTGTGGAGTCGATCGTTATTAGGAAGAATTCACTATACCCTTGGCCGTACAACATCGAAGGTATCGAAGTTACAGATATAAAGAACGGCTTATTGTTCAATTGGAAATCTTTGTTATAGTTTACATTATCTTTGTGTATAAATTTTGTGGGCTGTAAAAAAATGTACAATTTCAGATTTTAGATACTCGTTTAATTGCAAATATTTGATTAATATATGGATAATAACTTCGTACTATTATGTATATTTCATAGGTATCAAAATTACAGTTCCTGGTTAATGATTCCGTTAATAATGGAGTGAAACTCAGCTGGGAGTTAAAGCAAGGATACATCGCTGCGTACGCCGTTCAAGGCCACAGAGCTCGCATGGAAGATCGTTTTGTTGTACAAGAAGATATGAATGACACAGGTGTATCTTTGTTTGCTGTATTCGACGGACATGGCGGTGAAGTAAGTTGAGTAATATCGAATGATTTATTTAACATTTTGACGGCGACCTGAATAATTTCTCGGCAAACACAACGCTGTTTTTACGACGCAATATAGTCATCGATGAATTCTATAGTATTTTTGGATACAAGAGAATAAAATTTGAGTAAGTCTACTTGTAACGCATTATGAATCAGGTAGATTCGCTCGAGTTGTTGTCAAAGCGTTAAATATCATAGTAACTTTGTCGGTTGTCTATGCATCAACTATTTAAAAAACTTTAACTTCTCGATGTTAGACATTTCGTGTAATATGAAACTTATATTGTATTTTTATGATCTTATACGATCACTGTCTTCCAAAATTACAGATTAAAAAACAGGATTAAGGTAATATAAGTGGTTCTTATAACGGCACAGTTATACAAGAGTAATAATATAATAGTAAAAGTTAAATTTGAGAAACTATGAAATGCAAAGATAGAGTTCAGAAAGATTGTAGTGCATTTATCATGTAACCAGATTATCTTATAAGTTAAAATAATTACATAGATGGTATATCGCTGTAGATTAATGTGAAATGTTTTTTGTTACATGTTTATGGTTGCTAATTCAACTGCTTAGATTATATAAGTAAATCTAACAAGCATTACCGTATTCAATACAATCATTGTTTATGGAATTTTCTAAAAATAAAATAGTGCATGCAACAGTTCAGACAGATAACATATTCTCATTACAAGTATAACATTTTATGCTTCATAGAGGAAAGGGGTATCAAGGCACTGTAATGAATAGATGAGTTATATTTTCAAATAAGGAAATTATATTTTCGGTATATACATTGATATATCTAGGAGATGTTACAGAAACACAAATAATAATGAAATTGCACTTTGCATATTGTCGTAATATAAATTTATTATGTAAATATATCAGTATTAGTAACATTAATTACATACTATGAATATATTTATCGTTAAGAGCTATGAAATAGATTTAGACAAAATATATATTTTTCACAGTTCGCAGCAAATTATGCGTACGATAATCTTATTCCGAACATTAATAAAAGAGTGGTTGAATTGAAAGATATGATAGCTGGCAGAGCACCGCGGAATACAGAAGACACGTATAATGTTGAGGAGCCACAGAAAAATGAGAAAAGTGAGAATACAGAAGGGTTCGTTGAACGAAAGAAGTCGTTTCGAAAGACAGTAAGCACATCGATGACGGACGATTGCATGAAGAAGACCGTTGGCCTAACTGATCCAGAATTGCTTGACAAGTTGGATAGCTTACAGAGACCAATTACAAGAGAGGTACAATGATTACTAGATTTTAATTTACACGAATACAGTAATACATATCTGTTACCTTTGTTTCAAGGTGAGGCCCTGCAGGACAACGCGTAAACCATCGAAGGTAGATATTGCAAATTACCTTGATGGAAATAAAATAAACTATGCTAGATTACTGACCGATGAAGTGTTAGCAGCCGATCGATTATTAGTCGAGGCTGCGAAGAAAAATATGGATGTAGCTGGTAATTATTTAGTTAAGGCCTATATTAATTCACTTACATGACTCTCGATGTAACTTCTGTATTATAATTCGTGTGTGCTCAGGAACGACTGCCTTAATTGCTATCTTAGAAGACAATAAGTTGATCGTAGCAAATGTTGGAGATTCGAGAGGCGTAATGTGCGATGGAAAAGGCAACGCAATACCTTTATCCTTCGATCATAAACCTCAACAAGTATGTACGTTTACTTATTTAAGCAGAGCTTCTACTTAGATCGTGACAAATCTGTTTCACCTATTAATTTCAGGAAAGAGAGAGGAGGAGAATAAATAAAGCAGGTGGATTAGTAACATTTAACGGCGTATGGAGAGTAGCTGGTATATTAGCTACATCTCGGGCATTGGGAGATTATCCGCTGAAGGATAAAAAATTAGTGATTGCTGAGCCGGATATTTTAACCTTCGATCTTAGCGATCACAATCCAATGTTTATTGTCCTAGCATCGGACGGCTTGTGGGATACTTTTACAAACGAAGAGGCCGTGGCATTTATTAAAGAACGCATAAATGAACCACATTTTGGAGCAAAAAGTATTACGCTGCAAAGCTACTACAGGTAATATAAACCGAGGCTATAAAATTATTTTATGCGTATTAGTTTAAATAACTTTCTCTCACTACTTGTTTCTTCGACGTACAGAGGTTCTGCAGACAACATTACTGTGGTTGTCATCAGTTTGAAAGATCGTAAATACAGTGCATCAGAGGCCAAAAAGAATCAATAATGTTTGAATTATTCAACGGGTTTGGGATGTTCTTTTCCAAAGATATTCTAGTCATTAATTACATATTAACGACTAGTAAGTATATATAAGTCTGGAAAGAGACGACTGTACAGCTACTGTGCGTAAAAGATCTGATATTTCAGTCATTAAAATGTTTCTTTTTCAGAACGCAGCTTCGTGTTTAATTTTATTGAAGTGTTACTTCTAGCATTGTTTGTGCCTATATATTATATTCAATATTTTATGTAGCCCAATTTAAATCAAAATATTTGCTTTCCCTCCCCATTTCTCTCCGTTTAATAACAGCGTAAGAAAGTGCAATGTTGTTCCGCTACTACGCGTATGCCCAGAACTTGCTAATATCAAGCATATACAATGTTCCTCAAATGTCCGTTACTTTTCTATTTTACTAGCAGTGTACGAGTACAAGATTTCTGTGACTTGTGCGTATCATGCATTATTGTATTATAATTAAATACTAGAATTAAACTTTTAAATAATACAAGTTTTCATGTACAAATATGAAAGCATGATATTTATTTTTATATAAACTGGGACGAATGAATTCTAGAAATGTGTGATTGGATAACTCGTGCTTGAATATATCGCATCGAATGATTAATGAAATTTCAGTGTATAATGGAAGGGCTAACAACGTTTAAATGTAATAATTCGTAATTGTGTACGTTGAAAATAGTAGATAATAAACACATAATACAAGTATGAATGTTCGAATTTTAAATAAGTTTTTTAACATAATACATGTATTATGTTGTTACATAGAAAAATTTTAGACACTCTTCTGTTCTTAAAAGTTAGCAATCTACTTTAACCAATTCCCTCTGGAAGTTACTAATTTTAAAGCAATGTCGTTAAATAACGTTGAAATGTTGAACTAAAAATATTTTCAAATCTCCCACTATAACATATTAAATACTTATGACTATAAACTTTTAGTAAGTCAATTATATCTCTTTTTTACTTAACTATATAATCTACAATAAAAACACTTTCAAACTTTAAGTTCGATTTTATTACACAAATTTCGAAATACAAAAATCTCATGACATTTAAATAAACACAATTTACTGTTTGTAAAGTGTAGCGAAAATTGGGTATTTTAAATATACATTATGCTACAAAATATTCATTCATCCAACATTAATCTAATACTTAATGTTTTATTAAATATATATATATATTATGACATGATAATCAATTATCATTAATATATTTGTTTTATAACAAGTGTTTAGGAAGCAGTAGTCTAATTATTTTGCAGAGTCCTTGATAAATTTTATAAAAATTTAGATGTATTTATACTATACGTGGTAGATCGTAATAGATTTCATTATAACTTCAATGCAAATTCAACTAGCCATAACGTAACAGTCAAACGGTTTGTTTAAGCATGTATACAAATAGTTTATATTTCATTATTTTACAAAACTTCATAATTGCGTTGAACTTCGAACCACAGAACACGATTGAATATTCTTAATATAAATTCGTTTGTAAATTCTATGCGATGTTCGTGAATATCAATTTGTGAGTATCCAGGGTTTTCAAGTGTAACGAGCGTTATTAACTCAGTATAATTATAGAAATATTTCTATTTTATTCCATTTCATTATAGAATTATTATCAAAATATTTCTTATGCAAATAATACACAGTATAAATTAATATTCGACTTATCCACTTTTCCATATAATATTCTGAATTCTTGGATATGAATTTTAGTCCTATAAACTACTATCGATTTTTTTTAAATTAGAAACATATAATTTATTTTAGATTTTACAATTTCGTGAATAATTGTTCCCCTGAACACATTTCAAATTGTGTATACATAGTGCATATTAAGATTCTTGTACGCGTTATTTGCTAAAAAGGGCAAAAAACATTTTAGGGACATGAGTGTTCTTAATTTTCAATTTGATTTTTCATCAGTGTGTAATGAACAATGATTGTTGTGTGTATAAAATTCGTGCAAGTTACTTTTAACTTTTAGAAGGCTTGCCAATAACTTGTATGTTGCAAAATCTTTATTACGAAACATGACGCACGAAATATTTTGAACAATTTGTATTTAAAGTGATAAATAACAGGAGAGACATTTAATAAATTAATACATTATAATTGCACTTTGAAGAGAAGCGATTAAATACGTTCTCTTAGCATGGTAGTTGACTATTTATACGGATTACATTAAAAAATATTTGTTTTTTCAAACCATCCTCGAGTGTACAATTACTGATGTAATTTCACGATTCATTTAATTTAGTTAGCGTACATTAATATTACGTTACTTGGTATACAAAAATAAATACATACTGTATTGTATGTAAAATTGAATATTTCTTTACGAGCAGGAGCTCACTTGTATCAAAATTCGTTTATTATATTAACAATTCTATCGATCACTCATGCCCGAAAAATTTAAATACGAGTTATATGTACAGTGTCTTAATATCGTTTGGTATAAATCATTTTATTATTCAACTTCTAGTACTGAAATAGCACTAGCTTAATATAAGTATGCATATCCAATGAATAATTGTGTTTTATTTTAATGTGTACGTGAGTGGACCATTTAGGATATTATATATATTTCTCATATCGCAGACTGATGTTAATTGATGATTAAACGTCAACCAAGCAGTTCAAAATCCTCATCGGACGAGCCATATTCTGGGTCTATGTGTTCAAAATCTACAACTACAAAAGAATTCGTTACTATGAACTACAACGAAACATGGCAAATTTATTTAACACAACGCTTGTCATTAACATCGTGTATTTTCGAATTTAATATATTATAAATTTCAACTTCCTCGCGCGTCGTTAATAAACGATTACGAATTCTTGCGAAATAAACAATACATTACTCATAGAAATAACTCCGATGTAAAAACTTTGTTATCTTTTATATAAAAGGACTTACAACTCGAAGCTGCTATCGCTTCTGAAGCAGCATCCTCAGCCGGAGACCAATGGGCCAGTCTCTCCGCGCATAACTCGAATAGGGGTTGCTTCTCCGGAATAATTAATTCCTCTTGAATGGACTTGCATAAAGATTTAAAGTCCTTCTCAGTTGCACAAAAGAAACACTGGGTGGAACAATTTTAATAAACTTTAGATTATTAATTATCTTCTAATATAATTATTATTTTCGTTAATAAGTTTAGTCATATACTAACAAGTCCTACAGAAGGATCTATAACTGTTATAGGGATACGACTAGCTGCTTTGCAGTGATAGGTAGCATCTATCTCCACTTCCTCCTCCTCCAATTTTTTATCAACGCTGCCCGACCTTTGTGTTGTGTGAGGATCCAAATAGATTACTTCGTTTCCTACAAATGGCAGTAATTAGGTAACCAATTTACAGATACCCTCGCTTATTTTGTATTATCAGATATATCTGTTTGCTTCGTAATGCTGAAATTTTGTTGAAAACGTGAGAAAAATGAATTTGTTGGAAATTCGAAAAGGTTCACACGTACCAACGCATCCTATGAAATACAGGGCGAGATTTGGTTTCCCCCCAATGACTCCTAGAGACTGTGGAATTTTGAATGAAGTCTGAAAAATCATATGCACAAATATTTATCCTCAACTTCATTCGGGTGGCGGTCCGCCTTTAACCATTCATGCAAGAACATTTATTTCTTTATTACTTTAAGCCCGTTAATGTAGACAGGATTAATCTCGCTTAATCCAAGGCGCAGAGGTATTAAAAGTAATAAAGGCTTCCATTGGCTAGGTGCTTTTAATGGTACATCACCGTCCACTTCTGCTGTCATACCTCCTTCTACTCTACATTGCCTTACTGTAAATTATTCGGTTAAAATTCTTCAAACTGTGAGCGTGACTGGAAGAAGCATTGGATCGATCGTACTTACAAATATCATTAACTATTATTGTATTGTCCAGAGCCACGTGTATCGTGATCGAGCTCCAATCGTCGTACACAACTAATTTTCTGAAAACGATAATTCGATAATACAACAAATCTAACGTATACAAGTGTTCAAGATGCAAAAAGTATGTACTTTAATACTTGTGCTATTGTATTGGGACCGAACCATTGTCCAACTTCTTTTCCTTCGGATGTTCCCATTACTGCGATTTGATGAATAGAGAAAGCCGCGTCTCGCTTGTCCTCAAAACGTTCCAGAATCTTCAGGTACGTGCTGTTTCTTGTCTCCGGTGTCCATTGCCAGTCTCTGCCTATTTTAATACATACGTTACATAATGCAAAGTTATTTTATTCCTTAAACGTGATTTACAAAATTAAATATCTACGATTATCTTCTATGGCTATAGAGCATGAATTTTTCATACAGGATAATTAATGTGTATTATAAAAAGTGTAATAACATAAAGCAGCAAAGCTATCGAGAATACGTTTCGTACGTTTAACTGAGAGTAGCGAAACCCGCGATCGAACGTAACATATGGCGTTAAGATACAAGGGACCATGAATTACCTAAGTGTAGCGTAATTAAAGCTTGACCGAGAACCATTTGTCCACATCTTAGCATACAACCCCAGCCTTTGTCAGACGTATATATGAAGTTGTAGCCGCCGATCGATACGAAACCTTTGCGATACGTGAACCACAACTTGGACCTTATATCTCTACGAATCGCATCGAGCTCTGAAAGTCAAGATCTTACACATCTAGTTTATCAGGCACTGCCTTCAGTTTAGCTATCTATTAGACCTTTTATGGCATTGTATTTTCTCCCAAGGATCCAAACCGGATCATCTGTTTGCGGTATATCCTCCGGTTCATCCGTGATATTTTGTGTGAAAAGGCAGTCCATTTCCACAATTTGTGTAAATACTATCTACGTGGTTCGAAGCCGTTCAATGTATCATAAGGATGAAACGCTCTGTTACTCTATAAACATAAGAAAAGGGTACAGATTTTTCTACACCAGCCAGCGGAGTGAGGTTATGTTTTTATCGAAGGTTAATGATATTCCGTATATAGAATACGACCACCTTCAGCCCGACAAAGCAGCATTGGTCGTTGCTCATTGAGCAAAGATTTCATTGCTTTCGCGAGCGACAAATGTAGCGGCGTTGTTTCACTTCAGCCGAATGTCAACAGTATCATGATAACAATACAGCAGCTGATTCAAGCTGATTAACAAAGACCTCGAAGATAGCGCAATAATCGGGAATATGTTGGATTCTTTCGAATTAAGATACCAAATGACGAACCATAAATAACACATACGATAAATGCATACACGTTGTTTCGATTAAAAGCATTTTATTTTTAATCCGGCGGCTCATGAAATATGTCCACTGTGGAGAACCGAAAACCATATCAATATCCTATGTTTGACATTTTTCTGTTGCACTTCCCTGAATGTGCATTCCAAACACCTACATATATTCTACGCTAGATGGCACATGCACGATTTCGAGTATCATATATATATGTATATATATATGAATATGACCACGTGCTATGTGTATCGTCACAGGTGTTCTGAATGATGCATTCAGGTGTTTCTAGATTTTCAAGTTGAATGACCGCCGATTTTACAGGTTAATTTAGAGCGTTTATAATTAGTAACGATTTTGGGGTTAGGTGTAATAGTGGCGCACTTTTAGCGATGCTTTTATTTCGCTGAACTTTGACTTTTACACGCTACTGTTGCACCTGAAATTTAATTTTAAAATTTTGTATCTTTTCTCTTTCCTTTGGTTTCTTTACATGTAATGTGTAATGAAGATGATCTATTATTATTATGTAAGATTATGTCGTTAATGGGCAGGTAAAGGAAATCTTTCTTGGGATGAAAGTAAAGTACACTGACAACGGAAGATCCCGAACCCGGAAATTCAAAAAAATCTGAAACTTTGTGTGAATATGTAGGGGATTTCCTCCTGATTACAACGCAATTTTTGTTTGCTGCCCAAATTTCACTCTAAGAGGGTGAAATTAACCCCTGAAAATTGGGCTATTTCCCGATTTTATTTTGTAACTCGCAATGTCTAAGAGATAGAAAAGAAGTTTCAAGATTAAAGTTACTTCTTCCAATGAGGGCTATCATTTGATAACTTACAGTTCTTGAGTTATAACACAAAATCGCAAAATAGCCGGAATTTAGGGGGTCAATTTCACTCCCTTAGGAGTCAGGAGGAAATCCCCTACATATTCACAAGGTTTCAGAATTTTTTAAATTTCCGGCTTCAGGATCTTTCCTTGTAAGTTGCGCAACACTCTTTATTCCGACAAGTATTAAAGCGAAATTTATTGAGAATTCCAGGAATCGTTTGAACTTAATAAATATTACATTTATAATTATTGCACTGACCGCGCAAGTAACAAATAATCGTTATCTCTCTTGAAACGAACAACACAGTCACGCGATAACGGTATTGTACTGCTAATAGTGCTAATTGCAAGGAATATATATCGCTTAGTAAACACTTTTTACATGTAAACATAATACACTGTGTTTCGATTGTGCTTGAAAAGCACGCCCAGCGGAGTTAAATAAAATATATGGTAAAGCAATGACGTGGTATCATGTAACAAAAAAAAAGGTTGTCTTTGCGCCATCCTTCTGATATTTAATCTCAGTCTCTTAAAACTAAAGTCAGATAAATCTCTGTTTATTCACGTTTCTTTATCTTACAGTTACAATTTCAATCTTTACGGGGACATTGCGTGTAAATGACCATGAAATTTAAACGATCCACCGAGGGTAAAACGAGAAGAACTTGCTTCCGAAATACATTAGAATTATGCTTGAAACGGATTCGTCTTGAATATTAAAGGTATCGATGTAGTTACGTAAGATTAACGAAAACATCTTTGCTGTAACGACGGCGAATTTATGCGCAGGTTCTTACATAACTTAATTCCTAAAATCCGTATGATAAAACTATATAGTAAAAATAAGTTCCCTAATGTTATTACACCAGCAGCGTCGGTATAGGCTTTTTCCCGGGCCAAGCCTCTTTGGCGTATTTTTTCTTTTTTGGTTCCATAGTTCGTGTTTCTGTGGGTCCTGGTATTTCCGGTACGTGCGGCGCTTCCGTTTGTATTTGATTGGGCGACATCTCCACTTCGGGCGCCGGATTTGGTAACGCGATACCAAGCCGAGACGTTAACGAGGAGAGAGCACTGGAGAACGGATTGAGAGACAACGACGAGGGGGTGAACTGTTCGGGCGGTAGATCGTGATAGAGTTGAGGCGCGGTCGACGTAGGTTGATGTAGATGCTTCAAAGGATTGTGATCTTCTGACAGCGATATCAGTCCTCCTTCCATACGCATTCTCTAAAGCACGAGAAATATTAAAACGTGTTAAATAATATACGTATGAATTAAAACGAGATGTATGGAAAAGTGAAACATACTTTACTGGGTACCACGGTCGTTTGTACAAGATTACGGAATCTGCCAACCGAGGGATCGACGTCTTCCGGGTTTATTACTTCCTCGTCGTCGTTAAAAGTAATTCCCTTTTTCTTTCGTTTCCGCGTGGGTTTATGAATCTCGTCGTCCGTTATACCCAGCATAGATATACGTCTATTGTGCGCAGTATTAAATTCTGTTAGGTTCTGTAAGAAACAGTGCGATCGTTACTGTGTCCTTTGACCATACAATTCGGAAGCAGACTATCGAATGCGTACATCAAGCTCCGTTTCTGTTTCGGGCAAACCTAATAAACCACCGGCGTCGATATCTTCGGACAGCTTTTCTAGCTCTTCGATAATTGGTCTGGTACCCGTTTGTGGTCTTTCTCTAATAATATAGTACCGAGTAGATGCTCCAAAATGAAATGTGCTATCGATCGGTAACTGTGTGGGTTTGTGCGCTTCCAAACGCAGATTACCGATGAAAGTCCCGTGCGCTAGAGAATGAATTCGTGTTTGCAGCATTAACGGTTTGAATTTTCAATGTTCCCTTGAATGCAGATAAGCCGATACTTGAAAATTTTCATTGCCTGCATTATTTACTTTTGCATTCTTCGATAAGACGATTAATATTGATAAAGGATTTCATATTACGGATAAATTAATGCACAACGAGTTAAGAATAGATGGGAATGTACTTACTGCTACCCAAATCGACCAAAAACGCTCGATTTAGATGCTTATGATAAACAAGGGCGGAGTGAACACGAGAACAAGAAGCGTGGTCTATACAGAAATCATTTAATTGCTGATTTCGACCGAACAAATAGCATTTCTTTTCGTCGACCATTAACTTCTGCAACAAAATGATTAGTGCTTTCAGTATCCTCCCCGACAGACACGGATCCTTAACCAATGATCACGATACAAGCCTATCGTTACCTGTATCAACTTGTCATTTTTTAATACATCTAAGTGCAATCCAACTGGTGGCTTTCCAGCCCTGAAAAAACATAACCTTTGTAGACTCTGATATTCGACACACGTCTTCGTTGATAAATACTATCGAGCGGCAGCGTAGCGCCGAACTGCTGGCCTAGAAACGCCAACAAGAATTCTCGCAAACGTACCAATTAGGGACTTCGTAATGATTAGCCATTACCACGTCGTAATAATTTACTTTGTTATTCGATTAAGGATGTATCAAGTAGGAAGAAAAACACATCCGATGTTAGTAATGCTAGAACGTCATGGTTAACCAAATGGTGGGCAAAGTTTCGTGGCAATTCCTCGTAAAATTTCCTATTCACGTTCCATAGATTGATCAATGTTTATTGGATAAACAGTGGATATGTGCGAGCGTCCATTGAGAAAGTGGTTTTGTAAAAATATAATGCAAAATGTTATTTTGATTCCGTGTACATATTTATATACTCCTCAAATATGTAGTCGAACTGTCTGGCACCCCGTGCATGATTAAAATATTTAATGCCAAGAATTTTGGACACATTTGGGCGCGCTAGTAATCCAATGTAACGTTTCTCGTGCAGGCATCAATCGTATATGTTTTAAATATTATTGAGATGTAACATGTTGATGAGAAATTAAATTAGGCGACGAGAAAGTGCTACCCCCGTTTCGGTACAGCCCTGGGGTTCCTTTACGCGCACACACAGTGACGAAACTTCGTTTTAACCTGCACCTGCGCACATGCACATCGAGGAAGGTTTCTCTTTACGACTGAGCGTTAACTTCAAGCGATACGCAGACTGGATGCGCGTCGAATTATTATGCGGTTGATCGCCACTGCCGCTGCTTTATTCAAAAGTAAATAGTTTATTCAACACAGTTTCTTGTGGAATATTTCCTCCTCCACAATTGTACTATCGGCAACGAATTGCGCTTGTATTAAGTATAGATCTATATCTAAACTACAAAGAAATAGTTACTCGTATTCGATCCCTTTTAGTGATCGCAGTTTCAATAAAATAGCAGTTGTCACAACGTTAGTAGGTCGTAGGGGGCGATAAACAAATACTTCCCCTGAGCAAGTTCTTTTTCACTTACACGGCTGTTATTTTACATGCTACATAACTTTTTCTTTCCTTTTATAATTTTTATATATCTTTCAAGTCCTATTGTGATAGTAATAGAACTTATGAGAGTTATTTAGTAGAGTTAGAGGTGTTAAAATATTTTTAGTAGTTTCTGTGTAGAAATTTGTTAATATTATTTTATAAATAATTTAAGTTAGTAATATTGCTCTTCTGTCTGTCACAGGTGGAAGTTGTGCGTCATTCTTTCTGAGCAACAACTTTAAGTGGACTAAATGGTGGAATGGCGAAGAATGAACAGAAGAAAATAGTGATTTTATATAATTAACTAAGTGAAACTATACATTTCATATTAATTTGTTAATTAATGTTTTTGTACATACTGTATTATAATACTATACACACAACTTGAGAAAATAAAGAGAAAATAACTTTAGAGAACTGCATTTTCATTCTGAAATACCTTCTAAACATCCCTATCTATATTCCAACCCTTTGCGATGCCTTTGAAGCTTAAATTTGGCATACCTCTTCTCGCATCATGTTCTCCTGATAGCCACAATTTTCTGAACATTCCAAAATTGAGCTTTGTATCAGGAGAACATGATGTCGAAGGAGGTGGCACAAAGTTAGCGACTTCGGAGAGAGAATCTAAGGCGGAGAACTATTCGACATAGAGACGCAGAGTTTTCGAAAGGCCTTCGACGATTAAATTCATGATACCTCCCTTCGCTTCATGTTCTCCTGATACGTCGCTCCAAAATCTAGCCAAAATTTTCTGAACATTCCAAAATTGAGCTTCGGAACAGGAGAACATGATGTCGAAGGAGGCGGCACAAAGTTAGCGACTTCGGAAAGAGAATCTAAGGCGGGGAACTATTCGACGTAGAGGCGCAGAGTTTTCGACGAAGGCTTGGAGGCGCAGTTCGAAAGCGATACTTTAACGAGACGCTTTGATACCAGCACTCAGGCTATCTTTTATGGATATGATTTGACACAGGAAAAGGGAATGGATATGACAGTAAGGACTAGTTAAATAATGATACTTCGTTATCACTTTGCTGCATTTTATTGAAATACTCAAAGTGTAATTACAGTGAAGTTATACAAATGTTTTCTTACTATGCATGTCGTATGTACGCGTATAACAATTATAGTATTATTTTTCACATCGCTGAACGCAGTGTAAAATGCAGCAGGTGACCGCAATCGACGCGTTGGGCGTAAATGTTTCTTACCTGCGAACAGAAGAGTAGTACTATTAATAATATAACAATTAATACGTTCTCCGTATAACAAACAAGGTTGAAACAATCGAAACTTCACCTTAACGATTCTTCCAATCGATGGTCCGTGATTCGATTATCCAAAACTATCGATAACGTTGACTATCGATACTTCTCCGCCAGTAACATCGATCTACATATAATTTCATGCGCATCGCCTTGAGGTAGAACTTTGCCATCGTGGGTAGATTACTTTTTGTTAATTTTGAATCTTTGCAGATTTGTGCAATCTTTGATAGCCGATTCGTTCTATCGATTCACAAATGAGTTTAGCGCGTCTTGATCTGTAAAATGTACAAACGCTACTTAGAACAATAAATAAACAAATTTTATTTTGTAATGGTTTTATAATAAATCTTTATTATTAGTCTGGAATATTGTTATATCAAGCGTGTGGTTCAATATAGTTTCCCCACCCTGAAAACGGATGAAAATGTAATACGAAGAGGCGTCACAATCAGACAAAAAACATAATAGTTCTTACTAAACCCTGGGCGATGCTGGGTGATTATCGTTACCTAAATATATTCACTTTAATTACTTTAATTAGAGTACACTGTCGATATAAAGACAGTATATCTATTCTATACTATTATAAATATCGTAGGTAGTTGCGAAATTATTAGAACCGCAACGTTATAACAAATGTTACGTACAGCATATTCTAAATACACGTTACTGACAGTTACATAGAACTTACAATTAGTCTCGTTTGTTCCTACGTATATTGGTTCAAATAATTTCGGGTTCGTGATTATATTCATCTTTGTACATAAGTAGTATTAATCGTAGTGTATTTGGCCCATAAATTGTAAGTACTACAGACTAAATAGCATTAAATGTTGAAATCTTTTCGTCTTTCCGACCTAACCAACATTGAATTCAAGTAGCGCAAAACACATATTCTTAGTCGAAGTACAGACAGAAATTTAGAATATGCAGCTCCCGCTACTTTGACTCCATACCATTTCGATTATTTTAGTCCGAGTTTTCCGAATATAGTAACGAAATGTCTGGAAAAGAGCGAGGCGTATTGCAGCTGATTTGGAAGAGTCTCTCCGCTTCTCTAAAACCAAATTTCACACGAACCAAGTTGATGGGCGAAGACTTCTACGGCACTAAATATTACGAAGTACCGGTTGCGAGTAACTCTTCGCGCAAAAAGCCATCCCGCTATTTTGTGCCAGTAAATAAGGATAATCATGAACAGGAACTACCCGCAGAGTGGGAAGCTTGGCTAAGGTTTCGTAGGGCAGAACCGCCAGCGAAAGAGGAAGTGGAAGAAAATTATCGTATAGCAAATCAGAAGAAAGAAAATGCTGCGAAGATAGAAGCCATGTACTCGAATATGAAAACAGATAAGCCAGAAGTGCTGCCTGAAAAGAAAGGGCAACAATCATTTCCAACGTACGACGAATATGGAAAAGATAGTCAGGATTATAAAATAAAACGCCCATGGTAGTAGAGATATAAAAGCAATGAATAGAAAATTGTAAATAAGAATTGTATGGAATAAACGATTTAATTTAATTGAACTGTGTAATTAATGAAATACCTAGTAAATATGTACAAAGTTTATTGTAACATATACTTGTGTTATGATGTATAATTTATGCACGTATTGTATGTGTGAAGTATACTCGATACGTAAAACAATTCATTAATACCCTATATTTCTATACATATTCAATTAGGTATGGTATTCCGTATTGCGTCAATCGTACCTTCTTCGACACGAACAAAAGTAACAATCAATACTAAATTTAAGTGGAATATCTTCTTACAGAACTTCAATGATCGTCACGTGAAATTGAAACTTCGATCTTTTAGCGAGCAAGGTGATTCGATAGATCCTTTGAGTCTCTAATAGTGTTTAATAAAATAATGTCCTCGGAAATATCGTCCCGCTATGTGTCCAGAACAGCTCCGATCGATCTACCGATGTCAAACGCGAAAGGAAAGAAACCCAAGTCCAGACTCCTCAACAAGAAGGCAGACTATAATGTTGAAGTTCGTAAGAAGTAGTACTTCGGGCGTTGAAGTACGTAAATATCAGTCAACAGCGGATACAAATTCTTCCGTTTGAAAGAAAATTGACGGAATCGAATGCGCGCAAGGTATTTCCTGATCAACCAGAGAAATCGCTGTTATCGAACAAAGCTTGATCGTAGAGCTCTCCTTTTACCAGTCGTCCGCCGAAGTAACGGCCGTTCAGAGAATCCCTCGCACGTTCCGCCTCTGAAACGAACGATCGATACAGTTAACTGCAGGACCTCTGCGAAATTAGAATAACATCCCAGCAACTTACCGCTCATCTGAGAGAACTCGACGAAAATCTTCACTATTACTTCCGCGTCTTCGTCGTCTTCTGATTGTCGCTCATTATAAATAATCACCCTTTCCACCACGCCGAATTTGGAACACTCATCCTGAATCTCTTCCTGCAAACTTTCGTCCACGTCTTCCGGGGCCACCATGTTTCTCAAGATAACGACTCGCGACTCTACTTTGCGCATAAGCTTCTGCATGACAAGGTGACGCGCGCTCTGCCCTTTGATCGACATATTCTCTTGTTGCTGCAACGTCTGCGGCTCTGTTTCCTCTAGTAGCTTCTTCTGCAGCTCTTCCTGCTGCTTTTGGTGAGCCGCCTGCTCTTGCGCTCGTCTCATTATGTCAGAGTTGGCGGCGGTTGTGACTGGTATCTGGAGGATACGATTTATCGAATGATTGATTCGTCGATGTATCGTTAAAATAATGAATCGTAGAAGTACTTACAACAGGGGTTCCTACTATTGTAGGGGCTACGACAGCAGGAGGTGGTATGACAACTGGCTGTCCAGGGATCGGCTGAATAATCGCTGGTGGTCTAGTTAGAGTTTGTGGTATGGCTATACCCGGAGGAGGTATAACTGGTGCTACGGTTGCTATAGTGGGTGGTGCCATCATTGTCGCAGGGGCAATAGTGGGTCTTACTATCCCAGGCAAAGCTGCGCGGAGAAGGATGCTAGATTAATAACAGCTTTACTCGAAGGAAGCACATTGCGACGGAGTTACTTACACATACCCTGGTTTAAAATTGGTGGAGCGGTGGCGCCGAGTTTGGTCAAGCCAAGGGCGACAGCATTGCTTGCCACTGCGTCCATCGCTTGAATCTTAGCAGTGGCGGCGGCAGCTGCGACCGCAGCTGCAGTGGGCATCATGCTGGTCCCGCTTGGGGGACCCATCAGAGCATTCGGCGGTGTAATAGCTCTGCCTACTCTCAAATACTGACCGCCCAGGTCGAACAGATTCATCGACGCGATAGCCTCCAAGGCGGCCTGCATCGTCTCGTATTCAATGAAACCGTAACCTTTGTGTCGGTGGGGCGAACTTCCCTGCGCTAATTTGCAATACGTGATTGGACCGAACGCCTCGAACACAGACTTAATATCATCCTCGGTCAAGTCTTGGTGAATGGATGCGATATAAATACGATTATAATGTTTACTCTCCTCGGTAATCTCGTCTATTACGGATTGAGCTTGGGGCATGTTCGACGGCCGCCCAACGACCTAAAAGAACACACACGCTCAATAGAAGTATCCTGGACGATTACCTATTTACATATGGTCTCGCACAATATTAAAAGTTGCTAGCTATAGAGCGTACGTTTAAAGTAAACGGAACAGAGAGAGAGAGTGAGAGAGAGAGAGAATTGTATCGTTACTAGAAGACTTTACTAAATACCATTAGCTAACAGATTTTGCATTTCTTTTAATTTCAAGATATTGGATAACGCCTTATCTAATATATTTATCTAAGTGAAAGATCTACAGCAAGGAATCTATGAAGGTTTTTAAGAAGGAGCTTAGTAAGGCTTTTTGATCAAAGCGCATACGAGCCAAGTGCGATGCAATTCGATCAAAAGAATAAAAAAATAAAAAGAATGGGATTTCGTATTTGATAAGACTAAATAAAAATTTGCCGACCTCCGGCGGGATGATAGGATTGCTGGGGGACAGGAAATTCGTTATATAGGTACGTCCCGCTACCTTGATGTTCCGTCCACCAATCATGACACCATTCATCTGTTCCAAAGCAAGTTGTGCTGCTTCAGGTATCTCGTATTCGACGAATGCGAATCCCTTGTGCTTCTGGGTAACAGGATCCCAGGACATGTTGATTGACTTTATAGGACCAAAAGGCAAGAAAGCTTGCCTGATCGTGTCCTCTTTCAATTCGAAACTGATGCTGCCCACATATACCCTGCCATATAGGAGTTTTTATTTCAGATGATGATCGCCCGTAAAATCATGTTAGACCGAACATTCTCTTTCCGTTTTTTTTCTTTCTTTTATTGTTTCACCTATTGTTAACTTATTCGTAATTCTAATCCTATCGACTGGCTAGATACGAAACCAAAGAAAATCTTTAAACATATTTCTTGTAAAGATGGTTGCTTCCATTTCAAATGTAATCGCTCGTTCGTGCACCGTACATCGCACTACGTCTCTTGTGCAAGAATCTTTTTTCAACTTGACGCTCGTGTTATTAGGAAATTGTCGAACGTTTCAAAGGAGCAAGCGGTAGCCATACTAAAAAGACTGAGAATTTGAAATAGTGAGAATCGAACGGGGACCCAACGTAGACGACGGATAAAACTTTTTTTCAGTCAATGAAAGATACGAGAGTTGAAATTGATCTTCGACTTAAAACGCTGAGTCTCGAGGGCGATATTTGGAGAGCTAAGACAAAGAACAAACAAACCTGCACATGAGGGCGAGAGCCTGCTGTCTCTGCACCTGATTCCGTTGACTAGCCATTTGCTGTAACACAAAGGACCATAGGCCTTCTATTGATATCCCTCCCCCTTACATACACCATGTCTCGTTCATCTCAAAAATCCCCCAAGCTCTTTTACCATTCCACCTTCTTCGCTCAACTACTCTTTTCTTAATCGTACAAGCGTTCAAACGGGAAGTAACGCATCGGAAAGCAAGCAAGCGTCAACCTCGAAGAAATTACTTGTAATTTAATATCAAGTACGGGAGAGTTTGAAAGGCGGTCAACACCTTTTCTACGCTGAGGAAATAATTGTGCGCCGTGAAACGGCACGAGAGAACAAGAAATTAAGGAACTTGGAACAAAGAAACAAGTACGCCGTGGCTTTCAGCTTGTATTTAGAACGCGCTGTTAGAAATATTAACATCGGAGTGAGATCAATGACCGAGCCAATAGTCAAGACTTAACGTTGCATTCTAAAATACAAGCCCGCCCTTGGGCGCTGCGGATATTCTCGGCGGAATAATTGCAACAGGAAAAGAAAGAATAGTCGAGCTCGGAAGTGCGTATCGATTATTTTTCTCAAATCGTCCAGAGATTCATGCACAAAAACTTGTCCTCCTTTGCGCTGGTACAGCTCTGCTCCCGCCGACTATTATCTCAATATATATCTAACCTTCTCTTACAGTAGTAACTCAGGGAAACGTTTAGGAGTGTTTGATCGTAAGGCGGTTTCATATCGTTTCTGTCTTGACTTGGTTGACACTAACCTGCACATTAGCAATAAAACTTGCTGCCGCAGGACCAACTTATTCTTCTGCGGGGAGAAAAAATCAACCGATCAGAGTTAGGTTCCAGTGTTCGTCTCTAATTTCTGTTATTTTTGCTTTGTTTCACTTTACTCGCTCGTTATAACGAACACAGGTCAATAATACAAAATAATTTAATATTACTCGGCGGGGCGAGCTAAATTGCAAGGACAAACGTTAGTTTAAAAGCACTAATATGCATTCGTATGCAATTGTTTTTGGTATTATTGGCAAAGAGCTAAATAGAGGAAGCAACATGTACATATATCTTTGAATAAAAAATACTTTTTGAGATAAAAAAGAACCCCACAATTGTGATATGTAACTTCATAAAGGTATATATATACATATATATGTATCTACATATGTATGTATATATATCCATATATACATATATATTACGTCCATTGTGCAGTCCTATGCATAAGTAACATTCGTGTAAACTGTAAATGGATTAAGGGGGTATTCTGGTCTGACGGGTAAAAAAATCGATTTTTTTTTGCATTTTCTACTGGTACATTATATGGGTAATACGTGTGCAAAAGGGTTTTTTCCAATTCGTAATATTTGCAGAACTAATTGGCGACGCATAACAGTTTTGTTCCTGAAAGTGTATTTCGGCAAAGTTTCGGCGGACTGTTCTTTCTGGGGTGGGTTGTGCCTTTTAGAACACAAAAATCAATCATTTGGTTACAAAGAGATCGTTACTCTCCTAGCTTACAACTTACAATTAGTTTGGCTTCGAACCTTGTGTAAACTTTATTACTTTAAACGCGATTTTCTCAAAGCCACGTTTCTCGAATCGGTGACCATGGTATTTCAAGATCGACTGGACCAACTCAGTCCAAGTTTTGCACATATTACCAGAACACGTGTGGCTATCGTCCCTACCAAAATTATGATAAAATATTTTGTTTTTAAACTTTCACAGACCTTTAAAGTTAAAAAAATGTATGAGAATCGAAACTTAATTTTCAAACCGCCGCCATTTGCTTAATTTTCAATATTTCTTTATCATTCTAGTAGGAACGATAGCCAATGGCATACAAATAAAGAATCTCTTTACATTTTTTGTTTCTGATCATTAGAACGAACCTATTCATCCTCACAGTGACCCCATTGGTTTTTTTCACCATTACTTTAAAGCAGTCAACTGCGTTTGATTTTAATTTTTTTCTATTGACAAAATTTGTAAAGCTAGTTCAAATATCAATAAGCATGCAGCAATAAACTAGATAATAATCAAATTTATGAGTTCTCTGTAAAAAAAATCCGAAACAACGAGAGGAAAACGCTTCGTCAGACCAGAATACCCATTTAACATTGAAAATTAATTCATTTCATTCGTCTAACGCTGCTCAGCCGTTGTCAGATGTAGTGCAAATACAGGAGCATAAATGCATCCAGATGGAAAGGTTTATGAATGCACAATGGAATACAATAATGTATGTTAGGCGAGTAAAGTTTGTTAGCTTGGTATCTGAAAATTACCTGTTGTTGATGCGCAAGAGTTTGCTTCATGAGAACCATTTTGATGCTTTGTTCCATGGCATACTTCTTTGCTCTATTTACTGTATCCTGTTGTTCGGATGTGACTTTTGGGAGACCTGCACCTAGAATTCCAGGTAATGTAAGATATTTAGCCCCAGGTCCTGCAACAAAATCAACGCCGCATGTAACGTACACTCTACGCCGAACGAAGGATACTCCAAAGTCGACGTTTCATCAGATCTTATCAGCTATTTGTCCACGAGATTACTATCAACCCGCAATATAACTTCAATTGGAGCGATTAAAGAAACTTAATTGTCACAGGTATTTCATACATCATTTATGAAGCGTTTGAACCGCTTCGACGGTCGAATATCAACGGAGATTAATGGTATTTAGAAGCATTACGTACCCGCAACGACTTGTCCGATTTGATTGAGATCATATATAGGGCCTGGCAAGAACTCTGACGCATTTCCTACGAAGAAAGTTAGTGTTAGGCGAAGTTGTAACATGACAGTTAATTACATTTAGTACTTCCACCATCACGCACACACATGATCATGTTTCAAAGAACAGCTAATCTTTTTTTCTTTTTGCTATGTGACGATAGAGGTACTAGGGCGATTCATAATTTCACGGCGGGGGGGAATACAGTTTTGGTCTTTTCATCAACTTATATCCATAGTCTCTGTTAGAATTAAATAGAATCTCGAATATTCGCATGATTAATTTTCAACGAGAGCACGCTGAATATTTTCTATACGAATATACACGTGTAATTTGCATAAACTGCTATAGAATTTCTAATGTGGGCAAAGAATAGAAAAAATGACTTAAAAACGAGATGAAAAAAGTAACGATGTCGTGCAGCAGTTCCCACGGTAGAACCGTCCTCCAAACTGTAAGCTCAAAGAAATTAAAACAGTTAGGAACTCTTATAGTAGAACGCGATACGTATAAAATATTACGCAGATATTTTATACGTATCGAGGAGAAGGATGAATTTCCCTTCGTTTCTTGCACGCCATTAACGTTTTCGTTTTTTTTTTTTGTACTTGAAAGAAGGAACAATGACCAGACTCTCGTCGCAAACAATATCAGAATTTAAACCGATTGCGTTAATATCTTTCGTTAGAACGTCACTACTGATTTAGACTTTAGGCTATCAGTCTCAAAAGAATTAGACTACCGATAACTAGATTAGGTTTCGTACGATCATAACCAATTTGGTCTGCTAGTCTCTGAAACAGAAATCAGAACACGTTGAAACGTTTCTCTTTCTCTTTTACGAGTTTTGCAGTTTCACGAATTAATATTGTTAGCTCTGTTCGATCATTTGATTAACGGCTAACCGTGT